>JAUMJJ010000353.1:0-4800000 GCA_033556795.1 Tapera naevia
CCGGACGGCACGTGACCCCGGGACGGCACGTGACCCTCGCCGCGCGCGCCGCGCGCACACACCCCCCCCCCCGCAGTCTCGCGAGAGCGCGCGGCGCTGCGGTGCGGCAGGAGAGGTCGGCGGAGAAGGACGGAGCGGAGCCGCCTTCGCTCCCGCCGCCGCCCGCCTCGCCCCGCCGCCTCCGGGCAGGAGGATGCCGCGCTCTGGGCCTCTCCCCGCCGCCCTATCGCTGCTGCTGGCCACGGCTGCGCTCCTGCCGGGACCCGCCGCGGCGCAGAACGGTGAGGGGGGGGGGGCGGCGGCGGGGGGGGGGCGGCTACGGCGGGCGAAGAGGGTCAAGAGGGGGCGGCGGGGGCGGCTACGGCCGGCGACGAGGGTCACGCAGGGGTGGGCGCGGGCTTCGCGCCTCAAGCCGGGCAGAGGGGGCGAGCGGGCTCGGCCAAGGGTTTGTGGGGAGCCCCTGTGTTTTGGGGTCCCGTAGGGGGTGAGGGGGTGGCAGGGCTGCGGCGGTGTCGCCGTCTCCCCCCTTTCCCCCCCCCCCCCCCCCGCCGAGGCGTCTCCGTGTTCCATCTCCCCCCGCCCACTGAACCTGCATCTGCTGGGCTGCCTTAAATCATTTATAATGCCATAAAACCCGTAGTTCCTTAGCAACTGCAGAGGTCTTCTGATAGGAGCGTAAAAGGAGAAGGAAAAAACCCCTTCTCCCTCCCTGGTAGGATAAGCGTGAGCTAAATCGAGCTCTGAGAGCCTCCTCCCTGGTGAGTTTGCAGCCAAGTGCATGGCAATCGGTGGCAGAACAGAGCGGGGCCAAGAGCCTGGCTCCTGCCTGAAGGAACGTCCTGCAGCACTCATAAAAATGCGTGTCTTATCGTGCCATCCAAAGGAGAGAGCGAGCTGCTAAGGCAGGTTTGATTTGCTCCAGAAGTGCCCTTTCTGAAGCAGCTCTGTTTGCAGCATCACGGTGGAACAGATGCTGAGGATGCTGTGGCCTGAAATGCTGCAAAGGGCAGGGATCTTGGCACTCTGATCTAGGGGCATGTTGTCCTTCTTTCTCTCTGCTCAGCAGACATCATTCAGTCTTAGCATTTTCCTCCTATTGAGGTGAATTTTTGCCTTGCAGCATGTGGTCAGCTTCATTGGCTGCTTGCTCTAGAAGAAACAGAGGCTTTCGGTGTATTTGTCAGTGATAGGAGATAACTAGATGATAGAAATAATGTTCCAAAGATCCCAGATCAGAATTGTTGCATCAGTATGTGCAGGTTTTGCAGTTTGAAACCAGAACTGAGCCTCATTTTTCGTCTTGAGGATGGTGAGGCAGTGGCACAGGTTGTCCAGGGACGTTGTGGCTGCCTCATCCCTGGAAGTGTTCAAGGCCAGGTTGGATGGGCCTTTGAGCACCCTGATCCAGTGGGAGGTGTCCCTGCCCGTGGCAGGGGGGTTGGAACTGAATGGCTTTTAAGGTCCCTTCCAACCCAAATCATTCCATGATTTTATGATGATTCTGTAATATCTATTAAGCATGCAGAAGCTGCTTTTGCATCCATGCTATATGAATGAAAACTGTAGGCTTTCTGCAATATGAGGAACTGTTCACGGAGCCTAAGAGAGTTTAGGTAAATTCCACTGGAGTTCAGTGGGAACTGGGGACCTGACTCCCATGAGCTTCCAGGAAATGTCCCAGTTGGGCCGAGTTGTGGATTAACTCTGGTTCCCTGCTGCCGAGATGCTGTCTCTTTCCTTTGATAGCTGTGCCATCTGAGCATATCTTGGCAGGCTTAATCTCTGCCTATGCTGTGTTTCCCATGCATTTGGGTGAAGCGAGGTGAGCAGCCTTCCGACACACAAGTTAAATGGGTTGTGTGCCTGGAGCTGTTCCTGTGCAGAGCTAGCAGGCAAGGTGTCAAATGCTGGCAGCTGCTGTAATGGTTCCAAATAGCTGGTCGGTAGGCAGTGCAAACATTTGGTGTTTAACAGTAGTTAAACATTGTGTCTGGAAGTCACAATGATTTTTTGGGATAGATGGAAGACTTCAGCCTCCTATGACTTCCAATCCTGACATGAAGCCAACCAAGCAGTAGCAGATCTTGGCATGAGGTGAGACTGCAGACCCCAGGTGTATCCTGAAAACTCATTAATTTTTATTTGGTTAACTGGGGTCATCCAAGCAATGAAAATCTTAGGGAGACTGTGCTGCTGTAGGATTTTACACAGGTGATGGCAAACCTTTTTGGAAAGCAGTAGAGCACTGTGAAGCCAAGTGAAAGGTGGCCATTCTGAATAAGGTTCACTGCTGCTGTTGGATTTTTACGCAAATTTGAATGCTGTTGTAACAGAGGGAAACAAATTTAAGGATTGCAGGCCCTGCCACAGAGGAACTGTTATTTTTTTTTCAGCAAATAACAATCAGTGAGATGCTTATGAAACAGAACAATTCCTCTTTTGCTTCGGCATGAAGAATAGTTACAGCCATTTCCTGAGCTGCGTGTAAGTCATTAGGAACATGATGCTGTGCTTTCGAACTGGCAAATGTCAGTGACAACTCCTTTGAAAGTGAAACTCATAACACACAGGTGTATGCTCTGAAGGCACACGGAAGGATCCCAAAGCGTATATGCAAGAATTGTGTTATCTGTTACTGATACAGAGCTGCCAGGGTAGGGAAAGGTGATGGTTCAGGTGCCTTGGATGTGCAGTAACAGCACGTATATGTACGCTGCTAAAGGAGTGGTTGTGTACTTCTTGAAACTGCAGGGCAGGTCACTCATCCGGCACAGAAAATGCCCAGTGGAATCCCAAGTGTCTGTGGGATGCAGCATATTTTCTACTTCTGATAGGAGTTGAATTGCTGGTGATTTTTCTAGAATTAAGGTAATTCAGAATGTTTTTGAATCGGACAACCTATGAGTTTAAGCTTATTGAAACTGGAATTAGGTGTTTGACACTTGTATGGATTATTTTCAAAGTTCTTGCACAAACACCTAAAGATCACAGCAAAATCTGCATGTCAAAAATTTAACTTTTCTTTAGTGTTCTTCTGAGAAACTTGTCAGGCTCTTCTAAGGCTGTGTTTCTGACACACGCTAGCTCGTCGCTCGTATCCAGAACGCAGTTTAGATGAAGTGACAGAGAGGAGGGTTAGGAAAGAGATGAGGAAGCATGGGGAGGAACAGCTGGGAAAAGCGGGTCTGGCAAGAAATCTGTCTTAAACCTGCAGTTTCCAACTGGTATTTGTTGGAAAATCACTTCAGTGCTTCAAAACAGACAGCATCCTCCTTATGGAATGGTGCTTGACCTGCTGCTTGGTGACGAATAACATGCCTTTTCCATTGCTGGTTTTAACCATATTAATATCTCTTGTTTCTCCAGCTGCTTGTTTAAAAATAAAGACTTCAGTGCTAATACCTTAGAGTGTTTGGGTTTAAAGGAGCACGACTATATTTCTGCTGGTGTCTGAAATAGATGCTTGCACTGCCCGTGTGGAATCTGCAGTGTTTCTTCAGCACGCCGATGTGCGAGTTGGATTGCGAGCAATTCTTCAAGTCCTTCCCTTTTTGGAGCTTTGGTCTGACAAAGAGCACTTAAAACCAGCCTTTATCATGGATTGTGAAGAGGAATTCTTAAACATTTTAAAATTATGACTGACTTAATAAAAACTACGGAGTTATTAAAAGCTAGAAATAAGTGGAAATAAAGCCACATTAAGTTAGGTGGTACTTGTTTAGCTCTGCTCTCTTCATCCTCTGTTTAGATAAATAAGAAGGAACTGGCTGGCTAAAAGCAGACAGTGGCTTTTCTGTTGGCAGAAACCAATACAAAATGACCGTAAAATCAAAAAAAGAATAGCTTCGTAACATGAATTCTTTCTTGAAAGAGCAAATTAAAAAAAACCTTCTTTTAATCCTTGTAATACTATTTCTGACTGCTGATTCTCATCCATTTTGCACTAATTGTTTTCTGATATGATTTTAATGGTCCCCAGATAAAGCTAGGAAACAGTTTCATGCAGCGTTTATGAAGTGTGAGTGTGGGCTGAGCATCGAGGAGAATGTTCAAAGTTCTCTTTCCCACCATTGCTGTTCTCCTTCCTCCTACGGCTCCTGCATAGGAAACTGAAATACAAGCAATATGACTAATGTCAGCTCCAAAATTGCACTGAATTCTATCGGGTCTCACCTAATGGGTAAAGAGGCTGGTAGTGACACTTTAAACAATCATTTTAATTATGTCGAGAAACGATTTCAAAGCTTGGAACCACTTTTCAGTGATGAAATACACTGAGAGTGTTAACTGTCCTTGCAACGTGCTGCTGTATGAAAGCTGCTTCTTGTTAAATCCATGAATGAGGTGCATTCTCCCCTTCGCAAAGAGCTGTTGCTGTGAGGACTGGACTACTTTGGAGGAGGCAATTGTGAAAACCTGCATTGTAATCACAATGCTTGTCTGTGATTCATCCTTGGGTTGCACTCCCAAAGCTTTCAAACTCTTAACTTCAAGCCAGGAGGTGCTGCAGCTCGCATTGAGGAACCAGTTAAGATTGAAAGGAAGATAAACTGTTTCAGCTTATCTGTTAGCTGGGAAGATGTGTAAATCTAAACCTACTTTCCTATCCCTTTTAGGCTTTTTGCAATTTAGATTGGGATGGAGGGTGTTACCTTTTCATCAGTGATTCCTTTCTGTACTTGCCCAGGTTAATTGTCAGGGTATTCTTGGTAAGTTGTATTTTCCTGGCTGTTCCTGGTGCTTCTCTGTGCATTTTCTTCAGTCACGTTTTCTGGAGTGTGAGGTGTAAAACTGGACACGCTTCCAGTTGGGACCTGACCAAGGTTCAGCGGAGTGGAAGGATCACTCAATGTGTCTTGCATATGGCATTCCCGTTTGCGTCACAAGACAAATGGTTTCTTACCGTAAACCACTGTTGGCTCATGCCCAGCGGGATCCCTGTGGTGGTCAGATCTTACATGGCAGGGCTGCTACTTTGCATTTTTTACTGCCTAAACCAAGTCGTTCTTAGGTGTTCCTATTAAGTGACATCTCACTTGCTTTTGATGTCCTTCCCCAGTTGTCAAAGTTTTTATCTTTTTGAGCACCCTGTGCTACTTCAGCTTGCCTTGGTTTTATCAGCTTAAAAGACCCTCTAGCAATCATCAGTCTTCATCCTTTTTTCCATCTCCTCGTTCATGAGCTGTATCTTATAAAAGACCCCACATGCGGTACACCAGGCTGCATTAATGAGGTTTTATTTTTGGTTATGAGGCTCTTGTATAGGGCAGTATTAAAAGCTTTGCCAAAATTATGAAACCTGTGCTTGTTTTTTCTCCTCTGGGGTCACCTTTGTTTTTTAACTTTATAGTACGGGGTCAAATTGTTGTGGGGAAGCAGTGTTGAACCACTGGCAGGTGATACAGCTCTTCTCCATTTTTGAGCACTTCCAAGCAGATTTCTTTTGGTCTTTCTGGGGATTCAAACTGGATTGACTGGTCTGTGGTTCAATAGTCACTTTAAACATAGGCACTGTCTGCCCTTTTCCATTTACCCATCTTCCGCAAGTCCTGCAGAAGGATTTGAAATGCAGCGCCTCAACACCCTCAAACTTCCAAAACGGCTGGTAATCTGTTTCTAGAGCTGTTCTTTGAGACAGTTTATTGTTGTGATCCTCTTTTTTTAATGGCATCTGTGATAGTGGGAGCTCTTTCCAGTCTTTCCCATATACCTGAGCTTTCTGCCCATGTTGTCCTGAGGTTCATAGAAACCCTCCAGTGGTGAAGGTGCTGCTCCTGGAGCCAGGGGCTGGATGTGTAGGTTTATTGTCTGATACAGCACATGGATGCTTGAGGACAGCCTTTGTGTGTGCAGTCAAACTTAGTACAAGCTGCTTGTCTGTATTTCATGATGGTTGTGGTTAACTGGAATTATTTTCAGTCAATGCTACAGTATGATTTGTATGAAGTTGGAGGAGGGAGAATGGCTGCTAAAACATAACTCTGGAATTATCAAAGCTCCATATCAAATATAATATCTAGTTGTTCAAACTGTGCTAATTATCTGAAATATTATTTGCATGCCTTTAAAAATCTTACTTGGTAGGTTAAATTTATTTTCACTCTCCAGTGACTTTCACTTAAACAGTTTTTTCACGTCTTGTACTACATGGTCTTTTTTTTGGTGCTGAAGGAGACTAAATATAATTTCAACCTGGATTGAATGCCTGTATCTATGTCAAAACTTGAAAGTACTTATCCCCTAGTAAGGTAACTGCTGTAGGCTTTTAAAAATTCATGGCCTGTTGATAAGCTTGAAGCTTATTTGGGCCATCAGTGCTGGTGAAGTCACCACTTAGATGCTGACGCAAACCCATTCAAGAAAAAAAGACAGTAAGTTTTGAAGCTGTGAAGGGTTCTTCGTCACATGGTGTCAGAAGCCGTAGATCTCTGCTATAATTAAGAAAGAGAAGGGTTTTGAGGGTGAAATGGGGTAATTTTTTCCCCATTCCTGTTCACAGTGCAAGGGGAAACAGTACTGTCCTATCAGCGTAGTGTTTTGGCTGCAGGAAAGTGTGTGTGAGCTGGGAAGAGCATGAACTGTGGGCTCTGTTCCTGGGAAGCAGATGCAGAGTAAATATGACCCCAAAGGACACACTGTTGAGGAGCTGTCAGGTGGGAGAGCCTTTCCTTTTGTAACAGCTTTGATGTTAAAATGGGGTAGGATAGCAGAGATCTCTGCTTTGCAGCTGCTTTTGAAGGAGGGAGAAAGAGGCATTGTGTCTGTCTTCTCTTTGGAGGTGTAGGTTTGAACTCCAGACGGCAAGATGGAGTCTCAGGGACACAGTGTTGGTATCACCTGTGTTAGCTTTCCGTATCAGATTGGAAGCCTTTTGATGGCAGAGGTGATCTGAAAGAACGAATTCTCCAGATGAGAAGTGCCCAAGACAGTAGGTGACTGGCTAAATGGATTTGCGGTGTGAGACCTTTTTCTAGAGGAAAATTAGATCATAATGTCCTGTTCTGGTTTGAATAAAGAGAGAGGTCTTAGATTGCTCTAATTTGTGTAGGCTTGTTTTACGTTGCAAGTTTTAAAATGCAGTGTTAATGGATCTATTGAGCCAAAGTGCTACTTCGTGCAGATAAGCAATGGAGCTCCTTACTATTGCCAAGTTCTATCAGTTATTGCTAGCTTTGAGCGCTCTTTGGGAGCGCGGTGGCTCTCCCTAGAGCTTGTGTGGGTGGTTGGAAACCTAAACTCAATACATTTTGTAACAGGCATAGTGCAGACATGAAGAAATAAGGGGAAGGGGAATATAATGGCCTAGAAAAGGGAAGGCGTGAAAAGATGCGATCGATTCAGGGCTTCAGCGGTAAAAATGGGTGAAAAAAGGATTTAATTCTGGGAAGCTGATAAAACTGTCAAAGAATATATTTTAAATGAAATAAAGAGGAAATAGAACTAACTGCCTAGGGAAGAGCTTGACAAGGATTCTGGCAGTGCAGAAGGCTCTCAGCAGACATCATGGCAGACCAAAGGCAGACTGAAATAATTCAGTGAAGGCGTACAGCAGGAGTTTGAAAAAACAGATGCTTGAGTGCATTTTTAAAGAACGAGTCGATACCATATTGGCTGATTGCTCTTGGATTTTTTTTCTTGTCCTAGTTTGTTAGAAAAGCTTTGTGGTAGTTCACTAGGATGGTCTGCCTCAGCAGGCTCAAGCTGTAAACATAAAATGTTTTAATTCCTATCATACACATTCAAAACTCTTAATAATGAATTAAGTGATGCTAAACTGGTTGCAATGCAGTTATAAATTGAAGTTTAGCGGTGCTGTTTCTGATAGTTTTGTTCCATTCATGCAAGCATTGTGATGTTAAGAAGCTTTTGTCTTTCTGTGACACTAAACATAGTGTGAAATGACTGTCATATTATTCAAAATATTACATGATGCCTTTGTGGAGGAAAATCTGAAATTAATAAGACAGGTTAGGAGAGCAGTGGAGATGGCTGTGTGAGTTCGGGGTGTGTAGCGCTGGGAAGGAAAGGAAGGAGCCTTGGTAAAGGGTCTGAGATTGGGAAAGGTGGTGTGAGAGTTCGTTATGGATGGGTTTGTTTTCTGTTGGTTTTGTTTTAATTCTCAGTGCAGTAAAGGATAAATAGAGTTGTAATGGAAAAGGACAAAATAAGTGCTACATGGGGATTGCTTTGATCTGTGAGACATAACTTTCCATGGCACCATCAAAGCTGGTCAGTTGTTTGGGCCACAAGACTGGTGAAATTAGCCAGGCTGCTACACGGAAGGATTAATTTTCCCCTGCATTGTTGGTAGGGCAAGGGCAGCCTGATGGTAGCAATCTATAGTGTTAGAGGAGGGACCGGCTTTAATTCTGCGTTGAGCAGGTTGGAGTCGTTACCAGGAAGTAGTGGAAGCTGATGGAGCAAAGAGTTAGCAGACCTGTAATATGCTGTTTTGCAGGATGTTGTGGATCTTGACTTCTACATATCCTCAAGCAAGGGCAACAAATTTCTGTTTATTATACTTTGATTGTTAATTTCTGCGTAAGATATTCTAACCTGTGTATGCAGAGAGTTTACTAGAGCAGCCTTTCACAGGGAACTTATATTATTTCATCCTCTCTCTTTTGCCTTAAGCATCCAAGGTGTGAAGCAGCTGGCTCTCACTCTCAGATTTTATAGTATTACATATCTGTCTGATTTTCATAGAAGTGGAATAATGCATTAATTCACATTTTGGGGGTCTAGTTTGGGAAAAAATTATCCTAGTATGTAACTTGAAATGTTTCTTAGTTCTGCACTGATTCTTGATCTTTGCAGGCCTGTGTGATCTTTATTTAGAAAGGGGAGGATGTAGCAGGAGAGCTCTCTCTGAGGAGAGTCCAGAGGTTGAGATCAAACAAGCAAGTCTGCTGGATTTTGTACAGTAAGAAATGTGGTAGCAGGGTGTACAAATGCTGTTTTAAGCCAGGTAGTCACCAAATAAACACACTTTTGTCCTGAGCGTGGGGCATTATCCTGTCTTTCTAGTTTGTAGCTGAGGACTTGCAGTGTAGGCTCCATCAGGCAGTCCAGTTCACACTTGTAATAGATCGCCTTTGTGACTCAGGGAGGTAAATAGGAAATTCATTATTTGGAGATACCATTCCATTTGGTGTTTGCATATAGTAAGACAAGTTGTGTAGCTAACTTCTTCCTTTCATAATGACTGCCAGGTTGCATAAACCATGAGTTGAGCAGTTAGCTGCTGCTGAGGGTTACTGCTTTGCTAGGAGAGAGTTGCCTTGGGGCTGAAGCACCTGCAGTATGAGGACAGACTGAGAGTTGGGATTGTTCAGCCTGGAGAAGAGAAGGCTAAGGGGAGAACTTAGAACAGCTTCCAGTACTGAAAGGAGCTCCAGGAAAGCTGGGGAGGGACTCTTTACAAGGGCATGGAGTGACAGGACGACAGGGAATAGCTTTAAATTGGAAGGAGGAACATTTAGGTTAGACATTAGTAAGAAATTGTTCACGATAAGGGTGGTGAGGCACTGGCACAGGTTGCCCGGAGAAGCTGTGGCTGCCCCATCCCTGAAAGTGTTCAAGGCCAGGTTGGTTATCAGCCTGATCCAGTGGAAACTGTCCCTGACCATGGCAGAGGAGTTGGAACTGGATGATCTTTGAGATCCCTTCCAACCCAAACCATTCTATGATTCTAGGAAGTGTTTTCACATTCCTGAAGCAGCCGAACCCCTTGGGTTTGTGCCTCGGCGCCAGCCTGCTCCTGGTCTTTGGAAGTAGATGGACTCCTCTTCTGTATCTGTGCATGGTAGGAGGCTAGGACTTGCCTAGTCTGGCTCATTGGGGCTTTCCACTGCTTTTTCATGCTGAGAAAGAAGTCTGACAAAGTGAATAGAGCTAATTACTGGCTTTACACTGTGTGTGACCCATCCCATTAGAAACAAGTCGGGCTTTATGTAACCTGATAGTAAAATCTGAATATGTCTGGGGTGTACTGGCAGTCTTAGTGCAGATGCTTCCAAATCTCAGGCGAGAGAAGTGTCTTTAGTAGTTATTTGAACAGACATTTTGGCTATATTTGGGGAGCTTTTCTTTTGCACAATTGCTCTAAATCTGCACTGAGAGAGAAATGTATTCAGGTTGCCCCCCACCCCCCACCCCATGACCCCTTGTGGTATATTTGGTGCCTATTTGGTCCTCATAGTCTAGAAACTAGTACTGCTGCTTATTTCTATTGTTCTGGTTTCCTTTGGAGACCTTTTGCTCTTACAGGCTTCAAGAACTGCCAAACAAAAATTGCATTTCAGAGTTATCCTCTCTCCCTTCAATTACGTTTGGGTTTGTGTTTCTGTTGATGGCTAGTACCCATCAAATAGTGCTTTAAGATTGCACTCACCTCTGGATTTCCCCTTCCAGTGTAAGTGCTATCACATCTGACTCTGGTATTTTTAGAAGTATTTGAGCTTTATTCTATTTGTACCAATTCTTTGTGCAAAATGATTGGGTTGGCCGTGATGCTTGAGTACCTGACTGTAACCATTCTGTACTGTGAGAGCTTCTCTGCTTGTTGTCAAACACGACAGTAGTTTAAATGTTTCCATCTCCTTCTGTCATGTTATTTTTGTTTAGATTGGTCATGGTGCAACTTTCCTGATTTTTTTTTTTTTCCCCTTAACTTTGGCAGGGAGACAGTGTGTGGTGATGCAGCGTTCCCTCCTGGCTGTTAACTTCCAGAAACAAACTGCTTGATGTTGCTGGGACAGTTTGCATCTCCTTCCCAGTTCTGAGGGTGCTGAACCAAATAAGAGCCTTAAAATATACAGTATGGACGGTTTGCTTCAGGCTTCATTTGTTAAATTTCTGACAGGTTGTTCAACGCTTTGCTGCAAGCTCTGTATGCTCAGTAGCAGCTTATGGTCTCACTTAAGGGTATAAGATAGTTCTAAGCAAAGCTGCACATTTTGGGTCTGACTCCCAAAGCTCCTATTCTTAGCAATACCAAGCTCAAATGTAGTGACCCCGATCGTGAGCCATATGGAGTAAGGAAAAGAAAAGGTTGATTTCGGTTTCTAGGAAAGGAATTAGTTTGGCGAATGGAGCAAAAACGACAGGACAGAGAGAAATAGCTTTTAAGAAGCTATAAATAACAGCCAAGGCAGGAACAGTAAAAGGGCATGGCTGAACACAGAACTGTTTAGAGCATTCTCTTTCCCTCTACCTCCATCTTCTCAAATTATGCTTTAAGTAGCTACAATAAGGTGTGTGGCTTTTCAGTACACAGCAAACATCTGGGAGCTGTAGTTGTTTGTCAGTGACCTATATTCATGTTTTTCAGCAAAGCGTTTTCATATTTTCTGTTGTCCCAGTATTTATGCCTCTTCTAGGCAGCAAATAAGCTGCAGATATGGTTTCTTCTTCAAACAGCACCTACCAAATGTGCATCTGGTATGCGTGTGCCCTGTCCTGTGTCACTGCTCTCCTGTTTGGGGCCTCAGTGTGACAAAAAAAAAGTGGATTTATAGTTCCCAAAGGACTTTCCAAATATCACGCTGTTGTCCCTTTTTTTGCAAACTGACCCAGAGCTCCTGCCTCTCAGAGATGGAAAACTGCTAAATAAAGCGTTTGGGTTTCTTTGTGGAAATTTGATCTTGTTCTGTGATGGCAATGAGAACATCACCTCTGTTTAGGAAAACCAGCTGCAAACTCTTGAAGGCTGGCAGATCACTCTGTTTGCCCTGTTCGTAGATTCTTGCCACGAGCACTAGTGTTGAAGGCCTGATACAGGGTAAATTCTCTCAGTGCTTTCATGTTGCAAAAATATCCTAATGCTTTTGTAAAATGACTGCACAATTGAACGAGCTCTTTGGTTCAAGAGCATGTGAAAGACTTCTTGGTGTCGTCATCAGGTTAAATGCAACAGAGTAGTGCTATGATATAAAGCACATAAAGTAACTTTTACTTGAGTTTGGGGAGATGATTCAAATTAGATATTAACCAGATTGTTTAGGTCACCATTTATACACAAACACACAAAAAAAATCTCACTCTAAAATGTAATTAAACACTAAAATATATCTCAGCTGTGAGTCTGGATGCTCTGGTATCTTGAGTAGCCTGGACTTGACTTCTCCCAGTGGTTCAGGTGTGACAGATCTGGCCACTCACTTCTCTGTACAACTTTTTCTTTGATATCTCATCAGTTTTATAGTGAAGTCATCTCTGACCTTGCCTTTCAAGCTTCTAGTTTTAACTCTCAATCAAGCTGTCTGTGTAAATACATTGTTGGCCATGTGGTGGTACTGCTGCTGACTGCAAAAACTGAGATGACTTTCTGAATTAATGTTTCAAGAAGGTTTACTGAGCTGTTCAGGGCTTCCCTGCTTTCATCCTTGCAGAAGCCGTATAGCAGATATGGGTTTGGGGTTTCTTTCCTCTGTAGTTAGTGTTGGTAGCGTAGTAGTGGTGTTCTGTAGGTCTCCTTTATACTGAGCAAAGGAAGAGGCTTCTGTCAGTATTTTGTGTCTCTTCCTCTTGTGCCTGCCTGCGTGAGGCCAGATCTGCTTGGCCCTTGACTGGATTGCTGCTTTTGTGGCAAAAGACATCTGAATTGGGGAGCCCACTCAGGCAGCTCCAGGTTGTGTTTGGTCCTTTAAGGCTGGCTCGCTTAGATGGCAAACCCAGAAGCTCAAAAGTGGAGCCCTTCGAGGACGATTGGCATTTGGGGGTTTGCTGCCCTTCCACCTGTAATTTGCATGAGGATAAAGTCAGGAGACGGAGTGGCTCAGTTCCCTGGGGTGAGCAGGTGAGCAGCCGGTGATTCCTGGGTGTGGATTAGAATGGGTAATCACCAGTTGGGCTTGCATTAATCTTGACTGGTGCTGAACTTGAATTTCATCTCATAAATATGATGCTGAGGAGGAGCTGCCCTCTGAAGTTGATTTTTGAGCTAATAATCCAGCAGTGTTGGTAGGCCATGTGGGATCAGACCCCCAGTCTGAGAAAAGATCTGATTTATGGCATAACCCTGATGCTGCTGCATGTGCTGGCAGACAGTGGTGGGAAGGGCAAGGCTATTTCTATGCCCATGTCCTATATACGAGTGGTAAGTGCTGATAGGCGGCTTGATGTGGATGTTGGAGCTAGCAAAGCCTTCCCATAGTCAAAGGTGTGTTCTTGGCGTAACAGACAAGTCCAGACAGAGGGAAGCTGAACTGGGCTGTGGGAGTGGCTTGGGGTAAAAAATGATTCCAAAATGCAGCTTGGAACAAGCATCTCTCCGTTTGCGCAGGAGCACAAACCTGGTAGTCAAATTGTCATCTCTGCTCCTTTTTAATAATTTCCTTCCTGGCTTCCTCTTTATTCCCTGCTGTAATTGTGCTCTCCTGGAGAGCAGCCTGTCTTTGGGCTGTGTACACCTCACAGCTTGTGTGAGCAGGGAGATGGAAACCTGACCTGCTAGAGATGAGCTGCTCTGGACTTAGCAGGTAGTAGGCAGTGATTCTCTTTCCAGCTGTGGAGAGCATGAACTTTTGAGCTAAATAAAGCATCCCTCCTCTAACCCTGTCCCTGCAGCGGGACTGGTATTTTACATATTATTATAAGGCAGATTGTGCTCTGGTAAAAGCTGCACTCTTACATTAAAAAAATGCATTGTGCTCAAAATGTATTGTTGCTTCTGCTAACAGCATTTCTTGTGCACACAGAGGGATTTTTTTTTTTTTTCTGAATGATTTGTCTCAGCCCTGCCTCAGATTGCGTGACCTCTTACATAAGCCAACAGTTCCACAAAGGGCATGTCTTTAAAAAGGTCTGTGTATTAAAATGCCTGCTTCTTCATCACGGATGGGAGCGAGCAGCTTGTGCTCCTGCAGAATGCATGAAAGGGGAAAAAAAGAGGTTTGCCATTCAGTGTGTGCTTTTGTTCTGCTGAAGAGGAATGTAATCAGTGGCCTTTCAAACAGAAGTTTGTTGGATCAGGAAAGGTCAAAGCAAAATTGAGGAGTACTTTAAACCTTTAGCTCTCTAGTGGCATAGTCTGAGGATTTTAAATAACTAATCTGAACACAGGATATTTTTTGTTATCCTCACCAACTTTTTTTAGTGTTTTCAATAGCTTTAGGATGCAAATCTGGTGCTCTTAAAATTGAGATCGTTAGCATGCAGGCTTCAGTTGCTGTTATATGTGAGCACTGGACACATTTAAATCGCTGTCTACTGTAATTCAACTTCTCAGTGTTTTGAAGCTGAATTCCTTCTCATTTACTTCCACGGAATGGGTTGCTGGTTGGTATTTTTTTTGCGATGTGGGGGAGCTCTTCTGCTCCTGTGTGATTTTGCTTAAGAAAAGGAATTGTATAATCCTTAGCTACAACAGTAATATTTCTGTAGTGATTTAGAAAAAGGAGTTAAAACTAGTAAATGTTGGCTTATTTATTTATTTTTTCACCCTGCATGGGTGATTGTAAGTATTTTCTCCCTAAGTTGTGCCAGGATAGAACAGGAGAATAATGCCTACCTATTCTGAGGATGAGGCAATCTTAATCATTGGGAAAACCTTTGAGAAACTGGTCTACAGATTCTCCATAGAAGGAAATCTTTTGTGATAAATGATAGTTCAAACACATCAAGAGCTCCCTGACAGCGTGTGCTTGTTTGAACAGCCAGGCATGCAAAACCAGCATTTGCTGCACAATTACAGAGCTTTAAACCAGCCTGATGTCTCATCCTGCGTTTTGCCCGCATCGGGAAGCGGCAGTCCCAGCCTTTCAGAGGGTGACTGGGGGCCTGATGCCGTCAGCCAGTGTGAGTGTTGGTTCTGGGAGTGGCTGCAGATAAGGGCATCTTTTGCCTTCAGATTAGAATAGTTCATAGCTCAAGGTCTTACTAGAGGGGCAGCGTGGGTGCTTTGTGAACCTGATAACCGCTTACATGTCTGCTCTGAATTCCTTATCAGTTGACTGGAGAATGAAAACTGCCTTAAGTCACTTGGCTCTTGCATCAGACCCGCAATGCTGAGCCCTTCGGTGTGTAGTCAGGAGAACATGTAGCGGCCAGGAATGCACAGCCTCTTCAGGATTTTAAGATATTTTAACATTAAGACTGGCTCATGTTCTGCTGGCACTGTCCTGAGTTGAGACACGTGTCCTCTGTGAGAAGCAACTTGCTGTTTTCCTGGAGTCGCTCAAGTGGCTTTGTCATCCACACTTGTTTAGTTGCTGTTATGCAAATTGTTGGCCCACATGAGCTGCCAAATGGAGTTACCCAGCCTTGCCTTTTTTAAAGCACGCGATTGAAATGCCATACAGCTAAATACAGCTCTGATTAGGGTGTTGTCTTCTGTGCTATGTGTGGTGTATGTGAGCTACTGCAGAGATGGTTCTTGACTGATATCCTTTAGTATTTTCTTCAATATATGAAAAATACGTGCTTTTTGAGGGCCTGAACAAATACATGGATTGCATTTGATCTGAATATTGGATATCTGTTTCACAGGCAGGTTAATGCATGCTTCAGCTTGGTCAGATCCAGCTTCGTAACATGTTCATTTGGTGAGCATTGGTCCAAATGTTATAAGCAAATGAGAGATTTTTCTATACTCTTGTAGAAGTGAATGCTTTAGTATTGTGTCTGCAGTGATATTTAAAAGTGTCTGTCCAACCAGGGTGCCTGAAGCAGAGAGAATCTTTTTAATACACAAACTAATAAGGCAGAGAAGCTTGGGGCTTTCTAGTTTATACTTCTTCAGTGCCTCTAAGCAGATAGGCTTACACCAAAAAGCAGGCTTTGATAAGGACGAAGCTATAAATTACAAATAGAGCTTGCCCTCAAAAATGAACTATAATAGGGTTTGTGGAACACGCTTTAGGGACAAACTTGTGCAAAAATAGCATCTTTTTATCCCATATGTGCTCCTCATGTGATCAGAATAGTGTGTTTATATGCATAAAGCACTGCTTTAGTTACCTGCACTTTGAAGTCCTTTGCAGAAAAATATAGGAATTGGGGAGACAGAGCGCCTTAACAAAGAGGGCAATTAAATGTTGATATCGGGTGTTTTTTTACTGTTTTAAAGGGGAATGTATCTCAGTTTTGTTCCACCATCTGTGTAGTAACTCAGTGAAATACTGAGTTTCCCAGCTGTTTGTAAAAGACTCTAAGTCAGTGATGCAGGTACTTCTCCTTTTATAGTCCCAGGGAACTAGAGGAACTTTGTTCTTTGCAGCAGAGGTACTAGGAAAGAATATCTGTGAACTCCTGCACTTCAAACTGTGACTGCAGCCAGCAGGCTGGTATCAATGTGGAGCCAGAATGAGGGAGCAGATACTAATTCCTTGTTCTGACTGTTCTTCTCCTGCTGGATATTCCAGACTTGAATCTATTTCCATGTCTTCTGCCTTGTGGTATGATACAGGTGGTTGAAAAAGTAGAAGTAAACACTATCCATGGAACTGTGTGTGAATGAGACCGATGTCCTGAGAAAGTTTCTGACCCCAAACAGTTTATGTAATCAGAATGTATTTGGAGTGAAAGTAATGTCCTGAATTTGGAAGTGTCCAGCTGTAATTGCTGTGACACACGGGTGTCTTTTCCGCTCAGCAGTCTTCCTGTGAACCATGGTTTGATGTGATTTTTCAGTGAATTATGCTTACTGAGATCAGCTTTTGCTCAGTAAAAGTGACTGTAAAATAGTAGCTGCGCTTGAAAGTCATTGCAGTGCGAGTTAAGCATTGCTTCTTTTTATTCTGAGGAGTCTCTTGACTAGAAGTATCCACAGTATTGAATGTATGTGGGAGAAGGTGAATGGGCAGCTTGAGGACCTCAGCCTGGTCTAAGACGTTCATGTTTGTGGGAGGCAACTGGGCCAGAGGGCTTTTGATCTTCAGAAATCCTTTCCGGTGTAAATTCTCTGGTTTGTAACACAGAAGCTGATCACTATATCATAGAATCGTTTAGTTGGAAAAGGCCTTTGAGATAGAGTCCAATGGTACCTGTCCACTAGTAAACCATATCCCTGAGAACCTAATCTGCCTTATAAGCACCTCCAGGGATGGTGACTCAACCACATCCCTGGGCAGCCTCTTCCAGTGCCTAAGAACCCTTTTGGTGAAGAAATTTTTCCTAATATCCAGTCTAAACTTCTCCTGGCACAACTTGAGGCCATTTCCTCTCCTCCTGCCACTTCTTATTTGGGAGAAGAGACCAGCACCTACCTAGCTACAGCTTCCTTTCAGGCCAGTTGTAGGCAGTGATATGGTCTCCCCTGAGTGTCCTTTTCTCCAGGCTAAACAGCCCCAGTTCCCTCAACTGCTTCTCTTAAGACTTGTTCTCCAGCCACTTCACCAACTCTGTTCCTCTTTAATGGATGCTCTCCAGCCCCTCAATGTCCTTGTAGTGAGTGGCCCAAAACTGAACACAGTACTCGAGATGTCCTTTCTCCACCCCCCTGCATCATGCAGAGAAGTGTTTCTTGGCTATGTGGAGCATATTCCCAGGATGGCCTCCCAACAGTGAAGGCTTGGAACTGTTTATTTAAGAACTCTTAACTTTTAATTCAGCAAACAAATAAAATTGATTTGTCCACAAATCTTTTTGCATGTCAAACTAAGCAAGTTTTTTACTGCACAGAGAAATGAGGAGCGTTGGTCTGCATCCAGAACATGTTAATCCTCATGTCTGTGGGCCTGGAGAAAGTAATCCTCAGGTTTCCCTCTCTGTGAAATGAACCTAATGCTGGGCTCATGCATTTTATATTATGCTCTGTGGGTAGTGTTGCCCTCTGTAGTGAGTCATAACCCACCTTCAGCTGTATAAATCTGCAATGATGAGATGGCAGGAATTAATTTCATATGTTGCTCAAGTTATCTCATCTGGGTAGCTGATGTACATGTCAAAGGGCTGGTTGTAATGCTTCTTCTGGCTGAAGAATAGGGCAAGGCAGACTGAGAAGAGCAATGCCAGTTGTTTGGTTTATGGAACTGGTGCATTGCATTTAGGAAACAAAGGTTGTCTGAGGTAGCACATGGTGGTTTTGGGCGCTTGGGCAGCTGGTGAGTTGTGCTTGGCAAAGAGGGCAAGGAGTGCACTGTGACACTGAAACCCCTCTCTTATCAGTAATGTGATTAAGACCAAACCCATTTATTGTCAGTGATGTGAGTAAAACAACTTTCTGGTGATAAAAGAATGGGAAACCGTCAAACCTGCCAGATGATAGTGACAACAGGCAGGATACTCAGTGCTTTCCATGGAACTGAGGTATCCTCACCCTTTGCCTCCAGCTGCTGGGTAGACTCACACTTTTTTTTTTTTGTAGATTTCTCTCATTTCAGGTATTTTGGTTTTGTAAAGGTGAGTTTTGGAAGGAAAGTCAACATTAATTAGGCAGCCTTTTTTCCATCCTAAATTGAAGGAAAAGTGCAATAGTTTGTCAAAATGGTGGTGGGTATTTTCTTCCCTCAAAAAATTATCCCTTAATTAACACCTTTCAGTAAAGGAAAAAAGGTGTTAATTAGACAGAGGACCGTTTAAGTAGGAGATACTTGGTGCTCAGGTTTTCAAAGTCCACATGATGGGTGCAGTGGGGAAGAGGAGAGAGGAGAGGGAGGAGGGCAGCTGCTCATTGCAGTTTTGATATTCTGATGCAAGTTATAAATGTTGCCATATAATAAAAGGTGACAATAAGCTCAAGGGAGGGCAGAGCAAAGCCAGATGAGAAGTGCTTAGTGGGCTGCCCAAGATCATGCAGTGGTGAGGCACTGGCACAGGTTGCCCAGAGAAGCCATGGATGCCCTGTCCCTGGAGGTGTTCAAAGCCAGGTTGGATGTGGCTTTGAGCAACCTGATCCAGTGGAAGGTGTCCCTGCCGTGGCAGGGGGTTGGACCTGGATGGGCTTTGAGGTTCCTTCCAACCCAAACCATTCTGCAGTTCTGCATGTGTCTTCGTATTTCAGTGAGCTGTTTTACAGCTAGCACTTACCTGCATCCCCTCTCCTGAAAGTGCAGGCTGCCTGATCAATCATTCCTTTGGGTTCCAGACAAACCTTGTACCCTGAGTCGTGGTGTCTCAACCAGACTTGACTTAGAAGGAGGGGTTATCCCTCAGACAACACAAATGCAATATTTCACTAGAAGCATTTGCATCTGGTTATGTCATATTCTTCCCTTTCAAATCCTCATCACTGCAACTTCTTCTTGATTCTGATACAGCAGATGAAGCAATTTATCCAGTTGCTCTGAATTACATGCCAGTGGTGGAAAAGCTTTGCTTCTTTTTACCTGTTCATAATCCTGGGTACTTGGAAAGTCTTGGGGGAAAAAAAAAAAATGCCTGTGTAGTTGTGAACACTAAATAGGAAAAAGGTGTGAAAATAGTTTAACAAAGAGTCCTCAGTGAAAGCTTCAACTCTAATGCCTGTCTTGGTGGCAGAACTTCAGTAATGAGAGGGTGATGCCTTTTGGTAGAGCAGCACATCAATATCCCATTATCTCTGTATCAATAGGCAGTCTGGAGCATTTTGGATAAGACGAGATTGTAGACTATCTAAAGCTCACTTTGGCAAAGATAGTTTATTTTTTTTTAATCTCACTTAGGAAAAGTATTCCATAAGTCATTTATTTACAAAAAGTAATGACACTCTATCAATGAGGAAGTCTTTTTAGTGGGTTTTCAGGGAAACAAAATTGGACCGGCCAGGCTCTCCAGAATTACCAGTCTATAAACAAGTGGAATTGGAGGCAAAGCTTTCAGCTTATACACAGAAATACAATCTCCAGCACTGTGCCGAAGGCCTGAGAGCGGTGCAGAAGCAGTGAAACCCAAATGTACGGTGAGCTAACAGGGCAAACAGGAGCCATCAGCCTCTTCCCATTTATGTGGTGGGTGAGCATCAACAGTCTGGAAAGCTTTCAGTCCCCAAGCAGCCTGAAGATATGGACTGCTGTGTTGTGGGTTCTTACTGAAAATCAGGTTTATTTTTGCTGTAGCTTTGCAAATGCTCTTTTGAGCTTTGAACTCTATTTTGTTCTTCCTCTAAGTGGAATTCGCCACAAGATAAAGATAGGATAGGAACATTATCTTGCTTGATGGAGGTGTGCACTGCTTTGCCCTGACTATAAAATTGCTTTGTTACAGTTATATTCCTTGTGGTTGAAATATATTGCATCTTCTTCATTTCAATCACCGTTATATGCTCTTGTACATGGGTCCTGCTCTTAACCTCTCCAAACAGCCCCTCATGCTCTTGGCCTGCATGACTGCTTCTTTCCTGACCTTTGCAGGCTCTGATTTCAAGATAGGCTCCTCTTGTTGTTTGATGTTGATGGTATTGTGCTTGGTTTTGGCTTTAGTCTTCATGCTCGATATATGTGTAACCAATAGAAATTAGTTGTTCTACATTGTTAAGACTTTTTTGCAATACCTGCATTTCATTTAAAGTTGGTTATTTCTGTCCCTGCTGGGACTGGTTTAACATTTCCTCAGCTAGCACTTACCTACATTTTCTTAAGGCAATACTAGTTGTATTTTTGAAATCACTTTCTTTAGACTTGAGAAGATCAGTATTCCCCCGGCTTGGCTTCTCCAGCACCGGCATTGATTCTCTTGCAACCTAATGTATCTTGTGTTAATTATCAGTTAATGAAAGGATATTTAAATCAGTGGTACAATTATTTCTGCAACTCAGGGGTGATTTTTTGCCAGGGACTGGTTTCTGTATATTCTTACACAGGTGGATGCTGATGGCATTGCATGCTAACTGTTGATGCCTCTATCAAGATCCTTTCATGTGTTCTTTCTGTCAGGTGAGGATGTTGGAAAGTCCTGGTCATTGCAATACTGGTTTTAAACTATTCAGGAATTGTCTTTTGTGTCACTCTTTCATTTGGGCTCCAGCTGAGCTAGAACAGAAAGTGCTCTACAGGCTTGAGAAGTTGGTCAAGATGAAACATTTCCATGCAATTCTGATCTGTATACATTTCCAGCTATATGTGGTATTTAAACCTACAGTGCAGTGAGATGGTCATGTCAAAGGATAAGCCTTGTTCCTTCTCCCACTGGCACCTCTTCCATAGGTACTCACTGGCTCTCGTCGGGCTTCTGTCGATAAGGGAAGCAGCTGCAGTGGAGGGGTGCTGGTGCCATGGGAAGCTGGATGGGGTACTGCCAGTCTGTAAGCTGTGACTCAGTTACATGCCAGAGCTGGAACCTGGCTTGCCGTGGCCTCCCTTGCTTTTGGCCAACAGGTAGCTCAAATATTGGCAGAAGAAAAATTAATCTGCAGAGGAGTCTGTCCTTGTAAAGCCTCATTAATGAAAGCAGTTCTCTTGGGAGCGGTAAGGCTTTTACCCTTATTTAAATTCTCCCTCTTTTTAGTCTTGTCCACTCACCTCTTCTGAACTCTGTTTAACGTGAGCTTTTCCAGCTCTCTGGCTCGGGTCTCTGCTGTATGTCTGTATGTGTTTCTTATACTGCATATGGAAATGTTTGGCTGCCCTTTTGAATAGCTCGTCACTTCTCCCCACTCCACATTCACGTGCACCTGCCTTTCAAAATGCATTTTGAATTCAGTGGTCATCACTGCAGTACCAGTTTTAACACATAGAGCCCTGCTGTGCACTGGATTTCATTCATCTTTGGCAGAGCTCTATGTAGACACCATTTGTTTCTCTAATTTTAGAGCATTAGTCCCTTGCTTTCCTCACCTGTATCATCACAACCGGTGCATGGGATCAAATCTTCAATAAACAACTCCCACTTCAGAAGTGATTTAATATAATTGCCACTTGTTCTTCATTCTGTCCTCCAGGCAGACAACCATCAATTATTAACAGCAACAAAATTGGTTGGAAACAGAGCAGTATACTGGAATAGCTACACCTTCGGGACCATCATGTGTTCTTTTCCTTGCATTCTGCTTCACGATGAATATTGTGAAGATGTTCTGAGGGATATTTAACAATAGATTTTTCCCCTGTTCTTTTATGCATAATAGCAATTAGCATTGAATGCATCTAAACAACCCTCCTCCTCAAACACCTTTTTCTTTTAATGAGGAAAACTCCCTCTGTAACAGCTCATTATGACTGTAATGAAATTATTGCAGCTGTCAATGCAATGAAAATTTACAGTGTCAAAACTTCATAAGAATATTTTCTTGTAAGCACTTGAAGGTGCACGTTCCTGTTGTGTTTTGCTGCTTCCCATGGGTCTGTATAATCGTAGGCTGTGATGTGTGAATTATCGGCTCCTTCCTCTGCCCTCCCAGGAGCCCTGACCTTTGCAAGCTGTTCGATGTTGGTCCTGCTTCTGTACAGGGCTGACACTTGTGAGCTGGGCTGAAAAGGATTCTTGTAGCTAGTGCCTCCTGCAGTTTACACCTTGGAAATGACAGCTATAAATTACAAATAAGGGCAGCCTTTCCGTTTTGAATAGATACTGTATAATCACTTTAACAAAGCCTTGACGTCTTGGCTTGATCTATTTGTATTTTGATAGGTATTTGTTCTTTTGATGATCCTGCCTCTAGAACTGTGCAGAACACGGTAATAACAAAGCGGTGAGTGCTGTGCTTGGAGAAGACCAAGTAAGGAAACTGCTGGGCTGTGAGAGCCTCTTATGTAAGCAGTGAAATCTGTGTAGTGTCATTCCTGTTTGCTTTTGAGCAATTATGGAAATAACTGCCCATTGCCAAGAAGCAGGAGCGCTTCAGTCTCCAGTCTCCTGTTGTGTTACAGGGAGCTTCTCTGTAATATTTAGCCTTTTTTCTTTTCTTTTTAAACATGTCTGCTTGGTACTGGCAGATTGCAGCACTCTTTGTAGCCTCTGGCTGTGTATCTCCATCGGAAATGGCCCTCTGGCAGATTTACAGTGGCTAGAAGCATTGCCTCAACTTACTGATGCCTTTTGATGTATTGCCTTTGCTATTTCTGAACGAATCAAATGCAAAACGTTAACCGGAGACTCCTGTGCAGAGTTTTTAATAGCACTGCCAGTCCTTTGTAATGCTATGGTTTGATTAATTTGCATATGGAGACTTTTCTGCCACCTTCATCCCTTGTTATACTTCCAAGATTTTATTCTAACCTGTAATACCTTTATAAGGAGCACGTTTTTATCTTTTGGTGGAGGGAGCCGCCAAACCAGTTTGTGTCTTTTCTCTGCCATTATGGAGTGATGACCTGGTTACTCAGATGAAGACAGTGCTGCTTTGAAATTCATCGTAATCTGAGACATTGTTTTTCAAGAGGATTTGAAACTGATGGAAAGGTGGGGTTTAGAACTGAAACCCAAAGAATATTTACTATGGAGGCTTTTTGATGCAGTTTTCTAGTTCGACATTGTTAAATTGTTTTTAGGCTTACTGCAGAAGTTATGCTTTTAACAGCTTAGCGAGTGCAGATACAGATTCAAAACTGAAAGCTTTGACAGCTTGTTTTATTCAAATTCCTGCCGTTCCTTTTAATAAGAGAATGTACAGTATTCTTCTGCACCACATGTCTATTGTGTAGCCACAGCAGCAGCACAGCTCACAGTTGGTTTAAAATACACAATTACAGTCCTACACCCCCAGCACAGTGGCTAGGTGAAAGGCCTTTCTTGCAGAAATGGTTGCTTGGTAGCCGGGTTGGCTGAAGAGTTGGAATTGAATTGCAGCTGTTAGTATTGGTTGGCCTTTGACTTGAAGGATGCATTTCATTCCAAGGGAGTTCATCATCTTTGTGCATCGGCGTTTAGGAAACTGGGGACCTGTAGGAGGGGGAGCTGCTTTCTGAGCAGCCTTCTCTGAGCTACTGGCATCTCTCTGGTTGTGA
The DNA here is from genome assembly GCA_033556795.1 of Tapera naevia. Classification (NCBI taxonomy): domain Eukaryota; kingdom Metazoa; phylum Chordata; class Aves; order Cuculiformes; family Neomorphidae; genus Tapera; species Tapera naevia. The sequence continues at coordinate 23,802 of JAUMJJ010000353.1, forward strand.
GTGGCTTCTCAATATTATGGTGGAACGTAGGAAAAAAAGGCCCGATTACAGGAGAGAGAACGGCTAAGGTTTGGAGAGAAACTGGCCTGTGCCATGTGCTATTGCTTTAGCCTTTTGCACCTTGCAAACCACGTTCAGACAGATGCCAGTCTTGCTGTTTGATGTATGCCTCTATGGGAATTCAAAGTCTTCCTCCTTCAGCATTTCTTGAAACACGGGACAGTCCAGCAGCGCAAAATCATAATCCAGTCTCTTGTGTTCCCTCAAGCAGCAGAGAGAAAACAGTGTGTTCCTTGTTAACCTCAAGAAACAGCTACAGTGTTGAGTGGGGTTTGCAACTGCTGGTAATTAGGGCACTTCAGTGCTGTAGCTTTTCCTCCATCTCCTGCAGCTCTGGATTGTTCGCTGTGGTATTTCTCCTGAGCATAGAGCTTGCCTCCTTTAGTGCTGCAGTACGTGGCTGAAGACTCCTTGTCAAATGAGTTTGTAATTGAAACCATTTCTGGGGTTAATCTAATTTTTGAGTGTTTGAAGATGTTACTTTTAGCACAGTTGCTCCTCAGACAAGAGTGTGCTGGCAAGGGATGGTTCCTGCTTGTACTCTGGAGAGTCTTGAACTTGTGTTCATGCCCCAATGACTCTTGAGATGCACCTCTAGTGCAGGCTTCCCATGTAATTGTCAATGTACAGCTCTGTTCCGCTGTTCCCTGTGTGTGGTCCAGCAATGTGGTGGTGGGCAATGCTGTTAAATGAGTGAGATATTTTTCCAAGGCTTTTAAGTGCACCTTTCCCTCTTCTAAGATCTGTTGAATTCTCTTTCAGTCCTCTTCCTGAAAATAAGCTGAGAGTTTGAGGAGAGGGATGAAACAACCTGAGTCAGTGTCACTCTGATTCTGCTTGCCCATGAGAAGCCCTGCTGCCTGGGGAGCACAGCAATAGGACAGGGTTTGCTGCATAATCTGTCTGGCCAGCTGTATTCTAATCTTTTAGTTTTACAAGGTGAGGGCAAGCGTGGGAAAAGACCAGCTTTAAGGCAACACAGTTTTCAATAGATACCTTGGAAAATACGATTGAAGGACAATTTAGTATGTCTGTGCTATTAACACCACTCTGAGGCTGGTAAGTATTGAAGGATTTCATGCCGTAATAAGGATATTTTGGCCTGATCACAAATGTCAGCACAGCATCTTGTTTCAGAAAGCAAAAACTGTGTGGTCCGTAGAAGTACCTTTGCTATGCATTTCCCAGTGAACAGAACGATATTTCAGCCTGTGTGTGTATATACCACTGAAATTCCCTTTAACTTAGAAGGTCATAAGATTCCTGGAGCTGTGGTGATCCAGCCACTTCAGGAAAGTAGGACATTTGTATCTTGGGGAATTCTCTGCCTTGGAAGTCCAAAATATAGATGGAAGAAGAGGTCAAAGCAGGGTTTGCAATTGTGAGCTGCATAGGGCAGAAAGTTAGGGTTTGTTTTACCCCTTTTTCACCTGTAGATAGGTCATATAAAACAAGAAAACATCAGAGAACGTCGTCTGGCCAATTACAAGGTCCACACAACTGAAAAAGGCTTCAAAACCCATAAGCCTACTCTACAGCGTGGAGGTGCCTCCCTACTGCTGTGTGTTGCAGCCCTTCCCAAGTACAGCTGCCACGGGTGGATCCCCAGAGTGGTGAGGACAGGCACTTCATGCCGTGGAGCTGTGCCTCCCCTGAATCCTCCGAGTGGGAATGCACTGCTCTTGAACTATTGGCTTCCATCCACAAACGCTCCGTGCTGTGCTTTTCCTATGACAGTTGTGTTGTTGTAGATGCTAATGTCTTCTTTAACTGTTTTCTGCACCTCATTGCTTTGTTCTGTATGAGATCTTTTGTTTTCTGCCACTCTATCACTGCGTTTCTGCTGCCCCTCCCTCTAGCTGGGTTTGTCAAGTCGCCCATGTCAGAAACTAAGCTCACGGGGGACGCCTTTGAACTGTACTGTGATGTGGTTGGGAACCCCACTCCAGAGATCCAGTGGTGGTATGCGGAAGTCAACCGGGCTGAGGCTTTCAAACAGCTGTGGGATGGCGCGCGGAAGCGCCGTGTCACCATTAACACTGCCTACGGGGCGAATGGGGTGAGTGTGCTGAGAATAACCCGCCTTACCTTGGAAGACTCTGGGACTTACGAGTGCAGGGCCAGCAACGATCCCAGGAGGAATGACTTGAGGCAAAATCCCTCCATAACGTGGATTCGAGCCCAGGCTACTATAAGCGTCCTTCAGAGTGAGTCCAGCACCCCACAGTAGTGGTACTGTAGTAGCTAGAGGCAGTCTAGTGACCCTGCCCTCCCCTTACCCCGATGAAACCCTCTGCTACCTTCTCCTGCTGTTTGAACCTGAGACCGCTCCTCTGCCCGTAGTGCTGACGTTGTCTGCCATCTGTGTCTCTTCTCCTCAGGATCAAAGGACTTGGGAAAATCTGTGGAGTTGTTTTATAGCTTTTGTGTGAAAACAAACCCAGTGTTGAACTTGTGTTTCTTCCCTACCTGCTTTAGCTTTGTAGTACTTTTCCAGCCACCCCACTGCTGGCTTCTCCGTGAGTGCCTTTCGATTTGATTTCTGTGTTCTTCCCAGGTCTAACCGTTTTGGTTTTATTTCTTCTGTTCTCTTGGAATTGCTCTGAATGCCTTCTCACATGGTGTTGGTTTCATTTAAGCTTCTGTACAAACCATTCCCTTTCAGTTATGTGTGACCGTTTTTTACTGTGTAGATTTTTCCATGAAGTCGTGGTGTTTCTTTTCCTTCCTGCACAGCAGTGTGTTCCTAACGCCTTCTCTGATGCAGCAGCGCTGACCTGATGCAGCCATCCTTAATCCAGCCTCTGCAAGGGGGGCGTACCCTCCCTCAGTGCTGAACTTATAACTTTAGCTAAATGACTTTCATCTGAGAATGCAACTTTTCGCAGCAGCAAAGCTTTCAAAAGTAGAGAATGTGATTTGACCCAGAACTGCTTTTTGTTCTCTATCGTTACACGACTTTCTTGCGTTCTGCTCGATTTTTTTTAAAGCAGGCCCAGACGAGTTTGGAAATTTATATCATCACAATCAGAGAAGAACCCCGTTTCATGTTGTGAAAGATGCAGAAATCTTGCATTTGCTAACAAGGTAAAGCAAATGTCTGAGTTATAGGTAGAGTGAGTTAAATCAGCAACATGAGACTGCTGCACGGAAGTTCAGGAGAACTTGCTTTCTTGGCAATGTCTCAGTGTCCTAAGGTGGCAAAGAGTAGAGCATAGATGTTGTCTTGCTATAAAAATGTATATATGACTAATCCTTTTATGTACCACTGACATTTTTATACCCAGACAAAACTCAAACTCTGTAATTACAGCTGTTATGTTTTTGGATCCTTTAAAAAAGACACCCAAAACTCTCTCCAAAGCACAGTGCTGCAGTCAGCACTGCTGGATCAGAGACCTGCCCTCTGGAGAATGGAAACAGCATTGATATCTGTGGAAAAATAGGGAGTGATCCCAGTGATGTTGATTGACTTGAAAATTTAAGTGGCATTGGATTGTTCAGCTCAAACCTGCTCGGCTTTCAGTCCTGATGCCTGATCCCTCCTTTCTCCTTTGACGTCCCAAAGGACTTGGATCGATAGACTCCTTGCATGACCCACAGCAGCAAGAGCCATGTAATTTTAGGAAATAATACTGCTTTAAGACAAAGCTAAAAAAAAAATTGTCTTGTGGGAAGTAATCTCTCCTGGAAATCCTCCCTGGCCCTGTTAAGAATTCAGTTTTTCAAGTGTGGCCAGTCTGTGGTGGTCTTGTGCTCCTCTCTTTGTGCCTGGTCAGCTGTAGTAACCTATGAGGGAGAAAATCCTTTGCATATGAAAAGTCACCACTTGGGAGTGAGTTACAGTGAAGATGTCTCCATATGGAAAGTGGGTTTTTACTCTCTCAGGTGTTGACACCACTACTAACCTGCTTCCAGGATTAAAGTTTAACCTTTCATCTTCCTTCCCAGTTAGTATCATCGTGTTGCATCTGGTGCTACTAATCCTGGAGTGTGTATAGTGACTCCACTGCCAAGTGCCTTGTGCCTGGGATAATTCTTCTGCATTTGTGTTTTATCCATGGGGAGGGGGATGTTGAACAGAATGCTTTAATGCTTTTACTCTTTAATATTGTGTGTTAAAAGATCTGAGTGGCTACTGCCTTGGAAACGGACCACTTGGACATCCAGCTCCTGCACAGCCATACTGGAAACGGAGCTAAAGCAAGTTTCCAGCTGTCCCTGGAAGATGGGGACAGCCTTATCTGAAGCTGCCCAAACTTTCTCCAATGCTGCATGGCGTGTGCAAACATGGTTTGACTCTGAAACGAGTGCTTTCTGACCTAACAAGTGTTGGAGCTTCCAACTGATGTGGCTGTTTTGCTGCTGGCCTTCTCTGATATTTGCGTTACTGAAAGGCAACATCAAATGTATCAAAAGAGCATAATCTCTTTTCACTGCCATTTGAATCACAGCTTGCCTCAAATACCAAAATGTAAATGTAGAGAGGTCAAATGTGACATGATTTTTAAGTTAGCACCCAACAGCAGGTGTCTGACTTCTGTCTCATCCCTAGTGTGGGGAAGGAACTTCAATTATGGATGGTTTTTTGTTTTTGTTTTAAAACATGATCCTATATAAAATGGGCAGTTTAAGTGACTGGTAAAAAGGCTCTTCAGCATCTTGCTCTTTGAGGTGCACATCCTTCACAAGTCACTGTCCCAGTAGTATTCTATTTGCAGTTTGTCATCTAGAATTACATCAGGCTGGGACTGCCCAATCGCTTTTTTTTAATAAACAAATTGAAGTAACATAAATGCAGGTAAAAGGTGTAAATGAGATTGTAATTGCCTTTAATTATTTTTTTTAAAATCCTAAAACTCTAAAAGTCAGGCACAAAAGGCCCCAGCAAACTGCAGCAAAGCAAACTTGAGACAGCTGGAATGTTATCTGGATGCTGCAGCTCAGCAGGAACGTGGGTGGGAATAGGTGGGAATTAGCAGAAGCTGTTCTGGCTCATCACTGTTAGAGGCTGAAGAGTCCATTATCAACAGAACATGAAAACCAGAAGATTATCACTGTCAAAACCCTTCTGGATTACGTCTTTAACTTTCTGCTTTCTACAAGGACTAGATTCAAACTGTGGTGGCTTTTCCCTGTTACTGGGATTTGTGCCACTCTTTCTGATGGCAGCGTGTGTGCTTTCAGTTCCCAGGATGGCTGCAGACTGATCGCCGCTGCAGGCTGTGTCTCAGCACACCAAAACAGCAGCAACAGTGCTCATGAGATACAGTGCAGTCTCTGTGAGGCAGCCTGACACCCGTCCTGCCAACATCCTCCTCCTGGAAAAGAAACACTGCGTTTATTTCACGGGCTCAGACTTGCAGGCACCGCTTTCATCATCAAAGGAAGGTGTTTAAACCAAACCCCAGTGTGATCAGTGAAGTCTAGCAAGAGTTTGTTCTCAATAATGTCCTGACACAGAGTTCCTATTGCAAACACCTTGCTGCAAGTATTGCCTGAGCCCTGTTAGTATCTGAGAATGCACACAAGCTTTTGTGTGGGACTCATATGGCTTTAACAGAACAGTCTTGTGCTCCAAACAGATCCTCGCATGGTTAAAATTCCCAGCTTGGGAGCAATGAGGCAGGAAGACAGTTGAAAATGTAGGATGACAGCAGAGTGTCTGAGAAGTGTCAGAAACCTACAGTTACTACAGCACCTGCCAGTTCTGCTGCAGTTAAATGACACTCGAAGTTTTAAATAGCTGTGAAAGAAGCTGCGTAGCCAGCCTGGAAGAAAGAGGAGAGGATGTGCAGGAGTCAAATGGCATTGTCAGGTGGTTAGTAGGTAGATGGTTTTCCTCCCTGTCTCTGGGCTATGATCCAAGTTCTGTGCCATTCGGTAGGTGAATGTTTCATGGGTTAAAATGCAGTGTTTCTGACTGTACTGATATTTTCCTCTTCCCCTTGTTATATTTCGTAATTTGTACTCCAAGTGATTATCCCAAAGGCTGCAAGGGTATGACTAAATCTATATTCCACATGTTACCACAAGGCATAACAATTCACAGGATTAAAGCTTCTTTGCTGACTTGCAAAAATCACAACGATGTTCATGAGTGACGGCCTTCCTGTGCTCTGCTGGCCACCAGAATGCTGAGGAGGCAGCCTTGGCTTCAGAGACGTGGTGTGCGGCAGCATGGTCAGTGAATCGAGCAGCTGCCAACAGCTATGTCTGTGGAATTCATTTCACCCTGTAGAGGAAGGAAATACATCAAAGCCAGAGGACACAGTGGCTTTTACATGGCAGAGGCTGCTGCTGGAGTGGCCTTTGGTTCACGCTGGAACTATAGTCAATCCCAAATCTCGATATAATTGGAAGGCTAATAACAAGAATTCTTAAGTTTCCTTCCAACTCTGTCATCCTACATGATGAGTTTGGGTTTTAGAATAGAATACTTGTAACCAGATGTGAGCCATGAGACCTTCAATGGAAAGGTGGTCTTTTCCAAGTTTGGGAAGACACTTGTCTCCACCAAAAAAAATCATCAGCCTTGTTTGTTAGAGTAATAGCCAGCTGCACAGTCTTAAGCAAATGTGGAGCATAATCCCCTCATACTAATTCTACCACTTCTGAAAGGCTTTTCACTAAAAAGTGTTGATATGTCACCAGGGTAAGGTCAGGATGGGAAACAGCCAGGGTTCTGTTCCTCATGCAGCCAGCAAAGTGTATAACTCTTGGTCTGTTTATGAACAAGGCTCAGATTTTTTGTCTTCATAAATGTTTAAGGTTACTTTAGAAATGAAATAGCTCCCAACTCGAATTTTAACCTGGTATATGTTCTCCCTTTTTATTGTTAAGCATTATGGCCTGCTTTCAGCCATTCTTCTCCAGATTGTGCCTACCTTATCCTGTGTATTTGCTCAACTTTCAGCCATCAGAAGCGTTGTGCTGTCTGAAATAACCTTGCGTGCCCAGGGTATTTTCCTTAGGTAGAGATAAGTCTTTTTGCAGGGGGAAGCCAGAAATATTATGCAGAAGACTTTAACTTTGATGACAGGTTTGTTTTAACCTCAAAGTAAGGAGAGGAACCAAGGAATAGCCAGAGAGAAGTTGCCTGCAAGGACTGGGTGGTCTCTTAGGTCCAGTCACAGGACAAACATACTTCCATGACATGGAGTGTGAGAAACGATGAGTGGTGTTGTATAGAAATCTGTAGTGATGTTAAATGTTAAAATGAACAAGCTAAACTTAACAATTATGTTTTTTCCATGTAGGGTTGCTGATCCGTAAGGTTCTGCCTTCGCTAGTGGTCAGATGTTCTGTTGTGACTTTCTCAATGTCTCCCAACTTAGTGTAGTGCCATTCCTTGTGTAGTCTTTTTCCCTTCCCGATTCCCCTTTGGAGTTTTAGGTTGGTGTTACACAATTGCCAGTGAAGATTTGTTGCTATTTAATGTGTCTTTTGTTTCAGAGCCCAGGATCAATGCCAGCGAGGATGTAGTCATTCAAGGGTATGGTCCGGCTGTCACATTGCAGTGTAACCTCACCACAAGTCCCAGCCCCCTTACTTCCAGCTACTGGGTGAAGAACGGAGAGGAGATCCCTGGCACTAGGAAATCTTCAAACACTACAGAATACAAGTAAGGCTTTTGGGAATAATCTTCATGTTACACTGGAGAGTGATAGACCTGGTAGACCCATGGCTTTTTTAGACCCACGGCTTTGGAATAGGGGATGCGGTGTTGGGAGTCCCTGCTTCACCTTCGCAGTGGTCAGACAGATGGAATTGATCTATGTGAGAGGCTGCACAAAAAGCACACTTGTGAAGAGAGGAATGGTTCTGGAAAGATGGTTTTCTACAGTTGTCCCAGTTGGCTGTTGTAAAGATAATATCCGCAAAAACATACTGTACATGTCTTTCTCTAACTCTAAACTTATTTAGTTCTGTGGAGTCTACCTAATGTGTGGAGGCAGGCACAGATACAGCCTAGTTTTCTTTTCCTCTGAGTATACTGTGCAGTCTGTGTCCTGCTTATATCTCCATGAAGATAGATCTGCGGCTGTTAATCGCGCAGGGAAATGCAGCATATAAATCACTGCTGGCATCAGCTGTTGTAGCTGTTTTCTGGCCTTGGGAGATGACAGTGTTCTCAGAGTTGTTACTGATAGTCAGACCGCTACTATGAAATGATACCAAATCTTGATTAAACCAGTACAGCTGTATCACTTGTTCTTTTTATTTGTCATACATCCACATTTTCAGCATTAATCTCTTCCATGTGCACATGCTCTGGCTTTGTCTCTGCCTTCTGTCAAAGGGTCTGAAGAAGAACACACACAGCCACCTCTTTTATTTCACCACAGCATGCATCCCGCAGAAATCCTTTGAGTGTTGCTGTGTACCTGAAACGGGGCTGTGCTGCCCTGGAGCTGAGGAGAGCATGAAGCTTTGCTCAGTGATCCCATCAGAGATCTGTTTTGTAGATATGATTTTCTTGCTCTTTTTGTTTTCCTTCCATTTTCTTCACTTTAGTGTCAACATGGGTAGCAAATACTGTTCTATGTTAGGCTAAGGAAGAGCACATCAGGCAACTTTTAACCACTGCTGGTAACTTAGGAGACATTAGACTGCTGCTGACCCTCTACTTGGCTGTGCTTATGTATGTTAAGGCCACTGCATTACAGTGCATCTAGTTGACTCTTTTTGTCTGAACACTAGAGCAAGGAAATACATCTACACACCCAACTGGCTTTTCTTAGTCTCCAGCAGAGGATTCTTGGCTCTTTGTAACACTGGTGTTGCTTACTGGCCCAGGACCGAGAAGTACTCCAGGGTTTCATTGCCTTAGCAAAGCAGCCTTTCACCCACATCATTATGGAAGTTGTGCTTCTTTCTGATAAAGATCTGTTCAAGTTTTTCCTTCTGTTTTCCAATTTAGCTCATTTTGTGTTATCTATTCAGTTTTGGAGTTTTAAAAATAGTCTATTTTAGTTTCGTAGTTGCATCCTGGTATTTTCTTACTGCAATGTTTAACACTGGGGCTGCATTTTAATGGCTCTGCTTTCTTATCTAGCAATTAACTTGATGAGCAGGCTTGTCCAAAAGCACCAGCTTGAGTGGTACAAAAGGCATGTTGCATCATGGTTACTGAAAATCACACATTATTATTCAGGAAACTTAAGTCTCAAGGCTGACTTTTCTGTAATCTGTTCCAAGCTAGGGAGAATTTTGCCTTCTAGATCCCTCTATAAAGCAAGAATTAAGCTTTAAGCTTTGCTTGAGTTTTATCTTCCTGGAGAAGGCAGAAGTCAGTGAGCAGGCTGTTTGTTCCCAGTGAGTTAAGAGTTGGTAGAACGTGCTGCAATCACAAGACAGCTGGAGAATTGAGGCAAAAATCCCTTTGCAATGTGGCCCTAAAATTCCCACTCATTTGTGAGCTACTTTGCTGTGTGTTGTGGTTGCAGGCTTTCTGTGGCACTTCTGCATTGCATGTGGTCACATTGCATTTGATCTGTTTGTTAACTTCTAGTTACTTATTTTTTTTAAATCTAGAAATGCCACATTGATGTGTGAGCAGTCTCAATATAGTTGCAGTTAAAAGACCTTTTTTGACTTCAGAATTTTCTTACATGATTGGTTGCATTCTACTTATTTTCCTTAAAAAATGTTCCAGGTTCTTGGTGTTTTAGTCATTAAGCTGTGGAGTTTTGCTCTAGTTCACTGAAACTCGGTGGTGTTTTACCATTGAGAAAGCTTCAGAGTTTGTAAGTTAAACTACTCACCTTAAAATCCTGCTTTGTACAATGTTAGGAATCGAACACATCTTTCCTAATTCTTCACTCAAACTTGGCGTAGCTGCTCTTGCTGGAAGGCAGCCGTAGTGAGAAAGCTCAGTATAGCTTTTTAGTTCACCATTTTAATTAAAAATGGGCAACGATTATTGGTAGTGTGTTCTTGTACAAGCAGTCAGTGCTTGGCAGTGGTTCTGGCACCTTCTACATTTCGACTCCAGTGACCTGTCCCTAGGCTGTGATCATAGTTCAGAGGAGCAAAGTGGGGACTGCTTCCTGAATTCCCTCCTAGAATTTGGATTTGGATAGGAGGTTACTGGGATAAATTGAAGAAAAAGGGGGTTTGTTTTGCATCTGTTGAGACGTCTTCATTTCTAAAAAGCTTGGCTCTTCCTAACACCACAGGACTGGAGGAAGCTGTTGGCTAAACAGACTTGTTTGAGGTGCTCGTCTGTCTTTAACACTTTGCAGCTGTATCAGCTTGCACTCACTTTAATGATTTATGGTAATAACACTCCAGGAGAGGCTGCCAGTCCCATACTTTAAAAAGAAGCTTATGTAGAACTGAAAGAATTCAACATCTTCCTTTTTTTTTTTCTTCTTAGGCATTGACTATAGTGGACAAAACCACAGTGGTCAAAATATGATTTATTAGCTATTAAAGTCCTAAACACCAGGTATTCCCTGCCCTCCCTCACTATTGCAGAGTCTTGGGGCAGCTCAGTCACAGAAGCAGCTGGGGTGGGTTTTCCCCTTGCAGCTGGGTGAGGAATGCACGTTTTTCAGCCCCTGCCAGCAGTGTCCAGGGTTGCTGTGCGCTTCCTAAGGACACTTCACCTGCCTGCAGCTTCATCTACTGTCACTGCTGTGATGTTTGATGCTACTGAATAGTCATTTCTTCTATCACAAAGATAATCTCTGATTTGAACTCTGAAAAGTGGGTATATTACTGCTTATCTGAAAGACACATTAACTTTATAAATGACTTTAGACTTTCACTGGTGGCTCTGGAAAGTAAGTGCAGTAAACACAGTAAAGACTTGAGTTAAAGCGTTGTGTTAAACTGAACAGCTTTTTCCATGTGTTTAAGCAATTTCCATGTGTAATTAAATTATTTTATTACAGTACTCTTCTGCAGGGTTTCTGCTCATCTTCGTGCTGTTTACTTACTGTATATTTTAAAAACAATAATTAAAAAAAAGAAAGCCAAGAAGTCTTTTGGTTGAGGGAGGGATTGGGAGAACCCTGCCTTACTCTGTGCTGGGGGAAGGTGTAAATTCTGTGTCCTGTTGTAGTGTGCTGCTCTAGTCTGAGATGTCCTTGGTAGGTAAACACCTGAAGACCATGTGCTGAGAGCTTTTAAGTCATGTGTACCCAAAAGCTTTTTTAAGGACAGCAAAAGCTGATGGACCTAAGGTTTGCACCACCTCGAGGGTAAATTGGCTTGATTTTTGATATTGATATTAGTTTTTTGCATTTGTTGCAGCTCTGATTTTCTCCTCACTGGCTCACATTTGTTTTTCCCTCAGCTAGTTGTTCCTGTATTGGTCTTTCCTGACTTTAAGCAGCAGCAGATTCCTGTGTGGTGTCTTCCTTCATGAGTTGACCAGCTTTTGCGGTCCTTCCACATCCAGCCTGAATCAGAAAACCATTAACAGCCCAGTCCCAGAGTTGTTACGAAGAAAAAGCAGCTTATGAGATGAGTGGCAGCCTTGATTGTGTTTGTAGGCTGTGGCTTTCTCACTGTCCACATGTGAATTTTTCAGTGCAAATAGTACACCCAGGACCCTTAGTGAGAGGTGCTACCTGCCTTGTGGGCTGCTGATTTAAGGATGCCATGCATCAAACTGACCGTAGTTCAAAATTACCAGTTGTTGGGCTCCTTCTTTGCTTAGAAACTAAACACAGCTTCTCTAAAGTGGTACTGACTTTTCAGACTTAAGCTCACCCTTTCTCTAGGCAAACAACATTCTTTGTATCAAGCAGGTACGTCTGTGCAACATACCTTGAAATAACAAGAAATAGCTGTGTAATTCAGTTAAAAATTAAAGTATGGGGGGGGGGAATAAGTTCCTAGCCTGGTCGTTTTTGTTCCTAACACTGTTCTTAACACAGCTCATGTGTTCTCTCCCTGTCTGCAGGATTTTGAAGCCCAGAGCAGAAGAGTCAGGGGAATACTTGTGCGTGTTTGTGTTTTCAAACTCTCCTATAGCCAACGCCACTATAGAAGTGAGAGGTACTCTTTTTTGTTTTGTTTTTGTTTCCTCTCCCTGGAAGTGCTGTTACTGCCTCTGCCACCTTGCTCAGTGTCCCTACAAGAGAGCTAACTCAAAAGGCCTTTCCTCGTGGTATGGAACCTGTGTCCAAGTCTTGGTTATAATTTCAAGGGAAATTCTTGCCCACAGTCGTAGGGAAAAGATCTCATGGATATGAGAATATGACCATGGTCTACCCAGAGATGCTAAAACACCCTCTAGCATGCACTGCATTCCTCTGGTAAATCCGGCTGTCACAAGAGAGCCTGGCTGTCCAGCAGGGTAACAATTGCTGCAGAACAGTTGCTCCTTGTTTCACAGTAAATGAGGCCATCAGAATGTATTCAGTGTACTTTGAATGTTTCTGTTCTGAGTAGGAAACAGGTAAGAACCAGCATCTCACCTGTGGCAGCTTGGACTGTTTTTTGTCTGCAGAGACCATTGCAGTTGCCTGGATTCTGGTTAGGACAGGTGTTGAAGACTGGGGTTTTCTACTCTCTTGCACCTCTTATTCTGTCTTGTGCGTGTTAGTAATCTTCTGACATCTTTGGACTCTAAAATCGTGGATAGACACTGCAAAATGTAAAGGTTTGCACTGAATTTTAATGTAGTTGTTGCACAAAGGACCAGTGTTTCTGTTAGAGGTACAACGTAGAGGTGAGGCGGAGGTGATGGTGTTTGTGTAGAGTTAAACTGCTGCCACAGTACAGTTTCTTCATGAATAACTTTGGAAATTCCTGGCCCACCGCTCTGCAGCAGCTGAGATTTACCCCTCGTGTACTGCAGTGCAATGGAATTGATGCATTATGGCAGCTTTGTTAGTCCGAGGCAGATGAGTGTACGCAAAAAATGCATTAAAAATCTTGCAACCAGCATATGTAGGACTATCCTGATGCTTGTTTTATGGAGGTGCACTGCAAGCCTGTTTGAAACCTAAGCTAGCATCCCTTGCCATCTTCTTACACCCCCAGCTTAAATGTGGAGCTTCCTCTGCTGCCGTTTGAAAATAGCAAATGGGAAGGAGGCTGCTTGGCACTATTTCTTACCATCTCTGCACCAGTGACGCAGCCTCTCCTGATCTGTATTGTGATCACTGCTGTTTAAATTAGCTGCCACGGATCTGCAACAAAAGCTGAACCCTGACTTCTTCACTGGGGATTTCTGGTGCCTCACTGCATGGTCAGGTTTGTGAATGCAAAGCAAGGAACTGGGAGTAATACAGCAGCCTGTCTGAAATGACAAATGCCTGATATTATTCCAAATGCCATTTTTGCTCTCCAGAGAACAGAGTATTTTGAACCATGCAGACAGTTTCCTGGGGAAGAGAAATACTGCTGTATAAATCAGCCTTCTGACCCATACTGTCCCAAGAAAAGCTTGCTGATTTCCTGTGTCGATCCAAAAAGCAATGATCGTGCATAAAGGAACCTGTCGAAATATCCCCAGGGTTCAACCAGATCTGGTGCAGGAGCTGTCTCTGCAAAGAAATAGGAAATCTTAAATATGGGCTTGTGCAAATGCCCTACCAGTTGGCCCAGCTATGAGGGGTGCAGGGTGTGAACAGATAAGAGTGGGATCTTACTGATTGAAAATCTGGCTGCACCTCTAAAAGCAGTAATTGTCTTGCTAGCAGCCACTTGAGTTCAGCCTTGGGTTGTACTTCTGGTGAGCTCATCTTCTGGGGGTTCAGTGCACATGGGTGCAGGAGTTTTGTTCTGTTGGGGGATTTTTTTGCACTCTTGTGCTCAAATTGTTAAATCTTCTAATATTACCTTAATTAAGATGTTAAGTCCTTTCTGCCTTCTGTAGGCTGCTGTGAGTGACAAACCTTTTCCAGAGTCTGGAAATTTAAGTCTAGAAATAGATTAAGACCTTTTTCAGTTTAATCTAGATCTCTCAAAAGATCTTTTGGCAACATTTGGCTCAGGGCTTCTCTGATGTCCAGTGCCAGGGGGATACTCCAGGAGAACTTGGCAGAGAGATTTACAGGGACATAGGATTTAACACTGTAGAGAGAAAAGCCAATATATCTTATTGCAGTACTGGCACGAGAGGCAGAGGGAGAATGATAATTAATCCTACTCTAACAACTTTTCACAGTAATTTCTATATAAACACAAATGAGTTGTCATCAGCTGAAAGTTAATGAGTCCAGCACCACTCTGGGAAGGTGTTACAGCTGCAACTTGCGCAGCAGTCGCACTTCCAGGACTCGGTAGCCCTGCTGTCTGGCTGCTCCATACAGCATCACCAGTGTGTCAGATGGGTCTCAAATTCCTCCTTGACAGAGGGAAGTACCAGGGCTGTCTGGAGTGGGAATACTGTGACAAAGTTTCTGCTAAGAAGGTTGAAGCTCGTAACATTTTTTTCAGTTTAAAAGTGTACAAATGCTTTCCTAACTCATTTTCCTTGGAAACCTTTGTGGTAATAAATAGGGGCTGCATTGAATGCACGAGTTAGAGCGCTTTGCAGTCTCCTTGCAGTCCTAGCACTGCACATAAATTCATTCTGATCAGTGAGTGCTCATTTCAGTTACTGCTCCTGGAAGAGCCACACAGCTATCCTTGTGTGTTATCACACATTTTCTTGGATGTAAATGTCTCAGAATAATATCTGTGCTAGTTGCAAGGAATACATAGGCTTTTTTCACTTTGCAAACGAAAGCATTCTCTGTGATTTGTGCAGTTCGGTGTAAATATTCTGTGTTCTGCCAAAGCCATTCTAGTTCTGAAAGCAAACGGATTTTTAATACTACTACACATGTGAAGATGTTACCTAGTTGTTAATCCAGGCATATGTAATGCCTCAGTGGTGCATGAACCTTTTTTGACCATGCAGATGCTGTTATTTAATGCTTACCTGCATGTGTGGCCTTTCACAGTAGTGGTGGATAAGCAATTGTACATAAATTTAATTGCTAACTGTAATGATATTGCAATCTTTAACTGCTGAGGCACACAGAAAAGATGGTTCTGAATCCAAAAGTGCTTGTGGACCAAAATAGTGACTTGCTGACAACTTGTGAACAACTTTAACAAATGCCTGGCAGCAGATGTAATCCAGGGTACACCAGTTCCACTTGCCTTTTATGTAATGCTGCCTCTTTTCTTCCCGATTCCCTTCACGTGCTGTGTGAGGAGGTAAGAATGCAGAAATACAAGCATTGCTGTTCGAACTGCTAGGGGCACTTCCATATTTAAAAGCAGATTTTCTTGGATAAAAAATGACTGGGGCAGCACTAGTGTGACAGCAGTTGGAAATACCAGGTTTTAGTGTCGGTCTTGGGGTTCCCAGGAAGGGCAAAGTCAGGCTCCCCTCACGCAGTCAGCGTTTGGATGAAGAGTCTGGTGGAGACCTTGAATATTCTTGCTCAGGTTATCTCAGACCTGCTAGGTGAGTGCAGCTCTGGGCATTGGGAAGATTCTGCCTTGTAATGGGGATCTTCTCCCATGCTTTGCTTTGGCAGTGAAGTCATTGCAGCTGGTGATGTCTGATGTGGTCATTGTCAGTAGGTGCCTTGCAGATGATCCTGCCAGGCACAGCTGGATGCAGGGTGCTTTCTACTCCCTCTCTGGAAGGAGGCTTTTATTGATTGCAGTGTTGCCAACCAGTGGAAATACCTCCAGTGCTTTTGCTGTTGGTGGTGGGTGCTGGAGATCTGAAAACTTGAAGAGATAAAGGAAAAAACCTAAGCAACTCTGAAGAATTCTGCCTTTGCAGTCTTTCTGCTCTTGCCAAGATCTTGGGAGGACAAGGAGGAAACAAGTTTGTCTTTCTGTCTTCTGATACTCCATGGGCCATGGTGTGGTGCTGAGCAGCAGCTGAGAACCAGATGGGGAAGAACGTGCTGACGGTTCTCTCTGGCTGCTCAGGAGCTGGACTTGCATCGAGAAAGCTGTTGACGTACGTAGTGCAACTGATGGAAGCATCCGTTCTGCCTGCCCTGCCTTCCCACCAAAGGCTCCCTTCTTTCCGTGCGCCTGGAGAGGCAGAGGTTTTCCAAGCCTCTTCCTATAAGGCTCTTCTGCCATTATCTCATTGAGGGGATTCTCCTGACTTCCCTCCTCATCCCTCATTCATTTTCACTTTCCTCTTCTACCCTCCCTGGTTGATGTTGATTTCCCAATCGCAAGTGCTCACACCTGGCCCGTTTGCTGCTTCTGAGGCATAAAACAACTTTCAAAAACTGCTGATACAGCCTCTGCCTTCAGCTGAGCCAGAAGCTCTTGGTTCACCTCCCATACCTGCACCCAGAGTGTTAGTCCTTGCCTTTCCCTCTGGCTCCAGCCCAAGCAGCATGCTACAAAATCAGCAGTGATTGCAGCAGCCTTGGGAGATCTTGGTTTCTTGACTACTGCTTGTCTTGCGAAACCACCGCTGCGTTAATTAAGAAATCAGACGCTCTCTTAGCACGACTGCATCTTGGAGGGTTCCTAAGTGTTACTCAGAAGATGGATGTCACGTTCTCCCTTCTTGCAGTACCTCTGGTATCCTGGCTGTCCGCCCAGCTATGAAGGTAGATGTGGATTAGAATTATAATGCAGAAAAATAAATCTTCCAGAGCACTTTTACTAGGTCACCCATAGGCGTAAAATAGTTTTTACATGGAAGAATATTTTTAGGTGCCTTTGCTCTTGCTTTAATTTTGTCTTTTAATGGGAAAACTTGAAGGGGTTTTGTTAACTGGGACATGGTTTGGAGATGTTCTGCATATTAGCTCTCCTTTTTAGTAATTCTAGTAAAGTATTTTGAAAATAGCTGGAAATTAAGGGCTGAGTACCTCCTAGATATTAAGAAATGACATTGCATGCCTTGTAACAAGAGAAAAATCCTTTTCAGGGCTGTGTTCAGAGTAATCCATTCAGACAGCACTGGCTGCACAGTCCAGTTTGTGCCCTTTAGGTACTCGAAGCATAAGGCCCAGTGTTTAATCTGGCATAAAACCCCTTTCTGTTATGATTGAGTTTAAAACTCTCAAGAGTGATCCTTTTCAGAAGTTCACCTTTGTGACAAGAATGCTTAAATCTGCATTTAGTTTATTTTTTAGTAGCAATTAATGTAACTAATCCTGCCTTTTTTTGCCTCTCATTTGCTGCTTCAAACAAACTTTCCTTGTTTTGCTTTCCTGTTTCACAATGTAAGAGTGAAAATGCTGCTTGCTTTTATCCAGGGCATTATCCTGGTTTGGTGGATGTAGGAGCTGACAGAGCGTATTGTGCCCATGTCTCTACAGCCAACTGCATCTGAACAGAGATGTGGATTCTGCTTATTAACAACTGAAGTGAAATTTAAATCCTTTCTGAACAAACCTGTCTTTGCTTTGTGCTTTATCTGTTACTGCACTGGAGCAGAACTGTGTAAGAGCAATCCTGACTTGAAAAGCTTCACAGGGAAGCATCGCTCTGTGTTAAATCTGTGATTGAGGTCAGTTGCAGCGATGTTTTAATTGCAGTTTGTGCAGCAGAATGCCATTAGCCATGCAGTTTGGCAGAATAAGTACTGGATTAACTTGAAACTGGCTGGTATCAGATGCCCTGAAATATTAATGTTGCAGGTATGCTCCCCTCGGAGTGTGGACAGAAATAGTCCCTGTCCTGGGAGAGCTGGAAACGGCTGCTGCACAAACCGTGCCCAGCCAAGCAAGAGCAGGATGTATTCTTGTCACTGATTCTTTCTTTGGGGTAACCCAGCAAAGATGTCCTCTTCTTAAAGAAATACAATTATCCCTTGGCTGCAGGAGAACACGGGGTCACCCTTCAGTAGAAGTTAAGGTGGCCTAGAAAGCTCTCCCTCTTTCTTTATCTGTCAGCAACCTGATAGAGAAGTGGGCCGGGTGTGGAGCACTGACTTGCTGCACCCTGCTCCCCTTGCCTCGCTCTCTGCTGGTAGGTGGAGAAACCCAAGTGCTGACAGATGGAGACACCGTGGGACTTCAGCCTTAAGCTGATGAATCCTATTTCTTCCTTTCTTAATGGGAGTAATTTGCAATCGCTTTTGACAGCCCTTCAGTCCCAGGTTTGGGACTGTCACCTTGCCTCCCGAAGTCTGTCTCTTGGACTCCACTTCTGCTGACCATTCATTTTCTTTAGGTTGGATGCGATCTCTGCATGTCACCCTCGCATAAGCAAAAATCACAGGGAAGGCACTGGGCTTACCTAGCACCTGCCTAAGAGGGAGCTTTCCATGCCTAGCAAGGAGGAGATGACGCCTTTCAGTAGAACACGAGATGGGATTCACTTCTTGTTGAGCTGCTGTCTGGCGTAGGTGTTATGTTGCTCTCTGAGGCTGCAGGTGGTGGTTTGGAAGGACATTGCAGGTGCCCACTGATGCTCAATATCCTGAAGATGTAATGCAGCACACACAACCCAAAGCTGATTTATTTTCTTCTTCGAGACCTTCAGCTTGAAAGTTTAATTTCATCTGAGTATTATTGTCCTTGGAGGCTCAGGTTCTATGAGATGACTTGGCAGCATGGAGTGTTCTTTCCTTCCCAGCTCGCTTGAGTCTCTATCCCTGGCAGCTGCTTTTTTGCACAAGACCAGAGGATTGTGATAATCTGGAGTCTCCATTCAGTTTGTGGTTTTGTCTCTCAAAATATTTTCATCTTTGATGCGTAAAGACATATTTTAAGTGTCAATTTTCTTGCAGATAAATAAAACCCGTGGCTCCTTGTTCTTATAATATATTTCATGGCATGGGTTACCATCATCCTGCAACTGGTTGGCATTGGTCTAGCATCATCCGTTGGCTTTGCTGTACAATCACTTATATTGAAGTTCATTAGCAAATCCATCGCTTGCCTGTGTGGATACTTATAGACTTGGATCAAGTCCTTACTTCGCCTCCTTCCTTATGGGATGATACAGGCATAACATTTTTCTTGTGTAATGAGGTTTTTTTCAGCTCCTCAAGGAAAAGATGTTTACTTAAAAAACAGGAAAAAAAGAGCATATTTGAGACATTAGACTATTTTTAAAAGAGCATCTTTGAGACCCCATCTGGAGTGTTTTGTCCAGTTCTGGAATCCCCAACACAAGAAGGATATGGAACTGTTGGAGTGGGTCCAGAGGAGGGCTACAAAGACAATCAAAGGGCTGAAGCACCTCTAGTATGGGGACAGGCTGAGAGAGTTGGGGTTGTTCAGCCTGGAGAAAAGAAGGCTCCGGGGAGACCTAAGCGGCCTTCCAGTACTGAAAGGGGCTCCAGGAAAGCTGGGGAGGGACTTTTTACAAGGGCACAGAGTGATAGGATGAGAGGGAATGGCTTTAAATTGGAAGGTGGAAGATTTAGATTAGATATTAGGAAGAAGGTCTTCACTATAACAGTGAGACACTGGCACAGGTTGCCCAGGGAAGTTGTGGGTGCCCTGTCCCTGGAGATGTCCAAGGCCAGGTTGGATGGGGTTCTGAGCAGCCTGATGCAGTGGGAGATGCCCCTGCCCATGGCAAGGGGTGGAACTGGATGGGTTTTAAGGTCCCTTCCAACCCAAACCATTTTATGTTTAACATATTAGACTATTTTAAAATGGCGTAACTTCCTTAGGGGTACTGCAGCAGTCCTGGAGGTAGTTAGAATTTCTGGCAGGCACAGTCCCTCGGAAGGAGCTGTCCTTTGCACCTCTGCAGCAGCATCCAGCAGTGCATGCCGACAGGCCAACAATTCTGGCTGTTGCTGAGTTGAAGCGATCGCCTGTTAGAAAATGCAGCTGAAGAGTTAAAGGAAGCAGCAAGAACGTTTTTCCTTACAAGGCAAATGGTCTGAGCTTCTGGGAAGATTATGTATGTTGGAAATCCTGTCTGAATTAACACAGGTGTGTTGAGAAAAACCTGGACTGATTAGCTGCTCCTGGTGGAGCCTTTCAGGCAGATACACACACACGAAGGAATGCTGTGACTTAGCTGTTCTTAATACTGTGACTATTCTGTTGTTCAGAAGCTTATTGTAATTCTGCTTCTAACATTATCCATCAGCTGCATTACTGTCCAAAAAGAGCCTTGCAGGAATAAGGCATGGGATGTGTTGTGTTTCAAAAGCCCTTGACTGTGAATTATGATAATTCCTGTAGTAGTTAAACTTGCCAAACATTTTCCCAAAGAGCCATGATGTAATTTTTGGGAAGATCAGGTCTAGCTGACGTCTGATTGCACAAGGTGTTTTGCTTCTGTTTTGTTCTCTGTGACTGATGACAAGGTTAAATTTTGCCTCAGATAAGCTGCCACAAACCTGTGCTTCCATTCTGTTCCTGTCTGTAGGAGCTGCTAGTGCTAAAGGGAACATTCCTGGAGCAGATCCTATAGTAAATTCCAGTCCTTGGGGGTCTTCCCTGGAGCACTCAGATTGGACTTTGACTGGATTAACAGATCAGAGTCCTGCACTCACACAGCGGGCCACGTGGGACAGAATTAGCAAGCTAGAAAGCAACTGGGCTTTAAAGGTGGTCAGTACGGCACCAGAGCCATCTGCTTAGGCGAAGGTTCAGCTCAGGCAGTCCATTGATCCCGCGTAATCTCTCGTGAGCTGTTAGGCTGCAGTGGGCTGTTGTGTCAGATGTGGCAGTCAGCGGTGACGTTATTTATAGACAAATGAATTCAGAATCAAAATGGTATTCGGGGCTGCGTTTTGCTTGCAGTTGCCCAGCTTCACCTGCAGCATTCTTTATACGTGTATTTATGTGTAGGCTGAATGAAAAGATGTGTGCTGGAGGGATTTTGACTTCTGCTGCATTAAAGGTACCCAGCGGTACCCAGGAGTGGTGTTGCTGTGAGGCATAACGCGCGTAAAGTGTGACAAGCGCCAGTGTTTGTGGACCAAATCTGGCTGCAAGGAAAAACACCTTGATTCAGCTCTCAGAAATTCTTGTTACAGTATTGATTCCGAGTCCTGACGCAATGGGCAAGTTGTAACCGGAATCTCTGACAGCTCTGTTTCAAAGCTGAAGGTCCTGCAGAGCTGCAGGGGCCTCCTGAGCAGTGGGGAGAGAGGCGTGGGCATTTCGCAGCTTCCCACACTGGGGAACAGCTGGGCCACCTCAGTCTCTTAGGTTTGTTGTAGGTAACTCAAGTCTAATGCTGCAATTTCTCCCTTGTTCCTGCATTTGTCTGGCAAGCCAAGCCTGTTGGGTGTTCTTGCAGATCTTCAGTTGAGATGCTGCTTGGAGAGACATGGGAATCACAGTTTTCCTGCTGTAAGATGGGCTCAGAATGGGAAAGGGAACAGCTTCCAGGGAGCTTGTCACTTATTCTCTGTTGAAATTCAGAGCTTGCAGTGACTCCCTCTGTAAGGAGCAGCCTGTAAACATGGAGGTCTTGTTCTCTTCCATAGCTATTCCTGACATCACTGGTCACAAGCGGAGTGAAAACAAAAACGAGGGGCAGGAGGCACTGATGTACTGCAAGTCTGTGGGCTTCCCACATCCTGAGTGGGTGTGGCGCAAGAAGGTCAACGGAGTATTCGAGGTAAGGAGACCGGGTATCGGCATGGGTTAACCTGCCAAAGCCCCAGGAAGGGAGGAACGAGCACCTGGGGCTTAGGGTTTATTATTTAGGCCACCTTGCAACTTCTTGAAATGCCCTTCCTCCAAAGTCAGAGTGAAGCTGAAATGTTTCAGCAGCAGCAAGTGTAAAATGGGTGTTCACGTTGTTGCTGTGTGCACAGAGCTGCTTACTGCATTGCTGCTGGACAAAGTTATGAACTCTCAGAAAGACACAACGTTCAGGGTACCTGCTACAGATTGCAAAATGTGAGCTATGAAACGTGACTTAAAAATGCATTTGGTTACACCTTTCTCAAACTGTTGTCAGGTTTTACTGGTTGAGCTCACGACAATATGAGGATGTGGCAGTCGTACCGGTTAGGGTTTTTCCATGTGGCAACTGATCTGGTGAACAAAACAATTGAACCAACAATTAGAAAAGCAGAAGCGAAACTGGAGGTTGCTAAATCCTCATCCCACCTGATTTTATGTTGCTGTATAATCTCCCAGGGAGGTAATGATTTGATTGATAAATTAAAAAACACTAAGCAAATAACAGTGAACAATCACCCTATGCTATTAAGCGTGAGCTCCAGCTTTTGAAGGACAGCACTGTACGAGTGACTTTCCAGGGTTGTGAGTCGGCAGAGCCCTCTGTGGTGCTGTGCAAATTCCCCCTCACAGCCTTTCTGGTGAGGTCATTTGATACAGTCATGCAAGATTAACTTTCAGGAGGATCAAAATGTCCACGCTTTGCCAAAATTTTATCCCTTTTTAATTCTTTAAACGTAAGCAACTCTGGAAGTCTCTTTTTCGAACATAGAGCCTCAAAATCCAGTTTCTCTAAAATACTCTTGAAGCCAGTGGCTCAGGCTGCCCTGACCACAGATCTGTGGGCACCACGAGTTTCTTTCAAAACGAGCAAATTTTATTAGGGCTATCCTACCTGAAGTAGTTCGGAATGCTGCCTGATGTGGTGTGGGTAATCTTAACTGGTACTGCTTTTTCTTTCTTTCCCCTCTGTATTGACATCCCTTGTCCCCTTGCTAGGGAACACGTCCTCTCTGCTGTTACTGGCAGTGGGCTTGTCTGTTGTCTTAAGGAACCAGCCTCTTCACAAGAATCCCTCAAATCTCTTCCAGTTTCCATTCCCATAGGTATGAAAAGGCACCAGAACTTACTAAAGCTCTACTTCTTTTCCTCTTCCACCTTTCTCCTCTTACCAGGACATCAACAACTCCTCCGGCAGATTCTTTATTTTAAATAAAGAGAACTACACTGAGCTCAGCATCACAAACCTACAGATAAACGAGGATCCCGGCGAGTACCAGTGCAACGCAACCAACCAGGTCGGCTCTGTCTCGGTCACAACCATCCTCCGTGTCCGCAGCCACCTGGCTCCCCTCTGGCCCTTTCTGGGGATCTTGGCAGAAATCGTTATCCTCGTTGTCATCATAGTTATTTATGAGAAAAGGAAGCGGCCGGATGAAGTCCCAGACGGTAAGTGTGCTCAAAGCCGCTTGTAAGGAGGGAAAAAGAAGGCAAAGCAAACTTGTGGAAGCAGGACAGAGCGGGGCTTTGTGGCAGGAAGGATCAGCAGCACAGCTCGCTCAGCTCCGAGCTCTTTCCTTTCTCATCTGCTCACTCCCTATGGGTTAAGCCCAGCAAGCGCAGAGGCTCCCAGTGAAGTCCTAACGCTGGATTTCCCCAGGATCTCGGACTATGGGGTGGGAGGGCAGTTATTTCAATCCCGTTAAAGCTTTTGTTGCACAAGGTGGATCTTGTGCTCCCGTCTCTTTTCTGCTTTAGTAACCCTGAGAAATCCTGCAAATCAGCCCTAAGGAGCATAGGGCAGCACAGAGGAGGCCGGAAACACGCTAATCCGTGACGGCACCCCCTCTTGCACGTGGCACCTGGATTGGACACTGGGCAGGATTTGTAAGGACACATTACACACGGAGATTGGGACCACAGAGACACTTCAAAAATAAAACATGGTTTCAGTGTTAAAAGAGTAGGGGTCGGGCTCTTATTTTAGTGCGTAACTGTGTTTTTATTTAAGGAGTGCTCTGCAAACTGTATCTAATTGTAGTCGCTACTGAGTGTTGTTTTCTAAAGATATGGGGTTATTGCCAGGTTTAGTGGTAGCACTAATTATAGTTAAACTGTTTGGTATACAAAAAAAGTAGTAACTGCTCCATTTTTGAGCTTCTCCTGCATACCTTCCTCTTTCAAAGAACAGGAGGGGACAGTTTGAGGCTAAAGTGAGTATTTGAAAGAACAACCTCAAGAAACAGGCTTTAATGTGACCCCTGGCTGCTTACTACAGTGTTTGTCAAGAAAACGTATCCAAAGAGTCCTTGTGAGAAGCGGCTGCTATGCCTTTGTGCTGTAGGAACACGATGGGTCCAAGTGAGGGAGCAGGCACTTTAGAGTGCGTGGAGGGCATCAGCATGGGGGACACTGAATCCTTTAGTGTCTCCTGGAGCTGGGTGAGCCCTCTCACACAGTAGATAACTTCCAAAGGCAGCTGTGTTGTAGCCTGTGCAGCAATGACTGTTGTTGATCTGCCCAAGGGATCGATACCACACAGCATGACATTTGCCTTTTGGGATGAAAATATAAGTACTGAAAGAGTGATCTGCTTGTGAAGTTTGGGCAAAGCCAGCTTCACAGTTCCTCAGCTCTGTTTAAGAGAATGAAAAAAAAAGCTTATAAAACACAACCTAAATGTTCATTCTTTGAGAATGGCTGAGGCTTGGATCACTTCTGTAACAGATCAAAACTGTCTTAAATCGTGCATATCTATAGGAACGTGGCTTTGACCATCACCACTTGAGTTGCATTTACTAACTGCCTATAGAGCATGCATTGAGACTGGGGTGTGTATCCAACACATCTAAACTATGTAGTGCATGTTCCTCTGCGTATCTTAACGGCTTCACAGTCACTAAGGGGTTTATACTGCAGCAGTTTGTCTTTGAAGTGCCTCTTGACCAGCCTGGAAAACTTCACATGTATTTGAAAGAACAGTTTCAGTGTTCTCTTGTGATTGTCCCATCTTATTGTGCCACGATGACCTAATGTTGGTGTCACGTTCACGGGGGAGAAGCCTCTCTGGTAGCTGTTAACAGTTCCCTGCACTTCAGACTTTCATTTGGTGAAGTGCCACAGGGACACAAATGAGGCATTGGTGATTGCAATTTTGTCTGGAAACACACACTGCAAGCAGCCTCAGATGGGCTTAACCCAACAGAAATCGGCTTTGACCTGACCGGATCACAGCACAGCGAGCACGGTAGCGCAGTGAGGCACACGTTGGAGGTGAGAGGTTCATACCTGTTCGTTTCAAAGGGCGAAGTTTTCCTGGCTGGTTTGGCCGCTCTTGGGTGCCTGAGGGATCCAGGCTGATCATCCCTGAGGGAGGTGTCTGAGTTGATGAGCCAAGTAATTGATTCGCTTGCTTGGTCTGCTGTTGTTTGAAAGGCAGCTGAGTGTGAGTCCTGGCGAGCAAGGCACCTCTGTGGTGGACAGGTGTGTTCTCTCTGTCCGCTTCCTTGGAGGACACAATCCATATCACAGTCAATAGCTGTGTCTTGGGCGTGCCTGGGTGAAGAGACACAGTTGGCATAACATCATCTGGCTGACATGCAGCTTGAGTCCCACATTCCCTGGGATGCTCCTGCACTTTCCGTAATGGCATTTGAAGCTTTCTGTGATGGGAAGCACCCTACAAGAGGGGCATTTTACAAATGCAGATGTGAGAAATCGCTGATAGTCTGTCCATGCCCACACTTGGATGCTTTACATAGGTTATTCTTAGTTTTATTATGTTAAATACATTGTTACGAAATGCCAAAGTTAATGTTTTAACGCAATGGTGTGATTATCATTTGGAATTTAAATTCTCTGCTTCCAAAACTGTACATCCGCCTCCGCACGCTGCAGCGAGCTGTAGTGGATACCATCAGTGAGCCCATAGCTGAGCCAGCAACTCGAGTGAGTCTAAACACCCTGTTACTTCATATAAATGTGATTTGGCAACAGCTGGGATCTCTCTCAACTATCGTCTGGTTTCCCAAATTTCGGGGATTTTCAGTCTTTGTTTCCATGTGTTGTGCTTTAAGGACAAGGGTTCTCCTTGTGCCAAACCTTCCCGTGAGGCTGCAGCAGTGGCGACTGAGCCATTAGTGCCTCCTTGCCAACAGGAGAAACCAGCAGCCTCATCACTGGAGTAACCTCACTGCTGGCCCTTCTTTCGGGCAATTTTGTCCTTGGACCACTCTTAAGTATTTCCTCAGACACAGAAATTCCTTCACATTCCCCACCATCACCCCTCTCTCTGTCTTCCGTAGCAGAATAACTCTGGACTCTTCATAGTCACTGTATTGATGTTCCTTTGCTCTGGAGTAGCAGGTAGGAGCAGCCAAAACCCCCAGCCCCGTTTGAGGATGAGGATGGATGCCCATTTTGCATCTGTCTTTGGACCACTGTCTCGTGGAGCAGTGCGGCGCGTGCTCGTGCTGTGGGCTGGCTGTTCCTGCAGAGAAGGGCTCTGTTCCCAGCAAACAGCCCAAGTGTTGGGGTGCAAGGCTTGTACCCCTAATCTGGCCCCTCTGCAATGCTTTGAGGTGGCCACGGATCCCTCCGTAGGGAGAGGAGGAGGATGTCTCCCACATAATCAGGCTTTCTTTCCCCTTGAGACTCCTTGGAGGTACTGGCTAATGTGTGTCCTGCCTGTCCTGAGAGGGTTTCTGCAGAGACCTTGTGCAGCAATGATTTATTCAGGACACTAAGGATTTTAAAAAAGTTTTGGAGAATGACAGTGGTGCTAAGGGTGGTAACTTCCTTGGCATGTAGAAAAGCCAAAGCCCTTCTGGAGCTGAAGGTACTGTTAAATCCACAGGTCAGAAGTGCACCTGCAGGCCAAGCATAGCCTGACAGGTGTCAGCACAGGATGAAGTGCAGCTGAGCTGCATTTATCCTGGGTCTTGCTGGGAGACTGTGGCACCCACGCTGAGCACTCACCTTGTGCAGTATCCAGGTGGTGCTGTTCCCAGGTCTGGCCTGGTGAAGCCTCCATGAGTAACAGGCAGCTCCTCACTGTGCACTTGGTCCAACTGCTAGGACAAAACCAGCCCAACATGAAGGGTGGAGCAGGATGGCTCCAGGCTCCACTAATCATAGAATCCTAGAATGGTTTGGGTTGGAAGGGACATCCAAGCCCATCCAGTTTCAACTGCTCTGCCATGGGCAGGGACACCTCCTGCTGGATTAGGGGTCTCCAAGTCTCATCCAACCTGGCCTCGAACACCTCCAGGAATGGGGCAGCCACCACTTCTCTGGGCAGCCTGTGCCAGTTCTCTTTCTCAGCTGTGCTGCCTTCCAGAAACTGCCTGACTTGCTTTTGGAGGATTGACCTATTTAGCACTTCCACATCTCTAAAGAATCGTCCAGCTCAGTGTAGCTTAAGGTAGTGGGGCCGTGTATCATGAGGCGCCCCCCAATGAAGAGCTGTTTTTAGAGCAACATGACATTTCTCAGGTGGACAACCCTTCAGCAAACCAAATGAGTCATTGCACTGATTTTACGTGCTGTGTCCTTGTACACACACAAGTGAGCATTTGTAAGAACTTCATGGAAAAACAAGTGGCCTTACAGCTGTGTCATCCGAAAAAGAAAATAAGCAAGGCTTGAGGGCTGCACCTTTTTGGCAAGTTTAAACAAAGAAGTGCCCAGAAAGACTTTTGAAAATGGGTGCTGAACAGAAGCAGCAGGTACTAATGGGGGATGTGACTGTTTGGAGAGAAATATTCTGTCTCTCATCTCCATGTTCCACAGGCTGAAAATGGTCTGTTTAGTGTGCCAGCTACTTGGCAGATGGGTAGGGTGACAGATAACCTGGTTAAACTTGGAGCAGCACTTCTCCATTTCCCATTTTACTGCAGAGCGAGGCCGCTCAGGTTCCAGAGCTGGGGGGTACAAAGGGCTCTGTGTTACCAGACACTTTCCCAGTGGGTTTGCTGCCCTTAGGAACGGTGTAACCTTCATCTAGAAGTGCTGCTGTGCTGGAAGGGTGAGGAACCTCCTTTAACTTTGGCATTTCCTGACCGCAGGTTTTTTTGCATGGACCTTGCTTCTTGCATTTATTTGAATTGCTTCTATGCCATGAACAGGCTGCTCGGTAGCCCCTTTGTTGATGTTTCCTCCTTCACATAATTATAATATAATAGCAGAACTTTACATTTGTGAAATTCCACCAGAATTGGTGCAAGGATGGCATTAGCAGATGCCCTGTGCAGGTTTCTTGCTGTGGTGCCTTTGGATTTAGAGGAGGAGAGGTGGCTGCAGTGAGTCATTCCAGCAACCAGCCCACAGGTGTGACCCCCTTGCACCCAAATTATGTGCTGGAAGGAGGAAGGGAGGGCAGATTGCGCTTGAATTCCTGCATCCTTTCAAAATGAGCGTTTTGACTTGCTTTCCCCACAGCAAAGCAATACATGGATCGTGTATATTTTCCAGAGAGCAACCAGGCTATGTAAAATCAGGAGTGGGTGGATAACGTGCAACTCCCTGTGGCTTCTGGTGATGAAAGCTGCATGAACGTGGCATGTGGAGACCAGGGATGCTGGCACATCACTGCATGTCCGGTGGGATAGGGGATTGCTGATGCATTTTGCTCAGAATGCGAGCTGCTTGGACTTCCCCTGACAGTGAAAGGAAGCAAATGGCTTTTTAGTCCTCTGTGGTATAGCTTAAGCTGCTTATTTTTGATAGATGTAGCTATCAGCCATTGTGACCTGAATGTAGTGTATCAAAGATTCCTAAAGGAAGTGGGTTTTCTGTTGTTGTTCGATCAAATGGCCTAAAATTAGCCAGGATGCTGTTTTAAAGGGTGTGGTATGGGGTAAGTAGAAAGTAAAAACTTCTTGGCTGCATTCCCCCATCGGAATGTGAACAGTTTTTACTTTAAAATCCACACTCTACATGACCTTTAGTTCACAGCCATGAGGAGACTGGGTTATAACATGTCCTTTTGCATTCTTCCCTCCTCATTTCTCCACTTAAGACACAGACTTTCCATCAGTGTTTTTCGGCTCCGGCTCTAGAGGCTCCATTCATATCCCCACATTCTTTCTAATACTCTTTTTTTTCCCTTGACTTTCCCTGTTCCTGCTATTACTGTAAGTAATTTAAAGACCAAAATGTTTTTGCTGAAACGGTGTATCTTGTAACAAGTTCATTTGGGGGTGTTTTTCTTTTACCCACACCTTTCTCTCCCATGCTTGAAATTCACCAAGGGGAGAAGGTTGTCAGACAGGTGCTCTGAGAGGGTGTAGCTATGGACTAGACTGAACAGCATGCATCCTTGTGTCACAGTGGTAATGGAATAATGGTCCAGAGGAGCTGGGCTGTATCCTGTTCTGTCAGATGCTATTCCAGGGTCAGAATTCCTCCAGCCTGATGTGAGTAATCGTGGACAGAGAGTCTCTGCTGCCAACACGCTTGTGCCTTCGTTCCATTTCAGAGCCCCTGCTGTTGTTTCATTGGTTTGCCTTATGGAGCAAGACGAGCGCCTCCGTGTTCCTCGTCTTCCCCCTCCCTCCCAAAGGTTCCTTAATGAAGCCAAAGGGAAGAGCCCTGCAATGTGCAGGTCCTTGTGAGAAAGCATCGCAGTCCTGCGTGACCGTGGACCCCTCCAGGCTGTGGAGCCTTCCCCATGTTTTATGAGTTAAGAACTGAAAAAGCTATTCAGACTTCATTTTCAGATGTGGGCAAACACATCTAAAATCTGATAAATGTTCTTCTCAGAAGGTTTCAAGCCAGTGTCAGATTTTCTCTTCCCAGAAAGCACAACCTTACACTATTTCTTAAATACAGAAATCCCCCAGCGGTCTCTGTAATACAAACTGAATTTCAGACCACGGAGGCTGTTTGGTAACACAGACTCTGACACTGCTGCAGACGCTGGCTTTTCCTTTTGAACCCTAGTTTAATTTAAAAGCTTCCCTCCACTATTGATCCGGAGGTGGTCAGAATGGTGCTGGGGTGCAGCACAGGCACCATCGCTGCAGCTGCAGCCTCAGCTCCTCTGCGTGCAGGCTTCTCTGCAAGTTTTAAAGCCTGAGCAAATGCACTGAGTCCCTTCAGATGGAAAAATTTGAATGTGGACCTACCCATTAGTGTTTTAACTGCCTCCAGTCACAAGAGGCTACGGAAGATTAATTTGATATTAAAAATAAATCTTCTGCAGGAGGTGAAAGTAACTGAGTGACATTAAAATGCCTGATTAATTAAGGCTGAAAGGGGGCAAAAAACACAGCCTGCTTCTCTGTCTGCCGGAGCATGAGTTGCATTCCCAGACAGGTAACAGTCCTGGAGGGGCTAAAGCAAATCTGTCTGTCATCACCTTACAGCTGTAGTGCCCAGGTGGCTTTGCCTGAAAGGATTGATTATGGGCATTATGTCAATGGGGAATTGTGCTCTTTCAGGGCAACGCTGAGCAATGATCGCTGCACCCACAAGGAAGGGGTGGCTGCTGGGGGTTTTACTCCCTATTGTACCAACAGTGGGGGTTTGGAGTCTGCAGATCCCCCCTGAAAAGCAAATTCTGTGGAGGGAGGGGTTTAGGGTGGTCAATCTAAAACAACCGCTCACCTGGCAGCATTTTGGGAGCCAAATGGAATGAAGCAGCGTGCTGGGAGGATGCTCTCCATGGCCACAGGGTTTCAGTTACAGAGCAGGGCTTCTGGCATAAAGGTTTTGAGTTATATTGATACTTGTCGGTTACTATGACTTCTTTTTTTTTCCCCCCCTTCAATTGCATCATACCCTTAAAAAATGGTGGTAAGTGAGAGATCTGCATGCTTTGGAGTTTGTTTAATCTCCGCTTCAGTCTATACAATGCACAAGTCATAACGTTAACACTTTTTCTTAAAACTTCTTCATTCACGTTCACGACTAATTTGGATTTCAGTTTGCTGTTTTTAATCTTTATTTAGTCTAATTTTGTACTTATTTTTCTGTTTTTCTGTTGCCCCCTGATTTTGCTAAGGTTTCAGTCTCTGTCTGTACTGTACTGGGGATGCTTTTCCAGCAGTTCAGTGCTGGCCAGGGTAGTCACGCACAGAGAAATGTCCCTCAGTGTTGTTTTATCACTGCTTAGGGTGTAGCTGGGAAAGGGCGAGTGGTTGTGATCCACCACGTAATCTGAAGTGTTCCAGTAGGCATTTTTGTTGGATCTCTGTTAGGAAAACACCCAATGGCAACCTTTATAAATGTGAAGCTTCTTTTTAAACACACATATCTACTTATCTGAAATAGGCATCTAAACATTTTAGCAGAGAAGGAAAAATGATTGTTTTATAGCAAGAGAGAGCTTGTAATGGTGCAGTTTATTTCTGAAGTCCAGCAAAACAAACTCTCAAAGATGTCGATTATGCTCGTTAGCAAGCTGGGATAGCAGAGTCTTAAAGCAGAGTGGCATTGGTAGCAGAACTGATCCGGGGTGGGGGATGAAGGGCTTGCTGTCTGTCCCAGGCTCTTCCCACCCTGCCTGCGGAGTGCGGCGCGCAGCCTGCTTTAAGATCTTCCGTGCCTCAAGAGATGCTTGTGGAGGGCAGCTGTAGATTTACTCTGCCGTGCTCTGTGTTTCAGTACCTGATGATGTGTCTCTGTATATCTCAGTGTATATACAACAGCACATTGATGTCTGGTTGTCCCGACTAGTCCTAGTTCTCTGTACTTTGTCCAATAGTGTACTGTTGCTGGTAATGGACTTCTGTGGACACTGGTGTGTCGCTAGTCTGTTCTTTTGGCTGTAAAGCTCTTGGTTTGTGGTTAGTTCTTTATTTTTTGAAGTATTTTTTGTTCTGGTCACTGTCTGTGCTAGCGGTGGCTTTGCCTATCCGTTGCCTCGAAGGACCAGGTGGAGTAATGTCCCCTCTGCCCGACATTACTCCCAGCGTGTGCTCATGCGGATGCCTACACTGTTAAGACTGTAATTTCCATAACTGCTTCATGTGCACTAAGCACCCTTGTGGAATCCTGCTGAGAGTTTCTTAAAGGCTTTGGTGAAAAAACCCTCTGGCACGAGGTTGGAACGGCAACTGTTGAGTGCCGGAACACAGCGCCTGAATTGGTCCCCAAAACACTTCTGCAGGAGCCCTAACCTAAGTCTCTGGATTCGTTTTTCTAGTGCTGTTTAAATGCACTTCTGTACTGCAGCGTGGGGGCAAAATAAGGTGGTTTATAATTGAAAAAAATGCTCAATTGGTCATGAAAGAGTCAGTGCAAAACATTGACAGATGGTTTTCCAATTCCTAAAGGAGAACATTTTCCAAGAGACACAGGCAGAGCAGTGCTGTCAGCCTTCCGTGTCTGGAGGTATTGCTGAGCCCTGGGCTCTGTCGGACACACACCCAACGCCTGCCACTATCCAAAGATTGTGCTTGGATTCTTGTCTCAGGTTTCACACCTTCAACCTCTTCCTAACCTGGTCTGTTCTAATTGGAGATGAGAGACCTGGAGTGCGTTAGAGGTTGTATCACCCGTGAGGAAGGTGAGCCTGCGGTGTATCTGCCCTGTTGTGCATACGCCTGCAGTTACCCATCAGCGGTTGAAGAGTGGCTTAAAATATATATATATTAAAACCAAAATCAATGCAAGAAAACCACCAGCAGGATTTTACAACTGAAACGTTGGTTTGTCTTCTCATCTATTTTATGAGATTGAACCACTGGAACTTGGGGACAAGATGAGCCTGACCATATTGCAACAATCTGTCCGCTACAGTTGCAGTTCTTCATGACAAGCATTCCAAGTGTTAACTAAACCCATTGAAGCAACATACCAGCCATTACAACCTGAACCCAGAAAAGTAACTCCATGAATCCTTGCACTCCCAGTGGAATGGCCTTTAATGCTGTAGATGGCTCGGTTTGCTGTTTGCGGTCCCGCCGGTGTTACACTGCAAACACTGACTCTCTTTTTCTTTCCTTCCCTTGTCTTTCCCTGGATTGCATCGAATTCTTGCGGCAGATGATGAACCAGCTGGGCCAATGTAAGTGCACGTTAAGAAAACATCACTGGGCTTAATCTGCGGGTTTAGGGGCATTTCCAGAATGTGGAACTGATGTTGGGTGTGACATCACTGATGGTGATGGAGCCTTTGTGTTGGTCATTGGCTCCAGAGTGACAAAAAGTGATGCCTGCAAGGTCCTTGCTATAAAAACAAATCGTGTTGAAGGAGTCTGGAGCAGGAATTCGCGCTGAGGCCACAGCCGGTCTCCCCACTGCCTGGAGTAGCTGATTTGATAACTTCTCACAGACACTATAAGCAAAAAAAGGCTTCCTCAGTTGTAGCAAGGAAGCATTAAAACATAATGTCAGCTGTGGGAGTTGAACTGCCCTGGGTTGTATTGTCTGTAGTCACTTCAAAGAACACGTGAAATGCTGTTTCATCTAGTATATACAAAGGCATATTTTCCTACACTTGGGATTGACTTTGATGCATTGTTTTATTCTTTCTTTCTCCAGGAAAACCAATTCTACAAACAATCACAAAGATAAAAACTTACGCCAGAGAAACACAAATTAAAAATGCTTATCATGTAAGTATGACTCGCATGCATCTCGGGACAGCCAGGCTAAACCCTCCCCTTCCTGGCGTGGTTGGGGTGCGTAGCCAACACTTGTTCCGTGCACCAAATCGTTAGCAGCGGCTCAGCAGGTGGCACTGGCCTTCCTGCCACCCAGGGGCATCAGGAGGTTTTGTTCATAAAATTTGCAGGCAGTTTAAATGATTCAGTAGCTGTCAAACTCGATCTGATCGCTCCTGTGGCTCATGAACCCCCATCCCCTTCCTCTGCCCACCCTAACTCCGGACGCTGACCCTGGCGGGGCAGCCCATGCCTGCTCTACAGGCCGAAAGGGGCGTTCAGGCGCTTTGATTGCACGCTGTAACGGCACGGGATGTTGAAAACGCTGCCAGGCATTGACTGGCACCTTTTCTCGTTTCTTTTTTAGAGCTTTAAGTTTCTGAGAGACTGATGGCAATAGGACCTGCTAAATTTAAGGGTTGGAACTCTTGGTTCTAGAACTCCAGTTCTGATTTTGTTTTTCCTTTCCAAGTGAGCACCAATCTGACTGTCTAACGCATGCCTTATTTAGCCTCTCCCGCAAGGATGACCTAGCCAGAGCAACTCTAATAATGCTTCAGTGTAGAAGGTGTAAACTATTTTGGGCTTGATGTGCTGTGAATGTTGCTTTTTTTTTCTTTCCTGACTCTATTTAAAGATGAGGAGTAGTCAGCCGGTTCCGCATGCGCCATTTTTTACTTCCTGTAGCTGTTAACCTTGGCACAGCTCGAAGCCGCACCGCTGCCATCTCGTGATACTTTTTGTAAAGTACAGCGAAACTGAAAAATCTCTACAGTATATATTTATATTGGGGGGCAGGGGAAAACCAAAATACAGTCATTGTGTTTCATTTTTAAGCTGCTGATATTCATTCCTTACTGTATGTCTGAAAGATGAGAGAATTATACTGTTCTGGTACTTAGAGAAGTAATATAAATTGAAATTATCTTAAGGGCTTAACCTATAGAGAGAGATTGGGGTGTCCTGCAATCAGACTTCACAAGCTGGAATGGTTCGACGGGGTGGTGGAATGCAGTTGAAAACAAAAACAAACCTTCAGTTTATAAATATATATATATGATTGCTTTTTAAGTGATTTTTTTTTTTTTTGTTAACTCATGTAAATTCTCAAATCCTTTTGCACTGATGTGTTCAACATATTCTTGTACATTCAATTCAGGCAAACTTTTATAATTTTCTTTTTTTGTTTTGTTTAAATGATGAAATGTTACAGCATGGTGATATTCTATGCAACTAGTTATACTCTTTAGTTTGACACTGTAATTTCTCATGATTTAAAGATTGTAGAACTAGACCTAACAGGGTTCTCATGATGTGCGTAACTGTAGATGCATGAACTTGTGTTCTGTGTATTTGTTGAAGTGCAATGATGTATAAAAAGTGGATTCACCTGTTTTTAAAAATAAAACACTGACCAAAAAAAAGGTGTCAGACTCACTCAGATGTTTAATCTCACTTGAGCTCGTGTCTCTCCTGCAGCACATACACCAGGGGTAGGGAGCTCAGCAGTGTTCCTCAGCCTTCTGCAAGCTTTCTCAGCTCCTTCTCCACATCCTCCACAAAAGCTGGGAAACTCTGATCCATGAGGCACAGTCGGATGAAGGGCCCGAGCTCCTGCGGGCGCCACACCGCGTGCTGGTACACGAGGGGGAGCTCGCTCTTCTTTTTCAGCACGGACTGCAGACAGAAAGAGAGGCTGCACTGCTCTGGTACAGAACAGGCACTGTCACCTGGGGTTTGTAACAGAGCAGCTCTGTCGGCACTTCCCTTTGGTGGGTAATGAAGATGTGCCTGCCGTGTTACTAATGCTGTTTGAACCCTTCCCATCAGATGTGATTTGGGTTTGTAGTTTTCTCTGGTACCCAGCTTCAGCTCCCATAGAGATGTTAACTCTGAATTCCTCTGCAATGATTTAAACCACGAATGCCCATTCCCTGGGGAACGCGGCTTCCTCGTGAATGTCCATTCTGTGTGAGAGAAGGGTCCTGCGTGAAGCATGTTTATGGCTACTTGAATTGTGTAAGGACAACCACGCATCCAGGTCTAAGCTCTTAATTTAGTGACATGTCCTTTAGAAGTAAATTGTAGGGTTATTTATAAGCTACAACATCCTTTTCCTGCCATTGAAGCCCCTCCCCCAGCTCTTCCCCGTGGCGATTCCTGCACCCTGTGCATTGTGCCACTTGTCAGTGTAAAACCAGTGCAGCAGAGTGGAAGCTGCACAGCATCCTGTGCTGAGGTCGAGGAAGCCCTGACCACCTCCTGGCATCCATAGGTAGTGCTGTGCTCTTCCATCAGATGCACTGGAGAAATGCACAGGTGTAACGGACTGGGAGGCTACTGGGCATCTCCTGAACACGTTCCAGGCTGCTGTTCCTATGTCAGCAAGCTGAAACAGTTCAACTGAACTCTGTTGTGGTGGGCTGGCAGCATTCCTGCTGGGTGTAAGCAATGTTAATCAGAAATGTCACAGTTCAGAGCCTGCTGTAGCCAAGGCAGCTGCTCCTTGTAAGCCACGTTACCTGCAGCTATGTGTAACTGACCAAGTGTTTGTACCAGAATTTTCCATTGTTTGGGCCATAAGTGTTTTCTCGACCTCATCACCTTTAGCTTCCTTCACTCATCTGTGCTGAAGTCATGAAAGTTGCAGCATCAGTTCCAGATGCTTTTTGGATTCTTTGCATGGGAGAGCAGAAACAAAGGGGTTACTGCAGTGCTGCTCTGGTGATGAGGTAAGTGTGATGTGCAGAGGTGATCCAAGGTGACTGGTGTTATTGCTGGGGGAATGCCTAATGCTGGTTAGTCTGTATCTGCCTTTAAAAACCTTCACATACTGAGTTTGGCCTCTCTCTGTGTGTGCTGATGTGAGAGGCACAGGCTGAACCAAGCCCCTCTCCCTCTGGCAAAGGTGGAATGGCTTTTAGGTTGGGCCAGGCCCTGCTGCCTGAACCTGGAACAGTGCAAGACAACTGGCGGATGGGCAGGACACGCTGTCAGTGTGAGTGTGGAAATAAGCCCTAATCCTACTGTGTTCACAGTGCAGTATTGCTCTTCTCCTGGGTCATGCCATAGTCCTGACTGGAGAAAAATGTATTTAGACACAAAGTGAAGATCTCTGAATATATTTTAAAACAATCTGCAAGAGAATGCTTAAAACCACTGCTGCTGGCTTCCTGATGTGGTAGGAATGGAGACATTTAACTGCACTGTTCTAGAGTTCAAGTGGGGAAGAGTAGTTCAGCCCTTAGCAAGTGCTGTGGCCAGCCTGGGGCCAAGGCATGGGAGATCCTGGCTTGGAGCTCGGCTGCATTAAGCTAAGAGGCAGAGAATCACAGAATGACCTGATCTGGAAGGGACCTACAAGGATCATCGAGTCCAACTCCTTTCCCTACGCAGGACACTCCCAACATTCACATCATGTGACTGAGGGCATTGTCCAAATGCTTCTAGAGGACCAAGTAGAGGAGGACACAGGAAACTACTCCATCAGGGAGTTTCTTTGTGCCAGGGAATCTGTGAGAGGTGGATGAAACTGTACAGCAAACACAGGCCTCCTTGGCAGAAAGCTTTCTTTGACGCAGGTGGTGTGCTCCTGCCTTACACAGGGATCACAGAACAGCAGTACTGAGACACTAAGTTGTTTATAATGTTGGTGTTAGTTTACATTTCCTAGTGTGCCCCCTTAAAGCAGAGACTGGTCATGAAAAGCAAAGCTGCTGAAGGCAAACTGCTTTGCTTGATCGCTCTTGCTTATTGATGCACTCTGGCTGCATTGTCCAAGGGCAGAAAGAAAACTGCTGGGAATTGGACAGCAAGGCCTGTAGTACAGCTCTCACCACTGAGAGCAGAGTACAGGCAGCTCCACTCTCTGAAAAGAGGTGTTTAAAGGCTTTTTTTTGGTTTAAGAGATGACAGATTTGTAATAGGGAGCATCCTTTACATCACTGATGTGAAGGAACACTGACTTGATCATACTACGGGCATGCAAAAAGGGTAAGAAAGACCCAGAGAAGCAACTGCACAGAACGAGGCTGGAAAGAGCCAGATTGTCTCCTCCACCGTGTGATTCCACACTGCCCTGAACTGACAGTACTAAGCAGCAACAGCTGACTGCCAGTTGTTTTCAAATGTGGCTTCACTCTGGATTCTCCGTGAAGCTACCGACTGAGTTACGGGCTCTTCTGCTGTTGGTCAAGGATGACCAATATCATCATATTTAGCCTTTGACCGCAGCAGTCATTTCTGCAGAGTCAAGAGAGTGACACAGTCGTTTATTTGGATGTTACCTCTGGGTTTTTGTCTGCTCTCAGTGGTGGTGCTTTGTTCCTATGCAAATAGGGTAATTACACCATAAAATACCTGGGCTTGCAGCTGATTTCCTAGCTGCAGATGATTACACAGGATTCTGTGGTGGTGTTGGTATAGCTGATGGCATCCTGATGTTCAGTAAAGATGTTTACCTGATGCTTACACCCTCAGGAAGCTCCCTCTCCATGTAGGAGATTCAGTTACAGGATTTAAATATTAGATACACTTTTTTTTACCTGCGCTAGCTGTGTCACAGATCTTCTTTCTCCAAGGCTTGTGCAGGAATCTGGTAGAGGCTCATCTGGCTGGAAAATACCAAATGCAAATAAGGATTCGTTACTAAGCGGAGTGTGGGTATGTGCAAGAAGGGAAGTAGTTCCATTTTTAGAGATGATGGGAAGAGAATGTGCTCAGCTACCTTACACAGTAAAAAGGCATCTTTTTATGGAACCTGAATGCACATCTGCTCAAGCACTGAAAAATGAAAGACATGAAGCAGTGGGCCTGTAGTTAAACTGTCAGGTCTAACCTAAGGTAACTGTTAAACTACTTACTGGAGCTATGTTTAAAGATGCTGTGTGTGAGTGCTCACTAGGAGGGTGCTTTCCCCTCCCCATGGGTCACATCACTGAGAAGATGGTTTAAGTTGTCAGTGCTATTTCCTTAAATTCTGGAGCAAGGGCATTATTAATGACTGCTGGTGTTCAATAGTACTGTGCCATGAATTTTTTTCTTTACCTTTCATTCTTTGCTTTAGCTTATCAATAAAGCAAAGACCAAGGCGTAGGCAACCTGCTTAAAGAACAATCTAAAGCTTGAATCTCAGCTGCTGAAGGTCTCCCAGGTGCCTGCCTGGAAATGGTGTGAGTCAAATTAGCAATGTGGTTTTTGTCCTGCACTAGCTCTACCAAATGATTCCCCTGTCCAGCAGAGTAGCACTTTCCTACATTAGATCATGAAAATGATGAAGCTGAAAGCCCTGATGTTCCTTTTCCAGAGCTCAGTCTTGGTGCCAGTACTTTTATCACATATCCAAGAGCTATCCTGGCTCAGCTAGCTGCAAGGATGGGTTTTTAGAGCTGGTAAATGATCCTCTGGATACCCAAGAGAGCATTAGTGACCCTCAGAATCATTATCTGCCTTTGCCTCTTCCATCTCCCTCAGGTCTTTGTCTTGGAGAGGGGAAACATTCTGTTTCTGGAAACATTCTACCCTGAAATCACTTTTTAAAGTGTCAGGGTAAGCTCAAATCAATACAATTGCACATTTACAATTATTAGCTCTGCAGAACAGGAGTAGGTAAACACAATTCACGGTTATGTAAATGGCTCTGCTCATTTTTCTTGCCCTCTATAATTTATTTGAAAGTCCGCCAAGTGGTTCCCAGCAGCCCTCATGGAAGCCACACTGATGGAATTGCAGATGTGGGTTTTTGGTAACTGTTCAGGTTTCCTCTGCCCACCATTCTTTATTAACCTCAGGAGGAAGCATCCAAGTCTTCCACCAAACCACCCCACCATTGGCTGGGAATTGGTAAATAACACTTGGCTGTAGCATTCCTGCCATTTCTTCTAACAGTTGGTAACGTCCTGTGCTTGCCTGAGCCCTGCTCAATTATGCTCTTCATTACCAGGCTCCCCAGCTAAGGAAGAGTTCAAACTCCACAGCAAAGCTGTTTCCCCTACCTATAAATCTCATTCCGTGTGCTTGTTAGTGTTCTTCCTAAGAGCAAATGAAACGTGTATGTTAATTTTGGTGATCAGTGACATTTTGGAGGCACCTGATTGCTAGGAAGTATATTTCAATCAGCAAGGAGCCAGAACCACTCGTTTGAGCATCGCCCTGTAAGCTTGTTTCCAGGCACACTAAGAAACCATGGCACTGACAGCCAGCTTCAGCAGGTTCACTAACTCAGTCTCTCTGTACGTAAAGTGAACTTGGAGGCTCCCAAATCATATCTCATATAGATGATCTCATAGTTGCAAGAAACTTTCTTCAGAAGTAAAATCATTTGCAGATCTGATATTGATTATTCTTCTCTCTTTGTGTCTCTGTGCTCTTGCTCACTCACCATATGCAGTCCTGATGCACTTTGTTCAGGGTCCCTCCCTTGATCCTCACTGTTACCCAGCTGAGTGAGCTGCTGGCTTTGTTCCTCAGGGACTTGGACTGGTACATACTCGGCAAGTTTCTGAACACAACTGCAGCAGTGCTCCAGCATCTGTGCTTTGGAATCCCCACCAAACTGAACACGAAACATGCGGCATTCATTCTGCTCAGAAACCAAAGAGAAATTCAATCAACTGTGAATCCCCTCAGACTATTTCAATTTAATTAAATTCCTATGCGTTAAAGTTAGAGAGAAGGCAATACATTTTTGGATCACTGCACCAACTTTAAAACAAAGAAACAAGTTTTCCCTGTTCTATCTTCAATTTGCCCCGCAGCTGAACAACAAGAGCACAACTGCCAGTTTGAAAATCAGTTTAAAAACCCAAGAAAATGGTAAGCAAACAGGGCCACTTGTGAGATAATTAAAGGTCTAGCAAAGTGAACAAATCTTGCCCTG
Organism: Tapera naevia; assembly: GCA_033556795.1. Classification (NCBI taxonomy): domain Eukaryota; kingdom Metazoa; phylum Chordata; class Aves; order Cuculiformes; family Neomorphidae; genus Tapera; species Tapera naevia. Next base: position 63,902 of record JAUMJJ010000353.1, read on the forward strand.
ATGACAGGGTTTTTACACAAATAGCAGGGAAATTCAGTTGGTCTGGTCCCCCTGCATGCAGGGACCAGAACCACAGACTCACAGGAAGCATCTTCCTGTCAATTATTAACATGGAAAAAGCTTTAAGTAGGGAAATAATATTGAAAATTAATAAATACTTGGAAATAACTGACACCCTCTCTCCCCCCCAGCCTGGGCTGTCAGGCTGGACCAGAACAGATATTTTTTTAAGTACGTGAGTCCAGCAAAGTGCACTGGAAAAGGCACTGAGGAGTCTGTCAACGCAGGGTGAGCTTGTCCTGAGCGCATTGAGCAGATGGAAGGCAGATACATATTGAACATTCTTGTTTAAGGAGGGAATTCATAGGACTTGCAGTCTGATCTTGAAATTTCAACACAGTACTAGACAAGAAGCAAGTTTTCCTTGGCCTGACCTAACTTTTTTAAGTCTTCATTCTTCTGAGATTTTAACATCAAACCCATTTCTTTAATGACTAGACTGCTGATTACATGAATGCACGGACAGCTTTCACTTTAAAGAGTGTGGTCTCAAAGATGAGCCAGCTCTTCATGACAGACTGTATGTTTACATGCATGTTACTTTAAGATGCTTGCATTGCATAAAGTGATTTTTAGGACACTGTAAGCAGAAAAGTTTACCTCAGTGTCTTTTAAAGGGAAGAAATGTCAAAATAATTCAAACTGTAGCCCTCACTTTACCAGTGCCCAGTTACAGTTCTTCTTAATTAACTAAGATATCAACTGAACTGGGTCAGCCTCACGTAACCAGGAACTGATTTGTGGATGTGCCAGGCAGGTAAGTGCTCATTAAAATGACAGAAAGGTAACTTGCATCTTCATTTGAATTCCTCCGGGAGACTTGCAAAGAACACTTGCTTCAGTTACCCCTGCGATCCTCAAATCAATTTTCAGTCTGAGCTATTTGTATTGCCCTCTGCTTTTTCACTTAAGATTGCAGTTTATAAACAACAACTGACTTTGGAAATTAAACATTTTTTTTTGTCTATGAAAAGAGAGTGTGCTCAAAGTTGGCTAGGATTATATCAGGCCTTAGCATAAAGATTCTAAAGCATAAAGATTTTGGTTGTGTTTAATATCTTTATCCATGTCTTGGCCAAGGGGATCGAGTGCTCCCTGTCAGTTTGCAAATGATTCCAAGTTGGGCAGTAGTGTCAATCTGCTCGAGGGCAGGAAGGTTCTGCAGAGGGACGTGGCCAGGCTGGATCCATGGTCAAGGCCAACAGGATGGGGTTCAACAAGACTCAGTGTTGGGTCCTGCACTTGGGCCACAACAACCCCATGCCAATGGTGGAGTCACCATCCCTGGAAGTGTTTAAAAGACAGGTAGCTGTGGCACTTAAGGACATGGCATAGTGCTGGCCTTGGCAGTATTAGGTTTACGGTTGAACTTGATGATCTTAAAGCTCTTTTCCAACCTAAACGATGTGGTGATTCTGTGTCAAACTGAGTAATGGGCATTAACACCTGAACCATACAAGAATTAAAGTATTAACGAACCTTGAGGTCACTTGTATCATCAGATTTGCACCTCTTCCCATGCTGGGGTGCAGGAGTGAGCTCAATGAAAACTGGATGAAGAGAATGTGCTTTACTAAAAGAATATTAAGAATATTTGTCTTGCTGCTCTTTCCAGCTTGTTTCACATAAAAATGTTTTTATGCATAGCCAGGTCAAAGACTAATGTGAGAGAAGTGACTACTAGAGATGGAGCTGTATGAAGGGCAGTCACAGCCAGGCAGCTGCTCTTCCAGTGACGTGTAAGACACAAGCATTCACCTGACAGGTATGGCCTCACAATCAGATACTCCTGTGTTTCACCAAGTAAAACTTCCACCAGTACAGCTGAGTTTTGGTAGTGATTCCAACAGGTATCTCTACATGTCTTGTTCTTTCAAGGATATTAACACTAAACTTCTCAAAATCAGTTTAGAAACTCATTCTCCTAGTTATGCGTACACAATGCTCTACTAGAGTAAAATTTCTTAAGAAGTAAGTTTCACTATAAATGCAATATTTATGACTTACAGAAAACAAGGAGTACAAGATAAACCAGAAATGATTGTGTAAATTCAGTTGTGTGAATTCACGCCTTAGTGCACTCAGATATAGGAACTGATTTTTGACACACCAGCTTGCTTTCCTCTGCTCAAAAAGCTTCTGCTGGACTCTTTCCTTACATCGGTCTGCCAAGGCTGAGACATAACCCTGGCTCAGCATGGTTGGGTTCCTGACTTTATTTAAATAGTTCTGAAGATTACCCTGGAAGCTACGTACACTGAGAACACCCAAGGAAGCACTTCAGCTACCTTCAGTTTAGGATCTAAAGCAGAAGAACTGAACAAGACCACTGCAGTGCCAGTTTAAGTCATGTGAAGTCATGGTAAGTAAACATTTAGATGCACTCGATTCATTTAAGACCCTGTTAATATTCATCCTTCTCTGAAGTGTCCCTTTGTTCAAGCCTCTAAATGATGGTGACGTTGTTTTTGTGTTTCTTGTAAGATGCAGCAGAATCCCTAAGGCTGGTTCTATTAACTGGCAAAGGAAACTGAATGTCTACTGATCCATCAGAACCAATTACTGCAAGAGCTCCATATCGCTCCTTCAGCCATACCCCATGTTTTATAAGAATCTGACAAAAATCAGGGAGCAAAGGTGTTTTAGTTTCAGGCAAGCTGAACCCATGAATTTAAATCAGTTTAAGACACTTACGCAGCTCCTCGTGCCACCATTGGAACAGGCTTATTCTGAAACAAGATGAGTCCTTACCTATAAAAAATGTTTATTGTGCCTCATATCATGCTTTCATCTTGCAATTAGCAAGGCATTCTCCCCTCTGCAAACTATTTTGTTTGGTTTGTAGCATCCTATAAAGAAATATTTATGTGTCTTTTATGAAAGAAAACAGATAAAAGATCAGAAGAGAACCCAACAGAAATTTTTCTTTTTTAGCTCTCCTGGATATTGCTGTTATCTGCAATTACAATTACCCAGTCTGTACCAGGGGCCCTGTCAGGGAATGCCAGAATATCTCAGAATACTTGAGATGTTTTAGTGTCTTCTTCTGGGAATGGGGCAAAGAGTTAAAATTGGTCTCTAGCAGGTGCTGAACAAAGGGCTCATCATCCTTTTCCAGAATTCCTGCTTCTAACCAGAGATGAATTCTCTTGTCAAGTAAGAGTACTTAAACTGTAGAGGCTGCTTCTGCTGAAACAACAAAGCCTAGAAACCATCAGCATAGAAGGGAGAGATCTCAGTTTGAAACAGGTCTTGTTTCTGCAAAGCCTGGCAAGGGCTCAGTGTAGATCAATAAGAAACTTCTCAGAGTTCACTTAAGAACCAAGAAAACAGATACTGATACAGCAAGTGCTGTTTAGTTAACTTGAAGGCTAACCAATGACTTTTCATGAGATATGAGGGCAAGACCAGGAACCTAGTTCCCTCTCATTGCCTTAAATACCAAATACCTGAATTGCCAGCCTGCCCCTACCATGGCAGGCATCAGAGCCACAAAATGGCTAAATAATTGCTTGTTCAGGTACTTGGCTTGGTCAAAGTGAAGTATGACTCATGGGTAGCGTGCTCCTGTACTTGTAAGAGAATTGCTTCATCTTCTTAACTGTTGGCCATGTCAGATAGATACTAAAGTAAATATCAGTCTAGATGTCTTAGCAGCTATGTCTCAGAAAGCAGCCTAAAAGACCTGAATATTGGCAGTTACAAAAGACATAAAACTGATTCAATCCATTCTTGTTTAATATCTAGCATAAAAAAAATATTTTAGTTTATAGAATTTACAGTATCTTGGAACGTGGTTTAATTTATCCAATATTAAGAAATCTTATAAAGAACTGTATTAGCTATTAGAAATATTAGAAGCAACTCGACTTTCTCACCTTTGTCTGTGCGTGCAGCAGCAGGCAGTCTGCTCTTCTCACCACCTTCAGCCACTTGTGGGAATCAATTAATGAAAAGCCTTCCTGAAATAAAGCAGGACATAAACTACTTGCACAGCAAAAATGAAACACTCGAAAGTAGACACTTAAATTATGTGATTTAATCCCTAATGAAGATCACTCAGCTGCATCTGTGCCACTTCTGTATCTGTCAAACAATTGCCAACACTCGGAACTGAAGCTGAATCTGTAGCTCCAGTAACAGCACCATGTCAAGGAACGCTCTCATCTCCATATATATTTGACATCTATATTTGTGCATGTTATGAAAGTCTCCATGAAACGCATAATAAAACAGCTGCCACGGAGCTTTCAATTCTTCCTCATCCCGTGAAGTTGCCCGGGAGGGCAGCAGAGGGCAGGCAAACCCGGAGAACGGGACAGCAGTGAGTTCAGCCGAGGCGCGGGGAGGCATTTTCTCCAGATGGAATTCAGGTAAACAAGAAGCAGTTTTGATAACTTGATAAAGACGTTTTATACTCCAGTTGCATTAACTGTCAGTCTCCTCAAACAGGACAGACTGCTCAGCATTCTGTAAAAACACCCTAGGCACCTCATAACATCACATACAAGTTGCTAGGCAATGGCCTCTGTCTCCCAAGGTGCCCCATGGACTGCCACATGGTCAGTAGTGCCCAAAGTCACGATGCAGGGTACACACCAAACAAATTTAAGGGCAGGGAGGAAAATATCTCTCTGACTTATCCAAACTTGCAATGCTTTCAAACGACCACAGCTTTTTTGCAGCTTTTTGCTGTTTTTCATTGGTATCCTAAGGGTGAAGAACCCCAAGTCATGTCCATCCTGGACCATTAGAAGTGTGCATTTGGCAGGATTACTGTCCACCTTGCACAGGTCCAGGCTGGGACACCATCTGCCAGTCTGTTTTGGTACAAGGTGTCACCACTGCAGGACACTGCTCCGTTATTGTGCTGGCACTGGCTTCACAGTCTCCTGCAGCAATTGCACGTTGCTTTTTAACTGAGCCTTTAGAAGAATGTCTAGAAAGCATTGCAGAGTTCACTCAAAGGCAAATGGGATTAGACACATAGCTGACCAGACCCCTGCTATGACAATGCAAGTATTATTCCCAAAAGATCTGGGATCAGAAGGAAGAAAGAATTCCCCTCTGCTCTGCAAACCAGGTGCTGACAGCAGGTGAGATGGGGCAGTCACTCACAGCAAGTCTGTTTGCACTGAGTGCTCTCAAAATGTCTCAGGGTAGGACCTGCTTAAGTGTGAAAGGTCTCAAGGTCAACCTAGGAAGAGCTCACTTTGTGACTGATGGAAAGTACCAAGTCATCCTCTGCTCTTGCAGGAATTAGTAAAGTATCTAGATCCTAAGGGACAAGAACTGTAAATGCTAGACCTCACAACAGCATCTCTCCTGGCAAGACGTGTTCTGCAGCCATACCAGATGATGTAATTGGCCTGCTGAACTAGTGGAGCTGGAGGGTGTGTAGCACACTGAGGGCACTCTCCTTCCATGGACAGAGAAAATCCCCTGATGCCAAACAGCAGGAACTCTCTGAAGGGGATCAGTTTGTCATCGAGTGTGAATTTATGCCTGACATAGTAAAGGCAGCCTGTGAAATGCCCTTAGTCCTCTGTACACCTGGACAATGAACCAGCCTAGGAAATGGCTTTGTGTTGGGGTATAAGGGCTGCTCGTGCATGCTTAGTGCTTCCTGCTGTAGGGAATTTCTCTACCACCCCTTGCTCTTCCTCTGATTCCACCACCAGGCCCCAAATACTGTCAGTGCAGCAATTCTCATACCCTGTTCTTTCACCAGGCCACTTTAACCTGTGGCTGCTTGTGCTTCCTCTGCGCATTTCAAGTAGTTATGGGTTTTGATACACACCAACTGTGTTTATTTAAATATAGCTTTTCCTTATTAAGTCTATTTTTATAGTGTATTTCCTTTCACTGTAAGATATAGGTCGAACAAATGTTCTCTCTTTAAAATAATAACTGTTTTCAAAGAAATCATAAAAGGCAGCCAATGTTTAACTTTCCTACCAACTATTTTATTGACGTTTCCTAGGCTGTCATACTTTTATATAACCTGTTTCTGAGCTAAAGCAAGCTGGAAAAAAAATCCCAGCATTTGGAGTTTTCATTTATTATTCATTTTTTCCTAATTATTCAACTCCAACCCCAAAACGTGATGAACTGAAATTTAATTTACTTTGAGTTTAATTAACTGAGGAACAAAGCAGAAAGCATTTCCTTTCCTCTTGCACCTTTGGAGGATTGTATATTGCCAAGCAAAACAAACAGCTAAGAACAGCTAAACCAAACAGAGAAACTCAGTGCAGCACTTGAGCAATACAGCAGACCTGACTGGGCACAAGGAAGCTGCCTGGAAAAGGGAATGTTTTGGACAAACTCAGGGCTGCAGAACTAATCAGACTAAGCTCCCCTGTTCAACTGTCATTATAGTAGGATCCTCTAGATTTTCCTCAGTTCTAAGCAGCAATTAAGCCCAGTTCCACACCATGTTAAGATGGTGAGTTCTGTGGCTCATGGCTTTTCCGTGGTACCTCAGGCAGCACAGACTGTATTTGAGGCTGCCTGAATTAAGACAGAGTAAGATTTTTCTTAACAATGACAATTCTCTATTTTGTCAGCAACAAAATAGCAATGAATCTGCCTATGCAGGTAGGTAAATGTATTCAGAGCAGCAAGAAGGAAAAGCACAATAAATCTGTCCCCTGTTCCATCGCTCAAAGTTGAGAGGATCTCTGCTGACATCCAGGAGCTGGGTACAGGGTAGATCCTGGAACTGCATAGGAATATACTGAAATTACAGTCCATTTGTGCCTTTCTAGACACAATGAATTGATTCTACATCTGCTGTGAACATATGCACTGACAAAGAAAAAAGTAGTAGTTCCTCCAGATTGCTGCTTCCACTGACAGAAATACAGAGAACAAAGCAGCTGTGGTCACTGCTCTTGAGCAGACAACATCCATAGCTGCTTCACATCCAGAGCTGGGCACTGCTGAGCAGTATTGGGCATGAGCAAAGACAGATGGCAGTGTGAGATTAATCAGGAATAGAGACAGAAAAGCAACCTAGGACCGGCCAGGAACCTAAGACTTCAAACATTTATGATTTGATGGTATAAACAGCAGCTCTTTCCTATGTTGGATCATTAGGGTTCGACCACACACTCCTTACATCATTCTCCAGGGTCATGTGTGTGATGACAGCACTGTACTAAAGGGAAACAGCTTCACAGATCTTTGACAAAAATCCAGGTCTCTCATAGGGAGGACCCTGAGAAGAACTACGCTGAAGCAGAAAACAAAGGAAGACATATCCCAAATATTTTGGAAGCAGGCGAGATGCCACCACACCCTGCACGAGGCAGAGCCACTAACACTGGTCTGGCCCTACAGCCCTCTAGTCCAGTAGGGAAATACTTCTGCTACAATTTTACAGCTCAGCGCTCAGAAAGCTGCTGGGTAACAAAGCCTGTGATGTATGCTGCAAGGTATTGCATGTTATTTGGGAATATCATTATTGCTGTATCATCTAGAAAGCCTGTGGTGCTAGGCAACATATAGACACAGGAATAGATTATCCATTTTCTGTAAGATTGCAAGGCCTTTAGGCAACCCGATCTTAACCAAAAATTAATATATATTTAAGAAATGTTACTTGTAACAGTTCAGTTATGCTTACAGTTTACAGGATTTAGTTTGTATTTGTTTTCAAATGAAATTGAACAACAGCTTAGGAAGAAAAACTTCTTCTGCCACAAACATTATCCTCTGCCATTAAATTACAACTGATATTAAAAAAGACAAATGAAAACCCAGACACGCATTCTCCAGTTTTCACTGCCACTTGTAACAGGCTCATGAAATAAACTCAAACAGCTTGTTCTTAGAGCTCACAGCTCAGAAGGAATGTATGCATTGAATCATGTAGCGGCTTACGGAGCCAGCTGGGTATCCCACAGAAAGGGAATGTGCATTTGTAAGAAATGATGAGCTCAGCATGAGATCAAAGGAATTTATTGTATTAATTAATATCCCAGTGCATAGCTGCCAGGGTGGTGCTTCTGATAACTGCAGGAGGATGGCAGAAGAGAAAAGGTAAAGGCCTCAGACAGCATCCTGCTTCCACCGTTCTGAGCCAGGCACTCAATTCCCTGGAAAACAGCAATCTTCTGCTTGCAAAGGCCATACTCAGTTTCCAGGGAGTCACCTGTGAAAGTTCCTTCACCCAGTCATTTCCCAGGTTATGCTACCATCACACAGTGGGGAGTACAGCACAGTACCCCTCGTGGTGCCTTTGCAGAGCAAGAGAAGAGGTGTGGGGAAAGCTCTGTGCTGGGGAAGGGTGAGGTGCTCTGCAAGCCCGTGCACCGCTGCAGAAAGCCAGCAGGGATGGAGTCACTGAGCCGCAGTTCTCCCCAGCCCAAGAGAGGCCCTGCCCCATTCAGGTGTCACCCTATCCACAACTCCACCCCTTGGGCCTCCTCCCCACGCCAAGGAGGGAAGATACAGTGAGAAATCTTTTCAGAAATAACATTCACTCTCCAGGTTCTAAGTGTGATTTGTTAGGTTACAAATACCAACACTTTTGACATCTAATATTCTGGGTATTAAGATTATTTAACTTTTATACTGAACAACACCTTGCTTATTCTTAGATGTGACTAATTCGGCAACAAAGGAATAATAATATTATTTCCAGGTACCTACACAAGTGGTTAATCCACCCTTCAAAAGTTAGCAACAGAATAGAAATGACTGTTATTAACTATTATCTCAAAAGAGTACAAATAAGGATGGGAAAACAGTCTGGAAAAGCTTGAAAACTACATTCAAGTATTACACTGAACGCTAAAGCAGTGGCAAAACTGAGATGCTTTCAGGAAACTTCAGTAAAATTGGAAAACATGTTGTTCCCAAGTGTTTGCTTGAAACTTGACATATAGACTATAAATCAAATGCTTGCATATATATGAAAAATACTAATTTTTAATTCCTTGCCTTTCCAAAAGCAAATGTGAATTTCTATTTTACACTTTTTAAATTAGAAAACTGCTTGTCCTATAACAAAAATGAAGTCTTCCTTTCATTAATGACTCGAATAAAAATTTAATTCCAGCTTAAAGTTAGAAGTTGTGAAAATTAAAGTTTAATTACAAGAAAATCTTCATTATTACCCTGTAACAAACCTAAAAGTCGAAATTTTTGCTTACTAGTATTTTTATCCAAGATCTAAATAAGGCCAAATACATTCATTTTCATTCCTGCAGAATGAGCTGTCTTGAACACTGAGTGCAGAGTAGGAGTGTCAGCATGACAAAAAAAAAAATCACCCCCAAACATGACAACTTGTAGAGGGAGGGAAGCAGAAAGCTGTTCCTGCAAAAATTTCCTGACTTCCTGCCAGCATCCAGATGTGTCACAAATACTGCTGGCACAGCAGAAACCATCTCAGTGTAAGCATGAGCCATCTCAAACAGCTCTGCAGAACACAGAGTGAGATTTGAAAAGAGGTGAAAGGCTAAAAACAACCCCAGGCAGGCAGACAGACAGCGAGCTAACCGGAATGAGGAATAAAAGGATGTTACGCTCCACATTATATTTTTGAGTGCATTTTTTTACCCCCAATCTCTTAGAAGCTGGATCTCAAATCTTGCTATTAAGCTCATTTGATAGTGGAAAAGAACCTATGAAAGCTGAACTCATTAAACAGAGTGCTTTGTCACTGAGCTTCCCTGCCTCTGCAGAGAAGTACCAAACACGGGATGCAGGGAGCCACCCCTGAAACACCGCCACGGGGACTCCTTGGATGCCTTTTCCCGAAGCGCACAGTGCTGGGTGCAGGAGCCAGTGCTGCCAGGTATCAGCTTCTAGGAAAAGTTCCCCAGGATGGTATGAACTTCAGCCCCTGAAGGAGTGAACAGTGTCCCTAAGTCAGGACAAGCCTTGATATCTCATAGTGAGAGCCTCAACAGAATAGTGACACTTGAGCAGGGACCTAGAGATCCCTACTGGATGCTCATGGGTTTAGCTGGCTAAAATTCCTCAGGGTATCTCAGTAATAAGTCAAGTTAAGTGATTTCCTAATTCCTGATCAAAATCTATATTATATTAGATCAATACCATACCTTAAACTCTAACTTTAGGGTAAATACATTTCATTAATAGACGTTACTACTCTTTAAAAACTATTCTAGTAGTTTTAGAGGAATTGAGGCAAGAGAAAAGGAAAGATCAGAACTCCTTAAAATTCCTTACTGCTGCCAATTACCATACATAACAGTTATAGAACAGGAATGTATCATTATATCAAACATGAAGGGGGAAGCTGATGCAGGAAGATATTGAGCCAGTCCAAGACAAGGTTGTCAACAGCACGTATTTAAATAAACAAACTCATATTGAAATTTTTGACCTACGACTGTGGTACTAAGTCAATAAAACTACGATTCATTGTACTCCTTCAAACAGCAATCATAGGACCTTTAATAAAAGCAGAGCCTGCCTCTAGCTTTGCAATGTGCTGCCACAAGGAGCATTAGCAACCTGCTCACTTCCCTAAGTTTCCATCAAATGTCCTCATTTACTGTGCAGGGACCTTCCTCCACGGAAGGTGCTGCTGTGAATACCATCTCAAACATTTGGCGCATAAGTTTCAGGCACTGCAAAGAGAGCATCAGGAACATCAGAACGTCTGCAGAATGCTTGCCTAATTAATGAGTTTAGAATCTACTGTATCCTAAGCACTGTTAGCTTATTAGGTGTCATGAGGGGACCAGGAGGGCACTAAGGACGTTTAGTCTACGCTTTAAAAGATCAGGTCACAAATCAATTACTCTGGTTTAATGTTATCCTATTAAATAAGTCCTCTTCACGATTTCAGTTTGTTTAATTTGTAGGATATTAAGTATTCTAGCACCAGAATTAATTGAATTGAATAAAATAACCAAATATAATTTTCATGATGTGCTGATTCGAAGGAGGGCAAGGAGATAAGAGTTGTGGTAAACAGAACACGATGTATCTGGAGAGTATGGCCAGCAATTGACAGAGATGGTGTTGAGATATTCCTGTTCAAATTCTATTATGCAAGAATGATATTTTTCTACTGTAAAACTTGCAGTCAGTTAGACAACACTGCAGCAAAACCAGGTCCTAAAAATGTCATGTAATTTAATTTCAAATTAAGAACTTGGTTTAAAAAATAAAACCACAAAGCCACCCTTTGATTTGTATTACACATGAAGGATTTTTATGTTCCATGCTCTGAAGTTCTATTTACTCTCCTCTTCGTTTGGTTTGGCTGATCACAAGAAGTAGGGCGCATTTTAAAAGGAAAGCAGCTTTCTCCTTGTTAAGAGTGCTTCAAGTAGGTCTCTGTCTCCTTTAAATATTAACGAATGTTTAAAGTGATCTTGAATACAGACCCATTCCCCAAAAGTTTTCCCATTAAGATAAATCACTTGTTTTCTTTCAGCAACTGGTGGAAACACTACGTGTCCACAATTATTTGTTGTAACAGCACGGAGGTGCTTTAATGACCGGTTCTGGGGCATTCTGAGATACCATAATCAATTCTTTCAAACCTCAGACACCTCACCACACTGTAGCATACACAACACAAGGTATTTACTGAGCTGCCCAGTTCAGAAGTGCTGACACTCAGTGCATACATCATGGCATTCTTTTTGGCAAGAAAGCAGTATTTCAATTTCCATTAGTGAAATGCCTGCTGGAAGGGAATGCATTAAATATTCTACTACTGTATTGCTTGTGGAAATAATTCTGTAGTCTCCCATACATATTAAACAAATCAGTTGTTAGGATATGTGAATATTTTATTACTATTTTATAAAAGTTCTTAAAAATGGATCATAAAAGAGTCATAATCTCACTTGGCTTTAAATAGCTGCCATTCTCTAAGACAAAGAAAAGGTTTCTTAACACTCCTGCTTTAAGAAAATAAAACGGACTAAAAGAATACATAAATACATCCATTACAGAGAAAATATTTTGATATCAAGTCAGGAACACTTGAATATTCTCCCTAGAATAGAAGAATCCTGTTAATCCAACCATCAATGAAATAAATATTTCCATTTCTACACAACTCTCTCACCTCAAATGGCGAAGAAGTGGAAGTTGTGCTTAGATGAAAGGTAGACAGCCAAAGAAGAGGATTCACTAAGTAAATAACTTACACAAAAGCCATCTCCTCTTGTTTAAACAGACAAGAGAGTATGTTACAGCAAACAATTTATGTGTTTTAGTATTTCAAAAACCATCACTTGACATGAGAACAGTTTGATGAAAGAATCGCTAAGCAATGTAACAAAATATACCCTCATCCAAAAAAAGGGATTGGTTGAACCCATGCTTATGAAGAGATCAAATTCTGGGAGCTCTCTCCAGTATGTTGGCCAACCAAGATTAGTTTAGTGGAGAACTAACTGAAGCTGATCAGCACCAAGTTGAGGCAAGCATTAGTTCAGTTAACATCACTGTTCACTGCAGGAGGATGAATGAAGAAAAGTTCTCTGTGAAATACAAAACAGCTGAAGCCTGGAAGTTCACACTTTTCAGTATGTGACTTTGATTTTTTTGCTGGCCTTTTTAAAAGCACCCACCCAGAGCATTATCAGCGCAACGCAGGGCTTGCTGGCAGCTACAATGGTTCATTTTGGCTTTTGTAAAATGCACACACCACTACAGAACAGATGCACTCTGACTTATGTCTTCCTAAAGACTATAGAAGGTACAAACCAAGATAGTTTACATCTATTAATGCACTGAGTTTACTACACTCCTTGCCAGTTTTAAAGCAGAGGAATATATCATAGTACAGTATTACACATTTTTCAAGGATCCAGTTAATAAGTTTTCTTTGTTACAGATGCTGGATGAAAACTTTCTTTTTTAAAAAACTTTTACTGAGGGTGATTGTGTTAAAATTCTTGGGAATTCATGCTCTAGAGTTACTGCAGTTGTCACAAAAAAGTTAGGAGCATTCACCACTAACTGAATTCTTGAATTTAGTCAGCAGTTCAGTTCATTCTTGGATTACTGTTGAACTAAAGAGAAAAAAATCCCTTTACTATTCATCCACGGAAATCTTACAAAAATATAATGCAGTGATTCAAGTTGAGAGGGAAATGCTGTCCCTGTGACACAGATCTTGTGCCTCACTGTGTTCCTGTGTAGAGGTACAAGGTACAAAGCTATGATAATTGTTACCTGGTTCCCTCAAAACCAGGAGCCTGTAGTACATCAAAAGGTCTGAAAAGTAGGGATTAGTAGTTAGATCAAAAGGCTAGACATCAACAACTTAAAGGATGCAGTTACTACATAGCAAGAAACAGTTCTCTAAGTACATCAGAGGGAATTTCAATGCCATCGAGTAAGGCAGCACATATGCGGTGGAGAACCCCTTGGCAATAAAAAGGAAATATTCAGTCCAGACCAGCAAGGAAAAATGAGCATACACAGTAAAAACATAAGCATTCTGTCAAACTCAATACATTCCCTCTGGAGCAGAAATGTGTGCATTATCCTCTGTGACAAAATGTCCATTATAATGGACCCCCCGTGAGAGGATCTGGTCTGTGGCAGACTCAAAAGGACTACCTGTACTTAGTGGTGCAAAGCCTGTTTAAATATTGTGACAGGTTTCTGACAACTCTAGAATGCTAGAGATTAGAGGGAGATGGAACCAGTGAGATGAACCACCTCCACGGTCTGATTGCTTCTACAGCAATGACATAGCCTGCACAGTATTGACACTTTCCTGTCATATGGCATCTTGATACGGAGTTTGCAAAATTCCACCCCTGGCCTGTGCACTTGTTGCTCTGAGTCTGCTGCACTGTAAGTTGCTCCTGCTGTCCAGATCCTGTTGTCATCAGGCCTTAGAAGACTTCTGTCCAAAACCAGCGGTGTAAACTGTTCTTGAACAATGACATGGAGTTGCCAGTGTTCCTGCCTGCTAATTAGCAAACCATTCAGAGATCCAGTAACTCCAGCCATACTCACTTTGCTACCAATGATGTGATCAGCTACTGGCCAACAGCATCCCCTCCTATGCTGCCTTTTCCAGCACAATCCCTTGCAACACCTTTCTGTTGGATGATACTGGCTGCTCTGCTGAAGAGGTTCAACAGCCTCTTCTTCAGCGACTGAAAAGATACCGGCAGATTGGGATTGTCCCAGGGAGAAGAATTTTATCTCTGCACAGTGTCAGGAAAAGGGACACATGTGCTTAAGGAAGAACCCTAAGCCGTAAAGCTAAGCTAAATGTACCAGTCCAAATCCCTTGTAAACAGGAAACCTAACATAGTTCTGAAGATGCCCACCATGTTCAGAACTGGCAGACTGGGTATTTGCTATTTTTTTCAGCAATTCAGGTATATTTAAGCAGAATGGTGGGAGAACTGCAACTGCTCTGGCCTCTGAGAAACAGAAACAGGCACAGAGCTTGTTGTACAAATTGCATTTCAGAGTAGGTTAGCTCTGTATGTGCAGAACACACTGCAGCACAATCCCAGTTACATGCACTTAAAGAAGTGCACCCAAAGGAACTGACAATCAGGTTTTAAAATACATGAGACACCAGTTTTGTACAGGTTTTCTCTAAAACTTAATAAATGTTGTTGGTATTGGCCTTAAGGTTGGTATGGAAGCATTGCCAAAACAAAGGGTTTGGGTTGGGATTTTCTTTTAAACTTTCAGTACTAGCTGTCAGCCACATTCACCAAGCACGGCCGTTCCACCTCCAGCCTGCACTATTCTTAGGCTGTGATCGTTACCACAATATCTTAGTGTCTTTCAGAAGCTGAAACAGACCTGACAGAGCTCAGAAATCCCTCATCTGGCTTTTCAAGCAAGGCAGCTGCCTGAAAGATTCACTGGTCACTAAACCCAAGAGCTGGAAGGAAGTGCTTTTCACAACCAAGCCTTCATAAAGCTTTTCTTATACTTCCCACACTCAACCCTTACGACAGCACACGTTTATCTGCCCACTGCCACTTGCCAGATCCAGCCTTTGCCAGACGCAGTGTTTTAAGGGCTACAGCTTTTGTCTGTGCCTTTTTTGCTCTGTAGGTAGTTATCAAAACTTACTTTCAGTCAGCCTTTATATGGCTATTTCAAGGACACTCTATAACATAATGTAAGTTTGCTAGTCACTAAACACTTGCAGCCACCTCATCAGCACACTGGAAACAGGCCCAGCCCTGGAGAAACGCATTCTGCATTGTTTCATTCCAAGTAGAATCTGGCAAGAGATGGCAGCAAGTCTCATTACAGTTGTGTTTCTTTTACCTACCTGGACTTTCAATTACTCTATTCCTTTTTCTTATTCAGCACAACTGCTGAAATATTTTTCCATGTTCCATTTTTACCTTGTGCAAGAACATTCAACTTGTCCTCGGAAAATACTTGAACCAAATGCCATGTCTTGTTTGAGGGACACCCAGACAGAGAGCTGACAGTTCTTTGTCAGCTCATTCATTATCTATTCAATACTCTTAACACACAGCCCAAAAAATCAAGGGTATCCTTGGTTCTACCTCTGTACTTACAAGATATTTCTGTAAGTTTAGACCTTTTAGGAGGCACAGAAAAAAAATAATTTATAAGTTTATACATATTTAAAGCTACAACATTCTCCCTCATATATTCTGTATTTTTTTAAAGAAGTCTTTGTTATCTTAATAATGCAGCATCTTCCAGTGGCTTGTAATAGCTCTCTAATATATTCATCAGCCAATTCCTACTTGTTATCATCGCCGAGTGTTGGTGTTATGCACTGAAAACACTTGTTTCCACTTCTGAGCACAAGCCTTCTCAGTCATGAGCATCAAAACCAGCTCCTTCCAGCGGGAGTGTTTCTGTGAACCTCTTTGGTGTCACTGTGAGACCTCTACACTTTAGTAGTTGGTCATGGTTCACTACAGGCTACAGGAAAATAAGCTGACTACATACCGAAGTTGTTATTTTGTCGCCAGAAATTGACCATATCTGTTAGATCCCTTTGCCCAACACAGAAAAAAAAAACCCAAACCCTTTGATAAGCAAGGTTATCAAAACCAAAATACTAACAGGAAATTAGCAAGAAATGAGCTGCATCACACAGCCAAATCTTATAGGAACTAGTAGTTATATTTTTATCTATTTCTTAACAGTGTATTTTCTGTTTTCTTAGGCAGAAGAATCATGAAAACAAACGCCTATCTTTCAACACTGCCAGCCCTTTGTATTACATCTTAATCTAGATTTTTAGGCCAACTACAGAAACTGTTCTTCAGTATAAAATTCAGTATTACTCTGATAAATGTAGAAAGCAGCACATGACAATTCCCATCGGCAAAACAAAATTGGCAGTTCCCTTCAGTAGGAGAGAACATGAAGCTGAGAAAGGAAACAAAGTTCATACTGATGCTAACATGAACGGAGAAAAGTTCTTTATCCGTGAGCAACTTACCAGTACTGTTCGCCCTTGGGAAATAAAGAAATGGCCAGACACGACAATGGTAAGGATAAGCTGACCCGATTCTTCATTTGATTCAAAAACCTTTAAAAAGACGGACAAAATAAAAATCTAGCTCTGTAAGTACAGAATCTCTATTTCCCATTTGTAGTGCAAAATAAAAGGTTTCAGAGGTTGGTGCTAAAGGCAGGTGTATTTACCTCTCAGTAATGCAACTTGTTGTCCACTCCCACAAACAGGAGGCACATTTAAGAATTTTTTTACTAATCATAGAATCTTAGAATCATTAATGTTGGAAAAGATCTTTAAGATTATCCAGTCTATCCGTCAGCCCAACCCCACTGCGCCTGCTAATGTCCCAAAGTTCCACATCTACCCATGTTTTGAACCTCTCCAGGGATGGAGACTCCACCACTGCCCTGGGCAGCCTCTGCCAGTGCTTCTCCACTCTGCCAGTAAAGAAATTTTCCCTAATATCCAATCTAAACCTCCTCTGGCACAACTTGAGGCTCTCATCCTATCCCTTGTTACCTGAAAGAGGAGACCAGGCCTACTTTGCTACAACCTCCTTTCCGGGAGCTGCAGAGAGTGGTGCAGCCTCTCAGCCTTTTCTCCTCCAGTCTGAGCAGCCCCAGGTCCCTCAGCTGCTCCCAGAACCCCTGGGCTCCCGTCCCTTCCCCAGCTCCATTCTCCTTCTCCAGACACACTCCAGTCCCTCAACAACTTTCCTGAATCCTGAAGCCAGGATTCAAGGTGAGGCCTCACCAGTGAGCAGTGCAGGGGGACGATCCCTTCTCAACTCCTGCTGGCCACACCATGGCTGATTATAACTCCATTTACAGATTTAATCACCTCAAACAACCACATGGACTCCTTCAACTTGATCCATAGCTTTTAATACCACAACTATTAAGGAAGGAATTAAAACCTGCCCCACTAACTACCCTATCATCAATGGCACTACCAATGCATGAAGTAAAATCTCTCCTGGTTCCTGCATCAGCTCTGGACATGCAAAAAGAGACCTGCAAAGCCCTCGGGTGTCACACAGCAGCTTCCCTAAGTAGGGGACACCCAGGAGAGCTGACAGCTCTCTGTTTGCTCATTCATTATCCCTTAACGCACTCACAGGCCTAAAAAGATCAATCGAGTCCTTGGTTCTACCTCTACACTCACAAGATATTTCTGTAAGATTAAGACCTTTTAGGAGGCACAGCAAAAACTCATTCATAAGCTTATACACATTACAAGCTACAACATTCTCTGTCATATATTCTGTACTTTTTTTAACAAAGTCTTCGTTATCCTAATACTGCAGCATCTTCCAGTGGCTTGTAATAGCTCTCGAATACATTTATCAGCAACTCCTACTCGCTGTCATTGCTGAGTATCGACTTGCCCCGAACACACTTGATTCCACTCCCCAGCCAAGCCTTCTCCGTCGTGATCACCAAGCCAGCCCTTTCCAGCGGGAGCTTCCCTCTGAACCTCTCTGAATTTTATCTTAACGCACCCCCCATCCCATCACCTTCCAAGAGGAGGCGTTCGGCCCCTCATCGCCGCCCTCCGCCGGGGGTCGGAAGCGGCCGTAGCGCTTCAAGGGCCACGTCCTGGCTCCGCCGAGGAGGGAGGGGCCGCCCGGCCCCGGCGCCGCCATCGCCGCCCCGAGGGACCCGCGCGGGGCGGCCTCGCGCCTGAGGGCGGGCGGGGCAGTGCGGGGGCCGGTCCCGTGCGGGGGCCCTGTGCACCCCCAGCGAGTCTGCGGGTGGCACTGGAGGGGGCGCGAGGGTCGGTCTGCTCGAGGGCGGGAAGGCTCTGCAGAGGGGTCCGGCCGGGCTGGGGCCGAGGGCTGAGGTTCAGCAAGGCCAAGGGACGGGTCCTGACTTAGGGCACAGCGACCCCGTGGAACGCTACGCAGTGGAAGAGCGGCTGGAAAGCTGCCCGGTGGAAAAGGCTCTGGGGGTGCCGGTCGACAGCAGCTGGACAACAGCCAGCAGTGGCCCAGGTGGCCAAGAAGCCCAGTGGCATCTTGGCCTGTATCAGGAAGAGCGTGGCCAGCAGGAGCAGGGAGGAGATGGTCCGGCTGCACCCGGCTCTGGTGAGGCCGCACCTTGATTCCTGGGTTCAGTTCTGGGCCCCTCACGGCAAGGACAGTGAGGGGCTGGAGCGTGTGAGAGTGCAGCTGGGGAAGAGGTTGGAGAAAAGTCTTACGAGAGGCAGCTGAGGGAGCTGGGGTTGTTTAGCCTGGAGAAAAGGAAGGTTGAAGGGAAATCTTATCACTGTCTACAACTGTGTGAAAGGGGGTTGTGGTGAAGTGGGTGCTTGTCTCTTCTTCCAAGTGACAGAACAAGAGGAAATGGCCTCAGGTTGTGCCAGGGGAGTTTTAGACAACAGGAAAAATTTCTGCACCAAAAGGCTTACCAGTCACCATCCCTGGTCTTTTTAACACCATCTGTTAAAAAGACAGCTGGATGAAGTGCTCAGAGATCTGGTTTGGTATTGGACAGGTATGGTTGGACTCTGTTCTCAAAAGTCTTTTCCAACCACATGATTCTGTGATTCTGTGAATCTATTTATCACCTAAAATGTTGGACTGGATGATCCCTGAAGTCCCTTACAACCTGGCATTCTGTGAAGTTGAACAGTGCTTTTTGGTACCTGAAGTGGGACCAGTGTTAAATGTCAAAAAAACCCTTTTTTTTTTTTCAGTGTATGTTGCATGTTGTTAGCCATCCCAGGTCTGTGCAGCTGGATTAATAAATGGAAATGGCACTCCTCTCCCATCCCATATTGCTTCCATTTTGCCTTTCGGTTGCCCCTACAATTTCAGAATGCTACATTTTCTCTGGAAAGAGTGGATGATAGAATGACTCATAATGACTGCACTCAGGTATTCCATTTGTAGTATGTATCTTGGCTCATTAAATACAAACGTGCATTAGCCAGCTGAGGTCATTGAGGGAGCATGGAGGAGCCAGTTACCAGTCAGGAGAGTCTGCTGACCTGAGTGGAATCAGGGATGCAGGTCACTGCTAGCCACTGCTAAATGGTCTGTGTGCTTGAGGGTGCAAGGCCAGCAGCTTTAAGCCCAGTTCTGAGCATCACCTACTGCCAGCACCATGTACTTGACCAAGATGAAGCTTGATTCAAAAGTTATACTTCTTAAATTAAGCAAAACAAAGAGGTTTATCCCATTTCTTTGGTTTTTGTTAACTTCATGGTTTGCACTTACAGTACTGGTTTGGCTGATATGAATAAGGTTAAAATGGAATGAGTAGCTACTGTCTCCTCTGAAACAAAACCTTCTGGTACAAGGGTAACCTCTTACTTAAACTGTGGTGATTCAATCTGTTAAAAAATACTAGATTAACATTTATGTCATGTGGCCATTTTGTTTTTCATCTGATGTGACTCCCCAGCAGTGGGATTAAAATCTGAAGAACTATTTCTGTAATGATTTTACAGTGTTTTCAAAATGAAGGTATTTATCTGAACATTTTGCAGATAGGGAAACACAGATGCAGAAAGGCATTAAATGACTTGACAAGGTCATCTAGAAAAATCAGTAATGAAACAGGGAATAGAGTGTGGGCCTCCTAGCTGCCAGTTGCCTGCTCTAATCACTGCTTCCCCAGGAGGACTTCTCAATTTGTGCTTGTCAAACATTCAGAATTGCCCTGTAGACTTGGGACTTTATAGAAGCAGCTAAATATTATTGTCAGAGAAAGACAGCATGAGTACGTATATTGAATCTATTTCCCCCTAATTCAGCTGAAGTTCTGTGGCAAATGGTTTGTTTGCAACATCTTCTAGTGTCTAATTTCCAAGATTAGTTTCTGGTAGATGTGATAAAGGCTTCTGTAGGAGGAAAACAAAAACTCAATTTTTACCAAACCATAAATTTTCAAGTGTGGTTTTGAGAGAGGTGGAAGTGAAGCAAAAGCATCAGTTACTCCCATGAAATCCTTTAAAAATAATGTATTCTTGAAGTGACACATGAAAAGAAGGAATTATTAGGGAGACATAAGCTAGTCTCCAGGTGTCAAAGGTTATACGAATTCTTCCCTTCACCTCAGTAGTGTATGCAGTACCTGCAATTTATTTAGACCTGAAACTCAGCCAGTGCAACTCGGCTGTGACTGGGCAGTATCTCATGCCACTCCCATCTAGATGTACCAGCCACAAATGTGTTTACTTTGGGTGCCCAACTTTAAACATGGTTCTTGCACCTTTTAATTTTCTGATCATAGGTTTTCACTTCACCAGGGTCTACTAGTTTGCTTCTGGATTTTAGACGTTAATTTGTTATGCTTTTACAGATGTATAAAGTAAGGTTTGAATGAGGAAAAGTGAGCATTGCAATAAGTGATACTTAAGTTCTTGCTGATTCTGATTTCATTTGGGGAATTGCATGATTAGTTGTGTATTCAGAGAGCAGAGATGTAAGAAGATGGTTAAAATGCTTTTTTGTAAAAGGCTACAGAGGTTGCCAATTTTTTTAAATTACAGAATAGAATGTAGAAGGAGACTGGGAGGTGAGCCTGACAGATTAAAATGTGTTTCATCAGAGATGAGATAGCAAATCCCATGTACGTGCTGAGGGTTTATCATTGTGGTGTACTTCAGATTTGCTTTAGATTTCACAGACTACGGTGGTAAAAGTTAATTCTCTTACTGCAAAAGTACATAGTCCTGTTAATAAGTTAGAGAAACTGTCAGAAGCAGAGATCCATGCAGGAAGAGAGATCTGTTCTGTTTCTGCACAATAAGGATTTGATAATGTGGTAATAATTGTTTTTTTCAGTAGAGAATATAAGAAGGGATTTGTATTATTTGAGAGTAAAGCAAAATGATGCAGTGCTTTAGTAGCTGGATTGTATAGACTGTATGTATAGCAGTTGGGTTTGATACTAGGTATTTTGCTGAGCCATCTGCATTATTGATTTGTCATAGTAACGGTGATAACAGCAATAATAAAATCATAGCAGCATAACTTTACTTTCAGGTGTCAGTGTAGATTTGCCAGAAGTGCAAAGGATGAACTGGAGTAATTTATGCAAATTGGACAAATAATATATCAAGAAAATAGAGGCTACCAGATGTATGAAATGTATAAAATAAGCAGCAAAAGGTGCATTTTAGAAATTCTGGAGGTTTCCCTGTGGTGCTTACAGCTTACTGTCTGCTTCTACCCAGCTGTTAAAGGGATAAATAGGATTACATACAGTGACATAGCAGGGTGGTGAAAATGTTCTGTTCAGAATACTTGATTATTGCTTGATTTTTATAATAAGCAGGGTTACCTTGTGCTTTAATTGCTTTGTTGGTAGTTGTGAGACTTTCTCAGCAACTGACAGATTCAGTCCATTAATCAACATTTCACATAGCGAGTTGTTCCTCCTTTCATCCGAAAGCGATCTGACAGTCGGCAGCCTCACTGCCCAGATCTCGGCACTAATGACATTACAGTATTTTATTATTGCATAGCAGTGCTGTGCCCCCCACAAAAATACCTTCATCGACTTTTCTCAGCTTGTGTTAGCATTGAGGGAGATGAACTTAAGAGTTTTCTCTCTCAGAAACTGGAAGCTGGGAAGGAGACCACGTGGTGTTCTGGGCTCTGGTGCGATGGGCACTGCTGTCCTGGGCAGTGTCAGACATTCACGTACCTGCTAGGAGACCTCATTCCCCGGCTGTTGTGAAATGCAGTCACTGCATTTTACTCATCAGTTTTATCCTGCTTCGCTTTTTTTTCCTTGTTAAAATGTAAACCTTGCAATGAGTTTTACATTTTTAAGTGAAAAACAAATCAAAGCAGTGCATTTCTGACTGAATTGCTGTAAAGTAGGAGTGAAGTCTGATGACTTGTATTAGGCATCAGGCTCAAATTGTGGTTTGAAGTTATACTTCATAGTCTCTCTTCTCTCTTCACTGGCCATATCAAGATTAAGGTGGAACTGAGAATCCACCATTTAAGTAAGCACCACAAGAACTAAAGGATCCTTTTTGGCTCAGAGTCTTCCAGAATTTTAAGCAGCTGGACTTTCTCATTTTCAAGAGTCAAAATATTTTCTCCAGTGAAGTCTGCAATTATCCTTTTTCCAGAAGTTAATTTAGTTTAGTGTGTCTCCAGAAATTTATTCTGTAAGTTCATATATTGTTTCTGTTTATTTAATAGTGATATTTCTAACTTGTCAAGTGTTGCATACCTAAATGACACCTTCATTTTACTCCCTCAATTAAATTATTTGTGAGGATGCTTGAGATTTGCAAGGAAGCTGTGAAAACTGATGTAGCTGTGTATGTTGATGTGCACAGTTAGTTATGTGACAGCAAATGTAGCCATGCCATTCCGTGGTTTGCCTGCCTTAGTTGTAAACTTCCGTGGGATCTGCTGGAGTGTTTCAAACTGAGTCAGAAACTTTAAATAGGTGGGTGGTTATAGATGTCAAAAAAGTCTGTCTATGGGAGGTTTCAATGGCTTCTGTACAACAAGAGGAAGAGCCCTGTGCCAGTTCTATTACAAACAGCCAGTGTTGATAGAAAGCAGAGCTTGTCCGCAGTCAGCAGGGACAGGTGAAAGACAGCATGACTGACTTTGCATGAAGACTTGATGATGTCTTTGGCCTCATTGTGTGTTTGAGACTCTGTTCCTTTGAGCCTTAGACTTTTTCTAGGGAAAGTCACATTTATTCAAAGCATAATTTACTTGCATTCCCTTTCTTTCCTTTCAAGTTTTCTGACTTTAGCACTCATGGCACGGGTGAGGGAGCCTCTGCCTCACAGATTTGCCATTTACATAAAAACACCAACCCACAAACACCCTCCACTGTGCATCCATTTTGCTGAGCACCGTTCATTTTCCATGACCTTGAAAACATAAGGACGTTTATTAATTAATTCAGATTTACAGATGGGTGGAGGGGAGAATTGCAGATTGGAGAGAAGCAATTTGTTGTGTGCCCCTTAGTTGATGAGGATTGTGAAAGGAGAAATACACCTCGCCATTAGCAGGATTTCCCATGCCAATCAACTATGTTTTTCATTTAACCACTGCTTAAATTGTGACCCTAGCAGGAAGAGAAGAGTCTGAACTTAGAGTAATTATTGTAAACTGAATTTCTGACGGTCTTGGATATGGACAGGAGCTGTAATTATCTCTGTTTTTTTAACTCTTGCTCTGATTAACTCTGGATATTTCCTAATGTAAGGGACTTCTGACTTGGACACATTCCCTCAAAGTTTGTTTCTGCCCAAACAGATACCAGACCATTAAGAGATTTTGTAAAGAAGAAAACAGTCTTTTTCTTTTTCCTTCAGGATTTAGCAGTTCTTGCAGTGAGCTTGTAGGGGAATGTACCTCTTCGATTTGCTCTTCAAGTCTCAATGCCAGAGTTATTGTCAGTGAGAGTGTCATGTGCATAGGGAAGAGAGAATGTGTCTTGACCTTTTGTGCATTCTCAGTGAAGGATGTTCTCCCCCCATGACCCACCTTAGTTCTGAATTCTCTTTCTAGTCTACTGGATTAACATGTGTTCAACCTAGGACGTAGTGGCACAGGTTAACAGAGCACTCTAAATATGTCAGGCTGGTGTAATGCATCTGTGCCTCTTTCTCCGTGCCTGAATAGCCTTCCAGTAAGAAGTGTACTATGTGGTAAGCTTAAACCCACCTTGCCATGTTCATCTGTGCCTTTGACATATAACCTGGAATATGTGCCACATGAGAAGGAGCTTCCAGTCCCTTGAATCCCACACTGTTTAGAAAGCAAGCAGCAGAATGCTAATAAATTTAATTTACTTGCTTCATCTCCCCTGTGGTTTGTATTAATATGAATAGCATTATAGGAGCAGGGGTGTGCTTATATAACAAAGTGTTCTCCTTCAGCTTAAGGTTAATGTAGTTACTCATATTTACCGCAAATGAAATGAAGGTCTTAATCTCCTGCAGCAGGATGCAAATAACTTCCATGAGAGTTAGTTAGCCAGGAGTCTGTGAGCCAGGGAATGGGATATCAAGTGTTTGTAGTTTCCCCAAATCATGTAATATTAGATCCTGGAGAAGAAGAATATTGATCAGAAATCTGCAGTATTACACAGGAAATCTTTTTTCTTGTAGTAGCCTAAAACAAAAATTAAAGAGCTATTCTTTCTCCAGCACTCAAAGACCTCTGCTTTGGTGCGGGGTTGCATGTAGTGCAGTGTAGAAATTATGCTATACTGTCATGTACATTTTTGTTTTCATGTTAGCTAAAATATGTGAGATTTCATCATTTTTTTCCTGTCAGCACTTTGAGTGAGATTCCCTTTAGCCTGCGCTGATGAAATCTCACCTGATAATCGTAAACTGAAACAACATTACAGCCTCTTAGCGTTTGACTCAGACATTCAACATGAGAGAATATTCTATGAGATTATCTTTTTAAATCAGTATCAGGTGTATGATATCTCCCTGTTCTTGAGTGCTATCTTCCTGTGTGTCAAAAGAAATTAATCTGTTACATTGTGAGAAGTACAAATATCAGTCTCTCATGCTCCCATACGATACAGGTGACCAAACACAACTCTCCTCCATTGTCCCTGCTTTCACTGGGGCCACTTGCCAACTAGGCGAGTGTGATTAAGCTGTGGATGGTTTTTCTAGAGATAGTTTTATAATAACATGTTTTCATCTCTGAGTGTGTCTTAGTACCTCGTGGACAACAACTGGGTTTGTTTTCCCATGTTTTTATAGAACCAAGTATAGTATCACCATTTCATAAACATGGAATGCCTTCTCTATACTTTCAGTTATGTTTTTGGTAATTTTAATATAGGCAGCTGCTTAGTCCAGTCTGATTTAGTTGCTACATGAGAACTGAGAGGTATCTATTGTCATTCTTTGCAGAAACTGTCTATGATTCTGTTCGCCCAGCACATTCACAGCAGAACAGTTTTGCCACATTCAGCTGATTTCTTCCTGATACTGTTTGACAGAAGGTAAGAATGAGAGCCTCTCTCACTTTTATTTGTTGTTGTTGCACAAGACCCAAATAGACAGGGATGCAAATAAACACAATGTTAGTTGTTCTCAGCAAAAAAATCAAGTGTGATAGATGGAGTGCTATTTGTAATAGAAGATACTTTGTTTTCCTATCTTAGCATTCCAGAGACACAGTATGTGCGAGCATTCCTGATGCCAGTGGAAAACTCAGATGTCATTTGTCATATGCTATCACATTAATCAAGAAAAATGTAATTTTTAAGAGACATTGCTGCTGCCTGAACCAAAGTGAGACTTAGGGTCACAATGGGAGGCTGAAGATCATTCTCAAGCTGCTTTTTCTCCTCATGTGCTGCAAAGCAATGTTTTTCAAAAACAGCCCCTTTCTAAAGCCAAACAATTTCATGGCTCCACTACATTTATGGTAAAGGTAAATGTTAAAATGTCTAAATTACAACAGAGCTAGTGTTAAATAATTGGTTTGTGCCTGTGTTTTAAGAGGATGACAGATGACATTTTAACTCAAAGGGAATTTTAACTAGAAGGGAATGGATTTGCATTGTGCTAATGTTTCCAATGCCTCAGAGGCTGTTCCATATTCTATGTAGTGTGACTCTGGGATTGAAAGCCACTGCTGTAGAGAATCTACAAATCCCCTAAACTTTCCACTATTTTGACATTTCTTCCAAAAAGAAAGACAATTTTCATTTGATTTCCACATACGCTTCACCATGGATTTCTTTGTGCTCCCTGGATGGTCAGGTAATCCGGTTGGAAATAAGGTATCATAAAGGCTACTGCATTAAATTGACTTCAAAAGAGAATGAAGCTTGCTGTCATGCTGGTGAACTCTGCCTATTTGTCTTGTAAGTAAGAGCCTGAGAGTTGCTTTTAAGCTTTGTGCTGCTGACCACGAAGGTCTGGTCTAGTTGTGTGTACTATGGGCAGTTTAATGCTACATTGAAGGTGGGCAAAATGACCCTGCTTGCATCATCATGAGTGCTGTCCTTCCCAGTCATAGATATCTGATATCTCACTAGTGGAGTAAAAGCCATCATAACAAAGAGGTTCAGTACTTAAAATAGTAACATGAAAACAATTTGAGAGTACTTGGCAATTTTAAAGGTATTACTGGAAGTGCACAGCAGAGAATACTTAACTTTGCTTTTTGGTGTAAGTCTAGACTCATCTGCTTGCAAGTAAAGCTGAACATTCTCCATATTGAGAAGAAATGATCCTTTAAATCTGCCTGGGCTTTTAATTTACATTCAAAGTAGCATAGCAAGGTGATGCAATCTGTAGCTTTTCTTCTCCAGTGGGTTAAGTTTTGTGAGACTGTTGGTTCTTAAGGTCTTGAAATACAAAGAAGAGTAGGCTGCATTAATCTGGGAGTTTCTTGTAAAAGAAAGAAAAATATATCATTTCATGTTTAAAGATTTTACTATTTTTAAGAAAAAGGTATAAAAATACAGAGCACATAACCTGACTGTACAGTATCACACAATTCACCTGTTTAGCCTCTTTGCTATACGATGTTCTGAGTGCCAAAAGTTTATGTGGGTCTGAATAATAATTAGACAAATGTGAGAGAAAAAACTGAGATGGGCTGTTAAACACCTTTATAACCAGAAAGTCCTCAAACCATGACTTGTTGGGAGCTGTGAATATAGCAGGGAAATGTTTTTATAGGATTTTTCTGTTCTCATACTTCTCCCCAGAGATCCACTATTATTTACTCTTCCTGTGATTCCCTCCCTTAAGAATAGTCAGCGGCCTTTTCCCGGTGAAAGTAGGCACCTTCTTTCTCCCTCCTTCCCTACCAAAAGCAGGGAGGGAAGACCAGGACGAAATACAAAACTGAGTGAGTTCAGGTGACATCAAATGAACAAAAGAGAACGTGGTGAGGGTTAAGGAGTGAAAAATATAGGGACAAGAAAACAGATGAAGATGCTGAAAAAAGTGCTGTCAACAGTACCTGCTGCTCCTTCAAGTTATCCAGTGAGATGGTGGATTCTGGGGGAGGTTTCAGTCACTTTCTAGTGTAATGGAGGGCAAGCTTGGCTACGATCAAGAGACTGACAAGGGAGTCTTGCAAATTAGTGCAACTTTTAATGGGGTGAATATGAACAGAAATGTGAGGGTAAAACCAGAGCTGAAAGAACACAGCCTCGCTCATTGAGTGTGTGCATGTGGTCTCTGTTCTCAGAGGGAGCATGAGTCAGGGGACCCCATGAGCTATTTCATGACCGTGCCTCCTGACTGCTGTTGGAGGCTGGACTGTAGGTAAACAAGTCTTTAATCTGCACCTCTATGTAAACTATGTGATCCTTTTCTTAGTTCAAAATCATTCTTTTCTTGTTGCTTCTTTGAATAATAGAAACCACACAGAAATACATACTGTATTAGCCATGCATAATATGAAATCATTTCAGACGTAAAATCCAAGCACCAGTCTTTATCAATAGCACAGTTTTGAAAAACTACTATGTTATTGATCTTTTTAAAGGTGTGATTAAAATCCCTTTATTCATTCTTTTAAAAAAATTTCAGACGACCCAAACTAAAAGAAACCCTCAGCACATCATATGCAGCAGCTGAGGAACCAGAATTTTGCACACATGCACACTCATTATTCATTCCACCAGCGTGCATACATTCATCCTCTGTCTCTTACCTGCTTTGATAATAAGACTTCAAGAAGCAAGAACACATGTCCTGAAACAACTTCTGTCGATTATTTAATTGCTAAGTGACCTCTTCTAGATTTACCAAATCACTTAAGCCCCAGCACCACTCATCAGTATTTAATGTATACCATCACTCAATTTTTGGATACTTAACTCTGAATGTAGCTCATCTCAAACAACTTTTTTTCACAGAGTTGTTATTTCCATGACGGATTTCCAAATTATTCCCTGTTGTGAGAATGCAAAGACACAAAACTGGGTAAATCCTCAGTCACGTGAAATATGCCAGGAGAAAACCATTAGAATCACACTGCCAACAGCTTTAAACTCAGATTTTTGTCTTCCCTTAGAATGATCGTGAATTTGTGAGAATAACGTTAAGCATCAGATGGCCAACCAGGGCTGCCAGGCATGGGGAAACACTGCTTGCAGTGTCCAGCATGGGCAGTAGGGTGGGGATAGCATACAGCAGATGGCAGTTTTATGTAGATCAGAAGAGATTCCTTTGCAGTTCTAACTGTTTTTTACTGCCTGTCTGATGGCTGCACACCACTTACCAGCACTGGTTTAGGTAACCATTCCCTATAGCCCGTGCCTGTCAGCCAGAGAAGAAATTGGAGAAGTGCATACAACAGGGACCTTCAATGTGGTTTAGAATACAGGGTGTCTTCGACTGTAATGTGAAATGCAAGTGTAACTACATAATACTGTAATAGGAAATACAAGGGTAATGGCCATTTGCATTCATAATCCTCACTGATCAGCCTCATGCAAGCTCGTAGACTTCAAGTGTCAGGAATTTTCTGTCGTTAAAGCACTTTTAAAACAATGTTTTTATGACACAATATCTTCAATCGGATTTTAAAAGTTCTAGCATTTGATCATATATAGTAAATGAAGAATATTTTCTCTCTAACAATCTATATGAAAACAATCATAATCAAGAATTGTGAAGTGAGAGTTAAGGGTGTACTATTGTAATGAATTATGGGATTTGTAACACCTGAGCAGAAGACTGTGCTTCCTTTTTCCATGAGCATTACGAGGTACTTTAGTTATGAAGTAGGAATGAGATGAAAAGATTCGGCCTTGCCGTAAGTTCGTATGGAATTAGCACCAGCAGTCAGCTATCCCCTTGCTCCATTAAACGCATCCTGCTTGCGTTTTACAAGCACTGATGGACAATTTTTAGCATCAACATTAGTTCTTGGCCATTTCCTTGACTCTTTTGTTCTGGGATGACAGTAGTCTTAGACACTCATAGTGTGCACATAACATTTTCCAAACTTTAGTCTGCAAGTATAAGGGCTAGAAATACAACTATTGTAAAAAAAAAGAAAGATGGGAGCATCTTTTAGTGATGTGACACCAAGAATTGAGGACTTCATAATATGTTACAGCTTCTAAAGCTTGATCTGGGCACAGCCAGAGGGACCATGACACCATTATTGAAGTGAGATAGCAACAGTATAGAAGAACAGGTAAGGAAAAACATGTCCAAAAAGGAGATAAAGTCAAGTAAATAGAAAGCAAAATACTTCTCTATCTAGACTCTTCAAAATGCTCTCTGAAATGGTGTAAATATCCAGAAGACACTGGCAAGTCATTGCTGATAAGAAAGAAAAAGTCAGAGAGTTTAGGTTCCATCTGAGGACTTTTTTTACATGAGAGGCTACAAATTCTGTTACACTCATGTTAACTTCAGAATTGTTCTTGCTAACTTTCTGCATTGAAGTGCATTGCCTGAAACTTGATAAAATAGAAAAAGTAATTATAAATTTGGCTCAGAGAGGGCGAGGAGCTATGTCTGGTTTGCTCTGTGGCTGTTCAATATTCATTTTTCTCCTCCCTTTTGCACAGTGACAGGACACTATTTTTACAGTTGTATTGAGATATTTTGTGGATGCTATCAGATGAGCAATTTAGTTGGAATCTGCTTGCTATACAAAGAGGCTGTTCTTGGTCAGTCCTTTTATTCATACCCCACAGAATTTAGACCTGAAGGTAAAAGGAGGGCAAAGAACGAACTTCATGTGGTTGTATTGCTTAGCATAGAGCTGGATGACAGATGTAGTGATGAAAGCAATACAAGACTCTATATAACACACTTGTGCACCGCACGAAGAAACACTACAGTGCAGTTCAGGATGGGGTTTTCCTGAGAATCTTAGTCTCTGTTGGGAACATCATGCCTAACTTGTATTCCATCAGCTGTAGATTTCGACCCAGTGCTTCTTACTGCAGCTTGAAGATGCACTAGGGCATTTCTTTCATAAAGTGATTCACTCTTGTTTTAAAGCCACTACATGATACTGTACGATTTTGATTTAATCAACTCAATTAGCAAGAGAAGTCTTATTGAAGAAATCACCTTGTAAAAACAGGGGTACTTCTTTCTCTTCACTGCTCCATGAGGAGTAGCCAGGCATAGGCTGGTGAGCATTGCACTTTGTATGCAAACTCTGGAAGCATTCAGCAGGTCCTGAGTAGCCCTATTACTGTCACTGGCTGTTCACCCTCTTCGAGTTCCACATTGCCTGCAGCTCTGTCAGCACAGTTTGGTGCCCTCAGTCAGTGTCATTAGCACTGTGTCTGCTTTTGCAGATACAAGATTAAAAGTGTGTTATTCGTAATTCTCAGGCAGTGACATGTGCCTCATTGATATTGCACCCCATCTTTCCTTCTTTGGGCTTCATATTCTAGACTTATCCCGGCAGTCAGAGTTGTTTCATTCCTTATCAGAGGCTGGCAGTGGAAACATTTGAAGGTGATGTTGAAGTTCTTGAGTAAACTCAAATGTGCTTCTCGCTGTGAGACTAGAGCAGCCCTGGCTTACAACATACAGAGTAGGACAGATGCAGCAGTTTCCCTGTCAGTCATTACTGTGGCCAGGGAAAATATTCCTGCTGGGTTTTATGCCAGTGGCAGGTGCTGGCACGTCTAACAGGAAATTCAAGGAAGAAACTGCAGTGTCTCAAAGTCCCTTGGAATTAAGTTTGGGTAGGAGTGATTCTTCCTGCTGGGTGATGGAATCTTTCTCCATATTGTGAAGTGTGTCTAGGTGTCTGTATGTATATGCTGTGGTGTAACCAAGGCCATGTTTACCTGCCACGCTTTAAAAAAATCCAGATGGGTTTTATACTGGGACTGTAGTCTGGTTCCGAATTCACCTCTCTGCTTAGTCTGGCAGCCACGGACTCCATCTGAAGGATTTTCAGAAGGGCAAGGTGGTAGAGGAAGGTGGTCATTCTTTCATGAGGCCTTGGCATGAGGTTCCACAGGAGCACAGACCCTGTGCAGGCATTCAAACACAGGCGTCTACCACCAGCGCTGTGTCCTGACTGATCTGAAATTGGGACCAGGGTATAAGGGGTGGCTTAAAGAGTTGCCAGCTGCATTCCTCTGGATTCCTGCATTTTGTCCAGGAACCTGTTTGCCTATCACCTACAACACTGCAGCTTCAGTGGCTGCTTGCAGCCAGTCGCCTAAGATGCAGTTAGGTACTTGCTTACTCCTCTGGTCTCAGACCAGCGCTGACTCCTGACATTATTTGATGGGATATTTTAATCTAAAAATATTGTCTGAAAAGGCTTACTTGTTCTACCATGTAAGGCAAGTGGATCCGTCTGCTGAGCCACCTGGAAGGCTCCTATTTATAGACACTTTCCCAGGAGCAGTTGTAATTTGAATTAACATATTGTTAGCTAAATGCAAGGCACACTGGGCAGTGATTCCTCTGGAGCCATGCAAGTCGTTGATTGTTAGCAGCATAGAAACAGAGGCCCTAGTGAGAGCCAGTTTGCTTATCCAAGCAGGAAAACAAGCACAGAAGTTTAGCTGGTACAGGACTTGCTTTCAACAGCCAGAGCTGATCAGTGTTGAAAAGTCAGCTACTCAAGGGTTAGGGACATGTATTCTGTCTGTCTGGGGAGAGTTCAGACTGTCAATTGCCAGTTGATTGTGAGGCAGACACCAGTGACTAGCCCAAAGTGCACAAGTTGGGTTCCTAAAGCTTGATCCCTACACAGCAGGTTTGCGTTTTGGCTGACATTGTTATGTTGTTATTTTCTTAAAGAATTTAGCAAACATAGTAACAATAGCCATTATGAATGTATTTAATTATGAAATTATTTCTTTAGCATGTTCACACAGTGAACGTGAACTTGATTGGGAGTTAATGTATCTTACACTGCACAAGATTTTGTGCACGTGCTCGACTGATGGGGTCCATATGGATGCCTTCTCACTTTGGCAGTTGCTATTGTATACATAGTGGTACCCTTCTGTCTGTACATACATGTCTTAGTCCAGAAAAGAGTGAGTGTTGGGCTATAGTGTTTCTCCCATAAAGATAATGTGTTCTACAACTGTTCTAGATTTATGGAATGGAAAAGCAGAGGGGCCATTTCATCCTTCTGTTCCTCACTGAATGGGTAGAAATCATATCTGACTGAGTGTTCCCTGATGCAAGTTATTAAATGACTGAAAATTCACCATCTCCTTTGATAGATTGTTCTTAGACAGAATGCTTTTAAAATGCACTCCTTGTTTGTCTCCCACTTACTTTGAGGCATTTGTTATCTTTATGTGTTTCTGTGCTCACTTACAAAGTTCTTTAGTTGTTTGTGTAATGCCATTTTATAAGTAAGCCTATCACCTCTTGATGCCCTTTTATGATAGATTAAACATATTGAACTCTTGTCTTACTTTAAGGAGGTTCTTTTCCAAGTTCTTCACACTTTGCCCTGACTGCCCTGACTGCTTATAGTCCATGGTCACAAAAGCCCCAAGAGTTCACCAAGGCCCTTTTCTGGGCCACTGTTTTGCCAAGGTACAATCCCCTAATCTACAGATATTTCCATGGTTTTTTTCTATATGTATGACCTTGCATATTGCTGTATTAAATCACACTTTGTTAAATCATCTCAGTTTACCGAAGTGCTGCCTGTACTGTGCGGACAGATAAATCATGATTTATCTCTTCGCCAGATTTTCTTTCATTCACAAAAGGAAGTGGGAAAGGCTTTGCCTGCATGGATCCTCAGGAAATTATTTTGAATGTCTTTCTATGTGTATTTATGTGTGTGTGTCTGTGCGTGCAGATGCACATTTCTGTTTGCACATTTCTGTTTGCTTTGTGATCACTGTTAAATGTTGGACTCAAAGCTATTACTACTTCCGGTCGATTTTTCCTGGATCAACTTTGACAAGAACTCTACCAAGACAGATTTGCTTGGAAATCTGATTTCCTGTTCTTGTTTAAGAATAGGGAAATCTAATTTCTGCCCCAGTTTCTAGCTCTGCAAGAAACCAAGTGCTGAAGCTCTGCCAAATGGAAAACTCAGGCATTCCCAGGAAAGCAGTCGCACCTAAATTTGTTGGGTTTGTGCAGGGGAGGTTCAGATTAGACATGAGGAAAAATTTCTTCACCGAAAGGGTTCTCAGGCACTGGCAGAGGCTGCCCAGGGAGGTGGTTGAGTCACTGTCCCTGGAGGTGTTTAAAAGATGGGTGGACGAGGTGCTCAGGGATCTGGTTTAGTGGACAGGTACTGTTGGACTCAATGATCTCAAAGGTCTTTTCCAAACAGACAGTTCTATGATTCTATGATCGTTTGTACAAGTGGATGCAGTGTAGGTGCTAGTTTTTGTTAAACTGTGAACAAGGGAGTACTGATTCCCCTCAGTCAATCTGCAGCAGCTGTTCCTTGGTCTGAAATGCTGTCAAAAACTCAGCAATCCATATCCTGCCTCTAAAAACATGCATTCATTGAGTTTAAATTTACTTCCACTTAGTTCTGTGTTCTGAAGCCTGGCAGACCAGTGCATTATCTGGTACTTTGAACTGACTGTAAGAGCTATTTTCCTCTATAATGTCTATCTGCAGCAGTACCAAGGTGAGGAAGTCAGTAGAATACCAGCCTGTTTGGTCTCACACTTTTTGTAAATGTCTATGCCCCAGATGTGCAATCGTATCTAGAAAACATGTAGTGTGAAGCACTTCATTCATGCTAAAGTACAGAACTGTTCTTATGACATGGAGAGAAATTACAGGGCAGTAATTTCTGTGGTGTTATTGATACGAAGGTAAGAGAGAAGATGACAAAATCTGCTTGTTGGTTTATTGGTTGCTAGGCAGGGCAGAGCAATAACGTTTCCCTTTTCCTGTTCACATCTCTATTGCCAGATGTTCTTCATGTAGCTGTGAAAAAGGCTGACAACAAATGAATGAGAATCCTAGAACACAGAGACACCCACAAAACGGGGGGCACTTTCTGCTTTGTCCCCTAGCATTCTTTGCACTGACAAGGTTCTGTGTGTTCCTCAGTCTGTGCTGTGCCTCTGTCCTCTGGTTAGGACACGGGAATGATACTGCTCTGCTTTATGGTTGTGTGGAGAGAGAAGTAGTGTTA
Organism: Tapera naevia; assembly: GCA_033556795.1. Lineage (NCBI taxonomy): Eukaryota > Metazoa > Chordata > Aves > Cuculiformes > Neomorphidae > Tapera > Tapera naevia. The sequence continues at coordinate 98,473 of JAUMJJ010000353.1, forward strand.
AAATGAATTCACAGTTGTAATGAATTCTTACTGCAAAGGGCTGGAGGGCAGTGTGACTTGATAGGTTAAAGCTGCTTCCTAAGGAATGTTAAACTCTTTTATTTGGTCCCTATTAATTATGTAGGAATCCAGCTCCAATTGCTTGTTGTGATTGTAGGAAAAGTCAGGAATTTCTGCCAAATATATATTTTTTCATTCCAACTAGAATGTCTGTTTCCAGATAATATAACAAGTGGTTCCAGTCAGTCAGACACTGCTGTTGTACCTCAGTTCACCAAACACTGTAGCTGTTCAGAAATCCAGGGTAATTGTGCTGCATACTTTGACCCTTCTTGTCAAAATAATCAGTAACTCAGGGAGGGGATATCTATCAAGGCTGCAGCGTATTCCTGTGGGATATGGAAACTTCTCCCCTGTGGAACACAAGACGTGATTAATTCTGACTGTGTTGACACAAGAAGGTTATTGAATAGGATTTCCTTGTGAATGGGTAAAACCATTCCTGCCAGAAAACCATGTCAGCAATGTCAAACATACTCCCATTGTGTTCTGAAAAACCACACTGAGGTTTCATCAAAACAGCTCAGGGTGTGTGCAATTAAAAATTACAGAGAAACATCTGAAACTTGTGCATTTTATAGTATTATGTATTACAAAACAATATGGAGAAGATTCATTTAAATGAAGAAAAAGACTAGCTCTGCAGCCTCCCTGTGTCTCCTCAGTCACCGTCTCTGTGTTTTCAATGGCAATCATTCATTAGTCTCTGAGACTCTGGGATTTCGGTTCATGGTCCTGTGTCCAGAGACTCCAGATCCCACTCAAGGCAGTATATAATCACATTCCCATTTCTGGTCACTGGCTCAGTTCACCCTTGTCCAGATACAGCAACAGTACCATCTGGAATGAGGCCTGCCCATGAGGGGACAATAGGTGGGAGCAGTTGCCATCGAATGGGTCAGCCAGGATGCTGTAAGGTAGAGAAATGTCTACTTCAGTGCTTGTAGCCTCTGCTGTTTGAAGGTGCACGCCTACACTTGACGACTTCAGTTAGTGAATCAGGAGACTGGGGGAACCTTTTCTAGCAGCATGGATAGTATTTGTTTCCCTTAGTGTAAAATTTTGCATGTTGGATGTTTGCATCAAGGCTGGTCACAACATAGCTCAGTTTTCAGCCACTGGAGGGAAGTGTCCAGCCTATTATAGGCATGGATACACACATATCCACCCTACCTGGAGTATTGTGTCCAGTTCTGGAATTCCCAACGTAAGAAGGATATGGAACCTCTGGAATAGATCCAGAGGAGGGCTACAAAGATGATGTGAGGGCTGGAGCACCTCTGCTATGAGGACAGAATGAGAGAGTTGGGGTTGTTCAGCCTGGAGAAGAGAAGGCTCAGGAGAGACCTCATAGCGGCCTTCCAGTACCTGTAAGGGGCTCCGGGAAGACTGGGGAGGGACTTTTTTACAAGGGCTTGTAGTGAAAGGATGAGGGGAAATGGCTTTAAACTGGAAGGTGGAAGATTTGGATTAGACATTAGGAAGACATTCTTCATGATGAGGGTGAGGAGGCACTGGCACAAGTTACCCAGGGAACCTATGAATGCCTTCTCCCTGGAAGTGTTCAAGGCCAGCTTGGATGGGGTCTTGAGCACCCTGATCCAGTGGGACATGTCCCTGCCCATGGCAGGGGGAGGAACTGGGTGGGCTTTAAGGTCCCTTCCAACCCAAACCATTCCAAGATTCTGTGATTTACAGTGAGGAATTGTACCTTCATTGATTATGAAGAGATATGAGTAAATGACTTAGATCTACACTGCAGATATCCATATTTGGTAAAACAAATCATACATTCACCACTATTATCCTCTACAAAGAAACTAAGGACCCTGACAAATCTGATCAATTTTTGGTTCAAATGCAAGGTGCGCATCATCTTGACATTTGACAGCAAACCTGTGCATGTGTAGCTGGGCAACGATTGACCTGCATAGACTTTTCCCCGACCTGAGAGGATGTAGGAACAAGTAAAACAGATATACTCATGGTGCTCTGAGCACTGTTGGAAGATATTTTGGTGCAAGGTAATGCATGTCATGTAGATGTGGGGAAGTCCCACTGAATACACTAAGATTTAAGCGTGCATTAAAGCTGCTTGAGTGCTGCACTAAGGTAAGCTCCCCTTAGACAGCAGTTGCCTTTCTGTTGCTCCATTAAGCTCACTAAAGTCAGTGGAAAGACTTGCAGCTATTAAAAGTCACAGGGAGGGTAACTGTCAGCCTCTCCATGAAGTCCTAAAATCCTGCTTTAGCAACTGTTGAAAAGCTCTGCCCATGACTCATAAAGGCATCGCTTTTTCTGTGCCTGTTTCTGGCAGGTACACTTTGGTGGAGGGAGCACTGTGTCCTTCTGGAAGCTGTGAATACCATTTGATACTTTTCTGATGCCACAGGAGGACTGGACACATCAGCACAAAGTACTACAGCAGTTAACACTTGGTGTGGTTGTAGGGGCCCTCTTTATGATCTGGTTATGTAGATTCCCTTGGAAAAGTTTACTGCTTATCATGGTCATAATACTAAGGAGTGCTGGGCAGAGCACAACATTGCAAAACAAGCAATAAAAGCATGATTATTTCTGCCACATCATTCATATATTGGACACCTTCTAACTAGAATGTAGAGAAGACTCTGTGAAGAATCAGGACATCTTGTACGTTTTCATGTGATAAGAGGTGTAAGGCATAGGATGGGCTTTGGAATTCATTCATTCACTCTCTGAGTCTCTGCAACAATTTTCTGGGAGCATCATGTGCCCTAGGAGATTATCCATTAAGATACTGGATGCTATTAGAAGTCTCATGGTTAGTGGAAAAGTGCTATTAGGAATCTCATTCTGAATAGTTCAAAAACTCAGTGTGTAGAGTCATGGGAAAGGAAACAGTTCAAAATGTTTTCTGCCCTCCAGATGTCACGAGTTAGGCTGTGGGGTTTTTGCACTTCAAGTAATAACTAATATTTCATGTACAAAGTGCTGGATATAACCTGCATGTTGCAAATTCTTTAGGAGCAACTGCTGTATTAAGCCCTGTAAATGTATATATCTACTAAATGTTATTATTCATTTTAGTCTTTGTAATTCATTGTTCTACCTTCTGTGGTGGCATAAGGAATCCAAATTGCCTTTGTCATCTGGAGAGGACGCTTGGATCATTTTTCCCATGTAAGTGAACAGCCCACTGGTAGAAGTCTGATGTATTTTAAATTTGCCTCTCTGACTGAGCTCAAATACAGTTTCATCAACAATATAGTTAGTTCTCAATTTTTTTCTTTTGAGTCTCAGAATATTTGGTACTTCTCAAATGTAGCAACTTCCAAATTAAGAGTATAAGGCAAACATCACAGATTCACATTGTTAGTTATTTTGGGGACTGGTGGTGGAAGGTAACATTTTTAGAGGTAGAAAAAGATCAAGTGAATTGTCAGGCAGCTATTATTTTAAAACAAGTTTCTTGGTTTTGAAGGCCTGTTTTAAAACACTTTGCAGTGGTAATGCTAAAGCAGAATTTTTTTTTGGAGAACAAAGGACTTTTTCGGTGCAAAAGCCAGTCTGAACCCGAGCAAGGCTGTGAGGACATCCTTGTACACGGTGTAGGAGGTGGTAGAGCAGTGTGATGGAAGAAGAGAGAATAATCAGGTGAAAGGAAAGATATCCCTTAATAAAGTTATCTTGTATTCTTTTTGAACAATGAGGTAGGACAGGGAAAGGTTTTGAGATGTCATTGACAGTCAAGAAAAAAAGCTATTCACTTTGTATCTATTTAGCATATATATAATAGAGCATATTTCTAGTCCACATTGCTCAGCATAACTTGTCTTATGCCACAAGGTATAGCTACATGGGTTTGGGGAAGGAGAAGGTAGATTTCTGCTGCATTGTGAAATTCCTGAATTCACTTTAGAAGGTTTCTGTCTGTAACTGCAAGGACTGATTTTGTATGATACCTGTAGAGTCTGTAAGAAGACCAAATCCTTATCACAGATTCCAAAAATAAGCAAATACTTGGTATTCTAGATCTAAGGAGCGGATACTGGATGCAGCTCTGTTCACGTGCTTGTCTATCTGAATAGCAGTGGATGTGGTGTATGAATATCTAAGTGAAGGGTTTTGTTAAAACACTATTTGGATTGGGCATATATTGGATAAGAAACCCTGCCTCTGATGTGTATTTCTGTGTTCACTGCCCAGATAAATGCATACACATTTATATAAACGTACACAGAGATGCGTATCTAGATTCCTGAAATAAACCCTCAGTTTTGAGCTTGTGGCTTGGTTGCCAATCTGCCTATGTCATTAGGAGATGGTATGGTGGAGACTTCAGATTACTGCCAGAGATGGATCATTCTGTCCTCTAAACGCTGTAGTTCAGCATTGCTTCTTAAGTTAGGGCTCACCTGTGGTTTAGGAGTGCAGTCAGGGTGAGATGAGCTGTTCAGCAGCTTGAGATCACTCAGTGTTAGTACCAGTCAGGGATTTGCTTCACTGTCTCTCAGGTCAACCGCAAGGGGAGTTCATGTCATTCATGTGCTGGCTGTTTAATGAACATCATACTTTGGGCTCCTTTGAGAACGCTGCTTCCAAAGTCCCATCTTGGTTGTGACCTGAGATTGAATATTGGACCACCACTCTTAAATTCAGTTGGAGCTAAAAGACCAAGTTAGAAAATAAAATACTTGCTAGTAAAGGAACACTAAAGGAAATATGTATCATACTTGGACCAGCGGCATTCACAAAGTATTGCCAAAGCTAGACAGTAATATTGCACACGCTTCCAGGCTAATATAGACCTTAGACAAACTCAAAAGAACCCAAAAAGATTTACTTCAGTGGGGAGAAAAAAGTGAAAATATATGGTGTAGCAAATGGCTTTTTATCAGAGTTTGATTATCAACAGGACGCTTTTTTGTCCAGGACATTATCATCATCATTATACTTTTCCCCCCAAAGCTGTTTACTGGAAGAATGTATTTTCAGAGCTCTAAGTAGTAGCAGTAACAAGAAGAAGAAAGGCGAAGGAAGCCAACATTTTACCCTTCAGGTACAGAGAAAAGGATCTGTTAGTGGCAAGGTATGCTATTTTAGAAGCATTACCACTGTCCCACTTATTCGCTGGTCTGATCCATCCATCTACCTTTCAAAAACCTGTAACAATGGCAAGAAAAAAGCCTTTAGAAATACCTGCGTGACTTGCTCCTGTTTCATTGGTGTGTTGGGTGACTGAGCTCAAAAAGCTCTTTCCTTGCCTGTCTCTGTCCCAGTTCCTGCACTGCTGTGAGAGGCCGTCCTCACCGTGTTCTTGCTGGTGTAGCACAGCTGCAGAAGGCTTTGGGTCCCTCTGCTGTATGTTGCTGTCACTGACAGCACGGAGGATGAACTCCGTTGAAAAGCATAGGTGCACACAGTGCCTTTTTAACTGGAGGAAAAGGTGTCGTTTCTTTCTAACTGCAGTGACAAATTTAAGTACTGTAAGGGCCCCAAATCCCCAATCTGTGAAGCCCTGCTCCACACAAACCTGATAAGGCTTTTGGCTAATTTTAAGGCTCTGTGTTTTAGGGGCAGGGTGTGAGAGAGTTTGCACAGCATGTTTTGATCTAGTTTACCTTGTCCATCAAATAGTTGTAGAAGCTGGGAGTCCCTGGGGTTCAGTGCACAAATCCTGACCTTCCTGTTATCTTAAGAGCAAGAGAAGTGAACGGCTCGTTAGTATGTCTGACAAATAATCCTGCTTTGGCTTTAAAGTAATTTTGTCTCTGGAGTTCCTCCTCACTGTGAGTTACCCTTGAAATGTGCTTTGATTAGTAACTGTCTAGTGCTTAGACTGGAAACTGAGGCAGTGTAACCTTGGGGAAGTCATGACATTGTGTATGACCCTCTTTGCAATATTAACCCTCTTTGAAGAAGGGCAAGAAAACTTCTGTTAATTTTCCTAGTGAAAATGAGCATCATAACAATTCACATGCTTAAGTGAGACATGCCTGCAGTCTGCTGTCAGCTCTGCAGCATTAGCTGTATTTTCTTCATTCCGTTGCATGGAGATTTTATAATTCTGTTGCTTTAAAGTCAATATAACATGAAGGCAAATCAGCCTATGGAATTGAAGCATTCTTCAGGGCATACACTCATCCTTTTTAATGTCTTTAGACAGGTGTACATCCCATTGGAAGTAGTTTGTGCTTATGTTGTTAAAAGCTTAATATGGGAAATTGAAGCCCACACATCCTTCAGATTACTCACTTGCCCAAAAGCTTGTCCCTTCTTTCAAACTATAGCCCTCCATTTGAATATGTATGATTTTCATAATGATGAATATTTTACAGTCCTGAAGAACTCCAGACTTTTACACATCTATCAAATGATTCAAGCAGAAAAACTTGTCCTGTCCTTGCATGTGCTGCTCTAAAAAGCGAGAAAATTTGCTTTCTATAGCTCATCCAGTTCTGAATAGGTGAGCCAGTTTCAGTCTGGGGACAGTGATCAAGGGAAGGCATTGATTCTGGCTTACTGATGTAAGTATGTGAGCTTGATTTGTTCTTGAGGCTGTGGTTGCTGGTGCCAGTCTCTAGTCACTCTGTCTTCTTTCCAACCCTGTTCCAAATCCATAAGACACTCTTTACCATATCCACTATCCTAGATAGTCCTGAGACTGTAATTTTGTTACTGACAGCAAATTACAGCTGCACAACAGAAATGTATGGAAAAGGAGAGAAGGATGAACAAGAAAGTAATCATGGGATAATTGCTTCTTTAATCGCTTCCCCTCCCCTGCATCCCTATCCTTCTCATCTACACGCACATTGCACTCACCAAGAGGTGGTAGGTGAAATGACCAAGTTTCAGGGAGCAGCAGGAGCAGGGCTGTTCCACAAGGAAGGTCAAGATAGCAGCTGAGGGAGACCACAGCACAGGCAGGGGCAGCATCCTCACAAACAGGACATAGGCCCAATGTACCTGAGCTGGCAGTGCTGGTGACGGTAACGGATTCCATCAACAGTCCAGCCATCCTCAGACAAAGAACAAGTCAGGTCCAAGGCCAGTCCAGGAAAGCCAAGTAAGAACTCAGGAACATACATGGAAACAAATACACCTACAGCATAACTCAGGCCAGAGCCTGAATTGAGCTTCTGGAGCAAAGAGCAGAGGTGTTTTGGGTAGGGCTGGCGGGGCAATCAAGACCCGTTGGTGCACTGAGGACCCTGACACTGCAAGTTGAGTAGTGATCTGTCTTTAACAGATGAGTGCTTGCTTTCCCATCTCCTCACACAGTGTTCTCTGTAATTGTGAATGCAGAGTTGCTGTTCCTTTCATTCGAATGAAATGAATCTACTACAGCCAGTCAGGGCCTGACCACTGCAAGCAATTTGTGGTAAAGCAATTCTGTTGTTTTCCAAAGTGTCAGCGTAAGCCAATTTGAAATGCGAGTTTATCTTCCCATTTCTTTAACTGCTGTCTCCTGCAAATTCATAGGATAGAATAAATGAAGAGCACATAGTAAGAAATTACTCTTGTTGAGGCCGCTGAGTGTCCAAAACTGCAGACAGAAAGAGATGTCACGTCATTGTTACTGTGACAGTGAAGTGAGGGATGAGCCTTCCCCCACCCTCAGCTCTTGTCATGGCAATTCAGCAATCGTATCTCCTTAGTCCATGACGTATGCCAGCTGCCACTCATTAAACAACAGGAGAGAATTTCCATCCACATAGAATTTACTAACCAAGGACAGGGAACCTTTTCTAAAGGAAACAACTTCTTTCTACCCTCTTTCCTACATACAGCAACTTGAGGCAGAGCTATCTTTTCTTCCTTAATTCCTAATGATTCATTTTTGAGGCAATCAAATAGCTAACTTCTTTTGTAACTGTTCTGGTGCCTTCACGTCTAAGAGGCTCTTCTGTGGGCTCTGGCTGAGCTGCCCTTTCAGACATCACATCCTGGCTTCTGCTCCACTCAATACTTTGCACCAATCCAAGACTAAAATATTAGGCTGTTCCCCAAAAGAGAAAGTCCATATTTCAGTCAGATGCTACAGCTGTATCCTTGTGGTCTAATACATGAGAAGCACTACAAAAGTTGCTCATTAAGGAAAAAGTTATGTTTTCTCGTTTGGTGTCATTATTACGAGGTGCAGTTTAGTCATCAGCCCTGTGCCTTGGGCTTGCCTGAGGCATTTCACCTAAAAAAAATGTTTTAAAACATACTTTGCATCAGATTCCTGAGAGTTAAAGATGATCTGACAACATTTAGTGCCATAACTGGTCTTCTTTGTGTTCCCTGGTTTAGCACATTCTTACTAAGAGAGCTTTGTGATAATCTCTCCCTAATGCTGCAGAAACCTGGTTTTTATTGGGCTGCCAAGGGCTATGATCTGTAGAGGCTGGATTTGGGATATAGATTCACTCCAGAGCATGATCTTACACCTGACAGGATCTTCCCAGAAATGAACACTCTGATTCTCAGCCTCTTATTTTTGACTCTTATTTTCAGCTACAAGAAGAGTCTTTGAAAGCAAGAGGTTCTTCCACAGATAAGCCATGATCGGCTTACAAGTCTGTTTGCCTTCCTTTTTCTTTTTGATGAGAAATAAGCCCCCCTTCTGCCTTCAGTTTAATTATCGAAGAGAAGGCAGCTGCCCGAGTTACAGCTCAAGTCCTCCAAAATAAACCAAACACTCCTGTGTAGGCCAATACATTGAGTCTTATACCAATGTGAACCAGGTGACCCAAGCGCAGAGAGGTGCTGCGTCTTTGTTTTCTACCAAGACATCTAATTTCATAGAAAAGGACATAAATATTAGCAAATAATTGGTGTTCTGGTTAATAAAGGAACCCATTTTCTATCGTCCTGGGAGCGGGCACCGATTTCTGCAGAATTCCAGTGATCTCTGACCCAGAGGACAGACCTGTTCACTATTTATCACCTATGCTGAGAAGCTTTCTAAAAAACTAGCAGATCAGGGATTTGATCTTGAATGATTCATGAAAATCAGAAAATAGTCCCAAGAAGGTCTGATAACTATTTCACAATCACAGCGACATCTTCACAGACTTCATTCCTGTTGTTCAGTTAACATCTGTGAACTCTTATTAGTTTGTAATTTCTTTCTGCCTTGCCTGTAGCCCTCCTGAGTGAATACAGGGAAGGCAATTCTGTCACTGTCTCTGCTAAGCTCACAGCATTCGTTTCTGAGTTACCACAACAACAAGGATTACGTGACAAGCAAATGAAGAACCTGTCAGATAATGGAGTTTTTAAAATGGGGATTACTGGTGCTGAAGATGTAATGGCCTCTTTGATGCTGTTACTATCTATAGCATAAATCCTTCTCAGTCTTTGGACTATTGACCTGGCACACTGAAAAGGCTCCTTTGCAGCCCCTATTGTCCAAAGAAAGGGGAAAGCTTTGAGCACAGGCATCTTCAAGGCACAGGAAAAAACACAAGGCCAACAGATAAGCTGGGTAATTTGAAGGCATTTTATTTCATTCAAGCACAATTCCAACATTTTAGCTGAAACTGATACCCTGATTTTATCTGTGTTGCTTTTTCTCCAAGGTGTGCACTCAATACTTTGTATTTTCTAAAGATATCCTGAGCTGAGCTCCTTGGGGCCAGCACAGCAACCTTGCAAATCAACATTGCTGAAAAGGACTATCTTATGAGGTTTTGGAAAAAACAGCTCTCCCTGACACTTGGGCCACTGTGCCTCTTGGAGTGTCTCCACGCCTCCTGAACAGTATGGCTGGATATGTACCCAGAATAAACTAACAGCTGGAGTTTGGAATGACTGGATTGGTTGTTCTTGTTTTGGGTGATATCAGTTAATGGCAGTGGAATAATTTGTAGGAAGACAGAAATTGTCAGCCTTTGTCCATAATGTAACGCTAACTCCCTGCAGAGCTGTTAATGGAAAGAGAGGCTTCTCTGAATTCTGAAAACAGAAACTGTTCGTGCTTTCATCTAGAGATCATCAAATCATAGAATGGTTTGGATTGGAAGGGACCTTAAGGATCATCTGGTTCTTTTTACAAATAGTTTATCAGGTTCATAATACTGTGAGGAAGTAGGGGGATGTAATCCTCCCCATTTATACAGATATAAGGTGAAATTCTTTCTGAATTAGGACAATTTTATGCTTTGTAGCAGAGTTGTGGAGACTGACTGCAGGAATTTTACATGTGTACACACTCCGATCAGTCTCCAGTTTTGTGAGAGCTCTGGGGATACCTGGCCATTAGCAGGTGTCAGACCAGTTCCAATTCACTCTAACTTATGTGGGTAAAAGGGGTGAGGCTGAAGGCTACACTTCTATAGATGTGGCCTCCCTCAGATTTGACTCGGCTCCTTGGCTGCATCCAAGGGCAGGCACACAGACATGAAGAACAGTGGGACTTACTCCAGTGCTTCTTCATGCAGATACTTTATATCACCACTGTCACCATGAGTCTCTGTCCCATAACAGATGCCATCACCCAGTGCATGAACAAGGCTCCCGCTGATGCTAACGCATTTGTTATGTTGCACTGCCCAAGTTCACTGAGGCAGGTGCTTCCTTTTCCTTGGTAGCCCTTTGCTGCCTGTTTGCAACTAAGGACTCAAAAGAGTTGCCCAGAAACTTGAAGTGTACTTCCAAAGTGACCTCAGAGTGCTTTTCAGGGCAACTGTGCATTCTGTTTCTGTGCTCCAGTTCTGTGTATCAGAGCTCTTCAGGCATTTGGGTTCAAGACCTTCATTTCCCCAAGTTTTGAACATTTCTCTCTTATCAGTGACACTGTTCATACAGTAGCAACATCTCACTGATGGGAAACTCTCTTGGACTTTATCCTATGCTGCCTTTACTCCATTCGCTTTCCCTTCCTTCTCATTATAGTTATTAATAACAAATTAAATTTCCCTTTCCCCTTGTGTTCAGACCCTTCAGTGATTGCAAGGTGGGTCTCATGGGCCTGCAGTCATTCCTGAGCCAAGCTACACACATTTAATTTTGTTAATTTAATCTATCTCCACAAGTCAATCCCTTCAGCACCCTAAACACTTGAGTTGCTTTTTTCTGAACTCCCTACAAAGTCAGTCAGTGTCTTTATGATATCTTTATGCCCCCATCACAGAACACTGTGTTATAGGTGCCATTTCACTGCAGTGGGAAAGGAGACATTTTACTGTTTCCTTGTTTCATAATACACTGCCACTACAGATTCTCCCTCAAAATTGCTATGTTTTCTCTTCCTTTTTTCTGATATATTTTAGTGACAAACTCTTTACAATTTTCTGGTTACCTTAAGGCCTCAGGCCGTGCCCACGGTCACACACAGTGCACAGGGTTTGGGGAAGCTATTGGCCTTAGGTTGTTTGTAAGAGCAGTCCAACTTCTTTAGATTGTTTTTTGTGTGTGGGAAGGGTGGTGGTCTTATTTATCAGGGTGGATACAGCTAGTGGCAGGAGTACTGGTTTAAATAGAACTAAGTTCAGGTAACAAGTCGTGGTCAAAACTGAGAACAGGAGACAGGAACTCACGTTACTGATTTTTTTCATCAGCCTTTGACCTCACACCTCAGATACACAGGTACCTTCCTGACTGGGGAATGGCTGTATCTGAAACTGCTTGTTTTTATCTGCCCATGGCAAGCTGAACAGAATCAATGACATATTTGTGTTTACCTCATGTGCAAGCACACCAGAGCCATTTGTCTGCAAGCCCTGCAAGGAAAGCAAAGTTTATTCCAAAAGCAGCTATACACATTCTGGACTGCACTGTGTGACCTGATCTGTTTAGATTGGAGTTGGTTTAGGTTTTTTCTGTTGCATAGATAGTGACAAGGTAAAACTGTGCAACTGGAAGATTAGTTGAAGTGCCACAGTGTCACAACAAAGAAACAACATTGGTATATTGAACGGTATTGGTGCTTAGGAAACCTTGGCCCTACAGCTGCCTTCACCACTGAATGACTGCACGAGCATGGTGGAATCACCTTCCCACCCTCATCCTCTCTTTGACTCTTTGGCTGCAACATCAGCCTCTGAAACAATGTCTGCCTGCCAAGGTATGTTTTATGCAGTGCCTAACACAGCAGGGCCTGCTTTAGCTAGGATTTTCCTGTAAATCAACACAATGAAGCCCATCACAATAGAACAAGCTACAGAAATAGAGCAGAGTGATCACCCCATTGCTGGGTAATTTGAACTATAACGGGGTGATATCCCACAGAATTTGCTAAGAACAAGACTGGCAGCAAATGGAATGCAACGAGTCTAGACCATGTATGAGCTAAGATACACTGGGACCATGATACTTGGCCATAAGATGGCCACAAGTAAAATTTAGGGTGAAAAGCAGAAAAGCTTTCTAATCATAAAGTCAGGGATGTTCTGTGAGGGTTTCCCAACTCAGGAAGTTGGGGGCAAAAGACCTAACTTTTTGTACTAACTGTAAATGCCCTCTTTAAAGTTCATTAGTAACAGCATATAGGGCTTGCTTAATACTTTATTAAAACATGAGCAAGGTGTGAAGTGTAGGGATAGATTCATACTCCACATCCTCTTTTCTCAAAGCTAGGTCAGAAATTCCTTCCTCCTTTGTCCTTTTGTAGCTTTAATTTCTATGATGAATTTCATTCAGTTAACTTGTACAAGAATTGGAAACAAATTTGTGACATCAGCTAAGCTCAAAGAGAGAGTTTGACCTGTCCATATTGAACCTGAGAAACTGTGGCTTCACAGTCAGGACTTGTAACAGGACCTTTGTCTGGAGAACGTTGCCATAATCCAGATAATTTGTCCCTTGATTGCCTCAGCCCACTTAACGGAAGTTTGCAGCCTGAGTATACAAGCAAATGCACATTCTTCACTATCAGCAGGAATCGAGCCTCTGCTCCCCTGCCTGCCACATTTGATTTATGCCGCACGCTCCCTAGGACTTGCCTGTTTCTTAAATAGGTCAGTCAATATGTAAAGTGGAACCTTAGCTAGTTATCACAGGTGAGAAAATTGGTGTCTTGGGTTTCAGCACAATCTGCTGATACAACCTGGTGGGAAATTGACTTCAGTGTAAAAAGCTACTTTTGTGAAGGAAGGAACAAAGCAGAGAGGAATTTGAATGTACTTTAGAGTAGCTGAGAAACTCCGCTTGGCATCTGCCTCCCTTTGTCCCACCTAACAATGCATTTTCTTTGAAGTATATAGCAGAAGAACAAGCCCTATACTTCTTGGACTGTAATATCACAGGAATCCTGCCTGAGCAGATCAGAGTCTCTCTTGTGGGATGCCAAGTCCAGTCAGAGCTAGTCATAACCTCAAGGCCCAGGCAATGCTTTTTGTAAGAGCTGGGTTTAGAGCATCCTTTTCCAGAAGGTTTTGCAGGGCAATGCTGACATTGCAGGCAGGACAATCTCACATAGACCCTGCACGTGAGGAATTAACATGGTACACAGGGTGGGATATACAGTCTGGGTCATTTGTTTCTGTTTGGAGTCTTTCTTCAGTCTGTGATTCACTGCTCACATGATAGCTCATCCTGGAAGGAGAATCACAGTTACTCTGTCCTTTTTTACAGGGCATGATATAGCCTGCTGAAATTAGAGAAATGAGACTGCTATGGAGGCACTACCTTATACTGCCCAGTCAGACCCAGCACAGAATGTTCTTCAGGGTTTCCCACACTTCTTCTTGAAAACATCTCAGCAGTTTTTCTGGCAAGGAATCCCTCCCTGATGTCTCTACCTTACCTTGTTATTCCGTGTGTCAGAGCGAGGCTGATCAAAAGGTTACTGCTACTGAAAGAGGGAAGCTTTATTTCCCTAGCTACCTCCTACACTCTGCTGCTTTTACTGCCTCTGGCTCTCATCAAGTGCTTTAATAAACAGATACAGTCTGCTAATCTATCAGACAACTAAAGAAGCAAACCAGAAAAAGGCTACTTTTTCTGAATTAGTGAACAGAAATGTTTGTTTGTGGTGATCCCGTGAGTGCAAGGAAAGGGGAAGGGAGAGCAGAACTGGAGGATGAAGAAGACTTCTCCTTTTTTTGGCATCTGCCAGCTGGTAGATCAGCATGTGAACCACAGCTGGTTTGTCATCTTGTTATTTTCTTAAGCATTAGGAAAAACTGAAAACCTAGAACTAAATTTCATGGTTCAGGGAGATCTCTCTTCTAATTATGCAAAAATATCTGCAGGGAAATTATCACAGTCCACAAAGCACATGAATGTAGTTTCCCTTGTAATTCTATTTCTAGGTACATTTTGGCAGAGTTCAACCCTTAAGAGTGAATATTCTTCTCCTTGGGTGGAATCTAGGCCAGGCTCATATGTTAAAGGGAAAAAAGAAGGAGCTTGTCTCAGTGAGACCCAGAGTGGTGGCTGTAGGTCTGTATTGCTGTTCAAACTTCAACACATTATTGCAGGCTTTTCTCCTCTGCTCCATACTTTGCCTGGTTTCATCTGTCTGGAAATGGCAGCTGAGAGGGTTTGATAAACGGATTGCAAGGTTGTCCAGCACCACCGCGAGTGTCAGCCTCGGAAACTTGCTTATGTAACAAGCTTCTGGATTCCCAGCAGCTATCCCTGCTGGAGCTGCCAGAGTCAGCTGGGAGAACCATTCTCCTGCTCTCTAGTGGCAGAAGCACAAAAAAGCCAAAAGTGTTCTGCTTCAGAACAAACTCATCCGTGCATGTCTTGTTCGAACAGCACAGACCTGAAAATGGCTGCCAAATTCCCAGTTGGTAACTTGGGAAATGGAAGATCTGAACTACCCAAAAAAGAATAAGGAACAGCTGAGTCCAACGTGTGTGTGTATGCATAGTGTTACCTGTGAGCATCAGGGCAATCATTATGCTGAAGTCTGGAAGCTTTTCAAGTGACAACATTTTGCTTTTCTAGGAGCCCTTGCAGGAATGATTCTGCAGAAGGAAGGTTTCCCCTGCCATTGGCAGCAGACGGCCGGGGACACACAGTCTCTTGCTTTGGTGGCAGCCAGTAGACAGCAGCAGTAGGCAGACTCACTCATCAGCTTGTGGCCACCTTGTGCTCGGATGGGCAGAGAAGCACTTGGAGAAGCATCAGAGTCTGTTTCATGCCAAAGTTGAACAGCCCTGCGATGTGGTTCATTGGGGAATAAAAGTGATGTGTGAGGCCACCTGCATGCTGAAAGGAAGTGTCAGCCTGCTGCAGAAGATGGTCATCAGCATTGTCTGCCAGGGTCATCTCAAAGGCCACCCCTGCAGTTTATGGCAAGTGAGGGAGATGTAGCTTCCTTCTTGGGAGAGCAGGAGTCCTGCATTCAGTCATAGCTAACTGGTTTCTTCTAAGGGTCTCTAAGTAGGTGTGTGCTCAGAGACTGGAAAACTGGAGGCAAAACTAGAAATACAGTCCTTACCCACCTGCCTCTTATCTGAGGAGAGGGTAATTCATTGTTCAGTTGTGGCTCACGAATGGCCACTGAGGACATCAGCAGTGTTACACATCATCCTCGATCCCTTGTGCTGGCATAACCACTGTGATCTGCCTGGAGTGATCCACCAGAGGCTGGGGTCATGTAGTAAAAGCAGGGAGGCCCCAGGTTCATTGCCGGCCTGTCAGCTGAGGACACAATCCTTAAACACATACCTGCAAACACAGACCTGTAAATATAGATGAGTCCATCCTAATTAAAGGTGAATCTGGATTTTAAACATGCAAACTTTTCTAAACAGTGTTGGAGGCTTTCTACAATGTAATAAAATAAATGAAAACTTCCCTTGAAAGCTTTAACAAAGGCAACTCAGAACAGATGAGTCAGTGCTGGAAAACTGCACATTATTCCTTTCACCTTGCCCATCCAGTGGTAAATCAGGAATGAAAGCTTCTTCCTGCAGTCACCTGCTGACATGCGAGTAGTGCATGGTTTCATACCTGGATAGGCAATCCTCAGCTTAACTGCCTTGGTGGCTGAAGTATCTGTTTTAATCAGTGTTGCACAGCACCCTCTTCTGCCGAAAGGTGATGGGAAGTGGAACTCCCTGGTCTGTCCCTCTTTCCCTGCCTCTGATAGGCATTTATGTACTGAAGAACAAAGTGAGTATAAAAACTCAATTACAGCAAACAGAGGAGAATCAATACAGGAATGAGAAGCTGGCAGCCACACAGATGGGGGTTTATCTCCGCAGCAGAATCCTGACACACGACATTACGAGAACATAGAGTGCTCAGACGGGTTATAAAGATTGATATTTATGCTGATGACTTGCAATTGTGCTATTTAAAAAACCCACCTATTTTGTAATGAAAACCTGCTGGCAAGATCCGATCAAAGAGGTGAAATTGCAGGAAGAGTAAAATAAGATCAGTAAATCAAATGCTCTAAACCATCAGTGAGGCACTCTACAATTAGGGCTGAATTCAAGAAGGCGGAATTATTGGAATTGCAAGCATAAATCCATGTCATGCATGTGCTGCCATTTCTTCTGGGAAACACACGCTCATCTCTAGCATTTCCAGGCTGACCTCTGCCAAGGGCAAAAGCTAACAACTGTCTCCTAACATAATGATTCCCATTGACTGTGGCATGTTTCAGTTCAACAGAGGCTACTCAGGCTTTGAGGACCCACATTTTATTACCTTAGGAAGGCTCTCGGGTTGTGCGTCTCCACATCAGCTTTCACATCAGCTTACTCAGAACACAGTTCCATTCATCTGCAGAAGTGGCCACACAGCTGGGTTGGAGCAGAGAGGCTGTGGGGCTGTTGGTGGAAGCTCAGAGACCCGAGATGCCCTTGCTGGGGAGATTGTTCAGCATTATTGATCTGAGGCACAAAACAACCTTGAAGCAGCAGTGCCTTCTACCTTTTCTGACTACAAGCTTTGTCTCTTTATTTTTTAATTCCACTTGTTCTATTTGTGTTATGAAAACTTCCAGTTCCTAATCGTGTACTTGCCACTGTACAGTGTCTGCAGCACAGGAACTGACGGTGAATGAGGCTCTCTGAATAATGTAGAACAACCTCCTGTACACTGCATTATTATCTCTTCTCTTATCCAGTGAAAGAAGAAAATGTGAGACTATCTAGTCATGAAGTTCCAGACTGGATTTTCTTTTTTTGGTCAGAGATATCTACCTGTAACATTCATATTGGATGGAAATTAAAGCAGGGCTTTCCAGTTTCAATAGTCTGGCACCTGGTAGAGCAGGTTTACTGAAAAACATGTTTTGTGATGCAGTAATGAAAATGCTTGACAAAAGCTGCTTTGTGACGACAGCTGGATTTTGATTTTAAGGGGCAGTGTTGAACAAGCACAAACAGAGAGAAATAGTGTGTTCCCATGGACTGATTGTGGGATGAGGAATTAGGAAATCCTGTGTGTGAGTGTCTGGCCTGCCACTGCTTTGCTGAGAGGCCTTGGTGACATCTTTTAGATTATCCGTAATGAGCATCTTGCTTGTTTCACCTCATGTAGCATTAAAACTTGCTCCAGTGAACAGCCACAAAGACTGGCAGCGTGGTGTGGTACAAATGTGCCTCGCTTAGAAAATTAAGCAGTGCATATGTTTTCCCTCTTTTAATTCTTGCTAGAGAGGAAAACATTGGCAATCGGCATTGTCCCAGCAGTGCACATGGGAGCAATAATATGTGTGAATTTCCTGTTCACACTGAGGGAGAACACTGGTCTGCAAGTGCTTCTTGTCTACTTTTCCTGTTTCAGGTCCCTTTATAAAGAGAAACTAGAACAAAAGAATGGAATTATAAGGGAAGAACCCCTCAAACTACTTTGGATTTTGGGGGATCTTTAGTTTTTTAACTTTCTTCCTTTGTAATATGCTGCAGAATGCTGACTAACGATTAGGCAGTGGCAGCAAGACTATGACAGGTTTTTAATTCTGAGTCCAGCACTGACTTTGTTGTGGTCATCTGGGCCAGGTAACAATTTTTCCTCCTCTTGCCTACACAGAAACTGGACAGAAGGTGCTGAAGTGAATTTCTGCACCTACAGGAAGCAGTGTATTTCATGCAAAGCAGAGTGAACTTATTTTGGTAGCTTCATGTTCTTCATTTTGTGTATACTGAAAAACTGCTAGAGGGACCTTAGTAAATGAATGGCTAGTTATTATTCAGTCTTCAGAATGGCTACATCCAGTTCCTTAAAATGCCAGTTTATTAGTCATTTTACTTAGCTACAAGGCATTAATAAAACATGAAAGGCTAAAGCTGACTTCATTGCGTTTGGAAATGCATGCAGTATAGTTACACAGGCTGGGAAATCTCGTTATGTTGTCTTCTTTTTCTACAGGAAAATGAATATTATGCACCAGCAAAATTTACCATTTGTGGCTTTTAATTTGTATTCACCAGTAGGCTATGCTGCTGTGCTCCCACCAAGATATCTGCAAGAAGCAAAGAGACATCCCCTGAGAGTCCATTGTGAGGCTTTTTTTGCAGCAAGTACATATTGAACTGAAATTGTGGTGGTCCAGCCTGGTAGCAGCTCTTAATACTCAGCCCATGAAAAACAGAAGTCTCTGTGTACTCCCGTTTCAAGTAGGCGTAAGCATCTGACCAGTGTGTGGGAAACCTCAGGGGACAATGACCCAAAGGCCATATGACACTATCATTTTCCACGTAGGCATATTAGGAGTTCCATCAAGAGTCTGAGAGAAGCCAAGGAACAGGAAGGAGAGGTATTATCTTAGCTTCAGGCACATGTGACTAACAATTCCCCTCCAGGCTGATTTTAATCGGAATGCCAGAGCTGGCACTGAAAAGTGTCAGAAGTGTAACCAAAACACAGAGATGAATGAGGAGGATGATATGATTTCAACAAGGAGAGTGTGGAAAGATCTTGGCTGACATGCAAAGCTGTGGAGCAGGATAAGGCTCAATAATAAGGAAGCATTCTGCTGAATGCCAGATCAAATAAGTGATGCACAGTTCAGTATTCTTTGAGTATGGTAACTACATGATATGTCTCTGCTATGTAGGCTAGGATTTACACAAGGGAATGTTCAGTCCCCTGTTCTTACTGCTTCTCTGCTCTGGAAAGAGACTTTCCCCTCCCTGTAACGGAGCAGCAAGCGTCTGAGGGCTGGCAGATGTTTACAGAAGATGTTGGCAGGGTGGAATGGGGATATTGCAAGTCAGTTGAAGTCAGTATTGCAAGGCAGGTGCATTGTCAGGGGGGAGTTGTAGCAGTAGTATCAGCAGCTCTAGGAAAGGAAGAACAATCCATTTCTGGTTGATGTTACTGATTTTATAAAGGACACATGCAACACTTGGCTATGATCCTAATAAAAGTGCAGCACAATCAAACCTGTGACCAGCGAGCTGCTTTTCCCAACTTAGAAGTAAATCTTTAAATCTTAGTCAAATAGATCACTATAACCAAAACCAGAATCCTGAACCTGATGACAGGAAACCTCCTACAGGATGTGAACTTGGATAAATACGACCTAGTGCAGTTGACCTGGGAAGTGTCAAAGTGGCTTCTGTAAAGGGAAGTCCTAACAGTTTACAAACCTCTTGGACCTCTTTGAGGAGTCATAGGTAAGTGCAGTAGGGATGATCTGATATATACTGTCCATTTGAATCTTCAGAAGGCTTTGGTGATCCAGTTTTTGAGGAAACTAAGCAGCCAAAGAGGATAAAGGAAGGTCCTATCATGGGTAAGTAGCTGGGTAAACAAAAGAAACAGATGGTAAAAGTAAATGATCAAGCATCACAATGGTGCCAGCAGAGTTCTTTGGGGATTTGTGCTGGGATGTAGGTAGTTCAGCATATTCACAAATGACCCAGAAAAGGGTGTAAGCATTCTGGCCACTATTACTAGTCATTTACTTTTCCATTTTTCCAGATTTTAATGTAGAAAGGAACATCATTAACATTTACTCCAGCCTCCTGTGTGACATGATCTAGGACTAACTCAAATTCATTGCAGGCTCAAGTCTAGTACCTAGGATTGAGCTGAAGCAGATTTTTCATAAAAAAAAACTAATCTTGTTTTTAAAATTTCCCGTGACAAAGAATTTATGAAGAACTTCATCGTGTTAATCTAGAGGTTAGGTGCCCTCAACATTAAAAATTATTAACTTAATTCTGGCCTGAATGCATGTAGCTTCCAGGCAGCATCTCTTTTGCAGCTGTCTGCTGGTGTGAGGATTCCTTTGTGTTCAGATCTCCACTTCTCCTTGTGGGTACTTGCAGATTATTATCAAATAATTACTTATCCTGCCTTTTGCTTAACTAAAAAAGATTAAACTCCCAGGATCTTTTCTGTTAAAGTATGTCTTTCAGCTCTTTTCCACTGAGCAGGATCTTCAGCTTAGATTTGGTGCTGACATCTGCCCCAAGCAGCACTGAGGACAGGACAGCTGAACCACCTCTTGAGAGTCTTCTGCACTGAGGAGGCCTTCCAAGGAAAGGGGAAGGGCAGAGCCACCAAAGCAGCTTGGATATCACCCCCCTGTAGAGCAGGGAGCAAGTGCGTGGCCAAGGGCTGTATGTTCCAGCCAGCTTAGACTATTAAATCTGCCTCTTGTAAAAAGCCAAAGTAAGCTGGAGAAGTCTTTAGACTACTTAAAGTCACAGGAAGATGTTTTAACAAATTCTATGTCAACCCTAGATTTGACTGGAAGATCAAGTCATTTTGGAACTCACATTCTTTAGGTCTCACAGCAAGACTCAGTCTTCTCTATTTATTCCACTCCAGTCTAGAAAAAGTTAAACATTCTCGAGTATGGAAAAGTGTGGGTGGCAAACACCTGATCTGAACCTTTTCCCCTGCTGAGAAGTTTGAATTTAAAAAAGAAACAACAAAATTGTGAGCTTTTCTCCCCCATTGCTCATGAGCTGGGTATTTTTATCACCACACATTTCTAAATAAATCCTGTCACCTAATCCTGTTAAGTGAAACCTGTGAATCCAAGGAAGTAGAAGTCTGTTGCTCCACTGAAGCAGGGATTTGTGAAGGGTTTTGCAGAGTGGTGAAAAACAAAGACAGAGTTACAAGCACAGAGGTGGCTAATAGTATTTACAGTTTTACTTCAAGCAGCCTTTGGAGCCCATGGAGCATCCACTATGACTTGAAGTTGCTCAGAAGGAGGAAAATGGTATTTGATGTTGTTGGTGTTTAACCTTAAGTGCTTCCTCTGGGGTAGCTTACGCAGAGATGTCTCCAGCTTCATAGTTCTGTTTAGTCTGACATCTCTCTACAAGAGTAGGAGGAGAAAATTACTGCAGTGTCTCAGTCTGCTTTAGTAAGTTACTTTTTATATCTGTGTATGTATACAGGTTTGTGTATAGCAGCAGCAAACAGAAGCAGCAAGCAGTAATAAATGTTTTCACCAGTAACTTTCTGCTAGACACTGTAGGAACACGTGTAGCCAGGGAAGCTAAATGGACACATGTCCTTTGTCACCTCAGGCAAGATATTTATGCCAGACCCAGTGAAGGATTTAGGTGCTCAGGGGTGTTGTGTGTTGCAGTCTGTAACTCTTAGGGGCCTCGAGTGGGACACTGAACCTTTCCAGCTCTGCAGGGCCGAAGGGGCAGCCTGCATGCTGAGCGTTCCCCTGGCCACGAGGGGAATGGGGACACAACCCAGTAGGCACAAATGGCTTCTCCTCATTGTCTGGCCACCGTTCAGACACAGCGTGGGGCTGGATATACCTTCATGTCATCTAGAACACTGACAGTAAGAGTTAAGATTTTTTTAAAATTACAAAACCAATTTTTCCTAAATTGCAGCTGGTGAAGCAAATGTCACTTTCCCGTTCCCCTAGTGTCCCACAGGAAGCATCTTTGTGAAGCTGCTCCATTGAACAGAAGATTTAAGATTCAATCAGTTGGTAGGAGAGCACAGGAGGGAAGCTGATTCTGTCAGCTAGTGGTTTAGGAGAAAATCAGGAAGGTCTGGCTTGTGGTCCTGCTCCCAGGAATGTTTCTACAGATCACATGGCTATTGTCTGAAAAGAAGACAGAGTGCAGGGAGCAGCATCTAGGACTGCTGTGTATCGCCATGCCCTCGCACCAAGCAGCACAGAGCAGTAATATTAGATGCAGTGTGAAGTTTTCTCATTGATTTCACTGAAAAACCTTCAGCATTCACAGAAGAGCCAGGTGAGTGGGATCCCTCCCCCTCGCAAAAGCACACACACACAAACACAAGACTACCATCCACTGAGAGAAATTTATACAATGATGAACTGACACTATCAAGGCAATGGCCTCAGGTGTCTGTAGAGCTTCGTTTAAACTCTTACACAAAGGTCAGTGGAGTGTTGAAAACAAATGAAAGCTCAGGCTGTGAAAATTAATCAATGGGGAGTCCCTGGCTGACTTCTAGAACTGCCCGGGGACAGGGCTGGTCACTCCCTGCCTGTGCAGAGAACACAGCCATCCAGCTCAGCTCCAGGAGCATCTGAGCATCTGACATTGTTTAATTGGGGCCAGCTTGTGTGGCACTGTGGAAGATAAAAACTTAGTTCATCCTTAGTCTGTGCTCCCAAGGACCAGAGAGGTGCCTGCCTGATGGATACTGCTTGGTGTGGGGGCGTAGAGACCAGATAGATGTGGCTGGCAAGGAGCATCTGGGGAAGGAGAGGCACAGATAAGAAAATACCAAATGAACCTTCTTGCCTCCACCCTTCTGGGTTGATCTTTGTCAAGTGTACAGTACCTGCACTTCTTTTTATTACGAAGTCCAAATCTCATTTTATTATTAGTCACTGGGGTAATACATTGCTTCCTAGAATATCATTTAAAGAAGAGAACAGGAAAAGTGCATTTTCTCTTTTTTCTCTTCTATATATACAACCTTCTCATTTCGAAACCCAGTGGGTTTTGCTTTAACTTTCAAAAAAGGACATTTTTGGCAAAGAGAGGGTTTCCAGAATGTCAGCTTGGTTGAGAACAAGAATAACCATAAAGAATCTTAGAAGGGAAGCTCATATCCTCCTTAATTGTAGCATTGCAGCACAACTTTATCATGTAGAAGGGTAGATGCAATGGAAGCAATTCTGTCCTTGCCCTCTTTCCGTGTTCTTCGTTTCTTCTCTTCTGCTGTGGATCCACCCTTCTGTGTCATTTTTCCCCGCTCTAGCTCCTTTCAACAAAGCCTTCTCTAAAACTGAACAAGCAAAAAGGAAACACACAGCTCTGAATGGGCACTCAAAGGCCATGAGATTGTTTACACTGCTGCTGTGTTCTATTCCTCTGCTGTTTAGACTGGGATTGGACTACCATCCTCTGCTGGGGTTTAGTATCAACAGAATCTTCTAGATGCTTCAGTAACACTTAGAGTTAAACAAAAGTAACAAATGACAGAGGCCCAAACTGGACCTAGAGTTCTGTTTTGATCCAGAGTTGAGGTAAAAGCTTGGTTAGCAGAAACACAGATGTGCATGTGCACACTCAGGGAATAATCTCCAGGTTTAGGACAATCGGAAGATCTTTCTGGAGTTGTGTGGGTTATATGGAGCACCTCTGAAGGGCTGGTTTCTAAAAGCAAAGCCCATACAGCGGAGGCCTTTATTTTAATCTCATAGAATTATTTGCAGCGTTATTAAGTGAAGCCTCTTCCCTGTCCTCCACTTATCTGCTGGCTCAGGGAGGCACTCAGCACTGCTGACAGCTGCAGACACTGCTGCTGAGCAACAGCCATAGTGGTGGCACCAATCGCTCTTTCCTCTTGCAAGATAATGGGAAAATCTCGAGAACTCAGACCTGGTTGCTTGTTTGTAGAGGCTGGACTTACGCCAGCAAGGAATGAAATGCAGGCAGAAATGCTGTATCTCCCTTGCCTTTGGCCTTGTTTTTATTGGCAGTGAAATTCTGCTCCACATAAGTTACTGAGTGGGAGGGATAACTACCTGAAACATCCCTCCTTGGGCGGCCACATGACCAGGGGTATCTGTGAGGACTAATGATAAACTAGGATCCTCTGCTTGAAGCTCCTCTACTATCATGTTGTTTAGACATGCTGGCTAAGCTTGTTTCTGCAATTGTGCTGCCTTCAGGAGTTCAGAAACCATGAATAAGCATGTAAATGTCTGAGTTTGTTCTCCAAAGTCATTAAGTGACTTCTAGCTGCTTACCTGAGGAAAGGAAGCTTATACAGTCATGCCTTGTATCCACCAGTCTGTCAGTTCCCTCCTACTAATATGTTAAGCTGTTTGGTGGTTTAAAACAAATTTGGCAGAGGGATTTTGTCTCAAAGACAGTATCTTCCTACGTATTTGTGACAGTAGGCAGCTGGAGTAAAGAAGGAATTCCTTTTGAGTCACAGAATCACACAATTAAAGGATAATTTGGGTTGGAAGGGAACACTGAGGGTCTTCTGCTCAACGCTGCTGCAGCCTACAGCACTGGTATCACTAAATTACCTGACATTAGAGAATCGATGACAGTACAATTATGAATTATGGAGGAAAAGTTTATGTTGAATCATGCACATTAGGCATGGGAGTCTCCAGTCACAAGGCATAAATGTATGTGATATTTTTTTTGTAGCCATTTTGCTCACAAAGCATCTTGTTTCTAATTGTCTCATGTCGATTTTTAGAATCTTCTGCCTGTTCAGCAATTTGCTGCAGGGAGGCATTGTTAAGATACACCCATAGGGATTAGAGTTCATAAATCAGAGCTGTATAAATGCCTGACAACTGGTATGGCTGTGAAATTCTGGTTTGCAGTTCCATCAACAACACAGTGTTGAGTTCGTTCGATCCATTTACTGAGGAACAGACAGGGTTAAAGTCAGCCCTGACAGAATTCAGCTCACAAAGAGCAGAGTCTGGACTTCCCAAAGTTGGGAGCTGTAGTTGCTGTTGCTGGAGACAATAGCCATTTCCCATTAAATCCAGCACTGCATGATAACCAGGAATAGCACAGCTATTCTGTGTAAACAGAAGATCTATCGGTGGGACAGGCTGGTGAGGGGAGAGCCATTATTCTCCGTGAAGCTGCAGCTCATTAAACACTGGTGAAAGGTGCTATTTTGAGAAGGAGTTGTTTGATAGTCACTGAACTGATTCCTTTGAGCAAACCTCCCCGTGCTGTCTCAACCCTCTCCTGAATAATTTCAGGTGAGGCTAGAAAAATAAGCTAGTTCTCAGTCTTTAAATAGTAATTTGATGGAATATACATTTGGAAGGCAAATGCTATTGAAGTCCAAGATGCAAGCGTAATAGGAGACTTTTCAATGTAAATACTGGAAAATTCATTGGTAGAGTTTAGATCCTAATGTAAAAATGTACATACTTGGTAAACTAAAAGTACTGAATTATGCAGTTGCTCTAATCTCAGCAGCTTCTCAGATGCTATGGACTCTCTCTTCCTTATAGCTTCACTTCATACCTGGTTACCTGGCTGTATTTTTTTATTTCTATTAAGTTTTCTGTTCTCCGAGGGGGATATTGAAGCCCAGGTGGGAAGATGCTCTTGCTAATCATTCTGTTTCTCACTCTGATTTTCAGCTACTTGAGGATTACCAGCTTTTGCAAAATGTGTAAACAGCCTGAGAAATCTCAGAGGTTTATTTTCTGCATAGTCCGTGACTTCTTTCCATAGATAACAGCACGGCTGGCTCTTTAGGTAATGTTTCCCTTTTTGCAGTCCTGTAGCAAAGCTATGTGTGAAGTATAAGCACATTCTCAGCAACCCCCTGGTGTCCTAGACAAGTGCTCCTGTTCTGGTCTCAGTGAAGAGAGAGAGATTGCTCCAGATCTATTTACCACTGGAAGCTGGAACAAATACAGCTTTCCAAGTACTTCCCGATTCAAGCTTTTCTGTCCTGTTGTATATCTCATCTCCTGCCTCTCTTGCCAGGCTCTGCAGCCCGTTGCTGTTAGGGATCTGTTTAGGATCTCTCAGCTACCACTGATGGACTTTGAACTGTTCTTTCTCCCAACCCAAAACAATTCTTGCACAGCCAAGGTGGATTTCTTCCTCCCCCCCTGACATCCAGCTCTGTGGGACTCTTCTCTCTGCCCCCTCTGGGGTGACTCCCCAAGGTCCAGCATCCTGTCGTGGATCTCATTTCCCATTGCTCAGCTGTTTCCTTAATCCTGGTCAGATGCTCAGGTGCCCTCTTCTCTGTGCCTTAAATAGGTTTCAACATACGTTCCTGCAGTTCAGTTCCCCGCTTTACAGTTTCTATAAGGAACATAATAGAGCAGTAAGAAAGCACTGGCTGAATTTAAATGAGTACAAGCGTGACAGCACACTTGGGTAATTAATAGGGGCAAGGGAGAGATAGGATTTGTGTATTTATGGTGATTATTTCTTTATTATCTTCTAGGTATGATATAAGATGCAGCAGCAGCGAGTGAGGGCTCTGCCACTAAAACTCCGAGGTAGAATTTCCCTGGTTTGTAGTGTTGAATATTTCATGAATTTCAAATGCCAATTATGAGTTACTTGCTGCCTGCTAGGAACAATAGGCAGCTTTGAAAGGATTTGCTCCCATTCTTCCAATCTATACTGTATGTTTGTTGACTCCATGTTCTAGCTGAGAATCCAGGGGTTCCAGGACGAGGACTGAAACTGTCACCCAAGCAAAGGTGGCCCCTACCAGGCCAACATGCATAAAGTTTGCAGGGCTGCTTTCTGTTTCCTGAGCTAGAAGGTATCCATTTTCATGGCTCTCAGTATATTCTTCTGTAGTCTGAGCTCATTAGGAGCATGATTTTTCACATTTGCATTGCAGCACTGGGTTTTTATTAAAATAGTACCATATATATATATATATACATATATATGTATATATGAGCTGGCAAAATCCCTTGAGAAACAAATGAATCTTCAGCTGCTTCACCTGCATTCTCCCAGCTCAATCCATTCCCTTTGTATCTATGCCAAGTCTTGGAGCAGTATCTGACAAACATTGTTAAAATGGAGATAATTTCCCTCAAAACCAGTTCTCCCTTTTCCTGGCAGGTGAGATCTCTATAACACTTTTGAACATTCTGGGCAGGCAATGATAGGCAAGACAAGGTCCTACAACAGTCCCAGCTTTTCTGCAGTGTTCTAAAAATGTGCCTGTACATGTCTGTTTGCTGACATGGAGAGCACTGCCATAATGCTGACAATAAATAATGTCCGTGACAGTAGTTTCATGCCATTAGACAAGAATAATTCCCAGCCTCCTGCATTTAGTTCTTGGAAGGCTCTCAAATAAAATATCATTACTTTGAAGTTCTCTGGACACAAAATTGCCATTGCATTTTAAGGACTTTAAAACTTATCTCTGAGTTTGGTACCTATAACTCCTGGAGCCAAGCTTTGAGAGGTGTTTAGGAACCCCCACTTGGAGATGGAGTTACACAAGAAAGCACCTTCTGGGTTTAGCACCTTGGGCTGCTTGCTTTGGGCTGTCTGCTAGAGGCAGCCTAGATTCGAGAAAGCGCGTAGGTTCTTCTTTCAGGATAAGCATTTCTGTTTTCAAAACAAAATGCTAAAATGGAGTGCTTGAAAAATTGCTTCAGAGCAGATGTGACACTGAAGTGAAGCGTAACCCTTTGTAGACAGGTGTAAAGGTAACAAACGTGGTCCCAAAGCAATAACTTCAAAAACTTCTCTGTGTCTGAGGAATCATGTGCATCTGGTGTAGACCTGGTCGGTGGTGGCTTGGAAGCGGCAGCGGGCATTGTGGGCACGGGGATATCTGCGTGCCTGTCAGCCTGACTCAGTCTTGCACCTGATAATGTCTTTCCTAGCTGCAGGAGTGATAAAGGAGCATTCTGCTCCTTGGATGCTCTGTTGTGTTCTTTCCTCACTTCAGGGCTGTAAGAGAATCTTATTTGTGTCACCAAATAAGGCAGCACTCGGAGAGCAATCCCAGAGAGGCCAGGAGATAAAGAGCGTGGGTATTTTCCGAGAGCCAGCCAGGATACCTATAGTTGATGGAGGAGGAACAGCTTGATTCCTTGAGCACGTCCTTTATTGCTCTGTCATTCTCTGGGAACATTAGGGACTGTATTTAAGAAGCTGCATCAGTTTCAGATGTTATGCACCTCATTAATCAAAACCCATCCTTTTGGAAGGCAGTTGATTGCAGCTTAGGCACAGAAGTGCTTACACCTCAGCATCCCTAGTGCCTGGAGGAGGGAAGAAGAGGAAAAGCCCTTTAATGCTGTCACTGGCTTAGTGCACATTATCTAATCTACAGGAGCATTTGAAAATCGAGATTTATTTCCCCAAAAAGCTTGTTTTACCAGAAATTGTGATGAAAACAATAATATTAAATAATATTTGCCCTGGGTAGCTGCACTGTAGAGTGTTTCCAATGAGTCACAGCCAGTCTAGGTTGTGCCAGGAGGTGGGAGAAGAGAAGCAGGTGAACGCTTCAGAGAAAGGATTCAAGGGAGAGCAAGAGAGCAGACAAACAAAGCTGAGGAAGCATGTGCTGTCTGTGTACTGGTGAAGTCACTGCCGATGGCTGCTTTTCCTCAGAGTAAGATCTTTAAGGAATAACCTGCTGCTTTAAATGCCAGCACTACCTTAGGCCAGTGGCAGGTGGGAAAGGTGGATATTTGCTTATGAAAGCAAAAGTGCAGAGCTGGGGTGAGGATTTGCTCCCTGCTTGCAGTGGGCATCCCTTGCTTGTGCTGAGCCTCCCTGCCTGTCTGCATAGTTCACGTGGTTTCCTTTTCCTAGGAGGTAGGATTTTAAATGTATAAACCAACAAACGTTCTAGAAAGCCTCAGATATGGAAACTATGCAAAAATAGATGCAAACAACCTCTCATATGGTGAAACAGTTTCTTAATTTGACTCCACTGGTTTCAAAGGCTTGGCACTAGGAAATAATTTGAACTAGTTTATCAATCCAAGGGCTTCTTAACCATAACAGAATGAACAGCCATTCCCAAAGGAGCATGGGGCTGGACTGATTGCCACCTCTTTACCTCATTTTTTCTCTCAAAGAACAAAAAAGTAGGGAACAGCCCAGGTTTAGCCTTTTTCCACTGCTTCGGCCTCTATTAAACGAAATGCATTGCAGCCAGCAGT
The DNA here is from genome assembly GCA_033556795.1 of Tapera naevia. Lineage (NCBI taxonomy): Eukaryota > Metazoa > Chordata > Aves > Cuculiformes > Neomorphidae > Tapera > Tapera naevia. The sequence goes on from JAUMJJ010000353.1 coordinate 127,496, forward strand.
GAAAGGAAGGATTCCCACTCAGAGAATGGGGATGCCACAGCAAGCGCTGGCTCGGGTGCCTACTGGGAAGGGGCTTCCCCGCGCGGAGGGGGACCCCGCGCATCCCACGGTAGGGGAGCTCTCCGAGATGCAGCTGCCTTTTTTTTTATGACTTCTACAGATCCAGCCTTGCAGGGGAAAACTGGTAAAGCCCGGCGTGTTAGCAAGGCAGGGAAGGCAAAAGGCACCTTCCAAAAGGTTCGGAGGCAGGTGCGGACCCCAGCGAGCTTCCCAGCAGGAAAACTTCTGCGGGAGGAGGCAGGCGCTCCCCGCCGCTGCTTGGCATGCGAGGGAGGTTCTCAAGGTGAACCGCTGCTTTCCTCTACACTGGGATTCGCCCCTGCCCGCAAACCCCCGTGTCTCCACAAGCAAACAAAACAGCAGGAGAAAGGATCGGCGGTATCTCAGGGAAAAAAAGGAACATCCTTCCCTCCTATTTTGTGTTTCTGCTGCTGTGTTTGAACCCCCGGCAGCTCTGGCGGTTCCCGCAGGGATGGCAGCGGCCAGGCGCGGGTGCGGGGGCTCCGCAGCCCCGGCAGCGCCCCTGGCTGCCCGGCGTTGCCCTTTTAAGAAGCCTGGGTGCTGGCTCAGGTAGGCAGAGCCTGGGTGCAGTAGGCGCTCCTATGGCAACCCAATAGAATGGGATCGCTTCATGAATATTCCCAGGAGCAGGGGCTGCATGAGGAATAAGTGATGGCAGTGATGTAAGCAAGCAGTGGCCGCTGCAGGTTGCAGTTCATTGTGTTATTGGCCGGCAGGTTGAGGAGTTTGAGGCACCCGGGCTGGAGCTCGGCTTTCTGGATGATGCCTGCCCGCCGGGAGACACAGCACATCTGCATCTCGAAGCCAACATGGCAAGGCGGCTGCTGCTGCCGCCCTCCCTCGCCTTCCAGCCAGAAGTGTGTGGCTCTCCTCTAGACTTCTTGCCCGGTGCTCTGGATCTGAGCAGACAGGGATTGCAGTAACACTCACCAAGGGGAGACAAGCAGCCAAATCGGGACCACGGAGGAGCGGGGTGGAGTGTGCTTTTTTTTTTTTTGCCTTCCCTCTTTTTTTCCCCCCTTCCCTTCTGGATGCAGAGCCTGTGTGTTGATGCAGAGCCAGTGGATGCCACAGCCTGGTAAGGAGATGACGCGCCAGCCTCTGGTCCCGTCTGCCCCTTAAGGCGGGGGCAGGGGCGCGGGCAGTGCCCGGGGGTCTCTCCCCGTCTCCGAGCAGCGGCAGCCATGGACAAACTGCCCCCCTCCATGCGCAAGCGTCTGTACAGCCTGCCCCAGCAGATCGGAGCCAAGGCGTCGATCATGGACGAGGAGGAAGACAGCGACAAGGACACCCGGAGGAAAAGCATCCGGCTGAAGCCGCTGCCTTCGCCCTCTGCCGGGAGCACCCGGGCGCTCGGGGGAGACCCCGGCAGAGCGGGGGACCCCGGCCTCCTGGAGACGGAGGCGGGCGGCAAGGGCGCCCGGAGCAGCACCAACGGGGACTGCCGGCGCTTCAAAGGGAGCCTGTCCTCGCTGGCCAGCAGGCACCTCCACGACGCGGCCGAGGAGAAGAGGCTGATCGGCGGGGAAGGGGAGCTGGGCTCCCCCAGTGAGGACAAGAGTCCCCCCGGCAGCGGGGACCTGGAGCAGGGGCTGCCGGCACCCCCGCCGCCGGCGTCCCCGCCCGAACCCCAGCAGCAGCCGCCGCCCCCCCGCGCTTGCTCCTCTACCTCCATCAAGGTGGAAGGAGGTGGAGGGTGCGACCAGATCACCCCAGATGAGGAGCAGAGGCTGGGCCAAGCCGGTTTCATGCAGAGGCAGTTCGGGGCCATGCTCCAGCCAGGGGTCAACAAATTCTCCTTGAGGATGTTTGGCAGCCAGAAGGCCGTGGAGAGGGAGCAGGAAAGGGTTAAGTCTGCCGGGTTCTGGATCATCCATCCCTACAGCGACTTCAGGTACAGTCCCCCCCTCCTGGACCACTGAGAACCAGCTGGCCTGCCCCTTCCCCTACCTGTCCAGCTCAGACCTTTCCACAAGGCACACATAACTTTCCTTGCTAATTTCCTAGTACTGGAGGACACATCCGAGATCTGCCCCAGTCAAGCAATCTGCAGGTTTCATTTGTGCTTAAGCTTAATTTTAGTGTCCCTGCATTACTGTTAATTTTAAATTGTGTTTTTAAGCCAACAAATGTCTTTTGCTTTTTATAAGGGAAACCCTCTCAATAAGTTCAGTGTAAATTAGGAAAAATGTTCCCACCTGATGCACAACTCTAGACTAGAAGCGTGGTGTCTGCTGCTTGACTAGTCCTGCATCTCCAAGTAATGTTTTGGTTCCCATTTCATACCTCACAGTCCTCTCCTTTCTCTTTCCCCGAGAGCTAGGGAAGGATGTTGGTACTGTTGCTGTTCTGCACGGATTCTTACTGCAGCATCGCTTGTCAGAAATTGGTATGTGCAGGGGTAGCAGCATTCGTTAGGAAGGAACTTAACACCTTCACAGTCTTACGGAGAATGATATTCTCTTTTGCATCTGTAGATCCTTATTTATGAAATCAGTTTGGATAGGGAATAGTTAACATTGTGTTTAGGAAAGTAATGGCTTGCTTTCACTCAGACAGCAACATTTCTATGAGGGTTAGTAAGGAGATTAACTTATAAACTCTAAAGCCAATTTTTATATAGTTCTGTATAGCAGAGGGGTTGTTTTCAGGTATTTCTCAGTAAAGTATTGCCCACTGCATAGGTGAATTGTCCTCTACAATATCTGTGTAAAGTACTGCAATCAATAATTAATTACTTACTGCAATCAATGGCTAAGGTTTATTCCTTCTACTTTAACTACAACTGGCTTACATCTCACATTTAAAAGCACACAGCAGAATAATATTATTCAAATACGTATCTATCAAAATACATGATTTATTGAATTCTTCAACTCTTAAGAAACCTTGTATTGTTCCCTAAAATACAGTCGGCAAGATAATTGCAGGAAGGAGTTGCGGGGTAGATTTGGGTGCCCAAAGACAGGAACCCTTGGCACTGCCTTGTAGGGTTTTAGCAAGCTGTCCACACGCTTAGAAGCTTCAGCACTGGCACTGGACAGATTCCTTGATATTTGCTTGGATTAACAAATGTTATTAGAAGGCTACGTGAATTGGAAAGCTGCACTGTCACTAAAATTCAGTGCATTCAAGTGTCCCAAGCGCACAGCTGACCAAGCATATGAGGTTTTCCTTGCAAGTACAATCTTCTTCAAAACCAGGTTGGAAAGAGTATGAGATTGCTTCGCAGTTGTGACTGATTAAGTAATACCTCACAGACACAGTGAAATGTGGAAGTGATTAGCTCTAAAAAGAACAAAGCCAATTTCATACTCCTGGCTATAGATCTTTGTATTATTTGCCAGAAGACTGGAGTTAAAAACAAACTCCTGTGCTTTCTTGGGTTTTTCTATCAAAGTGTTCTCTGGGTGTTGTACCCTCCAGGAATTTTGGGTTTAGTCTCTGGATTGTATTTGGATTTATGCAAAAGCAGTGTTCAGTTTGCATATCTTTTGTGGATCAGTATAGTGGATTTATTCTGTTCCGTCTTTATGGCTACATTTTCAGCACAGAATCAGGCTGACAAACTTTAGTAACAGGACAGTATAGCTGTGGTAACCACCTTGCCCAAGGTGAGGTGGTTCTAAGCGTTCATTCTTTTAAGATTCCTAAGGAACCAGTACTTATTCCTTAAAACGCCACAATAAACGATGAGGTAAGATTATATTTCTGAGGTGCTTGGCTATAGGGCTGCTCCTAGTCTTACACAAAGGAATGAAATCTGCAGGCAAGCTGGACTCTCCTGAGCCAGATGATCATACTGAGTCTGCTAACACTTAAATGTCCACGTGTATGCAGATATATACGCATAGATGTGTATATGGATATATATGGATGACCCCTTAGTTTTAATAATAAACCCCTCCCCTGACATAGTTTCGTATTGGTATAGAGAAAGCAAGGTGAGTTGGGTATCTGTGCCCTCGTGCAAGACTCTCTCTGCCTTCCAGGCAGGCTGGTATCCTGCTCCTTTGTGTTTCCCCTGAATTGATGCTAGGAGCCTCGCACACAAATAGGTGATTTCTCCCCACTCTCTGTACCAACATCAGGTGGGGCACTGGTACTGGTTGTACAGATCGGAGCTGGGTGTACTGCTGAATGGTCAGGGTGTAGATTTTCTGGGGAACTTTGTTTACTCCCATTTTGAGGGCACTTGCAGCATATCTGTGTGTAGAGAAAATGTGTGGGCTTCCATGAGGAATGATCTATGAACAATGTCTGCCTTGAAGGAGAAGAGTGGGAGCTTCCCTGGATTCTGTTCGGGTTTTGTATTCCCTCCCTCTCTGAATGCTACTAAAGCATCTGGCTTGGAAACAACTCACATGAATAACATTTTTTGACCTCTGAAATGCAGCAGATTGCACCAAAGAGCAGATATTATCAAAATATTTGCAAGAGCTGTATCCTTGACCCAAAGGACTCTGTTCTCTGCTTTGCAAATTACGCAGTGCAATGCGTGATTGTAGATTCGGAGACTTAGGATCTTGTAAGAGGCATGAGTCTCCGTTATCCTGTACTTTGCTGTCACCCAAGCTGTGCAGCAGTGTTTGGTGTACAAGTTTCAAGTTCATAAATATTTAGACCCAGATCTTGTTTTCTGTCTTTTTGGAGAAACCAGTATCACCTCTTGAGAGTGAGGTGTATCTCCAGGCGTTTTGGTAGAGCTCCGGACTTCATGGCTGCTGTCTCCATATGGTCTGAGGTGTGAAGTTTTCAATGGAACACTTCAACCCTGTTTGCTGGAGCTTGATTCTGCGGTGAAAATGACATTGGTGTAATTCCTCTGACTTCATGGAGTCGCTTCTCCGTGCTATGTGAGAGGAGTTCCTGTTTTAGAATAGAACAGAGGCTTTCATCTCATTAAGTTACCGTTTTAGCCTCTAATACAGCTAATTCCAGTGGCAAATCTGTGACCCTCCAAGAGTCAAGCAAATTAATATAGATTCAGGCTCTGTTGATTTCTACTTTTAGTCCATTGCGAGGGGAAAAGACACCAAATGACCTTTATGAAAACCAAACTCAGTGCCCACAAGTACTCATGACTAATGCAGTGGACTAGTTCTAGAAGCACTTAAAAGGTGTCTTAGCAACTCCTGATGAAAATAAGAATACTGGCTCCTGTTCCGAGGTGCAGATGTATGTGCCAACTGCTTGAGTTTATTTGCATCTCTTGTTGATGCACATCAGTACAGAGCCCAACTATTTCCTAGATCAGGATTTATCTATGACTTTGAAAGCTTTTTCACTGGATAGATTGAATTGTAATTTATTGCTTAGAGGAAGCATTGATCCAGTACAATTGGTTTAATAAAAAAATTCCAGACAAACAATGATCCATCTAGTTTGTGGCTGACTGAAACATATTGGTCGGAGCTGCTATCCAGAATGGCTTGCAAAGAAGTGCAGCGCGCTGCTTTTCGAAAGGCCTGAGAACAGGTATACTATAGGACAACAGATATCCAGTCAGGGGATGTAAATAGCACTGCGTATTATTCTCTGCCCAGTAATCTATCAGCTTCTTCACAGAAAAGAGAAGCTGCTGCCTCCTTGAAAACAATAGGAAATATCCCACTCAGTAACAGTCCCAACTTAAGATGTTAGAATTCCTCTTTTCTCTGTAGTAAGAGTCTGCGAGCAGCTCCTGCTTTTCATTTGCTTCCTCAGCCAGAGCCCCTGTCTGCTTGTGAGCCTGGGGAGATTTCTGTGGCGCCAAAAGACACAGATGCTCAAATGTGGTGTGTAAGGTAGGGGCATTCCTAAAGAACAAAATTGCTTGCTCCCCTTTGTGCTGCTGCAGACCTCTGAGCAATGTCATCCGGGCTGCCTTCTCATCAGGGGGCATCAGGGGGATTGACTCATTGTGGTACTGAACACTGAACCCAATAGCTCTGGGGGGACTGAGCAAGAATGAGAAGGATGTGGCTTTACCTCTCCCACTCTTCTGAGCAGAACTGATTTCCAGAGAGCCTCCTGGAGTGCTGCTCTGTCTTTGGAGACTGTTTTCATTCATAAGGTTTTCATTGTTGTGTTGTTAGGAAGGTGGTCACTTTTTGAGGTATAGGGCAGTGCTCACTGACTTCAACAGTTCCCTTAGGTGGGTGTGGCTGTTGTCGCTCTCAGACAATAAGTCCCTTTTCTTTACCAGCTGCTTGTGCCGGCCTGCTTGATGCCTGTCCTCATTCAGAGGCTGCCCACAATAGTAAACGCTGATCTTGTGACTTGCCCACTGCTCACAGCAGAGTGTAGTAAAGGTACCTGTTGTGTGAGCTTTACGTACAGCAAAGTGAAATTCTGTCTCAGTGACACCTCTGCTTAGAGGGGAAGGTCAGGGAAACAATCACATTAGTAGCAGAAACCATATCTGTCATTAGAAACAAAGTGCAAATCAGGCACAGGTTTATTGGTAGGCAGCTCATAGACTTGGCTGTTGTCTTTTGCTGTTTGTGCTGATAGCACTGTGGGGACGCTGCTAGCTGAGGAAGGGGAGATGCTTTCCTCAAGTCAGATCTTGCCGTCTGTACTGCAGACAGCTTTCATGCCAATTCCCAGGGCAGTTTTGCTGGAGCAGAATGAGGGGATCCTAACAGGAATAATATGAGAGATAATCCACATCCTGCTGAATAGCATGGGTTGGACTTCAGTAGACTGTGAGTCAGGCTGCAGGAGAAGAGACATGGTTTTGTGACCGTGGACTGAGGGGACCAAACTCGTGCAGCCATACTTCCCATCTCTACAGACAAGTCATCATGTGATTTATGCCCTGATTCATGTCAGGAGGCAGAGGTTAAATAATCCCATGCTAGAAAAACAATGTGGGAATATCTTTTTTTGTATGAGATGTGTTCAGATGCTGCAAAAGACAGCGTTTGAAAGGCCTCAGTAATACAGTAATACAACTCATAATATGAGGTGTTTCTCCATAGTATGTTTTAAGACTATAATCATGTAATATTACGGTATTTTCATCTATGTTCATGTACAGAAAATGAGATGAAAGAGTACAAATAAATGCTAAAGCAGGCATTGAGATTTAAGGAAATGCTATGATTAAGATTTTATGCATAAAATGTAATTCAGGCCCTTCGTACAAATTTCTGCCAATAAAGGAACACGTTATCTCCTCCACAGAAGTCCATGCCTCATTCAGTGCACATAGGGACAATTCCTTTGTGGAAAACTACTTAACATTTTCTCCATCTCTCCTTGTAAGATAACATAGTGTATTTATTATATCTTATTCAGATCCTGCTCTGAAAAAACAAGTTAATATTCTCATGGCCTTTTTTTTTTTCCCCTTGGCACTTATAAAATATTCAGCTACAATAGCAATAAGTGTTCACTTTTTTCCCTGACCCCTTGGCTAGGAAACTGATATCATCATCCCCAGTTTATAGCGAGGTGGCCGAGATTAAGGTCAAAAACATTTATGAACTTGCTGTAGTCAATGTGAGGACCTGTTTTGCAGAGTGCGTAGCATACCAGGCATACCTGATATTCAGAGCTCTGCCTCTGTGGGTGCTGAGTATGGAATCAGACACTGTGACCTGCAAGAAAAGGGCACAGAGATGATCACTACCTGTCTTAAGAGTAATGGGTGCTTTAAGAGAACTGAGACATTCTGATTTGGACCATTTCTTAGCCTTGCTTCCTGAGCGGCCAGACTGAGAACAGGCATGCTGATCCCATCGTCACTCTTTCTAAGCCTCTGAGGTTTGTTAGTTTATCTGTTGTTATAGCAAAAAAAAAAAAACCCATAGTGTTCTCTTTAGTCATCACCTAAGAATATTATTCTAATTGCAGTTTTGGATTGAGTGATTTGCCTAACACCTCTGCAGGAACTTTTTGGCAGGGATGGAATCTCCAGGGCATCACTCATCTGCCTGAGCCATCACATCTCATCCTGCAGTTCCTTATCTCTTTTATTGCAAACCTTCCAGATTGTACAAGAAATGAGCTCCTACAGAAAATCTCTTCCCTGCACACATCTGCCTCAAGCTCTTCCTCTCATCCTGAATGAAACGCAGATTCTACAGGAAGAACTGTTTGGAATCCTGCAATGACTGTAATACAATATGTATGTACAGCTGACCTCCCTCCTACTCTTCCATAACGTGGCCTTTTGGCTCTGCAGTTTTTTAATACAGTGGTTTTATACAGTTTTCTTAAAAAAAAAAATCAATCCCTATGCTCAACGTTGTAATATCCCTGGGTTCATTAGCAGGTGTGGATCTTTTTGAGGATATGTTGCAGTGCCCTTTGTGCTGAATTAAGTGATGGCCACAGCCAGTAGTTACAGCAAAAGGACAGCGATGCCCCAGATTCTTGGGTTGCTCTCCAGGCTTCGAAGGGCAATGTACTCTGCTTATTACAAACTCCCTGCCTGTTTTCTCCCCAGTACCTCAGCACAGTGCCTTCTGCCTCACTCTCTCCAGCCTGTTGTTTTCCCATCCCTCACTTCAAGTTTGCGTTTCTTATCCCACCAGTCCCATCCCCTTTTTCTAGGCTTCTCATGTCAGGTTCCTTGTCTAGGTGGTCCTGAATCCCAATACCAAGCTTGCCATCTGATCACTATTTTTCACCTCACCTCAGTTTTCAGTAACACCTTTTCTCTCTCCCTCACCCCATGCTCTAGTTAGTGTGTTGTGCTTGGTATTTTACTCAGTTCAGTTCCTTCCCTTGCCTGTCTCCATCCTTAATCTTCAGGGTGTTTTTCTTAGTGGGTCTCTCCAAATCAGTTTCCCCTTTGTCTATTCCTTCTTAGTTGCTATCATCCCTCTGGCTCTTCAGTCTCAGTTTTCTCAGTCCCTGCTTTCCTTCCGGACTTATGAATGGATCATTTTGCCTCCTTCCACATTATCCATCTTTACATCCTTGGACACTACCAACTCAGCAATGTTTAGACAGATTCTACCTGCTTTTTTTGTTTTTTAAACTTGAAATGTCTTAATCCTTGGAGCAAAGCATTTAAAATGGTGAATTTGTATAGAAGCGCAATATCCAGTGCATTAGTATTAAATAGATTTTATTTAAGAGAAAAGTGTGTGTTCTAGAGGTGTTTATGTGTAGGCACACAGAGTAAGTATAGGACTGTTCAGTGCTGTTATAAGCAGGTAAGCTTTAGTCTTCAATACAGTATTATTCTGGTTAGGTAACTTCTGGTGCTTTCTGTTGCACTGTGCTGTGGAGTCACTGCTGCTGCACTGAAATCCATTTATTATACAGATAAAAGGATGATCTTTGTCTGGAGATAACATAGTGTCATTTTAGCTTGAAACCATTGAAATTTGTCTTTGTTTCTGATGTGTTATGAGCATCTCATTAGCAAGCCCATGAATCCCTCAGTTTGCTCTTGAAACCAGCTATCTGAGCTCTCATCTCTGCCAGAGCATAGATTTCTTGTTTCTCTTACTTTTGAAAGCAGTGCGGGTGCCAAGGCAGTTATAGGTCAATTGAGTTATTGTTGGTTCTAATTGGCGCTCTAACAAGCTATTAAATTAATTTACCTACAGATGAATGTCACTCAAAAAGAAAGGTGCCAACTCCTTTTCTGTCTTTGAGAACTAAAAAAAAACCTTTTTCCACTGATGAGCATAAGGGAAAGGCCTAGAGAGGTGGCTGATGAGAGTAAAAGCTTGCACCACTGAAGGTTCTGTGGCTGAACAAGGTCCAGGCTGTTTCTGTGTGCAGAGGAGCGAGACTGCTTCCAGAACTCAAGGCTGAGAGGAAGAATTAATGAAATCACCAACTCTGACAGTGCTTTTCTGTCCCTTCTGTGGTTTGTAACAGAGCATGGGTTTCTCTCCAGGTGGAGAGACCTTGATCCTTTATGGGTTCTCAGAGTCCCACACGTGTTCTTGTGACTGCTGATGCAGGTGTAGCATCCACAACCATTGTACAAATCAGATGTCATCTGGTTGGTGACATCATTGCCTTTTTGGTGTTGAGTGATCAATAACTTCATGAGATTTGCTTGCTCTGTGTCACAGAAGAGTCAGAGTTATTATGGTGAATAGGGCTAATGTAAGTTCTGAAACATTTAGATGACCTCTTCCTGTAGCAACAGTGCTGTGCTCATTCCCACGTTAACAGAGTGTTTCTTAGGGAGAGGGTTGGAAACCAGTCTCTCTTCAGTGTACAAGTCAGGACAGGGTTTCTTGACCAAGCAGATTCTGGGGTCTCCAAATCAAAGCTGCTTTTTCTATGACAAGCAGCAAGAACTGCTCAGGTATCCTTGCTTAAGTGGACAATTTTTTTGGTGAGGCAGAAGACAGATGAGAACGCAGCTTGGCTCTGAGCAGCTCTACAGCTCTGCAGTGCTGACAGCACTAAACCCAGGGTTTGTCAGCAGACAAAGCAGTTAGGACTCCAGGAACACAGAAGAGAGAGCAGATGTGTACTGGGCTAAGGAGGTGCTACTGTACAGACCTTTTTCTGCCCCTTTTTCATATTGAATGGTTTGCTACCTGGGAAGTCCCTTTACAAACTGAAATTCTGCATTCCATGCAATATATTCACAGTAGCTGACACCAAATATGGTTACCCCGTGGCAGTATTAGCACCAGCGTATAGGAAACCCAGGCTCTTAACTCCTGAAGAGAGGCTGCATGCAGCAGGGGAAGACGGTGCTGGTGAGAGCAAAGCAGATGAGCATCCAAAGGGGAATTCCAAGGTCAGCTTGAGGCCCCACCACTTGGACATTATAGGGGCACAACTGCTTCTCCAGCGAAGCACAAAAGCTAATCTCATTTGTGGTGACTCGTCCAAATGTGCTAATTAAGGATTTAAATCTCTGCCTCTTTGGATGGAGAGGTTGTCTGTGTTTATGCATCTATTGTTACAGAGCTCAGAGGCAGCAAAGGTGCTGGAGATTGCCAGCCTACTCTGGTGCAGGAGCTGTAACTCCTTTTTTTTTGTTTTCATAGCTGTGCCCTGAGTTCTTTGTGACTGCCAGGAAGTCAGTAGCCATACATTGAGTAGCTCCTCATCCCTGTGCGCAGCTCCGGTGAGACTGTGTGCAGAGAACTCTGAAGGGTTTCTGTTTTCCTGGTCAGAGCTAATGAACACTGTTACAGCCTGATACTCAGTTCCACCCTCTGCATGTTTAGGGGACAGAAAAGCTAGTGAAGCGCATTTGGATTTGCCTGGGTGTGAGAAAAAAAGTTATTGGCACTCTGAAGCTTGTGAGGAAGATAACAGCTGCATTCCAAAGACTCAGGGACTCCACATTAAGTCCCTTCCTCCCATCCGTTGCTTTGTGTGTGATTTCAGGGCAAGGTGCTAGCTCATCACAGGGCTAACATCATTGTTACCCAGTGCGTTGTCTCATCTGCAAAGGAGCTGTGTGCCTGTGTCTCTCTAGGGGTTGGGAGGGAGTGGAGGCCCCTGATTTTCCAGCCCTGCTCTATGTGTTCCCCCACCTCTGTCCACCTTTGTGACTGTGCTGAGGGGTGGTGCAGAGCCCAGGGGTGTGGGCTGAGTGAGCACAGTGACATCTTGGCTCTCTGCAGAGAAACAGAACTTGCATTAGGCACAGCAGAGTGGTGCAAAGGTGACGCTTCCTGGCAGTGCCAGGTTTGAACTAGTTCTCCGAGCAGTCAAAATGATAACAGGAATGATAAAGATGACTGACTCTGTGTGGCTTTTTTAACGATAGCAAACTCATTAAGCACAGATTCTTCATGCTTGATCTTTCCCCGTTTGCTTTAAAGGACTAATGTGTGCACAAGTTATACTTCTATTAATAACAAGAGGAATAATTTTTTCCATCCCTTGTTTTCTTTGAATTGTGGGGAGGGCAGGAGAAAGGACCAGTCTCGACCACAGACCATGGTCTCTTCTCCCTGATGCTTGTGCAAACCATTTGTATCGTTCTGTCATGCTCATTTAGCTGTAGAGACACTTTTGAATCATAAGCAGCATGTAACAGATAGAAGGGCAAACTGGAAGGCAAGTCCGGCTTCTGGTTTTGATCCTACAAGCCATTCTGAACAGAATATGCTGTGCCTGGATTTCTCCAGCTTCGAAAAAAGAGTGATGGTACTGCCAGGGGCCACAGAGGATGCTGTAGGACTCTAAAATGTTTTACCATAACAGAGGATGCAAGAGCAGATAACATCAAGGCTGTGGTTAATACCTGCTAAGCAGTTTCATGAAAATTTCTTAATGATTACCCTTTTCTGTGTACTGCTGTGGATTTGGTTAGGTTTCTTGACCAGCTTTTGTTAGGACCACAAGAATGAGTAGATCCATGTACTGTTAGGTGATGTCTGAATGATTGGTTCCTTGGTCTTAAAAAGGAAGCTGGTTACCAGCAGCTGCACAGTTCCTGTGCCTTGCTATATTGCATGGCACACTTAGAACTAGGCTGAAAAAAAGAAAGAAAAAAAGCCTGCAGAGGAAGTGAGACAAGATGAATTTTACCTTTTGTGTCTGCAAATGAGAATTGTGTGGTCCCTGCATGGGGTTTGGAGAGGCTCTAAAAAGAAAACGTTCCATTTTTCTCTCACTGATCATGTGCATTGCAAGGTGTGCTGCCCTTCAGGACTATGGGACTTTCTGACTTCAGTAAACACTCAGGGATAAGAGGTCTAGCACAGGAGCTGGCAAGATATCTGTCCTTTTCTGTGGTGTGGCAGCTGTAGGAAACATCCTCTGAACTCACCAACTAGTGAATCTTTGGGATAATCTGTTGTGACACTTGGCTTCAGGTTGCGCCAGCTGTGGTTAAGCTGATGTATGTGCTATGGTTAGAGAGCAGGTAGACTTGTCCCACAGTTGGGAGTTGGAACAAGTGCCTAGGTTGAAGGCACACTTAAATCAAACTCCAGATTTGGCAATGACTGTTGGCTCAACTCTGGCTGCATTTGGAAATTTCCTGGTCCTCACATTTGCAAAACATAGTGTAAAGTTATGCTATGCAGAGCTTCTTTCAGTGTATTCCCATTATGACTGGGCTCCTCTGCTGTCTCCTTGCACCTCAGATGCTTCTCTGCCTCTGCTCCTGGTTCATCACCCAAATGGAGTGAATTCCTCTGGCTTCTTGTTGCCTACATACATGGGTGGAAAGTTGGACCAAAGTATAGGCATCCAAACAAGGGCAGCTCTGCTGTTTGTGTGCACCTTTTGCAGCACCTTTTGCAGCACAAAGAAGAACTTAGGCTAAAGGTGGCAGATGTGGGTATGGCCTAGGGCTCCTGCCTTTGAACAGGGCATCTAGAAGCCTCACCTGTAAATAAATCCATATAGCAAAATCTGCACTGCAGACAAAAAAAGATTTGCCGTGACATCATCTGCCCTGCTCCGAGATCTGCAGTCAGTCAGGAGAGCAACACACAGCTCCCATCCTCTCTAGCTCAGTAGAATTAAGGCCAAACTTCATCATGAGCTAATGCAAGCTGTTCCCACCTCAGATAATTGGCTGCTGGATGGCTTTGTGTCTGTCTGAGCATTACTGCATGTGGGTGGATGTGTTATGTGTGTATGAATGAGTCTGCCTGGCAAATTAAGACATAACATCGGGGGTACATCTAATAATACAGTACCTCGTGAGTGATGTGGATGTGAGAAGCGTAAAACAGAGCTGAGCATGTCAAACATCTGTACGAAGATCAGTCTCCCTGGTACCACAGGATGGTCCTTCCCACACCCAGACCACCACCACCTCTTTTTCACTCTTCTTCCCACCCTAAAACACCTCAGATGCCTTTCCAGTTTCCTATAGCTGAAATCTAAAAGCAGGAAAAAGCAAGCAGTGACATTTCTCAAAGGCTCAATGCCCAGTCAGCACACCCCTCTTTGGGGGCAGAGCAACCCACAGCCAATAGTAAATGGCAGAGGTGTAGGCTTATCCGGAGAGATAAAAGACAGTACCTGTCCATGAGCATAGCTGTTGGAGGCGCTGATGTATGGAAGTCATGCATGACTTGGGGACCCGGGAGATGGAACCCCTCTGGGACTTGGCAGCTGTTGTAGGGTATTATTTTCACAAGGCTGAGCTGTTCTTAAACACTTCCTCTAGTGTAATCGTCACACACACATTTTCTCAGTAATGGCAGGCCATCAGCATTTCTTTCTTCTGGTCTTCCTAGAGAAGATGTAGAGAGACAAGCTGTGAAAGAGCTGAACAAGTTGCCTTGCCTTAGTCATTCACATTTTCTCAGCTCAGCCCACAAACAGGTCTTGCTTTCCGTACACATCCTCGTGGGTGGTTTTTTTCAGGGAAAGAGCACCCCTTTCAAGTAAGGACTGGTACGTGGAAGCTTGTGCCTGCCCCAGGCATGGATACTAAGATCTGTGGTCCGGTTAGGGAAGAAGACATTCTTGGCCATGCTCCAGTTATGATGGTTCAAGCTGGAGCACAGCTTTCCTACAGCCGGTCACAAGAGGAGGAGAGAGCTTTCTTTGTAAGCTCTTAGACAAGTGTTTTTCAAAGGAAAAGTACATATGGTCCTGGTTAGGTCAGAAAGAGAAGGGAAGATATTCCAAATAAAGTAGTTTTGTAGTAATATAAACTGCCCTGATCGTTCAAAGTCGAGTCTGTTGACAGAGCAGACTACTCACCTGTATAGGCAGCCAGAGAACACTGCCAGTACAGTTTAAGTGGTGTGCTTTGGCGTTGTTCCTGCCCTGCCATGGTTGTTGTGGGGTGTTCTGCTGTGTGCTACACGACTGCTGCAGCTCACCCCCCAGTTCACCTTCCTGCAGCGCTGGGCAAACTCATTTCTCCACACGCTGGATGCAGAAGGATGCATTTCTTTGAAGTTAGTTTTTATCAGTAGATGTTTGGAGCCAAATTCCTCGGTGGGAATCCATTGCAGCTAGACACTGGGAATTAGTTTTAATCCTTGGAGCGACTTCTGGCCTGTCTCTCTTGAGTCGGTACCTCTGAGACCTGAGACCGGCCAGTGTCACGCTACAGGGGGAGGTACAGATTACACTCACATTTTGTTGTTCGTGGAACAGATCTTCAAAGCAGGATTTAGTGAGGGTTGGAAGTATTTTACACCAGAAGTGTCTTAGAGCACTGAATTTTCTGCTCTTCGCCCACAAAATAGCTATTTCTGATTCAATGTTGTCTTTCATAAAGGAGGTCCCTCATTTATGGTCTGAATATCTAATGAGCTAAAATGTTTTTGGATATACTTTAAAGTCGAGCTAATCTGCTATGTGCTGTTTCTGGGCTCCAGTGAAAGACCTTCTGCTGCTCCCCACTGTGCCTTGCAGGGCTTTCTTGCAAGTACCCTCATCCCTGAACCATCCTTATACGACTCTCTCTCAAACCTCCTGTGATCTCAGGATCATTTGGGCTGAGTCACATCACATGTATTTCTGGTGAGATGCATTTGAAAGAACACAGAGGAAAACCCTCACTTTTACCTTACTACTAAGCTTACCTAAACAGAAGGACTAGATTAACTAAAAAGAAGGAAAACATAGAAACTGAGTAATCAAGCATCATCAAAGTGCCCAAGTTCCCGTCTAATTTACATAATACATTGTCCCGTCCCTGCTCGTGCTGAAGTCAAAGGTGAAATCAGTGTCTGCTACAGAAATTGGGTCCTGTAGGTGTACAAGTAAAAAACTACAAGTATACTTCATATTTTAGAGAGTGCATTCTTGTGACCTTATCACTGTGTACAGCTCCCTGAAAAGAGGTTGTAGTGAGGTGGGTGCTGGTCTCTTCTCCCACATGACAAGTAATAGGTTGAGAGGAAATGGCCTCAAGTTGCACCAGGGGAGGTTTAGTTCGGATGTTAGAAAAAATTCCTTCACAAAAAGGGTTCTTGGGCACTGGCAGAGGCTACCCAGGGCAGTGGTGGAGTCTCCATCCCTGGAGGTGTTTAAGAGATGGGCGGATGAGGTGCTCAGGGATGTGTTTCATAGTGGACAGGTACGGTTGGACTCGATGATCTCAAAAGTCTTTTCTAACTGAACAATTCTATGATTCTACGACTCTTGGAAAAGCTGGAATTCACTGAGACATTGCTGCCATCCTACGTACCCAAACCAGGGCAGGGAACAGACTTGCCTTCTAGGCCCTGCAAGCAAAGGATATGTCTTTTCTTTTATTACATAATGCTTAAAAAGTCTGGAATAGTCTTTTGTGGCTGTAATTTTCAGTACTCGAGAGCATGTTTAGGTCCTTTTAGGGTTTCTTCTCCCCAGCTCGGGACACCAGAAGTACCTCTTGCCAGATTGGTGAGGCGGGCTATGGCATCCACAAAGCACCATTGCCCATCTTGCGTGTGCTTTGCTGGGTGTCAGGCAGGAATAGACTCTGTTCTCTCCAAAGGAGGAAAAGCAAAGAGGAAGAGATCCGTGATGAGTTCTGCCTTGACGAAAGGGGATTTAAAATTTGAACGGGGTAGATTTAAAGTATACACTTGAACCTCATTTGTCAGTGGAATCTGCACCTTAAAGAGGCAAGAAAGTGCTTGAATATCACTGCCTTGGATAGATAACTGTCCCTCTCCCCTTTGGTAGCTGTGTGCTGTGTCAACAAAGCTACTTGGGTGTTTCAGTTACTCCTGAAGCCTGTGGTCAATACTTTGGTCCAAAAATGTCAAAAATACTTTATGTCCAAAAATATTTAGAGAGATTGTTATTTCACATTCACTTTGCAGCACGTCTGAGCCTGACGCTGAAGTACCAATACAGGGATTTTTTTCATTTGTTGGGTTTTCAGGCCTGTCATGTCTGCACCGTCCCAGCTGTTTGGAGAAATAGCTTTGCAATATTTCTGTGGAATAGCAAGGATATATATTCCCCTTTTATTTCTGGAAAATTAATATACAGAGAAGCTACCTTATTTTCTAGCAAGTTTCTCACAGAATCTGAACTTGAGTTGTGCTGACAGCACAAGTAGTCCCTCAGTGAAAGGCTTGTCTGCCTTATTCCGCAGTGTCCCTCCAGGTTGGGTGGAAGCTGGCAGGCTGGAGCCTCCTTGTTGTGTGTTGATGGAAAATGGGCTGCATCAATCAGAATATATTTCTGAAACAACTTGTTTCTGGCAGGTTGTTCATTCTAAAAATATATTTATTTCTAATTGCTGAGTAGAATACTTAATGAATTCTTCCTTCCCAAGAACAATTAATCAAAGCAATGATTTAGAGCTGGCACTTGCTCCCCCAGGGCCCAATGGCTGTGTTCCACTGACTTAAATAGAGCAGAGCAGGCCCAGCCCATACTGGGAAAGAATTTTCTAAGTGTTTTTTAATGGTGCCCATCACTATTTGTCTGGATGTCTCAGCAGAAAGTGCTGTGTACGCTGGAGGAACAGCACTGGATGTTAGAGTTAACAGCAAGCTGCTGTGTTCTATAACCAGTGTTTTCCTGCTTTGTAAATTTTTCAAAGAGAGGCATCATGCAGACTCCCACCGACTGTAATGAGGATTCCAAATGGTGAGGAAGGACAGGGCTGCAGTTGCAACTTGCTCCAGAAGGTTTCTTGACTGGAACAAATGGCTGGAGAGGACTGTACTGAGACCCTGTGACAGAGATTAGAGCTTTGATGAAGGAGAATCCCCTGAGAATCCCCAGCACACACAGACACGTGCCATTTCCACAAAAGGTCAGACATCAGAAACTTGCAGCGTGTGCTGGAAAGAGCAGGAGAGATCCATGGATACCCTGTGCCTCAGCAAAAGCCAGGTAAGTGTGAAGTGCAAATGCTCAGGTCTCCTGGCACCTGTGCCCTTCACAGGTCTGTATGTGGCATGCTCTGTGCCACACAGGAAGGTGAAAAGCCAGAATGGCTCCTGGCAGTCTGACTTGAGGGGAGAGGCCTTGCATGCGCCAAATGTGGCCATTAGATCGTTGATATCACATATAATTGGTGATTCAAAGCATCCCATTTGGGTGAAGTGTGTGCCTGACTATGTAATTTCTGGGGGAATTGGTATTTTAGATGTCCAGTTCCTGAGTTTTCCATTCTCCAATCTCAGAACACCACCAGATCCTCCTCATTTTTCCTCATGCCTCCTGCTGCCCTTAAGATCCTACTGAGTTTCCTTTTTTTCAGGCAGCTGGATGCAGAAATGTTGTGGAGACAACAATGATTTCTCAGAAACTAAAAAGGGCTTTGGAGCACAGTGGCTCCTTGCATAAGGAACTGCCTTTCTGTGGAGCTGAAGTGCCCGGTGGTGAGCTGAGTTGAGCGCCCTTAAGACACTGGAATGGATATCAGGATTCCTCATCTCTCTTCTGCTGTGGACCTGCATGTGAGCGAGGCACTTAGGGAATGAGTGCCTCTCTGTGCCTCAGTTTCCCCAGCTGGCAGAGGCTGACGGGGAAGCTCGGCCGCCTGCCATAAAGAGCTTTGAGGTCAAAAGGAAGAAATCTCTTGTGCGTTACGTGCTGCTTCAGTACAGGCAGTAATTAATTCAGCATCCGATGTTTGGAGCGGATAGTGGATTCACGTGGATGCCTTAGATAAGCATAGACTTAGCACAGTACGTTTCTTCTGAGACCTAAAATAATCAGAGGCAATTGGGCTTCATTTTTTTTTTTCCTTAACTGCTGCATTTTTAGAAGGTGATTCATCTCTTGTCTGGGGTCCCGGGTAACTGAATGGTCCCAAGATCAGCATTACTCTTTTTGAAGATTCATTGTGCTCAAATCCAGCCTGAATAACTCATTGCAAACAAGAGTCTGGTGTTAGCAGCAGAGGAACTTGGGAGGAACAATGTTTTCTGCTTTTGAAACTGAAACACACATAGCCACTACCTCATTATCATCTCAGATGTCTTACTGCCTTCCACCCCCATCTTCTCCTCCCCACAGAAAGAGACTTACAGCTGGCACTTGGTGCAGAAGCTTATCCAAAACAGCAATGCCAACCAGCAGTAACACCAGGGCTGAAAGTTACCATGTGAATCAGTGCTCTTCCGTTGAGTCTAATAGAGTTACACTGATCAGTAGGAGCCAAAGCCTGGAAACAGTGCAGACTATTGACTCCATCCAGCCCAGTCCATGGTGCTTACACATGGCTCCTTTGGCATTTCCTCAGCCTCCAACTCTTGAAATCATACTGCTGTTCATAGAGTAGGCAGGAAATTTGCACTAGGGTTGGAATCCCTCCTGGCCAAAATGTTTTTTATCCGTAAGCAATACCTGTTAAAGAAGGTATTTGACTTGGCAATGTAAATTGGGAGTGAAGTTTCTCCTCCAAGTCTTCTAACCCCCGTGCAACGTAACCGCGAGGTCTGTGGTGAAGTGTCCTTGTCAGGGATGAAAGCTGCTTGCCCAGAAGGTGTTCTGTCACTCTGGCTTTCTCCCTCCTCAGTGAGTGTGGTTTAGGATGGTTTGAGCCTTTAGAGTAACATGTCTTTGAATGTGATCATTCCAGCAGACAATTGAAAAACTCCAAACTCCTTTCTGTTACCTCTTTCTGGTAGCTTTTTGAATTCCCATCCTGTCATTAAGCAGGAAAGAGGTTAACTTTTTCTCCCTTCTGCATCTGGCACATCCAGGGCTCATACAGAGTGGTGGGAGTGAGCGTGCATGGGTTCTGAATTCTGGCAGGTGCTGCTGCTTGTCTCGGACACAAATCCTGGTAACTCTGGAAGCTGAAGAGGGAATGTGAGAGAGCACATGTGCCTTGTCCTGCAGGGATGTACCTCATTGGGTAAATTGCTTCATATATCTGAACAACAGCTGGATTTGGCTCAGATTTGATCTACAAAGGACACAGACAGCTGCACAAGCAGATCTTCGTCTGTTCTGTGGCCTTTCCTCATAAAGTAGCTGGATGTAAATGGCCAGCTGCCCAGCTTAACAGTACACATAGTTGTTTCTAAGGCCACTTAAGCGCACTGGTGACCTGCTGAAGAGGTGCTTGTCCTGGTGGTGCATGGTTCAAAGCCATGGTGGGTACCCCAAACTTGGGTCCCTGGAAGCCTCTGTGAGGGCCTGGATGTTGTAACAAGACACCTTCTGTTTCACCCTGCTTTCCATTTGGTGAGATTGCCATTGTGATTCTTGATCAACACCAAGCTGTGACATAGCAATATTGAGGAGGAACATTTTTAGCATCTCAGATGGCTTGAAATTTTTTTCTCAGCCAGAGCGATGACCTAGCTATCTGCTGCACCTCTTTGTTTGTCACCTCTTTGTGGCCTCCTGCAGAGCATGAGGGCATACATTTGTGAATCCAAAACAAAACAACAGCTAGCAGAAAGCAGAGCAATGTCCCCTCCACTGTCCTCCACTTTCTAAAATGTGACTCTTATCTAGTTATGTGACTCATGGCATCTCTCTGCCCTATTTTAGAGTTTAATTTTAGTAAATTTGGGTTCCTGGTAGTAAAGCTGACAGCCTCATCTCATGCAAACTCATTTTATGTCAAGAGAGCCATGTCAATACAAAATAGTTAAGAATGCAGCCTGACAGTAACTTGCCAAGAAGAGAAGTTGGTGGAAGATACCCATTGCATCAGTTGTGGTGTGTTCTCCACCACTCTTGCAGTAGCACTTACTCTGAATTCATATACATGAATACATATGTATATCTCATCTATGTAGATGTGAAGTCTGTACCTGCGGCACTGAAGTCTAAGTTGCCATTAATACTCTGGCAATGAAAATTAGACTCAGAGAAGCAGGCTTTGAAGCCTCTACCTGCATGACTCTGATAAACTGGAGTCTGGGCACTCTGAAAGAAGATACTGTCCTTTTCCTTCATATACTTGGGTACAAAGCAAGCCCTCGGCCCAGTATTGCTGGTTTTTGATACTATTCAGAACTTTCTAGCACAGATCCACCTTTCTAACAGACTGCCCAAACACTGAATGAGTCACCCTAGATGCTGGACATGGGCCAGGGCCTGAATCTCATAATGTCACAACTAATGCATGTCTTCAGGCTTTAGTCCTTCACATTCCACAACGCATTCGTGATGACTTGGAAGCTGCAGACCTTATTGATCTATCCGTTCTCTACAACAACAATATATGGCACATTTCCATGGCAACAGATCCCCCTAAAGGGGCTTCCTTCCTTTCCTCAGTTTATTGGTCTCTATCATTATTAAATCATCGGAGATAAATGCACACAGAGAAGGGTCAATGTGTGGATCAATGGACAGCAAATAAAGAGGAACTTTTCCATATTCATACAAGTGAGAGATTTGAAAAGATCAAACACCAGAGAAGTGCCAGGCCCTTAGCATGTCACTCTCATACAAAATGCATTGTGGGGACTCTGTGGGATCAATATACATCTAACACCTTCGGGACTCAGAATTTCAGGGCGGGGGATGCAGAGGAGGGGGAAATCAAGATATATTTATGAGCACAGTAGGGTAGGATATGAAGAGAGGGTTAAGCTCTCTGGGCTTGGGCTTTCTGCCAGGAGTGCATTCTGGTTTAATGCTACAAAGAGAAAATTGTACCTTGTTCTTTAACTCTGGGAGGATGTGGGGTTGCAGGTTCCCTGTGATGAAGCTTGATGGGACAGCCACAGAGTGGAACACATCTTACACAGTGCTGCAGCTGTGTGGGAGGTAATCCCAGACCACCAGCAGCTGGCAGGCAATCTTGTCTATACCTCCCCTCCACCGGGAACCTGAAATGGTCCCAGTCCCAGCATTCAGGAGAGGAGTCCATCCAGACAGGTTAGAGCTTATTTTGCCAGGGGTTGCACTGACCTGCTTTGCTTCTAGAGGAAACTTGTGCTTACAAATTTCCCAATTAATTGGTTCCATGTTATCTTCCCAGTAATGTCTCCAGCCACTGCTGCAATGAGTTTCCACTGCAGAAGAGTTTATATCTTTGATCACAGCCATGGTGCTACGAGGACAACAGTAAATTGTCTAGGTTTAGTGTGTAAATGCTCTTCCTTTGGACCTTCAATAAGAGAGGGATTAGACTTTCCTACAGGTAGTACCCACAAAACATTCACTGCTTTTGTAGCCTGTTCCAGGGGAATTCTCCATGAGCTTGGAATAGCTGCGTCCAGGCAAGTAAGAAAATATTATTAATGCTGGTTTTAGTCGGAAATGGGATGTGTGCTCTATTGGCCTCTGTACTCCAAATTTAGAGCCGGAACAAATGAAGTCTCTTGTGGCTATCGCTGTGTCTGCGTGTGTGCTCCCCAAAGGGGGAATTGAAGTCTTGCTTATTATTACCTTTCCGGGAAGATTTGGTTCTGAGAATAGATTTAAGATAGAGTTTAATTTGTTAGGATGGTATCTGCAGGCAAGAAGGCAGCGGGAGCTGAGGAGAGAGGTCAATTGACTACTTCGTGCAGAATCCACCATGACTTTTCTGATTCCTGTGACATGTTTCTGCTTCAGCGTTATTGGAAAAGCAAGTCAGGAGCATAGAGTTTCTGTGTGACACAGCATGTCTGCAGGCCACAGACCAGGTGTAGGTGTTCCTTTGCATTTATCAAATGGCAGACTGCACATCAAACTCTTCAAATGCTGATACAGTTTCTGTTGAGCACACTGCAGGGTTAGGTGGTAGACGTTGACTTTATAGATTAGATGTCCAGAGCTCTCGTTATGCCAGGATACCTGCAAGCCAGGCAGCAGCAACGTAGCCTCCATGAACTCCTCTGTCCTGAGATGCCTCAGGCTGTGATGAACCAACACCTCCCAAGGTTTGCTCTGTCTTCGTGAAACACTTGCTGTGAGTTCACATACACTGTGTGGCATCTGGGAGAACTGGAGTGGAAGATAGCACTGTTGAGTAGTTTGAGTGCAGTTGTCTGAGCCAAGTCACTTTAAGTTCTATCATCATCAGCTTCCCTCTCTGGATGAGAGTTAAATACACTTACGAGAAGAGGGGGCAGCAGCTCTATGGGATAAGGTTCCATTTTTTTTTCCACATGCTTAACAATACTTTTCCTAACATTGTTTTGGCTCATGACTGGTGAACTTCAATGCAAAGATAACACAAGGTGCTTGAGTTTTCTAAGGCAGAAAACCAGGAAAGAGAATGAAGTTCTTCCAACAAAGACAGAAAATCTCAGGACTGTCTGCTCTGGCTGATTTACAAAGCTGGTTTCAAACTGACTTTGTGGAGGCTGTGGAAGCGTCTCCATCTTGATAAATCTAGTTTTTGCAGAGGACAGTGTGTTTGTTGGTGGCTTTTCGAGCAGCTCCAGTAGGCAATACTGAGCATTCCAGCTCTCCAGAATAGTCCCAGAGGGGAGATTTGCCTGGAGCTGGCAGCATGTGGCATGTTCTCTCTTGCTGCAGAGGCCAGAGTCTGGATGAGGCGAAGGCTTTGCCATGTCTGCTTAGCTAATACTTGATGAAAAAGGCAACCCACCAGTAATGAGCTCACCTTGTGTTTTGCAGTTTTGGACTGGAGCCCATGGGAAGTGCAAGGTCCAAGGATTTTCCAGTCATGGCAATAAAAGCCTGGGCTCGCCCAAGGGCACTGCCCTCTGCGATGCTGTTTGCGGGCCCTCTGAGCACCAACAAGTACCAAACCCTGTGTTTATTCAGAGTCTTGAGCCATTCCATTGCTCAAACACACTCCCTGGTAGGTTACCTTCAACATAAGATCTGCTTTTCTAGTCCCCAGTTCTTTGAATTCTGTAAAAATCTCTGTCACATACATCTTCATCTCTTTAAGAAGCCTGACAGGAGAGTGGGTGTATTGTACAAATCGAAGAACTAATAATTCAAGCTCACTCATATTAATATAATGCGATGTGTTTTGTAAGCTAACGAAAGGGCATAATTCATAATGTACTATCTTATAATTGGGTAAATGCATCAGTGCCTCAAACAGGTTGTTTGCTAATTGTCAACTATTACAGCTGGAGTAAAAATATCGTTAAGTACCGTCTATATTTGTGTTTTTACAATGGAAGAGGAAGGAAATTTCCCCTTTGCTGCTACTGATCAAATGATGGTATATAACACGACTGGAAACCTCTTCCGAAACCATGTTTTCAGGATAGTATTTTTACCTCTGAAGAATTGACTTAAATCTTTAGTATTTTGTAGTCTATCTATTCATAATATAGGATGATAATACCTTGTGAATTATGTCTGTTGGAGTTTAATTAATGTATGGACATCAGTTTGAAAAATGCAGAGTGTTGATTATTGTATGACAATATAGTGTTTGATTTAAAAACTGATGGTGGAGAACAATAAATGGTGAACATGCTACCTTGCTTGGGCTGCAAATGCCATTTTGAAGTATTACATGAACAGCTTTCTTAATTTTCCACTCACTAAAATCCATATAATTCTATTTTAAGGTAATATGAGTATGTGTGTTTAAATATGGTATGGGATTCTGCACTGTGCAGAGGGGACTAGGGGAGCGATTATGTAGATTGGAGATAGTCGAAGGCAAGGTCTACGCACAGACCTTGGAAAGTATCTTGCCTCAAGTAAAACTGACAGTGGAGTTCAATGAAAATTTTGGCCAAGAGAACAGATGAGCATTAAGCAATCTCAATGCCAAGTGCTCTGAGGCCTCCACCTCGTTTGTGGCAGACGCTGGATATGGGAGATTCCAAATCATGCACTTGCTGATGCAAGCACTGAATGTTCATCGCTAGCTTGTAGGCCTTTTGCTCCCGAGAGGGAAGCAATCATGTACAGAACTGTGTCCCATCTCAGTAACTCACTGGTTCCCCTCCTCTCTGATACCCGGCTGAGACATCGTGATGGCTACAGCATCTACGTTCAAAAGAGGCATGAATGGTTCAGCTGACCAGCTGTCCCTTGCTCCCAGTCCGGCCTCTGTACTGTCACCAGGGTGGAACACCTTCCTTAGACCCCCAGGGGCAGGTGCTCTGGGTGTAGCCTTGAACCACTGTGTCAGCTTGGAGTCATCCCCACTGTTTGTTCTCTATAGATTTGCATGGACAACACATGTCAGGGAGGCTGCATTTGGTGCAGCCCGTGTTCTGTAACGAGACAGGGACAGCCACGGCTGAATGCAAAGCAGCCAGGGAATTCTAGAGGAGGCTGGGACACAGCAGAGCTCCTCTCCTCGTGCTGTTGTAATGCTTGGCTAATTATCAGTGCTCTCAAGGCGTTTATTCAGGGTGGCAGAGGATACATACTATTTGCATAGATTGGTCAGAAGGAATTAAAACTGTTTGTCTTGTTCTTTAGCTGGGTCCCCCTAGTCATTTCCCATCCTATAGCACGTAGGGTATTCTTGTAAGTCTTTTGACTCTTTCGGTGGGTATTCATTTCAAAGAGGTTTCCAAGTGCACAGGTATTTGAATAACTTACTTTAAATAAATGAATTCTTCTAGCAAGTGAATTCTTGGACTCGGTAGCAGGTGAAGTGTCCTTTTGTGTGTTTAGGAGCAGTGAATCACCATGTTCCTCCTATTATCTCTATGAATAATTCAAAGTTTGTAACTCTCCAGTAGAAATACACCTACTCATATCTGGGAGAAGTAATGCTTCCAAAGACAGGGAAGGATCTCATTCTGCTCCTTTCTCTGTCTCTCTCCTCTGTGTTCAGTTACCTACGTGAACAGCTGCTTTCTGGAGTAAATTTTCCTCCCACTGTTGCTGCTTTAGCCACGCTGACATCCACTAATGCTCTTTTCAAAAGATGATTTCTATTTCTAGCCCAACTAGCAGTCCTGGGAATTAAAGTGCGACCTCTTTCCTGCCAGGATAGTTGCTGGTGCGCACAGCAGTGGCTCATTCAGCATGCGATCTAGAGGGGGAAGGGAGCTGCCACTCTGGAGAAAAGGGCAGGTTTTCATCAGCTCTTTAAAGGAATGATGGAGGATTCCTGGCCGTGGAAAGCCAAGGATGGGATGTCATTTGTGACTCAGTAGGTGGCACTCTGTTTCTGGAGTCAACACCAAGACCTTGCTCCTGCCTGAGCTTGGGAGAGCAACTAAATTTGTCTTTGGTTTGGTTTTAGCAAGATATGTTCATTAAAGACGGGCTGGCTGTTGTGTCTGAGCTGAATTACATTGCTGGAGAGAAGAACCAGGCTCCCCAGCAGTTTCAGTTAGATACATTCTTATTTTTGCTCCCTTTCTGTGCACTTCAGGCAGTGCCTCAGCTCAGCCCAGATTTGGCTGCCTTTCAGCAGAGGTTGAAAACATCCAAAAAGCTTTGTTAATTTAGAGGTGAGCTGGCTGAAGTTTCTTTGATTTTTGACAGTGCAAGCACTACAGAGCAAGAACAGAAATTAAGGCCACAGATGTACCTCACTTGGGGCAGGCTTTGAATACCGTTGTGACACGGTGGTGCTGACTGGGCAGTTCACTATTCTCTCTCCAACTGGTCCCAACCCTTCCAGAGCTCCTGTGCTGTGATTGCTTATACTGCATCACGGAACAGTTTTGAAAAATCAAGGTTTATTTAATTAAAATGACATCCAAAAGCAGTATTCCTAGCCTGCCGTTACGTAATGCACTAGACAGAATAGAAAGGTGACTGGTCAGAACCCACAAACTAGAACCTTGTACGATCGAATCAACTGAGTGACACCAGCTGTGCTTGGAGAGTGTGTGTTCTTGAAGTGTATCATCTGCCACACTAATTCTCCAACGCATTCTGTTACAATTTAATAATATATTAGGAATCAAAAGGTTGGAGGTAGCAGTGCATGTTAAACCATGATTTTCAGATCTAAGAAGCATGCATAGATTAGGATGTGGTGTAAAAAACAAGTATGTTTGAACAAGACTTCTGGTTTACATCGTGCTGGCTGTTCCCTGGGCTGTGAGCTGTTCAGTCGCGCTGAGTCAACTCTAATAAACCCATACATTCATAGTTATTAATTTTTTATGTAGGCTTCTGAAAACAGGAAGAGAAGTGAGAGGAAGGCAGGATATGAGAAGAAGATGTCCATGCGATGCATTGCTGTTAAACTCTTTCAAACCATATGAACAGCTTCAACTGGTTACACTCAAGGATCAAATTCAGATTCTGACCCTTATTTAGACTCAGACTTCCATGGACAAATCCCATGCTTTTAATTTTGACATGCGTCTTCTTTATCTGCAAAATAGGGATAATAACTCTATCTGCCTCTCATGGGTGCAGCAGAGTCAGTTTCATCACTGTCAGCTCTATGGAATCCCTGAGTGAAAGGAACAACAGAAATACAGAAACCATGGGTTATTAATAGCAGGTGCTTGCCCTTGCATACATCACACGCACCGTTAGTCCTTCTGGCCAGTAATTTACAGGGAGTGAAAAGATGTTCCTCAGCATAAATACAACATGACACATGGATGATATCAGACCTCAGAGGTGTTGCAGTCCCTCAGAGTCTGTTCAGTCTAAACCCAGGGATGTCACCCCAAGCGGTTTGTACTTCAC
Organism: Tapera naevia; assembly: GCA_033556795.1. Taxonomy (NCBI): domain Eukaryota; kingdom Metazoa; phylum Chordata; class Aves; order Cuculiformes; family Neomorphidae; genus Tapera; species Tapera naevia. Next base: position 154,892 of record JAUMJJ010000353.1, read on the forward strand.
ATAAGGGTAAAATTAGAATGTGCAGGAGCTGTGGCATCTTAATAGTTAAATTTTAACTTCTGAGTGGTTTCCATTGCAAAGGCAGGTGAATCTCCTGTGCTGGAATTGGTGTGTGGACCGAAGTCTTGGTGGTTTTCTTTTTCTACCTCCTCTGTAGAGTCCAAAGGTTCCCTCCTCCCTGACACACTGGATACCTTTTTATTAGCAGGTGTACAGTGGATACAAAAGTTTACCTTCTGTGCTTTGTAAGTGATGGCTTTAATGGTCAGAACTGAGGGGACTGTGTGACAATAATCATGAGTCCCTAGTACACCCTTGAGGAGAGCTGTGCTTTAAGAAACACATGGCAATGAATTTTAACGCTTCATCTTTGCTCGTTCACCTTGCAAACCATGATTCTCAGCAGGCAATTCAGCGGTAACGGCATGCTGGGATGAAGAGTGTGTGTGAAGTGAGTCTGAAGATCTTAGAACTGGAACAGCGAGAAATGCTGTAAATCCAGATGTAGGACAGCTGACCATAGTATGACCACACTTGACTGTAGGAGACTGGGTAAGCAGGAGGTGCTACAGTCGGACAGAAGCATTTTACTGAGGTTGTGTATATGGAAAACATCTTAATTAAACTGTGAGCCATCCTAACCACAGGTGTCATTGTCCTCAGTTCCCATCAAGTACTGAAATCACCAGCCAGTGTAGAAATAATCATAGAATCATAGAATGGTTTGGGTTGGAAGGGACCTCAAAGCCCATCCAGTTCCTATCCACCTTCCATGGGCAGGGACACCTCCCAGTGGATCAGGTTGCTCGAAGCCCCATCCAGCCTGGCCTTGTACACCTCCAGGGATGGGGCAGCCACCACTTCTCTGGGCAACCCGTTCAAAGAGGCAGAAAAAATACAAAGATCTGGGAAGCAAGGCACTTCCCTTTACATCTCTGCATGTCTGGCCATGTCTGTCTCCTGGCAGTAATTTGAAACTTGGGAAAAATCATTTTCTTTGTGCATATCTCCTCCTGTATCCCCCAGGGCAAATTAGAGATGGCTAGGAGGTTATTTATTTTCAGTAATAATATAGACACTGCTCCCAGACTTCCTGCTATTGTGCGATTATTTAGATTAATTGACTAGGAAAGATGCACCATCATCTCAGGCCCTTAATAAGGAAGACTGCAACATGGATTTATTCAGTATTAATGCATATTACGGGGAGACAAGGCCTTGCTCTTAGAAGCATACGGACAAATCTCATTGCTGAGTGTTTCCTGGACCAACTGTATTTGTGTACTAAGTGAAGGATTGTGTGCTCCCTTGCCTGCAGCAGCACGGCACCTCAGGAGTGAGGAAGAGATCCTTGGTGACATTTTTAGAACCTTTGTTAGTGGATAACTTTGCTCACGTGAAGTCAGTTTCCGTCAGTGTCTGCTGGCTGTTTCTGAGAACTGCTGGTGTGCTGCTGGTTTGTGACCCTGCCTGTACATGTGTAAGAGCTGGGACCTTAAATATGCTTTTAGATGCTTTACAGTGTTGTATTCTTAATAGGAGAGAGAATCTATCCAGAAGAGGCTTTTAAAGCGTAACCTGCCCTTGTTGCTTTCCTGCTGAGAGTTAACACATCAGTGTTGTTACCTCCCTATAGTGACACTGCTGTGCAGCAGCTCGGCCTGGTCTAAGGCCAGGCTTTGGCTGAACAGCTCTTCCCAAAACAGAGATTTTGAGGATCTTTGAGGCAAATCTGTTTCTCCTGAAACATTTCAGTGATTTTGACTGTAATCTGTTGAACGGACAGAGAAGCAGCTTGCCCATCCCCAGCTAACCCAACAGTTTCCTTCATTACAACAGTGCAAATCCAGAGTCGCTCTCTTGACTTCACTGCTATTGAGATGCCTGGTTATAAGGAAGCCTCAGTTCTCTCCTTTGTGTTAACGTGCTGTTGCCTTTTTTATGGTCTGGGGAGTTAGGTTTATTCAGTACTCAAGGGATTAACAGTAACAATAATAGAAACACCATGCTAATTTGTGTGACTGACGGGAAGAGCCTCTGCAGCTTTCTGATTGTTGCATCTTCATGTTTAACAACCACACCTGATAATTGGTTTGCTCTGTGTACTTTACTCATTTGCTGTGACAAGTGCATCTTACTACAAGTTGTTACGACACCTCACAGTGCTGCAGTGGCTGCCCTTTAGTGTACAGTGTAGACCTGATGGAATCTTGGCAGTGGGAAACCACAGTACGCTGGAATCTCTGCCTGTGGAATATCTGGAGGGAAACAGAGCACCACTGTGCTGGACAGTGAGGCTCCTTTGTGAGAACCTCAACAAAGTATGAGGCCCAGAAAAATGTTTAGGTCCTCACTCTGGGTGCGTTCTGGCAACATTGTGTGATTGTGTATCCTTTACACAAATACCTGGGGAAAATCTTAAGAAATCCCAAACAAATAATTTAGGAACTGTGTTCAAACTGGTGTGCCTTCAGAAGCAGTGTATTCTAAATGCGTTGGGCAGACTGGCAGAGCACAGGGAGTGAATAGCAGTAGAGATGAATAAAGCACACAGTTCTGTTGAGCTGGGCTCCCTGATCTCCTACGCTATAACTGATCTCACATGTCTCTGTTTGCTGTCCAGGTTTTACTGGGATTTGACCATGCTGCTCCTGATGGTAGGGAACCTGATCATCATCCCTGTGGGCATCACTTTCTTCAAGGATGAAAACACTACCCCGTGGATTGTCTTCAATGTGGTCTCAGACACATTCTTCCTCATAGACCTTGTCCTCAACTTCCGAACAGGCATTGTGGTGGAGGACAACACAGAGATCATCCTAGACCCACAGAGGATCAAAATGAAGTACCTGAAGAGCTGGTTTGTGGTGGATTTTATCTCCTCCATCCCTGTGGACTATATCTTCCTGATTGTTGAAACCCGCATTGATTCCGAGGTGTACAAGACAGCCCGGGCACTGCGCATCGTGCGCTTCACCAAGATCCTCAGCCTCCTGCGGCTGCTGCGGCTCTCCCGGCTCATCCGCTATATTCACCAGTGGGAGGAGGTGAGCACAGGCTGTGGTGCACTTGCATCCAAAATCTTTTCTCCACTTACGCTGGCATTACACAAAAGTGCTTTCTTTGAATGTCTATTCTCCTGCTTTATCCCAGTGTGAATGCTAAAGAATTGTCTCAAGTCTAATGCTTTGCTTTTAGCAGGTTCCAGAGAGGGCCTTCAGCCTATCGATCGTTAGTCCCTTGAGACTGTGCTATCTGTCTGCTTCACCATCATAATGTGTGTAATCTGTGGAGAGGATGCATGGGCTGGGAGGAGAGCAAGTACAGGTGGAGCCCTGCAGGGACGGTGTGTTTAGAGAGCTGCCAGTGGAGTAGTGAGCCAGACAGCAGGACCTTGCCCTCTTAGAACCCCAGAAGGTCCAGAAACAGCTCAGAGGAAAGGTCTAGACACAGCTGGTTTGCAGAACCTGACATTTGTTTACCCAAGCATCTTCTTTTACATGCTTATCTCTTGAATAAATGGCTTGGTGATACATTTATTACCTTCTTGCTTTCTGAATTCTCTGATACAGTGTTAAGGGGAAGAGGAAAGAAGAGCAATCTGCAGACAAGTAGGGTCTGTTTAAAAACGTAAAGGTCTGGTGGAAAGCAAGAGCCCCACTACTCCTGGACCCTCTGCTGTTCCCAGGGGAGTTCCAATCTGCAGGGTGAGTTGTCAGACCTAGTGTGAGTGAAGCCACAACCTTACAAGAGGCTTGCAAATTAGTTTTTTTTCCCTGCCTTCGTGCTCTCCAAAGTAAAGTGAAAGCTCCCTGCAGCTTTCTTCACATGTCAGGAGCATATTTCCAGGACAAGGAAAGCTGGTCAAGGCAATTTCATTTTCCTCCCCATAATTTCTCCTCTGCTTTGGAGCAGAGCCTGATGCAGAGCATGATCTAATGCAGAGTGTGCTCCTGGGAATGTGAGGGGAAAGCAGCCATGCAAGTCATGGCTAGGTTGCACCGAGCTGTCAGAACACTAATTCACAATGGAGCTGAACTGTTTCCTCCTCCCAGCGTCGCAGGCTCAGAGGGAGAGCACTGGGGCATACCTTACAAATTTCGAGCTTCATTTTTTTGGTGTTATGATTTGTGAATGCTTCACTTACAGCAGAGGTAATGCCTTGGTGCAGTTTGGGATGACACTGTGCAAGGTGCTGTACAGATGTGTAGGGAGTGAAGAATTCACTGCTGGTTTAATTTGCTTCATAGCACAGGCAGGCAGGAAATGCATAAAGAGATGGAGATAAATGAAGCAAAAGCATCCTTCCCAGTGTAATTCAGTAAGTCAGAGAGTGAGCAAAGCAACGAAGTATCTCCAAGTCTGGTGTCTCATCCCTTGGTTGTGTTGCTTCTCTGCCCTCTAATCTGAGAACGTGCAGGAAAGGCGAGTTGGTGGCTTTGATTGTTGTGAAATCAGCTTCTTTGTACAGATTTATGTATAGCCCCAGCAGCACAGAGATCAGTCCTTGCTCATCTCTGCTCCTTGACTGCCTCTCTGTAAGGTGGCTGAACAGGACTGAAGTAGTTTTGCTGTTGACTATACTGAATCTGTTGTAAAAAATAATGATATGAAGCAAACTGGTGCCCTTTCCCTGTTTTCCTTCTCACTCAGTTTCTCGGAGCAGCCATTTCTGGTTTCAGCCTCGCAATACAAATCACCAGGGCATTTCTCCCCTTTGCTGGCGGTCGTGCTGGCGGGGGCAGCACAGCCAGGCACTCCCTGGATCCCCCCTGAGGAACAGACTCCCCGGAGCCATGCAGTGCTGCAAGTGGAAGGGACAGATGGTGTTGGATTGCAGTTTGAGACTGCAATGCAGACTCTTTATGCATTGCAGAGCCCAGCAGAGCAAACATGATGGTCTTGTTTTGAAACAGGGCTCGACCCAAGCAGCACTTTCCAGGAGAGAGTGTGACACTAGGAGGTTTTCTGCCGTTTCAACGGGGGGAGGGAAATAGAGAGAAGGGCTGATCCCTGTCATTGGTACAATGTGTGCTACAAAGCAACAAAGAGACAAGGGAAGAGGAGGGCTTTGTGTGAGAATGAACGGTTGTGCTCCCTGGAACCACACTGGCAATCCTTTCAGCCTCTTACTCCAAAGTGCTCACATATCTTCTGTCTCTGGAAGTTCATATTAATCTTTCCTCACTGCACAGATGAGAAGTAGTCCTCTGGAAGTGTTAATTCTTGCAGGACAGAGCAGTGTTGGACTAGGCTTCCTCTGGGTGTACACAAGGGGCAGGTTGCTGTGCAGAGTTAAAGAAGGAGGAGGACTGTTGGGAGAGGGGGTTGCTGAAGACTCCTGTTCTGCTTTGCTCCCCTGCACTATCCTGCTCTACATCTCTCTTAGGCTCTTTGCATGTGACCAGATCAGCTAAAATAGACTTGTGAGTAGAACTCACTGCTCCACTGGAGAAGAGAATGTGTGTGAATTGCAGGAACGTGCGTAGGGCGGTCTGAGGCAGGGTTAGCAGAGGTGGATGGACTAATAGAGAGGCAGTGTGTCACGTTGTGTCTGGATAGAGCATCCCTCTCACCTGAGCTTGTGCAGTGACTTTTGATGGAGCAGTTGCTACTGCCTTGCTTGTAACTGTCATTGAGACTTTGAGTCCTACATGAGGAGGAGAGGGGGATCCAGCCGACACAGAGGTGTTAATGTGCTCTCCCTGCCTCCTTGACAAACATGACTCTCGTGTAACTCAGAGCTTAGAGGAGTAAGTGGCCGCTTCTCGAGTTCACAGTGAGCCTCTCTGTTTCTTCCCCTGCAATTGTCCATGCTCTGCATGAATTTATCACTCACCCTGCAGTGAGGAGAGAGCAGCCTTCTCTGAGGCTGCAATGCTGTAAAACAGCCAGCCACTCATCAGTTCCAGATCGATGCTAGTCATGAGTCTGTGGGCTCGAGAGCCAGCGGTTTGAAGTGCCTGCACCACTCTGGCTCAGTGGCAGACAACTCTTGACATCCTCCTCCAGATCTGAAACATGTGCTTTGGGGACTGCAGCTGGGCAAGCCACCTAAAGAAAAAAGGAAAGAAAAAAAGAAGAAAAACAATCTAATGCACTCTTCTTCACTGAAGTACGGAAATAACCTTAATTCCAAATGTAGCAGTTTGATTTGCATTATCCCTTTGCATATGTGGTCCAATGAATGAATTTACCAGTAGGGCAGAATATAAATAGAGTCTTTTTGAAGTGTCTGCCTTATCTACCCTGCAGTAGGAGGCCTGAGTGCAATGTAGGGAGGCATACTGGTACTGGCTCAAGCCTGCCCTGCCTCAATATCATATAAACTTCAGCACCCAGTAGTTACTGAGCCCATAGCAGAGATCCAGGAGGACTGGCAGCATCTGTACCTGGAGCTGCGCTGCCAGGGTTAGAACAGACATGGGTACACCAGTGACATCGTGCCTCATTCATACCTGGGAAAGCTCTCAGCATCTCAGCCTTTGAGCCTCTCCGACGGCTCCTCGGGGTATCTGGGTTGGTCAGTGATTCTTGGCCATGTGAACGTGGAGCCACATTGTCACTCACAGAGCCAGGAGTTGGGTCTTCACACTGAGAAATTGTTGAGAGAAAGCCGACTCTGACCATTAACACCCTACAAACCTTTATTCCAAGGTCACCCAGCAGAACAAAGAAAAGCAGAATAATACCATGTAACCCACATACCAATTCAAAATGAACCAGTACTGTTGAGGTTGTGAATGTTAGATGAAATAAAAAAAAGAAATTTAGGCTTTCCTAGGCAAAATGGCTTGAATTTTATTTCCTATGAGCAATTTACTGTTTTATGCTCACCTTGTACTGCTGTGTTTGGTGCCAGGATGCAGTGACCTGTATTTAAGATTGAACTGTTTTGACTTATGAACAAGGAACATTTCTTGGGACAACGGTAAAATCCTGCTCCTATAAACTGGTTTCCAAATAGCACATAGGCTTAGATAACCAAAATATCTCAATTTCAGGGTCTATATGAGGGATTATGATGGGAGGGAAAGGAACAAACTGGTTTTGGTATGTGTCACAATAAGTTTATTGTGAGAAGGTTTTTTTTAGATTTTTGTCAGAAAAAAAGTAGTTTTCAATTTTGCAATCTGTAACGTGCAGAAAAGGGCAATTTGATGATTTGCAAACTGTTACACCAGTGAAAACTTGAAAACTTTCCTGACTGGTGTCCTTTTCTTCCCTGAAGTTTCCATATTACATAAAAAATTTATCATGGAGGGAATGTATCTTCCCAGGTCTCTTGCTGGCCACAGGTGACATCATCTGACTGATGTCATCATTGTAAGAAGATTCAGAGATATTCAGGAAACTGATCCAAAAGCTGGAGGGCTCGTGTGCAGGACTAGGAGAGCTTCCAAAGCCTATGAGAATATGGCTTCCCACTGGCCTTCATTTTGATTTGAACAGCCAGTTCCCTTTGTTTCTTCTGACCTATAGGTAGCCTTCCTGAAATTAAATCAAAATAACGTGGCTGTTGGCCTGGGGGATGTAATGTTAGGCCACATCCATAGCTGGATCTTGAGTGGGGAGGAGCTGGGCAGGATCATTGTCTTCAAGTAGCACAGCAGGTCCCTGTTCCATAAGCAGCGCAAAATAGCTTAGCAGATTTTTTATCGATAGGATTTGCAATTCTGTTGTGTTAAATAGCAAGGCAGACCCATGAGAGTAACTCATTAAAAACTCTAGCCACCCTTGAGTAAGATCAGACTGAGCAACCACGGGCAATGTGGCAGGGAAGGGGAGGATGGGCTGGTTTGCTTCCTAAATTTGCATTGCCTCATTTTTGAAGGCAGCGTTATCAAGCATGGGTCTTTAATGTCATTACAGGAGCTTATTAGAACCATAATGCAAGTTACAGTGATTTGCATTCTCACTGCACAAAGTGACCCAAAATTCGAGCATCTTTTCCTTTTAGAGAAAACCCTGGCTGCACAGAAATCAATGGTAAAAACACTCTTGTCGACATATTAGAAGGAGGTTGTTCAAGATTTTACCACAAGTTTTCATTGAACTGTTTTCATTCGTGCAGCACAACATCCTCACGGAGTGGGGACAGGCAGCAGTAAGAAACAGATGTTTTCCACTCTGGTATGGCCACTGCTTTTTACCTCTCTTGCCCATGGGCAGGTAGCGGTCCATCTCCTCCCTGTGCTGCATTACCTTTCAGGAGAAAGAGACCTGCAAAAGTTTTTTGGTGGAGTTTGTCCATAGCAGGAAGTTCCACTACTATAATGCAAATGAAACTTCCCACCTGGGCACTGGGAATACAGTTTCAAAGAAAATGTCATAAAAAATGGGTTATAATGAATTACTGGGAGCCAGGCAAATATTTGAATAGCTGCGCAGCTACAGAGGTTGCCATGAAAAGGAAAAAGCCTTCTATTTTTTTTGCAGTCACCTTCTGGCAGTGCTTAGTGGATCTTCTGTCAACAGGATGGTATGATAGGGGAAATAGATGGCTTGAGGGGCTGGGATCAGGGCATGGAGCCATTTGTCTCTAGGTCAGTAGTTCAGATGCAGCTGGTAGCAAGGGAAAGCCGTTTACTGTCTCACGGATGCTTTTTCTCTGATCCGTTCGGAGTAGAGGGGTGCCTGTGTGATTGGATCATCCCAGAGCTGGCCCTGGGAAGCCGCAGGCTCCTAGTAGCAGCAGCAGTGGGGTTCAATTCCCCTCCCCATCTGCAGTGAAGACCCCTGTGACTGGGTATAAGGCAAGTCAATAAGGGGTCCTGCCTGTGCCCAGCCTCCGGTTCTCTCTGTCACCAGGGCCCTCAGTCTGGGCTCTTCTGCTGGGGTGGAATTAGCGATGTTTTTGACAGAGGCAGGTTGAGCTCCTCATGACTGCTAATCACTGTGATAGCTGGGTGCTGCTCCCACCTTCCATTTGCCTCTCCCTCAGACTCCTCCTAGCCTGGTCTCCACGTGTCCCTTCACTGGCCGCTGTGATGTTTGCCTTTCTCTTGGGGAGCTCATGTCTCTGGATTTCTCTGCCAGCACCAGCTGCCTGCAGCTCAGTGCTCGTGTCTTGCCAGCTGCCGATCCTTTTTCTTCAGGCCATTGTTTCTGGAGGGGGTTTCTGGCAGGCTTTATTGTTGCTGTTGGGTTATAATACCAGAGGGTCCTCAAAGGAGAAGTGCTGGAGTTTGGCATGAGGAGATTCCTCCTGCAATCAGGGTCATTGTCTAATATTCAATGCCATGGAGGCTTTGCCCTTTGTCACTGAGGCTCCAGCTGCAGTGACGTGGGGACCTGGGACCCTTGGCATATTGACACAGCCTGCCATTTGCTGTCTTGTAACATCACAGCGTGCTGACAGACCATGTGGTCACCTGAATCAAGTGTGGCTGTAACAGGGAGAGGGGCCTGGAGAACCCTGTGCGCTGACTGGAAAGCGGAAGGAAAACTTCTGGGAGCCACAGAAAAATCCCGTGAGCTCAGGACCCAGCAAGGACAGTGCCCAGTTCCCTTAGGAACAGAGATTCACACCTCAACAGGGCTGTGCCCTATGGAAAAAAACACTGCAAAGAACAGCCTGAAAGGGCTGTTCCCTCCATGAAGCTGGAATTGAGCACCTCAGGTTGTGTACGTGGCCCTGCAGCCAGGGCTGGGCCCTGTGTCAGCCGATCGCGTGGTGTCTACACGATGCACATATATACAGTGCTGCCGCTGGGAACAGCCAGTGCAGCTTTGGAAGCCATTCCAAGGGAGATTCCTGTTACCATTTGGGTTGCTGATCCCATGCCAAATCTGTTTTTGTCTTTTAGCAGTATAGGCTTCATGTTCTGCCAAACTCACCCTATACTTTAAGACCACTGTGTCTAAGGCACATTAGCCTTGGCAAGTGGTAACAAATTAATTGCTCCTCTTGTTGAAGCTTCTTACAAGAAGGCACTATCGATTGCCTTCATATCAAGTGAAAAACTTTAATGAGGTCGCTGAAGAGAACAGCATTTCCTTGCCTCACTTTTTGTATTTAGCAAGAGAGGGCTGGAAAAGGACGTGCTGAATACATAAATGATGTGAGTGGAGCAGGAACTTGGCCCAAATAGGACCATGGCAAAAAAAATCAAGTTGATTAGTGGGGGAGGAAGTAAAGGGGAATTGGGAGCTTAAGAAGGAGCACGGCAGTGTGGAGCTGAGTTTTGCCAAGAAAGATTGAAGTCAGTTACTCCATCTCCCCACAGAGTATCCTCCTGTGAACTGAGCCAGGCCCTGGGCAAGGGGAGGTGCCAAATGAGGACCTGAGCAGCTGCCTCTGCTGAAGTTAGATTGAAAGGGAGAGCAAAGCTCTGCTAGCAGGAAAACGCCCCATTCAGAGGGAGAATTAAGGATTTAGATTCTGGACGGAAATCTATATCTGAACAGCTCTTTAGATGTCTGTGGTCTCTTCTGTCTGGTTTGCTGTGCTTGTCTCCCCTTGAAGCTGGTGGGCACTGCAGCACCACTGGACCCCAGAGGACCCCACGGCAGCTATTTTGTTCTAGTAAGTGGATGAGGCTGGTGGGGAGAGGAGAACCAATTATCAATGCACCTCCCTGGGCAGACACAACACCCTGTGGCAAGTGCTGTTGCATTGTGGAGCTCAAGGCAGAGCAGAAGCCTGAGTCCTTCTCCCAGACAAAGCTCCTAGGATGGAGTGCAGTGTTCAGACCTCAGGCTTCAGCACCACTGCCAGATAATACTGAGAGGTGAAGAATTCATGTGTGTTGCCATGCGAACAAGGTAGCCAAAGGCAAGCTCTTGCCTTGCAATGATGCTGTGCACTGAGGGAAGGCAGTGGGGAAAGAAAGGTCAGTACCCAGCCTGCTGGCAGGGCTGCATGAGGCTGGCTGGAAGGGCCTGACCCTGACCAGACTGGCTGGGGAAAGAAGGAACACTCTTCCACAGGGCAGCAAAACCTCTGGCCCAGCTTTGGCTCTGAGAAATTCTCACTTCCACTCTAGAGAAGAAGTTGCCAGCCACAGTGCAAGGCTCCCAGGAACAGACCATGCATGGGGAGCTAGAGCTGGGAAGCCTCAGCCGTGAGAAAATGTTTGGTTTTCACTCTCTTTTCTTCTTGCCAGAAATATGCCAATGCAGTGCAAAACAGTCTTACTTTCCCCACGAGTTTGAGGTAAAGGGAAAGAAGTCTTTCTCGGGAAGGACAAGCTTCACTCCTGAGCAAGGCACAGAGAGATGCGAAGGTTTAATGGGCAAGAGCCTTATTGATGAAGTTATTTTCCGAGCACTGCTGTGAAAAGAGCTGTTTCGAAGACAGTTTCAGGACATGCAATTATCCAGTTTGCCAGCTTAATGCATTCAACTTAACCTCATTTTTTATGAAGCAGAAATCAATGTGGTAACTTTTTCAGAGCTGAGAGGCGACATTTTATTCTTGCTTTTCTCATAAGAAGGCATATTTTTAAGCTTCCTCTCCTACTTTAATTCTCCCTCTCCCAGATTTGATTAAGCAGGAACACCCCGAGGGCTAGAGGAAGGGGTGAGGCGATTACCACATTCCCAAAGTCACATTAGAATGGAAAATGTTTCTTAAATCTCTTTGCAATATATAGCAAAATATTCCTTATTGCCTTCTTGGGAGAAGACTTGGAAGTACATCTCTGACTTCAATACAAGAACTTTTTTATTCATTTCATTCAAGCACCACTTCACCAGGGAAGGACTCTAAAGCGGTGTTGATGGTGCTGATCCTCACCACAGCTTTTCTTTCCACGGAACGCATATTCCCAGTTCTCTTCCAGCATCTGTCACCTTCTCTGCTCCCACATGGGCAGGGATATTTTGGGAACTATACCTCTCTTGTGTCTTGTCCCCTTCCTAAGCAAGAAGTCCTGCAGAGCAGCAGCTGCCAGAGTTGTCAGCTGGGTCATGCCTGTCCAGAAGTTTGTCAACGAGAGTGTACCATAAAACTAAAGAGAGTAAGATAATTGCCCTGTTTCTCATTAATGTGCCCCCTGTCCTACCCTCGGTGCTTTGAGAATGGGTTGCACCACACATATAGTGTTTGGGTCTGGAGACACACATGAAATCCTTACTGAGTAAAGAGAAAACTTTACAGCAAAGATCTTCAGCCCAGGCTTGCTGTGCTGCCACCTTCCCGTCACGATTCTCTTATGTTCCAGGAAGTAAACATGCTTTAGTTTTTTGATTCTTCCAGGTAAACATGAATTGTGTCCCTCGCTCCAGTAAGTTCCTGACTACTGGATTTGGAGGAGGAGCAGGCGCTGATCTCTTCTCTCTGGTGACCAATGATAGGACTCGAGGGAGTGGCAAGAAGGTGTGTCAGGGGAAGTTTCAGTTAGATATTGGGAAGAAGTTCTTCACCCAGAGGGTGTTGGAGCAGTGGAACAGCTCCCCAGGGAAGCAGTCAGTGCCCCAAGCCTGACAATATTCAAGAAGCATTTGGACAATGCCCTCAGTCACACGGTGTGAGTGTTGGAGCTGTCCTGTGCAGGGATAGGAGTTGGACTCGATAATTCTTGTGGGTCTCTTCCAACTCAGGACGTTCTATGATTCTATGATTTTTTAATTATAAAAGTTGACAAAACCCATTTCATTGGGGCCCCTCGTTTCAAGTTTTTTGTGGCGGCTCGATGGCAGAAGGATCCCAAAGAGCAGAGCAGCCCCAGGCTGCCCCAGGGCTCCTGGCGCGGCTCAGCGTGTGACTCAGCAGTGCTGCTGGCTGCGCTGCCGCAGCAGGGGACGCGCGCTGGCTGAGCAGTGCTGAGCTGGGTCAGCTGCAGAGGAGCCCTGAGCATGCAGAACCTCAGTTCTCAGTAGTTCTCTACACCATCGGGTTGGTCAAGTGCAGGATGCAAGGGTGAATGTGTGTATATACAGAGGGAAAGGGAAATGAAGACTCTGGGCTTTGGCTTTTTAATCTAAAGACAGAACTCTTTCCCTGACAGTGTCAAATGGCAGTGGTGGCTCTGTCTGTCTTGGCAGAGCCACGTAGCAGGCAGATCCCCACTGAACTGCTGGGGATTGTATCCTTGCCGTTTGTTCATCTGGTATGTATGAGGGAGAAACCAGAAATCAGGGACAGCCTGATCACAGGAAACATTCTGCCTTTTGTGACAGCTGGGAAAAGAAAGGGAGAGATGTGACCTGAAAAATGAAGCACCAGAATTCTTCCTGTGCTTTCCTTCCAGGCTTGGGATAAGCCATTTGCTTGTAGTCCCACAACGCTCCTTAAACAACTGCAGTTCATTCACACTTGTGATGTGCCTTTAGGCCTGGGATCTGCTCAGACATAGACCCCAAGCATCCCCACTGCAATATGACATAACCACATAACCACGTACTTCTCTGTGAAGTATTCTCTGGCAGGCCCTGTCCCCAGGCCAAGGGAATGCTGTCCGTACTCTCCTCTAGGAACAGAGCCCTCACCCAATGTGGGACACACGTAGCTTTATCTTAGCACACTCTGCTGTCTCATGTGGCTGCTCATTATTCTGGGAGGTATCCAATATCCTCTCCCTTGAGCTGTTGGCTTGGGATCCTCAAGGTAGAAGAGCTCAGAAGAGGATGGTGTTGTGGTTGCTGAGTATCTCTTATCCCTAACGATTAGGAGAAAGTCAAGGAGTGTGCTTCTCAAGATTGGATCCAGCCAGGGTAGATAATCAAGAAAGAATGATGGTCTATGCAACGTGTAGGTGGATTTGGAGCAGAAGAAAACCAGCTAGAGGGAGAATCTTGAGTTAAGGAGGGAGTCAGGTGTGGGCCAGGAGCTGAAGATTGGAAAAGACGTGACTTGGTGCAACTCTGGTGGAGGAGGGAGCGGCCATGCTGGGCAGCAAGCTCAGGAGGGGAGCCAAGGCTACCCGGCGGTGGGGTGTGCACAGAGCCAAACCCCGGGGAGCTGCTGGAGTCGGCCCTCATGTGAGATCACTTTAGATCTGTCTCTGCTCTCGGGTGGTGGAGCCCGTGGAGGGTGAACTTTGAGAACCTCTCTCTGTGCTGGCAGTGACAAGCGATCAAATAAGTGGCGGCAGTGCTTCCTTGTAAACACTGGGAAGAAACTGTGAGGATGATGTCCCTTAAAGCAGCTGACAGGCCTGCTCTTCCTCAAGTCCCTGGAGCGGGTGGAGAGCAGTGAAGACGCAGCAGCTGTGTTTGTTTCTTTTTTTCATATATTTTTTTTTTCACCCAGCAAACTGCCGGGTTTTAATTCCTCTTGATTTGCTGTGTCTCAGTGCAGCCCAGTTTGGAGAGGCTGTGACTCGAATAGGGTTGATTAGACTCCTCCTGACTATACAGCACCCAAACATCCACTAATTCCACTTTATCCCAACAGTGTGACTGACTTTTCTGAATCTACAGAGATTTAAGCTGAAATTGTTTAGTTAATTACACAAATTTAGCACAGCCTAAGTCCAGAGGCCTCTGTCAGGACCAGCAGTGATCATCAAAGAAAGGTCCTCAGCAGAGAAATAATTTCCATTCATCCTCTTGTCACCACCCCCCCAAACTGGTCCCATCCACTGGGCCCAGCTTTAACTGACGTCTGCAAGTGGCAGAACGTACCTAGGGAAGATGAGACACACCAGCATGACCACATCAACATCACTAAGAAAGTTCCTCTCTCTCAGTGCTAAAGGGATGCACCCCCCTCCAAATTCAGCATGCATAGGAATCTTCCCTGAAAAACACAGGTGGTGGGACAGGGGAATTGTGCCTCTGCGGCACTGGGGAGCTGTTACAGCACATCACAGAGCTCAGAAGAGCTTGATAGGAGCCTTTACAAATGGTTTGCCTGGCACCCTTAACACTGCCCTGTCCTGCCACAGGGATACCTGGAGCCCCTCTAGAGAAAGCCCAGCCAACTGCACCCCTCCGGGGGCTCCCTACAAGCTGGCAGCGTCCCCACAGCTGGAGGGGGATGTTCTCCTGGTGGCTTTGTGCAGATGTGTTGTAATGCACTGATGAACTCAGGGTGTCACAATAAGCCCAGCACTTCTTCACTCTCCCAATATCTCTGTCCCTGCCTTGTGTTAGAACATCCATGGGAGATGCAAAGTGAAGCCACTAATGAGTTATAGGGAGCTTGTGCCATGATCACCTTCCTCTCTATTTGCAGATTACTCTGCCATGCATAGAAAGGCTACGAAGGGCTGTCATTTGCATGCAGGTGGAGAGTGGAAAAAACATGTGTGTGATTTGGGTCAATTCTGCCTCCTCCAGCAGGTTCTTCGCCCTCCCGCAGGCCTGGCCGGTGGATGAGTGTGGCTCCTCTGCACTCCAGGCACTTCCACAAGGGTCTGCTCCCTGCCTGGCTGCACAGGCATCTCACCAGCTGCCCTTTTCAGTCAATATATCACCTCAAGCTTATGCGTATGAGGAAGGAGAGATAGCATCTTCTCCCTTTAGCTCTCTTCCCTCCAGACCTGAAAGACATGTTTGTCTGTTGTCTGGAGCACAAGGCAGAACCTGTGCGATAGAAATACGGTGGAAGGCCAGCAGGGCAAGAGGAAAGCAGAATGGAGAGGGCTTCTGTGCACTGAGACAGTAGAAATGAGGATTGGGGAGAGGCTGCTGCATCATCTAGTGTGTCGTGGTGCAGGACTATCTGTTTGGTCTTCAAGGGCTGTTGTCAGGTCAGTTTGAAATGTGTCAGAGAGCAATACCTTGTCGATTTTTCTGAGGTGTTCATCTTGCAGTACTGTCCTCTTTGACAGCAAAGGAGTGCTTACTTTTCAGTGCCATAGGTTGCTGTGCTTCTCCAGGGTCTGTCTAGGCCCACAGAGAACAAGTGGGCCAGACATTGTAGAGCTGGTCTGTGCTGTTGCCAGTGAGGAAGAGATTGGCTTGTCCAGTATGGAAAGAAAAAGAGACCTCTCTCTGGTATCCACTGTGAGGGAGAGGAATTAGCATATAGCAGATTGCAGCTCCATCCTGCTTTGCTGCCTTAAACAGTGCATCCCAGGAGTGCATGTGGGTAGAGTGCAGCTGTGTTACCACGGAGCTTGAGGAATCCGTTCTGGAGCTTCTCTCATGACCCAGGGGAAGGGTGTTGCTGGAGGTGAGATGCAAGCGCATGGTGCTGCTGCTTTTTATATACAGATCTTTGCCCCACTCCTTGCCTTCTTCAAGGACATTGTAGCAGCTGATAGGGAAAAAGAACACAACTCATTTTAGGAAGATGGAAAAAACCCTTCAGTTTCCCTCCTGGCTCCTTGTGGGTGCTGGGAATGCAGACGATGAAGTCTGGAGCCAGGCTGGAGCACATTCCTCTGGCCTTTACCCTCTCCTTTCCCCCCCCTTCCCGAGGCACAGCATGCTGCAAGCTCCTGCAGGAGATGGTTCCTTTAAAAGGAACCTTATCGCAAACCACTTGCCCCTTATCTGCAGCTTTCAGATGTGGACGTGCTGCACAGAGTGCTGACTGGGGACCTGCAGCAGCTGGCAGCAGCTTTCCATCTGCTGCTGGGAAGAGGACACACTCTGGACCTCCCTCCCAGCCTGTCTGCAGCCGTGCATCCACAGAACCAGCCATGCACGGTCATGGCAGAGGCGTCCCTCCTCCTTTTGAAGTCTCACCTTGCATGCTTGTCTCCACTGACTTTGCTCTGGTTTGGATATCAGCAGCACCATGGAAGGGGGATCTCACGTGTCCGAGCAGGATCATACCATGGGCCTGGTGAGATCTGTGTAGCTCCTCGGGAGGCTGAAACTGCTTTTTTCCCTGCTCTTTCAGTTCAAGCAAACCTGCTCCTGTGGGCTACAAGGGCAGTGCAGCGAGGTCCTGAGGGTGAGAGCTGCTCTGCCTTTTCCTTGCCAAATAAGTGTTGCCCCAGCCTGGGCGACTGCCAGCTGCAGGATGTGCTGCTCACTTCAGCCTTTCCTTCCTGCCTCTGCAGCCTCTGGCCTGCAGCAGGCAGAGGGAAAGCAGTCTCTGAGCCCAGCGTTTGAGCCTGATCAACTAATGGGGCAAAGGAAGGGAGAAGAGGTCAGGGCTACAATCAGTCACTGGAGAGAGGCAGCACCTGTTTTGATTAGCTAGCAATTTGACTGGTCACTTAGAGGACACACCAAAACTTCCTGTACTGTTTTGGAAGGAGAGGAGAAACTACTCTGTGGAGAGCTTTTTCAAAAAGAGGAGGGGGAAGAGGATATTTCCACAATGATTGAAGGGGAAGGACCAAGCTGAAAGAGGTGGAACATATTTGGTTCCAGAAAAAGCATCTCCTCAGCCTGAGGACTGGGCATCAGCACCTCCTACAGTGGCTTCTTGCTCCCATCACTCATTTGCAGATGGTCCAGAACTTACCCAGTCTGACAGCTAACAACCCGCTCCCTGCCTCTGGGGCTGGCACTTCAGTGCACTGTGGGTTGCTTCTTGGAGCCAAGAAGGTGGGAAGGTTGCACCCATGCTCCAGCTTAACTGACAGCTGGCACTGAAAAAGGATTGTGCTGATGGATGGGAGGCAGCTGCCAACTCCAGATGCCAGCACTGGCATCAGAAAAGTGGCAGGAGAAAAGGCCAGGAGCGAGCCAGGTCGGCGGTGGGGAAAGGAGCCTGGGACATAACGCTGTGAGGGGGGTTGGCGCCTAACTCTGTGTTGAAAGCCTCCAATGTGGCAGAGCAGGTGGCTGGCTGGGAGGCTTGACTGTGAGGGCAGCAGAGTGCTCCAAGTCCTTGGTCTGGAGCCTCCTGGGTGCAAGACTGCAAGCTGTGCACTTTTCTGCTTGCTGCTGGGAAGACTCGCAGCCAGGTGCCGAGGGCTCAGCTCCCCTTGGTTGGTAATTACAGGAGAGCACTGTCAGCCAGTTCACAGGCTGGCCAGGGAGAGATCTGCTTGATTCCTGGAGTGGTGGCAGCTGGAGGCCATCCATGGTCATCAGTTCTAGTGAAGACAACCTTTCATCTTGCGTACATGTGTATATTTGTGTGTCTGGGGCTGACAGCTTGGCAAAGCCCTGCTGGCCTGCTGGAGGGTGCCAGGACATACTGGCCAGACACTTGTCTTTGTGGCTGGCCCAGCCTGTCCCTGGCTGTCACTGCTGGTCTTCTCTTTATGTCTTTGGCTATGATAAGGAGTTGCTGGGACACCTTGGGTGTACGGAATCATAGCACAGATATGGGCAGATAGAGAGCAGCTGCAGCTGCTCACAGAAGCCTCCTGCATTCCATATCAGCCCTGATTTCCAGTGCTGTGAGTGACGTGGCTTCCTGCCTTTCCTTTAGTAAGTTAATGCTGCTAAAGGAGCCTTACCATCAGTATTTTCCTCTGACATTGTTTAGGGTTTTCCCTAATTACATCCCAGTACATTCTACTCCATGCCCTCACCCCATGCCTAATGATCCTCAACTCTTGCCTTCTTACCTCCTTCTTGACATCCAGCAGATCTAAACAAGAGACAATTGCCAATCTGTTTCCCATTAGTCTTGTTGAAGGATTTGCATCCTCCATGATATTTACATGAGAGATGGGATTTGTAATGAAATCCTGATGTTCAGATCATTTCTTATCTCTGTGGTAGGGAGAGTTATATAGCTTGGATTCAAACAGCAATCATCATTAAAAATTTGGACACCAGCCTCATCCTTCCAGAGACTGAGGTGCCTGGGGTTTTAGGGCAATCCAAACTATTAGCTGGGTTATCGAACATCTGTTCCTGACTCCTTTCCATTTTCAGTCTTCCCACAGAGGGCTGTGAAATATTTGATCTCTCAGATTATTTTGTTTACTTCTCTCGGAGTGCCCACACCCATCGGAGCACTGCAGAGCAAATTCTCTTGAGGAAGTTGCCAGTTTGTAGGTGGTCCTGAAGAAAAACTTCACTGCAGTTCCTGTGTCTCAGGAGCTGCCCGCCAGGTCCATGAAATTCTGAAATGTGATGGTGCTGTGAACCCAGAAGATATTATACATTTAGTGAAAGGAGGCTAAATCTTCCTTGCTGGAAGTCTTGTTGGATTTTCAGCTGTATCAGACCCAGAAATGGGAAATTAGATTCCATGGTTCTGTGTTCGTGCTAAGCCCTAAACTGATGGAAAAGGCTCAAATCTGGGTTCTCCAGTTCAGACTCTGAAATCTAAACAGGTCAGCTTTAATGTCCTGCATTTACTTCATCCTGTGTTCAGTTTAACTTCTCTTTTTGAGGCATCCCACCACCTTTCTCCAGCTGCTGGGATAAGAGGGTCTGAGAAGGGGTCAAGTTTGCCTGAAGACAGATTTCCAAACAGCTTTTCTTCACCAGTGTTGCTCTGGCAGAACTCCTTGTTTATGACTTAACTCACTGTTCACTTTGTGGAAGGGAAAGCACCATAAACACAAAGAAAGGAACCAATAGTATTATTTAAAACAGAATCATGTAGTCCTAGCGCTAAGGCTCTCTGAAACGAGTGCTTTGATATTGTCTACGAAGAGGGTCCCTGCTGCCCGGCTGATTCTCTCTGCCTGATCCCATGTCTTGCAGCTGCTCCTGGTATCTGTATCCTCTGCCTGGCGTTTTTGTGTCCTGATTCACATTTCTTGCTCTGCCAAAGCTTTACAGGGTCAGGGATCCAGCTTCATTTGTAATCACTGCTGACACTTAATAATAATTCTGCCTTAGGTTAGAAGCACTCATGGAACAGACACTCATTACAGTAAATGCAAACCACTGACGTGCTGCACTGGTCCCTTCTCCATCCCTTCTTACATCATGGCTTGCTCTCTGGGGCAGAAATCTAATCCTGTGTTGCAGTTTAGTACTGGATTTGCAGGGAGAAAAGGCAATGTTAGTCTTTCTCAATTTCTGCTGCCTGAAGCACTTCTTGAGTCCTAGCTTGTCTGGTATCTGCTCTGCACCTGTACAGTACACATCCAGGCACACTGTACCGCGGCTTTACTTCTTCCAAGGTGGAGAGTCCAAGCGTTTGTTGCCCTTTTGCACAACTCTCATTCATGTGATTTGGACAGATCAGGCATAGCTGAGGCTGGAAACCATCCTGGAGCAGATACCCTGTGATATTCAGCCCCCCTAAATTCACTGTTGAAACTTTGAACCAATGCTACAGCCTCAGCCGCTGTTACGGATGGAACAGTGTGTGCCACAAGGCTGGTTCCACGTGCATATTGCTTGCTTGGAGTCCATTCTTGCTCTCCAATGTATAGATACAGCCTCTATGTCTATAGTCTGTAACCTTTGTGGACATACTCAGTGTAGACACAGCCCTTGTAAAGCCCAGTCAGTCACAGAGGTAAAGCAGATTCTGTTGCGAACTTAATTTCTCTGACTAAATATTCAGAGGTATTGACAAGGGAGGCTGTGCTGCGGCGTGCAGCGAGCTGCTGGGGCACTATTCAGAGTGATCAATGCTGTCATTTTTATGTACTTCATTCCCCTGGTAATTTTTCAGTGCTGTTACTGTCATTTCTTCTGCCCATTTTTTTCTGACACTGATGGGGCAAATTTTCCTGCTGCTGGACTGAGGGCTTTCACAGCAATGAGGGCCCATTAAATCAGACACAGCAGTAGAAGGTGAGGAATGAGGGCAAAACGGGAGAGGTCAAATGAGCAGGTTATGAAGTGAATTCCCAAAGGACTTGGCTTCTTATAAAACTGAACAAGAAATAAGGAGAGTAAACAGGAATGCTTAAAGCAGCTCCGTTTCTGTTTCATAGTATAGCTTCTTTCTAGAAGCTTCTTCTGTAGAACTGCTTACTGTTTGGGGATAAGAAAGCAGAACTGGGACTGGGGAAGCACAGGGTGGAGACAAGCATGAAAAAATAATGTAAATGGCCATCATAGGATAACTGAGGTTAAAAATATCCCAATTATAGTTATTGGGCAACTTCTGTACTGTAGGAATAAAGTGAATTCAGAAAAAAATGGATGAGAAGTGGAAAAACCTGGAATAATTGAAAAGTTTGAAATTCTGTCCTTTAAGGGGAAGAGAAGAAGCCTGTAAATGAGTAAGTAAGCTGGAAAAAGATGAGGGTCTTCTATATTTTCCCTGCTGTATTCAGCAAAGATATGGAGCAGTCAGTGAAATTGAAAAGGCTGCAAATTCCAAATGCATTCAAGGAAATACTCTTTCAGACAGTGCGTATTCAGACGCAGAGCTGCTTCCTCAGACAGCACAATTCAAGGGTAGTTTGGGTATTTATGTGAGCTATAAGTATATCCAGAGTTATAAGGTAGGCAAGAGCTTTGGAAGGTTAAACCCCGCTCCTGTTTCCAGGTTTAAATAAATCTCTCAATAGGAGAGTGGGTCCTCATCCCTCTGCCTGATGTGAGGTTTCTTAGGCCTTGTTCTGAATTAACTCATCTTGATTGGTGCCAGAGAGCTTTCTGGGGCAACTGGGCTCCACAGCTGAGGTGGTTTGACCTTGTCCTCCCCATGTGGTTTCAGCAGAAGGGGGATGAATTATTCTTTGTGTATGCCAGTGTGAAGGAAGCCAGGCTGACAGCCCGGGAGAGGAGTGAACTAGGAGAGAGTGGTGGATCCCATTCACCTCAGGATTAAAAGGAAAAATTGAACAGATGTAGCAGCAAAGCCATTTCAGAAAGGCAATAGCAAATTGGGCCAAAGCAAGTACTTTTGTTTAAATAATTCTATCCTGCAATGTGCAAGAAAAATACCAATAAAATACTTTCTGATCCCATGGGGCATCAAGAAGGAAAGGTTTCGTTGGGACGTTTGTTAGCATTTGTGGTAGCATCTCACAGTGCTGTGGTGGTGTCTGGGCTGTTCCCACACTGACAGGCAAGTCCTTGGTATCCAATGCCTCTTCCTTTCCAGGGAAAGAGGGTAAAAACCTGTCTGTGGAAGGGGTGGCTTTTGTAAAGCCCTTGCTAGGATCTTTGATGGTGGGTTGGGATAGGTTTGATGAAAGAAAGGGTGACAGAGTCTGGAGATGCATTTCAAGGACAGAAAAGCCCTGTTCTGTGACTATGAAGAGGGACTTCCCTTCCATGATCAGCTCGATGACATGCCTCCAGATCTCAGCCTCAAGAGGCTCAGCCAGAGACAGAGGGGACAGCAGCACTTTCTTATAACGCCCTGGTGTTTTGCTTGAATGTGCAGCATCCCTGTCAATTTAATATTATTGCTATTACTATGATTATTATAATATTGTTATGTTATACCCCTAAAAGAGCTGTGCAAATCTCCTCCTTCTCCCAGCTGCAGCTCTGGGGATTTTTGCCTTGGTACCTGTCATCAGGCAGCGTTTCCTGTTGGATTTGTAATTAAAATGGCAGCCTTTAGGGACTATCTTCCTGCCCAGCATATATTCGTGGAGTTTTAAGGGCGTTTTAGGTAGAGTTTAAATACTGCTTTTAACCATCTTTGTTCTGACTTAGTTCATCTGTCTGTAATCAGCCAGAGTATCTGTATACAACCGCAGCAGGAATCATAAATATACTCTACACTGCTTGCTGGGTAAAAGACAGTTTTCCCTGCCCCAGATTCTTAAAGCAAATAAAAAAGGCACCCAGCCACTTCACCCCCGCCCTTTGTTGTCACAGGATCAGGGTGGCCATGTGCATGAGAGAGTGATGGCTTTGTTTCCTGCAGCAGCTCCTCTTCCTCTCGTTCCTCTGGGTCTCCCCAGCCTCCACTCTGTGAAGGTTATGGGAGGGCACAGGTTTTCTGAGGTAGATTACGCAGGGAGTTATTTTCACTGTTCTTTTCTTTCAAGGATGTCTCCTCTACGGTGCATGTTGCAATACTGAAAAGGTCACATTGCTGTTACTGCTCTAAGGAGCAGGAGAGCATTTGTCTCCCTGTGTCCTGGGCTGGACACACCATGTGTGACACCCGGTATGCAAATAAATGTACATCAGTTTGCACAGTGAAATCACTTGGTACTGTGCTGGCAAACTGTTGAGGTTCCCCGAAAGGTGGTTCAGATCCTTGTTGGAAGTGTTCAGACCAGTCTCAGTTAAAGCAAGTCAGGAAAAAAAACACTAACAAAAGCATTGAAGTTTGTGCCACTAGGGACCAAAGAGCCACCTCTTCTGAACGTGGCCAGGGCTGCGGTCAGAACTGTCCATCACCGTGGTGTGAATGCACCGATGGTTTCATCTGTTGCTTGGGAAACGTTCCTAACAAGCAAAAAACAGAGTGCCCAAAGTGGATCAACAGAGACTTTGCAGGCAAAGGCTCAACTCACCTGAAAATCAGGGCCGTTTGCTGAGCATCCTCACTCTGTGAACTTCGGTCACCATTAGAATACGGTGTCACCACTCTGTCAGCTGAAGGAGCTTTCATTACCTTTGCTCACCCTCTCTGCCTTGTGGCGCAGGGAACAATTCACGTTGCCAGGCCGGTTCCTTTCATGGATGTTACAATCGCTAACAGCATAAAAGAAGTCAAGGGTGGAAGTTGCGCTTGGTTGCCGTGGTTGTAATGGAATTAAAGTAGAGGATTGAGTTAGGTGGAGAGCACTCAGTCTCCCCGCAGCACGCGACCCAGCCCGGCCAGCTGAGCTGCACTGTGAGCAGCAGGAAGATTATGGGTTTGTACCATAAACACAGTCCAAGAAACACACCGCCAGCCTCAGCAGGTAGATAGTCACATTATTGGCTCTGTTTCAAAACAGGAGGAGAAAACTTGCTGTCACTTCAGTTGACAGAAAGCCTGATCCTTCAAAGAAATGCTCACTGCAGAGCTGAGATCAGTGTGGGAACACCAAGTAGCTGCAGCGTTGTCAAAGAGCCCACAGGACTCATTCTGGCTGATCTCTGTGTGCTGCATGCCCTGTGCAGAGCTCAGGTGTGGGGGCAGAGGCCAGGTTTCTTCAGCTTCCAACCGTGGGAGCCTGTTCTGGGATGAGGTGGGGCCTCAACTGTGTGTGCAAATATTGCCTGGTGTGTGCTGAGTGGACGGTTCCAAAGACGAACGGGCCGTGCTCACTGCATTCTGGGTGTGTGTTTTTTGGTCTTTTTTCAGAGCACTGTGTTACAAACATTTGAGTAGGGGTCAATAGAGGATGAATACACCTGTGCTTTTCTGTCTTGATTGAAATGCAAGATGCATTAAAAAAATACTAATTGATGAAGAGTAAACTGCATGAGTTCTCTAGTTCTGTGCTTACTGGGCAGGATCAGATGAGTTTCTGCTCTGTCCCAGGTGGGAATCATGTGAATCTGTGAGTGTGTTAAGTGACAGCCTTGGGTTTGGAAAAATCTGTCCTGAATTTTAAACTAAGAAATTCAAGTGTGACTGACAGAACTGTGAAGACAAAGGTCGCCACTAATTTCTTTTGCTGCAGCTTTCTCTCAAATGGAGCTATTCTGCAGGCAATCTGAATTTTGAAAAGACAATTTTCTTTCTCATTGAAAGGTCTGAATTATCTGATTTTCTTTCTCCTATGTCCTGGCCATGTGTTTATGGATACAAATACAGCTGGCAGTTCTCCTGGTCAGGCCCGTTCATATCAGTAAGTGGAGATAGGGAGGTGCTGTGACAGACCAGACTTCCATTTAGTCCACTCTCCTGCTCCTCACAGTGATCAAATGCTCTGGAGGGAGCATGTGATGAGTTCCAAAACAATAGCTCTAAAATGATCTGCTCACAGGTAGATTTATTCCTCAGGGCTTTTTTAAGCAATGAAAAGGAAGAATATAAACCAATTTTTAGAAGTTGCTATTATTAGTCAGCCATTTATTTACTTAGGCATCTATTTAATATCCTGCCAAGTTCCTGGCCTGAAGGATTCCTGCAGCAATATATTCCACAGGCTACACTGCACATCATGTGGAACAAAGAGCATTTCCTCTCATCAGCTGATCCCTCACTTTGATACAAAGTCTACTTGTCTTTGGATGAGAGAGGACAGTTAGGAGCACTAGGCCTGTCCCATGAGGCTGATGTCTTGCTGGGGTACCTCTCTTACATGTGTCACCATTTCTTCCCTGGGCCAAACTGTCCCCGGAGGTGTTCTGTAATTACAGTTTTTTAACACCTACCTGGGAGTCAGGGATCCTCAAACTATGGTAAAGCTATCACTTTGTGGAAAGAAAACAGCTCCCAATCGTTATAAGATGTTGTCCAGCTTTGGGACCTCATGTTTCTACTGGGAGGAAAGAAATCTGGGATCCCTTTGATCAGAACACCTATTTATATGTTTTTTAACTTCCTTGCTGAAAACAGATCTGTGCTCCAAGGGAAAGGTTGTCACTGACCCAGATAACAGCATGACCTGGTCAATATTGCCATTAGTATTTTGTTGCATTACTTGTCCACGCTGACCTTTTTAATTGACTTTGTGCCTGGTGTTTCGGTGCACTCGGAGTGTTTTCCCACTTAGCTCAGTGCGGTTTTGATCAGACCACAAGTGCAGTCCCTATGACACACTCTGCAGCCTGGGCTCACCTGCATCATCTGAGTCATCCACTGATTACCTCATCTTGCTGCTCAGCTGCCTTTTCCAGCGATGAATACCTTCATAGAGCACCCGTCCGGTGCCAACTGCTCACACCACACAGTGCTGCTTCTTGATCCCATTTCCACGTCTTGCCAAGTGCCACCTGTTGCCCTGTGGTACCCATGTTTTCCTGATACTTAGAGAATCACAGAATTGTTTGGTTGGAAGATACCTTTGAGATCATCAAGTCCAACTGTACCTGTCCACTACTGAAACATGTCCCTGAGCACATCTGCTCGTCTTTTGAACACCTCCAGGAATGCTGACCCCACCACCTCACTTGAAAGCCTCTGCCAGTGCCTGAGAACCCTTTCACTGAAGAAATTTTTCCTCATATCCAATCTAAACCTCCCCTGGTGCAACTTGAGGCCATTTCCTCTCACCCCATCTCTTGTTACTTGGGAGAAGAGACCAGCATCCACCTTGCTACAATCTCCTTTCAGGTAGTTGTAGACTCAAGCCCCAGTTTCAAACCAGTTATGTTTCTCACCTCCTTCTCATGTGTTTATGCTTCCTTTCCCCTCAGCCTCACAGATATTTCTTTCCCCAGGCGTATCTATGTATAGCTACTGAGCTAGACAGACCTTTTGCCCGATGACTGCGGTCATTCTTAAACTTCCAAAAAAGCCTGTGACCTATTTCCAGCACTGATTCGTTGCTCGTCTCTCAGAAGAACTACAATTCCCAAAGATGCAGATAAGAGCCAGGAGATATATATAAAAAAAAAAGCCTAGGCAGGTAAGATATCTAGTTCCCACTGCGAACGAGACACCTAACCTACTTACAGCTCGGGGCTGGGTATTTCTCTTTTTCCAAAAACGTTTAATTATATCAAGAGACGGGGTTGAGCTTGCTGGTTGACAGCAGCTGAACATGAGCCAACAGTGGCCCAAGTGGCCAAGAAGGCAA
Organism: Tapera naevia; assembly: GCA_033556795.1. Taxonomy (NCBI): domain Eukaryota; kingdom Metazoa; phylum Chordata; class Aves; order Cuculiformes; family Neomorphidae; genus Tapera; species Tapera naevia. The sequence continues at coordinate 181,207 of JAUMJJ010000353.1, forward strand.
CCAGCATCATGGCTTGGATCAGCCATGGTGTGGCCAGCAGGGGCAGAGAAGGGATCATGCCTCTGGACTTGGCGCCGGTGAGGCCACACCTCGAATCCTGGGTTCAGTTTTAGGCCTCTTGGTACGAGAAAGACATTGAGGGGCTGGAGCGTGTCCGGAGAAGGGAACAGAGCTGGGAAAGGATCTGGAGCCCAGGGGTTGTGGGAGTGGCTGAGGGCCCTGGACCTGTTTATAGTGTGTAGAAGAGAAGGCTGAGGGGAGATCTCATAACTCTCTGCAACTCCTTGAAAGGAGGTTGTGGTGAGGTGGGTGCTAGTCTCTTCTCCCAGGTAACAAGGGATGGGGTGAGAGGAAACAACCTCAAGTTACACTGAGGGAGTTTCAGAATGGATATTACGATAAATTTCATTACTGAAAGGGGGGTGAAGCATTGAAACATGCTGCCCAGGGCGGTGGTGGAGTCTTCATCCCTGGAGGGGTTCAGAACACGTGTAGATATGGCACTTTGGGACATGTTTTAATAGGCATGGTGGGATTGTGCTGATGATTGGACTGGATGAACTTAGAGGTCTTTTCCAACCTTATTGATTCTGTGCTGTTGAAAACCTGAGCTGTGGCTGTATGAGAGCATAAACCCCATTGAAGAGCAAAGGAGCACATCCGCCAAAGTCACAGAGGTTCCTGGAAAAGCTCTGGCCCAGTGCCAGCATTGCTGCTCTGGGACACATTCCCTGGGAGGTGAAACTGCCGTTGTCCCTTCGTGCCGAGGCAGGATGGAGCTCCCGTCCCTGGTAGCTGGCATCCATGGGGAGCTTATAGCTTGGTTCCATCAAGGAAGGATCCAACCCTAAATGTTTTCTTCCTGGAGGTTGAAAGCAAACCATGTGCGGAAGACAGTCCTTTGAGTTGTGCTAGAAAATATTTTTAAAAGTCTGTGTCACGTTGTCGTGGTGACAAAAGTTCTTAAAATGATGAAGATTAAAGTCTAGGCTGGGAATGGTGGCATGGGGAGGGAAGGGGGATGTTGGCATGGCAACCGCGACTCCGAGAGTGCAAGAGGCAAAACACATGGTCGCGGCAGGATCTTTGGGGTTTATATAGATCTATAAACAGCTGCCACTTGTGCCAGCTTTTGCAGCGCTAATTAGTCCTACTATTTCACCTTTTCCTGCTGTAAATATTTTCCAGGAGACTCAAGTCTCTCAGGGAGAAGGCAAGAAAATGCTTCCTTTTTTTCTTTCACTTTCACATGGACTTTCTGCTGTTCGCTGTCTGTGGCCCCTCAGCTCCCACCTGGAGAAGAACTTCCAGTAGCCAGAAGCAAGCTGCTCGGAAAGAATGAAATCATGTCAGGAGGCGGTCGAGGCTTGCAGGCGTGCATCAGGTTCTTACAGGGCTTTACCAGCACCAGGCTGCTGCAAGATTACTTTCCCCCTGCCCCACTCTGGCTTTTCCTAGCACTGAGGTGGATGTTTATGAACCTGAAGATTTTAATTAATTAATTAACAGTTGGACTCAATGATCCTTTTGGGTCCCTTCCAACTTGGGTAATTCTGTGGTTCTATGATTCTATGAAGGGTACCTCTGTGGACTCCAGTAGGTAACCACAGCACCTGAGCAGTGTTTAGAGCAGGATATCAAAGCTATCATCCCTGGATTTGGCTCAAAACTTTACTCTTGGCTTTTTATGCAATCTCTGGCAAATGGCTTTTCCCTTTTGTGTGCCTCATTTTGCCTTTCTAGAATACTGGAGATCACACGTTCGCAGGAAATGCTGAAGCTCACCAGATTAATGTCAGCCGAGCCTGTTCAGACCTTCCAATGAAAACTGCCACAGCAGCACAAAGGATTATTATATTTTAAGTGTAAAATCTACTTAGATATCTCTCTTAACACCTGGCAGTCTGTGCCCTTCCCTCAAACGCGCTGTTCCAGGCAGCCCTGAGCCAAGCACACTCCTCAATATCTTCCCCTGTGAGCGTTAAACCTAATGAATCACAGACCTGATTCTCCTCTCGCACTGACTCAAGGCAGCATCAGCAACTCTGCTGACATTGGTTATGTCATTTGGTGCAAAGCAAGCATAAAAAGAGAATCAAGCCCAAACTCTGGCCTTCATCTAAAACTTGATCTTCTGGCTATAGTTTTCCTTGCTGGCACAGCAGAAAGCAGGCAAAACCAAATCCCACACCATCTCCAACTGCCAAGTGCATCCCTGGATCTGCACACTGCTTGCAGATGTATCTGTGCACCACAGATGATTTCCCATCTCCAGTCCATCTGCTCCATGCTGGCTAATGCACTCAGCGTTGTCCCAATACAATCTGGATCCCAAAGCTCCCTCCCTCCCATACCAAGCACATTGTCAGTAGCACAGCCCAAAGTGGTTGGCCCCAAAGCTGGCCCTTCATAAGGGACTCCTACTTCCCAGTATGCTGAATAAGCCTGACTGCGGTCCTGGTAAGTTACTCCAGACAGCAAACCTTTTGGAGTAAAATTAGCTTATGTTTTGGCACAGCTTAAGCATGACTTCACTGGAGGAATAAATAGAAAGTTGAGGAGGGTGAGGAAGGAGCAATTAAAGGGATTGATGATGCATTTCCCATAGTGGCATCAGAAGAGGGAAGAGAGCAGATGAGCTTTTCTGGTTTGCTTTGCCAAAACATTGTGTTTCCCAGTGGTGTGGGTTTGCTCAACAGGCTGTGTTTCTTGGGGAACTGCCCTTTCTCTCTCGACTCTGATTTCTTGTGTGTCCTCACAGTGTCTGAGTTGCTCAGGGGTTTTGGCTCTGTGTGTGCCTTGTGTATGCCCATGGCTTCCATGCTTCGGTGCTCTAATGTGCATAATGCTGTGTGTGCCTGGAGAGCATTTTTCCTCCTGGGGGAAGCCCATCTTGTGAGTTCTGCGTGTCGTTTGTCTCTCTCTTCACTTCAGCCTTGCAGGATGGGTCTTTACATTCAGGCTCCCACGCTCTTCCCCTCTTATATGGGTTGTATCAGGCAAGGTTCTCGCTGAGTGTGGAGAAGGTGTTTTGCCCCTCACAACAATAATTGGCACTGATTTGTGGTAGTGATCCCTAAAAAACCACTGTTTTTTCGATGAGTTGCCTTTAGTTTGCATGTTGACCAGAATGAGTAAGAGCTGAAGCCATTGTCCAGTTGGTTGAGCAGGATGAGGCCCTGACAGTGATAAGTGATGTGCAGGGACACTGCAGGGACATGGCACGGCCACCCGGCAGTAATCTGTCCAATGGTATTTTAGACTCAGGAAAGCTCTTCACAGCAACCACCTATCCCCAGTATATCGAGAGATTAACACTTGGATTTGAAAAGGCAGCTAATGCCTCTGTGAGGAAAATGTTATCTACAAAAGCCAAGTAAAGAAAGGAAGAGTGAAAGGCATCTCAACTTTCTTCCTCATGGTCCATAAATGCTCTTCTTAAATGTGAGTAAACCCGTATTTCCTCACAGCAGAACAGACTTAACTCTGACCCTGGAGCACTCAGAATGACCTGTGATACAGTTTTGTTTCTCTTTTGAGATTTGTATTTCCTTTTAAGGGCTTTGGGGTTTTTAAGGACATAAATTAAGAGTAAATTCTTTGCTTTCTGTTAAGCTGGAGCGGTGTCACAGCTACTTGATTATCTATAGGGGATTTATCACAGTTAACCACAGCATGGATGCAGACACCAGCACTGGCTCGGGACCAGCAGGCTTTCTTAGTTTGGCTGCAGTGCTACAGGAATACTGCTAGGTTGTTTGTAGAGGTACTGAAGGGCAACATTCAGTTTCACTGTTTTCCTGTGGTGCAGAAACTGTTCCTGAACCCTGTGGATGCGATCGGTTCTGTGCAGAGCCAGTGTTCAGCTGAGCGAGCATGGATGCTGTTAGCTCTCTCTGGCAGGGTGCTTAGCTCCAGCTTGGCTGTGCTGGCTCCAGACACCATCGTTACTTTGCCTCTGCATCACGATCCCTGCTGGGGAGCAGAGTGCAGAGACAGAGGCTTTGCTGGAGCTGGCAGGGCTGGTGCAGAGAGCCTGGACTGAGCTGCCTCCCCACGCAGCGCTCCCGCAGCAGCCTCACGGTGGGCTCAGTCCCTCCGAGCAGTTCAGCCTCCACGGCCCTGCACAGACAGAAGCACGGACACAGCACTGCTCTCAAGAATCTGAGAAACCCTGTGACCTGTGGGTGTGGAAAGCCACACCGAGCCGTGTGCCAACATAGAGCAACACATCTAATTAAACATACAACTTTGACTCCACTCTGAGCCCTCGTTTCACTGGCAGAGCCAGGCCCCCACTTCTCCAAGGTGTCCTTGATTTCTTCCAGCTCAAATGTGCAGATTAGAGGAATCCTGCTGCAGTAGAGAGGCTGTTGAGGAGCACTACACAGAGTCATTTGGGGCTGACAAGATTTCAGATTCATACCGATAGGGTCCCGATAGCTTGTTCATATGAAGCAGGATTTCCAAGATGGAACTCTTATATAACTTGAGATGACTTTGTTGAGGAAAGTTTTGGTCCTCTCACTTTCCCAAGCTGTCCTTTCAGAAAGCATTCCTAAGTGTCCTTTGGCTCGAAACACAGAGCTGACTTGATAACAAACCACAGTTTGTTTTAGACAAGAAACAGGGATATTAGCTCTATCAGAGAGTACCCTTGGAAAGAGGGGCTTTTAAGCATGAATCCGTGCTTTGTCCTTCTCCTTCTCACTCCCTTTTTCCAAAGCACATGCAGCAGAAAGCCAGAAAGCACAGGCAGTTCCTGAGGCAGGAGGTGTGATGCTCTGGGACCCAGCCTGGGTTGGGTTGCAACACGACGAGAACACCCTGAGTGTAAAAACCAGAGAAGTTCCAATTACCATACACATTCCTCTGGTCATGGACCAGCTCTTCTAGAATGTTTCTTCCCCAACCCTCCCTAGCAAGCTATAAACTGCTCTAGGGCACTGCAGCACCAGCCTAGACACTACCCAGCACACTGCTGGAGTTTGTATTCCCTGCAACACAGGGCACCCATTTACAGGAGGAGCTGCTGCTCAGTGAAAGGTGTTCCTTCACACCCTGTCATAGCTATTCTTGTGTGCTGCAGAGCAACTGTTTCTTATTTTGCTCTTGCATGTGGATGCAAATGTATTCCAAGGAGTGGGCAGGAGCTGGTATCTCCTGAGACTGACAGTTGAAATTGTCTCACCTGCAGTTCAGACATTTACAGTTGGAGTTCGTTATCTAGCCTTACTTTATGGGCAGCAGAGGAAAAGAGGAATTCCTGAGTCACAGCACCTCTCCTTCTCAGGTAACCAAGTGCCACAAACCAGATGTGTCACCTTCTGGGTGTGAGTTTCCATCCAGTGATTCTAACGATACAGTCCAGATCTCAAGGTCCAAAGTTGGTGAGCTGAATCCATCCTTGCATAAAGCAGATATTGTCCCTACCTGTGTGGGAAGTCTGTGTCAGCCCCGTTGTGATCCTTCCCTCCAGTCAGTGCTGGGCGTTAGAGGGTAATCCCAAATTGCCCCTTCCTGGCCTATCTGAGCTCTGTGCTGGGAACATCCCTGCTCTCCAAGGACAGGCACATCCTGGTGTTAATGCAGAGGCAGGACTCTCTTCCCCTTTGTGCTTCAGCACGGGCCCTGTGCCTACGGGTGGGTTAATGATGGGTGGTGACCCAGGGATGAAGGCAGACCCCTGAGGCACACCCTCCACTCAGAGCTGCCATTGCTCAGCCACCAGCAAATGTGTGAGCTATTAATGCATGAGAGGAGGCAGTGGGGTCTAAGGACAGAAGCAAACACTCATTTATGTGTGTTCCTGAGAGGTGCACCAGAGGATGAAGGCTTTCTGCCCTGTCTGACTAGAATAGATCCCAATCATCATATAAGAAGCTGCATATCCATTCATCTTTCCCTTGAACCATTCATTGCCTCAGGTTCTTCACTCTCTGCTTTGAATATTTGAAGGGAAGAAAGACACTTCCTAAATCTGACAGGGTTTCTCCCTGTCCCTGGCTGGAGTTCCCTGGATTACAGGAGGACTGGAGCTCTTTGAAAAACATGCATAGGTGGGAGAGGAAAAGTCATTAGCACAGTAAAACCCTGGCAATACAAAAGATCCATTCAGAGATCTGCCTGCAAACTGCTGCTCTGGCTTCATTAAAAGCATAGCCTGTGGCTGTCACTCAGACAGGCTGGATTCGCTTTGGGCTATCTAAATGAGAATGATCATTTCTGCAATGAGAAAAAGAAGATGAAACCAATAGGAATTATTCTTTATGAATTGTATGCTCGGGTTTCATACTGACCTATTGAGTTAGCATAGAGAGTCAGATTTCCTAGAACAGTCTTTCATGCTGGATTTGGGGTATTTTCTTCTTTTCATTCCAGAAATGACGCTCTCCCAGTTGCATCTTGGATGCAGGAGAAATAATGGGGTTTAGAAGCAGTTATCCAAATAATTTATCCTTCTGGTTTTCAGCATTCTCTGTGGCTCCCACCTGGTCTGGATTGAGTATGTTGGCATCTCTCGATGTGTATGACCTCGTGGCATCCTGATTAGGTGGGGCAGTGGTAATGTCTGCTGTGGAAACAGGCATTCAAACCGCATGGCTACCTCTGACAACAGAGTGATGAGCCAATTTAGGCAGTAAAGCAACAGACTGTGATTCCTTTGTTTTATAAGAAAAGTTTTCTGTCTCTTTATCTGCTTGAACTGACTCACTGCAGGAGCAGAGGAGGCTGATCCCTGGTACAGGCAAAGAGGGCAGGTACGCACTGCCCTGAGCGGCTGGAAGGAGCAGGACCACGCCTGTCAGAGCAGTGATGCCTTTGGCCTGTCAGAGCAGTGATGCCTATCCTCCAGATACTTCCCTGACAGACATCTCCCTCAGTAATCATCTGGAGGTGATTCCCCATCGGCAAGGTCACCTGCTGCATGCCCACCTTCCTGTGCTGAGGCTCTCTGGAGCCCGGGCAGTGCTCTGGAGGTGCGCTTCTCCCGTGGTTCAGCCACCGCACTGACAATTTGAATTAATAACAGGGCAAACTGAAAATCACTTTGCTGTCTTGTATCAGCCTGTGTCAGTATGGCTGTGCCTTTTGGCCCCCTGCCTGGTGCCCCGTAAGAAAGTCTTGTTTACAGCTTTATTTTACATCTCCAGAACTGAGTTAATCATGCCACATCCCTAAGGAAATGGTGAGCTTGGGTGGTGTCACTGTGTCCTCTGCATGACTCACTTGAAGGTCAGTCGTATTACAAGAGCCCTGAGAGGCACCCTGTAAGAAAAGGTGTGGTGGCAGGTCAGAAGACAGTCACCAGGCAGGGCTAGGGCATCAGGACAGGGCAAGGTATAAAGTGGAGCTGTGGAGGAAGACTCTGCAGGTGACAGGCTGAGAGGCTGTGGGCTGGAGTGGAGGGGCTGTGGAGCAGGCCAGGACTGTGACAGCAGGAGGGGCTGCTCTGCGGGGGGCTTCAGGCTGATGTAACAGGATTAGGACAGAGCTGATTGAAATGTACCCTGGAAGGAAGTACCATCCTCCAAGTCAGGCTGGAAAAGCGGGAATAGAGCCGGGACATGCAGCCTCATGTGATTCACAGTAGTCTCCTTTTCCCCTCTCATTGCTCAGCTTTTTGTTCCCTTCCATTGAATCCAACTAGGACATTGTGTCACCAGATTGTGGGCTGGGCTGTGAAACAGCCAGGCTGCTTGTGCCTTCAAACCATGGGGAGGCCTCCTGAGAAGGCCCAGCCACGGCAGCTGACAGCAGTGAGTCTCTCCGCTTCATTCACACACAGATGTCCAAATGTTTCACTCCTCCTGTCCCAGAAACAGCAAGACCACGTGTGGGGAGCAGTGATTAATGTTTCTGCAGACTTGACTCTAGGGCAGAACACATTGTCACGGAGGCACCCACAAAACAACCAACCAGTAAACTAAAATTCGTTCTGGCCAGAATTACTTAAAGCTCCAACAAACAAAGTAAACTGCAAGTTCAGATGTTTTTCAGATATTCAGTCAAGAATATTACCACACAACTGTCTTATGAATTCATAAGTTTCACAAACAACCTTCTAGATGGATAACCTGAAACATACTCACTCACTCACTCACTCACTTACTCACGCACTCACTCACAAAGGAAACCTCTCTCTCAGAAGAAAGACTCGCTCACCTAAAGGGCCAAGAGCGCACTCAAGGATATACGTAGAAGAAATAACCACTCACTGAAAGGTGAGGGCACTCAGTCCTGGGAAGTTACCTTGGGTAATGTTCCAGTCCCAAGGGGAGAGTTTTCCAGTCACAGCCCACTGCTCCAAGGAGATCTGCAGCAGGATCCCATTTGATACCCAGTCAAGTCCGATCTGTGGTCAATTCTAATAGGCTGGGAGCCCACATCTTTCAGGACTATGGGTCTGACAACAGTTCTCTACCTCCTTCCCACCTGCAGTGGCGCTCACAGCAGGAGGAACAGAGATTTCAGTCACTCTGTTGCTGACTGTAGCATTCTCTCCAGCGAACAAACATCTCACTCCACACTTGAAACCTGAGAGAAGTAATCAGGTTTCAACAGCCAGAAAGCTCTAGTCCTTGTGTCTTTGGCCAACCCAGTACTTCTCAGGTCCTTGGTAGACCCTAATTTTTATTGAGTCCTTGTCAGGGGGGTCACGCCTGCCTCTCACTTTGACAGGACCAGAGCATGGCCTCTATCCATGCCACAAATTGCGGTGCCAGCAACATGGCATGTGGGAAAGGATGTTAGATGTGTTTATTATTTTCAGGATCATGTTGAAGTTAAAGGATGTGCAGCAATGTGCCCTTGCAACCCAGAAAGCCTACCATACCCTGGGCTGCATCCAAAGCAGTGGGACCAGAAGGGCCAGGGAGGAAATTTTTCCCCTCTGCTCTGATGAGACCTCACCTGGAACCCTCCATTCTGTCCCGGAGTCCTCAGCACAGGAAAGACATGGAGCTGTTGGAGCGAGTCCAGAGGAGGCCACAGAGATGATCTGAGGACTGGAGCACCTCCCATACAAGGACAGGCTGAAAGAGCTGGGGTTGTTCAGCCTGGAGAAGAGAAGGCTCTGGAGAGAACTTAGAGCAGCCTCCAGTACTGAAAGGGGCTGCAGGAAAGCTGGGGAGGGGCACTGTGTATTTAACCATCAGCACAGAGGAGAACCAAGGGGAAACTACATCGAGCCCACTGCTGTGTTGACAAGTGTGACCCAACAGCATTATCTTTCTCTGCCCTGGGTGCGCCTGGGGTTGTACAGAGTGGGCCACAGTGAGAGTTTGGCAGGAGCCTCAGGGCTGCATCCAGATCCCTGTGACGCAGTGGGCTTCTTTAGCTGGAAGCTGGCACCCTGTGAAAATCCTTACTGGATTTTCAGTCCAGTGACAGGCTGAAGGTTTCTCTTCGTGAACTGTGTTAACGGCAAAAGAGGCCGTGAGGTGGGCTTTGTGCTGAGCCACATGGTCAGCCACACTCTCCAGAGCCCCTCTCCTCGCTGGGGCATGTTCTAAGGCAGGGAAACCCAAACTTTGGGTGGATATGTAGTTCAGGATAGCAGTCACTGTCAGGGCCTGCGTGTCAGTCTGTCATCCCAGAGCTGGGCATGTCAGAGCTATGCACCCCCAATGTCTCCACCACACACCGCCCGTAGGGAAAAGATGGGGTCCATCAATTAGGTCCTGACTGCGTGTGGAGCTTTGGTGATAGAGCACTTGGATTTCTCAGTGTGTCCTGATTATGAGTGGCACCACAGACAACAGGGCCATAGCCTCCCATTGCATTAGAGAACTGACTGCATAGGTGTGATGGCACTTGTCACTTTACAGGTTTCTCTTTCCCTTACACAACCTTCATGTAAGACCAGAAGTGACACAGCAGCAGAATACAAGAAATACAGGAAAGTCATGGAATCAGATCCTCCTCTAGAAGCCTCTGCTGAGTTTGAGGCTGTTCTTTCTTGCCTTTGATACTTGCAGAGGCTGTGCCTGACATCCTGTACAAAGGCAGCTTCCACCATGGGTTGGTGTGTAGCAGATACTCAGAAAGCAAAGAATGGCATTGCTGTTCAAAAGATGTACCGATAGAGTTTATTTCAAGGAGTGGTTGATGTTCCAGAAATATTTGCAACCAACTTATTTTATTAAATGAGTTCTGGAGCTTTGAGTGTAAACGAGAAGACAAAATCAAAGGACAAAAAGTGTGAATGATGATGATTTTGTATTTTGGTTCTTAATCTGTTTTTCAGCTAGTTCTGCTTGCATACTGTGACCAACCGGAGCTGAGCTGATGCAGCCGTTTCTGTTACTTTAGCAAAGGTTCTTGACCCTGGTACTGCATCTGGTTATGAAGGGTTGGCTGTCTGGGGAGCTGCCATCTCATCTGATCCCTGTTGGCCCCTACAGATCTTCCACATGACCTACGATCTGGCCAGTGCAGTGGTGCGGATTGTGAACCTGATTGGGATGATGCTGCTGCTGTGTCACTGGGATGGCTGCCTCCAGTTCCTCGTGCCGATGCTGCAGGACTTCCCCGATGACTGCTGGGTGTCCCTCAACCGCATGGTGGTAAGAGCCTGCCCTGCTTGCTCCCTCGCTGTCCTAAACCCAGGGACCTCGGTCACAGCATCACCATTTCAGCACTAACACAGCATCCCCCAGCTTCCCATTTCCCCCCACCTCCTTTTAGGGCCTTCCTCCGCCATCCAGCAGGCGCTTGCAAAGCAACGGCCTTGTGGCCACGGAGGCTTCTTGGTGGCCATCTCTGCACCCAGACAGTCTCCGGGCTGCAGAGCAGGGACCAGCCCCAGCAGAGCCTGCTGCTCTGCCTTGCATCAGAAGGCAGGAGCCAGGCTCCCCCTCCTGGCGGCGAGCAGCGAAGAACAAGGATGGAGACAGTTTCCCAATGGGTTCTGAGCATCCTGAGCCAAAGGCAGGAGGCAGAGGGGGTCCTAGAGCCATAGCTGGATCTGATCCACAATCCACTTTACTGATCCCAAGGAAGACGTTAAACCTTCTGCTCCATATCCACGTGAAGGGTCGCTGTGATCACCCGCCCTGTTCTCTGGGGAGCTGGACAATATCCCATTAGATCGGGCTGTTACAGACCCTGCCAAGCCACAATTCATCTCCCATCATGGGATCAGTAGCCAGACTTCCCAGTAGCATCCCAAGCTGTGCTGCACACTCTGCTATTTGCTGTGAGGGAGATTTATACCATATGGTAAATGCACAGAGAGTTCATGGTACCTTTCAACCCTCTCGCTGAGAATTCAGGATCTTTTATTCAAAGGGACAATGTCCAGTTGATTAAGCAGCAAAAACTGACAAAGCTTAAAAAATTGCCTCTTATTGCAGCTCTTAACCTCCAGATTCCCCCAACCAATTTCTTTTTACAAAAAAAAAAATATAATTAGGCACTCGGGCAGAACAGAACAAATGTAAAATGTATAAAAGAACTGCCAACTTCCCGTGCCTCCTGCATGCAGAGCTGTGGGCACATGCTGCCCATGCTTGAGAAGAGTGAGCATCCATGAAAAAGTCATCTGTTTAGTGTTTATTCATTTCTTCCCTCTGTAATAGTCATTCACTTCCTACTGTTGAAAGGTGCCAGACTGACAGTTATGGAGACTGGAGCCCTTTATTTATCTACAGCAGAGGAACAACCCATGCAGCAGCTGCCTTATCTTCCCCCATGCTGCCTTTTTATTATTTAAATGACAGGAGCAATGCCAGATCAGGGTTCCATTGTGTTTGTGTTCTTCAGGTTCAAAAGGACATCCAGCTCCTCATCCTGGAGAGCTCAGAAGTGCAGGCAGAAATCATCTCCATCCCATGAAGTGACTTGGCCATGGTGCCTTTGCAGGACAGTTTCAGAGCAGCAGATTTGAACCATCTTTTCTTTATCCTGACAATTGGGTAGAGGCTGCTGTCTGGTGGCAACAACTTCACTTTGCTTTTCCCATCCTATCCTGGGGGAAGAGGCAAAAGCTAGGCTTGCAGATTTACAACCTGAGTCCCACATTCAGCTCAAAGCCACCACATGAGAGCTGCAATGCGAGCTGCAGGGTGATCTGAAGAACCCAATCAAGTGGGTGTGCAGGTAGCTGCTGGGTGGAAAACCTTCACAGAAGGCAATAACTAACAATGGCAGGCACTCAAGGTGAGAGGAAGAATGACCCAGCGGCTGGAGCACTGACTGAAAGTTCACCTGTATTCAGTTCCCACCTCTGTTCTGTGTAGCCCCAGGCAAGTCAGATGGGAAACTCAGAGAGTTCTCCCTGCCCAGATGGTTCTGAGGATAAGTGAGTACTGCTATGGTGGGTATCTGAAACAGTTCAAGAGCCCAGGGTTGTACTGAGTACAGTGACAAATGCCTGGCACAAGCTAAAGGACATCGGCTCTTGGACACTTTTCATGCAGAGGCTGTAAAGCCAGAAAACCACTTGCAGAGCTGCTAACATACTGGGATCAGATTCTGATGAAAAGGGAAACAAAGCTAAATTTATGGGATCTAGAAAAAGAGTTACCTGGGCCAGACTGTGGACAGAGCCTATAAATGACCATTAGTAGTGAAAGGTGGCAGGAGACAGGACAGAGGAAGAAAATGTTTAGCCTGGGCACTTTCTAAGCAAAAATCTGAGGAGAGGGGGGAAGGAAGGCTCAGCAAGGGAGGGGCAGGGTAGAAAATTTCTCTTAGAGCTTTACCAGGCAAGGACTTGTGCTGCAGTACTTGTCCTCCCAGCCTTGAGAGCCTGCGAAGCTGGGAGTTAAACTTGCTTTGTGTGATTTCTTCCGCTTTTTCTCTGCAGCTAAAATCACCTTCACTTTTCCCACTTAGTAAAAGTGAATGAAAATTACTATCTCAGTGCCTGCCTCATAAATGGAACCTTCGGAAACTGGGATGAAGAACTGGAGAGATGGTTATGTGCCCCACCTGTAGTCCAGGTGGCTTCCACTCCAGAAACTGTATAGCAATATGCCAGCCCCCAAATAGCTTGGGTTTAGAACATTTGAAAAAGAGAGTAATAGTTCTTCTGGAATCAGATAGCTTCTTCTCACAGTAAGGTTCTGTCCTCTAATCTCCTGAGAAGATTTCCAGGCATGTCACTGGGACCGGTGATGGACGTGGATGGCATGGTTAGTGCAACAGTTTATGTGTAGTCTATAGTGGAGTAATAGGAGAGGCCACTGAGTCAGGAAACAAGAAGAAACTGGTGGTCTGGGCTGTTCTCAGACTCTGGGGCCAAGATCTTGATGGTAGTTTCCAGAATGGCTCTGTTTGAGAGCTGCAACGGCCAGGGTTAGGAAGTGGGAAGCCAGGATGGCATCTGCCTGTGGCAGAGAGTCAGTAGGTTGGAACTGGGGACATTCTGTACTGACCTGGTCACAGCATTGAGGAGAGAAATATACCTGGTGCACCACTGCCCTGATTACACACAGGAGCCAAACAGCTGGGATGGAACCACTGTAGGAAAACTGGAATCTTCTGAGGCTGCTACAGCCAAGAGGAGCTGAAAGTGAGGTGCCAGAAGCTTTGGAGGCTTTCTCCTTGAGTGCGCTGGCTTTGCTCTTCCACCACTCTGGTTTCCCACCCAGCCACTTGGCAATCCATAAAACCAGCTCTGATTCCAATGCAGCAGGGAAAGGAGATTCATCACCTCCCATCTGCTTCCTAAAGGTTTGATCCTCTTAGGGGATCTGTGAAGGGTCTGTTGTTGCTGAGATCATATCAAGGGCTCAATAAGTCCTTGTGTCCAGTTAATCTTGGTGTTTTCTACATACACCATGTTTCATCATTAGCAATTGCTGAAGGTGTGAGTCTCTGCATGACTTCTTCCTGAGCATGGCAGGGAAGGATGTGTTCAGTATTAATTGCTCAGCCTCAGTCTCAGGGGTTTCAGCATCAACTTCCCTGCAGGGCACTTTATTAAAAAGAGAAACGCTAGTGAGTCAGCCGCGAAGGGGCCTGCGTGCGGCAGCAGCATCTCCCCACGACCCTTGCCTGGCAGCTGCTCATCAGAGAAACCTGAGCTATGCTGAGACCTGAAAGCTGCTGGGAACACATGGCTGGCTCCCTTGGGAATTGTGCTGAACTGCTAAACCCTGCAGGGAAGGCAAATATCCCCATGTCAAACACAGCAACCTTGCATAGGAAATAGTAATTGTCTTCCCTTCTACCAGAAGAAGGAAAGTAGCTTTTGTTTTGGCTTAAACCCCACTCCTAACACATTCTTGTAGTGTTTGTGATGGAAAGGAGGAAGAGAAATGGGTGCAGCATGTTTGTGGAAGACAGAGCAATCCTGCATAGATCTCCTGTGCAGTTCCTAACTCCCCCAAGCCTCTGGTCCAGCAGATCCCTCCTACACACTCAGATGTATGAAGCTATTTAGTAGATGATCATGTTCTATGAAATCTGTCAGGGAGAAGCAAGAGTAGGGCTGCTGCACGATGGGGAACGAGCCAGGAGCCAAGAGTGACCCCTGCGTAGGCAGTGCCCTCACCAACTAGGACACAGTCCTGCCAGTCCAAAACAGGGTGGGCAGCGCAGAAGTGATGATACCAGAGTTCACTGGCCATTCCAGTGAAGGCAGGGTGACAGTCATGCCCAGAGTCTGCCCAGGGAGTCTGGTTAGGAGCAGCGAGAGATGGGGGCAGAGGCAAGGCTGGAAACAAGGCTGGAGCATATGCTCAAGGCCCAGGACTGGACACTGGTACAGCTGGCTCAGGCAAAATCTGGGTGCCCAGGCCCACACTGAAATGGAGTTCTAGGAACATAGGAGCAGGTTCCGCACAAAGCTGACTGGGCAATTAAGAGTGGTGCACCAAGAGTCCTGAGAAAATATCTTCTGTTGGGTGATGCCCATTGCAAAGTTCTTCTGGAAATAAGTCCAGAACAGAAGTTTGACATCTCATCTCCTTTTCTTTTCCCTTCCTTTAATCTGTATCTGAGGGTTTGTTTTTCCAGTCCACTGTTTACAGAGCATCCCAGGGAAGGGCAGTGATGTTCACAGGCCTTATTTCACAGCTCGAAGTAAGTGGTATGCAGTAGCAAAGCCCAAGTAACAACTCTGTGGTCAGATATAATCACTGCTGAGACAGATGTGGGAGTTCACAAGAATGAAACTTGCCCTTTCACTACAGACAGCTCCTTAATACCGTGAAATGTCAGTGGTGTAAGTCAGGCTTAACACTGGGCCCGTGGACTATGCCCCTGCCCCTGGAATTTGCCAGCATTTCTCTGTGTCTTTACTGCTCCCTCTGGTCTTCTGCTGTGAGGTCTCAGCTAGGTATGCTCACACATGCATTGGACCCAGAACATCCTGTAGGAGACCAGACATCTCCTTTAGGTGCTTCCGTACAGTACTGCAGAGCCCAACACTGCCTGTGAAGAGTTCCAGGAACACATCTCCAAGTATTCAAGGGTGGATCTGAGCAGAGGCACTGTAGTCCAGGCACTGTTCCCAGAAAAACCCTTATAGTCCTGCCAGTGTGGATGCTGCAAACAAGCCAGTCTGAGAAATGGCTTCAAAGTCATTTTAACTCCCTTTTGCAAACCCTCTTTAGTGCCTGCCAGTGTCTGAGGTAACATCCCTCTTGACTATGTTCAAGCACACATCTGTAGCTCCATTTTAGCTTGCTTTGGGATTTGGTTAATGAGGAAGCATTTTCTTTCTGCGGTTGAAGGCCTCATTTCCCTACCCTAATGGGCCATTTCAGCCACTCCAGTGTATTTGGAGTAGCACAACCCTCCCACGGTGGGATCTGGCACAATGATGCATTGAGTGTGGGGGTGTGGTGCTCACAGAAACAGGCTGGATTGGTGTAAGGCACCGTGAAGCCAGTAAACTTGTGTGTGTCAGTCATACATTTGGAAGCACTACTACTAGTCTGGCTTAAAGAACTGCATTCTTGACCTGCCTGCTTGTTTTGTGGAACACAAAAGTGTATAGAGGTGGCCTAAAAACTAAAGATAAGACCTATAAGCAAAGAGTCATCACACAGACTGTGCCATGAGAATCCAGTGCTCTTTACAGATGCTCAAGGAGCTTGGAGGTTGGGTGCTAAAGGAAATGGCTCTACAGGTTTCCCCTTCATGGAAGTGCCTCTCTTCCAACAGCTAACCTTGCTCAGGATTGTTTTTATAAACACTCCCTGTTCCTCCAGCTCTCACTCCTCGGTCTGTCGTTACTCAGCCTCTCCTCAGTCTGGCACAAAGTGGGCTGTCCTCACAGGGAGCAGAGCTGCTTATGGGAACTGGGGTTGTGGCTTGTGAATGTGGAGTTCCCAGGGAGCCAGAAGTGTTTCTGAGGCTATGGGGGCTCAGTGATCCCTAATGTTGTGGTTTTGGATGACTAATTCCTACAAAAGACTGACAAGCTTCCTCATAAACAGCACTCCTGAGCAGCAAGCTGCTGGAAGAATGGCTTTTAAAACTTGAACCTGACTGATACCCAGATGTTCCTTTTACACTCTGATCATTTGTGGCCATTAGAGACCCTGGCAGACAGTTTCCTGATATATCAAATTCCGGCTCAGATATTCTTATTCTGTCTCCCCAAATTCCCCTTGGAATTTCAGTTTGGCATTTCTCTTCTCCCTGCTCTCAATTCTGTTGTGACAACGTGCTGCCCTGTTAAACTACTGCCACACTGAACTCAGGAGGCAGCAGCATTTCTGCAGTGCCCAGTGAGAAATGCCTGCATGGGAAAGGACTTAATTTAACATAGAAGGGATGGGACAGGACACGTGCACTACTGCCTCTGCCCCAGCAAAGCTGTCATGTACCACCCAACTTTACAGGTGGTTTTAAGCAAAGGTTGGTCAAATGTGACTGTTCCTGCTTGTTGTCTCAGGATGATGACTTCCCTTCTGAAGCATGGACCACAGATGGGCTAAAGCTGTAGAGTGTACAGCATCTGCCATGCTGTAGGTGCAGGGGCCATGGCTTTGTGGCTGCTAGAACTCCAGGGCTGAGCAAAAGGGACTGAGGCACCTGGCACTGTTAACAGGAAAGATGGAGGAATGCCTGTGTAAGGTGTGTGATGTGCTCGATGCCTTCACAGATCAGAAGTGGGTCTGCAAAATGACTCAAAGCCTGGGTGGTGCACAAATGGGATCCCACTTCTTTGTGGAGAGGAGGCTCAGCATATACACGAATGAGGCAAAGGAGGATGCAGATTCACTCCGTGGGTTCTTGCACTTATGTAGCCCCTCTGGCGGGATCCTGCCTGCTGCCCTATGCAGGCAGCAGAGTGCGAGTGCTCTTTGCCTTCACCTTTAGCTGGCTCTCCCTTGGGCTGAGGCTCCTTGCACACTGGCAAGCCAACTGCATAGCCAGGAAGAGAGGCACCAATGGCCACATTGTCCCTTGTCTCTCTTGGCTCAAGGGCAGTTTTTTCCAGTGCAGGAGGTGAAGAGGTTCCCGCTTTGTTAGGGAGGTGAGCCCAGACAGGCGGGCGCCGGCAGGGAGCAGTCTCTCCTGGGGCTGTGAATGCGCTGCTTCTTCTGTGTCCGCTCCGCTGTCACTTCTGTTGCTTTGCCCTTCTTGTTGCAGTGTGAACCAGGCCTGTCTTGCATAACGTAACTCAGTATGGCCAGGGTGACACTATCGCCTGTCTTTGTCCATGTGCTTATCTTCTAACCAAGCATTAATGCTCTCCAGGGGTCCCAGCTCTTTGCCACTGCTCACAAACAGCAACAGCATCGCTTTGCTTCTGTTTAGTAAGCTTCCTGAAAACTTTCCATCAACATTAGTGACCCTCGGAGGGTGGTTTGCAGAGAGGTCATCAGCCATCCGCCTGGCCAGGACTAAAAACCTCTGAGGAGGTGTCCAGTAAACTCCAGGCTCCCAGCATCACTGGTTCCTGGTGTTGAGGCTGCTGCATCTCTCTGATTGGAGTTCACAAAAGCGTTGCTTGTCTGTCTGATGAGCTACAAACAAGCCTTCTGTACAATGACCTTCTAAGTTGCCGTGGTAGGTGTATCCACACAGTCATATCCATAATGTTAACACCTTCCTAGGAACAGAGAACAGACTAATGAATGTACAGATTATGTGCTGTAATGAATGTCACTGTAGCAGAGGTATATTTTCACATGCCGTGTGATAGCAGTGTGTGATGACAATGCATTTACTTTACAAGGCTTTGTGGCAAGGACTTGCTAGAGTATAATACCCACAGGATAGTAAAGGTACCTTGAGCTGATCTCAAAGTAATCGCAATAATCATGCCACTTATGCTGTTTTTCTTGCCTGTCCCATGAT
This sequence comes from Tapera naevia, assembly GCA_033556795.1. Taxonomy (NCBI): domain Eukaryota; kingdom Metazoa; phylum Chordata; class Aves; order Cuculiformes; family Neomorphidae; genus Tapera; species Tapera naevia. The sequence continues at coordinate 199,474 of JAUMJJ010000353.1, forward strand.
GTGGTTGCTGAGGTGTTCCTTGTATTAGTGGCACTGAGAGAGCACAGGATGTCCCAAAGAAGCTGTTGACCTCACCGTGGCTTATTGCATCTCAAATGAGGCCATTTGTAGGTTCCTTAGCTCCCTGAGAAGAACTTGCTGCCTGGACATTATTATCTTAATTTTCTGCCCTTCCCATCTCTTCAGGTGGTGACCAGAGATCCTGATCATCTCCTAAATTGCTGGGGAGTGATTTTCCCCACTCTAAGCTCTTGCTGCTGGCAAACTTGCTCAGGCTCTCTTTTACCAGTTCGCTGTCAAAGTCCATTTCCCAGTGGAGTAATCATTTGCTTCTCTCACATGTGGGTCATTTTGAAACTATCCCAATGCATCATCTTACTTTATCCCAGGCTACCAGTGTGTCAGACTTCCTGGCTTCCTTTCCAGAAAGTTTGACTGGAAAGCGTACACGGAATCTGTAAAAACCCAAAGCCAGTTAATGCCAAATGACTAAATTTAGGCTTTTTTTTTAAAAAAAAATCAAGAATGCCCAGCACTTCCAGGCCATCAAAGAGTTTAATTGCTTGTTGTGCTTTTAAAATGGACTTTTGAGTGTCACCTTAGGTATGCTTTTCTGAAATGTGTTCATCTCAGAGAATGTCTTGTCTCTCTGCTAAAGCTGTGTCTGTCTGTCTGTCTCTTTAGAATGACTCCTGGGGGAAGCAGTATTCCTATGCGCTGTTCAAGGCCATGAGCCACATGCTCTGCATTGGGTACGGGCAGCAGGCGCCCGTTGGCATGTCAGACGTGTGGCTCACCATGCTGAGCATGATTGTGGGTGCCACCTGCTATGCCATGTTCATCGGCCATGCCACAGCCCTAATCCAGTCTCTGGACTCCTCACGGCGTCAGTACCAGGAGAAGGTAAGGACTGGGCTTTATAAACCCTTATGTGACCCCGGGGTGGATTACACACTATCCAGAGAAAACCAGGGCTGCCAGTGAGCCATGTGAGAGGCCAAAGGTGGGGTTTCTCTGTCATCATGGCACCTTATTGCTAATTTGTACACATCCATTCACTCAAACAGACCCTCAGGAGGAAAGCGATGCAAGATCAGATGAATAATGGTAGGGCAGGCCGGTGATTATTATTGCCTCTGACTGCCTTTTTAGATCAATGTTATCAATGTCAGTGGTATCTAAAATTGTAAGTCACTTTTTCCTTTCCGAGATCTTGTTTCAAATCCCAAGTGAACGTTCCAGAATGCACAGCTTTTGTTTAGCAAGTACTTTCCTTAAAAGTGTCCGGATTATTCACTTCAGTGCTCATGAGTGAAGCTACATTACAAACCCCCAAAGCACAGATCAAAGCTCAGGAGCACCGCGCAGGTTCCCCAAGTAGATATTCAATTAACTGCACAGGTGTTGAATTGCGTAACGCAGGGCACAGGCAGAAGTATCCCCACTGCTCAGGTTTCCCCTGCAGTGGCTGTAACGGGCGGTGGTGGGTGTGAGGTGGTGCTGTGAATTTGTAAAAAGGTAAGGGGCAAACAGGGTCAGTTGCTGTGATTCAGCCATGAAGGGTAACTCACGGAACTGCATTGATTCCTTCCTTCTTTCCAAACCTTCTGTATATTGCTGTCTGCACAATGACATTTTGTTGTCTACAGCAAAGAGGCTGCTGGTGGAATGATACAGGGGTGTCAGACTCACTTCTCTCAGCATTCTCCTGCTCCTCCAGCATAACACACGTCACACACACTGCACACGTGACCAGCGCTGGCAGGAGCGTAGGGGCAAGGAGCTCAGTGCTGCCACTGGATAGAGACATGGAGCTGGGCTGGATAAAACAAGGTGGAGGGCTGGATTCAGCCCATGGGCTGTGAGTTTGACGCCCCTGCTCTAGGACACAGGGAAGCAAAACTGCTGCCTTCAACTTCAGGTTGAGCCAATAGGCCTGTAGTTCCAGAGGGCAGGAAAGCTCATTGAGGAGCAACCATGTCAGCTAAGAGCAAGGGCCTGGGTGGCCTGGAGCTGAGGGACTTCACCACAGAGACAGTAGGTTACTTGCAGGCATCAACAGAAGCAACTGCCCTCAATTAGCAGGGCTGAGGATGCAATAGGCAAGAAGGTGTGATGATCAGGGACTGATGGATACATTTGATCAGAAGATTAAGAAGAGGAAGAATCGGGCTCTCGCCCTATTCTGACCCTGCCAGTGCAGTTAGATTAGGTGGAAGGGCAGCTGTGACTCAGTGAGCACACTATGGATAGCACACACAGGCTCAGTGACTCTTAAGTTCAGGGAGGAAGTGGGAGAAATGATTGTTAGGTGGCCTAGGAACAGGTTTGAGACATGGAGATTACAGTGCTGGGCCGCAGAAAGACCTTGCAGGAGGGCGGGGAGTGAAAGCAAAGAAGAGCAAAGGCTGAATCATGCTCTGAGGACGGGGAAGGTCTCAAACCACGCCTAGAGCTGAAAGGGGGAAAAAGCCCAGGAGAAGAAATGGGAAGGACTGGGGTGCAATTAGAGCGCTGGGCTTTGTGTAGAGTTTTACCATGGTGTTACAGGTTGGCTGGACTATTTCTAATTGAGGGTAAGGCATGCCAAAGAGAAGGACACTGCAGCACCAGGAGTGCAAGCTGATCAAATCTGTGTAGGCAGAGTCTTTATTCAAATGTGTTTGAAGTAGCATAGAAGTCAAGGACTGATTTGCAAATCCAACCACCTGGTCAGCCTAGCCGCAGCCAAGTTTACACCTGCAGGACTGGGCTCTGTGCCTTTTTTTCTCAAGCCAGATCTAAAGACAAGGGCAGAGTTTGACCCCAGAAGTCAGATTCCGGTCAGTGGTCAGGGAAATCAGTCCCCAGTGAGCTAGGAGCGACTGCTGAGGCAGCGGCAGAAATGTGAAATGTTAAAACCTGATTAGAATGTGGAGATGTGAATGAGAGGGTTAACAGATCCAAGAGAAAAGCTTTGTGACAAAAAAGAGTGGGCAGAGTATTTAACAAAGAGTGTATTTCATGTGTAGTGGTTATAGCAGGTTCATTTCCCAAGGGGTTCATCTAGGATTAAAGCCTCAGGGGTTGGGCACGTTCATTTTCCTCTTGCAAATGAGACAAATAATGGTCTAAAAACAAATATGTATTTACTTTCTGCATTCCTTAGCACTTGAATAGCCATGATTAAAATGAGGCTGCTTCGTGCTTTGCAGCCCTGCAACTCAATTTAGCTCAGTCCTCATGGGACAATGTGTCTGTTGAAGCATATTATAAGCAAAGAATCTCAACAAGTTTGGAGGTCGATTGGTAGGAGCAGACAGCAGTTGAGAGACCTCTGCTGAGAGCACCTTTGGGCTGCAAGCAGGGCTCTGCTTCTCACTGCAGCACAGGCTCGGGCTCCAGAGACTTTAGCACTTTAGCAGTTGTTGTGGGAGCAACTAAAGAACGGGGAGATGGTGGGGAGGAGGGGAACAGCAGAAATAATGCAGGTAACAGGACAGAAGGCTCTAGGTGGTAGCTGTACTGTCAGGCTTGCTTTGTATAGCCTTCAGGACAAGCTTCAGGAGTGAATTTGTGGTGAAGTTTCATGTTATCTAGCTCTCTGCCAAACCAGCCAGTTCTTCCCTTGTACAAACAGGGCTTTTGAGAAGAGGAATAAAAGCCAAGTTGTGCTGTCTGTTGGCTTCAGTAAAAGGCCTGTCTCATTCTGGGTTTGGATCCATTGAACATTTGGACACTCAGTCCCTGTCCTGTCTAAATCTTCTCCTTTAACATCAGGCTTCAGGCTATACTGGTTTCTGCAAGGCAGGGGAGCTGTATGGGATTGATGGGGTGGTAGAAGCTTGGAGGATTTGGAGTTGCACCCTCCAAGACGTGTAATGCCGAGTATTCTGAGTACAAGTGGAGAGACCCACGTGGCACAGAGCGCTCACATCAGCTCAGGCGATGGAAGTGGCACAACCGTCATCTAAGTCTGGCTCAGTGCCTCCCCTAAAAAGCTCTGAACCAGAATAGCTCTTTAGATCTGGCACTCTGAAGTGTCTGTTTTATTTCCAGTCCCAGAGGCCCAGTTAGAAGGGGCCTGTCTGTCCCATCTTGTGTTGCCAAGTGTGTTATGCCCTGAGTTACTTGCCCATGGTCACAGAGAGAGTCAGCAGCAAGATCAGGAGCTGACTTATCTCTTAACCTCAGTTTAGTGCTTAGCTCCAAAACATCTTTGCACCCAAGATTGGGGACTGTTTTCTTCCTGGGAGAGAATATTATTGCAAGTCCATCCTGAAGGATTCTGATTCCCAAAGTCCTGTTGTGCAGTTACTTTTTATAACTGAATCGATCTGGCAGTTTTAACAAAGAGAGGAAGCCTCACATCCCCATTCTCAGCCGGGGCTCCCTGCCACTATCCTCAGCTGCACCGTTTCACTCTTGTACACCAGCTTTCATACTTCTCAGACCTTTGCTGAGCTGATTTCTTTCTTCTGGGTTAGTTTTCTGCCAAATTAGTGGGTTGACTCAGCTTACTGCAGAGTAAGTGAGTGCCAGAGCTGGCACAGGGTGGTGGTGGAGGAGTCCGTAAGCAAGAGCAGAGATGCAAGACCTTTACCAACTCTTCTTGGATCAGCTCAGACCTTTACATGTAAGTTCTTCATTGACTATGAAATTATCCCACAACCTGCAGTAACTGTGGCTCACAAGAGAGGAAGTGTTTCCTGCCCAGAAAATGAATAAACTAGACCGATACCCAAGTTATTATATTGTCATGCTTTTTGCAGGTTCCCATATTAATTTCTTTCTCTAATCCTAAAGCTCAGCTGGATTAGTATTTATGTCAAGTCACCACACACACACACACATCCTCCCCAGCAGACTCTGTAACCTTGAGGCTTTTGGGAGCGGTGATTATGCTGCTTACTGCAGCCATGCTGCTTGGAACAACGCAGAGAGAGACTCTGAGCTTCACTCTCCCATCCCAACAGGATGCAAGCAGTGATGGGCATCCTGCAGAGAGCCTGGGCTCTCCCGTCTTATCTTCTCAGGTACATGCAGAAGGATGACTGATGAGAAGTAGGAATTGCTGCTGTCAGTGTTGCAGAGCCCAGCAAAGCCCTAATCTCTCCTTGCAGAGCCTCATCTCTCCTCAAGATCTGTCTGCTACACTGGCATTTTCTCAAGCTCTCTGCTCTTCACATTCATCCCCCTGCTTCTCCTCCCCCCTCAGACAGTTTTTGCAATGCCTCTTGTTCTTAAAATATCTATTGAAGCTTAGGTAGATACTTGCATATTTTCAGTATTATGGAGAAGCACCAGCTGCAGCACAGTTGCAAGGGGGCAAGCAGGTAAAGAGAGAATCACTTTATAAATGCTACAGAAACACCTCTCAGTTCCTGAAACAGCCCTGCCTAACCATCAGCACAGTCCTTCATGCCACAGTTTTGTCCCATGCTCTGGCTATCCAAGCTAAAACCCACTTTATTGTTCAACTATCAATGCTGCAGCCCTTCTGCCATCAGCCTGGCTGGGGAAAATTTAGTAATTGTGAAGGCTGAAGCATAACAACTGGAATGTTCAGTCTCTGTTGGAGGACAAAGCAGGTGTTAGACCAATATTTGTTAGAGGGGACATGAGGTTCTGCCACTGTGAATGCCTACTGCAATGAGAACTGAGAATCAGTCTCTGGGCTTAGCCAGTCCTGGCCCTTTCTTAGAGACCAGCAGTAGAGAGTCTTGTTAGGCAGCAGGTTTAAGGGGTGATTCTTTTTTTAATGTTGTGTAAATAAACTGTGGAAATTGCTGCTCGAGGGTGCTATGGAGGCCCAAAGTCAGATTAGCCCCAGAATATTTAGACAACTTCACATAAGGAAAATCTTTCAAGCACTGTTGAATGCTCGGATGCAGGTACGACCTCTGGCAGTGCATATCCCTAAGCTGCTTTTGTCGGGAGAGCTAGGAGGGTATGGCCAGGAGCTGCACTGCTGTGTGCCTCTCCTCTTCCTCAAGGCACCTGAAACTGTCAGAGACACAGCACCAGGTAAAAGGTGCTCTCAGCCCGACGCTGCTTGGCTGTTCCTGTGAGTTTAGGCTGTTCTACGGTGCAGTTCAGGGCTCTGAATTGCCTCCAACTGAACGTGTGCAGGGAATTCAGTGCAGAGATCCTAGCTGGGGTCCTGGATGCAGTATAATCACATTAGCCTGGCAACATGCCCTTGCTGATTAGCCCCCCTCTAGCCCCTCCTTTAAGCAGAGCTAATTAACTCAAGCACAGCACTGTACCAAAGCTGTATTAATTCTTGTGGCTCCAGGGCTGGCTTAGCCAGAGCCACCCTGGGAACGACACAGCGCAGATACATTAGGATAACCAGTGTCAGCTGCTCTGTTAGCACAGAGCTGGGTGAAGGCTGCCGTTGTTCCCAAACCAGCTCTGTCACAGAGCCATCAGATGGGAGATTTCTTGTTCATTCCCGCTACAGACAGGATTTGAAGTGCCATTCCCAACATGCTTGGTCACCACTGTCTGTAGGATCTCAGGTGGCATTCCAGATTCCTAGAGTCCACAGGCATTACATAGAAGTCCTCTCCAGAGTTAACATCTCAGTTCTGGATGTCGGGAAAGCTGCAAAGCTCCCTTACTATTCTGGTAACATGTGAAGGAGAGGGCAGGGAGTGTGCAGCACTCCAGAAATCAAAGGTGTCTGAAAAATTTAATCAAATGCGAAATTTAGTAAAATTTCTTAATTGGAAAAAGTTTGGAGTGCCTTACTTTATCCTATTGTGACTGCACTAGTTGTACATGACTTCAGTTTGTTAAAAGATAGCCTGAAAACTATTATGTTCCATGTTACTGTCAATCCAAGCATTTGGGGTTGATAACAAGGAATATAAATGATGTGCTTTATTAATTGTGTCTAGAAGCAAGGGCCTCTGATCTGCACTGAGCTCAGTGTCTCAACACGGCCTCAAGGTAGTTCCTTCTGTAATCAGGGCTGAGTTTTCTGGCTGGTTTGCAGTCCAGAGCCAACCAATGAAACAAGCAAAGTGAGCTGCAGTTCAAGTTAGCAAGAGGGATCCAGCTCTAAGAACAATGAGGAAAAACTTTTTAGCAGGGCCTCTAGCAATAGGTCAAGGGGGAATGGTTTTAAGCTAAAAGAGGAGAAGTTTAGACTGGATATTATGAAGAATATTTTTTGCTGGGGGTGATGAGGCACTAGCACAGGGTGCCCAGAGAAGTGGTGGCTGCTCCATCCCTGGAGCTGTTCAAGGACAGGTTGGATGGGGCTTTGAGCAACCTGATCCAGTGAAAGTTGTCTCTGCTTACTGCAGGGGAGTTGGACTGGATGACCTTGATGTTTCCTTCTGGCCCAAACCATTCCATGATTCTGTGATTCCCTCCTGACCTGTTAAAGAATGGCTGAAATAGCAAAAAGGGTCCCCCACCTTCTGTGTGTATGGACCCACATGTGGTATTAGGTCCAAGTAGATGTCCAGAAAACTGCACCCTGATGTAAGCTGGTTCTCCTTTGATCCCTTCCAACTCAGATCATCCTGTGACTCTGTGATTCCAAGTCCCTAACTGCTTTCAGGCCAGGAGCAGTCAAGATGCAGTGAGAATGGCTGGCTCAGAGCTGTTCACCCAGCACTGCAAGGCAGCTTACCTTTTACTGATACCTCTTGACTGTAGAAGAATGTTTGTAAGAAATCAATGATGGAGTGGTATAAATAATGATTTGTTTAGTTTGATTCAACCAAAACATCAGAAATTTATGTTACTTGTTTTAAGGTTATTTAATCCTTTTCATCAAAGAATCTTGGGTTATACAACGGAAATGTTTTCTGAATGGGAACCTAATTGTTTCTTTTAAAAACATTTTGCAGTGCAAACTGCCTTCCCTTTGTGACCTTAACTAAGCTGAGGTTGGGTAGTTTTGTTTGTGCAGAAGGGTATTTCACTGGTGAATGCTCTTCAGAACTGTTCACCCACGCGTTACTGAGAGAAGCCCTGTTCAGAAGCTGTAAAACCTCTCCCAGGTATCCACACGGTGGGGATCAGTCAGACAGCTCCGTGCCCAGGTGTGTGAGTGTGTCTGTCTCACGGGCAGCAGCGCCTGACTGTCATGGGGTGCAGGGGAACATGCTGTGCCCTCTCCATGCTCACACAAATGAGGGAAGGAAGGAGTCAGCGACATTGCTGTGTCTTTGTACCACAACTTTACCGAAGGAAAATGAAGCTGCCATGTATATTGCCTTCTGTCAGTGGGTTTGCATTGGGGATTCATCTGGGTTTGCTGTACTAGCCGTACTGTGATTGTAGCTAGGATTTTGACATCTTATTTCTGTGAGTGGAAGGCAGACAGATAGTGCTGTCCTTTGACCAATGCCGATGACAGCCTGGTCTGAGCAATATGTTTGTGCACGCACGAGCACGGCGTGTCTTGTCACAGAAAGGAAAGTGCTGTTGCCTCAGCAGTTCTTCCTATCCCAGTGTGGGATTTCAAACTTCATTATCAGTTTTGAAATTCGTTTTTGGCACTTGAACTGTAAATAAATAAATAAATACATCATAATGCGAAGAGCTAAGCCTCCTGCTGAGTTGTCTCTCCTGGCAAACGACTGCTCTCAGCAATACTGATTTCAAATTGCACAGAGTCACTGTTCCCTTTTCCCCATCTCTGGCCTTTGTCTGGTGGCAGATTTTACCTCATCTTGCTCGTTCTGCTCTTCTGATGAAAATAATGTTGATCTCTTTTCCCCCATCAAGCCTTCAAATGTGTGGATCCAGTTACATAACCTGACATCTCCAAAATGTCTCGTGATATGAATTTCACAGTGCTTAATGAATAATAAAAGATTCATTGACCAGGTCCAAAAGTTCCCCATGCTGGAGAACTAGATTATGCCAAGATATGATCTTTCAAACTAGAACGGGATTCTCCTCAGGTACCTTTCCCAGGCTGGAGCCAGTCATGGAAAACAGGCTGGTTTTGTAGATGCGAGGTATCTGTCTGTACATAAATACATTCATTATGGCACTCCCTTGCCTTGATGCACAGGATTAGACCTTAAGGCTGAGTGCCTGTTAGAGCAGACAAACAGAACATTACTCCCAACATTTAATGCAAAGAAATTGTCCCAAAGGTCTTGGGTCTGCTCTCCTGGGACCCCCAAGGTTAGCAGGCATTTCCATTGCCTGCAGCAAAGCCCAGCCGTGTCCTCTGGGTGTGTGACTGCCAGCTCAGCACTGAGTGAAGGCACCATCCCCCATGGTGGGGTTCCCTGGCTGGCACTGCGAATGCTGCAGCGATGCAGCCGATGGGGGGAAGTAAACAATGCTTTCATCAGGCTCGTAATTGACCCTACTCAGTCTGTTGACATCTCACAGCCCAGAAATGGGATTGTCTGAGGCATAATCCTTGCCTGAATAGGTACTGATTAACAGCGAGGAGAGGCAGCTACGGCAGCTGATTGTTACAGCCAGAATGTTGTACAGAAAGAAGTGGAAAAAAAGTCCAAGAATTTTCTGAGCTGTCTGTGATCTTTGTAACACAGCAAGAGGTAAAGAGCCTGACTGTAGGTGAGATAATTTCTGGAGGTATCACTGCAGTAAGTGTAAAAGCATTCCATGATTTTCAGCATGTAACATGCAACACTTAATCATATTCCTGTAGCAGACTGAACTTGTGCCGTGGTATAAAAATGAACCCAGTGTTCAGAAGAACTCAGAATCAGGACATTATGTAAAGCTTTTTGCAGAATGGAGGTAGCTATCAACTATCTTCCAAAACTGAAGAGTAGATGGATGGGGTGTTGAATTTAGGTCATTAATCAGGAAGCAAAAGTATTGCTGATAATATTTGGTGCTGTGCTAGAAGTGGTCTGATTTGCTCTGGTTGAATTGGTATTGAAATAGCCACCAATTCCTCAACCACTTGCTGCAGGTTGCCTGTAGCTCACTCTGATCCCCCCAGCCGCCCCTCCCCCGTGCAGGCTCCCCAGCTGTCTGCCCCTTTAAGAGTTTCCTCTGGGCCCTTCTGTGAAGGAACCCAGCTCTGGCTCCAGCCTCATCTCTTGCCAGAGAGCATGGAAGGGGCAGCATGTGCCTGAATGCAGCTCCTCTCAGTCACTTTCCTACTGCTACGGAGAAAACAGCCCTGTGCACATGGAGTTTCATGAATGCCTGTAGTCCTGTTGGATAGCAGCAGGACAGTGCTCAGGAGCATGAGTAGGCATGGAAAGCCAACTGCATTCCTAAGTGTTGGCAGGCTCTGCATAAACTGTGGTGGTCTGCACCAGTTCCAGCTGTCAGCAGAATTTCAGGAAGAAAAGGAGCCAGATTATATAAGGTAGGTTTGATGATAAATATGATCAAGCATGGAGCTCTGCAAGGGGAACCAACAAAGATTACACCAGTAATGTTTTCATGGTTTTATTGTGTTAGAAAAGTTCACTTCCCTTAAACCACTCTCGTGGAGTCATTTGCCTCCAGAAAACTATGTGTCTTGATCGTTTTGAGTAAAATGTATATCTATTTGTAGAACAAATCCTGAGGCTTGGACTCTGAATGGCCTAACACACAAGAAAAATGGAACTTTCTTTGCGTTTGATGATTGCTAAGTGCTGGGGAGCTGCACTTTTACTCCTTATTGTAGGTCAGAGCAAATAAAACAAAGATGCAACTATGTCCTATCAAGACACTCCATCTGGTGAGTCTCATGGCTTGATCTTGACCTCTGGGAATAACTAATCCACTTGAGAGGGCCACAACATTGTAAATTGCAGCTGCTTATGTGTGGCTTAATCAGCTCTCAGAGGATATATACTACCAGCATTCAAAATACTGCCAGAGCATCGTAATTTTTTACCTTATAGGAAATACTTTCCTCTGAGTCTCTGTTTAGTCCATGCAACCCAACTGTGACCAACATTAAACTCTGTCCCACCGTGATTTCGACCTATTTCTGGCAGCATGAAAGCAGTGCAGCTCCATATAGGAAATTTATCTTTGTATAGAGGGAAACAAAGCATCCCAAGTGCCTGCATTCCAGCAAGTTTTGTGTGTGTGCTCCTGTCAGTGGGCATACTGTGAACGTGTGTTAAGTGTGCTTGAGTTAGCTGAGATGCAAACATGGAAACCAGTGTTCCTCCAGAGCTCTGAAGAGTGATGTGTGGGGGCCAAAAGAGAACTCGGAGAGATGTCAGTGCAGAACTGGGATAGGAGCAGCTATTCTCAGACACATAATCTTCTTTATATTCAGAAGCAGAGCAAGAAAATAGTCCAGCCTTTCCAGCTAGTGATTTATTACTGCCAGAGAGAGGAGGATTCATGACAGAGATTGAGGGCATGGAAGGAGTTAAAAATATTTAGTTCCCTTTGGATCTGAGCTTTGGTAGAAGGGGAGGGGAGTGTCAAGACAACTCAGGATCCTAAGTGGCCAGTTATAGAAGGAAAAATACTCAGCTAAATGGTTCCCTTTTGATATATTAATACCTCCTTCAAGGGCTTATTTGAGGAAAAACAGACTTAAGAAAATGAGTTAGGATTTAAATGGGCTCAATTGTCTTCAGAGAGATTTAAATAATTCCTAAATGAGTCTTTTTAGTTGAACTCAGAGAGACCACTAATCTCTGCATTCCTTTGAGCACAGGTCAGACTGAGGACATGGAGACAAGTGGGAAGGCTGAACAGAAGAGCGTGAGGGAGAAAGGAGGTGAAAGGGGCTGTCAGGTTAGGCCTGGCCACATTGGAATGGCATCCAAAGGGGTGCAACTCAAGGGGGCAAGAAGTGGCTCTAGAGAGTGCCAGACCTGCACAGTATCAGGGCCTCGGCTGAAATAGGAAGACCTGCAAATGCAGGGTTATCAGGCAAAGTCTTTAATCTGGATGCACTCTGCTGTTGATGTTCCCTGCATGGCCACCCTCATCCCTTTGCTTTGTCCTGTCACTGAGTATTGGTGGTGACTTCAGGAGCTTAGAGCTGCCAATAAACATGTACATCCCACTACACTTTGAAAGGCCCTCCCTCAAGGGTAATCTAGTGACCTTTTTTTTTACTGGCTATTAGTGAGAGTGATGGCCTCAGCCTGGCTGAGCAGCCCTTAGGAAAGGGGGAAAAACTCACATGAATTTCCCAAACAGAGAGAAGGGGCTGGTGCTCTCATTTCTCAGCACCTCTGCAAACTCCATTTCTGTGCCAGGGAGAGGTAAGAGCCCGCAGAACTCTCCAGCTGGCAGGTCGAGGGGAGATACCACTAGAAGAGAGAGCTGAGATGTGTACCTCTGGTTAGCTATAACAATTATGGTTTCTTATTTTGCAATTTGCTTTTGTAACCATGATTTAATTTGTACTAAGAAGTAGAACCTTTCATTCTGGTGAAGTAAATTTGTCCTGTTTTTACTCTGGGCCTTATCTGGGGACAGTGATTGTAGAAGAATCTGACAAGCCCTAGGGACTTTGCAGAGCAGTAATTTATTGTTCTTTGTTACAAAGCAATAAATCCATGTACAACAGTGAGTAAGCAGAGAGTCTGAGTTGCTTGTGAATCTGAGCAGCTGAGGGTATTTACCTGAAGAAGCGAAGGTCAGCTGAGGATTGATAACAAGTGCTTATAGTGAGGAGAAGAGGGGTAGCAGGTGGCTGGCAGCAGGCATCCTCTGGTCAATGGTCCAATTCAAGACATTGGGCTAAAACTGAGAGTATAATTTGATATTTTGGCAAATAACTTATTCAACAAAAATGCAGCATTAAAACAAGCAGAACTGTTTGTGGATTTCAGATAAACGTAATAAACCTGAGCCACCAAAAACTAGTCCCTAATGATTTCCCTTTCCATAATGAGTGTCCTGCGTGCCCTGTGTCGGATTTGCCAGGTCCCGTGGATGTCTCCAGTGCTGCAGTGCAGCTCCAGTGGCAGCAGACATCTCTGCAGGCACCCAAGCCCTTAGACTTTCTGCGTTTAAGAAGTTCCCACCAGGCTCAGAGCAGTGAGTGTCCCCGTGTAAGATGCTGCTTTCTGCTCCCTCATCCTCCCATCGGGAAGCGGTGGATTGCAGCGCCGGGCATAGCGCCGTGCGGCACCGCTCCTCGCCAGTCTCTACTGAGTTCCAGCAATCCAGGCAACCGAGTGCAGCCTTCATCGTGGATTCCCTGCCCGGCTCCCTGTTGGGAGGTGGTGACTCGCTTGACTTTGATCATGCTGTAGTGATCATGAATATTTACAGTCAGATCCTCTGCTCCCAGCTGCAGACACAAAGCTCTGGAAATGCCAGGAAACCCCAAGTGTCCCCTCTGCCACCTTGGCTTCTTAGAGTAATTCCTTCTCCTCTCTGGTGCAGATGGATTTGTTAGCATGCAAGGCAACGCCGGCACAGGCTGTACTGAGAGCAGAGTCACACTGCTGGGAGCAGGGCAGCTCGGTAACAAGCAGAAGTTCCATAATTGGGCTCTTCAGCACAGGCTGCAGTAAAGGGACATTCGGGGACAGATTTGGTGGGGAGAAGAGGGACAAGAGGGATGGCAAAGGGGGAGCATAGTCCCTTTGTCAGTATTGTGTAGTATGGTGCATGCTCTGGATCATATTTGCACCACTGGGAGGGAGCGTGAGCAATGTGATGCACACACCTTGTCCCTGCAGCACCTTCAAGGCAAACAGACCCGTTTACGGTCCAGTGTCCTTGAGGAGGTGTCATTTGCTCACAGAAAGCATTGTCCATCCCCAAATGGCCTCAGTCAGTGTGCCCTTGTATTCCCCCGTAAATGACATGATGGAAATGCAAATTATCAGGTAAAAATATGGACATGTTAGACAGCACGAGTGCACAGGGCAAGGAGGGCCCTGCAAAGGGTGAAGAAACCCTGGAGATGTTCAGCTCTAAGAGAGCAAAGGTGCCATCCTAGCTAGCATAGTGAGAAGACAGAGGAGAGGGAGAGCAGGCCATGGGAACTGCAGTTACAACCGAGTAACTGTCAGAGTTCTGTCTGTGTGTCCTTCAGTTTGCCTGGCGGTGAACATCCACAGCAGAGCAGTGTTCTGCTGTCCTGTCTGGCCCCTGGTACAGGGGGTTCCCGTGCTTGGCTCAGGCCTGGAGGTGCTGCCCATCACTCAAACCCTGGCCACCGTTCTGCCTTGTGTCATGGGAAAACCTCTGTGAAGGGGACATTGTAGTATCCTTGTTCTCATTGTGCACAGGACATTATTTGCTGAGAGGACATCCCCAGCTGAGCAATTCTTACTCATCTCTGCTCCAGGACTTTGCTCTGTGTAGAGGGGAGAACAGGCACCTGGGCTGTTTGGCACCCAGGGAGTGAGGTCTCCACACTGTAACTGGCTGAGGAGAAGTTTAAAGGTTAAAACATGGAGCAGCCATTTAGGGAATAGAACAAAGGTGTCTACAAACTCCCCATGTGTTGACAGTTACTGTCTTTGCACCAGATTTGAGAGCCGGGGCCTGGCTTGGTGTGAAGGAAGGTGGGTATGGGTGCGGCCTCACACGTGTGTGTGCCCGTGAGCAGGCACCATTCGTTGCATGTCCTGGTAACTCCTTCTCTGCCTCTCTTCCCTGTGCAGTACAAACAAGTGGAACAGTACATGTCCTTCCACAAGCTCCCCGCAGACATGCGGCAGCGCATCCATGATTACTATGAGCACCGCTACCAGGGGAAGATGTTTGATGAGGAGAGCATCCTGGGAGAGTTGAGTGAGCCCCTCCGAGAGGTAAGGCAAGGGCAGTGAGTGGGAAATGCATGTTCCTGCCATCACTGGCAGCTGTGGAGTTCCCAGTGTGTGGTGCCCTGTCCCACTGCTGTGCAGAGGACACAATCAGTTGATGGGAGTGGTGGAAGGCCAGCTTTCCCATTAGCACTGGCTCTGGGTGTGCTCTAGTGTCATGCCCAGCAGAGGCAACACATCTCTGTGTCTGGGCAGTCATAAAGATCCCATTTTACTTGGGGCTGTGCCTGTTCCTGGCCTATGCCTGGCTTTCTGGCAGAGTAAAGCCAAGAAGAGCATGTTCCACAACTTGGCTATGTCCTTGCCTCTCGTGTGTGTCAGGATTCCCTTGGTCATGGCAAAAATAGCTATTGCGAAGAGAGAAATCCAGGCTTCGCCATCTGCAGGACTTCTGCCTGAGTCTGTTAATTACTGCAGTGATGTCTGACAGAAGGGCAATGGGGGCTGCGATACGCAGGCCCTTCCGCCCACTCTTTGTTGTCTTGGCACCTTTTGAGGCCATGGCAGTATCTGGTAATATCATCTCTGCAGGAGAGCACTCTGGGAAGTGCCTTGCTGTTACCTCACACTTCCCTTCCCACACAAACATGCAGCGCTGCCTGGTACAGCATCTCAGTGAGCTTCCACTACGTGCTCCCTAATATTAAGCTGTATCTCACATATTTATACAAATCTGTGTGTGCTGGCCTGATCTATGCCCCATCCATCAGTAGAGTCAAAGGAAAGGAGGAGCAGGGCCCACACTTGAGTCTCTGCAGAAAACCCTCTTCCCTAACTGAAGTCGAGCAATGCAGTTTCTCCCCGGTACGTGCCTCCAGTATGTCAATATGTGACCCAAAAGCTTGAGAGGCATCCTTCCCCCTGTCTTCCCCCTGCTCCCAGTCTGTGTGCCTCCACAGGAGAGAGAATGACCTTAGGATCTACCAGCTGTATTTTAAAATTGGGTCCACCAAAGCCTAAAAGGGCAACCCTGAAAAGAACTCCAGTAAGGAGGAGAAGTGCTTCGCCACCCTCTTTCTTCCTGTACCAGCCTTCCTGCACCAGTCTTCCTGCAAAAGTAATTTCTTCCCTGCTTGGCTAGGGAGTGTTGTGCTGAGGTGATTTAGTCAACACTGCTTTCTGCTGCTTTTTGAGTCTGAGCTGATGGCACAGAGCAGCTCCTGTGCAGTGGGAAGTGCTGGTGTACCCTCCAAGTGACACCAAGCAGCAGGAGGAGGCACAGTCCCTGTCTGCTGCATGACAGCTCAACAGCTGAGTTGAGTTTTCATCTGAGGGTGATGATCCAGCCCATGCGCCAGTGACTGGGAGCACTTCTCCCTCCCCTCCCTTGACACTGTCCCCAGCTGCTCAGGATAATTTTTCTCTGAGTGCCTTGGCACATTTGTGCTGTTTAATATCTCATTGACAAGGAAGGGCAGCAGAGAACGTAGGGCTGCCAAGGTGAGTTATGGCATTTTCCCAGAGAGGAGCTTTTTCATCAGCATTTCCCCAAAGCTGTGCACCTCTCGCCCAGTCCAAGGCTTCCTGCAGAAGTAGGTGCATTGTGTGTATTTGGGAGGTTGGGGTCTGTTGTTCCTGTGCAAAGAGAGAGCATATGAATGAAAGCAGTGACACAGGGTGTTGAGCTGTCAGCTTCAGCACACACTGCTGCCTGCTCTGAGCATCCAGAGCCCATACTTTCTAATGTACAGGTCAAGTGGGGGATCATCATAGGCTATCAGATGTTGACTAAATATATGTGTGTCTTTTCTGGTTCCTGTCCTACCTTTTCTTCTCCTCCCTCTCTCTCTTTCTCTGCCTCTTTTGCCTCACATCGTGGTCAGGAAATCATAAACTTCAACTGCCGGAAGTTGGTTGCCTCCATGCCCCTCTTTGCCAATGCAGATCCCAACTTTGTGACATCCATGTTGACCAAGTTGCGGTTCGAGGTGTTTCAGCCAGGGGATTACATCATCCGGGAGGGCACCATTGGCAAGAAGATGTACTTCATCCAGCACGGGGTGGTGAGTGTCCTCACCAAAGGCAACAAAGAGACCAAGCTGGCAGATGGCTCCTACTTTGGAGGTGCGTGTTAATCCATTATCCTTACACAGCAATACCTGCTGCTGTTGCTCATATGTTCCTTAACGTGTCCTGGACACACAGGGATAGCAGCATGTGGAGCTGGGACCCCAAGGAACTGCTCCTCCACCCTCTGTTCATGTCACCTCTCTTGCAGCTTCCCATATAGTAAATTGTGCAATGGAAGGGAATTTACAGGCATTGCAGGAGTCTAGACAATAAATAATAACAAAATGGAGAAGGGAAATTTAGTTCTTATAAGTTCATTTCTTTTTGCCCCAAGTGAACTGACAGATCTGTGAAGCTGACAATTTCAAGGAAAAAAATGGAGCATTCTCAATTCTTCAGGCACATTTATAGTGTTTCCTGGTCCTACTGTCTGGCATCTATCATACCAGGTACTATATAAACATGGAGGAAAAAACATAATCCATCATCTCCCCAGCCTGTGGCTCAGCAAAACGTTGTGAAGGTCAGCAGGCAGGTGTAATGTATCACTAGCAGACGTCTGGAACAGTGAAACTAGTGTGAGGTCAGAAGACCCTAAGAGAAGATTTAGGATACTGCTCTTATGAGTAACAGAGGCACCCCTGCTATCAGAGCCCCGTAGAGGCCTCACAGACAGCCCACGGTCTCTCTGGTAGATGCACATTTGTGTACAAGCATTGAATGTACCAATGGCCTACTTAGAGGGGGCAGAATGAAACCTACCTTTCCTTCCTTTCTATGAGCCCTTTTCCCTATTTAAAAATTCCTATCCTGCATTTCTTACCATCTACTTAGACTCTTAATTCCTGTCAAACAACCTGTCTGCACTTACCTGGCATACAAGGATTTGGCACGTCCCTGGCAAGCTTAGTCAATTTGCTGGAATTCAGAGTTACAAGGCTGGAGTCAGGTTACTCTGACAGACTTGATTAAAATTGCCTGTGACATTCAGAGTGGTTTAGATACCATCCACACAACTCCTCATGCACATTCAAAGCCAGCACAGTCTCACAAGCATCATTTCCATCGGAAAGCAGCCTAATAACACACATAACCTTATAGTGCTGCTGCACCCGAGCTTTGGGTAGACCCAGAATGAATCCTGAGAGTGGTGCTGGTGGATTGGCACTCAACACACAGCAGAGAGAAGAGTGCTGTCAGCCTTTAGGTCACAATGCCTGTCTTAGCTGCCCACGCTCTGTATGTAATCAGTGGAAAAGCAGGATTCAGGAGCTGTCTGCTGAGTGTTCAAGGAGCATCTGTGCTCGAGTCAGGCATCTGTGGTAGAATCAAGGGCTGTCTGTTCTGCATCCTCCTGGGAGTGGCCAGCTGCAGTGAAACTACACCAAGAGTTAATAGGTCCACTCACTTGGCTTTCCCAGACGATCCATGAGCTTGTGGCACATCTGCTAAAACCTCTGAAAACTTTGGAAAGACAAATGTTGCATCTGTGGGGATCAAAATTGCTGCCAAGCACCAAGGCCCCAGGTCCTTTGCTACAAACCTAGAGAGAGAATTAGTTTCAATGAGAGCACGGCTTGACCTTCTGCTCCCAGCGCCCACGAGGAGCTGGAGAAAAGTAATTTCTCCACTCAATGCATAAATGGTGTCTTTAATAATCCACCATAACAAAACTTGACTGGTTAATTAGACCAGCAGAATCTCTGAGGTGGAATTGTGTGTAGCAGCTGCCACAACTGAGCCCCCAGGTATTTTTGAATGATGCAGAATATCCCACTGCTCATGTTTTCAGTGGGAGTGTAGGTAGAGTCCAGCTAGCAAGGAGACTGGGCAGCAGGCAGGACTGCCCGTGAGTGGTCTTGTATCGCAGGGAGGATGGTGTCATCCCTGTATTCTCAGGCTGGGTCTTTCAATTCCAGAAATTTGCCTGCTGACCCGTGGCCGGCGCACGGCCAGCGTGCGAGCTGATACCTACTGCCGGCTCTACTCCCTCTCAGTGGACAACTTCAATGAGGTGCTGGAAGAGTATCCCATGATGCGGCGAGCTTTCGAAACCGTGGCTCTCGACCGGCTGGACAGGATTGGTAAGTAGAAGGTGTGAGGGTGTCCTTCCCAGTACCTGCTGCCTGGCACCCCATTTCCAGGCTTGGTCCTTGGTTCCTTTGCTGGAGTCATGGACTGACGGAGATCCCAGCCTGTCTCTCCTTGCCTGACTTCAGCTCCAAAAAGGAGCCCCATTCACAAGCAGTTAAATCCACATCCTTCTTTCTGTTTCTCTCTCTCACATGTATGAATTTCTGTCATCTCCTGCTTCCATTTGTTTCCCTTTCCAAGAATTATTTTTGAAGAACTGAGATCTGCAATCTGAGACCATCAGGGCCATACTGGTGAATTCACTAGATTTTGAATTTTAGCTCAGAATGTGTGAATACCAACAGCTTCACAGATCCAAGAGAAAGCAGACCAGGCTGTGAGCCCCAAGTCTTGCAAGCAAACCCCAGTATTCCAGCAAGGTGATCCGTGG
Organism: Tapera naevia; assembly: GCA_033556795.1. Classification (NCBI taxonomy): domain Eukaryota; kingdom Metazoa; phylum Chordata; class Aves; order Cuculiformes; family Neomorphidae; genus Tapera; species Tapera naevia. The sequence goes on from JAUMJJ010000353.1 coordinate 218,704, forward strand.
CACAAATCATCTCACAGCATGAGGACATGAGTGTTTGTTGCTGTGACCTGGTTTTGCAGGGATGCTGGCTGAAGTATGGCTATAGGGGTTATTGGGATTAATTTTTTTCAAGACAAAAACTAACAACCACATTGATGAGGAAGAATCTTCTCTGTTAATCACTTCATAATGAAATGCAGACCATAATGCTCTTCTTTTTGGGATGTGTTTTTTTCTGGTCATAGTTGACAAGCAAATGGTGAAGCAGGGAGTGCTGTAGGGGAAGGAGAGCTGCTGATTTGAAAGAGCCTCTTGTGCAAAGCCATCAGCAAAACACGACGTCAAAGCACCTGCCCAGCTGTCCATTAGAGTCCAGCTATAATTATATTCAGTAGAAATAGACACCTGATTGAACAACGACATGGAACAACCGATGAAAATCTACACCTCCCAGCCCAAATGAAACACAATTAACCAGAGTGTTACTGAAATGCTGCAGCTCATAGTAACCCATTCCAGAATGCTCTCCTGTCCTGACAGAGGCATAATCTGTGCTGCAAACATCCTTGTCTAGCTAAAGAGGAACGGGATAACCTTCCTTGGTCACAGCCAGAGACGACTAACACAGAGAGATTAAGTGACTTAATGCAAGGTCATGCAAGAAGTCTTTGCAGAGAAGACAACTGAGCATTTCAGAGCCCCAGTCTAACTTCTTTAGCTTTTTATTATACATCTCTTAAAATTGCATGCATTTTCATTGCTTTTCAGAATCATAAAGGTCAGCGCAGGTCTGACTACAATGCAGAAGGTGAAGAGGATAATGGGGTGAGGGGGGTAGGGAATAAGCTGGCATCCCAGCAAGGGGTACAGTGCCTCTGGGCTTTTCATGCCAGGAACATTTTATTCTCTGCATCTCATTACCTGCTGCAAATCAGAAAGTGTGACCCCTGAGCAAAAGGTCGTGAGCTAAATACGTAGAGTTTGGCAAAGCCCATGCTAATGAGGCCCTAGTGTAAGTGGCAATAGTCCCATCACTTGGGTTATTTAAATTAGACTCAACAAACCGCTAAGAAAATGTAATGTCAGGCACAACTGGGGATGGGCCAGCTTGACATTATCTCAGAGTCTTTGGCTTTAGATGGTCAGTGCTGCTGAGCTGCCGAGCCTGCTGCTGTCTGTGACTGTGGATCCAGGCTGCACATGTAACTAAAATTCATGGAAAATTCAGAACCAGCATAAATAACTTCACATGCCTCTTCCCCGAGGAGAAATTCCCCTCCACATGCAGCTGCAAAATGTCAACATAAGGTCAGAAAGTGACATGGAGCAACTGGAATAACATGCCCTTTAGTGCAGAGCTCTGGCATTGCCCTCCCCTCCTTTTGCCATTCTACTGAGCTGAGACAACATCAGTCCCTCCGCCACAGAAAAGACCTTCAGAGACGTACAATGAAAATCCTAGTGCTACCCATGTTTCCCTGGCAATCAGACTTCAGAGCTGTCTGTTGTCTTAACTTCACATCCTCTACTATTGCAAAAATAGCCTCTCCATAGCACCTTCCAACCCTGTCTTGCCCAGCACGCCTTGCCCGGATTTTCCCAGAGAAGCCTAAGGGAGTTCTTGAAACTGTCAGGGCCCACGGAAATCCCTGTTCTTATAAACAAGACATTTCTTAACCTTCCTCTGACACACACACTATCTGGAAAGAGCAGTGCAGCAGACGTGTGACAGCATGTGATGTTTTAGGGAAGAGGAGATTACTGCATTCTGCTGGCACTCAATGAAGAGGGATTATTCTAGAGGAATAAAAGGTAAAACCCAGGTATGAACAGAAGCAGGACCATGTTTTTGGTTCCTGTTATGCTCACCTTAGGATCTGTACACAAGATAGAAGCAAATGGGAATGAAAATAAGAGTTCTGTAACTCCCTTCTACCCAGATGACAACATGTCTGTGAGATGTCCATGCCTCACTGAGTGCATGAAATGATCCAGAGGACTCTATCACTATTCTGGTACCAGGATAAGATCCATCCAGTATTCCCCCTGTGCAGAGTGGAATCAAGAGAGCTGGGAGAAAATCATAGAATTACCTGAGTTGGAAGGGACCCACAAGGATCATCGAGTCCAGCTCCTTACCCTACACAGGACACTCCCAACATTCACACTGTGTGACTGAGGGCATTGCCCAAATGCTTCTTGAATGCTGTCAGACTGGGTGCCACGAGTGCTCTCCCAGGACAGCTGTTCCAGTGGTCCACCACCTGCTGGGTGAAGAACCTCGTCCTAATATCCAATCTGAACATCCCCCAGCATATCTTCTTCCCATTCCCTCTAGTCCTATCATAGGTCCCAAGAGAGAAGAGATCAGCACCTCTTTTATTTCCCTCCCTTGTGAGAAGGCAGTAAACAGCTATGAGATCCCCTTTCAGTCTCCACTTCTCCAGGCTGAACAGACTAAGTGACTTCAGCCATTCCTCATATGATGTCCCCCAGCCTTGTGGCTCCTCTGGACACTCTCTAGTTGTCTGGTGTCCCATTTATACTCTGGTGCCCAAAACTGCACCCAGTATTCAAGGTGAGGTCGCCCCAGTGCAGAGTAGAGCAGGATGATCACCTCCCTCGACCGGCTGGCGATGCCGTGCTTGGTGCACCCCAGGACACCTCACAGTCCATCCAGTCACAGTGACTGGCTAGGTGTTTACAGGATTTCCTGCTGTATGGAGGGTTTGGATCTAAACTTGTGTAGGTAGCAGAGACACAGTATGAAAACGTAAAGCCTAATTCCTTGAAGCAACAAGAGCAGTACTGGTTGACTGGAGGTGCGATGAGGCATTCGCTTTGCAGAGTAAATGCAATTTGAAAGCCTGTGGCTGGGCAGAGATGAGGAAGAGAGGCTGCTGCACTGTGATCTGTGTGCTCCTCACCTCCCGCTGGTAGGTAGGCGCAGCCCCCCAGGGAGCTGTAGGCTACCTTGATCCCTTAGCAAAAAGCATGTTGATGTATCCCTCTAACTCATGTTGTTAATGGGAATTGATATTGGCATCCTGCCTATGCCCTGTGTGGCTGGGAAAGAAGTTTCCCAGATGTTTTGCACTTGCAGAGCTCTAAAGACGGGAAGGGTTGAGTCTCCATGAACTAAGGCTGGGATTCCGCACAAGTTTCTGTCCCTGCTTAACTCTCCTTTCTGAGTAGCTTCAGACTCTGAAGAACTCCTCAACCTGCAGAGTATCGCATGCACAACTTTCCACAGGCCCAGGGCCTGAAGGCTGAGGCTCCAGGAAATTTGGCTGATTACTAATTAATGACCATTTTATCACTGATTAAACCTTCCTCTTTTTCTTCCTTTTGACCAAGCTGTAAAATTCTTTGTAGTATTTGTGTGTTGAGATGATTTGTTCATTTCTCCAGTGAGTAATTCTTGGTCTGACAAGCATTTGTGAATCGTCCCAGTTTATGATGCATCCATTACATAAGTCGCATCATTCTGTTACTCACCGGCTTTGAATTTGGCTCTCAGTGACCACTGAAGCTTAAAATTAGATTTTCACAAGTATTTACGCTTGTAAAACACAACTGTTCAAATGTTCATGGGAAGTAAATACAATACGGCTTGTGAATATTGCCGAATCAAAATTCACTGATGCGTTCAAAAAACATCGGGGGCCACTGTTCGTTGTGCTGTAATCAAAACCATAAAGGCCTCTCATAAGACCTTTCATATCCAGGTTGCTGGTGAGAGCTGAAGGCGTGCTTGAAGATGGCTTTCCTTTTCATCAGGGACTTTTCACCACATGCGTACATTTTGAGTGCTGGTTGAGTATGTTTTGAGGCAGGCATCCCTGTTAACCCAGGGCTAAAAGTGCCTTGCATTTCCTCCAGGCATTGCAGGTGCTAAAAAACAAAGAAGAGCTTGAGACAACACAATACCAATCTCTAAATAATTATAATTAGAGAATATTATTGCAGTACGGGATATTACAGTGGTAGAAATTTTGAAAGCTTTGTCATTTTAGGCCGCACCTTGAGTACTGTGACCAGTTCTGGGTCCATCTGAGATGCTGGATTGTGTCCAGAGGAGAGCAACAAGGATAGTGAAGGGGCTGGAGCACAAGCCCTATGCAGAGCGACTGAGGGGGCTGGGGTTGTTTAGCCTGGAGAAGAGGAGGCTCAGGGGAGACCTTATTGCTCTCTGTAGCTACCTAAAAGGAGGCTGTAGGCCGACAGGCGTTCGTCTCTTCTCTCAGGTGATCAGTGACAGAAGAAGAGGACATGGTCTCAAGCTTTGTCAGGGGAGGTTTAGGCTTGGTATTAGGAAAAGAATCTTCACTGAAAGGGTGATTGGCCATTGGAATGAGCTGCCCAGGGAGGTGGTGGAGTCATCGTCCCTGGAGGTGTTTAAAACAGATTGGATGAGGCACTTAGTGCCATGGTTTAAACGACAAGTAGGTGCTGGTGTTGGGTCATAGGTTGGACTGGATGATCTCAAAGGCCTTTTCCAACCTTGTGATACTGTGATATAAACGAATCACAAAAATAGACCTTCCCAAACTTTTTGTCTGGGCACCCTATTTGTCAGGTCGTGATCACGCTTCTGCAGTCGAAACCCAGTTGGGTTTGCAACCCTGCTTGTCCAGGTCATGACTAATGCGCTGGGATCTGCTGCCTTGGAGGAAGGACTGGCCTGTGGCAGGCTAGGTGAGCTGTGAATGAGAGGAGCTGGGATCCATGCCAAGCTCTGCCACAGATTCCCTGTTTGTCCTTGTCATGCCTTTGCTCTGTGCCTCAGTTCCTCAGCTCTTCTACAGGGAAAATAATACCAGCAATGGTGGAGCTCGGTCTCTGAATGCCTCTTAGCTGGCTGCTCCCTTGTGCAGGTGCCTTGCGAGATCATACAAATAAATGAAACAGATTGAAGTGCACATAAATAAAACAATATGTACTCAGCATAAATTTTACTCTGTATACACATTGTAGTCCCAAATTTGTTTACTGTATGCAAGTGAGTAGCCCCCCAAAGAGCTGCACGTGTGAGATGAGCAAGCAGATTTGGTCATAAGGAGAGATATATATATTTATGTATGTATATGCTTCTTATTTGAGACTGCTGATACAGGCACAGGTGATGTAATATGCAAGTTCCTGTGGTCCAGGCATACAATACCAGACTGTGTGCTTTGGGAGGAAGGTTTATTTCAAAATCACATTGAACTCTGACCTGCCCTTTCAGGAGATGGAATCTTATTGTCCAGGTACTGAGCAGGTGAGGGTATCAGTGACTGACAGAAGTAACATAGATTCTCCTCTGATGTGCCCTCTCTGATCACCTGAATAACCCTCAAATGTAACTATTTAGGAGGAATCAAAGTTCAAATACTACTGTGTACACTCTGACTTGAAATCCTCTCCCATCATTTCCTACAGTAGAATGTGGAGATCTGAATCTGACTTTTATAGTCAGCAGAGAGAAAAAAGGCATTTGGAGTGTGGTTCATCTTCTCTGAAAGGGGGGCATCTGAAATAGCTTAGGTTTCTCACACCCTGGAAATGCTACCTAGCACGGATATGCAGGGTAGGAGCTTGGACTTCAGTTGAAGCAGGAACTGAATATTTGAATGTCTTTTTACTTTGAAGTGAGGTCCAGACTCAGAGTATTTTCTGTTTGACCTAAAGAAAGATAGCAGCAACTCACTAGCTATGAGAGGATGCAGATTTCTTCAGCTTAATTAACGTGAAGTGGCAACCCTGTTCATCTGAATATGAAGTACTCTTTCTTCTCATGCATGTCTAGAAGGAAAATAAAGCCTTAGACACTCCAACAGAAGGGACAGTGCAGAGTGGTGATGGGATCTCAGGAGACCTGTCTTTGACTTTTTAAATAACCTTGGACATATCACTTTATCCCAACCCATGTCTACCTTGCAAGGTACAAGTTCTCTGGGGAGTTCAGTTAGCTGTCCACAGCTGGCCAGCTGGGAAACATGAAGTAGAAGTGAGAGACCTGGGGAAGTTGTAGGAGATACAATATATTTGTGCCCCATCTTCGTGGGTACCCTGAGTTACTGGATTCCTTTTATAATTAGTGAGCTATGTCCACAGCTCTTTGCTATCTGCACCAAAGCAAAACACCTGTTCCAATAACATCTCATCATTCTAACACCTTTAAAAATAATTTTCAACCTCCTCTTTAATTACATGAAGGAGGACCTGCTAACAACTACTCCTCTAGACTCAGGGAACTTCCCCTGCCTTGAAGGCAGTCCAGTAGCTGTCTGCAACCAGGCCACACAGCAAAGCACTCAGCTGACAGAAAACCAGTGCCAGAATGTCCAGAGTCTTTCAGAATGCGGGCCTGTCACATCTGTCAGCACCAGCCGGGCACAGAGGATTGAGAGCAGTAGCTTTGGCTCCAGACACAAGCACTTCTGCCACTTGAGGAGAAGGCAGCCCTTTGGTTTCTGTCACCAGTGATAAGTAACAGCCAGGACACCACACTTCAGGCAGCACACGGCTTTGCAGGCACTCTGTAATTATACAGTTCAAACAAATTTTTTGCTCTACATAGCTCTCTATATTAATTATTGTTTTCTGCAAAGCTCTGTGTGATGGTCATAACTGCAAAGACTGGGAAGGAGGAGCTTCATTTATTTTAAGTCGTTACTGCATCCTGAGGTTCATCAGGTACCATTATTCACTGTGTATCATTTGCCCTACAGTGGTTTGGCCCAGTTACAGGTTGTGTTCTGTCTGTTAAAAGAGATGCCCAGTATTTTGGAAGATATCCATTCGGTTTATGGGAGAGGAGAAACAATCAGTGGTAGGCCTGAGCCATACAGAAAGGAAAGACCTCCACTTGTAAAGATAGAGAATTGTCCATTTAACATTTTTGAAGTCAGTATTGATTGTGAAGATGGTGATAAGAAAACCAATTCAGCTAACAGTACAACGGCCCCCACGCTGATGGGCTGTATTTCCCTTCCAGTACGGTGTTTGGCTTTCCTGCAATAAAACCTCTGTGCACAGGTGTAACCATACAAGCTTGCAGTGGAGTGAGCAGGGCAGGAGATATGGTTGTGTTCTAAATGTGCCCCCAGAGTTCCAAGGATACCACTTTAGCAAGGGGGAAATGAGACTGCATGTGTGGGTGGGCGCTGCCCTGGGCATATTGCGGCGCACGAGCACACAAACAGCAGCGGCTGCGAGCGCTTCATCCAGACCTGCACGTCCAGTCGGTAACGCGTTTGCACAGCCAGGCCCTCAGGACAGTTCACCTCAATTAGTTCCTAGAGCAGAATTGTTCAGTGCACTGAACTCCTCTGTGGATGTTCTTAAAGCTGATCCAGCTGGCTTGGCTTCGCTTCCAAGAGCTACTTCATTTCTGAGCAGAAACCTTTACATGAGGGTTCATACAGTTCAGCATGAGTTGAGTTATATCTGGGACAAGTCAGGCCTGAACAGGGAAAGAGCACATATCCAAGGAGTTAAGAACCATTTTGTAGTCTCTGTTCCAGCTCATGTCTCTGTACACGTGGACTGTTCAGACAGTGGCAAGAGCTGGTGCAGCGAGACCTTGCAGCCAGCACAGCCCCTGTGCAGAAGAGTTTCCCCGCAGCGTAGAAGCAGCTGTGGCAAACTGCCAGGTACTGAGTGTGGCCAGGGCTGCTTGGCCTGCAGTTGCTGGTTGCTGTTTTGCCCCTGTGGGGACGCTGGCCACAAGCTGAATTACCAGAGGAGACCAGCTCAGGACACAAGTGACCCATAGGCAAGGAAGGGCAAAGACCACCTTCAAAGTTTCAATGTGCTGTGAGACCTTTGCTGCAACCAGAGATCCAAGCAGGGCATTTGGTACCCAGGCTTGCGAATAATAAGAAGCAAAGACCTGAAAGAAGTAACCATGTGGCAGGGAGCAGCCTCTTTGACAGCAGGGCCAGGGCAAAAGCCAGCCTAATAAAGTGAGATTATTTCAAATGCATGCAAATTCAGAAAGCAATTTAGTGACCTGAATTCTTAAACGGCAGCCAGTGGGCTTAGACAGAACTGAAAAGAGAAACGGACAGAAAGTCACAGCTAATTTCCCCTGTGTCTGTGCAGAATTTTAACAACAGAAAGCTAATTTTGGTTATTTGATAGAAGTTATTGTTGGGTGCTGGCTCCTTTTATAAAATCACATGAGCCTTTCTCCCTGTTCTTTTGTGCCCTATTGACAGTTGAGGAAAATCTGACTTTGCAATTCTTTATTAAGGGAGCAACATCTAGTTGCTTAGTTTCCATAATTTTACATACCTAACTCCACTTCAAAGCACCAGTAGCTCTGCTCTGAACATCTTCTAGGCTCTAAATATCTTCCCCTTTTTCCTGTGTTTAGCCTATTGTTGCAGAGAGGAAAATAGGGAGATTTTAGAATCCAGAGCACTCTATTTATGATACTTATTTTTGTCTGGCTATGGAAAAAAGTCATCTTATGTCAGGAGCTGTACAAAGATAAAAAAAGGTCAGTTGTGCCATGGAGTCTTTTAGTCCTAAGTCCTTTAGGTGACTGTGATCCTGTAGCTCCATCATTTGGTCATGTTCAGGGGCACATCCAGCCCCAGTGGCTGCTTGGGACCACCCAGCCCTCCCTTCATCAAACCTCTTGCCCTGCAGAAACCCGAGGCAGCTTCTCTCTCCTCAGTAGAAAGGTTGGGAGCCTTGAGCTACTTCAGAGTAAGCAAGGGTGGGAGCTGGTGCATGAGGCATTGCACGTGGCTCCTGTGCCAGCTCTGTGGCATCTCAGTAAATTTCTATAGTGCTCTTGGCTTTGGGAGAAATGCTCAGGGAGGAATGATTGTCAGTGCCTTAGAGTCTGCTCAGCACTTCAGTTTATGTGGGATAAACACCACAGAGGAGAAACTCAGTAACATAAAGCCTCCTGTGCTTGGGGATGAGATTAAAGAGGAACAGGGGTCTGGTCTCCACTCTCCTGATGAAGATTCTCAGTGGCTTAGCAAGAACACAGGGCTCTACTGTGGGTCACCAAGTGTCCTGTGAACTGCAGAACATCTGCTCACTTCGGGTTACCCAGAGCCAAACTATTCAACCTTTCAGCCCTTTGATTGCTCTCTTTTTTGCTATGCTTTTGAGGCAAGGGCTTTGACATTAAATCCAGAGCAGGAATAATGAATTTGAAACTGAAACAATTTCAAAAATAAGATAACTAGGAGAAATAATCTCAGAGGCACCTGCCTGAGCAAACTCACTCCAGCTGTTGGCTTGTGTTTGGTTCAGGACCTCAGTTTCACCAGCCAGGAAAAGGGCTTGGTCCCAGCAGGACTCTTCTGTCTGCCTTGTCTCATCTGGGGCTGGCTTGGAGCAGAGTTTTCTCCAGAAGCAACTAATAAAACTTCCATTGGTGTGCAGAAAGATCATGCAATTAATGATGCAATTAATGAGGTGGTGGAACCAATTAATGTTTCAGTTGGCTAACCAATTGCAAAAGATGATTTTGAAAAATTCTTCTCCCTTTCAATAATTGAAAGAACGTTTTCCGTAATTTTTTTTTTTAATGTTCTGAAGCAGAAATTAGAGACTTTCTTGGTAAAACAGAAAAAAAGTTGGTCTAATGAGATTATAGATACATTCAGGTTGAGCTCAGGAGACAGGTTGTGATTTCAGAGCAAAACTGAAACTTTCTGTTTTCAAAACTAAAAGAAAAATAAACCCGAGGTTTCTGCTGGAACTATTTTATCAATATGACACAAATTTAAGGAGCCTTGATCAAACCATTTTACAGTAAATATTATGCCTGTTTGCAAAATGTTAGCATATTCTCTGCTTAGTGCTCTACCAAGGAAACCAGAGTCTGCTGTTCAGCTCCTTCTGTGTTTTCAGGAGCTCTGGTTATGAAAACATCCGTCCCCTCAACTCATCCGTGCAGCGCTGATTACCATCGCTATGGGTTCTCATTTGAATTGAGGGCAGCATTGGAAATTGCAGGCTATTCAAGCACAGACAAGCACATCAGCAGCCAAAGGCAGGTGACATGGAATTAAGAGAGTGAGATGAGGTGCAGTGAGGGGAACACAGAGCCCTCGTTGGTACTGAGCTACCAACATCTGTTGTTTCTCCTTCTCCCCTCACCATTTCTCCTCAGGCTGGTATCAAGAAATCAGGTATGGAAAGGCAGCTTTTTTGTCTGTGTGCTTTGAACTCCACATGCTGTCTCCCGTCCACATCCTGACCTCGCGGGTGTGCGAGACAGCTACACATTCCCCATGCTGGGATTTGTACCTGCAACTCCAGAAAGGGAACGATTAAAAACTGAATCCTCTTTAACTCAGGCGTGCTGGCCAGGTTCTCTCTTACCTGTCAGTTTTGTTTGGATGGGTCGCTCCTCCTCTCCAGCTGCGGAGCCGTTAGTGTTTCTGTTTGGGTGTGAGCAGCTCACTGTGATCACATCTGTTGGTGAGCACAACTGTGATTCTGGTAGATACCAGGGGGACTCTGTGTGTGTGTGCAGGGTGACCCTCTGTGCCGTTAGCTCCCTTCCACTGTGTTTTCAATGCAGAAATGCTCTGAAGTTTAAAGGTGACACCCTTGCTCCCTCTGGTGTGCCTGGCTGCACAAATAGCCCATGAACCTGCTCTGACAGCCGCCGCTCTCTGTTCCAGTCCAGTTTATATACCCTACACAGGCTCTCCAGCCCCTGTAGTGACATTAGCAGCTTAGCACACTGTTTGCCTTCAGCACTGTGTCCTTCCAGGGCTGGCACCTTTCTCCATGGTGAGAAAAGAAAGGCCAGTTCGTATGCCTTGCTGCTTTTTTTGTTGGAGAGGGTGATTAGCAATAGGTAATCTCATGCATTAAGCATCTCGTAGCGCTACCCACAACAGACACATCCCAAATCGAGCAGTTGCAGATCCAGAATCAAAGCTCTGCTGGCATTTTAGTGGTTTGGTTTTGTGGTCTGGTTCAGCTTTACCTGCTCTTGAGCAATTGCATAGCACTGCTGCATAGCACTCAGTTGCAAAAGCCACAACATCCTTTAGAGAGAGAGAGATGCTTGATTTTAAGAAGTACAGTAAAGGAAAAACCCACAGTGTGTTTTTCCAGTGCTTAACTACAATTACAGTTAGATTGCTCCTTCCATTTTTTTTTATGGGATTGTCTAAAATAACATTATCTCAGGGATCCTTCTGGAACTGAAGGGAATTGTCTTTAGCAGCCTCCTTCATTTGTGAAGTTCCCTGTAAAATGGTATCAAATCACCTCTTTTCTGGGAGAACCCAAATATGATGCACTTATTCACTGATGTTTTCAAGCCTGATTCTTGTGTATATTTTCTGTACCTATTCATACTTTGCAGCTAGTCACTAGAACCAAAACCTCACACTGTATGCCCTCCTGGCATTATGTGTGGCAGGGATAGTATCATTCTGAAAGGAAAGTGAAAAGGAAGCCTGTAGACAGGTGCTGTCATCAATTAAAAATTGCATATGTTTTTGCCTTGAAAAGGCAAGACAGGGATCTAATCCATGCTAATTTTGTAAGAAAATCATTCAAATCAGTGTATAACAGCTCCCTATAGATCAGTGATCTGCACGCTGTTGTGAGAACAGAGATGTGAAAGCAGCTAAGCAGAGAGCCTGTCCACACCAGAAATCTTCTCCTTTGAGAAAGCATTTGTGCCCTTTTGAAAGGGCAACACTGGGAGCATCTCATCCCCTTGAATGGTTCTGCTCTTCAGTCCAGGAGAGTGCATCCCTTCAGTGCCAGGTGCACCCTCAGACCAGACAAACTACTTACACCACGTTTTCCAGCCCATTGAAGAGGCAGAGCACTCTGCTAATATTTTTCTGCAGGCTAGGGAGTCCAGCTGGAACATGACGTTTGCTGGCCTGCAGTTTCCTTAAAGCTGGGGACTAGAAGGGCACGGCCAAGTAAGATGGGAGCTGCAGCACATCTGAGGGCTCTTACTTGGGTCAGCTGAGCTTTCCCAGCATGTGAAGCCCTTCTGTCCCTCATTCATAGAGAAATTTCCTTTCACCTGGCAACACATGCTTGACTTCAGAGTGAACAATTTTCGTAAGACGGGTGAGGGAAGGGTGTCTCTGGAGAGTAGCTGAAGGCTCAGGAGACTTCACTGGACTTACATTGTTGAAGTTTGCCTTTGCAAAACAACTGAAGCCTTTGGGTTCATTCTCTTTTTCTAATGGCAGTTCAGCTTACGAGGTGCAAAATGAGGATCTTGCATATTTGTAAGCTTTGCTACCAGCCTGCCACACTTAGCAAAAGTGCCTTTGCTGCCTAACTAAGAACGTGTGTCCTGTTGGGCACATTTTTATAGGATCTTGAGGTTTGTTGAGTATACCACAAAAGCAGAAGATGTGATGTCTGCTATCTTGTTGCTGGAGCACAAAGACTGTACACAGACCCATAATACCAGTGGAGGGGAGACGGTGCCGACAATTTGAGGGAATTCTGGCAGGAAGCTTTGAGGAAGCCTCCCATGTTTTGACATGTCAGAATGACTCTTTCTCCCTTCACTTTCTCTACAGGTAAGAAAAATTCCATTCTGCTGCATAAAGTCCAGCATGACCTCAATTCGGGTGTTTTCAACTACCAAGAGAATGAGATCATCCAGCAGATCGTGCAGCACGACAGAGAGATGGCTCACTGTGCTCACAATGTCCAGGCTGCTGCCGCTGCTGCTGCTGCCGCATCCACACCTACCCCTGTCATCTGGACTCCACTGATCCAGGCACCCCTGCAAGCTGCAGCAGCCACCACCTCTGTCGCTATAGCTCTGACCCACCACCCACGCCTCCCCACAGCCATCTTCCGTCCTCCAGTGTCCGTCTTGGGTTCCTTGGGACAGCAATCCAACCAGACTCCAAGACAGCTGAAAAGGCTTCAGTCTCTAATCCCATCGACTGGGCCTTCTGCGGTCGGCTCTCCCTCCAGTACTCCATCCCAGCTGCATACACCAGGAGCAGAAACCCCTTCATCCTCTTCCTTCCACATCCAGCAGCTCGCAGGATTCTCAGCTGCCGCTGGCTTAGGCCAGTTCCAGGTGGGATCTCCTCCAGGTGGCTCAAGCCAACCAGGTCTGAGTGGGACATCCTCAGTGGGACTGAGCCAGTTCCAACAAGCACCTTCTGGATCCCCCCTAGGGACAGCTCAGCCCACGCAGCAGCAGCAGCAGCCAGCACTTTCCAGCAGTGGATTTGGGCAGTTCCAGCAAGCCACAACTAGCTCTCCATCAACATCTCTCACCCAGCTCTCATCAAACTCACCTCCCAGTCTTCTCAACCAGTTCCAGCCCACCACAAGACCACTGCAGGGGGGACAGTTACAGCAGCTCTCGGGCAGTGGGACTTTGGGGGGAATGAATCACTTCCAACCCCCTCCTTCTTCCAACTCTCCATCCTCCAGCCTCAGCCAGCTGGCACAGGCCTCTGGTGGGCCGTCCTCAGGCCTGTGCCAAACACATCCAAGTGCATTAGGATCTTTAACTGGATCAGTAGCCCAGCTCCACCAAGAACGGCCACCTTTTGCCTCCATGTCTCCACTACAACAGTCTGGTGTCGCCTCTCCCTGTTACACCCCTTCTGGCCTTAGTCCTCCTAGTCAGAGCCCCGTGGCAACAAGAACTTTTCAATGTGGCCCTTCTGGGGCCTCAGGCTCTCATGGGTCTCTGCTCCTGCCTCAGACCGCCAGCCCACCTCCGCAGATCCTGCAGTCCAAGAGCACGCCGCCGGTGCCGCCGGGACGGCTGAGCCAGGACATCAAGTTGATTTCTGCTTCCCAACCATCTTTGCCCCAAGAGCTGGCTCAGACACTGAGCCAAAGTTCTCCTCATTCCTCTAGAGAATCTGTTTCCAGCTTCTCTCCTTTTCCGGGTGGAGGGACTGGACTTCTTGGGAAGCCTTGTAGCTCAATTCCTGGGCGTATGACTTTGCCACGTCAGATGTCCTCAGGTTCTTTACCACATCCACTGGTGTTTGGGGCCAGCGCTGCAGGCACTGCTTCTCTGACTGCTGGTGGGAGGAAAGAATCCATAGTGTTCACAGGGGATCTGGAACCTGTCAGATCCAAACTGCCCTCCAATTTGTGAGAACTCCTTCTGAGAGCTGGTTCTGTCAGCCGTGCAATTCAGTTCCTGATTAGACTTTCATGAATCATGTTTTCCTTTTCTCTCCTCCCCCCCGCTTTTTTCCCCATTTCTTTTATTTAGATTTAACTGTGATTAGAAACAAACAGAAACACACACACACAAAAAAAAAAAAACAACAAAAAGAAGATAACCAGGTATTCTTAGAGCTATAGATTTTTGGTCACTTGATTTTATAGAATATTTTAATACATGGAACAAAAGGATATGAGCAAATTTAATCCAACGAGGTAACGCACAGACAAGGTGTGTGCCTGAGCTGGAACATGTGAATGATCAGCCATAGAAGCCACCAAAAAGATTTTTCTGTTGAGACAAAGATCCGAGGTTGACGTGGGCTGTAAAAGGGAACGTCAGGTCAGGCCTGTAGCTGGTGTGGTTGGAACAGCTCTGGTTGGCCTCAACTTTGCATCGCTTTCCACCAGCTGTGAACCTGGCCCACAGCACCTATTTATGGAGGGACCTGGATGTCACTGTGCACATCAGAAAGTTTCACTACCTGCCAGGTTTCTCCTGTGATCAGCAGGCTGCAGAGGAAGCAAGAGGAGGGGTGAGTTACATTAATGCAGTCCCCTCTAGGGATTTCAGAAGGGCTGAGTTTTTGCTTGGACTCCATCTGAAGATGATAAAAGTGACCAGGAGATGGACAGGCCTGACTTCTGATGCTTGTCTCTTTCTTATTCCACTGATGCTCTGGTGGGAATGAGAAACAATCCCTTGTAAGTCACAGGGAAGGCAGTAAATATCCCCTCTGTATTTTCATAGGCATTGTGGACATGGTTTGTGGGAGAAGCCCTGTCTCTCTGCCAGGCAGCTGGCCTCAGCCAGCAGAAGACCCCAAACCTCAACCTTTGCATGGTTTGGAAAGCATACATGCTGCCTTCCAGAGGTTGGGGCATGCAAAGCAAGGAGAGGGATGAAGAAAGAGTCAACACTTTAACCTTCCCTCTCTCACTTTAGTGTCTCAGTGTCCATGGGCTGACTGCTTTAAAGAGAAGTGGGCAGAAGAAGATGAAAGAGTGGGGTGCAGTCACCCCAGCCCTCTTCCTCCTTAGCCCAGGGGAGTCTGAGTTTTGAGGCACCAGGGGTAATACTGGTGTCAAGCCAAGAATCCTCCAGATTTGCAACTACATTTATACCATTAAAGCAGACTAGACCAGAAGCTTGGCCAGCCATGGCCCATGCTTCTTCTGTGAGGGAGGAACTGGAATCATTTGATGTCACCAGCAATAACAGCCTGCACCTGATTGGCTTTGGTCTCACCCTGCAGTTGCAGCAGCACTGGACACATCTGGGGCCTGGCAGGCACCTCGAGCTGGATATTTTGGGCTCCTCTGCTAGAAGGCAGGCAAAGTGGGATGAAGGCAATCAGGGGCTATTGGGTGCACACAGCACTGAGAAGCTACAGCCTTTACCTCTAGAGAAAACGTCTCCTTTTCTTTTCCATTGATCTTTTCTTTCCTTTTTGTTTTTCCTTAGGCCAAGAGGTGTCTCCAGCCACCTCACTGTAAAGAGTCAGGTGCTCAGTTTTTCTAACACGTGTTAGAACACACGTCCAGCCTCCCTCTGATCACAGCTCTCATGGGGGCTCTCCAGCCCTCAGAGGGAAAGCAGGACTTCATGCAGCAGTGCCAAAAAACTCACTGTTATCACAGTAACAATACAGGTCCATATAACTCCCTCTCTTTATTCCTCCCATCTCCAACTCCGTCCCCAAACACTGGCTGACGGTTGTTTTTTTATACCGGATCGGTTGCAAAACTCTTGATATGTGCCTGTATCTTGAATGTTGCTGCAAGCATTACTGGGCACTCCTGCTTCAACGTGCTTTGGTGGCTCAGAATTCAGATGTAATCAGCTTTGGTCTTCCTTAAAGGGTCAGGGGAACTCTAGAAATGTTTTTTCTACTAGCAACATACAACTAAGTATGTGTGAGTGTGTGTGGTGGGAGGGGTGCGTGTGTGTGTGTGTATAGATTTTATATATATATGTATCTATATACACACATGCTTTTCTATATATAGTATACAGTTACACACATATGTAGTCTATTTATGCACATGTGTAAGCACGCACACACACACACACCTTTTTTTTTTACTATATATATATCTTCTAGTTTTAAAATCCAGGCCAATTTTGACCCTCCTGTAGGACTAATTGGCAGGTGGTAATTATAATATATAGATCCTGCTTTTCCAAATATGTACAGGTTCATCTTGAAACAGGTTGATGGAATTGAAGCAGACTCTCAGACCCTCTCATATTTTCAAAGGCATGAGGCAGTTCCTAGGAGGAAGACTCACACTATTTTAAGTTTTATGTTTGCTTTAGCACTCTTTTTTTTTTTCCCCAAATGCTAGAGAGCCCCTAGACTGAGCATCTCCAGAGGTTGGGAGCAAGGCTGTGTGGGTCTGGGGTATCCAATATAAGCAGGTGGGAAGGGTCTTCAGCCCAGCAATGCCAAGCCCTCATGGATGATTGTCCTGTGACTGCTGCATTGGCACTTGAATCTCAGCAACCCCTGTGGACACTCAGACTGATGGAGGTGCACAGAAGCACCCCGAGGGCTGTCTCTGGTAGACGTGTGTTCCATCCACCATCTGGTGAACATCCTTCTTCGGTTGGGTTCCTTTGCTTTGTTTTTTTACAGGGATATTGTTTGATTTTCCAGTTCTTAGCAGTGCAGTAGCTAATATTGAGTTATTCTGACTGGACCCCAGTCAACACTAGGCTTGTCTCAGTAGGTGGAACTATATTTATTATTATTGTTGTTATTTTTTGGTTTATTTTGGGGGGAAGGGAGGGAAGAGTTCTAGGGGTGGGGTTTGCAATATAAAACACAATAAAAAAACCTTAGTAAATAAAAACATGAAAAATCCACCCACCTGACTTGCTCTCTGCTTTCAGTGGTGAACTTCAGGCAACAGGAGATGAGGTTCAAAGAAGAAAAAAAGAACTTGGGTGGCATTTCAGTCCTCTTTCCTACTGAACAGAGATGATGCAGGGGTTTGTCTTTAATAGTGTGTTTGCCTGCTGCCACATCTCCACCTCACGCTCCTGCAGGAAATGTGCACTGAGCCACTGGCAGCAAAGGTTTAGAACTTTTGCCAACATTTGCATTTTTAACAGTACAAAGGAGAAATCTGGTAGCTGCTTTGTAGATGTCTATATGAAAATCCTTCACATTAATGGCAGACGTGGAACCTCCAGCTGACATTGTGATTCGTGGAGAAGAGCCTAAGGAGTCCTGCCACAGGACAGAGGCATTAACAGCTTGGAACAGGGACTACCATAGAAAGGAGATGAAAAATAGGAGCAAGGAAGTTGCTGTGCTGAGGTCTCAGACCAAGATGGATGATGATGCCAAGGTCAGGACCTGGTGCATTTTAGGAAGGTAAAGCTGGCCACAACTCTTAGCTTTCATTTTACTCCTGTGATGCCCTCTTTGAGTCTTTGTCCAAACCCAGACTAGGAAATGTGCACAAAACTGATGGGGTGGGGCAGTAGCTCCCATGGGAGCTGTGTGGCCTTGTGCCCTTTCTTCATAGCCAAGAAAAACATGGGGCAAAGCCACCCAGGGGCTGGGGTGTGTCTGCAGCCTGAGGCAGGAAAGGCAGCTGGGCACTGTCCTCCCTGCTCCCGCTCCTCCAACTAAATGGTATCAAGAGCCTCACGTCTCGCCTCCATGCAGTGCCTCTCACATTCATTTTTCCTTCTCTTGAAAGCTCATTTTCCTTGTACTTTCTCATCCAATGGTTGCATTTAGCCCTCTGACATCTTGCCCAGCCTCTAAAAGACTTGAATTTGCTGACACATCGACAGAGTGACTTTCCTGCTGAGATGAGAACAAGGTCCAGGACCTTCTTTACCAGGACTCCCAATGCCAGAGATGGCAAAAAGAAAAGAAACCAAGGAGCCCAAGGGCCATGAATGGAAGCAGTATTTTGCAGCAAAGGATGAACAGGCGTGCACATTCCCGTGGCGCGGGCTCTGTCCAAGCACAACACTGCCTTTCTCTTCCTTCCTGCCTCTGCACAGGAAAGTGGGTGACCCTGTCAGTCTCCTCCATCTCACAGCCTTGGCTGGCTGTGAACAAGCAGAACTGGTGAGGAAAGAGTAAACCCAACATTTTAATCAAAGAGCGCCGTTCCCTTGAAAGCAGATGGCTCTGCCCTTGTGGGCCGGTTGTCCTGCAGTTTCAGTGAGGCAGTGAAATGTTTCGTTTGCCTTTCAAAATGAATTCCTGCTCCAGGGTTTTTTTTTTATTTTGTTTGCCATTACTGTTACAGAGGAAACTGGGATTGAGTCAGTCCTGCCCAACCAAAAATTACGTCTCACAGAGGATTTGTAAACTGTCAAGGTTTTCATGCTGGAATAGAATGAAAAAAATCTTAGTTTTGAGCTTTTAAACTTCCCTCTGAAAGCTGTCTTCTCTTCTCCACCAACACCTCGCAGGGATTCAAGACACAGCCCCACTGCCTCGAGTTGCAGGAGGATGGGCAGAGCAGATCACAGTAGCCATCAGGTCCTCGTGACAGGCCTGGTGCCAGAGGAGACACAGCTTAGCTAGTGGGGTCTTTCCCTCACCCAGAGCAGTTCAACCCAGCTAGTAGTCACCTCTCTGCTCCACGCCAGGAGGCATCAGGATGGCACAGGCAGCTTTTCCCTGATTACTCTCTGGAGAAGCCCCATCAGTGGCAGAAAAGCCCTCTGGGACAGGCTAGACTGATTTAGCATAAGTGTTGATGCCTCCTTATTGGAAAGCCTTAAGATTGCTCTGGGATTTCCTGGTACTCTCAGACCAGCTGTTGGGAACAAACTGTTCAGGTACCAGAGCTAAGTCACTGTCCCATCCAATGGGTGGGTTCTCCACCTCCTTATCACTGCTACCTCCTCTGCAGTGCCTGGAGAAGACCCAGCCTGCTGGTGTGGGGCTCGGAGTGGGAAGAAGGCAGGATCACCTGCTCTTGTGATTTCTCCCTTTCCCCAGCTGCAGTCTGGCCAGGGATCTTGATGGGAATTTCAGCTTTGTCTTTGTAATCTGTGCTGGACTGGCTGTCCACCCACCCCACTCAGAGAACAGCAAAGAGTCTCTGGTGATGGGAGAGAGGTAGGGGCTCCTCGACTCATACCTCTTGGAGCCTGGGAGAGATTTTGGGGTGCTGGAGACAACAGACCAGACCTATTCCTGGCAGTGCTTTCCTGCAGGCACTGGGATTGTCTGATGCCCTGCACCCACCAGCCTTAGACAGGAAGGAAAGTGATGCCAGAGCTGCAGTGAGAAGCAGGCTGAAGCTTAGCACTGGGGAATGAGGTTTTCCTCCTCTTTGCAAATTCACTGAGGTGTTGGGACCAGCAAGTTGATGAGGTTCGTTGAGCACAAAAGGGTGGAACACTGTGGTCCCTCAGCCGACCTCTTCACCCAGCATTGAGTCACAACCACAGTAAGAGAGACCCTGCAACAGCTCTGATGTGTCTCCAGGAGGCCTGGCACTGGCGATGGGGTTGTGCATGGCCTGATTGAGTCCTTTTTTGTCTTCTCTGCAAACTGAGGGATGTCATAGCACAAGGAACAGGACTGGTGAGCTCAGAGAAGGCAACAGGTACCCTACAAAGTACTCCAGTGAGTGCCCAGAAGGAAAACAATTTGCCCCTTTCTCCTCTTTGCTAGGGGAGACATAGTAAGTTAGGAACCACCACTTTAAAGAAATGAATACATCACAGTGTGTATTTTATTTACAACAAAGGAAACCAGAGACTGGTGACAGCTTTCTCTCACTCTCTTCACTCAGCCTCAGGGGCCCAGCTTGTACCTGTCAGCCCAAGGGACTGATGTGACAGCGGGACATGAGCTGCAAACCACATGAGCCAGACTCTGCATCCCCGTTACTTTGTGGAAGAGCACTTTGGGATGTGGATAGGAAGATGTGCACAAGGCAATGCTCTCATTTCTGTACAACCCACAGCGTGTAAAAAGGAAGTGAGAGAGCTGCTCAAGGCCTAACACTGCTTGTGCAGGGTCACCCACTGCTGCTCCTCCACCTGCAGGCAGAAGCAGGAGGAAATGGTGACCAAGGAAAAAGGTGACATCTCAACCATTAGGACTTTTCCAACCCCTTGCAGATATCCTGCTGCCAGAGCTGGAGCAGGTTGCCCTCCTGAGCTGCTCTGCAGCCACCTCAGGCCAGGCTGCCCATCGCACCACATCACCACAGAGAACATGAGCAATTAACAGGCCTCAGACTCTCTCCGTGGGACTGGAGACATGGGGAGGGGGAAGGGCATAGGCAACCTGTGCATATCCTCAGGTGATGGGTGGGCAGAAATCAACCCAGCCCATCTCTCCCTGTAGGTCATAATCCCTGCTGAAATGAGGGCACAGGGGCAGGTACCAGGATGGGAACAAAGACCTGTAGCTGAGGGAGCTGGAGCTCAGGGAGGGAAGGGAGAGGAGCCAGGACTGGCTTCTCTACAGCTTTGGCAGTGAGGTGCTTGGCATCATACCTGGCCTGAAAGCTCGACCAGGAGTTTCTGCTTCCCACAGGCAAGGGCAGTGTTACAGCTTCACTGTTAGCAACCCAGAGACACCTGCTGGCACAGGCCGGCATGGACCGGCGCAGGCTGAGCACCTGATGAGATGCACCTGATGAGATGCACCCCTTGAAGGTAATTGTCCTTGCCCAGTACTGGTGGGTGGCAGCCACCTCTCCAGGCCCCTGAGAGGTTCAGCTGGGGCATCAGGACTGTGTGAGTCTCCAGAGAAGGGAGGAAAGAGGTCAGCCCATGCTGGAACCCTGCAAACCCAGTGGCAATGCTCTGCTCCAATGCTGAGCCCCTCTGCAGGCTGATGGGCACTGCTGCAGAAGCGCTGAACCGGGGAGGATGGCTGCAGGGGGTAAAAGTCCAGAAACTGGGATATACTAGAATAAACAGTCCATTTTTTCTGGTGGCACTTTAATGCCCTCCCCATCTACCATGACGCCAATGCAGACAGCATCCCTGGCTGAGGTGACCAACTGGTGGCCAGTGAGTAGGGATGGGGGGGGCCCTTTGCCACTGATGAACTAAAGCTGGGCTCAAGGGGAAGATAACTGGGCAGGGAAGGGAAAGATCCAGTTTGGCTTTGCCCTCCAGAACTGGAGGTGGTTTTGCAGTTTCTTTGCATCAGCTGTGCAGTTCCTTGGTCACATTTCTCCCTTTCCCCACACACGGAAATGCTCAGTTTGTGATGCCAGGTTTTGTGTGGCCCCTCAGCCAGGTTGTGACCAGCAGTTGTTTTGGTTCCTGAGCTCAGAAATTAAAACAAGGCATTTAGGCACATTGTGAGATGTGTTACAGACACAGAGAGGCCATGCCTGATGACCCCATGTGCGAGGTCTCTGCTCTCAGTGCCACCCTCCCCAAGCACCCCGTTAGCAGAACCGCAGTGAAGCTGTGGGGCAGCTGAGGGTCTGTGCTGTGACCAGAGCCAGGGCATTGCTGGGGCCTTTCCAGCATCCCCTTGTCCCTGCCTGTCTCTGCTCCCAGTAATCCTCTGGGACTGCTGTCTGGGTCTGCAAGGCATCTTCAAACAAATCCTCTCACTCCTTGTGTTCTACCTGTTGGTGAAAGGGGTTGAATTTTCACACGTGAGTATCTGCACTTCATTGCTTTTGTCGCTTCAGTCATTTGCAGAGGCCTCAGAAAATTTCTCTCACTAATCCCAGCACAGTGAGTCTGTGCCCAAGCTTCACTTGGACTTTAGGCTGTGATTTTAATGGAGCTGAATATGGTGCTGTCTACTATTGGCAAATGAAGGGAAGAAAAATCCTGACTTGGCTCTGCCACTCACAGTTGCTGGGAAGTAGATTGATTTTTCTTTCAAGAAGGCATTGCAAACGAGCTGGCTTTCAGCCTCCAGCTACCAGCTGACCCTAATCACCAGCAGCCACTGCTCTGCTGAGTCCACCTTTCAGCAGCACCTGATTAGAAAAGGCATTGACTGAAGTCTTCAAGGCATTGGCTGAAGTCTCTCCAAAGAGGTAGATGCTCTTTTGTTTTTAACAGAGGAGAAACAATAGCTTGACAGGTTAAAATGGGAGCTTTTGCCCTGCCAATGCCAGGCCCTTTGTAGGACATTCTCTGAGTGACCTCCGTTGGAATGGGCACCGCAGGACCCAGCTTTCCTGCCCTGGGGGGGTTGGCCAGAAACACCCCACCACTGTGTGCCCTGCCCTGCCGCGCTAGGCAGGAGGGGGTTAACAGCATCTCCCGGAGCCACGTGTATAAACGCCTTCCCCTCTCTGGGAAGCTGCCTCCCTGGCTGTGCTGCAAATTAGACAGCTCTTCAGGGTCATTTCTTTCCCCTCTTCTCTTTCATTTTATTTTTTATGCTCCTGCTTTCTTCAGCCGTGCTGGGAAGGGCTGGGCTCGCCCACGCGCGCCTCAGGGCAGCCTCTCCAGAGCAGCACGGGTGCTCTCCCCCTCCAGCTCTTCCGCAGACAGAGTGCGGGGCCGGGGGGTGGCTGATGGGAGGCCGTGGCCAGCTGCCCTCCCCAGACCTGGTGCTGCCTCTCCCGTGTCCTGTCCACCCACGCCGGCTCCCGCTGCGGCCGAGGGATGCTGTTGGCTCGGGCCCGAGCGCGCCGGTCTCTGTCAGCTCCCCTCAGCCCAGGCTCGGTGCTGACACCCTGAGGGCCCGCACAGCCCCTGGGGCGGCTGCGGAGGGCTGGATGGGAGCTGCTTTTTGCTGTTGCTGATGCTCCAACTGGCCCAGCTGCCTCACCGTGCTGGGAAGAGCCACCTGGGAGAAGGGAGCTCACCCGGTGTGGGGTGGGTACAGCACATCCTGGCACTGCTGGAGCAAACCTACCGGTCAGAAGGGCCCAGAGGACTCACGAGGGACTTCTTGCTCTTAGTAGGGGAGGAAGGATGGAGGGCAGGGCTTCAGTGCTCCTTGTTTGTAAGTGTTTCTTCTTCCCTCCCCAGGAGCATCTGCAATGTATTGCCAGGAACACAGGAGCCCTGACCAGCCTGGGGATGGAGGGGTCACATCATGGGGGGAAGCACTTTGGTGGCCTGAAGCACATCCATAGCTTATGCCTGCACTGCCAGGCAGGAGCAGTGTCCCTGATGGATTATTAACCTTTTCCCTGGTGCCTCAGGCCCCTCTTGCAGCTCTCGGTTTGTGGCAAAGATTTAGGGCCAAGACAACCTGATAATTCATGTCACTGTAAGCCCTGTGCTCCTGGAAAGCCTGTGGTGATTGAGGACATAGGTACTTAGCTCTAGAGTTGCAGCTTTTAATCAGCTTTACCATGAGGGCTTGAGTGTGACACCCTGCAGCCATGGTGAGGGTACCCACAGGAGCTGCAGATACCTTAGGGATGAACAGGGAGACCTGGAGGCATTTGTGCATGGACACAGTACAATTTTTTTCCCCTCCCTGCCTTCCACAAAATGGTCTCCAAAATCTTAGGGTTTGGTTCAAGTACTGTGAAAACAGGCAGATGCACCGGCCATGGGCACTCAGGGCTCCGAGAGCCCGTGAGTCACAAGCACTGGGGACCCAGAATCCATCTCTAGTTTGCTGCTCTTTACTTGCTGGGTGTTATTAGATCTTAATGGCTCGTAGCACTTCTCACACAGCATCTAAGGCAAGGTGGAAAGGGCTGTCCTGACTCCAGCCCTCATCCCATGAAAACTCCCTTGCCCTCCACTGCACGCCCAGCCCGACTCCACCACCACCAGCTGCAGCAGCCTGGGTTTTCCCCTTCCAGCTGAAGCTGATCCCACTGGAGGATGAGGTGGCCTCAGCTCAGTAACCCTGCATTTTCCTGAGCCCATCACAGTGCTTGGCTGCTGGAGCCCTCTGCAAAGTCACACCAGGGGAAATGCTGCAAGCCAGGCATTAACCGCTTGGGGAGCCCAGTCAGGTTGAGCAGAGTAGGACCAGGGCTGAGCCTCACAAACCAGCTGCAGCTGCCAGGGAAACCCCTGGGCAGGAGGGAAGCCACCCAGCCTCGCCATCCTCACCGCTGTGCTTGGCTGAAGTGGATGCTGTTACCATAGTGATGGTGCCCACAGAGGAGAGATGGAGTCTGGTGTTTTCCTCATGCACAAGGATGCTGGGATCAGGGAGGATGCTGGGTGGAGGGGGCTCTCAAACACGCAGCAACCCCGGCTTCCCCTTCCACTGGGGAAACCCCTGCTCTCCCAGGCCAGGGCACAGGGCTTGTGTCTGACCACAGCTGAGCTCTGCTGAGCCTGAGGACAAACCTCTGTGTCCTGCAGCCCCTCTGGATGGTGCTGCATACCTAGAGCTGGGTGTCCCCACCCCAATCTCCCTGTCCTGCTGCTAGAGGGGACCTGCATCAGCAATGCTCTTGGGAGGCTGAGCCCTGGCATCCATCCTGTGTTTACTGTGGTCCTAAGGGGGCCCTGAAGGCAGGGCAGGGCTTTCCCACACACATCAGAAGTCCCAGTCAACCCACCAGCTGGCAACAGGGAAAGGGACTGAACTTGCAAATGGGCTTCTTTCTTTTTCCCTCAGGTTTGCAGTCCAGGACAGAAGACCTCCCCTCCCCCTGCTACCTCCTTTACAGAATGATGCCATTATAGGATATTGAGGCACTGACACCCAGCCTTAAAGTGAAAGAAGGGAAAAAGGGGCACAGCAAAACCTCCAGGATGGATGGGGCTTTGAGCACTCTGATCCAGTGGGAGGTGTCCCTGCCCATGGCAGGGGGTTGGAACTGGGTGGGCTTTAAGGTCCTTTCCAACCCCAACCATTCCATGATTCTATTGCTGCTTCTCCAGCGCGTCTCATTTAGTTCTCCCAGCCTTTGCAGTGCTGGGGTTGCTGCAGGGTGTTGTAACCAGGGCTGTCCTGTGTCTAGCTCAGGTGGTGAGGGTTTGTTGATACTAGAGCAGTGCTACATCGCGCTCCTGAGCTTAGCAGTGGGATTACCAGCACATTTGTGAGTCGAGCAAAAAGTCTGTGGTTAAGTCACCACCAAGACCAGCCCTTGTGGGGAGAAAGCTTTCCCCCACAGCAAGGTGGCCCAGCAGCACTCAGTGTGCTGGATCCTTCTTTGCTCCCCTCACTGGGTTGTAGTTTCTCTCCCTGGCACTCAGTCCCATTCAGGCTTTTCCTGCCTTTCCAAAAGGCAGTGTGCAGTCTGGATCTGCGCGTTTGCCACCCTTTCAATCTTACACTCATGTTCTTGGTGCCACGTTTCTATATTGTGCCTGTCCAGGGTTGGTGTTCATTTTCCAAACGTGCTGGTCCTGCCTCTGCCCCACCAGCCCTGCATATTTGCTTGCTTAGATGGTTATCCCCTTGACTCCCAGGGTATCCATCACACCGTGTAGCTGCAAAACCTTTCTGGAGGTAGGAGTTTTGCTGTATCTGCTTATGGAAAGTTCTAGAGAGCCACTCACCCTATGGGTAAAGGGAGACAGAACCTGGTTGAAGCCCCTGCTGGGTTAGGGGGAGAACCAGCCCAACAGAAATGGTGTAATGGTTTCACATTTTTGGTGAGGGCAGTTTAGTTAAATCAGGATGAGCCCAACAGAAATGTTTATTGGAGATGGAGAACTTGCTGTGAGTTACTTCAACTCCAGACTCCTTTTAAGATAAGTGGCTGTTCTTAACGGGAAGCACCTTGAATGGATGGATCCAAGGTGTTTGAGAGCTACAAAGGAACCAGAGCTGGGCAGGAAAAAGCTACAGTTTAAAGCGTGAGCCCTTCACTGAACTGCTGCCGCCAAGAAAGCGTCCTGATGTCACTGTTCTTACCGAGCCTGGAGAAACCAGGGATGCGATTCCAGCTGGATACAAACATCAGGTACCGAGAGTTTCCGCTGCCGCGTTAGCCGCGATTCACTACTGCCCTCCGCTGTCCCCACGCCGCACAGCTCCAGCTGTCACCTTTCCGCCGGCGTCGCTGTCCCCATCCCGCACAGCTCCCGCAGGCCCCGCTGTCAGCTGTCTCCATGGGCTGCTCTGCAGGCCTTAGGCTCACCTGCCCCTCTCTCCTCTCCCTCGCCCAGCCCCGCAGCCCCTCAGCGCGTGGACCCACCTGGCAGGACACGCTCACTCTTAGAACTTGGGGCTTGTTTGCAGAGGGTTGGCGTGGGGTTGCATTGCTGCATCCACTCTCCCTGCATCTCAAATGCTCCTTGTGATGCTCCCAAATTAATTAATGCTTTTCTGTCCTGTTTCTCCAGTCCTGCACCCATATACACACAAACACACCACCAATTCTAGCGTGGCTGGTAAGTCCCTGGCCAGCTGCAGGGTCACGGCATCCCTCCAGGGGATATTTTAGGGTCCAGCTCTCACCTGAAGGGACCCCAGTGTGGTTGCACAATTTAATGACTAAACAGAAGGATCTGAGTAGCAAAACACGGAAACTGGGAGCAGGGGGTGTAACCAGTGCAGTAGGATTTCAGGATGAGGAATAGTCCCACTCCTCCAAGATCATGTGACACAAGAATGGGAAAGGTGTGGGCAGAGCAGAGGCTCTGATCAAGTCCACGTCTGGAGTCACCCAAGGGTAACAATGAGGGCATCACTTACTGCGCTTTGAAATCTATAGACATCAAGTGCTGCCGTCTAAGAACTGTAATATTCTCTTTCTGAGATTTACTGGTTTGCTAAGGCTGTTAATTGTGCTTTCAGTGCTCTGGCGCTCCTCCTTCCGCTCCTCGCTTGTCCGAAGGCTTCTGCTCCTGCACTTTGACACAGAGAGGAGGAGATCAGACAGACTCCGCACAAAGACAGGAGTGGGGCGATAACTGTTCCTCTTCTTTCTCAGAAAAGCCACAACCTACCCAACTACAATAAGGTGTGACTGAAATTCCAAACCTGTGCACACACTGATTAAAAAGTAAAAAAGTTACAGGAATAACTGGAAAGAGAACAAACTCTCCAAGGAGACGAGAATTTGATTGGATTAAAAAAAGTGTATTGGATGTCCAATACAAAATAATAAACATGAAGGTATTAAAAAAAGCCATTAGAGTATACAGCAAACACTACAGGAAAGCAAAAAAAATGTACAGAAAGGGAGACCTCTACAGCAGTCCTCAAAATCCTTCTACACGGGAACTGGAAACCAATGTACACGTTTGGGTTTCTCCCCCAGTGCCGCCAAGGGAAGCTGCCAGCGAACAGCTCGACGAGGACTCTACAAGGATACACAACATTCCAAATCGAAAAATCACAGGATAGGTAAGAAAACATAGCATTAAAATGTGAAAAAGTGCAATACAGATTGTACACTGAATAAATGCCTTTTTTTTTTTAGTTTAACCTTAAAAAACCAACTTTGAACAGTTGTTTTATCATTAAAAATATTCCCCCTCCCTCAATTCAATGACGATATTAACATTCATGGTGTTATACACAGGTAATATTCACGAAGACCCACCAGCTAGGAATACTGTGTATGTACGATGGTATTTCTTTGGGTACAGGTGAAAAATAGGCAAAGGGAAATGTAACCCCCACCTCTCCAGACAGGGTGTGACTTTATTATTTGAATACATATTCTGTAGCTTGTTTGCCCTGATTGATTAGAAGCCAAAACATCAATTATCCAGGTGGCCCATGGTGCTCTGTCTCATTTGATCCAAATAATAAATAACCCAGCAAATGGCCTAGAAACAACAACACAGAGTCCAGGAAAAAGAAGGGAAGTAAAGCCTCAACCCCAACGCCTGCTGCTCCCCAGATGACCCACTGGCTTCCCCTCTCTTAGTGACAGGATCTGTAAATGGGCCGAAGTTTCAGCTTTAGTCACATCAATAACAGAAATAAATGGGGCCAAGTTCTTGGGTTGATAGTTCAATTGAAGCAGCCCACAGCGTTTCCACTCACGTTCTGGCAGGCACAGCCATAGAGGCACCCACACCTGCAGCGCCTGCACAGCCTCCACCAGCACCGCTGAGCTCCCGCGGCCACAGAGCCGATGCTCAGGAGGAGCAGATTCGCCACCTGAAGCACCAGAGAGTTTTAAGTTTCCTTTCACCATAAAAGTGAAACTGCACACGAGTGTGACAGGCAGCTGGGTACGCTTGCTTTCTTTATTTCCTGCTATACAGCCCCTCTCTTTAAGCCATTCCTGCCCACCGCGTGCGGCAGAGCCGGCAGCCATCCAGGGGAAAAGAAAAACCCTTCTTCCTTCCTTCTTAACTTCCTTCCCTCTTAACTTTCCTTCCTCTCTAGGCAGGCGTGTGAACAGCACCTGAGCTGCTAACACTGGTTTACTTTTCAAATGATTTCCAAAGTGTAAAAAAATACATTTTTGCCTTGCTTCTGTCTCTGAGGAATCCTTAAGGGAAGGATTCTTGTGGCCTGGGATAGCGAAACTGCACTGGGGCTGGGCTGGTGCCGAAGGGTCCTGTGGCCACGCAGTGTCCTCAAGTCAGATGTGGTGTGGGGCTGCCTCCTGGGAGATGCAGGTGGCTCCAAGGGAAGCAGAGGAGCGCTGCTGCCTGCATGAAGGTCTCCGTGCTCAATCCGCGTTCTGAACCTTCCTGATGCCATCTTTAAGCTAACACCAACAAAACCGAGCACTGCTGCCAAAATAAGCTGTAGCATCACCTGAACAGAAGGAATCCTGCTTTCCAGGAGGAATTTTGTTTAATGCTTCTAAATGAGACTCACTGCGATTCGGTAACCAGGGACACGGGATGATGCTGAAGGTACAAGGAAGGACGTTACAGAAGATGATTTAGTTTCCTTCAGTCGTTCTGAGTCAATGCAGAAAGACAGGAAAACAATAATGAAACCTCCCACTGGATCCCCTCCCCTTCCCCATCTACTTTTCCCCACTCAAAATATTGAAACTGCACAAAAAGCGACAAACAAGCCTTTCAAATTACATTTCAATTCAAACAGACTGGTAATCTCACAGTGATGAGAGGAGAAAGTCAGGCTTTAATAATTATAATATAAAAATAATAAAAAAAGCTTACAAATAGCAGTGCAGCATCCCAAAAGGCCATGGATTAACTGCCAGAAGGGGACGTAATTATACGCAGAATAAAAAACAAAACAGAACAACCCACGCTGGCAATGAATTTCCATACACAATAGAACAAGCAGTCAAATGTCGGTCTAGGCTGTGGAAAACAACAGTTTCTCCTTTTTTTTTTGATTACAATATTTTTTCCTTTTTATAAAAAAAGATAAAATAAAAACACAAATAAAATTGTACATAAAAGCGAATGTCCAACACTGAAAAGGCAGGGCAACCACACCACTGAGACAAAACCTGACCAGAAAAAAAACCGGGAAGTCCACTTTTTTTCCTTTTGTCCGGATGCTGGATGTCAGCCCGATGCGTGCTGTCCTGCATGGGCTCAGCAGGAATTCAACCTGGCAATGACTTCCTTGCGGGACGATGACAAGAAAGGTCACCTCTCTCTGAGCAGCCGCAGCACGAATGCTCTGGCTGGCTCGTTCCCGTGCTGTGTGTGCTCTTGGGTGCTGTCCCTCTTCCTGTTTTTTCTCTTATTTATTTTTTTTTCCTCTGTACAATTCCTTGTGTTCCAAGGCTGAGTCCCAAGACTTGTCTGGAGTCATGTCCTGGCGAAGGTGGTCATGCTGTAGTGATGGCATTAAGGTCCTTCATCAGTCCTTCCAGGTGGGCCATCTCTTTGGTCAGCTCATCCGGTTCATAGTTCTGCAGAAGATGGAAAATGTCACTGACAAGGTGCCTCGCTGTCTTTAAAGAGTGACAGAACACAGTAAGACAAAATTGCCAGTGAGCCTGGTGTGGACTGTGACCCCGACACCTGCATAAGCAGCAGCAGTTACAGGAATTACTGACTTCAAACAACTCACTATTTTAAGTGCAGGTCTTTTTGTAAAGGTTTCACTGACTTTTAAAACTGTGATCATCTTATCTGCTTTCCTTCTATCAATTCCTGCTTCAATATAAGTGTGTCCTTTGAGTGAAAGGAGATATTTTAGAAAACTCTTTCTAGCCTAATTGGAAAAAAAAAAAAGGTTGAAGCAATCACTTTAGTGAAACAGCTTTGAGAATCATTGTAGCTGCTAAAACCCACAGCCCAGTGTAGCCTCAATTGCCTGGCTTCATCGGCATCGCGGGGAGAGCAGAATTACAATCACTGTTCACGTAGGTTGGTAGATACTACGGACCAGTTCACCTCAAACCCTTCCACTGCTCCCCAGTGCTGTGCAGTTTCCAATCCACTACATTCTTGCGTCTTTGTGCTCTCACTCTGTTTCACAGAAGGCAAGCCAGGCTGCACGTGGATCCCAGCACAGCTCTGCCAATTCCAAATCAGAGGCAGTCATATGTCAGTTTGATAGCTTCTCACTTCGTATATTTAGGGTCACCATCAGACCTTCTGGCTAGAGGCTAACATTCAAGCCATTGCCAGCTGCTCATGCACCATATAAAACCAAAGCCCTTCCTGGAGCACAGCCCTCAGCCCTGACCTTGATCTCATTTCCTTTGCTTTTAGATATCACTTTTCCTTTGCTTTTCTTTCATTTCAATAGAAGCAAAGGCAAGAGGCACTCTCCAGCTTACCAAGCACTCTGGATTGTACCAGAAAAGTGGTCCCTGCCCCGTGCCTTATGCATTATCTGCTGACTCTGACAGTGATAAATAGCAGGGAGCTGGGTGTGTTCAGGGTCATTCCTACAGGTGCATGTAAAAAACCAGTATCACTACCTAATCCTGTTTTTTAAAACTCATTGCTGAACTAATGTTTAGTGCGCTGTGTTGACTTTATATTGCTCTGATTTATTAATGAAAACATTTAGTAATGGATATATTTAAATATTATGAATTTGTTGATGAGTAAACTAATAAGTATATTTTTGGTACCAGCCAAAAAAAAAGAGAATAAAGGAGTGATAAACCAACAGAAGGGCAAAAGGGCACCAGATCATGCATGCACACAGTTTCTAGACCAGCACATACAGAAATAAAATCAAGAGGGTGACAAAACCAATGTTACAAAAGAGAAGGACCATAACGAAGCAAGAAAACAAAGAGAAGTTCATTCAAAATAAGCATTAGCTGTAGCAGCAAAGCAATAGCTCACACAAAGGCTAATCCAATAACTTTTTTGGCTTGCAATTTGAAAGGAAAACAGCTCTTCCAGTGCCTGGCACCCCAAACATCTTCACTTCCTAAAAGCTGTTTCCAAAGAGGCCCAACATTTGGTTGCATTTTTCCCCCAAAGTCAGAAATGTGAGTATCTAAAACTATATTTGGGCTGATGGCTTTAAACATTTTGGCTTTAATGCTAAACTTTCCATTTCCAATGACCCTTTGGGTGCTCTGCAGCAGCACAGGAAGCTGCAGCTGCACAACTTTAACAGGATCCAAGCACAGTGTGCTCGCAAAACAGAAAAAAATAAATGGTATCTCAAAGCGAGCATGAACACATCAGCTTAAGCTCTGCAGAAGAGCGAACGGCACTGTTGAGGCCTTCAGCTCTGTGAACAAAGATGCTCTTTGCATCGAGATAAGCAGGCAAAACACAGATGTGCAGGGCACTGCTGCAGCTCCAGCACAGATGCCTGCGTAAAGTAGCCCAAGCCCTAAATGAATGCTCCGTTAGGCACCACATCCTGTGAAGAACGAAAGGACCGGTGCTACGGATGGGATCTGTCCTTCCTCCTCTCCTCTCATATTTGCAACAGGCTGGCAGAAACCAGCAGTGCTGGGCATGAGCCAAGAGGTGCAATCTCAGAGAGCATCGCTCTGTGTTCAGCCCACAGCTCCGTTCAGCTAAAACAGTGGTCAAGGTTCTCCAGTTTAAGGCTGAGGGGACCTTGTGGACTGGAATAGATGGAAGCACTGCATCCATTTAGTGTTGTAGAATGGGGAATGAAGGTAGGCTCTTCAGTAATTTTCACATTCAGAGCACCACTAATACTTGCAATTAAAGTGCTTATTCTCTGAATTTGCTGCTTTGTGGAGATTTTTTTATATGGGTTAACAGGCCATGGCACGTGGTGGAAGTCAGAAAGCTCATTGTCCTCTGCCTTTCAAAGTTTCAGTGCAGACATTACTCATGCGATCAAACCACATGATACTGTAAAACAGGTATCATATAAACAGAGAGTGGCCACTGTTCGTTAAGCACTACCTAAGAAAGCCACTGGCAGTATAAGAGTACCTACGCTTTCCGAATCCTCAAGCATCCTGGTGGTCTCCTGCACATCAGGGGCGCTGGGAACCACCACTGGCATAGGAGGTCGAGTTCTTCCTAAAGTCCCAATTGATGCCGTCTTTACCGAGTGAACTGGATGGTTTGGAGCTTAAAATAAATTGTGACACAGTTACGCCTCAGTTATTTAGCTGTTTTGTTTACTCAGAAAACTCTTGAAAATAGGAGAATAAGAAGGAGTCTATTGGAGAGAAAGAAATGCTTCAAATTATGGAATGCTGAATTTGAATTTTTGTCTATCTATGTATGTAACATAAAAGGGCCTTGAAAGCTATAGCAACGAAATTCAGTCCAGCTTCTGACACATTTCCTTTGACACCAAATTCCACCTCCCCCTCAAGGAGCTTCTCTCCCCTACTCTCCCTCTGGCAGGTCCTTCTCCCACTCACCTTGCTGGGTCAGTAACGGTGTGCTGGGCAGTGCAGGGTCATAGCTGGGGCCCGCGGGGGGAACAGCCGGCACTGCAAAACTCTTCAGCGGGTGGGAAGGACGGACATGTGCCGTAGGGAGGTTCTGGGCTGAATCCTCCTCTTGTGCATTAGCCAAGTAAGATCCTGTGCTGCTTTCAGGATCCTGGTGGTCAGCACACACCTGAGCCGAGGATGCTGGCATGGTGTCCGTGCTAGGTGTGTTCCGAACAGATTCTGCAACAGCCAAAAAAACCCAGTAGTTCATTTTCTTTCTTTAGTGCTCTCTGTGGTCAGAAGAAAACAAACTGGTAGTGTTGACAAGCACCTTTTCCAAGATGGCTGTTACAAGCTAAGAACTGGAGTCACAGATGACTTATCTGGGCAGGAAAGAACAGCAATCCTGTGTCACTGTCCTGTTTTAAGGTGAACAACAGTGGCTGGCTGATGACTGACTGACTCCACAGGCATAACACCAAAGCTACTGGTTTACACAGCTACATGTATTAAGATCTCAGATAAACAGCAGGGAACACAAATCTTCATTCTCATTTTATCTTTGAGTTTTTCACAGTATTTGCATTCTTAAACAGGCCCACATTAAGCCTGAATCACTGCAGTGTATACAGAAGGGCAAACTTTTTTTCTGAGATAGACCTGAAATCCCTTTGCTTGGTGAAAGCTACAATGAAATCACAGGCTTCATTTGTGTGTCTGCAGAAGGCTCCACCCTAAGAGAACAATGAGCTGGTACATCAAATTTAGGGCATCCTGGTCCTCCTTGGACTGTAGGCAGGGAAAGATCTGGATTGAAAACAGAAGAAACCTCTGCCTTTAAAGCATCATCTGGCTGTGTATTTGCTTTCAGAAGGAAATCGGAAACAACACTGTTGGCACCGTAATTAAAATGTAGACCTTAAAGAGAAGCTCAGCATTCACTTCATCTCAGGAAGTTACCTATGTGCAATTTAGCAATACTGATGCTTCAAAATTTTTCAGAGCACTGGAGATATTACAAAAACTACCGCAGATGATTGTGCTTCAAGTCTGAAAATGCTGCACAGAAACCAACACAATTTTCTGTGCACTTCAGGAACATTATCTAATGTCAGCTCTCAATAGCAAAAGCTGGAGTTTTGCCTTCTTTGTTTTAAACACAGCTAATTAGTAAAAATGTTATTATAATAAGTAACTCTAATTAGATTTAATGTGATGTTTCAGGCTCCAGGGCTGAAGGCATTACAATAAGGAATCTTCCTATTTGAAGTTGCACAGAACATAAAGCCTCCTTTTCCAAGATCATCATGTATCTGGATCAATACCTGATCTGCAGAGCAAACTGTTTACAGAAAAATCTATCTATCAAGTCTTAAGTACTCAATCCATCTCTCTGCCTCTCATGGAACACCACAACAGAGATGGAACAAGATTCAGGCTTTGATTTCCATGTTTCCCCCTTTGTTCCATTATAAGCAAAATCTACCTGATCATTTGTATCTCACCTGTGGAATTGGCCCTGTCTGAATGGGACATGGATGTGCCAATTGGCCACGGGCTGACCTGGTGATGGAGATAGCTGCGAGTTGGAGAAGCGAGGCTGCCGGAGTGGAAATGATGGTGAGGGTTATCGAGTGAATGGATGGGATGAGCACTAATCACAGCTGTGAATGAACACAAGACAGAAAAATGTTTAACATACAGACAAGCATGCATGTGTACTGAAACACATCCCTCCCTTCTCCCACAGAGCCTCTGAACAGGGAGCCAGCTGCTCCGCAGATCCACAGTGACACCAGGATGGCACGTTTAACAGCAACCTTCCAATCCTGCTCCAGCACTTCAGCTCCCTCTGTGCCAAGACAGCCCCCAGAAGAGGCAGAGCTCTGCATTTCTGTGCAGAAAGCACATCTCTCCTGGCTGTATCTTCCAAGCGCTTTCTGTTACACTTGAGAAAATTAAAGTTCAGCTCCCTTTAGAACTTCCACGTGTTTCACGCTGTGCTATAAATGTCAGAGTTAAGACAGGAGATGTGAGCTCAAATTTCAACATAACTTTGGGCTGTCATTTAATTTCTTAATATTGTAACCAAAGGTGGTATCTTCTGTTAATTAAACAATGGAAGACAAACGATACGGGTAGGGCAAGACACCAACTGCTCCATTCACCTCCCTATGCCGACTTAGTAACAATCTGCTCCAGTACAAAAAAAAAAAACAACCCAAAAGCCTCTTTTTCCTTTTTTCCACCCTTTTTTTTCATCTTGGCATTTTCTTTTTCCTGTTTGAGAGACAATTTTATAAGGTAAACCACCCTTTGCCCTCCCCCTTTTGTGGAACCATCAAAACCAACTCTCACTACTCCCGTGCTGGGAGGAAAAGCACGTACAGAATCTGGCCCTTATGACAGACTAAAATACTGAATTGCTTAAAAACTTCCAAAAGAAAGAGTCTCAACACAAAAATCAGGAGGGAAATGCTACCACTAAAACTCTAAAGGAAAAATAGGTAGTAGCCGGTTATTTTCTTTGATCCTTTTCTGGAAACTCTCCAGATGTGCTGCCTGTGAAGGTTACTTTCCAGGAGTGACACGATGCAGAAATCCATCGTTATGATGGTGAGCTCAGTTCAGCCTCCTTGCACTGATGTGTGTGGTTTTAGTCAGAGCCTGACTAAACACATCTGAACCCTCCAGTATTGTTATTTCCTGGCAAACAGCGGGACATGGTGTGTGCAGTGATCAGGGAGGCAATCTGCTTGGAGATTTTCAGCTATTGGGAAGAAACCATTTCTCTCTCACATGAAGTTATACCAACAAAAAGCTAAAGTAGTTAATGAAGAGTAAACTAAACTCTAATGCTCCTCCTGTAATGAAGACTAACTGAGCTCTAATGCTGGGTAATATGCAGGTTCTAGATTTCAGTCCCATGAGATAATTGTCATCGAAGGTGTGGAAAGTCAGATGTTCTCACTAAGAGCTTCAAGCAAGATTAAAATGTCTCTGTTTTGTAGGAAACTGGAGGGATAACCCAAAAAAGCCTGCACACCAGAAATTGGGGCTGAGGCAACAGTCAGAGACACCAGGAGTTCCCTTATGCATCAGCAAGGTAGGAGGCATAAAGATTTTAAGGCATAAAATTTTACAGGCATAAACATTTTAATTACTTCTGTTTGTAGAAACCACTGGTCTACACCTGTGCTTCAGCAAGCATTTCCATCATTGTCAAATGATGGATTTGATTCCATTTCCACTGAATAGATTTGAATCCATTTATCAAATATAAAACGTTTTTGCAGCCACAATGAAAAAATCTTGCAGATCCAATGCACCTTTCCAGACCCTTCCAAAAAGCTTGGGGCTGGGGAGAACCTCAGCTCTGGAACATTACCTAAAGCAGAATCTGGTGAAGAAACAGGGAAGACCTGATCCAAGGAAAAGCCTCATCTCCTAGAACATTTCCCCTGCCACTGAGCCATCCAGCCAAAACTGCTAGACACCTGGCTAACAATCAGTGGGGATATCAGCCCTACAGCACATATGGCTTTACAAAAATCACACATTGTATCACCTGCTCTTAACGAAGATCAGGATGCACTGTTTAATTTCAAGGAAGAGAAGAATTCAGATGAGCTGGATAAAGAGAAAGTCCTTTGCTTCCCAATATCCTCCCAGAATTCTGGTTTTCCAGTTGTCAAAGAAGGAACTAATTAGGCACACACCATTTCTGTTGCATTACTGTCAATTATACTAAAATTGAACCTACTAAATTAGGATAATTTGGTATATAAAAAGGTAACTGTGGGGGAAACCACAACAGGAAGGTATCTGCAGGCACAGACTCAAACACACTGAACGGTTCTGCCTTCCGAGCGGTTTGCTGAGAAAGGGCCTCATGTACTGGTGCCAGTTTTCTGTGTAGCTTCTGCAAAAAGGTATCTAAAGACATTACATTAAAGTTTCCACTTACTAGAAAACAGAAACGAACAGTTGGAAACCCTCCAAGCTTCTGCAAACAGGATAAAAAGTCAGAGTCACAAACCCAATTTCAAGCCCTAAGGCAGGAAAAGACCTTACATATCCTTCCTGACATTTAGTGCATCTTGCTAACCTGTCACAACGAGCCAGCTGGGCCTGTGTCTGGCTCCTTCTTTCTGGGCAAGACAATATCTAATAAAGAGGGGGAAAACAGGTAGGTTTTTCAAGAAAACAGAGCGGGACTAGTATCAAAAAGGGATGTTAAATTTGTGTTTAGAGCTGCAAGGGAAAAATCACAGCTGTATCTGCCAGCACAATCACATCAGCTGGAATGCTGTCAAAAGATAGAACTGGAATATAATACTTCCCTAACACAGGGACCACCACTGTTGTCTGTCACTGGTGTCAGCTGTAAATCTTTTCACCCTGCGTGGGCCTGATCACAGAAGCTGCTGAGTATCCTCACTGAATTAACATGCTCCACTATTTCTGTGGGCACATTTCAGCACGGGCTGCTGTATGAGTTTAAATTCTGCTATGTGTATCCCACACTGCATCCCATTTAGAGGAAAAACAGTGTGAGGTAAAACTTACTGCAGGCTGAATTTGTCACGGGGGTCACACAAGTCTGAATTCATCAAGTTCCAGCACCTGGCAAGGCACAGGAAGCCATCAGAACCCAGTAGCTGCAGTGTCCTTGGCAGACACCCGCACTTCACAGCAGACAAACTTTCAAGAAACTAACCAGAGAAAAGATTATCAGCGTGAAATTGCATCCTCCTCTCCTTCCTCATACATTAAAACCAGGAGAAAACAAAGGAGCATCAGGCTACTTATTTTAAAGCCAAGAAAAAAAAAGATACTACTTTTGTAAAAAGGTCATAAAAGAAGGGAACCGTCAAAAATTCACAAACTGAGTTAATCATGCCATCAGGACACTTCAAAAAGTACTTAGAGGCTGAGAAAACTAAACACTCTCTTCAGGTAAATGGAGCAAAAAGTTAGCTGAAATGTTAACTGGGACAAAAACATTCCATAAAACACAGAGGCTTGTGGTAGCCACTACCTGGCTACAGGGTTGAACATGAACATAGTGCTCAGACCAGTAAGCACCGTGTAATGTTGCCTTACAGCTCTGCCACTGCATGTCAACTTTTGTACTTCTTAACTGTGGCCTCAAGTCAGGGTTTCAGTCAGTTGTTCAGAGATTTACCCAGTCCCTTTGCATCTCAGTGTTGTCATTTGCAAACTGGATATATTGTTCAATTCTTAAAATACTTCATAACAATTAAAATACATTTCTACTGCCTCAGCAAAATTCCAATTTAGCACTTCTGCTCAAATCATCACTAACTGATAGGGAAATACACACTAAGAAGTAACAGACACTCTCTTCACTTCAACATCTGCTCAGCCTCCATCAGTGGTATAACAGGCAAGCATTGCAGGGTTTTGGTGTCCTTCCCAGAGGATGAGCAGTGTTGCTCTTTTGGAGTCACTTCTTCTGCTCTGTACCTTATGGGACCAGCTTACTGAGATGTGGGGTGATCTATTGCCCCGGCTCTCCAAATCTCTCCTACTGGATGAGCAGCTGAGTTTGTTCTGAAGCTGCTGCTGAGCCACAACCACATTTTAGCATAAATGCATGCTGGTTTTGGCTTGCAGTAGGAGGGTGGACTGTAACCTACAGCTGGAAAACTGCCTCACATATAGCTGTCCCTGCAGTGGGGACACCAGTTATGTTTCATGTTTCAAGACAGAACCAGTAAATATGTTCATAAAGAGAACCGGTGAACATAATACAGCTGTATTTTCAAAAAGGTTCTGACAAGGCTCCACTCCAAATTTAAAATACTAAGCTGCTGTTGGAAGGAAAGCTCTCCACAGACTGAAAAGTGGTTATAGATGGGAAGGGCTTGATGCTCAATTTTCAAGACAGAGGAGATTCAGCAGATTCCCCCAGGTATCTGTGCTGGGACTGATTTTAATCGATTATCTTCCTCAGTGACCCAGACATGGAAACAATTAGAGAAATCTTCAAGTTTGTCAGTAATATTAAGGTTTTTGGTGTAGTCAAATGCTGTTTTGATGGCAAGGAACTCCAGAAGGACCTCATAAAACAGAGCAAGTGAGCAAAAAGATGGCAGGTGTATGTTAGATCGCTTCAGTGTACAGTAATACATGGAGGGAAAACCAATCCAAACAGCAATACACTGAGCTGCTGTGCTCACAGCTGGCAGATGTAACTCAGCAAAGGGGTTTGGGGATATGGCTGGAAATCTCCATCACCACTGCAATACGCGACGGTAGCCAAAGAGCCAGCAGAACACAGGACCTCATTCAGCAAGGAGGGCATTGAGACCAAGATAGAGGACACCACTTCTTGCCCCGTGAGACCCTGGTGGTACTGCCTGTGGCTCTGGCCTCTCTGCATCTCACAAAGCACGTAGTGAAGTTAGAGAAGGCTCTGGGAATGGCAACGGAAGTGATAAAGGGGATGGAGTAGTGACCATGATGAGAGGATAAAAAGGTGTTGACTGTTTGGTCTGGGGAGGAGGAAACTAACAGTGAATAAGAACCGACAGATTTTACCAGCCCTCTCCAGTTCTTGTGTAACAGCTGGATGCTGGCAGACTACATAGGGAATGGACTATAAAAAGCATCCTGGCTCATAGGCTCTCCCTAAACAGCACCTGCAGCTGCCACTGCTGGAGGCTGGGACAGATAGACTGTTGGACACTTTCCTAACTCTTCCCCACTTCCACAGCCCATCTCCTGCTTGCTCAAAGCCAGCTCGTCATTTATGCCTTTTAACTGGATTTAACTCTGCCATCAAGATAAGGGATTCAGGATGACTTCTCTGAGCTATTTCACTGCAGATATAACAGAATTACTTAGGAGAGGTAAGTGTGAGTGTCTGTGCCTTTGCACACAGCAGCAACACTGTTTGTTTGGGTCGTCCCAGTTTCAAGTCAGCTGGTCGGTGGGTTGGTGACTTACGCTGGGGTGGTTGAGAATCAAAAGGCATCATCATCTTGGGTCTCATTCCCCTTCTTCCTGCCAGTGTGGACATGCTATCCTCTGACTCATGTCCTGAGGGAAAAACACTGAGGGTTATTTACCATTGTAGCAAGACTTTTGTGATACCATACCAGATGATTTCAATCCTCCTCTCTACTTCTGGGCTGTCCTGTTAGTAAGCAGTTCTGTGATTCATAATGGATAAAACCAGCTCTTTCATCCTTCACTAGAAGGTGGAAAAGAGGACAGGCAGAGTAAAGATTATTGGGCACTGGAGAACATCTGCAGGCCATAAGGCAAACACAAACCACTGGCAGTGCAGCTGTGGGCAATGAGTGGTAGTACAAGGAGTCACCCACTTGTAAGACACGCTGGATTGACAAGTTAACCACTCACCAAGTGAAAACTCACCACACCTCGAGCTGAGCAGTAGCTCGTTAAAGTACCAAAATCTCACTGTGTTTGACCACTGAAAAAATGTCACACATTTCACAGCAATTTAATATGAAACACTCATTAGATGATCTTCTCATTACTGATCAGTATTTACCAACGGAAATTTATGATTTAACTCTTGGGCACTCAATTTTATCTCTAAAATATGTGATATATCCTTTTCAGAGAGTCTTGCAAACTAGGCACAAACCCAATTCACTACATGGACAACAAAACCAGAAAAAGATATGGGTAACTGAATAATATGTCAATGAAGTGATCTCACCAGATACAGTAAAATTTCATCTTAAACATCATGACTTGTTGATCGCTCACCTCTGTAGGAATTTCGCCTTTGATGGATATTGCTGTCCATGGAATTATCAACTGGGGTGATGTCCTGGGAGTTGCGAGGGATTGGGGTATCTGTCATGATTGGATTGGGATCTGGAGATTTATCAATGGGTTTTAGCTCCAGCCTTTCATGATGAATCCAAAGGTCCGGAGGCTTGACATCTTTGGAATTGCCTTTGTACTTATGGGACCCATTCACTGATTTGCAGGCAGCTCGTTTCCTTGGGAAGGAAAACAAATGAAGTGTTCTTAGATGCGGGCTCCCTTTCACTTGTTGAAAAAGGCAAATTTTCACTAGATTCCCCTCAAATCTTGAATCCAGCTGAGGCAAAGCCCCCCACTGGGCAGGATGCTTTGAATTTTACATGTAAGCACATCTCAGAGCCTACTCTGCGACTCTGATGCCATGAAATTTGTCTCTAATGCTATCACACACTGCAGAACTGTGCTCCACAGTCTAAGCTTTCATTAACAAAAATGAAGTTTCCAGAACTGATGGTTATTAAGAGAATTTTCTAAACATGAAGTGTATATAGATCATGCTGTGCCTAAACTCTAGGGCTGACAAACAACCCCAAACAACAGCTGTAGGAGGGGTGTGCAAATAGCCAGTTATCCCCACAGGACAGTTAGCACTAACAACATGAACATTCCCAGTTCCACTCCTTGGGTCTATTCCATCACAGCAGCAGCAAATCTGGAAGAGCGCTTGTGAGGCAGACACTGGACATGATGTGACATTGGAAAAGTGAAATATGGAGTTCCAGACACACTCCTTGCTTTGGACCCTGGCGATGACAGAGGAAGGCAGCCCTTTTGGGGGGTACGCTGGCTAGAAATGGCTCAGATATGACTAAGCACAATTTTGAAGCTATGAATGACTGGAGCCTCTTGTGCAGGTGATGGGCTGCTGGGTGTAAAAGAGGTCATGTTCAAAAACTGGGAAAACAAAGGCAAGATTTCACAGGGTTACTGCCACTCTTCGGAAACTAAAACACTTCTCTTGGGCACGAGTCTGTGAATTTTGCCCTCTCCCAAGCTTACCCCCCAGCTGCTAGACCATTACCCATTTATCGTTGCTCTCCTCAACTGAAGACCTTGTGTTTTGGCAGGACAGTTCAGCTTCAGCAAAGCAAGTGGAGGTCATCTTCTAAGCCTGGCTTTTAATCAATGTCTTAAAACTCTATTTTATATCACAAACTTAAAAAAGGCTTCCAGCTCTTCTTCCAGTTCTTTCAAAGAACACACAGAAACAAGCCTACAAATGGAAGCATCGCTGCTGTAGTCTTATTTCAGATTCTCTACATAAAGGAAGAGTTCAGATGCATACTCATCTTTAGGATTTTGGAACACTTTTCTAAGGAGCCCAACACCAGATCAAGATTCCACTCCACTAATCTACCTACAAACTGGATATTACCATGCACAGCTTGTAAACCTACTCCCCACAGTGAAGTACCTGCTAAGAACAGAAGTGAGAACTTGCCTGAGGTGTTGAGCTCTCACAGCCCTAAACAGACGTTTCTGCTTCAGTCTGGAAACAGTATTGTAAACAATTTCTCCTCAGAGAGAGGCAAGTACAGATACACATGAAAGCATTGCCCCAGATTGCCTGTAAACTCTTGATGGCTTGTAAACTCCAAAACACTGATCATCATCATCACCAAACACTTAGCTGTCCTTAGCTGCATTCATAGAATTGCTTGGTTGGAAAAGACCTTTGAGATCATTGACTCAATCTGTATTGATGCACAATACTTTCTGAACTCAAGAATTCAAACTGCATGACTGATCTGTTGTCGGAACTGAGTTTCTCCAGCCCATAAGACTTAAAGTAATAAACTCAAAAGCATCATAAAGGAAAGATTAAATTATAGAACTAAGAGAGGAAGATAGGACAGGGCAGAGCACCACCTGGAGGTCTTACTTTTTTTGGTGCGAAGTCGTACGGCGAGTGCAGAAGACAGCGACTATCACCACTATCACGATGGTGATCACTCCAACGGACACGATGATCACAAGGAGCATGTTGCTGTCCAGGGCAGAAGTAGGGCTTCCGTGGGGACTGTTACTGCCTGAAAGAGGTTGAGGTGGAAGAAAGGGGTTATTTATAGAGTTTACTTGGAAAAGATCCCTGTCAAAAGCAAGCAGAGCCCATTGGACATGGCTGGAATCAGAGCAGCCGAACGAGAAAGCTGGTTTGTCTGCCAGGATTGCAAGGGAAGCGATGCTTATTATTTTGTCATTTGCCACTGTATATCTGTACAATTGTTAAATCTATAAGGTGCTTTAGAGACCTTTCCAGCTAACAGCCTATAAAACGCCCTGCTCACCCTACTTAAATAGTTATCATAAAAAATTCAATCTTTAGAGTGTAAGGAGAGTTAACCCAGGACCTCGCTGAAACACCAGCGCTACAGGCATCCCCCAGGACCCAGTCACCTGAACCAGTATCAGTATTTCTCAGTGGTCACTTTCCTCCGAACAAAAACACATTTCATGTAGCACTAATGAGCATTACCTTAGGTCAAGGCTTCTGCAATGCACAGTGTTAATAAAGAGAAGGAGTTGAGATGATTTTTTTCCTTCCTAATATGTTCTTACTGAACTAATTTTACACTCGTGCACTATAGCAGTCGTTTAAAACTAAAGTGGGAACAAGTTCTGCTTATCAAGGCTGAAATGTAAATGCATGCAATGATATTTTGCCCACGTACTCCATACAGCAGGCGAGAACACTATGGCAGAAGTATGATACAATTTCATGAGTGGGAACAACTATCACCATAAAGAGAAAAAGTTAGTGGAACAGATGTACTCAGAGCTGTAAACAGCGTATGGTTTTCGGTGAGATACAGCAGCCCTCAGTGAGACACTGAAAAACACCACAATTAAACTGAAAAGCTCCATAACAACACTTAC
The DNA here is from genome assembly GCA_033556795.1 of Tapera naevia. Lineage (NCBI taxonomy): Eukaryota > Metazoa > Chordata > Aves > Cuculiformes > Neomorphidae > Tapera > Tapera naevia. Next base: position 262,150 of record JAUMJJ010000353.1, read on the forward strand.
CACCAAGTGGTGGTTTGTAATCTGGTCCTATGTCCACCGGGCGGCTGCCTTTCCCTGCAGATCCTGAAGCTGAAAAGGGCATATTGTGGGAATTTTATATGCAGATACATACAGACATGTACACATAAACACATTCTTTAGCACTTCTAAGGTAGCTCATTCAGAATTCTCTGAGCCACCGTGAGCATTTTGTCTCCTTTTCTCTCCCCTACAATATGATTTGGCTTTGAATGGCAACCCTGTTTCTCCAAGAAGGGAACATCTTCTTCCAAAGAGCAATTTAATGAGTTTCCTGCACTACTCCTCTCCTAAATGAGCTTAGGAGCCTCTACTAGTATTAATTTTTAAAAACCTAACAATAATTATTCGCAGTACACACAGGTATATATTGAGGCAAAAGTCTCTGCCACACTGCTACAGACAGTTAAATCATTTTGAAACAGTCATTATACAGGTTTCTTTTCCCCATACCCAACTGCAGTAAGGGTGGGAGACTGGAAATAAGCAGAGGATCAAAAGCACAGAAAATCTGAAGTCTCTGTCTATCCACAAAAACTTCTCCCCATTCTTTTCTCTTTGGTTCACCTTCGCTATGAGTGACAATGAAGTGTCACAAAAACAAATTATTTCCTTTCAAACCCTTATGTTATTGGGACGAGAACAGAAGTAAACATATCTGTACATCAATGGTTACAAACAGGCAAACCACAGAGCCCCGCTAGAAGCTCCGCTGCTGCTGTGGGCTCCAAGGTGCCAAACGCAGGAGCTGACCCATCAGTGGAAACATGCTCCTCCTTTTCCCCTACTTCCCCATGCATAATACAGGTCCCATCTAGACCACCTCCTGCCACAGCCAGACACATGAAGTCCCAAGTTCCCCTCTAACGTTAAAACCTCTCCCAAATTACCGGAATACTTCCCACAGATAAAGATAACACAAATCCCTGGTTCTTTCCTTCTGTTTGCAATAGAATGCAGTAATGTAAAATTACTATGGATGATAAAAATACTGTAGCAGGGGAAACACACTGTGATACAAAGAACAACATTCCTCCTTTTAAAGGGATCCATAATGCTTTGCACATTTTCACACTGATGGCCACAAAAAGCCAAACCCACTAAAAACTCTGCACACTCAGCAGTTTCACAATGAGAAGGACTTTCTCAGTTAAAAATCCACTCAAAACAGGACATAATAAGTGCTAAAGAATGAAACAAATGGAAATTGTGAGCCTAAAGTCAAAGCCTGTAAATTAGTAATTTGGAATAAAGACAATTGGTAAAACCACAAGAACAGTGATCCAGCTCCGAGAAGGATAAGTAAGAACATTATATATATAGGTGACGAATCAGATGTAGTCTGAAATAATGGAAAAGACACACTGTAGTACAAATCTATAATGGAAAAGTGTATTGCACCTGCCAGCCTAGAGAGGACACTGCGCTCCATGGAAATGCATTCCCTCTTTCAAGTCTTGGGCTAATAATTCTGCAGCAGCAATGAAATAATTTAACAGAATTTTAAGTAGCTTGTATTTAATACATCGACATCTGTATGCCCAGATAACTTGCACTGAAAAGATGTGAACGAACCCCTTGCTGAACTCTCTGGCTGAAGCTACGCTGGAGCACCAGAGAAGCTACAGGAGATGGGGGTATTAAAAATAACTGTCAATATTAAAAAGGACAAATAGACACTGGAACCTTAACACAGGCAAGATCAGGGAAAAAGTGACAGAGAGGTGATGGCGACACACTTTATGCCCATACTTCTGGGTTTTTGGAAACAAGTATTTTCAAACAAATTAAATGTCAGGCTATGAATCTGGCTGGTAATAGTAACTATGCAGGCATACTGTATTCATACTCCCATAAATCATTTTACTGAGCACTGTACAATGTTTTTTAAAAATAGCATAATAAAAAAAAGCAACGAGGCACATATTAGCAAGATAAATAACTAATTAACTGATAAGAATAAGAATTATAATTGCAGAATCATTATTCACAAGCAATATTTCTAATGAGTTCTGCAAAGACCTGGGCTTGGCCAAGGTAATTCAATATCCTTAATAACACCATGAAAGAAAATTAAAATAACTGTTGTTGAAGTTAACAGGTGACATAAAATAACGGAGCAGATCATGAGAAACACCAAGTCACCTGCAGAGCCCAACAGTGACCACGCAGCACCGGCAGGTGTAACACACTGAGCCAGTGTGGCTCCTCCTGAGGTCTGCACTGTCTGAACAATGTGCATCGCACACAGTCAGCGGCAGATTTTATACAACCCCCTTTAAGTATGCGTGCGCATGGGACAAAGTGTATCCATCATATGTAGATGATAAAAATATCAGAAGGCAGCAATATGGAGAAAACAGCACCTTCACGTTAGCCATGAGGTATCTGCAGCCAGACAACCCACTGTAACTCACTGTCACTTGAAGACTGTCCCTAGGACCAACTACTCTACCCTCCACTCTTGCATCAGGCCAGTGCAACCCTGGAAGCCTCACAGCACCTGCCCCCACCTTCTCCAAACACAAGCTCTGTGCTCTAGCAATGTGTGGAAGAACAATATAAGAGTGCTTCATACAGACAAATAACACTGAAGTAGGGCAGAGGAAGAAAAGAGAGAATCACTGAGGCCAGAGAGTCAATCCCAGTGCAGTCTGGTTCCTTCCCAGTCTCAAATAACTTGTCCACTCTTTCCTGAAAGACACAATTCTGCACCACAGTGATACTGTCACAGAGCTTTTCTGCTCTTCAGTTCATCTCCTTCTCTCTACCTATTGTGTGATTTATAATCTCCAAGTGTGCTAATAGGAATTCCGAAACAAAACTCCTGGCTTTTATGTAGGGTTTTACCATTAGTAAATTACATAATGTAATAAAAAGTAATCAAATATGTTACTTTAGGATGATAATGATGGATGAGAAGATTTAGTTATCTGCTGACATGAGGATAGAACAGGAAACAGTAACTTTGACATTAAACCTTTTAATCCTCCCCTGTTCCCTCCCACCTGCAGCTGAGCACTAAGGACACTGTGAGCTGCTTCCCCATGGAGCCACCTGCCTCTCAGCAACCACCTCCGTTACTCAAGGCTGAGCAGGAATTTTGTCTGTAACTGTCTGGTATCAGCATTATTTGGTACACAGAAGGGAAAAGCATATTTAATAAATTACTTCTAAGTAACAAATTGAAAAGGAAGTAAAAACCCCCAGCTCATTCTCATCCCCTTTAGGACCTATTTAATTGTATGTCTAAGCTGCTTGCCAATGTCCTTTTAAACTCATCCCTTTAGACTAATTCTTCTCCTTTTTATTGGGCTTGTAGGTTATTTGGAAGAAAGCAAAATAGCCCTGGGACATCCACCTTATAATTCAATGTAGTAAACTCAAAGCTATCATTTTTCAAGCTAGCGTTTTAAAATCTTAAAGCTTTTAGTGGCTAATGCTGTGCTCTTCAATAGATCCTGGAGCTGAAATGAGCTGACAAGCAGAATCTCTCCTGCAGAAAAGCTTTCTAGAGCAGGCATACTTCCTTTATTATGGAAATAATTATAGATGTAGAGCTCATAAACCAGCATTTGTGCTAATTAGATAACTCTGTGAACTTCCACCTCTGCGTAGTGAGATCTTGCATCACTGGGCAGAGGCTGGCCGGAGCATCACCTACTCTAAATTCGTTTTGACAGCATGATTCAGCTCTGGCACAACCCGCGTGTCCCTCCATGTGACATCTGACTAGAGAGATCACTTCATAGCCCCAACACCCAAACCACAAACAGCACTGCCAGTTGTCCCACTATTACAAAAACAGGAACGTGCTTGTTTACAGTAAGAGCAGTAGGTACGTGTTTCATTTAGGAAATGCAACACCACAGGGACAAGAAAACAAAATGTGTGATGGATGGAATACAAGAGAAAGCGTGGCTGTTCATTTACCTTGATCATTAGGCATTTTATCTGAGGATTCAGCTAGCAGGACAAGCCAGGGGAGGGAAAAAAGAGAAAGGTCACAAGGCTTAAAGGAGTGAGCGACAGAATTTCACGTTTCACGTAGCATAAGCAGACCAGCTGGAGCTCTCATTTCTAACCACCAATACTCATGGAAAAAGCACTGTTAGAAGATCTACCCTAACTTGTTATTTTTCCCCTCTCCTCACAAGATTTTTTCCAAGCATTCTTATTAGTTCATCAGTCACCCATAACCAAGCAGTTCTTGATTTAAGAGCCTGTTGTGTCACATCAGTTCCCATTAGATCATCTGAGTCACTAGCAAGCAGCTGTGCTGCTGGCCGCCAGCTCCAGAGCCGCTGCTTTGTACCATTCCAGCACCAGCAGATGTGACACACAAGGCCCAGAATCTTAAAGCAACTCACAACTGGTTTTCTACAAAGTACATTTAGGACACAGACTTTTGGCATTAATAACCAGCTGTCCTAAGTGCCCACCAGGAATTTTGAAACCACACAGCTGAGCAACATTTGCATATGTATTAACCACATGCAAGAGCAATCCAATGAAATTTTCTATTGTCTTCCTGTCTTTTCCAGTTTAAATATGAAATTCATGCTATTGGTACGCTGCCCCCATAGAGGCTGCATTCAGACAGCGAGGAGGAAGACACAGCCAATACTTTACCTTTGGGGGTTCTGAACTGGACGGCCTCAGACATAGGCCCCATGCCCTTCGAGTTGCGGGCCTGGATCTTGAAATAATACGGCGTATCGAGGGTCAGTTCTTGTATCTGATGGGTCAGTCTGTTTCCCACCACGGGTTCAATAACCCAGTCGTGTATTTCAGCATTCACATCCGTACTGTAGTAAATGATGTACCCTAGTCAAAGGAAACAGCATAAATTCATATACAAAAGAACAGGACAGTCACAATGTCACAGAAATGGTCTACTAACTTTTACCGATATTAGCACAGCTGAACAGGTATGAGTTTTCCAAAAGCGCACTCTTACTTTTTCAAAGACTAAGAATGCATTCAAATGTTACACAGTCTTCCCATCTTCATTTGAAAATTACTTCAAATTATACGTTGAGAGGAAAAAAAGCCATTTAAAATATCAAAATTATTTTTGACCACTCTTCATTGAATATGGAAATTCTTAATTTCTGTCCCTTTACCTCTTCATAGACAAAACAATGTAAAACAACATAAAGCTGCTATTATAAAAATATTGATACTTAGAGAAAATAGTTAACATTACAACAAAACATTCTCATGCACAGCTAAAAAACATGTGTTCAGTAGTTTATAATTACTGAATTATTTTTTGATTTATTAACAAAGATGACAAGAATCTGAAGAGAACTGATGTTATCCTGCATGTCCGAGAAGAGAAGGTATGGGAAGAGTTTATGTTCTGTTACTAAAAAATAAACTGCAAATAGAAACCAATACAAAGTAAAAGTTTTGTAACTTCTTTATATAAGAAACACAGAGCCCCAGCATAAAAGAAATACTTGCACCAACACAGGGCTGGGTCACTGGCTGCATCACACACAAATTGATGCTTCCCTTGGCCCCCAGTTACAGCAAAGAAGGGTAGATGTTCAACAGAATTCTACCTCTTTAAAGCACCTGAAAGGATCGCTGATACCACAGCTTCACATAATTCCCACTGACCAGAAGGGCACAGGGACACCTGCTTAGTGCCTTCCCTTGGTGTCACCAGCAGCTCCTGGGGAGTAGGTTCAGTCACTGCTATGGGTACAGTCACAAAGCAACAAATTGGTAACTTCTCTAAGAACGGGCAACACACATATATATATACGTACACACAGAGGGAGTGACAGTTAAAAGCACTTCATACAGCACAGAGGCACAAGACTGCTGATTTAAGATCATACTCATCAGTCAGTGCCCACATGGATGCACAATCTGGACTAGCTCGGTGCAGTACCGCGCACCCATCCTACCCGGAACAAGAAGAGATGAGAGCTGAAGAGACAAGTATTCCACAGCCATGCTATCCAGTGCATGGAATTACACCATCACCCGGTTTTTACGGCATCCCTTAGTGCAGAGAGCAAGCTGGGTGAGTTGAAGGGTACCTCTTGGTGCAAGATGCTGCTTCTCTGGCCAGCAGGGTGCTCCCCAGCCACAGGCCCTCAGCTCCTGCTGCCTCCTCTGGCCAGCCGAGTCCATCGCTGGGGGATTCAGACTCACCACAGAGTGACTGACTTTATTTTTATTTTTAGCTGTTAACTGCTGCTTATGCAAAGCCTAGTAAACTCTATACGTGTTCACTCGGGATGTAAGAATAGAATAACAGAATCACAGAATCGTAAGGTTGGAAGAGACCTCTGAGATCATAGAGTCCAAATTGTGCAAGTAAATGCTGATCTCTTTGTACGCTGCCTGCCCTGTCTGATGTATGCACTTGATGTAAGATGACCAGCTTATCTATTTAGGAGCCGGCAGAACCTGGAGATATTTGTGCCTGACACTTTGCTCCTGGGCCTCACTGGCCACTAGCAATGAAGTCCTTTAACCTGCAGTTAGGATAAAGGCTCTTGTTTCTCCAGTCAAACCTCCTTCCCATACAGACGAAACATCTTGTTGGCAATAAAACAACACTCAACTGGCTTTATGGGCAATACAAACCCCATATATATAACATACAAACAGCTGTGTGCATGCAGAGACACAGACGGGTGCTCTGGCACAGAGTAAGCTGCAGTCTGTCCAAGCTCACCCTCTCACAGCCCTGCAGTGCAGCCCCCCAGCCCTCTCACCCCAGCGCTGGCAGCGAGACAGCCCTGCTACAGCCCTGCTGGTGGCCCACATCCTTCGGGCCGTGTCCTTACTGCCTCTTCGCCTTTACAGCTCGCTTAAAAGCCTACTGTAATTCCTAAAGGTTCTGCCCTTTCAGAGGGCTCTAACCAGTTTTTGTCTTCCAGCTAGAACCAGGGCTGCAGGACAGGCCAACCTGATGCCAGCTGGGGACAGGGCTCACAGGTTTGATTCTGCACCGCAGTTAATCCTGAGAGCAAAAGTAGAATCATATGCTGCGAACAATACACCAATAAAATCTGGTCTAAGCTTAAATCTTGGGGTAAAAAGGAAAACTGAAGTGAATTACTTCGGAAAGCCTTTAGAAATGGGAATCCAAACAGAAATTACAGGAAGGAAACAATTATTTTCTGTAAAGTGATTTGCTCTACATTTAAGTGATGCAGTTACAAAGGTGCAGGTAATAGTTTACTCCTAGCGATTATGTCAGGGGACGCAAACTGACTTCAACTTGTGCTGTGCTCCCAAAATGACACAAAGATGTCACAGAGTGCTGGGATGGAGTTTTCTCAATGCAGTGCTGATGGGCCAAGTGTGTTACAGACGTTATTTCTGGAGGCCTGCTATTACAGCACCACAAGCTGATGAAGGCAAAGGTTATTGCAATATTTAAGCTTTCAATTATATTTCTGGTTAGTCTCCAATTTCACACTGCAGTTACTTTATCTCTTAATATATTTTTACTTGGTACAAAAGTAAATAATTAATCTGAGCTACTAAAAAGATTGACAAAGAAGACATAGACCTCTTGGCCAGCTCTGGGCTAAATGAGGTACGGAACACGTTCACACAGTCACGCAGGCATCTTGTATCCACCTTTATCACTCGTGCAAACCGCACCTGTAATCTTGCCATTGGCTTCGGATGGAGGCTGCCAGTTAACGATTATTGTCCGAGGTTTTCCTTCTTTGCTCACCACAGTCACGTCCTTGGGAGGAGAAGTAGGAACTGCAAACAAGCAAAAGCAGGCTATCAGAAACAGGTTCCAGATTTCTCTGGATATAAACAGTAACCTCAGCACCTTCACTTTTTATTTGTTTTACCACTGAAAAAAAGGCCGGTACAGTAATAAAACGCTGAACGTTGAACCTTCAGACAGTTCTACCATCCTGCAGTAGTGGTCGTACTGATTTACTCCATTCAGCTGGCAATTGCCATCTGGTGAGCAGCAGCTCCTTTCCAGCAGGAGTTACCTGCTCCTAAGGCGTTTCTTTCAACAAATGCTGCAATTCATGACTGAATGAGCCCACGTGTCTTTATAAACACGGCATCTTGTACAGCCCTAACAGTCAGGGTCAATGGTTTTTAACCTGAATATCTTCAGTCATCACAAAAACTTGTGAAATATGCCCAGGCATATGAAGGATCTCCACATTTTCAGGTTTATGGTGGAAGCAACCCCTAGTAATGCCATTTTGCCACTCAAATCTGAATAAGCAAAATAAATTCACCAGAGATTTAAAGCCATAACCTGTAACTGGTGATATACTGAAGAATTAATTGTGATTTGCAAGGAAATCTGCACCACTGAAGCATTTAAAATCTAGAAACATTTGTTGAACACAACAGTCCAACCTTTTTCCCTGAGTTGCAGGGAAGCACAATCGAGAGCAGGGGGAGAGCATGTCCTGCTCCCACCAGCTGCCTCCTGCCTAACATCCAGGAAATGGCACAAGTCTTCTGGCAAAAGACTGAAATCTGAGACCCTTCTTGCTATGAAGCAAAATATCCAGCTGGGGGTTAGATTAATGGCTTTCAAATGTCTCCAAAGATGCGGCAACCAGCCCCAGTTTGCAATGCCACATTAGGAAAAACATGAGACTCCTAATTAGGTCACTTTTAGCAATGTAAATCCACTTTGGATATTTAATACTATCATGGTAACATTTAGAGCTTACATAGTGCTTCTGCATTTACAGGGCTTCATGTACACTGCCTACTAGAAATCAATCTGTCCATACTCCAGGATGGCTGCCCATTATTCCTGTGCAGAACAGCAGCTGGAAACCGGGGGCAGCAAAAGTTTACAAGTTCCTGTAACAATTATCCCAAGTACTTAATAATATCAACAGAAACGTACAGACATAAAGCATGATCCGAGGACCACCGGTAAGCTCCAGAGAGCAGCAAAGTCAGGACCAGCCCTCACAAGATGACTAATTCACACATCAATGCTGAACACAGCATCCCATCTTTTTCTCCAGCGCTGGCTGAGGAGCAAGCCCTGCTCACCAGTATGCACCCAGTGAGGTACACACGCAGGAATTTGGCAGTAACACCAATCACAAGGTCTGCTATGAGAAAACACACTTAGCTCTTATTTTTTTCACTCGCTTCTTAGCTCCCAAGCTTTTAGGTCGTGTTTGCAAGTATTCTTTACACCCATCCCCAGTAAAAATCTACTTTCTATTTAAAATTAAATGAGACCTTGCCTTTGCTCCTGTACTGTTTGAGTTTCAAATTCTTATTCAAATACCTTATTTGTGGACCTTTGCAATCGCCTCTCTCAGTGTTATGGGTCAGAATTGTATGTCTGACAGCAAAAATACCAAATTGGATGGGCACAGTAACTGGGATGAGAAAGGAGGCTCAGATCAGATGCAGGATGTCACAAGGGCACCTGGCTCCACAGCATGGAATTCCCACCACAAATTGAAGCAACTGAAGCTCACAGAGCACTTATGGGACTTCAGACTAAGTTAGGAGCTTCCTGATTTTATCCTGGTTTTCCTTTTCCTATGCCTTGTTAGAGAATATTTGGATGATCTCATCAGTTCTTTGCATGCTTGGTTTTTTTTCTCTATTTTAATTTATCACGAGAAAAATAGGGTAATTTGGATCAGCCCTCTTTTTGTCTATTCGGTCCAAACAGACAGGAACCTAAGCATAACAAGCAGTAAATTTAATGGCCCCAAGAACATTCAATACTTCAGGATAAAACAAGGGCATGAGAGACAGATACTGGCTCCTCAATGGGCCCAGTTCCTCCCAGCACCTCCAGCCCCTGCTCTGTGCTGTACTCTGTGCATCATTTTGACAGCACTGCAAAGCCATTCCTGCTGGGGAACAAGAACAGCACTCTGACCTGGATGTCTTAATTTCAACTGGGAGCTTTTTTCCATTCATTGCCTCCTGCACTTCTTCACTCTGTAATAATTACCATCATAATTATAGCAAATTTTAATTATTATTTGCTAAAGTATTTTCTCTGTATTTCCTATTAACATGCAATTTCTGAGATGTTTCAAACGTAGGCTTCTTTATTCTCTCCTGTCCGTGAGCTGTGGTACATTATTCATTACTTCTCTGTAATTTCATGTAAATTCTTTGGCATGCAATCATCCCTTTGAATTCTGAAGTGCATTGTTGGGTTTTAATCAGAATTTCTGACTAAACTATATAAGAAAAGAAGCCCCCAGCAAGTAATCATCAGCATAATAATTTTAAATATATGCTTTCCCTGCTCTGGAATTCTGGCAGACTTGACTTTATTCATTCCATCAGGAACGTTGGCCCTTGCAGAAAGACACAGAGCTGTACCTAATTCAAAAGTTGTTCCATGTGCTGTCATACTCCAAGTACTTGATCTTCGACCTTTTGTCACCATCACGGAGAATTCATACAAGGTATTCGGTTTTAAACCTGTCACTAAATAGCTCAGAGTGGTCGCATTTGCAGTCTGTAAGAGAAAGAAAGAGCTGGTAAGTTCTGAACTGAAACCCCTCCCTCCTCAGCTCTCAGACACCCTGGTCTCAGGTAAGCATTTAAAATGTTTTAGTATCACTACATTTTCATAACCATGGTCATTAATTCTGTAACATTTTTGCTCTGTCATGCAAATTTATTCATCAAGTCTTAATGTGTTTTGTTGTATCCTGAACTAGAAACTCTCTCTGCAATCAGCAAGGGCATTTAATAGCAGTCAATTGCAAACTAAAAAACCAGAAAGCAACACAAGAGCCAGGGCAAACTGGGCAGATAGGTCTGTCTGCTTGGGGGGTAAATTTCCAGCATAGCGTTAACCGCTCTGGCTAGGGACAACAACCAAGCACGGCTCACAGTAACAGCCCTTCTGGAGATCGGTAGCTGCCTGCCAAATTCCTCTTAGGAATGTAAATATTTAACATACTCTTAAAAAAAAAATTAAGTGAAAGCACAGGTGTTGGGAGAGTGGGAGATAACGAAGCTTTATTAGTAGGTAGGTATTTTTCAGAAAGAAATTATTATCTAGGATCATGCACTGAAACTAAATGTGGGTTACAGTGGGGTTTACAACTCAGCATTTAGGGAGAATGTTTAACCTTTAGGTTAAAGTATCTGCTATTTGTTATACATGACTTGAACAAACATGAGGTAGGTACTTGAGGCCTGTGGAAAAGAAAATCACATCCCTACGTACATCTTGCCCTACAGCAATCTAAATGAGAACTGAGGAGCTGTTTCAGTGCTTGACAGGACCACATGACAACTGTACACGACCTGCTGCCTCCAGAAAACAACTGCTTTCAGCTATTCAAGGAAAAGGCCCTCAACAAGAGTGGGTTCCTTGAAGACTATGAATAATATTGTCCCAATTCTGCAAATAAATCCTTATTTTTCAAATAACCATCGCAGCTTTTTTCTCACACAGGTGAAAGTTGAGAAAGCTGTTGGTCAATTGATGATAGGGTTTATACAAAGTGTTTCCCTTGTTCAGACGCCTTTTGCAAGTTAGACATCACAGGAACGAGGAGACAACAAAGACCTGATAAAGCTAATTAAAATAAAATCCACTATGAACTTTAAACCTTACCAAACTCAGCATAGTTTCAAACTAACTGGGATTGTGGCTGAATGGTTCAAACATTTACATCAGTTCAGTGACAGAGTTGGACCAAACACAACCTCCCCAACACGAATGTGAAACCATGTAGTCCAGAGCTTTTCATCAGCTCTTGAGATGCCAAGCAACATTTTGTCTCACGATTCTTGCAGCGTGGCTGTGGTGGTGTGAGCCCCCTGCTCGCCCGATGCGATTTCCCTCCCTCTCTGGGCTACCTGCTGACCCAAGGAAGGCCAGTCATGCCCTGGGAGAGAATCAATCCCCGACAGCCTGGTATACCTGCCTCTTGGAGTGTGGACCAAGGGGCGATAACCAGAACTGTACAACCCGATGAGTCCTGGACTTGTGCAACTGGTGGAAAGAACCAGAAATGCCTCATTCGAGTTGTGGCCAAAGGGAAAAAGCACTGACCAAAGTCAATAATCACAGATCCTTTAAGTGAGTGATCATGGAAGGCCCCTGGGCTCTCCTGGATCACAGTCGATGTGACCAGCAGCTCCCCTGAGCTCGGAATGCTGCTCAGGAGCACGTGGATTGGCCACTGACAAAGCAGGCAGAAAGGACAAGGCAGTGGTAACTCCTCAGGCTCAACTACTGCAGCTGAGGAACGCCAAAGCACCACGAGCACTCTCACTGCACTTGAGAAGAGGGACATTTTAAGCGTAAGGCCAGCCTCTCCACTTAACTCTGTCTATCAATGTGTTTAAACACACACATACGCCTCTGTAGATGTGGATATCCAAATATTGCTGTTGATGTGAATATCCACCTATGGGCATGTCTGTGTGCATATACCCACGTATCTTCGTGTGTGTGTACCTGCATGTTTTATACTTACTTACAGACATTTTGATTTAGGATACTGTGTAGTAAACAAGTGTGAATCTTGTCATCGTTGAATCTGTAATTAAGTTGCTGTTTTAGTCATACCAAACCCCTTTTAATCATCTTGTCAGATATTAAATTGGCAAATGATTAATTGCTGCTGAGGATCCTACCTTGTAATCTACCTCTATTAAGAAATTCTAAATTGCTGCTAAATCTTAGCTGTGTAAAGAATATTCCCTCTGCAACAGCAGCTCAGGGACATTAGGAAATAGCTGATGCTTCAGGAGAAGCTGCAAAGACCTTTGACCTGTAGAATCATGTAGTGACAAGTCCAGAGGAGAAATCTTTCCCTAGCATCTTTCATTATGAGCTGACTCATCCCCAAAAAGCAGACCATATTCTCCAGAATGCCTATGTAAATTCCTATGCTAGTTAAGCACTTGATTGTGGTTTTAGTACTCTTTTGCTCCTAGCTGAAGTCACATGGGGCAGCTGGAGTCTTTTTTACAGGTTAAAGTTCTATTTTCCACCTATGGTTTTGAATCTTGGTATCTTTTAGATCCACTGCACATCACACTGAATATAAATGGCACATGAAAGGCTACATCGGAGCGTCAGACTTCTCCACTGTCTTCATTTTTCAACATCACTTACTGTTTTTAAGATCACACCACATCCCATGATACCAACCCCCGCTCACCTGCTAGAAATCAACTTCATAAATATCACCCTATAAAATTTATTTTCCTTTTATACAGCCCTAAAAGATCTAAGTTAAGATTTAATATTCTAGCTTATGCTTGAGAGTGTTGATAAATCACTAGCAGCCTGTGAGCAGGACAACTCTGCTCCCCCAACAAAGGCGCTTTGAAAAGTACTCTCTGATCCACATCAGTGAAACTACCTGGTTCAAAGCATAGCGGAGTATTCCAGCTTCAGGGATTGTATCACCTCTGTTCCTGTGTTTGTAGGCTCTGGGTTGACAGAGCTCCTACACACATTTAAGAAAATAATACTCCTTGAGGTGGAACCTTTTAACTTGTATTTGAAGCATGCAGCCCCTTCCTCTAATAAGACTTTGTCAATGCCAGCACAGAAGGGGGAGCAAATATAGAAACTATGAATGAACTGTATCAACATCCAATTTTCTGGCAAGAGGGATGGATGAAACAATAGTGGTTTGAACAGATGTAGCTTTGGATAGTAGAGAACTGACACAAAGATAAGATTTCTGTGTGCAAGGCTGCATAAGAAGCTCTGATGCAACTGAATGAACAACCTCAAAACATGCAATAAAGTACAAAGCCTTAGATATGCCGTGACAAACAATGCACCATCTCACAGTCAATAAAGTCACCAACAGCCTGACTGAAATACGTCAGCTCATTGAACAGCACCGCTGGAAAGACATTTGGACTCTCTTAAAATGAGCAGGTGGTATTGTTCACTGGAGTAGTACAGAATTTGTGATTGAAAAACACGAAAGAAAAGAAGGACTTGAGTTGTCCAAACACCATGGGTTAATAATGATTAGAGCAAATAGTCTCCAATTTCTGTCCTTCCAGGCAAATACTTTTTACAATTGAGTAATTTTGAACCGTATTCCATCATTATGTTATTATTTTTGGTCCACAGTAAAACTTCTTGACCACTGGCCACCAGCAGTATTTCACTGATCACCGAGGGTGGGGTTTTAGGCATTTAACTAATGAAACTGCAGCACTATAAATCACTCCTGAAACACTCTCCGTGCGTGTCTCAGGAATGCAGGTTCATCAATAACTTGCCTTTAGAGGAAGAACACACATATATATCCAACTTTTCATTTCAATAAAAAACAGGTCTGGTTTGTATCAAAACTGCTCTGCAAGAGCATAAAGGGAGCTCCACTAGCTGGATATTTTAACAGCTATTTCCTTTGAGTCTCATTTCAAATGTGCAATTTGCAGTCAGCATTTTTGAGGCCTCCAGGTAACTCTGAAAATTAAAATTCCAACTAACTGATTAAAAAAACTCACATTAAACCAAACCCCAAATCTCATCTCCAAATCAAAATAGTAGATGAAAATCAAGGAAGGCAGGAATACCATAAAGTTATTGTTCTATATTTTTGCATCCATTCACTTCCCAAAGGGAAGGTGCATTTTCAGCTGTGTACGAACACAAAAGGTGGTGAAATGGGAGTTAATACCATCAGGGCAAATATTTTCCCTGCATAACTCACCCCACAAATTTCAATTCTTGGGCTGAACTGGTGAGCAGCCATTAGTAACACCCCCCCAATCAATGCAGCAGCGGCTCCGTTAACAGTGAGCCCACATCTATCAAACGGAGCCATCGTGTTAGGGGGAAGTAAAAAGGGAAAAACTGTCACCATGTCCACGGCTCCACAGCAGAATATAATTCTGGAAGAATTTGCCCTCCTCCCCTGGAGTCAGTGCTTCATTCCCTCACACACAACACCCTGTCTCACTCTCTTTCCCACACGCACACAAGAGGGACCACATAATCAACTATGTCCCTCAAACTTAGATTCCTCTTTACAGCGATGACTTCACTGAGCAGTACTGATGTGAACCCAGCCCAGGCATCTCAAACCAAGCTGAGCACGCCTCTGCGCTGTGTTCTAAGCGCCTGTCTCTGCTCTCAGCACTCACTTAACCCTGACTCGAACTCGAGACCTCTCACTAAAAATACGCAGCTGTGTTAGTGCTGTTGAAACTCAGTACCTACCTTGTACTTCGTATTTGCAGGAATATTTGTTTTCCAGCGAACCGTGTAGTAGCGAGCATCCGTGATCTTCTGGTTCTTTGGCAGAGAGTTGTCTGCCCAAGTGATCCGTATGGTGTCATGGCTCAGAATGGAAGCCTGAACTCCCACCGGGGGCATCATGGGAGAGGGATCTGGCACTGGAGTGTATGGAGCATTAATAACAAACAAATCAACTTCGGAAGTGTCTAGGGAATTGATGGGTAAAAAGTAGTGTATTTTAATTAAAAAGGGTGACATTTTAATGTAAACAAAAACAAAAAAAGGGGAAATGCAGGGTAGTACAATGAAATGAAAGGTGAGACATGGAGAGAAAGAGAGAAAAGTCAGAGTTAATAGGTGACATAAGACTGGCTAATAAAATTACTCTTGCATTGTTTTCCTTCCTTAAGACAGTAAGGCAACTCATACACACACCTCATTGTATTAGTGCTCAGCGCATTCAACCACAGCCTGAGACCCCCAAAGACACATAAGCTTTAATTTTGACTGCATTTGTCACAAAACGTCCACTGATTTCTCTTCCAGAAAACAAGGAGGAAAAAGAGCTAGTCGACTTCTAGATGGGTAAATGCCTCTTCATAAAAAACACAGGGAATTCACACCATCCTTTAAAGAACATTAATGGTTGTCAAGTTCCCAGCATCATGCACGTTTGCTATAATTCAAGAAACAACAGTTCCAATCTCCTCTATAAAATCTGTAAAAATCCCTGCTCTTCAGAAGACTGAAACAGACAGAAAAGTGCTATCATCTGCACAAAATAACTAAGCAACATCAACTGGCTTGTCGGGTGCACAGTGAACCACAGCATGGCAATAGCTCACTGGCAAACAAATTTCTCTGCTTAAAATCTATTATTAATGTATTACAGGATGAAAAAAATATGCCAAGAACTTGTGTAGTGTGACAGCAGACAGCCATGGACAAAAAAACCCCACAGTATCATACCTAAAATCTCACAATAGAAACCATAAAAACCAAAATAAGGGCAATGCCTTCAGAACCGTGCCCACACAACACGTGCTAATGGAATGGTAACTCTTGGTATAAGAACATCTTTGAGTAGTTGAAAGATAAGTTTTGTAATTTAAAAATGAAACCAATTTTAGGCGGTTTAATAAAGGGGTGAAAGATGCAAGGCAATCACAGAAACAGTAAGGCTAATCAGTTAAAGCAGTGGAGTGTACGCGATGGCACCGAGAACCACCCCTGCTGTTACACAGCCCTCTTTCTGCTGCTGTGCATGGTAACAGCTTCCAGCTGTGCAGAAGGTGAAAGCAGCTCCTCCCTTTACCTGAGTGCGGCCTGGTCACTGCGCTCTCGTAGAGGGGGATTCCTTCCCCAACGTTGTTGAATGCTTTCAGAGTTATGACGTAGTGGGAGCTTGGGTCTACAGTGGGAGAAAATGACATGTTTTTAGTGCAAACAGTTAGTGAATCCTATTTTCTGCTTTTCCATTTTCTCTCTGTTCAGAATAGCATTTTTTAATTGAACTCCATGGAATACCCAGACTGAATTTGAATACAGAATAGCTCCATACAGGGCTTCTGTCTGTGGTCAGCAGTTCTCATGCAGCAGAAGTTGAGAGCCACAGCAAATCGACTTTAAGTTCAGCCAAAATAGTAGGGAGAAAAAAAAAATAACATTTTAAGTTGCTCTACTATAACAGTTCTCAAAACTCCAATTTTATGGACCTTCTCAGTAGCTCCCTATACTAATATTTATTTTGCTTTCAGGATATCTTACCTACCACAGAAAACTCCGTGGAGAAGCAAGACTATATTTTTCTTTTCAAGCAGATGCCAGTGAATCTTGGTGACATTTGAGTTTCTTTTCTGCCTGGAGCCACCTGCTCTGCAGCTCCAGGAAAAGAGCAAGGGAATGCTGCTCAGCATGGAGGTTTTTGTAATAAGCATCAAATCAAAACGCACTGTGCTTCAAACTTGGGGAATTTAGGATTCAGGGTTTGGGTTTTTTTTTTTCTTCTTCTGCCTCTTTCTATATCAGCAGAAAAATGAGTTTATTTGAACTTTATCAACACTCTGGCATCCAGTAGAATATCTGAATAAGGAAAAAGATCCCCTTAAAAACATGCCCGCAGTTGTATTTATTTATAATACCATAAGTAGAAAACAGTACTGTGAATAAGAGGTAAAACTGGGGCAGTGATGCCAATCCACTTTCCTTACCTAGGTTTTCAATGGTGTAGTACCTCTGCTTATAGTCCACCTTGATGGTCTGCGCGTGAGGGCTGCCCACCCCGTACCCTATGGCGTAGCCCCTCACCACGATGTTCTGGTTCTCGGGGGGAGTCCAGCTCACGACGATACTGGTGACAAGCGGGCGGACGTGTAAGGAACTTGGGACTTCAGGAACCCGTGTTTCTGTTGAAGAAAAGCAATGCATTTAAAGCATTCCTCTGAAATAAAGGCAATTACATGAAGAGCTATGAGCTAATAAGGTCAAACGCAGCACTTCTCCTCTGCGCCTGTATTGAGCTGAGTACACTCCAAAGGCAAGAGCAAAGGATTAACAAGTAGATAAAAATTACCATAGTCTTATATACTAATGTATTTTAATAGATCTCCTTTTTAAAGGAAAGGACAGTGGCTCTGAAGGAAGGTATCAGATCTGCTTCAAGGCAGACGTTTTGATGCTTGTGCATGCTCTTGCCAATTTGTAATTTTTCAAAACACGCATTAAATTTATCATGTCCTTCCCCTCCACAAAGCGTTCTCCTTTTAGTTCCATCATCTTTCTCACTTGTGGGCATTGAAATAATTATACTGAAAACACACTAATGATGAAAGAAAGGTTCTCGAGCTTATTGTAGGATGAAAGAGAAGATCCCAAAGCTCGGAGAGTTGTCAGGAAACTGGATATTGCAAAGGTTTGCTGTGATTTGTCCTACAATTCTCGCTGCTTAAATCCTTCAGTCTCTTTAACATAATTAACAGAATATAGGCAGGAACTACACACCCATACCATGTAATCAGAACACACTCATACAGTCCATACCAAATGTTGAAAACCTGTCCGCACAACCAACACAAACTTGGGCTCAACCCAACTGAGTGAGGGAATATGGATCCTTAAAACCAGCACGATTTCCACAATGTCACTGTAATTTCACATTTTTACTAATAGGATTTTTCCCCCACTGCTGATTACAGCTTAAAAGCAATCTAAAAGCACAATTGCACCCACTAGCATCCTTACCTTTGTCTTAACATCTCAAAAACAAAATGAGGACTCTTCTCAGGCCACTGGAGCCTGCTGTATACTGACAGATTTTAAATAATTCCCTGCAATTGTAAGCCAAGATCTCCACTATAAAATAAAATCAGTTCAGAGAGTTCCGCTTCCTGCAGGGATTTCATTTGAATGAAGCATGCTGCATTTACTAAAAACATTTAATAAAGCACCACAACAGGATTATGTGGATCATAACACACCACTGGCCTGCTAGCCCAGGGAGTTTATGGTCTCCAGCTGACACTGCTGATCAATTAAAGTACGCAACTATTAAATACAGAAATGCTACAGAATTGCCATATATGAGATGACATTTTTAACTGCACAGAAGTCAGTGCATTGGGGATAAACTCTGTACAACTGTTCAACACCTCCTGCTTCTGCACTCCTTGGGGGGACTCACACAGCCCTACTAACACTGAACTGCAACAGGCTGGCTCACTTTTACATCATTGACACTATAAAGTGATTTATTTTCTATTTAAATACAAAAAATAGCCATGGAATACAAAGGAATTGTGTCCTATATGTCTACTGAACTTGAGAAATTAAAGATGAGCTGTAAATTATTTGCATCGTATTAAAAATATCCATGAGCTGACTAAAGCAAAGCAAAAAATCCACATCATCTTTTCAGTCTGCAGGTACACAACTCTCATATGTGTACATAGAATGACGTCAATATCACGTTATTGTTGCCTTAACAGTGAATTCTTACTATATTATTCATTGTAAAGCACTTGCATAAAGCAAATTAGGTTTCCTGCAAGGACTTTCCAGTTTGAAAAAATTTAAATTATAAATTCAACAGTCAGAAAGGGTTCTTTTCTTCTCCCTCCCTCTGCCCTATTTCCAACAAATCCTGATGCTATCCTCTGGCACAAAAAAGCAGAGCACATTCTCATCACCTTGCACAAGTGCTGCCTCTTTACACAGCTCTACTGCAGTGTGGGCAATCAGTGGTTTCCCAAAGCAGTCAGGCTGTGTCCTACCCAGTAAGGGGAAGGCAGACCCAGATAGCAGTGATTTCAACTCTGAAAAGTAGTTTAAATAACTACAAATTTGAACTCTACCATTAGTATCGGGGTTTGCACTGTTCTTGGCAAACCACCAGACAGTAAGCACTAAGGGGATGAGCGTTAAGTTGAGCATCAACTTTGCATAACACAAAGATGAAGCGTGGGCTCTCAAGGGCTGTAACCAGCTGACTGTAGAAGCAATCTTCTGTGGTGCAGAGCAAATATTGAAGCTCTTTTATTAGTCTGCCTCCAGCTGCCCGTGTAACTGAACCTCAAGCCAGACAGATGTGAAGTCATTACTGGACCCTGTGGCCATCAGCTAGAATGACCCTCCAGCTACTTTAACCAAGCCAAGAGGGAGACTGGCCTGCAGAAAGCACACAGTAACTCGTGTGCAGCAGCACTAATTAAATGCTTTTCTGAGACAGGAACAGCCTACCCAGCATCACCAGCTCCATGGAAGCAATTCCAAAGGGATTCGCTCAGCTATTCCTTTAATAAGGGCACTTTTCTTCCATTTTAATTGGTCTTAGCCAGATTCTGGGAGATGCTCACAAATTCACTCATTTGAATTCTGCAAGAATCAGGGTCCTCTTGCAAAATATTGCAGTGTACGAAATACCAAACATCAGCACCAGCTACCAGAGGTCAATATTTTTCACAGAGTATCTCCTGCTGTTATTGTTGAACTTTACATCAGAAAGAGAAGCTGTTAACGTGGTTCTGTGCACCACATACCATGGACCTATGGATTTGATGGAAAAAGACTTCATTTCTGATGGAAGGTATGGTCCATACTGGTCTACTGCTACTGAATATAATTGATATCCCTTTTCTTTTAAAGTGGCAAAACAATAATTCCTGGGGGTTGCACACTGAATCTCTGAATATCCAGTCACCACCTGAGCTCTCTGAGGTTACTTTGAGGGCTTCATTAGCTTATCTCCAGCGCTACACAAATACAGAATCACTGTTCTACAGCCCTCAAAGAAAACAGTCCTTCTACCTGCGTTTCACATCATGTAATCCCCTGCTTTATTAACAAGATTAATTTTATTACAATACAAAAATCAAGCTGTTGTTAAATATCGAAACACTGACATTGTCATTCATAATTGGGTATTTGCTAGTAAAAACATACAATGCCAACATACGGTACTAGAAAGTGTGGAAGCAGGGTTTAATTTCAAGCTATTTAATTGACCTGGCAAGAATTGTGTGTTTAAAAAGAAATTAATTTCACTTAATCATAAATAAAGTATGTTGTATAACTAGAATACAGTAAAAAACAATTAACAAATATAGGTTTGATTTTAAAAAAAGGCAACCAAACATTACTGTGCCCAGTCCATGAGGTCTAATATTTTTGATGTCATAAATCTGGTCACACTTCTGATCTTACCATCTAGATCGCTCTCAAACGTTTCTGCAGATACCCAATCGGTAGCTGGCCCGGTGCCATTCACAGTCAGGGCAGCAACGCGGAAGCTGTATTCTGTGCCTCGCTCCAGACCTGAGAGACAAACAGCACCCAAGAAGTGAAAACAATTCCAACCGTGACTGTAGGAATCATGGTTCCTAATTAAAATATAACAGGCAAAAAGCCTTTCATCCCTCTGGCCCTTGAACATGCCCTGAGGTCAGGAATGGGCACAACAGGGCCCACCATGTACCCCCAGGTGCTGCTGACACCTGGCTCCAAGTTCTGGCTATAGAGAGTTGTTGTAACCACCCATATCCATAACCAAACACAGGTGTGGGGTACAGACAAAAAGTGACCAAAATGAGCAAAGAGTTGGTTTATGGTATCTAAGAGTGTATAATCAATAATCAAAGCAGTATGAAAGTGCACTCAAAATCTGATATATGGAACTTGTTAAACAGGCTTCGTTGCTGGCACAAACACAATTCTGGTTACAGTCACATATCAACTCCTGCTCTGAGGAAACTGAAACTTGTTCAGTCACAGTTGGTACAACGTGCATATTCATTTTCTAGAGAGGTACAATTTATTCTCGTTTGATGAATGGCTCACTTAAAGGGATTTAGAAAATGAACACTGTGTAGCCTTGTTCCTGTCCTCCCACACTGTTTATTTTTGCTATACAAAATCCTAGTTCTAGTAACAAAATATAATTTATATTAAATAATGCACTAGGTTGCATTTTGTAACTGTAGAAACAAAGAGGGAATATATTATGTCCATGCCAGACAGAGGAAAAAGGTTGATGCCAGTGAAAAGAGGTGGGACCAGTGGTTTGCCCAGGTGTCTGAGGTAAGGAGTTCACACATGGGACTCTTGAGCTGGGTATGTTGGCGAGCACTGCAGACAGAGCACACTGCTTCAGCTCCCACACGCCAACAGGCGAGTCTGCAGTGCCTGCACTTCCCTGGCATCCTTGTCCAGGCTTTTATTGCTGGCATTCAGTCCTGAGCTCACCGTGTGCGCCTTTCTCCATGAAACCCCTATGCTATTTCGAAAGGACTTATCCAGTCCACTTAGGAAATCAACAAAGAGATTAGGTCTAGAAAACAAGATTTTGGTTATGATCACCCAGCCCACACTACCTCATAACCTACAAACACTGATTTTAACTGTTTTCATCTTTTCTTCCAAGGCAAGAGCCCTATATAAACATCTCCCTGAACCTCAAACCACTAAAAGAACCTAAGTTACCCTTTCTGATAATAAAAGCTTGCAAATAATAGCTCACCTTCAATTAGCTGAAAAAGCTGGGTCCCACCAATGCTCTCGGTTACATCACTCTTGCGGGACACCTTCCGGTAGCGGATTTTGTAGCCAGTGATTTGCCCACTGTGGGTCCCTGCAGGAGGAGGCTGCCAGTGCAGCATGATGCTCTGTAGAAGGCAGAAGGGCATTACAAAGTCAGAGAAAATGGTGCTAAAACTTCATGAAACACAAGACAAAAAGCACACATGCAGAAGACATCACAATTCTGCGTCGTAAAACAAAGGCTCTTTCCACAAAAGCAGAAGACCTATGACCCAGAAACAGCCCAGGTCACACCTGTGCCTGTAGGAGTTCACCTCAACGCGTTCCAATCCCATCAGATCCTGTGATTCAAATTTCTCAAGTGCCCCCCTGGGTTCCCTTTCTATTTTCTTTGTGTTATCCTAAGATACGCTTTACTTGAGGATCTATATTTAAGAACTGGTATTTTCTCCAAAGGACACAATGTTATCTGAATTGTACTCTATGTGCAGGAAGTTGATTTTTAATCATCCAAAAAGAAAAAGGTATTTGGAAGTCACACACTTAGTCATTATAATTTCCTCTTCTGAAGTGCCCAGGACACTACAGACATGCGTGTGTATGCACACACACAGCGAGCAAGACACAATCAACCGAACACAGTCGAGGTCTGGTGCTTCAGGCTTCTGTGCCCAACTGGACCCCTTTCCTAAGGAGCCTCCCTGCTTTGGTGCATTGCCACTGCCCATATTGCTTTCCATTACATACAAACCACAATGGGCTTGGAGTTACCAATATGAAAACCCCCTGGTTTTGATATTCTTCTGTCAGGCAACTCACACACAATCAGCAGAAAAGTAGCATGGTAGAAAAGAAACCCAAATAGCTCTGACTTATGTTTGCTCTGAGACCCACTCACCTTTTGTTTACCCACCACCACCAAGAACTGCTCCACATCTTACCTTGGAGTTCCGCACCTCCAGTGTCAGGTTCTGTGGTGGAGCACTGGGGACTGGAAAGATTAAAGGAATTACAACTCCAAATTATCACATGCTATACCAAATACTGCATTTCCATAAACAACTACTCCCTGCTAACATTCTTTATGGAATTGCAAACAACTCTGGTTAGAGACACCACAGAAAGGAAATACAACCCTGCCCCCGGAGGTCATTTAGGACAGTCACTAGCTTAGGATATTTGCCTATTGTCAACACTAAGAAAAAACTCAATTCTTATTCAGGTCTTTACTCAGGTATCTAGGTATCTAAATAAAAAGTGTCATATATTTAAAGGTGTTTCCCATAAACTCTAAGAAAAGAGATCACAGTACTTTCAAAAAACAAATCTTTAATATGCATGCTGGATTCTGGGAATGCACATTTAAAATTCAAGCCATGGGTTTTGTTATCATGATTTTCTATAACAAAACACCTCAGAGTCAACACGTCCCTGTGCCACTGCAGAGGTGAAGTGCTTCGCAAGGACAGCTTCTGCTTTCAAAGCCCCCTTCTTTGTTAGCTCTTCACAAGCTGTAGCATCTTGCCGGTAACTGCATTGAAAGGCCTTTAGACAAAAGGTACTGGAAGAGCAAACCCAAAACCAAGTGAAGCCTTGTTGCAGACTCACAAACGTTATCTTGGAGGCAAAGATAAGGGTTCCCTGGCAGGAAGGTGAGGCTCCAGCAAAGCACAAGGAGAGGGAAGTAGCACAACTGGGTTAAAGATTGTTCCGGCTTAACAATGCCTTTTCCAAATAGCTCACTCCAGTCCCAGCAGCAGCTCAGAACACTCCTGAGTGCATAAAGTGAAAGGTACAATGGAACATGCTTAAATAAATACCCTCTCCCAGCATCCCAGAACAGACATGGAGACAAGGAATCAGTTCTTCCTCTCTCTTGCCAACTGAACTGAGTCTGCAATCTCCAGACACAGGGATTAAGTGCTACATCCTTCAAACAGCAAGAAAGTGGGTTAGGAGAAGGAAATGAAATAAAGCTAAGGTTTTTCTTACTGTTTGTTTTATGCAGTTGGTGCCTATGTTCAGCACAACGTAAAACCAAGTCACGGGTTTCACAACGAGTGATGAATGCATATATTGCAGATTTGGTGAAAGACAATCGATAGGACACAGCAAAGGACCCAAGTACGCAAACATATTCATACACACGTATCTCACCACGTGCACGGTCCATTTTATGTTAAAGTGAGGTTAGACTCAGCACGATATGCTGACAGTTCAGAGCCTGCAAGGATGAGGTGGTGAGGGAAATGCCCTCGGTTGGGGTGTGATGCAGAGATTACGTTTCTAGCTGTGATGCATGATTGCTTCCTACAGATAGCAAGCCCATGAGAAGAGAAGCAATCCTTATAAGCAGCACATAAACCTTGGTTCAAATTGTAATAACTGAAGACCAACAAACCAGCTTTCATACTCAGATTAGGCGCAAAAACCTACATAAAAATGCAGTAACTTGTTAAAAGGAAGCTAAAAGGTAGCTTAGAATGAAATCCCTGCAGGAAACACGGGAGATTGCTTACAGACATTGCAATAAAACGACACAAGAAGAAAATGTGCATACTTCATCTGGAAAGATTTGAGAGACTGAAGGGGAGAAGAGTGTGGTTAAGCAGCAGGGCTATAAGATTCTAAGAAGCAAGACGACATCCCTCAGAAAGTTGTAGAAAATGAATTTCAGTAAGTTAAATGTCAAAACCTAAGCTGGGCCAGAAAGATCTTCAGGAAAATTTGAAAATGACATCACAACTAATAACATTCTTCTTCAAACAAATGAGGTGCAGGAAACCCTTGAGAGAAACTATAGAGTTAGCAAATGGTCAGGGTATGGCAGAAAAAAGGACAAGGCCACCCAACAATCTTCTGTGCGTTTGTACTGAGTGGAAGGAAGAGGAGAGGTTTCCATGACAGCCTGTACAAGGGACTGACAGGATCTCTGAAACAGAAATGTCAATAGAAAGGATTATGGAAGAGACAGACAGCAGGAATGGCAGCGTGTTGCCAGGGTTAGATGCTGTTCATCCAGGATTTCTCAAGGAACTTGGGGATGAAATGGCTGCATGACTTATAATAGGTTGTAACCTCTCAAGTTACCTGGGGACTGGGAGATGGGAAATGTGATGCCAGTATTTACAAGGGGTTTCATCTGAGACACCTGAAGTGGTAACCCATATTAGGCAAATAAATCAAAGCTACAATAAAGCCTGGAATTCATCAATTCATGAAGAAATACTAGGTATTTGTTACTTTTTAAAGAGAAATCTCGCATTGCAAGCCTGCTGGAGAGCTCTTAAGAAACTAAGCAACAAGAGGACAGAAGTTCTTGCCTGAGCAAACTAATGGTTAGAAGAAACAAAAGAGAAGGCAGAAACATCTGTGGTGGGAAATGACCCGCAAAGCTCCACTGCTGTATATGCAAGCCCTCTGCTGCTCAACACGTTACCAAGTGATGAAAAGGGGACGAGCAGTGAGGAGACAAAGTCAGTACAGAGATCTGATGGTAACGAACTGCAGAAAGACCTCGGGACAGTTTCTGCCTGGCTATTAAAGTGACAAATGAAATTCATGGCAGATAAAGTTACACAAAGGAGAAAAATGAGCTTGCCTCTATATGCATAATGATGGCTCTAAGCAGACCAATTCCACCAGGATCTACCCCAAAAATGTCACCTCTGTGCTCAGAATGAGCCAAAAAAGTCAGCCAAATGCTAGTATTGACACACTGGCATCTCTGACACAATTTTAGTCCCTTCTACCTCCATTTTTAAAAGCACGTGGGAGAAAATAAACCTAGAAAAAATCCAGAAAAAGGGCACTGAAGGTTAACAACAAATGATGCTAATGTACAACAGACTCAAAACAGACAAAAAGGGGCAATTTTTCACAGAAAATTAAGTTGTAGGATCTTTATCCACTTGATGTTGTGAACAACAAAAGCTGACATGGGTTGAAGAGGATACTGACACAGTTCATGGAAGAGAAACTGAATTAGTGAATATACAGAAACCACTGCAGAGTCAAGGAGTCCCATAGAAACAAACACTTTTGGACACTGAGAAAATTTGGGACAATGCTCTTCCCTGTGTGTTTATTCTGCCTTTGGTCACTCCTGGAGAGAATTCCTGACTAGGCTCACTTTTCATCTGGCTGTTCTTCTACATAAACAAACTTCTCTGTAGAAAATAAGAGTTAACTTTAACTCTGATCATCCTACAACTGTTCATATATCATATATACTGGTACCACCTCCTGCTTTCATTACTATATGCAACTGATTTAATAGTACCTATGCTGATGCTCAAAAAAGACATGCAACATTTTCCCATACGACTACAAATAAAATAAAAACACTTCAAAGGCAAAGTCTGCTCCTATGTAAAAATATTATAGAAGCTAAACAATAATTTGGAGTGTTTGCTCTCAATATAATTGTGTTTCCGTCCACTCTTAATACTCTGTAGACTCAATAACCCATGAAACAAATTGCTAATATTGAAATGAAGGACGCCGTTGTTTCATAATCAGAACATCAGACACTTCTGCAGGTACAGTAATTTTCCTTTACCCAATTTGGGAAGCCTCCGGGGGAACTTTCAGTATGCACTGCCATATGCAGCAACCACATTATTAATAAAACAGGGCAACAATGAACAAAAACTGTAGAAGCCGTTCTGGTTAAAAATCCACTTAAAGGAAATTACCATGTAGTTCCTGAAAAAAAAAAAAATTGGAATAGAGCAACTTACCATCTGACAGTGTTCGTATCACCACGTCTTGGGTCGAGACTCCAGGACCATGTTTATTGTAAGCCACCACCCGGAAACTGTACTCTGTGTACTTCTTTAATCCATTAATGGTGTAGGATAGCCCTGCTACATCAACATCCTGTTCATAAACACACACAACTCGAGGTCAGAACCAAACCTGCAACCGTTATGTTTTCAGACTCGATTCAGTACAATCACACTCCAAGCCCAAAGCAGGAATAACCCCTTTCTGTAGCACCTGCAGACCAAACCCACGCTTCATGTACAGCCAGGACTTGTGGGGTCTCTGTTAGCAACTTATCCGATTTAAACCACACCACGGACGCTGGTTCTGTAAGTGAAAAGGGATCTGGCAAACTTGCCTAAGAGTAAAAATTATTACCCTACTTTGAATAGTGAGATGCAGTAGCAGAAAAGGTAATTTTATTGGAGGAATACAACACTCCTATTTAAAAACTGATGATAGAAATTATTTTAAACACTAACAAAAAAACCCTTCCCTTCAATTTTTTTTACAGCTGGATTCATATTCCCATGCAATGACAGAGAAAATTAAATGACTGGGATGAATCTTCCCAAAGCTGCGAATATTCTCAGGTGCAGCCTACCCTTGGTACAGAACATACTGGCTTCTTCCAGTGGAACTGTAAGAAAATATAACCAATTAGACACTATCAAAATATCAATCAAGGGATGGAAGAACTCCCGAAGTAACAGTTCAGGCTAAGGATGATGCTAAAATCAGTAATCACCCTGCTTTACTAAAACAAAAGCAGCAGCCTACAGGAACCATGCAAGCATCCTTAGCACCCTTAAAGCAGCATCATTAAATGATGACATAGCCATTATTGGAGCTTTCCTCTTGTGCTATGATGGACATTCCCAAATATAACTTGGTGCAGGAGATCACCTAAATAAGCCATCACAAAGACTACTGGTATAATTCCAAGAGACATAAGTTTCACGCTGGATTTGTAAATATTTCTATATTTTCAGCTGATGGGTTCAGTCTATTGTAAAAATGAATACCTGACAAGGTGCTTGCGGAAATCTAAGGTAAAAACATAACAAATGAAAAAAATGCTGTTAATGGCATTGTGTATTACACAGGAAGAGCCAGGCTCCGTACCTGTTCGGTGTCTTGTCCCTTCTCCATGTAATACAGCTTGTAGTTCTGGATTTCCCCATTGCCAGACAAGGGTGTTTCCCAGGTGACCGTGACAGAGGTGGGCGAGCTGGCATATGCTCGGATGTTGGGTGCTGGGCCAGGAAGCTGAACTGAAAAGGTAAGCAAGACACTGCTAGTTGCTACGCCTGACCACGAACATTTTCAGTAGCTAATTCTTCCAGCGTCAACTCCACTGATCATCGACTCCAGCGAAAAGATGGGTAGTCTTTCCCATTTCAGCATTTCACATGGATTCATTGGGGGTTATAAAGGTGAGACCAAGTTTCTGAAGGAGATCCTGCTCCCTGGGTCAGATCCAGTTCACCCTCAGTGATCATAAAAACCACACACTTCACATTTCTTAAAGTTTGCTTTTTTCCTCTTTCAGTTAATGGCAGTTTTGAGGTATTTCTTTATAACAAAAACTACAGAGAATTTAACAAGGTATGTCTTTATCAGTTCTTCTCAAGGGTGAGATAAACCATGCAAGCATGCCACCACAGTAACTTGGAAAATAATTTTGAAACTATGGGCTGCTGGTGCAACGTGTAAGAGTATCAACTTATTCTGGGAAAGGTCATGAACGGGGAAACCCCAAAAAGCCAATCCCGAAGTGAAGAAGACTGGAGATATTCAGAGCTTACCCTCAGGCTGAGTTGCCACCTTCAGTGGGACTGAGCTCTCTCCAGGGCCATGCCTGTTCTGAGCCACAACTCGGAAGACATAAACTGTTTCTGGCATTAGGTTTTGGATCGTCACTTGCGTCTCTCCAGGACGACTTGTATTTTCCACACGTTCCCTTTAGAGAACGAAAAAGTTTGGCACAGAAACAATCACAGATTAGTAACGAGTTTTTTGAGAAGTAAATAAAGGAATAGTTGCTCCTAAGACACATCCCGTTTGAATGCATCTAATGTGCTAATGATGTGGATATTTACACTGCAGGGACTACACCAATAACAGACCAATAATACACCAAAACCGCTGGTGACAAGCAGCTTCAAATATCGTAACTTCTCTTCAAAAAAAAATATGCACTGAAGTAAAAGAATAAATTATACTCTGTATCACGAAACTCTAAGGAGTTTCTTTGTTATTCTGGTAATAGCGTGCCATAATTCACAGTGACAGTTCATTCTGCTACTCTGAAGCCAGATGAATAAACATTTAGACAGCCTGGCATGATTTAAGGCATTTTTGTTAATATTGTGGGTTGCTTTTTGAGTATTTTTCAAAGCAGCTGTTTTAATGTATTCTACCTTTAAACTTTACTGAGTTGCTTCCCAGTATTCAGATTGTTTAAAAGCACTCACAGACTGTGATTCGCATGCACCCAGGCAGAAGCCATGGCATTTACACTCTTGCTACAGAAGGACTGGAGCCAACAAACAGCAATGTCTGCCTGGGCCCCCACTGCCCTCATTCAGTCTGATGAGCAGGCAGAAACTGTCCCTTGGCAGTGCTTTATGTTCGTACTACGCCGTGGGACTTGGGCATGTCAGAGGGGCTTCCATCAGCCTGACGGGGAGCTGCTCACTTCCAGCAGCGCCCAGGAGCCTGCTCGGGGCTGCTGGAGCCCAGCTTGTCTGCCAGAGCCTGAGGAAAGAGCGTGGTGTCAGGGAATGTGCAGTTATGTTTGGCTCAGCAAAAACACCAACGTTTTGCAAGCTGGAAGCCATAGCCCAACTGGGAGAAGACCCTTTGTGTAGGGGAGGATTACTGCCCTGTGTGGAGAGCATCCAACCACAACCCCCCACGGGAACTGCCACTCCCCAGGGAAGCACAGTCTAGCACCCAGTGCCGGGCAGGAAACTCAACCAGGTCTTATCAAGCTCAAGATTGATGGGGAGACTGAAAGATTAATCATCAACCAACTACAGCCTTCATTTTTTAACTCTCTGAAGCTGTGATGGGGACTGTCAGAGCTACACCTGGGTAGCACAGGCACATGCTGCCCGTTCTCAGCAAGAAGCTCCCTGCAAATACCAATAACAGCATTGTTACAACAGAAGAAATCAAAAACTTCCCTGCTGAGAAAATACAGGGAAAATG
Source organism: Tapera naevia (assembly GCA_033556795.1). NCBI lineage: Eukaryota > Metazoa > Chordata > Aves > Cuculiformes > Neomorphidae > Tapera > Tapera naevia. The sequence goes on from JAUMJJ010000353.1 coordinate 292,379, forward strand.
CAACTGCTTTGAATACAATCCTCCCCCTTTTGTCTGCTAGACTCTGTTCAGCTCTACAGCAGAGGGCAGGCGATTCTCATCCCAGTGATTTGCTGCTATTAAAGCATTTTTAATGCAGAAGCCTAGGCAAAATTATTCCACAGTCTACCCTTTCTTACCTTCCAGCCATTACAGTCTCATTTATATTAAGGAAATATGATGCCAAAATCCCTATTTGTAATTTATTTGTTTTTATATCAAGTGGTACAGTTGATTTAGCATAACTTAGTTGAAAACATTTAGAAACCCCTGTTGATTTCTGCACTCTTACACTGTGACTATACAGAACAGAACAATGCACTTACTGTGACTAAAGAGCTGGATGTATTTTCTAGAATATTCTTTCTAAAAGAAAGAAATTCTATAAATTTTATCTAGAATATCTTTCCTGAAGGAGTCTACAGGAAAGCTGGGGAGGGGCTCCTGATCAGGGAGTGCAGGAATAGTACAAGGGGAATGGTTTTCAGCTGAAAGAGAGCAGATTGAGATGAGATCTTAGGAAGAAATGTTTTGCGGTGAGGGTGGGGAGGTCCTGGCACAGGCTGCCCAGAGAAGTGGTGGCTGTTCCATCCCTGGAGTTGTTCAAGGTTGGATGGGGCTCTCAGCAACCTGATCCAGTGGGAGGTGTCCCTGCCTATGGCAGGGGTTGAAACTGGATGGGCCTGAGGTTCCTTCCAACCCAAACCATTCTATGATTCTCCTCAATGGAAGCTGAGCTAAAATGGCACTGCATAAGCAGCTTAATTTATTTTCAATTTTAAAATAATTTCCATTATTAAATAAGCAGCACCATTATAGCACATTTAAATTAAAAATGTTTACAAAATATTTTTAGTGTTTAAGTATTTTTGTGAGAAAGAAGCTGACAGAAGTGAGACAAACGCAAAAGAAGTCTCATACCCACCATCGAACAAAACAAAGGAACAGAGAAAGAAATAAATATTTTCCTTCACTAACTTCTCCAGTTATAGCAGTGCAAAGTGTTTGCTTGAAAATGCACTTTCTAAGGGATAGTTTCCCTTAAGATGCGTCTTGTATGCAATAATGGTATTTGAAAACCCAGAATAAGTGCCAACTGATTCACAGCTGTGGAAAAACATTCATCTCCCATTGACATGCAAAATATATTGCATTTTCTGCCTCAAGTATAAATGCACTCACTGATGTTATATCAGAAAAAATCAGTAATCCAAGCTTATTTTTTAAAATTACCGAATAAGTCAGAATTATTTTAATGGAAAGATAACATTTATCAAAAAGTAAATAGACGTGTCAAAGCACTGCAATTGTCAGTAATAACCAGGAATTGTGCTTTCCCTCACAACAGTTTGTTAAAAATATGGTGAGATTAATCTCATTAAGTGCTACATGAATCTCTCATTTCTGCCCTTTCTTACGGAGCCTTGAGCACCTTTTACGATCTCTGATGTGTTTGGGTAGGCATAGCAGGTAACAGACAGATGGTCTCTATGAATAACCACATTACCCTGCAGAACATTATAGCTGTTCTAACCCATTCCAGTTTAATCCTCCATTACAGAGAGCTTTGTAAACTAGAGTTAAGGTTTAAAACAGCCATCAAGTACTTAAAGGGAAAAAAGCCTGCAGTTCAAACCCAGAAACAAGTGGTTTTCTGGAAATGGGAAGTTTTAAAGTTCCCCTTGTAACAAAACACGACCTTCAGGGAATTACTAAAGAGCGACTACGGTCTGTGCCAGCCGAGTCAGCTGTAGAGCCTGGCAGGGAGCTCGGAGACGTTTTGACAGCGTGATTACACACAATTAAACTCCATTTGCTGTGCTTGAAGCACACTACATTGAATGGTGGGTTCAGTGTTGTTTGAATCTCACACATGTGATTTGCCATCCTGTACCAGCAACGTGCTAGCTGTTTCTCTTGGTTTTGTCCAAATCCTGGCAGTCCAGAGTTGCCCTGCCCGAGTGCTTGTCTGAAGTTGTCCAAACCTCCTTTTGCCCCCAACACATCTGAAGGTTCATACCCTTTGTGGGGAACTGCCCTCTATCCGAAATACCTAACACAATGGTGAGGTAACCCAGACAGCCTATAAGGAAGCCAGGAATTTGTCTCATCAGATTACTTCAGTTCTTCTAGAGCTGTGACAGTAAAGCCATGAGATGCCCACTTCAATCGTACACACGCGCCTGAATAAAAGCACCCCTGACACCTCCAGGCCAATGTGAGGAGACGGCTCCAGCTGGTAACATTCTGCAGCCACACAAGACACGAGCCCCCTTCACGGTCGATCTCTGAAAGGCTCCCTTTCCACAGACAGTTTTGGTTTCTGTGTTGAAGAGCCCCCTCTCCAAGGCAAACAGATCTTTCCTCTCTCACTCCTCCTCAGCTGACACCACGTACTGTCAAACCCAGCCTTCATCAGCTTGGGAGTGATAAAAGCAACCGCTACAACTTGGGCAGCATTTGTGGTTCTGCTGCAATTCCTTGATTTCTGCTGTTTACAAATCTTCTATAACACTCAATTTGGGGGCCAACATTTTTCTGCCAGCAGGCACCGAGTTTGAGAGGTGAAATCCATCATTTCTCCGAGGAGGAGGGCCCCCTGGCAGCTGAAGAAGAGTCATTCACAGAGGTGCCCCATGATTACAGGGGGAGAATCACCTTCCAGTCATCCTGCAGTCCTCTACATCAGTTCAAAGGGGAACATTAAGGTGTTCCTTACCACGTTTCTGTGTGTATCTCCTGTCACTGAAGAGATCAAACCAAAAGTGATGTAAATCAGAGTTGGTGAGGGCAGCTGGTACCTCAGGAACCACACACTTCGTACACTGCAGAGATGTAAGTGCTCCTACAATTCACAGCATGGAGATGACTCTACAGCCTTTTAAACTTGTTGGGTGATGTCAGAATACCTAGCTAAGCCTTTCCAGTTATGACTACTTCTTTCATTTTTCACAAGCCTGATTTAAAAGGTAAATAAATCAAATACCCAGTTTGATCACTGCTCAAATACAAGCAAGGAAGAGACAACACTTAGGTTACTAAAAGCATCCATAGTAACGCATGCAATGGAAATGGAACGTGTAGGAAAAATATAACAGTGCTAGGAGATGGAGCACATGCACTTAAAGCCACGGCCAAGATCTCTGATCATGTATAATTCAAGGACTAAAAAGTGATCATTTAAGCAGTGCTTTATAACACTGAGAAAGAAAGGAGGGCTGCACATTCAAGCCCAACTTCAAAACTTTCTGACTCCTGACTGCTCAGGTGTGTGGGACACGCTCCTCCGTTTTATTCAGTAATCCAGCAATGTTTCCAAAGGCCGAACCAGCTGGTACGAATACCACAGGACATAAAAATGGTACACATGGCTTTTCTTCTTTCCCTTTTTTTTTTATAATTTTATTGTTCTCATTCTCCAAATCAAGGCAGAAATCAGAGATTCCACCTTATTTTAATAGTGATATGTGAAATGCATGACATCAACTGTCTTTGAGGCGTAATAAAAAACTTTCCAAAAAAGCAAAAGAGTGGTAAAGTTGAGAAAATAGTGAGTATGTGCTGAGAAAAACCTTTCAGAGCCTACTTCAAACCCCTTCCAGGACACCTAAGCAAACAATGATCTTGCTGAAGTCAAGGAAATCACGTGCTTACATCTAAGCACCACTTAAGCACTTGGCTGTGTAAACTTTCTGTGTGCCCATTGCCCCAGGCCTGGAGGGCTACTGTGCAGGAACAGGGAACAGCAGTAGGACATACCTCTTTCCCTTTGCTCTGCACATGCTTTTTCCCAAGAGGAATATTGTCTAGATGTACTGGAAGGGGATGCCTTTTGTTTCTTCAAATGCAAGACCCGGTACAGGGAGAGGCATGAAGCCACCTCCAGTAAAATCTCTGACTACGCAGGGGGCAGAGCGGCTACAACTAGGAATGTGAAAGAAGAGGACAAGAAGCAAGAACACCTGGCAAGGTCCCACCATTTTTCCTGTCTCAATATCTCCAATAAGAATGAACATTCCCCAAAGCAAAAAAAAAAAACAAAAAACAACACATCTGTGAGGAAAATAAATTGTTGATAATTGTCTCAATTAATTGTTGTGAACCAGACAAGATGTCTATCCACAGAATTAAAAAGGTGGCAATTCACCGTAAGTCAGAGTGTGTTTTATGTTCTCTTCAGACAACTTGAACTTTTGAGTCTTATGCTCTAGTCAGTAAGCAGGCAATAATTTTCTCTTGAGTAATATATCTGATAATCATGATAATTTGCAATTAATTAAGCACCGCTCAAAATGATGGTTAACTTCAACTTCTTCAAACTTATCACAACAATTTGAAACTGTAATTCTGAACAGTAGATCACATCAGTACGAAAAAGGTATAGACTGAAATAAACCATTGGGATAATGGGTCAAAACCTCCTGAATGCTTCACATTCATTAAATTTCTACTTACAGAGACTGCTAGGATAGAGTTGGAATTTACTAACACCTACCACAACATTTAACTGACACCTGCCACATGGTTCTCTCTAGACTCCGACTGCATTTACAGGGTTTCAAAGCAGGAGGTGACTGCTTGCTCTCAACAGCTCATGGATTATCTGGAGGATGTTTCTGCACCCGTGGTGGATGGCATTATAGCAGTGTCAGCGTTCCTGAAGAGGTGTTACAGCCTGTGCTTGCTCCGAGTTTCTAAGCAGTCTGCTAAGAGCAGGTAGCAACTGTTTTCAGACAATCAAAAACATGCACAAGCACTGTCCATATAAACACGCATACGCAGCAGCGAAGCACAAAAAACGCACTTCCTCTAACCAGGGTGCAAGAGGGAAGGGAACACAATGCTCCCCAGACTCTACACCCTGTAAGACTTTGAGCATTGAAGCCTTACTGTCTGTAGTGCTTCTAAGCAAAGCCAGCATGAAGAAGAACTAGGAAAGAGCATGACCCATTTTACATATCAAGATCTTTACCTGTTTATACCTTCCTTGGTGTAGAAGATTGAATAGGTGAGGTTGTCCCCTTGAGGGTCTGATACAGGCGTCCGCCACGTCAGTCTGATGAAGCGAGTGGAGACGAGGGTGGCCACAACGTCCCGTGGGGCTGAAGGCAACGGTCCTGTTGTAGCTGGTGCTAGATGGTCATTAGTGGCACTGGTCAGTGAAGTGGGAGGTAATGTTGGGATGGCAACATCTTGTCATGTGCAAACATTGGGGAATATGAAGGGCAAACCACCACGGTTTAAAAAAAGAAAACAGAAAAAAAAACACAAAAGAAATAAACAAAACCACGATGGGAAACAAAAAAAATGAACACAAACAAAAAAGGCCATTAAACTGAAGGCTGACATGCAGGCCAAGGTAACTACTGAAACTAATGGGAGGTACTAACGGACACATCACTGTCAAGCAAGCAGACCAATCTCCATTGCAATGGAAGTGGCAAGGGAAAGGGAAGGTGAAAACTGAGGATAAAATACAGCCTTGTAAGAGGACATACCAGCAGCAAACAGTATTTTAATTTCTTTGTAACCCAGATGTGATACCAAATATTTACAAACAGAACCCCCAACTTGTGTGCTTTATTCAAAAATCCATCCAGACCCAATTTTCCACCTTATTTCATGACCATACAACATTAATTGACATTATCCCTAGTCACAAAACCTAACAGACAAATACACAAAATTCATTTACCAGGTTGTGCAATTAACACCGCAGTCTGCCCACACTGAGACTGATTCCTGAACTGGCTGGGATCTACTCCTGCCCCTGGTAAGGCACGGTGACAAACTTGCTACGGCACTGGGAACAGAGCCTTTTCCCTCACTTTGGCTAAAGCCACCATCTCCTTCCTCAAGACTCTCCTCCCTCTCACAACACCATTTTTAAAGGTACTACCAAGCATAAACAGCTCTTGCTTCATATTACACCAAGACTTTGCAAACTTTTTAGCAGTAAGCCACGTATGTCTCCCTGCGTTACTACTTTAAAGCTGGGATAAATCTCCAGGATTATTGCATTAAAAGGACGGCAGGTTAAGAGCAGAAGCTGTAACACACAAAGAGTTGTTCTCCAAATCCCATTAGAGGAATCCCTCCAGTAAATCTAATAGCAATATTCTGAGCAGCTGGACCCCAATTACCACAGGGCATTTTAGGAGGCACAATTTGTAACAGAATCCTCAAGCTTAGGATACCCTGTTTTTTTTCTAGATTCTTAACTATTCACCAAGCTTAAGCCACCCAATGACATCTTCCACATGGGAATCTATGCAGCAAAAATATCTTTATTCACTTATTAATTATGGAAGCTGATTAAAATGGTTATTTCACCCAGAAAGAGCTCAGGACCAGTACAGCTTTTGTTGAGAGCTGCAGCATCTCTACCCACTGTATGACCAAAACATGTTGATTTGTGTCTCAACAGGCAAGGAAAAAAACACGAACAAAACCCCTGACCAACCCAGGAAACACTATCTGAACAACCAGCCCAGAGTACCTTCAGGTGGACACACTGAGCAGCACTGCAAGTCTACCATCAGCAACAATGTGATTTGAAATTCTAACCCTATTTTGTCACAAACAAAGAAGGCCAAAAAAAGCCAAAGCACTGTCTCACACATAGGTCTTGAATTTGCAGAACTCTCATTTTTTTGTTCTATTTCTTAGGCAACTACTGAAAATGGTGTAAGGACAAGATATTTGTTGCTACTGGACCTGCACAATGTAACAGGATTCTGTGGGCAGAACTATGAAATACTCCATTGCTCCATATGAGACACCACCACAAAGACACAAGCGCATTTCTTGGGACCAGTGACCACCAGAATGAGGCCATCTCCCCACAGACACTGACAATGTCCTCCCTCCCATCCCACGTGCTGGTGAGTCTGCTACTGCTCCATCGCATCTTCCGCCCTTCCAGAAGCTTTCATTAATATTTCACCACCTCCCCCAGATTCCGTCCATCCTGGCAGCTGGGAAAGTTCTCTTCTCCAAGTACTGGTGGAAACACAATCCCCCCTTTAATTACATTTCCATCACATGTCTCCTCTTGCTTTCATACTAAAATCAAGACTTTTCACTTCAATACCTGTATCTTCACGAGACTCTGCAAGACTCCCAGGAATGTACATATTTTACTACTGAAAATACAGATCACAGAATAATATATTCTTAATTATCCTTTCCAGACAGTAATAGCTCCAGCTCACAATTAAGTATTCTCCAGTACCCCCTCCCGATCAATAGACTACACCACTAATTTCACATTCACTGCAAAATCTAAACTCTTTTTCCCCATCATTAGGTTTCTTCCAGAAACACACCATGTCTTAATCCTTCTTCCTGACTCAGCCAGTGCCACTGTGACCCAGGGCCGACCTTGTTATGGAGATTTCTCAGCACAGGATATTTCATCACGCAGCTTCACTCAGGTTTGATGGGACACTACAATGTACCAAGGAGAACAGCAGTGTCTCGGAGCAGAAGAGGTTCTGTCTTGAGTTATCGGCAGTTAGAGTCACTGCTGACACCTTACCCCAGCCTACACCACCATCATTCCTCAGAGCAGAGAGGACCGACGTGCACTGTGAACACCTTTTTGACACCAGAGCTGGATGACCCAGCAGGAGAGATGCTCTCCTACATTCGCTATTCGTAAATAAGGAAAACGCGTTCAGAGATTTGATAGTCAACGCAACCTCAGCTGAAAGGCTAGACTTTAAGATCCCGAGAAAGCTGAGGAAAGCATTTGGTTTAATGAAGATACTGAACTACAGGAGAAGAAACAAGCAGGGTCACAGGACGTGTTATCCCAGGGATGGTTGTCCTTACGGGTAATTCAGATGAGAAGCTCACTGATCTCCTGGGACAAACTGCTAAGAACCCCAGAATGACCCATTTCCTACAAAAAAACAGGCATGGTAAGAAGTTAGCTTGGCTGAATAGGAAGCGTCTGTCCAAGCTTAAGCACACAAAGTGTAAAGGAAGCAAAGATGGAGACCAAAATAGTTAACCAAACAAAAGACAAAACCACCATCCAGGCATGCAGAAGTAGAACCTGCCCAGCAGGCTCCCCACCTAATGGTGAATTGGGTGAAGATCAACCAGCAGCCCAGGCAATAAGTGATGTTACCCAGAGCTTGATTCTGGGACAGAGAGGATTTCCTCTCTTCCTCAGTGACCTGGATGGTGGGACAGAGAGCATCCACAGCGGGTCTGCAGGTTATACCAGGTTGAGAGGAGCAGCAGACAAGCTGGCAGAGAGAGGGACCCACCAGGCTGGAGACATGGGCTACTGGGAACCTCAGAGTTCAGTACTGACACACGTGGAGCCCTGCATAGTGATCAGGGGATCTTCCCAACAATCACCTCCCTGCTCCTAAATGAACACCAGAGCGCCGACTCAGTACATTTATGGACTGTTACACCAGCCAGTCTTCTCCCACTTTTAAGCTTGAGCTCCTGTTAATAGTTCCCATGGACTAGAGACTTACCTGCTGTGCCTGTCTTTATTCTTCCATGCCATGCTGCCACTAAGGAACCAGGCACAGTGCTCTGCAGAACACCTTCCTGGTGCCCAGAGTTTCAGCATCCTCTCAGAGTCCCTGCTTGACTGACTTCCATTTCATATCAAATTTCAAACTTCTTTTCACTTGACATTTCAATTGAATATTTTCCTCTTGCAGAGAGTTTTAATTTCCTATCCTTCTATAAACTAATTACATTAATAATATTATTTAAAGCCATGAAACTGTTTGAGGAATAATCTGTAGAGAAGCTGTTATACAAACAAACTGATGTTTTACAGCAGCATCAGCCCAAGGCGTTCAGAAGCAGCATCTTCCAAACCAGTCTGTTGAACTCTTTGATTGATTGCTTCACACATTTATTTAAACTACTTCACATATGAAGTGCCTCCAGGTTTTAAACAGAAAGTTGAGACACTTCACATCCAGCGCACCAGGCGGTTGCGAGGGCAGTGCAGAAACTCCTTATAACCACCATTCCTGCTCATTTTCAGATTAATTCCTGCTGCATGAACTTACAAAGAACAGAACCCCAGAGAATGGTACCACCCTGCCATGTGCCAGTACAGCTGGTGTCTTTTTAGAGCTGGATACCTCAAAATGCAAACCATGACCCTTCCATCACCTTCCAGCAATACTCTGGTTTCTCCTGTGTTTCTTGTTAATATTGTCGGATGATCTGCTTCAAATTACTAGCTCTTGATGCAAAAGCTGCCTCTTACCTGTCTTTAAAAATCAGTGTTTAGCTAAAATATAACACAAATTTTTAAAAATAATTCAATTGAAATAAAATGCTGAAATTTCAGTAAGGAAAATTACTCCCCTAATATATCTTTAAATTCATCCGCTTAATCTAAACCACACCCCATGTACCCATCTATTTGTCTTTCTATATAATGAAAAAGATCCATCCTTTCCTTAAGTGGTCGGCACTAGTGCTTGGAGAACCAGCAGGCGTCAGGATGAAGGCTCTGGGAAAGCTGCCAAGATTTCCTAGACAACCCAAACCCCAGATTTATCCTAAGACTCAAGCCCAGCAATATGCCCTCTGACAGCATCAGAGGTAGATTGGTCAAACACAACAAAAAAACAGCAGCGTCTGAAAAATCAACTGTGAACCAGATAAAAGCACAAAGGACTTGTAAATCCTACGAGTAAGGTAAGCAATGAATAGGCAAGAAAACACCCTCTGAAAGATGCAATTAAATACCAGCTTGGTAGCGATTTGGTACAGTCAATAGCTGTGGAATGTACTTAGGAGACTGGTTATTTCCTTCCTTTTTTTCCCCATTCTTCCTCAAAAGCCCCGAGTGCCATTCCAAACTGATTTGTACACAGCCGCATGAGCTGAACGCTCAGCAGTGCAGAGCTGTGTTAATGAGTAATTACACTAAAATTAGTTTTAATGCCAATAAGGGAGCAGCTTTATTGCTTCAAGCTTTTAAGCATGGTGGAACAAGCAAAACGCAAAACAAGTCTATTCTTTCTAACACACATTTCATCATTTTTTAAGAAGTGCCTACACTCTGGACTATTCCTTGCAGCCCTATTCCTTCATGAGTTCACATTAACCTCATTTAAAAAAATAGCATAAAATCTGCATATTCAGCACGTGACATGCTAAGAACACGGGGAAAGAATGAGGCTGTTGCATGCCAGACATACACAGCATAGAGCTTTCTTTTCAACCACTGCTGACACATCAGTTTTTCTGAGCTTGTGTTTTCAAGGGGATGAAGGAAATGTCCTTGCTCACTTTGGTATCACACGAAGGCCGTACAGACCAGATACAGCACTCTGGCTTGAACAGCATTTGAGAGAAATCATTCAGCAGAGCAGCTGATGTAAAACAACCCCCCCCCTTAAGCAGCAGCTCCACTGCAGCTGTGAGCTGAAAGGGGAGGTGCAGGTTAAATAAATGTTGCTATGAGGATATATTAAAACTGTCACAATGCAATTTCTGTTCTGGATCAATAGATAAGGCAAGATGGTTGATCTATCTGTCTGCATCTAACAAAGTTAAAAGCTAAAAAAATAAATTCAAAACATGCAAAATATTTCAAGCAGTCATTTTGCTGCTTTGCATCATAATTTTTCTAATGCTTAGGTAGTAACCTGGACAACAGAACAACATCTGAACTACAGACACCAGCTCCTGAAGGACACTGGCCACCCAGCAGCAGGGTGAACGAGGCAGGAAAATGAGAAAGCACGGTTTGGTTAATTGTCCATTGGAAACTGGTTTTCCCCACGGTATGTATACTTTATACAGATTCCAACATGCACCACTGTGCCCAGATGCACCACCAAGACTTACAGCTAAGACAACCCTAGTACGAATCCCACTGACCCAACGTAGGAGAAAGTTCCTTCTCTCTCTCTCTCTCTCTCTCTCTCTCTCTCTCTCTGTGTTTTGCGAAACGAAAGGTCCCAGTTTATTTTGCTGTGCAGTATAAAGACACAGGGACACACACCTGGATTACCAGTTTCTCAAGGCCCTTCTGTCAGGCTGCTCTTCACAGGGATTTCTGCTGAGCAGACATCACCCATCATATCTCTCTTATCAAAACGTGGCACAGAGAGTGCAAAGAACCACAAGGAGCTGGACTCGAACAAGCAAACAACCCTCAATGACTTCTGTAACTTGAACCCTTCACCAGCAACAGCATAATGCTGTAATTTCACCGGTATTAGGCTGGTAAAACTGACACAAAGACTACGGTTTCTATCAGTTTGCTACACTGACATGGTATCCAGCTTTTAATGGTGACCCCCGCTGCTCTTGGCGCAATTCACTGGGCCAGACAACAAACAATTGGAATGTGTGTCTGTGGTGCTATTCTATCAGCATCATTTCAGGATGTTGATGTCATCTTATAAAAACAACCCTGTCAAACATGCCACACCTGAACACTGGTAATTGAAATGCTCTATTTGTTGGCTAATTATTAGAAATATTTTCCATGTTGTCCAGCCCCTCCGGTTTAGATTTCCTTTTTCCTCCTTTTTTCCGCCTCTGGCACATTATTGGCATATTCACGGCTTCCTCCTGCTTTGGGCAATAACATTCCAATTATACCATTGAATATAGTACACAAAGGAAAAGCGGAATGGGAATGTTATCTGCTCCAGCTTTGCCGCTGTTATCTGAACAACCTGGGGCAACTCCAGTTCCCTTGGCTACCTCACGTTTATAATGAGTATGCCCCCTGCTATAACCTTTTTCATAAAGGGAGGCATTGAAATGTATGGAATTAAGATGCACAAACACTTTAAGAACTCACTAGTGGCCATAGTCAGACTATTCTTGGCCACATTTAACTGCTCACAAAGTCACAGTTACAGTGCCCGTCAAATAAGAACGTCAGGGATTTCTGAAGCAGGGCTGAGGCTTCGTTCACATGGGACAGCAGCAGGAGAGGCAACAGTGGGTGCCAGCAAGCACGTGATATGGACTCTAAGTTTCCCTCTGGATTAGCTCTTACCCTGAACACCCAACAGGTACTGGAGTGTTTTCCAATTCAGTTTCATTCCAAAGTCATTGAGTTTGCATCAGATCCAGACCATGATGAGATGCAGTTCAGTGGGTTAGGAGTGGGCAATTTCATGAGTGCTCTCCTGATGGAAATGAAAACTGCCCATGTGGATGTGGCCTCAGAGCATATATATAACGTCGCAAGTGAGGAATAAAATAGACCTGACCAACAGGAACCAGTAGTGAGGACAACTGAGGAACCTGGGGCATCAGATAGTGGTTAATATGTAATGTTACAGAAGAAAAGAAAGTCTCTTTACAAGCACTTCAGAGTGGATTTTATTGCTTTTAAATTAAAAAAAAATCTTTGATTCCGGCAACAGAGACAATTACAGTCACTAAAAATAGAAAATCACTATTTCGCCAAAAGTCTATTGGAAAAAACATGATGCAAGACATTCAGATCTCTAAACACCTCGAACTTTTAACTGTACATCATAAGGAGAAAATGCCTCAGAGGTACCAGTATGTTTAATTTTGATTTGTGGTATTCAGATAAAACTGTTTACTTGATAAATAATATTTTCACAAAAATACAGCAGTTACTAGTTGCAATGTTAGGTATGACATAACAAAACTAGTAAATGCATGCTATGCTTTAAAAATCTGCTTTCTCTCATTCCCACCCAACACAGGTTTTTACCCTTATCAAACCACTGTCACTCCTCAAATGCTGAATTCATGGATCTAGGACAGAAGGAACATCATCTTGTTATCCCTAACAGCCCCCTGCATGACACCATCACCAATGACAAGGAGGTGACCTGACTCTTCAGGGACAAATGGACCCAGCGCTGAAGCTGGTACTTCATCTCAATAGACTCGTTAGAGTAACTGAATTATTTTCTTCCCTCAGAAAAAGTAATTAGAAGAAATCTATTAGACTATTGTCCTTCTGCTAAGAGGTGCTTTCATGTAAAACTGAAAAAGTGAATAAACAGACAGGAAAACGAGCGTATTAAATCAGTTTCTGTTGTGTAAAATGGTTGTACACTTTCTGAATCTCCTTGCACTTCATGACAGCCACCAACACCTCTGTTCACCTGGTGTGAGACACTGATCTATGCCTGCCTCACACAGCTGTAAAAATACAAAACTATTTCAGAGACAATCTATAACAAGTTATAGATTAATCTAACAAGTTATAGCAGTAGTTGTGTACAGGTGCAGAACTTGGTGTGGTGTTTTGCTGTTCAAATAAATTTGTCAGAAAAAGAAAACCGAGAAGACTGTGAGACCAACACCTACAATGAAGCACACCTGTGGCCACCTGGACACCAAGCCTACTCACCTCGAGACGACTTCGAACACTTAAGTGGCACGAGTCATTCAAAAATGGGCAGCACATGTGCTGAGGAACCATCCCGCCAAGGCTGCCTCACACCTGCACACTGGCCTCACAGCGCAACGCCATGGAGCAGGGACAAGGCCTCCACTTACACACATCCACAGCTCCTGTGCTTTGTAGTGCCGCATCTTATACCTTACTTGTTATGATCAACCAAGAGCTCAGCAGCGTTGTTGTTATGTAGAAAAGACATTCGGTACCAAAACGGACAGAAAACCAGTAGATTCTGGGATAACTGTATTTCTCCTGTGACCTTTTTTTACAGCTGCTGGGTCTCTCTCTCACCCTCTTCCTGGCCAAAGAACCTACCAAGCTGCCAGCAATTTTCAATCCTGGGCACTGTTTTGATGCTTATGCCTACTGGTTTTATGAAAGGCAACACTTTTAACTTCTGCAGTATTTCAACCACTTTTGACTGTAACACACAACCAACAACTGATGAGAAAACAAGGTGATCTTGTCTGGACTTTGTGTCTGTTGAGCAGGAAAGATCCTGCTACACTCACATGCACTCACACAACAAAGCCCCATACTGACTTTAAGGCCCAGACCCTACAGCCAATTCACCTCGGCACTCCATAAAAAAGAGGACAGAGCTTTCTGTGTAGGCTGTGAGCGAGCTGGAGGTACTGACAGGGTAAGACAGACACCAGAACTGGTACAGCAGTTCCCAGCAGAGCATCTCCCAGCCCTATCCTGGGAGGGAGCCATTCGCGTGAACCTTTGGGAAGCCCTTTCAGGGAGCCAAAGCTGGACATAACTCCCCTCCTCAGCACTCTAAAACCTCTTGCTGCTTTACCATCCTGAATCAACTAACCACTGCCTCACACAAGCATTTCCCAGACCATCTCAAAGAAGGCAGAAGACTGAGGACTAGACCCCGACACAATTCCCTGCATCAAATTTGTCTCCAGTAGACTGAAAACCCCAGTGCACCCCCCATAAATCCTCCCTTCAGTCACAAGTAACTCTCATTTTCCTCATAAATGAAACGGAGATGCTTGCTTACTCATTTTTCTGTACTGACATTTTTTCGCCTAAAGCAGGCAGGCAAAATGCCTTTTTTTTGTTTTTAATTGCCTTTGATTAATTTACATCACCATTGGGAATGGAGCTGTTATTTACTCTTCACTCAACGCACACTCCTGGGCAAAAAATTCACCAAAGATAACAAGCAAATTCCTAAATAATACCCACTGATTATGATTTTTAAGCATTCATTTGGTTCTATGTTCTCATGTCAAATGGACAACAGATAAATTGTGACTATGTAAATGTACTGATAAACACATTCTGACCACGAGCTTGTTTTTTAAAGGAAGTCATAAAATCCATTCTGATAAAGCACCCTCCTCCCATTTTCACTTCACAATGAAATGTTTTGGTGTAGAGGAAGCAATTTGCTTTTCCCTGTCTCATCCAGCAGCTGTTTCAGAGGCGTGCCGGCCTCTGTTGACGCACGGCCCGTGGCGCAGGCAGCCACTCCAACTGCCCAGAGCTGGAGCCCTGCGGTTCACATCAGAGACCAGTGTTGCAGGAGAGGATGTAAGGAAAAAGAAAAGCCTCACATGTATTTTGATCACAAGACTCAAGCTATAAAGAGGAAGGAAAAAAGCCAAAGGTATCTCTATCCCCGAGGAGTTTAGAACTAACAACTTCTAAACAGGTTGGGGTTTATTGGAAAGAAATTCAAATCATAACTATGTATTGCAAAATGATGGGCATAATCTGAAAATTCAGTAGCAAATCATGCATTTTTTAAAAGCTCTAGTTTGTTTTTTTTAATGACCACCCCTTGAGAAGAGAATCAAAGACCCTAAACAAAACACATGGATAGAACCCAAGGCAGTAACAGGGCATGCAACTGCACCAAAGAATCCTGAACATGTGCATACACATCCCAGTTCATTCCCCTTTTGCTGTAGTAAATAAATGGAGAACAAATACAGGTGAGGGGTAGAAAATGTATTAATGTGTTGAATACTTCTCAAAATACATCGAAGCTTTTTGCTCCTACAGATTCTTTCTCTGCCTCCAATACTCCTTCCATATTATTTCTCTTCACAATATGACATATAATTTCTTTAAACACAAGCACTTTTTAACCATTAATTTCACTCATGAAAACCCAAATTGAGTGACACAGTCCAAGTGTTTCAAAGCAAAACTGCATTGTTTGCAACCATCATAACCCATATTTGCGCCGAGTAGACTGAAGTCCTGGGGCACACAGAGATGCATCCCCTCACAGAGTTTCAAATTCCTCTGCCAAGTCAACTGTAAATGCAGTCATAAAACAAGAAATGAAAAGGAATAAGTGCAATCAAAGCATCCTATAAATTTTGTTATGCCTCCCTGCAATTCACCACGCACTGGCAAACATTAATCTATTACTAATTTAATCTAAATTAGAGCAATTTATTTACAGCGCATGCCACCTTTAAACATGAACAGTCTATTGAGCTCAGAATAGGAGAACTGTTCAGGTCCCCGTTTCACAAAGTTAAAATTCAAGAAGTCTGCAATCTTGTGTGGTTTAGTTTAATAAATTCAGCTTCTCAGGAAAACTACATAGAAGCAGGGGCCATAAAAAGGGAATACATAAAGGCCATGTTTTAAACAGGAATTGAGTTGAGGTGAAACTAACTGAATTAAACCAGCTTTTTGGCAATACATACGCAGCCATGAGAAACACAGTGACTTGCACTGAGGAAGACTAGCTAAGCAATGTAAATTAACATCAAAATTAAACAAAGAAGGCGGCATTTCAGCATGCAAGAGAACATACTGCTATGTTTACAGAAAATTAGCAATGAAGTGTACACACCCAGTAGCAAAATATTCTCCAAGTCTGGCTTCGGTTTTACAAAACTCTGTTGGAAGCCAGTTTGTGATTTCAGATGCTGTTTGTTTTCCTAAAACAACACTCCCAAAATGAGACTTCCAAGCAGTTCATCAATCACCCAAATGAAGCCATTCTGAGATTACAAGACAGTGACTGAGGCAGCAAGTTTGGAAAAGCTTTTGCCTAGTCAGAGCACGCACACTGCTATTGTTTAGAACATTGTGCCACCAGTACTGCGGCAGGGTTTGGGGCATTTGCTACCATTAAGAGTTTCTCACAGAACTGGAGCATCTACAGCATTCAAGAACTCTTTAATTTAAAATTATGCGTATTTATGCACGCAGGCGTTTTACAGATGTAAATATGTTCATGTGCACAGAGGAGCAGAGAGCTTCGTCCATGCACAGTGGTATATGAGGCAGTTCCTCAGAACTTATAATTCAAGAACTGTCCTGAACAGTCAACCTATTCTATTGGCATCTACAATACAGAAGAGATTTCACTCAAAAATCAGTCCCATAACCTTCAGTATTATTTTCTGAATCCAACAGACAACGTTTGAGATAAACTGTGATAACCACTGTACAAATGCCATGTTTTAATGTGGCAACTGGCTGTTTACATTAAAAAGAAAAAAAAAGCCTGAAGTCTACTGAGTCAAAAGCCCACGTGGATCTCTGATGACATGGGATAGACAAAAAGCAGGGAGGTTTCTCGTGTGGAGAGGAGATTTCCTTGCTAGTCTTGTCTCTGAAGATGCTCATTGTAGTGGATTTCCCATGCTCCTGCTTTTGAATCTTCTTCCCACACAAGATTAGATGAGATCTCTCAAACCTCAGGAGGTTTTGAATGCAAGACTGAGTGCCCTTAGCACAGACCTGCTGTCATGGCTCACTGCCAGCTCCTGCTCCCAAGGGCCACAGGGCATTTCTCTGGAGTACTTTTTCCTCTATACAGAAAATCTGAATTCTTGGCTGCAAGGGTTTGCAGCCTTACTATTCAGCTTTAACCTACAAATCATTTCCTCTCTGGTGGACACCAAGCCTTCTGAAAGCCCGTCATGTCAAGCACAGGGACCTTTTCCCATTTTCCTTGCATTAAGACACAAAATTGAACAAGATAGAAAGCACACGAAGACACTTCTGTCTGAGTGAAGAAGCAGAATAGCCTACAAGAAGAACATCTAGAGGCCTTTGCTTTTATTCAATGCGCTTTTTTTCATCCTGCTCTGACATCTCACTCACAACACCCTGCATATTTTTCAAGTTTCAGACAACTCCGTAGAATTCCAGGGACTGAGAAAAATATTTACTGTGCTGCCTTGACAACAACTCTACACGTTCTTGATTCACAGTATGTGACTGCATACAAAATACTCTATAAAATCACCTCTGTAAGGTGTGACAAAGTCTGAGAGATTACATTTGGTATCTGTGAAGTCATCCAAAATAGACTCTGAAGTACCACGTGAGTTGCCTGTCTCTGGGATGGAACCAGATCAAAGGCAGAAGTGAAATTTATGTAGTTATTCACACACGGAAAATACCCAAAAGTATAACTGAGCTTTTCAAATCAGAACTCAAACCTGTTAGTGCCAACTTGTGGATTTCTTTCCACAGAAGCCAAAATTTGTCAAAAAGAAATCATATTTGCCTCCTACAACAAAATAATGGAATTTACAGATATGGAAACACGAATATTTCACATATCTTGATTTAAATAAGGCTTTTGCCACTGCCTCACATGACATTCACAAAACCAAGCAAATAGGTTCCTGAGGAGGCTACTATGAAAGTGCGTTCATAACTCAGCTGGAAAACCACACCCAGAACAGTTCTCAGTGCTTCAGTATCACAAGGAAAGATGTTGAGCTGAGGTGAACAGGAGGATCTGCCAAGTTCCAAATGATTCAATACATTTTTTTTAAACACCCCAGATGACAGAGCAGAGAAAATGCTCATAAGGTTTAAACGAATCCAGAGTCAGGAGGGCTGCAAGCTCCCCTAAGGGCAGTTATAACTTCAAAGCATGAAAAAGCCAAGGTTCGACACTCTACAGGTTAAGCAAAAATGGCCCAGGGTTTGGCTAACAAGAAGCTGGAAATACAACAACAGCTGGGAATTGTTTCGATTTGCGTCAGTCGAGGGGAGCTGAAGTAGCTTCTAAGAGTGGAATCTAACCCACTGAATCTCTGAGACTGTAATCCTCAAGCAATCAAATACTATTAGCAGTACAGAAACATCAGATTTTCAACACAATCTTAGCCAAAATGTGCTGACTCCAGGAAACCTTGATCAGACTTCTGATGGTCTCCAGCCTGCTGTGGCCAGGGAAGCCCCACCAACCCCACCAGGAGTCCTGTCCACGGCACTTCACTGCTATCGCCTTGAGAAGGCTCACGGCCAAACTCTGGCAGAACAGCATCAACATAAAACGGAATTACCGATGCAGCAATGGTCCTGAACAGAATTCAATTACACAACAGCACCAATTTAGGTCAATAAGTGATGTCTTTAAAATTCACTCAGAATTAGGATTCACATTATGAATTAATATCATACAGTGCAACTGAAGTGTAATACTTTAATCAAATTTGGTTTGCAATGTCAAACTGTGCCACCAGTATCAGTCATTTATGTTTCTCACAAGGAGATCAGCAGGGAAACACGTACCACAAACCTGCCATAATTGGACTATTAGATTAAGACTACCCACATAGAGACAACCAGCATTCATTCACATCTCTCAGAGTGACAGTCTTCCCAAATCACAATACTACTAGATAGGAGGGATCTTGGGAGCTCACCTGTGCAACCCCTTAATCAGGGCAGAGGCATCTATGACCAGGTTGCTCAGGGTCTTGTCTAGGTGTCTCTTGAGAATCTCCAAGAATACAATTTCACAACCTCCCTGGGCAGCTCATTTCAACTGCAACTACCCTCACTGTGAAATCTGATCGAAAAATTCCCTTTCCACACTCTTTTCCTGTTACCTCCACCTGCTCTGTGCCCTCCATCAGTTGGCTGAGCAGTAAGATGTTGTCAGGCTTCTATTCTTCAGGAATAACCACACTCATTTCTCTCCGTCACAGATCATCTCAGTATATAACGTGCTCCAGCTCCCTAGTTATCTTAGTAGGAGCTCCCCCATGCCAATATCTTCCTTGAGTTGGAAAGCTTAAAACTGTCCTAATGTGGTCTCACCAGTGCCAAGAGGCAAAAACAATCACATCCAGCCTCTGGATGGGTGGCCAGCCTCTACCATTGCATGGAGTCGCTCTGGCTCCACTGCAGCACTCTGCGACTGTCTGAGTTGAACTCTGAGGCTCCCACCAGGCCACATCCCCAGCCTGGTGGGTCCCTCTCTCTGCCAAGTGTTTGCTGCTCCTCCCAACCTGGCATAACCTGCAAACCTGCTACAGATGCTCTCTGTCCCACCATCCAGGACACTGCCAAAGACAGAACACCCTCTCTGTCCCAGAATCAAGGCCTGGGTAATGTCACTTATTGCCTGTGCTGCTGGTTGATCTTCAACCCACTGACCATGACACGGGGAGTCAGCTGGGCCAGCCAGCTCCACGTACTCCCCACCATCCACCCATCCAGTCTGTAGTTCCCTGGTTTAGCTGCAGGGATGCTACTGGAGATGGCGTCAAATGCATTGCAATTAGCAAAGCAAACAACATCCATTTGTTTCCTCTCAACCACAGAGCCAAACATTCAATCTTAGAAGGCTACTGGGATAGTCAGGCACAATTTGCCCTTGATAAATCCACACTGGATTTTCCCAGTCAGCATCATTTCTTTCATGTCTCCACAACACGGCTTCCAGGTCAATTTGTTCCATAACCTTCTCTGAAATGGTTCCAGCTCCAGCTGAGTTTTGGCTTTCCTAGTTTCATCCCTGCACGTCCAGGCAAAACTCATCACTTTTTGCCTCTGCTTCCAAATCCTACGTACTTTATTTTTGCGTTTGAGCTCAGTTAGGAGCTTCTCCTTTATCCCTGTTGGACTCCTCAACATACGTGCTCCAATTCCTGCACTTTGGTACACACAATTCTTGTGCCTTGAGAAGCCTGTCCTTCAAGATCAAATGATTTGCCTCTTGCCCATCAACATTCTCCCATGAGAATTTGCCAAAAAAATCCCTGAACAAGTCAAATCTCCAGTCTGGAAGTTCAAAGATGTAATTCTGTTATTTGTTTTGCTCAGTTCTCCCAGAAGCCTGAATTCAAGCATCTCTCAATCACTGCTGCCAAGGTTGCTCTGACCAGTCCTTTTATGTTCCTGAGTAGCAGGTCCAACACAGCATCTCCACTACCCAGACAGCCAGGCACAGATAGCCGGTGGCAAAGAATTCTCTTCAGCCTGCTCCAGGCACTCCCTACATTGCCTCCACAACACCAATCTGCCACTACAGCACACACCAGATGGTTAAAAACCCCACAGAAACACCAGGTTCTGCAGTCTCCACTGTATTTCTTCCCCTTGATTAGTCGGTCTTGCAGGCATGCAGGACAGTGCTGTCCTTCCATTCTCTGACCCTTAGGCACAAGTTCTCGGCTGGTTTATCACCCTCTCCAAGGCAAAGCATATACATTTCAGTCAGTCCCCTGCATACAGCACGACCCTCTTCCCTGCTTCCCCATCCCATCCTTCCAAAAGAGCCTGTGTCCATACCCTGCAGCAATGCTGAAATGTCTCCGTAATCCCAAATGCCCCACAGCTCTGCAACTACCCACAGACTCTGCATTCTCCTCCCCATTTCCCACACTGGTAACATTAATTTACATGCAGAATATCCTTGCTTGGATATAGACTATTTTTAATGAAAATTAAGGTTCCAAGAAGTGGGCAGATCCACCACAGAGCATCCTGATGTGGTCAACTGCTGGGTACCAGCAGCATGTTCAGCCTGTGCAGCTGGAGATCGTGTTCCTCATTCACCAGTATGGCAGAGTGGCAAACACTGACTCTTGCAGTATGAAGTACAAAAATCACATACTATCCTATACTTTCTTTGGAATTTTGAGGTGATACAGTGCATTAAAATAATGTTTTGAAGTTGTTCTCTAAATAACATGGCATATCTATTTACATTCTTTGACTTTTCTTTAAACAGCAGCCAATAATCACTCCTTTTTTTAGTGCCTGGGTATTTGTCAAATGCCTGTCACATGGGGGTGGCAGGGAACCATCTGCCTTCCTTCTTCCAAAGGCTCCTTCTTTTCCTCATTACCTCCTGTTCTTCTTTCAGTTCCCAAACGGCAGTTCTGAGGAATGGCAGACACTGGAAAAGGCCAGGTCATGGGGTCTGGTGGAATTTTTCAGTCTTGTCACCAGCATTGAAATTCCACAAAGGAAAAGTCAAATGTATCCGTTACTGAGGTTTTCACAGAGCACAAAAAATAATGCTTGTAAAAATGATAACAATAAAGAGCTTTGTTATAACTGAGTACACTCATGTATCTGTTCCATAACTGTGACGATTAGTGGCTGATCCACCGGGATCTGACTGGCAGCGAAAAAGGCTGGTTGTGCGCAAAAAAGGAGAAGGAGAGCCTTTGAGAGGGTCATTCCCAAGGCACAACTGAGGCTATTTGTTCCCAATGGGCTATCCAGGAGTCCTCCACATTGGCGGGATATATGAAAGACCATCTCTTTCCCAATAAGTAAGGCAAAGCGAGGAGCACCACGGCTGCCAAAGGCTGGCAGAGGGCAAGTGCAGAAGCACGTAGGAATTGAGGCACGTCCTGTGCTTTAAGTAGTTCTATACTCTCCTTAAAATGCAGACCATGCAACAGAGCCACAGCTCCACTGAAATTCCCAAAGGTACTTAGCCTCCTGGGCTGCTACCTGTGAAACAGGGACACAGCTCCAAATCTCAAAGCAGCTGGGATGCTTTCCAGTCCTCTTGTGAAATTCTGCCTCTGAAGTTAAGTAGAGGGGATACTGAGAGTATTTAACTCAGACCATTTACCTGAATCCTACTCCTTCTCCTTCCCTTTCAGCCTTCTCAATTAAACAGTTGTCCTAAAAACCCTGCTCCCCATGCCACAATTCCCTTCTATACCTGCAGAAAGTGCAGGAGTTAATGGATTCCGTTCAGCCAATCCTTCCCAAGTGCAGTATTCTGAGCTTACTAACAGAGAATCACAGAACATGAAAATAAAAAAGCCACACCAATAAGCTTTTAAATTACCCTTTTCTAGCCAGTCAGGTTTGGGTTTAATATTTTCCACAAATAACTTCTGCACATAGTGCAAGCTTTTCAGAATTAACCTCAAATATTAAAATGACCAACCCCAGAGAAAACTGTGTCTGACCAGCAATCCCATTAGGCTTATTCTCACAGATGAGAGTCTGTGTCTGTACTACCCTGTGTGGCCGTGCACAACACGCTCCCCACACATTCACACACCAAAACCATCACTGTGCAGAGGACATGGTGACATCCCCAAACACCACTACATGCGAAGTCAGAGATCAGCGCCCGAGTGCAGAAGGCTTTGTTGGAGTAGAAAACATCCTATACTTTATGCTTATTATACTTCACACCTTCTAAGACTGCAGAAAACACAGATTTAGTGTTGGACTCTGCATCCCCTCAGAACTCCTCAACTAAGCTATGCGGAAGCAGCAACGGTCTGTGCAGCAAACTCGACACACTGGATTATTTCCATATGAATGGTTTAGACTGAAGTAAGTTTATGTATGGAAAAGACAATGAAGTTCTGATCTGATATGTGAAGTGCAAGCAGCTTTATTGGTTTATGTCTATCTAACCTTTCTCAGCAGACCTCCCTCAATGTTTGATTAACTCTGCCTTTTCCAGTTACCTCCCACCCATCTCCTCCAGCAGTGAATTACCCCCTTCCTCACTGTCAGTCACACCCCAGCCAAAGCTGGATCCATTCATAGAGGCCCACAGAACAATCTTGGTCCATTTCTTCAACACTGGCCCTTAAAGAATGATTGTGGCCTCTCTGAGAAATTCCATAAGCTTTCTACTTTCCAATTTAAATTAAATTTAATAAAGATCAAGTCGATAGGATAAGCCAAAGGGCTAACTGGAATTAGTTTGTAAATAGCCAGATGTTTGGCAGTTCTGCTTAGGAAGGAGAACACAGAACAGCAAGGGAAGGGACAGACTGCTAATGGGGAAGAACTTCAATGAACACTTCATCAGTGGTTTTGCCTTGAGATTAACTTTCAAATTGGCAAAGTAGGTATTTCTCACCTCAGGTATGAAATCTTTCTGAATTAATGATCAAAGTTATCACAATATTTTTTACTCAAATTAAAAACACTAATTGTCCTACCAAGATACCCATCATGAAAGGACTGCTATATAAGAAACCTTCCCTCTGTGTTCCTGATTCCAGTTCCTTCCTTGCTGTTTGTATATTGGGAAAAGGTATTAAAATACCAAATATCTGTGTTCTTTAGCTGTGTGTACCAGTCTTCATAAATCACAACTGGGTAAGGCACAGTGCTTTCAGCCCTAGTAGCAGTACTCAATGCCACTACTCAACACCAGAACAAACCCAAGCTCTTTCAGCAATGTACAGGTGATTATTGCTACTGTTGGAAAACAACTAAAATGCATCAGTGTTACAGAGGGAGTGCATTGTTAAAAACACTGTAGGCCATGTAACAGAGCAGTAGGGCTTCCTGGGTGTATCTGTACACCGTAAGGAGACTCCACCAACACTGTATCCACAATCCTTTGGCAGCATGCAAAAGAAAAAGGACAGCATTATAAGGCACAGTCCTTCACTGCAACCAGACGGGTTGCCAGAGCAGAACAGGAATGAGAAACCCACCAGGGAGGGAAAGGAAGAAGAGTGAAACCGCAGGAACTACAGCAATAACAGTAATAGTAATTCATAAACCACTACTGGGAGCTGGGTGAAGGCACAACCTCAGGCAGGGCTTCAAAACCCAAGGACATCAATTATTCAGTATTTTTCAAAAGTGGAAAATACGAAGTGATGCTTCCACTTGAAAGGTTGGAAACTACTCAGGTGATTCATGCATACAGCAGAAATAAAATCACTTTTATTAATTTTTCTGGCAACCTGACAATAGCAGGGCCACTGCTGAATCCAGGTGTGCCACCATGCCTGGAGGCTGAAATACCACAGCTCTAGAGCATCACAGCTACTGAATCTAGTTGAGGGCACCTTCCATTCCCCAAACACCTGGGGAAGTACATGCACCTCTCCAGTCAGCAATGGCACATACACATATCCAAAGAAGAATTCAGGAGAAGTTACAAATGCAAAACTATTTTACAAAACAATCGGATAGGAAATGGGAAATCTCTCACTCTGTGGCATGTAATAGTTACTCTGTACACCGAACGCTAAACCCAGCTCTAGCAGATTCATATCTAGCAGATTCATATCTGTTGGCACTGCAACTGAGTCATGTCATGCCCTGACCATACATAAGGCTTTCTTCTAAACCCTTAAATCCTTTCTAAGAAATTAGAATCGTGAAACAATTCCCCAAAAAGACAGGCAACACAAAGCCCCCAGAAGCACAGAATTAACATTTTCTTGTCTGACTTCTCTCCCCTCATCCCCCTGGTTTGCTTCCTTGCGCTTCTATAAATTATTTTCAAGAACTGTGTGACCTGAAAGAGCAAAACAAGCTGATGCCTTATAACGACATTTGCACTCCCTTTAGTTCTGGAAGGTAGTAGTTCTTTAATCATAGCAGCAATTATTCTCTTCTAACATCCAAAATATGCAATGCAGGTCACTGCAAGAAGGTGAGCGCTGTTAGCAATCCCACCGACTAGAGCGCAGTAACAAACATTTATGTCAACCTGCAGCTGGAACTCCAAAAACATTTTGCAGTTGCAGTTTGCAGCAATGACAATGCTTAAAACTTTTCAAATTAGCAGCAGAAAAGAAGCTTCTGACACAGGGATGATGTTGATGCAAATACTTTATAGTGCTTATTTTTGAAGCTTGTAATTTGAGGGATTACTTTCGGTTATCCTGTCATTTTTAAAAAGTCTTGGCATGCAACAATATTTCATACTTCTGGCTTATTATTGCACTAAATACTTCCTACGTATTTTCCAAAATACAAGGTGAATCCTATGGAACTCGGTAATTTCTCCTTCATTTCTCCTAAGTAGCTTTAAGTGTACAGAAGACGACCCTGAGCCACTCGTCTGATTTCAAAAAAAGATTTCTACTCTAGCTGAGTTATAGATACAGCACCTCATCCAGAAACGGTCCCCTGAAAACATCCCTCCCCATCTCTTGGTGCTGTATTGTCACGGTTTATCTTACCAAGGTCAAGAATTATCAGCTGGGCTCCAGCCTGTGCATTCCCAACATCATTTTCTGCAATGCACTGATAGAATCCTTCATCCGATTTCACCAGACCCAAAACTTGCAGATTATGTTCTTTCTGAGGAGTAATGGAAAATCACAACACTTAAAAATGGGTTGCAATTGCAAAAACAATGGTGTTATTATGGCACATTACCATGACAGAGAAACTTCTCAACAGTAGCATGGAGAAGTGTACCTGGAGTTCCCAGCAGATTTCAGCTCTCTTGCATTGAATCCTGAAATTATACAGTACCAAAAAGCAGAAGCTCTTGCTAATGGCTATCATTTTCTAGCATCACATATCTCTGTAAGTCATAACATTTCCACAGCCATTTTTGCAACACTTTAAGCACTGCCTATAACTGCACAGCTCACTGTTACACCCCCACGGCCTCAGGTATAGGCAATTACACACCATTAAGTTCTCCACCATGTCTCAGTAATAACTGTCACTACATCTAAAATTTCCTTCTAGAAGTACCCGTGTACAAAACTCATGATCCACAACTCAGTTATATTTATATCAGAACTCCTGTTTGCAATTGTGATTTTCATCAATCACAGGCGACTGCAGGAAACACAGCAGGCAGCACTCACAGCAAGGCTGTGCTTCAACAGCTTCAATACGCAAAGGGTATCTTGTCATTGTGCATGCATCTGTGTCTCATGGAATAGCTAAGCTATAAAGAAATCAACTCATAAAATACAAGCAACACGCCTTAGCATTTCAGTACAATGACTGAATTATGGAGAACGAAAGGCTTCAAGAAATGGCTTCTCTGCCAGGCCCCAAACATCAAAGTATGAAACTAGGAAGCTGGTCCCATAGAAGAACCTAGCTCTCACGTGTACGTGTAAAGGACTAACAGACAGTCAGCAGCTTAAAAATCTGCAAAATATTATATACTTACAACGATTTTGAAATAGTCACTTGGGATCACCATGTCTCCATTCTTGACCCATTTCACTGTTGGAGTAGGTTTGCCAGTCACCTCACATTCAAACACGATGTCCATAGATTCATGAGCATAAGTATTTGTCGGACGCTTCAGAAATTCAGGAGGAACTTCAAATAAAACAGAAGAAAGAAAAAAGATGGTGTTAGAGCCCCCAAACCCACACCAGCTGTGCTCATCCTCTGATACACAGTAAAACTCTACACAAAAAGACAGCTTCGGGGACCCAAGCCCAAACAGCAGCAATGTTGGCAGAAGCTTTCAGATCCGGGTTTGACAGAAGCTGATACAAGCTTCTGTGTTATTTCAAAAACTACATTTGGGTCAGCTAAACAGCCAACCATTTCAATGTGAAATGACCTCTTGAGAATACATGAGAGAAGAAATCAAACTGAGATGTATAAAGTGTAAAGTTAAAACATATTTTAAAACTGAGAGACATAGATGTCATATGGAAAAAAAATCTCTCGTGGCTGAAGACAACGTTGTGGTCCCTTATCTGCTGCAGGCACAGTGCTGCATGCTAAAGAGCCACAGCAGGCAGCACAAGCGATGAGGATTCCAGCCATCGCTCACACCCATCTTTACCAGCTCCAAGTTCAGCTGAGCACATCATTTAGTGCTTAATTGTGCAACAATTATGTATGCCTTTCACAAACAAAGAAGGACAAGCTCCCAGCAAGACAATGAAAGTTAAACAAAAGCCTTCACCCCCTCCTGCAGCAAAGTTTATTAATTATAAAATGGAAAGACTGTAAGTTAGATTTGAAATTAAAAAATCAAGCCATGATGAAAACGGCTGTCCACAGCTTTATTATCTGCACTGCGAATCATGGTTCGTGTGGCTGGAGTCCCACAAAACACCCAATAGTGCCCCCCGGCTACTCTAGGAAGGGGTGGGTCAGGATCAGCAACAATTTATTTATTCAGATAAAATCCTTCAGCTGATACACCAGAGATTCCTCAGGGAGTTCTTTGTACTCAATACAGCACTCAACCAAAAGCTGAACACATATTTAAAAGACTATTAAAGATGGACACAAAACTCAGATGTAACTTCCCTAGGTTACCATTGCCTCGTGTTCCTGTGAGGAACCTCAGCTGATGAAACAGACAGTGCTGTATTCATCCAAAATGATCTCCCCTGGTTCATGTAAGCCAAAGGGAACACAATTTAGAGGACCATATAGCTCTTCGATTCGTGTTGATAACGCATTACAGATACGTACGACCAAAGCAGTGTTCGTCATAACACAGAGCAACAGAACAGTTCCTCAGCTAAGACATGCACCAAAGTTGCTGCCGATGGGTCTTGGCTGCCTTTCTAAATATCCTCTTGTACACAGACTAAGATTAATTAAAGATATTTTAAATCCGTAACAACTCAGATACAGAGAATTTTTTGGGGACACAAGCCCTGAAGTGTCAGATGCACAGGCACATTGAACCCTTCTGTGAATGACTGTGCCACTAGGAAGCTCCCAGCTGCGGACAAGGTCTCTCTGCTCCCTTACCTTAGCAGCAGAAAGAAGCGCTGCTTTGCAGACATGTGCAATTTGAATATCATTTATTATGAAGAACATTCACCTATTTATTTGCTCTCACTCCCCTCACCGACATCAGGGCAGTTTGCTTACTTATGTTGGCAAGTCTGATTGTTCAGGTTCCAGGCAAGTCAAGAGCAGCCTCCTGCCCTTTAATATCTATCAAAAAAAGTCAATATGGAAGGGCTGCAGCGTTTAGGCAAACAGTTTACACACTTCACCTATCAATGGGATTTATGTCCTGGTAGGGAATAACAAATACTAGATCATGTTTTACTTCTTTCCTCAACATAACTGTGAAGGTCTACAGGTGGACTGATCATTTTTCAGATCAGAGCTGGAGACAAACAGCTCTCCAAACCTCTCATGTTCCCGATTATAAATTAAATAAGAGAACATTAACATATGGAATCTTTTATTTATAGAGGAATAAGATGGCTTAGCTCTCAAATAAGCACATAAACCTGTACCAAACCTACACAAAGATGTACGTATACATTCAACTGCTTGAAATCTCTGCAAAATTCTGGATGGGACCAAGTCCAGCCACCTATGAGTTCAGACATGTATTTCATGTCGTAATTTCCGTAAATTTACCAAAAGCACTGCAAACTCCACCTTAAACAGATTTAGATATTTCTGTACTTACTATCTCTATCAGATGGCTGTTACAACCACATATAACTCTGACATTTGAAGACTGTCTGCTGAATTTATTTGCAGGGCCTTTTATTCTAATTTCTAATTCTGGCATTTATCCTTCGCATACTTCTCTACTACCTTCCCACATCCCAGCCTTTATTTTGGCAGGCTCAACAAGTCATGTTTGCTTAATCCTGGTCTGACAAGTCACCCACACCCTCCTCGCAGCCCCTCTGTATTTGTTCTAGTTTGAATTAATCTCTGTATCCTGCAAAATTTCAATTATCCACATGCAATTTCAGATGTCTCACATATAACATGAAAAATGGCATAAATGTAGTGCTATCACCACAGCAAATATCTTATAAAATTCACTCTACTACTGTATTTGCCCTTTCCGAGATGCATCACTCTGATGTCAGCCTGCGATAGATCATTGCTCACTCATTGTTAGCCATTTTTAACTAATGAGCAATTTTGTTCCAGTTGGCTTGATCAATAGTTTATGTTCTCATTTCCTTTCCTTTTCTTTCTCCATACGTATACAGACGCACACATCGATTCCTGAAGTGCTTACAGAAGTGAAAAAAGGGAATATAAATACTGAAAAGGTGAAAAGTGAGTTTTCCTGTGAATTTACAATGCTCCTATTTCCATAGCACTCCTTACAGGCTGACATTTAATCCCTTAGTCATACATTTAACTTCTTACAAGAATCTAACCAAACACAAACTGACAGCACTCACTGCCAAAGGCACAAAACTTGTGTAAAAAAAAGAAAATGACCCAAGAATACATGCTAATACATGCATTGAGTGGTTGCACCGTGAAACTCGAGGATGAGAAAAGGGATAGGGTAAGAGAAGTTCAATAAATCACAAGTGGCTCCACACAGAAAACAGGTACTCCCAGCAGAAAATAGGTATCTTTCTAAAAACGGAACCACAGAAGAGCGACCAGTAGTCAACTGGGAATGGCCACTGCCAATCTGAAAGGCTGAGACATGAGTGGAGAGGAAGTGGAAGGCAGGAACACCACGACAGAACTGATGGACCATCATCCGATGGCCTGTCATATCTGGAATCAAATTAGTGCAAAGTTCTAGGACTATTTCTGTTTTCTCCTCTACTGCCTGACCTGCAATGAACACATTTGGAACATATTCAAATATATTTAGCAACTCACAGTGCTGTAACTTGGGGCACTACCCACAGGCAGGAATTGCGATTGGATTGAAAGATTTGCCAGAAAATGAAAGCTGAACTAGATAGCCTGTCACCTGCTCTCAAATATTTTTTAATCAGGAAAATTTGAAAGACATTTTTTCAAAGAGATTTTGCTTTTCTGGCTTTCAGAGCAAGCACCAAGTGCTTACAAATGGGTAATAACATGAGAAGTACTTGCTTTATTATCATTTACTTTCCAGTTAATGAATTAAAAAATGCTTTTCAAATACACTTTTATAGTTTAACTATGTCAATGTTTAGCATTCACACAGATTAACGCAATGCCAGTACAGATGTTTGTGGTAGAGAAATTGAATTGATAACCAGAAAGTAAATGAGCCAATTACCATATAAAATAAGATTTGTAATGGAAGATTATGTGTTCCCTTACCAAACAGACAATTAAACTTCAAAGAAGACTTGGCAGCTCAGCCCACACTTCTATCCCTCTTAATGTTAGCACACAAACATCAACTATTTCAACTGCACAAAGTTTGCACAGGATTTCACATGCACTGTGGCATCCTTTGAGATTCCCTACACAAGAGCATCTTCCATCCTTTTGTACACATAAAAGGCAAAACAGTTTGATTACAACAGTGATCAAAAAAAAAAAATAGAAAAAACCCAATCTCTGTCAGTAGCTGATTCAAACTTCCAAGCTAAATCCCAGTTAAGGTGAAATATGCAAAAAATATGCCTTTTAAGTCAAGAGCTGAAAAAATGATGGGAAGAGCTGATGAATTTCCAAGAGGAACTGCACACAAGTCAAAGTGGAAATGGGAACAGATGCTGGGCAGGGACCCCCTTCCACGAACACACGTGATGAGAAGGAAATGGAACCAAATTGCTCCTCCATCTCTTCAGAGACAAGAGTGGCCGAAGGTTCCTCACTGCCTGATGGAATTGACTCCGACCCAATTCATCCATCCCTGTGTGCCTGCACAATCCAACACAGCAAATTCACAAAGGAAAACACTGGCCTGAGATCCACAGTGTCTGTGCATTGTTTTTAAATGCTGAAGGATTAGAAACCTTTGAATAGCTACATGTACAGTGTTAAAGCAGGACCATTCACTCTGAACTCTACAGAATGACTGTTTCATCAATGGCTTTTCAGTGGTCAGCAGCTCTTGCTCATTCTCATTAATACAGAAATTCTGTGGCCTTCAGGGACACAGTCAAAGAATCTATTTTCAACTCAGCCATCTGTACCACTTCAAATGAGAGAGAAATTAATTACATTCAGCCCTCCTCTCCATCTCTTGAAGAGCTTTCCTTTCAGTCTTCCAATCACAGACATAAGAACAAAGGTTTCTGGTTTCACAATCCCATTGCAAACCTCAAACATTAAGCTGAGTTGTAACTGCAGAAGAAAAGGAAAAATTCTGATTAGTTAATTGTGCAGAACTTGAAATTTCAGCCTTCTTCGTTACAAGCACAATGAACCTTCTCCTACAATAACCAAATCAAAATGCTCCTATTCTAGGCAAGATCTCATTTTCATGCATGTTAACCTTTCCCAAAAGTCCAATCTTCTCCCAGAAAGAGAAAGAAAACCCCAACGGTGGCCAAGCAGTGATCCCTGATCATCAGACTTGAGCAACAAAGAAAACCTTGCAGAGGCAGAGAAGTGGCCTCACGCAGGCAGGCCTGTAGAACACATAAAAATGTAAGTCTAAGATATTGTTTAAGAATGTATCCAGACATGAAGGAGCCACTCGATGCCTCAGACTCCTTGAGGGAGGGGCAGCTGCAGCTGCACCATTAGCTCACTTCCTAATATATTTAAAACACTATTGCACATGAAGCACATAGGAATAGTCTCAATTTGACACAACAGAAACACACCGCAAACAAAACTTTAAATGCTTATTCTCTTTTTAAACAGCATTAACAAATACAGCTGTTGGTCCAAGCACAGTATCAGACAAACCCAGCATACCCAAGAGTGATTGTAAAAGGCAGGTATCATCTCTAGCAGTGTTTTACTGTCTCCCCCATCCTCTCTCACCTTCCTTGTTCTGTGCAGATGAATTCCTCTTGCTCCCATCAATTCACCATACCCTGCAGACCTGACACACTGTTGGCCATCAGTCTCTCAGGAGCTCGGTGACTGTATGAGCATCCCGTACGTACAACGGCCTGGCTGACTGCATGGGTGCAAACTACCACCTCGTGGTCCTCCCTAACTGCAGGAGAAAACTCATGAGCACCCCTAACCAAAGGCGCTTCTGATCAGTCTCAACAGGTCTCTGCTAAGCATGGAGTGGTGAACAGCATCAGCTCTAAGTCAGAACTTCTCCCACCCATCACTGCTGTTCCAGCAACATGCAACATGAAGCACACCCGCAGACCTCCCCCAGCATCGCAGTACCTCCAACTGACAAGACAACTTGCACCTGGATGGAATGCCTTGGTTAAGTATGATACACTTGGTTTGAAACCTGCTGTTTCCTATAGCACAAATAAGAACAACGTGTGTTAATCCCACTGTAGGACTATGCCCTTTGCACAATGAAGCAGCACTGTAACTTCAACAGCCTCAGGCAGCCACAGGACTGAAATGCAACAACTGAATTTCCAAATAAAAGTTGCCGAAGACAAGACTAAAGTCACCATTTCTGCTTCTTCAGCCACGTCAATCCCCTCAATCCCCAAATATTAGGAGTGTGTTTTCTGAAGTCACACAATTGAATCATAGTTCTTGTCAATATCTCTTTACCCTTTTCCTTTGATACTTCTGTGTACAATAAATATTTCTTTAGCAATCAATGCTGACCATTCAAACACAGAAGCATTTTCTAAATCAAAGGTTCCTGCATACCCAAACTGCACACACAAAAACTAAAGCAGGCCAGGTAATTTTTCACAGGTTAACTCTGATTAACCATGGCGTCAGCATTCTTGGTCAAATGACTTCCATTTCACAACCATGTTTCTGATGTATGCTCTGGGTAGAATCCCAGCCTTGTAGATCAGTTAACAACCAGGATTACCAACAGATTTTAAAGTGGACAGTTTACTCTAAAACACGTTCTATATCAGCCTAAAATACTAAGCCCTGGGTGATTTTATTTTCTCCTCCAGGGAGAACAAAATATCCCATTAGGGTAACCCTATCCTGCTCTACAATGACGCGACAGTCTGCCTCCTGCCATTCCCATCAAAAAACACATAAATGCATAGATGGATATTCAACAGTATAATTTTTGATTAGCTATTAATTCTATGGTAGTTGTATAAGTCAGTTTTATTCAAGCATATCCTGAAAAAAAAAGTAAACTATACTTGAAATGGAAATGGGGAATTATGACTCTCTTCCTTAAAAATGGCAGAGGTACATGGATATATAATCTGAAAAAATAGCTTTTAAAAACCAAAACTATGTCACTGGCAGGCCAAAAGTCTCCCCAACCTCCAAGCAGGGCTGTCATGTCCTTAAAACACACTTGACGTCCAGTTGGAAAATTTGCATGGCAAACAAAAGCTGACAAAAAGTTATCTTTTTATAGAAATACCCAAAGAATAGAAAACTGAGAAGTGACTATTAAAAAAATCGTACCAAGACACAAAAAGGGTATAAAAGTGTAAACTCGGACATGCATGGCATTTTTTATTGTGCAAACCTGCAGTTCCAGTCCATTAAGAGAAACTGCAGAGGGACGTTCTTGTGGTTGTGATATTATATTATTTCTCTTACTTGATGAGATATTGACTGGATGTGTCTGTTGTTAACAAGAAAACAACTGATATTTTTGTTACACTTAAGGAAACTAAAGCTAACAGATACCTACGGATTGGCGGGTCTGTGTCTGTGGCATCCCAGCAGGGTGGATTCTTCCCCAGTCCTTACCACAGGAAGCAAGGAAGAGGGACTCCTACATTCTGCAAACAGGATTGCTGGTGGGCTATGTTAGTCTCTGCTCATCAGCTGAAGCAGCACAAATGAGCATTTAATGCCCTTCTACGCTCTTGCTCACATGGACCAGACTGGTGCTGTACAGCCCCTTCCCAACCACAGAGGCACGTGCTACATGCAAGTGTGATTTCAATGACGGGACATGGGCAG
Organism: Tapera naevia; assembly: GCA_033556795.1. Classification (NCBI taxonomy): domain Eukaryota; kingdom Metazoa; phylum Chordata; class Aves; order Cuculiformes; family Neomorphidae; genus Tapera; species Tapera naevia. Next base: position 326,451 of record JAUMJJ010000353.1, read on the forward strand.
GGGATGACCCCACTGCATTTGAACACAAATATTTTACCCTTACAGTACAAAGCTCTAATTTACACGTTACGTATGAAATATGAACTATTTGCCACAGGTGGGCCCCTAAATACCCATTTCAGAAGCAGAAACTAAAAAACCCCAACATTCAATAATATTACAACTACCAAAAAACAGATAAGGATGAATAATACAGCACTACAACAAAGCAAGTTCTATTGATCACTTCAAAACGTAGAACTAAAATATCAGGATATGATTCAATAAAAGTGCATTTCTTTCTCAGGGAGAAATTACTAACTGTACGTTCATGGAACAGGAAGTAACAGCACTAAACTTTGCAGGAAAAGGTCTGAGAAAAGAGAATTTATCATAAATAGGGCCATGGACTAAACCTGACTCCCCACAACACACTGGTGTGAAGAGGAGTGATCACACAAGAAGGAGATGCTGCTGAGACTCCTCCACTGCCCAGCTCATGTAATGCCTCGTTGACCATGTCATTTGAGCACACCTTTCCAGGAAAACCTGAACTCTGATTTAGAAGGAAGCACTGCAAATAATCAGTGACTCAGAAAATTGTCTCCAAAAGCAAAATGGAAGTTCTGGGTTCAGTTCTTTCAGCAGAGACTAAGCAGTCATGCAATCAGATGCCTCAAATAGGTACAAGAGCTTAATGCATAAATACTCTGCCATAGAAAGGAAAGTTGTGTGTGCATACACACATGTATCATTCATGCAGAGGAAGAGCTCCTACCTAGGAGTAACATCCAGATTCCTGCCCCGTTTCATAAAAAGATGATACTTCCCTACTCCTGCTAGCCACGCTGTTTCTGATCCAAGCCAGGATGCTGTTGGCCTTCCTGGCCACCCAGGCCACTGTTGGCTCATGTTCAGCCGCAGTTAACCAGCACCCCGACGTCCTTTGCCACTTGGAAAGACTGTGTATTGATTGTTACAAATGAAGAGTAACAAGCATTCATTTCCCATTGCCTTCCCCCACAGCACTCCTGATTTTACAGAACAGAACAGTTCTCAATATTCCATGGGACTTTTTCCACCCTTGCTACGTCTTTGGCTTTAATACACCCCAGAACTTTGCAAAATTTAGAGGGGAAGGCACAACAACTGCTACGGCATTCAACAGTTGGGGTCATCACAGCTTCAGACAGTTCCATAACAATTTTTCTGTTCAGATGCCCATTCTTTCCTAACAGTTCCTAATGTTCCATTTGTTTTTTTAAGATCTTCCATTTTCCAAAGACCTACATATTACAACGTCAGAGTTTTATGCCCCTGAAACACCCAGCAGTTCTACACCGATCTACAGAACGGCGTTTAACTGCACACATCACTTCAAGGCACAAGGCACTTCACCTGTCATTTAAATGCTGAACTATTTCTTGCACTCCGAGGTGTCTCCGCAGCTCCTTGCAGCCAGCTTTCATCCTCACAGCCTCAATCAGCTCGGAAGCAACAGCAACGCTCCTCACCTCACAGTCCCCTCTTCCAGGTCACTTGCAAAAGTCCTGAACAGCGCAAACTTAGCACCACTGAGGAAACCAAGTTCCTAGCCCCTCTCCAATTATCTGTCTCCATTAAACCATTAATTTATTCTCTTTCTACTCAATGAGGTCATTCCCTGCACTCCCACAGACCCATTGTCTAAGGCTCTAGGTGGGAGAAACAGTTAGAAGTGCTCTGGGAATGGAAAAGACTCCAACATCCTTCAGAGGGTTCGCACTTGTTAAGTCTGGCTTTTTCCCCTGCACAAATGGATCCAACACACAGTATTTCCCAAATGTCCAATGCCCCTATATTGTATTACAAGTTTTGTCAATTTAACCGGTCCAGCCATCAGATTAACATGTGCACAGTTTCCCAGATTTTTAAAAACCTGATGTCACATTGACCAAACATCTTTAGTCTGTTTTTTCAGCCTCGTTTAAGTTTAAGTGATAGGTTCCACAGCACACTCAGGATTTCACACCAAAACTCATCGAGAAATTTTGAGTGAAAACCATCTGGTCCCGATGCTTTCCTACTGTTCATTTCACGGATTGGTTTCAAAATACATTTTACCAGCTCCACAATTTCGGGTGCCCTTCCATTTTGTTTGTAGTAAGCTTCCTCACCATTATGTAGATCCCCTTTTATAAGGCTAAATGCTGAAGATCGATGTCTCCAACCTGGAGAGCCAATCAGCTGTACAGCCTTAACACCACGGGTTTCAAACTTAAGTCTGGAATCTCAATTTAATAAGACTGTGTGTTAAAAATTGCAAACAAACCTAGCATATGACTCTCTTCATGAACACAAGGCATTGCAACTCCTCTGTTCTGTGAGAGCCTCAGGCCCTTGGACAGAGGTTGATCAGCTCACAAGGGGAGGAAAGCCCACCCAGCAACACAATGCCTCACCCCACCTCACTGTGACACCATGCTGGGGCCCGAGGAGGTGCAGCTCCATCACTGGTCACACCGTGCACACCAACATGGCGCTGGGGTGAGGTGTACAGAGAAACCCAAGCAATGCAACTGGGATTCGAACGCAGTGGGCAAAGCCTTCTGTCAGGACGGCAGAGGAGCAGTGTGTATGACGCTACGGCGCCTCGCACCCTGTCTGCAACGCAGGGCAGGTGAACGAGGTAGACGATTAAAAGTGATCCCTGCAAATATTAGTCAAAAGGAAAAATATTGGTAGCTGCTTTCTTTGTTGTTTTATAGAATCTGCTGAGTTCTGCAGCCTTCCCTGAATGATCAATTTGTTTGGCCAGCCTGTGGTGATAAACAACCCTCAAACCCACCTTTGCACTACCAAAACATATCCTCGGGATATGGAGGTTTTGCCTCAGTACCTTCTGCACTTGTCATCTCCTCTCCAGTGCCTGCAGTAAACCCCCTCTAAGACCATTTTAGATACCAAAGGTTTATTTCCTTTCTGTTCAGATGGAGACCACCCTTTGCATATAGACACCCTCTGCGAAAACTTCTGAAGGCAGAATTTGGGATTAAAGTGCTGTTATCAGGGTGAACTTCACAATTAAGGACGAACTCATAACAAAGAATAGATGACAAAATAGATTTAGACATTAAAATGACATGCCCAGATCATATGCAAAAGCTTATTGATCATAATGAACTAAACCAGGGCTCACTCACAATTCTTATCAGTGGATATTATTGATTACTATTCAATGCAAGTCTTCTAAGCAACTTCTAGGATGATTTTTAGAAGTTAAAACCTTAATCAGTACCTACATCAGTAATGTACAAATGTTACGTTCATTATTGCTGTGTTTCACTAAGCCCTCCTTCCTGGAGAAATCAAGCCTGTTTGACCCTGAATCTATTCCAAGTACCATGGAAACATCTGAATAACAAGAAAGCTCATCAAAATTTAAACTTCTTACAGCAGTGCCACAGGCAATGAAATTTTTATTGAATTCCAGTGCCTGACTGTTCTACACACAGAGCACCCGGCGAACCGCCAGCAGAGCCGTCCTTCTGCAAGACAGAGCCTGCAGCATTCAGGCCCCTGTTCCCAATTTTCAGTGCAAAGCTGCCCCCCATCAAAATCCTCTGTTTCATTACTATCACAGCAGCTCTCACAAGTGAAGCTCCAAGAGAAGCGTAGGGGATGATTCTGTTTAGATCCCCCTGCCCTCTCTAAAACAACACACTAGCATGGACCCTCTATTTACCCTGAGACCATTTAATGACAGGATCAGCAGCACTGCTTCAACTGCTGTGGAAAATCAGCGCCATTACTTCTGGCACTTATGGTTATTTATTCTGGATAGGGGGATTATTTCACCTGAAAGGTCTGTTTAAAGCCGCTGCCAGCATCGCAGCATGTGGCATGACACACAAGCTCAAATGCAAGTTCAGTTCTTAGTAGAAGGCGTTATCATATGGTTTTTATCATTACTCATTTATTATCCTATAATGACTATTTTAAGATGATTACCACACTTAATGCAAGTGTAAACACTGCAGTGTTACCACAAAGCTAGCAAAGGGCTATGTGGTTCTGAGAGCTTAAGATGAGCCATTCCAGCAGACTGCATCACCCAGGTCAGCTTGGTTTCTGAGTCACTGTTCCAGGCGAGGCTGGTGCCTGCAGCTACACTGAACGACAACCAAGTGCAAATGTATAGCTTGCCAAAAGAGGAATATGGTAGACTATGGAGAAGAGAAGACCTCATCGCTCTCTGCAGCTCCTGAAAGGAGGGCATTACAAGGCGGGTGCTGGTCTCTTCTCCCAAGCAACAAGCGATAGGGTGAGAGGAAATGGCCTCAAGTCGTGCCAGCAGAGGTTTAGATTGGATATTGGGAAACATTTCTTTACCCAAAGAGTGGTGAAGCACTTGCAGAGGCTGCCCAGGGCAAGGGAGGAGCCTCCAACCCTGGAGGGGTCCAAAACATGTGTAGATGTGGCCCTTCAGGACATGATTTAGCAGGCATGGTGGGGTTGGGCTGGCAGTTGGACTGGACAAGCTTAGAGATCTTTTCCAGCCTTTATGATTCTATGATTTTCCACAGGCATTTTCTTCCTCAAACTGCATTTTTCAAAATCTCAAATCATAAGTTCACCATTGTTCCAATCTTTTTGATTGGTGATGGAAAAACTGAAATTTTTAATTTTTCATTTTGTTAAAGATGTACAAAGGGAGGAGATTCCTAGAGAAGGGAGAGGGGGCTGGAGAATGGGACAAAAAGGCTGGGATAAGTGGGATAAATTCAGCCCTGAGATACAGAGGGAAGAAGAGAACAGAGTAAGAGAAAAAACCCAACTGGACCAAGAAAATGAGAACAATGGCAGTGCTGACAACACCTCAATTCATAAAGGATCTTGGGAAGGTCAAGGGACTAATGGAGTAGGTAAAAAAAGAAAGAGGCAACAAAGCAATAAGGGTAAAAAGGCCCAAACTGACTGCAGAGGCAGAGCATTAGGGACTGACTGAGACAAGAGCATCTGAAGGGACCCAAAACCTGATGAGCAGGATTTAGTAGGGCAGTGGAGAGAAAAGGTTCAGTATAAAAAGAGAGTGATGAATGTGCCATACTAGAAAGGTAAGGACAGGCTGGGACATCAGAGAAAGGAGAGGACAATGCTGGAAGACATTTAGCACAGCTGTCCCATCAGGAGCTGGAGGTGCCCAGGAAGGGCAGCCTCCCCTCCTGCATCCTCCACAAAGGGACATAAACCTCCCCTCTACCCTGACCCAGCAGAGCCCCCGCTGAGCTGGGCACACAGGCAGAGCCTGGCTCCCCTTACCCTCCCAGCTCCAGCAGCAGAGATCAGCACAATAGCAACCAGAGGCTGGCAAAGCCACCAGGAGAAGGGAATGAATGACCTAGTATCTATCCGGGCCCTAGGAAATCAGATGACTTCCCCATCTCTGCCTCGCTGGTGGTGTTGGGGGATGTCTAAAGAGCAAATCCCATTTCTGGAGGTGACTGTGACCCATCAGCCCTGGGATCTGGGTCAGTGGCCAGAAAGGGCAGTGGAGCCACTTATCCTCTCCAGTGCACATCAAAAACACAGCCCTGAAGGAACATACCAAGAGCTGCATGTTCTGAAAAATCAGTGTTTAAGTGTTTCAAACTGGGCACTAAAACAGCTGGATACACTGTATCTTAATTGTTCTGTATCTCAGTCAATTTTTAAAATGGATTCAATACCACTTCATTTCAGCAGAGTGCAAAAATACATTCATTAGAGTTTATGAATGATTCAGGTTTCACGGTGCTGAATACCAAAACAGAAATAAATATGGATTTCAACTACACATGAATAAATAAACCATGGTACTATCCCCTGAATAAGAAAAAGAAAAATCAAATACTGAATATTTTCTCAATAAATTAGTACTGTGGAGTTCATGCACTGCACGAAGCAGTAAGATCCTAGGGAAAAACAGCGGGAGAACACGTATTTTAAGACTGCTATAACTTCCTCCCAGAACAAGTGGGAAGGAGGAGGTGACAAATAAAAAGACAGATAGCCTTGAAAGATCTAATTTTTGAGTGTTTCCCTGCACAGCTTTCACAACAGGCAGTGCACTTGTGTGCTGGAGGCTGAGGAGCTGGCAAAGGCCAAACAGGGCACAGAGTTTAAAATATTTCAAACATTTGTTCACTGAATGCAGATTGCCTCAGATTACTTGGGAAAACAGAACAAACTACATCTGCAGAGTAAAACTAACTGATTGGATCCACTGCTCCAGTACACCTCTCATCTCTACCAAAGCACGGGATGAGCTTCCAACAGCACGCTACTGTGGGAGCCAGGCACATCCCGACAGCAATCGTCTACCAGGAAAAACACTTTATTTTCAACTGATCAGAAAAAAAGATGGAGAGGTTATGCTTCTCCCTTGTTTTGGTTTGGAACGACACACATTCTGCAGGCTTGCTTTACACATCACTTAGGAGTTATCCAATTGCTTTCATTTCCAGATCAATGAACGCAGGCCTATCTTCACATCAAAGTCCCTTTTAATTTACAAATCTCCAAAACAACCTTAATTACAATCTACTTCAATAATGGCTTCCATATAAGGAAGCAGCAAACAAGCGAAGACACTGCAGTCTGAAAAGAATAAACTGAAAAGGCTACAACAAAGGCCTATCAAATTGTGTCTGATCCAGAGGGAATAAGGAGAGAGTGCCACAGCCTTTACCCATGCACGCTAGGGAAAGAAAAAAAATCACATAAAATTCCCAGAGACCAGGAACTCTGAAAACCACTCCTATAATGGTTAATCACACTACTGATAATTTGAGTAAATTATTAGAGCAATAACCATGTAACTTGGAGATTAAGCACATGACTCCAGAAGATGTATAGTCAGTCCCAAGGACATACACACTCCAGTTCACGAAGGCTTAGAAGCCTGGTCTCACGACACACCCCTTCCCTTTTCATCTCCACAGAGCCTCCAGTGGTTACAGTTCCTCGCCTCTCTGTGCAAATTTTTGGACAGCTGTCTAAAACTAAGTTTCACCTAACTATTTAAAGCTCAATGGTTTGGGCCTCATGGATTTTCCACACCAAAGAGACTGTAACAGAACAGTGCTCACGTGCTCTATTTTTCTATTGCCTCTCACTTGAACCACCCTCCTCAGAGACAGATTATGCTGCCCAGGTGCCATTTCATGGTTTGCTAGAGAAGCAAACAGGCAAAAGATAAATGCTAAAAGTCAGAACTATCTTATTGTTGACATTATCTGTAAACAAAGTTATTAATTATACATACACTGGAAAAGGTGAAGAAAAGTTATTTGCCCAATGGGGACAGGAACAGTAAAAGCGTATTTAAAACATTCTCCCCAAAGCATCACACACAGCTCACAGTAAAATCTGTGAATTACTAAAAATGTGTGCTTAACAGCATTGACTCAACTCTCAGAAGCCATAAACTGCCAAACTCCTCTCAAAAGAGATTTTCATTACAGCAGACATTTTAAACTGCACTCCTAGCCTCTCGGCTTCATCCCTAGGTAGAAAGTTTGCCTGCAGCATCTCCAGAAACAGTTCACAGACTCACAAACACAAAGTGCATCATCCACTTCATAACAGATATTCCATTAGAAAAAAGGAAGAAAATTAATTTGAAGTCAGAGCTTCCAAATACTGTTGAACATGTCTAGGCGTTCTAGATATGAAGTGTGATTACTCTTGAAGGCTGCCCTATCGCCTTCAAGTACAACTGCACTGTGCAACACGCTTATGCAAAACCCATGCAGTCCTACCTCAGTGAAGTGCTCCTTGTGTTTACAGAGCCAGGGTTTTATGGACAAAATGCACTTTCAGGGAAGATTTTGCAACTTACATCCCTACCACCATTGCAGGCAATGCTTATATTCTTCTGTAAAGAGAACTTTTTAGTAAGCCTAAGTATTAAATTTGCAGTGACAGTAAAGTTACAGTACCAATCCTGGAGTTTTAAATTGGGTCTTTCAATATTGTAATTTCTGATGAACGCAAAAATCACCTTGTACTTAAGTTGTATTTACGGAACAAAATGCTTTACTGCAATTAAAACCATCTGATGGAAGTCAGAGGCACTTAACCTGTGGAACATCACTCTTAGAGACACTTTTTAGAACACACTGGTGCTTCAAATTACCATCCAGCAGTTGATGTCCTCGCTTATAAAATTATTTCTTTAACACTGAACTGAGACCATATCCAACCATCTAAGAATGCAAAAATTAAAATGGAGATCACAGAGCAGCCTTGCAGTACTGAAACAGGTCTACAGGAAAGCTGGAGAGGGGCTCCTGATCAGGAAGTGCAGGAATAGGATGAGAGGGAACAGTTTTAAGCTGAAAGAGGGGAGATTGAGATGAGATCCTGGGGAGAAATGTTTTCCTGTGAGGGTGGGGAAGCCCTGGCACAGGTTGCCCAGGGAAGCGGTGACTGCTCCATCCCTGGAGGTGTTCAAGGCCAGGTTGGATGGGGCTTTGAGCCCCCTGATCTAGTGGGAGGCGTCCCTGCCCATGGCAGGGGGGTTGGAACTGGATGGGCTTTGCGGTCCATTCCAACCCAAACCATGCTATGATCCTATAAACCATCATGAAACAAAACGTTGAGTCAGCACCTGAAAACAAACAAAGCTTGCAGAACTGACAGATATCTGGACTGATAAAAAAATATTCTCCATAAGTGTACCCTGCCATTTACTAACCATTACCTGGCATTCTGTGAGCCCTGTTTCCTTCCATCTAACATTTGGGATCCCGTTCACATTATAGGCCTCCTTCCAGTCCCCTTCTGAGGGGAGAACCTCAGAAGCATCACTGAAGAGCACAAAACAACTTTATTCTGCAGATCACACCTGCCTCAAAGGTCTTCACATCTGCTACAAAACAGGTGGTTTAACTTAAATTGACACCAAAACTAAAGAAGCTGTGTTAACTGGAGGAATCAAAATTCCATGCTGTTTTGCTTTTAAATTATTCTCATCATGAAGACAAACTAATTAACTGCAAGGCTGCATAGGGAATAAGTCACCACAGATAACAGCCTGCCTCCTCACAACAAATTACTGAACTGTTTCATCTCCGTAACTTTGGGATGACTGCCCTGCCAAGGACTAGAGTTTTTATAACGAGACATCTACTAACTGCAATAATCTGGCTCCCATTAGAGACATAAATTATCTGGTGGTATGAGAGCCAGAGTAACCACCATAAAGATTTAGCATGAAAGAAGGTATCTGTATGCTTTACGGTATAGACTCTCTCTAGTGACCTATTTAAGTAATGCATGCTGTTCTTCAGCATTTCCATTTTAACATCACCCTCTGATTTTATCATTAAACTTGGTGGCGCAAAAACAACACAGAAGCCTCTGCTGAAACGGAAAAAACCTGAAACCTCAGAAATCCAAACCTAAAGCTTGATTCAACCAATTAAACATGGAAGGATGACCCTGATATATAGAAAGAAATACTTGCCATTTAGGACATAATTTCTATAAAAAGAGTTCTCACTTAGAGGAAGACGGCATTTTAATGAGCTGCTTAGTTCACACATTCCAATCTCTTGGAAGTCTTTGGCATATGCAGCTTAAAAATTACTACTGAATCTTTCAGCTTTTATTACTTAATTGAAAATCTGTCATCTCTGTCTGATACGGAACAAAAACAATAATAAAGCCCTTACAGTCTATCTCTTGTTTGATTATATCTACTGTATCCTTAACAAGCATCCAAGTGCACTTGGAACAATGAACGAGCTGAGCTACCCAGCTGGCACATCCTTCCCTGTGTGAAACACAGGTTTCATTCCCAATGCCAGGTCAGCTGTGCCGAGGGGGAACTTCCTGCCTGGTATTCATTACTCCTCCTGCCTAAGGCCCAAGGAACCTAACAGTGTGCTTCATACACTGCACCATGTACAATAGTCACACACGACATACACAATACGACAGAACTGATGGAATTAGAGCTTTCCATTCCAAACAATCCAAAGGAAGACACTCAGTCCAGGACCAAGGCGCAACAAGGTACAGACAATAGAGACAACAGGCCTCACTGCAGGCCTTCCCAAAGCGGAAGGGTCTTCTTAACAGTGGTATTTCCGATGCACATTCCAGGGCAAGGAAGCAGTGCACTGAATGGAATCCTGGACAAGGCCGCTAAGGCAGGCCCGACTGCCCTGTACAGCACCGGGCTCCCCTTCCTCCCTACGGTCAGCATTACCAACGCCATCAGCACTGAGTGACTGCAGCACCAGGGCAACAAAGCCCACGGCAGGCACACCTGACTCCAAACTAAAAAGTAGAGTTTGGAGACCAGGCAAAAACTCAGTCCAAAAAAAGTGCATATTCTGTAACTGATTCTCTAGACCAAAGACACTGGTAACAACCTTAGCTTATTTTTTTAAAAGCCACACTGTGGGAGAAAGTATTTCTTCCCATAAAGCAGCAGCTGGTTCAAACCCCCATTAATATGATCTTAAATTATTAGAAATTCTAGCCAAAAGAGAAACCAGCTTTTACAATTCCCTTAGTTCAAGATCAATTTCTATATAGGCGATATTTAAGACACTGCTGCTTAATTTAGTAACATTTTCATTATCCCCAAGGATTACTCAAGAACATTTACAAGGAAAACCATTTGTGTGAATTGTATGAGTTACTGATAATTTGGTTTTGTCTTTCCTAATGGTATTTTTTTATATATATAAATAAATCGCAAAGCTTTTTTAAAATTCAAACTGCACCTCATCTTCCTTGCCTGTGCAGTTCTGGAGGCCTTACCTCCCATCCCCCAGTTATGGGTACTTAGCCAAAAGGATCTAATCTTTGTATCCATTAACATTTAACTATTTTAGGCTGTTTTGCACTGATTTCTGTGCCACAAAAATCTGTTTGAAAACCATGCAACACCCATGTAACAAAATTTTTGCAAGTAGAACTGAATTAATTGGGTAGTGAATTATAGATGTTTCATGTAGACTAACCTCATGATCAATGGTTGTCAGATACTCAGAAAATATGCTCTTTTTAGAGAAAAGCCTACCTCACAGCACTATTATCACCTACAGAGCACTGTAGCTCCATCTGCACTGCTGGGCTGCTCCACAAAGCTTATCCCCAGGTCCAAATCCAGAGAATTGCCACATTCAGCAGGTCCTTCCTGCTGGGTTGACAGGAAGTCCCCACTGCTGGGAAGAGCACGTGCTGTGAGCTGGTGTTCCTGGATGCAGCAGGGGTGTGACGCTCCTAGTCACAGCAGGATCAAAGCGTGGGAGCGATTTCAAGTTCCCAAACGCAGTCTTTCACATCCTGTGCCAGCAGCTTTGGTGAGATGGTACACCCATTTCCAGTTCCTCATCCCGGTCTGTCGGTGGGTGGACAGCATGCTCCAACAGTTGAACATACCACACGCGTACCTCTGCAGCACACTTTAAACCAAACCCATCTGTTACTGTAATGAGTGTCTACTCTTACAAGCCTCATCAACCTGTGGACGGCTCACCCGGAAGGGACACAACTCTACAAGGCACTCATGTTGCCCTGCCTTGACTACCAGATTACCTGACCACAGGCATCAGACCCTGCTCACACTCACAGTGTTTCTTTTGCATCGCTGTGGAACCAGGATCATTAACCGAAGTCACATTACAGTTTCCAAGGAAAGAAATAACCTGTACGAAGCTGAGGTTATTCTTTTTACTACCAACAGCTCCCCCCGATCCGAGTTCTGAGATAACCAGAAAGGACAACACTTCGTCCCAGGAACATGCCTTTGACAGCATAGGTTTAGTGCAGTATCTTCTCAATCTATAATTGAAGTGCAGCCTGTTATCAAGATACAGCACTGAGCTTAATTAGAAACAGAAATCAATGAAGATAATCTAGAAGGTAGGAGAAAGGTTTTAGCAATTTTCAGTGTTGGTTCAAATTTCTTCCCTACCATTGTTTCCCATAATAATGAAAGCTTAATGCAAAAATAACTCACACAGACATATGATTCTGTTGCTACGGGATTTAATGTGCTCTCCAACCACCTACAGTTCCCAAGGAAGGATGGTGTTATCTCTCACCAGAGCCTCTGCCACAGATGAGGACTTGGTCAGATGTCTGCAGGAAGGTAACCTAAGGCTCATCCTTCTACAGGAATTTTAGTTTGATTTTAAAGGAAGTCTTAACAAGTGTAACTCAGGCTGGTTCGTTAATAAAACTGAATAAACCATCTCTCTCTGCAAGGCAAGGAAAGTGAACGGATGGACTGGATGCCCTTTGCAACCTAAATACTAAACAAGACACTCATGGCTGACACAGATTATAACAATGTCACAGAATTCGGCCCGTTTCCTACACACTAAGTTTACAAATGGTCCCTTTTTCAATGTTCTTGAGAAGTTTAACAAAATGTTCAAAATAAAGCTGAGGTAAGGGCTACAGGTTTCAACGCTCCTCACACTGCCTGGTGCATTTTCCCCTTATTTGAATGCTGGGAGGGCAGTATTTCACCAGAGCCCTGTTTCACAGCAGTCATGGGAAGGGGAGCCATTTTTCCAGCCATTTTTATAGATTCCTCAACAGCTTTAGACTATACCGGCCCTAAATAGAAACAAAAGTAAATAGGCGCATAAATAAAACCAGAAAAGAATTCACATATCAGTAGCAGCACAGTCACCAGTTCATAAAGTCATGATGTCGAAATACAGAAACTCAAACCAATTACCCGCCCTCAGCATCTGAAGGGTTTCGGCACGACCACTGCCCACTGCTCACTACAGACCACTTCCCAGGAACTCACACCAACGGACCCCTCTCAGATCTGTGAAAGCTACTTCTCATTCCTCTTTTGGGTGCGTCAAACTCGCTCCAAGTGTCTGAGACTGTAGATGTTACCATCTCGGGCACCTCTGCGTCAGGTGTGTCACACTGCCAGGGGAATGATTTGGCTGACAGAGCCCAGACCATCAGCCATGCACGGTCCTGATGAATCCTCACAACAGCATCTTCCCAAATCTGATTTGTGTCACTGGTAATGAATTTAAAAGCTATTAGCTAGATAAAATATTGACTCTATATAGCGTTCTTTTATTATCCACGTTACTCCCCTGCCCCTGCCCAGAGAGCACAAACCCCCTGTTCTCTTACACTCCCTGACCAACACTGCAATAGACACATCTTCTGCTAGAAAAAAGCTTTGCCATCAGCATAAGGCTTTTTGGCCACATTGAAAATACTTCCAGCACTTCTTTCCAAAGCACAAAATGAATAATTCTTTCAAAACACCTCTGCTGCTGTTTTTTCCATGCAATTTGTTCTGGCAGCACAAATGCAGTGATGTCCAGCCTCCTGCCATAAGCAGCCTCCAGTTTACCACTACAGATACCCAAAACAAAGCCTTCCTTTAATTGTAGTTTTAATTCTAGGGCACTAACATAGCAAGGTACTCAATGCCTAGTAGTTAAGTTACGCTATCAGACACGGAACGCAGTCCTAGATGACTCAAGAGCCAACTTTCTGCTGTTCTAAAAACCATGGAACACAGACAACAGACAACAAAACAGAGCAATTCTGACTCCTCTCACACAAATACAGCAATTCATTTATTTTGAAGACTTCAGATCTGTCCTATTAATTTTATTCAAAAAATGACAATGGAAATTTTTTGTGGTTTATTATTTTCTGCTCCATTGTGAACTGCAATAAATATTTCAACAGAAGGAGAAAATTCCCTCCAAACACATTGTCTATCCCCTAAGCACCGAGACAGGCGGCAGGATGCTCATGCAGTGATCTGACTCGCGTCACAGTATTTGCACAACTCCCAGGGGTGCTGGGCAGAGTAATAGATGTGAAATATTTCCCAGATGAAGAGTGAACTCGTAACCTTCTCAGTATTTAACTGGCATGTGGCTCTGCCAGGCTGCAGGTTTTAAACTGAACAGAAGTCAGCCGACTGCATTTTAAATATATTCACTACTTGTTGTCCCAGTTTTCCTTTCATCGTTTCCATCATTATCTAACGGAAATACTACAGATTCTTTCATTGCTGGTGAGAGCAAAACACATTTTTCCAGTGCTCTCAATTCACTACACGTGTGGTAAACAACCCTGGTACCCAGCACCCCTCCTCTTGCTGCCAGCAACATAGTCACAGCTGAAAGAAATCTGACTTTGTACCAAAGACTTTCAGACACCAAACCATTGTCGCCCTTTGCAGGGAGTAACCTACTCTGGCAAAGTCGCCTTCAAGGTGCCTGGCCCGAGAAAGCAATGATGGATGTTTTCCGCGCCCAAGGCTCTCAAGGAGAAGAGAGTTGCAGATGCACTTATCTACCTGAAAATTGTCTGTAAAGACTACTTTAGAAATGTTCAGCTTTAGGGGCTAGGACTCCCTCAGCTGCAGGTCTCCTCCCAGGACATTCCGTGTTCTGTTCCACCTTCAAACGCCTTAAATGTACAAGTCAAAAATTCAGTGCATGACATGCAGGTCCAGGAAATCTCCAATTCACACACACATAAATGGAAACCTATATTCTCTTTAACTCCAATGCGGAGCAGTCTTGTACATTTGCTTCAAGGCTGATCCTCACTTTGTGGCAATGTCCATCTTCCTCTTGTCAAGGAAAAGGCCTGGGAATTGTGCTTCCTACAGATGCATTGCTGAGCTGTTCAGTCCATTGCTTCTTAACTCATTTTGGTCCAAATGATCTAAAACAGCTCAAATCAGCCTCGAAAAGCCTGGTTTAAGCTAAATGGAGTGCCCTAGAGCTCACACAAAGCAGCTGAGCCAGTTATGAGACAGGGGCTGTGGGGAGAGATGTGGACAAGTACCCACCTTTCCAGTGGGTGCTGCATGATGACGGAGCTCAGAATCATTTGTGTCCATCAGTAGGACAAACAGAATTAATCGTAAAAACACAGAATCATGGAATGGTTTGGTTGGAAGGGACCTCAAAGCCCATCCAGTTCCAACCCCCCTGCCATGGGCAGGGACGCCTCCCACTGGATCAGGGGGCTCAAAGCCCCATCCAACCTGGCCTTGAACACCTCCAGAGATGGAGCAGTCACCGCTTCCCTGGGCAACCTGGGCCAGGGCCTCCCCACCCTCACAGGAAAGCACTTCTACCTAAAATGTCATCTCAGTCTCCCCTCTTTAAGCTTAAAACTGCTTTCCCTTGTACTATCTCTGCACTCCTTGATGAAGAGCCCCTTCCCAGCTTTCTTGTAGGCCTCCTTTTTATGTCAACTGGCTGATGGAAGCTGTACCAAAAACCATCGCCTTCTAAGACTTATTTCAAATTTTTAGTAATTTGAATTCCCTGTGCATTTCTCAAAAAAAAAATAAATCTTTGTACCATCTCAAAGAACGATCAGGTTTAACAAAGGGCTGGAATTCAAAGATGTTTCATGGGTAAAGTACAAGAAGGGTACTAATGACAACAACAGGTATTCTTTTATGATTCTTTCTTTTGTCCTCCTCAAAAAAGTAGGTGATAAAAATCATACTCTCTCTTCTCCTCAAAGCCACCTGAAATTTAAATAATTTCTCAATTAAAAGCACTTTCAGCACCATTATTTACTTTCACCAGGTGTGAAATACTGTTTTACTTTGTATTCTTTGGATCCGTACTGCCCACCTTTTGCACATCCTTAGTGTCTTCACCAACACATTCTATTAATTTTCCATCACTGTCTAAATAAAATTAAAACAACCCAGGTGCTTCGAGAGAGATGCAAAAAAATAGCTGAGGCAGAGGAATTAAATGCCCAGAAGGAGGATTTCTTGTAGGAATTAGTCTGGCAGAAGTTCATAAGAATGACAGAAGCAGCTTAAATCATACAGTTATTAGATGGGAAGAGATGACAATTTTTCTAGTCCAGAAGAAAATAATACAGGGATTGGAGAGCAGTTACTCAAGCTATCCAACCCTTCACCAAATTACTGTCATGCAGAAATATAATTACTCTCTACAGCGATCTCAAAGGAAAGTAGAATCAAGACTAGAGAAAAGCAGTAAAATCAGAAAAGCAACTTTCCCAAATGCATTCTATATAATCTTTAATATATTTGAATATTCAAACACTGAAATAAATGTTTCTGGTTTGCAGCAGGCATATAAGAAAAATTCATCACAAAAGAACTGGCAGAACATATTTTAGTTCTTTATATCCAACCAAAGAAATCCCTTACGTTAACTTAGGTAAGGAGCAAAGAGTGATCTCAAGGTCACTTTCATCCCCCAAGTGACCTGGCTGTACAGCCTACATTAAGGCTATAATCTCAGCCTCATCTATGGCTTTCCTAGCTTAATTGCATCCTATCGTTACAATTATTAATTTGTGCCATTGCCCATAAAACTCAAAGTCTCACGCCAATTCTGCAAAATATATTGGTTGGAAATGCATTAAACAGCACACAGGGAGCTGCATAAAACTGTCAAAGTGCTGTGGAGCATCAAGCATGTCAGTTTTAAATGACAGAGCACCTATCTTTATTCTTTTGGCCCAAGAAACAAGGTTAAGAAAAGTGGGGGGGGGGGGGGGGGGGGGGAGATGTGCATGACCCAGGTTTATTTGCTGTCAAATACTTGAGTCACAGTGGAGCTACATTGCACCTGAGCAGGCCTCACAGAAAGCGTCTGTCAGATGTTCTTTGTCAGCTTTCAAGGGACAGAGCTTGGCTAAATGCTTCTGGGCCAGAAACCTACAGAAAGCAGAAGATGTGCTCAGAAAGTGAGTTCCAGGATTGGTGGTGAACAAACTGGAAGGTGAAGGTGAAGTTGCAGGGAGCAGGTAAAGGTGCAAAGTGAGCACTGACCGTGTACCCTCCAGAGATCGTTCCCCCAGTGTGTTCGTAAATCTGAACCATGTTCATATTCACTGCTGCACAGCCACGGTCAAAGACAGCTGTGACAGTGCAGAAGTGCTGTGGATGCCAACAGGAATCTCCTTTTACACTCCACTTCCCTACAGAGGACGACTTCAGCTGTTCGATACTGCACAGCTCCAACATCCACTTTCTCTGAAAATATGTTGTGCTTTCTCAATATTTTCCTTTCAAACCCAAGTGACCCTCTCCAGCACTTTTGTATCACAAAGACACCAGCATTTTAGAAGACAGGAAAGACCTGTAAAGTGTACCACCTTAAATACACTTGGCCTTGGCTATTCTAATTTGTCCAGTGTTCACAGGCTATGTTGATACAGCAATTGGACTTCTGCAAATGTCCCTTTACACAGCACTTCATGGTACAAGAACAGTTACCACACAATGTAAAACAATCCTTTATTTTGTTGTAAAGCTTTCACCTGTAGACAAACCTTCCTCTATGGATGTTCTGTTGACACCATCAAGACACTTTTGAGTCAGGCTTTCCAGTACCACAGTCCATTATAGTACCAGTCAGTTAAGCCCATACAAGGACACTGCATATGTGAACCATGTTGACATGCCAATAAATAATAAAAACTCTTCTAGCTGAAGAATTTTAATAAGTTCTGATTAATAATAATCTTTAAGAATATAGATTTCCTCATTGAATGTCAGAAAGGTGAAGAAGCCAAAGCTATAACCTTTTTTTCCTGCTCCTTAACAAGTCTATCTTATTTGCAGAGGTAAAACAAAAAAAGATGTTTTAAAAAAACCACCTTTATTAACATTTCAGTGCTATTTCTAGTAAAAATAGCTTTCAGGAATAAGTAAGAAATTATAGACACAATAAATAAACGTATTACTAAATAAGTGTCTCAGCTTTCATCTTCTGTCAAACTCTGGGAAAACACAGCATATTTAAGGATCATGAAGACTATTTTATACGTGTCCTTTTAAAGAAGACCTAAGGTGTACTACTGTAGGGCAGCCTTCAGATGGGATTAGCCACACTGTCTGCTCTCTTTCAGAAAAGTCTATGGCACTGACCACATTTAATATTATATGAGCACATACAGCAGATGGTAACTATGTAAGTACATTCCTCATTTGTACCTTTATGAAATTATCAGCACTTTAGATAATAAGTCAGTAACACATAACACAATGTAACAGAACTGGGCGAATGCTTTGTTGTTGGGGGCTTGGATTGTTCATTTGGCATTTTTTTTCGTTTGTTTTTAAAATGAGGCACAAACCCCAACAGGGTCTTTAACTGACCCCACAATAAAACTCATGTGAGGAGTCATCTGGAGATCAGTTATCACTGACAATTAAGTATTCAACCTACCTTGAACCATAAGCTCTGCCTGAGCCTCAATGGTCTCATTTCCACTCTCGGCGATGCAGGTGTACGTCCCAGCATCCTCTTCCGTCACATCCCTGATCTCCAGATTGCCTCCCCCAGGCAGAAGAAACCTTTCAGAGCTGTGCAAACAAGACATGTGCGTGAGCTGATGGACAAATGGACTGAAATAAAGTGTTACAAGAGAGAAGCACACACAAGTCCTCTGCCTGACATGTCAGCACAGACTGAAGAAGTGATTGTATAAATTATTCCTGGGTGTTTTTAAGAGGAGCCACGTTAGAGAGGAATTTTTAACTAGATGGTCAAATTCCATAATGCGGCTTCACTTTTATAATTAACTAAATCAGCTCCACAAGAGCAGCTCATCTTTCGTACTTTCGGCTTCAGTTCTTTTTAATTAAATGTGATCCAAGGTATTTAGACAGTAGGAACTAAAACTGAAGAAAAATGAAATAACACAACCACATCATAAAAAACACTTAGCAGATACAGTTGGAATGACTTATCCCTTGAGAACCTACATGAATTCTAACATACCAGACTTATGCTTGTACAACATAAAGAACAACAATGTATATTGCGTCAGGTATAGTCATTGCAGCTTTGGAAAGAGAGAGCTATTTCAGTAAGATGTATGATTTCAGAATAAGAGACAGGTTAAAAACATTTCAAAAGATAAATTCAACAAGCTGGCCGAGTTTCTCTATTGAGTTTTCTCCCTCTGACTTGTGCAGGCTGGTGGAGTGTCTGTAAATCAGCATTTACAAAGCATCTGCCTCTTATGCTGAATGTAGTAGCTAAACTTAGCGTTTTATGTTCAACATAGTGCCCTCAGCACTCTTCTCCGAGTGCAACCATCACTCCCCTCTATGTGATACAAATTTTGCATGAGTTTTTCAAGATTCTTCATCACTCCAAGCGTCCACAATACAGCACCAGGAACATTACCAAAACTCCCAAGCTGAGACAGCAAACCCTGACTGGATGCTGATCCAGAACCATTCTCACTTGCAACTGAAGAAATAGTATCCACCAGAGTCTTCCCCTCTGGCATCCAGCAACAGTTCAGCTGGCAGAAACAGACTGGACTCTTTCAAAATAGTAACTGAATAGCACATCACAACAATTAACTTTTTTGGTCTCTACAGAGCAGCCAATGTACCAAAAAAAAAAAAAAAAATCAACCTCATTCCTTTCTCCATCTGAAATTTTGCTAGAATTATGTAGAACTAATGCTCTTACCTGCTTGGAAAGGTAAATCATTACAACACAAAGTCTGTTGACTCATTTACCTAATTATCACATTACTACAGACTTATGAAACTACTATAATTGTTGATCAAAGTTCTGACTCAATAATTTTAATAGCTGAACAAACAAAATCATTACTGGAATTAAGTGAAAGAAATCAGTCTCAAAAGCATCCAGGGAGACATCCTGCCCAGGTGGGTGGGATCCCATAAGGAAAGGGAATCTTTTTCCATGACCTTGTAACAGGAGGATTACAACTTGTTTGTTTTGTGAGAAGTGAAGGGAATTTGAGTGAAGATATAACTAAGTTTGAAAAACCTATTAGGAGCTTTAGAAAGAAGAATGCCTGAAGAAATAGCAGCGGCATATCAATAGACTGGCAAACAGGTTCTAGCTAACAAGGACAGCAACCTTGTCATTAAACCTTTGTTGAGAATCGCTCATCGGTGATTTAAGGACAGAAAGCAAGGAGATAAACAACTTGGATTATTTCAATAGCATTTTGTTGTCACTGCATCCAAAAAGTCTGGGACTACATCACCTCCAATGCAAACCTGACCATCTAAGAAAGTTCTAAGACCATCTAAAAAGACATAAGAAATTATATTCCTCATGATCCTTGGACCTCTTTGCATCTGGACACTGACAATTCATAAACACACAGGAGTCTTCCAAATGCTGTCAAGGTGAAAAAAGCATCACAGAAGCTTATGTGCGAGAATGGCACATTAGACCCCTTACGGGTGCACTAAAACCACGCCTAAAGAAAAATGAGTCAGACAAGCCTAGACTTTGACACATCCATAGAAGCAGTTTTCTATCTTCTTTTATTATGTAAAACAGCTTATTTGATTATTTGTTCTAGCATTTGTGGTGAATTAAATTACTCCAAGTAGTATATAACCTGCTGAAGGCTAAGACAAGAGCAGAATGACATGAAGCAAATTGGTAAACGCTCTGAATCTACCAGGGACAGCCAGGATATAGCACAGGAAGGAAAGCTGTGCAGAAAGAAATGACTAGTTTTATTCTTTTGAATTATTTTCCTTAAGAAAACCTAGGGCTGAGCTCAGAGTTTACCAATATGTGATCCAAGTTCATTGCTGTTAAAATATGGAAGAAAACAACTGATCTGTCAGACTCCTTGGTGATCCCTTCTGTCTGCATTGGTTGTGGAAGAGTTCAGAGCTTATAGCAAACCCACTTTTGTAACAAAGTAAAAACATCTTAATGTCATAAGGACAATGAAGCATTTCCACAAAAGAGTGAAGCAATCAGATTGCAGACACTGGAGATAAAGAATCAGCTCAATATAAAAGCGATAACATAATTTAAAGTGTCATTAAAAACAACAAAGATTGATCATTCAAATGTCAGGGAAGAGGAAAATCAAATTCAAGCCTTTCATATGAATCCCATACAGCCCTCAGTTACCCACTCATAACACACAATTACTTGAGCTACTTTGGATACCTAACTCACATTCTTCTTTGTGTTTCCTTATCACAAAATGTAGTAAGTCTTTATTAATTTACTGCATTCAAACAGCCAGTTATACCCTCAGGTTTGGGCTTTTTCTTTTTTCTCTTTTAAATTACTATTCCCAAAACATCTTATAATCTACTTGCAGTCTTGGTAAAGTACAGCAGATAAAATTAGACAGTAAATTAGATTATTTTGTGGAATCTACTACCAGAAAAGTCTCTGTAATTACTCTGCTATGTTTAACCTTCCCTGAGTTGGGCAAGTGTAATTCACTTACTACAAATCACTCGCAGTGCCTTGCAAACAATAATATGGAATAATTAAAAATATCTCACGTTCATATGAAGTATTAAGGATAAAACCTGCATTAAGAATATGTATGTGATTGTACAATTAAAGACTTCATTTGAACGCATACAGTAACAACGTAACATTAATCTTGCATGTGCACCCTCTGCTTTGTGCTCTCCTCACTTTAGAAAACGAGTTATGCATCCATGATAGCTCTCCATAGGTATTCTTCAATGACAAATTTTGCCATTCAACAGCCCCAAACCATCACAGAGTTAGCTTTACTATAACAGTCTTCTTAGAACATTATTGTTCAGGGTCCTTTCAATTGTTCGTTTTCAGATTCACCATGTCATGTACTACAGCTTTTCAAACGATTTGTGGCACCCACATCTGTGATTTATTCCATGCAAGTGTTCAAACAGAAACCAAGACACACACTGATCCACACATGGGAAGACTGCAAAGCAGAACAGTGCCTGTCAAAGATTTGAAACTGCCCATCTCTCAAGCTCTGAAAATCCATCCTGGCAGCCACCTCACTTCTCAACTTCAGAATCAGCAAAAGCACAAGATTACTCCTGTGTTTGCTAAAAATCAGATCCATATACACTAGGATTCTTGGCCAGGAAAGACAGTTGGAAAACTATTCAACCTGTTATGGTTCCATTACAGCCTTTTGTGTCAGGTAACAGTGATGCTATGGTCACTGTCACTTCAGAAAGGTTTCTGTAATGGACAGAAGCTACATTCAAATAGCTCCACACTCCAGTGGCTGTCCCCATGTCCCTCCATTTCTCTCAATATTTTCTACATCCTTGGCAGAGACATTACTGATTCTGAGTTAATGGAGGAAATCCAGCTGCAGAAGTTGAACACACGGTGCCTTTGCTGACTCACAGTTGGAAGGGGAGGATGCCCAGGGTCTGACAGACCCAAGGGCAGCATGCATGCCCTGTGCCACCAGATCGTGTGCACGTAAACACACACCAGTCAGGAGACTGGAGGAAAGCTGGGGAGGGGCTCTTGATCAGGGAGTGCAGGGATAGGACAAGGGGAAATGGTTTTAAGCTGGAAGAGGGGAGATTGAGATGAGATCTGATGAAGAAATGTTTTCTGGTGAGGGTGGGGAAGCCCTGGCACAGGTTGCCCAGAGAAGTGATGGCTGCCCCATCCCTGAAGATGTTCAAGGCCAGGTTGGATGGGGCTTTGAGCAGCCTGATCCAGTGGGAGGGGTCCCTGCTCATGGCAGGGAGGTGGAACTGGATGGGCTTTAAGGTTCCTTCCAATCCAACCCATCCTATGAGCCTGTGATTCTAATTTCCATGGATGTTAATGGTTGTAGCGTGCGTGTAGACAAACCCCACAGTTTAAGAGCTTTTCCCAGGCAGAAGGTACAATAAAACCTGCCCAGATGAAAAGTATCAGATTTTTCTTGCGATAAAGAAAAGCCATGCTAATAAGAAAAGTCTTATTTTTATATCAAAAGTGGATTTTAATACAAATTAAATGTGATCTGATTTGTAATTAAATTAACAGAACATTCACTACAAGCTCAGGTACCTATTTTGCAGCTGTCTCACTACAGGCTTTACTCCAACAAAGTATATTAATTTCTAGTTCTAGAGACTTCCCAGTTTTTCTATTCAAAAGAGTAACACAACAGCTGTCTGGGTAACTGTACTTTCAGAACTTTTTGTTGTCTGCTGTCTGAATCTATTCTCTATTAACCCACAGTCAAGAGCAAGTAGACTGTGGAGTTTTGCCTCACTACGATCACTTTATTGAACAATAAAGAAAGCTTACTCTTACAGAGTGGGGAAAAAAACCCAAACACCTTTTCTCCTTCATCTACCTTAAAAGCCAACTCTATAACGAGCACACAGTTCACTGTCAGAACAAAGCTGAATGTTGTAACAAGAAAATGAAATTAAAATGTTTATAAATCCATTTCCTCAGCAGCACAAGGTGACATCGGTCAAACCAAAGCTGTTCAGTAACACACTATGTCAGAAGAAATACAGTTTTCATTGTGCAAAACCCCGATTTCCTCCTTTTTTGTTCTATTTTTGAGCAGATGAGAACATTTATTTCCAATGGAAGAGGAACATTTCCTTGTCCTTTCAAGCTTATCCTCCTGAGTGAACGCATAGCCGAGAGATGGGACACCCAGTAGATGCCAAGAGCAGACAGGCACCCACAGCTTTCTGTTTGGCAAGCGGCTATCCTTGGCCTTGGGCTGAGGACATGCAGAGCTCATCTGCTGCAGGAGGAGAGATGTGGGAACTATGTCTGGGAAAACAGACAGCCTTGAGTTTCCTGCCTCAGTACCCATGGTCCAGGGGATGATGGAAATGTGTTGAAGGAAAACTGGCTTGAAACAAAGAACTGGTGAGAGCTCCGACTGCCCATATCAACAACTGGACACCATTCAGGGCGATTCATACTGGCAGCAAAAGCCAACCCAATCCATTCTTGTAACAAAGGGACATCATGCTAAGAACTAATGCTAAATATCAGGTCATACATGGTTCAAACTGTGTACATGTGAAGATCAAATATGTTTACTAAAGTTATGCCTAAGCTTTCCAATAAAATTTCTCACTTTGAATTTTGAAAAGACGACATTTGTGAAGCCCTCAGAAGTTATCATGACAACCTGCACAGTAAACCTCATCAGGGAATTAACAGCATTGTGTTTAACAGCACTGCATTCGGAGCAGGATTTGAAAATTTGGGCTCTACAGCAAAAAATGACAAGACAATAAGAAGGAAAGCTCTTGAATAAGTGAGTTTTAACTTCCCTGTGCACTGAATGTGACATAACCAAGAGAAGGATGAAGCTGGGGGAGGGGGGGCAGGAGAAAGCTACAAAGATATGAGGTGACATCAATTTATATACAAGAAAAACAAATCCAACTCTTACCAAGCACATTTATTCTGACATTTCATCACAGTTGATTATGCAGCTCTAATGAGTCTGTACCATCCCTCATACGTGAATGATTTTTTATACTTATGAAAAAATGAATCTAAATCCTGTGCCATTAGACTGACATCAACACAATTTCTCCATGGCAGTGGAACTGTTAGTCATTACCCACAGGAGCTCGCATTTTCCAGATCAAGAGAGTTTAGCATACGAGCCCCTGGATTTTTTTCATTTCAGAGTTAACAAAAGAGAGATCTTTTATCATCCCTGGCACTGTAGAGACCTGCATATTCCCTTTAGCTGCTCTCTGCACCAGACATGCCACAATATAACTTCACCTCTCACTGTTTCATCATTAACCTGTTTCTATATTAATCTCACCACCAACTTTCAGAGACATTGCAAACATGCGACAGGATGAGAAGAAACGGCCTCACATTGCGTTAGGGAGGGTTTAGATTGGATATGAGGAAAAATTTCTTCACAGAAAGACTGGTCAAGCACTGGCAGAGATTGCACAGGGCACTGGTGGAGCCTCCATCCCTGGAGGTGTTCAAAAAAGCATGCAGACATGGCACTTCAGGACATGATTTAGTAGGCACAGTGTGGCTGGGCTACAGTTGGACTGTATGAGCCTAGAGGGCTTTTCCAACCTCACTGATTCTACAACTCTATGATTCAAGTACCTGTGTATAATTTCCTTGTTGTAGTATGTTCATTAGATGGACAAAAATTTTCTTGATAGGACTTGTTATGTTCTCTTATAAATATTTGTGAATGAACACACCAGTAATGGCAACGTATAACAGAACAGCTGCCACTTAATGCGTTCCTGGAAGTCTACGATTTTTTAAATCATGCCTACCATTTTAATATTCTGTTTTAATGAGAAATTATGAAATTCAGCTTTAAATACTTAGTCTTAACTTACTATGGGACATTTAGACACATACTGGACATCTTTGTTGCAGATAGAGTATTGTGAGTGCAAGGCTTCACACATAACACAACAACACAAAGCAGTCTCAGCTTTTCTGTTTGTTTTTTTCTTTTTATTCCCTTAATTGCTTCTTTTACTCCAGCAGCAATCTAGAATTAATATATTCTTAATAACCTTCCTGCGTCAAATAAGATTTCTTGGTTTCAGGTGTCTGTGAAAAAAAGTCCTACGAGATTGTTCCATGAGCTTGATGAACCTCACTTGTCATAACATCCAGAACAAAAGCCTCTGGGAAAATTCTTCTCCCTGTTTAAAATTGAGTCAAATGCAAACTGTGCTCGCATCTGAAATCATAACTGTGGCTGGATCCCTACTGATACAGAGAGACACACGTCAGCCATTACTCACCTGTCTGTGATAAGCTCCTCTTCATTCCTTGTCCATCTGACATACGGAGCTGGAAATCCTACGGCAACGCACGGGAAGACCGCACTCTGCCCTGTGACCCTGGTAAGTGAAGAGGGCTGCCGCAAGAACACCAAGCTCTGTGCCACCTCGGGATCTGCAGACATTTAGTACATGACAAGGGTGTTACCAGAGGCAGAAGACGATCATGTTACAAAAAAGAAATCAAATTCCTAATTTCTTTCCTGCACCTCACAGGGCTGAATCACAGCCTAACCCACAGAATCTGGTTTCTGTAAGAGACTCTCCCCTGGCCTCTCACCTGAATGGCTAACATCACCTCCAGACACACGCACTGACCTCCCGCTGCTGGGATTCCAGCTCCTCAGACTCCTCGGGAAACCTGCTAAAAGCTTCAGCTCTGAACCAGAAGCCTCCCTCAGTCAGCAGGGCTGTAGTACCAAAAGGAACAGGTTTGCCTTTGCCCAGCCAGCCTCAGCCACCCTCCAACTTCACCAGGCAGCTGCCCCAGAAAGCGCTTGTACACACTGGAAAGCAAAATTACTGCAGCAGGGAGCGAGCCATGACTGAAACAAAATAACCAGATGATTTGCACACTGAAGTAACACGAGATCTATACTAAACAAAAAACCCACTGTGGTTTTCCATTCTTACGGAAATGGTGAATTCTCTGAATTCGTTATGGGTTTGGTTTGAAATGGGCTTGAGAGGGTGTTATTTTTTTCCCACCTTAAGGATAAACATTAAGTGCCCATTTACTCAGTCTTTCAGTACAGAAAAGGACCAGCCTGTGTGTGAACTGAAGACACATGTACCACCATGGTCTGCCCCAGATCTACACTCCCACAAATAGTCAGAACAAAAGGTTATTTTTCTACTTTACTAAAAATATCCATGACTCCTCAAAAATGTAACATTCGGAAAAGGTTTCAAAATCAGTTTTAACCAGAACTGTAATCAGGTCACCATGGCCCCAGCAGCACCTGGGCAGAGGAGGCAGCTTGTTCCTTGCATTCCTGCAGTAACTGCACCCTTATCAGAGTCAATGGGTTCCTACGTACCAGCGACAGCACTTCTACTGTCCCGGTCATCACAACTCCTCCTTGCCAACTGCGCACACCCCCAGTGTTTGTAACAGTAATTGTTGTGCTCTCAGATGGGCGCTCACCAGTTTGATGGGAATCAAGATCTGGAAGGGCGCAAGCTACTTTTGGCTCCCAAACCAGGGACAGACTACTCTGTACAAGTAGCGCTCACCAAAGCCCACACTGTGCCTGTCAAGCACCATATTCGGCCCCAGCCCCACTTGGGACCTACATGACATTCACAGGAGCTTCTGAGAGTTGTTGGTTTTGGTGTTTTACCGCTCAAAGCGGTAAAAATAACAGCAGTGCTAAGCTAAGGGCACATGCTCCAAGGCACAACAGGACGAGGTTGCGAGTGCACTGGAGAGAACCAGGCCTGATGGAAATCCTGCATGAGAACTATCCTAGGCAGAAGGAGCTATGCTTGGAGTGATCCAGGCTCGCACACACCATCTGTCTCAGGCCTACATACTGCATTGCAATGGCACTGCCCATATATTCCCTATCAGAAGAAAGTAGTCTGCTTGCTCCAGAAACAAGAGATGCGTGAACAGGCAGGCAACGCAGCAAGAGTGACCTGGAGGGGCATATGGAGCAAGTCGATTTGCAAAAAATGGATGTAACAGATTGCCAGCAAGAAGAATCATGCTAGGGAGAGGACTCAGTAGGATTCACTGAAGATAGAGCTCATTAATGCTCCAAGCTCACAAAAACACGTTCACGCCTCAGGTTAGTGGGAACAGGATACAAAAATGAAATTATTTTTTTCCTTGCACTGTTACTGGAAAGCATCTACTATCAAGCAGCAGCACTCCAAATTACACCCTCCTGCGTGCTCAGCAGCACGAGAGGCAGATTGAATGCTCTGAGGAAGTACACTGTCCGAAAAAGTGGGATTCTGCTCATGGATGCACATCTGTGCCATGCAAGCACACGCTGGGTGCATTTCAAAGCTTCAGCAGCAGAGCAGTGGGGTCGCTATCAGGCAAAAATAAGATAATGGTTTAAAAAAGGAATAAAGTGAATGAAGAACAGATTACTTCAAATCTTTCACATACATCTTGGAGCAAACAATCAGTTACGAGGCCACTCAAGATTGAGAGATTACCATGCAAAAGTTTAATACTGCTTCAAAAAATGCCTGCCGGGAGGGACTACACAAAACTTGCCTATCAACACTTTCAGACTCATGACCAAGTAAGGAAACAGCATTATTTGTATTCCCTAACAGAGTGATATTTAATTACTTTCAGCAAAACATTACAAAAGCAAGCGAACTATAGCTGGAGCCAAAAAAACTCACAAGATCAACACAATATGGAAGTTTATCAGGAAATCTTCAATTGCCAAAAATCAGACAAGTCTGAAGCGCTCACTGGAGCAGCTACAGAAACAGGAAGGCAAAACAAACTAAAATCATTCAATTAAGCATCTTTCCAAAAGTGCTCCTCTTCAACGACTGTCCCCGTAGCTGAAGAAGAGATGAGCCTTTCTTTTCAGAAAGGCTAAAGAACTTAATGACACAAATTCTTAATTACACAAATTAATCAAGCATGACTCATTTCCAAAGCCCAGCAAACACCTGAATTTTAAAAGAGAGAGCTTGCAATTGTGAAATTGGGATATTTTAATGCACATTTTAGCATTTTAAATAGTAAAGTGATGTAGTTATTGGAAACAGAAGGGACCTCTGCAAATGCATCACACAACCACCTGCTGCCAACCAGGATAGCGCCCAGCCTAGCCCTGCAAACCTCCCAAGATGGAAATCCAGCAGCCCTCCCTGGCACTTCCCCAAGCAGTAAAAATTGTATCAGAATTCCACCAAGACAACTAATTCAGAAGAGACAGCGTAACGTTCTGGAAGCAATTAAGAAGAGCCACATGCTGTTGCCTGTATTTCCCTAGTTTGGGAATGTGCGATTCATATTCTGGACTTATTTTCAGTCAAGTTTCAAACCTTTGTGTTAGAACACATGGTCACACAGCTCTCTGCAACAGAGTCAGTCCAAACAGAACACAAGAAATGCAGAAACAGTTCACATCATGACTAGGCTTCAGTTCTTACAAAATATCTGAACATTTCAGCACCATGGGCATGGTGAAACCTTTCAAAATAAATGCCATCCCTCTTCTTGGGGTCTGAAGCCTCCTGAAAGGATCCAACATCTAAAGAATCAAAACTTCCTAAATACTGGGACAATTAAAAGTCCCTCAGCTTATGCATCCCAAGAGCAAGGGACTAAGCACCGATTTCTTTTGGACATGTAAACAGTATTTTACACACACCATTCAAGCCTGAGAAACTTAAAAATCCCCAAACATTTAAATTCAAAGAGACAGCCAATTCCCTCTTCATGGCATGTCTCAAGGGAAGTGTATTACTAGCGATCTTTTTAAAGAAGTCTTTCTCAAAAAGCCCCTAAATGCTAAACCATTAAGCACAGCAAAACTGTCTGTGCACACCTCCAGCCCATCTCATCACCACCAAGAGCTCAGACCCCAATAACTGATTTTGTTTTTCTGTTTCCTGGCTGCAGGATCCAGGCCAGCTTTCCCCAGGGCCCAAATCCTCTACCTTAGTGCCTGCATGCAGTTTAAGCTACACAGAAAAAATAAACCCAAAATCAAACCAAAAACCACAGCCACCAGCTTCCACATCTCATATCAGACTGAAAATATGCAAAGATGCAACAGCACAGACTCTCACGTGCTCCCTTTTGCAAGTGTTCTCGCTAGTTTTTTTCCCATATCGCTTGAGTAAAGTTGTAATTAATTATTAACTTTTTAAAAGAAAATAAGATCAATACCTGGAAGAATTTTGAGCTCTGCTTCATCACTATATTTAGGGGTCCCACCACTTTCAATGACGCAGCGGTAGAGCCCTCCGTCCCCATCAGTAGCATTGCTAATTATCAGAGCTCCACTTGGTAATTTAAACACCCGGTCATCCAGAAAGACTGGCTGGTGATCCTGCTCCCACCTCACGAATGGCACAAGGTCCACGTTGACTTCACAGTTAAGGATTGCACTGTTTCCTTTAGAGACAGATGATGGTTCAGGTTGACTGATGAACCTAGGGAGACCTGCAAAAACGAAACAGGAAAGTTAGAGAAGTAATAAATCAGAGGTGTTTTGAAGATGATATAAAAGTTTTGAAGTCTGAGTCAAGATTCATTAATTTAGTTTCAAAAAATATTCAGCTGCTCTCCAACTCCTGAAAAATCTTAACCTTTGACAGCACAGATGGTGTGAGGCAAACCAATAACAGCAGTACTGATTCAAAAATAAACATAGTTTTAGAAACAAGCACATGTCGACAACAAAACAGAAAGTCTTGAGTCCTCAAAAGTGAAAGAAGACCTGCAAGTAATGGTCTGCTCCCTTCTCCAGTGTTGCTGTCATCCTTTAGGAGGATATAGTACAAGAGTGGCAAAATCCAAGTGGCTCCGTCTGTCGCTTCTGGATCAGCGGAACTTTATTCTGTAAGAGGTTCTGGCACTTTTGCTGGGGAACACAATGGCCTCTGGTACTCACCCAGGAGACAGGAACAAGGGGAGGTCTTGTATTCCCCCCACTCACAAGCTTACAGCTACAAAAGCCTCATGTATAGTGCTGTAAGGTACAAACCACTCTCGTCCAACTGCAAACTTTCACCTTTGACGTGGGAGTACACCTGAGAGCTGAGTTTCTCACAGCATAACCAAAGCTGCCAGGCCACGCAAAGCTGAAGCGCTGAGCAGCCAACATGTCACCTTTTGAGTGAAAACATTCTCCAGAAACCCCCAAAGACCACTGAACTGCTTCATGTTTGTTTTGATTGGCCAAGTCCCGGTGCCAGCACTGAGGGAGCTGCAGCCTCTGTGAGAAGAGGCTGGGGACTCCCTGTGCTGGACACACCGGGGCTGGTTCCAGCCATCCCCACGCTGGCCCCAAGGAGGCCACAGCTGAGCCAGTCAGTGAACTGGTGGCACCTCTGAAAGCATCCAGGAAAGGGGAAACTGCTGGAAGGGAAAGGGTAAGAAACAGCTCTGCAACATCCTGGGCAGCACAGGAGGAGGAGGGGAAGAAGAGCAGCTCCAGGAGCTGCCCTGGGTGGAGCAAGAGGCAGAAGAACTGGGAATGAAGGTGTGAGGTTGAGCCTGGGAAAGGGGGAAGTGGCGTTTTAGGTTTTGACTTTGATTTCCTACCACTCAAATTTATTTTAATTGGCAAGAAACTGAATTAATTTTCCCCAAGTAAAGCTTGGTTGGGGCACTGCAGTAATTGGAGAGTGATCTCCCTGTCTTGACTCACTATCTTTTAGTCGCCTTGTTTTCTTCTCCTCCATCCTGGTGAGGAGAAGAGAGTGCAGCTGGGTGTGCAGCCAGTAGCCTGCCCACCACACATATTTGCATACGATCATAGAATCATTTCATTGGAAAAGACCTCTGAGATCAAGTACAACCATACCTGTTCAATGAACCACATTTCTGAGCACCTCATCTGCTCATCTTCTAAACACCTTCAGGGATGGTGACCGAACCACTTCCTTCGGCAGCTGGTGCCAGCACCTGAGATCCCTTTCAGTGAAGAAATTTGTCCTGATATCCAATCTGTATTTTCCCTTGCACAACTTGAGACAATTCCTAAACCTTTCACACAACAACTTCCCATATCAGAGAAGGATCAGCTCTTCCAACAGAAATCCCCTTGTCCACTACTATGAGCCTGAGAACAGACTGAGGGAGTTGGGGTTGTTCAGCCCAAAGAAGAGAAGGCTCTAGGGAGAACTTAGAGCAGACTTCCAGTACAGAAAGGGGCTCCAGAAAAGCTGGGGAGGGGTTCTTGAACAGGGAGTGCAGGGATAGGACAAGGGGGAAAGGTTTTAAGCTTAAAGAGGGGAGACTGAGGAGAGATCCTAGGAAGAAATGTTTTCCTGTGAGGGTGGGGAGGACCTGGCACAGGTTACACACAGAAGTGGTGGCTGTCCCATCCCTGGAGGTGTTCAAGGCCAGGTTGGATGGGGCTTTGAGCAGCCTGATCCAGCAGGAGGTGCCCCTGCCCATGGCAGGGAGGTGGAACTGGATGGGCTTTGAGGTCCCTTCTGATCCAAACCATTCTATGATTCTATGGTTATCCGTGTAAGCAAATGGTGCAATAAAGGCAACAGAATGCAGCACAGGGAAGAAAGAGGACAAGGCACAAGGCAGGCAAAAGAAAAGCCTCCTCCCTCTCCACTCTCCATGGCAGTCACCTACAGGATCAGCTCATGCAGAGATAGCTGTGCAGCCAGCCCTGGCACTAGGCAGGGGACACCTTGCTTGCTTCGGTCACAGTCTCAAAGCAGAACTTGCACTCTTGTTTATACTTGCAGTTAGATCTGGTACTGCCACAGAAACAGCCCGCTGGTGCTTCTGACCCCTCACCTTCCCTCCCAGTAGCACACAGCTTCAGGTACAGAGTGTGCTTTTTCTTTAATGTCAGTACACCATGTGCCTTCAATATGAAAGATGGAAAGTGGGACTCCAGATTGCACAAATTAAACCACCCCAGTACAGCTATTCAAGCATGAGAACAGGGCCCGCTGGGACACAGCAGGCACCGGTAACCTCTAACTCAAATCCTTGCACACAGCCAGGACCACAGAGCAGCAAATACAAACACCAGCCCTTGGCACAGAGAAACCTCACTCGCAATTACACATCAATGAGGCTGCGACAGCTGAGGTCAGAGCTCACCTCTTCCACTCCTTCTAGCAAGCCGGTCGGTGACAACCCTTACTCATTATCTCCTATTTTTAAACGTTTGTCTCAATTGCAAAAATTCTCCTTTCTCTCTTGAAGATAATTCTTTCACTGTGTTTTAGACACTCAACTCATTTCCAAACAGTTCAATTCAATAGGTTGGCAAGTCTCTCTTAACACCTGTCAACAAAGCACTGAGAATTTAACAGGAATCAGATTCATCTTCTCTATATTTTTCATTTATTTCTGAATATATTACAGGTGTAATAAAAAAAAAAAATCACTCGGAACAAGGGCTTTAACTTGATGTTGAAGTATGCAGAATACCACGGATGAAAAATACTGCAAAACTCTTCAATGTGAAGGCGTAGGTAAGGGATGGAAAAGTTATCTACCCCTTGTGCCTCAGTGTCCTGGCGCAGTACAGTACCCTGTGCTGCTCATCAGGTCAGTAGTGGTGTCGAAATTCCATCTCCTGTATTCCTTCTCTGCCCATATTCACTGTATTTGACCTCCTAAGACTCTATAACTCTTCAGTTAAATGGTCCTTTCTATCATTTTCAGTTTGAATTCCTATTTTCTTTCAAGAAAATCCCACAGGTTTTTTGTTTGTCTTTTAATATGTCTGACCTTTGCTCTCCCATTTTTTTTAAGACATCTGGAGAAGTGGGAAGAAGCAACATGTGCTGTCACCTGATCAGGCATTCTCATGTGAATAAGAAACTTTACTTGGACTGTAGACCTCTTCATTATTAGCACCCACTTCAGTACAAATTTCAATACATCCTTTATATAAAACTTCTATGTCTATTTCTCCCACAGAAAAAATGAGTCTGAACCAGGTCAACAGCGCCAACTCCCATGCTCTGCAAACAAAGCAAACCACATCAGAGATTTATCTGAGCAAACCACAAAACACCATCTTCACCTCCTACACCAAAATAAGACCTACAGTGAAAGACCAAAATCTACAAATTTCCCACTGTGTGAGAAATCAAAACCATCAGCACCTCAAGGAGCTCCCATATGTCTGCTCTCTAGTTGTAGCCAACCTCTGATGCCATCGAGACAAACCAAACTGAACATAAAGTCTGTATACAATAGGGAAGGGGTGCAAAACCAGCAATTTTCCCAATCCTTCACAACAGCTGGACTGGACTGAATCTTCACTCATTACCTTTCCAACATACAGCTCACTTCTGTTTTCTCAAGTAATTCCTTCCATAACCCTGCACAGGCCCATATCCAACCATTATATAATTTCCCCCATCTCGGAGTTCTCTCTGGGGGCTCCTTCCACCACTTCATTCCTCTGAGAAGGACGTCTCTGATTTCCAATGTATTTACAACCAACTTCTGGCCCTTTGATCTTGACCTTGTTTCAGTATTCGTTATTTTGCATCTTTTCTACTTATCCATGACTCCCCCCCTCCGAGGTATTCCTATGAATAAAAATTAGAGCATCTTTCAGCTTTCCTGCTGCTTCGTTAATGAGGCTGCAGTCTTCAGTTTCTTGTCATCCTTCCCCTAACCATCCTATCCTCTCCTAAAGAGTCAGAATCGCAGAACCATTTGGTTAGGATTAGCCAGAGCAGAGTCAGCTATGAGGTCAGAGCAGGTTACTCAGTGATTTGTCTGTCAGATGTTGAAAAACCCCATGGATGGAGACTCCATAACCTCTCTGGCAACCTATTCTCCCACCTCACAGTGAAGAATTTCTCCTTAAACCCAGTCAGAACCTCTTTTGCTTCAGTTGACATCTCACACCTCTCACTCTCCCACCACGCACCACTGCCAGAACAAAGAGACAACAGACAAATTGAAGTGCCTGTTGTAATTTAAGATCGCAAACACTCATGGAAATATAACAGAATTGCTTCCTCGTGTCTACTGCAAATGTTTTCCCAATAGATTCAACAATCACATCAGCTCTCTGCACACCGGCAGGCTGCAGTCAGTCCTATCATCCCCCACCTAGGCTTCTCTTCCCTCATGAAACCAGGCTCTCTGTCCCATCTTTGCACCATACCAAACCCACTGCTGTATGTACAGGGTTCTGCACACTGTGCTAACAAGTTTCACCACTTCCAGTTCACAGCATCATTTAATTCTCCCTACAAGCCCATTGAGGGCACAGCAGCAGTAATAAGGTCTCCCAAATTTGCCACACTTGCTAATTTTGTAGGTATATGCTTTGTTCTCGTAGCAAAATGACTGATGAAGACACCACACAGGAGCTTTCTAAAGCCTAGTCTGAGGCCTCTTGCCATTCTAAAGTTCTCCCTCTCAATATAACCCTACATTCTCACAACCACTTCAGATCCTTAACAATTTTCTCATTTAAATTTTTATTAGCTCAATCTTTAATATTTTCTAATGGACAGCGTAGCAAAGGGCTGTGTTGCGGCATGCCCATTGTATTATAGTGCTTAAAGTCATCAACGGCTTCATCAAGAAACTCTGATGCAAACCGCAGGCAAAAGCCAAGTTACAGCTCAGCCTTCTTTGCCCTTCACTCTCTCTGAATTACCCCTGCCTCTGAAATCCTTTTAAAAAGGGCACGGTGTTGAGACCAAACTAATTGGTCTATAATCATCCCTTGCCTTTTTGCACAAGTGTTCTACCTCAGTCATCCTTCAAGAAGAACATACTGGCCCTGAATTCACAAGTCATTAGAAAGCCTTATTTAACAGACCTGCATATTAGGGCAACTCTTTACCAGCCTGGAAGGAAGCCCTGAGCCTCCGTGTTTTGCCACAAGCGCTCTGGCTTCTGTTTTCACCTCAGCTGTTGCCATCTCTCTACCCTGCACAACCACCTTTGGCAGAATCAGTGTATCAGCAACTTGGAGCACAAGTGAGAACGTTACTGGAGGACTACAGCCCTGTAATCTCTAACATAAAGTTCAACGAGGCCTTCCTTTAACTCCTTTACCAACACCACTCACTTTTGGACAAGACAGGAACTGTATATTGTTGTGTGCAGGTGCTCCATCAAGCGTAAATAAGCATTATTTACGATGGTCTAATTACTCCCTAGCAATGAAATCACAGTTCATAGTCCAAGTCATCTTAAATACCAGCAAAACCTTTATTTGATCATAGATCTGTGTAGTGTTAATATATATATTAACCTAGAGTATAATTTTGCCCTAAAAGAGTAATTTTCTCTTATTCTATGATTATTTATAATCTGCACTGTTTAAAAGCCTCCATTGCAGAAGAGGCCCTTCTGCTTTAGCCAGCAGACAACCACAAACCATAATGATGGATTACAAAGGGGCTCTAAACATAAGCCTTAATTACTATTAATTCTGAGACATGTTTATGAGCACAGTAGCAGGACCCATGGTGCTGGTTCATCTCCAGCAGCAGTGCACTCCTAGAACACACCCTTCATCTGTCCATCCTGAATCTCACCACCACAGAGCCATTCTTTTCCTCTTCAAATTATCCACATATTAACTTCTAAGCCTGCATTTCCTTAACTTTCTGTAATAGTTTTCAAATGCACTACCGTGTAAGCAAATCCAGTCTCTACTTAAACTACAGATACATTTAAAACTCTTCTTTTAAAGTTCAAATTTAAGAAAATGGATATTTTTTCTCAATGTTTTTTATTTCCCAGTCACTTCAATCAAGGCTATGCAAGAAGATCTAATCAGAATCAGTTACATTTTTAAAGAGGAAGCAGTGCCCACTCCTCGCCCACATGTTGCACGACATTCAGTTGAAGATATTATTCCCTTTTTTGCTAAATGAACATGATGACAAATGATACTTTGGGGCTCTAATATTAAATATATTTTTTTCACATTTGTATGTACATTAATCATCCTATGGCAGCACAAATATGTTATATATCGATTTAGGACACTGAAGGGAAATACTACTGACCTAGCAGGATCACAGGTTAATAAACTCAATTTAAGAAGGCTGATTTTCCACTTGGAATGTGCTCTAAACACTGACAGAACACATAAGCAAAAGGACGATTCTCACATGCATACTACAGGCATCGATGCACCACAAACTTCAAAGCTTCTGTCAGGACAATGCAAGGAGGAGGGGGGAGTCAACCCTGTCCCTATTTTCTCCTTCCCTTTGTTCCTCCCCTCCCCTCAAAGGACCAGAGAGAGCGTAGGAATGTGACTGAACAATCTACTTCAGGCAAGTTTGTTCCATTCAGATGAGATCTGTGGCCCACTGTCTCAGCTCCTGAAAAAGCAGAGAAGTGCCTAGAAGAGCAATAATTCCCATGCTCCTGGCAAACACAGCTGGTAAGAATTCTGGCTGGAGCCTGTTGCATTCAATAGAGGCAGTATCCCACCCCCTGTGCTTCCCAGAAGTGGAGGAGCTGATTGTTCCAAGGCAAACGCTACTCCAGTTGAGTAGTCTCTCTGCAACCACAAGGCAGTGCCAAACGCTTCTGAGAAGGCTTGAAGGATAAAAACTTCCACACTCAACAATTACCACCTAACTCACTCATATGACACTGTCCTACATCCAGAGGAAACACCTGCCTTATGCTCTAAATGCTGGGTGTCAGGAGTTACTGTACATGCTCAGTTTTATCTAATGCAGATGCTGTTACCATCCACACCTTTAATCCTCTTCAGAACCCTACTTAGCTTTTGGCATCAAACTTGCTAAATCAAGACTGCAAATGAAAAACAAGGAAAGAGAACAACTTTTCATCTCCAGAAGAGGTTGCACAGGACTGACCTGACCCCTGCTGTGACCGGTTCTGTACCTGCAAAATGTGGTCACAGGCCGACCCCATCGAGACTCTGCAGCACTTTTGTTCGAATTTGGACTGATGACCAATCCACAGCTCTATTGCTACTCCATTGAAATAGCCTCTCGGGAGGTGTGAAGATTGTAGCAATGTGAGTAGATAAATGAATACAGAAACAGGATACCCTATTGTTAAAATAGCTACAACATCTGTCACCCTTCAGTGAAGCAGCGGATCTCAAAGATGCTGCATATTTTGTTAGTACATCAGCTCTCACCCCAACCCTGTTAAAAAATTAATAAGTCCAGCCATCTGTGGACACTTCATTAAATTATCACAGCTCCTTTTCTTCTCCTTCGCTTGAACACTATTCAGTATTATTTGTCTGAGTGGTAGACGTGTGAAACATGGTTTAAAATACATTTTCATTAATAAGACATATTTCACAAATCTCACTAGCGAACACATTACACTTCACAATTACAAAACATTCACAGAGAACAGAAGTTCAGCATTACCTGAATTAAGACAAGGCCAGATGCTTCCAATCCTTTCTACAAAGAAGAAACACCAACTATCACATTTTTTTTCCCTGCCTTGCTTAGGCAAACCAGACAGAGAACGCAACCTGGCCTCAAACAAGACAGGAGACAACTGATCTAGGCAGGAATGTTCTTAGAAGGACTACAACATGCATTGAGGAAAACCTGCCCAAAGTCCTGTTGGCTGAACCAAAGTGAGAAGCATGTGGAATACACAAAGAAATGAGACATCTCAGCCCATAACCAGAATTCGGACTGTTAAACACAGCCCTGGCAAGACAAGCAATACAGCAGATACTGATTTTAAAAGGTATCCCTTGGTCAGAGCTAAGAAACAGAG
This sequence comes from Tapera naevia, assembly GCA_033556795.1. Taxonomy (NCBI): domain Eukaryota; kingdom Metazoa; phylum Chordata; class Aves; order Cuculiformes; family Neomorphidae; genus Tapera; species Tapera naevia. The sequence goes on from JAUMJJ010000353.1 coordinate 364,430, forward strand.
GTAAAGGGAGAAGATACAATTGCCCACAGCAGTAGCTCACTGACATCTCTGCCTACACGTGTATTGCCAGCACACAGAGAGCAATCTGGTGTGACACAAGAGCTGTTTTTAGTCAGAACTGAACGTCAGATCTCTGAGGTCCCTTCCAAGCTCCATTATCCTATCACACTCTACAGAAAACTACGGACAGACACAGCAAAATATTCCACAAACTACTGTACAAAGAGGAGCAGGACTACACTGTCAGAACAAGCTTCTAACAGGGAAAGTCAGAGCAAAATTGATCACATCCTGGAGCACCAGAACACATTCCATCAAATTTATTGCAGTTTGTCAAATTATTATTTTACTTCAATAAAACACATTGCTGCCTCTCCTTTGAGTGAAGTGCATTCCACTCCTCCATGACACACAGTTGTCCTTTACGCAGCAGGGGTAGACCTTTGGCGAAGTCTAACATCCTGGAAGCCCAGACTGAAATATAGCGTCATAACAGCAGCCATGGAGGCTTGAGAAAAACTCAAATTGCTGTGATCACATCTGATTACAGATCACTTCTGATGTTGAACCAGGGCACAGAAAGCTCAGAGTACCTGCTGAACTCAGCCCATCAATGTAAATAAAGCTATATAGAGATCCTGGCTGCTTCAGAGATATTGCTTAGCCTAGAACGACTCTCTATGCTCAAACCAGGACACAATCCCAGGTGTTCGCTACCAGCTGCTCTCAGAAAAGCTTGACAAAAAGAAATGAGACACAAGTCATAAGATAATCCTGGTGAAACCACTAGACTCGTGACTGACAGCACAATACTGAGTAAGAGACAAGTCAACCATCTAGAAATACCTAGAATGGAGTAGGTGCAGTAACAACATCCCTAAAAGCAGAGCCGGGCTTGTGAATACAGGGACAACAAACAGAAATACTCCAGCAATGGCAGCAGAAAAAGCTGCACTAGCTACAAAGAATTTGATCTACACAGACACTGAGAAACACTGCCAGTAGACATTTCTAAACACAGCAGAAAAATTAACTGAGAGCATGCCAACTATGGAGTAATTTATTTGGTTCTGTTGAAGAACATTCTAATAGTGAGGATAATGAAGACAGCACTTTAGGATTTTAAGAGAAGATCTGAAGAGAAGCTATGCAGATTGCCTCATCATTTAAGGAACCTCAAGTCTTCATAATAGACTGCTAAAAACCAGTACCGACTCACAATTACTCTTTTAAAACAAAATCAAAAGCCATAACAAAAGAAGAATAAGATCTGAGTATTCTGGTGAAATAAAAGAGCTTGACAGGTTAAATAATTTTAGATCCAAGCGAGGCTATCAATTACGAAAGCTCATGTGGACAAGCTATTCAAAGAAGATTAATGCCCGGAGAGGACTGTCATGATAAATCCATCAAGAACACGGACGAAAGGAAAGATCAGAAAAACTTTCGGAGGCAACTCTATAGACAGTGATAAAGACAGCTGGTACCTGACAAGAGACATTGAAGGATAGGAAATGACCAAATCAATTCCACAGAGAAATACAGCAAAGAAACCCCTCAAAACCAGCAACTGACCACTGACGTAACAGGAGACACAAATACAAAGGAGAAAGAACTTCTACAGGCACAAACACCAAGCTGAGAAAAATGATGCCTGGAGACAAGAAGGATGTGTGGCAGGAAAGAGGAGGAACTCTAAAAGGAGTATAACTAGCAAGTTATTTGACAAAACTGTAGTTCACTCCAATGGATAAGGAGACAGAGAGCCAAGGTGTGGGTTCATTGACCCTTGAACCAGAACAGTTGCTACCAACGAAGCTCACCATATCAGAGAGTTTTTAAAGGTCTCTCCATAACAAAGCCTTTCCTTGTTTTATTTTTACTGTGTTCAATTTGAAAACAGTCACAGAAGAACAGGTTAATAGGGCATCTAAACCTGGACTATGACTTCAGATCCCATTACAGAAGGAAGAGCAGCAGTGTTACAGAAGTCAATGAGTTATCTAGAGACACTTCTCCATGCAAAAATAGGGTTTAGATATGCAAATAAGGAGGAGTTGCAGGTTTTTTAATAACTAACAAGTTTATTTTTACTGTACTCATGTGCACCGTAAGAGATATACCATGCTTTTAAGAATGTTACGTACCAGGAACTACCTCACCAGAACCAACTATGGCAAGTTTCATAACTTGTTTTTCCTTATTAAAATTTTTTCCTCTATTTTGTTTCCTTTTCAGTGTCATTAAACTTCCTCTTGAATTTCTACTATGAAAAAATAAAGAATTTATCATGGCAGAAGTGAGTGTATGATATTCCTTACCTTTACTGCTTCTCAGTCATCCTTCATTTGGGTAGGTGCAGTAACACAAGTTCTTATTGTTTTCAAAATGCAATATTCAGTGGATCACAAACCCAACTCCTTCACTTTCGCACTGTCTAACTAAAGCTGACACGTCTTGTTGAATCCCACACCAGAATCTGCAGTGAGTTAAGAACACAGCCCAAAACTGCAGCCATCACTTGCCTAACAGTTTGGTGTTTGGCGAGCAATCTATGTGCAATCTTGTCAAACAAAGCCACTGAAGGGACTGCTGGTGCTGACATGCAGACCATAAATAAGGAAAAATGCATATTTGAGTGAAAATATTAACAAATGACAAAGCTAATCTAAACAAAGTTGATCCAGCTTTCTTGTTCTGGGCTGCTGATGCATCATCAATATGCTCTCACTTTCCACTCTGCACCATTATCTCAAATCACCCATCAATAGATCGTCCACTGCAAACCCAAGCAACCAGAGAAACTTGGCAGAGGCTCCTCTCACAGAATTCGTGCTGCTCTGCATATTAACTGTATTGCCTCTCATAGCTTCAAAACCAAAGGTCATGAATGCATACTGCAAAGAGCTTCGATTTTTATGACACTAAGTTTTCGTTAATGTACTTCAAAAAAATAGACAACTTTGTGCATTAACAAAATGACAAAGGGCACTTTCCTTGCTAACTACAAGACTTAAAATGTTAAGTTGCAAACCGGTAAACTGACAAAACCTAATCTTTTAGTTTATAATGACATGAAATGTTGCACCTAAGATAATGCCTAATTAAGAACATCTTAACTTAATGAATGAGCACAGGATTTAAATATTTGTGCACTGTTTGTTTAAGAATAAAGATTAGCTGCTACGACCATCTGAAACAAGCTGTGACAGCAAGAAGGGGATGGCCACTACATAGAAATGGACAGCTGAGGTTTCACCAGTTTGGATTGTTTCCCTGCATGCACCCATCTGAGACAAGGATCCACAACCTCACCCACTCCGTATTCCTCAGGGGGAACTCACACTGCTCTCACCGGTAACACCACTCTGGAACATCCACACCAGTTTGGTTCCTTCTGAACAGCAATACGAGATTGTTACTAATGCAGAACGCAGGAGTGTTACAGATCTGCCCGTGCCCCTCTCCAGCAGCTACAGGAGCCATTTCTCACCCTCCAATGGGCACAACGAAGGTTTGACTCCTGTACTGCCTCAGGGGTTAGCACAGCACTAGTCACAGCAGGGCTGCTCGACTAGATTCTATATCAGGTGGAATAAACTTTAAACACAAAAGCTTAAGAAAATCTGCCTTTTCCAACAAAAGTAGTGGGTTTAATATCATTCAAAATCAAACCAAAATCCCTTCTCCTAGGCTATCACTCAATCATTAAAAATCAAAGATGAGTTTAAAACCAAACAGGTCTATATTCTCCCGCTGTGGGTTTCTACCCAGGACTCAAATAATTTAAGTTCAGCTGCAGACAAACCATAAAGCTATCTGCTTAGGATGAGGCAAAAAGCTGCCTAACATTAAATCTGAACTGGTATGGTGCTTCCATGTGAGCTGTTGGAGACAGCTTCTCTCCTACCCGTTAGGAACAGCACAGACACTCACAACCCAGTAAGAAAGGAAACACTATTCAGTTGTAACCTTCCACACCAGGCAAATTTAGCAAAAGCCATGTGATCCCAGAGGTGCACGGCATGGTGACTTTTATGCAGCTCTTAGCAGTTACAGCAAAAGGCAGAGACAAAATTTCAACCCAAATTAATGTTTGAGCAAAATTCTTAACTATTCACCATTGCTTGTACAAAAGTGATTTGGATATTAAATAACTACATACCATGATGTAAGAGAAGCTAAGTTCTCACCCTCACGACACAACTCTGATGATGTGCCTTGCAGAGATCTAGCAAGAGTACATCCATCCAGGTCCTCCTCTCTCCCAAAATCTGGGGAATCATTTCTTGGGCACAACTTCACCCGCTGTGGATCATCCCAAATCTGCAGCAATAAGTAACTCCATATCCATTACACAGCCTTCTCTATGTGTGCTCATTTACAGCATCTTGGTACACTATGAAAAGTAATACTCTAAATTTATTCTGGTCAAGCTTCACATAAGGGTCCGGCATTCTCCTTATCAAGCAGCTCCATGCAGCAGGGCAAAAAACACACTTCCCATCTCTTCCTCCTCTGGTCTCAGTCTCCTGCTCCCCAGGGAATTCCCTTCTCTTTCTGTCATCCCCTGACAAAGCAACAAAGCAAAGGTGTTATGTATTTTTCAAGACACACAAGATCCGAGAGAGCAACATCATAGAGCAGTTATTTCACCACACAGCCCAACCCTGTGTCCTGGCCCCCTGGTTTGAGTCTGTACCTGGATGGAGATGGATCAGCAGAAGGATGCACCATCAATACATACGGACATTTAGCCTTCAGATACTTGATTTCACAGGCACAAACACTGCTATAAAGGTTTTAAGTGAAGTTCTGGAAAGAAAATCATTGAAGATAAATTTTATTACTGACTGGAGCAACCTTTTCTCTGTGTCCCAGCAGCAGAATCCAAGGCCAGAGCCTTCAGCATCAGGTGGCACCTAAGCCATAGGAGCTGCTCCCTGAAGAAGCAGAAGGAGGAGCATTCATTCCAATCAGAACAGCAGAGGAGTACAGAGAACACCCTGCCAAGGAGCACACAGTGCAAGGACACGCAGTGAGTTTACTCCAAACCTTTCATCCACACACATGCATGCTGTGCCCCAGCCCACACAAGTCACCAGGTACTACTGGGTGTGCACAGAGAAACGGAAGTCCATAGAGGTTTCAGTGTTGGTTTCCAATGCAAAACAATTCCTGAAGCTTCACTATGAGAGTTTCCAGAATCACTTTTCAGGATGAAACAATGCTTGTCCTGGATGGTGCTGCATCTGCAATGTTTGAGATGGTTCCAAAAGAAATAGCACGGTTTTATCCAATACAACCCTGCCTTCTGGAGCTGTTGAACCCTGCTAGATTTCAACATTACAGGGCAGGAGCATTTCTTACCAGAAGCCGTTTGCCTGCACATTTGCCAAAAGTAATTAAGAAATGGAAGTTTGAAAATAAAATTTCTATAAACATTTAAATAAGAAATAACAATATAAGGAGATTATTTAATCAGGTTGGTGGGAAAAAATAAAGTGCTTTTTGAACTATTAAAAGTCAGGCATACCTACAGTCAGTGACAATGTAGGATACAGCTGCCTCATCACAACCAAGCAAATTACATACAGAGCTTGAAGCCAAGTATTATCCAATGGAAAGATAAGTGGAAGAGGAGGAAGAAAAACAGATTGATTCACTTGGGGAAAAAAGACAAGAGGTGAAATAAATGATTTAGAGAATAGTCTTTAAATGGATATATAAAAGCAATAAATCCTCATGATGAAACTCAGTGCCACTGTTATGCTTCAGACCTTTTACATCTCCACACATCTCTCAATAAAAGCTTTAGGAAAGCTTTAAAAAAGTAATAGTAAACAGTGACTGGAAAAAAAATATCATCTCGGGAATATTTTTAAGCTCGTGTCATGATATTTTTCACTAAAACACAGCCAAGCTTATTTTTCCACAGCTCCCCAATACTTTGTAAATCTTTTTCCAATCTGTGTTTTTTAAGAGCAATCCCAAACTTCACCTGTTGGAAGATCTCACTGGCACTTAAGTATCAAAGGCAGATTTGCATTTCAAAAGCCAATTAAAAAAACATACTGTAGCGAGGCACTGATTAAAGTGTTGTGGCTTTACATAAATTAGGCCATTCCTTTGACTGTCCCCAGTCCAAATCCATCATAATAACAGCAAAACCTGTAAAATCCCTGGACTATGAGCACCACACCATCTCCCCCCACCACCCCGATCTCCTTGTGGTTGCAAAGAAAGCTAATCCACTTTTAAAAATACATCTGTAATTTCACAGATGTAGTCCAGAGCATGATACCATCATTAAGCTCGCACAGCAAGAGGAAGCAAATAAGGAAAGAGACACAGGAAACTACAAACTTCACCTTCGGTTTGCTAGAAGGAACCAAAACATGGACGCAAACAGCATGAAAGAGTATCCTGAAACTGCTGATTGCTAAAGAAAGCTAACAACACCCTTGCTGTTGGCAATTGGGAAAAGGAAAATCTTTTCTACCAGAAGCCTCGCAGAAGGGTAATAACTCACCGTTACGGTGCAGTACCACACAGTTTCCAGTCACAGGCCAGTCAGGGTGCTATGAAGTATTCTTTATAATGGGATATTTTATCATAACTTCTGACTTGTTTAAATCAAGAGAAATGAAAGAAAGAAAGGTCTAGTTTCTAGGGGAGTCTCAGCTGCCGCAGAAACTTTGCTTCTAACACCTGAAAAAGCCTGAAGGGTAATGGCTTCTCACCTATTACCACATGGGGAAAGGTTCTGTAAAAGCACATTGTCCAACGCACTACAAACTTGCTGATCCACACCATCAACAGTTTTCCCCTGCCACAACACATTTATAGCACTGTGTCCAGGACACAAATTGAAGGAAGAAACCCAGAAAGTAGGGTTCTAACACAAAGCACTCAGTCACTGTCTGAACGTTGGTGCCCCAGTACTGAGAGTGAGTTTTGGCTTGGCTTTTCTGTATGATGGCTAACTAAGCCTCTCTGCCACCTTGTGTCAATATCCATCATCCTACGGCCATAGAAGAGCTTGAGGTTCCCACATTCAAGAACTTCAGGTCTGTCAAACTAATTTATAAACCCTTTGAATAATTTGAAAAATGAATCAAAGTTTTCCAGCCTGCTTGACCTTCCCGCCAGACTTCCTGCTGGCAGAGCGCTCTGCATTACCTACCGGCTCTCAGGGAAAACAGGGTGGTGACAAGACTGAAAACTCAAAACCCATGTTCATTCTCAGATACGATGTACCACAGCATGTGGCTACTGAATTTTTCTTTGCCCTGGCCCGCACTACTCACCAGGACCTGTCACCTTCAGGTAATGAAGTTACTTAATGAATAAGTAGCAGTTAAAACACTCGAGTCACACTTCATGATATTCTCTTTTACAGAAATTAGGTGCAGGGCACTACAGCATTCCCACACCCCATACAAATTCAGCACAGCACTGCTCAATTAAGAAGGGAATGACCTGCCTCCCACTTATCTCGGGGCTGAGGAGAGACCTCACTATGCATACTACCCCCACACTTACTGCAGTCTGAAAGCTTCCAATTAAAACAAAGGGTCAGGGGAATATTACAAACCACTGATAAAACTGAAGGATTCAAAGGAGGTCAGGAAAAGCAATGTAGTTAAACCTGAATTTAAATATTCTCTCTCCCATTCCAAAGCCTTTAGCAGCCACAGCTCCCCTTCCCCCAACTAAAGGAGGAGACTGTAACCCTGCACAGCTCTCAGCTTTAAGCAGTCTGACCAATCCTTTGCAGTGGCAGAACCTCCCAAGCCCACTGCAGCCAGAAGATGCTCTTCTGCCAGTCTCTACCATAACAGCAGGGCGATGCAGAACAGGCATCAAGAGCACTGTCACTAGTTCTGAACAAGCATTACAATTTCTATTGCATATAACTGATCAGTGATCTTGGAACACAGCTGTTGCCTCTGTCTCACCTTGGGTAGTAAACATTGGTGCTGGCTTGGGCTAGACTGTATTTGTTCAGTTTTCCAGCAAAGATTATTTGAAAACTAAACAGAATTGTGGGGTTTTAATACAAGAAGGCTCTTACAGACTTCACCCTTTCACAAACCACCAGATAAAATAATATCTTCTGAAATATTAACAGGAAATTTTAATGACATTTTGGATTACCTTCATTTTTAACCCCATTAACCTTACCTAATGATCATACAGACCAGAATTATAACAGAAGCAAGGCGCTGAATGATCTCATGTGGAAAGCAGCAGAATTAATCACACAGCAGCAGTGTAAAAAGGTGGTAATTGCCCGAGATAAGTGCGTGAGAAGTGCTTTTACTGTCCTCATTGCCAAACTTAGAAATTTATTTCTCATTCAGTGACTCTGAAATTCACTCCTTTAAGGTATAAAACCCCTATTTTTTTACTTCTGACATTTCTGATGTTTCACAACAATGCTACAAGCTAGCTTAATCGAAACAACATCGGAATACAAATGACAGTAAGCAGCAGCTCTGGGAGATGCTCACAAGTCAGAAAGAATTCATTACCTCAAGACATTTATTAAGCAAAGCAAAAAGCTGTTTGAAAAAAAGGCTGGCAAACATCATTAGAGGAACAAAAGAAAATTGCTTCATAGGTTTCTTTCCTAGGTACATCACCTTAGTTTACCTTCTTTTGTTGGTTTTTGTAAGAGTGAGGTAAACTTCAAAGTCATTCATAGCCTCTTCCAGCTATGCAGCTTACAGCATGCACACAGTCTAACACTCCTGATCCCCAAGACACAAGAAAATGACATTCCAAAAACAGACTGCTTTTCCCAATCATATTCACTATTTTTACCTGCAAGCTTCGCATACCTCCCTCTAACATAAAAGCTGTTACCAAGGCATGGTGAAGGTCACCCAAACCACCAAAGGCACAGTTACGACTTGGGTTTCTTAGCATCTGTCACAAAAGTTCTAAGCATTTGGGTGGTTGTTACTTTTCAAATTCCTTGTTCACACCTGATATTTAAGAAACAGAGAAATACAAAACCCAGCACCCCTACTTCCTCTACCAGCCTTTCAGTTCAGCAGGATGACAGAGGGCAGATAAATCTCTCCATATAAGAGCCAGAAAAACTTATTTTTAAGGGCATTCTACATAAAGAAAGTAGAACTCTGCTTGTTTTTCCCCCTCTTCTAAGCTGTGGTAAATCTTCATTATGATTACATGCACCTGACAGTTTTTTAACCCATCCATTTCAGCTTTCCTGATCTTTAGGATTCCCTAAATACCCCCACACTAAGCCACTTAGATGAGTAGAATGTATGATGACTTTCAGGTAGGAGTGAGATACTGCCGTAGTTTCACTGATAAGTGATGAAACTATCTTTTCCTTTCTTGGAGAATACCCTCCTCTTTTTGCCAGGGCAGGGCATGTACCCACATTACCAGGCTGGTGGTACTGAACAGCAGCAGCGACTTACCTGCTACCGTGAGCTTTGCTGTTCTGCTGACAATAGTCCCCAGGCTCTCCACAGTTGCCACACACTGATAATATCCTTCATCAGGTTTATTATGCTTGGAATGCACCACACTGTTTATTAATAAAGATCCATCTGGTAGCAACTGGCGGCGGTCATCCGACACCAGGTTCAGAAAAGTCCCATCTTTCTTCCATTCAATTTTCGGAGCAGTCTCACAATAAGCTGAGCAGTTCATGATAACAGCAGCCCCACGAACCGACAGGACATCTGTGGGCTCCACCAGAAAATAAAAAGGAGTGAAGGTTCTCACAAGGGATCCTGCAAAACACAAATCACAGCACAGTTTGGAGTTAGCCTTCCACATTTTTTAAACACAGAATGCATCCTCATTTCAAAACATTGTAATGTGCATGACTCACAGTACCACCTCCCTGAACGTGTTAGAAACAGCTTGGTCTGCATGGCAGTATTCTCTGCCCGGACTTTGTACATCACTGGATTCTTAAATTCAAACAAGTTTTCATCCCTATAAAGTATTCGCTCACTGGAACCCGTGTGGGTACCAGTCCTGAGCAATTTATTGCAAACACAAGTCTGCCACATCAAAACCGATACAAACTAATAAATGTGCCTGAGGGTCACATTCATAACAAGCAACACGCACTCTCAGGGCTCTTCTCTCAGCCTTCTGTGTACGACTGCCATACCACAGCTGTGCTGTAATTTGTTTTTATAGAAAATATGAAGAAACATTAAGAATAATTCAGCCCTCAAGAGAAAAAGTCTCTGGTTCTGAGCTTAACACATCACACAAGTGCCAGAAAGCTTTTTTTTTTTTTACTTCCATTCTAGTTCAGGATAAACATAATTACTTCTCCATTTTAAGTATTCCCAAAAGACTTCTATAATCAACATCTAGTCTCCATTAAGAAGAGAATTTTAATTAATATGTTTCTGGTGTATTTGGTCAAGCAGAAAGATTGTGTGCCAATATCACTTTGACTTAACTTAATCATCCATAGATAACAGGAGGAAAAAAAAATTCTTTCAGGGAAGAGTGATTTTCCAAACCAGCATAAGGTGGGTGCAGAGAAAGCAGGATGCCAACCTTACGAACAACACCCAGACTCGCCACCTGCACCAACGCCTCCACCTTCCCTCCACAGGGGGAGCAGGAGCGGGAGACTCTACAGACCATCATGGCAACAAGAACTGAAACACTGTCAGCTGTCTACCAGGAAACAAATCAAAAAGGCAGAGATGAAAAGGCCAACAGGGCTCCTGAGGTGAACCCCTTCAACCCTGAGGTGCAAGGACCCCTCCTGTCTCACACAGACAGCAGCTGTGAAAGGGAACACTCCAAACAAAAATGCCAGCTGAATGCACAGAGCCAAACATACCAGATCTTCCTGCAATGTCTAGAAATCATTTTTCCATAGATGCAGCAATTAAATGGCAATCCTAACAAATAAAGCGTATTTCGCAAGCACTGCATCCAACGCACTCTCAGTGTGTGGTGGCAGAGTCAGACCACTTGTCTAAACTTCAGAAGTAACCTGAAGCACATCTACCTCTGAACCAGTTCACGTGATCTGACAAATAAGAATACGTGAAACCCTAAGAATGTCCTTTTACTTTTCAGAACTTCTTAGAAGGTGCAGGCAATACGTAATGCTTGTAAACAGCACTGTTTGAAAAGGGTTAAAATGCATTCACAAAGACAAAATGAAGCTTCCACCACAAACACTAAGCCCTTCCTGAAGAGCCATAAAAATACCCATCTCTATTTTGTCTTTCATAGTGAAGGTGATAGTGCAATGCTGAAACACGTTAAGACCACCTTGAAGAGAATATGCACTTAATAACCAGATTTGTATCATGAAATCACAGAATAATCGTGAACCCTGTGTGTTTAGAAGAAGCACAAATAGGAAGGAGACAAAGTCTGTCCTGTCAGCATTTTAGCTCCTTCAATCACTTGTGGGTTTTGGGAGTTTTTGTTTGTTTGTTTTTAAATCGGGTTTACCTTCTAAAATAGCTTTTATTAACAAATTTATATGATTCCATCTATCACTGGATTGCACACAAAGTCTCTTGTCTCCAAATGGACACTCCAGCTTCCCCTGAGAGGGTCTCCAGCCTCCTTGCAGAGCCCATTGTCTCTACTGCTTAGAATTCACAGTAACTTGGAGATAAGGCTGGAGTGCTGCTAAAGAAACAACAGATAAATTATGCTTTTGTAGGTTATATCACTCAAATCTTCTTCTACCTTCAATAATTCAAATATGAAATAAGAAAAAAAAAGTACAGAAAGACTGACGTGTCCCCAGTGACAGAAGTCTCGGACAAGACTGGGGACGGGTTATGTCAGAACTCAAATCCCTGAGATAAACTGAGATGTCTTTCCTCAGGATAAACAAAAGATAAAAAACGTACACACCAAAAAAGCCCAGAACAAACCACAAAATTTCTAGTTGCTGCTTCTGTTACTTTGGTTTCCACAATCGCAGTCATGTGTAGATGCACTCAATTCTGTGTGGAGCTCAGTTTCAGCTCTAACAACAGAAGAAACCAAACGAGTCAGCAGCACAAAGAAAATATTTTAGCCTGCCTATCCATGTAATCTCTTCCATCACTTCAGAAAGTTACAGGTTTGTTTTAAATTAAAGATTCAGCCTTATTATCCCTGAGGTTTCCAATAAAATCATTCTACCCAAGCCACCAGTCTTTTTCCCCTCGTTACACGTTCCTGTCTTTCCAATCCAGATCCAGCCCCCTACCAGAACAAACACAAACACCCTTGAGCTTTGTTTTTCTCTGCCTTTTTCTGGCTTTTTCAATAAAAGGGGAGGCTGGGTTGTCTTTTCTCTTGCCTCGCTTTGGTGCAGACTGCAGCAGATCAACTGCACTGATGGGATACGATCATTCTTATCCTGGAAAGAAAGAAGGCACCCAAGAAAATAACATTGCAAAGGAGAGGGCATGCAAAGAAGAAACAGTAGCACTGAAGGGATCAGAGATTCTCAGAAAGAATGGGAAGCAGATTCCCAGCCAGGTTCCAGAGGTAACATTAAAAAAAGCTCTTGCCAAGAACCCTGTGAAGACACCACGCAGCCTGCTGTGACTCGGGATACTATCAAGCTCCTGCACAGACAGCGGTGGAGAGAAAATAAACAGGCTGGGAAATAAGTGTGTCCCATCCTGAAGGGAGCTGAACAAGGATTGAGACCCCTCTGTCCTGCGCTCTCAAGTTGAAGTCTGCAGCTGAGAGTGAGGGGCACTGGAGCAGTGCCAGTGGGTGCACCCACACCCTGGCAACTGAGTCCACACCTTATTCAGCATTAAAGTGCTCTGTACATACAAGACCCCAGTAAATTTCTTTTCTCCCACGCTATCAAGGTATTGATTGAAGGATACCTCATTATTTAGGGCAGAATTGAAGTATTTTAAGGTTGGAATCCTTCCTCTTCCATGTACCTCACTCTGAGAAGGTGTACGTCCATAGGTATGTAGCCATCACTGGCTTCATTTGTGTTAATACTGGCCCAAGAAAATGATAAATCAAGACAAGCCTATCCTCTGCTCAGAAACATGCACAGTTAAATCTTGCTCGTTCCCAGCAGATTTTTTTCCCCCTCAGACCTGCTCTTGAAGACCAGCAACAGGGACTCTGCAGTTCCTACAGGCATCTAGTTCTAGCGCTCCACATTATCACCAGGACCATCACACAGTATTGCCATGATTTAAGTATTTTTTTGCCACTGTGGGCATGGAGAACAAGTTGTTCATCTTTCCTGTTTTTCTACATACTTGAGGATTTCTCAAGGCTTTTCTTTAGGCATAGCATTTCTAGTTCAGTACTAGATAGAAAATCTAGGTAGGCAGTAGGCTCTGATAAATAACTCTGACTCCCTTCTGACCAGCCCATGTTCTTCCCAAAGTGCTGTGCCCAAACTACAATGCAGCGCTCTGGCAGAGACAAGCTCAGCGTGAGATCCAGGTAGAGCACCATTGCACGTGTTCGGAAAGCTCTACAACTCCGTTCTTCACCCCTCACAAAATCAAGGTTTAGCACAGAAACATTAACACTACCAACTGCAGTGACCTGAAATCCCTTCATTACCGTAACCCCGGGTCCTTTTCTCAGAAACTGGCGTGAGGCTTTCCTGTTTCCATTTAATGTTTCACTAGCTGATCACTCCTGCCTAACTGTACTAACCTTCACTCGGCTCCTCCCAGTTTTTCCTCCTTCCAAAAACGTTTACTGATTTTGAACTCTAATCTTGTCCTCCCTCTTCTAGCGTTAAGCTGTGTGAGACTTTAACAAACACAGCTTGTTCTGCCATCCAGGCTGTGAGTGGAACACATCTCGGGGAATTTTACTCAGAATACAGTGCAAAACCCCACAGAAAGCAGCCTTCAACAGCACTATCTCTACTACTTCTCCCAACGCTTACCCACTCCTTTCCGTAGCCATCCCATGTCAGTTAAGACTGTGTATCCCTCTTTCCTTACAAGAGTGTAATGGGATGGTAGTGGTTCAGGAAAGAATAAGGGAAGTTATTTTGTTCTATGAAATTTTTTAAACTACTAAGGAAATTAGGATGGTCTGAGAAACATTTCCTTGACAATTACATATCTATTAACCTTCCTACCCAAATGATGTTCTATAAGGAGTTAGAAGAAAAGAGTTTGTTCACTCATCCCTGAATTCTTACAGGGATTGAAGTCAAGCTGACTATTTCTACACATCACTGACTCCTCCTCTTCTCCCATTTAAAATACCTTGGGGTTTTCTAATTCTTCACGTAGCTCACCTCTCCTCAAATTCTGTTGTGCAGAACCAACAGCTCTGGAATTGTTTCAGCCAAGATAAAACTCCTCACACTCAGCTGATTTGAAAACATTTCCCAGTGAAGGACTTGAGGCCAGCCCTGTGCTAGCCTCACTGCTCTCTTGCCCTCTCCTTGTTAGGAGGAAGGATTGCAAGCTTCCAACTCTTGCCAGTGAAAAAGGACCAAAGGGAGCACATTTGAGATATGACACTGAGTTCACAAAGTTAGGATGAATCTGCCTGAACTTCTCCTTACAGCATGCTTCCCCAAAGACCACAAAGAGGCTTTTAAACTCAAAAGAAGGAAGAGTAACTGTAGCAATTCCCACTAACAGGAAGTCTGGAAAGACACTAGGAAAGACAGAGCTCACCAATCCCTCCAAAGATCCAAATCCTGCATTTTCAGAAGGCAAGTGTAGCTCAGGGAAAGAAACAAACCCAAGGCTTCCTTTAGCTTCCCCTTCACCGCTACCGCGCGTTACAGAAGGATTGCTTTCAGTTTGTGTACACTCTGCCAGTGGCATCACACCTTGTGCAGCAGCACCTCCTTACTAAGGCTCCAGGTCAGGAGACGCACAGAACAGAAAATTCAAAGTGAGAAACTTCTCTTTGTCATTCAGTTAATTTCTGAGATACAAGCATTCCAGAATCAAATATTTAAATGCTTGCTTTACCAACTGCCTGACACAAGCTCTTCAGAAACTCCGGTGTTGAGGAGTAATTTCAGACAGAACCCCTCTGATCTCAGTCCCACTCAACACATGATTACCCCCAAGCCACCGCGCAGCAGCATCCGTCAGAAGATTCCCCGACCACCACTGCTATGGATTCCACTTCAACTCACTGCTGCCACAAAAATCATCTGGTAGTGATGTTTTCCTGATGACAACCATCAACCGCACTGAAAGCACAGGACTTTAATAGCAGGTTTCACAAGACTTTTAGAAGGAAACCACATTCTATTTTACAAGGACTAGATGCAACAGCCATCCAGAATGGAAGTGTGAAGCACAGGTATAATTTCAGAACAACTGTTTCCAAACAGAATGATAAATTAAGGCAACCAAACCCATCTTTCATCAAAAGCACCTGACTGTAGATTAGCAGTACACAAGGATTCAGTGCTGGAAGGAGTCACTCAAGGCTTTGATGAAGATTACTTACTTTTACATGCTAAAGGAAGATGTGTCAAGGGCTGGGGGGGAAGGGGGGGATGATAGCTGTCCTTTCAAGTTAGACTCCAATGCAATTTAAGAGTGTACACACAACACTCTCGAAAACTGACATTTGAAATAGAAGCATTTGACAAAACCCTCATCAGACCAGCAGGAACTATCATAAAGCCCCTTTTTATGTACCACACGTCAATGAGAAAAGATACAAGCTCCCTTGTTACAGGACTGAACTTTTAAAAGGCTTTGCACCAGAATTTAATTAACGTTCCAAATGGCCCTTGTCATCCTAAAAACAGTATGGCACGCCCTTCCTAGCCCTGATCATTAAAAAAGTTGTCTTCAAGAACTAGTCGAATGTATTTTAACTGATGATGTTACAAACATCATCCTTTGCAAGCTGCCATCAAGAGCTCACAATGAACTTGTTTTATGGTTTTCTTAAAATATTCATTGCCAAGGAGGGCATTATCTGTATGGATAGACTGCTACATGCATTCATCTCTAAACAAAATGTGAGTCTTCGCAGGTTGGTAATTTTGTTTTCCTTGACAACATTGGAAACATTCTGCGCTACCTAGGAAGCCAAATTTATATCTGATATTACAATATACCCCAGCAGAACAAATTTTTAAGCAAAGATAGATTTTTCTGCTTAATATTACATTTTTCCCCTATAGGACATAGAGTGTAGACTGCCTGACCAAATTAAATCGCATCTCACGGCAATACACATTGGCCAACCACAGATCCCTAGGATTTTATTCTGTTTAAAGTACACCCAAAAGCCCAGTCCCACAGAGGGTGGCCGGCAAGTTCACTCGTAATGGAGAATTAACACCAAACCTTCTCAAATACATTCTCTAAACCCCAAGTCATTTCCTTTTTCGCAAATACCCTACAATTAGTAAATTCTGGGACAAAAAAGATCAAGAAGAAAAGGAAAACATGTCAGAGCTACCCCTGATTGCAGATGTACAATGTAAACCCTGCTTGTACTTCACTAATTTTAGCAGTAGGCTGACAGTGGAACCTCAGAGAGCAAGTGATGTAACATGATAAGATAAGTAATGCCAAGTATAAATCTTGACACGTCCAGACTTAGTAGATTCCTTTCTCCTTCAGCCCTGCAGATTTCCTCTTTTTATGATTTAATGCCCTATAACAAAGATATTTATTAAAAAGCCCCGGCGTCACTGGGCTAGCACTGATGTCTGAGGGACAATCTGGTGGCTTGGGTTGGCCCTGGTTCACAAGGGAAGGGGCCGTTTCTCAAGATCCATAAGAGAGGAACACCCTTGTCTTTGCCATATTATGGAACAACATATACAAGGTCCCTTCACTACAAAGGGCTTACTCTGTGCTGCAGAAAGGTAGGAAGCAAAGTGCTTGTTTGAGCAAGTTCTCCTGAAAGAGCATATGAGAAAGGTGGATGCTTTTGTTTTTCCTTTCAGTTGTCAGTCCCATGCACAGTGCCTTCTCACAGCACAGTCCATGGAGACAATACCAAGTGATTATCAACAGCCAAGAATACCCCAGAAAACCTGTGACCTCACTCATTCTCCTCACTGAAACAGTAAGTTCAGAGAAATCACACCTTATGGGCTGTGGTGAAGAGCACCAGCAGGCCCACACAAGGCCCTCAGCAGCACGGACAGCAGTTTCTGGGGTAAGGAACTCCGCTTTAGTCCCTTTAGGCCCGTGGTTTTGTTTACATCCATCTAGAAATACAAAGCTGCAAACAAGCTAAGTATTTTTGTGTATTATTCTCTAATGCTTTAATGTTACTGAGTTGAGACCATATTTGACACCAGGTACCAACACACGTCACGATACTCGTCATCATCCCAGGAAGTACTGTAACACAGAAAGAAATAACAAATATTTCCAGATTGTGCCCTATTAGGAGAATCCCTGCTTTTCAGACAGCACAGCAAATAAACACAGAATAAATTCAAGCAAAGAAAAGTACATTTTGCAATGATGATTTTACAGCTTTGTCTGTACATCCAGTTAGCTCTCACTTGTTAATAACAAATTATCATTGTTTTAATCTTAACTGACCTTCCTGACATACTTCAAGCACAAATTTATATATATAAAAATTTAGCCCATTACAAAAGCCATATGCAGAAATAGAATTAAGAAAAATAACCAAATAGTGTGTAGCGTGCCTGCAGAACATTTAAAAGTAAGCAGCCATGCATTTACTCTGACCACTTTCTGTAAGTGATACTATCTCCTCATATATTATTAAATAATTGGAAGGAAAACAAGATAATGATCAACAGCAAAATCCAAACACCGATTGTAATCTCAAATATCAAAGGTCTTAGGAGATGCATTTGTGTCTGGTGTATAGCTGCATGGCCTTTCTAACACCTCCAGGAAGTCAAACAGATTTACCTGAATTGTGAAGGCAGGGAAGCAGTTTCATTCTTTACCATCTTGCCACTTACCTGCCAAGCGCTCCGTGAGGAAGGCTCCCTGAACCCGCCAGCTCACAGGCACTGCACGCTGCGTCACAGCCCTTCATTAAGGGGCTGCCATTCCATTAAGATTGGAAAATTGAAGGAGAAAAGATGGCACAAAATATTCTTGCAGCAGATTCCCCTATAACCACTTCTCATGGAACTCTGATGCAACCTGTCCTGAAGGAACCCCCTCCAAGGAGCGGCTCCTCCCTGTCCCGCCCACAGTCCTGCTGTCAGAGGTGACCTGGGGACTATTCCTTCATCTGCCTGAAACCTGCACTCAAGCCTAGAAAACTGCCTACCAGCCACACTTCAAAACCCAAGTCTGGGGGACTTTCTACTCCTCTTAGTGTGCAAGGAAGAAGAATCCTTTATAACCACTAAGAACAAAAATGGGGATTTCTTTCAGGTTGCAAAAAAAACAACCCTTTGGTTTTATAGAACGTGTATTGAGGAACTGAATCCCACAATCCTCTCATCTCCTGCAAGGAGCACGCTTTCAAAGAGATTGTGCTTTTACAAAACAAAGGAAAAAGAAGTCAGACCATCAGTACCATCTGAGTCAAGCCAATGAGGGAGCTACTCTGAACATCCAAACTGCAAAATCTCCTTTCATAACCATTTCAGAAGGTCAGCTGAAAGGATTTTATCCACCTTTCCTTTTTTTGAGGAATCAACAAACCCATTTCTTTTATTTCAGAAAACTATTCCGTTTTCACTCCCATTTCTTTTATTTCAGAAAACTATTCCTTTTTCACTCCCATTTCTTTTATTTCAGAAAACTATTCCTTTTTCACTCAAACAGCCCATCTCTGACTGACACATCCCTTCAAGCCTGCATAGGATGTAAAAAGGGTACCGTGTTTTACTGGATACAAAGGAGAAAACACTCTGGTATGTGATATCCCCTTCCTATTGCTATTACTGACAGAAATTAGATAGAATTATAATAAGGTAAAATCTTTTTGACTGAAACTCTAGGCACCAAAGCCACCTCAGTCAAAATCTCTCGGGACTGGCTGTTCGCTAGACAATCTCACAGCCAAGATATGGTGCTTTCAGGGCGATGACTGTCACCAGGGCATTGAACACCACCAGAACCCATGTGCTCCCTAACAAAGCCTTCAGCCAACATCAAACTCCTCTTTTCTCACCTGTCAAAATAAGCCAAGGGATCCCCTTTCATATGAAATTAACAGTATGCCAGGAGATTTTTTTTGTCCATCCCAGCTCATTTTTGAATGCTTTGTTCAGCTCTCATTCCCCTGTAAATTTCTTCCTTATACTTCAAGCAAAAAAGACAAATTAGTTTCTTTGCCTCTACCTTCCCAGCCCTGGCTGAATCCCATTGCTGCAGCACTCAATTTACAGCTGTCAGCCCTGTGAGCTGTTACAGTAATCTGACTGTAGAGGCCTTATAGCTTTCATATTCTTCTTGATGAAGTACAAAAACTAAGAGAATGGCAAGGAATTTTTACTTATTTTTAATAATAGCAGTGCTTCCTTGGGAAAGCACATCAGTTACAGGGACGAGAACTCAGTGAGTCATTTTATTTTTAATTCTTCCAGAGACCATTTCCATTACACTCCCAAACCAGTCTGACAAGAGACACATCCAGCATTTCTGAAAGAGATTACTAGAGGGCACTGTAAAGACACCTACAAAAGGAAGAAATTTATTGCTGTTCATCACCGTGAACAATAGCACTTTGACTTCTCCATAGAAATAGCTACCATATGTGAGCTACTGACAATACTACATTTGTTAACACAGGTGAAGAGGAATTTCCATCTTTTCCTGCAGTAATAATTTTCCTCTCCTAGAGTTCCAGTCTCCTGGGCACTCAGGCTCACAATTTACTTCTTCAGCTATGTGCAACAGTAAAACCAAAACAGTAAAACCATTGAAAAGGTTACAAAACCCCAGAAAACCCATTTGTAAGACTCAAAATACTCTTTGCACACAATGCAAGCAAGATATTAAACACCTAGCAAAAGGTTCCTCCATCTTGCCTTGCTTCCCGCCTGCCTGGGCTTCAGTCCATCCACCCAAGGCTCTCCGGGCTCTGGGTGCTCAGACCACTGTCTCTGCCTTGCCCAAGCTCTCACCAGGGGAGGCCAGGAGAAGTAGCTCAGCTCCCTGTGGAGATCCCCCTTTCATCTGCAAGCCAGGCTCAGATCATCAGGGAGCAGATTCCTTGCCTCAGTCATTTTTTTTGCAAGACCAGTACTTCAAAAATAGTTTAGAATATAAGTACAGAAAAAAAATCCCCACACATGACAAGAGAATCATTTGCTAAAACCAAGTACTTAAATATTTTCCAAGTAGTAAACACACTGCAGTGCCAAAGAACTCTGCATGAAGGGTGAACTGATATTACTGCTCCTCAGATACCAGTGAGGTTATGGGGCACCCAACAGAACATATTGGATGTAGCAAATCCATTTACAGATGCACTGTAAGTGCGACAAGAGTTGCACTTCAGCAGTCTCCCTGCACTGCGATTTCCTCCAGCCCACCTATTCAATTCACCGCGCCAGTGTGATTATGGAGATTACAAGGGATGTTTCCCATGGGAGAAGTATGAAGGGCAAGGGGGAACGCTATTAGAGAGTCAAGGGTGCTCCAGTCGATCAGTAACAGCACACAGAAAGAGATGCGAGGAGGAAAACAAGAAATCTGGTTTGCATGGGAAGCCTAAAGTGAAAAAAGGGTTGAACATTAAAAAAAAAAAAGATGCAAGAAACAAATTGAAAGTTGCTGAACATCATTTCCAGTGTCTTTCTAAAGAGAGAACTCTGTCATGCTTCATAAAAGAGGAAAAAAATCCTTAACAAACACCTTTAATGCTAGATCAAGCCCAGACTGTCTAAGAGGACCTGGAAACACAAGAACAGCCACAGCAGATCAGAGTAAACAGAACCCTTTTAACTTGGTGCCTTGTCAAGCAGCTGGTAGCAGATGCTAGGGAGCACCTGAGCACAGAGTAAACATAGCAAAGCTTCCCACACCCAGGCTCTGCACATACTGCCCCACTGGGTGAGGGGCTCCTGAAGCCCCAAGAGGGGCTATTCCACAGCTCTCTGAGAAAAGGTCACTGCCAGCCACGCCTAAACTGCCCTGGGGGGAGAGCAGATACCAGGTTCTGCATTCCAAGTGAGGGTCCCTGGTAAGAAACTGCTCAAGTGAGAGCACTACACTGGCAAAGGGAAGAGAGGAAAGGACAACTGCCTTATCACAACCAGTGTATCTAGTTTTTATATTACAGCGATGCTCAGTAAGAGCACTGCCCAGCCAGCAGGACAGCCCTACCATTCCATGGACCACTGCTCCATCTCACCAATGCGGGTATTCTGGTGATACAGCCTTTGGCAAAGATGTTCAAGTTGAACATTTATAGCCACAATATCATAGCAACCACCTGGAAGCCTGCATAAACAACCTTGGTGAATTTTAAGCGACAAATCATTAAGTCATGTACTGCATATCTTTTAATTATTTTTAATTTGTATTTACATATACTTCTCATATCTAGATGTTATTCATATACACAACTTATATAACACACCCCTAAAGCCAAGTACACCTACCACTGTCCTCTATAACTGATTATCTTTCAAGCCTCAATTATTTTTTCAAGACAAGCATTTAAAAACTATAAAAACCATCAAAAGCACCAAAAGCATCAAGGAAACCTCATCAGTATCATCAATGAATCAGCCATGTCATAAAAACAATATATAATATGGTGTAGTGGATTGGCTTTTGGATTTTTTAAGTCTTCCTTAACAACGGAGGTCAGAAATCTACAGAAGTATTCCATATCTTCCTTTAACGTAACAGAACATATAAATAAGGTGTAGATAAGAGTTCGCTCTCTTCCAGCGAGGCTTGGGAACAGTAGGTCCCTTGTGTTGGTCTTGCTTGTCTGGAGCTGAGGCCTGTGGTGGCCGCTGTTGTCTGCCAATGTGTGAGGGGAGAGTGCTGGGTCAGGTTTGGCTGTCCTGTTTTTCACAAGGGTAGTGGTGAGATTTTGCTAGTTCTTTATTTTGTTAGTTACTGGGTTTTTCAATTGTGCATACCTGTTTTTTGTTTTGTTCCTTTTTGCCCCTTTTTCCCATTTTCCCTTCCCCTCTTCCCTTTCTTGGGAGTTTTACATAATATTCTTACTGTATGTAGCTGTGTATATGTAGAAATACACATATATTTTGGTATGATTTTCTATTTTTTTTTCCTTTACCTAAGGGGGAAGTGGGGAAGGGGCTTTCACTGAGCACTGGAGAGTCTGACGCAAAGTTAGCTCAAACTTGCTCATATGGTTTACAAAAACAGGGCACTACTGAACCAGACTTCAGGAAAACTTGGCAGAAGTAGAACAGGTAAAAAATGTTGTGATATTTGAGGATGCAGAAATTATAACCTGCTGTCCAGCTCAGCTCCAATATAAAAATATAAAGGATAACTAGTTAAAAATTAACAGTATTTTAACTGTGGCTAAGAATAAGTGAAGGAACTACAACCAGAACAGGTTAAGGAGCGACCCCAACCCACGCCACCTAGTCAAAGCTCCTTTCGGCTACACTTGTTTTACTCTGAGCAGTGGATAAAGCCTTCCATTTGTAAAACAGCTGCATCGTCGAGGCAACACAAGTTTCCAACACTTTTGTTATCCTCTCAGCTGCAGGTCCTGCCCATTGATCTTCAAATCATTTCATGTCTCTCACACAGTCTGGCTGGGACAGGATCAACACTGGTTAGAGAAGGTCATTGCGAAGTGGAACAGGGCTATGACTGGTCCAGTGCATTTCCCCACAGGAAACAGCTATCTGTGACAATGCTGCTCTACAGCAAACCTGAATCCAGGCCTGGGCGACATCCACGCATTAAACACAGTGCGCAGGGGCAGCACCGCTACCTCGGAAGCTTTGCCACTGTAAATTAACCTCGCTTCGTGCCCTAAGCCAACACACGACAGAGGCATTTGCAGATCTTACTGATGCTTTATTGTGAAATGCGAAAACGTGACCTGGAATTAAAAAAATCCCCAAGTACTGTTTACTGCAACTTAATTATTTCAAGTGCATTGAACAAATAAGGAGTAGAGCAAACTACTCGATTTTGGTTTAGGAATTTTTAAATGTAAAATCAAACAAAATTTTCAGGAAGGCAACTGCAGAATATCAGCAACACATTTGTATTCAAAACAGATTTCTGAAAAACAATCAAATTGCACTAATTAATTCTGACTTCACAGCCCTGTTACTTTACCCAGTTGACATTTTTCCATAACAGATTCCTACTCAGCTGTTGGTGAGCTCTTCATAAGCCAGCAAAGCTAAAAGAAAAACAGCCAAATACCTCCATTTAGCTCCCAATTCCGGGTGTCTCCTTTTCCAAATAAATGGGAGGGGTGGCATATAGCTATCTCCCCTCCCTACTAGGGACAGGGGAAAAGGAAGGCATCCAGTTCACAGACATTCCTGCATCTTCCTGGAAAGCAGGGGAGCTGTAACCCACAGGATATTAATGGAGCATGTCTAACTGCCTCCACTCTCCCTACCTGAGCTCTGTTTAAAGTACAGCAAAATGAACTGGCAGACCAGTTCTAAAAGCCTTATGCCGATTCTGGTCTCTGAAGGAGATTTAATGGAATGGCTTCCTGTTTCCCCTACTAAAGACAGACACTTTCATCCCTCATGTTTACTCTCCTCACCTCCTCTGCTCCCCTGAAGTGCTGCAGCTTTGACTGGTGCAGCTTTTGTCAGAATACAATAGGAAACATAACTGTAGCTTTGCAAATATATTAGCAAAAATATTTGCAAGCATTAGCTTTGCAAATATTATACAGAAGTGCAAGGCAGAATAGATTCATCTGCTCCTTTGTAATACAGATTATTCCATCAAAGTGGGTAAGCAAACATGTTTAAAAAGATCTTACATTAGAGTAGAGATACAAATAGTGCACCTATTACTGAAATTATTATATAGATATAGGTATGATCCGAATTACTGAGTTAGTCAGAAATGTTTCAGAAAAGCAAATTCATAGCTCATCATAAGAAAAAAATCCCTTATATCCCTTTTATTCCCATTTCCCCCTAACTGTGAAAGTTTTTATCTCACTCTCAATATGTAAAAACTGCTTGCCAATAATTTGGCTAGAGCACAAGATGGCTTTAGTGCACAAGTTCTCCTCTGGAAGTATAAATTTATTCTGCCCCCTAAAAAAAGGACAATAAAGGAAAAGCCAGCACAGGTTGTGGTTGCAGACGCTACAGCCTACTGTAGTATCAGACTGCTCACACACAGCAACAGTTCACTGCCAAGATTTCTTTTCAGGTTGCTGTCGCCTGTCCTCCTGCCATGCACCACAACAAGTGGCCCGGTTCCCTCTCCTCCATCATTCCCTTCCAGGTGTTGGCAGGTGGCCAGGAGGTCCATGCCCTTACTCTGAGGCTTCTGTGGGCCAGAGCAGCCTCTCCTAAGCTAGAGGTGTCAGCTCCAGCCAGGCTGGGGGAGCGGGGGGCCAGACAGGCTCCCTGCAGCTGAGTGACACCCTTGCCACCAACACGCTGGGGAATCCCAAGATGGACACATCCCAGAGAGCTCCTTTCCTTCACTTGAGGGCTCCGCTCTGGCCAGCCCTGTCTGCCTGATGGCAGAGCCTGTGTTTGAGAGTCTGACGGCCACCTGAAACGGTTCAGTTCAAGAGTTTTCTTTGCCAAATATGAAGCAGAATTTTTCAGCTCAAATAATATCAAAAGAGGCCACAGATCTTAACTCTTGAGTACCACACAGGAAGACAGTACCAAACTCGCACAACTCCATTTTTAAGCCGTTAAACAGACTTGATGACATTATTTTAACTAACTATGGCAACAGACCCCCAGAAGGAACTAACAACTCCACAGAAACAGAGCAATACCTGCTCCCATCAGTGACAACTGCACAAGCTTCAGACACGTAACAGATGGCTCAGAAAACCTGGGAAGACTGTGCTGGTATCACTCTGTGCTTTGGCAGCAACTCCAGGGTGTCTGAGATACAAAAGCACACCTGACTGGGGAGAGCTGAAGTGGGAGCTACTCAGCAGAAGTTTAAGTATTCATACTTAGCATTTTTTCCCATTCATAGACTGTAACCAGATCAAAATCATTCTCTCAAGATAAACACTTACCTCCAAGCAACAAAAAGCTCCTCAGCCTGCCTGGACAGAGGAATCTACCTGGCAATGCACTACCCGAAAATTTCAGCCGATAACACATCATAAAACATAATCTGGCTGTAGCTCTCTGTGGAAGGGACCTCTGGAAGGCATCCAGCTCAGCACCCTGCTCCAAGTAGGTCTATTCAGACTAGGCCGCTCAGGGACCTGCCCAGCCAAGCTTTACCCTTCTCCAAGGACATGCAACAACAGAAGGCAAGCTAGAAGTATGCAACCGTCCAAAGCAGGAAATGATACAGACAGACCCTCAAACTGGCTTTCCATGATTTCATCTCTGACACTTCCTAACAGTGAACTTCAGTTAAATACCTTCAAATGAAAAGCACAGGCACCAGAGGATGGGCAAGACCCAACTCTCAGCAGAATACCACTCAGACCTGCGCACCTGCCATTCATCCCAGAAGCAGGAGTGTGCAAACACATTTGAGGAATGCAGCACATTCTTGCAGGGATCTCTGTAACAGCCTCACCTGTTCCGCACACAGCACCGTAACAATGGCTGACACAGTAACGATGGCTGTGTTTATGCTACCTGCGATGTGGAGGGCATGGATGTGGACCAAGAACAGAGTACACCAGTCCAGAGACCAGGGACTGGCAACAACTTGAGCCTCACCCCCTGACATCCTTCTACATCCCCAAAGTCCTCTCCACATGAGTTCCCAACTCCAGCTGAGCTCTGAACTGCAGAAGCTCATCCTTTTGTGGTGGGATCTGGTTCAGCAGCTTGTGACCACATACCTGTCAGCTCCACAGCCCTTACCACAGCAAAGCGCAGAGTGAGGACTCCAGTCCCTCCACTGGGGAGCTGAGGACAGCAGGCTGCTGCTTCCCAGCTGTGATTGATCCCGCACCATCAACCATGACTGTCACACCAGCATCAGGAGGAGCGAACACAAGGACCTCAACACCCTGCTGCCAGAGGCTTTTTCATTCCCTTTAACTGCAATGCACCACACACTGGCTGGCCAGGGTTTCTCCTCTATTTTAGGTCTTTAGCTGGCACTAAGGTATGGTTTCGGCACATCCTTCACACCTGGATCACAGTCAATGCTTGCTGCAACAAGTTTTCTGTTTTAAATAATACATGCGTATAAAACTGCATTAAAATACAAAGCAATTTACACCAGCTCAACCATCCCAGCATAAATCAAGTTCCAGAAAAGCTTTTCCCAGATTCTTTAGGAATTCCTGCCATAATTTGTCCCAGTCACCAAAACACTGCTTCTAAGGCAAAACCACCACACTTCCAGCTGAAGGCAGATCTGCTCCACCAAAGCATCCACCACTGACCACCGTCACACATTATTATAGAGCTAAAAATTCCCGTGGTCTCACCTCCCCTGTTCATTCTGAGGTTTTACGTAAACAGCCTCCCCCTAAGAAACTTTCCCAGCTCACACACACCCTAATGACAGCAGAATCAGACAATGAGATTGCCAACCCTGGTAAGACTGCTGTTAGCACTGTGAAGCTATGTTTAAGTGGAGAAAAGCTCTATTTCAATCAACTCCTAGCACAAGATGATCATCCAAAATGCAAAGCTGTATTTTCTAGCACACGAATTCATACTTTTTTAAACAAAAAAGTCCAATTAAAAAACCTGTCAAATAATATGTTGTGGAGATTTCTGTTTACTTTTCGTGGCAGAGTATTTTGTGGGGGTTTTGTTGTTTTTTTGTTGGTAGGGTTTTTTTGGGGGTTTTTTTGTTTGTTTGTTTTAAGATCCACAATTACAAAAGAGAACTACGGAACTCTATCCTTTCAGTCACAAGAGGGATGAAATACAGATTTCCAGGAGCGCCATGCACTTGTGCCACTGTTAACCACAAAAAAGCCCCAGACAAGGGCATGTAAAGTCACTGTATCAGCTCCATAAGAGACGCCCACTACCCCAGATCTGAGCAGCAGAGGAGGGGGGCCGATGGAAGTCGGGAGCTGGCCAAAAGCAGCAGCAGCATCTATGAGGTGATGTGCCACTCTGCACATACAGATAAAACATCAATATGGTTACTAGGTTTGTTTAAATCCAAAACTGTTAAATTTCAGTAAAATATTGTTTATCTCGGATTTTTTCAGCTCTGACTTAACCAATTAACACACACTACAGAGGACTCTGCCACTGCCTGGCTTGTACATGAGAGGGAATATAAATCGCAGAACATTAAGATGCTTTGTCCTTATTTCATGAAGGTTTCTATGCAGCAGAGATTTCTTAAAGTCAATATTAAAATGGAATTACTTGGTCTCCCAGAGTTTTACAATACATAGTCTGTATGCATGAAAAGTTGTTTTTATCTTTGTAAATACGGAAGGGCAAGTTACTCTCATGTCCACACTTAGTTCCCATTCCAACCACATCCTCATTTCACCACCCACCCACAGTATAGACAACCCAGATGCAAGCATCAATCTTCTGCTGAGTTATAGACACTAATTGATTTTTACATATTCATACACATAAAACACACACCTCAGAACACCTGTACAAGTGTACATACGTAATGATTTCTAACATAAAAATTAAGCTAGAATTATCAATGGGGCAAATAAATCCACAGGTCTTGATGAAGTACACAGCATTTGAGAGAACAAATCACAGTGTTACAGCTACCTTAGTATTCAGATGGATTTTACTGCTAAGGCAACCCAAGCGCTTCTCCTAACCATGCTCACGGAGTCAGTGGGGTGCTGCGTCAGATTATCCCTTACACAAAATATTGCTTCTTACGTGTTTTCAGCCCAGGCAATCTGAGGAAACAAGCTTAGGCCTCATCTCACCAGTTTAGCTGCTAAAATACATGGGAAAAAGCAAACCCTGGATATCAGTGCTACCTACTCCAAATGGGTAATCGGGGGAAGCTGGTTTCACCAGAACCAGAGCAATCCAGAGAGTTTGGAAAATCTGAGGCTACAACACATGACAGAAGAGGACCAACAAATCTAAGAGAACACTGCCTAATGAGAGCCCTGTTTGGGACGAGGGAGCAGACAGAAGAGGGCAAAGCAAGATCTCACACCCACAGCTCCCAAGGAGCAATGCTGCCATGGGAAAGAGAGCGCCTTTGGCGAGCAGTTTGCTCTGTTTGCACAGCTAAGAGGCAGTTTTTCAACACAAAATGGGTGTGCACAGAACTAAACACAGAAACCAAACAGGGAGTACCAGTGAAGGGGAGGTTCCCCCCCTGAGCAGCACTCCAGGTAAGGTCTATGGCAGGAAGCATGTCGGTTCCAGCAGTACAGTCCAGAGCAGCCCTATCACAAGGTCATTCCATCAGCACTCCATCCTCTACTAAATCGAATGCCCAAAGGGTGGGTAGCCTGAAAACCACCTTGCCAAACCAAGGGTGTATCAGATGTAAAATTTAAACAGTAAGCCAAGGAGAACACGACAAAAGCAGCTCATTAGGTTTGCATAACTTGTGTTTAGTTCAGAGAGGAACAAAATTAGTATGAACATGGTCAAAACTTATTATTAGACTGAGGTGCCTGTGCTATCTCACCGATTAAATTAAATATCATTAATTTTGAATACAACTCGTCGATCATTCTCTAAATGCTATGCCAAAAATATAATTGAGTCGTCAGAAAGTGATCAGGTGGGAAACAGGAGCTCCTTCCCCATGATACACTTCAAGGTTGAGCTGCAGCTCACCAAGGATTGTGAGGAACCACTACAGACCCTCACCTTCAGTGACCACACCAAAATAATGTCTGTATTTATTCACTCCAGATTCCCCCTCTCATTAGGCAAGTCTCCTCCTTGTAACTTAACTGTAGCCTAGAAAGAACGAGACACATGGAGCCACTAAATGAACACAGATTTGTCAGGTTGGTCAAAGGGGCTTATAAAAAAAGGAAATTGTTTCAAGCTACAATTATAGTACCAGCCTTCACTGCACTATTTCAAAGTTTCAATTTAAATTAAATTCAAAATAAAACAAGCTGCATTTTCAGGCACCTGCTTATCATTTCACCTTTGTGATAACAGGGTCAGGACAAAGCACCTCCCAGTCTTACCTTACCTACACGCTGCCACGGCTGTATTGGTCAGCTGCCTGTTAATTGGGGGGGGGGGGGCTGCAACAAACCTATTCTGTAGTGTCTCCCAGGCAGACTCACAAAAACATGGGGATAATTCCCAAAAGACCATAACACCAATATAAGAGAACAAACAGCAAAGTAGGAGAAGCACTGGAGTTTATCACTGGAGAGAGGGTATGCCACTTGCAAAATGAATCCAGCAGACAACTGCTCATAGTCAAGATCCGCAGTTAATTTTTCCAGCAGACAGAATCAGAAAAGCCAGGCCATGCAAGAGGTGAGGCAGGAGCAGGGGCAGGCTCCACTGGCACGGGGATGCTGCTGATCGCCTGCGTAGAGCCAAGGGCAAGGACTGGGGTGAGGGAACAGAGCAACTGGGCCCAGCACCCCGGGCTTTGCAGAGGCTTTTAACAACCACTTTGGTGCTCTGGTTGAATGAGATCATGCTCCAGGGCACAGACAATGACCCCTGAAACATGTCCATTCCTAGTGATTCATGGCACCCTTTCTTATTATATTTTAAACATTAAGTTCCAGAATCAAACACCTATCCGTGAAACCTCCCCAGAACACGACTCATGCTTACAACTGCACCTTTGTCTCCACAGCCACACTGCCTCCTTGGCTCAACCTTTTCAAGCACGACCTTGGATTTCTGCACCCACTCCAAACTGTGTTCCCCTTTGTGTTACACTGCAGGAGAAAGAATATTAACAAAATCCAAGTCATAAATGTTTTCCTCATCGCTCAAAAACTGTACACTGAGATTCAGCTTTCATCATCCTGTCCTGCAATTATGCCTCCAGATCTTATTTCTTATTGAAGCATTTTTTTCAGCATAATTGGGTTCAGCCACAAATACATTTTTTTCCATGAGAAATATTTTGTAGTGGTGGTATTTTCAGTCTCCCTAAACCACTGATGCCTTATTGATCTAAGATGAAAACACACTATCAGTTTCTTACTGAACTATTGATCAAGCTGGGTCAACCCTAGCAGGATGTGCAGAGCACAGAAATCCACAAGTAAACAGCTAGAGTGAGCTATGATGGTATTTCCAATCACATAAGGAAAGGAATTTAGGAAACAATATTTAAAAGGCTTGTTGGACTGCAGGCTACTTGTAGGAGTGCTTCAGCAGACCATCTACTGATTAGAGTGAAAGAATGTGATCTCTATTTGCAGAAAAGAAAAGAATGAATGGGTTTATGAAAACTATTTCTAGGGAAGCAAGTGACGACCCCACACTTACGCGGATGCCCAGCCGGTTCTGCTCAGGTCCATGCACCCAGTGACACTTCTGATTCCCATACACGCACAAGAAACAATGATACACAAGGGCTAACTGATGACACTCAGATTTTTAAACAGCCCTGTTCAAAGACATATAATCTTTTTCTTAAGTAATTACTAGAGCTTGTTGTCCCCCAGTTTCCTTTGTTTTAATTCCAAGGACCCTAGCAAAACTGTGTGCAAGGCAGGGAAGCAATGATGATGAGCCCAGTGCTTCCAGCCCACTGCACCACCCAGCCTATTCACTGTTCGCCATGTCAGAACCACTGATCTTCCACAATTTCTCGGTACCCAGAGGTCAAAGAACCGTCTTTACTGAGAAGTTAAGGGCAAGGGCTGTTTCCCGGGTGCATCCCACCCCCTGCCCAACCGGCCCTGCGCCCCCAGCCCCTTTGGCTGGAGAGGGGGATGGGAATCCCGCGGGAATCCCATCCTGCCGTTTCCATGGTTACACCAGTTGAGCAGGGAGCCTTGTACAATACCCAGCCTGCCTACAGTCCATGGTCCTTCTCAGAGGGAAACGTGGGTGGAGCAGGGGCAGCCCCCTAAGCAGGGGAGAGAGCAGAGGGGGCCCTACAAACCCCCTGAAGCTGAAACAAGCCTGGAGCCATGCAGCGATTTTCCCATCACGTGAATACTAAAGAAAAATAAACGCTGCTTATCTCAATTAAGGTGAGCCATGGAGAGCGTAGAAACTGCAGAAAGGCAGGGGAAAGCAAATATTAAGAGTGAATGTCAAACACCATCTCTCTCTTGCAAGTAAGGTATCTCCATTTGCTGTGGCAGAAGGAGGAAAAAGAACAAATTCTACACACTCTGACTGTTCCAAGAACTGGTGTTCACAAAGTTACAGCAAAGCTTGAATAAAGAGTACAGGTACAAGCACGTTGGTCACTAACTGTGGGCGCAGAGCATTCTCCAGCCCCATCCGTGGTGCAGTATTTGAACCATCCAGTTTTATTTTCTCATTTCCCTACAGTCTAGTTTGCAAAATGAAAACAAAACCACAAATAACTTGTAACAATCCTAGAGCCTTAACTTGCTACTAGTTACCTTTAGAAATGCTGGCATCCAATTACTTTCCTTCTACACTTCTTTAAAATAGACTATTATGAGATTTGTATTGAAAATCAATCACTGTGAGCTACAGGTAGTCCTGGCCTCCTTTTGTGTTACCAGGCACATTAGTCACTCTGAAATACAGCATTATCATTTGACTTGCAGCCCACGCCACATAAATCCTGGATGTGTTGTGCTGCAAGTCCTGAAGACAATGACATCACTCGTCTCCAAGTGGGATTTGTTGAAGGTAAAAGCATTATGATTCTTTTTAACTACTATTTCAGAAACTACAGGTACAATGTGTTACCCTCACAGAATGGTGAAATAAAAAGAATGACAAGAACAGTTTTCCAGGCAATGCCACTCTAGCAGTAGTGTTTTTTCCAACTAGTCTTTCAGCAGTCAAAAACGGGGCAGATTATAGACAGAGTCTGCAATTCAATTCAAAAAAATCTTTGTTAGCAGCAGCAATGAAAAGAAGAAAAAAGCCCACAAAATTCCTGCACTTAAAGCTCAATCTCAGAACATATGCTGACAGTCCTGGACAGCTTTGAGAGACTCAGAGTTAAACAGCTGCAGCTGAGCTCAGAGCGAACACTGCAAATAAATGCTAATGAGGAGCTTATAGATCCTGAACAAATTGATTTACTGAGATCTTGTTGAGTGTCTCCTATCAAGGGTTTGTCAGAGTAAACAACCAAATCCTTATAAACAGAAGTGACTCATTCATTACAACTGGAAAAAGACAGAAGTAATAAGCCTGGCTTTCGTTTGGGAAGATGATAAAACAAGTACACACACATATACGCACACGTTATCTAAAAAACAAGCTATACTTCCAAAATCACAATTAGATTTTCCCACATCAGAATTTTGTCAGCAAGGGAAGCAACAAAGAGTCTCAGTAGAAGGACAGGTATAGTTCAGCGCACCAGAACGCTATGGATCTGTTTGCAGTGCTGTGACTACATTTAAACACTCCAGAAACAGTTATGAAAAGAAGAACTGCCAAATGAATAAAACACTTGCATAAAGCTTTAGAATAAACCCACATAAACCAGCCACACAGTGAGCTCATATTCACATGTTGAACTGTTTCACTGCACATTGTTTGTTAGTATAATCTGGTTTTGTAACCAATGCCTTGGAAATCAATAGGACAGTAAACGCATCTTCTTAAAGAGAATCTTATTGTTCTTATGAATACATGTGATTATCAACAACCAGTTACCTGGGAAGAGAGGTGAAACTTCATCAGCTATAGAGCAGAATAAGAAAAAATTCCAAAAAAAAAAGCTGAGCTGATCGCACAGTGTTGTGTCTGCTCAGCATAGAAACCCTCAGATTTCTGTTTGGCCAGTCATCTATACAATATAGTTGTTTAATAATTTTATCATGGTAGGCAGGGAAGGTGCTAACATGTCCTCTGACCACGTACAGCCACAGAGTTTCTCTCATAAAAAAAATGAGACAGAAATTGAAATTCTCAGGACCAGGATAAAAAGCAGGTGCCAGTTTATGAACATCAACATCCTTTGGGGAGGTTGTGCAAAACCACATGCAGTAGGAAAAGCAAAGAAATGCAAGGCAAATTAATCCCTTCATCCTTTCACTCTCCCCAGCTCCATTCACTGAAATTCTGGCAGCTCCTAGGGGAAATCCAATTCACCAGTCTCAGCGTCCTACAGAAATGGGAGCAGTCCTGGAGCCCCCACCCCATGGCTGCAGCTGGTAAGCAATACACAGCAGATGCTCGTGCCGTGCAGAGATACTCCACTGTTGCTGGATCCCTGGATGAATGTGTTCTGACTATGTTTTTTGGACTCTCACAA
Organism: Tapera naevia; assembly: GCA_033556795.1. NCBI lineage: Eukaryota > Metazoa > Chordata > Aves > Cuculiformes > Neomorphidae > Tapera > Tapera naevia. The sequence continues at coordinate 397,825 of JAUMJJ010000353.1, forward strand.
GCCAAAAAACACATGGGAAACGAGGTTATACAGATATGCACTTCCCAAAACACTCAAGACAACAAAAAAAAAAAAAACCCACATATCTTCAGGCAGTGACTCTCATCACCTCTTACAAGGTAGTTCCCCTGAAGTAATCTTATTCTTTAAAGAGACAAGACTAAGCCACATTCTGGTGGTAGGAGCCTCAATAATGGTATTTTGGATAGTCTCCTGCACAGAACAGTAATAGGATTTCACCTGTATACAAAAGAGAACTGCCATACCTGGATTACCAGTCACAACACATTCAAAGAAAAGTTGGTTCTTAACTGTCGATGCTAACTGAAGGCTACTGTGAGCTGCTTATTTCCCCAGGATGCCTATTTGCCTTTAAAAACATCTCACTGAAAAAAAATTAAAGTATTATTTAACCAATTGTAACAAAAAAATAAAATGAACCAAACATGCAAGTGTTCTTAAACAAGAGATCAATCTGAGAAGATAGGGATCACTCACACAAACAGCATTAGTTTGCCATGTTCAGGACATAAGTGTTCTTGACAGTTAAGCATTTTACAAAACAAAGCACCTTCCCAATACAGCAGTCAATGACTTAATCCAGTATCAGCTATAATATTGCTAGAAGTCACAGTTTCAGATGTTCAAAAAGCTAATCTTTCCTTCCCCAGGAGAAAACCCGTTCTCTAAACTCGGCCAAAGGTGTAACTGAAAGATTTGCTTGCTTTGGAGCCCCCCCAAACCTTACACTCCCTGTAACTTAGAACCCTTTTTCTGTTATCCAAACCACTCTGGTACCGTGCTTTGTCTTTTAAGTGCAGAAGAATAAATACTGTCTCACACTGGAAAATAAGTGTGTGATATTGAAAGAACCCTTCCAGTCCCTCAAAGCTAGGTCTTTTCTTACAAGTACAGTGCAGTCCCATACAGTTCCAACTTTCTCCCATGCATTCCATGCTTCCCTATTCCTTTGTTCCTTCGAGAAAAGAACTCACAAAAGCCTAATAACCAGCTCTTCAAGAGCACTCCACAGCAGCAGGCACCACAGGAATGGTTCAATTTTTTTGTGTATTTTTTGGTTTTTTAAATTCATTTCTTCAAGGAAAATTTAAATAAAAGCAACAAATGCAATAACTATGAAAGAACAAAGACAGAACATACAGAGGCTTACTTATTCCACAAAAACATGTGCATTTTATAGATACAGGAGGATGAGACTCTGGGCTTTGCTAAAACTCTGTAATACAACTGTGATGCCTTTCCCACATCCTGTCAAAGCAGTGGCACTCAAGGGAGAGTGGACAAGGGGTCAACGACATTTAGACTTGCACTTTCTCCTTGTCAAACTGGATGTCCTGAGCCCCAGGTTCACAGCTGAAGCATGTAATAGTGGTAACACACTGCCCAAAATGCAGTTAACCTGCAAAGCATTTCTGTACGTAGCACAATAAACACAAGGCACTCCCAGAGAACAAGTTCCTTTTTACCCTATTCTAGATTTAGAAGCTCCACTTCAAATCTACCCTGTTATTACTACCAATCACTTGGAATCAATCTCATGTCTTTAGAGACATGGCATACAGAGGCACTGCTTCACACCTAAAACGTTCAGGTGAACCATCCCATTCCAGACCTGCCCAACTTCCATCTCCTGTGACAGGCATTAACACAACCACTGACCTTCTCACCACAGCCAGGAAACACACAAACTGCTGGCCAGAGCTGACCACGTAATCCACGCCAGTGTCACCACTAACTCCAGTGGATAACTACTCATTACATAGCTAATGAGTTACTCATTCTTTATAGATGAGAGCTATCTCTTACTCACTTGGCAGCAAGACTTTCGTGACCATAAACGCCTCAAGAAGGGCATGAAATAAAGGTTTATTTGCAACTAAGACAAACAGAGGTTTCAAAGTTTTTAATGTAAAATATGGCAAACACATTCCATGCTTCGTCTATAACATTAACTTTGAGGATACCAGCACTATTCTGCTAGCACTCAAAAAAACTCAAATCCTCAGCAATCACACAATCATGGAATCATTTAGGTTGGAAAAAAACTTTAAGATCATCAAATCCAACCATTAATCTAGCACCACCAAGCCACCACTAAACCACATCCCTAAGTGCCACACACCCCGGTGCTGCCTGTGCAAATTGAAAAGCGTGTGCTATAAGTCCCTTTGCAGTCAGAACATCACACAAGTTTAACACACACCATTAATTCTGGCACTGATGTGGGTTAGACCTCACTAGAAATCTACATTTGGATCCATCTCCTACAGCACAGGCGAAACTTACAGACTGGGAAGACAGCTACAGGAGAAATCTGAGCAATGTGGAGTCCCTCCAGAAGGGCTCATAGGACCTGACTTTTACTGAGGACTTTAGAAGGCATCTCAAAAGTAGTAATTATTTGCACAGAACACCATAAAACATCAGAATGCTTTTCAATTCCTTGTGTCACTTCTGTCTTTAACTACAGCTGTCATGTTTTAAGACAATTAATTAAGCATTTCACTGGATGACCAACAAGTGTGGAAAGCTCCCCATCACTTAGACTCCTCCTCTCAGAGCTGGAATATTCTCAAGGACATATATGCCATCACAGAGCACCCTGCACTGCAGAGATACACACTTGTTTGAATTTCTTTAGGAAGCAGTAACATCTAAATCCTATAAGTGTTGGTAAACAGCTACCGAGTGTCAAAAAATTGCAATGCTGGTCACATAACAATAGTTCACATTCCTAGTTATGAAAATGGAGCAACACTCCTCTTTTCTAACTGATGGCACAGCAGTGTACGAATAACAAAGCCAACACTCTTTGCAGCAGAGGACCAGCACAGTGTGTTGCAAGAGCTCCAGGACATAAAACACAAAACTCCATGAATAGAGAGGTGTAGCAGCAGCAGCATAAAAGGAAGTAGAGAAATGCATGACAATCAGCTGGAAGCTTAATTTTTGTTGCAGTAGGATGCATTTCCTAGCAGTCTCCGCTTTAGTTAACAAAACATACCACACTGGGTGACAGACCCACAGTCCAGTTTCCAGCAATAGCAACAGCAGCAGATTCTTTTGGGGTTTTTTTGACGTGCATACATCAAAGCCTGGTCATTCTCTCTAGTCCCTTCTCCTTATTCTCCCCCAGAAGCTATAGCTGTTACAAAGCAACTGCAGGGGGCAAATCGCTGCTTCGATTTTTGCTGTCCTGCTACTGACCCGCCATTCATCAGCACGCCTGCCTAGTGCCTTCAACCTCCAGCTTCCTGTGGCAGCAAGTTCCAGAGTTTCAGCTCCCCAGTGTAATGGGGTTCCTCACAGTACTGATTTTCAGCTAAGCCACTGCTTCCCCCAAGTGATTCATGACTGCAATACTTCAGGGTTTACTGAAGAGTGTCCAGACCAAATGCTCCCAGGTTTTAACCTTCTCTAACTTCATGACTTCCTTCCAGAGATGCCAAGGTCACACTAGAGCTGCTCACACCACCAGCATTTTAGATAGCAGCAACAAATGTCTTCACAGCATTCCCAGCTTCCCCGGGGTACTACGCCTCATCGACTCGTAGGGTTGCCACTGCATATCGCACTAATGACACCAGAGCACGGCCAGCCCTGACTCCACGCGCTACAACTGCGAGCACACAACAGCAGGCAGGGTCACTCTGGATGCCCTCTCCTCTCAAAGTTTTACCTGCTGCCTCTCCTCCCTGGATGCTGTGAGGCCCTTCTGAAGCTCCTAACCATCAGCACCATGACCACCCTAATCCATGATGTGGCATACCTGCTACAGAAAAACACAGCAGAAGAAAACATGTAACTGAAATACAGCACAGCTGTACGTAAGAGATTGGTTTCTGTTACGTACCCCAAGGTGTGCGTGCACAACACCGATACCATGTTTTCTGCAACTCGGTCACTAAGGAAACAGGCTTAAAAAGCTACTGCAAATTAAGTTTTTTTGCCTTGAGCATAACATGCAAGACAAATGAACAGGACAAACACTTTCAGATCACAGCAACTACCTTCTAGGACCATCACAGCAATTACTACTGGTGCTCTTTTCTTTTGTATAATTTAAAACAAACTACAACGACAGGTTGCAGTAACACTGAATGAGTTGTCACAAAATGCTCACTTAGTGACCAGCCAGGAAACCCCAACACCTCACCATTCCTCCCCATCAGCAAGGCTAATACTGCTTCTCCTCATCCACTGTCCTTGCAAAATGGAAGTGCTCTTAAGCATCTTTACAACGTTTCCAAAAACTTAATTTCTCTACCTTCAGTGTCCTCTCCCCAGTGTTTCAGTGCTCGAGATAAAGCATCTGCAGAACGAAGTTGGACATTGTTTCAAACTGTGACCTAAAGAAGAGTGCTTATTTTGCATAACAAGTCTAGAAGCAGGGTTCAAGATTACTAAAAAGAAACAACCCCACCCCCCAAAAAAATAAAAAAAAAAACCAACCAGAAAAAACCCAAACAAAATAAGTCCACGCACCACAAAGAGAAGGTGGAGAGAAACAGTATTACAGAATTCACCTATTTATACACATATAAAAGGCCTTTGCCTTTCGGATAATTGCTAACATGAGAGAAAGAATATAATTACACATTTTTTTCAAATTACAAAGAGAACACATTATTAAAAATAAAGATGGCATTAATGTGATGGAAGCAATCAATATCCCAGGCTTGAGGGATTTAAAAAGAGTTGGGTGTTTGCCTTGGGGGGTTTGTTTTGTTCTTTATTGAAACCAATATCTCTTAAATTCAAAATTGCCTAGTTTGAAGACGTTGCTTCATAAATGTATTAAAGTATCAGAATTACGTCTTATAACTAGTAAATATTGCATGTTATGTAAGTGACTGTCTAAAAAACAGCTTACAATAACAAAGTACACACCATGAATCCTTTTAAATAGGACTCACCTACAGTATTTAACATTACAGTGGGAATTTTTATGCAACTTTTAATTCTTTTTGAAACCACTAGTTCTAAAATGCAAAATAATTTATCGAAAATTGAAGTGTAACTTAGTATGCAGCTTTAATTCTAGCAATTTTACTTGACTTCAGCCATGGAAGAGAGTTTTTAAGTGAAGCTGCATTAATTCCTAAACATTGAAAATGAACAGCGTATGAATAATTTATTGATGGCTTTTGCTTCATGTCAGCAGCTTTGCTGGAGGAAGTGATATTTATGAAGTCCCCCAGGACACCCAGAAGTTAAGGACGGGCAAAGAAACTGCAGGATAACACCACCACCTCTGCAGAAGGACACTTCAGGTGCACAGGTGTCACAGGTGGTTTCTCACTGTGATGGACCTATACAATGTCAAAATTCACAGGGTTGTGAGAGGTCAATGAGCTCATCCCAAGAATGCCAGTACCCCTCAAATCACTGATACAGTAACAGGATCTTTTATGTGTAACAGGTATTGCAGGAAGGTATTCTAATTTGGAGTGGCCTTCAGGCTCCGCTTTTAGCACACTCCTGCAAGAACACACCTCTTAACTCAGGTCTGGGAGCTTCCTGAGAACAGGTGGAACGCCCTGTTGTGGAATAAGTCTTGGGAAGTTTGGAAAGGTGCTGGGTGAAGCAGAGGAAAGAGGCCAGGGTGAAGCAGCAAGAATAGAGCTAGGAAACAGGATGGAACAAAGGGAAAACAGCAGAGAGGAAGACCACATATGAACAGCTCGCCATTAAGAAACGTGTCACCAGCTCTTAAGCAGGATCACAGAATAGCACAACCATGATACGCGAGAGGGAGTAGCAATTCCCAAAATCCATTCATCTCCTCTTCATGCTTCCTGACAGAAACTTCTCATCATTATGATTATTGCATCACAGCTTCATCCCTGTGCAGTTTCTCCTTGTGCTGTTCCCTGTCCAACCAGCCACATCTCCTATGCACCATACCTCCTATGGGGCAGGGCTTTGCCCTCCAAGTTTGAGTGGGAGCATCTAAGTATAAATCTATTCTGGCACCTGCAAATGGCCACTCAGCAATCTTCCCTACAGCACCACCCACTTCCCACCGCCACCACTGCCAGAAAGTTTTCATGTAAAGGAAGTTTACATTTGTAGCAGAACATGGGTCCGAACACACCACTTCAGACTTTCACCCTGCTACTCTCATCTATTTTGTACAGAACACGATGCCAAGCAATGTTTCATGCTGCAAAAACATGGTTTACATATATCAAAAGAATTGGGTTCTTCCTCCTCACAAGAGGCCATGGGGTAAATTAATGCCTCAGACTGCAGTGACTCTGCATTAGGCTAGTTTTGTCAATAATTAATACAGCTCCACAGTGCAAAAACATAGTAACAAGCTAGATCAACCAAAATCCCTTCCACTTGGACACAGGATTTTTTATTCCCTTTGAATGTGTGTACAGAAGACTTCTGAAAAAGGACAAGATCCTTTATGACCTTGATGGAAGAGCTCTGAACAGCAGAGTTGGTTGGGTTTTCCTTCCCTCCCTTCGTGTAAAGAAATGCTTCATAACAGTTCAATAAATTGAAATTGCAGAAAATACTACCGTCTTTAAACTGGACTCAAACTTATCCAAAATCTTTATCATGCAAGTTCTTTTTAAGCCTTTGAGATTTCAGAATCCTAACGCAGCCAATAGATGCAACAAAGGACAGCAACAATTCTATTCCATCAGCTCAGGCACAGTGATCCATCACCCTTGCAAACAGAGGCGGCAGTAACAGCCCCTCTGTATATAAGCTTTAGCAGCCATCCTCCACAGAGAGACTATCCATGTCACTAAAACAGATATGAACTGCAAAATTTGGATTGTGACTCGTTAGAGATGGAGATAGCAAGCAACAGGCAGTGTTTATGTACACTCTCACTGTCTTCTCTCTATTCTAATATTGCTGCAACAGTAAAACAGAAGTACTGAAGTTATTAAATCTGCAAATGGCTTGAGAGCAAAAACATCAGTTTGCAAATTAGCAGATCATTAAAAAATTTGTTTTAACAATTCTAAGTATCAACCGATGAAAAAGCACAGCAATCTAATCATTTGTGGCCTAAATTAATTTCTCTGTAAGAACATTTTGCTCAAATACAACCCCTCTCCTAAGATAATCCTGGATTGCAGCCATTTGTTCATCATGCAATCTTAATGAGGCCACTGCTACTGAAGGACATGACCTGATTTCTTCTCAGGTCAGTGGTTATCAGTAGAAATCGAACAGTACACGTTTCTGCTCTGGAAATCCACAAAAGCACCAAATCTATACACTTTTTGTGCATTTTCAGATCCAACACTTCATTTTGCCAAAGTTCTCCAACAGACATAGGCCTCCACTTTCACATTATACTAAGCAGCTGCACTTCCTCCACATCCAGACTGACAGAAATGGTGCTTGCAGCTTCAAGAAATAGGAGAAATGCTGCTTGTTAGTCATGAACCATGCAACTGCCGCAACGTTAGACATAAAACCTGTTCTGAAGGACTTCTAAGAGTGTTTGATTTTATTTTCCCAGACAAAGAAAGCCTTCTTGCGAAGAGTGGAACAAATACAAATAACGATACAGCTCTGCTACTTGTGGCCAGGTAACAGAAGTATTAACTTAATCACTTAACTAACATATTTAAATAAACATCAGTTTAAACACATTTAGATCATAACACCAGAGCTGTAAAGCGACAGAGCACTTAACCCTAGCTCTCCTTCTGGCAGCGTTATCCATTCCTTCACTCATTAAGAACTCTTGTCACCACAGGTTTCCTTCCCCTTAGTCTCACCTGCAACAGCCTTGGACCTCTCTGGACATCGGCACCTGGCAGCAATAAAGGGTGAACCATGCTTCTTGACTGGTCTCAGGTGAGCTGAGCTCAGCAAGGAGGATGGCAAGTTGTTAAGACAGTCAAAGGAAATTAATTAACGTCCTTCATTCAAGGAACTGCCTACACTTCAATTCAAACCCAGGGCAAGCGAAGGCAGTACCTATCAATAAGTACTATTTGCATACAAACTGAAGTAAAGCCACTATTTCAAGCAGAAATGCAGGACAGATCCTTTTAAAACAATTGCATCACTTCTGGATCACTTCAGTAAATTCTGTCATAAACAACAATTCTAAAGTAACTGAATACATCTGTTTGCAGTACAGCTTGGAAGAAGCTGACACTGACACTCAGGGCTTACACCTTTAAAGGGAAGGGGTTTCTGGGGAAACTCTCCTGTTTGAGGAGGCAGGCCCTCTGACCTTTCTGACACAGAGATAAAAGCATGAGGTCCTAATGAGAATCCCTAGCACTTTCAAACTACAGCAAACACTAAGAGGGGCTTCCAGAGAAACAGCATAGAGACTGGGCAAAATCAGCAGGCTGAGCTCTTACACAGAAACAGGCAAAAATCAGAAGCTGTTCTGGATAAAATTTTGGAAACCCCACTGAAGTTGACTTATTCATGGAAAATCTTCCACAAAAATCACCAATGCTGGCACTGTTGGGAACTTCATGCATAGCAAGCCTTAAGTGCAGTGGTATTTTATAATAAATCCCACGGAGCAGACAGTCCTATCTGTATACTGCTAGAGGCTTCGTTTAAACAGAGCTAGATCCTACATTTAAACTTTCTCTTTAGGCTAAAATTTGTCTTCTCATTCAAAAGTATTACCCCTGCCCTAAACTACATTTAGTCAATATTTACTAGGCTAACATGCAGTTTAATAAATCAAATTGGTTTTTTCTTGTCCATTTGTTTGTGTACAGAGGTTTTACCAACAAAATCTGCTGCGACATGGGTCCACGCACTCTTGAAGCTACAGGAGCCAGTACGCTGCAAAAAAATTCAATACATAACCACAAGGGCCACATCAAAGTAGTTTAGCATAACCAGAAATCTCACTATGTCAAAGTAAACCCCAATCCTTTCATTAGTGGATGGGTTAGTCTATTTCTGTTCAGGCATTCTCTACTCAAATGTAACCAGAAATCACCCTTAGAAAGTTTGCTACCCAGTTCCTTAGAGCCTGACTGGTGTTAGCACTGTTGTTACCGTACCAAGACAAATCTTGGGTCTGTAACACAGCCAAGGTGTAAGTCATGTAAGGACACCAGAACCAGCATGGACCAACAGGCTACACTGCCAGGGCCAAGAGAAATAGCACATTTCTATGAAGCACAGCTGACTCCAAGAGCAGTACGCCCCAGGAAGCCTGTGCCATGATTTAGACATTTTCCAAGCATCTGAGGGACTACACTGGCTAGCACAAACTAGCCTCTCTCCACTTACTAACAAGTTGTTCCAGACATAGAATCTTCTTTTCCTCTCCAAGTTTGTACATCTGGGTATCAGTTCTTGAACTCTACAGCTGTAGGCTCAACACCTTGCAAGTTTGATTCAAACAGATGGCAACTCCCCAGATACCGGGCAATCCAAAGTAAACTGTGGATTAAGGTGCGATGAGAACGCTCTCCCATGTCCCCAGTGCCTGCTTGTGGCTCTCTGCTGAGCTGAGAGATGAAGACTCAACAGCAGACCCTGTGATTGCCTTCTGCCTCAGCACCCCTCTTCCTCCTTTTGAGCTACTTTCACAAATTTACGTTTATTAATACAAGAAAATTCATGCCCTGCACAGAATGTAGGCAAGCTATAGTATGTAATAATCTTATAAGCAAACACACAGTTTCTTCCCCTAAAATCCAGTATTTCAGGGAGTCGAGCGGAAAATGTGTACCACGTTACAATTGTGAGAACATCATTAGCTCCCCAGCACCAGGTTGGAGACCGGGTGAGGATTCTCATGGTAGCCAATCCTTGACTGAAACATAGTTCCATGCAAAAATTAATCCACACTTCAGCTGAAAACAGACTGATCACTTCATTTGCAGGCCTTCTACACAAGTTCTCATCAAAAGAGTTAACAAGCATGTATCAGATCTTACTAAAAAAACCAAAGTATTTCAAGAAGTAATGACAGTTAAAATACACTGGAACTTTCTCTCTTTCAGACTACAGTGGTATCAACACATCACCAATGACAGAAGTGCCCTGCATTTGCAATCAATGAACCCAGCACGCAGCTGGATACAACCCGTAACTGCCATCAGGGAGAAGGCCAAGCAAGAGGGACCAATGTGCAATATGGATTAAAAGGAGGGGTGGATGGGGTTTGATAAGAACAAGACTTCTCAGCTAAGTCTCACCTGCTCTTAACACCACAATTATCTGAAACAAGAATCGTATGGAGGAATAGCAGCAAATTCTGAAGAACTAGCAGACAAGGATTTCCAGCAATTACAGAAAGCAGAGCAACTGGACAGCACACGGACATGCAGAATTCTTCCCAATTTAATTCTTTGCAAAACTCTTCTTGAGGACTCCACAATTCTTTCAGCTTTAAGAGGTTATTAAAAATTTGAATTTTAAAATGTCCTCATGAGGCTCTCCTAAATCTTGCAGCAAGAATCTATAAATATTCCAGCACCCCTTCTTACATTATAACTTCTAGAACAAAACAGCTTTCAAATTCCTTTCCTTTATCAAATTACTTTCTAACCCAGGAGAGGAGCAAGGAGGGACGAGATGAGCCCCGCATATTCATGCTTAAGAGACTGCGCCTGAAGCTCTCAAAAGTTTGGACATTACTGAATCCCGTGCCGTCCAAACATACTCTCCTGCAAGCCCTGCAAAGTTGCCAGTTTAAGTAGGAAGATGTGCAGAAGGAAGGAAAAGAACCAAATCAAATGAGTTCATTAATGATGTATTTCAGTTTCTCTTCTCAGAAGTAAATCAGGTTAATCACACCCCAATTCATTCAGTTCAAGGAAGCACAGCCAGCTATGATTAAACTGCACAGAACAACAGACTGAGTTTTGCTCACTCCTCCACAAGCTGCTAAAGCATCCAAACCACAGAGAGGCCACAACTAAAAAAGAACTCCAACACCTATGGTTCAAGCAATAACTTAGCTGAGCAGTGAAAACAATCTGCAGGTCAGAGATGGAAACAGCAAGCAAGTCCAAAATGGTTCTGCTCCCCAAACAGCTGCAACACTGATATCACCATTTCTAGCTGCTTTTAAGTAAATAAGTCAAATTTTGTACATATACACATATGTATGTGCATGCACAGTCCCCATTTGCAGACATTCCTCAGCCTATACTTGCAAATTTTAAGCTAAATTGACAGAAGTAATTATTTCCAAGAGGCCCCACAAAACTAATAAAAAAGCAATCATATCAAGGAGGAGGATTTTACTGCTCTCAAGAAGAAAAAGGCCACATGAAATTTTTTAGACCATCAGAAAACCTGCATAATATTTCAGAGCTAATTGCCAATATATTGAAAGAATCATTCATTACATTGCTTGCAGAACTATTAATTACTTCACTTCCTCCTCCCAGATTTATATTATAGAAACAAAACAAAGCAACAGAAACAACGAATACTCTTTTTTGAAGCTGTGCACACACACACTGGCAGTTGCTGGCAGCAGTGCTCCATTCAGCCACACTGCCAGCTGCAAGGGTACCGTTCAGGGTCACACAGAACCGCCAGGAAGTGCATCATCCAATTCCGCCATGAACAGGGCAAGAGTCTGCAGACCATAACTAGCCAGGATAGCTTCTCATCTCCAGATAAGGACTTCGCTGCAGCATGCTCCCATACTGCTGTTGTTCAAGGTGTAGTCCACAGCCCACTGCATTCCCAGCTGCCCTTGAAGAAAACCTTAACACCACCAAAGATTGCAGTCCTCTCCTCCCAAGGCAGAGAGTGACAAAGGAACAGCAAATGATGTTCAGAGCAATGACTGGATGAAGCCCTTGCTGCAAAGACAGAATTTCAGTTTGTGAAGCACCGTTACAGTGACATCCCCCTGGGATAACATAGATCTGCAAACTAACTCTGACCACACTGACGGAGCCAGCCTGTCCCACCACTGGTTTGCTCTGCCAGCATCCCAGTGTCTCACAGAGCTGGACTAAGCTTCAGGTAACGGAAGAGAAGATGAAGCAGCTGGATAGCGTTCTAGCATGGTCTGTGCAGCAGGAAGTGACCCTGCGCAGAATGGCAAGAATACCACCACAAAATACACATTAGGCAATCAAGAGCAGGGCAGGGAGAGACAGGAGAGATAGCATCCTTCCTTCACACCTTCAGCACTAGAACTATATCTCCAGTTTCTCAGTTGTCCTCAAGAACATTTTCAAACTCAGGAGTATTTATACACCATTAGATTTACGAAAAAATTAAACGGTTAGACCCAAAGATCTCAAAGGTCTTCCCCAACCGGAAGATTCTATGAAATTTCATGTTTCAAAACAGTCACATTCAAATACAGAAACAGCTATTCCTTATCTACATTATCATATGGAAAGAGGACAAAATTATTTTGAATGTACACTTGTGTAACACTTGTGGTTCGCTAACTAATCACTATTCCACATGGGACTATGTACCTCCACGCTGACAGTTCTAATTTATATTAATATGACAGAAACAAATAAGTCACGCCTATTACAGTGCCCAAAGAATGTTTAATCATCTAAAATTTTCTTAATTCTCATAGACTTCAGTTCTCCCAAAAAAAATCATAAAGGGTGTTTAAGAGATACCCCTTTCTATTAAAATCAATCTAACCTGGTGAGGATAACACATAGGACTGGCAGCACAGCAGCAGAGTGACTTCCACCCTGCATCAGACTAAGCAGGTCTGGCTGGAGGGGTACACCAAACAAAATCACATTATGGCATTCTGCCACTAATGAAGTGTTACCAGAGAAAGCACAATGCAGGCACCAACTGCAAGGCTGTTTTCAGAGGAGAGGAAGTTCAAGTAAGGAAAACCATGGGGGTGGCTATGAAACCAGATGGGAACAGACTGCAATTCAAGTCCACCTTCTCCCCTTTTTGGGCCAGCCTCTCTTTGTTCACCTTTTCTATTCCTGCCTGGTTTTCCCAGACAGAAGTACAGTGAAGTTGACAAGCTGGCTTTCAAAGCTAAAACTGGAGCAACAAGAAAACGAAAATTAGATCTATTTCTACCAACAGTGGAAAGGACTGCACATCACCATGAACTGCCATGAACCACTTCTCTCATGGTAGCCAAGAACCCTTTTAAAAGCAGTACTTGATGTCACATTCCTAGTCTAGAGAAAATAAAGTTTCCTATTATTGAGGAACAAGTCCATTTTTCCAAGTTCTGTGGCGTGCAGGCTGGTACTCTTAAGTGTGAGCCCTTCACATTGTCAGCAGACAGGAACAGAAGTTCGCATTTCCTAATAGCTTCCTGGATATCGTACAATTGCTTCCGCTCAGGAAGTTTACTCAGTCTTTGCAGCTCCAACACCAACAATCCTTGTTGGGAGGCAAGTTGTCCAAGAATATCAAAAGCACATTCCTACAGGCAGACCCAGACCTGTGTCTGGCTCACTAACAACAGGTTTTTCTTTTCGCCAAATCCGTCGCTATCAGGAAGAACAGGAATGCAGTGATCAGGCAATGCCCAATGTCTCAGGCTGTTTGTAATTTATCTAGGAGCAGAGTGCTCCCTGATCACAACAGTGAGCTGGGGAACAAGTCTAAAAGAAGAGAAGTAATGTGTAGTAAATCCCCACAAAGACTGCGCAGGCAAGAAAAGGATTTCTTTCATGGTTCATGTAACCTGATGCTTTGCTGTGCTCCAAAACCTGCCTTAAGGTAACAAACAATTCCCTCCAAAAGCGTAACGTGTCTGCACAAACAATAGATCCTTTTTGTTCCATTTTTACATAATAACATTTCACCTGCAACTGATCTTAATGTGCAATAGACTCATAACTTCCCAAAAACCCACAGCACTTACTTTCCATAGAAGTGCTGTACTTCAAAGTAAAAAAAGCAAATCACCAGAACTCATCAGTCAGCTGTCTGTCAGACCAATGAGGGTGAAGATACATCATCTACTCTTTCTATCCCTCTGAAGAACAATGACAGTAACTTTTGTCCTGTCATCCCATCCTCCGATTGCTCTAAAAGTAATGACTTTATTCTTATAAACCCCCCTCCTCCAAAGCCAGCTTGTTAGTCTTCAAGATGATACCCTGTAACCATGACGGCAAACCTTAATTTTTGGACAGAGAAAGTTATGTGTATCATCAGGCAATCACACTGATTAAAAGTCACCTGTAACGCCTTTGTACTTGTTACTACATTAGATAGAAACATTAGTTACATAAGATTATTTAATATCAGTGCAAGCTGTTTTTCTAGAGAATTAACATGAAAGCTTCAAACACATGAAAAAGATGTTTGGGTGTTGTTTTTTTTTAAACAATAGACATTAAATGCTGCTGAATTACAAGTTTACCATACTCTGCACATTTAAGATCTATCTGTTGAACAAAAGTCTCTGCAGTTGGTGAGCAGAACAGCTTTGATCACAACACCCTATGATCTCTGCTTCTCACACACACTTCTAATTTACAGATAGAGCAGAAAGTACAGTTGCCCCGATCTTCCTGTTCCCTATTAATATTTTACGGTTGCATGAAGTATCTACAGCAATCCCATCACAATGACTGTTTCCTGCACAAGCATAAAGCCTGATACCTGTCAGAACCCAGCTGATCACTTAAACTCTGCTTCTAGTCCTTATCCAACAACTTCCCTCTCCTATGCATATGAATTTCTTTTAAATGTCAGGCTTATACTGCCAGAATATTTAGTTATGTATCAATATAAATGTTTTTAAAGAAGGTAAAACTTTAAATATTTAACTTTAAAAAAAAAAACAGCTTTAAAAGATATCCTGTGTTTAAATAATACCTTAACCTCCTTGCCAAAAAATATTCAGACAGGATTAAACAAAATTTACAGGAGTTAATGGCTCAGGAGTTGTTTGAACATGAGATCTCAGATTTTGTAAAAACGGAGAATAGCGATAATTTATAATTATTTTGTTCAAATTCATTATTAGTAACCAAATCCATGAGCGAAAAACACCAAAACCAGAAGTATTTCAGTGAATAGCTATGAACTATTTTGCCATAGATGTGACCCATATCTGCCGTTGCCTTCACGTGTTCATCAGTTTGACTAACTCTGACTCAGTATGAAGACTGCTCATCACTCTTGTACCACTTGACATCTCCAAAGCTCCATAATAACCTTCCCCGGATGGCAGTGAGAAGGCTGTCCTCCAGTCCCAAGTCTGAGTAACACAAACGTGGCAGCTTCACCACCAGCTTTTCACAAGAGAGCTTGCTGTAAACGCAAACAGCAAACTCACTCAGCCAGAAGATCACTAGGAAGGATAAACATCTTTACTACATCCTACCTGCAAATCAGAAACAGTAAAGACCCTGTCTTACATGCCTGTTCTCCGCTCCAAATAACTGAGCTGAGTCTTGACGCAGCAGGTTAACAGAACGGAACGCACCGAGCACACCTGACCAAGAAACTGGAGAAACCAGCACAGAGGTGACTGGGAGAAAACAAGATTTTAAGAGAATGCACATGCAAGTTTTCTGCACCTAGAGCTCTTAGCATTGACCAGATTAATGGAGGCTCCCAAAGCTGCACTGTAAGCCTGAAAGCAGCCAGGCAGGGAGCAGAGGGAACACTCATGCCAAGTTTCAGTAAGTGATGGTTTATGCTTGCATGCTGTATCTTTCCCCTCAAACTACATTTTGCCTGCATATGGTTTCTTTCTGCCACTTTTAAATTGATTTATTCTCTCCAGAAGGGTAATTAGGTCTTATTTTGATCAAATATTTAGGACCTTTTAGACATTAAATGCCACAGATTACAGAGAAGGAAGGGCAAAAAAGAGTAAAGCAAGATTCAAACTGAAGATAAGCCACAAATACTGAAGTAAGGCATGAACAAACAACTAGCAAAACAAGATTCCAAGAACTAAAAAGCTTATGTGCCCTCCTTGCAGCGTCTGGCTCCTTACAGCTAAGTTAACTCCTACGAAGCGCTTCGCTGATGAAAGGGGTCTGAATATAGGTCAGCACAAGGCTTCTGGATCTGGCTACAGACACTAATTAGATCGTTTGCAGTTATTAAAAACAAGAGCAAAGAAAAACCTCAAAAACAATGGATTTTCCCCTCCAAACATTCGAATTTTCTCTTCTCTCTAATTGTCAGTGGCCCTTGGTTCCAAAGCAGCCAACTGCTACCCTGATCCAAAACCAGCACCAGCGCACACACTGTGCCTCAGCGACGGGCCAACAGCAACCGCCAGCACAAGCAAGGCTGGACAATGTGTGCAGATTGGGGGGGGGAGGGGGGGTGCGCTTTAAATATGTTTTCAAGATATAAAGGAATTCTTTAGTTTTTCTAGGAGAACACTGGCTGTTTTGTTTGACACTGCCAAAACCCGAAGGCCAAGAAAAGCCTGACTCTTTTCCTCTGCAGTACACACTACAGCTCAGTTCATACAGGGCGCCTTGTACCAGCTTGTTTATGCCTTCTCTTCTGTGAAACAAGCCTTTATGTCTCCATAGTGGAAAAACCCACTGGTTTATATCCTTTTCGAGATGTATGCAGCCAATTAAATTGTAAAGCAATACCTGTTTCAAAGTCTAACTCAAAGGAACGATACATTCCAGGCCTGGGACCAGAGCCAAGGAGGTCACCTTACACCCTGTGGTCACGTGAGAAAATCCAGGTTTTAGAACGCAGTATTTTAATTTCCATATAAAGTAAAATTGGAGGTTGAAAGGATGAAATATTGTGTATTCTACATACACCAATTGTGCTTGTTTCTCAAGTGATAAAGTTAATATTCTGAGGAACAAGAGAAGACAGTTCAAGAGTTCACAGTGATTTCAAACCATTCAGAGACACTCAGGAAAGCAGCAACTGCCAGCAGCCCTGCACCTCTCCAAAACAATTTCCAGTCATGAATAAATTATGATGTGACCAGACTATATGCATAAGAATGGTATAATCTGCACCAAACAACAGGGAAACAACACATTACAATAAAACCCACTTGTCAAAGCAACAAGCCAAGTAGATTTATTTCCATATGAAAACTGTTATGAAGCGACTAACACATTTTATTTTAATTTTCAGTCTTCTTCAAAATAAGCAGCACGCATGTGAAGTGCCGAGTGTCACCAGAAACAGCGTCTGCATCCGGGTGCACGCAGCCAGCGCAGTGCCCAACCAACTGCCAATGCAGGCTCACAACTATAGAATACGTTTACGTTCACAGAGCAGCCAAAAGAGGTAAAGAAAAACACAGGAAAAAAAAAAAACACAAAAGGTAGCAAAACCTGCTGAAGAAGACAAGGAGTGAATACAAACATAAATTAAGACTTGCCAGTGCGTTAGAAAGCACAGCTCGGTCTGACCTCAGCACCAACGGGGATGAGCTCCAGAATAAAGTCACATGGAAGCCCCATCAGCAGTCCCTGCTTCCATGTCCATTGCCTGTACCAGGCACCTGCCAACCACATTTGATAACCACACCTTCACTCTAAGCCAAAGAATCCAATAATTACTGAAATAACTCCTGTATTTTGGAGAGCAAGCAAGCAGTATGCTGCAGTAAAACAATACGATTCCTATTGCCATCACCTTCAGCCTTCCAAGTTCACAGGTTCATGAAAGGTGTACCTGCCCTGTACAGTTCCCTCAGTACAGCAATGGTATTTAAATTGTCTAACCTGCTCTTCAAGCTCTGGCAGTAAATGCCCATTCCCCTCCGGCTCCCATCCCCTCTGGTACAGCTTTGTTGCGTTGGGAGAGCTGCCCTTGGGATTAGGAGGGGGTTCACTACTCCAAGCCCCACACAGTAAGCCTGTCCATGCTGCTCTATGGCAAGAGACAAGTGCACAGTTCATGTAGTTTCTAAGCATGTCTTTGAGCTAAACATTATGCTTTATGTCTAAACCTAGCAGCATAAATCTGTATGCACAGAACTCTGTCTCCAACTGAGGCAAATTAAAAATGCATCCTGAAGTTCTCAGGCTATGGAGATTTTTGGATGGATACTGCAAGTCTAGCAAATTCACCAAAACAAATACTTGGAGGTTTTTGTGACATCTGAGTCTGATCAAAGCTGTTGAGCCAAATTCATAGGTTGTATTCTTCTGAATTAGCGAAGTGAACGTAATTACAGTGCTTTCTTCAGAGCTTTCAAGACACAAGACAGCCAGCTGTGTTGCACTCTCAAAAACTTCTCTGTTCGAATAAAAACTGTCTAAATTAAAAACTATATTGTTTAGCTCACATAAAAAACCCTTGCAATGACCGAACACATGCAATTCCTCTAGGAGATCTGTACACCACACTACCAAGACCCATGTAAAAAAACACTTCTCTACCTGTTTGTTAAAATAACGTCCCGAGGAGTCAGGAAAGCCAAAGACAGGTCAGTAGTGTTAAAATCAATTTTTGGCACAAAAAAAACCCCTCAGTATATTGATCAACTACTCAGTTTTCAGAGAAAGAATTGACTTGGTACTGCCATCATTAACATCTAAGGGTGAGATTCACAACAATTCTCAAGGGAAAGATACATCAAAGGGTGGCACCATCATTAATGCTTGGATAAACACACAGCTACGTTTCCATGTAACCTGTCCTTACCCCAGTATTGGGTTATGTTCCAGAACAGTATTTCAACTGTTTAACCTCAAACATGAAAATTTATTTTCTTGATGTCTAAGTCATGTGCCAAATCAATTGTGTTGACAGAAACATAATTTGAACATATTCACTTTTTAGCAGCTTTTCTACATTTGTCTTTGGGGTAATGAAATTCACTGTGTTCATAGTATATGAATTTTTCTTGCCAAGTAAATTCGGGATCTATTTATATCTCTGTGTAAATCTACAAAGCAGTTCTTCCCCGTGAAAACGTTCCAGTGCGAGAGTGAATGAGGAAAAAGGACTCCCCCCCGGACAGACTGCCGCAACAGAGGGTGAGAGGCTCTGTCTCTGATAGCCACCGTGTTAGATGCAATGGTTTAAGATCTTTGTCTCTCTAGCATTTGCCACCACCAATTGTAGTTTTGCTTCAGATGTTGGGCAAAGTTGGTATCAGAGCAGCACAGCAGAGCAAGGGCCCCCAGGTACAAAGCAATTAGTTGTAATCCTGGTCCTTCGTGTCCATAGTTACAGAAAAGCATTTTATTTCTTGAGCAAATAAAGCTGCATAAATTCAACCTTCATCTGTTCCGGCAGCACAAGACAAGTGTGATGTGTGGTGTTCGAATTATCCCTCACCTGGAAAAGGACAATCCTCTGAGCTCCAGCCCCGCCTCTCCATAGGCAGGGGTACAGAACTTGCCCCAGCCCAGCTCTATTCTGCCGCCACCAATGGCTGGCTGGCCCCCGTTGTGGCCTCAGACATTCCTCTGCTCTCTCAAGCAATGCAAATATTAGCAACCGGAAGAGGGCAAGCCTCTGAGAGAACGACCAGCTTTTACAGTCACAGCCTAAGAGAGACCACAGGTGAATTTGGGGCTCACAATACTGGTGATAATTAAATCACAACCCTTACTGGCTGTTCTGGAGCTTCAGACAAACTAAGATCTCTAAAAAACATGTGATACTTTTCCATCATTAACAGGTCGTACATTCCTGCAGGATGCAACCAAAGTTCATCAGTGTTCCTTAAGCAGGACAGACTTCTGCTCTTGCACTAATATGTTCTAGGCAAAAGAGAACAGGCAAAATGAGGAAGCAATATTTCCTATTTCAAACTTCAGTACAGGCACAGCCAGCTCCTATAGGCTCTATCCAGCTTCACACAGGAGAAGTCAGGGGTTAAAGTGGTTTAAAAAAAGTGGGCAAGGGTTAAAGTGGTTTAAAACAAGCACTGAGAAACAGGAGGGACACTAGAGAAAGGCTCCAAGCATGGCACTAATTGAAAGAAAACAATTCCAAGCTACAGAATTCAGGTTCAGATTTCCCGTGCACCTACCTAGCCAAATAAATACTCTAAATAAAATTATTCAATCACAGTGTGCCTTCCAGGCCACATTAAGGTACTAAGGATCTCATAATTATAGTCCACTTCACAGATGTAAAAATCCTTTCAACATTTACTTGCAAAGCTAATTTCCGCCAGCTAGAAAGAGCGAAAAGGCTACCCCTTCCAGTTCTGGATGGGGGAGAGTATCCTCCCCTTCCCACCCCAGCCCTCCTAGCTCTGCTGAGCAGCCTCAGTATTCTCAGAGTCACCCAGCTACACAGCAAGTCACAAAGCAAACACAGACTTCTCCCTAAAGAAATAATCCTAATTCTGTAACATGATCAAGTAAAATCCTGCTTCCACAAGCATGGACACATTTATGTATTACACTTCCCTTGTCCTGTTTGTTTCCCCCTTTCCTATATTTGTGTGTACATTACCCATTTCATGCAATGTCCCACAGACACTGTAGGGTGGGGGAATGCAAAACGAAGCCTAGGATTTTGTCACGGTTGAGAAGTCCCTCAGAAAACAGACCCAGGCACCGAATTTCTGATTAAAACTCTAACACAGATTTTAATTACATGTTTCCTAATTGCCAATTGAGTTTAGCCTTGCGGATGACACAAACCAGGTTATGTCCACGTTCCAGAAGCACAGTCACAAAGAAATTCTTCCTAATATCTAGTCTGAACCTCCCCTGGCACAACTTACGGCCATTTCCCCTTGTCCTATCACCTGTCACTTGGGAGAAGAGACCAGCATTGGTCTCCAGGCTAAATATCCCCGGTTCCCTCAGCTGTTCCTCATAGGACTTGTTCTCCAGTCCCCTCACCAGCCCTTCTCCGGACCCACTCTAACATCTCAATGTTGTTCTTATATTGAGGGGCCCAGAACTGAACACAGTACTCGAGGCTTGGCCTCACTAGTGCCAAGTACAGGGGCACAGTCACCTCGCTCGTCCTGCTGGCCACGCTGTTTTTGATACAGGTCAAGATGCTGTTGGCCTTCTTGGCCATCTGGGCACACAACTGGCTCATATTCAATGCGTTGTCAACCAACACCCCGAGGTCCTTCTCCACCAGACAGCTCTCCAGCCAGTTTTCCCCAAGTCCATAACGCTGCATGGGGTTGTTGTGCCCCAAGTGCAGGACTCGGCATTTGGTCTTGTTAAACCTCATCCCATTGGTCTCAGCCCATCGATCCAGCCTGTTCAGATCTCTTTGCAAGCGCATCCCTTCCTTCAAGTAGATCAACACTGCCACCGACCTTGATGTCATCTGCAAACTTTCTAAGAGTGCACTCGATCCCTTCGTCCAGATCATTAATACAGATATTGAACAGGACTGGACAATGGAATGATGCCAGACGTCAAACAGTTTTAAACAGACTTCCATGATAAACATTGTTTTTGATTGTGTTCTGTAAAGCAAAGTTTGAAAGTGCAGAAACAGATGTAAAGGAGAGAAATCAAACCAGGTCCAGTTCCACCTTTACTGAGACAAAAAATTAGACATAGAGATGGCAAAGTCACAGCAATTAAACACTTAGCACAGAACTACTTTTCTAATTTTATAACAAAGTCATGAGATCCAGCTTAGCAGCAACTTCAGAGGGAAGTACTGAGGAACTACACTCTCATGTTTACACAAGGGAAGGGTGGCAGGAGCAAACTGAAAAGAATCAGCAGTCTCCTCCCCAGAAGAGATCATGACAGCAAGAACTCCTGCATCAGCGCGTATGATAAATAATGCACTTGTAATACCTTTGTGGTAAGTTACTGGACTTCAGACAAAGGATCTGTAAATGCAAAATTGTCCAGTTGCTCTTTTCCCGCACCAAAAGTCTGCTGAAGAAACAAGCAAACAGAGACCATGTTAAGGAACAGTTTTTTTCCCAAATATTTACACCATCTTAACACAGCTGAGCTACTTACATGCCCACTGGTGTACAAAAACACAAGTCAGTTACAATCACAAAAATTAGAGGGTCTGGGTTTTATAAAAGTGGATTTTTGCCCAACTGGTCTATTCAAGCTCCGGCTTCCATTTCCATGCAGTTTATAGTGAGCAGTAACGCACCTCCAGAATACACTACAGCTACCTTCTTCAAGCAGTTTTTCACCCTACATGCAAATCAGAATATCTGAAAAGAAGTATTATAACTTTTATTTTAAAAACAGTTAGGAAATGATACGTCAGAATGAAATTACTTACAGAGACACCACTGAAGACAGTATTACAGTCTTGGAAGAGTGTATCAGCAATTACGGAACAATCACAGGTGTTTCTGATTCAAACTGCTATAAGAGACAGCATGAATTTTACAGTTACTACCACAAAAGTTTGAAGAATGGATTAAATGTGGATTTACTTTTACAGTGATATTCAGATACCACATGGCCAACATATAAAGCCCTTCCATCGATCTGTCAGAAAGTCACCAGGAGAGAAGTGTTCTAAACGATGAAGCACAAGGCGTCCTCATTACTCCTAAAAACTAAGTGTACACAATTAAAAAAAAATGCATAGCACAAACAACACCCACCCACACAGCACCTTTGGAAGCCCTGAAAGAAGATCAAGCGATAGTTCTGAAACCACTAACAATAAAGTTATAAAAGTTACCCTTCTGGTGCTTCGAGCAGTGAGATGACATTGACCCTTCAGTTTACCAAGAATCTGCTAACTCCAGACAACAATCATTCAGCTATGAAAATGGAATTATGATACATGCATCCTTTCCCCAGTTGAAACCAAATTCTACTTTCTTATCTGACACTGCAGGACGAAGTTAAAAATGTCAGAACCTCTAAAGCGTATTTTGTGTCTTAAAACCCTTCCTTGATTTTGTTCTGTGACAGAATTCATACATTTTTTAAAAATACATAAATTTTAAGTCTTTGGGCTACTGATACAAACCACCAGCTCCACCTATAATCCACTTTGCCTTCTCAACACAACTGCCATACAGCAAGACTGTACGAGTTACAAGAACTCAGATGCTGGCCCAGCAGATAGTTCCTTGCATGTGCTGTGATTTGAGGGACAGCTAACCAACTCAGTCCAGCTGCTGTGTATCCCAAGGGAATCACAGACAGGACAGACCACTAGATCTGGTGTTGCAGTTGGCAATAACACAGCAAGGCACCTGACACCACCAGTAGCTGAGAGGCAAAGGCCTTTTTTTTGTTTCTAAAATGACCCTCTCACTCCTGTTCCTCCACTCTGTGCACCCACAGTAACAGACAGCCCTGCAGCATGCACATTAACAATAACATTTCTCATATTACAGGAGCTATGCTAGATGTAAGCTCCATATATTAACGTCTAATCATAACAGAAACAATCGGTCGGTAACCTTTCACAGCCTCTGCAGAAACAGGAACAACCTGCTTACAGCCTAAACTGGGAAACGAGTTTCTGTAGGATCACAAAAGATAAAAAGTAAAGGCTAAAATCTGTTTCTTAGGTGTAATGCTTATATATGAAAGTTAAAGAGGACATGCTTTAAAGTGTTACACCAAAATTGTAAAGACTGTGCGTGACAAATGTGAAAGATCAAACTCCAAAGCACAGGCTCCATCTCCACCATGGAGTCACAACCAATGGTGCCTACAGAGCACATTTGAGAGAGAACAAAAAAAAAAATAGATCAAATAGACATCCAGCTCCAAACCAGTACAGACACTTCCAGTGACTGTGAATGCTGTCTTTTTTTTCCTTTAAATTGATTTCCACAGTACAATGAAAAGTTGGCAACAACAGCAAATAGAGAAACAACTGGAAAATGCCATTTTAAAAAATAACACTTCAGATTTCGGGTTAATAATGCTGTTACCACGAGCACAAGATATTCCAATCCAGTTGAACCAGAGTAAGCCTTTAACTAGCACCACCTAGAAGTGAGAATATATCAGATCTTGCATTGGATGCATTTGATGCCTGGCTTCTCCTCCCTCCATAATCTGCAATAAATTTCTCTCCCATGCAAAAGCATCCAGTTTAAAATCTGAAAACCTCTGTTCACATGCTGCAACTTTACCCTGCAGATTCTGCCTCCTCTTTTGAGACCAGAACTACAACAGTTACATCACCTGTAAGGAATACTACCTGTCTGTAGTCAAAGTCAGTAAATTGAAAGGTGAAGAACACCAACTCACACTCAACAGAACCACTGAAAACACCTCAGTGGTTCCAGCATGATCCTACATTTCCTGTAGCGGTGGTCTGTATTTGTTTTCTCTCACCCACATTTCAAAACAGTTATATAAAGCAGAAATGGTTACTGAATCACCAAGGACTTCCAAGCCCTTTCTGACCTCTTAGTATTCACGTATTTTTAAAAAAATGACCATAACTTCAAATAAGGAGATAAGGAAAAAATCCAGAGCAACAAAAAACTACTTCACCTAAAATTAAGGCTCTGAAATTCTGAACAAGGTAGAAGCAAACAACTACATGTGAAGATTAGGGTAAATAAGCTATTTTACACTTCAAAAAGAAGACAAGCCATGTCGGATTCACAGACCTGGGAAAATTGTGAAGGAGGTCTGTCACACCCAACATTTGTAGTATACTCTCTAATGGCTCTTAATGCCAAATAAAAATAATGCATTCCATAAAACGCCTGTAAATTTGTCCTCACATGTGAATAAAAACACGCTCCTGTAATTTCAGACACAATCCCCAAGCTGTCCCTTTACCAGCAACAGAACAAGACGCATTGCACTGTTGCATTGGTTGGTAGAGGCAGATCCTTCAACATAACAAAGACCTCGACCTCTGTACTATCATCTCCATAAGTAAAATGGAATAACGAAGTCATTTCAGAAAGCCCTCCCCTAGGCCACCAAAACCATCTCAAGACAGGCTGCAGTGCAAAAGGGAGCCGCCCTCTGCCTGTCCTGGCTAAAGAGCCTGAACACACCACCTTCACACCAGCCTCCCAGCATGCACACAGCCCCAACGCCCCATCCCAACATGCACTGTTGCCAGAGAAAAATAGAGCCATGTCCCTCTTTGCCATGGAATTGGTTGGCAGTCTCCACACATGGGGGGGGCTGGTTTGGCTGCCAGGCTGCTCCCCATGCACCTTCACTGGCATGTTGTCCCATTATACAACATCTAACAGCTCTTATGCTCCCAACCAGGCTTTGATCCAGTGTTATCCTCACCAGTTTTCTCTATCAGTACAGGGATGATAGCAGAAGCCCTGGCCTCACAAGGCTACACTGTTGTCAGTACTTGACAGACTGAGACACTCTAAGCAATATCCTTGGAAGGTGTCCATTAAATGCAGTTTTCTCCAAACTCAGAGCAAGTGGCCAGTGCATTCTAAGAATCACCAGGTCACTATCCCTCTCATCAAGTATACCCTATTCAGTAGTTTTACATTTCATTTCCTCAAGGCTAAGTGTTTTAAGATGAAACTTGTAGCTTTATTCCCATTTCAGAACCAATCAGACAAATGAAATTTCACTGGGTGGTAAAAAGTAACCAACACAAACAGTATTGAGAATTCATCATCAATCTAAAGATGAGCTTCTATGAAACATTTTATTAGCAAATTTACTCAAAAACAATAACGCACACTTTCTGACAAATTTTTAGTCTATAGGTCTGAAATTTATGCACCATAAATAAATCATAATATTAAAGGTTAATACGGTGACAGAAGCCACAGGACATATTTTGTTCTTAGTGCTTTTTGTTTTCAAGTACTAAGCCAATCTCTGCCCCCAGAAAAGGCAGGATGGTTTTCCCTCAACACTGTTCCCCCCTGCTCCTGTCACATCACCCTTCCGTTAACACCAGCACTCACGCAGGCAAACAGCACAGCAGATCAGGGAACCCATCCAATACTCTACATCCTTCAAAAATACTCATAAAAGCAAATGGAAGGGCACACCATGCAGGTCCTCTTCCTTTAATGGCACTGCCAGTTTGAAATGCTGAAATTAAACACACGAAAACAGGATTAGCATATGGCAATGACTTCAAATCCACAATGTTTCATATCTGTCCAGACACATTTCTGGTAACAGATTCACAAGCTGATAACAACATACCTGGACTTTCTGCCATGTGAGCACCGACAGCCCAACACTAAAAATGCCAATTCCAACTGCATGGAGCACACTGCAAACATATCTGGATTCAGTTTTCATACTCCCTTCCTTGCTGTTTTCAAACAAGAACAATTGGCTTTATACATTACTTTTGGAAGTATTTCATCTTCGTGTTAATACTCAGCTTTCCCCTCTGCTAGGCACTACACTCCAACAGCCATTGGTTTCGAGCAGTTATTTAACCAGCGTGACAGTAAGCCCTCAAAGCTACACTCCCCTCTCAGCACACGCTCCAGAGATTTTAAAAGCCGTGACAGGTCTAATGACTTAAATGACTCTTGGCAGCCTGCTCTACTTTACAAAGAATATCCCAACACCTCTATTTGTGGTGCTCTTTCTTGCCAGTCATTTTATAAGGCTTCAGTGCACGTTCCGCAAGAGCGGTGCTGGAAGAGATGCTCAGGTTCGTTGACTACAGAGCACACAGAGGTAATGGAGCCTGTATAGAAGGCCTGGATGTCCCCTCAGCCCAAGTGGAAGCGGGCTGCCAGACAGCACCCTGAAAACTGAGCTGAAAGCAGGCTGGAGCTGCCCCAAGCACTCTGGTTCAAGGCAGCTGCCAGCCACGTCTGCAACACAGACACCTCTCTGCCAAAAGTAAGGTAAAAGGGAAATCAGCATATATCTGAGCATGCTGGCCCAGCTTTCACATCGCAGACAAAGTCGTGGGGAGAGCTGCATTCCAGACACAAAAATACTGCGTGTTAATATATTCACAGAAATGGCTCAGAATACCTTAGTAAAGAAAACACTAAACAAAGCAAAACTTTTCTAGAAACACACTCCTCGTTACCTGGCTGTAGACAGCACCCAGAACATTAAACAGACGGAGAAAAGCACACAGTTCCAGATGACATGAAGCCTAACTTCATTATTTTAATACAGAAGAAACCCCAGTTAAACCTCTATTGGTACAATCCCCAAACTACAGGTGTCATACGCACAGTAGCAACATTGCTGTATTCACCTCTAGATCAACATCAACATCCGACACATGTCGAAAAAGCTAAAAGCTCATCAAAGACAAATTTATCAAAGTATAATAACGACAATGGAAGAGAATGTGCTGGCTACTGACACACACTTTGACCCAGCACCACAAAATGTGACAGCTTCAAGACATGTAAAAAAAAGATATCAAATGCACAGGTGAAATATTAATAAGCCCACATATATGCAAGGGCAGAAAGCTATAATCAGAAACCCTCAGAAGTTGTCTGTATTTCAAAGCCAAAGAGAAAGATAACACTACAGATAACTCACCAGAGCTCTGCCGATGGAGCAGAAACACAACCCTGCCAAAATCCAAGGGGACAGGGAGTCCACAGGCCATTAAAAAATGAGAGGAAAAGTGAAATTAATGAAGCAGAGGGCAGAAGTATAAAACACACAAGAATTGTGATCCAGACTAAAACAAGATATGGACCTGCAGGCCTTCAAAGGAAAAGACCAGCAATATATGAACATTTGCAGATGAAGAAATTCAGCATAAGCAGAGCATGTGAATGACTTCAGTGCAGCCAGTTTGAAGTCAGCTGCACAAACCACTGCACATCAAAGGATACTCACTGCTAATGCAAGCAGATCTACACACTTGGAAAGAAAAAAGCTCTCTAACATGCAAGTTAACATTTCTAGATCACTTACCAACTCAAGACAAGATTCCTTACCGAGTAACTATAAAAAACAGAAGACAAGAACAGAAAGGATAAAACATCGTCCCACCGTACATTACCAGTACACTCCTTCCTAAAGCTGCCACGCTCACTCCTGGTCAGTGCACATCAGCAATTCCCA
Organism: Tapera naevia; assembly: GCA_033556795.1. Taxonomy (NCBI): domain Eukaryota; kingdom Metazoa; phylum Chordata; class Aves; order Cuculiformes; family Neomorphidae; genus Tapera; species Tapera naevia. The sequence goes on from JAUMJJ010000353.1 coordinate 425,652, forward strand.
AGAAAGTTAAGCAGTAGAACATTGCCATTCCTCACTCCTTTTGATCAGGGCAGTTTTCACAAAATAAGCTATTTAAACTGACGCAAAAAGGGTTTATCACCAACTGATAGCACGTTTATTTTGTGAAATTAAGATCTTCAGCATGAATACTAAATGGTAAAACACACACTTAAAAGCAAAGCATTTGAAATATCACATAAAGCTAGGGTTTCAGTTTTCCTAAAGAACTCTACGCTTGCACACACACAATGGTATTTATCTGTTTCTATGGAATTAATCAGGATTACCACTTTCATCTTGGCAATTTAGCTGGAGAACTGAATCAATAGCATCCAATCAGTAAAATATGGCTGTTGTTTCCACAGGGCTGGAAACAACAGAGACTCTTCTCTGCTTTCAGCCCAGTGGCCTCCAAGCATCCCCCTGCCACGGGGCACAGAGTCGTACACCAGCCCAATGCCCCAGCAGCACTCCGGAACACAGGTGAGGGGCTCTGCACCCAGCAGGAACCAACACCACCCACTGCCTCAGCAGCCCCTCCATAGCCCTGTGCCAAGACTCCTTGCTTTCTTGCTTTCCAGAGCTTGCACACCCAGCTCCCACCATCCGTAAGGAAGTAACCCAGCCCATTCTGTAACTGGCACTGAAGCTGGGCACAGGAGAAGCTGCACTCCGAGCCCTGCAGCCAGCTCAATCCCCAGGTGGGGCAAGGTCTCCCTCCCACCAATAGCTCTACAGTGGGACAGATTCCTCATGGGAAAGGGGGGTTAATTACTTATTAGCAAGAATTTCAGTTATACCTCCTCACAGCCAATGCAAAGTGAAACTTTGAAACTCCTGTATGGTTAGAAAAGCAAGCTACAAGCACATCAGCACGCCTTTTATCCATGAAATTATTGCCACGCCAGACTAGGGACAGTGCGAGAATTTGCTTCTAAACCCTGTACCAGACTCCTACAGATGTTGCACAAGTTGGGCGTTTCTACAATTTGACAGTAACTGTTCAGAACTTGTTGTATTGCTGTGTCCTTTCTCAAACTCCCACTCCATTTCTAGGCTCATTCTTGCCCATCCTCCTCTCCTGGGCAAGACACCAAACCTGACGGAGGTGCATACACAGTCTACAGATGTCTCTGAACACCTGTAGTTGAAGACTGATGTCTTGTAAAAAACAAAGACATCTCATTACCAGGAATAACCAAATACTCTCATTGATAAAAACAAAAACATAAAGAAAATGTAACAAACTTGCTAAAGCCACACTGACAAGTCAGCTGGAGGCAACCAAGCCAAGGAATCAGGGTTTATGTTAAAAAAAAAAAATTACTCCATTTTTGCTCACTTTTCCACTGTGTAAACACCAGGCACAGGTGAGTACACATAGCTCACAATACTGAAATGGAACCGGTACTTTATTAGGATAGCATCATTAGCAAGTTAAACCACTTTCTTAGATGACTCATGACACAAACTCACACAGCAAGAGCCATGTGTGACTCAGGCCCTTCTGCCGAGGAGAGGTGACAGTGCATCGCCCCAACCCCAGCGAGGGGCAGCCCAATTCACAGATTATCAGAACAGAAACACTCCAGCACCCACAGATTGGGCCCCTGCAGCCCGTGGACACCAGCATGTGTGCGGCAGCATAGGCCCACACCATGGGAGCGATCAGCAATCAGATGGCTTCTCTTGAATCACAGGCAACACTCGGAATACAGGAGGATGGCACACACCTTATTTAAATGGCACAGGAATATCAACCGGAGATCTGGGCTCCAGTGTCTCATGATGTAACTGAGACCTGGATATTTCTGCCCTATTTTTAACTTGAGATATATTTAGAAATACTCAAGAAGTGCATAAAAACCAGAAACCAGTTATGATCTTATGTTTCTAACGACCCAGAAGATCGATGCTCCCACATTCTCTAGCTTCCAACAGGCTGCTCCCCCCCAGCAGGAGCATCCTACAGAGCTGCATATGCAGCCAAAGCTGTGGAATCATCATGTTGCCAAAAAGGCCCATACAGTGTTGGGAGTCTCGTGCAGCTTTCATGCCCACCAATTTCTAATGGCATTGGATTGCAGACCACCAAAACTGCCACTTTGCCCTTTAAAACAAAATACATGTTGATTCCAGGAACTTCAAGAATAGCAGGGAGAGACAGAACAAATTTCCGTCCTCCGAAGAATCCAACTGCCAACCTTAATGGTGGATATAGGTTATCATAGCGTTTCTATTGAAAATTAAGTGACACCTGCTTCCATTTTATTCTGAATAATGCAATCCTGTATAGATCAAAGTTCTTAGATTAATTTTGAGTTGGTTTCAAATTGTACAAGAAGCAGGATTTAGCTCCAGTTGCTGTTCCTTCCTTACTATGGATTTTGGGGTTTTTACTGCCTTGGTTAAGTGCCACAGGCCCAATGCCAACATCAGCCGCTCGTTGCACCATATCCGCACAGCAACCAAACACCTCACTGCTCACAGGTACACAAATAAACAGTCATAGTTTTTCTCCTAAAATAATTCAGCTACACTCTTTTCTTCTTCAGAGACCAATGACTGGCTATTTATAGGTAGGATCAAATGTCACTCTAACATACACGGCCACATACAAAGAATACAGGCTCCCAGCTCCACAACTTATACTCCTTTACGCCATCTGCCCCAACACCAAAAGGCCGGCTTCTCTTTCTTGCAGTAACACCCTGCTGTTTGGACGCAACAAGCAGCACTTCAGCAGTGTTGAGCAGAGCTGAGTCCAGCAGCTGAGCCTCCCCCTGGCCTCAGAAACCAGGTGTTCTCCCGCTCTCCAGCCCGTCACCCCAATCTAACACGGCTCTTCAGGGAAGAAACCAAGCCTCACACAACACCCAGGGCAGAGAACGGTGCCATCACCCTGCATCTAGAGCACACAGTGGAGTGCTGTCACGCAGGATGTGGAACATCTGCACTCAGTCCCCTCTCCTTTGAGCACAGAGGGACATGAATGCCCCTCTTCCACCCGTCAAACATCAGAGAATGAGGAACTCCGTCTATTTAAGAGAAAACAATAATAATCAGATGGGAAATAGCACAAATTCAGATGAAGTTTATACACTATACATCAAGTATCCCATCTTCAGTGAGACAAAGAATGCAGAAAGCCTCTCCCTCCTAGGCTACTCACTCCCTCTGTATAATTCGCAAAATCACCCTCCAGGTTAGGGAAAGCCTTATCAGAGATGAAAAGGGATAGCACCGATCAACAGGGCATAAAGCACCTTCCACAAAGAGAAAGAGCAGAGAGTACAGGTTCACCAGGATTCCCAAGATTTCCATGCCATTACTTCTAAATTCCCGCTCCGATGAACAGTCAGCTGCAATGAAGATTTTATTGCATACATTTCACCACACCACTTCCCCTTGCTGACTTAACTAATGTATTTGGCTTTATCAGACAAAACTTCACCTATCAGTTTGACTTCCTCAAACCATAAAGGATTGTTTAACGTAGCAAAGAGAGCCAACCTGGCTGTTACTATACATGGTGAGCTGCCAGGAGAGCAGGTAACACTGACAATGAATTGTCACACGGCAAGATTTTACACATCAAAAAAGTAACATCTATTACAGGTACTCTGTGGATCTGTGAATACAAGAGTAATATTTTTTTCTTTTTCCCCCTTTGAAAAATATCTGCTTCAGATCAGCAATCTGCAAAGCTGGCACTGTATGAGAGGACGAACAAACACATCCCTGTCAACAGGAGTCAGCACCCGCGGTTACACACTGGTACCTATGCTGAAACCGGCCACAGGGTGTTCGTGCCTAACGTGATTTGAAACACAAAAATTACACCATTTAATGCCAGTTTAACCACTCTCACTTTTACAAGCAGCCAAAAAACACTCATTCGACCAGCAGTTTCTCCCAAATCCCACTTGCACAGAGCCTTATTTTAAAATATCAGGATTCAATCTACGGGGAAGCTTTTAAAACAACATCCCAGCATCCAACGCTCGCGACCAGATTTCCTTCCAAGCCTTATGCGAGTTGGTTTCTGACAAGGAGAAAAAAAGACCCTACTCTTTCCAGCCGGCGCGCTTGGAGCAGAGCAGCCCCGGGTGCGGAGCCGGGAGCCGCTGCGGCAAGGGCGGTCTCGGCCGGGGCCCGCCGATCCCTGGCGCCAGCCGGGCAAAGGGTTTCGTAGCCACGGGGCAGCCGAGCTCGGCACGGGATCTGTACCGGTGACTCCAGGAAAAGGTGCCCGGCAGGATCCCCTCCGCCCGGGAGCGCGTCCCGCCCGGCTCTGCCGCCCTACGGGCACCGCACGCGGGCAGCGACATCGGAGGGGAGCAGTGGCCCCTGCCGGCACGGAGAGCTGCGGGGGGAGCCTGCGAGAGACCCCGGGAGAGACCCCAGAGAGAGCCCGGCGGGGCCGCCGCTCGCAGCCGTCCCAGCCCCGCCGCCGGCAGCCGCAGCCCCGGGGCTCGCGTCCCTCACACCCCCGTCCCTCCCGCCCCGGCGCTCGAGCCCCCTCGTGCCCCTCAGCGTCCCCCCCCCAGCCCGGGCTCTCGCGCCCCGCACAGCGTCGAGGACTCGCGTCTCCACGCACCCCCCCCGCTCACAGCCCCGGCGCTCGCCCCCCGCGCCCCTCTCGGCACCCCGGCGCTCGCCCCCGCCACTGCCCTTCAGGGCAGGGGGGCCTCCCGCCGCTCACGCCCACCCCGCGCCGCCGCTGTCAGGTCCCCCCCGGCCGCTTTACCTGCGAGGACGCTCTGGGAGCCGCTGCGGGCGGCGCCGGCCGGCCCCGGCTGGGCGAGGAGCAGGGCGATCCAGAGGGAGCCGAGGACCCGTCGGGCTGTCCCCGCCGCCATGGCTGCGCTCCCCGGGGAGGGGGGGCTCCTCCTGCCTCCTGCCCGCTGCGGGCGGCGGCCCCGGGCGGCGGGAGCGGCGGCGGCTCCGCGCGGGCCGGTCCCAGCGCCGCTCCCCGCGCCGCTGCCTCGCGCGCAGCCAGAGGGGCGCGCGCCGCGCTCCGCCCCCGCCCCCGCCCCGCCCCCCGCCGCGCGCAGGCGCACGCGCCCCTCGCCCCCTCACGCACCCCCTCCCGGCTGCCGCCGCCGCCAGCAGCGACCCCCGCGCCAGGTGTGCACGGGCCCGCCCGGCACCGCGCCTGCGCGCGGCGGCGCCCCCTGGCGGCGGGGACGGGGAGGGGGACGGCGCCGACCCCTCTGCCCCGCACCGATCACCCTGACCCGCGCCGATCCCTCTGCTCCGCACCGCCCACCTCCATAGCGACCTGCGGGCACCTCCTGCTGCCCCCCTGAACCCAGGAACGTGTTTCGGGGCCCAGCGTGGATGCCGCTGCCCAAACGTGCCTGTTTCTCAGCAAACCAAAACAAACAAATGTGACAAAGACCTCCTCCGAGAAGGCAAATGAAATGTATTTGCATCCTCTTGGGTGTAATTAGCTTCTTAGAGCATTTGCCATTCAAATCCCAATGGCTGGAATACTGCACGCTTACCTCATCTTGCTGTTGGATCTCCACATCCTTACACGGGATGCAATCAGCGCTATGAACACACATCACTCCCTCACTCATTGCAGGAATTGTACTCTTTTATTTTTTTCCATCTCAGCTTGTTGTCCACTAAATTGTGTTTTTAACCTGTGCATCCTCACTCATTTTACTATTGACTAATTGAGCTGTCTCTTTCAGTCCACAAATTATGCAGTACTGGGGCTCCAGAAGCAGCAGCTGTGGGATAACCCTACCCCTGGGGCACTGTGAGACATGGAACGTGGGTACATCCCCCAAAACATGCGTTGGCACTACCAAATGTTTCAAAATTGGTTTAATTTTTTTTTTTCCAGGCAGAACCAGGCTCTTCCACCAATGCTGCTCCTGCCAGGGCCTGAGGACTGAGTCAGGGAAGTTTACTTTGATGACCTCCGTGCGGGTGGCAAGAGTGTCTCCCTCGAGGCAGGCACCCCTGGTATTCCCATGGAATTCTCTCCAATCCACTGGGTTTCACAGATTTGTTTGGGTGTCTGCACTGCTTCTCATCATGAAACTTGCTTCATTCTTTTATAATTTTGCTTGGTGTTTCTCTTGGGAAACGAGGGGGTTTGTCCTCCACTAAAAATAGCCCCAAGCAGTGTCACAGTGAAAAATAATTGACTCCTCAGAAGGATGTTTGGGTTTCCCCATATCACACTTGCTGAGTTACGCCGATATCTGATATGTCAGAAGGATTACCAGCAATGCACTGTGATTTATACTGGAAATGGCAGCACTGACTGAAAAGCAGGACGGGTACTGGAACTCCTCTTAGTCTGGTCAGCAATCTCCATCACAAAATCTTACCTTCGGTCACTCAATAGTGCCGAATTAACCACTGGGCTGAAAGGGAAGCATGTTAAGTTCTTAAGATGTAGGTAAATTATAAATATTTCATAGAATCACAGAATGGTTGGGGTTGGAAGGGACCTTAAAGTCTATCCAGTTCCACACCCCTGCCATGGGAAGGGCGATCTCCCACTGGATCAGGTTGCTCAAAGCCCCATCCAACCTGGCCTTGAACACCTCCAGCGGTGGGACAGACACCACTTCTCTGGGCAACCTCAGCCAGGGCCTCCCCACCCTCACAGGAACTTCTTCTCAATTCTCATTTAAATCTCCCCTCAGCTTAAAACCATTCCCCTTTATCCTGTCCCTGTACTCCCAATTCTTCTTTCATTGCTTCTGTTGGGAATCTTTGAGTCTGAAAAGGAGGTCACTTTGCCAGAGATGTTCCCTCAAAACCTGCCATAAAAACCCTGCTGCAAATCCCATCTGCACTGCCGGGGGCTTTACCAGTGCTTCGCGGTGCGGTTCTCCCGCAGTTCCATGCTCAGCCAGCATGTCACAGCCCAAGGCTGCCGGAGTTGGAGCTGAACCTGCAGTTCCAGTTCCTGGCTGCTCTGGCCCATGCCAAGTCTGAAGGTAGAAAGGGTGAGCAGGGAACCTGTCCTTCCAGTCCTCTAAGGAAATGCAGAGAAGGAAGCTCTTCGAATAACAGGTGGTGAGGACAAGAACTGGATCAGGGGCAAGTGGCAAGCACAAAAGTGTCTGGAGAAAGACAAGTTCTCTGGGACAGTGAAAGGGAACAGGCAACCGGAAGAGGAAATTGGGTCTGCTAGGAGGGAAGGATAAAGCAAAGCTCATAACAGGAGTCTGGAAGACAGCCTGCTGGGAGAAGACTTGAAAACAGGAATGGGACAAAACTGCCAGAGAAGGCAGAGAATGGCATGAAAAGCTGGAGAACTGGACCAGTATGTTATCTGGCTATGGGCTGAAGGACAGCTTGCTGGGCCTAAAGGGATCAGCCAGGAGAGCTGGAGCAGGGCAAAGGACGAGGACATGTGACCCTGAAGCTGGGTGTTGGATGCAGCAAGGGCAATGGGAACAGGGATCACTAGAAGCACAGATGTAGAAATGGGAATGATGGAGGCTGAGGAAGACAGGCAGAGCAGAAAGGTGAGGATTTGGGAACAGGAAGACAGACCACCTGGAAAACAGTCCTGTCTCTACTGGCAGCAAACATGTGAAGTACATGAGAACGTACCTCATCCTGTGAGTGCTGGACCACATGTAAACTGTTCCATTCCTCATACAGGGCAAGTTTCCATGTTGCTTATGGCCTGCATTGATGTCAACCCAACATTAAATTGCTGGAGTGTTTTTCAGATTATCTCTAAATGGAAGAGATAATATGTATTAGAGGGACAGCAGTTAGGCTGCAAACTGAAACACTCCCCAGTTACAAAATACCAAAATAAAAGCTGTCAGTGTGAAAGGATAAGCCTGGCTCAGGTACCAAACCAACGCCAAGGAGCCAAGGCAAGGGCCTCAACAACTTCACTCATTGCAGAGTCTTCACTTCCAAGGTGCCCAATCTGACAGTCTGAGGTCTGGTTTGCAGAAGTGAAAAGCCCTTGCAGATGTAACTGCAGTAAATGAGCATTTATCCAACTTTTGACTAAATTAGATGTTTTGCCATGTTCTGTTTTCTGACACAATCAGGCTGTGGGTGTTTCTAATTGGATATCCACAATTAAAGAATAGTTTTTGCTGTTCTGTCTTTATGCGTAAGTTCATCGTCTGTAAAATGAGGGTAATACCAGTTCTCACAACAGTGTTGAGAAAATGAATTAAGAGTTTGTGAAGCACTTGGATACCATAGTGATGAGCACCATGGAAAAGCCCAGGAGAAAATGAATAAATCTGTCTGCAGAACAATATTTGAATAGTGAGCAGTAACTAAAGCATGGGACGCATAGTGAAGAGCAAGGAGAAAATAAAATTATTACTTAGTGAGCACAGTCTATTCTGTACAATGAGTGAGGCCAGGAACCTGTCAGAAGAACAGCGTGTGATCTAATTACAATTAAATACTGTCTTGTAATGCAAGTGCGCAAAGGGGACAAATTACAGTTGCAGGGGCCACCTTAATGTTGCCATTTCTGAACTTTAAAACTCTTCAATTAAAAAAAAAAAACACTTTCAGGATGCAAATGTGTAATATACATGTCTAAATGATTCCTTCACCCTTTAATAGTTGGAGACAATATATTTACCTCATCTACCTCAGCTGCTGCCACACGGTTGAGTGGAAAAAGTGTTTTTCTCCTCTTTGAGATATCTCAGCCTTACAGCCAAGATTTAATGCTGTCATTCACACCTTGACGCTGTACAGCTTTAAATTCAAAATTTACCTTCTTTGGGATTCTGTGCCTGATCACTGGAGACAGAGAATATTCTCCAGAGAGGGATCCAGGGGTGGGCCTTAATTACAGGGATTAAAATCTTGTCTTTTGCTTGGGGCGCTTCATATTTCAAACCAGCCTACTGTTTTTTGGTGCAGAAGCAAGGTTATGGAACGACGACAACAACTTCACTGATCATTTGTGACTCCTCACTCCTGAGGCCAGCTCTGAGCCTTTCTGACTCCTGCTGAGACTTGGAGCTGCTTCAGAGTGGCAGTAAATTGCACTGGGTTATCTGCTGCCCACAAGAAGGGGGATGAAATTAGGATTCAACTGTTCGGGGGCACTCCAGTTGCGTCCATTTTTCTCATCACGATTTCTCTATTGCTTAGCAAGATGCGAGGTGACACTGAATTGTGACACCACTTTATTGTTATCTAGAGAATTTCCCATTATTGGGCATCCTCTGGCAGCTGGTTAATGCAATTTTGGGATAAGAAGGGGCTGCAGCACCAATAAAGACCTGGCTCATTAAGTTTAAGACTTACAGCTGTGAGATACTCACCTTCAGTTTAATCGCTGTGCTGCCTCCCTTGTGTGTGAGGCATCAGCTACATCCACAGACACCTTCTGGCAATGATGACCCGTTTGATTATTCCAGCATCGGTCTCCATGCTGATTCCAGCACCACAGTGCCCAGCAAGGGATGCTGCCTTTCATTATTCAGGAGGGATAAAATTTATTTGTTTTCCAGTTTACCATATTTATTGGTCACAGATGTGGTTTTGCAAACTGCTCTGAGGTGAAAAGTCATCCTCCTGACTTTGCAGAGCAAATTCTAGGTTAGTGGGCCATGTGCCAGAAACCCTCTAACCCCAGGACATATTGATGTCATTCCTGTTGTCAACAGCTAAACAATTCCGACTCCTCGCTGGAGTCAGGGAGGGTCATAAATGGAGGCAGACAACCTTCAGATAACTAAGGGTATTCCCTGAGAAGTCTGAGAGGAAGATGGAGCTCCTTCACTTGATTCAGTGCTTAACAGAGTCTGAAACACCCACTGAGCATTGGTGTAAAATGCTTTTAAAGGCTTCTGTTGCTGAGCAGAGGGAGCTGTTGAGGTCTAATCCAATGTTTGTTTATTTAGGGATTTCAGATGTAGATAGAGGGAATCTGGAGTCCAAAATGCACGGTTTACCAAATCCAATCCATACTTTAAAGGAAAAGATTAATTTATTTGTTATTGGAATGTGCATAATGATGTGGGATGTGGCTGTCAGGGCATTCCAAAAGACAGAAATCCAGGTAACCCCGAGGGGGAAAGCCTGATACAACTCCAGTCAACGGGATTTTTGCCATCCAGTTAACCAGAGTGAGATTTCATCTCCAGAAGCCTGTCATGGACTGACACTGTGCCACAGGCATTCACAATGCTATCAGTGACACTTAGTTTGGTATTTGTCTCTGTTTTGATGGTTGTCATATCATATAGTCCTTGCTCTCAGGTGAGATCATTGCTGGAGACACACTGACAGTTGAGTCTCTGTTCTTCCCCACTGGCAATGCCCTCACTTTTCCAGTTTCCTGATTCTCACTGAGATGCTGTAACTCACCTTTGGACTGAAAGACTTCTTGCACATCCAGCAAGAGAAGAGCCAGATGGTCCATGCCCTCGCATGTGAGCAAGATCAGCCTCCTCTGCAGCTTAAAAACCACATAAGCCAGCTGAGGATTCCAGGTGGTGTTTATCCCAAAGCATTTCCAACAATCCCACAAGAATGTTAATTACTGACACCAACAATCTTGTTCTCATTCATATAATGGGAATGCCTAAAGGCCTTACCTGAGGTTGGGCCCTGCTGTATTAACACCGTAAGATCACACAATAAAAGCATGTCCTTTCCCCAGGGAATCTGTAGTCCAGAAGGTCAGCTTGGCAGGGAGCTATAAGGAAAGCAGAGCCACACAGAGGTGGTGTCAGTCACCAAAGGTAGAGCAGCAGGTCCACGTTTCACATCTCCTGAGTCCTAGTGCTTCAGCGCTATGTAAACACATCTCCCGGTGTCTGTGCCAGTGAAGGCAGGGAAGTGAGACCACAGCAGTCTGAGAGCAATTCAAACCAGAGAGGAAAAAAAGTAGAGAGGAGAAAGGCTAAAAACAAGGAAGAGAACTGACACTTAGCACACAGAGATAGTCATTTGCCTCTGGCCTTCAGAGTTCAAAGAAACAATCTTAGACCAGCAACAGAGGATGCCTGGGAAGTACACAGTGCATTGCACCTGGTGATCTCAGCACACTAAATCTCACCCCTGCCCAGTGTGGTGGGTTGCCAACAGCAGCACAGCCCGCTCACAGGTACCCAGGAGGTAGAGCTGATGTGTTGGGTCATAGAGCTGGAATCCTTTGTTCCTCTCACCCTTGGCACATGCAGTTGCTCCCCATTTCCCTGCACACACATGACAGAGGAGCCTAAGGCTCGCTGCCTGGTGGCTACACAGCAGAGTCAGACACCTTTCTCCAGCGCTGGAAGTCATCCACTGCCCAAGGGGCTGATCACCTGCATTTGTAGAGTTCTAGAAGTGGAAAGAAAAAGCCACCTTACCTGCATGACACACAGATGGATCAGCTGGAGTTAGACGAGTAAGTCTTGTGCATAGAACTTGAGACTAGATAGATTCGACTGTTGTGTCAACACCTACAACCCCACAATGTCCTTCGCTGTGGGGGTTGATCATGGCTGGCTTGTGTCTTCAGGCTATTTTAGGTGCTTAAAACCAAATATGCATACACAATGATTCCAGGACCCCCTGTTTGAAAACAGTGGCTTAAACATCCCTCTGCTTTAAACAGCAGAAACTGGAGGCACAGGGCAGTTTTAGAACCTTGTGATGGATTAGGAAACCCTAGTCTACTGATTTAGCAGTTCAAAAGCAGTGGCACCCGTCCCTACTATGATGTAGTGAGGACAGGGATGATGATCTGCAGAAATGGGAAAGAATACTAACAGTGGACAATAGGCTGGGACAGGGGCAGAGTCCTGCTCGCTGTAACAAGCAACCATCCTGTTCATACCCTTCTCAGGGAGACCCTTAAAGTTAAAGGTTTGAGACTGCTTCCTCCTGCTGGAATGCTCCTCAAACCCTCATCATCCTTTCAAATGCTATGAAGGAATTTTCTATAAATATAATGAATTTTCATGAAAGAAATACTGGCCTTCTTCATTTTTGCCAGGTCATCTGATAAAGGGACAAGCTCAAAGAGTTGTAAAAATAAACTTCTCAGAACAGATCTTCGTGTTCACACATCAGATATTTTGAAGACCTCACTGTGCAGCTTTAGATGTACATTTATCTATGCATAAAAATGCAGAGACCTGATTTGACTCTATCCAGTAAGTTAAACATCTTGATACCATAAAGCAACAGATTCAGACACGGTTTCCGCTCCCCAAGCACACAAGGTTCCACTGAAGGCTGCGTGGAGCCTTGGAGGGCTTGTCTTTTGCCAGTGATCTCCTGCTACATCATCTGTGCACCACGACCATGGGTGTCTCCCAAAGCACCTTTGTGCTGAGCAAGGTGGGGGGGCATGCGGCAGCACCAGGACATGCTGCAGGAGTCCAGGCAAGCCCTTGGTGATGGAGTTGTCAGAGGAGAGCATGGAAGTCTCTTTCCAGAGAGCAACATCAGTGATACAACTCTGATTTTCTAAGGAGTGAAACAAGGTTCTGTTCCCCGCAGACTGTAGTTGAAACACAGAGCTACGCCTTGAATCATTCTGCATAGATTTTATTTTTAAATCATTTCTAGCCTCTTGCAAATTTTAAGCATCTTCAAAACTAGGGCAAATTTGCCAGCATTTCTTCCTAGTTTTAAGCAGACCAACTTCCTACCTCCATTAGCGCTGTCTTAACCTTTCTCAGGTGCAGGACTGAACAATTTGGAGACACAAGGACAGTTTAAAAAGAGAAGAATATATTTTGTGCTGAGGAATGGTACTATGCTGACAGCTCCAGCAGATAAAACGTGGGTAGCCTTCAAACAGGTAGAGCGCTTTACTCGCTAAAGCTGTCAATCTGGCACTTTTCACACACATTAATTTTACTCTCTTTTTCTGTCTAAACATCCCTTCAGGGCAACAGTTCTAGAAAAACACCACCATTTTGCCACCCTCCATGCTCCTCCCAGGAGACCAGTGATCAAAGCCAGGAGAGCAAAACATGCAACTCTGATGGGATATGAAATGCGGGTGCTCATGCCATGAACCCTTGTCTCCTCCTGACAGGTAGGCTGCACGTTAAGCACATCAGGATCTATGCATCTGCTGTCACAATGTGGTTTTACCACATATTTTTATTTCTTAGTACCTGAATGGCAGCTCTAGAAATCAAATTATAGTCTGAGTGCTACAGGCTGCAGCCCCCTGACTGAGCCACTAAATCAGACTAATTGAAACAACAAATATGCCTGAATTGCAGTTCCTTAAGAAAATGTTGCCTTTCAACACACCCCTTTTGCTTCTAACACAACTCGACTGGCCTTATTGACTGGTTGGTATTTCTGCTACTGCATTTGAAGTTTATTGATTCTAAGAAATATGAAATTAGTTTTAAAGAGGTCAGACTGTGATGCTGTGTCCAAGTGAGACACAAAGACATTCGGAGATACTAAATGGAGCAGACGGAACTGCAGGAAACCAACGGTTGCTCGTTAACACCGATAGAGATCAGCAGGGTTTGAACATCACTGCCCATTGAGTGGACTGGCCCAAAAAGAGGTGAACGTGCCAAATCCACTTCCTAGTGCATGGGTACCACCACACCATAAGCGTTGCCCAGGCTGTTGCTCACCTGCTTCTCCCTCTGCTAGAACACATTTAGGGGGATGCTCTTTGGAAGGCCAATGGCTGAAATGGCTCGTCCTCCCTCAGTGTAGTGGGAGGTACGTGCTCCAGGGAAATCTGGAAGGAAAATACTCTTATGCTATACAGGCAGTAGGCATTTGTTGTAACAGCAAGGTGCCATCACATTCCCAAAGGAATTCAGCTAAAAAGGATGTCTACCTAATACTGGAGAGAATGTAGATGTTTGGAACAAATTTACATTGCTAGAAATGGGGAATTGGTAGAGAAAGAGGGTAAGGCTATCAGAAGTACCTTTCACTTCTGAAAGTACAGAAGTGTGCGTATTCAACCAGAAATCCATTTCTCAAACAAACTCTCATTTCATGTGCAAAAACTTACAGAGAGGACTGAGAAGAAATTGAGGTTTATGACTATATCATCTGGAATGAACATTTACATTCTATGAAGGAATGAAATGGCATTTTTCGGATGCGAGCACTCTGAGGCAGGTAACAAAAAAAGATATATTTGACAGAGGAAGAAAAGCTTTCTCACAAATCTAATATTTTCCTAGCCCCAAATGGCTGCAATCTGCCTCTAAAACCCTCTTTCAGGCTGATGCTTGCTTCACAATCTGTTAGTTTCGTCTAAACCAATGGTAGTGTGTCTTTTTCCTTCTGACCTCTAGTCCACTCACCAGATACCAGATAGTACTTGTCTGGTCCTACTGGGGTTGTCATTGCAGTATCTGCAGTGAGCCACTACTTCTCACACTGCCAGGTCATTCTAGGAAGTGCTGCTTTTGGACAAGGCAGCATAGGGGACAACAAGGAATAGTATTACTATCGTGCTTTTGATGTTTACTAATGCTGTAAATGTGTTTTCTTACTAAAGAGGTGAGCTCATGTATTATGCTTAGCTTAAAAAGAAAGCTGTAAAGAAGTACTGGTGAAAGACACCAGGAAGAAGAACCTCACCTAACACTCCTATGCTCCTATTCTCTCTTTTTTTTTTGTTTAAAAGTATTGCATCCAGTTTTAGAAAAATGTCATAGTCCAGGGGGTAGGGTGCCTCCAGAAGGCTCCCCAAGCAGCACACGCTGTGCACAGGCTCCTGCTGCAGGAAGTGAGTGGTGAGAACTCTGACTCTGAGCAAGGCAAATACCTCACTGTGAGCAATTTCCAAACCAGAAGAATTAAGAAGTCAGTCTTGTTCCTGGCTCCAGTCAGTTCTGATGCATGAAAGGCTTTACTTATTTTCAGTTGAAGGCGGTGAACAATGTTAGAAGTGACAAATGTAAGAAATCTTGCACTTCACATAAAAATGACAGATGTGACGTATGTAAAGAAGGACTGAGCACAGAAAGCTCTGTGATTCTCTCACCTGAACAGCTTATTTGCAATGTTGAAAGGCTGACTGAACTCAGGTAACAGATCCGATCCTGATTGGGTTTTGGAACAATCCACTCAAAAGTAGATTTTTTTATTCGTAATTAACACAAGTCCTGTATTGGATCTGTTGGGCTGCAGGAGCTGGCCTGGAGACCACTTTCACACTGAGGGTCTGAAGTCAGTGAACCAATCTGTTAGTACAGCACTGGAAAATCACTGTGTCTATGCTGACTGAGAGAAGAGAGATCCAATAATGCAAAAGTCTTCAACAGAAGGAATTAGGGTAGAGTTCTGCAGTGGTCAGAAGCAGTGTGTAAAACTCTCGCACAATGGAACAGAACAGGGGGGCAGCAACAGAAACCTGTCCCCACCTTTGAGAAAAGGTGCCTCAAGTGACAATACCAAGAGTGTGCCAATGCCAGCACAGTGGTCAGTGGACAAAATCTGCATTGGGAGTACACCGTGTGCCTGAGGTGGGTGGGGTGACACTATAGCAGAGGGTGAGAAAACCAGTCTGAAAGGTAAATGGACATTAATTTATATCAGTTGTGCACCAACTTATGCAGTGCTAGGAACTTAATTAGCCCCCTCCTCAAAAAAAAAAAGCTACAGGCAGACTCTTGAAATTGGGCAGAGAGTGAAACTGCTCTAAGCCAGAACTTACAGTGGGGATCTTCTCTCTGACCAAAGGAATCCATTACTAAATCCATGAGGAAAAAACAGACAGCAAAAGAGACAGTCTGACAAATTAGCAGCATATGTAGTTGTGTGGAGAAGCCTTGTTCCCATTCGAAGAGCTCTACCAGGGTACCTGAAGAAGAGAGTGAGGATGTTAAAAAAAAGCAGGGAAGTCTGCACAGGGTGTTGAGTAAACCTGAATACAGCCCACTCGTCCTAGTGCTCATTTCCTAGATGGAATTCTTAGGTAGAGTGTAGCAGACAGCAAAGGGGTGAAAAGGCTCACAGCTCTGTGAAAGATAAGAGGAACGGCAGAACTGACAACAAGTGGACACTCACGGGTCACCCTTGAAAGGGGAACAATGTGACCCTCTGTGATTAGTGTTAAGCACAAATAAATATGTAGGAAAAGAACATACTCTATTTCCTGCAAGGAGAAAAGCTGGGGGGGAATAGCCTATGCCAAATATTTTTCTCTGCTGGAGGCATCAGCAGGGTTCTGACAGGCACGTTAGGAAAACAGATCATACATTTGTGAATATTCAACAGCCCCTATGGGAGACATAATTTTCTCAGGCTGCTGTTTGGGTTGTGTTGGCACTTGAACTGTTTCAGGGGCTTTGATAGCCTAGGATCTGTGTAGATGATGTTTTGTTCTGCAGGAAAAGAGTGGAGGCACATGACCAGAAGCTCTGATCAGTTTTTGAAAGACCCAGACCGGCAGAGCTCAACCAACAAAACGCCTTTGTAATGGAAATGTTATACCTAGGCATGAAATTAGAGAAGCAATGTGTACAAGGAGATTACAATAAGATTGAAGTCATCCCCAGTATTCCTGCCCCAGCAGAAAAGGATGCAAAGTTAAGATTCCTTTGAGCAGTGAACTGTCTGCCCAATTTAGTTGCCCAAGCAATCAATGACAGATCTTTATGTGCAAGAGCGTTCAGTAGACCTAACATACAGATCTTCACGGGGAAAGTGAAAGGAGCTAATTAATTTTCCCCAGATAGACAGAATTAAGTGCAAAACTGGAAGTAGATCTTTACAGACCAGTGCTGACTGAGCTGAATTCTCTCTTTGCAGTCTCCCTAATACTTATGACCCTAACAAAGCATAAAGATTAATGCTTATATCAAAAGCCTTTGCTTTCCACTTTCTGTAGAGCACTGCTAGGCTGTCCGGTTGAGCATTCCATCTGGTTTCAATTAGAGATTGTATTGGTCTTTACTTGCAGTCCTAGCTGGGTGTAGTTTTGCTCTGGACAACTCAAGCTGCTCTCCCCTGTCCCATTCCAAAGGAGCCTAAAGTGACGCCTTCCTCTCCTTACCTCTATGATTGCTGAGAAGTTAATTGATAAAAGGTCAGATGCTGTTTACACTCCAAATTGACCAGCTCTATTCATGTCAGTGAGGCTGCCCTGTTTGCAAAGCAGTTTGAAACCTTCTGGTGCCCTGAACTCCAGAGAGGTAATGACTGTTATTCTGAGTTAACACACAAATCACTAGGCAGGCAGATGTTGAAAAGTCATGCAAATTCTCTTTGTTCCCAGGAGGTGCAGCATAAGTGGCCTCATAGGAGCTTAAGGAGGAGCTTCAAGGCTATCCTTGAGCATGGAATGCATCCTGGGGCATCACAAATGCCAAAGGAACTTGTTTCTTTAACTGTTTTGCTAAGTTCCACTGTTGTGGTGTGCAAAGGGGACACCAAAGAGGGGAGGCAAGCACTTCAGTGAGTTGAAATCACTAAACAGCCCAAAAGAATCAAGCTGCTCAGGCCAGCTCCCTGTGCAAGTACCAAGTCTCTGCAAATGGGAACACTGAGACAACACCTAGAGGGGCAGCTTCCTCCAGTTGACTCCATTCACATTCTTAATTAGGCTTCTGTAATCACAGAATCATCATACAGGGCTAGGAAAAAGCTGGCTCCTTTTGGAGAAATACCACTTGTAGCACAGAGCTGGATAATGTAGATTTTCCACTGAGGCCAATCTAATAGTAGGAAAGGTATGTCAGCCCTCACTATGCACCCAGAGAAGCTAAAGGCAATGTATTTGGGACCTTTTGGCCTTTTCTAGGAAAGGTAAAAGGTCAAGAAGACATGATTTCATTTTGAGGATGGGATTGCACATGATGCAGTCGCACAGGGGATCTACCAGCACAGACAGGCAGGCTGGTAGAAGCAGCTACTGCCCTCGTCCACCAGACCACTTCATTTTGACCCAAATATTTTAGGGAGAAATCCCAGCCAGTCTTTTCAGCAAGTCAGAGGAAAGTTTTATCTGGCAGACACAGCCCCAAGTGCCTTTGAGAGGGCACAGGAAGAAGTTAAACACTCAAAATGAAGAGTCTGCAGTGCACAGGCAGGTCCTGTAGCAGGGAAAGCTGAGAGCAGGTTTTTAGGTTCAGGACTTTGGGCTAAGGTGCCTAAATTCTGTGAAAATTTCACTTCAGATGTCTGCTTGGATCTGGCCTTAAATCTCCTTTTATTCCTGAGGAGAACAGCAATACTTCCATGGTGTTTGACAGTGTCACTGTTAAAATCTGTAATCCTCTTCAAGATTTTGGGGTAGAAGTTCTCGCACAAAAAAAGCTTCTACTTTATCCCTAAAGCAAGGTAAAAGAGGACATCAAAAAACACAGCCAGCCTGAAGGCACTCAGAGGATTCAGAGAGATGTAATTGCTCAAGAAAGGTAAATCGCAGGCTTGAGGGCTGCAGCTGATCTTGGGCCCCCCACCTCAGTGGGCACAGCAGCCTCAGTGCTGCACAGCTACACGGGTCAGTCATCGAGTGAAGTCTCTGGGTTCCAGTTTCTCTGTGAAAGCTAAAGATCATTAAAATCTTCCAGAGGACAACCATGAGATCCAGCCAACATTCCTCCCTTCAATAAATAAAACGTTTCTAGCACTGGCGGCTCTGTGAATTATTGCAGAGCACATAATAGTCCCTGTATTTGCCTACACAATCACTGAGCTCCCCAGATCTAACTCATTACTGTGCTTAGCGAAGCGCTTTGAACTGCCTCAAGCATGAAAAGCACCATATAAGAACAATTTTTATTCTCATAAAAAGGTATTAAGGCAAGTTAGAGGCTCTATTGACACACGTGATATGTTATAATTGGCAAATATCCACAAAGGCAAAATCCAGCTTTGTGCACCGCGCTGGAGGGCACCTGTGTGTGCACAGTCTGTCTGAGAGCATCCTCTCCTCTGCCCTACAGCGCTCCCAGCTCCCCAAGACATGCGGGCTCTTTGAGAGCCACCACTTCCTAAACATCCCCTTTTGCTAAGGAGAAGAAAGCAAAACTCTGCCTGACCTGAGTCCCAACGGAGGTGCATGGATGCAGCCGTGATCCTTAGGGTGCTGGGCCGTGTTGTGATGGTGAACAAAATGATTGCGGGGGAATGGTGGCAATTATCCAGGTGCACCTCGATGTTCCTTGACCCATCGTTACCCCACAACCATTTTGTTCACCATCACAACATAGCCCAGCACTCTAAGGATCACGGCTGCACCCCTGCCCTTTACCTGGAGCATGTGGCAGCCTATAATATTTGGAAATGTCAAGTAATTTTTCTACGCAGAAGTCTTTATGTCAGTGCTGTGCTTACAGATGTTCTCAGAGAAGCCAGGAATGTTCTTGGGGTTGGAGGGTATTGGGCAGGATGTTTTTTTGCAGGCCCACACAAAAACGCTGGGTTGTCCCAAGCCAATGTCATGTTCCAGGAGGACACCAGAGTCGGCATTCTCACTGCTGTTATTACCAGCAACCAAGATGAATACAGTAAATATTAATGGGAATATTGAGAAACAACAAAAACTAATACAGAAACCACAATGGTATGTGCTCGCAGGCACATGTGCATGCACATGTGTGCAGTCTGACAATGGACTCATGTGACCACTGAAGAGCCTGTCTCACAAGCTACGTTCAATCCCTGAAACTTTCCACTGTCTGGAATTCCTCCTGTACAGAGGAAACCTTGTGGCCCATTTTAAAGCACTAACAGCTTCATTTTGTCTAGAAAGCTCAGTACTTTTAAGGAGCTCAGCTTCTCTTTTGGGCTATGAGGGTTTTAGAAAGTTGCAGAGATTGTGCGATCATTCTGGAAGAGAAAACTGTGTCCCCTCATCATAAACTCTGTGCCAATAAACCTGCCTTCAAGACTCATGAACCATCCTGCAGCCTCGACTCTTACAGAAAAGAGCAGGTGATGGAAAGAGTGAGAGGAAACTTCCAAAAACCTGGTTTGCTCAAGGCTTCCTTTACTATGGCACTGAGGAAGTGGGGAAAGCACATGCATTGGCACCTTCTCCAAAAGCTGCACACCAAGATCTGCAGTCACTCCTTATCCCAGAACATCCCATGGGTTCCAACAGGAACTCAGGTGAGCTGGAGTCTTCGGATTTAATTCACCATGAACCCAGACATAAATGATCTGCACGGAGGAGAGGCCACCAGGACCTGCAAGAATGTGGCTATGGGATGCAACATGGGGCTTACAGCAGCAGCCATATCGAATTAACATTTCTAGAGAAAGCCTCTGGTGCTCACAGGGCCTCTGCGCCCAAGCATACAGGAAACACGGCTTGAGAGCTTGTGCTTCAAGTGTGCACTAAAAGGGGTTTTATATTTCTCAGTCTGGTTAAATTTTCTTGGCTGCCCTCCACTCTGCCCACAAAGTGCTGCTTGCATGTACAAAGATTGGGAGTTTTCTTCCTCCATGCAGTGAAAAACTTTCAATGACAGTTTAATCCAACAAGTCCCTTGCTGTGTGTCCAGTGGCCTGGTCACCACCACTTTAGCTGAGCATGAATCCAGTAGATAGGTAAGAAGACACCTGGACTGGTGATGTGCTCATATAGCTTTAGTTTTGGATCTTTCCTGATGGGATATATCAAGAACCAAAGCTGTTCCACCAAACCTACTTATTCAGTTACTGGAGCACCCTGAAAACATGATATGGATCAGTTTAACACCCCAAGCTTCTCCCAGAACAGAACCTGAGTGTGCAGACACAGCACTTTTGGGAAGTGTCAAGAACCAGATAGATGAGCTTTGTGGCTTTTGTTAGTTGGTTCTGACTTGCTTTGGACTACTTGGCTGCTCACTATTAACACCCCTTTGTGCAGTTGTGTTTGATATCCCTGTAACAAACTCTGATTTATATGGCCCCACACAATTCCTCTGCCTTTGCATGGCCTTGAGAACAGCGTAACAGGCAAGCTAAAATGGAACCCATTTAAATCAGTCACTACCAAAGGAGCAGACATCTTCAAAGAGCTTTATCTTTGTGAATCAAACTTCATCCTTCCTGAATAATCAGGGCTTTTTTTTAATGAAATGTAGCTTTTGAGGTTGGCAGAAGTACACAAATACTTACTCCAACGATAGACTTAAAAAAGAAGTGAAAGCATGACTGAAATGCACAAAGCCATAGAATAGAAGAGAGAAAAGATCCAGAGAAAAATCAAATGTGCTACATTCATCACTCAGTCATTCCATTCCAAGTATTTGAACAGCTGTCCAGTGAAAGGAATTCAAGCTCCCTATTTTACAGCACGCCTCTGAACATCCCTGATGCTTTTCCATACGGCAGATGAGCTTTACTCCTTCTCACACCCATTGCCCATAGAAAATCTGCAAACCACCATCACTGACGCTCACTAATTTAGGATCCATGTATAACACACTCTGCCTCCAAAACCTGTCCACTACTTAACACACTGCTTGCTTTAGGAATGTGGTTTTTCTCTGGTACGATGTGAACACTATGATTATGTGCTGCCCGTGCCAAACAGGCAGGGCTGGGTGGGGAAAGACAAGGGAGGCTTCAGCTCAGAAATGATAGTACCTATTTTTGGCTCCTGAAGCCAAGCTGTGCCTCTCCCACTCTGTTCTGATGATCCAACACTTATCATTCTAGATGTCACCGATCCCAGGCAGTCACGACAGTTTGGGGTGCTGGGCTTCGGCGTCTTGGGGGAGAGAAGATAAGCAGCAATTTTTCTGATGTCTGTGGCAGGAACAAACTGTATCACAGTTATGTTATGTTCTTATTAAGATTTAGATGAGGTTGTTTTTCAGTCTGAACATATCATTACAACAGAGGAGATTGCTCTTCCCATTCTGACAACCCTCCACTAGAATGCAGAAGTAAACAACCTTCTCTGAAACATCCTATATGAACACCTGTGGTTAAACATATTGCAGGACCAAATGCCCTCTTGCTCACTGCTGCCTGGGACACACAGAATATGGTCTAATTAGAGTAAATTTATGTCCCAACTCTGCTTTATGTAACTAGAGCATTTACTAAGGGTTGCACTGTGTTTTCACAGCACTCCAAGAGCTACAGCCCCCACTTCCCTTCGAGATCTGGCCTGCAAGCAGCTCATCACAAATCTGCTTTGCAGTAAGAGCCCTCTACATGCTTTTAAACTGCAACCAGCACAAGACAGGTTTAGCTTAGCCCCCCTCAACAGCCCCCCAGTGACAACTTCTTCACGTACCAGAATCCTTACACAGCACAAGCCAAAGTCTCTGCTCTCATCATCTGCTGCAGGTACCCTCAGGTAGTTGTCACAGCCTCGGTTCCTCATGGCTTTGCAGGGAGGCAGCGCAGGGCAACTCTGTGAAGGAGACAGTGCAAAAACTCCCTTGAAACATAACACTTCTTAACCTGGGCACCTCTCTTCATGGCTGAAGGGGCTGCCCACAGCTACAGCACCTTCTCCTCCCTGCCACCAGAAGCCAGTTTCTTGTCTGGCACCATCTACTCAGTCTTGCTTATACAACTGTTTGTGGGGAGACAAATCCAACTGGGAAACTGTTTAGCATGCAGCCCCACAGCTGCTTGCACAGACAGGAAAGACAAGGCAGGGTGATGAAGAGCAGCTTACCTGGGCACTGCTGCCAAAGGAATCTGCTGCAGAACACAGCCTCGGTTGGGCATCTCTGATGGGCAGCACTGAGCACAGCCAGAGCCAGGCCAGCACTCTTCAGAAAACCACGGAACCAATACACAGCCTTGTAGGTCCTCAGCTCACCTACCCACAGGAACACCTTTTCTGTCTTCAGCTGCTTTTCTTCATTACGTTATCCTTCAGTATACTGAGCTATCAAGCAATCAGAAACACACACATAACAGTTTCTCAAAACACCAGAGCATTTATCTTTAGAATGTAATGGTGAAAGAAAAGGACATCATGCAGACGCCGTAAAAAGAAAGGGTTCACTATATTTAAAAAAGGAACATTCTTGATCAAGGAACAAACCCGTATGAGTAATCACAATCACATTTTGTAGCCATGTGACTCTTTTGATCTTTTTCTGCCCCAGACAACTGAGGAATATCAACGGACATCTGAATCCTTCACATGGGAACCACTTAAACCAGCAGCGAGAGAAAATACGCAGCCATGTAGTGACCTGGAAAGAGAGCAGCAGTTAAAGCCTGAGTGAATGGTCCCTGATCTTGGACAAGGGCTGGCAGAGCTCACCTCTGCTCAGGACCAGCCCCATCCTCAGTTACTGCCACCCATACAGCCTGGGAGAGCTCCAGCTCGATTCTTTTAAGCACAGCTTGGCTGAAGGAGCACAGCACCATTTTATTTAATCGCAGTGTAGGTTTGATATCCACAGGAAAAATCCTGGAACCAGAGTGCATTTTCATCACCAGTGACTAGAAAATGGTATAAAATGTCTGCACTGCTTCTCTCCACTCCAGCCTGTGCCTTTGAAGTCATGGTAACAGCTTTTGGATTTGAATCCTCTGATGAGACTCCTTGATTTATTAGGTAGAACATCTGGAAAAAATGAAGACTTGTGGCAGTGTAAATCCTCCAGAAGGAGCGGAGAGAGGTTTCATCTCAACAGTACTCCTGTCAAAAAGCAAGGAAACCTGAGCCCTGGCGACTGGCTTGAGGTTACTCTGAGTCTGAAAAGCTCCTGCTCAGAATGGGCCTGTTCACGTTTCACCCACTGGCCCAGAAACGAGGAGGCACACTTGGCAGAGGCTTTGAACAGAGAGCGGAATGTCCATCAGCCCTTGGTGCTGGGACCATGCCACAGCTAAGTGATTTTCATATGCTCTTGCAGCCTGAACGGCGGTAGCAGCCCTGCCCTTGACATTAATAAGGTAGCTCCTGCTATAAATCACTGCATAGTGCGGGAGCAGTATGAAATGTAAAATACCTGCCTCTCTCCCGCAAAGAAAACGGTAACAGTGAAATACAGATGGACCAGAAATGCACAGTTCAGGTCACCTCTGCTGCAGTGCTGTGATGAAGAGGGGCGTTAGAGCGCCTTTCCCATTCCCCAATTATAATAGTCCATGTGAGAAAAGGAATGTTGACTTTGGCAGGAGAAGAAAATCACCAGCCTGGGATGGTGCTGATCTGAAAGAAATAGAACCCATACAAGTAACAAACTGCTCTCGGTAGGGAGGGCTGGAACCTGGTGATCTTTAAGGTCTCTTCCAACCCAATGCATTCTATGATTCTATGTTTCCATGAAAAACAAGGAGAAAAGCATTTTATGAAGCACATTTCTTATTTCATTTGGAATCACCCCTGAAGTAAGGCAAAAAAAAAGAGAGGAGAAAGGGAATAGCAGGAACAGCTTGTGTGCTATGGAGTTCCTGCTGATGGCTTCTTCTATCAAATGTGGGGGCACACGTGTCTGAGCCTGTGTGTGTGCATCTGTGTAAGATATTTGTTAGATGAGGGCAAAGCTAGAAATCACGGAGGTACTTGACTCAGAATTATTTACTCTCTCTGCCTCCTCCATACAACAACCCATGTTCCAAATTTCAGAGCTCACGCTTTTTTCCCCAGAGAGCCGTCTTCTGACAGTTATTTTCCCATCTAAATCCCCCTTCCAGCAATTTGAATAATACAGTTCAAACACCAGCCCGAGTGCCAATGTTCTTTCTGGAGGGGGTGTAGAACCATCAGAGAAGGGGGAGTTTGGGGAGTATTTTTTTAATCAGATAAATTATTGCTGGGAAACCAGCCACTTCTCTCCATTCAATTTATACTCTATGGGGAATCCATCTAATACCCCTTCTCTTAGTGTGAAGCAGGACCAGCAAGATGCTGTATCAACCAGGGAGGAATGCAAAAGATGGGATGGAGTGCAGGGAATGAGCAAACAACAGGAGAAAGGGGCTCTGCAAAAGCCTGCAGACAAGAAGAAAAGGCAGAGAGACATGTAAGCACCTCCTCAGACAAGGGAGGAAAGGAGAAAATGGCTTTGCTCATTTCTCTGCTGGCAAATTGGAGCAGGCTGAAGCGTGCGCAGAGTGGGCTGGGAGTAGGATGAGATGGCTCTGAGCTTCAGGGCTGACGTAAGGAGCTTTTCACCTGTGGGGAGGTGGCTCAGCTCCAGGCAGGTCTGTAGCTGTGCGGGATGGAGGTTCCTATCAGGCACTGCTTGAGTGTGCAAAATGTGCTTAGTGACTTCCCACTGGTTCCCAGTGGAACTGCGAGTGTGCCAGTTCACCTCACCATTGTAATTGGAACTGGATAATGCTTTGCTGGACAGCTGAGAGAAGCCAAGGACTGGGAACAGAGACAGCTCCCAGCACATCAGGTTTCAGACATGCTTACAGGGCTGCAAGTCTGGGAAGCCTGCCTTGCTGTCTGGGCATACCTTTTACTCTTGTTTATATTACTCGAATACCTAAGGCCCCCGCCCAGACAAGGCTCCATTGTGCTCAGGTGCTGTATGTACATGCAGCAAGAGACGGGCTGTGTCCTGAAGAGCTCCTCGTCTAAACAGAGAGACAATTAGAGGTGGGGAGTGGAAACAGGTGCATAGAGAAGGGAAATGATTTCCCTGGGCTCGCCGCATGAGTCAGTGTCCAAACCAAAACCAGAACGCGGTGCCCAACACCAGGCCACAGCACTTTTGCTTCTCTTTCATGTGCTGGCACCAATTTAGTTTGCAGGCTTCCCACTCCAGTGCTTCCCAGCAACTAGAAACACATCTAGAGTTTCTTAAAGAATTACAGAGTAAGGGCACCTGAATGGGTGTCACAGCGCACTTTTCTGGCCTTTTATTGTTCTTTATAATAAAGAATGAAAAGCTTAAGTGGGAGAGTTGGCAGTAAGCTCAGGAGACAAGGAGACTCCCAAGGAAGATTTCCCAGATTCTAGGAGTGACTACAGTACAAATAATGGTGGAAAATAAAGGAATTGACTCAGCAGGAGGCAAAGGGGAACAAGAGGAAGAGTTACTCAGCTCCAGAAAGCTGCATGAAAAATGAGACACACAAAACAGAAAAGTAAAATAAGGCGAACCAATATTCAGACAGGTACAGTTTGGATTTCAGACAGTTTCCTTCTGACAGCCTGAGAGTCCAACAACTGCTGAGCACCCATTCTCAGGGAATCAGGCCTTAGACAGAGTCCAATTATTTTGGGCCCAAAACAAACAAAAGAGACTTTTAATTCAGAGCTCATTTCCATCTGCCATAACAGATGATGGGCTTTTGCCAGTGCCCCCTGATTTTCTGTCTCCAAATCTAAGCTGTGCAAAGCTGTCATTCCCAATACTACAGACTCCTTTCCCAGGCAAAATTAATGCTTAAAGCAACACAGATCTAAACACATAATTAAATCACACTCTAGCCCACCTACCAAATCCTTTCAGACTTCAGTTAACCTCCAAAGACACTCCTTGGAATCACAGGTCTTCCTAGAAATGCCAGAACTGCTTGGGTCAGGACAAAGTGAGCCCTTTATTCAGCAAGTGTCAGGTTATGGGGATCATCTTAACCTGCAGTGGTTCCTGTCCAGTTGAGGCATTTTCCATAAAACAATACATACATTCCGGCATTTTGTCCTTTTCTAAGAAATGGACAAAGTGTTATCTCTTCCTCCTCTTACTTTTTTTCTTGTATTTTCAGTCCCCAGACACATGTACTTTGTTAAAACACTGCCCATTTCAGAGGCTTTATACAAGTCTGGATGAACTCTGGTGGAAGGTATATTCAAGCTGCTCTGTGCATTCAGTTGTCCCTAAATGTCTTTTTGGGAATCTGTCCCAGATTCTAATAATTTTGCATTAAGACTCAGGGATTCAGTAATCTCTCGCAATAAAAATACAAACACCAGTTCTTCAACCCTAGCTCAAGCATAAACCTCTCTAAAATCCCAAGCTGTAATCATCTTTCAGAGGTCTCTTTTGTCGGTGATTTTTGCACTGCACAGTATCTGCTGTTGTCTTCCTGTCCAAGGGAAGGAAACACTGATATGAATCAGGACCTCTTCTTGACAGGAACAAGGTGGAGGGGCTGCTCTTTGCCAGCAGGTACACGCTTAATTGCTGTTTAAGCCTCTCCAACATTTCTGGAGAATCACTGGCCTGTGGGAGTTTCGGGCTGCTCCATACTTCAGTGTTGGCTATCATCTTTCATTGCTTTCACACCTGATATCATGTGGTTCATGGAAATCTCCCTGGGCTCAATAAACTATGGCAGTGAGCCTCCTTACTCTGTTTTCTTTCTTTTCCTGCCCCGCTTCATTCATTTCCTGGCCAAGCAATCAAATCCCTCTGGGTTCATTGCTCAGCAAAGGATGGCTGGAAATGGCAGGGAAGAGGGTCCTGCCCAAGTGTGAGAGAAAAGTGAGGAGGAGTCTCCAGCCCTCTAACGAGGGAGACACCTGCCTGCTTGCTTCACTCTATTACAGAGGGTAAGGGAAGGACAAGAAAACACGGGATTTATACAGTCAGGGATCTGTCTCCCTTCAGGAAACAGTTCACATGCTGCTTCTTGGGGGCACCTAGATGGACTCGGAGGTTTGCCAACACCCGACCTGACGGCCCTGACACGTTATGTCAGCACTTGGCTTTGCTCCCCATTTCCCTTGTGACTGTCCCCTTGGTGCCTGTGGGAGCAGATGTGGCAGGACAGACAGACTGGCTACACTTCACACACCAGGCTGACGCACCCTGGTTCTCTTCATTGCCGCTCTGCTAATGGAACATGTGCAGCAACAAGCGGATCCCTGAGAAGAAGAAATATCCAAGCTGGGTTATTAGGGAATTAGATCCCACAGATCATCTTCCCCCATGCCCTTCCCTGCCGCATTCCTGCTCACTTCCACATCCTGTATGTGCTTGGCTGGACAAAGGGCAGCACACGCTAGTTTGGAGCAGCACGTGTGCTGCCTGCCAGCTGGCGGCTGCTGCTGCTTCTCCAAACGGATGCATGGCTGGAGTTTCTTCCACCACTGGGGACTCTACTTTTTCTTCCATCCAGCTGCAAACCTTCAGGTAACTTGTGAGAATTTTGTATCATTGAATTTACAACCTGATTGACTTCCAGTTTGAGAAATAATGCAAGGGGAGGGAGGAAGGACAGAAACAGTAGGATACTTATTCAGAAACCAAGACTAAAATGCTAGTGTAAAAGGGCTGGTGGAAATATTGTTTTCATCACCCACAAATTCCCTGATGCTGGAAAATGTTCCCTGCTTTCCCATATTCTCCAATTCGCAACAAGTTCTAACGTGAACAGGTTCTGCTGGGAATAGCTGACTGTGCCAGAGTACGATAGTTGCTGTTCCTACACTGTCCTTCCCTCCCCAGATTATCACATTTCAGCCCAGAAAATGAAAGTTGCTCAGTGTTTGCTAACCATTCTGCTCCTTTCTGCTCCGCAAGGACCTCTGCGGGAGAGCCAGATCTCTGTTGTTTACAAGCCCATCTGCTTCTGTTGCTTTTCTTCACCTGAAGATAGAAGGCTCTGTTCAGGATATTGCTCGCAGTTGTGTTGGGAACTGCAAAGAGCAGATGAAGATTTCAGGTGGTAAGTAAGCAGCATGAAGAGAGGAATGCAAATCTGTTCTCATCTAAACAACCCTAAAATTAATTAAAAAAAGAACAAGATGAAAGAGGAAATTCCAAAAAGCCAATGATGGTTTCAGCAACACAATCATTCCAAGGAGAGTTTTTCCCACATTTTTATGAGAATTTGAACATTGAGAATCATAAGGAAAAAGGCGCAAGCGCTCCAATGGCTGTTTCCCTGAAATTACACTGATCCCTCTGGTCTCTGCAGTTTAAAGTTCCTGTAGGTAGAGCTACAAGACTCCACTTTGCCCAAACGTATACTTCTGCCATGAGCTGCTTAGTTGAGAGCTCTCTATGTAGTATAACTCAAGGTCACATGTTTCCAGGAGTAAGGGGGGGACACTTGGGAGTCAGAGAGAGAGAGACTGGAAATGTCTGCCTGCCCCTATTGCCTTGTGGGGTGCCCAGAGACTAACCCCAAATCCAGAGCTGCTGTCTTTTGAGACACACAGCTGCAGCAGGGACCAGAGGGAGCTTGCCAGACTCTGATGTATTTAAAATACTCTCAGTAGCCCAGTGTGCAGCTTCTCAGCTAAGCAGAGCACTCGGCATGCCCGGGCAGGCTGCACACATCCACAGGCTCTGCGTGAGGCAGCAGCGTGGCTGGGAGGCAGCCAGGCTGAGGAGCACACTTGCTCACAGACACTGGTGTAGGTGGACCAAATATCTACGAGACCCATGGCTCTGCTGGGCCACAGCCGTGTGTGGCTCAGCTGGTGCAAGGGGCTGCATGGCTCTGGCCAGGCACTGCCTCGGCCAACCAGGGGCCACAGACCGCGACAACCACTCTTTTCTCCCAGCTGCAGGCTTCCAGTTCACAGCGTTGGTGCCTGGCTTGGAATAGGAAGCAGAAGCTGTTCCTGGGCCCTTCTTAGAGTTACAGAAAATTAGAAGAGCCCAAAAACAGAAGCTGAACTGCCCCTGACAAGAAAATATAGGTCGTCAAAGTACCTTTGTTCCAGCCCTTTCTGCATTTTACACCTGGCGTTGTTACTTCAAGCCAAGAACTGGCTAAAGAAGGAAAAAGGGGAGCAGCAGCAGCATTCGGAATAGCCTCTGTGCTGCACCATTAGGTTTAGGAGGGTCAGCCTGCCCCAGAGACACTTGTCATTCAGTGTGGCAGAGCAGATATGGCATTTTACAGTACAAACACACATGGAAATTCACATTTTGTGTAAGGACAAAGCCTGAGGAGCACTGGAAGATGTAGAGGACACAAGATCTCAGGGAGGAATAGCCCACTGCAGGTTCTTTATAACTGTCCCATTGGATCACAGTTTAGCTGCTGCACCAGCTCACAGCCAGAAATTTGCCCAGTTTAGAGAGGAATATGACATCCCATTTGGCAGCTTCCTGGCCCTGGCCTACAGCTCAGCACAACTTGCACAGATCACGTCCCAAGTATTGAGACTGTTGAGAAAGGAGGTTGCAAACTCCCGGGAAAGAAGGACTTTGCCAAGGCAGCCACTCTGCTCTGACAAGCAACCTGCAAAGAAACCTGCAACCTGCCTCTGCAACACCAATACTCCTTCCCCAAAAAGGAACTACTTCTTTTTGAGGACCTCACAGCAACTGACCCCGGTGCAGAGTGAGATCTGAAGGCCCTAGATCTGCTCAGTGGCACCGAATCAAGTGTTGGTTCAGCTTCCCATGGCTTACACCCTGCACCTCTGAGGACAGCACATGCCTCATTCCCAAGCTCCAGCACTGCTCAGCTCTTCGGTGGGCGCTAAAGCAAACTCTGTGATTTACAGAGACACTCTCACGTTGGTGCTAGCAAGGAGCTGGGATGATCTGAAAATGCAATGCTAAGTGCGTGAGGGGAGAAAGACTGAAATTAGAGTTTGAAAAAAGTTCCCATCTCATTCAGTGCCAAGGAATCTTCTCTTTCAGCCTAACTGTTCCTTGGAATAGCTAAGTACAACACTCAGGCAGAAAACAGTGCTTTAGCGATGCTGCAGCTCTCCAGGCCTGGACCAGGACCTCTGAAGCACACATGCTCTTCATTAATGCTAATCCAGGAGCAGAAATGATCCGAGAGCAAAACCTCCGAGAGGATTAAGTACACAAATAATGCCTCATCAAGCTGTGATGCAGGGAGGGATCCAACCTGAACTCCCTCCAAAGCACGCAGTCAGATCTGGTTGCTCTGGTTTGGACTCGACTCTGGCAAGATGGAAAGCGGCTCAGTGAGACGTTGAGAGAGAGGAGCTGAAAGAAAGGAAAACAGCCCCACTCCTTCTTCCCCACAAAAAGCTGCGTTTTGCTTCTGGGGCTGTAAGTGTGCACAATAAACTTGTCTCCCTTCCCTCACTCTGGGTTACATTGTTCGCTTTCCTGCAAATTGTTTCCACATTCTGTATAAATAACCCCCGTGCCAGCGAGGGGGAGGGGGGCAGCACCGGGGAGAGCGCAGGGGCGCACGGAGAAGGGGTGGGAGGAAAGCAAATGGCTTTGTTACTTTTGAAAAAGAAGGTGGAGGATGCTGAGAAGCAGCTTGGAACTGGAGCCTTGGCAGCCGGAGCAGAGAGTTGCCATCGAGCTTGCGTTCAGACCTGGAGGAAGAAGAGTAAACAAGGGGGAGATTATATATAATTATAGACAATCACGTTGCTGAGGATAAACAGGAATCAAAAGCATGGAGGCACTGAAATCTGGCACATCCCCAAGCACAGAACAGAAGCCAGCCAGCGAGAGGCAATGTGGCTGGAAAGAGCTTCCCTTTGGGCCTGTTTTCAGTTAGCTCAGGGGCTGGGGTTTTTTCCTCTCTTTTTGGCCTGAGGCATTCCCCCATAAAGAGAGGAGCCTGTCCAATGGGAAACAGAAGCCAAACTGAAGTCAGCAGAATCCTTGTCTGCGACATTAATAGATTACTCTGTGAGAAACGTCAGAAACATTTGGAAAAGATACAGCCCGCTTAGGTCAGCAAAAACAACAACAGGAATTTCTGAACAAAAATGGCTTTAGAAGAGCTCCAGAAGCCATGCCTGTGCACCCAGGGGCAGGCTTTTTGCAGGACGGAAAGGGTGAGCTGCAGGTCCTGCTCCCAGCTCCCATGGATCCAGGGTTAGTGACAAAAAGGTGTCGGAGCCCCTCGGCCACCTCACCGGCCTCTGGTGTGTGCAGTGCTGAGCCCGTCCAGGAGAGCCGTCCACTTGGCACAGCTCTCTCCTCATTTTGCTGCAAATTAAAGGCAAAAGGATGAGCGGCCAGCCTGTCCCATGGGACAGCCCTGCACTCCCCTCCTGCCTGCCCCTGCGTCTGCAGAGGGAATAAGTGGGAGCCCAAGTGCAATGGGACCCTCCCTCCGCCACCTGCCTGCTCGGTGGCAGGAACGGGAGGCACCGGAGGCCTGGCCATGCGATGGGACTGCGATCCCCCCCCCACCTGCCCATCTTGGCCAGGACCAGCAGGGGCAAGCAACGGGGTGCCCCGCTTCTGCTGCCTTGCTGCCAGCATCCGCTCCCCCAGCAGAACAGCCACAGCTTTGCTTTGGCAGATCCTGGGAGAGGGAAGAAAAAAGACTCTCTAGGCGGTGGAGATGGCTCTGGCCGCAGTCGAACGAGTGGGTTCTGACACTACAAGTGCTGCAGCCGAGACTGGGGATGCCGAGCTGCCTCTGCACAGCTCTCCCTGGGTGTCTGACAGCGCCCTGTGAAGGGGCAAGGAGGGGGAAACGGTGAGGAAATGAAGCCAAGAAACATAACTAAAACAAAGGCAGATGGCCCATATGGGTCGGGTTTTTTTAAAGAAGGACTTGGGGGGATTTAAAAAGGAAAAAGAAAAATAAGCCACATTCCTCCTTCTTTTCCTTTCCTTGAAGGCTCTGGAGAGTTTGAAAGAAGGCAACATTAAGAGGAACAAAGGACAGCAACCTCAGACAGTGACAGAAGGAGGATTGTTTAGCAAGGCAATGTAAAAACCTTTCTCCCAGCCACTATTTTGAATCCAAATAGCTTACAGCCCACTGAATTCTTAAGCCATTTTCCTGATCTCTCAGCTGTTTTTCATTGAGAACACAAGCAGATATTTCAAAGCAAAAAAGCAGACAGCAAAAATAAATATAAGAAATGAAGTAACCAAACCTGTGTTTAGAATCTGCACAACAGCACAGGGAGCAATGATGCTCACAGGCTCTCTCTTTCAGTACAGGTGCTCTAAGTGTCCTTTCTCTTCAAGAAAGTATATAGATTTTTTTTAACAGAAACTACATTTGCTCCATGAGAACAACATCACCATTTGGTGAATGACATTACTTGGCTATCTGGGTATTGTATTTTGGGTGATTTCTGTGAATTTGTCATTGTGGTCATTCTTCCTGCAGGATTTCTTATACTGACAAACCTTTCTCCAGTGGTGGGTACCTGTGTGTGTCCATATGTGCGTAAGGGCAAGGTCTCTCTACTGGCCATGTAGAAACTGCTTGGGTGTCACAGATGAGGTTGGTCTAAGCACAAAACAGGAGCCATGATCATCTCAGAATTGCAGGAAATAAGACCAGAAAGAAATAGCAGAGGGAGTGGAACTGGAAAAAAAAGACAGTAATGGGTTAAAAAAGGCATTTGGGGTCCAAGTCTTATCTGCTATAAATTCACATTGACTTTGTGAGGTAATATTTAAGCAATCCACTCCAGTGCCAAGTTACAGCAGCTACTTCCAAATATTCCAGACGTTAGTGTACAGAACCAAGAATAAAAACAAGATAACAGAATGGTATCAAAAATAAGCCGGCCTAGTCCTTTAAACATGTGCCCATATGCCACGTTGGACAGAAACATTGTCAGAAGTTTGGTGAGAGAGTACAAGTGAGCCAGACTGGCAGATCTGGACAGATTATATCCGCTTTACTTTCTCTTTCATTTGTATGTGATCAAGAAGGGAGAAGGATGCAGAGCGCTTGTCCCGATGTTCTGTCAAAAATGAAATGAGGTTCCTGATCTCCTGCAAGCGCAGGTGAATTTCAATTACAAAACCCTCATAAAGGCATAAAAGACAGTCATTCAGTGTTATTGGAAAGGAAGAATTAAAAGTTTATCAAGATGGAAAGAGCAGATCCTCAAGGGAAAATGGATTTCATAAGCAATCAGCAAATCCTTCTCCAGGCACCTCAGTGCGATTTGCAAGGCAGTCAGAAAATCAAAAGAGCTGCTACCTAGAGAAACATACAGCGCCTGCTCCCAGCAGGCATCTTAGGAAAAGCCTTCAGTGGGATAAAGTGTCAATCCTTCCTTGCCTCCTCCTGCTTTCCTGAAGCAAAGGGGAAAAAAGACAGAGGAAGGGGGAAAAAAAAAAAAAGAGCAGAATGGTTGCATTACTGCTTACTTTTGCCTTGCAAAACATATTTGTCTGTGCTGGAGGAAAGGTTTCCATCAGCCTGTCACAAAATCTCTGCAGCTGGGTGTGTTAGTTGGCAGCCTCGGTATAAGACAGGCTTAAGGCAGGAATACTTGACAGACAAATCAGTACAGAGGTGCACCCCAGAGCTCTCCAGAGACCCATGGCTGGAACTGCAGCTGCTGAAGGTCGGAAGAGGCAAAACTCAACTGCATCTCACTTCTGGTAATCCCGTTTTGAGTATTGGAACTTGGCCATGGGGAATCAAACCATGACTGAAGCATTTCTCTATTTCAAGCCTGCCAGGCTGCCGAAGCAATGCTTTGGAGCACTGGCCTGCAAGTCCCACTTCTGGCAAATTCACCAATTGAAGGGACACAGAGTAATGAGATTTTTCTCCCAGCTCCTTGCTGGTGGTGCTGTATTCCCAGCCCTGGAGACCACTATCACTTCCTAAAATGTTCAAGTGCATAAGCAACTGTGCAGAGGCAGCTAAGAGTAAGGGAGGACTTCTCCCAGGCCAGGGTTAAGACCATTGGCTACAGGGAGACCTGGGGGAAGAGCTGTACCCATCACCAACTGAAGTCTTCATCACTAGGGACCTCTCTCAAGGTCGCTGTCTCCCTGCTTAGATGCTCAGGAGGCAGATGTATAAACAAGTCCCCAAGAAAATGTGCTTCCCGCTTTGCTGTTCCTCACACCTCTGATGTTGTTCTCATCCCTTATGCATCCACTTTTGAAATATTTCCATTGCTTCTGAAATAACTCACTGCATTGATGGAGATGGATGAGAGCAGCCTCTAGGGCAGAACTGCTGGGTGCAGGCACCTTCCAATACACTGCCCATAATGAATGCAGCAGGGAGAATGCAACATTTTGTTTAATGAAAAACAAACCTGCTGCAAGCTTCTGAAGGGCTATTATAAGCTGTAGCACAATGAAACTCGAGACATAAGCCTCTTTATATTTAATAATACATTATAGATTTTTTCCCACAGAGAAAGCTCAATGAACACACTTTTTTTTTGTTTAAATCTTTTGTTGCAAATATTGATTATTCATCGAAAAATCTAAACCCCGAAGATGTGACCAAATGCTTTTACAAAAAGTTCAGATTCCTGCACCAAAGTAGACGTTTCCAAAATGTTACCATTTTGCTGCATAGCGAATGTTAGCAGAAAAGCAACTCTGATGGTAAGTTTTTAATTAGCCCACACAAATGTGTATGCAAATGTCCATAACTGCATTTCAGACTAAATGACATCTTCTAAAGCAAAACCACATCATCAATACAAGCTACAGAAAAGCAGCAAGCAAAAGTATTCTGATCTTAGCATATAATAAAAGCAGTAGAATAAAGCCAATTTATCTCATCCTGTCAAACGAGGGCTCCTAAACTATCCAGGAAAAGCCTCCCTCCACACCACACTTCAAGAACTGTGATGTCCAGGCTGCGTCTGCTGAAGAGGTACCATTCCCTGAGTTTCCTATTACATTGCTTTCTCAAAGAGAAATCTGACTGATGCGTGTGTATTGTTATAACTGATGCAACAGGAAGGTATCATTAATTAAAACGTGTATTTGTACTTCTTTTAAAACATCAGATCCCCTCCTGAACAGTGGCTGTAGTGCGTGTCCGATTGGCTTTTATTCTCCACATTGGAGGGCGGCTGGCAGGGGGATGAAGCAGCCATCAGAAGAAGGGGATTGAGATGCACATGAGAGAGAAGGAAGGAAAAGAAAAAGAAGGAAGATCAATTAATGATCTGATCCCGGTGAGAAAACAAGTACAAATGTGGTCCCTAAAGTTAACGGCGTTGGTTGCAGCGAGGAGCCCGATCGATAGATGTTAGCGATGGCGCGGGGCGGAAGGCAGCGCTATGTGGCAGGGCTCAGCGCCGGGTGACAGCGGCCAGGGTGAAAGTCCCCAGATTACAATAAAGCAGCTTGAAGGTGACAGATTTCATTGTTGAAGGTGATAAAATTCCACGTGGTGCGCTGCAAAACAAGGGCTGGAGCTCAGTCCACAGAAAGGGAGGCAGCGCCCCAGACAATGTGGTGGGAAGTTTCTCCTCCTCTCCTTCCCCTGGAAATCAGCAGAGGAAGCTTGAGAACAGAGACAGGTTTCCTCTTGCCTGACACATGCAGGCAGAGCTGCCAATAGTGAACCAAACCTCAGTATTTCCACCTGTGTGATGGAAGTGCAACAGCGCTGCCACAGAGGAGCATCTCCCATGGGTGGGCAGGACAGGCAGCAGGAAACAGAAGGGGCTGTCACCTACAGACAGTCCTGTAGCAGGCAGGATCCTGCAGGATAAGCATATTGGTTACTGCACCTTCTCTTGTTTGTGTTCTGTTTAATTGGTCTCCCTTGGATTACTAAGAAGGTCTCTGATGAGGGTCACACCAGCACAGGGCCATCACCAACACAGTGTCCCAAAAGCATCAGGCCTTGTTTTCCAAAACAAGCTCCGATGCTGATACACAGGCAAAACACCCACTCAGCAAGAGTCTGACCTTCGCTGCCTTCAACTCATGCCCACTTTGCCACAAATGCTCTGTGGAAGGGCTCATGAAGGACAGGTACTGTCCCTTTTGGTCTAAGGGAAGTTCCGGTTGGTCTGGACGCTGCCCCCAATTAGGCTGCTCGAAATGCAAGAAAGACTCAGCAGCAGAAATGTGAAAGCAACAGGAAAATCAAAGCCTGAGACTAAACTAGCAATTAGACCAGCCTCAGAATATATTTAAGTCAAATCAATCTATACAAGAATTTCAGTCACGGTGCACTCATGCCCACACTTCTCCCTCCCTTCCTCTCCCACAACCCAGGGCTGAGATCCAGCATTGCTGTCTGCTTCATCAGAATATGCAAGCGGTGTAGTGACAACACAGCTCCTACGATGCTTTATCAGTTTTGCAAAGTCCCAGTTCATCCTCCTCTCGCAGATCTATTTACATATTGATGTATTTATTCGACGCCCTCCACCAGCCGTGCCCCATGAGATTAAACCGTTTTATTTACAAAGACATTGGGGTTGCAGCTCCTAACAATTAAGTCAGCCAAGATATAACTTTGCATGTGCTTTCAGATTGATGTGTGAACAGACAAATCAGCCTCGTCAGCGATTAAGGAGCAGCCAGGGGGGAGGACTGATTAAACCCCATCTATATAAACCAGTCAATAGCTGCTGCAACTGGGAAAAATGAATTGGGGTGGCACAGGCACAAATATGCAGAAAGGAAAGATAATGAACCAGCAGAAGGAGTGATGGATAAAACCCAGAGGAGAAACTTTGCCAACAGGGCTCACCTTAAAAGGGTTGGTGATTCAGAGTAGCTTGTGCTTCACAGGAACTTGCAGGCTCTTGGGAGTTGTCCCTGCTCCATCTCGCCCACTGAAGTCACCTATTCATAAAGAGCGAAGCTGTTCCTCACTGACAGTACACTTGGAGGAAAAGGAGGGTGGGAAAGAGAAATACCTCGGGAGATGAAGGTGAGTAAAAGGTCACCAAAGAGAGACAAGGTGCCACCCTGTGTGATGTGCTCCAGGAAAGGTACTAAAGCCCTTTCCACAGAGAGCTTCTCCCTGGGCAGATTTCGGTGGAATGGCTCTCGCCCCTTTTCTCTCCTTTAGCATCTGCCCAGGCTGCATCCATCAACACTCTCTTTCCACATCCTCTCCCTTCTCCATACCCTCTCCCTTCTCATTCACACTCAGTGGTACCTCTGAGGAGGAAATATTGAGGTGCCACTTGCAGCGTGCCAGGCTGTGGAAGGGGGAACACATGATCACAGGGGAACCATGCACTGGGTTCTGCTTCAGGCTCTGCAGTTCCTATCCTGGCCTCTGCAGCCATCACACCTAAACCCTGGCACTCACTTAACCCACTGCGTCACAGCTAAAACACCTCTAATAGAGGCACATGGTTGTCCACAGGGATCAGCCATAGACACCTACAGGTGTGCAACTCCATAGCAGGTGCTCCTGTGGTTCCTCTGCCTCCCTCCAGATGAAGTATGTCCATCAGAGTATTTTAGGCTCCCATAAACACGTGAGCTGAAAAGTCACCTGCGTATTTATATCAGAATAAATCTGGCCCACTATTGCCTCTTCCTGACAGCTACCTCATCCGGCGCCAGCATTCTTCTCAGCATCTCTGACATTTTAAAATTCTATTTAGAGACCTGGATGGGAATTTGATTTTGAAGTTTTCTTCTGAGCACCGTTATATAAATATTCTCCACCACCTGCCTGTGGGTCTACCAGTGCATAGAGAGCCGGCGCCATTGCCTTTAATTAAACAGACAGAGGCAGCCCAAGGAAGGAGCACTAAATAGCAGTCTAGCCATCTTAAAAGTTGCACTTGTCTCCCTATTAATTCTCACCCTGATCTTTTGCATAGCTCTATTGCCAAGCTAATTAATCACAGGTGCAAGCTCACGCATTAACTGGAACAATGAATCAGTTTTTTGTATGTGCTTGGCCATTTCCAGCTTATAGAAATGCAGCTACTTCCGTTACTTTCATAATTATTATAAATATAAAGCCAGCAACACACATTACATTTTGTAGGCATTAAAAAGGACATGGTATGTAGCCCGAAGCATTAACAGCCTGGTGCATGTTCAGGGGATTGATGAATGCACATCACCGACAGCCTGAAAATATGTTTCCTGCATCATTTTAATTCAGGAAACTTTACAATCGTGTCAGGTAAAGCACAGGTTTTAGGAATCCAGTGTCTGCAGCTCTCCTGGTCAATGTGCTTCGGCAGGTCTTGGCCACTAATGGCTTGTGGGGACTTCCAAGGCACACGGCAGGCCTCTGTTCATGTTGCGCAACCTCTCTCTTCCCCACTGGAGAATTATACAAGGCAGGATGAGCCTCGAGTGCAGATGGTTGGAAGGAAAAGCTCTGCAATCTCTGTGCTGCAGGCTTAGGCTCAGCTTGAGCAAGACTGACTGGAACTCTTGATGTCTGGATGAAAGGAAGGGCTTTTGTGAATCTTCGAGGACAAGGCACACACCTGGGGTCCCTGTGTGGCTGGAGCTGCCAGGCAGAAACTCCTTGGTCTGGCCCTGTGGCAGGGACTGCGGGCTCTAGGGGCTCACAGGGCAGATACTCTTCAAGGCACCAGAGAGGAAGCAGCACAGAGGAGGTGACACCACTGCAGCCTCTAATGAGGGGAATTCAGAGCCATCCACCCTCATGCTGGGTGAGCCAATACCTCCTGCTGGCATGGGCACAGGGATGCAAACGCACCTCGAAGTACTATACAAGGGGTAAGAAAAACTGCTGACAGTGCTGTTCCAAGAGATTAGATTATAAATGTATTAAATGACTAACGTGCATTATGTGTCCTCCCCAGGCCAAACCCCTGCATACACAACGCGAGGCAATGATGTGGGGTTGACAGGTTCAGGCAAATGGTTCAGGACTGATTTTCACTGTGTGATCAGCAGAATGCACTCCAGGCAGAGGCTTTTGATGCTGGGGAAGACAACGCTTCAAAACCAGTGTTTTTTAGGGAGAAAACAAAACCTAAATTTTGAACAGCTATAAAAATAAAATTTTTCATCTGAACTGCAGTGAATATTTCCTTTCTTTGCTAGCACAGAGGCTGGGAGCAGAAGAATTGGCTGAAGGAGAGCTCAAGGTGAGTGCCCATTATTTATTGCTGATGATGAATAAGCAACCCCCCACACTGTGTTTTCCTATAGGACAGCAAAAGCTCTGGCCTGCTTAACAGTCTGGTTAGCTGTTATTTTTTCCCCTCCTGGGGTGTGTTTTACATGCCGTTCCAGTGAAACGCGGTACCACTATTAATTGTTCGCAAACACATAAAACACATGGCATTCTCCATCACCACCACTGCAGTTCCAGCAGATCAAGCGGGCAGAGCTGGAAAAGTCACCTACCAAGATAGAGGTTAGGACAATAACGCAAAAAAGACCCAAAAGGATT
The DNA here is from genome assembly GCA_033556795.1 of Tapera naevia. Taxonomy (NCBI): domain Eukaryota; kingdom Metazoa; phylum Chordata; class Aves; order Cuculiformes; family Neomorphidae; genus Tapera; species Tapera naevia. Next base: position 465,459 of record JAUMJJ010000353.1, read on the forward strand.
GGTGTGGATTTGTTTTTAAAATATAATATATTTCTCTCTGCCTGTTTAAAAGCATGGGTTTGTTTGAACTTCCTAGGGAAGTCGAGAGCATTGAAGAGAAATTGGCAGGCTCTGATCTGGCTGCTTTTCCTTATTATGAGAAAACACACTCTTGTCTCCTTGTCTAAGGGTATGAATTCTTCATCTCATATTGTGTTTGCACAGAAGCGTGAAATGTATCCAGAACATTGGTCCTCGTCCACACTTCACAATGCGAGAACAACGAGGGCAGTGAGACATGCAATGAGAACGGGGACGCCACAAAAGCGGGGGAGCGGGTGGTCGCCTCTGTTCCAAGGCCTGCACTACGGCACTGCATTCACCATATCCATGGTATTTAAAAGGAAAACTCGAGGCACGTCTTTCCCCCGAGATGCTCAGGGGCCCTGGTTTGTGACTGTCGTCCCTGTGGGAAGATCCCACCTCCCTTTCCGTAAATGTTCCCCCTGCTGCCATTGAATCACCAAATAATCTGGAGACCCGTGGGAAGGAATTAAATGGTGGTGATCACGCTGCCGTGTTCTGCTCACTTTATTTGTTTTAAATGACCATGAAAGCAAAAGGGGGGAAAAAGAAAACACACAAGTGGAAACTTAATTGAGCTGCTGAAATGTCTTTAAAGGACCATTATGGGCTGGATTATGATGCCTCAGCTCCCACTGGTGGCATTTGCTCACATGAGTGGCCATCTGATTAGGCAGTTCATGGGGACCCCTTCTCTAAATGATCTGTATCTCTCGCTTCAGGTTTGGAGCCAAGGGCAACCAAAGACCTGATCAGGTGTTTGAGAAAACCACATGTTCCAAAAATGGCCAGGATGGGACTAGGCTGCAGGCACCTGATATCGTTGAGGGTTACAAGGGTTTGTGTGCTTGTTTCACAGTGGGGTTTGCTGCTCCAAGGCCAAGAGGGCAGTTGGCCTTGCTGAGCTCTGGTACCAGGAGGGAAAAGCACTACCCCATCTGCCTCAGCTACCTTCTCCCCCAGGAGCTCCCCTTCTGGACATGAGAAAGGGGAACCTGCTCTGCTCTCTTCACAGGCACCAAAGCGCAAAGGCCCCTCAGGCACTAGGTGACAACAACAATCAAAGCCACAAAGCAGCCTTGGTTAGATGCTGTCTCAGGGTAGGGGTGTGGGAAGAGCCTGTAGAGGGGCCACAGAGCCTGAGGAGGATCTGTGGGCAGCAGCCAGGCTGGGGGAGGAGAGCAACTGGAGGGCCAAGAGTGCCAAAGGAATGAGAGGGAACTTCCCATGGAGGTGGTCAGCAAAAAATTACCAAAATGTGGGGAGATTTCAGCAGAGAAGCAGGAGGAGCTGCTCTGACTGCCTGACTCCCCTGGAGACAGGGAGCAAAGAAAACCCAAGACGTGGAAAGGCAGGTACCACAATTCAGCACAAACTAATCCACCCACACCTGAGGGAAAAGTCAGGGCAGGATCGTGTGGGAAAAGGGGGCTCAAGAGATCTGCTGTGGGAGCACAGGGATCTGACAGGGAACCTGCTGGACCTGCTGGAGCAGCTGTGCACAGGCTGATCTCTGAATGGAACAGAACTTGCCTCTGGCCATGCTACACGTAAATTTCATTATGAGTCCAATATGCTCTGAAGAAAATAAAAATGTGTTCCTCTCTATTCAGTCTTCTCCCAAATCTCAAAACCCTCTAAACTTCAGGAAATTCTAACAAAAACCCTCCAGGAAGGATCCTTGCATGTTTATGCATAAGTTCAGAGTCCTGTGCAAATCCAAACAAAGGCTTATGGGAGGAGTGAGAGCTGAGCTCCCCTGCCCTGCTGTGTGCATCCCTCTTACAATGGCCAGGCACTGCATATGGTTCACAGCTCCTTTCTGATCCATCTGTCAAACCTCCTCCCCACGCAGCAGCCTACAACAGCCCCAGGAAAGGAGTCAATCCCTCATTACAAGTTCTAGGGATCCAGAAGCAGCTTTCAGAATGCCCTGTCTCCCACTCACTTCCTCTTGCCCCTGCCCTCCATGCCCTGGATTTGTTCCCAGGAGCTTTCCATGATGCTGGCACTCTGAAATGGAGGCAGGTAAAAAAGGGTGAGGTGGGGGTACACATCCTACTTTGTTTGGGAAAACAATTAAAAGGACAGTCAGGGATGGGAGAGCCGGATGGAGATCTCCCTCAGTACCTCCTGCTCCACTGGGTCTCACTAGGTCAGCACTTTCTGGGAATTGCTGTATTGCCAGATGTTGATTGGACATCTGACAGGAGATGAATAAAGCCAATAAAGTTCTTATTTCTGGCTATAAAAAACAATAATGAAAAGCAGACATTGATGGGGGGTTGGCTGCCCAAAGCTTTCTCAGGTTGCGCTGAGCTGAATGCAGGAGTTACCTTCAGTTGCCTTCCTTTTTGTTTTCTCCCTCCTGCGTGCCATGAGCAATAGGCCTGAAATTCAGCAGCTGGATGATATCTTACAGCAAGAAGTATTTCTCAGTTCCTGTCAAAGGGACTCTCTTTTATATATCTTGCATGACCTTTTCCCACTGGCAGTGCCAGAGCTCCCCAGCCATAACCCTCGTTCAGAACCTGTTGCGCTGAGCCAGCCCTGCCATGAGTTTGGGACTCATGGCCCAGGGGTCTGCAAACCAGAGCAGCTCAAATATTTCCATGAAGGACAAGTCACCTTCTTTTAATAACGACAGTTCTGCCTCTAGCTCTGCAAGGGAGAGCTCCTGTTACCATGTCAAAGGCTGCCTGCTTCCTTGTACCTCTCTCCCCAGAGGTACAAACATGCCAGTGCTTTCAGGTCTTGTGTAGCTAAAGACCAAGTTCTGAATATCAACGACTTCCTTCGTGCTCTGCTGTACCAGCCTGGGGATGTTTGGCTGAGGTGTTCTGAGTAACTTTGAGATTTTAAGATGGATTTCTGCTAAGAGATCTGCTACAGTCGCTGTCACAAGAGCTGCCTTTGTCCGTGCCTGCAGCAGTGTTACCTCTCCTTTTAGGAAGTCTGCAAAAGGTACAAACCCTACCATGCCAACAGCTCCCAAAGTCAGGTGATAGCTGCTCTGAGTCCAGATTTAGAGGGTGAAGAGGATATCTGAAACTATTTCCTGAGTTTGCACCCCTGGGATTTAAATGGCAACATCCACTACAGGTCCTGAACAACACACACACATTGAGGGAGGGCAAGGGTATCTCTCTGCCACATCAGTGCCTTCCCCGTTCACAGCTCTTACAGAGTTTGAAACTCCTGTAGTTCCAGCACCAGCCTGAGCCCAGCACTGCTGCTCTGGCAACACCAGCACGTACCTGCAGACACCTCGGCTGGCTCTCAATCGGCCTGAGATCCACCTCACTCCATGGCAATCCACGGCCCTGTTCCCCACCAAGATCCAGGTTGGTAACTGAAAAGAAACATTCAAAATGTTATTAACAGTTTTATGAGGTGGGCAACACCACAAGGAGAATGTCCGGTACTGCTGTCACTTCCTCTCCACAGACTGGCATGAAATAAAGCCGAATTATTGTGGTGAACTTCACCCCAGAAGGTAGCTCCTAGGTACCTCATAAAGCCAGACATAAAAGTACTTCTGAACCAATAAGGGCTTCAGCTCAGAAATGGCTGTAATCTGCATGGGAAAACCTTCTACTGGACCTCTGAAGGCCAAAGAAGAGTTAATTGCTGATCTGAAAACCAGCAAGTTGCCTGGATACCACAGGGCATGATCTGGTTACACTTGTGCAAACAATCTGGCACCAGGCAGTGATGCACACACCTATGCCGGCATAATGGACGGGGAATATATGTTTAAGGTGGAAAGCATTCCTGGAAACTCGCTATTCTTCAAAGGCATATTTACTGGATGTTCCAATAGCCACAATTCAATAAACGTACAGCAATATTGCACAGGGTAAAAATATCTGGGAAAAAAAGAAGAGTGAAACTCCCATTACCGTCTTATTCAATATTTTTATCAGTGATCTAAACAATGCTTTAAAAATCCTTGTTGTGGCAAAGTTTGCAGGTGTCAACAAGATTGGTAGTAGGGAAACAACAGGCAGGACTGGACTATCAATATACAGTAATCTGAAATAACTAAGAGTAGGCCACACTCAAGCCAAGTATGATTTAAAAAGTCAAATGCAAGGTAAGACATCTGAAACCAGAAACACAGGTTATGCTTACAGGACACTGCCTCGGAAAGGAGTTGCTTTGAAACAGACTCAGGACATCACAGATCTGCTGTAGCCCTGGCAGCTGTGCAAGTGGCCATAAAGGGACTACGCTCATCCCATGGATCAGAGCGTGGACAGAGCAACCACAGACCCCAGCAGGACATCTTCCTTCTTGTATGCAGCTCCAGAGGTAACCTGCGGGAAAGTCGTGTCCAGGCTATGTTCCTTCCTTCACAGAGGATAAAATGCAGAAGCAATTCAGGCAAAGCCAACAAACAGCCCTGGCACTGGGAGACAGAAGCTGCCTGGCATGCTTCTGAAGGGGCCCGAGCCTGTCAGCTTACTCAGATGTGACTGAGATGAGGTTGATTTCTGCTACAGGCACATACATGAGGGAAGACAATCACAAGAATGGGCTGTTGGGTACCCCAATGCCTCTTCAAAGACAACTGAAAAAGCTGGCAATCAGAAATTTAACCTTGAAAAAAAACATAACAGAAACAGCAGTAACAGCCATTCAGTACCGGAAAAGCCTGCCAGAGCACTAGGTGGAATTATGAGATTAGCTGGTTTTCAGAAGGCACTTTTTACTCACCTTCTGGGAGAAATTACATCAGCAGTTAGACTAAACATGGCTGTTGTAAACCCCAGCTTACCAGACTGGAGTCTAGCTCTTGCCCAGACTCCTCGAAGCAGGCCTTCCTTTGTATTTGAAGGAATGGGGGAAGCATTGTGCAAAGGCTCGGGCAGCCTGAAAGACTTTTCCTAGCTGCCTCGAACACTGCACTGTGCTCAAGGGGATACATGTTGCTTAAGCTTTACATAGTGTAATTTATATGACCGTCTCTTCCCAAATTAAGCAAACATAGATTCCCTCCTGCCGAGCTGAAAATCTCAGTATCAGTTTCTCCAGTCCTCCCCAAGTTCTTACCCGTCTGGCTCTAGAGAAAATGCATAAAGAACCCCTGTCTGCTCCTCGTTACAGCTGGGGAGCTGTACAGATATCAGTGAGGTTTCAGGGTGTAACAGAGCAGAAACCAGCTCAGCATGCTCATCTTCTCGAGCTAAGTCTGTCCTTCTGTTTCGATAGATTAGCTCTTCGCCTGTATTTCCCCTTGCACATTGATGCCAGCCTGGCCACAGCAACAGCGAGCGGCGAACAGCGGGAGGCCCCGCTTCATCCAACACCAACTCCCAGATCTCTAACAGTGGCAGCTTTTGTTCTGCTGGTTCCTCTCTGATCTCTCCAGCCCCATCTTACAGCACTCTACATTCCTTCTTCAGGGCCCCCTCCTGAAGTAACTCCATAAAATAGTACATTACTTTTCTATTTCAATCCAGAGCTAGCACCTGAGCAAAAATAAAAAGTGATCAATCATCACACTGACAGAAGGGTCTTTTTTCCGTCTCTCCCTTGGTTTTGCAAGCTGAACTGTCAGAAGTGAAAATTTGTCTTCTGTTTGAATATGCAGGGAACACACAGACTCGGGCAGCGTGATACGAGGAGTGTGTTTTCTAGATAAAAAAATGAACACATTGCAGAGACTGAACTGATGAAGCTGATCTTACCTGTATTTCTTCTTGCCAGACTGTGGCTGGAAACCCATGTCACGACTACTGCGTGAGCTACACTTCTCCCCACTCCCACCTGATGCTGTGCATCACCAGCACACCATCTCTTGGCTCCTAAATCCAAAGCCATCAGTAGGAACCAGGCAATCTTTCCACTTGCCAACTGGATCTCAGTTGGAACACCAGACACAAGTCTTCTCAGCTGATCCAAAGTCTGCTCAGAGAGCATCCTCTCCCGCAGGGGGAACAGCAATACTAAGCACAAAACAAGCAACTTACTGATTGCAAAGTATTGCTTCCCTGGGACAAAGGCATTTCAGAGTGAACGTACTACAAAAACAATACAAAAGGCTGTGCGTGCTCGGATTAGCTTTCATTAGTTGTTTCCAGGAACGAGAGGATGGCCTGACCAGGTTCCTGCAGACTCTCCTACAGCTGTGTTGGTTTGATTTATTTTGGAACAGGCAAGCCCTTTTGAGCTGGCTCTCCTGACCTTCCTCACTTACTACACTTAGGTCTGTGCTACAGAATGGGATTCCTTTCAGACAAAACTAAATGATAAGATCATAGAATAGTTTGGATTGGAAGGGACCTTAAAGCTCCATTTTCACCTCCCCTGCCATGGGCAGGGACATCTCCCACTGGATCTGTCTGCTCAAAGCCTCATCCGACCTGGCCTTGAACACCTCCAGGGATGAGGCAGCCACCACTGGGCAACCTGTGCCAGGGCCTCCCCACCCTCACCGCAAAACATTTCTTCCTAAGATCTCACCTCAATCTCCCCTCTTCCAGCTAAAAACCATTCCCCCTCATCCTATCCCTGCACTCCCTGATCAAGAGCCCCTCCCCAGCTTTCCTCTAGGTCCCCTTGAAGTACTAAATGATGACCTTCAGAGATCCACACAATACATCCCAGAATGTTCCAAGCCATGGGGGCAAATCAGACCTATCCCAAGTAAATCTCCCAAAACACATACAGCAGACCAGCACCAAACCTTTCACACCCCAGATCTGCCACTACCACACCTTGCTGCTTCCTAATTCAGGTGTAGCTGCTAAGAAGCCTCTCTCTGTACCAGCTTGTCTCCATACAAGACCTCAAGATGCTTCCTGGACAGTCCTTTGCAGTACAAAGCCCCTTTGCAAGAATTAGCTGACTTTCCCCATTCCACTTTGTTCTGGTTTAGCTAAACAAAACTCCCTCTAGCAGGAGATGGAAGGTGATATGGTTGGAGCTTGCAGCTTACCCTGTTGTTTCATAAGTGTATTCTTCAGAGCTCTTTCCCCTGGAAACCTGGCTTGGCCCAGCAAACCCTGGGGCTTCCCCAGCTCACTGGCGGGCTCTGAATAAAAAAATTGCCAGGTTGAGAACCAGGTGTTCTCATGCTGGAGGCACTGAAGGAAATAGAAGGTCAGGCAAATTCCCATGAAGAAATTACCAGGGTCGTTAAGGATTAATAATTATTTTTGAATCTGATAATTTATCGTAGTGTTAATTTCCTGCAACACTTTTTTCTTAGCTGTTGTGTGCATGACCAAATTCTCTGCGAGATCCCCTCTGGTGCATTACCTGACCTGCTCAGACGACAGCTTGTGTGAGACATTCATTCACCAGCTATTTCCCAATTAATGTGGAGCTGTGGTTTGATGAGTAATCTCATACAGAGAGAGGGAATCTTGATTTGCCTGCCCTTAAAACAGGTTACTGTGATTTCTAATGAATGTCAAACAATTGCAAATCCTAACCAACCAAAATAACAGGTAACTGGCTGGTGTCAAGTCTATTTCACTAAACAATGGCATCATTAAATGTTCCCACTATGGTTTATTCTGAACTGGCAGTAAGGATGAGTTATATCTACTATATGGGATTTTCAGATTTCTTCTTCAGTTCCATTTTTGATTTATTTAACAGATTTATTTTGTAGTTTACATTTTAATATTTTTCTCTTCTGTTAATGATAACAGATGCCTGAAGACTTGCAGTTCAGTGGCGGAGAAATCAGGAACGTGGCATCTGGGTGTGCAGTCAGTGTAACTGGTTGCCTCTAAACAGCAACACTAACCAAAATACAGGTGTTGGCTGTCCCAAAGGATTGCTCTTATTGCAGAAATATCAATCCACAAGCATCACTCTTCTCCCAGAAATGAATGCTGCTTCAGAAGCTGATTTAAATCAGAGCCCAAAAAAGAGGAAAACCCACTCTCTGGTTATTTTCTCTCCTCCCCTACCCAGAATCTCAGGCGACAAATCAGCTGCCTGTTATAGCACATTTTCCAGAGACTGAGCATGTATTTCTCAGAGTGGCAGTAAGAGGAATGTCTGCAACACCCTCACTGGAGCAGCACAGGCAGCACACCATTCAAAAGCTGGTAAAGAAGCTGCCAGGAAGTGTTGTGTGGCGCTTGCTGGACAGCTCAGCTGTCTTGCACTCAGTGGGAGAAGACTGAAACTGAGTCCATGTCCTGCCTGGACTGGCCAGATGTTGCCCAGATGTTGTGTAATGAAGAGTTCCTAAAACTAGAAACCCAGAGGAACCTGGGGTTCGGTAGCTGAAATCATAGGCATGATGAGAGTTACCAAATGTAGCTGGGATAGGGCTACATCTCAGCATTGCTGTGTGTTCCAACAGGATAGGAGCAAGCAGTGAGGGATCTGCTCCCAACTAACTCTTTAGTGCGTGGACACATGAGAACAAGAATGTTTTATCCTGCCACTGGAGGAACAGGTGAGTCCTTACTCAGAGCCATAAACTCAAGCTCCCTCAAACATAATTGTTACATCAGCTACAAACAGAATACATATTTTATACACTACAATAAACCAGGCCAAACAGAATACATAATATTTTATACACTACAATAAAACATGACCACTTCTGGTACTTTCTATCAAACACTGCTGTGAAAATATTTATGGAGAGTATTAAGGACTCAAAAAATTAAAAAATGGAGAAATTGCTCTCCATGCTCCTGCTGGTGATTCCTCCCACCACATATCCAGTGAAGAGTCCAGTTCAAATCTCTAATCCCTTGGTAAAGGTGCTGTAATTGCCATGGAGCATCTTGGCCCAGTTAAGATCAAATCGCAGTTTTGAGGATCCTTACATAATTTAGCAAGATTATACTGCCAGAAAGCAATTTCTCTGCAAAGACAGACCAGTAAGTCTTGCCTGATCCCTTTAGCTCTGTAACGTCTGCAAATTTAATGAACCCACATGCTATGGCGTTGTGTAAATCTTCAATAAAAACATTGAGGAGCCCCAGCAGAGGACATGCTCCTCAGTCACCTCCTCATGGACACCCTTAGCTCCAAGCCATGACTCTCCCTCCTTGCCAGTATTTTAACCATTTTCAACAATAGATTGTTTTAACCTACATTTAGGGAATTTGTATTATAATCCATCACACAAAATTTTCTTAAAGCCTTCTGGACAACCAGAGAGATTTATGCTATCTAGACTGATAGTTATTTCATTGGCATATGTGATCAAATTAGTCTGACATGATTTACCTGCAATATATCCACGCTGACTCACTCCTATTACAGTAAATTTATTCTTTCTAAAAAACAGCTGCAAACTAACTCTAAATGAAGATTTCATAAGAACAATGTTCATTATAAATCTTTGCCTCCTGCTGTTATTCCTGTTACGATGGAGCATGCACATTCTTGCATCATTTTGGGAATGGGCCAGAGTAAGAGAGAGACAGAGGGGACAGGTATGAGTAGTGGTAGAAAAGAATTCTCTCTCCCGAGAAGGCTGCTACAATCAAGGACACTTACCTCCTTTCACAGACAGACACAGTATAAGGAATCATCCTGGCATGAGATACTCAAAACAGGATTTCATCTGATATGATTTTCTATGGGCCTTGACAAAATGTGTTGGGTAAGAGAGAGCGTTGAGCAGGTACAGCAAGGTCTACCATGGTAGCTTCCATTCTACCACATCCAACCTGACAGCATCACCACCTTCTACATCTAATAAAACATTGGGAAAAAAAAAAACAACTGAAAGAGCTATTGCATGGCTAAACTCTCTGAACTACAGGACGAATTTCCTGATATGGAATCTAAATTTTTCCCACCACAATCCAAATCCTTTATTTCTTGTCCCATCCCTGCCTGACAGGAAAGTCAGGTCCAATGGATCTGTTTTTGGAGACCAGGTACAAAGACCTGTTGTTCTTCCCTCAGGACAACCAAGTATTTCCTCTCAAGCTGAAATCTGCATTTCCCTTGCACCACTGCCTGGCTGGGACCTGTCAGCTACATGGACAGTACAATCCTGTTCAGAGATCATTTTCCAATGAAACAGTGCTTTGAGGGAATCCGCTAGCTTGGGTTTTTTGGTAGGTAAGATTTCCTTGCAAGAAGTGAGCTGAAGTCCAGAAAACTCAAGTCTTCTGACGTATTCAGTTCAAACATGCTTTCTCTCCTTTTCCTTGACCATTCCTCCTGGCATATCCTCTCCCAAGCTGAAGAGAAGCTCCAGACGCCTCCTCAGTTAATCTGGGGATACAAAACCGCTTCTTACAGTTTCTTTACCCAGAGAGATGGCTTGTAGATAATAATGTCCTTCCACACAAAATCACAGAATCATAGAATTACTCAAGTTGAATGGGACCCAAAAGGATCATCGAGTCCAACACAGGACACTCCCAACATTCCCAACTCCAAACATAGGGTTTGTCCTTATCTGAATACAGCTGTCAGACCTCAAGGACCAGCCAAAGCCCGCAAGGATTGCTGCTGGCACAGTGCACAGGCCCTGCACTGGGGGCCTGGGTGTAATTCCAGCTCTGCTACTGTCCTCTTGTGCCACCTTTAGGCATGTCACCTTCCTCTCAGAGCCGGCTTCCCCTCCCACCTCGATTCTAACTTGGATATTTAAATCCTGAACTCTTCAGAGACCAACTCCTGTATTTCCCAGTGCAAAGCTATCTGAATACACTTTCCAAGTAAAGGCACGAACGACTCTTTTTGTTAAAAAAGAGAATAGTCTTTCATTTTGCTGTTGGCTAAACATTCAGAAGACATTTTTCCTACGGGATTTAAAGACTGCACATGAGATGACTTGGGAATTTTCTTCATAACACCTGTAAGCAAATTTGTGTCTAAGGAAGCATTCCTGTACAGAAGGATGCTTACCAGGTCCACTCCACAACCAGGCTATTGGGTAATCTGTCTGTTACCAACTGAATCATTACATTCCATTTTTAATTTGGACCATGTCCTTCAACACATTGAAGCTACATACAACATCCTGCAAAGCCAGCCAAGCAGTTATTATATGGTCACAATTAACAGGCAGAACAAAGGTCCAGTCATTAAAGCATGCCTGGAAAACCAAGTCTTTCCGCTACATAGCACCCTACAGCTTTCCCACTGCTTGGCATGGCAAAATAATACAGCCAGAGATGACATTTTTTTCTCTCATTTAGTTTCTCAGGGAAAAAAACTTTTTTAGCTCTTATGGGTTTGCCTATTGTGTTTCAAAAGAAACAAAGCTAACTGTGACAGTCCCTGAGGCATTTCAAGCCTGCTAGGTTGGATCGGTTAATCAAGGAGATAAGAACAGGTACCAGGGAGGCCTCGAAGTGGCAACATTCCCAAGTGTGTGACCAAAGCTGCAGCACATACCTGAGCATCACAGACTTCAAAAGGTTTTAAGCACATATTTAAAATTAAACGGAGGCTTTGATAACTTGAGACCTCAGTCAAATCTAAGGAGTCCTAGGAAATCAGGAAATACCGCCTGTGTTCCAGGTGTGTCTCCAAGCACAGGATACACATGTCACTCCACGTAAACCCCTTCATTAGCACCTAACCTGTAGACTACCAGGAAATCTTAATCTCTTCTCAATCAGCACTATCAAAGTCATGACAGCGCTGCAGAAACCATTTCCCTTTAATCACATGTGATCACTGAAGCTAACCACATACTGTATAATTAGCAAGAAAAATGAATTATTTAAGTAACTTGCATTTAACAAATAGTACTGTCATTCTGATTGCAATTCAGTATTCACCATAAAAGGACCTTCTTGTTATGCAGAAAAATAGATTCTTCTGCTTCTAAGATCTTCCAGACTTAAGAATTCTTCCAGGGTTGTCAAACATAAAGTCCTAGGCCCTTACACAGACTGGAAGGTCAGCAGAAACGAGGTAGCTCACCAGGTGGGCTCATTTCCAGAGCAGGTTCCTAGCTGGCTCAAGCACAGCCATGCACTGCTGTGAATGGAGGAAAACAAAGAAACCACGGGGAAAATGACAGCCTTTCTCTCATTTGACAGAGATCTTGCTTTCCCCTCTTTTCTCCCTGTGCATTTTCATAGTTTTGTAGACAAGTAATTACACGTCTGATGTAAAGACCAACCCTCATAGTTCATGCTTCAGAGCTGACTGAATTTAGCTCCAATTTTGTCACAGTAGTCCCAGATCCAGTGGGAATGTAGCTGGGATATAGCTGGGCTGGAGGTGGAGGAAGAGTTCACTTGACAACCTAATTGAGGTTTGCAATGGGAGAACCAGACATTGAGTTACTGCTCTTACCTTTAGCTTCATCTTCCAAGCACAGGAGAGAGAGGACTGACTGACCGAGTTCTCACAACACAAGACAGGGTTGCAAGGCCATCCCAGCTCCCTCTCAGGAGCAGATCAGCACACTCCAGCAAAACCGCGCCCAAGCCAGAGAATCTGCTCTCTCAGAAAGGCTGAGCCAGGTGAACCCAGACAGTCCTAAACTTGAGCCAGTTTTCTACCAGCCAGCTCAGCACCTCAACCCTGCAGTTCCTGGCAGTGCCATTCCAGCAGCAGCAATGGCAAAGCCAGCCCAGTCTGCCTGCCCTCCCTGCCCAGACGTGCCCTTCATTTCCCGGGAAGCCTCATGGCTACATTTGCTTGGGCTGAAAAACTTAAACCAGTTAATGGCCATGTGGGCTAGTAAGCACAAGCCATTTGTGGAGGATAGGAGCAAGAAACATCTGTCTGAATTTCTGGCATCGTAGCCCAATCTTGCAGCTTCCTCTGAAGCATGGAGTGGACTCCTCTGGGAAGAGGAGGAGAGGACACTGGTGTAGAAGGACAACACAGACGTTTTCATAAAGACCTTGTCCCAGAGGCTTTGCTCCATTGTCATGAGCTGGTCTGGAGAGGTCAGACTGAGAGCTTCACTACCAAAGGCTGCGAAGATCAGGTGAAAATGAACAAATGAAATGAGAGAAATAAGCAAGAGTGAAGTGACCAAACATCTGGTTCAACAGCAGCTTCCACTCATTTGGCCCTGGATCTTGTCAGAACACCCCTATCTCATCACCAGCACTGCTCGGCAACAGCAGCATCCAATCCAAGGGCCTGGAAGGCCATTAAATGATTTTGTATGATGTGAAGAAAAAACGAAGGGTGAAAACAACTTTGCTGGTTTTCTAGTGACCAAATGGCCAGTGGAGAAAACTTAAATTCTCTGTACAGAACCCAGTGTTAAAGACTTGGTAAGAAATGAGTCTTGACATTTCCATCAATCATTTCCCTGTCTGACACATGCTTTGCCCTGAGGTCTGCAGTCATTATTATTTCTATAGGGTTGTGCCTGGAAGCACCTCTTCCTGACACATACACTCATAGAACAAACCAGGCACGGATCCAAAACTGATCCTAAGACACTCCAGAAGTGGCAACTCTCCCTTCCAGCCTAGGAAACCTGTTCACACCATTACTATTCTTACTGCTTTTCCAGCATCTACATTGAACATCCCTTGCTGCACGTTAAGTTATCTTGTGGATGTGAAAAACAGATCCATCACTCCCTCTTTGCCAGATTATCACCAGGTGTCCTCTAAGTTATCTCTTGCCCAGACACTGCCAGTTCCTTCATTCTGCTCTCCAGGGCAGTGTTCTCCAGATTTGAAGTCGCTCTGGTCTGCTGCTCATTCCTCCTCAGTATGTCCACCTCCTGGCTTCCCACTGAAGCTGTGCCCACACTGCACAAGCAGGGACCGTTTTATGTATCACACAGGTGCAATTTCTATTTTATAGTAAGGGTAAGACATGAAAAGATCTGGTCAGTCAGAGATGAGGGGGAAAGACACAAGAGCCCTGCCTCTGCTCTAACCACAGGCCGATATCTGCTCAAAGAGCAACGGTTTAAAATACACTGTGGATGAGAAGATCAAACCATGAGCATCACAACTAAATTGGGATGTCTGGTCACTTTAGCCATATCACAACTCTGTTCTGCTGGCGCTATTGAACTGTCTTCAGCTGCCCTTTAGCAGCACGTCCCCTTCTAAAGCTGCCAGCCTTTGTTCTTCTCTAGAATAGCTGCCCACTCGTGCACACAGAGGCAGGCGAAGGTTGGACGCTGCGTGTTGCATTGTACTGTCAGGCTAAATAGAAGCTGATGGGATAATAATTAATTGCAGTCTCACTGTAATAAAAGACAAGACAAAGCAAGAGATATAAATAAAATCATCAAAGGAACTCACAGAATAGGAGCTGTGTCTGCATTTTGTGGGCAATTTACAAGCCAAAGGAAGGTTGGGAACCCAAGGACTGAAAAGCAATAAAAATCTATGGAGCTCTCACAAAACCATGACAGCGTCTCGCTGATCTGTCTTGTTACCAGGCAGAGGTATAAATTCCCTCAACACCTTTGTTGTTTAAGAGGCTGGAAAGGGAAGGGGGAAAAAGGTTTGAAGTGTGAGTGACCCCCAGCTCATTCAGGCCTGAACAGCAGGGAGGTGTCCTCAGAGAGAATAGAGGAGGCAGAAGGCACCCAGCTCAGCTCCAAGGGCAACAGACTGCCCGCAAGCCTGAAAATGTGATCTGGAGTGCTCTGCCCAGCCAGAAGTGCTTTAATGGAGACATTTTTAGCTGTCTTTGTACCAGAAGGGCTCCTTTCCTTATGGCCTGCACAAAAGCAAACCCTGCCTTGACCTGTAACTTGCCAAACCCCAGCTGCCTGTCCTTGCTCTCTGGCTGTTGCCATGACCATCACCTTCCAGCTCAGGGGAAAGAAGTGGCGATAAGGCAGCGCCAGAGTTGAAAGGGCCCCCAACTCACCCTAGCCACGAGGGCAGCTGCAGCTTGGGGACAGGGGCAGGAGAACAGAGAGGGGAATCCTGCCCCCTGCTCCCTCCCCATGAGGTTGTGAGAGAGGAAATGAACATAAAAGAGGATGGATATGAAGGGAGAGGAGGGAAACATTCTGTCTTGGACTCAACTCCTATTTAATGCCTAATTCTCTCTAAAATCAGATAAATTGGTGCCTAAATGCCCTCACAGCAACAGCCAGTTCCATGACACACCCCTTTGCTCAGCAGCCTGCCTTGCTCCCCAGCTTGGGGAGCACCTTACGCAACTCAATCTCAATGAACAACTGAGAGAAAAAAAATATTAGGTGTTCCGGTAAAAGAAAAAGATACAGCTTTCACAGACATCTGAAGAAAACTGCTGCTGGTACAGGCATCTTCTCCTGGGAAATGGAGCATTGTACTTTCAGCTCATCTCCACATTGCCATTCATCCCACCACAGAGATACAGAGACTTCCCCATTCGTTCCCTAAAGTGGATGGAAAGGCTAAGAGAGAGAAAAGCTATGAGGCACATCCTCTGCGTCTATGATAAAAGCTTTTCCTGTTAAGTGTGTACACATCAGGCACAAGCTGGAAGCACAGATTCCAAATCCCAGCCCCAATCTGGGCTTTGTTTTGGGGTTTTGTTTCTCCCTCTCTTTTAAAAAATCTCCTTTCGGAAATATCTTTTCTAATTAAACAAAGCCAAGGTAAAGAAACAGCAAACAACTAAAATGAGCTGCTGTTGCACAATATCCCCCTCAAAGACAAACACAATCTTCTTCTCTGAAAGAACAAATAAGCCCTCAACTAAACAATAACTTCCTTAACATAGCCAGCAAAGCCTTTCTTCTACCCATCACCTAAACAACGAACAAAGCAACCAAGAGGAAAAAGTTGCCTCCCTTTCCCTATGTCTGCCTTGCCAGAACTTTACATCCCTGCAGCAGTGCCAGTTGGGAAGGGGATTGGTTCCTCTGTGCCTGCAGCTTGCAGAGCTCTGCCACGCTTTGGGTGATGCCTTCCAGAAGAAGCTGAGGACGTGGTGGATGGTCACCAAAGAGAAGGGATCATTACAGATCATTCCCTGCTGTGTGTGTCCTGCTGTGGTCTTGTCAGGAAGAAGAGGTGATGTGGTCCTAGCCAGCTCTGCAGGCAGAAGAGCTCTTGCCAGCCCAGGACGTTTGGATGGCCAGGAGGGTTACTGCTTTTGCCTTTGCTTGTGTGCAGGCAGTAGAACCCTGCTGGGTTGGTTGGCTTTAAGGACCAAGTCTTGGATCTAAAAGAAGGAACATGGGATGTTTGAGCCAAGGGCCAGCAACAACTTACCAGGCTTCAGCTGATCAACTCTCTGTGCTCTAGCCAGCAAGAGAGGAGAGCTGAGCACATGCAGAGCGAGGGCAGCTCTCCCTTTCCAGCAGTGGGGATGATCCAAGGATCAAGAGGCATAATGCTCAGGACAAGCTCAGCTGTGCAGCATCCCCACTTGGCTCAAGAGAACTAAAAATGGATGAATATTTCCATCACCAACAGGGCCAGAGAAAGCTTCCACCACCCTACTATCTGCTGCCTACCTGCGCTTACTGCCTGAGCAGAGCACATCTCTGCCAGAGCGCAGAGCCAGAGCACAGATAACACACTGTGTGGGGGAGAGAGACAGACAGTGAGTTAATGTATGTCCTTGACTTCAGGCAAGTTCAGAGCTGCTGCAGGGAGTAGGAGAGATCTGGAAAGCACCCAAATGTTTGTGGGGGCTGCCACCAGGTTTTCCCAATCCTGTGGGTAGGGAGAAGGGATGTAGGCTCCAAGCCACTGCCAAGGGAAGAATGCACTGCAGGGCAAACAAGCAGAAAACTCACAGCTCAGCTGCAGCCATGCCAGCTCTAGCAGAGACTGCATCTCACACCTTGTCACCGTCTCACTCCGTGAGACCACCAGATCTGTCAGCTGGGGTACACTTGTGATCCTCCCTAATCCAGTTCTGCCATGATGAATTGTCTCTTTCCATACTATAAATGCGTGTAAACGTCTTTGTTTCTATCTCCTTATCCTTCTGTGGGAGGAAGGGATGTACTGGGGTAAATGAGTAATTAGCAGGCATACTGCTGGTCTTTCACATTTCACATCCAGGGTCCTCACAGGTTTCAAAAAACATCCACAACCCAGCCTGCTCCTCTTCAGCATTCCCAATCCAGATTTGTGTCGCACACACCTTATCCAAGGCCATTTTTTCAAGGGATTCATTTTGCGCTCTTCAGGGCGGTTTTGTGCTGCCAGATGATAAAACAAAGCCACAGGGCAAAGGCATTCTGGACCCATAAAGTTGCTGGAGACTGCAGTGTGATGAGGAAAGCTGTGACAATCCTTGTTCCCTCACTCCAGGCGCCCTCAAGGCTAAATTCATTCTCTGATTCATGAAACTCATAATGAACCTTGGAAGTGAGGAAGAGCATTTGGTGCAGGTCTTTGGAGCCCAGTGGTCACCAAACTGATGCGTGCAGCCTGCTCTCTGCCCTCAGAGGACACAGGCCTGGGCAGATCCACCCCACAGCTCCAACACCAGCCATTTGTAACGGCACTTGGCTAAGAGAGCCTCTTCACCCAGCTGCTATGAGGTCCAGAAGCCTCTTCTGTCCAGAGCACAGTCCTGGTGGTGATCTTTGACCTGAAAATCAAAATTCTCGCTGAGGTTTATGTATGAACCCAGGGGCTCCCAAAATGCCACCAACTCCATCCTCTCATGCCACCTACAGTTGACTGGACAGACAAGAGGGGGCCACTGAGGCTGGGAGTGTCACGAGGTAACTGTCACGACCACAAAGTATGCACGGTAAAGCCAACTCCTGCAAAAGGTCAGATCCCCAACATCATCACAAGCAGAACAAGAAAAGCATGTTGGCAGGGCTTTTACACAAACCTGTTCTAGTTTGTGCCATACAGAACAGCAGCATGATCAGAATTACTTATCCAAGCTGCAGGAAGAAACCTGACAGCAGAGGGGCAGTAACCTTTACCTGAAATATAGCAACTTAAAGAAAAAAAACAGATTCTAAAGATGGAACTGACACTCATTTGATCGTACCTTCAGCTGTAAGATATCCCCTTCCTACTAGCAGCCTTTTTTCTTACCTGCATCCAGGCAACGGGAATTATGTTCACTGATATAGTCATTATTATACACACGGCTACAACCTGCTCGAGATAATTCCTCCTCAGGGGCAGGGGGGAGGGAAAGTGATGGTATTTGGAACAGCTCCTGTTCAATTGTCTGGAAGGTGATTGAATGCTGTAGCGCTTAGCTCCGTACCAGCAGCCAGGCAGGAACAGGTCAGAGGTGACAGAGAGGACCTTGCCATGTAAATACGGAGTTTAAAGAGGAATATTTCACTCTGATCCCATTTAAAGCCCCTTCTGCAGTGTAAGCAGTAGGAGCAGGTCCAAAAAGAAGCTGCCTGTTCTGTGCTGCGACCCATGGCTGCACCCAGAAAGGAGGTGATTTGGTCCCAAGCTTAGAAACGACTCCATCCTCTGCACAGGGGCATGCGAATGGTGCAGGCATCTCCTCTGCCCACTTTCAACACAAGGCCCAGACTATTGCTCCATTGATCTCAGCTGCTGGCTTGCAGCCTCAGGGAGCCGATCAGCTGGATGCAAGATACAGCCAGGACCTTGAACCTCCTGCATTTATTATATATGAACCACCTTGCTTGCCATGCAATTTAGGAAATATGATAGATTCTGCATGGCTATGAGCATGCTCACACGCAGAACCAAAGGCAAAACCTGGACTTTGAGTATACATTCAGATTAGTTTAGCAATTAGTAGTTAATAGTCTTGGTGATAGGATGTGTGAAATGCAAGCAAGAGGCTGTTTTGATCTTCTGTCCTTGTGCTCTTGGATCCTGGGCTACGTGGTATGAGGAACCTAATGATTACAGCCATAGTACGTGGCTGCTCTTGTCCTGTGAAGAACACTGCAGCCCTTTCTTCCTGCTTGGCACTCCAAGATCTGCTGTCTTGTTCCAGGCTGGCAAGGTTATTTGGAGAACTCACGCAAAGGTCACATCAGGGACCTTGCTGGATACGACATACACACACGTAGGCACCACTCCACACCGAGGGCTGGCCAGGCTCATGAGCCTTCTGAGAAGCCGAAGAACACTACACAAGAGCTGGAAGCTTTCAGGCTGCTTGGGACAGTGGCACCGCAGTGGTAGGCTTGGGCTGGGGAGATGCTTCTAGCACATGGTGCCCAAAGGCATCAGTTCCTCACTCCTCAGACACGGATACAGTTGTCTGGACCTGCAGAACCATCAAGAGCAAGAGAGAGCACACACGTGGCAGCAATGGTCTAATTGAGCTGTACCGCTAATACTGTGAGCAAAGAAATGCTATATCTTGTAGTTTACTTCTGCTTTGCCTTACTGTCTGCACCCTAAGAGAAAAAACAGACATCAGCAACTCTCACTGCCATAGGATTCTTGGAAGAGAAAACACTCCATCCAGTGGAGCTCCCAACGGGCTGAGCTCCTGCACGGAAGTGAGGACTGGATCAGGACTAAGTGGGTGTATTAAAGCTCTCCCTCTAACCGAGATTTTACAGCAGCTCAGGGGTTGTGGGCCTTATGTTAATGCTCCACTTGCTTTTCCGAGCTCTCTGCTTCACTCCTAGCCTCACATGACGCATAGTTGAATCCCTCGTTCCTATAGCAGCATGCAGAGGGCACAAGGCCATTTTCTTGAACTCTCCTTTTCAGGCAGGTCAGATTTACCTGCTGCAACCATGAAGCAGCTCACAGATAGCAACAGCATCCTAAGAGGGTGTTCAAGGGCAGGACAGCAGAGAGCTGCTAAGTCCCGAGGGGACCTGTCAGCTTGAATTTTATCTGCTCGAGACCTGCAAGCTCTGAGCATTCTTGCAGAGTGTAGTGCTTGCAGAACAGCTCTGTGCTTCTATGGTAGTTTCTGTGTTTTTTACAAGAATTTTCCTCCTTCACAAAGGTTTTGTTTCACAGGCATCTTCTTTCTCATGAAGTCTCTGCTGCAGTGTGTCTGTGGTGAACATGGTATTGCTTCCTGGCCATAGTCCTGCAAACCGGTTCAGAAGAACAGCCACATGCTCTAAACTCAAGGGAGCTCCCATCCTCACAGCCCTCCCGGGTGGCAGGGATGGACAAACCTTATCATACCAAGGCCTGGATGGTCCATAAACTTGGTGTAACCACATAGCCACATGGATCAGAGCTGTGTGGAAGGCACTGGATTATTGTCATCGAGAACTGTGGGAACAGAGGTACTTTGTTCACTCAGTGAAAGATTAAAGTTGCACTGACTCTGGGGTCCCTACTCCAGGGTCTAGGACAAGCCTCTTCTCAGGGCTGAACATGGAGATGACAGGCAGGAGTTGGCTTGATGACTGCTTCCACACTGGGGGTCATGGCTCTGGCTCAGCAGGGCTGTTTCTTCTCTGCCTTGATCTTCATCCCTCAGCTGTATGGAAAGGAAATTTGTCCGAGACAAACGTGTATGGCACACAATGTCAGCTTCAGAGCAAGCTGTGAGGAAACAGATTGAGCTCTCTGTGCAAACCAGCAGTGAAACTATTCCTTGGTGGCTTCTCTTGTGGGACACTTCAAAGGCACCACACATCCACAACGCTGCTGTTGCCCTGGGGAAGGAGTCGTTGAACATCGTCCATGAATGAGAAGTAAAAATTAAGCAGTTAGATTTGGCACATGCATCACAATAAAGATCCCTGAATGCTCAGCTTCTTATTGAACCTAAGGCGGGCTGTTAATTCGTTATTCACTTCCCAGCCTGGAAGGAAAAGCATGTTATACCCGAGGGCCAGAACTGATGAACAGAGCCATAAATCAAGCAGTTTACAAGACCAGCAATTAGGAAACAAGCTGACAGAAGGGAGAACTCTGTCAGTAATAAAGCAGACACACCACAGGATCTGTTGAGCACTCACAGCAACCGAGGACACACAGTCCTCTCCACACTCCATCTCTAATTCTTCTAGTAAGTCGCTGCCTTTTCCCTCTCCTACTTCCCTTTCTTTCCTCCTGTCCCACCTCCAGTTTTTCCTCTGTTCTCTCTTCCCTCTCTTCCAAAATGCCTATTCTTCCAGAGAACACAAGAACACACCTGCTGAGCAAGCAGATTTACCAGCTGCTGCCCAGGAGCTGGTACCAGCAGCCACGGAATGATGGATACAGACAGTGTGTCGAATGTGCTGGAGGGAGTGGTGTGCTGCTCTCCTGCCAAAGGACTACAACATGAGCCCCTTGAGGGCAGGAGCACGGCCCTGTAGGTCCTGCAATGGTGTTGAGGGGGTGGCAAGTGGCCATGGGCAGTGCTGTTCAAGTAAGGGAATGGCTGGGATGACTCTAAACGCAAAAATTGTCTCCTGCCCTACTCATCTCTTCCAATCTCTTTTCCAGCACAAGTCAGATCCGCTTCCCTTGTCTCTGTCAGAAATTTCCAACACTTCCCCAATATTGAGGTCTTGTTCCATCTTACTCAGCATCACAAATCCTGCCCCTACTCTGCTTACTCAAAATGATTTCCATGAGTGGAGTCACTGGGTGGCCAGGGGGGTTTAGACCCACTGTTGGTCCTGCTCCCATATGCAGCTCTGTACCACATTGCAATGACACAGCCCCTCCAGACAAGGGGGGGCTGTGGCTGGGGACAGTCTGACACTCATTCCTAGATGCTGCAGAGCTCCGTGCAGTTTGGGACACCAGCAAAGTCAGGCCTGAACAGCTGCTCTCCGCACACAGCACAGGCACATGCACGTGAAATCTGAGTGCAGGAAATGGGTACTTAGCCAGGCTCTCCTGCTCTCTCACACGTCCCTCCTGCTCAGTGCACTACAGCATCTCTAGGACATCACATACCAGGGAGATCACAGCCAGCAGTGATACCTTTTTCTATGCTAACCTTCGGCACTGGGTACATGCATCAACCTCACTGCCACAGGAGGAATATGACTATGTATGAGCCTTATTTTGTCAAGGTAGGAGGGAGATCACATTCCTCCAATCATCCCAAGGCCGAGTGGATCCGGTTATGCCAAGAATTAAATATGTGATATTCCAGTGCAGCCTCAAGGGCCAGGAGGAATTCAGATTTGTAAAGCTGACTCTGTGGAAACACTCTCTGTTACCACCCATCAGCACCTCAGAGCAGGAGATGCTGAGGGTAAAAGCAAAAGAAACAAGTGCAGTAGAGTTCTTGAGTCCCACAGTACGTGCTCAGCCTCTGGCATTCCCCCAGTCTCAGCTCACTATGCTGGCACTTGCCCTTAGGTGGGCCCTCAGCCCAGGGAGCCACCAAAGCAACAAACCAACCTCAGCTGCTGAAACCTTTTCCTTTCAACCTTTATCCTTCCTAAAGCCAAGGCTGACACTTGCGCGACACTAAGCACGTGCACACACCACTGTGAGCTGCCCCTGGTCTGGGCAGGCACGGGCTGAGTCGACCCAGCAAAGGTCCCACCAGCCTGCTGCCAGGGAACAGGGGTTGTCCCAGGGTTTTCAGGACACACCACACATCACTAGTGACCACAGCCACTTCCCAGCCAGGCTGCTCTCCTCCATTCCAGCTCAGGGGTGAAGCGGGTTTGTCTTCAGCCCATCAGAGGCAAGGCTGATATTCACTTAAAGGAAAAAAAAAAAAAAGCGCTGCCTTTGAATGAGCATTACACTAATGCCTTCGTAGGTGCCTAAGGATTCGATCTTGAATGGAGAGGCTAAAGATTTGTGTGGAAGAGTTGCTAGTCCAGAAGAGGAGGAAACATCTCCTCTAACCTTGAACACACACTCATAATCCGTCTCCCCCAGCGCCAGAGCAAGGAGGCTTTGATGAGCATTTTGGCAAGTGCTGTAGGAAGAGGCTGCAACTAAAAGTTAACTAATTAGGTCACGGCAGAGCAAAAGACAAATGAAGCAGAAATCTTTTCTGCACAAAGCAGATTCCAGAGGAGGAGCGAACAGCTGCATTACCGGAGACAGGCTGCAGCAAACTCCACGAGGAGCTGCAGAAGGGAACAGGTTTCAAGGTCTTGAGAAAAGCAAATCCCAGACATGAGGCCATGGATACAAAACAAGCTCAGCACCTGGGGATTCCTTGGGAGAAGACAGGAAATCCTCTTCAAAGGAAGGTTTTCCCACCCAGATCTCGGCAAGCCACTGCAAGCAGTTACATTTGCTTATCCAAGGTCTCTCTCAGGCCAGCCAGAGAATGGCTCATACTCACAATGGCTGGACAGCTTCTGAACTACGAGGTCTCATCCCAAAAGTGCTTTTTCCTTTGATGACAGGTACGATCCCAAGAGACTGTGTGCCTGGTAGAAGTGTGCCCTCAGGTATCCCAATCCATTGTCTTGCAGCCCCCCAGATTCAGAGCCATAGCAGGCAGGCCCCCATCAGAGAGCATCCACAGTGCTGCTGTTCACCACCCATGAGCCCTGCAAAGATGATGTGGTAGGTGCTCTTCTCCCACCACATGACCAACAGCTGCTTAGCTGTCCATGTCATGTAACAAGGAATAATATGAGCAAGTGGCAACTGCTGGGACGTTGCCCATGGATTATTCTCCCAGAGATGACGCGAAGGTTTTCTATGGCTTCAGGTAGGCTTTTGAGTGGCCCTTGAAGGCAATTCCAGCCGCTTGGTTTTGCCCCACTCTGGGAAGGTCAGAGCTCCACAATAAGCCATATGTTCAATCTTGGCTTTGCCTCACAATGCCAAGACGTGTCTGCAAGGAATAAAGCCAGAGGGAACGTTAACTGATCACCACTGAAACGGAGCCTGTCCTTGGCTTTCACCCTAATTAACTATCAAGAGGCGGTGCCGGAAGGCCCCTGCTTTGCCGATAAAGAATGTGGGGTTGGTAATTAATTAGTGGCCTATTGGGATCCAAGCACCTCTCACCCACAGCCAAGCTCTACAGATTGATACAAAGGGGATTTAATAGAAACACAGCAGTTTCCCCATTATGGCCTTAAGCAAAGTAGAACTAGTTTTTGAAGGAACCTCATTTACAGTCCTCTCACATGAGAGATGCTTGACACTTAACCCTGCAGGTATAAGAACATATTGGAACAGAACCTGCCTGCAGAATGCAGGAGTAAGAGAGAGAGCCCCTTAAGTAATTTGGTGAGGTATTTCTGTTCACCATCCTTCATGCATAAAAACCAGCAAGAGTGGAAGGACAACAGAGAAAGGCCTTGCACATCAGTGTTCTGCTGACAGCACTCCTGGAGACTCACACCTGGCAACTCACATCTCTGCTTAGAAAACAAGGCAGCCCCACTAAACCGGAGGATGCTGTGAGAAGAGCATCAAGGAGGGGTCAGGAAGAGGTTGGGATTGAGCAGGGCACAGGCATCTGGCCCGGGGCCCAGCTAGGGCCCTCAATATGGAGGAGAATCTAGTCTGCATCCCCTCCAAGAAGGTAGGTCTCTCAAATCATGTCTGATGTCTTAGTTTGAATAACTAACCAACAGTTATGTTAGTTAATATTCCTGATAACCCTAGATTTACCATGGGCCGCATGTGATCTCAGTTAGGTGACTTTGCCTCTGTACTTTACTTTATTCTTCCATCCCAGTAGCTGCTCTCTCTTTCAGACAGGACAAGCAGAGGGCAATGGACATTTTCTCCTGTCAATGGGAATCAGATTTGGTTACTTTAATTATGTATAATTCCTGCTTTCTGGCTAACAGACAGTTTTGCCGAGATGATAACCATGAGGCCAAACATCACCATCCTTTCCTACAGTTGGAAGCTGGAGATGAAAGGTGCCCAAGAACTGGAACAGAGACAGCAAGCAAAACATCAGGTGGTTCTTCTCACTGCTCATGTAGGTAGCAGTGATGATGGGTGACATCTGAGCACCAGGTTGTCAGGCCCAGTGGAAAGAGGAAGGTCAAAAATGGTATTAGAAATAATCACATCAAGGCAGTTCAACATGTCTTTAAAAGATGCACAGAAGACAAGACAAGCAGCAGCTGCCAGAGGTGAAGGAATGATCTTTGTGGCCTAGGATGGAATAAGACTTTTCTAAGAGCACTAAGGGTCCGCCATCATATATGAACACCCCCTCTGCCCACATCCCACAGTGTCACCACACAAACCCAAATCAGAGGCACAGATGCAGCACAGCGTAAGGTGCACAGAACACGCATGGTGGTGAGACAAAGCTAGCACTGGGCTGAAGGCAAGCTGTTAGATGTCGGGCCTGGATTCATGAGTAAAATCAGTAACAGAGCTCTGGATGGCAAAGAGCACAGACAAAGAGGTCACCCTGCTGAGAACGAGATAACCCTGGGCATCAGAGCCTGAGACAGCACAGCACTGGTAGCAGTGGGACAGGTCAGAAGACTCCGACGCACCAGAAGAAAGGAGCCAGAGCAAGGGCTGACATGATAAAGAGGAAGTCACCTGTACTTAATTTCTCACTATGAAGGGAAAATATGTCCTGTACCTAGCCAAAAGGTGCTGGAACCACATAAACAGTTGCCCTAGACCATAGTTTTATTCCCTTATCCTAAAATGTGGAACAGGCTGCTTGCAGGTTATCACCTCCTGATCTTCCTCCAACTCTGGCCATTGTTCCTGCAGACTTCAGCCCTCTGTTCCAGCTATGTTTATCCTACACACCAATATATCGACCAAATATATTGCCTGTTCCTGAGGCTTTGCTTCCTTCGCAGCTCTCACCCAAGAAGCTCTACAGGCTAAATCTTTCCTCTTGGATTCCTAGGCCAGGGTGAGCAGGAACATTTGATTCACAAGCTTAACTTGGCAGCCAGGGATGCTACTTCTCCTGTTCATCCCACTTTACTGCAACCCCTGAAGGTAAGCCCCTCATGAATGCTGTTGTACATCTTCTGCCCAAACCTGCAGTTGCCTTGTCTTCCTAACAAGCTCTCTGGCTCATTAACTTTTCATTTTCCTTCTCTCCGTCTCCTCTATTCAAGTTGGAGCCTATCCAGCTCCCTCTCCTGGCTTGATTTTCCTCTCCCTTGCAGTCTTGCTCAGAGGTCTACCATGCTTACTCTTATCTCTCTATCGGCGTGTTACACCATCTTCCTGACACCATCACCTTCAATGTTGATATTCTCTCTCCCACATGGCCTCCATACTGGAAGCTATTCTTACCTCTCCTTTCAGATTCCTTGTCCAAACACTCATCTTGGAAAGATCAGGATTTTCCTCTCCAACAGGCATCATTTTCACTTCTCTCGGTAGGCCTTCATTTTTCCACATAAAGCTGTCAGACCCATGAAAATGTCAGCTTAATGCTCAGTACCCATCCAGAAACAGATCAAATGCTATGAATCATTTGGAGAGAAAAAACTGAACAGAACAGAAAAATCTATGATTCATCCACACCTCGGATACTGCGTGCACTTGTGGTCCCTTCATCTCAAAAGGGGATATCAGAACTGAAACAGATTCTGAAAAGAGCACAACAGATGGTCAAAGACATAGAGCATAATTAAAAGCACAAATACTGAAGCACAATGAAGTAGGTTCAGACTCGAGAAAAGACTTGCGGGGAAAAAGTAGAGGTGTGAAGCCATTATTGGTCTGCCCTTTGCCTCTTCTTTCCAAACAAGAGCCCAGGGCCACTGATGATGCTAGGAGGAGGAAGGACCAGCCCCATGCAGCCTACCCTCTCTAAGATCAGGGAAGCCATTCTCTCTCCCTCCTCTTGAAGCTGCTACAGCACCTTTGCTTTAGGTGTCTCAGGAGGAGAGCACCACCCAAGTTCACCTCTACAATTCCCATCACCCCTTACTCTCAAATATCCTCTCTTTTGTCTTTTGTATTAGGAAAAAAGCCCATCTTGATGTTCTGAGAAGTAAGTTAATTATACCGGTGCTGAAGGCCTTTCCTTGCCATTCCCCATCTGTCATCTTTCATTCATTTTGAAGGAATCAGCCCCCATCTTCTATCATCTCATAGCACCAGTCCACCCACCAGATTTTGAAGGAAGCACTGTCGTGCTTTTCTTTATTCATGCTTCTAGAAGGGAAAAACATCGACAAAGCTCCTTCTTGTCTCCAAAATCTTCTTTTGCTCTGGTTCCTACGGCAAGTTTGACAGTGCATCACCAAGATCACCAACAGAATCACTTCACTGCTCCTCTATTCAACTCCACCAGTCTCACACTTTGGTAGGGAGCTCTCTGGGACAAACTTCCTCCTTTCACCTTGCATAGTTTCAGATTGCAAAGGTTCATTTTGCGGCTCCCATGCTGAGAATCTACCACAGGAGCTCCCCCAGCTGCATCACTGGTTCAGCACCTCCCTCTTCTGTTCCATTTCTTCTTCTGAAGGACCATGGAAGGACATTCAATTCCCTTGCTACACAAGTCTCATTCCCTTCCTATACCGGGTTGAGCTGAAGCAATACAGGTCCAGAGGTTTTGCTCCACTGCTCCAGAAATTCCCTATTCTAGCAAGCAGCAGCCTTCGGCCCTGCAGGGGTGACCTACAGGAGGCAGCCTCTGCCCTCAGCCAAGAAGATCCCACCCCAAAATCTGTTTCAGAAGATTCTACTTTCACTCAGCAATGCAAAACATCATAGGCAAACACAGCACCAAAGCAACCCCACCACCCACCCAGAGTCACTGCTTTCTAAGCCTCCTTCCCTTCATTGTGCTGCTCGTCTCTACAGTTACAACAAAAGTCCCTGGTTGACTCCCATAGTCTTGCCTTCCTTTCACCAGCTGGGCCAGAACATCCACTGGCCTAGGCTGGCCCCAAGCCCCCTCTGCCAGTAAGAGAGCAGCCACCTGGGTATGCACTGGGATGGGAGCAAGCATCGTCCTTTCTGCACTCGGAAAAGTCCAAAGAAGAGGTTAGAGGAGCTTTAAGAGCACAGGGTGAGCCTGGCAGTGATAAACCTGCTTTGCAAGCAGAACCTATCCCAGCACAGAAAAGGGCAAAGATTTTGGACAAGATTTCACACTTAAGGTACTGAGCACTCAGGGCCAGGAAAACCCGTTATGCTGGACAGGGGCCTGGAGAGTAGGGGGAAGCGCTGTCCTTGAAGATATACAAAAGCTGGCTGGATGAGGTCCAGACCAGCAGCTGGCCCTTGCTTTGAAGCTGGCTACATTTTGAGCAAGGACCAGGACTGAAGGCTCCCTGGGGCTCCTTTCACCCAGCGTCATTCTCTGATTGTAGGATTATACATCTCTGAAACAGCAGGCAGAATCTCTCTTGCACACTTAACAGCAGGGCTCTTCTGACCAGGTACAGAGCACACCATGGAGCTCAGCTCTCCTCCTTGGCTCACTGGCACGAGATACCCACACAACAGAAGCATCTGGCTCAGTCCCTCAGCTGGTTGCCCTTTAGATATAGAAGAACAGCTCCTGTCTTGACAGCATTCCCACAGTCTTGCAGATAAGCCAGAAGGAGAGGGTACCTCTGGAAAAACAATCTGCAGGAAAACTGAAGTGCTGGAGTGAAATGCTGATTGCTTTGCATTTGAATTTTAGTATAAATGCAGTTACATCGATGTTTGGCTCTAAAAAATACCCTTCCAGGCCTGAAAATTGTTCATAAAAGCCTTGCTAAAGCAGAACTCTTGGCAGTGGGGTGGTGTCTGCAGGAGAAACACCAGTTCCCATTGATAGATACCAAGCAGATGAGAAATACCCCTCCTTTGCACACAGAGACATCTCATGATTGGTGTCCTGCAAGGAAGGATTTTACCTCCTCACCTGGAAATCATCATGGAAAACAAAGGTAATAGAAAGTCACTTTACAACCCAAAACACCAGAAAAAGTAAATGTGCAGCATCTCAGATGTTTTGCTGAAAGTGCCACAGGCTTTTGACGGGATTCCAGCTCATTGCACTACACATACAAATCTGGCTTTAACTCTTCCTGTGCTGTCAGCTTTAAGACTTTTATTTCCAAGCCCACCGTTACCAAGACCTTCCACTAAATGACTAAATGCAGCAATTGACTCATTTTGGCCAAGACTTTCGTTGGCCCTTTCTCCTTTGCTCCAAAGCTTGGCTCTCCCTAACAGTGCAACACAGGAAGAGAGAGAGGACTAAGCTGCAAAGATATGGGTCAAAAAAATGTTGGGTTTTGTTGACTGCAAATGTTTTTCAGGGGCCTTTTCTGGACTGAGATCAGTTGAATTTGCTCATACATTCCCACTCAGCACCCTCAGACTGTGCAGCAGTGTGGTGGAGGACAGTTCCACCAGAAGGGAACTTAAGTGCTAAAGTCTTATTCCGTTACGTATTTCAGGACTGGCATGAAACTAAGGAGGAGCAGACAGAGCCACAAGGGGAAACATCAGAGAGTTCCCATGGAATAATCCCTTCTATAGAGAGGGATTCAAGCAGCTGTAGGCTCTTCCAGATTATGCCTTCCAAATCCCAGTGATGCCAGAAAGGGGTTGAGTTGTTATTTCTGCAAGACTCACTCTGGAAACTACACCTATCAACACTCACGCACACAGAGATGGGTTCAGGGCTGGATATGCCCTTGTTTTCCACATCTGTAATAAAGAGGTCTGCTTGCAAAGTTTCCAGAAAATCCCCCATGGCACTGCTCAGCAGTTGGTTTGCATCCTTTAAATAATCATTGAACCCTCTAACAGTACTGCCTGCATTTGCTGTTCCTGAAAGCAGCCCACTACAAGTGCTTACATGCAGTTAGAGGCTGTGTGATGATTACAGATGATAAATATAATTATTTTGGGTCCTGATTGCCTCTGCTTTCTTCATTCTGCTGCTGCTATGTAAAACAGTCTCAGTGTTATCAGTTCTACCAGCAGAAACATTATGAAGATAAAGACTTCCTCCTGAATGAAAGGCCAAACCTTCAGGGAGAGAAGCCAGCCAAGGTACAGAGCTGCAGCTGTGACACACTCCTGCCACTTGAAACATCGAGTCTGCAAGATGCACCTGAACAGTCTGCAAAACCAAGGTCAGAGAGCAATGGGAAGAAGGTTTCATTACACAGCTGTAAAACCAACAGACAGGAAAGCATTAGTGATGAACCAGTTCAACTGGCTTCTGCTCAGAGCAGTGCTGTCATGCAGATATCGCAGAATTCAAGATATTAGAAAGCTGAATAAAATTCAGTCTCCTAAAGCAGCAGAATGGCCCATTAGAGTTCTCACTTTTGTTTTGAAACATTTACTAATCCATTACCCAAATGAGTGCAGTTGCTTTCCAGCCATGCAAATAAAGAGACAACCCTGCTAACTTTCATTGGGGTGATTTCATTGTCCCTCATAGAAGATAGGATAAGGCCTCTGAAGCTTTCCAGCCTCACCCAGTCTTTCCCTTTACTTCAGCCAGAATAAGGTCTTTTCCTCCTTTGTTTCTTCCTTCCTGATATCTCCAGTCCAGAGCTCCATCTATAACCATCCCCACTTCCTTCTGCTGCCTGCTCACTGCCTGCCTTTTCTCCCCACAGTGCTCAGTCCTCTCGCATTATGGCTCTGGCTGGCTGGAGAACAGGACAGGCAATTCAGCCTCACAAATACGACATGAGGCTCTTGTGCTGGATTCCCATTGGGACTGAACACACCAGCAGTGCCGTGCAGGGAGGCTCTGTTCTGCCCCATGAGCCCAGATCTGCACAACCAAACCTGGATTCTGGAAGATATTCTGTGTGCTGAGCAGCCACACTCAGAAGCAGCCCCTGGAGCAGGTGAGAGACAGTAAGCACAGACTGTGACACTGAGTATGGACCAGTACAGGAGAAATAACTGATGGAAGGCCTGCCCCTTGTCTTCTGTCATCTTCTTTGTACTGTCATGTTGTCCTGTTCATAGACTTGAGTGTGAACTCCCTTTTACATGATCTCTGCCACATCCCGAGAGACGGAACAAGGTCTGGACGGAACAAGGTCTGGACAACCGGTGCAGCACTGTAAACTGTCCTGCCGGTTCATGGGGAGGGGAGTTACTGGGAGAAGGTTGAGAGGCAGAAGTAACAGTGGGGCTGGTATAGCTGAGGCTCCCCAAGCCCTGTTTCCCTCCACACGAATTCCATCCTGACCTGGCTCCTCAGAGACAGCCACTGCCTGGGACAGAGCAATCTGAAAAACAACCAGTTCTTTAAGTTTTATTATTAAATAAATAAATCAATCCAGATATCATGAGGCCCTGAAGCCGAAGTGGCCAAGTAAAGGATAGGAGAAGCCAGAAAACCTTCAGTGAGAACAGGTAACAAGTGACATGTTTACCACAGGAGAGAGAAAAGCAGGCTGCTGCACCACAAACATCCCCTGTGTCCTGGTACGGCTGTACAGAGATATTTACACATACAGGCAGGGAGACGCCGCTCCCTGGCTGGTGAACAATCAACTTTTATGCTCTCCACGCCAGTAAAGCCAAGGTTTTAGTAAACACACGACCCCAAAAATGTGCCTGTGGATTGGGTAAAGCAGACCCTGTGCTCTCCCTGCCAAACAACAAAGCCATTCTCCTGTGGGTGGATTTGCAGTGAGGTTTCCATGGGGAGGAAATGTTTTTAGTGGTCTAGGCAGAGAACAGGGGTTCAGGAGACCTGGCTCTCATTCCTGGCTGTAGGAATCAGGAAAGCTCTGATGGCAGCGCACACTTGCAGGAGCCATTAGCCCACTGGCTGCCTCTCTTCATTCAGGCACAAATTGCTCCTCTGAGGAACAACGCAGACGCACAGACTTTTCCCCCACCTGATAACACCCCCTGACCTTGCAGGGTTATTGCAGAGCTTGGGTGATTGATGCCTGAAGGGCTGTCAGAGCTCTCTGGCTGAAAATCTCTCTGTAAGGTACTGTAAGATGTGCACATGTGACTGCAGATATGCGAGAAAGAGACATGCAACGCACACACTTTCTGCTTCTCTCCAGCTCACACCCAGACATGCTGGTTCCACTACTCATGCATTTAAACAGTCACAAGATGGGTGTGCAGAAAAAAACATGTTTTAAAGCAGCTTAGCCAACACTACAGATGCCATTACAAATACTCAGCCCACTGTCCCAGCTACCCAGCCTCAGCCCCAAGTCTCTGCATTTTACTTACAAACTCAGGCCAATGGGAAGCCAGACTGCAGGGCAGATACAAGCCAGCCCAGCTCTCTTCTGGTGGACTGGCACCAGTGACCTCTCCTGGCCCTTTGCATTGTTCTCTTAGTTTCATTCTAGATGTCATTAACATGCTGCTTAATACCCTTCCAGCTCATTAATGATGACACTGAAGAAGACAGGCCCTGTGGCGTGCCATTAGATAAACACCTCCCTGAAACATTTCCATCAGCCTCCTACATATGAAGGACATTTGCCTTGAGGTGTGCGTAGCTCCTAGAGCTGATGACTCCACCTGCCATGGCTCCTTTGCAATGAACCCCATGGGAGAACCCACCCACTGCACCAACAGTCTGTAAAGGAAAACAACGAAGGAAGGAAGGAAATTCACACTGCCACACAGGATGGCTCTGTGTTTAGTGGGCATGCTTCATTTGTCTGTTTACAATGTTTTACCCAACATTGGTGTTTATTTCCTGTTCTAATTCCACCTGGATTGCTGTTAACGCTTCTAAATCTTCTCTTACCTTGTTGGCTGCATTTCAGAAATAGGTGGCACAAGTCAATCGCAGCGGACCCATGTAAAATGTTGTAAGATACTTCCCTTAAGTGGAGGGAATAAATATCACTCAACTGTGTGTCACAGGCTCTGTTGTGCACCCCAGGTAGCAGAAAGTCAAGAGATGGACACCTACATGAGGTAGAATCTACCAGCCTGCTTGAAAGATCTCGGGAGCATAGAAAACCTACCAGTGATATTTCAAAATGAACTTTCCCACTCTACAAATGTCAGGGTGTACAAGAAGCCACACAGACACCCTTTGTGCCAGGTACTAAAGGCATCTATGCTCTGACAACCCGTCGAGTTACATGGAGAGCTAATCCTTGCCCAAGTGTTGGAAATGGTTTCAATGCAAGCTGAGATGAGTGACAAGTCTTCCTACATGATACTTCAGCAGAAATGGAAGAAGCTGCTTAAGGGGTGAAATACCTGAGTCCTGTAAAACAAGGCTTTCGTGCCTCCCTGAGCTTGCAGCAGGGCTGCAAGGGATAGACAAGAATGGAGAGAACCAGATTGCAGCGTGTTGGTAGAACTGGTGTTCGTGGCACCTACACTCACCCTGAGGCTGATGTCTGATCTCGTGGCTGATGTCTGATCTCATGATCACTGTTTTCCTCAAAGCAGGCGATGAAACATGAACAAAGAATTCAGATTTCACTGTAGTTTTACTGTTATGAAGATAGCAGCTCTGCTCCAACCTCTTCCATACACACTGAACAGGAGAATATTTCATCTCCTGCAACTGAAAAGAGATAAGAGGGCTTAGCATGAGGCAGGATTTGTCTCTGTAACTGATCAGGCCAACAAAGGGACACACAAACCGTTTATTTCTGAAAATGAATTGTACCATCAAGGCAGATGCCTGCAATTACTTCTGTTAAATATTATCCTTCATTAACTGTAAAATATATAATTAATAAACTTGCCCCCTCATTTTTGTTAAGTTTTGCTGCATAGACCTTATTACTGAAATAAATCTTTCTAGCAGTGTGTGTCGACAGAACAGAGGAAGGTGCACGCCTCTCTGTGTGTGATAATTTCCTTATGGGAAACTGAATTATGAGGGAGGAATAATCACCTCTCTTCACAGCTAAGACTGTAGAGACACCCCATTCTGAGATCAGTTGTTTAAGCTCATGCCTCTTGGAAGCAGGCAAGAAGAATCTGCTTTGGTTGGCAAAGATGACTTGATCTGAAAGCAGTCAGGCAGACGCAAGCTCTTCTTTCAGGGGTAACTCTGGAGAAACACAAAATAAAATCCATTTTTTGATTTACAGTCCATTAAAGAAGACTTTGGACTATAAAGCTGCTCAGAAAGGCCTCAGTGATCAGGCTGATTCTTTTACGACTCCCATGTTCATCCGTGTCACAACAATGTGCTAGAGCTGCACCACTGTGATTTGCTTTCCACGTACAGCAGAACTGTTTGATTTGGGGATGTTTGGTGATGGCTTTTATGCCATATGAATCAGAAATGCTTCAAAAATGGTGCTGAAATTTGACTCCAAGCATAAAATTCCCCTTAGACTTTGTCTACACTTGTGATCTTTACTTCAAGTTAGTTGATTGCCAGTTCAACCAAAGGCTGTTCCAGGCAACACTCTTTGCCTTGCTGCAGGCTATAAATGTTCGTGGTTTGCCCTAGGCTGATGTTCACTCCTGCCTGAGTTGGCACTGGCAGCAACACATGCCAAACGAGGAGGAACGCCTGCTCCATCACGATTGTCTCCACCCAGGGAAGGTGGCAGAGGGACTGAGAAGATGAGTGACAGAAGGAAGGAGTGTACAAGCACACACTGGATAGACAGTGATACAGCTTCTGGGTGCAGAGAGGACACAAAGCAGCACAGAGTATGAGGAAAGAACAGTGTGTATTTTAATGAAACCCTATGCTTTCAGTGCTTTTCGAGATGTCTGGATGACCCGTGGCAGAGCCAACACGTTACAGACACTTGCCCACAGACTGCCAGTTTCATGACCCAAGAGCTTAGCAGAGAAGGAGAAGGGTTCTCATCTTAACTGGCATACAGAGCTTTTTGCAATGAGATGAGCTTGGGGAGGGAGAGGGTGTCATTTCCCAGGCATCCACTGCCAGTTTGTCACCCCATTTTGCAGTTATCAGCAGACAGAAAAGGCAGGGCAAGAGCTCTGTGGGTCATGTGTGCTGGGAATGCACAAGCCCTGACTTGGAGCAGGTGCTCCCTCAAAAACGGTGTTAGCAAACCTTCCCCTGCCAGTGCCCTGAATCTAGAGAAAGGGGTTCATTCTCTGCATCATTTTAACCACCACTTAGGAATGTTAAAACAGCCAACCAATTTGGCTACACAAAAATTTGAGAGTCAGCAAATTATCTAGTTAAATGATGCATATAGAAATGTTAATTCAACAGCAAATGAAACCTTCATACATTTCTTACCATCTACAGATGACAATCCTACACAAAGGACAAAAGAGAGGGGCAGTGCATGCTGTCCTTGCAGAAGAAACTGTAAGAATATTTTAGCTATCACCTAAATGTAGCCTATCTGCAGTTACACAAATAGCACAGGCTGAGAGGGAGTTTGGAACGGGAGCTCTGAAATCATATGATACAGCTATTTGCCCTGGTTTCTCTCTAAGGGCGAGGTTCATGTATCAGCCCATTTCCACCAGCGTGCCTCTCTGCATAACCTTTCTGTGCAAAGCATAATTCCACTCTGCAAAAGCTTAATGATCCTTTTCTGGGTGACACGCACACTCGTGTGTCTCTCAACAGTCAGGAACCCTTTAGGGACACACGCTGAGCTTTGCTGACTACCAGGCACTATTCCGTTCCGCAGGATCCCCACTGGGTCCAACCAGGAACACTGGAGAACAAAGATGGAAAAGTTAAGCAACTTAACTCTCAGGCTCTTGGGCCGCAGAAGGGGGAGGGAGCAGGAGGCAAAGCATCTGGCTTCCCTGCGTCTCTAACAGCCTGGCGGGAAGGCTGCTGTCAATTCCGCCTTCTGCCTTGTTGGAAGAAAGTAGAAGTGACAAGAGGCCCTCCAGGCAAGCAGCCAGGAACCAGAAATTCGATTGAGCTTCCTCCTGAAACGGGACATTTTTGGAGACCCTCCCTGAAATTGTCTTGCCTTTAAAAAAAATTAATTTCATTGCAGTTCAGGGCCAATTCATCACTCCTGGTCTCCTGGCTCCCCTTTCCACCAAGAAAGCATGAGCTGCACAAAAGGATTTCCATTTTCTGTACTGCTCTACAACCAGCCTCACCCACAATAAACACATAGACACATAAATATGCACGCACACACATACACAGATACAAACATTGTTATTTATAGATACAGGCATTGCCACAGACAGATAAATACACGGGTGCGGTTCTTTGCTATATAACATGCAGAGGGAGAAGGGATACAGCAGCTGAATTTACTCTACATTCACAGATTAGGAAACAGTGTGGGACATACGGTCTATCTCTAGGGCTTAGACCAACTGGTTATTGGCTGGTGCTGTTGTTCCTCTAACAAGCCCCTGGATATATCACTGTGGCTGCAGAGAAATGCAGCTGAAAGAGCCTTTCACTGTCAGCAGCAATCTGTCACTTCATGTATCTTACCCTGCCTCTTTTACAACACAAAAGCTTCTGAGCTGTGAGTTGGTGCTAGCAGAAAGGTCAATTTGCAGGTAGGCTGTGGTATTTTTCTTTATTTCTGGGAATGTGTGGCCAGCTTGAGGCACCGTCTGGATGCTGCAGCATGAATTTCAGCTTCACATATGCCTAGCTGTAATTTAAAACACGGGAGCATTTCCATTACAAACCCCATTTTTTTCCCCTGGATTTATACTTTAGCTATTTGGCTTCACTTTGGGGTGGACCTTCTGAATATATTCACAGGCAGGCAGAAACTATTTTTCTTGTACTACATTTAAATCCAGCTCAGCCACTTTGGGTTGTAAGATGGTGAAGGAAATTACGTATGCACACAAATACTCACAGGCACATACAAAAAGCTTACACAAACATATGCCCGCAGAGAGATCTGTTACAAAAAAAAAGACAAGCCAATGCAAATAAGCTCAATTTTGAGTGAATTAATTTGACTGACTTTATTATTCTAAATTATTTACAAGTTCCAGCAACCTTAGAATGCTATAACCACATTCAGGCTTTCATATAGGTTAACTGGAAACAGATAATGAATACTGATACGGATGATATCAGTACAAATCTGTGACAGCAAGCTTGGAGGCAGAAACCCAACACACAAGGAGGCCCTCTCTTTGCAGCAGTGTGTTAACAACTCCTGTATGATTCTCCTCCCCTGAAATACTCCAGTGCAATGAATCAACCTCCAACAACACCAGAACCCCCTATTTTCATGAATGCCAGCTGAAACCTGACCTCCATAGCACTCTAATCTGTTTATGACTTGGTCTGGCTTAGTAAGCCTGTTTTTGAGGCTTTTTTTAACTCTTTATCGATTCTACTTTGATGTAGTCCAATAAAGCACATTGACAGAGCAATTTATGCTGGCTAGAGCCTCTGGTTCCAGGAAAGCCTCCATGGCATATATGAAGAGCGGTTAAGCACCTTGCAAGCAACATACAGGTTACCCAGTTATCCCATGCTTTCTAGTTTCTTTCAGGCCATCTCCATGACTGAGATGAGTTACACCCTCCAGAATTAGGCATGATCACTTCCTAACACAACAGAGAAAGGCTGGGCATGTAAGGAGGAATTTCCCAGCTTTAAAACACTGCAAGTGGCCACTGAAAGCAGAAGAGCATTTCCCCACTTCCAATGGCACAGAACCCTATCTTGTGGCATCAGAGCTGGCACAGTGGAGACTGACACCAGCAGAGCTCAAGTGCCTGGAAATGGTAAAATGCCCCTATTCACATGTCTAAATACAGATCGTTCCAGTGCCACACAAATCCAGATGAGGCAGTCAGGAATAGTATGGATTTATCCTATCAGCTGGACAAGTTACGGATATCCTCACAATACACTGGATTCCCTCTTCCTTTCTTGGTTTCACACCCAGATCCTCCCCTCGAGTTTGGGGCAATATTGACTAAGAACATCACTCAGGGGAGATATTTAGTAAAGCCCACAGTACTTGGTGGCTCCTAAATGTAACATAAATCATCTTCTTGCTTATTTCTAAGAGGGCACGACAACAGGGCGTAGGAGAAGAGCCAGGAGCTGCAGGGACAGGAAAACTGAACTCAATTTAGCCACAGGGCAGTTTAAAGTTCCTGTTGCATTTTTCATCTAAGTACAGCAAATCCCCCCTGCTAAGCAACAGCCCGGGTGGCCATAAATACTGAATCACTAACTGGATGAGCAGCACACAGGTCCTGCAGCGCGTGCGGAAAGGCACAGTTGGAGAGCAGCTGAAGGCGATGCAGTGTCCTTCCGGGAGGCAATGCCACCTGTTAGCAGCGCCCAGAGCAGGGCAGCTCGGGAGGCATTCGAGAGCGGCTGCATTCCCATTCATCCAAAGCTTCCTGCAGTTAAAATGCACCGATAAAGAGTTTCACTTTTCACCAGCTGGAGCCTGGGACAGGGACTCTCTCCAGAGAAGGAGCTCAGGAGCTGCTCCCCAGGGAGGAAGATGAGGGGTGGTCTAGACAGAGTACAGTCACCGCTGCACATGGTGAGTGACACAGCAGCAATGGCCATCGGGCACCTCCTGTGCCAGTGGGAGTCTTGTGTGGTGACAATGCAGCTCACCATTTATGAAAGGAAAAGGGTATAAGAGAAACCATAGCCTCTAAATCTACCTGGACCTATTGCCTCCGCTCATGCAAGACACTACGGCTCAGTCTGCCTCCTTGCAAGGCTCCCAGGGAGCCTCTGCTGCAACAAAGGGGGCATTTAACCACCCTCAGATCATGGGCACCCAGCTTCAAGTTCTCAATTTATAAAACAAAGAGCTAAAAAGCCACCCATTCCCTCACAGAGAACCCTACAGAGCGCTAAGAGAAGGAGGATTTCCTTCCCCATTTATTCCATACAAACTCCCCGGGTTGCGTACAGGGATGACGGGCAGGCAGAGGGATGGCTGCAAGTGTGGCAGACAGGCTGCAGCACAGGCAGGCAGCCTGCTGAGTGCTTTAAAAATGGGGGTTGCTCGAACTGGGGAGCGTTAGAGGTACTGCACTGCCTCATGTCTCGCAACACTGAAGGCTCAACCTGTGACCCCCGCAGCACGTGCCTCACTCAGAGTCTACCAGAGCTCCCATATGGCAAGTGCCGAGTGATCTGGACCACTGGGGCCTGTCAGGACAAACACACCCGTCCTCCTGGCATTTCACTCAGGACTTATGAAGCTATCACTCGCTCAGGCTGTCTCTGAGCAGTGCCAGCATGCCTTGGTACCTTGCCTGTTTTTCACCTGATTGTCATTTTTGGATGCTGTTATTGAGAGGCATTTTGGAGCTTCCGGACTGGCTGGGGAGAATGAGGCCAAATCCCCAGCCTTTCTGCCTCCCCAGTTCTCCCCTGCTTTCTCTTTTTCTGGAAAGTTTTCCCATGCTAAGTATAGTTCCTAACAGGTGCATGACCAGAGGGGACTGTCAGGGACGCAGCTGTCCCCACAGAGGCCTGGATCCATCTCCATCTGTCTCACTGGAGTTATCCATGCTGTCTAACTGAGCTCTTCGGACACGGGATGGAGGAGCATCAGAGATGCAGACAGGGAGGAGATACGTGTACACACACACAGAGGGAGGATGATTATTCCAGAGAACACCACAAACAAAGCCTCTGACATCAAACTAATGCATCCTCTGAGGCTTTAAAGAGCCCTTGCCACACACAGGCAGGTTGCCAGCTAACTCATCTCTCTTCCTTGCCATGCTAACAGCCTGATGCCAAGGTCAGGCTTTAAATGAAAGCTGGCTGCTTTGTAATCCCCTGTGCCTCGTTTAGGGATGCCACAAGACTGGTAAGAGTCAGTGGCAGAAAATATCTGAGTGCGGCCAACTCCAGTGCAGTGACTGAAGTGACTCCCTTGCCCAGCCAGCTGACAGTCCTGCCTTCCGCTCTCCCAGCCCCACACCAAAGCCTTTCTTCCAGCCTGGGGAACCAGGGCTGGGGTGCAGGCAATAAAAAGACACAGGTAGCTGAGATCATTCTAATGCACCTCAGTGTGTGCACATATATGCAGCAGTCACAGACCACTGACCTCCAGCTGCACAGCGGTGACACGATGTCCTGACTCGGAGCTGTGGGGGCCACGGGCTGGGGTACCCTCCCTGGACACCTTCCCTGGACACCAAGCTGTCTCATCACTGCATAGGGGATACACAATCATCAGAAACAGATCAGCAGCAGCCTTGCTCACAAACTAAAGGTCCTTCCTAAAGGGTCCTGGCATAATTTCAGGCCAGTATGAACTGAGGAAATAATCATTTTGCAACACACTCCTGTTCCTTGCTACTGCAAGTTGCCGCAAGAGCCCTGGAACTGTTTTACAAATCTGGGTCCTGGGATGCGTGCTGTGTTAATGAGCTGGCTTAGCTTAATAGGAGGGTGATGAAAACCATATGCAGGGAATAGGATGGTACCTTGACATCACCACAACCACCGCTGAAAGAACAAAGACCGAGGTTTCTGCATTCGCGCTGCGCCACCGCAGAATGCGCTCCATGCTGTGCTTCGGCCACAAAGTCTGAGGCCTGAACTTTGTGAAACCAAAGGCCAACTAACTGCTAAAGGCAGTGTCTGAAGCTGCATGAAACTGAGCTGCAACCAGCTCTCAAAAATGTGCCTGGGGCTCAGAGAACAGTGGGAGAGTCTGGGTGAGACAGATGCGTATAAATCTTTGGCAGAGGGAAAATCCATTTCCCTTCTTTTATTCCTTCGTTAAAATAAAACCACAGTGCTGCTGGCAAGCCTCTGCCCAGTCACACCCTCCCAAAGGCAGAGCCATGAGTCCTGGGGTCTGGAACAATGCAGCCTGGGAGGGGACAGCGTGTGCCTGCAGCTGCAGGGACAAGCTCTGAAGCCAGGCAGGTGTCACAAAGCACGTACCCATCTGCCTTTGACACACTAGCAGGAGTTTCATCTGTAGGAAGAGCAGGATCAAGTACAAATTTACTGACACTGATTACAGGGATGGCATCGCCTTAACCTTTTCCTTAAACTATCTTACCTTTTAATGTCTCAGTTTCTGTCCCCTCCTCCAGGTTCACAGAGCTTTGTATGGTTATTTTATTCCTTTCACAACAACACTTTTCAGAAAGAAGCGCTGACTGAAGCTCTTTGGGTCTCCGAAGACCATTCCATCACATCGGTGCTGACTGGGCTGGGGCTGCCAGACTGAGTTATCACAGGTCCTGCCCTCCCCTGCCGTTAATAACCTCTCACCAAGGGAACACTGGTCCAGGTCAAGAGGAGAAGGTCGACCCCAACCCGCAGAAGTCTCCCTCGGTTAGGGAATAGGCATCAAAGGGAAAGAAGACAAAATCAAATACGTCCCAGGCATCTCCCCTTTCCCAACATCTCTGAAAAGTCATAATCAAGCTCAGAGAGCCCCAGGGAAGGAATGAGCTAGAGGGAGTCACGAACTTTTCACGATCAGCTTACCTTGCATCAAGGAAACTCCAGTCACATATCATCCCCAGCCCTGAGCCTGATGCTTCGCAACACCCACATCTCACAGTCTGACATCCCTTTCTGGCCCAATTCAATCCCTCCCTCTGTGGTGAAGGGTTGCTCTCCTGTCCTGTTATCCAAAACGATGCCATTGCGCAAGTAAAGCAGTGCAGTTCATTCAGAAGCACCACAGGAACAGAGAGGGGGACTACACCTACTGAGGAAAGGGGAACACCCTGTCATTCAAGTGATAGCTAAAACAGAGTAGGTGTTCTCACAGATTAACATCATTCCTTCCAATTCAGGAGCGCTGAGCTACTCAGGAAGGATGCTGCTGTGGGCGAAATATCATCTGAATGTTCAATCACTAGCTCTAAAGTGTGTCGACACCGAGAAAAAAGTGACACCTCTCCCCAGCTCTGGTCAGGCCTGGGTGTCCTGCAGCTTTCAGGCCAAGAACATACACAGTTAACACTTGTATGTCGTTTTTCTACTGCAGCCTGGTAGCCCAAGGCCAGAGTAAAGCAAGACAGAAGCAATACCCAGAAAAGTTACCGGCACTTGAACAGCACAGCTGGAATATCTGCGGACTTACACATACCCTGGCTTTCTAGACATCGGATTGAGAAAGGCTTTTTCTGCCCTTCCTGTGTCCTCTGGCCAGTCCAAAAATGGCTGAAAACTCCAAGCCAGTAGAGAGGTAAAATTCTTTTGTCTTCACTCTTAATCTCAGTTTACAACTGCCTCGAGCTCCAGAACTGCTGCCAGCACCCCAGCAACAAGCATGTTCACACACTGAACACGCCAGTGCCAAACAGAATCTGGCCACCACAACCAGACCTGAGCTTTGTCCCTGGCCGGGGCCACCCAGTGCCACAAACCCAACACCAGATCTAAGCAGCCTTGGTTAGACCTTGTGCCTGTACTTTACAGTACAAACAACAACCCAGCAGGGTCTGACACACTCCAAAGGATCCAGTTAGTGCATTAAGAATCTATAAGGATATTGCCCAGATGGGTACTGGCCCTGGAAGCCCCAGACTGCCCAGAGACCAGACTTCACCATGAAACTGACAGAAACAGGGTGTTGTTCTTCAGTCCCCGTTCCTGGGGCCCTGTGTCTGCATGCAAAATTCTACTTTTGTTAATTGTAAAAACGGCACTCTTAGCTCTCACAGCAGAAAAGTCTGAGAATGCAGCTCAAGGATTAAACCCATCCTCCCCAGATCTACAACAAATAAAAAGAGTTAAAGCCAGATTTGTAAACCATAAGGACTTCGAGCCAATTTTGTGACCGTCTCAGG
The DNA here is from genome assembly GCA_033556795.1 of Tapera naevia. NCBI lineage: Eukaryota > Metazoa > Chordata > Aves > Cuculiformes > Neomorphidae > Tapera > Tapera naevia. The sequence goes on from JAUMJJ010000353.1 coordinate 507,821, forward strand.
CAGTTCTGGCACTCTTTGTAATTGGTGAGTGACTCATGGGGAGATGTGGGGCAGAATAAAGGGCTTGACCATGAGGACTGGGATGGTTCCCTCCAATGCGGAGACTCATGGAGGTGGAAAGATTGGCAGAGAGGAGGCACAGGAAACAAAAGCGGACATTTAAGAGACATTTACAAACCGATTTCTGAGCCAAAATTTCCCCTCTGTCACGCCTGCACATCTCTGAAAGCCTACCTGGCCTCTGCACCGTGGTTTGAGGACAATTTGACCTGGAGTCTGAACAATAGGAGTAAGCACTGGATCAGCAGAAAAATGACTGCAGATACTTATTATTGCTTGCTATTGGAGATTCACTGTTACTACAGAACATTTGTTTCCCTGAGCCATATTGTGTAAGTGTTGGTGTCTTTGCTAGATTTAATGGTCCAATTATCAGAGGCTGTGTCACCTCCTCCCCGTTCTACATGACGAGACCTGCTCTCCTGCCTTCGTTCCTCTCCTGTTTTGCTAGCAGGCAAACACACCTTTGCCACTCCTGCACGGGTAGTCTTCTTTATAACTTCTCCCATGCTCAGGGCTGGTGGGGGTTGAGGGAAGCCAGACAAGTGGAATAGACCAGTCTCTGGGCTGGGTATCTCTTCCAAAAGATGGCTGGTTGGGAGTGGGTCTTCATCCCTGGGTGAAAATCTAAATTTTCACTTACTTAGAGAAAACCTAACCAAATGTCCTCATGAGAATTGAAATCATGTCAAGCTCTTCTCCCAAACGTTGCAGTGAGCCAACTGTCCTGGTCTCCAACCACTTGGTCTCTGTCACACACTGCCTGCTCAGCTCCCCAGCGGGCTGCACCGGACATTAACAGCAGGAGGTCTGTTGGGAATGTGACCGGGCACTATCAGACAAGTAAGCGCTTCCACCACCTGAAGTAGCAGTGAGGAGGTTACACTTGGCTACAGATCAACCAGTCCACTGTGAGCCCCTCTCTAAGAAATAACCTGTACATATTCCAGAGGCAAAGAAATTTACCTTTGGTTCACAGCTACTTGTAGGGCAATACCTGAGCCAAAAAACAACATAGACATGGGAACAGTCAGTGCTGCTGCTCCCCATCATGGTCACTCTACAGCAGGGCCATGGGGAGAGGTAATATTAAACAAAGAGCACAAGAAGGGGCAGAGGCTGGCTGGGGGTTAGGAAGGGGGCTGAGCTCCTCTTTTTCTGTCCTACAAGCAGCAGGTGGCAGATCATCCATTATCCTGAACACCATACCTGAGAACATCAGTTCCTTGCCAGGATACCGAAAGAGCAGTGCAAGAAACAGCATTAGAGAGTTTCACAACAGGATCAGACATTTATGTGGGTAAGAAGAGCATCCGCAATGACACTAGCTCAAATGAAAACCATAACAGCTATTGATTCTTCTGCTTCAGGGTAGAAGCTGCCTGCCAGCTGGGGTCAGGGTGAAATCTCCCCCCATAGGGCAGTACTGCACAATTATGGGCATTATGGGGTTTTTATGCCTTCCTTTAAGGCATCCGGCCTTGGCTTCTGGTGGAGACAGGAGAGTGGGCTGGAAGGACTATTGGGCTGTTCAGCTCAAACACTTTTTATGTCCTAATACAAAATTAATGGTTCTCTCAGTGAGACTCCATGCAGCAAAGCTGTCTGCTCTGTGCATTGCAACTGGCAGAGCAAAACTAGGGCTGAAAACTTGTTTCTTCCCAATGCTCCTTAATACAACACAACCATTCAATGCTGCCCAGGCTCACTGTCTCACCTACACCAGCTACGGTCATCCCACCCTCTCTGGAGATCAACACACTAACGCTCCAAGGGGCACAGCCTGCTGCACTCCTGAGCTTCTACACTCAGGAGATCCATCAGCCTCCTGTCTCCTACGCTACAGAAACCAGATCCACAAATCCACAGGTGAGTTGTAGGTGCCTGTGGCCTTTAAACCAAGCCTTCTGACTGTACCACCTCCTCAATGGCCTCTCTCGCTGACAAAAGGGCTGACTGTCGGGTTTGCCAGGCTCTGGAAGCAGAAACAGCTGTCTTAAAAACTGTATTTCAGAATGCACATGAAGGTCCCTTCTGCTTGTATGGAACAACACCTCATTCATCATTCAGATAGCCAGGCAGAGCCACTCATCTTCATTTGACAACACCTTTTATCTCCAAACACCTAGATTAAGATTCACAACCAGCCTGTGAACTGGTCAGGATCTTTTTACCAAGCCGGGGTGTGCTTTCCTCACATAGATCCAGGGCACGGCTGGAGACTGGAGTGTTCCAACCATAACTTTTACAGCAGGACTTTTCAGATTCTGAAAAGTCACTATGCCCACAGTGACCAGAGCACACAATTCTTGTTGAGCTGACTATTTTGGTGTGTAAAAGTGGAAGCTGAGTTCTGCAACTGCAGAGTGGGCAGTTGACTTGTGGCTGGCCCTAAGGGAGTCAACAGCACTGCTGGGAATCCTGACCCAGGAATCCTGACTCAGGCATTCTGCAAAACCACAGGGCCTGCTGTTTCCATGCCCGTTTTGTGCTCCTGTATCTCTGCTGGAGCCAGCAACAGCACTGGAAATTGCAGGATTTGAACTGTTTTTGCAGAGGCATAAAGGATCTTGCTGTTGGGGTTGCCAGGCACGCAGGGGCAGGAGGGCTCCTCTTCAGCACTGACTGTACCACAGCTGGCCCTGCCTGCTGGACCCACAGCAAGAAGAGGTTGTAGCAGCAGCTGTCTGCATGCAGTGGAGCTCCAGATCTTGTTCCCTTTGGCTTTGTGTCCAGCTGTAAATTGCAGCCACTTCCACATTCCTCATCTTCCTACTTCCCACCAGATCCTCTCAAACACCTCAGAATCCCTCTGAAGGCTGCCCCAGAGCTCCTCTACCTCCTCCACGCCACTGCCATTCCCAGATTGCTCTACTACCATGCATGGCAATGTCCCCAGCCCTTTCCCATATCCCCTGCCCACCCTGCCTGACCAGCCAGCCAGGTGAGAGCCAGTCTGTCCAAGGCTCCCCAGGCCACACATGCCCATCAGCCTGCCCACATAGACTGGCTTGTCTGCCACCTAACATGCTTCCTGGGTTGAGCAAACAGATTTGGTGGCTGCGTGTGGCCCTCTGGACTGTGGTCTGACACCAGACACTCCTACCCACGGGTCAGATTGGGCTGGAGTCAGCCAATGTGCACAAAAACAACCAGAAGAGAGCTGGGACTGACAGGCAATCCTTACTGCATACACTGGGTTGCCTTAAAGGAAGGTGTAAACATCCCATAAAGCCCATAATTGTGCAATACTACTTTATAGCAAGCAGTTTCACCCTGGCCCTAGCTGACAAGCAGCTTATTTCACAGGGTAAAAAGACTAAAAACATTAGGACCTGAATCTGATGCAGTGAACTTCTCTTGGTGGTACTTAGAACCAAGGACAAACTGACCACCCTGAATGAGGACACAGAGAACCAGAGTCCAAGCCAGATCTCCTAAGCCATCCTGTGATACTAAACATTGCTGGTTTGTTCCTGCTTTGCTCCCCTCTAATCATAACACAACAATAAACTCTACCTTGACACACCCTCGGCTCTACCTAGGGCAACAATGTCCTTATCCATACAGGGACGTTGACCAAATCATAAAGAAGATGTAATGACATTGTCTTGGCTGACACACTGATCAATGCTTTTCATGCAAACTTATGCTTTCTGCAACTAATAAATATTGATCTCTTTTGTTCCTGTGTAGCAGGAAATTAAGAGTGACTTAAATATCTACCAGCACTGAGCATCCTCCCTCATGTTCCAGTCCCCAGTGCCCTCAGCCACCCGCCAGAACCCCTTTCCTGATCTCATATCTGTCTGAGCCCACCTGACACTGACAGAAGAGCACCGTGCCTGACCCCAAGGAGGACAAAGCACCACTGTGAACACTCACCTCCTTTTATTTTTTCACCCTTTGAACAGTACTTATGGTACAGTGGTTCATAGGAAGAGATAGAAATTAAGTGGAGTTGGAGTGAGTGCTGGGGAGGGTCATGTCCTGGGCATGTTTAGGATAACAAACAGGAGAAACTGCCAAGAGCAGAACGAATGGAAACATTTACAACAACTTGGCAGGAGAACAGTGTAAGCGCTAATGGGCATGGCCAGACTGCTTCAAACTCCTTAAATCAAAGCCATGGAGCTTGGTAGCAAGTGCCTGGCAATGAGCTTTGTTGGACTTGAGAGATCCATGCAGCCCTGCTGGAAGGTCTGGGTCCATGTGGCGGCAGTCCTGCTCTATTTGCTCCTCTGCCAGAGAGGGGTCAAGCAACGCTCTACATCTCCCACCCACCCAGCTCCCTCATCTCCCTCAGCACCACAATAAAGGGCACAGTGCTGGTAGCTCAGGCCTGCTCCCATGTGCAGAAGTGATCACAAAGTGATGTGATGCTATGTCTTGGTTCCTGGGTTCTTACAGAGCCTGGTACCCTGCTTTCTCCAGGTCTCACTGCATTGCCTCTTCTCCTTCCACCTCCTCCCACAATGGAAGAAGAGCATTTGTGACTCCCACGAGCCCAGAGAAAGGAGCTGCACCAGGGAACATGAAGTGTGAACTCAGATACAGGACTGCAAAGAGACTGATGATGACAGGCAGAGGCCTGGGTTCAGTCACTCCTGTCTGGCAGACATGCAATGATTGAATTTGTTCACCGTGCAGATTTGGGAGAAGATTGCTTTCCTTTGGTGAGGGGATGGACCAGATTCATACCCACCACGAGCAATGAGTTAAGCTGCAAAAGAGAACCAGAAAGCAGGAAGGGCCAAAGGTCTCTGGTGCTCTGTACAATCTCAGGAATTCCCACAGGTGCCACACACACACATGCACACACACACCCCCCGCAACTGCAGCAGATGATCCTGTTCCCCACTCCCCTTTCTACCACTGATCTGTCATTACGTCCCTGTTCTGAGGAGCTGCTGTAATGCATTCTGCCCTTTTTCTTTCTCCAGGCTGCTCAGTAAGGCAGGGACCTGACCTGCCTTTAATGACCTGTGTCAATGCCTGAATGGTGTCCAGGGTGAGCCTGAATGGTGCCCAGGGTGGGATCGTGCTCCACTCCCTATCCTTCCAGCATAAAACTTACTTTCAGCAGTATTTCCAGTGTGTCCCATTTCTCCCTTCCCCTTGCAGACAGATGGGTGCTGAGAAGGCATTTAAGGCAAAAATCCCACAAATCAAAAGACACTGCCTCTGGGCTATGGAGCTTAAAATATAATAGCATCTTCCCTGGACTGTGAATGGGTTCACTGAAGAGCTCCCCTGCCCTGAGACCCTCCCCTTCCCCACCTGGGAAAACTGGAGAGGCAAAGGGCTGCTGTTCCAGCAGATTTGCAGGAGTGGGAGTTGAAGAATCAATGAAGATCTGAAAGCCAGTGGGGAAAGTCATTCTGCACCTTTCTGACACCACGAATAAATGATTCAGCGGGAAAGAAAAAAAAATACAACAACCCTCAAATGAGGCTGGAATTACCCACTGGAGAGATATTTCATCTTGAGGAATTGTGTTTGCTGCAGCGTTCATCTCACTGAGCCCCAGCAAGGCTTCAATATCCAGCAAAAGGTCAAATCTAAATGGCAATTGTTACAGCTTGCTGGAGTCCCCGATGCCAGCCGCCTGCACACATGACGAGCTCCCAGTCCCTCATACAGGGCAGGCTGGGAGAGAGAACCAAACCCACCTGGAAAGACTTCACTCACAAAGCACTCTCAGGTACTCACAGGTATTTGAGTGGCTCTACATTCATCAGCCCTTCCCACCCCTGCAAAGTATCACACCCAGATCATTAACAATGATCTTCCCTATTCACTAAACAGCACTTGCCATCTTCCAAGCCTGCTCCCAACTCCACCTGTGTAATCTCTCGTCACGCCAAAGTTGCAGAGTCTGGAGATGGAACCTGCAGGGCTGGTACACCTACACTGCAGATGTGCTCCCTCGCTGATGTTCCTGTGGCACAAGGATTGGCAGGGTGAGTTCTCAGAGGCAAGGCAGAAAGGATTGCTGGGACCCTGTACCTGCACTCTACCACCCGACAGCAGCATTGCACAACTGGGGGCACTGCTTTGACCCAAAGCAGCATTTTTGAATGCTACTCTTCAGTCTCACTTGGTCTTAGCCTGCAAACCTTTGCTCTCCCTCTCTGCAGTTTGAGCCTGGTGACCTTCTGCCACTGCAGCACTGCCTCACGTGCGGTGGAAGGCGCCCGGACACCCAGAGGATTTGCCACCCTCTTTCACCTACCTCCTCTCTAGATCCACATATAGAAAAGGACAATAAACACTAAGAGTGTGGACGTACATCCTTCCCTTCACTCTAGTTTGCACAGCATGCTCTGTCACAGCCTCTCACTCCCACAATAGAAGGAGCAATAAGTAGTGGGTCTGTGATACTGTCAAGCTCTGGCAGGGTCACAGAGCTACCAGCTGGCCACAGGAAGACCAGCAGCAATCCCTTCAAAAAAAGACCTCAATATCAGCTGAGCCCATGCAGTGCCCAGGGAGGTAGAGGGGGTGCCCAGGACCCTGAAGACCTGCAGGCAGGGTTTTAGCATAAAACATAAACCTTGCTGCTAAGGGCTCTCAGCTGCCTGAGGGGCCAAATCCAGCAGAGCTGGGCTTTCCTCTGCCAGAGGGCACTACAAGAACACAAGACACAGCAGGAGTCAGTCCCTGTGCCAAAGTCAAGGCCTGAAACAGGGAGTGGGGCTGAGCTGGACCACCGAAGAGTACCTTCCACCCTGATGGGCTCCCAGACACAGTTCAGCCCAGGTCAAAACACAAGAGCGCAGCCTTACAATGTCCTGCGCTCACTCCCTTTGGTAGAGGGACTGGGTACAACCTGCCTGCTTGGGTGTCTCGAACTGGGTGAATGTGGGGTGAATGCTGGGAGCTTCCAGATGTTTCCACTCACAGGATCTCTCTGAGCAAGGTACCTGTTTATCGTAAGGGTGGGATTTCAAGATGCTTGGGGGCTGACAGCTCATCCTTTGGAAACATCAACGCTTTAAATATCTTTTCTAAGCAGAGCCACAGAGACTTTCTGCCAGTGCCCTGGCTCTGACCTGCTGCCCCAGCTTCTGGCTCTGTCTGTCACCCCTGGCCTGTCATCCCCTCCTCTGCTCATCTCCTGCACCACTAATGCTGCCAGTTCCAGCCCACTCAGACTTCCTACTTCAGGAAGATGTTTTTAGGATTCCATTGCACGCTTGGGTCTGCTTGGGAGCATTTGAACCTCCAGCGTGTACAAGTTGAGGGGCTGTGGGAGCTCTCTCTCCTCCTGCCCAGCTGCCTCAAGGCCAGCATGACCACTTTTTTCTTCCCACTTCTGCTTTGGTATTGCTTCTGCCACCCTCCACCCACACATCCAACTCAGTAATTCGTATTCTTCCTTCCCTTGGACCCAGCTCTGCCCTCTGAGAGTTCAGCATCCCTATCCCAGGCTGTAGCAGAATTCTCCAAGAATTAACTAGGTAGACTGGAGGTAGGAGGGAAGGCAGAGGTACCAGAGAGCTTCACACCTCTTCTTCACCATCTCTTTGCATGACAAAGGTGAGAATCCAACAGAAGAAAGGAGGGCTTGGAACCCTTCCTATAAAATCCACTGTCCTATCATGAGGGAACAATACAGGTCATGGAGCTGACCAGATGAGGGGTTTACCTAAAGCAGGGCTGACAATCAGCTTGAGCTTCTGGTTTTGCAGCAAAACTGGTCCCAGGCTACAGGCAAAATCCACACACTGCAATGAAACAGAAAGATGTGAGAATGGGCAGTTCTCCTGACATCCCTGTGCCTTCCACCTTCTGTCTCAGCTCATCCGTTGTGATCTGAAGCTCTCCTGCTTTCCTGTTCAGAACCCTATTAAACTCCATCCTGCCCAGTGACCCCAACTCCCCAACATCCATGATGGACACCACACTGGTTTCTGTGCTGATGTGGACCAACACCCACTGGGGAATCACCTGGAATATCACTCTCATTTTCACTTGTGACTCAAGCCAGGATTCACTAGGTACAGAGGATTAAGTTTTGCTACGGTTAAGAAGAGATAATTTTTTGCTCAAATATTTACAGTTAAAGCTCATCAGAAAGTCAACAGCATTCCACTGGACAACACTCAACTATTCACATCCCCCAAAGAAAAACAGGGGACTTATGCAGTATTTAAAAAATCCAGGGACATCCAAAATTCCTCCCTCCTGACTGTTCCCAGGCCAGGCTGGATCCATGCCACATATCCATGCATCAGAGGCAAGCAGGAAGAACCTGCTGGCCTTTTCTTCCTAATAAAGGTGAACACATGGATGTGGCCAGAGTACGTCAACAGCCCCTCACACGGTCATCCTAACAGAGGAGGAGGAGACTCTCTGTATCACACCCAGCAGCCACATCCTTGGGAAGCCGGTGCTGTGGAAAATGGGGTCAGGTTGCTTCTCCCCATGTTTGGCTTCGTTGAGCTGTTTGTGTCTTCTGGATGCAAGACTTTCCTGGCAACAAAACGGAGGTGACATTTGGAGATCTTGTCCTTTCTATTCAGGATGTTTAAATCCAAGGCTCAGCCTTGTGGTTGGCAGGGAACAGGGGTAAACAAACAGGAGAATGATCGGCCGCCAGCTCCTGACAGCCTAGCGCAGGGCAGCCAGGTCAGCCTGCAGCACTTATCTCTCCTGTTGGCAGGGAGTGGTTGAACACAGAGGTAGCGAATCAGGGCCTGTCACAGATTTAAGCTGCACAGACTCGAGCACAACAACAGAAAGTCAAGGCCCGACAGACAATAAGTGTACGGTAATATCCAGGCTTTATTCCCTCTTCTGTGGGGTTTGTGGACCATCGCTGGGTGCTTCCTCACTGCTGCACTGCAGAAGCAATGTCTCACTAGCAGAGGAAGGTTAACTCACCCACAGTTGCAACAGACACTTCAGAGCTTGAGGAGCATCCCCCACTCACCCAGCAGCTCCTGACTGTTTCTATACATTTCTGTTTGCTGCATCCCCGCCTCTAGATTCTCTTTTTGGCATGTCAGCCTCTACTGCAAGCTCACTGCATCCACTTCTGCAACTGTTCATGTCTTTAGTATGTGCATGGGAGTTAAGTACTGCTCAAGTTTGACAAAGCTTCTGTGGCAGATGCCAAAACTCAGGTAGGAATCGCCCTCTCCCTTCTCTGCTCCTTTACGAAGGTCAAGGGGAGGCAGAGTGCAGCTGATCTACTGATGAGCACAGGCTGAACCCCTGTGTGAGGAGCTCTGAAGAGAGAACAGTCATCTTCAGATATAACTCCCACAGGATGAAGGCCAAGCTGATTTAGTAGCCTCCTTTTCCTGAATGGAAAATCAGCTTCCCCAAGGACCCAGCGATGTTCTCAGACTTCTCAAATAGGCAGTACTTTTCTGAAATGAAGCTTCTACCCTTAAAGATGTCTCATCTACCTCCCAGCACCCTGGGCACTCCATGAGCAAGGTCTCCGGGCGCATAAGCTCTTTTCTCACGCAACCGCATCCTGCAAAGGGCTCAGCAGCAGCTGCATCCCATGCCAACCTTCCTTTCTGCTGGATGCAGAAACACTTCCACCCAGCCGCAGGGTGTGCCTGTGACCCTGCTGTGATCCACCAAATCCACCAGGCTCACAGGGAATGCAGGAGTGTACTCAGCTCCTTCCTCTGAGTCGTCACCATCTTCCCCTCTGACAGTGCAAGCTGCAGACCTACAGGCAGCAGGTCACTGTTCCCCTTGTGCTGCTGAATAAGGAAACGCTGAGGCGGGAATGCAGACAATATCCTAAACAAATCTGCTGTTTACAAAGTCCCCTGTAAATTGTTTACATTGCTGGGGAGAAACCATGGAGGAACAGCAGCTGGAGCATGTTCTTCCCAGTGCTCCTGTGGGAGATCAGCTGACGCATGTCTGGAAAGGGTGCAAATGTAGGAGAGAAAAGAAGAGGCAGCAAAATCCCAGCACCACCCACTCCCCGAGCCCAACAGGAGCTCTGGCTACCTCAGCACTGCCTCCCTGAGCATACACCAGGGAGGTGGCACGTCTGTAGGGCACAAAGCCGCGTGATCATGTCAGATGCAGCAGGGCTGGCCAAACTCAGACTCCAGAGCAGTGCCTAGGGTGGTGAGGCTGGCCAGGAGCTGCATGGTGAGCTGACTCCTGGCTGCTGGCGGAGGCAGACCTGAAGGAGCCAGTCCTGAACCTCCCCAAGAGCCTCTTGGCTCTCAGATGCATGTGAAGCGCCTTGTGACTCTCATCCCACGAAGACATGGTGTGTGGTTCACAGACGCCAGCCTCCTGCTATATTATAAACGTGTATTAAGAGTGGTTAAAAATGGGGCCTCAGAAATACCAGCAAGAACATTCTGAAGTCCTGGCATAAAATAAAAGCCTCAGTGTGCCTCTAATCTGCCCTGCTTCCTGTCCTTGGAAACCTCTTTGAAGTGCCTGTGCACATGGCAATGTGTCAGTAGAGCGCAGCCAGCTCGGCTGAAACTGCCGCCACCCCAGCTACTGCATTGCCCCGGCAGCCATGGGCTGTGGACACCATGTGGCTGCCCAAGACAGGCTGGGGGCGGAATACAGGGCCTGAAAGGCCTTGGAGGAAGAAACAGAAGGGTTAGAAGTAAAACACAACCTTTTGTCAGTCCCCTTGACACTCACAGAGCTGCTCACAGAGGAAACGGTTCCTTGAATGGCTGAGCAGGATGTGAGAAAATACGGCCTTCTCTCAAGGAAGGTGATAAGTGTTCTGAGCCCAGAAATAGCATCAGAGGGGGTTATGTGGGGATGGGCAGCCACTGGAAGAGCAAGGACAGTGAAAACATAGCCCCCACACATGATGCAGAAACCCTGACTCAGTAGGTGGAAGGGATTACAGGTATAATGATTAAAAAAGAAAGTGGTCAAACTCACGCATTTGGTGTTGAAGTGCAGCAGAGAGAGGCAAAGAAACTGCATGGCTCCATCAGCAGGGGGGAAGTGATGCTCATCCACACGTACTCTCCACTGTACCACCTGAAGGTCCTCTCTCAGAGTTAGTCCTGCCTCTGCTCTGCAGTCAGTGGCTCTTCCAGGGCCCAGCTGTGTCTCTTTCCTGACCAGAAATAGGATGGAGGAGCCTCCCAGCAGAACATCTCAGCTGGCAGGAATGGCCAAGGAATCTGCAGGACCTCTCAAAGGCTGAATTCAAAATAAAAACACAGGGGAAAAATACCCCAAACATTCTCAGGACAACCCACAGCAAAAAGACTGTCAGGTTCCTTTGCTAAAGCAAAAACTCCTAATCTAAAACTATTTTGCTGAGCCAACAGCACAGACCGGCCAATCCAGAAGAAAATTTGTTTGGTTTTGGTTTCAGAAACTTTTGTGCCATTAAAAAAACATAGCCAGCTAAATTTCTGAACAAAATGGCTCTTTGAAATAAAAACTTGAGCAATCTTATCTTTAAAAAGTCATAAATTACTGAAACTCTAAACCCACACGAGTGCTGGGTGGTTTCCTCAGCTGAAATGACCTTCTGAATTTGACCAGAATTTTGCAAACAGATTTTGCTTGACCCCTCCATGGCTTAGTTCCCATGGCAAAGCTCCTTTCAGAGGAGCATCACATGGCAAAGCTCCTTTCAGAGGAGCATCACCCCACAGAGATACCCCGTGCTCCCTTAAGCCTCAAGAAACCCATTGTGTAGGCAGGTAGGAACAGTTTGAAATTCATGCTAGCATTGTTCAGCCTCCTTCTGGTGACTCAGCACTACTGTCCAGCTGTGTCCCTCCTAGTAATGCCCTTTCACCTCCACACCCATTATTCTACTGTGAGATGGGTAGTAAAGCCATTGGGGCTTCTGGTTATGAGTGCTTAGGCTATGATTTATCATAAGTCTTTAAAAACTGGAAAGTGAAGTGATCCTCCTTTCCAAAAAGCATTTACACTCCCCCCTTGCACCCATATGGGCTTGTTTTGTTAAGGCTGTTCATAAAATCTGCTTGGACGGGCCTGACACTTAACCTTGGTTTCTGAAATGATGCTGAACACAGTTTGTCTTTGTCCGTTCTCGGAGCGAGGCTGTGAGAGCACCAGTTTCACAGCTCCTACTGCTGACAGCCATTATCCAATAGGAAGCATGCAGCAGGGCTCTATTTCATATGAAACTGCCCTGACCACTCGTGTTTATTTGCAAAGGCTTTCTAAAAGAAACTCCAGGTGCTAACCCAAGAGTCTCATGCATTTTCCACTTCAGTTTTAATTGTTGGTACTGTGGATCACTTCTCTTCACACAGTGAGATGCCGGTTTTGTCCAAGAATCAGCTGCCCTTCAGAGCACCGGCAGGAGGAAGAGATTCCTCTATGCAATATCTCTGGGGTGATCATAGAATCACAGCATCATAGAATCAGTCTGGGTTGGAACAGACCTTAAAGCCTATCCAGTTCCAAAACCCCTGCCATGGGCAGGGACACCTCCCACTGGATCAGGTTGCTCAAAGCGCCATCCAACCTGGCCTTGAACACCTCCAGGGATGGGGGCAGCCACCACTTCTCTGGGCAACCTGGGGCAGGGCCTCAACACCCTCACAGGTAAAAAAGTCTTGCTGCAAAGAGCCCACAGGCAAAGCCAGGGAGGCAGTACAACAAATTCATCTACCACCAATTCAATATGCTTGATGCGACAAGCTGATCAGAAAGCGCGTGTCCTGCTAATGGTAAAGGTGTCTCTTTAATCGGTTAAGCATCTCTTCCCTTCTTGTTCCCAGGGTTTTCATTACTATGAACCATTACAACACTGCTGAGATGGCCACAAATTTTCTCAGCGTGAAGCTCCAGCCCCATATGTTTGGCGATGCCCCAAAATTACCCGCTGCAATGATTTTACAGATATCTACCTACACCAGCCTTATACTCCCAGTCTCCTCCTGTACCCTTGGTGTGCATTCCCATTCCTCCCTGCGTATTGAGAAGGGATTGACACAGAAATGCCTTGACAGGGTGAGCCAGAGATTCCAGACCAGGATGGCTGGATACAGCCTGTCCCACTGAGAGCTGTGGGGATGCTGCCCTGCAGGAAAAGGGTTTCTAAGCTGAGAGGTGGCAGTGGTGTAGATCGCTGCCTGTTTGTGTGGGTGGGGGTCAGTGCCCTTTGCAGCGCGTCTGCTGTCAGGGAGGAGTGGGAGCCTGCCCTCCACACTCTGATCTCCACACCGACTGGTCTGTCTAAATCCTCCCTGCTGGGCAGCTGGGGCTGCTGAGAGCCCTTCCATGCATGGAAGTATTCAGGAATTCCTCTTGCAATTAATTCTCCATCATCGCCAAAAATAGCATTTGTGTGCAGAGCAGCTTAGAAAGCAGAGTGCACGGATCAGCAATTAAGGGGCTAAGACAGACTACAAAGGGAGGCATCACAGGTCACACCTGTGTGGCATCAGAGCTGCTCTGGGAGAAAGCCCTTACCAAGTTCCAGAGGGAACAGCAGCTCCTGAGTCAAACCCAAGTAATAAGATGATCTTGTAGGGGGAAAGATTAATCATTATTGACAGCCGGGAATGTGCAAGTATAACAAAAGCCAAAGGTTTTTTTATTACAGTCCAACTGAGGCTGGGAAGACAGTGTTAGCTAAGAATCATTAAACCTATTGCAAAAATGAATTTTCTTTGAACTGAACCATAAAATGGGAGTAAAATCCTCTTAAGCCAGCTCTGGTTCCTAATGGAACAGACAGTTTTATTTTTTTTCCAACCAAAAAAAAAATTAATAAAACTGCTTTAGATTATTAAGTGAATAAATTAGGCTCCAAAATGGGAAATATTTACTCAAGCAAAACCTCCTTAATTTAATACCTGCCTCAATTAATCTTTAAGTTTGGCATTATAATTGGACAGAATAATGACATTTTCTGCTTGTACAAATAGAGATTCAAATAGAGATTTGTGAACCGTATTTGTCCAGAATTCAGGCAAGAGAAGAAGTATCTAGGAAAGCCTTACCTTGCTACCCCCCAGGTAACATCAGTGCTGCTGCACATGCCAGTAACAAGTCTGGCAGCTTGCACAAGCCTGGAAGACAGGAGGTGAAGCTGAGTTCCCTGCTCACAGCTGGTCATTAAATTTCCTGAAGCATCTGACCAGGAGGTCACTACTGATATTATAAAATACTACAGAAAAATGGAAGTCATTTCCATCATGAATGTGGAGGCAGAACACCAAGTTAAGGGCAAGATGAACTTGCGCTTCTTCAGTGTGCCGGGGATGTCTGCTGGCAGAGTGGGCTCTGATCCATCTGCCAGACCTGGGATGGACAAAGACAGTTCAACAGCTCCCTGCAAAGGTCTGTGAGTCTACTCCTGACTGAAGACCTCAGCTAGACGCTCTGCTTCCAGAGCCGAAGCATGGGTAATTGCTCCCTTTACACACCAACTCAGCTGCAGCTCTCAGTCTGAGCACTGCTAACAGTGATTTTATTGAGGTACTGCATTTAAGGCAAGCTTGGTGCCTTAAAATTTGAAATGTTCCTCCCACAGTGCTTTTTCCTCTCTGCCAGAGAGCAGGACAGTCAGGAAGGAGGTGGAACACTGAGCTCCAGCATTCACCCTGGCTCTGTACACCCAGGTGGGCAAATAAACCTGAATGATGACTTCTGCATGGCAGGCAGTGCAAAGAGAGAGCTGCATCCTGTGGTGAGGAAGCTTTTTGCACAGCCAGACGCCTTCTCCGCTAAGTCCTCCACTCCTGAAAAATGCATTAACTTCTGCTTTTAATCTACAAGCCATCACTGTTAGACCCAATTCCCAGTACCTCATGGTGGTTCTGCCTGCTAGGATCTTGGTAGGTAATGCAGTGGTCACGCAGCATTCATAAAGCAAATCTTATCTTTTCTGAGAGAAAGAACTTAAGAGTAAATGCATTTGAACACCCCTGTCCTTCACAAAGCTCTGCAGACCAGGGTACACCACACTTGTTCAAACACTTTGAACAACCTCTCTTCCTCAGCCCTCCTTGGCTGCATTCCCTTCCCTCTCCAGAGTGCACACATAGGTGCTCAGAACCTTCTGGCCTTCACAAAGTCACCTGATCTAGACATGGCCTCTGCACCGTGGATCTGAGCCCACTGAAAAAAAGCCTGTCTGCAGAAATCACCCGCTGACCAAGGGCTGGAAGTCACTGCCATTGCACTGTCTTCATCCTTCCTTGTCCTTTGTCTATGAAACTCTCCTCAAGACTGAGCTAATACCTACAACCATACCGAAATGCTCAGTATGCACAGCCGCTCGCTTAACCACATTGCTTGCACGATGCATGGTTTATCCTAGAGAAGAGGATTCCCAGAGCAGTTCTACACCCCGCTGACTTTGCTCAGGAGCAGGAAACATCTCACCATTAGGGTCTGTGCTGGGAAGAAGATCATCGCCCATGGCTTGCAACTGGCAGACAGCTCTGATATCCTGCTCCTGGTTGCCCTGGTGTCAGAATAAGTGGAAAGAAGAGAAACAATTGATTAAAAAGTTTCCTGCCTGGAAGCAGTTCTGATCCTAGCTTTGACTGGCTCAAACTCAGACCCAAGAGTGTATCTTTCAGTCTATGTACAGTGTCTTCTGGGAAGGAACATGGGAAAGCAGAAGGATTTTATTTGACATAGACCTTACTGGCACGTCAGAGCTCTGCTACTTGTGTTTTCAAGACAGGAACCTTGTTAACAAGTGCCGGTGAGTGCAGCAGACTCTTCCAGGCTCTCCACCCTAGTTCCTGGCACAGGTCTGCTTGGATCTTGCGCAGAAGGGTCAGTGGGGACAAAAATGGCAGACAGAGAAGTGGATTCAATGTTGAAATCTTCCTTATTTTAAAGTGAAAGTGTGGAAGGTCAGATGATAGCAACAGAGAAAGTGAGGAGTATTTTAGACTCGAACAGCACTTAAATGCAGGTAAGACACAGGAGTCTGAGGAAACAGCAGAATCACAGAGTCCATCAAAAACAGCCATTAATCCTGAGTCAGGAACAAGTAAAGTCCAGAGCTTGTCAGGAAACAACATGTCACTAGGATTATGGGCAAACCTTACAAGATAGCTGTGATTCTGAAGGCCTGAGGAGTCAAAGTACAATCAAAGGGCCATTCAGACACAAGAGAAAACAGCACGGAAATGAGAATTCTTCTACTAAAGGCAAACAGAGGTGAATCACAGCACAACTGATCCTTCCCAAATCACCCTCTAGGTCCCAAAAGCAATTGATGGAGGACTGTGCACGTGATGCTGACTGACAAGCCTGCAAGATTGTCTGTGGGAAAGGAACAAGAAGTAATTTTATTGTCATGTACCACAGGGGGTGTAAGCCAAATCATAGCATGAGAAAATGACAGTGTATCTGTCTTAGGTCATTTACATGCCCAGATAATCTGTGGGAGGACAGCCAAAGCTGCTACATTTCACAGAGGCAACACAACAGCGATGAGCCCGGGAAACAGAGGCTTACATAGATTTGCAAGCCCTAAAACCAATCTCATCTTCACTGCTCCCAGAAAGCAAACTGACCAGACTTAATAATTTAGGCTTCCAAATGATTATGCTTTCCTCCTTCATTATAGGCTGTATAATGGTCTCGTTTTGCTAAGCACGCTGCAAGAATGCTGCAGAGGGACAGCCCCACGCTCAGAAGTGTAGGTGCATACCAAGGACACGCTGAGAGGCCACAAATGTGCAGGCAAAGAAGCACCAACAGGCACAGAGGCAGAGGCTGGGTAGGAATTGCAGGCATCAGGTGTATCACTGTCGGCAGGCAGTGTAGCTCAGTATGTTTTGGGAGG
Source organism: Tapera naevia (assembly GCA_033556795.1). Classification (NCBI taxonomy): domain Eukaryota; kingdom Metazoa; phylum Chordata; class Aves; order Cuculiformes; family Neomorphidae; genus Tapera; species Tapera naevia. Next base: position 524,652 of record JAUMJJ010000353.1, read on the forward strand.
GATCTGGAAGAAGGAGAAAATCCTTTGTTAGTCTTTGTGGGTTGCTCCTGTGCTGCAGGAGGAGTAACCCAGGAGAAACATGCAGCTGCATGTTGGGACTGGCATGGCTGCCAGACAGGCAGGACTCAGTGTCTCTGCAGTGGAAAACTGTTACAAGATGGTTGGACAGAGCAGGGACAGAACAGGCCACCTGCAGTATACACACACTTTACAGCTCAGGTGAGGGAGATGATTACAGGACCAGTGATACACACTCTGCATGACCCTTTAACATTGCACTGTCAGAGGTTCCCAGTGAAAATCCCAATGATAAGGGTGTATGGTACTATGTACTGAACTGATAAGCATGGCAGAAATCTGTTGGCTCAGAAAACCTCAGCATCCCAAAGGGATTTCAGCTAGGTAGAAAGGGAGGAGGAGATGGATCTTACGAGATATTCTTCAGGAAGAAGCAGCTGGTTTTCAGCAGGGCCCTGATATGAGTATTTAGAGAGCGGTCAAGTCAAAGAGGATCAAGGGGTTGAGCAGATGGTAAGAAAGAGACATCAAGAAGGGTAGCAGGGAAGAGCAAGCACAAGAAAATTTAAAACTCTATTTTGATTGTGTTGAGCTGAAGCCAGTAGGTGGGTGCCCATCAAGCGCTCTCAGAAGGACAGACGGCAAATTGATTTGGACAGCACAGGACAGACTAGGAGGAAAGCAATCACTCTGTGACTCATCAGCAGGAGATTGTATATGCAAAATTTGTAAATAAGGTCACCCAGAGAGGAAATGCAGAGGAGGAGAAGAGGAGGGCTGGGCAAATGGCCAAGGATGGAGCAGGTGAAGAAGACAGCAATACTTGAAGATGATCAATCAGGACAGGCACAGCCTTAGACAGATCACTGTGGGGTCAACCCTGTCCTACTCTGTGAGTAGAGGGGAATAAACATACCCCCACCGTCTGATCTGTTCCTTGGGAAGAAATGTGTCATACTAGCTACTGGTAAGAAACCTAGAAAGGCCTCACGCAGCTGGTGGGTCCCAATTCTTTGAGGGTGAATTTCCACCTCAGTTTCCCTAAAGCCAGTGCAGTCCAGACCTGGTTCCCACAGCTGCAGAGACCTAATCTAGGGGGTAGGGCTTGCCCATGGAGAAGAGAAACCTCCCCGTGGTTCTGGGCTGTACTGCTGTACTCACATTTGAGCTTTTGGCAGCTATACTGCAGTGGAGCAGAGGCAGCTACAAAGTCACCACCAAACCTAAGAAGAGGACAAAACACCTTGTTGGTAGCCACAGACTGGAAAAGACAATGACACAGCTGTAGCTGGCAGGGACTTCTGTTGGGAAACTGAGCCTACCCAGCATTACTCAGCTGCTACCCAGGCAACAAAGAAGAGACAGAGCTCATATTTGTGATGTATAGGGGCAGGAGTAGCGGCATCCTGAAAGTCACAATCGACCCTCGGTTACACAGCCAGCTGGCCAGACGGCAATTTGACAATTGCCCATTGACCTGAGAGCGCTTGCTGGAAAGCAAAAGGCAGCATGCAGAGAAGATCCAGGTTAACTTGTCACTGGCAATGGCCTCCCATTTGTCAGGAAGGGATTCGCGGGGTTTACAGAGGGATGTGAGGGTTTGCAGGTGTTAGGCAGCCACTCTGAGAGCTCAAGACAGCAAAGAGATACTGAAAAAAAGAGTATCTGTTCCTAGCCACAGAGAGGCTCATTACAAGTCCAGCAAGACCCAGTCAGCAACGGGAAGGGGAGAGGCTGGGAACAGACCAGTGGGACAATGGTTGCAAGAATCAAAGGGTCTTACAAATGGCAAAGACCAGAGCGCATATTTTGGCACTTAAACCAGGTTTAAGCAACTCTGCTGCTGCCTCACCTGAGGATAATAGTCCGATGTCTTACAACGTGCAAATGCCTGGCCAAGTCCATGGAGAAGAGCAGGTGAGACACTTTAACCCTTAAGTAACTGATCGAGACACTGCTTCTGTCTGCACATGCACAACAAAGGCAAACTGCTGTTAGGTTCAAGCTACATAAACCCTGATGGAGGTAAGATACTACAGGGCCCTGATTCATAAATGAACCATGCCAAAAAGTGATTGTCTCCCTCCCAGCCTTGCAAGTCAGTAAATGTAAGCCTCACAGAAGGAGTCCCTTGCTGGCTGGCGGGTACTCTGTGGTGGCGTGGTGGGGTGAGCAGCACTGACATCTCTTTCTGGCCCAAACCCCACAGGCAAAGTCAAGCAAGCTGGTTTGCAGAGGGTGAGCAGCAGAGTATCTGAAAGCCAAGCTCCATGAAATGCGGAGTTACAGACAGGCCCAGGTGGCCTGGGCTCTCCAGACTGCCTGCTCACCTGCCCCAACCATTCAGAGATTTTTTTTTTTTTATTTAGCTTCATTTATGAAGAGAATTGAGTCTGCAGAGCACAGCTTTGTCCAAATTTCTGCTACAAGACTTCATCAGATCACTCTGGACTGAGACCGCTGTCTCTGCACAGTAATAGCTATTATCCCCAGGCTTTGTGTGTGTTTATGTTACCCTTCCATTTTCCCTTCACATATGACAAGGAATTCTTAGAAAACACGTTATAAACTCTTCTGCTCTGCAGTTCTGTCACCTTTGATTGCACTCATTTGAGGCCACGGATGTAGTTTCAAAGTAAATCAATAAACAACATTTGAAAGGGTCCTACAGGCAGAAGCTGGGTGTAGTATCACAGCCCAGTTATCTCTGCTTTGCTTCTCCAGCCCAGATCGCTACTTCAGATGAGTGCAAGCCAACTAAATAAATGGGTGAAATCCAAACACTTCCCGAAGTCCCCAGTGCTGCTTTACAGTGTGGGAGTACAGGCTAGGGCCTGCCTTGCGTTTAGAACGGCACCTCCAGCATCCAGAAGTACCTGCAGTAACCAAACCGGTGTGACTCCTTGTTGTGGCACTGATCTGGGCTGGTGTGAGGGTCTCTCACAGCACATCAGCAGCAATACACCTCATTGCCAGTCTGCTGTACCCATGGATGGGCAGCAGCCAGGCTCTCCTGGTTGTTACAGATGGTGCTGGCAATGCTCAAGGAAAGATCTCAAAACCCAGTGAAGCACTGGAATGGCAAATCTGGAAAGCTTTGATTCAACATTTTGGTGCCTCAGTCTTCCCTGCGCTTCCAGAGCGGGGTTCCCTGCCCCTCATTCAGGCAAACCTCAAATTAAAAATGCCAGTTTCTTCCCAGCTTTCATCTGAAGAACCTTCTTGTTTCTGTATACCCCTGTGGAGCAAGGGAAGCCCATGACACCCTGCCCAGGATTGAAGAGCCTTGTTATGTTGCCTAAGTGCCACACTTCCTACCAGAGCCCGTCTTCCTGCTGTCCCAGGGACCATCTTTGCTCTGAGTGCCTGCAGCGCTGAGCACCTCTGGGGGTTCTCAGCCACAGGGTAATTAATTATCACAAGAAATCACTTATATTGTCCACAACTTGAACATAACTCTTAGCAAGTCTGTGTTGGAGAAGCACTCGTTCAGGGCACAGCTACAGTGTTTGGAGCTTGAGACCTTTGCTCGCTCGCTCTCTCTGGCTGTTAAGCGAGTCAGGAGGTGTCATTCCTAGAAGGCGAATAAATTATTATTGCAAATTACTCTGATGAAGTGGCTTTTATTAAAAAGCCAGACACAAAGGCAGCTTGCTGATTGGCTATCAGTGACGTCATAGCCAGCACAGCACTCCAATGCAGAGATACCAATTTTCTCTCCTATATTTTGTGTAAAATTTTCATTTTCTACTAGCAGTAAAACCTCACCAGTAGAGCCTTTCACCCCGTGAGTGTGGCAGGGGGTCTGTACTTCTCAAGTAGCTGATGAAAGCAAAGTGGCCTTTGTTCCTCTGTCTTATGATCAACCTAAGGCTAACAGTTTTCACCCAAAAGGCACTGTGCTTTATTGCTTTATTACAAACCCCACTGCTCAATTTTCTTAGATGGGGAGCAGAGAAATTGGCATTTTTGGCTTGCATGTACCTAAAACCATTCTCATCACAGAGATTTTGCTATTTACAAGCTGAAGCTTTAAGTGCAGAAAAAAATAACAGCCTGGGTATCGTTCTCACCCTCAGCAAAAGGCAAGAATGGGGTTTTGGAAACCGCCAGGTGGCAAAATCCCAACCAATTATTTATTTTGCAAGTTCCGCATCCCGTTTTTTCCTCCCTGCAAAGCCACTGTGAAATTCTCCATGAGCTCTGTCAGGGAAACAGACTTGGCGACCAGTACACTGCACACTACAATTTCTCTTCCCTAATTGAATGACCTATCAAACTTAGGAAATTTGCCTAAAAAAATGCTACAGCTTTAAGCATTTCTGGATGCAAACCAGCATGCTGGTGCAGCTCAAACACCACAGCCCTGTGAGGATAGCAAACATGAAAGCACCACTTGCCTCACTGAAAGGGAATGAACTTTCAAATTCAAGCAGCTATAGGAAGCTTGCCTCTCCTGGCTGCCATCAGGTCTGCAGCTCCCTCAAGCAATGCTCCTGCTATCCTAGGCTGCAGCCCCTGTGGAACATGGACACAGGCAGAGCGGAAGGTTTTACATACCTGCTGCTTCTCTCGGTTATGAACCATGGAGGTGTAAATTTTGCCAGGAAGGCCAAGTTTAACTTTTCCAGTATTAGCAACAGGCTCCTGTTTGTGCTGCACAATCACTGTGCTCGCCTCTAACACAGACAGCACAAACCCGGAGCTGTAGCTCATCTATTCCCCTTTGATTATGGCTCTACAGTAATTTCTCCTAGATTATGGCTCTCAGGTCATTTGTCCTACAAGAGCAGAAAACAAAACACATCTACCATTTGGAAGATGATGTCCTGGAAACCCCCAGATAGTTGCGTTGATGAGACTGGACACTGAGGACTACTGGGGAGCTCAAGCATGTTTCCAGTTCTGGGGTCATGACTCTCAGCAACATCATCAGCTCCAATTTCCTCCAGGTGGCTTGAAGTTGCAAATCATTGTCTCTTGTCACCTGAAGATTTGCTGAGCTGCCTGCCCTTTGTGGATAATAGCAGCTGCCCTCAGACTCCTAGATGTTGGATCTGAGGCTTTTGAAGTCCTGAGGGTGAAGGTGCAAAGGAGAGGCATACAAGAAAGAGAGATCCTGACGGTGTATCAGACTTGAAAAAGAATATGAAGGCAGCCATCCTAGGAGAGGATGCTGTCTGGCTGAGACACATGGTCAGTATCAGCAAAAAGGGTGCCACCTCTCAGGTTTGACAGTTGGAACAGAATCAACTCACCCCTTTTAGATCTGACCTCCTTTCCTGTTTGAGGAAGACTGCAGCGAGGGAGTCATGAATCTTGGATCCAGTTCCTGCTTTGTATGGCTTGGCCTAACATCCCTTTTTGCTTTTACCACTCTGTGTGTAGACTGGATGGTTATTAAAAGCATCAGAGGAATCTCAAGTAAAACATTTTTATTGTTTTTAAGAGCTTTGTTACAGCATCTCTGGAGCTCTGGCTTGGACCACCACAGACCAGAGCCAGGAACCTCAGAACAGCCTTTGGATATTGAATTACTGTTTGAACTATATCAAATTCCAAAATCACAACCACTGGCCAAAAAAAGAAGCCACTGTAGAACAGAATACACCCACACAGATGGCACAGACATCAAAATGATCATGCTGGGCCTGGCTCTGCTTACCCCCCTCACACAGAGTATTACCCTTGCTCCCATCTTTGATTTCAGCAGCTTTTTCCCACATGAAGAAGCCGAGTTCTAGAGAAGGATATAGTGCCACTGACTTATCACTAGCCTTACAATGAGAGTTCTTGTAGCACTTGGCTTTTTAATGAAGTTGGGTTTGATCTATCAGGCAGCCCCTCCCTTTCACTTGAGGACAGTATTAGAATCACGGCTGGATTATAACACACAGTAAGCTGTTCTGGGGTGATATGAATCAAAGCCCTGAAAGTGGGATTCCGTATAATTAATCATGGCTGACAGATTAAGGTATTGATGGTAGATTGAGAGGTTCAGCATTGGCCCGGGGGATAATTATTGCAGGGCACACTGTGTTAGGGTGATACTTTTGAATATCTAGCAATGTGGGAGGGAAGCTGGGAGGAAATAAGTGAATAATTGCAGCTAATTATAACTTGTGTCTGCATCCCAAATTAATTTGTTTGAATAATCAACTACCAACAGCAGTCTGATCCAAAAGGAAAAGCAAACAACTGCCCAGAAAGATCTAGACAGCTCCCATAAATTCTTCAGTCCCATGTCCGGGACAAATGTTTTATGGAACCGAGGCCCTAAATACAGCAGGGGAAACAGACAATATTATTGGGTGGAAACACTTGCTTTTGCTGAAGAAGTACGATAAATAAAAGGGGTTAGGAGAAGCTGAAGGATGGCGGAGTGCGGGATAGCAGACGGTGCTCTTGCCTTCACCTTCTTCCTATCCATTCACAACACGCCACCTCCTGCCAGCAGCCCACCTGCCTGCGCCTTCACAGGTGGGACATCAAATCTGCCAACGGGGAGGGACGGGGTGGCTGCAGGGGGACCAGACACACAACCGCTGCCGCTGCAGGGATAATAAAAGGTATCTAGGCTAGCAGAGCGGGCAGATGGAGGCAAAGCAGCAGCCCGCAATCTGTGCGCACACACCGACCAACCTACCGCTCCCTGCCCACGGGATCCCCATAATCTCCCAAGGCAGACCTGCTGTTACAAACACTCTCATCACTAACGCAGCGGGGGCAGCTAAGCAGAGAGAGTGAATGATCTAGCAGGGGGTTAATAAATGGACTGACGCAGAACAAAAAGGCCTGTCAGTTGCCATAAGATGTGCTCTGCACCCCTTCCACCCCCCAGGAAATTAAAAACTGCATCCTGTGGTGTACACTGTTTTCTCGGCATGTCTGGACTAGGCAATGGGGTGTGGAAGGATGGGAAGGGGAAAGTTGGGAGTCAAATATTTGTCCCAACTGTTGTTTCTGATGCAATATATCAGGCACTATTGCTCTATAGGACCAGGATGCCTGGTCTCTGCAAAATTGATAAGATCAAGCCATACTTGTGTATGCTGCTGCCAGCATCTCCTCCTGGTGAGAGCCCACTATATCCTGCCAGGCTGAAGGGCCGGATAGGCTGCTCTGCCTAACACCACTGAAGTCCATGCTCACATGTTTCCATGGAAATGAAAAGTGAACAAATGCCTATGATACAATATATCTTTTCCAATGTAGCTTTGGACCATTTCTAACGCCCTTTCCTACTGACAACTTTCACAACTACATATTTTGCAGGCACAACCAAAATAGAACAAGAAGGGGAAAGAAACAACTGATCATATGAAACAAAACCCACCATCCTTTCTAGTGAGCAGCTGAACTCGAAAGCACATTAATACACTAAAACCACCCTTCAAGGCAGAGACCTCCACACTAAACATAATTCAGTAATTCACAGGCTCCTTGTTTCTCACAAATGGTTAGAGACAATCTGTTCCCTCCCCTCTTCAGGTTGTTGTATGTAAAGTTTCCAGCACCGTTTTTTTCCTTTCCAAAGGAATGAAATCTCTCAGCTCGGAGGTGAATTCCCTACTGCCTGTTTGCCGCCTGTCATTGTCTGCTTTGCCGGGCGCATTGTCTGCAGGCAGGCTGCGCAGCGCAGGCCGGCAGCGCCCTCTCCCGCAGGCCAGCCCCGCTTGGACAGTTTGGCGCTGCACAGCTGGACTGCCAGCACGTACGGCCCAGGCACCCCGCTTGCTTTTGGGGTGCTGCTCTGGCCACCAGGCTGGCAGTTCTAGCGTCCTGCAGGTACGTGGGCAGCCAGGATCACCCAATGTGTGGTGCTGGCATCGCATGAGGACTAATCCCGGCAGCACCCAAAATAGCAGTAACTTCTACGCACCTTGAGCTAAGGCCAGCGGCATTTTGGCAAGCAGAGGCAGAATTCTTTGCCTGCCTACTGCTCTCTGTCACCTGCTGGGCACATCAGATAAAGGTGAGCTCCATTCATAGAGGTTTTGCTAGGGGCCTTGATTCCATCTTGCCAGAGGACTGTGGATTAAAGTAGTTATCTCTCTCTTAGACCCCAGTCTCTGCTCATCACCTAAGGTCTGGCTCCACCTTGCAAAGCACTAAGCAGCCAGAATAACTAATGGAGGATTCCTCAAGCCCCTCTCCTCAGGATCTTCTCAGCAGTTGGATCCTGTCCCACCCTGCCCTGGGCACTGTGCTACAGGCATCTCCATGCCCACATCACAGACCAACCTGCCCTGAGAGCTTAACCCTCAAACCAGGGGCGCAGGAGCACCGCACACGTTAGGAGAAGAAACAGGAGAGATCCTTCGTGAAGTCAAAGGCAAAGCAACGAGTTTTGTTTCTGTAGGCAGTTTGCTTGGGATTATCATTTTAAGGATAAATTACTGCTCCTGGTGCTGGGAGCCAAGGATGTGAATGGAGTTTCATGAATACAGATATGTTCCATGAATAAAATAAGTGAAGCTCATCTACAGATGTCACTTTACTTTCCAAGAGGGTGAAAACAAGGTGAGATGCCATGTCATGCCTCCCCCAGGAGATCCAGAAAGGGATCAGGCACCTTCATTAGACACAAAGAGAAGGTTGGACACTGCACACTGCCTGAGATGCCAGGCACGGCTGAGTGCTTCTATGCTCTCAGAAGAGTGATGTGTTGGAGAAGTTAGCGTTCCTCCATGGGGAACACCACTCCCAGGAAGCAAAGGACTCCTGGCTGCCATGAAAACACTTGGAAAGAGGAATCACTTCTGCCCTTACTTAGTGCAAGTGACTGCAGGAAGCCCCCAGCATCAGAGCCAGACCCAGCTACACACACAGGGCATTCAGCACCTGGGATAAAATCAGCAAAAGAAATTCTAAATTAAATAAAAGGGGATTTTGATTGACCAGGACATTTCCTTGGCCCAAAGGAAATGAGGAGACCAAGGCTCCCCATGTACAAGAATCAGCTCCACTGTGCTGTGTCCCAGCTGCCCTCCCCAGTATGGGCACTTGCAGATCTGGCCAGATGTGTCCTCAGGCTTTATCCAGACTCATGCGCCAGCACCTGCTGCTGGACAATCTTTCCTGCCATGTTCATCTCAGACAGCAAAAATAAACACCACGTCTCTTGCGTCATGTTGTATGTCCTTACAGAACTGTCCTGCTGCACTCCCAAGTCACTCCCTCCAACACCAACCCTGTTTTGCAAACCTCCTGGACTCAGCTGTCTTGGTACCCAAGTGATTTTCTCCAGGCTTGGGAAGATTGCTCCTTCTTTCCTTGCCATGGTGGAAACTCCTGGGTGTGCTGTGTGGGAGGGTAGATGTGGGTGAGTGCAAGCCAGACTCACATCGACAGAAGGTTGGCTTAAATGGGCCTGCAATGGGGCTGAGAGGCTGTTCCACACTCCACAGCAGGCTGGTAGGCTCACGGTCCTCCTGCGTGCTGAGCACACCCTGGGAGACCGTGTACTCCATTCTCCTCCAAGTCTCATCTGTCTCACACTTCTAATGAGTGCATGTATTCATGGTTTCAGTGAAATATATGACTCTATACTGCTAGGCTGCCATGAGCCAGAATTTATCTGCTCAGCAGATTCTGCCAGCTTCCAAGAGCTTGATATATCCTCCAAAAACAGTCTAACACTGACAGGGTCTCCCGGCGGTAGTTCCAGGTACTCTGTTGTGTACTGATGATAGGATGGTTTGGGTTTCCTCAGCACTCTTTCCCTCAGCCTTACTTCCTCCACCCCTGCTGGCTGTGGTAACACTCAAGAACCAGCTTCAGAGCAGGGCCTAGGACAGCTCTCTGCAGCCATCTCTACAAAGGGTCAACTCTAACCCTAAGCCTAAGCCTAACCCTCCCTGCGGACACTTGTCCCCATGGAGAGTTGTACCTTCCCATCAAAGCACACAGGGACCAAAAAGTGAGTAAATTCACCTTTTGATGCTCCAGGCTGATGAACAGGTCAACCTCCTATTGCTCAAAGGCAACACAGGTAAGCTCCACATGCCCTTGTCTCTCTCTGCTGTATACATGCCCCTGACACCAAACACCTTGAATATTGTGTCCAGTTCTGGGCACCCCAATTTGAGAAAGATGTTAGGATACTGGAATGTGTTCAGAGGAGGGCAACGAAGATGGTGAAGGGGCTGGAGCACAAGCCCTACGAGGAGCGACTGAGGGAATTGGGGCTGTTTAGCCTGGAGAAAAGGAGGCTCAGGGGAGACCTCATTGCTCTCTATAACTACCTAAAAGGAGGTTGTAGTCGGGCATGGGTTGGTCTCTTCTCTCAGGTGACCAGTGGCAGAACCAGAGGGCATGGACTTAAGCTTCGTCGGGGAAAGTTTAGACTTGATATGAGGAAAAAATTCTTCACTGAAAGGGTGATTGGCCATTGGAATGGGCTGCCCAGGGAGGGGGTGGAGTCACCGACCCTGGAGGTGTTTAAAGGGAGACTGGATGAGGCACTGAGTGCCATGGTTTAGATGATGGTTGGTGTTAGTGTTGGTGTTAGTGTTAGATTATAGGTTGGACTTGATGATCTCAGAGGTCCTTTCCAACCTTGTGATACTGTGATACTGTGATACTGTGATACTATGCCAGGCTGCCATGTCCACCTGTGACAGTCCCAAAGACTCCCCTACATTTGCCTTGTCTCCTGCAGCTGCATTTGAGAGCCACGGTCATCCAGTTGCTAGACTAGCACTACCATGGCATTTAGCTTGGGAAGGCGATGTTGACCCAGTCCTGACAGAGCTCTCCCAGCAGAACCATCACCAGTGCACCCACCTACTCAGCTCCAAAACTGCCTCTTCCACAGCTGCCCACAGCTTCCCTCCTGCATGCAGGCTCTCTGTTATTTCATCAAAGAAGCGAATCCCAGTAACGTGAGGACACTTGTAAAGCCACAGCTTTTCAGGTACTGAACTTACAGTTTATGTCTCCAGGGTGACATTGCAGATGAAAAACAAACACACAGAACTGACAAAAGGAATTTAAAAGAGAATTTTCTGCTATAGATAGCTGAAGAGATGAACAGATACAGACTCACTGCGCAAAGGTCAGTCATGTCTGAAATACACAGGTCCTTTTCTTTGCTGTGGCCTTCCAACTCTTTTTCCTTCTCAAAAACACCTGTCTTTGCCAGCTCCCAGGTCACTCTTTCCAAGAGGCTGCACCACCTTATTCAGTTGATGCTCTCTTCTTCTGTATTTTCTTTTGTTCAGAATAAAGACCTCATTTTATTCTTGCCTTGCTGTATTTATGATCTGCTTGGCTGCTCAGGGTCCCAACTGTGTACACTTTTCTTGTCATATTGATACAAGCTGCAGAATAAGCCTAAGTCATTTTGGGGGCACTAACAGTGGCATTTTATAACTGCTCCTTAGGGGTTTGACCTTCTTCTTGGAAGACCTTCTGTCCTTGAAATACAGTTTGAACTTTTCACATGAGATTACAACTGCTAAATACTCCTGTGCTATTTAAAGGTACCTTTGCTCTGATGATAGTAGTGATATGAACAGGAAAGCCACTGCTCCCCTACCACTCCATTTACTAGCAATGGATGACACCGTCACCTCTGAGTTGGTTTCACTGCCCTGTGCGCTGAGGGGTGAGACCTGCTGCAGACCTCCTGCATCACACTGGTGTAAATGATTCCATAGCAGTTGTCTCTTTGCTGGGGCTAACTAAAGGCTTGCAAATATCTGAAAGGATCAGAAGGAATCTGGAGTTTACACACCCTAACAGTCTCTGAACCAGTTTGTTACGAGTGGACAAGCAGTACACACCTTTCCAGGGCCGAGTCCTGGCCTCAGGAAGCCAGCAGGTGTCTGACACACGCTATTACAGCAAACTATAATTTCATTTTTGGTTTATTCCCCCAGCTCTTGTTAGCAGACTAATGAGTTTGTGATCATGATCTGCCACAGTTTCTGTATTGAAGACATCTTTGCACCTGTCTGCAGAAAGGCACCAGGTACTATACCGACCCCTGCGCGTTCTATCAGCACAGCTTGCTGCAGCACTGGTATACCCTCGTTTCACAAAAAGATCTCAGGGAAAATTCCTTCCTTCAGGGCTTCTTGCCAACCTGGGACATGAACCCCTGCTCAGAGGGATTCCAATTTAGCTTCAGTTCACAGTGCATGCTGAACAGGATGTGCAGCTCCAGTCAGTCTTGTCTGAAGCAGGGCAGAACCCAGTCCTACCTCCCCTGGTACTCTCCTACCTGTCACCCATGAGCAGCACCGAGCTCAAAACTGTTACCTTCTGCCCACAAGGCAAAAGTCGCTATTTGAGTTGAAACATTGAAGGCTGATGGGAATCTGTCAGTCCATGTCTAAATTGCACCAGAGTGCCAGCTGGGAAGTGGGTGGAAATGAACCTTTTGTCAAATAGTTAAACTCCATTTTCTCTAAATTAATTAATTCACAAAGAACAGATCCTTTTATAGATTTCACAGCTGAAAAAAAGCCAGTCTTACCTCCCTAAGCACTATCTGTCAGTCGTACCACAAGGAACAGAAGAGATCACTCAGTTGTTCCTCACGTGATCAATTTTTCACGGTGGAAAAAAAAAAGCCCCTGTGTTGGCTTTAGGTTTACCTGAGTTTCTGAGCTGCCTCACATCTATTTTTCTACAGTTACACCCCAACAGCTGTTTTTTCCTTTTGTTTGGAGCTACCCTATAGGGCTGTGACCCCAGCCTTCATGGAGCAGTCAGAAGCCTCACCGCAGCCTCACTTGCCCAGCAGTCAAGGCACAACCCAATTCTATTTTCAGACTGAATTTACCTCAGTTTGTACTAAATGCCAGGTGTCTGTTTGATATCTCTGCGGTGGTGGCAACTCTCCGATCACATTTGGTTTCCCATGGACAAGATCCAAGGAGTGACGGATGGCTGGACAGATGCCCAGCTAAAAGCTCAAGAGCCTAACAGCAAGAAGCATCTCGACGGAGACAGTAACATGCACCGCCACTGAAAACCCAGCTGTCCTTGGGCTCCTGCTCCTCATCTGGTAGCATGGCCTTAATCAGGCTCATCAACTTTGACAATCTCTAACTCATCAGGTCCTTAGTGCATAGCTGTGCTTGTTCCCCACTGAGTGTCCTGAGCAGCTGCCCAGACCTGTCTGTCTCACCTTCAGCTGCCAGGGAAGTGCTAAATCAGTAGCTATCTCCAAAGAGTTATCAGCTCCTTTCCTGTAACGGAGCTCTGTATGGGGAAGGTTTCCTCACACATCTCCCTATTTGGCACCCCAGGACTTCACTTGAAGTAAAAACCATGCTCAGTAACACCTCTCCTCTCCAGAGCAGAACATCAGATTGTCATTGCACATCAGACTACAGACATACACAGCCCATTATCTCATTTCTGACAGCAGTGAGTACTGTGATGTCTGGGAAAGAGAACGAGCCATCGTTCCCTGGTTGTCCTCTATGGCATTGCTCAAGAGCATCTCTGCTCAAGAACAAAGTATCCCTGGTTAGTCTGATACAGAAGCCGGTCCAGATCGACAATCATCCTTGCTGCTCTTCCCTGGATGCTTTTTATACCATGCAGTTTTTGAAGTTGATGGGCAATCAAAACTATCCTCCTGAGGCTGTCTTTGGCTAAAGCAATAATTCTGTCAAAGGGGGCTTAGCAGCTGACTTTCTCAGATGCAAATAACTGAAAAGTCTAAGTGTTTCCCTCAGAGATGAAGGACCTCCTCTAAACAGCAGATGGAGTAGTCACTCACTTTTGAGGTAGTCTTCTGCACCTGTAATGTTTCAGCTAGAGGCAAAATGGGAAAGAATAAGGCAACATGATAATCTGTCTTGGCCACTACTGAGAACAGAAACTTCACAGAAATAATTTCTGAAATCCAGAAAAGCAACAGAGGTAGAAAAGGATCAGTTTGCTTTCTTCTATATTTTGTGACGATGAAGAAGAAAGTGTTCATCATGAAGAGTCTCGAAGTGCCTTCTCTATTCTCTTTAGCTTATTTGCCTACTGGATCTCATCTTCTAGAGCCCTATGTTGTGGTCCACCACCACTATGGGAAGAACAACCATTTCTACAAGATTGATGTGCTCTGCACTAAGCCAGCAAGAACAGGAACCCAAACATCCAAACTAGCCTGAAAATACTGCAGGAGAGCATTAATTCCTGCACCATTAACAAAGCATAATCTCTGAGCTCAGAAAATGAAGATGGCACTAATCATACGCAGAGTTTCAAAAGGCAGTCTCTGGAGCCTGATCTGGCTGGTCGCCCCTATGACCACAAAGCAATTTCCCTGGGAATCTATCTGGTTTTCAGTTCAATCTCTCTTGGTTAGCATCTGCTCCTTGTCATACTCATTGCCTAGCCTAGAGGCAATGCATCCTCAGAAGACTTACAGGTGCCGCAGAACTACAAAGGAAAAAAGAATTTCACGCTCACAGAGCCTCTGCAACATCTATATGCTCACATAAGTAAAAATCAACCTCAAATAACATTTATAACAGGACAGAATTTGTTCTGGATTTCTGTGATTTCCAATGTTTTCTAGTTTTATTTCCAGAGCGTAAGATATTTTCCTTGCAATCTTGCTCAAGCCCTTCCCCATGCACTCACCTTCACCACCACCTTGCTTCTCCACCATCTTTGTTTTAAAAACCATTTTCTGGGTGTTCTGCCTGCATATCACTTTTCTCAGCCACATTTCTTCTAGAGAAGTTTCTATTCCTCTGCTCATTGCCTCTTTGTGGAAGAGGCTAGAGACCTCTTCTACCAACTAAGACAAATCTGGGGGTCCATGTGCAGCCACAATTACTGCCACTCACTCCATTTTATACCAAATTCTCCATGCCTTATACTTTCTGTCATTCACACAGGAGGAAAACAGCACGGACAACTTTGACAAAGCAAGTCCCGTGGCTACAGCCTCCTTAGATGGGTCTATAGAAGACAGCTTTGCTAGACACTGCTATTTACGAACCGTATCAGTTAATATACGACATAGGGATGCATGTGAGTAGTTTACAATATGAACTATGATATACACAAACAGTTTTGGCAGTCTCACTGGTGAAATTCCGAAACAATTGCCTCTCAGCAGACCAATACATAAACTTATTGCAAAATCTGATTTGCAGCTTCAGTTAGGACATTAAAATGTGCCTCGCTTACAGTATTGCTGACATCCTATGTCAGCAGATCACCCACCCCTTAGAAGCAGAACCTTATAACTTGATTGCTACAGCCTTGTGTTCCTGCTCCTTGTGTTGCAGCGGCCTTACTGGAAGGTACTAAGGAAGAGAGGAGGCTCAGCCGGGTGGAGCAAAGGTGGCCCTGGGGCTGTTCTGAGTATGCAGATGCTGTGGCTGTGCGGGTAAGGGCCCACACAGAAACATGCTGTAAGGCAGGTCCACAAGGATGAGCAGTGCAAAGCTGACACAGCCCTCACCTCAGGTTGTCACCATTCAATACGATTCTTCCACAGTCGTTTGTGTGATTGGCACGGCAAAAAGGCAGCCATGACAGCAGCAGAGAACTGCTTCCTGTAGGCACATCCTGTGCCTACGATCCAGATTCCACATGTGCACAGGATACACACAGAACAAGAACCAGGAAAAAAACGGGATATCTTCATAAAATAATGCTAGTAAGGGTGTATTTTTGCTGGTAAAACAGTGTGGCTCTCAAACAGAGATTATGCCTTTTCCCTCCCTCGTGTGCCCAAAGGCCATCCTGCCCATCAGAAAGCACACTCAGCAGGCCCGCATGTGCAAGTATGCACATCTGAAGGACAGCAAATACCTTGCCTTCTCTATTCTAATCTGTCCAGGCCTGCCTAATTCTTTCTTCCCCAGCCCTCTGCTACAGAAAGAGCTTCAATTAGAGCCAAAAGCACTGCAGACCAAGGGCTTCTCAGAGATCCAGCTTTTAGGAGTTGTCTTTGAATAGCAATTGAAATAAGGGTCGTGCTTTTGACATATAATTTTGCTGATGAATTTGTACTATGCAGAGGAGACAGTGATGATATTTTAGCAACATCCTTTGTATCACAGCAGTGAGGTCAGGTTTGAGAGAAATCAAACATTACAGGGAAAAATTCAGTACCAATGACACTGGCACTGCTGTAAATGCTGAAGGAATGTGAACAGAAACCATCACCTATACAATGAAGAATCTACAGTACGCATTACAAGTTGCAATCCCCATAACACTCACCAATGAGTGGATGGATTTAAGGGACTAAAAAATACTTTGAGAGTTTTGTTTTCAGAGTTCCTTTCCAAAGATAAGATCAGGCACCTGCCATTCATGTCCTATCTTGTCAAACAAGTTGGGAATACAGAAAAGTGCTTATGGTATTGCTCTATCTATACACACTTCTCTTACACGATACAGAACCATCATTTCTGCTGGTCATTATGTAACTCCATCTGTAATACATCTAATAACCCTCACAGAGTGGTTTACTGAGATAAACCCGACAGCTAAAGGGGGGTTTGCTGACTGTTCTGAGCTCTTAGCATCTGACAATGTTGCAGTTGGTACAGCTGCACTTTGAGTCTCAGGGGGGCAAGAATGGAAACGCAGTCAAGGTATCTTCTTGCCAAAACTTTCTCACATCTTTCTTGATGGTAATTTCCTAACACATATTCTTCCCACAAAGTTTTTACTTCTTCCACTTCTGTTAATCTGAACCTTTTTTCTCCAGAAACAACATGCTCATTCCTGAGCACAGGCAGTTACTGCCATGAACTCCAATTGCTCCGTTGTTCACCAGCACATGTGGTGGCTCATGTTAGCTCCAGCTCCTTCGTATTCTCCTGAAAGCCAGACCAATCACCAAAGGGCGTGAGCCACCAGCACCACAGCACACAGCAAACTGGCTCAAACTGAAAGAAACACGTAATTTTGGATCTGGATGCTCCCAGCTCCAGCCCTGGTGTCTCAGCCAAGATGGAAGCTGTTCCACTGCTGGATTCTCGGAAAAATTAAAGATTGTGAGGCCTCCAGGAAGGCAGGGTGGGAGGAACAGGAGATTCTCTGCACACTCACTTCTGCAGCAGCAAATCTCTCTAATGTGGTTGTTTGGATTCTGCAGAACATCCAAACTGGCATCTGACAGCTTCAAACCAGGCATTTCTTCCAAACTCTCATTCAGAGACAGACTATGCTGATACTAATTAAGTAATTTAAACTGGGACTTGCATCTTTCCTGTGCAATGTGGCTTCAGAAGCACTGCGCTACTGAGGAGTGTTTTGCAACTGCCAAGACATGAAAGTGTGTTTGTTATTAACACATCACTACATAATTAGGGGACTTAGCAGGGGGCTGGATATTCACATGTCCTTTTTCATCCACTGCTGACAGTGCTAGATGAAATTCTCTAGGTATCCTGTTAGGTGACAAGCGAAAATGAGTTCTGTGGCCAAAACGACACAATTTGGCACAATTTAGTACAGAGATGGCATTTTCTGCTCAAAAAGGGTCCAGAATTGGAACAGCAGGAGGTGCTACAGATCAAGATTGAGATGCGCTGGCCAAGCTGAGTGGGTGCCTTACGGAGCAGAACAGCAGTGGGTGCTGAAGTCCAGGACTGAGATATGTTGGCAGAGCTCAGATGGAGAATTTTGCCCAGTTTCTGAATACACACAGTCTGTATTTTAATTACAGTTCCTCTGCTCATCTGCATGGCTCAGCACAAACTTTCACTTCATGAATTTTCCAGGCCTCTATTAGGATCCAACCCAAAAGGCTGTTTTCAACTTCTTCATCCTCCACCCCCAGTAGCGACCACTTAAACCAGTGTATTCTGCTGTTGGCTCTCATTAATGTTGCGGTCAAGCATCAAAAACATACACACTAATTTAATTTATATAGACTGATCTACTGTTCCCACTGTAAAGAGTTTCAATTCAGATTAAACAAGGCCTGTAAACAAAGAGAGGAGGTTGCAGGTTTTCAGGGAGAGTTCAGATAGTAGTCAAAACATGATGACACGTAGACAAATGAGCTGGACAGAGAAAACCTGAATTATCGACTATATGAAGCCTGGGGAAAACAGAGAGATGCAGTAATATGATGGGGGTGTTGGACAGGACAGGAGGTAAGGGGACTGCAAGCACCTGCAATGCAAATCCTGCCCCGAGTACTGCATAATGTTTGTGAGGTACAGCTAAAGATTCCATCCCAGGCATTTCAGATACGCACGACCAATCCCAGCAACAATAAAGGAATTCATAGTTTCAGAAAAACTCCTCCCCTTTCCCCATTGTGCTCAGGTCTACAGTTTAAGCTGGACAAAGTAGGCCAAAGGGAATGGGTTCATTTGAATATGTAAATTCAACTTAACAAGGAGTAAAAATTGCTTCAAGCTTGTGAGTTCAAACTAAGAAAAATAGGTCTTCATCGCTCTTTTGGGAAGTGGAAGCTTTGGCTTTCACCCCTCTCTGATATTTTCTCCCCTTCTTCATCCCCTTACCTCTTGCCTCCTGCCTAAGAAGCGCCTGGCAGCCACCACATTTTAGTTGTTGTGCAAACTGTACCTGTTCTGGAAATAAAAAAAGCCCATTTTAGGCTCCAGGGCAACAACACAGAACATTGCATGAGCATCAGATGAAAAACTAATCACCCAAAAATGGAATTGTGGTTTAATTCCCCAAAGCATTGCTATATTAGATAGGTTTTCTGCTTGCAGCCTAACCCTCTGATGACACTGTACTAATAATGGGGTCCCTGAGCTGTGACAGCGCCATGGGTTGAGCCTGCCCTATGGGCACATCTAATTATGATGTTCTGTGACAAGGCTATAAATACACAGGCTCCCACAGGTGAAGACCTGATTGCAGTGAGCAGCAAGGGGTTCCGGCAGGTATCTGCTCTGTTCTCACACAGTGCAGCATTGCCCACTCAAACTGGAGGGCTGTTTATAACAGAGAGAGCCTCGCAAGCCCACACCCCCAGCAGCTCAGGAATATGGGAGCAAGCAAGACTTCACAGTCACATATAGATCAAACGTTAGCAGGAAAAGTGTCAAAGGGGAACAGAGTAAATTTTCTCAAAAGAAAAAGCCTACTGACAAAACCTAAAGCATCTGAGCAAAGGAAGAAGGGGTTACCTATTAACAGGCCGGCTCTGGTAAGCTGAATGCAGTGCTGAGAGGAGATGAAGATAACCAGTCTTTTATAGAGTACTTAAGCAGGTGGTTATTACAGGAGAAAAAACAAGGATTTCTTGAAGAACAGGGAAGGCCTCCAAGTTTTTTTCAGGATTCTGTTCTTAACGAATGCTTTAGGCTCATAAAACTAGTCAGTGCCCCTGCACACCATTCGCTGCTGGGTGAGTGGAGTCTTTTACTTACTCTTTTTTTCCCTAGCAATTCCTGCCCCCATCGTCTGTTTGTCCTGACCACCTTCACATTTGTGGCCTGCACTTGCTCCTAGGAATAACTTCACAGGAACAACAACAGAAAAAGAAAAGTCTTTTTGATAAGGGCTAGCAAGAAACGGGACCCAATGGGCAATGCTGAGGGCCAGCCATGAATGCATGGTAGCAGCTGCTGTGTATAAGCTGTTCACTGAATACAAATTCCTGCATTCTAAAAAGAAAATTCCACAAAAAGCCTTCCACTATCCTGTCTCCTTTACTGTTTGTTTTGTCAGAGTCAAAGGAGATGACAATCGCTCACAACATAGAGCTGAATAAGAAAATTATCAGCTGCCTCAGCCAACGCACTGCAGCACAGTTGTCAAACTCCTGCAGATTTTGTTGTAAGTCTTACAGTTACCGTCTCCATGATTTCTAAAGAAATCTAGAAAAACTCCCTTTCATTAAAAAGGGAAACCTCCCCTTCAACTCACTACACCACCTCTGTGATGGAACAGACAACAGAGGATGCTCTCTCCCACTGCTCCCAGCACAGGCTGCCTTGGGAGATGCGTGGGCAGATCTGAAGTGGTAACTCACCCTGGAGAAGGCACGAAGGATGCTGAGACCAGAAACTGTGCTGCAGAGGAAGAAAAAGCACACACTGGCCAGCAGTCATCTTCAGGGCAGTGCCCAGTGTGCTGCATAGGAGCTGCTTGGAGGATGAGCTGTTGACTGAATACTAATTCTTGCATTCTAAAAATAAAAATGAACCAAAAGCCTCCCACTATCCTGTCTCCTTTACTGTTTGTTTTGTCAGAGTCAAAGGAGATGACAATTGCTCACAACACAGAACTGAATAAGAAAATAATCAGCTGCCTCAGCCAACACGGCTGTCAAGGGGGGCAGGCCTGGCGCAAACGGGGGAAGGGGGGTGCTCCACAGCACACAGACCCACAGAGGCAGCAGCGAAACAGGGGCTCTGTGAGGAACAGCCCATGGGAAGGGCAAAGCCGCGCCATGCAGAGAAATGTGCGGGCCCCATGGCCTCAGCCCGGTGCTCGTAATACGGCGGGGCCAGGGCCAGCGGCAGGCCCAGCAGTCACTGCAGGTTCCCCGCTGCTCTCCCGGGCCGGGCTGTGCCCAGAGAGCCCCAAGGCCCGGCGATGCCCCCGACGCCGCGACCGCTCCCGCCATTTCTCCTCTCGAGGCGCCGCCGCCGCAGCTTCCGCCTACCCTGCTATTCCCGAAGCTCGGTTACGCAGACACCGAGGCAGCGTCTCCCCTGGTTACACAAGTTGCGCTGCGAGAGGCCGCGTCACTGGCGTAGGGCCCGCGCGCTTCCCGAAGCCGTGTTACGGAGGCCGGCGTGCGGCGGGGGCGCGACGCTACGGAATTGGCGTAAGGTGCCGCGGGAGGCTAAGGAGACGGCGTAACTTGAGGGCGGGTCTACGGAGGTGGCGTAAGGCGGCAAGAGGCGCTACGGAGTTGGCGTAAGGCGGCGCGCTGAGTTACGAAGGCGGCGCAAGGCGCGGTACTACGGCGTTGGCGTAAGGCGGGGGCGGGGTTACGGCGTTGGCGTAAGGCGGGGGCGGGGTCACGGCGTTGGCGTAACGCGGGGGGTCCGCGCGCGCCCCGCCTCAGGCGCGGCGGGGAGGGCCGGGCGCGTCGTGATGTGGCAGCGCTCGGTGTGCGTGGGGCTGCTGGCCCTGGCGCTGGGCTACCTGTGCCTGCTGGGCCCCGAGCTGCCCCACTCGGCGCTGCAGCACCTCTCCGCCTCGCTGCTGGGCGGGCTGCGCCGCGCGCGCTCCCTGGAGGCCCGCATGGTGGCGGCCTGGCAGGCGGCCATCGTCCGGCCCGGGCGGCCCTGGGCGCGCGTCGCTGTCGGGTACGTGCGGGGGCTGGGGCGGGCGAGCGCCCCCTGGCCGGGGGGGTGGCGGGTGCGAAGGTGGGCTCCCCCTGGCGGTGGGGCTTGTGGGGGGAGTGGGCGCCTCTTCCCAGGCCGGTCTCTGTCCGCGTATCCACGTGTGTTTGCGTGTATCTGGGCCTCCCTGGCCAGGCAGGGCTCTTCCTCCTGAAAGACCTCCTGTGGCCGCAGCTGGGAGCTTGCTGGAGCTCCTGCCTCTGCGTTAAACCCCTCTATTCGTCTCCCGCACCTTTAGGTTGCATTAAACCTCTCTGTTGGTTTTCCAAGCATTCAGGTTCCATTAAACCTCTACCTTGGTTTTCCAGGCATTCAGGTTCCGTTAAACTTTCTGTTTGTTTTCCAGACGTTCAGGTTCCATTAAACCTCTTCATTAATTTTCCAGGCCCTTAGTTTTCCAGTCAAGGGCAATCCCTGGCAGAGTCCCTTGGGAGCACAGGTACCTGCCTGTTGCATTGCTTCACCAGGGTGGATCTCAGCCGAGGGGATTAATGGTCCAGAAAGTCATGTATGGGTGATTTCAGTGTGTTGTACAGTTCAGACACAGATAAGCAAGACCTTATCCCTGGCTTACATTGCTCATAAAACAGATTTCTGTGTGGATTCTGAGGGACTTGGAGCTGCTGGGCCATCCCCTGACCAGTGGCACTTGGAGCCACAGCTGACAATAAATAGGTACAGGAGATTTGCCCAGAGAAGTCGTGGCTGCTCCAACCCTGGAGGTGTTCAAGGTCAGGTTGGATATGGCTTCAACCTCTACGGCAGGAAGGTAGAACTGGATGGACTTTGAGGTATCTTCCAACCCAAACCATTCTATGGTTCTACGTCTCTCTCTCTTTTAAGTATAAGGACAGGATAACTTGACTTTGACTAGGAGACTGGAGTGTTGGGAGAAGTTACTGCACCTCCGTGACTGTGTAGCTCATACAGCATTAGCTGGAGTTTGTCTTGCTCTTGCATTATGGTTGATGCAGACTTTCTCCTATGAATATATGACAAAACAGGTTTTTGGGTACGTCATTGAGTCCTCTCCTTTGCCACACCTTCAGTGGAACAGAGTGAGGTATCTTCAGTTTAAGCTTTGCTTTTTTCTTTGCTTTAAAGCAATTGAATATCTATAATATACAGACACCCTGCAAACACACAGGGCCTCAAAGTTCAACAGCAAAAACAGTTCCTTAGTGCCTGTCCCAGCCTTTAAGGGATTTTATTACAAGCATGAAGTGTGTTAGCAGAGGAATGGCAGAAGGAGAAGACGGACGTTTAGAAGATGATTATGGGTGTCTCGCTTCAAAGAGCTGTGACATGGTTTATGTCCCCTTGCAGCCTTACGGATTCATTAAAATAGAAGATGGCCAACTTTTTTCCGCAGCGAGTTTGGGGCTAGAATGCTGCTTGAGCTTCTTGTTTCTTTTGTTTTCTTTGCTGTGTGAGGGGATTTTTGTCTCCTTAGTGTGTGAGATGATGCACAGCAGAGGATTTCTGAGCTGGTTACCTCCCGCACTGAAAAGCCTCGGGGTTTTAGTGTCCTTTATTTTGTGTGATGCGACCCAAATCATGCATGAAAGGTCACCAGCAAGGAGGAACACTAAGGGGCTGTGCACTTCACGCTGGCGCCTAAGCAGGCCTCTGCATTCAGAGAGTACTGTAGGTAGACACAGCGTAAGCTGCAGACCTGCAAAAGTGTTATCGATTCTTTGGATCTCTGTCAGGGAAGTGTGGGGCAGAGGAACAGAAATTGCATTTGGCAGCATTTCTTGAAGATACTTTAGTAATTGCTGGACTCATCTCAGTAAATATTTGGTACGTATGGTGTCTCCGAAACCAAGGAGTAGAAGCAAGGGCAAGTGTTTGTAAACTTCCTTCCTGGGGGCCTGGTTCTAGCCCAGAAACCTTCCTGTTCTTGTATTTGAATTAAGACTGTGTTTAAATTGATGTAATTGATAAGAAATGGGGATTGTGAGATTAGAGCCACAGCTCAGACTTCACACGCAGCCTAGCTCTGCTGAAATGGTTCTTAGCACTTCCTAACTATTGCAAGAGTTGCCCCCCTGGTTCCATTGTTTGAGAGAAGGTAGTTCTGGAAACTTGAGATGGTCCTTGTGAAATTGCAGTTTTCAAATATTTCAGCTGACAAATTGCTCTCTTGACTTCTAAACAGAGCCAGCCTGTTGCAGGAGGTGGTTATTGTTCAGAGTAGCTGAAACTCCAGAGGCCAATCTAGTAGACTGAAATACCTTTAACAGTTCTGAATTGCCTGTATGTTTTAAACCAGAAATACGTTTTTTTTAAAAAAAAAATCTGCCTATTTTAAGAATTAAAAATTTTAAATGTTATTCTTCCTGTGCCTAGTCTTTTTAGCAAGCCTAAGGCAGCACATGAAGTGTAAATTGTACTGCAACATAGGCAGCTACCCTTGGACCCCACAGCTCACTTATCCCACTCATCCCTGTCTTAATTCAGAAACCCCTCTTTCCTCTGCAGTGCTAGAATGCAATAAAAAGCATGTCAGAAGTAGAACACTTTGGTAGAGAATTTCAAGAAATTCATATGGCTGTGTTTTTTCTCATTTGGTTGTTTTCCCTCTTAGCATGAAGGCTGCGAACAGCAAACATCACTGGCTGGGAAGTCAGTATTTTGTGTGGGTTTCCCAGTATGCATTTTCCTTCTCTATTCCAGGGTCAACGCCTGTGTAGATGTGGTTCTGTCCGGTGTGAAGTTGTTAGAGGCGCTCGGTCTCGAACCTGGGGACGGAAGAAATCACGCGGTCTTGAACTCCAGGCAGGACCTGAAAGAAGCATTCGCTCACTTCATGGAGAAAGGTGCAGCTGCCGAGCGCTTCTACAGTGACGCCGAGTCTTTCCATCACATTGCGCGGATGGCCTCCGAGTACCCTGGTGCACAGGCACGTCTGCCACCTGAAGAGAAACATGGTTCTTACTTTCTGCATTGTTGGTGACCCCTGTTCTCTGTCTGTGAGAGTGCAGATTGTTTTGTGAGGAAGCCTGTGCTGTAGCTAGGGTGTGTTAATGCCTTTCTGCAGAAGGCTATGCCTGCTGCAAATAGTGAGGGTCCGAATGGTCTGTCCCTTGCTTGCTGTCCCGAAACTGGAATGTCCAAGATGCTTCTCTAGGAATACTGTTGTGTGGGAGCCAGATGGGGCTGATGCTGTGAAAGAGGCTGTAACACCTTGTGATGAGGCAGGAAGTGAGGAAATGGATCCAAGCATTAGGAGCTGTAAACACTCGGATCACCTTCAGCTCCTTAACACAGGATTTAAATTCTCTATAGAAGAGGGGGTGATGAGAAGAAATAAGTAATTTTTCTGAAGACTCCCTTTCCAAAAGGGATTTTGCTCTAATTTATACTAGGTCTTCCAAATATGGCTTGATGCCTTGTTTACTGTCACCTCCGGGTGTCTGCGACCCAGGATAATCTATATTCTTTGTTTCAAACTTCACATCAGAGTTTTCTTACTTGAAAGTCTGATCTTTCTTATATGAAGAAACTTTCACGGTTCCACTCCCTTCATGGGGGCACCTGATCCACTGGGAGGTGTCCCTGCCCATGGTGGGGGGTTGGAACTGGATGGGCTTTTAAGGTCCCTTCCAACCCAAACCATTCCACAGTGCTGTGGTTTCAAAGTGGAGGAAGCAGAAGTCCTTTTTAAAGGACTGCTTGTTAGCCTTGCTAAAATGCCACAAGTTACCAACTGCCCCAAAAAAGTTGTGGAGAGATAGGATCTCATTATGTGAAGAATGGATTAATTTGTACGGGGCTGCAATTCACCTGATGGCAAATACTCAGGTTAAGAAAAAGTCAGAGAACGCTTAAGCTGATCTCATAGAACTGTTTTGCCCTCAGCCCCAGCTTTATCAGCTTCTGCAGTGCAGGCCTTTTTCTGAAAGCTGACTTCTCTCCTCTGTACTGAGGACGAAGCGTGTCTAAAGTGATCAGAGCAAGGGAATGCCCATACCTGCCTCTTTGTTTTACAGCTTTACGTAGGAGGAAATGCTGCTCTCATTGGTCAGAAGCTTGCAACAAATCCAGACCTGAAGGTACGAGTTCCCAACATTTCCTGCTATTCGCTCGATTTTAATGAGGCTCCAGTTTCTTCCCTGTAGATTTGGGGATCTTGCAGTTGTTTCTTAAGTTGTGGTGAAGCCAACCATTGGCCTTAACTTGAAAAGAGTAGCTGATTTTTTTTTTAAATTTAGTAATTTTTTTTTGAGAACAATTGTCTTGGTGTTGTTTAAATGCACTGAAATGCTGGCAGGGGATCCCTGATTGTTTTTTTCTTGTTTCTAGATCCTCCTTTGTGGTCCAGTTGGTCCTAAACTCCATGAACTACTTGATGATAATGTGGTTGTGCCACCTGAATCCATGCAGGAAAGAGATGAATTCCACCTTATCTTGGAGTATCAAGCAGGTACCTCACCAAAGGCTGAATGTTAGATGGGAAACCTGAACACACTAAGATATTCCTGGCTGTATAGTTGTTTTTATGAGTCAGATAATTCGAGAAGGGCTGTGTAAGTTATCAGTATTGGCCTTAGTTCTTCCTGCTCCTGGAAGCATCCAGATTAGGTGATACGTTATTAGATATCTCCTTTTCTCAGCATCTCTGCTCTTAGCTGAGAGCTGTCTTGTGATGCAGCTCTGGGCACCTTTGTCCTGGTCAGAACTTTGTAAGACTTATCTTAAAAGGAGGCAGCACTGATGACTTGATGCTGGTTTAGTGGGGTTTCCCCGCATCCTGGTCACATTCTCCATAGTGTAACCAGTATGTGGTCTTGGAGAGCCTGCTGGTGGAGGTTCTGCCTGTAACAGCCTCAGAAATGCTTGTGTCCAAGACGTTGCTGTGGAAGTTTGTGGTTATTTATTCCCCTACACTTCTCTCTGACCAGTTATCGTGACTGGCACAAGGACCTGATGCTGTGTGGACAAGGATACGTGTACAGATGGGGAGAGCTGGCAGAGGGCTGGCACTGGCCTCTGGCTTGTGTCATCCCTATCCTCTCTAGGCTGGCTGTTGTTACTGTTTTCTCATGTCTCAGTGTCCTGGAGATGGAGCCCATTTAATTTGTGATCTTGCCCAGGAATGAAGTCCCATACACACACAGCACAGATGCAGCTCTGTTCTGCAGAGCCTTCCTGGGAGTGGTCAGGCAGGAGCAGAAAGCGCCGCAAGACTGTTCAGGGTGTGCATCACAATACAGTGTGAGTCCAGCTTGGTGCCAGCAGGGAGGGTCTCCCCTCTCTGTGCACACTCCAGATGTTTGCCTTAGCCAGCTGTGGCACTCGCCTGATTGCATGATCAGCCAACACAACTGATTGAAACATTGCAAAGCTTGCAAAACCAACCAAGTAGTGGATTTTCCTTATGGTCGGACAAGCATCTAAATGAGGGAGTGAACGAGGAGCATGAGTGAGAAAAGGAGCAAGACTTCTCGTGGCCAGCAGTTGCTGTTAATTGGACACAGTCACAGTGTGAAATCATGCCTTTGGATTCCTGCAGGATACCCCAAAACCATCTCCAAACACGGGGTCTCATTTGCCTTTCTTCTGAGTTAACCTGCTTCTATTTATCACACAGGTGAAGAATGGGGACGAGTGAGAGCACCCACTGCCAACCGCTTTATCTTCTCCCATGACCAATCCAATGGCGCCTTAAATATGCTGGAAGTGTTTGTGTCCAGCTTGGACGAATTTCAGCCAGACCTTGTGGTACTTTCGGGACTTCACATGATGGAAGGCCAGAGCAGGGAGATGCGACAGAGGCGACTTATGGAGGTCAGATACGTGAATACCAATGTCTCCTTGATTTCCATTCCAACAAATGCTTTATGGCAAAGTCTTGGTTTCCCAAGTTTGAACTTGTAATCAGGCTGTGTGCAGATCTCCCACAAATCTGTTCAGTACTGCTAAAAGAATATGAGCAGTAGGAATGGCCAAAGTCTAATCCTGTAACACTAATATTTCTTGAATTGAGTGGATTGTCCAGGGGAATGAAAGTACGTTGCCATAGTTACTAGAGCTTATCTAGTGGCTCAATTACACTTTCTCTATCCAGATGCTAAGGTGATCAAGATTATAATCAAGACTTGCATTCTTTAAGCAGCATCTGTGTCAATAATCCAAGATGCAGCTTTCTCATCTGAGCCTGGAAGAGCTACACCACATTTTCTTTATTATACACTGATCACTGCTTGTTTTACAGCTGAGTGCCCTTCCCGATGCAACATGATGGCCTTTTTATTTCCTTTTTCGCTATTCTAGGATCAGCTGTTCTACAGAGGCTTCAGGTTTGTGAGGCTTCTGAATCAGTCCATTAGAAGAATGCCAAGTTGGGTGCAGATAGAGTTAGATACAGTGCTCCTGCCTATGGGGTTCTGAAGACGAGATGTTCTTTTTGTTTCTGCCCCTTGGCAGTATGGTCTGGCACTTGTCAGACATCTCATTTGGAATTGTGTTTAAACCTATACACAAGAAGATTAAAGGATGTGCATCGCAGAGTTAAAACTCCTTTGTTCTTTCCATTTCTTAATGAATATGTGGTTTAGGGTGGTCTCTTTTCCTGTTCCCCTGTAGGCTGTGGCCTCCATCTCTGATATCCCTACGGACATTCCCATACATCTAGAGTTGGCCAGTATGACAGATCAAGATTTTATGAGCAACATTATACATCAGGTAAGGAAAATGAAAGGACATGCATTTGTGTCTGTTTCTTCCATGTCAAATGTCCGGGCTGTTAGATGGATAGCGAAACAAAAATTAAAAACTAGGGCTGTCCATTGGAAGGTAAATTGACAAAGTGGGTTTAATGCCTGCTATTGCATTCTGAATGCTTCTGTTTTCTCTGCAAAGGAGAGCTGCAATGACTTGTGGCTTAGCAGAGGACAGAGTAGTTTACTTTAGCAGAGAGAGAGAGTATTCAGTTTGGACAAGTCTCTCCAAGAACCTTCATTTAAGAGGTATCTTACCGTGCTCTCAGCTGATCATCAGACCATTTTCAGCAAGGAGTAAGGATTTTTTCCAGATCTGAGTTTATTCAGCATCTGTATTGAGTAAAAAAAAACACACAGCACAGCTGGGCTCTGTTCTCAGTTGTAAAGATTTTGTGTAGTCATTGGGGGAGGTGGCCCAGTAAAAGACTCACAGCTCCACAGATACAAGTAACTTTGGGTGGTTGAGATTTAGCAGGTTTGTAAATTTCTAGAAAAAAACAGGGTTTGAATTTGAGCTGAGTTTATAACCCTTTGATTTCTTTGCAGAATTTCTTTCCTGCAGATCCCACTAGTTCCTTGATTAGCTTGGCACAGCTAATCCCAGTGTTAGGAGTATTTCCTATTTTGTTAGTCTTTAATGTCAAGTTGTATGTCTAGAAAATTAACTGCACAGAATGAGCATGCGGCCTCGGCTTGAGATGTCTTCTTGGCTAAGCAATTCTTGCAGACTTGCTGAGCTGGGGAAGCCTGCGCAGCGATTTTATCCTGCATCTCTCCAGGAAACTGGGTGCTCCCTTCTGCTGAGCACGCTGGTGACAGAACCACCAGTGGAAGACTGTAAAAACTGTGCCTGAATGAGGAATATCCTGGTCTGATTCTCTCTCTGAAGGAAAAACCATTGCTCCTGTGTTTCTGTTAGCAGGTCTTTCCCCTGGTGAACTCCATTGGGCTGAATGAGCAGGAGCTGCTCTTCCTGACACAGTCCGCCTCTGGTCCCCATGCCTCCCTCGCTTCCTGGAGCGGAGTTCCGGATGTGGGTGTAGTCAGTGACATCCTCTTCTGGATCCTGAAGGAGCACGGGAAGGCTGCAGAGCGGGCCTCTGATCTCACACGGATCCACTTCCACACCCTGGCCTATCACATCCTTGCCACAGTGGATGGGTACTGGGGCAACCAGGTCGCTGCGGTGGCCGCCGGGGCGAGAGCAGCAGGGACTCAGGCCTGCGCGACCGAAACCATCGATACCAGCAAAGTCTTCCTGAAAGCTCCCCTGGAGTTTGTCACCTCCCAGACAGGGGCACCTGCCAAAATCTCTTTAAACCCGGATGAGCCAGTGGTGCACTGGCACAAAGAAGGCATCTCGTTCCATTTCACTCCCGTTTTGGTGTGTAAAGATCCTGTCCGGACCGTGGGGCTCGGGGATGCAATTTCAGCTGAAGGACTCCTATACTCAGAAGCGTATTCTCAGTAGAAGACCAAGACCCTCCTTTATCTCCAGTACTGTACATTGTCCGAGGAACCATGGTGTTCTCAGTAGGGTTTAGGCCAGTGGTGAAAAGGAACAGGAACAGAAGTGGGGCATGGTGCTTTCTGGATGTAAGTGAAAAAGAGCCAAAGAATAATTCCAGGTATAAACTGTCAGATACATTCCAGTCACTTGGCAATGACTTGAACACTTCATATTTAGGTGTGGATGGATTAATATTTAATGTGAAAATTGGCTTTGCTTTGTCTTAAGTATGCAGGAAAGAGAAATGAATACCAAAATCCAGGTTTGGTGTAGGTTTGCTGTTTGTAACTCTGAGTGGATCTTCTCTGTCAGTGCTGGGAAGTCCAGCAGCCAGGAGTTTCCTGCGTGTGGGTCCCAGGGAGGGCACAGCAGTGCTTGGCCCTGCCTTGCCTCTGATAAATTAAAAATAAAAGGCTCTTGCATTGTCTCCTCACAGCACATTGCGATGTGGCAAGAGCAAACCTTCCGCTTGCTTGGTGTGATGATAAAATCTTTACTGATGCAATGACTTACCTCTCGACTCAGTGCCCCCAGCGCTGGAGGGAGCCGGAGTCTCAGTGTGATGCACACTCTGCTGGCTCCTTACGTGCACAGAGAGCACCTCGCTCAAGGCTGTGTGGATTACTCTGGGTATCTGTTGCCTCTGTCACTAAAGGTGTTCAGCTGAGCCCCAGCAGCCCATGCTTACTCTTTGGGCAAGTAGAAGTGAGGATAATCAGGGTTTGTATTTACGGAGACAGCTTTATCTTCTGGCCAGGTAAACCGTAGATAAAAATGTGTTTGCTCTGCATTCGATAACAGGCTCACAGCCAGGGTTCTCTGTAGCAGTGGGTGCTTCTATCTGGTGTTTTACAGAAAAGCTACTGAGTGCTGAGACTCATTTTTCCATTTGAGAACACTTGCACAATTCTCTCCCGTTGCCCTGCCTTCCGTTTGGAAGGGTTAAAGTATTAGGGAAGGGCATTCCAGAGGCTCAAAAGCTGCAGCAATGTTTTCCAGGTGAGCGAGCAGGGCTCTTTAGGCTTTGATTTTGGTTTTTCCTCTGACCAGGTCACTGATAGCTCCTTTACTCTGAGCAGCCTTCGAAATTAAAAATGTAGAATGATGCATCCTTGTTAAATACTCTGCTTATATTTTTTTTCCTCTTCATGGCAGCACCAGCACTTTTTGTCTCTCCAGCATGGTTTTGTCACTGTTTGCTTCCAGGACATCGGGTGTGTTGGCACAGCTGTTGCACAGGTATTTTCAGTGTAATTGGTTTAAATGCAGCCAGCAGGTCTATATGAGCCTGTGCTGCACCAGGGTCTGTAGGAGGTGGCTTCAGGTTAGGCTTTGACTCTCAGTGGAGGGGAGGAGCATCCGTATCGCTGAGGCTGCAGCGATCCATTTCAGTAATGCTGTTGTTGCTGTCAGTGAGGTTCTCTGGTCGGAAGATGCCATTGCGAGTGCTTTGTAAGGATAAAAACTGCCAGGTGTTGTGTAACTTGTACTGCCTTAGCACACTGCAGACTGTCAGTGTGCATCCAGCTTCTGCTCTCCCTCTGAGCAGTGTCCTGTGCTGTACCGGAGGAGAAATACAGCCAGTGCTGCTGTGTTTCCCTGCTGCTTGTCCCATCCTGATCTTCCATGGAGTCTCAGCATTTGTCTTGGGGTGGCATCTTCGTAAGACTTGAAGTATTTCTACCCAGATTGGTTTTTATTATTGGTAAATTGTACAATGAGACTTGGAGTTCTGTTTTAGTGTTCCTACAGAAAAAAATAAATGAGAAGTGTCTCTTCTCAGCTGTCTCAGAGAGGCCACTGGCAGGGTCCTTGTGCAACTTCTGATCACAGCCTTCTGGCCCAACACCTCTGCAGCCTCCAGAGGCCGTGCCAGCTGCAGAACCCACCCTTCGCTTACCCTGAGTCCTGTATTCCTGATAGTGGGCCAGGCTGTGTGGATTTCTGAGTTGGAAACAGAACAAAACTAAATACACACAAGCTGTCACCGGCAATGGTCCTACTGCTGTGTTCACTTGCTCTCTTCCAAATCCATGGCTCGGATGCCAGGCTGGTGGGAGTACATTGTGTTATGGCCATTTACAATCATACAGCAGCACCAGCAGAACTTGTCCAAGGGTGAGTTATGTCTGGATTTAACAGGAGTGTTGCAGGCCTACATTATCTCTCTTTTTTTAAACTACTTGGAATAAGTCACTGCTGTGAACAAGTATGTTTCCTGTGGCCCTGCCATCAGGGCGCTGTGTGTGCCTGGCATGGTGTCACTCCTGCAATGCCAGTGGCCATCATGGCCACAGCTCCCGATGGCTGGGCTGCTGCTCTGTCTGCTCTCATCAGGCACAGCTCGCCTGGCCACCCAGCTCACTCACCAAGCATTGTTAGCCAGACGTGCTGGTGGGACTGCGGCTCAAGTTCTGAACCAATCTCTGATAACAGAATTGCGTGGAGGGGCAGGACCTGCAGCCTCTCCTCACACCCTGTGAACAAGAGGCACCGAGCACCCCTCTGCTTTCCCACCTCACCATTAATACAGCCAGGGTTGCAGAGTCTCTTGAGCTCCTTTTCCTGCATGTTGGGGCTGTCTCGCACCTCCACACAGCTACAACAGTGACCACAAAGAGAAGCTGCTTTGTCTTTACCAATGGAAACCACTGGTGGGGTTTTTTTGGTCTTTATAGGTGGAAAATTCAGTGAAATTTCTAGTGGTTGCGGGTTTTGTTTGGCTGGTTTGAGATTTTTGTAAAATACAAAAGCCCTTGTTAAGTGAGAGACTTTTTAAAACAAATCTAATGGATTCTAAAAATCCTGAGCTCTGTTCACTATGAAGAAAAGAAAGTTGCAAAAGTACCAAGGCTTCAAATCCAGCTTGAAATAATCCCTGCTTTCCCCTGATCCTCCCTCTCTCTGTTCTCTGTGTTATTGCTGCCCTGAAGCCCACAACAAGGGGGACTCAGTCCTCAGCTGGCCTCACACTCCTAGACAGAGGGGTTCCCACTGGAAATGCTGATCCACACACAGTTTGCTGATGATGCAGGTGATGAGCTCATCACTGGAGCGGCTCTCGAGGTGATAAAACCTGTGCATGCTGGCCACGGAAGAGCCAATCCCAAATCCAACTTCTTCCATTTTAAAGGCTCTTTAATTTCTGTTTTCCCCTCTCTAGGGGAATTGCACAGCCTTGTTAAGGAATTACTTGATTTTCTCGTACTGTTGTGTTTCTTGGTTGCCTCCTGCTGTGGTGTGGGAGATCTCGTTCAGTTTGCTCTCTTCCATGAGATTTGCCATCCCAAGTTTCTTTCAGCTTCGTTGGCCTAAGGCAGGGTCGCTTTAGCAGCTGCTGCCATAGCTTGTACCCCACGGACAGGAACAGAAAGTAGGGGGTTTTAAACAGTGAAATCTGCTCATTGTTTTTTTAATTCTGTCACCCTGCACTGACATGGCTGGAATTAGTGCCACAGGGTGACCTTCCCAGCCTTGTCCTGAGCAAAGAGTTACAGTGAATGCTGGGACAGTTTTTGTGGGAATGGGACAAGGCAACATAACTCCTCCCAGTGGCCCTGGAAGTTGCTTACACAGTGCTGCCCGGCTCAGCTTTTGGAGCCTGCTTGGAGCACTTGTCACATATTCCTGTCACACATGTGCTGCAGCACTGTCTGCTGTGAGGAGGCGTGTCATCGTTTTCAGGGCATTTGGAAGAATAGTATAAAAATGGAGGGAAATACTGAATTTACACTTCAATGGCTTGTGTCATTCTGCATTAAATCAGTATTTGAAGATGAATGGTTGTTTCAAGCCATATTAATTACACTTTTCTCCAGTGTAAATACTGTTGTAGTAGAAGCTTACAGTTAAGTTTTAAACCTGTGATCACACCAAAGTGGTGGTCTCATGTTTAAAACAAAAAATATGTCTACACATCCAGTGGTTCCATTAACATCAGCTGAACAGAGGCCCCAGCAGAGGCTCTCCTGTTCTTCATTCAGGCACCAAGGAGGCTCCTAGAGAGAAATGGGAACACGAAAGTTTCCTTTGCACTTTGTTAGGAAAGTTTGAAAGTTTTAATACCTCAGGTGGATCCTAAGTGCCAGCCAGGCTGGTTTCTCAGGGAGTTATTGCTCCCTGAGGATGTTCTCTCAGCAAAGGAAACGAGGCAGGTTGGAAATAGCACACGTGGCCATTCCCTTCTGTGCTGGAAGCCCGGGAAGGCATCTGTTCCAAACAGCTTGGGAAACTGAGCCTGGTCTCAGCATTTGCTGAGATCTCACCAGCTGAAGAACACAAGTGCTGGCAGTGGAGAGGGAATGATCTCAAAATGCAAGTGGGGGCAACAAAACAACCCCTTGGGAACCTCTCTATGGATTTCTCAGGAAAGTTGCTCCTCAGTCAGTGCAGCCGGGTAAAACCGGGCTCAAATCTCACCTGTGTCTTTCGTTAACAAACACCGATTTCTCGGTGCAGTTTGGTTTGGGAGGGGTAACGCTTCCTTGTAGCAGAATTGTGTTTCCTGTTCTACATAGCAGTCTTGGCAGCTGAATTACTCGTTATTGTGTGCAGTGCCCTAATGTGTGGGGCTGATCAGTGCAATAAAGGGTAGGTTTCCTCACTCAGCACCAAGGCTGAGCTGTCCCTGTCAAGAGGCTTTGCCAACCAAACCCCCCTTCACAGTGGGGAAGTCTCAATTTTTTAAAGTCTTATGCAAGACCAGGGTGCTGGGTAGGACCGAGGAGCTCCCACACCTGGGCAGGAGCGAGGTACAGACACACGGGGACTGCCTGTGCCAGGGATCTGCATCCTGCTGGCTCGGGGACTCCCAGACCAGAGCAGGCGTGTTGAATCCATCCACATTGCTGGATGGGCAGACCTTTAATATTGGCTGAAACAAGGACTTGCTGCCCAGGCATTGCTGCTGGAGTGTCTTCGAGTGTTGTCCCTGTGTGGAACTCGCACGGTCCTGTGTGCAGTGGGATTTTCCCTGCACAGTGACAGACATTTTCTTAAGAAGGGGAAAGAAGTCCTAATGCAGATGGTTTCTCCTTCCATAGAAATTAGGCTCATTATTCTTTTCCATCTTGAAATTTTAGTTATGGGGGAAAAGAGAAGATGAGAATTATGGCTGATGCCAGAAACAGGTTTTGGAACATAAGGTGTGATTTCCAAAATCCCTGTACGGCCTAGTAGGGTCCTGCTGGAAAATCCCCTGCTTGTTTTCAGTTAAATGGGTTAGATTTCAGTTTCATCATTGGAGAGCATAAAAAGCTCTCCATAACAATACTGTGAATTTACTGTATGCAAATGCCATCATCACAATACCCCAGTGGAGAAGAGGGAACAGGACAAGGAACTGCAGTTCTATTTATTACCCAACTGTAATTACACCTTTTAAAATACTTCCTTAGATGTACATAAAGCTCCCTTCTGCTCTGTTCAAATTCACAAAGTAAAAAGGTGCTATAGGGGTATAGGGGAACCGGTCCATTTTCTGGATAAGCTTTACCCCAAAATATATAATTTATTTTAAATACCTTTACAGTACCTCCAACTGCAGCCCACTCCCTGTACTAATGTGTGACACCCTGTAAAAGCATCCTAACAGCCAAGAAGGTAATGAATTATTACTGCAGTGGGGCTGGGTGAGAGAGATCTTTGGTTGCTCCTTGCCTCTGGTGGGCTATTAAGCTGAGAGCAGTGGTGGGACCAGGGCTGCTCCCATCTATGGAGTGAAGCAAAGGAGTTTCATCTTGCTACAGTCTGAGCTCACTTGGTTTTTTTTACATCCAGCAGAAGGCAGGTGAAAGCAGCCAGTAAAATGAAAACAAAGGGTCAGGAGCAGATGGAGGGGAACCTTTGTGTCTCAGCAATGCTGTTGCTAACCTGCCTGTAGCCAAGCTGTTCTGGTCACTGGTCCTTGTATTGGGACTGCCATGACTTGAATGCCTTTCTGATAAGACAAAGATTACAGCAATCAATTGCTATCAGAAAAAAACTATCTGGAACAAAAGGTGTGGAGCTGAGGTAAAGAGCTCCCACACCCTGCCCCTGTCTCAGCAATCATAATCTCTTCTTCACAGGCACTCTCTTACATTGCAGGAGCTTTCAGTGTAAGTTTAATGTGAATAAAAACAAATAAAACCCACTGCACTGTACCCAGTTTGCGCTGCCTCCTGTCTGCTTTGTTTAAATTGGCCAGTGCTCCACAGAAAATCCTGTTTTCTTTCAACTCTGAGTACAAGGGAAGCCTTACAGGAACGCTACCCTGAAGCTGTACCCATAGAAAGCCATCCACAGGGGACAGCTGGGAAGAAAAGCCACATTGGAGATAAGCAGGCAGTCTGGGCAATCAAAACAGAGGAGAAAGTGAAGGGTTCCTACTCTTTTAGTGTTCTCCAGGGAGCAGGATAGCACTTTAGTTCCTGGTTGCGCTCTAAAGATGCATTAATGTCATTCTGGATAATAGCAGCTAAGCAGAAAGCACAGCTGAAGGGTGCTAATGTACCCAGAGCCTTGGTCACGCTGCTTTGAGGTTGCTGCTACAGAGAAGTCTCCATTACCAACCTTGCTCTGTTGGACTTGTTAATTATGGAGTGATACAACGCAACAGGGCAGAACTGAAAGCAGGAAAGACATTTTTAAAAGCTGGGTAGCTTAACCAGCAAATACACTGAACCCTGAAGCTTCAGCTGCACATTCTGTTTAGAGAAGTCCAACTGGAAGCCCCACACCACCAGCAGCTTTATGTCCTTCTGGGTACCCAGAGAGGAGGATGAGAAACACCTGCTGGCCTTTGTGTAAAGCACAGCAGTCCCGTCCCACCTTCAGCTCCCAAGAACAGCTGTGCTGAGGAGCTGTTATCAAGCTCTGGATAAATCCCAGAGGCAACAAACTGACAAAAGCAAAGAAAAGGTAGGCTGAGGCTGAGACTTTGCTGTTCAGGGCCAAACACATTCTCCAAGCACCTTTAATGGGCAGAGATCCCTTGCTCTGCTCACCGATGGGCTGCTCTGCTGCCTTGCAGTGAGCACAAATAATTTCTCCTACAACACAGCTGTAAGGAGGACACAACTGCACTATTCAGAGCCTGGCTGCTGTCATACTAAACCAATTTATATCTAGCCCTGCCACTGACCGCGTCGTCTTCTCCAAAAAGCTGGCTATTCTTTTTTTTCTGCAAACCACTCATTCCCTGGATGCTGAGCAATACAAATTCTCAAGGAAGAACTCCAATCACTCAACCAGAGCTTCACTGAGGCTCATCGACCTGTTTTTTCCACAAACAATCAGGGATTTGCAGACTTCCAGAAGAGCAAGAGAAACCAGCTCACCTTTACTACGCAGCTCCCCGTTTCAGGACTGCCACTGCTAAGGAAAGTGTGCGTCTTAAAGTGCCTCACATCCTGTGGCCACGACAATGCCCTGCTTGGGAATAACAGCTCCCAGCTGTGTCAGCTTCCTTTCCTCAGCCTTGAGGAAGCTTTTGCAAAGTCCTGCCATGAGTTGGTCTCCATCCTGGCTGACTGCTTGGTGTTCACCCTGGCAAGGTGCTTCTACCTTCCCCCCCTCTCCAGGCGGATTCCCACCAACCTCCTGTGCCTGTGCAGGGCTTCCTCAGCACTTGCAAGTTCAGCCACTGGAAGGGGTTGATCCTCTTTGGGGTCCAGGGTGCTAAGTCATTACTGCTGGCTTTTCTGAACATACTGGATGCCTCAACACCCTGCTGAAGGACTTGCACCCCAACACTGAAGATGACCAACCCTGTGGAGAGAAGGATGTCCGATCTCCTGTAGCACGGGGTGATCATACTGACAGTAGCTACGCAGAAACCTCTTCTGATGGCTGCAACGACTGCTTGGGACAAGGGAGCAACCATGTGCTAAAACCATTAACAGAAAAAAGCTCATTTAGACTAACTGACAGTGGGGTGAAACCACTGTGGGTCAGGGGAGAGGCAGCTCTGGAGATGCTCCTGCACCTGCCTTTCCTCACCAGAGTCTGTCCTACTCCACTGCCTGCTGGCTCTTGCGCTTTTCTTTCCTCTGCTCCTCAGCCCCTGCTGGTGTCGAGGTCTCCTCAGGGCTCGTTTCTGAGCCCCCTTCTGGTTCCAGAGGCAGCGAGGGAGGCTTTGCAAGCGGAGCTGATGCTCCAGCACCTAGGGAGAGAACACAGTTACAGTTACCATATGACTGCACATCTTTGTTGATTCTTTTTGCCCTTCCAGGCAGCAGGGAGATGCAGAACAATCACAGCTATTGATTACTCTCACACTTCTTCTGTCTAGCATTAGCTTACATGCAGCACTTGATAGCCAGAGCATTCTGCTGAAGGGAAGCTACAGAATCTCATCCTGTTCAGCTGCTGGGAGAAGTCAGTACAACCCTACAAATTAACTCATGCTTTGGAAGGGAAAATAGTTCCACTGAAGCCGGTTTATATTTAAGCTGAAGCCCAAACCACTGTATCGTTTTCTGTTCACAATTTTGAGCAAATGCAGGGAGAGTTTCCAGGCAGTTACAGTAGCTACTGACAGAATAAAATCAAAACAGGATACTTCCACACTGAATTTGTTTCTACACTTAGATTTAGGCTGGCACCTGTGTTATGAACCAGCTTCCTTCTCTGATGTTGGTGATGAAGTCCTTCAGGTAAACCCCATGTTTTATTTTTCAGCTTTCCTGACCAAGTCTTCCCTGCATGGAAAGTTTATTCCATGTATGAGAAATGGAACAGGTCCTTAGGGGTGCTAAAGAAAGACGCCTGGGTTACACAACCTCTCCTGGTTAAGAAACGAGAGTGACAGAAAATCACCATGCTGAACAGTATCGCTAGCACATTCCTCCTCGGAAGCCAAGGGGTGAGAGGAGGTCAGGCTATGAACAGTGGCTCAGGAGATGCTCCTACAAGTCCCCAGCAAGAAGCAGCATGTACAGAGATACTGGCCTAAGCCTTCAAAGGCAGGCGCTGTTTCCTAAGCAGCCTTCAGTCCAGTGGCCTGCATAAAAGATAATCCAGCAACACCTGCAAGGGAGGGCCCTGGCTGGACAGCCTCAAAGCAATCCAGTCACAGTAATTTTTGTAAGGGAAATTAAAAAGTACTTTGGGGAGTTGTTCATCATTTCCTTCCACTCCAGCAGCCCATCTCCCTCTGCATCTGCATGTCAGCTCCTGGGCTCTTTCCAAGGAAGACAAGAGGTCTGTTTTCTGAAAATACTCACTTCCCTGAGCAGGATCTCAGCTCCATGCTAATGGTGTTCTTGCCTGGAGTGGCTCAGATAAGAAAGAAAACCTCCCTGGCTCTCCACATCACTGCAAAGGCACCATGGTACAATGACTACAGAGAGCATCTTCCTCCCACATTGCCTTAACTTAGAACTCCAGGAAAGTTATTACCAAATATTGACATCACTACTGTGTAAGCAAGTCAATACCTTCCTAAGCACGTTCTCTAACTCCGTACTTGGGGAGATTTCTCTTCTCCCCTTCTCCCCTCCCGCAGTTCCACTTTAAAGAGAAGGAAAAGAGAAGCACCTGGAGGAAGCTGCATGGTTTTTCCGTACGCCGCAGCTGAGGACATGGCTTGACCCAGGGCCTGGTTAGAACCCAAAGGCTGCTGAGTGCTGGAGGATTTCCCTGATGGAGCAGCTCGCTGCTTGGATTTAGACTCTTTAGAAGGCTTAGTCCAGACCACACTCTCCCCAACCTGCAGGGCAGCTCCCATCTTCTGGGCAACCTCCACCATCTTGTCAAGCAACAAAGAGAGGAAATCCTTGTAAACAGGAACACTTCAGCAACGATAAAGTCAACAACACCACACAAAAATGAAAATGAGAGCAGTACAGAGCTGGCTACTGCCTTGCTGCTCGAGGGAAACATCTCTGCCAATTCATTCCCTTAATTAAGAGGGAATCTTGTCTTGCTGTGTATTGATTGAAGAACTGGGCTTCAAAGAGCAGAAACGAAGCAAGCAGCTCTCAGCAGGCGACTGCTCTACTCAGAAAATCTCATAAGCAGAATTTCTTCCTAATAATTGGACTCCAAAGTCAAATTTCCTCCTTGTTTGTTGCCAGCCTCAGCGTGGTGACTTAGTGCCCGCTGACAACTGTTAGGCACATACCTCCGGGTCAAAGTCAAAAGCACTGCTCTCCTTCAACGCATTGACCTTCTTCTCCATCTCCTGGTACTGGCAGAGAGCTCCCTTCTTGTCACCCTGGTTATACAGCAGGACAGCATAGTTCAAGTTGACGAGGGGGTTGCACCTGCAGCAAACACACAGGACGCATCACATTCACTGTGGGAATGCTTATCCTGACTTGAATTAAAGCTAAGATGTGTCCAAGCCCTGGGATACTCTGCTCCCTGAAGCAGGTAAGGGGCTGCACAGCCAGAGCCTGCTGGCAACACGACAAAATCCCATGTGCTTGGCGAGAGATGTGGTGCCTGGCTCAGCAAGGTACCCCAGGATCGACAACACAAACAACTCTGCCGACTGACTCACCCTGCAAGGCTCTTCTCTGTGACACCCGGTTCTTTGCGCTTGAGGATCATCTCAGGACTGCCTTTAGGAAGGGTCTGGCCTCCAGCCAGGGGCAGAAAGGGCAGCAACAGGCGCTTCCATCCCACTGTGCAAGCTGATTCCAGCTCTGACTTACCCTGGGCTCCACACTTTCCCAATTTGTAGGAGCGCAGCTTGGCACAGGACAGGGCAGTGGAACAGACTCAAGCTTATTGACTCTATTTTACAACCTGACCCACTACAGAACACATCGTTTACATTTCACTGCCCCACCTCTGCTCTTTCATTCATCTCATAAAACCTTTCCAACTGCATGTGCTGTGACAGGGAAACAGTGGTGACAGCTGCTAACAATGGGCCCAAAGAGGAGCCCAGCACTGCAGCTATCGCCGTTACCCCCTCCTGAGGCAGAAGAGCATACAAAGATTTCAAAAAGGCAGAATTGCTCCATCTAGTCTCATTTTTCACAGTATCCACTTTCTTCATGAGGATACCTTGATCTAAACAGCAATTTCCCTTCTGGCAGAGCCAGGAGTGTGGGCAAACTGAACTGGAGGGAGAGAGCGCGCTGCCTCCCTTGGCTCTGTAACTGGTAAGAGAAGCTCTCGGGGGCCTGATCCTTCCTTAAGTGCCAGGAAAGGTGCATTGCCACACTGCTCTGACCATTCCTTAGTAGCCCCACTTCCACCCTTATTTTTGAGAAGCAAAATGCATGGCTCTTATCTGACAAAGAAATGAAGGGCAAGCATGTCACAGCCCCAGCAAGGGGCTCACGCAGACGCTCGGCTTGTCCAGGCTGCAGGAGGAGAG
This sequence comes from Tapera naevia, assembly GCA_033556795.1. Taxonomy (NCBI): domain Eukaryota; kingdom Metazoa; phylum Chordata; class Aves; order Cuculiformes; family Neomorphidae; genus Tapera; species Tapera naevia. Next base: position 565,494 of record JAUMJJ010000353.1, read on the forward strand.
CTGGAAGAGCAGAGGCTGCATTTGTCACAGGTACATGGGAAGAGAACAGCCTGAGCGCTGCGCTCTGTCCCTGCACACAGGGCAGGAGGGAGGCTTTGCAGGCTCCTCACTAAACATGAGTGAGGGACTGGTGCCCTCTCCTGGAGCCTGGCAAGGGATAACTAGAGCCATCCAAGGACTCCAGCACCTACGCCTGGGGCCGAGGCAGGCCGAGCATCCTTTGTGAGAAGTGCAGAAGAGCAGGCTTCTCCTAACGCCGTTCCATAAATCAGAAGTGTCACCTGCAGCCCCGGCTGCCCATCCTTGGTAAGCTATGTGACAGTGCTGCCAGACAGACGACTGTTAGAAGAAACCTGATGGCATTTAGAACTGTGGGCTTTCCTTTAAATGAGGAACTGGAATACTGATCCTGCCACCAAAAAGACCACTACCTTTGCCAAGGCAAAGGAAGAAATGAATGAAAGAATACATATCAAAATCCCTTTAGAGATTTTGAGAACGCCCATCCCCCCCATCCCCCATAAAAAAAGAAAATAAAAAAAAACAACCCCAGACCATAAGCTCCTGAAAACAGAGCTCAGGCAGATCTGGGAACAGCCAGTTTTAAAATTATTTGAACCTTATTACACTAATTCGCCTTCCAGCACTGAGAAGCAAGATGACAGAAAAATCAAGAGCTAAACAATTACAGAAAGAAAGGACAGCTACAAGCAGCAATAAGAATAAACACCTTTTTTAAAGCTTTTCCAAGACACTTTCCATTCCAGTCCCCAGAGAGCAGCCAGGCCAAAAGTCACAGCACGGCTATAAAATATCGGTGGCAATGGAGACACACACGGCTGTCTTCATGCCAGCCAAAGATTTCCTACCTCACCAGCAGAGAAAGCCTGTGGGGACATGGATTCAGCTACACAGTAACTGTCTAAAATACACAGCACATCAGCTGAACAAGCCTAACAAAGTCTGCATGTTGCTCCCAGCAGTCCTTGGCAGCTGGCATTCATTCTGGCTTTCAGTAGGTTTTATTTTCCCAATAAGACCGTACAGCTGTAGCATCATAGCAAACGTTTAGGCAAAGCTGGAGAGCTAAATTTCTATTCCTTCCCTTTGATCAAAACACACAAATCCATGAGTAAGTGGGCTGAGACATCTTTAAGGACCTGTACTGCCTTGCAAGGCATGGAAAGCTGATGAGGAAAGCCAGGCAAAGGAGTGGGCCGGACTTTGCCAGTGATGTTGGTAGGAGTGACGGATACATAACTGCAGAACACTCACACAGCAATGAGTTTATGAATCTTTGACCACAGGTTCAGTCCCTCTGAGGAGGATGGACCTACTGATGTGTGAAACAAATGTAAAAGTAGTACCTTAGAATCACGGAATGGCTTGGGTTAGAAGGGACCTTAATGCCCATCCAGTTCCAACTCCCTGCCATGGGCAGGGAGACCTCCCACTGGATCAGGGTGCTCAAAGCCCCATCCAACCTGGTCTTGAACACCTCCAGGGAGGTGACGTGGTCTAAACCTGCTTTGTCATTCTGTTGATGCATTACATATGAAGAACGTCAGTGCCAGACGTGTGCTGGCTGTGTAGGGACAACTGATGCAAGAGTTCTGGTATGCACACAAGCCACATAATTCCCAGTAAACATCTGGGAGCATTCACAGCACCTCTGCAGACAGAAATGCACTGCAGTGTCAAACACCTTTGTCAGACCTGCTGGCCTTTATAATGGGATTAGGAATTTCCAGAATTCCCAAAATTAAGTGCAGCCAGGTTAGAGGGGCCAGCATTTTCTCATGCCACCTTGTGGTGGCCACTGCAGATGGAAGAGGGCTTTGACCACAGCTCCGGGTGCAGGAGCACTGGGCCGGTTGCCTTGCACTGCCCTGCTCGACACTCAAGCTTTGGGTTACAAAATATTCTGGGATGTCTGGTTTTCTTCTGCTGAATCTGCTTCCCTGTGTACAAAAGTTCACTGGAAGCCAAAGTCTTCACCACCGACTCACTCGTGGCAAAATAGAAATCAGTTTCAGGTTGGTCTCCAACAAAATTTCCCTTTAATTTTCCAGAGATGACTTGACTTTAAAAGACAAAAAAGGTGGTTTTAAAACAGTGACTTGCAGAGCTGCAGGAATAAAAACATTTCCCTACTGCAAACCATTTATGGTCAAAGTAGAGAGAGGGACAAAACAAAGGAAACCAGTGAGGGAGGCAAAGCAGCGCGATCAAATGAGTGACAGCTACAATAAAAACTTACTTGTCCAGGGCCACAGCTTGCTCATAGGAACGTTTTGCATTCTCAATGTCTTCAAGGTTTGTCAGAGCAACTGTACCAAAGCAAAATGTACACACAGGTTGGTGCTTTACAAGGACTTCATTCTTAGGACAATTCTGAATGTCCTTACATCTTATAATAAAGAGCTGCTAACAGGGTTGTCTGGAATTAACTCAGCATTAACCCAGCATTGCTAATGTCACTTCTGACAAATACTTGTCTTGCTTGATCCCAAAAACGTCCAGTGCTGGAAATCCACACTTTTTCCTTAGGCAACTCAAAACTCCTACCTGTAGAAATTCTTTTCTAACGTTTAATTGGATCCAACTGCAATTTAACCTTCCTATTCACCACAAAGAGAACTACTTAGACCTACCATTGTGGAATGGCTTGGGTTGGAAGAGACTTTAAAGCCCATCCAGCTCCAACCCCCCTGCCATGGGCAGGGCCATCTCCCACTGGATCAAGGTGCTCAAAGCCCCATCCAACCTGGCCTTGAACACCTCCAGGGATGGGGCAGCCACCACTTCTCTGGGCAACCTGAGCCAGGGCCTCACCACCCTCAAAGGAAAATGTTTCTTCCCAATATCTCATCTCAGTCTCCCCTCTTTCAGCTTAAACCCATTGCCTCCTGTCCTATCCCTGCACTCAAGAGCCCCTTCCCAGCTTTCCTATACCCCTTTTAGTATTTGGAGGCTGCTCTAAGGTCTCCCCAGAGCCTTCTCTTCTCCAGGCTGAACAACCCCAACCCTCTCAGCCTGTCCTCGTACAGGAGCTGCTCCAGCCCTTGGATTATCTTTGTGGCCTCCTCGGGACTCACTCCAACAGCTCCATGTCCTTCCTGTGCTGAGGACTCCAGAACTGAACGCAGGACTTCAGGTGAGGTCCTATCAGAGCAGAGGTCACTTTATACTGATCAGTGACCTACTGGAGGACTGCTCCATTGTACCAATATTTGTTTACTTCAGTCCAGACTTTCTCTCTCTCTAATGTTACATCCCCGAAGCTGGATACCCCCAGAGCTGGATAACGGAGCGCCGTGTACCTGCAAGGAGCATATAGAGCTCTCCCATCTTGGGCTGGAAGTTGATGGCAGCGCTGAGGAAGTGGAACGCAGAGGCATACTGCTGCATCGTGAGGTGGACTAACCCCAAATTGTACAAGATCTTCCAGTCCAAGGGAGCCAAGTAGTTTGCCCGCTTCAGGCAACTGATAGCCTTCAAAAACAGGAATAGGCATGCTGTAATGCAGCCCACCCAGAACAGACCTCCTGTCTCTGCCACAAGAAGAATCTTGTTCTTTCACAAAGTTAGCAGCTAATGAAAAAAGAAAGGAAACCACATACTTACTGCTACATATTTCTTCTTCCCAAAGAAGCACATCCCAATGTTGTTCCACAGTGGGGGGCTTTCAGGCACACTGCTGGCTACCACCTTGTATTTGGAGAGGGCAACATCAAAATCTCCGTGAGCCTGCATCATGCTGCCAGCTGCCAAGGTTGCCTTTGGGAGAAGACAAGAGAGATCAGCTAAGGAACTGTGTTTTCCCAAGCACAGCAAGAAGACAACAGGACAAAATCAATAAACCTCAAGAGAAACCATTTAACTCACTCAAGTGTTTTCCTCTAAGGGTTGCCGAGACCAACAGTGGGGAGTAGATGGGATCACCAGAATCTCCCAACATGCAGCAGAAGTCAGGAGAAATAAGGGACTTGAGTTCCTGCACCATCTCAGTCATAACTATCTCAGAAATACAGCAGCGTAACAAGTGTTTAGGGTAAGTTCTGGGGTGATAGCAGTACCTCCTAGAGTCTGAGTCTGTAAGATCTATGCAACAGTAGTTTCTAGTATTCAGAAATAGTTCTGGCACGAGCTAACCGAGAGTAAAACATACGCAAGTGAGACATATGCAGCAAAGCCAGCCTGGTTCACACTGCCAGGCCGAAACTGCAAATCAGTAGATATAGGCATGGGGGAAAATACCAAGTGATTGCAACACACTATATTTAAACTACACTAGTTTAGTGCTTTGCAATATTTCACTGTGACAAGTAGAATTTGTAAGTGTAAAGGTGTTTTCACAATACCCTTCGGCTTGCATTCATGTACCATTTGTCAACCACACGTGGTTGACAATAGTCTACATCGCTAACATCGTACAGAAGGACAAACAGGCAGAGAGAAATGAAGTTACATGCCTAAAAAGGGAAGCAGTTTCACAGTCAGGAATGAAACTCAGATGCCAAGCTTGGTTTTCCAGGCTGGAGCAAGAAAAGTCATATTTGTACCTAACAGCTGGAAGCACAGACAGGCTTATTAGCAGATGGGAGAACGATAGAATGGTGCACACTCGTATCCGTGCTCTGTGCCCAGGATCCACAGGAACCCAGGCACAGCTTCTGGGGTTTATGAAACCATATCTAGAACATTTTTCTAGCAAAGGAAAGTCCCTTTGTTTTAATTTGTGTGCAACTTCAGATCAAAAACCAAAGCGATCAATTTAACACCCTGTATGCTGCCTCCTCCCCTTTCCCTGCCTCCACACACATCCAGATCCCTGACAGTGGAAGGTCCCAGAAATGTATTTCAGAGAATTCTTTCTGGGCAGGGCACTTTTCAGCCTCTCCAGACTAAGACCCTGGATACAGGTGGCAAAGTGCTGATACTGGAATTTGGTTTAAGAAGTGTCTCATCATCATTCAGCTGGTTTGGTTCCACTCCTCATGATACCTTGTAGTTGCTTGGATCGTAAGTGAGTGCATTTCCAAGGTGTTCAAAAGCCTTCTGGTAATCCCCAAGCTGGGAAAAGAAGTAAATGAGTATGAGAAATTCAGGAATAAGGAGTGGTTAAGAAGAACACATGCTTTAAAGTGGATTTTACAGAGCTCCCACCGCACATACACATTCTTGTTGAATAATTTACAAAACAGAATCTAAAAATGGATTTTGCTGAGATGGATTGACTGTTTGGACCCAAACAAAGGTTTCCATACAGTTTGTGTTCTGACATTTCTACATAGGAGTGAGCTTTGGGCTGATACTCCTTTGCTCCTCCCTGGCTTCCAGCAAAGAGACTACAAATCACTACTCTGCACATCCTCCATTCCCTCACCACAATTCTGTCACTCACCAGCATATTCTCCTAACGGGAAAAAGTCTCTCCTTACCTTCTTACAGACTGCAAGTGTTAGTGGGCATGACTGTGTCCTTACATAGACACATGAGTGCTCAGAATCAATTAGATCCTATTGTTTGCAACTCAGTTATGCCAGAATTGTACCAGTCTGAATAGGATGCTCCACTGCCCAGTGACTTCAGTAATTAATAGCGAGTAGGAAGGCTGTAGAAGCATATTTAAACTCCTGAAGGACAGCATCTATCCAGACACATGACAAACCAAACAAATGAATCACAGCACAGAGACCTGGGGGCTAAATTCACAGGGCAAATATTTTACTCAAACTACTTTAATCTTACAGATTCCCCTTCCAGGTCATATTAATTCTAAATCCACACATATCCACTTAAGACATCCAAGGCTCCTATTGAATTTCCCCATCTCTAGAGCAAGGCGACGTTTTTTTGAGATCTACATTTTATTCTTGAGTGTCTCAGTGATTAGGGAAACGCCTAAGGATCTTTCCAAATCAGCACTTGGTGCAAGTTTTCTAGTCCATCAATCCTTTCAGGCACTCCTGCCTACTCCTCTTTGCTTGTTCACTCTTTGGGACATTTACTTTTGGAATAATCAGATGGTCCTTCACACATATTCTACAGACCCAAGTTTGAAGCATGTCTTTGTTATTTAAATTGATTCCGATTTTCTGCTACGGTGCATTAACATTAACAATTTCACAGTGCTTTTGTAGGAGAATAACTTGCTAGATTCCCTCTCCAGAAACAAGGTAATCACTAGTCATGTTTTGTTATACTTGGAGGATTTATAACAGAATTAGGGCAGTTGCCAAACAGAATTCCTGCTTTGGCTCAGGTCCAGGAAATCAACTTGCTTTTAGCAGCAAAAGGGAAAAAGAAGATGCAGAAAAGCACTCTCTGTCATGTTGAATGCAGCCTTTAGAGAGAATCGTGCAAGTCATACGAAGCTGGACAGAAATAAACTCTACAGAAAACCCTTGGTCATTTTGAAAATAAGTTATATAACAGCTAGGCATTTTCAGTACCTGCAAGTAAAGGATCCCCAGTGTTGTTAGGAGGTCTGTGTTTTCGGGAGAAAACCTGTAATACAAAAACCAGTGTGCTACATTGTTTATTAGCCCTCTAGAACAAGGAAAAACAGAACACAGAATTAGGGTGCTACATCACACCAGTACAACTGCAGGACATTAACTGTTATTGCTAACCCCAAATATTAGAACAATTGCCATCACAGGGATGCCTTTCGACAATATTATACTTAAGCTTTCAAAATGTCTTCTAGATATAAAAGGGAAGTCAACACAGCTCTGTGAAATAGATTTGGAGGCATAATAAGATAATGTGGGTTTGCTAGGCTTCAAAGTGAGTCTGCATCAGTGACCTGGAAATACAAAATGGGATTTGCCATTGCCTCCTACAAAGCAGCCTCTAAATCCATCCTAGGCCTCTTGGGCCATGTAGGACAGGCAATCCTCAGCTTTCTGATGGATCCTACACACAGGCATTGTCAGACTTTTAATTCAGCCTGTAAAAAGATTACAACCCTGGTTTCACAGCCCAGCTGTGGAGCGCTCACCATGGCTTTGTGCTGCACTGCAGCCCACAGACCAGAGCGCTCAGACAGGCCTGACCTGCTCAGGCCACACACACCACTCTATTCGGCACAGAGAAGCCTGAAAACACACAACCCAAGGGCTTTCAATTACTGTACGCAGCTCCCAGGCCTTCACCATGAGCACGAGGTTCACACAGCAATGTTGTGAACCCTTTTAAAAGCAACCTCATTCCCAGTAGCTTCTGAAGACATAAATAGGATGAAAACAACAATAAAGAAAAGGCAGAAAGAGACACTGCATTTGTGGCCTCACGCACCTTTAACAAAAGTAAGAAAGATGTCAATTCCCTGCTATAAAGACTGAAGAAATCTAACATGACACTCACACTGGCACCTTTAAACCTCAACCTATGCCTCATGGTCCATAAACACAGAGCAACGATAGACTATCCCGGAGTGGCAACAGCAGGCACAGTGTAATGGGCAGATGAGAATAAAAACAGAGAAACAAACAGGAATGAGGCAGAAGAGAGAGCAGGGGAGCCCTGAGGTAAGAGACATAAACATGGTAAGATGCTTAGCAAGGATTATTGATGTAATAAACATTCTAGATTAGTCCAAATGTCTACCCAACCCAATAAACTGTCCGATAGCAGACGACAGCAGATGCGTAATGAAAAAGCATGTGAAAAGAGTCAGTACAAAGTGTAGATCATCCTCTGGTTTCTGAAACACTCTTGTGTTTCTTTAGTGTTTGCCTCCATTACAAAACTACATTTCAAAAGCACTGGTAAATCAGATGCTCAGGAACGCCCTAAAACAAGATAGATCGGTACTGAGAAACAGTGATGGGATAGGGGAAAGTCACTGTGCTCCAACCTGTCTCTAGTTTGCCTTCTCACAAGCTTTCAAACACAGATCACTCCCACGAAAACATTTGTGAATCCCAGCAACTGATTTTTGACGGACAATCAGGGTTAGAGAGCCACCCCAGGGCAGATCTTTTTGGTAGAAAATCTCTGGAGAATTATGAACTCAGTTTTGGATAGGTTTGCTCCCAGGCATCTCTGTCCATTTGTTTTTCCCCTCTTTTTTGGCAGACCTTCAAAGAGCTCCTTCATCCCTGACGCACTGTCAGCAGGAGGAGGGCTGCAGCTGAGAACAGAGACGACTGAAGAGCCTGAGAATGCCAGCTTTGCACAGAGACACTATAATTACCATTAGCTTTTTAATCATGTCCTCAATTCAGATCTGGGACAGCAATCAAATTTATCTTGGCAAAGGATGGGACATGGGCAGATAGAAAAAGGGACATATTCTTACTCTACGGCTTTCTTATAGACTTCAATGGCTTTATCCGTCTGCCCCTCCAGCAGGTGAATCTTCCCCAGCATCATGTAAGTCAGATCATGTCTGTTGAGCTCCAGGGCATGGTTCAGCTGGTCTTGTGCCTAAACATACAACCACAGAGAATAAAAAAAAACAGTAAGTGATTAGAGAGACCTCAGTGAAGCAACAGCCCATGGCAATCCACAGCAGCCAACAAAGGGAACTGCTAACACTCCTGAGCTCAGAGAACCTGCCAGCAAAACCCAGCCCAGCTAATTGCTGAAACGAGTTGTGCAGACAATGGGGAGAGCTTCAAGCCAAGCAAAGAGGCAGTGACCTCCCAAGGAGGAGAGAAGCACAGGTCTGTTCTTGTATTTGAATCTGTTTGGTTTGAGGGAATCTCCATACTTGTTTGCAGGTACTTTATTAAAGTTCATTCTTCAGTGAAATGCTTATTCCAACAACAAGCATACAAATGAACAAGAGGAGTGGATCAGCTCTTTTAAGGCCCACACTGATTACCTCTGACAGGGGACACTGAGCATATCTTCCTCTCACTTGCTCAGGCCTCACCCACAGGACAGCAAAGTTGGTTGGTTTGCTGCCTCTGAACAACTGATACATAAGAGAGAGAAATGCTGACACAGCAATGGAATTCTGCAACACGGGATATCTGTTACCAGCAGCTACTGAAGAGATTGCCATCCCCAAGGCCTTCCTTATGTTTTAGACTTCCTTATGCTTTAGACAGTATTGCTGCCCAGGGTGACCAGTACATCTGGGCTTATGGAAAAGCTGAGAAGTCAGCAGGTTCCAGTTTGGAGGCATTACTGAACAAATCCCAAGTATGAACCTACACTCCAGAGCTTCTGGCTTAATAGTGATGTTTCGAACAAGGAATGCAGCAGAGCTCCACCTGAAAAAGCAGCAGGGAGCAGCTGGTCCAAACTGGAAACCAAAGTTTTCTAAATGCTGTTTTTTTCCCTTACAAAATAGCCCCACAGGATGAGAAACAGCTCTGTGCTCACCACAAGCACCTAGGGGACGGTGCTCAGACCTCAGAACAAAATTCCACTTCGGGCTTCCAAGAAGCCCTTCATTAGCCACAAAGCTCATAAAGTTAGTGCTGCCCGCACTGCAGATATGCTCGTTCATGCCATTTGCTCCAGGCCTGGTGCAAAAGGAGCTTCAGACACAGAAGCAAACACTTTCCATGGAGGAAGAAGATGCTTGCTGCATGTCCAGCAAACCAGCCCCACAACACATCTCACTGAGACCTGTGAGAATAATTTGCTTCAGGAACCCCCTGCAGGAGATGCAGGAGCTTGAGCTGTATGCTGGGGAAACAGTTTGGGTCTTTACCATCACACCTCTCTTCCTTCAAGAAGGAGGAACTATCAGGCTCTAAAACTGCTGTTCCTCACAAAACCAGCAGTGTTTATGGCCCTGGTTTTGAAAGGCTTGGAAACAGAAGCAGCTCTTGTTGGAGCACAGCTAATTTTCTGTCGAGTTTGAGGCAACTCTTTGAGGTTTCTCAAACATTCCTTTTAAAAACAGAAATGCTGTCTGGAAAACCCTGGTCAGATAAGTCTCCTGGCCAGCAACAAGGCTAACCTCACTCCTACACAACCGCACTAATTTGCAGTGGACTCAATGTAACTCAACATGGACATGGAAACAGAGACAGATCACAAATCTTTGCTCCCAGAAACAAATGCTGAAGGAAAAAATCTCCTCAATACTTATCACTGTAAATGACCCACTTTGAACTACCAGAGAGTGAGGTTTCTGGGAACACTGCTTCCCATTTGCCAGGTAGATAAGATGAGCATTTGCATTACCTTGTTGAAGTGCTTCAGGTACATGTAGCACACACCCAGGTTGTGGCTGATCTCCTGTAAAAGAACACAGTGAAACATCCAAACCAAACCAGCACAAGGTTTGAGACACACGCTACATAATCTGCCAGTGCTGGCCTGAGTGGGGAGATCCCCACGCCTGCCCACACCTTTCTTGCTTTGTCGGTCTAATAAACCTGTAAAGTGAAGTTGCTTCATGAGCCTACAGAGCTGAAGTGTGACTGTTCACAACAGACTACAGGCCACTGAGTCAAAAACCACAGAAATGAGGATGGCCTCTCCAGAGAGCAAGGAGCAAAGATTGGTTTCTTCACTGAGCTGTGACTCCGTTCCTGGGGGGGTCCCTGCAGCCAGGTAAGGTGCTCCTATGGGTGGCTCTCAATCTACTCACACACTCATTAGGATGGACACAATGCTGCGCCCAATCAGACAAAATTTGAACATGTGCCTCATTTGCCAAAAGAGAAGTCAAGCACAAGAAGGGCTGATATCCCTCTGGCAACCTAACATATTTGCAAAAGAGTAGGGAGGTCACTTAGGGACCCTAATCACTCTGGTGACACTGCAGGAAACAGTCATGCCACCAATCCATTACCAACAGTTTAACAGACAAGCTACACGCAGCTTCCCCACCCCGGCACGTCTTGGAGAGCTGAAGAGCAAGGTCCACCAGTCCCTTATTTCTATTCTGGTGAACATTTCACTGCTTCATCAGTTTAAACAGCCTTGACCTTTATGAAAAAAACCCTCTTATTTCCCCATTAACCCCCTCAGAATGACATTTTCCTCTACACAATCCACAACTGTAGAGAACAGCAATGAGTCAGTAACACCTGGTTACTGCAGCTTGCAGAAATGAAAGCACAAGGGAAGAGCACAGCCCAGCTCTATGTCCAGTGCCAAGCCAGCTATGGGAAATAACTCACCAAAATACCCTCTGAAGTCTGCCTGCTGTGCTGTAAATAGGGTTACAGGCACGCCAAGCAAACTACAGGTAGCTCAGCTAACGGATGCAGGCTTGAAAGAAGATCCATGCCATAAAAAGTTTCTGAGTTGCCTGGCACAAGATAAGCTGAATAATATCGAACACATCCTCATACTGAACCTGAATTTTAGATGTACTGAGCACCAAAAGCACAGCTATAGTCAGTGAGTGCCTGATGTCCTAGGGAATGACAACACATGTAGCAAGTCTATCCTAGAAACAACACCTCTAGGGGTGGAAGTGACCTGCAGAGGGCTGCCCACAGCCAACTGCAAGCCACAGTCTCTCTCCCCTCACCCACTGTTGCTTAGGCACGTGGTTTAGCGGTGAACTTGGCAGTGAGAAGCTTATGGCTGGACTGGAGGACCTTAAAGACCTTTTCCAAACTAAATGATTCTGTGGTTCTGTCACATGTTTCCCTTTGCAATGCTCTTCCTTCACTTTTTGCCTTCTTATAAGGAAGAGCTAATTTAATTATTGCTCCTGTAGCTATCAGCCTACATTATGCCAAGACAAGTAATACTTGGTAGGTAACAGGTTGTTTGAGGGTGATCTTTTTAAATGGCGTTTTGCATTAGAAAAGGATTCCCAAATGCTCCAGAATGTTTTCAGGATAACTGAGGGTTTTCAAACAGGAAGCTATTTCCTGTATTTTCCTGAATTTAATTTGATTTAGCTCTTTGTACCACATACAGTTGTGTTAATACTGATACTCTGCATATGTCACTCGATTCTCTGCTCCAAGACGAGGTCTGGGATTTGCAGGTAGAAATGATGCCTTGCTCCTCTGATCCAAACCAGGTGCTGCAGAGGCTCACCTGTGCTCGAGAGCCTGTGCTAAAAGGCAATGCCTCTCAGACCTGCAGCTCCTCCTCTGCTCAGACCACAGGCAGCGTCAGCTCACCTCTGCTTCCAACAAGTTGGCAGCTGCCTTCACCAAACTGCAAACACATCTGCACACTACAATCACCTGCAACTCACTGCAACACTTACCCAGTCCTTTTCATCGAGTTTAGCTGCTTCATTGTACACTTCAATGGCCGCCTTGTGTTTCCCCAAAAGAAACCTGTGAAAGCAACTCAATGTTTATTTTTCCTTGTTCTGACACCCTGCTATGCAACCACTGTCACCTTCACCTGTGAGAAATGACGCTATTTGCTAAGTTCTCCAGGGAACTGGAGAACAGTTCACAGTCTCAGTGATATTACAACCTGAGCACTGCTCCCTTTTGGGGCCAAGGTCATCAATCCTGCGAGATGCTGGGGCTCTCCCTGACCTTACTGGAGATGCAAGGAATGAACTCACAGGCTCCGCAGTCTGCCTTTTTCTCTAAAGAAAAATACAGGTAATCTAACCAGACACCCAGAGACAGAAAGAAGCCTGTAGGGCAAGTTTGCACGGCTCAAGCCAGGACCCTTAGCTCTGGAGCTAGAAATCAGTGTTACCTCTCTTGCTTAATGCACAAAGAAAAAGAAAACACAATGGCAGCCAGAGAGATAAGAGATTCTGCTTTTAAGGATAGCCCACGCTTCTGGAAGCCAACGCAAGTGTTGATAAGGAGGAAGCATGTTTGGAATTAAACAGCCTGGGATTTTGCTTGATGCCTGGGTGAAAAACAAAACAGGGAAGGTCCTGGGTGGCACATCAAAGAGAAACAATAAAACACCACTCACAGTGATCGTGCCACCTGCTTGAGGTTGTCAGCGCTTCGAGGGTTCAGAATGGAACATGTCTGGAAAAGTTCAAGAGATTCTTGAATTTTCCCCTCCAAGCGAAATATCAAAGCTGTAAGACAACATATACCAGGCAAATTAGCCCATTATCTGCAGGAAAAAAGTGCCTCTCTGGCAGCAGGGAAAGAAGGGGTAGTACAGATTATGTTATAACAATGCTTATCTGGCCTTGCCTCCTCCTGCTGCAACTGCAGGCAGAAGCTGTGTCTGAGGGCAGAACGACAATGTATGCAAAGGGAAAAACTTCAGTTCTTTAGAATAACGGTAGCTCTAAACCTTACTCGTTACGATGCAGCCTTGATTTCTCCCCCTTCCCACTTCCACAGGCTGCAGCTTGTCCTTGGCCAGCACATCTCAGCTGCCCCCCCCGCCCGATGCTTTGAATTGCAACACTAAGTTTTGGGATACATTTTTTAGGGACAGGCAACAGGAGAGGAAGAAGATGACCATCCTTAAAGAAAACAGTAAGGCAACAGCCACCTGAGGCAGAAGCTCTAGCAGAAAACACGCCATCTGCAACACAACCCATCACACAGCCCAATTACACACCAACATGTTGACAGCCAAGAGCCCACAGTCCAAGGAGGAACCGGTGACAAACTCACCAAAACAGATAAACCAGAAAACTTAATCTGCCCATCCATGTGAAAATCTCAAACTTCAAAACTAGACCTAGCATGCAGAAAAAAGCCAAATATTTTTAACATATGAACTTTATGTTTCTATCATCTGATCCCCCTATTGTTCACTGTATCTCAACTAAAAAGTAGTTTGCTTTACACAATTCAGACTTCTGGAAGTCTCCTGCGACGTACCTTGAACATAGACCGCATATTCGCACAGCCCATGGGACTCCTGGAGCTGTTCTTTGATGACAGCCTGAAATGACAAAGCGCAGAGAGTACATACCAAACGCAGTGTCCAAAAAGTCCATCAGCTGGCTCACTATTACCCCATTACTAAACTGCAGCATGGCAGCCTTCAGAAGAATATAAAGCCTTCAAATATTTTAATATTTGAAAGAAGAAATATAGAAGAAAACTAATTTCCAACTAACCAAATACCTTGTGCAACCTTGATTTGGAGGATTTCTTGTATGTGCTTCCTATAGCTCTGTTGTATCTGTGCTTTACTGCAGAATGCCTTACAATAACTTGAATTAAAACATCATGCAACAGGCTGATGGACACAGTTCTTCTTTAAGTGGTGGTGACAGTGGGATCACACAGGATGTGAGAACTACAAAATTCGTTTAATCAGAATCTGTGCTTGGAGAAGTCAATATTAACACAGAACTTGTAGCTAGTTGCTGCCACATACTACATGGAAATGTTATAAAAGTTGTAAATTTGCATTGTTTTAACAAAACTAATGACAGAGATTTGGTTTCAGTTACAGAAACCACAATCCCACATATAATAAAGGCACTGGACTGCGGCTGGGACAAATACAAGGGTGCACAGAAGTGAGCAAGCTCACCACCATGTGTGAAGAGCCCTGCACCAGGAACACCATAGCCCTTTCAGTATTTCTTCATTTCTGTTACCAAAGATAATCAGATATTACCTGGGGAAAATGCCACAAGGAATCTCAGAAAGCATCCTCTGTTGATAAGGGTCTCTACTCTAGTCCCTTTGTGAGGAAATAAATTGAATTGGAGCAACTGCAGCTGAGTCAATGAAAGTGGAATAAACAAACGACGAGTACGTGGGAAAAGGAAGGAGAAGGAAAAACCTGATGAAAACGTAAATTCTTGCTGGCTGCATTCATGCAGCTGGCAGTGTGAGGTTGGGTCCATATTCCATTGCCACACGTGACCCAAAATTTTATAAAACTGGCCACAAAGAGAGACCTTTGGGAGGATGAGCGCTGTGGCTACGAACCACACACATAATTTCTGCTCTGAGGCTCATCTTTTGCTTGGAAGTGGAAGAGACAAAGGGAAGTAAGAAAGGTTTCTGGGCTGGCAATAACCTCTGGCAGCTCCATCAAGTATGTGATCAGCACCAGCATCCCCTGCCCCTGAGACAGATACAAATGAGGGACCTGAAAACAAGGAAGAAAACTGAACCTCGAATCTACCATGAGCAAGGAAAGCAGGGTGAAGGCAAGGAAGAATAAGACTGTCCTGCTCTGCCCCTCGGATCTGTATCTGTCAGTACCTCTGTATTTTACACTTTACAAATACATTATTGTAGGACAAGCAGCTCAGACATAACAAAGCACCTCCAGAATACAGATGCTCTCTATTGCTCCATCTGCATAAAACCAGTTTCTCAGAGCAAGAGAGGGCAACAGAGAGCTATCTTTTGGAGAGATCTGATTAATTCCATAAGCCCTAAAAAATCCCATAGGAAAAGGCCTTGGGCTGAGAAATAATATCTGTAATCCCAGGTTTTTCTCCCAAGTTTATTTAACTCACTGACAGAATTTAGACATACTGGCAGGAGACCAGCCCACATGACTGATTTTAATTAATTAAAAGCATTTGGTAATTTTAATAATTCCTTCCTCGCACATAAGAGAAGCGGAAGATTTCCGTTGTGAAAAACAGTTAGAGGGCAGGGCTGGCATTGATGCTGCAAGCAGAAAACATTGCTTATTGGCTTTTCATGCAAAGAGCAAGAGCTGAGTGATGATCACTGCTTAGCAGGGCTTGTTTGTCCACTCCTCTCTGCCTGTGGGATCACAGGGGATGCTGCAGCCACAGGCTCTGGGCAACATTTGCCTCGCATCTCACTGGGCAGGGAGAGAGGCAAATCAAACAGCCAGTGGTATTAATCTCTCACTGTAACGAGCATCAAAATCTGTCAAAAGCTTGTCCACACCAAAATAAACACAGGAGTGGCACAGTAAAGGTTCAAATCAACTTAATATCTTCCCTTTGGGGAGTTAATGTTGGTCAGCAAGCCATTGTTTCTTCTTCTTTTAAATCATTTACAAACATGGGAGCTTTTAAAGCCATGTTAGAAAGAAAGCATTTCAAAGCACTGCATGGGAAAGCGGGTCTAGCGGGGTTCAGACCAAAATTAACAGCGTCACAGCTCACTCATTTCTTAGGTGAGACTTAAGAGAAAATTAATGGACTGTAACAAATGCCCAAACTATGCTAAAATGAAGGCATTTACAGCAATTTAAGCCATTGGGGATACAATTAATATCTCTTTCGTTTTTGAAGGTAGTAGCTCCAAACAGCATGTTTGGGACTGTCTCTGCTTATCCTATACAAGGACAAGTACCTGGAGAGTCCAGATTAGATTCATAGCCCCACACCACAGCAGCAGAGAGAGACAGCGACTACCAGAGGGCAGCCCAGCCCACCAAAGATCTGAATTGCCTTTTGGGCACGCCTGGCACTCCTCAGTGACTGAAGAAGCATCCTCACGTGCTGAGGTTCCTGTCTTGTTTGGGATAAATTCAATCCTCTGGGCACACATCCTGTCACATCTGGGTGGAAGGATGGAAGGTGATGTAGCTTACTATGGTCTGGTGCCAAATTCTTCCAACTTTACAGCAAAAGCTCTGGTTTGTGAGCCCCGAGGAGATGCTTTGCTGCTTTTTACTGTGACATCTACTGCAAAGCCGGCCTGCCAAGTGAAAAAGAGTCTTCTTTCCGTTTTTTTCCCACATTTTGCTTGCTTCCATGACTGATGAAGACGTGGAGAAGTCAATGTTGCCATTGTATCATCCACTTGGTTAATTTCTCTGTCTTCCTGAGCTGTACAGCTTTTCTGCACTCTGATTCCACATCACAACACAGAATTAGTAAGCGTACACAAGCAGGGACGAAAAAAACACCACCAGATCAAGAAAAGGGAAATAACTTTCTATTTAGATTGCTAGTCCAACTTCTGTTTGTATCTCTTTAAACCAAGATCTGAGAGGAAATCGCTCTGCTACTCATATAACGCTCCAGCTCCATTAATTAAAAGCTAAATGAATTTCCTTCAGCCTGCCACTTTCCTAAGCACCCTCAGGAGTTCTCCAGCAGAGAGACAAGTCATGACCAACCCTAGTTTTCAGAAGGTAAAAAGTCTTCTCAGATCTTCTTTGCACATGCAAAAACAAAAAGGCACCTCTTATTCCCCTCCTTCTGCCCACCAGCACACCATCTTCATTTCATCATGAAAACATGCTGTTCAATAGATTTGCCATTTCTTTAGTCTACTCACTGTTATGATCCCATAACAACATCTTCCAAGCTACCCACAAGACCCATAAGAAATTAAAGGGTAAAGTGTATCATGCATAAAATGAAATTTTTGTTCAAGGTTAATTAAAATCTGTGTTTTCAAACTTGGTAGTAATGTTTTACTCAATTTAAGTGTTTTTCATAGAATCTCTGTAGTACTAGAGAGACCTGCACTGTGGAACTGCATTATTCTCAGTCTGGAACACCCCATCCATCACTAGGAACAAGAGAGGTTTGAAATTCTTTCCATTTTTGCCCTCCCAAAGATGTCCTGAGCTCTAAATAAGTGCATGTATGAATCCTGAAGGCAGCCAAGAGTCTCAGAAGATTAAAATTATTTACTTGCATGTTCTCCTGACCCTCTTCTTCCAAACACAGCCAGGAAGAGGGTGATTTGCAAACTGGTATGAATACTATCGTTTCGTAACACTAGTAAAATACTTCCTAATGCCAAGTCTCAAAGGCAGCTCTTACCTTGCACTCCTCGTAGTCCCTGCGAACGTAAAGCAGATAGATCAACCAGTTCTTCCTCTCCAGGATTGGTAAATCCGGGGCTGCATGTAAAACATTAACAGAAGGCAGGAAATCAGCCTGATCGGCACAGACACTGGGCACAGCACAGAGATGTTCTGAACCACCCCACCTGCAAGCACAACTAATTCACCAACTGCAATTGCACTGGGAAGCACCGTTAATCACTTGACTTGAAGCTGGAGTGTGGACATATAAATGTCTGGTTTTATTTTACTTCTCAAACTGATGGACAAAACACAATGTTCAAGATTAGCCACTAAATAAGACCTCCTAGCAGAAAACTACCCCCTCAAAAGACTTGAGGCATCGGCTGCTTCTGCTGCAATCACTGGAGCAAACATCTCCAAGCACCAACTGTGCATACATTTTAACTCAACACTAATTCTGGTTTGGTGGGATTGGTCCTTCCAAACATGCAAGAAGCACCTTGGGGGAAACAAGATGGATTCACATTTTGGAATAAGGGCAAGAGAATCAAAGGTTTTTAAAATACATTTCCGGGAGTGAATGAGAAGGAAACATGCGATACACGTAAGTGGAGATTTTGGAGATGTCGCCTGTCTGAAGGTGTGAATAATTTAAAGAGGTCAAAGTTAGTTCTTTGAAACTGTGAAGGGACTATGAAACATCCCAGGGCTGAGATGCTGTGACACTCCTGGCAAAAAAACACATTTGATGCAATGGTGGAGAAAGACTTGTGCTCCAGTATTTGAATCCCAAGGAGCTTGCAGCAGTAATTATGGCAAATCACGAATGGATGTTGCTTAGTGATTTTCATGTTGGGTTTAAAAGTTTAAGACACTGTTGTGCATTTCATTAAGGCTTGAAATGCATTGCCTGTTACTCATTTCCACAGTTCAGATGCGGGTAGCTGAGAGGTAACCATGGCAACTGGCAAAAAAAAGCTATATGTTTGCAAGTCAATATTGTGACAGAAGTGCCGAAGCAAAGCAAGGCGAGCGCTGCTGCGGGAGCCGGGGCAGCACGTGGGCAGCACAGCACCAGGGCCACCTTCCCCCTGCCCCACAGAGCACGGCATGGACTGGCACCACCGAGGGAGAGGACCATACGAAGCGGCCCGCAGGCTCCTCTGCCAGCCAGCAGCCCAGGTCAGTGTGAGAAATTCTGCAGCTGGAGGGACTGAGCCACATCGGCAGGCGTTATCAGTGCAGAGTGTCATTATCTGTCAGAAACCCTCAGCTTTAATCACGTGAGGACTGCACCTGAGGCCTGAACTAAACACATCTCTCAAGCCTGCCAGGCTCTCCTCCACAATTCACACCACGTCTAGGACTGCTGAGAGCACTTCCAAACAACCAGAATTTCTTCTGCTGATGAAAAAATATTTGTAAAGCCTTTCTGGGTTTGGTTGGTTTTCCTTTTTTTAAGTTCTAGAATAACCAGCCAGGTTTATATTAAGATGGAGCTGAGATTTAAATGTACACACCAGCAACTTAAGGTCAAATACCCTATACAGAAGGTTCAGCTACCCTAAAACCAAACAGAAAAATCACAATCCAAACAAAATATAATCAAAACAAGTTAATCTTACAGCAATGCACAGACTGGGGGCCCAAATGTTCTCAAATTCCGCTTTCCTGTGTGGTATCTGGATGTTTCTAAGGCATTTTAGCATGCCTGTTCTCAGAGCAGATTAACTGATTTCTGATAACTTCATGTTTTCCATTTGGCCTTCTTATGGTGAAACCATGAAGGGAAGAGTTAAGAGGCTGCTTCAATAGCTACAAATTGATTGAAAAAGCACTATTTCATGCAGAGTCTGGAGGGCTGGTGTTCTGAAGTCCATCAAGGGGCTACCTAATTCATTTGCAGCTTTGTAACAACTTCCCAGTGTAAGTTACTACAGGTGTCAGGGTTGGACAGAACTTTCTTTTCCGAGAAACACACCACTTGGGGGTGCTAGAAATGAGCTGCACAAAGCGGCTGGACTAGTGAGCTCTTCCTGTGTGGTGTCTCCTGGTGCAAAGGGAAATTGGGAAGTACTGAACCAGATGTGGGTCTTGGCCACTTTCTGCTTACTTTTGTAAGTAGGGATTTAAGAGTAGACATAGCAAACTCCTTTTAACTGTAGGTAAAGACCTTTATTACAGTCAAAACTAAAGTATACTTTACCATTTTGTGCCTACCAAGACACCTTAAAATTACAAAGTCCTGCATCGTTACACACAATGAAAACGTCTTAAATTAATCAGAAGACCCTCAGACATATCCCACATGGTTTCCTACCAGAGAGCACCATAAACATTAAAATATACAGAAAAGCAAGCTGGCCTGGTTGTGCTGCCACCTGAGATGGAAGAGACCAAACTGTCAGAGCCTACACACATTTGGGGCTAAGCTATGAGGACAGCATACCAGTGAGGAGGGGAAGATGGGTTGTTTAACTCCTGAAGGAAGCGGTTTTTTACACTTTTAAGACCAGAGGGACATGATACTGCACTCCCACGCTACAGAAACGCCTGCTGAGCACAGGGCTGGGAAGGAAGAAATGAACATGAGAGCGAGTGCTGAGCAAAGTACTAAGCTGCAGAAGGAAAGGGCAGCACAGACACTGCCGGCCTTCTGTGTCCCAGGCAGCAAAGACCCAGAGCAGGCACCTGACAGAGCTGGGCTGAGAGAGCACAGAGCAACCAAAGAGCACCAGAGACAGCATTCACATCTACAGGGATGAACCACTCCTGATTCCCTCAGCGACACTCTGAGCTAAAGATAACTACGTGGAACTGTGAGTTTTTATGCTCCTAAAACTCATTTGAAAATAGAGCCAAACCTGACTCTCTTTTTTTCTCTGTAGACAAGAAAACTGAAAATGGGCAAACAGTTATGATGTGTTTCAAAAAAAGATGTCTGCATTAATTCATAGGGATGAGTGAATCTTACATCTAAATACAAAACAAACACAAAGATGCATAGGAGGAAGTCAATAGACTCCCTGAGCCTATTCCAGACAGAAAATGTGAATAGTTTGACCCCTTCTCTGAAGAAATCCACCATAAACACCATGAACCAAACATGGTGTGGAATCTGCAGAGGACAGAGAGGAGAGGAAGCCACAGTAACTGTGAGGAAATTCATAAATTTGAGAAAGGAACTTGTCTGGTTCCCCCCAAAAAGGCTGTGGGAGGTAAAGGATTATTAACAATCCCTGCATTTAGAGGCAGAAAGAGTTAATGCAACTTATTTAGACATCTCTCCAGAACCACAACCATCTTAACCTGCGCTTCTGTTTTCCCAGGAAAGCAGTGAGACGCCTATTCCTTGTGCATTTATCTCCTTTGAGTTTTCTCTCCAGTTGCCAACAAGTACTGCCCCAGTGTAAAGAGACACTGCCTTTTTCCTGAAGGAAAGATAAATACAAATCCCCAGCTCTCTGGGACTCTGGCTCTGGAGAAAGAGAATAAAACATTCTGTGCCTTTCTGAAAGGTTACTATCCAATCATTGTTGGTCCTAATATCCCTGTATTTGTTCCAAGTTTAAGAGTTACCCACAGAATACCTAAAAAAAACCCCTCACAGCTGATGAGTGTTGCTCAGCTCTTGCTGCATCGGCCTGAACCACACTGTATGGCTGGATCTGGCCACACGGGCTGCTACGAGGAGCAGAAGAATAGAAAGCAGCATCGGCAGCACATCTCAGTCTTTGCAAGTACAAGGATGATCACGAACAGTGGAGGCCCCATATGGCACACAATGGATTGCAATCCCACACTAATTAGAGCTGGGAACACGTACTGCCGCAACCGGCCACTCAGAAGTTTCTGCACAGGGAAAGACCACCAAATTGGGCCTCGCCAGGAGGAACTGAGCACATTCATGAAGTCCCTGAGGATGCCCACATTGCAATTTTCCACTGTTTTCAATATATGGACCTTCAGAAGTTCCTCGTATGTACCTGCTGCAGATCATACGCAGATACACTCTGCTTTGTCACCTTTCAGAGCCCTCACAAATAACCCAGGCACTAGAGATTAGAAAACAGAAGTTTATACCTTTCTAGCAGTGGTAAAATAGCCTATTATCTTCTGTGAATTAATCTGCTCCACAGCCAGTCCAATAAAACGCAATTAACAAAAAAGTTGGTGTTTATAACGTGCATAATTATCTTTTGGCCTCTCTTTTCTAGGACTACAAAAGTCTCCTCTCATTAAGCAACTGTGCCAGGGAGTCAGGCACCACACATATAATTAAATACCTCAGCTGAAAGACATGCCAGTTTCTTTGAAGTGTTTTGATGGAATTCAAAAGAGAATCCATCTGATCCCCACCTTCTCAGTGACCAGTGATTGATTGCACGACCCACTTCCAGCAATGTGATTTTTCTTTCTGACAATGCTCCTTTAAGGAAGCCACTGGAGCGGAAACCCGACTGAACCAGCATAAGATCATCGGGTTTGTATCTGTGAAGCACTAACATCACTCTTCGCTTTACTCTTCCTCTTATTGACTTTCTCAGAGGACTGAAAAAAAATATCAGTTATTCCCTTTGTGTAAACCTCCCTAGGAAATTATTTTGTGCTTACATCTTCATATTAGGTAATTACAGCTTAGATATGAACTATCAAACTGAGGAGGGGTTAGACTTAATTAAAGTGTTTTGAAATCATTGTAGTGTAAAGAGAGAGGAGGAAAAAAAAAGCCCCAGAAGGCTTCTATCAAATTTCATGGAGGAAAAAAGCTGCTAAAGCACCAGTTGTCCTCTTAAAGAAACAGGCTGGTGCAAAGAGGCAACTTCTGTTGTGAGCAGAGCCAGCATAAAGTGGACTTCAATGTGACTGCCCAACTGCAGGCACCGGGCAGCCTTTCACCCATCACCTCACATTCTCCAGTGTGCAAACTTCTGCCCGGAGCATGGGTCGCTGTGCAAGGGATCAGCTATGGCTCTCTGAGGTGGAGAAGGATCCTGAGCTCACATTTTAGTCTCATCAGACTGAAATCCAGGTCGGAACCCCCCTCTTCATCTAATCTGGCTTATTGGAAAAAGTCTTAGCCCCAGACCTCCATCTCTGCAACCCAGCCTGTAGGGAACTGAGCAGGAGCAGTTGGAAAAGTAGAGAAGCAAATGACACAAGAAGACACAGAGTAGCCCAAAATCCATAACAACCCAAACTACACAGCACAAGGGGAGGGCAGAAAAATCCTCAGAAAAGTAATCAAATGAAAGTATCGTAATGTTTTAATTCTGCAGTAGCCTTCCAAACCACAGACCGGATCCACTGAGTGGGGTACCACAGATGTGGGCGGGATTATCCAAAAGGCTACTTTGGATCCTGGCTCACCATCCCTTTCCAAATGCTGATCAAAAATTGCATGCTGTAAAACAGCATTCAAGCACACAGGTATCCCCAAACCTAATAAACACAGCAGCGATGACTCAGGTCTCTATTGTAACATCTTGTTAAGAGAGCTGCACCCAAGAGGAGTTTGGCAAAGAGCAACTTTCTCTGAAGAAACCAGTGCGGGAAGCTTTGCTGCACGAGGCTGTGAGGGAGCAGGGTTATCATCACCAACCCCCGGGAAGGGCTCGTTCTAGTGCACAGAAGGAGCATTGGTGTTTTTCATTTGAGAGTCATTCCCCATTTTAAAGTAATTCCACTCACCAGCTTAACAGCAAACCCACGACAGCACAAAGACATTGCAGGAGAGCGCCCACATCCCAGAAGGCACACGCAAAGCCTCTGAGGACCAACACCCACCCCATCCCTCAATTCTCAGCTCAGCCTCCTGGAGACTTTTGCTGACATTACTGCCAGGGCTACGACTATTTCCGCTCACAGAGCCCGGGGAAGGTTTACTGGTGGGCAGAGCTGTGGTTACAGTCCAAAATGAAGCTCAGTGCTCTCACAGCCGTGTTAAATAAACACTGATAGGGAGGGAAAGGTGAGGATGAAACCAGCTGGGCACATCTCCGTTTTGCCTTGAGCTTCACAAGCTGCCAACGCAAGGAATCATACTACTGTGTGTAAAACTGGTGAAAGAGAGGTAATGAGTATCTTCTGAACAAAACTTATATTAAAATAATAAGGCATAAACTATATAGCTACTATAAACAACATATCCCTGCCAGGGAATTCTGCTTTCCAAAATAAGGTATGAATAATAGAGAGAAATCAGATTTAAGATCTAATATCAAGGGGTTCAGATTCTAAAATAACAGAGTGCCTTGAGGACCATCCTACAAATTCCTAGCTACGCTGGTGCACAGCTAAATTTAACAAGAAGCCCTCTTCCTCACTCAGAGCCTCAAAGGCTTTTTCTGAGACTGCAGCAATACAAACAGATCACAGCTTTGCAGGAAAACTAGCACAGCACATTGGTCTTCCTACGCCCAGATCCATCCTCAGAGTCTGGGAATGGAGACATAATGTATTCAAAACCCAGTAAGGATGAAAAATAACTCCAACAATCACCACCCAGAGGATGCTGTGTGTGCTCTATTTCACTCCTACAAAGGTGAGGATACAGGTGTCTGCGTACACAAATACCTGCAAAATGGCTACAAACAACATAAAAACGGAGAAAGCCCTTTACTGCAGCCATTCTCTTGATTTGATCTCCTTCCCCGTTTTTCCTTTTGCAAATTGCTGCTGCAACACCTTTAAATCAAACAATAAACCCATACGGCTCCTCGTTATTTACAGTCAGCTGGGCTTAATAAAACCCATCACACACAGTTCTGGTGATGGCAAGAAAGCCATAATTCATAGCTGTGATCCTACTACCGTGTATTAATAGCTCCACAAGAGCAGAGAAACGGGGAAGGAGCTGAACAACAGCAGCAGCTTTAAACAAACCAGGGCTATTTCTGACTCGGCACCTCCCCCTGCAGGAAACGGGGCCACAGCCACAGAGGGGACTGGAAAAGCTGCCTTAGGGCTGATTTATGCACTAGGGCAAGGGAAAAAAAGGGCATTTTCCGTTAGTAGTTTACACTGCATAAATCTTAAAGAGTTGCTCGCCCAGACTTCAGTGGTTTTTTTTTTTGATTTAGGACATTGAAAGTTCAGAGTTGCTTCAAATAAAAATGTGTTTATGGACAAGATAAATGCCTACACTGAGTATTCAATATAAATGTCTTCCAGTATGGGCTGCTCCAGTCTAACCTTAAGGTAAGATCTGTAAATAAACACACACTTGTGACCACTCCAGAATTCCCAGTTCCCAGCGAGGTTCCCAGTGCACAGCCAGCCTGGTTACTGGGGAATCAGTCCTGACTCCAAGAGGGGGGAATTACAGACACCAGCACAAATCCATCAGCCTCATCACTGCTACACAGAAAAATGGATTCAAGCCTAAAATTTGATTCAAGACAATAATATTGGGGTGAAATTTAGTAATAAATGCAATACTTCAAAAAGGAAAATTAAAAAGACTAATCTTCGTCTGCTTAAAAAAATCAAATCTGGAAGTCTATTGCCTCTGCAGCAACCAATTCTGGCCATCAGAGACACACAGAAAAACAAGGATCTGAATAAGCTTTTGCTTTTTTTGCCTTTAAAAGCTAATCTAGAAAAACCAGGCCAACTCAGTCACCAGTTCTCAAATCCCTGAGGATGCAGACTCTACGCTTGTAGATATTCAAGCATTCAGCCCCTGGCACAGCACCCCAACTGTTCTTTGCCATTTATACCATTTTTTTCCTGTTTGATGCCTTGTGTTCAACATCCTGGTAGGTAAGAAGGAACTGCCTCTCAGGGACTGCTTGCTAACGCTGTTCCTCAGTGCAGGAGGCAGAGTGCAGGACTGCAGAGGGCTTCTGAGTATGATGGCTTACCAGCCCACAGGATGGCTGACATACCAACTGGTGACTGCCCACCATCTCTTCCCACAGCAAAGCAGGGATGGATGATGTTTCCCCGCAAACACAGCAACACTAGCTGCAGGCATTCCCAAAATAACCTGTATAACCAGCTTCTCATTAATTCCAGTATCAGGAGCAGGGTGGTTTAGGGATTTCCAGTCTAATCCTTCCTTTGGCTTAAATTCTTATGCTTAGTTTTTTTCTGTCCACAGCATGAGGTATTTTACAGGGAAATTGAACGTAAAATCACTATAAGGCATCTGTAAGGAAAAGCTTTCCTCTTAAAATGCAAAATAAAAGTACAACAGGGAGAGCACCACAATCCAGCCCGGACAGGCTTTGAAAGTTCCCACTCAACAGGGAGTGGAAGAACCTGGAACCTATCCTCATTTCATCTACAGCCAAAGAGCACCATTATGTTAAAGGAATAGAGAAGTTGGTCTTGCAAATGGTTCGACATCTTCTCTGAGAG
Source organism: Tapera naevia (assembly GCA_033556795.1). Lineage (NCBI taxonomy): Eukaryota > Metazoa > Chordata > Aves > Cuculiformes > Neomorphidae > Tapera > Tapera naevia. The sequence goes on from JAUMJJ010000353.1 coordinate 591,405, forward strand.
GCTATTTTTTGAATGCACGAACTTCTTTCAGACCAGTTGCCTCAGGATGAAGTTTTTCCATGTTAAACGTTTGTCCCAGGATGAATATTTGCCTGTGCAGCTTTCATTGTTCCCCACTGCAAGAATGTCTTAACAACAGAGTCTTTAATTATATGAGTACATCCCCAGTTACAAGAACACACTGGCATTTTCACCAGGTGCCCTACCTCATCCTAATTATGAGGAATACGAAAATGAATCAAGGTCAGACAGTGAATGAAACTGTTGAAACATATGAATAAAACAGTGCCTAAATCACAGGCCTTCCACAGTGTCTGTTATGGAGCTGGAAATGTCAGTGGCAAAGAGGAGGGACCCTGGAGGGAGTGAACGAGCAGTCTCTTCATTAAGACACTGTAAAACTTCCCGATCAGAGATGCTATGTGACCTATACACAGCACACCGACAGACAAGCGTGAAGCTGAATGCTGTAAAATACAAAAGAACTCGCCTCGCACCAAGGATTTTGACAGCAACTTCAAGAAATACATTCACCCATTTAAAGGTGCTCCTAAAGCAGATGTTGCAATTGCACAGTTAGATCTTCTACAGCTGGGCCATCAGACTTCACCCTCTGCCTGATCCTAATCCAGTGTAATATATGTCATAATTATCAAATTATCAAAAACACATATTATTCTCGCTTCCTACAAGAGGTGGCACTTTTATGGCACTTTTCATTGCCTAATTAAGTTTGAAGCAGATACAGATTTTCTCCTTTCCAGAGAGGAAATGAGGTAGGCTGACAACTGCCGAAAGATGTAAAGCTGGAACTGAAACCATGAATTTAAAAATCAGCACTAAAATTTTACAGTGATACCAGCCCTGCCAGAAAAACACACTGCTGTGCTGTCTGCAAAGGGCTCCTGCATCCTTTACTCACAGATACTGATGTACACACACACGAGGGCAGAGCTGTGCTAGCACAGTCAAACTTATATAGCACCCATTCTTTGTGGTGTAGGGATTACCGGCTGGTTATTTTGGAGAGAAGAGGATGAAGTGAAGTATGTCAGACAATTCAATTACCCAAAAATGATAATGCATTTTTTTAACGTAGCTATTCCAAACTAACAGCTGTATCAGATCCTGAACAAAACACATGTGGTACTCTTACCCACTCACCACAGAGAACTGACAGTATCAAAGTCTCTCACATAAAACAATTATGTAATTACCAACTAATCTATGTTATTCAGAAATCATTTACTTCCCACAAGGTTTGTAGGTTCAAATGGGCTAAAAAAATCTGGCTTGCACATGGCCAAATGGAAACAAACCAGTACGTACAGATGCCGGGAATTGCATTTGCTTCCTCCCCAACACAACATTTCTCCTAACACCTTTTTTTTCTGACACGTGTAGAAGTATTAATTAATTTAACTCAAGGGGGTTGGTTTTTATCTGGATTTCTCAGGCAGCTTCACTCTTACAAGTTCAAAGGCAGCTTTGAAGCTAGCTCAGAGAATGGATTTGTATTGATTTAAGGAACTGGATCAGGAATTCAGAAATGATCAACTCGGCAAGTGCACAGGGTCAACTCCTCAGGGCACTAGAAGATTCCTGCTCTTCAGAGTGCTCGGGCCATTAAAATCCTTACAGGATCCCTGAAAATATCTGCAAGAGGAGGAGGGATGCCCCTTGGTTCATAGGTGTGAGCAGGAGCCATCTGAAGAGATGCATTTTCATAGGACAGATCATCAGAAGCCACTTCCCTACTTCTGTATAATCTCATTTATTATCCCACAGTCCTGCTCTGATTCCTTATCGTCACAAGCACTTCCTCCCCAGCACCAGCACTGGACAAAGTCAGCTTTCCTGCCCAGCATACCAGCATGTGCAGTGATTTTTTTACTGGAACCCACTGCCTACACCCTTGGCTTCAAGGACGACCACCCATATGGAAAGGACAGCACTGTCAGTATCTGAGCTAAACATCAGCACAGGGTTTAGCTGGACAAGAACACCACTCACTGCTTGAGAATATTTCACAATTCAATTAAACAGAAAAAAGTGCCCTGAGACAATGCAACTACTGCGTCATTGTCATGTGCCCAGCACCCAGGTTTCTGCGTGGTAACCGTGCGGTCACTTGGAACCACAACAAACACCACCCTCAATATCGCAGAGTTCAAGAACAAGGTACAACCACAGTGTTAAAACACACATCTGCATCACACACTTCCCTATTTCTGCTGTTTAACCTACCAGCAACAACCAAATCTAACCAGATTTTGCTATTCCTTACAAAGGGACACTGTGCACTTGTGTGTTCACCACAGATACATCGACTCCATCAGCTGTTGTAACCTCGGGTCCATAACTAACTTCGTCTTTGAAATGGAGAATGCAATAACAGCGGAGAGAACTTTCCTTCCTCCCTTACAGTGACTCCCCAAGGCCTTACACGGCATTTTCCCTAGTTAGCTTGTAATTACACAGGACAGAAATGAAGTTCACCTAATAAGATGAAGACTCAAAATCCTGCAGTCACCCAGCTTTATCTTATGGAAGTGCTCTGCAGTGCACACTGAGCACTCTGCCACACGCCACGGGCAGACCTGGCCACAGGGTACGCCAGCATCTCGCCCTGTTCCTCCCACCCTTCAGTACTATCTTTAGCCACACAATGCACTGCAATACGCACATTTATATGCTGTTTTTCATTTAACTTCTCCAAATGCTTTGCTAACTGAAAGCCTGCAGCATCCAAAACCTGTCATGGAATGTTAGAGCAACGTTGTGGTTGATAAAGGGGAAAAAACAACAGTTGAAGCACTTTGCCAAAGGTCACAGTTAACCCAAGGCAGAATTCCTTGCTTCAAACCCTAGGAAAAACATAACTATGAAGCATCCAAAAACACCTCAGTGCCCAGGACTGGGGAGGACACTTAATCCCCACTAATCCCTTTACAATTCACAAGGGAAAAATCTTCCCTTTGAAAATTACCTGCCTGACCCTTCCTTGGGTGAACACAGAGGTGGTGACAACTCAGAATTCGCCTTCTCTGTCTAGCGGATTTTCAGTCCAAGTTCTTCCCAGTGACTCAAGTGAAATCTGTTTTATTTTGCTTCAGTGTATTTATTAAAAATGTATATTTTTAGGAGTCTACCCTGTTCTTAAAAAGCCATCTCTGTATCTCAGAAGATCTGAGGTCTAATATTTGGGTAGAAATCCAAATGCATTTAAAATTACTTCATTAAACTCTGAACTGTTACCAGATTAATGTGAGCCCAGAACTTCTTTCTAAATATTTTTTACCACAATAAAGGGAAATAAATTCAAGATATGTTCCATAAAAATCAACAAAGTAAGCTGGCAAAGTGCTTCTCTGCTACTGTACTATTAGTTACTATAAAATGCCTTGATTGCCTCGCGTGGCCGAAGGGAAGCAGAAAAATGAGAGGCAGCCTGTTTCAACTGAAAACCAGTAAAGCATTCTGGAAAATATCCGATTAATTCAGAATGCAGCAGGGAGATTAAAACCCCATCTCAGCAGGCTGATATTAACTCTATGTCGCTTCGAGGAACGGAGCTCCCTTTATTCTACCATCAATTGCCTGGGGACAAAATATCAACACAGGGAGAGTTATGGATCTGGATGGTAGCAACAAAGGGAATTGATTTTCAGAGCAGCTCTCCCCACGGGGGGTAAAGGACAAAATAATGAATGGGTTTAGCTACTAAGGTGTCAGCTGCTGAATAATGGTTGTCACCAAGTGCAGCTACAAGATACTCCAAGGGGCTTGCCTTCTGCTGGTGCCTTTAATTGAGATTGCTGGCAGCAGAGATTCCTAACCCACTGCCTTTCCCACCACCCCCCAGGCTGCTCCAGACCCTTTCTGTGCTTGTTGAATGCTCCTCGCCTTCGCTTCGGGCTGCTCCAAGACAGACTTTATCAAATCCCAGCTGTTGGGACTTCCACAAACTAAAAGCCACGTGACAGATCAGCCCTGACAGCAGCAAACTCTGCCTCTGAACTCCAAGTTATTCTTGCTTAAGGGCCATCAGATCAGGTTGCTAAATACTAGTTCTAGGTTTCCTTTTTTTCTTGTCTCATGGAGCATCCCTGTGAAGAAAGCAAGGCAACAGTGAGAGGGGTTGGCCCAGATGATCTCCAGAGGTCCCTTCCAACACCAAGCATTCCCTCTTAGGGGAAGCAGCATGACTCCCAGGCTGCACAGTTCAACCGGATCCGACGGATTCTCATGTGCATCACAGGCCAGACTGAAAACTCAGTCTTCTGGTGTTCCTCTGGCTCAGCAACAGAAGCCACATTTGTGTTTTGCCATTCAAGTGACTGTTTGCAAATTTGAGATAACATTCCCAGAAACTCACATTCCATAGCTGACTCCTACCAGTACAAGTGCAGCCAGATTGCTACAGTCTGGATCAAGACAGTGGGATGCTTAAGGTCAGGACTCGAGCGATGGTGTGGTCATAGAATCATAGAATCATAAGGATGGAAGAAACCTCTGAGATCACTGAGTCCAACCGTGCCTGTCTCCCTACTAAACCATATCCCTAAGAAACTCATCTACCCATCTTTTAAACACCTCCAGGGATGGAGACTCCATTACCTCCCTGAGCAATTTGTTCCAGTCCCTGACCACTCTCTCAGTGAAGAAATTCTTCCTAATGTCCAGTTTAAACCCGCCCTGGCGCAACTTGTGGCCGTTCTCTCTTGTCCTGTTGCTCATCACTTGCAAGAAGAAAGCAGCACCCACCCCGTCACAACCTCCTTTCAGGTAGCTGTAAACAGTGATGAGGTCTCCCCTCAGCCTCCTCTTCTCTAAGCTAAACAACCCAAATTCCCTCAGTTTCTCTTCATAGGGCTTATTCTCCAGCCCCCTCACCAGCCTCGTTGCCCTTCTTTGCACACGCTCCAACACCTCAATGTCCTTCTTGTAGTGAAGGGCCCAGAACTGAACACAGTACTCCAGGTGTGGCCTCATTAGTGCCAAGTACAGGGGCACAATCACCTCCCTGGTCTTGCTGGCCACACTGTTTCTGATACAGGCCAAGATGCCATTGGCTCTCTTGGCCACCTGGGCACATTGCTGGCTCATGTTCAGCTGGCTGTCAACACCCATGTCCTTCTCCCCCACGCAGCTTTCCAGTCATACCCTACCTACACGTGTTCAGCAGCATTGTTCAGTTATAACCTGCTCTATCTGGGGACAAACTTCATCCACAGCAAACTGCTCACAGGAGACCATGTTATAGTATGTGGTCTCTGTATTTCACAGACCTGCTTGTGCTTACCTTCGTTTCTGTATCTCTCTTACATCCTACTTGAAAATATAATGCAACTGTAGAGAGGCAAATTGCTGCAACAGAACGTTACCATTCAGTTACCATGCCAGCTTAAAATAAGTTTAGTAGCACTCTTCCATTCAAACAGAACTGACACAGATTTCCCCGGCTCTTTAAAGTTCACCATAATTCTCCTCAGACTGCACTAAGATGTTCTAGAAACATCTTATTTAAAGGAAAAGCCTATTGTGTGAAGAAGGTGCTGTTCTTTCCTGCCAGTTTCCACAAAAGAGTACATGACATCACTTCCGTTCTTTCCCCTTCTCCCTAAACATGCCCAAACATCAGACCTATGCCCAAAGAACACTGTTATATCACTCTCTGGTACAGATCACTTTGCTGCCCTCATTTCCTACAGATTAACGATCAGGCAGCTCAAATCAGCTTTTGCTTGCTGTGCTGAAGGCAACTCAGTCAAATATGAACAGGCGTTTCACTTCAGAGCTCCACAAGGTGCACCACGCACTGAGATGCCTCCCTTTACCCTCAGAGACACAAAACAGGATGACAAAAGTCACAGGCTGGGCTATTTCATTTTTTTCACCACAGTTAATGGTGAGCCAAGGGCTGGATTAGCAAAAAATGGAGATCCAGAGCCACAGATAACTGGACTTCCCATACTGCTTTCTTCCCTCAGGCACGCAGCCATGGGAACACCAATGCCAGATGAGGGGAGGTAGAGGGAACTCTAGCTGGTGATGGAGACAAGCCAGCTCTTTGCATGGCCTTTACCCAGCCTCGGACTTCCAGCCTTAAAATCCAAAGGAGCACTGCTAGCCCTTTTTAAAGCAGCAGCCAGCTCAAGTTTCAGGCCTGTTGATGCAAAATACTGAGTAGGACAGAAAACTCCTCCTCAGCAGCCACAAACAAGCAGCCCTTTGTCAATCAGCAGGTGAGATCTGAAGCTTTAGCCTCATTCAGAAAGTTGCAGCTGCCAGAGTTCATCCTCCCCAACAACCAATATTGAACCGCGCACACTTAGAGACAGGATGGCACTTGATGGACAGTTTAACAGGCGAGCTGACAGAGGCCCAGCAGCTCCAATCCAGCACATCTCACAGCCAGTTGGTGGGGTTGATGGGCCCATCTCTCTTTTTCAGCTATCCCGTTTGCTTATTAACTATGCAGAGTTGCTTCAACAGACCTCAGACCGTCAGGAAAGAGTGCCAGAGCAATGGCCCATCTCTTGGCAAACACTGTCAGCCTGATCCCTTTACAGATGTTTTATTTAGAGAACTGCAAGTGCTCACTGTCCTGTAGAAAGAAAAACACACAGCCTCCCAACCCCCCTGGTCAGCCCAAACGTTGCAGACCAGGCTTGCACAATGGGGCAGAACACAGCTGAGAATCTGTGGAAGGAGGGGACCTGTGCAGAAAAGGATGGGGATGAAGCATCTCCCTCGGGAGAATCAGTGCCTCTGCAGAAGCCATGCCAACTACTAAGGTAACAACCATCATTGCTCTAAGAGAGCTGCCAGTCAAGGTAAAGGAAAACTGGGGTTTATTTTCACTTGCACGCAGGTCCGCAGGTCTGAACCAGTAGCAATCATTTCCTCCTGGCTCCAGGCAAGGTACAAATAAGACTTGGACCTGTGCAAGTCAGCAGCTGTAGCTCTACCAGAACATCAGGTGGCAGCTCCAGGACAGGCACATTCTGTCAAAGTACAGGAATTCCGCTGCCGGGAATCAGGACTACATGATGTCAGCCTGGCCTCCCCAAAGCAAAGGCAAAGTGGCTTTTCCAGCTTCCCAGAGCTCATGGGAGCACAGTGCCTACATCACCTCCAAAAAGAAACTATGGTGCAGTACCCAGGTGTCCAACAAGCTCCTTTTAATGCAAGCTTTAACCCCAGGGCAGCCTCCATCACAAGGAATTTAGGGATAAGGGCAGATTTCCTCCAAAAGCATACTCTGTCAGGCACATTACACATTCAGGGTAGAGAAAAAACAAAGTACAAGTCTCCCCAGCTGAGAGTCCCTGAAGTAAATGGCAAGGGAGGACGACTGCTGCCCAGCACTCCACGTGTACTGAGGTTCTCGCAGCTCCGCACAGTTCACTCTTACCTGAAGCGATGGGGCCCTTCGGACACCTGAGAAAGGCAAATCCACAAAACCCCAGAGCCAGGGTAGGTACAGGAGCCTCCACAGAGATCAGAGCTGCACCAGGGAAGTGCACACAGCTCAGCACCACAGAGGAGGACACATCCATCGCATGGGCCGGGACAAGGCACACCACCAGGGCGAGGGACAAGGCGAAAGCAGGGACTACAACATCAAACCATGCTGCAGGCTGGAGCAGATCCCTCACAAAGCATCAGGCTTTAGGCAAACAGTTTGAACCAACAACTGAAATGGTTCCTGTTCCAGTTCAATTCAACCAAGATTTCAGAACAACTCAGACCAAGTTGATTAACTCTCACTTTCAGTATGAAAAAGAAAGCCCCAAACCCAAACAAACTACAGGTAAACCCAATTACACCCTGACGGGATTGATCTCATTGCACATCTCTTTTACTTCAAAACTCAGAAAATGTGGCATGAAATGCCAACGAGACACAACATTAGGTTCCCAGGATCATTCCTACAGCAAGACATTATTCTGAAGGACCTAAGATGAACAAACCCCTCTTATTATTTAGAAAGATAAACAAGTAACAAGCTCATTAGCAGCCCAACAAGTATGTACACAATAGAATCAACAGTCTCTCCGGTTACAAAGCAAATGTGGTGCAGATGGTAGTTACAGTGTGTCAGTCAGCGACAGCACTGAGCTAAGAATAACACAGACCTGAGCAGAAAGCCACTGACAGCCTAGAGAGCCTTGTCTTCTCCCAGTGGATGTTTATTTCTCACTAGTCAGATGCACACACTATAAAGAAATGTTAAAACATCAACTTGCCCAAGAGACACGATTGTATCTTCAAACCAACCTTTTTTATGCTGGGGTTTTGCAGGTTCTGTGGCCGCTGGCAGTGAAGAAGCCTGACAAGACAAAAAGGAGCATTCAGTACAGCAGGCAAGTTTTCTGGAAGATCTGTTCCACAAAATAATGAGAGAGGACAACTGGCAAATCCCAAAAGAGGGCATAAACCCAGCCATTGCTGCTGCTACACAAACGCTGCCCTGCCAAGTGCTGCTCTTCTTCAGCCACAGTCAAGCGGAGTTTGCTGTTTGCTGTGTGGATTAAATAAACCCCCTCATTTTTACATCACATTCCTCTTCCATAGGCTCTCTTTATTTATTAGGATTCTAGAAAGGGATCATTATGCTGTAAAAAAAAAAAACTCAAGGACTTAAGATGCTACTTAGAGATGACCCAGGAAAATGTCAAAACCATTTAATTATAAAACATTTATGACATTAATCAGAACAAAGTGGTTCCTGGGGAACCACCCGAGCCTGCAGGTGTGGGCGCAGTGATGGGGAACAAACCTCGGCTGCAAGCACCACCCAGAGCTCCCACACAAGGAGGTTCCCAGTCCATGGGCAAAAGCTGCATTTTAGAAGCATTTTTGAAGTTTAGACTGGATATTAGGAAGAAATTTTTTTTGCTGGGGGTGGTGAGGCACTGGCACAGGTTGCCCAGAGAGGTGATGGCTGCCCCATCACTGGAGATGTTCAAGGCCAGGTTGGTTGAGCCTTTTAAGCACCCTGATCCAGTGGGAGGTGTCCCTGCCCTGCGGGGGGCTGGACTCAGTGACCTTCATGGTCCTTTCCAATCCACACCATTATATGATTCTACACATACAGGGAAGGCTTTCATCACCATTGTTCCTTAATTATTCCTAAAATTTGATCCCTTTTTCTGATGGCTACTGTAAAAAGTCAAGTCAATATTCATAGTTACCCACTGCCAAGATCTCATTCCTCAGTGCAACACCTGTCCCAAAAACCTCACTTTTTATAAATTTGCATTTTTTCACCCATGCCAGTTCCCACAGCTCTCACTCCCCTCTGCAAAGCCGTTCATAGAATCATGGAATGGTTTGGGTTTGAAGGGACCTTAAAGCTCACGCAGTTCCAACCATCCTGCCCTGGGCAGGGTCACCTCCCACTGGATCAGGGTGCTCAAAGCCCCATCCAGCCTGGACTTGAACACCTCCAGGGATGGGGCAGCCACCACAACTCTGGGCCACCTGGACCAGTATCTCCCCACCCTCAAAGGAAAACATTTCATCCTAAGATCTCATCTCAATCTGCCCTCGTTCAGCTGAAAACCGTTCCCTTCGTCCTATCCCAGCACTCCCTGATCAAGAGCCCCTCCCCAGCTTTCCTGCAGCCCCTTTCAGTACTGGAAGCTGCTCTAAGGTCTCCCCAAAGCCTTCTCTTCTCCAGGCTGAACAACCCCAACTCTCTCAGCCTGTCCTCGTACGGGAGGTGCTCCAGCTCTTGGATCACCTCCATGGCCTCCTCTGGACTCGCTCCAACAGCTCCGTGTCCTTCCTGTGCTGAGGACTCCAGAACTGAACGCGGGGCTGCAGGTGGGGTCTCAGGAGAGCGGAGCGGCAGAATCCCCTCCCTCGCCCTGCTGGTCCCAGTGTTTTGGATGCAGCCCAGGACGCGGCGGTTCCCCAGTCGCCTACGGGAACGGGCAGCAGCCGGGCCGGGCGGGTCCCGCACTCCCTCCCCGTCGGGATCCCCCCGCCGCCCCTCACCGGCGCCGCCATCCCGCCCGCGCCGGAAACGCCACCCGTTGCCGCGGTGACGAGCACTTCCGCCGGAAGCGCCTCCGCGCGGCGGGGCGGGGCCCATTCTAACGCGGGAACGCCCAGCGCCGCCGTCCCGGGGGTCCCTGGGCTGCAGGAGGCTCGAGGGGTCTCGTGGGGCTGAATGCGAGGTCCTTGGATTTAAACAGGGAGGGGGAAGATTGAGATTAGACATCGGGAAGAAATTCTTCACGATGAGGGTGGGGAGGCCCTGGCCCAGGCTGCCCCCTCCCTGGAGGTGTTCAAGGCCAGGCTGGATGGGGCTTTGTGCAACCTGATGTGGTGGGAGGTGTCCCTGCCCATGGCAGGGGGTTGGAACCGGATGGGCTTTGAGGTCCCTTCCATCCCAAACCCTTCCATGATTCTGTGATTCTTGATTAACTTCCTGGGCACCATGTGGCTTGAGCTGAAGTCTTTAAACAACAGTTCCTTGAGACAAACAGTTCTTGCAAGATGTGGAGCCAGCAGAGACTGGCTTGGTTCATAAGCAACAGTAGCCAAAAGGGTAAAGGACGTGGCTTGCAGGCCATGTGTGGAGAGTTCAGGTGGAGGACAGCAGTCAAGGACCATCACCTCAAAAAACTGGGCAGGTGTACAGGCAGGGGTAAAAAATTGCATAATTAGTTCTGGGAGTGTCATGAATATGTATGATTACTTCTGGGAATTCTAATGAATACACATGTATGTTTGCAATAAAACAGGAACCAGCTGATGGGTTCCATATGCACGTATGGCAGGGAATGATCCCCCATAGATCCAGTGCTGTCAATAAAGGCATGCCAGCTTCTTAATACAGAAATTCCTATTAAGGAGTTTATTCCTAATTTTCAGTGACTCGGGGGCAGGGTTTACTTCCACGGGGAGCCTGCCAGCAGCCTCTGGAGATGCCCCAGGGAGAAACCCCCAGGGCCACATCCCATCCCTGCTTCCCACTGCACTCCAGGCTTTAAATACATGAATAGGGAGAGGGTTAGCCAAGGAGAGCCCAAGCAGCCATTGGCCTCCTTCCCACCCCACAACAGCCACAGGGAAACCTGCTGGGGTGACGAGAAGTGATTCCCAGGGCAAAATAAACCATAGGAGGGGAAAGCAGGGCCAGGGAGACAGAGCCGCATGGCTGGCAGTGGTGGAGCTGATGGGACTGGGTTTGCATTACAGACCTGCCTCTCATTTGACCCTTTGCAAACCTGCTCCCTTGCAGCCAGCAGAGAGCTGGGAGGACACCAGCCTGGCGAAAAATACCACAGCAGGAATTCCTATACAGGAGTAAATTTAATAAAACCACCACCAATTGTTTACTTTAACATAGCTCTTGTTACAGAAATCATAAAAATGGACTCAGTAGCTAAACTCATTAGTTCTTTCCCCTTTTAATTGAAAAATACCCCACTGATTTCAGCTTCTACTGCACTAGATGGAGTGTTAAGATATTTGCCAGGACAGTATGCCCAGTAACTGAGCCCAAAACAAACACAAAGACAATTCCAGCATCTTTCCTTTTCACCGTTACGACTCATTATAATGTAAGTGGAACTGAAACAGCAAGGACCGGTCCGTTTGACAGATGAAAGGGGGAGGGAGAGGAGATCCACAGCCGAAATCTTGTGAGAAGTGGTGCAAAATACCCTTCCTGGTGCTGCCTCCGACTGAAAAATGAAACTCTAAACACACACACACAACCTGTGGGGTCGGAGCGCGTGTCCTGCGTGCATGGATGGGAACAGCAGGGCGGGGGTTTGGGCAGGGAGCAATCCGGGGTCAAAATAAAACCAGCAAAGCATGGTGCCTGGCAGCACACGCTGGGCACTGTGGCAACATACAGTGCAGTGCCTGGCGCCATGAGCCGCGCGCAACAGGAGGGCTCCAGCACCTGCAAGGGGCACACACAAAATCCGGGGTGTAAACAGGAAAAAACTCAACTTGTCTGGTAAAAGTCTTCTAAAGAAAAGAAAATATTCGCTAGACGAACACACGCTTCCCCCACCCCAGCCCAGGGAAAACCAAACCAAAACAAAAAGGTCAAACTGAAAGAAAATGCACAGCAAATAGACATAATCTTGAAGATTTTTAAAGAATAAATATTTTTTGTAATTAAACATTATGCAAACACATGCCACGCTTGCTCTTTGTCCATGCATATGCGCTATATACAACTTTGAAAAATACTGTGTTGTCCTCTTTTTGTTTTAAAAGTCATATACAAAGGTTTTTTTTTTCCTTGCTGTGTACCCCCCCACCTCCCCTCCCCAAGGATCACCTTCCCAACACGCCAATCAACATTCATTCATTTTGCTGGGGTGGCAGAGAGGTGGAGGGGGTGGGAGCGCCATTCCCCTGACCAAAGTACACCAAAATGGCTGGGTTGGACATGAAAAGCAGTGTTGAGAAACTGGTTTAAATTTCATCTGTACTACACACAGAAACAGAAAGATAGAAAAGAAAAAGGAGTTGGCTTGGAGAATGAAGCTACGTTACAAGTTAAAGTTGGAGGGTTTCTTTTTTTAGTGCGCCTGTCACACGCTTATTGGCCACCTAGAATACTGTTGTACAATGGTTTATCTACCTTTTTTATTACAATATAATTTACTTAAATGTTCTGTTAACAAAACAGAATCCCGGTACTACAGACCAGCAGTGTAACAGGCGTAGCGCCTCGGGGGTGTTTTATTTGAATCGCATGAGCACTCTAGATGGTAAAGGTTTCAGAGTTCATTTTATGCAGGGCCAGACTCAGTCCTCAATGTACTCCCACAGGTCCTTCTCGTAGCCTTCGTGCACGTGCTGCAACAAAACCCTTCGTCGGCTCTCGCAGTATCTGCAAAGAGGAACAGCACAGAGAATGCACATTAGGAACCACGGCTCAGCCACACCAGGCAATGGAAACCAACACTGAACAGAGCTTCCACAAGAGGAGATCCCCCGAGAAGGGACACCGTAGTTGTAGCCCATTAACAGCACTTAATTAAGACTTCAGTTATTCCAGTCGCTCAACTCTAAGTCCCTGGCTGAAAACACAGCATGCAAATTCAGTGTTTCCCAGGCAGAAGCATCCCCAGAGCCCCTGAGGCTCAGAAACCTCCATGAAGAACTGAGAGCGCAGCAGTGGCTGCACTTTGCAAAAAGGGAGTCGATGGGGACACCCGGCACAGGATGAAGGACTGCTCACACGTGGGCCGGTGCCTATTCTGAGCCCTTGTAAGACAGCAAAATCCAGGAGCTTGCTGGGCAAAACCTCGGGAGTACTGACCCGGTTTTGTTTCCCTTCAAAATCACAGCGAAGTTAGAAGCAGCCAAGCTGGTACAAAAAGGGTTACGGGTCTGGCTGGAGTGTGAGATTTCCCTCACAAGCTCCTGTGTCCCAGAGGGGCACTACATCCTGCAGGCTCTTCCCACCTATGCTAATGTGAACATAGCTGCAAATAGAACTGATCCCAGAGTTAGGTACAGTCCTACCAGGATCAACGATACTGAGGAAAAGTGATAGCTCAAAAGATGCCATGTTCATTTGGGTGCATTAGCCAGCTAAAAATATAAAAAGCAGAGAAACGTTTAATGTATTCAGGTCCCAAGAGCAAGTTATAAATAAGCAGCAGGCATTTCTGGATTAAACCCCTTCCAGCAGCAATGCCAAAGTCTACGTCATCGTTAGGCAGGGAGAGGAGGAGACAAGTCTTGAGAATATCTTGCAGGGCCCCAGGGGCAGCTGTGCAGCGGTGCATGGTCTGGCAGCACCCAGCCCAGAGCGCTGAGTTACTGGTTCCTGCTGGGAACTGTCTGGTTCAGCTTCTGGGCATGCACATCGACATCCGAGGGGCTCTCACAGGTAGGAACTTGGCTTTCTTGGCAACAACCAAACACCCCTCAGCTTGCTAACAGGAGTCTTGCAGAAGGATACCCTAGCAGAAAGCTGTCCTTGACCACTACCGCATAGGCATGAGGAGTGCATCACTGTAACTCGCAGCCCTTTTGCTGCTACCGTGGCAGCATCTGATCAGACCTCAGATTTATCTGAATAGAACTCTTCTGGCTCTTCTCATTACTGTCACTGTTGCAACAGAAATCATCGTACACAAGGTCCCATTGATTTTCCAAAGCACATGACAGTCAACATGAGCAGCTTCTGCTTTCCCAACTTCAGATATTTTGCTGCTGGTGGGAAGGCTTTAATCCTAATTCTCTAGAAATGTCTTTGCAAGCTAAGAGACCAAAAGGACTGAACCCAAATTCGCTAGGAGGTCAGTCCCTGCAATTTCCCACAGCTCTGCAAACCCAACTGGATACCATCCTTGGGTCCCAGGCTTGCAGCAATGCACCACAACCAGTGCACAAACAGCACCTAGCATGACACGATTAAGACATGACTGAACTAGTTAATTAGGGACCTGCACAGGCTTGATGGATGCATACTTCCCAGAAACATCAAGGCAGGTTTGAGATACTATATTTTCAGGCTATATTAGGTTTTAATTTCTTCTGGATAGCTGTTACCATATCTAGAAAAGCATCCAGTTTCAGAGGAGAGTGAACAGGCAGCTTGAGACCAGATGCCAACTCATAAAGGGTGAAAAAGTAGGTCTGACAGCCTTGTCCAGTCCCAGCCATGCTGCCAGATGATGGCAGAGCAGGCCACAGGCCCACCACAGCCTAACAGCTACTTCCACTCCCCAGAGTCCCTTAGTCACTACAGTTCACCCTACTTCAGCTTCCCCCTCGCCCCAAATGAGGTGTAACAGACTCTGACATTGGCAAAATGCCTCAAAAACGCAAGCCTTAATCCAGTGACTCATCTGCACTCACAGCTTTGTATTTTTCCACTGTGCAGGAGCAATTCCCCTGGGACTGTAAAAAGCACTGGCATTTGTCTCACCAGCATCCCAGTGCTGTTCTCCTCCCCAGCTGGGCAGGTTGCTCCCCTGCTGCTTTAAGAACAGCGTTTCTACACCCACTTTGTTGGACCCAACACAAAGAAAAACACAGATTGCTCTCTTATGGCAACTCATCCAAAGCCACATCTGCCAGGTGGGAACAAAGTCACTCCCAGTTCCTTCTTAGGCCCTAAATACGTGTAGGTCCAACCATGGTCCTGATCATTCCCACGTGTTCCTTCTGTGCAGGAAGAGCAGCATACGAGGAGCCACTGCTTTTGGTCATAATGTTTTTCCATTATGAGATCAAAACTTCTGGCTTTTGCTCAGCAGAGCAGGGAGCCTCTCCGTTCCCCGAGGGCTGGTGCCAGCAGGAGCACAAAACCACGCTGCCAGCACCTGCACAAGGGCTGCACCGCTAATGGTTTCCGAGGCTGGGACACCGCTGCTGCTGTTCTTGGAGGCCCAGAGCCCAGCTGATGAGCATGATCTATGGCAGAAGGCCAACAGCAAACAGCTTCCCAGGGACAGGACTCAGGAGAAAACTGCAGCTTGGCAGGTACACAAGTCACTGCCTGTCACAGGGCCAGTGATACAGGCACACTGGCAGCTCCAAGACAGAGATTATACAGAAACAAACCTGTACTTATCCTGTACTTTCTGCTTTATGTCCTGCAGCGAATCTTGGGATATATCTCGCTCAAGGTACCCAGAAAGCACCTCTGTAGCATTCTCTAAGTCTGCTTGGTTATTCTGCAAATACAAAACCAGAGTATTATTTAGGGATGGAGAGAGATTTGTTTCTTCAATCCAACTGAAATCAGTACTGAAATAAAAAGCAGGATTAGACAGACACTGTGTAACACACAGCAACCTGCTCTGAGCATCAGGACTGAAAAAGCTGACTTTCTTCATTTGTTTAGAAGAGAATCTATATCTCTATCAGTAAGTCTTCTGTCTTCCACAACCTGCAGCATCCTGGCAAGCCTAAAAAACACTTTCTGTTCCTAGCGGCACAGTGCAGTACAAGAGAACTGATCTCCCTTCTGTCCCTTGTCTATTTTTTTTGCCAGCACTGGCAAAGCCTCCACTGACTCCTGGTACACCCACAGCGGCGTCAGAGCAGAGTCTTCCCTACCACTCAGTAGTTCTTTGTGCCCTTTGCTGAGCTTGCAGCACAGACACATCCTGCTTCGGTTCTGCACAAAGGGCAGCAAAGGAATATTTTATATCATAAACAGCCAATACAGTCACTTGCAAAGCAGATCAGACCTGCACTTTTAGATCTTCAAGTACAATTTTTGTGGTAGTGCCCTTGGAAAAAAGCCAACATGTGGGAAAGGCAAAATGCCAGATCTAAGCTTTGAACTGGCAAAGAAGCCATGAATATGGAACCTTAATTCGCTTCTTGTTTCAGAGGGCAGGAACTTGTCACTCTACTTCCCCCTCCTAGCAGAGAATGTTACAGGATTCCCAGAACAGCCCCTAACTTCTGCACAACAGAATATGAAGGCTGACTCACTTCTGTACAACTGGGGACAACAGCTTTCCCAAGCACTGCATCCCTATTTCCCTGTTTGCAATCTGAAGTCCTGACAACACATTTTCACCTACCTCAAAGATAATGGACTGATTATTCTTTTTGAGGTAGAAGGCAAAGACGTATGTGTACATGAGTGTGGCACGACACTGGCAGAGGACGTCGACTGCTTTCTTCAGGAACTGCACCTCGATCCACGACATGTTGTGCTGCTGCATCTCCTCCATCTTCTGCTTCACCTGAGCATAGAGCTTGTGCTCGAAGCGCAGGCTCTGCATGTGGTTCATGTAGCGGTTGCAGTAGAACAGGTACCTCTGCAGGGCTGCTCTGGATCGCTGTGTTAATTCCCATTAGGGAAAAAGAAAACAATTAGTTACAACAAAGTAATGCTTGCAAGAGAAGAAAACCCTTCACAAGGCTCTTCCTGACCCTGAGAACAAGCTTCCTTTCCAAAGGTGTTTCCTCTCCTCTCATGCTGGCCAGACTTAGATTAACCCTGCCCCTGTGTGCAGAGGAGAGGCCAGATCCATAGCAGCTTGTTGTTGTGTGGGGGATGTCCTAGCTAAGCTGTGGCATCCTCACTCCCAACCCAGAAAGTGATCAGAAACCCATTACTAAAGCCCAATCAGTTTTGAATTTCAGTCTCTCAGTTCACATTATATCATTTAAATGCTTCCATCCTCATGACAAACAGCAAGAACCAGATTTTTTTTGTCTAATAAGGAATTCTAATTAAACAATTACTGTGCTTGTGTTGAGGGCAAACTTAGGTTGCCTAGGCCACACCAACTATAGAGCAGAAGAAAGACACAACATGCTAGTGAATCAACATGACTCAATACACCCAGCCATTTATCTTATTTTCTTCTCACCAATAGATCAGCTGTTAAAAAATGGTAACATGGGCATGGTTAAACTTGTAAGTTGTGGCCATACAAAGGTAGCACACATCAGCTAAAGCCACCGCTATCAGCAGGAAACTCATTTCTGCAAGCAGCAGCACAGGGCATGCAATCGCTCCCCATTAAAAAGGGGTTTGGCTCTATCCATATTCACAAAATAGTTTAGTGTAGCTGCAACTTCACCGCCCTCTGTCAAACATTCAACCACAGTTAATGGAATGACAGCAGTAATTTATTTACATTCAAAAGGTCTGATGTGTTCTAACACCTCAGGATTGGCATTAAGAATGTTGCAGCACAGAGTATTGTACGAGGGATGTGAGGATTGCTGTCTTAGACCCATGGCATTATGATGGCTTCATACGAAGTGCTGCTATGAAACAGGCAAGACAGCACGACAGCAACTACTGAGCTAACGTTCTTGAAAGTGGGTTAAAGCGGCTTTGAACGTCTCTCTTCTGGCACGAAGCAGGCAGGGGAACTTTTAGATTTGAGCCCAAATCCAAGAAGTCCTTCATAGTCGATTTATTGGTTTACAGAAAGCACACCACAGGGTTAGGGATCTCCCTTGTCACCAAAGATTATGGACTCACCTCCTGTGCATCCCTTGCTGCCTTTGCATCATCCTCATTGTAGCGATTGCAGTTGTACCTGTAACAGGGACACGGATTCCACAGATTTCAGTCCAAATCGATGCCATTTGCAGCGCAGCTTCCTTGCCTTCCACAAGGCACGCTGCTGAACTCACCAGGCAGATCCATGGGGCTCCCAGGGGCCCAAACACACCCAGCAGAACTCCGCTTTGCAGTTCTGGTTCCGACAGACCATGTGGTTGCAGCCCCCGTCCTTCTCGATGGTGACGTGGCATTTCGGGCACTCCTGTGCACAGGACAGAAACCACCGTGAGCAGGGAAAGCACAGAACCCACGGCTAGAAGGGAAGGCAGAAGGGACCCCACATGTCCCTTCTCCCTCACAGGTAGGAGATCACATGTCAAGTGAAAATACATCTTTTACTTCTTCTCTTCCACCACTAAGATCCTCTTCAGAGTCAGACCTTAAAAAAACTCCCAAAATTAAGGTGGCTAGATAGCAAAAACCCTAAGGAACAACGCATTTCATCTATGCTGCTTTCACAGCTGTACACATGACCTTCTCCAAGACTGCAGCAGTCGTGACTGTCTTACAACAGCCCAGGGCAAGGCATCTCGCTTTCCTTGCCATCAAGTGGCTGGTCCACTTAGCACTCACAATGAAAAACATGTCCTGGTGAGCTGGTACCACACTGTTATCAATCCCAGACACCCACGGTTGGAAAACAACATCCAAAAAGGATGTGAAAAAATGCAGCAAAAATCAAGCATGCACCTCTCTCACTGAAGACTTTTCTACAAAAGCCCACATGGGGCTTCCCTTCTGGGTGCAAGCCCTTTGACAAACACAAGGACACCAAAGCAGCACTGCACAGGGAAACCTACGGGGGATAAAGGTTTTTTTTCCAACAGTGTCATTCTCATCCATCAGCAGCACACAGTCACTTCCTAAAATGATAGGCAACTAATGGAATATTAAAAACAATTTCCTTAGTGTCGCAATGAGCACACAAAGCCAATGTTGCAAGAATAAACTGAACTGCCCCTATACCTGGAAGCCAGTCCAGGTCCCTCCTGCCATTTGTTCCTGTCCCTGTTGCACTTCTGATAATCACAGAATGGTTTGGGTTAGAAGGAACCTCTAAGCCCATCCTATACCACACCCCTGCCATGGGCAGGGACACCTCCCATCAGATCAGGGTGCTCAAAGTCCCATCCAGTCTGGCCTTGAACACCTCCAGGGGTGGGACAGCCACCACTGCTCTGGGCAACCTGTGCCAGGGCCTCCCCACCCTCACAGGAAAACATTTCTTCCTAAGATCTCATTTCAATCTCCTCTCTTTCCATGTAAAGCCATTCCCCCTCATGCTGTTGCTACAGGCCCTTGTAAAAAGTCCCTCTCCAGGTTTTTTGTAGGCCCCTTTTAGGCACTGGAAGGCCACAATAAGGGTGTCCCCACAGCCTTCTCTTCTCCAGGCTTCTCTTCTGCTGGGACACAAAGCAGCTGCACAAGAGCTGCACCAAAGAACTCATCAGGTTAAAATCAAGTAGCAAGTACAGACGAAAATACCCCAAAAGATAAAACCAAAGCCATTTTAGCCTGGTTGGCGTCCTCAATCCAGTTCATCACAGCCACACCAGCATTAGATTTGCAGAATCCAGTTCTACCTACAAGGCAACAGGAAATACAACCAAGCAAGTAATCCACGCACACACAAAACCAGCTGTAGCATTTGGGTCAGAAGCATATGAAGCCCCTCCTCAGTAAAGAGCACATCTTTACTGTTTGCTAACCAGAGCAGACACCAAGAACACCATTTCCTACTCTGGCATTCAGATGAACTCCTAGTAAAGGACGTGACCAACACATTCAGTCAGCCTATGACTGCTGCTTTTGTACAGGACACAACCCAACGCATTCCTCTATGTCCTCTCCAAGTGCCCCAACTCTTGCTATGTTCTCACACAAGTTTGCAAGAGAGAGGAGAACTCGCGCAGCGAGAAGTACTCGTAAAAACGCTTTGGAGGTGCAAAAGACTAGTGTGGTCTCCAGATGTCAGCCATGGCCCTTCCCACTGCAGAGAGGAGGCTGGCAGTCAGACAAAGCAGGTTACAGGGAAGAGACACAAGGGAGAGAGAAGACTCCAGACTGTAACATCTTTTTGGCCAACATAATTAAAGTGCTTCCAACCACTCCTGTTTCCTGATGACTGTGAATTTTCAGGCCAGAGCACTAATGCAAAACAAGGCTCGTTAGAGCAGCTTGCCCTACCAGTGAGTGAGGTTACGCTTGCTTTGAGCAAGGAGGTGAACAAGAGGACTTTACCTTCCAACCTGAATCATTTAATGATCCTGGTCCCTTCACAACGCTCCACTTGAGTACTGCCATCCTTTCTTCCTCTTCAAAATCCTGCTTTGGTTCTACCACCTCATCCTGAAGGGGAAGAGTTAAGGACTGGGCAGACACACACATCCCACACAACCAGCAAGGTTTTCCTGAGCCACTCCTTGTAAAGGAGATGCTATTGCAGCATTGTTTGGAGAACACTGCCCTCCTGTTCAGCCAAGAAAGGCAGCACTCCCATCACATCAACAGGTCACCACCGGGGCTTGGCCCCAGTAAGAGGACAAAGTTCAATTTCTAACCAGAAGACCAGCAGTTCAGTGGATGTTTCTCTGCAGTCACACCTATCCTCCCTCCCTCTGTCAGTACACTGCATGCTGGCTGCCTGCTGCTTTGTTTGGGTTCAGGGTTTTCTGGGTGGGTTGTTACTCCAATGGGTTCAAGCAGCGAGCAAGCATATCAGGGGATCCTTCCAGCCCTGCTTTCTTTCCCTGTGTTTATCCTACAGAGTAGCTGTACTACAGAGTAATGGAGCACTGTAGCTCCCTTGGTGGCTCTCTCAGGCCAGGTAACATCAAGACGCCCTCTTGGGCTGTCCACAGGATGGACACTCAGCCAGGTAAGCTTGTTCCCAATTAGTAATTCAAAACAGTTCTGGGAACTTTAGAGTCAAACCTGTGCTCTCCTCTGAGCACAGTACCCAGTGCAGTATCCATTTTCCTTCTGCAGGAAAGGAATCCTCCTCCCACTTCCAACACTGCACCAACACCTCAGGACACAGCTCAGGCTTAACCCATGGATAACCTTCACCACTGTGAAGATCCCTGCTCACACTGCTTATGAGCCAGGGTGCACTTTGCCAATCCATACGAGCAGTGGCATTGCACCCCCAAGGCATCACAGCACTGCTCTCCCCTGTCACCCACACGCTGAGCGATCTTGGGGCACACAGCAAAGAACAGTTTTTTTAAGAGAAGATGGAGGTCACAGAGTTGTACAGTTTCTTCCAAACACATCTTATCTGATGAGATGCCAACATCCACGGGCCTCAGCGAAAGACGCAGCTAATCCAACACACAGCTGCAGCAACCATGCCTGCTTAGGAAAACCCCACAAGTGGAAGAAGAGACGAACAGTTCCAGGTGACCTGCTAGGCTGAAGAGGTGCAGGAGGGTACATCCACACCACAGGGATGCAGGGATGCATCCTCATACACAGCTACACTCCATTCGGAGGACTGAAAATCTGCTCTCCTGCCTTTGAGGACAAGACCAAGCTCTTCAGCGTCTCAATACCACACAATGCTTAGGGCTTCTCGCCCTAGAACAAAAGGACCCTAATTACAGCCCTATTATTACAGGGACTGCCATCCTTTTCCAGCCTTTATATGCCTGTCAAGCAAAGCAAAGGAAGATAGATTACACAGTAAGCTATACAGATGCACAAAGCTGTGTAAGAGTGGAATATTAACAACAATTTAGGAAAAGCCATGAGAAGAACATTGGTAAAGAGGTGCTGAGCACCAGCAGAAAGCAAAACACAGCAACTACTCAAGCCACCAACGCAACGAGTGGGAGAGATTTAAAGATTAAGGAGGACAGGGAAGGAAGATCTTATTGAGAATTATGGCTACGCAACAACATAACAGTCAGCAAATCAAATTACAAAGCCGGTAGATTATTCTGCATGTTATCTGTCAGGCTGCGATGCAGACCTCACTAACATTGTTCCACTCTCAACAATGCAGTGTTGTGCTTACACACTGCCCTTTGAAATAAAAGCCCAGGCAAACCTGGCAGAGGAGAATAATCCCTGTTTTGTCATAAAAGGCTGCATGTACATAAGCCACCATAAACCTCAGCTGCTGTTCTATGAACCAGAGCCTAAACAGAAACGTATTTAAGGCCAGGTGAAACAGATTTGTCCTCTCTCACATACCCAGAGGGAACTGCTGTTGATCAGCATCCCAGCCACAGTCACAGCAATGCCTTTCACCTATAAACTCTCCTAGAAAAATGGAGAAATCCTGAAATGCCATGGGGACTTCTTAATGCACATCACTAAAATCCAAGACTGCTGCACTTAATTGTGGTCAGTACATAACAGTCCCCCATGACAACACCTGGAGTTGCTGAGCGAAGCGGGTATTTGAAACATTTGCTCTTTGGAGAGGAAGAGATGGCACTTGGACATCTCAGGGAAGGCACTGTTCACAGCTCTGGCATAGAACTGTGCTGGTGAGAAATGAAAGAGCAAAGGTCGATGCTGGTACCCGGGGAGGATCTAGTGGGCTGCCAACATTTCCACACATTAGAACAAGTGTAGGACTTCCAGAAAGTACAGAAGGAGCGCGTGTTCAGACATTAAAAAGTGACCTGAAAAGGAACAGAACTGGGTTCATGCCATTTTATCTGGCTTAGAGGAGAAAAACTGCCAATAGCTTTTTTTGGAGGAAGAAAATCTGCCTGTTTTATACATCAGCCATTCAAGCCCTGTCTAGCCCAGCACACAATTGAGATGGTGACATGCCAGGAGTCAAAGCAGTAAGGCAGAGGCATTTTTAGTATCAGATGAACAACCTTCATTAAAATCAACTTAACTTCAACAAAAACACAGTGCCTTGGGTGAAGAGTAGCACTATTACCATCTCTGTTCTTCCTTCAGGATTCTAAGATGTAGAAAGATTAACATCACTGAAACTTGGATTTGAAACAGGCTCTTCCCCCTCCTTTCAGGCAATCTTGATACACCTTAAGAGCCCAAAATAAATGCACAAATCCAGTTTCTCTGTATTTCTTACTCCTCTGAAAGTCCAGTTAATAGAAGTACCTGATCTGCGTGGTTTCTTTATTCCCAAAGCCACACAAACCAAATGACACCTGAAACCTGTCTGGTTTAATTCAAGGAACTATAAGAACCAAGTCCATACAGCTAAGTGAAAAAGAAAGGAATATGCAAAGCCTTGGACTACTCAATCCTTCTCTGCAAGAAGGCTGAGAATTAACAGTTTGTTAAAGAACTGGTATTAGCTTATCTCAAGGTTAATTATTTTGGTTAAGCTGAACTAGTTATGGGAAAATATCTGAAGTAAAAAGTCATCAGCTCCAGCAGACTCCCCACTGCAAAAGCTGCACCTTTTGTGTAAGTAGAAAGAACTCAGTGCAGACCTCCTAAGTGCAAATAAATGAATGCAAAATTAAAGAAAAATACAT
The DNA here is from genome assembly GCA_033556795.1 of Tapera naevia. Taxonomy (NCBI): domain Eukaryota; kingdom Metazoa; phylum Chordata; class Aves; order Cuculiformes; family Neomorphidae; genus Tapera; species Tapera naevia. The sequence continues at coordinate 614,922 of JAUMJJ010000353.1, forward strand.
AGGAAACCAGAGAACTCTCTCCTCAAATCTCCTTGTTTTTCATTCAGACCATCCTACATAATTCATCAAAAATTGCATCACATCAGTTTGTGAACAGAAACCAATTCAGCTGGGTTTCACTTTTCAATTCTCTCTTACGACAACTGCCTAATTTTTCTTCCCTATTCTGTCTCCCAGGGCAAGCTGGAACAAACGTATCTCACACCCTTCAGTTGCAAAGGATTACCCAGATTTCAAGCCCACACAGACTGGCATTTTTCTCTTGCACTTTCCTCTTGGTGAGATAGAAGTTTTCTTCCCTGAATGGAGACTGCATGGGACATGACTGCAGCTCTGCATCAGGCTTGGAGGACTCCAGAAAGCACTTTCCAAAAGCCAGAAACAGCAATGGAGGCCACAGCAGCGATTCAATCGCTTGGAGAGTTTTGCATCTAATGGTACCTGATCCAATTCTCTTCTAGGTTCTTCAAAATGAAGAAATTCAACACAGAATTTGGGCTCTGACTTGCAGTCACTGAAGTGAAAAGCTGCGAAGGCACAAGACAGCCCTCTCCTCTTTTCCTGCTAGAAATAGCACAGAGCCAGAGTAAGGACAGATGTACGCTCACTCTGACTGTGCAGCTCCTACCAAGAGTCTCACTACAACCTCACGCTACAGCGGGGAGGGTTTTACTTGGTTCCTCTCTGAGCAGCAGCAGGACTGTCACTGTCTGACAGGCACTTGGGCTTCTCTGTGCCTTTGGCCAAGGGCCAGCAGGCAATTCAGGCAGGAGGAGGTGATGGCTGGCAGCCCCACAGCTCTGGGCTGATCCAGTGCTCCAGAGGCTGTGAAGCTCCAATTCCACGTGTCCCAGCAGCCAGCACTGCTCACACTTCACCAGTAGAGTGGTGTGAAGTTACCACCTTCCACGTCTCTGCTGCCCATAAAACCGGGTTACGCATCCTGCTGACACTCCCTCAATGGAATCCAGCACCAGTTCAAAGAGAGAACTGCAATATTATCCTTCAGTTAATTCAATTGATAGTGACTGTAAGGCTCCAGGACAGGTGTCCTGCTGAGATGTTTGATGTTATTTTTCTTCCTGTTGCTACTCCACAGCGTGGACTCTAAAGCACTTCCTTGCTGAAGGAGCATCTCGTATGGTATTTAGAGGAAGCAGCTTAGACAGGGATGTGCAAGGCCAACAACTCTCCTGCTGCTGACACCAGACTACAGCAACTAACAGATAAGCAGAGCTGATGCCACACGTTTCCCTTCTCACTGACCTCTGGATGGGCGTTTCCCACAAAAACAATCTTCTTGCTCTGGCCATTCAAATATTATTTCCGACTGTCTGAGCCATGTTTTAAATACCAACCCAGCCACTCACTTGGCTTCACCTGACAAAGTCCAGATCCTGGTTACAAAAAGAATGACCACCTTCACAATATTTCTGTCTATGCTTAAGTCTTTGGGCTATGGAAATGTCATCTTGCTGTCAGCTAGAGACCAGGAGCTTCCCATCTCCAGTAGCCAGCGTTAGACCAAACATGAATAATGTGCTGCAATGTAACACATACAAGTCTTATCACTTCAGCCTTTTTAATGAGCACAGAATCTAGTAAGGGAAGGCCTGCTTTTTGGTCATAAAGCCCTGCCAGGAGGGCCCAGATCCTGGTCTGTAGGAGCACTTGCCAAGGCTGGGGCAGATGGAAGATGGGGCCATGACCAGGCTTGCACAACTGAGAGGCAGCAGCAGCTCCTGTCTGGGTGCCCAGGGCTTTGTCACAGGCAAAACAGGATTGTGGCCATTCTGACAGCCCAAATACTTGATACCCAAGGCTAAAAGCTGCTTTGCATGTGCTTACACTCAGTCCTTTCCAAGCTATTCAGCTGCCCTTCCTCGGGTTCAGTACAAGCAACACCTGAAGACCAAGCAAACTCTTGAGAAAACACAGCCCAGTTCTTGAGGCACAAGACACACACCCACCTCAGAAAAGACAAGTCCACTTTACTGAGTAACAATTCAGCCTCCAAGAGAGACCCACACAAGTCTGAGCCCAGGGAACAAAAAGATGCAGCCAAGACTGCACAGTTTCAGCATCCTTTTAACTGTGCATTTCAGCACGATGGGTGTTTCCACTCTCACCATAATGCAACATTCCAATTCAATGAAAACCATGCAGCCGGCCCCAGAAAGCAGCAGTACTACTGCAAACAATACCACAAAACAGTTACACAAGAGAGCTAAGAAAACAAAGCAGCCACTTCCTCCTCACACTCTCTCCACCTTCTTCCACACTCCTGCCTCGGCAGTCCCGAGACCCAGCTCTGCTCCCAGCACCCCGATGGCATCTGCTGCTTTGTTTTCCTGTCACCAAGACCACCTTTGTTTTAATTCGTCCTAAACTGATTGAATGCTGAAGTTTCAGGCAAAGCTGGGCAAGCTGGAAAGAAGACATTTACATAATAAAATCTTACCAGCTGTTCTGCCAGTCTCTGCCTGGAACTCTGCCCAGCGGAAATGAACAACTCCTCAAGAGGCCAGCCCCGGGGATTTGAAGGCAGATGTAAATTATCACAGCCAAACCAAGCCACGGGTGGTGTTAACACGCTTCACTCACTTGGAGGGAGGCACAGATTTGCTCAGGGAAGCCATCAGTGCCAGACAGAAGCCCAAAGACTTAAACTTGAGCTTCCTTCGAGTCTCCAATTAAATCTTACAAGGGCAAACTCCACTTAGCCCCAAGAACCTCACCTGATCCAAGACAGTAACACCTATTTGCTATTCAAACAAAAGCACTTCAGCGTTCTGCGCATTTTAAAGCTCGCTCTTAACTAATGACATGCAAGAAAAATAATAATACCAGAACAGAGGAACTAGGTTGTCATTCTTCTTTTCATCTGATAAGTCTACATATAACAAGAAAAAAACCCTCACCTTTGTGTTCGCTGCAATCCAATTAGAAGTTTCACTGTCATCATCACACTTCTTAATCCATTTCTTCAACCACTGTCAGAAAAAAGGAGGAAAGAAGAGAGTTACATTTAAATAGAGGAGCTGTGAATGTTCCCAAGATAGCAGCTGACATTACAGTGATGGTAAAGAAACTGCAGCCACATGGGAACATGGGGGGTACTGGTGCTGGGAAGCAACACAAACAGCAACTTGACAGAGCTGCAGAAACTTCCTGCAGCACCATCACTCAGCACAAACACCTCGGCAATGAGTTTACGGTCCTTAAGCGCAACTAACAACCTTCACATGGGACTCTTAACTAATCTTAGAATCATGGAATGGTTTAGGTTCGAAGGGACCTTAAAGCTCACGCAGTTCCAACCATCCTGTCCTGGGCAGGGACACCTCCCACTGCACCAGGGTGCTCCAAGTCTCATCCAGCCTGTCCTTGAACACCTCCAGGGATGGGGCAGCCATCACTTCCCTGGGCAACCTGTGACAGGGCCTCCCCACCCTCACAGGAAAATATTTCTCTTTAAGTTCTCATCTCAGTCTGCCCTCTTTCAGCTTAAAACTGTTCCACTCGTCCTCTCCCTGCACTCCTTGATCAAGAGCCCCTTCCCTGCAGCTCCTTCCAGTACTGGGAAACTGCTCTAAATCACCCCAAAGCCTTCTCTTCTCCAGGCTGAATAACCCCAACTCTCTCAGCCTGTCCTTGTATGGGAGGTGCTCCAGCCCTTGGATCATCTTTGTGGCCACCTCTGGACTCACTCCAAAAGCTCCATGTCCTTCCTGTGCTGAGGACTCCAGACCTGAACACAGGGCTCCAAGTATGGTCTCACCAGAGCAGCGCAGAGGGACAGAATCCCCTCCCTCACCCTGCTGGTCTCAGTGTTTTGGATGCAGCCCAGGACATGTTTGGCTTTCTGGGCTGCATGCTGAGCTCCGCATTCATCAGCACCCCAAGCCCTTCTTTTCACAGCAGCTCCCAATCCATTAACAAATAACAACAAGCACCTTGTAACAGAGAACTGTCAAACTTCAGTCAAACTCTCTCTGATGCCTAGCTTAACATCATACCACGTTTTTCCTTCAGCTTGCAATGCCCAGTCGTGCCAGGACTGTTTTTCTTTTAAGGAAAAAAAAAAAAACCCACACCAGAAAAATCCATCTTGCTGAGAGCACAGCTTTATAAAATGCATGCAAATCATAAAAGCAAAAAACTGCCTGCTCTATCAGACAAACTGACCACATCTGGGCTGGAAAGACCAGCTAAACCTTTGGGATGTTTCCCTCTCCCCAAGGAAGTTATTCTTGCATTTGTCACTAGGAATGCAGACTGCTTGGTCCCCAAGGCACAAAACAGCTGTCCATGAGCTCTGCACATGCCAAAGGATCCCCAGCTTGATTACAGCTTTCGACAGTTCCACCAACAGCTCTACAGTTCACTGCACAACAGCAGTCCTGGGGTCAAATTAATTCCTTCAGTGCAAGTCATGAGGCTGCTGAAGCACCCAACACCTACAGAAACGCATAGTACAGGAATGCTCATTGTGAAGTGAAGTGTTCACTCCTGAAGCACCTTCATTCCTGGTCAGAGGGTCACAACTGCAACAGCCACCTCCTCCAGACACCTCCCCATCTGGCTGAGGCACTGTTCCTTCACAAAGTCAAACTCTGAGGCATCTCAAAGGCATCCAGTACGGTCTTGCTGATTGCTCTCACACTATGATCTAAACAGGTGAACTGCTGCACTTCTGGATGTGAACAGCCACACAGCTTGTGCTTCATTTCTAAGTCTTACATAAAGGTTTACTTCAAACTTCAAGTCATGCATTTAGACAAGAACTTTGATGTGCTCACCTTGCATTTAACAGGATCGTGCCAGTTTTCACCGCAGTTAAAGCTATAAATGAGAGAAAAGGGAAAATTAGCAAATAGAGCAGATGATTGTATTTTTATTTAACCACGTTAACACCACGGAAGTTTTCTACTGGTTTGTTCTGTGGAAGACCCAAGCCAGTTCTAAAGAAGCATTACACATGTCAAAAAGCCCACAACCCTCCAGTCCCTCACCAGCCACTTCGGACCAGTATCCCTCCCAACACATTTTGATTCTCTGCAGTGCCTGCAGTCAAGAACCTCACCTAATGAGGAACCACTCAGCTTACAGCCACCTCTCAGTGAAAGCAGGATCTGTGTCCATATCAAGGCAGGGCCAAGACAGAGAGCAACAACTACACAGTGATGGGCTTGGAAACCAGGAATACCTCATTCTGGCTCACCAGGTGAAGCCCACCCCAGGCTTCTCCCACCATCTAAACCACACTTACAGAGTACTTACTACCACATTCTCAAAGCAGTAAGTAAAAAGCATATATCAGTGTCTTTCACTTGATTGTTCTTACCAAAACTGACGTCCACATTTGCAGCGAACGGGTTTAGCATCAGGATACTGGACTTTAACAACATGGTGGCAGTCTGGGGCAGGACACCATTTTAACAGTCGATTACACTAGGAAATAAAGCAAAAAAAAAACCCAAAACATAATAGAAAGAGGATGCTGCACAAGGACACTACCTTCTCTTCACCCCTTCACTCTTTCAACCATGACCTTCACTCAACACTCCTTCCTGTCTTTCCAGCCCTCTGCAATAAGAGCAGTCTCCTCAATCTAGCATTTCCTTTCTTTCTACTGAAAGAAAGCAGGATATGACAGTCAACTCCTCACTGTCAAATTGCCTCTTATGGGAGATGCAGAGCATAAACACTTCTGCTGACCTCATAGCTCACCCAGAGCTTGAAGAATATAAAGCTACGAGGCTTTCCACTGCAAAAACATCTGCCAAGTTGTGTGCAACTCCACCTCTGTTCCTACCCCTGCAACAGTCTTTCCAAAGCAGCTCACAAACTAAGCAAGCTGACTTTTTTACAAACACCACTTCCTAACACCCCTTGAACACCGTGCATAGCCTGTTCCTGCTGTCCTGCAGCCACATATGGATCTGCACTACTAGACTCCGCTCAGTCATTCAGACCACAACATATGCTCCAGTGCTGCATTAAATAAAACAAACCTCACTGCACACATCGCTTCAAACAAGGACTTAAATCTTGATCCCAGTAACAGCTTGCATACTGGGCACCACAGTGGGTCTGAACATGTACAACTGGGAAACTGGGGCAGTGGAAAATCTTCCACAGCACCTTTCTCTAAGTTTATTTTGATGTTGAGGTTGCAGAGTTAGTATTTTGCTAAAAGCAGTTGTGCAGGTTTACTTCAAAGGGAAAATGTTTAAGGCGTGATCCTGTTTACAAGAATGGCTCCTGGTTTTCAATCTGAAGCATCTCAGGTCCATTCAAGAACTACAAATATCAAGTATTCCTCACAACCCATACATCAAACAGCTCTTGCATTCTCTATCTACATCTGCTCGCTGTATATCCCAGCCTTTTGTACTGCAGATTTTTTAGTATTTCCCTACAATTACACCCATAACTAAACAGGCTGTAAAATAAGCCCTGCAAAGCCTCTGACTTGTAGATTAGAGACTACGCAAAATCCCCTGCCCTACAGTTATAAACATACCTCACTTCTTTGGGTCAGAATGTACATGAGACAAAACCAAACTAGAACACATTAAATTCCAAATTAAAACTCACCTCTACAAAACTATTGGTTATTAAATGCTGGTACTTTAATTTAACCTTGGAATCTGTGATCAGGCGCCTGTGGAAAGGGAAGAGGCAGAAGAGTTATTGTAGCAGAAAACTCCTACATTGCCAGTAAGTTCAGACAGACAAATGGCTTTGATCCCTCCTGCTACACATGCAGGTATTTTTGCGGTACCCACCTGTCCTCTATTTGCTACATCATTTATTAGATTATTATGACAGCTACAAATAGTGTATTTAACTTCTAACATTTGCTTCAGAAGTGCAAAGAAAGCTCACACAATTCCCAAGAACTGAACCTCGTGGTATGGGAATTTTTTATTTAAAAACACTTTTCTGAAGAGCCCAAGAAACAGAGCAAAGAGCTTCATCAGCCCATTTACACTAAACATGCATGTTTTGTGGCAAATCCCTTGAAAAAGCTCCAGAACAACCGCTGTGCGGTTCATACCTTTGGTGACCAGATGTTGTCTGGGGTTCAGTGAAATGCTACAGCTGCAGTTTAAAAGTCAATGGGGTTTTAATCTATTTATTGTAAAAGCAAAGTAGATTTAAACTCAGCATCATAAGGGTGTACAAAACACCAATAAGTTAAAGTCTGTCAGCTTTGAAACGGGAGAGCAGAAGAGGACAGACAGGAATCCCTCAAATGCACAGTGACCACTTTTCTCTTGGACACACCGACCCAGAGGGCATCTGCAATGTCCAGTGTAGATACATTCAAAATAGTTCAATAATGTATTGCTGAGTACTTGTACACACATCTTTCAGTTATGAATTAAATTACTTCTGTGTATAAATATAAAGCTGGACTTCATGGTATTTCTGCTTTAAATAATACGGTGAATACAGCTTTAACCAGGCCATATCACACATAAATATTGAAATTAATAGATTATCCATTTCAGGGTGCAGCTAAAATGAAGTGCACTCCTGCATGTTCTCATGCCAACATTCATTAAAGAAGAGTGCACGTGACAATGAGATGTTGCATAAATCCCAGCCCTTAGCAGTCTGGGGAGCTCCTCACCAAACGACATGTTGGTTCTTACATAAACACAGTGTGTGGCAGCCAAATTCCAGGGCTAAAATAAAACAAATCAGCTGACAAAGCTTCTCATCAGGGCCACGTTCATGGCACGCCTGCAACTTTGGAGTGAAACTTGTTTAAGAATCAACTTGAACTCGTAACATGAATTGTAAACCTCACTTTCTTACTCCATATCCAAGCTTCTAGGCACAATAAGTGTCGCTTTGAAAATGCATTGTATTCTGTGTATACATCAGGAAATGGAATTTAAACGAAGAGTGATGACATAACAAGCCAGAGCACCTGGAGTATGTGATCCACTGGTTTTGCTTACCAAGTTGCCTATGATCCCTCCATGCCTGCAACCTCACCTGCTCAAGATTCAGCAGCACTTCCACAGCACCAGTCAAGATGTTCAAGAGCTTTGCTCAATATTATTGGCTTTTGACATACAATTAAATGAAACTAGACAAATAAAGAAATGAAAACTATTCCCAGCACCCACAAACCACCCTCTGGGGTCCATTTGTCTAGGAGCCAAGCTATAAAAGCAGCAACTTCAAAGAAACCAGGGTGGATAAACAAACTTCTTGCAAAAACCTTATCCCGTGATCTCTCCTGGCAGTTACGTTCAGGCCTACGCGCTGACACGTTTTCAGAACATCTCATAAACTGAGGTGGCAGGAATCCTTTATCAGACCATAAAGTTTACACTTTTGTTCTATTTTGATAATGCAAACTCCTCAAAGCCACCAATCAGTGGAATTACAGAAACGCACATCATGTGAGAGATCAAAAATTCTCCCATAGGAATTACTTCCAAACTTCACTCCATTCTGACACAACACACCAGCAATGCTATTTGCAATTATACAAACAAGGCAGCACTCCATATGACTTCCACAGAGAAACCCAACATCCATCCATTCCTGCTGAGTGGGCCGATTTTCAGAGGTTACGAACCAGACTGCTGCCACCCACGAGCAGCGGCCGTTACACACACCCGTAATCAAGGCAGCCTGCCTTGCTTATTAATGAAATCAACAACTTTGCATGTAGGTTAAAGCAATTACCAGGAGCATTAGCAAGGGTGAACGAGCGACAGCAACAGATTACCTCCAGCCAGGTTGGAGGTCTTGAAAGGGCTGAAAGGAACCTTTTCTTCAATCTTCCTACTTAAGCTCAACAGGAACAAGGAAAATGGACAATAAGTTGCCTAATATGTCAAGTCCATGAAAGTCATCTGAATCACTGAATCTGGATTCATATGGAGATAATTCAACTTGGAGATGCAATGCCATGTCAAGGGCAAGTACTTAGAAGGGAGCAAATGAACGGCTTGGCCTATCTCCTCTGGTTTCCTGATGGGTACAGAAACCGATGTATCTACATTGCATATTAATTTGGGGTTCTTATAGCTTGGGAACTAGAGCTGAAGACTTGTAAGAAGGAAAAGACCTAAGAAGAAAATAATTAAGGACAAGGGAGGGGATGCAGATTCCAGCTGGGACTACTTAATACGTTCATTTGTGCCAATTCCCAAAAATCCTGCAGTTGTCCATCCTTGCTTTTAAAGTAAAGCATTAGGCTGTTGCAAAAAATGCACCTCTCTCCCCCAGGCATTCCAGATGTCCCCCTTAGAATGAGCACAAGGTGGGATTTTACCTCCACAAAACATTCACAGTTTTACTTAAACAAAGAGGACTTGTTTGCTTTACCACCTAGACGCCATTTTACCATTGCAGGCCCTAGATCTCTCTGGTACTTTTAGCTGAGGGGGAAATCCCACAAGATGAAGATGGCAGAGATTCACCCTAGCGCCACGGTTTTCTGTGCTACAAGAGCCCTGAAGTGAGCCATAAGGACAGTCAGACCTGCTGTGTAGACCAAGCAATAGCAACAGAAGCCATAGCAACAAAAGCCAGCACTGCTCTCCTCTTCCACCTCTTCCTTGCTCCTGCTACCATCACGGCCTCCAGTGATTGCAACTCGGCCACCTCACAAGCACTGTTTGAACAGCTTATTCGAGCTGTTGCAATCAAGAAAACAATCCCTGCCGAGAGCATACGACATCCCAAGTTGCATTCAGACTCCAGTAAACAAAAATCTCAATCGAGTCACTCAAGATGCTATGCCAACTTCAGCTGAGTTTCCACCCACTGAACTCTCCAAAGCAACCCCTGAACGGGGCATGAAAACTTTTCAGCTACTTCCACTCTACCCAGCCCACACTTCATGACTAACACAGAGGGACATGGGAAATCACGAGTCTGAAAGCAACTGATAAAACCCAGCAAATTAATATCAAGGAGTGAGTCACATCAGGAAGGAAGGAATAAGGTAACAGAATAAACTTCTATTTAGACGCTTTTTAGCATAAAGAACTAAAATGAACTTAATCAAGGTTCAGAATTGTGAAGGATGTTACTCATGCAACAACATTGCCCAATATAAAAGAGAAGGAAGCTCATGGAATTCACTGCCCCACCATGTACAAGCACTCATCCTACAGCTGGACAACTTCATAAGCATGGTGACACAGACTGACACAGGGTCAACTGCTGTCTATCGGAGGACACAAAACACATCCCACATGGTACTTCTTTCCTCTGACTCAAATATTAACTATAGCTTCGGGACTTGGGGAACCAGTGGGTCAACCTAGGGAGGAAGTCCCAAATTCCTACCTAAGTCAAAGGAAACAAAATGCACAAAGTAGTTAAACAGGGTTCAGGACTCCCTGGTGTTTATTCTGCTGTCACACTGGCCAAACTGGTCAAGGAGTCTCCTCCAAGCACTGTGGCATGGGTTTTTCAGACCCAAACAGGAAGTCAAGAGGCATACCAATATCAAAATAAACAGTTCAAGACCAACCTCTCTGCTGCCTTTTTAAAGCCTCTGTGTAGTTTATAAGGCAGTACATTTGAACAGCACATCAGTAACAGGAGAAAGAGAGGAAACCCAAGAGGTAGCAACTCATCATACTTACATAACTGTATTGTCATCGACTAAGATATCACAGCCGTGAGCAGGGCATGAAATGGTCTGAAAAAACAAAAAGGTCATAAAAGAAGCTGTGTTTATCCTATTTTTGCATCACAAAGAACTGTGAGGCAACAGACTTAACTGCAATCCACTGCAAAAATAGTACATTGGCTCTATCATCACGTCCCAGATGTGCCATGGTGCACAGCACGATTCCTCCCACCCAGAGCAGATACACACTCACCCCATGTAGCTCCCTTCAGCTTCACTCATGGCAAAGACCACTGCTCCCAGTGCTCTGGGTCTTGGCTTTTCTTTGTTGTTCTTTTGGGTGTTTTAAACTTAGTGGGCAAGAGCTCTCCCCTTTCCTTGCCCCTGCTCTCCAACACACAGGATTCCCAGAGGTGAGTCACAAGGTAGGTGAGCTACATTTTACCTGTCCCATGCCTTCCTCCATTATTTTGGTAGTTAAATATTCACTCCAGCACTGCATACAGAACTTGTGTCCACACTCTAGGCCAGTAAAGTACTGCAATGACAAAGAACACAAGACATGGGAGCATTTAATTGCTTGGATTCACTCAATCTATTTCACCCTTCTTGGTGCTGTGCAGTTTATCAACCTCATCCTCCACACCAAATCTGAGACACTACTATTTATTTTGCATCATCACCACTACAGAACATTGCCAACGCAGCTTTAGTCACGCTTTCAAAGCCAGACTTTAATCCTCAAGCCTAGCAGCTAGGAAAGGTGTGGCTGACGTTTCCATCCTGTCTCCCCATTTCCATGGATCACTGTTCTAGGAGCACATCCAGAGGACAGCACAGCTCTCCTCTGTCTCACTCTTGCAGATGAGTAAAATAAATGCAACACCATCAAACATCCACAGTTATATGATACAGAGTCTTCTTTCCTCCTATTTTTTTTTTCCACTTGGCTGCTACCACATCTGGGTGCTGCCCAGAAGTCCCAGAATATGCACAGGCACTAATTTAGCTCCTTCTTGTCTAGGGAACAGCGATCAGCAAGCAGTCTGTGAGCACTGAACAACAGAAATAATGAGAACTGCGTGTACTTATGCTTTGAATGCGTATGCATAAAGTTTGCCAACTTACTTGGTAAACTTCCTTCTGAAACCCAGATGCTCATCAGATGAGGACCTGAAGATTCTAATTGGCAGGTGTAAATTGCTAAATAAAATTCAATAATAAGCTGTTGCAGACAGCAACAAGGACAACTTCATCTGTGTATGCATCATCTACAGCGAGCACATCAAGATACCATCTGGGATTGAATGGTTACACAAGGGGTGAAGAAACAAACCCTGCTGAGGAAAGACTGAAGTGAAGTTACTTTTCTCCAGTTATCTTAATGTCAGTTTAGTTCATACCCAGAGCCAGGGGCAAGGACAAGCTGTATGTAAAACAGCTCACTCACACCACTATGTAGGTTACTGTTTGATGGAGAGCAATTACGCCAGCAGTGAGATGGTTAAACACAACCCTGCCAGGCAGTGAGAAGGGAGCTGAGCACCAGACTTCATTCCAGGGAAAAACAGAGATACCCACCCAAATCTTTGCTTTCTTGGAACAAGCAAACAAACAAAAAAAAAAAAATAATCAGAGTGGCATCCTGTCAGCATGGTGGCTCAAAAATCCCTCCCAATGCCTGAACCATTAAGAGGCACCCAGTGCTCCACAGACAGTGTTGTGGCCAAGGGACGTCCCCTGGAGGTTAAAGGTTAGGGTAGAAAGGCCCCAACACCTGTAACTTTCAGGAAGCCAACAGCACCCAGCCTGAAGATGGCACCAACTTGTCCTAGAACTACGTCCCTAAAGCAAGGGCATAGGGATCACTCGTTAACGAACCCAAAGACTCACGCACCAAGCACACACAGGGAGGCACCATAGAACACAGGTAAGCACGTGTCTTCATTTCAGACCAGTTTTGGTTACTTCAGGCAGTTACAAGATTTGCCAAGTGCCCACATAAAAGGTAGCCCCCACACTTCCTCCCAGGTTGCAAAGAATCCAAAGCATCTTTCAACTCATTTCTTTACTTTGAGGGAGTTCCCAATTTGTTTTTGTGTAAGCTGACAGCACAAGGGAGCAAGCAAAAAGGCCAACATAAAACCATGAAGTGTAAGGGGTGAGTGACTTCTGGACCAGTTTGTTCTCACAGGGGACAGCTCTGCTTTCATCCTATCCCTACTCATCACCTACTTCTCTTTCCAATGGCACATTGCCACCCAATAATTGTCCCTGCTCTTCCAGTAGCATCAACCCGATTAAGGAAAGGATCTGCTGCTTCAAGATGTGTTTACTATGACAGCCTCACTCAGGCTTCCTTTATATCATTCACGACGATAGCATGGAGATGCTAAGTCCCCTGCATCCTTCGAACACACAGTTTGCACGACAGCATGACATTCCCCAAACACCTCCATCGCAGCCACCAGCCTCTCAAGTAGGTGCTGAAAGGCAAGAAAGCCAACCCCTCACAAGTTCTCTCTTCACCAAGAAGGGTTTTGCAATAACTGCTGGGACTCGACACAGGTTCCTGGGGATGGGACCCAGAGAGACTAAACCATCTCCCGGAAGTTCTCAAGCCATCAGGGTGCAGGCTGTCATGAGAGCATCAAATCATAGAATCATCTCATTGGAAAAAAACCTTTGAGATCATTTGAGTCCAGCCGTCACTGCCCACTACTAAACCATTCCTGAGCACTTCACCTATCTGTCTTTTAAACACCTCCAGGAATGGAGACTCCACCACCTCCCTGGGCAGCCTGTGCCAGTGCATGACAATTCTTTCAGTGAAGGAATTTTTCCTAATGTCTCATCTGAACCTCCCCGGTGCATCTTGAGGCCATCTCCTCTCATTCTATCATCTGCCACTTGGGAGAAGAGACCAACACCCACCTCGCTACAGTCTCCTTTCAGGTGTTGTTTCATGTAGTTGTCTGGTTTTGCAGGTGCTTCCCAAAATCTCATAGCTCTTTGCAGATGACTGAAGAACTATAAAGACTTTGTATTTCTCTTTTATGTGCTTTAAAAGGCAGACAAAAGCTGCCTGCAGTGACCCCAGGAGAAGGTGAATATTCAAGACTCTTACATTCCTGTAACAGCTGCGCATTGTAAAATTTCTTACCAGGTGCTGCTTCATCTCCCAGATTTCTGTGGGCTCAGAAGGGGTCCCAGAAAAAAAATACAGCTGTATCCAGGGGAAAACAAATATAAAAGCCAGCCATTGCAAGAGGATTTATAAGCTAAGCTTTTACGTTTGGTATTGAACATAACTTACCCTGGAATCTATAATTCAAATTCATCAAACCAGATTTCAAAGCAGATGGTTTACAGTCACCTAAGACACCAAGACACTACAGAAGAAACAATGAACACTCATGTTCCTCTATGCTTCAGCTTTGGGGTGCGGCAAACAGACAGAAAGGCTCCTCACGCGGCTCAATCAACACAAACAACTTGAGACATTTCTGCTCACCTGCAACATCTCATTGCTCCAGCTAAGAAACTGCTCTGCCAATAACTGGGCCTCTACTATTTTTGATGTGCTATTTGAACTACAAAACCAAGACAAAACAGTGGGCTTTGTGCAATCCTTCCCAACAGCCAGGAAGCTGCTCCCCAGGCCACACATGTACCCCAACCAAAATAGAGGCCTATCAGTGTGAGAGCTGGGCAGACCACTCACATCCAGCACAGCAGTTGCCTTAACAAGGAGGAGAACAATCTCCTGGGAACATGAAACCTAAATTTGAAGTATCCAGGACTTTTTCTGGAGAAAAAAAATATTTCCTTACTACTCAACATGGAAAGGTTTCAGTGCTTAAACAGCAGGAGCTCAGCATAAGGTACAGGTTCAGACAGATTTCTCACACGCTTGTCTATTTCTCAAACCACCTCTGTACACAGAGCAAACAACAATTCTCCTCAGTAGCGATTCTCTAGAAAGGAATTCAGTACATAAGGCTTAAAAGGAGATGCACAAACCGTTGGCGTTCCTGGCTCAAGGGTGATTTTAACACTGAGAATTTCAGCTGCCTGAAACAAGATCTTACTCTGCTCTGCCTGCTCCAGAACAAGGAAATTGTCTCCAGTCAAGCTACAGCACCAAGGGGCCTTTATCCAAGGCTACTCATGAACCCCAATGCCGATAATGGTTTCCATACCTACTGAAAGGCAAGTTCACAAACACCCAGAGCATGTAGGGGCTGCTCTGCTCTTCAAAGGTCAGGCAGACACTATTCATGTAACAGCTCCACCAGGAACTGTAAGTTCCAATAAAGGAAGAATTTCTCACGAGTGTCAGCATCCTGCCTTTTAGCAAAGCCACAGAGAGACTCATGTTTGAGCTTTCCCACTAATCTCCTTTTCTCCCAGGATCTCCCACCACGAGGTCTTGCTCCTGTACAGTCACAGCAAGTTGCTTGCCTGTACAAAAACACAGTGAAAGCCTGGACCTCTGATCAGTGGATCAGGAAGTTCAGTATTTGTGAACAGCTACAAAACGACCAGTCTTACCATAGATCCCAACACCAATCTGGAGCCTCAGCACGCACTTCTACCCTAATCTTCTCCCATTAAAAAAGTACTGCACAAACATAATGAAGAACTAAAGAAACCCACATCAGTTGCGTTCTCTGAACAGCACAACTATTTTACTGATACTCCTACTCAGGTTTATTCTAGGCTTTCTAGCTGGACTATTTCGCATCATTATTTACTACTTTTATAAGCTTTTTCCTGTCTTGCCATTCTATTTGCCAATCCCTTTGCCTGTCATGTTTTCCACGTTTTTTCTTTTATGTACAGTTATTTACGTCTCAATTGATATCTGACCTTTGAAAAAAAAAAACACTTTAACTTACTGCTTGCCCTACTCTGAAGAACTCCACTGCAGTGCTCCCCAGACTCCAGCATCCTCAAAGGTTTTTACAGAAGGGATCATCATTTCATTTGAAATACAATCTCATTTTGGGTGAACTAACCTGTTACAGACTAGAAAACTCAATGAAAAGAAAGAGATCTCCATTTCATTTCAAAGACTTTTTGTAAACTGCAGTTGGAGAAGTTCTTCAAGGGCTTCCAGGTACTCACCGAGTTGGGGTAGTTCAGATAGCAGATCTGACAAGGCATATCCTGGGCCGATGACCTTGTGTTCATCTGGCGCGTTCGAGATTTTTTGCTTGGATTAATTACATGACACTCTGCAAAAAGCTTCTCCAAGTTGCCATCAAAGTACCTGCGTGACACAAGAGAATGAATATTTAGCCACCTTCCCTGTAAGTAATTTTTCAAATTCTGTTTGGGAGTTCAATCCACAAAGTTGGGTTTAACACGTCAGGAAGCTCACACACTCACTACTTTTAAGAAACTCTTCACTAACAAACCACAACACAGCCCTGACTGTAGAGGTGAATATTGGACAACTACATAATTTCAGAGACTTGGGCTTGAATTGCACACCCTTGAAAATTCAGGTACTTTTCAACTCATGACACTCTGCAGTGATTGCTCTGCAAGACAGGAAACTAAAGCAAGAACGTCTTCCTTCACAGCTGAAGCACCAGAACACCTTCTTAAAGCACAAGTTTGATGTCCCCAGGTTCAATTCTCTTGTCAGCTTAAGCATTCCATTCTTCCCTAATATTCTACCACTAAAATATTAAAGAGGAAGCAGCCACCAGTCATGGTTCACGACTCCAAGTCTCTAGCTCCTGTATTTCACGTTTTCCTCCATGTACTCTGTCTACACTAAGCATGCCCCAAAGAGGTCCCAACCCCAATTTTGGCACGTCCTTCTCTGATCAAAGAAGAAATGTGTCAGCAGGACCAGACACTTGGTTCAGCTGATGGAGCACTCACACACCATCACTGATCTCCAATTCAGGTAACTGCAAGACTGCATTCCACACACTGCAGTCATCTCCAGGGTTTGGAAAAAACTGCTGCTGGATCAAGTATCTATCAGATTGGGACACTGATCTCCAGTTAGACTAGTCTTCAATTTCACACCAAACACCTTCCCCAAATCTATAGCGGCTCTCTTGAAGCACTAGTTACCAACAGGACCTGACCTACAGCTAAAAAGGGTCAATTACACTATCAGTTCCTAGGTTTCTTGATGCAGTTCACATACTCTAGATCTTAATTTTCAGGACGCTGAATTTGGAAGGCAGTGGTGTGTTCTGTCACTGCAGCACACACAAGGCTTTGCAACTGCTCTTCAATGTTAGCTCAGGGATTTAACTCCACCAAGTTTTTTTGTTTGCCTTCAGGATTACTTATACCTAGAAAATTTTAATAAGCTAATTCAGTGCAGTCCCATTACAGGCAGTATTTATTAAAGAGGCCCAGATAAATATTAACTCCACAAATGGTTTCCAGCCTTCAAATCGTTCTTACGCACAGTATGATCAGTGTAGGACATCCTCTGTTTGAGGAAAGCAAACAGCCGAGTCTGATGTTTGCAAAGAAAATACAGTTTTAAAAGCAAATGCTATAATGCAACTTCAATAGTGGCACTTGTGGCCAGTTAAATGCTTACAGAAGTACCTGAGGTATTTGTAACGGTGAGCTAGTTTGAAGGGTGCGTATCCACATCAGGAACCTGACCTCACCACTTGCACCACACAGTTTTGTTCTTACAAAATCTCTGCAAAAGCTATGGCACCTATTGCCCAACACCAAGACAGACAGAAAGTCACCAATAACTGCTTTTCACCTGAAATGACCCATCCCCTCTAAGCACCAATGGGCAACTAAGGCAGAACAACCATCTCCTTAACAGGATTTCAGTAGTTTCCCAAATACAGACAGAAAATAAGAGATTTGACATTGTGTGTTCCTTGGGGCTAAAAGTAACTCGGATAAGATGCATAGATTGCAAATACAAACATTTCCAAAGCCCCAATACACAGCAAAGCACGCAGGTGCAAGAGCCATGGCTCACGGGATTTGTTTCCATCTTGGAAGTGAGAAATCTGGGTACTCCTCCTTGCTCATGCCGTTCTCTTTTAATGGATTTGCTTTCTTTGCTCTGCCAGGATGCACTGACCAAATCATTTCCACAATTCCTTGCACCCAAGGTGCCTCTGTCTCAACCACGATTTCCCTGGGCAGCAAGAAAACACAAACTCAAGAAATGCAGAAGGAAACCTGATCTCCCTGAAAACAAACGGTTGCAGTGGGTACTGCAGAGTAAAGTTCAGCACCTCTCCAACTGCTCCACCACTCCTTAGGCAAACACACCACAGGCCCAGACTAAAGACTATTCCAGTTCCTCCAAGGGTCAGGAATGACTCTTAATTCCTATTACCACACCTTTTTTCCATTTGTTTAAGCAACACAGACCATCAGTTTAAGCAGATCTCCCTTTGTCCTTCCCACATTTTCCCACCAAAGGGTTCACAGGCAGCAGCTTCCAACACAGCAGATAGGCTTCTCGCATGACATTTCTCCACTTCCACATCCCAGTAAACCTTCTCCACCACAGGTTTCCATTTCCATTCATCTGTCTTGAGCCCAAGGAGACCAAAATAAATGCAGTCCTGGTTACGATTTTGTTACAATCTCACACTATTTCACCCACATTTCTCTAACACATCCTAAATGGTGTCTGCCTTTCTCTAGAGCTCCATTTCCATCTCCCTGCTGGCGAGGCCTCTCACGACACTTTGTACCACTTTCATTGCTAGGATCCTTCCAACAGTCTGGCTTTTTCCTGTATGACAACTGGATCCTCCTCTGAACCAAATGCCTCCAAACAGATTAGTGCGAAAACATTCTCTAACACTAACAAAGTTAATCAATGAGGGACGTACTAATAGGTTTTGCTACTTCCCTTCTGAGCAAAGTAACTCCGTACACACCACACTAACAGTTGAACCCCATGTATGCTACACAGTTCATATCACATAGTTGTGTGCCATCTTCCCTGCTGTGAAACATGGGAGAAAAACCCTTTAATTCCCTCCTCTCTTCCTTCACAGCTCTCAGGTTTTTGATTTTTCTCAAGCCACCCTTCAACTTCCCCTTACTAAAGGGTTGCTTCTTGGTAGCTCAGTCCTTATTTTCATCTTTGGGAAGAGCATAGCACCTGCAACAGCCTTTGAAATCCTCTTCTCCTTTTGCTATGCAGATATCGATTTGTTTTAGCACCTCTGACACTTGAGAAATGTTATGGGCTATCCAAGCAACATCAGACTCTCTGCTCTATACAGCCGACTTCAATAACAGAGTCCTCTAGTTTATCAAAACTCCTTCTCTTCATCACAGATCAAGCTGTTTTCTCTGACTTTAAAATGAACAGAGTAACTGCCTAATCACCATCTTCTAGATAGAATCAAATCCTGTCCAAGGGAGCATTGAAGAGCCTCTTCACTGAAAAAAAGGCTTCTAGTACACACTTTGGGCTATTTGCTTTAGTGAGAGGGCGTTTGTGAATGTCAGTCAGTGTAGTTGCAGTATGAGATTTCTTCATAACAAAAAGTCTGCCACGTGCAGTTTTTCACCTGCTCAGCCTTTGCTGAATTGTGTTAAACACTCATTTACCCAAAGGAAAGCAGTCAGCCAAGTACCTGCAGAGTGAAGTCGGACCCCCAGTGTGAGAGGAAGAGGCAATCTGGGCTGGCAGCCAAGCCACTGGGGCTGCTCTGGCACCCGCCCTCTGCTCAGAGGGAAGGTGGATGTGCAAGATAAGCACCTACAAGGGGCTGCAACACCTCTGACTGCAGCTCCAGGGATCGAATTGGGCCTTTAGTGACCTGCTGAATTACTATTTTTTAATAAAAAATTACCCAGGGAAGGCACACAAAGCAGAAGCTGCACTTCATCCCTTCTCCATTAGGAAGTTCATCCACAAAGTTCCTCTCAGAAGGGATTGACGTTACTAGCCATGGTAAAATTGGAAGGTAACCAAGGTAAGAGTTATGAGCCAACGCACTTCCTCACTCTCTCTGAGGTGACATGGTCAATCCATACCCACCAGCCTCCTGCCTCCATTAATCAGCTGGTGAGACAGAGCAAAACATAGTTTAGTCTAGAGAAGAGGAGGCTCAGGGGAGACCTCATTGCTCTCTACAACTACCTAAAAGGAGGTTGCAGTCAGGCAGGGGTTGGTCTCTTCTCTCAGGTGACCAGTGACAGAATTAGAGGGCATGGACTTAAGCTTCATCAGGGAAAGTTTAGGCTTGATGTTAGGAAAAAGTTCTTCACTGAAAGGGTGATTGGTCATTGGAATGGGCTGCCCAGGGAGGTGGTGAAGTCGCCGACCCTGGAGGTGTTTAAGGGGAAACTGGATGAGGCACTGTATGCCATGGTTTAGATGATGGTTGGTGTTAGTGTTGGTGTTAGGGTTGGGTTATAGGTTGGACTTGATGATCTCAGAGGTCCTTTCCAACCTTGTAATACTGTGATACTGTGATACTGTGTGATAGTATTGAGCAATTTTATTCTCCTAAGCACCTGCAGCACATCAGAAGTTGAACTCGAGTACATCCTCCAGTACCCACTCTCATCCTCCAAACAAAGCCACCCCAAAACACCAACTCTGCTTTTGGACACAGTCAAACAATCAGTGCTCTACCAGGGGACAGGGTAGTGTGTCAGCTGTGGCTATTACCTCTGTATAAGAGTAACAAATGCCTGTAACATATCTGTCCTCTTAATAATGCCACACAACTACCAAAAGACAAAGCTGACACAGACAATAACAACCCACTTATTAAAAATATGCGTAACGCCACAAAAATGCAATGAAGATGTTTTCATGTTTTAAAATACAGAAATTTTCAACTCAAGAGCTCAGACCTCAAACTCAATACTTATCAAAAAAAAAAGCCACTTGGTTTCTCTGTTTTTCTGCAGGCGAAGTTTGATAAGGCTGCCTGTTCGGTCCTGCTGACTCAGGATGAGCTAAGGCAAACCAGACACTGGGAGGTTCTGTAAATACACGCTGTTAAGCAACTGAGTTCAAGCTCTGACTTGGTGTGAAATCAAGCACCACAGATTGCACCCAAACGCTGCATCTTAGTAAGCATTAAACCCACCTAGACTGCAGGCACCAACAGGCATTTCCTGCGAAGCCTTCCTAATGGTTAGAAGTGGTAAAAGAGGCCAAATTGCTACCAGTTCAACTGTTGACAGCTTGAATCCCCCAAGAAAAAAAAAATCTGTGTAAGTCTCCAATGCTGTTGCAGAACCTGGATCTCCTTGGTGTGAGAGAACAGTGTGTGTGACTGCTCTACTCGGCCCCTGTAAGCAGTGCAGTAGCAGCTGTTATCTGACGGCTCCCCAAAGCACCACCAGGACAGCCAGCACGTGAACTCAGCTATCAGCGAGCCGGAGATTTCAGACACAAAACTTTTTTGGAGTTGGACACTGAAGACAGTGAATGAGTAGTGCTACTTTTATGTCAAAGTTTTGAGTGTTTTCCCCTTAAAACAATAAAATAGTGTCTAATTTTATTTTCTGCCTCATTAGAGCATGCCTCTCCACTCCACCATTAATGCTTCCCAGTGTTTTGGCTCATTTACAGTAGCACAGTGCTACAGAAGGATTTGTTGGACACTCACAAAGGCAAACAAGTCTCAGACATGATCTCTGCTTTGGAAGAATATCACATCATGTTTGTTCAAACAAGAACCACCTCTATTTTAGTGAAAAAAGGTAGTGTGTAGGTATCTCAGGGTATCACTTCCAGCTCTATCACTATTTCAAATTGATTGGTTTGCATCCTGGCTACTGAAGGGACTGCCTGCTTCCCAGCCTTGCCATCACCTATTACGTCAGCAACCCAAATCTTGAATGCTAAGAGGCAGCTCTCAGCCTCCCGCTCCTGGGTGAACGGAGCTGAGCATCAGCCGAGCGCTGCAAAGGCCTCTGTGGAAGCTTTTTGGTCAAGAAGCAACAGAAAGCAGCACCAGCTACATGAGAGAAAATGTATGTCACTCAACACCAGAACTGTGATCAGAGTGCAACAGGTCTGCATCAGCAAGGGTGATGTATTGTATTACTCATGGGTAATCCTAGAGAATTAAGCTAAGTATTTTAATGAATATGTACCGAGAACAAACATTCACCTGTTGATTTGGTAAATATTTACATGTATTTGAAGTGTTTTGGTTGGAAACTATAAAAACTTTAACAATACCAGCTCATACAGAAGTAGAAAAAAATTGGGCTGTGTTTTTTTGCAAATTGATGGCAGCCTTAATAAACCAGGGAAAAAACTTTTGATTAAAGAGATGACTTTTCAGTACCCTTATGTAGAGGTATTTCCAAGTGAGATGGAGGGAGCCAAGCGGAGTGAACTTGAGCCTGACCAAAAGCACCAGCACAAGAAACTCAAATACAAAGACATGACCAGGTGCATGTACAGGGAAGGAACTAAATCCAAACGCTTACCAGTTGTAGTCAGAGTTAAATAGCCTCAACGTGACTATAATTGTAACACAAAGCTTTCATACCTCCAACATGAACTAAAAGAGGTCACTCTCAGGAAAACAAAGCAAAGACTACAAAGCTTTTAAAAAAATAGAATCACCTCAAAAAAAAATGTAGGCCAAAAAGAAGTAAGAGATACCTGAGCACCATCACTAACTGAAAATGTTACAGAAAAGGAGCTAAAGGTGTCCTAAATCCATTATTCCAGGATAGCAGGAATATTTAAACTCCAAAGTTATCTTACTAGCAGACTGAAAATCCATTGCTCTTCCATACTTGCACCCTGTGTGAAAGAGCACAAAGGTACAGGGGCTCAGCCCACAGCACCGAGTACCCACAGGCTGCTAACGCCAGACATCAGCTCCACAGTCCCACAGCCACTGCTTCTGCACACAGTTTCACAGACTGCAAAGCTTCCTATCTGTTCACACCCCGACCATTAAGCAAAGGCAGTGGTAGCTGAGTAAAGGCCAAACCAGGACTGTCCTCCTGCCCCCTACTCCTCCCCCACTGATGGGTGTCTCAGTACCTAAGATGAGCAAAGATCATAACTGCCAGCAAGTCCCTGTACTGCCCCTTCTGGTACAGACTAATGCTCCCCCCACCTTCTACAAGTATACTGAATTCCTCTCTTCAACAGCAACACTGACACTGAGGAAAAATAAAATGTATGACCCCCGTAGTTGGCTGTGACTCCCACTGTATAATAGCAAACTACACAAAGGACTTATCAGCAACATTCCCCAAGAGCTGGGAATCAAAGATTAAGAAATAGCCAAAAAATGCTCTGCTCTGAGTGAGAGGCAACATTTGAGCCATTACTTATACAGATACTAAAGAAAACTTAGGGCTGCAAAGATGAAGACATGCAGACACTTTGCCAGTGCCCATTATCAGTCAAGAACAACTTAATCTCTGCAAGAATGACAAATAACACATCAGGAATACGCACGCTAGCGGGACATGCAAAGGCAACCAAACCCAAGTCCAAAAGACTAGCAAGACAACAGGAACCTGTTCCTGCTTGCTTTTTTCCAGCACCTGTGAAAATGCCGTGCCTGTTGGTGTTCAGACTGGAAGTCACCCTTGCTGCCAATGGCAAACTGACCTCCTAAAATATCTCTTAAGTCTAAGAACATTAAAACAAGGAGTCTCTTTTCTCTGGTAAAGGCTGCTAAAGGGGGAAGGCTTAGAGCTCACACCAGAAATTCCCTAGCCACACACTGCACATTCATCTGTTCCCACATTAATCCCATAACAAACATCTCTTGCACGGCTGAGGTGAGGTGTGTTTGCATGCAAAGAGGGCTGCTTACCTCTCCATCAGCTTCTCTTTATCCCAGTTGAAATGGCTAAGCAGTATTCGAGTGATAGTCGCTGGATTCTGGAGAAAGAAAGAAAAACAATAACTGAGTAACTGCTTGACCAAGCTGGTGCACTGCCTGGAGAACATCAGGCAGGGGTTTGAACAAGCTCATGGGGAAATCTGTATGCCCAGTAACATCATCTGCGCAGGCAATATGCGTTCACAAGCACACACTGCAAAATAGCTTGATTCAATAGATAGAAAAATTAAATCCACCTCTATAAAGCGAAATGGCTACATAAAATGAGAACACAGTTGAAGACCTCAAGAACAGGTCAGTTACTGCTGCCACAGCAGCTGAAGTGCCAGCATCCCCATGCCCAGCACGCTCACACAACATAAACCTGGGATGTCTGTAAAACACAGGAAGAGCTGCCACCCATCCCATCCATTTGGGCCACCAACCTTCACACTGCTTGCAGAACAAGAACCCTGACACCAAACACTTGGGCTAAACACTCTCCCAGAAGGTAAGTGGCTGCCAGGGCAAGACGACAAAACCCTTTGAAGTCTCAGCACCTCCTGAAGTACCCAGAGATCCAGAAAACACTGTGCAGTTATACAACTATAGAAAGAAATACAGCACAGAAAGGTCAGAAACAGGACCAAATGTAAAAACTCCTTTTCACTCGCATACAAGTGTTCCTTTCAATTGAACAGTTTTGGGCTATCATCAGCCAAGGGTTCAGTTACATGAGCTGAGTAACAGAACAAATCCTTTGGATGCTGTTACAGCCCAAACTGTGGTTTGCCTCCCTGTACCCCAGCTCTCTGGGCTCAGTTTTAAGACCATTTACACACAGCAGAGGCAACAGGGAGCGCCCTGAGAGCTGCTCCATGTACTCTGCCATCTAACACCAAAATGGAAGTTTGCCTTAGGGCAAATATTTAACGGACACTCTGAAGCTGTTGAAAAGTAGGACAAAAACTAGCAACATCATTTTCTGAGCCCACAGGCTATAGCTACAACTTGAAGCTGCCAAAAGCCAACACTGGCACCCAAAGCAGTGATCTCACCCCATCCTTACCCTCAGTCGCACGCTTGCACATCCAGTGCTCACCCCCATGCTGGTACAGCCACCCTGGGCTGTAATACTGCTCGTCACTGGCTCAGAAACAGGTGGTCTTCTCTCTTCTCTTTCAACTTTTTTCCCTGAATCAATTCCCCAATCTGTTTGACTGCCCGAACACACAAACAGCTGCACTGGTGCAAGGGAGAGGGGAGGAGGAGAAAGCAGGACAGCATCTTTCAGCAGTGACACCAACAAATGCTCACTGAAATAAAGCCCTAAGGTCAGAATGAAGCACAAAGGACCAGTCTTGTGGTTTGTGCTGTAAAAAGTGACACTCCTCTCCCTCTACAGTTGGCTCTTGCTCTTATTAATGCTAGCACAGCTTGTTCAAGGCCAAATTAAGAAATTTTTCCAGCTTAAAAACCCCTTGTGAACAAAAGTAGCTTTAGAAACATTAGACCAGATCTCTGATCCAGCCCATTCAGAGTCTCATAAACAGCTGGATGACAAATCTGCTACACAGTACGGGGCAGAAAAAACAGAGCCTGGTATTGCCAAAGACTTGGTATTGTGAAAACACGGCCCCAGTCTGCCTTCAAACAAGATTCCCAGGCGATACGGATCCAAGCCTTTAACTATAATAACACAACGAGGTACCTGGCCAGGAGCCACACGTGCCTGGCCATTACGGAACAGCAAGGGAGTAGCCCAACCCTCAGCACACTCGCGGGAGTCGGGATAGCAGCGCTGCAGCCACCTGCTAAGTAGGCGACCCCACTTTCAGTCAGATCTACATATTTCCTTGTGTTGAAAGCAGGCATGGTGCTGCTGCAGGACCAGCTGGACTTGCTTGCTGAGCTGATGGAGTTATTTTCCCCTCTCCATAGCTCTCAGCCAAAGCAGCAAGCTGATACATCTCGCTGTGCAATGGCAATGCAGATACACCGAGTACACATCCTGAGACAAGCGCAAGAGGCTCTCTGGGAAACGGGAGCTGCCTCTCCTAGGGAGCTGCATCCTCACCTTTGGCCCTAGCAGTGGGGCTGACAAGCGCGCTGCCCTGCCGACACTGCTCAAGCCACTGCAGCAATCTGGGAACCACACTAAACCATGGAACCCCATTTAAGAAAAAAAAAAAAAAACAAAAAAAAAAACCCACAAAAATCAAGGAAAAACTTTTCAATAGCACCAATCCCTGATGCAGCCCAGGAGCACAGAGTTTGTGCCAGGCGCTGCGGAAAGAGTGGAGCAAGCAACTGAATCGTGTCAGGTCAGTCCTGCCACCCAGAAGCTGTACGGGAATTTAAGGGTCTCCCTTCACTAAACGCTACTCCAGCTTCAGGAAGGAGGATGGTGGCCTCTTACAGGGCTTTAGTTATGGATCTTCCAAGGTATAGGGTCTCCACAGCACCCTTTTCTATAACACTGTGTTACACAGAAGTACCTAACGGAGCTCATGACAGCGCACAAACATGCACGCTTCCTACAGTAAATTAATCACAGATGAGAATATATTTCACAAACAAGCAATCTTATCTCTCCATTATCTTGGTTATGATACCAGCTCCCACAGTCAATACAACCTTTATACTTAAAAAAATTTCCATGGCAAGTGTTGCTTTAAACCAGGAAATCTGTTGAGCATCCCATGCAGGCAGCACGTACAGGTTTCTCCATGTAGCCCTTCCATCGCCCTCCCATCTATGAAGCACAGGACTGGACCTCTCAGCCCTGCCCCGCTCTGGAGTCATAAAAACAAGTTTCAGACAAAGCATGCAGCTCTTCTCAAAAGCAAGGACTCTTCTCTCAGCCCAAAGATCTGCAAGATGTACAAAAAAATTGTATTTTCTTAATTTCTCAAGCAGCAGCACTGAGAGGTTTAAATTACCCCGAAGTCTTGCCCTACCTGCTGCTGCAGCAGCCGACTGATTACTTAATAGGCTGAGAGATAACAGAACGAGTGGTCTCTGGCCAACTTTTCTTTTTAAAGAAGACGGCATGGTCCCCCCTGCATTGAATCATAGAACTACAGAATCACTCAGTTGGAAAAGACCTTTGATATCATCAAGACCAATAACACCTGTTCACTACTAAACCCTGAGCACATCATCTGCCCATCTTTTAAATTCCTCTAGGGATGGTGACTCAACCACCTACCTGGGCAGCCTCTGCCAGTGCTTGAGAACCCCTTCCATGAAGAAATTTTTCCTGATGTTTAACCAGTGATGCTATACTGACCTGGGCTAAGGTGGTCCACAGGGATTATCAAGTGTGACAAAGCAAACCCAGCAAGCACTGTTAACAAAAGGACACCCAGTCCCAAAGCACAAGAGGCTCTCCTTTCCTTCGTGACTTCGCTGTTTTCCTAAAGGGGCACCGCAGCTTTCCAAAACAAGCTTCCAGAGATCAGACCCCCCCAAGTATCCCAGTATCAGAGAGAGAACTGGTACCCCGCTCTGACGGCAGTGTAGGAAACAGTTCATTACTCAGGATCACGCCTCAGAGACCAGTACTGTTGGCTCAGAGCATTCTAACGCCAACAAGGGGCGAGGGGCACCTTTTGCTAGCTTGTTGGGCCTTAGCTTCTGCTAGCTACAGTGGTATTTGTTCAATATGAGAATCCAAAACAAAAATGAAACACCAGTAGCATGACATAATCCTACCAGGAATAGCTGGGCTGCCCGCTTTCTTAGCTCGCCACGTCCAAGACCTGGTGTTTAAAACCTTACTTGTTGTTCACCAATCTAACACAAGCGTGCCATCGCTCACCCACAGTGTGGACAGCAATCCAAGCCAGTATTCCACATGGAGGACTGGAGACATGGAGGAAGGCAGCGCTAAGAGGCGTGGTTTAGATAACGTCAGCCACAGCTAAAAACAAACACACAAACCGCTGGCACTAAGGATTGTTCCAACTGAAGGCAGGCACACCAGCAAGGTACCAGCTGCTGCGCATTAACTGCCTGCATGCACACACCTCACAGTTCTTTGGAAGCAGCTTTGGAGGAGTAATTCACAGCACCTGTCATAAGGAGGTTAGCTGCTGCAGAGCAGCTACAGCGTGTAATGTGGTCACACAGGGTTAAAATGACACCAAAATAATTCCACATTTCACCCTGTTTGAGAGTAGTTCCGCTACAGCCCTCCATCAACCCCACCTCTGCAGTAGAAGCCCACAACACTTGCTCTGGACGCTCATTCTGCCCAGCCCAGCAAAAATTAACAGCGTATTTATCCAACACCAGACCCCACAGCACTGGTAACGTTATCCTTTCCGTTCTGAAACTGGATGAGCTTCCCACTTGGCACACAGGATTACCATCTCCAACTCCTACACCACACAAATTAGTTATGTACAGGCTGCGATGCCGCTCAGACAGGATTACTGCTCAGGCTCAGAGCTGCAGCGGAGAAGGGTGTTTTCACAGAGGGTATTTGCTGCTTCCAGAGGAAAATGTTAACAAGCAGGCAGGACCAGACGGCAAGCAAGGGAAAAGCAAACACACTCAAAGGCTCTGCTGGCCTCCAAACACAGCTTGGCGAAAGCTGAACCAGCAGATCCCATTTACAACAGCCACGGATCAAACAGTGCATGCTGAAGCCAAGGAAGAGTGCCTGGAGCGCTAGGCAGCGAGTCTCTTGGTATCTGACGGGAACAGCACCAGGGAAAGCAGCCATTTTGTTGGAATTCCCGGGGCACTGGAGAAGCCTTGATGTCACAAACGTCTCACTAATAAAACATTCCCAACCAAGCTCTGCCCAGAGAGAAACAGTCAGTCCTTCAGCAGTGGGGGTTTAGCACAGCCTGCGCCACCGCTGCTTTTCCCCACAGGTATTTACATTGAGCATTGTTACCTATGTTGCTATGCTCCAGCACACCAGCACGAGTGGGAGATACAGGCATGGGAAGCCCTGCACAGGTCTGGACCTCTTCGAGGAAGCATTACTAATTGAAACAAAATTCCTTAATTTAATAGAATTTAATTGAACTGGAAGCTTGGTCATTAATATCTGAGTTTAATTCTTTTTGTTGTCAAAATAAAAAAGCATCAGCTGGAATGAACCTGAATGCACCTAAGTGCAAAAATGAATTATCAATTGAAGATTATTACAACATTACTTTAAATCAGAATTTCTAGCAGTAGAATTTGCTGGGTGACAGTTTGCAGTACTTGATCCGTTCATGTTTTCATCCATCAAGATGACCTGCACAGTTAATTCTCACAGCTATTACTGAGAAAAGCATATTTTAGAGATGAGCTCCTCATCACATGCTAGGAACAAGCTTCTGCTTCCATTTCAGCATTCACTGCAGACAAAAAACATTTAAGAACAACTTAAGCTCAGTACTCCCCTTTTCTTGAGATAAGGTAATGATAAATTCTTCATTTTCTTTCCATTTCATGGCTGTTTTTTTTTCTTACCATGGAAGCTTTTGCATCTAAAGGGTTTTTACTGCAACTGCAGCACCTGTATCTCAACAGCAGAGCATTTTCAGACTCGGTACAGCAATACGAGTTTAATACCACTTCCAGTTGGGTTTTCTATGCAATTGCTTCTGCACTCATGAATCAAAGCAGCCACTCCAGAAACACTGGCTCTGCCCAAGCCTCAGACACCTGTAAATGGCTCAGACCTACACAACACCCACAGCTGTGTTCCACAGGTGCACAAGCAACACAAGATCATATTTAAACTCCCCAACTGAGGAATTGACTGGCTTCTCAACAGTTGACAGCAAAGAGTAAGAGTTCTGCTTGGTAGTGACATATCACACACACAGGTAGAGGAGCAAGGGGCCACCAGAAGCACCCCAGGCACCAGCCCTGCCTTAAAATAAGCAGCACAAACCTTTGCTCCAGTCAAGCAGCACTCAGGGACAGCACGGTACAGCACTGCTGTGAGTAGTTAATCAGTCACAAACCCAGCCTTTGCCAACAGTAGAACACCAAGTGGGAACTGCAACTGCCCTCCAAGCATGTGCAGGATCAAACCAGTATCACACCACGCTGTGGGGGGGAACCACTAATAAAGTAACCAACACGTCACCTGTTGGCAGGTAGAGTAAGGGTAACCTCACCATGAGAAGGTTTGAAAGATTTCTTGATAAATTAAATGAGACATTTGCTTGGCTCAGCTGTAACTCTCATTGATGGTCTGGAGACCAGCATCATCAGATGGGCTGCATGTTTTTCCTCATTGCTCTCTAGAGGACTCTAGGTCATGGAGGCAGTGCATAGGCAGGTGTGTCCTCTTCCCCAAGACCAACACAAACAGGCAATGCTCAACTGCATTAAGTGCCACCACTGAGCAGGAGCAGAATCCAGTCATCAGTCTTCAATGACTTCCAAACCCAACAGGTTTCCGCACTGACACTGCTTTCTGAAGGACAACAGATCCTTCTCCATCCATGGCACAGACCCAGGGCAACCAACACAACAGACCACACAGCTGCACACACCTGCTTCCTTCATCGGGCAGTAACGAAGCAGACAAGAGCCCAAGATTCTGCAACAGCAAGGTCACCTACTCTGTCCGAACACCGCCGCTCTTCACTTGCATCTTCTCCCAGCCCCATACAGGCAATCCGAGACATAAAGGTAGAGTAGAAAGTCTTTAAATAAGCTTTTAGCCTGAATCATGTCGCAGTAAGATTGCCATGACTGCCACAGTAAGCTTTGCACTGTTTTGCAAGCACACTGAGACTTTCATTTCAGAAGATCCATTCACAGCCATTCTTTCAATAGACAATTACAGGAAATCTTACAAGCACAAAACCTCCTTTCTAGCAGCTTAACAAAATTCCCAGGAACTCCAAGTAGAAGATGAGATCTAAAGTTTGAGAACTTCCAGGATGTGATCTCCTAAATAGCGTAACTTCCAGGATGTGATCTCCTACAGAGGGTATCTTCGAAATTGCTAGTTTTTAAACAACGCTAAGTGTTCTAAGAAGCTGCTGGAAAACTTCCGCTTAATCCAATATTCCTTCGCTCCATCACAGAGAGAACATAAGGGGCTGCTGTGAGAAGATGAGGACAGCAGCTACTTGGATCAGCTTGCCACCACGCATCCACACTCCCCTCCTCTGCCATCTCCTGATGTCTGGGAGAGTCACACCACCATGCAATTCTGCCATTGTCCATCTGGTGGTTCATGAGGCCCAGTACACAAGCCAGGCAGATCCAATACAACAACAAAATCAGCACCATTCAATCTCAGTGTAGCCACTGAGGGTATGGTCTTCACATCCTGCAGCCCCACTGAAGGCACACTAAGTGACTTTTTCAAATTATCCACCTCAATCATCCAAAGATTTACCTGTTTCCTGCTCCTGGCATTTCCAAGCAGCTCTACATGAAGCCAACCTACCGCCCTGCGACACTGCCAGTCACTGCTGGCAACTGATGTCCCCCAGCTGGGTGCTACCACTTGGCTGTACCTTCCCATTAACACGCACCCAGGCTTCAGTGGCAATGTCTATCATCTCCTCAGCTTTCTACATCTTCATCTCATCAACTTCCCTTCACACATCATCTTTTAATTTTGAAAACTAAATTTTACAGCATTACTGAATTGGTACCATTACCTCATGGTTCAAATGGCAGCTTGATGCTACGATCTTGGTTTGTAGGAACCCATCTGCACCTGACCGATTGTTTCTAGCTCTGGCGAACATGCACTCTTTCAGCAGAGGAAGATAATAAAAAGCAACTTCAGAGAGAACTCCATTACTTCAGTTAATTGGTTCCAGAGACACAAGTGAAGCAATCACCTGCTTTGAATTGTCTCTGAGGCTTTTGGAAAGTTGTCAGGTCAATGACAAGGAGCCATTGTCTAACTGCCTACCAAAGCTTTGAAAATCAGAAAAAAATGCTAAAGTGACAACTACAGGATGAATTAGTGAAATTAGAAATGCAAAAAGTGAATTCCCACTGCAATTTTTCTAAATACGAGACGATGGGATGGATTTGCCATGCAGCTCAGGCACACTGGGCAGCGCTGCCTCTCAGCCAACTGCAGAAGCTTCACCACAAACTCAACACAAACTAAAAACTGTGTATGGGCTACAACCAGGCAAAGTGTTCTCCAGTGTTGCAGCTACACTTGCTTTCACACAAGGAGATCTACAGGTTGATGACAGGACACAGAGATGTTAACCCTTACTTCCATGCCACAGTATACTCCTTGAGAACTACAGAACAAGAGGTCTCCAGATACATGTGCTTCCACAATCCATTTCTCAATTCTTTTACAAGAAGGAGCACTTACTGCCCACAAAGGCAGCATCACCCAAAGTATTTCCCTCCTCCTGGTGTCTCCCACCACAAGAAATCCTATCATACGAGCAAAAGCTCAGCAAACCAGTACAAGCCACAGCTAGAGTTTCCAGAGCTGCCACAGAGCAACTATAGCTGACATACTGAGAGAGAACAGGAGCGGGAGCACATGGGTGCCAGAGTACATTTCCGAATGAGTTTATTCAACCAACTGCCTCCCACTCATGAATTTGCAAAGGCTTGCCTTAAAAGAGTAGGTGAAGGTGATGGCATCATTTTCATTTTGCTATTTCACTAGCTCCTTAATATCCCCCGTTGTGGAGGAAAAACACAGCACACAGCATGCAGCTGAGCTGTGGACAGGGTGATATTCAAAGCCCTTTCTGTGATCCAAGAGAGTTTTGTCTACCCTGAATGTCAAGGACCTGCAGGGTCAACCAGGCAGAGTCTGGGTTCCTGGTAACCACCAATTTCCCCCTAATACCAAACCTTCAGTTAACATCCAGTGCCTCAAAGCGCTGCTTCTGCTCAGATGAGAAATCAAAGAACAAAAGATGGCTGTTCAGAAAAGCAATAACAGCCCTCTGTTTCCCACAACACGTAGCCACCTTCCCTACTCATCTACAGAGTACCACTTGCACAAGCAGTTGTCCACTGAGCATGTTTCAGCGCCCTTCCCTCCTGACATTATACATCACTGCTCTTCCAAACCCCTTGGCTTTGCCCAAGAACATAGATTGGCAAGAACCACCCCAGAAATCTCTCTTCCACAAGGTTTCAGAGACACGGAGGAAGACTGCAGAAATCCAAACAGCTGAGCTATGCATCAGCTTTATTTTGGCCTATGAAATAAAGTAGCAGCTACTTGGATTATTACTTAGAAACAGGGCAGTAAAATATGCTCTTCAGAGGCTGCTCCAAAGAAGCTGCATCCCATTGCCAGCAGATGAAGAAGGAGCAGTTCAAAGTCTTCACCTCAGCAGCAACACAAGTTCATGCAAGCACTGGCTACTGGGCCTGCTGCTGACGGCTCAGCACAGCAACTTGCACAGCTACCAGGGAACCGGACAGAGGAACCAACCTGGGTTAAGGAGGTTGCTGGTTTACTTTAACCCAGAGCAGGATCACCATGTGGCCAGACAGCTGAGTTGGCACAACTTGCTTCTAAGAAATCTGTCTGTGAAATCAGCCTCCTGAGAGCCACATGCTTGGTACGTCAGAGCTGGGTCTTCCCCATGCCAACAGACTCTCCAAGTCTTCTCATCCCAAAGGCTTTAAAGCCTATCAGGGTATAACTGAGGTTTCCTCCTGTGTTATGCCATCAGTATCTTTGGCTTGTATCTCAGGAAGCATAATCCAGAAACACTGTTTCTCATCTTCAAGAACAATGTGACGGCGCAACATATTCCTTCCAAAAGCTTTTTCCATGTGCACGACAGATCTTGAGGGAGGTGGTTGCCGAGGAGTGTGGTCCAGTCAGGAAGAGGAGCAAGTCCTAGCCTCATCTGCATCACCATTAGTGTTTGCAGGTTATATTCACCAGGGCTACCACACCAGAGATTTTGATAGTAAACTGTGGCAATATGGCCAATCTCTACAAAGACGCGCCCTCAATGCGACCACATCATGGGCCTGGCAAGACAGAAATAACATTTTTTTTTTGTTAAGGTCTTTTCACAGTCAATGTTGGAAAGACTCGAAGTGGCACGTGTCAGGTCAGCTACCCATCAAGCTCATAAAAGGAAACCAATCCAAAGCACTGCATTTGGGTTTCAGAGGAATGCTGACTTCAGTGACTCAGTTTCTGAATGAACTGCAGCTTTCAGGGAAAGGGCAGGTCTGCCAACCTGGGCTACAGAAACTGACCTGTTTGCAGGCAGAAACAGCCAATAAAGGAATAAACTGAAAGAGGAACTATACAATTCCTTTTTGCTTTAAAACATTTTGTAGAAGTCTTAAGGTGTCAAAAAAAAAAAAAGCTTTCCCTGCTCCATTTCCCTCACTCAAGCACGTATCAGTACATTAATTTCACTCTGTCATCACAGTCAGCATTGTACATTGCCAGATTCTGGTCCAGAGCCAAATTCTCCCATAGGGCTGTACTCATTTCACAGGCTTGATGTAGGAACTGGCACAGTTCCTCTCCATTAGGCAGGAAAACCGCTGTCTCTGCTAGCTCTGGTTTCCAGCAGCTCACACAATGTAAAGAACAGGCTGTTTCAATCCTGGCCAGTGAGTGAGTTACTGCCCAGCAGCAGCTGGGACTTCTCCGTGGATTTTGCATGGCTTTAAGGTAACAAAATTTCACTTTTGCCACTTGAAGCACATTCAAAAGTGATTGACATCACTTGGTCAAAAGGCCCTGGATAGGCAGCAAGTTCAAGAAGATGCTGTTAGCAGATCTGTGAAGGTATCAGAAGTTGTACTTCACCTCCATAAGAAACATGGTCTGCACAAGAGTCCTACAGCCACACAGATGGGTTTGAGGATTTGCTCTCTGGTTGGCATTGCTGCACAATACACAAGAGCACACTGCGTGTCCTTCTCAAATTGGCCAAGCCATTGCTTTGTTCCTGGAGATTTGTTATCAGGCTTCATTTGAAGAGCTGCTGTAAAAAAACAGTATCTGACCTAAAAAATAAACAAAACCAAAGACACCACACTTGCCAAGTCCTTCCTAGAAGAGTATCCTCTGAGTATGTCCTGATGCCAAGACTACTTTTTTTCCCTAGGATAACCTGAAGAAATAATGATACCACAGCGTACTTGAGTGCATAGAAGAAATCAGACACACTCTGAAACGATGAGAATATTTTTCTGACACCCGTTAACACAGCAATACCAGGAAGGGTAAAATCGCAGCAACTTGTGTTTTCTTCCAGATACAAATTCCATACCAGGTCTGCCTGTAGGCTTAAACACATGCCAAGAAAACAATTAATTGACTTTATGGAAAGGCCTCTCAAATTGTTCTTTTTCTGGTCTCAAAAGATCCACCCAGGTGATGATTAAAGCAAGGCTGTCCTCTTTTTCGGCAATACGCAAGCAGGGGGTCAGACCCCAGGGATGTTCAGTATAAACATCTCTCTCAAATGCTGGTTAAGTCTCCAAAGTACTGGGTCAACAGTCTCCACCTGCTTTAGTTACTGGGCCCTAACAGAGGAAATCTTTTCTATCACAATATGCTCAAAGACATAGACAGGAGAGACAGAAGATAACCCAAACCGTACCCCACCAAGACAAATGCCGTTGAGTTGGTTCCAGGACAACCTCTGACTGAGCAGAGCTTTACTCCAAAGTGTGCTGCCAGCACAAAGGTGTGGTTTCTCTCATCCAGCAGTTGCTTTTCAGACAAGAGCAAGGGTAGGTGGCCTCCCCCAGCAGCAGTCAGTGCTCTCTGACTCACAGGTACTTGGGGTGAAAATACTTACCATGCAAAATGTTGAAATAACACACCCGTGCAGCATAAGTCTTGAATCTGGACTTCCATTTCACAACATTATAATTAACATTTCCCAATAAACATACAGGAAGGGAGAAGAAAGTGCTACAGTGCGATAACTTCTTCCGTGAGCACAATGAAGCAGCATCCACAAAAAACATGAAGTTAAAGAACTACCACGAAAACTTAAGTGAAAGCCATCCAAATTAAAAACTTCTCTTCTGGCAATGGCCAGGTTAGTTTACATATATTTTGATACACAGTCACAGATGGCAACTGTTAACCCCCTCAGAGAAAACATGACCAATGAGAAACACAGGCTTAGTGGAAGAATTAGTGCCAGAATGCTGGCACTTTGCAAGAGTGTTAAAAGAGAACTTTTATGGAGGAAAAAGACTTCCAGAGAAACCATGGATACCCCATTCCCAAAGGCCGGGCTAGATGGGGCATTGAGCACCCCAATGCAGTGGCAGATGTCTCTGCCATTGCAGGGGGGTTGGAAATGGATGGGCTTTGAGGTTCCTTTCAACTCAAACCATTCCGAGATTCTATGAAAAATCTTTAACATTGTTCTATCTAATCCTTCTCCTCCATGCCTCAGTCTGGTGAGCAACCAAGCACTACATATTTCTCTTCACTTCTGTCCCTTATCGCTTCTGATGTTTCTCCTCAAAGCAGCACCCACATGTATGAACCATTCCCCCTCCAGCACACTTCACTTGGACAGACAGAAAGCCCTTCCTTTACCCACTCAACAAAGCAGCAACACACTCTGCAGCACTTTAGGAAAGAAAAACATAGCTCCCCTAGGCTGACTTCACTGCCCAAAGGCCCTAAACTTGTTTACAGCCACACATACCTGGCTAAACAAAGGCCCTTGGGAGCACCTCACTGTACCACGTCACAGCGGTCACCATTCAGTACAGATTTAACAAGCATCCCCCTTCAGTAACCCAGATCCACAACTGGATCCCAGTTCTTACCGCCACCTTCTCCCTCTCCAATAGCAGCCCCTGCCCATTGATCATTGTTGCATCCTTCAGCAGAAAGACAGATGTCTTGCTAAGTTTGCAACACAAACAGGAAGAGCTTAACTCTTTGAAGTATTTACTGGCAAAATATATTTTGTACACACAACGGCGCCTTGACAAAGGGGCAATAAATCTGCTCCAGTAATGCCTATGCCTTAATCTGTAACAAATAAAAAGTAATTTAGCCATCTTAACACTTTCAAACTAGAGAGGCCCAGGAAACCATTGCCAATACAGCAGTGTCTGGGGGATGTAATCTTTGGCAACATCTTTACCTTGGCATAAGCCCCAGAGCAGATGTGGTTATAGCTTATAGCACTTTCCTGCATGAAAGCAGCGATACCTGCAAAAGCACTTTTTTCTGCTGGCAGAAGCTGCATCTGCACTAAGAAAACCTGCCAACATCCTCTTCCCAACAAGCCTCTTCTAGCTCAGACCATTTTTTAATGATGACTCTGCAGCTTATTTACCATCATTTAGTCTTAGTTTTATAGCCAACAAACCAGAGCCCTGGCAACATCCTATTTTATGAGCCGGGATTTCCGCTACAAGAAGTAATTTTGCCTGTTTACACCCCAAAACCTTTTCCTCCCAGGCTTCCACTGAAGCTACCTTTGAAGACAGATTATTCCAGAGGCATGCAGTTCAGTAATTCTCTTGTTTAAGGGTGGGAACAAGAACAAACAAGATAGATCTAAAATTGTAACTGCAGTCTCTAGCTGCAGCAGGTATTTTTAACCAGCTGCCTGAGCTCCCGAGTTGGGAGAAAATACTCTGTCGGGATTCAATACAGAAATAACAAAACACAAGTCACACAGCAGGGAGAACAAGAAACCTCCAACTTTTTCACTGTTTTCTCATTTAAGGGCTTTGAGAGACTTTTCTCTAATACAAACTTTCATCAGAAGCGTTTCTAAATCAAGTTGAGTTCAACCAGTAGGTACATGTAGACCATCCAAAGGCCCTGGAGCAGCTCCCTTTCAGTCACGAACAGGAAACAAACCTGGGCACACAATTACATATTTGGTGGGCTCTATGCTGGCTGACACCAATAGCCCTTGTTCCTTTCCCATTCAAGTATACCCACCTGCCATCACACATCGGGCTCTGCAAAAGAAAAACCATCCCCATCAGCCCTGCTTTACATATAACATGAAAGGCTAGCAATATGAATAATTACACTAATAACTGGCAGGTAATGAATTGCACTGACAAATCGCAGTGCTGCCTGCCTGCAGAGAGATCCTGGCAAGTGATGGCAGGACACCAGCCAGGGGAATTACACTGTGGTGTGGTACAGGAGGGTGACAGATCCCAAACATCCCTGAGCACCTTCCCTCCAGACAATTCATGTATCAGCCATATAGGCATCCCTAAAGACAGCTTCAAGTCTTTGCACTCTGCTCCCCTCCTAGAAGCTATCAACCCAGCTGAAAAATAAGCATCACATACACAAAGGCAGTTCCCGAACAGTAGCCCCCAAGTGGATTAACGACACAGCATAGAGCAGGAATTCAGAAATTATGAAAGCAAGCCAAGCAGCAAGCATTTATCTCTGGCATTGTACTGGTTTCTGTACAATCTCTGAACCCATTTCCAGTACCTCAATGGAGAATTCCCAATTGAAGGCAAAGCATCTTGCATCTCTAAACCGCAACAGCCCAAGATCTGTATCACATTACACCTGATCTTTGCTGCCATCCAGAACTACACTTGCATTTACTATCAGCTGCCACCAGCCAACATAAAAATACAGCAGAGTACTTTTCCAGCTCTCTTAAACAATAAGGAAATTTCAAACATATAATTTTACCAAGTAAAATAAAGAGAAGAGTTACTACAAAACATGCTACTGTATGTATAAAACACATATAAATCAAAGAATATCATCTCAATTTCCTTTCAGTCATAACAGAAGTAATAATAACTACCAAAGCAAAGATGTCAGACACACATTCATAAGATCCTCACAGCACTTAGAAACTTTTACTTTATTTTCCCCAAAGCCCGTCCTCTTCACACACAACCAAACTTCACATCAACAGCATCAATTGGGTTAATCTATTCAGGCGAAGAGGAAAGCAGAAGGAGAACCTTCTTCATTCTTCGCTTTAAGGCAAGGACTTACAGTCAGGACTTACAAGAGCCCATCAGAGCTCCCAGAAGAGAAATGAAGCTACTCACTAAGCACTGAAGCATTCTTCCTCCCTTTTCAATAAAATGTTGCTGTCCAGTCTAGTTGTAATATACATAGATGAGCAAAGCTCCATCACTTCTGAGCACCTACTCCAGAGTCCTATCTCATCAGGCCTTGGGAGGGTTCTCCTTTGGCTACCCCTCAAGACACGGCTCTCCCATGCATTCCCTCCTCTTCCCAGAAGAGGTTCTTCACTCTCTTTCCAGCCCATTCCTTCTACCTCACTGTTTCTCAGGCCCCTGAGCCTG
Source organism: Tapera naevia (assembly GCA_033556795.1). NCBI lineage: Eukaryota > Metazoa > Chordata > Aves > Cuculiformes > Neomorphidae > Tapera > Tapera naevia. Next base: position 653,595 of record JAUMJJ010000353.1, read on the forward strand.
ACTAGGATGCAGTTTATTAGGAATTAACTTACTTTTAAGTTATTCTTCCCACTCAGGAAAGCTCATTGCAAGGAAGAATGTTTACTCTGAGAATTCTTCTGGTTTCCCCTAATACCTCTCCACATTTCTATCTGCCAGATAAAGGAACGCTGATTGCATTTGTATTTTGTTACACAAGAACACACAGCAAGTCAAAGCAATCAGCTGCAAAGCAGGCTGCAGTTTTGAATAACTACAGTGAGCTCTTTCAAAGGTTAAAAACACACCTGTAACTGTATCTGCACCCAAAAAAGGCCCCAAGAACATTGTCTTCAGGTGTAGAGACACACAAGCTTCTTCTGCAGACCGCACAGAGCTGAGCAACTCAACCACCATCACTTCTGGCAAATGGAGCAAAACAACTGCTCGCAGAGTCAAATAGTGTGCTGGTTGATAAGAGCAGGGAAGAGGCACCATTCTGAGTTCACGGATCCCATTCACTGTTTGACCCTGCAAACAGTTATACCCATGCAGTGAAGGAACAGGAACTGCTGGAGCCAGGAGCTGTACACACATACCCCTGCCCCTATTGCAGGTGAACGGGGCTACCCACACCTGCATCGTAAAAAACATCACTTGGGATGAGCATCAGAAACCCAAAGAAACTCAAAATCCCAGAACAGCTCGAGTTTTTTGGTGTTTGAAGCCAAGCAGCAATGCCTTAGCCCAGAAAAAACAAAGAGAAAACCTACAAGGAAGTCACCAGACTGAAGTACTTCACTACGCAGGAGCTGTTTCACCCATTCCACACATGCATCAAAGCAGCACAGGAATGGTAAAACCAAGTATGCCCTGCCATTATTTTATATAATGGAATTGTTCAAACACCATCTCCTTCCTCTGTGGCTCTGAAAAGTGAGGCAAAACAGGTCAAGTGTGCCTTGCCAGGGCAATACAGTCGCACAGCTTACTCACACCTTCAGAGACTGGCCCAGCCTATAACACCAGGCAGGAAGCGGAAGCCTTCAGAACCACTTAGAATTTTCATTTCTTTATCTTGGAAGGAAGTCCCTTCATGCTTTCTCCTTAATAGGAACAGGCAGACGTTCTGTTTAAAAAACAGTACTTTGAACCAACACCCAAAGCAGTTGGTTATTTTACCAGCTGACAGTTTTCTGGTGCAATCACACAAGATTCTTCTGGTTCTACATTTTCAGCGTGCATTCTCCACTTCAGGAGGACTTTTAACTGCACAAGCAGAATCCTTCTGAGCAGGACCTCCTCCTCTATCCTGCTTATCCACTGGAAATTGGAGTTTAGAGACTGCATCTCTAACCTGATGAAGTAACAGAAAAACTGTAACACAAAAACTGTAACTCCGTCAAGCACAATTTTTCTGAAGGGCTATGAAGGTAATAAGTCAATATTGAAGCTTTTAATTGCCAGCATTGGGGATTATCTCCCTCTAGCTCCCAAATTCCTCAAATCACAAAGCAATCAAAGCCTGACCTTTTGTGAGTTAACATGCACCCTCCCCATGCAACAAGGCATGCTCACAGTGTCCACAGACCAGGAAGCCAAGTAGAGAATTGAGTCAGTCACAAAAAAAACCTTTTTACTTTCACACCTTTAAGTTTCAGCCATAAGAACTTTCTCAGAAGACCTATTTTTGAAGCAGATGGCCAAGACAGGATACTTGCACTGCTCGTCCCTGGAAATGAGAGCTGCCACATGGTGCCCTGGAATACAAAAGCTTTATTTGAAGAAGATACAAAACCAAGAACGCTTTAGAAAAGGCTGAGAGGAAGGAACTTAAGATGCCAACATGAGTAAGCAGGCACCAGCTCGAAGTCATCAGTAGAGCTCAGGAGAAGACCAAGCAGCAGATTTTGACAGGCACATAGGCTACCAGCCAGTTACTCTCAGATGATGACCAAGATTGCCTGCTCACAGGGCTCCCAACTGCCCCACTGTCCCCCCAGCAGTATATCCTTCCTCTCCCCTTGCCCAATGTAACTGCAGAGAACTACAAACTCTTGCCATCACACAGATGTGCCAGAGCCTGGCACCGAGGACAGGATATGCCACAACACGGTCACACAGTAGTGCTTAACACTTAAGCTGTCTGGGCTCTGTGCTTCTCCAAAGGGATACACACGTCCCTTCTAAGCTGGTTCTTTCTGGGGTGGTTGTTCTTCACCAGGCAGTGGCTATGCCCACCACCAAGGTGTCTCACTGGCTCTCAAATGCTGCCTCAAACAGCTGGCAAGACCACAGGCACTGCCAAAGGGCCCCACAATTGCCAAGACACTCACTCAGGGTAGCCAGCGTATCCAGCAGCAGGCAGTTGCCATGGGAAGCTGCAAGTGTTTGAGAAGTATCCGAATGGTCTATTAGCTTCTCCCTTGGAACAAGTGACTTAGACACTGTGGAAGGTACCTACACAGGACTCAGAACCTGAAATTTGGCAAGAGTTCTGCACCTCTGAAACCAGACAAAAGGCTCTACGCCGACAGCTCTATGACAGTGGTAGGTACACACCGTGGCTCCAGCACTCGCCACAGCAAAATCACCCTGCACACCAAAAATAACTACTCAGCGTTACTGTGCCATGTGAACACGGGGCTCTTTTGAAAGAGTATCTGCAGTTACATGGACATTTCAAACACTAAAAAGCCAACAACTTGTGAAGCACGAACACCAAACTAAGTTACATATGAAACTCAATTACTGAGGATGACTCCCAACAGCAGTTTTCAAAGCATTCACTGGAACAGGCTTTCCATCACAGCTCAAGACCAGAAGCTAAGGGCAAGCCAAGGAATCAAATACAGGCCACACAAACTGAAGATCTGCAACATTCCCACCAGCAAACACCTGGGATCGCGAAGATATTTCAATTTGAGCATGATTTCCATCCATTAGCAAATTAAAACCCATTTTTTTTTCTCCAGCTCACACAGAGTCAGTCCCTTCCCGAGCATGCTGGAGCCTCCTGCACCAATGTCCTACAGAAGCAGGGCAGACCTCTTACCACATGCAGGCACCTGTGTTCTGGGCTGCACTTGAATGCACCATGCAACAATTCTGAGTAGCTACAAACCTCTGTGTGCACTTTGCAATGAACAAGGTTGCAACTTTCTTGCAATTGCTAAAGCTACTGAATGACTTCATGGAATTCAGCAGCGTTATATGTTTGTATACATGCAAAAGTGTTCAAGCATTCTTTAGAGCTGCCAACGATACAGCGTAGCCAGTTACCAACAAGAGAAAACACCACTTGCAATGTTTTTAGATCACTAAATCCAACAGTAATAGAAGTCCACTGGAAGCACTACCCTACACAAGGAAGTTGTGGGCTGGAATGTACAGACAGGACTTTCAGCCTTCAGTTACTTCCCATAGAAAGTCACAGCTCCCATGACATCTAGAATGCTTTTCCTAGTTCTCAACGATTCAAAATGGCCTTTCCTAAGCGGAGGAAGAAGCAGCTACATTCTCCAAATGGAAAAGGCTCCTACAAATGATTTCACTATGAAACCCTTGACTCACTACGATAACACGAGCGCAGCTTGGGTATCACTTCCTTCAACTGCTCTATTGCATCTCACATCAAGCAGCAGAACCACATTCTTGTTCACTTTATCTCATTCATGGAGTAAAGGGGAAGAGAGATTATTTTCAAAACAGAAAATTGAAATCAATTCACCAGGTGCTACAGACACCAGGGGAGGTGCTGTGAAGGGAGCTGCTTTGAATTTAACAATTAACAGCATTGCTTGAAACAAACGCTGAAGCCTTCCCGGTCTCACTTTTAATCATAAGCAGCACAGACTGCCAAACTGAAATTCTGTGTACCATGCACCTCAATTTAATGCCGTTCACCAAACAGTGCCAAGCAAAACAAATGAAGTATTTATGAAAAGCCACCAGCCTGCTCTCCCCTTCTGTACCTGTCACAGGAACACAGAGCAGCAGAAGTTTGGGCTTTAGTCCCTGTCAGGAACTTTATCTCAGGCAAGGCCTAAAACCAAGGACTCAAGAGCTTAGGATAAGTGTAACAGTTATAACTGTTAAAAATGAAGCTGCAGCTTCATTTTTATGAAGTTACAACTTTATTTTTAATTATGCTTTAACACCCAGCAATAGCTATAGTTTTACATGAAGGGCTGCGAATGCTGCAATCCCAATCAGGCCTGCTCTGGGGCACATGAGCTTCCAGCTCACAGCAGAAACACCACCTCTACTTTGCACTGCAAGCATGGTCCTGCTCTCTAAAATTAAACCCATAGGGAAGAGCAATAACTGTATTTACTATTAATTTCTTGCTTTTAGAAACAAATGTTTAAGAGTGGCTAAAAAAAAACAAAGGGTGTTCTCAGTTTCACTTTGAAAGCAGGCTCCCCTCCGCCTCTGTGCCAGTCCCCATCTGCATCCACAAGGCCCCTGAGAATAGACTGCCTGGTTGTGATTTTTGCAAAATTAGGTTGAGACAAAAGAAACCAGCACCAATTTTTCTCTACTCATGGCCAGCCATGAGATTCACACTTGGCCTAACAGAAACGGAAATCTAAAGCTCTAAGCAAATGGGTCACTGAAGTACAAAGTTTAAATTACTCTGGAGACTGAACAGATAAAACAAGACTCTTCCACCTGGTAATGCTGAAATTCGTAATAATTCTAAAAAACCCTCTGTTCCATTCAAAATTGCTTGCCTTGGGAACCAGGGAACAGATCCCATGTCATCTCTCAAAGCTTTGCAGTGATCACTTACACCAGATTTCAGGAATGCTTTGTCACAATGAAGTTTTACTCCATTCCTTGGAATTATTAAATGCATTCCTACTATAATGAAACACCTTATAAATGTCATGTGACAGGACCATGGAGTTTAACAAAGCATTTCCTTCCAGCATCATAACATTGGGTGCCCCAACAAGAATCTGACTACCAAATAACTAAACTACACACTACGGGAAGTCAGAGGCTTACAAATCTACCGCGTGCAGGCAACACAGCGGACCCAAACACAAGCAGCATCAGCCTCAAGTGCTTCCACTCACAGACTCCTACCTAATGCTTGTCAAGCAGCTCCAAGTACTCCGAGTTTTCAAGATGTCATCTCTAAGATCAAACACAGTTTTAAACATGACCCTGTATGACAGCAGCAATTCCTGGTGCTCACTGGGAAGTCATTCCTGATTTGGACAACACAGTTGGAATGTACTACCAATAGTACTGGATGACACCAGCACCAGGGACGTTTCCTCAGGTGTGACTGGGAATCAGAAGTTTTACCCAAGCAAGTTAAAGCACTGTTCAGCAAGATCCCTCTTGCCAAGCGACGATGGGTTTGCATTCGTCATAACAGAGCCTGATTTAACCACAGAACTGCAGCATGCTGGGGGAATGCTGGTCGCTCAAAAAAGCTGTTCCTCGACAAATTTAACACACGCAGCATTGTAACTCAGGAGCAGTCAGGGTTTTCGGCTTGTCTAACAGCAAAGCTTTTACCCATTACAGACCTGACCTAACTTCCAGCTTTGTCACCTAAATGAGAAACCAAGGTGTGGTACAAATGCTCCATTACTGTTCTACTGTGAAAAACATTATTTCAAAGGCTACAGTAAAAAAAGGCATTTTTTAGCTGGACTAACTCTTGTTGGATCTGGTGAGGCCACCTCCTTCCACAGAACACTCAAGTCTGAAGCTCAAAATGCTCCCAACCAGATAACGGATTGGGCACAACACTCAGCCGCATCCAGACTCCCACTCCCTGTTGCAGGGTGGGGAAAAAAGGGGCGGCTCCACTCCCTCTTCTGAGCTTTGGTTTAAACATCAACCACCTCAGAGTGTCATCCCAGTATTTTCAATGCCTCATCATTACAAAGTCCAGAAAGAATGAATGTGGTCAGTGACGTCGCAGTGACGTCATTGGAATGCTCCAGAAAAATGTGACCAAGAAGGGGAAATGAACCCAACTCAGAAATATTGAAACCACACAAGGTTGCAACAAGGCCAGGAGAGCACTGGGCCAAGCAAGAGCAAAGACACATGGATAATCAGATGCTCTATTTAGAGTAGAGATAAACATGATGTGCTGAACACTTTTCAAGTTTATTTTCAGAAAATCTAGAGTAAAGATGGAAAAAGCAACCCAACACAAAATAAAGACATAACGATGGCAGTAAATTATTCGGACAAAAGTTCAGATAGGAAGAATATGGGAAGACATTCAACTGTGGGAAAACGCCTTTGAGAAGAGAAACCCTTTCGTTCAACACCACCTCTGTGTCGAGGTTTGTACAGCAGTTTGCAAAGTTATCCTGCAAGCGGCTGGAAAGCCACCAGAAATCCGTCTGTTTACTCTGACAACCAGAATTCAAAATAACATGTCAAATGATTGCCTGCTCTGTGTAATTATAGTGATTTCATGGAAGTGATACTCTGGTCTGAGGTGGGGTTTAGAAGTCTCAGCCAATCAACAGAAGGAGGTTAAGGGGCTTATTCATACACCTATTTTTGCATTCAGAGAGGAAGGGGAATTCTTGTTGTGCAGTGCATTGAGTCAAACCGGATTGTGAACACAAATGCTAAACACTTGGCAAAAACCATCATTAAACACCTAAAATCCCACTTATGCTCAGACGAGAAAGAATAAACGCAACATATTCTGAATATTTGAGCCATTCTGAAACCTCCCTAGTTCACAGCAAGTTCAGTGGTCTTGGAAGGCTGAGTGATAACAAAGATACCAGTTCGGTGCCAAGCAGCTGCCTTCAAGAGTCCATTACACTGTACAGAGTGAGTTACAGATGCTGCACCCAGTAAGCCGTCACAGCCTAGCTACTACTTCTGCAAAGTCGTCATCAGATCAAATCCTGTCCTGAGAAGTTCATGTTTTCTTGTTCAGCCTGTGTTTGGAGATGCAAGAATAGATTTAGGTCAGTTCCCTCAACCAGTAGTACCATCAGCTCTCAGACTGTTCACGTGCAGTGTTTAACGTGGATGAAGCTGTTCAATATAGACAGTTACACTTGCCGTGGCTCACACACACCTGCAGACACTTCATGGCTCACCGATAGCTCTCCCCTTTCAGTGCAGCTGCAAACACGATGGACTGAAAACCACAGCCCCACTCCTGGTCAGAAATGGTTAGCTTCCCCTGTTAGCGGGTGCCAGACCCACCATGGAGGTTTCCAGGCACAGGGTACCCCTGTGTTACATTCCTGCTTGAATAAACAAGTTCCCAAGCACTACAAAACATAACTACAACCATCACCCTTTGATATTGGGAACCAACACAGAGACCAAAGCCATCCAGTACTCGACCGGAATAAGTGAATCACAGCACTGCAACCGAGGATCCGCAGCAGGATCCCGAGCCAATGTGACTCCAGAAAAGGTTTACTGAACCAGAAAAGCAGCAGCAGCAGCGACCCTGGTAGGATGCCAAAAGCAAGGAAATAAACAGAACAGAGCTCTGGAAGATTTCACCACCAGCAACAAAAGTGAAGATGAGCAAATACCAAAGCACCAGCTGAATTTGGATCACTTACCTCTGAACAGACTAGACACCTAATGGCAGTAAGCTGGCATTTAAAAGCAACTCCGAGCAACCAAAGGTTGTTCTACCCTCTTCTGAAACACTGCAGACCTTAAGCTGATTTTAGGTCCCGAGTTTACCCATGCAATTCTAAACAAACTTGCTTTCTGCACTCTGATCTGCTTTGCTAAACCAGGAATAACCACTGCAAACATAACAGAGAACTACAGCATAAGCAGCAGCCACAGTGTTTCTGTGCAGGTCGTTTGAGAGGCTTCTGCAGAGCCCAGCGCAGCCAAGTCCATCGCGGGCTCAGGCCTCCTGCCACCAGCCCGGTACCAGAGCAGGAGAGGGTCTCCTCATTTATACTGACTCCTCTCCACTAGTTCAGCAACCCAGAGATCCAGCACACCAGTTGTGCAGCTCAAAGGCAGTAAAAGCAGGAGAGGTGGTCGTAAAAAACCCACAGACCAGAAACCAAGACCCTCTCTAAGATATCAGTTCATGAAGAACACCTAGGCGAGTCCACCAAGCTGGCTGGGTCTGGAAAATCCCCGAGCAGGAATACTCCCTACTCCTCCCTGGCAGGAACTTTTCCACCACATCGCTTATGCAAAGATATGACAAACAGTAGACTCTGCTCCATACAATCAGCTTGGGTCATGACTTTTGCAGTCTCTACATACAGACTCGCCACTTTAACTGCTATTTCCAAGAGTAAAAACTTTTAAGTTAACAATTCTTTGTGTGTCCACTTGTCACTTCTCTCCCCACATTAGGATCAATAACATGCAGCAAAGAAACAGCCCTACTTAACCATGAGATCTTTAACTGTAAGGTAATCAGCTAATCTAGACAGATTCTTTTATTCAGTTTTACAGCTACAGTACCATTAATAAAGTTATAAACTTTAATTTGACTTAAAAATGTCATCTGCTAATTCAGTATGCAAATATTTGTGCAGTTGTTTGCATCAAGCTCCATATAAATTACAGTGGATTTATGGCACATAAAGGAACATCTTAAAACTGCCCTTGCAGCCTCTGCAGACCACAGAATAATCGGAAAAAAGCTCAAGAACTTCATATTTAAATGGACTCCTCACCTTTGAAGTACATACAATGAGGCAAACAACTGCGTTCTGGGCACTGTGTCCTTCAATATTTAATACCTATACATTTCATCTTCTCACACTATCCCTGTTTGCATGTTGGAAAAGAAGCAGCATTTCCTATTTACTTGCTATCACTCTGAATAATATCCAGCAAGTGCGAACAAAAGAAAACCCACGCACTCTGGTCACCTGCAGAAAGAGTGAACAGCATCATAAAACTTTCTGGCGAGCTTACGCAAAACCCTGCCATAAACATTGGGAAAGGGATGCCAGATGCCTTCAGTGATTTGATTTTCTTCCAAAAGCTCAAGAGCCAACAGATAAGACTCAGGTATTTTCATCTAAAGACAGTCAAGTAAATGGTGTTTCAAACTCGGCCTCATTTTTAAAGCAGAGTGTTAAAAAGGGGGAGGGGGGGAAGTTACCGGTTTGAGGCAATTGCTAACATCACCCCTGGTCTGTTCTGGGAACAAACCCACCTGGAGCAGGGGGACAGGGAAGAGGGCAAGAGTGACAGTGGTGTCCTCCCCAAGAAGGGAGGACAGAGGGCGAGAAAGGCAGGCAACACACAAAGAGTACCGAGCTCCTGGGCTGCCCCAAGTGGAGTCCCCGGGCTGGGGGAGGCCGAGGGGCCCCTTCTCTCCCCGGGCTCTCTCGGGGTGTGGGAAGATCCTCCCGGGGGGCGATGGAAGGGGGGTACCCGGAGGGGACAGGAATCCTCGGAGGGTACCAAGCCGATCCAGGAGTATCCTCCAGGTGTATGAGGGGGATCCTGGGGGAGGGAATTCTCCCGGGAGAAGGCAGGTGAAGGGGATCCTCCCGGAGGCGGGGTGCTGGGGGGTAGATCTCATTTCCCCCGGGAGAGTCGGGGCTCCCTCAGGGTGTGAGAGGGGGATTCTACCGGGGGAGAAGAGTGCGGGGGTGGCGAAAACGTCCTGGGAGGAGGGGTTAATGGAGAGGGGAACCTTCCGGAGGAGAAGGGGTGCCGAGAGAGGGGATCCTCCTGGGGGTATTGGGGCTCCCTTGGGGTGTGAAGGGGAGACCCTCCCGGGAGAGGCAGTTGCTGGGGGAGGGGGATCCTTCCGAAGAGGGGAGAAAATGTTCCCGAGGGCGATGGGGCGCTCCGGTGGGGAGGTCGGGCTTCGGGCTCCCTCGGGGTGTGGGGGAATCCTCCTGAAGGGGGGGGGGTGGGGGGTGCCGGGGGGTTACGCTTCTCCCCCCGGAGTGTTTTGGTTCCCTTGGGGTGTGCGAGTGGAGGACCCTTCTCCCCCCGGGGGGCCGGCGCTCTCTTGGGGTGCGAGAAGGGACTCTTCTCCACTCGGGGGAGTTGGGGCTCCCTCAGGCTGTAAGTGGAGACTCTTCCTCGGCTGGGGGGCTCGGGGCTCCCCCACGGGCTGCGAGGGGGCTCCGTTACCGGCCGGCCCCGCGCTCCCCCCCGCACCTGGATGACCTCGTTGACCTCGCGGATGCACTCCACCATGTGCTGCAGGATCTGCTCGGCCGTGAGCACCTCGTAGCGATAATCCTCGTCCTGCTCGGGGCCGCCGCCGCCGCCGGGGCCCGGCCCGCCGCCCAGCCCGCCGGGGCCCGGGCCCAGCCCGCCGGTCTCGCCGCCCAGCAGCCCCTCCCGCTCGCCGCCGCCGCGCAGCCCGGGCTCCACCAGCTCCACCTCGCCCAGGAGGTTATCGTCGGGCTCGTCCTCCTCCTCGTCTTCCTCATCCTCCTCCGCGCCACTGTCCTCGCTGCACTCCTCGTCCTCGTCGAACTCGTAGTTGTAGCCCTCGTCCGAGTCCATGGCGGAGGCGCTGAGGGGGGGAGCGGCAGCAGCAGCGGCGGCGGCGGCTCCCGCGGCCCCGCCGGCCCCTGCCCCGCCGCGCCTCAACCGCCGCCAACAAAGGGACGCGGCCGCCGCGCTCCGTCACCGCGCGCCGCGCACGCACCGCGCGTCACAGCACCGCGCGTGACCCGCCCCGCCGCGCCTGCGCGCGCCGCCATCTTGCGCGCGCCGCACGCCCCGGCACGCCCTCCCCGCGCCGCCATCTTGAGAGTGGCGCGGCGCCATCTTGAGTGTGGCGGGGGCAGGCGGGGGCAGGCGGAGCCCGCCTGAGGGGCCGTGGAATCAGACTCACAGAGTCATGGAAAGGTTTGGGTTGGGTTGGAAGGGACCTCAAAGCCCATTCAGTTGCAACCCCCTGCCATGGTCAGGGACACTTCCCATTAGCCCACACATAGTCACAGAACCATGGAATCGCTTGGTTGGAAAAGAACTCTGAGATCATCAAGTCCAACCATACCAACTGTACTGTCCACTACGGAATCACATCCCTGAGCACCTCGACTGCCAGCCCAACACCACCATGCCGACTAAACCATGTCCCAGAGTGCCACGTTAACATGTTTTTTCAACACCTCCAGAGACTATAAGACTGCCCTGGGCAGCTTCTGCCAGCGCTTCCTACTTTCATTTATCAGTAGAATAATTGTTAAAATATCTTTTTTAATAATATATAAAATGTATGAATTGTGCAAAAGCAAAAGACTGCCTGCCCCTGTCAGACAAACTGACAACATCTGGCCTGGGAAGACCAGCTAAACCTTTGGGGAGGTTTCCCTCCCCTCTCCCCAAGGAAGTTTTTCTTGCATTTGTCACTAGGAATGCAGACTGCTTGGTCCCCAAGGCACGAAACAACTGTCCACTAGCTCTGCACATGTCAAAGGATCCCCGGCTTGATTACAGCTTTCAACATCTCCAACAATAACTCTACAGTTCACTGCACAGCAGCAGGACCCAGGGTCAAATTAATTCCTTCAACACAACAAGTCACAAGGCCGCTGAAGTACCCAACACCTACAGAAATGCGTAGTACAGGAACGCTCATTGTAAAATGAAGCGTTAATAGAATCATAGAATCATAGAATCATGGAATGGTTTGGGTTAGAAGGGACCTCAAAGCCCATCCAGTTCCAATCCCCCTGCCATGGGCAGGGACACCTCCCACTGGATCAAGGTGCTCAAAGCCCCATCCAGCCTGGCCTTGAACATCTCCAGGGATGGGGCAGTCACCACTTCTCTGGGCAACCTGTGCCAGTGCCTCTCCAACCTCATTGTGAAGAATTTCTTCCTAATGCCTAATCTAAATCTTCCCCCTTTCCAATTTAAATCCACTCCCCTTCATCCTGTCACTACTTGCCCTTGTAAAAAGTCCCTTCCCAGCTTTCTTGCAGGAGGGAAGACCCTCAGCACTGCCATTTGTGGAGAGCAGTGCAGACCCCAAGGGCAGCAACTTGCAAGGACAATATGAGGGAAAATAGGTTGTTCTGCCTCAAAACCAGAAAAAAAATTGCAATGGGAACTTCCAGGCAGAACCTGATGTGGAACCATGGGATAAACATGTGGTTGCTGTCCCAGGAGGGGACCCTGGCCATGCTGCCAGCATCTCTGCACTTCAACTCCTTCTCTGGAGATAACGATGCCCAGCTGTCATAGCGGTGCCAGGCGTGATTCCCTTTGTTTCCTGCTAATTTGGTGTTTTGCAGGAGGAAGAACACACATGCTTCGTATCAGACCATACAGACCTTTTTCCATTTTTCCCAGGAGCCTGGCACCAGCAAACACTCTGGGCAGCACCATTCCCAAGTCCCTGCTGGCACCTCTCTCTTGGATACAGAGCCACTGGCCAAGGCCAGGGTGGATGTCAGGGTGCTACAGGGGCTGAGAACCCTCCACCTCAGCTTTCCCTGCCGTCGCAGCAGCGCTGCTTCCAGCCTCAGCCTTGCCTGGCCTGGTACAGGAGCTGAGCCGGGCTTATTGTTTGCAGCCATTTGGGGAGCGCAAGGGACTCTGGTTGGCTTGGAAACAAAGCTGCAGCCTGGCCCAGAGGAGAGCCAGCTGATACCAACCTCTCCCCTGCTATTCCCTGTGGATGTGAGAAGCCTGCACAGCCCAGGAGGGTTTCAGGGCCACCTTCTCCACTATTCCTCCACTTCCTCACACCCTGGGAATTGTTTCTGCCCTGGATGAAGTGAAGTTGTTCCTATGTGATGACATTATTCAGCTCCAGATGAAGATGCTCCCGTGCCCAGAGGGTGGGGATACTCAGCTCGGCAGCATGTGGTGTAGGTGTGATGAGCTTTGTCAGCCAACTGGGGCAGGAGTCACCGCGGTGCTTTGTGTTTGGGCAGCACCCAGCACAGCAGGATCTTGCTTCCTGCTCGTGTTTCAATACAAATACCTTGTGAAACAGGCAGAAAATTAGAAGCTGCCTCCAAAGGGTGTTTACTTTCTGATGGAGTGCGGAAAGCATAATGATGGCTACAACAAGAGGGGTTTAAGCTCAGGGTGACGCAGGCTGGTGCCCTTGGAGATCCAAGGAGATTACGTGTCCAAGGGTAGATGTTTCTAGAAACCTCACTGGGTACCAGTATGCATCTTCAGACACACAAGCAGGTCTGAAAATAATTTCCAGGCATTTCATGTCATTACAGCTGCTTCCCGTGAGCTTGCTACAGCTGCAACTACTGGCTGCTCTCCCCAAACAGTCGTTGTGCAAAGCTGTCCCCATCGCACAGCTGGGGACAGCCCACACTCCCTGAGCTCTGCTCTGCCCGGATCAGAAGTGACGCCAGGGAGCATGGGCTGGGCACATGTGTTGCCTCACGCCAAGCTACCTAGTAAATAAAGCCAGTTCCCTAATTACCCTACTTATTTGGAATGGCAAAGGCTGGGGCATTAATCATCCTGCCCTACATAAATAAAAACAGCCCTGGCTTTATTCCATCCTGGACTTATCAAACATTTATTTGCCAGGCCAGTCCCATCTCCCACTCAAAGTCTCAAGGGCTCTGTGGGTCACCCCAGGTCCTTGCCCTAGGCTTTGTCCCAGAGGGGAACGGGGTGTCACCCCTGGGGCTCTGGGCTAGCACAGTCCTGGCTAGTGGGTGACATGCCCAGCTCCTCCCCACTGGCCCGGAGGAGCTGAGACAGGCGTTGGCTGGGCAGCAGGGTTTGGCTATAGGGGAACTTTACAGTCTCCCACAACCTGCGCTCAGAAACTAAGCCAGGTCCAGCTCTTGGCAGAGGTGACCTTCTCACTGGTAGGAGTGAGCAGCATGGTCGGTAACCTGGTGATCCCCTCCGGCCGAGGTGAGCAGCGTGGTTGGTTAACTCAGTCATCCTCTCATCTGGGGTGAGCAGTGTGCTTCATAACCCGATGATCCCCTCTGGCCCCCACATCCCGGTGCCTCCCCGCTGCCCTCTCCCGGCCCCCGCCGAGGCTGCAGAGCCTCCCAGGCACAAAGCCCTGCGAGATGGGCTCGGACACCAAGTGAAAGCCATCACATTGCACAGCCTTTCAGCACGTAAGGGAAGATCCATCCTTCAGCAGCAGGGAGCGCAGCTATCTAGAAACACATTTAAACCTCCGTGGTAACCCGACCGTTTCCCTTTCTTGTATAATTCCAGTAATAAACATTTACAAACAGTGATGGGATCCTCCCTGTGGAGGAAGAACCTCCAGGAAGGTGGTTCTCCTCCTACGGTCCCAGCTTTATCTTTTTCCACAGCTAGGCAGGAATCAGCACTTTGCTGCCCATTGCTCCTTAATTAAAACACAAAAACTTCCCAAAACCAGTTTTGGTTTGAAATTTTATCCATGCCTTTTGCAAAAGGTCTTCCTTTCGTTACGCTGACCCAACAGTCACATATGGAGCCCTGGGTACCAGCTCCTTGTAGATGGTTGGCAAAAGATACCTGAGAAAAGCAGGGCTGCTGCCTTCAGCTCATCCCAAGGGGATCTGCACTGCCTCTGGGAATTTTAGGACTCTGAGAACCACTCTCCTACCCACTCTGATTTAGGTCTCCATAGGCACCTGGTACTTTTTCATTTATTCTTGCAAGAGCTTAATTACCCAAGTGATTTTAGTAACTGTTAACGCTGAAGCTGACAAGAATAAAATATTGCATTGCAATCACCTTGCTATGCAAAGTTAAGCACCTGCTTACGGGATTTACAGGAGCGGGGCCTCTGTGCAGGAGGAGTTTGACACCACACATCCACTCTGATTGATTCCAGCTCAGCCCCTCAGCCATGACTGAGAGCAGCTGGGGACAACAGCCACAAATACTCAGCCTCCACAATAACTCACAGCATCTCCCCGCAAGAAAGCCCCGCTTTGCTGTACCAAAGCGCTGTACGAACCACCCCAGGGTCTTGCCCCAGGAGGTTCACCTGCAGATTTGGGGTGAACCTCCCATTTCACCCAGCCTCCCTCCTGCTCCACTGCTCCTTGATCCGGATGGGATCTCTGGAAAAAGCACTTCTCTGTCACCTGTGGCACACGGAGATCCTGTACTTGGGAGCTGTCTTGGGTGTGATTTTGGCTGCCTGTGCACCCATTCACATCCTTGACCGCAAGCATGGGCTGAGATGCCCCTCAGATCACCACCATTTGTTCAGCCCCCCCAAAGCTCCACGAGCTGGAGATAATCCAGAGGAAAAAAGGCTTTGCGAGTAATACCAATAACGCAAACACCACAAAGCTGAGCTTGAGTCAGGAACCCAAATCCTTCAGACTGATTAATACATCTCACCTCGAGCTTTTTGCCTTAAACTCTGCTTTTAAGTTCATAATTGTTGAAATATTCCTCCTCGCTATGACCTACTCCTGCCTGCTTAGCTCCAAATCTCCCAGGTCCCACTCCCCTTACATGTGTTCTCCCATCTGAAGAGGTCCCTTCTGCTCAACTCCATCTGTGCTGAGAAATTCATTTACCACGTGCATCTGCTAAACCGTTCCATGGCAGCATCTAGTGTGACACAGGATGGTCAAGGTGGAAATGTAGCAATGTGAAAACGAGTCATCCTGTCCTTTGAAAAGTGCTGGGATACGTGCTTGTGGCTCTGAAAGAAGCATGCTGCACAACAGCCTGCTTCAGCCCTGGAAAGCATGGGTAATTTCTCATGGGCTGAGCTGCTAGAGAGGGATCTGGATGGTGAAAATACCCTGGATGTAGATTCAGGGTCATCTCTTGTTTACATTCTTCTTTGTGCATGTGCTAAAGCTCCAGCAATCGTCTCTCCTGGCTTTTCCTAGATGTTTAAATATGAACACCCTGCTGCTTGATGAAATGGGTGCTGGTACCTCAGCCTCTCCAGCTCATAGTCAGCAGCGTTGGGACTCAGAGTGACACTGCTTCCATCCTGTCACCCCCTTGGGGACAGGTATCTCTGCCAGAGTGGGAAGAGGCTGTGAGACTTTCCTGCTTTCCTGCAACACTCAGTTTAGTGTTGGTAGAAAGCCCCAGTGCAGGTCACAGCACAGTGAGGCTGGAGGCCTGCACTGGTGTGCCCACACCTGCAGCAAACTTCAGAGGAGTCACGCTAAGAAATGCGAAGTCACTCTGAAGGAGGAACCATGTCCTTGCCATCCCACTTCCAACGGGCGTACGCACCAAGTCGTGCAGGTGGCTTGCTCCCTTCCAGCACCTGCTTGACACCATCCTGAACAATATCTTCCTCAAAATAATGGAGAGAGATATGCAATAGGAGGATCCACACCTGCAAAGACCCAGCACATGCCAACCCTCATTCCCCGTGGACCACCACCATAAATGCATGGCTGCAACCCTTACGGTTGCAATCCGAATACAGTAATTACTTCACCAAGGATGAAAGGGGAGGTAAACAAGCAAATGCAGAGAGTAAGTTTGCCCAGAAAGCTTCTGAGACATCAAAATTAAAGTCAGAGGTCTATAGGCATTTCCAACACATGCTCTGTGTTTTTCAAAGCCCTCTTCCAGCCAAACCACCAGCAGGTCCCTTGACCTGAGAGCTGATTTCATTCAGGAGCGACTGTGCTTCAACAGCGTTTGTCTTTAAGGAGCAAAACAAAGAGGAAACTCATGGGAGTGCTCTGTGTGAAGGTTTCCATGAACTGCTTCCACCCTACAGCAGAGGAATCTGTATGCAAAACGCCCTCCTGTTCAAATGCAGATGCAGCCAACGTGACAGGGAATTAGGCAGCATAATAGATGGGTTTATGCCTTAAAAAAATGCCACGGAAGAAGGAACAGCATGACAGCCCAAAGGCCACCCTCATGCCCCAAAGGTGAACAAACCAGAAAGAACCAGTTGTGACACCAGCCTGATTTTATGTCAGAATAATGAATTTGTATTCCATTCTTGGTAGTTAGCAGGTAATCCAGCAGAGCCCTGGGGCAGGATAGTTTTCTGCAGTCCAGCAAACAATTTGGCTTCCAGCTCTTGTAGTGCAAGAAATGACAGGAGGGGTCTGCAGGTGCCTCTGCAATGGGCACTGCCCAGCTGGTGCAATGCAATGTTCTCAGCCACCATCTCAGACCTGTTCACCCACTTTAAGCACCTCTGAGCCAATACATCTGTGCTGCGGGACCGGTGATGAGGGTTAGGGCAAGCTGAGGTGGAGAGGACAAGTAAGTCCTGAGCCCTGTGTCTCCCCATTTCCTCCTTGCTTGTTCCTTGCGGAACTAGCCCCTAAGAGGCCAGCCTTGCCAGATGGATACATCACCCTGGAGATACGCTCTGAGACCACGAGCTGGTCTACTGCAAATCATCAGCATCTTCTGACTCCTGCTGCCCCATGCCCCATGCAAGACAGCATGTCAGCCTGTTTCTTTTGGCTGAGCTCCAACATTAAGCCTATGCTTAAGCAGTTTTCTTGTGTTAAGATGCATTCCCAAATCAGATTCCTAGTCTAGATTAATGCTGGCCAGCTACAGATGAATTTCTCTGAGTCATCCCCCAGAGACTTCAAGTCCCCTAAAATAGCAACAACAACAGAACCCACAGAAAAGCTTGAATATTTCAACTGAAAGCTATGAACACGATACTTTTCATGAGTGTGGTGAACATGCCACCCGCCCCAGACTGAAATAAGGATTCGCTTCAGGCCAGGGCACTTTGCATTTCAGTTTCACATGCTGGGAAGCACAGCTGATGCTGCTGACATTGCCTGATGCAACACAGCAACAAATGGTCTCGAGTTATTTTTTTTTCTTCCTCTGCAATTTTAATACAGTGAAGCTACTTGAGGAAAAGTCCAGAGCTATGGAATCAATCCATGCTGTCAGAAAATCAGTGATAGTGGCTGACAGTTCAGGAGGTTTGCACTGGGAAAGGCAGTAATCCCCACTTAAGACCATGGAAGCTTCGTGTAGACCAGCAGCAGCCTTGACACAAGCGACGGAGAACTTGGGCACAAGGAATGACAGAAGCAATTTTCCCAGAGGTCTGATGCAGGGTGAAATACAGGCATTCTTTATACCCCTTCTTGCAATGTGATGTGTTTGGAAACAGAGAGAGGCCAGCATCCTTGATCAATGGCACTGGAGTCAGGAGAATCATGAGGAAGAGGCCTAGCATGAGCTGTTGTGCTCAGCTGGGGTCCTGATACCTCTCTTTAAGGGAAAACAAGAGACATGTGAGGATTGCCAGGAACCTGAAGGCACCCACAGGAGTAATTGCTGCAATCAGCCTCACTTGGGGCCTTCATCCATGACCCATTGCTCCAGGAGCTCCGTTTAAGCTGAGGTCTGGGCAGCTTCTTTTTTTTTCTGAGCTTTCCTGTAGGTATATCTACTCCTAGGCTTTCCCAGACTAATCTTAGACTTATCCATGTGCCTTGTTTATGTTGGACACCTGGACTGCTGGTGGGCCCCATTGTTGCCACCACCGTGTGCTGCTTGCCTGGCTGTGGGGCAGTGCCCAGCTGGTAAGGTTGTTACCTGACCCATGTAGTGCCCACTCTAGGTCCTGGCTCACTTTCCCTTAGGTGAATGGGTGGTCTTTGTTGCTCCACAAGGTTGTGGAATAATAACTGTGGAGGTGTTAAGCTTACTAATACTAGCTGGCTCTCTCTGGCACTGCTCCTGATGGAGCCCAGCTCCCCCACCTACGTGGTCCTTATCCCCCTCCCTCCCTCCCTTCCCCCACCTGAGATCCTCTATCCATTTTCAGTAACCTCATGAAATTCCCACATTCCCGTTTAGATACAAACCTAAGTTTGATCCCTTCCTGCTGCCCAGAGTTCCCACGACTTTTCCACCTCCATGACACCCCCAAAACCTTCACTGGTTCCTCACATGCTCCCTCACCCCTGGTAATCTCTTTTTTTTCCATCCTTCTGAAACCTTCTTTCCCAGCTCCATTGAAGCTCCCCTATGCTCTTCTCCTTTCACCATCAGTCCCCAGCTTTGTGCTGATGCTTCTCTGACCTTTGACAGCAAGTTCCTTGAGAGTTTTTCTGCAAAATTATTTTTTTCTGTTGCCCCTGGCTCTCCCTGTGCTGCTCACTTGAGGAACAATCCCTTAAATGCCCCCCAAAACCTTTCCATGTTTTTGTCTTGCTCATGCAAAGTGATTTTTGATCTTGAGCTATTGTGATGGGGCTATCTCCTTTGTTGTGCTTTCTCCCATGGCATTTGTTTAATTTCTCCCTATGCCTGTGGCTTGTCTCTCAGAGCTCCCAGTAGCTTGGTGTTTTCTGGTGGCTTCACTGCTTGCTCAGGAGGGCTGGGACTACAGCTTTTAAATAATTTGATGGAATCAGTTCCTGTGTAGGAGCTGATGGAGCTGTGCTGGCAATTAGATGGGTAAGACCTGGGATTAAGCGTCCTTATTTGACTTGGGGATTGCTGAGGAATGCAGAGCTGGGAGGGAGGAGAAAAAATAAGAGTTCATCTGAGGATGAGGGATTCCTTGCAAAAGCCAAACCCTGTGTGAGCATCTCTGCAACACTTCAGCATGAGGCTCCACCATGGGAGAAAGCCTTTTCACAAAAAAACCATTTCTTCTCAAGATCTCATCTCAAACTCCCCTCCTTCAGTTTAAAACTGCTCCCCCTTATCCTGTCCCAGCACTCCCTGATCAATAGCCCATCCCCAGCTTTCCTGCAGCCGCTTTCAGTACTGGAAGTTGCTCTAAGGTCTCCCCAGAGACTTCTATTCTCCAGGTTGAACAACGCCAACCCTCTCAGCCTGTCCTCGTACGGGAGCTGCTCCAGCCCTTGGATCACTTTTGTGGCCTCCTCTGGACTTGCTCTAACAGATCCGTGTCCTTCCTTGTGATGAGGACTCCAGAACTGAACACAGGGCTCCAGGTGAGGTCTCACCAGAACAGAGAAGGGGGGCCGAATCCCATCCCTTGCTCTGCTGGCAATGCGTTTTTGGATGCAGCCCAGGATACGGTTTGCTTTTTGGGCTGCTGTCACGGTTTATGGCTGCAAGCGCACATCACTGGCTCATGTTGAGCTTCTCATCTCCCAGCACCCCAAGTCCTTCTCCTCAGGGTTGCCCTCAATCCATTCTCTGCCCAGCCTGTATCTGTGTTTGGGACTGCTTGGGCCCAGGTGCAGGACCTTGCACTCAGCCTTGTTGAACCTCATGAGGTTTGCACAGTCCCACCTCTCCAGCCTGTCCAGGTCGCTCTGGATGTGTCCTTTCCCTCCAGGGTGCACAAGCCCAGGCAGATAATGTCAGTTACTCTTGCCTTAGCACAGTGGGAGAGTGCTGAAAGACTTGCTAAATCAAGCTCCAGCTCTCACATCCTTTCCAGTATCCTCTCCTCAATCCCGGATCAGGCTTCTGTGTCTCCCTGGGGCACGGAGTGCGGCAGAGGGGCTGTGGATCATAGAATCATAGAATTGCTTGTTTGGAAAAGATCTTTGAGATCATCAAGTCTAACCGTACCCGTCCACTACAAAATCACATCTCTGAGCACCTCATCTAGCTGTATTTTAAACACCTTTAGGGATGTGGACTCAACCACCCCCCTGAGCAGCCTCTACCAGTGCTTGTCAACCCTTTTGGTGAAAAAATTTTTCCTCATGTCTAATCTGAACCTCCCCTGGTACAGCTTGAGGCCATTTCCTCTCATCCTGTAACTTGCTACCTTGGAGAAGAGACCAGCACCCACCTTGCTCCAATCTCCTTTTCAGGAGCTGCAGAGAGCAATGAAGTCTCCCCTCTTCTCCAGGCTAAACAGGCCCAGGTCCCTCAGCTGCTCCCACAACCCCTGTGCTCCAGACCTTTCCCCAGCTCCATTGCATTGCTCTCTGCAGCTCCCGGAAAGGAGGCTGGAGCAAGGTGGGTGCTGGTCTCTTTTCCCAAGTAACAAGTGATGGAATGAGAAGAAATGGCCTCAAGTTGAGCCAGGGGAGGTTTAAATTGGGTATTGGGGAAAAATATATTAACTGCAACAGTGGTGAAGCATTGGTAAGAGGCTGCCCATGGCAGTGGTGGAGGCGAGGGAAGTCAGGCTGTTTAGCCTGGGGAAAGGGGGGCTGAGGGGAGACCTCATCGCTCTCTGCACCTCCGGAAAGGAGGCTGGAGCAAGGTGGGTGCTGGTCTCTTCTCCCAAGGAACAAGGGACAGGACGAGAGGCAATGGCCTCAAGTTGTGCCAGGGGAGGGTTAGACTGGATGCAGGGAAACACTTCTCTACTGACAGAGTGGTGAAGCCCCGGCAGAGGCTGCCCAGGGCAGCGGGAGCCTCTCCGCACCTGGAGGGGGCGGCAGACCCCGCGCCCCTGGCCCTTGGGTCAGGGTTTGGCGGGCACGGTGGGGCTGGGCCGAGGGGGGCGGTCGGCGCCCCCCGAGGCCCCGCCCCCTCCCGGCTCTGGGGGCGGGGCCGCGCGGCTGCCATTTCGCGCTGTCCCTCCCTCCTTCCCTCTTCCCCCCGCCCCCCCCCGGCCGCGACATGGCGGCGGTGGCCGCGCGCGCGCTGGCGGCGGCGGCGCTGCTGTGGGGCGCGGCGGGCGCTGTGTGGCCGCAGCCCCAGGCGCAGCGCTCCCCGCCCGGCGGCCGCCGCTGCCCCCTGCCCCCGCGCCGCTTCCGCTTCGCCTTCGCCGCCGGCTCCGCCGCGGGGCCGGGCTGCGCCGTGCTGGAGGCCGCCTTCCAGCGGTACCGGGCGCTGCTCTTCGCCGCCGCCCGCCCCACCGGTGAGGCGAGGCGGGAACCGCCCGCGAGCCTCGCTGTGGGGGCAGGGGGCGGGGTGGGGGGGACCCTGCCTGCGTGGGGGTGCGGCGATCTTCCCCCCAGAGGAGCGGAGCGGAGCTGGGGCACCTCAGAAATCGCACCACAAAGCTTATTTTGAGGCCAAAGTGCGGGGTTTGTGCGGGTACCCGCTTTTTGTGTGGAGGGCTGCGGTCTCTGCATTGATCTGACCTGCACAGGAGGAGAGGGGAGCAGAGCTGAGGTGCCTCAGAAACTGCCCCGCGAGAGCTTGTTTTGGGACCAGAGCACAGGTTTCTGTGGGTGCTCCCTTTTTGTTTGGAGATGCAGCGATCTGCCCCTCACAGGAGGGTAGTGGAGCTGGGGCGCCTCTTAATTTGCCCCACAAAGTCAAGCCTGTGCTTATTTTGGGGCCAAAGTGTGGGTTTTGTGTGGGGACCCAGTTTTTGTACAGGGATGGGCACGTTGTGCAGTGATCTGCCCCTCGCAGGAAGGGAGTAGGAATGGGGCACCTCATAAATCACCCTGTAAAGCCAAACCTGCGCTTATTTTGGAACCAAAGTGCAGGTTTTGTGTGGGTGTCCCCTTTTTGTGTGGAGAGCTGTGCTCTGTTCAGTGATCTGCACCTCACAGGAGGGGAGCAGAGCTGGGGCACCTCATAAATCGCCCTGCAAAGCCAGACCTGCACTATTTTTGGGGCCAAAACACGGGTTTTCTGTGGATGCCAGCTTTTTGTGTGGAGATCAGTCTGTGCCTCACAGGAGGGGAGCAGAGCTGGGAAAGAGTGGAGTCCAGGGGTTCTGGGAGCAGTGAGGGACCTGGGACTGTTTAGCTTGGAGATGAGGAGGCTGAGGGGAGAACTCATTTTTCTTCAGCTCCCAGGAAGGAGGTTGTGGTGAGGTGGTTGTTGGTCTCTTCTCCTGAGGAACAAGTGATAGCCTCGAGTTGTGCCAGGGGAGGTTCAGATTCAATATTGGGAAAAATCTCTTTACTGAAAGAATGGTGAAGCCCAGGAAGAGGCTGCCCAGGGCAGTGGTGGAGTCTCCATCCCTGGAGGGGTTCAAAAAACCATGTAGGTGTGGCACTTTGGGACAGGATTTAATCGGCCCAGTGGGGCTGGGCTGGCAGTTGGACTGGATGGTCTTAGAGGTGTTTTCCTATCTCAATTATTGTATGATTTTTTACCCCCCTCTCTTCCACTGTCCAGCCGGGGCTGGTGGTGAGGGGCAGTGGTGGTGTGAACTGGGTCTCTTTGTGTCCCAGTATGGTCAGCACTCACGTTGCACACCTTGAAATAAAATCTAACCCTGTCTGGCACAGTGAGCACTGCTTGTTTTGTGTTTCGTCCTAGGAGTTAGGCTCTCACTGTCAAGAGTTTGCTCTTTCTGTCTCATTTTTTTGTCTCCTCCAGACTATATTTCAGTTACCCAGTGCTTTGTTTTGCTTCCTTTTCTTGTGGCTGCAGGGAGAACTGCTGCTGGTGTTGCAATCGCTCCCGCTCCAGTACTTTTTTGTTCTGGTTTCTAGCAGCTCTTGGTGTCCAGTGTGAAGCTTTACCTGGAGGAAAGACTCCTGATGCTTCATGTGTGTTTCTAGCAAGTACATATTGGTGTCATGTTGCTCTTTCTGGCCTTTTTTCTTAAGATGAGCTGCTAAGCATCCCAAGGCAGTGTGGATTTTCTGGTAAGGAGAGTTAGTAGCTCTTGGATTCACCCTGAAATTGTAGGGTAATGTAAGGAAAGGTAAGTGCTTTGAGAGCCTGGGCTGTATTTGGGACTAGTTGTAAAGGTTTCTTGTGCTGGACGTGTTCATGGTAGCACCCATTGCATGCTTAGGATGAAATGCAGGAAATGGCCTGGCTGCATTCAGAGGCAAACGCAAGCTGGGGAGCTGGCACACAGGGATGCTCCGTGCCCGCGTGGGTCTGCAGCAGCCTGGGGCATTCTTTCTGAGAAATATGAAATGCTTCTTTCATCGAGAAGAGCTGGAAACTGCTTCCAAGTGTTTGAAATGTCAGTGTGAGCTCTGCTGCTGCTGTTCCAAGTGGAAAAGGGTGACGGCATCGGAAGCCTCTCT
The DNA here is from genome assembly GCA_033556795.1 of Tapera naevia. Taxonomy (NCBI): domain Eukaryota; kingdom Metazoa; phylum Chordata; class Aves; order Cuculiformes; family Neomorphidae; genus Tapera; species Tapera naevia. The sequence goes on from JAUMJJ010000353.1 coordinate 677,294, forward strand.
GCTTTGTCTGGAGAGCACTATGCTTTGATAAAAGCAAGTTTCAAACACTGAGAAGAACCATTTGGCTTATTTTATTTCTTCAACTCTTTTAAGTAGCAATACATATAAATTTTTATTTGGGAGCTGAGAAGACTCCTCTTGGGTTTTTTTGATGCTGCTAGAATCTAAACTTAAGCAGCTGATATTCATGTTTTCCTATTTCTCTTGTGGGACTAATGTGACCATGAAGGCACTTGGAGCAACTTCTTGTGATCATGAGATCAAGCTCTGTGTGCATACTTCCTGCTTTCTATACATCCTGCTCTGTGATGCTCAAACTACACAATTTTAGGGCTTTTTTTTCCCTCTTTGCCTTCCTTTTTTTTTTTTCTTCACATGGATGGTGACTAATAACAGGCAATGGAAACCCTGGATGGAAGGAAATAGTTTCTAGTAATAGAGAAAATAAGTCAGAGACTGTTTTCTGTCAGTTTGAGAAAGGTACTGTGTCAGTTTAACAAGCAAGTAAGATTATCTTTGGAGTCTGCATTCATCCTGGACTTGAGGCGTGAAATCGCAGGCCAGTTTCATTTAGGAGTTGGAGGCAGCTTTGCAGTAGGGTCAAGCTTCTCAGGCTTTGTCCATCTGAAACTGCAGTTCTTTCCAAGGCTGTAGAACTGAGGTCTTGCTGTGGGGTTTGACCACTCTAGAAGACAAGAATATATTTTTTCTTGATCTCTAATTGGGATTTCCCATGTTCTTCTCTTGTTTCTTGTCGTTAGCTCTGAAATGAATTTGTGAGAGACCTGGAAACCTGCGTGGAGCTCAAACCAGGACTTCCCATCCATGATTTCTTACTGCTGCTGACCTGCTGCAGCCACTGTGTTAGCATCCTTGTTTTCCAGTCTGTAACCGTAATTAACTTGATGTGTTCCTTCACAGTGCTCTTTTGAGCCATGAGCTTCAGCCTTTGTGGTTGGTGGGTCACTGACCCCTGCTGCACCTATCTCTGTTGCCTTCTTGGTGTGGTGGTGGTGCCTGTCTGCACCTTGCTCAAGGAAATCACATTTGGGTTGGGTGATGCCTCCCTGTGAGGGTTTGAACGTGGTATGTAGTGGCGGCATCAGTTCTGTTGAGGCTGTGTCCTGTGTCCCCAGTCTTAAAAGTGGCTCTCCCTGGGGAGCTGCTGCCTTACTGAGCAGAGGGAGCGGGTCTTGCCGTGCTGGCGTGCCAGCTCACACATCTGTGAGGTTGCCTTGGCTACCAGCTCGTCTGTAACCAAGAGGAAAGCTCAAAACTGAGGGCAGCCTTGGAGCTGTTTTTGTTCTCTCTGTGGAGGTTTCACCATTTCTTCATGGAGAAATGTGGGCGTTCCTGGCTACTGCAAGCTTTGGAGCACGGGCTCTGTGTTTCACCTGAACGCTGTTGTGTCACGGTCTCTGAACTCTGCTTGGTGCTGGCTTCTGACCAGGCTCCCTTGAAGCCAAGTGTTTTATTTTTCAGTGACCATATTGAGCTGTTCTGGGAGTGCTGTGGGAGTGAAGGCATGGACCTTGGCTTTGATTAGCAGGTTCACACCCAGCTAACCCGCTCTCCTCCTGGCCAGAAACTGCTGTGAGGAGACCACTGCATCTTAGCAAACTTCCTTTGGAGTTGAGGGAGTGACTCCATTGAGGACTTGGGGCTGTGCATCCTTGCAAGTACTCCTTCAGATAGCGTGACCGGATCTCCTGCTTGGGGTCTGAATGCGGCTGGGTTAGTTTTTCTGTCTGCTGCACCTAGGGCCTAGTCTGCAGAAGGTGATTTCAGTTGGGAGCCTTTCTGTGGTGGGTGAGACCTTTTGGTGGCCTCTAACTCAGCCCAATTCTCCAGTGTTCTTGGATTCATACTCTGCCCTTTTTACAGGGTTTCTTTGCCCATTCCAAAAAGTGTGGGGAGGGTAGCAAGAACTCTTGGGTTTGTGTTTTTTTTTGCCCAGAGCTGTCAGAGTTTGGAATTGTGAAGCTTTTTACCCCCTGGAAAAGATTAGAGTAGTCATGGCTGTTACTTAAAGCAGGGGCTGGTGTCCAGAGAGCCTTTGGGGCTGCTTCTAGACCACACTCTGATGTCTCTCCTCCTTTGTGTGCTCCTTTAAGCTTCCACTGGAAACATTTACTGGGGGCTTCCTAACCAGGAAACCTTCTCTAAGCTAAAGGTTGGGATCTGCTCATGTGCTTCTGGTTGCATGTGTTGAAAGAAGCCCCTGCTGAGGACCCCTGTGACTGCTCTGGGGTGACAGAGGGGCTGTCTGTTTCTGCCACATGTCTTAAGAGTCGGTGTTCTTCTGCACCTCCATCGCTGGCTGGGCTGGGAGGGTGGAAGCAGACTGGAGCAGGGACAAGAGCCAGTACCGGGTTGATGTGTGCGGTCTGTGTCCTTTGCAGAGAATGAGCCGCCCTGGGGGGTGCCCTGCACTCAGCTCAATGTCTTCGTTGCCACACCAGGCTGCGATGGGCTTCCCAGCCTTGACTCCAAGGAGAGCTGTAAGTGTTGAGGTTGGGAGCAGGAGGGAGTGACTGGAGTGAGAATGTGGCTGTTTCCATGCCCATCAGTTAGAAGTAGCACTGTGCAGCACTTACCCCCAACTTTAGGGAGGCAGCAATCCTCACTGTGTTACTGAGAGACTGGGGCAAAGAAGGAGCAACTTACCTCAAGGTGCTGATAAGGCAGTGGGAGAGGTTTAAAACAAAAAAAGCAACCCAAAATGGGTTCTCCTGGGTTCCAGGCTGCAGTTCTGTGTCAAAACCTCTGTCTAGTGCTGTCATGGCCTGTAGCAGTGTGTGACCTAGTGTCAGTGCTGGTCCCTCTGATGCTGTGTTTCAGATAAGCTGTCTGTGTCGGAAGGCTCCTTGCTGCTCTCTGCGGATGCCGTCTGGGGAGCTCTCAGAGGTGAGGTCTGCTTTCTGTGGGGCATTCCCACTCTCCCTGCCGCAGGCCTATGGGGATGTCTCTCTGGGCCTCTCTCTTCCCATAGACTTATTTGTTAATTGAGCTCTGTTCCTTTGGGGGGATCTGTGCTGAGAATGTGGCTGTGTGTGGTTTTCCTGCAGGCCTGGAGACATTCAGCCAGCTTGTTGGGAGAGATGAGAATGGCATGGTGAGTCCTGGCCGTATCTCCTGAGGGCTGGTCAGCTTTTGCTAATGGGGACAGGCTGAGGATTGCTCAGATGATCAGATGAGGGGGATACAAACAGTGCAGCACAGCCTCACCAAGGGCTAAGGAGCAGCGATTCATGGATCCAACCAGATCCCTGCCCTCTGAGCGGTAAAGCACGACAGCTCTTTCTGGCCAGCTTGGATGCTGGACAATGGTGCTAACCCTCTGTGTCTCACTGGCCCTGGGGAGAAAGGTGACATTGATTCCCTCCTGCTAATGGCTATGTTGCCTGGAGGCCTGCTCACTACTTCTTTGTGCTCCCTGTGTGCAGTATTACATCAATGAGACAGAAATCGTGGACTTTCCCCGCTTCCCTCACCGGGGACTGCTGCTGGACACCTCTCGTCACTACCTGCCTCTGAGAGCCATCCTGGACACTCTGGTAGGGCACTTGTGCTGTGCGACGAAGGGGTTTAGTTGGGTGTCCCTCTGTGACAGTGAAGGGTTTCCTGAGGAGCCTGGGGAGCTTCTTGCACTTTTGCTCCTTTCCAAAGATCCTAGGAGCTCTGTGGTGTGCAGGCCACTGCATCTGCATCTCATCAAGGAAGAGCTTGTCATACCTGGGCTTTCCGAAGAAAGCCAGCTTGCCTGTCCCTAGATGAAACAACAGGCTGGAACAGGGTGGCAGCATGGCCTCAGGTCTTTGTATATAGACGTGCCACGAGGAAAAATGCTTCTGTGCTGTAGGTCCTTCCCAGTGCCCGTGGCTATGTTTGCTCTCAGTGTAACTCACAGCTGCCTCGTTTGGGTCATTTCTCAGCTTCATTTGAAAATAGGAGAAGGAAGAAAACGCTGAAGTATCTTGGATTCCTGTGATCTAGATTACTTTCTGAGGCTGGGTTGTTTCTGAGGCAAGGGGAAACACTGCTTTCTTCCCAGGCGCATTAGAGAAAGGTGGGTAGTAGCTCTGTGTTCATCCCAAGCAGAATTAATCTTCCAGGTCTCAACGTTAGCTCAGTTATAGAGAGAACAGGGACTTAATTGTGAGCCAGAAGCACTGCTGGCCCTCTGCAGCTCCTTGTAGTGCTGGTATGTTTGAAGAGAGGTGTCTGAACCCCTTTTGGATCCTGGGGAGCATTTGGGGACTTTGCCTTGTTCTTTTGGGCACAGGGACTTCTTTGTGGTAAACTAGGTGACCATTCAGAGGAGACAGGTCATGTTCATCTTTGTTTCTGTTCCTTCCCAGGACGTCATGGCTTACAACAAGCTCAATGTGTTTCACTGGCACATTGTGGATGACCCGTCTTTCCCCTACGAGAGTGTGACCTTTCCAGAACTCAGCAAGCAGGTACCTCCACCCTGATCGCCGTGCAGCGCCCAGCCCAGGGCGAGCGTGTCCCTCCCTCAGCACCCAAGCAAGGTGCTGAGATTTCCCGTGATCCCCTAGGGAGCCTTCAATGCCATGACCCACGTGTACACAGCCAGCGATGTGCAGACGGTGATCGAGTACGCCCGGCTGCGTGGCATCCGAGTCATCGCGGAGTTCGACACTCCTGGGCACACCCTCTCCTGGGGCCCAGGTGAGGCGCAGCCCCTGCCTGCTGTTGTTGGCAGCAGTGCTGTAGTTGTACCTGGGACAGGAAGGGCATCTGCAGCCTGCACCCCAGAAGCCGAGTGTGGGCTGCTGTGTCCAGCAGGCTGGCTTTGGGAACGAGCGAACCATTATCTGGGGGTGGTAGAGCTCAGTGGTCCAACTTCTGAAACAAAATCCAAAGGGAAAACATTTCCATCTCTTCTTGGGTCCAAGATAGGTGATTTTTTTTGTGAGGGGAGGACGAGGCATCTGCTTTGCTAGAACCAACATCATGGATGTGGCAAGGATGGTGGGTTTAACTGTGAGTACAGCTGACCAGGCTTCGCTCCTGGTGTCTCCTCGTTCATGTCAGGAAGTGGATGAAGCTCGATGAAAACGATGCCTTGTCTTTCTCTCTCCTTCCCCTGCCTCTCTGTGCCATGGCCTGCACTGGAATACACTCTGTGCACATAGTGACAGCCAGAGCTGTGGCTGCGCCTGCTGCCCCATCTGCAGAGGGTGCATGAAGCTGGGAGAGGGTGCTGGGAACTGCGCCCACATTGGCTTTCCCCAGCAGCTCTGTTTGTGGTTTCCTGCAGGAGGCTCCCATAAAAAGCAGTGGGGCCCACCATGAGAGATGCCAAGGGGAAATGTGGGAAGAGTGGACACTGCAGTGTCCTACAAGGGTTTGGTATGTCGTGTCCCATCCTCGGTAGCTGCTGCAGGGGTGGAGAAGGGGTGTCCAGCCTTAAAAAGCTTGAACCCTGCTCTTATCTGTGCGTGTTTGGGGCAGCAGTCGATGTGCCTGGGGGGAGCACAAGGTGACTGCAGAACACGGATCCTTCCCATCAAGCCAGGCTTCCTGAGCCAGAGAACGTTTTCCTGCTGCCGAGTTTCTGCCTTGTGCACCGTGCCTGGGTCTTCTGTTCCCTGGCAGGGTCTGGGCTGTGCTGAGGTGGATCCGACGGGTTATATGGGGTGATACGGTCATGCCTGACCCCTTCCTCCCTGTCCTGTGTTTGTTGTGACCCAGGTGCTCCAGGCCTCCTGACTCCCTGCTATTTGGGCAAGGATCCTTCTGGGACCTATGGGCCCATCAACCCCATCCTTAACAGCACCTACCAGTTTGTGACCAGTTTGTTTAAAGAGGTCAGCACTGTGTTCCCAGACTTCTTTCTTCACCTCGGTGGCGATGAGGTGGACTTCACATGCTGGTGAGTCTGAGATCAGTCTGGATGGGGACTGAGGGTAAATACCTGGGACCAGAGTCCCAGCGCATTGCCTTTTGGTCGTGATTTGCAGATCTTCAGTGTCCTGCTTCCCCAGGCTCTGTGTATTGGTGCCTGGGGTTTCTGTGCTCGTGGGAAGCTGCTGGTGCAGCCACAGCTCTTGGAATGTCTGGGTTGGGCTTGAACTGATGTGTGAAGGACTTCGCCCTATATCAGTGTTACTCCAGAGCTTGGGTTGCAGTACTTTTATTTTCTTTGGTACATAGGAAATCCAATCCAAAAATTCGTGCCTTCATGAAGGAAATGGGCTTTGGTGAAGATTACAAAAACTTAGAGTCATTCTACATCCAGAGGTAAGGACAGTTGCATCTTGGGCCTGCAGCTGCAGTATGTGACCAGCATTAATATCTTCTTCTGTCTCAGACTCCTTTTCAGGAGCACTCCCTTTGTGCATGTCTCCCTGGCCCCAAAGGGAGTAGCCTAGTTGCGTTCTTTTGGGAGATTGACCCCAAAAAGACTGGGGCTGAGGAGAAAGAAGCCCCACAAGGGGCTGTGCATCCTCCCTTCTTCTTCAGAAGTATTTTCATGTCCCACTGTGGATGTTGAGAATACTAGTGCTGCTACTCTGCCTGTATGCAACCAAGAAAGAGAGGGGAGCGTAACTGAGATGACCCAAAAATCTGTGTTCTTTCCACTCCAGGCTTCTGGACATCATCTCTTCCCTCAGCAAAGGTTATATTGTGTGGCAGGAGGTATTTGACAATGGAGTGAAGGTGAGAGCTGCCTTCTTTCCCTGCTGCAGTTGCCTCTGCTGGGGTGGGCAAGGGGTGTGCTGTTATGGGATGAGGTAGGGCTGGAGAGCTGCCCTTATGGTTGCTTTGTCACACGGCTGTTAACTGTCTCATCCCTCTGTGTTCTTGTATAAACATCTGCGAGAGGCAGGTTTTAACCCTGCCCAGGACACTCTGAAAATGGGCTTATCCCTCCCTCTGTTGCTTCTGCAAAACAGATGGGAAGTGGCTCAAATGTCAAGCCAAAGTCTACCTCAGTTTTCCTTTGGGAGCTGTGGATGGGTCAGGGTGCTTGGCTTACTTGGGGTGATGATGCTCTTGCCGCACTGATCCCATGCATGGATTTCACGTGTACTCTTCAGGTGAGGCCGGACACCATCATCCACGTGTGGAAGGAGAAGCCCACGCCGTACATGGAGGAGATGGCAAATGTCACCAAGGCTGGCTACCGGGCTCTGCTCTCCGCACCCTGGTACCTCAACCGCATCTCCTACGGGCAGGACTGGATGGCAGCCTACCAGGTGGAGCCCTTGGAGTTCGAAGGTGTGTTCCTTGTGTCGCCTTCTCATATGGCAGCTGGCCTCTCCCCTGGTGGTAGTGCCAGAGCTGGCTGTCTTGCTAATCAGTTCTCGTTGCTGAGTGCTTGAGTGACTATGTCCCTGCTCTTCCTGTGCAATACCCCATTCTGTTGCTACTGCCAGAAAACAGCTCTGCTCTCCCCCAGCCCAGGATTTGAAGCAGGGGCTTCCAGAAGGGCAAGTTATTGCCTCCATAGTGAGCCACTCGCTGCTGTTGCAGGCACATCTGTGGGCAGGGCGAGAAGTCACCCCATTATCTTACGACAGCCCCTCACCTGGATGCTGTGTCCTCTGCAGGCAGCCCTGAGCAGAAGGATCTGGTGATCGGCGGAGAGGCGTGCATGTGGGGTGAATATGTGGATGTCACTAACCTGGCCCCCAGGCTCTGGTAAGAGAGGTTGTGGGGAGGTGAGTTTGAGTTGTGTGGGGCAGGGCTCAGGCCCCTTTCCTTTGCTAGCGAGCAATGTGTGCTGAACGCTGCAGGTTTTTTCTGTGTGTGGTGCTTGTCCCTGTCCCCTTGTGCCACTAACAGCTTCCTGGAGGCTCAGATAAGTGGATTTAAGACTGCAGCATGGTCCTGTGCAGCCTGCTGCTGCAACCAGTGCGTGTTTGATGCTGGTCTGTCCTGTCACCCTGATACGTGGAGTGTCTAGGAGTGGATCTTTTGGTATACCAAAGCTTTTGTGCACGGAAGGACATTTGTTGGGAAAGTGTTTGGGTACTCAGGGCTTTGTGCAAGAAGCTTTCAAACTCTTCCCTGACCTGTTTGCCTTTCTCCCTCATTTCTCCAAGGCCAAGAGCTGGGGCTGTAGCTGAGAGGCTGTGGAGCAATGCAACCGTCAGGGACCTGCAAGATGCCTACGTGCGGCTGGCTGACTTCCGCTGCAAGCTTCTTGGGTAACCCTCCTTCCTTGTGCTTGAGGACAACATAAATGCCACCCTCTCTGGGACTCAGTCCTGGTAGGGGCAGTGAGGGTGAAGAGGGCTTTCCCTGGTGCAAAATGACCCTTGTTCCCATGGAAAGTCCTGAGCTTTTCTCTTGCCTGTGTGTGGGCAGAGCTTGCTTTGTGCAGTTGCTGAAGAGAGCCCCTGCTGCTGGCGTGGGCTGATGGCTATGGAGAAGAGGGCTTTGTGCTGAGGAATGGGGACCTGTCGACTATTGCCACCCCTCCTGCAGCACCAGCTTCCCCAGGAAGCCTGCCCTTACCCCATGCTCAACACATAAGCTGAAAACTGAGTCTATGAGTGTGTGATGAAAACAGCTCCCCCACACCAGAAATGGGGTACTGGTGACTGGCCTGTTCTCCTCTGAACCTGGTGGTGGGCTCTACCGGTGCTGCCTGTGTAATGCCCTCTCTCCACTCTCCTTCCAGGCGTGGTGTCCAGGCACAGCCTCTCTACGTAGGATACTGTGAAAATGAATTTGGCGGGTTTTGAAGGGAGAGTCCTGCTGACCTCGGTTGCTGTGCACATAGGAGGAATGATCCCCTCTCTCTAAAGCTGCTGGCTTGGCAGAGGGACCCCTTCCAGCCACTGGCTTCTGCTCATGCTTTGTTGCAATGAACCTTTTTTTTCCCTTGGTGTGAGCTCTTTGCCTCTTTTTATTTCTTTAAATCTATAAATAAATGACCCCAAAGAGGAAAAATGTGATTTTGCGTGCTCAGCAGGGGCTTGGGAGACCGTGCAAGGGTTATTGTTAGCAGGAGATGGGTAGGGCTTGCTCCAGAGATGCTGGTGAAGGAATGACTGGTGCTGTCTCATCCTGGTGGCTCTGGAGCTTACTGGGTGCCTGCTCAGCTGTATAAACTGTTTTTCACTTCTGCTGCTACCGCAGAGGGTGATGAGGTGGCGTGAGCTCCCTCAGTTTTTGTTACTGTGTGGTGACCTCAGGTTTGCTCTGTGGCCTCCCATGCACCAGCGTCAGTGTTGTGGTAGTCCTGTCCTTGTCTCTGTCTCTTCTCTCCGTGCCTGTGTCCAGGCAGGAGGCTTGCCAACAAGACACCATCTCTGCTGCCTAAAAAACTGTCTGTGGCCACCTCCTCCTCTGGCTTATCCTGGGAAGACAACACCCTGAGGTCTTTCCAAGTATACTTCAGACCCACTGACCTGAGCTGTGTGTGGATGTTACAGAGTCACTGCTCAGCTCTTCAGTCAGCTGTTGCCTCTGCTCAGGATTTGGCCACCTGGTCCATCCTCCTGCTCTCTTGTCCTCGGAGTGGCAGCTCAGCTGTGTCCATAGGGGTTGGGTTTGGATGGTATTTTCTTGGAGAAGAGACTGGTGGTGCTGCTGTCCTTGCAGAGCTGGGACAGTTGTGGTTCTTTGACAGCTGGGGTTGCTGCACTGGAAGCCCTGTCCAGCTGGAATGTGGGGTCTCTCAGGGAGTAATCCCAGCTGATGGGACGAGGGGGTTATGTGTCTTGGTCTTAAATGAGTGAGGTGTGCAGTTATGGCTGGAAGCCTTTCACTGTTGAACTTCAAACTGAAAATATGGAATTAACTTTGAATTAAAAATAGTCAGAAATTGTCAACTCTTGCATTTCTGTGCCCTTCTGTGAAAAGGATGTGATGAGAAGTCTTAAAGGGGGGGTAAAAAGTTATGAAGGTGACCCCCCCTGAAGCAGAGAGGTTTAGCCAGATTTGGGGGAAAAGGGGATTTTTTTTTTTTCCCTGCTACTCAGGGTGGGAGGGGAAGGGTCTGTTTTCCTCTGTCATGTTTGCTGCAGGATGGGCTGATGCTCCTCTGCTTCCTCCAAGTCCGCATGGAAACTTGTGCTCTTGGTTTGGTTTTAAATACTGTCCTCCTCCTGTGTTTCCAGGTGAGCAGAGGGAGCTGGAGTTGCTCCTCTGCCTGTCGCTCCCTGCAGTTCCCTTAAACTGAGTAACCCAAAGGAGCTATTTCCTTCTGCTGGGCTTCGAGGTGCTGTCAAGTCCTGAAGAGCTCTGAAAAGCTGCTCTGATCCACTCTCCTTCCTCCCTGCCACACCTGGTGTGAGCAGATGCTGATCTGCGGAAACTTTGTAGAAGCTTCATGTCCCCATGAGGACATATTCTGCTCTGACCTGAGTGTCCCCAGGGCTTCTCTTGAGCTTGGCTTTGGAAAGGATTGCTCTACAGCACAAATGCCTTGGGTAATTGTGGAGTGGAAGCTTTACCTTCTGGTACAGGCTGGAGGCCTGCAGTGCTTGAGACCTGGGTGTCTGCTCTGTCTGTGCATGACCACTTCCTGCAGCTGTGCCAGGGGGGAAGGACAGCCAGGATACCACAGTTTGCTGCTGGGATGCAGAGCTCTGGGCTCTGAGGGGGTAACAGGCACAGAGGAAGTGAGGTGTTATTTTCCCCCTACGTAGCATAAATTGGTACCTTTGCTGGGTGCTTTTGTCACTGCATGGAGCTGCTGCTGGTCAGGCCAGGGCCAAGGGGGAGCCTCCCTCTAAGGAGGATTTTCTGCTGCTGGAGAGCATGTCCTGCTCCCAGGGAGGGTGCTCTGCTCTCCAGCCACTGCCCTGCGCGGGCAGAGGGGCTCTTCCCAGCTCATCCCAGCTCCCTCCACTCATCCAGCCCGTTTCCCCCCCAGCCAGGTGCTCCAGCCTGTGGGGCCTGGGATGCTCCAGCACAGCCAGAGCAGGCACAGATGGACTCCAAAACCCAGTGCCTTCTGCTAAAGCTCTCTATTTTTGATCTGTGTTCGGTATCTCCCCACAGTCCCACCTTCCAGGGGCTCTTTGCCAGCGTCTCCCCAGAACCCCCATCCTGGGGGCGGCTCGGCGGCGTTTTCCTCCTCACACAAGCCAGGGTCCCCGTCAGCAGGGAGGGAGCCCCCTGCTTTCCCTGCCGTGGCCTTGCCACGCGGCCCGTTCCTTCCAGAACATCTATTTTGGTCGCGTAAAACTTGCCGGGGAGCAGAGGAGAGCAGGCAGCGTGTGAATCACTCGGGGCCAGCGCATTTAAAAATAAACCTGAGCAGCAGCGAAGAGCAGGCGCCAAGCCCCCGTCTGCCAGCAGGATTGTGCTCCCAAGCCCACCCATGGGTGCCCACCCGTGGGGGCTGCTGGGACACACTTGCACGTGCTGCATGCACAGGCACATATGTGCAGCTGTGTCTGCATGCTGGCATGCACCTGTGTGCTTGCAAACACATGCACTCATGCACCTGCTTGTGCCACATGCAAGTACACACACATCCTTGTATACACATGCACACAAATATGCACTCAGGTGTGTGCTGTCGCTTGCCCACATGCAAACACATGCACATGCATGCACACATGTGCATGCAAATACGCAGTCATGTGCATGCTCTCTCTCACACAAATGCACCTAATGCATGTGCTTGTACACCCATGCACACAAACACGCGTTCACAGACATGCTTGCACACGCATGCAAACACATGACATGCACTCATGCACATACTTGCACACATGCATTCAACTATGCACTCGCACACATACCTGCATAAACGTGCATGCAAGAAAACCCCTCATGCAAGTGCTTGCTCATGCACAAAACTGCAGTTGTGCACATATGCATGCAAACACCCGTGCTCATGCCTGGATACATATGCCTGAAAAAAAGCACTCATGCACATGCTTTTGTATGCATGCAAATACATGTGGTCATGCACATGCTTGCAAACATGCATGCAAGCACATGCACTCATGCGCTTGTACCAATGCCAATGCATGTATGCACAAGCACTTGCCCCCCCCCATACTGGCCTGTGTGCATGCTTGCACACACTTGCATGAACACAGGCACGTGCTTGCATGGATTCACGAGGTCTTACACACATAATGCATGGGGTTGCAATAAGCATGCACATGCTCTTGCACACACATACGCACACCCCCACACCCAGGTTTGGAAGCACCTCCAGCCCAGCCACTGCTCTGGGAGTAATTAATTGTCAACTGCGTAAGACGTTAAAGCCGTTCAGCCTGATTTTACATTTTTGAGGTGGCAGAGGGTGCGAGAGGGGGGAGATTTCCTCCCCCCATCACCTTTCAGCGAGAGCTCCGGGGCAGCGTGGGCTCTCCCGAGGTGAGAAATGCAACCAAGTGCCCACATTTTCCCTTCAGAGCCTTTTCTGTGTGTCTGTCCTCGCTCCTGGGCTGGAGGGGAAGGGCGGCTGCTAACTCTGGAACCTACTGAGGGTGGGGCGGGGGGGAGGAAGCAGGAGCTGCTCGGTCTCCCGGCTGGCCCTGCCACACCGTGATGACGAGGGGATGCCGAGGGTGATGGAAGCGGGTTGTCTGGGGGTGTCAGGGGATGTTTGGGGGTGATGGGTAATGTCAGGGGTGACAAGGGGGGGGACATCTGGGGATGGCAGGGGGTGTCTAGGGATGCCGGGGGTGATGGAAGCCAGTTGTGTCCGGGGTGCCGGGATGTCGGGGCGTCTGGGAGTGTCCGGGATGCAGGGGGGCCGGAGGTGTCTATGGGTATCGAGGGGTGCCCGGGATGCCGGGGGATGTCTGGGGTGCCGGGGGTGATGGGGGGTGTCCGGGATGGCGGAGGATGTCTGGAGTGCCAGGGGATGTTTGGGAATGCCGGATGGAGGCAGGAGGTGTCCGGGGATGCTGGGAGCTGTCTGGGGTGCCCGGGATGCAGCGGGTGCCGGGGCGGTGGGCAGTGCTCGGGGCGCGCCGGGCCGGGGCAGCGGTGGGCGGAGCCGGGGCCCCGCTCGCCGCCGGCCGCCACTCCCCATTGGCCGCCGCTCCCTCATTATGCTAATATCGCGCGCCCGCCACGCTGACGTCACCAGCCCGCCGGCGGCCGCGCGCGCGGGCGGGGGGGGGCGGGGGCCGAGCCGAGCGGTTCCGAGCGGTCCCGAGCGGTCCCGAGCGGCGCCGAGCGGGGCGGGGCGGGGCGGCGGCGCCTCCCGCAGCGGCGGCGGCGGAGCGGGGCCATGGCCGCGGCGGGCAGCGGCGTGGCGGAGGCGGGGGCGGCGTTCAGCACCGCGAACAGCGCCCGGGTGAACGGGCTGAGCCGCGCGCCCGGCGCCATCGCCATGAAGGACCACGACGCCATCAAGCTCTTCGTGGGGCAGATCCCGCGCAACCTGGAGGAGAGCGACCTCAAGCCGCTCTTCGAGGAGTTCGGCCGCATCTACGAGCTCACCGTGCTCAAGGACCGCTTCACCGGCATGCACAAAGGTGGGGGCGGGGGGGCCCTGGCTTGAGGGAGGGGTAGCCCTGAGGGGGGGAGACCCCAGAGGTGTAGGAGCCCCAGAAGTGAGGAACCCCTGAGGTGGGGGTAGCCCTGAGGAGGAGAAGCACTGAGGTGGGGCACCCTGAGAAGGGGGCGCCCTGAGGTGGGGGTGCCCTGGGAGGTGGTGCCCAGAGGTGGAGGTGGGCCTGAGGTGGGGAACCTCTCAAGTGGGGGGTGGCCCTCAGGAGGAGGTACCTGAGATGGGGATCCCCTGAGGTGGGGGTGCCTCTGAGGTGTGGCACCCTGAGGAGGGGGTGCCCAGGGGATGGGAGGGTGCCCTGAGGTGTGAGTACCCCTGAGTTAGGGGTACCCTGAGGTGGGAGTGCCCCAGAGGTGAGGAACCCCTGAGATGGGGGTGCCTTGGGAGGGGAAGACACCAGAGGTGGAGGCACCCTGAGATGGGAAGATGAGGGTGTCTCTGGAGTGGGGGTGTGTGCACCAGAAGTGAGGAATGCCTGAGGTGGCGGTGCCCTGAGGTGAGGAACCCCTGAGGAGGGGGTGCCTTGAGATGTGGGTGCCCTAAAGTGGGGGCTGAGGTGGGGGTGCCCCGAGGTGGGACACCTCTGAGGTGAGGCATCCAAGTATGGGCACCTCTGAGCTGAGATACCCCTGAGGTGGAGGTATGCTTGGTCTGGAGGTATCCGTGAGGAGGGGTTCTCCCTATTTGAAGGTACCCCTGAGCTGGGGACACCCCTGAGGTGGGGCACCCTGGTATGGGGTACCCCTGAGGTGGAGGTACCCCACTATGGGGCCATTCAGTATGGGTCACCCTGGTATAGGGAACCACTGGTGTGGGGAGCACCCTGGTATGGGGCATCCTGGTATGGAGCACCCCTGAAGTGGGGTACACCTGAGGTGGGCTGCATCTAAGGTGGGGCACCTCTAAGATTGGGGTACCCTTGAGTCAGAGATAGCAGTTGAAGGTGGACGTGCCCCTGTGATGAGAGACACACCTGAGGTGGGGGCACCAGCCTGGGATTGGGAGCTGCTGCCTGGCTGGGGAGCACCCCAGCAGTGTTTAGGGCAACCGCCTGGCATGGGAGCACCCACATGAGTTTGAGGCACCCCTGGAGCTGGAGCACCCCTGGAATGGAGGCACCCACCTGAGATACAGGCATCCACCATGGATGGGGACACCCATATCTGCCTGCTCCCTGCCTGGGCCGTGTCCCTGCCCTCTGAGGAGTGGTCAGAGGACCAGGGGTGCTGCTGGTCTGGCTGGCACCCTGGCACAAGGTGCAGAACACCTGATAGTCCAAGCAGCACCACACAGAGGGGCCCACATGTGCACTTCCAGGGTCTTTGTGGAACCTCCTACCCATGAACTGGGGGGCTGCTGCACCAGAGCAGGGTCAGGGCACCCCAGGTGTCACCCACACCGGATCTTGTGCTGCTCCACATGCTGTCATCAAGCCCCTGTGCCACTGGCAAACCTGCTTCACTGGGACTATCTGGAAAGTGGAAACAACGCTTTTGGATGCCACCTTGTCAGTGCTCTTTGCCCACGGGACACCCACCTGGCCTCCATCGTTCTCAGCACTGCAGCCTCTGAAATGTCTCCAGACACCTCTGAAGTTCTTGCGTGCCCTGAATGATGGGATTTGCGCCTCACTGTGCCCCGCAGCGCTTCCTCCAGCACGGGCTTCCACTGCTGCGGCCCAGCCATACGATGTAACGGCAGATGTTCCTCCAGTTCAAACAGCATCCTCCCTCTGAGCGAGCCTGCGGAGCGGGACTGCTCCCACTGCAGCCTCTGAGCTCCTCTGGAATGCCCAGGCACCATCCATGGCATGATGGGAAAACAAAAAGGGGAAAAAATTGCAGAGAGGAGGAAGCCAACTTGGTTACGGATGGCAATCACCAGTAATGGCACTGGGCCCTTGCTGACCTCCCCGCCTGCTCACAGCATGCCCAGTCTGCCTGGGGGGATCTCTCCTTGCTCCCCGTGAGGGCAGATGTCCCCAGCATCTTGTCCCCAGCAAGACAGGGTGAGGGACTCCATCCCTCAGCGTCCCTGCACCCCACTGCTGCGCTCCCTCGCCTCCCAGGCACGCTGATTGTACTTATTAAGAGTTATTAATACTTAATCAGCTGGTGGATTTAATTGTGCCAATATTAAAAATGCATCAATGTCAATTTTATTCATTAAATATTTACTTTGTTGAAGGGAAACTGTTTTGCTGCTGTTTTAATATCACTTTCAGACGCTTTTGGATGTGACCCCAGCAAATTGAAGGGGAACCCTCAGAGAGAGAGTGTATGGCAGCAGCATGGGGACCTAGGATGCTCCCACGGGAACAGGAGAGACAGAGGGGAGAGGACCAGACCCTGTCCCCAGGGCTCACTCCTTGCCAGCTCCAGGCAAGTGGGCAGCTTGGCAGTGTGAGTCAGCGTGGGAAAACCTAGCCCCAGGCATGTTCCCGATTCCCGAAGCGCCATGCTGTTGGAGGAGCTGGAGTGCCTTCATCACGCGAGTCTCATCCCCACAGCAGGATGTGTGGTGGCAAGCTGGGATGTGTGGCCTCAACGCCTGGAAAGCTGCTTTTCCCAGGGCCTCAGCTGCAGCTTTGCCCAGAGTCTGGGGCCAGGGTGCACTGCCCACGAGTTGCCAGGCTCACCAACTGCTCCTGCTTGGCTCCTTCCTCCATCGTGCTGCTCCAGCTCTTTTCTACTGACATCTCCCATCCCGCTTTGGGGCTGAGCTCTGGCTCCGCTGGGTGCCAGGGTGCTGGATATCAGTGCCAGAGTGTTGGCTGCAAGGATGTCAGGGTGCAGGATGCCAAGGTGCCAGGGTGCTGGGAGCCAGCGTCCCAGTGTGCTGGATGCCAGGGTGCCTGGGTACCTGAATGCCAAGGTGCCAAGGCAGCAGGGTGCAACGGTGCCAAGGTGCTGGTATGCTGGATGTCAGGGTGCTGAGGTGCTGGATGCCAGGGTAAAAAGGCACCAGGGTACTGGATGCTATGGTGCCATGGTGTCACGATGGCAGGATGCTGATACCAGGGTGCCACAGTGCTGTATGTCAGAGTGTCAGCATGCCAGCATGCTGGATGCCAAGATGCCAGTATGCCTGAGTGCCAGAGTGCCATGGTGCTGGGTGTCAGAGTGCCAGGGTACCCAGATACCAAGGTACCAGGGTAACAAGGTACCAAGGTGCTTGTGTGCTGGATATCAGGGTGCCAAGTTGCTGGATGTCACGGTGCTGGGGTGCTGGATGCCAGGATACCAAGGTGCCAGGGTGCTGGATACAATGGTGCCAGGATGCTGGTATGAGGGTGCCACAGTGCTGTATGTCAGAGTGCTAGGGTGCCAGAGTACCCAGATGCCAAGGTGCCAGGGTAACAGGTTGCGAGGGTGCCAAGAGGCTACTGTGCTGGATGTCAGGGTGCTGAGTTGCTGGATGCCAGGATGCTGGGGTGCTGAGGTGCCGAGTGCCAGGCTACCAGGGTGCTGGATGCCAGGGTACCAAGGTGCCAGAGTGACAGGATGATGGTACCAGGGTGCCGCAGTACTGTATGTCGGAATGCCAGGGTAGCAGGGTGCCCAGGTAACAAGGTGCTTGTGTGCTGGATGTCTGGGTGCTGAGTTGCTGGATGCCACAGTGCCAAAGTGCTGGGGTGCTGAGGTGCTGAGTACCAGGGTACCAATTTGCCAGGGTGCCACAGTGCTGTATGTCAGAGTGCCACAGTGCCAGAGTACCCAGATGCCAAGGTGCCAGGGTGCCAAGGTGCTGCTGTGCTGGATGTCAGGGTGATGAGTTACAAGATGCCATGGTGCCAGGGTGCTGGATTCCAGGGTGCCAATGTGCCAGGGTGCCAGGATGCTGATACCAGGGTGCCACAGTTCTGTATATCAGAGTGCCAGGGTGCTGGAATTCTGGGTGCCAGGATGCCGGGGTGTCCTGAGCCAGGGTAACAGGGTGCCAAGGTGCTGGGGTGCTGGATATCAGGGTGCCAAAGTGCCAAGTTGCTGGATTCCAGGATGCCAGGGCACCAGGGTGCTGGGTGCCTGGATGCCAGGGTTCTGGGCACCAGGATGTGGAGACATCCCTGTGCCATATCAGCCACACCACCGGCTCTGTGTGTGTGTGGGGCCTCATGGTGGTGCCAGGCTGGACACTGACCCCATATCCCTGTCTCCACAGGCTGTGCCTTCCTCACCTACTGCGCCCGCGACTCGGCCTTGAAGGCGCAGAGCGCCCTGCACGAGCAGAAGACGCTGCCAGGGGTAAGTGACACCGAGGGGATGTGGTAAGCTGGGGCAGGTGATGACACTTACCCAGGAGCTGCTTCCAAAGGCCGCAAACCAAGACATTGATTTTCCCCGCTGCCCGCGTGCTGTTGTGCTTTCTGTGGGCTCCGACCTCCCAGGCTTAACAAAGTGAAAATAAATATTTAATTATTCGCCTAAATAAAAATCGATAGGGCCGCTGGTTGGCTGAGGAGAGCGCCGGGCCTTTAAAGATCAATCCCTGCCGCGGGTGTGCGGAGCTGACAGAGGGGGCTGTGGTTTGCGGGGACGTGGTTCCTGAGCTGTGCTCTCACCGGCGTTGCTGTGCATCAGTAGGTTTAAGAGTTAACAGCCCACTTTGGGCTGGTGTACCACCTCGCCTGATGTCAGGTGCTTCACGTGTCCTCTTCTCATCACGCACCCCCACATGTGTACATGCGTGTGCAAGGTGTCTGGCTGCTCCTCCCCTGGCTGTAGCAGCTCCCTCTCTGCACGGGCTGAGCACAGGGGTGCGGGTGTGAGTGCGTGAGGCACGGGGGGGAGGTGTGGGCGCACACCTGTGCATGGGCAGCCGTCTGCGTGTGCCTCTGTGCGGGTGGGCATGCAGTGGGGAGGGGGTGTACGTCTGCCTGGGCACACAGCCACACCTGGGCAGGGGGCTGGGTGTGCACAGCCCTCTGCTTCTGCTCACACCCCTCTGAGTCTGTTCATACCCCCATGAGCTCACCTGTTGGTGCCTGTGCACACCCTCCTGTGCTTGTGCTCACACCACTCTGGTTCTGCTCACGCTCCATGTGCTCCTCTGTCCATGCCTGTGCTCACCCTATAGCTGTGCTCACACCCCTATTCTCACACCCCTGTAGCTGTGCTCACACTCTATAGCTGTGCTCACCCTATAGCTGTGCTCACATCCTATAGCTGTGCTCACACCCTATAGCTGTGCTCACCCTATCGCTGTGCTCACACCCTATAGCGGTGCTAACCCTATAGCAGTGCTTACCCTACAGCTGTGCTCACCCTATAGCTGTGCTCACACTGTATAGCAGTGCTCACGCCCTGTAGCTGTGCTCACACCCCTATCTGTGCTCACACCCTATAGCGGTGCTAACCCTATAGCTGCGCTCACCCTATAGCTGTGCTCACACTGTATAGCGGTGCTCACACCCTGTAGCTGTGCTCACACCCCTATCGCTGTGCTCACACCCTATAGCGGTGCTAACCCTACAGCTGCGCTCACCCTATAGCTGTGCTCACACTGTATAGCAGTGCTCACACCCTATAGCTGCGCTCACCCTATAGCTGTGCTCACACTATATAGCAGTGCTCACACCCTGTAGCTGTGCTCACACCCTATAGCTGTGCTTACCCTATAGCTGCGCTCACCCTATAGCTGTGCTCACACTGTATAGCGGTGCTCACACTGTATAGCAGTGCTCACACCCTATCGCTGTGCTCACACCCTATAGCTGTGCTTACCCTATAGCTGTGCTCACCCTATAGCTGCGCTCACCCCCATGGGGTCCCGGGGGGTTCCTGTCCCCCAGCCCCTCCCCTCGGCTCCGCTGCGGCCGCCCCTCCCCGGACCCGCCCCCTGCGCGCTGCTGCGCGAGCCCCGCCGAGTCGGGCCGGACCGAGCCGAGCGCAGCCGAAAGGAGCCGAGGGGAGCCGAGAGGAGCCGAGCCGATTCGGGTCGGACCGAGCCGGGCGGAGCCGAGTCCTCCCGAACCGAGCCGAGCGGAGCCGAGTCCGCCCGAACCCGTCCGAGCGCAGCCGAGCGCGGCCGAACCGAGCCGAGCGCAGCCGAAGGCGGCCGGGGCGAGCGGCGCCGGGGCGAGCGATGCAGCTGCCGCAGGTGCCGGCGCCGGGGCCGCGGCCGCCCGTGCTCTGGGTGCCTGCCGGCTCCAAGATCCTCTGCATCGAGGTACGGCCCCGCCTTTGTCTCGGCTCGGCCCGGCCCGGAGCGGCTGTGCGCCGGGGGGTCTGCACCGGGGGATGCTGTGTGATGCAGGGCGTATCTGCACCCAGGGTTTGGGGGTGTGGGTGAGCGGTGGGTACCTGCACCCAGGGATGCGGTGTTTGTGTCGGTGGGGCGGTTGTTGGTGATGGGAGGGTGTCTGCATGGAGGGATGGGGTTGTGAGCGTGTGTTGAGCAGGGTGTATCTGCACGCAGGGATGGGAGGGTGTTGGCAGGGGGAGTATGTGCGCGTAGGGATGCTGTGTGTGGGTGTTGGTGAGCAGGGGTATCTGCACCCAAGGATGCTGGGTGTGAGTGTGTGTGCCCATGAGGAGGGTGTATCTGCACCCAAGGATGGGGAGGGTGTGGGTGAGCAGGGTATATCTGCACCCAGGGATGATGTGTGGGGGTGTGGTGTTGGTGAGCAGGGTGTATCTGCACCCGGGGATGGGATGCATGTGTAGGTGGAATGGTTGTTGATGATGGGAGTATGTCTGCCCACAGGGAGGGGGGTCGTGAGCGTGTATGTGTCAATGAGGAGGGTGTATCTGCATCCAGAGATGGGAGGGTGTTGGCGGGGGGGGTGTATCTCCACACAGGGATGCTGTGTATGTGTGTGTGTTGGTGATCCAGGTGTATCTGCACCCAGGGTTTGAGAGTGTTGGTGAGCAGGGTGTATCTGCATGCAGGGATGCTGTGTGTGGGTGCGGGTGTTGGTGAGGAGGGGTATCTGCACCCTGGAATGGGGAGAGTGTTGGCAGGGGGGAGTATCTGCACAAAGGGATGCTGTGTGGGGGCCTGGGTGAGCAGGGTGTATCTGCACCCAGGGTTTGGGGGTGTGAGTGTTGGTGAGCAGGGTGTATCTGCACCCAGGGATGGGGTGCATGTGTAGGCGGGGCGGCTGTTGTGATGGGAGTGTGTCTGCACGCAGGGATGGGGGTTATGAGCGTGTGTGTGTCAATGAGGAAGCTGTATCTGCACCCAGGAATGGGAGGGTGGTGATGGTGGTGGGGTGTCTGCGCGCAGGGATGCTGGGTGTGGGTGTTTGTGAGCAGGGTATATCTGCACACAGGGACAGGGCTGTGCATTGTTGGAGGGGGTGTTTTTTCCACCCAGGGTTTGTCTGTGGGTGTTGACATTGTGTGTGTGATTGCAGGTGTGCAAGGGAGTGTGCTTGGCGGGAGGTGGGGGGTTGCACCCACAGATGGTGCGGGGGTGCGTGTGCATTGGCAGGGATACAGTTCTGCCCCTGGCATGTGTGCATGTGGTGTTGGTGGGGAGGGGGCGTTTGTGTGTGAGCAGGTGCTGCTGATGGGGTGTGGGTGAGGTGTGTGTGTCTGTGTGCACGTGTGTGTGTGCACACACACCCCAGGTGTGAACAAGAAGCAGAGACTGCGTGAGTGTGGGTGTCATGTGGATGCTGAGGGGGTCTGGCCAGGGGTGCGAGTGGTAGGGACAGGGTGAGGGTGCTGCTAGGGGGAAACCATGGGGGCTGCTGAGGCTCCCGTTGTGAGTCCCAGTGGGGAAACTGAGGCACAGGGTGCTGTGTCCCTGCTGGCAGGGACAGTGGTGCTGGTTGTGTGCGCATCCGTGCTTTTGCTGGCTGGGTGGGTGCTCAGCGTGTGTGGGTGTAGGGCTGTCGTGGGTGAGTGTGCAAGGGGCTGGAGGGGTGTGTGGCTGTACATGGGGGGGCAGGCATGCTGGGACAGGTGTGCGGTTGTGTGGGAGCACAAGCCTGTGGCTGTGTGGGTGTGTGGTTGTGCAGGGGGTGCTGAGGCGAATATGCAGCTGTGAGTGGGTGGGTGTGCATGGAGGGTGCTGTGTGGGGGTCTGCAGGTGTGGGGGTTGTGTGGGAGTGTGTCTGTCGGGGCTGTGGGGTTGTATGTGGGCTGTGCTAGGATGGTTGTGTGGCTGTATAGGGTTAGGGGTGGTGTGACTGTCCCCAGGCAGCTGCATTCCCCCTCGTGTGTTCCCATGATGGCAAGGTGTTCCCCTGGTGGGTGGCTGCCTGTAGCCAAGCGCCTGGCTCCCTGTGCTGGGTGTCGGCTTCCAGGGGACCCCCAGGGTGACGCAGGCACCCTCTACTCCAGTGTCACCCGGCATCTCTGGCTCATCCAGATGCGTGGTGGCCAAATCCTTCAGCACCGTTGGGTGGAGGAGGGTGACACTGAGGAAGGAGTAAGGGCCAGAAGTGCCCCTGCCCCCGGGACAGATCTCTCAGCGGTGATTCACTGTGTACTGGCTCTCCTCAGCTGCTGGGGGACTCCCAAGTTTGGGTGGGTGGTAGCACCCAAGGGGTCAGGTGGTGGTTTAGCAGTTGGTGGTGACCCCTCGGGTGGTGGCACAATGGTGGTTTGACTGTGAGGTGCCGTAGCTGGCACTCTATGGGGCACCCAGGGGTGATGGTGACAAGTGGGTGCTGGGGCACCCCAGATAGGGTCTACTGTGTGTGTCAGCGTGGGGTGTGCGAGGGTGGGTGTGGAGGGTGACATGGGTGGGAGGTGGGGGATGGATGGGTTGATGGATGTGTGGGTGCTATGGAGGTGGAGAGGTGGATGCTAAGGGGGTGGAAAGGTGGGTGGTAGGTAGACGAAGTGGTCAGGGATGTGGTTCAGTAGTGGACGGGGACGGTTGAACTTGATGATATCAAAGATCTTTTCCAAATAAGTAATTCTATGATTCTGTGAGATGGGGGATGGATGGGCAGTTGTTAGGTTGCTACGGGGATGGATGGGTGTTGGGAATGGATGACTGTTGGGCGTGGATGGGTGTTGGGGTGTTTGCAATGGGGATGGGTGTTGGGGCTGGATGAGTGAATCAGTGGATGAATCTTGGGTGTCAGGGATGGGTGGACAGATGGGTGGCTGTCAGGAGCCAGGGGAGTTGGCCGGCTGATTGGGTAGGTGCTGGGGGATGGCTGGAGGGCTGTTGGGCAGCGGTGGGTGACTGGGCAACCAAGTGGGAGAGGAGCACGGTGCAGAGGGCCTTGGGGACAGATGGACAGGATGCCAGACAACCGGGCACAAGGGGAGGTCTGGGTGCCCACACCACCTGCCTGTGGAGGGCTTGAGTGAACACCCCGGGGTGGGCACGGGGCGATGCCAGGGGTGCCAACCCCTCTTTGGGGATGTCCCCGGGTAGGAGCGGTTTCTCCTCACAGTGGTAGCCCTGGGGTAGGTGAGCCAGTCCCCTAGGCCTGACATTTATAAACATCAGCCGCTCCCAGAGAATCAATACAGTTTAATAACCGGCGAGCGGAGACAGGAGACACATCAAAATGACACTCTGCGGCTCTGTAAATGTTATTCTAAATCATACTCGCTGTGTTTATTGCATTAAGCGTGCAGCAGTGGGCACAGGAAATTTATTCCATCAAAGCCATTGTGCTGGTAAATGGAGCTGGTGGGATGGGGCGGGGGTGTCACCTCCCCCTGCCAGGTGGAGTTCACTCCTTCTGGCTGTGGAATATGGGGACAGGGGGACGTTGGTTCTACAGGTCTGGGGTTTGGGGTGAGCAGATCCTGCCCTGGTGTAGGGGATGGTGTGGATGTTGGGGGCTGATGACACAATCAGAGAATCGCTTAGTTGGAGAAGACCTTTGAGATCATCGAGTCCAACCATCCCTGTCCACTACCAAACTACATCCCTGAGCGCTTTTCACCGTGGGTGACGCGAGGGCGGCTGGGTGGCCCTGTTTCCCTCAGTGCCACCACCCAGCTCCTGGGGACCCGCTCCCTTCCCTGGAGCATCCCCAGCTCCACGCTGACATTTCTCCCCACGTTTCCCTGGAGATGAGGTGGTTGCTGTGGAAACCTCCCTTCTCTTCTTCCATAACCATCCTCTTCCTCACCCGGGGGCGGGGGCTAGTGCTGCTCCCCCAGCCTCTATTTGGGGACCCTTTGGAAGGGTGCGTGGGGGGGGCAGCTTGGGGTGGGGGTGCGACAGCGGCACGTGTGTGTGCGGCTGTCCCCGTGCGTGCTCGAGCCGCACACTCGCCCCATCATGCGTGACATCTCGCCGTTGCCGTGACGACCCCACCGAGCACATGGCTCGGGCTCCGCAGCATCGTGGGGGAAGCACGCTTGTTGCCGTGGAAACGGCTGTAATTGTAGCATTTTTCGGCTAAAAGAGGGGAAAAAAGGAGAGAGAGAGGAGGAGAAATGGCTCCGTGGGGCAGTGGGCCAGGGACATGTGTGCTGTCCTAGCGTGTCCCCCTGCACACATGTGTCACCCCTGCGGGTACACACAGCAGCAACGCACGGGAGGAGGCCAAAATCCGGTGAAAATCAGGATAAGGAGGGCAGTGGTGGCGGTGCCGGAGGGGATGGATCTGGCTGGGCACTGCTGCAGCCCTTTGTAGTTGAGGACAGTGGGCGTGCAGCCAGGGCTGGCACTGGTGCCTTGATGGGCACTGGGTACCCATCCCCAAGGCCATAACATTGCCCTCTGCCCACAGAGGCCCCTGCTCTGTTCTTACAGCTTGCTTCCTGCTCCCCAGCACCAGGCTGGGACCAAATCCTGCTGTTCCCCACAGAAGGGGTTTGGGAGAGGGTGCCACACGGCCACTGACTACTCGCTTCTGCTTGTGTGTTGCAGATGAACCGCCCCATCCAGGTGAAGCCGGCAGACAGCGAGGGCCGAGGAGGTAGGTCCCCCCTTCCCTGGCCGCCCCACACAGGCAGGGGGTGCAGAGCCTCTTGAGGGGTGACAAGGGACATGGTGGCATCGCAGGGGCTGCTGTGGGGAGGTTTGTTTGTGGAGAAACCTGCCAAAGGAGTTACCTTTGCTGGTGGCATCCAAACCCAAGCGAGAGCAAACACTGTCTTGGTTCTTCCCAGCTGGCTGGGGGGAATGTCCTAACATCGTGCTGTGAGCATCCTGATGTCATACCATGAGCATCTCGACATCATGCCGGGCAGAGTGCCAGCCAGCCGCTCTTCGACAGCCCCTTCTGTCACACAACTTAATTACCTGCCCAGACCTGCCTGTGGGGACCCTGACAGAGTGGGCATGTTGGAGTCAGCCAAGCGAGGCCCGAGCCCCTCTTGAACAGCAACAGCCACCCCTCCAGATTCTCTATGGGAGTTTGCAGCTCACGGGGCTGTGGCCTTTCCAGACTGAGTCAATAATTTGGGTAAAATGGCAGGAATTGGGTCAACCCCTCGATGTTCCTGGTGCCATGAGCAAGTGCTGGGCACACAGGCACGCTTGGCCATGCAGGATGCTCAACCGGGGCCGCGTGCCCTCAGCGGGACAGCTGCAGCAGAGACGCCCCCTGTTCAAAACGCGATATTAAACACACTGCAAGCTGGTCCCAGCACGTCCCAGAGGGACCCAGCAAATAAATTACCCACTTACCGATTGTAATTGGTGAAGGATTAAAAATCGATGGGTGAGCTCAGGCACCTGGCTCCGGCCCCCTTGCCCAGGAGGCAATGCTCAGCTGCCGAGCCTGCTCCCCTCAGCTGCCTTCGCCGGGAGATGGTTTATGTTTAACTAGACAACACACGAGTCCTATTCCCTTAACTAATTTTCCTGGTACCTTAACGGACAGAGCATTAATCGTCTCCTGCCATTATTTATTTATTTCCCCGGCAACGCTCTTGACAGGGCACCTTATTTTCTTTGTCAAATGCCATTAGCGCGCTGCGGGAGCGCGCGGCCGTGCAAGACAGATGCTGGTAATAATAATGAAATTCTCATTATTTACTCTCCCTTCTCTCGTGTTTGGGTTATTTATGTCCCCTGGGCACGGCCAGAGGCTGTGGGTTATTCTGCGAGTCAATCATATGAAGGCAATCGTTGCTGTTTTGTGGGCTTTCTTTGTTTCCCAGCCTCATCCCACATTGGGGCCAGGAGAACCAGCTCCTTCATCCCTGGGAAAAACCCCAGCTCCATTCCTTGAAGTGGGAGCTGAATTTTCCCAGCTTCAACCCTCAGCAATATTCCTGCGGGAGCTTTCCCTCCCCAAGCCTTCTGTAGAATGGAGGTGATAAACCCTGCATCTCCCCCCCTGGATGAGCATTGCTCCCTTCCCAGGCGCCTGTGTTACCCTGCTCTTTCCCCTCCACGCGCCATTTTCAAACCAGGGATGAGAGGAGGGGACAGTGAGTGATATCCTGCTCTCCAACGGGCTTGGTTTTGTTTTTAGAAGACAGGAAGCTTTTTGTGGGCATGCTGGGGAAGCAGCAGAGCGAGGATGATGTCCGGCGCCTCTTTGAGCCCTTCGGCCAGATTGAGGAATGCACCATCCTCCGAGGGCCCGATGGAGCCAGCAAAGGTGGGCTTTGGGGAGCTGGGTGAGCGCCCTGTGGTCTACCAAGACCCACGGAGGGTGGGAGCTGCTGGCCGGGCAGCGTGGGCTACTACAGGAGATGAATCCAACCTCTTCCCTGTCCCTTCTCTGCCCTTAGGTTGTGCCTTTGTGAAATACAGCAGCCACGCCGAGGCGCAGGCTGCCATCAACAGCCTGCACGGCAGCCAAACCATGCCGGTAAGTGCCAGGCTCTCGCCCTACCCCATCTGACCCCATGCTGCCTGCATAATCCAATCACCAGCTAATTTGATCCTCTGTCTAATTGGATCAAAATCCTACAGATCGGCAATTTGTTGGCCGGATCACTCCAAGGTTCATCCTTGCCTGGGCACTGAGCCCTCGGGGTGGGTGCGTAGGGCTGATACCCTCTGTGTGGGAGAAAGGCGCTGTTTAATTAACGCCAAAGGTCAAAATTGTGAACGAGATGGGGGAAAAAGGAATCAGAGGTCAGGGAGCCGCCGCCAGGGAGAAAAGCTGGCTATAATTAAACCACACATCGATTGCTGGTTGCTGCTGCCAAGCCAGGCAGCATCCCCAGGGCTGAGGATGCTGCAGCCGTTGCGAGCCAGCAAGTCCCTCCTTGGAGCGGGAGACATACTGGGAGCATGGCTGGGACCCCAACCATCAGCCCCATCTTCCCCCCGTCTCAGGGCGCCTCATCCAGCCTGGTGGTGAAGTTCGCGGACACGGATAAGGAGAGGACCCTGCGGCGGATGCATCAGATGGCGGGGCAGCTGGGCATCTTCAACCCCATGACCATCCAGTTCGGTGCCTACGGGGCCTACACACAAGCGGTAGGAGCTGGGGCCAACTGGGACCTGGGGTTTTTTGGGGAGCCCTGTGGTTGTGGGGGAGTTGATGTTGCCCATGAAAGCCTCTGTGGGAGTCTAGCAGTGCCAGCGCGAGCAGATGCCCCTTAGGGTTGGTGTATCCTGTTTTAGGGGCACAATAGAAGGGTTCACTGCCCAAGATAAGGGTGTTGTGGCTGAAGGACACAGCCCTCCTTTGTGTCACCTGTTTTATCATCACCCAGACCTCCTCCTGTCCCTGGGTCGGACAGTGGGTGGCATTTATCTCTCCAAGGCTGGGTCGGACAGTGGGTGGCATTTATCTCTCCAAGGCCATGTGTGTGGATGCAAAGGGGGAGCCCTAATTTATCCTCGCCTGCTCCCCCTTCTCTCTGCCTCTCACTCACTTTCCCCTTGCCCCCCTGTTTTTCCTTAAGATCATGCAGCAGCAGGCGGCCCTGATGGCAGCCGCACAGGGGACCTGCCTGAACCCCATGGCCGCCATCGCTGCCGCCCAGATGCAGCAGATGGCCGCCTTCAACGTCAGCGGGCTGGTGGCCACCCCCCTCACCCCCTCTTCAGGTAGGACCTCACTCCATTTGCCCCCCTATCCTACTCAGCATCCTCGGGGTGGGGGGGAGCCGCCGGCGCTGACACCTCCTTCTCACAGGTACCAGCACCCCCCCGGGCATCAGCACGGCGCCCGTGCCCAGCATCGCCACACCGATCGGGGTGAACGGCTTCAGCCCGCTGCCGCCGCAGACCAACGGGCAGCCCACCTCGGACACCATCTACACCAACGGCATCCACCCCTACCCAGGTGACCCTCCTGCAGCCCTCTCTGCCGCGGTGCCCTGGGCTGGGGGCACACGCTTGGCTCACGAGGCAGGCGCCCGGGGCTGCTCCCCACCCTGGGAACACGCTGGGTGAGCGAGTTGGGCAGCGATCCCCACCAAAACCCCTGCTCTTGTGACATCCGAGGCAACGTTCTCGACTCCCACAAATGCTCGGCCGAGAGCCTTCTCCCGTGGGAGCTGCTCATCCCTGGGTTTCTCTTGCTTATTCTCTCTTCCTTCTCCCTTCTTTTCTCTTCCCAGCTCAAAGCCCCACGGTGGCAGATCCCCTCCAGCAAGCCTATGCAGGCATGCAGCACTATGCAGGTCTCAAACTTCGCTTTGCACTTCTCTCTCTCCTCTCTTTGCTCCTCACCCTTGTTTTTGGGGGAACCATCGCGCTGGGGGATGGCTGGGCTTGAACCACAGGGTTAGGGCAGTGTGTTTGGGCATGAATTAGTGTGGTAATGCATGGAGTGCAGCGTGCTGTACCCTGGGGCAGCAATGGGGGTGATGCTGACACAGAGCACGATCCTCTCGTACCCAGCCGCACGGATGTGTCCCAGCACAGCCCTCAGTGCAAAACTGGGGTGAAGGAAAGTGAGTTTTAATGCCCACTGGGCTGAGATAACTCCATGGGGAAGAACTGGTGGTTGGTACCCAGGGGAGGGGGTGAGTTTTGGGCAGTAATGGAGAGCCAGCTCCATGCCAGATCCTGCTGATCCTACCAGCCTGCTGGTAGAGATGGCTGTGGAATCACCAAGACATCAAAAATCCTTGAATGTTCGTTGTACGGTTGAATCCAATGGCTGGGGAGATGGAATACGCAGAAAAGAGAGTCAAAACATCCTGTGGAAGTACGTCAAGCCCAGCAGTCATTTAATTATGAGCACTAAGGGCGATTTTCAGATTTTTCAGCAGAAAATCAAATTTTGGACCCCTAATTGTTGTTTTTTTTCAATCAAAAGTGCCAACTTCCCTCAACCTTGAGGCTGTATTATTGCTGCCACCAGCATCCCTCCTGGACGAGCTGTTCCTGCATCCCTAGCATGCTGGGAGACTGGGGCCGTGCCGATAGGGGTGGAAAGGGCAGAGGCAGCAGCCCCAGGGCAGGAGAGGCACCAATAGCAGGGGTGGCAGTGGGGGACATCCCTGTCCCCGCAGGGCTGGGGTGAGGGCTGGGGTCTCAGCTCTGTGTTTCTCTCTTCCAGCAGCATATCCCACCGCCTACGCACCCATCAGCCAAGCCTTTCCCCAGCAAGCACCCATCATCCCACAGCAGCAGCGAGAAGGTGAGGGGGTGTGGGGGGCACCCTGCCACGGCACCAGCAGCTCCTCGCTCTGCCCCAGGGTGATCCCCACCTTGCGGCTGACGTGTGCCTGTCCTTTGTGTGTCACCCAGGTCCCGAGGGCTGTAACCTGTTTATTTATCACCTGCCCCAGGAGTTCGGGGATGCGGAGCTCACACAGATGTTTTTGCCTTTCGGCAATGTCATCTCTGCCAAAGTCTTTGTGGACCGTGCCACCAACCAGAGTAAATGCTTTGGTGAGTCCCAGTGTGCGGCTCTCCCTGACATCCCAGCTCAGGGGTCTGGCTCCCCTCAATATCCCAGCTCGGTGGTCTGGCTCTCCCTGATGTCCCAACTTGGAGGTCTTGCTCTCATTGATGTCACAGCTTGGGGATTTTTCTCTCCACAACATCCCCAGCTCAGGGATCTACCTCTCCCTGACATCCCAGCTCAGGGGTCCAGCTCTCCCTGACATCCCATCCTGGGGATCCAGTTTTCCCCTGACATCTGAGCAAAAGGGTCTGGCTCAGACAGCACCCACCATGGCTGTCCAGGACATGAGGACATACCCTCCTGCTCTCCCCTAGTCCTTAGCACAACTGCCCGTGTACCTGCTGGGAGGGCTGGACACTGCTCACCACTGCCATGTCTGCTCATGTGTCCGAATGCCCTGCTGCCACCAGCAGGCTCTGGACTGCAGACCTGTCACCATGGGATCCCTGTATCCCTTGTCACCTCGGTGGCCCCAGACCTTATCTCCCTGCTGTCGGTGTAGACCTGCTCACACCCCAGTGTCTCTGCAGACCCCATCACCATGGTGTCACCCCAGAATCACATTAGTGTCCCCACAGACCACCCCAGTGTCCCTGTGGACCCTCTTAGAATAGAATCATAGAATCAGTTGGTTGGAAAAGACCTTTGAGATCATCGAGTCCAGTTGTACCTGTCCACTGCTAAATCAGATCCTTGAGCACCTCATCCACCCATCTTTTAAACTCCTCCAGGGATGAGACTCCACCTCCCTGGGCAGCCTCTGCCAGTGCCTGAGAACCCTTGCGGTGAAGAAATTTTTTCTCATATCCAATCTGAAACTCCCCTGGTGCAACTTGAGGCCATTTCTTCTTGTCCTATCACCTATCACTTGGGAGAAGAGACCAACCCCCACCTTGCTACAACCTCCTTTCAGGCAGTTGTAGACAGTGATGAGGTCTCCCCTCAGCCTCCTTTTCTCCAGGCTAAACTGTCCCAGGTCCCTCAGCCAACTCACTTAAAACTTGTTCTCCAGCCCCTTCCTCAGCTGCACTCCCCTTCTCTCACACGCTCCAGCCCCTCAATGTCCTTGCAGTGAGGGGCCCAGAACTGAACACAGGATGTGAGGTGATGCTTCATCAGTGCCAAGTAAAGGGGCACAATCGCTGCCCTGTCCTGCTGGCTACGCTGTTACTGGTACAAGCCAAGATGCCATTGGGCTTCTTAGCCACCTGGGCCACTGCTGGCTCTTGTTCAGCTGCTGTTGACCAGCACTCCCAGGGCCTTTTCTTTCCCGAGCCTGGAGCATTTCATGGGTTTGTTTTGTCCTAAGTGCAGGACCCAGCACTCTGCCTTGCTGAACCTCATTCCATTGGTCTCAGCCCATGGATCCAGCCTGTCCAGATCGCTCTGCGGAGCCTCCCTGCCCTCAAGCAGATCAACACTTCTACCCAGCTTAGTGTCATCTGTAAACTGACTGAGGGTGCACCCAATCTCCTCATCCAGATCATCAATTAAGATATTGAACAGGACTGGACTCAGCACTGAGCCCTGGGGACACCACTTGTGACCAGCCTTCAACTGGACTTAACTCCATTTCCCACCACTCTTAGGCTCAGCCATCCACTCAGTTTTTACACAGCAGAGAATGGGTAAAACTGGCAGCCAGTTTCTCAAGCAAAACACTGTGAGAAATGGTGTTAAAGGCTTTAGTGAAATCCAGGTATCACAGTATCACAGGTACACCACATCCATAGCCTTTCCCTCATCCATTAACCAGGTAGCCTTGTCATAGAAGGAGATCAGATGGGTCTGGCAAGACCTGCCTTTCATAAACCCGTGTTGACTGGGCCTGATCCCCTGGCTGTCCTGCATGTGCTGTATGGTAGCACTCAAGATGATCTGCTCCATGATCTTCCTGGCACCGAGGTCAGACAGACAGGCCTGGAGTTCCCCACATCCTCCCTCTGACCCTTCTTGTAAACAGGCGTAACATTTGCCAGTTTCCAGTCAAGTGGCACTTCCCCGGTCAGCCAGGACTGCTGGTGGAAAGGGGTTTGATGAGCACCTCTGCCAGCTCCCTCAGTAACCTTTGGTGGATCCATCTGGCCCCATTGGCTTGTGGATGTCTCATTGTCCAAGCAGGTTTCTAACCATTTCCTCTTGGATCATTGGAGCTTTGTTCTGCTCTCCCTTGCTGTCTCCTGGGTCAGGAGGCTGAGGACCCAGAGAACATCTGACTTTGCTGTTAAAGACTGAGGCAAAGGAGGCATTAAGTACCTCAGTCTTATCCTCACCCCTTGTCACTGCTGTTCCCCCTGCATCCAATAAAGGATGGGGATTCTCCTAGGCCTCCTTTTGTTGTTAATATATTTGTAGACAATTTTTAAATTAACTTTCACAGAATTGGCCAATTGAAGTTCTCGTTGCCCTAGAACTTGCTTTAGCCCTTCTGATTTTCTCTCTGCATGATCTCACTTCATCCTTGTAGTCCTCTTGGGATGCTACCTCTTCCAAAGCTCATAGACTTTACTCTTCTTCCTGAGATTGGTACAAAGCTCCCTGCTCAGCCAGGCTGGTTTTCTTCCCCATCAGCTCATTTTGTGGCATGTGAGGATGGTCTATGCTTGTGCTACCAGGATTTCCTTCTTGAGGAGCATCCAGCCCTCTTGGACTCCTTTGCCCTTAAGGTCTGTTTCCCAAGGAACTCTATCAAGCAGCCTTGTAAACAGCCCACAGTCCGCCCTCCAGCAGTCCAAGGTGGCAGTTCTGTTGAACCTCCTATACTGTTTCCTCTCTGCTGTATTATATTCCCAGCAGACATCTGGAAGGTTGAAGTCTCCCACAAGAACAAGGGCTGGCAATTGCGAGACTTCTCCCAGTTGCTTGTAGAATCTCTCATCAGTCTCTTACTCCTGGCTGGGCAGCCTAGAGCACTCCCACCATGATATCTGCCTCTTACCACAGTGTCCTCACAGACCCTGTCCTCTTGATGTCCCTGCAGACAGTGGTGTCCCCAAAGATGCCACCAGCCCAATCGTGGTGTTGCATGATTACCCCACGATGCCCCTCTCCCAGTGCCCCCAACCTGGCCTCCACCCGAGGTTGCCCATAGGAGCATCCTGATGGATTTCCACTGCTCAGGTGAAATAAAGCAGCACCCTGTGACGCTTATGCTGACAAACCCCTCTGTCGTCCTGTCCCTCGTCCCCAGGTTTCGTCAGTTTTGACAATCCGACGAGCGCTCAGGCAGCCATTCAGGCCATGAACGGCTTCCAGATTGGCATGAAGAGGCTAAAAGTCCAGCTAAAGAGGCCGAAAGATGCCAACAGACCCTACTGACCCCTGCTCACCCTGGCCCTGCGGAGAGGTGAGGGGGGGATGGGGAGGCCTGGCCCTGCCACGCTCCTGCGATGCCCCGGGGGGACCCGGCACTGGGGCTCAGCTCACTGAAAGCCTCCAAAAATGTCCTCGAGCGCGTGCAGAGGTCTCTGTTCTTGGAACTGTCAGCGTCTGTGTCTCAAACTGGGATGTGGGTGCTGCCCTCCACCCTTCTCTCCCTCAATCCCTCTCCATCCCCTGCACACAGACTAACGGCGCCGTCGCTATTTTGCAGGTCGGGCGTCCCGCGGTGTCTGATGACTTTCCCCTTCCCCAAGTGCAGTATCCAAACCCGTAACTTTCTTTGCGACACATCCCGGAGGAGGAAGAAGAGGAAGCAGAGGAGGAGGCGATGGAGCAGATGGCAAAGAGGAGAGTCATTCTGGTTGTAGCTTTCCTTTCTTGATTTCTTTCCAAACCAGTCTTGTTCGTTACTTAAGGGGAATGTGAGAGTGAGGAACACAAGGAAGGAGGAGAGGGCTGCGGTGCCGGGGCTGACGTTCGCCACCGGCGGCTTGCCAGGACTTCATGGAATCCCTCGCCGGGAGAAAGGACGATGGCCCTGGGTGGCCAGGATACGATCTACCTTTGTTGGTTTTTTTTTAAAGCACTCATTTGCTGCTACTGATTTCCCAAGAGATATGAGGAAAAGAGGCGCAAACGGATTCTTAAACCAAAGCCGGTGGGAGGGGACCAGCCTCGGGCGCTTCACCTGGAGGATGCTTGTTTGGAAAAAAGAAAAAAAATGGCGAGATTTTCTTTTTCCTCACGTTGGGAAAAAAAAAAGAAAGGATCAAAGGATGTTGGACTTATAGAAGATATATATAAATAAGTATAAATATATATATATCCCATGGAGCAGGGCGGCGGGACACGCGCTTCCCCTGCCCGTCACTGGCACAGGGACATAGGATTACTTGTTTCAGAGTCATATCATTCCTTAGAGTTTAGGGACCAAAGGACTATTGCTTTTTTTAAATATATCTATAAATAAATTAATTTAAAAAAACAAACAAAAGAAAAGAAAACACACAAAAAAGCAAAAACCAGGAAAGAAGAAAAAAAAAAAATGAAGGAGGTTAAGAAAAACCTTGGGCGTTAAGAGCTGCGAGCGTTTCCTAGAGGGCTGTTTGTGGGGGCTGATCTGAGGGCCCAAGGGCTCGGTTTTGGGGGCCTATTCGTGGCTGGGGGAGGGGGCTTCACAGGGGGAGTTTGGGGAGGGCTGTGGTGGCTCCCCTGGCCCAGGCGGCAGCCGGGGGCATCGAGCTGGTTGAAAGAGCCTCTTGGTCGCCTCCGGGAGAGGGTGGGGAGATGCGGTTCTTTCCCTTTTTCGATTCGTTTGTGGGGGGATTGGGGTTTGATTTTTTTTTCCAGCCAAAAAAAAAAAAAAAAGAAAAGTACAATGTGCAGTTTCAGGAGAAATGAAGCGAAGTGAAATAAACTTATTTTGTCAAAATCGTCACCTTCGTTGGTTCTTTGGAGCAATCGCTGCCGCCTCCCACTACCCAAATCTCCTGGAGAAGACAGCGCTGGGGATCCCTTTCCGACCAGCTGGAACTCTGGCTGGGCTGAAGTGTCCCCTGGGAATTTGGTGAGGCTGGGGGAGGGGTGTGGGTCTCCCTTTTTATTTGCTTCTTTCCAGGGATTACCATTTTTCAGAGGAATTCACCCCAGCTGTGGGGGGAGGGCAGGACCCAGGCCCTGTGGTTTCACTGACCCTTCCAAGCAAGGGAAGGTTTTGGAGCATCTCCCCTGAGTATTGATATTGGCGTCTCCCACTTGGCCATCTTCGTACCTGGGATGTTCCTTTGTGACTGGACCCAGAGCTGAGCCACCACGGTCATCATGTTTTTTTTATTATTATTTAAGGGAGAATTAAAAAACAAACCTGCAAACCTAAGCAGAAAAATGGAGTGACCAGCAGACTGGTTACAGGGGAGCAGCACCCTGCCCAGGTTTGGGTGGCCTTGAGGACAAGGAGCAGCTGGTGTGGGATGAGCGGTGCTGGATGTTGGCAGATGGAGATCAGGGTCCTTCTGTCCCCCTGAGGGCAGGGAGGGGACACCACGGAAGTGACGCTGAGAGTGCACTTACTGGAGTGTTGAGCCCCTCGGTCTCACCCAGGGACTGCAGCTACACCAGGGTATTTAAGTTGATTCTCAACCCTCTATAAATCCTGATGGAAAGCGATGCCCATGTGCCCAGGGGTGAAGGGCTGTGCTTGGGCATTTAGTTTGGTTACTTTAAACCCCTTGGACCATCGAGCCCCTGGTGAGGGACCCCCACATCCCTGCACAGCTTTGGGGTGAGGCCTTGGGAGCTCCCAAGGGCTGGGGTTTCACAGCCACCGCCTCATGCTGCCCGACCGACCTGGAGCACCCCAAGACCATGGGGAGCCCCAGGACCCAGGGGTCTCTGTGGGGAGCCTCAGCAGCCACGGGGCATCTCCCATGGGGATTTTGTTCAGGTTTGGGCACAGCAGGGACACAGCCATATCAGTGCCAGCTCTGTATCCGTGTAGCTGTTGGGACCAGCTGACACAAAACACAGATCCTGGGAGGTTTCCTTCTTGTTTCGCACGCGGGGCTCTGGCACAGCACCCATCCTTGCAGGGCCCTGTCCTCAAGGGGTGAGCCCATCTCCCGGTGTGGTCTCATCACCAAAGCATGATTCTCTGTGGTGTGGTTCCTGCTCTGCAGCACAATTCCTTTGCCATGGGGTAAGGGTGGTGTGATTCCCTCCCTGCGGCCCCATCCCATTCCCAAAGCTCCAACAATTCCCTACAACCCTTTTCCCCCTTGATCACATCCCTTCCCCTCAATCCCATGTCTTCACTGTAGCCCCATTTCATCCCAATTATCTCATCCCTTCCCCCCGCTGCCATCCCTTTGCTTGCAGCTCCACCCCTCCCCCCTTTTCCCATTCTTTCCCCACAACCCCATCCTATCCCCTTGATCCCATCTTTTCCCCATGTTCCCAATCCCTTCCCCCAAACCCAGCCCCTTGCTGCCATCTTTCCCCCATGTTCCCATTCCTTCCCGCCGATGCCATCTTTCCCCCATGTTCCCATCCCCTTCCCACACCCTGTTTGACTACACCAACACAGATTCCTTTTCTCTTTTTTTTTCTCTTGTGTTTTTGGGTTTGTTTTTTTGCTTCAGTTTCTCGTTGTTGATAAAAATGCCATCGCTGTCACTGCCAGGAGGGGCAGCCACCAGCCACGCCAACCCCCGCAGCTCCTTCTCCGTGCTGCCACAGGGTTGGGGACAGCAGGGGACAGCACAGGGAGGGGACAAGGGGCTGCCAAACCCACCTAGTGCTCTCTTGCCGCCCATGTACAGGGAGGAGGCACTGGGGTCGCCCGTCTCTGCCCTGCCTGGAGGCTCAAAACCTGCTCGTCCTTCCCCAGCCTCATGCGGGGTTTTCGCTCGGCACCCGGGGAGCCCCTGTCCCCACTCAGTTTGTGTACACCTGAGTCCCAATCACACGCATGATCTCCTTCTGGATTTTGGGGTCCTGAGTATTGATATTGGCGTCTCCCACTTGGCCATCTTCGTACCTGGAAGGGGAAAAGGGAGTGTAAGGGTGTGTTTGGGAGTGCCCTGTGGGTGCTGGCATGGTGGGTGCAGCCTAGACTCACACAAAGAAGAAGCGGGTGCAGACGTGGTCCGAGACGGGGCAGACCCAGATGTTGCCATGTTTCTGCAGGTCCTTGGAGGTGATGACTGCCAGGTGAAAGGGCAGTCGAATGTGGGATGGGGCACAGAGGTCCCAGCCAGGCCCAGCCCAGGGAGGGGACCCTCCCTCCCTTGCCTCGCAGCTGGGAAGGCCAGGGATGCCCAACAGGATGCCCACCCATGGAACTGGGGGTGTCGGTGCTGCCTGGCCACTCCCCCAACCCCCCGTCCCCCCCGCCCTGTTCCCCCACCTTCGCAAAGCGCGATGCAGTTCAGGTTGCGGCTCTGGAGGAAGCGGGACTGGATGGAGCGGGTCTGTGGGGAGAGCAGCCAGTGTTACTTAACCTGGCTAGGGCTGGTGTGTCCCGACCCCAGCACCCATGGGTGCCACAGCCCCATCCCCAACCTCCCCCAGCCTGTCACCTGGGGGATGGTGTTCATCCGGTTGTACCTCTGCACCAGCTCATCCTTCGAAGGCATCCGGTGCTGCCCTTTCCCCATCCCTGTCGAGAAAGGAGGCAGTGGCCATCAGTCCTGGGCAGGGAGCATGCCAGGGGTGATGTGGGGACACATGCCACAGACAGAGATGGCCCCGCTGGGTGCTCCCACCCTGTGTCTGACCTAAGAACCCCCCCAAAAGTGGGTGCAGTGGGCTTTTGGAGCCCAGAAAACATTAGGGGTTTAATTCCCTGCTGCATTGGAAAGTTGCAACCTGGCTGGAATGAGGCTGGTGTGAGTGGAAAGGATGCAGGATGCTGCCCGCTCCCACATGGCTCCTCTGGCCGGCACAATGCCGAGTATTCCTGGGCCCATGCAGGGAGTGGGATGGGAGCGCAGGCAGGACTGGGCAGAGCAGGCAGCCTCTTACCTGAGTATCCAAAGGAAATACTGGAGATGGGGCTCAGATAGATGCCCTTGCCATAGGCTGCTCCATGCAGCTTGCAGGGAAACACCAGGGTGAGCGCCGCGGTGTCGCCCCGGCAGCGTGGGCTCGGTGGCGGAGGCAGCGCAGCCCCAGCTGCCTGCCCTGCTCCCTGCCCGCCCGCCCGCCCCGCGGCCAGGGCGCAGGGCGCGGGGAGCCTTACCTGCAGTTTGGTGTAGGAAGCATTGACCAGCCCGTTGCGGAGGATGGAGTGCCAGTTCTCAATGTGAGAGCCGCTGCAAGAAGCCAGCCCCGCGTCAGCTCCCCGGCACCCTGCCCCGCAGTGCCTGCTTTGGGGGCTCCCACTGCTCCCCAGGAACTCACTGGAAAGCAAAGGTGCTGCCATAGAGTTTCTTGGCAGTGCGGAACCGGGCTTCCTTGGCCGGAGGGCTGCTGAGCAGGAGGAACTGGTGGGAGGTGTGCATGAACTTCAGCTGCTACCAGCAGAAAAGGAAGAGCAAAGGCGACGCCAGCAGGGAGAGAGGACAGACAGACAGAGATCAGGCACGGCAGCCTGGTCCTGTGCCAGGCCCAGCCCTGCTTAGGTCATCCTGGGCTTGCTAGGAGGGCCCATGCCATCCCCTGTCTCTCATTCCCTATTCCACATCAAATAGCCTCCATGTATCTTCCTGTATCCTTCTCACAGGCCATCCCAAAGGCTGCATCCTATACCCCAGGCCCTTGTATCATCCACCCCACATCCCTACATCCTGCATCACACACAACCCCTCCACACCACAGCCCACATACTACGTCCTGCATTCCACACCCTCCATCCCATGATCCATATCCTACATCCTGCACCCCACATCTCATATCCTACATACCACCCTCCATATCCTATGTCTTGCATCCCATGTACCACATTCCACTCTCTTTATCCCACATCCCAACCCCATACCGTTCCTCCCATGCCCTCCATCCCACATTCCCATCTCCCATGCCCTCCATCCCACATGCCACACCCCACCTGGAGCTAGGCTAGGCCCCTTACCCTGCTGAGAGGCAGCTTAACAATGTGGGATCTGTTGCTGGAGATTATCCTTGGGAAGAGGAAGAGGAGAAAGGTCAGACAAGGTGACCCCATGATCCTCTGGGAACAGGGCCAAGCCAGGAGCTGCACCAGAACCCACCCCACAGTTGGTGGATAGCAGCAACCAGAAGAAAGAGGCCGTGAGGGGCAGAGGGGCTCCTGCTGGGGATGCCCAGCTTCCCCCCCGACATCCCTCTGTCCTGGGGGAGTGGGGCAGCAGGGGAGGGATACAGGGCAGGAGGGATACAGGGCAGTGGGGAGGGACATGGGACAGCGGGAAGGGATGTGGTGCAGCAGGGGATGGAGCTGGAGCACCCCTGGCCTTACCACTGCAGGAGGGGATGAGCTAGAGGGTCCAGCTTGTCCATCTGCTTCTTGATCTCCAGGTAGGACCCCTGGCAGAGGTGAGAGTGGGTGCAAGTGGATCCCCCAGCACCCACCCACCACAATGCCACCCCCTGCAAAGGATCTTGCAGTGGGGGGTACTCCCATGGGGCCAAGGGGCCGTGCCAGCTTACCTGGGTCATCTCCCGGATGGACATCACGCTGTCCAGGGCCTTCTGCAGCCGCTCATAGTTCTTCTTCTACAGGTGGGGCAGGAGGGAGGGGACCATCAGAGGGGTTTTCAGAGCTCCCCCAGCCCCATCAGCCCCCAGCACGGGGAAGCATTGCCCCTCTGGGTGCTTACCTTGGGGTTGAAGGCAAGCGTTTTGGGATCATTGGGGTCCACCACGGAAGGATAAGGCTCGAAGATGATACTCTTGCGGGGTGACTCCAGAGCAGCACGGCACATGGCCACCAGTAGGTCCACCACCTTAGGGACAGCACATGGGGTGAAAAGAGAGCACCTTGAGGTGACAGTGTGATCATCCACTGCATGCACTCCTACCTCAGCACCTGTGGCCACCTCCTCTGCTGCGCCGGACATGACGCCCAGGGTGTAGAAGGAGAAGACACAAAGCTCCCGGGTGCACACCGCTGGCTGCAAAGGGGACAGGAGCAATGGGGAGGGGCGGGGATGGTGACAAGAGGTGACAGCCCACAGCCACCCACTCCCTGTTGCCCAACCTTAAGCATGGAGCCGTTCTGGAAGACGTGCTGCTCATCACACACCACGCAGTACTCATTGAGCGTTGGAATCCGCTGTTCGGCGTACTTCATGATCTGAGGGAGAGGATGGTGGAAGACAGCTCCCACCGTGGCCACAGTGCTCAAGAGGAGGCTCCGGGCAGTGGGATGGGGGATAAGTGGGATGTGGGATGAGTGGGGAGGATGCTCTGGGCAGCAGGATGAGGGCCAAGCAGGATACAGGGCAATGAGGAGGATGCTCTGGACAGTGAGATAGGGTTAAGTGGGATGTGGGGCAGTGGGAAAGATGCTTTGGGCAGCAGGATGGAGCTCAGCAGAACACAGGACAGCAGGAGAGATGCTCTGGCTGGTGGGACGGGGCTGAGGACACTCACCTGGACGAGGAAGCCATACTCCAGCGTAGGAATGTTCTTGCAGTGGCCGCCGACCTGCGATGCAGTCAGAGGGGAGCCAGCTGCGTTATCCCCTTTCCCCTATGCACCCTCACCCCGACGTGGCACCGGCAGCCCCCAACAACCCCCCTGGCACAGCGGGACCCTCGACACACCAACGCCCTCTTGAGGACACTGATGCAGCAGGGACAGGGCACCAAAACCCTGCGGGACACCCCGGCCAGCGTCCCAGCTTGCCCACCAGCACCCAAGGGTGCTCGGACAAGGCCCAGGGTAGAAACCCCACAGGGGATCCTCCCAACCCAAGGAGGTCCCACTACCCCATGACAAGCTATCTGACCCCACAGCAGCTCCCGGGAAACCGGAAAGGAAAGGAGAGGAAAGCAAAGCCCCGAGGCGGGGAGGCACCCACCAGGATGTTGAAGGGGGCGACACCTGCCTGGGTGCTGGCTGGGGGGTAGCCGAAAACCTCCACCTTGGGGTTCTTCACCGTACACGAGACGGAGCGGTTCATCAGGCGATTGACGCGAGCCTCTGGGATGCCCAATTTTCCCTTCAGCACTGAATCTTGGATGACGGGGAAACTGGGAGACCTGCGGGCACAGAGTCCTGGTTTGGCATCATCTTCTTCTACCCCACTGTTATCTGGTGCCGAACGCACCCTTCCTCTGTTTTTTGGGAGCAAGCTCCACCTCCTCAGGCTCTGGCAGAGAGCAGCAGTGTCCATGGGGGAGTGAGGAAACCGAGGCCCAGTGCCAGGTCTCCAACCACCCAGAGGAGGGGACAGCGGACTGGTCCCTTGGGGACACCATCAGGATCTCACTTGGGGATGGGGGAGAAGATGCTGAGGCCAGCACGAAATTTCTTGATGGTGCCACTTGTCTTGAACCAACTGTGACGCTTCTCCTGCTGGGTCTTCAGGAAATCGTTGCTGAGATGTTTCCATTGCTGGGATGTGAACATGCCCAGGATCCTGCCAGAGAGGTGGCACAAGTGCTTGAGTGGGGTGCCAGCACACATGGGTGCTTCAGTGTCCACTGAGCCTGGTGGTCCAATGCCACTCAGCTCCTCTTCTTCCCCACTCAAAGCTGGTGTTGAGCCCATTACTGAGCTGTGTGGCAGATAAAAGATGTTGACATGGGGACACGTGGCACCTGGCCAGTTTTTGGGGCAGAATTGTGACCCTGTGGGCCACCCCACCCACCACCCTTCAGTGCCCACCACGTTTCAGTTCTTACTTCTTCAGCTGCAGACCCAGCCCAAAGCCCTCCTTGTTAGATGGCTGGAAAACCTCAATGGATGGTTCTGCAGGGAGAGGAGGACAAGCTGTTGGTGCCACTGTGGCGTCTCTCCCAAGGGCACATGGGGATACCCTGTCCTGCCTGTTCCCACTCACCAGGACCATCGAGGTATTGTGAGAGGGAGAAGCGCAGGCGCAGGACAATGGGCTCCGTCCGCAGCACCTTCCATGCTGTTGCCACCTCCTCCTGCCAAGGAAGAGTCATCATTCAGCACAGCTGCCAGAACCTCCAGCCACAGAGGGAAATTTGGAGACCTCCCAGCACATGATCCCTCCCTCCCAGTGCCAATTTTGTGGGGCGCCCCGGGCACTCACATCGAGGAAGCTGATGTTCACGTGGAGGTCAATGTCCACATCATCGATGGTCCCATACTCCCTGCGAAGACACACGACACCACGGGGTGACGGGGTGAGGCTGGTACAGGGCTGAAATCCTTGTGTGGGGTGCAGGGCAAGCAGGCTCATGGTGCAGTGACAGGCACATGTGGCTCCCCATGTATCAAGTGTGTGTACCCCTGAGCCCAGAGTGGCATGGGGAAAGCACCTGGATTGTGGATAAGTGCTGCGGATGTCACAGACTGGTGCTCAGGGGGTGGGACGGCTGGGTGCCCCAGGAATGGTCAACAGGATACCTGGGATGGCACAGTCAGGTGTGCCAGGTGTGGCACAGCTGGGTGCTCAGGGCTGGCATAGCCAAATGCCTGGGGAAGCCATGGCCTGGTACCCTGGGAATGCCACAGCTGGATGCCCCAGGCATGCCACAGACTAATGTCCAGGGATGGTACAGCTGGGTGTGCAAGAATGGCATGGTCAGGTCTCTGGACATGTACAGTCAGGTGCCCCAGTGATGCCACTGCCCTGGCTATGGCACAACTGCGTGTCCAGGATTGCCATGCCTGAGTGCCCAGGGATGCGAAAGCCGGGCATCTGAAGAATGCCATGTCTGGGTGCCCTGGGTATGGCACAGCCAAGTGCCCAGGGATGATGCAGATGGGTGCCCTGGGGGTGGCACAGCTGGGTGCCTAAGGATGGCATGGTCGGGCATTGGGGCTGGCAGGCACAGTTGCACCTACCTGACAGCCACAGCATTCTCGCTGTAGATCTCCTTCACGGCCTCGATGTCAGCATCCAGCTGTGGGTGACGGTACAGGTCGGCGGCACAGGTTCCCTGTGGCACAGTACCGAAGGCACCATCAGACCCGGACACCCCACAGCCACAAACTTGGGACTGAACACGGGCCGGAGGTCCCAACAAGCCCACCCTTGGGACCGTGGGACCTGGCACCTGCAGTGCTTACCTGGACGCCATAGAGAAACTCCTCAGACTCGTTGTCCCCATCAGAGTCATCATCCGTCCAGTACTGGCCCTTGAGGTCCTGAGGGGCAGAGCATTGGGGGCCCATGGATTAGGGGGGTCAGAGAGCTGGGGGGCTGCAGGGATGGAAGGAGAGGGTTGGAGGGATTAGGTTATGGAGGAGAAGGTTTGGTGAGTGGATTGGGGGGAGCAGGTTGGGAGGAGCAGACTAGGGGGAGTAAACTGCGGGGAGCAGGCAGGATAGAGTGGATTGGGGAACAGGTTGAGGGGAGCAGTTTAGGGGGAGCAGTGTGAGGGGCAGGGTGATGGGAGAGCAAGTTGGGGTGAACAGGATGGGGGCCAGCAAGATGGGGGGAGGCGGATGAGGCAGTGGGACAGGAGCATTTGGATGGAGGGAAAGGGATGTGGGCAGTGGGATAGGGAGTTTGGGGGAGTAGGCTGGGGAGCTGGATGGTGGCAAGCGAGATAGGGGGCAGAGCAAGAGGGTGCAATGGGCTACGAGAGCAGGTTATGAGGGGAGCAAGACGGGGGTAATGAGACGGGGGCAGTGGGCTGAGGGGAACAGAATGGGGCAGTGGGACGTGGTGGAGTGGGCTGGGGGGTGCACGATGGGAACAGCGGGTGGAGGCAGGACGGATGGGGACAACGGGCGGGGAGCAGAGGAATGGGGACAGAGGAATGGAGGCGAGGGTATGGGTGGCAGAGGGACGAGGGGGCAGAAGGAATTGGGGGGATGGGGGCCAGGAAGATGGAGGGGCAGGGGACTAGAGGGGATGGGGAGGGATGAGAGGATGGAGGGCAGAGGGGATGGGGGGGCAGAGGGGACACAGCCGGGGGTCGCCGCGGCCCGCCCCCCGCAGCCCCCGTCCCTCACCATCTCAGCGGCCGGGCGGGCGGGCCAGCGCCGCCATGCTGCCGCGCCATCCGCGTGACGTCACGGCCCGCGCCGCCCGCAGCGCGCTCGCAGCGCCGGCAGCTCGGGGCTACATCGCGGGGCCCGCACCGCGGTACCCCACGCGGTGGGCACCGTGTCCCCAGTATGGAGCACCCCTCCTGGGTTCCCAGTGTCCCCAGCACAGGGGCTCCATGGTCCCAGTATGGAGCATTCATCCTGGGTTTCCAGTGTCCCCACGGCCCCTCAACAGGGTGTCCAGTGCCTCCTGCAGGGGGTCTCCAGCCTGAGGACTCCATGGAGCCCCAGCACAGGGTGCCCACGCTGGGTCCCACACAGCTGGCACGGAGTCCCCATGGCCCCAGTGTGGGGTACCCAACACCTCAGTAGTGTCTCCGTGGTCCCAGCGTGGTGTCCCCACAATCCCACTGCAGAGCACCTGTATTTGGTCCCCAGGATCCCTACAGTCCCCAGCTCACGGTGCCCAGCACCTCGGCACTGTGTCTCTATGGTCCCAGCACACCATTGCCACTACAGAGCACCCACAATTGGTCCCCCATATCCATGGTGCCCAACACCTCAGCAGTGTCCCCACAGTCCCACTGCAGAGCACCCATATTTGGTCGGCAGCCCAGAGCACCCAACACCCCAGCACAGTGTTTCCACGGTCCCATTGCAGAACCCCAGTGACCCCAACACCTCAGCCCGGTGTCCCCGTACCCCCCCCCCCATTGAGCATCCACATTTGGTCCCCAACCCAGTGTTCTCAGCACGTCAAGCCCGGTGTCCCCACGAGTCCCCTTGCAGAGCAACCACATTTAGTCCCCCGTGTCCCCAGCCTGGGGCGCTCAGCACCCGTGGGCTCAGCCAAGACAAGGGCCCCACCTCCCGCCGGGGCTCCTGTGGGGAGAAGAGGACAACACCGCTCTTGATTGGCCGCTTGGGAGCGTACACCGTCGCCTGATTGGCCGCCCGGCCGCAGGTGCCGCAGCCTGATTGGCCGCTCGGGTGCGTGCGCTGCCTCCTGATTGGCCGTCCGGTCCGCGTGCGGAGTTGCAGCACCTCCCTCCGCTCCTTGTGCGTCCGCCGGAAAAAGGAGTCCCGGCGCGCGCTGCCTCCTCTCCCGTGGCGGGGCGGGCGGCGGAAGGATCTGCGGGGGGGGGGTGTGGAGGGTGGCCGGGGGCGGTGCTGCGGCCGGCCGGGATCACCTTGGCGGCGCGGCGGGGCGGCGCGGTGTGCAGAGCGGCGGCGGCTCTCGGCGGGGACGGGTGTGGTCAGCTGGGTGCGGCAGGTAACGGCGGCCGGGGCACCGGTGACAGTAATATCCACTCCCGCCCGCGACAGGGTGGCACCGGCACCACCCGCGCGAGGGTTCCCCCTCAGGGGCGGCTGCGGAGCCCCCGGGATGTGGGGTGTGCGCGTGCGGGGGCTTGCGGCGCGAGCACGTGGTGGGTCCGGCCTGGGGCGAAGCCGCTCTCCCGGGGCAGAGGGGAGTGTCCGGTCCTCGAGACGAGGGACCGAGAGGGGGTGATCCGGTTCTTGAGATAAGGGACCGGGGACAGAGGGTCCGGTGCTCGAGGCGTGGGACTGGTAAGTGGAGGGGAGGGATCCGGTGCTCGAGGTGGGGCTGAGGCCATGGAGCGTGGGACAGCGGGGAGAAGGTCCAGTCCACGAGATTCTCGAGATGAGGGATCG
The DNA here is from genome assembly GCA_033556795.1 of Tapera naevia. Taxonomy (NCBI): domain Eukaryota; kingdom Metazoa; phylum Chordata; class Aves; order Cuculiformes; family Neomorphidae; genus Tapera; species Tapera naevia. The sequence continues at coordinate 722,140 of JAUMJJ010000353.1, forward strand.
GGGGCAGAGGGTCCGGTCCTCGAGGCGAGGGACTGGTAAGGGCAGGAGGCGCTCGAGGTGGGGCACCGGTAAGGGAGAGTGGGGGGTCCGGTCCTTAAGAGAAAGACCGTGGGGAGAGCTTTCGGTCCTTGAGGCGAGGGACCGGTAAGGGGGGGGAGGGGAAGAGGATGTCTGGTCCACGAGGCGAGGAACCGGTAAGGAGAGGGAGCAGGGGCTCGGTCCTCGAGGCGAGGTACAACGCGGGGGTTCGACCCACGGGGCGAGCGTCCGGGGAGGGACAGTCTGGTGTTTGAGGCTGGGTAGCGGCACCGGAGGAGCATTGCAGCACTTCGTCCGGTTTCCCGACGGCTGGGGCTGGAGCGGAGTCCTCTGTGAGGCTGAGTCAGCCGCCCCCCCTCGCTCCCCCCTCCGTGCAGCGCTCACGTAAGTGCCGCGGGCATCAGTGCGATCAGCGCACGGCTCGCCGGGCTCGGCAGTGATGCTGCAGCCTCTCGGAAGAGAAGGCCCCGTCTGCATTAATCTTGCGCCTGCCTGAACACGTCCCATTGATTAGGACAGTCCTGAACTGTGGAAACCTTTGAAACGTGTTTAGAGCTCTTTGCAGGGTATGAATAGCGCTTTTGTCGACGGACAATGGCAGCCTCGGGCTGTCCCTCAGACTCCTGAAAGTAGAGGCAATCTCCTGGAACCGGTTTTGTTCTGATAATGCAGCTCGTTATCTGCAGAGCCCAAGTTAAGAGAAATCTGTGTTTTACGGAGGTTTTTGTGATGGTAATAACTTTCTGATTCCCCCCTGCCTCTGTGAAGAGCTGCTGATCCTGACTTGCCTTGGCCTGGAGGCTGGATGACAAAAGAGGTTTTTTGGTTACCCAGATACCTCTGGGAAAACTCGAGGGCTTCTTGTGCAACAAGCACTTTCTAATTAAAAACAGTCCAGTCCTAAGCATGTATTTTTCTGCCCTATGTCCCGTGTATAAAGCAGAATTTAGGCTAATTTAGAGGACTTCAAATCTGATGGCCCGTGGGTTGTGTTGGTACCAGCTGTGTTACCAAACCATCACCAGGTAAAAGCAGGCCTTTTCTACCAGAGCAGGAAACTCTACTGCGAGCCACGTGCTTGATGTGGGACTCTTGCTGTAAAAACCCTTCCGAGGAACTTTCACTTTCAATAGACAATGAGTTTGCAGTAGAGCAACCAGTATTTTACTGACTACCTGCTTCTTTATCTGCCTAAAGTAATAAATTTTACAGATCCTGAAAGTATTTGCATTAACTGGAGTGCTCCAACACCAGTGTTGATTCCCTTTCCACGTGCTGAGCTGATAATTGAATTTATTACACACAGAACGTTTCCAGGCTGGCTGGACCACGTGCTGGTCCTTTCATTGCTGTCCCTTGGGGAAGGTGGTGCGGGGCCACTGCAGCATGCGGTGATGAATGGCACGTAGGAAATGGGGCTGCAGTACCTTGGCGCTGCCGCCTGCAGCCGGGTGCGCAGCACATCTTCACCCTGGGCCTGGGGATGCAGCAGAGGGATCTGTAGTTCTACTTAGCTATAGTTAAATGTAACCCTCCTCGACTTTCTTTTATAATGTAAAAAAGATTTCCACATCTTCCTTGATCGCATCTAGTCTTGATTTTCACTGGCATGCGGTGAAGCAGGAGGCTCCTTGTTCTGTCAGAACAACGCACTGCACAGTTAAGTTGTAGGTGTGCCTGCACTGGAAATACCCTCGAGATCAGTCTGTCTCATCACTAGATGAGATGATACTCATTGTCTCTTCTCACTTTATTTTTTCGTTAAGCCTCCTTTGTGTCTTTGCCATCCAGGGAGGGCAGCTTAGATAAGTCTCCCCCCGGGAGCTGGCAGCTAATCCATCTGCAGGCAGGGAAGGTCACCCAGTACTGTGTGGGCTGGCCTGACCTTCCTGGCCCCCATAACTCATTTGCTGAAAAGCCAGAGAGGCACCTGGTTGTGGAGCTGTGGCTCTCCAGGCAGAGTGTACACCAGCCAGGAGAAGGCAAGATCCTGTGGGTCCTGTCCAGCAGAAAAGGGGTGGTACTTTGGGGTGGCCATCTTTGCTTGCATAACAGTGCGATGCCACCACCTGCAGCAGTCAGGCTGGGAAGAATGTGTTGTCCTCCCTCTTGGGAAGAGAGTTTGACGGGCTATATTAGGAGGTTGCTTTGCTGCAGATCTGAGTTTTTTGCTGTTGAGTGCCTTCTGGATTGAATACAGCTGATGTTTTTCTAGGCTTTTTTTTTTGCTTTTTTTTTTTGAATCTGAAGGCCTGCCCGGTTTCATAACCCTGCACTTCTCAAATGCAAGTACTAACTCAGACCATTTCTGCCTCTGGTCAGGAACAGCTGGGCACGAGCAGCCTTTTTCTGCAGTGTCAGTGAGGTTGTGTAAGTAAGGCTGACCCATGCAGAGGTAATGAAACCAGAACTGTCACCGTCTGCTTTCCTTGCAGCTCTTAAAGGCAATAAAACATCTCTGTCTGGTGTGGAGGTAATTAATGCCAGTCCTACCTGGGGAAAGTCCCTTCAGGGCTGCCTGACTCCCAGTTTCCACTTCCCCTTGTCACTGATAATAGCAAAGGCTTGGGCAGGGGTGGGGATTGCCCCTGCCTCTTCTTTCTTCCTCCCCGAGGGCAGATCTGAAGGTGCCTGGATTTCTCTGAGCTGACCACAGGATGAGCTGGCTGCATTAGTCACCTCCCTACTGCAAAACCAGTTGTCCTGACCTCAAACGGCTCTTTCTAGAATATTCAAGAGTTGGGGAGATGCCAGACATCTTCAGGATGCCCTGTCTGAAACAGAGGCAGCCCAAGTATGAAACTTGGGAATTTAATCCTTATGCCTTGAGGAAGGAACTTGGATTTATTCAGTGCTTGAAACATTCAAGCTTTGTAGAGTTTTGCTTCCTCTGCCTTTCTCAGTCAGCTCAGACTGAGTGCTTGGTGTCTTTGGGTGTCCTTGAGGTCCTTGCTGTTTGATTAAAAAAAAAAAAAACCCAAAAAAAATACCAAAAAACCCAAACAAGTCTAGGGTAGTGGGAAATGCCAGACATTCCTGGTATATTTATAAGACTGGTCCTTCCAGTAGAATTCAGTCAGTGCTTTGTAAATATGTGGTAGTGGGAGGCAGGAGGAAGTATAAAAAAGCAAAGCTGTTGGTAGCAGGGCACGTTGCTGTGGGCAGATGGGTATTGGGGATACTTTTAGGTTGCTGCGTTTCTGCTCTCGCCCCTGGACAAGGTCATGGTGTCTCTGGTTAATTTTTTTGAGCTCGCTGAACTACTGGAAAATCTTGTGAAGGGGATTCTGATTGGGAGCTTTTCTTTCCTTTTTATTTATATATAAAGTCTTTTGGTGGGGGGTTAACATTTTGCAAACGATCTGAGGGGTGGGGGATTTCTGTGACATAGAGAGAGCTCACCTGCCTATTTTTAAAAACTTGCCAGTCATGCTCTGCGTGCGGCTTCCGTCTCGGGATCCCGTTGTTTCATATTCCTCTTGTTCCCAGAAGCTGCCCAGACCTACTCACCTGTGTTTGTGTGGAGGTGGCTTTCCAGCAAAGGCTTGTTTTTTTTGGCACCTAGAGAAGCTGGTGCTGCTCCGCAGGTGTTGGAGGATGCAGCAGCAAGTGTTAGAGGCCTAAAACACAATGTTTCGGGGCTGACCAGAGGGTTTTCCTATAATAATGGGACACTGTCGGGTGTTTTATGTGGGCAGGCCTTCTTGTACTGACTCTGGTGAATCAGCAGCTTTTGGCAGGGCTGAGGGAAAGGAGGCTTTGCCAGGACAAATTATGGTTTTCACTGGCCTGACTCTTTTCTGCCGCATGGGAGCGAGGCAGTGGTGAGTCAGGGTTGTCTGCAAGAGGATCCGCACGATCTGCACGTACGTGGGGAAGGTCTGCAGAGCAGAAGCAGCTGAGGGGAGGAGCGAACGGAGCCTCTGCGGCAGCAGAGAGGCACATGGCAGACTGGCAGGAGATGTCCCTGCCTTCAACTTTAGAGGCATGGTTCCTTCTGGTCAGTCCTGCTAGCTTTGACAGAGCTTTTGGGTTTATTAGTGCCTCTGGCTTAAAGCTGAATACACTGAGCTAACGCCATTTTATGATTTATTGGGTTGTTTTTGTCTGCTTGTGATAGGCCAAACAGAACCCCTGCTCTGTCCCTGCCTTTGGTTGAACAGCAGCCTGTGTTTCTACAAGCGCCACACTGAAGACTTATCTTATAGGTGAAGGCAGTTTATGCTGAAAGAGCAGCCTGCTTTGAATATCCCATGTGCTCAGGTTTGAAGTCAAACTGCTGTTTGAAGTCAAAGCTAATGCTCTGCCCATGCCAGTAGCCGCTGCCTTACATCACTGTCTTACTGGAGGCTTTTTGAACCCTAGCAGTCTAGCCTGGGCAGGTTGAGGAGGACAGACAGCTTTTAGCTGCTACTTGAGAACAAAATTATTGTGGTACTGCGTTTTGTGGGCAATTAGAAATGCCTGAAGGCACTAGCACTGCTGGGAGATGAGTGTCCTCCCATCCCAATGGACAGTTAAGCCGCAGTTCAGTTTCCCAAGTTTCTCTTGGGATAGTGGGCTGTTCCTGCTGTGGGGACGCTCTAGTCCTGTAGAGGCAAGCAACCTGAGTTCAGTGAGGGTTTTCTTTTTTATCCAAACTTTGAAAAAACATCCAGTCTAAACCTTGTGGTGGTGTTCTGCTGCCCCAGATGAGGGGGAATGCAGGGTATGGGTGAGACCTGCCAGCGTCTTTGGTTTGAAGATGGACCTTGAGCATATTAAAGAAACCTTCAGTCTTTCACAGGCTCTTTGCTAAGATGTTGTATTTAATCAACTCAAGTCTACTTGTTTGTGCAGGCTTAAAGGATGGGTTTGAAGCTTGGGATGACTTTGCTGTGATTATGTGCTTCTCAGCAGAAGATTGCCTATGTAAGAGCATTTCTGCACTCCTGTTAGTGCCAAATTGTCCCACTCCCCAGTTGTGATGGGAAATGCAGTTGAGGCCAGTAGGAGAAATGACTGGAAAGCTGGGGGGAGGAGGCAGAATCTCTGCCTGCGCATTCAAGTGCTTGAATTTTGTTGCGTTGTGTAGCTCCAGGGGAAGACTGGCAATGAAGAGAAGCTATGAAGGGAACATCTGCATAGAAGGCAGGTGAGCTTTGGGTGGTGTACGTGGGGAATGACATGGAAATAGTGTGTCTTGCCTGTGTCTAAGACTCTCAAGTAGGCACATAAAGATAGTTTGACCTGGTAGCAGCTTTCTTGTTACCTCCATATTCATACATGGGTGTGTTGGTGTCTCTACTTGATAGGCAAGTTTGCGTGATTCCTAAACCTGGCGCCGCTTTCTTCTCTCTAGACACAGGATTCCAGCAACAATGTCGAAGCACCATGATGCAGGAACTGCTTTCATCCAGACCCAGCAGCTGCATGCTGCCATGGCGGACACCTTCCTGGAGCACATGTGCCGCTTGGACATCGATTCGGAGCCAACCATTGCCAGAAACACCGGCATCATCTGCACCATTGGTAGGTGTTCCTAGATAGGAGTTGCAGCTGTGAACCCCTGTGCTGGTGAAACTTGTTAGGGAAATTGTGCAAAGGCTTCACTTTCATCCCTTGCCAGGGCTGAACTCATGTATTGAAAGAGCATGACTTTCCCATATCTTTCTAGTCCATGGTATTGCTTAAATGAGAACTGCTTAGGTTCTGCTGTGCTCCTCCAGGCAAGTTAAAACAAACCCTGCTGCTGTAGAGATGAGCTGCTTCAGCATTGGGCAAGACTGCATCCATTATACCTTTTCTCTTCCACATGAAAGAGCCTGGCGTGTGTGGGTTATCTCATTATTTTTTACAAAGTTAATATTAAACTCTTTTCTCCTCCTAGGCCCAGCCTCCCGCTCTGTGGAGAAGCTGAAGGAAATGATTAAATCTGGAATGAATGTTGCCCGCCTCAACTTCTCTCACGGCACCCACGAGGTAAGGGTGGGGTCTGAGCTGATGCAGCCCTAGTAGGTCATGTGTGTGTGTGCTGGCCCTTTCTCTCGTGGAAGAGGGAAATCCAGCTTAGTCCAGACCAGCCTTAGTGTGGCAAGGTGAAACTCAGCTTTGCTTTTGGAGAAAATGTGCTGGCTGTACATACTGAGCCTGTGTAATTGCTGATAACATGTAAGTGTGCTTTCTGAGCTGTTTTGAAAGCAGTTCCAGTCGGTTCCGCACCCTTCTCTGTACCAGGGGGCCAAGTAACTGATATTTGACACTTGTGTGCCAACTGCTTACCATGAAATCCTTCAGTTCTTCCTCTTGTCTTGCAATTTGCTGTACAAAACTGCAACTTCTCAGTTCACAGCAGGAGCTGAGAGCGTCTGTTCCTGTTCTGCTGTGCACCTCTGCAGCAGTACGAACTATCAGTTGTTTGTCTTGCTTCCTGTTTCACTGCTGGGGCTTTTGCAAGCAGGTGATCAATGAATAACCTTATCTCAAAGGAAAGCTGTTAGTGATTTGAAGTAATTACTATGCATGGTTGAAAGATTTGAACTCCTGGGTTTGCTTGGCTAACCCTCTGCTGTGATTGTGCTCATGGCTCCTTGAGAGGTGATGTGATGAACTTCTAAGAATAAGGTCAAAAGAAATCAACACTTTGTGGCAAACAAGCTTTCATTGATATAAATAGATGAGGTCCTCAGCGATACTGGAGGAGCTGAGGATCCCATTCCAGGTTCCCCATAATGCTGCCCTGAGCCTTCCCTCTTTTTTTACCCTGGCTGCCCTCCAGCTTACAAAATGTCAGACGGTAGCCAGTAGCAGCTGTAGGTGGCTTTGCTTATTGAACCATGGGACTCGCAGTGCGTAACAGCTTGGCCTCTCACCCTCATGGCCTTTAAAGGCCACAGGGCACTGTCAAAGCTGAAAGGTCTGGTACATAGCTGTGGAGAACCGTCAGACCTTGACTAAACGCCCCAGAGTAGTGTCAGTGCATAGGCTGCAGTTAGCAGAATCTGCTTGAAGAAAGGGTAGCGTGGAATAACTGCCTCTCAGTAGACAAATCCTGCAGCTGGGTGGCTCAGCAGGGAGTTGGTGGTCAGGCTGAAACTGGGAATTCTCACACTGTTACTGCCCAGCGGAGCTGTTCCTGTGGTTTGTGTACTTGTTAGCTGAGATTAAGGACAGGGACTGTGTCTTCGTGCTTTCAGAGAGCTCTCACTGCACATTTCATACAGGTGAGGTCAGATTGCAGCAGAGTCTGATCTTATTGTCCGCTCCTGTTGAGTTCCACTGTCTTGAGTCTCCTCCTGACTCCTGCAAAACACTGATTTCTAGTGAAGCCCCCAAAGAGTTTTCATCTGTTGTGAGTGCTTTGGTTCTTGTGTCCATCCCAAAACATTTAACAGGGCTTTGACTATAGCAGAGGTGCTTTAACACCTGGCTGGCACCCTTTCATATAGGAAAAAAAAAATTGCTTTTGCTTCCAGCTCTGCCTGCATTCCTGTTCTGTATATGTAACTTTTCAGGAAGTTGGACTCCCTAGGAGGCAGTTAGTTATTGCTATCAAACTAAAAGAGGAAAATTCCCAGGTGACTGGGACCAGATAAACTTAATGGCACTGTTCAGGCATATTTCCTGTACTACATTTATCTAGGCTGTGGTGCATGGAAGGGCTGGGGCAGCCTAGTCTTGGCTTGCACACTTCATCAATAAACTTTTCCTGCTAAAGGAGTTAGTATTTGGGGTGTATCTCTGGTTGAGGGCGTGCATGTGAACTTTAGAACAGCTTTTTCCATCCCCACCTTCCTGGTGCTAGGTTATTGTCCCTGTGATACCTGAAGTTTGTGTGTGGGGCTCATCAAGGCAGACAAATGGTGTGGAGGAACTGGGTGTTTCCAGGTGAGTCAGGTCAAATGCCATCCGTCTGTGGCCCAGAGAGGGGAAAGAGTATTTTATCTACAGAAGTCTGTCAAGTATTACACAAGTTGCAGTCAAGGTTATCTCTTAATGTTGTTTGAGCAAGTAGAGTAAACTGATCTGCTGGTCATCTGAAGCTTGTTTGAGGTGATTGGGATGGGAATTTCCCTGCAGAACTGTCTGTCTTAGAATTGGCAGCGATATTGAAATGCTCTTGCACAAGTGAAAGTTTGAAAGCCTTGTGTGTGGTTGTGATTGCTTTGGCTCTTGAAATAAAATGTAAATACTTAAATGGATAATGGCCTTTTAGCAAATCCTTTATCTTCAGGGGAAGTTTAAGCCAAAGAGTTGTAAAAAACCTTGTCCATCTGCTCACCTGTGGGACTGATAAGGAGAGGTCAGGCTGGACATGTGGGAGTCAGCAGTGCGGAGAATGACATCCTGCCTTCTGTATGTGACAATTGCTTAGCTGTGACACTTCCTCATGTTTGGGAGTCTTCCCATGCACATAATCATCCCGCTGCCCATGCTGCCGATGCTCTGCTGTGTTGAATATGCAGGTGTTCACAGCTTTTGGAAACATTCTTCCTCAAGCCTATTGGTTGTTGGGTCATCTTGAAAAGGACCTGATGAAAAATCACTTCAGCCGGGCGTCTGGGCTGTCTCCTTGAGTTGTCCTTCTGGGACTAGAACTGAGGGACAGTGAAAGCACAGCCACATAACTGCTAGACAGCCTTTGTATCTTCACACTCTGCTTTTCTGAAATTGATCATAATGGTAGAGCAGAGTTGTCAACTTGGGCAGTATTTGGAGTGCATAGTGATCTTTGTTGAAAGCGGTGGAGTAGAAGTGGTCTGAATGTTTCCATTGTTTTCCTTGCCAGTATCATGAGGGCACAATCAAGAACGTGCGAGAAGCTACGGAGAGCTTTGCATCTGATCCCATCACCTACAGACCTGTGGCTATTGCACTGGATACCAAGGGACCTGAAATCCGAACTGGACTCATTAAGGGAGTAAGTTGCCCTTTTTTTTTTCCCCTCCCACTTCTTCCAGCGTGTGAGACCAGGTACCGTGTTGTGCCTGTGGCCTTGTTTCTGAACAGAGCTGACTACCAAAGACAAGGATGAACTGCTGCAGGCTGGAAGGTGGTTGTGTGCTGGTTTTCAGTGGTTTTGCTAAAACACATGTTTTGACACGCAGAGTGGCACAGCAGAAGTGGAGCTCAAGAAAGGTGCACCGCTCAAAGTGACCCTGGATGATGCCTTCATGGAGAACTGCGATGAGAATGTGCTGTGGGTGGACTACAAGAATCTCATCAAGGTTATAGAAGTTGGCAGCAAAATCTATGTGGATGACGGTCTGATTTCCTTGCTGGTTAAGGAGAAAGGTAGATAACAATAGTTCCAGCTATGCCTATTTGTTTTTTAACTCGGGACATATTTGTGCGTCCCTCCTCTGTTTCCTAGCTTGCAGTTGTGAATTAAAGTAAGACATACATGGTCCTTAATGTTGTGAAACTTCGAGCAAAACTTTCTCTGCTTCAACTGCAGCAAATTTCCAAGAACTGACTTTAACTGGGTTTCACTAGACTGTCATCTAAGTCACTTCTTCGAAGGTGAATGTGTGGTAGGGATATAGCAGTCCTCGTGGTCAAAGCCTGTTTAGCTAATTCATACTTTAGCCAGCTGATTCATACTTTTAATGCAGGATTTAACTAGTTTTACAGCACAAACCCTGTGGTTTGTGTTTCAAGGCAGAACTGGCTTTAACTGGTAATGTAGGGGCAAGGTTAGTTCCACAGTACTTCCTTTGTAGTGCTGCCTAAAGTGCTCTAGCATCAAGGCCTTGCCTCTAATCCCAAAGCATGTGGGGAGATGGAGGTGAGGCTTTTGGGGTGCTCAGTTTGGTATTCCAGGGAGGGCTCTCATATGCAGAAATACCACCTGGTAGGTTTTCTTGGGGTAGGCAATCCCAAACTCCTGCATGGAACACGTTGTGTCTGCTCCAGGAACAGAGTAGAAATTGTTTTAAACTGTGCAGTTGTGTTCCCACGGGTAAGTTGCAAGGTTGTGTGTTAGATGAATCGCTGAAGAGGGTGGTGATGGCGCTTTTATCATGTGCAGTTGCTGTTGGCACTGCTGTTATCAGGCAGGGAGGTGGTGTGGCAGCTGGCAGGAGGGAGCCTGCTGGTAAACACTGACTGTGGGAACACATCTGTTTCAGGCAAGGACTATGTCATGACGGAGATTGAGAATGGCGGCATGCTCGGCAGCAAGAAGGGAGTGAACCTGCCTGGCGCTGCCGTTGACTTGCCTGCAGTCTCTGAGAAGGACATTCAGGACCTCAAATTTGGTGTGGAGCAGAACGTGGATATGGTGTTTGCTTCTTTCATCCGCAAAGCTGCTGATGTTCATGCAGTCAGGAAGGTGCTAGGGGAAAAGGGAAAGAACATCAAGATCATTAGCAAGATTGAGAACCATGAGGGTGTGCGCAGGTGAGTTTTGTGCAGGTGACACTTGGGCTTGTCACCCTGTATCAACAGAAGAACACAGCCCCTTCATGCTGTCATCCAGACCCGTGGTCTCTTGCTTACCAGTAGCAGCAGACTCCCCAGTTTGAGTCACGGTGTGGTGGTGCAGGCTGTCATGTAGTGGCACGTGCATGGGACTTGACATAGGCAGTATGAACAGTGGGTTGTGTAACTATCATATCCTGAGCTCATGGGGCAGTGTCGCGGTCACCCAGCACCCCTGAAAAAATCTGTGATACTCCTCATAGTGAGTGTGAGTTCCGACTTGCCAGACTTGCTGTTTTGGATGCAAATTAGTGAGCTAACACTTGGGAATCACCAAGTCGGTGACAAACCTCCAGACTGAAAGATCAGCTCATGCTCTCGGACTTTCTGTAGCTTTAGAGAAGTTTATCTAGCGCTCTTTACATTCTGTGACTTGATCTTGGTTTTCTTCCCACTACTTTGGCATTACCAGATACTAAAATGGCATGTGGAAAGGCTGTGTGCTGGCAGTGTTGCTGCATATTGTCCTCCAGAGCAACACTTCCTTTCAGAGGGGAGGACAGAATAGGTGGGCGAGGTACCTTGTGGAACAAACAGGCTAACAAACTTTTCTTGCTGTTAGGTTTGATGAGATCATGGAGGCCAGCGATGGCATTATGGTGGCCCGTGGTGACCTGGGAATTGAGATCCCTGCTGAAAAAGTCTTCCTTGCTCAGAAGATGATGATTGGGCGCTGCAACAGGGCTGGCAAACCCATCATCTGTGCCACTCAGGTACTGGAAACGCAATGCTAGCTCCTGGCTGCCAGAGTCTCGCAGGGTGTGAATGTCGGTTGCTGTCAGGGCTTGATGGCATTTGCTAGAGCACAAGATGCCAAGAGCAAAGAGGTGTTGCTCATAGCCGAATAGCTGCTTCCTTGAAGATGTGTTTGGGACCCTTCCCCAGTAAGGTTACAGGCTGCTGTGTGGCTGCTGCAGGCTGTACCCCTCAAAACCTTATGCAGTTTGAGCCTCTTGGGCTGACAAAACAAATTCTGGGAACAACTCGCTTATACTTGGCATGGGCATCTCTTAGCAACGTGTCTGTGTCTAACAGCCACTTGCTAAGGTTCCCAGGTGTTTTCCACACTGCAGCATCAGAAGGAACTGAGTAGACAATTCACCTCTATATTATTCTGGAAGCTGCTATTGAGGGAGGGAGAGGTATGCTCAGCTTCCCTGGTTCTAGTAGGGTTCCTGTGGAGACAGTCCTCAGGCACTGGGAGGACTGGTTTCCTGGCTATGCTTGTTCTGTGCATAGGCTGTGGAAGCAAAACTGTCTCTAGACAGTAGTCATCAGACAGGGTTCTGGATTTATTGTGGCATTTGTTGCTTCCTGTTCCTGTATTGCAACTGAAATGCTGCCTTGGGCAGTGTTTCTTGAGGAAATATGTGATGTTTGTCCTATGGTGAGCTGCAGTGAAGGAAAACTGAGCACCTGAGGAGGAGCTGGTCAGGCTTTGGTGTGTGGAGTTGTCCTGGCTTCTAGGAAAAGCAGATGGTAAGAGCTAACCTTATGGAAAGCTGCCCTGTGTTCTCAGCACAGGGGGTGCGTAAGAGGCTGAAGTTATTAGGTGGTCCGAGTTGACTGGGCTTTGCATGTTATGTAAAGAATCTTATGTTGGATGAAAATGACTTGCATGGGTGCAGACCCTGCTGTTTACTATTTTATAGCTTAGAACTCCAAACCCCTAGATGATAGAGGTAATATTTGGGAACGTGTGGCTGGATTTGAGCTTTCCATAAAGACATCTAACACAGTACTCTGCTCTGAAGAGCTGAGTTCCTTGAACTGAGCCCTGTGCTGGAAAGTTGGAGTATTGTGTCTGTGGTGCTGTGTGGGTTAAATCTCCCTGGAAAAGGAGTAAATGTAGAAGACATAAAATGAAATGAGTTGGTTTTCTTGCTTGTAGATGCTTTAATTCCAGGTTGGATTCCAAGACCCCTCGCTGTCCTGTAGCCCCAGGAGAACTCTTCTCCCAGAGTCCTTAGGTTGCACTCTATCTTCTGCTCTACGTGTAAAGTGGATTGAAGTGCACTGGTGGAAAAGCAACTGGTTCCTTCTACGATGTTTTGATTTCTTTGGACTTGTTCTTTTCCAGATGCTGGAGAGCATGATAAAGAAGCCTCGCCCGACCCGAGCTGAGGGCAGTGATGTAGCTAATGCTGTCCTGGATGGAGCAGACTGCATCATGCTCTCTGGAGAGACAGCCAAGGGAGACTACCCCCTCGAGGCTGTGCGCATGCAGCACGCTGTGAGTACTGCCTTCCCGATGGTGCGGGGCCACTCCCGGAGGTGACAGTAGCAGTGTTCTGTTGCTCTGCATCTTCCATCTGAGCTGGGCACCTGCAGATCTAAATGTGCCTGGTGGTGGTACCCAGCAGTCCAAAGTAGGGATTTCTCTGTTCACACTCCTACTGTGGGTGTTTCTCTGCCTGGCATGGTCCTCAGGACCTGAAACCTTACTCCCTGATATTGTCAGGCAGAGCTTAGAACTGCTCTGCAGTGCTCCAAAATCTAAAACTTCGTTTCTCACGCTAATTTTTGTTTAGGCCGAGGTAAAGATGTTTTTGCTGTTACCTTGGTATGAGTTTCTCCAAATACCCTATTTGTTTTGGCATATTGAATCCCATAAACTTCTCCAAGGTCACAGAGCTGCCTAAGCAGTTTATCTCTAGATAATGAAAGGTATTGACTGACTGCTGTGTGGGGGGAAGGGGGAGGCTTATGGGTGTGATCTACAGTGCTATTGCATTCAGCACCTGGTGTGCTTGGTGTTGGGGGTGTTTGTTGCACGAGTACTGACAGCCATATTTTTACATGCCTGAACTGCCAGAAACCTCTGCTCTGCTTCGAGTTTACCCAGCTCACATTTCACCTGAAAAAAAACTGATGTCAACTATCTGCAAGTGTTGCTTTTCCCCAGTTACCAGTGCTGTGAATTGCAACAGTGATAACTGATCAGTTTTGTTTGCAATTCAGGTTACATCGATTAATCAGCTCAGCTAGTGTTTGTTTGCAGTGCTTTGTGTAAATATCTCTTTATCTGGTCAACATGGAATGGTGGTTTTTGCATGTGGCCAATGCAAAATGTGACTTAATGATTATTGGGCAAAACAGTGCACCTGAAAGATTCTTCTGCAATCTTCCCCCTCTAAATCACTAGGGTTGACTTTCTACCAAGAGTTGGAAACTTGCTGCAGCAAACCTTGCCACCTGGGCTTCCATTCTGGAATTAATTCTTAGACTCAGGCATTTGTACTGCACCTGGAGCCTGAGCTCAGGATCTGTTGCATGTGCTTCCCTCTTCTTCCAGACTTGGGAATAGCAGAGTTTACTCTGCCAGGCTCCTAAGGAAGTATTTGTCATTTTAACCCTCTGTGCAGAAGTGCAAAAACTGATTTAATTTATTTAATGTAACAGCACAGACAGCGAGATGCCAGCTCTGTGGCTGTAGGAGCAGGTCCCCTGCAGCCAGGAATTTTCATATGAGCCAGTACGCTTGGTGTTGGTTGAGAGAAGCCCTGCCCAGTGATATTGCCATGGTATTGCCCTGAATAACCACAATATGAAAACCTGCAGTGTGGCCACAGCAGGTGAATATTTCCACCTGAAGTGGCCAGGTGGTCGTGGTGAGGAGAGAACATGGTATCTCTGGTAAAGAGCGACTCCAGTATGTGTTCCCTCGCCTGAAATTATATCAGTTTGGGTTTATGTATTTCTTTATCCAGTCCTGCTACAGAGGTGTACCAAGTACAACTCCTGCTGTAGCGAGATGCAGACAGCAGGCATGGGCTGTGATGCTGGGAGTCGATCAGGGGTTGCGCTATGTAGCATCCCTGCCTCTCTGTGAAAGGTTTGGCCTGACTGTCCTGGCTTGTCCCAGCAGCTTTGTTGGGACTCTGCAGTGGTTTCACTGAGCGATCCCTTTCCGGCTAGGCTAACCTTGTGGAAATAAGCTTGTCCTTCAGTAGCTGGCATCTGTGACAAAAATGCCATGTGCCTCGAGTTTAACAGCAAGCTTCCAAATATTGGGCAGGCTGTTTCCTGCTTGTGGGGGTGGGCTTTCTTCCAATTCCAGTCTTCAAATGCTGCCTTGGCCGTTTTGTCAGATGGGACAGAGGCTTAAATAGCTGTGCCATTTTCCTTTCTCCCACTCCATCCCTGGTATCTCCACCTGCATCCCAGCTGGTAACCTTCCACCCATTTCCTTGTGAGTAAAGCTAGCTGTTACACGGAATTGAGAGCTGCCGTGTCCTTCCACTGTCAAAGCAGGCGTGTGTATACACGTTCTCTTATAACTGGGGAGTGCAGGCCTGCCTCTAAACTCTGCCTCTAAAGGCAGATTTGCCTGCCTTTGGACCAGGAGCTGAAGATAAACTGCCTGGCTACCAGCTCTTGCATTTGGAGTAAGTGTCTTGAGGCAAATGCTTCCAGTTTAGCTAACGGCAAGCATAAAGCCAACAGTAACAGAACTGACTGCTTTAGGACTGGCATTGGCACTGGAGTGCTGTTCTGGCCCATCACATGTTCTGTTATTTTTAGACATAAGATACTTAGCTACTTTGGCTTAAACTGATATCTGTGGAAGAGGGATAATTCTTAGCATCACTTAAAATAATTCGTTAACACTGGTGTAGCAAAATTCTGATTTAGGAGGGGTCTAACTACAAAGCTTGCACTGAAAGGGAGGGCACTTCAGTCTCTGCTTAAACATCAACTCATGCTTTGTGTAACACTGCTCGCTTTCTGGAGTAACTGGATGAAGTTATCATTGAACAGATTATGAACCTTTGCATGCCTTTCTTGTCTCCACAAGCCTTCTTTATTGGGTTGTCAGGGGCTATTGCAGCCTTTCGAGAGGAGAATTGTTTTTCAAACGTGAGTGATTCCCAGCATACTGGGATGAATAGAGTGCTGAACTTGTTGGAAATGCTTAGTCTGAACAGAAAGCCATGACTTGTGCCTCTTTACTTCTCATCTGTCCAAGTCTGGCACTGTGCAAACATCCCAGCATATGTGCAGACAACCCTGTAAGGAAGATTTGTTCCTAATTATTTCTTTATTACTGAAAGAGAAGTCATACAGCACTTGGAGGTGAAACTGCATTGGCTCTCAAGTTGAATTAAATCTTCATTGTCTCTCATGTTAAACTAAATCTAATGAAGCTGAGAGGTAGTCTTCCAGCTTCAGGGATGATGTTGAAAGTGCATTGCTTGCGTGTTGGCTCCATGAATACCTCCAGCAGCGCTGGTGTAATTCGGGGAGAGTACGAAGGGAGGACATGGAGCTACAAAGGTTTCCTCTTGAGGAATTGCAGGTAGGATCATCAGCAGGCTGGTAGAGGGCATGAGAGTCTCTCAAGGAAGTAATAAGCAGCCACAACAAAGCACGGTCTGTCTCTGAGATGGCTTACTGTGGTCTTTGAAAAGCAATCTGCATTTGCCTGCTCTGAAAGGACTCCAAAATATAGCAGGAGTGCCACCTTGGAAGTGCCTTCCCAGTGGTCAGAGCCAGCCAGTCCAGCTGTGATGTGTAATTGATTTGCATTCAGCAGATTCACGACCTGAGAGCCAAAGAGTTTTGCAGCCTGACCTTTAATATCCTCTTGCATGCATTACTGTGACAATTCAGTGCATTACCGTGATCTCATGTTCCTCTGGTATATCTTTCCTCCTTTTCTTTCCTCTTTTCTCCTCCTTCCCTCTGACTCGGGCCTGCAGATCGCTCGTGAGGCTGAGGCTGCAATGTTTCATCGTCAGCTGTTCGAAGAAATTTTCCGCCTCAATGTTAACAACAGGGACCCTGCCGATGCCATGGCAATGGGTGCAGTGGAGGCCTCTTTTAAGTGCTTAGCTCCAGCCCTGATAGTTCTGACCGAGTCCGGCAGGTAGGGCTCAGAGAGGGGCTCAGTGCCACGAGTGAAAACACGCTCCTCCGTTCTAACACTGCAAATAGTTAGCACGCCGCTCCCTGCTACGGTGTCAGCCTTGCGTAACCACTGCGGCCTGAGGTGGCTTCTCTGTGGCAGGGAGGGACGCCAGGGAGGCAGGAGCAGAGCGAGAGTGCCTGGCAGTTGGCATGAATGTCACCCGAGTGTGGGCTCGGCCGGGTGAGGTGACGCAGCAGGTGCCACGAATTCGGAAAAGAAACCTTGGAAATCGAGTGGCCGAGTGTAGCGGCCATCGCCCCAGTGTGCTGAACTAAATCTGGGCTCGCTAATTGGCAGTGCCAAAAGCTGACACCTGGTGTTTGTGACACCTGGCTGGTAGTGCACCTCACCCCAAGCGACTGATGTGAGTGTTGTCTTCCCGCACGCATGTTGCTCTTATAGATTGCCCGGGAGGCCGAAGCCGCCATCTTTCACAGGCAGTTGTTTGAGGAACTGCGTCGTCTGACTCCCCTGAACTGTGATCCCACGGAGGCCGCTGCTGTTGGCGCTGTGGAAGCGTCCTTCAAGTGCTGCAGCGGGGCCATTATTGTCCTCACCAAGTCTGGAAGGTAGGAGGTGACAGGTTCCCTCAGGTCAAGCCCACTTCCTGACAGGGTGGGGGAAGGAGACTCCCCAAGAGATGGCTTTGAAAGACTATAACAGTGATGCTGGGCTTTTGGCAGCGACTGAGAGCCCAGGCTGCCTGCCTGCAGGTTCCTCAGGAGATGGGCAGACATCTCAAACATCTGCACATATGTAACCTCGGCGTTCCTCAGCCCGCCTCTGCCAGCGTGGCATCAGGGCTTAGCCCTGCCTCCCCTTGCTGCTGCGAGTGGCATCTCTGCCAGCAGTGCTGGCTGGAAGACTCAAAGGAAAATAAGTGTTGCAGCTTCGACTCAAACTTCTTGGCAAGAAATCCTCACTCTAACAGCAAGGCAGAAGTTCAGTGGATGCAGAATCTACTTTTTAAATTGAGGCCTTGGCCTTTCAGAGGAGCATCCAAATCATTGGTCCTTTGCTGAAGCTATCGGCGTCAGCCCTGCTTGACTAAGCCCAAGGAGTGAAGAGGGACTGCTTAGTCTAGGATTGTTAGGCAGGGAAACCAATAGCATTGGAAGTTTCCTCTTAAAAGGCTTCCTTATGCCTGCCCACAAGTAATCTCACTGAACAAGCAGGCATCTGGCTGGCACTCAGCACCCAAGCGCTGCCTGCCCTTTCAGGCAAGAGGCAGCACTGCAGGCCCGCTGGAACTTGGGATTTCTGTCAAATGATGGTGACAGCTGCTGATAAAAGGTTCAACTCTCTTGTGGGAAGGGAGTTGAAGCCTTGCTGATCAGTTTTTCTGTGTAGAGGAACAAGGCTGCCTGCTTTCAAAGCACATCCGACCATAAGTCTCAGATTGCTTTCTGGAAGAGAATCTGAATTTTTTGCGTTGAATTCAAACCAAAGACGTGGTGCAGCAGCAGAGATGTGATTATCTGCACTGGGCACAGTCTTCCTGAAGAACTGGACCATCAGTGAATCTTTCACCCAGGTTTACAGTTTAAGATGATCGGAAGCAACCACTTTCTGCAGAGATGAGGCGTGAGAAGCCCTGAGTTTCTGGATACCCTTGTGCTTCTTATGTTTCTTTGTAAAAGGTTCCAGTCTTACACTTGACCTTTTTAAAGAGATTTGAACTCCGATATTTGAGTATTTTTAGCTGTGGATTCTGTTACAACCTTTGAGTACCTGGATCTCCTGGGCCTAGCAGGAGGCTTCTTGGATAGTGTGGGAAGGCTTGTCTGAGAGCTGGCACGTGTGGTTGGGGGCTTTGAGCAGACTGCTACTGCCTGCTTTAAGCAGCAATATTTCACTATTGCTGAGCTTGGCTCCACTAAGTGAGGCTGCAAAAATCTTGTGGAGATACTGGCATGTTTATCAGGAGGACAGTTGTAAACACCATGGCCTTGCAGTTCTGATCTCCATTTATTTGCAGATGCCCTCTGTAAACAAATTGTGCCCAGGGAAAGGGAAGCTGTAGTCCTCACCCAGGGTGTGCTGCTTGCCTTTTTAAGGTATTTTAAGGACTGTGCCCAGCTTCCCAGTATGAATTTTACCCTTGGTTGCATTTGCTTCCCATTCAGCACAAGAGCAGAGCTCTGTGGAAGAACCAGCTTGCTTGCTGACTTCAGCAGGTGAACGTGACTGGGAGGCAAATGGCTCCCTCCTTGGCACGCTTTGGGTAGCGCTGCTGGCACGGGCTCTTCAGTCCTGTAAACTGGGAGCTCCTCAAACCAGAGGGAACTTGCAGGGACGCCCACTGAGATGCCAAGGACTGCTTGCAGAGGCCAGAATAGATGGCACCTTGCCACCTTAACGTAGCAACAGAGACAAATCGAGGCTTGTTTTGGGGACCAAAACATGCAGATGGCACTTCCTCAACTTGGGGGTGATTTTCACCATGAGACTGCAGTAGGAATGATTGCCAAAGGACAGCCTTTGGTGGTGGCCCGCCCAGTTGAGCTTGGCTTGTGCCAGCATCTCCTGTGGTTGTCCTCTGCATCCCTCGAGGGCAAACCACTGCTGCTTGTGCTTCCCTGAGCCCGCCGTGGGGCGGCTGTCCCTGTAGCTTGGTGCCTCACCTCCTGCCTGTATTCCTTCTAGGTCAGCGCACCTGGTGTCCCGGTACCGCCCGCGAGCTCCCATCATCGCTGTGACCCGCAATGACCAGACGGCACGCCAGGCCCATCTCTACCGGGGCATCTTCCCTGTTCTCTGCAAAGAGCCTGCCCACGACTCCTGGGCAGAGGATGTGGACCTCCGTGTGAACCTGGGCATGAATGTCGGTGAGTGACGCCACTCTGGTCTCACCCCAGCCATGGGGAGACATGAGAGTCCTGAGCACCTTGGATGGTGCTTTTGGGGCTCCTGAATGGGACTGGTGACGAAGGGAGGGGAACCGACTGTCTGTGTGGTAATGGCATCTGGGAAATGGGAGACGAATGCAGTTGTGCTTGTGCAACTGCCGTTGGGGAAAGGGGACAGCAGGTTTGTCGTGGTGGCCTTAAAGTAGGTTCCGGCAGAAAATTGTTGGTTTTAAAGTGGTAACAACTTCAGTGGTGATGCTCATTGCTTTGAAATGATGAGAGGGGCCTGGAGCAGGGTTATTCCTTCCTCCATGTGCTGTTGAATTTCAAGCTTTGTCTGGTGGAGAAGCCCAGAGCAGAGGTGCAGTGTCTGGGGTGGGTGGGCAGCAGGAGGATGGGTTCTGGCTATGACCCCAAAGCCGCGGATTGCCATGGGGCAGGCTCTCCTCTGCACTACTCTAGGGTGGGCAACGGAAATGAGCACCAAGGGTGAGCCAATAGCAATGGGATCAGCCTCTCATGCCTATCTCTCTTCTCTCCTAGGCAAAGCACGTGGGTTCTTTAAGAGTGGTGACCTCGTCATCGTGCTGACCGGCTGGCGCCCAGGCTCTGGCTACACCAACACCATGCGGGTGGTGCCTGTGCCCTGAGCGCCTGGGCCCACCGCCTTCCCCCACTCCTCTGCCCCCGCCTTAGCCCAGCCATCGCTTGCGACGTTCTCCTTGTCTCTCTAGAGTGGATGTAGGTTGCTAAACACCACCCAGAGCCGCAGCAGCAGGGGGAAGAGACCCAAAATCACTAAAATTATACTTGAAGTGTTTAGTTTTTTTTAAAAAACCTTTCCTGGTAGTAAATGTGTTGTAGTCAGCGTGGGAGGCTCCTGGTCCTGCTGGGGCTCCCTCAGCCAGGTGTGGGGTGTCCCTGTCCCTGCCCTGGTTTTGGATGCCTGGGAAGGGGAGAGGCGAACAGGGGCTGGGTGTGCAGCTGTGCTGTAGTCCGGTCTCCTCGCTGGGGGCAAGCTGCTCCTCACCCCTTCCCTGACCCCGAATCCAAGGTATCCAGCCCTACTCAGCGGCGTTTTGGGGGTGGGGGTAGCAGAAGGGCGCCCAGCCCCGCGCAGAGCTCCCCGCGGCCCCCCCACGTTAGTGTCCCTCGGTCCCCCCCGCTCCTGGGGACGCAACACAACTCTCCGTCAATAAAGAGAAGCTGAAGCACCGCCCGTGCGCCTGATCCTTGCGGGGTTGAAGGAGGGCGGGCGGGACTGAGGGCGGCAGCGGCCAATGGGAGTGCTCGGAGGGGGCGTGTCCGTCGTTATCGACCAACGGGAGCACCCGGCAGGGGCTGGGGCGGTCGGCTTAGCGCACTAAAGGCGAGGCACGGTGGGCGGGGCTAAGGGCGGTAGCGGCCAATGAGAGCGCTCGAAGATTGGAAACCCGGCTGCGTGAACCCTTTCGAGGCGGATGCGGGGTGGGCGGGGCTGTGGGCAGGCCGGCCAATGGAAACGCGCAGTAGGGGGCGGGGCGCGGCGGCGCACAGCCAATGGGCGGGCTCCGTGGCGCCGCGCGGAGGCCGAGAGCGCGGGGCGGCGCGCAGGTACGGGCCGGGGGGGTGAGCGTGGAGTCCTTGCGGCTGGGCCGGGCGGGGCCGGTGCCGCCGGGGGTCTGTCTGAGCTGGGGCCGCCCGGCCACACCCCTCTGTTGGCGGCGCTGGCCGTGTGGTCCCGGCCGTCCCCATCGCGCAGGCCCGGCCGCACTGCGCCCGCCGCACGGGGCGCTCGGAGCAGTGCCGGTAACTCCCAGCACCCCGGAGCCGGCAGCGGGGGGCATCAAGGGCTCTGGGGGTGCAGCGAGGGCCAGAGGAGCCCGGGGTTGGGTGGAGGCGGGCGGTGAGGGTCGCGGGGCACGGAGAGCAGAGAGAGCTGCTTGGACGGGGGCAGCGAGGGCTGGAGGGTCTCGGAAGGCACCGAGAGCTGGGGAGACCTGGAGCCACTGAGGGCTGGAGACGTCCAGGGTGATGGGCGTGCTGGGGAGGAGCCGGGGGACCCCAAGGGCTGGAGGTCGAGGGGGCACGGAGGGGTGGGGGGCTTGGGGGGGACTGGGAGGCATGGATGGATAGGGGGCCTAGGGGCAGCGAGGGCTGGAGGAGCCTCGAGTGGTGGTGGGGGCCACCGAGAGCTGGGAGGGACCCGGGGCGCATCAAGGTCTGGGGAAGCTCAGAGGAGTAGAGGGGGTACTGCGGGCTCGGGCTGGGATGGGACCGAAGGCTGAGGGAGGCCTGCAGGACTAGGGGGGAGCTGGGGGGGCACTCAGGGCTGGGGGGACCCAGAGGGGTGGGGGCATCCTGGAGAGAGGTAGGCAGGCCCAGGGGACCGCAAGGGCTGGGGCGACCGGGGGCATGGAGAGGTGGGGGGCGGTCAGGAGGTCCCGGGGGTGTGGGGCGGGGGGCTAGGTGGACTGGGGGGCACTGAGTGCTGAGGGGATTGGGGTGGGGTGGGTGAGGGCTAGGGATGGTGCTGAGATCTGGGGGGCATCTCGGAGGGCACCGAGGGCTGGGGACATCTTGTGGGGGGCCCAGAGGGCAGCAAGGGCTATTGGGACACGAGGGTTACCAAGGACTAGGTGGACCCAGTGAAGAGTAGTGAAGGCTAGGAGTCCCAGAGGGTGGGGTTTCCCAGTGAGCAGCCGAGGGCTGGGGTCCTGTGGCTGCACGGGCAGCTCTGTTCCCCCTCCCTGTGACCTCCCACTCTCTCCTGCCAGCGCCTCGGCTCCCCACTTCCCTCCAGCATCCTCGGTGGCTCCACTCCAGCAGCCGCACACGGGACTGAAGTGACCTTGAGAGCCGGGACCAAGGGCATCCTGCTGCATCCCGCCCCAGGCAGCCTGGCCGCAAGTGCCTCCCTCCAGCCCTGATCCTCGTGGGGTTTTTCAGGAGCTGAAATCCCTGGCTTGTGCTCTCCTGCCTCCGTCGCGCGCTTCTCGCTTGCGCCAGCAGCGGGGAAGGCATCCAGCGAAAATCCAACGCCACTGGCGGGACTCACACAGGACCGTTTCCAGACCTGATCCCAGCGCTGGGTAAGGGATGGGAGAGGCTGATCCTCAGGGAGGGAGAAGCACTGTGCTCTGCCTGGCGAAGCCCCAGCCTGGGAGGCAAAGGGGATCTGGAGTCTCTACAGATTTCTGTATCCCCCTATTCTGCCGTGTCTCGGGGGCTCCATGCTTCAACTGTTGTTGCTCCACTTGTGATTTACCTGGAGAAGCTGGTGGAGGAGGGTGATGGTGTGAGCAACTAGAAAGTGTTTTCTTCTCTGTGCGGCCGCTGGAAGCAGCTGTTGGCCAGGAGACCTCCCTGCCAGCAGTGCCTCGTGCCCAAACTTATCTTATTTACTAGCCCCCAACCATGATCGCCATCCCTGCTGTGTCTGGGAGCTGGGACAGAGCAAGATCTGGAGGGGGGGGCACAAGGAACCGCTGGCGATGCCTCTGCTGGGGCTGAGGATGCTCCTCGCAGCCCTTAGACCCTCCCTGGTCTCTGGGGTCTGTGACGTGGGACTTGTCCCTGGCGTGGCTGTAAGAAAGAGGTAAACCAGGACAGGACCATCTAGCGCTTCCAAGTGCTCTCCAGCCTCTGGCTTTTCTCATTTTAGGGATTTCTCTGTGTCTGGTGAACTCAGGGGGTTTCTCGCTGCCCTTGCGTTGAGTAGGGGGTGCCCCTCCCTGACCCCGTGCGGTGCCCCTTGGTGTCAGCCCAGGTCAGGGCTAAATCTGCTCGTGCGGATTAAGCGGCACAACCACTTGGGGATTTAAGAGATGACGTGGGTGAAGCTGAAGCGGGCTGAGCTCTGGAGCCTCTGTCTCTGGAGCAGGTCAGAGCCCCTTTTCCAACACAGGGGCAAGGGGGAGGAAGGCTTTGGTGCCTCTGTGGTATGAGTTATGGCTTCAGGGCAGCATGACATCACCTGGCAGAGGGTGTTTGTGGCACAGGGCTGCCTGTCCCAAAGGCACAGGATGTCTGAGGAATCAGGGAGGGAAAAAGCCTTTTGGTGCTGTGCCAAAGGATGTTATTTTAGTGCTTCTTATCGGCAGAGTCTGCCTTCCATTCCAGACGCATCCTTTGACCTGAGCTCCTCCTAAAAAACTTCAGTGTGTCTGTCCCATCCTTGTGATGCTCAGGCTTTGGGGTTGTGTGGGCAGCTCGTTTCCTTGCAGACGCCAGCTGTGGGGATCCAGGAGCTGGTTCCCAGCCTGGCCCTGCCTGCGTGGCCCTTGTCTTGTGTTTGGTGTCTCTGCAGCCCCGCGTACGTGCTGCCTCTTGAGGGACCTACCCTCATGCCTCTGGCTGGGATCCAGCCTGGCTCCATCGCATCGGGACAGCATTTCTGTTGGGCCCTCGAGGCTACAGGAACTCAGGGGGACACACAGCTTCAGCTGTCAGGCTGTTTGGGTGACAAGTGTTGGGTGCAGCACACCTGTCGTGGCTCCCTGTGTCAGTGAGGGATTGTTTAGACAGTTTTCCCTTTGGATGAGCCCCTTGAGCAGGAGCAGAGTTGTATATGTAAGGAAGCACAGGGCACCAAAATAGCATCTCTCTTTATTTAGGAAGCAGTTTGGGATGGTTTCTCCACCTGGGCTCTGTCATGGCATCATCCCTGTGGGCACCGGGCTGTGCTCCAGCTCTGTACTCTTCCTGCCTGCTGCTGCCCTGCCTGTCCCCACCTGCTCTGGCATCACCCCTTGCCTGCTGAGCAGAGCTCTTTTGCCTGGAATAATTTCCTGTCTGCAGGCCCAGTGGCTGCTTGCCGGCTCTGCTCTGTATCATCGCATCCCTGCGTGGCTGTGAGCTGCCAGAGAGCCTCGCTGTGCACCCAGGAATTGTGGATCAAGGTTCTGGCATTGATCTACTTGGGATCATGCTCTGCTTTGGCTCTCAATGCCAGAAGGGCCGCGGCACAGCAATCTCCGCTTGCGGTTTACAGAGGGCGGAAACATCACCTTCCTGCCCTGCTGGGTGATAACCTTCCCTGCGCAGCGCAGGGAGCGTGTTTACTTTACCTGTCGTGGCTGATAAGCGCCTCTGATAAAACTCCTGATAGTCAATAACAGGCTTTAACGAGAGGGAGCAATTAAAGCAGGGAGGTGGAGCCTTGGGCACGGGCTCTGCCCTGGGTCAGTGGTGTTTTGCTGACCTGGAGGAACACACCCTGGCCCTCGCTGGCTGAAATCTACACCACTGCAGGGAACTTCATAGACTTGTGATTTTCCCCATCATCTCAGCTCCTGGGCACGGTGACCAGGGGAGAGGCTCTGCTTTGGAAGGTGTTATCTGAGGCAGTGGGGAGGGAGCTGCACCGGGAAGTTCCTGGCAAGAAATGCTGCTTTTTTTTTCCATCTCGTGACTTGAGAAATCACAGAGATATTCTTGCTGTCCTTGAGCAGCAGAGATACGAATGGACAGGGAGTGAAGGGAATGGATTTACAGCTCCAAAACGCACGTCTCCCCCTCGGGCACTAATGCCTTTCTCTTCACAGCGCCAAACTGATGCATGAAAAAGCGGCTCCCCTGAAGAGCCCCGAGCCCATGCTCAGCCGTGAGAAACTGGAGGCATCTCACAAGGAGAAGAGTTTGGATTCCCTTGATGGCAGGTGAGGGACAGTGTCACTCAGGGTCCTGGGGTCTGTGGTCAAGTATTTGCTCCTCTTCCTCCTTTTTCCATCTCCTGCAGCGTTCCTGCTACCTCCGACCCCCAAAAGCCACCTGCCAGCTAGGGGTGGGCACAAGGCCTCCCCTCGCTGCTTTTGCCCTTGAGTACTGGGTCTGTAAAAGCAGGAGGAGGGGAGAGGGGTTTGAGGAAGGTGACCAGCATTCCCACTGCTGAGGTTGAGAGGATTTTGCTATTTCTGTGGTTTCTCCCTTCGTCTGCTTGCATGATGGATGCAGATGGGTGTCCCTGTGCATGGCCAGAGCTGAGTCTGTCCCCCTGCTTCAGCACATTCCCAAATTCCCATTTGTGCTTTCCTTAGGGAAACCTTGACCTGGCCAAAGCTGTCCCATCACCAGCTCCTGTCCCAGGCTGCTGCTGGGGCACCTCTGGGCTCTTTCCCACTGCTGGGAAGTGTTTTGGGTACAGGCACCCTGGCTCTGGTGCCTCCTCTGGCTCACCAGCAGTGAGATGGAAATCAGCCTTCTGCAGCCATTATTTAACCTCAGCAACACCGATGTTAGGATAAATCATCCAGACATCCAAAATGTGGCTTCCCATGGTCTCTCATCAGTCCTCTGCATCTTGCTGTATCTCTCCTTGCAGCACACTTGTTTTTGGGAGCAGGTGAGAGAGCTGGGACTCTTCATTTGCCTGATTATTATTATTTTTCCTTCCAGCCTCCACCTGAATGAAGCCCTGAAGGATGAAGACATCAAGAAATGCCAGCGGGAAGTGGTAAGTCTTTGGCTTGTGAGCGGATGAGCTGGTTTGTTGTAGCCTGACCCCGGCTGTTTGCCACTGAGGAGCCTGCCTGGCATCTCAGACGTGGTCTGCGGGAGCCAGAGGTGAAGCCATGGCAGCTCCTGGTGCAGGGCAGAGGCTCCTGCTTGTGTTTTCATGGAGCCGATGGCAGTTCCATGTGGCCAGTCATCTGCCCTGCAAATGCTTTAAGGATTTTCCATCCAGAGCAAAGGAAAAAACAAACATCTTGACTTCAAGCAGCTCAGTTCCTCTCCGTTTGAAACCCTTTTGGTTGTTTGAATTGTGCCTGAAGTAGAGCTTTTCAGTCTTTCTACAAACAGGAGACGCTCTGGAAGAGGAAGGAGCGATGGGAGGAGTGAAGGGAGGAGGTGTTTTGCCTTTCCCTGGGAAAAAATTGGAGGAGATAAACATTTTGTTGATTATTCAGAGGCATCTGAGAGGATTTCTAGATGACAAGGAGCTTGTGCTGGGCCTGGGGCTGTTCCTTGACCTGCAGGACGAGACAGCCTGGAGGTGGCTTGGAGGCACTGCTGCAGTCCCTACTGTGGCCCCTGTGTCCTCTGTGTCCTCCTGAAATGCTCCCACTGCCACCTGCTGCCATCCCAGCATCTCTCCATGGGCTGTCTAAGCTGACTCCAGGTGATGCAGAGCCTTGATCCTCTTATGACCTGTCTCATCCAGTGACAAGGTGCACAGAGAAGAGGTGACCTTATCACTGTGCTGCTGCCTGCAAACCAGCCTGGCTGCCCCAAGACCCTTCAAGCTGGGCTGCGTCTCTTTGATCGTGGCAAAGTGTCTTGTTCCTTGGATTTTGTGTGGCAGCTGTGTCCCGGGAGAGCGCTCCGAGATCCGGGGCGCTGTCTCCTCCAGCGGAGGGGCACGAATCTGCCAGCGCTGCCTTAGAGGACTGATTCAGTGGATTTAGTGCAAAACGCTGAGCTGCTTTGGAGTCTTTAACTTATATACAGAATTATTTAAGGACAAACCTGCTGAGCCTCCCGTTGCTGCTGCCGGCAGGCTTTGAAGAGACACCGGGAATATAAATAGCTGGATGGCGCGGTGTGATGGGCGCAAAGCAAGTGTTGTCACCGCGCCCCGAATAAGGGAAGAGATTGAGGAGGAGGAGAGAAACCACTGGGCAAAATAAATTGCCTGCGGATAAGCCCAGGGGAAAACCAGCTCCTTGCAGAGGCTCAGCAGCCTCCTTAGATCTTAGGGGAGATGTTTATTTGGGACGATGGCACGGCGTTTGCTGAGTGCTGGATCATCTGAGCATGCTCTCTCCCCTCGGCCGTGCCGTCCCCAGCTGGGTGGGACCCCGCTGCGCTGGTCCCGGGTGCGGGGAGAGGGAATTTGTTTGCAGGAGGATGGGATTTTTTGGGTCTCCTTATTGGCAAGGTCACCAGATAACTTTGCTCTGCTTCATTTTCAGGCTGCTAGCAAGTACAACTCCCAGTACCACAAGCTGTTCAAGGACATCCCGACGGAGGAGAGCGTATTGAAAGGTGGGTGGGACAGCGAGGGACAGGCACGAGGGCGGCAGGGTCTGGCCTGCCATCTGCCATGCCTCTTTCCTTGCCTTTCAGTTTGCTCCTGTGCCCTCCAGAGAGACATCCTCATCCAGGGAAGGCTTTACATCTCCCCCAACTGGCTCTGCTTCTACGCAAACCTTTTTGGGAAGGACATCAAGGTAACGTGGGACCCAGCTCATCCCGGTCACCAGGCCGGCTCATCCCCTCCCACACCCAAATCCCACCAAAATCAGGAGCATGGCTGTAGCTCCCTCTCCGATTGCCTGCGGCATCTGTCTGGGGAAACCAAATATCGGTTTGGTTTAAAATTCCCTGATGCAAAACCTGCTACAAGCCGCAACAGCGGCTGAAGGAAGATCAAAGGTTTTGGGAGGTAGGGGGAGATTTGAATCTCTTGGCTTTTCTGCATGATTTGCAGTCTGATGTTTCCCCGTTAGTCTTGTGGCTGACAGGGATCTTGGGGAGAGACGACTTCTTTTAAAACTGGGCTGAATTATTTATGTCAGCTGCTTTAAACAAATACCTGATGTACAGGGTTTCAATGAAGTTATCCTGCCATAGATTACATCCTGCCTTATTTTAACCCTCTGCTGGCTTGCAGGGGGGCTCTTATGATGGGTGTTAGAGAGACTTGCTGGACGATGCTTTCCCTGTGTCCTTGCTGTTTTGTTTGAGCAGAAACTGCCTCTGAGCTGAGATTAATGCGGGAGTGATGCCTTGATCTGAAATAAATAGCAAGCTGTCTCTGGAAAATGCTGGATTATGCCCTGCTGCTCTGCTTGGGCCATGATTATGATGCATATTAAATCTCTGCTTTGCGAAAGAAACCCCCGGAGCTCATGCCGTGCCTGTCCCTGCTCATCCCTGTGTCTTTTTGTCCTCTAGGTTGTGATCCCAGTGGTGTCCGTGCAGCTGATAAAAAAGCACAAGACAGCTCGGCTGCTGCCAAATGGCTTGGCCATCACCACCAATGCCAGCAGAAAGGTAACGCTGGCACTTCCAGCATCACTACCCTGCTCCGAGCTGGCTACGATCTGGGAGTGGGGAATGAAGCAATTCCCATCCCTGGCTGATGGCGTGGCTGGTTGGGAAGCGAGCGCGGCTCCGTGCTGGCAGCTGGCCAGGGCAAACACTGCAGCTTTGCTTTAGTTTCTGAATTTCACTTTGTTTCTGGGTAAAGCAAAGCCCAAATGAAACTTGGCTGAGCCTGACAAATCCCTGCCAGGCTCAAATAAAACCTTTAAACTCCTTAAACATGAGCAGGGGAAGGGTTTGGGCCAGCATTCAACCCCAGCTGGCAGAAAACTTGGTTAAAGGACTGACTTTCCAGCTTTTAAGTCACGCTGGGTGTTTTCGACCACAGGGAGCTGACGTAGTCTTGCTCGGTGTGTCTGAGTCCTGCCCTCCCGGGTGCTGCTTGTGATGGTGGGCATTGCCACCCACGGTGTCCCCTCCCAGGGAAGCAGTTATTCCTGCAGGATTTTAGCAGGGGTGGGACAAGGCAGGATTTGTGCGTTTGGGGGGATCTGGTTGCAAAGCTGCCCTGCACATCACGTGGGCTCTGCATCAGGCAAGGTGAGCGCTACCCTGTGGCCCCTCGTGCCGATCCATGGGATGTTCTCAGTTCATCCTTTGTCTGTTAGCTACCGCATCCCTCTGGGCTGAGTGCAGGATGCCCTGTGGGAACAGCAGCTGAGCAAAACTGGCCACAAAAAAATCTGGTCCAAGTTTCAGCAGGCTGCAAAAATAGCAGCAGGGAGCTCTGCAGGGAGGTGCTTGTGGGGGTGATGCAGCTCCCGGACAAGGGGAGATTCAAGGGCAGGACGTCAGGGAAAGCTTTGTCAGGGGAAGTTTAGGCTTGATGTTAGGAAAAAGTTCTTCACTGAAAGGGTGATTGGCCATTGGAATGGGCTGCCCAGGGAGGGAGTGAAGTCGCCGACCCTGGAGGTGTTTAAGGGGAGACTGGATGAGGCACTGAGTGCCATGGTTTAGATGATGGTTGGTGTTAGTGTTGGTGTTAGTGTTGGGTTATAGGTTGGACTTGATGATCTCAGAGGTCCTTTCCAACCTTATGATACTGTGATACTGTGTGATACTGTGACGTCTCTGCCTGTCCCCTGCTTGTGGGGAACTGTACTCGGGATGAGGGAAATATCTCCAGGCAGCTTCTCTTTCTCTTGCAGTACATATTCGTGTCCCTTATCTCCCGCGACAGCGTCTACGATGTTCTGAGGAGAGTCTGCACGCACCTGCAGGTAGCCCCTGCACCATGTCCCACCGTGTTTCAATGGCCACAAACCCCCTTTGGGCTGCATCTAGTGGAGCAAAGCTCTTTGCCATTGCCACGAGGGCTCTGGACCACTCCCAAAGCCCTCCTTGGTGCTCTGCCACCTCTTCTTGGCTTCCTTGCTCCACAGCAAGGAGCAGGAAGATGGGCTGGAGCCTACTGAAAACGGCAGGGCGTCACAACACTGTTGCATCCCCTCTGCCCGATGCAGGGGCTGTCCCACTTGTCCCAGTTTTGTGGTTCAAAATGACAGTGGCTGTTTCTTGACATGCTGCCGACCATCCTGGTGGGGCAGAGCCTGTCCCCGGGTGTTGCGTACGTGTCCTGTCCCAGTGAGCCATTGGTGGCCTTTTCTAGGTCACAGATGACAGAGGCAGAGCCTGGAGTTTCTGCTCTCTCCCAGGGCGTGTATATGAATTATTTATAATTTGGTAGTTATACAAGTTCTTCCACTCCATACATCACTGCCTTTTCCCAGATCTAAAGTCCTAATGGGAGGAGAAATTGTACAAAGTAAAAAAAAAAAGAATTAAAAAGCCTGAGGAGGGAAGAAATCCATTAGCCCTGAAGCTGGAGCAGAGTGTTGCCGGAATCTCTTCTTATCCCTGCCTTTGAAGCACGTGGGAAGCAGTGCTGGAGCCATTCCCCGCCCAGAAGCGTGGCTGCTGGCTGTGTCGGTGCGGTGGTTTGGGTAACTCAAACCCGTTGCCGAACTAGGGAATTTGTTCCTTGAAACATACTGGGCTTTCCCCCAGTGTTCTGTTTTCCCATCCTCCCCGTGATGGTTTATCCCCTCTGCCAGGAGCCAAGACTGGTGGAGGAGCCCTTGGCTCAGCCGTGGCTCCATAGGGTTTTGAGTGATGGCAAGCAACGATGTGGTGCTCCGTCCTCTGTCCTTCATCCCCCAGATTCCTGTGCTTGTGAGTTTTAAGCAGCTGCTCTTCATAGACTCGCCTGAAATGTCAAAATTCAATTTTCTGGCTCGGATGGAGCAGGGAGAAGTGGCACTGTAACAGGCATTTCTTTCTTCCCTCCAGGTTTCCAGTAAGAAGAGCTTGAGTTTGAAGGAGCTGACGGAGGAGCCTGATGCCGTGTCGCTGGTGAGGGTCAGGGCAGCTCTGGGAGAGAGAAGCAACCCCATGAAATAGCACTGTGGGCAGGAGAGCATCTGCCTGGCACCCTCGGTGGGTTAAACGCCTTCCTGGCACGCTGAGGCTCAGCTGGCAGACGCTTGCCGGGTGTGGAGCCGGGTCTCTCCCCACACCACCGAGAAAGGTCGCGCAGGGATGCAACCATTGCCTTCTTAGATCATCCACTGGGATCCTCATACCCCAGCTTGGCAGACCCAGATGGGTCAAGAGGACGATTTGGACAGCCTGTGGCTGAGTACGAGTCGATAACTCAGCTGATTGGTCTTGAGGGTCCATTTACTTGATAGCAAAACTTTGGAGCAATGTGGAAAATGGTGCTACTCTGCTCCCACCAGCTGATGTTGTTCCCAGCCATGAACACTGAAAATAGGCTGGGAATGTGGTTGAATTATCCAAAAACTCCTGGAATGAGTGGGACGGTTTGGTGGTGGGAGGCTGGATGGCGAAAAGCCTGCTGAACCACAGTGACCGAGGGAGCCCAAGGGTCTGCAGAGCTCAGTGGGGCTTGGCTCTGCCTGCAGTGGCTGCATCCCTGGCCGGCAGGCGGGATGTGCCCGCACCATGCAGTGTGGGTGGCCTGTCCCTGTCTCCATTCAATCACGAAGCCGTTAGTGCTGTGGCCATACCGGGCTGTACAGGGACACTGAGCAGGGCATGGAGTGTCCCCTGTGGGCAGTGCCCTGCACACTGGCCCAGGAGGTGAAAAGTGGGATGTCCCCCATGTGGTGGTGATGTCTCAGGGGATAAAGGCACTTTTCAAGGTGTGAATCAGCTGTGATCGAGTACCTGAAGGGCCTCCCGGTACCTGAAGGAGCCTATGAGAAAGCTGGGAGGAACTTTTTACAAGGGCAAGCAGTGACAGTACAGGGAGGATTGGCTTTAAATTGGAAAGGGGAAGATTTAGATTAGGCATTAGGAAGAAATTCTTCACAATGAGAGTGGTGAGGTCCTGGCCCAGGTTGCCCAGGGAAGTTGTGGATTCCCCATCCCTGGAGGTGCTTAAGGCTGGGTTGCATGGGCTTTGAGCACCCTGATCCAGTGGGAAGTGTCGCTGCCCATGGCAGGGGGTTGGAACTGGATGGGCTTTCAGGTCCCTGCCAAACTAAACCATTCTGCAATTCTATGATGCAGGCTGAAAGCATGTTCTTGTGCTTCTGAGGGATGTAGCTCTTCAGCAGCTCCATCCCTGGGAACTCTCTGGTGCGTGAACCCCACTCTGTGCTGGCTGCCACCTGAGTCGATTTGGTGCCTTTCCAGGGCTCGCTGGGATCAGCATCCTGATGCTGAGCCATGGGGTGGTCAAGGGGCTTTTGGAGGGTGACAGGCGACCACACTCAGCTTCAAACCATGGGTGAAGGAGGCAACGGTCAGTATTTGGTGCAGGCAGGGCCTTCCCATGGCAGTATAAACCTGTGTCCTCACAGGGCTGTTGCGGAGGACCAGATTCCCCTTATGGATGTTCTGGTTCTTGATGGAGATGCTGTAAGGTTCGAGTCCAAATCCGGTTCCACTGTGTTTTCGGCACTGCTGGTGGCACGGCTTACCCAGGGATGTTCCCACAGGAGGTTATTGTCCCCGAGGGCAAGTGGAGAAAGGTGTCACCTGCATCGCTGTCGCTGTCACTGCCAGACACCGACTACCAGTGCATCCACCGGAGCTCCGTCAGCAGCCTGAGTGCCAAGGAGAGCTCCTTCACCTCCGAGGAGCCCCTGGTTTCAGGTGAGAGCTGTGTCTGACCCAGGGTGGGTTTGTGCCCTGCCCTGCATGTGGTGCTGGGTGTAAACCTCCATAAATACGTGGTCATCCATCCTGCACACCTGTGGAAGGGATTTCTACCTTGCAGATGGGGAGGATTGAGGCTGGGAGTTGGTGGTGGGGTTCTTGGGATAGGGTGGGATGTTCTGCCTGCAGGGTCTGAGCCCTGGACATGCGCCTGTAACACTGCAGGCAGTGTTAGCCCACAGGGGAAGAATATCTGGTTGCCAGAGGAGAGCGAGCCCCTGCCCAGTGTCACCGTGCTGCTGTCTTTTGGCTTGCATTTCAGAAAGTGCAATAAATACCGAGGAAGAGCTGGAGGTGGAGCAGAGCTGTGTGGCAGAGCTGAGACCTTCTGATTACCAACTCCTGAAGATCTTCATCGTGCTGTAAGTGAGCCAAGGGTCACTGCAGCTTCGGGAGGATGGGGAATATGCCACGATCATCTGACTTGGTCAGCAGCTGCTGAGTGCTTGTCCTTGTTCCTCTGCTCTCAGGATCTGCCTCCTGGTTGTGTCTTCCTCATACCTGGCGTTTCGCATCTTCCGTCTGGAGCAGCAGCTGTGCTCTCTGAACCGAGACTACCTCTCCCGCGGGCACAGGAGGTGAGGGACCCTTGGGAACACTTCGGGCAGGTGCATCATGCTGCATTCCCTTGGGTTGGGACATTGGGGAACTCCCTCCTTCATGGCCGCTTGCCCCATCTTACCCTGCTCTCTGCTTGCAGGTGACTGTTATCCCCATGTGGCTGAGGGCAAATGCTGAGACGGTGGCACCCTGCATTCAGATCCCAGCACTGTGTCCTGCTGGCTATGGTTGTTTCCCTTGGCCAGTAAAATGGGACCACCTGACTGGCTCACGGCCACCAGTGCCAACTCCCCATCCCACTGGAAACCCATTTTCTCTCTGGGATGCTGCTGTTCCATAGCACCGGACGATGGCTCAGGGCTACCGAGTGGTTGGACCTCCCCTTAGGACTCACTGCTGAAGTGAATGCTGCTCTTTATTCCTGACTTGGGTTTTTCATGTTAATAGATGACTTAGGTTCACTGGGAACCCAAAGAAATGGGGATGAGTCACTGCAGCTCTGGGCTGAACTTGCCTGTTCATCCCCATCTCGGTACCCCTGGACTGCGGCCACAGAAATGGCCTTGATCCCAGAGGTTTGTGGGGAGTGTGAGAAAGGGGCCACCAACCCTGTGGGGCATCATCTGCTCCAGCACCTAAGGGCAGGGGTACAACCCTGGGCAACCCTGGCTCCACTGTTTTCCATAGGGGCCCCCAGCTCTTCTCTCCTGGAGCATCTCGGGGTGCGTGTGTGTGTGCGTGCGTGTGTGTGTCCCTGCAAAGCACTTTAGGGTCCCCCAGACCAGGTGTCCTCACTGGGGGCCACACCTGGGAATGGTGCTGGACCAGGGCTTCGTTAGTCCCACTGAGACGTCCCGGAAATGAGTCCCTGGCTGGTGCTGGTGAATGTCCCGGATCGCAATAAGTCTGTGCCCTTGTTTGTGTGAACCTTGTCACCATGCAGAGCTGAGGGCCACAGGATTTGTCTGCAGGTTGTGTCTGGCAGCCTCCCCTGGGAGCATCTGGGGCAGCCGGGAGTACCTGGGGGATTAATTTTGGTGTTCTTTCCTGTTTTTTGGGAACTACAAGTGCTGATTGGGCCAAATCCCCACACCCTTGGGGGAGAGCTTGCTGCTCACTCTGGGCTCGGAACTGCTTTTAAATGGAAATAAAACCAGAATTTTCTAGCATGCTCCTATCTGCTGCCAGTGTCCTTGTGGTGGTGCGGGGCTGCAAGCCCCAAACTGGGGTACTCCAGGATTTGGGCTCTCCTGGTACCCCTTTGCTGGCCATGTCCTCAGGACATGGATTACATGGGGACAGCCCTGTCCTCGTGTGGGCTCAGGATGGGCGGCTCTGCCCTGTCCTCCTTTTCATAGAATCCTAGAATCACTTGTTTGGAAAAGACCTTTGAGATCATGAAGTCCAACCATACCTGTCCACTGCTAAACTAGATCCCATCTTTTAAACACTCCCAGGGATGGGAGCTCCACCACCATCCTGGGCAGCCTCTGCCAGTGCCTGAGAACCTTTTCAGTGAAGAATTTTTCCTGATATCCAATCTAAACCTCCCCTGGTACAACTTGAAGCCTTTTCTTCTTGTCCTGTCAACTGGGAGAAGAGACCAGCACCCATGTCGCTACAACCTCCTTTCAGGTACTTGCAGAAAGTGCTAAGGTCTCCTCTCAGCCTCATTTTTCTCCAGGCTAAACAACCCCAGGTCCCTCAGCCACCTCTCATAAGACTTTTCTCCAGCCCCTTCCCCAGCTCTAGACTTGCTCCAGCCCTTCAATGTCTCTCTTGTACTGAGGGGCCCAAAACTGAACCCAGGATTTGAGTGCAGAGCGATGATCCCTTCCCTGCCCCTGCTGGCCACACCACGGCTGATGCAAGTCAGGACGCTGGTGGCCTTCTTGGCCACCTGGGCCCCTGCTGGCTCATGTTCAGCTGCTGCCAATCAACACCCCCAGCTCTGGGGCCAGCACTGGTGCACCCGGAGCTGTGTAGCCCCCCGATGTCGCATCCCTCTGGGCGAGCTGGAGGGATGCTGCGTGGTCTGATGCTGTTGAACGTAGCATCATTCCTCTGCTCCAGGGAGCCCTTCGTGCCCCCGGGCCATGCCGGGGGCGTTGTCACACGAGGCTGGGGGCGCAGCCCTGTCTGGGGCAGGAGCACCAGTCTGGCGTTTGGGAGCAGGCAGGGCAGGGATGCTCCGGACGCGGGGACTGGGCACTAGATGGCAGCAGAGGCGCTGGGATGGGGCAGGGGCCGGTGGCAGGGCCATCCCGGGACAGTGCATGTCTGGGAAGGGTGCTGCGCTGCACCCCATCCTGCTGAGATGGACGAGGTGAGCCTTCCTTCTCCTCCCTGGGCATCTGCAACCCATCCGACTGGCCCGTGCAGCAAAATACATTCAACTGGGCGAAATGCATGAAAATAGCCCACCTTGAAAGTCAAGGCAGAGGTGGTGTTGGCTGAGCAGGGACTGGGTTAGTGCCAACCTAATTTTTTTGGGAGGTTTAAGCACCCTATCGTGCTGGGGAGGGAGGGTATATGGTTTGCCCATGTTTCTGGCCAAACTATCCAAGCTGCTTCTTTAAAGTCTCAGCACTATGGGGCCATTGGAGCCCTTGATTTTACAGGTGACCGGACAGATGAAAGTGCCATCCCACTGCTGCTCCAGCTCTGCCATGCACTTGCTCAGCTTGTTTTGCTGGTGTGGCTGCTGAAATGGGTTTGAGGTTGATTTTTTTCTAAAACCAAGTTGGTGCTCAACCTGAAACTGGGGCTTCGGACCCCAAAACCAAGGTTTGGGGTTTTTTTTTTTTTTGGTCTTGTGTGTCCAGTGTGATGTTCATTGGGTGCTCCACAGCACCCAGTGCAAAGCAGGTCTGTGAGTACCTGGTCCCCATGCCAAGTCCAGACCAGGTGTGCAGTGGTGGTGACAGCCACTGGGCTTCTCTCAGGGCTCTGTGGTTGATGCCAGCAGTAGGATAACTGTGGATGCAGGTCTGGAGGAGCCGCTGGTGTGGTTTGCAGGGGTGTCCCTGCTGCCAGGAGCTGGTTGCAAGGCTCCGGGTTTGTTTTCCAGCTGGTGTTTGTCTGGTCGTGCATGTTTGCTCTCTCAGCGACGCCCTGTTTGAGCTAATTTGCTTTTCTTTGTGTAAAGAAATGCCATCTAAAATCCCGGGTGCAGGAAATGTGCCTGGGTGCTCACCTTGCTGGCTCTTGCAGCCCTGCTCTATCCCCCAGGGATGGGGGAGCAATGGGAGCATTCGGGATGAGTACAGACCTTGCACTCATGTCCCCCTGATGCTTTCACATCCATCCTGCTCTCTTAAACTCCCCTCTGCCCACACTCCTCCCTGGCCCAAATCCACCCCTATAAGTATGATTAGGAGATTAAATCAGCCCATATGGCCTGCTCACTACCGCACAAGGGGCTGGAGGAGTTGCACCCAGGCTCACTGGCTCTCCAAGACTGATTTCTGCTCAGTTTCACCCACTGCAGGGTGCAGAGAGGCTGCAAAGCTGCTGTAAGAGCTGAGGCGCTGCCCACAAGTCACAGCCCTTGTGGCTGTGCCACCATGACACAAGGAGCACTGGGAGCCACTGCTTGCCAGGGTGTCCTTACACCAAAGAAAGGACAATGCCAAGGAGCGCACAGTTTGGTTTGAGGTTTATTCCAGACCCGGGAGAAAAGCAGTCTCCAGCAGCGGCAGTGACATTGCCTCAGTGAAGCCCCATGTGAACCTCCTTTGATGAGCGGCCTGATGCCATTTTGGCTCCATCCAAGCAGTGGAAGGGCTTTTCCAGGGAGATGCTCTGGCCCACTGACTTCTTTTCTATCTGGGCAGCCTAGGAAGGACAGGAATGACCCTGACCATTGTTTTGCCCCTCGGCTGTCTGTGTGTGTTTGTGTGAGTGTTTTTAGAGAGCCCAGGCTGTGGCTCCTTACCTTCTTCTCAGCATCAAGGGAAGATGAAGCCCTTCCCACAGTTCCTCACCCTTGGTGCAGTGCTGGTAAACACCCCAGGTAAACAATCCTGGGCAGGCAATGAGATGGGTGATGAGTTCTGGGTTCAAAATAATCCTTCCCCTTTTCCTACGGTTCTATTTAACCCGATTTCCCTGGTGCTGCTGGCATGCTGGGGTGTGGTTGCTCTGCTAGACACCACCTGAGCAACCTCCTCTTTGCTTCTCATCAGGTTAGAGATTACTTCTTATCCTGCAATGACATCTCATTTCAATTTTATTTTCCCCACTGCTAAGCCTGTCTTTAACAAGAGGATCTGGTCTGAGATCCCAGCCATCATCCAGCACAGGAAGAAAAGTGTTTCGATTAAGGACTTTGTGGACTTCAAGGAGACCGCAGCTATCTTTGGCTCTTATACCTCCAACTCTGTCCTTTTGTTCTCCCCAGTGTGTTTTTATCTCCAGTAACAGAACTGGTTCTGTGCTAGAGGAAGCAGCGACTGCCTTGTAGGCTCTGACTGTGGCGAATGCTAACAAGGGTTGGGGAGCGCTGAGGAACCCTCCCCGAAAGGAGACGACCTAAAATCATAATGAAAAAAAACTTCAAAGAGTGAGTGTCACTTTTCATCTCAGTTAAGTTTCCTTTTATGGGACTGGGTTTCTCAGCTTCCTATTAACGTTCCAGCAGTTCAGAGTCAGGTTTTAGTTTGTAATAAGAGTGAGCAGGGGTGGGGGAACTGAAAAAACCCTACTGACACTTGGCCTAGGAGCGTCTGACTGAAGAAAACTGATTTTCTTTCTACTCTCTTCTTTAATTCATTGTAGCATTCCCTTTTGAGTCTCATGTTTTCACATCACCATCTCAGCACTGGGTTTTTAAGCGGAAAAAATCCTTGCTCCTAAAGCCTAGGCTGCTCAAATCCACTGAGGCACATATTAGAAATAGTCATGATAAAGCATTTTGGGGCTTGGTTTTAAAGGACATTTGCCAAACTTGATACAGAACAGCAATGCCTGTAAGCAATTAAAGCCACCTTAACGAGGGTGTGCTGCCTCCTGGGCAAAGGTGGAGAAGTCTCTTAAGTGACCCATTTTGCCACAGCAATTAATGTAAAAATTCACCATTGAGGGGGATTTCTTTCAAAGCAAAGTGACTTTAGAAGTTCAAAGGCCAGTTATTTCCAGAGGGGACTAAGGCTTTTCCAGGAGGGAAAGGGGTGTTTGGGGGTAGTAGCCATGCTGGAGGGGTTACATTCTTCTTCTTTGGGACAATCCTGTGCATGGGCATCTCCCTCAGGCACTGGGGGTGCTGCCTTGCAGACAGGGAAGGCAGTTTTTTGTGGACCGGAGTTGCATCTCAATCAATCACTTCTGTGCCAGTTTTGTGATGAGAGCTTTCCACTCTGATCTCTTCTGTGTAATGTAGGAGGGGGTGAGGAGCTGCAGCAAAGGCTCTGAGCAGCCCCTGAAGTATCCCTGACACAGAGCCTCTGTGTTGCAGATCACATACATCCCACAGTCATAACTGTTCTGCTGGGCAGGTGCCTTCTCCTCCACAAAGGTTGCTTTGCCCCCTCTTTTGCCCAAGAAGGTCTCCAGCTTCCCCGCCACTTGCTTGGCATGGACAGAGTTGCATTTACTGTGGGAATCATAATGGGCAAAGCAGTTTTTGTCCCTGAAATACACCATTAAGCTCCAGTGGGTGCCTCCAGCGACCTGGTTGGAGTTATCATTGATAGGCAAGAACACCAGCTTCTTGTGGAGAAGGTCCAGTGGCTGAAGGAACATGGCTATTTCTTCCTGACTAAGGGCACACTTAATGAACTGAGCCACTTCGGGGCTGATAAAACAAACCTGATCGCTAAATTCTTGGAACTGCTGGTTGGCAAAGTACTCGAAAGCAAACCCGATGATGTGATCGTTCAGCCAGTTTGGGGGCTCCAGCAAGGCCACATCCGACTGCCTCAGCAAACTGTCCATGTAACTGAGAACCACTGGGTCCATCCTGCACAGGTCCAGGCCACAGCACTCCAGGAAACCTCAAAAGCTGGAAAATAAAAGGGGAAGATGAATTAAGGAATTGGATCACACCTGGGACAAGATACAGCACAACAAACACCTTGAGTTCCTTCTTGGCAAGCAGTGAGCAAAAGCCCAGGTTTCCCAGGCGGGTATTTGAAGCACTGGTGTTTGAGCCACCTTTCAGATGAGCAGGCGGAGGACACACAGCTCCTCCCCTGCAGCCTGTGGTGGGTTGAGCTGGGCTCTTCTGCTGCTCCAGGAGTAGGGCATGGCTCTGATTAGATAAATGTTTCATCGTTATGATCTCAACCTCAAAGCAAACTGTTTTCAAAGCAGTTCCTGCTTGGGAACTGCAGGCACGCCTTCCGTTCTGTGCTTCACACAGAAACCATATGTGATCTAGACAAAGTTGGTCAGTGTTTTGGTATTTCAGCGTTTCACCTGCACAGTGACAATCACTCTAGTTCTTTGTGCCACTGGTATTCCTTAAATAACAGTCTTTTTGGGGCTGTCTGACAGGCATATGGTCCCTTTTGCCTAGCAGATAGTGCCACAGCTCAGTGCCAGACACATGACCTGTTCCACAAAAACCTGCTGGCCCACCAGCACAGGAGGCAAGACAGCAATGAGTAAGGAGAAAGCAAAACAAGATCACAAACAAAGCAGTTCCCTACCGTGGGAATCTCTAGGACAACTCTTTACCTAGCTGGTAGAGATTTCAGTAACTCAGGTACCACTGAAGTGGGATACCTATTATTTTTTAGTTCAGGTTGTAACTTGCCAAAATTTTGCTCACCAAGGGACATTGTGGATTTGCTGAGGAGTGAGGATCCCTGCAGGCTTCCTCTGGTGATGTCCACCTGTCAGCAGAATTGACTGGTTATGCTGACCCACCTTTCCAATCTTTTACTCTATTTGTCCAGATTACATTGTTCCCTCTTAATCTGTGCCTGTTTTCCACAAATAGAGGCTGCTTAGCCTTAAGAATGTGCCTGGAAATTCAAGTTGACTGTAGCACCTGGTTCTTCCCACCCATGTGTTTGAGGATGTACTCAAGAGACCTCAACAGGTCTTCCAGGCAGGGCTTCTCTGGACTCCTATCCGTTTGTCAGGTTATCTGAGTATCTGCTAATTCTGGTCTTTGTACCAGTCATATCATTCCTTTTCAGAAGCTGCTGCATTTGCTGCCTTCGCGTCCTGGGGGGATTAAAGGCAGAGGTTGCAGAGCACACTGGTGGGTGCTACTCAATAAATGACACAAAATGCTGCTGGCACCAGACTAGGATTTAGGAGATCTTCAAAGGAGAAACTGTTGACTTAAACCACCTATATCCACACTGGGTTTTCTTTTCCTCTCACATCCCCTAGCCCAGACTCCTCAGACACTGTGATGCACCATCAGTCCCCAGTGCTTCTCTGCTTGCCAGGTCAGGGCTAGAAATGCCTCAGCTCAGGACAGTAGTGACATGCAGCTGCTTTGGCCTCTCCCTTTCCTCACCTGTGCCAAACAGAACATGAATTCAGGATTTCTTAAAGCACCACGTGAAAACTAATAATGATAAGATCACTTAATACAATTCCCTATAAATAAGACATTAATTACCCATTATGATGGGGGAAATTAAAAATAAATCAAGTGTTGTGTTGTTTACATGTTAGGAAGAAGATTTGTGCTTTTTATGGTGACGTGAATCATGAAAAAAATCCTTCCTGGCCAGGTATGCATAAATTAAATGATTTATCACTAAAAAATCTTGGCAAAGTCTCATCACACATGACACGGAATGGATGAAGCATGCTCTGTGTGTCATGCATCGGAAGGAAGAGCCAAGGTAGAGTGTGCAAGGTTTGA
Organism: Tapera naevia; assembly: GCA_033556795.1. NCBI lineage: Eukaryota > Metazoa > Chordata > Aves > Cuculiformes > Neomorphidae > Tapera > Tapera naevia. The sequence continues at coordinate 763,001 of JAUMJJ010000353.1, forward strand.
AAACGCTAATAACTATTTTTGTATTGCTGATAGACCCGAGACGTGCCAGGCAGCCAGAATCACTGCAAAGGAAGGGAGCAGTCATTGTTATTTACACTGAGCCAAACACAATGGTATTTGGACACACTTCCTACATCAATGAGCTCAAACTATTTCCAAGTTTGTGGAGCAGATCGTTTGCAACAGACTGTGTTACAAAAACAAAACAAAAAAATCCAAACTGAGCCCCATAGCTCTGTACTATGCCTAGATGCAGTCTTGTTTGAAGAGCTGTACACCCAGCAAGCCCAGAAGTGACTGGTTTGCAGGTTTAACAGCATCACTGCTGAAATACTTTCTGCATGTGCCCATAAAACACACCAAATTTTCTTTTACTGCATGTTTTCTCTGCTTCATCTTCTCCTAGAGATCTATGAAATACAGCAAATAGCTTTCCACTCAAGGCCAGATGGGATTATGGGCTAGGGAAGGAAGTGTACGTCTCATACTCTTAATTTTTCACTCTGCAGAAACATATTTGATTTTTTTGGTCAAGGGAAAAAAAAAGACATTTGGCAGCTTCCTACAGTCAGGAAGGGAGAATGGTTATCGCAAATGCTTAATTGCCACTAGCTACTACTTTTAATTTTATTGCCATCTGGTATTTGTGAAACTGCTCATGAGTTCTGCAGGATGACTCACCGTGTACAGCGCACAGCTTAGAGGAAAACCTTTCATAGGCTCAGGCGCCTTGCAGAGCCTCTTAAGGTGAGAGGCAAGGACTGAAAAAGCAGAGTGGAGCTGTGAAAAGCCATCAGAGTGGAGGCTCTGTTTGGGAGAACCTCCCTGCTAATGCAGAGAAGCCGGGATGTGAATCTGAGCACCTTCAATGTTAAGGAGTGTTGACATCCAGTCACAGATCGCAAGCAGCTCTGCTCAGGCGCAGCCAGGATTCGCTTCCTGAAGGCTCAGGCACGCTCTGTTCAGAGGTTTTCATTAAAACAGGAATAAATACTGATGCAGGCCTGGAACTTTTCTTATAGATTGCCAACAGTCTTGCTCGTTCATTTTATTTGCATATTAGTAGATAGGATTGGTGCAAACTCTCTGGGACCTCAGCTTCCTGGAGGGCTGATCACCTGCCCCATTTTGAATGTGAAGGTGAGAACTCCAGGGCGAGACCAAGGAGCGCTGCAACAAAAACGTCATCAAGCCAACCCAGAGGAAACCGCCCACTCTGTCTGCAGACTTGAAAGCCGTGCTGCCTTGCATCAGGAAGGCAAGATGTCAAGTTTCTCTCATCTCTCTTAAAACAATTTCACAAATGAGCCCCCATCGTTAGCGCAAGTTTGATCCATAAACTGATGGGACTCCTTTGTGTCCAGGATGCAATGCAAAGCTAAAGTTTCATAATAATTGACAAAAAGCCCCAACCTATTATTGTCAGAACATTAAAGACAAATACCTTCTGCATGTAATGTTGCCTTGCACACTGAGGGCAGCACCTCCAAGCCAGGGAATGAAACTCTGTAGTAATGAAGTGTAAATGGGCAGTGATGGAACAGAAAGAGCATCAATTAACGATGAATCAGATTCCTAAAGTCTATTTTAATAAATTAAAGGTTCTAAGAACATACAGAGTCAATATTTAAGGTGCCACACTACTAAACTCCTGCACCAAATTCAGAGACTACGGAGGTAATTTCAAAACACCGTCTGAAAGACAAATTATTCAGGCTTTACCAGTGAAAAGCAGAAGGGACAGAGAAGTTTCCAGCAGCTTGGCTGAAGTTTTTGAAATGATCAAGAGTAAAAGGCCCCAGGATTTAACCACCAGACTTAACAACACTTTTACTGGAAATACAGTTTTTAGAGACCATGTCAGCACTCTTAACAGGAATTTTTTTTAATAGTAGCAAGATCAGACAAGGAACACCAATTTCTGTTTATTGGCATGAGCTGGGCTGGGCTACCAGCACCCAAGTCTCCTAACAGTACCAGAGAAGAAACTCAGGCAAAATTAAACACCTAAGCCAGGAAAGCAGCATTTTCATCTACTCTTTTGTGAGATATAAGCAGTTTTTCTGTAGCCTGTAGATTATAATTCCTGTAGGACAGCAGAACAGAGTCTTTGCAGGTTCAATAGGCCTCTAGCGCCTGTAACAACTGTATGCGCAGACAATGTGAAACCTTTCTGTTCCCAACAAATTCCTCAAAACAGATGTGGGCAGCTGCCCTACACAACCAGATTCCAACACCCAGCTTTGTTTCCAAGGTTGTGAACTAAAAGACAGAGGAACGACACCAAATGCTACTCAATCCAGTGTTTCTCTCCCCAGGATGGGGCTCGCCAAAGCATTCAGTTTAACGGGAAGAAACCCAGTGACTGAGCACCTGAGGATGAGGGATGGCACCAAAGCTCTCCCTGCGGGAACGATGGGAAACTCCTCACTTGGTCCCTGTAAATGACACTCAACCAAACATGGATGGATCACAACCACCTGCTTTGAGAAAGAGCTTGTTCATGAGAGCAGTAGGAAGTGCTGGGAGGGAATGTCACTGCCTGGGAGACCTAAAGGTCCAGTGGTTGGGCCGGGAGAAGGGATGTGCTCAGAGGAACGGATTCAGGCTTGGTGGAGAGAGGACCCACAGCGAAGAGTGACCTGCTGGCCCCTGGGCTTCTCCCAGTGGCTACCCCATGGGGCTGAGCAAGCTGGCAGCCTGGGAACAGCATGCATGTCCTGGTAGAAAGCGAATTATGGGGAGGGAAGGAGAGGGGTTTGCCAGGCTGGGTCAGGGCTGGGGTGGGGAGGAGGGCCCACCCAGTAGAGCTCTGCTCCCTGTGGACCCTCCTGGGCTGCCTAGGCTCGGCACTCGGGGCCGTAACATACTCCACGTTCATAGAATCATAAGGTTGGAAAAGACCTCTGAGATCATCAAGTCCAACCGTACCTGTCCCCTTCCTAAACCATATCCCTAAGAAACTCATCTACCCACCTTTTAAAAACCTCCAGGGATGGTCACTCAACCACCTCCCATTGGCAGCCTGTTCCACTGCCTGGTCACCCTTTCAGTGAAAAAACTTTTCCTGACATCCAGTCTAAACCTCCCCTGGTGCAACTTGCAGTCATCTTCTCGCATCCTATCACTTGTCACTTGCGAGAAGAGACCAAAATCCACCTGGCCACAACCTCTTTTCAGGTAGTTGTAGGCAGTGATGAGGTCTCCCCCCAGCCTCCTCTTCTCCAAGCTAAACAACCCCAGTTCCCTCAGCCGCTCCTCGTAGGACTTGTTCTGCAGCCCCTTCACCAGCCTCATTGCTCTTCTCTGGACGTACTCCAGCACCTCAATGTCCTTCCTGTGGTGAGGGGCCCAAAACTGAACACAGTACTTTAGGTGAAGCCTCACCAGTGCCGATTACAGCGGCACAATCACCTCCCTGGTTCTGCTGGCCATGCTGTTTCTGATACAGGCCAAGATACCATCGGTCACCTCTTGGCCACCTGGGCACATTGCTGGCTCATATTCAGCCAGTTGTCAACCAACACCCCCAGGTCCTTCTGTGACAGGCAGCGTTTGACCATTTTAACCGTTTTGCCATACACTGCGGCGCCTGGGCCCGCGGGAGGAGGCACAGGTGCCTCGGGCACGGAGCCTCTCCTCGGGCACGGAGCCTCTCCCCGGGCACGGCCCGCCCCTGCCGGTTACTCAGGCTTCCACCCTTGGCATGGGGCGTCCCCTGCCACCTCGCCAGGTCCCCACCCCGGGCCGGGACCCCCCCCACCCTGGCCCGGCCCCCCCGCGCTCACCCGTCGCCTCATCGCCCGCTCGCGACGCCGGTACCGGCCGGTTGCTGCGCGCTGCCGTAAAGCCGGCAGCGCCGCGTCGTAAACAACCCCCGCTGGCCGCGCGGCAGGCGCTAGGGAGCGAGGGGCGGGGCGGGGCCGAGGGGGCGAGGAGGTAGGCGGGCCCTAGGGGCGGGGAGGTGGGCGGGGCCAGGCTCGCGCAGAGGGCGGGTGTGTCCCGCCTCCTCCCCGGGGCGGCGGCAGCGGGAGCGCGCGGGAGGAGCGCGCGGGCAATTGGGCAGCGCCCGGGTGGTGGCGGCGGCAGCAGCGGCGCCCGATCCTTCCTCCTCCGCGGTTGCTCCCATCCTTGTTTCTCCCCCCTTCCCCGGTGACCCCGCAGCAGCACGCGGCGGGGCCCCTCTCGGCGGCGGCGGCAGGCGGGGGATGCACCGCGCCCCGACACCCAGGTGAGCGGCGGCGGCGGGGGGCGCGGTGCCCGCTGGCGCGGCAGCAGCCGGGGGCGGGTTTTGTTCGGAGTGGAGGGCGAGAACCCCCCCGCGTGACGGGCCCTGGTGCCGGGGGAGCCGTGCCCGCCGGTCTCGGTGCGGGAGGTGCCTGGTGCGGGGGGGGATCCATGCCCGCCGGTTCCGGTGCGGGGGCAAGCCGTGCCTATCGATCCCCTGTGCGGGGGGGAGCCATTCCCGGTGCGGGGGGTGCCTGGTGCTCCCCGGTATGGGGGAGCCGTGCCGTCCCGGTCCCGGTTCGCACCCGTTTCGGGGCGGGTGAGGGGTGTGAGCACAGCTCGGGGGAACCGTTCCCTCCGTTGCTGTTCCCGGGAGCCGCCGTTACACCGCGCTCAGCGACTCCCGCCCATCCGAGCCAGAAATTCTTGTTTTTAACGCAGTTTTTGACTCTGCAGGAGCTCGTCCCAAGGCTGCACCGGTCGATGTTCCTTTCTGGAATTTTCCTAAATGTAGCCGAAATGCAGCCCATGGTAGGGGGACGAAACAGGTTGGGCTTTAAGGTCCTTTCCAACTCAAACCATTCCATAATTCTATGAAAAGCCTTTTCCTTTATCCCCCAAACCTTCTGACATCCTCGTGTAGGACCTGCCGTGAGTACAGAGCTGGGCGTTTTGCCGCCCTTCTGCTCATACATCGGCTTCCTCCTCCTCCGTTTACGTTTCCATATCCTGAATTCTGGCTGCGATTAATGAAGTCGGGAGCATGAGCTCAGCAGAACCCATGGCTTTCGCATCCCTCGCTGCAGCGCCTTACCCTGCCCATCGGCGTATAAAAAACACTCACGTAGTGGTGAGGGAAGGAGGAGAGCACTGCCACGGGGAGAGAACCGTGCGGCGTTCCAAGAATCCATAACGAAGCGCTTGAATAAATGGTTTGCAGATAGGTTATGAGTTCGGGGAATGAATTTCTGGCTGGCGTTTTCCTGACTCTTGTCCCTGCGGAGTACTAGGATATGACAGGAGAGTCTCCTCTGTCCCAGCCGACTGTGTGTGGACGTGGTGGCGATGCTGTGAATGCTTAAGCATGACCTTACTGAGCTGAGCTTCCCCATCGGCGTCAGCAAACTCCAGCTGGGGTCAGACAGGCTGCGTTGTTGAAGATCATCTTCTCTTCAGCCCCTCATCCTGCAGTCATGTGATAATGATGATTTCCCCTACATCTTTGACTAAACCGATCCATTTCAGAGGCTTTTCCAAATCTTATAAATGTTTTTAAATTGAGAGGATTTTCACAGACTCGATGAATTTTTTGGCTTGGAAGGGATCTTAAAGCCCATCCAGTTCCAACACCCCTGCCAAAGGCAGGGACGCCTCCCACTGGATCAGGTTGCTCAAAGCCCTATCCAGCCTGGCCTTGAACACCTCCAAGGGATGAGGTATCCTTGACTATCTGGGCCCCACTGGAGGCCAGGGCCTCACCACCCTCACAAGAAAACATTTCTTCCTGCTATCTCATCTCAGTCTCCCCTTTTTCAGTGTAAAACTATTCCCCTTGTCTTATCCCTGCACTCCCTGATTGAGCCCCTCCCCAGCTTTCCTGGAGCCTCTTTTGCTAGTGGAAGGCTGTATTAAGGTCTCCCCAGAGCCTTCTCCAGGCTGAACAACCCCGGCTCTCTCAACCTGTCTTCTTACGGGAGGTGGTCCAGCTCTCGTATCATCTTTGTGGCCTCCTCTGGACTTGCTCTAACACATCCATCTCCCTCCTGTGCTGAGGACTCCACAACTTCTTTGCATTTTCCCTTATGAAGGCTCTCCCAGCCCTTACTCTGAGTCCTGATTATGATTTTTCATCCCCAAGACCATTTTGGAAGCTGTCACTCCAGCTGCTGAGAGTAGGGAAGGTAATACTGTAGCCCTGGCACGTGATGAGGAAGCTTTTGTTTCCTGGGCTATCAATGATGATGCAACTTTATGAATATTTATTTATTTAATGCAATCGATATCTAAACCGGGGTAGCTTTAGGAATGTATCATCATCTCTGTTGAAAGGCCTGCCATCCAGCAGTGGTGCCTCTGAAATGTCTGAAAAGAGGATTTTTTTAATACCCTGATTCTCTTTATTTCTAAGAAACGTATTGAAATGTCAGCTCAGCTTTGCAGAGTGTGCCTCAGAGTTATTTCTTCTGTCCATCCGCAGATTCAGTTATGGCTTATAAAGTTCATATTTTTACCCCTTTTTATTTTTTTTTTGTTTTGGTATGGGGAAGCTACATTTTAAGATTTAAAGTTATTGAATGTTTGACATTGTATCTGCTGTTGCAGTAGCTTTTACAAATGCCAGTACTTGCATAATGCCACCTAAAGCTTGGACTAGCAAATCTTTGGGTTCCTTTCCAAGGAGAATCTAACCATCTAAATGTTTTATGCCTTAATAATTTTTATCTAGGCAGTTTATGATGATATTAGCAAATGTTCATTACATTTGCAAGAAAACCTCTGAGAATGTGATTACCCTTGGGCAACCGTGAAACCTGGGGTTCCCTATGCAGTCTGAAGTTGGCCTGGTTCGAGGTAGAAATCTTGATAGCCCTTATACGCCGCTTGATTTCTGGAAGGACTACATCCAGCTCCGGATGGAGAAATTGATTGCTTGCAAGTCAACTGGGATGGTGCTGGGAGCACAGGGATGGTGCTGGTCCCTCCACTGGTTTTGCATCTTAGCAACACTATGCAGCTAGTGAAGAAGGCCAGGGTTTACCATTGCATCCTGGGGAGCACTGTGTGGTCCTGAATCCTGAAATACGTTGAGGCTAGCAAAATTACAAGGAACTGTGATGTGAGATTCTTAAAGCCATTTGGGGTGGAAGTAGCATGGCCATTTTCTGCCAAATTATAGTTCTTGCCCCAAACCGTGCAGTTTCTGAATGTATTTCATTTAAAAATACACTTATTAGGGAGCAACAAAGGTTGTTGAGCTGCTTGAAGTGTCTTAGCTGGTCAAACTCGATTTTCAGAGATTCTTGGGTCCCTGTTGGTTTATAAATAAAATGGGATTGCATTCCCACTTGTATGTGAAATACTTGAGAAGTATGAAGGCAGCAAGCGCCTGAGAAGAGCTCGCCTGCGGGAAGGAGCCCCATCGGTTTTAGCTGGGCTGTTTTGCTCTTGCGGTTGGAGGCGTGTTCATGCTGTAGTTTGTGAAGCTCCCAGTCTGTCCTAGGGGCTGGCTCCCTGAGCTGGACGCGCTGGGGGCAGGTTTTTATCTTGAGGTTAAAAAGAACATCTCATTTTCTCAGGCTTGGGTCCTGCGTGTCTGCGTTTGCTTCACTTCCTCTTGAGTGAACGGGGTTTGTCTCTTCTCTAAAAAGTAAACATGAGCATAAATATTTAAAGGATCGCGGCTTAAGTCTGCAAATTTGAGACTTTCTTTAGCATTCCTTTGGACAAAAGCAGTGTTGTCGGAGATTTTGGTTGTGTCTGGGCAGTTCCTTGCCCTGGGAAGAAGTATGTTAATTGTTTGGGCTTCTTGCTGCAAAAGTATTAACGCCGTGATGGTTAGATGGCTGGCATTATCACCGAGCTTTGGCAGGGTTTCTTATTGAACTGTGAGGATGGAATGTTGCTGGTGGGTCTATAGATCATCAGAATTGAGAATATTTTTATGGTCCTTTATTTTTCTTTACACAGGCCAAATTTTTCCATAGGCTTTGGGCGTACGTGTGAAGGCACAGGTGTTCAGGATTGAGAATGTAGTGTAACTCTTGCCAGGCAGTGGATAATAACAGGAAAAAAGGGAAATGGAACAGTCTTTGTTTGCCCTATGTGACTCTCTAATATTAAATCTTCCAACTATGTTTGGCAAGTTGAACGCCATGGTGTGATGTACATTTCACTCCTGTGATTGCAATAGTATCTTAACTTCTTGGGAATTAAACTTCAGCTTCTTTTTTGCCCAGAGAATGTTGGCTGTCCCATCCATGGAGGTGTTCAAGGACAGGTTGGATGGGGAAGGTATCCCTGCCCATGGCAGGGAGTTTGAACTGGATGGGCTTTACGGTCCCGTCTGACCCAAACCATTCTATGATAAACCATATGACCACATATAGAAGAGTGATTTTTCAAAATGAACTCATTTTTATTTGTGTTTTTAAAATATCCTCAAGAGTTACAACTCTACTAGACATTGTGCTAGCTTGTTTTTTTCCTGTGGGGAAGAATCCTATGACAGGTACCTATGGAAAAGTTTTAAAGGTGAAGTAACAGCATTGTGTCTTTGCCACAAATGCTTTTTATTTTAACAAAACAGTCATGATTTTAATGCTACCCAGCTGTATATAGCTGCTTCTAGTTTTTTTTTTTCCCCTTTCCATTGCTCTTTTCTGTTGGAGGACCATACAATCACTTAGGTCAGAAGTGATCTCTGAGAGGTCACTCAGTACAAAATCCCGCTCTGAGCACAGTTGGCTGTGAGGTTGGATGAGGTTCCTTGTGCCTTTAAATATATCTTGTTGGTCTTCTTCCACCTGTGATTTGCAGGTTACAAGAAGAGGAGTGGTTTGGGCTGTATTGGGTGGAAAGTGTCTACAGAGAATAAGTTTATATGCGATCCGTATCAGTCCTTGGTCATAAGCACATCATTCTACTTGCACGTGTGTTAAACTACCACTTTATGTTGCATTTCCATGATTTCATTAAGCTGATCTAGTAGCAGGCTTCTTTTGAAAGAGGGCCTGACCTGGCTGAAGTTAATCTTGGGAAGTGAATGGGGATAGTCAGCAAATGAACCTTGGCAAGGACAATCAGCCTGGAGCTAGCGAGCGATGGGCATTGCACTGGTTTGGTGAAACTCATAGGAGGTGAAATGATAATGCACCATTTTTTCAGGCAAAATGAAATAAATAAATACCTGTTGATTTAAGGATTATCATTAGTCCCCTGATTAATTTCTGCCATTAAAATCTTACATTGCAGTTTCTCTTTCAGCATGGATGGACATCCCTTTGGAGGGGGATGAGGCATCTCTTTCTTTCCTGGGGCTCTCATACATCTTTGGGTCTCCACACCATGCCAAGGTATGGCTTGGTGCCGGCCCTGTGAATTGAAGCTGTGGGTTGCTGTTTTGGCCTCTGATGGTGCTTCTTGTCAGCCCTTTTTAGTGTTTCTCTAAAAGGTTTGTAAATAGACAGAGCTACATCTTCTCCTAAGCCCATCATCCATCAAGGCAGATGAGTCTGAAGAGTGGAAAGCCCATGGTGTGCTGAGGATGTCCCAGAAACAAGCTTGTGTGCATTTGGACCCTTTGAGCTGCCACTCTCCATCATCTAACTGGAATGTTGATAGGGTCCACTTTGTTGCATCCTTTTGCTGTTGATGTGAGATAAACATGGTGGGGAAGCTCAGCCCAACTGCGTCTCATCCAACCTCTCATGTCATCCAATCTCTTCCCTTGCACAGCTGCTGAGTTACATTGCTTCTTTTGCAGCTATGTGCCTGACTTAAAGGAAGCTGCAGGCGTGGCTCTACCATTGGTCATCCTTCATCTCTCCATTGGGTTCTGGGGTGCTTTTAAAGTGTCTCCTTCAGGTCCCAGAGAAGGTTTATGAAGTCCTTGTGGGTGTTGAAGGTCGCTTGGAATAGACTGGGTGGCTGTAGGTGTAGCTTGGTCTGAAGTTGCCTGCATTGAGGGAAGAGCTGGTTCAGGCCTTTTCAGCCCTGGCATCTTCCGTGGTTCAAACTAGGTGCTCAGATTCTCTTAGAGAAATCGACCTTGTTCCGCCATAGAATCATAGAATCTTTGAGGTCTAAGACCATCTGGTCCAACCATCAGCCCAACACCACTGTGCCTACTAAAACCATACACTGAAGTGCCATGGCCACACACTTTTTGAACTCTTCCAGGAATGGTCATTCCAGCCCTGGCCTGGGTAGCCTCTGCCAGTGCTTTACCCGTCTTTCAGTAAAGAAATTTTTCCTGCTATCCAATCTAAACCTCCCCGAAGCAACTTGAGGCCATTTCCTTTCATCCTGTCATTTGTTCCTTGACAGAAGAGATCAGCCCCGACCTCTCTACAATCTCCTTTCCAGTAGTTGTAGAGCACAATGAAATCTTCCCTCAGCCTTCTCTTCTCCAGACTGAACAGCCTCAGGTTCCTCAGCTGCTCCCTTATAAAACTTGTTTTCGAGACCCATCCCCAGCTCTCTTTTCCTTGTCCAGACCTGTTTCAGCCCCTCAATGTCCTTCTTGGAGTGAGGGGCCCAAAACTGAACCCAGGATTCGAGGTTTGGCCTCACCAGTGCTGATCCTACAACTTGTAGGAGTTGCTGCAGATTCCTGTTAGGGCCAGTAAGGAAGAGTGTGTTGATCTGTCCCGATTGGACACTGAGTACAGCAGCAGAGGAAAAATGAGTTTTAAAGTATACAAATGGTGATGCATAGAGATACTGCATTCAGTGCGTAATGGGCTGCTCTACAATGTTTTTGCTTTTTGAGAGTTAACTGTCCGTTTAGGACATACTGGGTATATAGATACTGATTCTTTTTATGCTGCTGCTTCAGTTACCATCTCTGTTAATGTAGCGATGGCAAAAATATGTGGGCTTCTGTATCAGATTTGAATCTTATTTGTTAATCTCTCGGCTTTGAATCTCTTCTGGTATACCACAAAATGACCTTGAGTCAGTTGTAAAGGTTCTCCTCCTTTGGCTGCCTCTTTACTCTCTGCTTTTGTCCACCAAATTGATAATCTGACAGCCCCGTGCTGGTTTTTAATTAGAATTCTCACGATTGTCTTCTATTACCTGGAAAGCATGAACTTCAGAAAGGTATATGATGCTGGGCAGGATGTATCGTGGTTGGGCATTGATCAGAGTGGAGTGGCTAATCCATATGGATGTATCTTTGAAAAACCTGAGCTTTAAAACCAATCCAAACCATGAATGTTTTTGACAGATGACCAAGAATTTTTTATTGTATTCAGTGTCTACAGGATTGGTTTTGAGGGATGAACTTAAAACTTAAGTTAACTGAAAATATTTACTTTAGAACACTTTTGTAACTCTGGTGGCTTTTCATACTTTATATAAATACATAGACTGAAATAAAATTATCACAAATGTTGACATTTTTACTTTTGCAGTACTTGTCTAAGAACTGTTAGGTTGGTTTATGCTTGTTGAGTGTGTAGGACAACATACCCTGGGAGAAATTAGTAAATGATTTAATTGTTAAGGAATGTGGTCCCATTAGGCTAAAATTAAATAAATAATGGCATGCAGTAGATCATTAGAAACATAAAGCTTGATTAAAATTATGTCAACCAATTTACTAAGATTTCAGAAGCAGCATTTTTGGGAGAGGGAAGCAATGTTGGTGAATAACCCTTCTAGGAGTTTCTTTTAGAAATGTAAGTGCAGGAGAGCCTTCCCCACTTTGTAATTCACCAGTGGTGCGGTAAATGGGGAATAATGATGTGGGTTTTGTTGCTGCTGATGGTGGTAAGGGTGGCTGAACAACTCCTATTCCAAGAGGGACTTGAGCAGACATTATTTAAAAGCAGATCCACTGTTGTTCTTTGCATCAGAAAAGGAAGGCAAGAGCTGTGCTCAGGAAGGTGTTGCTGGGAGAGGCGCAGAGGGCAGGCGGCTTGGCTGGCGTTTAGGCCACCGAAGCCAGGTGAATCGTCTCAGACAGCAGCAAGGGCATGCGCTACGCGTTCATCCGTCACGGCCGGACCGTTGCACAAATACTCTGTACAGGCAGGCACTTGTGCTTCATGTCAGAAGAGCAGGCGCGCTCGCTGCGGCCACCGTCTTGGATAATCTTATCTGGAGGCACTTCACTGTGCCTGGAAGGTAAGGGAGGAGACAGGAGGACAAAGTGGAGCAGAGGTCAAGTTTGAGGTGCCTGCAGCAGATAAGAAGGAATCTTAAGAGTATTTCTGAACTATGAACACAATGAAGTAAGGAATGGAGGGGTCTGAAGGTATGATTTCATACACACAAAAATCCTTTTTCTGCTCGCTGCGTAACCTTGTTCACCTCTAGTGATTGCTGAGCGCATCCTGACTTGTCAAAGCACAGGGCCCATTTGAAAGCGTGGTTGCACTTCTCCAAATACATTTCACAGCCATTTGCAGTGATTTGATTAAGGAATTTATTAGCATTAATAAATATTAGTGGTAAACTTTCCCCTTGTAAGGCTAAAGTGATGCCCCTAAGGAGTGCATTGTCAAGCAGTATGGTTGAGCAGCAGTTGCCCATCACTTGCCCCACCATGTTTGCTGCCACTCTTTGGAAGAGACATGTACTTAGGTGCATTGTTTCAGACTCAAATCCGTTTTTAATTATGGGAGGAGAGCTGCAGGCCTACCTTCAAATGGATCATTTCAGCTCTAGTGTGCGTTCCTATTGCTCTTCATCCATTTATGTGATTTAAATACTGAACAGCCATTGCTATTTGGCTGTGGTGAGCAATGCACTAAGTATGAGGGGAAAGTAAATATAAAAATAAATAAAGCACCTTCAGTGGATGGGGGAAGGTAAATGAAAACGAGAAAAAGTGAGCACCAAAGCACACGTCTGTAGTATTGAGTATTCATCCTTCTACCTTAAGGTATTTGCTGGAAAGAAGTAAGATCTCAAAACTGAAACAAAGCAAAAAATCCTGCCTGCATATTTTCTTTGTTCCTGTTAGGAAGGTGCAAATCTTGCCCACAGTGCTCGCTGGCTGGGTGTTTAACAGTGCTGGGATTTCCTCCTCTGGTTTTCTTCTCCACAGTGCAGCTGTCCTACAGAACGCTGCCTTCCTTTCTGTTTTGTCTGGGAAAATGTGAAACTTGAGGAGTAAAGGCTGATGAGAAGTTTTGTGCAGTTGCTGGTGTCTAGCAAACATCCCTGCTGTGAAATCTCCTGTACTAAACATGAACTGTTCAACTGACTGCAAAACATGCTTAAAAATGCAATGTAAAAGTAGTTCAGTGTTGGTATTTGTGACTCAGGCTGTCTGGTGGGGAGATCACAATCTTGTCTCTTGCACTGTTTATTTTTAGTAAAATTCCTTTAGATACTATTTCTTCTTTCAGACACACACAAATTAAAATGAAGACCTGCAGACTGGGATTTTAAATGTTTTAGGTGCAGTTTTTCTATTTTTCAGTTATTTTTGCTTGAGCATGGACTGCCCTCTGCACTGAGAAAGGTGATTTCTTCCTTAGGATAGGATCAACTTTCTTTTCTGCTGTGTAGGTTTTCTGGAAGCATTAATCTACATACTTTTCTTTCAGGTATGCTCTTAGGGGGTGGAGGGGATAAGGGGGATAAATATTTAAAAAACTTGAACAATTTTCCTTAGGTGAAGGATCATTACAGGTTCAGGTGCTGCTGTTATTAGTGAGGCTCCCGCCAGCTGCTGTTCAGTTTTCTCAGTGTCTAAATGTTGGAAATTCCTGATGGTTATGAAGTATGCATGTTTGTGTGCTTCAGGGAGATCGAGCTCAAAATGCCAAGATAGACTCCAGGGAGATCTTAGAGCAGCCTTCCAGTACTGAAAGGGGGCTCCAGGAAAGCTGGGGAGGGGCTGTTGATCAGTGAGTGCAGGGAGAGGACAAGGGGAAACGGTTTTCAGCTGAAAGAGGGGAGATTAAAATGAGATCTTAGGAGGCACCCCTGTGAGGGTGGGGAGGCCCTGGCCCAGGCTGCCCAGAGAAGTGGCTGTCCCATCCCTGGTGGTGTATAAAGCCAGATTGGCTAAACCTTTGAGCATCCTGATCCAGTGGGAGGTGTCCCTGCCCATGTCAGGGGGTTGGAACTGGATGGGCTTTGAGGTCCTTCCAACCCAAACTATTCTATGATTCTATGATATTATTTAGAGAGTGGCTGCTGATGGATTTGAAGAGGAGAACTTAAATGTCAGCTGGTAATGCTAATTTAATCATTAGAAAATGAAACCATTTTGGTTTCTAAACTCCAGCCACCAAAAATGTTGTGGGTGCAAAATAATTGTAAAGCTGTGAAGTCAAGTGTGAAAGTTAAGCAGAAATTAGTGAGTTGAGGGCTTGATGCATACCCTTATTGTGCGTTGTAGGCCTTGGGGTGCTTCTCCTCATGGGTACCTCCTTCAGGAACAGCGTCTTGAGATGAGTGCTCTTGGAATTTGAGGTGAGAAGTGAAATGGAAAGGAATGAAGCTCAAAAAAGATTGCTGGAGTTTAATTTTGGATCCTTGAGTTAGGCTATACTAGCATCCTTCTGTGAAGACCAAGAGAGAAGATGCCCCGGTGGCATGGAAGACGTGGGTCAGGCTGTGTTAGGCTTGCAGGTGTTGAGATCACCCTGTGTGTTTTTGCTGGTGTTGCTGAGGACTGCTGCTTTATTCTGCACCTTCCAGTGCTCAGCAGCCCTGCAAATCTGACTCAAACTGGTTTTCAGGGGTTTTGGCAGGCTTTTTTTGTTGCTGTTTTGTTGGTTTTATTTGGTTTTGTTTTTTTTACTTTTTCCCCAAGTTCCTAAAAATAACCACAGTTCTGGTCACCTGGTAGGAATCGTTGCCTGTTGTGGAGGCAAGTAGGAAAGTAAACTTTCTTTGGTGGCATTTGGATGCTGATAAGACTATTTTTTTTAATGCATTTCCTTTCCTCATTCTCTACATGCCTTCTCGTTTCTCAAGGAACAAGGTGTGGATCCTTCTGGTGCCTCGGTATAGCACTGGGTTACTCTGCGTTTTGCGTGTATGCTGAGATGTGCAGAAGTGCCAGCCCTAAACAGGTGAATTCACTGTGGGCAGCTACTCAGCTGAATATTATTTGGAGGAAAACAGGCATTTTTCTCATGTTACAAAGTACACCAAGTAGTGTTCGAGGTGACATTTCCATTTGGGTTAGCTGTAACATCCCCCACAATGTTGAATACACGTTTTTTCTTGCTTTTTAAATTTTACTGTTCTCCTGAAGCAGTTAACGCTGCAGCATGTGTTGATTTTGGGGCAAAACCAATGTGAGGCAGTTGCTGTGGGCTGCAGGGTGTGGCTCAGAAAGGTCTTGTTTCTGATTCCCTTTGCTAGGCTGAGCTGGGGCGGGCTAATTATAGAGACAAACTGGGGAAGGAAGAGAACAGGGTCAATTAGAGCATCCAGCACAGCTTCCTTTAAATTAGTGGTTGGGCTGGATAGATACCCCCCCCCCCCCCCCCCCCCGCCCCAAAAAAACAATAAAAGAGGCATGGAGTGAGGTTTCAAATGCTCCGGTGCAGAGCAAGATCGGCAACTATAGCAGATATTTTGCAGTTTTGGTTTAAGTAAAGAACATGTTGAATTAGTAGTTCTATTCCCAGAATTGCCAAATTGAACTGAAAAAACAGAGGAGATACTACTGCTGCTTTTCCTCTTTAGTATGTTTTTAAATAGCGATAGGCTATGACAAGAGAATGAAGCAAAGAAATGCCTTGCCCCGACCATTGAGTGAAATGGATTTTCTGTGAAAAAGAACTTGTGTGAGAATTGTAAGTTTTTAATGATCAAGATGATGTATTTTCTTAAATAGACTACTTTGCCCCCTACATCTTATGTAAATGTAAAACAAAGCAATTTTGGATGCGTTTTATCTGTAGTTGGAGAGCAAAGTGGCGCTAAACTTCTTTTTATTGAGGCTGTCTTAGGGGTTTATGAAGATTTTTTTTCAGGATTTAAGTATGAACTAACTCAGGTTGGTGTGGTGACGTGTTTAAAGAGGTGCTGCAGAAAATACATGGGCTGTTGGCTTTGCAGGTGGGGAAGGCAGCAAACCCTGATGCCAACTGGAATTCATGCACATTATTGAAAAGGAAGCTTTTACAGTGCTCTTACTAGATAATCCGTTCAGTTCTCTAGCACCCTCTTGTCTCAGTTCTTGTCCTTTTAGTAAGAAAGCCTTGGTTGGCAAACTCTCACCATTTCTGCTGTGTCTTTTTGCTTATCCTTTGCCGGCCCACCTGCCTGGCAGCTTGCAGTTACCAAGAACTGCTGTGCAGGAATGGAGATGGCAGAGCAGGAAGAAAAATCCCAAGTTTCATCTGTACTTTTAAATCCAGATTGGCAAGTTCCTTCTGCCGGTGGTGTGACTCATCCCGGGCTTCCTTGCTGGAGGCCACTTCTGGCAGGGCATCAAAGGAACAGCCTGTGCTTTCAAACCAGAGCTGAACCGGGAGCTTCCTTGAGTGAAGGCTGTTTTTCTGGTCCTGGTATATCTCGTGGCGTGGAAGATGGTGCCCAAATGTCAAGGGAATCCATGATAAACTTGATTAGTCCTGAAGGTGAGAAGGTTTTTTCTTGCTGCTTTGAGCGAGACATGTGCTTGTTCAGAGAATCTTGCCCAGCTGGGGATGGGTTGGAAAAGGCCCTTGGAGATCAATGATACAATCAGCAGAACGTTTTTTCACTTCTTTGTTTCTTTTGTAGAGCTGATATGTAGGGTTATAGGGTGTCAGTTAGGAAATTCTTAGGCTAGGAAGGGAATTTTTAGTTCTCTGCTTCCTGAGGATGTAGGCTGAGGTGTGCTTTCCTCAGGGTTGCAATGCCAGCAGAGACTCCTGCCCTTGTCTCCTTCGTTCTCCTGGTAAACGAACGTTATAAATCCTTCTTTCTCATTTTTGGTTAAATCAAGTTAGCTTTAAACCTTTGAAAGAGTAATTTTCTTTAATAAGCTGATTTATTCAGAGCAAGGTGTGCGAGCCGTTCCACCAGGAGGAATTCAGTATGATGCTGCCAGCATAGGAGAGGACATCAATCTGCATGACATGTCACCAGTGACTTTATGTAAGGACCTCCTCGTGAGCTCTACCTCTGTATTGGGGGGTGTTTTTGAACTGAAAAACATTGTCAGTGTTTTTTAGTTTTCTAATATGATTTCATAAATGTTTAACAGTATTATATAGGATTTGAGAAGGCTCCAGGGAGACCCTGTAGCAGCCTCCCAGTACTGAAAGGGGTCTACAGGAAAGCTGGGGAGGGGCTGTTGGTCAGGGAGTGCAGCAATGGGATGAGGGGAACAGTTTTAAGCTGAAAGAGAGGATATTGAGATGAGATCTTAGGAAGAAATGTTTTTCTGTGAGGATGGGGAGGTCCTGGCCCAAGTTGCCCAGAGAAGTGGTGGCTGCCCCATCCCTGGAGCTGTCCGAGGCCAGGCTGGATGAGGCTTTGAGCACCCTGATCCAGTGGGAGGTGTCCCTGCCCATGTCAGGGGGTTGGAACTGGATGGGCTTTGAGGTCCCTTCCAACCCAAACCGTTCTATGAGTCTATGATCTTTGGGCTTATTCTGCTTGTTTGTTTTATTTCCCGTGTGCCATAGTTACAGCCCTAGGTCTCTTGCAGATGTTGGAAATTATTTTGTTTGAGATGGATCCGTAGGGTCTGCCAAGGAGGGCGACAAAACTGATACTTTAGTGTGGGGTCTTGGCAGAGTTGCAGCCTTGGCTGTGGGATATTCCTGTTCTGTAGCTGTCATTTAAGGGAGAGAAAAGACTGAGAGCTTATGAAAAGGATGTATGCATATTTAGAGGCAGCTTCTTTCAAATGTGTGAAGGGAGAGTCTTGGGAAACCCTGAAAGTGGTGGTTTTGTTTTTTTCTTAATGGGCTGGAAATGGAGATGGGCATCCTGTGCTAGCAGCGTAGGCAGCCTCTTGATAGTGATCTTAAGTTATACATGAGGAAGAGCCTTAGAGAAACAGGTTAAAAATGCAAAATTAATTCAGTAGGGGTACATTAGGATGCAAGAGAAGAGCTACGGGGTTGTATAAAGCTAATGACTTTTGCTGCAGTGTCCTGGCAGGTTTGGGCAGGGAAGGATTGCCTTTCCCCTGATCAGAGGGAAGCTGCTTTGCTGACTGCAAGAAGTGCCTGAGAAGGCAGTTTTACTTTTATTTGTCTGCCTCTGTTGAATTTGGCTCCCTCAATTTTTTTGGACAGTGACATTTTAAATACTGTGTCACTCTGGATCCTCTTTTGCTGCCTCATTGGAAACAATTTTTCCTTCACCCACTTTCTTGGTTATTTCATGTGCGTGACAGAATCTGCAGCACAGAGCTGTTAGGGTTTTCATTTTGCTTCCTTATTCTGCATCTTTGTCGTGCAATCCCTGCAGTTTTGGAGGGCTGCTGTGATGCTTATCAGTCTGTATAAGCATTTTTTCTTATTTTTTTTCAGCTGTTGTTGATGCATTGATCTGTGCATTCCCTGCTCTCTTTTTGGTGTGCAATGTGTTGTGACAATTGAGGACACTTTAAAACCACGTTTCTTTTTTCCCTACTTTTTTTGTTTTGTGAAGTCATCGAAGTTTCTCATTTTTATTTCAGATTGTTTCCCTGAGAGTGCCATTTTATTTTCTGTGTGTCTCTGATCTCTCAGCACAACTGTTGATAAGCATTTGAGCAAGGGAAATTTCACTGCATTGCTGAGTTCTTTTTTGCTATTCAGTTTTTGAATTAACCCTTCGATTTGTGAGGTGCTCATGTATCTCACTACTAAGTTGGCTCTATTTCTAATTAAGATTTTAGATGTCACCTGTGGGTAGTTACATGTGAAAACTATACCCGAGCATGGAAAGAGGTTTTCTATAGGCAAGTGTGCTGAAGAAGGTAATTCTTTGTTGGGTCTGTGCTAATGATTTTAGTAATCTTATGTAATTTTGCATTGATTTAGATGTCTGATTGTGCTCATTGCTGTGAACAATTTTTTTTCCCTCCTACGGTATGCTTGGCCTTGTCAAGTTGTTACATCCAGCTTTAGTTTTCTCCGTTTCCTATGATTCTCAGTTAACCCTGTTTTCAGGAAGTCAGTGGCTTCCTGCAGACTATTTGTAGTTGCTGTTGGCCAAGAGAATGGCAAGGTGTTGTCTACAGAATGAAATACGACGCAGCATTTTGGAAGATTAGTTTGGAGGTACCAGGGTGCATTTTTTTCTTTGGTTAAGGCATTGTTGAGGTAAAAACCTGCAGCAGCAGTTGCTTGCATTAATCGTATTTACTGGTGTTTGAAGAGTATCTGATGCTATTGTTCATTCATTCATACGTGAAATCTAATCTCTGCTTGAGTTAGCCCTTGTAATAAGGCTCCTGCTTGATAAGTGAGTAGACAAATATCAGGGCATTGCCACCAAGGGCTTTGTCCTCCGCTGAGATAAAGTAGTTGAGCTTGAACGTAGGTTATTTATGCACAGAAAGCAGACTTACCAGCATTCCTGAATTATCCCTGTGGCAGGGAGTGGGCACTCTTGTCCCTGAGCAAAGCCAGATTTAGCTAAGATGGTTTCTTCACCATCACAGAAATAAAATATCTTCCTATTTTTCCACATGGATGGTATTTCTGGTGCTGCCTACGGCGTGCATGCAGAAAATGCATAAAGAATCTGGTGTCCGTGGGCAGCTCCTGTGTCAGCCCAGGGCTTCCAGCGCTGTGGCTGAAATATGTGCAGCCTGTTCCCTTGGTGCCTACGCAGTCCAGTGACGTGGTGAGGAGGAGGAGGGTGACCACAGTGGCCAGAAGCAGATCGTTGCTGTTGCAAATAAAACTACTTGTCCATCTCAGTCTGAAGTGGAGGGATCCTGGAGGTTGAGCATCTTCTGTTGTGGATCATAATGAGTGAGTCGAGCTGCAGGAAGCCTTGAAGTTTGAGCTTTGGTATTGGTGTTGAATGATAGCTGCTGTGATGGGGCTGGTGGCTGTTACTTATTGACATCTCTTTGGGCTTGGAAAGAGTAGGCACAAGGCAAGGTAAAAATCATGTTAAGTGAGGTAGTTCTGAAGTGGCTATGACTTTCCGTAGTGTTGTGACATTGGCTTTTTGGCTTTTTTGGGGGGGAATTTGGAAAGAGAAAAATTGCTACCAGAGGAGATCCTACAGCTGATGAGAGAGGTAGCACTAGGGTAGAGATGACAGATGTTGCAGACAGAGGAGGCTTCTTCGTTGCCTTATGGAAAATTCTTGTTGAAGCTTTATGTTATGGGGGAATTTTTTGCAAAATAACACCAGGACAGCCCTTGGAGGGCTCCCCCTTGTTAACTCTTGGAAAGCACAGCGTGCCAGTGTGTGAAATGGCCAGGCTTAAGGTGAAGCTGAAAAACACTTTGAAGTTCTTCATCATATTATGGGAGATAGCAGTAAACTGTTCTCACTTCATCATATATCTACATAAACTCAATGGTTAATCTTCTCTGATTTATATTTCTCCTAATTTCACTCTACGGTGGCTTTTGTGTTTGTCTGATTTAATCATTCTTTGTGTGGGTATATGATGGTACTTTACCTTGCTCTGGTTGTGGTACAGAGCTAAGTGACCTGCAAAACTTACAGGAGATAGGGGGTACCAAAACAGATGGGAGGGACATGTAGCAAACTCTGTAGGTAGACAAAATCAGTAACCCAATCAGCATGTTGTAGTCAAGTTGCATGATATACAGAGTAATCAACTTAGGTAATTTTGGTGGTGGTAATCAAAAATTCAAATTGAACAGATAATAAAATATCTGTATATTAATTTTGTAAGCTTCTGTGTGTCCAGATCTTGCTTGATTTTTCCTCTCACTCGTGCTTCTGCAGACATTTGCCAGCAGAACTCATGGGACTAAGACATCCTAACGTTTTCTGATTCATCTCGGTCTTGTAATCTTCTGCCTGTGTTTTCCACCTTAAAGCTGAAGGTCAGAATCCTGCTGTGGATGCGTTCAGACAGTTGCTTGTACTGTTGGCACATGAAAGGTAAAAAATCCTTGCTATCCCTAGAAATGTTTTCAGTTGACTAGTTGACTGGCTCCCTAATTTTCCACCTCATTTTGGCTTTCCTCATTTCCAGTCACAGAAGGCAGTGGCCAGATGATTGCAGGGAAGAAACGTAGTGGAGGATTTTGCCTCCTCTGCAGGGATATTCTGTCCCTCTTGATTTAGTTGACTTGATCCAGTGCTTCTCCTCTGCTTCAGTGAAAAACCAGCTGGTTTAACTTTCCCTACTGATGATTGACACTCTTTCACTGAAAAAAACTCAAATGCGGCAAATCTGTATGGGTCAACCTGAAATGAGGTGTCATCCATTGCATGCTCATATGGAGGATTGTGGCAAGGACTTGCTGGGATCCAGATTAGTTATTTATTAAAGAAAAAAGTAGAAGCATGTTTTCCATGGCTGCTTGTTGGAGAAGCCTTTTTGATTTATGTTCGTGCATCTTTTGCATCTGAGATGAAAACCAGCATGGCTAAATGATGAGATTCAGGGTGATACGAGCCAAACAGATGCACTTCAGAAAATGAAACTTCAATCTTAGATTTACTTAGCTCATTTCCTAGTGTCATTATGCTTTCCGGATGATGAATGTGCTTTAGTTGTGTGATCCTACACCGAATATATTTTACAACATTTTTTTCACGCACCCTTCTGTTGATCTCATCACACGGCCAAGTTAATAGATTTAAGGCGGTTTGATTTCCATACCATATGTTCTCTAAGGCCTTCTGGAGGGTTAATTATGCGTATAAATTTTATTTTACCCTACGATGCCAATATGTACTCTATTTTTTCAGGTAACAGAGGTAGGCATACGCATTCGCAGAGAAGCTCTGCAATAGCTTGTGTTTTCTGAAAGGTACCATCTCCTGTTGTCTTTTGGAGGAGCCAGGAAGGACGGGACATTGGACAGCAGGACAAGGAGATTGTGCAGTCTTTCTGAAAATGCTTATTAGATTTATTTTTATACCTCCCCCCCATCCTGCCAACAAAGTGTTTCCGTGAAGAACAACTTCTAAACCATTATTTCGGTACCATTAGTTCTTGGGGAAGGTAGGAGTTCATGCTGTAGATGTAAGTGTGTTTAAGGGATCGGGACAAACCAGGATCATTTCTGATTAAATCACCATAGGTAACTGTAAATTAAAACTATAAAACTGAGTTATGTGCTTGGAGAAAGCCAGGCTCTCTTGGGAAGGGTAGGATTTTTTTCCTATCTCACAAATCAGGATGGGTACCTGAAGAATAAATTTGTCTACAGTTGTGAGCTGCTGTACCTGAAACACTGATGCACCTGAAACAGTGGAGCAGGGTACTAAAGCCAAGAATTTTAACAACATCTGGATGATACTAAATACGTTGCAACTTACATTGTTTAAAAAATAGAGTAGTATGTTTAAAGTGGTTTGTGTTAGGGGTGAACAGGTTTGTGCTTAGACTAAAGATGTGGCTAAAGTTTGAAGGAAAGAATATTCTCTTGGAGTGGTTTGATAACTTATGCTGGGAATGGTTTTTTAATGATGAAAAACCAGAATGCCAGTATGGGTATTTTTATAGTTTGGAGAAGTTTGTATTTGCTCAGTTAAATTTTAATGTGACAAAACAGTGCAGAAAGAACACTTGTGTTCCCATAGTGGACTTATTTTTGCCAGTTTTGTAGGATCTGATGCCCTTTAATATAGAGCGGACTTGTTGTCTTAGTAGAAAAGTAATCTTGTAAGATTATTGAAAATTAGGCTGCTAATAATTGGTATTAGAAAATAGAGCAATTAAAAAGAGATTGGTATATAATCACTTGAAGCAACTTTATTCCGTCCAATCTACTGCTGTATTTTACGTTATGGAAGCTGAAACCTCTATCCAGCTGATTTCAGGAGTTCCGCTGGGATCTAAGTGATACAGGGATAAAGGTGATAAGGGGGAATTCCAAGGAGGAATATGAGCATGTTAGGTGACAAAATCGGGGAATCCCTTCAGTGGTAGTGGTTTGGAGGATGGAGATGCAGGAGATGCCTTCCGCATGAAAACCTGAGTGCCTGGGATGGCTTTGATTTGAGGGAGTCCCAGAAGAGCAGGTTATGGAGTATAAGGATGAATAACTTGGTTTTGTGTTTCACTGCTTGTTAAAATAAAAATAAAAAAAAATAAAAAATTCCCCAAATCTCTGTTTCAGAGAAACAGATTTTAAGAAGACAACAGCAAAAAGCCTTTATTCATTAAAAAAGCATCTTTCAAACCAGATCATTCTTTAAAGATAAAGGTTAAGGTTAAGGATGCTGTTTTAAGTAGAATTGGTGATGAATTTCACCACAGATTTGATTGGAATCTGTCTGTCAAATATGACCAGCTTAAAACACATTGATGCCCTTAAGCATCTGCAAAGCTTGATTACTTACTGCCTGCAGCCAACATACAGCTAAGGATAATAATCCTAAACTGGTTAAAATGCATTTGTCTGTAGAAACTAACTTTTAGGCTGAGGGTAGAAAGATGGGATAAGATAGGAAATGAATTTTCTATCCTGAAAAATCAGCTCAATCTCTTGGTTTCTGGTGGAAATCAGTCTGTGATTCCTGTGCATGCAGTACAGGTGTGCTTGGTAGATCAGGGATAGCATTTTGCGGGGAGGGACGACAGGAGGATGTGAAAGTTATGAACAAAAAGAAGAACCTTTCATATTATCTTATCTCTCTCATAAAAAACCCCAGACAGTGTAAATGTCAGTGACAGTAAAGATCTATTTTGGTCCTCTCCGAACAATGCACATAGATTAGCAATAACTTAGCATTCATCTTATCAGCTGAGTCTTAAAATCCTTTCTGCATGAGATCGATGTGTCTCATAATTTCCATTTTTAGTACATTTTTAATATTTCGTTAGTGTATTTTGACATTTGCAGGAGTAACACACTGTACCTCCTTCCGACCGTGTTCTGCTGGCAGCTAATCTTGGGAGCTGTCAGTGCCTCAGCCCAGTGCCGTGTCTTTATGTGCCTGATGAGAGCTGAGAGGTGGCATCTGCTCCGGGATGGACCTGCATTGCTGCAGGGCGATGGCAGAGAGGATGGCTGCTTGTCTGTTTTGGCTCCCTAATGTTTCTGATTCTGCTGGTGAAATGGAGTGCAAGGAATTGTAAAACTCAATAGGTTAACTCTTCTGGGTTTTTTTTTTTTTTTTTAATATTCGATTCCTGGATGCTCCCTTCATCCCCTCCACCCCGTTTCATAATGACCTTGATTTGCCTCCAGCTAGAAAATGGAACTAATTTTGTTGACTTGTCTTTTTAAATACTTGTTATCGGATTTACCTGACCTCTTTTTCGGATGTGGAGGGTTGTGCTGGCCTTCTGCCAACTGAATTACATGTAGTAATCTGAAAGCATTTGGTTAAAATGGTTTATGATCCCCCTTACCAAACTTCAGCTTTAAATAAAATGGTTCTGTGTTGGTTTAGTTGGGTGGATAAGCATTTTGAAACCAATTCTTTTGAGTATTAGAAAGAGAGACAAGATGCATGCACGAGACTTGAAAATATTTCAGCTGAAATATTGCTGAATATGAATTAAAAATTTACTAACTTGAGGAGAGTGGGTAGTGTAACTTGTTAGGATAGTGGAAGGTGGTTTTGTATCGAGGTCTGGTGGCTTTAATTAGAGGTTCAAGATCTTACATCATGTTTTAAAGCAGAAAAAAGCTTCTCTTTTGTGACTGATACTCGGTTCTCTTAAATCAGATTCTAGTGTCAGGGAAAATGCCTTATATTTTCTAGGTGATGGTGTGCTTGTGGAAAACCGTTCAGATCTGAATATCATGAAGTGCTTGTAGCTCCCATTGCAGTTGTCCTTCCTGTAAATGGAAGGTAGAAATGAAACCACCTGTGTTATCTGAGCTTGTTGGACTACAATCAGCATTGCATTTCAGTTAGTTCAGATAACACACGGCTGACCTTGGCTGTGTCCTGTCCCTTTCCAAGGGCAGGAATGCCAGGCTGGTAGTGTGTTTAGTCTTAAATACAGGTCTGTATGCTCATCAGGGTGTGAGGTTGGAGAGGTGTGCTGGGATAGAGAGATGCACTCTGGTCGTTGCTTGGTTTTGGGTGGACCCATGGTCTTAGTAAAGCCTACTGGGTGCTTGTGTTTCTCATTACTATACACTGATGTTAAGTATACCTGATATAATATTAAGAGTTTGGGTAGCATTTAGGAAACAAGGGTCTGTTTGTGGAAATAATTTATTTATATGGTTTGGATCAAATAGCAGGTCCTCTGCAGAGATGGGTGACTGTTAGGAGGACCTTGCTGTAACAAGCCCTTCATCTAGGACGTGTGGAGATGGAAAACAAGGGCTAGACATAATTTGAAGCTTATAGAAGCTGTTTGGTTGCTCTCTAATTCAAAAGTCATAATAATTGAAAAAAGCCCCAAGCAACTTTGTGTTTATCATCAGTTCTTCACTCCAGATTTGTTAAAGTCTGCATTTGTCTGAATCTGAACTGTCTTTTTCTGTTGCTGATAGCGTCTTTATACTAGCAAAGTATCTACAATATACTGCTAATATTCTTTACAAAGGAAGAGGCTTAAATCCATTTGTATGGCAGTTTTTGGAGAGGTGTCTGTATTTCACCTCCCATGTCAGGGGAATTGATCACTGTCTGTGCTGAGGTACGGAGGTCTCTGTATGTTTGGTGGGGAAGAGGAGCCTCTGCTTTCCCTTGAATGTGAAAAAGAAAATTGGGAGAGACAGATTGACAAGTGGTGGAAAGTAAAAGGTGATAGGGGCTGATGACTTTCGCTGGGAATAACCCTGCAGCTGAAGTTTATAGTCATTGAATAATTAGAAAAATCACCTTTGAAATGTTCAAACCCAAAATATCCTGGAGGAGGATTTAGGTTTATAGCAAAGAAAATTAATATACGAGGTGGAAGAGAGATTTTGCTCATATTGCATTTGGCTGCCCTCAAGCTGCTAACGGTTTCAGGATAAGTGCGATTAGCTGCTGACTGCAATTAGAGCAGACGCTGTCACTGGAGCTGCTTTGTGAGCTGCCCCGCGGTAAATGCACGGACAGATGTCATAGGAGCAGTTTTGCAGACCTGGCTTAAACCCGCTTCTCTTTCTCTCCATGATTTTTCTACTCGGGAGGTGAAATTACCTTTGAGATGTGTATTGGTCTTCTGCTGCCATCTCTCATCTCCTTTCTTAAACAATCTGTAGACTCCTGGTCTCTCAGTGCAGGCTGCCCAGGACCATTTGTTTCCCATTTGTTTAAATCTTTGTTTTGAGGATGGACCAAGTCAGAATTTCTTTTTTCGTAGCAGTGCTTAGTTCTAATGAGAAATCGTGCCTGCCAGTGGAAAAAAAGCGGGAAGCCTGCACCCCAGCTCTTATTCTGGATACAAAGTCAGTCAGTCCTAAAGACAAGTGAGGACACGTGGAAGTTCAAGACACTATGAATGGAAGACAAAAAATAAATATATTGTGCTAGTTTGAATTGAATATGCTCAGTTTTAATTTGTGCCTACTGAAGCATTGAAATCGTTCCACTGCCAGTCTTGTGAAAACATCTACTTTTGCTGCTTGATCTCCAAAGAAACCAGGTCTCCAACCTCCAGATAAGATGAGTTTTTTCGGAGAGTGTAAGGAGATTCAGGCTGTTACCTCCACTGGCTTAATTCTTAGAAAATTAGACTAATGTATTGACTCTTTAAAAAATATATATTTCCAAGAATGTGCTTTTGAATTGTATTTGCTCAACAGCTACATCCCTCTGCAACTGTGTTGTGTGCTGGGCTCTAGCTTGGCTGGTTAGGGTGGAGGTTGTTACTCAGCTGCAAAATGAAACTGTGACCAAAGCTGGGAAGATTCAGATGAAATGCAAAGTCATTGTATGTTTTTGTCCCCCAATGTCACCTTAATCCTTGTCTTCAGGTGCTGCTTGTCCTGCATTGCGCTGGGTGGCCATATGGAGTTCTCTGCTTGGCAGGTTTGGAAATCAGGATGCTTACTTCCTGGTCTTTATTGGTGATGTACAGTTAACAGAAGTTGTATGAAACCCCATAAGCCAGCTTTAGCTAACCCAGAGGGTAGGAAGTTTTGCCTTTGTTAGGGCTGAGGGAGCGAAAGGACAAGCTGAAGGGAGGAGATTTGTGCTAAAAGTGCTACCTGTGCTAACAGTGATGGAATATGGAATATGTGTAATATATAATATACAAAATTTATACTGCTGGTGGTATTTCAAACAAGCTGTCTCTTCAGTTTTAGAGTATCAGTATTAATTAGTGAAATACCAGCCTTGGATGATGTGCATTATTAAATACTTGGGTAGCTCCACCTTTATTTTTTTGGTTCTTTTTCAGTGTTAAGATTTTCAAAGGCCTGCACAGCTTGTGCTTTCTGCTAGCTGACAATAAGTCTTTTTAAGGAAGCTGTCATCTCTCATTCAAGGGATTTTTCAGGACTTCTTGGATTGTAAGAAGACTTTTGTTTTTTGGTTTCATGTCCTGATATATTTGAAACACTGTTATTCAAGATTTGTGTTGTGGCATGTACCTGACAGCTTAATTTTGAGATTGAATATGTTGCTTTGTGATTTAAATACAGCATCCGATTTGTGCCCTTGCTTGTAAGTTATCATAGACTGTGGGATGAGTATGTCTTATAAATATGGCCCTTAGAGGAAAGATTTAAGCTGGTTGCTGGGAGTCTTGTTTAAAATGTGACTTATTCTGTTTGGGTTTTTTTTTTTGTTTGGGGTTTTTCTTTTTGTAAGGTAACTGAGCAGATTCAACAGTACAGTTTTAATGTTCTCTGCCCTTTGATCTTTGCTGGCACATTTCTGAATGCTTTGAGATCCATTCTCTGTGCTAGCAAGGCTGTATGGAGAAGGTATAGGCTTCTGCCAGCTCTGCATTGCTTGCAGTCTGAGGATAATGGGATGGAGTACCTGGCACTTGCATGGATCAGGGTGCAGAAAGATGCTTTCAGGTTGGTGCTACAAGATTTTGCATAGTTCTCCATTGAAAAGAAACACTAATTTTGTAGGATTTTTAAGTGCTCTGTTTAAAGGTCTGGAATCTACCTGTATGGTCAGGCTGTACAGGTCAATTCTCTGAAATACATAGGTTAAGTGATACAGGAAGCTGAACTTTGAGAGGAGATGGATAACACACAACATCATCTCTTTGTTAATATGAACCCAAATCTAGTCACGAGCAGCGGCTTTTGTTTCTTGCTGAGGCTGCGGTTACTGCTGTGGAGCACTGACTTTCATTGATTGCAGAGAAGATGAATCTCTTTGGGGAAATGATTTCATATACAGATGGAAAACGGGAAGGAGCTGCTAGCAGAAGTGGCAGAACTCGCATGCATTTTGCAGTTAGTTGAGGGTTGCCTCCATTGAGGATTTCAAAAGAACAGGGATTGGGCGACTAGTGTTGTTGGAAATAGGAGTTACAGCAGAAGAAACCATGGCTGGCAGATGCCAGCAGCTGCAGGGATAGGCGTGCATGGTATTGCAAGAATATGGACCTCCAAAATAACTTTATTCCTATTCAGATGCTTGAGAAAAGCTGAATTATTGTCAGTGAAAGCATGTGAGACAATCAGAGCAGAAAGTTTGGAGCTATGTAAACTCCAGCACATTAACAGGTATGCTTTATCTAACGTGATAAAAATGATATTGGACTTCAGACCAGAAAAAGTGGCTTTTTATGGTTTGTTTAATCTTGAGGAGTATGTATCCTATGAGAAGGAAAGTTGGGAACATCTTTTTGGCAGAAGAGAAAGCTCAGTTTTTTGTGTTGATAGGTCACCAGGAGCAGACAGGTAGTAATTTTAGTGAAATATAATAAAATTGCATTGGGAACACTGGAAAATTTTATTTCAAGCTGATTGCTTGCCAAAAAGAGCTTTCTGTGCGAAGGCTTTAAAACCATTCCTTTCTCACTATTGGATGCCATACATAATCTCCGTAAAATGTGGAGAGTAAGGACATCAGTAACGACTTCATTACATCTTCTCTTAGCACTATTGCACTTAAACTAGACATTTTACCTAAGCTGTATTAACTCCTTCCAGATAACTCCACAGCTCTTAAGAATACGGGAAAACCGTCTGAAATTATCAGGATAATTTTTTACTCACTACTCAAAAAAACTGTGGTGACGTTCAGTGATGTAACTGGTTCCAAATTTTTAATTTTTAGGTAAATACAGCCCTGATATTGGCACATGCAAGGTGTTTAATGTTTATCTTCATTATATGTGGAGTTTGTGATAGACAAGGCTAAGAAGTGTTGGTTTGACTTGATTTGGGTGGATGTGGGTTGAGTTTCCCAAGGAAGGAGACCTCCATGCTGAGGAGCTGCTGATGGACATTGTTCTCTAACCCAACAAGATTCTGTCCAAAGGAACAATATACTGTCCAGTGTATCAATATGTGTCAATTGGTAGGTATCAATAATCAAACTACCCCTGCATTATGATGAAATCGCCATGTGAGAAATTAGTTTTTGATAATAGGATATAAAAATGTATTTTTTTTTTAAATAACCTGCTGCTTATCTCCCTTTGGAAATTCTCTAATGCAGCAATACAGTGGTGTTTTGGTGCTAGTGCTGTGTAGTTGTGCAATACTTACTGCTTCTGGAAGGGCTTTTCGCTCAGCAAGTGTGATGCTTGCTGAAGCTGTAAATGGTATTGTGAGTGCAGTGCTGCAGCCTGTCTGTGGTTGTTTCTCCCACCACGGGTGTCTGCAGGGCT
Organism: Tapera naevia; assembly: GCA_033556795.1. Lineage (NCBI taxonomy): Eukaryota > Metazoa > Chordata > Aves > Cuculiformes > Neomorphidae > Tapera > Tapera naevia. The sequence continues at coordinate 792,726 of JAUMJJ010000353.1, forward strand.
GGATTAGGAGGGAAAGGATGCCTTTATTTCACTGAAGTTTGTTCTCTGAAGCTCTTGAGCTCTTCTAGGATAGAAGTGTCTTGTCCTTAACACTGGTGTGGTTCCTGGACTCTGGAAAAGTGTTTTCTCTATCTATTTTGGGAGTGGCGAGGTGTTCCTCAGCATGAACTCCTGTGGTCCTTGGCAGTGTTTCCCTACTCTAACACTTCATATCCTTCATTTTTCATGGGTTCAAAACATTTTTTATTGTAAACACTTTTTTTTTCAGGCTCTATACATGAAATTTTTGGCTGCAAACAACATATAAATAGCTGGGCATGTGCTGCGTGAGATAATAGGAAGATCTTGTATCCATTTAGGATTTATACAGCTGTCTCCCCGCTAGCTGGCTCTTCTTTGCGCTTGTATTAAAGTGGTATTTGACAGTGATCTGTGCTTGTGGGATGTCTTAGAGTCATAGAATGGTTTGGGTTGGAAGGGACCTTAAAGATTATCCAGTTCCAATCCCTATCATTCCAGTTAGGTTTCCAGAGGCTGAACTGCTTTGTGACCACGTTTGAGGAGTAAATCCAACCAGCAAAGCTGAAGAGTGGGACACTGTGGCTGTTGACATGAATGGAATTGCTGTATTGGTGAGGAATTCTCTGTCATAAAACAATGCTTGAGCCCAGATTTAACCTGGTTAAACTTGAAGGTGCCGTAAATGTAATTTTGCCACTTCTATAAATGACAAGTTTATTATGGTATTTGTACTAGGGTTGCCATGCCTCTAGCCACTGACTACTTAATTAGTCATTAGAGGAAGGAAACCAACCTGTAACAATGAATTGCCCCCTGAAAGTCTCCAAGCACTTTGGATACACAGAGCAGTTCCTTTGTTCCTGACTTCTTGTTAGTCCTTGCGACTCAGCTCACAGTTCTCCTGAGCCCCATAGGGAATATGAGAACAGCAGGTTTAAGTTAAATGAGTGCCATACTTGGATCCTGAGAGAGGATTCAGCAATTTCCTTTGATTTTTTTTTTTTAAGATTTCATTTTATGTATTATTATTTTTTTTGTTTCTGGCAAAAAAAAAAGCCAAGGGGGCAGCTGGCAGGCATGGTTCCTGATACGGGCTTAGTTTCTGGTCCTCATTTGTCAGAACGAAGCTTTTAATGATGCTGTGTTTTTACTGAGTACTCAGCATTTCTTGCAGTCCTTGCTTACTCCAACATTGTTTTATCCATGAAGCTCTGGGTCACAGAGAATTAGCTTCCAAGCACTGAATGTTCAGTGAGTACCATGCAAAAAGCTGATTATTTTAGTACTTTAACACTGCAGTGGTTATGTGCAGGGTGCACATTTCAGGAGAGTAGTAGCCAATTCAGAAATCAAGATGCAATCACTCAAGTTGGAGCACAAGAAAGAGGAACGATCTGGGGTGAGGTTTTGTTTGCATCATCTTTTTGGTTTTCCAGTGTCATGCAGAAGGCTGTAGTGGAAATGAGGGTGACAATCAGTTTTCCCAGTCACAGAACCTCATCAAGCCTTCTTGTAGTCCCTTTTTTAATTTTCATTTTCTTTTGTCCTGGTCCACGCCTACGGTAGCATCTCCAGGTGGTGAGGCAGGAATCCTGCAGGCAAGATCTTCATTCACTGCGTAGTCCTGATTAATTCCTTGGATTCCAATTCATGCCCTGCACAGAAGGTGCTTTGACCTTAAGGGGAAGAGTAAGTGATCATGTTATTAGTCACATCCTAATTCAGTTCCTTGTTCGTCAGAACCGTTTGCAGTGGCCTTCTAGGAGTAATTCATTTTGCAACCGTTTTTCCTCTATTTTTTTTAGGATAGTTTCTTTTTTTTTTTTTCTTTTCTCTCCACTTTCATTTTGTCTCAGCTAAAAGGTCTGGTAGAAGCTGACAGATTTCCTCATGAGATCCATCAGCAAGAGTGTGATGGATGGGTAGCGTCATCCGTGCTCATCTTCCCGCTCCTAGAAGGAGAGGAACCGCTAGTAGTTGTTAGACCTCGGGAATATCAAAACCTCAAAACATGGAGTAATTCCAGGTTTGGGAAGGGAGTATCATCTACTGAGGTGCTTTATGTATCCATGGGCTTCTTAAATAGCAAGAAATGTCAGATTAAAGTATGGGTAGACAGCGCCCATCTCTGAAAGAGAAAAAGACTTCCAGTGCAGAGCAGGAAGCTTCCAGGTGACAAGCTGTAGTGCAAGTGTGATTGTCTTGTATAGAGGTGACTAGGCAAGAAACTAATCAAGTTGCTAAAAGCTGAATAAAAATGAAAAATGCAGGAAAAAAGAGCCTAATATAATTTTTCTCATTTTTTTGAGGCCACAGGAGAAACCACTGAGCTTAGAAAACACTTGCAACCTATTTTAGATTACAGTTTGTGTGGGTAGCCATACATCTTTTGGAATGATTTACATAGTTGTGAATACACAGCTCTGACTACTTTTTCTGTATTCTGGGAATCCTCTCCAGAGGCTGAGTAGACATCTCTGACTGTACAGGCGTGACTAGTGGGATCACCCCTACTTGCAGAAATACTTCCCCCTACCAGAGGCATGGAGGTTAACGCTGGCCAAGTGTGGTTTCTGCTTTTATTACAACTTCTAACAATAACAGCCCAACACCAGTTTATGAATCTGACCTCAGACTGGGGGCATCAGGAGGGTTTTATCTGCAAAATCATTTCGGTTTTCAGGAAGTGAAGGGACACTAGATTTTTACGTTCACCTATATTTACTTTGAAGCCCTAGGCAAGATGAAGTGGATCAGCAAGGAAGAAGAATTCTTGATTGAGGAATGGAGACCAAATGGAGAACTTTAAAGGGAGAAGAAAGAAACTACAGAAGCAGTAAAAGGTGTAGTTGCGGTGCTCCTGCTGTTGCACACTTGACCTCGCTGTCGCAGGAGGTGGGTGGTTTGGTGCCTTGCAGGGTTGCATTTCAGTTGTGTGTTGGCACCTTGCCACAGTGGGTAGAGCAGAGACTTCTGTTCTGAGCATCTACAAGCTCCAGCTTTAATTTTCTGTTTTGGTTTAGGTTGTTTCTGTGCATTGGTGTCTTAATTATGTGTTTAAGTCTGAGTAATCTACTCTGAAATTTATCAAAATCACTTTTCTTCTGTACATGGACAGTCCTGGAGTGCTTATGTTGTTTCTTTTTTTTCCTCCATCCTAACTTATCAGTCCTTTCGATGAAGTAAATTTGAATTGCAATTACAAATCTAGTGGAAGGTGTCCCTGCTCATTGCAGGAGGGCTGGACCAGATGACTTTTAAAGGTCCCTTCCAACCCAAACCACTCTGTGATCACTTCAATGCTTAAAAATTACACTATTCTAACATTAGATATTTCAGTCTTTTGGACGAAATAGAGATTTTGCAGGCAGTTTTATTGTAAAACAATCCCCTTTGCACCTCCTGCCTTACCTGCACCAATACCTGGGTCCATTAATCTTCATTTTAGGTAGCACCTCCTCAAGCATGTGAATCACAAGATTCTTTAAGACAGACCAACACAGAAGATTAAGCAACAATGGTGATGTTTCTTTCCCATCAACAAACAGTGGTAAGAGAAAAACATGGTGAGCGTGGAAGAAAACGATGATTAAAAGGAGAGATGAGCATTATACAGACCATCAAACGAACTGATGTGTGAAACTGTGCCATAATAATGAAGATGTTGAGCATCTACGTGGGCATTTCTGCCCTTCTAGGATATGGTAGTTTGTACACCATCACCTGTCAGATGTGTCAATCTGGCATCAGTTTTGCTATTGCAGGGTTCTTTTTTCAGGTACCAGCAGCACGAGGCTATTTGCTGCTGCAGGAGAAAAAATCAGAGAACTCTTGGGCCAATATATTCAGACTAAGCAGTGGAGTATGTTTAAACTGGCTGTTTCTTTCTCAGATTTTTTAAGTTTTTCTGTGTCAGGAATTTCTGCACCACACAAGTACGCATTTTGATCTACCAGTGAATGGATAAATCAAGACTGTATTGAGCAATCAAGCTTGTTATGATTGCCTGAGGACTGGGAACAGGGAGAAAGTTTCACTATTTTTATAGTCCTTCGTCTGGGTTATGGGATGTTATAATAAAACCAAGTGAACTTTGCTTCCAGAATTGCCCCTTTAGCAGCCTCAGTGCTGACACTAATCTCCGTTTTTTCCGAATCACTCAATATTTGGCACACTCTGTCCTTGATTTCAGGCTTTAGCTGTCACAGATTATTTATGGTGGGTGCTGATGCTTCCAGGGGATGATTTATTTTGGATTTTTGCCACGTGTTGCTTTTGCTGTCCTGAAAATGAAAATACTGCGATTTGTCTTCCTGAATGGAAAAATAAAAAAGGCATAACTGAAAGCCTTCACTCTGTCACCAAAGGTAACAGGAGAATCCTCATTTGTTTGATATCGCTTACAGGATAACACTTGATACAAAATGCAGCCTCTAGTGCAAAAGCACTCACAGTATGCATTCATATAAGTGCTTAATTTGAGAAAGAACATTTACTGCCAGTGTTTATGGGAGCTGGAGCACCTCCCATACAAGGGCAGGCTGAGGTGGTTGAGGTTGTTCAGCCTGGAGAAGAGAAGTCTCTGGGATGTCCTTTGAGGAGCCTCCCAGTACTGAAAGGGGTTCCAGGAAAGCTGGGGAGGGACTCTTGATCAGGGAATGCAAGGAAGGGTTTTCAGCTGGAAGAGAGGAGATTGAGATAAATCTCAGGAAGAAATGTTTCCCTATGAGAGTGGGGAGGCCCTGGCACAGGTTTCCCAGAGAAGTGGTGTCTGCCCCATCCCTGGAGGTGTTCAAGGTCAGGTTGGATGGGGCTTTGAGCACCCTGATCCAATGGGAGGTGTCTCTGCCCATGTCAGGGGGTTGGAACTGGATGGGCTTTGAGGTCCCTTTCAACCCAAACCGTTCTGTGATTCTGTGTACATTAAACTGTGGTCAGCTAGCAAAAGATAGTATAGAATGTAAAAGTAAACTGCTATTTATGTGTTCACTGTATGCACAAAGCCTGGTTGGCCATCATGCTATTTTTCTTTGTCATCATGCTGGTAATCAGGTAGTTATTGGGGCTTCTATAAGAGCCTCTCAGCTCCTAAGAAATATTAATCTGTTTTTTATGCAGGACACAAGGTTTAGTTTGTAACCTCAAGTTTGTTTGAAGATTATGCTTTTTATATTGCAAGTAGAATTATGTTGTGGTAGGGAAATGGAACTAAATCAGTGTGTGTAAAGTAAATATTAGACTGAAAGTATATTGACTTAAAATGTCATCTATTCTTAAAACCTTCCTTTCAGAGGCATGCATAGTCCATACATTTTGGCGAAAGTGTTCACAGAAGTTGGTAATATTTCTGGTCTAATATATCCCTGAGGTTTCCATCTCCTATTACTGCTGCTGTCATCCTTGCCAGAGCCAGTACATGAGAGGCTCAGCTGTGTGGGAGCTTGATGGTAAAATCAGGACACTTTATGATCTGCCATCTCCTTGGGTAGAGAGACAAGCATCCCTTTTCACTAAGATATTACCTTTGCTTTTCTTATATAAATGCCCTGCCTACTTAGGCGTAACAGATTTTTTTAATACACTCTCATTTAAATGTAAACACAGCAATGCAAAATGCCTTTAATTAAAATAGTGCATAGAGTGAGTATTTGTGGGTTGCAAAATATTCCTGTTCTGTTCTTTTCATGCTCCTATGTGGTTTTTTTTGTGTCCAAATACAAGAATATTGTTAATTTAAGAAGTCATGTAAAAGCTAATAAGGGCTGGAGTGCCTCTGCTATGAGTTCAAGCCGAGAGAGTTGGGCTTGTTCAGCCTAGAGAAGAGAAGGCTCCAGGGGGACCTCATAGCAACCTTCCAGTACATGAAGGGGCTACAGAAAAGCTGGGGAGGGACTTTTTACAAGGGCTTGTAGTGACAGGACAAGGGGGAATGACTTTAAACTGGAAGGGGAAGGTTTGGATTAGGCATTAGGAAGATATTCTTCACAGTGAGGGTGGTGAGACTCTGGTACAGGTTGCCCAGGGAAATTGTGAATGTTGGGTTGAATGGGGTCTTGAACAACCTGGTCTACTGGGAGGTGTCCCTGCCCATGGCAGGGGGGGTAGGACTGGGTGATCTTTAAAGTCCTTTCCAACCCAAATCATTCTATGATTCTATGAATGATAATAAGCCTACTTCAACAGTGTCATTAGGAACCTCTCTCCCTGACATAGGCTGTTTATCTGATTATGTGTATTTCATTACGTTCACTCTCCAAAATGCTTTGTAAATTGACTGTCTACAAGAGATACGTTTGATGGTGAGCAGAGCCAGGCTCATGTGCACCAGTGGTTGGAACACCACAAGCAATTATCTTATTAACATTTCTTAGACCCAACATAATACTCTGAGACAAGGTTAAGTAAATCCTGTGGCACACCTCCTGCGATTTATAGGGCTCAAATTAACGCCTCTGCATTCTGACCTCGCTAAATTTTGTAGTCATAGACACTTCTTAGAATTTGTTCAAGTGCTTTTGGGGAGGACTTGGACCTTCTGTGTTCCCAGAGTTACTGGGACTTCTAGTGTCTCTGTGGATTTCATGCTTGCTTGCAGTTCTGCTGGATTCGTGTTGTTTGAATGCAGGAGATATAGATGTTTGTTGTTCTACTGTGTCCATGCAGAATAAGCATCTGTAGAGAAGAGAGGAGAGCTTCTGGGTAGGTGAGGTAGAGTGGCCTGATGCTTTATAGAGAATTTATTGAGCTTGCATGAATTTGATTGGAGGGAGGAGGAAGAAGGGAAGGTCAGTTTGCTCAAGGTAGCCAATTTAAAGTCTTGTTTGCAGTTCTCACATGAGTCAGCAGTCTTTGATATGCTCTGATCACTTGAATAAATTTAAGCTTTGAAGTAAAATCTCAGGAATTATCTAGCTTGAGTGTTGTTTGTTGCTTTCTTCCTTGAAGGAAAGCTGATGCTGGAATTACTGAGCTGGACAAAGAAAGCGCAACCCAGTACTAAACTGACATCATCCCTGTTGCATCTGTTACTATGCTAAAGCTACAGAAAAGCAGCTGGAGCAATTCCCAGTGTGTAATGTATATCCTGCTACCAAGCAATGGTCCATGAATCCCTACAAGTACTTGCTTCACTGTGATATATTAATTTCTGTGCTTCGAATAATGCGTGGCTGAGGATAATATACTTAATGAAATACTGGAGCAAGAAACAATATAGTGTAAAAAAAAATGCTTTCAATTTAAAGACCTCAGAAATGCTTGTAGGAAATCAAAGAAATCTGGAAATCGCAGCTTTACCTGGGTGTAGGTGATGGGGTGGCTGTGCTGGGACTGAAGGTCTCTGATTCAGGTGCTTGGGGAGGAGTACAAGGACAGGGTGACCATGTGAAATGCTTCTTCTGAATACTCTCCCAACACTGAATATCTGACACTCGGGAGCTCCCTAAACCTAAGATGGGCTTTGACCTCCTGATTTTTGACCATTTTTGAGCATTTCCTTGATGCTATTGGAGAACTGTCGTAGTCCTGAGATCTTGCTCCTGTGGGGCTGTGCTTGAGGGAAAGCTCAGCGTTAGAATGTCAGGATGTGCATCACGTAACTTTTTAGCTGTATTAAATATCACCTGCCACTTTATTGCACAGGTCTTAGCTATGAAGGTTCTCTGCGTTCCTTTTTAGTTACCTTTTCTCTTTATATCAGAATAACTCTTAACACCTTCTAGGGTAGTTTTGAGTTTGTTAGAACCAAGTGGAGGAGAACTGAGGACCAGTAACTCTGGAATTGCCTTCGTTTGAGGCCAGTAGTGGGATATCTTCTCTTTGTAGTGATTTAGTTTGAGAAATTACCAGTGCATTTGATGTTTCAACACCAGAGGTCTGTGTTTTGTGTTTTTTAAGCAGTACAAGAGGAATAAGAAATGTGATTATGTGAGTTGGCTGTAATAATTCATATTGGATGTCAGATGTGGACACCTGTGGAAAGGTTGACGTGGTGGGTGGAAAAGTGCTGCTGTTGGAATCCTAATGAGTTGAGAGTCTCACGGATAGGCAGAGAAAGGAGTTTATCTACCGTTCACTGGCACAGGACCATGGGATGATGTATGTGGGGCAAGGATCAGGTCAACAGCGGAAGTGTGAAGCTGCTAGAATTGGAGGGTGTTGTGTACCACATACCCATGAGAAACAGATGATTCTTCTCTGAATCTGGATTTCAGAGCAGCTGTAGGAGTAGGTGAATTCAGTCAGTATGAAGTCCTCATCCCAGGAATGCAGGAGCAAAGCAATCAGGCATATCAGCAGTGTGTGCTCTTGGAAGGAACCTGTGCAGAAGTCCTGTGTCCAGTTATGATGAAGCTTCTGGCCGTGGAGAAATTAATTTTCTTTTGAACTTGTAACTGAGGAAATCATTGTGTTTGAAGAGTCATTCCGGATGGTGTTCAGGAGGGTTTGAATTGACAAAGAAGGCTTTTTCCTTTTGGTTGGAGCATGCCTTTAAGATGATATTTTCAAGTTGTTTTTTAAGTTCGCATTTAGTTCTCTAACGACATCTAGAAAATAGGTAATTTATATGTATGGGTAAGTTAGTGTTGGGAAATTCAGGGGGTATTTTTCAAAGTCACAGTTAGCTGAATGATGCTTTCCCTAAGTTGGCATGAAGTATGCAAACATGGAAATAGAGGCACTAACTCTTAAATAAGTTATTTGGTAATATTGAGCAATAAGGCTTGTAGCAGCTTCTGACATGAGGAGAATGCCACTATTGATTCAGCAGCTGTCTGGTATGCTGCTCACAAAATACTGATTTGATTCTCTGTGAAATACACTGAAAATTGGAAGGTTTTTTTGAATCTTTGATGCTTCAGAATCAGGGAAAAAATTAGCAAAAGCCTGAGGTGCTGAGGTAGTTATGCTTGAGTAGAGGGGAGCCTGAGGTGTGGGCAGTGTTTGTATGTTAAATAGCATTATCTATTACAGCTGTTGTGTATGAAAACCCTGCTCTGTTTTCTGATGTTGATTGGGAGTCATCATTTGCTTTGTTTAAGGCTATGATATCATCACTTGAGTTGCTCCATTACATCTTATGGTGCGTGTCAACTGTTTTTCAAGGATCCCTGCCAAGATAAAGCACCTAACCTGTTTTTGTTTTGCTTTTGTTTTAGCGTTGCTAACATGATGACCTGACAAGACATAGGACAGTCCTGACTATGCAGTGCAGGTACTGATGGGAAAGGATCCAATATGAGTGTGAATGATGTTGGAGGAAGACGACGCTTTGAGGATAGTGAGTACACACTGCACATATACCCTGGGAGCATCGCAGAAGGGACTATCTACTGCCCCATCACTGCCAGGAAAACTTCCACAGCTGCTGAGGTGATTGATTCCCTCATTAATAAACTTCAGCTTGAGAAAACAAAATGTTACGTCCTTGCCGAAGTGAAGGAGTTTGGTGGGGAGGAATGGATCCTCAACCCTACGGACTGCCCGGTCCAGCGCATGATGCTATGGCCTCGCATGGCCCTGGAGAACCGCATCAGTGGTGAGGATTATCGCTTCCTCCTGCGGGAGAAGAACCTGGATGGGTCCATTCACTATGGGAGCCTCCAGTCCTGGCTGCAGGTGACAGAGGAGCGTCGCAGGATGGTGGAGCGTGGCTTCCTTCCCCAGCCACAGCAGAAGGACTACGATGATTTGTGCAGTCTGCCAGACCTGAATGAGAAAACACTCCTGGAGAATCTCAGAAACCGCTTCAAGCAAGAAAAAATCTACACCTACGTAGGCAGCATCCTCATCGTTATTAATCCGTTCAAGTTTCTGCCTATTTATAACCCCAAGTATGTTAAGATGTATGATAACCATCAGCTGGGAAAGCTGGAGCCCCATATTTATGCTGTGGCAGACGTGGCTTACCACGCCATGCTTCAACGGAGGAAGAACCAGTGCATCGTCATTTCGGGAGAGAGCGGGTCAGGAAAGACACAGAGCACCAACTTTCTGATTCATCACCTCACTGCCCTCAGCCAGAAGGGCTTTGCCAGCGGAGTAGAACAGATTATCCTTGGAGCAGGACCAGTGCTTGAGGTAAGATGAAGATGATAGTAGTGTGGAAGCTTTTTAATGATACAAAAAAAAAAAAACCAAACCCAAGTAGTTGTGGTTTTATTATGACACTAGTCTGGGGTTGCCCAGTAAATGCTGATAGTAAAGTTACAACAGTATTAACAATTAGAGAAGATTTTTGTTCTGCCTATAGAATCCTTCCTGCTTCAACAAAAGGAAAAATAAAAGTAGAGCAAATGACTTGCTGACAAAATTCTTAATGTTTTGTTTTCACTCAAGTGTTTCTTAATACCAGTATATGTCCATGATTTTTCTGTTTAGAAATGAAAATGATAAAGCTTTTCTCAAATTAACAGTAGCCTTTCTTTATAGGGTATTGCAAAGAGAATTCATTGCACATAGTGTGTCAGTAGTGGTGTATTTGGGGAGATTCTGTGTACTCCACTGAGCTTAGGAAGTAGATCAAAGGTAACGCATTGTCAAATAAGGAGTACTTGATTTGGCTGGTGTTATTAGGTACTTTATGAAGATTTTTCTGGGGAGGAAAGGAGATGAGATTAACTGCACCATTAACTCCACAAACGTGTGACTCTAAAGAGGAATACGAGCATTCATTAATTAATTTGCCTTGAGTTTGCTGCGTAACTCTTTGAAATTGTTTTCTTGGGACCCATCACTTCTGGTTGTTAAGAGTTTTTAGTTTGTTAGAGCCTGTTTGCATGTGAGTGACATGAGCATCAACTTCAGCCATGCCATCATTCTTCTTTGAAACCGTGGTACAGAGAGGTGGTGGCTTGATGGTTGCATTTTCTCTTCTTGAAATAAAAAGTGGCTTTGACAGTGTTTTCTAAAGACAGTGAAACCCGTGGATTTGGGGGATTTTTCTATTCTGAAAGTTTTCCTTGGCAGTTGTAGACAAAGATTTCTGTTCTCTGTGTCTGTGTTTCATTAATGAGTCTGAGGACTTGGGTCAGCTTTAGCAGAAGGTTTGGGAATCGCAGAAGGACTGGTGCTCGTGCATGCCTCAGCTAAGGAGAAATGAACGGCTTCATGTTGCAAAACCAGCAGGTTTTTTTTGTTTCTGTATCCGGTGGAGCAGGCTGAACTAATTTAATCTGGAGTTAGCAAATGATTAAAGTCATTGGGGATGGGCTTTGTCCTTAGAAGCAGCAAAGCTGTATAACAACCTGAAGTTCAAGAAATTAAAAAGGCTTTTTGTTTTTGGACAGTCTGTATCAAACTGCATGTTGATTCCTTTAAAGCACACAGACAAGTGGACTCCCACTTCTTGCACTTGCCAGGGTTTCTTCTGCTGTTGTGCAAGAGTTTGCGGAACTGTTACTTGGTGGAGTCATGAGAGTACCAGGCCAGGCTCCAGTAGTCTGCAGTAATAGGTATGATAACAATTGCATTCTATGTCCAGTCTTGTTATTTGAGACATTTGCGTGGCTGTTTGGTTTTTGGTTTGCTTTTCTCTTTTTGTATCTTGTTGGGCCAAGGTCCTCTTTGTAGTTCTCTTGAATAATGTTGGACAGAGATAGTCTCAGTCTATCTTAGATTTCCAGAGTTGGAGAAGAGGGAGCTCCATGAGAGAGAAGTTAAAGGGAAGCTTTTTCTTAATTTCTGCTTTTTTTCAGGAATAGATAAAAAAAGTCCAGTTGCAATAGTCCAGTTCAAAACTGCCTGAGGATCACAGCCTGGGAGTCCATCAATGCAGTCCCTTAAATAAATGAACAACTATTCCACTGACTTGAAAGATCTTTCTTTGATCGACATAGAGTTATAGTCATTGTTTGTGGTCAACCAAGAAATGGAGGATGCCCATGAGCTGCACCTTTCTTTGCTTTTCTGTTTCTGCTTGCTGTTATTTTACGCTATTAAGCAGGGACAGCAGGGTGCAAGCAATTTCAGATTGCTGCACTAGGAATATCCCTGGTTGTCAGGATTCCTGTTGTTACCTCCTTGTGTCAGGATCTGAATTTTAGGTCTGCTTTCTTGGCTCTCAGTTGAAGCAGAGTACCGTGAATGGTTTGCTGGTAATGCTGCTTTGGTGATGGCCACTTGCTTCTTCCTGGGGACCGTTGGGTGTGTTGGCATTAGGTACAGAGGAGGGGTGCACTGAGCATTCTTATTTTCCTTTCGCAACATCTGCAGCTGTTTTTAAGAAAAAAAAAAATCACATCTGAATCACATCTGTTATTTCTTTTGCCTTTGGAGTAGGACTTTGCATTCCTGTGCTCTGGTCGCTGGACAGCTGCTGTTGGGCTTCTTGGAGAAAGTGAGGCTAAACTGGCATTTCTTCTGCTCTGCCAGCACTAGTCTCAGATAGTCACAAATCACCAGACATAAAGATAAGTGTGCATAGTCCTGCTTTTCCTTCTTTCCTAAAATTTCCTAAAAAAGGTATCTTCAGAGCAGATCCATTGTCAAGGATTGACTTGACACCCCTTTGCAGATTGACTTTTTTGCATTTGTGGTTGAAATACCCTTTTTACTTCTAAGTACGTTTAGGTGCCAAATTTGTGTATCTGATGCTTTTTCCTCTTTTTCTTCATTATTCTCCCCACCCACAGATCCCTACTTGGATCCACTGGTTTTCCCTCTGTGAGTTTAAAATTAAATTATGTTCGTCTCAGGCTTGTCTTCTAGGAAGCAGTGACTGACATACCTGTGGCTTCAGGTTTACGGAATGGAGCACAGCAAACACGAATTTACTCAGATCTGTTAAATCTCTCTCTTTTCCTGCTTTCAAAGCATCTCTGGTAACAGAGTGTTTTGCACTGACCCACCTAATCCTGGGAATGCCTCTGCCCTTGTGCTCACACAGCAGGAACGGAAGTGGAGCAAAATCAAGATGATTATTTTAATTTTTTCTGCAGCTTCACTGTTTTCCTAATTTACTTATTTTGAATAGCCACAGGCTATTGTTTGTGACTTTTTTTTGTTGCACAAGATTCCTGTAAGCCTTGTCCAAAATGTGCCTTTAGGGACAGCTGTCAAGGCGAACCGTTACTGCCATCTCTGCCTGATAGTGTCAGCCAGTAGTTGTAGGTAGCAGCGAATGCTCTTAGAGCTATATGCTGAGACCAAGCATGTCCTTTTTAAGTGGATTTGACGTAAGTCCTATGGATTTTCTTTTTCCTTAAGTGGGATTTAATAAGAAAGCCTGTTTTTTTTGCGGTGCCCCTTGGCGTGGTTGCAATGTGCCCTTTTTGTTTTGAGATAAATTATAATATATAATTAAATATAAACATATATTTAACATACATATGAAATATTTACGTATTTATGTATTACTTGTGATAAAAGATATGACTTAAATACTGTACTTATTTTTCTAATAACAAGGTTCCAATTGGTTTAGAAAGGTGGTTTCCTTTATATTTTTTTCTGTATTTTTACCCATTTTCTTATAAAGCACAGTTTTACTTTTTCAGTAGGTTTTCTGTAGAGCTGAGATGCCAAAGTTTTGCATTCTGGCTATTTAGTTTCAAGGCTGAAATTCTCAAATTCAATTATTTTATGTAGAGACTAGCGAAAGAGTTGCACGTGCACCAATTCAGCTGTGTTTCTGATAGTCTTCATGTAATGCTTCAGATGAAAACTTCACAGAATCATAGAATGGTTTGGGTCAGAAGAGACCTCAAAGCCCATCCAGTTGCAACCGCCTGCCTTGGGCGAGGAGACTTCCCACTGGGTCAGGGTGCTCAAAGCCCCATCCAACCTGGTCTTGAACACCTCCAGGTATGAGGCAGCCAGGACTTCTCTGGGCAATGTGTGCCAGGGCCTCCCCACCCTCACAGGAGAATGTTTCTCCCTAAAATCTCATCTAAATCTCCTTTCTTTCAGCTTAAATTGGTTCCTGTTGTGTTATTTAGGAAAACAGCAGTGATGCGTGTCGGTCAGGCAAACACTTTACTGCAACAAATGCACTTTTTTTCTAGAGGAGAATAACAAGAACTTCCTATAGGGAATTTATTCTGATCAAAAAGTGTTTCTACCTTATTTCTAATTCCAAAAGCCAAAATAAAGGTTTGTTCTGAAAAACCAAAATAGTGCTGTTATCCCAGGACTTCCAGTAAAGGGTGATGAGACACTGGAAGAGGCTGCCCAGAGAAGTTGTGAATGCCCCAACCCTGGATGTGCTGGAGGATGAGGTCAGGCTGGACAGGTTGAACAACCTGATCTAGTGGAAGATATTCTTGACAGTGTCACAGGGATTGGACTGGGTGATCTTTGAAGGTCCTTTCCAACCCAGACCATTCTGTAATTCAGTTTGTGGGCTACCTGGAGAGCTGTAGTTCAGCCACAGGGTTCTGTTACCACATAAGCAGGTAACTTGGTTACGTGACCTTAAGACAGCATTTGAAAAATCTGTTTTCTCTTTAATTAGATTGGTTAGAAACATCTGGATGAATTTTATATTTGAAAGCTCAGCTTGCTTTCATAGACTTTAGAGGTGGGAAGTTATGTACTGCTCCCCAGGATCATTGCTGTGTGCCGGCATGCGATGCAGTGCGGGGGCATTGTCCTCCCTTTGGAGCAATGTGAGACATACCAACAGCTTGGCTGTGGAGATTTACATGTACATTGATTTGTTAGGTCATATTACTTATTATTTCTCAGCAGAAATGAAAAGATAGCAAATTTCTTGCTGGCTGAGGAATGCCCTAAGGTCCCAAGACAAGGTATTGGATGAGCCAAGATCTTAAGGCATCTCCCTCAGATGCTTTTGTGTTACATAACTTTCCCAGCACCTCGCTTGTCACAAGAAGTACTATGTTGGCAACTACCAAAACCAGGCATGTTTTCTCAGCAGCTGTTTGCATGCATCTCCAAATGTTTTGGTGAGGATTTCTCAATTGCTTTAGGGAAAAAAAAAAAACAAACAGGCAAAGGGAAGTGTTTGTGTGGTGGGCTGAGATGGCTGCTGGTGGCAGAGGGTGCTGCCCTTCACTGCGGATATGCATCTGCAGCATCTGTGCTGAGGAAAAATAGGAGCTGATTGCTTGAATTGCTTTTCAAAAAATTGCAGCTAGCCTTTTGTAGTGGTGGCAGTACTGTTTACGTTCCCAATAGGTGGTGGTTTGCTTAGAAACCCCAGGAGTAGCAGCTGGCATTGGTTTTTAATTTCTGGAGCAATATTACACGTCATGTGTGTTTTGCTTGTATGAGGAAGTTATAGCTTCAATCTTCAAGTCTAGAATTCTAAAAGCTGTTATTTTTCTTATTTGTTTTAATGCTGATTGCTGCACTGTTAGAGGAAAATGTAATCAGCAATGAAAAGATACTGACTTTTATTTGATAGGACTTTGCAGAGGTAGTGTGTAGCCCCCCTTCCAAACAAGCTGGGCTCTCGCAGCAGCAGCTGAAGGGCTGGCTGCTGGTAGGTGCGAGTGAAAATGATACTGTGCTGCCAGCATTTCAGTAGATGCTACTGGATGTTTCCAGCGTTAAACAAAGAGCTATTGAGCGCAGTCAAAAAAAATCAATTAACTAGAAGAATCGAGCATGTCCGGGACTTTCAGTGTATTCGAGTGGCATCAAACAATGCTAAAGCTAAATGTGTGTGCATCTGCCACTGCTTCTCCCACGGGATTTGGCCAGACACGTGCAAGAGATGGAGTAATCACAGGTAGGACCCAGCTCCGCTGGCAGATCCCACACCGTTAACTCCTGTGGTGCATAACCAGGAAATTGGGATGCTTTTTTCATACAGCAAATTAAGATGCAGTTATTTGCTTGTTAGAAAAGACACTGTCAAAGTGAGCTTATTCATATTTTTACATGGAACATTGTTAACAGACCATAATATTTGAATATACGAACTTTTTTTTTCCACTGCTTCTCCTTGATCTGCTAGAGGGTAGGATGGCCCTACAGAGGGACCTGGACAGATTGGAGAGCTGGGCTGATTCTAATGGGATGGTGTTTAATAAGTCCAAATGTTGGGTACTTCATTTTGGACACAGCAATCCCATGCAGAGCTACAGACTGGGGACAGAGTGGCTGGAGAGTAGTCAGGCAGAAAGGGACCTGGGAGTACTGGTTGACAGGAAGCTCAACATAAGCCAGCAGTGTGCCCGGGTGGCCAAGAAGGCCAATGGCATTCTGGCCTGCATCAGGAATAGTGTGGCGAGCAGGACCAGAGAAGTTATTGTCCCCCTGTACTCGGCACTGGTCAGGCCTCATCTTGAATACTGTGTACAGTTCTGGGACCCCCAGTTTGGGAAAGATGTCAGGATGCTGGAGTGTGTCCAGAGGAGGGCAACGAAGATGGTGAAGGGGCTGGAGCACAAGCCCTATGAGGAGCGACTGAGGGAGTTGGGGCTGTTTAGTCTAAAGAAGAGGAGGCTCAGGGGAGACCTCATTGCTCTCTACAACTACCTAAAAGGAGGTTGTAGTCGGACAGGGGTTGGTCTCTTCTCTCAGGTGACCAGTGACAGAACTAGAGGGCATGGACTCAAGCTTCATCAGGGAAAGTTTAGGCTTGATGTTAGGAAAAAGTTCTTCGCTGAAAGGGTGATTGGCCATTGGAATGGGCTGCCCAGGGAGGGGGTGGAGTCGTCGACCCTGGAGGTGTTTAAGGGGAGACTGGATGAAGCACTGAGTGTCATAGTTTAGATGATGAGTTGGTGTTAGGGTTGGGTTATAGGTTGAACTTGATGATCTCAGAGGTCCTTTCCAACCTTGTGATACTGTGCTGCTTGGAACAGTATTAGTGGAGGTAACCACATCTCATTAAAATGAGCTCTTAAAGAAAAATCAGATCTGATTTAGTTAATGAAGTGCATTTTCCAACTGATTTTAAGTCATTAGGTTGGATCTTGTGGCTCTAGAGGGTTTATATCTGAAATATAGATGTGTATGAAGGGGACAAACAAAGACTCGTTATTCACTTTTGATCATGGTTAATATATGCAATTATTATTGATCTTCTGTGTGCTCTGAGTTTGGGGTAGATGTTTACTGCAGAAGCCAGGATTTTTTCGCCTCCCCAGCGCAGGGAGAGATTGGAGAGGGAGCAGTGCACAGCGATCAGACAGATGCTGCCTAATGGGGGAAGAATTTGCACAGGCCTCCACTGGCAGCAGCGACACAAAGGACTCACACAGCAAGGCTCATGCACCAAATGCTTTTCACCAGTGCTTTCAAAATGCTGTTATTCTTTAGCTGGGGATATTTTACAGTTCCAGGCTCTGTGTCAAATAGTGTCTTGTTCATCCATTTCTCTTATGCTGAATTATTCAGTCTTTTCACTGTAGAGGCTTCCTGCAATATCCACATTGGCTCTGTTGGTCACTGAGTTTAATATATTTTTTTCATTAATTGCTGTTTTCAGTGGACTTTTTTTTAGCACCAATTCCAGTTTCCTATGCTTAAATTACAGAACTGGTTGTTTCTGACCAGACATGGCTGCAGGAAAACAGATGAGTTATTAAAGCAGGTTTATGTGGAGCTGCCTTTTTCTCCACCCTTAAGAACTAGTAGCTATCTGTTTCCAGGAGGGAAATGCTGAATAAACCACTGCCTTTTCTGGGTGGGGCATTCGCCTTGTAAGCAGCATTTTATTGAACCTACACATCCTAGCATCATCTCATCTTTTCCCTGCTTCCTTGCTACCTCTTTTTAGGGGAATTGTTCTGTTTTGCCATTCATTCTTGTTGACATCCTTCCATTTTTATCCTTTTCTTATTCTTTTACTGAGCTCTTAGGGTTTCACTTTTCCCTCGATTAAGCTATATCTAGGGATCTAGATTTTATAGATATCTAGGTATTTTGTACATAGAGATATAGATCTAATAGATGTCTGAATCCCCAGATATGCACTTTATGGATCTCCATATATCTGGATATCTAAATTTTATAGGTATTTATTTATATAGGTGTATGTACATTTTTAAAATTTAATCCTGAGTCTGACTCAAGCAGGGACAATGTATTCATGCAACCACAGTGAACCCAGAAGATGCTCAGCAGTGTGCAGAATAAGAGAACAACTGAAGGACCGAATACCTTTTTTATATTATTCCACTATTTTATTGCACCAGTGTATCTGTTACTTGGTTTTGTATTAAGCTTTTTTTTTCAATCTGAATATCAAGGAGCACACTTCATAAAGCATAAAGGAAGGACCTTTTTTTCTGAAAGCTGTTTGTTTCATTTTTCACTAGATATACTTATCAAATAGCATAATGAGAATGTAGCACTCTAAGTAATGTTTTTGATCAAAGATTGTGCTGCTACTGTGCAGCAAGGGTTCCGATAGGACTTAATTTAATATTGATAACCAAGGTGTGCGTAGTTAGTTTGGCACTGTATTTTTCTAGTCACAGAATGAGAAATTAATGCTCTAGGAGGGATTTTGTTTCTTTCCCCCCTTCCTTCTCCCAGTCAAAACACAGATTTCGGTTTTAGGGCCTTTTACTAAGACCGTTTTAACTTTTTGGTTTTTTTGTGTCTGGGGAACTCATATCAGGCTGTACACGCTGGGCTTGGATGCTGTGCGAGTGCTGGATGTGTGCTGGTCACCCTGGCTGAGGAGCAGAGGAGCCTGAGAACAAGGTGCCTTCATAGGACAGGAACTATACCAGCTCTGGTTGTTGCAGCTAACAAATTTTGGCTTTTTAATGGTTTCTGTTTTCCCTATGCCTTTTCCAGACACGAAACGTGAGGGCTCTTCACTAAACACCTCTGGTGAGCACATTTTGTTTTGCTGTCTGAGGAGCAATGCCCTCTCTTGTGTGTTCAGTGACAAGTGGCTCTGGGAACTCAGACAAATTGTTTTCTAATGCAACAAATAAAAGTTTCTGAACTTGTCCTCAGTATCTTCAAATGTGAGAGGTGTTGCCGTCTTATTTATGGAATGGAAACTGCTTTTTTTAGCATAGACATTATTATTGTCACTTATACAGAGGAGAAACAGAGCAAAGTGGATTGGTTATGGTTTTTTTTTCCTTTTACTCTCTCCAGTGATGATGTACATGAACCTAAGGGAAGAGGGTTACTTCTGGACTCTGTGCCTGTGCTGCCGCTTGCTCCTGCCTGCTCTTTACCTTGTGTGAGCCTGGACAGGTCTGCAAGCATCATATTTGTAAAGGTACTGCAGTACCTCGCTGTCCTAGATGGGAATTGGAGACATTAATATGTGCACATATGTGCCCTATATGTGTATTAGCAAATGGTTCTTTGTAATAGGGGGTGTTGTGTACAGGGAAGCAGCTGATGCCGAGCCTTTGTGTGCACCTCCAGGGTCTTACTGCGGATGAGCTCCCAGCCAGTCTTGCAGCAGTTGCCTGCAACCAGGATTTAGTGTGAATCACAACGGGTTTGGAGCGTAGAAACCGGAGAAGTTTTAGTGATGGGGTTAAGAGGTAGCCTTTGAAGACCTGCAGAGAGAACTACAGCACTGCAGTGTCTGCATCTTATTTCTTGTATGCTTTCTATAGGAAGAGTGAGGTCCACATGTGCATTGATGACCACGGGTAGAGCACGTGCATAGGTATGAATAGTAATCATTGTTTAGGGTTGCATCAATCAAAATGTCTAAACCAAAGAACTGCCAGGATGAGCAGTGTTGACCATGTCTTCTACAGCTTGGAAAGAAATGCATTTTTTTTTTTGTGGTCCCAATATCTGACGAGATATAGGAAGCTTAATTAAATGCCTCCTGCTTGGCTGCTTGGGCCAATTAGCTGTGCCAAATTCAGCAGAAATCAAGGAAACAAGTAAAGCAATATAGCAAAACCTAGGCAAGTAGCTGCTCCATGGCAATGATCAATCTGTTCAGCCTCTGAGGTTAAATATTATTTAGAGGTTAAGTTAAAGGGCAGCAGGGTGTGTGGTAGAGGGCAATGGAACAGTCCTCCAAACCCATGTTGCACAAGTCTCACTCAAATTCACAGCAGCAATTTGGGGTAGACAAATAAAATCATTGTTTCTCATGTTTGCAGAAAGGATCTGCTTGAACTGCAGCAGCTGATTGCAACTTGCTTTTATTTGCTTAATTAAGATGGATGAGGGATAAGTGTCGTGCCAGACAGTTGAGCCTTTGGCTTTGTGACCGATTGGGGATTTGGGCTTCTATGGGCAAAGGCTACAATTGAGAATATGAAAGAACAAGCTGAATCTTGAGAGTTGCTGATGAGTTTAAAACAGAGACACATTTTGCAGATCATTTATTTTAGGACATATAAAACATAAAATGGACGTAACTTTTTTTTATGTCAGTGTGAGCAACAATTTAATGAAGCTTTCTACTTTCTGTCACTGGGTTGGTTGGGCACCATGTGCATCACTCCTTGCTCCTGTGAAGCGCATTGTAGGTACACACCACCTCTCTTTGGTAGAGAAGATTCTTGGAGAGCGAGGTGCTGCTTCTTTGCCCATGAGGATGACAGAGCTCAGCCAGATGAGGGCTTCACCTCATCCTTCATCCCATCCATGGCTGGATGTTAGGCAGGGCAAGGTGAGGCTTCTCTGCCAGTCACACAAGTATATGTGTGGCTCAGGGATTCCCTAAATTGGTGGTGATCTCTGTCTGATAAATCTGGATGAGTTTTTAAGCCATCAGCTTGACTACACAAAGCTTGTGATGACTATCATAAATTATCTTTGTGCCAGCCAGCACCATAGGAACAGAAGCACGCTGCTTGCTTTTAGGACTGTGCCTGGATGGCTCTACCACAGGCTGCTAGGCCAGCAAGAATTTTCATTAATACCATAGTTGGTAAACGGAATGGTGTATATGTTGTTTGGCTGTGCTCTACTTACTCTGGTGCTTCTCAGCCACAGCAAAGCCACCTGGATGCAAAATGAATAAGTTAATCTTCCTTGTTGTAAAAGCAGAGCATTTTAAAAACGATATATATTTCCATTTTCAAGAGTATAAGCCCTACCACTGCCCATAAGTAAAACCAGAATAGAGGAATAGGGGCTGCGTCAGAAGAAGTGTAACTATCAGATCAAGGGAGGGGATTCTGCTCCTCTGCTCCACTCTGGTGAGACATCTGCTAGAGCCCTACATTCAGTTCTGGAGTCCTCAGCACAGGAAGGATATGGATCTGTTGGAGTGAGTCCAGAGGAGGCCATAGAGATGATCTGAGGGCTGGAGCATCTCCCGTACGAGGACAGGCTGAGAGAGTTAGGGATGTTCAGCCTGGAGAAGAGAAGGCTGTGGGGAGACCTTAGAGCAGCTTCCAGTACTGAAAGGGGGTGCAGGAAAGCTGTGAGGGGCTCTTGATCGGGAAATGCAAGGAAGGGTTTTCAGCTGGAAGAGGGGAAATTGAGATGAGATCTTAGGGAGAGATGTTTTCTTGTGAGGGTGGTGAGGCCCTGGCCCAGGTTGCCCAGAGAAGTGGTGACTGTCCCTTCCCTGGAGGTGTTCAAGGCCAGGTTGGATGGGGCTTTGAGCAATGTGATCCAATGGAAGGTGTCTTTGTCCATGGCAAGGAGTTGGAATTGGATGATCTTTAAGGTCCCTTCTAACCCAAACCATCCTATAATTCTATGAAAAGATCGTATAATATTGTTTAAGAATTAAAATACTTCAAAATTTAGTACAGCAGAAGACAAATCAGGATGGTTGACTTACGAAAAACATGAGTTACACTCATGAAAGAAAGTTGTGCCAGTTATTTCCATTATAAAAGGTACCACGAAAGCATATAATCCCCTACAGGAGATGTATGGATCTGAGTAAATGTGGTTATTTCTGATTTGAAGCCTTACTGGATATATTTATTAATTTTGTATTTACCAGTGTAGTTTATTTAATATGGACCAGTTTATGCTGTTATGGGCAGACTGGAAGCAGTGTATCATGTAGTAGTTTCCATGTAGTTCCTATGAAAATACTTAAAGAAATGCTAATGCCATGAGTGAAGAAAATATGCATTTCAAGGGGAAAAAAAAAGAGAAATAATTTTTTTAAAAGACCTTTTCAGGGTAGGAAACTCCGTTTAAAACTTCCCCCTACCCTCATTCCCACTTTCAGGAAAGAGATGTTTTGAAGGAGGAGAGCATAGGTCTCAGAAAAGAGGTTTGTGTACCAAAAAATGCTGGGGATAAGGCTGACTTTTTTTTTTTTGTAATTAAAAAAAAATAGGAAAAAAGGAGAAGTTCAGCAATTTCAGACCATAATGCAATTGAAAAATCAAATGTTTTTGCTGGCATTTTCCAATTCTGTAATTTCCTCCTGTTTGGTAGGAGGGAGTAAGAACAGGGAAAAGGAATTCCTGTGTAGCATCTTTGTGGTAGGAATCAAATATTTGCTCATTGTCCTCAAATCAGCAGATTTACTTAAGGTTTGTAACTGGGAGAAAAATCTTGGACAAGCGGCCATGTGAGGGATGCCAAAAGAGAATGAAAGCACATGGAGAAAAATGCTGGTGGCCCGGATAAGGGCAAGATGTTAAAACTTTAATCTGCTTTATCATCAAGGAAACTGGAGATTGTTTGGAGAGCTGGAAGGTTTGAGGAGCGAAAGTTTGGCGTGGCAGGTTGGGGTGGGAGCTGTTTCCTGCATACCCAATGCTTGAGTGTTTTCCAAAGCAGAGCAAACTCTGTGGAGTTTGACGAAGCACCAGATATGCTTAGAGAAGAAACAAAAAAGACTAAAAAAGAACCCCCACTCTTGGGAGGGGAAGAAGAAAAAGAAAAAAGAAAGAAAGAAACAAACAAAGGAGACCAATTAGATTTTAATAATACAAAATGCTTTTTTGAAGAATTACTATTTTTTCTGAGTTTGGAATATTGTCCGAGCTTGTAGGTGTGAGGGGTAGCATGGAGCCTCTCCTGTGCAAAAGTATGGGGTTTGCTTGGGGGTTTCTTATATCTTACAAATGTTATTGTGGAATTGAATTATCCTTTAATTAAGGAGACTCAGAAGGTTGTCCTGAAGAGTAGAAAATTCCATATTTTTTTTGGTTCACAAGATGTAGGAGTGGGATGCATCTGACAGAGCCAGGGAAGATTTGGCTGGACACCTTAAAACAACCTTCTTGATAAGGCTTATATCCACTACTTCATTGAAAATAAACTTTACAAGCTTTAAACACTTTTACGGTTTAATTTAGGGCTCTGAAAAATGTGAAGTTGGAGGTATTGGAGTTTATTTCTCTATTGCCTAGGCTACGGCTGCAGGAACAGCCACGCACGGAGGAATGTATTGGAATTATCAGGCTGAACTCAGTGTTTCTGGGCCAGAGTGTTCCTGGTATTTGGAGGCCTCTGGGACAGGGGTAACCTTGCCAGCAGTTTGTAAATTTGAGCCAGGCTTTTTTACCTTAGTCAGGAAATTCACGTTTGTGCTCTGTTTAAGCTGGGATTCATGATGATCTAATTCCAGCTCCCTGCCAAAATATTTTGGAGAGTAGTTAGCAATGGAAAGTTGTCCGATATGTTAATTATTGCATCTGTTGATGACAAGGCAAGGTGTATTATATATTGCTTGTTCTGCACGAGTGGCTCTGCAAAATAACTGGGGATGCTACTCCTGTGTATAGCTGTGTAATTGAGAGTTGGAAAGGAGGTCAAAGCTAGATTTAAGTATTGAGTCAGTTTTAAAGGAATTTAAGTGAATCCCCCCAGCATAGCAGCTGGGCAATACTGGGATGACGATCTATAATTTCATAGAATCGTTTGGCTGGAAGACATTTTAGATCATTGAGACCAACCATACCTACCCTCTACTACTTTTCCAGTGTGGTCCTTGGAGCAGTGCTGTCGGGGTATGGGTTGCCTGTATACAGCCCTGTTTGGGCAGTGATTATTTTTGTCTTACAAAAAGCACCACAAGGCTCATCTCCCTCTGTTGTTTTCTTTTTCTCTGAATTCAAGAAAAGAATAACCTACTCCTCCATCCTCTCTTAATTGTCACTGCACATTTGCTTCAAATAGGATACTCTATTACCAGGCTGAATGTTAATGGAGTGGGGAACAATGTGGAGAGAGCAACGACCTTCAAAGACCTTTCTTTGCCTGTGAAGTATGCCTAAAAAATTCCACAAGGTAGATCATCTGCCATTACAGTTGCCTGCCTATATGGCCAGTCAGTTCTTAAATCAAGCATGAGTTACTCCCCAGTTTTGCATCACATAGCTGCTTAATGTGATAACTCCAGTCCTGCTCCTCCTCTTCTGCTGCAGTCATGTGCATGAGGATTCATGTTTAATTTTGCCAGTGATCAACCCAACAATACTTGGAAAATTGCCTGTGTGCATATACACAAAGTCCTTTTCTTTTTCAGTATTCTCAGTATAACAAGTGGGCATCCAGGAGCTGGTAAGCCTGGATTAATCCTGGGCTTGGGCTGCTTCAGGAGGGATTACAAACCCTAATATTGGCCCTAAGACTTGTGCGATAGGAGCAAAGCTTTCCAAAGTGCTTACACAGCACAAAGAAACTTTGCTTGAAGCCTTTTGACTTGCGTGCTGCTTTCTACTTCAGGCTGTGAAGGAGAAAACTGTAGTTTCTGGAATTACATCACAATTATAATATTTGTAATAGTAGAGATGCCATATAAATAGCCTTATGGCAGAGGGAAATCTATGGATAATGAATGGGTGCGACCTGCGTGTTACTGCTTTGGTTTTTTGTTCTGGCTCATGCAACCCTTCCCCCTCTGAAACATCTGGTTTTCATCTGCTGCAGGAAAAACGAGTAATTTCAATAAAACAGGGAGAAAACATAATGCTTTTAAAAAACCCTAATGTACTGATGTTTGCCTGGTTTTCAAGTGGGTTATTAATTAAATTTATCAGCCTGGATTATTGACAGGGTGGATGATGGCTTGGATGAGTAAACACATCGTCTGATGGAGGGTGCTGTTACAGTTTGAGGTCGAAGCACTGTGCTTTTCCGTACAGGGGGCTGAACTGATACATAATGTGAGTTAGATTACTCTGAACTGGGGTACATCCCTCAGCAGAGCACTGAAGCATGGAGGTGGTGTTCTGACCAGAGCAGCCTGGGTTCAGTATGACTGGCCGTGTTTGCTCAAGGATTAAGCAATGAGATATATTAATAGAAATAAACCTGTAATAGGTATGAGATATATAAATATAAAATAAATATAATATGTACATATGTGAGAGAGATTTTATGTTTTTATTTCATATTTGTTTGCTTTGTGTCTGTGTCCCCCCCCCCCCCCCCCCCAGGTCTGATTAGGAGTTATCATTTAGGCTAATTTTAAAGCTTAGAGGTAACCTGGATCAGTGACTACTTCATCTCCCAACCTCAACCACAAGGATGGATTATTTGTCTTGCTACAAGCAGTATTGACCCCAGCAGTCAGGCACTCAAGGGATATTTAGTGATTTTTTTTCCATTGAGGCCGCTACACTCTTGTGGATCATCAAATTGGCTTCTCCTGCATTTGCTGGTTCTGTGCTGCTTTGAAAGTTCTATTAAGATGTGACTATGAGTAAGCAAAATATTTCTGGTTTTCCATATTAATCAGACCTGTCCAGCAAGAGAACCGTAGCTGGGAGAAGATTTTTTAGTAACTAGGTTGTCTTACCCGCTAGCTTAAGGCAAAAAGGGTCTCAGTGAGCAAATATGGAAGTCTATAGGAGCCATAAGTTTGCATTTTGAATTGAATGGTTCTAATGTTTAAATTGCTTAATGGTTATCACATTGAAAGATCTTAAGTGCTAATTTTTCCCAACAGTTTAATTAAATTTTTAGCTTTCAACTGGAAATTCAAAAAGTACAGTAGGTTTGAGCTTACTATGAAGTTTTGAACGTTGAGAGAAAACACTGCATTTCCATTTATTTGACTTTATTCAAAACTCATTTGGTTTGACTTCACCCCAGACTGTCAGATTGACACTGTGTCTTGCTTAGGAGTGAGATTTCTTTGGACAAGGATGTGAGATCGGGGCGCGGCACTTGCAATCGCTGAAAGTGTTCTCAAAAGAAGTCATGGGGTATCTTATTTTTGCTCCCATCCTATTCCTCACCATCTAATTAGCTCAGGTAAATTTTGTGCATCTTGCTGTGATCTAGTGCCAGGGCTGTGGTTAAGAGGATGCAAAATGGGAACAGTTTCACGAGTTGGTACTGAAATGTGCGGATAATTCAATATGGAGATTTTCCTGCCTCTTTCTACCTATCACATGAGTTATCTTTGATGCATTGATTTTCTGAAGTGGCATTGGAAGATTCCATATCTTGTTTCAGTTCCCACCTCTGTTTTAATTATTTTAGTGACTTTAGACTAGACAGCTGATGATTTACCCATAGCTCCCATCCACTTGGATGTCATCCAAGGGGAGAGACAAGGAAGAAACAGCAATAGAAAAGGGAGAGATGACCAGGGTAATAGTCTCGCATCTCAGATGCCGGAAGCCGGGTGACCAAAGCCTTCCTGCTGAAATGCAGCCAGCGTGAGGTAGGACAATTGTGGTGCTGTTCTCTTCAGAGGTTATAAACAAGAGAATGAGGCTTAGCAAGAGAAAGAAAGATTTCTTTCTGTATTTTTCCCTTTCTGTCAGGTTTTTAGCTTCCTTTTCCATCCCTCCTCCTCCGGAACTACAGGCAGAGATATTTAGAGAAGAAATACTGTTTTCACAGGAGTTTACGGTTTTAATGTAGTTAAGTTTTAATTTAGTTTTTACTTGCTGATTAAATTCAATAAAGAAATATATTTAATATCCTTGCTTTAAAGCTGCAAATAAAGTCCTCCTTAGCTACCACTTTAGTTTGCGATTTTCTAAAGCTGTTCTGGGTGAGTGAGCAGAAGCAGCATCACCATTTTTCCCATTCGGAATAAATAGATGCACTCCAGCAATTTCTGCAACATCCTGCATGTATTTTTTAGTTGTAGAGCTTGCAGGTTTCTTGTGAAGGGAATTGTATGCTGTTTGTTTAATTGCACTGTGATGGAGAGGGAACGTGTTGGCTGAGTATCTTCAGAGTGGGGAGCAATCAGAGAGGGTTTATCAGGCTGCATGGTGACCGTTAAACAGAAAAGGCATTAAAATTAATTTAATCTGGAGTACCTGTCTACTGGAAACCACTGCTTCAGGAAAGCAGATGTGAGAATTTAATGAACAAGTATTCTATTGAAGCATTGTTTATTTGCATGAAATTAGTTAGAAATCAGAGTCTACAATTAGTGTTTGCTCCAGCAAGCGATGGCTATGCCTCTGTGACTTTTTCAAAAGTGTCTTCTGCATTTCTTCTGCTGTCAGCTGTACAGAATGTCAAAGCATTGATCATTTGTGCATGACTTCCAGTGCAGTTAACAGAGATGGGCTGCTTGTTCTTTCTGAGCAGGTCACTGTCTGTCCATCCATCTCACGCCTTTTGTCAGTATATCTTATAATTAAAGTGCGGTACTGTCCATTCACCTTACTCTAGTGTTTGCTGTAGTCTTCTGAAAAGCAAAAAGATTTAAAAAGGTGATGTTCCCCAAAAGATTATATGCTAAGACTAAAGAGACTGCAGAGTTAATGCTGTTAAATACCTTTGGAGACTTAATCTGTGCTGTAGTTCTTGGGCATTCTCAGCAATACAGCATCTTCCTTGTGCTTCCCTGCTGCGTGGAGCTCTGGGGATCAACTCATTTGTGCAGGAAGGTGAGTTCACAGCTGGGAAGATCCCAATTTCATATGCTGCATAATTTGGAAGACATTGCAGCTGATGGAGTGAAGTCCCAGGAGGAGGTTTGATGGCTCTTGGATGCTGCTCTAAAAATTGGGACTGAATTCCTTCCTCTGTTTTGCTCCATTTTGGGCCAAGTCTCCAATGCAAGGGGTGTGATTTGTGTGAGCTTTTTGCTCCTTGGTGTCCGAGTACTTGGAGTCTTGCAGAGATATTGAATGTGTGCAAACTCTGTAAAAATCAGTATTTGAAGTGGTGTTAAAAATCTGCCCATTTATAGAAGATACAGCATCAAGCTCTGTTTCTTTATACATATATGAAAAAATTGAGTATACTAAAGGTGCTTTTGAGTTCTCGCTTGTTCTCTCTTGCTTGGCCAAGGTGGATGGTGAAGAGTTGATGTTCATCTTCACGCAGGAAGAAGGGCTCTGTATCCTTGGCATGCTGTCCAGCACATCCACACTGGCACACCAAGGTGGGCTTGGTTTGGCTCCTGCCCTTTCTGAAAAGCAGTGATCAGGTCCCAACATGACATCCAACCACTTGGTGTTTTGCAAAGCCAGACTAGAAAAAGGTGGACAATGGAGGAATGTCTGTGTTGATTTTTGCAAGGTGCTTTCTGCTGTGTGGGAAGTCGGAGTACAAAATCTCAGCATGTTTTCTCCTAAATTCATTAATTCAGGGCTTACTTTTTTTGTTGGAATTTCTTTAAAAAAAGAAATCCAGAGAGTGTTCTCAGAAACATCAACCTTGGCAGTATTGAAGAATACTGTGCAAAAGCTAAATAGGTGATTTTGATAAGGTGTGCTTTGAAGTGAAAGCTTGTTTTCTGTGTGGAGACCTCTTTCATGACAAACTGAA
Organism: Tapera naevia; assembly: GCA_033556795.1. Lineage (NCBI taxonomy): Eukaryota > Metazoa > Chordata > Aves > Cuculiformes > Neomorphidae > Tapera > Tapera naevia. Next base: position 821,277 of record JAUMJJ010000353.1, read on the forward strand.
TAATGCCCATCTTGTGCCATGAGCTGTCAGCTGCTCTGTGCTCATGTTGTATCTGTTCTTTTCTCTGCAGATAGCATTTCCCCTAGCTTAGGAACCTTTTTCAGTTTATAGAAAAAAATCTCCATCGTGCCCTCAAAATGAGCCACATTTAATACCTTTGGAAAGGTGACAAGCAGTGCGTCTTAAATTGCCCTATTTTGCTTTGCCTAATGGCTGAAAACACACATTTAAGCAGTTGCATCCTGATCCCGATAGGAATATATTGATTTTTGAGACTTCTCTTTCGCTCCCTAAAAATAATCAGTGCCAGCCATTATTGTTCCTGGCACTTGCCAGATATTCTCATCAGTGATAATTATTTTTTTCAGTGCTGTGCATCAGTCCGGCTCCTACAGGTATTGTGGTCCATCGTAAATACTTATTAACAAGCATCTTTAGACTCTTATTTTGCCATTTGACTCGTGCCAAAAAGGGGAAAAGACATTTTTATGGATCGATAGGATGTCTGAAGCTGCCTACAGCTACTGAAATGTTGCAAGCACTGGAAAACATCAGCCTTGCGGAGCTGTTGTGGTGTAAGTGAGTAATCTTAGCTGCCTGCAATACACTGAAATTTGATGCTGCAGCTTCATAGCACTTGAAATTTTGGAATTGCATCAAGAAGAGCTGTGGATTATTTATATAATCCCAGAGAAGTGCAGGGAAGGGCTGGAGATGTGTATGTTCACGTTTAACCTTGTCTTTACTCATGCAATAGTTTACATGGCAGAAGACAAATGTGTTTTTCATTGTGTTGATTTAATGGCAGAGCTCTGGTGTGTTTTGGGTTTTTTTTTGGAGGAGAGGGTGTGTCTTATTTTTTGTTTTTAGCAGAAAGTGGCTGAGGTGTAAGAGGAAGGACAATGCAGGCAGAAGCCAAGCTGGGTCTCGTGTTACAGTGGTATGTTTTTGTTGCTGCTAATGTGTTTTTGTTTTTCTTCATTAGATGTATTTCTCTTGGGAAAAGCAGGAAAAAAAATGTGTGTAAAATATACATGAGGGTTCCATGCCTCTGCTAAGAGATTCCAGATGGGAGGCGTTATGCTAGAGGCACTTTCTCCTGACTTTCGTTTTGTGACATTGATTTTGGTGACAAACTACAGGAAAAATTGTGTGAAGCCCAGAACAGTGAATACTTCATTTTTTTTAAGCTTTTTTTTTTTTTGGCTGTCCAAGTATGCAGTCGGAAGTTGAAACTTTGTTTCTAAACATTTATGGTCCCAAGTAGAATCATTATAGTGGAAAAAAGGAAAAAGAATTAGGATTTTGAAGGGACTTTGAGAGGCCTGGGCTGGAAAGTGTCCAAGGGTTACACACTGGACCAAATCCCTGTCTCTGATTTGAAGGTTGATGGTTGGAGAGGATGGGATGGAAGCTGGTAGAGGGATGATACTCTTGTTGAATGGTGATGTTTCACTTCTATGCTAGGCAGCAGCTCCTGGCTGCAGATGAGGTTGGTTTTGTGTTGGAGATGAGATGTTGCTTTTAAAGATGACCTTCCCAAACTTTGGCTTGTTTTCTGGCCTGCCTTTGGGCTGAAGATCCACAGGCTCCACTGCCCAAATCAAGCAAGTGTTCCATCAAGAACCACAACCAAGGCTTGGGCAAGCTGTTGGCAATACCAGCCTGTCATCACCAACTCTTAAAATAAGTGAGTCACAGCTTCAGCGAGTGCTTCTGAGTGCTACTAGAGCTGTCAAAAAGTGACAACGGAGATAAGGGCTTGCGTATGGCAAAACATGTGGTACTACAGTGTTATCCTAAGGGATCAGTCTCCTGCATGGATTCTTTTGCATAATGAAATTATGTGTTATAAATAGTGCTTGGCTGGGTTGTTACCTCTTACACCACTTGAAACATCAGTACTTCTAAGACAATGTGATTCTGGCCAGAAGGACCCAGGCCATGTTACCTTTGGAAGTACGTGAAGCCACAGGTGAGAACTGCCTTTTTACAGCTGTCTGTAGTACTTGGTGCACTCAAAACCTATGGGAGATGCTTCAGAGCTGGCAGTTTATCCCTGTCTTCTGCAGAGCACTGAAACATGTGGATGCTTGTCTGGTTTTGGAAATGGAGAAATTGGATTTTCTTTTATGGTGGCTTCACAGCAGGTGATACACAACCACTCAACAGGTCTGGAGACTCAGAAGCCTCAGCCTTGAGACTGAGGGCAGTTGTTGTGCTTGCGTCTCACAGTTTCACAAGGTTGGAAAAGACCTCTGAGATCATCCAGTCCAACCTATGACCCAACACCAGCACCCACTCGTCGTTTAAACCATGGCACTAAGTGCCTCATCCAATCTGTTTTTAAACACCTCCAGGGACGATGACTCCACCACCTCCCTGGGCAGCTCATTCCAATGGCCAATCACCCTTTCAGTTAAAAATTTTTTCCTAATATCAAGCCTGAACCTCCCCTGACGAAGCTTGAGACCATGTCCTCTTGTTCTGTCACTGATCACCTGAGAGAGGAGACCAACCTCTGCCTGCCTGCAGCCTCCTTTTAGGTAGTTATAGAGAGCATGTCACCTTTGCCTTGGCTCGAGGCATGTGAGCTGCTGGATTATTTGCAGTAAGATTTCTTTTACTTAAAAAAATCAGCTGCAGTGCTGACAGACTGCGGTTATTTCTGGCAATCACAGGGAATTTTTAATTGCAGCATCAGCTGTTTGTGATGCATTGCTGTGTTTAATCTAGCTCTCAAAATATGGATTATGCAATGTGAGGAAATGGTAGTATGACTTGATATTATATTATATAATGTGACCTATTCAGTATTCCCTTTAAATACTCATTAACAATTTTTATCTGTCAGTATTATGTGCAGTTTTGTTTCTGCTGTACATTTATGGTACTTGTATTGCCTACTGGTGGAGTGAAAACTCTCCTCCTTAAGCCTTAACTTGTTTTCAAGTGGTCATTTTGTTCCTCTCTGATTCTGTAACTCAGTATGAAAAGATCATTTCCAGTTCCTATGAAGGGGGGTTTGCTCAGTCCTAGGTCCTGCCAGACACTTGCTATCTGTATCTGATGTTAGTAAAGTTTGTTCTTTAGTGGCAGAATATAGAAGTTGGGAAGAGTAAACAAAGGGAGGCCACTACACCAACTTCCCAACGTTTTGGAATGCATCTCTAAACCTGAAGCTGAACCTGGGCTGAAGGTTTTTCCACCAAAACATTTGTTGGCCGATCTGAGTGAGCTTGCTGAAAAACATGAGCATTTGGCTGCTCCTCCCAGGGCCATCCACGCTACGCATAAAAAAAATAAATGTTTAAGCAGAGGATGAGGGATGCGAGCCAGACTTTATGGATTTGGCAGCCTCTGCCTCCAGGATCCATCCCTGCTGGTGTTTGCCGATGACCATTTGCCAGCTCAGCCATTTTTTTTCCCTGGTTACAGCACTTGCGTAGGAAAACTGTCCCTGTTAGGGAAGAGGAATTAAGTAGGAGGCTTTGGTTTGGTTTTGGGGTTTGTTTTTGTTGTTGTGTCATCATGATTGCATGGTAATTCCTTTTTTTCCCAGAGTATTTGTTAAATGGAAGAAGCTGAAATGGGCTGATCCATTGCTTAAGTATGGGAAGAGGAGGAGAATTCTGCCAGTGTTGAAGCATTTGCCAGGAATGCAGATGCTAAATCCTATTTCTTGCATAGAGCATCTGGAAAGCAGAGCTTTAAATCTCCCAAACAAGTGTGTGTTGTAATGACTTTCATAGTACTCTATCTAGGGCATCTTGCTCTGTGAGTATATTTAATGATGCTCTTGATAGTTCCATTGCATACACTGGCACTTCTTTTATTCAATTAAATTGACCCCAAAACCTTCTCCAAATCAATATTGTCCCATTAAAAGTCATTTTCTCCCATATTTGAATTGGGCAACGTGAACTCTAAGTGCACAGACAAGCTGTCTTAACTGACCCTATATTTTAAGCCTAGGTGCTGCAAAAGCTTTGTTGGTTAATTGCTCCATCCCTGGATGGCAACTTCATTCAGTGGCAGGGGAATTGCTGCCCTTGCTGTCTCAGTTGTGCTGTGGCCAGGTAGGTTTAGTGCAAATGTTTTACAATGATGGGATGTTTTAGTTGGCACAAATGGTAACAAAAAAAAAAAGATAATTTAAAAAATTGTTTCATAGCCTGTCTCACAAGCATGATCTTTTATACACAAGTCAATAGCAAGAAGGGATGTCTGTTAATATGGTAGAACTCATTTGGCTGCTGTTCAGTAATTATAATTATGAAATGTGCTTTGTATTGGAAGAATACTGCATTGTTTAATTCTGCGTAGTGAACAGAGCATTATCATTGGCAATGGGGTGAAGAGTGTTTTAGCCTTCTTAAAAACAACAAATGGTATATTTGTGTGGAGCGGGGAGACCCCTTAAATATGGTTTTGGAGCTTCGGGTGGTCTTCGCCAGCCTGTCCATATGAACCTGTTCTCCATAAAGTCCATATACACAGGAGGGAGATGAAGGGTCTCCTCAACCCTTCCCAGATGTCTTTATCTTTTGGCCATTCCCCATCTGAAATGTGTGCAGGTCATGTATTTGAAAGGTTCTTTGATGGGCAGTCAAAAGCAAGAAGAGGACAGAGTTGCATCTTCTGGTTGCTGTGCTGGCTTAAAACACTGCATTACTGATTTTATGGGAAGAAACAGAAAACTACATTGTTTTGAGGCACTAGTAAGTAAAAAATCATGCTAATAGGAGACACTGCGGAATAAAAACACCGCCAAAGAGATGTTCTGCTGTGGTTTCCTATCAAAGACTGATACAAGGTTGTATGGAGAGTGTTGAGTCATGTGTAGAGCCCCTGCTCTGTCTGTACCAGGACAATGGGGCAGATGGCCACATACTTGATACTGGAGAAAAAGTGAGGTTGACAGGGACCTCCAGAGGGCATCTGGTCCATCCATGCTCAAAGCAGGTCAAGTGGACGTGGGGTTGTGTCCTAGTGCAGCTGCTGCTGCTGTGGTGGGGGGAGTTGCATTCCCACCACTGGTCAAACCACCAGCACCTTTGAACGACTGACTGATGAAGGGATTGCAGAGGATTGAATGCTTTTAATTTCTTTTTACTTGCAGCAGATTTGTATTGCAAAGAAGGAAAACATCAATCTAGTATTATATTTTCTTTTTTGTTGTTATTTTTTTTCTCCTTCCTGTGGTACAGCAGTAGCTGGAGCTGGGTGCATTGAGAGGCAATGCCTTAAACTGTGTTGTGAATGGATCTAAGTTGTATATAAATCCTTATATATATGAGGGGCTTGGAGATCTCAGATCTATGCATCTATGTGGTCATTTCAAACTCCTGTTTGCCATTCAAAATCTTCTGCTTATGTCAAAAGCCAGGAAAACTTTTTTCAAAAATATTGGAGAAAAAAAGAAATTTATTTTGCCATTATAGACCTTGTGTCACCTTTGAGGTTTGAAATGGAAAACTGGGTTTTGGGTCTGCAATGCACTCCAGTGGCATTGTTGAAGAAAAGAATAATGGAAGAGAAGTATTTAAAAGGATTGAAGGTCAATGTTTGGCAGTTCATTGCAGGTTGTTCTCAGTGAGAGCTCTGTGGAAGCGTTGCAGTGCTGATGCTGGAAATACTTTGTGGGTTTGTGCTTTTGACCTTAAAAAGCGTAAATGGTTTCATTAGACAGCATGGAACATCTAGCCACAACCAAGAGAACTAAAGAATGAGGTGTCAGCACTTGAACTCACATTTGATTGCTGTAAGGGAGATGTTCAGTAATATTGCTTGACCACTCAGAACAACGCCTTGAAGGAGTCACATAAATGATATTTTACTTCGCAAGAATCAAGTCATAGGCTCATATTTTTATGCTTTGAGGACAGTCTGGGAGAGTTGGGATTTTTCAGCCTGGAGAAGAGAAGGCTCCAGGGAGATCTTAGAGTAGTTTCCAGTACTGAAAGGGGCTCCAGGAAAGCTGGAGAGGGGCTCTTGATCAGGGAATGCAGGGGTAGGACAAGGGGGAATGTTTTTCATCTGAAAGAGGGGAGATTGAGACGAGATCTTAGGAAGAAATGTTTTCATGTGAGGGTGGGAAGGCCCTAGCACAGGTTGCCCAGAGAAGTGTGGCTGTTCCATCCCTTGAGGTGTTCAAGGCCAGGTTGGATGGGACTTTGAGCATCCTAATCCAGTGTGAGATACCCCTGCCCATGGCAGGGGAAGTGGAACTTTGAGGTCCCTTCAAACCCAAACCATTCTATGATTCAGGTGCTTATTTAGGTGTTGTGTTCTCTGTTGCGTGGAGGTGTAACTTATGGAAACTGAAAGCTGGGGAGCTGAGTGGTATCGTTTGAACAGTGCATTTCCTGTTGAGAGGCTTTTTAGGCAGTGAGCTGCAGGTTTAGTAGTAGTATTTCCCGGGGCAGCAACCATAATGAGAAAGTATTTAGCAGGGCTCTAACTTAAGGACCCTAGATGCATTTTATGTTCTGTCTATAATTGAGAATATTTCTGTTAAAAAGCAATATAACAGAACAAGAAGATTGCTAGGAGGTTATTTGCAGGTTGAATGAAAGTAAGCAATGTTCTTGATTATCCAGCTGTTTATGTTTAAAGACACAGAAAGGAATTTGTAACTACAGAGAACAACTTAAAATGCCAGTGAATGTCCTGGTCACATTAAAGAGACATTAAAATTACAATATTTTGAGAGTATTGGGAAAAATAGCCTTCAAATCTGGAAATAAATGATGGGTGATGTTTAAAACCACTGTTCTCCATGCAAGCATATGCTGGGCTTCTCTACCAGAAGCTGCAGGTAAAGCATGCAGATGCCCATCTGACACTCTTCCATTGTCTCCCTGGCCTTGTGTTGATGCTGTTTGGTGGTATGTAGACTTTTCCTATGCTTTTTGTCTTCAGTGCAGTCCTTGTGCATTAGGGCTTGGTCATCGTACAGACTCTGCACCCTCTTGTCTTTCACCAGCAGTGATGTGTGCAGAGGTTTGAATTCACGGATATTCTCTCTGGTTGCATATGTTCAGCCGAGCATTTCATTTCCTTCGTTGCTGTAACGCTGGCTGACGTTTAGAGTTTCCACCTTGCTTAAACAGCTACAAGTCTTTCATACTTCATAAATACATTGTATTCATAAATTCCAAAATTCACCATGAACCAGGGAATGTGAGTCTTCAGCAGCCTCCTGTCTGATATTAACCTATTTCTTGTTCCTTGCATAAATGAGCATGACTGAGTCTTGCTCCCAGTTCCTCCAGTGCCCACAAATGGGATATAGCTACTAATATAGCTATTCCACGATGGCAGAGCCTGTAATGAGATTTAAGCCATTGTTTGCTTCCCTTTTGATATGTTCATGGTATGGCTTTCTAAAAAATTAAATTTATCCTTCAAGTAGACAGGAAACCATTTAGAAACTCTTGTCTATTAATATGTTAGTCTTTCTGTATAGCAAAGATAAAATGTTGTGTTTACTTTTCCATGTAAGGGTGAGTGCTAGAGGCTCATTTGAGAAGGGGAGGGCTGAGGACCTTAAATACCTGGTGCTTCTGTTGCAGCAATGATTGTTCTATAGGGAAATAAAGCTGTTATTGCATATGGGAATGACTTTCAGTTAGGATTACAAATAAAAAAGTTCAACATGAGCCAGCAGTGTGCCCAAGTGGCCAAGAAGGCCAATGGCATTCTGGCCTGCATCAGGAATAGTGTGGCGAGCAGGACCAGAGAAGTTATCGTCCCCTTGTACTCGGCACTGGTCAGGCCTCATCTTGAATATTGTGTACAGTTCTGGGCCCCTCAGTTTGGGAAAGATGTCAGGATGCTGGAGTGTGTCCAGAGGAGGGCAACAAATATGGTGAAGGGGCTGGAGCACAAGCCCTATGAGGAGCAACTGAGGGAGCTGGGGCTGTTTAGTCTAAAGAAGAGGAGGCTCAGGGGAGACCTCATTGCTCTCTACAACTACCTAAAAGGAGGTTGTGGTCAGGCAGGGGTTGGACTCTTCTCTCAGGTGACCAGTGACAGAACTAGAGGGCATGGACTCAAGCTTCATCAGGGAAAGTTTAGGCTTGATGTTAGGAAAAAGTGATTGGCCATTGGAATGGGCTGCCCAGGGAGGGGGTGGAGTCGCCGACCCTGGAGGTGTTTAAGGGGAGACTGGATGAAGCACTGAGTGTCATAGTTTAGATGATGAGTTGGTGTTAGGGTTGGGTTATAGGTTGGACTTGATGATCTCAGAGGTCCTTTCCAATCTTGTGATACTGTGTGAAACTGTGAAAATACATCTTATTGCCATAGGAGAACAAATCACTGCCATGTTCCCCGAGTTGCAGGGTTTTGGAAAATTATTTCAGGAAGGACGTTAAAATAATCCCCGTACCAGCTGTAATCTGTAATTAATCCAGATTGCATTAATAGTTGGCCCAAAATGAAGAACCCATGAGCCTTCAGGATCTGGTGAGGAGCAGTGTGAAGTATTAAGCCATGAAACTGTTAATTATTCTTTCCCTGCTGCCCATGATAAGCATCTCTTTGTGCAGGAGGGTGGTAGGAGGCAGGAGGAATGGAGTGTTCATTTCTTCGCTGAATCACCAGCGCAGGGTCCAGAGGGATGCTCAGCTCCTACAGAGGAACGTATTCAATTTTGTTCCCTTCAAAATGTTGAACCCCGGCCAGTAAAAGCTTTGGTCTCCCTGAGAATTTTAGGAATGTTGTTATGGAGTTTTGTCCGTTGAGCTGCTCAGCAGCTTCGAATCAATGAGTTAGTAAAGGGAAATAATATGAACAGCAGATAATTTGTTTTAGGGAAGTTGTTATAACTAATTTTGAGTTTTCTGAGGCTGGACTGTTATATTGTACCCTGACTGCAGAAGGACATGGTGTCCTGTTTGAGTACATACAGATTAGGCATGCATAATTGAATTAACAGCACTTTTTTAATAGCCCACTGTTAAAGAAACACGGTGAGTAAACCAAACAAAAATGTATTAAGCTGTCTCAAGTTAAACATCAGGCGTTTCCTCAGCTACTTGTTGGCCCTCGACCAGCCGTGCCTTTGCCACAGAGTCAGTCCTAGGGTTTAACAAGACATGATCCAAAGAGCTTTCTCATTTACTTCAGCAATAAAGAAATGCATGAAAGAGGGATATTGTGGGTTATGATTTCTGTAGGCGTTTGAGTTATAAAATATCATGTGATCTGGCATATTAATTCAGGAAAAAAGCTTATAAAAAAGAGGACTCTTGCAGTTCCCCACTCCTATACTTGAAACATTTTCTCCTGACTCTAAATGTTCCTTGTTACACAATAAAAAAAGACTTATTCCTGGGTAAGGCTCTTCCCAGAGAAATCCTAATAAATAGGCCTTATTTCTCTCCATGAGCTATTGGTTAAGGTGTAAGTGCAGGGTATGAAAACAGAAAATTATTTCAATATTGTTCTTTGCTAAAATTATATGAAAAGGTGATTAAAAAAAGGGGATGCTGTCCATGTTGTCTGTTTGAGCTGATACTGCTGCTGGCTCATTTCTTCTCAAGTGAACAACATTGATTAGGTCTACAGAAAATTTATCTTATTGCCTTCATGTGATGTTGGTCCTATTGCAGGGAAATATTCATCACCTATTAATTGAAAACAAATACATAAATATAGGGCGATGCACTAGCTCTTGTTCAATATCAATGTGTTCTGCTTATAAGCTTCTTGCTGTGTCTCTGTTTGCTGAAATACATGAAGGAGGATGGGATTCTTTGCAAGTCTTTCATAGCATCCTGTCTTCTAATGCCAAAATGCCTATTTTGGGCGAGAGGGTGCCTGGATTTTGGTCAGCAGGAGAGCTTTGGGGCTTCAGTTGTCACCTGGGATTGTTGGCAGCTTTGACATCTTCCTGAGGGTGGGTAGAGGAGGGATACTGGGTGCAGGGAGAATTTTGGGGGGGAAAGCAGAAAGCAAGTGTGCACAGCCTGAAAAGATGTGAAATTTACGTAGGGGTGTGTTCCTGAGCTGTGTGTCTGAAACCACCTCCCAGGTACAATCTGCTTGCTTGGCAGGTTTTGGCTATTCCAGAACTTGTTTTAGTCAACTAAAGTGAATTCATATGCGAAGCTTGAGTTTAAACAGATCCCTGTATTCAAATGGGAAGAGGGGAAATCATGTTGTTCTGTCAGCAAACCTCCTTTGGTTCTTAAATCATTAAATTGAACCAGGTTACTAAATAGATCGGCCAGGGAGGTTGAAAGTAGATGTGAGAGTGTGCTCGGTACTCGGATACTGAGGGTGTCGAATATTTTTCGCCAAGGTTTCATTGGATTTGGCCTTTATTTTTTGCTTTTGGTTGCAGAGTTGCACCAGGGCAGGTTTAGATTAAATATCAGGAAAAATTTCTTCACTGAAAGGGTTCTCAGGCACTGACAGAGGCTGCCCAGGGAAGTCGTTGAGTCCCCATTTCTGGAGGTGTTTAAAAGACGAGTAGGTGAGGTGCTCAGAGTGGTTCAGTAGTGGACAGGTACATTTGGACTTGATGATCTCAAAGGTCTTTTCCAACTAAATGATTCTATGAATCTATGAAAGTTTGCTCTGAATAGGTCATTTGAAAATCATTTGAAAAGCTTCAGATTATGGATGTAGAACCCCTTTAATCTTTTTGAATAAATAACTGAGTAGGGAATAAATCTATTGGGAGCTTGGAGCTGAGCTCTGATATTAAGCCTCAGCACTAAAAGTATTTGTAATTCAATGTCCATACACAAACAGCGCTTAGAAATTATCTTGCTTATAATTACCTTAAATAAGTTTGGCTTAGAAGAAAAGGTGAATGATTATCAGAACTGGCTTAATAAGTGAAGCATTAAATGGACCTGGCAGCTTGACAGATTCCATCACCATGGGCCAGATTGTTATTCAGGTGACTTAGGCACAATTGGAAATAATAGATTGCAGTGAAGCTGGGCTGCAGTCATTGCAGGTTTCCAATAACTCCTCTGTGCAGGGATTTCTTTTAAATGGCAATAAGTGACTTCTATGTATTAGGTGCTTCGGTGCGGCAGGGTTTTAATAAGAGCTTTGCATAATAAAGACTTAAAAGCATTTTGATTTCTGGAAAAACAACAGCAGCAAATTGAAATGGCAATTTCTGAAATGCTGAGAATACACTGGGTTGTGTCGGTGCTGTGTATGACATTGCTGAACATCTGAGTACCCTTCAAAGCATTTTTTCCCCCTAATTCCGTATATAATTAAAAAGCAGCTTCTTCTTGCTCATTAAAATAGAGTCTTGTTGGAGCAGTGTACTTTTGTATTTATTTTAATGAAGAAAGCACAGCCGTAATATAGACTCTAATAGCTTCAAATATTAAATCTCTCTTGTACAGCTAGCACTTTATTTTTAAACAGTGTTTATCTGCCCTTCATGAATACCGAACTGAAAATTAATATGGTCCCCAGGAGCTCGTCGTATTATTTTGTAGGCCATTCAGCTAACTTTCACCATATGCTTTTTATTAATTGTACTGTGATAGCAAAATCCCCACAGTTGTTGGTGACGTGCATATAAAGAAGGTAAAGCTGTGGCTTTGCGAAGGTATTGATGGCATCTCTCTCTTTTCACAGGCATTTGGAAATGCAAAAACAGCACATAACAACAACTCGAGTCGCTTTGGCAAGTTTATCCAAGTGAATTACCAGGAGACGGGCACCGTGCGGGGGTAAGTGGGAATCAGGTTGAAGATGCTGGACCTGCACAGGGAGCCTAAACAAGCTCTTGCAGAGGGTACATGAAAATTAATGGGTTTTTTTTTTTTTTTGGCCAGTATGTTTCCCAAAATGAAGAGGGGGAAAAGAAAACATGGGTTTTTTTTTTTTTAGCATATTTAAATTCCTTGTTATGAAAATGTTGGCGTATCTGAGCTGCACATTGAAGTGTGAATAGACCTGAGCTGGCTGCAAGCCAGCTGAGCTCTACTTAGTAATGGTATCAACTTTATAATTAAGCTGAAAGGCAACTTTTCCTCTTAAGGTGCCAGTTCCAGCAGGAAAGGGGACCATTTGGGCTAGGTTGAGTCAGGGGGCTGATGCTCCTACCACAGGGGGCTGTGGTAGGAGGTGGAGGCTCAGGGAGCTGGCTTTGCTCCGTCTCAGGAAAAAAGGAACCAAGGTCGGGGTGATCTCCAGGTACCTGGTAGGTGTTCCAGAGGCAATGGGACCAGACTCTGCTTGGTAACTGTCTTAATTCCCCATATGCTCCTGAAGGTTCTCTTTAACTCAGCCCTTGACCAGTTAGGGCCTCTTTCTTTTCCTGCAGGCTATTGAAAGGAGATGCTTGTATCCATCGTGGCTCTCCACAGTTTATTTCAGAATCTCTTCTGCTCCCCACAGCTTGTGGGATGTGTGGCTGTGACTCAAACCTTCCTTCTCCTGGGGAGGACTGCAGCAGAAGTGCTGCCTACTTGGAAGCCTGTGGATGAAACCTTCTGGTGGGGTTACCTTTGGCTTTAGATGGTTTACATGGCATCAGGTCATCACAAAGTGGCTCAAGCTGGTTCTAAATGAGCAGGGCTGCGTTAACTCTGCTTTTTGTCTGAGTTAGTTAACTTGGTTGGAAAAAACGAAGAGTAGAAGTGGCATTCCAGGGGCTGTATAATTTCTGCAGCTCGCTAAGCGATCTCTTGCTGAGACGTTGTTATTTTAGAGTATTGCTTTTAATTTTTTTTTCTGATTTTCCAGCAGAACAGTATCACACAAATAGCTCCCATTAATTTTCCAAATGAGCTTGGGTACTCTGTGTACACAATCTTCCTTCTGCTTTTTAATCCTACATCAAATCTGATGTTCTTTTTTTTTTTTCTTTAATTCTGATGAACAGTTCTCTTAAGGATAATCATAATTTTTTTTTTAATGCCTATTGAGATACAGGGTAACAAGAAACCAATGTGTCATCTTGGCATGCTGTGCCAGCTTTATGGAAGTGACCTCTTGGCAGATAGTTGCAATTAATGTTGTATACCCTGGTTCATAAAAGAAGAAGAATTGTCCCTCTTCTTTAAAAAAAATGCACTTTCTTGGTCTTTGGTTGCATGGTGAGATGTGACTGTTCTTTGCTATAAGATCCACTGCTGTTCCAATGAAAATAAGACAATGCTGTTCCCTGCGTACAAGACCACAACTTTTTCCTCATAGTCTTCATCATGAGTATTTATCTTTTTCAAAATTTAGCATAGATTTTAAGCCCAACCTGAGTCAAAGAGCGTCCTTATATTCTGCATATTATTTACTTTGTTTGTGTAACTGTAATTTGCAGCCCTGAATCAGAATTTTGCTCTGTTCCTAGGCTGAAAATAGCAGTTGGGATTTGCTTACAAACCCTGTGAATATAATGACCCAAAACTTGAAGCGAAATTAAACTTGAGATGAAATAGCCAAGAGATTTAGTAGCAACTAACCCCACCCCATGAAATGAAGCCTTTGAAGATGTCTTTAAAATTGATGGAGCATGAGCAATGGCTACAGTTAAGTGCATTCCCATAAGGCTTTGTGAATGTGTTCTGTCCTGTTCGATGATAAGTGAGTTCTGGAGGAAGGGCTTTGCAACCTGTTCAGTCCTCATAAGATGATCAAAAGCCTCAACATTTGACATGCTCCTTAAAATTGCAGAAGAGCTAGAGAGGAGACATTTCAATTAAAAGCAACAATGCACTGGTGTAATGGTAAATCTGAGCAGTGGCACGGAGCTATATCTCAAATACCATGCACTGGCACTTTCAAAGATCCTATCTGTAATCATGCTTAAATGAGTATTTTGCACAAAATCATGCTCTTACAAGTCCTTTTCTCTTAAAGGTAGATGGGACATAATTGACAGCAGTAAACAAAAAGAAAACATTTGGGGACACTTGCTTTTTTATACTTAAATTTGCTTTCCTTTTCGCTGTGCTATGACAAGGGGCAATGTGTGTTCTTCTTGGATATGTATTCATCATGACCTTTGCACTAGGCAAGGAGTATTTTACCAAAGCAGCATCTCAGTTGTATCTACAAAAAAAAATTAAAACAAAAAAAGAAAAATATAAAAAGTTGGCCCTGATTTTAATAGTGTTTTGGGCCAGATGGCCTCTAGATGACCTTTCCAACATGAATTATTGTGTGAGAGTGTTGGGTTTTTTTTGGAGGGGGTCAGTGGGGTGGGAGTGTGTCTGTAATAAGGGAAATCCTAGGGGAAGGTTTGAAACGCCAAAGATGGCGTAAGGGATCCAGGTTGCCTTATAGCAGCGTGCTGATCTGCTGCCCGGAGGTGTGAGTAGGAGCTGGGACACTCTGGTGCCTTTTTCAGTACCTCATCTGTTCAGCAAGCCTGTAGTGAGTTTCATGGCTTGGCTTGGAAAAGAAAAATTAGGAGTAAACCTTTTGGGGCACATCACACAGATAATACTGCTTTGCTGCCTGTCTTTCTTTACTCCTCCGATTCAGCAAGAGAATCCTGTTGGGGGCTGGATATGCCATTTCCAGTAGCCTGCGTAAGAGCTGCTGTAAGAGTTGTCTCAAAACCTCTGCAGCACATCCAAGTGATTTGTTTTACTTTATTTTTTTAGGGAAAGCTTGGGAGAATTACTGAGGTGCAAGTAATAAGTGAGTCTGTCCTGCCAGCTGGAGACTATGGTGGAGAAACGAGTATAGAGAGACCTCCTTGTCCTACCATGCCCGGGGTTCATGGTGTTTCCTGATTCATACATGGCTGCTAATGTTGGTGCCACGTCACTGAGCATCTGTAGCTGGAAAAGCACAGAAAAATTGCCAGTTATAGCTTCAGTTTCTAAATCCCTGTCATTACTGGTCACTATTGTTTGGAAGAAAAAAAAACCTGTCAAGGCTTGTTTTAGCTCTACAAGTTTGAAAAAAGTATTTAAGATGTAAATTAAACGTTTGTTATGGAGGCTCTTAGGATAAAATGTAAACTCTAATAAGGAGCTTTTGCAATTGTTTATTTTTTGACCATAGCCACAAGTTAATAACCCAAGTTTTCATTGAGGAGTGTCTCTTCTGGAAGAGGGAATCAGGATTTGGGGACGGATTCTGCAGCTAAATCTGTTCTTGCAGACTTTTGCACCCAGATAAGTTTCTTGTGTCTGCAAACAATTTTATTTTGCTGGCTTTGGATTAAATAGGTATCGGAGATTCTTCATTGCTGTCAACATTTGCTGCTGTGCTCCCTGCCCATAGGCTTAACGCGTCTGAGATCATGTTTTTCATATCCAAGTTAGTGTTGGCTTTGTATCAAACCAAAAAAACCTCAAAAGCCAAACATAATATTGGGCTTGTTCTGCCTAGGAGGAAATTTATATAACTAAGTGAAACAAGCCTGAAACTTTTTTTGTGCATACTAAGACTGAAAAGTCCCAGTAAAGCTGTGTTCATTTAAGTTGAATATTGGGTCAATGAATAATGCTTTTATTTTTTCCTTCCAGAGCTTATGTTGAGAAGTACCTCCTGGAGAAGTCCCGGCTGGTCTACCAGGAGCACAACGAACGGTGGGTGCCTTGGTTTTGCTTACACGGTTGGTTTTGACTTCTGTATGTGCTGATAGCGTGGCACAAGTAGCTTGACCTCTGTGTGAGCTAGAAGGAGGGATCAGGATTTTCACACTCCTAACCCTGTGCTTCAAGGAGGAATGATGCATTTCGTATTTTACTGTTTAGGGAAGAACGTCATGCCTTGGATGTGGAAACTGAGCAGCCTGGTCTAGAGTGAGGTGTCCCTGCCCATGGCAGAGGGTAGAACTGGATGGTCTTTAAGATCCTTTCCAATCCAAACCATTTTAGGATTGACAGTCCTTTACTTATTTTCCATTGTCTTTATCATTCGTGTCATATGGATTATTACGCTTCATGTGCTTTCTTGTACAATTTATTAAGATATTTAATATTTAATTTGGGGGGAGGTAATATTTTAATTCTGTTATACGTTTCTAAACACATTCAGGCCATTAGAAGGGCCTCTAGAAAAAAAGCTAAAATTATATAGACAACAAATTTAAGCAAATTGTTCTTTCCTAATTGCAACATATCATTTGCTACATGGTCATCTGTCAGTAATTATTACTTGGATTTTAAATAAATTCCCTGCTTCTAATTGTCTTTAAGCTCTTCGCACTTCTGTGTGTCCCTTTTGAGATAGATGTGTGAGAAGTTTTGTCAAATACTCAAGGACTGATCCTGAAGTTAAGTAGCAGATACAACCTTGACAAATGCACTCTTGGGTGGGGCAAGGTGATTGAACTTGGTTCCTCTTGAAGACATCCAACCTAAAAGCAAAGTTTTAATTTTAGAAATACTGGTACACTGTTAACTTTAATCCCTGCTGGAGTTGTCCTGAAGCAAAACAGATCAATGTCACTTGGGGTGGCTTTAGTATTAGTAAAATTCAAGTATTTTGAATATTTGAGTAGCTGTAAACATCCAGAATTTTTCCATTCTGTCTTACAGAACTGCAACTGCAAAATCATTACCTTTTCAATTATAATAATGTTGTTTTAATTCTAGTAATTATGTAGGCATTGTACATATGTTTGGAGGAGACCCTGACGATGTCAGCTAGGAATTCTTTAAGTATGTTCTAGGGCAGTGGATGTCCTTGGATGGAAGAGTGATCTCATTCTCCATTACTTAATTTAATCGTTTATGTCACTGCAAAGTAGGTGTGGGCTGTTTCTAAACAGTGTTCAGGTCTGAATTTGGAAGGTGGAAAATCAGGTTACAAGATTTACATGCACTTCTTTTTACATTAAGCTTCTCTGCTTAATACTGCTGTTTATTTTGAAGACTAACATCTTTTTGTTTTTATTTGCCACCAGGAACTACCATGTATTTTATTACCTCCTGGCAGGAGCAAGTGAGGAAGAGAGATCAGCATTCCATCTGAAGCAGCCTGAGGAATATCATTACCTCAACCAGGTGGGAATACTCTGCAGCAATACAATACATGATCTTTCTTTTTCTATCACTGATATTTAATGCTAATAGTGAAAACATGGAGCAGTAAAAATGTATTGTCTTAGTGCTTTGTAGGCAGGCTTCCATTGATGGAAATTAATCTACATTGGCACTTTGAACACCTGATAGTATGAGAAAAATAAATGTCTTCCATTTCTGTCCTCTAGCTGGGATATGTACAGTCTGTTGTGGTTTTAATTGTCAAAGGGAGAAACAGTAATAATTTGCCTGTTATCTATATGAATGTCACTCATTAACATCTGTCTACTGAGTAAGAGAAAAGAGGAAAATACGTAGTGTGAGTAGCTCTTCAGGATATAACGTCTTGCATGAGGTAGTCCTAATTGTGCAGTTTCATGGCTGGCTGATAGCATGATCCTTTGAGTTTAACAATGTAGTAAGTTTAACGTAAATATAAACACAAGAACCACTGAAAATGTGTGAATTAAAAATAAGTGAGGTACTCTAGTGGCTGCCTAAACTCACAGTTTAGAAAATCTCATTTACTTCAGGTGTTTAAGATGCTGTTTGAATAGAGACTTTACTGCTTTTTACTTACAAAAAAAAAAAAAAGAAAAAAGGAGTAGGGATATGTGGAAGAGTTAGGTTAGTTATAGTGATATGTGGAATAGTTAGGTTAAACATTGATTTTAATTAATTGCAATTTTCTTGGAGCTGAAACATGATCAGTAATAATGAATGATTTAACCCGCAAGCTGGAGAGCGACTTACACGTGCAATGCAACCCAAATAGCCTTTAGTCTTTCTAGAAGTATGATGTAACTCCAGAACACAACTCAATTACCTGAGGCTTTTTAAAGATTGTTTTAAAGTGGGCTATGAAAGCCAAAATCTATTATAATATTAACGACTCCCACCCACTCTGAACAGCATCAGGAAAATCGCACAAATGAGTAACGCGTGAAGAGCTGAAGGCTTTTCACTCACTGCCTTTGTGCCTCAGGCAATGGTTGGAGAACGTGGTGTGATCTTCACGACCATCTGCGCTGCCGTTTTGCAGCAGGAAAGTGCCAAGATGGTTTGGATCGAATGTTTTGTCAGATTTACAGGTTTTGTTGGGCGATCTGATAGTTCTGCGTTAGTTGAAAACATTGCCTTTCATTATAATCCTTTTTTTTGATAGCAGTTTAACATTCAAGAGCATTAATATGTAAAATAAAATAATAAACCCAATGATGTGTGAAGCGTAGATCTAATAGAAATGTGATACTTTAGGTTAAAACATTTATTTTAATCTCAATTAGAATGCTATGGCCAAGTAGAATGGAGAAAGGATGCAGAGGTAAGTCCAGTGAATAAGGGGAGCTGACTCTGCGATTGACTGGGCACGATGTATGGACAATAGTGATAGTCTGAATTTTTAGAGTTTTTAGTATCATTTTTAGATTTTTAATAATTACAGTTAGTGTTAGATGATTTAACACTGGTAACTATGATAAAATGGCTCTTTTAGATGTATTCAGCCCATTATTTCATATTAAGGCTTTCTAACAATGCACCAATAGCTTTCCTGTGCCCTATAGGTAAGGGGGAAAAGGAAAATGAGGAGATGAAACTTTTGAAAAATAAGAGGAAAGTAATAAAATTACTGCTAAGCATTCAGAGTAACTTCTTAAATGTGTCCTATAGAAATCCTGCTTTTTTCAAAGGAAAAAGAATAAGCTCAGAAATAAATCTAAGTGCTTAGCTAAAAATTATATATTAAAATTGAAAAGCTATAAAATATTGAATCAGGCCCCTTATGTCAAGGGCTGACTCATTCCTTTAGCCAAGCGCTGTTTTCTTTCTCCCAGGTTCCTCAGTTCATGTTGTGTTATGCAAAACAAATGTGCATTTTGCATTGCAGATAAGAAATAATCCAGTCAGATATTTCAACAAAAATATGCTGTTTTTTTGTTGATCTGTAAATGCAGGGAGCAGGTTGGAAAAACCAATTTTAATTGTTTTTAAAAGCAAATTTGAATTATCCTGAGTTTGGATATCTTCTCCGTATCTCATACCAAGGGCAGGGGTACCTTCCCTTGCATATCCTGCAACTTGTGGAATGTTTTCTGTGCTGGTTATTCGCATTTATCCCTTTTGAAACCAGTGATTTGCAGGATTGGATCCTTATTTTAAGTTCATCAGGAGTGCTGGTGCCACGTGGCTGCTCCTTGGCACTGCTCACTGACATGTTCTTTGACTTCTCTCCACTCCATCTCTGCCTGATTGGGAAAAAGATACAAATTCTTAAAAGGCTTTCAAGTGCTGCTTTCAAATTGATCAGAGAATCACATTTTTGCCACACTTAGGTGTGTCTTGAGCAGAGGCTGAGAGTAGAAATAAACTCTGCTCTTCAGTGTAGTTTCCCATCAACAGCTCTTCAGTTCTAGGTAAACCAAAGGTCTCTCCAAAAGTGGAAAAAAAGAAAAGATCTTAAAATCCATTAAAGCTTACCACATGAGAGGTCCTTTCTGTGTTGAAAACACTGTGTGCTGGAATCAGAACAACATGAATGCAAAAGTGTTCTAAGTCTACCTTAAGAAAATAAAAGTAAGGAATGACTATGCAGAATAACAACCAGCATTTTACTTGGAAAGCTGACGTTTCTGCTCTGGTTAAAGAGCAGGTAGTGGGAGTTGTTCTTGGTCTGAACACTGCTTAACCCGGTCTGCCTTGCTTTCAGATGACAAAGAAACCCCTCAGAGAGAGCTGGGATGATTATTGCTATGACTCTGAGCCGGTCAGTACAAGTACCCATGTCTTCTGTGTTACTGGTGCAGGGCTACTGCTCACTTGAATTTGTTAGGTGCACCAAGACATGAGCAGAAAATTAAGCCAAATTAGGTTTAACCTGATAAATACTCTCTCCCTTCCTCTGCCTTGCAGTGGTGTTGCTTGTGTAGTGGCTTGTGACAGTACAGATACTTATTCCTTTGCTCTTTTTTGGTTCCTTCCATCTGGAAAGCTTCTTCGGCAGTTGGATATGGTCAACTAGTTTTAGGAAACTACATTTTTTTTTGTTCTTTCTTGATGTAATACGTGAATTATTGAAATTGTGATATGGCAGCAATGTGAAAATTGAAATTCCTTTCTGATAAAAAAATCCTCGAGAGGCATCAGTTGATGATGCTTGTAGCAGCTCTTTAGCTTCCAGGGGAAAAAACAGACAAAGCTGTTGCCCCAAAATATCTGTGAGAAAATCAAATCCTGATATTATTTGGAACGCAGAAGCAATTTCTTCTGCTAATATATTTCTGCTGACATGATTATCCTTTCCAAATGGATTGACCCAGAAAGAGAGCAGTGACGCTTCTCTCCCTTCCCCAGCTTCTCCTGTGTAAGTGAGTTGGAGATGGTGGCTTCAGTTGGTGATGTGCTTTGGGTGTCTGTGTATCCTGTGGTGGTCTCTGTTGGTTTTGTCTTGCATGGGGAAGCATGTCTCAGATCAGCTGCATGTTGTTTCTGCTAACTTTGCGGCGAGCTTAATCATTGCCAAACTCTGGCTGATACATCTGGAAGAGTAGGAGATAGTCTGTGAAAGAGTTGGGTTTCACTCTGGCTGAACAAGCATTTTAACAGCAAGATTTTGGCTGCAAAATCTTTAGGAGCTAAGGGGACTCCAGCCCTCCAAGGTTTAAAAACGTTGAATGTTGTATAAGCAACCTTAGCATTCTTAATCAGTCATCATCCATAGGAGGCCCTACAAGAGCAGGGAGTGAAGAGTCGATGCTTTTCTATATACCTTAATACACTATACTAAGCTGCAAAAAACTTAATTACTTAAGGAATGGGTTAGGACAATTCACTGGAAGAATTAAAATTAAAACAAACCCCAGATCTGCCACCTTCTGCAGGGGCCAGTAATGTCCTGCCAGCTCCAGAGCTTGGGACTGACCTGTTACGTGTTTCTGTTTTGCACAGCAAAGCCACATGCCATTGCAATTTACTGTTTGTCTGGTGGTTTATTTTGCTGGGGGTCATTTTCTGTAATGCTCATGGTAAATCACATCTTTCCTTTGGTTGATGATTCAGTCTGAAGCGTAGCCTGGACCTCTCCCCTAACTTCTCCCCATAACTCAACCTGCTGCAGACGCCAACTTTATAACAAAACTATTTTTTATATTGTCTTTGAACTTCCATGGAGATCCATGGATTGCTTCACTGTGATGATAGTAAGCAGGGGACTCACTTTTTATGGGAAACTAATTGATGACAGAATATTAATGACGAGTTTGGTCTGTGGGCATGGGCTTTGTAACGCTTGTCTGCCCTAATATCAAGGAAACTCCTTTTTTTTTATAATTACCATTCATTTATCATCCATTAGGAACAATATAGAGCTGAAACACTACAGAGAGCATCTGCTTTTAAGCAGATAATTTGCAAAAGGCCTTTCCATGCAGATTAATGAGTTTGGCAATTGTTATGTAAATCATTAATTAAATTGCCTTTGGCATAGATTGGGCTACTTCTGAGTTGTCTGTGGTATTTTGCTGTTGACTTGTGACTTAATTTTGGATGAATGATGCCACAAAATTAAATTGTCTCCTGGAGTGTGGAGTGCCACTAAAAGTGCCCCTTGGTCTCTTTGGAGAAAGTTTTTAAAAAGACTTATTTGCAGACTTTGTGGTTATTTTATTGTTGTGTAGACTCCAGATTCCACCGTGGTGGGAAACGTCTCCAGATTCCCCGCAGCATATGTGTAGTGGCTGAGGAAACCAGTTGGCCAAGGTTTTCCTGATAGTTGATGGTGTAAATAATTGCCTTGCTGATGTCTGATGCTCTTACTGATGGGTAGTGCTGATGTCTCTGGTGCATTCCATTGGGTAATATATACAAACACCATAAACATCTCTTAAAATGGGTAATATTCAGTTGTCTATTAACAAAGTTGAAAGTGTCACTTTTGTAATACTTATTTCCTAAGAACACACAAGTGTTTTATTATCTTGTTAAATTTAAACCCTCTGTTTACTGATGCTGCACATAATTTTAAATGGTCTTACTGTTCCACATCTGTAAATTCACTTTGTCTAGGCAGTATTGTTGTCCTCCCTAAGGACCATTGATAAAAAAAGTTCAGTTTTCTTGTCCAGTTGAACGTGTCTACCTTGTAGTCAAGGGGCTTGGAGGGTTATGTGAGTAGTTTCCTGTGTTGAAATAAGTACCTTAAATAAGTATTTTCTGCTATAGAAATACAGAATCATAGAATGGTTTGGGTTGGAAGGGACCTTAAAGTTCATCCAGTCCAACCCTCCTGCCATGAATAGAGACAC
This sequence comes from Tapera naevia, assembly GCA_033556795.1. Lineage (NCBI taxonomy): Eukaryota > Metazoa > Chordata > Aves > Cuculiformes > Neomorphidae > Tapera > Tapera naevia. The sequence continues at coordinate 843,550 of JAUMJJ010000353.1, forward strand.
CTCCCACTGGATCAGGGTGCTCAAAGCCCCATCCAGCCTGGTCTAGTTGACATGCTGGAGGGAAAGAATGCCTCCCAGAGGGACCTAATCAGTAGCTATCACTGTAATGATGCTACAGAGGGGGATGAAGAGCATCACTGATACATTTGTGAGGTGTTAAATGTAGATGGGTGCTGTAAAAACAAAACTAATACTGTAGTAGTACTGTAGTAGTTTTTACTGAAGTAGCTTCATTCTATATAATTTTCTATTCAAGTGTTGGTAAAATAAATTCAAATCAAAATTTTGATTCAGAAACTAGGAATTTTTATAGGCAATGGGGAAAAGTATTAAATATGAGCTGTTAAGAGAGAGAATAATTGATAATCCACAGGTAAGCCAAAGTGGAAGGAATTTGGAATTAATAGTTTATATACTCATTTAAGGACTATTTGTGTTCCCTAAGTATTGTACAGGACAATATTAGTTTGGTCCAGAATGTCATCAAATTTACCTGAAAGTATCAATGCCTGCTGTCAGATTGGGGATTATCTGAAAAACAAAACTACTGAGACACACTAGCCTCCAGTAAGTTTAAGAGGTAGTAGATTTCAAGTTCTCCCAATTCTTGCATTTGTACTTCACCGATATTTTACATGAAATTATGTGATTTCTATTTTAAAACTCAATTCTTCCTCTTTAGTTGTAGGAACTCCCAATGAACGAGGACTTAATGTGGAATAAACTGCCCATAAATGTGTAACATACTTTGTCTTGTTGTTAATTCACCCTGGTATTTTATGCTAATTGTCCCACATTGACAAACTCTCACCGTACTGTTACAATGATGCGACTCGCTTCTTGCATTTGAGGCAAGGCCTAGGAAATAAGATGTGTCTCCAGGAAAATTTAGCCAAAGAAGTTATTTTGGAAAAGGTAAAGCAAGCGTGGTTCTCTCTGAGGTCCAGGCTATTCAAACCAAGGCATTTGTGGTGGAGATACAGTGTCCTTGAAAGGCATTTTCACCGTGCTGGGTAGTAACATGGCACAGAGAAAAATGTGTATACAATAAAAAATTATTGTATTGAGATTTGCGCTCTGGTTGGCTTTTCCAGAAAGTCATTGTAGAAGCAAAGTCAATTGAACAGTTTGATTTAAAAATTAAAAAAAGTGTATTTAAAAAAAATCAAAATAAAAAATTTTAATTGCACACATTCTGCCTTGGCACTGGAGCTAATCTTGGCCTTTTAATATATTACATATGTATCTTGCTGTATCTGCTATGGTGCTGTGACTCTCTCTGTCCCTGGACTGAGTGTCAGAGGTAATTAGCCACAGTTACTCCCCATAATGTCAGTGGGATCTCCTGGGTATCTCATTTCCCAGTGCCAGATTAGAAATGTTCTAGTTGCCAATGAATGGCATGGAGATCACTAAACGGTATTTATGAAGGGTTGGCTTCACCATCTGGACCGATTCTGATCTTAATTTTTTGTGCATGATCTTTCTGTTTGAACCCAACAGGACTGCTTTTCTGTGGAAGGGGAGGACTTGAAGCACGACTTTGAGCGGTTACAACTGGCCATGGAGATGGTGGGGTTTCTTCCCAAGACTCGTAGACAGTGAGTTTACTTTCCATAGTTCTGGGCTTGTCTTGGTTGATGTAACCTCAATAGTCAGTGAGATAATTCACCTTCACCTAGCATACCTTTTGCGTTCCACATAGCATATCACACTGGTGAGATGGAATAACTGGTAAGACACTGGAAAGAGGTTGCCTAGAGAAGCTGTGGATGCCCCATGTGGATGCAAGTGCTCAAGGCCAGCCTGGGTGGAGATTTGACTACCCTGGTCTGGGGAAAGATGTTCCTGCCCGTGGCAGTGGGTTGGACTGGGAGATCTTTACAGGTTCCTTCCAAGTCAGACTGTTTATTGAATAATGAGACTTGACCATTCATACAACAAAGGAGTAAACAAAATTTAAAGATATAAATAAAATATACTCATCATTACTGTAGTTAACGGTTATCTTTATGCAAAATAGAGCATTGGCAGGAAGCTGGCACCTTGAAGTACTTCATTTTCCAGCTGTTCATGAATAGTCATGCCTTGCTTTGCATGTCATGAATCCAGATCCTGGTTTAATCAGAAATCCTGATTATTAGTCATCATTTGCATACAATTGTGGGTTCTGTAGAATCCTCTCCAACTGACCTTCATTGACTGATTCACTGCAAGTGCTGGTTGAAAAACTAGACTTGTTAGTTGGGTTGAATACTGCCTTCCACTGACTGTGGGGAATTACATGCTTCATGTGAGGGTTGCCTTCAGCCAGACCCACAAAATACTTCCTCTTGTGTTGATTGTTGGCTTGAAAGCATTGGGTAGGTTTGAATGAACTTGATAAATGTGTTTCTAAGGTGAGTTACAGGCATAGAAAAAAATTACCTCAAAATGAATATGGTTTTGACATTATATGTATTGCTGAGAAGCACATCAGTAGCTGGAACAAAGTGAGAAACCTTGTGCTTTTTTGAGTCAAAATGTTCAAACAATAATTTAGTGAACATGGTTCCTTTCTGTCTGAAATCCTGGAGACTTACAAGGAACAGAATTACTGCGTTGTACTAATGGCACCTGAAACACTATTCATCACCTTGGGTCGCTGACATTTTAAGATGCCACGCTGACATTTAAGATGCCAGCATGTAAATTAGTTGGTTGTGGTTGGATTTTTTTTTTTGCAACTGTGTGGATTTCCTAGTGCTGTTTTAAACACAATTTTCTTGCTTTTTAACATGAACCTGAGCCAGAAGTTAGAAGCCCTTAACTGTAAATGCTGCCCTTCCCTCTGCTCCAGTCTCACCCAGCCAAGAATATTTCTTCCTTTCTTCCTTTATCCTTCACTTGTACCAAATCAATTATGAAATTAAGATGCCTTTTTCTCTATCTGTTCCATGCACAGGAATAAACCCACAAGTGATGTACTTGTAGTGTAAATATATTGTCTGTCAGCGTGCTCCTATGTCTTTCAAGATTCAGGTTTCAGCAACAGTGTTTTTCTAAAGCCTGTTCAGGGTGCAATAAGGGAGTTTAATTGACAGAGGAAAGCAATCAATGAGTGTTGGGACTGAGTGGGCCTGGATATCACAGTAAATTCACACTTTTCATTTACTGTGCAATAACTTTCCTTGGCACACATGGCCTTGTATTTTGCTTTCCAAAAACACAGTGGATTCTTCACTATATGAGCAGGTTTATGCTGTTCAGCATTGTACAGCTGTAACACAAGTAAGGAACTGCCTGCAGCCGAGTAAGAGAAAGGACATTTTAAGTATTACTATACTTTCAAGTGATTATTTGTAGCCAGATATGGGATTTCACCTTTGTGGAAATGGTTGCAGAAGAGAAATGTTTATAATTACATCCATGTAATTCACGTTAAGGAATCAGTATCCCTGTTCTGGAGATATGGAAGGATGGCTTGGAGAGGTGAAGGTAGGTTGTCCAGACCAGCTGGTGGTGTAGCTAGGAATCAAATTTGATTCATTTTTAGCTCCTCAGACAGTGTAGAAATAAGGACAAACAGAGTTTATTGTTGAAGTCAGCCATGACTCAATAATCTCAGAGCTACTTTTCAAGAGGTGTGAGGGATTTTTATTAAGCAAGGTGAAGATATCAATTAAAAATGATCAAATTAAAAAAAATGCCTGGATACATTTACTGGAAGAGTAACATCTTTTCTTTGTCTCAGTTTGCTTTATATACCATAAAAGCACTTATGCTTTTGTGTATAGGCTTTCTACCTGGGAATAAATCTCAGAAAGTGATAAATAACATCTACCAGGGCACTGGGAAAGATCAGTGGCATGGCTGAGTCCAGTCTTCCCTTAATTTAGACAATTGCATGGGAGATACTTAATCTGGATATCTAGATTACTTGAGGATTTCTTCTTTTTCTTATAACATAGGGTGCCATTTTATAACCATGGGTTTGAGATGTTCAGTAATTTTGAAAAAAGCCATACAGATGCAAGTAGGACTTAAAATGCTTTGTATTGAAAATTAGAGGAACGGATGGAGTACAAAGATCGCACTTGGACATTTGGGGATGTGATTTGCCTTTTCAACAACTTTATGAAAAAACAACTGAGTGAAAATGACTTCTCTCTCTTTCCTTTAGGATTTTCTCTCTCTTGTCAGCTATACTGCACCTGGGTAACATCCGTTACAAAAAGAAGACTTACCGGGATGACTCCATTGATATTTGTAACCCTGAAGTACTACCCATTGTGTCAGACCTGCTGGAGGTAAGCAGGTTTGATTTCCATCCTGTGATGTTCACACCTAATGAGCTGCCTCTGCTTTATAACATTACTTGTTTCCAGTTTCACTGAATGGTAGGTTCCCTTGTGTTACCATTAATGTGGGCTGTTCAGGTTTGCCAGTGAAAAGTTGTGAAGACTTTTAATGAGGCTTTTAATAGTAGGGCTTTTCTTCCTAATCTTCAACTTCAGGTTTAATTGACTGAAAACATTGTTTGTGTGATTAAAGTTTGAAAGATTGCAAACACGTTCTAGGTGGGATGAAAAGCTGCCTTTCAATGCCTTCAACTACCAGCTCCCTCACCGAAATTCCCCAGCTTTCTCCTGAAATCTGTTCCAGTATTTGGATAAGAAACTAGAGCCATTGTAAGACCATCAGCCCACTCTTCTGGTTCAGGTGGTGGCTGTAGGAGATGCCAAGCAATCCCTGGGGTCTGTTGTTACTCTGCCAGCATCTGCACAGGTTGTGTTAGGGATGCTGGAGGAGGGTGGATTAGAGATGCTGGATGGTGCATCTCATCGTTTAGTACCTATTCATGGACCTATTATCCATGCATATGTAGAGCTCTTTTGTGAACCTCTTGATGCTGTCTGCCATTTAACAGCCTTTACTGAAAGCTGTCTGTTTTGAGTCACCGCTATGCCAGTATCATCTGGGAGGAGTTTGTGGATCTCAACCTGGATGGCCCAGGGCCATATCCAATTCTGTAGACCAGTGTAAAAGCACTTAAGTTCTTACTAGAGCAGCCCTGTTAACCTGAGCAGGTTATGAAGCTGTGACATTATTTGTTCTTGAGAAATGTCTTCACTCATTGAGCCAGCTTGCCCTGCGCTTGCTTTCTTTGTTCGGGAGCAAAGTTCAAAGCTTATTGATGTGGGTATTGTATCATGGTAGCCAGAAGCTTTCCTTGCCATCTCCTTTCTTGAGAAGCTTTAAACCACTTGTATCTCCAAAGGATACTGAAATGTTATAGTTGGTTAAGACCACTGTTACCTTTGTCTAACTGGATGGTGTAGAAGGTTAATTTCTGCTAATTTTGTGGTAGCAGCAGAGGATAACTTATCATTTTGTGTCCATATGGTGCTCTTCTCATTCCTTCCATTAAACAACTGTTGTGCTCTCTTACTACTTAAAGAAGTTGGGAATTTGCTTTCATGTATTTTCATAGCACTTCATTAATGCTATGAATTTAGGGAGAGGAACGCTTCTGTAAAATATGGGTGTAAGCAGCTGGATGCTCTTTACATCTTAGCCTTGGAGACTGAAGAAATAAACAGAAGGAAAATATGAGTTTGGAAGATAATGTTGTTGATTTTACCCTGTTAAAAATGGCCACAGGGAGAGCGCCAAGTCATTTAAGAAGTAATCATTTTTAAAAAAGCTTTGAATAAGAGAGTGACTTAGAGATCTGAGAAGATTCCAGGCTTTGGGTCTTTACCCTGGCTTTCTTCTGCAAACACTCGTCTGCAACATCTGCGTGCTGTAAGGTATTGGCATATTTTTTGCATGTGTAAGGAGAAATGATGCATTGGTTGAACCCTACAGATCCAACAGTGGCTCCGTGCCATGAGCTGGTCCAGCACAGAGCATGGGTACCACACTCACTGGCACGTAGTGTCAACACTATATTAAAAAACATATTTATATATGTAACTTCACCATTTTGACAAAGCACTAGAGTCTGGTGTAGCTAAGCAAAATGATAGATTTCTGTTCATCTTGGTAATTCTTTAGCAAGCTAAATGACCATATACAGCATAAAATGCTTGTTAATTGGATCAGGGTGATGCAGATCTCCAGAATGATCTTGTAAAATGCTTTGCTGGGTTTGGGTAAGTGCTGTTGCTTGTCCTTAAAGTTGCATTTATATCATAATTTATCCATGGAATTAGACACATTTGTTGCCTCCAAGTGTAGAGTTTCCAGTAGAATCACTCCCTAGTCAGCTGAAATAAAACCAATGATTTCATTTTCAGAAGAGGCTTGGTTCCTCTTTTTGTTTCTTTGCAGACCTTATTAGATCTTGTAATGGTTATTCAGATTGGACTAAAGGAGGACTAAAGGATTCAAACGGATGAGACATCCTTACAAAGAGCATCCATTGCACTTCATTCATTTGTTAGCTACTTACAAGGCTCCATCCATATTAAGTGTAGTGAATTCTTCTTGGTCACAGCCCATAAAAATATTGGTTGAAACATCTGACACACTGTGTTTTATCTTATTTGAGTAATTGTTTTTATTACTTTTTTTGTGGTCACTGAACAGTGTACAGTTTTGCTTTTCACGCCACTGTTGCTGAAAATACTATTTGGCTGGAAGAAGTTAAGAATTCCCTCTCTAGTTCTTGGTGTTAGTTGCTAAGACTGAAAAATCATCTTAGAATAAAAATATTAGTTGACAAATAGTTTAACTTCTTTTTGTACAGCCACTGGGTGCTTGGCAGGATATTCTGGAGCAAGGCAAGATGATGCAAGAAACCAGTTCTGCTGTAATCTGATACTTTCAGGCAAGGGTTTGGGGGATGTTTTGTTTTGGGTTGGATCTTTTTTCCTTAATTGACTGGCTGGATTTGTTCAGTCAAGGGTTTGACAGGGAAAAGAGAAGAAAAAAATCCATCTGGACTCGGTGGAAAGGATCTGAGAAGCGGCAGGTGAATTGGCCTTCTCTGAGACAACCAAGAAGGGGTGATGCAGAGGTTCTACAGCGCCAATGAGGTGGGAGCTGTCACAGGGAGGAGGGGGACCAACAGTCTCGCTGAAATGAAAAATTTTACACAAAGCTCAGGTGTTTTTCCCCTAAAGGAAAGTCTGGCCAAATGACTGAGTTATCTGTTTATTTTGGAGCTTCTGAGCCCCTAAGGAAAATTTCCCTGCTGCAAAAGTCAATGTAACACTAAATAACTGTCCTTCTTCTGTAAAACGGGGTGAGCAACCTATAAAATGACGATAGTATGCAGATTTTTTGAAAGAACCTGGAAGATTTAGCAATCTGTGATGGAGTCCTCAGTACAGGAAGAACGTGGATCCACTGGAGCAAGACCAGAGGAGGCCACAAGGATGATACAAGGGCTGGAGCAGCTCTCTCATATAGGCTGAGAGAGTTGGGGTTGTTCAGCCTGGAGAAGAAGAGAAGGCGCCGGGGAGACTTCAGAGCAGCTTCCAGTACTGAAAGGGGCTCCAGGAAAGCTAGGAAAGCTCTTGATGAGGGAGTGCAGGGATAGGATGAGGAGGAATAGTTTTCAGCTGCAAGAGGGGAGATTGAGATGAGATCTTAGGGAGAAATGTTTTTCTGTGAGTGTGGGGAGGTCCTGGCCCAGGTTGCCCGGAGAAGTGGTGGCTGTCCCATCCCTGGAGGTGTTCAGGGCCAAGCTGAATGGGGCTTTGAGCACCCTGATCCAGTGGGAGGTGTCCCTGCCCATGGTCAGGGGGTTGGAACTGGATGAGCTTTGAAACCCCTTCCAACCCAACCCAGTCTATGATTCTATGGATCTGATTCTTCTTAGATACCAACAAGCCCATCCAATATGATTTTGGTTTATTAAAACAGTCAGAGCAGCATTTGTTGGAAAAGCAAACTGCAGCGCAGGATTTTGGCCAGACTCTGAAGATCATTGTTCCATTTACAGTAAGACCCTGATTCCATTTTTTTTTTAAGAATAGATGTAGCCTTTGGATTATGTGAGGCTTTTGGTAGGTTTTTCATAGCCTTTGTTTAAGCTTTGCTGAAATACCATACTGTAGCGTGATGTCAGAGCTGCCTGATGGATCGAGCAGTCGTAGAATCCTGTGTAAGCACTGCAAATATCACAGGTCCTTTGTAGAAATCATGGAGGATTGTGTAAAATGGGGAAAAATGTGTTTCTGGGGAAAAGCCTGGAAAAGCTCATTTGTGGCTTATTAACAAATGCAATCTATTACAGTGTCAGTTGACCTTAAGATATTTTTTTTTTCCATTAGAAAAGCAGGAATGTTTTATTTGTGTGCATTTACTAATACTGGAAATTATTTCCTTGGATAGTGCATTGAGTAAGGAAGAGACAATTCTGTCTGCACTTTATGGAACAGGGTTACATTCATTTTTTAAGCTTAGGTAACCAGCCTCAATGCAAATAAAGGTAAATATAAGTTACCAAGTGTTCTGAGGTAGTTTTGCCTGATCTCCTTTTGGAGCCAGTGTCTACGTCTGTGAGAGATATATGCTCAAGTTCTTTTTCTACTAAAAAATTGTCTTCAGCTTCCCAGAGGGATTCCACAGATGTGATAAACATCTTGGAAAGTAAGTGAGGAGCAAAAGGGAGGTGAGGTTTACAAGGCAGCCAGTGCTTGCACCCAGCTTTTTCTTCTGCATTCATTTTCTGCGTGGAGTTTTGGGCATCATAGAATCACAGGATGGCTTAGGTTGGAAGGGACCTGCAAAGATCACTTAGTCCAACACCCCTACAATGACCAGGGTCATGTAATCTTCATTGTATGCAAATGTTGGAGCCAGAACTTGAGTTAATTAGTTGCCTGGATGTTTGAAAGGAAGTCTGAAGAAAAGGTTCAGCTCTTTTTCAAGAAAAACTGATAGAAATCTGAATTTATTTTCTGTTACTCCACACCAGGCAGCTTCTGAATGAGGATTCAGCACTGTAATCCCTTTCTCAAATATAGGAAGAGAGACAAAAAATGATGTTTTCTTGCTCTCAAGTTGGAAATGGTTCGTTTTTCTTCAGCTGATATAACATAATACCCTAGCATTACTGGAGAAGCAATCTCTGCCTGCCTTAGCTGCAGCCCAGCCCCTGCAGGAGCTTGCCAGCTGTCTGCTCCCCGCCACGTTCCCCTGAGGTTTATAGCCACGGCAGCATTGCTGGTCATCCTTCGCTGGGCTTTAGAGCTCGAGTCATCCAGTCCTCTCAGCATTGGTTTGACTTACATGCGGCAGTGAAGTCTTAAATCTGTATTTTGTCCCTGTAATTAAGATCCAAACTGCTATGAGCTCTGTAGCTTTTTTTAAGAGGGAGACCAGGACTTGCCCTTTAGCACCAGAAAGCAAAAAATCCATGAGGTGTGACTTTGAAGTGTAGTTCCCAGGGCACAAAACAAAGAAATTGCACTTTCTTCTTTGTGAATCTGCTAGGATAGTTTTGTCTTTATTTTAGTATATTGAGATTACTGGAGGAGGAGGAAGCACAAGATGTACATGATGGGGCAACTACAAGTATCTCCAAGCACCAGGTGTCCTTAGTCATCAGCATGTATTGAGTTTATATTTAGAAAGCTCCTGTGGCTCCTCATTGGCATCACGAGTCAGCTTCCTTCAAGCTGTGACCTTAAATGAAAATTACAATAATTTGGCTGTACCCATGTTGTTGGCTCTCAGAGATGATGAAGCAATCAAGGTCAAGCTCCAGTGGGTGGTAATTGCAGGTAGAGACCTGGGGAGCAATGGGGATTACATTTCCATCTTTGCCAAGTATGTTTTTGTACAAGAAGATAGTTTGGACCCTCTGGGTCAGCTCACAGCAGGTCTGGAGATGAAGGATGCACATCTGCAGGTCTCATCCATTGGGAGAGCAGAGGGAAAAGGAAACTGGAGTGAAGATTGGATGGAGATGGCAAGAGATGGTGTGGGTAGTTGTTTAAACCACTTAAAATCCTTGTGTTTGCTGATAAATCTGGGACTTGGAAGCACTTAGGCTGATTAGGAATATTGCATTGGACTGTTTTGATTAGTAACCATCTGATCCCTCTCTGCCTTGTTGCTTTTGATAATTAAAAAAAGCTGGTGTGCTGGCTGCAGGTTTGCAGTATCCCTAAAGTGGGATAATGGATGGTGTCAAACACCCTTGTGTTCCAAGCTGTGCAGTTGAGGGAGGGCAGCCGAAGGTCCTGCAGTCGCAAGCTGCAGGAAAAGTGTCCGTGTTTTGCCTGAAGAGCTGAAATTAAAAAAACATTCCCATGTTGCTGAATGGAGAGGAATAGAAACCAAGTGTGAAAACTTGCTGTGGATTTCCAGGTGAACCAGAAAGGGTTTTTTTTTCCATTTGGTTTTGAAAGGCCAAATGAAATCATCAAAACTGATGGCTCTATGGTATTGCTGAGGACAAAGGAAATGGACCTTGAGGAGTTGATGTTTGGTCTCCAGTGACATAGAACTTGCTGGTGGCTGAAGTTCATATACAGGTGACTTGATGTTTTCTGCTTCCCACATCACACTAACAAGTAATCAGTGGATATTGCAGGGAAAGTCACCTAGATAAAAACGTGCTGGAGTTTGTCACAGGAGTATCCCTGATAGTATTTTTGGTAGAAAGAAGTAATTGTCCATCATTATTGCAATGGTTTGTGAGATTTCTCTAGGTTCCGCTGGCTTCTTTGCATTGCTCTTCATGCCAATTATTGGGTTAAACCAGAAAGTCAGAGTACATAAACCACTAAGTTTCCTGTCATCCATGTCAATTTATAAGTGGTTTAACTGGGATTGAACTACAGCCTTGGATGGTTTCAGAGACATGGATGTTGTGCTTCTAGTCTCTAGTAGAGATGATCTTAGCAGCTCTGGTGTCTGAATGGAATCCTCCTGTTGGTATAGGGAGCTTGTTTAGGGTCTGTCAGTAGCTGCCAGCTCCGTGCTCAGAGATTTTCACCAGGACTACCAGTTTTTTTTGTGACACTGACATTTAGGAAAGAGCAGTGACTCAAAGCATTCAGGTCTAACGTACGTATAAATGCTTTCTGAGATGGCACGCTTCCGAATTTATCCAGAGGATATAAAAATAGGAGGGACTTGAGTCTGGTTGGCAAGGAGGCTTGCTCCCAGCAATTTGTGGCAGGTACCACTTGATTTGTCAGCACCATTTTCCTGTTTGTTGAAGTGTTGGCACAACTGAGAGTTCTTCTGCAAGCCAGTTTCTGTTACAGCTGGTTAGAGATTGTCTCCTGACTGGGAGCTGGCAGCTTCAAGGAGCAGCTATCAGGTGCAGATAACAGAGTAAATATCAGGTGCTTTTCAAAAGGTTTCTTCCTCCTTCTAATTCCCAACCACCCCCTGACAAACACCCACCACCCCCTCAAGTACCTCTTAAACTGATGACACTGTTTTACTTGTGTATAGAGTAACTTGTATGATGTCATCTTGATGAAACACCAGAAAGTTGACTGATTTTGCCAACAAGAAGTGTGGGAGGAACTGCACCAGGAATGCAGGATACCAGTGGGAAATGGCTAGAAATATGATGACTGAATGCAGAAAATCAGGTTCCCTTGAATACCGTGGTGTCTGGTTTCTGATGCTGGATTTATGTGCTGAGTTGTCTCCTCCCCATGTCTAGCATGTTCTTATGCATTGAACATTTACTCTGCAAGGGCTGTCAAAAATGGGACTTTTAATCTAAAAATTATAAATGTGTAAATCTAAAATTTAAAAAAATGAATTTATAAAAATGTTCAACATGCACATTTTACAGTTATAAGTTTGCTATTTGTAAAATTTTTGAATTGTTTTTAAAAAAATAAAATATATTCCTAGAATTATTAACATCAAGATTTTTGTTTTAGGTGAAAGAAGAGATGCTGTTTGAGGCCCTCGTTACAAGAAAGACAGTGACAGTAGGAGAGAAGCTCATCTTGCCATACAAACTAGCAGAGGTCTGTACATGATGTTTATTATTAAAAGGGAAGCTCTTGGAATTGTTTTGAGTGCTTTGAAATGAGTCTGAAATGGACACTTAGCTCTGGTAGTTTCTTTCAGGTTTTGTCTCTTTATGTAAGAATAAGTACATGTAGGAGAAACTAATGTGTGTGAGTGTAGAAATTGATTGACTTCTCCCATTTACGCTGTTCGTGGAAAGTAGGTTTCCACTTTATTCTGTCTTTTAATGGCTTTAATGACTTCCAGTTGTGTCCAGTTCCCCAAAGCAGAAATGTGCGCTGCTGAGTGTATATGATACAAGCAGTTGTTCCTTCAACTGTGGCACTGATTCATCCCACAGCAGAGTAGGGACCTAAGACCTCCAGGAAATTTTTGGTGGGGGTCCTAAGTGCCTATGTAAGTCCTAGCTCTTGTATGGGAGGAACTGGGGATGCTCTGTAGGAGACTCCCATTATCTTTTCTTCTCACAGCCTGGATCCTGAAATGATGTTTTGGAGCTGTAACAACAACTCAGTCAGCTGCTCTCAGATGTAAGTGTAGTCTTTGCTGCTGGTAGCCGCAGGGATGGCAGTGTGTGATATGTTCAGCTTCTCCATTATGGCCTGTTTCAGGATTACAATGTCAGCAAACACCTGGAAGTTTCTAAATATGTGGTTTCCAGGAATTTTGAATTCTATTCTGTACCTGGTAAACAGAAATTCTTCTTGCATTCTCCTCCAAAGTAGATAAGCTATATTCTGCTGCAGTACTTTCGATTGTTTCTCCATCTGGTGTTCTTGTATCACCCCAGTTGAAGAACATTGAGTGTGGCAGCAAACCACGCTCAGTCCCACGCTCAGTCCCTTGGTTCCCCCTTGTTGTCATATGGTTGTATGAGAATTTGCAGCATCTTGAGTAAGGTCTCTGAGAGCAATCTGTTGTGTTGCAAATAAGCAAGGGAAAGATGTGTTGTCAGCAGGGTCAGCTGTAGATATTTTAATTCCTTTTATCCAGAAAGAAAAAAGCCTTCCTCCCCTTTTGAGACTGTGTTTAAGCTCAGTAACTGTTACTGAGCCTTAATCTTTAACTGATAAGTTTTGCCTCTGTGCAAGGCTTGAATCTCCCTTAACAAAGGGCACACAAACTACTTGTCTTTGTGATAGAGGTATGATGGATGTGATATTTGTATTTTTGCCTACATCTTGGGCATAGAATTAGGAAATAGCTACATTTTAAACCCTGCTAGCAATAACCACCCTTGTGCTGGAGATTACTTCCCAACAGCTGCGATGATGGAACAATGTGCAGCAATGTCCCTTCAGCCATTTTGCTGCAAACCTTGGCAAGTTCGATTAAACTGTTTCTTCAAATTTTTTAACCTGGGCCACGAGGTTTTGTGTTGAAACAGCTTGAAACAGCCTCATTGAGGTGCTCCTTCTGCCGAGGTCAAAGAGCCCCTTTTATTGCCTTTAGTGGCTGAGCATGATTTTCTCAAGTGCTTTCCAAAGTGCTTTTGGAGATTTCTCTGCTCACCAGTCCCAGATAGTCACTGATAAAGGTTTGTCACTAGTATCTAGTAAAAGAAATGAAAGATCAGGGTGTGGTGATTGTGGGGACTGGGAGGGAAGACAGGAGCACAGGCTCTGGTGGGAATGGTTGATGTAATCTGCATGACAAAATCATTCTGTAAGGAGCTGTGAATTGTGTTAAGAGCAGACAGCCACCACCCCTCACTGTCCTTACAACGTGAGCATTCTAACTACCAAATTTTGTCTCTGGCAGCAGATTCACCACCAACTTGCATGTTTTACATAGAGGAGCAGGTTTTGAGGAGCTTTAGGTGGAACCTCACCACTATAAGAGGACTTTTTCTGGTCTTCCTCTGGCTCCGGGAGTAGGAGAGGTGCCTTAAATTAATTTGGATCCATCTGAATCAGGAGAGAATAACAGGATTAATTTGACCTTTTGGGACTTCAGAAGGAGTACTAATATCTGATAATCCCACTTATGACTAATTGGACTGTGGCACTATTGGAAACCAATGGGCTTGCTGTACTTGTGTGTTTTACAAAAGAGCATTATAGTTGGCTGAAATGGAAGGAGTGATTGAGGTTTTGAGGATATTCAGATATTACTGTCACACCACAACTCCTAAAACTCATAGGCAGCTGCCTTTCCTGATGAAGCAATGATTTATGTAGCAGCCACTTTATTTTCCAGATGTTAAAATGCTTGATGGTTTTTTACATTGACTGTTGATTCTTTGAAAGCTTCTGTGGAATTTGTCTGGAAAAGACTGTACTGCAGCGGCTGTCAAAAAAGGATTGTAAAAATGTCATTTTGACTTTTTTACACCATCAAGAAGAGCAGCTTGGATCTACCAAGTGCCTTCCAAGGTTTTGAACAGCAGCCTGCACAGTGTAGCATTTATTAAATGAAGAGCAAAAAAAGAAATTCTAAGAAATTTTATTTGGTTCTGAAACCTGCTGTCTGAACTGTGAGTGGAAATAGTAAATTAGTGGTCGCTGCAGGGGAAGAGGGAGTAAGTAGCATTGGGCTTCTACCTCCAATCTCAGAATAGTGGGAGAGTTTGTTCTTGCGCAGATTTTGAGGCTCCTGCCAGAGTCCCTGGCTCTGCAGATGAAGCACCTATAGACCTGGGTTTCTCAGTTTTCTTCCAGCTCTTTATGAATTTTGGTTTATTAGCATGGAGTTAGAAGTATGGAGCTTTAATCTGAAATAAACATTCTTATGTAAAAAGTCTCCAGATCTTAGGTTCTGTGTGGGTTCTTGAGCTTTGATGAGGTCCCTATGTGCATCTACTCCTGCGTCTACATATTGTGTTGAATACGGACAGCTGGACTTGCCCAGAGGTTCAGGCATTGTTTGACTTTGTGCTCTGCACAGGTGCTGACGTTTGCTGATCCTTTTTATGAGATGATGTTGTAATGCATGTGGATGACAACTTGATGTAGAAATACTTTCCATGAACTGGCTCGTGCTAATGTGATCATTCTCTGATCACAGTCTGGCTGCGGTGAGGTCTGTAATCTCAGGGTCCTGCTGTGACAGTTGTCACCCTGTGTTAGTAGTCCTGAATGGGCAGAGGAGGCACAGATGGCCTGGACTAATCCATTCCTTCAGAAGCTTGGAGGCATCAGAGTCAAGATTGGACTTTATATAAAAAAGTTGAACCTTTTCTATTCGGTTTTCCTGAGCTGTAGCCCCACAGGTGCATGGAGAGGATGTCTTTGTTGGATTTGCAGTGATGCCACATTCCTCTCTGTCTGCATGCTTGCTCACTGCATTGTTATTGCATACTGATGAGAAACACTGTCCTGTGGTTTGGGGCTTTTTTTTTTGTGAAACTGTGGTGTGAGTGCTTGGCAGCTACTTGTTTGAAACATTGTCCTTGATGACAGTTATAAATGTATATCTGACTCGTCCTGCATTTGTTCTATTCATCTTTGCTGTAGTTTATGTAAAACTAGATATTATATTCTGGCAGATTTTGGTGCTTGGGTAAAAGGTGTTTCAAAATGTTCTTGAGTAGGATTTCCAGGGGCAACATGCAGCCAGACACCCCAGCAGCTTGAAACCTGCAGTGTTGAAGATGACAGTTGCAATTAGCAACTGTCTCCTCTGTGTTTATTCATATTGTACTTCTTTACTTTTTCTTGGTGGCTTGGCCCCCATGAGTTGTGTTGGGCTTGGCCCCCATGAGTTGCTTGCTAGTTTAACATTAGGCAGAAACATTGACTTTCAGTTGTGTGTTTTTTTCTAATAACTCAGGATGTTTTGGGTCTTGTGTGAATTCAGCTGTTCTGCTGGATGACTTGGAGGATCTAAGTCAGGTTAATGGGTTAAAATGTTATACTGAAGTCCAGCAAGAAGTTAGGGCTCCAACAAGGCAAAAGCCCTACCTCCTGTGTGCCAGCAATTGTCAGTGGGGTCACCTTCAGTTGAGCAAGTTCTTCCCAGGATGTACATGGATTTGGTGTTACTCTCTTTTACCTAGGAGGTACAAGATATGTGATAGCAGTCCCTGCTAGAGCAGAGCTGAAGCCAGGAGCAGATCAACTGTTGTGAACTGACTCCTATTTCAAAGTGTAATCTGTTGTTTCTTGGCTTGTAGTTGGTGCCTGTACTCATGTTATTACAAGGGTATGGAATGAGTGTGTGGTTCTTCAGGAAAACCCTGCAAAATGTAATGAGCCATTGGGTTTTTCTAATCGTTTAGTAAATCATGGCGCATTGTTATGAGGTTGTATTTGACCTTAGTATCAACATTCTGGTACGGCCCCATGTTGCTGGAGCTACTGGTATTTCGAAAATTAAAGAGAGACAGTCAAGCAGAGACCTGGTTTTGAAGGGAAAAATCAGCACTGCTTTATTGTTGCAGCCCCTCCTAGCTGTGGCACTGATGGCAAGCGTGAGCTTGATTGTAGACCCCATACGCCTGCAGCTCTGTGGAGAGAGCTGCCTGTCCACTCCCAGCCTGCTTCTCCAGCGGCTGTCGAAACGTAAATGAGCAAGGACACCACAGCCATAAATAATGCTTATAGTTCTGTCTGGCAGCTGCTGCTTATCTTCAGAGGCGTGCTGGCTTGTCCGCTGCAGAGATGCCTCCTGGAACCATTCATTTTTCCTTTTATAGTAGCTGGATGGTATTTTAATGCAGTGTTTGAAATGACTGCGTAATTAGGTCTAGCACTAAGGTTTAGAAGCTTTACACCATAGATAAACTTAGAGAAAAGGCTGCACAGACATGAAAGGCTGCAGTTGTGTTCAAGGGTCTAGGTTCGTTGTCCAAAACATCTGCTGATGTCTTTATCAGGAGTGAGATGGTGAATTAATGGAGCTGGCAGCAGTTAATGAATTGCCAGAGAAATCATGGTGTATTGGTGCAGGGTGAGGGCAGTGTTTGGTAACGGTGAGCTGGCCAAGTCCACTTCATTTAACAAATAAACTGCAGTGGTAAGGACTCCTTGAAAAGAGAAGACTTGACTGTGGGAGCAAGCAGAGAGCCATCTGTGCTTACTGGGATGATAAGAGTGTTTTGATACAGGTCTGTCCTGAACGTTGGGCATCTCTCTGCAGCCACAGTGTTCTTCTTCCTAATAAGTAAAACACAACAGGCACATAGATGAAATAGGGAAAAATGGGGTTTTAATGGTAGAAGAACAATAATGCACGCTGAGGGTTGCTCTTGTCCTTCCCAACTGCCCCTCAATTCCAGACCTTGGGCATTCTTTTCATATATTATTATGTACATTTTTGCAGTCCTCCTACTGAGGTAGAAAAGTTTCATAAACCACAATTCAGATATTTAAAAGAAAAAAAAGTAGACATGCTAAATATTAAGCAGCTTGACTGATGTTTGGTAGGAAACATGCAGCCGACAGCAGGAGCAGAGCACTTCAATCAAATCTTGGTGGAGAACCTGAGGGTTGTTAAAAATCTTATGCTTGATCCTTCTTGAAGTATAAGCATCATCTAAAGCTTAACCTGTGAAAGGAACTGCCCTTCTGGGCTATGTCTCTCTTCCTGCTTCTATCTAAATAATTCAAAGAATTGGGTGGGTTTTTTTTCCATCTCAGCATACTGCGAGGCTCCAGGTCATTGTTTTATGCTTTGTCTACTACAGTCATTTACCTGTCTGAAGTCCATTTCACATCTTGGCTTGTGGTTCTCATTCCCCCTTTCAGTTTCTCCAGAGACTAGCCCTGTGTCTGAGTTCCTCAACCATCCCCACCGTCTTTGTCCCATTTGTTCTGCTTATCAGGTTCTGTCTGTCACCTGCTTCTCTGTTTTTCACCAGCCTCTGCATTTTTACATGTTCTTCATCAGGTGAGGAAAATCTCGTTATCAAAGTAAATACATCTATTAGTGAATCCTTCTTTACATCCTTCCAGAAAACAGATTATTTTTTTTTTATGATGTCTTCAGTTAATTTAGTTCCATTGGTATTACTTAAGTGAATGACTTCACAAAAAGACTTTGTTTTAACAGATCTTCATAATTTTCAGCCATTTGTGACCAAGGACATTTTATCCCTAAGGGTTACTTAATGAATTAATTCACACTTTCAGAAGAGGTCTGATGTGAAAATGCTCAACAGAAGGGAAATAAAAGATGTGAGGCAAGAAGTAATCTGATTTTCCTCTTTCTTTAATTTTGGAAAGCTGTTAAGAGCTGGTTGTTTGATGTTACAAGTGTCACCGTAAATATGTCTTGTATTTAACTTAATTTTAAGTGGAAAAATCACTATCTTAAACATGAGAGGAATTGAAAAGGACTGAGTTGTATGTCCTGGACGGTCCCTGCAAGCAGAAGCTGTGGAGCACAAAAAAAAGGGCATGGTATTTCCTGTTCCTATGGCACTTCTCTGTGTTGTGATGGCAAAATGTGGGGTGTAAACAGTTTTTTTAGTCCCTCTGCACTGGCCTGGCTGTCCCTGGTTCTGGGGATCTGCTAAAACTCTGTGTAATGCCAGGCTATTTTGGAAACTTTGAACGTGCAGGCTTTTATAAGATATAATATGCCATCATATCTTTGCTAAAATGGCTGCATAGAATTGAGTATTTTCAGTTGGAAGGGACATACAACAATCATCTAGTCCAACTGCCAACATATGTAGCAAACAACTGTTAGATGCTGTGGCCACATGGCCGAGGAAGGGCAGTGGTGTGCAAAGTATCTAAATGGCAAATGCTTTTTATTCCCCTTAAATACACATGACTATAGGTCCATGGGAAATCAGTTAATGGTTATTTAGGAAAGCACTTACGCAAGTCAGGTCAGGTTTGCCAACAAAATTATTCGATCTCCTGAAAATCTGCTTGGCACAGAAAAAAGCAAAGGATAGTAAGCATCGAACCCATGGTTTTAGTGCAACAGTAAAGTGTGGCAAGACAGTCTGGGTCTTCTGTCTGCCTTTGCCGAAGACTGTGCAGCCTTGCTCCATCCCTTCATCTCAAATGTCCGTTCCCCCTAGTCCTTGGAGTGCCAAGAGAGTTGGGTTTTTGTCCCTTTACTAAATTCAGTAGAGGTGTAGTGAACACCAGCATTGTGCTGGGTGGAGAAAGGGGAGAGGAGGGAACCTTTGCCCAGGAGCAATGGGGAGAGCACATCCCTCCCTTTTGGTGACACAAAACCATTAGATTTTTGTGTGTGTGTGACATGAAGTGTCACTTCACCCTGACTTTCTTTGCCGGAGATGAAATTCTTGCTGATCAATGCAAGGTACTCAGTATGTTTGTGAGTAACCATCACAAGATAGTCGTTTCGGATGGAAAGCTGCAGTTGTGTTCGTGGCTTAGGATTGGGGAGAAGGTTTCATTTTCAGCATGGTAACAGTTAATTGGCAGAGAACCAAGGTAGAGAAGCCCTGTGGAGCAGACCTTAATGAGAGGAAAAGAGTATTTCATTACGGTAAAGAGCTGGGTGATGTTTCGTTAGCTGATGTACTGTAGGGGTGCTGTGTAATGCCTTTTTCAGACCTTTTATAAAGGGAAAAGGAATGGAGTTCCAGGGCCAAACGTTGTAACGTTGCTTAAGATGTTTAAAAAAAAAAAAAAAGGAAAAAATCATGGTTACAACTAATCATGAGCATTTAATTCACTGGAAATATTAGATGAGAAAAAGTGGGAAGCAGACAAAGTAATTAATGGGATGAAGAAAGTGGAATGAAAATTCTCAGTCCTGAAGTGTGAGGACAGGGACACTTAATGGAATAGAAAGTAGCAAAACTGCTGGAAGCACCTACTTATGCCAAACCCCATTAGCTTAGGAGACTCATTGTCACCACAGGTTATTAGCATCAGGAGCTTAGCAGGATTCCTTTGAAGACCTGGTGTGTTGATGAGTGTATTCCAAATTAACAAAAAATTATTAATAGAATAAAAGTGAAATCCCCTTTTAAGAACCAAGCAAGCCTCTCTCCTTCAGGACATGAGGACAACCTGTCAGTGTAGTACTTCAAAAGAATTTTTTTCATGGGATTAAGTTACTCATTTTTCCTTTCAACGTGCAAGGAACAGCTGTGCTTGGTGACAGAAAATGGATTAGATGAGACTGGTGGTTTTATCGGACTGCTGTCCCACATGTATTTCTTCACGGGATGCAGCATCCTTCCTTTATTAGGAAGAACATTGGATCTTTTGTTTTTAAGCTGTTTTGATGATTTTTTTCACTGATGGTATGATTATATGCCCTTATGTTTCCACGAAGTGGTGGGTGGGGTTTGATGCTGAAATGTGACTGAACAAGGATCTTTTTACAAGTATCTCCCAAACCTGCAGAACTTCATTGTTGATGATGTCCATCTGTACATCCTGGGAACCCAGTTCTCACATGCAAAGTCGTTAAAATTGTCTTTATGCCGCCATGGAAATTCTTGTGTTTTATCTGTGTTCAAACTATTTATTTGACACTGATATGTGTCAAAAAAAAGAACACTCAAATTTCAAGATTTCTGAGCAGAGTCCAAAATAAGGACTTCAAGAAGGGTAATGCTGGCTTTCCATTGACTGTTCTGCCTATAATCAACCTCCCCACTCCAACTGCACTTCATGTCATCAAATCCATTCTTGACTCTTTAGAGACTTCTTTTAATTACATCTGATTACTGAAAAGACACTTTAATTTCAGAGTGCCTTTTGTTACTTAAATTTAGGCTAAACTCATGTGAAGAGTTTTATAAGCATGGAAATGAACCATTTCTGGATGAGCAAGTCAGCGCTTCCCAAACAGGATGCAGTTTCGGTACAGTTGCTTGGAATATGAGACTTTCCTGTATGATCTCAATCTGAATGAATGTAGATTGATTTCTTCTCAGCCTGAGGCTGTTTGTCAGCACTTGGTGTAGGAGGAAGTGTAGAAGCTCCATGGCTGGACAGGTGGACAAGGTCTGTTGCACAGATTTAGCTGTAGCAGCTGAGGTGTGACGAGCCTCTTTGAGGAAGCCTGCCAAAAAAAAGAGCCTGTAGTGAAGATGGTGAAATACTGGCAGAGCTAGATTTTCTACAATAGTGTCTTCTGCTTGGGAAGGGCCAACAGAAAGGCAGGATTTGGCTGTAGAAGCTCAGGTGCTATTTTTGGCGATGTGCTGGGCTTCACCGTAGGAGTGCTTGTACGTTGTGCCTGTGAAGTGATGAGCAGATTTCCTTAAACGTAGCCTACAGGTTCCTCTTCAGGTCACACATCTGCTTCTTGTGCCAGTAAGTAACCTATTAAGTTATTTATGTACTGGTTTCACTGTGAAAACATGAACTCAATGGGATCTCGGGTCATGCTTTTAGTATTATACAACAGACTCTGGATGAACGTAGAAGGAGAACACTTTTTTTTGATTGAAAAAAGTGTTTGAAACCTTTGTTGTTGGTGATCCTTCAAATTTGGCTGTCTGATGACTGTTCTTCTGCAGCTCTTTATGGTAGGCTCATGGTTGCTCTATGTGAGCACCTTGCAGTAGGGGCAGTCCATGCCGTCCTTTTTGCCAGAGAAAGAAAGAGAACCGCAGAGAAGAGAGAACCACAGACTCATTTTCTGGAAAAGTTTTATTTCAGGAAGAGAGATTTGTTTTTTTTTTCTTTTGATTAGTTACAGATGACATTTTCTAAGCAAATCAGAAGGCTGAAGGCTTTGCCTGAAATCTTTTTAGGAAGATGATGCTGGTAACTACATGGCTCTACAGTTGAGATTTTGAGAAAATAGCTAACAAAATTTTTGTTGGTTTAGTTTGGTTTCAACTATAGCCTGGATGCCTTTTTCTGACAAGCGTGACCCCAGCATATTCAGCTATGATGTGACAATATTATAGATGGGGACTTGCGAAACAGCTCTAAAAATAACCAGTGGGCAGGCTGTAGTCTGTAAAGGGGATGACGGGTCTCCCATCTCTCCGCTTCCACGTCCTGCTTACCACCAGCTGAGATACAATAGGTGGGTCCTTGACACCCACAGATGATGTTCTTGTTTCAGATTTTCCACTTTATTTTCCCCTTTTACATCCATCTAAAGACTGGAGGATGAGTAAGGAGGGGGCAGGTTGCCGAAGCATGCTGACACTTCCCATGTTATTCCTCAGGAGTCGTGTTAGCACAGGAACAGCATGAGTGGTTTCAGCAGGAATATGTGTGAGGTAGGGAGCAGTGTAAGGAAGAACATGTTAACTCATGATGAAAAGAGTACAATATTAAAAATGTTTTTAAGGATATTTAAAGAAAATAATTAATCATTAATGGTTTCATTTTTCCTGGAGCAGCAGTTACACTAGTAGCTCTGAAGAACTTTCCTGTTCAGCTGATGATATATTGACCCAGAAAGATTGTGTTACTGGACAAACCCATTGACTTGACTTCTCCTGTTGGTTGGGATTTTTGAAGGGTGTTGGCATGGTGTGGGAGAACTCCTAAAAAATGTCTTTGAGCAATACAGACTCACAGATTGGAGATGGACCTTTGTCCAAGGGAGGAGATCATTGAGGGTACTGGGAAATTGGTCCAAGGAAGTTGACTGTGGAAGGTACTGGGAAATTGGTACTGGAGAAGGGAGAACACAAGAAGAATTTTTTTTTAAAAAAAAAGTGTTTGATGTGTAAAGTTGTGAACTAGTACCAGAAAACCCTCTCTGAATCTAAGAATTTTATAACTGATTTAGTGAAAAAACTCTGTACTGCCTTCTTGTTTCAGTGTTGCATTGGAGAATGATTTAGTGTTGTATCGTAATGACATTCAAGTCTATTTTTTCTTTTTGTAAAAACCACCTGTAAGTTCTGGAAGACATCATTGACACTTGCATCTCTTGAATAAAATCCATTGGCCAGGACACCCCACTGCCTTCTGGCTCTTGGGTGATAGTGGAAGATTTCTGCTGGGATGTGGCAGCCAGCCAGGAAGTCAGGAGCCAGCAAGAAGCTGTAGTAGTGCAAGGCTTAGTGCAAGGCTTTTTTTTTTTTTTAAAGGATTTAGTTTACAGGTACATTTATAGAAATAAAACATAAGGATGAGCCTTTGCAGGAAGGTTTATAGCATTTTTAATTCAACTTCCCCCCCCCCCTTTTTTTTTTTCACTTGGACTTCTCTTGCATTTTTCTGCCCTTTTTGCAGGCTTGGAGTCAGCATGATGCATTAATGATTCGAATTCTCTTAGGAAAAGCAAACGTGAGAATGACAGGTTTTTAATATGATGCTATGTTAAAATACGAGTATGGAAAATTACATCATACTTATCCAGCCTCAGTATGATATAATACTCCTCAGTGCCAAGATAGGAATTAAGCTAGAGTCTGATATCCTGCAAGAGTACTTTCCTCTGGGTGTTAAGCCTCTGCTTTTGAGAAAAAAACCCACCTAAGCCTGCGTGTCTCAGACTATGTCCCGTGACCCAAAGGGAAACCACAAATGCTGCTTAATCTATCTCCCGCCGCAGGACATGGCTGTGAATGTAAACCAGATGCGCGATGTATTCAGTCAGAAATAGAAAGCGAACAGTACAGCAGGAAACCATAGTGCTCCATGCACACATGCGTGGGACTTGGGACCCTCTGAATAGGCTGAACCTGATGGGAGATAAGAGTTGAGATGCTAAAACAGGCATTTGGACAAAAAGAGGGATTTAGACCTTGTCTAATTCCAGCAGCTTATAGTTTGCATCTGTTTTTCTTTCAATCCAGAAGCACTCTCCCAGCCTCAGTGGTGAGACATAGAGAGGATGTGGTGCACCAGCAGGTTTTGTATGCAGTGCTACTATACTTCACTGGCATCCTCCTCGCTTTCTGCTTCTGCCCTAATTTAGCTCTGCTTCACAGCTATGTGGCTCTCCCTTCCTTAGATGTTACTCCATCTCAGAAGGGGAGTGACAGACCGAACAAGTCATCCCTTGGCAGCTCTTTTCCTGTCCGTACAAGTACAAATCCAAGCTGAAGTCACCTTACCTACGACTTTTTTATCCAGCCCTCCTGGAACAGTAACAGCATGAGAGATAAAAGCTGGATTTTAATACTTCTTCAGAACATGCAGTAGCTCCTCCTCCGACACCAGCACTCTTAGTAACTGGCACCCTTAAGCCTTATTCAAATAAAAGTATATTTGAGTCTGTTTTATTTAATGGTATAACTCATGATTTCTGCAGAGATCGTATCGTCTGGATGCCAGTGTGCGCTGTTCTCAGTTGACTGTGTGTCTAAGGCTTATTGAGAACAGAGGATCGGCTTTTGTTCCTGTTCATTAGACCCCTTTATGAGATACAAATCAGGTGTTTTAGGGGAGCTTGAATTGCTCTTGGTTTTGCTTGTTCTGATCTCACATAAGTCCTCCCTGGCAGTGGTATAGCTCTTCACACTGGCTAAGCATTGCTAATTTATATGTTTTTTAAAAAAGAGGTAAATGTGGATTTTTTTTTAGAATAGGAATTTATTTATTTCATCTTTTACTCGTGTATGCAGTGTAATTTTGTTGACTAGATGCTTTGAGTTAAATAAGAAAAGAAATACACTTTTTTCCTGTTTTTTTTTCCCCCTATGTGATAATAAAATATATCACTTAAACTCACAGAAGTGATTGAAGGCAAGAGGCATCATCATAAAATACTAAGTTAGTACCATGGGCAAAATTCAGTAAATATTAAAATGTGTTTTTTCCTCTGAGTCATCTTGGAATAAGACTTCTGTGTTGCAGTAAGTACAGATGTAATTTTGAAGCCAGATTTCACCTTAGAGAATAAATGGAGGAAAATGGGAATGACTGATAAGGATTTTAAAACAGATATCAAATGATAACAAAAATCAAATCCTGCGTGTGATCTTCAGATAATAGCTGATTAAATTATTTCTTTGGTAGGATATTAGCAGGTTGCTGGCATTTAGTGCTAAATCCCCGTGAGCCAAAAGTCCGGCTGATTCATTGGGTAACACACTGAAAATGTATTCAACCTATTAAAACAAAAACAAACAAACAAAGCCCTTGTAGAACCACTAAAAATCTGTGTATAGATTTGATTTTTGGAAGGTTTTCGTGAAGAGGAAGAGTACTAGTGCTCCTTTTCTTTTTTTTTTCCCTGACTATTTCATTGGAAGCACCTTTCATCCTTGTATAGAAATTATAGGAAGTCCATCAAAGGCCCCAAGGAAGAACGGGATGTTTCCTTTCTTCCTGTGTTCATGTCTTATTTCCTGAAGAGAAGAGAAATCTGTTTTTATTAAACACAAGGAAAAAATGTGAAGTGTTTTGTGGTGCCTGGCTTTACTTAAATAACTCCTATTTTATGTTTTACATAGTCTTGCAAACTTCACACTCAAAAAGAAACATTTCTTGCCATCCTGGAATTATGCTAGTTCTTTTTTTAAGTATTTGTTGATATGGGTCTGAAAGGAAAGTGTGTGTTGCTTGTTGTCTTCCTAGAGGGCAAACAACACCCCCCCACATGTGTGTTCATGTATGTGTCAATGAAAGAGCTGTTGGGTCTCTAGGAGAGCATAAATCCAGAGTTTCTATGACTGTATTAAGGTTGTTCTGGTTTTATTTTTTGCAGACATTGCAAGTTGTTATTAGGAAATCTACAAGGAGAGTTGCTTGTAAGGCCAGACTTTTTGGGATGGGTGGGAGTTTTGTAGGGAGCACAGGCACTGGGTTTACCCAGTGGGAGCCAATAACATCAATAATGTCTGTCATGAGATAAACACATACACGGTCTTGAGGAAATGCTGAAAACCTGGAATAATAAAGGACCATGACCAACAAGGCAATAAGTCTTCTAGCTAACAGCTAACAACATGGCAACAAGTCATCATTGTCTTCTAGCAAACCTTCTCTTCTAGATCCAATGAATTTTCCAGAGTTGTGCCTGAGAAATGGCGTTTAAACATCCCGTGTTCAAGTACTCATAGCTTTTAGAACATCTGGAGTGCTTGCACTGGCCTCAATCCCATGTCAGCGTTGTCCCCTGCTGAAAAATTGGGATTTAACAGCATTGTTTTGATGGAAAATTGTTGACAGTATAATATCACATTGACCAACTGAATCTCTCAGTGTATCTTTATGGATGTTTTAGATTTGCATAATCTTGAAGAAGTAGCATAAGGGTTGCACGCTATCACAGTTAATAAACTCTAGAGGGTTTTAATCCTCATTAGGGCTTTAATTCAGTTTGGCGCTTAGGCTTGCTCTCCAGTTCTACTTTTTAAGTCCACTTCTCTTTAACTGAGTCTGTACTTAGGAACTGGGGTTGAGAAACCCAGCTCTGGGCACATGCACCCTTCATAAGCTGCATTTTTTTCTGTAGTGACCCAAACCAGATTGCTGCTCTCCAGTCTGTGTGCATTAAAGGGCTTTTTTTTTTTTTTCTGTGCAAAACAGTCTGAATTTTTCTACCTTATTTTTCTGGAGAGGAATATGTGGTGCTTGCTAGGCTCAGGAGGAAGTAGTGATGGAGTGATGTTCAGCCTCCCTCTGAGCAAACTCAGAGGCTGTTAAAATGTAATATTAATTGTTTTTTTGATGAACTGATCGTAAGAACTGCCCATACCCACATATGCATCACCCAGCCTTTCAGTTCTATTTGGCCAGGATCAATCTGTCTCGTCCCTTGCATTAGTGGTGAGGGAAGATGAGCAGACATGTCAACTAAGCTGTTTAAAGTCTGTAGCTGTCTCTTAAATACCACTTGGGAATCACTTCTTACCCAGAATCGATCAGTGCATCAATATAATGCTCTTCCTAATTGATGACAAAACTTTGCTTTGCTTTGCTTCTGCCTTCTTCTAATTTTTTAAGTCTCAGCGTTGGGTGATGCACCGCACAGCAAGTTATTTATTTTATGCAGGCTTTTTTGAAACAAAATGTTAATGGAAGTGTTTCTGCTGGTTACAAGAGCCCGTCATGCTGTATTATTGTTTGGGTCAATATTGTTTAAAGTTAAATGTCAGAGGGCCTCTACAACAACAGCCAGTGCCTGAATACCATACAGGGGTCAAAGAGCTGGAGGCTTCTCCTGGTTTTGGCTGCCGGACCAAATCAGGAGTCTAGAAGATTTGGGATGTTGCAGTATCAACATGGACTATGCACAAGCACAAACCTGAGTTTTGCTGTTTCTGGTAGCCCTGCAGCTCCGAGAAAGTGTAGGAAGACTGGAAGGGGAAAGATCTGGGGTTTGAAAAGGACTGTAGAGTAAGAAGAGTATTTTCTGGTGAGTTTTTTTTGGAATCAGTACATCCAGTGCCAGACCTTACAGTGAAAGGACCCATCTGCTTCTTAAGCTCTGCATTTGTGGCAGTCCATTTTTTAAATATTTAAAGCCATGAAGTTCAACTGGTGGCTGATAGCTTATTGCTCCCTTATATTGAATTTGTTTTCTTAAAACAAATTGTGGCAGGGTGAGTAAAAAGTTACTGGTTTAACCAGGGTTTTAGAAAGTAAAAAGGATGCTGTAGTCTTGGTTATTAACACGTAAGCTGTTGTGGTTTCTGAACGAGGTGAAAGGAATCTTCATATTTGTTAAAAATATGGTTATTTTTTTTTTCCCCTGGGAGCTCTACCAGCTCTGGTCTTCCAGCCCACTGCACAGGCTTTGATATTGGCCAGCAGAAGCAGTGCAAACGAAAAATAAATGTATTGAAATACCACCCTTTTACATCATTACACACTACCCTGTTCTGGTTTTTGCTCTTCGTGAGTCATTGCTTCCGTAGGAGAAGGAAGTATGGGACTCTCTAATGTAAAGATGCTACTGTTACAGCAAAGAAACTTGTAAAATTAAAGTTTCATAGGTAACAATAATTTTTTTTTTTAAATACTGATTTTGGGGATTTGATTGCAGTCAAATATTTTTAGGGGAAAGGATAAAGTATTTAATTTCCTTTTTTAAATTTTTTTTAGAGCAGACATGCAAATTACAGTTCTAAAGCCTGTTTTTTCACTTGATTCCCTGCTTTTTCCATTTCTAAGGTTGGGGGTGAGGTTCTAACCCTTTGCTTTCTCTGAATTATCTGGATAGCAGTAAATACTTTGAATAATACTCTCCTTTACTGAGAGTTTCAGTTCTCAGCTGAGTGCAGAATAACAGGAGTCGGAAATCCTGTTATTCTGGGGAGTGGTGGGGTTGCTGTAGGGATGGCAGCAAACATAAGATCTACTCATTTGTGTTTAGAGAATTTGTAATTTTAAGAATTAAGAATCTACTGAACTTGTGCAAATGTGTTTTACAGAGGCTTTTAATTTGAGCAAGCTTGGTTTTCTTAGATGATATCTTTAGCTGTCTCTAAAACACAGGCTGTCGCTGCTGAGACTGAAAACCCTTGCTCCAAAACACTTCAAAGAGAGATGTTAATTCTGAAGTCTGTCTTCTCCATGTTCTGTTTGGCAGAAGATGTTTCCAAAAATTTATCTAGTTTTAAGGTAGCCTGAATCTGATGTCCATCATGAAAACTTTCAGGCCAATTAATTTGGCAAAGTAGTCTTATGAAGAATTGGGATCTTAGCACAAGCTGGCCAGCCCCATCAAGGGGCATTGCTAGCATATTATAAATAAAATATATATCCTTGCTAGCCTGATAAGCAGGAAACCTATTGATTAAAACCTTGTCCTCAGCTAATTTCCTGAATCACCCAGTAAAGTGCCTTTGATCTGTCTTGTTTTCGAATCAGCAATTTTTGTGTGTATGCAAGATGTGTTTGCTTTGATCCCTGACAAATTTGTTTTGGTGTTGCAGGAGCTATTTTTATTTTGCTTTGTGAGCAAAATAAAAATCATTTTATGTGTGCCACAGTGTTCCAGGTCTGCCGAATGTCCTGTAAGACTTGCAGAAAAGATGAAAAGCTGCAGGTGACTACCTGAAAATTAAACACATGTATTTCTGGATAAAGGAATTGAGCGTACCCTTAGTCAGTTTACAGATGACACTAAGCTAGGTAGAAGTGTTGATCTGCTTGAGGGTAGAGAGGCTCTGCAGAGGGATCAGGACAGGCTAGATTGATGGGCTGAAACCAATGGGATGAGGCTCAACAAGACCAAGTGCTGGGTCCTGCACTTGGGTCACGACAACGCCATGCAGCGCTCCAGGCTTGGAGAAGTGCAGCTGGAAAGCTGCCTGGCAGAGAATGCCTTGGGGGTGCTGGTTGACAGCAGCTGAACATGAGCCAACAGTGGCCCAGGGGGCTAAGAAGACCAACAGAATCCTGGCTTGGCCAGCAGGAGTAGACAAGTGTTTGTATCCCTTGTTTTTGAGGTGGACTATTCCAACAATGTGGGGGGAAAAATGTGAAATCATACTCTTGAAATTGCAGCAGCTCCTTAATTTGAAAAGAAATAATATTCCCTGATGAACTTCAAATTAGGTAGATATCTCTTTAACATAGTGAGGGGCTTGAGCTAGAATGTAATGCCATTAAGAATTTATTCTAAAAAATAATTTATTGAAATGGCAACACCCCTTCCCCAAAAAAAAAAAACCAACCCTTGAGTTACCTAAAATAGATTAATGTCTTTGCTGATACTTTATAAATGGATGTTGCATGGAGGCAAAGTATTGTCTTCGACTCTTCAAGCAATTTAAAATACCTAATTTTAGAACGATGCTGCTCGTTTGGGTGCTGTGGACTTCATTCCCCGTGCTTGTGGACATGGCTCCCTGCAAGCAGATCCATCACAGCTTTTAGAGCTGGTTTGGGGATTACCCCATAGCACCCAGCAGTGCTGCAGCAGCTTGGGTATTGGAAACCAGATTTCTTTGCTGTGTGCACAGTGGAAGTTCTGCCAGGCGGAGAGGGCACGTGCGACGGGGCAATGCGAGCATTGCAGTTTTCACCCCACTGCATTTCATTGTCGAGGGGGGCGTGTGGGGTGAAGTGCTATTTGCATCACCCAAGCCTGCTGTGATGGCAGTTACCAGGATTTGTCGATACACAGAGGAAAGAAATTGGCTTATAAGGAGCCAACAAATTTGCAAATGAGATCCATGCGTACATGTCCTGCACCCTGTCTGTATTCTCTCTATGTTGCTTTGCCATGAGTTTCCTACCATCTCTTAACAATACAGCTATCACTTCTAAAAATAGCTGATGAGGAATCTGATATTTGGGCTGTTGGTTAAAACTTTGGATTCCAAGCATAGTAGGGAGAGAAACTCTCCATGGGAAACTCTCCAGCTTGCCACATAAGCGAGCCCCTCTCGGGTAGAAGAGTGATGGCTCATAGCCCACACTGCACATCCCTGGAGGAAGCTGGGCAATGCTGAGGTGGTACAGGATTAGCAATATCCTCATCTACTGTAGGAAAAAAGAGGGAAAATCAGCAATAAAGTCCTGTACATCTCCTATAGCCTCTAATAAAAGATGGAAAGTATTGCAGTATGAACCCATGTATGACTGTATAGAGGAAAAGATACCATTCTTTTTTGGCTTTAAATATAAATGGGCTTAATTTTTAATTGCAGGCCTTTTTGTGTTGTAACAGCTAATTGGGCTGCTTTACACTAGGACAGAGCATCACGGCGGTGAGAAACCTTCCTGGGTCTTGGCCTTTGTTTTACTCCAGAGACTGATTTTTCTGGTGTGACAGGGGCACTGATTTTTTTTCAGCTTTATCCAATTAAATAAGCTGAGATAGAGCATGGAGTTAGAGAATTGATCTTGAAATTTTCTATTCATCACTGAAATGTTCCTCCTTATTTTGGGAAACTGTTCAAAACAACAGTAAAAAAACCACCTAAACCAACCCTTTTTGCTTGTAATAAAGCCAGCAAAAAAGATCTTACCCAAAACATTTTCTTCACTCAAAGGAATAAAAAAGTTACTGGAAACTAGACCTGTTTGTATTTCTAAATGCCAGCTGCTTTCTGGCACTTGTTGGATAATTCAGACATTTTAACAGCTCACACTGAGTCTTTAAAAGTGCTATTTTGGTCTGCGCTACCACAAATCCTTTCAGTACTGTTGGTCATGTATTTCCATTGTATGCTTGCTTTTGGTTTGTAGCAGTGCTTTTTGGGGGCATGTGAGCAATTCATTGCGAATTTTTGCAACATTTTGTAATTATCCTTGTAATGTGTCTTATCTGATTGCATTTTATTGCCAGTGAGCAATGGTTAGTAGCATACAGAGGCTTATATACAGTGTGAGCTTGTGAGCATCCTCTGTCCAGTGTGGCTGGGGTTATAGCAGCAGTCATGGACCATGTTGCTGCCTTCTCCTGTGCCAACTTGAGAGGGAGAGAAGGCAAGGCCACATACCAGATTACTTGTGTATTAAGAGCAAAACATTAGCAGAGCAGTACGTGATCAAAGTAGCAGATGCTATCACAAAAAATGCAAGGAGAAAGAGGTGGCAACAAGCTAATAGAAGGTAAATGATGCTGTGTGAGCTTTCCTCTTTTGTTTGGGGTCAGTGAAATAAAGCCACTGAGATGATGTACCTTGAAGGGAGCGTTGGCGAGGACTTCAAGGCGGTGTGTGACAAGCCACTGATCTGTTCAATGTTTTATTGTAATAGTTAAGTGTGAACCTTCTGTCTCCTTGTTTATTCTACAGTGGCTAAAATGAAGCAAAATTTACCAGTCAAGACTGGTATTATAAGATTTTAGGTGATTAGTATATACCAAAGCACTGCAGTACAACTCAAGGTGATCATTTAAACCAAGGACGAATCACAAGCAGGCCTTAAATATGATTTACTGCTGTACCATGATGTGTACAGACATCTGTCTCAAGGCTTGTGATTTTGGGAAAACACAGCCTGAGTGCCCTCCTCTGGTCTCGATTTTCATCACTGTCAGGATCTCTTTGCATGGTGAGTGAGAGTACTGTGGTGGGACTGGCCTTTCTTCAGAGGTATTGCTGCTCTTTCTAGAAGAGCTGTTGGAGGAGCAGTGAATCTGCCTGCGGTGATTTGTAGCGCCTGTTTGCAGTACCTGGAAAGCAAGTTTTCACAAGTTTATTCTTAGCCTCCCCTTTTGTAACTACTCTGCTGTTAGCAGTTGCTACCTGCCTTACTGTGTGCTTTCACATCACTTGCTAGCATTGCTATGCAGTATCCACTCTCCTGTTTCCTTCTACCCGAATAAACTCTTCAAGGATCTTGGCAAAGTTAAATTCTTTTTCCTTCTTTATTTGTTTATTTTCCTTTAGCACCACTGATGGGTTTTATGGTGTGATCTTGTTCATGATCCACTTGAATGCACCAAGGGAAACCAAGCCAAAGTCAGGGGACTGACTTCATGGCCCTGGGATTACAACCAACTCCCGGTGGCATCAGGACCATTTGCATACACGTCATAAATTAAAATAGTGGACAAAACCTTTGGCAAGAGAGAAATATGAACATTGGATGTCAGAGCGTGAGAAGCAGAACCCATTTTAACACAGAGCAGGCATCCTTTCTAATCACTTCTTTTCTCTTTCAGGCTGTGACCGTGCGAAACTCCATGGCTAAATCGTTGTACAGCGCGCTGTTCGACTGGATAGTGTTCAGAATTAACCATGCACTCCTCAACTCAAAGGACATGGAGGAAAGCACCAAGGTAACATCTCGCCAGCTCTTTGGCTATACTCTCGTGTTCTTAAAATAGATGACTATGGGATAAAACATCACGCAAGCTTCTGAAATGTTGCTTAACATAAAGTTAATTTTTCTTTGGTTAATATTTTAGGCTGAGTATATCGTTATTTTTAGTGGTATTTACTGAGCCAGGAAGGATGAAGCACCTCAAATAATATATCCTCAAAGCGACTGGGGAAGAGGTTTTGTTGTAGCGACAAAAGCCTGTTTCTCCACCCCCTTCCAGGAGCAATGCCAAATAATTTTTCTCTTTGTGTGTAAAACTATAGGGCCACGTGTAATGGAGGGGAAAAAAGGGACTTCTGGCTAATTCAAGGGGCTTTGATGAAGATGCTCTGTAAAAATGATCAGAAAGTTGAACAAGTTGTGTTGGCAGTAGGTATTGAGGTAGCACATCTATAACAAGCAAAAAAGTGAGATTGGGGGGGGGAGGGAAAGGTCGTAATGGGAAGAGCAAAGCTGGTGCAGTACCAAACTGCTTTCCCAAAGAACTGATGGAAGGGATAACATGATGTTTCCTGCAACAGCAGTGGCTGGATGCCCTGACCTAGCACATCCTCTCCAAAACCTCTTGTATATTCATCAGCACTCGTTGTGGTGGGGGGATGCTGACCCCAAAAAGCACAGGTGTACGGATGTGTCTGTGCATGCACATGCTTGCAGCTTGCCAGCTGCCCTTGGCTTGGCACTTCTGGCTACGGGCCAGCAGCATGTGGGTTTTTGGGGGTGTTGTACATCCAAGCTGAAGCCACAGCTGCCAATAGAAGGATTGTTTCGCTGAGCATTGACATTATGTTTGAGTTATGCCGTAGGATCGAAGCTGCAGAGCTTGCAGTACAGCCAGTCCTTTATTTAAATCCATAGAAATGCTTGTGGAGCATAATTATAGACTGGAAGTAAACACATGTGTATAAAATTTGGTGATATGTTTTTCTGACGAAAAAGGTTGTCAAGGTGGGTAGCATCCAGTGTGTCTTCCTACTGCACATGCTGCTTCTCCCTCTGTTAAATATTTTACCAAAAGTCTTGTGTTCTTTCTTGATTCTTTTTCCAAATCGTCAGAAGTTTTGCCTGGGCTGTCAGGAAGAAACCCACACTGTGTATTTGATGAAGCAGAAAGCGTGGATCTGTTTGGACAAGGAGATGCATCTCAGATACTAATTTTTTTTTTCTTTTTTTTAAATGATCTAATGATTTTTAAAAAATATTATGTGTTCTATTGTATTTAAATGCAAAATCAGACTAGGCCATTTGTTTGCTGAGTCAGTGTGACTGTAATAGCAGGGGACAACGGTAGGTGTTTACGAGCCATTAAGCTTTGGTTTCCAGCCTCAAATCTCAGCAGGTAGGAGCCAGAAAAGCCCAAATTCGTGCTGTTTTCCAGCATTGCGGCTGCATATTCATCCACTGCTTCCTCCAGCCAGGACTCCTGTGCAGCATAACTACCTTCCCCTTGCCCATTTCCCTCTATCATCTCAGAATGTCCCAATTCCCAGTTTTCTGACCCATTTTTTTCCCCAAATCGCATGGTATTGTAATAAGATGCAGGTCAGGCAGCAAGCCCTTGTGCAAGAGCAATTCTGCCTATGCTGGTGAACGCCCAGGACCTGGAGATGCAGGACTGTGCACGCTCGTAACGGCAGCAAGACCCAGCAAGGCAGTCCTGGGCTGTACACAGACCAGGCTTTCTGAAACAGGAAGATAGTGCACAAAGTACCAAGAAATATGTACTTCTAGAGACAGGATTGTAATTATGTTATCTTCAGAGTCCTCTGTGACCCCTGATTGATTTTCACAAGTCCCCCAGAAATCATGGAAATGCACGTATTCTGCCTTTTTTTATGAGTAGAGTGGTCAAAGAAGATGGTTTGTGCATTGCAGAGAGCTGCAGAGGGCAGCTTCATTAAACATTGACTTGCCAGTTTGCTCTTGAGTTCTGCATCATCTCCTCGGCCCTCTTTTCAGCCCCTGACTTGGGTCCTTCCAGCACAGAGGGAGAAGTGCCTGCCAGGACCAGACAGGGCTGGGAATAGCTGCTCCTTTGCCCTCAAGGAGTAACACTGCCAGCAAGCAGCCAAGAGCATCCCGGGTTCTGCGGCTGCTGCTGAGACACCAACCAGCAATTACCACCCTTCTCTGCCCTGGAGAAATGGAGCTGATGCCGATTAATTTGGGTTTTCCTACCACTTCACAATCCTCTTGAAATACTTTCCAGCTTGTGCTTGGAGAAACCCTAGATGAGATTCTAGGTTCTTCTTAATTTCCCACATGTGGTTTTGAGGTTGGGCAACACCAATGAGTAACTGAAAGGTGGATTGGGAGCAGTGGTATCTCCAGACTCTGGGAATAAGTCCTCACTGCAAGGTAAGATCTCAGCACTTGGATGACCTCTACTTGCTGGCATCTACCAACTCCCTCAAAAAATGTCCTAAACACACTGGGTCAGTGATTTATGAAAGAAAAGCACAATCTTGTGTCCCCCCATGAGAGCTTGCTGGCTTCTGAGTTTGCAGTGGGTGAGCAATATGTAATTCACCCTGCAGCAAATGTCCTGGCTTAATTCCAGCCTATGCTTGCCACCAGTGTTATTCCGACATTTAAGATGTATTTTGAAATGATCTCACAGGTTGTGAAGGTTCAGGAGGTTGTCAGATGATGAATTTCTGGCAGAGGGCTTTCTTAAAAGACAATGATGTTGTGCAGAGGTAAAATAAGACTCAACTGTTTGATTTCAGAGTGTATATGGGAAGAGAACTGCATCTCAAGTTGGTGAGAAAAAATAATGTGAAAGTATATCACTTCATGAGTGTGAATATTTATTTCAGTGGTCATACACAGTTGTGCTATTAAAAAAAAAAACTTGTGGAGAGCTTGTATAACCTTTACAGAAGTTGGCTTGACCAGAGCTAACATTCCTCTGATAATGGTAGCTCAAGGTTTTGATATGTAGACAATAGGTTGCAGAAGATGACACGTACTTAGAGATGTGCATATGGCACGCGTAAGAAGTCCACGTTTGCTCGCTGCTCTGTGTGCTGTGGAAACACGTGCAGCCATCTCTGTGTTTGGCAAAGTCCTTTTGCTTTGGCAAAGTCCAGCCACATAGGACAACCATGTTGACCAAAACTCGTGTTCAACCAATGGTGGATGATATGACATTCATTAGCGAGGAGGCTGTTTCTAGGTAGTGGAGCGTATTTAATTGCTGGTGGGCTAGGTGGTTTTATGATAGGTAGAAAGAAGACCTAGATTCTAACAAAGCCCAAACCCCACGGCAGTTTGTGACAATGGGAATGGAGACAATTTTCATATGTCAGTATGTGTGTTTATTTGATGTCAACAGTAAGGAGAAGATCAAAAGATGAATCTGGGTAAAAACAACAAACTCTAAGCTGTCATTCTTCCACTGTTTTTCAGCAAGTATTTGGAAGATCTAAATCGGACCTTTGATATCCAAATTTAGTTCAATGTTCAGTGAATTATTTTGGGAAAACACAGTGGGATTTGGCTTATCTTACTTGCTGACAGGATTCATAGCATATTATTTCTGAACTGGGTTGTGAATAAGTTATTTGATACAGCCTGGTTTATTCTCATAGCAGAGCTACTGTGTATCAGTTTCACTCCAACTCCGTTTTCCTTGGTTTCCTCTCTTAACACTTTTAGCGTCTTTTATGTTCTCATGATCCCCTACAAACTGTGTGAAAATTGACCTTTATTAATGAGGAGCTGGCGACTTTTCCTCCTCTTGAGAACTAGATTACTAAGCCTTAAAGAGTCTCTTATTTAATTCCCCTTCCATAAATTAGGTTAAGAATTGTTAGAAGTCCATCTCGTTTCTTAAAAAGATGATGCAGTATAGTTCGTGGTGGACCAAAAGCCATTTTGGCCAAACATTATTCCTGTTTGGTTCTTGTGTGTTAATTTCTTCCTAAATAACCATGGTGCTGCTTTCAGATGAGGTGCTGTGTACATGATGATGGTGGTGAATGGGAATTCAAGACCATGAAGAATATTCATTTAAATTTAATCAAATAGTTAATTCTTGACCTGATACAGAAAACGTAGTGGGTTTGATTGAGCATCTGTTCGTTATTTTTAGGCCCCAAATTTCAAATCTGTAGCAAATCACTGCCTTACACTTTGTGTAAAAGGTTATCATGTATATTGTGGTGATGTAGATTGGAGCAGTCCTTTCAGATTTAGTGGTGATGGGTTTTATATGGTATTTTACAGTATTGACTTCGTAATATTGTAAAAAAAAATTTAAAGTTTTAAAACAGATAAAAATTAAAAAATAATAATAAAAAAGGCTTTTTTCCCAAATTTGAAGCAAACCTATTCGTGATTGTCAAAATATACCCCTGTGGTGGAATGACATCACCAATGTGTATTTGGGCTGACATAAATCAGCTCCAACTATTGCTATTTATTGGTGATTTGGGAATTGGAGAGCATGTATATTCAAGACTCTCATTTGCCAAAAGCCCTTAAAACTCATGCTTCGTGTTTCAATGTCATGACTGTGACATTTCAAGAAAAGCATGAGGTCAGTTTTTATCATCTCATCCAGAAAGTGCTTACTAACCCTGGGTTCATCCAAGTTTTAAAAATCCTTGTAGACACACACTTTTAATAACTGGACTTTTGTTATAGATTCAGTGAACTAAGGAATACAGTCATCTGCTGCACCTTGTCTGTGCTGCAGACTTGTTAATTTTAAATATTGGTTTTGATAAAGGAACAGCATTAACACATGAACTCGACGTAGCTGGTTGAGGTCTAAGTTATGTTACATCTTTGCCTGATTTTTTTATGGCATTTGTTCAAAGTGTGAATTTGAAACTGAAGATCTAGGAGATTGGGAATGTAAAAGTTCTGATTATTTTCTGTGAAGATTGGACTGCAAACTTAATCTTAAAACCGATCAAATTACATGTTCTTTATCAGGTAGTTCAACAAAACAAGTTTCATTTATGCATATCTCAATGGAAGTAATTTTTTTTCACCTTGCTGTAAGAAATTACTCTGCTGGTAGATTATGCTGCTTTGTGGAAAAACTGATATATGCCCTTAGCGTAGGCACCATGAAGGCTTTTTGGCCAGAAAGCAGAAAAATAGCCACAAATTCCCAATTCCTCATTTTCAAAAGTTTTACCAGCTTACATGTGTTGACCTCTTTCTTTTGGAACTCTATAATGCTGCCTCCTGCAACAGAGGGCAAAAAATCTGATTCACTACAGAGCTCTGCCCTGATTTCTCTGGCATGAAACCCTGCAAAAAACCTCCGTGTCTTAACATTTGTATTCTGGAGGTGTTTGGGAGTTATCCCCAAGGGCAGTGATGTGAGAAAAATGCAGTTTTCCCCCTCTGTAGGAACCATGGCAGAATTAACCATCTTGGTCTTGTACACAGGGTTTGATACCTGCACTGACTTCTGCTAAATACCGATTTTTTTTTCTTTTATTTCTGTGCGTTTTTATCTGTCTGAGCTTGTTTAATTTTGGATCTCAGCAAAAAATTATAGAAAGACAGCTTCAAATTTTAATAGGATTCTTTTATAACTGAAATAGCCATTCTTTTTGATAGGTGACTCTTCTGTTGTGCTTTAGAAATATATTTGCACACACACATTAAAACATGTTTTGTAGCTGTTTCAACACAGTAAATGAACCAGCACTGGAAAAAAGGGGGAGGTTTTTTTGTGTCTAGTTATTTCATATTAAGATTTGTTTGTGAGAGCATGAAAACCTTGTTCGGTTTGAAGTGTTTGCTCGTGGCAGAGGCTTAATTATTTCCACAGAGCATCACCTTGGTGATTGTGAAAGCTGGTATTGGTAAATGCATAAGCATTCTGGAAATGCGAGCATTTTATCTTCAACCCTGAAGGGTCACCGTCAGAGGTGTCCCTGTGCAAGGGCAGATCTCCGCCGCGCAGCCTGTGGAGGGAGAGCTCCATGGACCCTGATGGCTGCAGAGGTTTATAGTGTGAAGTGGTTGATTTTTCCAGACAGAATTTCTGCTGTGTCTGCACACTTTCAGCCACTTATCAGCCCGGTCTCCCGCCAAACTGTTTTTTGAGGGGCTGGTGCTGAGGTCTTGCTGATAACCTCCCACAGCAGCATTAGCCACGGTTAGGGTCACTGGCTGAAGGGCCCTGGACCAAAGTTGAGTCAGGTCAAACAGAAGGAGTGCATCTGTCGCGCCAGGATGGGATGTCCTGCTGTTGTGGTTGGAGATGCTGGACTGGGAGAAGTGTTGGGCTGGTCCTGTAGAGCTTTTCCTGATGGCTGTGGTGGAGCACAGGGCCCTGGGACAGCATCCATGAGGAATGAGACTTGGGTCCCTTCCCTGCCCAGACGCCTGCCTTCAAAGCAAGCAGTAGCCGAGTCTTCAAAGGGCACAGAAGGCAGGCAATGCAGACTCTTGCGTCATTAGGTTTGAGAATCCTACGAGGAACAGCTGAGGGAACTGGGGTTGTTTAGCTTGGAGAAGAGGAGGCTGAGGGGAGACCTCATCACTGTCTATGGCTGCCTGAAAGGAGGCTGTGACAGAGTGAGTGTTGATCTCTCCTCTCAAGT
Organism: Tapera naevia; assembly: GCA_033556795.1. Taxonomy (NCBI): domain Eukaryota; kingdom Metazoa; phylum Chordata; class Aves; order Cuculiformes; family Neomorphidae; genus Tapera; species Tapera naevia. The sequence goes on from JAUMJJ010000353.1 coordinate 882,602, forward strand.
GACAGGTGACAGGACAACGGGAAATGGCCATGAGTTGCACCAGGGGAGCTTCAGACTGGATATTAGGAAGAATTTCTTTACCGAAGGATGGTCAGGCACTGGAACAGCTGCCCAGGGAGGTGGTTGAGTCACCATCCCTGGAGGTGTTTAAAAATGGGTAGATGAGTTCTTGAGGGATGTGGTTTAGCGGATGATGGGTGCGGTTGGAGTCTATGATCTCAAAGGTCTTTTCCAACCGGATGATTCTATGATTCTATGAAAGGAGCTTTTGTTTTATTCACTCAACAACTGTATTGTCTATGTTTGTAATTATGAAGGAGCCTGACGAGGGATGGATTTGTACCCCTTTCTCAGCCGCAGTACTGTGTTTGCGTTACGTTACATCCCCTTCAGTAAGGCAAGAGCAACTCACATTTCCAAAAATCAGTGGGTTATGCTTCTCAATAGGAGACACTAATCTCATCCACCTGATATGCAAGGTGGATATTTCATATTTGATACTACCTTACTTCTGACCAGACTTATTTTCCTTCATTGCAATGCACTGTTTCCAAGCAAGTCCCTGCTGTGCAGGTGTTTCTTCAGAAGACTTGTGCACCCTGTGTTCACCTTGTAGACATGTTTCTGTGACCTGTCCTCGCGGTGTAAGCTTTTTTTCCCCAATCTTAACCCTATTTTTTCCCCAATCTTAACCCTATTTTTTCCCCAATCTTAACCCTATTTTTCCCCTCAAAAGATAAATACTATTTTAGATCCAATAGAATAACTTGGATCTAGGTTCAGGTTTCTTCAAAGATGGCAATTCATCTGTATTTTTTTAAAAAAGAACCACAACTCTAAAAGGACTTTTCTTTTGGAAAAAGGCCACCTGTCCAAATATCTAAAGTTACTCATTGTCTCTCTGATATAGATTAAGTCTTCCAGATGGCACAATATCAACAATTCCAGTAAAAATTATAAGTCCTGCTATTACGTATATTTAATTCTGTTTGAATGGTTTTGATTATGCGCTGTGTATGGATAATCCATTTACTTTACATGATTTTATTTTAATCCATATTCTTACTTTTCCTGCAGACTTTATCTATTGGAGTACTTGATATTTTTGGGTTTGAAGACTATGAAAATAATAGTTTTGAACAGTTCTGCATTAACTTCGCCAACGAACGCTTGCAGCACTACTTTAACCAACACATCTTTAAACTTGAACAGGTAGGTCTGGAAATAGTTACTCACTGATGTCCATGAGAGTTGATATGAGTTTGTGGCACTGATAAAGTTCTTAACTTCTCCCTTTAATCCTTAGATGTTAAAGAATGTACACTGAATTTCTATAATTAAATTTAACTTCTAATTTACCATATGACTTAACTGCTGCTTGTAAAATAAAATCCAACCAGAGATTTGCTTATGTTAAATAAACATTTTGGGATACAAGTGTTCTCAAACATCAGGAAGACCTTAACCTTTGCTCTCTTGTATTTTTGCTATATGCTCAGAGGGCCTATTCATGAGCAGTTTATTTCTTGCCTTTGCCTGGACTTGCTTCTGTGTCATTTAGTATCTCATAAAAGTTATTTTTTGGCATCTGTTGAAAATACTACTTTTGCTTTCTAGTGTTAATTTCTAAGGGAGGAGGGGAAATGTTGATCTTGTACTTGAGATCCTTGCAACTTCTGCTAGCCATGACAGATTAGGAAAGGTTGAACTTTAAGCTTTGCTTGAGGTCTCTTAAGACTGGATGTCACTTTCCAGCCTCAGATTAACGTGCTGTAAGAGAGATAACAAAAATACAGGCCATAATTTAGCAGATAACATATACGACAAGATGACATGGTCTTTTAATTAGGATGGGGAGAGGCTTCTCCAAACATCATTTGCTATCTAATGATAAGTAAACTGCTAAAATACATGTTGTTTCATGGATGCACAACGTATAATTGGGCTGTATAATATAATAAATATGTTATAGACCTTCAAAATGCCTTTTTTTTTAAATACCAGTCTGCATGCCCTTCCTTCAGATGTTCTCTGGATGAGGTTTTGAGAAATTTCCTTCTCATTGGTTTTGGTGGAGCTGGTATTTGATGAGCTGTGCTCTGCAGCTTAAGTCGATCTGAGATCAGAGAATTAAACCATCCCTTCCCAGAAACCCTAATGATTTTGTTTTTTTCCCCTCTATGGCATTATAAAAGACCTGAAAAGTCAGAAAGAGAAATCTCCTTGAGTACAAGGATAGTCAGAAATGAGCAATATAGCCCTGAATGGATCATTTGGGGGATGTTTATTCTAGAGTTTGATGCTTCTCTGTTAGCTCCCTCTTAGTTTTGGTCAAGAAGGGGGAGCAGAGCTGCTCAAACCCATTGTATTTCAATTTTGTGACTGGTCTTTGTATGCTGATCACCTTCAATAGATGCTCGAAGCAGTTAAAAAAACCCAAACTCCAAACCTGTCTGTATTTCTAGGAGCAGGTCTGGTTTACTATTAGCCACCATAGAAGTGCAAGCTACAAGACTATTGTAAAGCCAATGTGGCTGTTGGTTTCTCATACACTTTTGAGAAGGGTCTTGAGGAGGGAAGACTTTTCTTGAAAGCTGGAGAGAGAGGTGATACCTCAATGAGGTGGGATTTGAGGGCACTCAGGTTTTGGCAGCCTCCATCAACTTTGCAGGAGCAATCCAAGTTGCCAGCATCCATAAGGGAATTCTTGTGCTTAGGCTGGGATTTCTTAGCAGGTCGGTGCTGCTCCCTGAGCCCAGGGTATATGCAGACATCCTGATTGCAGCAATCTGTAATTCTCCTTGGACCGATGTATAACCACTGACCTGATTAGCTTTCTCCTATAAATCTGTCAACTGCATGAAGTCATTAAAGGATGAGAGGAGCGGTTGCGAAGGCATCCAATTCCAAAGGACTTGTTCCAATTCTTAATGCTGGAGCGTGTTGCCTGTCTAGGGCTGGAGCACTGCAAGTTCTGCTGGTGGAAAATACGGTCATTTCTACATAGTTCGCTTTCCATAAATATCAATAAGCTGCGCAGCTGCATGATTGCTTTTTTTTTGCCAGCTGTTTAATCGTTTACTCTTACTCTTACTGGAGTTGTGTTCTGTGTGTAGAGGAGTGAATTTGGTGGAAAGAAAACTGGTGATACTTATTCAGATCTTGGGACTTCAAAATATCCATCCTGCCTCGATGGCTCAAAGATTAAACTACTTTTAATGATAGTTGCCAGCCTACAGATGAAGATTTGCTAGTTAGTATTGTATTTCAAGGTGGCAAAAGTTAGTTATATTAGCCTGAGTTATAAATTTATCTGAGGTATATGTGGTTTTACAAGTGTTTATTTGATGTCTTAATGGCTGAAAAACAAGTGGGGTGTCCGAAGTGGAGGGGTCCTCCTTTGCATCCGGAGATAGGCTGCTTTTATTCCAAAGCTTGCAGGAGACTGAAGACAGATTGCTGAAATCCTTAGACATTTCTACAAAAACTAGATGAATGTAAGTAACTGACAAGGATTTTTCTTAAAATCATAGTAGAATTTGTGTGCGAGAAGGGTATTTAGCTATGATGTAATTGTTGCTATGCGACAGTGCTCATGTTACGGAAACCAAAATACCCACCACAAATTCATCCAACCAAGCGTGGGATTATTTTAATCTTTATATTCTTTTTTTTTCCTTGATGAACTCTAATGCAGTGTACATTGTGAATCTTTTTTTTTTTAAACATTCTGTCTGAAGACAATGCTATTTCCAGCAATTTGCAAACAACCGTCTGAGGCGTCCTCGGGCAGTCTGGCTTCAGCCTGATACCTCCTGTAAATACAGCTGCTGTCGCGTTGTGTTGCTGTCTGCAAAGGTCTTTGCGATAGCAAACTCTGGTCTTTGAGCCAACCAGGAGAACAGGGATAACGTGTCTCTGCCTGCTGTTTATAGTAAAATAGGAGGAGAAGGCAAAAAATGGTAAATGTTAGGATAAAGACAATTATTGATGTTTCTTTACCACAATTTTAAACCGGCTGTTCTGGATCACTAAGGAGGATACAATGATGATTCACGATCCATGGGAATACGCTTTAGCAGATGATGAATGAGTACAAGAAATACAAGCCTCAACCAGGCAGTAAAGCCCAGGCTCATAAATCCTGGTCTGTCTCTATAGGCAAACTCTTGGATTTGGACCAATAATGATCTGTTTATTAATTTATTATAGAAAGATTGCTATTGCAGGAATTGGAACTGAAGTACAGCCTGCCCCGTAACAAGGGTTGTTTTCTCCTCCTGGTGTATCTCATAGTTTTATGGGGTGGAGATAGCATGAGGGGCTGTAGCTGGTGGCTGTGGCCGCTGCCTGATGCAGTGCTTTGGGCGGCAGAAGGATGGAATGCCTTTCACCAGGCTCCACGTGCCAAGTGCAGATGCAGTTAGCTTTTCCATGCAGCATGGTTTCATCCCTCCCTCAGGCTAGTGACTCCAGGTGAGGCACCCCTGTGGCTCTTGGAATTGTTAGCTGCTATTGGAGCATCACAGCTTGGTGGCAGCTCCATCCTCATATCCTCCTTGAATGGCTTCCTCTGCAGAGTGGATAACCCCAGAGCTCACATGACCTTCAGATGTTCTCAGGTGCTTCTGGAAGAGAAAAATGGCATTTTTAATTGCAACTTGCTTTACACACACACACACACACACACACACACCCTTTCAGTTTAGGGCATTGTACAAAATAATTGCCATGTATGAAGATGTAGTTTAGAGGTCACCACCAACATAACGCCCATGATAGGAATTTTCTTCAAGTTTGCAGACCTTCACAGTTTGAAGGCCAGGAATGTATGTTTTTACTTCTTCACGCATTCCTATTTGCTGAATTTTGTCATATTTGACCTCACTGATCTTCCTCCATCCCTTCTAGGCTTGTCCGATGCTTGGCTTTTTGCTTGCCCTCACCCCACCCACCTTTCCTTGTTTTCAGCTGATGCTTTGCAAAGATTGAGCAGTCATTCTCTAGCTTTCCATACCACGGGAATTGCTGTTAAATGTTCTTTTCTGCCCCATTTTCTACCTTTTTTTTTAACCTGCCAAACCTCAGTTTTGAGGACATTCTTTTGCTGTTTAAAAAAAAATTGGTAAATGACCGAGGTCAAGACTGGGAAGAAAAATATTGTTTGGCATGCGATCATCTGGCATGAGCTCAGGTGTTGAGCAAAGTCTGTTTTCTGGCATGATCCCCGGTGAGCTTGATGTCCCAGCCAGCAAACCTCAGCCTACTTGCACAGAAAAACTGCATTTCATAAAGATAACTCGTCCTATGAAATGTTTGCTCAGCCGTCAAAAGCTCTGTAAATATTTGTGGAGGTCTGCAGGTTTTACTGGTCCTGTGTAATAGGGGGAGAAATCTGACAGGCTGGATTAAGTCATCAGTGTTAAAACAATTTGTTCATCATGGTTTGGAGTGAATTAGTTAAAAAAAAGCATTGATTTGATGCAGAATGTGGTGATATTTTGAAGGTGATGCCTGTGATGTTTTGAAGCATCTTGGATATGCAGAGTTTCTCACACCATGCTGCTCTGGCTCCAAGCAGCTTTCCATGTCATTTAGACAAAAAAAAGTACAAAAATTAAAAATAAATTAACTGAAGATAATTAAATTAAAATTAAGTAAAAAATAATTAAATAAAAAATAAAATTAAAAAAATATTAAAAAGGATCTTTCTCCTCTTCCCTTCTCTCCAGCAAGGGTTTTTGTGTATCTCATCACTGCTGCTAGGCATGAACCTATTTTATCTTTGTTGCTGCTGAAGACAAAAGCCAACCATCAGAAGTCAGCTGCTGAAGTCTGGGAGGCTTGGTTCAAATTTCTGTTTTCCTTGGTGATGGAAGAGTGGGTGTGCTCCAAAAAATGCTGCCATCAGCTGTGTGCCATATGACAGGCAGAGAAATAACAAGCTACACAAGTTACTGATTTATTATCTGGCAATATGCCAATATGCCATTGCATGTAACGTATTTTCAAAATAAAGGACACTTAGAGTACTTAACTCATGTTTAGGACAGGAAGGTTTTCAAACTGCAGGACTGAAATAAAACACGACTCAGTTTATCGTTGGTTTCCCCAGGTATTGGCTTGGGTCATTTCCTTCCCTGAGGAATAGGTCTGGAGCAGCTTCATTTGCCACCCCCTTGTTCCTGAGTTTCTACCTATGATGAATGTTAAGTGTATATAGTATATAATATATTATTTATATCTACTGTAGTATCGTAGGATAATTTGAGTTGTAAGGGACATTAAAGATCATCCACACTCCTCTGCCATATATAGAATATAAACTATAAACTATGAATCCTCAGTATTCTTAAATCTGTGTAGCAGCATCCTAAGGTAAGCAAATTAGACAGTATGCTTAAAATATTATTAGAAGACATTGTAAAAAACTCTCTTGATGTGATTTGCTTGTGTGAAAATGTGGAGTTTTCTGTATCTTTTCTACGTTGGAATTTGCTGCCCATAGGAAACAGACTTGAGTTGCTTTGGGTTTTTTAAATTTGATTCCCTCTCCTTCACTTAAAGCCTAGTGCAGTGAAGTACTGCCTCTGTGAACCCCAGCTTCTGTGGAAGTATCACTATTGTGGTTGACTTTGTTAAAACTCAAGATAAATGCACCGAGAGCTCCTGTTTGCCAGTTGAGGAGTGTGTAAGTTTAAGGTTTGAGCATGTATTGTGATTAGGAGAAAAAGAGAGAAGAGCAGAATTGATCTGGGAGGTGGACAACAGAAAGGCCAACCTTTTTTTTTGTTTGTTTGTTTCTAACCAAACACTGTGATTGTGCTACAGAAGAATTAATTCAGGTAAAAACCTGGTGAGCTGAAGAGACACATTCCACATGGGGTTGTCACCACTGTTGCCCGGGCAGTTGGCTTGGCACAGTAGCAAGATTTTCTAGGGATAGCATATGACAACTATATGTATACACAGAGATATATGTATAGATATATATCTATACACATACACGTACTGTGAACCCATTATCAGTGTGAATGAATAAGAGAAGAAACAGGAATGAGTGTATTTATTGATCCAAGTTGGGAGTAGAGACTGGAAAAGGAAGAAGACATTTAGCCTGGAGGACTAGTGTAGTGTTGACCATGACTGCTGCAGAGGTCCCCTAAGGCTGATAGAATCATATAAGGACTGTGTTGATATTTATTTATGTATTTAATAATATTTATTTATTTTATTTAATTATTTCCCTTTTTAGTTTAGATGGTAATTAAAGAAATTAATCTGCCAGCAGATCACGCAGCATCTTTAGGTACACTTCTCCTTACCGATGTTAGGCTGAGAAGAAGGATGCTCCTGCAAAGGGAGCGAGCAGGACCACAGCAAGCTGCATTTTGCCAGCTGAGTCATGCAAAACCAATCTTACCCGTTTTAAGAGCAAACTATAATTGATGACTGAAACCTGCTGTTCCCACTGAAGCGTAGGGAGCTGATTTGAACTGGGAGATGGATGCTGCAGAGTTGGTGTAGCACGTACAGCTGGCTGCACAAAACCCTGAGCTGAGCTGACTGTTTTAAATCACTTTTTCTGGTGATGGGTAGGCCAAATTATAATAAAATACAGTCTCAGGCTGCGTACATAAAGCAGACACGAATTTGTTGGTACATGATGATCAGTCTCAAAATAAAGCCAAATTCACTTGCCGTTTGCCAAGAAGCCATTTAAATGGTCACCTTAAAGGAGAAAACCATCTCAAGGAGCAACTTTTTTCAAAGCCATCTGCCAACACTCCATAAGTGTTTTGCAGCTTAAAACTGGGTGGCAGAAGAAATGCAGGAGAAGGCTTTTTTTCAGAACCCCTGCATTGCCCAACGATGTCATTAAAATAAAGCAGACTTTAAACCTCTCTATAGACTGTGTATTTGCAGAGCATGCAGACATGTTTATATATATTGTGTCTGGGGGCATGTTATTAAAAATATGTATATTTTATATCTATATATATATTTTATATATGTGTATATAGCTGTGTGTATAAATTCCTTTTCTACTTAATTTGAGAACAAACATAATTCTTGTTCATAAATGAAAACGTCGGCATAGTCAGCTTCTGCATCTTCTTCTGGAGGGATGTTGGGAACTCGAGGCATCCGGGTCATCTGCAGCACATAAGCGCTGGCACCAAATGAGACATTGGTCTTGTTCATTTGAGAACTCTCTAATAATGAGATTTTCCTATATTTGTCATATCCATCTTATTTTAAGTATCAAATTGCACTGGGATATTTCTGCTGAATGCTGGAGCTGGCTCACGATGCTAACCTGCTTTGGATGAATTAGCAATTAATCCTCCTCAGGAAAGATTCTGGGTGGATCTCTCTTGGGTGGAGCGATTTCCCCACACCTTCCTTCCATTTCCATCCTTGGAACAGCTTTCCTAAGCTCCCCAAGATAGATTTTAGGATACGAATGTATATGAATGTATCCAGAAAGGAGCTTTTATAAGGCTTAGCTCCTTTAGTTTATAATTCAACAATGTGCTATTTAAAGTAACTTTTAAAACATTCAATATTACATTATTTTCTGCAAGATTTTCCATACAATATGCAAAATATGGGTTCTTTTCTAGTTTTTGTACTGAACTTTTTGAGAAATTATTCGTTTTCTTGTCCATCGGCAGTCTGCAGTGTTAATGGTACCTTATTACCGGGTAAGCAGTCAGAGAGAAACAATTTTATATGCTTGAGTTCAGTGGCTCTAAGGTTCTGTTTGCAAAGGTTTATATTTTTGTGGATGCTAAAGTGATTTGTAATGTTCTTTTAATGTTACTTTAAGCTGAGGAAGTCAGGTAGGAAGGGAAAAAGATGTGGAAGGGAGTTTAAATCCTGTTTTTTCACTTTGCAAACACTGTGTCTGAAGCTGAAGCAGATGGTATTAGAGTCAAGAAGAGAGGAATTTCACACCCTTCTGTTTAGTTGTGGATTTTTAGGCAAAATATATATACATTTAGAGACCCGAAAGTATCTGCCTGTCGATCACATAGATGCATGCCTGTGGCTTGGTATTATACAAATCTTTAAGACAAGAATATGATGGGAAGCGTTCCCATGTGGAGCTAAGCTGGAAAATGGATGTTTTCAGTTGATTTCCCACTTTATTTTGGGCATTTTCATTGTATAAACAAGGTTTTCCTATGCCTTGGTAAGGAAAGGCTCGGGCAGATAAACTCGTGGGGCTTATATAGCTCTATTTGGGAGGAGGTGAATTATCTGGCGGTGCTTTCCTCTGCTCTTGTGATTTACTCGAGCGTTTCTGAAGCAGGGATTGCCATACGTTTGGGAAACAGTAAATTCCATATTTCCTTTGCATATGGTTTCATGCAAATAATTAATAATTTTGTTTTACATTTCCTTCTTAATATGCTTTAATTGTCTAGTTGGACTGCATAAAAGCTGAAACAGCGCCGTATGCTATGTTTTGCCCTTCTCTTTACCTTCAGCTTTTCCCCAGCCCCAGGGAAGTGGAAAGAGCATCATCCCTGACTTCCGGTTTTAGATGTTATTTTTTGGGGCTGCTTCTCAGTTTTGCCTGTGACTCGTGGCAGGACACCTACAGCACAAGGCGTGTACCTCTTGGGCACTGAAGTGCTGAGATGTTTTGATGGCTCCTGACTTGCAGCCTGAGTTGCTGGGTGCCCAGCACCCTCCAGACCTCCTTAGATAATGGCAAATTTTTGACCTTTATCCCTTGGTAGTGCAGCAAGTTCCATACATCATGGAAAAACTCAAACCTTTATATTCAGGCCTGATCTTTCATAGCCTTTTAGTTTTCATTTACTAGTCCTTTGGTCTTGTGCTTTAAAGTAGGTGGGAAACTTCTTACTATGTTTTTTTATTTTGTATTTTTATCACATCTCTCCTGTTCCATGTCTTCTCTGGGTTTCTGTGCTCCTCTTAAGTTTTTCAAGCTCATAATCAGTCCCTCCAACCACCTCTTAATTTTACCGAATGGTTTAGGGTAGCAGTAGAACCCAGTGAGCACAATACTTTAGATAAGCCTGAGCTTAAAAATCATATTTAATGCTTTTTGCTCTAATTATGCTTTTTAGCATTTGGTTTTACTTACTGTTGATTATGGCTGCAAATGCAGTAATTCATAATAGAGCACATGTGGATGCACAGAGGTGTTTTCCAGCACCTCCAAGATACTGTTGGGCTCTTGGGTATTTTCTTCTAGATGACACATAGGAAACTTCAGTTCTGCTGTGGATTAGAGCCTATTTCTGTTTGGCTTAGCATCAAAATAAAGTCCTGATAAGAGACCTGATCCAATGCTCCTGTATAGATAATGGAACTTGCTTCTATACATGTTGAACTATAAAATTATGGATGTTTTCTGTTTGTACCAGTGGAGTTTACGTCAAGCCTTGTGTCCCCGTTAGGAAGGTTTTCCTGATGCTCAGCGCGTGTATTTTAATCTTAAATTTGTTATTCTGTGCAGCATGAACAGTGTTTATACTCTGAGGTCTGTTGTTGGCAGGCAAGGTTTCTCTTCAATAGTACTTAGCAATCTCTTTACTAGAATTCCTTTAATTTTTGTATCTAAAGCTGTTGGATATCCTGTTGTATTCTGTTTGGTACCCCAAATTTTACGTGCTGATATACCTTAGATAAGTTGTGTGATATTCAGTAGAGACTTACACTTGGATTCTGAATACATGCATTTCAAATGAACTCACATTTTATTGTCCTTTTTTATATTCTTTAGGGTGATCTTTTTATGTTTTAACATCACAAATCGTGTTTCATGTCATAGCGTTTAGGTCTGTCTGAGCATTTTAAGCTCTTAAAAAAACCCATCCCTTGAAAACAAGCAAATCTCTTAATACTGCCTTTTCTTATGAACCTCTTTCCTGCTTAGCTGTATCTTTCTAAATGTAATTCCATCGTGAAGTACATATATATATTTTTTTCCCTAAAAAGAGGCCAGATGAAGTCATTAATCCCCTTCTCTCCTGAGCTTCAGCTGAGTCAGAGAGGCCAAATCCACGTTATGCAATTTTGCTGACCTGGCTGCTTCAGCAAGTGCGCCAACATAGCTGAAGCCCCACAGCCTTTCTCTAATTTGGATGACAGCTTTTGAAAAGTGATTGGGCTTGCACCAGCAGAACAAGTCCCTTCAGTACCGTGTGGTGCCAATGCTCCTGTCCTGTGAGCGTTGTCATGGTCAGGGCATAAGACTTGCCACAACTGGAAAGAGTTAAATCTACTCGTGGTAGCTATACAGGTCCCCTGAAAGAGCAGTTGGTAGCATCTCACCCAAAAAGTAAATGACAGTGTGGAGCTGCTGGACTCTAAAAAAACCCAAAATATCTTTTTTTGGTTCTTTGCTCAGTTCCTTTTGCTGATTTTTGGGAGCTGAGTGCTTTCCTTTGCAGTGAACGTGCAATGCTCCAACTTCCAGCAGACCAGGTTTCATCTGTCCAGGGATGGGAGGAGTAAATCTGTACATTTTTGTTGGGAGCAAGTATGCCAAAAATAGGACTCCCTGGACTTTACTGCACTAGAAACTTTTGCAAATAGCAGTTGGTTCATGATGTAAAGGTCTTGTAGGAATAGGACATTTGAATTCACCTCTAAACATGACTTAGTTGTAATTCAAGGTACAAATTTCAGCTGATTTGTAATTAACCTATAGTTTGAGGCTTATTTGTTTGAATGGGCTTTGGTGTTTCATGTTGTCTTCATTTTGACTGTATAGCTGTTAAATGAAAACCTCGTGTTGTTTGGGTCAAATTCTATAACATTCAGGTGCTCTGCGAGGACCCTTCGTCCATCAGGGGATGTCAGAGACATTTTTATCATACTCAGCAGTGAAGGCATATTCTGGAGGTAGCTTTTAAGGAGATCTCCTGAATTTTGCAGAAAATTGGTCATTAGAAGATGAATTTAGAAATCTTATACAAATCATACGAAGATTAATAACTTAAACGTAATTAATTGTCATGTATACATATGGACAGCAATGAATTTACTCTAAAGCTTCTGTCTTTATGCGGACAGTTTACATGGTGATCTGCAGAGTGCAAACACCCAAGGAATTATATCGATCAATCACAGAGCCATAGTTGGTTTTCCTGGGCTGGGATTATGAAGGAAACCAAACCAGTAACTGGAAAAATGCTAGGGAAAAAAAAAGAAACAAGGGGAGTTTTCTTCCATTTCAGCTTTGGAGAAACTGCTCTGGGATGGTTCCTGCTGCTGTGTATGCGCCTGTCTTTAAATGAGAGTGTGTATCTGTGTTATTGTGGAAAAGATTGGATTTAATCCCTCTTTGTATTTGGCCAATGCAACTGGAGGTTGCATTGGGGGTGGAAGAGAGGGAGCAACAGACAGACAGATGTGGGGAACAACTGCACAGCTTGGGAGTGAGTGTTTCTGAGCCAGCTCAGAGGAAAAAGAAGAGCAGAGGAGGGAGCAGGGTCTGCCAGAACCCTGCAGCTGAAGAAACCGAAGCCAGAAGGTACATGATGACTCACCTCAGGTCATGCACTGTCCTTTGCAGACCTGAAGACAGGCTTAAAGTAGAGATCTTGAACTCATTGGTCTTTTATGGTCATTTACCAGAGATTTTTTTAAAACCTTCGATTGCTCAGTTGTTACTTTGCACCAGTCTTTGGAGTAGTTGAAAACTTTTGATGTGGACATAAGAGTTTCACAGCAACTTTCGCTGTGCAGACTTACAGATGTCTAGATGACTTCTGGAGCAGAGTGATAGCATCTGCCTGGTGTAAATGTATGCAGACTTAAGTCTCTGAGTAATTTTTATGGGAAGTGGGATAGTGTAGAGGGGGGAACGCTGTGTATTGCCCCCATAAAGTAGGTAAAAATCCAGTCACAATAGTAAATAGGTAAGCCAAGTAACATGTACTAGCCTCCCATTGCCATTAAAATGAGGCTGCTGTTTTCTCGTCACAAGGTTTATTGCTCTCTGAGTGCTCAGGACCAATCCTGAGTGGCTGAAGCTGGGACTAATGGACCCTGAATCCGATTAAGCGGCTGTCAGAAGCAGGCGGTTGACAAATGATGCTGGCTCCCATTACTGCTGCACAGATCACCATCTCTCTTTTAAATCACTGAGGAGAAGCTTGTGCTTGCTCAAGAAATATGATGTCTTCTACAGTTGGCTGCATTGCTGGATATTTTTCCCAGCTTGCACTGAAAATGAGCGTTAGTCAAATATATGATTTTTAAGTTCCTGTAGTTTAGCAGGGACTTGTGAATGTTACTCTGCATGCCAGCTGCATCCTGGTTGCTCTGCAGGAACCTAAGGAAATAAAAAATAAAAGAAAAAAGTAGAATTCATAATACAGGATATTGTCTTCAGGATATTATTCCAATGGGATGTGTTATGTTTTGAAACTGAAAGGCTTTAGGGCCCTTAAAATCTTCTTCTCCCCTTGCATGTGTATGCATAGAGTAGGTATTGTTGGTATAAAGGTGCATGATGTCTCAAATAGTGAATTCAGGATTTTGTAATTTTTTAGAAAAAAAATGTTGAGGTGTCTCAGAGCACTTCAGGCTCTTTAATTCTAGAAATAATATATGTAGAATTCATGTTTCTTTTGGATGAGGATACACTGGAGAATTGGAAGAACATCGTTTTTGTTCATATTGAAAATAAGAGCAGAAGCAATGATAACATTGAATTTGATTGTTGTAAAAGTATGTCATATTAGTGTAATTTTGAGTATTTTTTTCCTTTTATTCTTCAATTCTGCCATTGAAACGTCTTGTGAGAGAGAAGTGCAAATGCAGCTTGGATCAGTAGGACTTTTTTGAGCACATGGAATAAGGTGCACTTCCAATACTGCTTTTTCGAGAGAGTCACAAGTCTTAAAAACATGTAATAAAATGATTTTTAAGTTCTACTTTCTTCCAGATGCCCTAAATAATTTCTATAGAAGATTTCTTGAAGTAATCCAGTTGAAAATCTGTCTCAGAGGAGATAACCTTTATAAAAGATTGGAGTTATTTTGGTGAAAAATAAATAACTTTTTTCTCCCATCATGAATGTGAGGACAGATCATCTCTTTTATTGTAGAAGGTCGTGACTTCGCTGGCCTGGGAGCAGTGGTTTCTGGTAGCTCAAGATCTCTGTTTTAGCCCTTTTAGCACCAGCTGTTAATAATACTGGGAGATACAGAAGAGCAGAGCCCAGTGAAGCAGGAAAGGGAATGACATTGCTTTTTATGTGTAATCAAATGAATATGTTGTAACCACCTTTTATTCTAGCAACTAAATACTGAATATTAATTGATACAAATATATTGTATAATGCTTTAACAGCAAGCCAGGAAAATGAAAGCAAGAAGCAACAATGCATAATATGCTGTGTATCCTCAGTAAGCAATGTCTGCCCTATGTGAGCAAAAGTCTGATGCATTCCAAATTGCGAAATACAGTGTGGTTCCCTGTGATTCAGATTGTTCAAGTGGTTCTTCATCATTTTCTCTAGCATCAAAAAGTATATTGGTGGCATATTAGCAGAAGAGATGTTTATTTTGGGTAATGATGCATCAGTTTCCAAAGAACCCTTTGAATTTCAGCTTTTTGTTCAGTTTACACCCAATAGCATTGTAATATCGTGGGGTGTTTTTTAGGAGGAATATAGAGCAGAAGGAATTAGCTGGCACAACATCGACTACATAGATAACTCCAGCTGCATCAACCTCATCAGTAAGAAGCCAACGGGCCTGCTCCATCTACTGGATGAGGAAAGCAAGTGAGTAGGAAACTGTTGGGTTTGCTAACGGTGCTTGTTTTTCCACTTGAAAAGTGTTTTCTGTTAAGTCTTACCTCTTGTGATTCTTCCCAGAAAGATGCTAATAGCTCACTGGGCTGATTTATCTTATGTCTCTAGTTTTGTTTCCAGGGTGATAATGCAAACAAGGAAGAATCAGCAAGCCGAGCAAAAAGCCTTAACAAATAATAATTAAAATTCTGTTTCACGAATTTCTTCCATTAAAGGGAATAGCAAAGCTTTCCCTTGCTTCTCTCCTCACTTCTTTCCCTGTCTCTTGTGGTCTAATAACGTGAGGATGCTTGAAGTTGAGCTGAGTGAATGGATTATCCAAGAGCATGAGTTTAAGCAGGCTCTGTGGGTGCTGTTGTTGAAATATAAGGTGGATTCATCAATTCAGTGAACAGAGGCTATTTGTGTGTAGGGGCTGCGCTTCTGTAGGTTTTCATGGGCATCAGGGATGCAGCTCAGATTTGCATCCTTGGTCATACCCGTCCAGGTCACCTTGATAGAAGTTTAGATGTGCATGTGGCTTCTGGGTCTGCCTTTGGTGGAAACTTCTGAGCGTAATGGATCTCCCATTGGAAGCATGTGCCAGTTTTCTCCATGTGAAGGTCAGGGAAAGGCCAAGTTGATTTGTAATGTTGCCTTGGATCCATGTGGCTCCAGTCCAGGGCATGAGCTCTCCTTCTGCCATTTACTTGCAGGATTTTCCCCTGTTTTTTGTCTCTTTGTCCAGAAACACAGCAGCAGTGATACTGTACTAGGCTAAACCAATTAGGTAAAGTTGTGAAATACACCTTCAAGCTGCAGATATACATGAAATCTGAGAAGATTGGTTTGCTCTCATCAAGAGACTGTTTTTCCTTCCTCTCTTATGCCAGGATCACATAAGTAACTCCTAAGTTAGATTTGCAGGTAAAAAGGCTTAGTATTTCCTATGCAATCTAGGCCTCAAAACCAGAAACAGAAACAAGGGGTTTCAGATAAACACAGCTACCTTGAGTAATTTCTATAGGTGTATGGTATCTACAATAAAAATACACCTATTTATATGTCTATAACTGATTTCAGACCATTACTAAATCAGTTAAAAGTTCTTCAGACGCCAGATAGACCTCTTATTTGTATATAACCACAAGAGAATGTAGAAAATAAGTGTTGGCTTATTATCTGTAGGCACAGAAGTGGAAGCTCAGAATATCTCTATTTTCCTGTTTGTAGTCAAGCAAAAAGTGTAAAAGTTCTTTTTTGTTTGGTTTACACCCATATTCTTTTTAATTCTTTCCCTTCAGTTTTCCTCAAGCCACAAACCAGACGCTGCTGGACAAATTTAAGCGTCAACATGAAGGGAACTCCTACATTGAATTTCCAGCGGTCATGGAGCCGGCTTTCATCATCAAACACTACGCGGGCAAAGTGAAGTACGGAGTGAAGGTCTGTCAACCAGCTGTTCCTCAGCAGCTGTTTTCATTTAAATCATCTAGCTGTGGTGGGGAAGGAGAGCCCCAAAAGCTCCACAGGGATGTATGGAAGAGGGCTTGGCTAGAGGAGAGATGGCGAAGGTTGGAAGAGAAGTGTTTGGTGAAAAGGTTGGCTGAAATAAGAAGATGGCAGGGATTGTGTCATCCTGTTCACAGTATCACAGTATCATAAGGTTGGAAAGGACCTCAGAGATCATCAAGTCCAACCTATAACCCAACACCAACACCAACCCATCATCTAAACCATGTCACTCAGTGCCTCATCCAGTCTCCCCTTAAACACCTCCAGGGTCGGCGACTTCACCCCCTCCCTGGGCAGCCCATTCCAATGGCCAATCACCCTTTCAGTGAAGAACTTTTTCCTAACATCAAGTCTAAAAAGTCTGTTCTCCTTGTTGCAAGCTCTATGCGTCTGTGTTTTGGGGAACAATTAGGGATGCACACTGATGTTGATTTTACTTCCCAGTAATGGGTGGAAATTGGATATTTGGTAGCCTTTCATGACTTGGTTCACAGAGAAGCTACCCTTTTTTTCCATCATTAAGCCATGTTTTAATACAGGTTACATGAGCACAGGTCTTTGTGTCTCACTGCTGTGCATAATTTTCAAAATCCCATGAAATGATTTCAAAGTTGAACTTACTGGTATTCTTGCTAATTGTTAGCAGAAGCAAGAGGCAGGTGGGTGAGCCTGTATGAAAAACAGCCTTGGGATTTACAACTGCAGATCTGTGGTTGCTTCTGATGCAATAGATACACCTGAGAAACTTGAGCATCAGCTTCAGAGAGCAGTGCTTTGGGATAAAACTTTTATTTTCTAGACATAAAGAGGTATCTAATATGGGGGCAGAAAAAGAGGCAGGAATTAATAGTTGTACTGTCCCAGGGGTAGCCCAGGGATGGTGTATCTTGTAGATATTGTTTATTTTCCTCTTTTCTCCCCCTCCTCCTTCTCCTGTGGTAGGATTTCCGGGAGAAGAACACAGATCATATGCGCCCGGACATCGTAGCTCTCCTGCGAAGCAGCAGAAACGCCTTTATCTGCGGGATGATTGGCATTGACCCGGTGGCCGTCTTCCGCTGGGCAGTCCTGCGGGCCTTTTTCAGGGCGGTGGTTGCTTTTAGGGAGGCTGGAAAACGATATGTGGAGAAAAAAACTGGTATGTGTGCCAATCTCCTAATCCTAGAGCCTGTGAGCAGCATAGATCTAATGTATTACTACAGTATTTTAAGTAGCCTGTCTGGCTTATTTAAAGCTATTAATCTATTAAAACCCAATTAAGATTTTGTATAAATTTTTGCTGTCCAAAATTAACCTTGAAAGGTACATTTGTGGTAGGGTTTTAACACACTGTAAGAAAACATTTTCATTTTACTGCTGATTTAACTTTTCATTTTTTTAGGATGCATACATAGGAAATCCTGGATTATTTGAATAGAAACATAAAAATTATTCAGCAAATAAGGCAAATTATTTTTGCTAGGAATTCTTGAACTGTTAGTTCCATCTGGAGAAAAAAAAAAGAAATAAATCTGTGTAATTTCTGAAGCTATTCACCCTTTAAGCTGCAAGAGAGCATGTCTCTTGTCTGGGAAAATTCATTGCTTTGCAGTCATCCAGAACCACCTCATGCCAAACGCGGAGGCATTAAACTAGAGGAAAGTAATGGTGCATCATCATGCTGTGGCAGGCAATACCTGGCTGTGCTTTTAGACTCATCTCTCTGCATAAAGCAATTTTGAAAAGACAAGTTCACGCTATTGCTATTAATTTCTGGGCGCAAGAGGGCTTGAAATTCATGATGAAGTTAGAGCCTCAGCAGGCAATATGTCAGCAGAGTTAAAATTAAGCAAGGAGCCACCCCATGAGGTTTTTTTTCAGTCAGAGAGATGTGCGTCAAGGAGAGCCAAGGAACCTGGGATAAGGATCATAGATATGGAAACCATACAACAGATAGAGTCATTTTATAGCATCCCAAGAAGAGCAAGAGGCAAAAAACAGCTTTCAGCTCATGAGGCTCTGCCTCTCGAACTGCTTGGGTAAGGCGTAAGAGAAAAGTTGTTTCTCATGAACCTGGGTCTCTGGCTCATCAAGGCAGCATTTTTAGACAGCGTTGTTTCGTAACGCTAAGAGGTAGATGACAAAGACATTTGGCATTGGGAGAAATGTGACTCAAAAGAGTTTGCTTCCAGAATCCATATTTGCATTTTCCTAGCATTGTCTTTTCATGTTGCATGACAACCAGGCTGAACTAAAGCGAGCTGGTCAAGGAGACAATAAAAATATATTCAGTCTCAGGAAGTAAGAGCTAATTTCAAGCCCTGCTTTGCTTTCTGTGTGTCTGACAACTGATCATGCCTGCCACGCTAGTCTTCTCGCTAGCTTTCTGCTTTTCAGCCTTGAATTTGTGGCTAACTTGCTTATATCTATCTCTATATATATATATCACTATATAGATATAAAATAGAGTCCTGAAGGTTTTTTTCTAGATAATTCTGAGACTCAGTTCTTGCATCACCTTTTCTTTCCTTAGCAAAACTAACCAATATGCAGTAATGGCTGAGTTTCTAACATTTCCTAGCACATGGTGCTTCTCTTTTCTCTATCTGGTATGCTTTAACCTGCTGTCAGGTGGCTTTGTACTTTGTAACCTCTGAGTTCTGAGTCAAAAACAATCCAAAACAAAACAAAACCCCCTCAGAAATCTGGGTTAGGTTTGTCTTAAACTTTCTGATGCTCCTCAGGTAAATTTTACCCTGAATTTCTGTGTGGATCTTCAGCCTGAACTGGGCAAAAGTCATTAGAAAGTTACCATTATACAGGCAAAAGTAGTGGGAGGAGATTACTTAAGTGTGATTCCCATAGTGAGATACACCTTATCCACTGGGAAAGCTTGCCTTACAGGTGGTGACAGAGCTGGGACCACTCACATTCAGCTGCCTCCGAACTCTATGGAGAGGTGCCCATCATTGCCTCTCATGACTTCTGCCCAGGCAGTGGTAACACTTAGCAAGGTGGTACCTGTAGTGGCATTTCCACTGCCAGATACTCGTGGTCCCTCCTGCTCCCCAAAGTAATGCAGAAAAGCCCTGAATCAATGCTTCGTGTCTAAGGCAGAAGGCATTTGTGAATTATTAAAGAGTTATTAAAATTGCCCCATCTCGATAGACAGAAGCAGACGGCTGAAGAGAGCATGTGTTTTCAGGTTTGTTTTTTTTTTAACCAAGTCTTACTGGCATTAATAACCCTGATTTGGAGACCTCACCACCCACAGACATGGAGCTTTTGATAGAATGATGATAGGTTAGCTGAGTGTCACTTCACACACACATTCATCCAAGCGTGCTCGTGTAATATTTGTGTGTAATTTTTAAAAAGGGGTGCTGCTCCGTTCTTGGTTTCTGAGCTGCTCTCTGCTGCTTCTGCCATCCATCAGGCAGGTGTAGTCAATGAGCAGGGAAATATTGGAAGCATGTTTGGATTTTTTTTTAAATTAATGGCTCTTTGCACTCTTTTATCTTAACCCCAAATGGATCTCTCTTGGTTTTACCTGTCTGAAGGCCTGTCCAAGTCATGCTTGCAATACCCAGCGGGGATTTTAATGAAAAAAATCTCCAGCTTATGTACAAGCAGCTCTGAAAAATTTTGCTCTGCTTTCTTTTGGCATTATCTTCTCCATGCCAGCAATGCCAACCAGTGCTGCAGATGCTTCTCTAGGGATAATCAGCATTTTCTCTTGTTGGCTTTTGGGACTCTCCTAATGTCCACATAGTGCAGCTTTTACTGACTGTGTGACTGTCCTCGTTAATCTGGAAGTGAAGAGCAGCAAAGTGGTGTCACTGTGAATTCTGTTGGGTACCTTTCTCTTCTGCCTGAGAGATCTCTCTTGTGGTGCTGCCAGCCCTCCTCGGATGTGGTGTGCTGCAATTAGCTGAAAGGTGGACTTTTTGATTAATTGGATTTTTAGATATATATGTCATTATAGAGTTTATATGGGAAGATTGAAATAGTCCAAAGAAATTACGTGTTTGAACTGGATTTAATAATGAACTTTGATTAAAGGAACATTATCAAGCTTTTTAGCAAAGAAATTTGGCTGAGTGACATTTTTTGTCTCTATCATCAGTATGAATGTATTATGCAAAATACCCAAATTCTAGGAAGGAAAACTTAACGGAAGAACTCGTGCTGTTCACGTAAATCAGGCTGTTAAGAGTCCTGACTGTCTTCTCTTGATTTTGCTGGACACAAACCTAAATCCTTACTGAGGGAGGGTTTGTGGTGGTGGGGCTGTTTGCAGCCTTGATGGGCTCTCCGTATGCATCCATCCACCAAGGTTTGCTGCTGGGGTTGGTGCCCATTGTGGCTCACCTGTGCAATAACACAATCTCAAAAACAATCCTATTGACTTCTGCAGATTTATTCTTGAAGTCAGCCAACAAAAAAACCAACCCCCCCCCCCCAAAACAGTAAAAAACCTCCCTGGATTTGCCAAATCTAGATGATAACAACCAAAAAAACGGGCTTTGAGGGCTCATTGAGATGAATGAAGTGGTGTTAATGCAAGGAATATGTCCTTGACAGTGTTCCTCTCTAAAGTTCAGATTGGTCCTTTCTGATGATTTAATGTGTTGGTATGAAATGCTTCCTTACTTGCTGACACAATGGAACTCAGTGATCTCATCACACCTCAGGAGCGTGATATATCCACTTGGCCACTTAAATGATGATGGAGAAATGCTGCCTGCTTGCACTGTAGCCTGTGTAACCTCTCGTCCACCCCGTGGAGCTGAGCCATCAGAGGTCCTCCTGGCCATGTAACATTTTCTTCCAATTTCTGACCTCAAACCCATCCTACCTAACTCCAGACTCTGTGTTCTCTGCCCTTGATGAACATAAAACTTTGTTTAAGGCAAATTTTCTTTTAATTGCCAATACCTGTGCAAAGTGTGGGTCTGGGATACAAGACTCCCGTGTCTGGAGCATCCATGCAGGGGATTGAGGATAACACCTGGCAGAGGCACAGAAAGGGTTTTAAAAAGCAGTTAATAAAAATAAAGATTGATCTAATCATCTGGGTTTTTTTTCCCAGATAATTGCAGTGATTACGCTCTGGCCAATAGTGATTATAAGTGGGGTTGGGGTGCAGTTCAGCTCATCACTCCTGTGCTGTGATGCTGTGTCAGGAGGAAATTGGGGTTAAATTGTGTCAAGCACAAAAACGCGTGATCCTTAAGCTCTCTTGTCCTTCGGGCTTGTTCTTTGCCCTCTCCTGATTTCTGCTTATATAATCTTTCTCTTCTCTCTATTTTTTTTGTTGTTGTTTTTATTTTGCTTCCCAAGGGCATGATGATGCAGTGCCATGTGCGGTTTTGAAAAGTGTGGATAGTTTTAGCTTTCTCCATCACCCAGTTCATCAGAGGAGCTTAGAGATCCTGCAGAGATGCAAGGAGGAGAAGTACAGTAAGGCTCCATCACCCGCCCTTCCCTCTGATACTACACTCACATGACAAGGAATGGAAACCAGGTGCATTCAGCATAGAAAGGGTAAAAATAACGCCCGAGGAGGCTTCTAGGATCCAACAGCTGCCTTTATAGCAATTCTGAGCCTAACAGGAAATTTTAGACAGAGTTGGAAGAGTAGAATTAAATGCAAACCCATGTCTCTTAGATATGGCATTGTTTTGTTGGTGGTGTCCCTGGTCACTTGGTGACGTTAAGTCAGGATGCTGATGCTAGGGGCATTTTCCATGTGTTTTATTGTTGTTATCACATGTGTGATAATAAGTTCAAAGCACCACAGTCCTGGTAGGAATATTCCTGATATAAGGCACGTGGCTGCTACAGCTGGAATTTGACTCTATTCGGATTTCATTGGACTTTAAAAATGACTTTAGCTTCTGAAAGTATTGTCTCCGAGGGCTTTTACTTGAAACTAAAGTGTTTGGTGATGTTATTTTACAGAATGAGTTGGGTAAAGATGCACTTGGTCTCCATTTCTTCCTCTGCACTCCTCTGTCACATAATAAACTCATCCTGCATGACAACATGGACACTTCTGCCTGTGCTACTATATTATATGTTAAAAAGTATTATATATTTGGTGCTGGTATCTTTAGATATGTAATTTTTCTACCATTATTCTCTTCCCTCACATTGCACACTAAAGCTTACAGAAATAGAGTACTGCTGTATGCAGTCTCCAAGGGCAAATCCTTAGCCCAAGTTGCTAACTTAAATGTCG
Source organism: Tapera naevia (assembly GCA_033556795.1). Classification (NCBI taxonomy): domain Eukaryota; kingdom Metazoa; phylum Chordata; class Aves; order Cuculiformes; family Neomorphidae; genus Tapera; species Tapera naevia. The sequence continues at coordinate 905,131 of JAUMJJ010000353.1, forward strand.
TGCAACTTAGGTGTAAATGCAAACCACACAGGTTTTCTCTGCAGAGCTGAGCACGGTAAGTATGGTAGTTGCATGTTAAATCTTCATGACTATGCTTTTCCTGCTAGCAGCCTTATATCAGATTTCATGCTTCCTGCAGCATGTAGCATTAAGGACAAGAGATGTTTTAATTCCTTGTTTATACTTTAATTCTGAATTCAGACTACATTATTTTTTTCTACCCATGCTACTATTGCTACAAGGAAATATGAAGCAGTAACAAAACCAACAGATTTTAATAAGTGGTGTTGTGCTAAGTGATCTTACTGATACTACTAAGAAACTACTCAGTAAAGTAATTTTAATTGCAATTAATAATCAATTTAATTTTAGTTTGTAAGTTAGCTGAGCAACATGTGGAACTTTGAGGGTTTGATTTGCAGTTGCTTAGGTGTGAAGAGGTAAAGTCATACAACTTGAGACACTTAGAGCTTTAATTTAATGTGAAGCAGTGAAGTTGAGCTCAGCATTTTAAAACCTCACTTACTATAGACTAGTTCACACAGTTTGGTCTCTCTTAGGGCAAAGCCAACACGTGGTTCTGACAATAACATTGTTGTAGTTTGTGAATTGGCCAAGAGCATCTGACCTGACAAACGAGTAATTCATGTTCATTCCGAAACCATTTGCGTCTTCCCACAGGGTGTGCTCCTGCAAGCTGCTTCCCCAGGCTTCATGGCTTTGGCAGGCTAAAGTGGACTTGGAGCGTGTATAATTGTTTGATCCTGAATTTAGCGGGCTTACGCGCCCCACAGGCGAGGATGCTTGGGCTGAGACTGGCCCGGGGGACTTGGCTTTTCTGAGAAGTCAGATGAGGTTATAACCATGTCATCCTTGAGAGGGACCAAATAGATCATCTCCGTGCTTTGAATTGAGCAATTAGTTCCAGTTATGCACAAAGGGAGAAAACACTGATTTGATGCATCTATTGAGATTCCCTTTAGGCTGCTTGGTATTGAGCTTGTCTAACCAATGGATTGCCCTTCCCTTACCATCTCAGCCACTTTGCTGATATCTTTTGAATCTATCAGCTAAATTATGATCTTCCTCAAGAGCAAGCCACTGGGCTTAGACATCTCTGAATTTAAGACCAAAACTCTGCTCGTTGATATTCAGAAGTAGAGACTAAACTGGGATTATCCAAAGCTCTTCTCACTGAGAGCAAAGACCTGTTAGGCAAATCAGCTTGACTTTCTGAAATTCTACGGCTGAAGAAAAGGGAATGTGCTTGAAAAATCAGAATAATTTTATCCCTGAAATGTAAAATAGGTCAGCCTGCATCTGAGATGGGTGAAAGGAATGAGTGGTTTCCACTTACACCACTGTTCCTTGCATGCAGCGTATTAACATAGACAATTTAATAGCCTTTATTCACTATACAGGCTTCTCAAAGCCACATGCAAAACCTTTTTGCCTTTCATTTCCAAAATACCTTGCTCAGTTTCCCTGAAAAGAGGCTACAACAATATGACAGATTTTGACTTTGGCATGTGTGTATTTCTTCTTTTAAGAGTCAAGTGATGGCACAATTTACAAAAAAATCTTTTTGGGGGTATGTCTAAGCAATCCTCTTTAACCCAACTTGTATACCATAGTTAAGGAGGACAGAGTTTGCTCCAAAAAGGAAGGCAGAGGAAGTCTTTGAAATACTGGTGAAAGCCTATTTTTCGTGGCTACCAGAGCTCATCAGCAAGCACTCACAGCTAAATGAAATGCTTCAGGTTAGAGAAGCCTTCTGTGCCTTAATGGGAAAGTATCCAGGTATATATGTGACATAAAGAATAGACACATCTAGACCTTAGGTGCTTTCTTACTGAAAAACTAGCTACAAAATGCCAGTGCAGTGTTTTGAGCAGGTTCGTGATGATTCTCTTTTTTCCTGCCTTTCCAATTGGGTTTCTGTGTTCTGAACAAGCAACTTTTAGCATAGAAATACCAGTCTTGAAAGAGGTAAAAGAACACTCCTGGGTCAAGAATTATAATGAATAATGGCTTAAGTGGCAACAAAGGAGATTAAAAAGAGAGTTTTGGATTTTAGGCATAGCTAAGCACTTGGGTAGATTATCTGGCTGGCTTCTTAAAAAATCTCTAGGGTTGGATATTGCAAAACCTCAGCAGGAGTGATTTGGTCCTGCCTTGGAGCACAGGCAGGGTCAAAGATGACATTCAGCAGCACATTCCTGTATTTTTTTTGTTTTTTGCTCGTATTTCTGGGATATCAGATTTAATGACTTAACCCAATGGACCATCAGCCTTTTCAAGCATCTCCTGCCCTATGTTCAGGCTTCAAGACAAGCTGTTATTTCTTAACACATAGAGGAGGACAGTAGGTGTCCTCTTACAGGGATGTCTCCTGTAGAGCTTTGGTAGGAATTCATCTTTTTCTTAGAGATGTCACGCTCTGAGGAATGACAGGTCAGCAAGACAGGCTCAGATCTCTGCGGATTTGCTTTGTGTTCATCTTCAGAATTAAAACATCCTTATGATACCTTTTAGCTCAGCAGCTGGGCTGTATTAAATAGGAAAACAATAAATGCAGGGAGGGGGAGGTATGCTATTGCTTCTTCCTCTTCTGTTTTAAACTTAGCTTAGGCTTCTTAGAGAAGTTTTCTTGCAATTTTTTCTGCTGCAGAAATCGCAGGTTGAAGGAATATACATTTCCCTCATCTTAAGTGAGCACTACAATGTTTTCTGTCTCAGCAGCAATTTTGAGACAGTTAAAAAATTGGTCGGCTGTTTTCATGTCAAATTCAAGCTTATTGGGCCTTTAAATATCTGTAGTTTAGTGACTTGAAAAGTGTGTTGTTGTCTACAGAAATTGTCTTCTGTCTTTGTAAATGCTTGGTTATAAAACATTTCCACTTTGGGGAAGATGACAGCTTGAAACGTCTACTTCTGTAACCGTGTGGGATAAAGTCTTTGGCTATTTATTAAATATTAATTACTCTAAATCTACCCCTATTGAAGTATATAGATTCATTAGGGAAAAAAGTCTTCTTGTGCAGCACATACGACTTGTCCCTGTCAATGTATCTGTAGGAGGGAAGAGGTGTGCAAAGAGTAAATGACCATTTTGCCAAGCACCCTACTTACACCTGGGTGTTTTGCCCATGCAAGCAACTGGGTTGTCCTATGCACAGCGGAGAGCTTAGGATTATTTTGGATGTGTGGGACACAGGTGGCTGGTCCTCTCTGTCACAGAAACCTCTTCCTTCACTCCTTTTGCATACAGTGGGGACAACATGTCCCTAACACAACATGAATGTGTGGGAGGGCAATTAGTATGCTTGAGCAAACAGTGTTACTCATAAGGGTGATGACTCTGCAGCAGAGATGTAGAACTTCGTACATGATGGGTATGTCAGCGTCCTTGGCACCCTTGGGTGCCCAGCATGTGCCGTGACACGTACGTGCTCCTCCTCGCTGTACTCAGCACTAAGCTATGGCTGTACTAACTGCCTTTTGGTGAAGAGCCAAGTAGAAACTTTTTTTTCATGTGCTACTTTAGATATTACTCGGAAGAGCCCGCGGACACCACTCTCGGATCTCCAGGGAGTCAATACCATCAATGAGAGGACCCAGCGGTAAGTCTCTTGCTTTTATGATGGCAGGGCAAGGAAATATGGGATGGGAGAGCACTGTGGGCTGTTAGAAATGACTGTATTACTGTTTCTCTCAGTTTGATATTAATTTTGTTTTCTCTTCATTCTTTCCCTGCTATGTGATCATATCTAAATATCTTTATCTGACTTAATGGCAGTCAGGGAAGAGCAACTTGGCCTCCATCAAAAGGCAGCAGTTGTGGGTGGTGTGGCATACCAGGTGGTAAGAAGTTTGCAAAAATAACTTAATGAATGTGCTGATGTCAAGGAAATAAAAATTTACTTAAGATTTTTTCTGCAGTGAAAAACCCAGTGATGTGTTTGAGCGCAGAACTGCACACAAGTGATGTGGTGGTGCCTCTAGGCACTGCTGAGTGTGGAGGACCTGAGAAGTTATGGGCCTTAAGATGGTGTCAAGTGTTTACTTGTTTTTAAGGGAAAAAACCATGCTAACTTCAATAAGATTTTATTTTTGCAGTTTTTATGTACAGTTTAATTTTTAAATTCTCTCTTGAAGTTTCTGGCCATTCAAGCAACTGTGTAATGACTCTTTTGCTTCAGAGTCAGGTCTACACTTTGAGATGCAGATCTATGCCTCTTCTGCAACAGGATTTCCAAATCTGTTTCAGAATTAAGTTGCTTGTGAAGGAAAATGTCTTCATTTCCAAGGGATGTCTGGGCTCTGATCCTCCTCTTTTTCAAGCTACTCTTGTGCTATCCCTCTGCAAACCCCAGAAAGTTTGATTATCCAAATATCACCTCAGTGCCTCTCTGCTTTGCTCTGAGCAGATATGTGTATATGTGCTGGGGAAAGATATGATCAGAGCATCCTCAGCTCCTAAATGATTGCTTGGAGCTGCAGATGTCTCGGTGTGACTTCATGGCTGCGTGGCTTCCTGCTGCAGGGAGTTCCACAAGAAAACTAGAACAAACTGAGAGGAGTCTGAGACTGTCTCCTGAAAATGTCTATCAAATCTCTCATAATGATCTTTGCATCTCAGCGGGCTTCCATTCCAAACAAAATATCCTCCAAATGTATTATTAAACATAATTTTTTTACTGGCTTTAATGCCAAATGACCAAGACAGAAGTTAGATGCACATTGTCCCTTTTCTTTTCTAGGGTAACAAAAGTGTCTTTTATTGTCAAGCTTTGCTAGCCACATGCCCTCTGAGTGCCACCAAGGCTCAAATATCCCTCTTGCCCTGAATTTCTTCTCTTTGAACGTGGGGGTAGCATCCCCCTGAATTTCTTCCCTTTGAGAATGGTGGTGGCATCCCAATGGACAACAGAGTATTTTCGTATCATTACAAGTTGGGCTGTTTTCAGTGATCAGAGAGGATGTGATTTCCATAAAAATGTTGGATTTTATTCATAAATTTGTGCCACTTCTTGAGTTTGGGCAGAAATCCAGTATGTGTAAGCAATATCACCCTATCATAGGAAGGTGATGCAAGCTTGGTTGTCCTCACATCATACTTTCCCACCCCTCCTTTTCTTTCTCCTAGAGCTATAGCTACTATGATTCTAATCTATTGAGTTATGACAATACTAGATATATGGTAACTTTTGAGACAGAAGAAGCTGGTGTCTCCAGAGATGACATTCACTATTTGTAGCATCACTGGTTGCACAGGTTTCCCTAATGTGATGTAACGTGAAATTTTGTCCCTGTGGAGATCTTGTCACACGAATAAGAGAAGTTCTGCAGTTTCTCTAGCAATCCTTCAACTCTGATGTTGGTGTGTCAAGAATATCTGTGAAGTGGGATGGGGCTGTTCGGGATTGCACATTTCCAGCTTTGGAGGAATGTTAGTGCAGCAGCTTGAGCTGCGACCATTTTCATAACCCAGAACATTTTGGTTATCTCAGATAGGTGATGTTGTAAAGGCAGGGCAACTCCTCCTGTCCCAGGCAATGAGGGAGATGTATCTATTTACCGTGAAGTTCAGCCTGTGGTGAACTCTATTTATCTGGCTTAACCCAAGCCAGCATAGCAGGCAAGTTCCCTTGAACAGCCAGGATCGAGGGCAGCAACTATTGCGTCTTCTCTCCGTCATCCTCAGCAGCTGTATCCTAACAAAAGGGTCCGGACAGACAGTTTATTCCCTTTGCTGATATACTTCCAGAAAATGTGCTTTTGAAGCTGTCCTAACTCCTGTGTTCCTCCTATGTGGTGCCTCAGTAGCGTTGTGCCATGATCTTTGCTTCTCTTGGGCATCATCAGTGATGGGTCCCCGAATGTCATCTGTACCCCTTCCTTCTGAAAGCACAAAACAGGTCTCTCATAAGATCTCCAAAATCCAGCCTATGCTTTTGGAATAGGCAAGTGATTTTGATACCTTTCATTGTGAATTATTTTGATCTGAAGAGTCGTATCACATTTGATAAATGTTGTTTCAGTTAAATCACGCTTGTTGAAAAAGAATGGGTAAATACAGGGGTGGAGGTGACATGTATGGAAGAGAGGTGTGCTCTAAGAGCTTTTGAACACATAGACTGGCAAGTGATTTATGGAACTGAATTAAAAAGGAGTTTGCTTTCAAAGCCATCTCTTGATCATGTGGTCACTGATAAGTCTGCGCTGTACATCCAACCCACAGGATAGCCCAGGACTTGTTTCTAAAAGCAAATTTGAGGCATGACTTCATGCAGGAAGTCATTGCAGAGGGTTTAGCCAGCCAAGCACTCTCCTCTGATCTCAGAAGCAAGCAGCCACATGCTGGGGGAGGGGAAACCAGGCTTCAGCAGAGCTTCGGGAAGCCAGCATACCTCGGAAGTGCTTTCACCGGCTGTTGAGTCATGAAAGCCATGCTATTGCTAACCAAAGCTGCTTGGGCTGTCTGTTTTCCTGCCAGTTTATGTCCGTTGATGAAACTGTTTTATATGCAGTAATGTCTAAGCAGCATGCAGGAAAGCAGATGTTGATTGATCTGACTCAAAACAGTTGCGCTTAGTGAGGTGATTGACCTCCCAGGTACCAAAACAGCTGTGCTGGTCACCATATGCACGTATCAGTCCTGAAATGCCCATAATAAACAGGGTTGTCATTCTATCTCTTTTTTTTAAGTTCAAAGCCACAAGGGAATTTCTGTGGTTTGGTGTTCTCTGCTCTCATTCACAGTCCATATAACCACAGTCTGTCTCAAGCCTGAGTGCAAGCCCTCTTTGTCTAGGATTAATGATGAGTTGTAGAACCTGGAGGTGGCCGTTGAGGTTTAGTGGTACCTGTCATCCTGTGATTTTTATTTCTTTTTTCCTTGGAAATAAGAAGGTTTTGATGGATGGGACCTAAGCTGTAAAGAGAAAGAAGGTAGACAGGAGAGGTCACCTGGGTATTAAAGCTTCTCACTGGCATTCCTTGAATGGAACAGGCTGCTTGAAAAAAGCACATCCTGGAGCACTCAGCCAGGGGCTTATTTTGCTGTGATTCATCCTTTCTTTTAATAGTGGTACCTGTCAAAATATTGATTTAATCAGGCTCGGAAGGAATTTCAAAGTGCTGTTACAGGGCTGCAAGCCTACTTGCACCAGAGCCATGTTGCTTCCAGGCTTTGAGGTGCCTCAATTAACAATTTTACATGCCTTATTTGTTAATTTCCTTATGGCACATGATGTTTGCCCTTCCTCCAAATCGACTGCAAGGCAAAGGGCTGCCTTGTTGCTAGACCTCAGAAACGACCAGCACTGGATGCCCTGTTTTAAACCACTGTGTCCTTCAGCATCTTCATGACCAGAAAACTGGTGCTTCACTGAGTCTCCTCCTTTCTATTTTCTCCTTTCTGAGATAACTCTGGGGAACTGCAGACCCCACACCCTACCTTAGATCACTCTTACATCATATGATAGTTTCTGCAAGACTGATAGAGAATTTAAAATAAATAATAAATAAATAAACACCACCACCAAAACCAACCCACCCCAGAAACCCACCACCAAATCAAAAGTATTGCAATTGGGGGCAGCCCAGGAGAGGCTTTTTGTAACATGGACACCATTGGGATGGTCCTCAGCTCTGGAAATTATTTACCCTGCTGTGAGGTTTTGTTGAGTGTCCATTTTCCTTCCTCCAAGGGAGAATTTTAGTTTCTCTCTCCCTTCAGTCCTTCTGCAGCCAGGTGAGTGAGTGTTTCGAGAGACCAAAGCAGCTCTCCTTTATAGCAGAGAGGACCAAGTCGGGCAAGTGTTTTGTGATCAGTTTCTAGTGAGTGATTCTGGGCTGACCCATCAGTCCCGCTGGAACTGGCATCCTTTGTCTGTGGCAAATAATTGGTTTATTGCAAATGATATCTGCTTTTCCTTTTCCTAATGAAATGATTGCATGAATTAGGAAAGATGGAGCCAGCACCAGCATCATCTAAAAGTGTAACTATTAATGATGGCAAGGCTGATGACAGAGGTCATAGTCTTCTATCTTTCAGACCACTGCAGATTCAAGCCTTGCAACTGGGAGAACTGGGAGCTATCCTCCTGCAGATAGTTTTGATCCTTTTGTGAATATTTGATTTTTAAGAGGTGCTTAATTAGCTGATTACTTCATGTGATGTGTGGCATCATGGTGCTACAGTTAAAATAATAAAGTGGTGTCTCTCCTTTTCTCCTGACAGATTACTTTATGATCTTATTTTTTATTTTGTCATAGAACCAGGGGGGGTTATGTCTGCCTAACAGTGTGTGGTGTTTGGTATTGCAGCGATGCCTACGCGGTTGGTTGGAATGGCCGGATGGGGATGCGGCACAGCAGGCTTGGCAGCCCTGGCACCTTCCTAGACAAAGATGGGATATTCGTCAACGCCACCAACAGCAAGCTGCTGGAGAGGGCCCACGGCATCCTCATGTCAGTGCAGAAGGAGGGGATGCTCCATTATTCCTGGAGCATAATGAACAGCTGGGTAGCTAGAGGAATGTGAATAGCCAGAATATAAAAATATCAGGGTTTCAAGTAGACCTGGGTGCATCTCATGGTTGGGTGAAAGCAACCCCAGTATGTTTTACACTTCTGATTTATTTAACTCATCATCCATTTGTAAATGACAGAAAATTCGTAACAAATAAGGGTGGTGAAATGCTGGCACAGGTTGCCCAGGGAAGTTGTGGATTCCCCTTCCCTGGAAGTGTTCAAGGCTAGGCTGGATTGGGTCTTGAGCAGCCTGGTCTGGTGGGAGGAGTTCCTGCCCATGGCAGGGGGGTTGGAACTGGATGATCTTTAAGGTCCCTTCCAACACAAACCGTTCTATGATTCTGTGGAAAGAAAGAGAAGGAGCGAATGACCAAACCAGTCTTGAGATATGAGTGATGTAATGCAGTCACATTTTTTAAAATTATATCAAAGTTTCCATTACGAATTACGTGGTGAAATGATGTTGATGACTCACACTGCAGCCGCATCAGAAGGTTCAGAGAACATCTTTGGGATAGCTGGATTTAATGTAGGGTGTGAGGAAGTAGGAGAGAGGTCTGTCAGTGTGTGACGCCACTCCTGTGTTCAACTCAAATTACTGACATCCCCATCATTTCTGATGTAACTGTTCCTTTACTTGGATACCTTTCTTCCCAGCTTGTGCAACTGGCTTTGTAAAACTAGTTTGCAGCATGCAGAAACATCCCTATTTCAGGGCAGGTTATAAGAAGCAGCTGCTAAAGGGGATTTTAAAGGGCTTGTTTCATAAACTCCTGCATTCTGCAGTTGTGTGGATTAACCTGAGCCATGTATTATCTTCCCAGGCGAAATAAGAACTTCAAAGCCAAACTCAATCTCCCGAAGGTGAGCAAAGAGTGTTTTTACAATGTCAGTCCTTGGGTTGACACTGTATTTACAGTGTTTAGATGCAGATGGCTGTAAGGAAGACCGCTTGTGTCTACCTCAAGACTGTGGTCAGCTCAGCTCTGTTCAGGGCTCTTTAATTTCTTTTAAAACTAAAGGGTTTCAGCTGTGGGAGGGGCTGTGTTAGCACTTATATCCTCCATTCTTGGACCTACTCTGGCTGCTTTTTCCCTCCTCATGGGAAAGCGTATGTGTGTGCTGGTGAAATTCGGTGATTAAATCTCTAAAATGAGCAGGTGGAGTTTGCAAGAGGGTTGGTACCTGATAGACAGCAGGCTTGTCTAATATTCATTTCCCTTCCAATTTGGCTGTATTTACTATATTTTAAGAGATGCCAAGAGTTCTGTTGTATCTAGAAGAATAATGCTTGTTGTGGTCCTTACTGCTGCTACTTCACTGGTCAGTCCTGAAGGACCAGGAGGAGCAAACTTTGGTTTTACTCTTCTCTGCCTGCACATTACACCTTGAGAGCCACAGTTAATTGGTGAGTTGCTCATTAACAGGAAATAGTTCATCTGCAACCCTTAGTGGGTACAAAGAGCCAAATTTTCCATGGTCAGAGATGCCCCTGGCAAGTCCTTGGAGGAGCTTGGAGGAACGTGATCTGAGCAATCTGGTTCTGGCCAAATATTCCAGAGCAATTTTTCAAGCTGTTTCCCGATGATGTTAAGTAGGGTGGTCACCTAATGAAGCCCTGTAGAGGGTATAGAGAGGGATGTAGCAGACAGTGTGGTGATAAGATCTGGTTGTATTTCTGAAGAACAAATGGAGTTTCTCTCTTCCACAGCACATGCTGGATGTGAAGTCCCTCAAGCACCTAACCAACCTGACACTGCATGACCGCATTACCAAATCTCTCCTCCATCTCCATAAGAAGAAAAAACCACCAAGCATCAGCGCCCAGTTCCAGGTAATCCTTTCCCTTTGCTACAGGGAGGTGAGCTAAAAGCAAATACCTTCTCTGGGTTTCTAGGATGCACTTGCAGGTCCAGTCCTGTCCCTTCCTCAGCACCATTTAGGATGTGAATTCAACTGAGGATGTGGCTTGGGTAAGCCACGAGACACCTTGCAGATGTCCAGACGGTGTGAATGGAGAGAAAGAACAGTGATGGTGGATATTGTTGGGGATGTTGCATTGGAACAATATGGAATGTGAGGATGAGCTACAGAGCAGAGATGTTGGTGCATCCCTCTCCTTGGGTAACTCACTTCCCAAACCATCGCATAGTAGCACTTTCTCCACTGCATCCAGAAACCACCAAATCCCAAACCAACATTTTTACTGTCTGTTTACTTGCATTCAGCATCTGAAATTTAATCTGCTTTCAAGCCAGCCAGTGAATTTTAATAGGGGCAGAAAGGTCAAAATATTGCAGCTTTACCTCCAGGCAGGCGTAGAAACTCAGAGGAGGGATCAATACAGCATTTGTTGTGTTGTTGGTGCTGTGCACCAGCCAGCCCTAGCAATAACTGCAGCGAAAATAATCCTCCAACAGGCACATCAGGGCTTGGAAACTGCTGCAAGACACATGCACGAGCAGGCAATAATATTACAAAGCAGCTTTTCAGTTAAAAATCAATTTCTAAGCAAGTCTGGCTTGCTTTTGACTTGTAATTGGTTTGGGGCTTGTTTTGAGATTTAGGTCATTTTTAGTCTCCATGCGTAGATCAGGGTAAGCTAAAGTAATTAAATATATATGTGCACACATATACACACACATATAAATCTATATGTATGTATCAGGAGAATGCACATCTATATTTATATTTAAAGCTTAGTTTAGTCTCACAGCATGCTTGTTAAAATACACTTCTGCAGAGCTTAATTCATACAGTGCCATGGTGGGGTGTTGAAACTGGGATGTCTTGAAGTGAAATGCTTTCCCATAAACTATTCATTCTTCAGAAAAGCCTCAGGGTGCTCAATTGAGATTTTTATATATGTTTTTACAGCATATACAAATAAAACACCACTGAATGCTGTGAAGATTTCCCTCCTACTCCTATGCAGCAAAGCAGAACATTCAGATACCTTTGCCTTATGCTTTCTGAGGTTCCCCAGTGGTGATATGACAACGTAGGAGCTGTGCCTACAACACATCTGTCTTTTATTTAAATGGATAAAAGCATATTTAATTTGGCGGTAGCTTTGGTATGACTGCCTGCTTCTCCTCTAGACAAATGCAGGGCACTCCAGCCCTAATTTCATTTAACACTCGTAAGAGAGAAGCATTTTCTCAAGAGGGCAGCCTCGTGCAAGCCAGTGAGATCGCTTTTTTATCAAGAGCAGGCTAATAAAATCGTGGCACATGGAATTGGGTCACAGGCAGGAAATACAAATGCTTCCTATCACAACATTTTGTGTTTGCTTTCTTTTTTTCTGGTGCTGCCTTGTGGCTGATGCCTGAACACCGGGCTCGCAGCTGCTCTGTCTCCTATTGATTTTAACCATGCCTGCACTTAGGGTAATCTGTAGGTGAAATAGCTCTATTAGAGGATGCTGTGAGACCAGCAATGGCTTTTGAGGCTTAAAACTAGACCGCTGGTCCCTGGGTGCAGCACGACGATGCATAGCCTCCCCGTTAAGCCCGTGTACAGGTGGTACTCTAGAGGAAAGGATGCTGCCCTGTCTAGCATGGGGTGATGCTGAAACAATTCATCACACCCTGAAACACCGAGTACGGGTGGTGAGTGGGTGGCTGGAAAGTTTTGCAGGCAGAGGGATAAAGGAGCAGGGTATGTGGTTAATCCAGGGACTTTAAGTGTCCTTTATGGATTCCTGATGACCAGGGCTTGCGCCAGATGGCAGAGGGTGCTTGCACCATCTGCCACATATGGAATGTTGCTGGCTGCTGATGAAATGGAAATACCCCCTCCTACAGGGTCGGCAGTCACTGAACGATCCAATTTCCATAATTTTGAGTGGCAGGAATGCTTGGCTAGCAGAGCTTTTGGGGAAGGAGGTTGCATCCCATGTGTTCCCCTTCTCTCCCACCAGCCCAGTGCGGGGCACAGTGGGAAGCTGAAGCATCAGTGCTGAGCATTGTCTCCTAATAGGCTATTTTTTTTAAAAAAAAAGTAATTTCAGCCTACCTTTGAGAAAACCAGGAGTGTGTCAACAGAGGTCTGCTGTGTTGTGACATTCCCGCTGTTCCCTGGGATGGGAGCAAGGGGAGGCATTTGCATGCAGTTAATAAGTACATAATGCAGCTGCATTGCACGTGTGTGGGGTCTTCCCCAGGTCCTGCACGTAGATAAATTTTTCTAAACTTGAAAGGCTTCCTGTCTTTAAAATTATCAGAAGGAGATGAAAGGGCTTCATGCAAGCAGATCTTTAGGAAAAATACTTCTTTCTAATATCACGCTGTTTTATTAACACATATATTCAAAAATTTATAACTCTGCTTATTATAAATATGCAACCGGATATCTTTTAGACAATTGCGTTTTAAATGCTGTTAAAATCAGGAGTAATCAGCTCTGGAGCATGTTACTAATACCATGTCATTAATGTACTTGGAAATTAGAGATATTAAAAATTCTTATAGGGCACAGCAGAAAAAATGCAGGCCAATGGCAGACTGGCTCAGCCTGCTCTGACTTCCAGTATGGTTTTACTCTAAAACCTTGTGCTTTGTCGCAGAAGAGTCAGAGATTTACGAGGTGGAGGCGTAACTCGGCATGACGTCCCACTGGGTTGTGTGGTTGTGTGTATCAGTGATGCCAATAATTCCATTTTTAGAGGCTTGACTTCTAATAATGATGCAAAAATAAAGGGAAATATAAAATGGGAACCTGGAAGCCCCTCGATTCTCAGTTATCTCAACTGTGAATTTCAGCAGAGAAATAATCCCAGGATTGTGCCAGCATTGAACCTTTTCTCCGCTAAAACTAGCCTATGAAGTGCTGTGGCTTCACAGGCTTTAACAATAATTAAAATTGAAGTTATTTGGCAGAATGGGAGTTTGCTTAAGAAGAGCACAGGCAAATGACAGAAAGTAGTGATTAGAGAAAGCTGCCAGATCTTCCCTTTGCAAAATTGTCAGTAATGAAATTCCTTTCTAGGCCAGCAATAAAGCTTTGACAATTAAAAGTCAAGAATAAATGCTGCCTGGAGTTGCTTTAGACAGAGGACAGTTTTCATTATTCATCATGGTCTCTTCATTTCCCAGCTGAAGGTGTTTTTTCTGTTGCAGGCGTCACTCAACAAGCTGATGGAGACCCTTGGGCAAGCAGAGCCTTATTTTGTCAAGTGCATTCGATCCAATGCGGAAAAGGTATATCCTGTCCCACGAAAGCAGTGCTGCTAAAAATCATCCTGGGAATTTTTTACGATGGGGTTAAAAAGAGAAAGTCCCAAATCGAGTTGAATTTAGAAGATATTTGTATGTGAGCAATGGGAAGCATGGGTGTTACCACATGGGTGTTGCTCTTGATGTACCACATAGGCTTTTCTTGTAATTGTAGAAGCAAGTGTATAGAAAGTACTTAAAACCCAGATTTGATTCTGTTGAAGCTCCTGCCACCTTTAGTGGATATTTACAGACCCATAAATACACTTGTGCTGTTACTGACCCTTAAAGCTTCTTTAAAGTTTCTATACATAAAGGCAGATACTTTTGAATAAGTCACAGTATTCCAAGTGATTCAGTGATGCATTGTTATTTCTTAAATTTAGCTTTGAGCATTGATTTATCTCACGGGCTAAGGACCCTCAATTTAAAATGAAGTTTACAGTAGTGATGTTTTCATGTGGATTAATCCTTTGGAGTTTTACCCAGACATTTAAAGATGAAGCTTTATGTCTTTATATTTAGTTCCTCACAATCTTACTCAATCGCTGTGCCCGTGGCAGGGGTCTTAGTCGGTTCAGGAACTCCAAAATAACATCTTTATAGCTTTATTTATCTAGTTAGCTTTTTGAACGTCCCCCATCTGATGGCTGCTTGTAAGCAAACAACATTCAGCCCCAATGGGATTAGTGCAGGTTCCTGGGGACCCCCATTCCCTGTCTCCCCTAGTGTCATTGCCAATGTGCGTGTCATGCAGATGTGCTACATCTGCTGAATCCATTTACCCATCTATGCACTTAAAAGCTTCAGTTAAAGGAAGTATTTTCTTATCGTTGGCCTGTGTTTTCCCTTCCAGCTGCCCTTGCGGTTCAGTGACAGCCTGGTGCTGAGGCAGCTGCGGTACACGGGGATGCTGGAGACTGTTCGCATTCGCCAGTCAGGATACAGCTGCAAATACTCTTTCCAGGTTGGGGAAAATGTTTTCAGTCTTTTGGCACCTTTAGCATCAGTAACAGAGTTATCTGAATGTTGCTTGCTTGGTTTTCTAATGTGGTAATGAATTTATAGCTCATGCGAGGCTAATGGGCTGATGTCTGGTATGAAGCGGTCCTCTGTTGCACTGCTGATTTCTAGTAAGCTGCTCTAGAGTTCGGTGAAGGCTACGAGCCCTTCTGCAGAAAATGTCATGGGTTTCAAACAAAAGCTGTGTTCTTTTAAAAAATGGACTTCCTTTTTTGCAAAAAAAAAAGGAATCCAATTGCATGCGCTCTTCTGTGCGTGTTTTGAGATCACCTGGGAATGGCATTCGCCCTGTTGATGCTGGCTGTGTCCCATTGGGAGGGTGATTGGTGACCTCTGAACTGCTCAGGAGTTATCCAGCTTTTCCTGTTTTCTTCTTTTCCGTGTTTTTGCCAGATTTTGCACACATGTCGGTCCTTTCATGCTTTGCTGGTGCTGCTTTGTTTCCTGCTGGCAGCTGCTTTGGGCCAGATGTTGTGTCCTGTGCAGCAGCTGTTTAGAGAAGGGAAACTGCTCCATTTTTTCTTGCTGAGAGCATGGATCTCTCCTCCTGTACCTCCTCTGCTCTTTGAATCCTCACAGCAGTAGTCGATGGAGCATCTCAGAGATGCTTTGCAGATGCTGGTAACCCCCTTCTATAGAGGTTCTTGCTGGGGATTTGAGTGGTTTTGGCTTGAAATGACCTCTTGGGTTCTGCGGAAACTCTCCTCCCACGCTGGAAGATGTTTGAATGTGGCTGTGTCCCTGCTTTGATGTGTTTCCCATCAAACCACAAGTGGTGAAGGAAACTTCATGTTCCCCAGTCTGTAAAATGCTATCTGTCCTTCTGCTCACCCGATAGATCCTGTTTAACGTGGCAAGTAGAGCAAATCTGTTATTTATGGAAGGAAGGGACACAGCAGGACTCACCTAACCAAATCTTTGTGGTTTTTTTTCCTTCTAAGGATTTTGTCAACCATTTCCATGTCCTTCTGCCGCAAGGAATCAGCCCGTCTAAGCACAATATCCATGACTTCTTCAGGAAAATAAAACTTGATCCAGACAATTACCAAGTTGGAAGAACAATGGTAAATGTTTATCCTCTGCTCAGACATAGGTTCAGGATTCAGATATAATGTTTGCCTGCATTTCTGTAGTGATAAATTCACATCTTTATATATGCTTTTAATTAATGAAATTGTTTTTCTTGTTTGCCAGAAGCCAATGGCTTAAATGAAGCTTTGAATATTGTTAATGCAAAACAGTAAGGAGTATTGATTTTTTTTGTGTTGAACCATGTCACTAGTCTGGTTGTAGCCAGGCGAACTTCAAAAAACTATGTCTGTGTGTAGACATAGCTTGATAAGACGGCTATCATTTTGCCTTCCCTGAAGGGAAAGCAGAGGCTCTGCAGTTCAGAGCCTGGACAGTTACAGACTGTAGATGAAACTGCAGAAAACTCTTAGAAGTGACTTAACTAAAACCAGTAGCTGAACTTTCTCCTGGGCATCCAGGACACGGAAACCAGTAGCATTAAATATTTGTGGCGGTGGTAGCTTTCCACGCTAATGTTCTGGGGTTTCTTTTGGCTAGGTTTTTGTGAAGGAGCGGGAGCGGCAGCTTCTGCAGGACCTGCTCCACCAGGAGGTGCTGCGCCGGATCACGCTGCTGCAGCGCTGGTTCCGCAGCATGCTCTGCAGGAGGCAGTTCCTGAGCTTAAGGCAAGCCGCGGTGATCATACAGGTAGGTAATGGTGCCTGATTTCATTGCAAATTACAAGCCACTAATCCTACAGATACAGCTGTAGGGTAAAATCAGGTCCCCTCCCCGAAGAAGGAGCTTACAATCAGAATTTGACTCCTGGTGTCACAGTAAGTTGGGAATGGGGGAGAAAGAGCTGGAATGGTTGCATGAAGGCAAGTGTTCTCCCATCCCCATGCAACACCCGTTACAAGGAACTGCCTGCTCTGTTTGCAGAGATTTTGGCGTAGCTACCAGAACCGAAAGCAAGGCGAACCATCCCCAGACCCTCTTGTCCTCAGCAAAGCAGCTGTTGTTCTCCAGACCCACTGGCGTGGCTTTGTGGAGAGGCGGAGGTTCCTGCAGATGCAGTTTGCAGCCCATCTCATCCAGAGCTGCTGGCGGGAGTACGCCAGGCGGCGGCACGGCGCAGCCACCAGCATCCAGGCAGCCTGGCGAGGACACCGTGCAAAGCAGTCATACACAGCCAACAGGAGCAAAGTCATCTGCTTGCAAGCAGCATGCAGAGGATATTTAGCCCGACAAAGGTAACACCGTGGGCCTTGATTAAAAAAGAAACCATTTTCTGATAATAAACAATGAGGGCTAATGTGGTTGATGTAAATTCTGGCACCGCTGGGACCATGGAGACTTACAGAAGGCAGTGTCACTTCATAGGATCCCTGACCCCATCACAGCCTGCCCTGATCTTCACCTGTCTGTGCTTTCTAACAAAGGAGTTTATTTAGCTGCACTTCCTACTCTTATAATAAGCAGAGCCTATTTCAGGTTTGAGCACGTAGGCAGGAGAAAGCAGAGGCCATAAATACTTGTGAGGTGGGGTTTTTTTTGTCTTCACCTTGGCAGCAGTACCAGTTTAAGTAGCCTATTTTTAACTCAGATTGGCTCACCGATCTGGTTGCTGCACTGTCTCACAAGGACAGGAGATACTGGAGCCAGCTGCTGCAAAGGGGAGAGGGTTTCCAGCCATGCCGTGGCTCTCTGGCTGTGGGGCAGGTCTTGGTTTGCTCTCCAGAGGCACTGCCTGCAATCTGTGGAGCACCTTGACGTAAGATTGGAAGATTTGGGAGCTGGAACGTGCTCTTGATGCAGGGTGGGATTCCCTACTAGCTGTACCAGAGGCATCCCAGACAGGATGATGGAGATGGAGAAGCCAAGGGACTGTGATGGGTTAAGCACTTCTGGTTCCATGGGCTTACAAATGAGCTAAACCAGGGATGGAGACTGGAGTTGCTGCCATCAACGTGAGAGGCGCTGTCAGGTGTGTTGTGAAAACCCTTGGCTAGGACAGATGGCATAAGAGAATATGGAAAACCGAATGTGCACTCGCATCATCTTGCACCAGATGTGCAAGGGGGTTTGCTTGAGATGGTGATGATGAGGATGGTGGTGAGGAGCTATCATCAGTGCAGTGCCTTGAAGGGATGTGAGTAGGCCTAGAGATAAAACGTACTGTTCTTCTGCTTACTTGCAGGTTTAGAGCTTTGAAAGAACAGCGATTAAAAGATATACAGCTGGAGAATGGACTGTCAGTTAAAGAAGAGGATGGACTGGAGGCAGCTGATGCTTTGGAAATTAAAGGCTCAGACCCATCTAAGTGGGAAGATGGCTCATTTGAAGAGCGAGTGAGAGCTATAGAGGAACGTAAATCACTGATGGAGAATAATCGGGTGAATCATATGGATCCACTGGATACTTCTGCAAATTTGTTATACAAAAAGCATGAGAGAGCCAGTAGCCAGAGTGGGATGGACACCGGGGAGGAGGTCGTTGTGAGAGAGCGACCCAAGTCACTGGAGGATCTCAACCAGAAAAAAGTGGTTCGTGCAAAAAGAGAAAGCCGGAGGATGCGTGAACTGGAACAGGCAAAATTTAGCTTGGAGCTGCTCAAGGTCCGGTCCACTGGTGGGCTGTCACCTTCAGAAGAACGAAGGTGGTCCACAGAGCTTGTGTCTGAGGCACTTCATTCCCCTCAGGGAACCCCAGAGAGTGAAAGCTCTCAAGGGAGCTTTGAGATGATAAGCTGTGAAGATATCCCAAATAATAAACTTGTTTCCTTAGTTTCAGATGAGCAGAATGCACAGTCGTTTTCCACTGACTCTTTACCTAGCAGCCCCCAGGCTCATCTGCAGAAGTCCTTCTGTGTAGCGGATGTGAACAGCAATTTACCCCACTGCAGAAGGATGCCTTCAGACTTGGAGCTACCCAATAACCTTACTGCGAAGGAGCGCGTGGCCTGTGACCCCCTGAATGTTATACACAAGGCTCATCCAAAAGAAACCTCCCTTTCCAGCAATCTACCTACTTTCTACATCCCACCACAAGACAACGTGAAGATGAAACCAATGGAGAATAATCTGAGGAACAAAGCAGTGGAAAGAGAGGAGAGGACAGTCATGTTCTCTGACGTCAGGAAGGATTGTGAGCCAGACCAGGGCAGAGCCTTGGGAGGGGAGGAAGAGAAGTCCTCTGCCAAGAGAGAGGGACATGGGACAGTGGCTGTGACACAGACCCATTCTCCAGACTCTGTCATCAAGAGATTGGAAAAGCTCAATGTGGAGAAGGAGGAACGACAAAAGCAACTTCAGCTGCAAAATGAGAGGGAGATGATGGAGCAGATCCGTCAGCAGAAGGAAATTCTGGAGAGACAACGCAAAGCCTTTGAACAGCAAGGGAGGGTGGAGGCTTTGCAGAGGGCTGAGCAGAACAGAATGAAGGACGCCTCCCTCAAGCCAACCAAAAAAACAGACAGCCGGCCTCAGTCGGTCCTCATCCTGCACCCGCAGAGCAGAGGGGCGCACGGCCCCACCACAGGTGTCATTCCAGCCTCATCGGTGGACATTAAAGGTCTCACAGTTGGGACCAGGGGCAGCTCTCCAGCCCATAGTGCCCCAAAAGACAGACCTGTGAGCATGTTCATGGAGCAAAGAGAAGATCAACTGGGGTCAGTGCTGGAACCCCGGTGCCATTCCAGACTGTCTCTGGACCCCAAGGACATCCCAGGCAGCCACTTCTCAAGGACAGAGCGCCTCCGGCAGCCCCGAGTGCCCAACCAGACCTCCGAAGAGATGAGGGCAAGTGCTATGTTCTTCACACCAAAAGACAATCCTTTTGGCTTCAAGTGAGTAAAAAGATGATGTCCTTTCTCTGTAAGGCTTTCTCCATGGGCTTTTTGTTCTGCGAGAGACCATTTTATACAAGCGATCTAGAATGTTCTTTCTGGAGACTGTACAAAACCCCTAGTGAAACTAAGATGGATTTCTTGATCTTCTAGCAGCAAGCGGGCAGAGATCAGAGGAAAAGGGAGAAACGCTGGAAATGTGATTTCTGAGTCTTGTATGTGACAGGCATTATGTAAGCCAGGAGAGATAATCATAGATGTTAGCAGGTGAAGGGAGTTAATAGAAAGAGAGTCAACACTGCTTTCATTGACCCTTGATGAATGGTCATAGGAGTTGTCAAGGTTAAACATGAAGAAAAATTTCTTGGGATTTTTGGGTGAAGTAGAAATCAGTAGATAAGACAGAAAATGTCAGGGGTTTTCTTTTTTTCCTGTAGAATTAACACCAGCAAACCCATCCAGACATTCTTACTGTTGCAGATTAAAAACCACCAGGTGTCCAGAGGGAGTCTGGGGTACGAATGCACTTCTGGCAGCGTGTTTCTTACATCTATAACTACACGTAGCATAATGGGCTTAGCCGTGGTTCAGCTCTGTCACATTGCTTAAATGAACTGCTTCAGCACGGGGTTTAGAGACCACAGCAAGATCTTGGGACAAGAGTCACTCCCACTGTATTGCATTGTTTGAGCTGCTGTGCCTGATTTTGGAGAAATTTTGGCCATTTAGCTCAAAAAGGACATAAAGCCCCACAAAATCCTGCTGCGTTCTTATAAGAAAGTCCAGGCACATGTGATGGGGTAAAGCAGCACTCAATGAAAAAGTAGCCCTTTGCCCCCAATAGTGCTGGTGGTGTCCCTCACGTGTGGGCATGATGAGAGTTTTGTTTGGAAGTAATGGCAGAAAGAGTGAGCTGAGCCAAAAGCAACTTTAAATGGGTCTGGTTTTTAATGCTATGTTAGGTGCAAAGCAAGAATGTTCTCCTTCTGAACCAGTTCATATGATAATCTGCATAAAGTCCTGGGGAACTGGTTTGGAAATGGACACTTGATAATAGTCATTCCTGTAAAAAATATTTCCATTTCTTTTCCTGATTCAGGCATGGAACAAGCAAAAAGAAAGAATATATTAAAAATTCCCTTCTTTCACTTTTTACTCCACAATAGAGCAGTCACTTTTGAGAATACAGAAGTGGAAAGATACCATCCATAACGACCATGATGGGTAGAGCTGGCAGGCAGAACTTCCCATCTTCTTGTGCTTTCCTATTAACTCAAATCCTGAAGAACTCAAATTGATTCCAAAAGCCCATGGCCTTGAACTTGCAATTTGGGTCTTGATTGCTTGGGCAGTGCACTTGCACGCTCCTGCAAGCCAGGCTGATGCAGTGGGAAGCCTTTAAGGAGAAGATGAAACATCTCTGTTTCATTGTGTTTCCACAGGGAAGCAAGTCATCAGTGCCTCTCCAAGGGTGAACTAGCTAAGAAGCCCTTTAAGATGCCGGGGTCTGGCAGAGGAGAGGTAAGTTGTGGCTTTCATATTTTCTCTTTTAATTGAGCAGGGGGAAGAAAACCCCTTATTCTGCCAGTTTTCCTTCCAACGCTTACAAGAAGTGAACTATAAAGCACAAGGGCTGCTAGACACAGGGAAGGAGGAGTTACGCCTTCTCTTGAATAAAAAGACCCAGTAACATTAATTCATAGCAGCTCTGGATAAAAAGGATCTCACGGTCCCGATGGCAAACACTGTCCAATGCAGGCTTATCTTGGTGTGGTTTAATGTACATTTGAGTAACATCCATGATTGTCCTTTTTCACCATGCTGTCTTGGGTTTTTTTTTTCCTGGTCCTTTCTTTTTTTTGCATTATGTGTAATATTGTGTCCCCTCCCTGGGGTGCCGTGTTACCGAGAGATATCTTAAGGCCATCCTTGAGCTACACTATAATGCCAAAAATAAGTAAAACATCCTTTTTATTTTAAAAACCGTTTTGTTTGTTTCTTTTATCATTTGGTCAAGCAGGTTCCCAGGCCGACCCATAAAAAGAAAGCCCGCATGGCGCGGACGCGCTCCGATTTCTTGACTAGAGGTACTTTTGCTGATGGGGAGGGGGATACGGAGGAAGATGATTACGATGGCAATTTTGAGTTTCTTCTCTCCTCTGACCAACCTCCTCACCCCGAGGCAGTGCCTGCAGCCCGGCTGGGGCAGGCCTGTTACAGTGACTCCGAAATGGTAATTTTTTCCAACGTGGCGGGGGAAATTTAAAAAGGGAGCAAGCGGAGGTGTGGGAGCCTTTCTTTGCTAACCTTAGCTGCACTGATCCATCCCTCCACCGCTTCTTCTCCCACTTCCAAGGATGCTGTTCATGGGTAAACTCGGCAAACACAGCTGAAACAGACGTGAAATGGGGAAATCATTTGTATGTCTTGGCCATGGGGATGTTTCCTGGCTTGATTTCATATCAGTTATGATTTCCATAGCTTTTCTGTAGCATTGAAACTTGTAATGCACAACTACCTTTTTTTGACTTTTTTAACCTCAATAGCAAAGTTCTCCTAGGAATCTTTTGCTCTAAAAATGATCTACACGCATCCATAGAGATCAAAGCAAATGTTGTCCAAAAAGCAAAGACAACAAAGGAAACAATATAAATCTCACGCTTCTTACTACTTTTGATTTTGTATCCTTAGCCACAGTCCTTGTATCCTTAGACTGGCAATTATTCAGTTCTCAATTATTGAGTCCTCATTAAACGTGTAAACTGGTCAATAAAAATATAGTGAGAGCGACATAGTAGATTTTAAAGAAAAAAGTCCACGCTTAGTGGCTTTTTCAAGCACAGTTCTGGTGTCCCTGGGAAGGTCCGTGGACTGCAGTTCCATGCTTACATGAGCCTGTGCTGCAGAGCTCTTTCACCTCAGACATAATCTCCTGCCTGGATAAGCTTCTTTCTGAAAATCACAAACTGAGAGGTTTCAGGAGTGGAAGAGGCTAACAGCTTCCAGCTCACTCATATTTTTTTCCTGAGGTGTTCCCATAGAAATGTACATAAACACTAGGAATCATCTCCTGCCATAAGAGCTCAGGTGGAGCATTGCATGGAGCTGCCTTGCCCCTCTGCCCCAGCTGCAGGGCTGGATGTGGAGCTGAGTATAAATCCAAACAAAAGCATGACAACCAAAGTGAGTAATTTATTTTGTGCTGCAGTGTTGCTGTGAGCCCAGCAAATATCTCGTGTAATCCTAAAATCTGCTTTTCCAAGAAAGGCAGATGGTCAAAGAGAGCTTTTCATGACTTTTCTGTTAGCAGCATTTATCATAAAGGATATTTTTTTTCCCAGGATAATTTCCCCGTGGGAAGGAGGTGGAAATTTACAAATTCAATGAATTTTTAAGATTGCTCTTGATGAATTTCCAGAGGGTTTGAGCCAGCAATAATCAAAACCTGGTTGAAAGATGCAGCTCTGTGAGCTGAGCTTGCTTGGCTGTATCTTCACATATGTCCCTGCTTGCAGATCAGGAGAGGAAGAATTTTATGTAGTAAAATGTAGTATTTTACATAGCCTGGTGAAAGCCCTAGGCGAGGGGCCACACCGTGCCTGGAGTGTCGTGCTGTTTCCCTTCCTCTTACAAAGCGTTAGGGGTTTTTTAGCTGTAGAAATTTTTCCTGCTGGGATGCGAAAAGGCACTTGGTGAGCTCCATCCTTGGGAGGGGCCTGGCTCATCCCACTCTTTAGCAATGCTCCTTGGGACTCTGCTCACCTGGTTTAACTGCATGCGAGTAGCAGTAGATGCCAACTGTTTTCGGTCTGTCCTGTATCCCTCTTCTCTTTTCTCCCACTAGCCCTACCTGGTGGTCAGCCCTTTCATCCCCACTGTGGTTGAGTTCTGCTTTCTAGCAAACCCTGTGAAGTCCTGTGCTCAGCAATACCCTGCATCTGTGCGTCCTGACAATGTGTACAGTGTTTCCATCTGTATTTTGTATTGCAGGTTTGGGACCAGCCCTTTGGCTTGTGGCTTCTCTGGGTCAGAATTGTCACAAGTAGCAAAACAGAGACTGCTTATTCATATTTATTAGCAGAGCCTGGTTGGGTGTTGCAAATGAAGCAGCCTCTGATAGAGCAATACTGGTGCGTGTTAGTTTGGGTGCAAGCTCAAGTAGGTGGGTGCCTGTGTAGCCATATGCGTTGTGTCTTGCGATGCTCACGTCGAGTCATGTTAGGCAGTCGCCGTGTGCAGGCTGCTTTCCGTGCTACTGAATAGCTTATTCATACAGCTTCAGCCCCCAGCTATGACTTCCCAAAAAAGCCTCTTGTAATGTGCTGCTCAGTAGCCAAGGGCTGCTGGATGGACTGAAGAGAGGTCACATGCGACCATGTGAAGCAGAGCATGTGATGGCTCACCAGCTGCACTGGCATGAACCTACCTATTATGCCCATTGTTTTTTTGACCATCAAGTCAATGATTGTGTATCTCCAGCTGGTAAGTAGAGGTTCACCAGAAACCCATGCTCCTGGCCTACCTCTGGTGTATCCCAAAGACCAAGGGCAACTTCAGTCAGAGCTGAAACCCAAAGTGTACCAGTATATAAGGTGGCTGCTGAAGGTACAGTCTTTTAGAGCTAAAAGGGCTCCCTGACAAGGCCATTAATTAAGGATTAATTAGCCAAGGATTAACCTGCCTTGCAGTGAGACTAGTGGGAGGAGTAGCTCCTAGCTGTGGTCAACAGATATGAATATCACTTCTGTGTTGCCTGGAGAGCTCTCCTGCAGCAGATAAGTAAAAAGCCTTGGTTAGAGAAACCAAACCAGAAGTATGCTCAGAATACTTTCTCCTTTGGCAGAAGCTCTCAGAGAGAGAATCTTGGATAATGAAGCAGCAGTTTAGCTCCAACCTCCATACTAAAGCCATAAATTGACAAACATCAGTCTAAGTATCTGTCACCAGCAGATCCAAGTGTGTCTGAAGAGCCAGCAATGAAAGATCTCTTGTCCTAAGCCATTCAGAGGGAGCACTGCACTTCAGGAAGCTCTTCAGTGCAGCACGTAGCACTGCCGCCTGCTGCAAGAAGTCACCTCACTGACCACAGTGATCTCTTCCTAGTGCTGGCAGCAAAATATGGGTTGCTCTTTCATTCAGGGCACAACTCCAGATCCACTGGCTGATGCCATTTGCCCATGTGTAGTGTTTTGTGGTGTTCCTTGGTCAGGGATTTTCTGGCACAGAGGTTTGTCTTGGCGTCTGAGGTTTCCCATCCAGACAAGGACTTTGCCCATCACAGCTTCTTCGACGAATCCCTCAAACAGAAGGATCTCACACCAAAAATGCCTGTGATCCTTATTTTCACAAGCTGTAGAGGTTGCTATGATAACAGAGGAAGTGCTGAATGATAATAAATCAAGAACTGGGGCACAGCAGAGAGAGGTAGGTGGTAGTAATGGTAGAAAATCCTTCTCCCAGTTTTGTCTAAAATGTACAGCACAGATGTTTTTGACTCAGTCTTCTCCTCGAGCCAGGGGTTTCACTTGCTTTGTTCTACTCCAAAACCTGTACACCAGGTCTGCTTGTGGAGTAGGTCTGATATATGTTTTAAAAAGAAAGTGTCTGTGGTGTCCTATAGAGCAACCTCTGCATTGCCCCAGTGATCCTCTTAGCCTGTCTGCCACAGTCAGCATATACCCGAGAAAACAAGGGAGTAAATGCCCCACAAAATACATAAATACATTTTTGGAAAGAACCCAAAACCAAAAACAACAACAAAAAACAAAGCACTGTAAGTGATGAACTGTTTTGCTCTTGAGTCATTTCAACTACATCCTGAGGAGAAATATTTTAATAGCTCATTTTTAAAAGCAAGTACTAAGTTTGGGTTGGATGGAAGTAACTTCTGTGGGGTTTGAGGGTTTGGCATTTTTTTTGCAGTATCCATCTACAATTTTTGTGTGATCATCCCCTAAATGTAAGCACGACCGGAACAAGGAACCTTCTGGTGGTTTAAGCAGTTGCTTTCTTTCCCAGTGGCAATTTTACCTTACATGCTGCCATCTCCTGGCTGCTAAGAGTGCTAGTCCAGGGGCGAAAAATAGACATTGAGGAAGAGTAAACAGGGTAAATATGAGTCTCCTGCAGTGCACATTTTATATAATTTTATTTGAAATATTTGAAATATTGAAGTGTATAAAAACACAATGCTTTCAGCTGAGCCATTTAGGTGATGGGAAAGCTACAGGAGATAGTTCACTGTCGTCTCCCAAATCCTTTCATACAGCTTGATTCCCTGCTTTTCTTGTGCTGAAATTTTCTCTTTGCAGAGTCCAACTCTGAAATCACAGCTGCAATTGGAAAAAAGGACAAAAATTGCCTTTTTTTTTTTTTTAATATGGCAAGACTATTTCTGGGCTACTTCTAGGAATCTTGATAGGTTGAATTATTGCAAATCCATTACCCCCTTAAAAATGATCTCAGGCCATTTTAAGTGGTGGTGAAAGCACCATTAAAGCTGCAAAATCTCTCGTTTCTGAGGGTTCGTTTTGATACGTCCTTGGCACAAAGACTTTGATCTCTTCTGTAAAGTCCTTGACAAGAGTTTGAGGAGGAAGCTCTGCTTGGATAGAACCATGTGGTTGAAGGTTTCTTTGTTACCAGGAACACACCAAATCACTTCATCATGGCTAGTGATAATAGCTACGATGGCTTTTCTGGGATGAAGAGCTGGGCTGCCCAGACCAAGGTGGTAGAAGCTGAGTGATGAGGACCTGTGGCTTGGTGCTCACTGAGCTTCATCATTGATTCCTCAAGGAGAGAGAAGGTTGGACCTCAGTGTAGAGCTGGAGCAAGGGAAATCTCGTTTTTAGCAGTTGTTAAAATATTTCTCTAGTAGCTATCTTGCCAAGATTGTAGTTTTTCACCTGTAGGCACTTAGAAATAAAGATGTAACAGGTTAAATACGTGATTTTTTGCTAGGAAAAGAAAATCAGCTGGCGTCCCAAGAACTGTCTCTTTTTTAACCTCTTCATACTTGGAATTGTTACAGACAGTGCAGCGATTTGCCTCTGGGGAAAGCCAGATGAAGCTGCACAAAACCATGTCTCAGGGGGAGATCGGGAAGCTGGCGACCGCACAGAAGAGCCTGGCTCCTGATGGGAGGTAGGAAACATGGCTGGAGATTGGCGATGAGACCCTCTCATGTCCTTCTTGTCTCCATCACCTTGCTGAACCATTCTGTAGCTCCTTTGGAGCTCCACCAGCCAAAGCCAGCGCACAGGTTACTTGCCTTGCCTTTCCTCCATGGCCATGGTTGTGCCCAATTAGGAGAGGTGTCCTGCTCATATTGCAGTCAAGTTTTGAAGACATGGGTCAGACACCCCATCCCAAATTACCCAATTGCATGCGTGGAATTTGAGGGGTTTGCCTTTCCTGAGGACACACAGCCTGGTTTCTTGAGTAGAAGTTGTGTGGATTTAACTTCTGAAATGCCATGAAGGGCTGGGATATTTGGGGTGGTTTGGGGTAGAAGGACTTTTTCCTAGTTAAGGTGGTTCCTCTTTCCACAACTTATTTTCAGGCCTCAGCGAGCCAAGATGAGGTTCTGGGTGAAGGGAAAGCAGGGGGAGAAGAAGACTGCACGGGAGAAGCTCACTACCCAGTCTGAGCTGCTAGAACTGTACGCAGAGCAAGAAGCCCCTGGCAGGGAAGCAATTTCTGGCTTGCAGCTTGGTGAAGGTAAGTGTTGGGCTGGAATAGTACCAGTGTTGTAAGGAGCAGAGAGAGAAGCCATTGCAAATCTGGAGTTATGCCAAACCAAGTGTAATAGAGGGCCTTGGGTAAAGATATAGAATTGAGGAAGGCTGGCTTATCTATAGGGCTAGGATATCTGTAAATGGGAGCATCACATACGGTGGTGCGGTCTGGCTAAGGCTGCTGTGGGAAAATGTGTTGGGAAGCTGCTCATATCAAATGTCTGTGGTGATTAATGTCTCTTGAATTCATGAACAGCGTCAACCCAAAATGATAGCGAGGAGGTTCAAGGGTGGGATCTAAAACATGTCTTGAGGAATTTTGTGTCTCCAATCTCCCGACAGCCATCTGGACATGGACAGATGTTTTCCCTCTTGACAGAGGAAATAACCAAAGCAGAAATGACACTTAATCTTCTTACAAGTACCATACAGTGCTTTTCTCCTCCGCAGGTTTATTCTAGTGCCCATCTCTTTATTTTAAGGGCAGAATTATTTTCCATTGGCTGTTCAATCTCTTTCCCCTTTTTTAATTATCACCTGTAGAGTTGGGTCCTCACCACCTGACCCCCCCAAGGAGTCCCGAGCTGTCTGGTATCTACCGTCGAGAGTTTAAGGAGAACAAGGAGCCCTCTCCCAAAGTGAAACGCAAGCGGAGTGTCAAGATCAGCAACGTTGCTCTGGAGCCTGTGCAGTGGCAGAACGACTCGCTGCAGATCATAACCAGCACTAGTGACTTGAAGAGCATGGATGAGTTTCTCCTGAAAAAGGTAACTCCTTGTCATCACTGCTCCAGGTAAATCATCAGAGAGCAAAAAGAGCAGACAGAGGCAACAAAGCCAAAATTATGCTGAGGGCTGTGGTAGAAATACTAATAATTCATCGAAGGGTGCCCAGCATGCATCAGGGCGGGCTCGGGAGAAGAGATGGGCATGCTCTACATGCATTGTGTGGTTATTCTGCACAAGCACAGCAGTTTTGGTGCTTCCATTGCTTTGAGTTGCCTCTAGTGGCATCAGAAATGGGTGACCCAGGAGGGCAGGAGTTGAAGGTTGCAGGGAAGTGCTTGCCGTTCTGAGTTTGCGTACAGGAGAAAACACTTTGTGATCACTATTAACGTAGTCTGTCTATGGGCATTTGTTAGTGCTGCTTCATCTCATGTGCTCTGCCACAGCAAAAGTCACATGGGTGCATAAACCCCTTTGGTTTCCCAGATGAATGAACTGGATAATGAGGACAGCAAGAAGGACACGCTGGTGGATGTTGTGTTCAAGAAAGCGCTGAAGGAATTCCGACAAAACATCTTCAGCTTTTACTCCTCAGCACTGGCAGTAAGTGACTGGATGGTGGGGGAGAACTTCCACCTCCAGAAGAAACAAGATGCCCTGAGTCTTGGTGGTGGAGACATTGCTGAGCCTTCCATTCCTGGTCTGCTTATCCCAAAGGAAGGATGTTCTTCCTTTGTATTCAGTCCCATAAGCTGTAAATTTGGATGAAACTCTTCTTCACTGAGTAGAGTTTACTGGTCTTTTCCTTACAACTCGCTCTCAGTCAAATGGGAGATGACAGTAAGTTAATAAACCCCTGTTTTCAACCCAGAGTTCCTAGTAACCTTTGTTGTATTTGCAAGTGGTGGACATCTGAGCAATGGCGAGCTCTGCTGTCCTGCTACTGAATCTGAGCAATGGTCGCTATGGCTTAGTGATCAGAAAACGCTATTTTATTTCCCAGATTGTACAGAACGTCCCCCTAAGACTTGAGTGGGCATTAAACATCCTCCTGCTCTGTGTGCTGAGAATCCAATGTGCCAAGGTCACGAAACAGCTTTTTATTAACTGACCCCTTCCTTCCCCCCCACTGCTTTTAATCATACTTGGGCTTTCCCCAAGTGTTTGGATGCCAGTCAGGCTGAAATAATCATCTGGAGCAGAACAGGCAATCTGGAGTGTATAAAAATGCCTTTTCTTTTGCTTCTGTTTCCTTAAAAGATGGATGATGGGAAGAGCATTCGCTATAAGGACCTGTATGCCTTATTCGAGCAGATTCTGGAGAAGACCATGAGGCTTGAGCAGAGGGACTGGAGTGAGTCTCCAGTTAAAGTCTGGGTCAATACCTTCAAAGTCTTCCTGGATGAATATATGATAGAGTACAAACCCCTGGACTACTCCACAGTGAAGGTAGTCAGCAGTTTTCTTAAGCCCCTTGAAAATTTGGGAAACGTCTGTCTGCAGGGTCGTGCTCCATGTAGACACATGGGAACCTCTGTTGTCATCTCCCCTGCATTAAACTGAGCTGGACAACATGAACTGGCACAGAAGGCATGATTCATTGATTGTATTTCACTGGGCTCAGCAAACTCCAGTTCACATCTGGGCTGAGCTGGGCCTTGGCCAGTGCCAACATGTAGATGTTGTCTCCATGACAAAGCTGGAAGCATCTGTGGATGGTTGGAAAGGCAGCCCCTGATGCTTCCTTTTAGTTTTGGATTTTATTTTTTTTAAGTCTTTGAGTGAAAGTGAGAGAGATGCTTTGCTCATCTCTTGACCTCTTCCCAGGTGATCATATACTTGACTGTTGGGCTGGCTTGCCGGAGAAGGGGCAGTGGCTGTCCTCAGGATCTAGCTACAGATTTTAAACCAGTCCGAGCTTGCAGTGTGCCTCTCGCAAACCTGAGCTTCTTGCTTTCTGCTCCTTATTGTCTGCAAGGTCAATCCTGAGATCTTGGGCTGGGCTTGGAAGATGCTGTCTACTGCACAAATATTCCATCTTCTATGTCTTCTGCTCCAAGTCCTCCCTAGGCTCCTCTCCAGGCAGGTTTTCTTCTGAGCAGGCTGAGCATCAACTCTGGATGCAGTGCTGTGCCATGTCTTCCTTGGGTATTTTGCATGAGATAGGAGATCTTTAGGTCACTAATGCTGAGCTTGGGAGTCAGAGCAGTTAATCCCAGCTCTGAGATGACGATGAGCGCAGTTGTCCAGGGGAGTTCTGAAAATGGGGTGATTCGTAGGAGAGCTTTCTAACGTGACTCTTGTGGGGCTGCAGGTGCACTGGAGGATGGGGCTGAAAAGTGGTGGGCAAAGTTAGATGAGTCCTCTGTACGCTTTACCTGGGGAAATTGCCTGTAAATAGACTTAAATCTCTTTCTGTTACCAGGTGCCAAAAACAGAACGAAAAAAGAGAAGAAAAAAGGAAGCAGATGTGGTGAGTTGAGCACTCTTTGCCTGCACATTAAAGAATTAGTGTCCTCATGGCCAGGATAACTGATAAGAGACCGGCTCATGACATATCCTGTGCTGAGATCTGACATCACGCTCTAATGAAAGCCATGAAAGGATGCACTAGAGAGATGGATGAGGTGGATTTGGTTTGCCTGATCAAGGATCGCTGTAGGTTGTACTCTGAAAACACATCCCACATCAGTTAAGACAGTACAAGTAATGTTGAGAGTTGTTACAGAAGAACTGAGAGCACAAAATAAAGTGGTTTTTCAGGGTTTCTGCATAATCTTATCATGTGTGTTTTTACATCTCTGATATCAGAGATGTAGGAGAGTTTTTTCCTAAAGGATATAATAGTACTAGGAAGGATGCAGATGCAGAGCAAAAAGTGGCTATGGATGCGTAGAAAACCTTAACATGAAGAGCTTGACCAGCCAACCTCAGTCAAACACAGTTTCTAATCTGCTTGCATAGACTGTTTGGTTCCCATACTGTCTGTTTGGGTTGCATGTGGGGCTGTTGGGCTGAAGAGGAAAAGCTGGGCAGCTGATGATGTTCATCTCCCCATTTTGCAGCAAACTCTTCACTCATCTCCTTCTTCTCACCACTCAGTCTTTTTCATTTCAGGTGGAAGAGCACAACGGTCACATTTTTAAGGCAACCCAATACAGCATCCCCACCTACTGTGAATATTGTTCCTCCTTGATTTGGATAATGGACAGGGCTTCTGTTTGTAAATGTAAGCACCCTCTCTCTGTCCCCTTTTTATGTGCTTGTATCACAGTGATGAGTTTTGGGGTTCTGCAAGATGTTTGCTGCTGTTTCTTGCAATCTAGCTCTCAAATAATTTGGTTTTTTTCACATTAGAATAGACAGATCCTAAGGGTTTCTGAAGTCAACCAGTAAGTCCGTCCCAGCAGCCCTTCCAGTCCTCATGGTCTGATTAGTTTTGTGCATGGGAGCTTTGCGTTACATGTCTTATCCCATAAGATCCTATGGTGATCCTGTATGTAAGTGTCATAGTAAGAAGGACAGCAGAGAGAGTCAGATATGGCCTATGGCTTCAGGATGTAGAATGTCTGTGGGTCTTGTGACCATGGCTCAGCCCATTTGACTTCCAGGCACGTTAATTGTTGGGGAGATCAGGGAGGCAGAAGAGGACCGATGGGAAAGGATGACTCATCGCTTTGATTTCCTCAGTGTTTCTTTGATTAGGTCGAAAGTATCAACCCTGGAGTATTTCAAGCTTAAGAAGAGTACAAATTAGGTGCTGTTTCCAGCCTCTTTTGAGGGTACCCCTGTGTGGTAGTTCAGAGTGACTCATGGGTCTGAGTTGATCTGTTAGGGGTTTTTTTAATGTTTCAGGGACTTCAATGTAGGACCTTTTAAAGTGAAGACTTCATTTTTTTTTTTTTTTTTTTATGTTTGAGTGGATCTAATATAGACTCGGCCTCTGGGAACTGCAAATTCAACATGCTTTTGACCTACTAGTCCTGAGGGGAGCTACTTAGCTTCATATTAATTCACATTTCTTCAGCGATTTGACTTTTTGGGTTATTAAATACTGGCTTTCTTCATTGCAGTATGTAAATACGCTTGTCACAAGAAGTGCTGTCTTAAAACCACAACCAAGTGCTCCAAAAAGGTAAATGTCTCTCATTCCTTTTCTTTCATTAAATGCTTTTCAGATGAGAAGCCTGTATAAAAAAGCAGGCACAGAACTTGATATTATGCTGGCAATAACCCTCCTTTGAGCAGGAGCTTGGACTGGAGATCCCTGGGGTTCTCTCTGACCAGTGCGTCAATGTTTGTGTGTATTTTGGGAGTAAAGCAGTGAGACATCACTGTACATCACGCAGCAGCTGTTGCAGTGATGTTCCATGCCTTGTAAGATGCTGAATAAGAGAAAGCTGCCTCATTTTATAGCTTTTAAGGACTTGGAAATGTGCAGGTATTCTTAAATGTAGTGTTAGTCTTGGAAATAGGGGTTATTGTTAACCTGGCTGGTCCCTGCTTAGGCTCATGGTGTGATCCCCACACAGCAGCAGCACTAAAGCTGAGCAATGCAGGATGCTGCAGCACTCACTGTGCTCCTTAGAGATGACTTAAGTATTGTTTACTGGGTCTAAGGGTATGTAAGACCATGAGTGAATGCAGTATTTCTCCCTCGCTAACAATGAATCATCCAGATATCGTGGGGGTATTTTTTGAAGTTTATTTTGTGCCCCAAAGCCAGGATAATACAGTGAGGATGATGTGTGCAAAACTTTCTTAGCTCCATGGGAGGCTTCCTAGGGAAGAACAGCCTCCATAACAATACAGCCTCTGTATAGGTGCATGTATTTTTCCCAAGAAATAATCAATGGAATCATTGAATATATATACATTGAGTGTATTTGCTTTGATGTAGTATTTTTGCTGTGGTCTTTCCCTTTCTGGCAGTATTTCTGCAGGAGTTGGAAACACCTCATGTGTTTCTACTCCACGCATCTGGACAGTTCAGTGAGATCTCTGATTATTTTTTTTTCAGATAAGCTCAGAGATGCCTGGAGCCTTCTTTTTTCTTAGTGTTTCTCCGCACAAGAACTTTTTTTGCTGTACCTAAGGAAGTGAGTTCACTGTGTGTCTACAGTAGCTTTCCGCTTGGGCAGATGCGGGTTCTTTAAAAAGGCTCTGTCTTGTCTGCTTGGTGGATTAATGTTTTTAGTGTTGTTTTCAGTGATGGGGAGCCACAACCATATATTACACTTGGAGAAAGAGTTCTTTATTTTCTGGCAGTGGTTGATTTTGTAGCTGTTAATCTAGTCCTATACTGAATCTTTTTCTCCAGATCTGTGGTAGACTTGAGCAAACACCAAGCCCATCTCTCTCGATAGGCATAGAATTGCTTTTACCCATGCTTGATCCTTATCTCAGAGCTACCTGACTTGAGTAAAGTAGCACATGGGTTTTGTGGTATCATATTTGTTAACGGTTTTAGCAGCCAAGCAGGCTGGTTGAGCAACAGGTGAACAATCTCAACTGAGGTCAGATGTTTCTGGAGTATTTTTTTTCCCTTAGAGCATGAAAGAGCATGGGTGTCTTCCCCACATCATCTCAAAAGGTTGACAAGACCGATGAAAGGATGACATTGAATGTGAAAAACAAAGATGCAGGCATGGTTATAAGGGGAGCTGTCACCTCTGTCATGATCACCACCTTCTTGCTGATGACTGGATTGCAGCATGTGCCCTCTCAAGTTCCTTTTGCTAGGCTGGGCATTTATGTCACAGTTTTATTAGGTCTTTTGACTTTTCCCATCCAGTATCTCCCATTCAGGAGGACTTGTTCATACCTGAATTTGCCAAAAAATCAAATCTCTGGTGAGCACTTGTGACTGGCAAAAAGGTCTCTACTGACAGATGGAGATGGGTTTTTTGGTACTCTGATTTTGGCATGATGTCTGTTCACAAATATTTTGTAATTTCCAGTGCTGCAAGTTGATCTAAGTACCTAAAACCCAGATTTGCCTTTGTGCATCTTCTTCGGGCAGTGAAGTCATCCCTGGAGATGGTGCAGTAGGGGCAGGAGGTGGAAGAGGACCATGCTCGGCTGCGCTGGCTCTGCTGGACTGAGAATATAACCACAGTGGGGTAGTTAAAGAAAGAAAATTTAGACTTTTATGACTTCAGGTGCATGCCTAGAGACCAGTGTAGCACTGCGAGATGTATTTTACTGGCTGTGCTGTCCTTTGCACGTGGCATCTTTAGACTTGCAGGTCACCTGGATCAGCTGAAGAAGACTGAGTAGCAATGGGATCTGAGCACTACGCCACCATTGCTTTCTGTAAAAGGCTTTTTAACCCACTTTTTTGCCTTTTCAGTATGACCCGGAGCTCTCATCTCGGCAGTTCGGAGTGGAGCTCTCCCGGCTGACCAGTGAGGAGCGAACGGTGCCAGTGCTCGTGGAGAAGCTCATCAACTACATCGAAATGCACGGGCTGTACACAGAGGGCATTTACAGGAAATCGGGGTCCACCAACAAGATCAAGGAGCTGCGGCAAGGACTCGATACAGGTAAAAGGATGGAATAAAACCCCACATGGGCAGAAGAATCTCTGCAACAGTAAGACTGGATGTAAGGAAGGTAGGATGCTTTACTGGGGTGAAAGAAGGGAGCAATCCTGCCTTCCCTGACCCCGGGCTGTGAAAATGTAAGTGATGCTTTCACATCTCCAATCAAAATCTGTTCGCAAGTCACTCACTCATTATTTTTTTGATGTGATGCATGAAAAAATTCATTCTAGTTGAAGGAAAACACTGCCCTAGAAAGCCTGGTCCCACCTAAGTTTGCTTGCCCTGGAAAATGCAGATTTTAAGATGTGGAGCTGATACTGGATGGTAGATTTCTTAACATTGAACACAGTATGGTTTTGGGGTGGAACATGAACATTTTCTATCCTAGAGTAGCTTGTCCATGTATTGGCTTCATTTACGGTTTCATATTGATTGTTGCCTCTTGTTTTCGTTCTTCCTCCTTAATCCACTGCTGAATGCAGACATCGATAATGTGAATTTAGATGACTACAACATCCATGTCATCGCCAGTGTGTTCAAGCAGTGGCTCCGAGACCTACCCAACCCTCTCATGACCTTCGAGCTCTATGAGGAGTTTCTGCGAGCAATGGGTAAAGAGCCTCCTTCACTGTCCCATTCCCTTGGCAGAGGGAAATGGTGGCCACTCTTAGTGCCAAACTATTTATTCCTTGGGCCTAAATCAGCTGGTTTGGCCAAATCATTTTCATCCAGTTTCAAAGTCTGATTTTTTTGACTACAAGGATGTTCTCATGCAAAGCCACAGGCAGTTTGGCCTTGCCTTTGGTGGCATGCATTTGTGTCATGGTTCAGCAGATTTCAGCCCAAAATGTTAGCCAGAAGGTCTACCTTTTAAGTAGTAAATTAAGCAAGAATTAAGAAGGTATCATTTTAAATAAGAGGAAGAAGTAGAAACTGCTCCTAAATGCTGGTGCTTTCTCCACAGGCCTACAAGAGAGGAAGGAGACAGTGCGTGGAGTGTATTCAGTCATCGACCAGCTGTCCCGCACCCATCTCAGCACCTTGGAGCGTCTTATCTTCCACCTGGTGAGGTACGTTGAGCTGAAGTCAACAGGAGAGGGGAGGATGTGCAGATGTTCTTTTGTACCAAAGCAGACCAAAAGCAGGTGGGCAAAGGAAAGCAAAGAGCTTTCAGGTCCACTTTATCTCCCAGGAGGTGGTCTCAGAGATGTTTCTCCAAATGATGCTTGTATTGATGAGCAACCTCAACAGCGCTTTGGTCTCTTATGTTGCCTTGTGGGTCCATAGTGCCTGTTGCCACTGCAGGGCCAGGTTGGTTGGGTGGAAAACACTGGTTGTTTGCCTGCTTTGGGAACACCTGAGATGTCTTCAGGTTTGACTTTCTCCATTGAGCAGAGCAGAGGTGAGGGCAGAGCAGCACACTTGGTGGCAGAGCAGGATAGCACTGTAGAAATGTCGTCTCTCTTCATCCATGGCCGTGTGAAAGAGGTGAAGTGGAGGTGCCTTCCACTTCAAAATATAATCCCTGTTTTTTTTCAGGATTGCCCTCCAGGAAGAGACCAATCGCATGTCAGCTAATGCCTTGGCTATTGTATTTGCTCCCTGTATCCTCCGCTGCCCGGATACGACAGACCCACTGCAGAGTGTTCAGGACATCAGTAAAACAACCACGTAAGAATGATGATCCAGCTCTGTAACCATTACCGTGTCAGCACTCACATCTTGATGACCCTTAGTACAGTCAAATGGCTTAAGGATAGAGAGCTTTAGCACGGAATTTATAAATACAGATTAAATGCATCTTCATGAAGGTATTTCATATTCTCTCAGTCCCCAAGAGGTTGTTGAACAGGGATTTTCAAGCCAAGAAGGATCCATGAGAGCATCAACTTGACACATCACAGTAGGGAAAGGTGGAGCTTTTTCTGACTTGGTTTTATAATTAATCCTGTTTATGGCAACCAGATCTTTACTCTTAATTTTGTCTTTTTCATTTGAGGAGGTGAGCTTGTTTGGTCTGGAGCAGCATTAATATTGCATACTTAGATTTCTTTAAGGTATTTGACAGAATTGCCAAGATTTAACAGAGAAAAAGCGAAGTGCTTGCCCAAATTCAGTCTGGTTCATACTAAATAGATGTAAATATAGATAATGGAGAGAATGATAATAATCATAGAATCTTCCAGTTGGAAAAGACCTTTGAGATCGAGTCCAACCGCACCCATCCTCCAGTAAACTGTGTCCTTCAAAAACTCATCTACCCTTTTTTGAAAAACCTCCAGTGATGGTGACTCAACCATCTACCTGGGCAGCTGTTCCAATGCCTGACCATTCTTTTGGTAAAGAAATTCTTCGTCATATCCAGTCTGAACCTCCCCTGGCACAACTTATGGCCATTTCCCCTTGTCCTGTCACCTGTCACTTGTGAGAAGAGATCAACACTCACTCTGCCACAGCCTTCTTTCAGGCAGCCGTAGACAGTGATGAGGTCTCCCCTCAGCCTCCTCTTCTCCAAACTAAACAACCCCAGTTCGCTCAGTCGTTCCTCATGGCACTTGTTCTCCAGGCCCTTCACCAGCCTTGTCACCCTTCTCTGGACGCACTCCAACACCTCAATGTTGTTCTTGTAGTGAGAGGCCCAAAACTGCACACAGTACCCGAGGTGTGGCCTCACCAGCGCTGAGTGCAGCGGCACAATCACCTCCCTTGTCCTGATGGCCATGCTGTTTCTGATACAGGCCAAGATGCCATTGGCCCTCTTGGCCACCTGGACACACTGCTGGCTCATATTCAGCCAGTTGTCAACCAACACCCCCAGGTCCTTCTCCTCCAGACAGCTCTCCAGCCTGTCTTCCCCAAGCCTGTAACGCTGCATGGGGTTGTTGTATCCCAAATGCAAGACTCGGCATTGGTAATGGAAACCACTCATTGAAGGACTTGGCTTCTGGAAAAAGGTGGTGTTACTTCCAGTAAGCCCATTGCTTGGGGACATGATTTAGTGGTGAAATTGGCAGTGTTAGGCTTACAGCTGCTGATCTTAAAGGTCTTTTCCAACCTGAACGATGCTATGATTCTTTTAAAACTGTAGAAGATCAGACTGTGTTTTGATACCCAGCTGGTAGGAGCACTTGTCCTCTATGGGATTTCTTTTTATCTTCTTTGTTAGACATCAGCTATAGCACATTTTCTAATTTCATTATGCGAAAGGATTATTTTTTGCCCCAAACTTGCTCCTGAGAGCATTAAACATTCAGCTCAGCTGAACGAGCTGCAGCATTACTGCGTGCAAGTGAGTGAATTTGTGGCTTGGAAGCGACTTCCGTTTCCCAGGTTTGTATTCCCTCACCCCCTCTTCAAGACAGGGCAGGATTTTGTCTGGTGGGATCCTTGGGGGTCTTTAATTTCTCTAGTTTGAGTTCCTTGGTCCATCTATAGGTCGTTGTCACTCTTTTTAGGGGGAGTTTCCACTACCTTTGTGTTTCTGGCTGGACCTTTCTCCCTTCGTGCCTTTCCAGCGGGATGGATTTTCAGGCAAGACAGGGCTTGGAATTTCCTTCTGTCATTTTGTCTTCTTTTGTTCCCCCCGCCTTAGTTGTGTAGAATTAATCGTCATCGAGCAGATGAACAAGTACAAGGCTCGTCTTAAAGACATCAACAGCCTGGAGTTTGCAGAGAACAAAGCTAAGAGCCGCCTCTCCTTGATCCGCAGATCGATGGTGAGATGCCAAAGCCATCTTGGTTCCCTCCTGTCTCCTCTCCTTGCCCCTAAAGCAACCCTACCTGATCTTCTGCTTATTCAGCCTCCCAAACCCCTTGCAACTTCCCATACCATCTCCCCTGGGACAGGGACCTTCAGCCCCATGGTGGCTCCGTGCCTTTGCAGGGGGTCATACTAAAGCATGAGGAGGTAGGAACAGTCCATGGAAACATGATTGCTCCTGATCAACGTTTCCACTTTCATTTGAGCTTGTTCGGTCCTGGTTTGAGTCAAGCCTTTCATTGACCAGCTCAACGTTGCCCCATGGGAGACCCAGAGCATCCTTTTTCTGGCTCAGTCACATTATCTGAACTCAGAATGAGACCCCAAAGGCTCTCCCTGCTCCTGTACAGCCTTCTTGGGAGCCTCAACCCCATCTCATTGAGCTTCCATGCTTCCCAGCGGGCTGCAGATGCACGCTGTGCTTGGCTTGTTGGGCTGCGGGACAGGGATGGACTCGGCGCAGCGTGATTGTCCCAGGCTTGGACTAAGGAGCCAAGCAGCCCCACTGCTTGGACTGCCGCTGTGGTCCTCACAGATGTGTCGCTCCTGCTACCCAAGGTTGTGGGGCTGGTGCTGCAGAACTGCCCTGCTCCTCCCAGTTAAAAAGAAATACCCATAAAAAACAACAAGACCGGGTTTTTTGGAGGGGCGATGGCATGTGCTCTCTAACCTTCTGCTTTCCTTTTCATCTCCTCTCTAATCCAGAAACCCGTACTAATTGCAGTTAGATTTATGAGCATAACCCGCAGTTCAATCCCGGTATGTATTAACTGCAGCGCGCCCTGCGCCCGCCACCGCATCCCTCAGTGTCTGTCACCGCCGCTCATTCCAGCCTCGTCCCACCGCCCATTGTCCATGATGTTGCCTGTCCTGTCTCTGAGTGGGTGCTGCTTCTCAAGGCCACCATTTCTCCTGGGTGGCAGGAGTTTGTGACAGCCAGTGCTTGGCCATCCCTGCACTCAGCTCCTTGAAAAAACTTCTCCCCTTCTTACTTATTTTTTTTCCTTTTTCCATCCTGTGCTTCCCTCTTTTTTGCTTTACTTGACTGATCCCTTCCCCCTCCGATTTTTGCTTGCTCAGGTTGTGTTTCAGCATCAAGTTGCTTTTGCAGTGCTGCTGTATCTGGAAATGGTGGACAGAACCCTAGGCTCAGATGCCTCAGAGACCACGAGGCATCTGAAGG
This sequence comes from Tapera naevia, assembly GCA_033556795.1. NCBI lineage: Eukaryota > Metazoa > Chordata > Aves > Cuculiformes > Neomorphidae > Tapera > Tapera naevia. The sequence goes on from JAUMJJ010000353.1 coordinate 944,721, forward strand.
TCTTCTCCACCTTCTTGGAGGAGAAGCACCACACATTGAACTCAAACCCAGGTTTGAGCTGGGAGGGCTCCAGCAACCCCTGTATTCCCCAACTACATTCCAGCTTGAGTTTGAGTTTTGATGACTGGCAAAAAAAAAAGTGCCTGTAGGTTTTTTGGGGATGCCTGTGGGGCTGTTTCCTTTCCTACCAAGTTCAGCCCATGATGCGTCTCCCCATCTTTCAATATATGTGGGGTTCTGGAGATGGAGAAGAGCAAAATTTGAGCTCTGCACCCCTGACACTGTTTTGCAGGCACACCATTCCACAGGGGCTTAAATCCATGAGCCAGTGGGATCATTGGGATCTCAGGTGTTTTGACTAATAAGATTCAGGTAACTGCACTTCAGGTTGGGACCCCACGTGAAAAAGTGCCATCAGAACAATGCTGAGGCATGGGAGCAGGTCTGCTGCCAGAGAAAGGTCTCCAAGGGGTGTCACTAAAAGATGAAGGGGGTATAATAGAGCAAATACTGTGTTTAAAGGAAAAAATGTGGCTCATTACCCTGCAAACCTACTGCAGACACAGGGAATCAGAGAGAGACGGATGCTCAAGCTGTAGGTTTAAATAGCCCTACAGGGAGAAAAGTTGTGTTGCAATGAACTCTTCAGCTGCAAGGAGATGTAGGTTCATCCTGGGAGGAAGAGCAGCAAATGACCTGTCCATCAGTGCCACATTCAGTGCCTCCATCACCCCCTCCAGTGTGTTGAGTTCTTCTGGTACTTCTCTTCGCCTGGGGTGAGATCTTGGAGGGTCCTGGTTGCGACTACTGGCAGCTCACTGAGGACTGATGACCGGGGCCAACTTCTTCGCACCTTGGGAGAGCAGTGTGGTTCACACCCAAGATGTTTTCAAAATCAGTAGCGGGTGGTGGTGACACCATTGTCTCTCTTCAGGGCAAAGGACGTGTGCGCCGTGGTGCCTACCCCAGCCCAACATCTCCTGTCGCTGTGCGCTTGCCCTCAGTGACAGATGTCCCTGAGGAGACCGTGAGCAGCGAGGAGGCCATGGAGATGGATGTGACAGAGCAGCAGCAAGCGGCCATGCAGCAGGAGGAGAAGGTGCTGACCGAGCAGATTGAGAGCCTGCAGAAGGAAAAGTGAGTCTGGGCAGTGATTCAAGATGCTACAGGTTATGTATGGATGTTATTTGACATCACGTGGTAGGTGTGCTGCTCGTAGGGTGAGCTGGAGGACTCCATTCCTCCATGATCTCTTGGTATATGCTCCTTTTCTTCTTACCACCTTTTCGGTCCTGTTGGGTCAGTGATACTGGGTTGATTTTTGGCAGGGAGGAGCTGACGTTCGAGATGCTGACACTGGAGCCTCGCGCCTCTGATGATGAAACCCTTGAGTCCGAAGCCTCCATAGGCACTGCCGACAGCTCTGAAAATTTGAACTTCGACTCCGAAGGAGCCATCTCCGATCGTTCAGGTAAATCCAGGCATTCTTGAGTTTCTCATAAAATGGCTGAATTGGAAGGGACCTTCAGAAATCATCTAGTCCAACCCCCCTGCAATGAGCAGGGACATCTTCAACTAGATGGGGTTTCTGAGGTTTTTTGATAGCTTGGGGTGGGATCATTTGCTTTTTTCCTGCCTGTTCTTGATGTATAGCAATTTAAATGGGTGTAAAGAGGGCTTTTAAGGGTTAAAACATGTGGTCCTAGGGAGGTGGGTAGTAGCACCCAAGTTTTGATGTGAGATGAGCACTCCTCCAGTGCCAACCACATTCTCTGGGGTGATGCCACCTCCTGTGAGATGCCAGAACATGGTCCTTGCTCAGTGGTGTGTGTCCTGGTGAGTGGTGCTGAGGTGTTGGGTGGTTTTGGGGTGTTAATCCTTTGGTGGTCCTTCCTCCCCAGAGAGAAGTGTAGCACTTACTTCCCTGCGTCCCGCCAAAGCAGAGGGACCGAGCCGGCTGCGAAGGCACCCCAGGATGCGGCCAGACCCGGTGGACCCAGCTGATGCCTCCGTCTCCTCCTCCTCCTCCCAATCATCCACCTCCTGCTTGCCCCACCTGCCCCGGAAGCGCTTCCAGATGTACTCCAAATCGCCTTTCTACCGAGCAGGGGGGCCCAGCGAGCCCCTAGAAACCCAGGCAAGCCCTGAGGGCTTCGTGGGACCTCTTCGTTGTCCCGAGGATCGACCTCAGTTCACCACCCGTGGGACATTCAACCCAGAAAAAGGCAAACAGAAACTGAAGATCGTGAAAACTTCCCCCCCGAAAACCAAAGAGCCCCCAGATATGGGGCTGGGAGGGGTACGCAAGAGAAACCCTGAAGCTGAGTGCACGACCACCCAACCCCTCGTCCTCCTGGGGAGCAACGAGTTCATGGTCTGAGATGCTCCACCCTGGGGATGCATTGCCTGCTGGGGCATCCTCCCTGTCGGCAGCACCACCAGCGCTCCTGGTGGCTTCCTTGTTAATGCCAGGAGGAGGAATTCTTAATGAAAAAGGCCGATGGGGGACGGTTTAAAGGTGGCCTTAATGGTTTTAGAGGGGGTTTAGACCTCCGGGGGGGCTGGACCGGGAATGGAGGGGCACTGGCCGGCTCCTGTGCCCTTCCGCTTGGAGCATCGTGCTGCCAAATCCTCGTGCCGACTCACCATCAGTAGGAGAAAATCAAGCTTAAAATCCCATGGGAGCATCCTGAGCCACTGCTGGCTCCACTCCAGCTGGCCAAGCCCTCCATGCTTTAACCACCTCATCCACGCCAATGCCAAGTGCATGGAAAAGCGTTAAAGTCTGCCAAAAATCACCTGGTTTTCATTTTTTAACATGACATAACCACCTTCCCTGTTTTTTTTTTTTTTGAGACCATCAGTATTAAAAAAATAACAATAATAATAATCAAGGACTACTTGAAGCTATATTTGTTTATATGCCGGTTACTGGAGTTTGTTGTATATATATATTTTTATTAATTTTTTTAAATATTTTCCCCAGACAAGACCTTTTTTTTTTAATTATTATTATTTCTTGGCCGGGGAGGAGGGAAGCGATGGGCTGAGCCTTCCTGCCAGTGTCACTGCTGGTGTCACCATTCATGACCTGCCGCTGTCGCCTTGCTCTGTACATTGTTTTTTTCAAACAAGAAGTCCCTGGAGGTGTAAGTAGCATGATTTAAAAGCAATGCCAATTATATGGATTAATTAGCAATGCTTGCTAATGACTTGGCTCTTGATCCCTTCCGTATCACAGTCATGGTCACCATTGGTGGTGCCCAGAGAAACTCTGGGTTCTGGAAAAACTCTGGAAAGGCAACATTAGGAGCCCTAAGGCACTAATTCCACTAATAAAAGCTGGATCCGTCCTTTCAGATATGCTGGGCTCACACGTTGAGGCTAGTCCTTTCCCTACGTGACACCAAAAAAGGGGAAAATACCAAAAAATTGAGTTTTCCTGGGTATTTAGTGTTTTACCTGGCATCCCTGCATTCCTGGGTTTAGCCGAGCTGCCCTTCGGTCCCCTCTCCCCATGCCCAAAGTGCCGTTTCTTTTGAGGGATGGTTTATTTATTAGGGGTTTTGTTTTGTTTTATTTTATTTTATTTTTTAATTTATTTATTTTAAATATTTCAGAGGGAGAAAGCGATAAATGCTGCAGGGAGAGCAGGGATGTAGGAAAAGCATCCACCTCCACACTGCGTCCTGGGAGTGGAGCAAGACCGAGTCAATCAACCCCCATCCACAGGGCAAAATGGGATTTTGGGAGTAACCCGAGATGTGCTGGGAACTTGGGTGATGGCCACGAAGGTGAAAGCTCCTGAGGAGCCACCCCAAGCCCCCCTGGAGCCGGAAGCAGGAGAAGCATTCCCAGCGCTCTGTGCCAAAACCAACTGGTTTAGAGTCTCTTTGTCTAAAACCCCAGGAATTCACCTCAAAGTGGCTGGGCTCCGGGGTGAGGAGGTCCCTGAGGGCGGGTGGAAGGACTCCAGCCTCATCCTCGTTTCTCACCCTGACAGCACTAGAGCTGCAGGGATGGCAGAGCTGGCTCAGACAGCACCTCCACTTGGAGATGGAGGGAGAGAGAGATATGTGTGTGTATTTCTTTTGAGATATATATATTTCTTTATATATTTTATATATATAAAGAAAATATATTTAAAATTATATATATTCTATATATAAAGAAAACTATGTATTTAAATTTTTATATATTCTGTATATGTAAGAATATATAGAAGAGATAAATATGTTTCTGTATTTTATTTTTATATATAATACATATTTATGTATATAAAGAAATATAGAGATAAATATACTGTATATAAATATCATATATTTCTTTATATATTTAAAGAAATATATAAAAGTATGTATTATATATAAAGAACATATATTTCTTTTTATATGTTTATATATTTCCTCTATATGTATACAGAAATGTTTCTTTGTAAGTATTTATATGCTTCTTTATAGGGAGACTATTTTTCTTTCTATAAAGAAATATATAAAAGATATATAACATGTATAAAGAAAATATAGTTGTAAATCTATTTCTTTATATATATGAAAGGATATGTAAAGAAATACATGTAGACTATATATAGAATATATAGGAAATATGTTTCTTTGTATATATAAAATATATTTATGTATGTTTATATATACACACATAAGGAACAATATATAAAAGAAATATATATACATATATCCACACCTCTCTGTCTGCAGTCCTGGCAGGTGCTTGGCTCGCAGACAGTACTGAGCTGCCGGAATGGGGTGTTCCATGGGCTCCAGTGCATCCCCCACATCCTATGGTAGCTCCTTCCCAGCCCTCCCTCCTCACAGGGCCACATTTCGGGGCAAAAACTGGGTTTTCCCAGAACGGCGTGAATGTACTGACTACTGGACAGGAGAGGGGGCTGTGACCTGTTAATTATTGTTATTTTTAATGGAAATTTTTTTAAGTAATTTATAAGTGCTGCGTGTAAATTAAAACAAAGTCTGTATTGTAAGAGGATATATTATCCTGTGTCATCCACGCTAGGAATTGTTTAAAAAAGGAAAATAGAGAAATAAAAGTGTAATTCTATAAAGGTGAGGAGTTCCTGGTGGGAGCTGCTGGCTGAGCCCCGGCGCTGCAGAGGCTGGGGCTGGGGCTCTGCGCTGGGCTTCCTTCTGCCCTCAGACGCTGCTGTGTGTGAAGTGGAATTTGTGGAGTTGTCCCCAGCTCCTCTCTCGGGCTGTACAAAGCGGCTTGACCACCCCTGCTCCCGCACTAATTAAAGAGCTGTAACGAGGAGCGCCTGGCACTGGGTGCTGTGTTTGATGCTGGGGGGAGAACAGGGGCTCCCCTGCTCCAGCCACCCTGGGGCTTCTGCCAGCTTCTGCCTCCTCAGGTTAGTTATCATCAAATTATTTAATTCAGATTATTTATACTCAGGTCATTTCTAGTTATTTATTTTCAGATTGTTTCTAGTTATTTATATGTAGAATATTTCTTTTCATCTTATTTCTATTCAGGTTATTTATATTTGTCTTAGTTATAGTCAGATAAATTATTTTCCTTGTATTTGTGTTAGATTATTTCATATTTAATTTTATTTATGTTCCAGTTATTTAACTCAGATTATTTCCAATTAGATTTTTTAATATTTATTTTACGTATATTCAGATCATTTTTCAAGTTATTTGTATTCATCTTATTTCAGATTATTATTTTCATTTCTGTTCAGATTCTTTCTATTCATATTATTTAATCCAGATTACTTTAGTCAGATACTTTATTTTCAGTTTATTAAGATTGTGTTTATTTGTATTCAAATTATTTATATTCATTTTATATTCAGATTATTTAATTTGGATTATTTATATACATCTTATTTAGCTTATTTATATTGAAATAACTTATGTTCAGTTGATTCACATTATTGCTCTTCAGTGGGTGCCCCTGCCATGTGAGAAAGGGAGCCACGTGTTAGTGGCTTAAGGGGCCTGGCTTCCCTGGCTCTCTTTATTTGGAGTCTGAAATGAGGGGGGGAGCACAGAACACCCGGGGCACGGGGCCAAGGGTCTGTCACCATGTGTCCCCTGGGGTCATGGGGATGAAGTCATGGTGGGGAACACCTGTGAACGCGTCATCCCTGGGCTGTTGTGTGTGTCCCCCCCCCAGCCAATGTCACTTCTGGCCAGGATGGCCATCACCCTATGGTCAGTGTCACCCCTGGGAGGCAGTGGGTCCTTGTGTGTGCTGGTGCCCCAGCAAGGGTGCCTGGCCTAGCTCCATGGGTTCCTTGACCTTTTGGTACAATGGCACCCATTGAGGCACCCATCCCAATGAGGCTCTCCCAGTACATCTGGCACCTGGTGTGGCAGCAGTGCAGATGCCACACAGAAATCTCTTTGTTAGTGAACTCCATAATTTTTCACCTCTTTTTAACTGTTGTTGGGGGAAAATCGGTATCTCTTGTAATGCTCTAATGTGTCTGTGTAAGTGGTTGCCATGTGGCTGTGCCTTTGCTCTTGAAATGCACCACAAATCTCAGCCCACTCAATTGATCTGACTGAACCAAAAAGTTTTCTCTCCCTTCTGCTCTGGGGAAATGCCCTTGCCATATCCCCAGCTGTTCTCTTACTTCTCTGAACTCCCTTGTGGTGACCCCAAAGGGTTCTAGCTGACCCTCAGAAAATACCCTACAGGACAGCAGAGCTCCAAATGCAATTCCTGATCAGTAGTTGCTTGATTCTTGAGCATTTTTTTTTATTTGTTTCCTGACTGGCGACAGGGAAGCGTCCAGTTTCTCCTTGCAACACCAGTGACTGTCAGGGTAAAGAAAACCCTGCTGCGTAACTGTCCTTCCTTGCCATGGTTCCTTCTTCTCCCAGGGCTCCTTGCAGTGAAAGGGAGAAGGTTGTTCAGATGGAGCCCCAGATGTTGGGCAAATGTTCAGCCAAACAAAGCACTGAGCTGAACTCAGGGGCTGGGAGACAATCCAGCTGAGAGGATGGAAGCACCTCACAGGCAAAGAAAAAAGGATGCCACAGTGAAAGACTCCCACTCCCAGCATGTTGTATGGTGAAGGGCTACAGCTCTCAGCATGGCATGTGGTGATAGGCTTCAACCTCCCAGTGTGCCACAGAGTGAAGGACTCCAGCTCCCAGCGTACTTTGACATAAAGGGCTCTGGCTTCTGACATGCTGCAGGATGAAGAAACCCAGCTCCCAGCTTGCCACGTGTGAAGGACTCCAGCTTTCAGCATGCAGCGTAGTCAGAAATTCCAGCTCCCATCCATCCAGTCTCACCCATCGGGTGACAAACTGTGGCTCCTAGCATGGTCCAGGTGAAAGACTCAAGCTACCAGCATGCCATGAGATGAAGGGCTCTAGCTTCAAGCATACAAAACGGTAAAGGAATACAGCTACCATCATACCATGGTGTGAAGGACTGCACTCCTAGCACGGTGCAGAATGAAGAACTCTACGTTGCAGCAGGCAAAAGAGTAATGCACTCCAGCTCCCAGCATGCTGTGCAGAGAAGTAAACCACTTCCGAGCATCACAAGCAGTGAAGAACTCATGCTGCAGCGTGGTGCTCAGGAAGAGACTCTAACTCACACCACGCCATGAGACGAAGGACTCATGGGGTGAGGTACTGCAGCTTCTGGCATGCTGCATGGAGAAGTACTCCGGGTCCCAGCGTGACGTGTGGAGAAGGACTCCAACTCCCAGCATTATGTGGGCTGAAGGGCTTTTTGCAGGTGGAATTTGTGGAGGCTTTGATTTAGGAGCAACTTATAATTTACTGAGGTGGATCTCCAAATTAAAATAACTACTATCTGTTAACAGACATCAGTCTATTAAGAAAGTGACGCCAAGTTATTCAAGATTTGCTATAATTGAATCAATGACTTCAGTACAGATTCAAAAGTGACAAGGGTCTCAGAAAGGCTGCTCAATCCTTTCTGACCCTTAGGAAGCGCAGGAGGTCCTGCAGCCAATTAAAGAATTCCACCAGCTTCTGGCACGGAAACGAACAGGTTGTAAAGCTGTCCGTGTGTGTTGGTGTTGGCCTCTCTGTGGGGGCTGAGCTGAAGAATGGCCGTGATGTTGGTGCAGGCGTTCCTGCTGTGTTCAGCCCCATCTGCACCTGGATCCAGTCGAGGAAGTGCTGAGTGGAGGTGTAGATCCCCGGCCGAAGGGCTCTGGCACAGCCTTTCCCCCAGCTGGTCACTCCCACCAGCCAGAAGCGGTCACCCTGGGGATCCTGGCAGACGAGAGGTCCACCGCTGTCCCCCTGCAGTGGAGAGAGAAGATTAAGGGGTGTTGGGGGGCCTGTGTCAGCGTGAGGACTGGCCCCTGCTCTCTCTGAGCAGCTGCCAGAGCTGTGTACGCTGCACAGAAAGGCTCTGCTCCAGTGTGGGAGCCATCAGAACCAGGTCTGGGAGGGGGTTGTGCACCTACAGGGCTCTCTCTCTCATCTCTGCATGGTGACCCTGGCTGTGGGGCAGAGGGAATTTCCAGGATTGGGACCTGGACCTGTGGGCAAGGAAGAGTGCGGGACGGGCTTTCTGGGCAGAGTGCCAGTGCTCTGGGACCACGCAGGCACTGGGCAGGGACCAGGAGATGGGGAAGGGGAAGTGAGCCCCAAAAGGCAGAGGGACCCTGCGGTGGGAGGGAGCCATCTCTCTGCTGGGCTGGGATTGCCCAGGCGCTGGGTGCACTACAAGGAAAGGGGGTTGGAGTCGTCCCTGGCGCTGCGGGCTGGGCACCTGCTGGTGCTGCAGGGATATCCCTTGTCCCGTTTTCTTACATGGCGTCGATGAAGCAGTGGGCTGCTCTGAGGACCCACTGAGGGCTGATGAGGGACCCTCCACATGTGTGCCCAGTGCCTGCTTCCCAGGGGCTCTGGATGCTGACAATCCAGGGCCAGGCCCCTGGCTGGGCATCTTTGCCACCCACGACACGCGTAATGCTGTCGCCGTAATTCGCGCTCTGGAGTCCGCAGGTCCTGTGGAAACCAGAATCTCCTGAGTGTCCTGCTCGATGCCTCGTTGCTGCTCGGGAGGAATGTCAGCTGCCATCCTGTCCCACACAGCGTTGTGTGGAGCGCAGGGAAAGGGAACCCCGTGGGGCGGGCAGGCGTCTGTCCCCGCTTCTGATTTAGCCCCATTGTGCCAGCAGCCTGGGTGCTGGCAAGGAACGGCACCTGCCACGGGGGGCAAGGCCGCTGTGGACAAGAGGGTCCCCTCCAGTGAACCCTGGCAGAGCTACACAAGCTCCCTCCCACAGCCTGGGGCTACTCAATTGCAGGTGTCTCCTGTGCCGTGCACAGACTGGCATAGGACCAGCAGGATGAGGATGAGGCTGAAATGCATGGTGCCAGCGGCACGTGGCACTGCAGCAACTGAGAGCTTGCTACCACTAGGGCAGTAGCCAACAGACTGCCCGCTGCACTCTCGCTGCCTGTGGTGCTCTTGGCCCTGGGCTGATGTCACAGAGGCCCTGGTTCTGGGCGCTGGGGCTAGTGGGCTCTGGGTGGGGGTAGATGGGGGCTGTTCCAAGCAGGAGGGGGAGCAGACGCTGGGGTCGGACACCTCCAACAGATGGTGCCGAATGCTCTGCTGGGGGGTGATGGGGGGCAGCAGCGCCTGGCTCCGAGCAGTGCCTGCTGACAGGCAGCAGGGACACAGCCAGTGTGGCAGCGCAGCCCCGATGGGAAGGGCTCTGCCACCCTGCTCTCTGCAGCCACTTCCCTCCAGCTTTTTCCCGAAAAACAGCCAGCAGAGGCCGTAACTCCTACAGGCAGTGCGCGTGTGTTTGGGACTCGGCTAAAGGCAGGAGAAGGCTTTGCGGTGATTTCAAGGAGGGCTGGAGAGAGCGCACGGGGGAGGGCCCTGCCATGTGCACGCCATCTTTTCCCCTGCCTTTTTGTAAGCGTTCTGGAAGCTTGGAACTGGCAGAGGCCGTGCAGACTGATGGCAGCCACGCACGGCTGGGGAGGGAGCAGACTGTGACAGCAGGGGCTGGCGCTTCAGGCCGTGCGCGGGCAGCTGATGCTGTTCTGCAGCGCTCCGCAGAGGCTTTTCTTTTTGGGCTCTAGGTGAGCCCTGAGTATTTTGTGCGTGTGTATCACGCAGGTCTGTGCCGTAACTCTCTCCCCGCAAAGGTCGTTGGGCAGGAGAAGAACAGGGGCGGGGGAAGGGGGGTCGTTCTCAGGGGGACTCTGGGGTCCCCACGGACGCCTCTCCCCCGCGGCGGGAGCCCTCCCCGCGAGGTCTCTGCCACCAGCCCCGGCCCCGCCGGCGCGGCCAGAGCCCCCGAGCCCCGGCAGCGGCCCGGGCCCTTCCCCCGCCGCGCAGCCCCTCCCGCCGCTCCCGCCGCAGTGGCCGCAGCGGGCGGGACGCGCCGAGCGGCGCCTCCGGCACGGACCCGGCACAGCTCCCAGGGGCGGGAAAGGACCCCCCGTGCGCGGGGGCGGCGGCGGGGTGTGGGCTGCAGGAGAAAGGATCTCCAAGGCCCTGGTGCCGCCTTCAGGCGTTTTTTCCCCTCTAAACCGTCTAATTCGTTTAACGAGGCTCGTTGAATGCCAATAAAGCTGATAATTTAGCAGTAAAAACTGTTAGCTTTTTTGCGATGGCTCAAGCTAAACCAGGAGCTTAAGAATTCGATTGACAATGAAAAGACCCTGATGAGAAGCTGCTCTCTGGGCAAGTCTGGTAGAACAGGCTTCGGCCTGCAGAGTCTCTTAGTTAAATGCACAAGAAAGCGTCCTCTTTAGCTGTGACATTAATGTCTTACGCGTGCTTCTTTTTTGTCTAAAACTGAGGAAAAATGGTCAACAGTAAGTGGAGGACATATCAGAGAAAGCCATCTGCTTTGTATTTTCCTACAGTGTTCTGTTTCCCCCACCCCAAAGGACTCAAACTGAAAAAATCCTGGTTTCCTCTTCTAAAGAACAGATAGATATGACTTATCCAAAAGCACCCAAAACCCACTGCAGACTAAAAGTATATTGCACCGTGGTAACAAATGTAAAATATGGCTGCATTTTCTTCAGATGAAGCATGTGATTACAGAAGGTTAACAGCCTGTATTATTCTCCGGGAGAAACACCTGTACAGTTGGAGCTTTGACTCACTCTTTAAAACAGCAGATTCAAGCATGGCTTGTAAGCAAGAGGATGAGGAAGGATCTTCCCCTCTAATTTGCCATTTCTACAGAGGGAAATTTTAAAAAAAGCGATTACATTGTTTTTTATTCTCCCAGTCACCCCCAACTGCCAATACCTCTGCTAAACTGCCAAGCATCCTGCCAAAAGTCACCACTGATGGTATCTGAGCATAAGAAACTCCCACCGTGTCAAACAAAATGGCTGAAGCAAACCGTGTCACAACTCCTTACTGTGTTCTATGGGTACAGACCTTTCATTGCACGGATTGTGGAGACGGGAGTTCCATTTATTTAAAACAACATTAAAAGAGAAAACACCACAAAAAGAAGTCTCTGTCAAGTTATGCAGTATGCACAGCATTCTACATGAAGACAGCTGACTCCTTTTCCTACCCGAATTACCATTTGTGGTTCAGCTTTTTTTGCTTCATTTTCTACGTGGTTCAGCTGAAGAGCAGCAAACCATTACTTCATGAGAATGGGCACCTTATTAACAGCAACTTAGACAAAGCAGAGACTTTGAATGCTTTTATTTGCACCGGTATTCGGTAATGACATGGGGCTTGGGCCCCCCCCCAAGCCTTGAGCTGGAGGATCATGACTGGGCAAACAATCCTCTAATCACCCTTGAACTTGTGGGGTATCTGCTGCTCCAGCTGGATCCCTGCCAGTTGATGGGACCTGATGGGGTTCATCCAAGTGTACTTAAAGAGCTGGCTGATGTCATAGCGAGACTTCTCTCAATGATTTTTCAACGCTTTTTGGGAATCTGGAGAGGTACCAGCTGACTGGACGGTAGCGAATGTTGTCCCAGTCTTCAAGAAGGGCAGCAGGGGTGACCCCAGTAACTACAGGCCTGTCAGTCTCACTGCAGAGCCTGGGAAGTTTATGGAGAAGATTATTCCGGGAGTTACTGAAAACCATCTGAAAGACAACGCTATCTTTTGTCCCAGGCAGTGTGGGTTTACAAAGGGAAGGTCCTGTCCTGCCTTACAAACTGTGTATCTTTCAACAACAGGGTAACCCACCTGGTCGACCAGGTGTCATTTTCTAGATTTCAGCAAAGCCTTTGATAACTGTCTCTCACAATATTCTCATCAACAAAAGAACCCAATGTCAGCTGGATAAACACCTAACACAACGGGTGCACAATTGGCTGATGGGTCAGTCAAAGAGTCCAAGTGAATGGAGTTAAATGAGGCTGGCACACAGTCAGGAGTGGGGTCCCACTCAGGGGCTGGGAGACAATCCAGCTGAGAGGATGGGAGCACCTCACAGGCAAAGAAAAAAGGATGCCACAGAGTGAAAGTGTCCAGCTCCCAGCATGACAGGGAGTGAAGGACCCATGCTGCAGCGTGGTGCTCAGGGACGGAATCCAACTCGCACCATGCCATGAGACGAAGGACTCAGTCTCCAGCGCGCAGCCCGTAATGGGGCAAAGCACTCCAGCTCCCAGCCTATTGTGGGGTGAGGTACTGCAGCTTCTGGCATGCTGCATGGAGAAGTACTCCGGGTCCCAGCGTGACGTGTGGAGAAGGACTCCAACTCCCAGCATTATGTGGGCTGAAGGGCTTTTTGCAGGTGGAATTTGTGGAGGCTTTGATTTAGGAGCAACTTATAATTTACTGAGGTGGATCTCCAAATTAAAATAACTACTATCTGTTAACAGACATCAGTCTATTAAGAAAGTGACGCCAAGTTATTCAAGATTTGCTATAATTGAATCAATGACTTCAGTACAGATTCAAAAGTGACAAGGGTCTCAGAAAGGCTGCTCAATCCTTTCTGACCCTTAGGAAGCGCAGGAGGTCCTGCAGCCAATTAAAGAATTCCACCAGCTTCTGGCACGGAAACGAACAGGTTGTAAAGCTGTCCGTGTGTGTTGGTGTTGGCCTCTCTGTGGGGGCTGAGCTGAAGAATGGCCGTGATGTTGGTGCAGGCGTTCCTGCTGTGTTCAGCCCCATCTGCACCTGGATCCAGTCGAGGAAGTGCTGAGTGGAGGTGTAGATCCCCGGCCGAAGGGCTCTGGCACAGCCTTTCCCCCAGCTGGTCACTCCCACCAGCCAGAAGCGGTCACCCTGGGGATCCTGGCAGACGAGAGGTCCACCGCTGTCCCCCTGCAGTGGAGAGAGAAGATTAAGGGGTGTTGGGGGGCCTGTGTCAGCGTGAGGACTGGCTCCTGCTCTCTCTGAGCAGCTGCCAGAGCTGTGTACGCTGCACAGAAAGGCTCTGCTTCAGTGTGGGAGCCATCAGAACCAGGTCTGGGAGGGGGTTGTGCACCTACAGGGCTCTCTCTCTCATCTCTGCATGGTGACCCTGGCTGTGGGGCAGAGGGAATTTCCAGGATTGGGACCTGGACCTGTGGGCAAGGAAGAGTGCGGGACGGGCTTTCTGGGCAGAGTGCCAGTGCTCTGGGACCACGCAGGCACTGGGCAGGGACCAGGAGATGGGGAAGGGGAAGTGAGCCCCAAAAGGCAGTGGGACCCTGCGGTGGGAGGGAGGGAGGGAGACTTGCTGGGTGAAGCAGGCGCCAGGGTAGGTTTGGGTGGCTGTGCCAGGGCTGCCTGCGCTGCTGGGACTCGACTCATCGCCCGCTCCTACCTGGCAGGTGTCGATGCCTCCCCGCGGATAGCCAGCGCAGATGTTGTGGGTGTGGATGGCCCCCCGGTACCACCCACTGCTGTTGCAGATCTGTTTGTCAATGAGATACACTTTGGCCTCCTGCAGCACATTGACTTTTCCACCTATGAGCAGAGACAGAAAGGAACACCCTGCAGCACGTTCCCAGTTCTCGTCCTGCCCTGCCTGGGGGAACCGCTTCCCTAGGACTTGCCTTTGCCTCTGGAGAGGCTTTGCACCAGTGTTTCCCTTCCATCTTGCCTTGGGGAATGGGTCAGGCCCACCTCTCCAGAGGCAGACGTCCCCACAGCCTGACACTGCCTTTCATCTCTGCTCTCATTACCCCCAGCCCATCTGCCCAGGCTGCCAGGCGTGCTCTCGGGTCATGATTGCTTTTTGGGAACTGACCTCCCTCAACGGTGGAACCCCAGCCACTGACGTAGCAGGTCTCGAGCTTTGACACCCTCAGCGAGGCCTCAGGCATGCAGGCGAGCTGCACGTAGGAGTTGCACTGGACAGGCTGGTCCAGCTCCAGCAACGCAATGTCGTTCCTCTCCGAGAATTTCTCAAACTGTGGATGAACGTGGAGCCGCTTGATGTGGCGCACTTGAGCCTCAGGTCCGAGGTTATTCAGCTGGGTGGCACCAGCTACCACACGCCACTTCTCAATGCTCCTGGAAGGCCAATGGAGAGAGGGGTGTGAGGGAGGGGAGCCATGTGCTGCAGCAGCCCAGCAGTTCCCTGCCTTCTCCTTCGCAGGGGAGAGAGCAAAGCAGCGCTACGGAGGGTGCAACTGCCCTAGCGTGCCTCAGGCACAAGGAACATGGAGCTGGAGGCTGCTGGAAGCAGTGGCATGAGCCCATCCTCCTCCTGTGCCATCTCTCTGCTGGGCTGGGATTGCCCAGGCGCTGGGTGCACTACAAGGAAACGGGGTGGGAGTCGTCCCTGGCGCTGCGGGCTGGGCACCTGCTGGTGCTGCAGGGATATCCCTTGTCCCGTTTTCTTACGTGACGTCGATGAAGCAGTGGGCTGCTGTGAGGACCCACTGAGGGCTGATGAGGGACCCTCCACATGTGTGCCCAGTGCCTGCTTCCCAGGGGCTCTGGATGCTGACAATCCAGGGCCAGGCCCCTGGCTGGGCATCTTTGCCACCCACGACACGGGTAATGCTGTCGCCGTAATTCGCGCTCTGGAGTCCGCAGGTCCTGTGGAAACCAGAATCTCCTGAGTGTCCTGCTCGATGCCTCGTTGCTGCTCGGGAGGAATGTCAGCTGCCATCCCGTCCCACACAGCGTTGTGTGGAGCGCAGGGAAAGGGAACCCCGTGGGGCGGGCAGGTGTCTGTCCTTCTGCTTTAGCCCCATTGTGCCAGCAGCCTGGGTGCTGGCAAGGAACGGCACCTACCACGGGGGGCAAGGCCACTGTGGACAAGAGGGTCCCCTCCAGTGAACCCTGGCAGAGCTACACAAGCTCCCTCCCACAGCTTGGGGCTACTCACTTGCAGGTGTCTCCTGTGCCGTGCACAGACTGGCATAGGACCAGCAGGATGAGGATGAGGCTGAAATGCATGGTGCCAGCGGCACGTGGCACTGCAGCAACTGAGAGCTTGCTACCACTAGGGCAGTAGCCAACAGACTGCCCGCTGCACTCTCGCTGCCTGTGGTGCTCTTGGCCCTGGGCTGATGTCACAGAGGCCCTGGTTCTGGGCGCTGGGGCTAGTGGGCTCTGGGTGGGGGTAGATGGGGGCTGTTCCAAGCAGGAGGGGGAGCAGACGCTGGGGTCGGACACCTCCAACAGATGGTGCCGAATGCTCTGCTGGGGGGTGATGGGGGGCAGCAGCGCCTGGCTCCGAGCAGTGCCTGCTAACAGGCAGCAGGGACACAGCCAGTGTGGCAGCGCAGCCCCGATGGGAAGGGCTCTGCCACCCTGCTCTCTGCAGCCACTTCCCTCCAGCTTTTTCCCGAAAAACAGCCAGCAGAGGCCGTAACTCCTACAGGCAGTGCGCGTGTGTTTGGGACTCAGACTGTGGATGACTTCATCCTGCCGGATATCTGCTGGGTGCTCAACGCAGCAGATATCCGGCAGTCTAGGAGATTCCTAGAGTGTATAGAGGATAATTTCCTGCTCCAGCTGGTAAATGAACCTACCAGGAGTGGGGCCCCACTAGATCTGCTGTTTACAAACAGAGAGGGACTTGTGGGGGATGTAGTGGTCGGAGGCCAAATGGGGCACAGTGACCGTGAAATAGTACAGTTTTCGATATTCAGGGATGCAAGGAGGGCCACCCATCCAACCTCTCTGCTGGACTTCCAGAGGGCAGATTTTGACCTATTCAGAAGCCTGGCCCAGAGCACACGTTGGGGCACAGTCCTCCAAAACAGGGGCATACAGGAGGGATGGATGTGCTTCAAGGAAAAAGTCTTGCGTGCACGGGATCAGGCTATACCAATTAGCCAAAAGGCAAGCCGGCGGGGAAGACAACCACCTTGGTTGAATAGGGAGATACTGAAGGAAATCAGAGGAAAAAAAGAGAGCCTACCGCCTGTGGTAGGCAGGGCTGACTACTCAGGAAGAGCATAGGACTATAGTTAGATCATGCAGACGGAAAATCAGAGAAACAAAAGTGCAATTTGAAATTAATTTGGCTACTTCTGTTAAGGATAACAAAAAGCGCTTCTATAAATACATTAATAATAAAAGGAGGGGCAAGGAAAACCTCCGTTCTTTGTTGGACTTGGGGGGGGAACATAGTTACCAGGGATAAGGAGAAGGCTGAGGTGCTCAACACCTACTTTGCCTCAGTCTTCACCAGTAGGAGAGGTGGCCCTCACGATAACTGGCCTCTGGGGCTCACAGATAGAGACAGGAAACCATATGGTGGGGAGACGGACTCCAGCTCGCACCATGCCATGAGACGAAGGACTCAGTCTCCAGCGCGCAGCCCGTAAGGGGGCAAAGCACTCCAGCTCCCAGCCTATTGTGGGGTGAGGTACTGCAGCTTCTGGCATGCTGCATGGAGAAGTACTCCGGGTCCCAGCGTGACGTGTGGAGAAGGACTCCAACTCCCAGCATTATGTGGGCTGAAGGGCTTTTTGCAGGTGGAATTTGTGGAGGCTTTGATTTAGGAGCAACTTATAATTTACTGAGGTGGATCTCCAAATTAAAATAACTACTATCTGTTAACAGACATCAGTCTATTAAGAAAGTGACGCCAAGTTATTCAAGATTTGCTATAATTGAATCAATGACTTCAGTACAGATTCAAAAGTGACAAGGGTCTCAGAAAGGCTGCTCAATCCTTTCTGACCCTTAGGAAGCGCAGGAGGTCCTGCAGCCAATTAAAGAATTCCACCAGCTTCTGGCACGGAAACGAACAGGTTGTAAAGCTGTCCGTGTGTGTTGGTGTTGGCCTCTCTGTGGGGGCTGAGCTGAAGAATGGCCGTGATGTTGGTGCAGGCGTTCCTGCTGTGTTCAGCCCCATCTGCACCTGGATCCAGTCGAGGAAGTGCTGAGTGGAGGTGTAGATCCCCGGCCGAAGGGCTCTGGCACAGCCTTTCCCCCAGCTGGTCACTCCCACCAGCCAGAAGCGGTCACCCTGGGGATCCTGGCAGACGAGAGGTCCACCGCTGTCCCCCTGCAGTGGAGAGAGAAGATTAAGGGGTGTTGGGGGGCCTGTGTCAGCGTGAGGACTGGCCCCTGCTCTCTCTGAGCAGCTGCCAGAGCTGTGTACGCTGCACAGAAAGGCTCTGCTCCAGTGTGGGAGCCATCAGAACCAGGTCTGGGAGGGGGTTGTGCACCTACAGGGCTCTCTCTCTCATCTCTGCATGGTGACCCTGGCTGTGGGGCAGAGGGAATTTCCAGGATTGGGACCTGGACCTGTGGGCAAGGAAGAGTGCGGGACGGGCTTTCTGGGCAGAGTGCCAGTGCTCTGGGACCACGCAGGCACTGGGCAGGGACCAGGAGATGGGGAAGGGGAAGTGAGCCCCAAAAGGCAGTGGGACCCTGCGGTGGGAGGGAGGGAGGGAGACTTGCTGGGTGAAGCAGGCGCCAGGGTAGGTTTGGGTGGCTGTGCCAGGGCTGCCTGCGCTGCTGGGACTCGACTCATCGCCCTCTCCTACCTGGCAGGTGTCGATGCCTCCCCGCGGATAGCCAGCGCAGATGTTGTGGGTGTGGATGGCCCCCCGGTACCACCCACTGCTGTTGCAGATCTGTTTGTCAATGAGATACACTTTGGCTTCCTGCAGCACATTGACTTTTCCACCTATGAGCAGAGACAGAAAGGAACACCCTGCAGCACGTTCCCAGTTCTCGTCCTGCCCTGCCTGGGGGAACCCCTTCCCTAGGACTTGCCTTTGCCTCTGGAGAGGCTTTGCACCAGTGTTTCCCTTCCATCTTGCCTTGGGGAATGGGTCAGGCCCACCTCTCCAGAGGCAGACGTCCCCACAGCCTGACACTGCCTTTCATCTCTGCTCTCATTACCCCCAGCCCATCTGCCCAGGCTGCCAGGCGTGCTCTCGGGTCATGATTGCTTTTTGGGAACTGACCTCCCTCAACGGTGGAACCCCAGCCACTGACGTAGCAGGTCTCGAGCTTTGACACCCTCAGCGAGGCCTCAGGCATGCAGGCGAGCTGCACGTAGGAGTTGCACTGGACAGGCTGGTCCAGCTCCAGCAACGCAATGTCGTTCCTCTCCGAGAATTTCTCAAACTGTGGATGAACGTGGAGCCGCTTGATGTGGCGCACTTGAGCCTCAGGTCCGAGGTTATTCAGCTGGGTGGCACCAGCTACCACACGCCACTTCTCAATGCTCCTGGAAGGCCAATGGAGAGAGGGGTGTGAGGGAGGGGAGCCATGTGCTGCAGCAGCCCAGCAGTTCCCTGCCTTCTCCTTCGCAGGGGAGAGAGCAAAGCAGCGCTACGGAGGGTGCAACTGCCCTAGCGTGCCTCAGGCACAAGGAACATGGAGCTGGAGGCTGCTGGAAGCAGTGGCATGAGCCCATCCTCCTCCTGTGCCATCTCTCTGCTGGGCTGGGATTGCCCAGGCGCTGGGTGCACTACAAGCAAACGGGGTGGGAGTCGTCCCTGGCGCTGCGGGCTGGGCACCTGCTGGTGCTGCAGGGATATCCCTTGTCCCGTTTTCTTACGTGACGTCGATGAAGCAGTGGGCTGCTGTGAGGACCCACTGAGGGCTGATGAGGGACCCTCCACATGTGTGCCCAGTGCCTGCTTCCCAGGGGCTCTGGATGCTGACAATCCAGGGCCAGGCCCCTGGCTGGGCATCTTTGCCACCCACGACACGGGTAATGCTGTCGCCGTAATTCGCGCTCTGGAGTCCGCAGGTCCTGTGGAAACCAGAATCTCCTGAGTGTCCTGCTCGATGCCTCGTTGCTGCTCGGGAGGAATGTCAGCTGCCATCCCGTCCCACACAGCGTTGTGTGGAGCGCAGGGAAAGGGAACCCCGTGGGGCGGGCAGGCGTCTGTCCCCGCTTCTGATTTAGCCCCATTGTGCCAGCAGCCTGGGTGCTGGCAAGGAACGGCACCTGCCACGGGGGGCAAGGCCGCTGTGGACAAGAGGGTCCCCTCCAGTGAACCCTGGCAGAGCTACACAAGCTCCCTCCCACAGCCTGGGGCTACTCAATTGCAGGTGTCTCCTGTGCCGTGCACAGACTGGCATAGGACCAGCAGGATGAGGATGAGGCTGAAATGCATGGTGCCAGCGGCACGTGGCACTGCAGCAACTGAGAGCTTGCTACCACTAGGGCAGTAGCCAACAGACTGCCCGCTGCACTCTCGCTGCCTGTGGTGCTCTTGGCCCTGGGCTGATGTCACAGAGGCCCTGGTTCTGGGCGCTGGGGCTAGTGGGCTCTGGGTGGGGGTAGATGGGGGCTGTTCCAAGCAGGAGGGGGAGCAGACGCTGGGGTCGGACACCTCCAACAGATGGTGCCGAATGCTCTGCTGGGGGGTGATGGGGGGCAGCAGCGCCTGGCTCCGAGCAGTGCCTGCTGACAGGCAGCAGGGACACAGCCAGTGTGGCAGCGCAGCCCCGATGGGAAGGGCTCTGCCACCCTGCTCTCTGCAGCCACTTCCCTCCAGCTTTTTCCCGAAAAACAGCCAGCAGAGGGCATAACTCCTACAGGCAGTGCGCGTGTGTTTGGGACTCGGCTAAAGGCAGGAGAAGGCTTTGCGGTGATTTCAAGGAGGGCTGGAGAGAGCGCACGGGGGAGGGCCCTGCCATGTGCACGCCATCTTTTCCCCTGCCTTTTTGTAAGCGTTCTGGAAGCTTGGAACTGGCAGAGGCCGTGCAGACTGATGGCAGCCACGCACGGCTGGGGAGGGAGCAGACTGTGACAGCAGGGGCTGGCGCTTCAGGCCGTGCGCGGGCAGCTGATGCTGTTCTGCAGCGCTCCGCAGAGGCTTTTCTTTTTGGGCTCTAGGTGAGCCCTGAGTATTTTGTGCGTGTGTATCACGCAGGTCTGTGCCGTAACTCTCTCCCCGCAAAGGTCGTTGGGCAGGAGAAGAACAGGGGCGGGGGAAGGGGGGTCGTTCTCAGGGGGACTCTGGGGTCCCCACGGACGCCTCTCCCCCGCGGCGGGAGCCCTCCCCGCGAGGTCTCTGCCACCAGCCCCGGCCCCGCCGGCGCGGCCAGAGCCCCCGAGCCCCGGCAGCGGCCCGGGCCCTTCCCCCGCCGCGCAGCCCCTCCCGCCGCTCCCGCCGCAGTGGCCGCAGCGGGCGGGACGCGCCGAGCGGCGCCTCCGGCACGGACCCGGCACAGCTCCCAGGGGCGGGAAAGGACCCCCCGTGCGCGGGGGCGGCGGCGGGGTGTGGGCTGCAGGAGAAAGGATCTCCAAGGCCCTGGTGCCGCCTTCAGGCGTTTTTTCCCCTCTAAACCGTCTAATTCGTTTAACGAGGCTCGTTGAATGCCAATAAAGCTGATAATTTAGCAGTAAAAACTGTTAGCTTTTTTGCGATGGCTCAAGCTAAACCAGGAGCTTAAGAATTCGATTGACAATGAAAAGACCCTGATGAGAAGCTGCTCTCTGGGCAAGTCTGGTAGAACAGGCTTCGGCCTGCAGAGTCTCTTAGTTAAATGCACAAGAAAGCGTCCTCTTTAGCTGTGACATTAATGTCTTACGCGTGCTTCTTTTTTGTCTAAAACTGAGGAAAAATGGTCAACAGTAAGTGGAGGACATATCAGAGAAAGCCATCTGCTTTGTATTTTCCTACAGTGTTCTGTTTCCCCCACCCCAAAGGACTCAAACTGAAAAAATCCTGGTTTCCTCTTCTAAAGAACAGATAGATATGACTTATCCAAAAGCACCCAAAACCCACTGCAGACTAAAAGTATATTGCACCGTGGTAACAAATGTAAAATATGGCTGCATTTTCTTCAGATGAAGCATGTGATTACAGAAGGTTAACGGCCTGTATTATTCTCCGGGAGAAACACCTGTACAGTTGGAGCTTTGACTCACTCTTTAAAACAGCAGATTCAAGCATGGCTTGTAAGCAAGAGGATGAGGAAGGATCTTCCCCTCTAATTTGCCATTTCTACAGAGGGAAATTTTAAAAAAAGCGATTACATTGTTTTTTATTCTCCCAGTCACCCCCAACTGCCAATACCTCTGCTAAACTGCCAAGCATCCTGCCAAAAGTCACCACTGATGGTATCTGAGCATAAGAAACTCCCACCGTGTCAAACAAAATGGCTGAAGCAAACCGTGTCACAACTCCTTACTGTGTTCTATGGGTACAGACCTTTCATTGCACGGATTGTGGAGACGGGAGTTCCATTTATTTAAAAACAACATTAAAAGAGAAAACACCACAAAAAGAAGTCTCTGTCAAGTTATGCAGTATGCACAGCATTCTACATGAAGACAGCTGACTCCTTTTCCTACCCGAATTACCATTTGTGGTTCAGCTTTTTTTGCTTCATTTTCTACGTGGTTCAGCTGAAGAGCAGCAAACCATTACTTCATGAGAATGGGCACCTTATTAACAGCAACTTAGACAAAGCAGAGACTTTGAATGCTTTTATTTGCACCGGTATTCGGTAATGACATGGGGCTTGGGCCCCCCCCCAAGCCTTGAGCTGGAGGATCATGACTGGGCAAACAATCCTCTAATCACCCTTGAACTTGTGGGGTATCTGCTGCTCCAGCTGGATCCCTGCCAGTTGATGGGACCTGATGGGGTTCATCCAAGTGTACTTAAAGAGCTGGCTGATGTCATAGCGAGACTTCTCTCAATGATTTTTCAACGCTTTTTGGGAATCTGGAGAGGTACCAGCTGACTGGACGGTAGCGAATGTTGTCCCAGTCTTCAAGAAGGGCAGCAGGGGTGACCCCAGTAACTACAGGCCTGTCAGTCTCACTGCAGAGCCTGGGAAGTTTATGGAGAAGATTATTCCGGGAGTTACCGAAAACCATCTGAAAGACAACGCCGTCTTTTGTCCCAGGCAGTGTGGGTTTACAAAGGGAAGGTCCTGTCCTGCCTTACAAACTGTGTATCTTTCAACAACAGGGTAACCCACCTGGTCGACCAGGTGTCATTTTCTAGATTTCAGCAAAGCCTTTGATAACTGTCTCTCACAATATTCTCATCAACAAAAGAACCCAATGTCAGCTGGATAAACACCTAACACAACGGGTGCACAATTGGCTGATGGGTCAGTCAAAGAGTCCAAGTGAATGGAGTTAAATGAGGCTGGCACACAGTCAGGAGTGGGGTCCCACTCAGGGGCTGGGAGACAATCCAGCTGAGAGGATGGGAGCACCTCACAGGCAAAGAAAAAAGGATGCCACAGAGTGAAAGTGTCCAGCTCCCAGCATGACAGGGAGTGAAGGACCCATGCTGCAGCGTGGTGCTCAGGGACGGAATCCAACTCGCACCATGCCATGAGACGAAGGACTCAGTCTCCAGCGCGCAGCCCGTAATGGGGCAAAGCACTCCAGCTCCCAGCCTATTGTGGGGTGAGGTACTGCAGCTTCTGGCATGCTGCATGGAGAAGTACTCCGGGTCCCAGCGTGACGTGTGGAGAAGGACTCCAACTCCCAGCATTATGTGGGCTGAAGGGCTTTTTGCAGGTGGAATTTGTGGAGGCTTTGATTTAGGAGCAACTTATAATTTACTGAGGTGGATCTCCAAATTAAAATAACTACTATCTGTTAACAGACATCAGTCTATTAAGAAAGTGACGCCAAGTTATTCAAGATTTGCTATAATTGAATCAATGACTTCAGTACAGATTCAAAAGTGACAAGGGTCTCAGAAAGGCTGCTCAATCCTTTCTGACCCTTAGGAAGCGCAGGAGGTCCTGCAGCCAATTAAAGAATTCCACCAGCTTCTGGCACGGAAACGAACAGGTTGTAAAGCTGTCCGTGTGTGTTGGTGTTGGCCTCTCTGTGGGGGCTGAGCTGAAGAATGGCCGTGATGTTGGTGCAGGCGTTCCTGCTGTGTTCAGCCCCATCTGCACCTGGATCCAGTCGAGGAAGTGCTGAGTGGAGGTGTAGATCCCCGGCCGAAGGGCTCTGGCACAGCCTTTCCCCCAGCTGGTCACTCCCACCAGCCAGAAGCGGTCACCCTGGGGATCCTGGCAGACGAGAGGTCCACCGCTGTCCCCCTGCAGTGGAGAGAGAAGATTAAGGGGTGTTGGGGGGCCTGTGTCAGCGTGAGGACTGGCTCCTGCTCTCTCTGAGCAGCTGCCAGAGCTGTGTACGCTGCACAGAAAGGCTCTGCTTCAGTGTGGGAGCCATCAGAACCAGGTCTGGGAGGGGGTTGTGCACCTACAGGGCTCTCTCTCTCATCTCTGCATGGTGACCCTGGCTGTGGGGCAGAGGGAATTTCCAGGATTGGGACCTGGACCTGTGGGCAAGGAAGAGTGCGGGACGGGCTTTCTGGGCAGAGTGCCAGTGCTCTGGGACCACGCAGGCACTGGGCAGGGACCAGGAGATGGGGAAGGGGAAGTGAGCCCCAAAAGGCAGTGGGACCCTGTGATGGGAGGGAGGGAGGGAGACTTGCTGGGTGAAGCAGGCGCCAGGGTAGGTTTGGGTGGCTGTGCCAGGGCTGCCTGCGCTGCTGGGACTCGACTCATCGCCCTCTCCTACCTGGCAGGTGTCGATGCCTCCCCGCGGATAGCCAGCGCAGATGTTGTGGGTGTGGATGGCCCCCCGGTACCACCCACTGCTGTTGCAGATCTGTTTGTCAATGAGATACACTTTGGCCTCCTGCAGCACATTGACTTTTCCACCTATGAGCAGAGACAGAAAGGAACACTCTGCAGCACGTTCCCAGTTCTCGTCCTGCCCTGCCTGGGGGAACCCCTTCCCTAGGACTTGCCTTTGCCTCTGGAGAGGCTTTGCACCAGTGTTTCCCTTCCATCTTGCCTTGGGGAATGGGTCAGGCCCACCTCTCCAGAGGCAGACGTCCCCACAGCCTGACACTGCCTTTCATCTCTGCTCTCATTACCCCCAGCCCATCTGCCCAGGCTGCCAGGCGTGCTCTCGGGTCATGATTGCTTTTTGGGAACTGACCTCCCTCAACGGTGGAACAGTTCCCAAAAAGCAATCCATGACCCCGAGAGCACGCCTGGCAGCCCTGGGCAGCTGGCGCTGGCCGGGTAATGAGAGCACGCAGATCGACAGGCTGGTCCAGCTCCAGCAACGCAATGTCGTTCCTCTCCGAGAATTTCTCAAACTGTGGATGAACGTGGAGCCGCTTGATGTGGCGCACTTGAGCCTCAGGTCCGAGGTTATTCAGCTGGGTGGCACCAGCTACCACACGCCACTTCTCAATGCTCCTGGAAGGCCAATGGAGAGAGGGGTGTGAGGGAGGGGAGCCATGTGCTGCAGCAGCCCAGCAGTTCCCTGCCTTCTCCTTCGCAGGGGAGAGAGCAAAGCAGCGCTACGGAGGGTGCAACTGCCCTAGCGTGCCTCAGGCACAAGGAACATGGAGCTGGAGGCTGCTGGAAGCAGTGGCATGAGCCCATCCTCCTCCTGTGCCATCTCTCTGCTGGGCTGGGATTGCCCAGGCGCTGGGTGCACTACAAGGAAACGGGGTGGGAGTCGTCCCTGGCGCTGCGGGCTGGGCACCTGCTGGTGCTGCAGGGATATCCCTTGTCCCGTTTTCTTACGTGACGTCGATGAAGCAGTGGGCTGCTGTGAGGACCCACTGAGGGCTGATGAGGGACCCTCCACATGTGTGCCCAGTGCCTGCTTCCCAGGGGCTCTGGATGCTGACAATCCAGGGCCAGGCCCCTGGCTGGGCATCTTTGCCACCCACGACACGGGTAATGCTGTCGCCGTAATTCGCGCTCTGGAGTCCGCAGGTCCTGTGGAAACCAGAATCTCCTGAGTGTCCTGCTCGATGCCTCGTTGCTGCTCGGGAGGAATGTCAGCTGCCATCCCGTCCCACACAGCGTTGTGTGGAGCGCAGGGAAAGGGAACCCCGTGGGGCGGGCAGGTGTCTGTCCTTCTGCTTTAGCCCCATTGTGCCAGCAGCCTGGGTGCTGGCAAGGAACGGCACCTACCACGGGGGGCAAGGCCACTGTGGACAAGAGGGTCCCCTCCAGTGAACCCTGGCAGAGCTACACAAGCTCCCTCCCACAGCTTGGGGCTACTCACTTGCAGGTGTCTCCTGTGCCGTGCACAGACTGGCATAGGACCAGCAGGATGAGGATGAGGCTGAAATGCATGGTGCCAGCGGCACGTGGCACTGCAGCAACTGAGAGCTTGCTACCACTAGGGCAGTAGCCAACAGACTGCCCGCTGCACTCTCGCTGCCTGTGGTGCTCTTGGCCCTGGGCTGATGTCACAGAGGCCCTGGTTCTGGGCGCTGGGGCTAGTGGGCTCTGGGTGGGGGTAGATGGGGGCTGTTCCAAGCAGGAGGGGGAGCAGACGCTGGGGTCGGACACCTCCAACAGATGGTGCCGAATGCTCTGCTGGGGGGTGATGGGGGGCAGCAGCGCCTGGCTCCGAGCAGTGCCTGCTAACAGGCAGCAGGGACACAGCCAGTGTGGCAGCGCAGCCCCGATGGGAAGGGCTCTGCCACCCTGCTCTCTGCAGCCACTTCCCTCCAGCTTTTTCCCGAAAAACAGCCAGCAGAGGCCGTAACTCCTACAGGCAGTGCGCGTGTGTTTGGGACTCAGACTGTGGATGACTTCATCCTTTCGGATATCTGCTGGGTGCTCAACGCAACAGATATCCGGCAGTCTAGGAGATTCCTAGAGTGTATAGAGGATAATTTCCTGCTCCAGCTGGTAAATGAACCTACCAGGAGTGGGGCCCCACTAGATCTGCTGTTTACAAACAGAGAGGGACTTGTGGGGGATGTAGTGGTCGGAGGCCAACTGGGGCACAGTGACCGTGAAATAGTACAGTTTTCGATATTCAGGGATGCAAGGAGGGCCACCCATCCAACCTCTCTGCTGGACTTCCAGAGGGCAGATTTTGACCTATTCAGAAGCCTGGCCCAGAGCACACGTTGGGGCACAGTCCTCCAAAACAGGGGCATACAGGAGGGATGGATGTGCTTCAAGGAAAAAGTCTTGCGTGCACGGGATCAGGCTATACCAATTAGCCAAAAGGCAAGCCGGCGGGGAAGACAACCACCTTGGTTGAATAGGGAGATACTGAAGGAAATCAGAGGAAAAAAAGAGAGCCTACCGCCTGTGGTAGGCAGGGCTGACTACTCAGGAAGAGCATAGGACTATAGTTAGATCATGCAGACGGAAAATCAGAGAAACAAAAGTGCAATTTGAAATTAATTTGGCTACTTCTGTTAAGGATAACAAAAAGCGCTTCTATAAATACATTAATAATAAAAGGAGGGGCAAGGAAAACCTCCGTTCTTTGTTGGACTTGGGGGGGGAACATAGTTACCAGGGATAAGGAGAAGGCTGGGGTGCTCAACACCTACTTTGCCTCAGTCTTCACCAGTAGGAGAGGTGGCCCTCACGATAACTGGCCTCTGGGGCTCACAGATAGAGACAGGAAACCATATGGTGGGGAGACGGACTCCAGCTCGCACCATGCCATGAGACGAAGGACTCAGTCTCCAGCGCGCAGCCCGTAATGGGGCAAAGCACTCCAGCTCCCAGTCTGTTGTGGGGTGAGGTACTGCAGCTTCTGGCATGCTGCATGGAGAAGTACTCCGGGTCCCAGCGTGACGTGTGGAGAAGGACTCCAACTCCCAGCATTATGTGGGCTGAAGGGCTTTTTGCAGGTGGAATTTGTGGAGGCTTTGATTTAGGAGCAACTTATAATTTACTGAGGTGGATCTCCAAATTAAAATAACTACTATCTGTTAACAGACATCAGTCTATTAAGAAAGTGACGCCAAGTTATTCAAGATTTGCTATAATTGAATCAATGACTTCAGTACAGATTCAAAAGTGACAAGGGTCTCAGAAAGGCTGCTCAATCCTTTCTGACCCTTAGGAAGCGCAGGAGGTCCTGCAGCCAATTAAAGAATTCCACCAGCTTCTGGCACGGAAACGAACAGGTTGTAAAGCTGTCCGTGTGTGTTGGTGTTGGCCTCTCTGTGGGGGCTGAGCTGAAGAATGGCCGTGATGTTGGTGCAGGCGTTCCTGCTGTGTTCAGCCCCATCTGCACCTGGATCCAGTCGAGGAAGTGCTGAGTGGAGGTGTAGATCCCCGGCCGAAGGGCTCTGGCACAGCCTTTCCCCCAGCTGGTCACTCCCACCAGCCAGAAGCGGTCACCCTGGGGATCCTGGCAGACGAGAGGTCCACCGCTGTCCCCCTGCAGTGGAGAGAGAAGATTAAGGGGTGTTGGGGGGCCTGTGTCAGCGTGAGGACTGGCCCCTGCTCTCTCTGAGCAGCTGCCAGAGCTGTGTACGCTGCACAGAAAGGCTCTGCTCCAGTGTGGGAGCCATCAGAACCAGGTCTGGGAGGGGGTTGTGCACCTACAGGGCTCTCTCTCTCATCTCTGCATGGTGACCCTGGCTGTGGAGCAGAGGGAATTTCCAGGATTGGGACCTGGACCTGTGGGCAAGGAAGAGTGCGGGACGGGCTTTCTGGGCAGAGTGCCAGTGCTCTGGGACCACGCAGGCACTGGGCAGGGACCAGGAGATGGGGAAGGGGAAGTGAGCCCCAAAAGGCAGTGGGACCCTGCGGTGGGAGGGAGGGAGGGAGACTTGCTGGGTGGAGCAGGCGCCAGGGTAGGTTTGGGTGGCTGTGCCAGGGCTGCCTGCGCTGCTGGGACTCGACTCATCGCCCTCTCCTACCTGGCAGGTGTCGATGCCTCCCCGCGGATAGCCAGCGCAGATGTTGTGGGTGTGGATGGCCCCCCGGTACCACCCACTGCTGTTGCAGATCTGTTTGTCAATGAGATACACTTTGGCTTCCTGCAGCACATTGACTTTTCCACCTATGAGCAGAGACAGAAAGGAACACCCTGCAGCACGTTCCCAGTTCTCGTCCTGCCCTGCCTGGGGGAACCCCTTCCCTAGGACTTGCCTTTGCCTCTGGAGAGGCTTTGCACCAGTGTTTCCCTTCCATCTTGCCTTGGGGAATGGGTCAGGCCCACCTCTCCAGAGGCAGACGTCCCCACAGCCTGACACTGCCTTTCATCTCTGCTCTCATTACCCCCAGCCCATCTGCCCAGGCTGCCAGGCGTGCTCTCGGGTCATGATTGCTTTTTGGGAACTGACCTCCCTCAACGGTGGAACCCCAGCCACTGACGTAGCAGGTCTCGAGCTTTGACACCCTCAGCGAGGCCTCAGGCATGCAGGCGAGCTGCACGTAGGAGTTGCACTGGACAGGCTGGTCCAGCTCCAGCAACGCAATGTCGTTCCTCTCCGAGAATTTCTCAAACTGTGGATGAACGTGGAGCCGCTTGATGTGGCGCACTTGAGCCTCAGGTCCGAGGTTATTCAGCTGGGTGGCACCAGCTACCACACGCCACTTCTCAATGCTCCTGGAAGGCCAATGGAGAGAGGGGTGTGAGGGAGGGGAGCCATGTGCTGCAGCAGCCCAGCAGTTCCCTGCCTTCTCCTTCGCAGGGGAGAGAGCAAAGCAGCGCTACGGAGGGTGCAACTGCCCTAGCGTGCCTCAGGCACAAGGAACATGGAGCTGGAGGCTGCTGGAAGCAGTGGCATGAGCCCATCCTCCTCCTGTGCCATCTCTCTGCTGGGCTGGGATTGCCCAGGCGCTGGGTGCACTACAAGGAAACGGGGTGGGAGTCGTCCCTGGCGCTGCGGGCTGGGCACCTGCTGGTGCTGCAGGGATATCCCTTGTCCCGTTTTCTTACGTGACGTCGATGAAGCAGTGGGCTGCTGTGAGGACCCACTGAGGGCTGATGAGGGACCCTCCACATGTGTGCCCAGTGCCTGCTTCCCAGGGGCTCTGGATGCTGACAATCCAGGGCCAGGCCCCTGGCTGGGCATCTTTGCCACCCACGACACGGGTAATGCTGTCGCCGTAATTCGCGCTCTGGAGTCCGCAGGTCCTGTGGAAACCAGAATCTCCTGAGTGTCCTGCTCGATGCCTCGTTGCTGCTCGGGAGGAATGTCAGCTGCCATCCCGTCCCACACAGCGTTGTGTGGAGCGCAGGGAAAGGGAACCCCGTGGGGCGGGCAGGTGTCTGTCCCCGCTTCTGCTTTAGCCCCATTGTGCCAGCAGCCTGGGTGCTGGCAAGGAACGGCACCTACCACGGGGGGCAAGGCCACTGTGGACAAGAGGGTCCCCTCCAGTGAACCCTGGCAGAGCTACACAAGCTCCCTCCCACAGCCTGGGGCTACTCACTTGCAGGTGTCTCCTGTGCCGTGCACAGACTGGCATAGGACCAGCAGGATGAGGATGAGGCTGAAATGCATGGTGCCAGCGGCACGTGGCACTGCAGCAACTGAGAGCTTGCTACCACTAGGGCAGTAGCCAACAGACTGCCCGCTGCACTCTCGCTGCCTGTGGTGCTCTTGGCCCTGGGCTGATGTCACAGAGGCCCTGGTTCTGGGCGCTGGGGCTAGTGGGCTCTGGGTGGGGGTAGATGGGGGCTGTTCCAAGCAGGAGGGGGAGCAGACGCTGGGGTCGGACACCTCCAACAGATGGTGCCGAATGCTCTGCTGGGGGGTGATGGGGGGCAGCAGGGCCTGGCTCCGAGCAGTGCCTGCTAACAGGCAGCAGGGACACAGCCAGTGTGGCAGCGCAGCCCCGATGGGAAGGGCTCTGCCACCCTGCTCTCTGCAGCCACTTCCCTCCAGCTTTTTCCCGAAAAACAGCCAGCAGAGGCCGTAACTCCTACAGGCAGTGCGCGTGTGTTTGGGACTCAGACTGTGGATGACTTCATCCTGCCGGATATCTGCTGGGTGCTCAACGCAGCAGATATCCGGCAGTCTAGGAGATTCCTAGAGTGTATAGAGGATAATTTCCTGCTCCAGCTGGTAAATGAACCTACCAGGAGTGGGGCCCCACTAGATCTGCTGTTTACAAACAGAGAGGGACTTGTGGGGGATGTAGTGGTCGGAGGCCAACTGGGGCACAGTGACCGTGAAATAGTACAGTTTTCGATATTCAGGGATGCAAGGAGGGCCACCCATCCAACCTCTCTGCTGGACTTCCAGAGGGCAGATTTTGACCTATTCAGAAGCCTGGCCCAGAGCACACGTTGGGGCACAGTCCTCCAAAACAGGGGCATACAGGAGGGATGGATGTGCTTCAAGGAAAAAGTCTTGCGTGCACGGGATCAGGCTATACCAATTAGCCAAAAGGCAAGCCGGCGGGGAAGACAACCACCTTGGTTGAATAGGGAGATACTGAAGGAAATCAGAGGAAAAAAAGAGAGCCTACCGCCTGTGGTAGGCAGGGCTGACTACTCAGGAAGAGCATAGGACTATAGTTAGATCATGCAGACGGAAAATCAGAGAAACAAAAGTGCAATTTGAAATTAATTTGGCTACTTCTGTTAAGGATAACAAAAAGCGCTTCTATAAATACATTAATAATAAAAGGAGGGGCAAGGAAAACCTCCGTTCTTTGTTGGACTTGGGGGGGGAACATAGTTACCAGGGATAAGGAGAAGGCTGAGGTGCTCAACACCTACTTTGCCTCAGTCTTCACCAGTAGGAGAGGTGGCCCTCACGATAACTGGCCTCTGGGGCTCACAGATAGAGACAGGAAACCATATGGTGGGGAGACGGACTCCAGCTCGCACCATGCCATGAGACGAAGGACTCAGTCTCCAGCGCGCAGCCCGTAATGGGGCAAAGCACTCCAGCTCCCAGCCTATTGTGGGGTGAGGTACTGCAGCTTCTGGCATGCTGCATGGAGAAGTACTCCGGGTCCCAGCGTGACGTCTGGAGAAGGACTCCAACTCCCAGCATTATGTGGGCTGAAGGGCTTTTTGCAGGTGGAATTTGTGGAGGCTTTGATTTAGGAGCAACTTATAATTTACTGAGGTGGATCTCCAAATTAAAATAACTACTATCTGTTAACAGACATCAGTCTATTAAGAAAGTGACGCCAAGTTATTCAAGATTTGCTATAATTGAATCAATGACTTCAGTACAGATTCAAAAGTGACAAGGGTCTCAGAAAGGCTGCTCAATCCTTTCTGACCCTTAGGAAGCGCAGGAGGTCCTGCAGCCAATTAAAGAATTCCACCAGCTTCTGGCACGGAAACGAACAGGTTGTAAAGCTGTCCGTGTGTGTTGGTGTTGGCCTCTCTGTGGGGTGAGCTGAAGAATGGCCGTGATGTTGGTGCAGGCGTTCCTGCTGTGTTCAGCCCCATCTGCACCTGGATCCAGTCGAGGAAGTGCTGAGTGGAGGTGTAGATCCCCGGCCGAAGGGCTCTGGCACAGCCTTTCCCCCAGCTGGTCACTCCCACCAGCCAGAAGCGGTCACCCTGGGGATCCTGGCAGACGAGAGGTCCACCGCTGTCCCCCTGCAGTGGAGAGAGAAGATTAAGGGGTGTTGGGGGGCCTGTGTCAGCGTGAGGACTGGCCCCTGCTCTCTCTGAGCAGCTGCCAGAGCTGTGTACGCTGCACAGAAAGGCTCTGCTCCAGTGTGGGAGCCATCAGAACCAGGTCTGGGAGGGGGTTGTGCACCTACAGGGCTCTCTCTCTCATCTCTGCATGGTGACCCTGGCTGTGGAGCAGAGGGAATTTCCAGGATTGGGACCTGGACCTGTGGGCAAGGAAGAGTGCGGGACGGGCTTTCTGGGCAGAGTGCCAGTGCTCTGGGACCACGCAGGCACTGGGCAGGGACCAGGAGATGGGGAAGGGGAAGTGAGCCCCAAAAGGCAGTGGGACCCTGCAATGGGAGGGAGGGAGGGAGACTTGCTGGGTGAAGCAGGCGCCAGGGTAGGTTTGGGTGGCTGTGCCAGGGCTGCCTGCGCTGCTGGGACTCGACTCATCGCCCACTCCTACCTGGCAGGTGTCGATGCCTCCCCGCGGATAGCCAGCGCAGATGTTGTGGGTGTGGATGGCCCCCCGGTACCACCCACTGCTGTTGCAGATCTGTTTGTCAATGAGATACACTTTGGCCTCCTGCAGCACATTGACTTTTCCACCTATGAGCAGAGACAGAAAGGAACACCCTGCAGCACGTTCCCAGTTCTCGTCCTGCCCTGCCTGGGGGAACCCCTTCCCTAGGACTTGCCTTTGCCTCTGGAGAGGCTTTGCACCAGTGTTTCCCTTCCATCTTGCCTTGGGGAATGGGTCAGGCCCACCTCTCCAGAGGCAGACGTCCCCACAGCCTGACACTGCCTTTCATCTCTGCTCTCATTACCCCCAGCCCATCTGCCCAGGCTGCCAGGCGTGCTCTCGGGTCATGATTGCTTTTTGGGAACTGACCTCCCTCAACGGTGGAACCCCAGCCACTGACGTAGCAGGTCTCGAGCTTTGACACCCTCAGCGAGGCCTCAGGCATGCAGGCGAGCTGCACGTAGGAGTTGCACTGGACAGGCTGGTCCAGCTCCAGCAACGCAATGTCGTTCCTCTCCGAGAATTTCTCAAACTGTGGATGAACGTGGAGCCGCTTGATGTGGCGCACTTGAGCCTCAGGTCCGAGGTTATTCAGCTGGGTGGCACCAGCTACCACACGCCACTTCTCAATGCTCCTGGAAGGCCAATGGAGAGAGGGGTGTGAGGGAGGGGAGCCATGTGCTGCAGCAGCCCAGCAGTTCCCTGCCTTCTCCTTCGCAGGGGAGAGAGCAAAGCAGCGCTACGGAGGGTGCAACTGCCCTAGCGTGCCTCAGGCACAAGGAACATGGAGCTGGAGGCTGCTGGAAGCAGTGGCATGAGCCCATCCTCCTCCTGTGCCATCTCTCTGCTGGGCTGGGATTGCCCAGGCGCTGGTGCACTACAAGGAAACGGGGGTGGGAGTCGTCCCTGGCGCTGCGGGCTGGGCACCTGCTGGTGCTGCAGGGATATCCCTTGTCCCGTTTTCTTACGTGACGTCGATGAAGCAGTGGGCTGCTGTGAGGACCCACTGAGGGCTGATGAGGGACCCTCCACATGTGTGCCCAGTGCCTGCTTCCCAGGGGCTCTGGATGCTGACAATCCAGGGCCAGGCCCCTGGCTGGGCATCTTTGCCACCCACGACACGGGTAATGCTGTCGCCGTAATTCGCGCTCTGGAGTCCGCAGGTCCTGTGGAAACCAGAATCTCCTGAGTGTCCTGCTCGATGCCTCGTTGCTGCTCGGGAGGAATGTCAGCTGCCATCCCGTCCCACACAGCGTTGTGTGGAGCGCAGGGAAAGGGAACCCCGTGGGGCGGGCAGGTGTCTGTCCCCGCTTCTGCTTTAGCCCCATTGTGCCAGCAGCCTGGGTGCTGGCAAGGAACGGCACCTACCACGGGGGGCAAGGCCACTGTGGACAAGAGGGTCCCCTCCAGTGAACCCTGGCAGAGCTACACAAGCTCCCTCCCACAGCTTGGCGCTACTCACTTGCAGGTGTCTCCTGTGCCGTGCACAGACTGGCATAGGACCAGCAGGATGAGGATGAGGCTGAAATGCATGGTGCCAGCGGCACGTGGCACTGCAGCAACTGAGAGCTTGCTACCACTAGGGCAGTAGCCAACAGACTGCCCGCTGCACTCTCGCTGCCTGTGGTGCTCTTGGCCCTGGGCTGATGTCACAGAGGCCCTGGTTCTGGGCGCTGGGGCTAGTGGGCTCTGGGTGGGGGTAGATGGGGGCTGTTCCAAGCAGGAGGGGGAGCAGACGCTGGGGTCGGACACCTCCAACAGATGGTGCCGAATGCTCTGCTGGGGGGTGATGGGGGGCAGCAGCGCCTGGCTCCGAGCAGTGCCTGCTAACAGGCAGCAGGGACACAGCCAGTGTGGCAGCGCAGCCCCGATGGGAAGGGCTCTGCCACCCTGCTCTCTGCAGCCACTTCCCTCCAGCTTTTTCCCGAAAAACAGCCAGCAGAGGCCGTAACTCCTACAGGCAGTGCGCGTGTGTTTGGGACTCAGACTGTGGATGACTTCATCCTGCCGGATATCTGCTGGGTGCTCAACGCAGCAGATATCCGGCAGTCTAGGAGATTCCTAGAGTGTATAGAGGATAATTTCCTGCTCCAGCTGGTAAATGAACCTACCAGGAGTGGGGCCCCACTAGATCTGCTGTTTACAAACAGAGAGGGACTTGTGGGGGATGTAGTGGTCGGAGGCCAACTGGGGCACAGTGACCGTGAAATAGTACAGTTTTCGATATTCAGGGATGCAAGGAGGGCCACCCATCCAACCTCTCTGCTGGACTTCCAGAGGGCAGATTTTGACCTATTCAGAAGCCTGGCCCAGAGCACACGTTGGGGCACAGTCCTCCAAAACAGGGGCATACAGGAGGGATGGATGTGCTTCAAGGAAAAAGTCTTGCGTGCACGGGATCAGGCTATACCAATTAGCCAAAAGGCAAGCCGGCGGGGAAGACAACCACCTTGGTTGAATAGGGAGATACTGAAGGAAATCAGAGGAAAAAAAGAGAGCCTACCGCCTGTGGTAGGCAGGGCTGACTACTCAGGAAGAGCATAGGACTATAGTTAGATCATGCAGACGGAAAATCAGAGAAACAAAAGTGCAATTTGAAATTAATTTGGCTACTTCTGTTAAGGATAACAAAAAGCGCTTCTATAAATACATTAATAATAAAAGGAGGGGCAAGGAAAACCTCCGTTCTTTGTTGGACTTGGGGGGGGAACATAGTTACCAGGGATAAGGAGAAGGCTGAGGTGCTCAACACCTACTTTGCCTCAGTCTTCACCAGTAGGAGAGGTGGCCCTCACGATAACTGGCCTCTGGGGCTCACAGATAGAGACAGGAAACCATATGGTGGGGAGACGGACTCCAGCTCGCACCATGCCATGAGACGAAGGACTCAGTCTCCAGCGCGCAGCCCGTAATGGGGCAAAGCACTCCAGCTCCCAGCCTATTGTGGGGTGAGGTACTGCAGCTTCTGGCATGCTGCATGGAGAAGTACTCCGGGTCCCAGCGTGACGTCTGGAGAAGGACTCCAACTCCCAGCATTATGTGGGCTGAAGGGCTTTTTGCAGGTGGAATTTGTGGAGGCTTTGATTTAGGAGCAACTTATAATTTACTGAGGTGGATCTCCAAATTAAAATAACTACTATCTGTTAACAGACATCAGTCTATTAAGAAAGTGACGCCAAGTTATTCAAGATTTGCTATAATTGAATCAATGACTTCAGTACAGATTCAAAAGTGACAAGGGTCTCAGAAAGGCTGCTCAATCCTTTCTGACCCTTAGGAAGCGCAGGAGGTCCTGCAGCCAATTAAAGAATTCCACCAGCTTCTGGCACGGAAACGAACAGGTTGTAAAGCTGTCCGTGTGTGTTGGTGTTGGCCTCTCTGTGGGGTGAGCTGAAGAATGGCCGTGATGTTGGTGCAGGCGTTCCTGCTGTGTTCAGCCCCATCTGCACCTGGATCCAGTCGAGGAAGTGCTGAGTGGAGGTGTAGATCCCCGGCCGAAGGGCTCTGGCACAGCCTTTCCCCCAGCTGGTCACTCCCACCAGCCAGAAGCGGTCACCCTGGGGATCCTGGCAGACGAGAGGTCCACCGCTGTCCCCCTGCAGTGGAGAGAGAAGATTAAGGGGTGTTGGGGGGCCTGTGTCAGCGTGAGGACTGGCCCCTGCTCTCTCTGAGCAGCTGCCAGAGCTGTGTACGCTGCACAGAAAGGCTCTGCTCCAGTGTGGGAGCCATCAGAACCAGGTCTGGGAGGGGGTTGTGCACCTACAGGGCTCTCTCTCTCATCTCTGCATGGTGACCCTGGCTGTGGGGCAGAGGGAATTTCCAGGATTGGGACCTGGACCTGTGGGCAAGGAAGAGTGCGGGACGGGCTTTCTGGGCAGAGTGCCAGTGCTCTGGGACCACGCAGGCACTGGGCAGGGACCAGGAGATGGGGAAGGGGAAGTGAGCCCCAAAAGGCAGTGGGACCCTGCGGTGGGAGGGAGGGAGGGAGACTTGCTGGGTGAAGCAGGCGCCAGGGTAGGTTTGGGTGGCTGTGCCAGGGCTGCCTGCGCTGCTGGGACTCGACTCATCGCCCTCTCCTACCTGGCAGGTGTCGATGCCTCCCCGCGGATAGCCAGCGCAGATGTTGTGGGTGTGGATCGCCCCCCGGTACCACCCACTGCTGTTGCAGATCTGTTTGTCAATGAGATACACTTTGGCTTCCTGCAGCACATTGACTTTTCCACCTATGAGCAGAGACAGAAAGGAACACCCTGCAGCACGTTCCCAGTTCTCGTCCTGCCCTGCCTGGGGGAACCCCTTCCCTAGGACTTGCCTTTGCCTCTGGAGAGGCTTTGCACCAGTGTTTCCCTTCCATCTTGCCTTGGGGAATGGGTCAGGCCCACCTCTCCAGAGGCAGACGTCCCCACAGCCTGACACTGCCTTTCATCTCTGCTCTCATTACCCCCAGCCCATCTGCCCAGGCTGCCAGGCGTGCTCTCGGGTCATGATTGCTTTTTGGGAACTGACCTCCCTCAACGGTGGAACCCCAGCCACTGACGTAGCAGGTCTCGAGCTTTGACACCCTCAGCGAGGCCTCAGGCATGCAGGCGAGCTGCACGTAGGAGTTGCACTGGACAGGCTGGTCCAGCTCCAGCAACGCAATGTCGTTCCTCTCCGAGAATTTCTCAAACTGTGGATGAACGTGGAGCCGCTTGATGTGGCGCACTTGAGCCTCAGGTCCGAGGTTATTCAGCTGGGTGGCACCAGCTACCACACGCCACTTCTCAATGCTCCTGGAAGGCCAATGGAGAGAGGGGTGTGAGGGAGGGGAGCCATGTGCTGCAGCAGCCCAGCAGTTCCCTGCCTTCTCCTTCGCAGGGGAGAGAGCAAAGCAGCGCTACGGAGGGTGCAACTGCCCTAGCGTGCCTCAGGCACAAGGAACATGGAGCTGGAGGCTGCTGGAAGCAGTGGCATGAGCCCATCCTCCTCCTGTGCCATCTCTCTGCTGGGCTGGGATTGCCCAGGCGCTGGGTGCACTACAAGGAAACGGGGTGGGAGTCGTCCCTGGCGCTGCGGGCTGGGCACCTGCTGGTGCTGCAGGGATATCCCTTGTCCCGTTTTCTTACGTGACGTCGATGAAGCAGTGGGCTGCTGTGAGGACCCACTGAGGGCTGATGAGGGACCCTCCACATGTGTGCCCAGTGCCTGCTTCCCAGGGGCTCTGGATGCTGACAATCCAGGGCCAGGCCCCTGGCTGGGCATCTTTGCCACCCACGACACGGGTAATGCTGTCGCCGTAATTCGCGCTCTGGAGTCCGCAGGTCCTGTGGAAACCAGAATCTCCTGAGTGTCCTGCTCGATGCCTCGTTGCTGCTCGGGAGGAATGTCAGCTGCCATCCCGTCCCACA
Organism: Tapera naevia; assembly: GCA_033556795.1. NCBI lineage: Eukaryota > Metazoa > Chordata > Aves > Cuculiformes > Neomorphidae > Tapera > Tapera naevia. Next base: position 982,312 of record JAUMJJ010000353.1, read on the forward strand.
CAGCGTTGTGTGGAGCGCAGGGAAAGGGAACCCCGTGGGGCGGGCAGGTGTCTGTCCCCGCTTCTGCTTTAGCCCCATTGTGCCAGCAGCCTGGGTGCTGGCAAGGAACGGCACCTACCACGGGGGGCAAGGCCACTGTGGACAAGAGGGTCCCCTCCAGTGAACCCTGGCAGAGCTACACAAGCTCCCTCCCACAGCTTGGCGCTACTCACTTGCAGGTGTCTCCTGTGCCGTGCACAGACTGGCATAGGACCAGCAGGATGAGGATGAGGCTGAAATGCATGGTGCCAGCGGCACGTGGCACTGCAGCAACTGAGAGCTTGCTACCACTAGGGCAGTAGCCAACAGACTGCCCGCTGCACTCTCGCTGCCTGTGGTGCTCTTGGCCCTGGGCTGATGTCACAGAGGCCCTGGTTCTGGGCGCTGGGGCTAGTGGGCTCTGGGTGGGGGTAGATGGGGGCTGTTCCAAGCAGGAGGGGGAGCAGACGCTGGGGTCGGACACCTCCAACAGATGGTGCCGAATGCTCTGCTGGGGGGTGATGGGGGGCAGCAGCGCCTGGCTCCGAGCAGTGCCTGCTAACAGGCAGCAGGGACACAGCCAGTGTGGCAGCGCAGCCCCGATGGGAAGGGCTCTGCCACCCTGCTCTCTGCAGCCACTTCCCTCCAGCTTTTTCCCGAAAAACAGCCAGCAGAGGCCGTAACTCCTACAGGCAGTGCGCGTGTGTTTGGGACTCAGACTGTGGATGACTTCATCCTGCCGGATATCTGCTGGGTGCTCAACGCAGCAGATATCCGGCAGTCTAGGAGATTCCTAGAGTGTATAGAGGATAATTTCCTGCTCCAGCTGGTAAATGAACCTACCAGGAGTGGGGCCCCACTAGATCTGCTGTTTACAAACAGAGAGGGACTTGTGGGGGATGTAGTGGTCGGAGGCCAACTGGGGCACAGTGACCGTGAAATAGTACAGTTTTCGATATTCAGGGATGCAAGGAGGGCCACCCATCCAACCTCTCTGCTGGACTTCCAGAGGGCAGATTTTGACCTATTCAGAAGCCTGGCCCAGAGCACACGTTGGGGCACAGTCCTCCAAAACAGGGGCATACAGGAGGGATGGATGTGCTTCAAGGAAAAAGTCTTGCGTGCACGGGATCAGGCTATACCAATTAGCCAAAAGGCAAGCCGGCGGGGAAGACAACCACCTTGGTTGAATAGGGAGATACTGAAGGAAATCAGAGGAAAAAAAGAGAGCCTACCGCCTGTGGTAGGCAGGGCTGACTACTCAGGAAGAGCATAGGACTATAGTTAGATCATGCAGACGGAAAATCAGAGAAACAAAAGTGCAATTTGAAATTAATTTGGCTACTTCTGTTAAGGATAACAAAAAGCGCTTCTATAAATACATTAATAATAAAAGGAGGGGCAAGGAAAACCTCCGTTCTTTGTTGGACTTGGGGGGGGAACATAGTTACCAGGGATAAGGAGAAGGCTGAGGTGCTCAACACCTACTTTGCCTCAGTCTTCACCAGTAGGAGAGGTGGCCCTCACGATAACTGGCCTCTGGGGCTCACAGATAGAGACAGGAAACCATATGGTGGGGAGACGGACTCCAGCTCGCACCATGCCATGAGACGAAGGACTCAGTCTCCAGCGCGCAGCCCGTAATGGGGCAAAGCACTCCAGCTCCCAGCCTATTGTGGGGTGAGGTACTGCAGCTTCTGGCATGCTGCATGGAGAAGTACTCCGGGTCCCAGCGTGACGTCTGGAGAAGGACTCCAACTCCCAGCATTATGTGGGCTGAAGGGCTTTTTGCAGGTGGAATTTGTGGAGGCTTTGATTTAGGAGCAACTTATAATTTACTGAGGTGGATCTCCAAATTAAAATAACTACTATCTGTTAACAGACATCAGTCTATTAAGAAAGTGACGCCAAGTTATTCAAGATTTGCTATAATTGAATCAATGACTTCAGTACAGATTCAAAAGTGACAAGGGTCTCAGAAAGGCTGCTCAATCCTTTCTGACCCTTAGGAAGCGCAGGAGGTCCTGCAGCCAATTAAAGAATTCCACCAGCTTCTGGCACGGAAACGAACAGGTTGTAAAGCTGTCCGTGTGTGTTGGTGTTGGCCTCTCTGTGGGGTGAGCTGAAGAATGGCCGTGATGTTGGTGCAGGCGTTCCTGCTGTGTTCAGCCCCATCTGCACCTGGATCCAGTCGAGGAAGTGCTGAGTGGAGGTGTAGATCCCCGGCCGAAGGGCTCTGGCACAGCCTTTCCCCCAGCTGGTCACTCCCACCAGCCAGAAGCGGTCACCCTGGGGATCCTGGCAGACGAGAGGTCCACCGCTGTCCCCCTGCAGTGGAGAGAGAAGATTAAGGGGTGTTGGGGGGCCTGTGTCAGCGTGAGGACTGGCCCCTGCTCTCTCTGAGCAGCTGCCAGAGCTGTGTACGCTGCACAGAAAGGCTCTGCTCCAGTGTGGGAGCCATCAGAACCAGGTCTGGGAGGGGGTTGTGCACCTACAGGGCTCTCTCTCTCATCTCTGCATGGTGACCCTGGCTGTGGGGCAGAGGGAATTTCCAGGATTGGGACCTGGACCTGTGGGCAAGGAAGAGTGCGGGACGGGCTTTCTGGGCAGAGTGCCAGTGCTCTGGGACCACGCAGGCACTGGGCAGGGACCAGGAGATGGGGAAGGGGAAGTGAGCCCCAAAAGGCAGTGGGACCCTGCGGTGGGAGGGAGGGAGGGAGACTTGCTGGGTGAAGCAGGCGCCAGGGTAGGTTTGGGTGGCTGTGCCAGGGCTGCCTGCGCTGCTGGGACTCGACTCATCGCCCTCTCCTACCTGGCAGGTGTCGATGCCTCCCCGCGGATAGCCAGCGCAGATGTTGTGGGTGTGGATCGCCCCCCGGTACCACCCACTGCTGTTGCAGATCTGTTTGTCAATGAGATACACTTTGGCTTCCTGCAGCACATTGACTTTTCCACCTATGAGCAGAGACAGAAAGGAACACCCTGCAGCACGTTCCCAGTTCTCGTCCTGCCCTGCCTGGGGGAACCCCTTCCCTAGGACTTGCCTTTGCCTCTGGAGAGGCTTTGCACCAGTGTTTCCCTTCCATCTTGCCTTGGGGAATGGGTCAGGCCCACCTCTCCAGAGGCAGACGTCCCCACAGCCTGACACTGCCTTTCATCTCTGCTCTCATTACCCCCAGCCCATCTGCCCAGGCTGCCAGGCGTGCTCTCGGGTCATGATTGCTTTTTGGGAACTGACCTCCCTCAACGGTGGAACCCCAGCCACTGACGTAGCAGGTCTCGAGCTTTGACACCCTCAGCGAGGCCTCAGGCATGCAGGCGAGCTGCACGTAGGAGTTGCACTGGACAGGCTGGTCCAGCTCCAGCAACGCAATGTCGTTCCTCTCCGAGAATTTCTCAAACTGTGGATGAACGTGGAGCCGCTTGATGTGGCGCACTTGAGCCTCAGGTCCGAGGTTATTCAGCTGGGTGGCACCAGCTACCACACGCCACTTCTCAATGCTCCTGGAAGGCCAATGGAGAGAGGGGTGTGAGGGAGGGGAGCCATGTGCTGCAGCAGCCCAGCAGTTCCCTGCCTTCTCCTTCGCAGGGGAGAGAGCAAAGCAGCGCTACGGAGGGTGCAACTGCCCTAGCGTGCCTCAGGCACAAGGAACATGGAGCTGGAGGCTGCTGGAAGCAGTGGCATGAGCCCATCCTCCTCCTGTGCCATCTCTCTGCTGGGCTGGGATTGCCCAGGCGCTGGGTGCACTACAAGGAAACGGGGTGGGAGTCGTCCCTGGCGCTGCGGGCTGGGCACCTGCTGGTGCTGCAGGGATATCCCTTGTCCCGTTTTCTTACGTGACGTCGATGAAGCAGTGGGCTGCTGTGAGGACCCACTGAGGGCTGATGAGGGACCCTCCACATGTGTGCCCAGTGCCTGCTTCCCAGGGGCTCTGGATGCTGACAATCCAGGGCCAGGCCCCTGGCTGGGCATCTTTGCCACCCACGACACGGGTAATGCTGTCGCCGTAATTCGCGCTCTGGAGTCCGCAGGTCCTGTGGAAACCAGAATCTCCTGAGTGTCCTGCTCGATGCCTCGTTGCTGCTCGGGAGGAATGTCAGCTGCCATCCCGTCCCACACAGCGTTGTGTGGAGCGCAGGGAAAGGGAACCCCGTGGGGCGGGCAGGTGTCTGTCCCCGCTTCTGCTTTAGCCCCATTGTGCCAGCAGCCTGGGTGCTGGCAAGGAACGGCACCTACCACGGGGGGCAAGGCCACTGTGGACAAGAGGGTCCCCTCCAGTGAACCCTGGCAGAGCTACACAAGCTCCCTCCCACAGCTTGGCGCTACTCACTTGCAGGTGTCTCCTGTGCCGTGCACAGACTGGCATAGGACCAGCAGGATGAGGATGAGGCTGAAATGCATGGTGCCAGCGGCACGTGGCACTGCAGCAACTGAGAGCTTGCTACCACTAGGGCAGTAGCCAACAGACTGCCCGCTGCACTCTCGCTGCCTGTGGTGCTCTTGGCCCTGGGCTGATGTCACAGAGGCCCTGGTTCTGGGCGCTGGGGCTAGTGGGCTCTGGGTGGGGGTAGATGGGGGCTGTTCCAAGCAGGAGGGGGAGCAGACGCTGGGGTCGGACACCTCCAACAGATGGTGCCGAATGCTCTGCTGGGGGGTGATGGGGGGCAGCAGCGCCTGGCTCCGAGCAGTGCCTGCTAACAGGCAGCAGGGACACAGCCAGTGTGGCAGCGCAGCCCCGATGGGAAGGGCTCTGCCACCCTGCTCTCTGCAGCCACTTCCCTCCAGCTTTTTCCCGAAAAACAGCCAGCAGAGGCCGTAACTCCTACAGGCAGTGCGCGTGTGTTTGGGACTCAGACTGTGGATGACTTCATCCTGCCGGATATCTGCTGGGTGCTCAACGCAGCAGATATCCGGCAGTCTAGGAGATTCCTAGAGTGTATAGAGGATAATTTCCTGCTCCAGCTGGTAAATGAACCTACCAGGAGTGGGGCCCCACTAGATCTGCTGTTTACAAACAGAGAGGGACTTGTGGGGGATGTAGTGGTCGGAGGCCAACTGGGGCACAGTGACCGTGAAATAGTACAGTTTTCGATATTCAGGGATGCAAGGAGGGCCACCCATCCAACCTCTCTGCTGGACTTCCAGAGGGCAGATTTTGACCTATTCAGAAGCCTGGCCCAGAGCACACGTTGGGGCACAGTCCTCCAAAACAGGGGCATACAGGAGGGATGGATGTGCTTCAAGGAAAAAGTCTTGCGTGCACGGGATCAGGCTATACCAATTAGCCAAAAGGCAAGCCGGCGGGGAAGACAACCACCTTGGTTGAATAGGGAGATACTGAAGGAAATCAGAGGAAAAAAAGAGAGCCTACCGCCTGTGGTAGGCAGGGCTGACTACTCAGGAAGAGCATAGGACTATAGTTAGATCATGCAGACGGAAAATCAGAGAAACAAAAGTGCAATTTGAAATTAATTTGGCTACTTCTGTTAAGGATAACAAAAAGCGCTTCTATAAATACATTAATAATAAAAGGAGGGGCAAGGAAAACCTCCGTTCTTTGTTGGACTTGGGGGGGGAACATAGTTACCAGGGATAAGGAGAAGGCTGAGGTGCTCAACACCTACTTTGCCTCAGTCTTCACCAGTAGGAGAGGTGGCCCTCACGATAACTGGCCTCTGGGGCTCACAGATAGAGACAGGAAACCATATGGTGGGGAGACGGACTCCAGCTCGCACCATGCCATGAGACGAAGGACTCAGTCTCCAGCGCGCAGCCCGTAATGGGGCAAAGCACTCCAGCTCCCAGCCTATTGTGGGGTGAGGTACTGCAGCTTCTGGCATGCTGCATGGAGAAGTACTCCGGGTCCCAGCGTGACGTCTGGAGAAGGACTCCAACTCCCAGCATTATGTGGGCTGAAGGGCTTTTTGCAGGTGGAATTTGTGGAGGCTTTGATTTAGGAGCAACTTATAATTTACTGAGGTGGATCTCCAAATTAAAATAACTACTATCTGTTAACAGACATCAGTCTATTAAGAAAGTGACGCCAAGTTATTCAAGATTTGCTATAATTGAATCAATGACTTCAGTACAGATTCAAAAGTGACAAGGGTCTCAGAAAGGCTGCTCAATCCTTTCTGACCCTTAGGAAGCGCAGGAGGTCCTGCAGCCAATTAAAGAATTCCACCAGCTTCTGGCACGGAAACGAACAGGTTGTAAAGCTGTCCGTGTGTGTTGGTGTTGGCCTCTCTGTGGGGTGAGCTGAAGAATGGCCGTGATGTTGGTGCAGGCGTTCCTGCTGTGTTCAGCCCCATCTGCACCTGGATCCAGTCGAGGAAGTGCTGAGTGGAGGTGTAGATCCCCGGCCGAAGGGCTCTGGCACAGCCTTTCCCCCAGCTGGTCACTCCCACCAGCCAGAAGCGGTCACCCTGGGGATCCTGGCAGACGAGAGGTCCACCGCTGTCCCCCTGCAGTGGAGAGAGAAGATTAAGGGGTGTTGGGGGGCCTGTGTCAGCGTGAGGACTGGCCCCTGCTCTCTCTGAGCAGCTGCCAGAGCTGTGTACGCTGCACAGAAAGGCTCTGCTCCAGTGTGGGAGCCATCAGAACCAGGTCTGGGAGGGGGTTGTGCACCTACAGGGCTCTCTCTCTCATCTCTGCATGGTGACCCTGGCTGTGGGGCAGAGGGAATTTCCAGGATTGGGACCTGGACCTGTGGGCAAGGAAGAGTGCGGGACGGGCTTTCTGGGCAGAGTGCCAGTGCTCTGGGACCACGCAGGCACTGGGCAGGGACCAGGAGATGGGGAAGGGGAAGTGAGCCCCAAAAGGCAGTGGGACCCTGCGGTGGGAGGGAGGGAGGGAGACTTGCTGGGTGAAGCAGGCGCCAGGGTAGGTTTGGGTGGCTGTGCCAGGGCTGCCTGCGCTGCTGGGACTCGACTCATCGCCCTCTCCTACCTGGCAGGTGTCGATGCCTCCCCGCGGATAGCCAGCGCAGATGTTGTGGGTGTGGATCGCCCCCCGGTACCACCCACTGCTGTTGCAGATCTGTTTGTCAATGAGATACACTTTGGCTTCCTGCAGCACATTGACTTTTCCACCTATGAGCAGAGACAGAAAGGAACACCCTGCAGCACGTTCCCAGTTCTCGTCCTGCCCTGCCTGGGGGAACCCCTTCCCTAGGACTTGCCTTTGCCTCTGGAGAGGCTTTGCACCAGTGTTTCCCTTCCATCTTGCCTTGGGGAATGGGTCAGGCCCACCTCTCCAGAGGCAGACGTCCCCACAGCCTGACACTGCCTTTCATCTCTGCTCTCATTACCCCCAGCCCATCTGCCCAGGCTGCCAGGCGTGCTCTCGGGTCATGATTGCTTTTTGGGAACTGACCTCCCTCAACGGTGGAACCCCAGCCACTGACGTAGCAGGTCTCGAGCTTTGACACCCTCAGCGAGGCCTCAGGCATGCAGGCGAGCTGCACGTAGGAGTTGCACTGGACAGGCTGGTCCAGCTCCAGCAACGCAATGTCGTTCCTCTCCGAGAATTTCTCAAACTGTGGATGAACGTGGAGCCGCTTGATGTGGCGCACTTGAGCCTCAGGTCCGAGGTTATTCAGCTGGGTGGCACCAGCTACCACACGCCACTTCTCAATGCTCCTGGAAGGCCAATGGAGGTGTGAGGGAGGGGAGCCATGTGCTGCAGCAGCCCAGCAGTTCCCTGCCTTCTCCTTCGCAGGGGAGAGAGCAAAGCAGCGCTACGGAGGGTGCAACTGCCCTAGCGTGCGTGCCTCAGGCACGAGGAACATGGAGCTGGAGGCTGCTGGAAGCAGTGGCATGAGCCCATCCTCCTCCTGTGCCATCTCTCTGCTGGGCTGGGACTGCCCAGGCGCTGGGTGCACTACAAGGAAACGGGGTGGGAGTCGCCCCTGGCGCTGCGGGCTGGGCACCTGCCGGTGCTGCAGGGATATCCCTTGTCCTGTTTTCTTACATGACGTCGATGAAGCAGTGGGCTGCTGTGAGGACCCACTGAGGGCTGATGAGGGACCCTCCACATGTGTGCCCAGTGCCTGCTTCCCAGGGGCTCTGGATGCTGACAATCCAGGGCCAGGCCCCTGGCTGGGCATCTTTGCCTCCCACGACACGGGTAATGCTGTCGCTGTAATTCGCGCTCTGGAGTCCGCAGGTCCTGTGGAAACCAGAATCTCCTGAGTGTCCTGCTCGATGCCTCGTTGCTGCTCGGGAGGAATGTCAGCTGCCATCCCGTCCCACACAGCGTTGTGTGGAGCGCAGGGAAAGGGAACCCCGTGGGGCGGGCAGGCGTCTGTCCCCGCTTCTTCTTTAGCCCCATTGTGCCAGCAGCCTGGGTGCTGGCAAGGAACGGCACCTGCCACAGGGGGGCAAGGCCGCTGTGGACAAGAGGGTCCCCTCCAGTGAACCCTGGCAGAGCTACACAAGCTCCCTCCCACAGCCTGGGGCTACTCACTTGCAGGTCTTTCCTGTGCCGTGCACAGACTGGCATAGGACCAGCAGGATGAGGATGAGGCTGAAATGCATGATGCCAGCGGCACGTGGCACTGCAGCAACTGAGAGCTTGCTACCACTAGGGCAGTAGCCGACAGACTGCCCGCAGCACTCTCGCTGCCTGTGGTGCTCTTGGCCCTGGTCTGATGTCACAGAGGCCCTGGTTCTGGGCGCTGGGGCTAGTGGGCTCTGGGTGGGGGGGAGATGGGGGCTGTTCCAAGCAGGAGGGGGAGCAGACGCTGGGGTCGGACACCTCCAACAGATGGTGCCGAATGCTCTGCTGGGGGGTGATGGGGGGCAGCAGCGCCTGGCTCCGAGCAGTGCCTGCTAACAGGCAGCAGGGACACAGCCAGTGTGGCAGCGCAGCCCCGATGGGAAGGGCTCTGCCACCCTGCTCTCTGCAGCCACTTCCCTCCAGCTTTTTCCCGAAAAACAGCCAGCAGAGGCCGTAACTCCTACAGGCAGTGCGCGTGTGTTTGGGACTCGGCTAAAGGCAGGAGAAGGCTTTGCGGTGATTTCAAGGAGGGCTGGAGAGAGCGCACGGGGGAAGGCCCTGCCATGTGCACGCCATCTTTTCCCCTGCCTTTTTGTAAGCGTTCTGGAAGCTTGGAACTGGCAGAGGCCGTGCAGACTGATGGCAGCCACGCACGGCTGGGGAGGGAGCAGACTGTGACAGCAGGGGCTGGCGCTTCAGGCCGTGCGCGGGCAGCTGATGCTGTTCTGCAGCGCTCCACAGAGGCTTTTCTTTTTGGGCTCTAGGTGAGCCCTGAGTATTTTGTGCGTGTGTATCACGCAGGTCTGTGCCGTAACTCTCTCCCCGCAAAGGTCGTTGGGCAGGAGAAGAACAGGGGCGGGGGAAGGGGGGTCGTTCTCAGGGGGACTCTGGGGTCCCCACGGACGCCTCTCCCCCGCGGCGGGAGCCCTCCCCGCGAGGTCTCTGCCACCAGCCCCGGCCCCGCCGGCGCGGCCAGAGCCCCCGAGCCCCGGCAGCGGCCCGGGCCCTTCCCCCGCCGCGCAGCCCCTCCCGCCGCTCCCGCCGCAGTGGCCGCAGCGGGCGGGACGCGCCGAGCGGCGCCTCCGGCACGGACCCGGCACAGCTCCCAGGGGCGGGAAAGGACCCCCCGTGCGCGGGGGCGGCGGCGGGGTGTGGGCTGCAGGAGAAAGGATCTCCAAGGCCCTGGTGCCGCCTTCAGGCGTTTTTTCCCCTCTAAACCGTCTAATTCGTTTAACGAGGCTCGTTGAATGCCAATAAAGCTGATAATTTAGCAGTAAAAACTGTTAGCTTTTTTGCGATGGCTCAAGCTAAACCAGGAGCTTAAGAATTCGATTGACAATGAAAAGACCCTGATGAGAAGCTGCTCTCTGGGCAAGTCTGGTAGAACAGGCTTCGTCCTGCAGAGTCTCTTAGTTAAATATGCACAAGAAAGCGTCCTCTTTAGCTGTGACATTAATGTCTTACGCGTGCTTCTTTTTCGTCTAAAACTGAGGAAAAATGGTCAACAGTAAGTGGAGGACATATCGGAGAAAGCCATCTGCTTTGTATTTTCCTACAGTGTTCTGTTTCCCCCACCCCAAAGGACTCAAACTGAAAAAATCCTGGTTTCCTCTTCTAAAGAACAGATAGGTATGACTTATCCAAAAGCAGCCAAAACCCACTGCAGACTAAAAGTATATTGCACCGTGGTAACAAATGTAAAATATGGCTGCATTTTCTTCAGATGAAGCATGTGATTACAGAAGGTTAACGGCCTGTATTATTCTCCGGGAGAAACACCTGTACAGTTGGAGCTTTGACTCACTCTTTAAAACGGCAGATTCAAGCATGGCTTGTAAGCAAGACGATGAGGAAGGATCTTCCCCTCTAATTTGCCATTTCTACAGAGGGAAATTTTTAAAAAAGCGGTTACATTGGTTTTTATTCTCCCAGTCACCCCCAACTGCCAATACCTCTGCTAAACTGCCAAGCATCCTGCCAAAAGTCACCACTGATGGTATCTGAGCATAAGAAACTCCCACCGTGTCAAACAAAATGGCTGAAGCAAACCGTGTCACAACTCCTTATTGTGTTCTATGGGTACAGACCTTTCATTGCACGGATTGTGGAGACGGGAGTTCCATTTATTTAAAAACAACATTAAAAGAGAAAACACCACAAAAAGAAGTCTCTGTCAAGTTATGCAGTATGCACAGCATTCTACATGAAGACAGCTGACTCCTTTTCCTACCCGAATTACCATTTGTGGTTCAGCTATTTTGCTTCATTTTCTACGTGGTTCAGCTGAAGAGCAGCAAACCATTACTTCATGAGAATGGGCACCTTATTAACAGCAACTTAGACAAAGCAGAGACTTTGAATGCTTTTTTTTGCATCGGTATTCGGTAATGACATGTGGCTTGGACCCCCCCCCCCCCAAGCCTTGAGCTGGAGGATCATGACTGGGCAAACAATCCTCTAATCACCCTTGAACTTGTGTGGTATCTGCTGCTCCAGCTGGATCCCTGCCAGTTGATGGGACCTGATGGGGTTCATCCAAGCGTACTTAAAGAGCTGGCTGATGTCATAGCGAGACCTCTCTCAATGATTTTTCAACGCTTTTGGGAATCTGGAGAGGTACCAGCTGACTGGATGGTAGCGAATGTTGTCCCAGTCTTCAAGAAGGGCAGCAGGGGTGACCCCAGTAACTACAGGCCTGTCAGTCTCACTGCAGAGCCTGGGAAGTTTATGGAGAAGATTATTCCGGGAGTTACCGAAAACCATCTGAAAGACAACGCCGTCTTTGGTCCCAGGCAGTGTGGGTTTACAAAGGGAAGGTCCTGTCCTGCCTTACAAACTGTGTATCTTTCAACAACAGGGTAACCCACCTGGTCGACCAGGTGTCATTTTTCTGGATTTCAGCAAAGCCTTTGATAACTGTCTCTCACAATATTCTCATCAACAAAAGAACCCAATGTCAGCTGGATAAACACCTAACACAACGGGTGCACAATTGGCTGATGGGTCAGTCGAAGAGTCCTAGTGAGTGGAGTTAAATGAGGCTGGCACACAGTCAGGAGTGGGGTCCCACTCAGGGGCTGGGAGACAATCCAGCTGAGAGGATGGGAGCACCTCACAGGCAAAGAAAAAAGGATGCCACAGAGTGAAAGTCTCCAGCTCCCAGCATGACAAGGAGTGAAGGACCCATGCTGCAGCGTGGTGCCCAGGGACGGACTCCAACTCGCACCATGCCATGAGACAAAGGACTCAGTCTCCAGCGCGCAGCCCGTAATGGGGCAAAGCACTCCAGCTCCCAGCCTATTGTGGGGTGAGGTACTGCAGCTTCTGGCATGCTGCATGGAGAAGTACTCCGGGTCCCAGCGTGACGTGTGGAGAAGGACTCCAACTCCCAGCATTATGTGGGCTGAAGGGCTTTTCGCAGGTGGAATTTGTGGAGGCTTTGATTTAGGAGCAACTTATAATTTACCGAGGTGGATCTCCAAATTAAAATAACTACTATCTGTTAACAGTCATCAGTCTATTAAGAAAGTGACGCCAAGTTATTCAAGATTTGCTATAATTGAATCAATGACTTCACATTCAAAAGTGACAAGGGTCTCAGAAAGGCTGCTCAATCCTTTCTGACCCTTAGGAAGCGCAGGAGGTCCTGCAGCCAATTAAAGAATTCCACCAGCTTCTGGCACGGAAACGAACAGGTTGTAAAGCTGTCCGTGTGTGTTGGTGTTGGCCTCTCTGTGGGGGCTGAGCTGAAGAATGGCCGTGATGTTGGTGCAGGCGTTCCTGCTGTGTTCAGCCCCATCTGCACCTGGATCCAGTCGAGGAAGTGCTGAGTGGAGGTGTAGATCCCCGGCCGAAGGGCTCTGGCACAGCCTTTCCCCCAGCTGGTCACTCCCACCAGCCAGAAGCGGTCACCCTGGGGATCCTGGCAGACGAGAGGTCCACCGCTGTCCCCCTGCAGTGGAGAGAGAAGATTAAGGGGTGTTGGGGGGCCTGTGTCAGCGTGAGGACTGGCTCCTGCTCTCTCTGAGCAGCTGCCAGAGCTGTGTACGCTGCACAGAAAGGCTCTGCTCCAGTGTGGGAGCCATCAGAACCAGGTCTGGGAGGAGGCTGTGCACCTACAGGGCTCTCTCTCTCATCTCTGCATGGTGACCCTGGCTGTGGGGCAAGGGGGAATTTCCAGGATTAGGACCTGGACCTGTGGGCAAGGAAGAGTGCGGGACGGGCTTTCTGGGCAGAGTGCCAGTGCTCTGGGACCACGGCAGGCACTGGGCAGGGACCAGCAGACGGGGAAGGGGAAGTGAGCCCCAAAAGGCAGTGGGACCCTGCGGTGGGAGGGAGGGAGGGAGACTTGCTGGGTGAAGCAGGCGCCAGGGTAGGTTTGGGTGGCTGTGCCAGGGCTGCCTGCGCTGCTGGGACTCGACTCATCGCCCGCTCCTACCTGGCAGGTGTCGATGCCTCCCCGCGGATAGCCAGCGCAGATGTTGTGGGTGTGGATGGCCCCCCGGTACCACCCACTGCTGTTGCAGATCTGCTTGTCAATGAGATACACTTTGGCCTCCTGCAGCACATTGACTTTTCCACCTATGAGCAGAGACAGAAAGGAACACCCTGCAGCACGTTCCCAGTTCTCGTCCTGCCCTGCCTGGGGGAAGCCCTTCCCTAGGGCTTGCCTTTGCCTCTGGAGAGGCTTTGCACCAGTGTTTCCCTTCCATCTTGCCTTGGGGAATGGGTCAGGCCCACCTCTCCAGAGGCAGACGTCCCTGCAGCCTGACACCGCCTTTCATCTCTGCTCTCATTACCCCCAGCCCATCTGCCCAGGCTGCCAGGCGTGCTCTCGGGTCATGATTGCTTTTTGGGAACTGACCTCCCTCAACGGTGGAACCCCAGCCACTGACATAGCAGGTCTCGAGCTCTGACACCCTCAGCGAGGCCTCAGGCATGCAGGCGAGCTGCACGTAGGAGTTGCACTGGACAGGCTGGTCCAGCTCCAGCAACGCAATGTCGTTCCTCTCCGAGAATTTCTCAAACTGTGGATGAACGTGGAGCCGCTTGATGCGGCGCACTTGAGCCTCAGGTCCGAGGTTATTCAGCTGGGTGGCACCAGCTACCACACGCCACTTCTCGATGCTCCTGGAAGGTCAATGGAGAGAGGGGTGTGAGGGAGGGGAGCCATGTGCTGCAGCAGCCCAGCAGTTCCCTGCCTTCTCCTTCGCAGGGGAGAGAGCAAAGCAGCGCTACGGAGGGTGCAACTGCCCTAGCGTGCGTGCCTCAGGCACGAGGAACATGGAGCTGGAGGCTGCTGGAAGCAGTGGCATGAGCCCATCCTCCTCCTGTGCCATCTCTCTGCTGGGCTGGGACTGCCCAGGCGCTGGGTGCACTACAAGGAAACGGGGTGGGAGTCGCCCCTGGCGCTGCGGGCTGGGCACCTGCCGGTGCTGCAGGGATATCCCTTGTCCTGTTTTCTTACATGACGTCGATGAAGCAGTGGGCTGCTGTGAGGACCCACTGAGGGCTGATGAGGGACCCTCCACATGTGTGCCCAGTGCCTGCTTCCCAGGGGCTCTGGATGCTGACAATCCAGGGCCAGGCCCCTGGCTGGGCATCTTTGCCTCCCACGACACGGGTAATGCTGTCGCTGTAATTCGCGCTCTGGAGTCCGCAGGTCCTGTGGAAACCAGAATCTCCTGAGTGTCCTGCTCGATGCCTCGTTGCTGCTCGGGAGGAATGTCAGCTGCCATCCCGTCCCACACAGCGTTGTGTGGAGCGCAGGGAAAGGGAACCCCGTGGGGCGGGCAGGCGTCTGTCCCCGCTTCTTCTTTAGCCCCATTGTGCCAGCAGCCTGGGTGCTGGCAAGGAACGGCACCTGCCACGGGGGGCAAGGCCGCTGTGGACAAGAGGGTCCCCTCCAGTGAACCCTGGCAGAGCTACACAAGCTCCCTCCCACAGCCTGGGGCTACTCACTTGCAGGTGTCTCCTGTGCCGTGCACAGACTGGCATAGGACCAGCAGGATGAGGATGAGGCTGAAATGCATGGTGCCAGCGGCACGTGGCACTGCAGCAACTGAGAGCTTGCTACCACTAGGGCAGTAGCCGACAGACTGCCCGCAGCACTCTCGCTGCCTGTGGTGCTCTTGGCCCTGGTCTGATGTCACAGAGGCCCTGGTTCTGGGCGCTGGGGCTAGTGGGCTCTGGGTGGGGGGGAGATGGGGGCTGTTCCAAGCAGGAGGGGGAGCAGACGCTGGGGTCGGACACCTCCAACAGACGGTGCCGAATGCTCTGCTGGGGGGTGATGGGGGGCAGCAGCGCCTGGCTCCGAGCAGTGCCTGCTAACAGGCAGCAGGGAAACAGCCAGTGTGGCAGCGCAGCCCCGATGGGAAGGGCTCTGCCACCCTGCTCTCTGCAGCCACTTCCCTCCAGCTTTTTCCCGAAAAACAGCCAGCAGAGGCCGTAACTCCTACAGGCAGTGCGCGTGTGTTTGGGACTCGGCTAAAGGCAGGAGAAGGCTTTGCGGTGATTTCAAGGAGGGCTGGAGAGAGCGCACGGGGGAAGGCCCTGCCATGTGCACGCCATCTTTTCCCCTGCCTTTTTGTAAGCGTTCTGGAAGCTTGGAACTGGCAGAGGCCGTGCAGACTGATGGCAGCCACGCACGGCTGGGGAGGGAGCAGACTGTGACAGCAGGGGCTGGCGCTTCAGGCCGTGCGCGGGCAGCTGATGCTGTTCTGCAGCGCTCCACAGAGGCTTTTCTTTTTGGGCTCTAGGTGAGCCCTGAGTATTTTGTGCGTGTGTATCACGCAGGTCTGTGCCGTAACTCTCTCCCCGCAAAGGTCGTTGGGCAGGAGAAGAACAGGGGCGGGGGAAGGGGGGTCGTTCTCAGGGGGACTCTGGGGTCCCCACGGACGCCTCTCCCCCGCGGCGGGAGCCCTCCCCGCGAGGTCTCTGCCACCAGCCCCGGCCCCGCCGGCGCGGCCAGAGCCCCCGAGCCCCGGCAGCGGCCCGGGCCCTTCCCCCGCCGCGCAGCCCCTCCCGCCGCTCCCGCCGCAGTGGCCGCAGCGGGCGGGACGCGCCGAGCGGCGCCTCCGGCACGGACCCGGCACAGCTCCCAGGGGCGGGAAAGGACCCCCCGTGCGCGGGGGCGGCGGCGGGGTGTGGGCGGCAGGAGAAAGGATCTCCAAGGCCCTGGTGCCGCCTTCAGGCGTTTTTTCCCCTCTAAACCGTCTAATTCGTTTAACGAGGCTCGTTGAATGCCAATAAAGCTGATAATTTAGCAGTAAAAACTGTTAGCTTTTTTGCGATGGCTCAAGCTAAACCAGGAGCTTAAGAATTCGATTGACAATGAAAAGACCCTGATGAGAAGCTGCTCTCTGGGCAAGTCTGGTAGAACAGGCTTCGTCCTGCAGAGTCTCTTAGTTAAATATGCACAAGAAAGCGTCTGCTTTAGCTGTGACATTAATGTCTTACGCGTGCTTCTTTTTCGTCTAAAACTGAGGAAAAATGGTCAACAGTAAGTGGAGGACATATCGGAGAAAGCCATCTGCTTTGTATTTTCCTACAGTGTTCTGTTTCCCCCACCCCAAAGGACTCAAACTGAAAAAATCCTGGTTTCCTCTTCTAAAGAACAGATAGGTATGACTTATCCAAAAGCAGCCAAAACCCACTGCAGACTAAAAGTATATTGCACCGTGGTAACAAATGTAAAATATGGCTGCATTTTCTTCAGATGAAGCATGTGATTACAGAAGGTTAACGGCCTGTATTATTCTCCGGGAGAAACACCTGTACAGTTGGAGCTTTGACTCACTCTTTAAAACGGCAGATTCAAGCATGGCTTGTAAGCAAGACGATGAGGAAGGATCTTTATGTGGGCTGAAGGGCTTTTCGCAGGTGGAATTTGTGGAGGCTTTGTTTTAGGAGCAACTTATAATTTACTGAGGTGGATCTCCAAATTAAAATAACTACTATCTGTTAACAGTCATCAGTCTATTAAGAAAGTGACGCCAAGTTATTCAAGATTTGCTATGATTGAATCAATGACTTCACATTCAAAAGTGACAAGGGTCTCAGAAAGGCTGCTCAATCCTTTCTGACCCTTAGGAAGCGCAGGAGGTCCTGCAGCCAATTAAAGAATTCCACCAGCTTCTGGCACGGAAACGAACAGGTTGTAAAGCTGTCCGTGTGTGTTGGTGTTGGCCTCTCTGTGGGGGCTGAGCTGAAGAATGGCCGTGATGTTGGTGCAGGCGTTCCTGCTGTGTTCAGCCCCATCTGCACCTGGATCCAGTCGAGGAAGTGCTGAGTGGAGGTGTAGATCCCCGGCCGAAGGGCTCTGGCACAGCCTTTCCCCCAGCTGGTCACTCCCACCAGCCAGAAGCGGTCACCCTGGGGATCCTGGCAGACAAGAGGTCCACCGCTGTCCCCCTGCAGTGGAGAGAGAAGATTAAGGGGTGTTGGGGGGCCTGTGTCAGCGTGAGGACTGGCTCCTGCTCTCTCTGAGCAGCTGCCAGAGCTGTGTACGCTGCACAGAAAGGCTCTGCTCCAGTATGGGATGACCCCAGTGATGCCCCTTACCTGCCAGTGCTTTACCCCAATTTTGGGAGGGTTTTTTTTTTTTCATTTCCCTAACATAAAAAGTTGGGGTTTTTTTGCTTTTCCAGAATATTCAATTTTGAGGCTCTTTGGTGCTTTTCCACTACATAAAATGGATGATTTTTGCTTTTGTGCATGAAAATATGGGGGTTTATTGTTTTTGGGTTTTTCCCCCAAAGCGTTTTTTGGGGTTTGTTTTTTTTCCTCCACTGCAAACCCAGAATTGGGGGGTTTGGGGTATTTTTAAGCCATGACAGCAGCTCGCACATTGCCTGTGTGGCTCTGAAGAGTAAGGTCCCCATTTGAGGAGAAGGGCCACAAATTGGGGTGGGAAAAATGGAAAAGGAGACGGGAAGGGGCAGCTTTGGGAAGTGTTTTTGCATCTTCAACAGAGAGATATTTCAGGAGGAGGGGGGAATATTTAAATCTTTTCTATAAATTGGGCTTCTTTCAATTTTAAAACATTATGTAGCAGAGACATTGACACATCTATTTACACTTGTATTAATATGTGTTTAGACTGGTATATTTATGCTTTTATCTATTTGCACTTATGTATTCCATCTATTTAGATGATGTCTATTTAGACTTATATAGAATAGGTGTTTACACTTCTGTATCTATTTTGACTTGTATCTGTTTCGCACTTATATATCAACACATATTCTATTGAACACCAACTTAGACCACCAAACTGTTCATACTGATATATTTTGACTCTTAAATGTCTTTTAGACTTCTCCATTTAGACTGATACACCTTATATCTATTGAGACTGTTACCTGTTTACACTGATATATAATCTCTATTTAGATTACATATATCTACTCAGACTGTGCAACACACTGTAAGTGTACATAGTCCTGTCTATTCAGAATTTTTTCTATTTTAAATTCCTTCCTATGTTTCATCATTTTTTATGTTACTCTCTTTTTTTTTAGTTTATATATGAACAAATTATTGTTGTATCTTAAAACCCTGTATATCTAGACTTTTTTACATTCTAAAATCCTTTTGTGATATACTAAATACAGGGGTTTTTGAATTTTGAAATAATTTTATATTTACATATGTATAAAAATGAGAGGTTTTTCTCTATTCAAATGCCTCACTCCCATAAATGCAGTTTTTCCTATTCTTTTAAAAAGATTCTCCCCCTCATGAATTTCCAGGCAGTCTTAGTTACCTCCCTATTTTTAAGGGTCCTCCCCATCTGCTCACCTACTCTTCTAATGCATCATCAGATACACACACTCACACACACACACACAGAATCACGTTGGGGTTCCCCAAATGATTTAATCACCTTAGACTCTCCCCCTGTTTGTTTCTCACCCAAAAAATCACAAAAAAAAAAAAAAAAAGTGAAACAGATGTTCGCGCCCCCAGTAAGGGGTGGGCTGTGCTAGAAAAATTAAGGGAGCCCCCCTCACTCTGCTCCGCGACGCGGCTCCCCTACGGCTGCAGTACCGGCGGCTGCCACGGGGCGGCGCCAGCGAAGCGGTGCGGGCTGCAGTACCGCTCCTTGTTCGCCAGGTGGCAGCACTGAGCTGCGGGAGGGGCACAGCTCGGCCACTGCGCGCCCTCGAACTGCAGCACCGCACTGCTGCCACACGGGGGCAGCACGGAGGGGCCCGGCAGTGTTTCTCCTGGTGTTACAGTTTTTTGATGGGGAGCAACAAAAAGATGCTGAATTATCTATAGCAGTAGCAAACACAGCATTGCTCCCTAAACCCTGACCCCGCTGGTGGGCTTTTGAACCACAGAACTGAGCCTTCGGTCATAGAATCATACAATCATAGAATCATGGAATTATCTGGTTGGAAAAGACTTCTGGGATCGAGTCCAGCCATACCTGTGCACTGACTAAGCCATGTCCCTCAGAAACTCATCTGTCCATCTTTTAAACACCTCCAGGGATGGCAACTCAACCACCTCCCTGGGCAGCCAGTTCCATGCCTGACCACCCTTTCAGTGAAGAAATTTTTCCTAATGTCTAAACTGAACCTCCTCTGGTGCAACTTGAGGCCATTGCCTCTCATCTCATGGGATGGGAGTGAACACGGGCACAAAGAAAAGCAGGGTTCAGTTTGTGCTGTGCTCCTGTGACCATTCCCTGTAGTTGTATCATGGGAGAGCTCAGCTATGTCATTCCTGCTCAGAATTGGCACCAGTCTGAGGACATGTCCCCTGTTCTGCCTGCACGTGCATGGCTTGCCAGCAGAGGATCCAAGGATGCTGCCAGGATGTTCCCTCTTTGGTGAATCAGGTCTTGCAGTAACACCGCCTCAGCGTCCACTGAGAGCCGGATCCCAGGGACTCTCAGCCAATAGGGCAGAAAAAGTAAACCAGATGCTCTCAGTGTTCCCTCCCCACAGCCCACTCTGGACAAAACTTCTTTCTTTCTGATCAAACGAACTCCAGTAGCCCTCTAAAGAGCCTGTGGAAGTGTCATAGATTCATAGAATCATCAGATGGTTTGGGTTGGAAGGGACCTCAAAGCCCACCCAGTTCCACCCTCCTGCCATGGGCAGGGACACCTCCCACTGGATCAGGGTGCTCAATGTCCCATCCAGCCTGGCCTTGAACACCTCCTGGGATGGGGCAGCCACCACTTCTCTGGGCAACCTGGGACAGGGCCTCACCACCCTCACAGGAAAACATTTCTCCCTAAGCTCTCAGTCTCCCCTCTTTCAGCTGAAAACTATTCCCTTCATCCTGTCCCTGCATTCCCTGATCAAGAGCCCCTTCCCAGCTTTCCTGGAGCCCCTTTCAGTACTGGAAGCTGCTTTAAGGTCTCCCCACAGCTTTCTCTTCTCCAGGCTGAACAACCCCAACTCACTCAGCCTGTCCTTGTATGGGAGGTGCTCCAGCCCTTGGATCATCTCCGTGGCCTCCTCTGGACTCACTCCAGCAGATCCATCTCCTTCCTGTGCTGAGGACTCCAGAACTGGACACAGGGCTCCAGGTGGGGTCTCACCAGAGAGGGCAGGGGCACAGGGGCAGAATCCGCTCCCTTGCCCTGCTGGTCCCCTACTTTGGATGCATCCCAGGACATGGTTTGGCTTTCTAGGATGTGAGCAGACATTGCCAGCTCATATTGAGCTTCTTATTCCCCTGCATCCAAGTCCTCCTCAGGGTTTCTCCCAATTCATTCTCCACTCAGTCTGGGTTTGTGGTTGAGATTCAAGAAAAATGGCCTGGATTTTTACATATAGACTGCACCCTTCCACATAAAAATAACCCCCTGGACAGTAGCAGTGCTGGAAGGTCCTCCTTCCATTTCAGGGATAGCACAGGCAGAAGAAGGCACGGGTTCACCTCATCTGTACCACGTCCTTTCCCCATGAGTGGTCTGTGGAGGACCTTGCATAGGGGTTTGCAGGAGGAACGTCTACGTTTGCTCTCAAATCTCCATGCAGCCACTTTTTTGTTCCTTCCCAGCATCCCCCATCAGTCCAGCGCAGGCCTTCTGCTGCAGCTGCCAAAAAAATATGCTGCTCTCCAGCTTCACTGATCCCTCTGAGCCAAAAGGGAACCCTCCAGAAAAGCCCACATTTCAGCTCCCTGCAGCATCACCAGTCTCACAGCTAGCACCCCTGGGAGCTGCTCACAGTGGAAGGTGTCCCTGCCCATGGCAGGGGGCTGGACCTGAATGAGTTTTAAGGTCACTTCCAATCCAAAGCATTCCAAGATTCTGTGATTCAGAATTATCAGTCCCCATACATTTTGCTGCATTGTGTTGGACCCTCATGGGATTCTCCGAAGAACTGTTAACACGCATTTTCGGTTCTGCATTGCACATACGCGCTCTGCACACAAGTCTATGTGATCTTGTGGCTTTATTGCTGCATCTCACAGCACGATGAAAAAGCCTCTCAGCCAAACTGTCACTGAGAAAACAGAGAGAGCAGCAGCAGAGCCCTGTTACACCCAACATCTTTCAAACTCCCCGCTGTCTGGTTCCAGATTTTTAGTATCTCTGTTTTATATGGCAGCTTCCAATCCACAACAGTATTGTTATTACCACTTGGTGTCACAGCGTCTCCCTCAATAGCTCTCTCTGCTGGGCTGCAAGAACCTGCAGCGCTCCAGGCTTGGAGAAGAGCAGCTGGAAAGCTGTCCAATGGAAAAGGCCCTGGGGATGCTGGTCGACAGCAGCTGGCCCAGGTGGGCGAGAAGGCCACCAGCATCCTGGGTTGGATCAGCCATTGTGCGGTCAGCAGGGGCAGGGAAGGGATTGTCCCCCTGGACTTTGTGTTGTTGAGGCTGTATCTTGAATCCTGGGTTCCGTTTTGGGCCCCTCACTCCAAGAAGGACTTTGAGGGGCTGGAGCACATCCAGAGAAGAGGAACGGGTCTGGGGAAGGGTCTGGAGCCCAGGGGTTCTGGGATTGGCTGAGGGCCCTGGGGCTGTTTAGCGTGGAGGAGGCTGAGAGAAGACCTCATCACTCTCTGCAGTTCCCAGAAAGGAGGTTGGAGTGAGGTGGGTGTTGGTCTCTTCTCCCAAGGAACAAGAGACAGGATGAGATGAGATGGCCTCAAGTTGCATCAGGGGAGGTTTAGATTGGATATTGGGAAAAATTTCTTTACTGAAATAGTGGTGAAATACTGGTGAAGCCCTGGCAAAATCTTCCCAGAGCAGTGGTGGAGTCTCCATCCCTGAAGGGGTTCAATAAGTGTGTGACCATGGCACTTGGGGACAGGATTTAGTAGGCACGGCAGGGTTGGGCTGAAAGTTGGACTGGATGAGCTGAGAGGTCTTTTCCAACCTTAATGATTCTATGAGTCTATGTTGAAAGGGACTGGCCTCAGGATCGAGTGTGGCACTGCTGACTGGTGGCTGTCCTGCAGCTGGACTTCATGCCACTGATCACAATGGTGTAAGATTGCCCTTCCAGGCAGTTTCAGTACCACCTCACTGCCCATTGCTCTAGTCTGTATGTCATTAATGAAGTTATGACAGACAGTGCTGAAACCCTTCTTAAAGGCAGGATAACCAATATCCATCTCACTCCCCTCATCCCAAGGCAGTCCCCTCCCTGCAGAAGGCTGTCAGCTGCTTGAGATGTGATTCACCCTTGGTAAATCCATACCTGCAGCTCCCAAACACAGTGCAGCACGTGTATATGCTGATGTATAACAGCTGCCTGGATCAGCTGGCAGCCACACAGTAGGAGGAGTTTGGTATTGGGGAGGGATTCATGTGCTGGAGCAAGAGATGCTGCTCCATACCTTGTGGGCACTGAAGCACGTGAGTGATTCTTCCTGCCTGCCTGCAGGTCACTGGCCCAGCTGGCAGCACACCTGACTGGGAGGATGGGTGGATCAACTGCGATCTTCAAAGGCACAAATAACAAATATGCAGAGCTTAATGCTTCAGGTATAATGCTGATAATTAAGTAAACAAATCAGCGAAATGAGTCTGATTAAAGCAAACAGAGATTTAATAAAGGATAAGCAAAATGTGGTGAGTGTTTGATAGTTTATTGGTAAGTGGTGTTGGAGAAATAAAATCTTTTGAGACGGGGCATGCAATTTCTGAAATGCAGTTAATTCATCCTGCTGTCAAGAAAGGAAGTGATTTTCTAGGAATTTCATTATGAACTAAGCACTAAGAGATTGCAATTATCGACTCCCTACTAATTAACAGAAAAAGGACTGGATGCTAATGCTACCTACTGAATGGTGACTCTCTACTGGAACGGTTTGGAAAAGGGAAGGAGGCATATTTTTCATCCTCAGAGAGTCTAGGTTTGCATCTGGGTCCGTGTGTTCCCATCAGAAGATCCCAGAATGGATATTAATAACAGCAGAAACCATCCTCATTAGATCCCATTTTGCTTTCTCTTGGCCATGTCCCCTCAGCACTGCCCCCTTTGCCGTGTCCCCTCAGCACTGCCCCACGTGCAGCTGCAGCACCCCACGGAAGTGCATATCCACATAGTAAGCAAACTCTCTGGGCATGATGTGCATCCTGCCGTTGGGAAGCACGTTGTCGTAGTAATGGTGGGGCAGGGTATGGCCATCAGGGTGCAAGGAGAAGGGCCAGAAACCATAGAGTGTAATGTTCTCACACAACTCCAGAGCAGCATTCACCAGCATGAAACCTGAAGAGAGGCGACGAGTGTGGAAACCTCGATCATGCCAGTACTTGCTCAGAGCACTCAGGTACTGAGGGTGGAAGAAGAAGACACGTGACTGCGACGCAGAGTCCTGTAAGGCGTAGAGTGCTCGGTAAGAAGCCTCACTGTTGCCAGGATAGGAGAAAGCTGGAATGAAGAACCAGGTCTTTCCATAGGAATCTGCTGCCTCCACAAATGGCAGGCGCCGACCATTCAGACCACGAAACCTGTGAGGCAAAAGATGTGGCACAATCACCCCCTGCCAGCCCCATCCTCATTCCTTCCTGCCTTTCCCATACCACTCTACCCGGGAGCAGTCCTACTCTTCACTTCCATTTTCCTTCTTTCTATACCCTGTGTCTGATCTGAGTTCAGAATTACCAGGTGCAGCTAACACAGACTAGAGGAGCTACTGGGAATACCCAGGATGTTTCCTAACATTAGTTGGCTAAAAGCCAGGAAGATATCTTCACATATAAAACTTCAGTGGCCCCACAGCTGAGAGTTCATGGAAAATGATGTCCCATAATGGTGGAGCTGAGGGCTGGGAGAGGATTCATGCCATCTGTCTTTGGAGATCTACCACACAGACATTACATCTGAGCTAACTTTCTTTATGTCCTTTGTAGGCAGTAGAGAGGAGCAAGAACAGCTGGGTCGAAACGGATTTGTCTTGTTTTAGATGTCTGCTGTAGGACAAGGAGCACCTCTTTTCTCCACTGAACATAAAGACCATTTATGCAGCTAGGATTAGAACAAGATTTAACAGTTCCCATCAGAGGGCCTCCTGCCAGCAGCAGTACAGAATACAGCTGAGCCTCTCTGCCTGTTTGATATCACCCTAAAAGGATCAGATCGCTGGAACGAATGGAAATACTATTAGTTTCTAGTGGTGAGCTAAAACAATCTACAGCAACCATGTTTTGAACAAACTCTACACCAAACAACTCCAAGACTTGCAGTGTTCCCCTGTGTACGTCCACACAGAGGGAAGCATCTCATGGCAGTAGACGTCGATAGTTTCTTTTGGATGGGTCTTGCATGACAGCAAAGGCCCATCTGTTTTCTGGGACCCAGAGCAGAGGCAAAGAGATTTCCTCTTCAAGAACAGAGTATATAGAGGAAAAGAAAGTTAGGAGACTTTACACCCCTTCTCGTTTCCCCACCTATTACCGTTTCTGAAGGATACTGGGATTCACAGTGACAATGCTTGACTTTCTGCCCACATCCTCAGGGAAGTCTGCAGATGGCAGGTTAAACCTGATTGAGGGGATAAACAATGGAAGTCTATGAGAAATAATACTCCATGATCTCCTGGGATACAGCACTCCGTGACACTACCCAGTTCAGGGATATCACACCATTTTCTCAGCCTCTCACCTTCAGCCCGACTCAGAATATTTTCTCTGTCTCCATGTTGTCTACCTTCACCCTCCTTCCATGAAAAGCCCCTCCTCCTGCTGGTCTCCTACATCTCTCCTGGGTGGGCTTGCAGCAATTACCTGATTACAAACTGGTACCCATCAATTTGAGAGCCACAGCTGCTGTTCCTGAGGATTCCTCCATTTCCCACCACAGCACAGGTTTTGTAGAGAGGGTCCTGAAATGGGGATTTCTATAAAGAATAAAATGTAGAAATTGATAGAATCAGAGTTGTGGAAAGGTTTGTATTGGAAGAGACCTTAAAGCCCATCCAGTTTCACCCTCCTACCATGGGCAGAGACACCTCCCACTGGGTCAGGGTGCTCAAAGCCTCATCCAAGCTGGCCTTGGACACATCCAGGGATGGAAGATCCATGACTTTTCTGGGCAACCTGGGACAGGGCTTCTCCACCCTTACAGGAAAAAAATTCATCCTAAGATCTCATCTCAATCTTCCCTCTTTCAGCTTCAAATCGATCCCCTCGTCCTGTCTCTGCACTCCTGGATCAAGAGCCTCTCCCCAGCTTTCCTGGAGCCCCTTTCAGTACTGGAAGGCTGCTCTAAGGTCTCCCAGCCTGAATAAGTTCAACTCTCTCAGCCTGTCCTTGTATGGGAGGTGCTCCAGCCCTTGGAACATCTTTGGGGCCTCCTCTGGACTCACTCTAACAGATCCATGTCTTTCCTGTGTTGAGGACTCCAGAACTGAACGCAAGGCTTCAGGTAATTCATTCACCCTTAGAGAATTACAGTAAAGAACTACCCCAGATACTCCAACCAGACGCATTCCAGTGTGTACGAGAGAAAAGCATCCAGACAGTGAGTCATATTGCCCATCAAAGAGCACTCCTACCTCTGGCAGAATCTCCAGCAAGCCACTGATAACTTTCATGCTCTTTGAGCGATACCCATCGAAGACAATCTCAGACCCCAATGGTGTGTTTTCTTGCGTTACAGCCAACCAGCCTGAGGCATTGCAGCAGTGCCCTAGCTGTGCCCTGTGAAAGGAAAGAGTGGTAGGCTCTGAGCAGGGATCTGGGAAGGGAGGAAAGAGGACTGTTACAGAATAACAAAGGAGAGAGGGATGAGAATGAGAAGAGAGTGCTGGGTAAGGTGTTAGAGAAGAAGGAAAGGTAGAGGATTAAATGAGCAAGTATTGCCATATAAAGGAAAAGCAAGCTTGGGAAGGTACAAGGAACACAAAGCGTTGTGTCAAGTTAGAAGAACCTTCATCATTCGCTCTCTGTTCAACCATCTCCAGGCATCCTTCAATTTCTTCTTCCTCATCCACACACGTTTCCAGATTTGAGGCACTGGAACAAGGTGCCCAGAGATGTGGTGGCTGCCCCATTCCTGGAGGTGTTCAAGACTCTATTGGATGAGGCTTTGAGCACCCTGATCCAGTGGAAGGTCTTCCTGCTCACAGCAGGGGTTGAAACCATTCCATGATTCTGTGATTTTACATGATGGGCGAATGGCCATGGAGTAGAAAGAGTAGCTGTCAAAACCTGACTTGACCCTGCCAGAAGCTGCCCCAACAGCATCACAACCTCTGCCAAGGCCAGGCCAAGCAGCCTCCCTGTCAGTCACTGTGCAGAGAAACTGCACACCGTTACATCCTGTGAGGATCAGCTTGTGCATGGCTGCGTGTGATTAGAACTTCTTGGGCTTATTTGTAGAAGAGTGTTTAGAAATTTGTAGTTGTATATGGACATGGTTTAATAGCCTAACATTTTGATTTATCTGCTTTATTAATGGTACTCGAGCCTGAATGTATAGTTCACCCATTGTGTGTTAAGCATGTGTTGTCAAAAACCGAATAAACTGCTTTGGTCACAGAAGTGAACTGAGTGTTCTTTCCCCGAGACTGGTGGGCGTCACCTGTACTGGGCCAAGGCAGAAGCATTGAAGGTCCAGCGGCAGCTCTGCATTAACTTCACGTGTCTCAGGCTCCAGTGTTCATTCACCCTAGGGCAGAAAGAGCTTGTAAGCAACTTCAGTGCTCTCACAAAGACTTACTCCAAGCAATTTACTCTCTGCAGCATCCCTTCCTCCCTCCTGGACCTTTGCTGAGGTTACCAGGTGACCCAGTTTAGCCAGCTGCCTGTCTGCCACAGCCCAGTGCACCTATGGCTATGACTCTCACTTCTGAGGTTGCGTTACGTTGCTTAACAGTCCTTGACATGGCTCTGCTTCTGGAACCTTGATGTCAGGTCTGTGAAAAAAACAAAGGGTTAAACTGAGCCAGAATAGCATTGCTCACACAGGTTCCCTCCATCCCTCCATTCCAGACATCTCACATCCCCAGTGTCTCTTCTCGGCCACCCTATAGCCCTGCAGCAATGCCCACCCTGACATAACCACCTGAAACTGGCATCACTGCTTCCCTTCCCTACATTATGTCCACTCCTACCCTATTGATTTCTCCCCTGGCAGCCTCCTGGAGCAACTCTCTGTGTTCCCACTGATTTTCCAGGATGAAGGGGACACAATTGCTCCCCCCTGTCCCTCACTCACCGTTCATTCAACACCAGAAAGCACATGGGGACAAGTGAGGCTGCAGCTGCAGCCAGCAGCATGACCCATAGCTTGTGCGTCATCAGCTTTGCATGTTCCTCCCTGCTGATACTGTTTTGCATTTTGGAGAACGCTTGAGAGAAGAGAAGAAATGAGGAAAGTCTATACCTGAACCAATCAATGTAAATACCCATCCCAGATCATCTCTGGCACTGGTGCACACTGAAAGTGCCTAAACTTGTCTGCAAAACAACATCCAACACAAGGAACTCTAGGGAACGAATTTCTCTTGGGTTATGCTGCAGCTTGCCATGAGGTTATCAGTGGTTCCCACTGACCCCTGTTGGAAGGCATCACAGATCAATACCAGTCTGTAGCAGTCCTTCTCTCTAAAGCTGTCCTCAGTCATTCCAGGGCTGATTCCACTGGTATTCTTCCACAGCCTTGGCTCGGCTCCCTGACATCCCTGGAAAATGTTGCCCAGAGAAGCTGTGGTTGCTCCATCCCTGGAGATGTTCAAGCCTAGGCTGTATGAAACTTTGAGCACCTTGATCCAGTGCGAGGCATCCCTGCCTATGTCAAGGGATTGGAACTGGATAGGCTTTCATACTCCTTTCAACCTAAACCATTCTATGATTCTATGATCTTCTTCATCTCATCTCTCCAGCAGTAATCTAAAAACACCTGCACACAAGTTCCTCATCTGTGTTGAAAGGAAGAGGTCAGGTAGGTCATCTCCTCATTTGTTTTACTCCCCTGCACATCAGAGGCCAAAGCCAGCCCCAGCAATCCTTAGGCCATTATCCCAGAGCTGCAGTGCCTCCTGCTCATTTCAGCTAGGAGACTTTGTCAGGCTCAAAGTCTTGACCTTGACAGGCTTGAAAACCGGGCCTGCGTGAATGAGTCCAACAAGACCAAGCGTAAGGTCCTGTGCCTGGGGTGGGGCAATCCCCAGTATCAACAGAGGCTGAGGAATGAAGAGTTTGAGAGCAGACCAGTGGAAAAGACCTGGCAATACTGGTGGGTGAAAAACTGGACATGATCTGGCAATGCACACTTGCACTGCAGAAGGACAATTGTGCGGTGAGCTGTGTAAACTGAAGCATGGCCAGCAGGTTGAAGGAGGGGATTCTCCCCAACCCTTGTGATACTCCAGCAGGAATACTACATCCAGTGTGGGGTCTCCAGCACATGAAAGAGATGGACCTGTTAGAGGGGGTCCAGAGGAGAGCCACAAAAATGATCAGAAGGAGGGAACATCTCTGCTATGAGGAAAGGGTGGGAGTTGAGGTTGCTCAGATTGGAGAAGAGAAGGCACAGGGAAGACTTTATTACAACTGTAAAGGGGGATTATAAGAAAGAGGAGAAAGATTTTTTTACCAGGGCATCTAGCAACAAGGCAAGGGGCAATGCTTTTAAACTGAAAGACAGTTGATTTCAGATTGGGCGTAAGGAAGAAATGTTTTACAATGAGGGTGATGAGACACCGGAACAGGCAGCCTAAAGAAGTTGTGGGTTCTGTGTCACTGAAAACATCCAAGATCAGATTTGGTGAGGCTGAAAGCAGCTTCATCTGTGTCCCTGCCCATGGTAAGGGGTTGGATCTGGATGAGCTTTGATGGTCCCTTCCAACCCAAACCATTCTATGATTCCGTGAATCTTTGATTGTATGATATCTACCTGAAACTGGCATCATTGCATCTTTTCCCTGTAACTTTCTCCACCACTACCCTACTGGTTCCACCCCTGGAGGCCTCCCGGAAAGACCCTCCATGTTCATACTTCCTTTCCAGGATGCATGGGACACAATTTCTCCTCCCTGTCCCTTGCTTGCTGGTCATTCATCACCAGAAAGCACATGGAGACATGTGAGACTGCAGTTTCTGACCCAAACAATCCTATGATTCTATGAATCCTTGAATGTATGATTCTATGAAGATGGAAACTTTAGATTCATCAATATTGTGATGTGATCATCAGTGACCTGTTCAAAGGGAAACAAAGGCTTCTTCTTGCCAGCATTGCTAAACTATCAACTTTAACTTCCCAAAGCTGGAACCTGACTAATACAGCCCAGGCAGAATGAAGGTAACCAGAACACTCTTTTTATTTCTAGCAATCAAGAAATGCACTTCCTGTTACCTAGTTTTGTTTTATTTGGGGTTTTATTGAGCTACTCTTGTTCAGGTTTGTTTGTTCTGTTTTGGGGTTTTTTTCTCCCATGTAACAGCTCTTTTTGAAGGAGATAAAAGTCTCCTTAAGGCCCTTGGTCAGGATAAGCTCTCAAAAGCAATGGTCACTGAAACCTGAAACAAGCAGCACACTAATGTTTGGCACTAATTCTGTAACAGCAGACTAGGAAAACACGAATCTGTGGTTCCATTTCCTACTCCAAAACAAGATTAAAACAATAATTTCAATAGAGTAAAAAGGTACAGACTCTGAACCCAAGCAAGCTAAAGCTCACATACCTTTTAGACCAAGGCGGCTCTCGGGCACACTTGTGTGATCTAGAAGCTGGCTTCAAATACCCTCACACCTGAGTCGATACCGTTTTGCTTCAGCTCCAACCTCCAAACAATCTGGAACTGCCCTCTCAGGGGAGGAGATGTGATGATTTCCTTCTGTTGGAGTGACTCACGCATTTCTTCAGACTCATGACTACGCTATGAACTGTGAAAAGTTCTCCCAACAGTCAGGGCTGAGTGCAATTATTTCCAGTTCGAAAGTCTTTCTTGGCCTTGTTTTTGTACTTTGTGCATCCTGTGGTATGCACAAAGATGTTTTGCCATAGGATCATGGAATTATAGAATAGTTTCGGTTTGAAGGGACCTTAAAGCCCATCCAGTTCCAACCCCTTGCCATGGGCAGGGACACCTTCCTTTGAATGAGGTTTCTCAAAGCCCCATCCAACCTGGCCTTGAACACCTGCAGGGATGGGGGATCTACCACTTCTCTGGGCAATCTGTGTCTGTGTCTCCTCACCTTCACAGGAAAACATTTCTTCCTAAGATCTCATTTCAATCTCCCTCTTTCAGCCTCAAACCATTCCACCTCTTCCTATCCCTGCAATCCCTGATAAAGAGTCCAACTGCTGGAATGTTTTGCCAACAGCTGCTGCACAAGACGATATGGGCACCTCAGTTGCTCTCACCTTCAGAAACACACAAGCACCCACATACTCAGAGCCAGCAGAGGCCACCCCATGGTGATCTTGCTCTTGGAGACACGAAAGCACTTACAGACTGTGAGCTGGTGGGGATCCCCTGCTCCCACATTAGAAACCCCACTGTGGTCTCACCGTTAGAGATGGACAGTCCCTAGCTCACACAAATAGCCAGAGATGGCTGGAACACCACTGCTCCTGCAGTGTCTTGAAGAAATCCTTCTCTATATCTTCCTCCTGATCAAGGCCACCACAACAACACAAGTAATATAGGAACAGCTTTTTTTCCAAGACAGGAAGTGATTGGTGGCACATCCCCAGCTTCTGGCAGATTTCCCATCCCTACTTTTTCCACTTTTTTCTGAAGTGTTGCCCTCATTCCCAACAACCGGATCTGTTTACCCACCTCTTTTTGGGCCTGGAGAATGTTCAGGCTGGATCAATGGGCTGAGACCAATGGGATGAGGTTCAACAAGATCAAGTGCCGAGTCCTGCACTTGGGACGTAACAGCCCCATGCAGCGTTATGGGCTTGGGGAAGACTGGTTGGAGAACTGTCTGGAGGAGAAGGACCTGGCGGTGTTGGTTGACAACCAGATGAATATGAGCCGGCAGTGGCCTAGGTGGGCAAGAAGGCCAATGGTATCTTGACCTGTATCAAAAACAGTGTGGCCAGCAGGACCAGGGAAGTGATTGTGCCCCTGCACTCAGCAGTGGTGAGGCCACACCTCGAGTGCTGTGTTTAGTTCTGGGCCCCTCACTACAAGAAGGGCATTGAGGGGCTGGAGCGCGTCCAGAGAATGGCAACAAGGCTGGTGAAGGGGCTGGAGAAAAAAGAGGCTGAGGGGTGACCACTGTCTACAGCTGCCTGGAAGGAGGTTGTAGCAAGGTGAGTGTTGGTCTCTTCTCTCACATGACAGGTGATAGGACAAGAGGAAATGGCCGCAAGTTGCGCCAGGGGAGGTTCAGATTAGACATCAAGAAAAATTTCTTCATTGAAAGGGTGGTCAGGCATTGGAACAGCTGCCCAGGGAGGTGTTTAAAAGGTGGGTAGGTGAGTTTCTTACAGACATGGTTTAGTAAGGGGACCAGAACGGTTGGACTTGATGATCTCAGAGGTCTTTTCCAACCAGATGACTATATGATTCTATGATTTTGTAAAACTTCCCACCTTGTATGTTTGCAGACTGATTGTCTGGCACTACCAGTTGCCCCTTCTAGTTTGCAGATAGGAGGTGTGTTACAACATGAACTGTGGAATCATATTTCCACAATATTCAATGATTCTAAGTGCAATGTCCTCATAGCTGGTGGGCTGGGGGAGGTGGGGTGGGGAGGGCAGAAGGAATCCCTGGGGTTTTACAGTCTTCCAGAGTAACACTTGAGTGGTAAAACCTGGGCACAGATGAATTATTCCATACTTCCAAACTTATATTGAGGATTTTAACTACATGTAACTGAATGTCAAAATACAGTGTCAGGGACCTGAATGCACTAAGAGGCTGTAAGTGCCCTGACCAGCCTCCCCTAGGACTCCTGAGCTCTATTTAAGATCAGACCCGGACACTCAGTCCTTCCCTGAGTTATGCTGTAGACACACCTGTCTTTGACTTGCTTTTCATGGAAAGCCCATTTGATCACACCCTTTGCAGTCCTGTGCATGTTTAACTGTCAAAAGAGCCCCCAATAAAGGAGAGGAAATTATGATCTGATTACAGACTTACAAAAACCTGTGATATAGTCAGTGTGGAATAAGATCCATCTTATTAAAAGTTACTGACATTGTAGGTTTAAGTCTTGCTTCCTTAGACACTTTGCTTTCAGAGAGAAACTGAACATCCCGTTGGGAAGACTTGCAGAAGACTGATGGCAGTTCAGGAGTGAGAGACACAGTGTAAGCTGGATATGTACTGCTTATGTTGTGAGCTTTAGGGTGCAGGACGTCAGCAGATAATTACTCAAGGTTTGGGGAAGGGGAAGATATGACATTTAAGCATGAGCTAGCAGTGGCCCAGGTGGGCAAGAAGGCCACCAGCATCCTGGGTTGGATCAGCCATGGTATGGCTAGCAGGGGCAGGGAAGGGATTGTATACCCCCTGCATTCGGCACTGGGGAGGCTGCACCTCAAATCCTGGGTTCATTTTTGGGCCCCTCACTCCCAGATGGACGATGAGGGGCTGGAGCACATCCAGAGAAGAGGAATGGATCTGGGGAAGGGTCTGGAGCCCAGGGGTTCTGGGAGTGGCTGAGGGCCCTGGGATTATTTAGCCTGGAGAAGAGGAGGCCTCATCACTCTCTGCAGCTCCTGGAAAGGAGGTTGTGGTGAGGTGGGTGTTGGTCTCTTCTCCCAAGGAACAAGAGATAGGATGAGAGGAAATGGTCTCAAGTTGCATCAGGGGAGGTTTAGATTTGATATTGGGAAAAATTTCTTTACTGGAAGCAAGGTGAAGCCTTGTCAGAGGCTGCCCAGAGCAGTAGTGGAGTCCTCATCCCTGGAGGGGTTCAACAAGCTTGTGGCAGTGGCACTTGGGGACAGGGTTTAGTTAGTACAGTGGGGTTGGGCTGAAGGTTGGACTGGATGAGCTTAAGGTCTTTTCCAATCTCAATGATTCTATGATTCTAAGATATGTACAGACAATGAGATTGCTCCAGATGCACACAACAGTGAGAATCCAGAGCATGACCTGCTCTGATGTCTTTCCTTGCCAGCACCACGGTAGTTATGTGTCTTTCAGACTGTTGTGGCTCTTTGCAGTCCCTATAATTACTGTCATTTTGGGGTCCATGGAACATTCAATGGGATAAAGCACTTGCTGCAGAAGGATGCAAGTCTCCTGAAAGCTTCTCTGTCACATGTCAACTGCAGCAGATGTTCTAAATACTGTACACCTAGTAATGCAATGACATCCACTGAAATGTTGCCTAAACACAAAGAGAAAGGGACAGCACACAATAAATTCAGCTATATCACATTAACTTTTCATAGTGTTAAATTATTGTAAAATAACAATAAAAATGTGGGTTTGAGATACATTTTCCTCATAAAGGGCAAATACTCTTTTTCTACTTTATGTGAAGAGGTCGGTTCCATGGGTCTCAAATGAAGTCTAAGAAAAAGAGAATTACACCAATGACTTCACAAAAGCTGACCAGGCAAGACAAAAGAAAAATCTGCAAGCAAGGAAACATGTAAATAATTTGTAATTTAAAATCTTGTCCATGTCAGTTTGTGTCTGTGCATTAGGAAGAAAAAAAAATGCAATTCTGATAGTAATTATAACACTAATAAAAAGTAAATTAAATGGTAGGCAAAAAGAGAGGAAAATAAGAAGAGTAAAGTGAAACACTGTACAGTCCAGGAGTCTCTGCAATTTATAGTGATAAGTGCCTGGAATTATTTTTTTGTAAGAAAGCAGCAACAACTCTTGAGAATAACTCAGCTCATGATAACTATGTCTGTGGTCAGAATACAACCAAGAGCCTGAATATCGAGCGGTGGTCTTGGTGCATTCCCAGCTTACAAGGAATGAACTCAGTGGTGTCTGGTGACTATTTTTTCCAAGGCCTTCTTGAATGCCTTGTTTCTCAAGCTGTAGATTACTGGGTTCAGAAGGGGTGTGACCACTGTGTAGAAGACAGATACAGCCTTGTTGAGCTCCGAGGACATGTTGTAGGTGGGACGGACATACATGGAAATCATGGTGCCATAGTATATAGTCACTACCATGAGGTGCGAGCTACAGGTGGAGAAGGTAATTCTTTTTCCAGAAGCAGAAGGTATCTTCAGGATACTAAGAATTATAAGTAGGTATGAGACAAGGATCAACAGAAAGCAGCTGGAAAGGACCAGGAGAGAGAGGATGAAGATGATGGCTTCTGTGACAGTTGTGTCTGAGCAGGAGAGCTTCAACAGTGGAGATATATCGCAGAAGAAGTGATCAATGAGTTTGTAGCTGCAGAAATGCAATCTGGTGACCATCAGACAGGGCACAAACCCAGTAAAAATACCAGTGACCCAGCAGCCCACAACCAGATGGGTATAAGATTCAGCAGTCATGGCTACACCATAGTGCAGGGGTTCACAGACCGCAAGGTATCGGTCGTATGCCATCACTGCCAAGAGGTAGCACTCAGTGGCTCCCAGGGCAACAAAGTAGTAAAGCTGTACCATGCATCCCGAGAAAGAGATGCTCTTTCTCTTTGCCAGTAGATTGGCCAGCATCTTGGGTAATATTGTGGTGGTGTAACAGACCTCTAGGAAAGAGAGGTTCTTCAGAAATTTATACATGGGTGAATGAAGTTGTGGCTCCAGTGTCACCACTGATATAATAATGACATTTCCTAGGATGGTGAGAATATAAATAACCAAAACCACTGTGAATATCAGGATCTGGCAGGGTGAGTTGCCTCTGAAGCCCAGTAGCCAGAATTCCAGTACTGCTGTAATATTGGCCATCACTTGGAAATAGCTAGGGTTTGTCTGCTAAGGAAATAATCAGCATCAGAAAATGTTAACTTTCAGTGGTGAAAGCACAGTCTATAAAGATTATGATTCTTCAATAAACTTTTGGAAACAGCAGTGAAGTCACTACCAGTCTGTCCTCCCTTACTCCCTATATCCTTCCCTCCCTCCCTTTCATCCTCCTCTCTCTCCCTCCTGAAATGTAAGGTTTAAGTTATTTCATGAACTTCCCACAGACAATTATAGAAGGAATTGCAAATAGTCCAGTAGACAGCCACTCGCCACACTTGCACACAATGATATACATAAGAAAATTCATAAATATGTAGAGATATAACTTATTCTAACCCATACTAAAAAGGTAGACATAAACTTACATATATATAGCTCATGAACTCGGACACCCCCTGCAAAGATCTGCTTTTCATTGAAATAAATATAAAAACATCAATATAATCAACAGTGATTATGGCATTGAACATCCTACTCATTAATGCACACATACATTTGGTATTAAAATGCATACACTCCTTTGTGTGGGCCTGAACATGCACATACAGGGGGCACACACAAAAACTCACTCCAAAAGCTCTCCAAACTTGCACACAGATTCACTCACAATCTTATTTCTGATTAAATACTGTGAGCAAAGATGTGATTTCCACCTCAAGAATTAAAACAATAGAGAAGAACCTGATCAAAAGCACTGCAGTTGATAAGAATGAACTCCATTTGCCATGCCCATAACAAGGCTGGTGCACATGGCAGTGGCATCTCATTACTTACATACAAAACAATGTGCATAATGTAGAGTATGTGTCCAATTTTTACAGATCTGTTTCCAGGCTGTGAGCACATTAGGCTTCCATCTGCATTCAGGTCCTTATCTCAGAGTGGATCTATCAATAACTTACATTTTTCAGGTTGAGGCACAATTAAAGACAGTATCAGCAAAATAGTCACCCGGTGAATTTAATCATCCTTTACTCTGAGTCTTTCTGGTAAACCCTTACATTGACTACAACATCAATATTGGATGGAAATCCTTTTGGACTGAATTACCTCCAGGTCAGTCTTGACTTTCATAAAGACAGACAGAGACAGATAAAGGCTGAACTGTACCAAGCAGTGATTTAAATTGTTGTTGAAGATCTCTGAGGAATAGATGCTCCGTGAGGCACCTTAGCAACAATGAACTGAAGAGACATCTGTGAGGAAAAGCTAGTTAGTAAGAAAATAAAACCTCTGGAAAAACTGCATCTAGAATTCACCCAGAAACATCATAGACTTTTCAGGCAACTAAACTGCTTTCTGGAAAAAACTCAAATAATTTTAAAATCAAATTCTATTTTGAAAAATAAAAGCTTTTCAAAGCACACAGAAGTATGTTAAAGATTTCAGTCTGGAACATGTTAGCAGCGTATTTCACTCAGGTTGTATCTTTCCACTGCATCATCTGAGTGACATGTTGGGAAATCTGTCCAGGCAAAGCAGATTGCTGCTTGTTCACCAAGGGCTTTTTCATCATTTCTGATTGCTTTTACCAGTGTTCACAGGAATAAAAAAGGAAGGAAAATTAAAAAAGGAAATAGAATGTGAAGAAAAGACTATTTGCTACTTATTTCCTATGATTTTTTTTCAGTCAGTAATTTAGAAAGGATAAAAACACAAAAGCATTTCCTCCTAACTCTTCAATTCCTCAGTTTGAGAACAGAAAGTTTATTGATGAGGAAAACTTCAAAGAAGTTCTTATGATTTTTATACTTCCAAGTATACTCAAAAGTACAAAAGTGAGTCACTGGAAGGCTGCCATGAGGTGTGTTGCCCCCTCCAAGCCTTGTCTTCGCCAAGCTAACAAAGCCCAGCTCCCTCAACCTCTCCTCACAGGAAAGGTGCTGCAGCTCTCAACTGAACTCACTCCATGGAAAAGAATCATAGATCCATTGAATCATTGAGCTTGGAAAAGCCCTCTCAGCTCATCCAGTCAGCTCAACCCCACTGTGCCAACTAAACCCTGTCCCTAGGTGCCACAGCCATGCTATTTTTTAACCCCTCCAGGGACGGAGACTCCACCGCTGCCCTGGGCAGCCTCTGCCAGGGCTTCACCACTCTTTAGGTAAGGATATGTTTCCCAATATCCAATCTAAACCTCCTCTGGCACAACTTGAGGCCATTTCCTCTTGTGCTGTCACTTGTTCCTTGAGAGAGAAGAAGCTTGTTGATGTTTCACTTCTCTCTACTGGAAGGCCTAAACCTGGAAGTGGTAACTGGATGTGGTCTAACAAGTTCTGAATAAATAGAGGGGGATAATCTCTTCCCTTGATCTACCAGCTATGCTCCGTTTAGTGGAGTCCACATCCTTTTGGATGTCTTTGCTGTCAGGGCACACTCCTGGCATGTGTTCAGCTTGCTCCTCTGAGCAAGCTGATACTCAGTCACTCAGTCCTCTGTCCGTGCTGTTGCAAGGAGGTGTCTGCCTTCCTAGGAGCTGGACTTTACGTTTGTTCTTGTTGCATTTACTAGGGTTTCTCTTGGCCCATTCTTCCAGTCTCTGTGTGTGTCTTTAGATGGCAGTTCTGCATTTGAACACACTGAGTAGTTATCTTGATATGGTGTAATCCTGCACCTTGAAAAGAGCAAACTCTGTTGCCTCCTCTAAGTAATTCATAAACATATTAAACAAGACAGATGACAGATTATGCCCCTGTAGTACTTCCCTTATTACCAGCTCTCATGCACAGTATTACCCACTAACACTCACTCTCT
Source organism: Tapera naevia (assembly GCA_033556795.1). Taxonomy (NCBI): domain Eukaryota; kingdom Metazoa; phylum Chordata; class Aves; order Cuculiformes; family Neomorphidae; genus Tapera; species Tapera naevia. Next base: position 1,019,863 of record JAUMJJ010000353.1, read on the forward strand.
GAGATCAAGAATTGAAGGATATTTTACCAGCATTTTTGTCCACCTACTCAAACTGTAACGTCTCAAATTGCATACAATGTATTGTAGGGTACAGTATTGAAAGCCTTTCTGAAATGGAGTTAAATGATATTTACTGCTGTCCTGCTGCCTGCACATCCTGGAGGGTCATCCCATAAGGCTATTGAATTAGGCATGAGTGGCTGAAGTAACTGGGGCTGTTTTGCTTGGAGAAGAAGAGGCTGAGGGGAGACGTCATCACTCTCTGCAGCTCCCAGAAGGAGGTTGTGCTGAGGTGGGTGCTGGTCTCTTCTCCCAAGTAATAAGTGATGGGATTAGAGGAAATGGCTTCAAGTTGCACCAAGGGAGATTTAGATTGGATATTAGAAAATATTACTGCACCAAAAGGGTTGTCAGTCATTGGAGGAGGCTGTCCAGGGCAGTGGTGGAATTTTCATCCCTGGAGGGGTTCAAAAACATGTGGCCATGGCACTTCAGGACAGGTTTTTTTTTAGTAGGCACAGTGGTGTTGGTTGGAGTCGATGAGCTTAGAGATCTTTTCCATCTTAATCTTAATGATTCTGTGATTCTCTGATCCTTGCAGCTTAACTGCTGCCTGTCAGGACTCTGAGACTGTTTCTATGGGCAGAGGGGGCAAACAGACTGAGGTTCCCTCCCCAGGGAGGTTTCTTTGCAGTGGGGTTTCTTGACACGGCACAAAGCCCCTACAGACTCTGGCAGGAGCACAGACAGCACTGAACCTGCACACACTCACAGCATTGAGGCCAGTGAGTCAACACACAAAAATGTTATTGATCTGACAGGCTTCAGAAATGCACTTGAGCCAATCCTCCTTCCTCTATCCATCCTCCTCCTTCTTCCTTCTTCCTCCTTTCCTTCCCTTCCCTGTAGTATCTTCCTCTACTGAGCAGTGAGGTGGCGCTTTAGGAGAGCCCGAGGCATTATCTGAAACCTTCCAAGATGTGGTGCAGCAAGGAGCCAGTAGAATTGCTTTGCCTTGGGGCTTTCTTGTTCAGTTGTCACAGACAGAATGTCCATGGGATGGCAGCAAGAGAACATCCATGGAGTATGCAGTTTGTTTTGGCTCAGTTGTTTACTCTCTAGATGCTCAGACTGACAAATGGAACCTTCCTCTCCAAAACAGAAAGCAACCTTCATGTGTGCCTTGTTAAATCTGCTCTGAAAAAGGGGGAGAATGCAGCAGAAATAACAGGAGTGGGTGGTCAGGTGGCAAAAAGTGTTTGTGTGCGTGGAACTGGACTGTACAGGGCATTTTCTCATCACTGGCAAAGGAGCTCTAATTCCTGAGTGGGTAGAAAAAGGAAAACCACCCTACAAACACGCAGCTTCTAGAACTGTCTGAAAGTCCCCTTAATTACCTTTTGAGTGTGAATCAACTAAAAGTAAGATGCCTTCATTTCTCTTGCAGCTCATGGCCTGTGGGAGATTCTCTCAGCTAGACTTGCTACCTCAAGGGAGCAAAGCTTCTCAAGTCCCTGATTCCAGGGCTGCTTGAGAAAAAAGCAGTGATTTTTGCTGATAGTCAAAACCCAGTCTAGATCACAGGCTTAGGTAGGGACTTTGTATTGGCACAGTATGGATGGACATCCACTCTGTCATCAGCAATGCTACAAGGAGGTGGAGTAACGATGAGGAGGATCATGATTGTGCATTCTCTATCCTTCATCTGCTTTAACCACATCTTGCAGTTACACTGCCAGGGTCCAGACAAGAAAACCAGTGCTGATCAGTGCTGGTGCCACCGTGTAACAAAAGAGCTTGTGCTGCATCTCTGCAGACTCCATGTAGAAAATCTTGTGGAAGTAGGACTCTATTTGAAGCATTGCTCAATAAATCTTTATATTTAAGTGCAAACGTATGTTTAATTCACCTCAGGCGTGTAACAAAAATTCCCATCCACAGCCGTTGCCATCTGCATCACCATCACATTGACTCCTTAATGCCATTTTCCAAATATTCCTGCTCCAGAGTTAAAAGTGTAACACAGCTGCCTTCATCTAGTGATGACATTAGTAATTTATGCAGATCATTTGGCTTTCTGAATCCTGCTCAGGCATGGGCCATCCCTTGCCAGAGCTGGGAAAAAAATCTAGGCATACCTGCTGCACCAAAACAAACTCTCTCAGGTGTCTTGCCAAGTGACCTACGATCTCCCATTTATTATCCCTTTACCCCTCAGCACTTCTCCTCAGCCAGGTTCCACCTTGCCCTTTCCATAGTTATTTCCCCCTCTCACAAGCCATTTGCCCTCCACAATAACAATCTCTGTGACAGTTGTGGTCTTTGTTCAGTGGTTGACACCACCCTATGTCCCCAAGAGACTGGAGGTGCTGGTGGGAGGTCGCCATCTTCCCTACAGGAATGTCCTCACCTTAGCTCTGACAGAAGGTTGGAGATCCCCTCAGATAAATCTGAGAAGTAAAGTGGGCTCTAAAAGCCCTCCACACAACTACCACCAGCCCAGGCTGCGTCCACACAGCTGCTTTTCCTTCTTCCCTGGGAGCAGCATTGATGACAGCTGTGGAGGGAAAGCATCACTCGTGGCAGGAATTCCCAGATGTCCAGCTGAGGACAAGATATTGGAACCTACAGCCAGCACCTACCACAATCTCTGGAAGAGCTTGGCACAAAGTGCCCCGTATGCTCTGCATGGGTCTAAACCACAGGACCTGAAGTAAAGAGGGCCTGAAAACTGACAGGGAGCCAGGTGTCGTCACGGAAGGTGTGCAGTCAGAGAGGGCAGGAGCAGGTAGTTGTGGCCGAGTGGTGAAGGCGATGGACTAGAAATCCATTGGGGTTTCCCCGCGCAGGTTCGAATCCTGCCAACTACGCAGCGCCGTCCCCTTTTGGGCTGCGGCGACCACGCTGCTGCAGCCCTGGCACTCAGCCAGCCCCGCAAAGCCCAGGGACACAGCAAAACCCCTTGGAGGTCCACACCATCCCCTAGAAGTGCCTGGATGGATGAGAAGTCCTGCTCCCATCCTGCTCTCTGAATGTGGGTCATGAAAGAGGTCCGTCTCTGCGCACAGGGTCCTCATTGGTAAAGACAAAATGGTGATGCAGCAGCTTAAGGAGAAAAGGTAAAACCCTGAGGGGCCAGAGAAAACCCAGGTGGCAAACACCCAGTGTCACTGCAGGGTTTGGCCCCTGCAGCTGTCACTGAGGATGGGGAATGTGAGTAGCAAGGTGCTCACTGCAATACAACTTGCTTAGAAGAACAAATGCTATGTAAGACCACGAATTTTTACCTTCAGAGCCGACATGACCTGAAGACCCAATCTAAACTGGCTCTCACCTGCTGAGAACATGCAGTAATGATGATAAAAAGATGAGGAGATTTGCCTTAGGAAGCTGGGTATATAAGCATGGCCTCAGTGCATATTCAGATTCTCCTGATCATAAAATCATGGAAGATTTGGGTTGGAAGGGACCTCAAAGCCCATACAATTCCACCCCTGCCATGGGCAGGGACGCCTTCCACTGGATCAGGGTGCTCAAAACCTCGTCCAGCCTGGCCTTGAACTATTTGCATTTGGGATTGTCCTGGCCCAGAGGCACTACCTTGCACTTGGTCTTAGTTGGTTATGTATGCTCACGTCTGCATATCCAGCCCTCTGTCTCCTTTGCCTGGCTCTGCAGGCTGTGGTGTGTGGATGTGAGCAACCAGTCCAGCTGGGCCAACCGTGCCCTTGAGAGACAGAGAGCAGCCTCCAGCCCAGTCAGTGCTGGGCAGATCAGACCCAGAACAGAAGGGTTTGTCTGACTCCCTGTGTGGTGAAAGGGGCAGCCCTTGGCTGTCAGGGAGCAGCAAGAGCCAGGCTGCACCAGAAGGGAGGAAGATGGGAGCTGGGGGGACCACTTCACGTTCTCAGGGCAAGTTGTCACTGACATTACAGTGCTTTAGCCCCTACAGAGATGGATTTCTGGGCAGGGTTGCGGCCCTCAGGAGCTCGCTGGAGGGCAACTCCTCTACACCCTAGAAAAGCACCAAGGCTGCCCCTCACTCCAAAATTTCCTTCAGTGCCTGCAGAGCCAGCAGGAGCAGTGAAAGAGCAAATCCCCAGCCAGGGTGATGGGCAGGAGGTGTGAGAGAAGAGCACAGCAAGGCTCTTGTGCTTCCCGGCGCAGCGGCAGTGCCAGGGAGGTTCTCCAGGATCCATTTCCTGCGTGGCCAGCGTCAGAGGAGAGAGGAAGGGGCAGAGGCGAGAGCACAAGCGTTGGTGCTGGCAGTGCCAGGGAGTGTGTGGCAGGGCTGGGGGGGTCCCTGTGCAGTGCAGGGGACAGCAGAGTGGCGCAGCGGGAGCGTGCTGGGCCCATAACCCAGAGGTCGATGGATCGAAACCATCCTCTGCTAAGGACTTTTTTCCATCATCCTGACAGCTGCAGTCTCTCCCAGCAGGTTTTAGCCTGCACTGCTCCTGCTCCCCGGAGCACCCATGACCACGGCCCTGCCATTCCCTCATTCCCTTGTCACTGCCATTGCCGCTTTGTTTCTCCTTTGCGTTCTCAGCTGCCATCACTGCCAAAGCGCCCTCAGCCAGGCAGATGGGTGCCTGTGCAGCACCAGCAGAGCTCTCCCCATGAGGCACTGGACGTTCTGGGGGCACAGGAGTCTCTCCCTTCCCATCTCATAGCTCAATCCCAGGTTTCCAGCCACATCTTGGGACCTCCAGGGCTGCAGGTGGGGAGGAGGACAAAGTTGGTACTACTTCGGGAACCACCAAGGGGATCAGCTGGACCCCCTGGCAGTTTTCCCCATGCAGGTCTGTTTGCTGCCTTGTCCATGCACAGGTCCAGCCAGGAGCAGCGCTGAGCAGCTGTTCCCGATAGGCAGGAAATGTGGTGAAAAAAGCAAAGCAAGGACCCTATCCTTCCCACACCAGACCCACTGCCACTGAACTTTCCCAGGAGATGTGATTCCAGTGCAGGTGACAGCTCAGGACAGAGGAAAGGGCAGATATGTGAGCATGAGCACTGGTGCTGCCAGTGCCACAGACACAGGAGAAAAGTCCCACAGAATTAAAAGAAAATCACCAACATTAACCAAGCCTCGAGCTGCTTTTCAGCACAGTGAGACACTTGAGGAAGGCGCCTGTTTAGTCCAGAGGAATGAGAAAGAAATTATGCCACTTGACAGAGGGACTCTTTAGAGACCGTGACTCTTCAGAGACTTAACCTTACTCGAGGGACTCTTCAGTAGCTGTGACTCTTCAGAGCACGAACCATCCTCTAGTGAGTGGGTGTTCTTCCTGCCCTCTCCAGGTGCAGCGTGCTGCACCTGAGCCTTGGGCATGGCAGCACGGCCTGTCCTTGGGTTCAGAAGAGCCAGGTGCCCACCCAGTGTTTCAGTCAGTCAGAAGGTACCAGGAGGTTGTGTCCTCAGTGTCCTGGGCTAAGTCTGAGGTCCCCTAGAGTGTCCTGCATGTGTTTGCCTCTGCCTGACTGCTGGGAGGAACAGGCTCTGAACACACAGCCTCAACCCTGGGAAAGGCAGAACCAGTGCAGCTTTCCCTGCTGTGTACAAGGACCCTTCCTGGGCAGGCAGAGCGATGCAACTCATAGCAAGCTGCTTTGGGTCCCTCTGACAGCTCTTCCCTCTGTTGAACCTCGTCCCCTGCCTTCTCCCTAGCTTCCTTTCTTTGGCAAGGTCAGGATCATGGCCAGCACTGCAACAAAGAGAAAGGAGATGTGATTACTGGCTGCTTATTATGAGCTACAAGGTGGGAAAGAGGAGAGGGAATAATTTGCATGAGTGGATTGAAAACCTGTTCAGCACTGGGGTGAAGCAAGGCAGCAGAGCAGAGTACACAAGTGCAAGCATCAACCCATCAGTCGCTGGGCCATGAATGTCCACTGTGAGGTGCAAAGTTGACAAGGCTCTGCTGGAAAGTTAGTAATCTGGTCTAATGATGTGAAAGTAAGATTCAGGCCGATTATCGGACTATGTGTGGTAAAAGAGGATATGTGAGGTTTGAGCAAGAGGTGTGCATGTGCCTTGTCAGTCCCTGTGAGCAGAGAGTGGGAGATGTTGAGAAGGCTGAGCTTGGTATTGGTGAAGGAACTGAAGAGGCTGCTGAGGGTCATGGTGTGTGCAGAGGGGAAAATTCTCTGTGAGTAGGAGGTCCCATGGTGTAATGGTGAGCACTCTGGACTCTGAATCCAGCGATCTGAGTTGAAATCTCAGTGGGACCTTGTCCTTTTGGCTCTCACAGAGCTTGGCCACCACATATAAATGCATTCCTTCCCTGGCCTCCTGTCACCGGTACTCACATCTCTGCCCCTTCTCTTGCCCTGCCCACAGAAAACCTCTATGGAATCCAGTACTGGATCACTCTGATCCCTTGGCTTGGAAGGCTGCTCCAGCCTGAGGGAACCCAGCGCTGCATCACCAAATAACACAACAGCTGAGGTGGACAGCATGGAGTGCAAGCCTGGCACTAAGCAGGCTCAGGTAACAGACGGTGCCATGGCTTTGTCATGGTGGATGTTGGACATCTCCAAAGATGGAGACTCCCTGGGTAACTGTTTCTCCTTTCCACCACCCAACCAGAGTTACTGGCTGTGGCAATATTGGTATTTCCTCTCCTGTCCAATGTTCCTCCAGGTCTCCGGGGCTTTTCTGTCTTTCTCTTCTCTGCTTGCTTAGTTTTGATCCTCGGGAACCACTTCAGGGATCTCAACTGAAAACTGGAAGTGTCTCATGACTGGGGTTACATTTGCTGTGCTGGGAGAGGGCAGGTTCTCCGTTTTCCTTCCAGAGTAGGGGGAAACAGAGGGAGAAGGAGAACAAACCATCCTGAGTCTCAGCTATGCTGCACAAAGTCTTTAATGGGAAGGAGCAAATGCATTGTCAGAGGACAGAGAGCAATAATCACGCCTGCAGGGTGCAGGGAGGCACAGAGAAGGGCCCATTTCCCAAGGCCAAGCTGCACCCAAAGCGCTGGCCTTTCCCCATTCAGCTCTCGCTGGCGGCAATGCCAGCCCCAGCCCAGCAAGAGCAGTGCCCAACTCCAGGGGATGATGCGGCAGCCTCAGCAGTTGAGACGGCAGCGCGGGAGAGGCAGACACAGCCCTGCCCCCCCCAGAGCAAGGGAGCCCCCAGAAGAGATGGGAACCCCCCCGGTGCTGAGGGAGCTGCCAACAGCGGCGGACAGAGAGGATCCCACGGCCGTGCTCTGAGGGAAAGAGGTGAGGATGGGGCCCGGCAGGGTCACCACCACGGGGGACGCCTCGATGGCCACCGTCGAGTCGGCGCAGCGGGCGACACAGGGCTCACTGCAGCTGCTTGCAAGGGGCGTTGGGCCACAGGGGCCGCAGGGCCGTGGCAGACAGGCTCTGGAGCAAGACATCTCTCGTGGAGGGAGTCAGAGCTGAAACACAGAGCAGACAGGATCAACAACCTCAGGACCTGTCCCGATTTCTATTCCTCTGCTCTTGCCATGGCACCCTTTGGTTTAGAAACACCTCCTGTGCCGACAGCGCCCACGGCTCTGATCGTGCTCTTCGAGTTGCACAGCTCAGGGACGCTGACCCACCCTGGGGACAGGAGCCAGCACAGTGGCTTTAGAGCCCCTCTGCAAACACTGATCCTACCCCATCTCCACAACAAACTCTGCTGCCCTGAAGAAGGCACTGCATGCCCTTGGCCATTGCCTTCCAGACCTTCTGCAGAAGGCAGAAATCCTGCTGGGCTCAGCTCCCTGCACCTCAACCCCATGGATTCCCTCTGCTTGACAGAATCCCCCTCTTCCCAGCAATCCCCAGCCACCACGGACAGAAGGCAAAGAGGTCCCAGCCCTCCAAGAGGTCTATTGCAGTGCCAAGGTGAGGCAGCCCAAGGATCAGCCTGAGCAGCCCCCATGGCAGCAGAGCAGCCCCCAGGGAGAGATGGAGCACACTCCGGCTTACCTTGATCCTTGAGCAGGGGAGGCAAGAGAGGAGGATGTAGAGCCTGGAGCAGCGCAGGCTTTTATGCAGTGTCCCTGAGCCCGATGGGGCCACAAACATTCCTTACTCCTGAAGCACCTAATTACCAAGTTGGTACCACTTACTTAGGCCTTGGTGGTGATTAAGTCTTTGTCTCTTTTATTTGTAATGTTGTGCTCCCCATTCATACCAAGGAATATCAATACAATTATTGTGTCCCAGATTCATGAGGACAATTTGGCCCAAAGGTCTCGCGCCAGTGGTCAGGGAGAATTTAAGTCGATTTGCATCACTCAGACTGCATTGGTCATTTCGTGGGATGGAGGGAAGTCACTTGCAGGTACAATTGATGGCCACAAGGACCTTGCTTACGCACATCAGGCTCTACCAGGGACTGTTCTTTTGATCAAAGAGATGCCCGCGTTCTTCCCTGAAAGAGACTCACACTTACATTGACCTGATTTGCTCAGCAAGTCCATCCCAGAGACCAGAATCCTGGATGGCTGCCCTTGAGGAGAAGCACAGGGCAGGGAGCCAAAAGTTCATGGTTGTTTTTCGTGGGTCAGGAATGTAGGCGCCCATTCTACGCATTTCAAACTACAAAGGGACATCAGATCAGCCTCCCAGAGCAGCTGGGAGTCATCATGAGGTAGAAGAGTTTGGAAAACCCCTGAACTCCAGGCAAACATGAGTCATTATGTTGTGAACATCAGTGGACATGGTGCCCCTGCCTGAGGTGCACCAGAAATAACAGCGCTCATAGACTCATTATTTCCAAAGTTCTGCTTTCCTCAAGGGCATTTTCAGCCATTTGACCACCCCTCCCAAATCCTTCTTTGGAATTTAATGCTGCTGCTGCCTTCCATGGCATTTGCCTTTTGGTGACTGCTCAGGCTCCATTGGCCTGACCCTGAATAATGAAGATTCTCTGGGACTACAGTCTTGGAAGAGCTTCTCACTAAACAGTGGCAGTGCTCCAGTGGGAGCTTCTGAGGTAAGTGAGAAGCCTTGTCTGCTGTGAAAAGGCAGTTGTGCAGAGATCCTCAACAAGGACAATCTACTCCACATGATTCTGGGGTGTGCTGAGACTCATGGGAAGTGAAACAGCCCTTGAAAGACAGTGCATTGGAAGGCACCAGCAGTGTCAGATTGCATCAGAACAGCAGTTGTGTCAGGAATGGTGCTAATACCTGCAGAACAGTCCTTGAAGACAGCATCACTCTGGGGCTGTGAGCTCCGTTATCCCTGGAATGCCTGAGAATGGGGTGCAGTGTCCACATAATTGCAGCACTGTGACTCACGTTGGCTGGGTGTTCAGGGGTTTTGCCTACTCTTCCACATTAAAATAAATCCCGGGTGCTGTGGAGACTGATCTGATGTCCCTTTGTAGTTTGAAATACGTGGAATGGGTCACTCCATCTCTGACCAAGAAAAAAAGCTATGAGCTTTTGGCTCTCTACCCTGCACCTCTCCTCAAGGGCAGCCATCCAGGACTTTGGCCTCTGGGATGGACTTGCTGAGCAAACCAGGTCAATGTAAGTGTGGGTGTCTTTCAGGGAAGGACGCGGGCATCTCTTTGATCACAAGAACAGCCCTTGGTAGAGGCTGATGTGCGTAAGCAAGGTCCTTGTGGCCACCAATTGCACCTGCAGGGGACTTCCCTCCATCCCACAAAATGACCAATGCAGTCTGTGAACACGGCCATCTCTTTGATGATCCTCCTATGCATTGATTTACTTCTTTCCAGCAGGTTCTCCACTTCATAATCCAAGACCACACCTCTGCTTGGAAGAAGCGTGAGGGCCTGGTTACATCATCAAGGGACATGGCTATGGAGATCCTGTGGAGAAGGCACTTGCAAGAGACCCACCTGAAGCTCTGCTCTGCTGTTCATCATTAGGGATGGGACTTCCTTCCCTGGTCTCGTGGGCAGAACACACAGTCTGTGTCACAGTCTGATGAGCAAAAGCCAGGTCCTCATGGCCCTCACTCCTGCCCACAAGGGGCTTCTCCCCAGCCTGCAAAGATCCTTCTTTCCCTTTGAGCTTTGCCACCTCTCTGCCAACTTGCATCTCTTCTCCCATAGGGGATTTTATAGCCTTGACCTTCTGCCTGAACTTTCCCACAGTGTCCTGGGTGCCTCCATGACCCTTTGGAGAAATGTTTCTCAGAGTGAGTTTGAGTGTCTGAACTGAAAGCACTGGAGAGATCTCTCAAGGTATCCCTCATAGCTGAATTTCACTGTGACTGATGGTCACGCTCCCAATGAATAGGACAGTGTCACAAAGACAATGCATAGGACATAAATGCACTTCCAATTTGTCTCCACACCCTCCTGAACCATTACAAAGTTAGGAAGCATCATGCTCATCAGGCCTTGTTCCTGACACTGGAATTCAGACACCTGGATATTTTCTGGAAAAGTAGCAGAGCAAATTGCAAGCAGTCCAGGAAACTATGCATGGAGCACAACTTTCTAGTATGGGTGAGGGAGAGCCTGACTAGAGAGCCCTCTCCAGCAAGAACATGAGGCAGAGCTTCCTGGAATCTCATCTGAGGAACATGGGAAACAGAGATGTTGTTGATGACAACCAACATGGCTTCACTATGGACAAATCAATCCTGAAATATTTAGTGGCCTCCTATGATGGGGTTACACCTCTGGTGGTCAAGGAAAGATCAACTGATGCCGTTTGCTTGCATGAATCACTGAATACTGTCCCGCACCACATCCCTGTCTCTAAAATTGAGAGACATGGATTTGACAAAAGGACCTCTCTGTGGATAAGGAATTGGCTGGATGGTCACACTGAAAGAGCTGCAGTCAATGGCTGGATATCTGGGTGGAGTCCAGTGGTGAGCGATGACCCCAGGGGTCCATACAGCAATCAGTATTATTTAACATCTTTATCAGGGCCATGGACAGTGCGACTGGGTGTGTGCTCAGCAAGTTTGTGGATGACACCAAGCTGAGTGGTGGGGTTGATGCTCTAGAGGGAAGGGATGCCACCCAGAGGGACCTTGACAGGATAGAGAGGTGGGACTATGCGAACCTTACGAAGTTCAACAAGGCCAAGGCCAACGTCCTACATGTGGGTTGTGACAATCCCAAACATAGATACAGGCAAGACCATGAGTGGGAGAAGTACTTTAGGTGCTGGTGAATGAAGAACCAGATATGAACTGGCAATGCGCATTTGTAGCCCAGAAAGGAAATCATATCCTGGATTGCATCAAAATCAGCATGGCCAGCAGGTTGAAGGAGGGGATTCTCCCCCTCTGCTCCATTAATGTGAGACTCCACCTGGAGTGCTGGGTTCAGGTGTAGGGACTGCAGCACAAGAAAGTCAGGGACCTTCTTGAGCAAATCCAGAAGAGGCCATGAAGGTGATCAGGCTTTGGAGAACTTCCCATAGGAGGACAGGCTGAGAGATTAAGGCTTGATTAGCCTGGAGAACACAAGGCTCTGGAGGGGCCTTAAGGAAAATCAATGAGAGACACTGTATCAGGGAGTGTAGTCAAATGATAATGAGTAATGGTTTTAAACCCAAAGAGGAGAGGTATTTATATTACATCTGAAGAAGAAATCCTTTCCTATGATTGTGGCAAGACAATGGCATGGGTTGTCCAAAGAAGTTGTGGATGCCCTCTTCCTAGAAGTGTTCAAGACCAGGTTGATGGGGCTTTGAGAAATCTGATCCACTAGAAAGTGTTCCTGCCCATAACAAGGGTTTGGAACTGGGTGGACTTTGATGTCCTTTCCAACCCCAAAATATTCCATGATTCTTTGTATGATTCAAAGTGGGATGAAGTGGAAACCAAACATCTCAAATGAAAGAGGAAAGGGCTTAATCACCACCAAGGCCTAAGCAAGTGGTACCAACTTGGTAATTAGGTGCTTCAGGAGTAAGGAATGTTTGTGGCCCCATCGGGCTCAGGGACACTGCATAAAAGCCTGCGCTGCTCCAGGCTCTACATCCTCCTCTCTTGCCTCCCCTGCTCAAGGATCAAGGTAAGCCGGAGTGTGCTCCATCTCTCCCTGGGGGCTGCTCTGCTGCCATGGGGGCTGCTCAGGCTGATCCTTGGGCTGCCTCACCTTGGCACTGCAATAGACCTCTTGGAGGGCTGGGACCTCTTTGCCTTCTGTCCGTGGTGGCTGGGGATTGCTGGGAAGAGGGGGATTCTGTCAAGCAGAGGGAATCCATGGGATTGAGGTGCAGGGAGCTGAGCCCAGCAGGATTTCTGCCTTCTGCAGAAGGTCTGGAAGGCAATGGCCAAGGGCATGCAGTGCCTTCTTCAGGGCAGCAGAGTTTGTTGTGGAAATGGGGTAGGATCAGTGTTTGCAGAGGGGCTCTAAAGCCACTGTGCTGGCTCCTGTCCCCAGGGTGGGTCAGCGTCCATGAGCTGTGCAACTCGAAGAGCACGATCAGAGCCGTGGGCGCTGTCGGCACAGGAGGTGTTTCTAAACCAAAGGGTGCCATGGCAAGAGCAGAGGAATAGAAATCGGGACAGGTCCTGAGGTTGTTGATCCTGTCTGCTCTGTGTTGCAGCTCTGACTCCCTCCACGAGAGATGTCTTGCTCCAGAGCCTGTCTGCCACGACCCTGCGGCCCCTGTGGCCCAACGCCCCTTGCAAGCAGCTGCAGTGAGCCCTGTGTCGCCCGCTGCGCCGACTCAACGGTGGCCATCGAGGCGTCCCCCGTGGTGGTGACCCTGCCGGGCCCCATCCTCACCTCTTTCCCTCAGAGCACGGCCGTGGGATCCTCTCTGTCCGCCGCTGTTGGCAGCTCCCTCAGCGCCGGGGGGGTTCCCATCTCTTCTGGGGGCTCCCTTGCTCTGGGGGGGGCAGGGCTGTGTCTGCCTCTCCCGCGCTGCCGTCTCAACTGCTGAGGCTTCCACATCATCCCCTGGAGTTGGGCACTGCTCTTGCTGGGCTGGGGCTGGCATTGCCACCAGCGAGAGCTGAATGGGCAAAGGCCAGCGCTTTGGGTGCAGCTTGGCCTTGGGAAATGGGCTCTTCTCTGTGCCTCCCTGCACCCTGCAGGCGTGATTATTGCTCTCTGTCCTCTGACAATGCATTTGCTCCTTCCCATTAAAGACTTTGTGCAGCATAGCTGAGACTCAGGATGGTGTGTTCTCCTCCTCCCTCTGTTTCCCCCTGCTCTGGAAGGAAAAGGGAGAACCTGCCCTCTCCCAGCACAGCAAATGTAACCCCAGTCATGAGACACTTCCAGTTTTCAGTTGAGATCCCTGAAGTGGTTCCCGAGGATCAAAACTAAGCAAGCAGAGAAGAGAAAGACAGAAAAGCCCCGGAGACCTGGAGGAACATTGGACAGGGGAGGAAATACCAATATTGCCACAGGCAGTAACTCTGGTTGGGTGGTGGAAAGGAGAAACAGTTACCCAAGGAGTCTCCATCTTTGGAGATGTCCAAGATCGATCTTGACAGAGCCATGGCATCCTCTGTTGCCTGTGCCTGCTTGGAGCCAGGCTTGCACTCCATGCTGTCCACCTCAGCTGTTGTGTTATTTGGTGATGCAGCGCTGGGTTCCCTCAGGCTGGAGCAGCCTTCCAGGCCAAGGGATCAGAGAGGGGCCTGGGTCCAGCCCTCAGGAGAGCTGTAGAGGTTTTCTGTGGGCAAGGCAAGAGCAGGGGAGAGAGATGTGAGCGCCAGGGCCAGGAGCGCAGGGAAGGAAGGCAGATGGGAGTGCATTGACCCATGGAGGGCAGAGCAAGGGTGTGCAAGTATGAGCAGGCTGAGGCAAGGTCTGCGGGAGCCAAAAGGGCAAGGTCCCACTGAGATTTGAACTCAGATCGCTGGATTCAGAGTCCAGAGTGCTCACCATTACACCATGGGACCTCCTGCTCACAGAGAATTTTCCCCTCTGCACACGCCATGTGAGCCAGATTCTGCTTCATGACCCTCAGCAGCCTCTTCAGCTCCTTCACCAACACCAAGCTCAGCCTGTCGGATGAACCCAAAGCAGCTTGCTATGAGTTGCATCGCTCTGCCTGCCCAGGAAGGGTCCTTGTACACAGCAGGGAAAGCTGCACTGGTTCTGCCTTTCCCAGGGTTGAGGCTGTGTGTTCAGAGCCTGTTCCTCCCAGCAGTCAGGCAGAAGAAAACAGATGCAGGACACTCTAGGGGACCTCAGACTTAGCCCAGGACACTGAGGACACAACCTCCTGGTACCTTCCGACTGACTGAAACACTGGGTGGGCACCTGGCACTTCTGAACCCAAGGACAGGCTGTGCTGCCATGCCCAAGGCTCAGGTGCAGCACGCTGCACCTGGAGAGGGCAGGAAGAACACCCACTCACTGGAGGATGGTTCGTGCTCTGAAGAGTCACAGCTACTGAAGAGTCCCTGGAGTAAGGTTAAGTCTCTGAAGTGTCACGGTCTCTAAAGAGTCCCTCTGTCAAGTGACATCCTTTCTTTCCTCATTCCTCTGGACTAAAGAAGCCCCTTCCTCAGGTGTCCCAACTGTGCTGAAAATCAGCTCGAGGCTTGGTTGATGCTGGTGATTTTGTTTCAAGTCTTACAGATACAAAACATTGGCCTGACCCTCCCCAGCACTGACAACACCAACACTTGTGCTCACTCCTCTGCCCCTTCCTTTGTGCCTGTACTCCCACCAGTTGCCTTTCAGGCAGGGTTACAGGGATTGCACTCTGTGTGGGCTCTGTGCTGCTCTGATCTCAGCAGCCTGGGGTTGCACAATGGAGCTTCTGAGAAATGCGACTGTTCCTTGTGGGAAATCTGCATCATGCCTGAGGCTTTCCCCCTTTCCAGTGGCAGGAGAGGCAGGGATGCTTGCGTTGGGGGACTTGGAGCGTGTGTGGACGGGAGAAGGGATGCAGAGGGCTGAGCAGAGCTGCGTGCCAAGGCAGGGCTGTGTGCTGAGCGTGGGTAAAGAAAAGGTTGCGTGCGTTGGCCGGGAATCGAACCCGGGTCAACTGCTTGGAAGGCAGCTATGCTCACCACTATACCACCAACGCATGGCTGCAGCGAGCGCTGCTGCTCCTCCAGCCCACGGGCTGGCTGCCACCCCCAGCCCGGCCCTGCTCCTCCTGCCAGAGCCCTGCGCACGCACAGCCAAAGCTGCTCTGCACTAACAAGGCTTCTCGGTCGCTGAGATTCGCTTTGTGAGAAAAGAGATGACAAACATAAAATAACTCCTGTGCCCCCAGGACGTCCAGTGCCTCATGGGGAGAGCTCTGCTGGTGCTGCACAGGCACCCATCTGCCTGGCTGAGGGCGCTTTGGCAGTGATGGCAGCTGAGAACGCAAAGGAGAAACAAAGCGGCAATGGCAGTGACAAGGGAATGAGAGAATGGCAGGGCCGTGGTCATGGGTGCTCCGGGGAGCAGGAGCAGTGCAGGCTAAAACCTGCTGGGAGAGGCTGCAGCTGTCAGGATGATGGAAAAAAGTCCTTAGCAGAGGATGGTTTCGATCCATCGACCTCTGGGTTATGGGCCCAGCACGCTCCCGCTGCGCCACTCTGCTGTCCCCTGCACTGCACAGGGACCCCCCCAGCCCTGCCACACACTCCCTGGCACTGCCAGCACCAACGCTTGTGCTCTCGCCTCTGCCCCTTCCTCTCTCCTCTGACCCTGGCCACGCAGGAAATGGATCCTGGAGAACCTCCCTGGCACTGCCGCTGCGCCGGGAAGCACAAGAGCCTTGCTGTGCTCTTCTCTCACACCTCCTGCCCATCACCCTGGCTGGGGATTTGCTCTTTCACTGCTCCTGCTGGCTCTGCAGGCACTGAAGGAAATTTTGGAGTGAGGGGCAGCCTTGGTGCTTTTCTAGGGTGTAGAGGAGTTGCCCTCCAGCGAGCTCCTGAGGGCCGCAACCCTGCCCAGAAATCCATCTCTGTAGGGGCTAAAGCACTGTAATGTCAGTGACAACTTGCCCTGAGAACGTGAAGTGGTCCCCCCAGCTCCCATCTTCCTCCCTTCTGGTGCAGCCTGGCTCTTGCTGCTCCCTGACAGCCAAGGGCTGCCCCTTTCACCCCACAGGGAGTCAGACAAACCCTTCTGTTCTGGGTCTGATCTGCCCAGCACTGACTGGGCTGGAGGCTGCTCTCTGTCTCTCAAGGGCACGGTTGGCCCAGCTGGACTGGTTGCTCACATCCACACACCACAGCCTGCAGAGCCAGGCAAAGGAGACAGAGGGCTGGATATGCAGACGTGAGCATACATAACCAACTAAGACCAAGTGCAAGGTAGTGCCTCTGGGCCAGGACAATCCCAAATGCAAATAGTTCAAGGCCAGGCTGGACGAGGTTTTGAGCACCCTGATCCAGTGGAAGGCGTCCCTGCCCATGGCAGGGGTGGAATCGTATGGGCTTTGAGGTCCCTTCCAACCCAAATCTTCCATGATTTTATGATCAGGAGAATCTGAATATGCACTGAGGCCATGCTTATATACCCAGCTTCCTAAGGCAAATCTCCTCATCTTTTTATCATCATTACTGCATGTTCTCAGCAGGTGAGAGCCAGTTTAGATTGGGTCTTCAGGTCATGTCGGCTCTGAAGGTAAAAATTCGTGGTCTTACATAGCATTTGTTCTTCTAAGCAAGTTGTATTGCAGTGAGCACCTTGCTACTCACATTCCCCATCCTCAGTGACAGCTGCAGGGGCCAAACCCTGCAGTGACACTGGGTGTTTGCCACCTGGGTTTTCTCTGGCCCCTCAGGGTTTTACCTTTTCTCCTTAAGCTGCTGCATCACCATTTTGTCTTTACCAATGAGGACCCTGTGCGCAGAGACGGACCTCTTTCATGACCCACATTCAGAGAGCAGGATGGGAGCATGACTTCTCATCCATCCAGGCACTTCTAGGGGATGGTGTGGACCTCCAAGGGGTTTTGCGGGGCTGGCTGAGTGCCAGGGCTGCAGCAGCGTGGTCGCCGCAGCCCAAAAGGGGACGGCGCTGCGTAGTTGGCAGGATTCGAACCTGCGCGGGGAAACCCCAATGGATTTCTAGTCCATCGCCTTCACCACTCGGCCACAACTACCTGCTCCTGCCCTCTCTGCCCTGCTCAGCCGCCTGTCGGCACGTGCACAGCCACACTTGGCTGGCGGCTCCTTTGGCTGCTGACACCAAGGATCACCTTGGCCTTGCGAGGCGCTGCTGCTGCGCGGGGCACTCCTGCCCCGGGGGGGCTGAAGGGCCTCCAGGGGCTGTGCGGAGCACTCGGCACTCCACGCTGGGAGCAGGGCAAGGGTGCCAGGAGGAGCGTGGCTCACCTTCACTGCCTCTGGCAGCTGCAGGGCCACGAGCGCCAGCAGCAGGGGCAGCGCCACAGGCTCAGCATGGCCGAGCGCTCGAAGGCGCTGCGTTCACGTTGCAGTCTCCCTGGGAGGCGTCGAGTCCACTCCCACTCCTGACAGACTCCTCTCTCGGTCTCCCCTACAAAACCTCCCCTCTGCGTGACATCCTGCGCATCTCCAGCATTCAACAAAGGGCTTTGTGAAAGGACCTGGCTCCTATGCAGTCTGACTCTTGATGATGAACAGTTTTCATCCTCCTTGGCCCAGAACAGAAACCAGTACACAAATCTTCTGGAGATTCTTCTTTTCCATGCTCCACAAGCATCCAAATAAGGTCATGAATTGTAATATTTTCTTTGTGTATGGTTACTGTGGGAGGTTAGGGTTATCTCTGTCAGAGACTGGGCTCTTGCGGGAAGGTTTCTTGCCCCTGAGACAATCCCAATTCACTCCCTGTCCTGAGGCAAGGATTGTGTGCAGCAAAGGGACTTTGTAGAAAAGCCTGTACTCTGGCTTCTTCATTAAATGGGTTGAACACTCATTTCCAGGTGGTTCGTATGATGACACCTCAAGGATGCCCATTTCTCTCATTATCAACTCAGTTCTTTCATCAAAGAAAGAAAGAAGTGTCATGACTGGTTTTTGCATGAAGTTTCTGACGAAGCTTTGAGAGGTCTGAGAAGTGACCTCAAAAGGTCCATATTAATATTCATTGCTGAAAAACCTCTCTTGGAAATTGGACACAATCAGTAAAACAGACTCAGTATGAGCAACATTTTTTCAATTTCCCCATCTATTCAATGCTTCTTGACCACTGTCTGGGCACTGATATTGAGAGGTTGGCTCTCTCTTTTAATTCATCCTATCCACTCCCCAGCAACCACAGCCTTCCCTTCCACAGACACTGGATCTTCACACTCAACTAGAAGAATGACCAGGATAGAGGCCAATAGCTCTTTATGGCACAGAAGATGAGGGAGGAGAACAAACCATCCTGAGTCTCAGCTATGCTGCACAAAGTCTTTAATGGGAAGGAGCAAATGCATTGTCAGAGGACAGAGAGCAATAATCACGCCTGCAGGGTGCAGGGAGGCACAGAGAAGGGCCCATTTCCCAAGGCCAAGCTGCACCCAAAGCGCTGGCCTTTCCCCATTCAGCTCTCGCTGGTGGCAATGCCAGCCCCAGCCCAGCAAGAGCAGTGCCCAACTCCAGGGGATGATGCGGCAGCCTCAGCAGTTGAGACGGCAACGCGGGAGAGGCAGACACAGCCCTGCCCCCCCCAGAGCAAGGGAGCCCCCAGAAGAGATGGGAACCCCCCCGGTGCTGAGGGAGCTGCCAACAGCGGCGGACAGAGAGGATCCCACGGCCGTGCTCTGAGGGAAAGAGGTGAGGATGGGGCCCGGCAGGGTCACCACCACGGGGGACGCCTCGATGGCCACCGTCGAGTCGGCGCAGCGGGCGACACAGGGCTCACTGCAGCTGCTTGCAAGGGGCGTTGGGCCACAGGGGCCGCAGGGCCGTGGCAGACAGGCTCTGGAGCAAGACATCTCTCGTGGAGGGAGTCAGAGCTGAAACACAGAGCAGACAGGATCAACAACCTCAGGACCTGTCCCGATTTCTATTCCTCTGCTCTTGCCATGGCACCCTTTGGTTTAGAAACACCTCCTGTGCCGACAGCGCCCACGGCTCTGATTGTGCTCTCCGAGTTGCACAGCTCAGGGACGCTGACCCACCCTGGGGACAGGAGCCAGCACAGTGGCTTTAATGCCCCTCTGCAAACACTGATCCTACCCCATCTTCACAACAAACTCTGCTGCCCTGAAGAAGGCACTGCATGCCCTTGGCCATTGCCTTCCAGACCTTCTGCAGAAGGCAGAAACCCTGCTGGGCTCAGCTCCCTGCACCTCAACCCCATGGATTCCCTCTGCTTGACAGAATCCCCCTCTTCCCAGCAATCCCCAGCCACCACGGACAGAAGGGAAAGAGGTCCCAACCCTCCAAGAGGTCTATTGCAGTGCCAAGGTGAGGCAGCCCAAGGATCAGCCTGAGCAGCTCCCATGGCAGCAGAGCAGCCCCCAGGGAGAGATGGAGCACACTCCGGCTTACCTTGATCCTTGAGCAGGGGAGGCAAGAGAGGAGGATGTAGAGCCTGGAGCAGCGCAGGCTTTTATGCAGTGTCCCTGAGCCCTGTGGCACCACAAACATTCCTTACTCCTGAAGCATCTAAACACCAAGTTGGTGCCACTTGCTGAGGTCTCGCTGCTGATTAAGTCTTTGTATCTTTTGTCAGCAATGTTGTTCTCCCTTTTCATACCAAGGAACATCAAGACCTTTAATGTGTCCCAGCTTCATGAGGTCAATTTACTCTAATGTCTTGGACCAGTTGTCAGGAAGATTTTCAGTGGTTTTGCATGACTCAGACTGCATTGGACATCTTCTGGGATGGAAGGAAGTCTCCTTCAGGCAGAACTAATGGCCACAAGGACCTTGCTTACGCACATCAGACTCTACCAGGATCCTGTTCTTGTGATCAAAGAGATGCCCGCGTCCTTCCCTGAAAGAGACCCCTACACATATTTTCCTTGTTGGGAAAATCCCCAAACTCCACACAAGCACGAGTCACGCTGCTGTCATTCTGTGGACAGAACCCTGGTCTCAGGTGTGCCAGGGATAACAACGGTCACAGCCCCAAAGTGCCGCCTTCCCAAGGGCAGTTTCTCAGGTTTTAGCACCACTCCTCACACAAGTGCTGTTCCAAAGCAATCTCACACCGATGGTGCCTACCAAGGCCTTGCCCTTCAGGGGCTGTTCCGGTCCCCATGAGTCTCAGTGCACCCCTGGGTCATGTGGAGTAAATGGTCCTTGTTTATGCTCTCTTGGCAACCTCCTTCTCCAAGAAGATCAAGATTCCCAGTTACATCAGAAGGTTCCCATCACCTTTGGAACATTGCCACCATCACAGAGGTCACTGTCTCGTAAGAAGCTCTTCCGATACTGTGGTCCAGATAACCTTCATTGTTCACTGTCTGTCTCATGGACTCTTGAGCAAGCCTCCAAAACTCAAATGCCATGGAAGGCAGCAGCAGCATGAAATTCTAGAGAAGCACCAGTTGATTTGGGAGGAATTGTCAAATGGGTGGAAATGCCCTTGAAGAAAGCAGAACTTTGGAAGGAATGAGTCTATGAGCTCTGTTATTTTTGGCACACCTGAAACCAGGGTACCTTGTCCACTGATGTTCACAGCACAATGACTCATGTTTGCCTGGAGTTCAGGGGTTTTCCCAAATCTTCCACATCAAAATGACTCCTGAGTGATCTGGGAAATCAATCTAATGTCCCTTTGTAGTTTGAAATGCATGGAATGTGCAACGCCATCCCTGATCCAGAAAAAAAAACAGCCATGAGCTTTTCACTCCCTGCCATACGCCTCTCCTGGAGGGCAGCTATCCAGGACTCTGGCCTCTGGGATGGACTTGCTGAGCAAACCAGCAAGTTGTGTGAGTTTCTTTCAGGGAAGGATGCGGGCATCTCTTTGATCACCCTCCTACACATTAATGGTCTTCTTTACAACAGGTTCTGTACTTCACAATCCGAGCACACACCTCTGCCTGGATAGACATGGTTAAATCATCAAGGGATGCAGCTATGGAGATCCTGTGGAGAAGGCACTTGCAAGACACCCACCTGAATCTCTGCTCTGCTGTTCATCATTAGGGATGGGACTTCCTTCCCTGGGCTTGTGGGCAGAACACACAGGCTGTGTCACAGTCTGATGAGCAAAAGCCGGGTGCTCAAGGCCCACTATCCTGCCAGCAAGGGACTTCTCCACAGCTTGCAAGGATCCCTCTTTTTTTTTTGAGCTGTGCCACCTCTCTGCAGACTTGCATCTCTTCTCCCATAGGGGATTGTACAGTCTTGACCTTCTGCCTAAACTTTCCCACCGTCTCCTGGGTGCCTCCATGATCCTTTGGAGAAATGTTTCTCAGAGTGAGCTTGAGTGTCTGAACTGGAAGCAGTGGAGAGCTCTCTCAAGGTATCCCTCATAGCTGAATTTCATGGAGACTGGTGTCCAAACTCCCCATAAAGAGAAATGTTTCACAAAGGCAATACACAGGACAAAAATTAATTTTCAGTTTTCTTCCTCATTTTACTAAGTGCTCTGATTTCTTTGTCCTTATGCACCTGCGACAGAGCGCAATTATGGAGTGCATTGAGGTCAATTTTCATAAAAATGGGTGAGGGAGAGACCAACCAGAGGAGAGGAATTGCTGGACCTGGTGATTGCCATTGAAGTAGAACTTACTAGAGAGCTCAAGACTGGAGGTAGTCTAGATGGGGCTTTGAGCACCCTGATCCAGTAGAAGGTGTTTCTGCCCATGACAGTGGGTGTGGAGCTGGATGGACTTTAGTGACCCTTGCAACCCACAACCATTCCATGATTCTAGATTGAATGAAGGGGGAACAAAACATCACAGATGAAAGAGGGAAGGGCTTAAATACCAGTGAGTCCTTGGAATGTGTCAAACATGGGATTTTCTCATGAGTAAGAAGCCTTTCTGCAAAAGCGCTGTCTCACACAGAGATAACCCTAACCTCCCACACAAAGTGAACATTATGCCTCATGTTGTTATTTTGATGCTCATGGAGAGGGGAAAAGGGTCTCTAAGGCCTTTGTGTATGATTTCCACTACAGGCCAAAAGATGAAAGCTGTCCACACTGACAATCAATTGGCACTAGAGCCAGATCCAGAGGGACTGTGAAAACTCAGTCATTGAGGTGTTTCATGACCAGACAGGAGAGAGCACAAAACATCAGAGGGAAGCTTCTTCTTGAGCAGGAGGATGCAATCTCTGACTCCATGATAAGCTTTCCAAGGAAAAGCAATGCTGGAGTTAAAGAGCAGAGAGGGAGTTTGTTGTGATCTGAAGCATGTCAGTAAAGCCCTGCTCTCAGAAAGCCCTTTGTTGAATGCTGGAGATGCACAGGATGTCACTCAGAGGGGAGGTTTTGTAGGGGAGACCGAGAGAGGAGTCTGTCAGGAGTGGGAGTGGACCCGACGCCTCCCAGGGAGACTGCAACGTGAACGCAGCGCCTTCGAGCGCTCGGCCATGCTGAGCCTGTGGCGCTGCCCCTGCTGCTGGCGCTCATGGCCCTGCAGCTGCCAGAGGCAGTGAAGCTGAGCCACGCTCCTCCTGGCACCCTTGCCCTGCTCCCAGCGTGGAGTGCCGAGTGCTCCGCACGGCCCCTGGAGGCCCTTCAGCCCCCCCGGGGCAGGAGTGCCCCGCGCAGCAGCAGCGCCTCGCAAGGCCAAGGTGATCCTTGGTGTCAGCAGCCAAAGGAGCCGCCAGCCAAGTGTGGCTGTGCACGTGCCGACAGGCGGCTGAGCAGGGCAGAGAGGGCAGGAGCAGGTAGTTGTGGCCGAGTGGTGAAGGCGATGGACTAGAAATCCATTGGGGTTTCCCCGCGCAGGTTCGAATCCTGCCAACTACGCAGCGCCGTCCCCTTTTGGGCTGCGGCGACCACGCTGCTGCAGCCCTGGCACTCAGCCCCACGCTGCACCTGCTGCTCTGGAACCCAGCAAAGCCCCCTTACCTACAGCAGTTGTTGTGACCTCCCTCGGGAAAGGCCTGACGGCTGGCAAAGCCTGCTCCACATGTTCATGGGAGGCAACCTGGGGGAAGAGAAGGGTGCAGTGCTTGAGCAGAAGTGATGGAGAGATGTCCACTGTTGTTGGTGCTTGAGCAGAACTCAATTACACCTGACCAGAGGCAGCACATCCCCACCAGCTGTATTCCCTGTGCCTGAAACAGCACCTGCTCGTCCCAAAAAACAGCCTTCACAACACAGCTCTCATCTCTAACCAAGAAGAGAAGACACCTCATGATCTGAGATCCCAGCAGCACTCAAAAAGAACCCCTCAATTTAGGTCTCACCAAGGCAGATTGGTGTGGAGGAGCAGGCAAGTGGGGGAAGAGTAGGGCCCAGCATCAACTCTGCACTATAGAAGAGGTTCTGCTGTGGATGCACGACCCCCATGGCTAACGATGAAGAGAAGACACTTTCTAGGTCTGAGACCTTGCCTGGAGTTTCTGGGATATTCTCCCTGCCCCCTCCCCAGCCCCTGCACACACAGACAGCCTTTCCCGAGGTGATGTCCAAAATGTATCTGAAGCAAGAGCGGATAAGTCGTGGGTTCCTTCTCTTTCCTCTGCTTTTGACAAAGAAGTGGAAACGCAAAAGAGGTCATGGTGGTCACTGTGGCACCAGGAGACCATCCTCTGAGTCACAGACCCTGGTGCTGTCTAGTAAAGAGCTGGAGGTTTCCTGGAGGACTTCTTTCAGTCCCATGCTCACCTGCTCCTAACAGAGGAGCAGCTGCAGAGCCCTGGAGAGGAAGAGGGGCTGATGTTAACCTCTGGTGGCGTTGCAGCATCTGAAGGGAAAGGGGGCCCATGCAGAGAGAGTCCAGAGAAAGAAGAGGAGAAAAAAGACCAAAGCCGGTGCAGGGTCCATTCCCCACAGCCAGGCCACAGAGAGTGAGGGAAGCTGTGCAAGGGAGAATAAGCTGAGAGAGAGGGTCAGCATGACTGGAGAAGGAAAGGGGTGATGGAGAAGGCACCTGGAGCTCAGCCAGGGACCTCTTGGCCTGCAGTGAAATACCTGCTCCTGACCAACAGTCGCTGTAGCAGGCAGGCTGTGGATGAACTGCCCATGCTCTCTCCTGCACCCTCATCCCTCTCCATCCCCCTTTGGCTTTTCTCTCCTCTGTCTGGTTGCTGTGAGCTCTGGCCTGTGGATGGGACAGGAAACACAAGCCCAAACATGCTGGCCTCAGCACTGCCACCTCATCCCTCACCATGAGGTTCTACCAGCTCAGCCTGCCCAGGGCCTTCTTGGGACACCTCGCAGCATTTCATTAAGCCAGGGCACAATCCAGTCTAACTGGGCCTGCACGGGCTGGGATCCACCCACACCCCAGCAATGCAGGGCAGGACAAGAATGGCACTGGGCAGGGAACCCAGGGATTTGCTCTGGCTCCTTGGCAGCCTGCGTGATGGTAGGGGCAGGTCTTGGCTGTGAGGGAGCAGCAAGGGCTGTGTTGCACCGCACCAGGAGGGAGGACCAAGCAGGAGCTGTGGTAAGGCCCTCCCAGCCATGCACATTTGCACAGCCCCCAGGGATCTGGAATTCTGGGCAGCATTGCATCCCTTATGAGCTTTCTGGAGAGCAGCTCCTGTATGCCTTGCAAAGCACGAATGCTGCCCCTCGCTTCAAGGGCACTGTGAGCCAGCTGGAAGACTGATAGAGCCGTCCCCAGCCAGGATGATGGGCAGGAGTTGAGGGAGAAGGGCAAAGCAAAGCCTTTGTGCTTCTGAGCCCAACCCGAGTGCCAGGGAGGTTCTTGAGGAGACGTTCTTCCTGTGTGGCCAGGGACAGAGGAGAGAGGAAGGGGCAGAAGCAGGAGCACAAGCACTGGTGCAGGCAGTGCCAGGCAGTGTGTCACAGGGCCGTGGGAGGTCCCCACAGGATGCAGGGGGGAGCAGAGTGGCGCAGCGGGAGCGTGCTGGGCCCATAACCCAGAGGTCGATGGATCGAAACCATCCTCTGCTAAGGACTTTTTTTCCCTGCACTGCACAGCACGGGGGAGAGCACAGGACAGAGGAGAGAGGAAGGGGCAGAAGCAGGAGCACAAGCACTGGTGCTGCCAGTGCCACAGACACACGAGAAAAGTCTCAATCCCACAGACTTGAAAGAAAATCACCAGCATCAACCAAGCCTCGAGCTGATTTTCAACACAGTTGGGACACTTGAGGAGGGGCTTCTTTAGTCCAGACAAACAAGGAAAGAAACGATGCCATTTGACAGAGGGACTCTTTAGAGACTGTGACTCTTCAGAGACTTAACCTTACTCCAAGGGTCCTTCAGAGCATAAACCGTGCCCCAGTGACTGGGTGTTCCCCCCCCCGCTCTCTCTGGATGCAGCGTGCTGCACCTGAGCCTTGGGCATGGCAGCACGGCCTGTCCTTGGGTTCAGAAGTGCCAGGTGCCTGCCCAGTGTTTCAGTCTGTTGGAAGGTACCAGGAGGTTGTGTCCTCAGTGTCCTGGGCTGAGTCTGAGGTCCCCTAGAGTGTCCTGCATCTGTTTGCTTCTGCCTGACTGCTGGGAGGAACAGGCTCTGAACACACAGCCTCAACCCTGGGGAAGGCAGAACCAGTGCAGCTTTCCGTGCTGTGTACAAGGACCCTTCTTGGACAGACAGAGAGATGCAACTCATAGCAAGCTGCTTTGGGTCCTTCTGACAGCTCTTCCCTCTGTTGAACCACAGCCTCTGCCCCCTCTCTTGATCCCTTTCTTTGGCAAGATCAGGAGCTTGGCTGGAACCACAACCAAGAGTAAGGAGATGTGATGATGGCTGCTAATTATGAGCCAGAGGTGGGAAAGCAGAGAGGGAATAAATCGCAAGGGCAGACAGAGAGGCTCTCCAGCACTGGGCTGAAGGGAGGCAGTAGCAGAGATGTTGAGTGCAAGCATCAGTCCACGATCACTGGGCAACTAATGTCCTCTGGGAGGTGCATAATTGAAGTTCTGCTGGTTTAATGACGTGAAAGTAAGATTCAGGCAGGTTATGAGTGTGTGTGTGGTAAACGAGGACATGTGAGGCTTTGAACAAGAGATGTGCATGTGCCATGTCAGTCCCTGTGAGCAGAGAGTGGGAGATGTCGAGAAGGCTGAGCTTGGTGTTGGTGAAGGAGCTGAAGAGGCTGCTGAGGGTCATGAAGCAGAATCTGGCCCATATGGCGTGTGCAGAGGGGAAAATTCTCTGTGTGTAGGAGGTCCCATGGTGTAATGGTGAGCACTCTGGACTCTGAATCCAGCGATCTGAGTTCAAATCTCAGTGGGACCTTACCCTTTTGGCTCCTGCAGACCTTGCCTCAGCCTGCTCACACTTGCACACCCTTGCTCTGCCCTCCATGGGTCAATGCACTCCCATCTGCCTTCCTTCCCTGCGCTCCTGGCCCTGGCGCTCACATCTCTCTCCCCTGCTCTTGCCTTGCCCACAGAAAACCTCTACAGCTCTCCTGAGGGCTGGACCCAGGCCCCTCTCTGATCCCTTGGCTTGGAAGGCTGCTCCAGCCTGAGGGAACCCAGCGCTGCATCACCAAATAACACAACAGCTGAGGTGGACAGCATGGAGTGCAAGCCTGGCACCAAGCAGGCACAGGTAACAGAGGATGCCATGGCTCTGTCAAGATCGATCTTGGACATCTCCAAAGATGGAGACTCCTTGGGTAACTGTTTCTCCTTTCCACCACCCAACCAGAGTTACTGCCTGTGGCAATATTTTTATTTCCACCCCTGTCCAAAATTCCCTCACGTCTCTGAGGCTTTTCTGTCTTTCTCTTCTCTGCTTGCTTAGTTTTGATCCTCGGGAACCACTTCAGGGATCTCAACTGAAAACTGGAAGTGTCTCATGACTGGGGTTACATTTGCTGTGCTGGGAGAGGGCAGGTTCTCCGTTTTCCTTCCAGAGCAGGGGGAAACAGAGGGAGGAGTAGAACAAACCATCCTCAGTCTCAGCTATGCTGCACAAAGTCTTTAATGGGAAGGAGCAAATGCATTGTCAGAGGACAGAGAGCAATAATCACGCCTGCAGGGTGCAGGGAAGCACAGAGAAGGGCCCATTTCCCAAGGCCAAGCTGCACCCAAAGCGCTGGCCTTTCCCCATTCAGCTCTCGCTGGTGGCAATGCCAGCCCCAGCCCAGCAAGAGCAGTGCCCATCTCCAGGGGATGATGCGGCAGCCTCAGCAGTTGAGACGGCAGCGCGGGAGAGGCAGACACAGCCCTGCCCCCCCCAGAGCAAGGGAGCCCCCAGAAGTGATGGGAACCCCCCCGGCGCTGAGGGAGCTGCCAACAGCGGCGGACAGAGAGGATCCCACGGCCGTGCTCTGAGGGAAAGAGGTGAGGATGGGGCCCGGCAGGGTCACCACCACGGGGGACGCCTCGATGGCCACCGTCGAGTCGGCGCAGCGGGCGACACAGGGCTCACTGCAGCTGCTTGCAAGGGGCGTTGGGCCACAGGGGCCGCAGGGCCGTGGCAGACAGGCTCTGGAGCAAGACATCTCTCGTGGAGGGAGTCAGAGCTGAAACACAGAGCAGACAGGATCAACAACCTCAGGACCTGTCCCGATTTCTATTCCTCTGCTCTTGCCATGGCACCCTTTGGTTTAGAAACACCCGTGGTGCCAACAGCGCCCACGGCTCTGATCGTGCTCTTCGAGTTGCACAACTCAGGGACCCACCCTGGGGACAGGAGCCAGCACAGTGGCTTTAGAGCCCCTCTGCAAACACTGATCCTACCCCATCTCCACAACAAACTCTGCTGCCCTGAAGAAGGCACTGCATGCCCTTGGCCATTGCCTTCCAGACCTTCTGCAGAAGGCAGAAACCCTGCTGGGAACAGCTCTCTGCACCTCAACCCCATGGATTCCCTCTGCTTGACAGAATCCCCCTCTTCCCGGCTCTCCACAGCCACCACTGACAGAAGGCAAAGAGGTCCCAGCCCTCCAAGAGGTCTATTGCAGTGCCAAGGTGAGGCAGCCCAAGGATCAGCCTGAGCAGCCCCCATGGCAGCAGAGCAGCCCCCAGGGAGAGATGGAGCACACTCCGGCTTACCTTGATCCTTGAGCAGGGGAGGCAAGAGAGGAGGATGTAGAGCCTGGAGCAGCGCAGGCTTTTATGCAGTGTCCCTGAGCCTGATGGGGTCACAAACATTCCTTACTCCTGAAGCATCTAAACACCAAGTTGGTACCACTTGCTTAGGCCTTGGTGGTGATTAAGCCCTTTCCTCTTTCATTTGAGATGTTTGGTTTCCACTTCATCCCACTTTGAATCATACAAAGAATCATGGAATATTTTGGGGTTGGAAAGGACATCAAAGTCCACCCAGTTCCAAACCCTTGTTATGGGCAGGAACACTTTCTAGTGGATCAGGTTTCTCAAAGCCCCATCAACCTGGTCTTGAACACTTCTAGGAAGAGGGCATCCACTACTTCTTTGGACAACCCATGCCATTGTCTTGCCACAATCATAGGAAAGGATTTCTTCTTCAGATGTAATATAAATACCTCTCCTCTTTGGGTTTAAAACCATTACTCATTATCATTTGACTACACTCCCTGATACAGTGTCTCTCATTGATTTTCCTTAATGCCCCTCCAGAGCCTTGTGTTCTCCAGGCTAATCAAGCCTTAATCTCTCAGCCTGTCCTCCTGGGAAGTTCTCCAAAGCCTGATCACCTTCATGGCCTCTTCTGGATTTGCTCAAGAAGGTCCCTGACTTTCTTGTGCTGCAGTCCCTACACCTGAACCCAGCACTCCAGGTGGAGTCTCACATTAATGGAGCAGAGGGGGAGAATCCCCTCCTTCAACCTGCTGGCCATGCTGATTTTGATGCAATCCAGGATATGATTTCCTTTCTGGGCTACAAATGCGCATTGCCAGTTCATATCTGGTTCTTCATTCACCAGCACCTAAAGTACTTCTCCCACTCAGGGTCTTGCCTGTATCCATGTTTGGGATTGTCACAACCCACATGTAGGACGTTGGCCTTGGCCTTGTTGAACTTCGTAAGGTTCGCATAGTCCCACCTCTCTATCCTGTCAAGGTCCCTCTGGGTGGCATCCCTTCCCTCTAGAGCATCAACCCCACCACTCAGTTTGGTGTCATCCACAAACTTGCTGAGCACACACCCAGTCGCACTGTCCATGGCCCTGATAAAGATGTTAAATAATACTGATTGCTGTATGGACCCCTGGGGTCATCGCTCACCACTGGACTCCACCCAGATATCCAGCCATTGACTGCAGCTCTTTCAGTGTGACCATCCAGCCAATTCCTTATCCACAGAGAGGTCCTTTTGTCAAATCCATGTCTCTCAATTTTAGAGACAGGGATGTGGTGCGGGACAGTATTCAGTGATTCATGCAAGCAAACGGCATCAGTTGATCTTTCCTTGACCACCAGAGGTGTAACCCCATCATAGGAGGCCACTAAATATTTCAGGATTGATTTGTCCATAGTGAAGCCATGTTGGTTGTCATCAACAACATCTCTGTTTCCCATGTTCCTCAGATGAGATTCCAGGAAGCTCTGCTTCATGTTCTTGCTGGAGACCGCTATGAGGCTGACTAGCCCATAATCACCCAGTTTTCCTTTATAAGATTTAAAGTCCTATCTCTAGTTTTTACCCATCCTATATCCCTTAAAACTGAGAATTCCACCAAGGCGTGATTGCTACAGATCAGACTACCTCCAATCTCCAGTAACTACTACCTCACAAGCAGACACCAGGTCCAGCAGTTCCTCTCCTCTTGTCAGGTTCTCCCTCACCAAAACTAGAAAGTTGTCCTTTGTGACAATGGTTCAGGAGGGTGTTGAGGAAACTTGGAAGCGCATTTGTGTCCTATGCATTGACTTTGTGACACTGTCTTCTTTATAGTGATCGTGTTCATCAGTGTCCTTGAAGTTCAGCTATGAGGGATACCTTGAGAGAGCTCTCCACTGCTTCCAGTTCAGACACTCAAGCTCACTCTGAGAAACATTTCTCCAAAGGATCATGGAGGCACCCAGGAGACGGTGGGAAAGTTCAGGCAGAAGGCCAAGAATGTACAGTCCCCTATGGGAGAAGAGATGCAAGTCTGCAGAGACGTGACAGAGCTTTGCAGGCTGGGGAGAAGTCCCTTGCTGGCAGGATAGTGGGCCTTGAGCACCCGGCTTTTGCTCATCAGACTGTGACACAGCCTGTGTGTTCTGCCCACAAGCCCAGGGAAGGAAGTCCCATCCCTAATGATGAACAGCAGAGCAGAGATTCAGGTGGGTGTCTTGCAAGTGCCTTCTCCATGAGATCTCCATAGCCATGTCCCTTGATGATTTAACCAGATCCTCACGCTTCTTCGAAGCAGAGGTGTGTGCTCGGATTATGAAATACAGGACCTGTTGTAAAGAAGACCATTAATGTGTAGGAGGGTGATCAAAGAGATGCCCGCGTCCTTCCCTGAAAGAAACTCACACAACATTGACCTGGTTTGCTCAGCAAGTCCATCCCAGAGGCCAGAGTCCTGGATAGCTGCCCTCCAGGAGAGGCGTATGGCAGGGAGCGAAAAGCTCATGGCTGTTTCTCCTGCATCAGGGATGGATTTGCACATTCCGTGCATTTCAAACTACAAAGGGATATTAGATTGATTTCCCAGATCACTCAGGAGTCATTTTGATGTGGAAGATTTGGGAAAACCCCTGAACTCCAGGCAAACATGAGTCATTGTGCTGTGAACATCAGTGGACAAGGTACCCTGGTTTCAGGTGTGCCAAAAATAACAGAGCTCATAGACTCATTCCTTCCAAAGTTCTGCTTTCTTCAAGGGCATTTCCACCCATTTGACAACTCCTCCCAAATCAACTGGTACTTCTGTAGAATTTCATGCTGCTGCTGCCTTCCATGGCATTTGAGTTTTGGAGGCTTGCTCAAGAGTCCATGAGACAGACAGTGAACAATGAAGGTTATCTGGACCACAGTATCGGAAGAGCTTCTTACGAGACAGTGACCTCTGTGATGGTGGCAATGTTCCAAAGGTGATGGAAAACCTTCTGATGTAACTGGGAATCTTGATCTTCTTGGAGAAGGAGGTTGCCAAAAGAGCATAAACAAGGACCATTTACTCCACATGACCCAGGGGTGCACTGAGACTCATGGGGACCGGAACAGCCCCTGAAAGACAGTGTCTTGGAAGGCATTGCATCGGAACAGTTCTATCAAGGATGGCACAAAGACTTGAGAAATTGCCCTTGGGGAAAGCAACACTTTGGGGCTGTGAGCTCTGTTACCCCTGGCATGCCTGAGACCAGGATACTTTGTCCACAATATGACAGCAGCATAATTCTTGTTTGCCTAGAATTCAGGGGTTTTCAAGTTCTCCCACATCAAGGTTAATCCCAGATGATCTAGGAGACTGATTCCATGTCCCTTTGCACTTTGAAACACATGGAATGGGCCACCCTACCCCACACCTGGGAAAAACAGCCATAAGCTTCTTGCTAGCTGCCCTGTGCCTCTCCTCAAGGGCAGCCATCCAGGACGTTGGCCTCTTGGATGAACTTACTGAGCAAAGCAGGTCAATGTAAGTGTGAGTCTCTTTCAGAGAAGGATGCGGGCATCTCTTTGATCACAAGAACAGGCCCTGGTAGAGGCTGATGTGCGTAAGCAAGGTACTCATGGCCATCAATTGTACCTGACGGGGATTTCCCTCCATACAACAAAATGACCAATGCAGTCTGAGCCATGCAAACCCAATGAAAATCCACTCCCAAAATGTGGGCCCTGAGACATTGGAGCAAATCGACCTCATGGATCTGGAACACAATAATTATTTTGATGTTCTTGTTATGAAAAGGGAAGACAATGTTGCAGATGAAAGTGACAAAGAATCAGAAGCGAGACCTTGGCAAGTGGCAGTTAATTGCTGTTTAGATGCTTCAGGAGTAAGGAATGTTTGTGGCCCCATCAGGCTCAGGGACACTGCATAAAAGCCTGCGCTGCTCCAGGCTCTACATCCTCCTCTCTTGCCTCCCCTGCTCAAGGATCAAGGTAAGCCTGAGTGTGCTCCATCTCTCCCTGGGGGCTGCTCTGCTGCCATGGGGGCTGCTCAGGCTGATCCTTGGGCTGCCTCACCTTGGCACTGCAATAGACCTCTTGGAGGGCTGGGACCTCTTTGCCTTCTCTCTGTGGTGGCTGGGGAGAGCTGGGAAGAGGGGGATTCTGTCAAGCAGAGGGAATCTATGGGGTTGAGGTGCAGGGAGCTGAGCCCAGCAGGGTTTCTGCCTTCTGCAGAAGGTCTGGAAGGCAATGGCCAAGGGCATGCAGTGCCTTCTTCAGGGCAGCAGAGTTTGTTGTGGAGATGGGGTAGGATCAGTGTTTGCAGAGGGGCTCTAAAGCCACTGTGCTGGCTCCTGTCCCCAGGGTGGGTCAGCGTCCCTGAGCTGTGCAACTCGGAGAGCACGATCAGAGCCGTGGGCGCTGTCGGCACAAGAGGTGTTTCTAAACCAAAGGGTGCCATGGCAAGAGCAGAGGAATAGAAATCGGGACAGGTCCTGAGGTTGTTGATCCTGTCTGCTCTGTGTTTCAGCTCTGACTCCCTCCACGAGAGATGTCTTGCTCCAGAGCCTGTCTGCCACGGCCCTGCGGCCCCTGTGGCCCAACGCCCCTTGCAAGCAGCTGCAGTGAGCCCTGTGTCGCCCGCTGCGCCGACTCGACGGTGGCCATCGAGGCGTCCCCCGTGGTGGTGACCCTGCCGGGCCCCATCCTCACCTCTTTCCCTCAGAGCACGGCCGTGGGATCCTCTCTGTCCGCCGCTGTTGGCAGCTCCCTCAGCACCGGGGGGGTTCCCATCTCTTCTGGGGGCTCCCTTGCTCTGGGGGGGGCAGGGCTGTGTCTGCCTCTCCCGCACTGCCGTCTCAACTGCTGAGGCTGCCGCATCATCCCCTGGAGTTGGGCACTGCTCTTGCTGGGCTGGGGCTGGCATTGCCACCAGCGAGAGCTGAATGGGGAAAGGCCAGCGCTTTGGGTGCAGCTTGGCCTTGGGAAATGGGCCCTTCTCTGTGCCTCCCTGCACCCTGCAGGCGTGATTATTGCTCTCTGTCCTCTGACAATGCATTTGCTCCTTCCCATTAAAGACTTTGTGCAGCATAGCTGAGACTCAGGATGGTTTGTTCTCCTCCTCCCTCTGTTTCCCCCTGCTCTGGAAGGAAAACGGAGAACCTGCCCTCTCCCAGCACAGCAAATGTAACCCCAGTCATGAGACACTTCCAGTTTTCAGTTGAGATCCCTGAAGTGGTTCCCGAGGATCAAAACTAAGCAAGCAGAGAAGAGAAAGACAGAAAAGCCTCAGAGACGTGAGGGAATTTTGGACAGGGGTGGAAATAAAAATATTGCCACAGGCAGTAACTCTGGTTGGGTGGTGGAAAGGAGAAACAGTTACCCAAGGAGTCTCCATCTTTGGAGATGTCCAAGATCGATCTTGACAGAGCCATGGCATCCTCTGTTACCTGTGCCTGCTTGGAGCCAGGCTTGCACTCCATGCTGTCCACCTCAGCTGTTGTGTTATTTGGTGATGCAGCGCTGGGTTCCCTCAGGCTGGAGCAGCCTTCCAGGCCAAGGGATCAGAGAGGGGCCTGGGTCCAGCCCTCAGGAGAGCTGTAGAGGTTTTCTGTGGGCAAGGCAAGAGCAGGGGAGAGAGATGTGAGCGCCAGGGCCAGGAGCGCAGGGAAGGAAGGCAGATGGGAGTGCATTGACCCATGGAGGGCAGAGCAAGGGTGTGCAAGTGTGAGCAGGCTGAGGCAAGGTCTGCGGGAGCCAAAAGGGCAAGGTCCCACTGAGATTTGAACTCAGATCGCTGGATTCAGAGTCCAGAGTGCTCACCATTACACCATGGGACCTCCTGCTCACACAGAATTTTCCCCTCTGCACACGCCATATGAGCCAGATTCTGCTTCATGACCCTCAGCAGCCTCTTCAGCTCCTTCACCAACACCAAGCTCAGCCTTCTCGACATCTCCCACTCTCTGCTCACAGGGACTGACATGGCACATGCACATCTCTTGTTCAAAGCCTCACATGTCCTCTTTTACCACACACACACTCATAACCTGCCTGAATCTTACTTTTATGCAATTCGGAATCTCCCCTTTCCCACATTGAAGCTCGTACTAACAGCCAGTAACCACATATCCTGGCAGGGCGACCCGAAGCAGCTTGCGATGAGTTGTATCTCTCTGTCTGCCCAAGAAGGGTCCTTGTACACAGCAGGGAAAGCTGCACTGGTTCTGCCTTCCCCAGGGTTGAGGCTGTGTGTTCAGAGCCTGTTCCTCCCAGCAGTCAGGCAGAAGCAAACAGATGCAGGACACTCTAGGGGACCTCAGATTTAGCCCAGAACACTGAGGACACAACTGACTGAAACACTGGGTGGGCAGCTGGCACTTCTGAAGCCAAGGACAGGCCGTGCTGCCATGCCCAAGGCTCAGGTGCAGCACGCTGCATCCAGAGAGAGCGGGGGGGGGGAACACCCAGTCACTGGGGCACGGTTTATGCTCTGAAGGACCCTTGGAGTAAGGTTAAGTCTCTGAAGAGTCACAGTCTCTAAAGAGTCCCTCTGTCAAGTGGCATCGTTTCTTTCCTTGTTTGTCTGGACTAAAGAAGCCCCTCCTCAAGTGTCCCAACTGTGCTGAAAATCAGCTCAAGGCTTGGTTGATGCTGGTGATTTTCTTTCAAGTCTGTGGGATTCTGAGTTTCCGCACAACTCTTTGTCTTAATAAACATTGGCCTGACCCTCCCTGGGGGTGCTCTGTGCTGCTCTGATCTCAGCAGCCTGGGGTTGCACAATGGAGCTTCTGAGAAATGCGACTGTTCCTTGTGGGAAATCTGCATCATGCCTGAGGCTTTCCCCCTTTCCAGTGGCAGGAGAGGCAGGGATGCTTGCGTTGGGGGACTTGGAGCGTGTGTGGACGGGAGAAGGGATGCAGAGGGCTGAGCAGAGCTGCGTGCCAAGGCAGGGCTGTGTGCTGAGCGTGGGTAAAGAAAAGGCTGCGTGCGTTGGCCGGGAATCGAACCCGGGTCAACTGCTTGGAAGGCAGCTATGCTCACCACTATACCACCAACGCATGGCTGCAGCGAGCGCTGCTGCTCCTCCAGCCCACGGGCTGGCTGCCACCCCCAGCCCGGCCCTGCTCCTCCTGCCAGAGCCCTGCGCACGCACAGCCAAAGCTGCTCTGCACTAACAAGGCTTCTCCGCGCCTCGAGAGGGTGCCCGGGGGATCTCAAGCTGCATGGGCCACCAACTAATGGAGGGCAGCTCTGTGGGATCCAGCACTGATCTCACACTCTAAGCAGCCAGCAGCACTGCTGCTGGGGCTTCTGCCAGTGCTGGCAATGGTGCCGCTCCCCAACTCTCTTCACAGCCCGACCAGAGGAGAAGAACTTCTGGACCTGGTGTTGCTTGTGCAGAAGAACTTACTGAAAAGGAGAAATTGGAGGTAGTCTAGATGGGGCTCTGAGAAATCTGATCCAGTGGAAGATGTCTCTGTCCACGGAAGCTGGGTAGGACATAAGGTCCCTTCCAACCCAAAACCGTTCCGTGATTCTAGATTGAATGAAGGGGGAACAAAACATCACAGATGAAAGAGGGAAGGGCTTAATCATCTGTTACACCTTGGCAAATGGACAATCTGGGATTCTTTCACGAGCAAGAAAGAGCCCCATCTCCTACATAAATAGCCCTCAACCCTCGAAAAAAACCCCACAAACTGAATATGATGTCTCAGGTTCTTATTTTGATGCTTGTGGAGAGTGGAAAACGGGCACCTCCAGGGGCTTTGTGTATGATTTCCACTACAGGTCAAAAGGAAGACGAGTGTCCATGCTGAAAGTCGCTCATCACAGGAGCCAGATCCAGAGGGACTGTGAAAGAACTGTCATTGAGGTATTTCATGACCAGACAGGAGAGAGCACAAAACATCAGGGGGAAGCTGCTTCTTGAGCAGGAGGATGCAATCTCTGACTCCGTTATAAGCTTTCCAATGAGAGGCAATGCCGGAGTTAAAGAGCAGAGAGGGTGTTTGTTGTGGTCTGAAGAGTGCCAGGAAAGCCCTGCTCTCAGAAAGCCCTTTGTTGAATGCTGGAGATGCGCAGGATGTCACGCAGAGGGGAGGTTTTGTAGGGGAGACCGAGAGAGGAGTCTGTCAGGAGTGGGAGTGGACTCGACGCCTCCCAGGGAGACTGCAACGTGAACGCAGCGCCTTCGAGCGCTCGGCCATGCTGAGCCTGTGGCGCTGCCCCTGCTGCTGGCGCTCGTGGCCCTGCAGCTGCCAGAGGCAGTGAAGCTGAGCCACGCTCCTCCTGGCACCCTTGCCCTGCTCCCAGCGTGGAGTGCCGAGTGCTCCGCACAGCCCCTGGAGGCCCTTCAGCCCCCCCGGGGCAGGAGTGCCCCGCGCAGCAGCAGCGCCTCGCAAGGCCAAGGTGATCCTTGGTGTCAGCAGCCAAAGGAGCCGCCAGCCAAGTGTGGCTGTGCACGTGCCGACAGGCGGCTGAGCAGGGCAGAGAGGGCAGGAGCAGGTAGTTGTGGCCGAGTGGTGAAGGCGATGGACTAGAAATCCATTGGGGTTTCCCCGCGCAGGTTCGAATCCTGCCAACTACGCAGCGCCGTCCCCTTTTGGGCTGCGGCGACCACGCTGCTGCAGCCCTGGCACTCAGCCCCACGCTGCACCTGCTGCTCTGGAACCCAGCAAAGCCCCCTTACCTACAGCAGTTGTTGTGACCTCCCTCGGGAAAGGCCTGACGGCTGGCAAAGCCTGCTCCACATGTTCATGGGAGGCAACCTGGGGGAAGAGAAGGGTGCAGTGCTTGAGCAGAAGTGATGGAAAGAGGTGCAGCACTCTCAATCTCACAAAGTGCCGCGCAGGGGTTGCATCTCTTGAGAGCCTGCGGGAGAGCAGCCTCTGTACGCCCCGCAAAGCACAAAGACTGCCCCTCACTTCAGGGTTTTCTCCAGTGCCTGTAGAGCCATTTGAAGCATGGAAAGACCAAGCCTCCAGCCAGGATGATGGGCGGGAGATGTGGGAGAAGGGGAAAAAAAACCCTTGTACTTCTGAGCCAGGGAGGTTCTCGAGGAGACGTTCTTCCTGTGTGGCCAAGGGCAGAGGAGAGAGGAAGGGGCAGAGGCAAGAGCACAAGAGATGATTTTGGTAGTGCCAGGGAGTGTGGCAGGGCTGGGGGAGGTCCCTGTGCAGTGCAGGGGGCAGCAGAGTGACACAGCAGGAGCGTGCTGGGCCCATAATCCAGACGTCGATGGATTGAAACCATCCTCTGCTAAGGACTTTCTTTTCTGCCTTGATTCATTCTAGCCACTGCCTCCCCCTTGCATCCTTCAGCAAGTGTTCCCTGCACGGCTTTGCTCCTGTTCCCTGGACACCCATGGCCACGGCCCTCCCATTCTCTCAGCATGCTCTTCCAAAGTGCCCTCAGCCAGGCAGATGGGTGCCTGTGCAGCACCAGGCAGAGCTCTCCCCATGAGGCAATGGACGTCCTAGGGGCACAGGAATTTCTCCCTTCCCATCCCACAGCTCAATCCCAGATTCCCAGCCACATCTTGGGACCTCCAGGGTTGCAGGTGGGGAGGTGGACAAAGCTGGTACTACTTTGGGAACCACCAAGGGGATCAGCTGGACCCCCTGGCAGTTTTTCTCATCCAGGTCTGTTTGCTGCCTTGCCCATGCACAGGTCCAGCCAGGAGCAGCGCTGAGCAGCTGTTCCCAGTGGGCTCTGCGTTGGCTGGGTGTGGCTGGGTGTTGGAAGTGGAGGAGAGGGAGGATGCTGGAGGGTGGTCTCTGAGAGGAGAGGGAAGGTGCTGCCCTGTGCCAGACACAGCCAGTACCAGCCCCACAGTGGACCCACCGCATGACAGAGATGAACCATCAGCAAAGTTTGTGGCGTCTATGAACATATAGTCCAGAAAAGGCAGAAAACAGCAGGTAGTGAGAGGAGGGATAAATAAAAGGAATGGGAAGGAACAGAGGGAAGGCACATGTGGAAAGGAGTCCTGTGTGACAGAGTGAAGTTGAGCCTGGGAAAGAGGAAACAAGTGTATTGATTTATGTTTTTATCTTGTTTCTCACAACATGAGTGTGTTTGGGGAAGAAATTATTTTTTCCCAAGGAAGGCTTGGTCTGCCAAACACAGTTTTTGATAAGCCCTGTCCTTGTGTTTATACTTAGCCATAAGTCAACTTCTCATCCAGTTTACAGTGCCCTGCATTCCAGTGAAGGGAGCTGAGCGGGTGTTTGGCTGTGAAAATTATCCTCAATGCACTCCAAAAGTTTCCTTGACTGCTTGCAGTTGCCGTATCCCTTACCCAGCAGATGTCCGCGTCCTTCCCTGAAAGAAACCCACACAACATTGACGTGGTTTGCTCAGCAAGTCCATCCCAGAGGCCAAAATACAGGATGGGTGCTCTTCAAGAGAGGCATATGGCAGGGAGCAAAAAGCTCATGGCTGTTTCTCCTGGGACAGGGATGGAGTCGCCCATTCCATGCATTTCAGTCTGCAGAGGGACATCAGATCAGTCTCCCAGAGAGCCTGGGAGTCATTTTGATGTGGAGGATTTGGGAAAAATCCTGAACACCAGTTAAATGTGAGCCATTGTGCTGTGGAATTAAGTGGACACAGTGCCTCAGTTTCAGGCGTAGCAGGGATAACAGAGCTAAAACACTCACTCCTTCCAAAGTTCTGCTTTCTTCAAGAATATGTTGATACATTTTAGTACCACCCCAAATCAGCTGGTGCTTCTGTGGGATTTCATGCTGCTGCTGCCTTCCATGGCATTTGCGTTTTGGTTGCTGCTCAAGGGTCCATGGGACTGATGCTGAATAATGAAAGTCCCTCAACAAGGAGCATCTACTCCACATAATCCTGGGGTGCACTGAGACTCATAAGGACTGGAGCAGCCCCTGAAGGGCAAGGCCATGGAAGGCACCATCGGTGTGACATTGCTTTGGAACAGCACTTGTGTGAGGAGTGGTGCTAAAACCTGAGAAACTGCCCTTGGGAAGGCGGCACTTTGGGGCTGTGACCGTTGTTATCCCTGGCACACCTGAGACCAGGGTTCTGTCCACAGAATGACAGCAGCGTGACTCGTGCTTGTGTGGAGTTTGGGGATTTTCCCAACAAGGAAAATATGTGTAGGGGTCTCTTTCAGGGAAGGACGCGGGCATCTCTTTGATCACAAGAACAGGATCCTGGTAGAGTCTGATGTGCGTAAGCAAAGTCCTTGTGGCCATTAGTTCTGCCTGAAGGAGACTTCCTTCCATCCCAGAAGATGTCCAATGCAGTCTGAGTCATGCAAAACCACTGAAAATCTTCCTGACAACTGGTCCAAGACATTAGAGTAAATTGACCTCATGAAGCTGGGACACATTAAAGGTCTTGATGTTCCTTGGTATGAAAAGGGAGAACAACATTGCTGACAAAAGACTTAATCACCAGCGAGATCTCAGCAAGCGGCACCAACTTGGTGTTTAGATGCTTCAGGAGTAAGGAATGTTTGTGGTGCCACAGGGCTCAGGGACACTGCATAAAAGCCTGCGCTGCTCCAGGCTCTACATCCACCTCTCTTGCCTCCCCTGCTCAAGGATCAAGGTAAGCCGGAGTGTGCTCCATCTCTCCCTGGGGGCTGCTCTGCTGCCATGGGGGCTGCTCAGGCTGATCCTTGGGCTGCCTCACCTTGGCACTGCAGTAGAACTCTTGGAGGGCTGGGACCTCTTTCCCTTCTGTCCGTGGTGGTTGGGGATTGCTGGGAAGAGGGGGATTCTGTCAAGCAGAGGGTATCTATGGGGTTGAGGTGCAGGGAGCTGTTCCCTGCAGGATTTCTGCCTTCTGCAGAAGGTCTGGAAGGCAATGGCCAAGGGCATGCAGTGCCTTCTTCAGGGCAGCAGAGTTTGTTGTGGAGATGGGGTAGGATCAGTGTTTGCAGAGGGGCTCTAAAGCCACTGTGCTGGCTCCTGTCCCCAGGGTGGGTCAGCGTCCCTGAGCTGTGCAACTCGAAGAGCACGATCAGAGCCGTGGGCG
Organism: Tapera naevia; assembly: GCA_033556795.1. Classification (NCBI taxonomy): domain Eukaryota; kingdom Metazoa; phylum Chordata; class Aves; order Cuculiformes; family Neomorphidae; genus Tapera; species Tapera naevia. Next base: position 1,059,770 of record JAUMJJ010000353.1, read on the forward strand.
CTGTCGGCACAGGAGGTGTTTCTAAACCAAAGGGTGCCATGGCAAGAGCAGAGGAATAGAAATCAGGACAGGTCCTGAGGTTGTTGATCCTGTCTGCTCTGTGTTTCAGCTCTGACTCCCTCCACGAGAGATGTCTTGCTCCAGAGCCTGTCTGCCACGGCCCTGCGGCCCCTGTGGCCCAACGCCCCTTGCAAGCAGCTGCAGTGAGCCCTGTGTCGCCCGCTGCGCCGACTCGACGGTGGCCATCGAGGCGTCCCCCGTGGTGGTGACCCTGCCGGGCCCCATCCTCACCTCTTTCCCTCAGAGCACGGCCGTGGGATCCTCTCTGTCCGCCGCTGTTGGCAGCTCCCTCAGCGCCGGAGGGGTTCCCATCTCTTCTGGGGGCTCCCTTGCTCTGGGGGGGGCAGGGCTGTGTCTGCCTCTCCCGCGCTGCCGTCTCAACTGCTGAGGCTGCCGCATCATCCCCTGGAGTTGGGCACTGCTCTTGCTGGGCTGGGGCTGGCATTGCCACCAGCGAGAGCTGAATGGGGAAAGGCCAGCGCTTTGGGTGCAGCTTGGCCTTGGGAAATGGGCCCTTCTCTGTGCCTCCCTGCACCCTGCAGGCGTGATTATTGCTCTCTGTCCTCTGACAATGCATTTGCTCCTTCCCATTAAAGACTTTGTGCAGCATAGCTGAGACTCAGGATGGTTTGTTCTCCTTCTCCCTCTGTTTCCCCCTGCTCTGGAAGGAAAACGGAGAACCTGCCCTCTCCCAGCACAGCAAATGTAACCCCAGTCATGAGACACTTCCAGTTTTCAGTTGAGATCCCTGAAGTGGTTCCCGAGGATCAAAACTAAGCAAGCAGAGAAGAGAAAGACAGAAAAGCCTCAGAGACGTGAGGGAATTTTGGACAGGGGTGGAAATACCAATATTGCCACAGGCAGTAACTCTGGTTGGGTGGTGGAAAGGAGAAACAGTTACCCAAGGAGTCTCCATCTTTGGAGATGTCCAAGATCGATCTTGACAGAGCCATGGCATCCTCTGTTACCTGTGCCTGCTTGGAGCCAGGCTTGCACTCCATGCTGTCCACCTCAGCTGTTGTGTTATTTGGTGATGCAGCGCTGGGTTCCCTCAGGCTGGAGCAGCCTTCCAGGCCAAGGGATCAGAGAGGGGCCTGGGTCCAGCCCTCAGGAGAGCTGTAGAGGTTTTCTGTGGGCAAGGCAAGAGCAGGGGAGAGAGATGTGAGCGCCAGGGCCAGGAGCGCAGGGAAGGAAGGCAGATGGGAGTGCATTGACCCATGGAGGGCAGAGCAAGGGTGTGCAAGTGTGAGCAGGCTGAGGCAAGGTCTGCGGGAGCCAAAAGGGCAAGGTCCCACTGAGATTTGAACTCAGATCGCTGGATTCAGAGTCCAGAGTGCTCACCATTACACCATGGGACCTCCTACACACAGAGAATTTTCCCCTCTGCACACGCCATATGAGCCAGATTCTGCTTCATGACCCTCAGCAGCCTCTTCAGCTCCTTCACCAACACCAAGCTCAGCCTTCTCGACATCTCCCACTCTCTGCTCACAGGGACTGACATGGCACATGCACATCTCTTGTTCAAAGCCTCACATGTCCTCTTTTACCACACACACACTCATAACCTGCCTGAATCTTACTTTCACGTCATTAAACCAGCAGAACTTCAATTATGCACCTCCCAGAGGACATTAGTTGCCCAGTGATCGTGGACTGATGCTTGCACTCAACATCTCTGCTACTGCCTCCCTTCAGCCCAGTGCTGGAGAGCCTCTCTGTCTGCCCTTGCGATTTATTCCCTCTCTGCTTTCCCACCTCTGGCTCATAATTAGCAGCCATCATCACATCTCCTTACTCTTGGTTGTGGTTCCAGCCAAGCTCCTGATCTTGCCAAAGAAAGGGATCAAGAGAGGGGGCAGAGGCTGTGGTTCAATAGAGGGAAGAGCTGTCAGAGGGACCCAAAGCAGCTTGCTATGAGTTGCATCTCTCTGTCTGCCCAAGAAGGGTCCTTGTACACAGCACGGAAAGCTGCACTGGTTCTGCCTTCCCCAGGGTTGAGGCTGTGTGTTCAGAGCCTGTTCCTCCCAGCAGTCAGGCAGAAGAAAACAGATGCAGGACACTCTAGGGGACCTCAGACTCAGCCCAGGACACTGAGGACACAACCTCCTGGTACCTTCCAACAGACTGAAACACTGGGCGGGCACCTGGCACTTCTGAACCCAAGGACAGGCCGTGCTGCCATGCCCAAGGCTCAGGTGCAGCACGCTGCATCCAGAGAGAGCGGGGGGGGGAACACCCAGTCACTGGGGCACGGTTTATGCTCTGAAGGACCCTTGGAGTAAGGTTAAGTCTCTGAAGAGTCACAGTCTCTAAAGAGTCCCTCTGTCAAGTGGCATCGTTTCTTTCCTTGTTTGTCTGGACTAAAGAAGCCCCTCCTCAAGTGTCCCAACTGTGTTGAAAATCAGCTCGAGGCTTGGTTGATGCTGGTGATTTTCTTTCAAGTCTGTGGGATTGAGACTTTTCTCGTGTGTCTGTGGCACTGGCAGCACCAGTGCTTGTGCTCCTGCTTCTGCCCCTTCCTCTCTCCTCTGTCCTGTGCTCTCCCCCGTGCTGTGCAGTGCAGGGAAAAAAAGTCCTTAGCAGAGGATGGTTTCGATCCATCGACCTCTGGGTTATGGGCCCAGCACGCTCCCGCTGCGCCACTCTGCTCCCCCCTGCATCCTGTGGGGACCTCCCACGGCCCTGTGACACACTGCCTGGCACTGCCTGCACCAGTGCTTGTGCTCCTGCTTCTGCCCCTTCCTCTCTCCTCTGTCCCTGGCCACACAGGAAGAACGTCTCCTCAAGAACCTCCCTGGCACTCGGGTTGGGCTCAGAAGCACAAAGGCTTTGCTTTGCCCTTCTCCCTCAACTCCTGCCCATCATCCTGGCTGGGGACGGCTCTATCAGTCTTCCAGCTGGCTCACAGTGCCCTTGAAGCGAGGGGCAGCATTCGTGCTTTGCAAGGCATACAGGAGCTGCTCTCCAGAAAGCTCATAAGGGATGCAATGCTGCCCAGAATTCCAGATCCCTGGGGGCTGTGCAAATGTGCATGGCTGGGAGGGCCTTACCACAGCTCCTGCTTGGTCCTCCCTCCTGGTGCGGTGCAACAAAGCCCTTGCTGCTCCCTCACAGCCAAGACCTGCCCCTACCACCACGCAGGCTGCCAAGGAGCCAGAGCAAATCCCTGGGTTCCCTGCCCAGTGCCATTCCTGTCCTGCCCTGCATTGCTGGGGTGTGGGTGGATCCCAGCCCGTGCAGGCCCAGTTAGACTGGATTGTGCCCTGACTTAATGAAATGCTGCGAGGTGTCCCAAGAAGGCCCTGGGCAGGCTGAGCTGGTAGAACCTCATGGTGAGGGATGAGGTGGCAGTGCTGAGGCCAGCATGTTTGGGCTTGTGTTTCCTGTCCCATCCACAGGCCAGAGCTCACAGCAACCAGACAGAGGAGAGAAAAGCCAAAGGGGGATGGAGAGGGATGAGGGTGCAGGAGAGAGCATGGGCAGTTCATCCACAGCCTGCCTGCTACAGCGACTGTTGGTCAGGAGCAGATATTTCACTGCAGGCCAAGAGGTCCCTGGCTCAGCTCCAGGTGCCTTCTCCATCACCCCTTTCCTTCTCCAGTCATGCTGACCCTCTCTCTCAGCTTATTCTCCCTTGCACAGCTTCCCTCACTCTCTGTGGCCTGGCTGTGGGGAATGGACCCTGCACCGGCTTTGGTCTTTTTTCTCCTCTTCTTTCTCTGGACTCTCTCTGCATGGGCCCCCTTTCCCTTCAGATGCTACAACGCCACCAGAGGTTAACATCAGCCCCTCTTCCTCTCCAGGGCTCTGCAGCTGCTCCTCTGTTAGGAGCAGGTGAGCATGGGACTGAAAGAAGTCCTCCAGGAAACCTCCAGCTCTTTACTAGACAGCACCAGGGTCTGTGACTCAGAGGATGGTCTCCTGGTGCCACAGTGACCACCATGACCTATTTTGCGTTTCCACTTCTTTGTCAAAAGCAGAGGAAAGAGAAGGAACCCACGTCTTATCCGCTCTTGCTTCAGATACATTTTGGACATCACCTCAGGAAAGGCTGTCTGTGTGTGCAGGGGCTGGGGAGGGGGCAGGGAGAATATCCCAGAAACTCCAGGCAAGGTCTCAGACCTAGAAAGTGTCTTCTCTTCATCGTTAGCCATGGGGGTCGTGCATCCACAGCAGAACCTCTTCTATAGTGCAGAGTTGACGCTGGGCCCTACTCTTCCCCCACTTGCCTGCTCCTCCACACCAATCTGCCTTGGTGAGACCTAAATTGAGGGGTTCTTTTTGAGTGCTGCTGGGATCTCAGATCATGAGGTGTCTTCTCTTCTTGGTTAGAGATGAGAGCTGTGTTGTGAAGGCTGTTTTTTGGGACGAGCAGGTGCTGTTTCAGGCACAGGGAATACAGCTGGTGGGGATGTGCTGCCTCTGGTCAGGTGTAATTGAGTTCTGCTCAAGCACCAACAACAGTGGACATCTCTCCATCACTTCTGCTCAAGCACTGCACCCTTCTCTTCCCCCAGGTTGCCTCCCATGAACATGTGGAGCAGGCTTTGCCAGCCGTCAGGCCTTTCCCGAGGGAGGTCACAACAACTGCTGTAGGTAAGGGGGCTTTGCTGGGTTCCAGAGCAGCAGGTGCAGCGTGGGGCTGAGTGCCAGGGCTGCAGCAGCGTGGTCGCTGCAGCCCAAAAGGGGACGGCGCTGCGTAGTTGGCAGGATTCGAACCTGCGCGGGGAAACCCCAATGGATTTCTAGTCCATCGCCTTCACCACTCGGCCACAACTACCTGCTCCTGCCCTCTCTGCCCTGCTCAGCCGCCTGTCGGCACGTGCACAGCCACACTTGGCTGGCGGCTCCTTTGGCTGCTGACACCAAGGATCACCTTGGCCTTGCGAGGCGCTGCTGCTGCGCGGGGCACTCCTGCCCCGGGGGGGCTGAAGGGCCTCCAGGGGCTGTGCGGAGCACTCGGCACTCCACGCTGGGAGCAGGGCAAGGGTGCCAGGAGGAGCGTGGCTCAGCTTCACTGCCTCTGGCAGCTGCAGGGCCACGAGCGCCAGCAGCAGGGGCAGCGCCACAGGCTCAGCATGGCCGAGCGCTCGAAGGCGCTGCGTTCATGTTGCAGTCTCCCTGGGAGGCGTCGGGTCCACTCCCACTCCTGACAGACTCCTCTCTCGGTCTCCCCTACAAAACCTCCCCTCTGCGTGACATCCTGTGCATCTTCAGCATTCAACAAAAGGCTTTCTGAGAGCAGGGCTTTCCTGACATGCTTCAGACCACAACAAACACCCTAAAGTCTGTGGGATTCTGTCTTTTCTCCTGTTTCTGTGGCAATGCCAGCACCATTGCTTTGCTCAGAGGCTTTTCCTCTGTCCTGTGCTCTCATCTGTGTTGTGAGGCACAGGACAAAGAAAAAAAAGCTTTAGCAGAGGATGGTTTCAATCCATCAACTTCTGGGTCATGGGCCCAGCACACTCCTGCTGCGCCACTCTGCTGCCCCCTGCACCACACAGGGACCTGCCCCAGCCCTGTCACACACTCCCTGGCACTGCCAGCACCAGTGCTTGTGCTCTTGCCTCTGCCCTTTCCCCACTCCTTTGCTCCCAACTGTGCTGCCAGGAGCAGGGAAAAAAGCCTTTTATCAGAGGGTATTTTTAGTCTCTGTGCCTTTCTCTGTACCTCTCTGCCCACTTCAGTCGTATTTCCTGGTCTTTGTCCTGTGCCATCACATTTGCTCCTTCCCATTAAAGAATTTGTGCACCATAGCTGAGGCTCCCACTGGTTTGTTCCCTGTACGTAGATTTGAGTTGTGAGAGGCTCTTTGTGTTTTCCTTGGCCCACAGCCCTAAGCTGCCAGAAGAGTGAGCATGTCTCAGTTCTGAGCTACCAAGAACATTGTTACACTCAGTTGCATTAACGATCAGTCTCTGCAGTGCCAGACCCTGGACAGGTTATATCAGTGCCGCTGCACACGGGCTGGGGACATTTCTCACCAGCACCCTCATCTGGGATCCCTGGGAGAGAAACTGGGGAGAACCATGGATTAAGAGAGAGCCTGCCCACCAAAAGTGGATCTATTGTGGCAGGGAATAGAGCAGCATAGCAGAGACTGTTGCCTTTCAGGCAGGGTTACAGGGATTGCACTCTGTGTGGGCTCTGTGCTGCTCTGATCTCAGCAGCCTGGGGTTGCACAATGGAGCTTCTGAGAAATGCGACTGTTCCTTGTGGGAAATCTGCATCATGCCTGAGGCTTTCCCCCTTTCCAGTGGCAGGAGAGGCAGGGATGCTTGCGTTGGGGGACTTGGAGCGTGTGTGGACGGGAGAAGGGATGCAGAGGGCTGAGCAGAGCTGCGTGCCAAGGCAGGGCTGTGTGCTGAGCGTGGGTAAAGAAAAGGCTGCGTGCGTTGGCCGGGAATCGAACCCGGGTCAACTGCTTGGAAGGCAGCTATGCTCACCACTATACCACCAACGCATGGCTGCAGCGAGCGCTGCTGCTCCTCCAGCCCACGGGCTGGCTGCCACCCCCAGCCCGGCCCTGCTCCTCCTGCCAGAGCCCTGCGCACGCACAGCCAAAGCTGCTCTGCACTAACAAGGCTTCTCCGCGCCTCGAGAGGGTGCCCGGGGGATCTCAAGCTGGACAAGATGAACCAATGGCTAGGAGAAATTGGATGACATTCAACCAAGTGCCACGTCCTGTATTTGGGTCACAACAACCCCATGCAACGCTCCAGGCTTGGGGAAGCACACCTGGAAAGCTCCAGATGGAAAAGGTCCTGGGGGTGCTGGCTGACAGTGGCTGAACATGAACCGTCAGTGGCCCAGGGGGCCAAGAACACCTATGGCATCCTGGCTTGAATCAGTCATGTTGTGGCCAGCAGCAGCAGGGAAGGGATCGTTCCACTGCCCTTTGCACTGCAGAGGCTGCACCTTGAATCCTGGGTTCAGTTCGGAAGGACTTTGGTGGGCTGAAGCACAACCAGAGAAGGGGAACCGAAGCTGAGGAAGGGTCTGGAGCTCGAGGGTTCTGAGAACGGCTGACGGACTCTTTACAGAAGGAGTGGTGAAGCACTGGCAGAAGTTTCCCAGAGCAGTGGTGCAGTTGCCATCCTTGGAGGGGTTCAAAATGTGTGTGGCTATGGCACTTGGTGACATGGTTTAGTAAGCACAGGGACATGGCTCAGCAAAAACTGCAGTGGGCAAAATAGACTTGGCTTGGGGGAAATTATTTTTCTGCCAATTGAAATAGATTCAGGTAATGAGAAACCAAAAGATAAACACAAACTGCTACTTTCCCTCCCTCTTACCCAGGCTTAACTTCACTTCTTCACTCCAGACTCCTCTACCCACCCACATGGCACTGGGAGGTGCATATTCCTTCTGCTTCTTCCCACTCTTTTTTGCTCCTCCATCTCTCTGTTGGCTCTTTTCTGCCCTTTCTGCCTTTCTGGACTATGTTTTCATAGAGGTCGCAAGCCCACAGGGCAGCGCCTTCCCTCTCCTCTCAGAGGCCACCCTCCAGTATCCCCTCTCTCTTCCACTTCCAACACCCAGCCACACCCAGCCAACGCAGAGCCCACTGGGAACAGCTGCTCAGCGCTGCTCCTGGCTGGACCTGTGCATGGGCAAGGCAGCAAACAGACCTGGATGAGAAAAACTGCCAGGGGGTCCAGCTGATCCCCTTGGTGGTTCCCAAAGTAGTACCAGCTTTGTCCACCTCCCCACCTGCAACCCTGGAGGTCCCAAGATGTGGCTGGGAATCTGGGACTGAGCTGTGGGATGGGAAGGGAGACACTCCTGTGCCCCCAGGACGTCCAGTGCCTCATGGGGAGAGCTCTGCTGGTGCTGCACAGGCACCCATCTGCCTGGCTGAGGGCACTGTGGAAGAGCATGCTGAGAGAATGGGAGGGCCGTGGCCATGGGTGTCCAGGGAACAGGAGCAAAGCCGTGCAGGGAACACTTGCTGAAGGATGCAAGGGGGAGGCAGTGGCTAGAATGAATCAAGGCAGAAAAGAAAGTCCTTAGCAGAGGATGGTTTCAATCCATCGACCTCTGGGTTATGGGCCCAGCACGCTCCTGCTGCGCCACTCTGCTGCCCCCTGCACTGCACAGGGACCTCCCCCAGCCCTGCCTTGCTGCTGCACTGTTGATGGCTGATAAGAGTTTTTAAAGAGGGGAAAGTGAGAAGAGATCTTAGGAAGAAATGTTTTCCAGTGAGGTTGGGGAGATCCTGGCCCAGGTTGCCCAGAGAAGGCTTGGCTGTTCCATCCCTGGAGGTGTTCAAGGCCAGGTTGATGGGGCTTTGAGCACCCTGACCCAGTGGAAGGTATCCGTGCTCATGGCAGGGGGTTGGAACTGGATGGGCTTTGAGGTCCCTTCCCACCCAAAACATTTCATGATTCCATGATTTGCAGCTCAGAAAATTTGATCACATTTTTAGAGATTTTGTTTTCCAGCTCAGTGATTAATCTACTGGGCCACAGGGAGAGAGAGGAAAAAACAAGTCAGTCCTGCAATTCTCTCTCCAGAGACAGGATGCCTTGGCGAATGTTTGGAAGGCTGGCTGACAAGGTCTCAAAGGCCTCTGTGTAGAATTATGCTCCTGTACACAACCAGCAGTCACAGCCTGCTCTAAACTGTCACAGGTTCCGCACTCTGTGGAACCATGGCTACTTACAGACACTTCTGATTTCTCCTCCGTGGATAACTTCAAGGACAAAAAGGACAAAAATCTGGAGAAACCTCATAAGATGGGGTCAATGTGAGGCTGATTGTTTTATTTTCATGTGATGAGGCTCAAAATTTGATTTTCTTCAGCCTTGTTTGTGGACTTCCTCAGGTCTCAGCTTTGTAAGTTCTTGCACTCAATGCCCATGATTTTATTTTGGAGACAGGTATTGCACCTGTTCATACCAGACACAAGGAGAAGACAGGTTGGACTGCTGAGTATCTGTACAGAAAGTGCTAAAGCATATTTTGTAATTTTTTTTTAATATATAAAATACATTTTCATAAATATGTTTGTATTTCGACAAAACAGTGAACTGCAAAGAGCAATAATGTGAATGTTAATGTTAATGTAGATGTGGTGGTGGTTTGAAACAGGCTTCATAACTCAACAGTAATTATTTTTGTTGAGATTTTTGGTGTCAAATCCATTCCTCCAGAAATTTTGTTCTTTCCAAGGTCCCGATGCCGCACTAATCTCTTTTCACTTTCTGTAAGTAAACTGATCCCCCTATAATGGCTGAAGCTGCTGACATGACCATTGCTCTTGAACCCTTTCTAAGGGAAATTCATTTGATCTAAAAAATGTCATTATCTATATTTTAGCTGATCATCTGGAAACTGGACTCTAAAATTAATGGGGAGAAAATTCACCTTTGAATCAAATGGATTCAAAAATATGTGTAAAAGATGCACCTTTAAGTTTGACATGCTTTATAGACCCAAGTTGGTAAACTGGTGAGAGATTTTTGGAAGGTGTCCCTGTCCATGGCAGGGAGTTGGAACTGGATAATCTTTGATGGCCCTATCTAGAAACTGGAATATTTGTGTAACTTTTAACTGTCCCATATTCTGTTTTCTTTTTTCCTGGTCTATGTTCAGTCTCCAAGGCTCAGCTCTGTTCTTCTTTGCATGGAGGAGAAGAATTCAAGTCAGGTCCACATGTTCCTCTTGCTAGGATTCCCAGCCCTAGCAGACTTGCATGTCTTGTTCTCCATAGTATTTCTGCTGACATACATTGTAACTGTTTTGGAGAATGTGGTCATCATCGCCCTGATCAAGACAAACTCTGAGCTGTACAAACCCATGTACTTTTTCCTCGGCCACCTCTCCTTCATCGAGGTTTGGTACATCTCAGTCATTATCCCTAAGCTCTTGGCAAATTTAATTGCCAATAACAGGAGTATTTCCTTTGTGGGATGCATGAGCCAACTGTTTTTCTTCATCTCCTTCATGTGCACCGAGTGTGTCCTTCTCTCGGCAATGGCGTATGATCGCTACGTGGCCATCTGCCAGCCGCTGCGCTACGTGCTCATGATGACGCCCCAGACGTGCGTACACCTGGTAGCTGTCTCCTGGTTCAGCGGGTTCTCTGTGTCTTTGATCAAGATTTCCTTCATCTCTCAGTTGGAGTTTTGTGGTCCCCATGTTATTAACCATTTTTTCTGTGACATCAGCCCTGTGCTGAACCTCGCCTGCACGGATATGTCACTGGCAGAGATGGTGGACTTTGTGTTGGCCTTGTTCATACTACTTGTTCCCCTCTCCATCACTGTTGTTTCCTACCTACTAATCATCATGACAATCCTGCGCATTCCCAATACCCAGAGTAAAAAGAAAGCTGCCTCTACGTGTTCTTCCCACATAACTGTGGTCACCATCTTCTTCTCAGCCACTCTCTTCATGTATGCCCGGCCCAAGAAGATTGACCCTTTTGACTTGAATAAGCTGGTGTCAGCTATCTATACTATTGTCACTCCCATCCTAAACCCCTTCATTTACTGTCTGAGGAACCAGGAAATGAAAAGAGCACTGAAAAAAGCTCTCTGCAAAAATATTGGGATCTCAAAGGTCTCCAGATCCACTCCTCTCCAAATGCAAGGATAAGCTATGATAAACTGGAAGTAGTAAGCACACCATAGGGATATCTGGCTAATGACTGTTCAAAATGGACGCAGACAAAGAAACAGTTACAGAGTGGAGAATGCTGACAACCTAATTGTCTGAATTGGTCATTCCTAAGACCACCAGAGGTGAATGACTGAGCCATCACCACTTGTACAGAAATGTCCTGTGGTTCAACTGATTAACCTCTCCCAAGTGCTCTGCAAATTAAACAGGGATCACTGTGTTCAGTAATATAGGATATACCATAGGAAGTCTAGAGGTGGAGGGAAAATCTGGGATTAAACAAAAGAATTGGAGATGCTACAGGTCTTTTAGGGGAAAGGCCAAAGGAATATAAAGAGATCAAGCATGGCAAAATGAAAAGAGGAGATAAATGGGATGAGTCATGCATAAGCAGGCTGTTGATCATTACACTTGTCTGGCCTAATACTGCCTCTGATTACCACAATCAGTCCCACCTTCTAATAAACAGTTTTCCTTTCTGTATCCTGCCTCTGTCAATCAGTCTCCTAAGAAGTCTCCTGCCTTCTGAAAGCGGCTGTTCTGCTGCCCCCCTTCTCACTTCTCCAAGAAACAAAAATCTCCAATATCACCACACTTCACTAAGCTGCCACAAAAAAAAAACATTTGTAATGGGAAAAATCACTTTTGAGAAAAAGTTTTGCTGGTCTTCAAGTTTATAATGAGCTCATGATACAACAGAGGGGGTCTTGGTTCTTATTCAAGCCCAATGATAGTAAATGAATCTACTGCAAATGAATGCAGGCTGGCAGCTCAATGATGGGCAGTGGGTGAGCAGAAGGAGTATTGCAGAGACTGGGAGACATTAGAAGGAGCATTATTTCTTGGAATTGCTCAAGGCTTTGGGATGGAAAAGAGGATGTGACAGTGGGAACTTGAGCACATACTGAACAGAGCTGGAGAGTGAGCCTGGAAGGACTTAGACCTACAAGCTGTCACCACTAGGGAGAAGATGCTCTTCATGGCTGAAGAGCACCCAACCATTTCTGGAAAGCCAGGGGAATGCTCTGCTGGGAGTGGAAGTTCAGGGGTTGCAGGGACAGTCAACGAGGTATCATTGCAGCAGTGGGAGTCTGGTGGGTGGGGATCTGGTTGGAGGCAGGAGGGACTCTGTGTGGAGTAGGTAGGCACCACCTCTATGTGACTGGACTGCCGGGGCCTGCAGGCTTGGCCAGAAGGGTGTCAGGATGTCAGGAGGTGGTGAGGGCTGTGTTTCAGGTGAGAGAAGCAGTGCTGGAGACTGGGATGCACAGGGGAGGAGGACAGCCCCAAGGCTGGGCCAGGCACCTTTGCTCAGGAACCTTTGCTGCGTGGCTGCAGCAGCCTCCCAGGAGCCTTGGTGTCTCCTCGGCACAGCCCACATGGACCAGAAAGAAGCCTGGGGCAGGTGGGGCCTGAAAAGGTCCTGCTGGGGATCAGCACCCTGCCCTTTCTTTGACAGGACACATCAAAGGGGCTGCTTGGTGAAAGCACTGCTGAGCACCCGTGCTCCCTGTACCCATGCTCTGATTTACTGCTTGAATCACTCCCCAGGAGGGCCACTCACATCTCCCGAAGCAGCTCCATCTCCAACAGCCTCAGCGGGGCCCATTACAACTCCAGGAACTCTTACTCCTGCGACCGCCCTTCACGCGGCGTAATTGTTACCCAAGGGCTTGACAGAACAAACTCTAACGAACATTTCCTTGCCACTAATTCTCTGTACGCTCATCAGGCGGCTGATAGGAGAAACTGCCTCTGAGAAAGTTTTGCTAGACTTTAATGAGTTCCCTCTGATGCTGTCTTGACACCTGCACACTCAGTTAGGACAAATAAGACATTTGTTCACTGAAAATCATGGCACATATGAACTCATTCAAAAACCAAATATCATCTTATAACATTGTGAAGGTGGGTTTTCAAGCTCTCTCACCTGACTGTGAGATGTTCCAACACAAGCACCCCAGCCACATCCCTAGAGCCAGGCAGGTGGCCAGGAAACACACAAACCAATACACAGATCTGAGTCCCATGAGATGAAGGAAGATCAGAGGAGGGTTAGTGATGGGGCCTCCCAAACAACAAACATCAGCTAGGACAAAGATCAAGCTGAGGGGAAAAATATCGTTTACAATGACAGGCAAACAAACATCTGTAGAAACAGAGACAGAGGCAAAAGCCACCTCAGTGGAGAATGAACTGGCTGAAGAATTAAAAACACAAATGAGCATCATGCACACACAGATTTTTTTCTTTCAACAAATGTAACATATAACAATAGCATCATGGAGAATATTTGTCAGGTTTTGGCCAATTCTAGAAAATCATTTTGTCTGACTATATTAAAGAATTAAACTGAGGGCAAAAGTTGAAGTGACTGGATTTGTCTATTTTTAAATTCAGAACAACAGCTTTTTCCCTTTATAAATAGCTCGATGGATATTTTTACAATAAAACATTACTTTTAAGACATTAAGAGGATATGAAAAAACTGAAACATTTTGCTTCAGGATGAGTGGCAGCAGCTGTAGCCCAAAATTAAACTGGGGAATGAGCAGACCTGGTAGGCAGGAGAGGATGGGGGACAAAAAAGTCGCAGGTCAGGTGCAGAAAAGGTGCTGGTTGGTGAGCCTCTCTGGCCAAGCCTTGTGCCTGAGCATCAAACTGTGCTCATCTTATTAAACTCTCTTCCTAACTCCTGTCTGTATTCATGTCCTCTGTATGACACTGAGGTGTGTAATGTGTTGGTGAGCTTCAAGCTGGACCAGCCCACAGGCAGGAGGAGACCAGTGTCTGGCAAGAAAGAGCCCCAGTGAGAGATGGAGACTGGTGCAGGGTCTGGGCATGGATCCAGGATGGTAAAGGCATTGCTCTGTGCCTGTGCTGACCTGCATGCCTGGCTGTCTGAGTGCTCTGCGTGTGTACATGGCCTGGGAACAGGGGCCTCGTCTCCCCCGGCTGGATTTGAGGAATGGGGAAAAGCAGCAGCCTTGCCTTCAGCAAACCAGGGGGATAATTCCCCTCAGTCATAAAGTTCACTGGGTTGGCCTTTCCTTAAGACAACCTTCACATGGAATGATTTCACTTTTAAGGTGTTCACCTCAGGGACTATAGATGAAACCAACCAAGAGCTGAACAGCTCTACTGGCAACATTTGATGTCAGCTGTGGTGACCTGGGCAAGTGGTTTCACCAGGCTTAAAGTCGCTGCAGGAAAGATTGATCAGAGGGATGAAATCACAAAAGAAATGGTTACACCCAGCGGGAAAAACAGATGACATTGTTACCATACAGACATCCCGGGAGTCCTCACCAGGGCAGCTAAATATTACTGTCTGTAAATGCTGAAGAGTGTAACAGCAAAAGGCACCACGTGCCAGTTCTCTTCGGCTGTACAGAAAGCCTGAATGAGAGGAGAGTCCTTCTGATGCCTAAACACAGCCCTCAAGGAATCATTTCATATCTTAGATTACCAAGGACAATGGCATGGCAGCATCATGGGGTCTCCGCAAGAGACACATGTGCTTCTGTGTTGGAAGCCAGAGACCAGACAGGGTGTCATAGGACATTGGGAAGTGATGGAAGAATCACTAAGGCCTTGAACATCTCCACTTTATACAGAACCATGCAATTAACTTGTAAAGTTGTTAAACTACATAAGGTAATGCCCAGTTTGTTGATCTCTTACCATACAGCGTCCTTTTGGCCTTCTTTCTTATGAGAGGTGGAGTAACCACGTGTTCTTTCTCGCCCTTGTTTGTGTCACTTTCCTCCACAAAAGAGTTTTCTCCCAAACAGGTTTTTCAGGGCAGCTTTCACCTCCCGGTTCCTGAGAGTGTAGATCAAGGGGTTCAGAGCTGGGGTAACAGCACTGTACATGAGAGACACTTGCACATCCCTTTTCAAGTTGCTTCCCGAGGAGGGAGGTGTGTAATTGAAGAGCACAGGTATGTACAGGAGTGCAACAACGGTGAGGTGGGAAGCACAGGTGGAGAATGTCTTCCATCTTCCTTCCAAGGACTGGACCTTCTGGAAGATGAAGGAGATGATGTAGAAGTAGGAGAGGACTATGAGAATGAAGGGACCTAGAGCAATAGATGTGGTGACAACATTGAGGAGGGTCCTGTTGAGGCTGGTACTGCTGCAAGCCAAATTCAAGAGTGGCTTGATGTCACAGAAGAAGTGATGAATGTGATTGTGGCCACAGAAACTCACCTGAGAGGTCATGACGAGGTGCATCATGGCATGTACAAAACCAGTAGACCAGCTGGCCCCAGCCAGTAGATGACAGGTCTGTGGGCTCATGACCAGGGTGTAGCGCAAAGGGTTGCAAATGGCCACGTAGCGGTCATAGGCCATGGCAGCCAGGAGAACAACCTCAGTACTGCCCAGGAAGTGGAAGAAGTGGAGCTGTGTCAAGCACCCATCAAAAGAGATGGTCTGGTGCCCAAAGAGGAAGCCAGTCAGCATCTTGGGAACAGTGACCATAGAGAGGAAAATGTCCAGGCAGGAGAGGTTTCCCAGGAAGAAGTACATGGGGGTGTGGAGCCGCGGCTCAGCCATCACCACACTCACAATGACACCATTGCCCAGAAGACTGGTCAGGTAGAGCAACAGAAAGATAAAGAAGAAAAGGTGCTGCAGACCCCGAACATCTGTGAGGCCCAAAAGGATGAACTTGCCGACCTCGGAATGGTTCGGCATTGCTGGAACAAGAAGAAGCAAAGGCAGAAGGTCAAGTTCCCCAGCTGGGAGGAGGAACAGCATCACAGAACTCATTTACTTCTGTGCTGTTGTAACACAGACTAATGCAGGAAAGAGCAAACCAGAAATATGCAATCAAACAAAAATGCTGTACAGACCCAGAGAACCCCAATACAGTCAGCTCCTACTTTATGTTCAGAGCAAGGAAAAGATCAGAAAATATCTCAGAGGGGAAAATATTAAAAGAAGCTCTTCCATCTATGCTCAACAGCAGAACACACAAGAGGTAAAACATTTCTTCTGCTGCTTCACATTTCAATTCCACTGGTCTCTACCTTCCTGCTACGACCTTTGATTTCATCCATAAAGATTCTTACTCCTTGTGTTACCCTCTCCTGATGATTTCTTTCTACGATTGTGCCTGCATTTGAGTAAAACAGTTACTCTTTTGATTTCTAACAGTTAACATCTCTTTCAGACTATTTTTTCATCTGAAAAATAGCACAATTCCCATTCTAATCTCAAGATCTCCAGATGGTGCTCAAAGGTCCCACACCATCAGTAGCATTTGGTTTGAGAGAAAAGACAGAGGGTGCCGTAGCATGGGGCCTGTTTTGGGCTCATTTCTGTTGAGCAGCAGCAGATGAATGGGACACAAGGTGGCATCTCATGTCCTAAGGCACCGTGATGGAGCAAGATTGAATTGGCAGGAGCCAAGTTGGCTGCTGCAAGTTGCAGACAAACCAGGCTCAGCACACTAAACGCTGATCATCCTGCCCTGCTGACACTGCGGGATCACTTCTGGCAGCATCGCCGCTCCCCTCAAATGCCAACGAGCACACCCACACTTTCACTGTCATTCTGACACATCTCTCCCCAGGCACTCAGGGATCTCACCATAAAAGCACAGGACTCTGAAGCCAAAAGGGAATTTAGGCATCTGCTCTAAAGAACTGATCCTGTTGCTCTGAAAACCCTTGCAGACTGATCTCCCAGCAAGCTCAGGTGACACCATCAGAGTGGACAATAATGCAGGTTGAGCACAATTGGAGTCACCCACCTGCACCTGCAGAGGCAGAGGTAGAGGGGAGCTGCTCTGGGGGATGCAGATGCTGCAGTTCCTGGCACAGCACTTGCCACCTTCAGGCACCAGAGCCTTCCTCAATGAAATCCATCTGCAGGAAGAGATCGGTCTGTTAGGGGTGTCCCACAGACCCCTCTGATTCTGACTGTTCTTCCCTGGCAACCACAGCTGATCCAATCCCTTTCCCCTGCTCCTTCTAAGCACTGTTTTCATCCTCTTTCTAACATTTCCCTTCAGCCTCTGAGATGCTGACTGCTATTATCTCCCATTAACTGATAAATACTTCCAGTCAAAGGAAAATTCCAAGCTGCTGTTTTTCAATTTTGAAACCCTTCCTTTCACACAAAGGCAAAGAAAACCTCTGCCTGCTGCAACTTGCCTATTCTACCAACCACAGCAATCACATAATAAAGAAAGACAACTCTGCACACGCTTCCACTCACTCCCAACCAGCATGGGCATTGCTGTTGCAGGAGCAAGGGTGAGGATAAACCAACCTCTTCTGTGGAGCTGAAAGACTGAGAATTTCTCTTCTCCTCCTTTTTTTCATATCTGCTTGGATTCCCTCCAGCTGACAGTTTCAGATGCAGTTGTGATGACAAGAACTCCTGCAGCTTCCCAGGTGCTTGGAGTTATTCATGTAGGATGCCAGGAGGAAGCTTTGCAAACTGTACCAGAAATCTCTGATGACTGAGTCAGAGAGGGGGAGAGGCTTTTTATCACATCCAGAAAGACCAACAATATCCTGGGGGCTGGAAATTTCCTAATGCTGTCATCTGTCTCCTGAGATGGGATCTCTGATTCCATGGGGAGATGCAGAGCACTGAGAAAAATATTCTCTGAACACCATGCTTTGACGAGGCATCTGCAACACAGGGGAGGGGAAATGAAGCAGCCCACACACATGAGATGACAATAAAATAACCGCCTCAAACCAACAGACAAACAAAGACCATCAACACCCTCAAAATATCTCCATCTCCCAGCACAGACTTCTTGGCTGCAATTTCTACTCACAATAGAGTCCTCTTGGCAGCCCAAACCATCCCAGTTTTGCATTGTATGCTTTAGTTTCCGTCCTGTGGAAAAGGTCCCACCACTCTTTCCAGACACACCACGTTCAATTCCAGTCCAAGTAGCTCAGCTGTTGGTGTGCAAACCCCACAGGAACTTCTGGATCACACAAAGGCCTCTTTCCAGGAAGGCGGCTTTCACATTTCCTCTAGAAAGCCTCTGGCACTTCAGCTCCAGGATCTGGCTTTGAAAACCCAGATGTTCAGCACAGTTTTGTAGAAACACAGAACAAGGTAGGTCGGATGAAGCCTATGCTGTCTCCGATCCTTCCCCTGCTCAATGCAGCCCAGCTGGATATGGTCTGACCAAAAGCATATTCCATACCATACAGCATTATGCTCTGCAATAAGAACTGAAGGAGGGAGCTGCATTTTGCTTAGGGCCTGGCTGGCCATCAGTCGGCTGGCACTGAAGAATCAGCACCTCTTGTTTTTCTTTGGTTTGTTTTTCTTCGTTTTGGGTGGGGTTTATTTCTTTTTGTTGTTTTGTTGTTGTTATTGAACTGCCTGGGAACATCCCATCAGGGTTCACAGACTTTGATATGTCTGGTATTTCCTGACCTGATCATCTTCCACCAAGGGCACATCATCCTTACTCCGGACTCTCTCCCTGATCTCTAGGGCCTGGGATTCCTGAGGGCTGGTCTTGCTAATAAAGACTAAAGCATTAAAGGCATTCAATGTATCAGCTTTTTCTAGGACTGGTGTCACCCGACTCATTCAGCAATGGGCCAGATTTTCCCTAGCCTGTGTTTTGCCACCTATGTGCTTAGAGAAGTCCTTCTTGCTGTCTTTGATATCCCTGGCCAGGTTCAACTGCGCCTCTGCATGCTGACTGAGGGAAAATATTTGAAAAATAATAATTCTTAAGTATCTAATGCACTCCCATGCTGAAAACTCCCAGACGGATGCTTTAGGGCATGTAACTGTGGTTGATCACCACCCCCAACACACGCACATGCACGCACACACACGTCTGACACACTGGAGGAATGCTCTGAAGAGACAAACAGAAGCTGGGAGCCCTTGAGGCTACAGGGAGGATGGTGAAACAATTGTTCATAGTTGTTGCAGGAGAAACTAAAATCATCTCCATATAAAATGAAGCTGAAGGGGACTCTTTTTTTCTGAGAAACAGACAAAAAAAACCCCAGTTGTACTTAAAAAAATGCAGACCTGGAGCTGGGGAAAACTCATTTTAGGATTATACCTATTGTTAAAGTAACATAGATTAGGTATTTATTGGGAGGAAAACAAACTTTGCCAGGCCCAGCAGTGTCACAAGTGGGAGCTGGACAAGCTGAACACAGGTATGTTCATCCACACGGCTTCAGGCACTGAAAGAGCAGATGGTTTCATTTCAACTACTACCCTGGGCAGCCTCTTCCAGTGCCAAACCACCCTTTCTGTGTGTGAACACTTTTATTCATTTAAACTTGTTCAGGATTGGATTGTATTTTTGCAGGTTAAAAATGAAAATAACAAAGCTAGAGCACTTCTGCTTGAGTCAAAACAGGAGACAGAAAGCCACAGGATCTCCCTATCACTAAGCTTAGAGCACTAAGAATTAAATTAATTTCAGCTAATTCCAGCTATCCAAAAATCTGGTCATTGTATACTCACTTCATCGTTCATGATACTGCGAGTCCTGTCACCCTCAGACATCATCTCTGCAGAAAAGAAATTGTGCTTCTGTCTTGTGCTATATTTCTCACCATTAAATCTCAGCTCATTGTAAGATGGTTGATGCACAGGTCTGTAGACACTGAGAGGCTGAAGTTAACTCAGGGACTCCCAGCCCACCCAAAGTGAAGTATTCTGTCCCATCACAGATGCCACTCGTAACCCTAAGGTGCCTTGTCCTGTGGGGCTGTCTATTTCTATCTCTATGAAATAAATACAGAACGGTTGTTTGAAATGTGTAGTTTTGTCTTCTGTTCACCTCATTTAGAGGAGATGAATCTCAGCCTGTGATAGCTAAAGATGATCTTGTGTAGACTCCCCAGCTGAGATTTGTTACGCTGGGGTCACTCTCATCTCCAATCCAAGTTTCGTGTTCAAACCTCATTTTACTTGCAGTTGTAGTTATTTCAGAGCCCCTGGGTCTGCCCCAAGCTGTGAATGCTCTTGTAGTGTGTTTTTTTCTGTGTTTTAGGATAGAACTTGTTGAGAAAATGAAGTCAGGAAACCAAACCTCCACTGATCACTTCTTCCTTTTGAGGTTTGCCTTCCAAGGCAAGGCACAGCTCCTGTTTCTCACACTGATTTCCATCATGTTCCTGGCCGTCTTGATAGGCAACTCTCTAATTGTTGTCATCACCACCATTGACCCTGTCTTACACGTATTCCTAAGGAATCTGGCCTTGAGAGATATCTGCTGCAGCCTGAGCATCATCACCAAGATGCTTGTGATTCTGCTGTGGGAGAGAAAAAACACTTCCTTCAGCAGCAGGGATTGCTGCTGCAAGATGGCCCTTGGGTCTTGGCAGTCTGGCATCCCTGTGGCTCTGGACATCACCACATGGTTATTCACCCTGCCCTTCTGCAGGAGAAACATGGTTGATCATTACTTCTGCAATGTTTCTCCTGTGCTGAAGCTGGTGTTTGCAGACACAGCTTCGTTTGAACTCCTGATTTTCATTTCTACCATCTTAGTGCTGATTTTCTTTTTCCTGATCACCATCTCCCACCTCCGCATTATCCATGCTGTATTTCAGATCCCCTTGGCTGTGGGCCAGAGGCAAGCCTTTTCCACCTGTGGTAGTGACACTTTTCTACAGCATAACAGGCATCATTCACTTGTGGCCCAAGTCCAGCCTCCCACCCAAAATGAAGAACATGCTTTCCTCTCTTACTCAGTTGTCACACCCATGCTCAACCCCATCGTCTACAGCTTAAGGAACGAAGAGGTCAAGAAAAGCCTTAGGAGATGCATCAACAAGTGTTACTCAGGAAGACAGTTTCTCCATCCAGGTGATGGATTCCTTGTAGCTGCACAGAACAGAACTGTTTCCCTAGTAAAAAAAAACCATAAATATGAAGTGGAACACTTTTCAAAGAGACCTGTGCTATTTAAGCAATATTTTGCTCTAAAATCCATAAAATACCTTTGCCTTTTGGACTCAGTACATTAGACTGAACGATAGCTGCTGTCGCTCTGTCCTTGCAAACAAATTGGTAAAGCTGACCAGCACAGGAACATTACAACAGCGGGTTATGAAGTTCTTATCCTCCCCCATCATTTCACCTCCGTGTCCACACATCTAGCAAGTCTCTGGTGTAGGAAAAAATGAAGCAAAAGTGGCAACTTGGAACTTCATCACAACATCTCCTCAATAATGAGTTGAGAAACAAGTTCATCCCTTCTGACTGGAGGGGAGGAGCTGGCTCTTCTGGAAGCATCCTTCCTGCTGATGGGAAAGACTGGGTTCAAATCTAGACTTGAATCAGCTATGATTTGCTTCCTCTCAGAACAAAGATCTCTTTCCCAACCCAGTCTGTAACTTGCACACTGCAACACAGAAAGGGAAAAGAGAAACATTGTCAGCAGAAGCTTTCTTTCAGTTATTTCCCTTCTCCTGAAGGCTGAAAGAAAACTGTGGGAGAGAACTGGTTCTTAACTCTCTGAACCTGATACTTTCTGTCTGGTTCTTGTTCTGGCTGACCAGAAGGAGTGTTCATTAAAGTGAAATGTGACTGGTACTTTTATTTTCTCCCTGTGTATTTTGATCTAACTTCACCTTATATTTTCTAACTTCACCTTATATTTTCTCTTTCAATTTGCGTGGTTAATACCTAATTCACATCACTGCCACATAGACCAGGAGTAGTAAAGACTCTCTGATACAAACACAAAGGGCCAACTCTGCAATTTTATGACAAGGTTACCTGGTTAATGGACGAGGGAAGGGCTGTGGATGCGGTGTACCTGGACTTTTGTAAAGCCTTTGACACCGTTTCTCACGGTGTTTTGATTGATAAACTGGCTGCCATTGGCCTGGACGGGCACAGCCTCTGCTGGGTGAAAAACTGGCTGGATGGCCGGGCCCAGAGGGTGGTGGTAAACGGAGTTAAATCCAGTTGGAGGCCGGTCATGAGGGGTGTTCGCCAGGGTTCAGTGCTGAGTCCAGTCCCGTTATATATCTTTATTAATGACCTGGATGAAGGTATCGAGAGCACCCTTAGCAAGTTTGCAGATGACACCAACTTGGGTGGCAGTGTTGATCTACTTGAAGGAAGGGAGGCTCTGCAAAGATATCTGGACAGGCTGGATCAATGGGCTGAGACCAATGGGATGAGGCTTAACAAGACCAAATGCCAAGTCCTGCACTTGGGGCACAACAACCCCGTGCAGAGTTACAGGCTGGAGAGCTGTCTGGCAGAGAAGGACCTGAGGGTGTTGGTTGACAACGCGTTGAATATGAGCCAGCAGTAGGCCAGGTGGCCAAGAAGGCCAGTGGCATCTTGGCCTGTATCAAAAACAGTGTGGCCAGCAGGACGAGGGACGTTATTTTCCCCCTGTACTCGGCATTTGTGAGGCCACACCTTGAGTACTGTGCTCAGTTTTGGGCCCCTCACTACAAGAAGGACACTGAGGTGTTGGAGCGCGTCCAGAGAGGGGTGACAAGGCTGGTGAAAGGGCTGGAGAACAAGTCCTATGAGGAACGGCTGAGGGAACTGGGGTTGTTTAGCTTGCAGAAGAGAAGACTGAGGGGAGACTTCATCACTGTCCACGGCTGCCTGAAAGGAGGCTGTGGGAGAGTGAGTGTTGATCTCTTCTCACAAGTAACAGGACAAGGGGAAATGGCCATAAGTTGCACCAGGGGAGCTTCAGACTGGATATTGGGAAGAATTTCTTTACTGAAAGGGTGGGCGGGCAGGCACTGGAACAGCTGCCCAGGGAGGTGGCTGAGTCACCATCCCTGGAGGTGGGGTATTTAAAAGAAGGATAGATGAGTTCTTAAGGGACATGGTTTAGCGGATGAGGGGTGCAGTTGGACTCGATGGTCTCAAAGGTCTTTTCCAACCAGAAGATTTTATGATTGTATGATTCTGCCACACTGGGTATACGTGGGGAGGTTTTGGTAGTGGAGAACTGCAGGTCATGGAAAGCCCATGCTAACAAAGCAGGTTTATCCTTAAGGAGTGCAGCCCCCAGAGAGGACTCACACTGGCGTAGGAGAGAAGCATGAGGAGGAAGGAGCTGCAGAGGCAAACTGTTCTGAACTGACCACAACCCCTATTCCTCACCCCCCTGTGCAGCATGGGGCTGGGAGGAGGGAGGAGAGTTGGGAATGCAGGAGTGATGTTCAGCCTTGGAAGTGTAAGAAGAGGTGGGGGGAAGGTTTTTTAGTTTTGTCTTGGTTTCTCACTATCCGATACATCTTAATTGGCAATAAATTAAAACATTTCTCAATGAACCTGGAAAAAGTGGTGGGACCTTTTCCACAGGACTGAAAACAAAGTCTACGATGCAAACCTGAGATGCTTTGGGCTGCCAAGAGGACTCTATCGTGACTAGAAATTCCAGCCAAGAACTCTGTGCTGGGATATGGAGATATTTTGTGGGTGTTGATGGTCTTTGTTGGTTTGGGTTGGTTATTTTATTGTCATCTCATGTGTGTGGGCTGCTTCATTTTTCCTCTCCTGTGTTGCAGGTGCCTCGTCAAAGCATGGTGTTCAGAGAATATTTTTCTCAGTGCTCTGCATCTCCCCATGGAATCAGAGATCCCATCTCAGGAGACAGATGACAGCATTAGGAAATTTCCAGCCCCCAGGATATTGTTGGTCTTTCTGGATGTGATAAAAAGCCTCTCCCCCTCTCTGACTCAGTCATCAGAGATTTCTGGTACAGTTTGCAAAGCTTCCTCCTGGCATCCTACATGAATAACTCCAAGCACCTGGGAAGCTGCAGGAGTTCTTGTCATCACAACTGCATCTGAAGCCGTCAGCTGGAGGGAATCCAAGCAGATATGAAAAAAAGGAGGAGAAGAGAAATTCTCAGTCTTTCAGCTCTACAGAAGAGGTTGGTTTATCCTCACCCTTGCTCCTGCAACAGCAATGCCCATGCTGGTTGGGAGTGAGTGGAAGCGTGTGCAGAGTTGTCTTTCTTTATTATGTGATTGCTGTGGTTGGTAGAATAGGCAAGCTGCAGCAGGCAGAGGGTTTTCTTTGCCTTTGTGTGAAAGCAAGGGTTTCAAAATTGAAAAACAGCAGCTTGGAATTTTCCTTTGACTGGAAGT
This sequence comes from Tapera naevia, assembly GCA_033556795.1. Lineage (NCBI taxonomy): Eukaryota > Metazoa > Chordata > Aves > Cuculiformes > Neomorphidae > Tapera > Tapera naevia. The sequence goes on from JAUMJJ010000353.1 coordinate 1,083,558, forward strand.
ATTTATCAGTTAATGGGAGATAATAGCAGTCAGCATTTCTGAGGCTGAAGGGAAGTGTAAGAAAGAGAATGAAAACAGTGCTTAGAAGGAGCAGGGGAAAGGGATTGGATCAGCTGTGGTTGCCAGGGAAGAACAGTCAGAATCAGAGGGGTCTGTGGGACACCCCTAACAGACCGATCTCTTCCTGCAGATGGATTTCATTGAGGAAGGCTCTGGTGCCTGAAGGTGGCAAGTGCTGTGCCAGGAACTGCAGCATCTGCATCCCCCAGAGCAGCTCCCCTCTACCTCTGCCTCTGCAGGTGCAGGTGGGTGACTTCAATTGTGCTCAACCTGCATTATTGTCCACTCTGATGGTGTCACCTGAGCTTGCTGGGAGATCAGTCTGCAAGGGTTTTCAGAGCAACAGGATCAGTTCTTTAGAGCAGATGCCTAAATTCCCTTTTGGCTCCAGTGTCCTGTGCTTTTATGGTGAGATCCCTGAGTGCCTGGGGAGAGATGTGTCAGAATGACAGTGAAAGTGTGGGTGTGCTCGTTGGCATTTGAGGAGAGCTGCGATGCTGCCAGAAGTGATCCCGCAGTGTCAGCAGGGCAGGATGATCAGCGTTTAGTGTGCTGAGCCTGGTTTGTCTGCAACTTGCAGCAGCCAACTCGGCTCCTGCCAATTCGATCTTGCTCCATCACAGTGTCTTAGGACATGAGATGCTTTCTTTGCCTTAGTTTTCAACAGTAAGGAAGTCTGTTCGCTAGACATTTGGTCCTCCGAAGTGGTTGATGGGGGCAGGGTGCAATATGGCCCTCCTGCAATCCATGAGGAGGAAGTTAGAGATCTGCTGAGCCACTTGGACCCTCATAAGTCTATGGGGCCGGAGGGGTGATGAGAGAGCTGGCAGATGAGCTTGCTAAGCCTCTCTCCATCATCTTTCAGCAGTCCTGGCTCACCGGAGAGGTCCCGGAAGACTGGAAGTTGGCCGATGTGACGCCCATCCACAAGAAGGGCCGTAAGGATGATCCAGGTAATTACAGACCTGTCAGCCTGATCTCGGTCCCAGGTAAAATTATGGAGCAGATAATACTGGGTGCAATCATGCAGCACCTGCAGAACGGCCAAGAGATCAGGCCCAGCCAGCATGGGTTTAGGAGGGGTAAGTCCTGCCTGACCAACCTGATCTCCTTTTATGATCATGTGACTCGCCTGGTGGATGACAGGAAGGCTGTGGATGTGGTATACCTGGACTTTAGCAAGGCCTTTGACACTGTCTCCCACAGTAGACTCCTAGGGAAGCTGGCAGCCCGTGGCTTAGATGGGAGCACTCTGTGCTGGGTTAGGAATTGGCTGGATGGCCGAGCCCAAAGAGTGGTGGTCAATGGTGTCTCATCCAGTTGGCGGCCGGTCACCAGTGGTGTCCCCCAGGGATCAGTGTTGGGTCCAGTCCTGTTTAATATCTTTATTGATGATCTGGATGAGGGGATTGAGTCCATCATCAGCAAGTTTGCAGATGATACCAAGCTGAGAGGAAGGGTTGATCTGCTAGAGGGTAGGATGGCCCTACAGAGGGACCTGGACAGATTGGAGAGCTGGGCTGATTCTAATGGGATGATGTTTAATAAGTCCAAATGTTGGGTACTTCATTTTGGACAAAACAATACCATGCAGAGCTACAGACTGGGGACAGAGTGGCTGGAGAGTAGTCAGGCAGAAAGGGAACTGGGAGTGCTGGTTGACAGGAAGCTCAACATAAGCCAGCAGAGTGCCCAGGTGGCCAAGAAGGCCAATGGCATTCTGGCCTGCATCAGGAATAGTGTGGCGAGCAGGACCTGAGAAGTTATCGTCCCTCTGTACTCAGCACTGGTCAGGCTTCACCTTGAATATTGTGTGCAGTTCTGGGCCCCTCAGTTTGGGAAAGATGTCAGGATGCTGGAGTGTGTCCAGAGGAGGGCAACGAAGTTTTGTGTTTGATTGCACATGTTCTGGTTTGCTCTTTCCTGCATTAGTCTGTGTTACAACAGCACAGAAGTAAATGAGTTCTGTGATGCTGTTCCTCCTCCCAGCTGGGGAACTTGACCTTCTGCCTTTGCTTCTTCTTGTTCCAGCAATGCCGAACCATTCCGAGGTCGGCAAGTTCATCCTTTTGGGCCTCACAGATGTTCGGGGTCTGCAGCACCTTTTCTTCTTTATCTTTCTGTTGCTCTACCTGACCAGTCTTCTGGGCAATGGTGTCATTGTGAGTGTGGTGATGGCTGAGCCGCGGCTCCACACCCCCATGTACTTCTTCCTGGGGAACCTCTCCTGCCTGGACATTTTCTACTCTACGGTCACCGTTCCCAAGATGCTGACTGGCTTCCTCTTTGGGCACCAGACCATCTCTTTTGATGAGTGCTTGGCACAGCTCCACTTTTTCCACTTCCTGGGCAGTACAGAAGCTGTGCTCCTGGCTGCCATGGCCTATGACCGCTACGTGGCCATTTGCAACCCTTTGCGCTACACCCTGGTCATGAGCCCACAGACCTGTCATCTACTGGCTGGGGCCAGCTGGTCTACTGGTTTTGTACATGCCATGATGCACCTCGTCATGACCTCTCAGGTGAGTTTCTGTGGCCACAATCACATTCATCACTTCTTCTGTGACATCAAGCCACTCTTGAATTTGGCTTGCAGCAGTACCAGCCTCAACAGGACCCTCCTCAATGTTGTCACCACATCTATTGCTCTAGGTCCCTTCATTCTCATAGTCCTCTCCTACTTCTACATCATCTCCTTCATCTTCCAGAAGGTCTGGTCCTCGGAAGGAAGATGGAAGACATTCTCCACTTGTGCTTCCCATCTTTCCATTGTGGCACTGTTTTACACCCCTGTGCTCTTCAATTACACATCACCCTCTTCAGGAAGCTCCCTGAAAAGGGATGTGCAAGTGTCTCTCATGTACAGTGCTGTTACCCCAGCTCTGAACCCCTTGATCTACACTCTCAAGAACCAGGAGGTGAAAGCTGCCCTGAGAAAACTCACCAACACATTACACACCTCAGTGTCATACAAGAGGACATGAATACAGACAGGAGTTAGGAAGAGAGTTTAATAAGATGAGCACAGTTTGATGCTCAGGCACAAGGCTTGGCCAGAGAGGCTCACCAACCAGCACCTTTTCTGCACCTGACCTGTGACTTTTTTGTCCCCCATCTTCTCCTGTTTGCCAGGCCTGCTCCACTCCATTCCAGCTCTCTTTCTCTGCCCCTGCCTCTATCCAAAAAAAAGCCCCACCTTTCCCTCTTTGTCCCAGTTTTGCTGTCTCTTCCCCCAAACTGGGTTTTCCTTGGTAGGACACTTACCTGGGCCATCTCAGATGTACATGATAGTGCTTAGTGCAGCTACCTGTGCGTTGTCACCCTATTCCCTGCCCTGAAAGGCCCTTTGACCCCCTTTCTCTGTCTGTGAAGTATGGCTCTTTCTCACATCGCTCCTCCTTAACCCCTTACGGATCCCAGCCATCACTGGCAGAGCTCTCCAGCTCTTGTTATCCACCATGTCCAGCAGCATCTCATGTTTTGTTCAGTAGTTTTCCACATCCCACACAGAGCTGAGCCTCAAGCTAGGGAGGGCTCAGTCACTGGTCTGCATGTCAAAATTGCTCACTCTCCAAAGGCGGAGTGATCACTTGCTAGAAGGGCTCAGTACAAAAGGGATCTAAATAATCAGCTGAGACTTGAGATCAATGCAGAATTCAGCTCATTTCACCAAAATTGTCTTCCAAAAGTACTAAATCTCTCCTTTGCTCTCTCACACCTGCACTCAGCCCTTAAACCTTAACCTTTATAAAGAAACACATACCCTCAGTATTGCAGTATATACAAAATCATGGCTCTGAAAATCTCCATTCCAATATTCGTCCTATTTCAGGCACTTTGAATTGAAAAGCAACACCCAGAGATACAGAAGGTTTCTGTCTGAGACCCAGAGGGACATAACCCAGGGGCAAGAGGATAGGTGGGCTGAAAGCCATGCAGTGTCAGCACAAGCACCCTCTAGGCTGCCAGCCAGCACCACCAGCAAACTTGGGTGATTCCATAATCCTGACAGCCAGGGATCCCTCCCTGAGGCAGAGCACTTCTCTTTGCAGGAATTGTGAACTCCTGTATCAAACTGGATCGTCAAAGCATACAACATAAATCTCCGCATGGAGGCAGGCAAGCACTTTTGGATCACATCTGATCTCATTCTGATGCAGCAGACCAAGAGGGGCACAGGACATCTTGCACTTCAAGAGGAAAGGAGTCAACCTATGACTCAGGGGAAAAGACCTTCAAGAACCAAGCAGAACCTCGGTGCAGACAAGTCGGGAGGATGAGCTCAAGGGGAACAGTTACTGAGTTACACAAATTAAGTCTCAGAGCTGAGCCAAGTCAGAAGAAGAGGAAGCTTCACCAGCTGCAAACCTTAGAGCTAAGAAGAGAAGCGGGGTGCCTGGAAGCAGGAAGGAGAACCAAATAAGGAGCAGGGAGACCACAGCCCCTGGAATATCATTGGAGCAGCTGCTGCCTAGACAGCGTGTGAAGTGCGTGTGGCTGGAGTGAGTTGGATTCCTCTGTTCAGGATGTGCTCCTTCAGAAGCACCCAGCTCGGGCTAAAAATAAACTGATTCCCCAGCAGAACCTGGGTCTGAACTCTTTCCTACAGTCAGAGGCTAAGCCTGGATCCAGCTGCACCTGGACTGCCTCTCCAAGGGGTGGCTTAGAAAGCAAGGGGGTCCTGTCTGAACCTCGTGACTGAGCGAGAGGGTCTTGTGGGACCCTTCTGTAGCAGTCTGCTATGGGAAGGTCTTGTGTAACAAGTTGTTCCATGAAGGTGTGAGAAATGCTTTTAAATTCTCTTTGAGGAAGATTCACCCTGTTGGGCTTGAAATACCTATGAGGGGGAGAGAAGGTAAGGTGCAGGAATGCTTATGCAGGAATGCAGGGATGCTTCCCCAACAACTGGGGGAGGGTCCTGAGTGTTGAGCTGAGACCAAGCTTCTCGCATGTAAGCAGCTAAAAGTTAGATCAGAGAAGTCTTCTTCTAGGGAATATTCAAGAACAATTGCTGTCACTTCAGGAATGAGACCTGTGATGTGAGCTTGCAGTTGGTTCCCTACAGACAAGCTGAGATGGTACATAAATCTATTTTTCATCCTAACTTAGTGTGCAGGTCAAGTAAGAGCAGCAGCATAGAATCATAGAATTACCTGAGTTGGAAGGGATCCAAAAGGATCATCTAGTCCAACTCCTATCCCTACACAGGAGACTCCCAACATTCAAACTACACGACTGAGGGCATTGTCCAAATGCTTCTTGAATGCTGGCAGAATCAGTGCCATAACTGCTTCCCCAGGTAGCTGTTCCAGTGCTCCACCATCCACTGGGTGAAGAACCTTTTCCTAATATCCAATCTAAACATCCCCTTGCACATCTTCCTGCCATTCCCTCTTGTCCTACCATAGGTCACAAGAGAGAAAAGATCAGCACGTGTTTCACCCCCTTCCCCTGTGAGAAGGCAGCAAACAGCTATGAGATCCCCTCTCAGTCTCCTCCAGGCTGAAAAGACCAAGTGACTTCAGCCACTCCTCACACAACTTCCCCTCCAAACTCTTCACCAGCCTTGTGGCCTCCTCTGGACACTCTCCAGCAGTTTGATGTCCCTTTTATACTGTGGTGCCCAACACTGCACCCAGTACTCGAGGTGGGGCTGCACCAGTACAGAGCAAAGTGGGACAATCCCCTCCCTCTCCCAGCTGGCAATGCTGTGCTGGATGCACCCCAGGACACGGTTGCCCTCTTGGCTGCCAGGGCACACTTTTGGCTCATGCTCAACTTGCCGTTGACCAGAACCCCCAGGTCCCTCTCTGCAGGGCTGCTCTACGGCATCTCAGACCCCAGTCTGTCCGTGTATCCAGGGTTGCTGTGTCCCAGATGCAGAACCCGGCACTTGCCCTGGTTAAATTTCACACAGATGGTGATTGTCCAGCTCTCCAATTTGTCAAGATCCCTCTGCACCAGAGGGAACTGGAACAGCCGCTGGATTTGCAGCAGAGAGGGACCTTGGGGTTCTGGTTGACGGTCGTTTCTGACAGTGGTGAGAGGGTCACTTTTATCACCAAAAGCTTTGCCCTTCTTGAGTCCCGAGAGAAACAGTCAAAGAGACACGTTCTGCCACTTCAATTTTCCTTGGCAGCATCAGCCCCTGCTGGAAAAGGATGTTTATTTGGTTCGTTTGCAGTGCATTAATTTAACATCACCAGGATGAATAAGGCACAAAGCATCCTCCGTTGCATCATGTGCTTATTAAAAACTCTAAGATTAGCAAAACTTGCCCAAAGCCGACCAAGCCCCGGTCGCCCCGCCTGGCGTCATCCTCGCCACGGCAGGGAGGCGGGGTTGGTGACGCCTTTCGGGGGCGCCGAGGCTGAGCTCGGCCGGGAGCGGTGGGGCCGGGCGGGGCCGTGGGACGGCTCCCGGGGCGAGCTCGGGGCGAGCCCCTGTCCCCAGGCGGCACCGGCAAGGTGGGCTGAGGCTTACCCTGGCCGGGGCCGTGCAGGGCTGCAGCCCCGGCGCTCCCCATCCGCACCACGCGGTTTGCGGGGACGGCGGGGAGGCAAAAGCGCCGGGGGAGCCGCCGGTGCGGGGAGGGTGTCCGATTGCTGCGGGGTGGGAGAGAGCCAGGGTGCGAGAGAGGGTGCTGAGCCGGGCGTGCTTCTGGCTGCAGAGGGCAGTGACCTTCGAGGAGGTGGCCATCTACTTGATCCTCGAGGAGGTGATCATCTACTTGATCTTTGAGCAGGTGGCCGTCTACTTGATGCTTGGGGAGGTGGCCATCCACTTGATGCTCAGGGAGGTGATCATCCACTTGATCTTTGAGCAGGTGACCATCTACTTGATGCTCGGGGAGGTGGCCATCCACTTGTGCATGGAGTGGGCAGAGCTGGTGGGCTGGCAGCAGCAGCTGGGGGAGAGGGCGCAGTACCCACTGCTCTGGCGGGGGTCCCTAACCCAGCAGGAGAAACCTACCTCTAAAGCTGCCCCTTTCCTGGCATAGCAGGTGGAGTGTCCACCTGCCTAGGGACCTGCTGGGCAGGCCTCCCGTGCCCCAGTGACCCTGCTGTGCCACCCACCACACCTCTGCCCTTGCCCTTCCTTTGCCCGGGATGCTCCTACCTCTCCCAGCACTGCCCTTGGGGTGCTGGAGCCCCCAGTGCTACTCAGCAGCATCAGAATTTGGGCAGAGGTGTCCATCCAAGGAGCAGCAGGGTGTGCTGAGCCAAGTGTGCTTCTTGCTGCAGATGGCGGTGACGTCCGAGGAGGTGACCGTCAGCTTCTCCCGTGAGGAGTGGGCAGCAATGGCGGACTGGCAACGGCGGCTCTACCGGGAGGTCATGCTGGACAACTATGAGACTCTTGCCTCGCTGGGTGAGGACTCTTTCTGGCTCTGCCAGGCTGTGTTCAAGCTGGAATTCCCCTCTTGAACTGAGCTGGAGCCCTTGGAAGGGAAAGTCCAGCTGTGTCCATTGCTACCAGAGTGCTGGGTTCTAATTGCAGGTTTTCTCCTGCGCAAAGGCAGTCCTGGTAGAGAGTAGGGGTTGGGATGGGATGGAATAGATATTTTCAATGGGAAGGGACCTACAAGACTCAAGTGGTCCAACTGCCTGAGCACTTCAGGCCTGGCCAGAAACTAAAGCATGGTATTACAGGTATTGTCCAAATGCTGACAGCCTTGGGGCATCAACCAGGAAATCTGTTCAAGGGTTTGAACACTCTTGGTAAAGAAAAGCTTCCTTGTGTCTGATCTAAACCTCCTCTGGTGCAGCTTTGAGCCCTTCCCAGGTGTCTTGTGTGCAGGAGAGTGGCCAAGGTGATGAGGGCAAGGCAAAAGGAGACTGTAGGCACAGGGAAGAGGGAGCTAAAGTTACAACTGGGCAGGGGTCAGAGAAAGGAGTGGGCTGGGAGGAGATGCTGGGGCTGTGGGTGGTGGGGGCTGGCACTGCCATCCCAGCAGTGCTACTTCTCTCTGTGTCCCGGTCAGGCTTGGCTGCTGTCAAGGCAGAGATCATCTGCAAGGTGGAGCAAGAAGAGATCCCATGTGTGCCAGACCCCCCCAGGGCACAACAGAGGCACCGAAGCCCTGAAGCAGGTGGGTATTGGGGGTTTATGGGAGGGATGGGAGGATTCCAGCAGCAGGCATTTGGGGGCCTTACCCCACAGCCAGCCAAGCAGGAGCTGCAGGGTCTAGCAGGGCATCTTCACCTCCACTCCATCTTAGCCTCAAAGCTGCGCAAGAAGACCCCTCCGACCTGCCTGGAGTGCAACAAGACCTTCAGGAGCCAGAGTGTGCTGGCTGTCCACAAGCAGAGCCACACGGGTGAGCGGCCCTTCACCTGTGCTGACTGTGGGAAGAGCTTCAGCTGGAGAGGTGACCTGATCAACCACCAGCGCATCCACACCGGTGAGCGCCCGTTCACCTGCACTCAGTGCAACAAGAGCTTCAGCCGGAAGCAGCAGCTGGTCAGGCACCGGCGCATCCACACCGGTGAACGTCCCTTCACCTGCACTGACTGTGGGAAGAGCTTCAGCGAGAAGGGTGACCTGATCAAGCACCAGCGCATCCACACTGGTGAGAAGCGCTTTTCCTGTGCTGACTGTGGGAAGAGCTTCAGCCAGAAGGGCTCCCTGATCAAGCACCAGCACATCCACACTGATGAGCGTCCCTTCACCTGTGCTGACTGCGGCAAGAGCTTCAGAGACAAGGGTTACCTGATCAAGCACCAGCGCATCCACACTGGTGAGAGCCCCTTCGCCTGCACCGACTGTGGCAAGAGCTTCAGGCAGAAGGGTTACTTGATCAAGCACCAGCGCATCCACACCGGCGAGCGCCCCTTCACCTGCGCTGACTGCGGCAAGAGCTTCAGCCAGAAAGGCTCCCTCATCACGCACCAACGCATCCACACTGGCAAGCGCCCCTTTGCCTGCACCGACTGCGACAAGAGCTTCAGGCAGAAGGGTAACCTCATCAAGCACCAGCGCATCCACACTGGAGAGCGCCCCTTCGCCTGCGCTGACTGCGACAAGAGCTTCAGCTGGAAGAGCTCCCTGATCGAGCACCAGCGCATCCACACCGGGGAGCGCTCCTTCACCTGCTCTGACTGCGGCAAGAGCTTCAGCCGCAAGAGCACCCTCGTGACCCACCAGAACATCCACACCAGCAAACGCTCTTCGTCTGCCCAAGTGCCGCCAGATGTTCAACCTGAAGACCACACTGAAGTAGCACAAGCGCATCGCGCATCTGTAGAAGAAAAAGACATCGAAGATGAGGAGCTGCAGCTGTAAAAGAACTGAGGGAGTCTGTGAAACAACCCTGAGCCGAAGACATGAAAGAGAAATAGGATGATCTAACCAGGAACTTGCAAGCAACAACAACCCTGCTGAGATAAGAGCCTGGAATGGACTGAACTGGGAAGGGTTGAGCCTAATTTAAATATAATTAACATAGTAAAATGCCTGCCCTGTAGAAAAAATGACCCCAATCTTAGTAAAGCCCCTTCCCCTCTGAGCATGTGTAGAAAACTTGTAGGCCTGTGTACCTTTCAATGTAGATGCCCAAAGAAACCCTACAAACTGACAAAGTGACCTCCTGGTTGTTGTTTCTGTTCAGTTCAGCCTCCTCCCCATGCACCCGCTCCTTGTGTCCTGCACCCAGGTCCTGTTGCTGCTGGAAGCCTTGTCCAAGTGCAAGTAGAGGGGCTGGTGGCAGCGGGGAGAGCCCGGTGTCCTGCCCGTGGCACATTCCCGTGGACAGAGAAGTGTGAGGAGGAACGATGCCTTCACTAGAGAGTTAGACCTGCTGCGGGGCCGGTGATTACCCCGGCTGTCGGACGTTGTGGTGGAGCCCCGTGTTCCTGGGCAGGAGACACTGGAGAGGGCAGGAGCAGGTATGCAGCCAGCTTTTGGCAGGGCTGGAAGAGTCACCCTGCTCCAGCTGGGACCAGTGACCACTTGTGGGGATACACAGTAGGACTGGGACCCAGAGTGAGCGTGGCTGGGACTGTGGCCCCGTGCTGGCACTGTTCACATCCCCAGGTCATTGTTTGCTGTTTAGAAACCTTTTAAAAGCCATTTGCAATGGGTTGATGTAAAGACTGGGGTCGCCTTGCCCCTCCCTGCCGGCACAGGGTTGTCCCCTTCCTGGATTTTTTGTCCCCAGTGCTGTGTCCAGCCTGGCTTAGGCACCTCCCTGTGATCCCTCCGCGCCATGGCAGTCACAGCCCCGCCTTGTCTCGTGCACAGGGAGCCCAGTTCAGCTGCTGGTTGGAAAGGGGTGATTCTGGTACTTTCCAAGGACTAATTTTAATGTTACTATCAACGTCACAGCAGCCAAATCTCTGCTAATTGGAGCTTTGGCATCAGTGTGAAAAAAACACATGCTATAAAAAAAAATGCTATCGATGGATATTCTCTCTAACTTTCAAAATAATACTTAGATGAAACTTTACTTTAGCTTATATCAAAATATTCTATTCTTGTAATAGTAACTGCTTCTTGGATCAAATTGCTTCCTTTGGTACAAGAAGTAGTTACTCCTGCAAGAAGTGGAATATTTGCATTTAAACTAAAGTAGAATTAGTTTTCTATAGAATTAAAGTAACTTTATTTTTTGAAAGTTAGACAGAATGTTCCTCTGGTAGCATGTTTTTTTAATAGCATGTTTTTTGAAACAATATTTTTCCAGACACTGTTCTTTGAGAAACGATAATGTCTTGTGTTAAGTGTGGTATGTGCCAAACAGAGGTGTCTCCTTCTATAATCACCTCTATTTGCAGTCTTTCCCTATCTAAAATGCAAGGTCAGACACAGAGCTGGCTTAAAGTTAGCAGAGATTTGGCTGCTGTAAAGTTCATAATAAAATTAAAATTAGTCCTTTTAGAGTCATAGAAGATGCATAAGATTTCTGTGCAAATTTATACATAGGCATGTCAGTGGGAAATATATTTTGTAACTAGCTCTTGTGTCGTTATGCATGGTTGGTGGAAATCATTCCCTGAGGTGTCCAGCACTGAAATAAAGGATGATTGCTTTCTAAAACTCAAAACAAAGTCTTAGAAAATTTATTTGACAGTGGTTTTGGTATCATTTGGTGACCCAGATGGACTTGCTTTCAGGATTTTGAATCTGTGGGGTCGAGGATGCTCCAACCAGGAACCGAGAACTTCTTGGGGTGGGGGGGGGTGATGTCCAACCCCCTGGACTGCGTCTTGGGAGCAAGGATTCCACTGGTAAGAATTAAAGCATTTAAGCATCTTTCTGGATTTTGGTTTGAATGCCTGCTCTTAAGTCAGAGAGGCAAGGTGCTTGGGAGAAGGAAGGAAAACCAAATAAGGAGCATGGAGACCCCAGCCCCTGGAATATCATTGGAGCAGCTGCTGCCTGGACAGTGCATGAACCATGTGTGGCAGGGAGTGGGTTGGATCTTAGAGTGTAAGGGCATTATTGCCCAGGGATTCCCCTGTTCAGGATGTGCTCCTTCAGAAGCACCCAGCTCGGGCCAAAAATAAACTGATTCCCCAGCAGAACCTGGGTCTGAACTCTTTCCTACAGTCAGAGTCAAAGCCTGGATCCAGCTGCACCTGGACTGCCTCTCCAAGGGGTGGCTTAGAAAGCAAGGGGGTCCTGTCTGAACCTCGTGACTGAGCGAGAGGGTCTTGTGGGACCCTTCTGTAGCAGTCTGCTATGGGAAGGTCTTGTGTAACAAGTTGTTCCATGAAGGTGTGAGAAATGCTTTTAAATTCTCTTTGAGGAAGATTCACCCTGTTGGGCTTGAAATACCTATGAGGGGGAGAGAAGGTAAGGTGCAGGAATGCTTATGCAGGAATGCAGGGATGCTTCCCCAACAACTGGGGGTGGGTCCTGAGTGTTGAGCTGAGACCAAGCTTCTCGCATGTAAGCAGCTAAAAGTTAGATCAGAGAAGTCTTCTTCTAGGGAATATTCAAGGACAATTGCTGTCACTTCAGGAATGAGACCTGTGATGTGAGCTTGCAGTTGGTTCCCTACAGACAAGCTGAGCACAGATGACTCCTTAGAAGAGCGTGGAGACCTTCTCTTCATGATCACAAACACAGATGAAGTAACTTGCTGCGGGGGTTAGAAACAGGAAAAGGCCTGGTTGCTGGAGCTCATTGGTAGAGCCTTCCCATGAAAACAAAAGAGAACAAGGAACTGAACCTCGCTCCATTGAGTCCTCCTCACACTTCAGGCAACTTGTCATGATTCTCATTTGTGTTTTTAATTCTTCAGCCAGCTCATTCTCCACTGAGGTGGCTTTTGCCTCTGTCTCTGTTTCTACAGATGTTTGTTTGCCTGTCATTGTAAACAATATTTTTCCCCTCAGCTTGATCTTTGTCCTAGCTGATGTTTGCTGTTTGGGAGGCCCCATCACTAACCCTCCTCTGATCTTCCTTCATCTCATGGTGCTCAGATCTGTGTATTGGTTTGTGTGTTTCCTGGCCACCTGCCTGGCTCTAGGGATGTGGCTGGGGTGCTTGTGTTGGAACATCTCACAGTCAGGTGAGAGAGCTTGAAAACCCACCTTCACAATGTTATAAGATGATATTTGGTTTTTGAATGGGTTCATATGTGCCATGATTTTTGATGAATAAATGTATTTTTCATCCTGAGTGTGCAGGTGATGTCAAAACAGCACCAGAGGGAACTGGAACAGCTGCTGGATTTGCAATGCAGTGTTGTTTCTGACAGTGAGAGGGTCACTTTTATCACCAACAGCTTCGCCCTTCTTGAGTCCTGAACAAAACAGTCAAAGAGACACGTTCTGCCACTTCAATTTTCCTTGGCAGCATCGGCCCCTGCTGGAAAAGGATGTTTATTTGGTTCATTTGCAGTGCATTAATTTAACATCATTAGGCTGAATAAGGAACAAGGCATCCCTGTTGTATCATGTGCTCATTAAAAACTCTAAGTCTAGCAAAACTTTCTCAGAGGCAGTTTCTCCTATCAGCCACCTGATGAGCGTACAGAGAATTAGTGGCAAGGAAATGTTCCTTAGAGTTTGTTCTGTCAAGCCCTTGGGTAACAATTACGCCGCGTGAAGGGCGGTCGCAGGAGTAAGAGTTCCTGGAGTTGTAATGGGCCCCACTGAGGCTGTTGGAGATGGAGCTGCTTCGGGAGATGTGAGTGGCCCTCCTGGGGAGTGATTCAAGCAGTAAATCAGAGCATGGGTACAGGGAGCACGGGTGCTCAGCAGTGCTTTCACCAAGCAGCCCCTTTGATGTGTCCTGTCAAAGAAAGGGCAGGGTGCTGATCCCCAGCAGGACCTTTTCAGGCCCCACCTGCCCCAGGCTTCTTTCTGGTCCATGTGGGCTGTGCCGAGGAGACACCAAGGCTCCTGGGAGGCTGCTGCAGCCACGCAGCAAAGGTTCCTGAGCAAAGGTGCCTGGCCCAGCCTTGGGGCTGTCCTCCTCCCCTGTGCATCCCAGTCTCCAGCACTGCTTCTCTCACCTGAAACACAGCCCTCACCACCTTCCTGACATCCTGACACCCTTCTGGCCAAGCCTGCAGGCCCCGGCAGTCCAGTCACATAGAGGTGGTGCCTACCTACTCCACACAGAGTCCCTCCTGCCTCCAACCAGATCCTCACCCACCAGACTCCCACTGCTGCAGTGATGCCTCGTTGACTGTCCCTGCAACCCCTGAACTTTCACTCCCAGCAGAGTGTTCCCCTGGCTTTCCAGAAATGGGTGGGTGCTCTTCAGCAATAAAGAGCATCTTCTCCCTGGTAGTGACAGCTTGCAGGTCTGAGTCATTCCAGGCTCACCCTCCAGCTCTGTTCAATAGGTAATATGACACTCTGGGTGTCATGTCCTCTTCTGAAAGCCATGAGCAATTCCCTGAAATTCCCGGTGATTAGGCAGAAATAACCACCTAAACATGGGTGCATGGTGCTAGTTCAGATAATTAAGGGATCCCACAGATGTTTTGTAGGGTCTGTGTCGTGTCTATCAACCCTATACTGATGTCAATCATGCTCTAGGTCATCCTAAATGGTACATTATGCCTCTGCTTGGGCACCTGAGTCACTTCTTGAACGCTGTTTTATAAAGTACTGATCTTCTTTTCTAATGAATTTCTCTTCTCCCCTGGTATTGCAATGATACAGGTCAAGGCAGAAATTGTGTGCTCAGTTTAGATCAGCACAGAGTTCATCTGGGCTAGTTTTGCATCTAAGTTAGGTGCTTCTGGCTCTCTTAATAAGCAACAGTCAGAAAAAGAATGCTTTTAGGGTGTCATTAGATGATCAAATCATGTCTTCTCTAGGAGGAGGTTACTCATTCCAGGTTTTGCTCACTGTACTGGCTCTGTCTAGTCCAGCCGAGCAAGGGCTGAGGACCAGCTATGGACACTGGTACCATAGGTAGGGCTACTGAGTTAAATACTCTTTTCTGAGTTGGTAAACTAGGCCTCTCCTCTCATCCTCTTGGGAAGCAATAGACATGTCTCAAAAAAAGACTGATCCTATTGTAACTTTCAGGCAGCTGAGAAGACTTGACCAGCAACTGCAGGCAGAGTCATGGGTGCAAAAATAGCTTAAAGCCTTGGGTTTTGCATTAGTTTTAAGCCTACATCTGGAATTGAGTGTAATGAATTTTCCAGAGGAGTTCCCTATTTTGTTGTTGCTGCTTATTTGCTTTAAAGGGACACGACCCATCTGATTAGATCAAATGCTAAAGCTTTTGGTACGTATACAGGATGCACTTTGTCCGTGTTCTTTACAACCTGCTGCCTCTGGAGCAGGAAAGCCATATCCTCACTGCAGCCCAAGGTTGCATTTATCTCACAGTTCCTTGCACTGTCTCTCACCTTTTTTTTGGAATGCTGATTATGACTCAGTGTTTTTCCAAGTTTTCGCGTTGGTTCCCATCATTCTCAAAACAGAGATCACTGTTGGATCTTCTTTTAGATGGCTTTGCTTTCGAGTGTGCCTGAATCCCTCAGCCCAAAGCCAACCTGCCTTGACACTGAGACCTGCCTTAACTTGCCTTCAAGCCTGAAACATTTAAAAGTTCTTGAGTAATTAATTTGCCTCTGCAATTTCTACTTCATATTGAGGGTTCCTCTGGGTTTGCCAGGTTTGTGTTAGGACAGTGTGGTGGTGAAGGGGTATTCTACCTGCAGAAAGACATTGCGTGTAGGTATGCAAGCATGTGAAGTCTGCTCAGATACTCTGCAAATTCACTTATATTATGTCTGTGGGCTGCAGCAGAGAAACAAATGTAGTTTCCAAGCTAGTTGATGCAGCTAGCACTTATTCATATTGCTAGGGTGGGGGTGGGTGTTGCAATTCAGAACCTGGCATCACCTGCAGCAGCAGTTTCTGTGTTATCTCTGTTAACAGACCTGTTACCTCTGAGTTCTGAAGTCTGCTGAACTAACTGTGCCAAGATGTTAGTCCATCAGGTTAGCTGCTCCTGCTATGATCAAATCCAGCGAGTGTCGGTATCTTCAGGACTGCTGTTATTCATTCCGCAGAACAAAAAGAGCAAAGCTGATTTCACACTGCAGAGGAGCCAGCACAGCTTGATCTATCACAGTATCACAGTATCACAAGGTTGGAAAAGGCCTTTGAGATCATCGAGTCCAACCTATGACCCAACACTAACACCTACTTGTTGTCTAAACCATGGCACTGACTCATCCAATCTGTTTTTAAACACCTCCAGGGACAACGACTCCACCCCCTCCCTGGGCAGCTCATTCCAATGACCAATCACCCTTTCAGTGAAGAACTTTTTCCTAACATCAAGTCTAAACTTTCCCTGATGAAGCTTGAGTCCATGCCCTCTAGTTCTGTCACTGGTCACCCGAGAGAAGAGACCAACCCCTGCCCGACTACAACCTCCTTTTAGATAGTTGTAGAGAGCAATAAGGTCTCCCCTGATCCTGCTCTTCTCCAGGCTAAACAACCCCACCTCCCTCAGTCGCTCTTCATAGGGCTTATTCTCCAGCCCCTTCACCATCTTTGTTGCTCTCCTCTGGACACTCTCCAGCATCTCAACATCTCTCTTAAACTGAGGGGCCCAGAACTGGACACAGTATTCAAGGTGTGGCCTGACCAGTGCCGAGTATAAGGGTATGATAACTTCTCTAGTCCTGCTGACCACACCATTCCTGATGCACATCAGGATACCATTGGCCTTCTTGGCCACTTGGGCACACTGCTGGCTCATGTTGAGTTTCCTGTCTACCGGCACTCCCAAGTCCCTTTCCACTTGATTACTCTCCAGCCACTCTGTCCCCTACCTATAGCTCTGCATGGGGTTGTTCTGTCCAAAGTGTAGAACCCGGCACTCTAAAGAGGCAGCCTTACACAAATATCAGGAAACAGCTTGGGTGGAAAGGCCCAACCAACTGTGGCATTCTACAGCATAGTTATGCCTAGAGGAATCCCTTTACAGCCATTAGAAAGACATTGTCACTTCATAGAATCACAGACTCACCAGTCATACCTAAACTATGGCATTAGCTTGCGGTCACATCAAATCAGTTTCTACAACCAAAAAATATTCACGCATCTTGTCCAAATGATTTACAAGGAAAGGAAATTTTAGGCATGGGGAAGACTGGCTGTGCCATTTATTCAGTTTATTCAATGTCTTCTCACTTAAAAAAAATAGTGAGACATTCAGATAATAATAATATAATGGAACAGTAAAATCATATCAGCAACTGATGAACCTTACAGTTCAGCACAAGGGTAATTATTTCCACTGATAGAAAATGACAGATAGTCAGAAATTAATCTTTTCATCAGTTCTTCATTCACACTCGCCTTTGTCAGGCTTCTCTCCACGGTAGCCAGTTACAGACTGGAGTCTCTCAGACATCGCGTTGTGGGATGCAGCTGGGACTCTGCCACCTGTCTTCTCTTCTCATCACCTTTATATGAAAGCCAAGAGCTTAATCTTCCCAAGTATTTGATTCCTCTTACATAAATAAATGCTGGAGCTAAAATGAACTCAGAAGTCCCCTGTGGCTCCTGTGTAGGAACGTAAAATCTCCTTTGGTAATTTTAGTAATGGAAATTTTAAATAACTTATCAATCACGTAGAGCCTTCCCAATAATATTCTTGACTAAAGTTTATAATATGCTAATGCTACACTGACATTTACTAGTAAATTTTGCTTTCTCCATCCCCCATGTGTATTATTTCTAATTATATTCCATTTATATAACTTCCAGTACTGAAAGGGGCTCCAGGAAAGCTGGGGAGGGGCTTTTGATCAGCGAGTGCAGGGACAGAACAAGGGGGAATGGTTTTCAGCTGAAAGAGGGGAGATTGAGATGAACTTGTAGCAAGAAATGTTTTCCTGTGAGGGTGGGGAGGCCCTGGCCCAGGTTGCCCAGAGAAGTTGTGGTTGCCCCATCCATGGAGGTGTTCAAGGCCAAGTTGGATGGGGCTTGGAGTGCCCTGATCCAGTTGGAGGTGTCCCTGCCCATGGCAGGGGGTTGGAACTGGATGGGTTTTAAGGTCCCTTCCAGCCCAAACCATCCCATGATTCCATGACTCTATGCACAGCCTAGGCACTAGGGGATAATGACCCTTCAAGCTACACGGCAACTAGAGAGAGAGAGAGGCTTTTGAGAGCTTCTAGAGCCTCTTCAGGTGACAGTTTCTGTATTGGAAGATTCACTTTGCTAATTCTCTTCAGCTCCCAGATGGAGTTTGTCAAATCTGTCTGAAGCAAGACACAAATTAATAACGTGTGAATTAATTATATGAAGGCACTCCAGAACCAAGAACAGAGATTTGTCTTCTGGTGTGCCTTGTCCTCCACACTAAAGCCTCCAGATAACACACACACACAGACCATGGTGATGATGTAGGTGATACTGGTTAAATACCCATATCTGTCGTGGAACAGGCAGAATGGCAGCTTGGTGGGAAACAAAGGGTGTCTCGTGTGAAAGTCAGCAGGTAGGGTTTATATTTTTGAGCCAGATTTATTCCATCTCCTGTTAGCAGTCGAAAGGGCTGATCTTCTCTCTCCACAGTTCAGCTAGGACCAGCTCTGCACCTGCACAGGCCAGAGTCGCGGTGATGGGAATTGATAGTGCAGATCGTTTTGACTACACTCCCATCTAGTGGTGTTTGTGTGATGCAACTTCCCCTTCTTTGAGACTTTTTTTTTTTCACACAGTCGTTGAATTTCCCCATATTCTTATGATTTTTTTTTTTTCTTTTTGAGGCTCACCAAGCTGATGCAAAGTTGCGCTTTGCCAAGTGATGTTTATTTGTCAAGCTATTTCTATTTGGCCTTGGAGACCAAGCAGTCTGAACATTGATGAACAAACTAGTTTACCTGGCCTGTTTAAATGCAAGCTAGGGAGCTGAGCTTGAAAACCACGGCCTGAAAAAAACATCTCACTTATTTGTGCTACCACAAGGACAAACACAGTCACGCTGCTGTAAGAGAAGATAAAGCAGTGTCATAGAATTATGGCATCATAGAACAGTTGGCTTAAAGGACCTTAAAGTCCATCCAGTTTCACCCCTGCCATGGACAGGGACACCTCCCACTGGATCAGGGTGCTCAAAGCTCCATCCAACCTGACCTTGAACACCTCCAGGGATGGGGCAGCCACCACGTCTCTGGGCAACCTGGGCCAGGGCCTCCCCGCCAGGATGATCCAAATAAGTGGCACTCAGGTGGTTCCCTGGTGCTGAATCCAGGCCCTGACCAGTCTTAGAATTCAACACATTTGTAGAACATAGTGCTGACTTGGAAGACAGGGTGATCATTACACTGATCTTTAACTCAGTTGTCACCCTCTTTATCAATACAATTCTGTCCAGACCCAAAAGCAATGAAAACGTAGGCTAAGAAAATATTAATCCCAATCAGAGTGTACAGGAAAAAAATGGCTATTTATACGGTTGCTGACAACAACTTCTCCAAGGGTTTTGCTTGCTTGATTATCCCCTGGGGTGTTTCACTGGTCTCCACTCTGAAAAGGTTTTTAAGGAGTGAGGTGGTGGAAGGAACACTTTCTACCTGACATAAAGGGAAAGAAGTATTGGTATAGTCAGTTAGCTAAAAAAAAAAAAAGAGAAAGTAAAATACATAAATTATTGGGAGGAAGGAAGACTCTGCCAAACATGGAGCTCTAATTATTTTTTTTATGAGAAAATCAAATTTTCAAGGAGAATAAAGATAGATTCAAAACTCTGAGCAGTGAAAGTGGTTTTCAGTGGACTTCAGTGTTCCCGTGGTTTAAGGTAAGAAGCTGTTTTGTGCTGAAAGCTCTGTAGGTTGACACAGAAATGCAACACAATTACAATATTTTCACATTTCAGGTGATGGCAAATTGACTAAAAACTGGGGCTTTGAATGGATAAGATTTCAAAGGAAAATTTAAAATTAGATTTATGGAAAGAAATGTGTAAATCTTACAAAGTTATGACAGCATAAATGCTCCTGATGTAAGTTATTGTGTGGGTGTCCTTACATGGCCTTCACCGCTGTACAGTCTGGTCACCTCCCTGTGGTGCGTAACGTGGTGAGCAGCATCGAAAAGCAATTTGTGTGACCAGGTGCATGGGCTTGAAAAATGCACCCAACTAATGCCTTACCAACACCTCTCCCAGCTCCATGCACGTAGAATCACAGAATCATGGAAGAGTTTGGGTTGGAAGGGACCTCAAAGCCCATCCAGTTCCTACCCCCTGCCATGGGCAGGGACATCTCCCACTGGATCATGGGGCTCAAAGTCCCATCCAACCTGGCCTTGAACACCTCCAGGGATGGGGCAACCACCACTTCCCTGGGCAACCTGGGCCAGGGCCTCCCTATCCTCACAGCAAAATATTTCTTCCTAAGATCTCATCTCAATCTCCCCTCCTTCAGCCTCAGACTGTGCCCCCTTATCCTATCCCCCCACTCCCTGATCAAGAGTCCCTCCTCAGCTTTACTGTAGGCAAATTCTACAGCTGTTTTATCCACATCTGGATATAAACAGAGCTGACAAGAAGAGTCTACACAGAGGGAAAAAGAAGTGCATTTTCTGTTCAGATCTTCTGCAGGCACAGCCTTAACCATAGAATTGTGTCTAGTTTTGATCACAGGTATTTTTTTGGTATGGTTTTCCTAAACAGATCCAGAAAATGTCAGCCAGAGCCTCCTCATGGGGAAATGGGGTTTGTAAGGAAGTGTAGAGAATGAGATGATTCAGTATAGCAGAGGAAAATTAAAAAGCACTATATTAATCAGTAGGATTTATCCAAACTGTAGTTTTCTGGTTAAGGGACTTGCAACTAAAATCTCTCTGATAGACAAGACTGTCTCTCAGTGATGATAAATAGGTGTTTTCACAAGATACTTGTCCTGTTTGATTTAGGGCAAATTAAACTCCTTTAAATCTGGAATTCTTCATTCTACCCATTGATAAGACTGAAGGGTGAGACAACTGTAAGGTTCCCATGTGGGTTTTTTGGCAGGGTGAAGGTATGCTGAGGATGAGATAAATTTCCTTCATGCTTATTTTCATTGGTCGAAGTTGGGTTCTTTTCTTTTCCACTCCTCTTTTTTCAAGAAAAATGTCTGCATTAAAGGTGATGCTACATACTTATGTATGGTGAATATAGAATATGCAACAATGCACCTTATTGATGGAAAAATGGCTGTGTTGCCATCAGCAAAATCAGACCAAACCCTTCTTTGTTCACAACAGAAAGCAATATGGCAAAAGCTTGTGATGCCATGTCATGAAAGAAGTTGGTTTTAATTCTCTTTCACAGGGTGGTGCAAGAAATCAGGGGTCTGGGAGCAGCTGAGGGCCCTGGGGCTGTTTGACCTGGAGAAGAGGAGGCTGAGGAGAGACCTCATTGCTCTCTGCAGCTCCTGGAAAGGAGGTTGGAGCGAGGTGGGTGCTGGGCTCTTCTCCAAAGGAACAAGGGATGAGACGGGAGGCAATGGCCTCAAGTTGAACCAGGGAAGGTTTCAATTGGATGTTGGAAAACATTTCTTTAATGACAGAATGGGGAAGCCTTGGCAGAGGTTGCCTGGTGTGGTGGAGTCCTGGAGTCCCTGGAGGGGTTTGAAAAGCGTGTGGCCATGCCTCTCGTGAACATGGTTTAGTTGGCACGGTGGTGTTGGGCTGGTGGTTGGACTGGATGAGCTGAGAGGGCTTTTCCAATCTCAATGATTCAATGATCACGTGATTCTATGACCAGAAATGGGCTGGAAAGCGTCCTTGTGCCAGAGAAGAAGCATAACTTCATTTTTAAGTGCTCTTCTCAATTCATGCAGTAATAAGTACTGTGTGAAAAATCGTTACAGAATTCAGGTGATGGATCTGATAATGCACAGACTTTTTCCTCTTTGCTTCTCTATTCTGTGAAAAAAACTTCGTTATTTGAGTCTTTGTTGTCCCTGTTCCATTGGTGCTGACATTTCCTCTTTTATCACTAAAACAAAAGTTATGACAAAGCACGAATGGAAAAACAAAACAAGTGTTACAGAGTTCATCCTCCTGGGATTTGGGAATGGTCCTGAACTAGACTCTCTTCTCTTCCTGACATTTCTGTCAATCTACATTGTGACCATAACTGGAAATACGTTCATCATCGTGCTGACAGTGGCTAACCGGCACCTCCACACCCCCATGTACTTCTTCCTGGGTAATTTGGCCTGCTTGGAAATCTGCTACAGCTCCAATATCTTGCCAAGGGTGTTGCAGAGCTATCTGGGTGGAGATAGAAGGATTTCAGTCAACAGGTGTTTCACACAATACTATTTCTTTGGTTGCTTGGCTGCTGCAGAGTGCTATCTCCTCGCAGTGATGTCCTACGATAGGTACCTAGCGGTGTGCAGACCCCTGCACTACCCATCCCGGATGAACGAGAAGCTCTGTCTGCAGCTGGGGGCTGCCTCTTGGATAAGTGGCTTTCTCTCCAATTCCATACTAACGTTCCTGATCTCAAATTTAGATTTCTGTGGGCCAAATGAAATTGAACATTTCTTCTGCGACTCGTTCCCAATGATAAAGCTCTCCTGCAGTGACACTCGTGTGGTAGGACTTGTCACTTCTGTTGTGGCGGGAGTGTGCTCACTGCCTCCGTTTCTGTTGACGTTCTCATCCTACATCTACATCATCATCACAGTCATAAGAATTCCTTCTGCCACTGGAAGGAAAAAGGTCTTTTCCACGTGCTCCTCACACCTTATTGTGGTTATTCTTTTCTATTGGTCAATATTAACTGTTTATGTGCTGCCTCATCACGATACCCAAGTAACTCCAAGCAAAATATTCTCTGTTTTTTATACCATTCTCACTCCCTTCATCAATCCCCTCATCTACAGCCTGAGAAACAAAGAAGTGAAGCAAGCTCTGCAAAAGCAGAAAAGTAAATTGATGGCTTTCAGAGGGTTGTTTTCTTTTAAAAAGGAGGGGTAATAATTCTTAATGAGTTACAGATTCAGACACAACAACCTGGTACGTGAATACAGTTAATTTGAATAATTAATTTTGAATATAGAGCTGTACATTTAAAAAAGTAAAGAAGCAGAGAAACAAAATAAGTAAATAATCTTGCTATCATTTGGAGTGATAGGGAAAAAGAACATGAATCTGGATTCTAGGGGTCTGGATCCATGGGCTGAGGCCAATTGTATGGGGTTCAACAAGATCAAATGCCAAGACCTGCACTTGGTCCACAACAACCCCATCCAACACTCCAGGCTTGGGGAAGAGTGGCTGGAAAGCTGCCTGGTGGAAAAGGCCCTGGGAGTGCTGGTTGACAGCATGAACATGAGCCAGCAGTGGCCCAGGTGGCCAAGAAGACCACCAGCATCCTGGCTTGGATCAGCCATGGTTTGGCCAGCAGGGGCAAGGAAGGGATCGTCTCTCTGCACTCAGCACTGGGGAGGCTTCACCTTGAATCCTGGGTTCAGTTTTGGGCCCCTCAGTACAAGAAGGACATTGAGGGGCTGGAGCACGTCCGGAGAAGGGGAACAGAGCTGGGGAAAGGTCTGGAGAAATGTGTTATGATGAGTGGCTGAGGGACCTGGGGCTGTTTATATATGATGTATTTCAAACTAAAGTCCAGTTTTGTGGGAAGGAGCAATAGACTGGTGGCTCTTTCTTGCACAGTAAGAACGTCATCACCTGCAGCTTACGAAACAAAGTAGTCAAGCAGGCACTGAGGATGGCATTTGGAAGGAGACCATTCTTCAACAATGTGCCCAGACAGTCTCATTGATTTTCTGAAACTTGTTCACACCTGAAAAGTTAAAAATCAGAGAATTCCTTGAAGTCTGGAAAAGGTTTAGACATTTCAGCTTTTGTTGGAAAATACCGAGGAGTGTATATAATCTATGCAATGAATAAAAGAATATCTTTAATATAACTGTCCAAACTATTACAGAGAACATTTCCAGAGGAATGGTGGTTGCCCCATCCCTGGAGGTGTTCAAGGCCAGGTTGGATGGGGCTTTGAGCACCTTGATCCAGTGGGAGGTGTCCCTGCCCATGGCAGGGGGTGGAACTGGACGGGTTTTAAGGTCCCTTCCAACCCCATCCACTCCATGACTCTATGAATACAGAAATATGCCATAAAATCTGTGCATTAACTACAAAAGGTTGAAGACTTTTTCCCTTCTTCTACACAATTGTTTGCTTTCAAGCATGTCTAAAATAAACCACTGTCATAAGAACATGACTCCGGAGTATGTAAACCTAACTTGTAGCAAAATTCCAGCAAAGTCAGAAAAAGATAGGAGTGCGTATTTGCAAGAAAAATACATCACCAGTTTTGTGGTACTTGGATAGAGTTCATCTCATGGTAAGCAGTTCCTCCCAGCTGACAATGAAGAGTAGGAAGAGAGATTCAGTTGACTGGCTGTAAAGATTACAACATCTGACTGTAGGTATCCACACGTCAGCACCTACATGGACCCTGGATTCAGTTTCCTGATGCTCTTCTGGTATGGCATCTGGAGGCCTTTTGGGTGCACCCAAACCTTTTGGTACTGGAACTAAAATAAGGTGATTTAGGACATTTCCAGCTCCCCTAGAGCAGGGGTGCAGGCAGAGACTCCCTGGGACCCCTCTAGGGCTGGGGATGGGGACAATAACAAAGGTGCGGGAAACAAAAGCTTTTAAGCAGCAGAGTGGCGCAGCGGGAGCGTGCTGGGCCCATAACCCAGAGGTCGATGGATCGAAACCATCCTCTGCTAAACAGCTTCTGTATGGTTTTTGTTTCCCCGCCCCGGGAGATGCTTCTGGCGCCCGGGGGTGAGAGCCGCGGGGGGCGGTAGTCCGGCCGGGTGGCTCAGCCTGTCAGAGCGTGGTACCATAACGCGAGGGTCCCGGGTTCGAGCCCCTTATGTGGTAGAGCGAACTTTTACTATTTTTTCCCGCAAGACAGAAAAACCCGGAAAGGGAAGGAAAAAAACAAATCCTAGCAGAGGATGGTTTCGATCCATCGACCTCTGGGTTATGGGCCCAGCACGCTTCCGCTGCGCCACTCTGCTCTCCGACTGCATTGTTTTCCTTATTTCAGTGTCCTGATTCCTTCTAGGAGTGCCCGACACCTTCAGTGCCTGCATTTAGGGGTAGAGAGATTCTACTGACGCCTGAAAGTCTTGACAGGGGTTCTCCGGGACACCTTCCCCTTTAAATCCCCTCCCCGAGCCCTCCCCACCCCTTCCTCTGCAGGTCTTTGTTCATATTCGAGCAGGACAAATCCAAATCGGACAGGGAAGGATTGTCAAAAAATACGTTTGCACAGCAAGTCAGTGACCAGTCGGGGTGTGACCCGAGAGAGATACATCAGGATACACAAAATATATCCTCACCTAAAGAGAAAGACTTGGGCTGCTTCTCATCAGAAGCTACCCATGAGCCAGTAAATGTGTGCTCACAGCCCACAAAGCCAAGACAGGTCCTGGGCTGCATCTAAAGCAGTGGGGAGGGAGGGGAGAGGGAGGGGATTCTGTCTTTCTGTACTTCTCTAGCGAGACTCCACCTGGAGCCCTGCAGACAGTATTCAGCACAGCAACGACATGGAGCTGTTGGAGCTGATCCAGAGGAGGTCACGGAGGTGATCCGAGGGCTGGAGCACCTCCTGTATGAGGACAGGCTGAGAGAATTGGGGCTGTTTAACCTGGAGAAGAAAAGGCTCTGGAGTGACCTTAGAGAAACTTCCAGTATTGAAAGGGGCTCCAGGAAAGCTGGGGAGGGGCTCTTGATCAAGGGTGCAGGGATAAGACAAGGGGAAAGGATTTTCATCCATAAGAGTAGAGATTGAGATAAAATCTTGGGGAGAAACGTTTTCCTGTGAGGATGGGGAGGCACTGGCATAGGTTGCCCAGAGAACTGGCGGCTGCCCCATCCCTGGACTTGTTCAAGGCCAGGTTGGATGGGGCTTTGAGCAGCCTGATCCAGTGGGAGATGTCCCTGTCCATGGCAGGGGCTAGAACTGGATGTGCTTTGACACTCCTTCCAGCCCAAACCGTTCCATGATCACATGATTGTTCTTCCCAGTGTTGGTTCCTCTTGGTCAGGAAGGAATCTCAGCACCTGCTGAACCAGGTTGATGTGATTTCCTCACGTCTCGGAAACATCTGTCCCCCACAAAGAACGGAGACAGTTTTCTTCTCATTAGGGAAATTGATTTCTGTAACTGCTCCAGCTACTAAGGTCCCTCCACTGGCACTCCTGGATATGCTCCAGAATGAGGAATGGCAACATTAAGCTCTAACAAATCCAGTTACCTGTTTTACTGACTTGCATTTATCTCAAGTGAAGGGCTGAAGCTGTTCTCCTCCTTAGCAGGCATCACCTCCTTGTTTAACCTGGCTCATTATACACAGGACTCTCTAACACTTTATAAATGAATAATCACATTAGTGTCATTGGAAGGACTAAATGTTGTGTGATAGGTCAACCTGGTTTTCAGATTCAGGTGCTAAGATCCCCCTAAGCACGAAGGGAACTGAGCAGTATAAGAACATAGTCCAACCGGTTTTCCAGGTAGGATTCCAGTGTCAGCTCCCACCACTGCAGGGCTCAGAAACACCAACACAGGACCTCCCTAAGCTCTCTTCACCTCGCAATTCAGCCAGGCTTTCTGCTGTTACAACTAGCATTCTGTTTAATATCTTTATCCGTGATCTGGACAAGGGATCAGTGCTCCCTCGGTCTGTTTGCTGCTGACATGAAGTTGGGTGGGAGTGTGGATCTGCTGGAAGGCAGGAAGGCTCTGCAGAGGAACTTGGACAGGCTGGATCCATGGCTGAGGCAAATGCGATGCAGTTCAACAAGGCCACGTGGCAGATCCTGCACTTGGGTCACAACAACCCCATGCAACACTCCAGGCTTGGGGAAGAGTGGCTGGAAAGCTGCTCAGCGGAAAATGTCCTGGAAGTGCTGGTCAGCAGTGGCTGAACATGAGGCCGCAGCATCCTGGCTTGGATAAGCCATGGCGTGGCCAGCAGGGGCAGGGAAGGAATTGACCACCTGCACTCAGCATGGGGGTGGCTACACTTAGAATCCTGGGTTCAATTCTGTTCCACTCACTCCAAGAAGGACATTAAGGGGCTGGAGCACATCCAGATAAGATATTGGGAAAATTTCTTTACTGGAAGAGTGGTGAAGGCCCAGGGCAGCAGTGCAGTCTCCATCCCTGGAGGGGTTCAAAAAAGCCTGTGGCCATAGCACATGGCGAGAGGGTTTAGTAGCCACAGTGGGGTTGGGCTGGTGGTTGGACTTGGGGATCTGAGAGTTCTTTTCCGACCTCAATGATTCCATGAATCTTTGAAATGATTTTAGGGAAGCACTGACTTGTAAGATGAGTCACAACCTCTCTGGAGCAACCTGAGCACTATTCCAGGCTTTTCTAGGCTTCCTACTCTTTCTTTGGCCCGAGTGTCTCCAGGTAAACCCTAGCAGTCATTGCTAAAGAAAGTTTTGGAAATAAGCTGCAGCTCTTTTCCATGTATTACAAATTGTGTTTCCCAGGTTAATACACTCAAGACAAGCAGTTTTAAAACACACAGTTTATATACATTGTCAAGCATCAAAATACATCAGCTCCAAGGTTTTGTTTAAGAACTGTTGCCTCCTCCGCTGCTCCTTCCAGAAGCTCCTGCCTTCTGCAGACGGCTTGCACTTGGCTGCCGAGGCATCCTCTGGGCCGATCCTTCCCGGCTGCTCCTGTCTGCAAGAACCTGGGTCCCACTGACAGCAGAAGTGCTTTTATTTCTCCCTGAACAAACACAGATATTAATGTTCAACTCCCAACCCTCCATGTCACCCAGACAGCACCCAAGCTGCGAGCGCTCCTTAGGAAGTCGTGCAAAACTGGATTGGGTGTCTCAAATATAACCAGCACCCAACACAGAAAGCGGATTCATTAACTCAGCTGCATAGGCATCAGCGCTACAAACCCAAAACAAAATGCAGGTTTGTTGTTAATTTTCATCAAGTTTAACCTACAAAGTAACTGATCACTTTGTTCTTTTAAAACCAGCTTTCATTTAGTACAGGAACATGTCAAGAACACAGAGAGCATCTAACACGCAGATGGAGCCAGGATAGAGAAGCAATGTCCAACACAGTGTATGAGGGTTTGGGGCTTTGTTCCAGGCCTTGAAGCTGCAAAGCCCAGCACAAAGCCCAGCACAAAGCCCAGCACAAGCACCCACAGCACGGGGGACACGGGGAGGCTATAGGGTGGGGTAGGGGGCCCAGCCACGTTCAAGGGGGACTCTGACAAGGGGTGGAGGGCAGAGCCAATGAGTGCGGGTTGAGAAGCAGGGGATGGAGCCGGGATGGAGCTGGGAACTGGGGATGCGGCAGGGGATGGAGCCAGGGGATAGAGCAGGGTACGGCACTGGAGCAGGGAGGCGGGGATGGGGATGGAGCAGGGAGGTGGGGATGGGGATGGAGCAGGGAGGTGGGGATGGGGATGGAGCAGGGAGGCGGGGATGGGGCCGAGGTCCCGCGCCCACCTCGGCTGTCGGCAGGCAGCGGCGCCGCGGCGGGCGGTCCCTCGTGTGCCGGCGGCAGCCGCTGCCCCGCGCACATGGACTTGAGCACCTGGAAGACAGCGAGCGGCGCCACGTTCATGCGCAGCAGGTCCAGCAGCACCCTGCGGGGACACCGCGCACCTCAGCGGGGACACCGCGCACCCGAAGGGCCGGGGAGCACCGAGGGGACTGAGAGGGACCAGGGGGATCGAGCTGATGAAGGGGACCGGGGAGCGCCGAGAGAGATCGGGGGGCAACGAGCTGGAGAACCGGGGGAATCGGGGGGGGGACGACACGGAGATCGAGGAGCGGGACCGGGCGGGGATCGAGGGCACCAGGAGAACGCAGGTGACCGAGGGGGGACCGAGAGCACCGAGGCGACCAGGGGCACCGGGAGGGACCAAGAGGATCGAAAGGAATCAAGGTACCGGGGGACTGAGGGGACGGAGGGGATCGGGGAGCACCGAGAAGGACCGGGGGGACGGAGGGGATCGGGTGGAGCCCCGGGGTGGGGGACCGGGGAGAGCCGGGGGCACCGGGAGGGCCGGAGAGCTCCGAGGGACCTGAGAGACAGCCGGGAGACCGAGGGCCGGGCCGCCCCGCGGCTCACCGAAACACCTCCGGGTCCAGCCCGCTGCCCGCCGCCTGCGCCAGCTCGAACAGCTCCGCCTCCTCCGCGCTCAGCAGCTGCTTCCGGCGCAGCCGCACCTCCGCCATCGCCGCCGTCCTCCCGGACAGCAGCACCGGGCACAGACGCGAACTACACTTTCTGGCCAATCAGGGCTCAAGCCACACCCCCTGGTCCTTTCCAGCCAATCAAGACCCTGAGACCGCCCCTCGCGGGCCCGTCCCTCGCAGCCCGGTCACGCCCCCTGGAGGGGACACTGCCCGGCCAATCACGGGACAGGCCACGCCCCCAAGGCGCTGCCCAGCCAATCACGCCCCGTGCCCCCGCCCCGCGCCGCGAGTGCCCCCGGTGCTGCTCGACTCGGCAGGCGGCGCCCGCGGTGCGGCTGCAGCGGTTGGCGGGGACTGCCCCTCTCCAGCCTCCCGCCCCCAGACCCGCAGAGCGGAGTTCGTGGTGCTGCCCGAGCCTCTCCCCCTGCGTGCCCCTCGAGGTCTCCGCGGGCGGCCTCGCTGCGTGCTGGCGGGGCCCCGCTCCTCTGCCCGCGCAGCCGACTCCATCAGCTCCCCCCTCCCTTCGTCCAAGCTCCTTTCTCCGGGCTTCCTTCCTTGATGGCAGACGGTCTCTGGCCCTCCGATGGCATCACCTGCCAGGCTGCGGCTCTCCCAGACCCCCACACCAAGAGCATGAGCCGCCCAGCCGTGGTTCCCTCCACCAACCCTCTCCAGCTTCTTTTCCTTGAGGCTTCACATTTTTGGCTGAGCAAAACTGTTTTGTCTCTTTATTCCTCCCGGAAGGGAGATGCCAAGTGTATTTTGGGGGACACCACATCACGGATCAAGAGCTTCCCTGTACCCACCTACCCATGGGGAAGTGATCACATACTCCATGTAGGTAGCGAACAAGGACGGCTCCACCCCCTTGCTGCATCCTTCTTTGTGTGTTTCCCAACAGGAGACAGAAAGAGCTGGTTGCCCTCATAGCTGTGGCCATTTGGGTATCTCCCTGTGTGTCCACCCTGTCTCCCTTGTACTGTGGGGGCCACCTCTGGATGTTGGCTTCCATGTCCTGTCCCTGGTCAGGGGTAGGGAAGCTGGCTTATGAGGGGAAATGGGAGCACTTTGGGCCATGGCCAGGAAACCTGGGTGTGCAGAAGCCAAATGTGGAGCTACACACAGAAAATCACCTGTTTTCATGTACCCGATTGTCTGCCTCAGCCAGGCTGCAGCATCTCAATGCATTCCTGTTCTCCAGCCAGTGGAGAGCATCTGGCATTGTGTGGGGAAGGAAATTGGAAATTTGCGTTCTGAGTTGCGCTGTGGCGAGAAGACATCCAGCTGAGATTGAAATTCCTCTATCTAAATGGAAATGAGTGGCATCTCCACCAGCAGCTCACCAGTCTTTGGTCCCTGTTGCCAGCAGAGACATGGACACCAGAGCTGGGGTGGGAGTGATGCAGTGATCTACTCCCTCCGAGCACCCCCATCTTGTCTGTGCATTCAGCCACGGGAGAGAGATGCTCCCACTCCACATCCCGAGCAACCTGTGAGCGCATCAGAATCCTCAGGAGCGACAGGGTGACCCAACATTGCATCCTGACAGGCGTTCGGCCTCGCTAACGGACAGGCATTTACTGCACCTGCCAAGATGGGAGTGAGATGTTGGATGATAAAAGAGGGATCGTGCTGCTAATGGCCCCGAGCAGGAGCAGCGCGGCAGGGACAATTATCATGGTGCTGATAACGGGAGCAGCTGCTGCCAGAGCAAATTACTGTTTTGTTTGCAGTGCCCGAGCCAGGAATTGGCCTGGAATGATGGACTTTCAGAGGGACTCTCAACTGAGTAGGGTAGTGTAGGGGCTGCAGTCACAGAATCATGGAATCACTGAGGGTGGAAAAGCCCTCTCAGCTCATCCAGCCCAACTGTCAGCCCAGCCCCACCGTGTTGACTAAACCCTGTCCCCAAGTGCCATGGCCACATGCTTTTGGAACCTCTCCAGGGATGGAGACTCTGCCAATGCCCTGGACACTCTCTCAGTGAAGAAATGTTTCTGAATACCAAATTTAAACCTCCCGGCACAACTTGAGGCCATCCCTGTCTTTGCCTGCTCTGTTACGATGCACTGCTTCATTTGGGACTGGCTGGAAGTCAAAAGCAAGGGCAAGAGCCCTCACTACAGGGTTGGTGCACTCTCCAACCCTTCTTGGTCCCACCTGGACCACTTCCCCCAGACTATGGCATCTGGGAGCTCAGCTCTAAGTAGTGGCAGAAAAGGGCAAGATGATTTTTAGCTCATCTTCTCTCTGGAAAAGCAGATCTAGTGGGAGGTGCCCCAGCCCATGGTAGGGAGTGGAACTGCATGGGATTCGAGGTCCCTTCCTTCTATGATTCTATGATTCTAAATCCAAGCCCAAGGCAGGCACAATGGGTGAATCAAGCAGCCTGTTCCCCCCGGGAGAGGGGCAGTGGTGTGCATGAGCAGTGACTCAAGGTGATCTACAACAGAGCAACAAGATGCAAGAACCTTCCTAGTAAATCAGGTCAGGCTGCACATGGTGAGAGCGAGGGCACTAAAACCAGACGTGCTGTGAATGTGCAGAGGTAACCCTGAATGTGGGCAGTAAATCAGGATGTGCCGTGCATGCGCAGAGGGGCTGCGATGCTGCATACGGGCAGTAAATCACAGCACAATGTACACATGCAGCAGGGCTGCCCGGTACTGGAACAGTGGGAGAGGACACACTTGTGCTGAGAGCCCACTAGTGCCACGGCAGCACAGATCAAGACCAGCTGCCCTCTGCCATTTAATGGAGTAAAATTCAGCATGCGTACATTTATCCTGGGAAGAGAGACTTGTGGGTGTGCAGGACATCAGGCTGAGCACGATACAAAGGACAGACCATGCCTGAGGCAGGACCACCAGATAAGGACATGCTTTGAATGCATGAGATGAGGGTCAACCAGGAGGAGCCACGTGAAACTGGGGAGGAAAGGAGAAATGTCACCTCACTGTGAAGGAAGGATGGGATTGTGGATGACCTGGATATAGCTCACACAACAAAGAAATGCAGTAAATTGCCCTCACACATCCAGAAAAGGAAAAAGAGGGATTAAAACTTAGCACAGGGTTCTGAGGTTTCTTTGAAGGAAACCCAGATTCGGGAGAGGAAAGCAAATGGCAATGGAATTTATCACAGATACCGCATCTCAGTGTAATGGAATGATTTAGCTTTGGGAATTCACTTAGACAAGTTGATGCAATGAATTTAGCTTCATGCGTTGAGCTGTATCCAAAGCAGTGGGACCAGCAGGGAGAAGGAGGGGATTCTGCCCCTCTGCTCTGGTGAGACCTCACCTGGAAATATGCATTCAGCTCTGGAGTCCTCAACAAAGGAAGGACATGGACCTGTTGCAATGGGTCCAGTGGAGGCCACAGAGATGTTCTGAGGGCTGGAGCACTTCCTGTACAGAGAGAGGCTGGGAGAGTTGGACTTGTTCAGCTGAGAGAAGAGAAGGCTCTGGGGAGACCTCAGAGCAGCTTCCAGTACTGAAAGGGAAAGCTGGGAAGGGCCTCTTGATCAGGGAGTGCTGGGACAGGACAAGAGGGAATGGTTTTCCTCTGCAAGAGGGAGGTCTGAGATTAGATTTTAGGAAGAAATATTTTGCTGTGAGGGTGGGGAGGCCCTGACCCAGGTTGCCCAGAGAAGTGGTGGCTGTCCCATCCCTGGAGGTGTTCAAGGCCGGGTTGGCTGAGGCTTTGAGCATCCTGATCCAGTGGGATGTGTCCGTGCCCATGGCAGGGGGTTGGAACTGGATTGACTTTAAGATTTCTTCCAACTCAAACCATTCTGTGACTCTATGATGTAGGCAGGTTAGATTTAAGGAAATGGTTTCATTTGCCAGCCAGTAGGAACCAGTTTGCAATGCTGGAAGTCATGGATATGGATGAATATAACAGAGGAAGAACCTGCTAATCAAGTAGTTGAGCAGTTGGATGAAAGAGGTGTTCCTCAGCAAAGAAATGCTTTAAGCAGGGTTGGGAGTGTGGAGTCATCAGTCCTGGGATGCATTTTTGGAGGGACACAACCACATCACTAGCAAAGCACTGGGAAAAATCTAATCTGGAAAATCTGCCCGAGCATTCTGGTTTGGAGATGTGCCTCCAAAACTGGGCATGGGACAGAACCACTCACAAGGGAAAACTGGAGAGACCCAAGCAGGGATGTTCTGGGACACTTTTCAAGCAGGGTACCAGGAGGAATTAGCTGGTTTGAGCCTATGCTTGGGACGCACCCTGAAGGAACTGAGCAAGGGTGGTCTCTGGGTTAGGCTCAAACTTGCCCCTTGTCTCAAATACGTCGGTCTTTGCAAGCAGACTTAAAAGGAGGCATTCAGCTGGGCCATGTGTGTGCCACATGCGTGTGTGCACCACGGATGTGCTCCACAGCACGTTTTGCTGGTAGGCTGCAGGGATCAGGACTACAATTCTCTCTGCTATTAACAGTGGCGGCTGAGCTGTTGGATTATTTGATCCTTCTGTGGTCAGGGATGGAACACAGGGCACTCTGTTTTCAGCAATATTCAAGCAACTTATGTGTCACTGTTAGGTCTGGGGTTTTAAATTTCTCCAGGCCAGTTGGGGCAGATGATGGACTGCACACTACACACATCTGATGGTTTTATCCAGCCCCACAAAGATCAGTTGCTGGTGATGCTCTGCTGCCTGTGAGGGGTTCAGGAGCCCTGATGGGCTCGGGCTGCGGCAGGTGATGATGCTGATGTTGGGCTGAAGGCTCACCAAAATGTTGGGAGACATTAGAGACTGCAACAGAGTTTCAGCAAACACAGCCCAGCTTAACCTCATGGAGTTCAACAAGGCCAAGTGCAAGGTCCTGCACCTGGGCTGGATTTGGGCGGAGAATGGATTGGGAGTAGCCCTGAGGCTGTGCCCATCCAGGCCAATGGCAGCCACTTTCTCAAGCAGAATACAGTGGGAAACAGTGTCAAAGGCTTTACTGAGGCCCAGGTACACCACATCCCCAGCTTTTCCCTCATCCATTAAGCAGGTAATCTTGTCATAGAAGGAGATCAGGTTGGTTTGGCAGGACCTGCCTTTCCTAAACCCATGTCCATTTGGCCTCATCACCTGTATGTCTTGTATGTGCTGTTGATCAGGGAGTGCAAGAGCAGGACGAGGTATGGTTTTCATCTGCAAGAGGGGAGACTGAGATGAGATCTCAGGAAAAAACGTTTCCCTGTGAGGGTGGGGAGGCCCTGGCCCAGGTTGCCCAGAGGAGCGGTGGCTGCCCCATCCCTGGAGGTGTTCAAGGCCAGGTTGGATGGAGCTTTGAGCCACGTGCTCCAGCGGCAGCGGGTTGGAACTGGATGGGTTTGAGGTCCCTTCCAACCCAAACCATTACATGATTCCAAGGAGGGCAGGCTCAATCCTGCCCTGAATCAGCCTCTCAAACCTCTTCATTGCCTTCCTCCCGCACGACTGCATCTCGTGGGCAGTGAGGTCCTGCAAGGGCCACCCTGAGCTGCCCCCACGCCAAGTGGCACAGGGCTCGGGGGCTGCGCCAGCTCAGCCCTGACCACCGTGCATGAGCCTGTTCCCAGCAGCACTAATCCAATTAGGAAACAAACTCTCTTCCTCCCTAATCAGGGGTTACAGCATGATACAACAGCTTGGCGATTACAGAGGGTTTAGTGAGGGACCAGGGATCAGGCAATGAATGACAGAACTGTTTCACTGCCAGGGAGGAGGACGGAGAACAGAGGCAGCTGCAATGACACAAGGGATTGCCCGGACAAGCGGATTGGGAATTGCAACAGAGAAAGCGCAGCCTTCATGCTCCCAATGGGGTTAAACCTCAAAGCCACATCAGGTCGCTCAGACCTTTGTTGGTCCTGGGGATCAGTGTCCTCATGAATGAGGATCACCCCCGTCATGTGGCTGCCCTCCTCATTTCCAAACTGGGCTCATTTCAGGCATGGGACAGCAAAAGGCAGCATGAAAATACTCTCGCAAGAGTCAATCAACATTGCTGGGGGAGCTCCTGATCACAAACAGGATGCAATGCACCAGCCAGACCCAGGGTCCTATGCTTCCTGTGGAAACTCTAAAATGAGCCTTCCCCAAGTCTGAACAGGAGTCGTGACCTGCTTGGATGTGCCCCATTGGCGATCACAGCTCTCAGAGCGCTTCGCTACGGCTCCGTGCCCTGCACCCAGCTCCCACAGCTTTCCTGTTGGACCTCCTCCTCCATGTGAGGGGACACAGGGACCTGGAGGCTCTGATGGGCTGGAGGTGTTATCCTCTGTTTGCAGTGAATTTGCAGCTATCTTCATCCCTGGTGTCCACTCCCTCCTGGTGAAGCAGGGAAAACAACCCAGTTGGGCTTAGGACAGTTCTCTGTGAGGGCCTCATCACCCTCACAGGGAAACATTTCTTCCTAATATCATAGAATCATAGAATTATCTGGGTTGGAAGAGACCTCCAAGATCATCAAGTCCAACCCTTAATCCAACACTATCATGATTACTAGATCATGGCACTAAGTGCCACATCCAGTCCTAAAAACCTCCAGGGATGGTGAATCCACCCCCTCTCTGGGCAGGCCATTCCAATGCCTGATTACTCGCTCTGTGAAGAACTTTTTTCTGATATCCACTGATCTCATCTCAATCTCCCTTCTTACTGCTGAAAATCGTTCCCCTCATCGTATTCCTGCACTCCCTGATCAAGAGCCCCTTCCCAGCTTTCCTGGAGCCCCTTTCAGTGCCGGAAGCTGCTCCCTGGAGCCTTTTCTTCAGGCTAAACAACCCCAACTCTCAGCCTGTCCTCATACAGGAGGTGCTCCAGCCCTCAGATCATCTCTATGGCCTCCTCTGGATAGACTCAAACAGCCCCATGTCCCTGCTGTGCTGAGGACTCCGGAAGTGAAGGCAGGGATCCAGGTGGGTTCTCACCACAGCAGAGCAGAGGGGCAGAATCCCCTCCCTCACCCTTCTTGTCCCACTGCTTTGGATGCAGCTCAGGACATGGTTGGCTTTCTGGGCTGTAGGTACACATTGCCAGTTTACATGGAGCTTCTCCTCAACCTGCACCCCAAGTCTTCAGGGCTGCTCTCAGTCCATGCCCTGTCCAGCCTGGATTTGTGTTTGGGATTGCCCTGACAATCATAACAGTGCAGGCAGCAGGTGAGAAGAAATAGTGATTTCCCTTCCATTTGGCATTGGTGAGGCCACATATGGATACAGTGTCCAGTTTCAGACCCCAGCTACAACGACAGAGACCTGCAGAGCGTCACTAGGATGGTCGGGGTTAAGAACATGTAGAGGAGAAGTTTGAGGATCTGTCTTAGAGGGCTGAGGATGTAATTACCACGGGCAGGGGTGCGAGCTCCTTAGCTGAAGCACTTGGACACAAAGCCACTGCTGGCCTGGGTCAGTTTCTGGGGAAGCTGGTGTGATGCACAGAGATCCCCAACCCCTCAGTGCTCAGCAGGGATGTCCCTGAGATGGAGCTTAGGCAGGACCTCACTGTAATGCTGTGAGCTTACAGGTGCAGCCTGCTCCCTGCATAGCTTCTCCAGAAAGAAAAACCCACAACCCAGTGCATGGAGAGGTTCTCCTGTGCTTTCACTCCCTGGCCAGGTAGACCTGTGAAGCCTCTGCTTTGCCAGTTGCAGCTACAGAGAAGGCAGAACATCTCCCAGCATGAGCCAGCAGGGCTGCCAAGAGCCCTCGGAACCTTTACAAAGCAGCAAGGGCATCCCAAGAGCATCTCTGCAAATTTCTGCAGCTCCAGCCCTTCTTGCAGGCTCTGGTGGGGCACCACCAGGAAAAAAAGCCTCCAGCTGGAGCTGCCTCCCTGGGATGTAGAGAGCTGCCAGCAGCTGAGCCGGGCTGTAAGGAGACACCAGGCAACCGAAGAGCTCCAATGTTGCCTTTTAAGGAGCACAGAGCCTGAGGCATCTTGGACCAAACCAACAGTTTCCACAGGCTCCCAGCTGCAGCGTGGACTTGTGGACCACGCTGGTCCCCACAGCAGCTCCAAGGGATGGGCAGCCAGGACACCGATTCTGAGACTGGAAAAGCCCAGAGCCCCAGAGGGCAGAGCCATAGCTGCAGTGCTCACACATGCAAGGTCCCCACGGTCCCAACCATCACCTTCATTCCACCCCTCTCAGCAATCCTGCAGGACCAGCTCCTTCCCAGGAGCAGGCAGTGAGGAAGATGCTGCTTTTTCCCCAAAGCCTTCATCAAACCATGGGCTTTGACATCCCAACAACAACACTGATGCAAAAGGTTTTGCTGGTCCAGCAATGAATTTGCCACTGAAATTCCCTCTGCTGGGCACAGTGGGACAGCTGGGGAGTAGAAGGGAATGGGAACACGCCGCAGCAGAGGAACACTGAGACAGAGCTTAGTTGGAAGCATGGATGGAAGAAATATACGTGCGTAGGTACAGTAGCAAGGAACACCAGGAACAAGGTTCAAAGGCTACAGAGCACCAGACGTAGCTTCAGCCACACGAAGAGAAGGAACAAGCTGGCTCAAGGTGGCAGGAAGACAAAGAACAGCACTGGAGCCACTAAACATCCAGAGGAGGAAAACAGGAGAGCTCTGAAATTCAGGGATTTTGCTGAAGACTTATGAGGGGTGAAGGAAAACAAGGAGCAAAAGATCCCAAAGAGCACCAGGCAAGTCCAAAACCAGCTCATCGCTGCCTGCGAATGGTCCCTCACAGCGAGGGCGTGACCCCCGTGGCTCAGCCAGATCACTCGGACACACAGGTCTCAGGGTACACAAGAGCTTTTGTGTCAGAACCTTCACCTCCCTGCTGTTTTGCCACACTGCTGACCCACTCGAGGGGGTGGGATGCAGCCACTTGGTCCCCGTGGAGCAGCAGGTGACCAGGCACCGCTTTATTAGGCAGCAGCACTGCCCGGGCCGGTCGCTATTTACATTTGGCAAAGGATGGCAGTGAGTACCGAGCGCCCATGTGGGTGGGGGCCACCACCGGCCGGGCCCCCAGTGCCTCACTAGCCCAAGGTGGGCCCCTGCTTGCCCCCACCTACATCCTGACCTGTGGGCAGAGCCATCGTGTCTCCCATGGGCACCCTCACAGAGGCGCCTCAGGCCTGTTAACAGACAGCTTATCCCCTTTTTCCAGCCCATCGTACCCCCCTCCCCAACCTCCTCAAGGTCCCAGCTCCGGTCCTGTGTCCTGAGCTCTGCCCAGAGGCAGGTGAGGTCGATGGGCAGGTGGCAAACCCCACTCAGCTCCTCACACTGGGGGTCCCAGCAAGCAAACTGGGGCACAGGAGGCCCCCCAAGAGAGCCGGTCGAGGGGTCTGAATGCTGCAATCCCCAACAGCACCAGCCGTGCCCAGCGAGCTGCTCATGGGCTGCTGGTCTGGAGCTGCATCCTCGGCCCTGCAGATGGGCCAGTCCCGGGTGCACCCGGCCTCGTGAGGCGAGGGCTATAGGGTACGGATGGCGACCGGGTAAAGCAAGGACATGTGCTCGGCCCCCTTGATGGGCAGCTTGCGGCTGGCGTAGTGGTGGATGATCTCCGGCACGCTGTCGAAGGGTGGGCTGTGCTGACCCAGCACGTATTTGTTCTCTTGGGTCCGGGAGAGTTTCATGTGCATGAAGCCCTGGCTGCTCCTGCAAGAAGAGATGGGGGCAAGGTTAATGGGTGCAGCTGATCCTGGCATCCCGACAGCTCCCAGTGCCCTGAAACAGGCAGCCTGTCGCTGGGGGGGATGCTGCTGGCTCCCGTCCCCAGCCACATCCCTGCCTGCACCA
Organism: Tapera naevia; assembly: GCA_033556795.1. NCBI lineage: Eukaryota > Metazoa > Chordata > Aves > Cuculiformes > Neomorphidae > Tapera > Tapera naevia. The sequence continues at coordinate 1,122,056 of JAUMJJ010000353.1, forward strand.
TCTCTATGGCTTTTCCTGTGTATCCCATCATAAAGTGATTTTCTTCATGCTAGGTGGTTCAAAATAATAAATGTTTTAGCTGTTCCTTCCAGGGAATGGCAGATGTTCCCAGGTATTAAATGGATCCCAGCGCCCTCCAGAGAGAGTGCTTTATTCAGTACAAGCTGGGGCGTATTACAGCTGGTTAAATGACTCGTATTTATATTGATGTCCCTGTGGAACAATCCAAAGCTTAAGTTCATGGATGCGTGAACACCTTGGAGGTGTTCTAGACCATGTTGGATGGAGATTGTAGTAACCCGATCCAGTGAAAGGTGTCCCTGCCCATGGCAGGGGGCTGGAACTGGATGAGCTTTGAGGTCTCTTCTGATCCAAACCATTCCATGATTCTAGCCCACTCTTTAACAACTCCAGATAAAGGCCACAGCACAAGGGCAGGACATGGCTGACCACACTGCATTGTGACCCCCTTGGAGCAGAGCCACATAGTGGAATGCGAGGGCTCCATCCGAGGACAAGGAGGATGCCGAGGCTGGGGTAGGTGTGTGCCAATAGGGAAGGAAGGGCAGGAGCAGCCGGGGCTCTCGGTGCAGGGTAATGCACGGGCAGCAGCTTTTGCCCCTTGTAGGTGGCAAAGCCCCTTCTGCAGCTGCCTTGGCTCACCCAGGAGGGGTTCAGCTCACATTATCACATTCCTGGAAGTAATCAAGGTCAGGCTGGGTGGGGCTTGGAGCACCCTGACGCATAGGGGGGTGGAACTGGATGGGCTTTGAGGTCCCTTCTGACCCAAACCATTCCATGATTCTATGAGAATTCTGCAGCAAAGCAGGATTTTCTCCTTCCCCCTCCCTGCCCACACTGTGGGCTCCATAAGACTTGCTCAGCGTAGCGAGACCATTTCCCGGCACAGCACGGGCACAGAGCCACGCGAGGCCGCGCAGGCAGATTCTGCCACCAGCGCTGATTCCAAGTGACGGGCTAATGGCCCTGTTGCTATTAATTTGAGTCTCCGAGGAGAGCCACAGCCTGTCTGCAGCGTCTGGAACGCACATTACAGCAAAATATTGATGACTTAAAAGCAGACAGGACCTCATCAGCGATGCTGAGCCGCTTCCACAGCCTGGTCCCATCCCCCCGGCTGGAGACAGCGGCCGTAATGGACAGCAAGGCTGCATTAGCAGAATGGGTTTGCAATTCCATTTAGAGCCAGAGGCAAGGGGGAGGGCAGGGGGGAAGCTGCAGACCCTGTGAAAAGTGATAGCTGGCCGCATCCTGCATCTCAGGCTCAGGGAAGAGCTGCACGGTGCAGGGCACCCCATGAAAGTGCACGGGTTTATCCTGCACCCACAAACACACAGAGCTGCCTGCAGCGCTGCACCCTGTCTGCAGGCAAAGCCCTGGTGCTGGCAGGGGGCAGGATTGGTGCTGGCCCAGAGCGCTGCCACACAGCTCCAGAGAAGTGATGCTGGTTGGGTTCTGCCCAAATGGCTCCCCAGGTCTTGGGCACAAGCTCAGGATGCGACAGAGGCCAAGATCAGAGCCTGGGAGAGCTGCCTGCGGGAACACACTGCAAACCCCACAGCCTACCAGAACGGATGGGACAAGGACAAGGGACCAGCACTGCTCCTGCTAAGCACCTTCCAGATGTGAGGAAGCACTCAAACCTTTCCAGTGCGGCTTCAGCCCCTCTCATGGAGGCACAGGGCAGGAGGGACTCATTCTCCAAGTGTTAGAGGCAATGCCACTGCAACGCAGCACTGCAGAGCTTGGGGCAGCGCAGATTGTCACAGCAGGCTTAAATCCTGCTGGCTACCCAACACAATGGCTACAGCTGCTTCTGCTGCTCTGCTTGGGTGTATTTGCCTTTAAAGAGGAACAAAAGGGTGTTAGGTCAGCACCGCAGCTCTCCTTCAGACCCATCTCCTCCTGGAAAAAAAATCAGGAGAGACGCAGGAAGCCAACTTACAGCGACCTGAAAAACATCCCAAGGGATTCTCCTTGAAAAGGCTCCACAGAGAAAGGCAACAGAGTAAAAACGATGCTCTCGAGGCTGGGAGCTACCTGCAGGCATAGCCAGAAGGCAGGCAATGCCTGGGCATCTCCAGGATGGGTTGCAGTCTCCTCTGTGGAGGTGGCAAAGCACTGTAAGGCCATGTCCCAACCACATGTGCCATTTGGAAAGAGGATTTGGGCATTTTTGCCACCACAGGTAGTATGAAGGAAATAAAAAAAATAAAGAGATGGGTGACTGGCTTGTGGGGAGGTGAAGGAAAGGGAAGAAATCCAATCAGCAACCCTAACAACAGTTCCCAGGCTCTCCTACATCTATGCCACCCACAGGCAGTGGGTGAGGACATCTTGCAATTCCAATATGACTCCTCAACCCACAGAAGCTGCTGCTTCTCAAGCAAAAATATTGAGAAAATTCAAACATCAGAAAAAAAAATCTGACCAAGAAAGAGGAAAGGAAGGAGTTTTTCTGGAAAGGCTGAAAGCTCTAAGTGCAGAAGGAAGAAAGAATATTTTCAGCTCAACCTCTGCATGGGTTTGGTGCTGAAGGCAAAAAAAAATAAAAAGTGAAAAACAGAGAGATAAAGCAATCAAATTCACAATTATGTCCTTGGGGAAACTGAAACCACCGGGGAGCAACACAGGTACAGAGAGCACAGGGAAACTTAAAGGACAGTGAGAAAAGCACAGGGACTGTCACTGGGCTAAAGAGCTATGGGCACCTCCCTTCCGGCAAGGATGCCTGCAGCGATGCTCCACGCAGTTTTGGCATGCAAGGAATCTGGAAAACTTGGGGAGGGTGCAAAGATCCCCCCCAAAACCCAAAGCAGAAACCAAGCCATGCAGTGGGGGTGAGGTTTCCCTGCTAGGGTGATGCCCTCTCCAAAGCACAGCTGTGCAATGGCTTTGCTGATTATGTGGGATGGGGGCAGGCAGGGATGGGCACTCGCACTTCCATCAACAACAAGATCACACCAGCTTCATTTTCCCAGGAAACCATGCTACAAAAAAACAGGGGTAACAAGAAGCCAGAGCTGGACATTATAACCAGACACATCCAAGAGAGCAGTGAAGCACAGCATTTTATCCACCTGTGGCATCATATCCACTGCCATGGGAAGAGCTGTGTGCCCCAGGATCTCTGAGCCTTCCTGTGGGATGCTTTTGCCAGACACCAAACCAGAAGCCTGTGCCACACCGCAGGGAAGTGCAGCCTCTGTATTCCAGCCATTTAGGACCACCCTGTGGTCATCTCATTGTCACCCCATTGGCATGGGCACCCATTTGTGTGGGGCACCCATCTGCAAGAGGTCACCTATGGGTCCACCACCCTCAGCCCCGCCTGGGCTCACTCACTTCAGGGAGAGGGAGAAGTCGTTCTTGCTGGTCTCGCTGTTGCGCACCAGGTAACTGGCTTCCTTGCACAGCCGCAGCAGCGTCTCCGCATCCGTCCGGCTGATGGCTCCGTGGTACCAGCTGTGGGCAAGAGAGGGACCGGCTGTGCCAGGCAGAGAGCGGGCACCCCGGGCAGGACTCTGTCCCGAGGCAGCAACGGTACCAGCACCCCCAGTACCCCCCTGGGAACAGCAGCCGCGTTCGAGGAGGGGGATGTGGGTGGCACCACTGGGACTGGGGACAAGGGGCACAGCTCCCACTGGGCAGCTCAGGGGGATGCAGAGGGCACATGGCAAGAAGGCAACTGTGAGAAGAGCGGCAGGGACAGGGAAGAAGGGAAGAAGGCAGTCGGCCCCAGGGTACAGGGATGCCAGAGCAGGCAGAGGGCTTGAGAAGGGCTGGGGGCTGGCAGCACTCACCACTGGCTCTCCAGGGGCAGAGCAGGGTCAATCCTCTCACCGAGGAAGGGGGCAGGCTCGGCGATCAGTGTCTTCGTGCTCTTGAGGCTGCTGGAGCCGTGCCTGAGGGCTGCCCTGGCCTTCTCCTCCCTGCAGGGCGAGGTGCGGCTGTATCCCAGCGCCTCCGCTGGACCTGCCAGACAGACACACATCGCAGCCGGTGACTGGGACAGGTAGACAAGCTGGGCTCCCAGCTTTTCCCACATCACAGAAAGAGCCAGAGCCCCATCTCATCACACTGGGTCCCCTTGCGCTGCCTCAGAGTAACTCTTGGACCACTGCTCCCAACGGTGCCCCAGGAGGGACAAGGTCAGGGCCCCATCATGCCAGGGTCCTCACAGTGCCCAAACCCCTGGGAAAATTTTCTGGGAAGGTTTCAAAAGCTCAGAGGTTAATGCAACCAGAGATTAAGTGGCTGTGGCAGAGTTAAGTGAGAAGCAGCAAAGACAGGGTCTCCAACCTTAGAAAAAAGGAAAAAAATTAAATTTATTAAAAAAAAACCAAAAGGAAAATGGAGCTGAAGGGAGCAGCCAATATGGAAACAACAGACACATTTCTGCAGTGCAAGTAAGCATCCTGGGAGAAAAAAGTAATTCCCCAAGGTGGGAAGGGGACATTTTGACTGTGTGGTGCCTGCCCGATGCAGCTGCCAGCCTGGCCCCCCCCTGTACCAACACAGCGCAGTGGCTCGGCGCGTGCCGGCCGGCAAACAGCACGGCATTACCGGAGCCATTCCCCAAGGGACCCAGCCTCCTGCCAGCTGTTATTTCCTTGCAGGCTGATTTCAGCATTAACAATATTGTTTCTCCCTCCTCCCTCGAGTCCATTATTGCCCCCCTGCCACTCGAGACCCCTCACACAAATTGCTTATCGATCGAGCAGGGCTGCCACGACACCAGGCTGCTGGTGACTGATGCCGCAGAGGCACGGGTGTCCCAGAGGCGCGTGAGCCCAGGTGCTGCAGCAACCTGAGCCCTCAGGATGAGCTGGACATTGCCAGCAGAGCAGTTTTTCCCTGCTGGAGGCTGCCCCTGGCTCCAGCCCCTGCCCACTGCTGGGGTAGATGCTTCAGCATCCCTCCCCAGCTCCAGCAGCAAAGCAGGATGATGCCAAGGCCACGCTGCTGCAGGACAGAAGCCAAAAATACCCTGAGAGGGATGGTTTTCTCTCTACCAGGGCATCCTTTATGGGATATCCTATTTGAGGAGAGGCTTCTCTGGGCTCTACTCAGGAGGGCACGTCTCCAGAACGGAGAAGGCAGCCAAACAAAACCCAGACTCCTCCGGCTTAAACCCAAGAAGAAGCTCTGGGAGAAGATGCCCAGCACTGAGGTTTGCCAAGCCCTGCCTCTGCAGCAGCCAGGCTTTCCCTTGCGTGCAATATCCACGCTTCCATTTCAACTCATCACCTTCCAAAAGCGGGGCCATCACTCAAAAGGCAGGCAATCAAAACACTGAGGTGTTTGCTGGTGGCACAGTCATTGCATTAGAGGCTCAGAGAGATGCATTGCCCCTGTTGGAGGGAGGCAGAGGCATCTGCATGATTAAACAGGATATTAAAAATGAGCCCCTAGGAATAAGATGCCATCCTTCAAGGAGTTCATCACCCCTAGACAGGGGAGGGAGAAAATGAGACAAAACACTGGTAAGATAAAGTTAACACAACAAAGCAAAGCAGGGGGAAAAACAGAGACTCTGTGATGCTAAAACCAGGAAAAATGACAAACTGATGTGTCCATTGGGACAGCCACCGCAGGGATGATAATGGTGGGGAAGAGAGGAGGCCGCGAGCAAAGGAATTAATTTTCCATGACACCTGCATTCCCTGTAGGAAGAGGATCAGGAAGTTTCCCCCTCCCTTTTTTTCAGGGTTAATCTCAGTTTGCAGCATCCTTGCGGGTTCAGGACAGCATCCCAGCAGAGCAGCCGCATCGCCTGGGGTGCCCCTAGGAAACCTGCCACAACCTCGTGCTCAGACCCAGCTGGGAGGCAGTGGAAGCCGTATGGATAGAGTTTTGTGGGATCTGGGTAACTGCAGATAAGGAAATCAGCCATCTGCACCTGGAGTCGAGCAGGAGTGACAAACAGGCAGAGACAGTGTGCCAGGACAGAGAAAAAGCCACCTCTCACAGATCATCCTAAGAGCAGTAGCCCAACCCTGAAAGCCTGGGTGGCTTTTGGCAACCCCTCTCCACACAGAATGCTCTTTGCAAACTCCTAATCCAACACAGTGCAAGGTCCTTAAAATATGAATAATGGGTTAAAAGAGAAGCAGCAGCCTTTGGCTTTCATAAGTGAGGCTGCCAGCAGGGTCTGAGGGGGATTCACACGGGGGCTGTGCTGCTCAGCGCAGACAAAAGGGCTTCACAACCTGAGATGACAAAGCATAACCGGCTGCTCAGGGTAGCGAAAACGAGAGCGGAGAATCCAGAGGGACCTCCTGCCACTGAGCAGCAAGGTAATAAAGCAGCGGAGAAGACAGAGTGGTGCTAAATGATGGGGAAAAACCAATCCCACCTTCAGTGGTGGGATCAGAACTGGCTGCTACCACACCTGCAAGGGACCTGGGTATTCAGAGTCGGGAGAAAACATCAGCTGAAGGCTCAGAGTGGTTGTCAAGACTATAAAAGCAGCCAAACACTGGGAATTCGGAGGCGGAGAGAACAAAAGAGAAGGTAATGACTCTGACACGGAATAATTCCCTGGTGAAACGACTGCTGTGTGCAAAGAGGGGTTGTGGAGCAAGGGAAGATGCAGAGGAGGTGAAGACAAACATCTGGTGTCCAGCACAGGAGAATGGATGGGCTAGGAGGAGCCAAGGCAGAAGAATCATAGAATGATTTGGGTTGGAAGGGATCTCAAAGTCCAACCAATTCCACCTCTCTACCACGGGCAGGGACACTTTCCACTGGGTCAGGGCACTCCAAGCCTCATCCAACATGGCCTTGAACACCTCCAGAGAAGAAGGAGGGCGATGCCTGGCAGCACCCACAGGTCTGGGCAAGCTCTGGGGCATTGCAGCATCCCAGCAGGAGAGTGAAGCAGGGTCACGGGCAAGCACTGGCTGCAGCCCCCCCAGACACCCCGCTGTCACGCAAGACCCACCGTTGGCGTCTTCATAGCTGGGTTGGCCGTGCTGTGGAGGGGCAGGGGCACCGGCCTCACCGTCCGGGGGGCTTTCACCGCTGTCGAGCTGTCCCACCGGCGGTGGCCATGGCAGGTCTTTAATGACCTTTATCTCAACTGGATGCAGGGACAAGGGGTGGGAAAGAGAGAGAAAGAGAAAGAGAGAGAAAGAGAAAGAAAGGGCTTAGAAAAAACTGCCAGCAACACCAGGCCCACAGAGAAGGAGAGCAATAGTGGGGGGAAAGACCTGAGGATTAAATTCCCAGGAACCCTAGGGTGGCTTGGCCAACTTATCCCCTCCCTAGCACTGAGAGACCCCAATCCTCCGTTGGCTTTCACAGCTGAGCCTTGCTTGGGTTGGGGAGAGCCTGTGATCACCCCTGTCCCATGTGCGCGTCTGCCCAGGGGACTAAGTGTCCCATTGCCATCTGTCCTGCCTGTGCATCCATTGTGTCTCAGGCATTTCCTGGCCACCCCACAGGATCCACGTTCCTCAGCCAGGCGCCAGCAAGTTGCTGCCTTGTGCCAGTACCAGGTGCCCATCACCAAGGGTCTCATAGGCCTCCCAAAGCAGGAAAGGACCAGAGAGATCCTGGCATCACAGGAGAGGAGAAACATCCTGCAAGCCACAGCAGGATCTGCTGCAGCTCTGGGAGAAAAGAGGCAGCGGGTCCACACTCAGCCCAGGGCACAGCAACCCAACTCCCTTGGGACTCAGAGCCAGCTGGAAGTGCCCTAGGGAGACTCCACGCACAAGCTAGACCTGTGAAGACGTCACCTCAACCCAGGGGCATGGAGCAAGGTGGCTCATCTGCCCACATCTGGAGCACAGACACCGCGATGCGTTTCATGACGGAGCCGAACAAGCACAGTGTGCCTGGGGCACCAGCCTCGCGCCCGGTCGAGTCCTGGAGGCGCGAGTGCAATCCTGGGCATAAGTAGACGCCATGTTGTTGAGCCCAGCACATACACCTCCAGTCCAAACCCAAAAGCTGAACCATTCTCAAGCTCCAACCTCCACCAGCATCCCCACGCAGCGCTGACAACTGCTGGCTCGAGCGCCTTGCACAGAGCAGCCACACAATTAAAATGCATCCTAGATAAGAGTGTGGCAATTAGCCAGCACCAGTGCTAATGCACAGCATGGATTTCCTCATTAACAAACCCAAACACAATCGATCCCGCAGCACGGATAAATAGGTCAGGAGGCTGGACAATCTCTTGGCCAAACGCTCCTGGGGGAGCGCCCAGCTCTCCTCCCACTCCGAGGAAGGAGGAGCTGCTCCAGCCCACAGCTGAGCCTCTCCCCTGCAATTTGAGGTTGAAGGGCTTACTATACACCAGAGGAGAGAAGAGGCAAAGAGAAATGGGCACTCGACAGGCTGCCAAGGCAGCTCCATCCAGCATTCACACTGCCTGGCTCTCTGCTGAAGATAAACAGCGTCTGGAAGTGCCCAAGTGCTCCCTGAGCCATGGAAACATGGAAGCCAATACTACTGACTCTGAAAAGCTGCAGGAACCCCAGGGAGCCACCTTGTCCTCTACAACACACAATGCAGCGTTGGTTGCTTTACAGCTGCTATCCATCCTTTATGGCCGTAATCCATCCCTTACGGCTGCTCCCATCACTCACCTGCAAAGGCTTTGGAGATCCGCTCCTTCTTCCACTCCCAGGGCTGATCGTACTCCTCTGGTGGCCGCTCATCATCCTCAGGCAGCCGGGACTCCCTGGGCCTGGAGCAAGCCGGGCGGTCAGTGTTCATGTCCAGCCCTCCGAGCACTGGCTCATAGGGGGTGTCGTAGAGGTGCAGTGGCCGGGCAGGAGCCTCCCGTAAGCCCTTCTGGCGGATCTCTAGCAGAAGAAGTGGGAAAAGCCCATGAGGTTTTTGCCCATGGTTCCCAGAGCCGGGCTGGATGGAAGGGCTCCACCCCAGGGCAACATGCTGTAGGGAGCATCAGGAATAGAAGAAACCCCTCCAAATTTCCAGCAAGCACCTGTAGATGCTGGGGAGCTGTTGGGCAGCCAGGTCCTGAGCCATCCTCAGCACCAAGATGCCTTCTTGCCCCACAGGACAACATATCCACTCTCTGGCAGCCTGGCAAAACGGGGTCAGTAAGGACTTTTCTTTTTCCAAGAAATGCAATGGTTTAGCCCAAAAAGCTTTCCAGAAACCACTCACTCCAGGAAAACCACGGAACTGTGAAGCAGAGCCAGAGCCTGGAGTGCTCAAGCCAGCAGAGCAGGAAGAGTGATGCCACTGGGAACACGCTCTCTCCCCTCGCCTGCTTTCCAGCCATCAATAACCCATTGGGGACCTCGCCACTGGGGCAGACAATTGCATGCTCTGGCCCATTCCTAACTGGATTAAAGAGCTCCCACATTCGTCATCATTTTATGCCAGAAGCATCAAATACCAGCGCTCACCCTGGTGAGCAGGCACCACGGTCCCGGGGGGCAGAAATGTCACACAAACATGGAAGGGTTTGGGATGGGAAGGACTTCAAAGCCCATCCAGTTCCACACCCTGCTATGTGAAGGGACAACTCTCACTGGGTCAGAGTACTCAAAGCCCCATCCAACCTGGCCTTGAACATCTCCAGGGATGGGGCAGCCACCACTTCCCTGGGCAACCTGGGCCAGGGCCTCCCCACCCTCACAGGGAAACATTTCTGCCTAAGATCTCATAACAGGCCCCCCTCTTGCAGCTGAAAATTGTTCCCCTCGTCCCATCCCTGCAGTCCCTGATCAAGAGCCCCTGCCCAGCTTTCCTGGACCCTCTTTCACTACTGGAAGCTGCTCTAAGGTCTCCCCAGAGCCTTCTCTTTTCCAGGCTGAACAACCCCAGCTCTCTCAGCCTGTCCTCATACAGGAGGTGCTCCAGCCCTCAGATCTTCTTTGTGGCCTCCTCTGGACTTGCTCCAACACATCCATCTCCTTCCTGTGCTGAGGACTCCAGAACTGGACACAGGGCTCCAGGTGGGGTCTCACCAGAGGAGAGCAGAGGGGTAGAATCCCCTCCCTCACCCTGCTGGTCCCACTGCTTTGGATGCAGCCCAGGAGGTCCCATTATTGCTTGAGTGCCCTTTGTGAGAGCTCCGACTACCTGCAAAGAGGCTGTGCCACAGCCATTGCCTGAGCTTGCAGCATCCATCGGATGCTGTCACAGACTGCAGGGAACAGAGCACAGCAACCACTAAATTCACACAGCAGGGACCAGTGGCCTTTGCACACAGCCTTCCACCTTACCAGCCATCATCTTCTGGGCTTCATAAGGCTCCATGTATCCATCATTCTCTGTCACCTTCTCCAGCCCTGCCTGGCTCCCGGCCACTTGCGCCGCATCAAAGGGATCTGCGTAGTCCTCCAGGACAGCCAGCTGGAAAATGGAAAGGGGAGAAGAAGGGTTAGGGGACTCCCTGCCTTTTTTGGGATGGGCAGGGACCAGTTGGAGCCTATTGAAGCTCTGCTAGCAGAAGCTGGGATCTCGAGCCTGTACCCTGGCAGCCCGCAGAGCAGGTGCCGGCAGCCGGCAGCTTTCCAGACACCCGGCGCTTGGCCCTGGAAGCGCTCCAGCCTTTGTCCCGAAAGCTGGGATGGAGCCAAGCAGCGCAGAAGGCAGCCCGGCTTCCTCACTTACCAACACCTTGGTACTGCCAGCGCCCACGCAGCCGCCCCGGCACAACCCTGCTGTTCCCCCCTCATGGAGCACAGATGCTCTCCCTGCACACAGCCACATCTCCACAGATCCCAGCACGGGGGAGTCAGCCAGTGCTGGCATGACCAGGAATCACTGGTTGTTTGCCAGGGCTCCGACAGGCTCGGTTGAAGACATTTCTTAACAAAAGGGCTGCAAAAGGCCTGCAGCTTTCCCTCCCTTCCTCCCAACCCCAAGAGCACCCCACATGCATCCCAGGTAACACAGCACAGGGCTCCTCATAGAATCATGGAATCATTGAGGTTGGAAAAGACCTCTAATCTTTCAACCATCAGCCCAATCCCATTGTGCTGACTAAACCCTGTCCCAAAGTGCCATGGCCACATGGTTTTTGAACCCCGCCAGGGATGGATACTCCACCACTGCCCTGGGCAGCCTCTGCCAGGCCTTCACCACTATTTCCATAAAGAATCTTTTCTGAATATCCAATGTAAACCTCTCCTGGTGAAACTTGAGGCCATTTCCTCTCATCCTGTCACTTTTTGCCTCAGAGAAGAGGCCAGCTACCGCCTCACTCCAACCCCCTTTCTGAGAGCTACAGAGAGTGATGAGGTCTCCCAGTCAACTTCCTCTTCTTCAGGCTAAAGAGCCCCAGGGCCCTCAGCCACTCCCAGAACCCCTGGGCTCCACACCCCTCCCTCACTCCAATGCTCTGCATAGGATCAGGAGTCACTGGCAAGCATGACCAGGAGCCTCTCAAGGCACACATCACGGGGATGGCACAAGAAGCCCAAGGTTTGCCCGTCCTAGTTGAAAAGGAGACGATCCCACAATCTCCCAGAGCCTGGTCCCCTATAGCGCTGGAGTCACGCGCTTACTGCAGCACCTCAGCAGCTTCCTGGCTGAAGCACCCCACTACATGATGCCGCAAGCCTGGAGCTGTACATCCTACCTCTAGCCCAAAAGCCTCGTTTCAAACCCACCCAAGCACCTTTGCCAGGGTCTGCTCACCTACTGGGATGCAAACCCCAGGCTGGACCATCCAACAAGATGGGATTTGCCACCATGATGCCAGATACACAGAGCTGCAACAGCATGGACCAAATGGCCAGAGCGCCAGCGTGGTGACTGCCTAATCCCACCCGGTGCTTGGCTCCGTCCTCCCTGCCACGCTCCTGCTCCTGGCCAGCCCTGGAGATCAGGGATGCTCATACATTCCGCACTGGCTCCCACTGTCAGCTTAAAACAAACCCCTTCTTTCTCCTTCCTGGGCAAAACAGTCTGACAATGGCCTTGAGCAGCAAAACCAGCAGGAAAAGGGAACAGGAACTGTAACTGTAAACACCACTCTGCAGCTCCGAGCATGCCAGGAGGAACACAGCTCCCTGCTCTGGGAATGTCCTGGCTCTGGGCTCCCTGGTCAGCGGATGTAGCAGGGCAGGACTGAGCAGCAGAGCATCATCCCTGGAGCAAATGTCCCAGGCACCCCAGGCAACACTGAATGTGGGAGCAAACAGATGCTCTCAGTCCTCAGAAAGGCAGCAGGGCAAATCCTGGTACCAGCTTGGCCAGCAAGCCAGGATAGGACTGTAGGAGCAGAAAGGCCCTGGCTTTGCAGCAGGAAATCATAGAATCAGGGAATGATTTGGGTTGGAAGGGACCACAAAGCCCATCCAGTTCCAACCCCCAGCCATGCGAAGGGACATCTCCCACTGCACCAGGGTGCTCCAAGTCTCATCCAGCCTGTCCTTGAACACCTCCAGGGATGGGGCAGCCACCACTTCCCTGGGCAACCTGGGACAGGGCCTCCCCACCCTCACAGGAAAATATTTCTTCCTAAAATGTCATCTCAATCTCCCCTCTTCCAGCTGAAAATCAATCCCCCTTATCCTATCCCTGCACTTCCTGATCAAGAGCCCCTCCCCAGCTTTCCTGGAGCCCCTTTCAGTACTGGAGGCTGCTCTAAGGTCTCCCTGCAGCCTTCTCTTCTCCAGGCTGGACAGCCCCAACTCTCTCAGCCTGTCCTTGTACGGGAAGTGCTCCAGCCCTTGGATCACCTCTGTGGCCTCCTCTGGACCTGCTCTAACAGATCCGTGTCCTTCCTGTTCTGAGGACTCCAGAAGCGGATGCAGGGCTCCAGGTGGGGTCTCACCAGAGCAGCGCAAAGGGGCAGAATCCGCTCCCTCTCCCTGCTGGTCCCACTTCTTTGGATGCAGCCCAGGACACGGTTGGTTTCTGGGTTGTGAGCACACATTGCCAGCTCATATTGAGCGTCTCATTCCCCAGCACCCCAAGTTTTTCTCCTCAGGGATGTCCCCAATCCATTCTCCATCCAGCCTCTGTTTGTGCTTGGATTGCCCTGACCCAGGTGCAGGGCCTTGCCCTTGGCCTTGTGGAACTCCGTGAGATTCGCATGGTCCCACCTCTCCAGTCTGTCCAGGTCCCTCTGGATCCATTCCTTCCCATCCCAAATCTGCTCTCACGTCCATCACTGAGGGAGCTGTGGCATCACTCAGCTCTGGTCAGGAATGCCAAGGGACTGGGAAGCTGCAGCCCTTTGCTGTCCACCTCTGAGGCAAAACCTCCCGAGGAAATTCAAGTTGCTGGTGACTTTTGGAGCTGCTTGGACACTGGGACCTGACCCAGCACCCATGGAGTAGGGAATTGAGCAAGAATGACTGCAAATTCACTGTGGGAAGAAAACCTTTTCCTTTCCAAAGCAAAGAGGGGATAAGCCTGCAGCCAGAGGCTGCTTCCCACCTGCTGCCTGTGAGATCCCGAGGACAGAGCAGCACCCACCACTCCAAACAGCTCGGAGTTCCCGTGGGCTGCACCCACGCCTTGGAAAAGCTGCAGAGAGGCTTTTGCTCCCCCAAAACAACCTCTGCAGAGCACAGCCCCACGGCTGGCGACAGCTCATCCCCAAGGGAGGCAGGAGCACACAGGCAGAACAGGCGTCCCGACACACTCGGGTTCAACACGTGAGGCGGGCAGACGGGCAGCGCCGTGCCTGATGCTCACCAGGAGCTCTGCTGGCTCTACGCATGGTTGCCTGCTTGTTCCTCCCCCGCTGAGCCCAACCTGCCACAAACCCCATTTCCTAGATGCATTTTCCTAGACAGATATCGACCCGGCTTGCTGCTGGCACCAGTCCTGGACTGTCCCTCTCCCACTCTGTAAATGGAGAGCGGCTTCAGACTGGACGGGGCACCAGCACAGCAACTGAGGCATGTGGCGATTCCAGAGGAAAGCCCCCTCTGTATCTCCTTGGTGCCTGGGTCTGTCTTCCTAGCAGAACCTCCAGCAAGCTCACAGAGTAGCTCCCACTCAAACGCCTCCAGGTTTGGAGGTTGGAGAATCCTAAAGCATCTCTGTTGAGACCCATCAAACTAGGTATTCTGCTTGCAGGGGGCGCAGAGGCACCCAGCAGCAATTAGAGTGCTATGCAGGCAAGACATGGTTTGCAAATGGCTCAGATAGGGGGCTGGAATCTCCGAGCTCCCTAATTTTGGTGGGATTTTGCCCCACTGGCTTTATTGCTCCACCATCTCACAGGTGCCTCTTCGCAGGAGTGAAATCTTCCCACCATGGGGTGCTGAGAACATCAACTTGTTCCTTTTTTAAATGGAAGAGAGGCACAGAAAATCTGGGAAGGCAACTCCTGACCATCTCCAGGAGCACTGCAGCCTCGGGATGCACAAGCAAGCAGCAACAGTACCCCTAGCCCCAAAGCTGGAGGCTCCAGCTGGTGCCAGGCATGAGGCAGGGCTCTGAGAGGGCAAATAGTATGGATCCCACAGTTCCCAATCACATCCTAACACCCTTGTACACAGGGCTGAATTAAGGTTGCCCAGGAAACTGCATCTCTGACATTTCCTAATCCAAGCCCTGGACTTATGCAGCCGTGAAGGTCTCTGCAGCAGCTGCAGGGCAAGGGAAAGGGCTGCAGCCACAGACAGGGCAGCTCCTGGGGGTGTCCCAGGCCAACCCCACTCTGGTCAAAAGCCACACGTTCCCATGCTCCCGTGCTATGGAGAGAGCTTCCAACCATCCCTAGATAATCCCAGTGCCCTGTGCTGCTCGGATGCCCAGGTACTGAGGCATCACCTGCTCACACACAGCCCAGGCTTTCCCAGATTTGGAGTAATCCACGTGCAAAGCACACACTTGACAAGCAAAACCACTCTCCTGGACACCTTATGGTGCAGAGCAGTTGGGAACCACTGAACACGAGTGCTTTTCACACTTTGATTATAGAATCATGGAATCACTGAGGTTGGAAAAGCCCCCTCAGTTCATCCAGTCCAACCATCAGGTAACCCCACCGTGTCTGCTAAACCCTGTCCCCAAGTGCCACGGCCACACGCGTTTTGAAGCCCTCCAGGGATGGAGACTCTACCTCCCTGGGCAGAATCTGCCAGGGCCAAGCACACCCAGAGCCCTGGTGCAGTAGCCGGGCTGGTCTCACTGTTATTTATGCCAAAAATAGAAAACCAGAAGAAAATTAAGGTGAAGGAACTGGGATCTCGCAGGAAAGCAGGGAAAGTGACAGTCGGCGACTCTCCAGGAGAGATTCCAGTTCAGATGCCAAGATCGCAAGACAGAGTGAGGCTCTTCACCCCACCTTGCATACAAACATCCTACCTTTTGCTCCAAGGAGATGTCCTACTCTACAGAGAGGTCCCCAGAGGAGATCCTTCAGTTTATAGAAACATTTCTTGCCCTGGAGATAAAGCGTCTCCCCCAGGAGACTTCTGTGTTTCCCTCTTGAGCCACTCTTGAGTTACAACCAAACTCCTTTTCTCCGTTGGGTGAGCAATTTCCCATTTTATTGACCTCACAGCTTGGCTGTTTGTGCCGCCAAACCTCAGAGCAAATGGAGAACTGGCCTTCCAAGCAGGATCCTGTCCCCTGCCCAAGAGGGACGGCTGGGAGCCCATGGCTGTGCCCGTGGGGCAGAAGGCAGGCGCATGGAGCAGACAGCACAGCACGGCACAGGATGACTCAGTTCAGGGAGGCACTCGCAGGAAAGACACACACCCAGGAGCTTCCTGGCTGGCCGTTCCCACAGCCTGCGGCCACCGACCCTGTGCTCCCAGCAGGAACGCCGGCCACCAGCCCCGGTGGGCATAAGACAGAGCTGTCCTGAGCAAATCCTCAACCCCCTCTTCATGCACATTGTGTCCTGGGTACAGGGAACTCCCTCACCACACATCTTCCCACTCTGTCCTGGTGGCACTGCTCCTCACACCTAATCCAAGCATGGCAGAGGAGACATCTCCAGGGTATCCACCTCACTCGGGTGAGCCACACAGGGCCAGGCCATTGTCTGCTGCTGTAGGGAGAGGGACTGCCCAGCCCGAGCAGACAGAGAATCATAGAATGATTAGGGTTGGAAGAAACCTTAAAAATCATCCAGTTCCAACCCCCCTGCCATGGGCAGGGACACCTCCCACCAGACCAGGTTGCTCGAGATGCTAGTCACGAGCAGCATTGCCCAGGGTTCAGTGCTGGATCCGGTTCGGTTCAATTTCTTTATCAACAATCTGGACGAGGGGGTTGAGTGCTCCCTTAGTAAGTTTGAGGATGACACTAAGCTGGGTGGTAGTGTTGATCTGCTTGAAGGAAGGGAAGGTCTGCAGAGGGATCTGGACAGACTGGATCGATGGGCTGAAAACCGACGGGATGAGGTTAAACAAGACCAAGTGCCCCACCAGACGTCACAGACCCCACAAGGCAGAAGGATGTGACAACACATACTGTGACAGCAAAGCATCACCTGGCCCAGGTGGGAAGGATGCCATTGCCAAGATGCTCCTGTGACTTCCAATCATCCAAGCAGAATGATGGGCACAGGGCACCCAAGGAACATGCTCCCTCAACCTCAATGCTGCACCTGTACCGCAAACTACACGGCCTTGGCCAAACCACACAACAAGGAATTGCTGACTGCTCCTTCTGCTTCTGTCTATCCCCGTATGACCCGCTCAGAAGGGCTGCACGTTTTTATTAGTTTTTCACCATCAGTCATTAGCAAAAGCCCTTTCTGCTCCAGCAGCCTTCCTTGTACCTGGAATTGTTCTTCTCCCTTTATCTTGAGCAACACTGCAACTCACTTCCCGCACACACGTGGGCTTTCTGGAGTCCCAGTCCCCAGAGCAGGTAGGGAACAGCACCCACTGCCTCTTCCTGACTCCCCTGCCACATCCATCATCTCAGCTTGAAGAGCTCCAACCTGGCACTGCCAACACCCTCCCTGCTCCAGGACAGGGTGACATTGTCACCAAGAGCTGCCAGCATCAGCAAGCCCACATCCAGCACCTCTGACCTCCTGGACCACCTCCAGGAGGGACCACCACAACCATGCAGTGACCACAGAACCCTCCCACTGCTCAGCCCAGTGGCCGGGCCAGCAGATGGACTCCAAAGGGAGCTCAAGCCCATGCTCCACGTGATGGAGACACCTCAGCTTCTCCAGGGAAACTGAATGGACAGCTGTGTGCACTATCAAACATTGCCATCTTATCTCTGGTTTCATCGGGCCTCTGGAGCCTGTGTCCATCACATACCAGAGCCCTGAAGAATAAGAGCCCTCCCTCCCCTCTGCCCACAGAGATGTGCAGCATATCACTGCATAATCTGATCTAATCTAATTCTGGATAAAATGAAGCATCTTTTTCAGCCTTGTGTAGGGATTCCCCAAACGTATCCCAGCTTTCAGCTCTTCTCTAAGTTTCCTGGCTTCTCTCCAGCTGTACCTGTCAGCACTCCCTTCTTCCCGCAGCTCCTGCTCAGTTCAACTCCTTCCGACACACACCAACACCCGCTGCTGGTCCCTCTGATCCCACATCGTGCGTTCCAGAAGGAAATCCACGCAGCCTGCCTTAGCAAACCACAGCTCCGCAACGGCACCTCTGGTCCCCACTCCTCCTTCCGCAGCGGCTGCTTTACAGGATCCTGCCTCAAAAGGGGATTTCTGACAAGTCCCTCTGGAAATTTCCCGAAAGCAATTATTCTGTATGAGCAACTTTCCAAGATCCACCGGGCACAAGTTTTCCCATCAGCTTAAAACACTCCCACCTGGGTTTTGTGATGCCAGGGTGGACGGTGGGATCCTGGTCTCCAACATTCCCTCCACCAGCTCCATCAGGTGCGTGGGACAAGCCTGGTCCTGCGGGAACTCGTTATCCCTCCCGCCTTTCCCTGCGCACTTCCTGCACCGGTACCGACGGGTTTATCCCTGCCCTG
Organism: Tapera naevia; assembly: GCA_033556795.1. Lineage (NCBI taxonomy): Eukaryota > Metazoa > Chordata > Aves > Cuculiformes > Neomorphidae > Tapera > Tapera naevia. The sequence continues at coordinate 1,139,948 of JAUMJJ010000353.1, forward strand.
GCTCCCGGTGCTGCTTGGAGCCCGGCTCTCCCTGCCCCGGTGCCGCTGGGATTCCGATTCCCAGTGTTGCTGCGATCTCGGCCCCCGGCTCTCCCTGCCCCCCTCCCGGTTCCCGGTGCCGCTGGGATCCCGGCTCTCCCTGCCCCATTCCCCGTTCTCGGTGCCGCTAGGATCCCAGTTCTCTCTGCCCCATTCCCGGCTCCCGGGAGGCGGCAGACAAAGAGGCGCCGGGGCTCGCTGACAAAGCCGCGGGCACCGGGAGCTCCGCGACGCCGGGGCGGGGTGCGGAGAGCCCGGGAGCCGCCGGCCTGCGCAGTCTCGGTCCCCGCGGGATGCCCGGTGCCACCGCGAGCGGGGAGAGGGGAGCGGCCGGGGCCGCGTGCCCGCCGATCCGGGGCTGCCGGGGGATCCGGCGGGGCGTGCGGGAGCATCGTCCGCGGAACGGCGCGGGGGCTGCCCGGGGGGGTCCGCACCGCACACGCACCTCCTGCAGGGCCCTACATCGGAAACTCGAGGATCCCATACCGGACCCCCCCTCCCCGTACCGGACACTCGAGGATCCCATACCGGACCCCCCTCCCCGTACCGGACACTCGAGGATCCCATACCGGACCCCCCCTCCCCGTACCGGACACTCGAGGATCCCATACCGGACCCCCCCCCCCCCCCCCTCCCCGTACCAGACCCCCATCCCGTCCCGGACACTTCAGGTCCCGCACCGCCCCTTCCGCCCCCCGTACCGGACCGCACTGCCCCGTACGGCTCACTCACCTCCTGGGGGGGCTCGTCGGCCGGCTCGGGGGCGGCGGGGGGCGAGCTGGGGGCGGCGGGGGGCGGCGGTGCGGGGGGCGCGGGGCTGGCGGGCACCTTCTCGGCCGCCTCCACCTTGATGAGCCGGTGCTTGGGCGACACGAACCGGGCGCCGTCGGGGGCGGCGGCGGCGGCGGGGGCGGCCGGGGGGGGCCCGCCATAGGGGTCCTCGAAGTCGCGCTCCTTCTGCAGCCGGTAGGCCGCCAGGATGTCGGGCTGCGCGGCAGGCGGCGGGGCGGGCGCGGGCGGCCCCGCTCGGTAGTCGGGCTTGGGCGGTGCGGGCGGTGCGGGCCGGGCGCTGCGGAAGCCCAGGTGCTCGCGGAGCCAACGCGCCATGGAGCCCACGCACTGCGGAGCGCCGGCCCCGCGCTCCGAGCCGCCCGCCGCCCCGCTCAGCAGCATCCGCGCACGGAGCGGGGGGTACCGGCACCGGCACCGGCGGGAGCTGCCGGGCACGGCGGGGCGGGCACCGGCAGCAACCGCCGGCTCAGCAGGGGGGGCACCGACACCGGCAGCAGCCGCCGCGCCGAGCGGGGCTGCCCGGCTCCGCCCCGCCGGGGACGCTGTCCCGGCTCCCCCCGGCACGCACCGGCCCCCCCTGCTCCGCCCGTCCCGATCTGCCCGCCCCAGGCTCCCCCCGGCATGCACCGGCCGCCCCGCCTCCTCCGGTGCCCGCCCCGCTCCGCTCGCACCGATCTGCCCGCCCCGGGCTCCCCGCCGGCACGCACCGACTTCCCCACCTCCTCCGGTGCCCGCCCCGCTCCGCCCCACTGGGGCCGCTCGGCTGGGCTCCCCGGCTGCCCCCGGCACGCACCGGCCCCCCTTGCTCCGCCCGCCCCGGGACCGGACGCTCCGCCTCCTCCGGGGTCAGTCCCGCCCCGCTCCGCCCGCCCCGGAGCCGCTGTCCCCCGGCAGGGATCTGCGGCTCCGCCTGCCCCGGGGCCAAACCCGCTCCCCCCGGCTTCCGCCGCTCCGAGGCTGCTGCCCGCCCCGCGGCCCGGGCTCCCCCGCGCTCCCGGCAGCTGCTGGTTCCCCGCTCCCTGCCAGCAGCCCCACGTCCCGGCCCCGGGAATAATCGGGGGGACCCCTGCCCCATCCCGCTGGGAGCGAGGACAGAGGCTGCGGGGGCAGCGGGGATCATGAAATAACTGAGGTTGGAAAAGCCCTCTCAGCTGTCCAGCCCAACCCCACTGTGCCCACTAAACCCTGTCCCCAAGAGCCACGGCCACACGGTGTTTGAACCCCTCCAGGGATGGAGACTCCACCACTGCCCTGGCCAGCCTCTGCCAGGGCTTCACCACTCTCTCAGTGAAGAAATGTTTCCCGACACCCAATCTAAACCTCCTCTGGCACAAATTGAGGCCATTTCCTCTCATGCCATTGCTTGTTCTTTGGGAGAAGAGACCAGCACCCACCTCACTCCAACCTCCTTTCCAGGAGCCGCAGAGAGCAAGGAGGTCTCCCCTCAGCCTCCTCCAGGCTAAACAGCCCCAGGACCCTCAGCCACTCCCAGAACCGCTCCAGAACCTTCCCCAGCTCTGTTCCCCTTCTCTGGACATGCTCCAGCCCCTCAAAGTCCTTCTTGGCGTGAAGGGCCCAAAACTGAACCCAGGATTTGAGGTGAAGCTTCCCCTGCGCTCAGTGCAGAGGGACGATCTCTTCTCTGCCCCTGTTGGCCACACCATGGCTGATCCAAGGCAGGATGCTGGTGGCTTTCTTGGTCACCTGGGCCCCTGTTGGCTCATGTTCAGCCATTGTCGACCGGCACCCCCAGGACCTTTTCCACCAGGCAGCATTCCAGCCACTCTACTCCAAGCCTGGAGCGCTGCCTGAGGTTGTCACAACTCAAGTGCAGGACCCAGCACTAAGCCTTGTAGAACACATCCCATTGGCCTTGGCCCATGGATCCAGCCTGTCTAGGTCCCTCTGCAGTGCCTTCCTGCCCTCCAGCAGATCCACACTCCGCCCAATATGATGCCATCTGAAAAGGGCTACCTGAGAGGCTGCCAATAAAACAGGAGCAATAAAGGGTCCCTGGATGGCAAATCCCCTCTTCCTTCCAGCTCCTATGCAGGAGGAGAGCTGGGATAGGTGCGAAGGAACTGAGCCTCTTGTGCCAACATAGCACACGTCGAACACATGTCCAGTGCACCCACCGAGTCCCAGATTTTCTGTGTTATTGAGTATGTACAAACTGCTTCTGCCCCAGAAACCCAGCCAGATCCCCCAAGTCCAACCAGACATCAAGGGAGAAGGGAGAAGACAGCAATGGCACCCAGAAACCATGGCTGGAAATTTCAGAGTGTAGGGAATGCAAGACAAAAGACAACAGAAAGAGAAGTGCCTGCCAGGAGGCAAGCAAATCCAAGGCAGTGTTTGAGGTCTCACATCAGAGCTCAGTCCCAGTAGATGGGGACAATGAGATCGTTATTAAAATGTGGAAAAGAGAGAGGTTCTCAATAAATCTGTCTGTCCGGTACTTGGAAGGAGGCAGGATGCAGAGCTGATGGCACATGAGATTGAGAGTGCTCCCACCCTCTGCCAGTAACCAAGGAGGCTGTTCAGCTACATCTGTTGGACATGGCTCCTGTTAAATCCTCAGGCCTGGAAAATGTGTGCTCACTGTCTCCTGAGAGGTGACCGAGGGATCTAGCTTGGGGTTGTGGGATGCAGACATCCTTCCTTCCCATCCCATCCCATCCTGTCACACCCTTCCCACCACTCCCTACTTGGAGAAGCAGCTGCACCAAGGGTCATGCTGGGGATCAAAGAGGGTCTGTGGCATGAGCCCACTGAAGAGCCCAGCACCTCCTGTTCCTTTTCCAGACTCCCCTGTGGCTTTTTGGCAGGTGGGCACTTGGCCCAGCATAGCCCGTTGCTCTGATCTGCGCCCTGTGAGGCATCCCCTTCTCACCTGAGGCTTCAGCAGAGCCTGGAGGGGCATCACGAAGAAGATCCCTAGATCCACCCCAGCCCTGAGATTTAAGCTTTCCCTGGATATTGGCTTCCCCTGGGCCAAACCATCCAGAGAGCAAGACGAGACAGCAGGGTGAAGAGGACAGAGTGGGGATGGGAGATTTCTTTGAGCTTGGAGAACTGTGAGGGACACCAGCTGAGCTCCTCACACCGTGTGTGGCTTGGCACAGGCATGGGCTGCTGATATTTGTTCTGCAGTCGTGATGAGACGCAAGCAGCATCCCTCCCTCCACCACAGTTTGTTTCGGGTTGGAAGAGGCAGCGACAGATTTCTGCAGTCGCAGTGCCAAAGCCAAGCTCCATCTGCGTCTCACGCTGCAGCTGGTGCTGCTCTGGTCCCCAACTGTTTCCATCCCTCCTGCCTGGTGCATGGTGGAACGTGGGGTTGATGCCTGCACCAAAGAGCCTGCCCTCGATGCTGCAATAGTGGCTGCGATGCTGCTGCGCCTGCGAGGCCCCGTGGATCATGGTGACAGATGGCTGTCACGTAGCAGCACTCGGGTAGGGGATGCAGGGTGGGACTGGCAGACGGCAGTGGAGCAGGAGCACCCGCCGTGCTGCTTGCGTGCCAGACTCCACATTGCGGCTGCTCTCTCCTGCAGCCGTAGTGGGAAGTCCCCTGGTGGGATGCGCAGCCCCCATGGCCCATGAAGCCCCTTGGGAAGCAGGGAAGGATGGCAGCAGAGCTGCTGTGCACACAGTCAGGAGGAGAACAACCCATGGCTGCAGAGAAGTGATTTTTGGATCACTCCTAGACTAGGTACAAGGAAGATAGACTTCGCAATTAGAGTGGTGAGGCACTGGCACAGGTTGCCCAGGGAGGCAGTGGAGGCCTCATCCCTAGAAACATTCAAGGTCAGATTGGATGGGGCTCTGAGCAACCTGATCAAGTTAAAGATGTCCTTGCTCCTGCAGGGGTTTGGACTGAATGACCTATAAAGGTCCCTTCCAACCCAACCCATGATTCTGTGATTCTATGGACCACAGGAATGGGGGACAGAGGAAGCAAGAGCCTCTGCAACGATCCAGAGGTGGACCTCTGTACTGGGAGCTCTGCTTCCACCCTCTTCTCTATCTCTGAAAGGTCCAGGAGCTGTTCTTTGTCGTCTCCAGGCAGGAGGCTTTTCCTCTCACCGAAGGCAGCAATAGCTGCTTGCCTGGGTAAACACTTCCCAGGCAGGTTGGAGCATGCACCAGGAAGAGAAAGCCAGGCAACATCTTCCGGGCCCCTGCCAGCCCTGCGGAGAGCCGTGTGCATCCTCAGCCCATCCTCCTGGGTGTGAGAAGCTGCTCCAGCTCCCCTGAGCGCTCCTTGTGCTCACCCACAGCTGGAGATAGGAACCTTGTTGGGCAGCCCAGGCCAAGAACAGGTCATGGGACCTTCCCTGGAGCTAGGAAGGCTCCAGCCAGGTGGCTCCGGTGAAGCTTCCCTTCCTGTTTCACCCTGGGCGGTGTGGACACAGCCCAGCGTCCCCCAGGCAGCAGCTTGTGGTGACTCAAAGGAGGTCTCTGCTACTGCATGTTCTTGAGGAGGTGCTGGGAGATGATTCACCGCTGGGGATGTGGGGGCTGGATTCACTGTTTGACACTTGCCAAAGTGTCGCCTGAGTAAGGTGCTGGGTCAGCTGCTCCCCCTGATGCCAGTAACTTACAGGGAAGTGTGCAGCCCCTGGAATCTCCAGGCGCTTCTTCAACAGCTTTGGATAAATCCATCCCCACAGGAATGTCTGTGGAGACTCCAGCCCCTTCCCTGCTTGGGGGCACCTGGCACAAGCCCCATTGTGCAGTGTAGCCAGGACCACGAAGATGTCACATTTGCTGGGTGGCACACCAACCTCTCCCTGAGTCAGCAAGGGATGGGAGGACTGGAAAATGGCAAAAAGGCTTCCCAGGAGGCGGCCAAAGAGCCACAGACTGATAAATGACACATCTGCTCGCTACAAATGAACAAAACTTGGCATTAAGGAGTAGGAAAATGGCATCATTAGGGGCCAGATGGATAAATGGAACATATTGGGAAAAAGCCGATGCAGCACTCTGAAAATGAAGGTTTTTTTTTTCCAAAACTAGTGGCTTTCTTGGGAAGAGCTTCTCAGAGAGCTCACCTGCATTTCATAGAGTCATGGAATCATAGAATGGTTTGGGTTGGAAGAGACTTCAAAGCTCATCCAGTTCCACCCCCCCTGCCATGGGCAGCGACATCTCCCACTGGATCAAGGTGCTCAAAGCCCCATCCAATCTGGCCTTGAACACCTCCAGGGATGGGGCAGTCACCACTTCTCTGGGCAACTTGGGCCAGGGCCTCCCCACCCTCACAGGAAAACATTTCTCCCTAAGATCTCATCTCAGTCTCCCCTCTTTCAGCTGAAGACCGTTCCCCCTTGTCCTATCCCTGCAATCAAGAGCCCCTCCCCAGCTTTCCTGGAGCCCCTTCCAGTACTGGAAGCTGCTCTAAGGTCTCCCTGCAGCCTTCTCTTCTCCAGGCTCAACAACCAAAACTCTCTCAGCCCATCCTTATATGGGAGGTGCCCTTATATGGGATCATATCTGTGGCCTCCTCTGGACTGGTTCCAACAGCTCCATGTCAGATTTCCAGAACTGGACACAGGGCTCCAGGTGAGATCTCACGAGGGCAGGACAGAGGGGCAGAATCCCCTCCCTCTCCCTGCTGGTCCCACTGCTTTGGATGCAGCCCAGGACACGATGGGTTTCTGGGCTGTGAACATACATTCCCAGCTCATGTTGAGCTTCTCCTTCCCCAGGAACCCAAATCCTTCTCCTCAGGGCCATTCCCAATTCATTCTCTGCCCAGCCTGTGTTTGTGCTTGGATTGCCCTGACCCGGGTGCAGGACCTTGCCCTTGGCCTTGTCAATCTCCACGAGGTTCACATGGTCCCACCTCTCCAGCCTGTCAAGGTGCTTCTGGATCCATCCTTTCCCTCCAACATTGACAGCACCACACAGCTTCATCACACAGGCATCACACATTCCCTGATCCCAGTCTGTGTACAGTCCTGGTTCCCCTATCACAAAGCTACAGAAGAGCTGGAAAAGGCACTGAGAAGGGCAACAGTGTGGTCACAAGTTTCTGCACATGGGTTGCGTTGTGGACCAGGGCTCTTTGGTGTGGAGAAGAGACAACTGGGATCACAGGGTAGGGATCACGTGGCTCAGGGAGCGTGGGGAGAAAAATAGCATGGAGCATCCATGCCCACCCATCCCAGCTCACTGCCGGGGCCCTGGGGAGGGCAGGGAGCAGGGGTGGAACAGCTGCTCTGCACAAGATGCTCTGCCGCTTCCTCTCACTCCAGCCTACTGCAATGAACTGCACAGAGTTGGCAAGGACCAAAGGCAAGTGAGAAGCCGAGGGAAAGCAAAGAGGAACACAGAGAACATGGGCCAACACCAAGTCCTGCGCATGATGTGACACCTTGCTCCTCCCAAGCATCATAAACGTGGATGTTTCTTGCACATGGGTTGCAGATCAAGGCTCTGTTCAGGCCGCTCGGACATGGGGGATATACCCAAAGCGTACATGCTTACCAACAGAACAAATTCTTGGGGACATTTTTTGCAGATCCCCAACCTTTCTGTCCAAAGAAATCATTCTACAGTTGACAATATCACTGCATCAATGCTAACTGGCCAAAAGAAGAGGTGATGACTCTCTGGCTGACATCTGCCAGCTCCAAGCCAGATCCATCGGTCATCGTCTCAGCCATGCCAAGCATCTTTCCTGCCGCTCTCCTCAATGCTGACAGCTCCTCTGTGCATCCGTGACACTGAGCATCACAACTGCTCTCCAGTGTGATCCGTTATTTCATTAACACTTGACGAGGTGTGGAGAGCCGTGGGGAACTTCATTTCCACCAAGCAAGGCGCAGCACCCTGGAAGCAGGCCAGCAAGGAGCTGGGTGACAGATTGGAGAGAAAAATTACTTCAGGGCTGACAGAGAGTGGGAGAAACACCTCCTTCACCAACAAATGCCGGGTATGGCATTGAGGGGAGTTTCCAAACATGATGGAATCCTCAGCACAGATGCCGGTGGCGGGAGCTGTATTATATCATACAAATCTTACGGCCTCCCTCAAGCCAGCCACTTTCACACTCTGCCCAGCCAGGCTGACTATTCCCTGACTCCGGCTGTAGCACAAATCCAACCCCTTCATTGCTGGTGGGGAGGGCAGGGAGGAACATCCACATCTCCATGGTACTATGTGCCCTTACCAACGGGCCTGCCCCTGCAAGGACACAGCAAAGTCCAAGCGGGACGGGCCTCCCTCTCTGGGCCAGCCTTAGAGCAGCTTCCAGTACTGAAAGGGGCTCCAGGAAAGCTGGGGAGTGCAGGGACAGGACAAGGGGGAATGGTTTTCAGCTGAAAGAGGGGAGATTGAGATGAGATCTTAGGGAGAAATGTTTTCCTGTGAGGGTGGGGAAGCCGTGGCACAGGTTTCCCAGAGAAGTGGTGGCTGCCCCATCCCTGGAGGTGTTCAAGGCCAGGTTGGATGGGGCTTTGAGCCCCCTGATCCAGTGGGAGGTGTCTCTGTGCATGGCAGAGGGTTGGAACTGGATGGGATTGAGGTCCCTTCCAACCCAAACCATTCTGTGATTCTGTGTTAAGCTGCCTGAATTCCCACTCTGAAGGAACAAAGGAAGCAGGACCAGCAGGGAGAGTGTGGAGCTGAGCTTGATAGCAAGCGGTAAAGTGGAATTGATTGGAGGCGCCTGCGCTCATCGATCCGAGACAGAGCAAGCAAAGGAGCTGGAGCATTTGCAGCTCAATCAGAGTGACGTGCCAGCTAGAGAGCTGGGCTCTGGGGCTGGCAGGGACCTGTGTGCCCCAGGAAAGTGTTAATGGTTGGTTTGATTAATCCAGCTGTGATGGCCCAGCTTGCACAGCTGAGTCTTTCTCCAGACACTGGATTCACAGTGCTGAGGGGCTGTGAATCACCCTGGGCGTCCCCCTTATATCTCTTAATAGAGCTGTCACCAACCGTCACTGGACAAGAGCAAAACAGGGGCAGTTCCCTCCACGCAGAGGGGGAAAAGGGCTTTTCCCCACCAACCCAGCCCAGTGTCTCTGAAAGGAGAGGCAGAAAATGCAGGTGAATTTGGAGGGGAGTGCAAGATGTGGAGAGGTGAGGGGCTGGCAGGCTGCCTGGCAGCACGTGGCTGCCTCTTTTCTGCCCGCTCAGCATCACAAAGAGGGGTGAGGAGGACGCTGTGTGCGGGCTATAAATCCCCACTGCAGGAGGAGGGTCCCGCTCTGGGCGCAAACAAAGGCAGGGTGGGAGCTGGGGCTGGCAGCTGGAACGAAGCCAGGCACACGAAACATGTGGCAGCATTTATCCGGGGCTCTGGGGTGGCTTGTGCTCCCCTGGGATGCTTTTAGCACATCCCAGCTCCAGCTGGATGCTGCACTCACAAAGAAAGGGCTCCAAAGGCTGCTCCAGGCTTTCTGCTCCCTGGGGGCTGGACAGGGCAGCTTTGGTGAAACCCTGCTCCTTACATTTTGAGGACTGGTTTCCTTGATCTCTGAATATTGGAGCAAGGCAAGGGGCTCCCAAAACCCTGAAAAAACCAGAAAATCAGTCTGTTGGAGCATGTCTGCCTGCCCTATAATGCTGACAGGCTGGGAAATGCCCTTGGAAGCTCAGGCTTCAGAAGAACCCAGGCAGTCTCATGCACCGGTGTGAGCCCATAAAGCCTCTCAAGGGAATGGCAGCTGAATATCCATGTCAAGAAACACTTGAATCTTTCTCCTCCAGTCCTTGGTGCACATCTCATGAGCTGGAAAAGGATGGGGAGGCAGACAGAGGTCAGAGCCATGACAGGTAGATTACAATGGTTTCCCAGCTGTGATGTGCTGTCCTTCTCCATCAAATCCCACCAAACCCTTCACCTCCAAAATTATTCCAGTCCCAGGAACCTTCCCTGGCCTGCCCTTGCTCCTGCCCCCTGCATGACTATGTGTGTGGGTATGGGAATATGGGATACTGGCCTAGATGCTCCACTCAGTGGAGCTGCTCTGATTCCCTTAGGAAGGAATGTGGGATTCCAAGCTGTATTTGTGGTCTCTGAATGCCTGGAGATGACAGTGCTGGCCCACCCCAGCACACTGTTTTCCATCACCAGTAAAAAATGGAGCATGTGCTCAAAGCACTGTCATCCATCCGAGCTCCCCAGGCAGCAAGACAGCTCCTGGGAGTGCTTTAGGGACTGGAGACAGAAAGAAGAGGTGGTGGCAGTCCCTCTGCTTCCCATCCACCTCCTTGATATGAGGAAAGGAAGCCGGGGGCTGCCCCAGTGAGGGAACAACCAGGGAGGCTGCACAAGGGGCAGAGCAGCTGAGGCAGCCATGTGGTGATGGATTGTTCTTGTCCCTGTGCCAGACAGAAGATTTATGGTTGTGCCGCAGCCTGGCACCGTCTGGGCCCTGCAGCGCTCTCTGCCTGGCTGTGCCAGCCGTTCGACATTACAGGCACCTGTAAAACCCCATTGGGTGCAACCTGTAGGCAGCAGAGGGCTTGGAGAAAAGCCACGGAGGGATGGAGCAGGGTGGGAAGGGCCTGCCTGGAGCAGCCATCCTGCCCAGGTGCTGAGCAAAGCCCAAAGGGATCAAGTCATCCAGCAGGCAGATGGCCCCACAAGCTCATCTCTTTTCCTCCACGCTGCACAAACGTGTCCTGGCAGGTCCCAACCATCCAGGCCAGATGGATTGTCCCCCTCACCATCCTGTGGACAAAACCCCTGACAATCTGGCATGATTTCATTAGCGGGGGGTCATACCCGAATCCTGGGAAAGCAACCCATGGGTAGGAAGCTGGACTGAAGCAGGGACACCACTGCCAGCTATGGGTGGCAGCAGCTTAAGGCTACCACCTCCGCACCCTCCAAGCCTGTGCCGCTTATCTCTGTGTCCACTCGCCACCTCCCTGCTCACTTCCATGTTTGGCTGACGACTCCTTATCACTGCAGCGTTTGCCTCTGTTGTGCCTATTCCAGCAGCTGAGATCATTGTTATTCTGACGGACCCCCTTCCAGAAACGTCTGCTGAGCATCCAAAGCATGAGCCCCGGTAACTCCTCTCAGCCCGCTGAGGAGTCTGCGCTGTGAACACCCCAAACACAAGCCCTGTACCACACCAAGCGAGAAATTTGGATCAAGACCCAGATGGACACTAACCTCAGAGGTCCTTCTCTGCCAGTCTACATGAGTCAGAGTGCTGGTCAACAGCAGCTGAACATGAGGCAACAGGGGCCCAGGGGACCAAGAAGGCCAACAGCATCCTGGCTTGGATCAGCCATGGTGTGGCCAACAGGGGCAGGGAAAGGATCATCCACCTGAACTCAGCACTGGGGAGGCTTCACTTCGAATCCTGGGTTCAGTTTTGGGCCTCTCACTCCAAGAAGGACATTGAGGGGCTGGAGCATGTCCGGAGAAGGGGAACAGAGCTGGAGAAGGGTCTGGACCCCAGGGGCTCTGGGAGAAGCTGAGGGCCCTGGGGCTGTTTAGCCTGGAGAAGAGGAGGCTGAGGGGAGACATAGCTCTATGCAGCTCCTGGAAAGGAATTTGGAGCGAGGTGGGTGCTGGTCTCTTCTCCCAAGAAACAAGGGGTGGGTTGAGAAGAAGTGGCCTCAATTTGTGCCAGGGGAGGTTTAGATTGGGTATTGGGAAACGTTTCTTCACTGAGAGAGTGATGAAGCCCTGGCAGAGGCTGCCCAGGGCAGTGGTGGGGTCTCCATTGGTTCAAACAACATGTAGACATGACACTTGGGAACGTGGTTCAGTAGTCACGGTAGGGTTGGGCTGATGATCGGACTGGATAAGCTGAGACAGTTTTTCTAACCTCCTTGATTCCTTGATTCTATGTTGTGGAGAGCATCTCCCACTGCAGAGTTTCCTACCATTGCTGAGGGAGTAGCATGCACACCAGAGCCTAGGGTAAGTCATCAGCGCATACGTTAAGGGAAGGATGAGGTGGATGAACAAAGGGAGGACACAAAAGGTTCTGCCTTCCTCCACCACTCTCAGCTCCCTTGGGTTAGATACAAGCGAGATAAGGAGTTCAGGGTGGCAGGAGTAATTACTTCATGGAGTAATTACTTCATGGAGTAATCAAGGTTTGTCCCAAGCCTCATGTGGACTCTTTAAATTTAGGATTCATCAGCTGTGGCAGATACGCAAGGATGGAGGTGGTACAGGGACATAAGAGAGTCTGCCCCTTCCAGCACCAGCTCACATGCAGGCAAAACCCGTTGGGGTGCGTCTATGTGACGCTGAGTGACGAGCTGGTCATGCAAGCAAGAGCAGAGGTTTGTGTGACCCAGCTCTTCCCGGTGACGCAGTGCAGAGGTTGAGTCATCTGGGCCAGCTGCGCCGCCTTGACATGCTGTGATTGCTCTAAAAATATCTGACACCAAGAAATCCTTTTGATCGCAGGTGTTTGGAATTCTTTGCATATCTGTGAAAAGAAAGGAGCCTTTAATGCTTGGAGTGCTGTAAAAATAAGCGACAGCAATGCTGGCAAACAGTCATTAACTATTGATGAGTGTTGCAGGGGAAGGAGTGGGAACTGCTGCACAGGTTGAGCCCTGCCACTCCTTTGGGCCATGATCCCACTGTTAGTCCCTGTTTTCCTCACTGGGTCTGTGGGCACCAGCCTGGTGTGCAGAGTCATCAATGCTGCAGAAATGAGAAACTTTAATCGTAGAGAAACACCTACAGGATTAGAGCTGGGGTGGGGGTTACAGCCAGCAGGGCGAGGAAGGGGATTCTACCCCTCTACTCCACTATTGTGAGACCCCACCTGGAGTATTGTGTCCATCTCTGGAATCCTCAACATAAGAAGGATATGGAACTGTTGGAATGGGTTCAGAGGAGGCCACAAATATGATTCGAGGGCCAGAGGACCTCTGCTATGAGGACAGGCTGAGAGAGTTGGGGTTGTTCAGCCTGGAGAAGGCTCTAGGATGTCTTAGAGCAGCCTTCTAGTATGTGAAGGGGGCTACAGGAAAGCAGGGGAGAAGATCAGTACTGATAGAACGAGGGGGAATGGCTTTAAATTGGAAGGGGGGAGGTTTAGACATTAGGGAGATTAGACAATAGGGAGATTAGACATTAGAAATTCTTTACGATTAGGGTGGTGAGACCCTGGCCCAGGTTGCCCAGAGAAGTGGTGTCTATCCCATCCCTGTAGGTGTTCAAGGCCAGGCTGGATGGGGCTTTGAGCACCCTGATGCAGTGAGAGGTGTCCCTGGGTATGGCAGGGGGGTTGGACTGAGTGGGCTTTGAGGTCCCCTCCAGCCCAAACCATTCTGTCATGCTATGTATGATTCCATGAGGAGAGAGGCTGGGGCAGGAGTTGGGGGGTCAGGGTCAGGACCGGGGTCGGGGTCAGGACCTGGGGTCCTCACGAGGGGCTGTGGGGGGGACCCAATGCACCCCGGCGCGCGCAGCCGTACCCGGGAGAGCTGAGAGCACCCGCCAATCAATCCGCGTCGTCATGGAGACACGAGGGGCCGGGACGGACAGGCTGGCCACGCTCCCGACCTCAACAGCCACCGCACCAGAGCTACCGGCAGGCCCCGCCCCCCGGGTTAGCTCACCGTTCCCTCTTCAAGAGCGGCCGCGCCGCCGCCGGGGCGTGCAGCTGCGGTAGCGCGCCGTGATCGTATAGTGGTTAGTACTCTGCGTTGTGGCCGCAGCAACCTCGGTTCGAATCCGAGTCACGGCACCGCCCCAGGGGCAGCGCTTTTGACACGCTCGCACCCTCCTTTTTCACTCACTCTTCATTTATCCGAAAGACAAGCAATAGGATGGGGGAAATGACCTCAGGTTGTGGCACGAGAGGTAAAAATTGGGTAATGAGAAAAATTCCTTCACTGAAACAATGGTGAAGCGTTGGAAGACGCTACCGAGGTCTTGATGACTTTAGAGATCTTTTCTAATCTGAGGTCTGTAACCCAATTTCTTCATCGAAAGGGTTCTCAGGCAATGGAAGTGGCTGCCCAGGGCAGTGGTGGACAGGTACGGTTGGACTCCATCTCAAAGATGCTTTCCAACAAAATGGTTTTCTGATTCTAACATAGTATAATGATAAAATATTAAATGTAATAAAGTAGAGTAAAATAATAATATGAAATGTTGTAAAAAGTATAACAAGAAAATAATAAAAAACAATTATAAACGAAGTTAAAAATAAAGACAAATAAATAAAAGAATGATCCAGTGTGAGGTGTCCCTGCTCATGGCCATTCCTCTCGTCCTATTGCTTGTTCCCTGGGAGAAGAGACCAGCACCTACCTCGCTCCAGCCTCCCGCAGAGCTCCCCTCAGCCTCCTTTTCTCCAGGCTAAGCAGCCCCAGGTCCCTCAGCTGCTCCCAGAACCCCTGGACTCCAGACCCTTCCCCAGCTCCATTCCACTTCAATGAGGTCTCTTATCACTGAATGATGGAATCGTCCACCATCATATATAATACGATCGAACATGAAATAATAATGAAATATTAAGTAAAATAGAAAATAGTAATATAATAAAAAGGTAGTAAATAAATAACAATTAAAAAATAAAAATAAATAAAATAATGGAAAATTAATTAATTAATTAGATACATAAATAAATGGAAAGCCCGAAAGAAATGAAATTAAACGAAATGAGTGAGTGAAAAAGGAGGGTGCGAGCGTGTGCGTGTCAAAAGTGCTGCCCCTGGGGCGGTGCCGTGACTCGGATTCGAACCGAGGTTGCTGCGGCCACAACGCAGAGTACTAACCACTATACGATCACGGCGCGCTACCGGAGCTACGGAGCAGCGTGGCGGAGCAGGCGCTCTTGAAGAGGCAACGCTGACCTCACTCGGGGGCGGGGTTAACTGGGTTAGAGGATGCGGTTCGTGGCACTGAGGCCACTGAGCGGACGGAGGGGCGAGGTCAGTCGGGGAGGGGCCGTGGCCTCTCTTCCGGCCCCAGACCCCGGTGCGCGCGCGCGGAGCGATCGCCGTCACCCCCACCGCGTGTTCGGCGGCCTCCGCGCCGGGACGGGGCAAACCCCGCAGGGAGGAGGCGCTGGGGGAAGCGGCACCGCGAGCGACTGCGCCCCGTGGTGATCCCTGATCCCATCCCTCCCTGAACCCGTCCCTGCTCGTCGTCGGTGCTGGTATAGGCTGTGGGATGCACGGATTGGGAACAGCCCTGAGGAGAAGGACTTGGAGTGCTGGGGAGGAAGAAGCTCCACGTGAACTGGGAATGAACGATCACAGCCCAAAAATCAGCCTTGTCCTGGGCTGCATCCAAAGCAGTGGGACCAGCAGGGAGAGGGAGCGGATTCTGTCCCTCTGCTCCGCTCTGGTGAGAGCTCAGCTGGAGCCCTGTGTTGAGCTCTCGAGTCCTCAGCACAGGAAGGAGATGGATGTGTTGGAGCAAGTCCACAAGAGGCCACAGAGATGATCCGAGAGCTGGAGCACCTCCCATACAAGGACAGGCTGAGAGAGTTGGGGCTCTCCAGCCTGGAGAAGAGAAGACTCTGGGGAGACCTTAGAGCAGCTTCCAGTACTGAAAGGGGCACCAAGAAAGCTGGGGTGGGGCTCTTGATCAGGAAGTGCAGGGATAGGATCAGGGGGATTGATTTTCAGCTGGAAGAGGGGAGATTGAGATGAGATTTTAGGAAGAAGTGTTTTCCTGTGAGGGTGGGGAGGCCCTGTCCCAGGTTGCCCAGAGAAGTGATGGCTGCCCCATCCCTGGAGGAGTTCAAGGCCAGGTTGGATGGGGCTTGGAGCACACTGCTCCAATGGGATGGGTCCCTGCCTATGGCAGGGAGGTTGGAACTGGATGGGCTTTGAGGTACCTTCCAGCCCAAACTACTCCGTGATTCCATAATTTTATCCCTGCTACTTGGCACGCACACAATCCCAGAATCCTTTTGGTTGGAAAACTCCTTTAAGACCATGGAGTCTGACCTCCTGGAGCCTCAGGGCTTCACCGCTCTCTCTGACAATAAATAGCAGAGAGACACCAGCCAGGTGCACACATGACTCCCACCATCCCACATGGAAAAGCAGTTTCCAACACAGGGATTCCTTTCGTCTGGGAGTCAAAGTGTCTCAGGGCAGCCTCTTTTGGACAGCATGGTTCCTGGAATGGCCACCCCAGTGCTCGGAATGGCCACCCAGGTTCTCAGAATGACCACCCCACCGGGCCTTCCTACACAGCTGTGTGGTGCTGTGTGTGATCCCAGCAGGAGCCAGGTTGTCGGTGGCCCTGTGGTGCCCAGCCCAGCTCTTTGGACTGAGCCGTTAATGAGTAACCGGGCCACAGGGCTGGAGCTGCGAGACCAGAGAGCTGGTGGGACTGGCGGGTGAGTGCAGGGGCCGCGGGAACCCTTGGGGCACAGGGAGGGCAGGAGGCCATGGGGTGACATCGCGGGGAGGGTGCGGGGGCACGTGGCCACACAGCACCACGAGGCCACAGGGGGCTGAAAGGGAGAGGAGCCACATATGGAGGGGTGGCACTGAGGGGGCCAGGGATGTGGCATCAACCCAGAGGTCCTGGAGGGATGGGATGCCCGAGAGGGGTCCCTGAGCACTGGGGGTTCTGGAGGAGTTCTGGATCCCAGATAAGTCCTGGGAGAGGGGGAGGTGTCCCTGAATGGTGGAGGTCCTGGGGAGGAGGGGTCCTCCTGATCCCTGACAAGACCCTAGTGAAGGATCTTTCATCCCTGGGGGGCACCAGGGTGCTGGAGGAGGTATGAGGTCCTGGGTTCCCACTGTGGCCCTGCTGTTGAGGAGCCTCAAGCCTGGGGACATGCTGGGGGCCAGCACACCTCAGTGCTCTCCCTTGGTGGCTCTACTGGTCCATGGAGTCCACCACCACCTTCAGCTGCCATGAGGTCCCACATTGAGAACAATGTTCTTCAGAATTCTTCACCTCCACTCATTTCATTTGGGGCTGGGCTGCTCCCTTCAGTGGACCCTTATTCTACGGGAAGCAGGCAATGACCCTGCCATCTCCACCTTCTCCATGCAGACCTCTGAGACTCCTCCAAAGCAAGGACAACTCACACAGAAACGCGCCTTCACTGCCTTCTCTGCAACTTCTCTGCTCTCCGCTCATCCTTCTCCAGGTAGAGGAACTGGGAGGGTGTCCAACTGGGATGCTCCAAGGGCTCCTGCCCTGGCATAACACTACTTCTTCCTTTGCTGGACCAGTTTTCCCAGTATGATCCTCCTTTAGAACCAGTCCCCATGCAAACTACCGCGTCTCCCTTCCCATTGCTCCTGCACCGTCCTGGTTACCCACGTGAAAGCTCTTTCTTCCTTATCTGACTCAGTCACACCAAGATCTCTCAAAGAGGGATGCAACCAGGTTTATTCTTTGCAAAATCCAATTTGCACAAGGGCTCACAGAGGCCGGTGGCCACTGCCATCCACTGGGAGGAGCAGTATCAGCTCTCCCTGGTGCACCTAATCCTCTCCTGTAATTCTTGGAAGCACAGAAGAGCAAAGACCATCCCAGAGTTACAGTAGAACGAGGAAGTTGGCACACCAGCCCCACAGCTTGAGGACTCCTTGGGATAGTTCCTTGACGTGCTGGTGCAGGAACTGCTCTGAACCTCTCGTTTAAAGAGTGTTCTCCTCTCGGAGACCCAGACTTGACAATCCAGGTTGAATGTCCGTCATTTTGCATCTTTCTCCCCGCATCCAGTGTTGGTCGCTGGCAGTGCTGTTTCTCTAATGCATTGAAGCTGCAGCACTTCTGGAGATGGAAGGGAACCAGATAACCCTGGACAGCCTGGAGAAGGGCGTAGATAACCCAGCTTTCAGCTCCGAGGTAAGCCCCCCTTTCCCTCTCATCGGGGTACAGGAGCTGGTCCGGGTTCTCCTACTAATGATGTTTTTCCAGGGACAGGAGAGACTCTATGGGGAATGTGATGGTCCATGTGGTGAGAGCAAAGAGGAGCGGAGAGGAGAAGGGAAAGGGAGATTCTCCTACTGCAGGTAGGACAACCCCTGGTGATGTGTGTCCATAGGGTATTTCATAGAATGATGGAATGGTGTGGGTTGGAAGTGACCTCAGAGCCCATCCAGTTCCAACCCCCTTGCCATGGGAAGGGACATCTCCCACTGGATCAGGGGGAGATCCAGTGGGATCCAACCTGGCCTTGAACACCTCCAAGGATGGAGCAGCCACCACTTCTCCCGGAAACCTGTGCCAGGGCCTCCCCACCCTCACAGGAAAACATTTCTTCCAGTGTTCATAACAGGTCTGCAATCTTTGGGCCAGCGGTGCTCCTGGAGAACCTGGTCTGGGAGCAGGTCATATTGACCACATAGTGGGAACGGTGCCTGATGGCTCCATATGGCTTTGTAGGGTGGCAGTGACAGGTCTCTGATCCCAGTGCTGCCATCCAAAGCAAAGTCTCCCCTCATAGTGCCTGGGTTGTTGGAGTGGTCTCTCTTGCCATAATGGGACAGCTCGCTTCTCCTGGGAGTGGGCAGCAGAGCTGCTGGAGGCCATGGCCCACCTCTACCACCATGCTGCTGCCATAAGCAGCCTCTCGGAGGCCTTGTCATGACCTCTGTTGGGTTGGATTGGGGTGATCTTCAGGACTTGTCTTCTGCATCTCTCCCATTTCTGGAACGTGTCTCTCCCCAGGAAGGCCCTGCAACCAGCATCCAAGGCCAAGCACTTCTGCAAGACTCATGCCAAGGTGTTGAGAAGGGTCTTCCTGGGGCTCCTTGGAGTAGGTGAGAACTTGCCAGCACTGAGACCCCATCTCCACATCCCTTTGTCTGGCTGTGCACCCAGCCTCAAAGCACTCCAAGCACTGGGCACAGCCACCTGTGTTGGAGGTTGTATCCACTCTCACCAGACCCACCGCCTGCCCCCTCCTTACCCCGCCATGAGGTCTACCTGCACGTCTCTATCCTCCTCCCTACCTGCACGTCTCTATCCACCTACACAAAGCGTTAGCTGTGCCTCCTCTGCTTGCTCTGTGTGCCCCAGATGGCTGAGGTGCTGGGGTGGTGCTCTCTAAGTCCTCCACGCACACAGATGGGAGCCTCAGGGGTGGCCAGGGATGGACATTTGGAGGCGAAGGACCTTGTGGTTGGCCCCAGTAAGCGTTATGAGTCCATGGTCCTATGGCCTGATGTTTCTGACCTCCAATGTGCCTTCTCCAGCCTATCTGTGCTACTTCATTGCCGCCTGCTGGCTCAACTTCCAGCGAGCCCTTGCCTTGGTTGTCATGACTGCTGTGTTCGTCTTCTTCGTCTGCTGGAGCCTATTCAGGAAGTACTGTGGGGCAAAGGTGTTGCTGTTCCTCAGCCCTATTTGGAAATGCTTCCAAAAGTCTTGGCCATGGCTGAAATGGTGAGTCAGGAAATGTCTTGCTGCTCTACCTCAGCAGTGTGACAACTGTTCATATCCCCCCTCGTGTCATTTGAGCCCCAGGTTCCTTCAGACTCGTGGACTCCTGCAAAATTAGGTCCTGTCCTTCCTGAGCAGCTCCCCATGGACATCCTCTCCATGACTGTCTGCCTGGGGTTTCCTTTGCAGGATGCTGTGGGTGGCCATCCTAGGAGGCCTGATTGCGTGGCTGGCTTTGGACACTTCCAGGAATCCAGAGCAGCTCATCTCATTAGCTGGCTTCTGCTTTCTGGTGCTGTTCTTGTTTGCCTGCTCCAAGCACCACGGCGCAGTACGTGTTTCAGGTGTGGCTTGGCCACTGGTCCTCTTCCAGGAGGTGGCCACCTAGCACTGGGGAACAAGTGTTTCCTTCCCACTGACATCCCCTGATGGCTTATCCCTGGAGCTCCCTGGAGGAAGCAAAATCCCAGTCTGGGCTCCTGGCCAGAGCTGGGTACAGCCTGGGAAGCTGAGCTGGTGAGGTGGATGGAGCTCCAAGGCTGCCCTGCAGTGCCTCCATCTTATTTTACCTTGTAGTGGCTCAGACCCAGAGATGCCGAGCTCAAGCTTCAGGTGATGTTGGTGAAGTGCAAGCCTGTGGGTGCCCTGGGTGACCTTCTCAGGGAGGGCAGGGATAGGACGAGGGGTACGGTTTTCAGCTGAAAGAGGGGAGATTGAGATAGATCTTAGGAAGAAATATTTTCCTGTGAGGGTGGGGAGGCCCTGGGCCATTCTATGATTCTATTATTTAGGCAGAAGTGATTAAGTTCCAGTGGCTTCCAATCCAGCCTGCCTTAACGTTTTGGGCATTCTTTCCATCCACAACCTCCAAAGGGTTAAGGAACAGGGAGTTTTGGGGTCTGTACCACCAGTCAAATCACCAGAAGGTCTCTGTGCTTATCTCCTCCTGGGTAAACCTGGCAGGTTAAGTTCCACCAGCCAGTTCCTGAGTCCCACCAACTGGACTTCCTCCTCCACCACCACCCTGGGTTTGTGAGTTTCTGTGATGCTGCCTTTATCTGTGTCCCCATGACCCTCACCCAGGGCACGGTGTGATGGAGTTTGCCATGTGCAACTGCCAAGGGGAAGGGAAGCCAGAGAGGGAAGGCTGGAGGCTTTGCTAACATCTCAGTCCCTGTTCTGCTCTTGGTCCCCAGGTGTCCTGGAGAGCTGTTTTCTGGGGTCTTGGCTTGCAGTTCTTATTCGGACTCTTTGTCCTCCGAACAACCCCTGGCATGCAAGTGTTCCGATGGCTGGGGGACCAGATCCAGGTACTGCATCTGCTCACCCCATCTCGTGCTTTGCCCTCCATGCAGACCTCCCTGGGATCAGCAAGGAGAGCAGAGGGTGGTTTGAGGTAGAGAGCTGCTTAGGAACATTTCTGTTTGGGACTGCAGAAAAGCCACCTCTTTCCTGGTTTTCTGTAGCAGCCCAGACCCTTCGGTGTGGTCTCCCTTGTGGGCTGGAGCAGCACCCTTTGGCTCAGAGACAGCCCACCAGTGTCCTCAGCTTAGGTTTCAGAGGGTCATTCTCTGGTGGAGCTGGGGTACAGACTCCTGATAGGCAGATGTGGGCTGTCAGGAAAGAGCTAATGGAAATCTCTGTCCTACCATGTAAGTGCTCCACTTGCAGGTCTTCCTGGGCTACACCACAGCGGGCTCCAGCTTCGTCTTCGGAAACACGCTCATTGAGGAAGTCTTTGCCTTTCAGGTCAGCTTGGGGAGTGGGGTATGGGGAGGGAGAGGAAGAGCCTGGTTTTCTTCTGGTCTGGATGAATCCTGGAGAGCAGGATTTTGCTGCAGCAGAGCTCAAACAGCTCAAGGATGGGTCTCCCTCAGCTTTGTACCCACCCATGGGCTTCCACAGTGCCATGGTGGTTCTGAATCATAGAATCATAGATTCATTAAGGTTGGAAAAGCCCTCTCAGTTCTCTCAGTCCAACCCCACTGTGCTGACTAAACCATGTCCCACACACTTTTTGAACCCCTGCAGGGATGAGACTCCACCACTGCCCTGAGCAGCCCCTGCCAGTGCTTCACCACCAATTTTCATTGGTTCCTAACCCTTCTGCCAGCCTGGCCCAGTGCTGTGGCACCTCAATAGCGTGGGCTGGCTGTGCAACACCACACCATGAGACCGAGGGGCTTGGTCCCCAAGCGTATTCAGATGTGTTGCTCAGCTCTTCTTTAACCCCCTGCCCTGGTGCTTTGCCTGCAGACTCTGCCCATCGTTGTTTTCTTCAGCTGTGTGATGTCTGTCCTCTACTACCTCGGCGTCATGCAGTGGCTCATCATCAAGGTAGGGCCTCCCACCCAGCTGCAGGATGGTGGTGGGAAGGACCTGGTGGTTTCTCTGACTGCTATGATGGGCTGAGGGATGTCCCAGGAAATGTAGCATGGTACCAATTTGGGGTGATTTGTCCTGCTTAAAAGAACAGGCACAACTCTCCTCTTCCTTCCATGCCCTTCTGAGAAGTGTTGCTGCCTGGTCTGTGAGCGCTTCCCAAGATTTGAGGGCCAAACAGTGCCCTGCTTCGTGGAGTGGGTGGCAGAGCACCAGGAGCCTTTGCGAACACGATGGCCTTGTCTTTCCCCAGATCTCCTGGGTGCTTCAGGTGTCCATGGGTACCACTCCCACCGAGACTCTGAGCGTGGCAGGGAACATTTTTGTGGGACAGGTAAGGTCCTGGGCAGGTGATCCGGTTCCTCAGCCCTTGCAGCTGAGCCTGCCCTGGAGGAATCTTCCCCTCCAAGGAGACCTGTGGCCCTATGTCACGGACAACAGGGGTTTGCCTCTTGCAGACCGAAGCCCCGCTGCTCATCCGCCCGTACCTTGCAGACATGACCCGTTCAGAAATCCACGCTGTGATGACTGGTGGCTTTGGCACCATTGCGGGCAGCGTGATGGGTGCCTACATATCCTTTGGGGTGAGTGCGTGAGGAGACGTGTGCCGCGTGCTCCTGGCTGTGGGGTCTTGACGTGCAAGAATTGTACTGGACTTGTGGGTGGGAGAAGACCCCATGGTACCCTTCTGTAAGCACGATGAGGGCAGGGTACCTCCAAGCCCAGCCTCATCTTCATCACCCCGACCAATTGCCCAGAGTCCCGCTGGGTGGAAGGCACTGCTGTGGGACCTTCCCTGTGTGTCCTTGTGCAGCAAGCAGGGCAGATTTCTCTGAGTCGTGGGATAATTTAACCTGGAAGGACTCTCTGGGGGTCTCTGATCCACCCTCCTGCCCCAGTGAGGTGATGGCACAGCCCAAGGTGATACCCAGGGCCTTGTCCAGGTTGGTGGTGAACATCCCCATAGATGGAGATCTCACTGTGTCGTTGCTTCTCACCCTTTCACAGGGCACCTCTGAGCATTGTCTTCCCTCTGACCTCCTGTTAAGTAGTTTGGAATGGCACCTGCAACCCCTCCACTTTTCTTCTCTCCCAAAACTTTCCAATCATCCAGGTGCTTCTGTGCCCCAACCCCATGGGAGATGCCTTCAGCATCTCAGTTCTGGAAGCAGTGTCCACGCGTGGCCTCAGCAGTGGTCCATAATGGGGAACAAACCTTCCCCTTGACCTGCTGCCTGCACTCCTGCTATTTAAACATTAATTAGTCCTTAAATGAGGAGCCAAGGGTGGAAGGTCAGAGAAATGAGACGTTGCCACTCAGTGGGCAGGGTAGGGGTGAGACCAGAGCTTGGCTCTTCGTCAGCGGGGAGAAGTTCATCATGTTGCCTAACCTATTGCTCTGATATAGATAAAAAGGGACAAGGAAGGGACAGGAATTGAGATTAGGGCAGGTTAACAAACATCTCTGAGGGCAGGATCGCTGGGACTCCAGAAATGCCTCCATCCAAATCATAGAATCATAGAATATCCTGAGTTGGAAGGGACCCACAAGGATCATCGAGTCCAACTCCTGTCTCTGCATAGGACAATCCCAACATTCACATCATGTGTCTGAAGGCATCGTCCAAATGCTTCTGGAATATTGTCAGGCTTGGGGCCCTGGCTGCTTCCCTGGGGAGCTGTTCCAGTGCTCCACAAGCCTTTGGGTGAAGAACCTTTTCCTAATGTCCAGCCTAAACCTCCCCTAGCATTCCCTCGAGTCCTATCATTGGTCACCAGAGAGAAGAGATCAGCGCCTTCTCCTCCTCCTCCCCTTGTGAGGAAGCTGTAGAGCATAATGAGGTCTCTCCTCAGTCTCTTCTCTGGCTGCCCTACGTGCCATGGCCAGCCAAGATGAGCAATCAGAGAGCCCTTAACTGCTCCGGGCATCACTGCCTGATGCCAGCCTGGAACCCCCATGGGTGGCACTGTCACAAGCTTGCACGGAAGTGCCCAAGCCAATGACGTGCGTGTTGCAGATAGACGCGGCATCTCTGATCGCAGCCTCTGTCATGGCTGCGCCTTGCGCCCTCGCCATGTCCAAGCTCGTCTACCCTGAAGTGGAAGAGTCCAAGTTCAAGGGCAAAGCGAGCATCCGCCTCTCCAGAGGGTGAGTGGGAGGAGAGGGGTGGCAGAGTGGGGCTGTATGGGACCTGCCAGCGCAGGGAACATGTGGGGGCACAAGTGGACATTGTGGGTGGCCCAAGGCTGGGAGAGCCTGTGGTGGGCAGACACCCACGGAGCAAGAGCTGACCTTGCACAGGGGATGCCTGGCCATGTGAGCTGAGTGGGGTCTTTTTCTCCACAGGGAAGAGCAGAACATCCTGGAAGCTGCGAGCAATGGGGCTGCCGCCTCTGTCGGGCTCGTGGCCAACATTGCAGCCAACCTCATTGCCTTCTTGGCAGTGCTGGAGTTCATCAATGCTGCCTTGCTCTGGTTTGGGGAGATGGTGGACATCAAAGGACTCTCCTTCCAGGTATCCCCAAGGGCAGCCCCATGGTCTGGGCTGCCAGATCCCACATCCCTCACCCATCCCCACCTTGGCCTGCTGCTTCTGCAGGCTGCCGAGACCTTGTGACAGCAGGTCAGATGCTGACAGCAGGTGTCCAAGCTGGGGGCTGTGCACATGGTCAGCTCTGAGCTGCTCCCTTCTGGGATGCCTTTCGCAGGTGATCTGCTCCTACGTCCTCATGCCGGTGGCCTTTCTCATGGGGGCAGACTGGGCAGACTCTCCACTGGTGGCTGAGCTCTTGGGGATCAAGATCTTCCTGAATGAGTTTGTGGCGTACCAGCAGCTGGCCACGTACAAGAAGAACCGTCTGGCAGGCCTGGAGGAGTGGGACGGCAGCCGGAAGCAGTGGATATCTGTGAGGGACACCTGCCACCCTGGGCAGATGGGCAGTGGGCAGACAGAGGGATGGGGGTGTAGGGAATGGGAGGGCACCTATAGCCAACTAGACTTGTACATTCCCTTGCTGCTGGGTACAAAGTCATCCTGAAGGGATCAGTGAAGCCCTGTCCCATTTCTCCTACTCCTTGATGGGGCAGATCATGGTGCTCCAGGGCCCTCTGTCCCCCAGCACAGCCTCTCCCAGGGGCAAACAGCCCACCACCTGCATTCTTACTCCTGAAAATTGCTAAAGGAGAAAGGATTGGGTTGGGGGGGGGACTTATCTCCATCCTGTCTGTCTGGGTTGGGAGCCATGACACGGTGCTCAGCTCTGGGGCTGTTCCTGGGCTGAGATCAGCATCACCTGTGCCCTCCAGGAGCGAGCTGAGAGCATCACCACCTTTGCCCTCTGCGGATTCGCCAACCTCAGCTCCATCGGGATCATGCTGGGAGGCCTAGGTGAGTGTGACCCACATCCTGGGTGCCTGGCACAGTGCAGGGGGATCCAGGTGCCAAGGAGCAAGAGCTGAGCCAGGGCAGGAGGAAATTCCTGCCCCCGAGCCGTCATGCTCTGCACTGCCAGCACACAGATAAGAACCAGAATTTGCATGAGGTGATACGGTTGATTTTGCACAGCACCCACGTGCGTGTCCCGCCAGCCTGGGTGCCACCCAGCCATGGGGCAAAGAGCAGAGACACTGGTACTAGCAGTACTGAGGGCTCTGATCGAGCACCCGTGGGTGCAGGGTGGGTATGGCTCTGTGCCCACACCCACTGATGCCAGGACAGCGTGCTGGGTGCTGGCCAGGATGCCCATGTTCACTAGACACCTGCAGTTGGGCACTGTGGCAGAGCCAGCTGGGGACCTGGGACACATCCCTATCCCAGCCCAAGGGAGAGCCGGAGCGAGGAGCTGACTTGCCCCAAGCACCTGCTTTGCCCCCACAGCCTCCATGGTGCCCCAGCGCAAGGGTGACTTGGCCTCCGTCGTGCTGCGAGCCCTGCTTACTGGCATCTGTGTCTCCATGCTCAATGCCTGCCTGGCAGGTAGGTCCCTGTCCATGGCCAGTAGGGCAGGGAAGAGCTGAGAGGGGACAGGTAAAGGGCTGAAGACAGCCAGCCTGTCCTCTCCATGGCTCTGCCAGGACCTCCAAACCCTCTGCTCTCTTGCTATGGCTTTGTCAGGGGCTGTCCAAGCCCAGCAGCACTGCTGGGGCCCTTCATCCTCGTCTGGGTTAGGATCAGGACATTTGGGGTACTGTGAGGAGCTCTTTGGAGTCACTGCTGCAACCAGCTTGGGAAAGAGATGGGACGACGTTTTGGACCTGCAGGCACAGGCCCAAGGACGGAATTGCAAGCAAGTGGGGCTGGGGTGTGAGATTTGAAACAGGTTGCCCAGAGAAGTGGTGGCTGCCCCATCCCTGGAGGTGTTCAAGGCCAGGTTGGATGGGGCTTTGAGCCCCCTGATCCAGTGGGAGGTGTCCCTGCCCATGGCAGGGGGGTGGAACTGTATGGTCTTTGAGGTCCTCTCCAGCCCAAGCCATTCCATGATTCTATCATTTGCAAGCATGCTCAGGGTATGGGATTTGTAGGCGCAGCCTCTCCAGAGCTCCAACCAGGAGACTTTGTCCCCCAGGTCTCCTCTATGTGCCAACAGAGGTGGGTAACTGCGTGACTTTCCTCAACTCTACCAACTTCAGTTCCACCAGCTACACCACGTATGTGTGCTGCAAGCAACTCTTTGCTAGGTGGGTGCGGAGGAGCCCAGAGCCACACAGTCCTGCCCATGGACCCAGGCAGTGGGGCAGCAGCTCCTCCTAACCACGCTTCTCTCCTTCCAGCACAGTGCTGGAGAATGGGACGCTGTCTTTCACGGGAGCCTGGGCCAACCTGGCGGAGAGCATCCCGTGCCTGACGCAGTGCTGCGGGCACTACAACCACACATCCTGCTTGGGGACAACCTAGGAACCTGCAGGGAGCTGCCCACTCTGGAGGTGAGGGCCTGGGGGCACCAGTGCCTGGTCCCAGAAGTAGGAAAAGCCCCACTGGAGACATGTACATCCACTGCAGCGATGATGGACAGCCGTGTGCGCCTTGCACCCAGCACCACTAGGTACTGGCCCTGTGGACACTAAAGAGCTGTTCCCAAATAAATTATGGCAGTGCCAAGGCACCCACCCTCAGCCAGCTTTGGCCTCCAACTGCTGTCCCATGTGGCACGAGGTGCTTTGCTCAGCTCCACCCCAAGGCCAGCGGGCGCTGCCGACTTTGCAAGCCGAGCCTCTGCCAGGTGCCACACTCAGGGCTGTCCCCAGCCCCCCTCTTCTCCCCCCACGGGGTGCAGATAGGGGTAAGGCCATTGCTTGAAGATGTTTCTTTCCCTGACGATGAACCTGCCCCATCCTGTGTGGGGGCATCTTTCCCATGGAGACCACCGCGCAGGGAACAGGCCAGTCCTTGTCACTTTATTGCACTCGGGAGCACCTTTGCGCCAACGCGGCCACGTTATGTACATCGTTATTTTACAATGACCCAACAACGAAGCACCAGGATGCCAGAGCGGGCTGCACTCCCAGTCCCTTCCCTCCTTTGCCAGGCTGCTCCAAGCCATGATCTGGACACCACCATGCACGGTGGCATTGCTGGTGCCCAGCCCCATCTCTGTGCTCTGCAGTGAGATGAAGCCACAGCACTGGGGCTCTCGGCAAGCCTCGCTGCCTGCTGCCACGCTCTGCCAGCTGCCACACGCCTGAGCGAGCTGATGGGCACAAGGGAGGCTGGATGCAATGTGGGGTGCTTGTCTTCCCAGCAGGAGCCTGTCCATCACTGCCTCCCACTGCAGGGGTGATGCTGAGCAAACAGAGTCACGCTGCGGGCTGGGCAAGATGTAGGAGGGCTGCTGGTGGGCAAGGAGCAGCGATTCCTGCGGGCTGGACACCCACCTGGGCCAAAGCAGTGCCTGGCACAGAGGGGAAGTGTCCCTTTTGCCCCATTCCCAGGTGCCCTGTGTGAGGTAGAGCATCATTACCCATAGCAGCACCACTGCCCTTAGCATCTGCCCAGGCAGGGGCGTGAGAGGCCCATTCCCAAGCTGCAGGGGAGGGCAGGGGTGCAAAATCCTGTCCCTGTGCAGCTGTCAGGACTGATGCCAGCGCCGTGTCATGGGACAGGCCCCCATCCTGCAGCCCCACAGGAGAGCAGAAACTGCTCAACCCCTCTGCAGCAAAGCCTTTGACATCTTGGCGTGCTAGGGCAAAGGGGATAGCCTGGGTGCTGCTTGGTGTCAGAGTGCCAGTGGGTGGCTTTACGGAGGAGACAAAGGGACATGAGGTGCTGGGAGCCAGGAGAGCAACCTGGATTCCCAGTTCATTCGGGAAAGCCAGGCAGGGGGCACGATGCCTGAGGAGCCCAAGGGATCGGGTCTGATGGCCCCTGCCTTAGGGAAGGCACGTGGAGAGGGGAGCCTGAGCACAGTGGGGCACGTGGCTCCGCAGGCTCCACCACCAGCAGTAGCAGCTCTCAGGAAGAGGTAACAGCTCAAAACCCACCAGGACCCTGGCTGAGCCGCTCACACTTAGCACACACCACACAACGCAGGCGCCGTGGGCCAAGGTGGGAGCCAAAAGGAGGAGAGCGAGCACTGCAGAGGTCTCTCCCCTTCCTGGCCTGACTACATGCTGCTTCTGGGCTGCTCAGGCTGGGATCCGGGCTGTGACATCCCAGCCGCAGCGGCTCCGGCTACTGCGGGCGGCCAGACCTGCTGCTCTCTCCTGACCCAGGTTTGGAGGCTGCCAGGATCTCCCCCGTTTCGGCAGCTCTTCGGGAGTTCTTGGGGCTCACGGCAGGCTTGCGGATGCTCTGGGGACTTGCCAGTCCCTTCTTCTGGAGTTGTGGGCTGGACTGGGCAGATTTCCTACCCATAGAGGGGCTTTTGGAGCCCTTGGGCTTGGCCGGTTCCAGCATCTTCAGGCCCAGGATGCTGCAGTAATGGTTACACTGGTGAGTGGCTGGGAATTGCTCCAGCAAGGATGGGAAACAGCTTTCCTTCAGCCCCTGGAACCTGCCAACACAGTCATTGTCAGACCCTGCTTTGCACCACAAGATGTCCTGCAGCGCAGGGAGCTGAAGACGGAGCCTACGTGCACACACCACCATGGCCCTTCAACCAATGCCAGAGCTGGCAATGGCTGGGGCCACCCTGCATGAGCAGCTTGGGGTCACTCACCCTTTCAGGTTGGTAGCAATTCGCACGTTGGTCATCTTCCAGCCCACTCCTGCAATGGAAAAAAAAGACAAGTATGGGAAAGACATTGAGGGGCTGGAGCGTGTCCAGAGGAGGGCAAGGAAATTGGGGAAGGGTCTGGAGAACAAGTCTTCTGAGGTGTGGCTGGGGAACCTGGGGCTGTTTAGCTTGGAGAAGAGGAGGCTGAGGAGAGACCTCCTTGCCCTCTGCAGCTCCAACAAAGGAGTTTGGAGTGAGGTGGCTGCTGGGTTCTTCTCCCAAGTGACAAGCTATAGGATGAGACCAAATGGCCTCAAGTTGCACCAGGAGAGGGTTAAATTGGATATTGGGAAAGCTTCCTTTACAGAAAGAGTGGTGAAGCCCTGGCAGAGGCTGCCCGGGGCAGTGGGGGAGTGTCCATCCCTGGAGGGCTTCCAGGGCATCTGACCGTGACACTTGGGAACATGGTTTGTCATCACAGTGGGGTTGGACTGTTGGACTAGATAAGAGGTCTTTTCCAACCTCAGTGATTCTGTGATTGTATGAAGGGGGGACAACTAGTCTTGGCCTGGGTAGAGCTGCGAAGGGCAGCCAATTGCCCTGGGAGCTGGGCTCCATGGCACATGGGGTAACAGGCAGGTGGGTAAGGCTGGGGCCTTTCATCCTCCTTCCTCAGGCCAGATGGTGGAGAGGGGCCATGGGAATCAGAAGGGAGATCCCTTTACCTTCCATGTCAGTCACAAGGATGTTTCCGTTTGTCCACTGGTAGACCCAGTGCTGGAAGGCACAGCATTTGAGCACAATCTCCGAGGTGCCTCGTGCCACCAAGCTGCCATCTCTCTCGGTGATGCAGTACTGCTCACAGGGCCCACCCAAGTCCTCCTCCATCGTGGCATAAGGGATGTTGTTGGCCGGGCGGTAAATCAGGTACAGAGGAATTATCCTGTGGGAGCACACAGCGAGGGTCAGCACCACCTGGAGAGCGCTCTCAAGTGGAGACTCACGCTGCAGTCACCAACCCTGGCTTTGGCTTCCTCTTCTGTTTGAGAGTGGAAGAAGAGCGTGCTGCCCTTTGGATTATCTCCAGCACCCACGAGGAACCCTCCTGCCATCCCCCAGGATGCTCTGCTGGGAATGCAAGCCAGTGGAGCCACAGCACCTCACTTACTCAGGCACCGCTCCAAAATCCGGGACGGCTCGTGCCTCAGCGGCAAAGATCTTGCAGTACTCGCGGCTGGAGTTCTGGATTTTGCATTCCTGGAGATGCAAATAGGAGTCAGAGACCTGTCCTGTCTCGGACCAGTGCCTCCCTAGGACCCCCCAGCCTGGCCAGGCAGCCCCTGGGACAACTGCCAGTTGTTTTCCTATCCTGGTGGTCAAAGGAGAAGTGACAGGAAAGCTTCAAGTAGCTCCGTGTTGCTCAGAGAGAAGAGCTGAAGCCAAGAATAACAAGGACATTGCCCGCCTGCTGGGACATGGCACAACTCCTCTGGAGCATTCAAAAAGTGGAAAGGAATAAACAAAGGAGCATGGAAGAGATGGGAAGGGGTGGGGAAACAGGCAGAATACACCTCATGAGGGTTCCCACCTGGATGGTGATATCGTAGTTCTTCTCAATAAGGCTGTTCTCATTCTTGGTCCCAAAAACAATGAAATTGCGCACTTTGATGACGCAGGTGTGGCCAGACTCGAAGATGGGCTCCAGGCCATAGATGGCTCTGGCACGGCAGGCTTTGCGCAGGAAACCAGCACCCACTTCCACGTCCTCGCTCACCACGCGCCCGAAGAGCTTATCCCCCCAGTAGCCTGCGTCAGCCAAACCCTTCGCGAACACCATGGGCGTCATCTCGATCTCCTCTCCAACTGGCAGAAGGAAGAGCTGGTGAGGAGGGACAACGTGGGCACATCCTGCCCCACTGCAGAGCTGCCTGCCCCCGTGCAGCAGTCACAGCTCTCAGCACGTGGCCCTTACCTTCCATCTCTTCCCGCAGGATAAATCCTGACAGCACTGGGGGAGACAGAAAGCAGAGAGGCATCAAGGTCCTGGCAGCATCCCACCCTGCCCCGTGCACTTCCAGACCAAGGGACAGCAAGGAGGATGGTGAGAAACACTCCTAAATGAGCACATGGGGGCGGATGCACCTTACAGGGGTGGTGTTACTGGGCGTGTGATGTTCCCCCTTCACAGCCCAGCACCAAGCCCTCTCCACGGCTCAATTGCACCATCCCATGGCTCACGTGAGTGAGGGATCCTCACCTTCTGGGCTGAGCAGGAAATCGGTGGAGTCAGTGCCGTACTCGTTGCTGATCACACACCGGTAGACCCCGCAGTCCTTCTGGGATGCCTGCACAACAGCCAACGCTGCCTGGCCCTCGTCGCCAGCGCTGGAAGAAACGGGAACATGGCCTCGGGCCCACGTGATGCACACAGGAGCCCCGTCACGGGCACTGCGGGTGGGAACTGTGCTGCCCTTGGAGGGCTGGAAGAGGGCTACCGAGGAAGCCAGCCCAAGGGTTGCTCCCCTGGCACCTCATGGCGCCAGGAGTCCCACCCTGGAATTTGTATTCATTCGTCTTCCAGACAAGCCCTGCAAAATCTGGGCTATAGGTATATCAGAGAGCCCCTCGAGTCACAGACGTACCCTCACAGCGGTAGAGTCAGTGCTCACTTTATTGTGCTTCCACACATTGCTTTATACTCACAATCTGTGTTCACACACTACAAGTGTACATATAATTGGCTACTACATGCTGTCCATTTGGTATATTCTCTATCTTAATTGGTTATAAGCTGGTCCACGCGCTGTTACCTGATATCCTGCAACCCCCCTTCTTTTGCAGCTAAATCCTCCTGTTTCACATTCTCTTTCTTATCTAACAGCTAACATTCCATTTTCTCATAACATGCAAAGGTTACTGTATCTTTGTTGTTTGGCAAGTAGGCGGGGTTGTGCATACGGCCTCAAGGATCATAGAATGCTCTGATTCTTCTAAAATATTTTCTACACAGGTACTTGCCCTGGCATGTGGCTGGGTCATGGCTCTGCCAGGGCCAGCAGACCTACATCGGGATGGCATGGCTGGAAGCCAAACAGCCACAGAGGTGGCCAGCTTTGCTTTCAGTTGTTCATGATTGAGGGTAGACACTGCTCCCCACCCTCCAGCAGAGCCTGAGCTCTACACCAGCAGATGGTTGGTCTTCTCCAGCCTGGAACACTAAGCTTTGGGCTAGCAGTTCCCCTAGTCAAGGTGGCAACATGCTGGGCAGGTGTATCTCTGCAAGAAGCAAAGGCTTGTTCCTGCCCTGCATGGCCAGCGTGAACCAGCAAGGGAACAACAGACCATAGAGGGAAGAGGTGGGAACATCATCCCGAGACCCATGAGCTGAGCAGGCTCTGCTCTGGCTATGGCCACTCCTGGTCCATCTGTCCCAGCTCAGGTGTCGGCTGTAGATCATCTCTGCCTCAGAAGCACCTCTTTCTGTCTGCTCATTACAAAGGGAGCTCTGGGGATGCTCAAAGACATCAGGCAAATCTTATCCCATGCAGATTATATTCCCACACAAGCTCCCTTGGGCTTGAGACAACTTGCTCTCCATAATGCACCTGAAGGAGCATCCAGGACACAAGAAGCCACCCAGCTGTCTGAACGTGCTCTCAGTGCACAAGGGCAGTCCCAAAGGTACAACCAGAGCTGCTTTCTCTCTGGTGCTGCTTGCCAGTGGTGCTGGCATGGAAGTGCCTACCCGGATGCAGCATGCAGACCCTCCCAGCACAGCACATTTATCACTTGGGGGCCCAGTTTTGCAGCTCCCCCTCAGCTCTCAAACTCTGAGATGGCCATAGCACCTTCCCTGCCCTCCCCGAGGTTTGTGTTCAAGTCCCTGCCCTCCCCAGTGCTCTGCTATGTAAAGCATCAGCCCTTCAGCCAGGCTCCAGATGGAGCATCAACAAGAGAAATTCAGCAGCAATTCCCCATCTCTGGGCAATCTCTCCCTCTCCAGGCACTGAGGAGATAAAGTGGATGATGCACAGTGCTGTGCAATGAGCTTCCCATCCAGCCTTAAGAGAAAGAGCACCCCCATAAAGCCAAAAAGCTGGGTTAAACTCCCAGCCACGCACAAGGACTACACCGAAGCAGAGCTGCAGGTTACCTCCTCTGGGCTTCTGCTACAGGGACCTCGTCCTTGTACCACGTCAGCTTAGAATCACTCAAAATATTGAAGAACTGGCACCAAAGTTTCAGGTTTCCTGAGGCATCGGAAAATTGTTCTGCCCTGATCTTACGGATCACCTGTGGAGCTGAGGACAAGGTGCAAAGAGGTGAGTGGTGAGACACAGGGTGCCAGATGGGCCAGCCTTCCCCAGCAGTACTGCCTGGGATGTCAGTGGTGGGTACCACGCGTCTGACAGCACAGCCTGGGGTAACATCACATTCCAGGGGAGGTCTCAGAGTTCCACTTGGAGATACAAGTGGGATATGGTGGGATACCAGTGGCACCAATTCATTCAGCCAGCACAGCACTGCAATTCCTAGTGGGCTTGGCCAGGGTCAATGCAGTGTTAGAGGAAACATTTATCTATGGAAGGAGGGATTTATCAAGGCTCCCCTTACTTCTGTGTGCTGATTTCTGTCAGGGTATCTCTGGCTCCTGCAAGCACTTCAACAACAGGATTAAGGCTTTTCTAATTCAGTGCAACCAGGGATCAAATTAGCATTGGCCATGTAGGTGAAAAAGGAGCGTGCAACCCTCTGATGCCCACCATGAGGCACGCTGCTGACCTGAACATGCAGACCAAGAACAGCAGTATTATATATTTATATATTTATATAGTTATATATTTATATAGTTATATAGTTATATATTTACTGCATGGGTGGGGAGGCTCTAGCCCAGGTTGCCCAGAGAAGTGGTGGCTACCTCATCTCTGGAGATGTTCTAGGCCAGATAGGATGAGGCTTTGAGCACCCTGATCCAGTGGGAGGTGTCCCTGCCCATGGCAGGAGGGTGGAACTGGATGGGGTTTGAGGTCCCTTCCAATCCAAACCATTTCATGATTCTATGCAATTCCTTTGGTCAGAGAAATCCAGGCCATGGAGACAGTTGTCTTAGTGCTGCTGCCTCTCTCATTCCTCCACCCTCCCTGAGCTAGGGAAGAAGATTTGGCGCTGGCTTTTGTCTTTCACACAGCCAAGGGGCGATGCTAAAGCCCTGCATATGCACCACACTCAGGTGGCCCCAGCTGCCCACCACCAGCAGCTGGCCAGGCTCCTCCTTTTGGAGGCAATAAGGAAATGTGCTTCCTGGGAATTAGCTCTTCCCTTACCTTTAAATGGGTTACTTCCTTTCTTGGACTCTGCTGACTGTGCTTCCTGCTTAGCATCTTCAGGTACCTCATGGCCACCGCTGCTGTCACCCATGGGCTCCTCGTACAGCTTTGGAACCTCCAATGTGTCCATCTTCCTCGTGAGGGTTGGTGAGCGCTGCTCTGCAGGAGAGGCTGGAGCCAGGGCAGGTGACTGCAAGAGGGCTGCGCTCTTCCTGGATTGCCGTGGTGACACGGTGGGACTTCTCCCATGCCCTGGGCTCTCTGGTGTCACCTCCTCTTCCTCTCCCACCGGCTTGGGTTTGGGCAGGTATATTTTGCGCCGGGCCCCAGAGGCGAGCTCCTCTGGCGTGGCACAAGGCAGCACTGCTGGAGGGTCACCAGGGCTCTCTTTTTCAGGGCTCACTGGAGGCAAATCGACAGGAGACTGCTCCACTCCTGCTGTGGTCACACTGCCCACCACGATGGAGGGCACGGGGAGCTGGGGTGGCCCCTCTGCCTCGGCAGTGAGCCGGCTCCGTCTCTTTGGTGGCACAGGCCTGCAAGCCAGCATTTCCTTGCTGGTAATGAATTCCTCGTTAATCAAGCCTGTGATCCTCCTGGACGTTCTGGGGGTCAGAGGCAAGCTCTCTGCTGTCTGGAAGAGTTGGTTGTTTTGTACCTTTTCCAAAACTCTCCTTGAGGTGCGGGGGCTCAGGCCCGCGATGCCGATCTCTGGGAGCAGGGCCTCCTCTGCCTCAGGCTGCTCCTCATCCCTCGGCTCAGCGTCTCCTTTTGTGGTGTCCTTGCCACCATCTGACATTTTTAAAAGCAGCAGCAGGTAGTTCTTCAAGGAGGAAACAAGGTTTTTGTGCTGCATCTTCTCCTCCAAAGACATCTCTGGAGGTCTTCCGGGGCTGGGTAGGAGCAGTGGCACTGGTGGCTGAACCTCAGCACCTCCTTCAAAAGTGTCTGAAGGTGCTGCTGGTTGCTGACACGGAACTGTGGCTGTTTGCTCACCTCCTGCCTTCCCTCGAGGTTCCACAGGCACTGGTTTGGCACTCTCCTCCCTTAAAGTGCCAGCTGAAAACTCCTTTTGTGGAGAAGTTCCATCTGTCTCTTTGATTTCTGTTTCTCTGCTAATAGGAGGGAGCAACAGAGCTCCAGATGGGACCTCCCTCGTACCATATGGAACCTCCCTTGCTCCAGATAAGATCTCTCTTGCTTCAGATGCCACCTCCCTTTCTCCAGATGGCACCTGCCTTGCTCCAGATGAGACCTCCCTTGCTCCAGATGGGACCTCCCTTGCTCCAGATGGCACCTGCCTTGCTCCAGACAGGACCTCCCTTGCTCCAGTTGGGAACTCCCTAGCTCCAGATAGAACATCCCTTGCTTCAGATGAGATCTCACTTGCTTCAGATGCCACCTCCCTAGCACCAGACAGAACATCCCTTGCTCCAGATGAGATCTCCCTTGCATCAGATGCTACCTCCCTAGCTCCAGACAGAATCTCCCTTCCTCCAGATGCAACCTCCCTAGCTCCAGACAGGACCTCCCTTGCTCCAGACAGGACCTCACATGCTCCAGTTGGGACCTCCCTTAGCCTGGCCTCCATCCCTGGGGTGCTGCAAGCTGCAAGCTTTGCCTCCTGAGCCACCATCCCTGCAGCAGGAGCAGGAAGCGGCTCTTCCTTGGCAACTCCAACTGAAGAAGGAGATGGAGTTTTAGTCTCCTGTTGCTGCAAAGGTGTCTGTCCCATCTCCATAGCTGCAGTCCCAAGAGATGGCTCCTTGGCACCGCTCCCTCCTGCCCCTGCACCAGGATGGCTCCCAGATGGCTCTGCTACTGCCTCTTTGCTCTCCCCATCCTTCATTGCTGTCTGATGTGGGATGTGCTCGAAAGGATAATTTTTTCCAGGCTCTGGAGGACTTGATTTCTTTAACAATGGTTCTTCCTCACTTTGGCTCTTCTCTTCTTGATTTGACAACGACAGGTCTTGCTGGGTCTCCAGAGCAAGGGAATGTCCTTCTGACTGCTTCCTGGAGGGAGGAAGCACTTTGCTGGTCTGCACGTGTCCTGGAGAAGGTGCAGGTGCTGGCTCCTG
Organism: Tapera naevia; assembly: GCA_033556795.1. Lineage (NCBI taxonomy): Eukaryota > Metazoa > Chordata > Aves > Cuculiformes > Neomorphidae > Tapera > Tapera naevia. The sequence continues at coordinate 1,176,042 of JAUMJJ010000353.1, forward strand.
AGGCCTTAGCCGAGGGTTTGTCCTTTTCCCAGCCCCCCTGGTCTCCTGGCAGACAGAAATCTCTTTCCTGAGCTCCTCTGTCTTGTTTCCCTGCTGACGGCTCTCTACGGTTGGGTGGGACACTGGATGTTTTAGGCCACGAGCCGACTGTTCCACTGCTGCTGTAACCTAGTCAGAAAAATGGAAACAGAACAGTAGTGTCATTTCACAGCCTGGGGCTGCTCAATGGGTTTTGTGTCCAACCTTTCCACATGGCACTGCGCAATTTCTACTGGAATCCTAAGTACAAACCTGGTAACGTGGATACTCACTCACCGAGGGACTCCTGGCTTCAACATCAGCCCATGGCAGAGGGTTCCACAGCCCCCATCACACTGCACAAAATGTTTTGTCTTTTAATCCAACTCATATAATTATGGAGATCCACAGAATCCTTTGGGTTGGAAGGGACCTTGAAGCCCATCCAGTTCCAACCTCCTGCCGTGGGCAGAGACACCTCCCTCTGGATCAGGAGGCTCAAGGCCCCTTGCAGCCTGGTCTTGAACACCTCCAGGGATGGGGCAGCCACCACTTCTCTGGGCAGCCTGGCCAGGGCCTCTCCAACCTCACAGGAAAACATTTCTCCCTAAGATCTCATCTCAGTCTCCCCTCTTCCAGCTGAAAACGGTTCCCCTCATACTATTCCTGCACTCCCTCATAAAGAACCCTCCCAGCTTTCCTGGAGCCCCTTTCAGTACTGGAGGCTTCTCTAAGGTCTCCCTGGAGCCTTCTCTTCTCCAGGCTGAACAATCCCAGCTCTCTCAGCCTGTCCTCATATGGGAGGTGCTCCAGTCCTCGGATCAACTCTGTGTCCTCCTCTGGACTTACTCCAACACTCCATGTCCTCCCTGTGCTGAGGTCTCCAGAACTGGCCACAGGGCTCCAGGTGAGGACTCACCAGAGTGGAGCAGAGGGGCAGAATCTCCTCCCTTGCCCTGCTGGTCCCACTGCCTTGGATGCAGCCCAGGACAGGGTTGGTTTCTGGGCTGTGAGTGCATGTTGTCAGCTCCTGTTGAGCCTCTTATCTCCCAGCACTCCAAGTCCTTCTCCTCAGGGCTGTTCCAAATCCATTCTCAACCCAGCCTGGATTTATGCTTGGATTGGCCTTGCTCAAGTGCAGGGCCTTGCCCTTGGCCTTGTTGAACTTCATGAGGCTCACATGGTCCCACCTCTCCAGCCTGTCCAGGTCCCTCTGAATTGCCTCCGTTCTCTCCAGCCTGTTGACCCCACCACACAGCTTGATGTCATTGGCAAACTGGCTGAGGGTGCCCTCAATCCCACTGCCCATGTCTGCGACAAAGATGTTAAACAACTTCTGCATTTCAGTGTCTCCGTTGGGCACAAAGGGGCAGAAGAGCTCTCTCTCCACAACATCCAATGGCTTTGAATTCAGTCTCCCCCAACACGGTGCCCTTCCAAGCAGCACAACTTTTCCATTTTCCCCACCCGTTGCCAAGCCCTTGTATATCTTTTTTTAAGACTCAGTGCTCCCCCTCGACTCTCTCTGCAGTCCAACAGGGCGATTGGCCTGGTGCACACCATCTGGATGAGGCTGTCCGAGTGATTTACAGCGAAACCAGACACCGTGACGTGTTCTGCACCATCCGACTTACCCTGTTTCTGTGACATTCAGGAAGATCAAATGTTTCCGACCGCGGCTGCACACCAGCAGATCCTTCAGCAAGCTGTGATGGCTGAGCTTTATCCTGAGGAAACCTGGTGCAATCCTCCAGCCAAGGGGCACTGTCTATTTTTGTAGGCTAAGGCTCGGGGGAGGCAGCGATACCGCTGCTGTGTGTGGCTGATGGCAATTTCAGGGCAACAGCATGGGAAGAGGACACGCACACAGGAGTTTCCCCATACACTCCAAAGCATCCGCCGCTAAGGATTTTCTCCTGAGGACTCTGACTTGAGTTTTAAGGCTCCAAACTGGGAAAGGAGGGCTGTGGAACTGAGCCTTTCTATTTTATTCCACTTTGGCTTTGTTTGAATCCCTGGAAATCCCAGGAAAGTTAATGCCAATCTCTCAGCAAGCCCTTCCCCAAGGGATCGCAGGAATGGCTCCCCTGATGCTGCTCTTTGCACTCCAGTTCTCTGCTACTCACATTGTCAGTCTCTGGACAGAGGGTTGTAGAGGAACTCCCAAATGCCACAGTCCCTGCTGCTGCTCCCCTAGAGCCACATCCCCAACCTCCTTCAAGGAGCTGAGCATCCCAGCACGGAGCATCCCAGCACTTGGACTCAAAAGGTTTGATTTTAAGAGCCAGACTGGCTTCATACTGTGAAGCTCTTTATCAGGGAGTGCAGGAATAGGACGAAGGGGATGGTTTTCAGCTGTAAAGGGGGAGACTGAGATGAGATCTTCGGGAGAAATATTTTCCTGTGAGGATGGTGAGGCCCTGGCACAGGTTGCCTGGAGAAGTGGTGGTTGCCCCATCCTTGGAGGTGTTCAAGGCCAGGTTGGATGGGGCTTTGAGCATCCTGATCCAGTGGGAGGTGTCCCTGCCCATGGCAAGGGGGCTGGAACTGGATAGGCTTTGAGGTCCCTTCTGACCTAAACCATTACATGATTCTATGAAGCCTCTCTGGGTTTTACAAAAGTATTTGGTTCTCCGTGGCATGGAAAGGAATGTGGATGGGCACAGCCCAACCCAAACGCAGGGCTGAGCAGCACAGCACCTGAGGGCACTGATGGTGGAGTCACAGAGGTAGCTCTGCTGGGCATAGGGATATCTCTTTGGCTGAAGAAGACTTGGGGCATGAGGGAGTTTGCTTATACTTGGTGCACAAACTAGGGCTGGTTCATAAAATCCTTCTGAGAGCTTTTCAGTAAAGTGTCTCAAACGAAGGGCATATTAAAGAAAGAGAATAAAATCATCAGTTTCAAAGTCAGGCAAGACTGATCATCATCCATTTTCTTCTCTGCTCTTGGGTGTGATTATATTCCCAACCCGGCTACTCGTTTGGAATTTTGCAAAGCCCTTCTGCTGCGGGTAAATCCAGCTAAAAAGAGAAGTCCTGATCCTGAGGCCCAGGAAACCCTTCCTACCATGACCCTATCTTGTTTAAGGAAAAGATTAGAAACGAAAAAGACAAGCAGCTCCCCCTGGGGAGTGAAAATAACCTGAAAAAAGCTTTAAAGGGCTTTAAAAGAGCTTATTTGGGCACACAAAAGCCTGAGCGCTTTCTCCAGCATCACCAGCTGCTGAAGCATTCAAATTCAAATCAAAGTCTTCTCTTTTGTCTGCTCAAGGACCACCAGCTGTCAAGTTACAGGTTCCCCTCTGTGAGTGGGGTTTTGAAGAGGAAAATACCTTGATGGATGTCAAAGGCTGAGGAATGACAGCCCTACATATCATCATTTCCCACCTTCCTTGAGAGCAAGGGGCGCAGAAGGAAGCAGAGAGGCAGAAAGCAAATTGCTTTGCATGCACAGCAAGAATTTCTGCAGCGATATGGGATGCTGGTGGGTCAGGTTAAGGATGGGTTCAGGGCACTGTGCCGTGGTGAAGCCAAGACATCGCTGCTCCTGCATAACACAGCTGGTTTCTTACCAGCAAATAGTGCTCCTGCCTACAGCTACAGACATCTGGAATGAGAAGAAAGGAAGAAAGGTTGGTATTGGGACAAGTACTGTTTAACATTTTTGTCACATACATGGACAATGGGATAGAAGGCACCTTCAGACAGTTTGCTGTTGACACCAGGCTGTGTGGTGCATTCGACATGCAGGAGAGAAAGAACGGATCCAGAGGGACCTGGACGGGCTGGAGAGGTTGGACCATCCAGACCTCATAGAGCTCAACAAGACCAAGTGCAAGGACCTGCAGCTGGGTAGGGGCAATCCCAAGGACAAACACCCAAGCACAAACACAGGCTGGGTTGAGAATGGTTTGGGAGCAGCCCTGAGGAGAAGGACTTGGAGTGCTGGGAGATAAGAGGCTCAACAGGAGCTGACAACATGCACTCGCAGTCCAGAAACCAACCCTGTCCTGGGCTGCATCCAAAGCAGTGGAACCAGCAGGGAGAGGGAGCGGATTCTGCCCCTCTGCTCCACTCTAGTGAGTCCTCACCTAGAGCCCTGCATCCAGTTCTGGAGTCCTCAGCACGGGAAGGGCATGGAGTGTTGGAGCAAGTCCAGAGGAGGCCACAGAGACGATCCAAAGGCTGGAAACCTCCTATATGAGGGCAGGCTGAGAGAGTTGGGCTTGTTCAGCCTGGAGAAGAGAAGGCTCCAGGGAGACCTTAGAGAAGCCTCCAATACTGAAAGGGGCTCCAGGAAATCTGGGAGGGTTCTTTATGAGGGAGTGCAGGAATAGTATGAGAGGAATGGTTTTCAGCTGGAAGAGGGGAGACTGAGATGAGATCTTAGGGAGAAATGTTTTCCTGTGAGGTTGGAGAGGCCCTGGCCAGGCTGCCCAGAGAAGTGGTGGCTGCCTCATCCCTGGAGGTGTTCAAGACCAGGTTGGATGGGGCTTTGAGCCTCCTGATCCAGTGGGAGGTGTCTCTGCCCATGACAGGGGGTTGGAACTGGATGGGCATTAAAATGTCCCTTCCAATCAAACCATCCCATGATTCCGTGATTCCCTGGAGCATTCAGCAGTCCCACTGTCCCTGTCCTGGCTGCTTGCACATTGTGATGCACCGAGTGCCTCCGATAGCCTCGGTCTATATCGAAAGTGTGCACCTACCACAGCTCAAATGTCAAATCCTGACAGCATCCATGAACTGGTCTAACAGAAGCTTTTCCCACAGAGGAGTCATTAAAGAAAACAAGGAAAAAGAAAACCAGACTGGTAGCTTCCAGTCTAGTATTTTCATGGAAAATGCTTCAGGTTAAGTGATGAAAATAGCAGTTGACTAAAGGATGCAGTGAGGGTCAGGAGCAGGTGCTGCATCACCACCACAGGGAGGCTTCCAACAGAGTTTTTCCAACAGGGAAGAGCCAAAACCAAGCCCAGCTCCATTGTATACACGTTGCACTGTAAACACAACCCCAGGCCCTGCCTTCTACCTGGCACGCCGTGCTCATTTGCATGGGGGCTCATTAAACCGAGGCTCGGTTGCTAAACTGAACAGATGTCATCAGCCTCGCTGACTGTCATACACAGAAGGCATGCGCCCACAGCTATAAATAGCCCTTCTGCACTCCCTGCTCCACCAATTTGGAAACATTTGGGCTGAGGTCAGCCTGTGGATTAAGCCGGAGAGCTCGCCGCGTGCTGCGGGCCAGCTGGAGCCCAGCTGCTCGGCACGACGCGCGGTGCTCCTCGCCGCCCCGGCTGACATCCACCCGGAGGTGGGCTGGGAGTGCTACCGTCTGGGCATGCAAAGGCCAGAAAGCCCTTTTTCCTGGTTGCTCTTGCCAGTGGAGACCTAGGAAGCCTCAGCAGCAGATGCTGGGGGTAACCACAGCCTCCCAGGGCCAGGGCCACAACTCAACCATGCAGCAGAAATACTTTCTAGGGAAAGCCCTGCGTGTCTTAGTTACCTTTGGGCCGACGGCTTTGTTTCCCTCCGACTTCTGTGCATGGTGCTGTCCTCTCTGTCCCCTGGACAGCACAGGTCCTGCCTCTGACACCTCCGAGGACAACAGGGCATCCTCTGTCTGTTTGTTGATCATGACCGGCTGCAGGGCAGCCGTGCTCGGAGCCTCTTCCTTGGCTCCCACCTCCTCCTTCCCTGTTGCTGGCATCGCTTCCTTCTCGAAGTACAACTCTTTCAATGAGAAGTGCACGTTGCCATTGGTTTTATTGTCCTGATTCCCGGCTTTCCCAGGTTCTTTGATTTTGGGACTGTTTTCTTCTTCTCGATCATTCACTGCCCTCAAACGTGCGTTCCTGCGTAAAGGGACAGCAGGAGCAAACCGGGGATTTGCAGAGGGATTGGCCCTCTCTCGCCCACTTTCTTCTCTCTTGGAAGCTTCCTGCTTTGCTGATGGAGCAGCCTCCACCTTCTTTTTCTTCTTAGCTGCAGAGTCTTTTGCCACTGGCTTAGTCGCTAAGTCCTCTACCGTCTCATAGATGTACGCGAGAAAGCTCTTCCCATTCTCCTCCACACTTTCCAAAGAAGCATCTCCATTGGTGGTCACCTCTGCTATCAGTTTGGTTGGGAAGCCTGGCACTGCACTCACCAGCTGCTCCTTGGGTTCAGCATTATCCTCGTGTAACCTGGACTGAGAATCAGCCACGTGCACTTTTGCTGCATCCTCCTTCTCCCACGGAGAGGCTCCTGACCGGGGATTCAGATCCCTGGCCAGCCTCCGCTTTCTCTGGAGCCGATCGGGGCTCATTCCCTGCAACTTCTCCACCTCCACCTTTTCCTTCCCTCGTTTCTTGCCTTGTTCTATCTCTCGCAGCTTTTCTTCAGCTTTCCTCTTAATTTTGTCAAACCACTTCTGATGGATTTTGAACTCCGTCATGGTTCCCACTTCCAGCACACCAGAGCAGGACACAATGCCTTTGTTATTTCTAGCTGAGGCCTGGTAAATTCCTGCATCTTCTTCTCGACACCTGAAAACCAAAAGATCTGTGTGAGACCTGCCTGTCCGGCTGAGGCACTACTGCTGGGCACACAGGGGTGCACGCTCCTGCACTTCTTGCTCCAGAGGATGGAGACATGGCCCTTGAGGAGCCCGCAGTAGGTCTGGAGGCCTCCCTCCCCTGGCTCTGCCTGTTCGCAGCAAGTTGAATGTTAAAACAGTGCCCAGCTCCCCCCAGGGCTGTAAGTCAGATAAGAGAGGGCTGTGATGGAGGAGGAACAGCTACCACCAGGCTTCTGGACTGTCCTTGGCCATGTTCCTTGGCAGGATCTTCTCCTTTAAGCTCTTCACAGCCTACAGGACATTTCTGCTCTTCCTCCATCCTCCTGCACCCTGCTTTCAGGCACCTGCACAAGGATATGCACACCACCTCTACTGTCACCCTTTGGGGACACCCAGCCCTAGGAGATCCCTGCTCCTGATGGAAGCCTGGAGCACACCTTGGGGAGGTGGAGGGGTGGGTGGGCGCGGGGTAGAAAAACCTGGACTAGGAGCAGGAGGATGACAGGGCCATCAGCAATGCCACATCTCTCTGACATCCCAAATCCAGGACTCGAGGTATCACAGTATCACAAGGTTGGAAAAGACCTTTGAGATCATCAAGTCCAGCATATGACCCAACACCAACTTGTCATCTAAACCAAAGGTGGCACAGGTCTCTGCTTGCTGGGGGCACGGTGCAGAGCTCACTGCTGACATCCAGCTCCTCCAAACACTGAACCCATGCTCTGAGCACCCATCACCAAATCCAACTGCTCTCCAGCTCCCTTACTCACTTGTAGAGCTGTAGGGTGTGGCGGTTTCCATGCCGGAATATCTCGTACTTGGGTAAGCCACAATAGCGATCCATCTCTTCATCATCCTTATACCACGTCACCTCTGGCTGCGGGTATCCTGGGGAGGAGATAGATGGTAAGTCAGGGAGTGAAACACTGCAACCAGTAGCACAGCGAGCCCGCTCCTGCTGGTACGAGGTATCCACAGCAAAATTCTCAGACAGAATAGGATACGGGTTATTCTGGGCTCCCCACATTCTTTAAATCACCCACCAGAAAGAGTATTGTGAGTGGAAACCTGACGGGCTTATCCCAGACTTTTATCACTCCCAGAAATAGGGCTATTTTTGAGGAAAACATCCCAGCCCTTCATTCCTGAGCAGAGGGGAGTGGATCACACGCTCCTCTCCTGTATCACTGGCGAGGAGGAGGAGGTGAGGAAGCTGCCACTTCCATACGAAGAGGCATGTTTTGATGAGACCAAGCCCAAGGTTGGAAAACGAATGCTCCTCTCTCCATAGAGCTCACAGCATTTTGGGAAGTGTCATAGCACGTAAGCTGATCCAAAAGTTTCCATTGAACAGAAACAACCTTGATTGCATCACAGCCAGCTCGGTGTCCTACAAATGTCACTTGACAACAGATGTCACCTGCCTTTTCTGTACAATGACATCATGATGTGTGTGACTGGCTGGCTGGCAGGCTGGGCACGCAGCCACAGCCCCCACCACCAACACAGGGAGCCCCATGTGCACCAGCACGAGCCACAGCCCTCATCTCCCACCTACAGTAGCTCCGGCTCAGAAAAAGAGCAGTTTGCAGGGAAAAACTGTTCAAGCCAGTGGCCAGTGTTGGTTTCCGCGCTTCACACGGGGCTGCTGGCACAGCCAAGCTGCCCCTGAGGGCATGGGATAAAAGTTTCAGTGATTATGTCATGCCTCTGCTGAATTTGATGCGCTCAACAGTTGTTCGAAGCCCCAGGGTAGATAGCTAAGGCTTATCTCCTGCAAACGCCCCTTCTGGCTTTCCAGTGAAGGAGCCCAGCGTGCTGCTCACTTCCACCAGTCCCCAAGGGCTCCAGGTGGGTCTCACCAGAGTGGAGCAGAGGGGCAGAATCTCCTCCCTCTCCCTGCTGGTCCCACTGCTTTGGATGCAGCCCAGGACATGGCTGGTTTCTGGGCTGCGAGTGGATGTGGAGCTTCTCCTCCCCCAAGTCCTTCTCCTCAGAACTGCTCCCAACCCATTCTCCACCCAGCCTGTGTTTGTGCATGAGGTTGCCCCGACCTTGCCCTTGGCCTTGTTGAACTCCATGAGGTTTGGATGATCCCACCTCTCCAGCCTGTCCAGGTCCCTCTGGATCGTGTCCAGATCCAATGGCTCTACAGCAGAGAGAGGGCAGGGACTGGGCCCTACCTACCTATCTTAGATACTTCTCAGAGCCACAGGTTTCTAGGCTGGCCAGGACCCTTTTAGCCTCAGGGTGAGGAGCCTCCTCCATGCTGGCAACCAGGTTCCTGAGCCCAGCTTATGCCTCCTCCCATGAGCAGAGCAAAAGGCCAGGAACAAAGTCTCATTAGCAGGTATCATCTGCCCTGGTTTGGGGCATTCCATAGTACCTTTGATTGAAAAAGCAGCACCTGCCAAATCTCCTCCTCATGGTTCACTTGGTTTCCCCCGTGCTCATCTGCTCCTTCGATGCAGCCCCTATCCCCATCCCCTTGCTCACTGAGGCTCTTCAGTGTCCTCTGGACTAACATCCAGGGACCAATCAATGTTGCTACTTCCATTTTCCATAAAAAGCAGCTACTGACTGTCCTTGGCAGCTGAATGGGCCTGGGGCAGTTTCATTCTGCTCCAGGGATGAGGAACAAAAGCATTTTTTATCCACAGCTCCCACTTTGCCTGGGGCAATCCCAGCTCTCCTAAAGGCTGTTCCGTGCCGGGATCTCCAGAATGCAGGGAGCTGTCTGGTACATTTTCCTAATGCGCTGCAAACAGCAATCACCGCGCTTCGTTCCGGGAACTGCAAGTATTATCGTTTCCGAGAAGCCCTGCGATGCCCCACTGTGGCCTCAGCAGCAGATTCCCATTCCCAGCTGACGTCTGCCGGAAGGGTTGCAATGCCTGTAGCTGCACAGTGTCTTCATGAAAGGCTTTTCCTCCTGTTAAATCTAAGCTCCCTCTGACCTGGAGCACTTGTGTCCTTGAAGCTACCTGCTCCCTCTCTGGGGCTACCACCATACTGGTCCAGTGCCAGCAGTGAGGGAGCTCCCAGTGAAAGGGAGCTGTGGACTAGGGCTGGAAACCCACAGGCAGAGGGATGCTGAAAGGCTTCCCCCACCCACACAGAAACTTTGGCCCCAGCTGTCCCTCCCATGGGATGGGGAGATGCCTGCACAGGGTCACAGCTCCCTGGCATGTCCCACGCTCTGCTGTGGAAGGGGACCTGCTGCTGACACAGCAGGAACCCATCTTCCAGCTGCCTGGAAAACACATTCCCCTTGTCTGAGGGAGAAGGCATTGCTCCTGGTGCATCCCCTGCAGCCACGACATCCGCAGCTTGTCCAGCTGCCATAACGAGCGCATTCCAAGGGTGCCAGTGGGACGGGGTGGCTGAGCCAAGGCTCCATTGGTGGGCATGACCACGCTGCAGGGCACCAGCTGCCCCACCAGAAGCTCATTGCAAGACAGAGCAGCCATTCATGAATCAGGTATTCACCCATCTGAAACCTGTCATTCTCATGGTTTCCCCCATGCAGCTGGTGCTGAGAGGGATTTGCCAGCAGCTGGTCCCATGCATCCAGCAGCGAGTGCCCCACGGCTGCAGACAGAGCGGTGCCGGGTGCTCAGGGGGAGGAGGGCAGGTGTCCACTGCACATCTTGGGTCACAACAACCCCATGCAGCACTACAGGCTTGGGGAAGAGTGGCTGGAAAGCCTCCCAGCGGAAAAAGCCCTGGGGGTGCTGGTCAACAGCAGCTGAACATGAGCCAGCAGTGGCCCAGGGGACTAAGAAGGCCAGCAGCATCGTGGCTTGGATCAGCCATGGTGTGGCCAGCAAAGGCAGGGAAGGGATCCTCCCCCTGCACTCAGCACTGGGGAGGCTGCACCTCGAATCCTGCGTTCACTTTTGGGCCCCTCACTCCAAGAAGGACATTGAGGGGCTGGAGTGTGTCAGGAGAAGGGGAACAGAGCTGGGGAATGGTCTGGAGTCCAGGGGTTCTGGGAGCAGCTGAGGGACCTGGGTCTGTTTAGCCTGGAGAAGAGGAGGCTGAGGGGAGACTTCATTGCTTTCTGCAGCTCCTGGAAAGGAGGTTGGAGTGAGGAGGGGGCTGATCTCTTCTCCCCAGGGAAGGAATGAGAGGAAATGGCCTCAAGTTGTGCCAGGGGTGGTTTAGATTGGATATTGGGAACATTTTTTTACCAAAAGAGTGGTGAAATCCTGGCAGAAGCTGCCCAGGGTAGTGGTGGAGTCCCCATCACTGGAGGGGTTCAAAAAGCATATGGTCATGATACTTGGAAACAGGATTTAGTAGGCATGATGGGGTTGGACTGGATGAGCAGAGAGGGCTTTTCCAACTTCAACCATTCCATGAGTCTATGAATAGCTACCAAAAATCACCTGGAGAAACTGTTTAAATTTCTTTTCTGGATTTTTTTGGGGGGTGGTGGGAGTTGGTCTTCTGAAACTTGGGAAGGTGGAAGGAGTTAAGAACTATGTCACATCTTCCCCACAGTTTTCTCTTTCTGCTCTACACAAGCCATGTGGGGTGGTTGCTCCATGCAGTGTTGGCAAGAACAGTCATGGTAAGGTCTCATGCTTCCTGGTTTTATATCCATAAACCCTTGAAGACAGGGAGATTTACAGTAGTGCAGACAAGAGGGGCATATATTAAGGGCAATAATTCCCCATGCCTCTGGCCTAAGAGCAGTGCTCATGCTCCATCCCTCTCTTGCCCTGGCTGCCCCAAACTCAGGCATCCTCATCTTCCACCAGCGTGCTCTCTGCTCTGGTACTCACTACCTCATTCCCAAACCCACCCACCCAGCCAGCCCTTGCATTTTTTCAAACATCCTTCATCCAAGCACTTCACACTTTTCCTTCAAACATTTCCCTAAGAGGGCCACCACAGATCCAACAAATTATGTTTATGAAAATCCTCATCCAATGGGCATGCGACTGTCTACTCACTTTACCCCAACACTCTTCCCCAAGCCACAGGCCAAGACCTTTCCTCTCTATAGCCTTACAATGAAATCAGGCTGGTTTTGTTCCCATCTCCTCCATGGATGTGCTACTCAACACAGTGCAGATGTCCATGTTGATCAAGCACCTGCATAGCATGGGAGAGGTATTAGGCTGGAACTTCTTCAGCAGAAGCACTGACTCATGAAGAGAGTGATGGGACTGAGCTCCTGAGCTGATGGTGGGCGGCCTGGTCAGAGGGCTTGAACCTGCCTAAGGAGCACTGAAACACCATTGAGGAGGCAGCTAAAACCAGCAGGCAACACTTGGTGCTGGCATACGATGGTCTCAGCTAAACCTGGTCATCACCTCCTGGCTGGCCTCCTTCTCTACAAGCAGTCACAGACCCAGGCCCCTTCACCCAAAACCTGACATCCCTCCTTCCCAGCAATGCTCAGATGACTGAGAAGTTGTGTAATCCTCATAGGAGCACCTCCAAACTCTCTGAAGAGAAGAGCCCAATATCCCCTCACTGGGAAGGATCTGTGATGATCCTGGAGATCCTGAAGTCTAGACAGACCCACCAAGGAAAACACTTAGTGCAGAGAAGCTCTGTGAGAAACCACACAGTAAATGGAAATGTTCTTGTTCCCTTTTTCACATCTCTCAGAAAACAAAGGCTGAACTAATTCTGTCTACAAAAGAAAGCATGGCATAACTGATGCAACATCTGACCCCAAACAATCAAATCAGATGTACCAGGGACACTGACAGCAGGTAGAACTAGGCAACAGGAGGAAAGGCAAGTTCGTGCAGCCACCTGAGATCGTTAGAAGTTTGACCTGTTTTTCTGTTGCCTGCACCACTAAGCACACTTTGGAGAGTTGCTCTTTAAGCACTTGCCTCCTGCTGCCTTGCTAAGACATGCCTAGCAGGGAAGTCCCGTTAGTTGTCAAGAAGCAGCAAGAAAATATTACGATGTTATTGTAGGTCATGGATCCATGTCTGGGGCTTGAGAGTCACAACAGGAGCAGGTGACAGTCTGCCCTTTGCCTCCTGCACGTCTAGGAACCATCGTGTCCCTGGATTCCAGCCACAGCTGTGGGACTGAGCTGGTTCCACTCTGGTCACTGGCCAGGGATGGAACCATCACTTCCTTTCTTCACGTAACATCTCCCCATTGATTGTAAACATCACTTCAGGGGGAGATAACGGAAGTACTGATGAATCTTTGCAGTCCAAGTTTAATTGCCACTTCATGTCCCTTTCTTCCAAAGAGATCCCGAGCTCCTCATAGCAGTCCACAGGACTGCATGCAAGAGATGACCATATGGCATAGACGGTCCAGGCTGCTTTTAGGGATGTTACCATGAAAATTCCTAGTTTTGTAGGTTTATTAAGTATACAAAGACATTCCCCAGCCTGATTGACCAGGTACACAAATACTGCAATAGGCTACAGGCTGAAGGCACTCACTTGACACCTTCCTTCACTGGAGCAGAAAACGTGACCAGGATTGGGTCACATTTTCAATACAGTATCACAGTATCACAGTATCACAAGGTTGGAAAGGACCTCTGAGATCATCAAGTCCAACCTATAACCTAACACTAACACCAACACTAACACCAACCATCATCTAAACCATGGCACTCAGTGCCTCATCCAGTCTCCCCTTAAACACCTCCAGGGTCGGTGACTCCACCACCTCCCTGGGCAGCGCATTCCAATGACAGGTTGTGTCATCCAAAATTGGAAGGCAGGATCCTGCCTGCCAAGAGCAAGGACAGACTGCAGGAAGGGCTACAGACTGGGTAGAGACCATATCTGTCCCCAGACACTGAACCTTTGATTTTTGGGACAGGATGGGAGGTTATTCCTCAGCAGCACGTCTCCTGCCCAAAACCCTGTGAAGAGCTTCCCTAGCTTTTCCAGGTGGAATGTTGGAAAGACATTGCATTTACAAGGCCTCTGTGGGCGCACTGACTGAAGTATCTCCACCTCATTCCTCTTGAGAGGAAGCTGTTTCTGACCACTGACACAGGTGGCTTGCAGAACGGTGAGTTCCACGCTACTGAACAATAGATCAAGCTTTTGCTTTTACAAAACTTTAATTGGGAAAGCCCTTCTAATGAGTGAAGGGCATTGTTTGGAGACATCTCGCTACACCCACTCTTGCCCTAGAATCAGGATACGGTCTGCTGAAGCTAAGCATTGATAAAACCAATATATAGGCTGAACCCTTGAAAGTTCAGAAAGCCAGACCTTCAAAACAAGTGAATTCATAGGAGAAGAGCCAGGAATTCAAAGCCAATGGCTCTCTGAAGGGCTCAGCCTGTGTTTCCCAGCACAAGGCTTATTTACAGTGTGTTTCTAATGTCCTTAATCTTAGGGAAGTCTTGGTGCTTGTGACTAAACGACTCACGAGAGATACTGCCCTCCTTCCAAAACTCATAAACCAGCTTAACTACAGAATAATTAACATGAGCAACATCAGGAGGGATCACAGAGCTGCAAACAAGCACAGATTATGGAAAAAAAAGAGGATTTAGAGCCTATATTTAAAGGCTGCCATGGCACATCACCACCATGCCTTAGCACCAGCCCTCTTTTTCAGCCTCCCCATCCTCCTCTCACCAGCCCTTCTCACCCAAGGTGAGATTGTAGCATATCAGGCAGCAACCAGCTTTTATATCAGATGCTGACAGACACATGAGTTTATCACCAATGAAAAAGGCAGCTGCGCTTTAACCATTTACAGACAAAGAGAGACAGATCTGGTGTCAGCCTTAGGCTTCAAAATGGCACATTCCTGAGTTATGGAGCCCAGAATTAGAGAAGAAGCAGACGTTAGGACAACAAAACATAGCTGGACCAAGCAGTAACCAGCCTATTCCATTTTCTGTCTTTAATTTACCTTGTTGGGGATGTTAGATTATGCCTTTGCCTCTTTACAATCCCCCCGCTTCAAATTAAACCATGCAATTGATGAATCTGTGCTTGGCAGTTGGACAACAGTGGCCTGGGTATTGCGTTGCCTGGTTATCACTTGCTCTAGAGTTTAAGGAGCACAAGTTCCCCAGTGAGGCAGGACCAGGTTATTAATTCTCTGCAGACACCATTACCTGTCACTATGCACGTGAATTTAGCATCAGAGTCCTCGGACACAGAACGGGATTTGATAGTGGTTTCAAATAGTGGTTGGGTTTCCTCCGTCAGCTGTGAAATGATTGCGCAGAAGGTGCTCCTGGAAGATTCAAGAAGCATTTCTTAGAGATCAAAGCACTAGGAAAATCAAAGCGTCAGCTTTCTGTCTCATCTCGGAATCTGTAAGCACCCTCCTCCCCTTCCATCACCCTATGCTCAGCTGTTTCACCAGTCCAGTTCCCAGGTCAGGGCATCGGACATTCATTCACTCTTCAAATGTCAATTTGACGTGTCACCTGGGAGATGTTCCATTTGTCTCAGCCCTTACAGCTATCAGGGTAATGAACATCGATAACAGTTTTAGTTCTGGATTACACCACAACGTTTCTTTGCTCAAAGCAAGACCCTGACTGAGTCAACTCCACATTCCCAGCACTGCACCGTTGCTGTGGTGTTCTGTTCAGCAAGATTTTCCTTCATTTGTGAAGGCTTCACACATAATTTCAGGCCAAGTGTGACCTGAACAAGTCTCCTGAACACAACAGCCCCCACTGAAAGCTTTGGGTTAAGAAAACCCACCTGCTGCACTGGAGAAGGTCTTGAGCCTGGCTTGTGGCTTTCTGAGCTCAGGTTTTATACAGGAATATATATTCATTCCCTGTTTGACCTCTTCCTGCCACAGGCAGGCCCTCACACTGCACACTCTTGTGAGTTCAGGAACTGACCTCAAAGCTGAGACACCCCAATAGCCAGAATTCTCAAAACAGTGAGCCCAAAGAGGAACTTAAGGTTCTCCCAACACTATTCAATGATAGCAATAATTCACTGTGTCATGTAGCACTGCCAGCCCTGCTGGAGCACCGAGAGAAGCCCCAGAATATCTGGGCATTCTTAAATACAGGGAAATTATTTAAATCCAAGTTGTATCTTTATTCAGATGGGGCTCTTGTAAGGGAAGATCTTCTTTCATTTTTCCCTCTTCATTAAAACACCGCACATTTACACTAGGAGAGAGGACCCCCAGGTCCAGTTGCAAGATTCTTAGGAGAAACAGCAGATGTTGCAAGAGAATCAGTAGCTGGCAGCTCTACTTGTATTCAGCAGTGAAAGGCATTCCTTCAACAAATGATCAGCTTCTGGAGACATGCAAGAGGTGGAACAAACTCCCAAAACATTCCTGACACGGCTCCTCCCCAAGCAGAAGGACTCATGGTCCACATTGAGGGCTCCACGAAAAGGACTCCAGCCTCACAAGCAGCTCCCAGCTCACAGGCAGGATGCTGGTGCTCGCTACTCATGCTCTACCTGCTGAGGAAGTGAGACTTGTTCAGGAAAAACAGCACCACCTCCACACTTAGCATGGACCCAGCAGGGTTGGGAGTGCTGACAGGCTCTGCACACACAGCTGAAGGTGCCAGAGTAGCTCCAGCCACAGTAACTGCCTCTTTCATTCAATCAGAGAACTTACCTGGAGGCTGCCATGCTAGGATTTTCACTCTGGCTTCCTGCTAGAATGGGTTTGTAAGAGATGCAAGGAGGTAAATCTCTGAGGGACAAACAACTGGCATGCAGCTGAAGTCTCAGCCAGCTCCCAGGCACTTTGTGTTGGGTATATGATAAGGCAGCAAACCTATCATCTGCTGGCCAAGGGTTGTAAGCACTGTTCAAGGTGTTCAGGGTCAGGTTGGATGGGGCTTTGAGCAACCTAATCCAGTGGAAGCTGTCCCTTCCCATGGCAGGGGGTTGGAATTGGATGGCCTTTAAACTCCTTTCCAACCCAAACATTCCATGATTCTATGATTCTATATTCAAATACACACATGGGACGGGGAACAACAGAGGTGCTACTGCTCAGACTTTTGTTGTGGAAACCAGTGGTCCCCAGGAGAGCGATCCTGGTAAGCAACTCTTCACACAGGGCCAGGACTGGGCCGTGGAAGCCAACAGCTGTTTCAAACCAGAGAAACCTTTCCATCCTCCAACCCTAGGAGAAGAAACTCCCATTTCCAAAGAGCAAGGCAGGCAATCAATCCAGTCCCAAGGCAGATACTGGTGGGGTTGGGATGGCCCCTTCAAGTCCCAGTCCTCAGACCAGTAAATGCCTTTTAGATCCACATAAAGAGTTCCTCAAGCATCAGTGAAGATTTCATACCCCAGCAGGAGAGCAATTGGATCAGCATCTCACAAACAGTGATGCACACACAGAGGTGACACTCAGGACCGAGTTTACTCCCAGTACTGTGCAGGTGGCACCAGGAGTAAGTCTGGTCTGTTCACTGCAAACCCCACAGTCAGGTGGAATACAGCAAAGGCTACTGAATGGTTATGGAAAGCAGGAGCTGGGTGCTCCACGGGCACAGTGCATGGGTCAGAGGTGGCCAGCCCAATGCCCACTTGGCAGGAAGACCTGGAAGGCCTAGTCAACCTTCCAAAGAAACCATTGACCCAGTCACAGGGGAATTAGGGACTGCAGCACCGTGGGGCTCTCAGCTGCAAGGAGACTTAGCCAATTCCAATCACTTCCTAAACCAGAAATTCAGAGCATTCCAGAAATCTGAGACAAAGGGGCAGCCACTCTTCCACTCTTCCTTGGGCCAGGAACCTAGGAAGAGGACACCAGCAATTCAGTAGCCTTTTCACATTAAAGGGGGATTTCCATACCAAAGCAGTCTGCAGGGAGAATTCCTCTTCATCAGGATTTGCTTTAAATGCCTTTTTGGGGAGCAATGCCACAGCTATGGGGGTGTCCTGGAGAGGCCTTTCCCTCCTCACTCACTCCTCTAATGCAAACTGATTTCCAAGTGTGTAATTTTGCCAAAGAGAAAGGGCAGAGTCCAGATGTCTGGGGACCTTCACAATAGGGCACTGGATGGCAGGGGGAGAGGAAAATTTCTTCTTTGACAGTCTCAGGGCAAGCACATCTCGTTTTTATTGTCGATGATTCTATGATCCAGCCTTCCAGTACTTAAAGGGGCTCCGGAAAGCTGGGTAGGGGCTCTTGATCAGGGAGTGCAGGGATAGGACAAAGGGGAATGGTTTTTCAGCTGGAAGAGGGGAGATTGAGATGAGCTCTCAGAGAGAAATGTTTTCCTGTGACGAGAGGGAGGCCCTGGCCCAGGTTGTCCAGAGAAGTGATGGCTGCCCCATCCCTGGAGGTGTTCAAGGACAGATAGGAAAAGGCTTTGAGCCCCCTGATCCAGTGGGAGGTGTCCCTGCCCATGGAACGGGGTTGGAACTGGATGGGCTTTGAGGTCCCTTCCAGCCCAAACCACTCTCGGATTCCATGATTTTAATGTCTCTGTATGGAAGTCTCACTTTAATATCAAGAAGGAGCCAAACACCCATCCTCTGGCTAAAGAAGAGGAATATTTCTTGCACCTTAACACAAGAATTACCATGAACGTTCACTTTGCTGTCTGCGGTTCAGGCAAGTGTTAGGGATCCACTCATGCAGAACAAGGCTGTTTGTTAGCTCACTCCAGGGCTTTCTACTAATTAATTAGTACCAATTAATCATGTGCAGTCAGATCCAACACAGTGTTTGGTCAGAGCAGTTTAATGCAAAATCATTTTACCTTCCTAAACTGGAGGGAGCGAATCTGCTAAGCAAAAAACAGCATAAAACCCATTAGAGAGAAGCACAGAAAGAGCTGAAATAAACAAACCGTTACAGCGACGTATTAAGGATGAGTCGTTTGGCAGAGGTCAGAGTTCCTATTAAAAGAAGGTACAGCTGCCTTAGGCTGGCTGCCAGGACGAAGCAAGCCACACGGTCAGTTGGAATCAGAGGCTGTAAAAACGAAATGGTCATTAACGGCAGAGATAGAAGTGTAAGGACATTTATTACACAAGGAGGTTTTCCGAAAAGCAGCACCTGAGCCTTCCATGCACCTCGCAGCGTTGTGCTCAAAGCAGGCAGCTCCGCCCCGGGAGATGCTGGGTTACACGGCAGGAGCACAGCCCGCCGCAAGCCCATGTCTCTGCCGGTGAGCGAGTGGCCTGAGCTGGCCGCCCTCTGGACAGCCCTCTGGAGAAGGTGAGAACTCCCTGCTCACTACACACCGTGTCCCAGCCTGCCAGCTGGGCCACTGCGCTCTGGCAAAACGTTGGCATAAAATAAAAGAAGCAGAGTTCACAAGGAGCGACAGCGTCCCTTGCTTCACAGGAACAGGTCGTAGCGTTAATAAATAATTAAATCCAGCACCCAAGCCCATAGGACATCTGGATGAGCTACTTACCACCAGCTCTCCCAAAGGAGTGGCTCCAAGGACTCACGTTCCAGCTGAAGGGCCACATTGCCATTTTGTGGCTGTAGGAATTAACCTCTCGTCATTGACCCCTGGCAGTCAGGAGTGGTTCCTGACCCTGAGCTCACTCACGCAGCAATCAGGAGCCCACAGCTATCCATGTTCCAGCACGGGAGCTCAGTGATTTAACCCTGCTAAGACAAGGTGGCGATGCCTACAAAACGACCTTCCCATACAGCCTCAGCAGTGACAGCAGGGTAGACATCCCTTTGGGGTGGGAGAAGTTGGACCTCCACAGTTTGAGCCTCCTCAGCTTTGTGCTCCTCAGGCTGACGTTGAGCAACCAAACTTCAGTGATTTGTGATGATGCTTCGAAGACAGCTCGAAGAACCAAGAAGGGTGCACCTCATCATGTCTCCTACCCAAACGACCACATCTAGAAGGCAGAAGGCCTTCAAGTCTTGCCTTAAAAATACCCAGAGGGTCTCTGAAAACCGTTCCTGCCAAGCAGGTAGCACTTCCACCACTGGAGGCAGAATCTCCATGAGAATGATAAGCAAATAAGTAATTGAGCTTGATGGCCCAACTCTTAGGCACTGGCACAGATTGCCCAGAGAAGTCCTGGCTGCCTCATCCCTGGAGGTGTTCAAGGCCAGGTTGTATGGGGCTTGGCGCACCCTGATCCAGTGAAGGGTGTCCCTGTCCATGGCAGGGAGTTGGAACTGGATGGGTTTTAAGGTCTCTTCCAACTCAAACCATTCCATGATTCCGTGATTTGATGATTTCATTAGCAGGGCCCTGTGCTACATGCACTAACAAGTCTCAGGGGAGGTGACATTGCTGTCTCTGGGCTTAACTCCCCGGTCTGTAAAGAAAATTTTACTTGACTTTGCAAGACTTACCCCATCTTTTTGACAATAAGACTCTGTAAGGGCAGAAGCAGAACCGTCAACATCAATTACTTTATTTACTCACTAAAAACATTGCTCAGGTCGATGGCCAACCTTGGTACATCACACCACAGGCACCAAAATGTAATTTAGATTTTAAATTCAGAAGTTTTTATAAGCTCCCTTCTGCAATCACTGCTTGGAATTCTCCTCTTTCTTTATTTGTTCCTCCCAAGATAAGGAAATGTTTCTCCTTCCAGCTCATGTTCTCATATGGAACTCGACAAGAACTCGGGAGACCCTGGAATAGGCTTCATGGTGGCTCCATGCTCACACGTACAAGCACATGGGTTTGGTCCACTTGAGCTGCAGTCTTTAATGGGTTTCAGTGCTCTTCCACAACAGGGAAACAGAGCTACGCAAGGTGTTTAGTACAGCAAGTAAATAGGGAAACTTGTCAATGACAGCAAGGCTGAGCCCTCCAAGTTATATTTTCATGGAAAAGGTATCACAAAAATGCTCCTCGGAAGAGCCCATGGAGACCCGGGCAACCCTGTCCCAATCACAGGACAGAGGGATGTCCCTGGCAGCGCTCAATGGATGCCTCCCTTGCTGGCACCTTAACCTGTCACATTACCAGGCATGGTTTGGACGTGCAGACTTCCAAGTGTAAAATTTCATATGAACTTCTCTGCCTCCAAGGTGAATACTACTCAAGAAAAACACAAACCACTCGTAATGTCTTCTCAGCTCTCCAAATGCAACCATTTCCAGCCCAGAAAGCCAACCGTGTCCTGCACTGCATTCAGAGCAGTGGGACCAGCAGGGAGAGGGAGGGGATGCTGCCCCTCTACTTGGCTCTGGTGAAACCTCACCTGGAACCCTGCATCCAGTTCTGGAGTCCTAACATAGGAAGGACACGGATCTGTTGGAACAAGTCCAGAAGAGGCCAAGGAGATGATCCAAGGGCTGGAGCACCTCCCGTATGAGGACAGGCTGAGAGAGCTGGGGCTGTTCTGTCTGGAGAAGAGAAGGCTCTGGCGTGACCTTAGAGCAGCTTCCAGTATTGAAAGGGGCTCCAGGAAAGCTGGGGAGGGGCTCAATCAAGGAATGCAGGGATAGGATGAGGGGAAATGGTTTCCAGCAGTAAGAAGGGAGACTGAGATGAGATCTTAGGAAGAAATGTTTACCCATGAGGGTGGGGAGGCCCTGTCCCAGGTTGCCCAGAGAAGGGGTGGCTGCCCCATCCCTGGAGGTGTTCAAGGCCAGGTTGGATGGGGCTTTGAGCACCCTAATCCAGTGGGAGGTGTCCCTGCCCATGTCAGGGGTTGGAACTGAATAGGCTTAAATGTCCTTTCCAATCCAAACCATTTCATGATTCCATAATTCTATGATTTAAAAGCCAACAATGAAGCTTTCATATACATATGGTTACACTTCTTTCCTGCCATGCATCCTGCTCCTTATTGAGCACTTCATGCATGCCCAGACTGAGCATGTTTGTGTTTCATACACCACGGCAGTGATTATCAGCAACGCCGTGATAGAGCGGCTGTGAGTGTCATGGAGCTGTACAAGACACAGTGCTATTTTACAGAGTAGAAATCAAATGCATTGAGGCTTTGCTTGTCAAGGTCATGGACCAAATCGATGTCGGAGCTGGAGAAATATGGCATTTTTCCTGCAGATAATGTATTCTGGGCTGAGATGGACATGGGCTTGCCTGTAACAATTTAGAGGTGAGTTTCATTAACAGAGAAGGTGAGAAGCAGTAAATTCAGTTGTCTATTCCTTTATCAACCTTTGCAACACTGAAGAGGGCTCAGATCTGTGTACCATAACTCAGAATTGCTGCCACCTTTATGGTCCAAATTAATCTGGGACCAAGTCAAAAGGCACCAAAGGAGTGAGAAAGGACAAAAGGAAACAGAGCAAATATTGGGCAATCGTATGCCCCGGACAGGTGACATCTCCCTGTGTTTTGAAGGCTTCTCTGGCTGTGGGTTGGAAAAGCAGCAAGGTACAAACTCAGCTCTTTTGTTCCCTCTTCTTGGCCTTGTAAAGCAAGAGACTGAGCTGACAGCCTCATCCAACCATCACCTTCCTCCTCCTGCTGAAACAGAGATGGATCAGGCTTTAATTCCACCTCCTAGAAACAGTCTCTGCTGTGGCACAAGAGATGCCTGGTTCAGAAGAGACCACGCTCTCTCCAGATGGGATTCCAGATGTGGGAATTGACTCCATTTATGAGCTTTCTAGAGCAGAGCAAAGTTCACATGTGAAATATTCTGTTTTTTAGCAGTGATCCTGAAGGGCACTGTTCATCCTGCTCCACACCTTGATCTTCCAGCCTAGGTTATCAACTCACCAGCCTAAATACTAAACTCTGCTTGACATTCTAGGAAATATAGACAGGAGGCTGGAGGAAAGGGGCTGGAAAATGCAGCCTGGGATGATTATTCACTGATCACAAGCAGCGAGGAAACTCCCTCACCCCTGCACAGATAATTACAGCAACAGGAACGGCACCTCTGCCCCGGAGACCCCAGAGATGAACCTGGGAGTACCTTTGCTTCTGCCTTTCGAGTGAGGACTGGGTGTCCTCCTTTCATTCTGGGATATTTCTGTCAGACAGGATGGATGCACTGAACTGCCTCAGATGCCACAGCTGGTTTCTTATCAGGCATTTACATCACTTGCAGCCAAAACCAAGTTATCATAGAATCATGGAATCATTGAGGGTGGAAAAGACCTCTCAGCTCATCCAGTCCAACCTTCAGCCTAACTCCTTCACGATGACTAAACCCTCACCCCAAGTGCCACGGCCACATGCTCTTGGAACCCCTCCAGGGATGGGGACTCCACCACTGCCCTGGGCAGCCTCTGCCACGGCTTCACCACTCTGTCAGTGAAGACATTTTTCCCAATCTGCAATCTATATCTCCCCTGGCACAACTTGAGGCCATTTCCTCTTGTCCTGTCCCTTGTTCCTTGGGAGAAGAGACCAGCACTCACCTCGTTCCAACTTCCTTTCTGGGAACTGCAGAGAGCAAGGAGGTCTCCCCTCAGCTTCCTCTTCTCCAGGCTAAACAGCTCCAGGGCCCTCAGCCACTCCCAGAACCCCTGGGCTCCAGATCCTTCCCGTGCTTTGTTCCCCTTCTCTGGGCACACTCCAGCCCCTCAATGTCCTTCTGGGACTGAGGGTCCCAAAACTGAACCCAGGATTCAAAATGCAGCCTCCTCAGCACCAAATGCAGGGGGACAATCACTTCCCTGCTCCTGCTGGCCACACCATAGCTGATCCAAGCCAGGATGCTGATGGCCTTCTTCGCCCTCTGTGCCCCTTCTGGGTCATGTTCAGCCACTGTTGACTGACATCCCCAGGATTTTTCCACCAGGCAGCTTTCCAGCCACTCTTCCCCAAGCCTGGAGCACTGCATGGGGTTGTTTTGACCCAAGAGCAGGACCCGGCACTGAGTCTTGTTGAACCCCATCCCACTGGTCTCAGCCATGGACCCAGGCTGTTCAGATTGCTCTGCAGAGCCTTCCTGCCCTCCAGCAGATCCACACTCACGGTGTCATCTGCAAACTAACCAACGGAGCACTTGATCCCCTCTTCCAGATCATGGATAAACAGATTAAACAAGGCTTTTACCAGTGCCCAAGTGCTGAGGAGGGTGCTCCTTCTAACTCAGACTCCTAAAGATGCTTTTCAGGAACTGCGCACTCCCATGTTTTCAGCCCACTTTATTATAGTAACAGATCTTTCACCTTCAGCTGATATTACATGCAAAGCAAGAGGTACAAGACCGGGAATGGTTTCCAGCCAGAAGAGCCAGGTGGGAAGGCTCTCCCGAGTTCAACTGCCACCACAGCCAGACAGCGTCCAAGAAAAGATCAGAGGCAATGTCACTCTACTCTAAAAATATCTGCATATGATGAAGCTGTGTTAGTAGAAAGATATTTAAGCAAAGAGGCAATGCTGTACTGAGAGCAAGGAGCAGACATCTGCATCAGACGAGGCGCAGATCACTTCCAACAGAGGTGTTTGCCCAGGGTGCAGATGAAGCCTCTGCCATAAGATTTGACATAAAATTGCATCTTGAGACGAGATGTTCTCCAGATCCAGCTCGTTCTTACAAAAAGGACACACTTCCCACCCTGAACACTCTGTTTAACAAAGGGATTAAGTTCTCTCTACAGCTATTTTTCAACACCTCTGTTCTCCTGACACCTGTGCCACCATCTCTGATAAACCCTACACATTAAAACCTCCAGAAAACTGGTTTTGGAATCAATATCCTCCAGCTGACACAACACCATTTTCCTCCTGTAGGATCAGGGACACCAGATACGACTATCCCGACTGTTCTCTGCATGGATCAGGAACACAAGCACACAAGGGAAACACATTTATGAGTCGTCTGGCAGTAGGGATTCCTGACCCCAGTTTCTTTTCATACAGACATTCCCATGTCCATGTCTCCATCACGGAACTGTGCTTCCTAAAGCTTTAGGGGTGGGTGGAGAGAACACGCAAATATTGCAGTTAAACACAATTAACATATAAAGGTAGAAAATGAGAAGCCTGAAAAACGCACACTGTCTTTGGATCAGAATATTCATTTCTGCTTTCCAAGCACCACAGCAGCCTCCCACCACGACTCTGTGTCTTATCCTGAGCTTTTGTTAGCTCCAACCTCACCAGATTCAGACACGCTCTGCTTTAAAGCAGACTGCTGAACACTATCTGCCGTTATGCATGTTGCTCATCTTGCTTTTCAAGTTCTCCCAGGCAAGCTCTCCAGATGTTCCTGGATTTAATTAAACCCATAATTGCTTTCTGAAAGTCATCTCACTACACCATTCCACTTGCTTGCTCTCCAGAATCATTATGATACGTTATTTAATTACAGAACAAAAAGCCCCACTTCATTCAAGCCTTTGCTCTGCATCATCAACAATGCAATTTCCACACATCCTTGGCTCAAATCTTCAGCACAAGACTTTTCTGTCACTCCTCCCTGGAACGTGGCAGGAAGGTGTCAGGAACACAGGGAAACACCAGCCTGACAAGATCTAGGTGTTCAGGGCTTGGAAAGTTCTGGACACAGGCTGAATTTACCATGCCTGATGGCGGTGTTGACACAGCCAGAGGACACCAGGCTCGATACATCACTCTGCACCTTCCCCAGCAGCCTTAAACAAAACCCCTGCAGAGTGGAACCACAAACCCCCCTTTGAGGCTAAACTGATTAAAGCTGCACCTCGGCCATACTCCAGAGGGAAGTAGGGGGTCAGATGAAGTGAAATTACAGGCAACTAAAACATCTCAATATCTTATTTATTAAAGACTCTCGCTGTTTGTAATCTGCTGAGTGGAATCATCAGACCCAGTTACAGATTTCCTTTGCACAGTGTGGTCTGAGGTCCCAGATCTATTGTGGACACTGCACAGGCGTTTGTGATACCGCAGATGTCTCGGAATGCTGGCAGACAGCAATTAAATCACACACAAAGCATCTGAAATAAGGCAATTTAACTCTTGGCATCACCCCAGTTTTAACGTCTGACTTCAAAGCAACGCGGTTTTATCTCTTTGGGTCCCGTACTTATTTTTACCTATCTCAGACTCTTTGAGGCATCACTGCTTGACGCACTGGAAATGGATTATTTATAAATCAGCAGCAGGAGAGAGGCACACTGGCTCCAAGAGCTTACAGACCCAGTGAATTCCAAGTAATTTCTAGGCTTTATTTCAAACAACTAACACAATCACTGACACCTTCGCCTTTGCTGGCACCTTGCCTTGTTCTTGCTAACCTCAGCCAGCCTCTGCTGACGTGTTTAGCATACCTTCTCCTGCACGAACAAAGGCTTATTGCTGCCGCAGCCCCCCTGCCTGAGGCCATTTCTGACCCAGGAATGCTGGTCTCACCGCTGCTGCTCCCGTATCTGCATTGTAGAAATGCCTTTTTGGCAACAAGATAAGGCAGAGGGGCAGCAGGCCCCTCGCGCGGAGTCTGCTGCTGATAACGCAACCAGCTTCACTACAATGAAGGCAGAAGGTCAATGCAGTGTCCTGCACGCACGTTTAACTGCCGAGAGGCACAAGCTCGTGGCCATTGGGGTTTCACAGCACTACAGTTCATGTTGTACCCCTGCCCGGCTATAGAACAACACACAATGATGGCAAGCCCTGCCCTGGCAACAACCGCAAAACCAGGGCCCTTTTCTGGGCAGTGAAGGGCTGGCCTAGAACAACTGAGCTGTTCCAGAGAGCCTAAGCCACCGCTTGGCCCTTCCAACCTGGAGAAGACCTCTGGGGAGGGATGAGCTGTGCACCCAGGCTGTGTCCTGCTTGGCCATGGCTCTACTCGTGCGGATGGCTGGCTAGTGGGATACAAGCTCACTCTGCTCCTGCTTCTCCCCTCTTCCTCATGCCTTGGCCCCTGCCATTGCCCCTCAGCCCTGGCCATAGCCACCATTGACCCCACCATGCCCTCTCAGCCCCACCATGGCCCCATTGCCCCTGCCATGGCCCCATTGCCCCCCACAATGACCCCCATTGATCCCGCCATGGCCCCTCAGCCCCACCATGGCCCCATTTGACCCCATCAAGTTCCCCATTGGCCCCCTCCTGCCACCCTCACCTGTTTTGGGGCCGGATGCTCAGCAGGTAGCTGCGCCGATCGGGGCGCGTTGCCCATGCTGCGCTCTCGGCCTCCTCGGCCGTGCCTCCCGCTACCCGCCCGGAGAGGCCAGTGAGGGTCCAGCGGGTCGAGCCCATGGCAGCGGCCGGTTTGTGGCTGCCCTTGCCCCGGCCCCGCGGCCGCCGCTGCCCTCCCTGTCAGTCACCAGCGCCATTTATAGCCGCCCTGCACATGCTGCTGTCACTCGGGGGCGGCGGCGTGACGGCATGGGGACCTGCCTCCTGGGGCTGGGGCCAGAGGCTGGGGGCTCATCCTGCCCTGAGGCTGGGGGCTCATCCTTCCCTGGGTCTGGGGGCTCATCCTGCCCTGGGGATGGGGGCTCATCCTGCCATGACTGAGGTCTCATTCTGCCCGGGCTGGGGGCTCATCCTGCCTGCGGTGGAGGGCTCAAGGATGGGGTCTCAGCCTACTGAGGGCTCATGTGTTCCTGGGGCTGGGGGTGGGGGCCAGAGACTGGGGGCTCCTCCTGCCTGAGGCCTGGGGGCTCATCCTGTTCTGGGGCTGGGAGCAGGGGTGGGGATCCATCCTGCCTGGGGGCTCAAGGCTGGGACTCAGCCTGCTCAGGGCTGGAGGCTCATCCTGCCTGGGGCTGGGGGCTCAGCCTGTCCTGGCTGGTGACCCCACTCTCTGTGGCCCAGGCCGTAGCATCCCCACGTTGGCCCCAGCAGGTTTCACCTGCTCTCCCTGGGCCGAGGCCTAGGTGGGTGCGTCCCTACTCACCGCAGGCAGCAGAGCATGAGGGGGACTGTGAGGGAGGGGTGTGTGTGTTTCACCGGTAGTCATTGAGTGCCAAATGTGAACCCAATGTGCAATCAATCGGTATTTATTCCTCTCCCTGCCCCACTGTGCAGACTCTTTGCTGGTGGCTCTGTGTCTCTCCAACACGGGACTGATGGCTGGAGAGAGTTTGCTGTGCAATGGCTGCTTGTCTGCGCCAGCCAGGGCAGGTTCAGATGAGACATGAGGAAAAATTTCACCACTGAAAGAGTTCTCAGGCACTGTCAGAGTCTGCCCAGGGAGGCAGTAGAGTCCCCACCTGGATGAATTTAAAAGCCAGGCAGATAAAGCTCCTAGGGAGCTGGTTTAGTAGTGGACAGGTGCAGTTGGACTTGATGATATCAAAGGTCTTCTCCAGGCGATTCTATGATTCTGTGAGAGGGAGAAGGTGACGGGAGAGAGGATGATGGCAGGCAGCTTCTCCAGACCCAGAAAGCTGCTCCTCCCTGGGCAGGAGGGATAATGGATGTGGCAGCAAGATTCTGGTGCAAGCAGAGCAGATGATGTTCACGTGGTGTAGGATTCATCTTCCCCGGCAAACAGTGTGGTTTGGAAGGTGTCTTTGGGCAGGGCCTGGCTGAGGGAGGATCACAGCCACGCATAGCATGTGCTCCAGCAATGCATGGGCACAGCGGCACATGGGCACACACAGAGCACAGGGGTGGGGACACAGCCCAGACGTGCACTGTTCTTGTTGTCAGACATCAAACCTCCATCCAAATGGAAGAGGTGGCTACACCTCAAGCCATATCCACACATGGAGAAGGTGATGCCCACCAAGAAAACAGCCAAGCGCAGCACATTCCCAAGCCTGGACACATGGGAGGGCGATGGCATCTATGGACCAAGGGTCTGAGGAGAAGTTTGCAGGGAGAAGCGGTGACTGGGGTGGGATTCAGCCACACCATCTGGTAGAGCTCTGCTTGCAGACACCACCAGATGCAGAGTCAGGACATCCACATGGATTTTACTTTCATACAAAGCATCCTGGCTTGAATCAGCCATGGTGTGGCCAGCAGGGGCAGGGAAGGGATTGTCCCCTTGCACTCAGTGTTGGGGAGGCTGCACCTCGAATCCTGGGTTCAGTTTTGGGCCCTTTACTCCCAGAAGGACACTGTGAGGCTGGAGCATGTCTGGAGAAGAGGAACGGGGCTGGGGAAGGTTCTGGAGCCCAGTGGTTCTGGGAGTGGCTGAGGGACCTGGGGCTGTTTAGCTTGGAGAAGAGAAGGCTGAGGGGAGACCTCATTGCTCTCTGCAGCTCTCAGAATGGGTTTTGGAGTGAGGTCTCTTCTCCCAAGGAAAAAGTGATAGGACAAGAGGAAATTGCTTCAAGGTGCACCCAGGGAGGTTTAGATGGGATATTGGGAAATATTTCTTCACTGACAGAGTGGTGAAGCCCTGGCAGAGGCTGCCCAGGACTCAATGATCTTGGAGGTCTTTTCCAACCTGAGTTCTGTGACGGATCTCAGCCACGACTACTCCTCTCCACCACCCCAGGATGGACAAAGTGCTAACCACTGCTTCATGCATTTCTCAGGGTAGGAGGCTGGAACAGAGATCTCCAGAGGTCCCCTCCCATCACAGTTATCCCAAGGCTCTGTGTGGAGGGAAGCCTGGATGGGGAGTGCAGGTTCAGCTGGACTGCGGTGGGACACAGCCTGCTGTGATGTTGGATCCTTCCCGCAAGTGCACAGTGGATGGATTTTTCCTGCTCTTTCAGGTTCTGAGTGGCTCTTGTGCCCATCACCCTGCTGAGACAAAGCTTCCTCTCTCAGCATCCGCTCTGCCATCATCTCGTTCTCAGGGTCTAACTGCTCTGCTCTTGTTTCCATGTGGAAACGTGCTCTCTCCCTGTTTCGTTTCTGAAGCCTAAGCCAGTCAGCACAAGGCTTCAATCCTCGTTAGCAAAGCTTTCATCCTCCACCCGCAAATCCAGTGCTGACTCACAGCGAAAGCGGCAGATGTCTTCACACTTCTTTCACACAACACATCCTTCCCTTTCCCAGCCACCACACATCCCCATGGGCTCCTCCCCTTCTGAAATCACAGCCTGCTTTTGCCCCTCTGCTCTGCTCTGCTCTGAGACCTCAACTGGAGCCCTGTGGCCAGTTCTGGAGTCTCAGCACAGGAGCTGTTAGAGCGAGTCCAGAGGAGTCCACAGAGATGATCTGAGGGCTGCAGCACCTCCCACATGAGGACAGGCTGAGAGGGCTGGGGTTGTTCAACCAGGGAGACCTTAGAGCAGCTTCCAGTACTGAAAGGGGCTCCAGGAAAGTGGGGAGGGGCTTTGATCAGGGAGTGCAGGGATAGTATAAGGGGAACAGCTTTCAGCTGAACAGTTGTTTCTCCTGAACAGCATTAGGGAGAGAGGCGCATCCCTCAGCCTTGCCTAGTCCCTCCAACCCTATGGAATGGCTTGGTTCTGCCCTGGGTTCCCTAGGGAACCCTGAGGAGGGGATCTGTGACCAATCTCAGCTACAACTGCTTCTCTCCTCCATCCCATACACCCGTCTGCACCCTTCCACACTGCCACTGTAGGCGCCTGGGAGTTATCCCTTGTGGTCTTCCTGTTCCATGGTCAACCTTTGTCATTGCTATCGTGAAACCCACTGCTGCATCCCCGAGGGGAAAGGAATATCTGCAGGGGAGCGAGCTGCTTCTCCAGGTGGTCTGTGGTCCCCCTCATGTTGAAATCTTGGTCCCCATCACTTCTGGCACTGCAGGAGTCTGCTGCCAGGGACTATTGGCTTGAGGAGAAGCCAGCCTAGTGGGATTTGTCGGCCCTGGGGCTGGAAAGCCATCATCAGTGCCCCCTGAACTTCATCCCCATTGGCTTTTGTGTAACACTGTGAAGTTCCTTGGGAATGATGCCCAGTCACTCCCTTTTCAACTCCATTCTCTCCATTCACCAGACGTCCAGCTCCTTTCCACATGGTCCTCCCATCTCTGGAAAGGCGATGACTCAGATTTCACTTGTAAATGAAAGTCCTGGCCCAGTGGTAACGAGTCCTGACGCTCACACCGCGTCGTTTCCCCGGTCGTCCCAGTTCTGCCCTGTGCCGGAGGGGCTTGTGCAACCTCCAGGCGGGCTGGCCCAGTGCCACTTCCCCCTTGACCCTCGTGATGCCCAGCCTAGGCGCGGGGATTTCTCAGAGGAAGCAGCTTGGTGAGTTCCTGCCCGCTCAGTGGAGCAGGGGCAGCACAGCTGTGGCTCCACCATGAGCCTTGGGGCTGCAGCCCCTCGGAGAGGTGAGGGCAGGGTGCGGATGGAGGAAGAGGGTGGTGGGGATAGGAGGTGAGGACAGTGTGGGGATGAGGGGCTGAGGACGGTATGGGGATGGAGGGCGAGGGTAGTGGGGATGGGGGGTGAGGACAGTGTGGGGATGGGAAGGTGAGGATAGTGAAGGGATGGGGGGGCCGAGGATGGTGTGGGGATGGGGGGCGAGGGTGGTGGGGACGGTGGGTGAGAGTTGTAGGGATGGGGATGGGGTGAAGGTGATGGGGTGTGAGGGCAGGAGTGGGGATGGAGGGCAATGGTGGGAGTAGGGCTGGGGGCCAAGGGCGGTGGAGATGTGGGGTGAGGATGAGAGTGGGGCTGAGGGGCAATGATGGCAGGAGTGCGGATGGGGGTGAGGGTAGGAGTGGGGATGGGGAGTGGAGATGGGGGGCCAGGGTGGTGGGGATGGGGCCTGAGGGTGATGGAAAGGGCGGGAGTGGGAGTGAGGATGAGAGCAAGGGAGGAGGTGAGAACACTCGTGGGGAAGGGAATGAGAGTGGCTGTAGGGAGAAGGTGAGGACACCGTGGGGATGTGGGCAAGGACACTCGTGGGGAGGAGGTGAGGACACCCCTGGGGAGGTGTCACCATGAGGGGGAGCAGAGCACGCCGTGCCGATGCGCTGCGGACCACCGCGGGGCCAGCGGCAGGGTCACGCGTGGGGCGGGGCCGCGGGGGCGGGGCCAAAGGGGCGGGGCCGGCGGGCGGAAGCGGGGCCGTGGGGGTGCGGTGCGCGGAGCCGCGAGTGCGGGGCGGGGGGAGCCAGGGCCCCGGCCCGGGCCGCCCCCAGCCCCGGCGCCGCTTTCCCGACCGCTCCAGGCGCCGCCGCTTCCCGGGACAGGAGCCGCGGACAGAACCATGCAGGGAGGTGAGCGGGGCCGGGATCCTGCAGCCCGGGGTGGGTGCTGGGACCCGCTCCCGCAGCCCGGGTGGGTGCTGGGACCCCTTCCTCCCCTACCCCAGGATGAGTGCTGGGACAGCCCGGAATAAGTGCTGGAATCCCCTATGATGAGTGCCGGGACCCCCCTTACAGGCCGGGATGAGTGCCGGGACCCTCCTTTCCAGCCCCGGGGTGGGTGCCGGGACCCCTCTTTTCAGCCCCGGGGTGGGTGCCGGGACCCCTCTTTTCAGCCCCGGTGTGGGTGCCGGGACCCTCCTTTTCAGCCCGGGGTGGGTACCAGGGATGGGTTCCTGTTGCATCCATCCAATCAAGTATTCCCGCTTGCCGGGTGAGAGCAAACCCCTGGTTGGGGCTGCCGGGCTGTTCCCAGCTCCCCGTGTCCTGCGTTTCCCTGCAGGCATTACCATCACTGAGCAGCCGGTGTCTGTTTCCGTCCCCGTGGGATACTCGGTCACCCTGCGGTGCAGAGCTGAGGGCCACACGGCGCTACAGTACCAGTGGTTCTCTCAGCACCAGGTAAAGGTGAAGCAGAGGGCGCAGCACCAGTCTGGATCCGTGCGATGGAGCTGCTGGGAACTTGGAGGCTGTAAGGAGGGTAGAATAGGATGTGTGTGCACACCGAGGGCTTCTAGGGATGCTGGGAGGGGGTCCGCAATGGAAATGCACTTTCCTCTGCATCCCTGTGGCTGGAGGAGAGGAGGAAAGGAGGGATTTCCGCTTCTTCTTCCATTATGAGGAGCCTGCTGGTGCCTTCTGCTGCCAGCTGCAAGGGGGGATGTGCTGTCCACCGCATGTGTTCTTGTAGTCCACCTGGAAACGCTGCTCACCAGCTCTGTTCTCCCTTTAGTCCATCTGCCGGCAGATCCCTGGTGCCACCAAGCCAGACTTGCCCATCACTGCACAACAGACTCAGCTCTACACCTGCAGGATCAACGACCGCAACAAAACCGCCGTCTTCTCCGACTGGGTGAAGGTGGAAGTCCACCAGTGTGTGGCCAGAGGTATGAGCGTGTCTCCAGCCTTTCCTCTGGTTTATGCTTTGATCATTTGTTTCCCCTGCCAGTTCGAAAATCCTAAACCAGAAGGATTGCTGCCATGACATGAGCTGCAGGTCTGAGCCAGACCTCTGCCTCCATCCTGTGCATAGTCCAGGTCCCTGTCGTGGTCCCAAAATCCCAGGCTGTTTGTGCCTCCTTCTCCTGCTCATGTGGTTTCCCAGAGTTATCCTGGGTGTTTGCCTGTTTGCATTGGGCAGAGGGACTGGAGGAGGCGATATGGCTCTTTCAAAGTTCAGCAAAAATAACTCCGGGTGTGGTTGACCTCAGCGTGGTGACTGCGCCCTTGGCGGGAAAGAGAGAGCGTCAGGATTGGGAGGCCAGGGGCAGGGCTTTGGTGTGCTCAGCACAGGAAAGACATGGATCTGTTGGAGCAAAGTCCAGAGGAGGCTACAGAGATGATCCAAGGGCTGGAGCACCTCCCATACGAGGAAAGGCAGAGAGAGTTGAGTTTGTCCAGCCTGGAGAAGAGAAGGCTCTATGGAGACTGTATAGCAGCTTCCAGTAGTGAAAGGGGCTCCAGGAAAGCTATGGAGGGGCTCTTGAGCAGGGAGTGGGAGGTATAGGGTTAGAGGGAATGGTTTTCTGCTGAATAAAGGGAAGACAGTGATGAGAAATTAGGAAGAAATGTTTTGCTATGATGGTGGGGAGGCCCTGTCCCAGGTTGCCCAGAGAAGTGGTGGCTGTCCTATCCCTGGAGATGTTCAAAGCCAGGTTGGATGGGGCTTTGAGCACCCTGATGCAGTGGGAGGTGTTCCTGCCCATGGCACGGGGGTGGAACTGGATAGGCTTTGAGGTCCTTTCCAACCCAAACTGTTCCATGATTCGATCACTTACTATCACAGGTGTTGCTCTCAAGGGTTCCCTGCTCCCAAAGCAGAAAGGTGACGCTGCAGCCACAGCCATCCTGTGGGACGGCACCTCTTGGTGTGGGTGGAGACAGCTCACATTTCACGCAATACGGGTAGAAAAAAAATGATCGTTGTTGTATGTCCATGCGGTGGGAGGACCAGTTCCATGTCGCTGCTTCACAGGATTCCCCCCTCGGCTCTGGCAAGGAGAACCAGTCATTGTCCTCAACCCCACGGAGCAGAGGCTGGAGGTGGGAAAGCCGCTCCAGCTGCAGTGCGCTGCCATGGGCGTCCCAGCTCCCAGCTACCAGTGGTACCGGAACGGGAACCTGCTGGAACACCAGAAGAAAAAAAAACTCTGGGTAACACTGCCATGGGGATAGTGCAGAACCTTGGGCTGCTGAGATGGGCAATGGGAGAAGCTCATTGCTGGGTGGGGGGCATGGGGGCATGGGAGAGCCTCAAAAACTTGGAGAGGATGCTGGGAAATCATGTTGGATGTGAGGGGTGCAGTCCTTGAGCCCAGCTTGAGTTGGCCTACCAAGGCTTGGACCTCCTTTGGTCTGTGTGGTCAGGTGAAGGCCAGCAGAAGGTAGTTTCTCCTCACCAGCCCTTAAAGAACAGTCTCATGCTCAACTCTTCCCTGACTGAAGAATACTGAGTGAAGAGGGAATCAGTTTTACAGGCTTCATGCAAAACAGTGGGTGTTTCTTTAAGAAGTCACTGATTCATAGATGTGTCAAGGGCTCTTAGTGCGGCTCCTGTGCCTTTTCACAGCAGTGGCATGAGAACAGCTATTGTGTGTCTGCACAGAGTGATGGAGCCATGGGAATGCCTGCAGGAGAGCTAGAAGGCTTAGTCTGGACAGAAAAGAGTCAGGGAGACAGCACAAGGTTCTTGGAGTCCTCAGCAGAGGAAGGACATGAAGCTGTTGGAGCAAGTCTGGAGGAGGCCGCAGAGATAAGTGATGGCCGCCAGAGAAGTGGTGGCTGCCCCATCCCTGGAGGTGTTGAAGGCCAGGTTGGATGGGGCTTCAAGCACCCTGATCCAGTGGGAGCTGTCCCTGCGCATGGCAGGGTGTTGCAACTGGATGGGTTTTGAGGTCCCTTCCCACCCAAACCATCCCATAATTCCATGATTCTATTTTGGGTCACTGGCTGAATGAAAATATTGACGCAAGAAAGGCAGATTTCCTGCTGGGGCATCACATGAAGGGTAATGAAGATGAGATCCAATCTCTTCTAGTAGCAGATGTTCTGCAGGACAGTTGCACTGTCCTCAGGCCTCAGGTTGCACTTCTCACAGGGAAGTTGAGGCTGGGGCTTAGAAAGATGTTCTTCATTAGGAGGAGGGTGGTGCCACTACTGAGAGGAGACTGGATCTGTCATCTGCATTACCCAGAGCCAGAAATGTGCTGAGATCTCTGTCCTTGGAATTCAGCACTTTACTACACAAAGCCATGACCAGGCTGACCCAGTGGTGGCATTGGCTCTTCCCTGGAGAACCCCAGAGCCAGCTTGTGCTGCTCCAGTTCTTGTCCCAGGTCAAGAGAGATGGGTAACAGTTGGAAATGAGCAACAGGAGTGATCAGAGCTTTAGAAAAAGAAGAAAACTGGGTGGCCTGCTGATGTTGGCCCTGCATCACCCTCCCAGTGTGGTTCCTGGGGCAGAGCGTGGCTGGGATACAAGGGTTTGGGGCAGCTGGAAAAAGGAAGGAGAGCGTTTGGGCGGAGAATCCTCGTTGGGGTTTGCAGCAGACCTTAGCGCGTGGCCTCAGTGCCCTTCCTAGAAAGACAAAAGTCATGGGAAGCTGCTTAGCTTTCCAAGGCAAGGAATGATGTCCAGCAAACAGTAAGGAAAAGGCTTTTTATTCCAGGAACATGGGTGCATTTGGCAGATATCTTGGTGGGACCTCGTGTTCCTTGTGGGAGGTGTCCTTGCCCGTGGGAGGTGTCCTTGCCCATGGGAGGGAGCTGGAACCAGATAATCTTCAAGGTCCCTTCCAACCCAAACCATTCTGTGCTTTTATGATTCTGTATCAGCAGGGGACTGCGAACATGCTCTGTAAATAACATGATGGAACTTTTGCTCTGTCTAGATCAGCTCTGCGAAGGCCAGTGACGCCGGCACCTATCTCTGCTGTGCCTCCAACAGCCACGGCGAGCACTGGACCAACGCTGTGGATGTCCACATTGGTGAGCAGAGCCAGCCCCCGGCTCCTGCGCTGTGGATGAAGGAATCAGAGGGCAGGCAGGAATTCAGCGTTCCCGCCTGGAAACATTGGGCTGGTGAGCAGGAAGCCCAGGGATGTTGCTCTGTGCAGGGGAAGCTGGGCTGTGGGATTTGGAAAAGGAGGATGCCTGGCTCTGACACTTGCACCTTCTTGGGTGGATCTTGCATGCTTTTATTGACCAAAAAAACAATGTCCCAGTTTTAAGTCCTGCTTCCTAAGCGGTGTGAATGTGAGAGCAGAGAAGCAGTGTGAGCTCTGCGGGGAGGCTGTTGTTTGCTGACATTCCCTGGCCTGCAGAGCACACTTTCCCACCCTGGATGTGCTGGACGTCATAATCTCGGCAGCACTGTGGGCACAGGCACCCAGCAGCCCGTGATAAAGGGGGTTCCTTGAGAATGGGGGTCAGAGGGAGCGCAAGGAGCAGCGTCTGGAAGAGGAAGAGTCAAACCCCAGTTGTCCACTGTCCTGTGGCATGGCGTGCTGTGGGGTCCTGCCCTCTGTCAGGAACCTGGCAGAGCCCTCTCAGATGCTCGCTTCATTTTTCTTACCTTGCCAAGGTACCAGTTTAACAGCTCCCTGGCCACATTGCTGCAGGTCCCGTGCTAAACCTTGTTTGCAACCATGCTGAGATGAAGTGAGGTGCTCAGACACATAGAGGATGGTGGTTATTCCAGGAAGATTCCAGCCCCTAAGGCTGCATGAGCTGATGGGGCCTTCCAGTACCTGAAGGGGGCTCCAGGAAAGCTGGGGAGGGACTTTTTACAAGGGCATTTAGTGATAGAATGCGAGGGGGGATTGGCTTTCAATTGGAAGGGGGAAGATTTAGATTAGACATTACGAAGAAATTCTTCACAATGAGGTTGGTGAGGCCCTGGCTCAGGTTGCCCAGAGAAGTGGTGGCTGCCCCATCCCTGGAGGTGTTCAAGGCCAGGTCGGATGGGGTTTTGAGTGCCCTGATCCGGTGGGAGGTGTCCCTGCCCATGGCAGGGGATTGGAACTGGATGGACTTTGTGGTCCCTTCCAGCCCAAACCATTCTAGGATTCTGTGATCCTGTGGAGTAGATGCGTCCCCAGAGCCTCAGGGGTGCTCAGCCTGTGGTGTGAGGGCTGCTTTGCCTGCTGAGACAGGAATAGCACGGGCTCTCTTTGCTGTCTCTTTACTGCATCTAGAGATTCTTCTATGTCATAAGTTTCTCATTTCGCCTTTTAAGCTGGCTTTCAAATTGCTTGGGAGTGCAAATTGGCCCTGCATAGCCAGGGAGGAATCTCCCTGCCTCCTCACAGCATCCAGAGGGGACAGATGATGAGAAAGGGGCACAGGATTAGGTTGGGTTCCAAATGTCATAGCTGGGTGGCTTTAACATATGACAGGCAGTTCTGTCAAGGCAGAAAAGGATGAATGGGCTCATTCTGATGATTTCCCTGATAATTAGTGACCCTGGTTCAGAAGCTACAGGTCTTCCAAACCTGTGAGATTTATACAATTAAAAATATGCCCATCATTTCTTCTAGAGCCTGTAGGCTTTAGGGTTTTCTCCTGGGCTAGATTTGTTTAAACTATTTTTAATTCAGAGCGGGAGAATTGGAGCTGTTCGGGCAGTGGTGGTTTGAAGATGTTGGGAGCACTCAGGCAAGGGTGCTTGTGGACATGAGACACATTTGGGGTGGCTTTTCTGAGGCAGAACTGCTGGAAGACAGGGAAAGGCAAAGCAGGGTGGGGAGAGGAGCTGAGAATGTTATCGGGATCAAAAGCAAACATTCGGCTTCCTCTCCACTGACTGCTCGTGAGGCTCTCTGTTTTGAAGCTGTGTTGAAAGCAGCTGAACACGAGCCAGCAGAGGCCCAAGGGGCCAAGAAGGCCAGCAGCATCCTGGCTTGGATCAGCCATGGTGCAGCCAACAGGGGCAAGGAGCACTGGGGAGGCCTCATCTTGAATCCTGGGTTCACTTTTGGGTCCCTCATTCCAAGAAGGACATTGAGGGGCTGGAGTGTGTCTGGAGATGGGGAACAGAGCTGAGGAGGGGTCTGGAGCCCAGGGGTTCTTGAAGCAGCTGAGGGACCTGGGGTTATTTAGCCTGGAGAAGAGGAAGTGGAGGGGAGACCTCATTGCTCTCTGCAACTCCTGGAAAGGAGGTTGGAGTGAGGTGGATGCTGATCTCTTTTCCTAAGGAGCAAGC
Source organism: Tapera naevia (assembly GCA_033556795.1). Lineage (NCBI taxonomy): Eukaryota > Metazoa > Chordata > Aves > Cuculiformes > Neomorphidae > Tapera > Tapera naevia. The sequence goes on from JAUMJJ010000353.1 coordinate 1,213,849, forward strand.
GATGGCATGAGAAGAAATGGCCTCAAGTTGTGCCAGTGGAAGCTTTTTAGATGATGGGTTGGTGTTGGTGTTAGTGTTGGGTTATAGGTTGGACTTGATGATCTCAGAGGTCCTTTCCAACCTTATGATACTGTGACTGGATATTGGGAAAAATTCCTTTACTGAAAGACTGGTGAAGCCCTGGCAGAGGCTGTCCAGGGCAGCAGTGGAGTCTCCATCCCTGGAGGGATTCCAAAAGCATGTGACAGGGTTTGGTAGTTATAGTGTGACTGGGCTGGCGGTTGGATTGGATGAGATGAGAGGGCTTTTCCCACCTCAGTGATTCCATAACCTTGAGTTGTTGTGTTTCCTTTGGTTTCGCTGCAGCAAGGGAGTGGATCAGTCATCTTGGGAGAGTCAGAACAGCTCGAGCAGGGCTGGTAGGAGCCACATAGCCCTGCTGATGGGTCTGAGCTCCTCTGTGCCAGCCCTCTTTCCCCTGGTCTGCCCCTTCCCTCAGCTTTGCTTCCCAGCTGCTCAGGATTTCATAAATAAGGCAGGATTCCATAACTCCTCCCCAGATCACCAGAGCGGTGATTTAAGGTTAGCGATCAGCCTCTGAGGATCTTGCTTGTGTGGATGCTCTGCAGTGGTTGATGCAGCTTGCGTTGCCAGGGTTGGTTTCCAACCTGCAGTGGGCAGAAGCTTAGTGTTTCCCTCTTTCTTTTCCAGGTACAGGTGGCCCTGAAAAGTTTTACGGTGAGTACACCCATATTTCTTCCTGAGCAATTATTCCCATAATTAAAAGCCAGGTTCTGGGAAGGATGGGAACAGTTGAGCAGTGAACTTGGCAGTGTTAGACTTATGGATGATTGTAAAGCTCTTTTCTAACCTAAACAATTCTTGCTCCCACCACTGCTGAGTGCCATAAATTTGGTTTTCCTTCAGTGAAAGGGGGATAAAATGAAAGCACGAGACAGATTTCTCTCCTTCAGCCCCATGAGGGAAGGGAGCTCAAGCATAAAACCCTTCAGGTCTTCCTTTCAAAAGGATGGTTTGTGTTCAGAAAACCAAGGGTGCTTCAGGCTCCCAGCAGCGTAGGCTCTGTGCTTCCTACCTAGATGTAAGAGAAGACTTCCTGTATCCTCACTCCAACAGAAGGAGGTGAGGCTCCTGATGAGCACTTACAGCTTTGTCACTCGGTGTTTCCGGTAGCTACAGGCAAGATCGCGCTTTTGGTGGGCAACAACCGCTACCAGCATCATCCCAACCTGATGGCTCCCGTCAGGGATGTCTTTGAGCTGAGTCGTCTTCTGGAGCAGCTGGGCTTCCAGGTTGTCTCCCTCCTGGATCTGAACAAGGCTGAGATGGTGACTGCGGTCAGTCAGTTCCTGCAGCTCCTGGGAAAGGGAGTCTACGGTAAGGCCCAGTCGGCAAAGCTGGGGAGGGGCTTTATCAGGAAGTGCAGGGACAAGATGAGGGGAACGGGTTTTACCTGAAAAAGGGGGAGATTGAGATGAGATCTTGGGCAGAAATGTTTTCCTGTGAGGGTGGGGAGGCCCTGGCCCAGATTGCCCAGAGAAGCGGTGGCTGCCCCATCCCTGGAGGTGTTTAGGGCCAGGTTGGATGGGACTTTGAGCACCCTGATCCCTACCCACTACCCCTGATCGAGTGGGAGGTGTCGTTGCCCCTGGCAGGGGGTTGGAACTGGATGGGCTTTGAGGTCCTTTCCAACCCAAACCATTCCATGATTCTATAATTCTGCCCGCCAGCACTGAGCGGGCAGCAGCTGATGTGGGGGTAGTAGCCATTGATGCCAGGGAGGAGTAGGAATTTTCTGAAGAGATGTCAAATTAAAAGAGAAAAAATAGAACTTTCCTATGAGGAGGATGAGGTGGCAGAGCCTGCAAGGGTTCCAGGCTTGGCAGAAGTTCTCAGGCCAACTCTGTTCTGTTTAGACCAGGTTACAGGCAGACAGAAGGGGTGTTTCTCCATCAGGTGTCCCACCTCCAGCTCCCTGGGGAGGTTTTGGGGAGCCAGCACTATTACTGGTGAATAGGAGAAGGGCTTTTGACTCTTTCTTAGATGAATAATTGAGGAGATTGCCAGTTGATTGACCCTATTGTGTCCCTTTGTGTGAAGAGGAGCTCCTTTGGAGCTCTGACTGCCACAGCTAGCCACGATTTCCTTCTTTCTCTTTCCTGCTGGTCTAATTTCAGCCTCTGGCAGCCTTTTTGCAGAAGTGCATTCCCCGCTGCAGATGCTGTTGAGGATGGCTTTGAGCTCATCGCACGCTGTCCTCAACGGGAAGCGTTCCTCAAACACAAACCCAACCAGCAAATCTTGTGCCTCTTGAAGCAAGTTTTCAGGTTTGGGCGTGGAAGGAGCTTCTCTGAGGTTTCTGAGCTTCTCCCAAATACCCTGGAAACACCTTGCAAATGGGTGTTTTTGCTTCCAAACCTCAACGCAAGGCTTATCTCCACCAGCCTCCCTGCTGCGGGGCACACCAGGGCACTCTGACAGCGAAAGTCAGCGTGGGCCGGTTCTAGCCCAGCGTGAGGTTGGGAGGTTGTGCAATGGACAGGGACATGGCCACAAGTGAGCTGCTGCTCGCCACGTTCTGGGAAGCCCTGACTCACTCGAGGAGGCTGAGCTGGTGGGGAGGAGCAACACATGGCTGGTGCCTCTCCTGCCAAGCACGTCATCCGATGGCAGCCTATTCCTATGACTTCACTTGAAGCTTCCTTTTGTGGTTGCTCTGGAATCCCCTTGCACTGCAGGCTTTTTCCCACAGTGCTGCTGTTCCTGCCCTCTATCCATAGCTCCAAGAAGACATTTTGTTTGTGGTGCTTCCCTTGTTTTCATGAGCACTGTAGAGACAAAAGAGTTGAAACTGACAAACCTTTCAAGCTACAGGGCCTTACTGAAACTTCTGGTGGTTTTCTGCATTTGTGGCCTCTGATCCTTCCTGGCCAAATTGATTTTGTGCACCAGCAGGGAAAGCAATAACGGCTGAGTTACTGAGCCTGGATAAGCCTCAAGCCTCCAGCCTGCTCTGGGGGTTGTTTTCTCTAGCTGGTCCCAGCAGCATGGTTGAGTTTATAACTTTGGTGGCATCCAGACTTATGGTGGGGCATTGAGTCGGTGTCCTTGCTGGTTCTCCCAGGTTTTCTCTTGCTGTGATGCAACTTCCAGCATTTCTTCAGCTGTTTTCCTTACATAAAACTAAAATAACCAGGTGAAGCGCAAATCTTGACCAGAGAAGTCGTGGATGCCCCATCCATGTAGGTGTCAAGGCCAAGATGCATGAGGCTTTGAGCACCCTGATTCAGTGGAAGGTGTCCCTGCCCATGGCAGGGGATAGAATCCTGTGGACTTTAGGGTTCCAGAATGAAAATCCAGAATGGATTGGGAGCAGCCCGAGGAGAAGGACTTGGAGTGCTGCGGATGAGAATCTCAGCATGAGGTGGTGATGTGTGCCTGCAGCCCAGAAAGCCAAACTGTGTCCTGGGCTGCATCCAAAGCAGTGGGACCAGCAGGATGAGTGAGGGGATTCAGCCCCTTTGCTCCACGCTGGTGAGACCCCACCTGGAGCCTTGCGTCCAGTTCTGGAGTCTTCAGCACAGGAAGGACATGGAGCTGTTGGAGCAAGTCCAGAGGAGGCCACAAAGATGATCCGAGGCCTGGAGCACCTCCCATACAAGGACAGGCTGAGAGAGTTGAGCTTCTTCAGCCTGGAGAAGAGAATGCTGTGGGGACCTTAGAGCAGCTTCCAGTATTGAAAGGGGCTCCAGGAAAGCTGGGGAGGGGCTCTTGATCAGGGAGTGCTGGGATAGGACAAGGGGGAATGGTTTTCAGTTAAAAGAGATGAGATTCAAATGATCTTAGGAAGAAATATTTTCCTGTGTGGGTGGGGAGGCCCTGGCACAGGTTGCCCAGAGAAGTCATGAATGCCCTATCCCTGGGGTGTTCTAGGCCAGGTTGGATGTGGCTTGGAGCGCCCTGGTCCAGTGGGAGGTGTCCCTGCTTATGGCAGGGGGTTGGAACTGGATGGGATTTGAGGTCCCTTCCAACCCAAATCATTCTGTGATTCTATGAAAAGCTGCAGAGGAATTTTGAAGGCCTCAAACATCCCCAGAAAGGTCTAATTATGCAATCCTCGAGCAAAAAAGGAATCCCCCTGGGTGTTGCTTTGAGCATCCTAAAAAGTCCCAAATCAAAACAATCCAGACAGAAATGCATTGAGAGCAGAAGGTTGTGAGTGGATTGCTAAGAATACACTGTCGTGCTTTAATTAAGCTGTGCGCTGGCATTTCCTGTGTTATAAGCAGTGCCTGGTGCTTCCCCTTTTTAATTTGGTACTCAGAAACTTGTCCCAGCTCAGCAGTTGTGACTCACGAGGTGTGGGAAGAACATTGAGATGTTAGCTCAGAATAAAACCCCTCTTCCTTCTGGAGGCAAACTCTTGACTTTCCTGTTCAGGAGGAGCAATGAAGCCCAGAAGAGGTTTCCAAGTTGCTCAGCAAGTGGGAAACTCTACTCTTTGTGGATGTGAGCGTGGGTCTTTGTGGGTTCAGTAGTGCTGGAGCGCTTGATGGTTCATCCAGGGTGCACAGGTCCTCAAAAGTGAGATTTCATGAATTCTTTGGGGGCTTTTATGTAGTATTTCTGCTCTTTCCAAGTGTCAATGCCAGGTAATGGTTGTCATCACCCCCCCTTTCAAGTCCAGGAACGACAAATGCCATCAGTGCTCCGTGACTTCAGGGGCCAAACCTGAAGTCTCTGCATCTGTTTTTTCCTGTTTTATACTCTTTTATCTTTTCAGGGGAGGTTTTTGTGGTGTTGATTTGCAAGTTATGAAATTTTAAAACTTCTGCAAATCTGAGCCCACTCTCTCTGGCTTTCGATGTATGAGAAGAGGAACCCAAACTTTGTGGGCACCTGCAAAAACAGCCATTTGAGTAACTTTCCATTGTCCACGGAGAATAGAAACCAAAGGGGACATGAGGCCTTTTTTTACTCTGCTTTCCATCCTACATATGATGAGTCCTCCTGCCCCATCTGCTGCATCCTTTGCCACATCAGAGGTCAAAGCGAGCGTTCCATGCGCCACAGGGGCAGGGAGAGCAGCAGAGAGCTTTCTCAATGGTCCATGGGCCTTGGCAGCAAATCTGACTGTGGAGTTTCTTCTGCTCTTGCCCCTCAGGCTCTTGTTCCCATTTCCGACCTCTTGTTCTCTGCTGTCCCTCAGCTGCAGTAGTGTAACTCTTTGTGTCACCTTGCAGAGCTGCTTTTAACCCATTTCAATTCCCTGAGTTGGCTTTTGCCAGCATCCCCCAAGCTGGTGCTGGGAAGGGTTACCCAGCCTTTCAGGAAGCTCAAACCCAGGTGGGGATTCCTGTGCAGGAGAAAATCCCTTGACTGAACACAGGGGCCAGAGGAGCACTCGCTTGGGCCGTGCTGAGCTTCTCAGTGCTGGCTCTCCAGGCTGGATGTCCCCGTGGTGCCATCTCTTCTGAAGGCAGAAACTTCTACTGAGTTTCATGTGCTTAAAACTGGAAACTAGAAGTCTTGTTGGGAATTGGACTTCCCACCCACACTTGGATGAGTCTGACCCCTCTCATGCCTTACGGAGGTTGTCGAAGCATATGGTCCATATGTTCTGGACATCTAGAGAACTCATCTCTCTCTCCATCTCATTTGTCACCAGCTTATAAATGAAGACCACAGTTGGAGACTCTTACCCATCACCAGATCCAGTACTAGTCTCTCCTCCAAAACTAGGAAGCTGAGGAGCTTCTCATTTTAGTGGCCATTAATACTTTTTTTTATCATGGTTAAATACCTTGTCTGTGCTCATATTCTTGCAGGAAATTAACCCAAACTCATAACAAAGGTGGTGTTCAGCCTGGCAGATGCCAAGCTTAGGTCTTGTAGCTCAGGTGGTTATGCAAACGTGTAAACCCAGTGACTTTGGGGTTTCCTGATGAATGGTGCTGGAAACCACAAGTCTCCAGGCTGCTCCCAGCTCTGCTAATAGGAAAATGTTGGAATTGTGAGGTCAGTAGCTCCAGTTTCATAGATGCTGTTGGTGTAGGTTTGCCCTGCACTAGTATCCCTTCAGGACAGGAAGTGGGTCATGGCAGGTGGAGCTGCAAGTGACTCATCCTCTGCTCTCCCTCTCCTCAGCTCTATTCTACTATGCTGGTCACGGGTACGAACATTCAGGAAGGAACTACATGGTCCCCGTTGATGCTCCACAGCCCTACGTCCCTGAGAACTGCATCAGTGTGCAGAGGATCCTCCAGAAGATGCAGCAGCAGCGGACGGCCCTGAACCTCATCCTGCTGGACACCTGCAGGAAATGGTAGGGTGCTCTTAGAATCATGGAATCATTAAGGTTGGAAAAGCCATCCCAGCTCATCCAGACCAACCATCAGCCCAGTCCCACTGTGCCAACTAAACTTTGTCCCCAAGTGCGATGTCCACAGGGTGTTAGAACCCCTCCAGGGATGTGGATTCCTGCCTTGGGCAGCCTCTGTCAGGGCTTCAGCACTCTGTCAGTGAAGATATTTTTCCCAATCTGCAATCTAAGTCTCCCCTAATGCAACTTGAGGCCATTTCCTCTCATACTGTTGCTTGTTCCTTGGAAGAAGAGCCCAGCACACAGCCTGCTGCAACCTCCTTTCTGGGAGCTGCAGAGAACGATAAGGTCTCCCCTCAGCCTCCTCTTCTCCAGCCTAAACAGCCCCAGGGCCCTCAGCTGCTCCCAGAACTCCTGTGGTTCAGAACCTTCCCCAGCTTCATTGCTATTTTCTGGATGCACTTCAGCCCCTCAATGTCCTTCTTCGCCCTTCCTTGCCCAGGATGGACAGAGTGTGGCCTTAAATGCTTCTGAAGTGGTAATGTCATGGAGTGTTACCCAGGTGGTTTCTGAGGTCAGGGATCAGAAAAGCCCATCAGCCTCCCTTGGCCTGCAGATCTCCATCCTGCAGCTCGTGGGCCGCTGAAAACTCCTACTTGCCCACGTTCAGCAGAAGGTAGGGAGACTATTGCAGTAGAAGCTGTCATTAGGTCTCCTGAGGGAGATGTAAATGTCAGAAAAGACCTGGAGGGCAAGTGCAGAAAGGTTTCCCTCTTCCTTCTGTGGTTGCTGTGCTAAGAAGCAGGAAGAGGACAGGGATTTTGATAGCACTGCCCTGAGGGAGCTGCCAACCAGGATAGATGTTAAATCCGTGGGGCCTTTTAGTTGTGGAGGTGGGAATGCTCATGTTGAGCAGCTTCCAGGCTGGCTGCACAGGGGCTTGTCCTGCTGTCTCAGCTCTGAGTTGCCATCATTGCTGGTCCTGTCTGTCCCTTGATGCCTGCCCTGTCACAAAGCATCCCCTTTCGCTCACCGCTGTCTCTGAGGGGCTTCCCCGCGCTGCTGAGCACCCCCGGCACAGCTTTGTGACAGGGTGGGAGCGTGTGGGTTTGTGGCATGTGCCTCTGGGCTGCTGGTAGCCCATCCACAGGCAACGTGGTGACCTGGGGGCTGCTAACATGAAATAGCTTTTGAGCTGATGTCTCCTTGGCATCGCCAGCGGTTTCTGTGCTGTCTTAACGGTGTGTTGGGAAAAGGATGCGATGGGACATCTGCTGCGACGTTTGGGCATGTTTATGCGATTCTTTTTCTCTCTCCCACCCCAAGATCTCACACTTCTTTCTTCCTCTTACCCACAGCCAGCTCAACATTTGATGTAGTGGGTGTTATCCCTAGGGCATTGCTGGAAAAGCTCTCTCCTGAGCTCATTTTCCTTGGGAAGTCACCGTTTTGGCTCAGCCAAGAGTTTGGATTTCATAGTTGGGTGGATTTACAGCACCTCTTAAACCAGGGCTCTTGGGGCCTCCTTTCCCAACACCCTTTTGGTTGGACTGATGCTGCGAGTCTGTTGGCACCTCGCGGAGCTGTGCGTGTGCTGTGTCTGCGCTAAGAGAGATCTCAGCCAGAGTTTCTCTCCATGTCACCATCAGAAATGTCAAGGCAATGAGAAACACATCCTCTTTTGCCAAGGGGTGGCAGATGTTCAGATCCAACAGAGGAGGAACCAGGAACACGGAGCCTGCGTGTACCCTCATACGTTTAAGTGCTGATTTGAGATGGATGCGATTGCTTCTTCCAGGAATTCTTTGGTTTATGAGGGATTCTAGCATGTGCCACTTAGGACAGGAGGGCACCATCTCATGCTTGGGATGCAGCCCAAAACTGGGTTGAGTGATGAGACTTCTTTGGGGCTGAAGGAGGGAGGAACACTGCCACCTTCTCCACTGTCAGGTCTCTATATTCTGTCACTATCTGGAAATGTCCCTAGAAGTTCAGGCCCCTGCAGAAGCTTGGCAGGGGACCACGGCCAGCGTTCCCACTGCGTGCAGCTCCAGCTCTGCAGAGCTGGGATCACCTGCTGGTGCCATCACGAATGGTTTGCGTCAACTCATGTCTGCGCAGCCTCAGGGGCACATCCTGAGGAGGGGAATGACAGGGCCTCTGTTTATTTGGGGATCCCACGTCTTGTTTCTCCTCAGACCTGGAATTGTGGATTTCTGCATTCATTTAGGGGTGGCTGTGGGGTGAACACATCTCTCTGCTCAGTGTTCGTGTTCAGGAGCGTATCTCGTTTTCCACATGGCTGCTGGTGATACAACCACCCCTTCTGCTCTCCTTCGCCTGCCAGCTCCAGCCCCAGAGAGCTGTGCTGGAATTGAATAACATGGAATAACGCCACCTCTGTGACTGGCTCTTAGCCCTGTGTGACTGGGAACGGCTCCAAGTCACTGGTGCAAACCGGAGGCAGCCGGTCCCCACAATCAGTTTGGCTGCAGTCAGATGAGTGAGGCTTGGCCATGAAGTGCAACCAGGATGGCTTTTCTGGTGAAAACCAGGACTTTAACAGAATTGTAGAGTCATGGAACAGTTCCAATTCCAACCCCTGCCACGAGCAGGGGGTATTTCCCACTGGATCAGGGTGCTTCAAAGCCCCATCCAACCTGGCCTTGAACAGCTCCAGGGATGGGGCAGCCACCACTTCTCTGGGCAACCTGGGCCAGGGCCTCCCCACCCTCACAGGAAAACATTTCTTCCCTAGATCTCATCTCAATCTCCCCTCTTGCAGCTGAAAACATTGTTGGCCAAGTCCGAGTTAGCTCCTCATGCAACGGCGCAAAGCCTTGGTTCTGGTCCAGAAGAGGGTGGCAAGGGCATGGGTTGGAGTTAGACGGGCTTTGAGGTCCCTTCCAGCCCAAACCATTCCATGTGTCCCTGAATCTATTATTTTCCTGTGGGTTGGGTTCTTGGCAGGTCTCCTAACTTTAACTTCCATTTGTGCCCAAAGAACTTGGTTGTTTATATATTTGACACAAGGATTGATCTTTCCGTCCATAGGAGATGGATTTGGTGGAGCAAATGGGCTTTGTCCTCTCCAGGCACACATGCTGACTACTGACTCATTCCTTTGTCTCCTCTTCCAGGTACAACCCGGAGTGTGCCCTCTCCCAGGTACAGCCGCTGGAGCCCTGGGGCAATACTGTTTATGGCTACGCCACGTAAGTGCACTTTGCCGTCCCCTCACCAGCCAAAATGCTGGCACAGCTCTTATCTTCTCTCATCCCTTCATGCATGGTGGCTTTGAGGCTTTGCTTGTGTTCCCTCTGGCTCTTGCTCTCCAGCCCAAGTGTCAGGAGCATCAACTCCTTTATTCTGTCCTTCCCTGCCTGAGCCTGATTCCCAAGGCACGTGTGCCACAAACGTGTCACCTGAAGCCTCCTTAGGTGAAGATGAGCGTTGCTTACTGCTCTGGTGCCCATTCCATTGGCTTTTCAACTGCTTTGCAACTTAGGCCCACAAAAGAGGCTTCTCTCCTGTCCACCTCCACTGATTTTTCCAATCCCATGCCCTTCCCACCCTCTTCTGGGCCAGAACCAAGGCTTTGCACTGTTGCATGAGGCGCTAACTTGGACTTGGCCAACAGAGTCTGAATGGAGTCAGCAAGGCCTGAGTCCCCCCCAGGGGCTTTCCTCTGTCCCAGAAAGGTGAGGATAAGTCCTTCCTCTTTCAGGAGCGAAGATGCTGAAGCCTATGAGTTGCAGGATGGGGAGTTCAGTGCTGGAATCTTCATGAAGTATCTAAAGAAACACATTCTGCAAGAGAAGAAGGTTACGCACATGCTGGAGGATGTGTTAGAAGGTAAGGCGTGAGCTAGAAATCACTTGCTTCAGTAGCAGGGGGGGAGAAGAGGTATCAGCAGGAACTGAGTGGCTTCACACCACCCCATCTCAGACATCCATCCATCCATCCCTAAAAAACGATTTGCAAGCTTTCAGTAACCTGGCAGCAGTACCAAGATGTTCTTGTATGATCTGAAAGGCAGGGCAATAAATAAGGAAACGTGGAGTGACCCTTGCACCTCCAAAATCTCTTCCCCAGACATTGGCCGGGATCCCTTGGTCACTGGGAAGCAGGTGATGGAGATCAAACACACTCTGAAGGAAGCCCGGTCACTGACAGACCCGATCTGTCTCTCGGGAGCAGCTGCCGAGCGCTGGGGACACAGCCATGGTGAGCCATGCAGGGAGGAGAGGGCTGGGGTCCTCCTGCCCCTCAGGGACACCAGTCTCTGGGGAGGGGTTGGTGGGAAGCTGACCCTGCTGGGCTTTCCCTTCCAGAGCCGAGGAGCGAAACGGTGACCTTCCCCTGCGGGGTGCGGGTGGAGCTCCGCTTCCACCGGCTCTTCTCCAACGTGGTGTCCGTGTGTGCCAAGCTGCAGCCACCCCCAGCCCACGTCACTGACACCCGGCTCCTGCTCTGCTGCCCCGCCGTGAGTCTCCAGCTGGGCCCCTTCCCCACCATTCCCACCAGTTCCCTTTCCCCAGGACAGAGGGGTCCCAAGAGGTGGGAAAGGCTCATCCCATGTGGAAGGGCATCTTTGCTCCCTCTGATACAAACAGTCCTCTCTGCAAGCCCCTCTCTGAGTGCTCCTTCCATGTGTTGGTGCCCTGCAGGCTGCCTCGCCCCTAACACATCACAGAATGGATTTGGGGCCAGTTTTGTGCCTTTATCTGGTTACTCCTCGGGCTGATTTCTGGCGCATCTGGTTAAATTACTGCATTTAATCTCACTTGAATGAAAAGCCTTTCTGGTGTCCACGTTTGGAAACAGATCTGGCTTTTGAATGATGCCTCTTAGCCCGCTGTGCTGGTAAATCTTAACACAACCATCTATCCTCCCACACTTGTTCCCACTTGAGTCCTGCGGCCTCTTTGCACACCTTTCCTAACAGACCACGTGCCCAGTGTGGTCTTTCCTGGTGGTCTCCCTGACTCCTCTCAGGTTTTACCTTGCTGCTTCTCTTTGCTAACTCTCTTCCTTGTTTGCTGTAGTCCTTTTGCTGTGGTGCTTTTCAGCCTCGCCTGCTCATGGAGGGCTGCTGCTCCTGAGTCCGTTGTGGTCACAGTGGTGTGTCCAGCAGAAGGTCCAGAGCCTGATCCCACCCGTTACCAAGCTGGAGCGTCGTTTACCCTCGTGAGCTCCCCAGCACACATGAAAACTGTGTGTGTGTGTGTCTGCACGTGTTTGTGTGCATCCACCCCACATCAGCGATCACAGGGAAAGGAGGACCCAGCTGCTTGCTCCTGTGTTTGGGGTGGGTTCAGGAGAGACTGGGGAGACCAAAGAGAGGCCCCAGGAGAGTTAGAGCAGTAAGATCATAAAATCGTGGAATTACAGGGTAGAGAAGCCCTCTCAGCTCATCCAATCGCCAGCCCAACCCTACTGTGCCAACTAAATCCTGTCCACAAGTGCCATGGCCACATGCCCGGGGAACCCCTGCAGGGATGGAGGCTCTACCACTGCCCTAGGCAGCCTCTACCAGGGCCTCGGCACTGTCAGTGAAGAAATGTTTCCCAATATCCAATCTAACCCTTCCCTGACACAATTTGAGGCCATTTCCTCTCATGCCATCGCTTGTTCTTTGGGAAAAGAGCCCAGCATCCACCTCACCACAACCTCCTTTCTGGGAAATGCAGAGAGCAAGGAGGTCTCCCCTCAGCCTCTTCTCCAGACTAAACAGGCCGAGGTCCCTCAGCCACTCCCAGAACCCCTGGGCTCCAGACCCTTCCTCAGCTCTGTTCCCCTTCTCCGGACACACTCCGGCCCCTCAATGTCCTTCTTGGAGTGAGGGCCCCAAAACTGAACCCAGGATTCAAGGTGCCACCCTCCCCAGCACTGAGTGCAGGGGGAACGATCCCTTCGCTGCCCCTGCTGGCCACACCATGGCTGATCCAAGCCAGGATGCTGCTGGCCTTCTTCACCCCCTGGGCCTCTGTTGGCTCATGTTCAGCCACTGTCGACTGGCACCCCCAGGGCCTTGCCCCTGGGCAGGTTTCCAGCCACTGTCCCCCATGCCTGAAGTGCTGCATCCCTTGATCCCCATGCCTGTCCTGCTCTGCAGTGGTGCTGGCTCACACTGACCTCCAGTGGTGCCTGCTGAGGTGGCAGCTCGTCCTCCCATGAGACTGCAATTCATCTGTCCCTCCTTAGACCTCTTCAGCCAGGCCACTTGCTCTCACCTGTGGGCCCACAGGGAGATATGTGGGTGTCTACAGGAGGACACCTGTCTCCTTTCAGGATCTAGGCTATCTGGCTGTGTCCTCCCCATGCCAAACCTCTTCAGGGATGCTGAAAGGAGCTGGGGTACTGTCTGAGGCACTCTGGCTTTGCTGAGATGAAGAAGCTGAAGGCTGAAAGCTGACAAAACCAGGCTGCATGTGACATGCATGGTGGAAGCCCTGGGGAATGAACCCAGGGAGCTGTTTGGGTGAGGAAACAGGAGGTTTCAGACCATCTGCCACATTTGTCTCCTCAAAGTGACTTCAGCAGAGAGCCTGGGCTTGCAGAGATGATTGTGGTGGGATTTTCTAGCAGTGATCCATTTTCTTTAGTTGTCAGGCAGTGGTGGTCTCTCCCATTCTGTGTCTTGCTTGGAAGTCATAGGCACAGCAGCTTCTCAAGGCTGGGAGGAGTTTAGCAGAGCGCAGATACTTGTGGATGATTTGCTGTCAGCCAATGGGCTTCAAATCCCACCTGTCAGGGCTGTAATTGATCCCACGAGATGAGGTCACTCCTTGCCCAGGTGAATGTCACTGGGCTGGAGAGCTGTGTTCCAGTGGGACACGGCCCTGGAGAGATAAGAGGTCCAGAAGAGCTGTCTGGCTGGGGCTTTGAGCACCCTGAGCCAGTGAGAGGTGTCACTGCCATGGCAGGGAGTTGGAACTCTATGGGCTTTGAGGTCTCTTTCAGCCTGAACCATTCCATGATTCTGTGGTTCTCTCCTGTAACATCCTCATGGACAAGCTGATGAGATAACAGACAAGATAAGTAGATGAAGTGGATTGAAAACTGGCTGAAAAGGTTGTGATCAACAGCATGAAGTCCACCTGGAGGCCACTAATGGTGGCTTTGGGATCACTACTGGGAACAGTACTGTTTTACATCTTCACTAATGATCTGGGTAATGGGGCAGCACACCCTCAGCAAGTTTGCTGCTGAAACAAAACTAGGAGGAGTGGCTGATGCACCAGAGGGTTGTGACTGCTGTGACTGCTTCCCTGGGGAACTGTTCAGCTTCTGGGTGAAGAACCTCTTCCTGATATCTAACCTAAACCTCTCCTGGCACATCTTCCTGCCATTCCTTCGAGTCCTATCACTGGTTACTAGCAAGAAGAGATCAGCACCTGCTCCTCCTCCTTCCCTTATGAGGAAACAGTAGACAGCTATGAGGTCGCCTCTCAGTCTCCTGCAGGCTGAACAGACCAAGTGCCTTCAGCCATTCCTCACATTCCTCCTCTAGCTAGCTTTTTATACTGTGGTGCCCAAAACTGAGCACAATATTCAAGGTGGGGCCTCACCTGTGCAGGAGCAGACATTGGGAATTTCTCCTTCCCTTCAGGATGCTCCCAGATCTGTGCCAGAGAGAAACAGCATGGCTGTTTTGGTTGTTGAGCGCTCAGGACTGGCTTCATTCCACTTGGAGAGGCCATATTGTTCATCCCATCCAAACTTCCTGATGCTGCTTGGCTTTTCATGAGCTATGGTTTAATTTAGGATGGGACATTGTTCCGTTCTGCTGGTCTGCAGTATACCAGGTGTTTCTTAGGCTGAAAAATCACTTCTGGGTCAGCTGATCCAGAGCACGTTTGTGATGCCAGCTGTTAGTATCCACACTGCTGGAAATCCCATTACACCACAGTTTTCCCAGTAGGTGCCCTCAGGGGATGTTTAACCAGGTATTCCCATCTATGTGCAGAAGGTGGCTGTGTGAAATCTCCGTGTTTCTGTTGCTTGTGCTCCTTAGTGCTTCCATCAGGGCATGCGGCATTCCCACCAAGGGCACAGGGCCTCGCTGTGCATGGAGGAGCATGTTTGATGGCGGTTGTGCCTCCATGCCTAGGCTGAGGCTGAAATTCCCTTGCATTTCCTTTTGTTTTCCTGATCCAGGAGATGGACAACGTGGCCGTCCTGAACGAGAGCCGCCTGGAACAAGTGGAGTCTCTGCTCGCCTCTCTGTACAAGCGGGAGGAGCTGGACTGTGTCTTGCAGCTCTGTGGACTACAGAAAATCCAGGTAGAGAGCTGCCAGATGGAGATTTCTGTGGTTCTCCTGCAGCCTCACGTAACCAGTGCTCCGCATTCCCACTGGCTCAAGCTGGATATGCCCCTCTGACTGTGTGCCATGTGATTCCATGTGGATGCTGACTGGGATGCCTGTGTCAGTGTAACATCCAAAGCAGCGTTAGAGGAGCTTGGTTGGTCTTCAAGGCACAAAACCAATTCTCTTTCATCAAATCATAGAACCAAGGAATGATTTGGGTTGGAAGGGACCTCAAAGCCCATCCAGTTCCAACCCCCTGCCATGGGCAGGGACACCTCCCACTGGGTCAGAGGGCTCAAAGCCCCAGCCAACCTGGCCTTGAGCACCTCCAGGGATGGGGCAGCCACCACTTCTCTGGGCAACCTGGGACAGGGCCTCCCCACCCTCATAGCAAAACATTTCTTCCTAAGATCTCATCTCAATCTTCCCTCTTTCAGCTGGAAACTGTTCCCCCTCATCCTATCCCTGCACTCCCTGATCAAGAGCCCCTCCCCAGCTTTCCTGAAGTCCCTTACAGTACTGGAAGCTGCTCTAAGATCCCCCTGGAGCCTTCTCTTCTCCAGGCTGAACAAGCTGAACTCTCTCAACCTGTCCTTGTACAGGAGGTGCTCCAGCTCTCGGATCATCTCTGTGGCCTCCTCTACAGCTGCTCCAACAGCTCCATGTCCTTCAGCTGAAGGATGTCTCACTAGGCTGTGTGCTTTGCCCCAGAGATGGGCTCATGGGCCTGCCAGGCTGTGTTCCTGATGTGGGTGCAGGTTGCCTGGGCGCTGTCTCACTCTCCTCCTGCTCCCCTATGCCAGCAACCTGGGGGTGATGCTCTCGGTGACAGCACCCTGACCAGGCTGATGAGGTCCCAAGTGACGTGGCCTGATTTCAGGAGATGTCCTGACATCCAGAAGCTCTGGCTGTAGTCCACTGACGTCCTGAGCGAGTGTAAGAGCCTGGAGCACTGCTCCATCTCGCCACAGCATGGGGCTGTGAGCCTGCAGAACACCCAGCCGAGTCTGACATTCCTGTTTCACAAAGCTCTGCTTCCAGTCTTGGGCTTCCATTCACTTTGTGTCCTTTGCTCTTCCCTTGCAGACGGATGTGGTCCTGCAGTTGGATTTGCATTACACCCAGCTGAGAACAAAGCAGAGGACTTTTGAAAGCCAACGGACAACGCTCCCGAAATCTCTGCTCGGGCAGTTTTTTAGCCAGAGGAACTATTCCCAGCCAAACCACCCCAGAACTCCTGCCTGTGTAGGCAGCGTCTGCCTCCGGGATGCGTCGGCGCTGAGCGTGGCCCCCAAGGGACAGACATCTCTGCGGACAGGCTCTGGGCACAGCTTGCCCAGCAGCAACCCCTCCCACTCCAGCAGCGAGCCCGAGGAGAACGATGAGAGCGACCTCAGTGAGCTCTGCTTGGCGCTACTCCGGGCTGGCCCAGGGCAGGAATCCTCCTGACACCATGGGCTGGCATTCCCAGCCTCGGGAACTGCTGTGGCAACGGTTCATTGAGTCCTAAATACATCAGAATCCGGCAGCTGCTTCCCAGCCTCAGCAGTTGCCCGGTCCAGATGAGGCCAAGGCTGCTTTTCTGGAAAGGTTTCTCGCATCTTCACCATCTGATGTGCGGGGCTGGAAGCCCAACAGAAGCTGTCCAGCTGCTGAGGTCCTGTGAAAGAAAGAAGTTGGGGATAAAAGGCTCCTTGAGAGGTCAAGGATGGTGGGGCAGGAAGGACCTAAGCTCTCCCTTCTACCTTGTCTTGAAAGAGGGATGGCAGAGAGCATTTCCCCCATCCCACAGGAGCAGTTGGGACCAGCACGGAGTTGTTGTGTCTGGCAGAGGGCAGGGCCACCAGACAAGTTGTAACATTTCCAGGCCAAACCAAACACTGGTTGAAGCCAAGGGCACTGGCTGATGTTTCTCCACATTGGGCTGTGCCTGACAGCAAGCGTTGCAGCATTAAAGGTGTTGAGAAACCCAGAAACACTACAGACCCGTGCGACGGCAGCGGCGCGGCCTCAGAACCCAACTCCAGCTGCTGCAAGGGACACGAGCTCGAACGAGGGTCCCAGATGAAGCTGTGTGAACGTATAAGCTGTCCCCAGGGTTGGGGTGTGGTTTGCTCTCCTTGTGAGCCTTGCCTGTGCCAAAGTGGGTTTAAGTTATGCATTTATGTATTTCTAAAGACTGTATTTATACTGGAGCAAGAATATTGCTTGCCAGGAGAAGGAAGGTCAGATGTTCCGTCGAGCATGTGTTTACAATGAAGGCAGGTTTTCCACTTCCATGTGTCCCTTCTAGCATGGAACACAGAGGCATTAAAGCGTGTTAAGTCCTGTGCAGTCCTGACTTCCTCTCATATGCAGATTTTCCTGCATGCAGGAGATGGAAGAGACCATGATGGAGGAAGGAGAACCTCAAAAAAAGTCATTAACAGAGCAAATTTTATTTCTAAGTGTCTGTCTGTGCATTCACTGTGAGCAGTCTCATGCGGTACCTTCCTGAAGGGTCTGGGTTCCATGGGTCCTGGGAGTTGCTGAGGGCCCTGGGACTGTTCAGCCTAGAGAGGAAGAGGCTGCAGGAAGACTTCTTTCTTTACTGGAAGTGTGGAGTCTCCATTCCTGGAAGGGTTCAACAAGCATGTGGCCATGGCACTTGGACAGAGTTTAGTTGGCACGATGGGGTTGGGCTGGATGAGCTGAGAGGGCTTTTCCAAGCTCAATGATTCCGTGATTTTTCTGTGGAGCACCAACTATCCAGAGAGAGCCACAGGGCTCTAAGGACAACCCAAGAAGGCACAGTAACCTGCTTGCCTTATGTTTGATGAAGGTTTCAGCATAGCTGTGAGGGTTGCTCAGCAAGGGCCTGAGCGGGTGATCATATAGTTCAGCTGGGACCAAGGACCTCAGTGAGATGAGGGATCCCCATCTGGAGACAGTTCACTCCAGACTGTAGAATGTGCTGATGAACTCCAAGCTGTCGGGGTGCTGGACTAGAGGCAGCCAGAGATCCCTTCTGGCTGTTAAGGTTCTGAGAAAGAAAGAATTTATAGATCAAAGGTTTCTTGAGAGGTCAAGTTCACTCTCAGCCTTTGTCTACCAGAGGGGTGGAAGAGAGCTTTCTCCACGTTTGGGTTCTTCTTCAGCAGTGTGGATACTCACATCTCCGACTGTGGTGTCTGCTGATGTGTGAAAGAATATTAAATGCTTCTTCCAAATGAACCATCCTGTGAGTGCTGGAAACCTGTCCAAAGGGAACAGAGGAGGCTTTTATTCTCCCTGTGAGCAGAGCCAAGGGAAAGGAGAGAGGCCTCATCTGGCTGAAGTTTGGGAAAGTCTTATAGGAAATAATGTAAAGCTTAAAAAATAATGACAGGGTGTTTTTTAACTAAGATGGACTGAGAACAAAGCTAAACCAGAAACCAGTGGAAGAGAGATCCAAAGATCAACTCAGCACCAGGAGAAGCTTCATACAGGTCAGTGGGAATGTCCATATGGGGATTTGGGAGGAGCTGGGAGTCTTGTGGCCTCTATGAGGATTTACCGTGCCGTGCTGTTGGGGCAGAACATTTCTGGCTCATGTAATCATGGCAAGTGTCATCCCACGGGAATGTTGGTCTCATTCTGAGAGAGGCTGTTTGTTTTCTCTGAATAAAACACTATTGGTGTTTTTGGATGCACAAAGCTTCGTGTGGCTCCAGTTCACTGTGGGTTTCCCTCTCCTTGTGACCTAACACTGACCAACAACTGTTCCTTTTGCTTTGAACTCCAGATTCTGGGCTCTGATGTATGAAGGCTGTCTCTTTTTCTTGAGAACTGTACTTTCAACTGTACCCTGGTGGCCAAAGGCCAACAGCATCCTGGCTTGCATCAGCCATGGTGTGGCCAGCAGAAGCAGAGAAGGGATCATCTCCCTGCGCTTAGTGATGTGGAGGCTGCTCCTCAAATCCTGGGTTCAGTTTTGGGCCCCTCACTCCGAGAAGGACATTGAGGGGCTGGAGCATGTCCGGAGAAGGGGAACGGGGCTTGGGAAGGGTCTGGAGCCCAGGGGTTCTGGGAGAGGATGAGGGCCCTGGGGCTGTTTGACCTGGAGGAGGGTGGGGATAGACCTAATTGCTCTTTGAAGCTCCTGGAAAGAGGTTGTAATGAGGTGGTCTCTTCTCCCAAGGAACAAGGGATGGGACAAAAAGCATTGGCCTCAAGTTGCACCAGGGGAGGTTTCGATTGGATATTGGGAAACAGGTCTTTACTGGAAGAGTAGTGAAGCCCTGGCAGAGGCTGCCCAGGGCAGTGGTGGAGTCTCCATCCCTGGAAGGGTTCAAACACCACATGGCTGTGTCTTGTGGGGACCGGGTTTAGTTGGCATAGTGGGGTTGGGCTGGCAGTTCAACTGGATGAGCTGAGAGGGCTTTTCCAACCTCAGTGATGCCACGATTCTATGAAGTTAATGTCAAGTGGAATGTGTAAATTGTCAGAAAGTGTGGTGAGTTATCCATCAGTGTTGTCAAGTGCAGCCCACGAGTGTCTGGGTCAGGGATCTCTTCTCCCAGTGCCAGACTTAGGACTTTGTCACTCTGCACCACCAGTAAATTTTTCCTTGAATCTGTGTCTCCATCTTCCAGCATGGAAGATGGGCAACTCATCCAAGTTTACTGGGTTTCTCTTGGCTATGTCCATGTTGTGAATGAGTTTTTTAGATAAAACTTGCATTTAAATAGAAGTGCAACTTTAAATACAGTTTGATGATACGGTCACGCTGCCAGCACGTGGGAAAAACAGAGAGGGAAAAATCAGGTTATAGGTGGGGGCGGGGCAACTGGGACCGGATGGGCTTTAAGATCCCTTCAAACTCAAACCATTCTATGATTCTATGGTACCTTTTTTGTAGACAAAGGACTGAGTAGGATGATTTCCTGAACTGATCTGACAGAGGAACTGCCGTTTCCTAGCATGAACTCAGTAGGTGAGGGTCACTTCTGAAGTAGCAGGTGGTGGTTGTCCACTTCCTATAGGCATAACAGGAGCAGGCAGGCTGAGGACTTGCAAGGCGGTCTTGAATCGTGGTGCTGTCAGAGGCAGAGTGTCACAGATGGCCTTCATCCATCCTGCTTTGCACTTGGAGACACCCACGGCTGTGCTTTCCTCTCTCTTATCATTGGCAATCATCGTGCTTCGAACAGGAGGTTGGACTGGTTCCCTTCCAACCAACGCCTCTGCGAGTCTGCTACCAGGATATATACCCCAAAGAGCAGATGTGAACAGTGAGCAAACTGGGAGATGCAAGACTGGGTTTGCAGTGAAATCTCCCTGCTCCCTGTCCAAAAAGCAAATGGGTCAGCTCAGCTTGTTCACTTTTAAAACCCAAAATTTATAGCAGGCCTAGAAAAGAAGGGAAAGGTGGTAAAAGAGTTCATTTGAAAATGTAAGATAAATCAGCTTTGGTTCTTCTAGGCTTGTCCAAAAAGCAGATTATTCAGCAATGAAACCAGGCGGATGGTTTTCATAGAAACATAGGATCATGGAGTAATTTGGGCTGGAAGGGACCTCAAAGCCCATCCAGTTCCACCCCCCTGCCATGGGCAGGAACACCTCCCACTGAATCAGGTTGCACAAAGCCCCACCCCAACCTGGCCTTGAACACATCCAGGGATGGGTCAGCCACAAAGTCCCTGGGAAACTTGGGCCAGGGCCTCCCCACCCTCAGAGGAAAATATTTCTCCCTAACATCTCACCTCAGTCTCCCCTCTTTCAGCTGGAAACTTCCCCTCTCCTATCCCTGCGCTCCTGTTTTAAATGAAAGGTGTGAGTGAAGTCACCTGCTGTGAATACAACAAACCTGAGGTGACTCTAATTAAAAGGCAGATAAATACTGTCCCTGTGCTTGTGGACCAGCTGCTCCTCTGCAGAGAGCTGGGTGCTCTTTTGGACAGCAAAGGCAGAGCAGGGTTGGTGTTGAGGCGAAGCCTTCAGACTAAGACCTCATTAATGGTGAGACGTTCCTGATAGCACAGCCTCTTGGTGCAGTCGCAGAGTTCCTCTGTCAAAGATCATTTCAGTGCCTGCTTTCCTAATCACTTAAAATGAGGTCCATGACATCATGTGGCAGTGAAAAGCATCTCACCAAGCAAATGAGGCTCCCTGAAGTGCTTGAAGTTGCTTCTTATCTTCACAGCTTGGATAACCTTTTGCATAATAATCAACAATTTCAAATGCATTGGTCACATTGCCTCCTCGGAGAGGGAAGGCGCTCTTTGAAATTTCAGACCTGACTTTGCACACAGGAGAAGGGCTGACGTGGTGTCACACAGTAATGAAGAGCTAAAGTCTCTTTGATAAAGCTGTCTGCACTGAGCTGGGGGTTTGTGCCATGGTGTCAGGAATCGTTGACGAGACAGACGTGTTATTAAGTGGTAAAAATAAACAGATGGGAGAGACAAGGGAGAGATTTCAGCTCTGACTTTCCAGAATGCTTCAGCAAAGAGTAACCTCCTCCTTTCCACTCCCTCCCAGAGGTGAAAAGTATGAGATGCTTACCCAAGTGCTGCATGGTCACAGATCTTGGGGCGCCCACTGTAATGCTGGACTCAAAGTCTCTTGAGCCAGCAGCTTGACCAAAGGGCCCTTCGATGGGTAAAACACTGGCTGGTTGGCTGAGCCCAGAGAGTTGTAGGGAATGGAGCTAAATCCAGCTGGTGGCTGGTCACAGTGATGTCCCCATGGATCAGTGTTGAGGACAGTTCTGTTTAATCTCTTTCTCCACGATCTGGGTGAGGGGATGGAGTGCTCACTCAGTCAGTTTGCAGATGCCATCAAGCTTGGTGGGAGTATTGATCTGCTGGAGGTCAGGAAGACTCTGCAGAGGGACCTGGACAGACTGGATCCATGCGCTGGAGGCCAATGGGACAATGTGCAACAAAACCAAGTGTCAGGTCCTGCACTTGGGTCACAACTCCATGCAACACTCCAGGCTTGGAGAAAAGTGGCTGGAAAGCTGCCTGGTGGAAAAGTACCTGGGGGTGCTGGCCAACAGTGACTGAACATGAGCCAGCAGTGGCCCAGGTGGCCAAGAAGGCCAAGAGCATCCTGGCTTGGATCAGCCATGGCGTGGCCAGCAGGGACAGGGAAGGGATCATCCCCCTGTACTCGGTGCTGGGGAGGCCACACGTCGAATCCTGGGTTCAGTTTTGTTCCCCTCATGCCAAGAAGGACATTGAGGTGCTGGAGTGCATCTGGAGAAAGGGAATGGAGCTGTGGAAGGGTCTGGAGCCCAGGGGTTCTGGGAGAGGCTGAGGGCCCTGAGACTGTTTAGCCTGGAGAAGAGGAAGCTGAGGGGAGACCTCATCACTCTCCACAGCTCCAGGAAAGGAGATTGGAGTGAGGTGGGTGCTGGTTTCTTCTCCCAAGGAACAAGGGAAACAGCCTCAAGTTGTGCCAGGGGAGGGATAGCTTGGATATTGGGAAAAAATCCTTCACAGGAGGAATAGTGAAGCACTGGCATAGGCTGTCCAGGGCAGTAATGGAGTCTCCATCCCTGGAGGGGCTCAAACACCATGTGGTCGTGGCACCTGTGGACAGGGTTTAGTCAGCACAGTGGTGTTGGGCTGACTGTTGGACTGGATGAGCTGACAGGTCTTTTCCTCCCTCAATGATTCCATGGTTCTATGAGATGGGCAGTTTATGGACCTGCAGAAGAGGCACTGGTCCTGACCTGCTGCTGCTCTGGGTGCAAAGTTATCATGGTGTAGATTCTCGTGCATATCCACGAGTGTGCCGATTGCCTTGGTATGTGCTGAGCTGTTTTGGAGCCTCCTCCCTCTTTTCTTAGTCTACCTCCCCAATCCACAAGAGTGTCTCTTCTCCCCAGCTTTCCTTCCCTCTTCTTTCTGTGGACAACGTGTCAGCTTGGCCAGGGCTGTGCCAGCACCCAGGGAAAGGACAAGAGATGATGGGGCAGCGGAGGATGTTTCATCCCTAGGACTACAAGGATTTGCGCATCAGCTCGTGCAAGAGGTGAGATGGTGAAATAGCCTTAAGAGGCAATGTTGGGAGCGTGGAGGAGCCTGGGTTCCTTCCCACAGCAGGGCAGGACAGAAAAGCCCTCTGTTCTGTAGAGTTTATAGGAAAGGGCTGTTGCTGCCAGCTCTGAATAGTGCCTTGCTGGAAAAGTAGAGGGCAGCTTCTGCTCTGTCACTGCAGCCACCACCCGCTCGCCTTCCTTTCCCTTCTGTGCAGCTTAATATCAATTATAAAATATTAAATCAGATAAATACCTTTGACCTTTCCGGATGATAAGAAAATACATTGTTCTGCCTCCCAAAATGCTGTTGTTTTCCCTGGAAATGCTAATGGGATTGTGTAAAGGTTATTTCAGACTCCTCGCAAGTCTGGAGATGCAGCAAAACAATCGTGATGCCCTTTGTTTATGCCTTTTTAATGGCAGCATTTATCGCCAGGTATCCGAGGCCTCAGCATCTTCTCAGGTGCCCACTTGTGGGGTTGCTTTTCAGGAGAAGCTCCCTGGGGAATATAAATGTATCCGTGCTGTCAGAGATTTGGGGATGGAGAGCTCTGGAAGTCAGGCAAGAATTTTGTTTCTTGTGCAGTTTGCAGTGTGAGCATCAGGGAGTGTGAGCGCAGGGGCCAACGCGCTCCCCTGGGGTGTCTGCACAGCAGGGTCTGCACAGCTCTGCATCACCACGGGCTGTGTCCTCTGGTGGAACTGCAGAATGATTTGAGTGGGAAGGGCCCTCAAAGCCCATCCAGTTCCAAATCCCTGCCATGGGGAGAGACACCTCCCACTGGATCAGGGTGCTTAAAGCCTCATTCAACCTGGCCTCGAGCACCTCCAGGGATGGGACAGCCACCACTTCTCTGGTCAACCTGGGACAGGGCCTCCTCACAATCATAGCAAAACATTTCTTCCTAATTTCTCATCTCTGTCTCCCCTTTTTTCAGCTGAAAACCATTCCCTCTCATCCTATCCCTGCATTCCCTGATCAGGAGCCCCTCCATAGTTGTCCTGGAGCCTCTTTCAGTACTGGAAGCTGCTCTAAGGTCTTCCCACAGTCTTCTCCAGGCTGAATAACCCCAACTCTCTCAGCCCATCCTCGTATGGGAGGTGCTCCAGCCCTCAGATCATCTCCATGGCCTGCTGTGGACTTGCTCCAACAGCTCTGTGTTTTTTCCTGTGCTGAGGTCTCCAGAACTAGACGCAGGTCTCCAGGTGAGGACTCAGCAGAGTGGAGTACGCAGTCTTCTCCCTTTATTCGAGGCGTCTGCCTGTGAGCCTATGCCAGGATGCATGCATGAGCGCAGGCAGTTCTTGTGATGAGTGAGCTGCATGGTGTGGTCCCCTCCAGTCCAGACTGGCTGTCACCCCACCGTGCAGAAGCTACGGGCTGAGTAAGAAGCGTAGTTCACCAGCCAGAGACAGTTACAGAAATAACCACAGTGTTCCAGTTGCTCTGTTTTCTGTGAAGGTACTTTCAAAAGCATGTTTTCCCCTATAATTTTTGGTAAATTGTCTTAACTAGAAACATCAGAAAAGAATTGATTATCAACAGAGGCCCACCACGTACCTGCCTCCCTGTGGGCTGATAAATACGTTTCATTAAATGAGCACTGTCATGGGCATAAGAGTCACAGCACCATAGAAGGGTTTGGGTTGGAAGGGGCTTTCACTGTGAGGGTGCTGAGGCCCTGGCCCAGGTTGCCCAGAGAAGTGGTGGCTGTCCCATCCCTGGAGGTGCTCGAGGCCAGGTTGGGATGGGGCTTTGAGCAACCTGATCTCTTTCAGCCCAGTCATTACCTCCAGCAATGGGACATGGCAAGATGCTCCAGGAGATGAGAAATCTGCCACCTCCCATGCAAACCAATTCCTTTATTGCTCATTTCCTTCCTGCCCCAAAGCTGTAGGTTATAATTTTACCCTGTCCACCCCATCGTAATTTTACTCTTTGTCTTCATCAGTGCTTTAACGAGCTCTACTTAGCCCTTTTGGATTATTTAACCTGCAATGCAATTAGGCTGCGTATTCATTCCTGGCTCCTCTCCACTCTTCTCTCTCACAGGAAACTCTGCTTCTTCTAGGTCGGCTGCAATAGGAGCACTTGGCACATCTCTGCTGTGCTGGGATGAGTCAAGATGAGTTCAACCTTTGGAAAATTGTTTCTTGAAGGCCAGGGACATTTATTTGTTCTACACTTAAACGTCTTTCACTGACACATCAGAGCAACTGCAGCTCATCGCTCTGCATCCTGAGTGAGAGCACAGGGCCCAGTGAATGTCAAACAGGATAAAAAGGAACATGAAAACACTCTGATGTCCATGGTTAATAGGGTCAAAGGACACCTGCTATGGAAAACGGCATTTTCAGATGACTTTTGACTGTACCAGTACAGCACATTTTTATCCTCATAATCCCTGGTGTTTTTAAGGCATAAATGGAATTTTCTCCATAGCAAATGTTACAGTTGTTTGCTTTTTTACCTGAAAAGCCAGTTTGGTGCAGCCCCTTAGAGTTTATTTCTTAATTTTTCTCCAAAAGCTTGTTTTGAACAACAACTGTTCAGATTATAAATTGCCAAGGTCCTTCCTTCTCCTTCTAGGGATAAAAAAGCCTGAAGAAGGGACAAAAAGGCATTGGTAAGCAAAGAGCAACTTTTAGGAAACAGATTTTGCATCTCAGACTGCTTCTCAGGAACTGCGGCTCTGTGAGATATTGCTGGAGGCTGTGACCTCTCCCAGGGAGTAATTACGGCTGCTTAATGCCACCCTTCTCCTCCAGCTTTGTCTCAGGAAGGCCCACAGAGAGGAAGCAAACCGTGCCCTACCTGGCACCAGTGTGGGCTGCCCCAGGCTGAAATGACTCTGCCTGTGCAGCTTCATGTGGGGCAGGTGATGCAGAAACTAAAGGAGATACAGGAGCCCAAGGCAATGCAGAAATGAGAGACAAGGCAGGAGAGAGAGGAGACACAAAGGAGAGGAGATGCAGAAAGCAGAGGTAAAGCAAGAGGCAATGGAAATGCAAGAGGTAGAGGTGATGCAGGAGGCAGGTGATGCAGGAGGCAGGTGATGCAGGAGGCAGGTGATACAGGAAGCAGGTGATGCAAGGAGGGAGAGGCAATGTGGGAGGTAGAGGTGTTGTGGGAGGTAGAGGCAATGTGGGAGGTAGAGGTGTTGCAGGAGGAGAAGCAATGAAGGAGATGGAGGTGATGCAGGAGGCGCAGGCACTGCAGGAGGCACAGGCGATGCAGGAGGTGCAGGCAATGTGGGAGATAGAGGCAATGTGGGACGTAAAGGTGATGAGGGAGATAGAGGTGTTGCAGAAGGTACAAGTATTGTGGGAGGCAGAGGTGATGCAGGACATCATGGCGATGCAGAAGGTAGAGGCCTGCATCTGCCAGGCAGCACAAGCAGAGAAGTAAGGAAGAAAGCAAGATCTGCTGCAGCAGCTTTCCCAAGCCATATCCTGGGCTGCACCCAAAGCAGTGGGACCAACAGGGTGAGGGAGGAGGTTCTGCCCCTCTGCTTCTCTCTGGTGAGAGCCCACCCAGAGCCCTGCGTCCAGTTCAGGAGACTTCAGTACAGGAAAGAACATGGAGCTGTTGGAGCGAGTCCAGAGGAGACCACGGAGATGATCCAAGGGCTGCAGCATCTCCTGTACAAGGACAGGCTGAGAGAGTTGGGATTGTTCAACCTGGAGAAGACTCTGGGGAGACCTTAGAGCAGTTTCCAGTACTGAAAGGAGCTCCAGGAATGCTGGGGAGGGGCTCTTGATCAGATAGTGCAGGGACAGGATGAGGGAGAAGTTTTCAGCTGCAAGAGGGGAGATTGAGATGAGATTTTAGGAAGAAATGTTTTCCTGTGAGGGTGGGGAGGCCCTGTCCCAGGCTGGCCAGAGAAGTGGTGGCTGTCCCATCCCTGGAGGTGTTCAAGGCCAGGTTGGATGGAGCTTTGAGCACCCTGATCCAGTGGGAGGTGTCCCTGCCTGTGACAGGGGGTTGGAACTGGATGAGCTTTAAGGTTCCTTCCAACCCAAACCATTCTGTGATTCTATGATCCTAAATCATGAAGTTTAATTTCTTCCCTGAAGAGGTTGATAAAGCCTGACTCAGTTCTCACTGGTTTCCAATCCTGCTGCGGTCACATGGGACAACAGGAGGCACAAAGACCAGAACAGCTCAAGCCCGTTTTGTCAACCCAAGAAATGTATGGGGAAACCATGGTGGCCCCAGCCACCCCAGCCCTGAGGCCAAGCCCAAGGCTGCAGGCAGATGAAACATTGCTTCAGCAGGAGAACCATCTTGAGAAGGTCCTCTTGCCATAGCCTGGAGCACGAGAGTGAGACTATCCAAAGCCATCTCGAGAAGAAGGGGCTCACGGTGAACCCAGCTCACGTTCAGCCAGCAGGTGCAGAGCCCTCCAGGCCCTTGCGTCACCGCTACTCAGGCGAAGTGATGCGAAGCCTGGGGCTTTGCGCCGTTTTGCTGTCGGCACAGAAGATTGCGCAAAGGGTCCTTGCTTGCCCAGACCCTGGAGCACGTCCATACTGCTCTGGAGCCTGCAGTTCTCATGGCGTGACAGGGGGGAACTGGCTATGTGGAAGGAATTCTCCCAGTTTTCTAGTTGAGTAGTAAAACGGGTTTGCTGTTGCGCTGGCAGAAGCTGATAAGGGAAATGCACATCCTTGCTGTCAGCAGGCTTTGACTACAACCTCCCAGTGAGAAATCAGTCTTCTCATCACGTCTCCACATGCACTAGACGGGAAGCAGAAGCATTGCAGGGCATGAAACAGTTCTTCTCTAATGGGATTTTGTCTAATTAAGGTCCTTATTCCTGTTCCCAAACTCATTGGGATAAATGGCTTTGTTGTCTTTGAGTTGACACAGGAATTTTTGAGACCACGTCACTTGAGACCCTCATCATGGCATATGAGTACCACGACCACTGCCGACAAGCTGCCTTGAGCATAGATGTGGGGTAAAGGCAGGATTCTTCTGTGCTCTTGGTGGATCACTGGTCATATAGAGGGATCTTCGCTGAGGAGATGTGTTGACTCATCAGCATATGTGTACCAGAAGCAAAAAGGGGTAAAAATTCGCAGGCATGCCCTGCGAGTCAGGGAGACCAGAAAGCCAGAGTGAAAGGTGTAAATGGGTCTAAATGCATACAGCTGACATCTGGGTAATTAATTACCCTGATTGAAGTTACACCAATTTTGTGTGTGTGTAAGACGCCGAAGGCTATGCTGTTATCTTAGAGGAATGTTTGCGTCTGGAGATTTGTTCTCACCCTGCCAATAATAAACCTTCCCCCGAGTTTCTGAAACATTAATTACAGTTTTGTAATGTGCAAGTTTTGCAATGAGCTCAAGGTAATTCTGTATAAACCCAGCTCTGACAGAGACAAATTAATCACTGCTTTAAAAGCCAAAAGTTGCCTGGGCTCGAGGCGTCAGTACGTTTGTTAGGTACAAATAAAATGGGCCTCATCATCGCTGCCAGCCCACCTGCCCCCAACAGAGCCAGCACCTGGAAGGAACCAGTTTCACCTCGTTAAAGAGCAAGAATGAACAACCCCAAGCAGGAGTGAAAATTCTGGAGCCCTCAGCACATGAAGGAGTTGGATCTGTTGGAACAAGTCCAGAGGAGGCCACAGAGAAGATCCGAGGGCTGGAGCACCTCCCACACGAGGACAAACTGGGAGAACTGGGGTTGTTCAGCCTGGAGAAGAGAAGGCTGTAGGGAGACCTTAGAGTGATCTTCCAGTGCTGGCTTTGAGGTCCTTTCCAACCCAAATCATTCCATGATTTATAGACATTGATGACATCCCCCTCAACCTTCTCTTCCCTGGGATGAACCATTGTGTTCATGAGATGGTCCAGCCCCTTCACCATCCTGGTGGCCCTCTGTTGGGTGCTCTTGTGGGGCCAAGCACACAAAGCAGGTCTCCAGGGATAGCCTCGCCACTGCTTCCAAACCAACTGTCAACTGCGGGAAGAGTTAAGCACCAACCACTTCATTTATTTTGGATTTATAGGGTTTAGCAGTGCAGACCTGGAAGTTTTGAAGCACAATCAGCAGTCATATAATCAGGAAATCATTGAGGTTTGAAAACCTGATCCAATCCAACAGCTAGCCCAACCCCATCATGCCAAGGCCACACACTTTTTGAGCTCCACCAGGGATAGGGACTCCAGTGCTGCCCTGGGCATCCTCTGCCAGGGCTCTATCACTGTCTCCTTAAAGGAATTTTTCCCAATATCTAATCTAAACCTCTCCTAGAGTTACAATCTGTGAACACCCACAGCCTCTGTGGGGTTGGCAGGTGTGGGGGAAAACCTTCTTGCCTCTAGCACCCTTGTGAAGAGAAAGTGATCAGTTCCATATCAATTAACGTAATGTAAGTAAAATCACCCTAGTCTTGCACAATGGGGAAGAAGTTAAAGCTGGAGGAGAGGCGATCCCAGTGGAAAGGCTGTACTGCATGAGGGAGCTGGGGCCATGACAGGCTGGGGGTGGTGAAGGCTCCTGAGGGGAGCAGGATGGACAAGTGCAGTGGGAGGTGGTGGAATACTTCAGGCGTGGCTGGAAAGCTGCATGGTGGAAAAGGCCCTGGGGGTCCTGGTTGATAACAGCTGAACATGAGCCAGCAGTGACCCAGGGGGCCAAGAAAGGCCAAGAGCATCCTGGCTTGGATCATCCATGGTGTGGCCAGCAGGAGTAGGGAAGGGATTGTCCCCCTGCACTCAGTGATGGGGAGGCTGTGCCTAGGTTCAGTTTTGGGGCCCCTCGCTCCAAGAACAGCATCGAGGGGCTGGAGCATATCCAGAGAAGAGGAATGGAGCTGGGGAAGTGTGTGGAGGCCAGGGGTTCTGGGAGTGGCTGAGGGCCCCGGGGCTGTTTAGCCTGGAGAAGAGGAAGCTGAGAGGAGATCTTATCACTCTCTGCAGCTCCTGGAAAGTAGGTTGTGGTGAGGTGAGTGCTGGTCTCTTCGCCCAAGGAACAAGGGACAGGGAGAGAGGAAATGGCCTGAAGTTGTGCCAGAGGAGGGTTAGATTGGATATTTGGAAACATTTCTTCACTGAGAGAGTGGTGAAGCTCTGGCAGAGGCTGCCCAGGGCAGTGGTGAAGTCCCCATCCCTGGAGGGGTTCCAAAAGCGTGTGACCGGGACACCTGAGGACAGGGTTTAGTCAGCATGGTGGGGCTGGGCTGTTGGTTGGACTGGATGAGCTGGGACAGCTTTTCCACCCTCAATGATTCCATGATTCTATTCTAGTCTAGTCTAGTCTAGTCCAGTCCAGTCCAGTCGAGTCCAGTCCAGTCGAGTCCAGTCCGGTTTCCTGCTCAGCCCCGGCGCTCCCACTCAACCTGCGCGCGGGCTGGCGCTGACTGAGCAGGGCTCAGGGGCGGGGCCGGGGGCGGGGCGGGCGGACAGTGATTGGCTCCGCCCGCGGCCCCGCCCCCCACAGCCGCCATGTTGCGGGCGCGCGGCGCGGGGTGAGGCCTGCGGGGCCGAGCGGAGCCGGCGCGGTGAGTGCAGCCCCCGCAGCGCCCCCTCGGCGCCCCCCCCCACCCCGGGCTGGAGCGGCGCGGGGCCGGGTTCGTGCGGGGCGGTGTCGGCGCGGGGCCGGGGCCCGGCGGGGCTGCCGGCACCGGGCGGGCCGCGGTCTCGCGGGGCGCCCCGGGCTTTGGCGCCGGCGGGGACGGAGCCGCGGCGGTACCGGGGCCCGGAGCCGGCTCCGCCCGCTGCCAGCCGCGCTCCCCGGTTCCCCGCTCTCCTCGCTTCCCTGGGCCTCGCTTCCTTTGCCGGCTCTGCTTCCCTCGCTTTGCAGGTACCCATTTCCCTCAGCGCTGCCCTCCTCCCGCTTCCCTGGCCCGCGCTTCCCTGCTCCCCGCTTTTCTGGCCCCGCTTCCCTTGTCACTGCCCTCCCCTCGATTCCATGGCCCCACTCCCCTTATTTACTTGGCCGCCGCTTCCAAGGCCCCTGCTGACCCCCACTTCCCTGCTCCCCTGACCGCTACACTCCCGTCGCTTCCCTGGCCCCTGCTCCCCACGCTTCCCTGGCCTCCGCATCCTCAGCCCTTACTTCACTTGCCCGATCTGCTTCCCTCGCTGCTGCAGACCTTGCACTTCCCTGGCTCCTGTCTCCCTAGCCCTCCTCTCCCCATGCTTCCCTGGCCTCTGCATCCCTAGCCTTCCACTTCCCTTGCCTGCTCTGCGTCTCTTGCCATCGCGCTCCCGTTGCTTCCCTGGTCTCTGCCTCCCTGGCCCACTCTCCCCACCCTTCCCTGACCCCTGCTTCCAACATCCCTGCCTTGCCGAAGTGTCTCCCTGGCAAGCAGCCCCAGAGACACCAGGCTCTTCTGCTCCCACGTTCCTTGGCAGTTGTTTTCCCCTGTACCTCGCTGTAATGTTGTAGATTTACCAGTATCCATCAATAATAAATTCCTCGATTATTTGATGATGATATGATTGTGGTTTTGTGCTCTCCTCATAGGTGGCAGTCTGGAATTTCCTCCTCAACCAGCATGGTACATGCTGGTTCCAAAGCTGCAGAGGAGCTGCAGCCCATCTCCCAAAGTCCCCTGGAATCGCACTGCTAGTGGAAGGTTTGTGGATGCTGGCTGGTCATGCTGAACCTTGACCCAGATGAGCTGCAGCAGAAGGCTCTGGGGTTTAATGTAGTGCCTCAAGTGGCTTTGCAGGGATTTTTGGATAGCTTGGAGGCTCCTAGGTTCACCTCCTGGAGGAATGTGCTGTAGTGAGGCTGAGTTTACACCTTGAGATTCATGCGTTCAACTCTGTAAGTTGTTCTTCTTTACTCATTTTATTCCCCTCTTTGGTTGTTTTGCAAATCTCGACCTCCGTGTTCTCATAGGCAAGCAGAGGGAAGATTGGATCCCAGGCTTGGGTCCTAAGGCAAGTCTTTTGCACAAGAAGTATGGAGTAAGGATGGAGATCTCCACTCTCTGTTTCCTTAGCAGCTGGTTTGCAGGAAGCTTTGACATCATTTCCTTTGATAGACTTGTTCTGTTCGTTATCAGAGGGCAGAGCACGTAGAACCATGGAATAGTATGGGTTGGAAAGGACCTTAAAGCCCATCCACTTCCACGCTTCTGCCATGGGCTGGGACATCTTCCACTGCATCAGGGTACTCAAAGCCGCATCCAGCCTGGCCTTGAACACCTCCAGGGATGGGGCAGCCACCACTTCTCTGGGCAGTCTGGGCCAGGGCCTCCCCACCCTCACAGGTAAACATTTCTCCCTAAGATCTCTTCTCAATCTCCCCTCTTGCAGTGAAAACTGTTCTCTCTCATCCTGTCCCTGCTCTCTGATCAAGAGCCCCAGCTTTCCTAGAGCCCCTTTTAGTACTGGAAGGTGCTCCAGGGTCTCTCTGGAGCCTTCTCCAGGCTGCACAGCCGCAGCTCTCTCAACCTGTCCTTGTATGGGAGGTGCTCCAGCCCTTGGATCATCTCCGTGGTCTCCTCTGGACTTACTCCAACAGCTCTGGGGCCTTCCTGTGCTCAGGACTTCGGAACTCGACTCAGTATACTGTCAGAATTTTAAATGCGTCATTTATAAATCAACGAGATATTTATGTGGTCTTCTCTAGAAACTCCACTTTTGCTTTACTTTGAGGTGTTGTAGCTTCACATGTTGCCTGTTCAAGATGCAATTCTGGATGCAAATTCTTGAGTAGTGCTCTCCTAACAGCAAAGAGTGCAAATGGGTCTCTTTTAAGGACTCAAAGATGTACACCTAAGCTTCGGAAAATGCTTGGTTTCTTCCAAGCAGGGCATGTTTTGTAACAACTCGGATACCTTGAGTTTTTCTTTGGTTTTAAAACACTGCTGCGTCTAAAGATGTTGGTGGGTGTTCGGGAAGCAGAAGGGGAAAGCCAAGAGCGATTGGCAAGCTCATTTCTTCTCTGTATAAAATTCGAGCTTTCCAGGTTCTGGATCAAATGTCTTCCTTGCAGAAGGGTTTGTGTGCCAGAATTTTTGGGAGCTGAGTGGGGCCTCTCTCTGTCCCAGCTGGCACAAGTTTTCCCGTCCAAAGTTTCAGGTCCACACTGCCAACAGTGGTGTTCCAAAAGCCTTTATCAAGTGCTGGTGACTTGAAGTGTGTGGATAATCCAGGCTTCCAGGGCCTTCACACACTGATGCTCTGTGTTCCCGAGGGATGGGGTTGTAAATGATTGCCTGGCCCTCTGTGGATGTTCCTATTTGTGGTTTGATTTAGGAATGAGAGCAAGCTGAAGCTAAACCACGCTTGGTAGCCAAGCAAACCTTGCAGCAGTTTATCCAAAGCGACACTCCTGGGGCATCTCCATAGGCACAGCTCACAG
The DNA here is from genome assembly GCA_033556795.1 of Tapera naevia. Lineage (NCBI taxonomy): Eukaryota > Metazoa > Chordata > Aves > Cuculiformes > Neomorphidae > Tapera > Tapera naevia. The sequence goes on from JAUMJJ010000353.1 coordinate 1,246,852, forward strand.
CACAGTATGTCCCCTTGTTTCTGAAGTGATTCTTCCTGGCCTGGCTCTGGAAGTTGTTCCCTGTAGCTGCAGTCTGACGGAAAGGGTTTTGATGTGACACTTGACCAACTTTCAAACCGGGTTGCAAACAATGGGTGCAGCCTTAAATTGGAGGTGTTTTGGGAAGGTGTCGGATCACTTCCTTTTCTCCCTCTGCCTTGTCCCAGGGTTGCTTCTGCCTGTGCCTCTGCTCCCAGCTCTCCTGGACTCTTGCCACCCATCTCCCTCGCTGGCTGCTGGCTTTGACAACACTGATGCTGACCAAGTCAAGTGATCGTGACAGGACTTGGCTTTACGTGTGGGTGCTCCTTTGTGAGTCAGAATGGGTGCTCTGCTTGTTCTGTTGGTGCTCTTTGGGGTGTTTTGCTCCCTGCTTCCCTTCTGGAGGGCTGGTAAAGAGGAATTGGCTGGAACAAGTTGGATACAGCCCTTTATTCTGTCTTTGGGCACTTTTACCTTGAATTATCAGCTATTTCAAGGTTGTCTCCATTTCCAGTTTGGTTTACAGTGCTCCGAGCTGCTGTATCCATGTATTTACTGATGATTTCTCTTCCTTAAATTGCTCTGGGCAGGGAGTCATCTCACTTTTCTGGCCCGTTTCTCTTGGGCCACCTGTTTCCTCCTGCCTTTTTTCCTGGAAGGAGGGATGAATTCTTCAGATGTGGCAGTCTGGTGAGGAGTAGGCAGCCATTGTTGCCTGTGTGCTCTGGAAAAAACCCAACCAACAAAAAAGAAACCCTGTAATCATCTACTTCCGAATCTTTTCTGTCAAGGCTTGTGACGATGGCAGGTTTTGGAGTAGTGACATATCTGACAGGGTGAGAAGATGCCCCCTGCGTGAGCCTGGTGTCATTTAAAACATCAAGTTTGAGCCAGCTCTGTTCTCAACAACGTGGGAAAAGGGGATGCTGTTTCCCACCTCGTTACTTGAAGCACCTAGAGCTGCTGTGCCCACAGTCTGGAGAGGAAATGGCCTCAAGGTGCGCCAGGGAAGGTTTAGATTGGATATTGGGAAAAATGTCTTCACTGACAGAGTGGTGAAGCCCTGGTAGAAGCTGCCCAGGACAGTGGTGGAGTCTCCATCCCTGGAAGGGGGAGATGGAGTTCAAAAAGTGTATGGCTGTGGCACTTAGAGGTGTGCTTTAGTTGGCATGGCGGGGTTGGCCTAATGGCTGGACTGGAGGAGCTGAGAGGGCTTTTCCAACCTCAGTGATTCCATGATTCTGTATTGCAGGACAGGAATAGACAGCTCCTGTCATTTGTCACTGGACCTTCTCAGCTCGAGCAGGATAGGAGCTGAGCTTCTGCTGATCCTCCAGACGCAGCTGGGGCAGGAGAGGCTCGTTCCCTGCAAGAGCGGTTCCTTCCTGGTGGTGCCCTGTGGAACAGCATGGTTCTGTGGAAAGAGGGGGCTGATGTCTGTGTGGACAAACAGGCAGTCTTGGAATAGCTAAAATGACAGCAAGCTGTCAGCAGCAGATGTTTCTGACCGTTGTACTCTGCTATGTTAACATTTTGGGCAATTTTGGGGTTTGTCACGTAAGGTGTTTATGCAAATGAGTCTTAAAAAGTTCATCCCTGGGGAATTGTTCCTGACCAAGTGTTGGTTTTGCCTCCAGTTGTAGCTTTCATCATGGGGGACATGAAAACCCCGGACTTTGATGACCTCTTGGCTGCTTTTGACATCCCTGATCCGACAAGCCTCGATGCCAAGGAGGCCATCCCATCAGCTGGGGAGGAGAACGAGAATCACCTGAAGTCATCAGGGATCTGCATTGATGAGAATGTGTCCTTGTCTCACTCGCTGCCGCCCTCCGATGCTCCTGTAGTGAGTGTGATAGTGAAGAACACGAGTCGCCAGGAGTCCTTCGAAGCGGAAAAGGAAGGGAATCATCTCGGGACTGGCCTGCTACACAACGGGTTCCGTGGGTCCGATTTGCCGTCGGAGGCTCACGCTTTAGTGCATAATTACGGCAAGTTTGAGTCAAGCTTTATTAATGGCGACAGCTCAAGGGGTTACTCCGATAAACCGGAGCAGTCCAAGTCAGAGCCTCTGCCCACCTTTAGTCAGTTTAGCCCCATTTCCAGCCCTGAGCCGGAGGACGTGTTCAAGGAGAACAGCATTGGGGATAAGCCCAAGCATGCCCAAACGCCCTATTTCCCACCGCCTTCAATGTACATCCCAACAGGAGCTTCAGTACTGGATCATCTCCGGAAGGGACCAGAGCCGGAACTGAGCATGTTTGACCAGTACTGTAAAAAGGAACAGAGGATGGAAATCCACTGCCAGCCAGAGAGCAGGGTGGAAGCAAGCAGGAAAGAACATGACCGAGCAACGGAGAGGTTTGCAGAGTCAGGCAAGGACTTGGTAGACACCAACAGCTTTCTTGGAGAAGGCTTGGTGTTTGGAGACCTCCAGCACAATAATTTAGGAGAGAGCAAGGGGTCTGTGCCCGAGCTGAACACGTCCTCGTCGGTGCCACCTCGCCAGCGGTTGAAGCCGACTCATTCGAAGCTGTCGTCCTGTGTCGCGGCGTTGGTAGCTCTTCAGGCCAAAAAGGTTGCGTGTATTCCAAAAGGCGATCAGCCAAATCTTCCCAAGGAACCTGGTCCTTTTAAAGACGGGACGAAGGGAAGTCCAAAAATGCCCAAGTCGCCAAAGAGTCCCAGAAGCCCCTTGGAGGCGGTGAGGAAGGCTGGGAAGCAGCCTGAGAGCCCTCGGAGCGTGTGCAGTGACAGCAGTGGGAAAGGCTCTCCTTCCATGGCTGCTGGCTCTCCGCCTGCTATTCCCAAAGTTAGGATAAAGACTATCAAGACCTCCTCTGGTGAAATTAAAAGAACTGTGACGAGAATTTTGCCAGAAAGTGATGAGTTAGGCAAGTTTTCGGAAGAGTCACCTGCGGAAACCTCATCTGCTGAAGAGTTTAGCAAATCCTTCCCATCTCCTGACACCGGCGCAGTGACGGAAAGTGAGGCCGGCAGGAATCCAGCTAAATCTGGGGCTGCTATGGCCATTCAGCTGTCCAACGTGAGTCCTTACGCAGATGGAATGAAAATAGATCTTGCTGCAAGCAGCATGTGCACCGTATCCTTGTCCCCGCTGCCAACCTGTGGCAGTGGCGCCATCAAGGTGGGCATGAAGAGGCAGCAGCAGGGTGCTTCCACACAGCCGTCCACTGCCTCCTCCAGCCTCCTTCCCAAAGCCGTGCACTTGGCCAATCTCAACTTGGTCCCACACAGCGTCGCTGCTTCTGTGACGGCAAAGTCCTCATCACAGAGGCGAAACCAGGTGACACAGATGTCTGTGCCGCTGGTCCACCAGGTCAAGAAAGCTGCTCCTGTCGTCGTGGAGGCTTTTAATAAAGCACTGCATAGTGCCAATCCCGTGCCCATCTATACTCCCAACCTCAGCCCTCCACCTGACACCAGTATTAATTTACCTGCCTCTGGGTATTCCTGTCTGGAATGTGGGGACTCGTTTGCCTTAGAGAAGAGCCTGACGCAACACTATAGCCGCCGGAGCGTCCACATTGAGGTGATGTGCACGCAGTGCTCAACCACGCTGCTCTTCTTCAACAAGTGCAGCTTGCTCAAACACGCGCGAGACCATAAGAGCAAAGGGTTCATCATGCAGTGCTCCCAGCTCCTCATGAAACCCATCTCCGTAGACCAAATGTTTTCACCTTCTCCCACGAGCTCTTCAGCCTCTCCGGCTTCGCAGACTTTGCACTCACCCTCTCCTTCACGTAATCCTGGATCCGCTTTGGGAAGCGGGGTGGGGAATCCTGCTGCCAGTCAACCTGCTTTGCCGCTCTATACGGACCCGTTGAGGCTGATCCGGCATGGATTGAAGTGTTTGGAGTGTAACAAGCAGGCGCAGGATTACGTTGCTTTAGCGGCTCATTACCAGAGAACCTCAGAGGATAATGAGAGGCTGGTAAGTCATTGGTTTAATGTCATTAGTTAAATCTCTGAGTTCAAAGAGAGTCCACCCTCAAGGGTGAAAAAAAAAAACCCCAAACATTGCAGTGGCAAATGATTCGCTTTGCCTGAGGAAGTGCTGGTGGAGAGGATTCGGGATATGCCTAAGCCCAGACACGTGCGCGTGGAAAGATGTTGGGCTTTGCCTCCTTGCCCTCTTCTTACCCTTTTCTGGCAGAAGGAGACTGTGGAGATCCTTGAGCATCAAGGGGAATGTGTTGGAGATCAAAGATCGCTTGGGTGTGGTAGGGAGAACCAGTGGGGCAGTACCTGAAACAGGTTTTCATGCTGTAAGTGTGGCTAGAGGAGATGAGACACTGTTTAATCCTACCTTTCCTAGAGCTGGTGCCCAGATCTGCCGTGTGAACACCGTGTAGTGTTTATGGTTTGCATGGTGAGGTAATCAGGCTGGAAAAGCAGCACAATTTCTGGGATGGTTGTCTTCTTTTGGGTGGGAGAAGTGCAAGTTGATGCCATGTTTCTGTAGGAGGGCTCAGGAGCCTTGTTAGCAGCATCCTGCCGTGCTCCACTGTGGCCCTGTTCGGGTCTCCACTGCTTCTTAGGTGCAGATGAGGGGCTAAGTCTCCTCTGGAACACCAGCATGGATTTCTATTGATGAAGAGGTGGAGATGCTCTTTGTGTACCAGGGCCATGTTTTGGAAGATAGGTTCAATCCTGTTTACCTATAAACCACTTGAGCAGGAGGAGGAGTCTTTTCTCCTTGTCCCTTTAGATGGGGCAAAAGCTTTTCTCGTCCAGTGGAGTTGGCAGGATCCCAGTGTATCTCCTCCTTGAACTCTACAAAGACTCCATGCCAACACAAGACATCCAAGGCGATGACCGCCAATTGTGGTCCCTGCCTGCTCCAGAGCCTCCATTGCTTGTTAAAACTGGGAAAAGAGGTGGTGTTAGAGCTTATAAAACCATCTTCCTGGGCTTACACTCAGTGGGATGCTTGCATTGCTCCAAAAGGTCTTTCCCACTGGATCTGATTTCCTCTGTACTGCCTGGTGGGGCTTCCTGCTGTTGTCAGTGCATCTGTTTCAGCAAAGCTGTTCCATTTCTAAAGGAAGACGGAATTTGTGCCCATGTGCTGGTAGTTGCGTCCCTTGGGATTCAGCAAAGCTGAAGGAAGCCATGATTTGGGTGTTTGGTGTCGCTGGGCTGAGAGGTGAAAGGATGGGTGTAACTGGGTAGTCTTGCAGCGGACCCTGCAATAGGTGGGTACCATGCACTGCTTCTCTGAGCAGTCTGAGGGAGAAGGTGTGGGTTGCCCTGACATCCCATGTCTCCCTTGGGAGCACAGTGTGGAGCTCCTGTCAAGAACAAGGGACAAGAGCTGAGGGCTTTGGGTATCCGGTACATGAATGGACGTGAGTCGAAAATTAAACGTGGTGTGAGGTGGTCAGAGGTTAGATTGTGGAGTATGGAGTGTGATCTCCTGGGATAACGAGATGTGAACCAGCTGTACCCATTCTGGGAAGATGCTGTAGACATCCCTGATACTGCATTAATCAGAGAATTGTGGAATGGTCTGTCTGGGTTAGAAGAGACCTCAAAGCCAGGGACAGGACACCTCCCACTGCATCAGGGAAAAGTCCCATCCAACCTGGCCTTGAACGTGTCCAGGGATGGGGCAGCCACCACTTCTCTGGGCAACCTGTGCCACAACCTCTCCACCTTCACAGGAGAACTCATGTCAGTCTCCCCTCTTTCATCATAGTTTTGCATATTTGAGCAGAATCCAATGTGTTTCTTCCTCCATTACTGATGTTTTCCTCACTGTATTGAAACCTTGGGTTAGAAGCAGCTATGTGAGATAGGAGAGATAGTCAGATTTGGGACAGGGTTTAGTAGGCATGGTGGGGCTGGGCTGACGGATTGGATGAGCTGAGAGGGCTTTTCCAACCTCAATGATTCCATAATTTCCTAAAGCTAACAAGAAATTGCACTCTGGTATTTTGGAACTTTTGCAAATGTTTTACATGGTTAAAAATGGTGTGACCAGCAGGAGCAGGGGAGGGATCCTCCCCCTGGACTCAGCACTGAGCAGGCTGCACCTCAAGTTCTGCATTCAGTTTTGGGCCCCTCACTCCAAGAAGGACACTGAGGGGCTGGAGCGCATCCAGAGAAGGGATTATTATGAGAAGGTGGGGACCCCTGAGCTGAGTGGGTTTCTGATGGATGTTTTTAACTCTGCTGTTAAGAATCCAGACCCAGTGTAATTTATCGGTGCGGCACACGTCTGGCGTGGCCATAACGTGAGAGACAGAGCAGACTCTGAAGTGCTCAGCTCCTGTTTAGCCCTGATGGCACCATGTTAAGGAGAAAGGTTTGATCCTGCAGGATTGGTGAAGAAAAGAAACAGCAGGAAAAAGACTGCTCAGTATGGTGTTCTCCTTTATACAGCCGCTGGAGAAGGAGCAAATCAGAGGCAGGAATGATTGGATTGGAGATGGGGAGCAGCCAAAGCTGTCTCTGCTTTCTCACGTTAATTCTCACTTTAATTAGACTTCTCACTTTAATTGGAATTTCATAGCACTGAGTGGCTTTGACATCTTCCTGTTTCCTGTAGCTGTTTGAGAGGTGATGGTTGGGTTTGCTGGTTGGTTATTCCAGTTGGTGGCTTGGGAAGTACTCCATCTGGGGTGAAGCCCGTTAATAAGACAGATAACAAACAGGTAAATGTCTTCCCCAAGTGTGGCCCGAATGAGAATGACCTGGCTGGGCCAGAGATGCTTTGGAGGAAGGAAGGAAGACGTGGATGTGGTTGGGACAGCAGGGAAATGGGGAGATTTGGAGAAGATGAGAAGGAGAGGGTCGGTCAAGGTGGTGGTTGAGAAGGTGGAGGGAAGAGAACTTTAGAAAAATAGCTTTTCAAGTGTGTGTTTGGAGTGAATCGTTTTAACAGGTCACAGCTTCTTTGCCTTTCTTTGCAGCATTTGCCTCACTACTCTCCAATTTTTGCAAGCTGGTGAATGAAGTCCCTTGATGGGTGGGATGTGTTCAGGGCTTTTCAAAGGCAGAGGCACAAGAAGGAAGCACTTTGTGAATGTGAATATCTGGCGGGATGGGCCTGGTGCGAAGTAGAAACTGTGCTGCGTATAGGCAGAATGCTTATCCAGATGTTCCCAAAGTTGGGAGTAGATGTCAGGTGACATCAGGTCTCCTGACTGCAGGGGTGTAGAGCAAGATTTTGGAGAAGAAAAGGATAATTAAAAAATGTGGTTTATGCCAAATTAATCTGATACACATCTCTAATTTATTTTTGGAGAAGAGGAGTGAGTAGATCCTAATGTCCTTGAGATGAGACCTCACCTGGAGCCCTGCATCCAGTTCTGGAGTCCTCAGCACAGCAAGGACATGGATCTGTTGGAGTGAGTCCAGAAGAGGCCACAGAGATGATCCAAGGGCTGGATCACCTCCCATACAAGGACAGGCTGAGAGAGTTAGGTTTGTCCGGCCTGAAGAAGAGAAGGTTCCAGGGAGACCTTAGAGCAGCTTCCAGTACTGAAAGGGGCTCCAGAAAAGCTGGGGAGGGGCTCTTGATCAAGGAGTGTAGGGATAGGATGAGAGGGAACAGTTCTCAGCTGGAAAAGGTGAGATTGAGATGAGATTTTAGGGAGAAATGTTTTCCTGGGAGGATAGGAGGCCCTGGCCCAGGTTGCCCAAACCATCCTGTGATTCTATGGTTCATCACTGTCACTGAACTCTGGAGCAACAGAGAGACTCGAAAACTGAAGTAAAGTGTCTTTGCTTGTTACAAAGACAGTTCCGTTTCCAGTTGCATGCTGGGAGTGGGTGAAAGGAAAGAGCCTTGTCCTCCTTGTTCACCTCTCAGGGTGCATTGTTGAGAATGGTGCCCTCACTGCTTGTGCTCTTTGTCTGAGTGAGAAAATGGGCTCTGGGAATTTTGCCTGTGTGTGAGAAGATCTTAAGAGTCATGGAATGGTTTGAATTGGAAGGGACCTTAAAGCCCATCCACTTCCACTCAGGGACACCTCCCACTGGATCAGGGTGCTCCAGGCTCCATCTAAATTGGCCTTTAACACCTCCAGGGATGGGGCAGCCACGGCTTCTCTGGAAAACCTGTGCCAGAGCCTCAACTCCCTCACAGGAACACAAAGCTCTGTGTTATCCATACGTTTCCTGATCACAAAATCCTTGGTGGCTGGATTTCATAGTGAGCTGGTTTGGAGCAGGGTGTTTCTCAGCCTTCACTCTACTTCACTCTGTATTTCTTATTTTTTCCCTTCTGAAGAAGCTAACAAGGAGAAATGGGAATCAAATCAAGCTTTCCAAAATGTCTGAGCTTCTGAGCAGTTCTGTGCCTGTGTGAATGGGTCTTGGGGAAGAAAATCCCTGATGCAATGTGGCGGGTGAAGCAGCATGAAAGAAAGCTTGAAATGAAGAGCTCCTGATTAAAGCGTAGGAGCTGGGAGTACGTGAAAAAACAGACGTTACACAACACAAAGTCCCATCCTGGTAACGTCCTTTAGAAACCTCTGACTAATGAATGTCTCGAATTGCTGCCAGGCTGCTTTGAGGAGTCATGGAAAACTCAGAGGGAGATAAAAATGTGACATCTGGAACCATGTTACCCTTCCTCACACAGAGCACAAGAGTTGCAAAAGGTTCGTTTCCCTTTCTGGATACTTTGAGACTGTTTTGAAGAGCCCAAATCCCAGCAGAACTTCCTTGGGGACCTTCCTTCATCAAAGATCAGACTGTTTATTCCTTTCTTCTGCTTATTTGTCCTTGTAAAAACCTTTCTCTCTTGCGCCATGGCAGCTCCGTTTCCCCCAAATCCACGAGGTGCTGCAAAGCCCTTTTTGAAACGCGGGCAGAGCGACCTATTGCTGGTCAGATCTTGAAATTATTGAGGTTGGAAAAGCCCTCTCAGGAATCTGGTCCAACCATCAGCCCAACTCCACTGTGCTGACTAAACCCTGTCCCGAAGTGCCATGGCCACACACTTTTGGAACCCCTCCAGGCGTGGAGGCTCCCCCACTGCCCTGGGCAGCCTCTGCCAGGGCTTCACCACCCCGTCAGTGAGGAAATGTTTCCCCATATCCAATGTAATTCTGCCCTGGCACAACTTGAGGCCATTTCCCTTTGTCATACTTGGGAGAAGAGACCACCTCGCTCCAACCTCCTTTCCAGGAGCTGCATAGAGCAATGAGATCACCACTCAGCCTCCTCTTCTCCAGGCTAAACAGCCTCAGGACCCTTGGCCGCTCCCAGAAACCCTGAGCTCCAGACCATTCCCCATGTGCTTGTTGACTCCTCTGGAGAGGCTGGATGGGTTCACGAAGCAGGAGAGGAAGAAGCTGGGTTGACTTTTCCCAATCGCAGAATTGGTGCTGGTTAAAGATCACAGATTTCCTTGTCCTAGTGACTCATTGCTCAATCCAACTCAGAGGCTTAGGCTGCTGTTTGTGTGCCCCCCCCCCGCCCTTGCAGAGTGTGGTGTCAGCGTTGGGAATCTTTCCAGCTTCTTCCCCAGTGTCTGGAGGCGCAATAAATTCATTTAAGTCTTATCCTCGCTCTGTTCTGCTTCTTATTCCCATACCATGTGTCCACAGTCCCTGGCTGGCTTCCTGCTCTTGCACAGCTTGAAGAATCATGGAATTAGGGAATGGTTTGGATTGGAAGGCACCGTCCAGTTCCATGCCCCTGTCATGGGCAGGGGCACCTTCACTGGATCAGGGTGCTCCAAGCCCCATCCTATCTGGCCTTGAACACCTCCAGGGATGTGGCAGCCACGGCTTCCCTGTCCATGGATAAGCAGGAGTTTAGATTCTCTTGTGAACTGTTGCCCAAACTTTACTGCCCCAGTCAGCGTGGTTTTGGTCCCCAGTGAGGCTTTCCTGTAACAAAGGTGACGCTGCTGTAGCTTGCTCATCCCCAGGCGTGGAGCCCTTTAAATTTCAGGTGATTTTGCCATATTTCAGATCAGCATGGCAGTGAAAATTCTGTTTTCTCCTCTGTTCTGGTTGCTGGGAGCCTTGGGCTGCTCTTCTTTCCTGGAGTCAGGGAGCTTCTTCAGCCTTTAGGGAAGGCTGGAATCCTCTCAAGCTGATCTGAATTCCATCTGGGTGCGCACATAGGTCCTACATTATGATCTGGTTACACCTGTTTCTCTTTCCTGGGGAAACCTTTTCTCCTCCAAGCTTCCATTGCAGTTGCATCTGAAGGCTTTTGATGTGGTTGGTGTTTGCTGCAGTTGCCTCTTTTCAGAACCTAATTTTTATTCCTCTACTGCCCTAAGCCCTTCCAGAACTGTCACAGCTCTGCAGTTCATTATCAATGCTGTTTTTTGCTCCCTGCGCTGGTTTTGACAACCTGATGAATGTGGTGTAGTGGAGCATCACGGAGGTGCTGCAGGAAATGGAAAGCAGAGGTGCCCTTGGGTTTATTTCATTTTGGGGGCAGATTTCAGGGCTCTGTCCTGGGTTTCTGCCCCAGGAGCAGGCAGTGACAGCTGCAGGACTTGGTTTGGACCATCCATGTGGGCACACACTACATTAAAAAGCTTCAGTTGACTACATAGCCATACCCTGTGGTGGAGCTTCACCAGTTCTGATCTAAGGAGCCCCTTCATTAATCGCAGCAGGAGAAGAGATGGAGTTAAATTCCCTGATGTGATGATCCATAGTTAACTGCTCACTGTAGCTCATTCAGAAGTAGGAACAAGGCAGTGATTTTGCTTATTAACATCTGAAGAGAGTTTGAGCTCCTGGAGGCCTCACACCAGAGGGCTGCTGTCTCCTGCCTGCACACCAAGGAGTGTGCATCCTGCAGAGGATGAGTGGCTGCTCCTGGACTTCTGAAGAGTGAGCTATGAAAGGGAGCAGAGGTTTGAAACTGGAATGTTACATCCACAGAAAGAGCTCAGCATGTTGAGTGAATGTTGCTTCCACAAAGCTGCATTGGTAGGGAGTGCAGCCCTGCTGAGGATTTCATAATGGGTGTGGAAAAGCTGGGGAGGGACTCTTGATCAGGGAGTGCAGGGATAGAATGAGGGGAATGGTTTTCAGTCACAAGAGTGGAGATTGAGATGAGATCTCAGGGAGAAATGTTTTCCTGTGAGAGTGGGGAGGCCTTGGCCAAGGTTGCCCAGAGAAGTGGTGGCTGCCCCATCCCTGGAGGTGTTCAAGGCCAGGTTGGATGGGGCTCTGAGCACCCTGATCCAGTGGAAGGTGTCCCTGCCTGTGGGAGGGGGTGGAACTGGATGAGACTTTGAAGTCCCTTCCAACTCAAACCTTTCCATGATTCTATGAAAGCAGGAAGGGGAAGAGTCTTTGCATCATTTCTAGTTATCAGGAAGTTTCTCTAAGGGCATCACACGTGGTTTGTGGTCTTGGAAAGCTCGGACTTCATCTGGTCCAAGGAAATTTTGGAAGGGACACAACTGCAAAGCTGGCGGGAAAGGCTGCTGTGCAGCCAGACTTGAGGGCTTCGAGTCCCGGAATGATGGAGTTTTCCTGCTTTTTTTTGATGATTTTGGTGCTTGTTGAGAAAAGCACTTTTCTTCTCAAGTTCCTCAGTGCTGCAATGAAAGCAATGGCTGAGCAGAACCTTCAGAGCCAAGAGGTGAGAGATGTGTTCCTTTTTTTTAGGCAGAAAAAAAGGGAATAAAGTTCATAGGACCTGGTTTAAGGATGGCTGTTGTCCTTGGGAATGGCTGATTGTGGAAATTGTTGTGGAAAAAAGGGGATAAGGTGGCTAAGCCAAAGAGCTTTTACTTAATGTCAATACCAGGGGAACGTGTTGGAGCTTCCTCTGAACCTGTAAGTTTCCTGGAGTGATTTAGTGAGGAAAAAGGGAAGTGGAGAATAACTGATGTCCCCATTCTTTCCTCAGACGTGCCAGGTGTGCCAGATGATGCTGCCCAACCAGTGCAGCTACTGCGCCCACCAGAGGATCCATGCTCACAAGTCTCCCTACTGCTGCCCGGAGTGCGGAGCCGTCTGCCGCTCCGCCTACTTCCAGACTCACGTCAAGGAGAACTGCCTGCACTACTCCCGCAAAGTTGGGTTCAGGTTTGTGTGGGACCAGAGGGGCCATGCCAAGACAGCCAGAGGGAATGGGAAACGTGGAGTTAGATCTTTGGAAATGCATCTGCCCTACAACGGAAATGGGAACCTGGCCTGGCGTGGATTTCTGCACAACAGAACACATTGGGAATGGGGATTCACTGTGTGGATTTAGGAGGTTTTGGAGAACAGAAATTATTTTGAGGCATCTTGAAGCTGAAAGTTGTGTTGACCTGTTGATTGAGTTGACTTCTGCTGCCTTCCCGTTGCAGGCGGACATCTCAGGATTGATATTTCCAGCTAAAACATTGTGGATCTCAATCCTTTCCCTCTCTTTAAGGGTGGAACTTAGGTTTCTGTCAGCTACAATGAGCTGAGAGAGCTGCGCCTTCATGAGAAGGGCCCTGATTATGGTCTTGTGTGCCCCTACACCTCTCCAGACACCTCCCATGAAAGCTCCCAAGGCTCTGGATGTGGTGCTGTATGCACCTGCATTGTCCCTTCTCTGACCAAACTGATTCCTTTAATAATATTAAAGACCTGACTTCTCCTTCTAATCCTTTCCTCATTGGCATGTTCAGATTGACTCAGCCGAAGCACAGCTCTTCAGATACAGATGATTTGCTTGGGAGATGAGTGATGGCCTAGGTGACCTTTTAAGATTCTGTAAAGTTCTGTTTTTTTCTCTGATTGCCATTAAAAATTTTGAAGGAATATCAGGAGGATTTCTGCTCTCAGAGCTGTCTGCACATTCAGGAAGCCTGTGCTGTGTGGTTTGTTCTGAAATCACCCGTAGGTTTTCTAGGGCATTTTCTTCCAACCATGAAGATAGAAGACATGGAACAAACAAGAGTCTGGATTGAATTACACCCAGATAAGGGTTTTTGATGTGGGATCTGATTTGAGGGTGCCCAGCCCGCAACAGAGAGTTAATTGCATGGCAAATCCAGTGGCTGGGATGCTTGGGCAGTTTTAGAGCGAGTTAATCCAAAAGGGAGGAGGAAAGTTGGGAAATAAACTTTTCCTGGCGATGGAAAAATGGGAATGGAGGAGACATCAGAAAGCCAGGCACGGGCTTGGTGCGGTTCTTTGTGCTTCACTGAGAATCCCAGAGGCAAGCGTGGTTTCGTGGCGCTGAGCTGCTTGTGCAGCAGCCCCGTCCCCAGGGACGCTGTGGTCAATGATGTGGCACGGAGCTCCGCTGGGCCTGTGTTCCACGGGAAGGGTGGGTGTTCAGCAGAGACCCAGTGCGAGTCCTTCCTCCTCTGCTCCCGGCTGGTGGGCTCGCAGTGTCCTGGGCCTGGCTCTTTATGGATATGTCCTGGTGGTTTGTATTGATGTGCTTCGTTCTCGCTGTGTTACAGTCACATTTTTTTTGGTGCCTTAATCCTTGTCAGCAACGAGGGCCTCCATCTATCTGCTGATGTCACTGCACATCCAGAGAAGGGGATGGAGCTGGGGAAGGGTCTGCAGCCCAGGGGTTCTGGGAACACCTGAAGGACCTGGGGCTGTTAAGTCTGGAGAAGCAGAGGCTGAGGGGAGACCTCATTGCTCTCTGCAGCTCCCAGAAAGGAGGTTAACTTTAATGATTCCATGATTCTATGATTCTAAATTCCTGTGTCCTGTGCCAGAGATATTAATGAAGATCCAAACGAAGTCAGAGCTCAGGAACGACACTTAAGGGTTTCTTGGCTTTACTGAGATCCTCACGAAACCAAGTGTCTTTAAATTCTCCTTTAATTCACATCAGCTCAAACTCCTCTATGAAAACTGAGTCCACCATAGCGGTGAACTTCTGGCTGTGCCATCCTTGTTGCCCTGCCAGTCTCTGCTGAGGGGCTGATGTTGAAAACAGAAGAAATGAATTTTAGGTGTAGAACAGTGTCTGGATCATCTGTGGTGTCTGTGGACTTTGCTTCTTTCACTTCTGCTACTCATAGAGCTGAAAAGTTGAGGATTTCTTCTGAATCCTTCCAAGTCTCAGCTTAACTTTGGCTGCTGCTCACTGTACCCCTGTTCTTCTGGAAGTCCTGAGGTGTGAGTTTGGGTCTTAATGACCGGTCCTCACTCCATCTCCTTTTCTGCTGAAACCCCAAAGTGTTCCATTAAGTTTGGAGTAAGGTTCGTTTAGTTGGGTTTTAGCTGTAGCTGGTGATGACACTGAAAGATCTTCTGTGGTTAAAGATTAAAATCCACATGCCTGTCCTAAATCCTCCTTCCCACCTGGCTCCAGGTGCCACCTTCTCACCTTTTACAGCTATCCCCACTGATGTGGGACGCATTTTCCTACCATCTGGAGAACTGAGGGGCTGGAAGGTGACAGCAAAGGAAATATTGTTCCAGCTTTATCTTCTCACACAGGAGGCTTTCCAAGACTTTTCCACCACCCCTCCTTGCCCCGAGGACACCTGGGGCTCTGCTGTCCTCTATCAACATCTTCTGCTAATGAGTTTACTTAATCAGACTCCTTCCTCCTGGCACTGGGATTCTGGATTCCAAAGTTGTTGCTGTTGAATCTTCCAAATTAGATAACTCATGATCTTTTGACCTGAAGTTAGCGCTTATTTCATCCTGAATTCCACGTGAAGTACTTTCCGAAACCAAAGCTAACGCAGAACCATCTCATGTTAGGCCAGGGAGTGTTTGTGGAAGAAGCCTGCCAGATATTCCTGAGTGGAACCAGGCAGGCCTTTGATTCTTCCATTTATGCTTGGGAATTTGATTCTTCTGTAGTAACTGGGCTCCTGGTGTTGCTGTAACAGAAAGACTCTTTCTTTGTCTGGTTTGGATATGGGCTTGGAGCACTTCCAGTTGCTCCGTTGCTGGGGTCCCTGTGTGATGCAGTGTCCGTGCCGTGGCACTGCGGAATGCGCAGACCCTGATAGAGCTGTGGGCAAATGGCAGCCTTCGGACAAGGGAAAACTGGTATTGGGCTTGCTGGGGTAAGTGATCACTAGGGTGGCTCCCCTCCTGCTCTGGGTTTGTGCTTCCAGCTGCCAAGAAGAACCCTTTGGCTGCCTGTGCAAGCTCTGCTGCTTCCTCTCTCTCCTCCTGGGGCATCCATCCAACTCCCAGGCCTGCACTTGCCAGGCAACACCTGTGTCTTTATGATTTTAATGAGCTTAATGAGTTCCTTCGGGGTTTCTCTTGCCATTTTCAGTATCCTTGCTGTTGGTGCCATTATTTTCTGGTGCTTAGCGGAGTCTGGGAAGGAAAAACAATCTCTGGAATCATTGTGGTAGGAAAAGCCCTCTCAGTTCATCCAGTCCAACCCCTCCAAGCTGACTAAACCCTGTCCCCAACTGCCACGGCCACACGCTTTTTCAACCCCTCCAGGGATAGAGACACCACCAGTGCCCTGGGCAGCCTCTGCCAGGACCTCACCACTCTCTCTGTATAGACGTTTTTCCCAATATCCAGTCTAACCCTTCCCTGACACGACTTGAGGCTGTTTCCTCCTGTCCTATTGCTTATTACTTGGGAGAAGAGACCAGCACTCACCTCACTCCAACCTCCTTTCCGGGAGCTGCAGAGAGCAAGGAGGTCTCCCCTCAGCCTCCTCTTCTCCAGGCTAAATAGCTCCAGGTTCCTCAGCTGCTCCCAGAACCCCTGGGCTCCAGACTCTTCTCCAGCTCTCTTTCCTTCTCTGAACGTACTTCAGCCCCTCAATGTTTGTCTTGGAGTGAGGGGTCCAAAACTGAATTTAGGATTAGAGGTGTGGCCTCCCCAGCACCAAGTGCAGGGGGACGATCCCTTCCCTGCTTCCTGCTGGCCACAACAAACTGGAAAGGGTTACTGGAGATTTCTCAGCTGGACATTGTTGTTCATTTTGTTTTAGTCTCCAAAGGCTTCTTTTATGAATATTGTTTGCTTGATATCTGCTTGTGAGATCTGTCGAGCCTGTGAGTTCCTGTATCGTATTCCTCCTTGACTCTTGCATGTTGCTGTTGAGGAGCCTGAACAAGGCCCCATTGGAAGCAAGGCCTGGCTGTAACTCAGCTCTTCCTTTGTGTGTGCCCAGGTGCATCCATTGTGGAGTTGTCTTCATGACCCTCGCCATGCTCAAAGTGCACATCCATGAGAAACACTGCGAAGTCTTCCACAAGTGTTCTTTTTGCCCCATGGCCTTCAAGTCGGCTGACAGCACCACAGCTCACATGGCCAGCCAGCACCCGGCAGAGCCTCACAAGACTACTCAGTAAGTATCTGGGGGTTATTGTCTCTTCTGCTTTGCTGGGCAGATCCAGGATTTCCTCTTTGCCTTCCATTGTTTTCCTGTTTTTGGTTTCTGTCCTCATAAGGGAAGAGCTGCTGCTTTGTCTGCCAGCAGGGTCCGATCCTACCCCCAGCATGCTTTCCTCGATAGGAGGAGAGGAGTGTGGGCAAGGAAGAACAGAAAGTGCATAAAAGGAACTTAATTGTCACCCCTTTGTCCGGCAGGACCCATAGTGGTGTCTCTTGGTTGATGGTGCTTCCTTCACTGACAGAGTGAAGCCCTGGCAGGGGCTGCCCAGGGCAGTTGTGAAGTTTCCATCCCAGGAGGGGTTAAAAAGCGCATGGCTGTGGCACTTGGGGCCGTAGTTTATTTGGGAATTGGTCTGATGGTTGGACTGGATGAGCTAAGAGGGCTTTTCCAACCATGATGATTCCATGATTCTGTGACCTATGGCTCCAGGGCAACTGCTGCATCCGGCATTGGAACTGAAGAGGAAAGTTATGCCGTGCAGCGTTGACACCAAAAATCTCTCGAGAGAACCTCCTGTTTTTTCCACTCTGTACCTTTCCCATCCAAGCCCTGAGCTCATGTCGAAACTGTGCTGTAAGGGAGGAACTGTGGAAAGGTGGGATTTGAACGCAGTGTGTGGGGAGCTGGAATGCCCTGTGTTTGCTCCCATCTGCCTGCACTCCCTGACACACAAGGAGGTGGTTACGCACATGCATAGAAGGAAACGTATTTTTGGAAAGCTGTGGTGTGTGCCTGAGGCATTTGGTTGTTCTTCCCTGCTGAGTTAATAGTTCAGTCATCCACATGGCTGCGTGGACAACATGTGGGGAGCACAGCCCTTTCTGAAGTTATAGAATCGTAGAATCATGGAGTCACCAATGTTCGAAAAGCCCTCTAAGCTCATGCAGTAAAACCTTCAGACCAGCCCCACTGTGCCAACTAAACTGTGCTCACAAGTGCCATGGCCAGATGCTTTTTGAGCCTCTCCAGGGATGGAGACTCCACCACTGCCCTGGGCAGCCTCTGCTAGGGCTTCACCACTTTCTCTGTAAAGACATTTTTCCTAATACCCAATCTAACCTCCGCTGGCACAGCTTGAGGCCATTGCTTCTTGTTGTATCACTTGTTCCTTGGGAGAAGAGCCCAGCACCCACCTCTCTCCAGCCCCCTTTCCAGGAGCTGCAGAGAGCAGTGAGGTCTCCCCTCAGCCTCCTCTTTCCAGGCTAAACAGCCCCAGGTTCCTCAGCCGTTCTCAGAACTCCTGGGCTCCAGATCCAGCCTCTCAAATGTCCTTCTTGAAGTGAGGGGCCCTTTCCACTGTCTTCTTAAATTAACTAATGAAGAGAGACCGAGTTTACTTCCTGTAATTTCTTCCTGTTACAGGGTGATCTACAAATGCTCTTGCGAGACAGTGTTTAACAAGAAGAAGCTGCTTCAGGAGCACTTCCAGCAAAACACCAACAAGCTGTTGGTGGGAGTGTTCAAGTGCCCGCAATGCCAGCTGGTCTACATGCAGAAACAGCAGCTGATGCAGCATGTGAAGGTAGCTTTCTTCTGCCCCTGATTAGTAACGAGGCCCTGGGTTTTGAGGTCACATGAACTGTGTGAGGAAATTGGGTGAAGAAGTGAAATGTTCCAGAGTAATGATTGTGAACTCTTGATTTTTAACTGTGGATGCCAGCCAGAGTGACCTGGACAGGCTGGAGAGGTGTGACCGCGTGAATCTCATGGAGTTCAACAAGGCCAAGGACAAGGCAATGTTGAGGCAATCCAAGCACAAACACAGGCTGGGTGGAGAATGGATTGGGAGCAGCCCTAAGGAGAAGGACTTGGTGCTGGGGGAGGAGAAGCTCAACATCAGCTGGCAATGTGTGCTCGCAGCCCAGCAACTAACCGTGTCTTGCGCTGCATCCAAAGCAGTGGGACCAGCAGGGAGAGGGAGAAGAGAAGGAAGAAATGTTTTTCTGTGAGGGAGGTGAGACCCTGGCACAGGTTGCCCAGAGAAGTGGTGGCTGCCCCATCCCTGGAGGTGTTCAAGGTTGAGGCTGGATGGGGCTTTGAGCACTGTGATCCAGTGGGAGGTGTCCCTGCCCATGGCAGTGGGCTTGGAACTGGATGAGCTTTGAGGTCCCTTCCAACCATTCCATGATTCCATGATTTCTTGGTGGCTCTGAGGAAAGAGCTTGCAAAGTCTCATTTCCCTTTGATTAGAAATGAAGTCACATAGTGTTTTTAATCAGTGACTTTCTTTTGTTTATACTGGCACTTAAAAGGCAAGAATTTTCTTTACCTCCCTCCTAAAAGTGAAACCCTTTCAAACCCACTTTCCCCTTGCAAATCTGGCAATGCTCTGTTTGCAGTAATGAATTCAAATTGGAAGCCCTCCTGTGAAGCTGATAATGGCAGATCTTCCTGTATTGTAGCTTGGAAAACAGGCGAGATGAAGACTGGGAGCTTCAAAGAGGTGTCCAACCCCATGTCCAACACTGCTTGTTGGAGCTCATTGCGAATCCCACCCCAGGGATCTGCTGCTGCTGTTTAGGCACCATAACCCTGACATCTCCACTATAAGACTTGTGTCTTTCAATGTCGAGGCTGTGTTTGGCCATCAACCAGTCCGTGGGGTGGTCATCATAGAGGCATTTTGTCTGTGACAGGGTGGTAACTGCCCAAACCCATCCCCTCTCCAATCAGATACTGCTCCTTTATCCAATATGGAGTTTAAAGAGGTGCTGTCTGGTGTGTGACACAAAATAAAGACCCTGTCTCCACCCATACCAAGAGGGTTACCTTTCTGCGTTGGGAGCAGGGAATCTTCCAGCTCCCTGCCCACGGGCAGGGGCACCTCCCACTGGATCAGGGTGCTCAAACCCCAATCCTGTCTGGCCTGGAACACCTCCAGGGATGGGGCAGCCACCACTTCTCCTGGCTTTCCATTGTTGAAGCGTATAAGGGGGCACTGGAAGCTCCAGTTCCTGTTATTGATTCTGCAAAGAAGTCCCTTCATTTTTCCATGCTCCTTTTCATAGTGGTGCAATACCAGAAGAGACAGAGTGATGGGTACTGATGTGCTCTTGGCTCTGGAAACCCTCCTGAGATTCCAGATTGGGAGGAAGGGGACCTGTTTGTGTTGCCCTAGATAATTGGGAATGCTGAGGAGCTGCATCATTGCCCAGCCACGGCAGGATAGGCCTGTGGACCTCAGCTGGATCAGGTGCAGTGCACCCAGGCCATTCCGATGAGACCTTGTGCTTTGAAGCTTCCTTTGTGCTGAACCCACAGGAGGAATTCCCAAGGCCTGGGGCCTATGCGTGCTGACTCTTAACCTGTTCTTAATTACTGTGCACAATTAGACTTCTGCATTATCCCTCTGTGTGGAGTAACTGTTGTTGCTCCTTGGGGAGTTCCCTGAGGTTTCTCTGGAATGTTGCTCTTTGACTTGCTCTGCTTTCCCACAGCTCCTCATTTCTGGATTCTTTTCCTTCTGTTCAATTTTCTTTGTTAAAATAACTTTTTGAGGCACTTTGATCGACCCAAGAGCCTGGAGACGTCTTCCTTGTGTGGCCAGCTCCTGGCTTTGTGCTCGCTTTTAGTTGTCAGGAGCAAAGTTTTGAGCTGTGAAAATGTTAATAGCAGTAGAGGATGAGGGACCAAGAATAAAGGGAGGGAGAAAATGGAGAAGTTGTCTCTTCTTGTCCCTTGAGTGAAGGTGAAGCAGCTTTGGAGCCCCTGAGACAGCAGCAAACGTCTATTCAGTGCCTACCAAAATGCTTTGGTTTTAGAGCTCAGGCTCTTGAAAGAAGGACAATTAACATTTCTCTTCCATTACATCTTCCCTGGTTAACCAGAGTCCTCAGAGCTCATCCGGAACGACCACAGAGCTGCTGTTGTCATGCAGGAAACATAAATGGAAGCTTCATGTTTCTTGGGAAAAGCACTGCAGCCAGCTTCAAGGGAAAATGGGAAGAGACACAGGAACAAGACATCAACATATTGGGTTGGGGGGGTGAATAAAGGTGCATAATATGAAT
This sequence comes from Tapera naevia, assembly GCA_033556795.1. NCBI lineage: Eukaryota > Metazoa > Chordata > Aves > Cuculiformes > Neomorphidae > Tapera > Tapera naevia. Next base: position 1,267,167 of record JAUMJJ010000353.1, read on the forward strand.
TACGTGTACATATGATGTGTGATTCCATGATTATCATTCTCCAGGGTGTTCATGGAGTCCCCCAAAATCCTGAGGAGCTCTTAAACTTTCGACCAAAGTCTGAGAAGGCATCAAGGAACCTGATTCACTCCCTACCAAAGGAGTTGTCAGTAGCCAATGGGACTTCCCACTCCCCTCTGAGGAGGAAGGACATGAGGGTGGAGGGACACAATCCCGAATCCAAGTCCAGACTGAGAAGAACTGGATGGACTTGCAAGGAATGTTCACAGTGGATGCCCGATCGGGAAACCTATGTGTCCCACATGAAGAGAAATCATGGGAGGGTAAGGACTGTGACACTGAACACATGGCAGTTATCCGAAGGGCTGTAGGAAGAGGAGACGCCTGGTTATGGGGCAGGGTGGTGTAGGGGAGCTGGCTATCCTGACTGGATAATGAGTGGCACTGTGGAATGTTCTTTAACATCTCGCCCTGAATTCTGAGGAGAGAGCAGGGAAAGCAGACGTGTCTCATGCCCGAGGCCCTGCCTTCCCCTAGGGCAGAGGGGACCTTCCCTGGGTTAATTCCATGGCGGGTCCTGTCATGGAATGAGCCCAAGGAGAAGTCACTAATGCTGTTTCCTATTGAAAAATTAAGCATGGGCCTTAACTGGTCCTGGGTTTTGTAAGACCAGTGCTGGTATGAGCCAAGTGTAGGGCTGAGTACCAAAACCTCCGTGGTCTTTGTCAGTGGAAGAGGGATTCTTTGCTCCTGAGAGGTAAAGTCCAGATGTAAAGGATGGGAATTTTCAAATCTCGTCAGTGCTTGTTTTCAAAAGATATTTCTGTTCTCCTGTCAGCCCATGAAGAGATTCCCCTGTCGGCAGTGCGAGCGCTCCTTTAATGCCTCCAACAGCCTCCGAAGACACATCCGCAACAACCATGACACAGCAAAGAAGATTTATACCTGCTGGTACGTACCGCGCGCCGCTTCTCAAACCTGCTTCCAGCAACAGGCGGATCCTTCGAGTTTGGAAGCCCTGTGTGATAGATAAAGGCTGCTCCTTTCTCCTCCAGGCTAGATATTGTTGAGGCCTCACCTTGAATGGTGGGTTGAGTTTTGGACTCCTCTCTCCAAGAAGGACAATGAGGGGCTGGAGTGTGTCCAGAGAAGGGGAACGGAGCTGGGAAAGGTCTGGAGCCCAGGGGTTCTGGGAGCAGCTGAGGGACCTGGGGCTGTTTAGCCTAGAGAAAAAGAGAGTGAGGGGAGACCTCATTGCTCTCTGCAGCTCCTGGAAAGGAGTGAGATGTGTGTTGGGCTTTTCTCCCAAGGAACAAGCAGTAGGACAAGAGAAAACGGTCTCAAGTTGCACTAGGGGAGGGTTATAGGGTTAGGCTGCCCTGAGCAGGCTCTACCGCGGCTTCACTGCTCTTCCCATGAAAAAATGCTTCCCAATATCCAGTCTAAACCTCCCCTGGTGCAGCCTGAGGCCATTTCCTCTAATCCTGTTGAAGCAGGGTGCTGGATCTCACCACCACTTCACACAAGCGGAACTGCCTGCACAAGCTGCAGGACAGTGGAGAATTAAGGATTTAATTAATAAGAGAAGACACACTTCGAAGTTAGAAAACAGATTTGGAGACTTCAGGCGAGCTCAGTAGTGAATGAAAATCATTGCTGGTGAACATGTTGTAACTGTTGAGTGCAGTCTCAGCTCAGGACAAAGCCCAGTGCTACAAAACTGCCTCTGCCACTGCTGCATTCACATTTACGGCAGAGGATAGGGTGCACACCAAGTGACCATGCAGACTCATTCATGTCTCACTCAGAGCCATCCTCCTGGAAAAGAAATAAAGCACATTTGGATTGATTTTAGTAAATGAGTAAGAGTTAGATCAGATTGAGATGAGATCTTAGGGAGAAATATTATCCTGTGAGGGTGGGGAGGCCCTGGTCCAGGTTGCCCAGAGAAGTGGTGGCTGCCCCAACCTTGGGGGAGTTGAAGTCCAGCTTAGCTGGGTCTTTGAGCAACCTGATCCAGTGGGAGGTGTCTTTGCCCATGGCAGGGGGTAGAACTGGGTGGGCTTTGAGGTGCCTTCCAGCCCAACCCATTCCGTGATCCCATGATCTCTCTCAGGGTGGTGGTGTATTGCTAACATGGTGATTTGTGGCCTGGTTTGGAAATCTCACGGTACATTACTCGCCAGCGTCTGTCTGCAGTGGTACCCGTTGGTTTGGCACACAATGAAAAACTGTTTGGATACAAACAGCTGGACGTTTTCTTTTATCAGTTTTCTCCCTTTTCCATTTCCCAGGTACTGCACCGATGAAAAACAGACGTTTCCGCAGCCGTTCATGCTGGAGAATCACATCAGCCTCATGCACGGCATCAAAAACCCAGACTTATCCCAGATGGCCAAAGCAAGAGCTCCTGAGAGAGACCCAGCTGAAGTAACTGCTCCATTTTCATTGACCAATCAACATCCCTGGCACGTGGCTCTTCACTCAGGGCCTTGTGTCAAGCCGCAGCCAAGCCCTCTTGTCATTATGGCAGATTCCCTTCCCCTTCTCTCAGCTCTGTCCTGTTTGCTGCTCCCTAGCAGTCAGGAGCAGTGTGGGAAGTGCAGCCAAGCTGTGGTGGCAGCAGTGGTGTCATTGTTTTCAACAAATGCAACTGTTGCAGTGATTTTATCCTCAGTCAGTTTGAGGCTGAGGGATGCATGATTGGGCTGCTTTGCCTCATTCGTTTTAAAAATAGGTGGAGGTTTTCCGAATCGCTTTGATTTATCATCTGTTTGTCCCTTAGTGCTGAGGGATTGCAGCCACACTTACTCCCCTCTGTCCTTATGCCCTAAGGAGACCCGGGGTGACTCTGGAATTCACTTCCACTTCCTTCTCTGAAGGAGAACCAACGTACCAGGGTTCCTGGCTAACCAGAGTGGCTTCACATGGCTCTGGCTTGGTTCTGCATCCTAAAGCAAGTGCTGCTGGGTAGGGAGATAAAATCACACGAAGGGACATAGTGAAGTGACCCATTGCCATGGGAGAAGAAGCACGCTGTGGGATTAGAGACAGAGGGGATGGGATAAGGAGAGGTGCCACGAAGAAGCCCAAGTGGAGGAGATGTTCAGAGTTAAATCTGACCATCCTGGGGCCTATTGCCTGTCCCTGCTCTGTGAGCTCCTTGTTCCCACGCCAAGTTCTCATTCCCTTTCCTCATCCTCTTCCTGCCCAGCCAACCCCTCCTGGGGTGCAGGCCAGCGGTAGGGATCCTCCAAGGTGAGGTGCTGGCAGGAAAGGCAGCACAACAGGAATCCTTCGGCTTGGTTTCTCTAGTTGTGTTGGAGTACAAGTGTGTGTTCCCCCCAAGAGCCGTCGGATATGGGTGTGGAATTTAGTGCTTCCTACCTAGGCTCCCGACAACAAGGTAACTTGCAGATCTTATTATTTTCAGGCAAAATCTCCAAAGAGGGTGGCAGCGGAGGAGCCGGGGCAGGCAGAGGCCACGGCAGGAGCAGCTGCGCCACCAGCCAAAAAACTGAGAGCGCCCTGGAAATGCGCTAAGTGCGGATTCGCAACGGACGTCAGCGCCGAGTTCCAGGAACACATTCCTCGGCACAAGGCAGACAGCTCCACCTTCCAGTGCCTGTTCTGCGGCCTCTGCTACACCTCCAGCATCTCCCTCAACAGACACCTCTTCATCGTTCACAAAGTAAAGGATGAGGAGGAGGAGGAAGAAGAAGAGGAGGAGGAAGAAGAAGAAGAAGAAGAAGAGGAGGAGGAGGAGGAGGAAGAGGAAAGGCAGAAGGAACAAAGGGAGACAAATGAGAACGGACATGAGGAGTACAATGGTGAGATGAACACTACGGCAGAAGGAAGCCTGGCGTGCGAGGAGCGCAGCAGTGACTCAGCTGTGTGTGACCATGGAACACCGCGTGCAGGGTCCTCACAGCTCCTCGCAGAACAATCGCTCAGAGTCTCTTAGACTTAAAAAGACCCTTTTGGTTCGTCAGGGGGGTTTATTGGGGGGTTTTTACTCAAAATATGGGGTGGGGGTGAAATCTTTGAGATTGGTTTCTCGGGATGGACATGGATTCCGTTCCCTTCTGTTCGTAAGGGAAGTTTCCACAATGATCAAACCCTGCCACCTCAGCCCGAGCACTAAACTCTCTGCTAGAGCGGAGAGGTGTAAAGGGAAAGCAGGGAGAGAATCCTCACTGGAGCTCTTTCCACTCCTGAGGATCGAGGAGCACTTTCTGGAGCCGCAGTTCCCTTAGGATGAGCTCTCCTTGGAGCGTGCGCTGCCCGGAGCCCCAGCCTTGCCTTCCTTCCCTTGCTTTCTTTCTCCTCCTATTTATGGCTTCTTTTCTCTCTTCCCATCTGCCTTTGTTTTTACTCATTTTAACTCCTACCACTGTCTCAGCCCAATGTGCTTGGTGGGACCGTGGCGGCCGAGCCGGGATCTCTGCATTCCACGGGATGGGCTCAAGCTGTATGTTGTGCTGAGTTTTCTTTAACTGCCCCAATAACAACCATATTTTACAAAATGCATTTTAAGGAAATGGCTTGGACCTATGTCGTCCCAAAAGCAAGTTTTGTGGCCCCCATCTTCCAGGCTGAGCATGGCTCCAAGCCTGGCGTCGCATCCACAAAGACCTGGTGCCACCGGGACTCTCACTGGTCGCATTTCGTCAGAGCTGCGCTGCCAGAAAACCTCCCAGCAGTGGGTGCTGCTCAGCCTGGGGCTCAGTGCTAGGCAAGGAGTTCTGGGGATGGGACAGCACCATCTCCTGTCCTTGTTCGTGGCAACAGCCGGAGCGAAACCATCCTGGTGTTACTGATCGTGCCAGCTCGGTGCTGGGGGTCCCCAGTGGGCTTGTTATGGGCCACCGCTGCGTTGGAGAGAACAGCCTGTGGGGCCTTGGCAGGAGTGGGACAGAGTCACAGGATCATTGAGGTTGGAAAAGTCCTCTCAGCTCATCCAGTCCAGCCGCCAGCCCAACCCCACCGTACCTGCTAAACCATGACCCCAAGTGCCACAGCCACACGCTTTTGAAAATCCTCCAGGGATGGGGACTCCACCACTGCCCTGGGCAGTCTCTGCCAGGGCTTCATCACTCTCTCAGTGAAGAAATGTTCCAAATATCCAATCTAACCCTCCCCTGGTGCAACTTGAGGCCATTTCTTCTTGTCCTGTCACTTGTTCTTTCGGAGAAGAGCCCAGCACTCAGCTCGCTCCGACCTTTCTGGGAGCTGCAGAGAGCAATAAGTTCTCCCCTCAGCCTCCTCTTCTCCAGGCTAAACAGCCCCAGGGCCCACAGCCACTCCAGAAGCCCTGGACTCCAGACACTTCCCCAGCTCCATTCCCTTCTCTGGACATGCTCCAGCCCCTCAATGTTCTTGGAGTGAGGGACCCAAAACTGCACCCAGGGTTTGAGTGTGCGTAAGATTTTAGGCAAACAGGCAAGGTATCCTGTGGAGAATGTAAAAGAATGAAGGTGGGAGTATTTTTGCACAAATTTCTCACAAATTCAGGGGCCTGGTTTGCAAAAGTGCTGGTGGTTGGGGTATTTAAGTGTTTGGGGGTGTACGTGCTCCAGCATGGATCATTCACAGGCAGCAGAGAGGTTCCTGCTCCACCAGGGACCACTGCTTCCTCCTCTGAGCGGCTCTGTAGACCACTGGAGGAATGCAACACCAGGTGTTGCTGAGAGGCAAAGTGTCCAGGACACCATCCGAGAAGCACAGGACAGCTCAGGCTGGAGAGGACCTCATCAGATCTCTAGTCCAGCCACCTGCTCCAAGCAGCGTCAGCTCTGGTCAGTCCGGGTTACTCAGGGCTTTGTCCCATTAGGTCTTGAGAACATCCAGGTATGAAGGCTGGGTGACCTGCTCTGCTGCTTGGCTGTTTGTGGCACCTTGGGGACTGGGTTTAGTTGGCACTTTGGGGCTGGGCTGATGGTGGGACTGGATATGCTGAGAGGGCTTCTCCAATCTCAGTGATGCCATGATTTCCCATGAAGACTACAGCAGTAAACACAGGCTGGATAACAGGGTCCTTGTGGTGTGACCGGGTAGGTCTGCCTCCGTCTGTTTTCCATGTGAGAGTGGGGAGCTGGGGCCAGCTCTAGTGTGAGATGGTGATACTGAAAATGCCAGCAAATAAAACTCTCTAAGGCTCGTTTTGGAGTTTTAGAAAGCAAACACCCTTTATTTCGGTGCTGGACACATCAGGGAATGATTTCCATCAATCGCGTAACAAGACAAAAGCAGAGGCACAGATATATTTCCTACTTACCTGCAGTTGTATAAATTTTTCCAGAAATCTTATGCATATTCTATTACTTTACCAGGGCTAATTTTCATTTTATTATGAACTTCACAAGAGCCAAATCTCTGCTAATTGGTGATTTAGAGCCAGCTCTGTCTGTATTTTAGATGGGGAAAGACATCTACCTGAGACAACTCCCTGAAGCAAATTGGGTGCTGGTCTCCTCTCATGAGTGACAAGTAACAGGACAAGAAGACAAGAAGAAACAGCCTTAGGTTGCCCCAGGGGAGGTTGAGACTGGACAGTAGTAAAAATGTTTTCACCTGAAGGATTCTCGGGCACTGGCAGAGGCGGCATGGGGAGGTGATGGAGTCCCCATCCCTGGAGGTGTTTAAAAGATGGGTAGATGAGGTGCTCAGGTATGTTTTAGTATTAGCCAGTTATGGTTGGACTCGGTTATCTCAGAGGTATTTTCTAGCCGTGCAATTCTATGACCCTTTGAACAATACTGTCTAGGAAAAGCACTAATTAAAAAAAACATGCTATAAAGAAAAGATGCTATCAGAGGGACATTCTGTGTCTGACTTTCGAAAACAGTTACTTAGATGGAATGTAACTCCACCTTAGCTTGTATCAAAATATTGCACTTTTTATAGTAGTAACAACTTGTGATCATGGAGCTGGGAGGGTCTTTCCACCCCCGGTGACTGGTTCCCCCTCGCAGTTCCCCCTCGCTTCACTGACTGCTTCCTCTCCCAGTGCTCTCCACCCCCCACCCCAGTGACCGGTTCCCGACCGCTTTCCCCCCGCTCTTTGGCTGCGAGGAGCCGCAGCCTCCCCTCCCGCGGCCCCGGGGCCAGCGCGGCCCCGCCCACCCCGCGCCCGGAAGCGGAAGCGCGCTCGGGAGCCGAAGCGCCCCCGGAAGCGGCGCGCGGGGCGCGGGAGGGTGGCGGCGATGCTGTCGCTGGACTTTCTGGACGATGTGCGGCGGATGAACAAGCGGCAGGTATGGCCGGGAGGGGGGGGGAAGGGACGGCGGGGGTGCCCCTGCCGCGGCCTGACCCCCCCCCAGCTCTACTACCAGGTGCTGAACTTCGGGATGATCGTCTCCTCCGCGCTCATGATCTGGAAGGGGCTGATGGTGGCGACGGGCAGCGAGAGCCCCATCGTGGTGGTGCTCAGGTAACGACAGCGATAGCGCCGGGAAACGAACCCTCCTAAGGCTCGGTTTGGAGTTCTGGAAAGCCAGCGTCCTTCACGTCAGCGCTGGGCGCGCGAGGGAATGGTTTAGAATCCTGGACTCACTGAATGGGTTGGGCTGGAAGGGACCTCAAAGCCCATCCAGTCCCACCCCCTGCCATGGGCAGGGACACCTCCCACTGCGTCAGGGTGCTCAAAGCCCTATCCAGCCTGGTCTTGAACACCTCCAGGGATAGGGCAGCCACAGTGTCCCTGGGCAACCTGTGCCAGAGCCTCCCCATCGTCATCGTGAAGAGCTTCTTGCTAGTGTAAATCTAGTTTAGTCTAGTCTAAATCTTCCCCCTTCCAATTTAAAACTGTTCCCTCTTGTGCTGTCACTACAGGCTTGAATTGCTCCAACACAGGTTCAGGAGGACCTTGCCCTTGGCCTTGTTGAACATTGTGATTTCTCACACTTCCATGTCACCAGTGTGTCCAGGTCCCTCTGGATCCCTCCCCTCCTCACCCTTTCCCAAGGCTCACGGCTCCAAGCAGAGCAGATGGGCCCAATCCCCTTGTCTTACCAGTTCCCAGTTTGGCTTTGCACAGCCTTCTCACACCACCTGGGACAGGGGGACTGCCTGCTTTTTTCTCCCTTGTCCTAGGCAGTAGTGACACAGCCTGGAAAAGGGGAGCTGTGGCCGTACCCTTGACACATGACTAGAAATAAGGAATTCACTCTCACTGGATGTGCTTTAGGCCTGATGTGTGGCTGTCACGGAAGTGCCGTGCAGTAGGTCCTGGCAGGGTTACGCCCAGTGCTGGGGACACGTTCCTGCAGCCCTTGGGCAGCCATCAGGTGCTGGCCCTGTCACACACCACATGGGTACTGCGTGGGGCTCTCCAGCCATGGTGGCCTTTCCCTGTATCACTCCATCAGCATTAATTGCCGCATGCCATTTAAGGAAGCTCCCAAAAATAAAGCAAGGGGGGTTCCCACTCCATCCCAGCAGATCAGGGACATCCAGGGGGATGTGTTGCAGTGTTACTCCCCGTGAGTAGACAGCGGCCGCTGGGTCACATCCGTGCTCCAGTGATGTTCAGAAGAGCAGCTTCTGCACTCTCTGGAGATAAAACACGAATATATGCGGCACTTAAAGTTCATCAGTGAGTTCTGTGCTGCAGTATTGATGTGGAATTAAGAAGGTTAAGCGTTGTGTAACGATTATCGTTTGCACAAGAGGAGAAAAGTCCCGTGGATAGCGGTGCCTGAGATGAGGTCATTAAGGAAGTGATTAATCACCATAACAAATTTTTACCGTGCCCATCTGTGCGTTCCAGATGGGAACACAAGAGCTTCCAGTGCTTTGTTTGGGAGGATGAGCTGTCTACCTCAAACATAAATGAAATACAGCTTCTCACAGGCACAGTGAGACCGATGGAGAGCGGAGAGGTGGAGGAAATGTTGCTTGTCCTGAGCCTTGTTGTTAAGGAAGCAGAAGGCTTTTCCTACTTGGGGTGTTCTTCCCACTGGCAGTACTCTTTTCCCAACAAACCTGAGCTGCTGGTGACACGGTGACTGAAAATCTGAATGTATAGGTCAGGCATGTGCCTGGTCTCCAAGGGTTTTCTTAGGAGCTTCTCCCTGAGATTATTCTGCCCAGAGAAGTCATGGCTGCCCCATCTCTGAAGGGTTTCAAGGCTGGGTGGCATGGAGCTTTGAGGACCCTGATCCAGTGGGAGGTGTCCCTGCCCATGGCAGTGGGGTTGGAACTGGATGAGCTTTGAGGTCTCTTCCAATCCAAACGGTTCCATGATTCCACAGCTGTGAGTTTTTTCTTAGAGGACTCTAAATTCTGAACCGCACTCTGAATGTTTAACTATCGCCCAGTTGCTCCTTGTGTCTTTTTCAGTGGAAGCATGGAGCCTGCGTTTCACAGAGGAGACCTCCTGTTCCTCACGAACCGAATTGAAGATCCAATCAGAGTGGGAGAAATTGTGGTCTTCAGGATAGAAGGGAGAGAAATTCCAATAGTCCACCGTGTCCTGAAAATTCACGAGAAGTAAGTCAAGAACTGGGGGGGTTGCACTGAAGATGGTGCTGAAAAACACCATTTAGCTCATCTCCTTGGGCAAACGGATGGGTGGGACATGAGTAACACATATCCAGGTGCTGTAGGGTGAAGTAGAAGTTTCAGGCGTGTGGAACCTGTGCTCTTGGGTTTACTGGTGAAGATCCAGCAGGATTCATGAGCTGGGGAGCCTGGATTCCCCATGTCACTTAGCATCTTCTGTGCCATTCCTTCCATCCCATGCTGCTGCGTAACGTTCCTGTGTTGTGTCCTGTAGGAATGGCTGTGAATGCATATGTGAAGTCAGTCATGTAGAGGCGGAAGTGATAGAAGAAGGCAATGTTTTACCTAGTGTGCATTATTTTAAAGCTTCTCTTTATGGTCCCACTGCCTGCTCCCCTGCAGAGGCAGAGCGTTCTGTTTCTCCTCCATAAGAGCTGTTTCATTGTCCTCAAAGTCTCTGCAGGCACTCTCCGTGCTCTGGTCGTTCCGTAAACATTTGGCTGGTCATGTGTCTGAAGGAGTGGAGCGCGGTCTCTCTGTTTGGATTGCTGAGCAGGCTTTAGTTTTCCAAGCAAGGCTTCCTCTGCAACTGTGAGCCTTCCTGGTTGGCTGCTGGGGCAGGGTGGAACTGTGAGTGCTCTGGGCCAGCCATGTGAGAGAAAACTGAATCTTGGAGTTGATCCCGAGTTCTTCAGGGCATCTCTGAGAGGGCAGTGCTTGGATGGGGTCCCAGCATTGGTTTCTGCTGAGTTTGGTGTGAATAAACTGGAGCTGCACCAGGGCAGACAGGTCTGTTCCCAGGCTCAGGGAATCGCTTGAATTGTGTGTGCAGGTGGCATTTGAGGATTGCTCTGATCAGGCAAGGTCAATGGGATGGAGACAGCACTTACCCAGGCATCGCAGCAGCCCCGGATGTTGAGAAATCCGGACCATTTCTCCAGCCCAGCATGAGCGTCAACCAACTCTGTGAACACCCATAGTCCAGCTGAAATACTGGCAGTGAGAGGGCAGTGCCCCTCACAGCGGGCAGGGAAGATTCCTTACAGTTCAGATTTTTTCTGTATCAAAATAGCCCTGAGGGGAAGGATTTTGGAACTGTTGGAGGATGAGAAGCAACACGTGAGCCGGCAGCGTGTTGCTTGCAGCCCAGAAATCCAGCTATATCCTGGGCTGCATCCGAAGCAGTGGGACCAGCAGGGCAAGGAAGGGGATTCTGCTCTCTACTCCACTCTGGCGAGACCTCACCTGGAGCCCTGCATCCAGTTCTGGAGTCCTCAGCACAGGAAGGAACCGGATCTGTTGGAGCGAGTCCAGAGGGGGCCACAGAGGTGATTTGAGGACTGGAGCACCTCCGGTACGAGGGCAGGCTGAGAGAGTTGGAGCTGTTCATCCTGGAGAAGAGAAGGCTCCAAGGAGGGTTTAGGGCTGCCCCATTCCTGGACGTGTTCAAGGCCAGGTTGGGTGGGGCTTTGAGCAACCTGATTCAGTGGGAGGTGTCCCTGCCCATGGCAGAGGGGTGGAGCTGGATGGGCTTTGAGATCCCTTCAAAACCAGAAAATTCCATGATTCTGTGGTCCCAGATTTTCTGAGGTAAAGCTGTTCTCCAGTATTTTAGGTTGTGTTTGAATGGAACAACCAAATGAAACCTCATCTCTTTATTGGGAAAGACAGAACTGGAAAATATAGACTGTGACCTGGAGTTGGGTGCTGAAGGCTGGACTCAGGTCTCTCAGTTGTTTTGTTCACTGATTAAAGTATATTCTGGTGCCGGTGTGGAATTCTTTGAAATGCCAGAGTTTCCCATTTTTTTCCTGTAGTTACAGACTGAATGAAAACACTGACGAGTCTCTGAGAGTGTCGAGGCGAAGGAAAACAGAAGCCCTGTTCCCTGTGATACTGGCAGATGAGGCTCCAGGTCACATCAGTCTTGTTTCAGTGAGGAAATGGTGTTTTTATTTGCCTTCTCCAAGCAGAGTTGGGCTTAATCTTTATCACTAAACAGTAAAATGCACTCGGTGTCTAGTGCAGGACAGCCAGACCAGGTTTCATTCCCCTTTCAGACAGCAGAATGGCTGCACTGTGTTCTCCTCGTGCTGGCTCGTGCTGGAGAGTTGAATCTGCTCAGTAAGGTGCTGTGCTCCTGTGCCATCTGTCTTAAGAGCTGGAATGACTTTACCTGCACTTTCAGGTATCTTCATCATTTTCCAGCCTCTCCGTAGTCTCCTGCAGTGTTTGCTGTTCCCACTCTGTCCGACAGAGCTGCTTTGAAGGAGGGTGTTAGGGTTTTTTCCCATGTTTTTTCCTTCCAAGCTTCTCCTGTCAAGTAACGCATGTTGGTATTCAGGCATGATGGAAACAGCACGAACTCTGAAGATCTGCTTGCTTTCCTGAGTGGTATTTCATAGAAGCATGGAATCACTGAGAGTGGAAAATCCCTCTCAGCTCACCCAGCCCAACCCTACGGTGCCGGCTGAACTCTGTCCCCAAGAGCCATGGCCACACACTTTCTGAGCCCCTCCAGGAATGGAGACTCCACCACTGCCCTAGGTAGCCTTTGCCACGGCTTCACCACCCTTTCCATAAAGGAATGTTTCCCAGTACCCAATCTAACCCTCCCCTGGTGCAACTTGAGGCCGTTTCCTCTCGTCCTATCACTTGTTCCTTGGGAGAAGAGAACAGGACCCACCTCACTCCAGCCTCCTTTCTGGGAGCTGCAGAGAGTGATAAGGTCTCCCCACAGCCTTCTCTTCTCTAGGCTAAACAGCCCCAGGGCCCACAGCCACTCCCAGGCCCCTGGGCTCCAGACCCTTTTCTGGCTCCGTTCCCTTCTCTGGACGCACTCCAGCCCCTCAATGTTCTTCTGGGAGTGAGGGGCCCAAAACGTAACCTAAGATTTGAGTGTGCATAAGACAATCCCTTCCCTGCCCGTTGGCCACACCATGGCTGATCCAAGCCAGGATGCTGGTGGCCTTCCTGGCCCGCTAGGCTGCTGCTGCCTCATGTTCAGCTGCTGTTGGCCAGCACCTCCAGATCCTTTTCCACTGGGCAGCTTTCTAGCTACTCTTGCCCAAGCCTTAGCATTGCATGGGGTTGTTGTGACTGAGCTGTTGTTCCTGTGAGGAAGCAGAGAGGATCAAGCAAGGAGGACACTTGTGCTCAGGTGCTGCAGGGAGCGTTGCCGGTCCGGGCCGCAAGTCGTGGCACAAACTGCTGCCCCTGTGAGCAAGCATTGCCGACTGCCCAGAGGTGATGGGGGAGGATGCATTCCGTGGTGTGTAAAGCCAGAGCATGGCAGCAGCTGTTTCCAGGCCAGAGCAAAGGCTCGTCCACAAAGTCGTATTTCTGAGCACTGGACTCATTTGTCTCAGGACAAATTGAAGACTCGAGGGAGTGCGTAGCAATTATTTCCCTGCTTTCTGCAAATTATGGTTTTGGGCACAAAGTGACAGTTTGGCATTAGTGCCCCTGGTTTCTTTTTTACACACAGTACTTGGTTGCTTTCTGAACTGAGAGAATGTTTTGGGGTCCAAAATATCCTTCCAGAGAGGCACAATTTTGTTTGCACTGTGTTAGTTAAGCACAGCACCATCGCTGACTCATTTTAACCTGTTGCCTTGGAGTTTTGTGTGGTGCCCTCTGGGCCCTGTTATCAGAAGAGGCAGTAAAAACCTGATTGTTGCCCTCCCTGTAATTTGTGTGGGACTTCCCTTAATCTCCCATCAGTTCTGTCTTTTCCAGAGTCTTGGTCTGTTTTTTCTTGCATGGAAGTGGCTCCAGACTTTGTCACCCTCTTCCGAACCTTTTCTAGTTCAAGCAAGGACGCAGGGGGATCAGAACTGCACAGAGCACTCAAGATGTAGGAACAGGCAGTATTGCAAAGGCATTGTTTGGTTTGTTCTGTCCCCTTTCCTAGTAATTTCCACTTTCAGCTCGCTTCTGACCGCTGCTGAGTGAAACTGTGTGCTTTGACCCCAAAGTCTCATTTTGGGTGCGGTATAGAGCCCAGAACCCCACATTTGTGTAGGAAGCAAGAGAAGCACTGACGTGAGTGAGTTCAAAAGCCAAGAGCTGATAGCTGCACCTTCGCTAGAAATGGCTCATCCTGCTGGTCCAGTTCTTAAACTGCTGGAAAGCTTGGCTGGGGCCAGGATTCATTCTTCCATTGGCAGCGTTTTTCCAAACAGTCTGCTTTCCACCACATTGACAGTATTTCCCTTTTTCATCCTACTTGAACATGTAGGACACGGTTGCTTCTGTGATCTTTGTGTTCTAGAACGGAGTTTAACAGGTTCTTTTTCCATGACTTTCCCTGCTTTGCCAGGCAGAATGGCGACATCAAGTTTCTGACCAAGGGAGACAACAACGCGGTTGATGACAGAGGGCTGTACAAACGGGGGCAGCACTGGCTGGAGAAAAAGGACGTTGTAGGACGAGCGAGAGGGTAAGTGAGGTTGAGAAAGATGTGGCTTTCCCCACCACACTCCCCCAGTGCTGTCTGTTAATCCCCCTCTCATCCTGAACTTGCCCTGCTGGGCATTTGTGCTCTGCATGAAAGCGTTTCAGATGGAGCTGCAGAGAGGTGAGCCCAAAGGTAGCTCAGTTCTGAGCTTGCCTGACGCAAAATTATCAAGCTGTGAGCTGCATCCCGAGGCTTTGGTGCTGGATGGATGGCAGCGCACTCGAGCAGGATAAGAATTTTCACCAAAACTGCTCTGCATGGCACAGCCTTTGCAGACAAGTGGCTAAAACCCTGGTAGCCACGTGCCCCCCACTGCCAGGGCTGCCCTGCTTGGGAGGAAGAAGCCCCAGGCCTGCTGGCCATTGCGCTCTGTGTGCTTGAGCAGCTCCTCCTTTGCACAGGTGCTTCTCTGGATGCACCCCTGAATGCTTTTTGATTTAAGCAAACCTTTACTCTTGCAGATTTGTACCCTACATTGGAATAGTGACTATCTTAATGAATGATTATCCAAAATTTAAGGTAAGAGCTCTCATTTTCTGCTTCTCCCACCCCAACTGCAGTTGCTCCATAAGGACTTTATGCAGAACTGTTTGCCCTGCGTGTTTGCTGCTGTTACATTGTTAGCTGTGAGCGTGTGCTCCTGTTCTTCTCTCCTCTCTTACAGTATGCAGTCCTCTTTTTACTGGGTTTGTTTGTGCTGGTCCATCGAGAGTAGCCTCCTGCACTGAAGTCCAAGGTAAAGGTGCCATGCATTTTGTAGAGGAACGGTTTAAGTAGATGGCAGCCCGATGGGAGGAAGAAGAAAATGTGCATTTCAAAGCCTTTTGCCAGTTTGGGTTTGTTTTGTTTTTTTACTGGCGAATGTTTGTCACAGTATTTCCAATGGTTTGTCACATTCTAGCATTTTTAGTGATTTTTTATATTAAAAATTAAAGCCAAACTGTTCTGTGTTTGTACTCTGGAGGTGAGCTGCTTCTCTAAGTGCCTGTAGGACCGTGTCCTCTCAGTCCATGCCACCACTGGGCAAGCATGATCTCTCCCTGTCAAATGGGGAGCTGGGGAGGTGATGGATTTTCCAATTTCAGATTGTAATAGAGAGTTGGCAGCTCAGCTGGTACAAGCCCTGCCACGTTCTGCATTACTGCCCTGCCGAGTGCAGCCTCATTGCTCAGTTCCCTGGGCTCTGCTGTGTGACTCCAGCCCAGCGAACTCACTGCTTCTCTCTTCACAGAACAACAGCAGCCCCTCCCCTCATTTCTGCACAGTGGTGGCTGCCCCATCCCTGGAGGTGTTCCAGGCCAGGTTGGATGAGGCTCTGAGCACCCTGATCCAGTGGGAGGTGTCCCTGCCCATGGCAGGGGGGGTGGAAGTGGGTGGGCTTTGAGGTCCCTTTCAACCCAAACCATTCCATGATTCACTGATTCTTTTTGGAGAGAAAGCAATCCTGAGCTGTAAATCTGTTCAATATTTCTATGTTTCTGTAAATCACACTGAGATAATCTGCTTGAAGACCGCAAGGGCAGAAGATGGCAAAGGATGAGTTCGTGTATAAGCTGTCACTGCAGCACCAGGTAACAGAAGAATTGAGGAGAGCCCGAGGAAGAGCTGCAAAGCAGAGGCTTTGTAGTTATTTGCTTTGATATAAGTTTGTGCCACCTGCACTGAGGGAGTGACTGTTGTAACTCACCCCTGTGGTGTTTATACTGACTCATGAAAATGTTTTACTTCCCTTTCGCTAGGGCAGATCCACAGTGGGAGCACAGTGCCATCGCTGCCTCTCTCTGGGGCTGCTGGCCCCTCTTGCACTGTGCATTACCCAATTGTCTTGCTAGGACAGCTTCCACCTGGCAGTGGGAGGCTGTCTCCTCCCCAGCTGCCTTTCCCTAGATTAACAGCTCTCTGCTCTGTGTCACTTCAGGTGCATTTCACTGCATCCGCTACTCCCTGCTCTTCGTGATTGCTCCCAAGATTCCACCACAAGGATCATTAGAGATGATTATTGCTGCCACACACACAGTTTCTGTAGGTATAAGGAGTCGAGAAGCGCAAGGATGGAACCTGGTGGGTGTGTATGGTCTATGTTCAGTTCCTTGTGTAGATCCTGTATGAGGCTGTTCAGGTCTGTCCCACCTGTAGAGGTGAGCTGTGCTGTCAGTTATGTCCATGGAACTGCTTTGTCCACTGCTCAGGAGCTGTGCTGGCCTGTGGTATCCCAACACAAGCAGAGCTGGTTGGTTTACTGGATGGTTTGTTCCCTGTGAAGGATGAATGGAAAAATCACCTTATGTTTGAGACAGTGCAAAGAGTCTGTGAACAGGTCCAGCTCCTGGTGCTAAGCCTTGGGCCTGTGGTTCTGAGGCTTCCAGGAAAGCTGGAGGGGCTCTTGATCAGGGAGTGCAGGGACAGGACGAGGGGGAAAGGTTTGGAGCTGAAAGAGGGGAGATTGAGTTAAGGTCTTAGGAAGAAATGTTTTCCTGTGAGGGTGGGGAGGCCCTGGCCCAGGTTGCCCAGAGAAGTGGTGGCTGCCCCATCCCTGGAGGTGTTCACGGCCAGGTTGGATGGGGCCATGAGTACTCTGATGCAGTGGGAATTGTCCCTGCCCATGGCAGAGATGGGGGAATTGGATGGGCTTTTGAGGTTCCTTCCAACACAGACAATTCTATGATTCTGTTCTGTGCTTCTAAGTCCACCTCCATGGCTGGACCGGGAGATCCATGGGCAAGCAGATAAGAAAGTTTCTGAGGACGTGGAGCAGCATTTTTGCCTTTGCTGGTCGCACAGAGGCCAAGTCTCTCTTCACTGCTTTGCTGTTTTTCAGCTTGGGCTCACACAAGGTTGAACTCTTCTTAAATCTGCTGATCAACACCTCTCAGTGACAACTCACTGCTGTTGCTGTTCTCTGAGCCCTCTCGGTTTCACACCTTCTGCAAAGATCAGAGCGTGCAGAAGGAGCTCCGTTACTGTCACTGAGCGAAGGTAACAAAAAAGGCAAAGCAGCAAATTATTTGTGATTGTAGTGCAAGGATCAGCTCCTAAAGAGCAGTGGCTGAAACCCCAACCCTGAGAGAAAATAAATGGTCATTCAGAGGTACTGGGAGCAGTAGGTCTGTCCTGTGCGGGGTGGGATTATGGTGCCTGTGTTGCTGGTTAGTGACAGTGCTTCATGTGGCTGAGGACACCCACTCGATGCTGGTGTGCTTGAAGGTGTGGCATTCCCAGCAGTGCACACACAGAGAATCATAGCATCATGGAGGCACTGAGGATGGAAAAGACCTCTCAGCTCATCCAGTCCAACCCCACGGAGCTGACTAAACCCTGTCCCCAAGTTCCACGTTGGGGACTCCACCACTGCCCTGGGCAGCCTCTGCCAGGGCCTCAACACTCTCAGTGAAGAAATGTTTCCCAATAGCCAATCTAAACCTCCCCTGGTGCAACTTCAGGCCATTTCCTGTAATCCCATCCGTTGTTCCTTGAGAGAAGAGAACAGCACCCACCTTGCTCCACCCTTATTCTAGGAGCTGCAAACAGTGATGTGGTCTTCCCTCAGCCTCCTCCAGACTAAACAGCCCCAGATCCCTCAGCCACTCCCAGACCCCTGGGCTCCAGAACCTTCCCCAGCTCCTTTCCCTTCTCCGGACACACTCCAGCCCCTCAATGTCCTTCTTGGAGTGAGGGGCCCAAAACTAAACCGAGGATTTGAGGTGCAGACTCCCCAGCGCTAGGTGCCAGGGGACGATCCCTTTGCTGCCCCTGCTGGCCACACCATGGCTGGTCCAAGCCAGGATGCTGGTGGCCTTCTTGGCCCCCTGGGTCCCTTCTGGCTCATGTTCAGCTGCTGTCCCAGTGGCACCCCCAGGGCCTTTTCTGCCAGGCAGCTTTCCAGCTACTCTTCCTCAAGCCTGAAGCGCTGCCTGGGGTGGTTGTGACCCAAGGGCAGGACCCAGCCCTTGGTTTTGTTGAGCCCCATCCTATTGGCCTCAGCCATGGATCCAGCCTGTCCAGGTCCTTCAGCAGAGCCTTCTTGCCCTCCAGTCTGCAAGTGGTGCTGTTAGAGGCAGCAGGGCAGGAAGCATTTAAAAAGAGGGACAATGGCAGGGGTGGGAAGGTGCCCATTGCAGCCCAACCTCAGTGTTTGCAGAGACTTCGAGAACAGAAACGGTTGCCCTGAATCAGGGGCTGTGGTGTGAGATCTGGGAAGTCATCACTGTTGCCCACAGGCTGCCTATTTTCAGCTTGATGTAGCTGTGAACGTGGTTCTGTGTTACCTGCAGCCGTGAAACGAGGTGTTGGTTTTAATTAGATGAGGATAAATAAGCAGTTAATCCTCTGACAGCTCGCCAGCTCCTGCACCGCCTCCCCCATCACCTCCCGCATCCCTGTGACACCTGTCCTGCTGTGGTGGGCAGAGAGGGCACTGGGGCTGAGCCTGCACGCGCTGGGAGCTGAGAACAGGGGAACAGGATGACAGAGCCATTGCCGGCTCCTTCCCCTCCCACTCATTCTGCTTTGCTGAGCAGAAGAGCCACGGAGTGTGCAGGATCCGCGGTTCAGCCGGGATGCTCAGCAAGTGCTCCCACACAGCCTGGGATTTTTCTGTTCAGGCTTGATGTGATGTTTTTTATCTCCATTTTCTTATTTTTGCTGAAGGTGAAGCAAAGCCTTGGAGACTCACGGCTTAGGGAAGACGGAGATCTTTGTCACAAAGAGCAGGATTTGTTTGTGGAGCGTAGGGGTGCTGGAAGGTTTATAAAGGCACAAAAAGCTGCCAGAGTAGAATTTACTTCTGTCTGTGCTGTGGTTGCAGCTGAACAGAGCAGATTTTCTGGAGGGCAGTTTCATTGCTAAATTCCTGTTTGATCACATCCGCAGTTCAGGGCACTTCATTTCTGTTTCTCAGAGCAAAGCTGTTCTGGGCTATTTCTGATCACTGCTAGAACATCCTTGGTTGGTGCTTTCTTTCATATCAGAGCTAAATCCGTGATGGCTGGGACACGAGCTGTGAGCTGTGGGCAGTGATGTGCTGAAAGCCAAAGCTCCTGGAGACAAAGGCTCTTTCTTAGTGTTTCCGTGATACGTGAACGCCCAGTTGTCAGTAGGATTTGTACGATGATGGGTTGCATGCTTTCCAGGTAATTCCCTGGTGGTTTTCCTGCCCTTAAAATCAGAACGGGTCAATCTCATTTTCCCTGAGGAGAATCTGCAAGGCAAATTCTTGTCTGTAGCCCACTTCTCACTGGAGGAATGCGTGAACACAAACCCAGTGCTTGGCTCCCAGCATGGGCTGAGCCTGATGGCCAACGGGCGGCTTTGGCTGCTTGTGCCGAGCAGGGGAGGTGCAAAGTGGATGTTGACATAGCCCAGGCTGGACACCCGTGTGGTGTCAATGACTCAGTGGCTGAATGGGATGATGAGTGGCCTGGTTCCATCCCCTGGGGGATGCCAGAAAGGCATGGCTTCGCCATTCCTGTTGGGTCTGATGTGTAGCAGATGACTAGTGTGACTGTCTCTTTGCTGGCTGCTGGGAAAAGAGAAATGGCACCTACAGTGCAACTTGAGCCAGTTTTGTAGGTTCCTGCCCCTTTTACTTTCTCCTGTCCCTTGCAATGCTTCCATCCCTTTCTCCTCCATAGCTTCAGTTTGCTCACCCCTCAGGAAGCAGCAGGGCTCTTCACGGATGGCTCCCCCCAGCCTGTAATCAGTATGTGGGAATCACAGAATCATGGAATCATTGAGGCTGGAAAAGCCCTCCCAGCTCATCCAGTCCAACCACCAGCCAACCCAACTGTGCTGCCTGAGCCATGGCCCCAAGTGCCAGGGCAGATGCTTTTTGAACTCCTCCAAGGATGGGGACACCACCACTGCCCTGGGCAGCCTCTGTCAGGGCTTCAGCAATCTCTCAGTGAAGAAATGTTTCCCAGTATCCAGCAGTTTGAGACCATTTCAAATCCAATATCTCCCCATAGGAGAACAGTCTGACTAGAGATGGATAAGGAATGTCCCCTCTGTGACCAGGACAGAGTTGGCACACTCTGTCCCATGCTGCCTCTGCCTGGCACCTCATCCCTTGACTTTTTTGCACCATTTAATAATTTAGAACCAGTTCCTGGAGCTCTTTCTGCTGAACATTTTGATATCACCTTTCCTTTTCACTCTCTCCTGTAGAAACCAACCTTGCAGGTTTTCAGTTTCCAGAAGTAAAAGTCACGGGGAGAAAATGCACTTCAATTTAATTCCTCTGCAGCTCACTTCACTCCAAGCGGGATGCCGGGTTTCTGGTTGGGATGCATCTGAGCTAGGGCTGGATTTACTTGCAAGAAAATAAGATTTTGTTTTCTCAGTCTTGTTCAGAGCAGTAATTTGTGCCATGTCCAGCGGGTGCGAGGGTGAGTGGGAAACCTCAGGGACAACCACAACTCATTTACAGCTTCCTTGGAAATTGAAAAAGAGCTGAAAATGAGATGTGTGCGATTTCAAATCGCATCTTTTCTAAACAGCAGTCGTTGCCTGTGGACAAATGAAAGGAACAGGAGGATTTAATCTTTGTAAACAAGAGATGAACGCGTCAAAACAGACCTGCAGGCGGATGGCAGGGCTTTAAATCTGGCCTGGCTTTGGCGAAGCAGAGACTGGAACAACTTAACCGCTGCTGAGGGTTTTATTGGCACCAGGAGCTCTGCAGAAGACACAAATAAGGGGATTTGAGGTCTTTGCTCTTAGTGTTTTTGTTTTAATGGAGCCGTCGGTTTTGAGCAGGCATTTGCCAGCCCAGGTGGGGATTTGCAGCGCCTGGGGGTGCCAGTGCTGAGTTTCTGGAGCTCTACAGCTCAGAGTTTCTCCTAGGCCTGGTGGTCCACATTTTGGTCAATGCCAGGCTCTCAAAGCGGAATTCAACAGAGGAGAAACAACGTGGACATGGCTTTAAACACTATGAATCAATGTATTTCCACGTCAGTCTATTATGTTTGGTCGTGAAGAACTAAGCATCAGCAAGGCCCTCATGGCTGTGCAGATTTTAGATCCATTTATAGAATCGTGGAATGGTTTGGGCTGGAAAGGAGCTCAAACCCATCTAGTACCAACCCCCTGCCATGGGCAGAGACACCTCCCACTGGATCAGGGCGCTCAAAAGAAAGACTCCTATGGATTGAGTCCATAGGAGGCCGTGAAGATGATCCGAGGGCTGGAGCACCTCCTGTACAAGGACAAGCTGAGAGAGTTGGGGTTGTCCAGCCTGGAGAAGAGAAGGCTCTGGGAAGACCTTAGAGTAGCTTCCAGTACTGAAAGGGGCTCCAGGAAAGCTGGGGAGGGGCTCTTGGTCAGGGAGTGCAGGGATAGGACGAGGGGGAATGGTTTTCAGCTGAAAGAGGGGAGACTGATATAAGGTCTTAGGAAGAAATGTGAGGGTGGGGAGGCGCTGGCCCAGGTTGCCCAGAGAAGTGGTGGCTGCCCCATCCCTGGAGGTTTTCCAGGCCAGGTTGGATGGGGCTTTGAGCACCTCATCCAGCAGGAGGTGTCCCTGCCCATGGCAGGGAGTGGAACTTTATGGGCTTTGAGGTCCCTTCCAACCCAAACCATTCCTTGATTCTATGATCTGTGCCACCACCTTCTGGGGAAAATGGGGGGGATTTGCAGGGCTGTGCATGCGCAGACACACAGACAGACACACAACTACACACAGGCACACTCACAGACACACAGACACTTCTTGTCTCTTCCCTTGCCACCCATGTCTCCCCTCCTTTCCCAGCACTGTCACCAGTATCCCAGCATCAGTATCTCAGGGCTTCGAAAGCAGTGACACAACCTCAAGCTTTTTTTTTCCCCAAACAGCCTTAAATTCCCCCATGGTGGCCAAAGCCCTGGAGATGTGAGAAGATGGCTTGGGATGCAGCCAGTGAAGCAGGAAAAGGTGCTGGGTGTGAGGGAAGAGCCTGGCATTGCCCAGCCCTGGCACCAAGGAGCCCAGGTTCTCCTCAGGCTGCAGAAGGGTTGCTGTCTGGGAAGTTGAGCTGCGTTCCCACCACTAGAACCTCAGAGCTGCTGGCTCTGCTCCGGGTGGAAGGGATTTCCCGGTTGCTCTTCTCGCAGAGGTGCCGGGGCTGTCAGGGGGAGCTGTCCCTGTGTCAAGATCCAACCTCTGCCCAGGCGTGAGCTCTGTCCTGGCGCTGCTCACAGCCACTGCATCCCTGCGCAGCAGCAGCCGGAGGCGGGGGAGGGTGAGAGAGCTGCAGGATTCTGAGGGATGAAGCCAGGGATAAAGTGATCCCAATTACAGAGAGGGCAAAGGAAAGAGCCCTGGGCAATATAAGCACTGACCTGAGTGTGATGAGAGTGAAATCCTGCTCTGTCACAGCGTTCCATGGGGATTACAGGGACGGGGAGCAGTGATTCAGGCTGAGCCAAAGTCTTTTGGGCTGGTCTGGTTTGAACCAGATCCACCCCCAACTGACCCACATCTCCCTCTTCAGTTGGCGGCTGAAGGGATTTCTGAGCTCAGTGGTGCTGATGAGGAACTGGGAAAAGGAAATCTAGGAGTTCCTCCCTGTTCCGGGGTGGTTAATAACGCTTGGAAAGTGAGGGGACCCGAGAATAATCGCTGAGCACCAAGGCTTGGCCAGCTGAGGCACGTGTGGGAGACACAAACGCATGACCTAAAGAGCCATGGAACAGCTGTCAGGGACTTGGTGAAGGGTAAAATTGGGAACACGGTGTAGGGAAGTGGGTTTTCATGTGAAAAATCTCAGGAAAGGGCCCCAAGCTCAGCGCTAAGCAGCAGCGTTGAGGCAAAAAGAAACAGAACAGCTGTAATCTAGGCAGTGCTTTGAGAGCAGGGACCGCATCCTCGGCAGCAGCTGCATCACAAACTCATCCCACGCACCAACAGACAGGTCCTGAGCTGGAGGCTCAGCACTGCTTGTGAATTACAGCCAAGCCTGTTCTGTGGTGAACCTGGTGCTGGTGCTGAACAGCCCCTAGACAGGGCGGGATGATCAACAAGCAGGGGCCATCCGGAGGGTGTTTTACTATAGCTGGGAATACAGGAATAAGGACCGCAGCTCGGTCAGATGGGGCTGACCACACTGAAGCTAAATTCCCCCATTCCTGGGAAGGAAGAGAGCTGCCCCCTCCCTCATGCCCCTGAGCTGAAAGAGGGGAGACTGAGGTGAGATCTTAGGAAGAAATGTTTCACTATGAGGGTAGGGAGGCCCTGGCCCAGGTTGCCCAGAGGAATGGTGGCTGCCCCACACCTGGAGCTGCTCAAGGACAGGTTGGACCACCCTTACCCAGTGGTTGCTCTCTCCAGCAAAGCAGAGGTTCGCTTTCCCAGCTGTTTCCAGACACTGAAGGAATCTCGATCCAAAAAGGCAATGCAAGTCCTATTTTAGTAATCCATTTTCCTGGCAAAGGTCACAGCTACAGCTTCCGCAGCAGGGGCAGGAGAGTCCCCACCAAGGGACAGACAGAGGTGACTCATCAGCCACTGACTCCTGAGAGATGGTTGCATCTGCAAGGCAGAGCATGGGTCTGCACAGAGCTGCCCATCCCCTTTCCCGGTGGGATTAACCCTTTGGGGCTGGGGGAGAGTAGCTGGCAGCCACCCTGCACAGATCCACACCCACCAGGAACAGCTCCTTCTCACACAGAGCAGCCTCAAAGCTCTGGGGATCCTTCACTTGCCCCATTCCGATGCCTCCAGTTGGAGGACTCAGTGATTGTCTGTTTTGCTCCCTGTTTTCCCCAGCACGATGTATTTTCTCCACAGCTTCTGACCACTGACATTTTCACCACACAATCCATTACAGCCCCAACGTTCCGGATGCTGACGTTCAAGGCAGAGTTAGAATTGGGTTTCCCCCCCGTGCACCATTTTATATTGATGTACATTTGAATTCCATAATTTTTATCGCCTGATCTCTTTCCGCAGTGGCCCCCATCCCAAAACCCATGTAGCACCAGCAAACTCCTAATGAGTGCAGACCCTGTGCAGCACCCTAAGGTCTTCTGCTGCAGAGACTGCTGCCTCCTACCTTTGCTCCTTACCTTTGAGAAAATGATTTCTCTCTGTAAGACCTCACCTCCTATTCCAGGGCTGCTTGCTTTCTTCAGGAGCCTTTACTGACAAGCCTTGCCAAAGACCTTTGGGAGATCCAGGTGGATGGTCATAGAATCATGGAATGGTTTGAGTTGAAAGGGACCTTAAAATCCATCCAGTTCCACTCCCATGCCATGGGCAGGGACACCTCCCACTGCATCACAGGGCTCAAATCCCCATCCAGCCTGGCCTGGAACACCTCCAGGGATGGGGCAGCCACCACTTCTCTGGGCAACTTGGGCCAGGGCCTCCCCACCCTCACATTTCTTCCTAAGGCCTTATCTCAGTCTCCCCTCTTTCAGCTGAAAACCATTCTCCCTTGTCCTCTCCCCGCGCTCCCTGATCGAGAGCCCCTCCCCAGCCTTCCTGGAGCCCCTTTCAGTACTGGAAGCTGCTCTAAGGTCTTCTCAGGGCCTTCTCTTCTCCAGGCTGGACAACCCCAACTCTCTCAGCTTGTCCTTGTACAGGAGGAGCTCCAGCTTGCCCAGGGACCTGCCTCTTCACCATGGACCTTTCTGGACTGAGTCTGACCCTGGTTACCCCACCAGATCTCCTCTTGACCCACAGCTTGCCCCGGGACCTGCCTCATCACCATCAATGTGCGTGATCTGGGCTCTGAACTTGGTGACCATCTGTGAGTCTGCTCTGCTTGCCTCTCAAGTACTGTGGCTGATGAGAGAGCTGCATTGCTGGCCGCCAGGTTCTGGTCAGTCCCAACTTCAGCCCTTCTGCTCCCTGGCAGTGGGCTGGGTATACAAAACCAGCTGGCGAGAATTCAAAGCCCAGGCAAGACTTCAGGGCATTCACTCCTCTTTTCGTTACCAGCGCGGTCCTGTGATCAAAAGCTTCTGGTTTTACGTGGCCTTCACGTCCCTTGAGCCCTGGGCATAACCAGTCCGTGTCCATGTCCGTGGCATAGCTGGACACAGGTCCATCCGTGCTGGGTGTGTGGAGCTTCATTAATGGACAAGGTGGAACTGCTGGGGAATGCGATGCTCAGTGGCAGGTCTGCAAGAGCCCGAGAGCAGAGGAGAAGGCACGTAGGGATGTAGAGATTCTAGACCTCACCGTCTTCAGGGAACTGGCAAATGGGATGCTGTAGGATCAGGGAGGTAAACGGGATCCGGTGGGATAAGGGAGCTGGTAAATGGAATTCTGTGGGGTTGTAGGAACAATGTTAGGAAACCCTCAGTTCAGTTCCTTGCGATGTGCGGGGCGGGGGGGGTGTACGCTGGGGCGGGGGCGTGCCGAGACCACGGCCACGAGCTCCTATGAGACGGGTGGGATCGTAGAGGGGGCGTGTCGATCGGCTGTGGGCGGGGCTCGCCAAGACCCCGCCCCCGCGGTATAAGCGGTGCGCGGGGTGCCGGTGCCGGTGCCGGGGGCGATGGCGGTGCGCTGCCTCCTGCTGCTGCTGTGCGGCGCCGCGCTCGGGCCCGCCGTGCACCTCGACTTCGCCGAGCATCGCAGCCAGGCGGCCAAGATCAAGGTCAACCCCCGCGGCAATCTCTGGGCCACAGGTACCGGGCGCCGCGACACGCGAGCCCTCCCCTCGGGTCCCTTGTGCTCCCCCCGGACCTCCGGGTGGGATGCTGGGCTCGGCAGGACCCAGGCAGGGATGCAGCCCCCACATCCCTCGGTGATGTGTCCAGCGCGTCTCTAACCCCAGAGACCCCATCAGCAGCATCCCCAAAGTTCCACGTGGAATGTGGAGCCGGGGTTGCTGGGTTTCTCCTCGCTCTGTTGCACTTGGCTCATTTAATGTGGTTTGCTCGGTGCCTCTTGTGCGCTCGTACCAACTCGTGCGGTATCGGATAACGGCTCAGCCAGTGCTGGTGCAGACACAGGGATTGCCTTGCAGGTCACTTCATGGGCAAGAAGAGCGTCACGGGCTCCCCGCACCTGGAGCCGCCTGAGGAACCTGCTGTGCCCACAGCCTTTGGTCCCCCTCTCCGAGCCTTGCTGGAGGAGATGGTGGAGCTGCTCACCCAGGAGCTCCTGAAAACCCTCTTGCGAGAGAGACTTTTGGATGAGAACCAAGGAAAATACGACCTCGCTGACCAGGTGAATATTGACCAAGAGGAGGGAGATACTCAGAGCAGGGAGGTGGTGGAGGTGTTAATCCAGCCTTGCTGGAGATGGGAGCATCTGCATACCTGCTAAAGGTGTATTTCCCACCTTTCTGCTCCTGTTAACCTTCTTTAAACCGCTTGAGGGGCAGAGGAGAAGTCTTCCTAGGCTTGTGGCTAGCTTGATGCAAGGATGAGCAAGGGATGCTGCAATGGAGCTGTGGCAGCCGTAATCTCCAGCCCAGGGGTTGTTAATAAGCATCTGGGTCTTCCTTGGCCGGATGCAGGAGACAGCTGGCTGCTGTGAAGAAATCTCCCCTTTTCCAGCCACTGCAGGGACAGGGAAATCCTTTCTCCCCTCTGTTTCTGTAGAGAGGGGCCAAGATGGACACAGCTCTGCGTGTGAAGAAAAGGACCCTGTCCTGCAAAGAGATCTGGGACTTCAGATGCCCCCGTTGTGGGTCTGTGTTGCTGTGGTCAGGGTCCCTCATGATGCTTCGTTCGCTTGCCTTGCAGAGGGGAGCTGTGTGTCAGTTGTTCCACTGGGGAGCTGGCAAGAACTCCACTTTTCCTGCTTGCATCCACAGATCCTCAGCCTCCTCTGTGTGGCTTTTGCCTTGGTGCTCACCAAGCTCCTTACAGAAAACCAGCCCCTTAGAGCAATGCTCACACACATCCTCACACAGAGTGTGGAGATGGAATTGCTTGGTCCATGGGACTCTCGCCCTGTCTGGTCCCTGTGGACACTTACTGAGAGCCTCAAGGGCATTAAATCCTCGTACACGTGTCCTATGTGTGCTGTCCCGCTGAGCTGCCATGCTCAAGGAGCTTGCACGAAGGGAAAGCTGCTCCTCTCATCCAGGATTAGTGCTTGCTCCTATTCTTTGTTTTTTTTGGGAAGGCAGAGATGGAGCAGAGTTTGTGGGGATGGGAGCCTGGGTGGCACTGATTGTTCAAGCCCCTTCTTGACTCAATTTCTGTAGACTGTGGTAACCAGAGGCTTTCCTAGAGCTGGTCCCATTAGGATAGAGGGCATTCCAGCATGAAGATGCAGCCGAAGACACACCCCACCCTGCTCCCCTGTGTGCCGTGACCACTGTGTAGCTGCAGCTTTTGCTTGTCAGAGGTGGCTGGAAGGGAGGAGAGGGCTGGGAGGTTCTTGACCCCTGGCAGACTTGGAGGAGGGTGTTTTCTGAGAGATAATGGGAGAGCTGGTGGATGTCTTGCCATTCCTCATCTGTGAAGCCATCCATGAGCATGAAGTGTGAGTTTGATAAAAGTCATCCTTGTGGCTCTCTTCTGCGTGGGGAAAATTGTGTGGTCACCCCTGGGACCACAGAGGCTGCCCTGAGCGCTGGTGCCATTAGTTGGGAGCCGGTACCCTGCTGACACTCATTCCTGGTGCTCAAAGGCAGGTCCTGGCCAGGGGCAGCACCCAGCACTGGCCATCAGCCTTTGGGGTGTCCAAGCTCTGCTGCTGGAGGACAGTTTGGCTCGTGGTCAAGCAGCTGCTGGCTGTTGGGGGGTGGGATACCCTGCATACGCGTGACATCGCAGCATGGGTGCCCGACGTGCAGCCGGCTCCCACCCCTCACCTTCCCCTCCCAATGCCTCTCCCTGGCCGGTGCCCTGGTGTGAGGATGGGGGCAGGGAGACCTTGCTGGGTAGGAGGCCTGATTCTGACCTTTGGGAACATCTGAGCACCTCACTAGGCTCAGCTCCTGCCTTCCTACTCCTTTCGTCACCCCAGGGCATCCTCACCCCTGAGCTGCCAGCTGATATTCCAAGTCTGCTGCTCCCCGGTGCCTTTGAGTGCTGCCTGTGCTTTACCTCTCTGTGGAACCTTATATTTTTTCCTTGCTCTGGTGGGTGACACGGTTATTTCTGCCCCCCAGAAGCTTTCTCCCTTGGTTGCAACTGTTGTAGGATGCTGGGGTCAGCATCCAGCCTGCACCTGAGCTGCTCTGTGTGCCTGATCGTTCACAAACAGGATCTTCCTGACTGTAGAACCTCTCTGGGCATTAAATGCATTAAATAAAAGAAGTCTTCTTGCTGGCTCTGCCCTGACATGTGTTTGTCCTGCCTGCTGCCACTGGGTTCTGCCTCGAGATGTTTCCCATCCCTCTGTGAAGTGGCAGCCTGTGTGCTGCTCTGTGGAGAAGGGGTTTGCAAACAGGGAATTGCTGGTTTTCAGCCACAGGTGGCAGACAGGGCTCGGATCTCAGCAGGGCTCGGATCTCAGCATGCTGGGGCTTCGCGGCCACCGCGTTGCTGTGTGCAGTGAGGATTTGGCAGGAGAGTATCATCCCCATCCCTTGCCATCTTCTACCAATGCCCATGGCAGGGAGTTTGGAAGTGGATGATCTTTAAGGTCTCTTGGAACCCAAACTGTTCTGTGATTCTATGATTCTTGGTGAGTAGCAGCATTTCTTCAGGAGACGGACAGGGTGAGACCATAGAACAGCTCCAGGGGTATGGGGAGAGCCCTTCTGCTGCCCTGTGCAGCTCTAGAACCTCGGGGCAGAATGCAACGCCACAAAGTCTCTCAGGAACTCTTTCTTGCTGTGGTTTGTGTCTTTTTTGCCTTCTCGTATAGCTCTCTGCTGAATCAGATGCTGAGCCTGCTCTTGTTCCTCAAGCCCAACTCTGTAGTGAAGTTTGTCTCCGGTGCGTCAGTTGTGGTCCAGCTGTTGGAGCATGGGATGGGAGACAGGAGCCAGGTTTCTGGCTCTTCCATTCGTGTGTGCTGTCCCAAGCCACCCCTGAAAGTGCCACCAGGGTCCAGCATGGGACATTTATCTGATCTTTTCCTCTCTTCATCATGGAGTTCAGGGATAGGATGGAGGGAACGGTTTTCAGCTGCAAGAGCGGAGATTGAATTGAGATCTTGGGGAGAAATGTTTTGCTGTGAGGGTGGGGAGGTCCTGGCACAGGTTGCCCAGAGAAGTGGTGGCTGCTCCATCCCTGGAGGTGTTCCAGGCCAGGTTGGATGGGGCTTTGAGCATCCTGATCCAGTGGGAGGTGTCCCTGCCCATGGCAGAGGAGTGGAACTGGGTGGACTTTGAGGTCCCTTCCCACCCAAATCATTCTGTGATTCCCTAATCTGCCCTGTGATCCAGCAGGTGATCCTGGTGGAGCTGCTCACGGGACGCCGTGTCTCACACCTGTGCCTTTTCTTGTAGGAGACAGGGCTGTTAACAAAGGTGCTGGAGAAGTATTTCTCAAGCTGAAGCAGCGCAGCCGTGGAGGATGAGGTCTGCGGGCTCGGCACATGGAGGAGAGCATCGTCCTTGTGGGTTACTGTAGCAACATCACTTTTATTTATTCACTCTGTAATATTGTTAATAGTGATTGCTTGTACGAGAAGCAGAGCCTGGCTGTACATTTCCTGTGTGTCTTCTGCTGTCGTGATCCCTGGTGTCCCTGGGAATAAATCCAACTCTTTGCACAGACGCACTCGAACATTTCTGGGGGGGGTGGGCAGGAAGCCTGGCAGGAGGAGCAGGGAGGGGGGGGCCGCCTGGTGGGGGATGGAGGGGAGTTCCTACCTCTCAGCAGCCAGGAGGGGGTGGGATGGATTCAGCCCTTCCAGCCTCTCCTTGCTGAAGGAGACCTGAACTGCTGCGTGATGGAATTATAAGCTTGGATGAGCTGATGACACTTCTTGCTACTGGAGCATCTTTATAACCTTCTTCACTGGAGATATTACCAGCCCACAAGTGTCCCTGCCTTGTGAGACCCCAGGGTCTACTCCAAGCTCACTGGCCTTGGCTGGACCTTCTTCTGCTGTCCTGCAGGTGCTGGCCATTAATGCTTGGCTGATGGCTGTGCCAGCTTTGGGATGATGCTTGGTGCACCTTCACCTTGCACATGTAGTGAAGCACTCACAGGGGCAGAGTTACCCCCCACCCCCCCCACCCCGGGGGCCTCTGTGGCGCAGAACAACTGGAGAGGGACACAAAATGAGCAGTGGAGCACAGCCCCAGGAACAGGCTGTGGTCGTGCTCCTTCTCTAAGTGCTGCTCATAGATAGACAGCATGTGCCCCAACCATCCATGGAGATGTCCTCAGGCAGAGCTAGACTTGGCAGCAGATCCCAAATTGATGCCATAAACGAAACCATAAGCTTTTCTCCCCCTTTCAGTTCTGCTAAATATGACCTTTGACCTCCTGCCAAATTGAACCTAAACCCTCGAGCTCCTGCACGGAGCTAAGCCAAGAGATGACCCAGCATCTGAACACGCTGATGCCCAGCGGATGGGAGAACTCACGGTCAGAGACTCCTTGATCAAGAGCCCCTCCGCAGCTTTCCTGGAGTCCCTTTCAGTACTGGAAGCTGTTCTAAGGTCTCCCCAGATCCTTCTCTTCTCCAGGCTGAACAACCCCAACTCTCTCAGCCTCTCCTCCCACAGGAGGTGCTCTCGGCTCATCTCCATGGCCTCCTCTGGACTTGCTCCAGTAGATCCATGTCCTTCCTATGCTGAGGACTCCAGAAGTGGACAGAGGGCTCCTGGTGGGCGTCTCACCAGAGCAGAGGGAGCAGAATCCCCTCCCTCTCCCTAATGATTCCACTGCTTTGGATGCTGCCCAGGATATGGGCTATTTGAAGGCTGGATTTGGTAGTTAAAATCCAAACACTGTTCAACTTGCTTGCCTCAAACATTGCCTTCAAAACCTGGTGCTCCTCATCAAAGTCCCCAGCGCTGGGGCCCTTCATCCTTCAGGACAGTGGTGCCAAGCTAGGAGGGAGTTTTTTGGGAGGCATGCGGTGATGGTTCAGGTCATGCCAAGCCCCACCTTCCTCACTGGTACAGTTGTGCAGCTGCAGTCCCTAGGGAGACCATTACCTTGGAGCTTGGAGCTCTTCCATATTCTCCATCCTGCTGGTGAACAGCCCACCTGCAGCACCACAGCAGCTTCTCTTCCTTTCTTGAGTCCTTCATGGTTTCCTACACACCCAAGAGGTGTCCCACTGTCCCCCTGCAGTCTCTCATGCCTGGGACTGCAGGAAGCCTTCTTCCAGGCTTGCTGTTGTGCACTGAGATGTGGATGACCCCCAGGTTGCCTTTCATTAGCTGTAGCAAAGCCTTAGCTTAAAACTAATTAAAAGCAAGAAAAGTAATGACTTAGTGTATTGTGTTTGACACTGGAGCAGACCAGATGCCTCTCAGCTGGCAGTGTGATGGACCAACAGCCTGATGGGACTCCTGACCTGATGTCGTGGGATGTGTCCCACCCAGGCAAGCTCATGGAATGGTGAGCGGATTCCTGACCATCACAGCAGAAACCTGCCACGAACTGCCCAGGTGAGATTCTCATTCTCCCACTCACTCAGCAAGAACCTGTCTGTCTGTCCCCCATCGCTCTCTTGTGGGTCGAGGGAAAGGTGGGGAGGTCACTTGGTAGTAGACAAAACAGACTCAACTCAGGGAATTTAACTTAACATATCATTGATTAATATAATGGAAATATTTGAGTTCTGATTCAGATTTTGGAAACAAAGACCCCCATCATTTTCCCGCTCAGGGAAAGCACCTCTCCTCCCATTTGCCAGGCTCAACATTGCTCCTGGCAACTCTTCTCCTACATGTTACCACCACAGGTCATGCTCTGTCCCCTTGGTGATGGCAGGGGAATGTGGTCAGGCCATAGCAGTTTCCTCTCTGCTGCTCCTTCCTTCTTACTCTTTTCCTGTGCTTTGCTGTGACAGCTCAACACTCACATCTCCCCTTGGGGACCTGCCTTTGGAGATGTACATGCTCCAGCATGGATCATTCACAGGCAGCAGAGAGGTTCCTGCTCCACCAGGGACCACTGCTTCATCCTCCTCTGAGCGGCTCCGTAGACCACTGGAGGAATGCAACACCAGGTGTTGCTGAGAGGCAAAGTGTCCAGGACACCATCCGAGAAGCACAGGACAGCTCAGGCTGGAGAGGACCTCATCAGATCTCTAGTCCAGCCACCTGCTCCAAGCAGCGTCAGCTCTGGTCAGTCCGGGTTACTCAGGGCTTTGTCCCATTAGGTCTTGAGAACATCCAGGTATGAAGGCTGGGTGACCTGCTCTGCTGCTTGGCTGTTTGTGGCACCTTGGGGACTGGGTTTAGTTGGCACTTTGGGGCTGGGCTGACGGTGGGACTGGAGGATCTGAGAGGGCTTTTCCAACCTCAGTGATTCCGTGAGGCTATGAATGCTTCTACTTCTTCCACACAGGTGAGCAACCACTCAAACCCCAACCCCTCTTCAATTTAAATTAGAATCTGGGAGGCTCAGAAAAACTTTTGAGGAATAGTATTTTTTTGGCAATTTGCTTGCTCTGCCCCAGCATCCACCTTTCTGACATTTATCTGCACTGTGCCCCATCACTTAGCAGGACATTGAGATGACAACATGTACTCACAGCCCAGAAAGCCAAACTGTGTCCTGGGCTGCATCCAAAGCATGGGACCAGCAGAGAGAGGGAGGGGATTCTGCCCCTCTGCTCCACTCTGGTGAGACCTCACCTGGAGCCCTGGGTCCGCTTCTGGAGTCCTCAGCACAAGAAGGAGATGGATCTGTTGGAGAGAGTCCAGAGGAGGCGGTGGAGATTATCCAAGGGCTGGAGAAGCTCCCGTACAAGGACAAGGTTGAGAGAGTTGGAATTGTTCATCCTGGAGAAGAGAAGGCTGTGGGGAGACCTTAGAGCAGCTTCCAGTACTGAAAGGGGCTCCAGGAAAGCTGAGGAGGGGCTCTTGATCAGGGAATGCAGGAATGGAACAAGGGAGAACGGTTTTCAGATGAAAGAGGGGAGATTGAGGTGAGATCTTAGGGAGAAATATTTTCCTGTGAGGGTGGAGAGGCCCTGGCCCAGGTTGCCCAGAGAAGGGGTGGCTGCCCCATCCCTGGAGGTGTTCAAGGCCAGGCTGGATGGGGCTTTGAGCACCCTGATCCAGTGAGAGGTGTCCCTGCCCATGGCAAGGGATGGAACTGGCTTTGAGGTCCCTTCCAACCTAGATAATTCTATGATTCTGTATTCTTTGGGGTTTTCAGGACCAAAACTTTGTGTTCAGGCCCGGGAAATGAGCAAATTCTTCAGCTTTTCATTTTTTCTGCCTTTGTTCCCTTGCTGTCCTGGTTCAAGGCTGCCCCTCCACGCTGCTGCTTGGCCCCAAGAAGTTGCTCACAGCCAATCTTGCTGCTTCTGCACACCTTAAGCAGGGATGCAATGAGGGCAATGACTCAACTGTTCATGACATGGACATCTGTGGTTGGATTTGGTCTCCTGGACTTGCCCAATAGCCCTATGGCCTTGGTATGACCCCAGAGATAGGAATAAGACTGAGGCGATGTAATTGAAGTGGAGAAAAGCCATCTTTACAACCTGTATTTCTTTCTATTTCGCTGTGGATCTGCCCTCTGGGGAAAAGCTGGCTCAGCAGGGTGGTTGTGGAAGTCCTCCACCACCACTTGGTGTCATGAGCGTCCCAGACTTAGGTAAGTGTTCCCTGTCCCGTTCACTCACACAGGACCGGTTCTCTTGCTCTGCCCTCAGCAAAGACAGGAAAGCTGGGGAGGGGTCCTTGATCAGGGGGTGCGGGAACAGAACAAGGGAACAGTTTCCAGCTGAAAAAGGGGAGACTGAGATGAGATCTTAGGGAGAAATGTTTTCCTGTGAGGCTGGGGACGCCCTGGCCCAGATTGCCCAGAGATGTTGTGGGTACCCCATTCCTGGAGGTGTTCAAGGCCAGACTGGGTGGGGCTTTGAGCACCCTGATCTGGTGGGAGGTGTCCCTGCCCATGGCAGGGAGGTGGAACTGGATGGGCTTTGAGGTCCCTTCCAACCCAAACCATTCCATGATTCTATGAAATATCCCAAGACAAAGTACAACTGTTTGCTTGACACAAACAAAAAAATAATAATCCATGGACCTCTGCTTGCACTCCATCACCAAACTCCAAAACTCATCAGGGTGATGGAGAGTAAGGGGAGGAGGTCCGTGGATTATTATTTTTTCTTATTAAGCAAGCAGTTGTACTTTGTCTTAGCCCTGTTGTGTTTTGTCCTGGCTGCTCTAGAATTGTTTTAATCCATTGAAGACCAACATCTCATCTCTGCCAAGAAGAGGTGCTGCAGAGAGAGCCCTACAGAACTGGCTGCATCACCATCCCCGGAGATGTTTAAAAGGTGGGCAGATGAATTTCTGAGGGACACGATTTAGTAGGTGGACAGGTATGGGTGGACAGGTATGGCTGGACTCGATGATCTCGGAGGTCTTTTCCAACCACTTGATTCTATGATTCTGTGAAAAAAGGCTTTGCTGCTCTGTAGCTGGGGAGGTCCATCTCTAGCCTCAAGCACCTTCATTGCAGTCCGAGGTGGGGTAGCATTGCTCTGGGCATTAATTTCAAGGCTGGCAGGTGACACTAGAGTAGAGCTCCATGGAAAATGTAGATCTCTTTAATTAGGTTGCTAACAACAGAGATTACAAGAGAAAAGTTCTCCCTAAGTTGCAGCCTAGGCCGAAAGTGCTAATTACCACACGACGCTTCGTTAACAAGTCCCAGCAGAGCCTCAGATCACTGATGGTTACATCAGACTGGCAAGAATGGCTGTTGTCTGTGGGGACAGTTCCCCAGGGTGGGATGGCAAAAGCCCTACTGAGATATGTCCCAAAGGCCAATGCACTTCCTGCTCCACCTGCTGGGGCAGCCAAGCTCCGTTGGATGAGCAGGGCCCTCAGGGATGAGGCTGGAGAAGCAGTCTGGGAGCTGGGAGCCCTACTTGCTTTTTAGTGGAGAGGCAGCACCTCTAACGCAGATGCAGGGTGGGAAGTGACGTCCTCGCCATCTCCTCCGTTCTCCCAGGGCATCAGAGTATCCCTCTGCTCCAGCAGCTGTTGCAGAGTTGTGACACTGGGATCAGGGAGGGGTATAAGTGGCACCTAGGTCTGTGAGACAGGACAGAAGGGCTGGAGCTGTAGCCCCTGATCCAGGCTGGGCAGTCCCAGCAAGAGGCATAATGCTTGGGAAGGACAGGGACCGGCCCCAACCCCACACCAGGGTGTCCCCTTCCCCATCCCAGGCAGTGGTCTCAGTGCCCACAAGGTCAAACATAAGGTCTGTGGTTGGGAGGACAATGGGGCAGCTGGGTTTCTGTCCCCTGGGTCTCTGGGAGCGTGTGGAAACCTGCACAAGTGCTGGCATGAGCTGTGAGCCTGTTTGGGGCTGTGAGCAATGGTGATTCCCCAAGGAATATGCTCTTCCTGGCATGTGCCTCTGAATGTCTAGGCCATAGGAGTCCTGCTCCTCTCCTACATGAGGGCTCCTGGAAGGACCAGAGGGCAGAACACAACACAATTTCTGGATGAGTATTTCCTCAAAGTGTGGCTGAAACCCCTCCTGCTTCAATTCCCACTCGGGTGGTGCATGGCTCCTGCTCACCTCTGCCTCCATCTCCTGGCAGACCTCTCAGCTGACCCTGAGCAATCTCCCTCAGGAGATACAAAACCCCGCTCACTGGGCCAATAGTGGGCAGCAACACATTCCCCTTCTCTCAAAATCTTTAACTGACTTCCAAGCAGAGCTGGAAAAAAAGATCCTTATTGCAAATACATCTAGAGACAAACCATGGCCATGGTACCACAAACTTCTGCTCAGCTAGCTGGAAACTGGCCAGAGGGGTCCCTCTGTCCTTCCTCTTGTTCCACCCTTCAAGCTGCTCCATCGTGGGTCATGCATCTGCTTCAAGGAAACCTAGGCAAGGAGCTGCATCAAAGCATCAGGATGGGACAGTGGACAGACTCCATCACAACAGAACTTCAGCCTGAGCCCAGCTGCAGCATCCATTATTGGCCTCAAGTTGCACCAGGGGAGGTTTAGATTGGATATTGGGAAAAATTTCTAAACTGACAGAGTGGTGAAGCCCTGGCAGATCCTGTCCAGGGCAGTGGTGGAGTCTCCATCCCTGGAGGGGTTCAAACACTGTGTGGCTGTGGCACTTGGGGACCGGGTTTGGTTGGCACAGTGGGGTTGGGCTGGGTGAGCTGAGAAGGCTTTTCCAACCTCAATGATTCCATGAGTCTATGATTCTCTGTGCCAGGGATCAGGACAGAGGAGTGATGGGGAAAGCCAGGGCAACACCTGGACACAAACACCATGTCTGTCACCAATGGGTCTTGCAGAAGTCCTCTGAGTAAAGGGTGGCCTCTTGGTGCTCCTGCTGCACCCCTAGAACTGCCTCCCTGCCCAGACACGGCCCCGAGCCTTCCTTGCCTTGGTTGCCAGCACCACGAGAGGTGATGCCTGGTCCAACACTGCATGGCTGCTTGTGCAAGTGGTGATGGTTGTTTCTCCCCTCACCCACACCTCCCTCTGGTGACTTGGATCGGGTGACTCATCCCTAATCACCCCATCCATCGCTGGCAAGCGAGTGGAACAGAAGCTGCCCAATAGAAGAGGGCTGCCCAAGGGCGGGCAGGGTGCTGAGGGTGGGAGCAGCACCCTGAGCAGGAGGCTGCGAGCTCCAGGCAAGTAAGAACAAGTCCTCAGACCTGTTCCCATGACATACACACCTTCACTTCCTGCAGAAACACACTGAAAATTGGAACGAGAGGAAAAACACCCAAGCCCCAGTTATCATCGTGGTCTCAGGCACCCTGTAGGACCTCTTCGTGGATACAGAGTGGTGGATGAGGGTGTAAATCCAGCAGTGTTCACACTCTTGCCAAACCAATATCCCATCAGCACTGCAGGGAAGTGGAGCATCCCCCTATACACCACCACCACAGCCCCTTTCCATCACTGCTG
Source organism: Tapera naevia (assembly GCA_033556795.1). NCBI lineage: Eukaryota > Metazoa > Chordata > Aves > Cuculiformes > Neomorphidae > Tapera > Tapera naevia. The sequence goes on from JAUMJJ010000353.1 coordinate 1,304,074, forward strand.
GGGATGGATGAGGGAAGCAGAGCAGCCCTGATATCCTTGCACCCAATAGCTGTGTTGCTGGCAATGGGACATCTCCCCAGAACCCAAGCTTGTGATGCTCATCTGAACTGCACAAAATCCAACAGCAGCCTGATCTCTTCCCCAGGCAAAGCCCATGCCTTGCTCTGGACACGCTGCTGCAGAGCCCATCCCTCCACAGCCTCTCCCAGCTCCAGTGATGGTTTGACCCCTAGTGACACCCCAGGTACCACCTCATACTGTTGTATTTTTCACCCAGTCTGTCGGTTCCCAGCCATCTCCTTGCTTCTCTCTCTCCCACTCTGGAAGGAGAGGTATGCCCACCTTTCCAAGGGGTCTGTGTGTATCCAGCAATCGCCCCTCAGGATCTGCAACATCTGTTTTAGAGTCCACGTCTCCCTCTGCTTTACAGACACTGTTGGAGGTGGAGCTGACACCACATCCCTGGCATTGCCTGCACAGGCAGACAGGGCTCTGCACACCAATTCCCCAGCCATGTCCTCCTCACCACCCTTTATTTCATTTTTTGAAACAAGAGGGACTCAGTGTTTGTACTGGGCAGCACCAGTCTGGCACTTGAGGGGAAATGGTAAAGTCTTTGGCCAGAAATGCCTTTTTACCTGCTGGGCATGAACCTAAGACATGTTTTTCCATCCCTCTGCCTAAGAGGTGGGAAGCACAAATTCAGGGCTCCCAGCCAGGCCATCCATTGGGATGCAGAAAGCAATGCCCAGGGGATGGCAGCAACTGTGCAAACGTCAGAGGGGAGGCCCCCAGATCATGGTCAGGAGAGTGGTTCTGCCCCGCTGGGGTCTCTTGGCATCAATGAACCCTGTTACATCCAGACAAGATGGTGAAAAATGAGCTGAAACCTCAAAAGCTGAAATATCCATGGGCTCCACACTGTGCCCAGGTTAGCAACCTGAGCATCTTCTGCATGACAGCCCTGGGACCCCCTGCAGATCTGTGTGTCTCAGCTGGGTCCCCTCTCAGCCGCTGTGTCACCTCGCCTGGTGACTGCCAGCTCAGCTGGGACCTTCCCAGGGAACCTCCCCTGGGGGATGGAGTCAGGAGCAGGGTCAGAGAGGAGATTGTGCAGCCAAATCCCCCACCAGATGACCTCAGCTGGGATGCTTCGAAGCCCTCTGCTGCTCTCCCCAGTGGGCTCCCGAAGAGCCTGGCAGCCCCAGGGTTTTCGTGGTTCTTCTGGGGTCACTCTCCTCCCCAGCGCCGCACGGCTCGGTGTCAACCCCCGTGCCTGCCCCAGGGGGTGCTCAGCTCTGCGTGGGGCTGCCCGATCCAGCTCTTCCAGAGGCGGGCACTGCCAAACACGCTGGGAGAAACAGCACCCTGACGCCAGCTGGCTGCTTGCCCACAGCCCAGGACGGCAGCGCGGGCAGACAGGCAGCGTCCTGGAGAACACCACGGCTCCCTGGATCACCCACAGCAGAGGTAGGCTCAGTGTGGGCATGGGGGCAGGTGTTCCTGCAGCCTGGGGGATGCTGAGCAACCCTTTCCTGGCAGGAGAAGTGCCTTGGCCAAGGGCTGTGGCAAAAAAAAAAAACATAGTGGGGTTCCAGAGCAGCATCCCTGCGCCTGCCACGGCTCCGCACTGCCTCCAGCAGCTCCTGGGACAGAGGGTGGGAGGGTGGTGATGGGTACCCTGCTGCCAGGCACAGGCAGTTTCTCTGTCCCTGCTGTTTCCTTGGATGGCAAGCACCCACAGGCAGGAGCCGGGCTGTTGATAAAGAGCAGACCCAGGGAGGGTGGGAGCAAAGGTGAGGGACCAGGGGTCAAGGACAGGCAGAGCAAGAGGCCCAGTGATGCGTGTACAACTTGTTTTCCAATCTTGGGGACAATCAGACCAGGAGATGCTCCAGTGACTCCAAATCTGCTTTGCTCTGAGTTGTAGCCTGGGGAGATGGATGGCTCCCATGGGAAAAGTCTGAGGACATGTCCAGATGTGGGACTGCAATGAGCACGGGCACCGGGGATGCATGCACAGCTGTGCCTGGGATAAGGAGAGAGCTGACAAGTGAGCAGGAGATGGCTCTGTGGAGAAGGCTGAGTGGGGTGGAAGTGTGGAGGTGACTTTTCTCCCCGTGGTCTCTGGGTGCGGATTTCTAGCCCTCTCAGGCAGCAGGATGACACTGTGGAACGGCTCCTTCCCCTTCTACCCCAGTGCCAATGCATGCTTCCCCTTCGACACCACCTGGGCCATCATCATCTCCATCTTCCTCTCCTTGCTGGCCACTTTCATCATCATCCTGCCAGGGATCCGGGGCAGAGGGGTAAGTGGAGGGGCAGGAGGAGCTCAGCCCTCTGGTCCCTGCCCTGAGCATCCCGCACACCTCTTCCTTCCCAGCCTCAGAAACAGACCTGGGGAGGAAACATGCGACCTGGTTGATGGCCAAAGCTCTGGATTCTCATGGGGGTTGAGCCCCAGCCCAATGTTTACCACCAGGCTGGAGGCACCACACTCCACCTTCCTGAATTTACAAGGCACCCAGGTCTAAGCTTGGCTGGATCTCTCTGTGAGCAAACCTGAGTGATTTCACAGCAGTGGAAAAACAGGGCGAGGCTCAAAGCCGTCGCCCCACCTTCCCCGAAACCCCAGTAAAGGAGGGGAGCACTGTGGAAGCCCCAGCACTGTGCATGGGGCTCTGCATGGCCCACAGACCCTGCTGCATGCTTGTCGCGTGCCTGGTGTTGCAGTGGGGTTGGCTGAGAAGCATCTCACCTGGAGGGGACACCCTGCAAAGCCCAGGTGCTGCTTTGGTCTCCAGCTGCCGATACGTCCAAACACGTGAGGTTTGGATAAGGGTGGCGATCCCAGCCCAGGACTATCAAAGTCTCCATCCCTTTCTCAGAAGGAAGGTGCCCCTGCCCATGGCAGGGGGGTTGGAACTGGATGATCTTTAAGGTTCCTTCCAATCCAAACCATTCTATGATTCTATGAAAGGGTGTGGTGTGACCTTCCCATATGGGCTGTTTTGATTTTCTTGTTCCACTCAGATCTCTCTGCTGCCTCCCTGACCCCGCAGGATGCTCATATCACGTGTCCCTCCACCTGCAGAGTCCATGGGGTGACTCCCCCAGGGAGGGACAGGCTGGTTTCTCACCAGCTGGCATTTCTACGTGACATGCTTCTTGCTGAGGTCCCCATGGCAAAATCTGAGACTTGTCCCTCAATTTTACTCTCCCCTCACAGCGACTCTTCTGGTTCCTGCGTGTGGTGGTGGCCCTCTTCGTGGGAGCAGTGGTCCTCAGTGAGTACTGGGGTCTTGGGACAGCAGCTCAAGGATGTCCAGGACATGGGGGAAAGAGAAGGGAGGGTGAGTAGAGCAGCCAAGCACCAAGTCCAATCTGTAGGATGTATTTATGTGGAAGACCAATGTTGGTTTGTATCTGGGACCTGGCTCCAGCAAGTGATGGGAGGTGCAATCACCCATTTGACTCCTTTTCAAAGGCAAATCACCTCCAGGGCAGTCATAGAAAGCCCACTGCCAGGGGACCCAGCCAAATTGGCAGGAGCTTGGATGAGGCCCAGTGCCCAGACAGCACTCAGAGAGTGTCCACACGCTAGTAGTGCTACCTCTAGGTCTAAGGGCTGCACTGGGTCCAGGGAGAAACCGACTCAAGTGGAGATTTCAGGGTCAGGGTTAATGCTGGGATGGGGTAGATGATGCTCAGGCCATGGTGACCATCACAGTAGGTGCTTCCTGCACTAGAGGTCTTGCCACCAAGCCATGACTAACCTTTGAAGTATTCACAGCCATACAGTTCACCAGGGACTGGGAGACCGGCTGGGTGACAGCGAATGCCTCCTACAAGTCCTTCAGCCGTGCCCTGGTGAACGCAGACATCGGGCTGCACATCGGCCTGGCGGGGCTGAACATCACGCTGGTGGGTGAGTGCATGTCATATCTGGAAGGATGGCCTTCAAGTTTGACCACAGTGCAGCTGGGTACTGGGATTGTGGATCTACCAGTCCCAAGGCTGCCTTCAAGGCTGAAAAACATCCTTAGTCTTCCTTATCTGGCAGGAAATCCAGTGAACCAGGTCAACGAGACCATCAATTACAATGAGCATTTTTCCTGGAGCTTTGATGCAGACTATGACCACAGCTATGGTGAAGGCCTGGAGAAGGGGCTGCCCAGCCCCATCCTCTATGTGGCAGAGAAGTTCACCGCGCAAAGCCCCTGCAGCACGTACAGGCAGTACCGCATCTCCGGCCACTATGCGTCCCTCACGCTATGGTGAGTTAGAGCTCAGCGGGAGATGGAAGGAACCAGGCAGAGCAGAGAGAGCTTGATGGAGCCATCCTTTTCCTTGCAAGGCCATGCCAAAGCCTTGGCTGGTCTCTGGTGCCCACCCTTCTACAGAACCAGGACTGCTCATTTTTCCTGGCATGCCCATCTCCCCACAGCCTTCTTCTGTATCCTTTGCCCTGATGTGCAAAATTGTGGTTGGAGAAAAAAATACTCTTCATTTAAAGGGAAGCAGATGCAGCTCTGTGAGGCTGATGGTGCAAGGACCTCACCCAGGCAAGATGTGGAGCCCTGATAAGACCAGCTGTAGACAGGTTCCTCTTGCATGCCCAAGAGAGCATGAGACTTGCTGGTGGGGAGAGGAGGGACCATCAAGAGGGTGCTGAGAGGTAGTCTGGTAGTGTGAAGTTGAGAGCTCTTATTTGTGTGGTGATGGTGGAGTCTTAGAGCATCCCCACTTGTCTCAGAGGGTGTGAGAAAGGCACTGCAGGGAAAAGTAGGTCTGGTGATTCCCCCTGTGGCTCCAGAACCCTGCAAATGCCTCCTTTCTTATTTTTCAGGAAAAATAACCATCCTGCCCAAACCTTCCTGCTCCTGATATGGAGCATTTCTACTCAGCAATATGGATATAATCAATTTTTGTTATTATTCTTGGAATCAGAACAATTTGTCAGTCTCCTCTCCCCAGCAAGTTAACCCAAACCCCACACGCAGGGCAGGTCTGGCAGCTGGGTTCACTCCAGGTGCTTAATCAGCTGTGGGCACGGCTGGTCGGTTAATTCTGAAAAAAAAGGCTCCTTTGTCATTCTCAGTTGCCTCAAGTTTGGGCATCTACTTGACTCAAGTTGCATCATGGGAGGTTTTGATTGGATATTGGGAAAATGTTCTTTGTGTAAAGAGTGGTGAAGCCCTCACAGAGGCTGCCCAGGCCAGTGGTGGAGTCTCCATCCCTGGAGGGGTTCAAACCCCGTGTGGCCGAAGCACTTAGGGACAGGGTTTAGTCAACACGGTGGGGCTGGGCTGGCAGTTGGGCTGGATGAGCTGAGAGAGCTTTCCCAGTTTCAATAATTCCACGGTTCTATGATGCTGCCTTTGAAGAAGTGAGAACTGTTTGGGAGTGGCCAGTCGTGGAGGACCACAGAATCAGAGAGTTATTTTGGAGGAACCTCCAGAGGTTTCTACTCCAGCCCCCCAGCCAGAGTAGGGCTGATGTCAAAGGCAAATCAAGATGCTTGGGTCTTCGTGAAGCTCAGTGCAGAAACATCCCCAGGTGTGGAGATCCCTCTCCGCCACTGCAGGACCTGTCCCATAGCTCCACCATTCATGCAGTTCCAGAATTCTTTGGGTTGGAAAGGACCTCCTTAGATCAGTCCACCTGCCGGAGCAAGGCCAGCTAGAACAGGTTACCCAGGGCCATATCCCTTCACTGGGATGTGGAGATGAGACACCAAGAACAGGCTCCAGTCATGATGCTTTCTGCTCAGTTTTGTGGTCCTTCCACAGGATGGCCTTTTGCACGTGGTTGGTTTCCATCCTGTTGTTCTCCATGCCCATCCTGCTCTATGGTGGCTACATGCTTCTGCTCACTGCCGCGCTGATGCTCTTCTCACTGCTCTTCTTCTTCACTGCGAGGAACACTCCAAAGTGTCCCATCCAGTTTGGCCCAACTCCCCTAAAAACAGACTATGGTGGGTCCTTCTGGCTGACGTTAGTGACAGGTGAGTGTTCAGCTTGCTCCCGGGGCTTCATCCTCCATCCCTGCAGGAATGATGCTCAGTGGTGCCCCAACAGTGCCTCATCCCTTCTGTCTCCATGGCTTGTCACAGAAAAATCATTGCATACAAGAATTTTGGAGAGCATCATCGAGACTGTGGGAAAGGTCTGAGGAGCCAGGAGATCTGAACAGCTGAAGTCGTCTGTGTGGACATGTGCCCAGAGTCAGAATGCAGAGCCAAAAAAGGCCTGACCTGGAAGGACCCTCGGGGTGTTCCCACCCCTTGCCCAAATCAGGGCTAACCCCAAAGCCTTGTTCTGTCTGGTGGTGGAGGTCCCCATGTTAGACATCGCCCTGCCTTTCCACATGTCCTGTCCCAGCCATAGGCAGTGATTATCTCCTTTGATCAAACCGGAATGTCCCTTATTACAGCTCTGCATGTCTGAGTGGCTCTTTTTCAGTGGTCGAAGATGGCAATTAGGTCCCTCTGTAGACTCTTCTTTTCCAGGCTAAACCAGCCCAGCTCCCCCAGCCTTTCCCCATACATGGTGGCCTCCAGTCCCAACTCTCTTGCCCATCAGCCCCAGTTTATTGACTTCTGTACTGGGGAGCCCGAACTGATGGCTGGGTCCAGAAACAGAGAGGGAAATAAGGCCTCATCTTGACCTCCTGGATGCTGCCATGCACTGTTGGCCTCCAATTGCAGATCCAGGTCTCGATGGGGCTGGGACGCAGCAGGCAGGAGGTGTTAATGTGTCTCCCCACACTGTGCATTACAGGGCTGCTGTGCCTGCTCCTAGGACTGGGCGTCATCATCCTGAACTCTGTGCAGCCAGAGAAGCTGAAACGTGTCTTTAGCCTGGATGAGGGAAAGGGAGAAGAAGAGGAGGGCTGGGACACGCCCCACCTGCCTGCCAAGCCCGCCTCCTCTGAGCAGGATGTGCTGATGGTCTCCCAGAGTGAGCTTTGCCAGGTGACAACCACCCAGCTGTAAGGCACTGGGCAAAGCTTGAGGACAGCCCTCCAGAAGTCGTGCTCCAGTCCAGCCTCACCAGGAGCCCAGGAAGGAGGAGACATGGCAAGAGTCTGGTGATGAGGATATCCAAGCCGGGAAAGGTGTCTCAAATACAACAGTTTGTCCTCATTTTACTTTTTTTTTGCTGTTGCTTTACTCACCAGCAGCTAGAAGAGCTTTTAGGGTGAGGCAAATCCATGTCCATCCCTGGCTGTCCAGCTGCAGGCACGGGGCTACTGCCCTTCCCATTAGTCAGTTCCCAACAACCCTTACAAGTCCTCCGTAGGTCACAGGACAGTGCTCTGGGCTTGGCCAATCAGTCAGTTTTTAACCTAGTGGAGAGTGCACCTGTCCAAGCCATGAGCAACCAGTTTTTCTAGGAGAGTGCCATGGGAGACAGTGTCAAAGGCTTTCGTGAAGCTGAGGCACGTTTCAGGTCTGAACCCATTTAACTCTGTGCAGGCTTTGCAACATTTGGGTTTTCCTGTTTTGTGCTCATTTATTTTCTCCTCACTCTCAGTAAGATACGTTGGATCTGGGCTTTCTGTTGGTGGAGGTGGTCCTCTGAGGGCAGGCAGGCTCAGGATGCTCTATTGCTGTTGCCATAGTCAGGGGAAGAAGGCAAAGGCAGAACCCCTTGTGGTCCTGTATGGGACATCTGACCATGCAGGGCAATAACGGCAAGTCAGCAGCAAACAGGGCACGGGAGCATCCCCAGGTGAATGAGTAGAGGGAATCACAGAAATGTGGAATGGTTTGGGTGGGAAGGGACCTCAAAACCTATCCAGTTCCACCCCCTCCCATAGGCAGGAACACCTTCCACTGGATCAAGGTGTTCAAAGCCCCATCCAACCTGGCCTTGAGCACTTCCACTTCTCTGGGCAACCTGTGCCAGGGCCTCCCCACCCTCACGAGAAAGCATTTCAAGATCTCATCTCAATCTCCCCTCTTTCAGCTGAAAACCGTTCCCCTTGTCCTATCCCTGTACTCCCTGATCAAGAGCCCCTCCCCAGCTTTCCTGGAGCCCCTTTCAGTACTGGAAGCTGCTCTAAGGTCTTCCTGAAACTTTCTCTTCTCCTGGCTGAGTAACCCAAATTCTCTCAGCCTGTCCTCGTACAGGAGGTGCTCCAGTCCTTGGATCATCTCTGTGGTCTCCTCTGGACTCGCTCCACCAGCTCCATGTCCTTCCTGTGCTGAGGACTCCAGAACTGGACACAGGGCTCCAGGTGGGTCTCACCAGAGCAGAGCAGAGGGGCAGAATCCCCTCCCTCACTTTGTTGGTCCCACTGCTTTGGATGCAGCCCAGGACATGGTTGGCTTTCTGGGCTGTGAGTGCACGTTGCCTGCTCATGTGGATCTTCTCCTACCCTCCAGCACCCCAGATCTTTCTCCTTAGGGCTGCTTCCAATCCATTCTTTGTCCAGTCTGTGTTTGTGCTTGGGATTGCCCCAACCCAAGTGCTGACCTTGCACTTGGTCTTGAACTCCATGAGGTTCTCACAGCCCCACCTCTTCAGGTTGTCCAGGTCCTTGAAATATGGCAGAACTTCAGCTTTTGGAGCTACCCTGGGCATGTGGAAGGTTTGATGGGAGCAATCCCCAGCACAGCAGAGATGTTTGCAGAGGGACCACCATGGAACAGACCGCCTGGGGAAGGAGAGCTCAGACATGGCATCCTGCCCCATTCCACTCCAAATGAAAGAGCCTTCAATGAGAACCTATAGGACCTAACAGGCATGTAAAAATGTATTGGAGCTGGACTTCTTGGGCTTGGGACACCTCAGCCAGGCTGTTCCAAATGGCATCTCCCAGGAGATGCTTCAGCCTGCAGACAGACTAGATACAAGGTGCAAAAAATCCCTTTTATTTATTGGATTGGAATTCAGCCCTCAGAAACCTCTGCCTTTCCCTGGCATGTTCCCCCGTATAGCCCAGCCTGGGGGCTGCCAAGTGGGCAGCTCTGGATGCACCAGAGCAAGCAGGCACCACGAGCATCCTCAGGCAGGGGGACGGTGGTCCCTGCAGAGCCCCAGGCTGGGCTCTCTGAGGCACTTACGGTGTTGCTGACACTTGGCTCTCTGGTTGGATGCCAGATTCCCTGAACAGTGTGGGGCCACGAGCAGCCTGGGCCAAGAGCCAGGGATTTAATGACAATGGGTTTGTGTCTTCTTGTCCAACAACGGCACAGTCCAGCCAGGAAACCAAGCCAGGAGCTGTGGTGGATGGAGGAGGCAGGACCTGCAGCCGCACAACGTGGGGGCTGTACAACCACAGCTCTTACAATGCACGTGGAGAAGCTGCTGTAGCAACCTGGAGGGAGGCACAGCAGTCACCCCAGAGCCATGGCCCTTGTGTGTGCACCTCCCCGTGGCGGCACAGGAAGAAGACCTCCACCTGCACATCTCCTCTCCCAGCCTCGGTGACACAGCCAGCTGCTGGTGCCCTGCCCCCTGCTCTGCACGAGACACAACGTGTGAAGGAGTCTCTGCAACCCCCATCACGTTGTCGCCGCTGAGCTGATGTCTCTGTGCTTCAAACAGATGAGGTTCTGCTTATGTTTTATTTGAGTTCATGCTCCTGTGTGTCTGATACCACAGGCCAAAGCTTTTCTTGTGGGGAGGATGCTATTGGGGGCACTCGTGCCTAAAAGCAGGACATGAGGCTGGAAGCGATAGCAAAATGTTGGAAACCCTCCAGCCTCCTCTCCTTTCAGAGCACTTTCTGTCCCACACCAGCCCCAATAACTTGCTGGTGGCTGTAGTATCTTCCCACAATGCCTCCAGACCTGGCACATCTGGATGTAAGAAAGGATCCTCCTTTTCCTGAGGGAGTTTTGGTGGTTTAATCTGATGGCTTTGGTCCTGCCACTCAGCTCATTAAAGTCCTTTTGAAGCTTTCCTACATCCCTGCAACAGGCTGTGCCCCATAACAAGGATTTCTCAAGGGCTTCCCTTGACACATCCTATGGGCCTCGTCCTTCCTTAGGAGCACTTCTGCAAGGCCAGTCTTCCCCCCTGGAAGGATGCTGCTGCTGCTGCTTCTAGGGGCTTGCAAGCTGTCCCCTCTTAAGGAACCAGCCCCCAAATACCCAAAGTGTTTCAAAGGAGAGGGGTTTTAATAAAGTTTTATTGAAAAGTAGTACTATTGGATCAGTGCCACACAAATTATCATGAGAAAAAACATAGAATTATGGAATCACTGAGGCTGGAAAATCCCTCTCATCTCATCCAGTCCAACCATCAGCCCAGCCCCACCGTGCTGACTGAACTCTGTCCACAGCCACACACTTTGGAATCCCTTCAGGGATGGAGATCCCATTACTGCCCTGGGCAGCCTCTGCCAGGGCTTCACTACTCTTCCAGTGAAGGAATTTTTCCCAATATCCAGTCTAACCCTCCCCTGGCACAACTTGAGGCCATCTCCTCTCATCCCATCCCTTGTTCCTTGGGAGACGAGACCAACACACACCTTGCTCCAACCTCCTTTCCGGGAACTGCAGAGAGCGATGAGGTCTCCTCTCAGCTTCCTCTTCTCCAGGCTAAACAGCCCCAGGTTCCTCAGCCACTCCCAGAACCTTTGGGCTCCAGACCTTTCCCAGCTCTGTTCTCTTCTCTGGGTGCACTCCAGCCCCTCAATGTCCTTCTTCGAGTGAGCGGCCCAAAACTGAACCCAGGATTCAAGGGACGACTTCCCCAGCACCAAGTGCAGGGGGACGATCCCTTTCCTGCCCCTGCACCAAGGGTCTTTTCTCACAAATCAAAGTGCCAAAATACTGGAATGATGTCCCTTACAGTGGAAGCTGCCCAGGTCTCCAGCATCTCCTCATGCCAGACCATGGATATTTCATCAGATCAGAGGGTCTGGGGCCAGAGCCCATCTTCTGTTTGCAATAATGCAACTCAACGCAGTTGATTTCTCACCTCAGCTGGCTCTGACTCCTGGCCATGGTCCTACATTTCATGGTGAGCCCAGCCAGTGCAATCGTGCTCCAGCTGGATGAAGTTAACCTCATTCTTCCCACTCCTCCCTTCTTGTGGCATTTCAGTCCATGCTAAGCTATAAATTTTATCTAATAAAGCTCGAGTTTGAAAGTGAAAATATTCACATCACCATGTCCCTCCCAGAGAACTCCATCATATGGTTACTCAGCCTTTACTTCTGGAGCAGCTTTTTGACTCCAGCTTCTGCAGGATCCAGCCTGACAGAGTCTGGGTCTGTGCCTGCCTTCCCTAGGCATCCCTAAATATCGAAACTAGCCCTCAGAGTGAAAGAAATGGGCAGGTTTCAGCAGCAGCTTTAGGAGTCGTGGGTGCTCTCTGTGGGAAATCACACCAGTGAGCTCATTGTCTGGCGTGTTAATTGGCCACTGGAGACACACAGCACCAGGGCATGGAGCAGGAACGGCGTTTCTCCTGGCATAAAGATCCAGCTCAAGTTGTGTGAGCAGCTCCAATTGCAGCCAACCGGCTCTCTGCAAAACTTGTCCTTTTCTGCAGGGCACAGTCACGGAGATACAGTCCACAAAGGTGCTTCTCAGCAAGTACCCATCCTAACATGCTCTCTTCGGGATGGGGAGGTGAGTCTCTGGGGACATCAAGCAGGGTTTGTGCTCCACCCTTTTGGGAGGGAGCTCTGCTTTCTGGGAGGGAGCGGGCGAAAACTTCTTCTAGATGCTATTGGGCTTGACTTTGGAGGGTGGGGGAGCAGACAGCCCTTTGTTCACGAGCTGAGGGTTGACGTACACTTCAGTCATTTCCTGGTGTTCTTCTGCTTTGTCGTCATGGAGATCAAAGAATGTTTTCAGTTGGTCTAAGTTGAAGAAGTGCAGTGCAACAACCGTGATCCCGGCCACAAAACAGAACAGGCCTGGAAGACAATGTGCACTCCGAGAATGTTCCTGTAAACACCAACATGCTTTCCTCCCCAGGCCCTTCCTCTGGTAGCCCCCTGCCAGGTGACAATGCCTTCTCTTATGGAAAATGGCCTTTTGCTCCATGAGATGGCTTCAGCCACTGTGCTGAGCATCTGAAACCCAAGCACAGGTCTTAAAACATAGGCAAATGGTCCCCATCTCCTTGCATTGCCACTCTTTAGGGACTAAAAATCCCTCCATCATCCCTGAGATGGAGATGGTGCTCCACTTTCTGCCAGCCCTCTCCGCATCTCTACCAGGACCTGCTTCACCAAGGCACAGCCTGGGTCTCTAGTGGGTCGCACTGCCTCTCACCTCTCCTCAGGGGAAAGCACTGGACTCGGGTACACCCAGAAGGAGAAGATGGTGTGCCCTGATGTGGCTTGGCATCCTTACCCATCACTAGCGTGAGCCAGAAAGATCCCCCATAGTCCGTGTGCAGGATTGTGGTCCCAAACTGTATTGGGCACACCAGGGTGTTCCTCACAGTGGAGAAGGAGAGCAATGAAAAGATCATGAAGGCACCTGTGACCAGGAGCATGTAGCCTCCGTAGACTAGGACAGGCATGGAGAAGAGCATGTTGGATATGAGCCAAGTGCAAAAGGCCACCCTGGAGACCACAGAAGACAAAGAGATGAGTTGGCTGGATGCACTATGTGAAGATTTCCACGTGGGAGGAAGAATCTGGGGTTCAGGTTACACTGTATAAGGCCAAGAAGCTCTGTGGGTAGGCTGGAGTGACCCCTAGGCTGAGCAAGAAGCTGTGCAGTGCTCGCACAGTGCTCACAGTGCTACATCCAGAAGGCAGAAGCCTGGGGTTTTCCTCATCTGGTCCCTCTCACAGACATTAAATACCCTCACAGCTGGGGAGAGACCTCTGTGCAGGTTCATGGAACCCTGTGGGCCACCAAGGACAGCAGCTCCAACTCCCTCCATGGGGATGCACCACTGCCTTCGCCACCATGTGATGGCATGTTCCTCTCTCCTGTGCCCAGCCCTGGTGAAGGTGACCAGCAGAGAGAACCAGGACCATCCCTCTTATCTTCTCATCCTTAGTTGCCTACAGAGCCACTGGTTTGACCGCAGACCTTGCAGACCCTCCTCCCATACACACGGCTCACCTGGCAGCATGCAACCACTATCCACCTCCATGGCTTAGGGACAAGGCAGCAGATCCCTTCCCATGTCCTTACATCTCCCCTGCCTGTGCCAGGAGAGAAAGGCTCACCAGAGAGTGGCCGATGCGTAGTGGCCGGAGATGCGGTACTGCCTGTGCACGTCACAGGGGCTTTGCGTGGTGAACTTCTCCGCCACGTAGAGGATGGGGCTGGGCAGCCCCCGTTCCAGGCCTTCACCATAGCTGTGGTCATAGTTAGCATCAAAGCTCCAGGAGAAGTGCTCATTGTAGTTGATGGTCTCGTTGACCTGGTTCACTGGGTTTCCTGCCAGAGGGAGAAGACTGAGGTCCTGCTGTGTCCCAGCAGCTTTGGGCACTGCCAGCCAGGAGCACAAGCAAGAGCCTCCACTCGGACCAAGGCCACCCACAGAGTACTTGGAGACCTCCCAGGGCTACGGCTGCTCCAGAACTGAAGACAGGGCCATCAGACTCACCCCTGAGTGTGATGTTCACCCCCGCCAAGCCGATGTGCAGCCCGATGTCTGCGTTCACCAGGGCACGGCTGAAGGACTTGTAGGTGGTGTTTGCCGTCACCCAGCCGGTCTCCCAGTCCCCCGTGAACTGGACGGCTGCCAGGAAAAGCAAAGCTGGCATTAAAGAGGGGACCGTCTCAGCCTTTGCTGTGCTCAGGGGGCACCATGGGTGAGCACCAACGGCGATGTTCCCACCGTGGCACTGCCAAGGAGTGGAAGGAGGGCAGGAGAGCTGACTCAGCCACCAAGACGTGCCTCAACCAGCTCCCACGCCCTGGTGGAGCTCATGTCCTCCCCTTGCTCAGCATCCACTCCCTCAAGCCTGGAGCGGGGGAGCTCAGATCCCCAGGTACGAACCCCATGACCTGATTCCTCCTTGGACATCCTCTCCAGGACTTCCTTGCAAGCTCCCCACCACAGCGAGCGCCGCAGTCCCCAGGGAAGGGGCTCAGAAATGAGCCCATTCCACAGCCTTGGGAAGAGGGGTGAGTTTCATTGCCAAATATCAAGCCCCCTAGATCACCCTGCTAGTGAACAGTGCAGGTGTCTGTCAAACAGAGGGGTGGAGAGGGGTGTCAAGCGCCGTCTCAGCTCTGCCAGCAGCTGCAGCTGGGAGAAAATGAAAAATCTGAAACATTTCTGGTATTATGGATTCCTGGAACAGAGTTTCCTTTCCTTCACTTGGCAGTGGCCTTAATTTTCCAGCACCAAAATGAGCTGAAAGGCAGGGTGATGGTTAAATCTCAGAGACCTTTCAAACCTGCCTGAATATAAGTTTAGCTGCCAAATCAACTTGTGAAGGCACTGATCCAGCACCAGCTCTGCAGGAATGGTTTCTGGCTACGGGGTTGAGTGTGCCCTGCCAGACAGAAACCCTGATGCTGGCTTCAAAACAATTCATTCCTCTTGTGTGCCCAAGCAGCACTCGGCTGCATCCTTGAAAGGAGAGCAGTGCTGAATGGCTCTCCAGGGCTGAGCTGGGGAAGGCTGTGGAGTAAACCCTGACCTCTCTGCCATTCCCAGAGTGGCACCAGCTTCCCAGGCAACTCTGGTGGCACCTTGTAGCACCTGGACATCCCCAGGTGGAAGGTGACCACCACAGCCAGCGGAGTCCCACAGCCCAGCTATCTACTTCTATCGCCTGGTTGACTCGGGGGTTTGAGTCATTTAGGTGGCACTTCATGATCCATCTCCAAGCAATCTTGTAACCTACCCTGTCCTTCACAGCAGTTTCTTTGATTCAGGGTCAGGGCTGGTTGCTCTCCCCATCTGGCATCTTCTATCCCTTCAGCACATCTTTTACTTTAAATCTCCCATCACCCTCTCCGAATGGTTCCTGTTTTCTACTAAATCAAATCCTCCTCTTCATCTCCTCCTGCCTTGTTCCTTGGAAGATCTTTACCCACCACACCCCGGCCCCACCTCTGCCCTGCCTGTATTTTACTTGCTCTCTCCTCATCACTGCAAGGCTCCTCGCATCCTCCAAACGTGCCGGCACGGTACGAGTGGCTCAGCCTTGCTCCCTCAGCAGGCGGCAGCTCAGCAGGGCTTGCACAGCCACAAAAACGCGGGGTTGTGCAGCCCCCCTGAGCTGGGCTGGTTTGACCTCTGTGGTGCAGATACAGCCAGCAAAGCTCCCTCAGAAGCGACCAAAGGCACCTCCAGTGGTCTCCATCTCCACGCCAGGGATGGGGAAGCCCTTTTGGGAAGCTGGGTGACTGCTTTGCAGAGCAGGGGCCAGGCAGACCTTGCAGCCAGCTTCAGCTGTGACCACCAGCTCGCATTTCCCAGATGCAGACTCTGCCCCAGGGCTTAATCCTGCCCCCAGAACGCCCCCTCCGAGGGCTGCACAGCACTTACTGACAATCACCACTCCCACGAGGAGGCTGAGGAGAACCCGGAGTGTCCAGTACAGCCTCTGAGGGGAGAGAGGTGAGAAATCAGGCAGCGATGAAGAGCCCCCGCTGTCCTCCTGCCTCACCGAGACACAGTCAGGAGGGTGTCAGCATCCAAAATGTCAGGAACAGGGAGAAGGGTCACACACCGCCCGCCCACGGATGCCTGGGATGATGAGCAGGAAGGTGGAGGAGAACGTGAGGAAGACCACGATCACGATGATGGTGCTGACATCAAACACAAAGGCCTTCCTCTGCTGTGGGTAGAAGGGGTAGACGCCGTTGAAGAGAGTCATCCTGCACCTTCAGGAGCCTGCGGGAGAGAGGCGGTCACAGCGGGGACCCTGCCTGGATGCCTCAAACCTGCGGTGGCCAAGCCCAGCCCAGCTCTGGAATAACCAGCTGTGGGAGATACACCTCAAAACTCCCCAGAGGGACAAGGAAATGTGACATTGCAAAGAAATAGGGTGAAACACTCCCCAGCAGAGAAATGTGCCACCCAAAAGCCCTCAGTGGAGGAGAGGAGGTGCCTGGGGCAGGGCTCCCCCAGCCTTAAGGGGTTGTGGAAGCCCAGGAACCATGAGCTGCTGCTCTGCCGCAGCTTGAGGAGTAGCCTAAGCCCAGGAACCTGTTGAGCAGCTCCTCTCCAGACAGAGCTGGGTCTTTCCCTCCAGCAGATGCAGCAAGGGCTTTCTACTTCCCATAGAGGAAGTCCACCAGCCGGCAACCACCAGCAGATGCAGCTTCAAAATGACAAGGAAGCTCTGAGAACATTGATTTCACAGTAGCAAAATGATCCCCAGCCAGGGGCCACCATTGCCAAGTGGCACAAAGCCCCCTTTCCACCCCTTCCCCTCTGAGCCTGAAAAAGTACAATCTGGGCAAGGAGGACTGTTCCTGCCCTTAGGCCAGAAGAAGCAACCTAGAGTTGGGCTGTGGATCCAAGGAGCACATCTCAAGGCTACAGGAACCTGAGGTACATGGGACAATGAAGGGTAATTTCCACAGATGACTTTGAACTCCCACCAACACTTCAGCTCCAGCAATCACAGAACTTCCCCGATCCTGGCTCACAACTTCTCTACCAAAACTGATTACATGCTTAGTCCTTTCATTTTGCTTCTTTAATAGCATCTCTGCGTGTACCTGCCCCAGGAACTCTGCTAAAGTCAGGGGATGCCAGAATGAATATGACTCATGACCAAACACAATTTCATTCTGCACGGAGGAGATGCTTTTATTACCATTTTCTGCAAACAGTATTAATCGTATTTTTAGGTAAGAGCAAACCCAGCGCAATTAAGCCACAAACAAACAGTCCTCAAATCCCTACAAGTGGGTGGGGGAGTAAAACAAGTCTCATAAACCAATTCACCTGGGCAGCTGAAGTCACTTATCACTGCAGAAAGCAATATTTAGTTTCAGATTAATTCTCTGTCCAGTAACCCAGGTCATTCCAGCAAAGTTTGTCAGACTGAGTGTTTACACTTGGCTCACAACTGCTCTAGAACTGGCCTTATCTTAACACTCTGCTCTAGATGAGCAGAGCCATCCTGTGTACTGACTAATCTTCTTTTGGGCTACTTCCCTGGAAAGCCAAACCCAGGGAAGGGCAGCACCAGTCCTGTGGTGATTACCTGGCAAGCAGGAGCTGTGATTGAGTGCTGATGCTCCAGCGCTGAGCTCAGGTCCAGCCACAGGGTCCCCTGCCCAGCAAAGGAGCCCTCAAACTGCAAGAGAAGAAAGAATGAGCAGTTCAATCAAGGATGTGTTAATTATGAGTGCTCAAATTCCACTCTGCAGCTTCTGGGAATAGTTCTACAGAGAATTTCCAGGGAAACAGCTTTCCCTGTCACTGGCTGCCCAAGCTTTCAAGCTTTCTCCCTTGGTTGCCCTGCACAGCAGAGCGGCTCCTTGGCATTTTGGCAGCTTTGAAACGGAAAGCTGGTGGCTGCAGCTCAGGGTGGGAGGAACTGAAGTTGTTGCACCTTGGAAAGCATCCTCCATGCAGAAGCTGTGTCCCTAAAGCCACCATGGTCTCCTCTGTCGTGAAGGGAACAGACTGGAAACATCTTCAAGGAAGGATCAGTAACTAAGCAGGAATGGACAACTTCTCTTTGGTTTAAAATATTCTAGATTGGCAAGGGAGAAGGGCAAAGGAGGCAGGGCGTTTGCCCAAACCCCAGCAGTTTCTGCTTACAGAAACCCCCTTTTTCTGCCCTCAAATGAATCAGGTTGGAAGAGACTTTGCAGAAACGTCCAGTTGCAGCAGAGCCAACAGCGATTCTGGGTAGGATTGCTCAGGGTCACAGATGGGTATTTTCCATTGAAACAATCCTAGAACCATGGAATCACTAAGGTGATTCAGCTCATCCAGTCCAACCCCTCCAATGCTGACTATACCCTGTCCCCAGCGGCCACAGCCACGTGCTTTTTGGACCCCTCCAGGGAAGGAAAGAAACAGGAAAAATCCCAGTCCCAGGAAACAGAATGATCAGAGCCACAGTTCAGGGATAGGAGGCACTCTCTGCATTTTCCTGCCGACAGACTGACCTACCTACCAACCTTCTTACATACCTACCTGCCTGTCTACTAACTTATCTACCTACCAGCTTTCTTATCTACCTACTGACTTTCCTTACCTACCTACCTCCCTACCTACCTGCCTGCCTACTGATTTACTGACCTACCAATGTTCTTACAAACCTTACCTACCTACCTGCCTACCTACTGACCTGCCTACCTACCAACCTACCTAGGGACCTGCCTGATTGCCTAGCTGCCTGCCTACCTACCTACTGACTTAACTACCTATTTATCTTCCTACCAACCTTCCTACCTACCAAACTACCAACCTACCAACCAACCGTCCTTCTTACCTCCCTACTGACCTTCTTACCTCCCTATTTGTCTGCCTACCTAGCAACTTGCCTATCTACTGACCTGCCTGTTTTCCTAGTTGCCTACCTACCTACGGACTTACCTACCTACTGACTGACTTACCTACCTACCTATCTTCTTACCTACCATCCTACCTACTTACCTACCTAGTGACCTACCCGCTTGCCTAGCTGCCTATTGACTTACCTACCTACCTACCCACCTACCTGCCTAGAGACCTTCTCACCTACCATCCTACCTACCAACCTGCCTACTGACCTACCTACCTGCCTCCCTAGTAACCTGTCTACCTGCCTGCCTACCTTCTCACCTCCCTACTAACGTATGGACTGCCAGACGGACAGACGGTCGCACCCACCTGTGTCCCTGCGCGGGGCTGGGCGGTCCCGCTCTGTCCCCGCTTTTATCGGCGCGGCGGGCGCGGAGCCCTCGGTAAATACGGAGCGATCGTCCCGCCCCGCGCACTGCGCGCCCGGCCCCGCGGTGAGCGGCGCGGGGGGACAGGGGCACGCGGGGCCGGGGGGGGGGGGGGGGGGGGGGGGACGACGTGTCTTGGGATAGGGGCCACGCGGGTCCCTGTGTGCGGGGGTTTGGGGACCGGGGCCGCGCGTGTCCTGGGGAAGCCTTGGGACAGGGGTCACGCGTGTCCTTGCGTGGGGGGGTTTGGGCACCTGGGACACGCGCGTGTCTGAGCGGGGGGAGTCTGGGGACTGGGGCCACGCGTGTCCCTGTGTGGGAGGGTCTGGGTGTCTGGGGCCATGTGTGTGCCTGTGAGGGGGTGTCTGGGGGATCGGGGACACGAGTGTTGCTGCGTGGGGGGGTCTAGGGGACCGGGCACACGCGTGTCCCTGTGTGAGGAGGTCTGGGGACTGGGGATATGCGTGTCCCTGGGGCGGGGGGGTGGGTTTGGGGGACCAGTGCTTTGCGTTTCCTTGCGTGGGGGAGTGTCGGAGGTCTCAGGAAATGCACGTCCTGGGGCTTCTGGGGACCGGGGCCATGCGGGTCCCCACCTGCGTGGGGGACTGGCAGTGGCTGGGTGATGTGTGAGGACAGGATGAGTGGGGGTCACACATGTCCTCACCTGCAGGGTGTGATGGAGCCATGCATGTCCCTGCCTGTGATGGAGTGGGGCTACATGACAGGGAACATTGGGATCAGGCATATCCCTGATTCTATAGGCACAGAACCCCGTGGGAACAGGTTGTCCCTTATGTCCATTATGTCCCACCAGGGCTGGCAGTGGGGCGTATTGTCCCAGGGATATTCCCAGGTGGGAAAGCTGGGGACACTGGGGGTCCCTGTGTGGAAGCTGCCCATGGCATGTGCTCGGGTTTGGGATGTGCTGATGGGAGAAAACAGTGTTGGGGAACTGGATGCTTGGATTGAGGAAGGAAATTACTTTCCCAGGGTGGCACAAGGAATCTGGGAACAGGCAGAACCTGGAGGACTCATCAGATTGTACAAACTTCCTGACGCTTGGCAAGTCTGCAGAGCTAATCCAAGCTTGAGAAACTGTCTCTGGTTTCATTCAATCAAGGAGGCCCCTGGGTGATTTGCAAGGTTTGGGAGGAAGGTGTGGGAACAGGGGGCTCGCTCTGGAGAATTCTAGCAGCTGGTCCCCAACACATGGGAGGGCACAGTGGGAAGAGCAAAGCTGGAGCTCTCAGCTGAAGCATGGGAAGAGCTTGTGGGACAGCTGACTGCCACTCGTGAGATGCCCATCTTCCTTGGGTGTGAGGTCCCCAGCCAAGATCCCTGTGTTCCTCTGCTTGAATGTGTTCTGTAAGGACCACTGTGACTCAGCCTTGCCTGTGAGGAGGAGGTGGAGTCTCCATTCCTGGAGGTGTTCAAAAAACCTGTACTTGTGGCATTTGGGGACATGGTTTAGTAAGCACAACAGGGTTGGCCTGGTGGTTGGACTGGGTGAGCTTAGAGGTCTTTTCCAACTTCAATGATTCCATGATTCTTTGGTTCTCTGTTAAGTCAGATGTTCCCAGCAATAGCTGGAGAAGGTTTGATAGCCAGGGGAGGCATGGTGTCAGCATCTCTTCTTGCCTTTACAGAACAAGTGCTGCCAGGTAGAGCTGCTTCTGGGGAGGGGAAATGGTTCTTGAGATTTGGTTGAGGCAGACAGTACCCAGTAACTTATGGGAAGACATAATGGCAGTATAAAGGCATGGAAGAGAAGTTACTTGTTGGTGGAAAAGACCCTCAGGGAGGGCGCAGATTTCCTGAGGGACTTTGAGCAACCTGATCCAGTGCAAAGTGTCCCTGCCTGTGGCAGGAAGGCTGGAGCTGTTGGTCTTTAAGGTCTCTTCCAACCCAAACCATTCCATGACTTTAGTAAATCTCCTGTTGCACCTTCAGACCTCAGCTCTAGATGAAGGTTGCAACTCTGTGCATTTTGAGTTGCCAGGGAATAAATCCAGCTGTGTCTATGGGCGTTCCCTTCCTACAGGTTGCATGGACCTCTGTGTACAAGAAAACCACAGCTGCTGCAGGTGGCTCAGGGTGTCCCCAGCCCTCCACCTTGGTTTCAGCAGGGAATGGGCAGTTTCAGTGAGGAGAGCTTTCTGGCAGGGGAGTCCTATGTCAAGCACTGGAAGATGCTGCCCAGAGCAGTGGTGGAGTTCCCATTCCTGGAGGGGTTCAAACACCGTGTGGCCATGGCACCTGGGGACGTGGTTCAGTCAGCACAGTGGGGTTGGGCTGATGATCGGACTGGCTGAGCTGAGAGGGCTTTTTTCAACCTCAATTATTCCATGATTCTATGATTTTATGTTTTGATGGTGAGTGGGCTCTGCCACTCCTAGGAGAGATCCTAGGCATCCCCAGGTCAAATTTTCCACCTACAGAATGGGGCTCTGGTGCACAACCCAAATCTCATGTCCACAAGACCATGCTCACGAGAGGGCAATGGGATGGAAAAGCTCTGCTCCCCTTCCAACAGGGCATGCTCCAGGAAGACAGGGATAGCAGTGGGTGCCCCGGGACACCACCTGATGCTGCTCTCAGCAGCATTGAGGCTTTCAGCAGCCTCGAGGCTTTCAGCAGTCTCAGCTCCCACGCGCGTGGAGGTGAGGCAAGAACCAAAAGTGCAATCAGTACAGAGGTATTACAGCGGTGATTTAATGCTAAATGCATGTTCTGGGAAGCTACCAAAGGGCTTTGTCAGTGATGATGTTTGGTGAGGTGTAGCTGTTGTGACAGAGGTGGAACCTGGAAATGTCACTTCTTGAGAAGCAGCTCGATTTCTAACGTAAAAGGCCAGAAGGCTCTGTGGCCGGGAGGTGACGTGGGTTATGTGTTGTGCTCACAAGCCGGCAGTGAGTGCTCAGGTTTGTGACCACGGTGACAGTGAGCACGAAGGACAACATCCAAGTTGTGACCCACTTCATCTTCTTGTTTAGTGACTCATGTTTTACAATTTGTGCCACTGGCAGGTGTAAGTGAATAAAGCCCCTGCTAGAGTTCCCAGGAAATCCAAATGAAACCTCCAAAGCTGTTCAGGAACCACCGTTTCTTCAAGTTTTAATCAAAACAATGAACAAAATAAACCAGAAGCATCACTTTGGCTTGGGCAGAGCAGGAAAAGCCAAAACTTCTGCATCGTCCCATCTTTTGGGAACACTGCTCATCTGGAGTGATGCTCGTCTTTGGGTGCTGACCTGCAGTGCTAGAACAGGGGACAAAGAGCCAGAGTTGGTGGAGAAGTCTGCCTTGGAGTGAAAACTGTGGCATTCCTGTGCATGGAAAGCCACAGCAGCTTTAATGACCCAAAAATGCAGCCTCATGGCTGGGAATCCCTCTCTCCAGTCAGGTCCCACTGGTGAACTTTCTCAGAATCACGGAATAGTTTAGGTTGGAAGGGATCTTAAAGCCCGTTGAGTTCCAACCCCCTGCAGGGATCCAGGGCCTTTGTGGAAAGCAAGGTGGCAAAGCATCACGATAAAGAGTGGTCATGAAAGATTGCCGTTGCGCTAGCCCAGAGACCTTGACCTGCAGTCCCTTGCACACTGTGGGATGCCTGGCCACACGCTGAGGTTGTTCCCATCATGCTCACAGCTGGATTTTGCTTGGATGAGATGATATGTGCACAGAGAAATTGCCAACTGGAACGTGTCTGTAATGAAGACCACATTTCTATAACGGAGCTGGCACAGCTCAAATGTCCTCCTGCTGTGGGTGATGAGTTTTGAACCTACAGCTGGGGTAGCCCAAGGCAGGGGCACTGGTTCTGCTCCAGCAGAAAGGTCTCAGGCCAACTGACACCTCCTGGCAGAGCTTTCCCAGGTCGATGGGGTCTCACTGCCACCTTCCCACAGCCCGAATTGGGAGATGCTGGTGAATGATGGCAGCAAAAGGGTTTTTCCAGGCAGCAGGAACCACAAGAGGGAGCTGAGATTACGGTCTGTGCCTGTTCTCAGCCACAGGAGCAGCCCAGCTCCAACTCCCTCCTTCTCTCTGCAGGTTGCTGCTCCCAAAGACCCAGTGGCTGATGCGACCACCAGAGATGGTGTTGAGTTTGACCGTGGTTCTGCTGATAACATGGACCTTGGGAAGTAAGTATAGTTTCAGGGAAGGAGATCCAAGGGAAGATCCTGGATAGTTTCTGCTCCTCAGAGGAATTTCCTCTCACTCATGGGGCATCATACCAGAAATGGGAATGACTGGGTTTATGATGAGATAAGAAAAAAAACCTCCAGAATTGAACCTCCAGAGGTTGAATTCTCACAAGGTTGATTTTTTAAATTTAGACCTTCCTTATCCCTCAAAAAGAGGGCAAAACATGTCTAAAAACCTGTTTGTACACAAAGTTTCAGAGAGAATATGGGAAAACATCACAATATGAATATGATTTTGTGGTGGAGATGCTTGTTTCATGCATTTCTTTTTTGCTGCTCAACAAGTGGGTCTGGTCTCTTCCAGGAGCCCAGGAGAGCATCTCCTGGGAGGTCCAGCGCTATGATGGCTGGTACAACAACCTGTTGCACCACAGACGTGGCTCTGTGGGTGAGTACCAAGCTTGGGGAGTGGGCGAGCTGATGCTTTGGCTTTTGGCTCACTTTATGACCGAAAGAGGAACCCTTTCTGACTTGAGCCTGAACCAGGCTCCTCCCATGGCCCTAAGAGATGGCTGATTGCACTCAAAGCAGGTCCCTAGTTGCACCTGAGATCCCTGGTAGAGCAGTCTGGAGGGGCCAAGCAGCCTAGTTTTGTCTCCCATGTCCTGCCCTTGCCCCTTTTACCTGCTGCCCAGGTTGCACTGGTGTTGGAACATTCCTAGAGCAGTCCTGTGCCTTTGCAGGGCCATTCAGAATGTCCAAGGCATAGATGACCCAGTTCTTTCCAGCAGATGTTTCAGTGATGGTCAGGGATCCCAGAGCTGATTGGTCGCCTACACAGTGACACAAGGCAAAGTGCCAATTACCCAGCTTCCTCTGGATCCAAATGGCTCCCCAACATGACAGATGTGTCATCAGCTCTTTGGTTACACCTAAGCCTGCTAGGGAGATCCAGGGGGTCCCTGACAGACAAGATCTCCCTCCTCCAGAGCAAACAGATTAGACCTTAACATTTGGAAACAAACCTACGGAAACTAGGCCCAAAACTAAGCAGACATTTGAGTTTTTCCTTAGCTTTGGGGAGATCTAGCCCACCGTGCTGGTAGAAAAGTGTTTCTAAACTCACTCGCTTATGAGTGAGAAATGATCTCCCACCTCTGGGCTTTTCAGTTACAGGACAAGCAGTGGGTGCAACATGAATCCCTCTTCTCCCCTCTCTCTCTGCCTCTCCAGTTGTTCCCTCTTCTGTTTCCTACGGTGTCAACAAACATTGTGTTTGTGTAGGGTTATGTAGGCAACATGGGCAACTTAGCATCACTCCAGTTACCCACTGGAGCCTTCCACCCCCCCAGCCCTCCCGGAGGCAACAAGGATGTGCATGGACCAGAGAAGGTCAGCTGGAAGCGAACATGCCTCCCAGTTTTAAGAGGACTGAACCCAGGGCTGCAAGAAGCTTTGGGTGCTGATACAAAACCTTGGGTATTCTTGGGCACTAT
Organism: Tapera naevia; assembly: GCA_033556795.1. Classification (NCBI taxonomy): domain Eukaryota; kingdom Metazoa; phylum Chordata; class Aves; order Cuculiformes; family Neomorphidae; genus Tapera; species Tapera naevia. The sequence continues at coordinate 1,328,511 of JAUMJJ010000353.1, forward strand.
AAGCATCTATGCAATCCTCTTGCGTTCTTCAGGGACCCTTGCACACTCCTGTACCCTGCTATTGCTGCATCTCCCATCTGGTGGGTGCTGTCAGACCCATGCCGTGTTGCTTTGGTGCCACAGGTGCCCGGCTGCTGCGTCTCCTGCCAGCCAACTATGCAGATGGTGTCTACCAGGCGCTGCAGGAGCCCCGCGTGCCCAACGCTCGCCAGCTCAGCAACGCAGTGGCACGGGGACCCTCCGGGCTGCCCTCCCACAGGAACACAACTGTGCTGGCCGTCTTCTTCGGTAGGTGCTGTGGTGGCCCTGGAACAGGGTGGAAAATTGTTGATTTAGGTGGAAAAATGTTGGTTTGAGTGGAAAAATGTTGGTTTGGCTGGAAAAACATTGGTTTCTCGCACCCCAAGGCAGTGCATCAAAACATCCCTCACCCACGGCCACACAGCAGACCCACACCCAAAAGATAAAGCCTCGAGTGCCACCATACCCAGTTGCTGTCCAGCCAGCAGGGGTTGGTGAGTTTTCGGAGAGCTTTGGTAGATGCCACAAATGCTGATAATTGTCATTTGGGAGCTTCCTCATTTGTTTTAGCGGTGGGATTACTCTGTCGCCAAACGCTTGACAGATGTGATAAGAGCCGTGCCAGGAGTGATTGCTGGGCAGAATTGCTGCAAGATTTTGCTGTTGCTCAGGAGCTTGGTGTGGTCTTGGGTCTCCAAGCCTGGGCATGTCCTTTCACTGAGAAATATCGTCGGCTCATCGAGAAGACAGGCTGAATGTGTCAAAGATGTGGAGACAATTGGTTCTCCATTACAGCTTAAGGTTCAAACACATCCCTGAACTGTGGAATTGTAGAATCATGGAATGGTCTGGGTTGGAAGGGACCGCAAAGCCTATCCATGGGCAGGGACACCTCCCACTGGATCAGGGTGCTCCAAATCTCATCCACCCTGGCCTTAAACACCTCCAGGGATGGGGAAGCCACCACTTCTCTGGGCAACCTCTGCCAGAGCCTCCCCACCCTTACAGGAAAACATTGCTTCCTAAGATCTCATCTCAACTTCCTTTCTTACAGCTTAAAACTCTTTGCCAGGGTGCTCGGCCCCAGAATGGGCCACAGGAGGTGCAGACACCAGTGTGGTACTGTTTATCTTCTCCTTGGAGGTAGTTTCTCCCATTACACTAAAGCTCAAATGGGCCAACAGCATCAGCAGTCACTGAGCTCAGCGTCAGCATCAACCCTTGGCCTTGAAGGCCACAGGCACAGAAGAGCAGAGGGAAACAGTGGCTAAATGCAGAGCCTTGTTCCTAGTGAAGTGGTGACCACCAGATAGTCCAACTACCAGTGGTGTCTGAACATCCGCTGGCTGAGTTTCACCACTGTGGTCCCTGAGTGACACTACCCTATTCATGAGGTCTGGCCAGGGGCATCTGGAGCCCTCTTTGTGTGGACTGGAGCTCAGAACATCTTGGCTCCAGCCCACAGTGATTTTTTTCCATGTCATGGAGCAAATCAGCAGTGAAGGCGGGAAGGAGACCACTCTGTCTGCACAGAGTGGTCGCCTCAGCCCACCTATGGCTCAGCTGCCCACCATCAAGTCCTGCTTCAGGTGCTGGTCATGGCCCTCCCAACTGCTGACCACACTTGGATCTCTGGCAGGTTTCCACGTGCTCTTGGACATCCTGGGGACAGAGAAACCTGGCTGCCCTGCCGAGTTTCTGAACATCCACATCCCGTCCGGAGACCCCGTGTTTGACCCTGCAGGCACTGGGGACGTGGTCCTGCCCTTCCAGCGCATCCAGTGGGCAACGGAGACAGGGCAGAGCCCCAACAGCCCCCGGGAACAGGTAGGTAGCATCTCCTTTGCTTTTTGCCTTGCAGCTAAATTAGTCTGCACCCAGCGCTGGGGTCTGTAGAAGCCAAAATATTGTTGGAAGATTAAGGGAAAGCACCGCTGCCTCCTGCCTTTGGCAGGGGTTGGAACTGGATGATCTTCAAGGTCCCTTCCATCACAAGCCATTCTATGATGCTATGATTCCTTAAAAATAGATGTCTCTCAAGTGTTTAAACCAAATGCAAATGAACCCAAAGCCCAACCTCCAAGGTGCTGGTTTGATGCAACATTTGTGATTACTCAAGGTCAGTGCTTTCCTTGGCCAGAAAAACCCTGATTACTTTAGAAGTGCTTGTGTCATCTTGTTTTGTGTGTGAATAGGAGTATCTGGTGTGGTTTATGGAGGGCAGAAGAGGAAAGGGCAAAGCAGGAGGAATTCACAGCCTTCCTCAGCTGCCAAGTTTTTATCTCTCCAGTCAAAATGAGCAAAGGTAGGGCTGACGCTGTCTGGTGGAGCCTTTTGTGTAATGAAGTTCCGTAACCAATGAACGCACTTGTGCTGCTCCAGAAGGTCAGTAATTATGGCACAGTTTTTAAGGCACCAACTCTTATCTTTAACAACGCATCACAAAACTGGGCCAGTGCTGTTGTAAAGCTGTAAACTTGTAAAGCTTCCCAGAATTTCAGTCATTTTGGAAAAAAGCCAGGTTTCCCCTCCCTCCCCCGGTTCCTCTGTATTTCACTCTGCTGAGGCTGGATGTGTTCCCAAGACCATGCTGGAAATCTTCCCAATCAAAATAGCCAAAGCAAAATAGGAGTTGGACTCAGTGATCTAGATTAGATATTGATAGATCTAGATGAGATTTTAGGAAGAAAGGTTTCCCTGTGAGGGTGGGGAAGCCCTAGCCCAGGTTGCCCAGAGAAGTGGTGGCTGCCCCATCCCTGTTGGTGTTCAAGGTGAGGTTGGATGGGGCTTTGACCAATCTGATCCAGTGGGAGGTATCACTTCCCATAGCAGGGGGTCGGAACTGGATGGGCTTTGAGGACCCTTCTCACCCAAACCATTCCATGATTCCATGATTCTGCTGTGAGGACAGGGCTCCCCAGAGGAGGAAGCTCCAGTGTTTCCGCGCAGAGATGGGCTTAGTCTTCTTCAAGCTTGGTCTTACCTGTGTGGAGATGCACGAACGTCTGCTTCTGGGCACAGCTGAAAGCAATTGGGGAAAAAAATTACTCAAAATGTACTTTGGAAAAGCCCATTCCTCATGTATTAGCACTGGTTCCCACAGTTTGCACATCTTGCTGTAGATGTCTGTATCCTGACAACTCTCATTAAATCAGGGGCTGGGGCTGGGGCTGCTTTGCAAGACCAAAGGGGCTGGGTTGGAACTTTCCAGACCTTTTTTTTTGCACCTTTCCACCGCACCCCCAGTCCCTGTTAATGCCCTGTCTCTGCCCTAGACCAGCGAGGTGACGGGCTGGCTCGACGGCAGCTCCATCTATGGCCCCTCACACTCCTGGAGCGATGCCCTGAGGAGCTTCTCCAGAGGACAGCTCCTATCTGGGCCCAGCGGGCGCCTGCCAAGGGAGACAGACGGGAGGGTTCCCATGTGGAAGGCGCTGGATCCATCCACGGGACAGGGTGGTCCCGGGGGGATCTACGGTAATGGCGATAGGAGGACTGCATCCCTGACCATCAAGCGGGGGGAGAGCGGGAGGAACCTGGAGCCGAGCCCAGAGGGGAGCCTGGGAAAGGGCAGGGGGTACAGTGAGCTGGGACGTGTGGGTCAGGAGTCCTGTGGGAGCACAGGCAATTTCCCAGCATGAGGAGGTGGAAGATGTGTGCCCTGGCAAAAGCTTCCCAGCAAAGACACACAGTGAACTTCAGGTGTTGCATCCCCAGGAGGCAGCAGGGCATTTCCCACACACACACACAGACTGGTGGGGGCTGGCCCCTGTGATCCAAGGAGATCTCCTCTGGGGAAAGGGGCTACTGCCAATAAAAACCCACTCAGCTTGCTCTGAGTTCCTCACCTGCCCAAACTGTGGTCAGTGCTGGGGGCCAGTTGTTGCTTTTGCTTGCTTGGGCTGCTCTTCTCCCTGAGAAGGAAAGAAGGGTGAGGGGACAAGAAGATGCTGGGCTGTAGCCATAGGGCTGTTGGTGCTCCTCCAGCCACAGGCAAGGCTAGACCCAGTGGTGGCATCCCCCACTGATTGTCCCGGTGGCTCTTGCAGACCTGGGAAGCGCCTGGGGGAACGAGAACCTCTTCCTGCAGGCTGAGAGCATCGCCTGGTTTCGGTACCACAACCACCTGGCCACTGAGCTGGCCCAGGCACACCCTGCCTGGTCCGATGAGGACCTCTTCCAGCACTCTCGCAAGTGGGTCATCGCCACCTTCCAGGTGAGGAATGGGACCCCTCCCGGCTCTGCCGAGACCCCTGACATCCTCCCTGGTGCTGGTGCTGACCCAGCTCTCCTGTGCCCTAGAGCATCGTGCTGTACGAGTGGCTGCCCACCCTCCTGGGGACACCTGTCCCGGAGTACAGAGGTGAGGGAGCTGGGGGTGATGGAGCTGCAGGTGCAGCTGCAGTGAGCAGGAGTGGATGGGGCACGGGGATGGGGCAGGATGGGGGCTTGGCCCCCTTTTCCCTCCAGCCTGGCTGTTGCCCCACAGCTGCTGCCCCACAGGTTACCAACAGCACCTGGACCCCAGCCTCTCGCCGGAGTTTATGGCAGCTGTGGGGCAATTCCTCGCCACCATGGTCCCACCAGGTGTTTACAAGAGGTAGGAGAAGCCCAGCAGTGCTAGAGGAGAGCAGTTCCCATGCAGAGGAAGAGGATGACTGTGCTGGGGTGGTGGCTGGCAGAGGAAGAGGATGGCTGTGCTGGGGTGGTGGCTGGCAATGGTCCCTGTCCCTTCCCTGCATCCTGCCCCTCACTGGGGCAGCCAAGCCCTGCCAACTCGGGGCAGCCCTGGCCAGGAGCTGTGGCTCCAGCCTCTCTTTGCTCTTCCAGAGACCCCAAATGCCAGTTCCAGGAAGTGTCCAGCCCTGAAGGCTCATTCCCAGCAGTGCGAATGTGCAACAGCTACTGGAGCAGAGAGGTATGTGAGAAGGGAGCACAGGGGTCCCGAGGACGTGGCAGGTTGGTTGGATGGGCTTCATTCCTTGCTTTATGTTATGGAGGACCCTACAGGGAGGTGAAAGGGAAATCAGGCACAGAGCATGACAGCCAACCAAGAGGGGGTGAGGTCCTCCCCATCCAGACATCCCCAGATGTGGCCTCATGCCACAGCAGGTCAGCCTCAAGATTGAGCTGACATGGAGAAATGAGCCTGGGAGAAACCCCTGGTACCCCTCTCCCTGGGGTCTTCAGCCCTGTGGGTGTCAGTTCAAGGGTGTGGTGCTGCCCCATGTTCTCGATCCCACGAGGAACTGCATGCTCTACCATCTTCCCTCAGAGCACCGGGCAGGCAGAGGACCTGGACGTGGACAACCTCTTGCTGGGGATGAGCTCACAGATCGCGGAGCGGGAGGACAACATTGTGGTGGAAGATCTCCAAGGTCTGCATTCCCTGGCACTGCAGCTGGCACATTGGAGGGTCCCTTCCCTCCGGGATGTGGGGGGCCCGAGATTGGGAGACAGGTCCTATCACCACTGTCATCAGCACCCAACCACATACTCAGTCCAGCTTCAGCTTTGTTAATGGACATGCAGAGAAGTTGCAGAGCATATTAAGGATGTCCCTCGGGCTGTCCTGGCAAGGGCATGGGGATGATCTCCATGTTTAGTATGGCTCATGGCAGAGGGATGAGACAGGGCAGCTGAGCTTGTTCCTCTGGCTCTACTTGCCATCACTGTGGCTTCAAATCCACTCACAGATTACTGGTATGGGCCCTTGAAGTATTCCCGCACTGACTTCGTGGCCAGCTGGTTCCAGCGCGGACGAGACCTCGGCCTGCCCACCTATAACCAAGCCCGGGAACGATTTGGTTTGGAGGCTCTCCAGAACTGGTCAGACCTTGCCCCACACCTGGAGCCACAGGTAACAGGGAATGGTCTGGGCACGGGAAGTGTTTGGCTCAAAGGGTTTTGGGACAATCCAGGCAGCAGCTGGCTTCTCCAGCAACACAGAGAGGAGGACAGCAGTGCACATCCTTCCCTAGCTCATTTTCATGCCTACAGGGCTATTGCATTGGGATAAATGTATAATCATGGCATGAACAAATATCATACAATCATGGGATGATTTAGGTCAGAAGGGACATCAAAACCCATCCAGTTCCAATCCCTTGCCATGGGCAGGGACACTTCCCACTGGATCAGGGTGCTCAGAGCCCCATCCAACCTGGCCTTGGAACACCTCCAGGGATGGGGCAGTTATACCCATCCATATATCCTACACCAGGGCTAAGCCTCTGTGCTGCTGTGTGCTCTGCTCCTCCTGGAGCTGAGAAGCTCTGGGAGAGGTGCTTGATTGAGTCCAAGCCACGAGCTCAAGGTTGCCTGGGACTGAGCATCTTCCCAGCCCACGGATGGGTGTTGTTTGGGAAATGCGTGTCCCTTGCCCCCTCCTAAGGCTGCCCAGGCTTTCTGATGCTCTGGCTGAATTGCCTCTGCTCACATGTTTGAGGGGGGTGGTTTCTGGCCAGGTCGTGGAGAAGGTTGCTGCCCTGTATGCCAACAACACGGCTGGGCTGGAGCTGCTTCCTGGAGGCATGCTGGAGGCTAATGGCTCCCTCTTCAGTGCCATCATCCTGGACCAGTTTGTGCGTCTGCGTGATGGCGACAGATACTGGTTCGAAAACACCAAGAATGGGTAATGCCTCTTCCCCATCTGGCAGAAGGAGCAGGCTGCCCGCTGCTCTGCCAGCCCCAGTAAGACACAAAACCCTCCAGCTTCCTTGGCTCCTAAAAACAGCACGGGGAGCAAATCCTGCTGCCAGACAGTGACACCCAGGGCCACCGCATGGCCCCACGTCTTTTTCCTCAGGCTGTTTACAGTGGAGGAAACAAGGAAGATCCGCAACACCACCTTCCACGATGTCCTGGCTGCTGTCACCCGCGCAGACCCCACAGATCTCCAGCCCCATGTGTTCGTCTGGAATGAGGGTAAGTTTAAATGGCAGGGAGAAAAGAGCACCAGCACGTTAGGGAGGAAAGCAGACCCACCTCAGTGACTCAGGGATGCAGTGAGAGCATTGGACTTGCAGTTTTTCAAGCCTGACACCCGCTATGCCCCTAAGCCAGCGAAGCACATGCAAATTGCAAGGGTTGCTGCTACAGAAGGCAAGCAGCAGGAATGTTACAAGTCCAAGCATGTGCATTGCATGAGTTCTGGAAGGATCTCTGGGTACAAAACTGCAACTGATGCCTTGGAACGTCGTGCTGGGGTTAAAACTTGCCCTCTGCCCACCCCACACTGTATCACGCTCCTCACTGACGTGTCCCTAGCTGTGTCCAAGCACACACAGGTCTGCAGGTTAAGCTGATGAGTGACCTAAAACGTGATGGCATTTGCAGCTGAGTTCAGCTTTGTGTACCGTAACTGTGTAACATCACCTGCTTTTGCCTTTGATTGCGTCAGCCCCTGCACGTGCCCTGGGTGCTGCGCCGCAACGCCCACTCCTGCCCAGCTGTTCTGCCAACAGGCTTGTTGGTTAACCAGGGTTACTGGAAGGAACAACCAGGCTTTCCTGCTGCTGTGGTTGCACCAGTCAGATTTCAGCCTAGGGAAGAGCTCACAGCACATTCTGCATTCCCAGCAGGCTACGAGCCAGCTAATCCCGTGCTGATGTGCATCACTCACTCTGGTGCCCTCCTGTGCTGCCCTTGAAATGAGGTTTCCTGTCCCCACTGAGACCCACAGAGAGTCCTGTTGCCATGCTCAGGGTTGAGGTGTGGCTAAACACAGTAGTGAGCCTTTTGCTCTTGGGATCTTGCTACATTCTTCCCATCTACCCAAAGCATTTAGCTTTGAGCAACCTGATCCAGTGGAGGTGGCCCTGCTTATTCCATGATTCTATGACTCTATGTTCCAGCCCTTGCGAGGTGGTGGGCGCCTTGGTGCACGCTCTGTGCAATTGCAGTGGAAGGGCTCCCTGGATTTGCAGCATCCAGATGAGCAGAGGCTCTGAGATCTGATTTGCCACGGCCTAGGATGCTTCTTGCCCAGCTTATTCCATCAGGAGAGGCGATGGTGCTGAACTCCCAAAGGGCTTGAGCCCAGTTCTGTGCTTGGTTTGCTGTGGCAGGCAAAGGTTCAACCTGAAAACAAGGATTGACTCCTGATATCTGGAGTTTAAGTGAAGCATCCCAGTTTTGCAGTACTCACTGGGCCACCCAGCAACGAACCCCACCAGCATCTTAACGCAGCCCTTCCTGGGGATGATGGAGGTGAGATGGGTAAAGAAAAGGCCTGTGACGCTCACAGCCTGTCTTCCCCCCACGCAGGGAACCCGTGTCCCCAGCCTCAGCAGCTGACGGCTCAACACTTGGCCAACTGCACACCCATGACTGTGCTGGACTACTTCGAAGGCAGCGGTGTGGGCTTTGGTATTATCATCGTTGTCCTCTGCTGCCTGCCTTTAGGTTTGCCGCTCTGTTTCTTTAACCATCTCCTCTTTTACCAGAGAGCTGCAGAGTCTTGCCCAGTTGAGGTCCTTGGGCACCAGGCAGAAGCAGGGTCTCCACAGTGCAGCCCTGCATTGCCTGAAACCATGCAGTGTGGAACTGGAGGTGATGGGGAAGAAATAAACCCATCTGCCCCAGTTGTACAAGTGAGGCTGCCCAGGTGGGGAGGAGCTTTGTCGTATCTCATGCTTCCCTCTCCCATATGCCCCTAGTGACTCTCTTTGTTGCCTGGATTGTTGCTGTTCTCCGGAAGAGAGATTTCCAGAAGCTGCAGAAGAAGCAGGGCTGCAGCGTGCGGAGGGAGGTGACCAGTGAGGCAATACACGGTGAGGAGGTGGCACTGTCGGTCCTGTGAAGGCATCTGGTAATGCTGCTGAAGCGAGGGCACATACTGAGGCAGGCCTGGGCTGGGAGTTTATATCCATACTGGATGTAAGGAGAAATTGTTTCCCTAGGAGGACAGTCAAGCAGTGGAGCAGGTGGCCCAGAGAGGTTGTGCAGCCTCTGTCCTATCCAAGACTCAACTGGATAAAGCCTTGAGCAAGCTGGCCTGACCCCATAGCTGGTTCTACATTGGTCAGGAGGCCGGGCAAGAGACCCTTCCAGCCTGAGTCCCTTCCAACCTGAGTCATCCTATGACCCTCTAATTACTGCCCTCTCCAGATCTCCTCTTATGTGGAGGAAAGATATGTAGAGCAATTGCTTCAGGGACTGTACCTCCTTGCTGTGGACACTGGGACAATCCTCCCACTTCTATGGTCTGTGCTCCTCCTGTGTCCATGTGCTTGAGCTCTGGAGCTGGGAGACCATCAGTTTTCCCTTAACATGTGTCTGGCCATGTGGTCACTCCCAGGCTGTGTCTCGGTGAAGGGAATGCTGGGATGAGAAGGAGCACAGGTCCATCTTTCCAGCTGAGTCCTTTGGTCTCTCCCACCAGCCATGGAATGGCACGGTCCCAAGACAGACAGCTCTCCTGTCTACATTCAGCTCCAAGCTGACAAAGTGCTCAAAGTGTTGGATGGGAGAGGATCTGTGCTCCGGAGCATTAGCCTGAAAGCCCACCAAAGGGTGGAGGTGATCCTTTCCAGCAACAAAGGGAACAAAGCTCTGCTCCTGAAAAGCCCCAAAGAGTACGACCTGGTAAGTACCATGATACCTCCCTTTGGCGCCCCCCCCCCCCCCCCTCACATACAGCCTGCACCATTCAGTCCTGGGTGCTAGGAGCAGCGTAGGTCCATGGATGGTGGTTGTGGCCTCCTGAAAACCACTAGGCCCAGCCCAGCCCATGGAGCGACCACTGCAGTGATGAGCAGAAGCAGCACTCATCCCAGGTGAGCTTCTTGGTGGGGTCTTTTGCAGGTGCTGCTTTTTGGCAAGGAGGCAGAGAGGAGCAACTTCATTGGCAAGCTGCAAGGCTACTTGGAGGAGAGTGGCCTTGACCTACATGTGTCTGAGATGAAGGAGCAGAGCCTGATGAAATGGGCGGTCACTCAGGAGCAGAGGAAAAAAATTCTGGAGACTTTCTTCAGACACCTGTTTGCTCAGGTATGCAGAGGTATGGCAGGCTCTGGTGTGTGGTGGTAAGTGTTTCTGTATTGATTAAGCAACGACTGCTGGTGCATTGGTCTCCACAAGAGCTGATCAGCCACGCACAAGGAAGCTGCCGATGCTTTCAGGACCAAGAGACTTTTTCCCTTGCAGAAGACCAAAGGAGTTTTGCTGTGGTGACAAAAGTGCCTAAAGTTGCAAAGAGCCTTCTGGATGATGTAACTGCAGTCTCTGCAGTGGTCAGTGCTGTTTAGTGTGAAAGTCACATTGTGTAGGAAAGACACGGGACTTCCCTATGTTATCTGCCATGAGTTTTGTGCTAGGGAAGCCACCGGTCTTCGTGGAATAGGTCAGGCAAGCAAACATCAGCCTTCTGGTCTGCCAGCGCTCATGGGGTTTCTTTTGTGGGACACAACCTGCAGGTGCTGGAAATCGACAGGTCCGATGCTGGAGAGCTCAACTTTGAGTCTTCACAGAAGGCCAAGGAGTCTCTGACGTGTGAGCTGAGCAGGGCTGAGTTTGCCGAGGCCCTGGGGCTCAAAGCCCACTCCATGTTTGTGGACTCCATGTTCTCCCTGGCTGACAAAGACGGCAATGGCTACATCTCCTTCCGGGAGTTTCTGGACATCTTGGTGGTCTTCATGAAAGGTGGGAGCTGGAGCTGGGTGGTGTCTTCATCTGCTGCCTTCAGTCAGGTTTCTAGGCTCTAACAATGCCACGAGCAGAGTGAAGGACAAGATCGATCCAGCAGGTCAACTTGTAGACAATTCTAGAGATTAAAACTCCCTTCCCTTAGGACAGCTTCCACTTGAATTATGGGACAGTGGCAATGTAATTAAGTTTTCTGAAGGCTATTCAGAGCTGGGTGTCCAGCTCTAAGACCCAGATCTGGGTGAGACTTCACTCCTACAGCTTCAGACTTTCAAACACAATGTTTGAAAATGTCTTGGTTGATGAAAATAGGATCTTGTTTTTACTTTGCCTCTCTCCTTCCTCACCAGGGTCCCCAGAGGAGAAGTCCAAGGTGATGTTCAGGATGTATGACATTGATGAGAATGGGTTTCTCTCCAAGGAGGAGTTTCTGAGGATGCTCAGGTACTTCTCCTCATCCCTCTAGATGTTTCGCAATGTCTTCATCTGCCAGTTTCTGTGCTTCACTCCCCAGGAGTGCTATGTGAGAGCCCATGGGCTCAGCACTTGCAACCAAGAGACCATTTCTCCCATGAAAGTGGTCTTGGTCTCTGCCCTGTGTTATATGAAGGACTCAAGCTGTGGTCCTCTGAAGTTCCCATCTCCCCTCCTTACTCCAGGTCCTTTATCGAGATCTCCAACAACTGCCTGACAAGAGACCAGGCAGAGCAAGTGACCGAGTCCATGTTCCAGGCCTCAGGGTTTCAGGACAGGGATGAGCTGACGTGGGAGGATTTCCACTACATGCTGCGGGACCACGACAACGAGCTCCGTCTCACACAGCTCTGCCTCAAAGGTCAGCAGACAGGAGCACCAAGTAGTCACCCCAGGCCCTGGAGGGCTGGAGGGGATGGGCAGCATCCGATGTGGAGCTCCCAGATCTTCTCCTATTAGACTCTCTAACCTAACTGCAGTGGTGGGGGCATCAGCTGTTGCTCCATGTGTGACATGTTTGGGTCAGTTCAGAGTCTCTCCCTACTCCATGCCTGCCCAGGGGAGATGCCCTAAACCTCGTCCGCTGCATCTCACACACTCTTTTTGTCCTTCTGGCTTCTTAAAGGGGTCCCCGAGGTCCTCAAGCAAAACTTGCACAACTGCGTCTCCTTCATTAAAAAGAAAGACCTGAAAAGGTAAGCTCTCCTCTTTAGTCTTGCTGCTGCTCTTCCTTCTCTGTCTGCCCTGATGCACATCCGTCCTTTGCCTCAGCCTCCCCAGCTGTTGGCACCCCCAGTGCTGGGGAAGGGGGGGCTGTAGCTTTGGGATGTGCCCATGAGCAAGCCAGACGCTGCGGTGGGGCTGTTGCCCACCCCCGGCACCGCACCCAGGTGGCCAGAGGGGAGGAATTGTCTCCTGCAGAGTCCCCATTGCATCCACAACGTGAGGATGGGAATCCTACCTTGCCTTTCAAAGGGACAGGTTACCTTGGAGTGAATCCAGCTGTGTACCATGCCATTAAAGTTAACAGAAGCAGACTTGAAGGAAAGAGATGGGCACCTTCAGCTGAGCCTGAGATGGAAAATGGAGAAATGGGAAATATTGGCAAGCCCATTCCGCAAGGGCAACTTTGGGCTAGACATAGCTCTCTTTCCAGCAGAACCATCTCAGATGAGGAGAAAGACCAAAGGCTGGATGCTGGGAACCACTATGTGGAGCAAGAAGGGCGAGAGCTGAGGAAGAGACCAGGCAGAAAGTGAGTACATCCTGTCCTTGCTGTGCACTCTCCCTGGGCTTTGGCTCGGCCCAGGGAGTTGCTGTTTCCCAGGCCTCCATGTCAGACCAAGCTGTCTTCCGATCACTGGAGGCAAGGAGCCAGTACCCTTGTGATGGTGGTGTGACGTAGGGAGGGGATGCAAGACCATCCCTGAAGGAGGTGCCCCAGCCCCTCAGGCACATTACACTGGCCAAGGAGCCAGGGAGCAGCCTCGTCTCGGTGGGAAAAGTGCCGTAAATGGGTCTGGTTGATGTGCCTCTATTAAAGAAGAATGAAATGGCCAACTCCAGCACCCAGGAGAGAGGGTTTTAGGGCATACAGCTTGCCCACAGAGAGAGGCTTTGCCTGGCAGGTCCTGCCTGTGCTGCTCTGCCCCTGGGATGTTGTTGGTGCCCCATGGGCTGCCTGCAGGAGCTGCAGGAGACACCCTGGTCCTCGCTGCTATGGCAGCAGAAAACATTTCTACAAGGAAGAAGGAAGAAGTTACTCATGGCCAGAATATCCTCATTGCCTCAATATCTCCAAGGCCTTTCCCTACCCCGGGATCAGTCTGGAGGGTTGAATCTTGCCATGGAAACATCTTTTACAGTTCTTATCTACTGTTTCACAGATGAGTCACTATATGCACATTTATAATCAGCTTTCAAAAGCGGATGGACTGCAGGATGATCTGAGATCAACTGCTGACTCTGGGTTCAGCAGGTCATTTCTGTCACCGATGTGCAGAGGTGATGGCTGCACAGGGAGGGAGACCCAAAGCTGGGTAGCGTGGCCCTGAGCCAAACCTTGCCAGCTACACCTCAAAGTAACACCAGCCCTCCTGGTTTTCCTGGAATCATAGAATCATGGAATGGTTTGGATTGGAAGGGACCTCAAAGCCCATCCAGTTCTAAACCTGCTGCAGTGAGCAGGTACACCTCCCACTGGATCATGTTGTTCCAAGGCCCATCCAACCTGGCCTTGAACACCTCCAGGGATGGGGCAACCACCACTTCTCTGGGCAACCTGTGCCAAGGCCTCACCACCTTTCTGCCAGGGTGAACCATTACCAGCTGCAGTTGTACACTGAAGCACAACGGAAGAAGTATGAACGGAGCAAAGTTCAGCAGAAGATCCAGGAGTTCAAGCGCTTTGTGGAGAATTACCGGCGCCATATCGTCTGCGTGGTCCTCTTCTCTGCCATCACTGCTGGTGTGTTCGTGGAGAGAGCCTACTGTGAGTGCTCATCCAGCGCCCTAGGCTTGGAGGGGTGTGTGGGATTGGTTCCTGGGGTGTGAAAGGTCCCAGCACAGCTTTGGGCAACAGTGTTGGTCTTCCTCTTGAATAACCAAAGGATCACTGAGGTCAGTTGGGACCTCTGGAAGAGTCTGGTCCAATACCCTGCTCAGAACAAGGCCACTTTCAAAGCAAAATCAGGCCTTGTCTGGAGAAGGTTTGAATAGCTCCAAGGCTGGAGATCCTACCACCTCGTTGGGCCTGTGCCAGTTTTTGGCCATGAAGAGTTTTTACCTCACACTGAACCTGGATTTCCTTCAGTAAACCTTGTGCTGTTTCCTCTTATCCTTTCACTGCGCATCTCTGAGAAAGCAATTGGCTCTCTCCCCTCCCAGATACCCATTAAGTGGTTGCAGACAGCCATAAGATCTTCCCTGACCCATCTTCTCCAGCCTGAACAAGTCCATTTCCCTCAGCCTTTCCCCTCCATGACATCCTCCAATTCCCACCCATCCTGGTGGTCTCCACTGAACTCGTTCTAGTTTGTTGATGCCTCTTATATTGTGTTGTCCAGCTGAGGACACAGTACCAAGCTGCAGTTTCACAGTGTCTGCAGAGGACAATCCCCTCCCTTAACCTCCAAGGAGACCCTGTCACCCAGCAGCTCTGGGGCACAGAGGATCATGCCCCTGTCCCCACACAGCCCCATTCCTGGTGACCCTTTCTTGGTGGAGCCATACAGGTTGCAGGAAGGGTGATGGTACCAGGCACATTGACCTCCCCTACACTCTCTCTTCCCAGACTACACCTTCGCATCCCCCAGCACTGGAATAGCACAGACCACCTTTGTGGGGATCATCATCTCCCGGGGAGCGGCTGCCTCCATCTCCTTCATGTACTCCTACATCCTGCTTACCATGTGCCGCAACCTCATCACCGTCTTGCGGGAGACCTTCCTTAACCACTACATCCCCTTTGACGCCGCCGTGGACTTCCACCGCTGGGTTGCCATGGCAGCCCTGATCTTCTCAGGTAGGTGGGCTGCTGGAGGATGTGCACCCATGACCCACAGTTAAAGCAGAAGGACCAGCCCATCACGGCACAGCAGGACCAGCTTGAAGACCTGTATGGAGCCTGCAGAGACACAGGTGCTTTGCACCAGCAAAGAGGAGGAATTGCCAGGTCCCTGGGTACATCAGCACGGTTTGGTGCATCTCCATCTACAGCAACAGTGATGATGCTTTTCCCTCCTGGTTTCTGTCTTCTTACAGTGCTCCACACTGCAGGTCATGTGGTGAATGTCTACATCTTCTCAGTCACACCTCTCAGCGTGTTGTCCTGCCTCTTTTCGAGCGTCTTCGTAAATGATGGGTAAGTGAAATTTACAGCCAAGTCCAGAGTATCCTGGGCATGGACAGGAATGACAGTGGAAACCCGAGTTTGCTTTGGCCACTCTGTAGCTCAATCTCTTGTCCCTCTCCAGGTCACAGCTCCCACAGAAGTATTACTGGTGGTTCTTCCAGACTATTCCAGGTGAGAGCATCAAGCAGATCTACATGCCCATGCCTAGGATGGGCAACCTCTCTCCAGCACAGGGGCTGCCCTGATTCCCCTCGGGACCTCTCAACCCCTCCTCTCGCAGGCATGACAGGAGTGCTGCTGCTCGTGATCCTGGCTGTGATGTACGTGTTCGCCACTCACCACTTCCGACGCGTCAGCTTCCAGGGTTTCTGGATCACCCACCACCTCTACGTGCTGCTCTATGTCCTGGTAAAGCATTTGGTCTGGAAGGGAGGAGTGGTGCTGCACCTTGTACCTGTGGGTCAGCCCAGCTGATGACGTGGGAGGTCCCAAGGGAGCTGGTGACCCCAATCCCAGCTCCCTCCTGCTGCTGAGTTGCCAGCAAATAAGCCATGAGGTGATGGCTTGCCATGCCAAGCTACCATGCTGATGGGGACTGCCCTCTGCCCAGGTCATCATCCACGGCAGCTACGCGCTGATCCAGCAGCCCCGCTTCCACATCTACTTCATCGTCCCAGCGCTCATCTACAGCGCAGACAAGCTGCTCAGCCTGAGCAGGAAGAAGGTGGAGATCAACGTGGTGAAAGCCGAGCTCCTGCCCTCAGGTACCACATCATCCCTGGCCACACAGCACCAGCTCAGCCCAGGCTCTTTGCAAGAGCCCTGGGGACTGCAGCGATGGAGGAACCTCCACTACTCGATGTCTCCACCTTCACAAAGTCCCAATCTCCATCTCCCCCCAGGTGTCACCCACCTCCAGTTTCAGCGGCCGCAGGACTTTGACTACAAGTCTGGGCAGTGGGTGCGCATTGCCTGTGTCACCCTGGGCACCACCGAGTACCACCCCTTCACCCTGACATCAGCTCCGCATGAGGACACGCTCAGCCTGCACATCCGAGCCGTGGGGCCCTGGACCACCCGCCTGCGGGAGCTCTACTCCCCAGAGAGCCTGGCGCTCATCGGCAAGCTGCCCAAGGTGAGGTTCATGCTGCCCTTCTCGGGACTGGGACATCTGAGCCCAAGAGCACCTCAGCAATGGGTTGTGCCCACCCCAAGGTGCTTCTCCAGCCTTGGAGGCAGCCAAGACCTTGGCAAGCAGAGGCAGGGGATGCTCTGCTGATGCTGGCTCCCTTCCAGCTCTATCTGGACGGCCCCTTTGGGGAGGGCCACCAAGAATGGAATAAGTTTGAGGTGTCGGTGTTGGTGGGAGGAGGCATCGGAGTGACGCCCTTCGCATCCATCCTCAAGGATCTGGTCTTCAAGTCATCCATAAGCTCCAAGCTGGCGTGTAAGAAGGTAAGAGGATGCATCTGGAAAACACAAGCTCTCACAAGATGCCTCCTGCTGCTGCTGGGCCCTTTGGGGGTAAAATACTACAGGATCCATCTGGGAAGGAGCCCTGTGGATAAGCGCAAGGGCTCTGGCCCCACTCTGAACCTCATCCCCATCTGCCACAGATCTACTTCATCTGGGTGACGCGCACGCAGCGGCAGTTTGAGTGGCTGGCGGACATCATCCGCGAGGTGGAGGAGGCAGACAGGAACGACCTGGTCTCTGTGCACATCTACATCACGCAGCTGGCTGAGAAGTTTGATCTGCGCACTACCATGCTGGTGAGTCTGGCCACCTGCCGTGGCGTGCTGGGCCACCCTGGGCCATGCTGGGCCATCTTACGTGTGCTCGTCTCTCTTCCAGTACATCTGTGAGCGGCACTTCCAGAAGACGCTGAACAAGAGCCTGTTCACGGGGCTGCGCTCCATCACCCATTTTGGGCGCCCTCCTTTCGTACCCTTCTTCAATTCGCTGCAGGAGGTGCACCCCGAGGTCAGTGCCCGGCTGGAGACAGGAGGAGGGATCCCAGCCCCAGAGACCTTGGCAACATTCACATCAAGGGCAGAAGGGGCATGAAGCCCACTTTCCCTTCGAAGCAAGGATGAGCTGCCAGAGTCAGCAGTGCCCTACTATGGCGAGACCCTGTCTGCAGCCACTGCCCAGAGCTGGCAGAGACCCTGGAGGATCCCATCCTTACTCCATGGTCCCAGCAGCTCCATGGGGAGTTTGCAACCTCCCCAAAAGCCTCCTCAGGTTGGGACACCCATGCCCAAAGCTGCCAGAGGGAAAAGGGCCAAACGGGGCTATGCAGGGGCGTAGCTAGTGCTGCTGGCTTTGACCCCTTTGGCTCCCTCCTTCCCCAGGTGCAGAAGATCGGGGTGTTCAGCTGTGGCCCACCCGGGATGACAAAGAGTGTGGAAAAGGCTTGCCGGCAGCTCAACAAGAAGGATCAAACCTACTTTGCACATCACTATGAGAATTTCTGACCCTACCCCGCACCACTTTCCCCTCTGGGCTGCAGCTTCCTTGGGAATGTTTGTTCCACCCCAGCACCTATGGGGCAATGCTTTGGGTGGTCACGGTCCTGTGCTCCACCCACCATCATCCCTGGGAGAAAGTCATCCACGGCCGAGAGCACGGATGTTGAGACCCCCAAACAGCACTGCAGTAAAGCTCTGCCCTCCCAGCATCACCCCACACAGCCCCAGTGTGAACCCCTGAGCCCAGGGTATCCTGCGGGGGTGTCCCAACGCACAAAACCCAGTGTTTGAGTCAATCCCAGCTCTGCCACCTTAATCACATGAGGCAGAGCCCATGGGCTGCCGGGTCACATGGGGAACGACTCGGAACAGCTTTGGGAACAGCTCGCTGCCTGCACAACCTGACCTCACTGCACTTTTTCCCAAGCCCACAGCACGCCCGTGGGGTGAAGAGCCAGAGAGCTCTCCACCGTCCCTCTCCTTGAAACAGGCTTGGCTTTCCTAGCATTCATGCCTGCTCTGAGCCTCCCCTGGCTTTGCATCGGGCCTTGGCTGTTTGCATTGGCTTCTTCCAGCAGCATCGCTTTGATCAGGGATCATCTCTGCTTGTTTAACTAACGCCTGGCTTTGCATCGCTGGGCTGCCGCTCCCACCAGCCGTGATTGAGTTTAAATAAAGCTGAGTGAAGCTTTAAGTCATTCTGTAACTTCCTGTAGTCTGGTTGAAGCTTTAAATCATTTTGTCGCCTCCTGTACTTGCGTCTCGGTCACCTGGAGACTCGGAACACTTATGGCATAATGCTGGCCTTGCTCCTGTTACTGAGCATTTGCAACAGCCCAGGGGTAAACACGTTAAACCAGAGGGCGTTTCCACTGCAGTGCTGGTGTACGTGGGTGGGATACGGCTTAGAGCCCCTTAGGCTGTGTCCTAGTAGACTCTGCACCCCTGGCAATGGTCCCCAGCAAGATCTGAAGTGGGAGCCAATTACAGCCAAAGAGCTCAAAGAGGCTGAGGAACAGTCTCATCCTTTGGGGTGTTACACAGCCCCCCCCCAGGGTAGGCAGAGGGGAGTAGCTGGGCATTTTACTGCAGTCACAGGGTCACAGATGGCCAGCAGTGCCCAGCCATGCCAATGGGGCTCTTCCCAGCACAGGAGCTGGTGGGGGGCACTTTGCAAGAAGCTCCTGGGCTCTGAAAGCTGAGCAGCCTTCCCCTCCTCAGCCACCATAGACCCTTCAGCAAAGATTATTCCAGCTTTAACACCATTCTGATTATGTGATCAAGCTCCTGGGGACGTTTTACCTGCTCAGGTTGATACATTCACAACCTGGCTTACTCCTACGGGAAGTTCTCAACTCAGCCCTGGAAACCACAGCTGCCAAGTCATCTTAATTACCTCTGCAATAAACACAAGCGTTGATCTGCAAGCGATTGGGTCATTTAAGGTCTCCTGGTCCCACCAGCATTGAGCTCGCCTGCAATCCAGCAAAACAGCAGCCCAGGGGCTGCACAGGGACCAGCTTTAGAGACCCCTTCAAACCACCTGCCCAATGCTTTAATGGACCCAGACACACCAGGTGGGCAGCATTTATTGAGTAAAGGTCAGTACCGGCCCAGAAAAGGGACTGATCTCCCAATGCAGATTAAACTGTAATCAAAGATTAGATTTTATTATCTGTGACCTGCTGCCTCACTAGTACCTTGTTCATGGCTCACAAACTCATCAGGAAGGCCCAATAGCCCCGAGAAATTTCAATCCATTTGCAGTGGTAAAACCCTTGAGTGGTGGTGGCCCCTTGCTTCTCACCCATGCTCCCCTCTGCACTAAATCCAAGCTGTGCCCCCCCAAACAGCAGCCTCCCCTTGGCACTCACGGAAGGCCAGGGCTCTCTGTGGTCCCAGCCAGAGCCGTCCAGTCTCCCCGCAAACACTGGAGCCCTCGGGGAGCTGCTGGGGGGAGGACACTGCAGACGTGATCCTAGCTGCTTCAAAACAGCTCCAGGCTTTGGGCCCACGGTTTGCAAAGAGCATGGAGAGAACAACCTGCATGTGCAGGTGCCTCCTGCAGGCTTTGTCCCACAGGCTGTTCCCATCCTTGAGCATTCCCAAGGGAAGGTGCGACTGGAAGGTGGAGTAGTTACATAGGGCTCTCCTGCACCCAGGGATTGCCAAGCGGGAAGTGTCCAAGGATTGCTATGTGGGAAATATCCAGGGATTGCCATGCAGGAAGAGCTGTGGCAAGTACAGTCCCAGCGCAGCGCTGGGGTGGGAGGGTGGAGGGCCAGCTTCTCCAAATTCACCTCCCCCAGGCTCTTCTGCACGCGGCGTCTGCCAAAAAGAGCCAATCATGTGAACCACCCTCTCTACCCAAACAGCAGCATCTGATTCAAACTATTCCCTATTGGTTCTCCATTCATAGTTACCTGTTACTACTCCAATGACATATCCCTCAGTGTCATTTCCCCTCATTACTGGTTGATTTTCTAGCTCTATTACAAAGCAGTGCCTGCGTAAGGTGACGGTGCAAACCAACAGCCACACGTCAGCCTCCTGCAGCCTCACACTTCACATCTCAGGCAGGTGGGGGAACAGGGAGAGGGTTGGGCACGACGGCCTCTCAGGGGTTGTGGTCGCTGGGGTCACACTTCAGCATGACTTTCACGCCCTCACCCCTCTTGGTGGTCTCAAATGCCTCAAGAGCCTTTTCCAGGGGGAAGCGGTGCGTAACCAAGGGCTTGACATTGATCCGCTTGGATGCGAGCAGAGCAATTGCCACAGGCCACCTGCAATGGAAAAGAGAGCAGATCTTAGAATATCCTGCTCATAGAGCTTCTCCTGAGCAGGAGACGAGAGCAGTCACCTCCACAGCAAGGCCAGCTTTCAGTACATTCAAAGTCCTGCCAGTCCATGAGCTGTGCAGCTCAGTGCTCTGTAGAGAGCACAGATGCCTTCAAACCAGCTCCACAGACAGCTTCAGCTCCAGCAAACCAACGAAAAGGGGGATGGAACTGAATGAGCTTTGAGGTCGCTTCCAACCCGAACCATTCTACGATTCTGTGATTCAATGACAGACTCAGAGACACCTCAGCCCACACCGCACAAGACTCACGTGTTGCAGTAGCGGAATATCCCCCGGATATCCACCTCCCGCACAGCGGCATTCACAATGGGCACAGTAACCATCTCAGGCCCCAGCCCCACCAGCACCAAGGTTCCACCAGAACGAGTAGCCTGGAGAACAAACACACAAATATGTTATATTTTGCATAAAGTACTCACCGGAGTCTACACAAAAGTATGGAAAAATCAAAGCCACACTTTGTGGCTGTTATGGACAGCCCAGGGCACAGCAGAGAAGCCAAGATGCTGTCAGGAGCCCATAAGTGTCAAATATGCAATAAAAAAAGGCTCAAAAAGCAATTTTCAAAAAATCCATGAAGGATTTTGGCATCTAAATCTCATTCTGGAAGATGACTGGCACTCAGGAATACAAGAAGTACTTTGGGATTTCTATGGGAGAGATTGCAAACCAGGAGCCTGATGCTCCATTGGAACTTCTCTTTTTGAAGCTTATCCCGTTCCCATCCTGTCCTTTCACTGTGAAGCCCTGCACTACTTTCTCTACATCCTCCCATTAGGCAGTTCAAGATAGCAAAACATCTTCTCCTTAATTGCCTTCTTCACCTGCTGAAATTAATTTTCTTAATTATTCTGCTTATTGGGATATAATTTCAACTGCATGGAGGATACTGCCCTACTTGTACCAGCCTCTTGACCCAGCTGCATGGGGGTCTCACTGCAGTCTCTTTGGGAAGTGGTGAAGCCTCTGAGCCTCAAATCAGACAATTATCTCCATGCCCTCTGCAAATATGTTAACTCTTTAATTGTCTCTCTCAGTCTGTTGTCTAACAAGCACCTTGTGTGCCCTACACCAAGCTCACTGAAATTAAATGCTCTGGGACTGAAATTCACTGCTGCGTCCCAGGAAGAGAAGGCCACTGCCACTGTTGCTCTGCCCTGGGGACAGGTGGTACTCACGTAAATGCCAGCCTGGATGCAGGCCTGCACTCCCGTACACTCCACAGTTATCTCGGGCTTGCAGCCAAGCAGGCTTTCCACTTTGGAGGCCACCTCCTGTGGGGTCTCGTTCTTCACCTGGATGGTGAAATCTGCCCCCACCTCCTTGGCTTTTTGCAGACGAGAGGCAGATAAATCTGGGGGAAGACAAAACAAGGCAAGAATTGGAGCATTGTGTGAAGCAGAAAGGGAGCAAAAACCTGAGCCTGCAATCTGCTTCCTTTCCCTATCTGATGACTCAAGAGAAACATCCTCTTTGGTGACGAGCTATCAACTATCTCAGGAGAGAAAAGAGCAATTATTACATATCAGGAGAAGATGAAAAGATCCAGCCTGCTAGTACCTTCTCAAGAAGAGCTTCCCGAAGCTCCCACCCATCCAGTTCCAACCCCCTGTCACGCGCAGGGATATCTTCCACTGAATCAGGTCAACCTATTCCAGGACCTTCCCACCCTCACAGGAAAACATTTCTCCCTAAGATCTCATCTCAAACTCCCCTCTTGCAGCTGAAAACCATTACCCCTCATCCTGTCCCAGCACTCCCTCATCAAAAGCCCCTCCCCAGCTTTCCTGGAGCCCCTTTCAGTACTGGAAGCTGCTCTAAGGTCTCCCTGCAGCCTTCTCTTCTCCAGGATGAACAGCCCCAGTTCTCTCAGCCTGTTCTCATATGGGAGGTGCTCCAGCTCTCAGATCACCTCTGTGGCCTCCTCTGGATTTGCTCCAACAGATCCATGTCCTTCCTGTGCTGAGGACTCCAGAACTGCACGTAGGGCTCCAGGTGCAGAGCCAAGGGGCAGAATCCTCATTGGTCACACCAATGCAGGAACTGCAGCAGAACAGCTCTGGCCAAGCCCTGGACTGCTGCTGTGCCTGCCCAGGGCTGCTGTGTGTTGCTGTCACAAGACTTGCTACAGAGCAGAGGAACCTCAGTGCAGGCAAAGTCAAATCCACCACTTGCTTTTGCATTTTCCTTGCCTGGCTCTCAGGATGGTTTGCTATTGCTCACACCCTCAAGGACATCTCTCAAAGGGCACCAGGCAGAGGCAAGGTTGCTCTGACCTTGCCCTGACAGCTCAGAAATCACCTGGCTATGGACAGAACAGCACTGAGAAGCCTCTCTGATGGGAAATGTCAGACTCAGAGGATCATTAAAGTGGCCGTTTCACTTCTAACGATGCTGGCTGAGAACAGCTCAGGAAGTCTCTGAGGGCTTCCTCAATGAACCATCAGCAGATGCTCTCAGCCAAACACATTAGCTGACCACACTAAGTGCGTTCCTGCTGTTACAGACCCCTTTCATCCTTTTACCCTTGTCACAGCACCGGAGGCTGCTAAGCCTCTCTCCAGGCAATTTCCACACGGATGAATTAGCAGGGAAGCCCACAAGAAAAGGGGAGTGGATTAGGTAATACAGTGGACCTCAGATATTAACACAGAGCAGTGGGGCAGAATCCCCTCCCTCCCCCTGCTGGTCCCAATGCTTTGGATGCAGCCCAGGACATGACTGGCTTTCTGGGCTCACGTTACAATCCTTGTGTAAGAGAGGCCAACAGGATGCAGAAGCGTTGCCGTCAGAACTGTGATAACATCTTGGTACCCCTGGCTGCATTGAATCACCTACTGCTAAGCACCTACTGAAGTTGACGGACCTGAAGGTTATCAAATGAGAAGGTTTAAAGCTCCAGACTCTTGTGAGTCTTGAGAAGGACCAAGCTGTTCGGATTTAACACCTTGCTGTGGTTGAACCCCATACAGCTCTTGCGAAACCGGTCAATTATACAATTAAAGGGTTTCATTTGCCTCGAGTCAGAAATTGTGTTTCACTTCCCGGCCGCCGGAGCTAATTAAAGTGGTGACTGCCAGACAAAGAGAAGCCTGTTCCTGTATCTTGACTCCCACGGAAGTTATCAAATTACATTTAAGCTTTTTGTCTTGGTTTATGAGCCAACTTAACAGTCAGATCTTCCTGAAGCTCTCACACTTCCTATGTTGATCTTTCACTAAGGAGTTCAACTCTGTCCAGTCATTCATCTTCCCTGACCTTGACTTCCAGGGTTCTGGAGGCACCGGCAGCCAATTTCCCTTAAATTGAAGATTCCCTTAAGTAGAAGGTACAAAGGGCATCTTCAATGACAGAGTAAGGTCAGACAGCCCCAATCCACCACACAAATACCACAACCATCACTTCTCTGGCTGGGGAACAAGGCTGCTCTTTTACATCCCTCTAAGGAGAAAAGCAGCTTTTCAGAGCAACAGGAATGTCCACAGCAAGGCAGAAGTAGAGGAGAAGGTTGCCCATAAGCATCAATCACACCCACTCGGCAGCAGAGTGGAGCAAGTTGCAGGCCTTAGGGAAGAGCAGATGGGGGGCCATGGAACGAACCAATGCTCTGCACTCTGCTGCAGCCTACTAAATACCTCACACACACATCCCTAAAGGGAGAAGACTGGTCTGCCTGCAATGCACCACTTCAGGGAGAAGAGCAAAGGTTATCAGCAGCACCAAGAGTTTTTCTCAAGCAAACTGCCTTATCTGGGAGGAAAGGCAAGCTTTGGAGCACACAAGCGGAGAGCTGAGCTACAGCGCCAGCTGTTCTCCAGGAGCCCCGAGAGAGGACCCAACCCCTCAGCAGAGACAGACCTTTCCAAAACTTCTTGGCTCCACCCATGCCAAAGCCACTCACCACAGAATCTGTAGGAGGTGAGGTCTCCTCAGGTCGGGAAAATGCTCTTCTAGGTGTTTCTGTATTTGTGTGTGGCTTGTCAAAACAAACACAAACATTTAAAGCCCTAAGTCCTAAGCGGACAAAGCTCTTCCCAGACAAATACACCAAAAAAACTCTGGGCAATGAATTCAAAGAATCCATCAACTAAATACACGCAGGCCTTTGTGGGCAGACAGTCACCTCACAGGTGTTAGCTCCTAAAGCTGATGCAAAAAGCAGTTCCTGGAGAAGGGCAGTAAAATCCCCAGCGGCAATGAGCCAAACTAAACCCATTCCTCAGCTCCTGTCACATGCAAATATTTGAGCAGGGACGGGACCTCCACAGGTGTCTCTGAGCATCTTGGCTAAACACCTCTCAGCTGGGAGGTGTCTACAAGTCAGGATCATTACCTAGGCCAAGGCATAAAGATAAGAAAGGGTCAATTCCATGCGGCTGAGCTTGGTGACCCTACAAAGTAGGTACCAAGAACTTCCTACGGCCATCTGGAGCCCTGCAGCACATGCTACACAGACCTGCTTGCCAAAGGCCCTCAGGAGCAAGAGGCAGCAGCAGCTCCCAGTGTTAGAGGGGAGAATGCACCCCAGCAGGACCAGGGATGGAGTGGCTGAACTGGCTGCCCCAGCCCCACCAGCCACTGCCAGCTCACCCAGCCCTTCCCCACCCAAGCACTGGGTCACCCCCCAGCCCCTGCACCAGCTCAGCTCAACAGCAAGGTTCCTGGGTTCCTCACACATGATTCAAGATGCTTTTCCTGCTACAGCAACTGTCATTCTCAAATGATAACACTTTGCAAAATGTGAGGCCTGGACTGGTCAAAACCAGCGAGCGCACACCCACGGGGCAGGGCCAGTGGAGCGAGAAGTGCCCTGGCCATGGCAGCAAGAGGATTTAGGGAAGAGAAGACAATGATCTGAACTACTACAGAAGGAGGCTTCCACCAAGGCAAGAGGGTGCTGAAATTTGTCTCTCAACCTGAAGATGGAAACACAGCAATAGAGAGAGCAAAACCAGACCTGGCTTGAAGCGTGAGAGGTGGAGTAACAGCCTTCCAAAGGCCCATGTCAGCCCAGTAATACCGCAGCAACCTGTGCTTGCTCCCTAGTGCCATCTGTAACTGGTCCTCCCAGCCACCACCAATCAGAAGAATCAAAGAGCACTGGAAACACTGCTTCCAGGCTCTGTCCAAAGCCCAGGTGGAAAGTTCAACCAGGAAACCTCCTGAGGTTATTCCAGCCCTCAGATCTTCGGGGCAAGTTACATGAAGAATAGCCTGACCTTTGAGAAGAGGGAGAGGGAGTTGGGCTGAGTTAGCAGGCCAAAGAGAAGTGGGGATCAAACAGTGCTCTGCAACATCCAGAAGGGAAGCTGCAAAGGCTGACAAAAGAGAGATTCAATGTGGCTGGACACAGAAAAAAACAGATGTTCAGGCCCTCCCCCTACGGGAGGAAGGAAAAAAGCCTGCTTGAAGCAGAATATACAGAAAATCCAGAATAGCTCCAAACAAGGCCTGGTCTGCATGCTTAGGTGAAGACAGAAGCAGATACAATCAAGGTCTGCAAGTACCACAGGAAAGATGAAACCTGATCCTCCAGGCTTTAGCCAAAGGCAAAACACAAAGTTGAGGTCAGAAGAGCTCAAAACAGAATAAAAAAAAAGAGAAAACTGTGATCAGAGGCAGAAGGAGCAAGCGGAGCTTCTGTAACTCAGAGCTTCATCATGCAGACGCACTGCCTCTTCCCAAAAGACCTGCTCAAGGTCTGGAAAACATCTCTCAGCCTGACCCAAGCCTTTGGTTTATCCTCCTTGACGCACTGTGCCTACGTCATCCACACAACTCGTCTGTGCCAGGAAGTAGAAGCTGTTACCCTGGTCTGCCAACCTAGGGCAGAAGCACCAGTTGTAACCAGCCCCTTCTTAAGAGATCCCAATTAGTGCAAAGACCAAAGTCTTGCCCTGCGGAATGAGGGATTTATCGGGATTTCCTCCAGACAGGCACACTACTACTCTATTCGTGAGCAGACCTTCCACATGCTTGGGCTTGTCTTCCCACAGCAGTTACCCTGAAGGAATAACGTGGAAGTAGGCAAACTGTTCTGTTGTGGGAAACAGGGACACTCCTAAGGGTGAAAAGGCCTTACCTGTAATTACCACGGCTGCTGCACCCATCATCTTAGCCACAAGCACATTAACGAGGCCAATCGGTCCTGGACACAAAGAGGAGAAAGAGAACATGTACAACCGCCCGTCGGCACCAGCCACAGGCTCTGAACATGCCCAGAGCTCGGCACGTTCCTAGGCTAAAGGAGGCTTTGACTGTGTTTCCAGGTGTGTAGATCTGAGATCACAGCATCATCACAATGCTGAATGAGCAGCTGTTGCTACACAAGTCTCCAAAAGGAAAACCATCCACACACTCTGTCCACCCCACTCCACACCGCAACAGGCAGAGAACCCAAGGACTGAACGTGGTCACCATACCAGAGCCGGACACGAAGACTTTGCTTCCAAGAGTGACTCCCGCCCGTTTGCAGGCGTGGATTCCCACTGAAAGGGGCTCGATAAGGGCTCCTTCTTCAAAGGTGACGTTATCTGGAAGCCTGCAAGAACCAGACACAAACAACATTCCCCAATGAGGCTGATAAGGAAAGACAAACTCAGATCTAAATCACAGTAGCAAAGTGCACTCTCACCCTGCTCTGGGAAAGGCAGGGCTAGAAGGCCTAATAGAGTTAATATTGCTTTCTTCCCTTCTCTGAAGCAGCATCAAGTACACCCAAACCATTTACTGGTGAGGTTTGCCGAAACGCCAACACAGCGATCAACAAACTCCTCACCAGCTCTAGTCCAGGCCACCAGACCAGGCTGCTCAGGGCCCCATCCAACCTGGCACTGACCACCTGCAGGGAGGGAGCATCCACAGCTTCCCTGGGCAACATGTGCCAGTGCCTCTCCACCCTCATCATGAAGCATTTCTTCCTAATGTGTAATATAAATGTTCCCCTCCAATTTAAGGCCATTCCCCCTCATCCTATCACGACTTGCCCTTGTAAAAAGTCCCTCCCCAGCTTTCCTGGAGCCCCTTTCAGTACCGGAGGCTGCTCTAAGGTCTCCCTGGAACCTTCTGTTCTCCAGGCTCAACAACCCCAACTTTCTCAGCCTGTCCTCATAGCAGAGGTGCTCCAGCCCTCCAATCATCTTCATAGCCTCCTCTGGACCTGTTCCAACAGTTCTGAATCCTCGTGTTGGGGATTCCAGAACTGGACACAGTACTCCAGGTGGGGTCTCACAAGAGTTGAGTAGAGGGGCAGAATTCCCTCCCTCTTCCTGCTGGCAATGTTTCTTTGGATACAGCTCAGGACATGGTTGGCCTTCTGGGCTGTGAGCGCACATTGCCGGCTCATGTGGAGCTTCTCATCAAGCAGCATCCCCAAGGCCTTCTCCTCAGGGCTGCTCTCAATCACATCTTAGACTGGTTTTAACTCCTTGAGCAAATGTATCAGTCCTGCTACAATTAAGAACACACTTGTCTGCTGCACTGCATATGAAAGCAGCTCTGTATCAGCAGCAGCACGCAGCGCCATGCAAAAAAAGCAGTTTAGCACAGACAGTCCTTTCCACTCCTGTTTCTGCTCCAAGCAGGATGACTGTTTCAAAGGTCAGAGTGAGGTGTCAGCAGTGTGGTGTGCCCTGAAAAGCTGCAGCAAAGCCAGCTCAGCTCCAAGGATCAAACAGAGCCCTTCAGGCATGGTTCTAAGATATAAAAAGGCAGCAGAAAAGAAACCAAGAGCAGGGAGCAAATGGAAGAAGGAAAACAATTAAAGGCTAAACCAGCAATGACATCCCACAGAAATGTTTGTTTATGCCTGACACCAGAGGGGATGAACTACACCCGCCTGACAAACCCTTCACGAAGTGGCTGCCGTCCAAGCCTCACACCTGTTAGTTACGGATCTGAAAGCAATAAAACTCATTGTGTTCAAGCAAAGGGCACTCCTTGCAATGCTCCAAAGGGCCAAGCGGCAATTGCCGTAGCTAAACCCCAGCGAGCACGAAATTCCCTGCCCACTAACTTGTAGCAGTAGCTGGCGCTGTGCTTGTAGTAGCGGCACAAGTTTCCGTCGTCGGGAGGCGTCGCGCAGAAGAAGATGGTGGGAGAGAGGTTATAGCGGCCGGTTTTGCAGAACTCATCCATTTCCCTCGGCACGCCGGGCTCGATGGCCACTCGATCGCCTGCCAGGGTGGAAGCAGACTGTTACGCAGGCAGAGGGTGGGCACATAGGTAGGAGCAGCACTGAACAACCAGAGCAGACAGCACGGCACAAAAGAAGCATGAGGAACGTCTGCTAACTGAGAAAGACCACGCTGCAGGCACCAGGCATGTTCCTAACACTTCCTGCATGGTGGCCTCATCACCAAGATCTTTATGGTTCCTTGGAAAGAGCCGGTGTTGGAAGCTCAGTCAAACCTCTCTCCACCTGCCTTGCTCTCCACCTTAGCAGACAAGAGGGCAGCCCTCACCGCAGGTGATCAGATTGTGCTTAGAATCTGTACTAACTGGAAGAAGAAATCATTAGGACAAAGCTCTGCGGGCCACCACGCTGCCAGACGGAACGGGCTGTTCCTTGGGAAGGGAGCTCAGAGACATTGGGGTGCTATGACAGAGGAGCCCAGATTGCTGCAAGGACACAGGCTGCAGGGCAAAGGATAATTATTTAATTGCAATTACACTGCAGGATGGACTAAAGAAGAAGCTGCACGACCACAGTAGCACACAAGGGACGCAGACAGACCTTTTCATTTGGCAGAAGAGGGCAATCCAAGCCAATCCTCTCAGAGAAGCTCTCCCCCAGCAGGCTCTCAGGCAGACACAGATGAGCAGGAGGCTGGATCGTAGTAAAGAGCCTCCTAGCCCATTCCAGCACTGAGTGTAGCCACGCTGCATCCCACCAAGTGACATGTCCAAGGATGAGAGGAGCAGGACAAGCACACACTGAATGTTCTCCTGGCCTCCCATCATATTCAGCTGTGGGGCCTCCGAAGCAGCACATGGTTTCTTTGTATTTAGTGACCCTCGGCAATTTCTCCTTCACCTTCCACCATGTAAACTTTTAGCATCCAAGCCATCCTTTGCCAAGGAGGCCTGCAGATAAACTACATCTGAGGAGAATGCTGCACCTGCCTCACACTGTCCCTTGCTCTTGCCCTGGAAGAACCAGCCAACCTTTGCATGCCTTCTCTCTGCTCTCCGTGAGTCTCCAGACCTCAGTCATATCTCCCTGAGTTGTCTCCTAGCTCAAGTTCCTAGCTTAGTGATTTGTCACAGAGATGCTGCTACACGTCTCGTCACTTCCTTGTCCTCCTCCGAAACTTTCTCACTTCTTCTATATTCTTTTGGAAAGGAGGAGACCAGAGCTGCACGCAGAGCTCCAGGTGTGCGGTGATGTCCTCTGATGGAGTCTCTGTCCATGTCCTAACATCGATTTACATGGCTGAGCCAGCATTCCCACACCCTGCATGAGAGCCAAAGGTCTCGCTCTTCAGCAGTGATGGGCAGGCCATCCTTTTAGACGCGACAGTGGGTTTGCTTCTTCAACTGTGGAAACCACTTCATGTTTATCTGCATTGAATTCCATCTGCATCTCATTGCCCAGCCACCCTTCAGGTCTCTGTAACTCTTGCTGGCTCTTCTGTGTCCCCTCCACCCTTTGCTATCATCAGCAAACTGCAAACTTCACTTCTCAGCCCATTTCCTAGGGTGTTCATGAGCCCAGTGAACTGCAGCAGTCACACCACGGGTGTGCAGTTGTTCCAGTGACCTGTCTCCACTGCAGGAGGCCGTTGGCTCCTTCAGGAACACACACAGTGAAGAAACATTAACAGCAGAAAGTTGGCAAGAGCCAACATAAGCTTCTGAAGATTCAGCTTCTTCAAAAAACCACCTTGTACCAACACTGGGTTCTGTGTTAAAATAAAGTCAGACAGCTCGAGATATCCCAGGTAATGGTTTGGGTTGGAAGGGACCTCAAAGACCATCCAGTTCCAGCTCCCTGCCATGGACAGGGACATCTCCCACTGGATCAGGGTGATCAAAGCCCCATCTGACCTGGCCTTGAACACCTCCAGGGATGGGGCAGCCACCACTTCTCCGGGCAATCTGTACCAGGGCCTCCCCACCCTCACAGGGAAACATTACTTCCTAAATTCTCATCTCAATCTCCCCTCTTTCAGCTGAAAACCATTCCCCCTTGTCCTATCCCTCCAATCCTTTATCAATACTCCAGAACTGAACACAGGGCTCGAGCTGAGCTCTCACCAGAGCGGAGCAGAGGGGCACAATCCGCTCCCTCTCCCTGCTGGTCCCACTGCTTTGGATGCAGCCCAGGACACGGTTGGTTTCTGGGCTGCGAGCACACATTGCCAGCTCATGGGGAGCTTCTCATCCTCCAGCACTCCAAGTCCTTCTCCTCGGAGCTGCTCTCAGTCTCTTCATCCCCCAGCCTGTATCAGTACTGAGGGATTGCCCTGACCAAGTTGTAGGACCTTGCACTTGACTTTGTTGAACAAGAACATAGCATTCCTAAGAAACACCATAAGGGCAGTGGCCAAGATGGGAGATCCATAGCAGTACAGTGACACCGCTCAGAAGGTCAGATGAACCTGCCTGACACAGAAGCACAGATCAACACATTCCCAAGAACTCAACAGAAGCAAAACAAATGAAAAGGGAGGTTTGGTCCCAATTACCTGGTTTCAGATGAGTCACTCCCGATCCCACTTTGACCACGGTGCCAGAAGCTTCGTGCCCCAGCACCATGGGGTCCTTCACCACAAAATCCCCAATTCGCCCATGCTGCCAGTAGTGAACATCAGACCCGCAGATCCCAACAGAATGCATCCGCAGGAGGACCTCTGCCGGAAAAGGAAGAGAGGTTCCTCGTAGGCAAAGTGACCTTCCTGGGCTACAGGAGAGTGGCACATGTGCTGCCCCTGTGCCCCACAACAAAGACCAAGCCAGCACTGAAATGGAAAGGACCATTCTCCACGGCCAACCCTCCATTGGGTCAACTCTCCATGGGGACAACTCTCCCCAGGGCCAACCCTCCACAGGACAACTCTCTGTGGGGATAGCTCTCCATGGGGACAGCTCTCCATGAGACAACTCTCCATGGGGACAGCTCTCCATGGGCCAACTTTCCACGGGGATGGCTCTTCGTGGGCCAGCTGTCCATGGGGACAGTTCTCCATGGGGACAAATCTCTGTGGGGACTGCTCTCCACAGGAAGCCACTGGAGTTAAAGGGGTGCATTGGTCTCAGCCCCAGCTCTTCTTTTCAAGTAGAAATGCAGCATTGGCTGTTTCAGCCACACTTTCTTTTTTGAATTCTTTTATAGAATCACAGAATCGTGGAATGGCTTGAGTTGGAAGGGACCTCAAAGTCCATCTAGTTCCACCCCTCTGCCATGGGCAGGGCCATCTCCCACTGGATCAGGGTACTCAAAGCCTCATCCAACCTGGCCTTCAAAATCTCCAGGGAAGGGGCAGCCACCACTTCTCCAGGCAACCTGGGCCAGGGCCTCACCAACCTCGCAGGAGAACATTTCTCCCTAAGATTTCATCTCAATCTCCCCTCTTCCAGCTGAAAATCATTCCCCCTTGTCCTATCCCTCCATTCCTTTACCAAGAGCCCCTCCCCAGCTTTCCTGGAGCCCCTTTCAACACTGGGAGGCTGCTCCAAGGTCTCCCTGCAGCCTTTTCTTTTCCAGGCTGAACACTCCCAACCCTCTCAGCCTGTCCTCATACAGGAGGTGCTCCATCCCTTGGATCACTTCCATGGCCTTCTCTGGACTCACTCCAACAGATCCATGTCCTTCCTGTAATGCGGACTCCAGGATTTACACTTTCTTATAAATATTTTATATCTTTATAATATCAAGGAGCGACAAAAGAGAATGAGAAAAGAAAGAAGCTAGTAAAGCAAGCAGACAGAAGCAGCCATCTCCACACTTACCATTGGGACCCGGTTCTGGGATCGGACGATTTTCCTACAGACAAAAAGAAAAAAAAGCACAGCATTCAGTTGCTTGTGAACAGCCACAGGAACACCTCGAGGAAAGTCAGTCCAGGTAAATTCGCATGCAGGTCAGGTTTTTGGTTCTTTCTGCTCAATAAGACATCACTGTGCACAAGGAGCGATATAAATGTGCAGCCCACACCTCCTCCCTATCCCTCACATTCCTTGCATCCATTACGAGTGAGCACACAGCCCTGTTCACGCTGTTCCCCCTCAAAAATTCGGTCTGTACACCTTACTGAGCCCACAGGCAGTTCTTTCTCCTTGCAAGAGCATCTTCGGTATCTAATCAGCATGAAAATCGATGTCTGGATTTGAGATGAAGCAGTGCTCTCGAGCAGCTCCCACGTACTTGCTGCATCAGTTAAAAGGTGCTACGCAACGAGGAACAGATGCCCCGCTGCAGAGAAAGCACGGTATTCCCTCCTGCTTTTGGAGCGCGCTGCTGTGTGGTTTAGCTAATTAAGTACATCCTCAGTTCCAGTGGTATTCCTCAACCTCACCAACCTAAACATCACAAAAAGAGACATTCTGGCACCACATTCTCAAGGCACTCTCTGTTAAAATACCTTGGGCAGGATAGCTCAAATTTTATCAACTGGAGCGCAAATCAACTCAACCAACTGGGATTTCCAATGCTCAGAACTGTATTTGCCTTTTTTGCTTGATTTGTCCCCCTAAGGACACAGCCCAAGGCATTTTTAAAAGCTGTTGATCTCAATGTGACCTCTTACACAGAAAATATCCACTAAGTCTGCAATCTGGCAACACATCAGAAGCTGACACTGTCTCAATGGGACTGAACAGAACAACCCATGGCAAGAGATAACACAAGCCAGCTTCTAGTTGAAACTGTGTGTGTGGCATTCCTCAGCCTCGGAAAAAAAACAAAACACTGGTTTTGTCAATTCCAGCTGTGCCAAAACCCACACACCTCCGTGGAATATACATCCTCCAGCTTGATTTCTAGCAAACAGGGAGTGACCAAACTGGAAGAGCCCAAAGTATTTCAGGGTGCATGTGCTGCTCATTGAGCACTGAGAAGTTCAGACAGAGAGAGCAGCTGCTGTGACTGAGGATGAGAAAGGAAATGCAGCAAAGGTTTTCTATGAAAGTAGAAGGATACGATACAAGCATCAAAACCAACTGATCCTCAATGGCAGCAAACATGAGCCTTTAGCAATTGCCTACGATCTGGAGAAGAGTCAACAACAATGACGCCAACATATTCTCATGAAAGTGGGTCAGCTGTTGCAGTCACAGTGACTCACCCACATCCACAAGAATCCAGAAGGGTGTGGGGATTATGGGGAAGATGATCCCACCTAACTGTACAAATCAATAGCACAGATAACAAGTTCCAGAGTTCAGTGCCTGGACTCTACCCATGATCAGTGGAGCAATCAATGAGAGTCACTCGCACTGCGGCAAAGACACCTCAGAGCACCCTGGGAGGATCCCACCCCAAGGGGCTGCCAGTACAGCCAGGGGAGCACTGCCCACCATCAGGTCTCCAGCAGTACCAGCATCCCAAGGAAAACTCAGGCATTTGGGTGAAAGCCAGTTTAGAGACCAGCAACATAGATGGGATGGAGCCAGCATCCACCCACTGAAGTCTCATACACCTTTCTAAATCACAGGGTTTTGGAAACGCATTCTTGAACTAGAGGGACCACCTCAGTTCTCACCCATGGTGGCAATGCCTTTTCTTCCAGTGGAAGTCAGGCTACATGTGCTTCTAGTGAAATCACAGCTCTGTCAAAGCAGGCTGGGAGCCACACATGAGCAGCACTTACACATTGCTTGAGCTGTGCAGCAATGGCAAAAAATCAACTGCTTCCCTGATAACCATCCCCCAGCCAAGCTGTTGCAGGTACCCAAGGCCTGCATGTGACAGAATCTGTAACCGAATCTGTCACCGAATCACTGAGGTTGGAGAAGCTCTCTCAGCTCACCCTGCCCAACCACCAGACCAATCCCGCTGTGCAGACTAAACCGTGTCCCCAAGTGCCAAGGCCACATAGTGTTTAGGCCCCTCCAGGGATGGGGACTCCAGTACTGCCCGGGGCAGCCTCTGCCAGGGCCTCATCACTCTGTCAGTGAAGGAATGTTTCCCAATATCAGGGGATATTGGTGCAACTTGAGGCCATTTCCTCTCATTCCATCCCTCTCGTTCCTTGGGAGAAGAGACCAGCACCCACCCTCCCTCCAACCTCCTTTCCTAGAGCTGCAGAGAGCAATGAGGTCTCTCCTCAGCCTCCTCTTCTCCAGGCTAAGCAGCCCCAGGGCTCTCAGCCACTACCAGAACCCCTGGTCTCCAGAACCTTCCTCAGCTCCGTCCCCTTCTCCGTGTGCACTCCAGCCCCTCAATGTCATTCTTGGAGTGAGGGGCCCAAAACTGAACCCAGGATTCAAGGTGTGGCCTCCCTAGAGCAGAGTGCAGGGGGAAGGTCCCTTCCCCACCCCTGCTGGCCACACCATGGCTGATCCAAGCCAGGATGCTGCTGGCCGCCTTCGCTGGGGCAGCCATCCTGCCAGAACTGTTTGCACAGAAAACTGCCTGTCAGTGTTTGCCTGGGGAAACCTTCCTTCCCCAGCTGGCAGAAGCACCTCTGCAACAGCACCCCAGCACCCTGCCAGGAGAAGCAGAACCAATGTGAAGCACCAAGAACAAGACAGGAACAGACCTCTCTGCCAGGGTTGCCAGCACAAGCACAGCCGTGCGGCTGCTTCCTTGGCACCCCCTTCCCACTTGGGTTACTGGGAGCTGGATGAAGCTGCATGTCACCCCACATTTGTGCTTTAGGGGAATGCTTTGTTCTTGGGGCTGCACACTGGACAGCACAGCTCCCCGGACCCTTGCTCCCAGCAAACCAGAGTGTGGGGCAATGCCAAGCGTGGGGCAGCCCTGAGTGTGAGGCAACCCTGGCTGTGGGGCAACCCTGGCTGTGGGGCAACCCCAAGCACGCAGCAATACCGAGCGTGGAGCAGCCCTGAGCATCGGGCAACCCTGGGTAATGGGGCAGACCCAAGCGTGGGGTAACCCTGAGTGGGGCAACCCAGAGCATGGGGCAATGCCAAGCATGAGCTAGACCTAAGCACGGAGCAGCCCCAGGCATGGGGCAGACCGAGCATCACGCAAACCCGGGCGTGGGGAAACGCCGAGCGTGGGGCAACTCTGGGCGTGGGGCAGCTCCGAGGGTGGAGCAGCCCTAGGCGTGGGGCAACCCAACCCCGACCGTGGGGCAAACCTTCTCCTCTTCCCTCCTCCCCACCCTGCCCCGCCCCTACCAGGCGCAGGTCCCCGGCGCGGTGCACAACCACGGCCAGGTTCTGCCCCGGCAGCGCCATGGCCCGGCTCGGCTCGGCTCGGCTCGGCGGGGATCAGCTCGTGACCGGCCTGGGATCCGCCTGGGCGCCCGGGTCCAAGGGCCGCGAGGCCTCCTGCGTTGGGGCCGCCCCCTGACCCCCCGTGAGGGCTCAGCACCGCCCCCGGCCCTGAGCGGGCACCGGCTGCACCAACCGCGGCAGCCACGGCTGTGGGCACAGCGCCTGCTGCAGCCACAGCTCCTGCTGCAGCCACAGCTCCTGCAGCAGGCACAGCTCCTGCACCCACAGCTCCTGCAGCAGGCACAGCTCCTGCAGCAGGCACAGCTCTGCACCCACAGCTCCTGCAGCAGGCACAGCTCCTGCAGCAGGCACAGCTCCTGCAGCAGGCACAGCTCTGCACCCACAGCTCCTGCAGCAGCCACAGCTCCTGCACCCGGCACAGCCCCTGCAGCCACAGCTCCTGCAGCAGCCACAGCTCCTGCACCCACAGCTCCTGCACCCGGCACAGCCCCTGCACCCACAGCTCCTGCAGCAGCCACAGCTCCTGCACCCACAGCTCCTGCACCAGGCACAGTTCCTGCAGCCCCTGCTCCATCCCTGTCTTTGCCCCATCGGTGCTCAGGCCCAGCCCCAGCTCCTGCTCAGCCGCTGCCCCATCCCCTCACCTGCTCCAGCCTCAACCCCTGCTCCAGCCCGGCTGAGTCCACACCAGCCCTGAGGCTGCAGCTCGGGCCCCCCCAGCACTCCTCTCCAGCACCCACAGCACCTGGTGAGCAGCTGGGTGCCCACTGGCTGCCCTCCCTGCACCCCACACAGCTGGATGCAGCTTCAGCACAGACACAGCGGTCCTGGTGTTCCACAGCATCTCTGGGTGCCACCAACCTTGTCCCCTCTCCTGTTGTGTCCACACAGGTGCCTGCTGCTTTGGAGTGAAATCACAGAATCATAGAATCACTTGATTAGAACAGACCTTTGAGATTGAGTCCAACTGCACGTTTCTGCTATTTTTCATGATGTTTAATCTGAAACTCCCCTGGCACAACTTGTGGCCATTTCTTCTCATCCTATCACCTGTCATTTGGGAGGAGAGGCCAGCACCCATCTCGCTACACCCTCCTTTCAGGCAATTGTAGACAGTGATGAGGTTTCCCCTCAGCTTCCTCCTCTCCAGGCTAAACAACCCCACTTAGCTCAGCTGCTCCTCATAAAACCTGTTTTCCAGCCCCTTCCCCAGCTCTGTTCCCCTTCTCCAGACACCCTCCGGCCCCCCAATGTCCTTCTTGGAGCGAAGGGCCCAAAACTGAACCCAGGATTCGAGGTGTGGCCTCACCAATGCCGAGTGCAGGGGTGCGGTTGCTTCCCTAGTCCTGCTGGCCACGCTGTTCCTGCTACAGGCCAAGAAGCCACTGGCTTTCTTAGCCACTTGAGCAATGGAGTGGCTTGGTTCTTCCCACCACGGGTGTGAAGCCAGCAGCACCGTGGCACTGTGTGCTTTGGCTAAAATGCAGCAAAATTCCGTCCCCTGGGCTTGCTTGGACCCAGCCAGATGCAGCATCATTGGAGTGTGGATATCTCAGCTGGGAAAATGTCTGATTGGGAAAAAACTTGAGGTGATGGGGATTCTGGATTTCAGGGATAGGAGGTTTTCTGGCCAAGATCCTTGGCTAATGGAGTTGGCAGAGATCTCCAGAAGGTTAAACTCGTTAGGGCTCCCTGAGAGCAGCTGAAACTGAAAGACTTCCAAGCTTCTTTTCCTTGGAAAAATGGAAAATGTACAGGATAGATCACATAAAGTTGTCAGAACCAGCTAAAAATAGCCTGCACTTCTGCTATTAGTGCTTCTGCCTGCTTCCCTGAATGGGAGTAGCTGTGAATTTGTTTTCCCTCTTGTCAAAACATTCCACATTCCAGGCAGAGGAGGGCTGACACATTTCCTTTCTCCTTATCTGTGTCTTTCTGTGTTACACTTAATCTGAATCGGAGTCAGCATGAAATTAGTGGCCATGATCTGCCCCTGTGGTTACTCTGAGGGCAAGGAAGGAGCATGTGTGCCAGGGAAGCTGTGACGGAATGCTTTACTCCGTGTTTACACAGCAGTGCAATTACCGCCCCATCCACTCCATCAGTGGATGAAGCAGGAATATTTGCATTGCTGCACATTACTGAATGACGGGAAATGGTCTCTTCCCTGTTTTCTCAAGGCACACATTCACACCTCTCCTTTTTGGGAAAATTTGCTGCTAGGCTGCAAATTTGACTTGCCGTGCAAATTGTCTGCATGGTTCTGTCTGCGTCCTAGCTTGGAAGTCACTGTGAAATCCCACAGCTCCACCAGCAGTGTGTAGCCAGACCCTTTGGCTCTGGAAATCCAGAGAAATGCTGGAGGCATGTACTGGGGGCTCAGCTGAGAATCACAGAATCATGGAATGGTTTGGGTTGGAAGGATCCTCAAAGCCCATCCAGTTCCTGGCCCCCCTGCCATGTGCAAGGACACCTTCCAGTGGATCAGGGTGCTGAAAGCTCCATCCAACCTGGCCTTCAACACCTCCAGGTGTTGCCACCACTTCTCTGGGCAACCTTGGTACAATCCAAGTCCTTTGGGTCACAAGGGCCACAACACTAATTCCCACTCTTCTGATGGATTCCTTTCCCCAGTATTGCTGATTTTCAGATAAAACCCTGTATGAGTGGAGTTGCCCAGAATTAAGCATGTCTAGGGATGCCTGGGAAGCTGATCATTCCTTATCCCTCCTTTTCTCAAGGGAATTTTTTAGTCTTTGCACCTCATAATTTCTCTCCATTTGAAACTGTCTCTGTTTCTTGAGGCACAGTCACAACACACACCGAGACTTCCTCTCTGTGCATCCAACAGGCCAGGCGTGTTGGCCAAACCCAACAAATGTGTGTTTCAATGGCCACGGGCTTTGTCTTGCTGGGTGGGAAATTGCTGGGCAATTGCTGGGCAATTGTCTTGCTGGGCAGCCCTGAGGAGAAGGACTTGGAGTGTTGGAGGATGAGAAGCTACACATGAGCCAGCAGCATGCACTGAGACCAGGAAGTCAAGCCACATCCTGGGCTGCATCCAAAGCAGTGGGACCAGCAGGGAGAGGGAGGGAATTCTGCCCCTCTGCTCCATTCTGGTGAGACCCCACCTGGAGCCCTGCATCCAGTTCTGGAGTCCTCAGTACAGGAAGGACATGGAGCTGTTGGAGCAAGTCCAGAGGAGGCCACGGAGATCATCCGAGGGCTGGAGCACCTCCCATATGAGGACATGCTCCCCTTCTCTTTCCCACTTCCCTTCTGGATCACATTCACTTCATACCCATCTGTGTGTTCTCTGCCTGCTCCCGCATGCAGACTGGGTCTGATCTTTCTTCATAAACACAAGGACTTTGCCAGCTGCTACCTCCAAGTTCCTCATTTGAAAGCACCTTTGGAGCTCTTGCCATGGTCCATTTCTCTTCATTTGCCTTCAGCACTGCCTGGCAGGCTCTTTTGTCTGCCAACCAAATAAAGGGCTGAACAAAATATTCCCACATTCATTTCTTTTTCACTTATGCTTATGGGCATCCAGGTTTTACTCAGTCCAGAGGTCAGCCACAGTCCTTCAAGCACAAAATAGTGGTGCTATAAATATCACATCATAAGCATAAGTCAACCTGGCAAATCAACCCTTACTGCCAGAACAGTTTCACTTTGCATTCACTCAACAATATGTTTGCCTTTTAAGTCAGTGCTGAGAATCCTTGTTACTTCACCCAGTGAGAAGACAGGTGCTTTGTTGACATGACTGTAACTCATTCACTTATGGCATTCAAACTCAACATGTATTTTCCTTGTTTGCAAGTTTTGAAGCCCCCCTCTGGACCATCTCAAGATGGGGGGATGCATCTCCGCATCCCAGAGAAGGGCAGCATCACAGGTCGCACACCTGCAGGTTCCCCAAGGAGAGTGAGGACAGTGTTTTGGACCCCAGGATCCCTCTGCCTGGTCCAGAATATAACCAAAGGGCTCAATTCCTGTAATCTGATCTCTCCGCCTTTGGAAGTTCTCCATCTCCATGCACAGCTGAAGCAGGAGGCAGCTACTTCTATTTCACTCCTCTTTATCCTATAAAGGATTTCCATGAAGTCCCTCAGAAGCTTCTTGCCCATCTCAGCACAGCAATTCTATTTCCAACCAATTAGAGAAAATTCTTTCTCCCAAATTTAGGAAGAAAATATTAAAATGCTTGTCTAGATCTACCAGCCGCTTTCACAATTTTATCTTGAGATGATTTGTTCTAAAAAAATTAGAGCCTCTCTGGTC
This sequence comes from Tapera naevia, assembly GCA_033556795.1. Classification (NCBI taxonomy): domain Eukaryota; kingdom Metazoa; phylum Chordata; class Aves; order Cuculiformes; family Neomorphidae; genus Tapera; species Tapera naevia. Next base: position 1,368,490 of record JAUMJJ010000353.1, read on the forward strand.
TCAACAGGCCAGCAGGGCTGCAGCTCAAAATACCCATGAGCACTTCTTGTATTTAACTCTTTACACACACGCACCCCCTTAAAATGGTTCCTTTGCTGGTCTGGATTTCTGAGTGCCCCACCCCAGAGCTTGCCTCTGCTTCTTTCCCTCTGAACACTTTGCAAGATGCCCCACTGGGAAGACAGATGGAGAAGTATGTTGGGATCCAACATTTCCAACCAGCCAGCCACCTGGGTAAGGGCAGGGGTCAAGCCTGGGAGCCTTTGTGGCTGATGGTTGTACATTCTGGCAGTGTTGTTCTGTTCTGGGTCAGGACCTTTGGCCATCCCTGCACGTGTGTGCCCCCACTCCATCTTTTCTGTGGATGCCACGATTTGATCCATCAGATGTTTCCTGAACACGCAGTTATTTGCATAGCTCAGGTATGTGATTTCCTAAGAAGTCAGCCTCTGCTGCTGACTTCCTTGTCTGTGCTGGCTTTCTTCCCTGTGTGCTGATAAGGCATCACACTTCACATAATCCCTCAGTGAATATTTAACATCATTTTCTCCAGAAGAGTGCAGCTCAGAGGATAATTTGAAATGTCCTTGTGAAACAGTGGTCTAGAGATCATGGGTCAGCTTTGTAAGAGTGTGAATCACAGAATCTGCCTCCAGAATGGTTTAAGACTCGGCCACATGGTGCTCACGTTCAGCCCCAGAGAAATTACTTGGTCCAGGCTCACCAGTGCAGTCAATAGCCTGGGCTTCTAGAATTTCTATTTTTCCATAAAAAAGAAAAAGGACCATGACTTTTGATGAAGGAAGAACAGGAGCTGCCTGGATGCTTTTCAGACTTTTTCCCATGTTCATGATATAGACCTCTCAGAAATCATCATTAAATCACCCAGGGCTAGCAAAGAATGCTAGACCTCACAGGGGACTGATAACTTCCATTTCTCAGGAGGTGAAGCTCTTGTTTCAGATGTGACCTGGAGCCCATTTCTGAGTCAGGTATGAGCAGAAGGGCAAGCGTTGGCCTCAGTGGAATCTTGGCCCTTGAAGATCCACATGGGAGAGATGAGGCCAGTTTTGGGGCAGGAGTTTCATACCTGGGGGACAAGCTTTACAGAGCAGAAAGCTCCTTGTGAGTGAAGCAGAGTAATGGGACAGCAGAGCATAGGACCAGCGGGGCTTGGTGAGAGACATGGCTTGATAACTGGAGAAGGACTCGCTAAAAGGACATATGAAGACAGAGAGGGGACCTTGTGCCTTGGTGTGATGGAGACAGGGCAGTGAGGGGCAGGAACTGAGCTTGGGTAACATGTAAGGTCACTACTACTGTGTTCTCCACACAGAAATCAGAGTATGCGGAAGGCCTGGCTACTTCTCAACAGAGATCAATACTCCAAGACAGGCTCTGGGCGAGATGAGGGTTTGCGGTTTGTCTCTCCCTTGTGCCAGGTCATTCTGCACAGTGTGTTTCCTGGAAGGCCATGGGTTTTTTTTTAGCACTGGCAGCACCTGCTGGAGGCAGTTGTTTGCTTTTCTCTGTAGCCATATCCAATCCATGCCTGAGCCATCCACCACCAAGTTCAAGCCCAGCGGTCCAAAGGGGTGGTATAGACCAACAACACATCTCTAAACACATCTCCAGTAACTCAGCACTGTGGAATGTGTGAACCACACTCCCTTGACAGATGAGGAAACACAGGGAAACAAAAAAATAGAGTGCAGCAACGAAGCAAGGTGCTAGTTTGTTGCCCTGCCCCTCAGGGTTTGTTTGGGTATTTAATAAAAATGTGTTGTCATTCTTTCTTGTTAAACAAGGTGACTTATTTACAGTAAATGCAACCACCCAGGGCTAGCAAAGAATGCCAGACCTCACAGGGGACTGAGTAACTTCCACTTCTCAGGAGGTGAAGCTCTTGTTTCTGATGTGGCCTGGAGCCCATTTCTGAGTCAGGTGTGAGCAGAACAGCAAGCGTTGGCCTCAGTGGAATCTTGGCCCTTGAAGAGCATTTTGCCCATGTGGGCAAATGAGGGGGAGACTTTAATGAAAACAATTTAGGGTATCTGGGCAAATCATGGAATCATTGAGGTTGGAAAAGACCTCTCAGATCATCTAGCCCAACCCCACTGTGCCACTAAACCCTGTTCCCAAGTGCCATGGCCACACGCTTTTTGAACCCCTCCAGGGAAGGAGATTCCACCACAGCCCTGGGCAGCCTCTGCCAGGGCTTCACCACTCTGCCCCATGAGCAGGTGAGATGTAATGTGGTCATCCCCATGCCCAGAAGCAAAGACTTGGATAGATCAGGAGCAGGGACCTCCTAGGTCCAGTTGGAGGAGGGATGTCAGCAAGTTAGGATGCCACTGACGTAAAAATCTACCCAGACATCAGGAACCCTGCTTGGAGAATAAAAATCAGAGTCAGACAGAAGACACATCGTGAGTCCAGTGATAACTTGGGGAGCTGCAACATCCAGATTTTTTCTTCCCCTGGCAGCATCAAATACCTGGAGATCTTTCCCAATGTCACCAAAAAGACCTTGAGGAGCACAGGAGCTTCCTTGAAGAGCACTGGGCTTCCCAGAAACATGGAAGGCCTAGCAGTGAAGTCTCCCTGGAGGATTTTCCTCCTTAGTTAATCTTGTCCTGAGTACATAGAGATGTGAGAGACTTGTCCTTCTCTGCTCTCCTCCCAAGGAGGGAAAAGATTAACCAAACGTCATCTCCAGGAACTGTTGGGGTAAATAGTGGCAATGCTCATCTGTGCTCTGAGTCAGAGGGATGTCGAGCAAAGAGCATCTCATGACACACAATTCTGCAGAAAGGAAACAGAGATTGCTCTGAAATTAAATGCACATGGACAAACTCTGATGCCACCTGATGTCTGGCTGAATGCTGCACAAAATTCCCAAAGCATGAAAAGGACTTGGAGAAACCCCTCACAGGATCTGGGGCCAAACAAACTCTTCCTTTCCAAAGGCTGTAGATCAGATCGTTGACTCATAGAATGGTTTGGCTTGGAAGTGACCTCAAAGCCCATCCAGTTCCAATCCCCCTGCCATGGGCAGGAACACCTCCCACCTCCATGCAGAAATGAGCAAGTCTTGGAAAAGAGCAGCGTGTTTCTTCCAACACAGGTTGGCAACGCAAGCTACAGGCAGGAGCTGAAGTGCTCTGTCAGGTTCGTTTTGTGGTGTGAGTGGTGAGCAGGTAAACAAAGACACGGCTCCGACTTCACGGGCAGCTGCCACCCCGTCAGCGATGACCAAGTTTTTAAGAGCTGTGTTCACAAATGTGCATGAGAGAAATCAATAATGGCTGTGAGTTACTTTGCTGGGGCATGCGGATGCGATGGTGATGAGCAGAAGCGATGGATTCAGCATGGATCTGTCAGAGCAAGTCCACGAGAGGCCACGGAGATGATCCGAGGGCTGGAGCACCTCCCGTAAAAGAACAGGCTGAGAGAATTGGGGTTGTTCAGCCTGGAGAAGAGAAGGCTGTAGGGAGACCTTAGAGCAGCTTCCAGCACTGAAAGGGGCTCCAGGAAATCTGGCTCTTGATCAGGGAGTGCAGGAATAGGATGAGGGGAATGGTTTTCAGCTGCAAGAGGGGAGATTGAGATGAGATCTTAGGAAGTTCTGCTGTGAGGGTGGGGAAGCACAGGCACAGGTTGCCCAGAGAAGTGGTGGCTGCCCCATCCCTGGAGGTGTTGAAGGCCAGGTTGCATGGTTCTTTGAGCACCCTGATCCCATGGAAGGTGTCTCTTCCTAGGGCAGGGGCAAGGGTGGAACACGATGGGCTTTGATGTCCCTTCTGTCTCAAACCATTCTGTGATTCTGTGATCCTGGCAATGGCTCCTTCCACGTGGTACTTCCAGCAGTTACCTTTAAAAGCCTGCAGCGAGCCTCTAAAGATATTTTAACTTGAGTTTTTCAAAAGTTGTTTCACCAGCTTCTCCAGCAAGAAATCCTGCAGGACTGGTGCTCTTAGCACATGTGGAGACTCCATGCCCCAGTGCAGTATGAAAGCACTGCTGACACTCGTGAAAGTTCTTGTCCATCCAGTAAACCTGCACCTCTGCTAAAGGTCCAGTCCACGCTGACATGGACACAACCGGGGTTGGGTTTCTTAGCTGGAAAACAGCTGATGGGGAAAGGGAACCATGTGATTTGGAAGCATCAAGGTTGGGGAGAACCTCTGGATGCAAAAGAGTTGCTGGTTGACAGAAAAAGGTTTCTCGGAGCTGTGAACAAGGCCAGAGCCATCCCCCACTGCTGGAACACTCAAAAGACTTCAGCCGAAGAAGAGGAGAGGATCCCAGTTTCGCTGCGGGCAAGGATGACTCAAAGGGAAAGGCATGGTGTGGCTCCATGGGTGGAGGAGGCTGCTCCCCTCCAAGAAGGCAGCAGAGGTATTTTTTTGTTGCTACTGTGAGCTGTTACTTTCATTGGAGTGAAGCAGAAAGGTTGCTTTGAGACACCTCGTAAATCTGCAATTCCACATCATCATCCACGCACTTCACTGCCATCAGGTCCCACCTCCTACAGCAATTCCAAAGCCTCCTGCTCCTGCAGGTAGGCACCAGGATGAGCATCTCCAGGGCAGAGCTTGCACTCAGGTGCTTGAGGCTCACCCAGGAGGGTTGGTGCTGATGTGCCAGGGCAAGCAAGGAGCAAGGCAAGGGACTGAGTCACAGAGATGTGAGTTGCCCGCAGCAGTCTGGGCACGCTCAGCTGGGCAAATGAAACCCAGGCCTTTAGGTCTGTAATGTTTACACACTGGAAAATGCCACGAGAAGGCACTGGAGTGTGAGTCAAGCATGATCTCGGTGCTGTGCAACGTGCCTGACTCACCAGCTCAGCTTCTGCTCTCTGCTGGAGACCTCAATGCAGTTATTAAGAGAGATTTGATTTCAACACATAATGGCACAGCAAGCGGGCTTTGTCTTCAAATGAGGAAAATACATTCTGTGACTTTGTTTTTTCTTTCCTATATCCATCTTCTTATAAGATGATTTTCAGTGACCTTATTTAGAGCCAAATTGTGCCCATAGCATTTCCCTGCCAAAACACGTGTTTTCCTGCACAACGTTGTCATTTCTTAGGCCAAGCTTTGCTCTTCACAGTCTTGGTCACACAAGCATCAGTGCTGCTATTAAGCCTGCATTTGCTCTTCTGTAAAAGCACATTTCCAAAATTATTTCAAACAGCCCATAAGGTTTCCCCACAAAGAATTCATTCATGTTTTAATAGTGACCAGAGGTTCCCACAACAGCAGGAGACAGCAGAAGACCAAAAGAGTGGGATGCAGACGACAGAGACAAGGGATATGGCAGAGGAAGGCATCCCTAACAGCCCTCTCAGGTGCTGGAGGTGAGCGTGCACATTTCTCCAGCCCCATAATATGCACAGAGCAGGTTGGGTTTACCTGTGTTTACTCTAAGGCTCTGCTTTAAGCAGCCGTGGGATTGCTGTGGGCAAGTCAGGACACCTCAAGGTCCATCTCTGTAAGTAGAAACAAAGCTTTTCAAATGCTTTCTTGACTACAGTTGCATTTCTGAGTAATGCCTGCCCTTGAGATCCTTTACCAGGTGAGAATCGGGCCACAAACACCTTGCTGTATTGACATGGAACTGGTGTCCCCAAGTCCATTCCTCAGTTCTTTCTGGGATGGTTTTGTGAACCGTCTTTTCCAAGGAAGGCTGTGCATCTCCCATTATCTCAGGAAGGCAGATATCTTCTCACCTAGTATTTCTCATTCATCTCATCTCCTTTATCATTTGCCCAGAGAAGTGGTGGCTGCCCCATCCCTGGAGGTGTTCAAGGGCTTTGAGGTCCCTTCTGACGCAAACTATTCTGGGATTCTGTAGTTTTACAAGGATGATGTTCCTTACAGGTTCTAGGGATGATGTTCCTCACTAGTTCTTGGCAGTGCTCTATCATTTCTCTTGCTACTGTCCCAAAAGGCTGCTTTGTCCATGCAAGAAGGCTGTACTGGGAGGAAGAAAGAGGAATTTAAATATAAATAGTTATAACTATATTCTTTTCCACAGCCCACTGCATAAAGCATTAGGGGTGGTGGCTCGGGGATGTTTTTACCCTGGACAGCTCAGTCACGTTCTCTCCATTCTCATCTTGACTTTGACTTTGGCCGGTTCCTCTCTGTCAGTTGGAGCTGCCAATATTTCAGATCTAGGAGTCATGCTTTGCCCACAAATGCAAAGTCCGTAGCTCTGACCATTGCCACTCAGAAAAATGTGAGAAAGCCCATCTTGTTTTCATCAGGACCAACCAACCACCTTCCTTCTCTGGGCGTCGCCGATGTTTGCTTCCAGTGCCCAGTTCAGGAGCCTCCTGTGCATCACAGCTTTGCTCTGAGCTGCTCCGCAAACACACACCTCTGGGAGATCATCTTTCCCTTAACCACAACATATTTTCTTTAGACACCTAAGGCTTACTGACTGGCTTGGGATTAGCATGTGGTTTTCTAATAGTCTTTTTAAAGACTATAAACAGTTTAAAAATCTGTTAGCTCCCACTTTTCTTTTGTGCTTTATTTTAAGGGCATGTGTGATGAAAACCAAACACCAAGAAATGCTTAAACCCTCTGGAAAACCCCAGCTGCCTTCACTGAATGTGAACAATTGAATCCCCCAAACAATAGGGGTTTTGTTCTGAGCTAGAAACTGACACTTTTTTTAAGCAAAAAACCTGTTCACCCCCACGTATTAAGTGATAAATGACTTCCTACCAGAGAGACCTGCTCAGGCAGTTAGAGAATCATGGAGTCGTTGAGGTTGGAAATGACCTCTCAGCTCCCCCAGTCAAACCACCAGCCCAACTCCACCATGTTGACTAAACTTTGTCCCCATGTGCCATGGCCACATGCTTGTTGAAACCCTCCAGAGGTGGCGACTCCACCATTGCACTGGGCAGCCTCTGCCAGGGCTTCACCACACTTTCCATAAAGAAATGTCTTCCAATATCCAATCTAACCCTCCCCTGGCACAACTCGAGGCCATTTCCTCTCATCCCATCCCTTGTTCCTTGGGAGAGGAGACCAGCACCCACCTCCCTCCAACCTCCTTTCTGGGAGCTGCAGAGAACAATGAGGTCTCCCCTCAGCCTCCTCTTCTTCAGGCTAAACAGCCCCAGGACCTACACAACAGCCTCTCCTATGCAACATCCCTAGAAATTGGAAGAATCAGAGGAAGTTACCAAGAGCCAGCCAGGGAGCCGAGGTGCATTTCTCCAGCTGAAGGTGACTCTGGAGGTGACCTCTGCTTTCCCAAACCCATAAGCATCTCCTGACAGCACAAGGCCCACATGCTCACATTCTCATGCTGCAACATATTGTGAGGAAAGGAAGTCCAAGCCCAGGGAGCCATTTCCACCCAGGTCTCACCAGCTAATGTTCAGCCCTGTTTTTTTGGGAAGGAATCATCTGGCACAGAAGCCCTTTTTCTTCATGGTAGCCCGATCTGTGTTTGGAAAAAAAACCTGTTCCCTCAGGTGACTTACAGGAAGGTGGGTGAAGGCAGAAATCTTCCTGCAGTCCGGGAATGTCTTATCAGGCTGGTTGTCAAGCCATCACGGGCCTTATCAAGCCAAATGCTGTTGACTTTGGCCAAGGATGGCACCTATGTCTCAGACTGCATTAGCAGAACCCCTTTCCAAGATGAGGTGCTGGGATGAATCAGTCAGCATCCACCTGTGCCAACAGGTTCCTGGGAGCACTGGCAGAAGTTAACCCAGCCCCTGGACCCTGGCAGCAAGGAAGTGCACCTACCTGGTCTTTCTGGAGCTGGGTAGTGATGGTGCTTCTTGCTGGGGAAACCAGGGCATAATCCAGCTGAGGCTGAAATCAGGGATGCTGTGGGCAGAGCAGGGCTGACGGTCCCTCCTAGCCATTTGCAAGCTCCAGTCTCTTCTGCCAACCCCCCCTCCCCAATTTTACTCTTTCCCTTCAGCTTTCTCTCCCAGGAGTCCATGGCCACTGCTGCTGAGAAGTCACAGTAACCTGGAAGCAAGTGACAACTCAAAGATGTAAGTACTTTCTCATGAAGGGTGACTCTGTCCCACCTCCAGAGAGGCAGCACTATGCACCGTGGTCCGGACCTCTGCGCACGGCTTTTCCCTGTTGCCTTGGGGAACATCCAGAAAAAGACAACTAAAGAAGGATTTCCAACACTTGTTAGCACTATCCATTATTTCCAAGCTGGAAACACCCAACAGGCAGCATCATGGACTGAGGCCTTGGTCCTGACCCCTCTCAGATCAGCACCAGCCCCTATAGCTGGCCGGTCCCATGGGAACCTCTCAGATCAGCAGACAAGGGAAAGCCCTTGCGAAGGACAGCAGACACCCACCTCACCAAGAGAGCATGAGGGGGACCATGCTGTCACCTACAGACCCTTGAGAGACCAACCCAGTCCTGAGCAAGGAGACCAGGAGGACAAAGGGCAGGTCAAAATACATTTTTGATGGTTTCTGTGTGCCCTGATAGTCAGTAACTATTGCCTCAGCCATTTGATTAGACATAGTGGTGTCTTCCCTTTGCCTCTTGAAACCCTGGGTGAGCAGCACAATTTGGTCCCCAGGAGATCTTCAGGAGTTCCCACTCACTCCTGTGACCTACAGGAGAATGAAAGGGCTGTGTCTATCACAACAAAGCCCACCAGATAAAGTGTGCTTGGGCTGCTGTGCCTAGAGAGTGTGGTAAGGGGAAAGCTGTGAACTCCTTTTGCAGGACAAACATCTTGGAGACTCCAATCCATCTACATGACAGGAAAAGCTGAGATATCTCCTGTTTTGAGTGCCCTGGGTCAATGGTGCTGGGCATTTGGATGTACTTGGAGACACTGCTAGGTTTTTATCAGTGTTTCTCTGCTTTCCCTGTCCCAGGGGCTTGAGTTGCTGCATGTGTTTGTTTCCTCTTGGTGTCCTGCCCAGCAGCTGTACAGTCCGTGCCAGGCTGAGGTCTCCCTCAAGACACCACGACCTGCTCAGTCCTTCCTGAGCTGATCTCCTGGTGCCATCTGCCGTCTGAGACAACACCAGGGGATGCTCCTGGCCATCTCAATCCTCAACGTCACTTGCAAAAAAAGAGCTGGGGCAGAGAGTCCCCTGCCAACGCTGGGTAGACACCTCTGACCCCTGAATGTGTCACTGCTACATCATCAGGTAAGACTGTTGTATTTTCTTCCTTTTTAGTTACATGAGTGGTACAAGAAGCTGTACATTGGCAGAGACATCCAGAAGAGGAGGGGGTCTCCAGCCTCTGGAGTTTCCCAGGCTCAGCTGGAATAAGCCACGACTGGCTTGAGGCTGTGCTAGTAAAGGTCCAACCACAGCCAGTCTGGGCTACAGACACACACACACACACACACACACACACACACACACCCTTCCCCAGCAAGCTCACTGGGTATTTTTGGTAACAACTCTATAGCTCAGCTGAAGAGTAAAAAGGTTTTCCTCTATTAACTTGTCTGAGGTACCTACGCTTTCCTCAGCCCAAGGGGGAGAGGAAGGTGCAGGACAAAATCCATACATGTTTTCTCCACTGTCCCAAGGTGCAACCAACCTCCTGTTAGGCTCCTGCTTGGGAAAGGGTCCTTGTTGCGTGTGCTCAGGTCTCGGATGCCACCTCCTGGCTTTCCCGCTGTACTGTGCTTCTGGACGCGGTGCAGACCAGGAGGACCGTTCCCATCACACTGCCAGGAAGAACAAAGCCATGTAAAGCCTTCCTGGTTCAGAGCACCCGTTATTCTTTAAGGCTCTGACCCAATCCTACCAATGTTTGAATCAGGATGCAGATAGCTTCTCTAGGTAACCAACCTCCAGCCACCCACTGGCTGTGACACTGTTACAGAATGCTGTGCAGGGTCCCATCGCAGCAGCCCCTCGACTCCCAGAGCTCCTCTGGCTGTGTTTCACTGCTTTGAGAGTGGGTCTGCATATCTCTTGCCTCTGACCAGCAGATATTGTGCAGGTTGAAGGTTGTTCCTATCAACTTAACCCTACACTTGGGGTGCTGTGGGAGGAGAAACTCCACATGTGCGCTTGCAACCCAGAAAGCCAACCGTGTCCTGGGCTGCATCCAAAGCCATGGGACCAGCAGGGAAAGGGAGGGGATTCAGCCCCTCTGCTCCTCTCTGGTGAGACCCCACCTGGAGCCCTGTGTTCAGTTCTGGAGCCCTCAGCACAGGAAGGACATGGAGCGAGCCCAGAGGAGGCCATAAAGATGATCTGAGGGCTGAAGCACCCCTGCTATGAGGACAGGCTGAGAGAGCTGGGGTTGTTCAGCCTGGAGAAGAGAAGACTCTGGGGAGACCTTAGAGCAGCTTCCAGTAGTGAAAGGGGTTCCAGGAAAGCTGCGAGGGGCTCTTGATCAGGGAGTGCAGGGACAGGACAAGGAGGAACAGTTTTCAGCTGAAAGAGGGGAGATTGAGATGAGATCTTAGGGAGAAATGTTTTCCTGTGAAGGTGGTGAGACCCTGGCCCAGGTTGCCCAGAGAAGTGGTGGCTGTCCCATCCCTGGAGGTGTTGAAGGCCAGGTGGGATGAGACTTTGAGCCCCCTGATCCAGTGGGAGGAGTCCCTGTCCATAGAGGGGGTGGAACTGGATTGGCTTTGGGTCCCTTCCAACCCAAACCATTCAATTATTCTCTATGACCCCATCCAGTCTCTCACATGTCAATCACCTCTGTCTTTCTCTGCTCACTCTTCAGGGTTTGGGGATGCTGTTTCCAGGTCTCTGCAGACTTCTCACTGAGTTGGAAAATTAATTCCATGGGTGGTTGGCAGGGAGATAGCAAAAGGTTTTTTTGGAGCTATATAACAGCGTGGCAATATCCGAGCAAAACTCATGAGAGGGGGCACTGTGCAAGAAGCAAAGGCAAGATAAGGCACAGACAGTGTGCACTCTCTCTCCTCCCTGCTTGTTGTCCATATTTTCCCAGCTCTTTCTGCCCTCCCAGTGATGTTTCTGGGCTGGAGAAACCTACTTGTACATTCGCCAGCCAATCCTGCCTCTTTCAGAGGCGTGCAACCAGCTTCATCCCTTATCTGGCAGCTCAGCCATGAGCCACAGCTGGGCCAGGGCTCTGCAGAGCTGGTCCATGTGATGCTCCCTGGCTGCAGCAGACACGCTCCTTGTCCCCATGAGGATGGCCCATGCTGTTTTGCCAGGGAAATCCCAGCGACATAATGTGAGCTGCAGCATCTTGGAAGTCAGCTGGGAGCCAGAAATGTTGGCAATTCCTGATGTAGCATGGATCTAGGGCCATCTGAGATATCTCATGGTTGTGGCCATTGAGGTCTGCCAAACACATGAACTGGGAGGACACCAGTTTTGCCCAACTTTCTGACCAGCTGTGTGGAGTTCAACTGGAGGAAGGAGGACACCAACAGGACTGGCAATAAAGGTGGAGAAACAGCACTGTGTTTGGGGACACCCCTGTCTCTGACCTTGGAGACTCGCAAGACTTGTCCTCCAGCCTGTCAACATCGTCTTGAACCATGAGAGGCTTCAGCCAGAGTAAGGAGGGATGCCTTGGGGAAAGGAGGCGGAGTCTCTCCTCCCTGCGCTGCCGGTGCAGCCCAGCAGATGGAAGCTGTTGGGCTTTGCAGGAGCCATTTCCATCCTTCGCAAAAGCCGTTCAAGTCGCTGTTAATCGATGCTGTTTGCCACAAAAACGGACTGAAGCCACCAGCTCACACAACCTGCGTGCCTGAGCTGCAGCTGGGTACCTTTCATCCTCGGCAGAGGGACGTGGGAGCACAAGGAGAGCATCAGCACTGCGAGGTGCTCCTGACCTTGGAGACAGGAGCTCTGCAGTTCCGAGGTGAATGACGGTGTTGGATGACCTCTCTCCTTTCCTACACCTCTGAGTTCAAGCACGGGCTGTGTTTTCCATCTGGATTTCTTACTGGCCTCCCTGAAGGGACCTTGGCATGCAGCAAGCATGTCTAGTTGGTTCAGTGGGCAGCTCCACAGCAGTTTGTCCTGCTGAGATGGCCTCAAATTGCTCCTTGCTGCAGCACCTGAACAAGACGTCATGGTGGAGCACAGCATTTTCAGCAGAAAATGATTCAAAAGCTCCCAGGCGTGTTTATTTAGGAAAAGAAGAGGGGGAGTTCCCAGTTAAATGTAAATGAAAGTGTGCCAATGCCAGCTTTTTGTCCTCTTCCTTCTTCTCCCAGCCCCAACACACTCACCTCTTCTCTGGCTGCTTTCTCCCTCGTCCACTGCCCAAGAGGAACAGGCAACATGAGGGATCGAGAGACCTGGGTGCCAGTAACCTGCTCCCCTTTTCCTGGCGATGCTGTCAGGCTGTGCCACATCCAGAGCTGCCCTCTTCCCTGGAGCTTCATCCTATCGTTGGGGACATTCCCTGTCCCCAGCTCGCTGCCCAGGCAGCGTCCCCTTGAGCAGGACACAAGCGGGAGCAACCTGGGATGGGGGTAAAAACAATGACTTTGGCTTCACACCTCCTTAAACGCACGGGGGCATGGGCATCACACACACGAGCGGTCACGGAGCGGCGGCTGCGCCGTTCTTGCACCGGCCAGCGAGGGGGTGTCCGGGGACCCTCGGAGCAGACATGACCTACTTTAGCTCCGAGGCGAGGCGTGCTGCGCGAGTCCCTGTGTGAAAGCTTAATAGAGCTGGGCGTAAATTATTCATTGCCCGGCCATGTTAATGCGTGTGCTAAAGGCTTTTTCTTTAAAATAAAAATCTCCTCTATAATTTAGAGCCTTGCAGGCTCCCAGCACCGGGCTCGGCTGCTCTCCGGGGGGCTTCTGCTTCGGTGAGCAGAGCGGTGAGATGCGGCTGGAGCTGGCAGGCGAGACCCGGCCTGGTAGGAGCGGGGATTCGGGCAGGAACTGAGATTTGGGCAGGAGCTGGGATGAGGGCAGGAGCCGGGTTGCGGGCAGGAGCCAGGATGCTGGCAGGAGCCAGGATGCGGGCAAGAGCCGGAATACAGGCAGGAGCCAAGATACGGGCAGGAGCTGGGATGCAGGCAGAAGCCAGGATCGGGACAGGAGCTGGGATGCAGGCAGGAGCCAGCTTTGCCTGGACTGTGGGTGGGGGATCCCCCGGGAAAGGGGCTGGCACTGCTGCTCCAGCTCGGGCAGCCCGCAGCCGCACAGCGAGTCACTTCCCGGAGCCGCAGAGCTCAGCTGAGTTCGTTCCCAGGCACAGTGGCCAGCTGGGTTATTTTTAGACCTGCCTTTTGCTTTTTCTTATTTTTATTATTCTCCCCCCCCCCCGCTCCTTGCTTTTGCTCAGCGTTTCCCTCGAAGCTGTGGGGAGAGAGGAAAACATCAATCCTTTGGGTGGGAAGCCGTGTGGGAGGACTCTTAGAGCACCTCAGCGCAGGGATGAGATGAGTCTGGCCATGGGGACCCCTCCAGGCCACCCCACTGGGATTTAGGGCAGCTCCTGCCACAGCATCCAGCCCTGCTTCCAGCCCACCCCGACAGCGACCGCGCACCCCAGGACTGCGGTTCCCACGGCTGCTGCAGCAGGTACAGATAAGGCCACAAAAAGCGGTCGGCAGCCCCAGCCAGAAGGAGCCAGGCAGGCGTGGGGCGATGCTGTGGCTGCTGAGGATGTTTGCCTTCTATGGACATCTCTCCGTGCTGCACCGCTGGCGGGAGGAATGGCGCTGGCACAGAGGAGAGGCCCTGGGCCTGAGGGGGGAACAAAAACACTTAAGAAAGCTCATAGTTGCCCTCTCAGGGGCCTCCAGAAGAGCTCAGCATCAACAGCCCCTTCCACGCACATCCATGCAGGCAAGGACCTGCCTTTATTCCATGGGGGGAAGATGTTCCAACCCCACTCTGCAGCATCCCCGAACGGCTTGCAGCACTTGTGAGGATTGGACTGGATATTGGGAGAATTCCTTCATTCAGAGAGTGGTGAAGACCTGGCAGAGGCTGCACAGAGCAGTGATGGCGTCCCTATCCCTGGAGGGGTTCAAAATCATGTAACTGTGGCATTTGGGTACATGGTTTAGTTGACACAGTGGGGTTGGAGTGGATGAGTTGAGAGGGCTTTTCCAACCTCAGTAAGTCCTTAATTCCTTGATCTACCCAGATACCCCAAACTGTTTTCGTTAAAGTCTCCACGTGTTTTGCCCATATGGGCCATTAATGCTCTCCAAGGGCCAAGATTCCACTAGGGCAAACACTTGCCTTCCTACTCATACCCAACTCAGAAATAGGCTCCACACCAGAAACAAGAGATGATCCCATGGTTCTACACCCCAACCCCACTCTGGTCTTCAGCAGCGTCCGCAAGCAGCCTGCAGCCCTCAGGGCAGGGAGGAGAATGGCTGCAGGCACCCCCAAGCCCCAGAAGAAGACACAACAGGACCACAGAAAGAGTCACAGCAGCCTCTGGGTATATTTTTGTTGTTGTTGCATTTCATATATTATCCAGTTTCACATTCTCATAGGATCAGCAATTTTAGAGCAACTCATTCTCAACTCTTGATACAAGCGAGACAGCCATGGTCGTAGAATACTTAAAGCACTTCAATACCAAGCAATAAGATGCTAAAACAAAAATTGCACAATTTCTCATTTACTATGCTTGACTGAGTCATCATTACAGAACAAAACCCTTCTCTTTCAAGCTTTTTAACTAAACATTAACTTATCTTACAGGATTACAATTTCTCTTTAATAATAATAATAATAATTAATTGCACACAAACACACAAGAAATTCTTTATGATGCATAAATATTTCCTTATTCCACATGGTACAAAAATACTCATAGCTTTTTTTTTTTGTTCGGTATTCCCATAAGGATGGCAGATTATTTGGCAGGACTGGATGCTCTCCAATCAGAAGGATGTGGAAAAAAAAGGTTTGATATTATTTTACAGCCGTTCTATATATAGAAGTCTGAAGAAGAAGAAAAAAAAATACTATAACAACCCTGACTTTAAAACTGGAGGAGAATGGCTGAGAACAGAAACCCAGTGCATCGTACTTGGAAAAAACCCAACAAAATACATGTTTCAAATTCTTCCGGCCATACTGGGGAGGGGAGGGCAGTGGGAGAGGGGTGAGACAAGGACAGTTGGTGTTTCTCAAAGCCAAGTCTTCACTGAAGCAAGATGCAAACCTTGATGGATCAACCCGTTGGGCCGAGACCCGTTGCTAACGGTTACACAAACGCTAGAACAAACAAACTTACACTCACACAGACACAAGTTAAGTGTTTAATTCATGCCAGAAAACATGCAAAACCCATTGCCTTTCGTTGCCTTCAGCTGAGCCACCGGGGCAGGAAGAGCCCAGGAGCAAGTCCCCCAGCTGGGTTTCGGCACAGCTCAGTCAGGGAGGATGTCCTGGGATGGAGGGAGGGATGGATGGAAGGAACAAGGGAGGGATGGAGGCGGCACGCGGCTCGCAGTGCCAGGCCATGGCAGCTTCACAGTCCTGGGAGGGGGGATGCTGGCAGCCCTGGGGGAGCACACCAGGGCCCGGCGCCTTGTCTGCTGGCCGCAAACCAAACCGAGAGGAGTCGGAGCCATCGTCCCTGGCACAGCCCTCCACGGAAAGGCAAGGAAGAGGAACACAAGCTGAAGAGAGACACTGCAGGAGAGGAGCAGCGCTGAGTGGGGATGCTTGGATGTGCTCCCCAAGCAGCACCTGTAGCCCCTTCCCCAGCTGGGGCTCAGGGGGGCCTCCCGTCTCCCCCTAGCATGAATTCGGCACCATTACCCATCAACATAATCAAGTCGCATCCTTGGGTGGATGCAGCAGGCCGAGGTCAAGCTCCATTCCTCCTCCCCACAAGAGCCCAGGACAAGGACAAGCAAGACAAAGACTCAGCTCCGAGAGTAATGAGTTACTTACTAACGAGCTAACAAAACTGACGAGACTTCCATCCTTGCTGGGTAGCTTCAGAGGGAGGGTACCAGCGCATCTGGAAAAGAAAGCCACGCCAGAGGTCTGTGATCCAAGTTTATCCCAACCAGAATCCAAACCTTCAGCTCTTTCAGGTCATGTACAAGGTGCACTGTGCAAAGAGATCTCCATCAGGGGGAAGGAGGCTCCAGAAGGAGCCCCAAACACCACTCCAGTAGCATCCCAACCTGGGCCTTCACCACACCGGCACTTTCCAGTGTGCCAGCCCCACACTGCCAGCTCACACAAGGACAAGGTCAGGCTCACGAGGCACAGGGACTCGGCCAGGCCCTCCCTTAAGGGGCACGACAGGATCCCACACTTCTAAGAACAAATTGAGCACCCCATCTCAGGGCTTGTCTCAACTTCTCAAGTACTTTTGGCCTATTGATATAATAAGAAAAGAGCCCCCAGACTCACACCCAGCTCACTACAACACCCTGTTCAAGCTGGGAAAGCTCCTCATCACCAAGCTATGAAGTTTACCACTGCAGCATGTGCAAGGAGAGGCTCACCTCCACACACCCCTCAAGTTTGCATTTTTGCCCCTATTCAGGTTCAGGCAGGGCAGAAGCAGCTTACTTTGGGGATGCAGCACTCCAAGAGGGCAGCTGCTCTGCTCTCAGCCAGCAGAAAGAGACATCTCAAGACCACACCTTTAAACCAGACCATCTCTACATGGCATAGAGAGAGTAAGAACTGGCTCATCCATAACAGAAGAGACCTGTGAATTTTCTTAAGCCACAACCCAACCATCAGAAGAGGCTCCATGCAGATGACATCACAGGAAGAACTTGGTAGAGTTGCAAACCAGCAAAAAAACTTAGAGGCTTTCCTGGCAGGTCATTGCTCCCACGTCTACTGCTCCTTGCCAAAGAAGGACTGCTAGATGAGGACCCAAAGAGCAGACATGGGAACAGCAACTGAACAGATACTTTCCAAACTGTCAGTAGAGGCAGCAAGCTGCTGATGCCCAGTAGAATAGCATCAGACACCCAGATGTTCCTATTTGGTCTGCGAGGCTGGGACACCAGGCTGGGTTAAGTTTGCAGCTTTGTGCCCGAGAGCAATGGGAGCTGCACCTGTGCCACTTGACTGAGCACAGATCCAGCAGCAGGAGCAGCTGGTGGAGCTTGGTCCTGCTGCTGTTTGCAAAAGGAGCTGAAACACAGCAGCCATCGCCCCTCTCCTCCCTTCTCAGCTGGCAGGAGAAGAGCACAGCCTCAGCATGGACAGACATCAAGAGCAGCAGGGCTCTGGGTATCAGCAGAAAAATGGGTAGAAGAGAGGTAGAAATCCCCCTGGAAGCCAGTGTGAACTCTTCCCTTTGCCAGACCATCCTGGCAAGGTTGCCCACTTGCCTAAACAAGCCTGGCTAAATGTTCCCCTCCCAACCACATGCACCGCTCCAGGGCCAGAAGGAAAAAAACAGTATTCCCAGACCAGCTCTAACCCCCACACATGGCACTGCCCCACTAAGAAGGGCCCTTGTCCAAGGACAGGCAGACTTGCTTGAAGCAAGATCCCAAGTCAGTTGGGTAAAGGAGGTGTGCAGCCACGGTCAAAGCCTCCAGTTCAGCAGAGGCTTTGGAGCTCATCTAACCCCTGATGCACTGCTGTCACACCAGCACAGGTGATTCTGCCAAGTCTCTTTCTTCCAGGGCTCTTGTCAGAGTCAGATCTCCTCTGCAGGATGCAAGGATGCAAGAGCCATCCAGAAAGCCACCCTCAGGCTGAGGTGACCAATGCACTGGGTGGCACGTGCAACTCCAGTCTTGCTGCAAAGTTCTCCAGGAGCAGAGACACAGACCTGTGTACCCAACCCCAGCTGCACGACACCTCCAGAAGCTGCACACATGTCTTCTGGAGAAACAGAGCCGAAGATGAGGACACCCAGACATTCAGTGACAGCCCTTTGATCGCTCTCCAAACTAGGCATATCCTCAGTAGGTTCCTTCAAACCCTACTCTCCTTACTCCTGTAAGAAACAGAAGTCTGACACCTAATGGAGCTACAAAACGAGAGGCTTTGCATTCCCTCCTTCACACAGAGACATGCAGCAAACAGCCAAGACTTTGACATTGAAGCCTCCTCACAGGAGCTGGAGGAGACAGCAAGCACAGGCCTCCCAGAAAGCACAGCAGCCTGCAATGCCAAGTCCTCCCTCCATCAGTAACTGAATAGCCCCGAGCATGAGCTCAAGAGCCTTCTTGTGATGGCTCCTACAGGGAGGAGCCCTGCAAGTTTGCAGAGGCTTTGCCATAGCAGGAGACCCTCATCAGGTTGGATCTGTTGGATCCTCAGCTCCTGTTCAGGCATCAGCACCATACGTGAGGTAGCCAAGCACACTGGGCTCATCAGAGTCCTTGTCAGACACTTTCATGAGGCAAGTGGGTGCCACCAACTCCCAGCTGGCCACATCGCTTGCTCCATGACACAGCAGATAGGTGCATCCAAGCCAGCCTAGCCTTGGGTGGAGGGAATCAAAGGCAGGAACATTACCGAGACCCTCCTCCCCAGTGAGGGGTCCATCTGGAGGTGTTCAAGGCCAGGTTGGATGAGGCTTTGAGCAACCTGATCCAGTGAGAGGTGTCCCTGCCCATGGCAGGGGGTGGAACTGGATGGGCTTTGAGGTCCCTTCCATACCAAACCATTCTATGATCTAATGCCATGCCCAAAGTGCAACCTTGGTGCCCACTCTTTGCCTTTACTTGTCCATTAGCCTGCGAGAGGGACCCTGCTCAGCTGCAACCCTTGCTCCCTAGGCCTGGAGTCACCACACTTCTCGGGCATGGCCATCTCCTCATAGCCTGGTGTAGGCAGTGGCATCATCAACACCTTATGGTGCCACTACAGCAACTGCCAGGGCAAGGGCAGAGGTTCCTTGCTCCCCTCTAGCCCTGTCATGGGGAGGTGCTTGCTCAGCAGAGCCACATCTCCTCATCAGCCAGCTGTCCTCCTCCCTGGCCAGCATCTCACACTCCCACACACCTCCTCTCCACAGCTGGAAGCAGTTTCCTCCTGCCCAGCAGCAACAGGAAACTCCCTCTGCATTCACAAGGCTGTGAGTGCTGAACCCTCAGAGCCACCTCCATCCCACGCCGAGCTGAGCAGAAGCAGCACGGCTTTGCGTAAGCAGGCACAGCAGCTGTGCACATGCAAGACAGTCACCCCACCCCAGCCTGGTGGCTCTTCATCCCCTCCCTCTGGGGGTCAGAGCCCACCTCTGCCCCACACCCCACCCCAAGCCTGGCCAGTGGCTCCAGCACCTCCACTTTCAACAGCAATCCAGCTTTTCTCCTAAAACAGATGCTGTTTGTAGCTCTGGCACAGGAAAACCTCCACTTCTGATGGACCACCTCTCCTTGCCTTCCTCCTGCAGGTCTCTGAT
This sequence comes from Tapera naevia, assembly GCA_033556795.1. Classification (NCBI taxonomy): domain Eukaryota; kingdom Metazoa; phylum Chordata; class Aves; order Cuculiformes; family Neomorphidae; genus Tapera; species Tapera naevia. Next base: position 1,387,802 of record JAUMJJ010000353.1, read on the forward strand.
GCTTGAAGACACAAACCCAGCCAAACTCACTGGCAGTGGCTCCACAGCAGCAAGCCCTGGAGGCTGGCAGAAGTTTGTAAAGATGTGATGGTCCTGGTTACAGGCCAAGGCTCTGACACGTTGTCAGGCAGAGGGGATGACCTGCCAGGTCTTTCAGCCCACAGAAAGATCAAGGGCTTGATGGGATAAGGCAGGAAATCCCCCTCACTAGGAAGGACAGTTCTGAAACTAGCAGAAAGCACTGGAAGAAGCAAATTGGAGGCAGCAACTTGCCAAGAGGGCACACGTTGTAGGACAGTGTGTTCACATCCCTCAAAGTGTCTCAGGCACCTCGCTTTTCCAGGTAACAGAGAGGATCTGCCAACAGGGGACTCCCAGAGCCATCTGGAAGAGGAGTCCAGCACCACAGGGTGGTCCCAAGGGAATGCAAGCCAGCAGGCCACATCAGAGCAGCTCTCTGGAAGGAGCAAATTTCTCTGAGGGCTTCTCTCTCAAAACACTACATCTGCCCAGGGGAAGCTGCGAGGGTGGATGGAGACACCCAGCACTGGGCAAGGAAAGCAGAGCAAGGGAGGCTTTTACTGGAAGAGATGTCGTTGTTCCTGGATCTGCATTAGCTCACAGCTGGAAAGGAGTCTGCCCACACCACTGAGAACACCTCCTGCCCACCTGCCTGTAGGGACAGCAGACACTGCCAGCCTCACGCTGCTGCACTCAACATCTGCCCCAGAAAACAGCTGGAGAAGAGAAGTTGGTGCCTCAGCCTGTCACCTCCAGAGGCTGGGAGAGACATCCAGGAGAACTTTGCTGCTGCACAAGAAATGATCAACGGGGCAGATAAACACCTCATCAGCGCTTCACGCCCCTTGTCAAGTCCTCCATTGTCTCTCCCAGCTATGCTGAGCATTTACACTGCTTATCTTGCCCATCAACCTTATGGAGAAGGATTCCTCCAACAGGAAAAGGAGAGGGGGGGGAAGGGAAGCCCAAATACATAAATCCATCCTCAAGCCACCTCTAGCTCTCATGTCCCCTTTTTTTACCGAGTTACTTCTAACTTTGCTTATCTCTGCTCTACAGCCAGCCCCAGCATCCTGTGGAGCTCAGAGACATCCCTATGACTGGAACAGACCTGGGTACCAGAAAAGCTCCCTGTGCAGGCAGGGACAAAGCACTCTGTTGGGCTCCTAGGAGCTGGTAGTACTCCAACCTGCACATCCAAGGGCTGCATCCAGTTACCAGCTGCTGCCATGCTGAGTAGCATCTTCACTTGCACCGCTGAGACAGCCTCAAGCACTTCGCCGTCGCCACCTGCCCAGGCTGCTGGTCATGATGTGTAAGCATGGGACAGACTGCATTGGTGGCTGGCAAGAGCTGCCCTGCTCCAGCTGGAAATGCAGCTGATGGGAACACGACCCAGAGCAGGCAAGGACAGCCTGCAAAGGTGCTTTGACTAATATCTGTTAGTGCTCCCTGGACACAGACTCCCAGCCTCAGCAGCAGCCACCTCACCCAAGCCACCCACTTCCAGGGTTCCTCAAGGGGGCTGGGTTGCTGACACAAGTATCCAAACACTTGCATGCAGTGCAGGATCCAAGCTCCTCAACCCACCAAGAAAGCCTTGCTGCAGTGCACTCAGGCACACACCTCTCACCAGGCAGCTCCAGGGAGGGAGAGCTGGAGGAGGAGCACATCACATCACAACATGTTGAGGAGCACAGGGAAGACGACAGGTGCTGATCCATCCTGTTGATTAGAAGGAGTGTTCCAAAGAGCATCCATCCTTTGTCTTGTACCCCCTTGGACCTTGAGGCAGCCTATGCTACAGCTCATGGAGACATCTCGTGGACCCCAGGGAACAAGCATCTCTCCTTTCCCCACAATGGAAGTGAGTTGTTCTGCTTTGACTTGGGTTGAGACAGCCAGGGTGAGTCATAGGTCAGGAAGTTACTACTGACACCACCTCAGTCCAGTTCACTCACCAGGTGTGATTAGGCCAGAATCACTGCTCAGCAGGTACCTGGTAGAGCTAAGGGCACCTCCTGCCTGCTCTTCTCTGGCTTAGAAGGAAACAGCTGTCTTGGGGAGAGCTTGGCCAACCTGTGCAAGCTCTAAGTCACAAGAGTTTAGGAAAACATCAAAGCCATGAAGGCCTCAAGGAGTGCTTAATGCCACCAGGAAGCCTGGAGACAGTCCAGAAAAAATAATATTGGCAAGTCCTACATGACAGCCCCAGTGAACAGGCAATAAGGTACCAGGCACAGAACATACATCATTGTCTCCAGGCCCCATCCTAAAGGGGGTCTAAAGGTGCTCAGCTGTCATGAAGTCCAGAAGATGTTGCAGATGGGACCAGGAAATCTGTTCAGACATCAGTGGTGCACAAAGTTCCCCACTGACCCAAAAGATCTGCATGGTGGCCACTGCTCAGTACCCCATGGCTCAGCCAGGCTGGTGGCAGCCAGGTGGCTACAAGCCCAAAACAGCAGCATCCCAAGAAGGAACAGCGTTTGAGGAGGAGCACAGCACCCGCGTCCACCTCAGCAGATCCTCCCACATCCCCAGTTCTCAAGGGCCAGCACCAGATCACAGCCACTGGGACCTGTTGGTGTCCATCCACAGCTGCCACTATTGCTCCAGGAGATGACAGCAAACAAGAGGGAAGGGATTTTTTTGAGCACTGACCTCCCCTTCCATCGATGGGCTCTGCCTCAACTCAGTGCTGGGAAACCTCAGGGTCCTTTTGGGCTCTTGTACCACCACCACAACAAAGCCATGATCCAGGACTGCTCCTTTCAGCCACTACTTGCTCAGACAGGTCTCTGCTTCAGAGGCCCGCTTCTTCCACCATCTCCTCAAGGCCTCCAGACAAGGCTACTGCCACCAGCAGCAGTGTGGAGGCTCTGAGGGCACCTTGGACAGCCCACCCCCAGAATTATCAGCATCTGCAAGCTTTCAGTCCATAACCTGCTTCCTGCCTTGGAGGCATCTACCACAGACAGTCTCTGGGTACCATCATCCCTGTCTCTTACTAGTACCATATTTGCAGAAGAGCGCCAGGACCATCGACAGCCTCTGGTGTCTCCTACTGCCCACTGAGAGGCACTCCAAAACAAATGGTTTCACATCAGAGACAACACAGCTCAACTCCATCACACAAGCAGCAACTGATGAACTGCTCACCAAGTCCAAGACAAGGTGTAGCACTGTCTTTATGTTTGTGTCAAGCTCTCCCCATCTTCCCAGAAGACCAACTCTGCAAATCTTTGCACCTCACATTGTTTCAAGGGCAGAGGCAGACCTGGGCCCCCATCTTTGATAACTTTTTGCCCCAACATCACCACCACAGAGGGGAAAAGTCTACCCAGAACCACTGCAAGGAGAAGCACGCCAGGACTCAGTTCTTTCAGAGCTGATGGCAGCAGCCATCCTCCCTGCCAGCCAGTCCCAGGCCAGGCCACGCCACCTTCCCTCTTCCCAAGCTCCCAGGCTCCTACACCGCTCCCATCTCTCCCAGGCTGCCAGTTCCCTTTGTTACAGCTCCCAAGACCTGGGTCCTGCCTGTGATTTCAGGCTGCAAGAGAGGAGCCAAGCTCCAGGCCGGAACTTGCTCCGTTTCCAGTAACTGGAGAGGAAAGAGGTGAGATTAAGACCCCTGACTGAGGGCAGGGTCTGTCCCGGTAGGCAATTCTGGAAAAGTGACCGGCAAGTGCTGTTGTCTAAGGTGCCCGCTAGAATTTAGTCGTGTGCTATCACTACCACGTCACTCACCTCCCCCACCGTGTGCCAGGAGTGAGGTCAAGGTGTATTTCTGGTTGCCCTCAAAGGGTTGTGTGGTTGGGGAGAAACCAGGTTTCTTTCAGGCTGAGCGGCAGGGTTCTCTGCCTCAGCTCAACCGGGCTGCTCCCCTCCCACCAGCAGGACCTGGCTGAGCCTGGCTCAGCTGGGAGGAGTTGATGTAAGATGGTGCCATGCTGTGTGCGCCATGTCATGTGCTGCCAAGTTGGAGATGTGGGTTAGAAAGAAGGCCTGGTATCTCATTCCCCAGGCTCTGGTGGGTGGGTAGCGTGAGGCCCATGCACTGGGTTGCCAAGGAGATATGGGCTATAGAGATGGGCAGAAGCTTGCAAATCCCATGGTGCACCTTGGAGGAGAGATGGTTACCTTACCAGTCTTCCCAGACGTGGCTGCCATCATGCTTAACACTTCTAGGAAAGGAGCTGTAGAACAGCCACTCCACTAGCTGCAATAAGGCATCACTAGGGCGTCCCATCTCCAGGGACAGCTCTGAGCTTCAGGGCTAGCCTGCGCTGGCATCATGGCTGGAGTTCACTAGGGACATCAAAGGAGGGATTTGAGAGAGGGAAGGCAGATGGGACAATCTTAAAGTCAGTGGAGTCCTCATAGGTAGAGGCTCTTAGTGGCACAGGGTCAGGACACAGTCTCATCTACAGCAGCCTGGAGCATCACCACAGCACGGTGGTGACAGGAGAGCAGCCGTCACTTCCATCAGCAAGCAGCTTACCAACAGCTCCCAGCACACGAGCAGAGGCCAGGCCAGCCTCGTGCCTCCTCCTGACAGCCCTCAGGGCAGCTCTTCAGGAGGTCGTATGGGTGCATTGCAGAGGGCATCCACCTCCTCTCCCACTCGCTACCAGCCTTGAACACTTTAGGATTAAATCTCTTGCAACAAGCTCCAAGCTTAGCTGCTGCCTCCAACTCTCTGCCTGCTCCCGGACTGAAGGCTGTGGAGCTGCGACAGCTCAGGTCATCCCCATGAAGATCTGGTCTCAGGAGGTAGAACTGCTGCTGTTCTGGAAAGCAGCCCCACATCACCAGCAAGGTGAGCCAGCCCCACCACTGAGAGCACACTGAGACCAAGGTTACAGCTTTTAGCCCAGTTTGTGAGCAAAAGTCATCTCATAGCCTCGCTCCACCCTGCCCCAGCTCCGCGAAGGAAAGGGCTCCCAGCTGAGAGTGGGCAGCGCAGAGCTGCCAGCCTGAGTAATGTTTAACCCCATAAAACTTTATTGGTAACATATCCTACGCCACAATGTCTCCCTGCGAGGTCACCACCAGCTTGAGCACGATGCAGTGAGGAGCAGCTCTAACTGCACAGCCAGCCCGGCTGCTGCCCTGCAGAGGAAAGCTTGGTCTGGCCACGGCCTGGAGGGGCTTCACCAGCTCCCTAACAAACAGGGGCACATCACTCATGGACCTCCTCGGGCACAGAATGCTACAGGGAGCCTCAGGGTCATTCTTCAGACCAGAAGACCTCCTTGAAAGCTAAGCAGCATGTCCAGAACATGTAGCTTTCCAGCTGGAAGGCAGGAACTAACACCCTAGAGGCATAGGATCTGGCCAAAGCCCTCCTTGATACCCTCTGCTTCAGGAAAGCAGAGGTTTTCTCCCCCACAATAAATTTCTAGTGTCTAGAACTCAGGGTTCCCACACAGTCACTGATGATCATCTCTGAAGGATTTGCAGCAATGGGTTCAGCTCCCTCTACCACCTCAGCCAGGCCAGAGGGGATTTTTCCTGGTCCTGCCTGCCAGGGGCAATTCAACTGGCAGCAACCCTTGGCTCCACCACCCTACACACAAGGGGCAAGGAAGGGAAGGTGTCTGCTCTCCTGGGCTGCCCAGGAGCAGAGCACACTTGGATACTCCTGTAGCTGTGGGCACCATCAGTAACTTTTGGAGAGCACCAGCAAGCACAACTCTCCTCTTGAAGGACCAACGCACTTGAAAGAGCAGTCTGGCTCTGGAGGCCCTTGGAAAAACAAGCCAGCACCTGGTCCTGTCTTGGGCCCCACGTACTTCTTGCCTGCTGTGCAGGAGCTTCTGCCCCACGCCAGCTCACCAGTAGAGTGGCAAATGCAGCACAGGCCCAAGGGCGTGTGAGGGGCAGGAGGGACAAGGCCAGGAGCTTGTAGCCACCCACTGCCTCCAAATCACATTCGGGAAACAAGCTCAGCTTGACACTGGGCAAAACACTTGCAGCAGGAGGGTGCTAAAGGGCCATCTGAGCTGACCACTGGGGATGTGGACAAGGTGAAGGGACAAAGCTCTTGGTCTTTGCAGTTTAAGCAGGGAAGAGCAGAGCTAAACACACTGCTTGGCAGGGTGGAGAGAGCAGAGGTTAAGCCCCAACGCTCTGGGATCAAAGCTCAGAGCCCCTGTTGCCCTCCACAGCATTCCTATAGGGGCAGAGCACAGCTGGTTGGTAACACCAAGCAGAGCACCGACAGGGCCTCCAGGCTCTCCTGTGCAAGTGCTCCAAACCAAGCACCCTAACCTAGAATTAGGACACATCTCCATTTTGGCTTTCCATGGTTTCAGGATACTTGATGCTTGATACTCAGCAAGAAGATTTGGTCCCGGCACATGAAAGCATTCCAGTGTCAGACCAACACAGGCATCCCTACACCTCTGGCTGTCAGCAAGCATTCCCTGAGATACCAGGCAGCTGGGTGCATCACCAAGAGCATCTCTGTAGGCTTGTACACAGAGCAACCCTCTCTAGCCTGCCTTCGTTGGCCAACACCACCAGCCCATCGGAGTTCCTCACTGCAGCAAGGCTCTGACCTCATCTCCTGCAGGACACCTCCCTCCAGCTTCAAATGCTTTGAGCCACATGGCCAAAGGGGGTTCCAGCTGAGCCCCCTGCCTTCCGGGACCAAACTAACCCTGCGCCTTCCGGGACCAAACTAACCCTGCGCCTTCCGGGACCAAACTAACCCTGCGCCTTCCGGGAGGACGTTTCATTGCCATTTGACTTCCTGGCATGTAGCATTTCCCCCCAGCAGTCCTACAACTCTGGTTATGGGAACCAGCAAAACCAGCCAGAAACTGAGCCCTGATGTTCCCCCTTCTGCCTGCCTCTAGAAGGGAAGCAGGTTGGACCTGTAGGGTCAGAAGTCATCGTCCAGCTCTGACAGCACTCGGCCAGGTAGACCTCTTCCCTGTAGTTCATTCAGGGCTGGGGTTGCACTTCAGCCAGGAGGAGGCTTTGCCCAGGAGCCAAGGTGCAGAGGCCAGGGTCAAACCAGCCAAGCAGAGACCCATGGGAGCGAGCACCAGGGCAGGGGAGAGTGGTGAGCCTGGTGCCTGGCATGGGGAGGGACTCACCTGAGCGTGAAGAGCAGCAGCCGCAGCGGCAGCCGCCGGGTACGTGAAGGCGGCATGGGGGATGGCAGGGGTTAGCTCCGTGGTGTACAGGGGGTAGGGAGCCCATGCTTCGGGGGACGCTGGAATAAGAGCTGCTCCAGTCAGGTCATCTAGACAGGAGGAGACAAGGTGACAGCAGCTCAGTATCTGGCCCCAACCAGTCCTTTCCACTTCGCACCTACAGATGCTTTAAATTACTTTAATTGTATCGTTTGAGCTACCAAACCAACTCTTCTCTCCCAGCACTTCTAGTGTTGGCCAGAAGCCTCACCAGATGCCTGTTATTCTCCTGCAACCCCAGTGCTGGCCTTCCTGCACTGGGCAGATTGCAGCCAGAGCACAGGTGGATATGGTTTCATTTCCAATCTGGCAGCATTCCCAGTGTTGGGCATTTCCCAGGCTGGGCCAGTCATGACCTGAAAGTGCCTCCCAATATACTCACAGGGGTCCCGTGCAATGAAGTGTGCGCCCAAGGCAGGGTGGATGTTGGTGGGGTTTGGCGTGGCCATCAGCTTGCTCTTGGCCATCTTTGTGTTGGCTTTAGCAAACTCTAACCGCAAGGTCTGGGGGTTCTCTGGGTCAAAGCGGATGCCCTGTCATAGAAGAAAGCACAGGAATCTCTCAGAGGTGAGGCTTCCAGCCCAAGCACAGCAGTGTCTATTGAAGAGCAAAGCCCAACTGGGGAACCAAGGCCACCACATTGCAGTCACATGCAGAGATTTTTATCATGTTACCGCAACACTCAAGCTCCCACGTATTTCTACATTTAGCTGCCCTAGGACCACTCTTCCCAACACAAGGGACAATTTTGGTCCTTACATGCAGTTCACCACCAGCAGTGATTGTTACCAATGCTAGTCAGGAAATATCTGTTTGCTGGAGCTGGGATAGCCCATCTACTGCATTTCCTACATGTGGTGCAGCTACATCTGCTGCCAGCCTGTGCAGAGGCACAAGCACATCCCCCAATGCCTAAGGTAAGGTCTACAGCAGGGCAGAACCATGTCTTACTGCTTAGATCCCACTAACTTCTGCAGGGCAACATGGGATGGAGAGTTTTGGGCTGGACTTGCCATGTTGACCATCCTCATGTCTTTTTCTCTTGAACTGCAGCAATTTGGAAATGCTGTGAGTGTGCTAGAGAGCCTCCACCAGACAGCTTTGGCCCTGCCCTCCTGGGGAAACAGAGGCATGGGAAGGCTGGTTTCCTCCCTTGCTGAAGCAGGTACCTTCTGGCTGCAGAGGCCAGAGTCCAAGACTGGGACTTGCTCTGCTGAGCTGCCACATGCTTTTCATCAGGGCATTTGCCACAGCAAGGCTTTAACAAGGCCACCAGCACCACCCAAGACCTACAGCCACACGACAATGAGCCTGCTTCACTGGTGAGCTCGACAGAGAGCCTCAAAAAGCTGGTGCTAAACACAAGCTGACCTCCAAACACCTCATTAGAGTATTACAGCGTGTCAACTGTGTTGCCTCATGCTTGTCTATGCTTGGAAACCCCTTATGCTCTCTCCTTATCTGTTTGCTAAAGCCTAGTTCCCCAGATGAGATCTGCTGGCTGAAGGTACTCCAAGCTGAGTTCAAGACAAACCAGGATGAGCCTCCACCTCAGCACTCAGCACAGACAGGAGGAAAAGCTCCTTGAAGAGGAGTTCTGGCCACCCCTTGACAAGCATCAGTAACAAACAAGGGGCCCTCTTGGCCCATAACTCCTCCCCATCCAGTGGAAGCATTTAATAGATAAGGAACAGGATTCACAGCCTGGATGCTGTCACCAGGCCAGCTGCGGGAACAAGGAGGTGCATGGTCTTTCCCTACACCCTCAGAAGCACTGGAGCAGTGTTCTAGTGGTCAGAAACTGCACCCTTGTTCATCCATTTGCTCAGGCCGATGCCAGCCTCAAACAGCTGGGTGGGATGCTGCAGGACCCTTTAACATGCACACTCAAGGGCCCAGCTGAGACACCCTGACCTTCCTGCGCTATGGACAAGCCAAGCACCACTCTAGCCCGCAGCTCCAGGTGGGTGTATGGTCCCCAGCCCTCCCCAGGACCTCCCAAGCACACCAGTTACTCACATTCAAGGCATTCTTTGCTGCTTCAGCACCAGCCCGGCTGTCAAAGGTCACAAAACCGACTGGCTAAAAGAAACAATGCTGATTTCAGTTTGGAAGCCTCTTCCAGCTCCTCAGCCTACCCTGCCACCCTTCCACCCCAGACAGCTTACAGGAAGCAGAAGAGAACATCTAAAGCTGCAGAGAGCCTTCAAGTAGGGCTTGAAGGGTCTTGGGCCATCAGCCAAAGATTCCTGCTCTGCATGTGCTCCCACCACACCAAAATCCTACACAGAGGGGCACTTCTCACCCTGGTGGTCCCATCAAGGGTCTTCTTGCCCAAGTAGGGAACTACTGCCTTGAATAGGATGGGATTGGGGAAGGTTTCTGGCAGCACAGGAGTTAAGGCTGAAGGTAGCTGGTCTCACACACACCATATGGGCTTGGGCAGCAACAGAAGATACGGAGTCATTCAGCACATGTGGCCACCAGGTTGTTGGGGGTGAGCAGAACCCAGCTGTACACACAGTGCTGGACACACACAATGCTTTACACAGGGAAGTGGTATCCATCCCCTCTCTCCTGGCACATTTGGTTTTCTAGCAAGAGCCACAACCACCCAAGCTGGAAGGTACCTGCTTTGAGGTTAGCTTGATCAGTGACCCTTCATAACCCTGGAGGAGAAAAGAAAGCAAGTCAGTGTCAGGTTCCTGAAAGAGCCAAGCTGCAACAGATGTGACAGGACAGGTCCAGGAGTTCCTGCAGGACCAAACCTTTACAAGGCAGGGTTTGCAGCAGGAGCAAGTACATTAATAAGTCTCTTTCTCCACTAGAAGATGACTGAAATTAGTGTCTAAGGACAGAGCACTATCCCAGCCATCCTAGCCATTTGGAAAGAAGTCTATTTTATAGCTCTTCATCGAGCTCTTAAGATGAGCACCCTGTGCTAGAAGAGTGCAAACAAGAGAACCTCACTTCCCCCAAAGACAACCAATGATCTAGTGAAAGAAGGACAGTTAGGGAACAAGTACACATCCTTGAGGCAGGGCTGGTCCAGCAGAGCAGCAGGGCTGACCAAGCAGGCTTGGAGAGAGCATGCTTTCAACAAGCTCCAGGGGAGGTTACCCAGGTGAGTGCCCATAAGGTACCAGCACTGGTTTCATACCAGGTTTCCCAAGCTTCCAGAGAAGGCCTGCCTGCCCACTTCATCTTTGCTTCGCTCTGACAGGGACTTTTGCTGGAAAGCTGGCCACAAAAAAAGCATCTTTCCCACCAAAGACCAAGTCTGAAGACCTTCTTACCTTGAATGGTCGGAAGAGTAGGTAGAGCTCTCTGGGTTTGATATCCACAGGAAGGCCACTGACAAACAGCGTCCTTACCTAGGAGAGAGGTCAATGAGGTCTACTGAAAGGAGATGCTTAGTACCAAAGCAGCCGTATACAGAGCACAGTCCAGAAGGTAGGTCCAACAAGAGTGGGACACCTTGCACCGGAGGCGGCCTTGCAGGCACTAACCCTTCCCTATATTAGAGCGGTGTTGTCCAGGATAAAAATATAACCAGTCCCTTCCTCCCTTCCACAAAGGATTCAGAACTTTACAAAACTTCACACTCTAACAGAACATTCTGGGTTGCATAGGGTGTGGCCACCAGCCATACAATCTGGGCCTCCATTCTGAAAGACTCTTCCCTGCTATAGACATCTTTCAGCTTCTGCAAAAGCCCCAGATCAGCACTGGGAGGATGGGTTTTGGGTCCATCTCATCTCCTTCACCAACAACATCACATCCTTCAGAAGTTGCTACTAAACCGCCTCTTACATGTTTGTCCCATTGTGCCCAGCCCAAAGGCAGCTCTGCTGCACCAAACCCATGTAGAATGTTGGCTTTTCCAAGCTGTAGAAGTCATGTACCAAGTCCAAATGCACTCAGCAAAAACACAGTACCAGAGAAAGAGTTCAGTAGATAGTCTGTGGAGTTATCTATAATAGGCCATCACAAACAGACAGGAATGATAAACCATGCTCAAGGCTCATGGCCCGGGAGAACTCAACAGCACTCAACAGTCAGACCATCATGGCCACCTTCTCCCTGCACTGGGAGACACTGGCCAGCAGCCTATGTCCATAGGAAGGAGCGCAATCATAGAATCGTTTGGATTGGAAGGGACCTCAAAGCCCACCCATTTCCACCCCCATGCCAAGGGCAGGGACACCTCCCAGTGGATCAGGGCGCTAAAGCATCATCAGGCTGATGAAGCTGCCAAGACCTTTTGTGAATCAGTGCAGCCATGGAAAGGGAAGTTGGGCACAGAGGTCACCAAGACACCAGTCATCAGTAATAAGGATGAGGAGACCACAAGCACAGCTTGGCCAGTACCAACAGACAGGGGAGGCAGGAGACTATGGGAACGAGATGGAGCTTGATGTTCCTTGCTTTTCATTGCATGGGGATACCACCCACCTAGCCAGGCCCAAACAAGCCACAAGAAGGTACTGGGACAGCACTGATGCCCAAATGCTCAGAAAGACACCACACAGTGCCAGACTGCAGAACACACAGCAGGAGCAGGGCCAGTGTCCATCTCCTGGTCTGTTTCCAGTCCAGAGAGACCCCACTACACTTCCAGGGCAGAAGCACTCTGCTGTCACAGTTTTGCTCAGCAATTCCCCTTCCCCAGATGAAGGGGGGTTTCTCTGACACCTCGCAAATCTCTTTTGCCACCGCAGTGAGCAGCACGTGCTTGTCCTACTCCTGGGCTGGAGACACTGGCCACCTGAAAACACAGGAACATGCAGCAGAGTCTCCTCACCCTGTAACTCTTTGGGGCAGCTGGAATCAGACTCCTCCAAGCATGGAAGTTTCTCCTGTTTACAGGAGAAAACACACACCTCTTTGGGCTCTTGTGCTCAGGACAGGTCTGCCAGAGCAGAGATACCCTTCACATCAACTCAGGGGCCAGCTTGAGCCCTCCAGGGCAAAGAGGGATCATGAAAGTCTTGGGGTCCTCTGCCCCTCTTGCTCTCCCTGCATGCTGAGACTAAAGGGCTGCCACCACCCCCAAAGAGTGTGCAGAGCCCTCTTCCAGCCCAGCTTATCTCAAGAGCACTGCAGAACACAAAGCATCCTTCCCTCAAACGCCAGCATCCTTCCCAGTCTCCAGTCCCTCAGCATGGACAGCCCTTCCACACACCGCAGCTTTTGCTTTGCCCTGTCTGGAGAAGCAGGATGCTGTCTGGAGCTCTCCAGAAACCATTTCCATGCCCAGGCTCAGCCCTACAGTCTCCTCACCCAGCACAGCACATTTGATGCCTTGATGCACCACTCCAGGGCTACTTCCTGCCCAAGACAGAGAGGGCAATGGCACAGGCTCTTGGTTTGCTGGTGGACTTGAAGTCTTTGGTGCTTGTCGTTCAGTGTGAGCTATGTGGAGCGCCCGCAGGGTATTCCCAGAAGACATACAGCCATCTCTTGCAGGGAGGACTGCGCCGAGCACGGTGGCACACATGTGCCTCAGCCACGTGAAAGCACAAGCCCTTTTCAATATTTCAGGATCCGAGTGTGCTCAGACCCCAGAATGGATGTTTCTTCCAAGCAGATAGAAATCTGCATCCCTGTTGGGTCTCTAAGTGGTCCCGTGATGTGTTGCTGGGTAAGTCCTTGCGACAGGCGTGACAGAATGGAAGATGCGTGGTTGCTCAGGGAAGAAGTCAGCTACTCAACTCAGAGCCCTTACAACAGCCCAAACAGAGCAATGCAGGTGCCTAAGAACGCTCTTTGTCAGAAGTAAAAAGCTTTTAATGCCAGATGCATAAGCTGCTGCCAAAGATGGGAGCAAAAGGCCTCCTCTCATACACCTAAAGCTTCCCTTGGCTTCCAGGTCCAGTCTATCACCACACATGGCATTGGAAACAGGATCCCAGCTAATCCACAGCACCCACCAAGGTCTGGCATTGCCCCAGAGAAAGCCTGGGCAATCCCAAATGTGGCCAACTAACATCTTCAAAGAAGGTTTACCAAGGGTCTCAGAATAGACTAAGGAAAGTGCCTGCGAGAAGCTACGTGACCAGCTGGTTGGTTTTCAGAGATCTCGGGCAGATTTCAGAAATCTTGGGTTGCCCAGAGAAGTGGTGGCTGCCCCATCCCTGGAGGTGTTCAAGGCCACGCTGGATGGGGCTTTGAGCAACTGGATCCAGTGGGAGGTGTCCCTGCCCACTGCATGGGGGTGGTACAGTATGGGCTTTGAGGCCCCTTGCAGCCCAACCCATTCTACATTCAAATCTGCAATTCAGCATATCCATAAGTGACCTAGAAAAGGGTAAGGGGAAAGCAAGTCCAGGTTCTTCAGGGAAGGGAGGGTGAGGCTGGTGAGAGACCCGAGCAATACATTTAAAGGGAAAGCATGACGTAAGCCAGATGGAGATCACTTTTGAGACCAGGTGTAAATATGGGATGAGGAATGATTGGAAAGCAAAGGAGATCTGGGATTTCTCCCACAGGAGAAAAGTAGGAGGCAACTTGCCAGTCTGAGCATCTTGTGGACTGTGGGCAGCCCTGGTCCAGCCTCCTCTCCCTGCTCAAAAAAAAAGAGGGAAGTATAGATGAAAGCAACAAGGTCTGGACAACCATCTTCCAGGGGATTAACCAGTCACCCCCTTGAAGCCCCAGTCCTTCAGGCTTTGACAGGCCAATAGGACCACCCAGGGCTGAAGAATCCAGGCTTCCAGCCCTCACACTCAACATGTCAAGACATGATAAGCTTCTCCGTAAATGTATTTGTCCTGCTTCAACGCCCTGTCACCAAACACCAGATCCACACAGATATTCAACCTCCCCAAAGAGCAGCTGGAAAACCCACAGAACAAAGAAAATATCCATCCAGAAACTCGGGAACATCCAGGATCAGAAACTGCCTCAGCCAACGTGCACATTCAGCAGGAGCATGGAGAAGACACAGCAGATGTCCAGGAACATCTGGCCATTATGCTGCTCTCAGACTCTGCTACCAGCCACTGGAGATGACACACCAGCCGAGAGCAACCCCCTCTTGCCCAGGACCTGGATCAGAACCAGACACACTCGCACGGAGAGAAGCAGGGCAGGGAGCAGCTCTTGCCTAGGACAGCCCAGCAGGGTCACACTGCTGGAGGCCCTGTGGAAAACACTTTCCCTTCCCCATCTCTGCCCCCTCTGGGGATGTCCCGAGTCCAAACACCCAGCAGAGATGGAGGACAGCCATAGAAAACAGGAGTTGTGCCAGGAGGGACAAGACCATCTAGGCCATCGCAGAGAGGGAGGATCCCAGCACAGCTTCCCACGCAGGAGGAAGGAGGCTCAAGGACAAACTCATTTAGTGCTCAGGTTCTCGGTAGCTCTAAAGCCACACAGCTGTGTGTCCCAGAAGAGAGAATCACCTCGGGCCAGCACAGCCAAGTCCTCAGCACCAAGGAGCCAATTGCTAACACCTGCTTCTTCCTCCCAAGTCCCCAGCACTGCCAGGAGGGCAGCAGGGGTCTTACAGCACCCCTATCCATGTCTGCTTTTCAAGAAGACCTCTTGCAAGCAAGAGCCAAGATGAGGTTGCAGCCCAGCAAGGGTCAGACATTAGATGCAAAGGTACAAGTACCCAGTGCTGGAGACCCACCAGAGAAGCCTTGCAGGAGTTGGGGTTTTGTTAAACACTGCTCCAAATCCTCCCAGAGGCCTCCCTGATCGGCAAGATCAGCCCTATGAGGACAGGCTGAGAGTTGGAGTTGTCCAGCCTGGAGAAGAGCAGGCTGTGGGGAGACCTTAGAGCAGCCTCCAGTACTGAAAGGGGCTCCAGGAAAGCTGGGGAGGGGCTCTTGAGCAGGGATTGCAGGGATAGGATGAGGGGGAACAGTTTTCAGCTGAAAGAGGGGAGATTGAGATGAGATGTTGGGGCAAAATGTTTTCTTGTGAGGGTGGAGAGACCCTGGCATAAGTTGCCTGGAGAAGTGGTGGCTGCCCCATCCCTGGAGGTGTTCAAGGCCAGGTTGGATGGGGCTTTGAGCCCCCTGATCCAGTGGGAGGTGTCCCTGCCCATGGCAGGGTGTGGAACTGGATGGGCTTTGAGGTCCCTCCCAACCCAAACCATCTGATGATCCTATAATTACCCACAGCCCTGCTTTTGCACACCTGTGGCCACTGCACCCCCCAGAAAGTAGCCAGGTCCTAGGGCCATGCTCCCAGCACCTTGAGCACATGAACCTTTACTACCAGTGGTCAGGAGATATATCAGTACAGCTACAGCAGGAATGAACTCTAGTGCCTCATCCACACCTGGACAACCTTCCTCTTGGGCAGCTGCATCGAGCTCCATGCCATTGTTTCCTGGAGAGCAGCTATCTCCCCCTCATCACACCAAGGCATCCTCCAGGCCTCCTTCCTACACCCTCAGCAGAAACGAGCCCTGCACCATCCTGCCAAGGCCAGGGACAAGCTCTGCCACAGCACCTCAAAGGCAGTCCCCGCTCCAGCCAGCCACCCTGAGGTCCCAAGCAGCTCAGGCACATGGGCTACATCTCTTCCCAGGGGACAGCATCCCAGTGGGGTGCCTCTTAGGTATCCAGGGCTGCTGGCAGAGCCAAAGAGGGGATACAGAGCCCCGCTCGGGCCACCACAATGCAGCCCAGGCCACTTGACGTGAGGCTGCTGGAATGCAGCGAGGCTGCCGGCTGCCCCGGGAGCCAGGACTTATAAGGCACGGAAGCGAAAAGCAGGGAGGCGAGCTTGCAAAGCAGGACTGCAGGGAGGGCCGCGCTCGGGAGCCCAGCTGCGGGGCTTAAAACCGGGACCGCACCCACACCTCACTGCCCCGCACAGGATGTGGGGCTGCAGGGCTCCTGCCACTGCACCAGGTGAGACCCAGCCCTGGGCAGGTTTTCTCCTCATCGCATCAAACCCCCGAGAGACTCAGGGGAGGGGAAAACGGGGAGAGAGATGGCTGGTGTGGGCTAGGGACAGCTGGGCAGGAAAGCAGGGCAGCCTCAGCACCACGAAGCGTGCCTCCACGAGGAAGAGGCTTGCTCACAGCCTCCTTCACTGCTTCTCGCCTAGGTTTCCCCGCCAGCAGCAGAGATGCTGCTAGAGCTTGCTGCCTGCTTGCAGCTCCAGCACTGACAGAGTTCTGAGATCCTCAGGCAGCACTGAGACCCAGCACAGGATCATCCCAGGAGCTGCTCCAGCCAGGAAGGGCATCCCTCCCCAACGAGGGAGATGTTCACCCATCCCCAGAAGGGAAAGAGGGCCTCAAACCTCCCCTGACACTGGAAGCAGAGGAGGATCTTCAGGCATTTCCCTCTGAAATCAGCCTCTTGCACAAAAGGCACCCAAGGACCACCATCCTGCCCGCCTGGAGCAGGGGAAGGCAGGCTGACCATAAGCCCCAGCACACAAGCATTTCATCCCCAAGGCTGGGGTGTTTTGCCTGCACTGCTGCTGGGCCAGCCCCCACCCCCCCAGCATTGCTCTCCTGCAGCCCAGACACGGGGTGGCAGTGGGGCTCAGCCACCCCTGCGGTCAGGGCAGGAAGGCACTGGGGCAAGGGGGAAGCAGGGAGGGGCACCGGCCCCTGCCCCAGGGAGCAGGAAGCACATGGGCACTGATAAGTCCAGGCACAGCACCCAAGAATAGCCCGTGGCCCCAGCAAGGAAGCGCTGCTGGTGTGGCTCAACAGAGATGCCCTGCTATCAAGTCCTGTCCTCTGTGTCTCCACAGGATCTGGTGGAAAGGATGGCACCCAGGGGAGCCTGGGCCACAGCAGGGGTTCAAAGCTGTTGAAACACTGGGAGAGACCGGCCCCTAAGCTCCCAAGGGATTACTGTCTCGATGAAGCAATTCCCCAACTCAAGAAGATGCTGGCTGAGTGTCCCCAGGCTGTCACCACAGCCTCCCACTTTGTGTGGAGGTCTGCTCAGCTGGGAGATGTGCATGAGCATCGCAGCCAACACGCTGAAGGACACTCACACCACCCAGCCCTCTGCACCAAGCCCCTGGGCCAGGGACTCAGCAGCGCATCTGCCACCCTCTGATGTTTGGGGACCTACAGGTGCCTTTCATCATTGGTTGGAGCCACAGACTTTACCCAGGGGGAGGAGAGGGTAGGGAAACCTGCTGCAGACCAGCTCCTCTACCTGCAGCACCCAGGCATTTGTTCTGCTGGCAGGAGTCAGAGGTGTGACCAGTTCCTGCCTGCCTCTGCCCTGAGCAGAAGACATTGGTCTGGAGGCAGGACCCTCACAAGGTACCTGTCCCCTCATGCCCTCAAGCAAGCACCTCTGTTTCTGCTTTGCTCCACCACAAGGCAAGTTTCTCAGCACCTTTCAGTCCTCCTCTGCTCACAGAGCCAGGACACACCTACAGAGGCACACCTACAGAGTCTCTCCTCAGATCAGCCTGATCACACTGACCACACCACAGCCCCATGGAGCACACCTGGCATCTGCACAGCCCAATACCCAGCAAGTCTTCCTCAAAACCCAAGCAATGGTGAGCTGAAAGGTGGGGCCAGTGGTTATTGGAATGTCACTCTGGTCACAAGGAGACCTTCCGGGACACCAGTAGGATGACAAGAACTCGCAGGACTAAGCCACCATCACATCAGTCCAGCTCTTGGCAAGACAGGGCCACTAGGCAGTGGGGAGAGACTACCAAAAATGGGCCAGAAACACCAACCCAACCAGTGCCATGCCCTGATCTCCCTCTGCACCACAGGGTGCTCTCCTCACAAGACCCCGAGCAGGCACCCAGCCCATACAGTAGAAAGGGCAATGCAGAGGTAAGGCCACTAGCCCAGAAAAAGTCCAGGGAGCAGGGCAGGGTGCAGAGCAAGGATGGATAGGACACAACCTAGACTTTAGGGCCACTGTTAGGAACATGTCTGGCCCAGCCACCTCCCACCAGCATCCTACTGCAGGGAAACCCCAGGAGGCGAAGTTTCCTTCCCTCCTCCAGTACCTCCCAGAGGAGATGGATGCTCTCTAGACTAAGAGGTGCAACATTTCCATAGCCTCTTCTGGACTCCACAGCAGGGCTGGTGATCCTCCACGTGGGTAAGGCTGGATCCTTAGGTTTCCAGCAACTATAGCCTGTGGCCAGGTAAGCTTGGGCTCAGTGATTGGTCCCATGTGACTGTCCTCTAGAGAAACCCACCTGAGCAGCCACGGGGCTGGCCATCCCACCCTACCACAGGGTAACAAATGGCCAGCTGGGCTCGAGACTCTTCCCGTAGAGCACACAGCAGTGGTCAACATTGTGTCCCTGTCCACAGGACTAGGTGCAGGAGATGATGTTCACCAGACAGGTGGACAGGGCAAGCCTGAGCACCATTCCTGCTCCCATCTCCAAGAGCCAGCAGGTGAGCACTGGGGCCAAAGAAATCCTCACCACCCCAGACACACCAAGAAGAGCCCAGGCCTCATGTAAGCCTGTAACTCCACGCTCACCTGCCATCATCCAAAGCACCACAACACCTCTTGGAGGCTGAACCAAGGAGGACAGCAGGCCCTGGGACAGGCAGCCTCTCAACTATGCCAAGACCCTGCAGCGCAGTCGTGAAATTGTCCTTGCCAAGCCTACAGCATTTTCTGCCACACCAAGGGCAGGGTCAGCTGGCACACGTCTCTGGGACCACTGTCTGCCCCAGCATCCCTCCTCATCAGACACGCTAGGATGGCTCAGGATCACAACTACACTGACGCACCTCAGTATGGTCCAGGTTCAGCGGCTCCAGTGCTGGCGCTGCATCCCACTGCCCTGCTCCCTCACCAGCTCCAACTTCACAGTGCTGGGCACGCAGAAGGAATTCAGTCTCAGCCATCTCACGGGGAACATGGGTCTTTGAAAGCAAAAAAGAAAAAGCAGAAGGTACTCTCCTGCTCCAGGGAATCTGCAGGCACCCCTGGGAACGAACGCACTTTTGAGATGGATCACCTCCAGATCTGAGAAGGCTCCTAGGTCCCACCCAGTGACTGATACTCCTGGAGAGAAGGTGCTGAGCACTGTAGGTGAGGTACTGACCCCCTCACTTTCACACTCAAGCCCTGATAAGGCTTCAAGCTGAAGCCTTCACTTCAGGCACTTAGAGGTCCAGGACAGCCAGAAGCGTTGCTCTATGATCCAAGTAGCAAAGTCTTCTGACTTGGCACAGTGCAAGCCCAAAGGATCTCTTGGCTCCAAAAGCCTTCCATACCAGTTCCAGCAACTTGACTTCTCACAGTGCCAGTTCATCTAGCAGAGACATGAGGAAGGACAGCTGTGCCTGAACCACTCTTAGCTACCTTCCAGGCATCCGCAAGCGCATCCTTCCTACTTCGGTGAGGGGAAAGCAGAGCCCTTTGTTAGGGAGAGAAACTTTGAGTTTGGCCCTTCATAAGTTCCGCGGGCACTACCAGCAACCCTTTCGGTTTGAGGCCAAATAGTGAAAGCTCTGCTCAGCAACACCTCAAATTAGCCAAGGAGGAAGAGTCACTTCTGCAGCTGGGTTTCATTACAGGACCAACTCCACAGCCAGGTAGCTGTGGTCCCCGTCACCATGGGGACCAGCTGGGATATGGATGCTCATAAACTTACATCTAAAACTTCAAAATGAAAGAGCAAGAAAGGAGAAGAAAGCTCCTTTCCAGGATATTTACGGGAGCACAAGGGGAGATTCCCACATCCCTCCCCCAGTGAGGGCAGCTCACTGATGGATCCATAGGAGGTCTGGAAACACACCAGCTCCCAGAACTTGTGTGTGTGTGTGGTGACTTCAGGGTATTTGCTCAGCCAACAATCTGTCACTAACAGAAAGCAGCATCTAACACTGAGGGGACTTTTATGATGCACAGAAACAGCTCAGAAGCAACATCCTGGTTCAGCCAGACTGAGTGCAAGAAGATGAGCAAATGGTGACCGTAACTCCTACACCCTCAAGTTCTTTGTAGCAAAGAGCAGCATCACAGAGTCATTTGACTGCAGAAGTGATATTAACCGTATTTGTTTCACATCAAAGAGCCAGAATCCATGCATGCAAGAGGTATCTTGGTCCACTCAAGCAGAGATTACAAAAATCAAGAGATGCCTGGCACCAGTCCATGAAGTGCTACAGACATCCAGCACGTAACACAGGCTGCTCACCAAACATAGCCAGAGAGCTTCTCCTGACCCTCGTCTGGGCTCTGCCCACCCAGCACCATTCCACATTTGATGCTTTCCATCTACAGTGTCCAAACTCTACCACATAGGCAGCAGCCACCATCCACAGAACCACACACCGGCCCTTGAGACTGACAACTCCACCATTTGGAGGGAAGGGACCAAGAGAAGGGACAACCACAGATTTCAGCCACCTCCTGTGGGCACCTAGGCAGCCAGCTCCAGCTCTCCCCCACTCCCCATGGGCCTACAACATTCTAGCAACCTTATGGGAGAACAAGGATTAACTTCCAGAGCAGAAGCAACGCTTCTGCATCAGCCACCCAAGACAGTGGGGTGAACACACGGGGTCCTTATTGCAATACAGCCAGAAACAGAAAACACAGTGTCCATGGCAAGCAGACAAGCACCTCCAGCTGCTGGAAAGAGCTCTGCCTGCCGTGGGGGTGGGCATCACCTACTCCTTGGGAACACCAGGACATGGGCCGTCCTGCAGATCCGCGGCTGCCTGGAAAACTAAACAGCAGATAGCAGCAAGTGGGGAGGGACCGCGTTTGGGGAGGTGTCTGGTGAGGAACAGCAGGGACCAACATTCAGCTCTGTTTGTTTAACATTCCCGCTCACGACCTCAAGAGGAGCGAGAGGCATTCCTGTCCTCCGCATGTCACCCGGCAGGAAGGGGCTGCGAGATCCAGGGCTTGCAGATAAGATAAAGGGAACAGCTCCATTTGGGAGCTTCGCCCTGCTGTATCTGGGGCACACGGTGCCCTTCTGCAAGTGCTTGGGGTGGCGGCGAAGGAGGCACAAAAGGGAATGGAGGAACATCTGCAGTGTCAGGATCCAGTGGTGTTATCCACACAGTGCGGGAAGATCCTCCCTCACACCCTCCTGCGTGTGTTGGGACCAAGGGATTCAATTTCACCCTAAACACATTTAACGCTCTGTATCGAGGGGAGCTCTGGGCAAGAAGCTGGGTGGGATTAAAACCCCCGGGCCGTGCCAGGATCCTGAACACAAGGTCACTCCGTGTGCCACTATCAGCTTCTTCTGCTGTGAGGAATGGCTCCTAGTCAGCCAGGAGGGTGTACAGGAAAAACAAGTGTTCAAAGGGCTGCTGCAGGCCCGGAGTGGCCACCACAGTGCCCAGCCAGCAGCTCAGCACCCACAGCATTATTTGTGATGGATCCTGGCACAGAGTGGGCTTTCTAACAGCATTGCCACCAGGGACGAAGACACTCCCACCACCAGGGATCCCCAGTCACCTCCAGGGCTGTTGGTTCTCTGCTGCACCCTGGGTGCAGGGTGCTGAACACCCCCAGCGATGCTGCAGAACGTCCAGCAGGGTGGGCTGGGCTATTCCCCTCCCCACACACACCCGGAGGTGGCACAATGGAGAGCAGAGGCTGCTTCTGTTCAACCCCTGTCCCAATCCCCAGGATTGCAACCTCTAACTCAGTTTTCCAGCCACCAAGTACTACTCCAAGGAGGAACGTCTTCCAAAAAGGGGCTTCCAGGCTCCTAAAACACAACACCTTCCAGCACGCACTTCGCCAAACCACCACCTGGCTTGCCTGGCCACCACCTGCAAAGTATCAGCCCAGCTGGAGCAACATTGCTGGGATGCACCAAGCAGGATTGACCTCAGGGAGCTTTGCAGGCCAGTGAATAATTGGATCAAGAAGCCGCATTGACTCCTCTGCGCATGCGTGCACAGCCCATGAAACCCCTGGTACCGAGCTTCCCAGCACCGAGGAAATGGAATAGGGCCCCAGGTGCCTACCACCTACCCACACCAGTGCCACCAGTAAAGCTGGGATGTAGCACCAGGAGCATCACAGCCACATTCCATGGCTCCAACCTAAGCCTTGCTCCGTGCAGGGGAGAAAAACGCTACAGCCACTGCCCGCCAATCCATTCCACCCCATTACCCAGGTCCCCCCACGCCGGGGTTGAAGACCAGTGGGCGCGATGGCTCCAGGACAGCTGGTGCATGGGGACCATTGGCCCCGGTGGGTGGTGGAGCGAGCCAGGCGCCATGTTGCGGCGGCGCGAGCGCACGGCGCACTGGAGGAGAGCGAAGGGAGGGGGCAGAGCACCTCCTTGGTCCCGAGGGCCTGGGGTGGAGGAGGACTGCAGCAAAATGCTGCCGAGGCCGGGTGTTTTCCAGTGCCATCTCTCCAAGATGGAGAGCAGAGTGACCAACCCACTGCGCCAATGCCTGCTCGAGGGCCGCAACAAGAGGTGCTGCGCTGGCAGCGATGCTGCCACCCAGCTGGTGCTCCAGCAGCTGGAGGGCAAACGTGCAGCGCTGTGAGCTGGGCTTCAGCATGTGGCTACAGACAAGCCACCCTCACAAGCCCTCCCAGCACAGAGTCCAGCAGCATTCCAAGCTCACAACAGCCGTTCAGGGGAATGGGACTTCAGCCAGGGCTGCTCACGGTCCCAACACTGCTACCGGCACACGGGAAGCAGGGCAAGGGCTCCACCACCATGATCTAAGCGTGTCTTCAGCACGGGTTGGATGTAGGATCCTGGTGCCCTCCAGCCACAGGGGCCTGGGGACTGGACATCCTCCCCACGGCCAGGCTAGAGGGAGGGGCGACCTGCCAGTCCCCTACCCCACAGTGCTAAGGAGACACTGGGCTGACAAGGGGGCTTCAAGAGGGGACTCACCGAGCCCCTACCCCGTTCCTGGGAAGGCAGCCAGGCTCCCACTCCCAGCACCCTGCCCGGGTTGCTCCAGCCCTGGCTCCCACAGCTCCGTACTCTGGCTCCCCTGCATCCCATCCTCTGACGCCGGGTCCTCGGTTCCCAGTCCCAGTTCCCTCTGCTGCTGTGCTCTACTCCCAACGTCCCATCCCCACGTTCTCGATTCCTGGTTCCCCGACGCCGCTGTGTCCTATCCCCGGTTGCCCACTGCCGCCATGCTCCACTCCCGGTTCCCTGATACCCCGGTGCTCCATCCCCACCGCCTCATCCCCAGTTCCCTGCCACTGCTGAGCTCCATTCCCGGTTCCCAGTGCCCCATCCCAGTGCTACGTTCCCGGTCTTCCGACACCCCAGTACCCCGTTGCTGGTCCCCAAGTGTCCCGTCCTCAGTACTCCATCCTCGGTCGCCCGCCACCCCGGTACTCCATTCCCGGTGCCCCTGTTCCCCAGTGCCCGGTCGCAGCGCTCCATCTCCAATCCCCTGCCGCCCCAATACCCTATCCCCGATCCCCCGGCTCCCCATCCCCAGTATCCCATTCCTTTCACCCCGGTGCTCCATCCTCGGTGCCCTGCCGCCCTCCCAGGAGCACATGCCCATCCCCTGGTGCTCCATCCCCAGTGTCCCAGCGCCCCGTTCCCACCGTGCTCAGTTCCCACCGTGCGCCAGCGCCCCGTCCAGCATGCCCGGTCCCCCGTCTCTTTTGCCGCGGTGTCCGTTCTCGGTCCCCCATCCCCGCCGTACCCTATCTCGGCCCTCCACTCCGGTCCCCTGGTCCCCCATCCCCAGCTCCTCGGTCCCCCATGCCCTTGTCCCCTTCGCCCCGTCGCGGCTCGCACCTCCTCCTCGCCGCCGCCGCTGCCGTTACTGTGCTCGGTGTCTTTGCTGAGGTTGCTCATGGTGGGGTGCCGGGGTAGGGGGTGCTGGGGGTGCTCGGGGTGCTGGTGCGGGGTCCCTCCCGACTCACATGCGGGGCCGCGGGACCGCGCTTAATGCCGGGCGGAGCGGAGCGAACGAGCCGCAGCTGCGGGGCCGGCGCGCCCCAAGCCCAGCCCCAGCCCAGCCCCAGCCCCGCCGCCCCCGGGGCCGCCGCTCCGAGCCGGGACCGCCCGCCCGGGGCCGCCCCCGCCAATCCCCGCCGGCCCGGCCCCCGCCCCCGCCCCGGGCTCCAGGGCGGGTGGTAGAATCTTTTTTCCTCCCACCCCCCCACTCCCTTCCACGAAAAACTTTCTCAACTTTGATGAACTTTCGGGATTCGTCTTCCTTAAAGGGACCGGCGGCTCCTCTGCTCGTACTGAGCATCTCGGGTGCCCCGGTCTCTCCGGTCCCTCCGCCCGCATCGGGACTGGGATACGGCAACCCGCTTATTCCGATCACTTCATCCGCACCGGGGCCAGGATGCTCCATTCCGGGTATCCCGGCCCCTCCACTCCCTTGCCCGTACTGGGGCCGGGCTTCTCCATCCCAGTTATACCCATCCCTTCATCTGCACTGGGGCTGGGCTGCTCCATCCCTGGGATCCCGGCCCCTCCTGTCTCTCAACCAGCACCGACCGGGGCCGGAATGCTCCATGCCAGTTATCCCGATCCCTTCATCCGCACGGAATGCTTCACCCCGGGGAGTCGTGATCCCTCCGGCCACACCGAGGCCGGGATTCTCTGTCCCGGCTATCCCGGCCCCTCCAGTCCCTCCATCCTCACAGGGGCCAGTTTGCTCTATCCTGGGCATTCCAGGCTTCCCGGACCTTAGTGTCCCTCCGCCCGCAGCAGGGCCAGGCTGCTCCATCCCGGGTATCCCGGCCCCTCCAGCCTCTCTGGCCCTCCACCCATACCAAGGTCACGTTGCTCCATCCCGGGCATCCCAGCTCGGGGAGAGGCAGCTGAACCTCATGGCAGTCTGAGAGTCTCGGGACGGCCACTCCGCAACCCCCAGTGAAACCCTGGGATCAGCAGCCCCAGGAGGTCAGGATAAGGGTCCCATCACCCCTTGGCAGCAGCACTGTGGCCCGCAGGACAGCAGCCCATGGTCCCAGGACCCCAGGAGCACAGCCCCCAGTACCATGGGCCAGCGGCCCAGTTCCTTCAGGACAAACAGCCCCAGCCAGTGGGTGCAGGAGCAGAGCTCTGCTCCCCAGCCTGGGAGAAGGAGCAGAGTTGAGACACATCCATCTTCTTGCTTGTCTCCCTGCCCGCACCTG
This sequence comes from Tapera naevia, assembly GCA_033556795.1. Lineage (NCBI taxonomy): Eukaryota > Metazoa > Chordata > Aves > Cuculiformes > Neomorphidae > Tapera > Tapera naevia. The sequence goes on from JAUMJJ010000353.1 coordinate 1,413,081, forward strand.
TGCCCAACCAACTTCATGCTAACAAAGCAGACAGGGTTGGAGTGAGGTGTTGGCAGGGTCCCTGGCTCACTGGTGAGGTGGTGTCCCAGCCCACACAGAAATCTCCAGGGTGGTTTCCCAGCCCTCAGAGATTCCCGCTGTACCCAGAGAGGAGCCCAATGCATTCCCTCTCTGCTGTGGCAGCTGGAGAGGATGAGGAGAGTCCTGCCTTCTTCCATGCCTTCATGCAAAAGGGTAGCCCCCAGTTGGGGATTCATAATGGGAGCGGAAAATGGGATAAGCAGTTCATCCCTACATGCTGCACCCCACAGCCTGGTCCTTGCACAGGGCAAATATATAAAACCCAGGGTCTTGGGCCAGCCTACCAAGTGGGAAATGTTCAGGAAATCTGAGCCACATCAGCTTAACCAGCATTGCTTGCGCCCAGTCCTCACTGCTTGCTCAGCTCCACGGCTGGGTGAACATGAGGGGAAACATTAGCCCTGTCCTGGTGGCCCAATAGCCCTCCCTGAGCTGCAAAGCACCACGTGCTCCCCGTCCTTGGCTGGCTGGGGTTAGCCCTGTTGGAGATGTTCTAACACACCCATGGCCTGTGCTGCATCAAATGACACTTCAGCTGAGTCCAGGACCATCTCTGAGTGACCACTTGGTTCCAGCAGTAGCTCAGGAATAAGGTGCTGCTCCAGTGTGAGTGTAGCTGGGGGCAATCACAGCTGATTTCTCTGTTGACACCTGCAACTGCTGCCCTCTTCAAGCCCCAGCCTCTCTCTTGCTTTGCCACCTGGTTACATTTTCTCATGGAAATTTAACCCTAAACTCAGCCACCCCCATGCACGAATGTCTTCCAGCATGACCCAAGTTGCTCCTTGTCCAGCAGCGGAGAAGAGTTGCAGGCAGCACCATCACTAAGGTGTTTCCCATAGCCCAGCAAACCGGTGAGGCCCCAGAACAGGTTGCCCAAAGAAGTCCTGGCTACCCCATCCCTGGAGGTGTTCAAGGCCAGGTTGGATGGGGCTTTGAGCACATTGATCCAGTGGGAGGTATCCCTGCCCATGGCAGCAGAGTGGAGTTGGGTGGGCTTTGAGGTCCCTTCCCACCCAAACAATTCCATGATTCTTTGAAATGCCTGCCCAGCCTCCTGGTTTCAGGGTAGGAAGGGCGGAGGGGAGGGAACGTGTGCATCCTCTTGGGAGCGTCAGCTTTGCATTTCCTTACTTTCTAGGTTAGGGCTTTTAGCAGCAGCAGCTGTTTGCACGCGGTACAGTGGGTTTGTGTCTTGAGCTCTTGTACAGACAGCAGCAAAGCGACTGTTTCTTTTTGTAAGACTACATAATGAGCAGCTAAGCTAGGCAGCCCCATCCCTGCCAGGTCCTGCAGGAAGCCAGAGTGGCTTTTTAATTAAAAAAACCCAATTTACTTATTTACGTTGTCCTATAGGGTGTTTTCTTGGAGAACTTTCACAAAAGGAACACACCCAGCCTTGCCAAACCAGGGTGAGATCCCCTGATGCACCCCCAGAGATTGACAAGGCAGATCCCCAGCAGAGCAAGGGCTTTCCCTGCTTTGCAGATGCCACGATTCACTACCACTTCACCCCCAGTGCACAGGGATAACTCCCAAAAATAACGTTGTCAGCTGTGCCAGTAAGACTCAGAGCAAGTCTGCCCTGACAAAGACCAGGAATATTTGTTTCCTGTGCTAATTAAGCAAAACCCAGCAGAACCTTGCAGAGCTTTTCAATGTTTTGGTTGGGTTTTTTACTTTCTGCAGACTTTGGGGCTGCAGAGGAAGACACAGAGTGGTGGGAGTCAGAAGCAGCAACGGGTTTCTGTCAGCCCCCCAAGGAAGGAGTGCTGGGTGCCCACAGGGAGAAAACGTGCCACCTCTTCCACAGCAGGAAGAACACCCGCCACAAGGGGAAGTGCTGCTGTGTCCATCGCACCGGGGCAATGAGGGCAGGGCCACCACAGCACTGCCAGGCTGATGGCTTGTTGTTCATCCTGTCTGGAAGTCCATTACATTGCCATTGGGCAAGAGAGAAGCCTCCTGCTTGCATGACCACCCCTCTGAGCTGTATGAGGTGGCAGCATCCCTATATCCCAGCATCTCACAGCTCCTAAGTCCCATTGAAATCCCTATAAATATCACACTCAGCCAGCCTCTCTCCTCCCAGAGTGCTGAGGCAAAACAGCTTGTGCTTCAGCACATGGAGCCCAAGAAGGTCCAACCAACCTCAGAGAGATATTCCTTGCACCCAAGAGCTTACATGAGTGCAAAAATGGTGGGAGAAATGCAGCAGCCACTGCTACCAGTTCATGCAGGTGGGCCTGTCCACCAGGAAAGGTGCTGTTTCTGCAGCAAGTTTGGCTGAGGATTTTTCCTTTGGGTGGTTTCCACTTCCACGTGGAGATACTCAGCTCTGAGAGCACATCGGCTGAACCAGTGCAGGACCAAGGCGACACTGGAGTTTGGACAACACTTATGCAAGTTTCACAACAAAGTGGGGTTTACACCAATATTTTCACACTGAGCAATCTGTAACCCAACAGCATCTCCCTTTGCAGCCCAGCCAAGCTCTGCATCAGAGACCCTGGCCTTGCCACACCACATCCACAGAGACACACTGATTAGAGAAGCACAGCTGATGCTATGATTATCCAGCCTGCACTCACCAGCCTCTCCCACATTATTTCAGGGTGGACAAGCTCACAGTGAAACCAAATTCACACTGATGAAAAGCACCTAAATGAAACCAAAAAGTCACACCTATGTCCAAGACTGCATGGTCTCCTGCAGTCATTTGACTGTGCACTTTGCTTGCAGTGTTGTATCCTTCTTAGCTTGCATGCAGCAAGCATGGAGTGATCCAGCAGCTATGCCCACCCAACACCAACTGTGCTGCCTTAAGGTTCAGAAAGCAGCTTGCTGGGGACGCTTCCAAGCCACAAGCCCCAGCCAGGTCACTGCCAGCTGGAAAACAGAATCTGGGGCATCAGTCATGGATGCCTCATCCCTAGAGGTGTTCAAGACCAGGCTGGATGGGGCTTTGAGCAACCTAATTCAGTGGAAGTTGTCCCTGCCTATGGCAGGGGGGTTAGAACTGGGTGGGCTTTAAGGTCTTTTCCAACACAGACCATTCTATGATTCTATGAAGACTTCTAGGTCTTCTCTACACTTCTGCACAGATGGGGCTGAGCAGCTGTCACTATATCCCATGCACCAGCTCCAACCTCCCTGTCCCACCTGTATATGATGGGAACTGCAGAGCCTCCCCAAGAAGAAGCAGTATAAGCTGGGAGGTGCTCACAACCCTCCTGACAAGGGGGTTACTTAAGTCCTTGAGATAAAAACAGGTTGTAACCAGCTGAGAAATCAAGGCGGGACTTTAAACAACAACCACCTGTAGACTATCCAGTGGTTTTTGCACACTGTTTCCCAGCTTAACCTTTTCCAAGGACTCTTTCTTGCCCTCGAACAAGCAGGTCACCAGTGCAGGAGACAGGATAGCTAGGAGCACAGTCCAGCTGTCTGAACACGGGTTCTAGGTAAGAACAGAGGGGTGTCCCTCTCCAGCTGGGCTTCTGCTTCCTGTACCTGCTGCCCATTCTTTTTCTGCTCCCTGGACCCTTTCATCCATTTGTAGAGAAGCAATGAATTTCATTTCAGGGATGGTGGGGCTTTTCATAAGGGCGACCTCAGATCTCTGCTACCCCAAGGCTGTTGCAGGTTGCTCGTGCTTTGGATTAGACACTGAGCTGTTTCTCACTCCTTATCTGGGACAACAGCTGAGCCTGGTGCTTTTCCCCAGGGCAGGGATGCTCCCATAACACTTCCAACATGTTTGAGGTATTTCCTCAAACTGAGAGGATTTCCTTTGTTTGCCACTGGCACCAACTTCTCCTCCTCCTGTCCATACCCAAGAGGCTCACATCTCCCTGGACCCTGCCAGCAAGTGCTGCTCTGCCATCCTCCTCCATCCTGCCCTGGAGATGCCCCTGTGCACCTCTCCATCCATCCCAGCTGCTCTTGGTTCATGTCCTTAGCTTTTCTGTTTTTGTGGACCAGGATTTGCAAGACAGTCTCGAAAGAGGCCACTATCCTTGGGATGTGGAGAAACCAAGCGAGCGGCACTGAGCAGCCAGCCCCACTGTGCCATGGGCCGGCTGACACCGCTGTGGGGAGAGATGGGTGTGTGTAAGCTGGGGGCTGGCGTCACCAAAGACTCTTTACAGGATCTCACATGAGTTCTCAGAGACCTTTCTGAGAAGGCTTTAGGGCTGAGATGTTGATTTTGGTATCAGTCAGCTTCCAAACATCTGGAGAATTGCTATAGCATCACACAGCATTGGTGGGATGGGACCTGGAGTCTCCCACCCAACAACCCACAGGACTGGCACCAGCACTGGATTAGGTGTGTCCTAACTTGAAAACCCCAAAAGATGGAGTAACGCCATCTTTTCAGGTGTCCGTTCCAGGGCTGCACCACCCTGCAAGGAGGAACTCTTCCCTAACATCCAACGTTATATCATCTGCCACTATCAAAATGTAGCTCCACCATCTTCATAACTACCCCTTCGGGAGTTGTAAGCTGCTGGTATACCCCTTTTCAACTGCTTTTTGGCCAAACTAATCCAAACTAGCTCCTTGGTGACCCTCTACTGTCCCTGTCTGTGGTTCCTCCACCTCCCAGTCCCCACCTCGGCCTGATGCAAAGCCTACCCAGCCATTCTTCCAGGCCCCACAACCTCCTTTGGCCCACCGTGAGGATGGTGCTGGGCCAAGGCCAGGATGAAGAGCAGTTCTCAATCTCTTCCATGCGTTGAAACAAGTACCACACATGATCCCAAGTACTGTGAATGTTCAGGAGGCAGAGGGCTGCTCCTACCCAGTCAAACCATTCCAATTCCTTTGGTCCCAGTTCTTCTGCTGCATTTAACCGGGATAGCTGCAGGACACATTGTTCCTCTCACGAGCAGGGATGTGAGCCCTGGAGCGTAGGCATGTCAAGTGCAGTTAGAGGCAAGGTCATCATAAGGAGGGTGAGGATTCTGGAGAAACAGGAGGGTGCTGGAAGGCAGGGAGCAGCAGGACACCCCACATGCAGTTACATATGTCCAGTTATATCCTGGATGGCCAGAGCAACCTCTTGGGGCATCCATCAGGTCAGTAAGGTGCTGCCAGCCCCTTCCCCTCCAAAACCTGTGACATGCCTGATATCACTAAAGGGCAGAGGATAAAAGTCAGGGCAGGAAAATTGGCATTGTGGGCAGCTGGAGATGCAAACAGCCTCATCGCCAGGGCTGCGTTGGCTTTTGGGTGGCCTGGTGGGTGCTGGGCAGAGCCGGGGAGTGGGGGAATGGAACGGCTCATCCAGCACCGCATGCCTGGAGAAGCTGCTTGGAGAACAGCAGCGAGCATTTTCAAACTTTAATTCCTTTCCATACGTCACCACTCGTCTTCTCCAGCTCTGCCTTCCCCCAGGAGGACACGCTGAAGCTAACAGAGAGAGACAAGGGCTCGGAGGTGCGCGCAAATGTGTGCTCAGATGCAGCCGATTGCTGCAAAGCGGCTTTTATGGGCATTTCAGAGCAGCTCCTGGCAGCCCCGCCGGAGCTGATCTCCGAGGCAACTCGCCGCGTGATGTGCACCCACCGAGCACGTTCCAGCCCAAAAAGGGGTGAGGAGAGCTGGTGTTTATGATATTTGAATAAAAGAATGCCGCCCAGCAGCAAAGCCTGTTTGGAGCCAGGAGCGGGAACAATAAACCCTAGCGCTTCTCTCTGATGGGTTGCAGATGCAGGATGCCAGCAAGCTCCTGGTGGAACAAGTGCGGTACATGGAGGGCTTCTGCTGTTTCTTCACCTCGGAGATGGAGAAGGTACCTCAGCTGGCCTCAAAATGCTTTGGGTTTTGGCCTTGAAGAAAAATGGAGAAAAAAGGGCAGTGCTCCTCCTCGCTCATGCACTGCTTAAACAACTGCCTATTATCACTTTAGCTTCATAATTAATGTGGCGTTTGCACTATCTGAGCACATTAAGTATGGGGAAAAAAACAGAGGCGGATCTTCTATGTCGGAATTTATTAAAGGCCCCTGAGGGTGGGAAGGGGTGGAAGCTGGCTGTGGCACTGCACCAACCCTCTGTCCAACAGCATCGCTCACTGGCCCTTAACAGAGACAGGAACCTGGCTTTGAGCAGTGTGGGGTGAGGGCTGACCCAACACCGGGTCCATGCAACATGCCCAGACCTTGCAGACGAGTTTGAACACCAGGGTTCTTCTTCCATATCCATCCCCTGTGGCTCATTCCATAGCAAGGAGAGCAGCTGAATCCACCACAGTGCTCTCAGGAGCCAAAATGCTCCCTGTATCACAGCTGGACCTCAGCGATGATATGACCAATGTGATGCCTCAGCCATGGAGGAGCAGGAGCCACCTGGGCACTGCGGTGCCATGCGCCTTGGAAGGGCCACAGTGGAGAGACTCACTCAGCCATGTCTGTCCTCCTTGTCTGAGGCATCTCAGGAGCTGCCCCGCTGGCAGAGGGACAGGCTCACAGCTCCACAGCCGGAAAGGCTCCCCCTGTTATCACCACCTTCGCTAGCGAGCGCAGCTCCACTTCAGCCTCTGGCACTCAGCACTGCCAAAGGGGCACTGATGGTCTCCAGATCTATCCCAGCAGCAGGGAAAATGCACGGCATACTGTGGCAAACCTGCTGTGGCTAGGTCAGATCCTACCCCTTCCCACCTTCTGTTTGACTGTGATTTTGACATGGTTCTAAGTGAGAACATTGGCTTTGGCATCCAGCTGGGTGGCTGGAACAGCAGGGACAGGACATTGCTTGACTGAAGGCATAGAGAGCTGCTCAGCGTCACCACTGTCCTGAGCCCTTGTGTATTGTCCCACCCTAGAATCTGTCCCAGGCACCTCAGGGCACCAGCAAACCCAGGTTGCCTGAGCCAGGATCCACCTCTGCCCTCAGCCAGATGCTACCAAGTGGAGGGCCATGACCCATCCTGCTCAACAAAGCCCTGACTATCAGTGTGACCAGATTTCTTCATCCTCTGTTAAATTATCTTCATATCTAATTAACAGACATTACGGAGGGCATGAATGCTCCCAAACCTTCCCATCAAGACAGTTCACAAGGGCCACCTTTGTAATGGAGGAGGTGGGCAGCTTTGAGATCTGATTTGGTCATACCAGAAAGCATCACTCAAACTCTCCCATGAGAAAAGGTGTCCCAGTTTCAAAAAGGTTATTGATGTCCAGCCCTTTCACACACTGGAGACCTTGTCAAATAAAACAGAGGACTTGCCATGGAGGAATCCTTGGCATCATGACCAGCATACACATGACTTTCCGACTTGGAAAATAGATAGCCAAAAACGCAGAAGAGCAATCCCACTGCATGGGGCATAGCTTGGCTCTCCTGCTCCACCACTGCTGGTGACCGTTCACAAAGCCTGAAGGAGAAAGCCAGAGAGCAAGAGGGGACATGCAGGATAAGCATTGCTCCAGCCCAGACACAATGCTTTCTCTGTGGCAGCCACAAGCCTGGAAAAGCCCTTTGTTGGCTCCTTATTGTGTCCTTCCCCAGGACTCTCACTGTGCTGTAGGTTCCCGAAGCCCCTTGCACCTCCACCCTGGGTGTATGTGTCCATGGATGGCTTCAAGGGTAGGTAAGAAGTTTCCTTGCAGCTTCCTCTCCGCTGCTTTCCAGGTGCATGTAAAGCCCTGCTGTGCTGAGCACCACAGAAGGCAGCCTGGGACCCCTCCATCCTCAGGTGTCTGAGGTGCATGCTACTTCTCACACCGGGGAGATCCCAGCCCACGGGATGGAGGTGACCTCCTGCTGACTCCTGCCTCCTGTCTCCCATCTCTTCTGGCCAAGGAGGACCCATGCCCTCCTCCAGAGATGATGCTCCCTGCTGAAGGGTGCAACCTGCTCTCTAACAGCTGCCACATTGTTTCTGCTGGCACTTCGAAGGCTGCTCCTCAGCCATGTGGATAACGAGAGGGATTAGCAAGTCGGGGAGGATGAGGGCTAAATGAAGCAAGAGGCTGCTCCCTCCCTCCTGCTAGTTGCTGGGTGGAGAAGGCAGAGTGGAGGGCAGCGCTAGCAGGCAGGCCAGGCCTGGCAACACGGCTCTGTTGTCGCTTCTGCCCTCCTGGAGATGGGGACTGAGAGCTGATGTGCCTCAGCAGCACCCTTTGTGGGGTCATCCCCACATAGGGGATGCTCAGCCAGGCAGAGTCAAGGAGTCTGCACCACCCGCTGGGTTTCTGAGGGCTCCTTGGCTTGGCCAGTGCCTGGGGCTCCTGACGGGCACAGTTCACGTCTCATCTCCACCCCGGGATACCCCAAGTCTCGGCCCTTGGAGTTTCAAGCACTGGCAGCAAACAAAAGCAATACATCTCCCCAGTTCTCATCCCAGAAAGGCCAGCCTTGTTTAAATAGGGCTGTTTAGATGAATGTGTGGACGTTGGTATGTTGGACACCCAGCATGAAAGGCTTCAGCTCACGATGAAAGTCTGGCAACACCCTACACCCAAGGAAAACAGAGTTCTATCACAGGCAGTGCTGGTCCCTGGAATCAGCTGTTGTTACCTTGGTTCTGCTTCAACCCCAGAGCACAAACACCACAAACCAACAGCAGGAAGGGCTGGCTTAACAGAGCCGACCGCTGCCAATCACTGCGGCTGATGGGACAGGAGGGGTCGTGCTGCGGTCCCCATGTCCCCACAACACTGGGGCTCCCGGCTGCAGCCCTGGCATTCCCCCCAAATCCTCGTGAAATGCCCAGTACCAGCATCAACCTCCCAGGGAAACATCATTTTCAGGAAGGGGATACTGCTGGGAAAACTGCAGCCTCGGTGGGGAACAACAAGCAAGGAGCTGTGATACATGCTGGTTTGCAGTCGGAATGATTTCACCCTGAAGGCTGACAGCCCCTCGTGCCCACAATCCCATCAGTGTCCCGGGAATGACTGCCCCACCGCAGGCACTCTCATCACTCCCCCCCAGCACCACCAAGGGCTCCCCAGAATTCTCTGGGGTCCAACGAGCCCCCGCGCTGCCAGGCGGGCCCCGGGAATGCCTGATTTATGGCCCTCTGCCTCGCTCTGTTTACGCCAGGCGAGTTATTTAAAACGAGGAGAGCGAGCGGAGCCCGGGTTTTGTTTAAAAGTCCAGCAAGGAGATTTGCCTTAAATAGTCAAGAGCTGAGATTGGAGGGGAGGCCGCCCAGCATCCTGGACCTCCAGGGTGGGAGCGGGGCTGGCACCCGCGGGGGGAGGCAGCTGGAGGCTCCTGCTTATCCCTAGGGATTAACCCACCCTGCAGCATCACTTGCGGCCCTGGCTTTGCGTGGCCCCTGGCGCCAGAGACACCTCCACAACATGAAACTCCTGAAATGGCACCAATGTTCACTCTGAACCCTAATGATGGCAATCCACAAAGCTGCTCCATGGCCAGGATTGGTGCAGCCACCTCGAAGGAAGCTGTTCACAGCCTGGCACAGCTGGACCCCCCAGGCAGCCCCCCTCCAGCCTCGAGGCCTCCTGCTCGGGGGCAAGGCTGAGCGTGAAGCAGGGCCTCCCACAGGGGAGTGACATGAGTTTGGTTTGCTTGGTGCAGAGCCCACATCTGATTGCTCTCTATAAATACATCCGGGGTCAACAGTAGGGACGGGGAAGAGCTATTTCAACTCAAGGAGGCTGCTGGCAAAAACAAAAGGCTATATATAAACTTTCCGTGAGCAACGCCAGGCTGGAGGGAAGGGTTTAACTCCCAGAGCAGGGAGGGGGAGAAGAAGCCCCTCAAGGAGCGGGGACAAGCACTGGGATGGGGCCAGACACGTTTCTGTGTCCCCAGGGTGGGCAACACCCGTTCTCCTCTATCCCCCATCCACGAGAGCAGCAAAGCCCACCAAGGGGCCACCAACCAGCCCTGGCAGCACAAGGACAGCTCCCAACCCCACTCCAGGCAGGACAGCAAGGGGCAACCAGCTCTTCAGATATTTTTCCGGTTTCTTGACTTATTTGGTCAAAATTGCTGACGAATTAATCAGAACAATGAGTAACTTGGGTGCCTTGAAGTGCTCAACAGCAACAGTTGAGCACCGAAAGGCAGAGCTCTTGAGCAAAACCTTGGCACCCTTTACTCATTCCTGCCTCGCTGCTAATGCCTTCGCCCAAATAATCCCAGTTCCTCCTGCTCATCCCTGCATCCCTACTCATCCCAGCACACCCTGCTCATTCCTGCACCTCTGCTCATCCCTGCATCCTTGCTCATCCTTGCATCCCTGCTCATTCCTGCATTTCTGCTCATCCCTGCACTCCTGCTCCTCCCTGCATCCCTGGTTAGCACATACATCATCTGCTAATCCCTAACCCTTGCATCCTTCCCCATCCCTGCAACCTTGCTGATCCCTGCACCCTCTCCACTAATCCCTGCACTCTAAGGAGCCCTGACACCTTCACTCCACCACCCACTGCACCCAAACCCACCTGTGCAGCACCCAGCAGGCCAGGCAGAGCTGCCTGCTCCCAGTGTCTGTGTTGGGTCCATCTGCCAGATCCTGTAATGCCAACAGTTGGGAACAGCATGGACAAGATGTTTGGGGGGTGTTATGTTGATGGTGGGAGCAGAGGAGGAGAGGGGGGCTGCGTGGTGGGGCAGACTGGTGTCACAGCCTTGGTGAGCCTTGTAGGACACCAGCCTGCCTCATCTCAGAGGGATATGAGCCTGGGGATGACACCAGCTCCAGAAAAACTGTGGGGCCACACGTAGAGTGGGGGATGAAATATTTAGTGAGGTTTAGAGCAATTCAGTGTTTCCCGAGGAGCACGCTGATGAATATTTCAGAGGAGCAGGCACCCGGAGGAGGCCGGGAGCCGGCTGAGCGCTTTGCCAAACAGCCACCCTGTGACCATGGTGGCCACAGTGTGGGCTGGCAGGGGACAATGGGAGCGTCAGGCCAAACCAGTGGAGATGCCCGACAAGAGCAGAGCTCTAAGACAGCCTGAAAAGAGCCTCTTGGGGCAGAGACCAAAGAGGATGCCTCTCCTGGAGGGGTTTGGTGGCTTCCCACTCTGGTCCCAGTGATGTGACAGCAGCAAGAGCTTGTTCCCAAACACATCTCCACCTATCCATCGGCAGTCCTACATCACTTTGGAGGTGCTTCCCAGTAAACACTAAGACAGACCCCATCTTCCTAGTTCCTCCCATTTGGCTCCCATTCTGCTTATCCCCTCCAAGCACCATGGACACCTTGTTCCTACCCTGTCACCCCATGTTTTGGGCTTGCTGTGGGGGGAAGTTGACAGCGTATAGTACAGAGGACGTGCACACCGTCATGGGAAACACCTCTCCTGGCACCAGACCAAGTTGAGCTTCTCCTTTTAAGGCTGTAAGAGGAGGAAGTGACCACAGAGATGTTTAAGTTTGGGCTCTAACATGAGGCCCACAAACATTTCTCACTGTAGATTAAACCAGAGCTGTCTGTGTCTGCCACACTCCCAAATCCCCAGAGCCGCAGCCCCGATAGCAGCCCCACCGGCACCCGTGTTGCAACGACCAGGGGAGTGTGTGGAGTCACGTCCAGGGCGGGAGGTTCCCATTTGAGCTGGGGGAGCCTGCAGGGCAGAATAAAGGCTGTGGGGTTTGAGATTCCACACGCTGGGATGCGCTGGCACCTTGCTGTCCCCAGTCTGGCATGGAGCTGCAATCCCACCTCTGGACATGGGCACTGTCCCCACCCAGCAAAGCCAGCCTGGGCAGGACCCTCAGTGTGCCGGGAAGGGGCTCTAATTCCTGCTACATCCCCCAGGTGTACAGTGGGGCAGTTTAGGGGTGGCAGGAGCGCAGGCAGCACAGCAGCTGTGGTGCCAAGGGCCGAGCCGGCGCTGAGGCCACATTCCCCAGGGAGAGATAAAGCTACCGTAAAAGGGGAGCGCTGTCACTCGCTTGGCCTGGATTGTCTCAGCGCGGTGGGGAGAGCAATGAACCTCTCAGTGAGCAGGCGCTGCTGCAGCTCCAGGGGCTGAGGCCACCTTATCGCAGCGTGCAGCACCCCTGGCACTCGCTGAGTGATGCCAAGGAAGGCACCAACCCAAGGGGCCCCTCTGAGCTGCCCCAGCCCCGATCGCCCTGTGCCAGCAACCTGCTGGAGCCATCGCATCCCATCACTGGCTGGTCATCCAGCCCCACTCCCCATGCATCCCCACACCTTCAGTGGGAAGCCAGGATGGCTCATGGGGGAGCCCAGCGTTTTTGCAGGGGTCCAGCCCATGCCTGGCTCCCTCCATCACCCTCACACACCCGAGGGAGTGGGGACCCCAAGCAAAGGGAAGGCAAGAGAGACCAGCCCCCTCAAAAAGTGCAGGAACGATGACTCTGGGCACCGCCAGCTCCTGGTAGGGGTTGTGGAGGGGGCTGCTGCCTGCAACATATTGTGCTTATGCTGGACAAAATGCTCAGGATCCCTAAGCAGGAAGAGGCTCTTTTGGACTGAACTGCAAAATATTGTCTTTGCACAGCTCAGCTCCCCCACCGCGCCCTCTCCCTCTCCTCAGAGCCTCAGCAGCTCTCAGGGGGGATGTTCCATTCCTCCTCACCCCTCTGTACCGTTCCTCCCCACAGCCTGTTAGAGCGCTGGGGTCAGGGGTCAAGGGGCTTCCTGAGTTCACAGTGCCCTTTGCTGAGCTGTTGCCAAGCAGTGCTGGCACCGAGCAGTGCACATAGGGCAGCCCCCCCAGTGCCAACCCGGGACACCCTGTAGGCAACCAAGTCCCCCCTGGAGCTCCCCAAGCTTAGATTGATAGAATAATGGAATGGTTTGGTTTGGAAGGGACCTCAAAGCCCATTCAGTTCCCACCCCCATCCAAGGACAGCGACACCTCCCACTGGATCAGGTTGCTCAAAGCCCCATCCAGCCTGGCCTTGAACACCTCCAGGGATGGGGCAGCAACTGCTTCTCTGAGCAACCTGGGGTAGGGCCTCCCCACTCTCACAGGAAAAAAACCCTTTCTCCATCATCGCCATTGCTGGGTCCCCCCTTCTGCTCCCAAGTTCCTTGCTGCGTTCCTCCCTCTCTGACAGCCTCCAGCTGTTGTCCCGGCCCCCACGCATCTCTCCAGCCTTCATCCCACCACTGGCAGGTTCACAAGGCTGGAGAAGCAGCCCATGTCCCTCCAGCCCTGACCCGGCACAGCCACACTAGCCCTGCTCTATGCCAGCCCCACCGCCAGCCCCCCACCAGCTCCCTCCTATTCCAGCGGCTGCTATCAAATATTCATGGCCCTGGGTGGTAAATGAGCATTATGAATTTATGACTTGCTGAATTAAACAGGCTCCATCTCAGGCCGGTTGACGCTCGGCGAGGCGGAAGGAAGGATGGCATTGCCAGCACAGGGCAGGGCTGGCACAGGCAACCCCAAAAGCTGACCCGTGTCAAGTGCCAAGCCCTGCCTTGGAGAACAGCCAGAGTCCCACAGCCCCTGCGAACGGGAGCCAGGGCTCCTTCCTCTCCTGACAACCCTTCACTACCTTCCACATTTCAACTCTTCAGGGGCAGCTGACAGTGCAGACTCCCCCTCTGTGGAGTTGCAGGACCTTGGAGTAGAGAGGAGCAAGGGAATTGAGGCTCGGGTTCACTGGTTTAAACAATATTTAGTCCAGCGCTACGGTTACCTGACTAACCAGGTTAATAAATAACACGGCAAGCGGTCGCCCAGCACGGGAAAGAAACATAAAATGATTCTGCTCAGCACGAAGAGACTGACAAAAAGTTGCCTGTGGAAGCCCCAGGCAGCAGCAGGGATGCAAGGAACAAGCAATGCTCCTGATTTTCCACAGCTGATCCAACAAGCTCGCGTTTCCCCCAGTGTCCTCCCCATCTCTACCAGGACAGGACATTCCCATGTGGTCATGCGTGCCCCGGTGGGCTGGGAGAGGCCACGTTCACACGGGACGGCAGCATGGCTGGACCTCCTGAGGAGCATCCACTGGCTGCTCGCTGCCAGGAAAGAGCCCACAGGCTCCAGCCTGTCCCTGAGGTGGAATCCTGCTGTGCCCATTGCCAGCCAAGCCCATGCTGATATGATGAAGTGTCACTGGCTCCTCTACCAGCTGGGTGGGGTGCTGAGGATGATTCTGCACCCTCCTCACACTAAGAAGGTGTTCTGGAGAAGTGCCAGGGCGGGCAAAACGGCTGGGGAAGGGGCTGAGCTGGGATGGGATGGAGAGAAAGCATGGGGAGATCCCCTACCTCTGCCAGCCAGGGCAGAGGTCTGACCTGTTATTTTTATTGCTTTCAAACTCTATTTCTGGCAGAAATCATAAACCTGGCAGGTGGAAAAACTACACATGAGATATGCCCCTGCTCACAGTGAGCCCATGCTCACCCTGTCCTGGGACCGCAGAAGGTCTGGGGTGCCAAGGCAGAGGCTGTGGTGACCATGACAAATGCCGTGGTGGCAGTTTGACCCAGGGATGATGCTGAGAGCTTCAGCCACATCAACTCCCTCCCCAGCAACGACAGCCAGAAGCAGCCAGACGATGAACAGATCCCAGCTCCCTTGCTGACTCCACACCCAGAGAAGCCCATGGAGCTTGGACACTGATTTATTGAGCTTCTGAGGACATGTAAAAAGATTATTCCTGCGTGGCTGCACTATCTAAAATCAAAGATATTGCTGACCCTGTGTTCGTCCAGAGAACACAATCCTGAGAGCCTGAAATCCCAGCCAGCATGACGTTAACAAGATGCAACGCTCAGAGTTCATCATATCAGAAAAGCACAACTTGTGCTGAGGAGAAAAACCTCTCGTTGTGAAAGAGTGACCCCAACCGTCACGCTGGAAGGAAACCTTTGCTGCCTCCCCAGTGCGACGCCAGACGGCGAGAGCCGACTGCTCCTGAGCCAAGTGGGAAACTGCTGCAGGGAGACACAGGGCGGGAGCAGGAGTTACAGGCACCACAGATGATGGAGCACCAGGCTCCGGGGAGAAGGCGTGAAGGAGGCTGGGGAGGAGAACCTGGTGTGGTGTTAGAACATTCTAATACATATGTAAGCCCCTAAAATATCCAGCGTCAGCAAGTGGGACTGAAAGCCATTGATCTCTCCACTTCCATTGTCAGCAGCAGGGAAACACGGCTGCTGTTCCTGGTGTCACCTTCCTGGGACACACCTGCCATCTGTGCCCCTGCAAGGCCAGGGCAGATCATGTAGGAGTTGATGTAAGTGCCAGAAAATGCAGGGAAAGGGAATCATTAGCAGGAACATAGGGGACAGAGAAGCAAGAGAGGGACAAGGACCAGGCAAAGACAATATAGTATCTTAGAAACACAGAGGAGATGCCAACCAATGCCAATGAGGGTCACCTGGAGCAGGGGATACATCGGAGGAAGACAGGGTGCAGGTTTGGTCCTGGGGATCTCCCTGCCCTCTGGCAGTAGGGCCAGCGTGGAGCAGGCTGCAGCCCCTTCAGCATCCCTCTCACACCAGCATTCACTCCACTGCAGCCCAGCCTGGACACCCTCAGCATTGACAGGTCAGGGAAGCACTGAGCAGCCTGGTGGGTCTGCAAAGTCATGAACCGACCCAGCACCTGGAAACCCACCCTGTGCTACTGGGCATGGTCCTGCCTGGAGGACACCCAGCTCCTGGGGTCCCAGCTGTGGTGGAGCCAGACAGTGCCATGGGTGAGAGCAGACCCTCACTCCACGGCTGCACCCATCCTGCAGGCTGTTGAAGAGAGGCAACCACAGCCTCGGGCCAGAAAGTCCTCATTTTCAGCAACAAAAATTTCTACAAACTGTTTGCATTTTGCCTTTGTTTTACTTCCTGGTTCTTCCCTTTCCCCCGAATGCCTTCTCCAGGGAGCAAAGACCAAAAGTCCAAGCAATCCCACGCTCCTGTCCCAAATAAACCACCCTCCTGCATGCACCCAGCTCCTCTGTGAGAGAAGGGAACTGGAAGCACACCAAGCAAACCAGCTGGGAGGTGGTGGCTGAGCTGAAAATTCCCTAAAAGCCCAGAGGGTCATGAGGCAAAGCGTGCCTGACAAGGACAGAGCACTGTCCTGGGAAGCTCTTCCGGCAGGATAACTGCCCCATCAAGTCCTGGGAGAGATCTGGGGGACAAGGAGCTCCAAAACATGGCACTTCTTGATCAATTGAAAGCAGAACTTGGAAAACATATTTAAAATGCTTTAAAAAAATGCTGGTAGAGCCAAAATTGATGCTTCAGTATTTCCCAAAGACTGGGGGGGTTTAGTGCTCATAAGAGGCTCCTCATTTCATAAAAAGAAATCATGGAATGGTTTGGGTTGGAATAGACCTTAAAGCCCAATCCAATTCCACCCCTGCCATGGGCAGGGACACCTCCCACTGCATCAGGGTGCTCATCCAATCTGGCCTTGAACACCTCCAGGGATGGGGCAGCCACCATGTCTCCAGGCAACCTGGGCCAGGGCCTCCCCACCCTCACAGGAAAACATTTCTTCCTAAATTCTCATCTCAATATCACCTGTTGCAGATGAAAACCGTTCCCCCTCATCCTATCCCTGCACTCCCTGATCAAGAGCCCCTCCCCAGCTTTCCTGGAGTCCCTTTCAGTACTGGAGGCTGCTCTAAGGTCTCCCCACAACCTTCTCTTCTCCAGGCTGAACAACCCCGACTCTCTCAGCCTGTCCTCGTACGGATGATACTCCAGCCCTCAGATCATCTCTGTGGCTTCCTCTGGACTTGCTCCAACAGCTCCATGTCCTTCCTGTGCTAAGGATTCCAGAAGTGGACACAGGGCTGCAGGTGGTGTCTCACCAGAGCGGAGCAGAGGGGCAGAATCCCCTCCCTCTCCCTGCTGGTCCCACTGCTTTGGATGCAGCCCAGGACACAGCTGGTTTCTGGGCTGCGAGCACACATTGCTGGCTCATGTGGAGCTACTCATCCCGCATCACCTCAAGTCCTTCTCCTCAGGGCTACTGAGGAAAACATTAAAAAGCATAGGAGACATTCCAGCTGGTCCATAATAACTTGCTCCTTTACCTGGCTTCGTGCAGCAACCTCAGATGAGCGTACAGCTGGTGAGAGCAACGGCTGAGCAGGGAATGAAGCAAAGAGGGGCAGGGCACGTGGAGTGTGATGGTGGGAACACGTGCACGGGATGCAACCACACACGACACTGCTCGGCGAAGGGCCGTGTGCTGGAGCTGGGTACCCTGTGCAGCCCAGTTCCTCGCATCACTTGGCACTTCCCGTGCCGGGGCGCTGCTCTTGGCATCCGCGGCAGCTCAGCCTCCTGTCCTCAGGCCGGTTCCCACGACCTGCTGCACTTCCTGCGGCTGGCGGCCGCTGGACGGCTCCGGAACGTGGTGGCGGAAGCGCTAGGATCCACAGGGAAGGAGATGCTGAGAGCCAGCCCCAGCCTGGGAACAGCTTCCATGCGGCGTTCCCCCGGCCGTGACACCCGCAGCAGGATCTGCTCCTAGCCAGGAATTGGTCTGAGGAACCCCAGGAGTGCAGGGCTCAGGAAACGTGGTCTCAGGTGATTCCTCCTCAATGTTCAGAGAGAGGCTGAGTCCCAAGCAGAGCCGTTATCCCACATTTTGCAGAATGCCCAGGGCTGGCTCCAGCCCAAAGCCACTTCCCCTTGCTCCTGGAGGGCTGGCTGAAGGAGGCACGCCAGAAGGTGGATGGTGGTGCTGCTCTCTGGCAGCAGTTCCCATACTTTCTTCCAGAGATGTGCAGGAAGAGGCAGGAAGCACGGTTGCTTTCCTGGTCAGGCTCAGCCCTTGATCACTGGACACACTACTCAGCACACACACGGTGAGGCAGAGCTATCCAAAACCAGAAATCCAAAGGATCCAAAGCTTCCCTTTGAGAGACGGTCTGAGTCCCCTCCACCTGATGCCATGCTCTCCTACCAGCTAATCAGGTCAGCAATGAAGCCATGCCTTTATCCATACCCTAAAGTTCCATCTGAATTCCAGCAACTCACGTGAACTCAGTGCAGCATTTGGGAATGCCTTTGCTGGAGGTTTTATATGTGTTTTAAAGGACACAGACAGCTCATGAATCCTTTTCTTGGCTGTGTGATGGGCATTTTCACAATCTCCATCCTGCAGAACATGGAGACCTTTCCTGAGCATGGGCTCACTCAGCACTGGACCTGAAGCCCCATGGATAGCAGGCTGCTCCTGGAGACACTGGCATTCCAGAAAGCCACGCACTGGGGTTTGGTCTCCTGAAGGAGAGAGGCCGCTAGGAATAGCTGTGGACTCTTGAAGCAAAAGGCATGCCTTTTCTCAAGGACTCTTCTCGGTGGCCAACACACCAGGATGAATCCAGCAGGAGTCACCTGCAACAGAAAGGTGTTTCTGTGCCAGATGGCAAGCAGAGCCGTGCAGAGTCTGGGGAGGCCCTTTTCCTGTCTCCTCCTGGTTTCTTTCCTCTCACCATTCTTTGTGCAAAGCTGTGTTCAAATAACACTTCCCTGGAACAAGGTAATCTGAATGAAAAAGCTTGGCATCGGGACGTGTTCTGAGCTGACAAACCCTCACCCCATTTTCAATGGCTGCTCCAACAATGCTGGAAAACAATGTGCAGTACCCAGCCCTGCCGTGAACCTGCCGACGAGAGAGCTCACACGCAGAGGGGGAGCAGAGAACATCCCTCCAGGCACCCACGAACACTTGTCAGGGCTCTGCAAACAGAAGGAACACACTGGGGATCCTCTTTTCCCACCTTGTGGAGGCATGAAATCTTCCCAGATGCATTCCCTGCTCCCACACAGGTGCACATCCCACCTAGCATGCGACAGATATGTGGTGACAACCCCCAGAAGGGTCCACAGTCACCTTTGCAGGATAAAAAACAAGCTAGTCATCATCTATCTTAAAAGGGAATTTCATGACACCCAGATTTTCATTCCCTTATGCCAGTTCTCTGCCAGAGCCATAGGTGATCAAACTGCAGAGTGCTGATGGTTCAGACCTCAGTTGTAAAAGAGCTCACAGTATTTTTCTCATTCTTATCGCAAACTGCCCTCCATCTGCTAAGTTAAACTTTCCTCTCCTCCAGAATCCAGGAGGTTTCTTCCCCTCTGTGTGCCCCAGCAGCAATTCCTGGGGGTGAGTCAAGGAAAGAATGGAATATAATAGTAAATTAAATCACACCTAGAAAACCCAGAATACACAAGCACCTAACATATCCATACATCTGTAACAAAACTATCCCAAGACCAGCTTGAACAGTGTGGAAATTGGCCCAGGCAGCCAAGTCCATGTCTGCACACGTGACACGGAAAGAGAGGAACGACATGACATTTTTCCAGAGGAGGAGACAGAGGCAGGATCAGGTTCTGGAAATAGCTGGATACCAGACTTCAGCTGCAGTCTCCGAGTGATGCAGCACATTCAAACAGGCCTGGACATATTATTAATGGGGTGTAGAACTGAGAAAAACAAAACTATTAAAGCAGACAGAGGAGGTGTTTTGCCCGGACAGATCCTGGAGCCTCTCAGCTCTTTGTTTCCATCAGCTTCCCTGCCAGCTTCAGAAGTGTCAGCAACCAAACGCACTGCAGCCGCCAGCGAATCCTCAGCCCTGCACCACCTGCCCTGCCCTGTGGAACAGGCACACTGAGGCATCCAGCACCACAGCACAGCATCCCCAAGCCTCGTCCCCACACCCTAGTGCACCAGCCCCACCAGAGAACGGGACCAAAACCTGGATTTCAAGCCCACAGGTCCCCTCTGAGGCTGTATCTGCTGCAATGCATCCTGCTGACACTGTGGGAGAGCAAGATTTTACCATGCTGCCAGCGTTGCTGCGCACCCTCAGCTGAGGGACATTTGGAATGGTGCTTTAAGGATTTGATTTGCATGGACTCCCAGTGTCCCTTCCCTGTATGGTACAGCCATAGGTTATGACAAATGGTACAAAAGCAGCTCCCCCAGGCATAGTTCTGACTTCTTTCCACACTAAATTTCCAGAAAGCCTTGCTTCAACACCAAGAAACACCATAAGCAGATGCAAGGTTTCGATTTTGGGATCATCCTTGCAATATGCAGTCACTTTTGCGGTCCTAGAAATGTAACTCTCAGACTCCTTTTGGAGTTTTGGCTGGACCAGCAGTGGCTCCCACCATCATCATGCCTTTTCACACTGACACGCCGCTCAGACATCCTTTTCCACAACCCCATTGCCATTCACAGGACTGTATCCTAAACCACAAAAAAACATAGATAAAAGTAAACCCAGCCTGGTCAAATAGAACAGGACATGGGCCCCTTTTTGGCAACATTCAGGCAGTTCTACCAGAAACACCTCCAACTCCATTCATCCCATCATCTCACAGCATGTAAGAGACAAGAGGAGACACCCTGCAGGTGCCTGTGTTTCCCAGGGATGGCCAGCAGGGCTGCTTGTCCCTAGTTCCCCTGCGGAGGACTGGAGAGACACTGAATGCAGCCTGCTGGGCTTGTAATCAATGAACGAGGAAGCAGAGAGGGGCCAGAAAGGATGAGCTCATTGTAAAATTAATTGAAAGAGCTTTTAGAAAAATCAATACGAAAACCAGTGGATTCAGATCCTTGCCAGCTGGAAGTCAACTCCTCACCACCTGCGCGCTTTCCTCTGTGCTCTTTGTTACCCATTCATCCTCAGATTTTGCCCCTTTTTGTCTCTTGGTGCCACCCACCAGACCCTGCCCTGGGAGGCTTTGGCCGTGTCCTGGAGTGTGACCTCCTCCATATCAGCCAAGGAAAATTGCTCCAGGCGCAGGGACGATGCAGAGAAGCAGCTAAAGGCAGGCTTCCTTCCGGGAAAACAAAGGCAGGGAAGCACAGGCCAAGAAAGAGGTGACCTCCAGAGTGAACCTCCTGCAGGTACACGTTGCTGCCAGCTCTGAGCTGACACAGTCTCGAGCTGGGAGCCGCATGCCTGGACCTTGCACTTACATGTTCCCATTTTGGCTGTAGGCTTTGTACTTCACGCCTTACTTTTTCCATTACATCCTGCTCCCACGGTCTGTTATTCCAGGAGGTGATGGGTGGACCTTTCGTCCAGTGTTTGCTGGTAAAACCCTTGCCTGGCTTTCCAGGACAACCCATCCCAATCCTCAGTGCCAGGAGGTTAGGGACACGCTCTGGCATCTGTTTTGCAGCAGCAGCTCACCCCATGCCCATCTCTTCACTCCCTGCAGAGTCCTCTCCAGTGCAAACAAAGGCCTAGAGCATCATGCCAGTGCGTGGGGCTCATCACAGACACCAGTCTGTGACAGCCCTATCTTGTGGAGGGCTACAATTTTGTACCACAAGCCCTCACTCATCTGACACCAGCCAGCTCTTCATCCCACCCCAACACACTTCAGATCTGTGCCACAGAGGAACACCTTCCCTTTTGCCGACGCACATCCCACTGGCACAGAGAGGGGTGATGCCTCTTTGCAGCCCAGCAGAGGGAAGGCAGCCCTTGCTGTGATTTCTAGGCCCTTTCCTTTGCCCATACTCTGGTCCAAGCCCTCGGATGTGCCAGCTACCGCCCAAGCTAAATGTGCTCTGAAAGAAGATGCTCCCTGACCTCCTTTCCTCTCATCACTAATTCACACCTAGCAGATTTCCAACTCCACTCATGCATGAACTCCGCGCTGGCACCACTTAATGGCAAAAGAGCAAACTCTGACAGAGCTCATTAAAAAACAAAGCCACTGATGTCATCAACGGGCCTTAAACCTGATCCCCAGCTCCAGGCAGGTCCGCCAAGGAATCAACTCATCCTACTGGAAGTACAAAGGAACCGCAGAACGCTGTAACAGCACGGCTTGAAAGAAACCTCGTTTGTGAAGCAGAGACAGGGGTGAGTGACACCAACCAACCTGACAGTTTAAACGGTTAAAACCCACCTCTGAGGCAGACCTCTGAGGCAGACACTCAAGTGAAAGCCTCAAGACAGGATTCCAGCCTCCTGGCTGCACAGATGCCTCGGCTTTAGGGAATTTTTCAACAGCTTACCTAGAAACAGAGGGAGCCAAATTCCCGGGAATGCTCCTGGTGCTGCTGTGGCTGTAACACGACACAAGCATGTCAGCACAGGAAGACCAAACTGGCTGCTGGGCTGGGAAGACCAAGGCATGAAAACAAAATTCCCTGGCAGCGCTCATTTTCAGTTTTCCCCAGCAAAACAAGATTCTCACATTAAAAAAAAACAGCAATCACAGAAGGGGGATGAAGAGGCTGCTGTAGAAATCATGATTACATCCTGGGATACATGCACAGCCCTGGGAAGTTCTGAAAGACATGTTTCCAAAGATGTTTTTAAATGACTACAGGGTGTTAATTACAGAGAAACCTACCAACCCTTCCCTCCCCTTATTTTGAAAGTTCAGATGTGTTTTCCATTAGGCAACACCTTCCAGCTAGGCAGTGAGGAACCACGTCTGAGGTTCTGCTGGGATGAGGTAACCATCATGCACCCCAGGGCCAACCATGCTTTGCTCCAACGGCAAGGGCACAGCCGAGGGACAGATGTGCAGCACTCGCTGAGGGAATGGGCACAGGGAAGGAAGCTACAGCTCACCACTTCCTGGTACAACCTCTACAAGAGAGCAGATTTCCTTATCAGAGTGGCTGCATCACCACAAGGGCAGCAATAGACCCTGTGACTGCACGGCCACGGAGCCAGTCGAGCAGCTGGACTCACTTCTGGACGTTTCTCACACAAAGGCAAAGCCAGGACAGCAGCCAAGGAAGTGCACAGAGCAAATGTTGGAGATAGGGCCTGTCCCACAGGGACGCTGCTCTCTTCCATGGCCCCAGACATCTGGGCAGCATCTCTGCTGTCAAGGCCATGTGCAAGAGTGCTATGACCAATCGGCTGTCCTCCCATCCTTTGCCTGTCTCCATCTGGCCTCTTCTGCCTCGGTGTCAGGCAGCTCTGAGAGGCTGGGGCTCACTACCCACCAGCCCCACCCCAGAAGCGGCCACCAGTTCCTGACACAGATCAGCTCTGGGCCCCACATGCAGAAAACTGATCACTTCCCTCTGCAGTTTGCCCTGATGGGAAGTGATAAGAGTTACATACTCTGCAATTAATCACAATAATTAATTAGAAAAATTAAGGAGATGCCCAGCTAACGCTTGCAAGCAGATGTCATCTGGTCTGCATCTAGAATTTGGGATAATCAACCCCGAAACCCAGTGTGACAAAGAGCAGAGCTATCCAGACGTGCCAGTCCTACATCACTGGATGTAGCAAAAGAATCCCATCCATAAACACAACACAACAGCACTTCCACTGCCGAAACCCTGGGAATGGCAGGAAAACAATTTCCAGGCCACAAGAGGACATGGCAAATATGATTTTACACAGGAGTAGGGCGGTGCTGGCAGAACTGGAGCACAGCAGAAGCGGCTGGTGCTCGGCTGAGCTGTCCCTTGGGCACCAGGCTGACATCATGCATGGAGCTCTCTGAGCAGGGAAGCTGCCTGCAAACAGCTTTTATTGGAGGAACATGAAAAGGTGACAGTTTGGCTGGGAGAAGGATGGCAGCACCTGGCAGTGAGGGCAGCAAACATGGGATGGAAAACGCCCTCTCATGCACCTGAGACTGATCGCAGTACAGGGCCTTGCAGAGCACAGAAATGCCACTGGCAGCCTTGCCAGGTGATGAGGGCCTAGGCAGAGCACAGGAATAAGCATCTGAGTGGGGCGTTTCATCACTCTGTAAAATACCTGTCTGCCCAGGAGGTGCAGGGCCTGTGGGTGCTTGCTGGGGAGCTCACAGACAGCAGGGGCTGTGTTGAGCTGCCACAGCCCAGCCATGCCCACAGCCTGCCCAGAATATCCCCCAGCAGCTCCCTAGGCAGGGAACAACCTTGCATGGCCAAGAAAGGCAAAAAAGCACCCGCTGGACTCTGCTGGCAGCAACAACCCAATGAACAGGGACACTGTGACCTGGTCATCATGCCTGGCTTCACGCAGCATCTCAGCACTGCCCCAGAAATGCTTCTTGCTGCCAAAACCCCAGGTTGGGCAGAAATGGTGAGCCCCGGGTTCTCCAAGGAAGATTGTTGTCTTCCCTGCTCCACACATGGAGCGCATGGAGGCACAGAGTGGCACAACGGGTGCTCCATGGGGAGGGGAGATCAGTGGTACCCCTTTGGCTTTGAGCCATCTCCCAGAGCACCCAGGACCCTCCCCAACAGAAGGCAGAGACACCCTGACTAGCAGTACCTCAGCAAAGCCTTCAAGAACCGCCAGGAACAGCCAGAGTCCTCACGCTTTGCAAACGTCCCTCAGCACAGAAGGGGACACGAAGCTATGCTCAATTAAAAAAAACCTTCCTGGGGGGATACAAAAATAATACCGTGTACATTCCAGCTTCCCGAACAACAATCGCTGAGAAGCCGGCACTGTGGGAAAGTCTCAGCTTGCTTTTCCTGGGTATTATAAATAGAATTACGGCTGCAAGCAAGGCTTTAAACACAGGGGAAGGGGGAAAAGGCCATTTAACGGGCGCTGTTTGAACTCGGCTCTGGCTGGTAGCCAGCTTTCTGCAGAACAGCTGGCCGCTTCCTACGGAGCGTGGGCCAGCATCGCCGTGCTGGGAACCAGGAAGGCCCAGCCAGAGCTCACTGGGACATCGCACCACGTATGTCGCTGGGGAGCCTGCCCCACTGCGGCTCGGGGCCAGGGCTGTGCTCTCTGATGGGCTGGGAATGCCAGCAGATGAAAGCATAAGACTGGGAGAGGAGGTGTGAGGCTGCCCCAGGACTCCAGCCCGCAGGGCTTCAATCCTAAGGGTCTTGAGAGCTTCTCTTCCAGCCTTCTGAGCCCAAGCAAAAGCTTAGTGAGCACCAAGTTCTGTGGGACTGAACCCCAGCAGTTCCTTGCACTGCCCAGTTCTCCAGGCAATTTGTCTTTGCCCAGGTGACTGACTCTCACGGATACACTGCTTTTCACAAGCTGCTGGGTAACTCAATGTCCTCTTAATCACTCGTCCTCCCTGTAGCTCCCCGTTTCCTCTCTTCCTCATTCTAGCTCCAACTCATGTGGGTTAGGAGGTTCCACAGGCCACCTTTTAAGCACAAGCATCATACCTGAGGCAGGACATCACCTGTGAGAGCCAGCAGTACCACCACAGCCCAGCAGCTCATTACGTGTCTCACTGCTCCCCAAACGCTTCTTCCAGTTCAACAGCAGACAAACACCTCCAGAAAGCCTCCAATGCTTGGGCCCAGCCCTCTCCCGTTGCACCAAACAACGCAACTGTGCTTCAGCTCCTTGCCATGGAGTGCCAGCTTCTCCCCTCTCCTCATCCCTGTGTGGAGGGCTTGGACCCACGGTGCTCCCTACCCCGTGGCACAGCGTGTGCAGGCACATCAAGCCCTGCATTCACCTCCACTCACAGGGCGCTGGCAGCCCAAGACCCTCAGGAACCGAGGGCACAGGGACAGCACGGCTACCGAGAGCCCCCTGGGAACCGGTGGGGATGGGGATAGCGGGGCACCCTGAGACCCTCAGGAACAGAAGGCAGGGGGCGAGCGGGACACCCCGACGCCCACGAGGACTGAGGGCATGGGGAGAGCGGTGCCACAGCTCGCCCCTCGGGAACCGGTGCGGTCGGGGGGGACGGGGCCACCCCGAGCCCTACAGGAATTGGTGGGACCTCAGACAAGGGGACCGCAACGAGAACCATGGGAAGGGGTGAGGCCACGGGGAGCGGGGCCAGAGCAAGCCACGGGGAGCGTGAGAGCAAGCGGCAACGCGCCTCGCCCTCGCGCGCCGCGATGACGTCATCACAGCGGCGCGGGCGCGGCGCGCGCCTTTCTTTGGGGCGGTGGCTTCCCAGGCCCCCGGCGCGCGCGGGGGTGAGCGTGGCCGGGAGGGCGCGGGACCCTGGGTGGGCCTGAGCAGCGGAGGGGGCGGGGCGCGTCCCCCCGCGGGCTGGCGGAGAGGCCTGGTGGAGCAGGAGACGCCTGAGGAGCCGGGGGAGGGGAGGGGAGGGGAGGGGGGGGCGTGTCCCGCGCCACGGGGTTGGGCGTGCGTTGGCGGTGGGCGTGACCTGCGGGTGGCGTGGGCGTGTCCTCTGCGGAGTGGGCGTGGTTTGTCGGGGGCGTGTCCCGCGGGGCGCCCCGCGCGGTCAGTCGGAGCGCGGAGGCGAGCGGAGAGGAGCGAACCCAGCGGAGCCGGAGCGCAGCGGGACCCCAGGATGATAAACACCCAGGACAGGTGCGGCGCGGCGCGGCGCGGCGCGTCCTTCCCGCTCCGCTGGGACCGCCTGGCGCAGCTGCGCTCCCCTCTCGCGGAGGCGGCGGCGGCCGGGCCTGGGGCGCGGGCGCGCTGCGGTGGGGGGCGATCACACCGGAGCTGAGGGAGGAGAGGAAGCATCGGGAACGGGGGTGCGGGCACCGGGGGTGGGGCGGGGGAGGTGGAGGCACCGGGAGGGTGTCTGGTCGCACGGGGGGATGAGGGGAGGTGCAGGCACCAGGGGGGTGTCTGTTCACAGCGGGGGATGAGGGGGTGCAGGCACCAGGGGGTGTCTGGTCACACCAGGGCTGGAGGGGGCAATATCTGAGCAGCCTTTGGCTAACGATCCCGCCAAGCTCCCTCCCTACCCGCATCCCCACGGAAAGGCCCCGCATCCCCACGGAAAGGCCCCGCATCCCCACGGAAAGGCCCCGCATCCCCACGGAAAGGCCCCGCATCCCCACGGAAAGGCCCCGCATCCCCACGGAAAGGCCATCCTTGCCAGGGTGAATGCGGCCTGATGCATCTTGTGGGTGTTTTTCTCCACTGACCGAGTTGTTCCAGGTGTCCTGTTCTTTGCTCCGAGCTCCTGGAGTGTCCGTTCCGTAGCCAGGCACTCGGAGATGAGTATGGACCAGCCCTGCTCCTTGGCTGCTCCACAGGGTCTGTATTTGTCAGGCAAGCATTTACCCCTCAGAGCAGGTTCAGTATCTGCCTGGCAGCATCACAGCTCACTATTGCAGGCCAAGCGTCTTCCAAACCTGCCTTAAACAGAGGGGGAAAGGAAAACAACCCAAAACCCATCATTTCTGCAGTGCCAAGGGAACTGCCATGCTCGGCCCCAAGTGTCCAGCATGAATAAACCCCTTCAAACCAAGCAGCAGTGCAGCTTTCACCCCAAGATGCTGGTACTGTGGGGGTGAAAGTGGCACTGGCCTGGGGTGTAAGGCTGCTGAGGAGGGGCTATGCTGGGATTTGAAAGCTGCAGAGTTGTCCTCTGTGCTTCCCAGGGACAGGGCACGGGGTTGGGATCACTGGGAGCTCAGCAAGTTAAAATTACCCTCGCCGGCTGAAAACATCCGCTGGCTTCCAGCTCCTATTTCAGGCAGGACTCGCCTTTGCCTGGGAGTTTGTGCAGGGAGAGGCCCCTGGTGATGGAAATCCATCTTGATCTGAACTGAATGGCTGTGAAGCAGCTTCTTGGGAGAGGAGAGAGATTGGGCAGGAGCACGATCCTGGTCTTTAAGGCCCCAGGGAGCAGCGTTGCAGACGGCTGCTCGTGTGTGAATGCATTGAGGGATGAGACTTTGTCGGGCGCTGGCATGAACTTCTTCCCAGGGCGCTCCCGCGCATCTGGAGGAAGCAAAACCTCTTTGAATCTGTGCCTGACACAGCCGTGCTCTCTGCTCTTGCAGCCCTGGCTGGTTGCCGCGTTTTGGGGCAGGATGGGGAAGTTTTGGGGGCGGATAGCAGTGCTGTGCAGGTCTGGGCTCGCGAAGCCCCAGGCTTGGCGGCTGAAGGGGTCTTGTGTTTTGACTCCTGCATGTGCCAGAGGAAGCCAAACTGGGAAATGTCTTGAGCTGCTTTGCATGAAATCCACTGCACCTCTCTTTTTCCTTTTTTTTTCCCACCACTACAGTTCATTATCCAGCTTTCTGATGCCTTGGCCGCAGTTGGAGAGCGCTATCAATAGCACATTGTTGGCTGGGGGCTGAGGGAGGAGGGAAGGGAATAACAAAGCTGCCAGCAGCTTTCAGGGGGTGGCAAAGCTGCGCAGCAAAGTGCTTTGTCATGCCGCTCGACATCCACCACTGTGGAGCAGAGCGCACACTGGCCCATTGATAGCCTGGCCGTGCTGCGCGGAATCGGCACACACGGCAACTGAGCCGGCATGCCAGGGCTTTGCCCTCGGACCTCTCCGGCGCAACTGTTGAGTATCCCTGTTTAAAGAACCTTTTCCGCAGGCAGTGCCTGCTGCAGGCCATGGCACGTGGGAACACTGCATCAGAGCCTGGCCTCACCAGCCTGGAGGAGCAGGAAACGTGCAGGAAGGATATTTGTGTTTCCTGATTATTCAAGATTGTTTTGGTAGGAGATGGCGAGTCAGGATCCAGGGAGATTCCGCCTGTGTCCCAGCCACGTTTGTGAGTTATTCCTTGGCGCTCAGAAATGCT
The DNA here is from genome assembly GCA_033556795.1 of Tapera naevia. Lineage (NCBI taxonomy): Eukaryota > Metazoa > Chordata > Aves > Cuculiformes > Neomorphidae > Tapera > Tapera naevia. The sequence continues at coordinate 1,441,510 of JAUMJJ010000353.1, forward strand.
GTGATTCAGGAGTTTGCAGCCTGGTGTACATCCCAGCGTTCCGTATAGCATTCCTGAGCCTCTGGATGGCGGCTCAGGTGATTCTGTAGTGGAGCTCAGTGCTGGTTCTGTGGATGCTTCAGCCTCTCTCCTCGAGGAGAGGGATGAGAGTGAAAAAACACTGTGTTGGGAGCAGCTGGAGCGAGGAGTTTGGGGACAGACAGTAAGTTGTCAGTACATGCCCTGCAGAGCCCTGTTCATTGCTCCATGTGTGCACTGAAAACGCTCGCTTTGCCCTGCGCTTTGGTGGTGCTGACATAACTCTGCACTGGTGTGGTTCACAGTGGGATCGCTGGGAATAGCTGGTTTCTCTGCCTTGCTTTGGCAGGCTTTGTTATAAGAATGCTGCTGTGGTGCCGTGCATCGGCAAAGAGGTTTTATGCTACTTATAGAGGAAGCAATGCTCCAGGAATAAAATCATCTGCTTTCATCAATGTCCTGAAAGCAGGACCAGATATTAAAGCCTGAGTTCAAAGTGTTCCTGAAGGAGGTGGGCAGGACATCCAAACAAACCTAGAAAACTTTTTGCTTGCTCTCAAAGGGAGATCTGGGGGGTGAACCTGTAATTTAGGGGGCTGGGTTGGAGGACACTTCTGTGATGTTTGCTTTGCATGTGAAAATGTCCAGTCAGACGTTTCAGAGTGCGTTGAAAGTCTCTGATGAAACAGCCCTTTCACTCCTCCTCCTTCTGCAAATGTGAAGCTGCAGCCTCCTCCTGCTGGCCCTGCTGATCTATTTGTGGGTGTTTGTCTGCTGAAAGCGTGTGCTGCTCCGGTCATGCGTTCCAACCATCTGGAGTTGGCGGGCGTCCCGGCCTCCCTGGTTAGCCGGAGGTTGCTCAGCACTCTCTCCACGTCCATGGCTCCATTTCTAACAAAACACCGCCGGGTTCTGATACGCCTCGGGCCGCGATGCCTGGGCGCTAAAGCCCCGCTGGCTGCCTCTGACGCGCAGTGATAGGAGTGGTTTGGGTCATGCAGCATCTGGAATGTGATCCCTGCTAATGTAACCTGCTGTTCTCTCTTTCTCTTGCAGTAGTATTTTACCTTTGAGTAACTGTCCCCAGCTGCAATGCTGCAGGCACATCGTTCCCGGGCCTCTGTGGTGCTCCTGATGCCCCTCACCCACTGTCGAAGATCCCCGGTGGGCGAGGGGCCAGCAGGGATCCTTCTCTCTCAGCTCTGATATACAAGGTGAGAAAGACCCAACATCTAAATCATGACCTGTGCACATGTTCCAGCCACGTTCGGTTCCTCTTGTGGTCCGATGGGAGTAAATGCAAATAACTCCCGGGTAGCACAGTCAATTGGGAGGTCACTGAGCTGCATCCACCGCTCTCCTGCTTAAATATCACCGGTTCATCAAGAAACCAGGGACCTTTTCCCAAAGGTGTGCAGCAAACAATTCCCAGAGGCCTGTTTCGGCTATCGTGAGTGGAGCCAGTGATGTCAAAACACAAAATAGCTTCTCAACTCAAACGCCTTGCAGAAAGAGGAAGCTGGGAGCAGAGAGGTGAGACGCAGAACGAGGAGGGTTGATAAGCTCTTTCCTGTGCCCTGGTCCAGATGGTGAAGGTCGGGGCCTGGGAACTGCACGGAGTAACCCTGCCTTCAGCACAGGGCGAGGGGGTTGCCTACCTTGGACCAGAGCATTCCTACAACATGTGCATAGGATGAGCAGGAACAGGAAGGCTTTGTGCCTGCAGGCTTGCTTAGGAGCACATGGATCTGCACAGCTCTCCTCTTTTGGCTCTCTGCATCCCACGCGACCTCTCCTTTTGGCAGAGGCCTGGCTGTAAATGGCACTCGTGCAGCTCCTGTTACAGTGGCAGGGCAGCTTCTCCCCCAGCCAAGCAGCAAAGCACTGTCAGATGGAGAGGTCTAAACTTGTGCTGAGCTTGCACATCTGGCAGCTCCGAGAGGAGTGGTGTCATGGGTGTTAGACCTTATCTTTAATTACCCAGTGGGAGGCACGCAGGCTTTAGAAGATGAAAAGATAGAAGCCCCGTTGCGTCACAGCCACCAAAGCCTCCTCTTGAGATTCGTGAGAGAATCAAAGCCATCATGGCTGCTTTCAAAGTTTTCTTTAATGCAGCCCTGGTGAATTTTTAGCGTGTGCCTCACCCACCTCGTGAAGAAACATCAGCCTCTGCAGCCTCCTGATAACAATGTGGCATCAGCTTAACACTGTTGGGTTGAGCTGTCAGAGATGTCGAATGGGTATGGGTATGGAGAAGCCACAGAGAGGTCACAAAGAGCACGACGGGCTTCCAGTTGGATAAAGCAGATACACGCACAGCTTTGAGAGGCCTCCAGACAAGTAATGGATTCCCTCTGGGTGGGAGGGAAAGAGAAATAAGGAACCCTGCAGCTTGCAACCCTGCAGGCCAGTGAGGCCGAGCGCTGTGTGCAACACTGGGCAAGGTCCAAAGGCAGAGAATGGGCCTGGTGTGAAGGGATGCAGGTGGCCAGAACCACCATGTGGGGTGCTGGATTTCAGCGTGGCCTCGAACTCACACAGGTGTGCTCAGTGTGTAGGCAGGAGCTGTTGTCTGGATAGCTGCATCCCAGAAACATGGATATAACTCTTCTTGGGTTTGCTGCTGACAGAACCTGTTGGAACATCAGCCCCTTCCATAACATTGCTTATCCTAGAGCAGAGTGGGATTCAGCCTCAGCCTGGGGTTCTGGGGCTCGCTCTGCCCCTCTCCGTTGCCCCCTCAAGTTAGCAGTGCTGTTGTTACAGCAGGCTGAGCTTTTCAGCCAGCAAGCTTCAGCATGACCTGGGAAGGCATCTGGACCTAAAGCTGAACTACTTTTCCCAGTTGTATCAGCTGTTCTGGATCAAGGAATGACCTTTCCAAATGAGCCCACCTCCTCCAGAGCACACAGCACTGTGCTCAGATATAGCCCTGCTGTAAATTAACCAGCTGGGTCTCCCTGTAGTTGTTGGTATCTTTGTCGTAAGAGACTTTAATATTCGGCCCTTCCTCAAGGGAGCTTTCCTGCAGCTGGGAATGCAGTTGGGATTGGCGCTGGGGCTCTGTGTGAAGGGACATGCTCTGGCGAGCGGAGCTGGCAGGAGGCTGAAGTGCAGCCGGCAGTGGGCTGTGGACATGGGCTTCTCCAGGCACTTGGCCACCAAGGATCATAACATCCCTTCTTGTGCTGCCAACACGGAGGGGCCTCCCTCATCCTTCCCAGGACATCCGAGGAGCATGGCTCCGGCTGAAAATCCTGTGCGCAATGAATTGTAACCAAGCGGAAGCTGGTCCTGACAGTTTTTACTCCACTGGAATGGGGCTGAGGCCAGGGAGCCCGTGTTTTGGACAGCTCCGTAGGAAAGAGAGCCTGGTGGGGGTTTTGCCTGCAATAACGTGGCCGGGGGATTTTTGCAGGGGTGAATTCAAACCAAACGTTTGTTGCGTAAATAGGGTTTTGCTTTGACCAGCTTCCAAAGAATTCTGGGCTGCTGCTTCACAGGAGCAGCCCCTCTCCCCAGCATCTTGCTGCCTCTATTTTGATGCCTGCCATATAAAACCTCGGCTGCCCAAGGCAGGCTGCGTAACCATGAACTGGGGGAACTGGTTCCCTTAAGCTTTGGTCGTGCTGCCTTGGCCTCGTGGGCTGTCGCGTTTGGGGACTCTGTAGTGGAAACACCTCGCTGGGCTTGGAGGGCAGGGCAAAGGGCCGAGCCAGGCAGCTTGGAAAGCTTTTCCCCTCCTCTTGCAGGCTCCTGCCAGCCTCTCTGTGTGCCTACCCCTCCAATGTGCCCATCCCAGCCTGCTTTTCTCATCTGCCTCACCCTGGCAGAGCTCATGCTGGCCTCTCGCCGTCAGATTTGACTGGAGCAGCTGGTTCCTTAGCACACTTGACTAACAACCAGTAAAACCCAGCAGCAGGCACAGCCACCAAAACTTCCTTCAGACACGAATAAACTATTTCCTACCGGATATTTATTCTGGTGAAGTCTAAACTTCCTTGTTTTTCAGCTCAGCTTTGTGGTCTTGAAATGACTGGCAGCTCCGTGGTTTGCACCGCCTGATGTGCGTGCGGCGTTCCTTCGCCAGCACAAACATACTCGATGGCTCCTTTCTTGTCCCGATAGCCAAGCGAAGAGGGATCTATTTTAATAAATGTCCTAGTGGGAATTAAAGCACTGGGACACAGGCTTGAGGAGCCCCGGAAGGTGTTTTTTTCTGAACCACTGGTCTTCCAGCGATGCTTTTGCCTGAATTGCTTAAAATGCCGACAAGGAACCATGTGCTTGAGAAGCTGCGATGCCGAAGACTCTGCTGCTCTCTGCGGGTGCCGCTGGCTGCCGGCTGGGTCAGCCACCGCAGCTGCAGCGTTAACGCGGGAACCAAATGGATTTCTTCACCCTTTCATGGGGCTCTTTGCAGCGAAATGCGGAAATCGTTACTGGGCAAGCCAACCGCCTGCAAAAGCTGCCAGGAGGAGGGAGGTCTGACCATGGACTGGTTTTCTAGGAACTGCTGAGCCGCATCTGAGGCAGCCTGCATGCCCAGCATTCCGGTTTGAGCAGCGCTGGAGAGGGATGGGAGCGTTTGTGGTCTGGAAGAGCCCTCATCACAATCCGCCAGTCTGTGGAGCTGCTGCTGGGTGGGGATTCTTCCCACTGTGTTTGTTCCTCCCAAACCATTTGCCATCCCAGCTGGCTGTAAAACCTGGGAAGGCAATTTATGGTCATCCCTTAAACAAAAGGACTGTGTTGGGATTTGGTTGGACTGGTTGGACTGCGGCAGCAGGCGCTCCTCCAGCCTGCCATCCAATTTGTGTTCTTGGAAGCTTGCAAGGGTGGTTCCAAACCACTCCTCAGGGATGCGCTGGGACCTGTGGGACCAAATAGGCTCTCACTATTCCAGAATTTAATATAGTGTATGTGTGCAAAAGAGGAAAACATGGTTAGCACATCACTCCAGGGTCTGTGGGCTTGTTGTGGTATGTTCCTGAGCCAGGCAAAGGGAAGGGGAGAAGTGTAGTATCCTTCTAGTAAAATCAGAATGAGAGTTACTTTGCATTTGCATCTCATTATAGACAGGGGCATCATTACCTCACTGTTGTGCATTGCTGTGTTGGGTTAGAAAAAACTCAGGGGGTTACAGGTAACTCAGAACAGCTCTGAACCACTTGATCAGAGCACTGGGACTCAGGCAGCAGCTTGCAGCTGATTGTGCCTGCCTGCAGGAGCTGGGAGGAGCCCGGCGGTTCTAGGAATAGCTGGAAACTCTGGGCACACACCAGTCTGTAAGGACTGTTTTTTCCAGAGGGTGCTCCTTCTGGAACCACAGTCCCTCTGTGTGCTCCTTGAAGCCTGATCTCTCACACTTGGGTCACAGCCTCAGGGATAGGTGTGTTTAACCCTACCTGAGCTCTCCTCCCTCCCCTCACAGGATGAGAAGATCACTGTTAACCAAGATGTCCCGGTGCACGAAGGGAAGCCTCATGTTGTCCACTTCCAGTACAAGGTCACAGAGGTGAAGACCTCCTCGTGGGATGCAGTGCTCTCTAACCAGAGCCTCTTTGTGGAAATCCCGGACGGATTATTAGCCGATGGAAGCAAAGAAGGGTGAGTTCGGGACCCCAGAGCTGCATCGGTGGCTCCCCAGGGGGCAGGACTTTGCTTCCCTGGGTGATGCCATGTGTGTGGGGAGAACAGGCTGTGTGTACGGCAGCTCTGTTCCTGGTCTGTGCATCTTAAATGTGTTCTCCTCCCTTGCCTCAGTCCCTCATATCCACATTTTCCCCCTTAGAGACTACCTCAGAAGGGTTACTGTTCTGTGAGTCCCTGTGCTAATGGAAAACAAGCAGTAAATGCACGCAGTGATTCCTTTCATCCTTTGGTATGGAAAACCCACAAGCCTTTCTCCACTTTTTGTTCTGCTGGCCACTTGGCAAACTGGCTTTGGCAGGCGTTCCCTTCTCTGTCAGGGGAAAAAACCTCCATTACATGGATGTGCTCCTGCTCATCAGTAGGTGGATCTGTGCTTGGAGCGTGGCCGCGCAGGCGCCAGGTGCTGCCAGCGCCTGGTTTTCCTCTCTTGGCAGCAGACGGCGGTGTTTTGTCCAGACAGCCCTGCTCTGAGAAGTTTGTGTAAATGCAGCTTCCAGAGCAGCTCCTGCCTGCCAAGCGCTTTGCCGGAGCTCTCTGCTGGCGACGAGCGTGGTAGTGTAGATGTGACTGGACTGGATTCCTCTGCGGAGCACTCCGAAGTGCTCCTGCATCTCCCAGTAGGCTTCATCCCTAAATGACACCAGCTAATTAAGAAGAATAAACCTCTGGCCCCACTCTGTGAGTGCCGGTGTCCTGTGATCTCATGCTTGTCCCGTTCGAATCCCAGTCCAGAGCCCATAAATGCCTTCACTGTCTGAGCAGGTCCTTCCAGGAGGACTTTGTCGGGTTATCTTTAGCTGGGTAAAGCAGCCTAGTAGAGGCTATAATTAAACAAGTTCATTAACCAAACCCCTGCTAATTTGATCTCCCTTGCGGCACTCTGTCTCTGCTGTCGAATTTGATGCTGATGGAAGCCCGGTTTGTCCCTGCTCCTGCAGCCCAAATGGTGACAAGGGCAGCAGTGACAGCGATGGCTCTGCGTGCTGGTCCCCAGGCTCGGAGAGGGTTTGACACCGCGCTGCTTTCATCAGGAGATGGCAGGAATCATTTAGCTGGAAAGGCAGGAAACAGGGATTCGGGGTGCCTGGGCTTTGACACCCTGCTGATTGGTTCAGGAAGCAGCTTTGCCTTCAGGGAGGATTTTCTCTTCTCCTCTGCTTGCCCATGAGCTCTGCTTTTTTGCCTCTCTTTAAATACAAAACTCACGAATCCCCTCGTGTACGTGGTCAGTGGAGGGGATGTAGCCTGGCTCAGAAACAGCTTCCTGAGCTGAAGGCTCCTGTACAGAACTGCTGGATGATGGAGATGGGTGTCAATACTGAGGACAATGACCTGTGGGGTGATGGGTGTGAAGAGAGCTTGGGGAGCTCTGTGAGCAGGAAGCCCATTGTTTCAACACCCATTGTCTGCTGGAAGGGTGCTGTAAACAAGGCTTGAAACCATCCAAACAGTGGATAATGCTGAGGCTTCCTCAGGACAGGACTTCCGATCGCTGATGTTCCTTTTGTCCTCTTCCTCCCTGGCAGGTTGTCAGCACTGCTGGAGTTTGCTGAGGAGAAGATGAAAGTCAACTATGTCTTTGTTTGCTTCAGAAAAAGCAGAGAGGACAGAGGTGAGAAGTTGCCCCCACTGTCGGTGGGTCCTGGGTCTGAAACACTGCACAAGAAGAAATTTCCAAGAGGAAATAGCCATAAGTTGCACCAGGGAAGGTTCAGACTGGTTGTTAGGAAGAATTTCTTTACCAAAGGGATGGTCAGGCACTGGAACAGCTGCCCAGGGAGGTGGTTGAGTCACCATCCCTGGAGGTGTTTAAAAAATGGGTAGATGGGTTTAGCGGATTCTGGGTGCGGTTGGACTCGATGATCTCAGAGGTCTTTTCCAACCGGATGATTCTATGATTCTATGATTCAGGGATACCAAGCAGGGCTCCACAGTAAAGGCTGGATGGGGCTTTGAGCACCCTGATCCAGTGGGAGGTGTCCCTGCTCATGGCAGGGAGTGGAACTGGATGAGTTTTGAGGTCCTTTCCAGCTCAAATCATTCTGTAATTGTATGAAATGTTCCAAGCATGGTTTCCATATTGTCCTTACAAAGCGTAAATAGTTCCTTGTGGGGAAAACGAGCCCTTTCCTGACCCTAAGGGCTAGGCAGTGGGTTTCATCTCTCCAGCAGGTGTGCATTACTGCCCTACAGTTGAATTCGTAGCAGTGCTCACATGGTGAAATCTGCTCCTGAGCACCTTGTGTTGTTTTATTGGGAATATTTCTCCTTTGGTGAGGACTGAAGGTCTGCAGTTAGTTGGCACCAGGTTTCTGTGATTTGAAAGGAGAGATTATTGCATGGGAAATGAAACCTTGGAGCTCATTGCTCTGATGTTCATCTGCTTCATAAAGATCTCCCAGCGCTTTTGCCCTTCCTAGGGTGACAGGTAATCCTGGCCTTGGCTATAGATGCTCACAGCTTAAGGGGGGCTGCATTAGAATCTAAAGATAGCCGTGGGATGAGCGACTGCAGCACGGAAGTCAGTGGGGTTCTGAGGTGAGGCACCAGGCTGTGCGAGTGTCACTTTAACCTTACACAGGCAGCCCGGTAACCGAGCAGCCGCCACAGCAGGAGTAATTCAAACCTTAATTCTAAATTTACTCTGCTGCCTTCTCTGAATAGAAGGACGTTATGCGAGCTGAGCCCAGGAAGATGTCATTCTCTGGTACAACGCCAGGAATGATTGTCTGATTAAGCCCTTGCTCTAACGGCCCCACCGTGGGCTGCGCAGGTGACTCCGCAGTGGCAGCCTCTGGGAGACATCTGATGCCAGGGTTGTCTTTAAATGTGCTGTGTGTTCCTTTTGGACCTGGCTGGTTCCCCTGAGTCCTGGAGTGCTTCAGATCCTGGGTTCTTGTCTGTGCAGCTGAAATCAGTGCTGGTCTGAAAATCCAGAGAAGCTCCCCTGTGTGGCCGTTAGGTGTTGCAGGGGATCATCGGAGGGTGCCTTTCGCAGGAGGTGTTGCACCAGCACAGCTTTCCTAGGTCACAGGGAAGCAACTGCGTTAGTAACGAGCGAGTGTGTGTGCAGTCACTGCATGGCAGAACCCTGTCTGGGGCTTCTGGGCTGGCTCTGCTCCAAATTCCTGTGCATCACCCCTGGGGGCTGCACCAAGCTGCCTTGAGTTCCCACCGCACTCCAGATCCTCCTTGCAGAGACAGCAAACTTCTCCCTTCACCCTGAGTAAGGAGACCCCATCTGCTGCTGCTTCACCCACCTTTGGTGCTCACAGGGTGCTCTGAGGCACTGCGGGATGGCGAAGGTGTGGGGAGGTAACCAGCCATCACCACATCCCAGAGGGCACAGAATGGACACTACAGGATAAACACGAACAGATCAGCACAACGCAGACCCCTCTGTGCTGGACACATGGACAGACACAACCTCCTGTGTGAGGGCCATCGCGGTACAGCAGTTCCTCTCTGCAGGAAGCTCTGGATGCGCTGGCAGAGGGTGTTAAGCACACATTGATACTCATGTCTTCTAGGAGAATGCAGGTAAAGAGGGTTATTCCTGGTGGTAACAAATGTTCTTCTCTTTGGTAGCTCCGCTCCTGAAGACATTCAGCTTCCTGGGCTTTGAGATTGTGCGGCCTGGCCACCCCTCTGTCCCATCACGGCCAGACGTGATGTTCATGGTGTACCCCCTGGACCAGAACTCTTCCTCAGACGAAGAATAGCTACAGCAGGGACGCCACGGTGCCCTGGTGATGCCGTGGAGGGGAGAGGGGGACGTCTCCTGTCCTGAGGAAAGGGAAAACAAGCTTCTGTGGGGCTGACCCTGCATTTCTCATTGTAGATTGGCTGTGTATCCAGAGCTGACTATCGCGTTGAAACGTGTTGCCTAGAGAACTCTACACACATGTAATCACCAAATAGTAAACGGGAGATGGTTCTGAACTGCTCGGCTGCGTGGGGCCGGCCGTGGGGTGCTCAGGCAGCGCAGCAGTGGGTGCAGCGCCGGCTCCTCAGCCTCTCGAAGCCCGTGTTGGCCCTTCCCACCACCTGCTGTGTGCTCAGCAGACAGACTGCGTTTCAGTTCTCAGTTTCAGGCATGTTCAGGGCATCAGGAGGAGCCATGCACCAGTTTAACCGTTAACACTACCGTAAAACCCACGCGTCCTGGCTCTGGGGTGGCTGGCACTGTTCTAACTGCTCTAACCTTTTCATTTTTAAACCTCCTGCTCTTCCAGCATTCGTTTTCAGCAGTCTTAATCTGTCCAGTGTCACCCCTGCACTACTGCAGCCTTCAATAAAAGGGGCGTCCAGATGGACCCCGTGCAGCCAGGGCTGCTTATTCAACAGGAGCCAAGCTCTGGTGGTGCTGGCGTTTCAGAGGGTCAAGCAAATGCTGGGAGTGAAACCTGTGCTCTGCAGGAACACTTCCTTCCCTGCCTGCGGCGCAGTGGTTGAGATGGTCTGAAGTGCCGAAAGCGCTCAGGCCTCCAGCCCAGGATGGGTACAGAGACTGTCACCGCGCCTCAGTCCTCCCTCCTCACCTTCCCAAAGGGGTCTTGAGACTTCAGATGCCAAGCGAGCAGCTGTATCCAAACCAAAGAGGGTTGCTGGCATGGAGGGTGGCTCTGCTGGTCATGGTGGGTGCTCTTCCTGGCCGGGGGCTTTCCCAGGATGGAGGACTGGGGTGGCAGTGTCCACAGCAGCACCCATTTCTACTGCCCCTTCTAATGCTGCAGAAGCTGGTTGTGCTGTGTCTCTGTGCCCTGTGGCTGTGACCTAACTGGCTTTCTCCGAAGGCTGCAGGAGAAGGGAGTGTTTAAGGGCCATGCCTGGAGGCGGCCGGAAGCTCTCCGTGTCCTGGCCGTGTGCCCATGGATTTGTCCTCGTGCTTTGTTGTGTCCTCGCCCATTGGCAGAGGAGTTTGTTAAAAGCTGAAGCCGAGCCATTCCATGAACATCCCAGTTGGTGCTGTCTGTCTGGGGAGAGCGGTGGGGCTGGGCTACAAGGTTGTGTGAATAAATCATCTGAAAGTTGATGTCTCTTCCCCTCCTTCCCCTCTGCTGAAGGAAAAGGCTGGTGCCTCTCTTCCCTCCTCAGTGGGGCCTCAGATCCTGTCTGGTTGAATGCTGGAGGCCAGGCTGCGCTGCTGGGAATGGCTCTGCCGTGGCTTTTCCTGCAGGGTGCTTGGCAACAGCCCGTGGTGCAGACAGAGGAGACTTCGCACCATCTAGATGATCTTTAAGGTCTCTTCCAACTCAAACCTTTTATGATTCTGGCCAGTATCTGAAGGTGGCTCCAGGAAAGCTGGGGAGGGACTTTTTTACAAGGGCTTGTAGGATGAGGAGAAATGGCTATAAACTGGAACAGCAAAGATTTAGATTAGACATTAGGAAGAAATTCTTCACAATGAGGGTGGTGAGGCCCTGGCACAGGTTGCCCAGAGAAGTGGTGGCTGCCCCATCCCTGGAGGTGTTCAGGGCCAGGTTGGATGGGTTCTTGAGCACCCTGATCCAGTGGGAGGTGTCCCTGCCCATGGCAGAGGGGCTGGAACTGGATGGGCTTTAAGGTCCCTTCCAACCCAAGACATTCCATGATTCTATTCCCAGCTGAAACAAGGCCTACAGCCAGGTGGCTTTTGCAATGCCAGGATTTATCCCTCCTTGCGGCTCCTTCCCAGGCTGCGCCAGGGCCCTGCTGCCACCCCATGGTGCTCGGCTGCTGGCACAGCCTAATGGGATGGCGTGGGAACCACTTTGCTCCTTCCTTACTGGTAAAATCTACTGGTTCTGGGAGCTCAGAATCCTGAGCTCGTTAATCCACTGTGGTTATTGGGCTGTGCCAGTGCTGCTCTGCCAAGGACCAAACCTTTCCCTGCTTTGGCTCAAGCAAGCATGGTCAATTGTAAATGTCTAGGATCATCAAGTGTCTCCAGAAATACCCTCTTTCCAGAAAAACCTTATGGTGATTTGGATTTCTCTGGGAGCTGCACAGGTCACTCCTCTACAGATGTCACCCTGGGGCTTGCCAGGTGTTGGCCCTGGGGCGCCTGTTCCTGTGTGTGTCAAACTTGGGGGTCCTCACCTGAGCTGTCACAGCCCAGCTCAGTTGCAGCATCCCCAGGTGGAGGGGCCAGATCTGGGTGGGTGGGTGCCAGGAGCAGTGTGGCTGCTTGTGCCCTCTCAGATGCCCCAGGGATGAGGTCCCCCCGCAAGTCCCATCTGGGGCCAAAGGACTGGAATTGGGCGGAGCAGGAAGAAAAAGCCACCCTCACAGGTTTGTGATTGTCTCTTAAAAAGATTTATTCTCTCTCCTCGCCTGAATGTACAAAGGTGAGAAGAGCACAGTTTGTATATATATATATTTATATATATATATATAAAAAAACAAGGAACTCGGTAATAATGTACACTTTACAGAGGGCAGGAAGACTGAAATGAAACCCAACACAGCAATGGAAACAAGAGCTATAAACACTGAGGGTCTGACGCCTGGCCGGCCACTGGTAGGTATCCCATGGCTTGGGAACTGCACCCCATGGCTCAGGAGCTGCCCCACAGCTCAGGAGCTGCCCCAAGGGCAGCACGACCCAGGACAGCATCAGACCTCAAACCTAGTCTGCATAAACCATTTTTTCAGTTAACACCTACAGGGAGACTCAAATGGGACCCAACTGGGAGCAGATCCCCCGACCGCCCCCCAGCAATGCCTGTGCACCCCTCACCCTGCCCGCCCTTCTCTGCGCCCCTTGAGCCACCGGTGGGCTCTGCTGGACCAGGATGTTGCTCCCCGCTGGGATGCAGGGCTACCCTGATGTCCCCAGCTGAGCGTCTGCACGGAGGGGTCCTCAGCATCGCCCTTGTCCCTGCGGAGCGGGCTGGGCCCCTGGCTCCGTCTCTGGGCAAAGACAATGAAGAGTGGAAGGAAGATGAGTGGAACACCACAAGTCGGCTGGGTAGTCGTGCTGCCGACACCTGAACCGGGGCCAAGACCGGTGGGCGCCTCCTTTCCAACTGGGTGAACTGGGATGGAGGAGAACGGGGCAGGGAGGGAAGAAAACAAAACCCAAAACAACAGCTTTCAAACAATCGCTTTTTACAGTATGTACAGAGCCCGGCGGGCAGAGCATCCCGGTACAGCAGCCCCTGAGCTGGTGCGACGCGGAAGGACACACACCCAAGAGCGCCGGCACACGAGGAGCGCGGGGCGGCTGTGGGGCCGAGGTAGAGCAGCGGCTCTGGGGAGCAGAGGACCAGAAAGCCCCTGTCCTGGGAGCAGCCGGGAGCGGGAACCGGCTTCCTCCAGGGCCTGGTGCCTGGCACAAGGCCGGAGCGGGGCTGGCACAGCCTCTGGCAGAGCCTAAGTGTGCTTGTTCCTCGCTGGACTCTGCCCGGGGAAGCTGGACACAAGGGGGGGCCACGGGCAGAGCCCCCACGCAGAGGGGCTCAGGGAGCACTCGCTGAGGCAGAGGAGAGGCTGGGGTTTGCACCCAGCTCAGAGCCGCCTTGAAAGCTGCGGGCAGGAGCCTCCAGCAGCTCTGGCCCCTGCGCAGAGGAGCCCTGGCAGCCACGGGGTGATGAGTGCAGCCCCACCGAGCCCCCATGCCCCAGGCACAGGTGGCTGTGCTAGGGCTGGCCCCAGCCCCCCAGCTCCCCAGTGCCAGTGGCCATGCACCAGCAGCTCCCACCCGTGTGGGTGCAGAGCGGCAGGAGCTGTGGGGTGCAGGATGGGCTATGGGACTGGTGGGCTGTGCCCCACAGCGAGCACCTCCCTGTGCCCCATGCTGCCTCCAGCCAGGCTGACCCCCATCCCCAGCGCCCGTGTGAGCCAGCCCTTCCTTTCCTGAGACCGTGGAGCTCGCCCTGGCAAGAAGCATGTGGATACAGCGCCCAGTCCCGTGGCGCTCGGCCCCAGCCTGGAGCAGCGGCTCACAGAGACTCGCGGGGTCCCAAATCCATTGAGAAACCTCAGTGCTTCCGTTTCCTCTTCATATGCACCGGGCAGGCCATCACCCCCACCCCGAGCACCGGTGCCCAGGAGAATAAGTATTTCCACAGGTACCAGCTGGCCAAGGGGAGGGTGTGTGAGGGAGTCAGTGTGTGTCCAACATGAGGGGAGAAGACACAGTCTGCCTCAGCTCCCAGCAGGAACGTCGAGCAGAACAAGTGACACCATTCAACTGATGTCTAACGGAGTCTCCAGCACTTCCCCATGTAAGCCAGCCACATGTCTCGTCCAGCCCAGGCATCCCGGCACCTCACCTCCTGCACGACCCAAGCACAAGTCAGTTCCCATCGCCGGCCAGACCTTCAGCACCCCCACTGCAGCCCCGCCAGGCCATAGGAGCAGAGCCTTACCGTTCTCACCTCCGCGGAGGTGGGTAGAGGGAGGGGGCAGAGCCTTGCTGGCTGGCAACGATGGCTGTGGAGGAGAGACCTGCGGAGGAGAAGCAGCATTAGGAGCCGGCAGCTCAGGATGGGCACTGGAAAGCTGGAAAGCACCGGATTTGGCCAAAGCAAAGCCCCGCACAAGGGCCCAGGCAGCTCCAGCTCTGGCCCAAGGCCGGGCTCTCACCTGTTGCATAGGGCAGGTTGTACTGCGCCGGCAGCAGCGAGTACCCGAGGTGGTGGTGGTGATGATGCGTTGAGAGCAGGCGCTGAGACGGGGAGGTGCGGGGCCGGTCGGTGCTGCGCTCTCCCCCACCAGCTCCTCCAACGCTGCTACAGCTCCCGCCGCCTCCCACCACCCCGCAGCCACTGCGGTCCCGCTCCTGAGATGTTTTCTCACTTATCTGGAGAGGAGAAAGCAGACACACGCTGAAAGATGCTACACCAGGGCAGGGCAGCATTGTACCCATGCTGGGCCCTCGAGGCTGCTCTATTGGGATCATTCTCCCTGCCTCTGCCCAAATGCTCCCTATGACTGCCAGGCGATGATGGGATGGCCGGTGACCAGCCCCAGAGCCGCAGGGCCGACACAGGTCCTGTTTCAGGCAGCTCCTTCTTGCTGCTGCACTGGCCCAGCACAGCCCAGGAAGAGCTCCTGACTTCATGCTTCCCTAGGATGGAGATGGCTCCTGCATCCCACCCACCAGCGCCATGGCTGAGGACAAGCGTCACCCAGTCACTGCAGGGCCCGGAAAAGCCCCAGTGGTTCCTCCAGGTGGAGGTGCAGGTGTTGCTTGTCCATCCCAATGGGGTTGTGCCGCGGGATGACTCTGAGGCCCCAGGTATCTCACCGCAGCCATAATTGCAAAAATCATCCAGGCTCTGGGCTGGTCACAGGATCCAGGGGTCAAAGCTTGTGCATGGAGCTGGGCAAAGCCCAGCTGACCCTCACCGTGGGAGATTTGCTCTTGTAGTGGCTGGCGTGCTGCTGCAGGATGTCCAGGGCCTTGGATTCCGAGCTGGATTTACAGCTGACGCTGGGGCTAGCTCGGGACTTGTCACTGTCATCGCTGCCAGATGCCTTGCTCCCATATGGAGAGAAGGAGTAGCTGGAGGGTAGGTAAGATCCTAGGGGGAAAGAGACAACAGTCAGGGTGCAAGTCGGCTTTGCTGCAGCACAGCTGGAGCACGCGGCTCTGTATGTGTACCTCCAGCACTGAGAGGATGTCCTGCAGGCATTCCCTACTCCTGGAGCAGGGAAGCCTGGGAAGGGACGTCCCTGAGAGGCCCCCGGCAGCCTACCTGGGTAGTTCTGCATCATGACAGTGGGCATGGCGCGGTAGCTGGGGTGGTTGGGGTCATATGACTGGCTGTAGGAGTAGCCGTGCATGTAGGGGATGTAGGACTGGTGCTGCGTGAGGGGTGACGACACGGGGACGTGGACGCTGGGTCTGGGGTCCTTCCCCACCAGACGAGCCTCCTCGGTGGGGGTCAGCTTGCACTCGGAGCTCGTGCTCTCCTTCCCATCCTCCTTGGACGTGGCTTCTTTATTTCGGTTTCTTTCTTCCTTAAGCTTTCGGTCCCTCTCCTCTTTCCACCGCTCGTCCTCTGTCTTGATGTCCGAGTACTTTGCCGGGTACACGTAGGTCCACATCCGGGGCTCCGCTTCCTGCAAGAACCAGCCAACCATCAGAGCAGTGACCTCTTCCCCACCCAGCATTCCCTGAAACAAGGGGAGGAGACCAGGAACCCCACTCCCCTTCCCTGGGCTCTCCTTGGCTCATCCATGGCCTCCCAGCCCCAAAGGAACCTCACGAGGTCCCATCAGGAGCAGAGGACAATGCATGTTCTCTGCTGTGGTGGCCCCAGCCAATCCCTGCAGCAGAGCCATGGGGTTCTCCTCCAGGAGAAAGCCTACAGCTGGGCAGCGGGCAGGCATTACCTGTCTGTACCAGAGCACAGGGTCCACCTCTGCTTGCCGGCCGCACTCAGAGCCAGCCTTCGTCTCAGCAGCCTCCTTCCCAAGGTGGCTGGCCTCGCTCAGCTTCACCTTCAGCCCCTCAGCACCCTGGCTGCCAGACAGCTTGGACGAGTCCTCCAGCTTGGGGATGATGACAGATTTAGCCATGTCTGGTCCTCCCTGCTCCTTGGCCTTGCTCAGCCCCGACTTGACAAGGTCCGTGAGGCTTGGGGCCTTGGTGAGCGTTGGGGGCATGGGTGGCTTCTGTTTCCACTCCTCTTTGAGTGCTGCTTCTCTCTCCTTCAAGCCCAGCTCTGCTTTCTTCTCCAGGCCTCGCTGCTGCTGCTGCTCCAGGCTCTGCCGCTGCTTCTGTTGCTCCTCGTACTGCTGGCGGTAGGCAGGGTTGGTGCTCAGGAGGTGAGCGTGGTAGCCCTGCTCGTTGTAGCCGTAGGGTGGCACGTAGGCGTACTGGTTGTAGTAGAGGGACTGCATGTACATGTTGGGACGCTGCTGGATGACCGAGGGCTGCTGGCTGGAACCGCCAAGCTCTGTCTTCTTCTCCTCACAGCCCTCGCTCTTCACCTTCACCTCAGGGTTCTCCTGTTCCTCATCCTTCTTCAGCTTCAAGGCCTGTGCCTCGGCTGGAGCCTGGCTGCCGGGGTTCAGGGGCCCTGGACTTGCCTGTGGGTACCCAGGGGAGTAGTAGGTGTCGAAGCCTTGATAGTAGGGAGACTCTTTGCTCTGTGGCTGTGGAGGGAAAAGAGCTTTTTTGGCGCCTTCCTTGACCAGCTGCTCAGGATCCTTTGCCTTCATGCTTTCCAGCTTGCCCTCCCCATCCTCCCCAGCATCGGAGATGTCCGAGTAGGCTGGGCTGTTGGTCTTGACGGAGCTGGCCTCTGCGCCATTCTGGGTGACGACGTGCAGTGGGGTCATGGGCTGCGCTGGGTTGGCATTCTCCAGCCTGCTGGTGCCGCCGATGGAGGGGCTTGGCGCGTTGTCAGTGAAGCTGTAGATCTTATCTGCCTCAGCCTTGATGCTGGCGAGCCGGCTCTGGTGGGGGTCAGAGGAGCCATTCAGTAGTCCCTCACCTTTCGTTCCCAGGTCGCTGGATTCCCCCCGGAAAGGACTCTTCCCTTCCTCTGCTCTGCAGGCTTTGCCCGGAGTTAGAGGGTTTTCTGTCTCCTTGGGCTCCTTCTTCTTCTTGTCCTTCTTCTTCTTCTCCTTGGAAGGGGTGAGGGCGGGGTTGACCGTGAAGGGCTCGCCCATCACTGTGGGCTTGGGCTGGATGGGTTTGAGCTGTGGACTGCTGGGCATGGTTTGGACAACAGTGGTGGCAAGGCCCGCAGAGGAGCCAGGGCTGGCTGCAGTGAGGGTGGCCGTCTGGAAGGTGTAAATGGGTTGCGGGGGGATGGCCGGCGCAATGGGTCTGGCAGACTTCAGGCTTTTGGAAGGGATCTTCTCCGGCTTAGCACCAGACGCTTTCTTAGATTTGTCTTTGTCAACACATCGCTTCTCCAGAGAGTCAAAGCCATCGTTGCTTGTCTCATCAGCCACCGAGGGACCATCCTCAGAACCGTCGTTGGACAGAGCACCCGGGTCCGTGTCTCCTTCCCCACCCAGCTTTTTCTTGCAGGGTGCCTTGGTGCTGAACTTGCCGGATGGAGAGGGGCTGTGGGGCTCCATCAGGCGCACCTTGGGGGTGGCTGAGCGGGCTGGTGAGAGCGAGCCCTTCTGAGCAGCAGCAGCGCCGTTGCAGCTCCCAATGTCTGCGTGCAGGGAGGGCTCCTCGCC
This sequence comes from Tapera naevia, assembly GCA_033556795.1. Lineage (NCBI taxonomy): Eukaryota > Metazoa > Chordata > Aves > Cuculiformes > Neomorphidae > Tapera > Tapera naevia. Next base: position 1,459,318 of record JAUMJJ010000353.1, read on the forward strand.
GTACTCACTGTCCACATCTGCCTCCAGCTTGCTGTCGTCATCGGTGTGCGCGTGGGCCTGGTGGTACTTCAGCCCATTGATGTGCTTGTACTTCTTGTTGCAGTTGGGGTGGGGACAGTCAATGAGGATGGGAGAAGGGCAGTTCCGGTCAAGGACAGCCTGCTCCACCTTGACCGTGGTGGGTGGCACAGCTGCCGAGCCCATCGAGTTCGTGCGGATGCGTTTGCTGCCCTTGGAGTCCTCCGAGCTGGAGTTCAGCTCCATGTCGGAGAGGGGTTTGCTCTTACGCTTGGTGACAGAGGAGGGACTGGCCTTCACGTCCTCCGTTGCACCGGGAGGCGTGCGGTGGTCCGAGGAGTTCTGGCTGCCCCGGCGGCCTTTGCTGTTGGCTCCCGCCCGGGTCTTGCTGCTGCTGCTGGTCCCTTTGCTGTCCGAGGCGGCGGTGGTCTCGTTGACCGGTGTGTTGCTGTTGGGGCGCATGCGCTTGCCCCTGCCCCGGCCGTTGCGCATCTCCAGGTCGCTGGTGGGAGAGTCACAAAACCTGCAGGAGGAAGACAAGGAGGTTTTAACGGAGAGACGGCCATGCCAGGCTACACCCAAGAGAGCCCCTCGCTGTTTGATCCAACAGCCTTTTCCCCTCTCTGCAAGAGCTCCATCAGTTCAACCAGCTCTAGCCTCCAGGGCTGTGACTGCAGGAGCATGGAGCTGCGGGAGCAGCTCGGTTGGGCACGGAGGAGATGCTGACCCCAGAGGGCAGAGCATGCCGGGTGCCATGGGGACCCCACAGGTTTGGGGCTGCGCCCAGGGGAAGAGGCTGAGATGGCGTGGCTGGACCCACCGCCTGCTTACCGGGGAGGCGCCCAGTCATGCTGCGTGCAGTCCAGCAGTGTCCCCACGTAGGTCTTGTTCCTCCAGGTGACGTTCACCACCAGCATACCTGCAAGGTGAGGGGGGAGAGAGGTGAGAGGGGCCAGACGCAATCCCATCCTTCCCTGGGTGCTGGAGCAAAGGGGGATCCACCCCTGGAGCCAGACAGAAGGAATGAATAACTCAACTCTGAGGTCTGACAATGACAGACAAACAGCCTTGGGAGAGGTGAGACCACGGGTTCTGGGCTGGAAGGGCACCAAGACAGCAGCTGGAGACCCCTGGCACATCCCCTCTCTTGGCATAACTCCAGCCAGCATCCACCCAGCCTCTCCTCCTTCAGCGGCTCCATGCTATTCCCTGTTCTCATGGAGATGCTAAACCCAGCGACTCCCAACAGGCTGCAAGGTCTGAGGAGGGCCTGAACATCTGCGTTGGCTCCACGGGGATTGCATGGGGTAGGGAAGATGCTCCCAGGGAGAGAGGGCTGCGATCCCCCCCAGGGGAGACACAGACCCGCCCCCACAGCACAGAGCAGCAGAACTCTCAGCAAGGCGATGGCCCCCTGAGCCCCTTGGCCTTCTGGAAAAGGCCACCATCGCCACTAGATGGCAAATGGAGCCCAGCATCCCCATGCAGTACCCACCTCCTGCAGGAACAACCAACCCTGGGTCGCTCCTGCACCCTGTGGGCACCCATCAGCCTGTGTCTCCACCTGAAGAACCATCCCCGGGGCTACATCTCATCTCAGCATGGAGCCAAGACATCAGGCCTTGGGAAAAGCTGCTCGTTTCAGTTTTTCCATGCCAGTTCCGGAGGAGAAACAGCCTGACTTCCCCCTGTACTGAGGATGTGGACATCAACCTCTCCCCTTCAGGGTTGGGGGGTCTTGGTCAGCATCACTTGGCTTTGTGGAGATGTTCCTCCCCACTCCGATTGCCGCCAAACTAATTGGACTGGGAGTGGAGTCCATTGCTCGGAACCAGGTAACACCCAGGAGACAGGAAACTTGTTTGCAAGGGATGATGAGTGTGGTGAGGCAGCCCCGGGAGACAGATGGAGCAATGGGAGCCCAGAGCAGCTGCACCTGAAGCACCTTCATAAATCTCAGCCCACATCCCTGCTGTGCGGTGCCAGCTGCAGGGGGGACAATATACAGAGCCAAGGGCCAGCACTGTCCTGCTCCAGAGGCTCCATGTAAACAAGCCCTGTATTCCGGTGCTCGGCAGCCGAAGCCAGAGCCCCCACTGATGTCACCAGGAGCAGCCACTGATGTGCCCCAGGGAGCTGGGCGTGAGCCGTACTCCTGCCTGCTCAGGAGAGCTCAGTGATTGATCAAACGGCCTCTGTGCGGAGCTGGCAGATGCTTCGAGCACGATAAGTGGTGCCTTAGCGCTCCTCCAGCGCCCTGTGCAGCCAAGCCAGTGGACAGCAGACATGGAGCAGCAGCGGTGGGGGAGCACTGGGAATGGTACAGAACAAAGCTCCTCTTCCCTACATTGATACAGGGGGTTCTCCTCACCCTTCGGTGAAAGGGGAGAAGGGCACAAGGCTGCAGCCTCAAACACTGGCAGCCCTCATGATGCCAGGGAACGAGATGCCCTGTCATCGAGTGGTGCTGAATGGTGCTCCCACCCGGATCGCTGATCTGCAGGTGAGAGCAATCACAGCTGCACTGTCACAGCTTTTGGAGGCTTCAGAGTGGCACATTGAGCCTGCGTGTTGGCTCAGCAACCTTGGAGGGGATTTACAACCACTCATCACTTTAGGAAAAGCCATTAAAGCAAAGAAGAAATTCATATTCCCACTCCTTGCTGCATTAGCCTCAAAACCTCCCCTCCCGCTCTGGGTCTGAGTGCGCCTGGCTGCAAAGGCCAGAGCGTGAGCGGAGGGGATGGCACAGCCCCTCTGGAGCCCCACAGCTCCCTGTAAGCAGGGCAATCCCGGCACATTCGCTGATTAAAACATCCCTGGGGGCTGCACGGAACGGCACAGCAGCATGTTCAACACACAAAGCCATCACAGCTGGGCTCGGGCTTCCTCACAGATACAGTGAAACCCTGAGGCCCTGGCCCTCGCCCTCCAAGCCTCCCTATCCTCTCCCAATCCATTGCATTTCTTTCCTGTTCCAAGCAAGGATGTGTCCACGCTGGCATATGCAGAGCCCAAGAACACACACACTCCATCCTTCCCCAGGAAATGTTGGCAGGAGAGCAATCCAAAGCCCTGGAGCGCACAGAGCTCAGTCACAGGTGACCTGCAGCTGCCCCAGCACAGAGCAGAGGAAGGGATGCAGATGGGAGTTTTGCTGCCATTTTCTGGGTGCTGCCACACTGGGATCCTCACTACTCGCTTTCCATGTCAGACACCAGCCTGATTTGGCTGCCAACGGCACTGATGTGGCACCAGGAATCCATCCGCTCTCTGCAGGTGGAGGAGAGGAGGTGACGCATTCCAAACCTGGTGATGCCAAGGGGAATGGAGGAGGCCCAGCAGCTGATGAGGCAGCAAGTGGAGTCATGCCTTCCTGTGTAATTCTATTAGTTAAAAGTTTCTGCCAATGGAAATTGCTCCTAATGGAATGAGGGGAAGCGACAGTGTCCTGGGCACAGCCATGGGAGAACACCTACAACTAGGGCAAGAGCAAACTTCATCCCAGACCCAGTCTGGGGCAGCAGTGCAGCAGAGACCACAAACCTGGTGGTGGGACCCCCTCGGGATGCCTTGGGTGGCAGTCACGGCCTTGCAACAGGTTTTTCAGCTGGTGGAGAGGACGCAGCTGATGCTGGAAGCAGTAGGGATGTCCCATCTGAGATGGGTCAGCTCCAGTTTCCCCTTCTGAAGTTGCTGCAGTGTTGTCAGGCTTTAGGAACCATGATTTCCTGATGCCAGGGACACAGGAGCTGTTTTCTACCAAAGGGAGCTCTGGCTGAAGAGCTGCATCACCCTGCTCTGCCCATCCCTGCGGGAAGGGAAGCTCTGCAGCCACCTGAGCCCACATTCGCTTTCGCCCGCATGCAGAGAGCAATGTGGATCCCGTCACCTGGGCATCACGCGCTGCTTACGCGCAGCAGCTTGCAAACAAGTGCACATGGAGCAATGACCATGGGAGCCCAGGGGACACGTCTGACACATCCAGTTTTCAAGGAGGCATCGTGCTTCCAAGAAGAGATGCCCATTGCCTGAGAGAGGCGGGAACGGCTTGAAACAAGACCCAGAAGTGCCCACAGCAACCTGCTCGGGGAACTGGGACACAAGTGGGAGCCTTCCCATGGGGAGAAAGCAGCTGCTGCAGATGAGCCAACAAGCTCCTCTCCACCACTGGAGAGGACACTGGATACAAGGGGAGCACTGCCAGAAAAACCTTTCCAAATCAACCACTTCACCAAACCTCTTGCAATTAAACCCCTGGGCTCACTCCAGCTGCTCTCATTAACCCTGTGTGAGCAGTCAGGATCTGCAGATTGGGATTCACCAGCCCCACAAGGGGAAGGACCCACTCCACTGGTCCTGCTGCCTTGGGGTTTTTCCAAGGGGTCTGGTGAGGCCACAGCACCACACGGAGCAGGAGGAGAGGTGGATCCCTCTTGGTGATGGTACCAGAGTCCCTCAGGAGATGGGATAGTCTCCAGCCACACGGGTGTGCTCACCCGTGCTGAAAGCATGTCACTTGGATTTGCAGACATACTCCTGGTGCAGCTTTCTCCTCTGAATCCTTCAGGTGAGGGTAGATGCCCACTGCATCCCTGCGCATTTCACGAGCTCCAGCTTTGGACACGCACATTCATTATCTCCTCCAGCACCTCCCCAACCTCTCTGTTAACAATGGGAAGGCAGGAGAGATGCCAGCCAGGAAATGGGGATGGTTTCACCCCAAGAGATGCTGCTACGCCAGGAGCCAAACCGCACAGCCGACCAGCAGTGCCCAAAGCCAACGGCAGGATTTGTCTTCTGCAGCACTGGCCATAAAAGTCATCACTCCCAAAAGGGGCAACGAAGCAGCAGCCGGCAGCGAAGGATCTCTGTGCAAGTTCATCGCGTTACTGCAGACTAAAAATAGCCTGGCTGCGGGAGATGAGCGGGTGCCTCCGGGCACACTCCAAAACCAGGGCTGCGGGAGTGACGGGGAACGCGGGTGGACAGGCAGATGGGCTGCAGAGCTCCATGTTGGGGTGAATAGAAGAGGAGGGAGAAGGATCAGCACGGTTCCTACATCACTGCTTCTCAGCCAGTATTTGGGAGGATGTTTTTGCGTGCAGAGATGCTCCCTCGGTCCCTCCTGGCATGGGTGCTTGGGCTGCTCTGCCCACCATGAGCCTCTTCTCCCGATTCCCACAAAGTCCAAGCTCTCATCGACTTCTCTGCCACCCATAGGGAGCCTGGGATTTTCAGCAACCTCTGCAGCTCCAGGGCTTTTGGGATCACACCAGATTGGCAGCTGTTGCAAGAGCAGCAGGAAAACCACTCTTACAGCTCCTGGCTGCCTCAGTCTAGATAAGCTTTTCCATAGGGAACAGATGGTGAAGCAGAGAGGGCAGAGGAGTGCGGAGGTCCCCATCCCAAGCCAGCATATCCTAGCTTCCTCCAGTATGGTCCATGCACTCCTCTCTTTCCAAGTAGCTTAAATCACAATGCTTTTCCCAACGGGAGCCATTTCAGTGTTCACTGCATCCCATAACAGCACTCAGTCCTGCGCCAGCCACCGTTTCCAAACCAGTTTCCCAGCAGGGAGAGAGGAAAGGCAAATTGGGTTCAACCCATCTTCCCAAAGCACAGGGTGAAAAGGGAGCTGCTCCTGGGAACACAGGTTTCAGTTCAGCTTCCATTGGAGATAACGCAGATGCAGTGAGAAGCAGCCAGTGGATAAAGGCCGAGAGCCTCGTTCTTCACACACAATAGCGATGGAAGAGCAGGAGCAGATGTTCAAGAGGAGCTTCGAGGTACCTGGCTGAGATGAACAACCACCTGGCCTCCACCACTGCTGCTCTTTTCTCATTTTTGTGACTCCAGGCTCCATTTCTGCTTCCAGACCCCATCCAAAGCCAGACACAAACATGAGGAGCTCACCCTGTGCCTCCCAGAGCAGAAACTCCAGCACCCCTGGGATGGAGGGAAAGCCAGGTTCCAGCACTCCCCGTGGTCCGCTAAGCCACCCATTCATCCCTGCACTCCTTGGCAGAGCCCCAGCAGCAACGAAAACCCATCAAAGGACCTGGGAAAGCAACCCAAGATGAGCTCCAGTGGAAACAAAGATTGGATTGGCTTGGCAAGAGAGCTGAGCGCCTGATCTCCTGTTGAGAAGATTTTGAAAGCTCTGCTGGGGTTTTTTAATCCAGCAGGAGATTTCTGCCGCCTCCCAGGGCTGGAGTGGTTTTGTGTCAGCCCTGTGGGTTGCCAAGCAGAAAGGAAGACAGCTCCGCTGAGTTGCTGTGCAGGCTGGCACGGCTGTTCCTCTGGCACCTCCAAAGCAAGTTGGCTCTTGCAGGAAGGCAGAGAAAAGGCAGCTGGGATTTTCACCTGCTGCTGGGCACAAGGATACTGCAACGCAAGTTTCAGCCTGTTCCTCCCTTTGCTGGACAGATGAAGGGCTCCTCTGTGGCCTGGCCACCCAGAAGGCCTCCCTTTGTGGAGGAGTTCCAGAAACGTGTGGCCATGGCACTTGGGAGGGACATGGTTTACTCAGCACGGTGGGGTTGGGCTGACGGTTGGACTGGATGAGCTGAGAGGGCTTTTCCAAACTTAATAATTCCATGATTCTGTGGTGTGAGGAAAGCCCAGGATGTGTCAACAAGCAACACAGCCAGGGCATGTGAAAGAAGGGATTGCCCTAACCCCAAAATGACAATGCAGGAGAGTGGAAAGCTCTCCAGTGCCACTTACCGTCCTCTGTCTCCTGCCAGACGATGCCCTCCAGGTTGACACTGGTCCCAGGCTCGCAGGGTCCCAGGCACTCGGGCTCGGTGGCCAGGGCAACATCGCAGGTGTTGACCCCCACTGAGCGGGTGCGCACCATGATCTGCTCACAAGGCGATGAAATGTCATTGTTGACAACCGGGACGAGGAGATGCAAGGGCAGCACTGCAGGCGTAGAGACTGGAGACTCCATCTGTGGGGAAGGAGAAACACACCGGTCACAATAGGGAACATAGGAAGGAGAGCAAGTACTGACACGCACCTGCGTTCCTGGAGAACCACAAGCCCAGCGCTGCCACCTTCTCAACACCAGTGCCAGCAGGCAGCTCAGATCCCACGCCCCATCAGAAGACAAGGATCTCATGGCTCTCTCCCACCCTGGCATGCCTGTACCCACGTAACCCTAAGGAGCTGGTGCTTTGCAGTCACACAGATCACACCCAAGTCTCTCCACAGAAGGTATCTGCTCTCCTGCTTGGAAGAGCGAGCACCAAGTTCCTTCCCCAATGGCTTTGGCTGGGTGCGGTTGCTTTTTGGCTATCGCTCAGATGTTAATGCAGTCAATGACTTTGGACCTCATCAGGAGAAAAAATTTACAGGCTTCTGCTCAACTGGCAGGACAGGACCAACAAGTAGCAGTCTCCCTCCAGCGCACATGAAAACCAACATCCTCCTCCCAAATTCACCCTGTGACCACCTGTGGATGCAGGCTTTCAGATCATATCCCTCTTCTCTGCGCCAAGTATCTACTTCAGAGCCTGATCTGGCCAACGGCTGAACTGACCATGCCAGGCACCACACTCTCCTTGCGCATGGAAACCACATCTCACGGCCAAAGCTGGGCTTGGAAAGCCAACAAGCCAACACACCAAGTGAAACTGTGGCCAAGTCACCCTGTGCTGGCGAGCCAAGGTCCCTGGCTGCTCTGCCATGCCAGCAGATCACAGCAGTGTTAGGAGAAGAGCGGCTGATGGGCTGCTTTCACTGCTGGTCAAGGGAAGGGTGAGATGGAGACCTTCCAGTCCTTTAGTGTTCACCAGCCAAGTGAGCCATGGTCAGCTGGCCCATCACCTCAGCTCATATGGATACACAGCAGTGCTGGAGCCAGCTGCTCTCCTCTCTTTATGGTTTATGGTCTTGGTAAGATCCTGAGCCACCTCAGAGAAGCAGATGAAGGAACTCACATCACCAGCTACCGCTGACCTGGGTTTCGAAGCATGCAGCACCATACAAAGACGTCTTTCTGAGCCTCTGCCGAGGAGACACCACTATAACCCCGGAGAGGCCAAACTTGCTGGCCACCAGGGGTGGACAGGGACATCAGCCCACAGCCACTTCCGACCTTGCTGCTGGCTGTCCTTGCCCAGAACTGCCTACAACCCCAAAAGCTCAGACTCCCACACAGAACCAGACCCGTCCTGACCCACTGCCAAAATGATCCATTCCCTCTCTTGCTCCTGCATCTCCGTTCTTTAGGTGAGATAAGCAACTCTAACAGAGGCTGGGCACACCAAGCCTGCCTGCCCCACCAGTGTGGTGGCTGGAGCATCACATCTCCCACCCACTCGTGTCCCCACAGACCCTCTCCGCATCCTCAGCAACACAGACACCCCCACAAGAGAACAAGGTGTGAGACACAGATCTCTCTGCAGGAGAGCGGAGTGGAGGAGATCCCCTCCACCCAGCAGCGTCTGCCTGATCCTACACGGGTGGCTGCAGGCAGGGGACACCAAAATGACCCTGCAGAGAACTCGGAGATCTTCTGGCTCTGTCAGGGCAAGTGGATTTGCAGGAGAACACAGAGGCCCTATTGCCCGCATGCCTGCATCCCTCTCCTCACCCTCCTGCAGCCATTCTCTCCAGGTGCTTCCCCTCCACTGAGCACTGAAGATGGCCTGGAGGCAGCTGGGACCACAAGGTCCTCTCTGTCAGTAGCACAGTTCCTGCTCCACAGCTCTTTTCCCTCACACCAGCAGGCACAGCTCTCCTCTGGGAGCCCATCCCCAGCTCTCTATCCTTGCCCATCTCCAAGGCTGCCCCTCCTGAACATCCTTTGTGTTCCTCACAGCAGCTTTCCCATCACAAGGAACATGCTTTTCCCTCCACCAAGGACAGAGGTGGAACAGAGCCAAGCCCAGGCAGCAGCAGCAAGAGCACTGCTCAGAGGGGAAACAGCAAATTCAGCGCCAGGTCAGTGTGATGCCGAGGGCGCCGTGCAGTGCCAATGCTGGGGAATGGGCTCCAGGTGGATCTTTAAAAGCCACCCCTCATCAGAGCCCACACTGGAAGGTGAGCGCTCCCCGTTACTGCCCTGGCCTTTACTCCTCCAGCCCTGCTGGGCACCTCTCTGGCGGTTTTGTCACTGGGGTCTCACATTTGGTTGGAAAAGACCTTTGGATCATCAAGTCCAACCACACTGTCCACTACTAAACCACCCATGAGAAGCTCATCTACCCATCTTTCAAATCCCTCTGGGGATGGTGAGTCAAGACCTCCCTGGGCAGCCTCTGCCAGTGCCTGACAACCTTTTTGGTGAAGAAATGTTTCCTGATGTCTAATCTAAACCTCCCCTGGCACAACTTGTGGCCATTTTCTCTCATCCTATCACCTGCCACTTGGGAGAAGAGACCAGCATGCACCTTGTTACAACTTCCTTTCAGGTAACTGTAGACAGTGATGAGCTCCATCACCCTGGGGGCAGTGGCCCAGGGATTCAGAACCGTTTGGCTTCCTTCCATCCTGCGACAGCACTCCTAGCACAGCGCAGGAGAGTTTAATTACAGCTCCAGCTCTGCTAATTATCGCCCTGTCTCATCTGTGACGGCTGTTGTGCCACGGTGCAGAAGAAGCAGCTGGCTGAGTGCTCTGACAAGCACAGTGGCCGGCAGGGATTCCACATCTCACCCTCCTGCTCCCTCACCCAAAGCTCCGCAGCACAATAAGGCTGCTCCAAGGGTGAGGGCAGGAGCGGAGCCACTTACTGGGACCCAGCCCAAAAAAGTCAACAGCCACACTAGAAGAAGAGGCAGATGCATCAGTCCCTGACCTCACTCCCCTCTGTCTGTGCCTGACCTCCTGATGCCAGGGCTTTTCAGCCTCCTGTCTTCTCGAGGACCCTGATCTGCCCACTGGTGGCTGCAGGATGGATGGGATGGCCCTGGGGCAGCTCTGCCAGACGCTCTCACCATCAGTAGGGGTCCACCTCCCTCCCTCAGGCCAGCATCCAGGGGCAATGCCGGCATCAGGGCTGCGGGGCAGCGCTCAGCACCTCCTTGTGCATCCCCTCCCTGAGCGAGGATGGAGCTGGAGCCAATCCCCAGCTTCCCAAAGCAAGCCCTGCACCCTCCGGCCTTCAACACCAACACATCCCATCCCCTGAGCAAAACACTTAGCACTCCTGGGCCCTAAATGCCCTTTTTCTCGTTCCTTGACGGGAGACTCCAAGGTTAAACACTGACAAGCGCAACCATGGCCACTCTGCGCTGGCTGCTGAGCAAGGGTAGATGTTAGACAGGGTGAAGCTTCCTGCTTCCCTGCCGGCATTGGCTGCCTACTGCATCCCCCTCCTGAGCATCCTTTGTGTTCCTCACAGCAGCTTTCCCATCACGAGGAACATGCTTTCCCCGCCACCAAGGACAGAGGTGGAACAGAGCCAAGCCCAGGCAGCAGCATCAAGAGCATTGCTCAGAGGGGAAACAGCAAATTCAGCGCCAGGTCAGTGTGATGTCGAGGGTGCCATGCAATGCCAATGCTGGGGAATGGGCTCCAGGTGGGTCTTTAAAAGCCACCCCTCATCAGAGCCCACAATGGAAGGTGGAATGGGGTCCTGTATGAAGGGAGAGATGTAAACAAAGCAGCTCCTGCCATCTTAGAGTTGTGCCAGCACAGCTTTATTAGCATCAGCCGCCACTAAGGAGACATCACAGCAGCAATGAGCTAACAGGGGGAAGAGAAGAGGGCACAACAAAACCAAAACCACCACATTGGTTTCAATGCCAACCCATCCCACTTGATAGTATTTATGAGTATTCTGGTTTGCTCCCAGTTATCAACGTCAACCAGACAAGAAAAGTGTGTTATGGAGCAAGAAAAGCCACCAAGGACATCACAACCCCATGGAAGAACAACCAGCAGATATCTGCAGTGCATTGTCAAGGGCAGAGTGGGTACAAACAACCACAAGGTGCAGGGCACCCACAGAGCTACATCCTGTTCGTGTGTCAGGAGACCAAACCTGTTCCATCGCAGGAGCATTACTCAAGGCTGCAGCCAATGCTTCCCATGCTGTTGCACAGCTCAACCCAGTGCCAGGAGCTCTGATGTCATCGCTCCTGTCCCGGTCAGTCACTTCATCCACAACAGCTCTGTTTTTTTCAGAGCAGGACCTGGGAACATGAGCTTCCAGCTCCTGGAAGAAGGCCCACGAGGGAGTAGATCCATCCAGTTGATGACCATCTTTAGGAGGCATCTCCAAACTCAAAGCCTCAGCCATCCTCTTCCCCACTGCCAGTGATCTCAGCAAGCATTTCAAAGCAGAACAAAAGTCTTTTTCAACCAGAGTTGCAAAGCTGGACATGCAGAGCCTTTGCTGGCATCAGTGCCCATCATGCCTGCTATTCCATCCACCTGCAAGCATTGCTCAATGAGCTCCAACACTCGCTCAGAGCTCCTGGTCACATCCCCCAGTGACCCCATCTGACACACTGGAGGTACTCAACCTCAGGCAGTGAAAGGTGGCTCCACCTGTCCTAGATGGCAATGAACCAGGGCTGTTTGCTGCCTGGATTTGTCTGGACCCCAGGAACCAACAAGAGCTTCCAACAAAACCCTGCATGCAGGGAAAGAACAGTGGCACAAGCATCAGGCCCAAAGATGGAGCCAGGAGTGTGGTCTCAGGCACTGATCCCAACATTGCTACTGTCTTGTTCTTCCTGGTCGCAGATGGAGGCTGAGGCTGCTGACATCAGGATGTACAAAAAAAAGATAGAAGAAAGCTTCCTTTCCCTAGAAAAACACCAGCTTAATATAAGGTAGTTATTTCTTTGGACCACGGGAATGCGCTCAAGACAGGACGCTGGGTTTCTTAGTTGGCAAATCTGAGCCCACAGGACATCAGAGCAGCTGGTCCAAGAAAAAAGGAGGATTGGCATTTCCAGCAACCCCCTCCAACAAGAACCATGGAATCTTGGAATAGTTTGGGTTGGAAGGGCCCTCAAAGCTCATTCAGTTCCACCCCCCTGCCATGGGCAGGGACACCTTCCTCTGGATCAGGGTGCTCAACACCCCATCCAACCTGGACTTGAACACCATTAACTGCTTGAAGAAGCTGTTAATGCAGCAAAGAAAAAGGATTCAATGCTTCCACACGCTGCAGAGTGGAGTGAGCTCAGCACTGCACTCTTCAAATTCACTCTGCAGAGAGGACAAGTGAGCGTGGGGCCTCAGGGCCAGTGTCACCACTAGAAGACCTCATCATTCTATTTAGACTGGATATTGGGAAAAATTCCTTCAACTGAAAAGTGGTGAAGCCCTGACAGAGGCTTCCCAGGGCAGTGGTGGAGTCTCCACCCCTGGAGGGGTTCAAAAAGCACATGGCTGTGGCTGGGGACATGGCTTAGTCGGCATGGTGGGGTTGGACTGGATGAGCTGAGAGTGGTTTTCCAGTCTCAATGCCTTCTAAGGACCAGTGGACCTGGTTTCCCTCCTTGAATGATGCTGTGTCCCTGGAAGTCAGCACGTAACACCAGCTCCAGGCTGCACCACAGGCTGGGAGGGAGTTGGCGAGCGCACATCTGGATGGTCAGGACTGGCTCTGCCAACCCAGACCCTCATTGTCCCCACAAAAACAAAGCAGGAGAGGCCAGTTCCCTTCATGTTCCTTGGTGGGTTGTCCCCAGTGCTCCTCATGGCATTTCCCAGCTGTAAGGCCACTGACAGCACGGTGTAATGGCAAGTCTCTGTCTACAAAAGCTGCCTGCATGTCCCTCCAGGCCATGGGAACCCAGATGGGAAACCTGTCCTGGCACGTGAGAACGCCACAAAAGCAAAGCCTGGACAACGACTTCAAAGGCCACTACCCGCCGAAACCCAACTCCACTGCATTAACAGGAATATCGGGGCGCAACAGTCCCTCCAGTAATGCTGGAGGGACAACCTCCCACCAAAACTGATCCAACCACAGCTCCTGGGCAATCCACGCTTCAGCCCAGCCACACGCTGCTGGAGCAATCCAAACCTTCCAGCATGATCTCCAAGGAGCTGTGCTCTGGCTGAAAGGGAATAAAACCCCTGCGTGAACACGAGTCTGATTTGAGTGCTTGTGGCGTTCTGAGATCAAGAGGAGGTGGACGCCGCAGAGGCACAGCCTTGCACATCATCGTGTCCTCAATTACACCAGGAATAGCATCCCAGACAGACGTGCCGGCACCGAGTCACCCGCTCCAACCACTTACAGGGTGACTGGATCCGCTCTAGGAAAAGAAAAGGTGTCTCCGGTGGGAGAGGGGCAGTGAGGAGCAGCAATGAAAGGGGAAGGCTGGCATCAGCCAGAGACAGGAGAAATAAGAAACCCAAGCTGCGCCCTCCCTGCATCAATTCCACCAACTGATACCCATGAAGCGGCTGTACCCAGCGCAGCTCCTTTATGGATATAAAATGCAAAGCAGCTCAGTTGATGGGGAAAAGGGAAAAGATCCCATGTGGGAAAAGCACTGGAGATGCGTTTCAGTAAAGGGAGGACAGAGATGGTTGGAGACACAGAGCCAGACTGCAGATCATAGAATCATAGAACAGAATAATGGAATGGGTTGGGCTGGAAGGGACCCCAAAGCCCATCCAGTCCCAAGCCCCCATCACAGGCAGGGACACCTCCCACTGGATCACGGTGCTTAAAGCTCCATCCAACCTGGCCTTGAACACCTCCAGGGATGGGACAGACATGACTTCTCTGGGCAACCTGTGCCAGGGCCTCACAGCAGAACATTTGTTAGATCCAATCTGAATCTCCCCTTATGGTCTTCATCCTCATGCTGTGGCCTAGGGCCTCCTCTAGGCACAGAGGCACAAAGCAGGGCCACCAAGCTGGCTCAGCTATGCTTGTCCTGTCTTCCATAGAACCAGGAAACCAAGACGGTGAGGTCAGCTTGCAAGAGAGACCCAGCAGCACAAGCAGGAGCAGCAAGGAGGACTCTGCTAAGCCAAACCATCCTTGCCTCTCTTGATCCCAGTTCCACTGGGACACAGCACTGGAGAAAGGGAGTTCAATAGTTTAGCCTTGATGGCTCTTAGGAGAGCAGCGATCGCACTCCGCTCTGGACATCTCATGACTGAAAAGGACATCGGCAAAGTGGAGGAAGTTCAGAGAGAAGGAACAAAAATACCAAGGAGGCCGAAGGAATTGGTTTGGAAGAGGAGATTAAAGGAGCTAAATATGGATAACTTGGCTCAGCTACAGCTACACGGGGACACAGCCATAATCCGTAAACACGTGGGGGCTGGAAACACCCAAAGGAGACAGGGGAATTACGTAGGGTGACGCAGAGGGTGATGGCACGGAGGAACAGGAGAAACTAAGGATGGGAACATTTAAGACAGTGGCCACAGCTTCCCCGTAGTGAAACTGTGACTAAGGACACCTTTCCTCCACTCTTCCCTTTTCTCTCTTCATCAGGAACACAAAGCACCCTGATCTCTCCCCACAACACCCTCACTGCTTCCCAGGGCACCCTCTCTGTGTCCATGTGCTGCCAACACCCCAGATCCCCCTACGCTGGGCTCAGAGTCACAACAGTCATACTCGTGGTGCTCCTGAGGCAAGGCAGCGCTCCTCGCCCTTCTTCCAGCAGTTTCGGACTCGCCCAAGTTCAGACAAGGCACCACTGGCCTCATGGTGGCCAAGTTTTGGCAGGGTTGTCCTCTCCCAAGGTTGTTCCACACCACAACCAGAACACCAAGCATTGCTGGGATGAGTCCATCTTGTCCATGGACAAGCAGGTGAGAAATTAATATCCTTCTCTCATCACATCAGTTCATCTACAGAGTCCACGAGCTGGAGTATTTTCTAAGCAGTTCTGTACAAGAAACCCACTTGTCTGTGGCTACAAAGTTTGGCCCTTGAGCACACCAGGGGACCACAGCCTTGGTCTCACTGCCCCAACCAGACCGTGGGCTGCACGCAGCTACAGATCTGGGGGAAAGGAATGAAACCCCTTTGCCGGGTGCTGCAGCCAGAGACTTGCTGACACACTGCACACACCGCAAATGCAGGAGCCTCTGACACACACGTTGTAGCCAGGTGTCAGTGGTTCCTGGAGAGGCTCAGTTCTAGGGCAAGACACACGTAATTCAGCTGTGAGGAGCAGCAAAGTCCAGGAGGAGTTGCACAGAGAAGACAACTCCTTTCTATCTATTCAAAATTAAAGACCTCTTCTGGAATGATTTCCATGTCTTGGCCCTTGCAGGCTGCACGTTTCGATGCTGCCTGCTTGGGTCTTGTCTCCTTTTTGTAGGCATTGCCAAGTTGCCAGGAGAGATTCCAATGGTTTCCAGACAAAAAGTCAGCCCTGTCTGACAGGCAGCTTGTAGGGGGGAACATGCAGAAATAATTCCAGTCACAAGATACACGAGGCTGTGCGCGAGCGAGGGGAGGGTGTCACCATGCGTGTCCCACACAAGGCAGCCATGGAGTAGGGACAAGTGTGACGCTGCCCATCGGGGACTCGCCAAGTGAGTGTCCCTGCCTCCTCGGCAGACAAGATGGAAAACTCATGTCAGATGGGCAGGCCCTGGCCCAGGCTGCACAGAGAAGTGGTGGCTGCTCCATTTCTGGAGGTGTTCAAGACCAGGTTGGATGGGGCTTTGAGAACGCTGATCCAGTGGGAGGTGTCCTGCCCATGGCAAGGTGTGGAACTGAATGGGCTTTGTTTCTCACCTCCAGCCTTGGAGGTGAGAAGCAGCTCTCTTTGGCTCAGACATTTCCCAGTGCCTCTGGACTATCCAAAGTGCTTCGGCCAGAGGCAGCTGAGATGGGCTCTGCCCCAGGAGCGTGGGCTTTGTCGGGGGCACATCCTGTCCCAAGTTGGGCTTCACCAACTCACCCTTGCATGGTACGATCCGGTTTGCAACCATCAGATTGTTACCCACGGCTTCGCTCAGAGCTGCCGTGCCCAACACTGCCCATTTCTAACATCCCAAGTGTGATGGAAATGAGTGCAGCCCCCCTGCTCCCGCCGACCTCTCTGCACAGTCCTGAACTCTCATCCCGGGTCTGGTTTCTCCCGCACTGCTCTTACGTCATCTGTGGTGCCTTGCAAATCCCAGGCTGCTGACACTGCCACGAGCCGGTGCTCCGGCTGCCGGACACAGCAATGCCTGGAGGTCTCGCCAGGGTTTGTGCTGCCAACAAACAGCCGCTGGACAAGCAGCACAATGGCAGAGGATCGATAGCTCACAGGGAGAAGAGGAGATGAGCCAGACCATAACTCACCAGCATCAAACAACCTCCCTGCACATCACCGGGAGTGGAGCCTGGTGATTCTTATCGCAGCCCACAGCCACACTGCCCTGGAGAGCACTTGGTGTGACAACAGAAACAGCTGCGGGTGGCTGCTCCATTGGCTCCTTCAACCACTGTGAGGGAGCTGCTGTCCAAAATCCACCTACCACAAGGGAATGCCAGCACGGCCAGAGCTGCCTTGCAGCCCAATGAAGCTGGGAAGGAAGGATTTTAACATTTAACGTGAGTTTCTCCGGCTGCCGGCAGGGACACCCCGGCATCACTCAATTCCAGCTAATGGGAAATCGTTCCCTTCGCCACCAAAGCCCAGCGCTTGTTTTGAAACAAAATGGCAAACAGTTACCACCAAAAGCCACTGCTCAACACCAGCGACCGCTCTGCCTCTCTCCAGCCCACAGCACCTTTTGCATGGACCAAAGTGCAATGACAGTAAAAAGAGCAGGATAATAATAAAAATAGGGATTTTGACACCACAGAGGTCCTCTACTGCTACCATAGCCCCAAGCGCAGAGACACAACATGAAACATCACCTGTTCCCCTGGGCCAATGGCTCACAGCTGGAACAGGCAGCCCTGGATGAGACCACGAGTCCTGTTGGGAAAGACAACAGGAGCCTGAAGGGTTTCATGCCCAGCAAGGGAGCCTTCACAGGAGCTGGGAGCACGAATGCAGCACCCCAAATCCCCTGCTGGTTCGACAGCAGCCACGGGCTGGGTGAGGGAAGCCCCTGGTGGCAGACAGAGACTCCCAGCAGCTGAGCTCTTCCAAGGCAAAGAAAGTCAACAAGGTACTGAGGTTAACTACCTGCACTGGGGTTAATTACCTGCTGGCTGCACAAGTTCCACCTCTTCCATCTTTCCCTCCTGCCTCAATAAAAGGTGGGAAGGGATCGTGGAGCCCTCATTTGCTCCCCAGGGCTTTCCACACCCAGTGAGTGACTTCAGGGATGATCACAAAGATGATGCCGAGGGCTCAGAGCTGGCTTGGAGGCCATGAGTGAGCATCCCATGACAGTCAAGCCATCCTTCTGCTTGCTTCCGCAAAAAAGATGCCTTTCTATAGGGAGCCCACTACCCTGCAGGCACCATGTTCCCAGGTTTCTGGGAAGCTGGTCTCACCACATTTCTTGACCTTCAATTCCTAATTAGGGATTTGTTTTTCCAAGTCCAAACTCTTGGAAGAAGGAACCTGGAAATACAAACCCATGGTAGATAGGACAAGGCAGGATAGCTGAGTCCCTCCCAAGAACATCTTTGACCCATTTCTGTACCTACTCAACAGCACCCTGTCAGAGAGCTCCCTGTTACCGATGGGATATTCTTCCAGATATTCTTCCACTGGCCTTTGGGCACCAGGTGCAAGGAGCTGGGTATCCCTGCCACAGCCTGTTTGCACCCTTGGCAGCAGTGGGAGTCAAACAGCCACCTCCTCAGACCAGGATTGACATCCCTGTCCCAGCCCCAGGCCCGTCACCTCACTCTCTCTGGTGTCCACTCAGCCACGGCCCAGCGCCACGGGCACAAGCCACATAGGGACCTGAGTCACCTTCCCCAGGCAGGAGCTTCCAGCTCCTTGCAGGCAGAGGGAGACCCCAGAGGAGGAGGAAGGCAGGCGCGGAGCCTGCAGACACATCTTCTTTTAATTGCACCAGCAACTGCTGAGCAATTAATGGCAGGGAAGAAGAGGAGGAACAGGGCACGGGGAGAGAGAAAGGGATGCAGCAAGCAAGCAGAACCATTTACTTCTTCCCTAAGGAGAGGGGCACAGCAGCCTCACCTGCTGCATCCTGCTCTTGGAACATCTCCTGAGCTGTGCTCAACCACTAACATGGCTTGCTTTGTGCTCTAATCCCCAGTGTCCTTTTCCTCTAGCCCCACACAAGTGTCTCTGACCCTTGCACATGCAACAAACCCTCCTGCATGCTTCCCAAGAGGCACAAACCATCTCAAGATCCAGGCCTAGGCAAGCACCACTGCCAGGGGTGAGCAGGGACTGGAGATGGAGCCTCCTGCCACCACGCTGGGGCTCTGGTCTGTTACAGCACTACAGGTCCCACCCAAAGTGTCATCACCCCCTGCCTGCAGCAAGCGGAGCTCGTCTCTGGGAGATGTTGTCCTTCAAAGTCTCCATGCTTCACTCCCAGGGATTGCAGCCGCTCAAGCACAGCCTGGAAAGTGGAGGTGCTGCAGTGCCAGAAAAGCATCGTCGCCGAAGAGCAGCGAACCAAGCACCAGGATCCATGGCCGGCACTGCTGCATCATTAGCCACAAGGAGCAGACACATACGGAAAAGGCTGAATGCAGCAGTACCGCGAGCTGGAGCAGAAGCCTCCAGGCAAGGGGAAAGCAGGGCAGAAGTTGCTGGTCTGACCCTCAGCTGGAAAAGCTGGCCCGGATAGGAAGGCAGACAAATGAGAAGAGCATCCATGGGGATTGTCCACCATAGGGTTTGCAGCGTTCTCACCTCACCCTCCTCTTCACTGCATCTGGCAGCCCAGTCTGGTGCTGCCGCCTGCTCCAGGCTGGCAAAGCCGGCAGCGATGGTGTCCCTGCACTCCGCCGGGCGCACGCAGGCTGGCAGCTCTGCTCACCTCTGCTCCTGCTGCTGGAATAAAGTGCCACGGCGATTTTTTGCTCTGTTTAGCGAGTGCCAGGGACTGGCAGTGCTTTCAGAGCTCCAGGCCCGGCCATGCCCCCACCACGCAATTACTGCCACAGTTCATCCAGCAGGCTTTTTGCTCACGGACAAGGGTGGGCTGAGATCAGGGATGCAGCCTCCCTGCTCCTGAACAGACACGGCAGCCAGAGATGCCCCGAAACACATCAAGCACAGAGCCAAGCAAAGCCCTTGGCCAGATCCCAAGCCCTCCTCCTGCTTGTTAGCAGATCTGGTGGTGGCTTCAAAACATCTAGCGAGCTGGGCTCCAGAATCTGGGATGCTTCAAGGAGAGGGACAAGGCTCTCTATGCCGGAAAGCTGCTGGCTCAAGTGGGACACTGGCAGGAGAAGCTCAGCTGGTGGGACCAGCCCACTTGGCACCCCTGAAGGAGACACCACACCATTTCACTGCCTTGGTTTCCCTGTTTCTAGTAAAGGATTAAGGGCACAGATTCCATCCCAGCACCCAGCTGCTCCCGGGTCGGTCCATGACCAACTGTGGCAGATCAGAAGTGAGCTGGTGTGGTTCAAGCCCCACAAGCTAGAAACCTGATAGGTCAACTGCTGGAAATCCAAGCTTCGCTTTAGTAATATCACCCTTCACCCATGAATCCCTGGCTTTTAGGGATCCAGGCTATGGGTAAGGCCCAGGTAGCATTCCCTGTGTCCACAATGAGATGTCCTCCATGCACCAGAAGCACCGGCAGAGGGGTGATCTGGGTGTCAGCCCATGGTTTATCTGAGTGACCTCCTTATCCCTTGGGAAATCTCATTAGAGGAGCATAGGGGACAGGCAGGGCCTCCCGCCTTGCCTCCATGCCCCAGGCACACTCCAATCACAACAGCGCGAGGAACAACTGGACAGCCTCGCGGCGAATCCGGAATTTGTCAGGAGAGGCAGGAAGCACCAGCAGTGATTTATACAGGCGAGGTGCCATTCCAGGTCAGATACCACGAGCAGCCTCCTCCTCCGCAGGCGAGGAGCCAGGCCGATTATCTGTCATATGCTGCGGTGCCAGCAGCCAAGCCCAGATCCCCCGGCTCCTTCCCAAAGAACAGAGTGGAACCACGCAGACGCAGGCAACCGGCTTTGTTCAAGCCCGCGCTTGCCAGCCATGGCTAAGCAAGCGCATCGGCTGCGTGAAGGCACGCAGTGCCTGGAGGCTGATCCTCCTCCAGCTCCTGGAAAGTGATGGGAACCTGTAGGCAGGAGCATCGCTCCCGAAGCAGCTCAGGCGTTCATCCATGCTCGGCCCTGGGGTTGTGATGGTGGTACAGGCTTCAGAGGCAGAGCTGGCTGCTCCATAAATCCCACCCCTAAGCACAGAGCCCAGCAGTCCCTTCTCCTGCACTGCCACCAGTAAAACAGCCTGGATCTTGTCCAGGTTGTCCCAGCTCTGCTTGCAGTCATGTGGCTTTGCAGTCAAGTGCACAGGTGGGGTTTCTTTAAGCAAATCAATTTTAAGAAAACAGTTTTTCAGAAATTCCAGTTTTATATGGTGTTTCCCCCAAATCCCATTTCCCCTGTCAGACCAAAGGGATCAGCCAAGAGTCGCTGCGTTGACCCATCACACAGCTTGGAGGGCGACAGCTTCCGGAGCTGCCGGCTGCCAATACCACATTAACCTTTTTCCCTGCCTTCTGTTCTCCCGAGTAATCCCCAGACATAGCCACTCCACAGCAAACACCGCCTAATGTTCCCCATGGAGCCTCAGAGCCGAATGTTGCCCACGGAAGGGGTGGCTGCCCCATCCCTGGAGGTGTTCAAAGCCAGGTTGGATTAGGTGTTGAGCAACCTGATCCAGTGGGAGGTGTCCCTGCCCATGGCAGGGAGGTGGAACTGGATGGGCTTTGAGGTCCCTTCCAACTCAAAACATTCCGTGACTGATTCTGTGATTGATTCTACTTGGATTTTACTCCCTTAAATGCTTCTGAAGTGGTCATGTCATGAAGGGACATGACTGCTGAGGTCAGGTATCAAAAAAGTCCATCAGCCTCCCTTGGCCTGCAGATCTTGATCCCACAGCTTGTGGGCTGCTGAAAATTCCTACTTGCCCATTTTCAGCAGCAGGTAGGGAGGCTGTTCTAGTAGAAGCTGTCATTACACTTCTTACTGTGAGGGTGGAGAGGCCCTGGCACAGGTTGCCCAGAGAAATGGTGGCTGTCCCATCCCTGTTGCTGTTCAAGGCCAGGTTGGATGGGGCTTTCAGCACCCTGATGCAGTGGGAGGTGTCCGTTCCCATGGCGGGGGGTTGGAACTGGATGGGCTTTCAGGTCCCTTCCAGCCCAAACCATTCCATGACTCCATGATTCTGAGATCCACCAACACAAGACATGCAATAACTGGAACACCTAACCTAATCGCTCATAAGAATGTGACTCAAAACAATGATTCAACTCTGTGTTTTGAAGGAACAAGCCTGGAAGAGCCGAACTGCCAACGCACCATCACCACTGTTCAGAGTGGAACAGCTACACTCAGATTTGAGAGTGGAAGTACAGAGAGGGGAGCATGTCGATGGAAAAAGCTTTAGTTAGGATTCCTGGCCCATTTTGGCCCCACCAGCTGCACCATCAACTCACAAAGACCCAAAGTAAGGCCACCACACGCTGCCCATGGGACAGGAGGCTCCTCAGAGAGGTGAGACCTCAGCTGCTTGGATCTAAGCACAAAATCCTCCCCAGTGACTCCAAACAATGCTGGGAACCTATTCTGAGAGAATTAAAAACCTGTGTATTTTCACACCCGAGATCCGTCACTTGGATCCATGCATCAGCAAGCCATCCACTGCTCCACCACAACGGTGGGGGAGCCTCCAGCACCGGCCAAAAGTGGGAGCACGAGCTGCTGATCTGGGAACAAAAATGAACCCCTGAGCATGGAGCCAGGCTCGGTCCCAGTGCCGAGCTTGCGTGCTAGAAGGGTAAGAAGGGGGCTGTTTGCTGACAGCTTAAGGGATTTAAGGGAAGGATTAACCATGGCTTTGCTGATGAGGAAACCGGTGGCAACCTCAGAGCAATCCCATGAGCATGGGGAGACGCTGGAAGAGGACAGGGGAAAAGGAACAAGCCAACAACAGCAAAACCAACAGGGACAGTGGGCTTTGTGTAGGGAACTCGACCAGGAGCTGCTCTCCCACACATGAGCAACATTTGTTTGCTGCCAGTTCCAGAGTCCCACCTCCATGGGAGAGCGCTGCGTCCTTTGGGGAACTGAAGGAGCCCACGTGATGTACAAGAGGGAACAGCACAGCCCTCAGCCATGAGCAACAGTATCCAAACAGAAGGGAGTGCAGAAAGCCTGGAGGACAAGGACACAGTGAGAGGCCTGGTCTGGAGGAGGGGAGGAAGCAAAGCCTGCACGGAGCTGCAGATCAGCAGCACCAGCTGATCCAAGAAAGCTTCCTGTTTGGTGCCTAAAAGCTCCACGAAGCATTCACAGCCAAATCAGGCTCACATCCAGGTGGACCTAACAGATAAAAAGCAGGAGGCAGCAGATCTCCTGCCTCAGGTCAGCTACATGGAGAGGAACACACAGAGGGGGTTGTTCCAGCAAGCCCAGAATGCTGATCACCAGCAACATATGTCGACAGATCGATGGACTTGTCTGGCCAGCTGGAGCCCAGTGACCACGGCGTGCTCTGGCCGGGAGCAGCTCTTCCGCCCTCACCACACCGCGGCTGCTCAGCAAAGGAGCACGGTCCCCTTAAGAGGAACCCCAGCCAGCAGGGATTGAGCTGGAAGAGGGTGGGGATATCGCTGAGCTCCGAGCCCGGTCTGAACCTTATCTGCTGCTCTAATCCCTATCAGTGTTGATACAGATTAAAGGATTAGTCGGGATTACTGCAGGCAACCCCCCTCGCCCCAGGCAGTCACGATGGGTGCGGTGCCACTCCAGCATCCCCCTTCACGCCCACAGCCTTTGGGAGGGCAGGAGCCCAATGAAAGCATGGCAAGAAGGCTTCTCCAGGAGCGACAGCAGCCTTTAAACATCCACCCATCCACAGGGGAGCGAGGCTGGACCCTCCACAAAGAAAACAGAATCCCAACAGGAGTCAGGTTGTTCTTACCTACACAGCCCACATTCAGCAAGTCTTCATGGCACCACCACCAGAAGAAACCATCCCACTACACGCCGACCACAGCCGCCCACTCCCACCCTGGCCCCAAGCCCTCTTTTACCAACCCGAGCAGCATTGGGAAACTGCCTGGTCAAATCCTGCGGTTGATGTTGCTCAGCACGACTTTTAATTGAATCGTTTCCCTGGCCCAGTTCCCCATATGGTTGCACAAACCCTGGAGCCCCAATGTGGGGAGAGGCGAGCAGGAGCCACCAGGACATCTCCTGGTGCAGGAGTGGAGCTCCAATGATCAAGCAAGCAGGCAGGAATGCTCCTGCACCCAAGCTCAGGCTGAACATGAACTTTGTGAGACACCTAGAACCATGGAATCACTGAGGCTGGAAAAGCCCTCTCAGCTCATTCAGTCCAGCCACCAGCCCAACCCCATCATGCCTGCTTAAACCATGTCCTGAAGTGCCACAGCCACATGCTTTTGGAAACCTTCCAGGGACGGAGACTTCATCACTGCCCTGGGCAGCCTCTGCCAGGGCTTCATCACTCTTTCAGTGAAGGAATTTTTCTCAATACCCAATCTAAACCTCCCCTGGCACAACTTGAGGCCGTTTCCTGGCCTTGTCAAACCTGGGATGTTGGCCTCCAGCCCACGGACCCAGCCTGCCCAGGTCCATCTGCAGAGCCCTTCTGCACTCCAGCAGATCCACACTCCCACCTAACCTGGTGTCATCTTCAAACTGACTGAGGGAGCACTCAATCCCCTTGTCCAGATCATGGACAAAGACATTTCCTGCAGCTTCCCTGACCACTACTGGATCATCTCATGCAACATGTGTCAAACTCAAACACTCCTACAGAGAATTTATAGTCCTTGAACCGGGAGTGTACAGCTGGAGTATTTGGAGGATTCCAGGGGTTGCTCATCGTGCTCACCCACAAACTTACAGGAGAAAAGTCCTGAGAGTAGCACTTAGGCTTAAGCAAAGATTATTTTTAGCAGCGTTATCAGCAGAGTTCTCACTTCCTTAACCATCTCTTGGAAGGAAAAGGAAATTTGTCCAAATTTTTAGGAAAACGGCCCAGATGTTGGAATGTCAATAAAACAAAAAGAAACTTGACTTGAGAAGATGTTATGAGAAATGTGCTGCAAGCTCTAAGTGAGGCTCTGGAGAGGTGAGATCAATCCCCAATCACAGCAACACATTGACATCCCTCACGCAGGCTCCAGTCTGAGCCCAGACATCACCCACGAGGGCTTTGACCCTCACAGCAGCATTGCTCGTGCCCGGCAGTGTTTACTGTCACCATCAACAGCTCAGCACCACAGAACCACAGGGTTGGAAGGGACCTTCACAGACCATCTATAGTCCTACCCCCTGCCATGGGCAGGGACAACTCCCACTCGATCAGGTTCCTCAAAAGCCCAACCTGGCCTTGAACACCTCCAGGGACAGGGCAGCCACAACTTCTCTGGGAAACCTGGGCCAGTGCCTCCCCTCCTTCACCATAAAAAGTCTTATTCCAAATCTGAATCTCCCCTCTTCCACTTTAAATCGATTGCCCTTTGTCCTGTCCCTAGAGATCCTGGCAAAAAGTCTGTCTCTGTCTTTCTTCTGACCTTTCCCTCTATACTGAAAGCCAACATCAGACCTCTCCAACTGAACCGCTCCAGCTCTTCCAGTCCTTATCCAGAGCAGAAGTGCTCCATTCCCTGACCATTCCCATGGCCTCTTATGGACTTGCTCCAACAGCTCCATGTCCTTCCTGTGCTGAGGACTTTAGAAATGGATGCAGGGCTCCAGGTGGGGTCTCACCAGAGCGGAACAGAGGGGCAGAATTCCCTCCCTCACCCTGCTGGTTCCACCCCTTCGGATGCAGCCCAGAGTACAATTTGCTTTCCAGGCTGCCAGCGCACATTGTCAGTTCCTGTCCCATTTGCATACACCAGCATTCCCAGGACTGCTCCACACCCAGGTCTGCATCAACAACAGGAATTGCCCTGCAGGTGCATGACCTCACGCCTGGCCTGGTGGAACTCCATGAGGTTCACACAGGCCTACTCCTTCAGCCTGTCCAGGTCTACTCCCTGAAGAAATCCGACCATTCCACGCCATTGCCCCAATCTGCAAGGCCGCTATCACTGCTATCCCAAGAAATTCTTCTCCCAATCCACAGTGGCCACTTCTCGCAGATCTGGGACAGCCTACATCCACTGCTTCCAGAGGACCCTGCTTCTCTCCTAGCAGACAGCAGGTCCCAAAAAGGCTCATTTTCCTCCCTCCTCTCACCCACCCCAGGGAACCAGGAACACTGATGTGATCCCATTAAATGGGCCAGAAGAAATCCAACCCAACCAACCCTGGCCCAGTCTCTGCCCTCTCCACAGCACCTTCCACCTCTGAAGGGCCCCATAGAGGGAGCTGCTCCTGCCAGGCCTCCTGTCTGTCAAGCCTCCATCCTCTGCTTGACTGCTGGACCTCAGCTCCAGCACTGATGTTGCCCCTTCTCCTTGCAGAGGACCTCTCTTGCCTAAGCTACGGTGGGTCAAGGGGACACAGGAGCAGAGACCTGGGGCTGTGTCCCACTGGGAACGGGCTGGGTCAGCATTCCAAGAGAGCAGGGCAGCACCAGCTGGGAATACTTGCCTGGAGCTTGTATAGCTACATTAGCCACAGCTCTTGGCTTGGGACCACAGGGACACTGTAACCCCTTTGCTGCATCATGGATTTGCAGAATCATGAAATCACTGAGGGTGGAAAAGCTCTCAAAGTTCATCCAGTCCAACCGCCAGCTCAACCCCACTGTGCCAACTGAACCCTATCCCCAGGTGCCACAGCCACACACTTTTTGAAACCCTCCAGGAATGGAGACTCCACTACTGCCCTGGGCAGCCTCCGCCTGGGCTTCACCACTCTGTCAGTGAAGAAATGTTTCCCAATATCCAAGCTAAACCTCCCCTGGTGCAACTTGGGGGCATTTCCTCTCATTCTGTCCTTTGTTCCTTGGGAAAAGAGACCAACATCCACCTCACTCCAACCTCCCTTCCAGAGGCTGCATTCTGGTACCCAAACAGCTTTAGCCATGATAATGATTTTCAGGATGCTCTCCGCAGGGAAACAGCCCCTTCTGGACAATACAGCCCCTGCCTCCACTTGCCCCTGCCCAACAGGCAGACACAGCGCTCCCTCCTCCAGTTGGATGGCACCAGGCTTGAACCCAGGGCTGAGCCCCAGCTCCAGGCTCCTCTCTTGAGGGGCTGCCAGTCATGTAGTTCATTCCAGAGCGAGCCCCATCCATTAAACAGATGAGCGGGACCGCTCCCAGCACAGGTGGCAGTGCACCTACATCCCAAGGGTCGGAGGGAGGGATGGGAGTCTGGGAACGGTGTTGGTTTGCTTGGAGAAGAACATCCCAGCGCTGCATTTACACACAGCTCATCAGGGAGCGAGCTTCCTGGAATAGAACGATTTTCTGGTTTGGGAAAAAACCCGACCAACGCAACCCAGGCATGCATCCTCCACCCAGAGCTCCATGGTGCTCTTCCAAACAAACTCCGTGCTCACACCTAACCGGGGAGCATCCGCTCTCTGCAGAGGATGCGGAGGCTGAGGCACCAAGGCAAGGCAGCCAGGAGGCTCTGCGTGCTCTCACAAAGCACTTCCAAGTCCCATCACAGCCCAGCCCTGTTGGGACAAAAAATGTGGGAACCTCCCCATCACAGCCAGAGTTCAAGCATGACAAAGAGGGCTGACTCTCCATGTTATCCATCGCAGCATGTGCTCAGAGACCCCAGTGAATGAGGCCAGGCAGCATTTTAAAACAAACCCAGACACTCACTAAGCTTTAAACCAATTTCAGTGCCAGGCACAGTGGAAATGTCAGTAGACAGGAGCACGCGCCATCATCACCCCGTAGAAAAGCTCTGCAGTCAACATCTTCCTGCAATGGGAATTATCCTGCCTGCAGCACACTGGGATGGAGCTGTGGCACTCAGGCAGTGAGGTACAAGGCTGAGGACAAGGGAGGAGAAGGGATGGATGGCACAGGCACCGCACACCCTCACTGCGGGCACTGTGAGACGCTGGCAGCTGGGCAGACACCTGGCCCCTCACGCCCAGGCACGGCCCTTGTCTCCAGCCTCATCACAGCTGCCACAATCCAATCCATCCGCCTGTGCCACCCACAAGACAAGCTCACCCTGGAAAACCCCGAGTGCCTTTATTTCTATCAGATCCGTTCCCTGATCTGGGATGTGGGCAGGGGTGACTAACAGTGACAGGAATATCTCCAGCAGATGTTGGCACCAAACATAACAGATCAACAGGCTGCTGCTGGTTTTAAATCATCTCAGAGCCTGGCAGTCTTTCCAGCCTCAGGTTGTGTCCTCCCAGCTCTTCAGCTCCAGCCCCTGGCTCAGTACTTAGGAGACCTGGGGTGGTTTATCCTCTTGCAAACCAATGAGGACTCCAACTCCAGGAGCTGATCACCGTGAGATGGGAAAGTCACAAGAATTCACATCAAAAAGGCCATTACTGCTGTTTATCCCACACGGGGCCACTGCCTGCCCTCAGCTTGGAATATCCGGGTGCTCTCTGGCCCCACACATCTCTGAGGTTGCCTGCACACACAGACTCACAGGAGACACGGAATTCCCAGCTCCAGCCTGAGGCATCCGCTGGCAGAGGAACACAGCACCAGGTTTTCATGGCAAACAGGGGCACAGAAGATGCTGTGTCCGCAGGAAATGTGTAAAAGGCAGCAAATCCCCTGAAAAGCAGAGGAAGCGAAAAGCAGGCAGTGCATCGCTCGACAGCCCTTCCCATGCCTCCCTCGTTAGCAGGTTATCCTGGCACACTCCCTCGCAATCAGCTCCTGCAGGGCCATCAGAGCAGCTCCCTGGGTACTGCAGCCTCTGGGGACACATGGATTTTTCTTTCAAGCAATCACACTTGGGTAGATAAATGGCACTGGGTAAGCGTGGTCATTATGCTAATGAGCAGCGTGGGAGCCAAGCAACCAGCGCCAGAGACCAGCCTCAAGATCTGACCCATGTCGGGCAGCGAGCATCTCCATTGGAGGAGAAATCAGCTCCATGAGGCAGTGGGATCAACCCTGATGGCCTTTCCAACCAGATCCCTCCACAGAGTGCTGGAGAGTGGATGGCAGAGCAGAGAGCCATCAGGAAGGAGCTACACCCCCTCTGTCAGCTGCCTTGTTAGTGCACTGCCATCCCGCTCTCGCGTCTCAGGAGTGGGGAGATGTCTCTTTCACTTTTCCAGCGCAGCTCCATGTCCTCGACAAGGAGCCGCAGTTCCAGTGGAGATGGGGCTGTGTTTCAGCACATCAGCCTATGGAACGGGATATGGCAACGACGGTGGTTCAGACATCAACACTAACTCACCCCTAACTAGTCCTTTCCAACACCGGCATCCAGGAAAGCCAACAAGGAGAGATGCTGTGTTTCCTTTGGAGAACCCTCAGAGGTGGGATGGGTCACAGCTCCCAGCCAGCTGCATCCAACGGGTATGGAAACAAAGCCCACCTATAAATAACCCCTCTGCAGCAGCCAGGACCCCAGGACTCGCCCCGCGGTTTGCAGCATGTGCGGCCAATTTCCTCCTCCGTAACTCCCACCATGCGCTTGCTGCGTGTGCCCTTCTCACCAGGTCCTGCAGCGGGCGGCTCTGGGACGATAAGGAAATGAGTGGTGTCATTCCCAGGGCCTCCTAGCGCAGCCCTGTCAGCAGCTCTGGAAGTGGCTGCTTCCAGCCTGACTGGAGAAGCAAACTGCAGTGAGAGGAGAGGCGAGAGCTGCCTGAACTCCCCACTACCTCCTGCTCCAGCAGCCATGCCCTGGAAAAAGCTGAGCCCTGCAGATCAAGGGGTGGAAATGGTTTTGGGATGGCAGGAGAACATGGTTTTAGGTATGAGCAGGTCCCTATCTCAAGCACTGGGCTTCCACTGCCCAAAAATTCCCTGGGGAAAGCGAAGCCCAGGGCTAACACCAGCTCTGAAGGGACAGCCAGAGTGAGCTCTGGAGGGGCCATAAGGCGAAAACTGTTTTCCCTGAAACATGGAGAGTTTCTCCACCCAAACTCTGGCCTAAAGAAAAGGAAAGCCACACCAGGCACTTCCCATCACATTCTGGCCGAAGTCATCTGCATGACTTCGGAGGACAAGGCCAGGACCAGCCCAAGGCCCTGTCCTGGCTTTGTGCCACATCCAGCGTTCCCAAAGCACCATTTCTTCATTCTACCTCAACCTCTCAAGGCAGAGCAACCCAAGCTTTGCTGAAGCCTCACATCAAATGTCCTGACATTTGGGGTGGGAAAGGCTATTTTAGCATGCTGGGATTTTTGGAAACATGGAAGGCTCTCAACACAGGTTCAAGCCCTCGGCACAGTGGATCCCACATTGTTCCTCTGGGAGCTGGGTGGTCAAACCACATTTGGACCATGCTGTTCAAGTACGACACATAAAGTACAGGGTGGGATCAGCTCCTACAAGGATGCACAGAGAGCTGGGAGCTCCAAGCAATGCAGATCCGCTTCGCTGCTTTACTGGTGCTGCTGTCAGTGAGCAATGGAGAAGAGGACAAGCACCAAGCAACACCAAGAAGCTGGCAATGGTTGAGACCGAGTGGTAGAAGAGGCCACAGCACAACTGGAGCCCTTTACGCCTACCAGCAGGACAATGCAAAGCAGCATCTCCACAGCCACATGCAAGGAATTGCCTCAGTGTTCCAGTTGGGGCCAAGCCCACAGTGGCTTCCAGACTCTCAACACAGTATCACCATCTCCTTGAGGTGCAAAACCAGAAGCAAACCAATATCCAACGTTCCCTAAGGGAATCTTTGGCCATCTCCTGTTAGGCTGGCACCCAGCAGAGCTCCTGCCTTCAGCCCAAATTATAGAATCACGTAATCATTAAGGTTGGCAAAGCCCCCTCAGCTCATTCAGCCACCATCAGCCCAACCCCACTGTGCTGACTAAACCATGTCCCCAGGTGGCCACAGCCACACACTTTTGGAACCCCTCCAGGGATGGAGACTCCTCCACTGCCCTGTGCAGCCTCTACCTGGGCCTCAGTACTCTGTCCATGAAGAAATGTTAACCAATATCCAAACTAAACCTGCCCTGGTGCAACTTGAGGTCATTTCCTCTTGTCCTATCATTTGTGCCTTGGCAGAAGAGACCAGCATCCACCTTGCTCCAACCTCCTTTCTGGGAACTGCAAGGCGCACTGAGGTCGCCCCTCGTCCTCCCCTCCTTCAGACTAGACATGGGAGGGGAGATCTGCACAGAAGTTAACCCAGCACCACTTTATCCCAGCCCTCACCACTCTGTTCACCACTGAACTTCATCCTACCACCAAAAAGGTCTAAAAAATGCACCATGCTTTGATTCCAGGTAAAGAATCAATGTTTCGGAGACACTCAGCGCCTGGGGTCACCCCATGACTCAGTCCCAGTTACAGGAACAGCGCTGGGGACACTGTGCAGCTCTGCCTCTGTGGGTTTGGGGCATGAAGGTCTGCACAGAGACACCAAAGACAAGCCACAAACTGCCAGACCAGACGGCAGCCACCATAAGGGCGCCCGAATTTATTTTTGGGGAGCATTTTTTTCCTGCAGTGGCCAACCCACCACCTCTACCATCACCCGACCTCTCAGATGCTGCTCCAGCACTACCTCCAGCCCCGCTGTCCTCACATGGAACCAGAGCGTGTTTTCCCACCAACTCTGCAGCCCATCCACGGCAGTGTCCCCCCTGCAGCTTAGTATCGCCTCATCATCAGGGCATCCATCGCAGGGGATCCTGGGGGCATACGTGGGGCACAACCACGCTGTGTTAGGGGAGGGCATGAACCGCACGGTGTCTCCTGCCCCGTGTCCTGCACTGGGACTCGGCCGACCCGTGGCTTCTCACTGCCTGCAGTCACAGTGCACGTGACCGCGGCAGCTTTGCAGCACAGCCCAGTCTCCCGCGGCTCCTGTTTGCTTTGCCCTTGTTTGTGGCAGTGGCACATCTGGAGCCTCCTCAGGAGAGGAGGGAAAAAACTGCCCGCCCTCCTCCTGCCGAACAACCTCTCCATCAAAACAAAGCCCGAGCGACGGCCAAGAGCTGGAGCCTCTTTTGTTCCACGCTCTCCATGCTGGCCGGGCCGCGCCAGCGCTCGCTCCGTGGGGTGCCAGGGTGATGGCGTGGGCAGCAAGCAGGGTTGGAGCCACCACCGGTGCCCCGGCGATCCCATCCCATGGCCAGCAGGGCCACACGGGAGCTGCTGGCAGAGCAGACGGACTGCAGAGCGGCCAGCGCGGCGGCTCCCTGCACGGCCATTTTGCCAAGCATGGCCGCTCCCTCCCAGAGCCCCGCTCGGCTCCGGCCGTCCCAGTGACCTGCAGACACTGCTGCTCACTGTCCCCACACCCCGGACGCAGGCGCTCGTTCTCCTTGCTG
Organism: Tapera naevia; assembly: GCA_033556795.1. Classification (NCBI taxonomy): domain Eukaryota; kingdom Metazoa; phylum Chordata; class Aves; order Cuculiformes; family Neomorphidae; genus Tapera; species Tapera naevia. Next base: position 1,490,805 of record JAUMJJ010000353.1, read on the forward strand.
CTGTGAGCAGTGTCCAGCTCCCATCACCCCCCAGATCCTTGGGGGGCTCCACAGCTCAGGCTGGTTCCCAGTGACTGCCCAAGAGAATCCCGTGTCCAGCACATGTCCCGCCCCAGAGACCCCGGGGTTAGACTGGGTTAGGGTTAAAAGTGATAGTGCAAAAAACTCCTTCACAGAGAGAGTGGTGAAGCCCTGGCAAATTCTGCCCAGGGCAGCTGTGGAGTCTCCATCCCTAAGGGGGTTCAAACACCGTGTGGTTGTGGCACTTGGGGACAGGGTTCAGTCAGCACAGTGGGGTTGGGTTGGCAGTTGGACTGGATGAGCTGGGAGGGCTTTTCCATCCTTAATGATTCCATGATTCTATTCTATGATTCAGGCTGAAGGCAGGGGTTATTCCAACGGTTTCCAGCAGCGCAAGTCCCTGGTGAAACCATCACTCGTGTCCCAGCACATGGGTGGCATTGGGTCGGAGGAGTGCATGTGGGTAGCCAGGGCCTGCCACGACAGGGGCTGGGTAGGGCTATGACACACGCCTAGGGAAAGGATGTCTGGGGTATTTGGTTGCCGAGGCGTCACCCTGGCCACAGCAGCCACAAGAGCCATGGGGACACCAGCAAACACCTCCCATGTAGCACAGGAGCCGTGCCCACGGGATCCATCGCTGCGACATCAGACACAGGATCACAGCCAATGGTGCTCATGGAGACCATGAACTGCTCCAGCATCGGCAGACATGGAGTTGCCTGACAAATCTCAACACAACGCACTTCCGTACACCCAACACAGACAGGAGGGCGGCAAACCCTCCGGTGAGGTGTTTCAAGAGCACCAAAGCCAACAGAGGGGCAAGCAGGAGCTGTGGTACTGAAGCCCCTCATCAAACGAAAAAGGCTCCCTGTGGAAGCACTCTTGGATCCAGTCAGGGAGGTCCCACAGACCCTGCTGGCTGGAGCCGACTGCTTTGTGAGCACGCGGAGGTCAACCACCCCAGGCTGAGGCAGCACAGGCAGACGGGCTCTCTCCCTCCATCCCCAGACAGAGCCTGGCCTCCCTGTGGGAATGGGCACGGGAGCCACATGGGGTTACGGGGAGCACAGGCTGCTGGAGAGCAAAGGTCAGGCTGGGGCTGAGTCACACTGCACCCGTTCCCCTTTCGCTCTGAGCAAGTTCCTCGCTTCCCAGACACAGTTTGTCCCCGGGCCTGCAGGAAGCCATCCCCTCCATCCCCCCACCCTGGAACCCATCCCCTCTGCCCCCACGCAGGAATCCATTCCCTCCTGAGCCCAAACCCAGCACGTTTCCCTGCAGACCCAGACTTGAACCATTTCTTGAAGCAGTTGTGGTTGTACCAAAACCTGGACAAGTGAAATGGCAGAACCATCCACACGAGGTGTTCGTACAGAGACGGCAGAATGGTTTGGGTTGGAAAGGACCACAAAGCCCATTCAGTTGCAACCCCCTGCCATGGGCAGGGACACCTTCCACTAGATCAGGGTGCTCAAAGCCCCATCCAACCTGGCCTTGACATCTCCAAGGATGGGGCAGCCAAGACTTCTCTGGGCAATCTGGGTCAGGGCCGTCTCACCCTCACCATAACACACTTCTTCCTTGTGACCAATCTGAATCTCCCCTTTTCCAGTTTAAAGTCATTGTTCCTTGTCTGTCCCTACAAATCCTAGTAAAATGCTTCTCTCCATCTTTCTTCTAATTTATATTTTGATAATGCTGCAATCAGATCTCTCCAGGCCTCTCCAAATGTACCACTCCAGCTCTCAGCTCCTCTCCAGAGCAGAGGTGCTCCAGCTCCTGGACAATTCTCATGGCCTCCTCTGGACTCTCTCCAACAGATCCATGTCTTGTGCTGAGGACTCCAGAACCGGACATAGGCCTTCAGGTGGGGTCTCACCAGAGCGGAGCAGAGGGGCAGAATTCCCTCCCTCACCCTGCTGGCCCCACCACTTTAGATGCAGCCCAGCATACAATCAGCTTTTCGGGCTGCAAGCACACACTGACAGCTCCTGTCTCATCTGTACCCCCAGGGCTGCCCCCAACCCATCCACCCCTGTCTGCACCGACAACAGGATTTGCCCCCTTCCAGGTGCAGGACCTTGGCCTTGTGGATCTCCATGAGGCTGGTGCAGGCCTGCTCCTCTGGCGTGTCCAAATCCAGGACATTTGGTCAACAATAGCCACAACAGCTGAGCATGCTGGGATACTTCTCAAACCACTTCCCAAGCTCCAAGCCCCCCTTGGGCTTTTCCCAAACCTACACACCCCCTGATGGATTCCTCTGCCCCAAACCCAGCCGGGTGCCCCACAGCACCGGTGAGCTCCCAGCACCCACAACCTTCCGTAGCCATGTTCACATCCATCCTGCCAAAGAGCATCTGCTCCTCTTCCCAGCTCCTGGTTCTGTGGCTGGGAAAGATGAGGAAACACCATGTCATCGCCACAACACTCCTTAATTTTTCCAGGCCTCAGCCACATTCCCAGGAGCCTTCCTCTCAAGCAGAGGAAGCACCAACCTGCTTAGCAGCTCCTCTCCTGGAGCCATCCCATGTCCATCCCCACCAGCCCTCTCTCTGTACACATTCCACCTTTTGGCGAATGGAAACACCTCCCCAACATCCCACTGGACCCAGTGACTCTCCCAGATCTGATGAGCTCTTTCCACTCATCCTTTCCTGGCACCAAACGTCGTGATACCCACAGCAAAGCAGAAACCCCCTGGGGAGCCACCAGCCACAGACATGGTTACCACACTCAGTACCCCCAGCCGCTCTCCCAACACCCCGACTCATCTTGACGTCGCTGTGGCTGAGCCACCTCAATGCCTGGGCTCAGGATGATCCCTCGCACACAGCAAACACACAGCACCACAGGCACAGACTGGCCACACCATGCATGCAACCAGTGAGGAGCAGCATCTGCTCCAAGTGCAAAGAACTCCTCACACTCTAAGTCTCCCCGATCTGCCCATGGAATTCCCATCAGCCGCCACGATTACCAAAGCAGGAGCTACCCAAGCAGCCATACCCAGAACCAGCTGTGCAGCCACTCAGAGCCTGGACGAAGAGATCCCACATTCACCAACACATCAGGGTCTCCCTCTCTGCAAATGATGCAACTGGAGCGAAACTAGTTCCTCTGGGAGCTCCAAGGCACAAAGACACGCAAGGTGAAGCCACTAGAAAGCAGAGCACGGCAGCCAATGGACCTTGTCAGGAGCTGGAGCAGGCACCGGCCCAGGACATCATCTTCCCCACCAGCCCAAGCTCTTCCCGTATAGGACAGAAGCCAGAGAGGCCAGGGCCTGCTCAGCACAGCCACAGCCCCAAAGAAACCAAATGCCCACGGTAAGGTAGGATCATACCCTGGCACACAGTGACTGCAGGCGATTTGCTAGTGCCTGGTGCCCAGAAGCCAGAGGTAGGTTGGTTGGTGCCTTCCCATCACCACATCCAGACCTCAGCACATCCCACAGCCAAACCGCCCTCACGACAGTCCCAGAAGGCTCCACCCATACACACATCATCCTGCTGTAAGCCTCCACTCCCTTGTCACCCATGTCCCAGTGCAAGAGCAACTGTCAGAGCCAAGCAGCAACACCACACCACCCACACCCTGACACCTTTCTTACCTTCTCCGACTTCACCTTCTTCAGCTGCCGGCACTCGCTGTCCCCGTCCTCCAGCTCCGACTTAACTCCCAAGGGATTGAGCGCCGCTCCCGTGTCAATTGCTATACTCCCGAGCGGCTCAGCAGCCGCCGGCTCTGGTCCCTGGCCCGCGTCGTACTGTCCCACCCTCACAGCCAGGGCCAGGGGCTGCAGCACACTGGGCTCCTTCTCCACCGCAGCCCCTGCGCCCTCACTCCTCTCCTTCTTGCTTTTGGATGAACCACCATCCTTCTCCTTCTTGGAGCTGGCCACGCTGCGAGACGCCTTGGCCGATTTCTCCGAGCCCTTCGGGGTGACGGCGGGCACCAGGCTGCCTGAGTTCGCGCCGTCCCCAGAGCGTCCCTGAGACTCCTTTTTGCCGCCAGCTCCCTCGCCAGGAGTGAACAAGGAGCTCCCCGGGGCTGGCTTCCCACTGTCCTTGCCACTCTTGCTCCTTTTTGACTTGGATTTGCCCTCCTTGCCCTGCGGGCCCGGCACCGGGCTCACAAACTTGATGTTATCCGGTAGGGTTGCCACCGCGTTGGGTGCCGGGAGCCCCACCTCCTTGGAGCCCGACATTTCCAATTTCTGCTGATCCTTCTCCAAATCAGCGTCCAGGTCGATGATGAGATTCCCTACACCAATGTCCCACTCATCCCCGCTGTCATACGTCTCAACCGGGTTCGCATCAATTCCTTTCCCTCCGGAAGCTCCACTGCTCAAGGACATCTTAGAGTTAACGGCCCCTCGCGGTTCCAGGCTCTTCCCTGCCTCCAGACCCTGGGGTCACCTACGTCCTGGGGTGGCTTCCAGCGGTCGGGGTCTGCCCAGGTGACGGCATTGCTGCTGCAAGGGAGAGCAGAGAACAGGTTTACACACATGGATCAGCCTTCATGGCAGCCACACAAGGCCGTGGGCAGGGGATGCCCCCAGCCTCCCAAATCCCCCTTGCCCAGTGTGAGGCAGCCGTCTCCAGCTGCCCTTCCACGCGTTTCCACACCCCGCCGTAGCTGCCACCGGGCACTGGTCCCTGATCAATATCGGCCCCGGCAGGTCACAGCTCTCAGCTCCAACAAGACATTCCACACACGTTTTCCCACTTGCCATTTCCCTCAGAATTATTGAGCGCTGTCCTGGGAGGGAGGATTGATTCCAATTCTGCCAATGCCACCCAGGGAAGGCTCCTCTCTGTGCCAGCCTCAATGAGAGGGATGAGAGATGCTTGCTAGGCAAGTCGAATGCCTTGGCGAGCTGTAAATTTCAGGCTGCAGAGCACCTGGGACATTTGGGACACGACAAAGCAGCCGCTAAAGGCCAAACAGCAGTGCGAAGAGCAGGGTTTCCACCCCACACTGGCTTGAGGACATGAACCCTCCATCACCTCCAGCTGGGAAACTGAGACATCACTGCACAGTTAGCTGGAAAGAGGGGGATCAGCCCTCCCTGCTTGTGCCGTGGCCAACCCCAGCTAGCCCAGAATTCCTCCTCGCAGCTTTCCAGTCTCTCATCCTCCAGCTCTCGAATGCCCTGTGTGCTGCCCTGGCACGTCAGCATTGCAGGGAGGAAAACCTAAAAGACAACCCAAAAAAGCATGGAGTCTCTCATCTCTGAGTCGCTCCCGATAAGAGCTTGTGGCAATTACACCAAGGAGATGCAATTAACACATGGAACGACTCCTTCCCAGCAGCCTCTGGCCTCAGCTCCCTTCAGGAATCCTTGCCCACCCCTTTGGACAAAGCTCCTCTCCTCCCCTTCCTCACCACACTCCAGGCCTGCTGGCTCCTGGCCCTGTTTCCGAGCACCACTCCAAAACCAGGTGACTTGGAGAGAAATGTAAATGGGGAAAAAAACCCACATGCGGAGATCTCTCCAAGCCCAGCAGGCAGGAGCCTGGAGAGCAGCTTCCTGGTGCACTTCCAGAGATGCAAACACTGTAAAAATGCCAGGGATTCTTTCATCAGGCAGGCTGCCGCAGCCAGACCATTTTCCATCTGCTCCAACAGCATCCCTACTCTTCACAGCTAATAATCCGTGCTCTGACAGGTCATTACGGAGGTTTTTAACCCCGGGAGCCAGGGGCGAGCGTGCGAGCTGGGAATGAAAAGCACTGACCTCTCATGTCAGCGGCAAAAAGTGCCAAATCAGGAGATCACTGTGCTCCAGAGTTGCTAACAGCTTCCCAAAGCCTCCTCTTCCTGCCCCAGCCTCGAACCAGGGTGTCCAGCCCGATCTCACTGGAGCCCCACTCCGAAGCATGGATGGGGCCAGCCAGCACAGCACCCAGCTCAGCCCTGCACAGCGCAGACCTCCCTGGCCAGCACGCGTTGCCAGAGTGGCTCCCTTTGTGCCGCAGATCCGCAGCAATTCCTTTGTCCGGATGGGCAATGCCGGTAACAAGGCAGATGAACCCAATTTTGAGCTGGAAACAGCCCCTTCCTGGACCAAAGTTCAGGCCCAGCACACAGCCACAAACCCAGGAACACAGGAGAGCTCCTGAGAGGGGATGAGGCTCAGTCTCCAGCTCCAAGAGCTGCCCACCCAAGGCTGGAGCACATCCAGCTCAGACCAGAGGGACAGACGGACCAGGATCTGGCCTCACAGATGCAGGAAGGCGACGGACAATCCACAGGGTCACATGGCAGCAGGCACAGTGTCAGCCGCTCCAATAACACCTCCGCAACAGCGGCTGGGCCAGCTCTTGGCAGCATTGCAGAGCTCACCTCACCCTTTGAAGTGTGCAGATAAGCATGGGCACGCACACAAATACTGTTTATATCCATGGAATAAGCAGATGAGCAGGACCCTGGTCTGAAACCATGCAAACGGCAGCAGCGCTTGCCAATTCCCACCACAACAAAAGGGAAAGAGAGCCTGGAGCCTGCGGGGTCCCCAGCGATCAGAGAGCCGGGAACAATCAAAGGGCTAGAAAACAAGAGGAGGAAAACATTCCCCTATGGAGGAGGCATCAAGGGAGCCCGAGCGCTGCCAACGCAGAGGGAAGGGACCACAAACAGGACTGACGGGAACCTGCAGGGTTTGCAAGAGCCATGGGAAGGCACGCGGTGCCAAGAGCAGGGCAGGATGCTCAGGACGTGCCAGCGCAGGATTGGCCCTCTCCAGCCAAGACCCCACGATGGGATTCAGGGGTTCCCTGCCAGTCACCCACTGCATGTGGCCCTAACACATTTCCCACCCTCCCTCAAACTCCCATACTGGTTCCCCGTTCCTCTTCTCCCAAAAGACACTCACAGGCTCCATCCTGCAGCCAGAGCAGTGTTCAAGTCCCTCTCCCAAGCGAGACCCCCAGGAACACCATCCTGCCCTGCCATGGCCATTTCGGCTGGCTGGGAACCCCAGCTCCCACAGCCCAGGGTGCAGAGGAGCTGGCCCTCTCCCACCGCCTGCTCTGCCCAAGCTGGAGAAGCACCGGGTGCTTCCAGATCCTTCCTGCTCTCCTGCCAGGGGGTAGTAATGCCATCACAAATCCCAGCATCTCGGAAACCAGACTGAGGAGGCTGATTCAGCTGTAAACGCGTCCTTCCCCTTACCTCCTGCACCGCGGGATTGATCCCTCTGCAACAGGAGAAGCATGTGCTCACTTGCTGGCCTGGAGCCCTGCCAACAAAGCGCTTTAAGAGCAGTCCTGGAGCGCGGATCCTACAAGGAGACAGCTTTCTGCTTGGGAATGCTGCACACACACAGCCCCAGACATGAATAATTCAGCTCCAGGAGGTGCCAAGACCTCTACAATCCGCATCTACAGGCTGGGCTGGAGCCAGTCCATTAAGACAGGAACCTGAAAGTTCACTTTCGTAACGGCACACACAACAAGCCATGCAAACGGAGCCGCTCACCCTCCAAATGGGAGCAAGGAACCACACAAGCCCCCGGCTCTTTGTGCTACAATGTGTGCAGGATGCTCGGCAGCAAACCCACTGAGCCTGCACCACTCCAGCTCAGAACCCAAAGCGGGGCAGGATGAACACCCAAGGGTGGTGACACACAGGAGAAGCTCCTCTCCTGGCAGCAGCCAGCCCACACACAGGGAGACTGTCTCATTCCCGTGTGCTCCAGCCTGCAGCGCACCAGGATCGGTCTCTGGCGGCTTCCAGACACGACTGACTGCAATTTTCACCCCGATTAACTTTCAGGAATGCCCACAAGAAGGAGCGGCAAAAATGGGGGGATCTCCAAGAGGCAGCAGAGGCACGAGGCAGGGAGCAGAAGGGTTCAGCAAGATGCTTGCCCTGGCCGGGGGCAACCCCGGAGAGCAAATGCACCTCACCGGAAGCCCCCATGTGTGGCAGCCAGAGGAGAGCATCCACGGAAGCAATGATGCTGCCCAGAAGCCAAGGTAGCAGCGCGAAGGTCATGGCACAAGGCCCTTCCTCCCATGCTGGCAGTGAGCCGGCAGCTCTTCTCACACGCTGCTTCCACACAAGATCCCTTTTTGTTTCCTTGTAGGACCAGAGGCACTTGGGTGCGGGGGGAGCACCCACTTTCCCGAGCTGCACTCGCTCCCGCCACCGCGGCTGCAATCCCCCAGCTGAGCTTGTTTGGGTTGGGTTGCTGTGCAGTCACTCCCATGCCTGTGCTGCAGAGCTTTTTGAGCTGCTCCCCCTCTCCCCGCCCCCTCTCTCCAGGGATGGGGGAGGGAAAGAAAAAGGGAGAGAGAAAAAGAGAAATGTTGAGCGTGAGCCAGCTGGCACGCACGGAGGAGACGGAGGGATCGGCACAAAGAAGCTTCCTCACTCACTTGCTGCTCCCAGCTCCAGGAACGGCGTGGGGAGGAGGGTTTGCTCTCCCCACGCAGCAGCCAAGCTGCGGCAGACAAAGGGATTTGCCTTGGCACCCCCATAACCATCACCCTCCAGGGCAGGATCCCTCAATCCCGAGCTGTTGCACCACATGCCAGAGCGCTTGACTTCCAAAGGAGCCGCTCAGTGTGGAATTGAGCATGTTTTTTGAATGGAGGAGCAGCTCTCCCACCTCCTCGCCCTCGCACAGCACAGAGAGAACTCCAGGAGTCCTGGGGCCCAGTGGGACATGACATCGAAATGCTGGGAGGGAGCAGGCTGGACACAATTTGAATAAAATGGAGCCACCCTTCTTTTTTTAATATGGAGGTGCACCCCACCAGACTACATCTTCCAGCATGCACTGCGGTCGGAGCACAGCCAGCAACTTATGGCGGGACTCTGAGTTTCCGCAGGCTGAGCTTGACACTGGAGATGAACCTGACACAGGGCATGAGTCATTTGTTGGCATTCCGGAGAAAAGCCTGGAATATTTGAGCCCAGCCACTACAAAAGCAGGACAGACGAGGTCACTGGAAGAGTCTGAAGATGGAGGAAGAAGAGAGAGGACAAGGTAATCACACCATCTGCAGTAATTCTCAGGAGATCACTCACAACACCCAACAATCGCTAAAGTTTCCGCTTTACATCCACCGTCGGTCAAAATACACAGCTCAGATCAAAACTAGACCCCACGGTCACCCCATCTGCTTATGACCTAAAAACACAGCCTTTATGGCCACTTGCAGCAAGGTTACAGCACATGACAGAGTCTGGCAAAAGTGGAGATGCAGATGAGGGCAGGCGATGCCAGACTGTGTCTGAAGAGCACTCTTCACCAGATTCACTAAAACCCAGCATCTGTTCCTTATCGACACCTCCTCAGCCCCAGCACCAGGGAAGCACTGAGGAAGCGTTCGATCTGGGGCTGGAAATCCAATGTTCTTGAGTATGGCTCGATAGCAAAGCCATCCTCGCTTCCCTCAGCTCCCAACAATCCAAACACAACCAGTAGCAACATCACCAATGTGAGGCAGACAAAAAGGGGGAACACAAGAAGCAGGAAATATTTCAGGCCTTCCTTTATATCACAGAATGGGGAAAACCGGAACAAGTTCCTCTTCAATCCTAGAATCATGGAATATTCTGAGTTGGAAGGGACCTCAAAGCCCATCCAGTTCCACTCCTGTGCAGGAACACCACCCAGTGGACCAGGGTGCTCAAAGCCCCATCCAACCTGGCCTTGAATACCTCCAGGGATGGGGCAGCCATCACTTCTCTGGGCAACCTGGGTCAGGGCCTCCTCACGCTCACAGGAAAACGTTTCTTCCTTATATTTAATCTGTTGTCACCAAACACCCAGTTGGTGAGCCCACAGTTCCTTAGATTTACGGTTATTTGATGTTGATGTCTCTGAAGCCTTGTGTGTTTCCAAGCTATCTCCCTCTTTACAGAATAAAACACAATTCTGATTTCCTCTGCTCACACCGAGGGAAGTCCAGAGCTTCATACTTCAAGAAAAGAAGTGAAACATCACTCAAGCTCAAGCAGGAGGCAGGTCAATACCTACAGACCCACATGAAGGCACCAAACATCACTTCACTTCATTCCCATGAAGAACAGCAGACAAACATCACCTTCTTGGTTCTCCTGCTTGCTCTCCACTGAACCATGCTGCCAGAGTCCCTTCTCCATCCGGAAGATGAGCAAGCATCACAGTTACACACAAGCAGGAACATACACAACAACAAGGCTCAAGTCATAGAACTGTAGAGCAGAGTAGGTTGGAAGGGACTTCAGAATGTCAGTTGGTCCAACCTTTTATGGGTAAAGGAAGCTTAGATGAGATTATCCACTGCCCTGTCCTGCTGCATATGGAAAACATCCCGCACCGTGAACTCTGCAGTGTCTCTGGTGAGGTTGTTCCATTCATATCCTTTATCCCTTGACTTGGGGATTGGATTTGGATGATCTTTAAGGTCTCTTCCAACCCAAACCATTCCACAATCCTATGACTTCTCCGTGTAGCTCCTTGCGAAGAGTGAGCCTATGTTCTTTTTAGCCATCTATAAATGTTCAGTGCCTTGCCCGTGTGCACAACCCTCCCATGGAAGAGCCAGGTTTGCAGGAAGGGTGCCAGCAGTGGGATAACCCAGAGGAGCACCAAGCACGACGAGGACAGCCAAGAGCTGTGCAGCTTGTCGTTACAGCTCTCACAGCACTGTCCTGCATGAGGTGCATTCCCTTCCCAAGCCTCTGCCATGGAGACAAGGGTAAGGCTCAAGCTTGGCCGTTCCTCTGGACACTGAGCCTGTTCATCCGACAGTACACCAGCTGGATCTCGCAGGTTTCAGAATCTCTGACAGCTGGAAATGGCCAAAGCCCCAGCACTCAGATCCACATCTACAAACAGAAACTGGAGCCCAGCGCCCTTAACTTTCAGCCACACTGGGAAAGAGGAATTGAAAAACCCACACGCATGGGAGAAAAGCCTTCGGTGGGTAAAAAACAGCAGCAGCTTCCTTCCTGCCAGCTCCGCTCTCTGATCTGGCCAGAACAAGAGACACCATAGAGGGATTCACCCTCCACCGCTGTGTCTGCATACTGGAAGACAGCATGACGCAGCCACCATGCCCAGACCTGCACATGATGGTTTAACCATAACCAGAGTTAGAGCCCATTTTCCCCCAAATTCAGCATCCCCTGCTGGCCCCGCATGTCCTCATGCCACCCGGTGTGGCCACAGGGCTCACAGCATCCCTGGCATCCTGGGATCGCCCAGCAGGCACCGGCATTGCTAAGGGGTCTGGCTGCAGGAGGCTGACGCACAGAAAGCTGGCAGCAACACAGTGGCAAAAGCAAAATGCAGCCCCATGAGCAACAATTGGCCAGGATTAACTCGGAAGCGCTACCGATGAGTCGAAGCAAGACGAGTTGGTGCAGCACAGTTCATCAGAGGCTCCACCAGCAGCACTGGCCATGGTGCCCATTCTCGTTGAGCCCCGCTGGCTGTGCTCTTGCTGCCTGTGCCAAAAATCACAGTAACCACTCAAAATGGGCCAAGCCTGTTTGGCACCGAGCTCTGCATTATGATGCTTCCCACCAGGATGTACGGGGTGAACTCAGGGGTTGAGTCTCCTTTGAGCAGCGAGTTGCTCTCTACCAGGGACATGGTGCAGCCATGTGGATTTGAACCCACTCTGGTGACGCTCTTGCCAGCCCAGAGGCACAAGTGAGCTGACTCAGGAGGGGCTTAGAGATCTCTGAACAGGCATTGGTTCTCATGTGCCGCCTGGAGGGGGGCAGAGAGTACACAGAAATCATCCAAACAGCTCCTAAATTGCAGCTAAAGCTCCACAAGGGCTGGAGAACAGCCAGCAGCCTGGGAACATCAGCAGTGAGAGGACACAGCAAGATGGATGAGACCAGGAAAGATCCCCAAAGCATCAATCATGGAGATGGTCAAGAGCAAAGACGACCACGAACACAAATAATGCCTGGATCCATGTCAGGCAAAGGAGACGGCCCTTTCCCCCCACTCATCCAGTGCCACCAGCAGGACTGCGGGAAGGAACTCAAGGTGTTGGCAGCAGCCTGAGCTGCTGGTGTTGGTGCAAGCAGAGCAAGCACCTCTGGATTGGCCACTGGTACCCTTCTCTCATGGGCTCTGGAGGCGGCAAGGCTCTGTGGCTCATTCTCAGTATCCCTGCCATCCCCGTCCCAAACTGGGGCTCAATTGGTCACAGCCACACGGGTTTGCATGACGATCACCCTCCACAGAGGTACAGCAGGAAAGAGAACCCACTGGCTGAGGCATGAAGGGCTCTGTGCTGAAGCCAACGTCTCACTCCTGTCTTCTCCACTCAAGGGAAGGCGGCCGGAGCAATTGCAGCAGAGTCATGCTCCCACCCTAGCCCTTGACAGAAGAGAGACAGCCGTGCAGTGCAGAGAGGGTGGACCATGCTCACTTGCTCACTCCCAGGTTGCTCCTGGGGAAGGGAGAGCTTCCAGGCTTTGTTTTCCCTCTTGGGAGAAGAACGGACAGGCAGTGTTGGCTGTTTCCCAGGCTGCAGACGAGGAGGAACATCACCCCGCCGCTCCGAACCACCTCGCCTATTAATGTCGTTAATTCCCTTCGCTCAATACCCAATTAGGGCACCTTGGCTACGAGCTGAGGTCTTGTGCGCAGTGAGCACCGTGCAGGCGGCCGCCATTGCTCTTGCTGTCACGCCAGCAGCCTGGGAATGCTTTGGAAAAACCAGCCGGACTGTGACAGAGAGGAGGGAAGGCACACACAGGCAGGGATGAACGCAAGCACAGTGAGCACCATGCCAAGAAATCCTAGTTTGTCCCCAGCAGGGATAACAAATGGGTGTGTTCCACTGGTGAACCACGCACAGCTCCCATATCCATCAGAAAGTCACTAATTCCTGCTAATGGCCCATTGCAAATTGCTGAGTTCTGTGAATTAGCCAGCACAGAAAGGAATGCAATAAATCCAGGGAGATCTACTCATCCACGTGTATTTTGGTGGTTGCAGGTCACTTGTGGCCCACAGGAAGGCATGAAACCCCCAGGAATGAAAAGGAGATCTCCAGGACAGACAACATCACCCTGGCAGTAGCTCCCGAATCCATGGAGAAGGAGTGGTTCCCTCAGTGAGGTCCTTACAGCCTCCTCCCCAGGCACTTTTCTCCCTTCGTAGAAGCCCCTGGATAACTCCAAGCCAAAGCTTTGGACTGGCTTGATCCACAAACGCTCTGTTTAATCCAAATCACACAGTGGCTCAGCAAATTTCCTGAAACCAAAACTGCCTGGTTTTTCTATCAATCATTGGGCACAGAGGGACGAGGTGCCACAGGTGATGGAGCACCATATGGAGCTACTGCCCTTCCCATCAGCATGAGAGCAGCGAAGCAGGCCCAGGAACCAGGGAGGGAAAATGTGATGCTGCAAAGCCTTTCTGGGCCCAAGCGCACTCAGGAATGAGGTGGCAGGAAGGGATAAACCCTGGCAGAGGCTTCCCAGGGCAGTGGTGGAGTCCCCATACCTGGAGGGGATCAAAAACATGTGGCTGTGGCACTTGGGGACAGGGTTTAGCAGGCATAAGGGGTTGGGCTTGCAGATGTACTGGATGAGCTGAGAAGGCTTTTCTAACCTCAGTGATTCTACGATTCTGGGATTCTATGAAAACACCATCTTCCCTTTTTCTTTCTTTGCTTGCTCCATGAACTGTAGACAGTTCCTAAAATTTTCCTCACGCACCTACAAAATGCACCTCACACTCCTCTCCCTGTGCCTCGGCAGCCACCTCGGTCATTCATGTGCAGGCGAAGGCCCCTTGGCTGCAGCAGAAGCCAAACCACCACTCAGTTTCATCCCAACAACTTTCTTTACAGAGATTCCGTAAATGCCAAACAAAAAATCGCACAGGCTCCTGGGGTCGCAGATAGAAATACCCAAACCAGCAGCCATTCCCACTTTTTTCCTGTGGGCAGGTCCCAGCAAAGCCTTTCTCCTTGCTCTGAAGCTGCCTCACCGCAGGCACTGATGCTCGGTAGTGAAGAGCACATTTGCCATGAAACTGGTGGGATCTTTTCTTCCTCCCTTCCCTGAAACCAGGCATTGTCCCTTCTTCACTGGAGTCAACCTGGCACAGGAATATGGAGCAGAGCAGCTACTGCCAGGATGAGTACAGCTCTGGCTCAGCAGCCAGAAGTGTCCAGTGATGGGATCCCAGGGCAGCTGCCTGCTCGAGCTGTCTCATCTCCCTGCTCCTGCTCTGACAGAAGACCCTCCACACCCAGAGGAGCTATTCAACACTCCTCACATCCCCAGATCCCAGCTGGAGTCAGGCCCCCACGTAACAGCAGCCTCCTCCCTTCAGCCACAACCTTTGCACCCACATTATGGCTCCCCTGAACACACGGGAAGCTCCATGGGAAGGGCCCAGCTCTCCTCCCACATGGAGCACCCACACGCACTTGGCCATGCCCAGGAAGCATCAGAAGAGGCACCACAAGAGAATCACAGGTGGTCCAGGTATCTCAAGGTGCTTAAACACCTCTCCACAAAGCACCAGCAGCTGGCAAAAACATGGGGTCGTTCTGGAACAGCCCCCAGTAGCTGGGACACACCACCCACATTCTGCAAAGATGGACACAGACCTCACCTTGAGTCCAGTAGGAAGCTGCCCCATCTCTTGCTGGCCACACTTGCTGTGTGCAAGCCACTGAGCACAGTTAAACTGTCACCAGTCCCCAGCGAGGTCACCTGTGGCCTCACCTCCTTCCTGCAGGGAGCTGGCATGTGACACGCTGCCCGGGAGCATCTGCCCGGGCACGTCCCTGCCTCCTGCAGGGAACGTCGGCCAGGAGCACCAGCGTCAACACTCAAAGGGCATCACCCATGCCCGGAACAGTGTACCTGGACCCATAAATACCCTCTCATTTCCATAATGCTCTGGATAAAGGGACAAAGAGGCTTACGGTGGTACAGCTGGGACCAGCCTTGCATCAGCGCCCAGCTCTAATCCTGAGCGGAGCCCTGCCAGTGGCGAGGCGCATCCTGCTCCCAGCCCCTCCAAGGTCGAGAGCAGCATGACATGGTCTGGCTCTTCCCCTTCCCTTCAGGAGCAACCGGAGAGAGGTCCCTGTTCGGGCAGGAAACGCGACTAAATCCCTGCGCCGAGCACAACACACAGCTCCAGTCTCCACTGAGCCCTGGGAGCACAATCTTTCTGTCACTACATGGACACCATTCACAGCCACCGACTTTGGCTCACACAAAAGTGCTGGAGACACGAGGCGGTTTCTGCTTTCCTTTATTTTATGCAATTAAAATCACACAGATACTGTCAATATAATCCGGAGGCAAATTCCAACATGACACGGCCCGGTTGTTCAAGGGAGCAACCAGTCAGAGCGAACTCCAGCCCTTCCGCCTCGCTCCCACACAATAACAACACAGAAGCTGCCAGGCAGCTTCCGCGCCACGGGAGAGCCCCTCGATCGACTTCCTACTCCACGAGCCCTTTCTTCCCAGAAAAGGCACCTTCCCAGCCAGGCCAGCGACTGAAAGGGAAAAACTCCGGAGACAGCAGCAGAGGACATCATGTTGGCAACATCCAACCAGAGGAGGGGACTTTGCAATGGCAGCAAGGGAGCAGTTATCAGCTGGTCAGTGGGTACAGACAGACCTATGGCCCCTATTCCCCCCCAGATAACCCCATCCTTGGCAGGCGCAGAGACCGCAACAGGACAACACGTGGATTTGGACACCTGCAAGCAGCCTAATGGCGACTCACGCAACACCCAGACCCTCCAACGGAGGGGCTGGAAGAGAGGGAAAAACACCTCCGTGTCCCAGCCGTACCCAATTACAGGTCATTACAAGTGGCTCGATAATTGATTTCCCCCAGTGGCTCGTCCCAAACACGGGGCCAGTGCAGGCAAAACATGGAATCCTTGTCCTTTTGCACTGCGGCGATGGCTGCACACGGCTGCCTGCCTCAGCAGGCCCCGAGAAACCTCACTGGGTGACCAGGAGCACAAAAGGGCGAGGATCTGGAGAGCAACGTGGCTCCAAAACAATAAATTATAAATCATTGCTGGTCCGAAGCGAATCGATACAATGAGCTGGCTGGGCTTTCCAAGCACCGTGCGTGTGCAGCCGAGGGCTGCCAACAAAGAGCCAGAGCCGCGCTGCACAATCCCACGCCGGAGCCATCACACAAAGCGTGGAAATAGGTTTTCCTGAGGATGTCCAGGAGAGGAGGGCAGCAGGCACCCAGACCGCCCCTGCGCACACCGTGCCTGCAGGCATCCCTGCTTCTTCTGGAGGGGGGAACAGGGCCTGGGTGCTCCCCGATGGGGGTCCCACAGAGTAAAGGGCCCCTGCAGAGCAGGAACTGGGCAGGGAAGAGGCTGTGACCCCCAAGAGGGCCCCTCGCCACCGCAGGGACCCCCAGGCCTCCTCGGGTACACGCAAGCAGCTCCTGCTCCCCACATTCCTCTGGGAACACTCAGCCTCCCAAAGGGGCCGGGGGCGGTGTCCTGAAGCCTCTCCAGCCTGTACAGAGACGGGGGCACATGGGGAGCCCCCCCCAGTCTCACTCCAATCCTGCCCCAGCCGTGACCCCACACAGAGAGCCTGAGTCCCAGCACTGGGGAACACGGGGGATGTCAGACTCAGCCCCCACCGCCCCCCCCGCACCGAAAATCCAAGCCCCCTCCACGGGGGACAGAGGGGCTCAGATCCCCCCGCAGGGGACCCGGTCCCAGCCCCCCCCATGGGGGACACCGAGAAGGGGGCTCAGACCCCCCCCGCACTGCTACAACGGGTGGCTCAAACCTGGCCCCGCCGGGGGACACAGGGAGGTCAGAGCCCCCTGCACCGGGGACTCGGGGGACTCAGCCCCAGCCCCCCACGAGGAACACGGGGGTGTGTCCCAGCCCCACACATACACCGGACCCCCCTCCCCCGCAACCGGGGACACGGGAGGCTCAGACCCCCTCGCACTGGGAACACAGGGGTCCCCCCCACACCCCGCACACCGAACCCCTTCCCCTCCACGGGGACACGGGGGGCCCAGCCCCAGCCCCCCCGCATCCCGGCGGTACCGGCCCCAAGGGCCGCGGGGGAACGGCCGGGCCCGAGGGCCGCCGGACCGGGCCCCAGAGCCGCGGGGATCCTCCCTCCCCCGCCGGGACACCGCACTCACCCGGCCGCGCTCCCGTCCCGGCAGCCCTAGGTCTCCTCCATGGGGCCGCCAGGGCGCCGCGCCGCTCCGCCGGCAGCTACGGGCCGAGCGCCGGGGCCGCCGGGGCCGCCATGCCGCCCGCGCCGCGCCGCGAGCCCGGCCGGAGGGCGGGGCCACGCCGCTGCGAGCGGCTCCGAACGGCCGCGATCGGCTCCGCTCGGCTCCGCTCGGCTGCGGTCCGACCGGATACGATCGGCTCTGATCGGCTCCGCTCGGGCGATCAGGTCCGCCGGGCTCGGTTCCTCTCGGCTCCGACCGGCGCTCAGCTCCGCTCGGTTCGGCTCCACTCGGCCCCCCCCGGCTCCTCTCGGCGGCGCGAGGGAAGACCCGGAGGACGGATCCGGAGAGAGGGAGGTCGGAGCGCGCCGCCGCCGAGAGGAGCGGCCGGCACGAAGGGGACGGAAAACACGGAGAGCGGATCGGGATTGGGACCAGGAGCGGTGCCTCCTGCGCAGCCGCCGCGGTGACGCCGGGACGGGGATTGGGGGTTTGCCTTCTTGGGGGTCCCTCGGGAGCGGCAGAGGGGTCGCCATACGGGATGCGCCCCGGGAAAACGCAGCCACCCAGCACCGCCGCGTCCTGCCCCAGGGCTTCTCCATCCCGAACAGAGGAACGGTCTTCCCTCCCACAAGTTCTGGGATCTCCAACATCAGCACATTGACCTGTGGGAACGGGTCTGGAGAAGGTCACGGAGATGATCCAAAGGCTGGAGCATCTCTGCTGTGAGGACAGGCTGAGAGAGCTGGGGTTGTTCAGCCTGGAGAAGAGAAGGTTCTGGAGAGACCTTAGAGCAGCTTAGAGCAACTGAAGGGGCTCCAGGAAAGCTGGGGAGGGGCTTTTTACAGGGGCAAGTGGTGACAGGACAAGGGGAAACGGCTTTAAACTGGAAGGGGGGAGATGTAGATGAGACATTAGAAAGAAATCCTTCACAATGAGGTTGGTGAGGCACTGGCACAGGTTGCCCAGAGAAGTGGTGGCTGCCCCATTCCGGGAGGTGTTCAAGATCGGGTTGGATGGGGCTTTGAGCACCCTGATTCAGTGGGAGGTGTCCCCGCCCATGGCAGGGAGTGGAACTGGATGGTCCCTTCCACCGCAAACCATTCCATGATTCTCTGAAAGCCCTTGGATCCCAGCCCTCCTTGTCCCAGGAGGTGGCAAGGTGGCACATCCCACACAGCCTTCACTCCCAGTCCCAGAGCCCCTGTGCCATCCCTGCACTGACCACTGAGGAAGTTTCCAGTTCCTCTTAGCCTTGGCCTCAGGACACCCCTAATCCACCCAGCACAAGAGCAGGTGACCCAAGCTGGGTGAACCGAACCGGCAAGCTGCGCTGATGGAAGACAAGGTGCAGGACCCAAGGCAGCAACTCAGCAGTGTCAAGCTCAAAGCCAGGACATGGTTTTGCACTGAGGTGATGGAGCAGGGATCCCACCTATATCTACCCACGGGGGCTCTGGTGTGGCGCATTGGAGAGGTGCATCTCCCACACCACCACCTCTGCGCCCAGCTCAGGCAAATCAGAACTGAGACACCCAGGAGGGTTTTCCAAATGAGGAATGACACAGGTGGGCATTGAATCCCAATCCACCATCTCCAGCATCCTGGAGATCCCATAAAAGAGGAGCCAGAAGAAGACTCCCAGGGCAAACAGCAGTGCTGCAGAATCCAGCTGAGTTTCAGGGTGGGGATGTTATGGCTTCTCACTCTCCTCCTCTCTGCTGGGATACTGACCAGAACCAAGGCAGAAGGCTGGGACAACCCACAGCAAGGGCCCAGTCCTGCTCTGCATCCTAAGGGGGAGAAACAGCAGCATGTCTGCTCCGTCCTTGTATGGCAGGGTGGGCTCTTGGAGCAGGGAAGAGCTTGGACCAATGTGGCAGGAGAGGCTCGAAGCCCAGGGAACACGGACACAGCAACATGGGGAGATGTGGAATATGAATGGTTAAAGAAAAAGGGGAGATAAAGCCCCTTCCTAAGGTGGATCGGGTTCTCACCTCCCACCCATAGCTGTGGGGGCAGCTCCTGCAGGATGGCTGCTGCTTCCATCCAACTCAGGAAAGCACTGTGAGGCTGGGCGCTTCCTGGCACTGCCAGGAGCCATAAGGGCAAGCTCCTGCGAGTGGAAAGCCTACAAGCAGGAACAGAGCCCCCCTCTCACCCCAATTCCCCACCAGACTTCGGCTCTCCGGCTGTTGAGGTCATCCTTCTCGCCCCGTTTCTCGCCCCTCTCCTGCAAGGCTTCTGGCTCTGTCCAGCCAAAGAATGTTGAGGCACTTGCATCCCAGAGAGGGAGATGCTGCCAGGGCCAGGACAGAGCCACCTCCTGCCAGCCGGGACTGACGGAGCTGGGCTGGCACGCTCTCCTTACCCTCCCCGGGATCCTGTGCACACTGGAGTTGTGGAGACGCCAGCGCTTGGTTGAATCCCATCTCCCACACACCCTTGTCAGGAGTTTGTGACTTCCCAGGAAGCACAGGAATCGGTGAAAACACATCTCTTTTAATGCTTCTGGAATACAGTGGCTAAAGGCATACCTAGCGGCGCTCTGGGATCCATCTGGCACCTGCTTTCTGGAGACCAGGACCATCCTGGCACCCTTCGGTGGGAATGAGCTGCTCCCAGCATCACTCCCTCGCTTTCTGCTTCATTAACCCCTTCTTTGCTCCCTGATGGATCTTTGCATCCAGTTTCCCTGTAAAGAAGGGATTCAAAAAATAAAGAACCGTAACAACCCCTCATTGCTCTTTATTTTTAAATGCCATTTGCAATGCAAATCAGCTGGAGGCAGCGAGGTCTCCTAGTTAGTGTGTTCCTGTCACATCCAATTATCCTGCTTGAGGAGCCAGGCGTTGCCAGCCACCGGCTTCCCTCCGCAGGCACAACACCGGGGAGCCAAGGGCAAGCGTGTCCGACGCGGCAGAGACACCGGCGCGGGGGAAATGCAGCGAGGAGGAGAGTAAATTAACATCCAGCACTTGCCTGCCACTGGGGAGGGAGCCGATCCCTGTGCTCGCCCACAGGATGTGTGTGACACATTCCAAAGGGATGGGGACCGGCAAGCACTGTGTCAGGGACGATATTCCACGGAAAGCCAGGCATGGGGACAATAACCCCTCAGCTTGGGGACAATTACCCCTCAGCCTGGAGACAATGGTGCCATGTGATGGGGACTGAAGTGCTCTGCGCTGCCAAGCGCCAGGCTGGTGGCCTCCAAGGCCCCTCGGGGAGCATGGGCTCCCGCAGCCGGCTGCTCCAATGAGACCCGGAGCAAACACTGCTGTCCTTGTCCTTCACAGCCCTCAGTGGCTTTGCTGCCAGCTCCATCTTCCCACCCAGGAGAGGAGCAGAACATCAACACATGGGATCTGGGCAACTTCTGCTGCAGAAGCCAAAAGCTAAGCACAACAAGTGAGCCGGGAGGAGTGCCTGCCTGTTCCTGCCAGGCCCTAAAAGCAATCAGGAGGCTCCCTGGCAAAGATAAAAAAGCCCGTGGTGAGCCTTCAGGAAAAGACTAAAAGTCAAGCAACAGCCCCAGCATCCCCTCCTCTGTCCACTCCATGATTTATGGCCTCCCGCCTTGCCCTGCAAAGTGTCCCTGCGCCCATTCCTCCGTGCTCTGAAGGGAGATTCCTAATAATGCTCAAGGAAGGCTTTAGGGAAGCTCTGCCCAGATTCCAGGAAATCTCCCACAAGAACAGCCACCAAGCTCTGTCCTCATACACTGTCACTCAGCGTTGTGCCCATTCCTTCCATACAAACAACCCTGGCAGCAGAAATCCAGCTGTGTTCCTTTTCCCCTCCCCAGGTTACTAGAAACAACTCATGTGCAATGAGAAGCACTCGGATGTCATCGCAGCGAGGTCCATGCTGTTACTTGGCAAGGAAAACCTCTTCAGTTTGGCTTCCCTTAACAATAAAAGCTGGCATTTTGTCATGGCTTAAGCCAGACTGCAAGGAGCCCGGGGCACCCATTCTGCTCAGGTGGGGATGGGAGTCGGTGTCTTCCCCTTTGCTTCACTTCCAACTTGGAGAACGAAGCTGCTGACTGCCTCAGACACGATGCCATCCCCTATTAAAGCAGCACCTTCTCCGAGGGAAAGGTCAAAGCCTTCCCCGCTCCCTCCTAGGCCATCACAAACATCACCCAGATGGACAACATCCCCTCCAGGAGGGGAACGCACAGCTCCGCAGTCTCCCTGCCCCTGCTCTGGTGACAGCTCCTGTCGGGATGGAGGGCAGCAATGGCAGCACGGGCGGCCGCCAGCACAGCCAGCTTCCTTCCAGGCTGTTAGACTGATCCTTCTCCATGCAGGAAGTGTCACAACACAGCAGAGATGATGTGACAGATGGGGACAGGACCGGCAGTGCCCGCACTCAGCGAGGCAGATGCGCAGAAGGCCTCTCTGCGCTCACATCGCGCAGCAGCTTCCCCTGCAGCCACCGGCAGCTCCGAACCACGGATGGATGGAGGCAGCTGTGGCAGTGAACAGTGGGAGAGAGCCTGTGCGAGATCAAGGAGAGGTGAAGACAATGGAGAAGGATGCAGCAGGCAACAACGAGGAGGCTGTTTCACTGACATTTGCATCCCAGATACCTCGACGCAGCCCTGCACTGGGCAAGAGCCATTCCTGGGGCAGGATGGTGCCTCCTTTGTCGCTATCGGCTGAATGCATCTCAAAGGCAGGGAAGAAAGCAAATTGGTTTGCCCTGCTGAACACTCTGGCAGGGCAGGAACACCCCCAGCACCCAGAGAGAGCCTGAAGCCCTGGGAGAATAGCGCCTTCTGAGCAGAGAAGGGGGAAGAACCCAACCAACAATCATAACCCTGCGCTGTCCTTCAGAAGCCCTTGTGAACCAGCCGTGAGAAATCCTGTCGCTCCTGTGCTGCCGGACAACTGTTCCCAGAGAACCAGGCTGCAAATGAGGAAGAAGAGAACCCAGCTCTGCTAACCAACCCACCAAGACCATTCCTGCTTCTGCTGCTTTTAGCCCGTCACATTAATTTTTCACCTTCCCTGGAAGCGTGTTCAGAGCCTTCCCCAGGCTGGGTGGCGGGGGAGGCTGCTAATAAGGACGGAGCTGGCTGCAGGCTCCCCAGCTGCTGCATCCCTCTTCCATCCTTTTTACAGCAGTGGGCAGGGATAACTGGCAGCCTGCGGAGGGGCTGGTGGCTCATAAAAAGGGCCTAACGACGCTGGCAAGCAGAGCACGGACAGATGCTGCGGCGCTTCCCTGCGAGCTCTGCCAGGCCATCCCATCCTGCCGGCCTGCGGATGGAGAACATCCATCTGGCCCTGCAGCTCTTGCTGCTTCAAGCTTTCACCATCACAATCCTGAATCACAGGCAAGGACCTCACATGAATCTGCCTGAGCATCACCGCAGTGGCTCCTATCCTGACCCAGGCTGATGCCAGAAGCGGATCAGCGGCAGACATGAGCACTCCCTGACTCAGGAGTGTTTGCAGAGGCAGGAAGAGGGACATGTTTGGAAAGAAGCAACACCTGGGTAAAGGGGAACTGAAGACAAAAAGTGTTAGAGATGCAATTTAGCCATTAACAAAGCACCTATGGATCAAAGAGAGCAGAGCAGAAGCTGCCACTCATGCGACAACATTGAGCAGAGAGGGGGACAGAGCAGGCACCAGCGGCTGAAGGGCATCCATGGAAACTTTGCTACTTACAGATTTTGTGTTTTCCTTTGATGGGAAACTTCACCACCATCTCCTGGGGATTGGTGCAGATAAAGACAAAGGGAGACCCAGACTCCTGGCTCAGATCCGGATACTGCAACACACAGACACAAACAGATAGAGTCAGCCTGACGGCCACGAGGTGAGGAAAACCAGGCAGTCAGGAGCAGTGAAAGCAAAAGAAAGGATATACCTGCCTGTGGTGGCTCAGACCAAACCTGTTCAAGAATGACAGAGGAAAAACCCAACTCACACTCCAGGTTTGCGTCTTAATTAGGGAGCCCCTTGCTAAGACTCTTCTCACCGCCCCTCTGCCAGAGCTCACTCCCTTTTCAGATCTGTGCTCGGTGCTGGGGAGGCTGCACCTCGAATCCTGGGTTCAGTTTTGGGCCCCTCACTCCAAGAAGGACATTGAGGGGCTGGAGTGCGCCCAGAGAAGGGAACGGAGCTGGGGAAGGGTCTGGAGCCCAGGGGTTCTGGGAGCGGCTGAGGGACCTGGGGCTGTTAACCTGGAGAAGAGGAGGCTGAGGAGAGACCTCATTGCTCTCTGCAGCTCTAGGAAAGGAGGCTGGAGTGAGGTAGGTGCTGGTCTCTTCTCCCAAGGAACAAGACGGATGGAACGAAAGGAAATGGCCTCAAGTTGCACCAGGGGAGGTTTAGATTGGATATTGGGAAACATTTCTTCACTGACAAGAGTGGTGAAGTGTTGGCAGAGGCTGCCCCAGGGCAGCGGTGGAGTCCCCATTGCTGGAGGGGTTCCAAAAGTGTGTGGCCATGGCACTTGGGGACATGGTTTAGTCGGCATGGTGGGGCTGGGCTGCTGGTTGGACTGCATGAGCTGAGAGGGCTTTTCCAATCTTTATGATTCTATCTGCTCACCGAGCTGCCTCCCTGTGTGCTCCTAAACCCTTTCCAGCCCCCTTTAGCACCGACCTACCTTTCACCACCTGAAGCATGGGCTGTCGACAGAGGGGCAGTTGGGCATCTGCCCTCCCTCACTTGCCTGCTCACTGCTGGCTTTGTGCTGCAGCAAGTGTGGGACTGATTTTCAGCCCAAAGCATTCCCAGATTCAGCTGACCCACCAAACCCCAGCCAGCTGCAGATGGCACACCAGCACCTCAACTGAAACAGCTTGGCCAATCCAAAAAGACAGTGACCACCAGAAGGGTGACCACGTCTCCTACAGAAGCAGCTCTCCCAGCTATGTCTCTTCCCCACAAAGCTCCGTCCAGTCCCCGAGATTTGTCTGTCCCTGAAGGGTGAGAGGTAGAAAAAATGCTTGCACCACACCAGGTTAATGGTTTGGAAAAGCTGGCCAGCTCTGTTCAGGGCTGGCTCTGCATAAAGAGGCTACAGAATGATTTCCCTGCAGTGATGATGGGGGGAATTTTACAGGGAGAAGATGAACAGATTGTTTCTCTCCTTAACCCTTGGGGAAAGAGCAGAAAAAAGCTCACGCGGCGAGAGAAGTGCAGCCCTGTCTGGATGCAGCTCTGCCCCACTGGTGTTCAGAGGTGGAGTGCAAAACAGTAATAAAAAAGGTACACACCACCCATCCCTTTGGATTCCCCATCGGCTGCAGACCCTACACCAACAGGCAGAGGCAAGGTCACGCCACGAAGGTGCTCCAGCACAGGACACCCACTTCAAACAGAGTGCTGAAGAGGTTTTCCATGGGAAAACTGCCTTCTATCTGTTTTGCTCCCTGCCTTCCTCACACAGCTCTGCCAGGCTGCTGCAGCGGACAGGATGCCAGAGCAGATGGAGCAGCGTGTCCTGGCCAATCCCCCATTTGTTACTAACAAATGACTCCTGAAAAGCTCTCGCCAACCTGCCAAGATGAGTTTGGATTTGCCCCGGAACAGCTGGGCGTGGAGAGCGGAGCAGGCACGACCCTGTGCTGAGCGGGGTTTGGCAGAGCTGCGGTGGTTAGGGGAGAGTTACACAAACCCAATGCTGGCATTGGATCCACAGGGGAGAGCGTTTCCAGCCACTCTCACTTTACAGCAGCCTGGAAGAGCTGTTCACTGAGTGAGAGAGATGTGCATGCACTAAGCTGCTCCGCACAGCACCGCGCCAGGGCAGGCAGAGCCACATCGATCCGTGGATGCCCGGCTGCACCGATCTGGGGTTGGACAGGTTTCTTCCTCTTTTTTTTCTTTGGCTGAGACATGGTTCTTGACTTGCTTCCATTGCTCCACATCGATGCCAAGCATTTTCAGTTCCCATCTGCAGGGAAGGAGGATCTCAGAAGGTTAGAAAGAGCCAATGTGAACATTCCCAGCCTGTGCCTGGGGAGTGTGAAATGCTGGCACCACTCTGTTCCTCCCAGTGTCACATGGGTCACCGGTGGCTGCTCCACAGCCAGAGGACCCAGCTATCCCAGCAGCTCCCATGCGGGCAGCACCTCTGAGGGCCACAACACATGGCTGTAGGGCATAAGCCACCATCCAGACCCATCCACAGCAGTGGTCCATCCCTGCTCTACTCCTCATGCATCAGCCAGTGGCTTCTTCAGGGAGGCTGTGTGTCCTAGACCACTCTGCTTGGAGTACAGCTGCTTCCCAAATCTCCTTAGCCACCCTCCCCCAGAAGGACGCAGACATCACCATGTTCCTCTTCACACATCTTACAGGGACAATCCTGTAACAGGGACCCAGGCACTGGCAGTGAAAGCAACAGCCAGGCTGGTTTCTCCACTGAGAGCTTTGATCCGAAACCAGGATCAAACTTTCAGCTCCATCTGATCACAAGGCCAAGGTGGATGCCACAGCTGAGACTTGGGTTTATGCTTCCACATCACTGCCTTTCATTGTTGCACCCAGGGTGCATTTCTGTACAGGTGCAAACCCATCCCTGTCCTGCATTTCCAGGCCCTTCCTCTGGCACCTCGCTTCTGAGAGGCAGGGAAGTAGTGGCTCCTCTAGCAGCTACATTTAAGACTTCCTATCTTACCTAACCCAGAAACCTCTTATCCCACCCCAGTGAACAACAAAAGTAGAATTTTGCTGCCTGGCGGAGCTGTAACCCTTTCCTCTGCCTCCAGGCGAGGTGGACCCATCTTGGGTCTGGGCATCCACAGGATACTGAGCCCACACAGGATGCTGAGCCCATGCAATGGCCATGCTCCCCTCTTCCCTCACTCTCCCCTACAAGACAATTCAACTTGTCCCCCCTGCAGAAATTTAGGGAGGTTTGGGGCAAAGTCAGTTTTCTGAAGGGTTCATGGGCTGAAAGGCTCTGAGCAGGGTCTAGTGACATGGGTGGATGGCAGGAGCACAGGGCCGGGGGCTGGCAGGACCTGAGACTCCTCTCAGAGAGCAGCAAGAGGTCAGATGTGCCCACTGCACCTCCCATGGCCTGAGCAGTGGAACAGCAAGATGTTCTTTTGGCACACGCCATATCCCCAGGACCGAGAGCACAGCTTCTCCCAGTAATGAGCTGCCAGTATTTAAGTGTTTGGGAACCCCCTCCATGGACCTCATTCCTAGAAGTCACCGGAGCTGTTACTATTCTCTACCCAGAATCTCCCTCTGCTGCTACTCCCTCCCCTAAACAGTGCACTGCTCTTGGGCTCACCATGAGCGATGCTGCCTGGAGACACCTACGGACTCTACACCACCGCGTCTTGTTGTCAGCGAGACAGACGGGCAGCGTGGCTGAACAGCAGCGCTCCCTCACCTCCACAGCTCTTCCCACAGCTCCACTCAGCACTAGGACATCAGTTCCTCCCTGCCCCACATGGAGCAGCGGATCCGATCGGCCCCCACCCAGCTGAGATGCTCTCGGCAGAGGTCTCGTCACTGCGACACCCAACACAGGTGTGTCCGTTATGTTTTCCAAAGCTGCTCGAGTACCTAATGAGTCAAATGCTCATTTCTCAAAGCCTCTGCTGTAAGAGGGCAGTCGAGTCGCTCTACGATCTGCAACGCAGTGGATTTAGGGGAAGGAGCAGAACTGTACTCCCAAGCACTACAGACAGCGGCCACTGCCTGTCAGCACTCCAGCAAACGCAAGACTTGCAGTACAGGCCCCAAAGCCACATTCAGAGACAAGCTGGAGTGTGTGCCCAGGAAAGAGTGTCTGCAACAGCTATTTTTTAAAATAAAAGGTTAGTTTTGAGGGAAACCCCTCCCTCTCTACAAGAGACCAAGATTCCAATGCAGCCATAAGTCCAAGGGGGTCGTCCCCTCCCAGTGCCAATGGCATTAATTGGGATAATCCTCAGAGCGTCAGTAACACCAAGCCATTACTCCAGGCTTTGGTGTTGCCTCTACCAGGAACCACCTCAACATTTAGGAGAAGGTGGCTGGAAAGGCCCTCTACAACAAATGTAGTCCTGAGGCCAGGCTGTCCTTCCAGAAGGAGAAAGTCCACCCTCCTCCAAGCCTGAAGATGAGCAGGAAAGCTTGAAAAAGAGGGGTTACGCAATGTAACAGTGTAAAAGAGATGATTCAGCCTCCTTTCAGACCTTCTGCTACCTCGTAGCAGGCTTGCAGCGACCCAGTGGGGAAGACAGTGGGCTGTGAACAGCCGGCACGGCACACCAACTGCTGCTCCAGCCCACTGCTTCACGCTGTTGGAAACCCCCATGTACACTCTCCACACACTGGTGTCTGTGCAATCATCACCTTCCTCACTCCACGACTGTACCAGTCGGGCTTTGCTTTGCTGCTAACAGGTCTGTGAGATCCTGACTGTGAGGAGATCAGCAAGGGGGAGGGGAAAAAAGCGGATCTCAAGGCAGCTTAACACACAGAAGGAGCTGGAGGTTGAATGCAGCATCTGGGAACAAGCTGGAAACACGAGCTGAGTGCTGGGCTCCTCCAAGCTCCGGCCATTGGATTCATCCTCTCATAGGAGCTGGCACTTTGAACACATATTAAGCCACTCTCAGCTGTCCCCACAACCAACCCAATCAAGCTGTGAGCAGGAATAATTGCTAACAAACATTCCCTATGCTTTGTTTTCACCATCCCTCATCTCTCATCACCACCAGGAATAGCAGCGGGGTTGCCAGCCTCCCTGCTCCACAGTGAAAGAGCAAAGGAGGGGAGAAGCCAGCTTGGAGCCAGCAGAGATGAACCCACCTTCCCTGGCATTTGACAAAAGAAAACCCTGCCAATTTATCCCTGCCAGCACCAATCTGTTAAATATTTTCCATGATCTGGGCAAAGCCTGAAGCAGATGCAGGGGCCATATAGGCTTGCCCGGCATTGCTGGGAACAACATGGGATTCTGGACCCTTTGCCCCAATCCAACCTCAGCAGCGGAAAGAAAAACTGATGTAGAAGGGTTGTCCAGCACCCCCCATTCCTTCGCCCCTCCTCGATCAGCTGCGCTCACTTGAAGCCAAGTGGCACGAACTGAAGGCAGGGGAATCGACAGAGCTGAAGGGAAACGTGCCAAGCCATCACTAACGAGATGAGCTCTGCTCCGGTGCATCTGGGGATGGAACAAAGGCACCGCGTGCAACGGCGCAGCGGCTCTGCGCAGCACAAAGCCTCAACACTGTTCGGCAGCTTCGTTAGTGACCTTTCAAGAGCATCCTTTGCTCTCATTAAGGTCTCTGGACACAAAAGAAGACAAGCAATCGCAGCATGAGAGATCGAATGCCGACACCGGGTGGGAACGGCCCTGGCATTTCACACAGGCTGGTCTGTGGAACCCTGCAACACGGCCAGAGCTCCCCTCCGCTCTCCTGGCCCACCAAGCACGCAAGCACACAGCCCTGGTTAGGCGGAGCGCGGTGGAGAGCTGCACGCTGGATCCTGTAGTCCTCTGGTGGGTTGCTGCCATCCTCTCCATGTTACGCTGCCAGCACACTGGCTCCGAGCGGTGCGGAGGTGGCCGAGATGCTTCAGCAAGGTTAATTAAGGGAAGAGTTGAACCATTTTCCTGTAGAGCCTCCTGGGCGAACAACAGGGGAATAGAGCTGGCTCTGCCAGGACACCAGCTCCAGCCTCCCAAATAAAAGAGGCAGCGCTGGAAAGCGGTGCTGTCTGGAAAGAATCAAAGCATGCGGAGCCCATGCACTGGCAAGACAGATCCCCATAAAATGCACTCAGAGGGAAAAAAAGCAGTCCTAGCAGGGAGGGCCTCCCCTCAGAAAGAGCTGGAGCCAGCAGGGGCAATAGATCAGCTTCCTCAAGCACAAACACACCAGGCTTTTCCCTGGGACAGGAGTGGGATGCGAGGCATCCCCGGGAGCTGGGTGCAATGCCCTTCACCCTGTTCTCCTGATGATTTGTGGGAAAGGCGGATGTGCTCTTCTTTCACGCCTCATAAGCTTCATAGCTGTCAGCCTAACGCAACAGGTAATTAACTACTAAACAGTCATTTTCTCCTCCTCTCTGGAGGGAAATTGCTCACCATCCAGACAGAAATTGGTTCTGTTGTGGTTTGCAAAGGGGAGAGGAAAGTCAGGAGTTTCTGGCGAGCAGCAGGGGTGTCACAGTCAAACGGGGCATCCACAGTGCTGGCAACATGGACACACAGATGCAGGAGAAGCGGAGCCCTCAAACATGAAAAAGATGGTGCTCATCCCAGCGGTGGGTGCTGCAAACTTCTTGATTCCAGTCCAGGCAGCAGCAGCCATAACCCTGGCCCCTGCCCACATACACCCCGTGGAGCTGCCCAGGCACAGCAGATCCAGCGCTTGGAGGTCAATCTTGGCTCCGCTGCCTTTCTGCCAGTGGAAGTCATCTAATACCAAGACGAAAACAAACCCTGCCTTCCTCACAGTCTGCAGGACCAGCCTTCCAGAGCCACTGTGCACAAGCGGTGTCCATGCTGGTCACTTTTCCAAGGAGAGTGGTGCTGAGCACCATTTCCCAGTGTGTTGCTCTAGCAGCCGTAGTCTCCACCGCCTTGATACAAAGACATATGCTTTGGGAATTATCGAGCTGATCTCCCAACCCCGGCTTCCCTGGGAGGTGCTCCAGGGCACGTTGGCCTGGCTGGTAGCAGAAACCATTGAATCTGAGCCAGGAGACCCATATTTACTGCTGTGTCGCCTTCTCCTGATGCAGACCTTCAGTTTGGGAAAATGCCTGCAGAGCATGAGGTCTGATCTCCCTCATGGCACGATCTTGTATCAGACTTTCAACTCCGAGCACATTCTCAAACATCACAGAAACATGGAATGGTTTGGATTGGAAGGGAACTCAAAGCCCATCCAGTTCTACTCCCTGCCATGGGCAGGGACACCTCCCACTGGATCAGGGTGCTCAAAGATCCATCCAGCCTACCCTTGAACACCTCCAGGGATGGGGCAGCCACCCCTTCTCTGGGCAACCTGGGCCAGGGCCTCCCCACCCTTACAGGAAAATATTTCTCCTTAAGATCTCATCTCAATCTTCCCTCTTGCAGATGAAAACCATTTCCCCCTCATCCTATCCCTGCACTCCTTTATCAAGAGCCCCTCTCCAGCTTTCCTGGAGCCCCTTTCAGTACTGGAAGCTGCTCTAAGGACTCCGCACAGCCTTCTCTTCTCCAGGCTGAACAACCCCAACTCCCTCAGCCTGTTTTCATATGGGAGTTGCACCAGCCCTAGGATCATCCCCAAGGCCTCCTCTGCACTCGCTCCAACAGCTCCATGTCCTTCCTTGTGCTGAGGACTCCAGAACTTGACACAGGGCTCCAGGTGGGGTCTCACCAGAGCAGAGCAGAGGGGTAAAATCTTTGGAAGACTTGTTCCCTCTATTTCAGCATAGGCCAAACAGCCTCTCGCCTGTCAGAAACACAACAATGTCCTAAACAGAAACCCCAGAGTGGATCCAACTTTCTAGAAAGACCAGATTTTCTAGCCTGAGGCAGAAACATCCAGTACTGCATCTGAGGAACTCTCCACACTCCTCTCAGCCACAGAAGAGTGCAGCGCTGCCAAGGAGCCACTCAGGAGGCTGGTTTCGAGAAGGGATATGCGCCGACGTTCCATCCGGATCAACAGAGAAGGCAAAAAGGAAAAAAGCAGGATTGCAAAGAAACACAAACAAAAACCGGCAGCCAAACTTTTGTTTGAAAGCCTGTCAGGTCTAGACTGCAACGTGTGAGGAAGGAACAGCTCAAGCCCACAGCTGCAGATCGTTATGGATTTGGCAACCAAAATGGCTTTGTTAAACAAAAAAAATGAAGTTAAGTGCCACACCATTGAGGTTACAAACCGAGGCCTTGATGCATTGTTGCAGCCGACACCCTCCCTGCTGTTCCCAAGAGCTCACATCTGCTGCTGGCAGCCGAGCACTGGCACGGGCTCCCTTTGCCAGGATGCGCAAGGAATTCTGCTGGCTTGCCTGCCTTTCCTTCTTCCCACAGAGATGCCTATCAGCCCTTGCCTGCTCTGCCCCTCGCTCACTCAGCTGGTACGCAACCAGATCCAGGGTGGGATTGCCGCAGGATCCTTCCCCGTACCAGCTGGACCTACCCGGTGGGTGTTCTCCACCACCCAGCCTCAAGCTCCACTCTCCTCATGTTCCTGCACCACCAGCTGCACTCTGATTTGAAGGGCAGGGGAAGCAATTAAAGTGCAATCAGTAATAACAGGACTTTGAAATGGAGATTTAATATTCCATCACGTGCTGGTGCATTCGGATTTTTACCATGCTGAGCAGCCTGCCAGGGCTCCAGAACACACAGAGAGCTGGAGGACCCAGCAATGCTGGCAAACACCAGGCACAACCCTTGCTTTCCCTGATATGGTGTCACTGGACCCACAGCCACCAACACCCCTCTGCGGCTCAAATCCAGCCAGGGCAAACTGGGTGGACTTGGAAAAACATTCCACAGTGAACTAGGCACAGCTGAAAGAGCCATTTGCCAAGGGACAGCAGAGGGAGGGCCCCTCTCAGCTGCATCGCGGCCCCAGCACCCGCATGGGCAGACATGAGCTGGTAGGGAGGAGGGAAGAGGTGTCAGGGAGGAGAAGAGGGGAAACCAGGCCACCTGCATCTGCTCAGACAGCCCCCACCCTGCTGGATACAGCCGGACATTTTCCAGCAGTGTCATAAAGTTCTTTCATAAATCAGAGCTGCAAAGCACAGAGGTAAAACCGGCACAACCGGTGCTGGAGATCAGCGAACTTCACAAAACCCCAACTCTGGTGAACACACCCTGTGCAGACAAGGCACACACGTCCCTGTCCGGGTCTCCTTTGGCAGCCACCACTCCCTGTGCTGCAGCTCCCTGAGGAGGGGTGATGCTGGCGGCTGCTTCCAGCTATTCATTCAATCCCACAATTGCCACGGGATGTTTCACAGCCCAACACACACAGAACCAGGACACACATCTGAGCAACCGGTCCGTTCAGGGTTATGAAATGGGTGAGTCGTCGAAGGAAGCCTAAGCAAGCACAGCCCTCAGTTCCTTGCGCATTCACCACGGTGGCTGTGCTCTGTAGCTGCCAGCTCCCGGTCACTCCGTAGCTGCCAGCTCCCAGTCACTCAGGGAAAGGCAGTCACAACTCAGCCTGACAGAGACACAGCTGCACAGTGAGGGTGTGCGGCACCTGGGCAGTAGCCAGGCTCCAGGTCCGCTCCAGCAAACCCTTGGATTCAGGATTAAATAAAGACCAAACACCAAGAAGGTCGTAAATATCAGTGACCACATCGGAGAGGAGAAGAACAAACCCCAGCTCCTGGCGTAGCTTGCTGAAATGGTAGCAGAGGCCAAGCCCACAGCCATCAGTAATTAAGTCATACGCTTCAGCCTTGGCTTCGTTTGCTCCCTGGGGTCCAGGAAACAGGAGGAGAGGGCACGCCAGCCTCTCTCATTCGATTGCTTTGGCATGTTAATGCATTCCTAAATTAATCATCATCAAGTGACAATCTCTCCTTCATCTTAACAGATGAGCAGTGGCCCCCATCAACCTGCTGGCTTCAGCAAGGCAGCTGGAGCCTCCGCAGAGCCTCTGATGGAAACCAAAGCACTTCCCACCGGGAAAACTCCCCCACCCCGTACGTCTGTAATCCAAACCAGCTGCCTGCCTGCTCTGCGTCCAGAACCACAGCCAGTGGCTTTGTGCGGTGAGAAAGCAAAGAGAGAGACGCACAGCCCACAGGTCCCTGCGCCAGACCAGCGCCTGCTCCCACCTGATCCAGCTGCACACCAAAGGCAGGAGAATTCAGGGGCTTGGGAAGCTCAAAGGCCTCTCACCCAGACTGCAGCAGAAGGCAGCACGGCTGGCCCGGCCTCCCACACCCTGCTCAAAATCGCCCACTGGCAGAGGGGCAAGACCAAAGCCTCAAGAACAAGGAAGCAAATATCCTGCAGGAGGGGGTGAGCAAAGGTGCCAGGACACCACCACACTGCAGAGACACACACTTGTCTCACTCGGAGCCTGCACCAGGAAACCTTTAGGGAGCAGGTCCTCTTAAAAACTCTCTATGTATCAATACCATGCTTCAAAGCAGATGTCAGTGTGTGTGTGTGGCTCTCCCTCTCGTTAACTTACCTCTGAGCAAAATACCCCCAGCAGGAATTGTCCCTCTGTTTGGACATGATCCAAACAGGCACCTTCTGGAGTTTGCACACAGAAAGCGTCTGCCCTCCTGCTTCTCTTCGATTTAGGCAAGTCCTGTCTGCCTGGCGCCCATTTGTTTTGCTGTTATTTCCACCAGGGAGGGAAAAGGAAGGCAGGGGATTGAACACAAATTTCCTGAGAGGGAAAGATGGAGCCTATTTAAATGGCAGTTGCAATCTCATGGCACAAAAATAGCTCGGACGTACTCCCTTGTGCAGATTTAAGACACCAAGCAATCACATAGAAATGAAAAATAAACACTTTGCTCCCATCAAACATAATTACCCAATATTTCAATCTGGGATATCAGCATTGGTGCGTGTTTGCATTTAAAATAAGCCCAAATGCACCTCTCAGCTGCTCAAACAGCAGCAACAGGAATGTTCTTTTCCCAGTTAAAGCAATTGCCTCCTGGATCAGTCATTGGCAAAAGGAACAGGGACCTCAGAGCACCTCAAACAGCACAAATGTAAACAGTTCCCTGCTCGCTGCAGCCTCCTGCCAAGCGCTGCCAGCACCATTCCTGTGTTTCCCAGCCAGCGCTGCTGAAGTCACCGACACCTCACGCAGGAAAAGCACGGCAGCTCCTCGATCGGCTCAAGGTGTCGGTGACGTCAGCCCCGGCACAAGGAAAAGCCGCCATCAACACTCAGATCTCAGTGGGGAGAGGGGAAAAGTTTCCAGGTCACCTTCAGCGTTGAGAAGCGTAACAAAGGGATCGTTCTGCTCTCGGCCAAGGCTTTTGGGTGGCTGCCACAAAGAGAAGAAAACAAGCCCAGGCCGTGCTCCGAAGAGATGCAAGATGTGCAAAGCTCAACTGGAAACACAGAGATTTAAGAGCCTCATGAAGGTCGCTGCTCACAGCAGCCAAGTGCCCGTCCTCAGCAGCAGGGCTGAGGGCTGAATCCAGGAAGCGGCTTTTCCCTCAGTCCCTTGAGACCAACACCGGCGATGCCTGGCACCTGGGGCAGCCTTTCCCACCTGATAACAACTTCAGCTTCTGGAGCCAAAGACCCCAGCTCTGAGCAGTGAAATCGGGTGTGCAGAACCTCCAATGGGAAGCACTGCTTTATCCTCCCGGTGGGAAAGAGACCCAGAGGAAGGGATTTAACTAGCTCGTGCAATTAGCAGCACAACCGGGATTAGGGCAATGCCAGCTGACGTGATCTGAATCACAAGGACATCTCTTCTCTGCTCCTCCTCTGCCAGCTACAGGGTACAAGATCCCCTTGTTATCGATTCTCACACAGCCCTGAAGAGCTGCAAACCACTTCAACAACACCAACTGGTCCTCAAACGCCATACGTGGGGCAGAGCTGAGGGAGTGACCCCTCTGAGTGGGTTGCACAGGGCCAGGATTACACATCTGGCAATAACGTGGATAAATAACCAACCCCTAATGACGATGGGACCTCTTGGGGCTTGTTCCGAGCCTGCTGGTGCAGCATCCAGTGAAACACGGCCTCGCTGCTTCGGTTTGGGATTTGAGCAGAAGTGTAAAAAGAAATATTAAATGAGGATAATGATAGAAAAACACCAACGGGGTGCCAGGAACACCTTCATTAGCAACCTGAGAGGTGGGAGCACACAGAAAGGAAATAAGATCTGCAGATGGTGCTAAAGAAGGAGTGGATGATAGCATCAAAATGACTGAGAAACAGTGGGAAAGGTGCAGGAGGGACAGGTCAGGAGGAGTCTCCCTTGCCTAAGGGAAGGAATGGTCACCAGGGGCAAAGCTGCTGGAAAAGGCCTGACCCATCACAAGACAAGAAGCCAGACAGGGAAGGATTTCACTGTTAGGTGAGGGGTAGAATCGGCCTGCCTTGCACTTAGGAAATGATTTATTCCAGAAAAGGCCAAAGCTGGGGAAAAGAAGAGTGAGTCAAAGCACGGCGCCTGCAACAGCACAACAGCAGCTTAATCTGAGAGGTCTCCACAACACCCTCACTCACAAATGCACTGCAGAGCTTTAATATCCCACAGTTTCTGCATGCCATGAGTGGCAAAACCCCATCACCTTTTGCTTTCCCCCTGAACTGGCCTTTGCCCTCCAAGCGGTGGCCGAATTACTCTGCTGACAAGTGGCTTTGCTGCTGGTTGTGGATGGACCTGGGCTGAACCATCAGCGTAAGCAACAGGGATTTCCTACACCCCATGAGATTCCACTTGGATTCCGGAGCTGGCACTGCATGCTCTTTCATCTCACTAGCGTTTGCAATTAAACCAATCTCAGCTGCCTTCAGATGCACTTGGTGCTCGCCGGAGTCCACAAACACACATTTCCTCATAAACCAGCAGCAGAAGGCCGCACAGATCTCTGAATTCAATCTTACAGCCAGAGAAATGAATACTGCATAAAGCAATCTTGGGGAAAAAAAAAAAAAAAACACCAGAAAAAGGCACAGATGAGGAATTATAAAGAGTTTGCAACATGGGAGCAGCAAAAAATAAGTGAGATCTACACCTGCACACACTGTGGCAACACAGCACTGAGAAGAGAGGGAAATCTCTCGCCGCTGTGCCTGATAAGAGCACTTCTGGAATACCCTGCTCCAGGGACACCCTGCTCTTCCCCCAGCGTCTCTGTGGCCAAGCCATGCCAGCAAACCAGGAGGGATTCATAGAAAACCCAGCTCACTGTGAGTCTCCTCTCTGGGCAGATTAAAGCTTGTTACCCACAGCTCAGTTTGTGGACTGCAAGGAGCTGCCACAGTCATTCCACCACTGCCTGAAGAACACATCCACAGAAGAGGGGTTGTTACAGAGAGAAAAGTACTTGTGAGCGAACAGAACATCTTTTTTCCACCACTGTCACCAGCAGCAGGACAAGATTCTCCATTTAAAATGAAACTGTAAATCCATGGAAGTTACAGGAACAAAAACCCTGCCCCCCACCTTTCCCACCCAAGGTCAAGCACTCCTGCAGATTTCAGGGTATTCCAGTCCCAAAGCTCCCTCTGCTGCTCGTACTCCAACCTCTTCCCATTCCATCTGACGAAGAGGAGACTGCCTCATCAGAAATATTCATCTCTAGTTCCCAGGCATCTTCCTCTGCTACAACCTCACAAGCTCTGGGGAAGCCAGAAGAGCACTCCATAAGGAACAGCCCTCAGCTGCTGATGCCTCTCCAGCTCCTTATGGCAAGGAGAAGGCCATCAGCCTGGTGCTTCCTCCATCCCAAGTTGTTCACTTATTCTCTCTCACAAGGTGGTCTTGGTTCACTATCAAGCCTTACACGGTCTGGTGATTCCCATCAGACCAAACCTGCACACGGGGCACTGGACGAGCAGGCACGAAACAGGACAGAGAACAGCCGTGCTGTGCTTGGTACTAAGCACAGCCTTTGTCAGTTAATAAACACGCCCCGAGGAGAGCCGCTGCTCCACGTTTTGGGCATGGGGCCAGCCACTGCAACACAGACGCAGAATTCAGGTCTCCAGTCCAAGCTCCCAACCAAAGCAAGGTCAACACTGAATTCAGGTGAGGCTGCTTCAGGCTTTGTCCTGTCAGGTCTTGAAAACCTCCACAGGTGGAGACTGCGTGACCCCTCCAGGCAGTGCCTGCTCCAGCACCCGACTGTCCTCATGGGGACACTTTGTCCTTATGTCACACTGAAACCTCCCCTTTCAATCTGTGATCCATGTCTCTCACCCTCCTGCTGTGTGCATCAGCACAGAGCCTGCCTCTGTCCCTCTGTAATATTCACCTTTCTCCAGCTATTAGAGTCCTCTTCAGATTTCCACAACCTTATCAAGGTAAGAGTGGCCTCACAATGACAATCACCACCCCTCCCAGCACATCTGGGTGCACTCTGTCAGCACCCGTGGACTGGAACGGCTGAGATTTCCCAAGAGATCCCTGCATGAGTCCTCCTTCACTATAGGCAGTCCCTCTCCTCCTGGAACCCTACCACCAAGCAGGAGATCTCCGGGAGACCTCGCTGGTGAAGACTGAGGTGAGGACGACGTCAGTAGCTCAATCTTATCCACGTGCCTGGTCTCCAAATCACCCACTTCACTCAGAAAAAGGCCACTTAAACGTCCTTTGGCTCCCCCAGGGAGACTCAATCCACTGCCATCTCCTCATTCCCTGTATGCAGGGGCTCCAGCACAGCCACTACGTCCTGCTGCACATCCAGCTGTGCGGCAAGGGAAGCAACGGCCATCATCAGCCCTCAGGGTCTCTCATTAGTTTTGGTTTAATTAAACAGGCATGAGTCCTTACTGAAAGGAGTTTCAGAGCATGCGAGAAACCAGTTCCAGCCAAGCTGCCCTGCTGCCAGGGAGGTTGGCGATGAATCCAGTCTACATCAAGCCACTGCTACCTTCTGCCATTACCAAACTGCATTTTCCAGGTCAATTCTCTTTCCAGCCACACAAAACCACCCAGCAGTCACATCTTCTCCCATCACAGTTGAAAATCTCCATTCATTGTCTTCTCTAGAGCATCTCGTGGAGGCAAGTTACATGGTTTTGGATGTCTGCTGGCTAATTAAGCTCATAAAGGTTCATTTGCTGTACTCACCTGCTCATTAAATTGCTCTTGTGATAAACAGTCAGTCACGTCCACACAGCCCAGGAGGCACCCTGAGGGATAATCACTTGGGAATTCCACATCTGCAGGGAAAGAAACATTTCTTAAGGGGGCCCACATCCCAACAAACAGCTGGGGTCTCCTAACCCCCCAGTGCCTCTCTTTCCCACCATGCACTTCTACTTGTTGAGGTACAAGGAAACACAAAGCAATTTTAATGTCTTGTTGCCCTTTTTCCAGCTCGTTCTCACAACAAGATGAATGCTGGGAGATTTAATTATGCATGCACCTTTTTCCTGCTTAGCTTCTGACAGTGGAACAGTGCAGGAAAGGCTCCTGGCTCTGATGAGGGAGCAGACAATCCTCTTCTATGACTGTGCAGGAACACTGCCTGCACAGGCGCGTGCAATGCAGCCACCAGCATCCTCCTACCCACATCATCCCCAGGACCAGCAGCTTTCCAGTCCTGATTTCCGCAAGGTCAGAATACATGAAAAGCCTTCAACAGTGCTGTAAACAGTGAAGCACAGGCTACTTCACATGCACACAGGCACACAATCAGCACCTTGTAATAAAATCCAGCCCTTTGCTGTCCAAAGCAAGGCACCAACAGTGTTTGTGCCTGGAGTACATGACCAGCTAAAGGACAATGTTAAGTCTGCACCGCGCTCACTCAGCTGACAGAACGTAGAGAGGATGAAGAGAGTTTCAAGAAGAGAAGGTTGAAAAGTAAAGCAGTAATAACTGCTCAGCAGAGGGGGCTTTTTGACCCCGCTCATTATGTGGCTCAATGCACCATATACCACAAGATCCAAGGAGAGGAGTTCACCTTTCCGGAGCAGCATTCGGTAGGTGGCCTCCAGTTCAGAGATTTCCTGTGGGGAAGGCCGCTTAGCTGTAGCTGCAATCCACAACCGCCCTCTGTGGGACGTGTACCAGGTCCTGCCCTCCACCCTGGAGAACAAAGGAGAATTGGGGACTGGAATTTCAGCAGGAATCACCCACATGGACAGGTTTTTCAATCAAACGCTTCGCTACACCAATTCCTGCTGCTCAGCTTTGCCCTGACTACTTCAACTCAAGCAACGTGTCAGCACTACAGAGAAAAGCTGAGATGGGCAAGAAATGATGCCACAAGCAGAACATGTCTTGACTGCTTCAGAGCAACGGCAGAAAGGACACCAGTCCCCTGCAGGTACCACAGCACGTTGGACACGTGTAGGACCATTTGCTAACACAATTCCCTCAATCCAAAACTCCAAAGTCACGCACGGTAAGTGTGCAATCTAGGGAGTAATGAAGGACCAGGCATCTGTGTGAAGTGATCAACAGCTTCAGCACTGGGCACTCGGCATCGATGCTGCGGCTGCCTTGGAGCAGCTAACAGCATCCCCAGGCCATCCGAATGCAGGCACCAGGCTCACAGAGATTTACAGCATCTTTAGCTTGGGAAGGGAGAAAACTTTGCTCTCTAAACTGACAAATTCTCTGACAAAAAGGGAAAAAAAGGCTAAAGAAGATCCTTTGTTCTCTATTAACAGCAGGAAAGATGAATTAACACACCTGGGATGCTGGGCTGAAGGAGCTTCTCTTTGTAACACAGAGGGCGAAGGTGGTGGCCAGGGGTGCGCGTGTTGTCA
Source organism: Tapera naevia (assembly GCA_033556795.1). Taxonomy (NCBI): domain Eukaryota; kingdom Metazoa; phylum Chordata; class Aves; order Cuculiformes; family Neomorphidae; genus Tapera; species Tapera naevia. The sequence goes on from JAUMJJ010000353.1 coordinate 1,530,403, forward strand.
GTTGTTTTAAACATCTGGTGCCACTGTTTGGTTTGTTACCATGGACAAAAAAGGCCAGAAGAACAGATTCGTATTTTCAGCTTATTTGCCTTTCCAGTTCCAGAAAGGCATGCCCTGACTGCGGTACAGGAATCCTGGCCTCTCTCTAAATCTGCCCACTGTGAAGAAATGTCTATATTCCAGGTGAGTTGCTCCTATGAAAAACGGATTCACCGGCTTCTCAGACCACCAGTGCAGATGAGGAAGGATGCCCCCTAGGGATTAGGGCTCCTCTGAGGAATGCAACTTTCCACCTCACCTATGAAGCAGGAGCTGCCCAGGCCACATCACGGCCTCAGCCACCACTGTACCTTTTGATCCCTCTTACGAGCAAGGATGCCCAAGGCTGGTGCATGCTGAGGCACCAACCATCATCCGAGATCTCCAGCAACTCTCGATCCTGAATCCGCAGCCTGTTCCGCTCTGAGCCAGGCTCATTTCCAGCATCCAAGGAATGGGTGGCTCTCCTGTGTGGCAGCACACCGGTCTGGTCCACCCACTGTGGCATGTTCAAAAGAATTAAGCAGAAGGTTAGCACCTCTCTCAGAACAGTGTAAATCAAGCACAAATCCTACTTGAAGCTTTCCTTCACTTCAGGACAAAGCTATTGCTCCCACTGGGACCACCCTTCCATCCTCACAGCCTAGCTGTGCTGTACTTTGGCAGGGGAAGAAGCAAGGCCATGCTCTGCTCTGCGCAGCTCTTCCCTTCTGTGCATCACAGCTACACTGTGGATTTCAGGAATAAATCTACTGCTGGTGTTTCAGAGTGTGCACAGGAAAATGCAATTCTCAAAGCACATTCACTCAGATCTGGGAATCGTCCGGGCTCCAAATGTGTAGCACGCACCAGGAACACCATGACTGAAGTGGAATTGGGAGCCAGAAAGTGGAAAGTTGAAATTGGCAGAAAAGGCTTAATAAATGAGCTGACTAACTGACACAGTCGTAGGGTGACTCTCAGAAATATTTTCAGGATCCTGAACAGGAGATAGGAGACTGAAATCCAGATAAATCAAAGCTCTCAGGAGCAGGGAACAGAGCAGGGCACTGCAAACCTTTTCTGTTCCCAACTCCAATGGCCAATGAGGATCCCTAGCAGAGGGGAGGACGGGGCACTCAGACACGCCACGATTCACAACTCGTAGTTCAGCTCTCTCAGGGTTAGGCATGACTCTGGGGGCAGTCATTGCACCGGTACTGACCAAAGGCGCAGGCTGAAGGAGACGGGGATTCACTAAACCACCAGAACTCAAAGCTGTCTTTGCTTCAGGGCTCCCAGCCGGCTGGCTCAGTGCGCCACAGTTAATGGCTTCAATGGTTTCATCCAGCCTGCAAGCACAAAAAAAGGCATGAAAATTCCCTGTTTCCCCAGGAAACACCTCCCTTCTTCCCACACAAACAATTCTGACCCATGGCACTTTTCACCACCTCTCCCAGTTAAAGGATTTCCTTGCCAGGTCTGATCTCTAACTGCAACAGTCGCTCTTCTCTCCCACAGAAACTCAGTCTGGGCTAAATTTGAGCTAGTTGGCTCTGCTGGGACAGGCCTCCAGCCAGGGCAGCTTCATCTCCACAGACACACCAGCTACAGAGGCCCCATGTCAGCCTCATGCAGTGGGGAGGAGGGGGGGGTCTCGTGCTGAAAGAAATGATTCCTGCAGGCCGAACGCCCCTCAAGGAAGAAAAGGATGTAAAACTGTATCCTAATGTCAGAAGTGTCCTTCTAGGGATTAGTTTGCTCAGCGTTCCTTACGTTTGCTCTTCCAGACTGAGGCGGGCCACCATCCGTAAGGCTTTCCACCCCTTGCTCTCAGGTGTACCCTCGCGCTGCGGTTCCCACTCACTTGCTGTGGTACTCAGCCATGCTGCCATCCTCCTCCAGGATCTGCCGGCCAGCGAAGTCGATGGTGATCTTCCTGGTGAGCCGAGAGGCGTGGCGCAGCTCCCGCAGCTCCTGCTCTCTCTTCTGGAGCGCCTCCCTCTCCTGCTTGGACAGCCACTGGTTGGAGTCGGTGGCAAAGTAATCCGACTCATCGTCAATGACCTGGGTCCGACGTACGCTGGGGAGAAACAACCAGAACAGCAGGAGATCACAGAATCATTAGATTGGAAAAGACCTTTGAGATCAACAAGTCCAACCATACTTATTTGTCCACTATTAAACCATCCCTGAGCACATTGTCTGCCCAGCTTTTAAATCCCTCCACGGATGAAGACTCAACCACTGCCCTGGGCAGCCTCTGCCAGTGCCTGAGAACCCTTTCAGTGAAGAAATTTTTCCCAACATCCAATCTAAACCTCCCCTGGCACAACTTGAGGTCATTTCCTCTCATCCTACCACTTGTTACTTGGGAGAAGAGACCACACCTACCTCACCACAATCTCCTCTCAGGCAGTTGTAGACAGTGATAAGGTCTTCCCTCAGCCTCCTTTTCTCCAGACTAAACAGCCCCAGTTCCCTCAGGCACCTCTGATAAGACTCGTTGTCCAGAACCTTCCCCAGCTCCGTTCCCCTTCTCCGGACACACTCCAGGCCCTCAATGTCCTTCTTGGAGTGAGGGACACAGAACTGAGCCCAAAATTCGAGGTGTGGCCTCCCCAGCACTAAGTGCAGGAGAACGATCCCTTCCCGGCTCCTGCTGGCCACACCATGGCTGATCCAAGCCAGGATGCTGCTGGCCTCCTTGGCCCCCTGGGCCACTGCTGGTTCATGTTCAGCTGCTGTCACCCAGCACCCCCAGGACCTTTTCAGTCAGGCAGTTTTCCAGCCACTCTTCCCCAAGCCTGGAGCGCTGCCTGGGGTTGTTGTGTCCCAGGTGCAGAACCCAGCACTTGACTTGCAGCACAGCAGGACAGTGATGCAGCGCTGCCTGCCCCAAACCTGCCTGTCCTTTGGCTCCTTTCTGAGCTCTCTCAATAGCTGGGCCATCCAGGACACAGGGCAAGGACATCCAAATGGGACCCACCAGAGGGGTTCACTCTTGTTCCCCTGAACACCATCATTAAGACACTCAGGCTTCAGAGGGAGCTCTGTAACACTCCTGCCAAAGGCAGCTCGGCCTGCCAGATGTTATTTCTCAATAGCTGGTACTTTACCTTGTCCTGTCAAATTCCAACAACTTGTCTTTGTGTTTCACAGCCATCTCCAGGCCTGCTTTCAGCCGAGCTTCTTCTCGAGGCAGTAAGTCTTTGCTTATGGTGTCCAAATTCCCTGAACTCTCAGCACCTGTGACAGAAAATAGATCCCAGCTCAGCAGTCAAGGACCGGTTATTCAAAGCCCAGGCTTGGAGGGGTGGTGGCAGAAATGCCTCTCAACACAAACACCATTCCAGGAGCTGGCAGGAGAACCTTGCATCAAGACCAGAACCTTTCCAAACCAGCTCCAAGCCCCAATTTCCATAGAATTATGGAATCACTAAGGCTGGAAAAGCCCTCTCAGCTCATCCAGTCCAACTGTCAGCCCAGCCCCACTGTGCCAACTGAACCCTGTCCCCACGTGCCACAGCCACATGGTTGTTGAACCCCTTCAGGGATGGAGATGCCACCACTGCCCTGGGCAGCCTCTGCCAGGGCTTCACCACTCTTTTGGTAAGGAATTTTTTCCTGATATCCAATCTAAACCTCCCCTGGCACAACTTGAGGCCATTTCTTCTTGTCCTATCCCTTGTTCCTTGGGAGTAGCCCCTTTCACAGACTCCTGCCTCCAAACAGGAGGAACCATTTAAATGTTACAGTGACAATGCCCAGGTAGTGTTTAGAGAGAGGGTTCTAGTCTTCAGTTCTCCTTTGCCCTTTCTAACAGTCTCGACAGTCACAATTCCACCCATTAACAACCACAGTCCCCTCCCAAAAGCCAGACTCTCTCCAAAGTATTGTCACCTCCAGAGAGACTCCTGGTCACAACAGACCACTGAGAATTGCCAGCTGCGCACAGCACAAGCCTTGCACCTTACAGATGAATTCCTCCCCGCAACACCTCCACAGGCTTTCCAGACCAGTTACTGCTGGAAAAGGAGAAATCTGTTCCCAGTGGCAATCTCCTCCTCTTACCACATCCAGTAAGGGATCAAACTCCAGCCAAACAAACAAAAAGGGGAAAAACGGGTTTGCATCCAAGCCACAACAGCACCAACCGCTCGCAGGGTAACGCCCTTATTTCAGAGGAACAACAAAGCCAGTATTTCCCCCTTGGTCGTTGCTGAGCCATATTTTTCCACTCCCAGTGCAAACAGCTCACCACGTGTGAGCTTTCACAGACAATGCACAAAGCAAGGCCTGGCAGGGTCAAAGGGAAGATGGATAAAATGGGTAACGAACAGGGATCCAGAAGCAAATTGGGATCTCTCTACAGAAACATTACTGACCGACCAACTGATCAGCCAAACCCTCCAGGACCCGCAGCACCTCCTGCCACCTTAGCAGCTCCAAAGAGATGCTGATGCCAACACCTAGAGTAAACATTCCCCCAGTTCTTCAGCAGCTCATTTTTTTCACCCATGAACACCATGACCTTGGCTACGCTTCAGTTAAAGTCAGACAAACATCCCCATAACACACAGGCCTTTGCTGAGAGACTGGGTATTATTTCCTCCTGCTTTCCTCAGCCTTGCTCCTATTTTTAGCTTCTCAGATAAGTGTTAGAGAAGAAGAGTCATTAGGAAATGTTAACCACCGCCTCCCTGGGCTCAGCAGATCAGACAGCGGCGCTTCATCTTCCCTGGCACACATTCCACATGAGACTTAGCCTCATTTTAAGGGACTGCTGCAACGCTCCAGTTGATGTGATTGATTCCAGAATGCCTGAGGAGCAGCCCTGGGGGTTCTGGGTAAGGACACCACATGCTGCCATTTCACAGTCACAGTCATTACCTCTGCCCAAGTCCAAGAACACTGCCGAGTGCTCACAGAGAGGACACAAGGAGGCGGCTTCCCAGCCTTCCTTTTAGTGCCCTCCTCAAACACCGCACAGCAGCGAGGGTGGGGGTCTCAGTAAAGTCTGCACACACCATCCATGGCAATTTATATCCCAGAGGAACATCCAGGTGCCAGCTCCCAGGAAAGAACCGCCTTCAGACTTTGTCAGCAACCCTTTAGAACCTGGACAAATGGATCCAGACACCTTGCACACCTGGACACACACACTCGCTCTGACACAACTGCAGCACTGTGAGGGCTCCCCCTGTTAACTGATCAGCTTCATTATAGTCCAGGTGTGTAACTGCTACCAACCTGCCATGAGCTTCTTCAGCAGCTTCTGGCTCTTGTTGGAGTCCCGCTGAAGGATGTCCTGCTCTTCCTTAGTGCACACCTACGGAAAACATGAAGACTTAGGAAGGGCAACACGTACTTGGCCAGCTTCAGAGCCCTGGACAAGGCAAGCTGCTTAAAACAACCAAGAGTCCACAACTCCCTCCAGTGGGGAGAATCCCAAAAGCTCCTTCTTTATTATAAGCAATCTATAAGGAACAGATGGGTGGCTCCTGGTTCCACAGGTGAGCATGCTGCTGGGGGATCTCACAGGATGAGAACTGCACTCAGAACCTGCCTGAACTTAACACAGAGCTCCTCTCTCTTGGAGTTAAGCAGATCTTTAAAAAAATAAACTGATCCTACTTAAAATGTTTTATTCATCCAACCAACACTCTCCTCTATCCTGAAGCTCCCTTCACTGAATCTGTCATTGTTAACTTGCCCCGTTGTCCAAAAGCTGCCCTTCAACTGAACACAGGCAGTAGCAGCTATCCCAGACAACAGATGCAGCACAAGAACAGCCAGCACACAGCCCTGGCTGTGTCTCCTGCCTGTCACAAGCCTGGCTGTGCTCAGGATGGGGTGGAAGCCCTGCAGGCACTGGACACCAGTGAAATGCACAGCAAGGAATCACACAACCTCCAAAGTGACATCACCAAATCATAGAATGGTTTGGGATGGAAGATCATCCAGTTCCAACCCCCTGCCATGGGCAGGTGAATTATGAGGAAACTGCTTAGCTCTTTAACGTGACACATCAGAAAAGAAACACAAAGTGGCTTAGAGCCATTCTCCTTCCCCAAGGAGGGGACAACGCAGGTTCTTTCCTGCCCAGCTTTAGAGCTCAGAGAGCTTTGCCAGATGAACTTTGCCCTAAGCAACCAACACCAAGCACAAACTGCCTCGTTACCAACCAGCGTGCCGCAGAACAGGCAGGGTCCGGAGCCCTCCTGCGCGCAGACGATGCGCCCGCAGACCAGGCAGTTGTTGATGAGCTTGTGCTTCTGGCCCAGGCACTCGCAGGCGTGGCGGCCAGGGATGAGCACGGAGAGCTTGTCCTGCCCCTCCTTGCTGTACAGGCTGACATACTTGGGCTTCTTCTTGGAGGAGCTGGCGCCGCTGCTGGCTCCACTACTGCTCTCCTGTGCCTGGAACACACAACAAACAAACAGTGAATCCGCAGGGAACGCCAGCGGCAGAGAAAGCACCGACCCTTGGACAGGCTGGGAGACGCTGACAAGGGTTATTCCACCTCACCAGAGTGAAAGACAAATCCCAGATTTCACGGAAAGACAAGCTCGGGCCTGCCAGAAATAGTCCAAGGAACCTAAGCAAAGCATGGACATAAGGAGGTTGCTGATCCACCTGATGTTTGCTGCTCCTGAAAGCAAAAACTGCTTGGGTCAAGAGGGCAGGCATGCTGTCTGTCCTCTGCACCTTCAGTATCAATGGATCTCTTGGAAAGAGTCCAGAGGAGCAGTAGAGCTGAGCAGAAGAGGGAAGAGGCCACAGCAGAGCTGCCGCTCAGGGAAAGACATTGACTATGGCTCACAGACTTCTCCATCTAGGCCTCCTCTCTTTTCTGAAACAGTTCAGTTGCCAATTAAAGCTCAATTCTGGCATGTTTTAATTACAGCAAGGAATGTTCTGCGCACTCAGCAGCTTCCTGACTTCCTCAGCCTCCACACCTCTGCCTGATGGAAACACCTTCTGTTCTTCCACATGGCCACTCGCTCACCCTGGCTGCTTTGGCAGGGAAAAATCCTTCCAACAGAGCCGTTGCCTGATGACTGTTTCAGTCCTTGCTCTGGACACAATCCATTCACCAGGATTAACAAAGGATTCGTACTGAGGAAAGTATTGAGGAAAGTACTGAGGAAAGTAATTTGTACCTTCCAATACCTGAGAAAGTTGGGAGGGATTTTTTGCAAGAGTTGTAGTGACAGAATGAGGAGGAATGGCTTTAAATTGGAAGGCGGAAGATTTAGATTAGACATTAGGAAGAAATTCTTCACAATAAGGGTGGTGAGACACAGGCACAGGTTGCCCAGGGAAGTTGTTGATGCCCCCTCCCTGGAAGTGTTCAAGGCCAGGTTGGATGGGACTTTGAGCAACCTGACCCAGTGGCAGGTGTGCCTGCCCATGGTAGGGGGTGGAACTGGATGGGCTTTGAGGTCCCTTTCAACCCAAAACTATGATTCTACAAAAACTCATTTCTGTTTTCCAATCACATCTTCTGCTGCAGTGGGGGACACTGCCTCTCCCCACGCTGCATCAGAAGCATGCCTCTGGCAGCCAACCCTCCGCACCAGGTACTCACCTTGGCCAGGTCCAGTGGGGTTTTCACCTCCTCTGCAGGAGCACTTGGCTCTGCATACACCGGCGTCTCCTGCTTGTTCCTTCCTTTACGTTTACCCTTCTTTGCTTGGTCCCCAGCCCGAGGCAATTCCAGCGTCTCTAAAGCACAAAGAAAGGCTGGGTAACTGCCAGCACAAGAAAGGTGTCCCTGAATTTCTACTTAGAGGAATGAAAATGGGCTTTACACCGTCAGGACGGACAAACACAGGGTCAGTCATGAGCATTCTGGCACAGAATTGTTTATAAACAGAATAACTGATTGGTGATCATAATTCCTCCCACCTTGCCCCACTCACCATCCTTTTTCCGATATCCTGGCAAAGGCTCAGCTGGCAGCTGGGAGGATTTCCGCCACCTGGCCAACAGCTCTTCCACAAACTGGCTCTTCTTGCCGTCAGTGCCCTGGAGGAGGTCGATTATGTACTCTCGGATCTCCTCCTCGCTCGTTATGGACAAGATGTATCTGCAAGGCGGGGAAAAGGGGAATGGAGCCTTCGTTTGGAGAAAAGCAGACACCTAATTGCACACGTACACAACGAGCACAACCTCTCTCTGCTCCTCAGACCAGGGTCCTGCAGAGACCACGGAACAGAATGGGTCTGGGAGTCAAATTCCAAGACAGACACTTGGTGAATCCTTGTAAAATTCTGAGACAGGCACTTGGAGAAATGCCCTGTGGCTGTTTCACTGGGACTAACGGAAGGTAAATTACCTTTCTACTCTGTTCCAGCACAGTGATTTAGAATCACGGGATCATGGAATCATTGAGGCTGAAAAAGCCCTCTCGGTTTACCCTGACTAAAACCTGTCCCCAAGTGCCACGGCCACACGCTTTTTGAGCCCCTCCAGGGATGGAGACACCACCAATGCCCTGGGCAGCCTCTGCCAGGGCTTCACCACTCTCTCAGTGAAGGAATTTGTCCTGATACCCAGTTTAAACTTCCCTCGGCGCAACTTCCTCACCCGCACCCCTCCCGCACCCGTCCCTCCCGCTGCCCTCAAGGGGCTCCCCCGGCCCGGACCCGCTCACCTCACCACCTCCTCGCCAACGTCCAGCCCGAACTCCCCGCGCAGGTGCCGCACGCACCATTCCAGTAGCGGTGCCGGCGCCGCCATCGCCGCACGGGCAGCGGGAGCGCGGGGGAGCGAGAACTGCGCGCACCGGTCCGCCCGGCCTGGGCCCCCCCGGGAACGCGGGCGCAGCAACTGCGTTCCGGGGTGCGCGGCGGGTCTGTCTGTCTGTGCGCTCTCAGCTCTTGGCTGTCTGTCCGCAGCCCTGAGGAGACGGAATTGGGGTGATGGGGGATGAGAAGTTCTACATGAGTCGGTAACGTGTGCTGGGCTGCATCCAAAGCAGTGGGACCAGCAGGGAGAGGGAGGGGAATCAGCCCCTCTGCTCCGCTCTGGTGAGACCTCACTTGGAGCCCTGTGTCCAGTTCTGGAGTGCTCAGCATAGGAAGGACATGGAGCTGTTGGAGCGAGTCCAGAGGAGGCCATGGAGATGATCCGAGGGCTGGAGCACCTCTGCTATCAGGACAGGTTGAGAGAGTTTAGGTTGTTCATCCTGGAGAAGAGAAGGCTCTGGGGAGACCTTAGAGCAGCTTCCAGTACTGAAAGGGGCTCAAGGAAAGCTGGGAGGGGCTCTTGATCAGGGAGTGCAGGGATAGGATGAGGGGAATGTTTTTAAGCTGAAACAGGGGAGATTTAAACTCGATATTAAGAAGAAACTTTTTCCTGTGAGGTTGGTGAGGCCCAGGCCCAGGTTGCCCAGAGAAGTGGTGGCTGTCCCATCCCTGGAAGAGTTCAAGGCCAGTCCTGATAGGGCTTTGAGCCCCTTGATCCAGTAGGAGGTGTCCTTGCCCATGGCAGGAGATGGAACTGGATGGGCTTTGAGGTCCATTCCAGCCCAAACCTATGATTCTGTGATCTCCCTGCCGTAACACCCCATGGAAGAGCAGCTAAGACTGTTTTGCTGCTGATCAATAAACGCTCACTCTGCACAGGTAGGAGAATGCACCCACGTTTACATCAGAACTGCTATCCTAAAACTCCGGCCCAAAGTTTCCTCATGGAACAGCAGTTTCTGGGCAAAATACAGGAATGAGTCTTTGCCTTGGCACATTCCCATTCCAGTGGGAATATGGTAGAGCAACCTTTGGTGCATGAGCAGGGGTGCTATGATGCATCAGGGACAGCAGTTGACTCCCACCGTTCCCCTGCTGCCAAACTGTGAGTTTAGCTTTCCAGGGAAACCGAGACAACACCCAGCGGTCAGAAATGGGGAAAAACCCAAAGGGAGTGTGGTTCCTAGAGGAAAAACACTCCAGCCAGCCAGGAATATTGTTTGTAGGTGAGACCCTGAAGGCCTGAAGAAGGTTTCCACGTCCAAAAGCTCACCCATTGGGTTTTATTACAGCTGCCCCAGGTGGATTTGCCACTGTACTGCTTGAGCCCAGCAATACAGTGAATGCAGGGCGTGGTGTAGCACATTCCCAAAGTCCTGAGGCAAAGGTGTCATCCGGAGACCCTCAGAAGGGGAGCAATGCGCTTGAGACCCAGCCAAGCACTATTGCTGTTACTCATTTCCTGTGAGTTTAAAAGCGTTATTGGATAATGATGCTATTTAGGTTAAATCTGTATGAATACCACAACTCCCTGGTGTTTTTATACAGGGAAAAGAGAGGGGAGGATACACTCAGGTAAATCCCAGTGCTCAGGAACACCCTCCATGATCAGGATTTTCAATTTAATTAACGGAATCATAGAATCATGGAATGGTTTGGGTTGGAAGGGACCTCAAAGCCACGGGCAGAGACACCTTCCACTGGATCAGGGTGCTCAAAGCCCCATCCAACCTGGCTTTGAACACCTCCAGGTGGAGGCATCCGCAGCTTCCCTGGAAACCTGTGCCAGTGTCTCACCACCCTTATTGTGCAGAATTTCACCCTAATGTCTAATCTAAATCTTCCCCCTTCCAGTTTAAATCCATTCCCTCTCAACCTATCACTACAAGCCCTTGTAAAAAGTCCTTCCCCAGCTTTCCTGTAGGCCCCTTCGGGTATGAGAAACCCACTATGAGGTCCCCCCGGAGCCTTCTCTTCTCCAGGCAGAACAACCCCAACTCTCTCAGCCTGTCCCGCACAGAGTGGTTTGTTCACCCCAACTTGCTCACACCCTCCATCAGTTTTGTAAAACCACAGGGAGTACCCAAAACAGACAATAGATGTCAGCAGCAGCTCCGGCCAGGACAGGCCACTGTACCAGGCACTGGGCAACACTCACTTTGCCTTCTTCTGATGGATTTATTTAAGTAATGTGCAGGGAATATATAAGTGTATGGACAAGAGCCTGAGGTTGCTCTTGAGAGCCAGTGTTGCCTCGCCAGGCACCACTCTCCCCAGGAACACGTCACCAACAAAACCAACCTTCCACTAGGGAATCTCCCCTGGCAGATGGGTTTCCCATCTCCAACACACGGAGATGCCTGTGGATAGTCCAGTTGATTTTTGACCCCTGACCTGGAGAACATCGCAGCCCTGAGAGCAGCAATGAGCATTCAGCCATCCAGAATGGCCAACACTGGGCCACCCACCCATGTCAGAAATGTCCAAGAGCTCCACCTGTCCCAAGCTGGGGCACCCAGACCTCTTCTGGTGGTGTGGGAAGGACCCACATTGATCTTGGTCCGTCTTGGTCCCTCTTCGTCCGTCGGGCCAACTCAGGCAGCAAAAGCAAGGTTTGTCCCTTGGGAAAAGGGCTGATTCCCTACAAAACACCCCTTTACCATCCATGCTGGTGCTTGGACAGAGCCGCTGGTGGGTGGGTGGCGATGTAGGGGCGGGAAGGGGGAAAGGACAAGCGAGAGGTGGAGACGGCTCAGAGCAGAGGGGATTCCCTGCCAGCTCCAACCCCAACGGCAGAACAGATGGACACAGGGTGTCAGGATGAGCCAGACCAAGCCATGTTCATTCCCACAGCCAAAGGCATGGGAGGGATTTGCTCTTCTCTCTTCAAGTGGCATGGAATAATCCCAAAATCCTGCTGCTCCAGAGCATTTCCTGTATTGGAAGCAGGGCAAACCCAATGTTCCTGCTGGAGGCAGCTGGCTCAGGCCAGAGCGATCTCTTTGGGATCTCCTCAGGCTCTCCAGGGCCATGGAGAGCAGGCAGAGCAGATGGCCAGGTGCTGTAAGGTGATGGGAATGCCCACCAGCTGCTGGACTGTGCTCTCTCCTAAGGCAAGGCCCTGGGCACCAGTGGGGACAGCTCTTTCCATCTCTTTTCCTGACTTCCAAGGCTTTTCCTCACAAGCAGCCATCACCAGACCCTTCTGCTCTGTGGCACCACGGTGCCAGCTGAAGGCCGCTGCCTGTTTCCTTTCCCACTCCCTGGAACAATGCCTCCCCATTATGGATGTGCGGGGCTGGGCTCAGATGCTGACTGCTCACGCTCAGGGAATGGCACAGGATGGCCTCTTGCCCAACAGTGCAGTTCATTTCAGTAAATGCCGTGTGTTCCCACTCTGGATTCAATGGTTACAGGGGTTCTTTCCGTCTGGAGTGACAAGAAGAAAGCTCTGGTGTCTCCTCACCCTATGTGTCACTCCCTGCTCTCACGCTCCGGCCAAATCCACTCTCTCAGTCTTTGGTTTCCCCTTGCCATGGGTTTCCTCTCTTTCTGCCCACAGCCAGCATTCCCAAAGGACAGGAGGTTGCTCTGGGTTTGTGTCCTGCCAGGTCCCCCTGCCCACACTGCTGGTGCCGGGTTGGTGCCTCGCTGCGCCTGATCCCCAAGAGGAGCTGTGTTGTCCTTCCCAGCGCTGTCCAGAACAATGCAGAATTGTCCTGCCTGCCCGCCTGCTCTAGCCTTGGGTGGTCCAGCTGTGGGTGCTCCAGATGTGGGTGCTCCAGATGTGGGGTGCTCCAGCTGGCCACCCCGTGGTGACAAGCCAGTCCAATCCAGTCCTGGGCGCTGCAGCCATTGTAGGGATAAGAGCAGGATGGTTCCTTTCTGTCACTGACAAAGTGTAGTGGGTCTATCTGGCTGCCTGCCTGGGTGGGGTTTGGAGCCATGTGCCGGCTGGTGGAAGCTCTGGTGGGGTTCAGAGTTGCATGTTGGCCAATAGATGCTCTGGTGGGGTTTGGAGCCACATGCCAGCATGTGGATACTCTGGTGGGGTGGCTCCAGTGGAAGCTCCAGTGGGGTTTTGAGCTGTGTGCCAGCCGGTCGACACTCTGTCGGGGTTTGGAGCCACATGCCAGCCAGTGGAGACTCCAGTGGGGTGGTCCTGACCCCCCTGAGACATTTCTGGCTCGCTACCAGCTCCCATCACCACCACAGCCCTTCCAACAGGTTCCTGGGGCTGAAGCTGGGTGATGACCATGCTGTGTTTTCCACTCGTAATACCTCGGAGTCGAGCACAGCCGAACAAGTGGATCCCTGGGAAGGAGTTCAGGAGGACTGGGAGGAGCCCCTTCAGTGGCTGTGTTAATGTTTCCTTTTCAATATTGATATCACTGACTGAAAAGGCAGGATGGGGTCACCAGGCCAGGGATGGCAGTGCTGCCATAGGGAAAGAGTGGAGCCACGAATGTGGCATGTTGGCGATTTTTTCCAGTATGGCACAGTCACAGTCCTGGGGCAGGGTTTATAGCCCTGGCCTTGGGAATAGGAGATAGTGGGGAAAACATGTGATTCATAGAATCACAGAATGGTTTGGGCTGGAAGAGACCTCAAAGCCCATCCAGTTCCAACCTCCTGCCATGGGCAGAGACACCTCCCATTGGATCAGGGTGCTCAAAGCCCCATCCAGCCTGGCCTTGAACACCTCCAGGGATGGGGCAGCCACCACTTCTCTGGGCAACCTGGGCCAGGGCCTCACCACACTCACAGGAAAAAGTTTCTTCCTAAGATCTCATTTCAATCTACCCTCTTGCAGCTGAAAACCATTCTGAAATCCCTGCACTCCCTGGTCAAGAGCCCTCTCCAGCTTTTCTGGAGCCCCTTTCAGTACTGGAAGCTGCTCTAAGGTCTCCTCACAGTCTTTTCTTCTCCAGGCTGAACAACCTTAACTCTCTCAGCCTATCCTCATATGGCAGGTGCTCCAGCCCTCAGATCAACTCTGTGGCCTCCTCTGGACCCACTCCAACAGGTCCATGTGTTGTCCTGAGGACTCCAGAAGTGGACGCAGGGCTCTAGCTGAGGTATCACCAGAGTGGAGCAGAGGGGCAGAATCCTCTTCCTCTCCCCTCCCTCTCCACTTCTCTGGATGCAGCCCAGGACACGGTTGGTTTCTGGGCTGTGAACACACATTCCCAGTTCACGTGGAGCTTCTCATTCCCTAGCACTCCAAGTCCTTCTCCTCAGGGCTGTTCCCAATCCATTCTCCACCCAGCTTGTGTTTGTGCTTGGATTGCCCTGCCCCAGGTGAAGGACCTTGCTCTTGGCCTTGTTGAACTCCATGAGGCTTGCACAGCCCTAAAACCCAGTTTCAGTGCCTCAACCCTGGATCCCAGCATCTCATTCTCGGGTCTCACTGCTCCAGTCTCAGGTCTCAGTGCTCCAGTCCCGGGACTCAGCGCCCCAGTCCTGGCTCTCAGGATCTCAAGTCCCGGCTCCCAGCACCACAATCCTGGTCCCAGCGCCTCAATCCTGCCTCCCAGTGTTCCAGTCCAAGTCCCAGCACCCCAGTCCTAGATTCTAGTGCATCAATCCAGTCATGGATGCTAGTGACCCAGTCCGGACCCAGTGCCTCAATCCCGAATCTCAGTGACCCAATCCTGGTGCCAGCGCCCAACCCATTCTCCAGTGCCACAGTCCCAGATGCCAACACCCGAATCCCGGCCTCCAGCACCCCAGTCCCGGTCCCAAAACACAATCCGGGGTCCCAGCACCCCAATCACGGCTCCCAGCGCCCCAGTCCTGGTTCCCAGCGTCCCAGTCCCGGATATAGTGTCTCAGTCCCAGATCCTCGCGCCCCAATCCCAGTCCCAGCGCCTCAGTCCCAGCACCCCAGTCCCGGCTCCCAGTTCCCCAGTCCCGCTCGCCGTGGCGGGGGGGCGGCGCTGGGCGCGGACGCCGCCGCTTCCGCGTGGCAACGGGACGCGGTTGCCATGGCGCCCCGCGCCGTCCCGGAGGCGGTTGCTGGCGGCGCGCGCGCGTTGCTGCCATTGGGCGGTGCTGCCCGGAGGGGCGGGTCCAGCGCGAGCAGCGCTTCCGGGTCGCGGCCCGCCCCGGCGAGAGCGGCGGAGGGCGGAGACAGCGGGGCCGGGGTCGGGGCCGGGCGGAGGGCAGAGACCGGAGCACAGAGCGGCGGGGCCGGGCGGAGCGGCGGGGCCGAGGACCGGGGAGCGGCGACGGCGGGAGCGGCGGGGCCGGCGCCGCAGCAGCAGCAGGTACGGGCGCGGCCCCTGGGCGGGCGGGGGCTCCGGCCCGGCTGAGGGTAGCGGGGCCACAGCCCGCACCGCTGCCGGCAGTGGGGAAGGGAGTGGGCGCCGTGCGTCCGTCCGTCTGTCCCGCTGCTCGGTCGGTGTGTCCATCTGTCTATCACGGGGCCCTACGGGTCGGTCGATGGGTCTGTCAGTCTGTCCTGCGGGTCGGTGGATGTGTCTGTTCGTCTGTCCCACGGGTCGATCGGTCTGTGGGACCATCTCTCCCGGGCCCCACGGGTCAGTGGATCTGGCTGTCCCAGCGCTCTACGGTCAGTCAGCAGGTCCATCCGTCTGTCCCAGAGCCCTGCGTCTCAGTCACTGGGTCCATCCTGGTTGGTTTATCTGCCCCCGGGCCTGTGGGTCTGTCGTTCCGTGCTGGGGCAGCGAAGCCATGGGTGTGTTTCCCACCTCTCTGGTGAAGGAGCTGTGTCCCTGGCTCCGGGAGACCCCTCTCTGTTCCATCCTGGAGCTCATCCTTACCTCATCAAAGCACTCCCGGGATTGCTGCTGCCTTGCCCAGCTGTTCCCCACTGGCCTCGCTCCACAGTGCCCGGGCATCGTGGTCCAACGGCAGTGCTGTGTGTCCCGGCCCAGCCAGTGGGCAGCGTGAACACCTGCCCTGCCCAGACTTCACGGGGTCTTTCTGCCTTCCCTTCCTGCTGGATTTGCACTGTCCAGGTGTGATCTCAGAGCAGGGTTTGTTATTGGTGACTGAATATCTGTGTGTAACTAGCCAGCACTGCCACTCCCCACCTTACCCTTTCGTTCTCCCCAGGATTCACTGACCTAACCCATCTCCTCGCCGTCCCTGGGGAGGTGCTGGCTGCTTGTACTCTCCTGGTCGGGAGGGGATGGTGGGAGAGCCGAGCCGCGAGATCCGTGTTCCCATTATCGAATACTGGCAACACGTTCCCACAGACGCATTCCAAACAATACAAAGGGCCTTTGAGTGACGAGCTCGGAGCTTGGCTTCCGTCAGGCTGCAAGAGCTGGGGAGGAGCCCTTGCTGCTGGCCGGTTGCTGAAGTTTTGGAAGTGTTGCCTGGGCAGTGAAACAGTCCTGATGGGAGAACTTGGGATTTATGATGTTGCTGTTGTAGGGAGATGCACAGAGTGACCTTATCCACGGGAAGCCGGAGCTTGGTGAGTCAGGGATGAGCTGGAGGTGCTGCCAGTGGAACAAGACGGTGACTGCTGGCAAAGTGCGACCATATGAGAGAGGGATATAAATATCAGGGTGTGTGGGGAAAAAGTAATTTTTGGTAAAACCTCCAACGTATTCAGAATGTGCGGAGGATCCTGGCCTGGCAGATCTGTTCCCGCATCCAAGTACAGCTGTTGGGGCAGCAGTACCCCGGGCAGCTGATATCACAGCCTGGTGGCAAAAGTAGTGCCAGCTCTCGTGGAATTTCAGACTGTCGGCTTGATCAAGTCGGTGCTGTACACTCACCTTGCACAAGTACTTAACTTGCCTTACCCACAGGTTTTTCTGTCATGATTCCTGCCTGGAATCGCTTTTCCTGGGTTCACGAAGTATCTGGCTGGGACCTTTGCTGTTATTCCAAGCTGCAGAACTGTGCAGAAGGTGAGGCACAGCTCCCTGTGTTGCTCTACAAATCTATAGCAGCCCAGTTCCAACTGCTGGCCCAGAGTCCTTGATGCTTTAGGCCTATCTGGGCTTCCCTCTGTGTTTTCCTTGTGGAATGCTGTCGTGTTTCCCTCTGGGTACCCACAGCAGCTCCTCAAACCAGGTTTATCTGTGCCTGATGGTTCCTGTCTGTGCTTGTGCCAGTGCTGCCTTCTGTAAACCAGCTTTTCTCTCCTGTGGAGCTTTCAGACTGCGGTCACCCCTTGACTTCTCCTTTCCCAACCTTGCACGTCAGCTATCCAGTTGTCCTTTTCCAGGTTCTCTGTCCATCTCTTCCATGCTTGTGTTTGCTTAAAGCCAATCCCTGATGGAGTGGGGTGGCAGGGAGGTGTCTCTGGGATGCTGTGCAGTGACGTCTCCATGCTGGTGTCCTCCTATCTGATTCAGGTGCTGGCTCACAGGTCACAGCAAACAGCTAACACCTTGTGTCTCTCTTTCTCCTTGGATGGAGGAGCTTTCCAGCTTATAGTACATTTTCTTTTGAAGTCCAAAGCGTATGACCATGCCTAATTCCAGTCCATCAATTTCCCTATTCTGTAGGGGTTTTTATGCTGTCCCAGTTCTCTGTACTGACAGCAATTTGACTTCCTGTGCCTAAGTGACTGATGGAAAAGGTTCCGGTGGGAAGCAGGCAGGCTCACAGGACTCTGCCATCAGGGGGTTAGGAGCTGGGTGAGGCTATGAGTGCAGCCCTGCTGCCTTCATTGCCTGAGATTGCCCATTTTCTCCTGGTTTTGAGCCAATTTCCAGCTCTTCCAAAGCAATTGGCTGCTGTCTGTTGTCAGGTTAAGAGATGAAATCCTGTGTAATATCTTAAAAGGTGCTACTGGATGAGCCCAGGGATCTGTCTGGTCTGGGATCCCCTCTTTGGTAACCAGCCTGGGGAAGGGAGCACACAAACACAGCGAATCTGATCCGAGGAACCACCGCATTCTTCTGTCTCTGGCAGTTTGCCCTCCCCGAGTCAGGTGTTGGAATTCAGTAACTTTCCCACTTCTCTTCCACTGATTTGTCCACTCACTTTGAACCATCTGGATATGTGCTGCCTTGCGCAGAGCAGCACGAGGAGGACACGCAGTGTGCAGGCTGCTTGTGTTTGATCTGTGCATGAGGGAGAGGCTGAAAACAAGAGCTGGGGTCTGCAACAAAACTGGCAGGAAACACATTCGGAACAAATGACTTCTCCCTCTCTCTGTGACATTCATGGTTCTGGGAAACTCCTGTTCCCATTCCAGGATGAATTGTACTCGTCTGTTCAGAATTCCCTTGCCACATCTCTCCTTGCGTTCCGTGTTGTGGCCAGCTCTGCTCCAGCCACCTGGAGACAGGGATGCAGGAGGACGGCACAGGGAAGCGGGAGGTGGCAGAGGCACTGAGCAGATCAGCGAGTGATGTTTACAGCACAGCCACCATCCCAGGAAGGCAGGAATTGCTTCTGGGAAGCAGCTGCTTTGAGCTCTTTGAGGACTCGGTCCTGGCGTTGGGTATTGACCTGAGTTTTCCCAGAGGCACTGGAAGCCTTTGCTTAATACTGCGCTTCCTGCTTGCGCAGCCTCTGGTGACAGCACGACAGCTCCTGTTGCTGCTGGGGTGGCTGAGGCTCTGTTTTCCTGGTTGAAGATCAAAATTCTGATTCACAAGGTAGTTCTTGCTGGCACAGTAAACTTGGGCAACCCAAATCGTCATGAGTGCTAGTGAAGCTTCAGGCCTTTAACACTTGCTGAGTCCCTGTATGCTTTGAATGTCCCGTCAACTTGCCTGTCCTCCACTGGATTTCAGTGGAGCCTGCTACATCCCTGTTATCACTTTTAAACCAAGCATTTCAGTTTTTTCATCTCATTTCTCACTTCTCACATTTGTGAACAAACACACTTGTGCCTCGAGTTTGCCTTTCCATCTTGTTTTACTTGCATCACATTCATTGTTCTGGTTTTGACATGGCCAGTTCTTGTCCCATCATAAGAATTTTGAGGTGATAACTTGACTTTCTTATGGATCAGCTTCTTTCCCCGCAGAGGTGCATCCTCACTAGATCCATGCCCCTCTCTCTTCTGGCTTTCTCAGCTACTCTTCTGAATCCTCGGTGGAGCCTTCAATCCTGACTGCAAGTGCCTGTGTCTGAGTACTCTTTGATTAATTCAGTTTTCATTCTTGTACAGGCCTCCAGTTGTCCTAAAACCCTCTCAATTCCTGATGAATCCAAGGCTGAGCATAGGAACAATTCTTTGAGATGCCATCACACAAACTTTTGGTCATTGCCTTCCTGTTTCCAGCATAAGTTTTGCCTCCAGAAGGAGAAGTTGGTTCAACTCCGAAGCTCTGTGTGTTCCCTGAAGGCGTTTATGTTGGGAAATGGGATCTTCTTCATCATCGCGATCTCAGCTCATGATTTAACTCATCTGACATAGCAGAAAATCCTGGCTGTTTAGGAGGTTGAAATCCATCTGTGTTTTCTTTAAATACTCATCTTTGTTGCACCTATAATTAGGGTAATGTCTCATTTGCATAACTAACAACCCAGCTCGGTGTTCCTTCGCTCTCTGTTGCTCATTCATATCTGAGGTTAAAGTCGGAGGATGGACTCAGATGTGGTCACTTTTCTTCCTTCCTGTTACTGGAGAGCAATCTAAAGGGAAAGGTAATGTGAAGTCAGTTAGGCCAAGTCTGTCTGCCCTTCCTTGTGGCCAGGAGGGGCTTGTGAGTGGAGTTATTGCTCTTGGGTAAAATTCTTCATGTGGGATTCTGAAGAGTCACAGTTTAACAAGTACTAGGAACAAGCTATAGGACAAGAGGAAATGGTCACAGGTTGTGTCAGGGGAGACTTAGATTGGATATTGGGAAAAATATCTTTATGGAAAGAATGGTGAAGCCCCAGCAGAGGCTGTCCAAGGCAGTGGTGGAGTCTCCATCCCTGGAGGGGTTCAACAAGTGTGTGGCCATGGGAATTGGGGACAGGGTTTAATTGGCACGATGGAGTTGGGCTGACGGTTGAGCTGGATGAACTGAGAGGGCTTTTACAATCTCAATCATTCCATGTTTCTATAATTTCGACCATTTAAACATACTGGGTCTTCAAGCTTTCCTTTCTCATGACTCAGAATGGCTGATAGATCTGACTGGTACTCTTTTAGAGCTATTAAAACAAGTGAGGGGAACGCCTCTAAAATATGGCAGATAATATTGTTCCATTGTGCCAATTGTGGCAAGTGTAGTGAAAGGACTCAGTTCGGGACAAGCTGTGTAGGCTGCAAGAGGGGAGATTGAGATGAGATCTTAGGAAAAAAAGTTTTCCTGTGAGGGTGGTGAGGCCCTGACCCAGGTTGTCCAGAGAAGTGGTGACTGCCCCATCCCTGGAAGTGTTCAAGACCAGGTTGGATGGGACTTTGAGCAGCCTGATCCAGTTGGAGGTGCCTCTGCCCATGGCAGGAGGCTGGAACTGAATGGGCTTTGAGATCCTTTCCCACTCAAACCACCCCATGCTGTTATGAAGTCCGCCGTGGCCCCATGTGGGCTGGGCTGTTCTTGTGTGCCCAACAACTGTCTGCCTCCATAAGACTTGAGGCTGGCTTTACAGCTGGTTTTTAGTTCCTAGGTTTTAAAAGCACAAATTTCAATGGACAAATGGAACTTGAGAACGTGTGACATCTCATTTTAATGAAGCAGAGACAACACACTTTGTAGTTGTACCTTCAAGTCCAAGTTAGACTTCAATGCTCGTGCCTTTCGGAGGCTGGGGAAGGCTCGGTACCGCTGTTGCTCGTTGGCAGGGCTGCCGCAGCAGGTAACAATGTTCTACTCTGTGCTGGAGGGAGAGACGGAGCCAGCACATTCTGTAAGTCACTTCTTGGATGGATATAAGCATTTCCGAAATACCTTCTGTGTGTACCAACAAGTACTTAGGTGCTTCCCCACCCTGGAAAATGCTCGCTCCATGGTTGCTCGTCATGGACTACTTCAGCTGACTCAACAGCAGTGCCAGATTAGGTGGTTTGGAGGTCCTTGGGCTCTCTGGATGATTGTCCTGCTACTGGGATCAGACCCACAGCCACCTCAGCATCTGATGCTGCTTCCCATGTCCTCTGTTTGGGAAGGTTTGGCAGGTTTCTAGTTCCACAGAAGCTCCATGTGGAGTTGCTGAAATGGGTGTTTTTCAGTGGATCCCACTTTGGTTTTGACTGGGTTTACTGGATACACTGCTGGAACTCGGTGTTTTGAATCCTTTCTGAATGTTAGGAGTTATTGTGCATGCCAGAGTGCCTTCATTTGTCCAGATCTGTGATGGGGAGTGTGATGGCTGGGAAGCGCTTGTTCCATTCTCTCTGGTCTCCCCAGAAGACCAAGTGCTTTGATGTGAAGGAGGTGACGTGATCAAAGATGAGATTGGGTGTGATGTGTTGGCTACTGTGGCAGCAGCGCAGGGGTTTGGCTGGGGAACCCTAAGGTCTTGACATCCTCCTGGCTGAGGAAGCTGCAGAGATGGTTCAGGTGTGCGAACTGCTATGCAGGGTGACTGGCCTATGTTCCGGTGGCATTCCTGTCGGTGAGCAGAGACTTGAGGGGATGGGGTGTGACTTACTGGTGTCTGGTTGGGCCACCTGCACTTGGCATGGGCTGTGAGGCACCTTGGGCTCACTGGGACTTGGTTCTGTTGTCTCAGTGATCCCAGTTTTTGGGGCGGGTGCGGGGATTGAGCTAACACTCCTGCTTGGGTTTCTCGCACCAAAGCAGGCTCCTTGGGGTCTCTGAAGGCGGGCGGTGTAGGTATTCTCCAATAATACCTGGAATCAAAGTTCTTTAACTTTCTTTTCCCATGGGCAGATTCTGTTGAATGCCTGCAAGGGTCCTGGCTGTCGACCCTCAGCTGAGCACTGTGGTCCTACTGAGGGCCCATGGCTCGTGCTGATCCCGACATCCAGCGCAGCTGCAGGACCTGAGTCATCACCATCTTTTGGGCTTGGAAAATTAGTAAATGTTTGACAGAACTGTTTGCTGCAGCATCTCTTGTTAACCTGGGGCTTGTTTTCAAAAACGATTCAATCTGGAATTATGATCCCTGTGTTCTCATTAATCCGCTCTGCTATAGTGTGTTAGAACAGTAGCGCAAGGTGCATTAGAGGAGGGAACGTGCTTGCTAAGGGGGTGTTTTGAAATACCCTTGTTCTGAAACCCCATCTGTCAAACTGTCCTGAGCTCCCCTCCTACTGACACTGATATTGGATGTAGTCATCATTTACAGCACTGTAAACAAACCAGCCGTGAAACAGCATCGCTGTGTCCAGGTGCTGGTTGGTGTGGTAGTCACACATGTTTCCTCTTTGAACTGAGATCGGGCTTGCCATTAATAACTCTGAGATCATTTGCAATTAAATGGAGTCAAGCCTTCCAAGGGATTTACCCTTGGACCAGTGTGCAACACCAGTATCCAAGCTTCCTGTAGCGAGCAGCCTTGCCCGAGGCACGGGTGGCTAAATTTAGTCTCCTAGCCAGCGAGGTGCGACCTTGTCTACAAGGGCTTTTCCTACTCATGTCTCTATCAAAACATCAGGGCTGATTTCTGTGCTGGGTGGGACCTGGAGCTTGGTGACGCTAGAAAGCTTTCTGTGTTGGGTCGTTGACTGACACTTCCAGTGCCGCTGCTGGCAGTGCTGAACTCCATACCTGGATGCTATTCACGGGGCAGACAAGAGACCCACCAGTACAACAGCAATCCTTGGCGGTGTGCGTTGAGGCTTTGAAGGTGACAGGTGCTGCTTGGTGCACGGAGCAGATCACTCAGTAAAGAACATCTCTGATTGACAGCTATGCTGAAGACTGGGGATTGAAAGCGGAAGCTAAATCGAAGGGGCTCCACAGGGATGCAATTTCCTAGCTGTGTGAGCCGCAGTGTTTGTCTTCGAGGTGAGGTTATGTTTGTCCACACAAAACAACGTTTTGCTCAGCTCTGGGGAGCTTTTCCTGTGTGTGAGATGATGCAAAGAGGTGGACAGTTCTGGCATCCGCTTTGTTGCGTGGGTTTGCCTCCTCATGTGAAGTGAGAGTTCTCCATGTTCAACTCCAGCAGCTTTGCATTAAAGCTGCTTCTAATTAAATACACCATTCATCCTACAAGCGTAAGGAAGAAGATGCCTTCAGTGTGTAATTTGGCTTCTGGAGCTCTCCTGCCACTCTTGAAACCCACCACACTTCTCTGGAGTTGGCAGCATGCTGCCAGTGGAATGGGAGCAGTTGTGGCTGGGAAGTTGAACAGGATTTTCCAGTGCCTGCCATGCTTGCTCCTGCTGAGGAGCACAGTGAGTGGGCAAATCCCATTTTGTTCAGCCTGGGCACAGCTCGTCTGACAGGATTCATCTCGCTGACATTGACTTGGTGGTTGTTGGCACTCTGGTGTCTCGCTTGCCACAGGTAGTGGGTCTTGTTTTATGTTTTACAGGGCTGAAATGCTAATCTGGTTAAGAGTAGGGTCGTTGAGGAATGTGACAAATGAATTTCCGTAGGCAAGAGCATGGCTGCTTCTGTTGCATTGCATGTTTCTGGTCATTGTGTCTTCAGCAGAAATAACTGTAGAATCGTGGAACATTTTGGGCTGGAAGGAACCTCAAAGCCCATCCAGTTCTACTCCCCTGCCATGGGCAGGGACACCTCCCACTGGATCAGGGTGCTCAATACCCTGTCCTGCCTGGTCTTGAATGTGTCCAGGGATGGGTCAGGCACCGCTTCTCTGGGCAACTTGTGCCAGGGCCTCCCCACTCTCAAGGAAAACATTTCTGCCTAAGATGTCATTTCAATCTCCTGTTTTTCAGCTGAAAACTGTTCCCCTCATCCTATCCCTGCACTCCCTGACAAAGAACCCCTCCTCGGCTTTTCTGGGCAGTTGAGTTTGAGGCAGAGGAGCAGCTGCCTTTCCTGGGGAGTCTGAAATATCCAAGACTCATAGCAGTGGCAGGATTTCTTTAAAAAGCAGGCAGCAGACTTCTGGGTCCTACTGTAGGATTTTATGGAAGCTGGTGGTTTAGATGCATTCACAAAGTAGTTGGACAAACCCGTGGCCAGCAGGACCATAAAATGAATGCTCGTAGGACTGGGCAGGTGTATCTATACTGACATCCATAATCCAGTGTGGATGCTGGAGCAGACTGCGGAAGCCCACTGCTCCCTCTAGCATCGGTGATCATCGTGGATGGAGATGGCATTCCAGGAGGGCATTGCTCATTTTAGTTATCCCAACTTTATGAACTGCTTGCCTCTCCAGAGCACTGGGGCAAGGTGGGGAGGTGGTATCTCCAGAGAGATCGGGATGGTGGCTTTTGGATGCTTACTGGAAGGGAAGTCATGGTGTTTCTCAGCACACTGTACGTACCTGCAGGCCTCCCGTGCTGTGCGAATCCAAAGGAGATTTGCTGTACGACATCCTACAGCTGGTGTGTAAAAGCATTTCAAAGTGGGATGGGTAGAAACTGTTTTAATCAGAAAAGGGTCTGTGAAACCAGAGTCTATTTGACATGTTTGAGGAGCTGTTGATGCCGTTTTCTACCTAAACGTGAAACTCAGTGTTTCAACGCCTCCCTTGGTATTGAAATGCCCTGTTGTGGAGTGTTAACAGCTGGGGAGGCTGTGGTGGTAACTGCCATGCCCAAAAGGGGAGGCTTCAGTCCTGCCTTTCCCATGCAGTGCTGGTGCTTGTCAGACCTGTTCCCAAGCTGCCCGAACATTCCAACCTGGCACAGAGCTCTCCAGGTATGGTTGGGTTGGGTTTCTCCTCTTGCTGTAATGAGTTAGACTTGTTCACGAGTGGGTCTGATAAGCATAGGCAGGAGAGAATCCAGCAGTAATTCCTTCTGTTTGGTTGCTCCATCTTATGGAGAACGCACCTGGGTTTTCCTTCAAAGATCGTTTTCATCCTGGTGCAAGTTCCAGGCTGCAAGCATTCTCCGAGCTCTTTGGGGCATATGGGGAATGTTTGTCTCTCCTGAATGGGGTTCACATATGGAGGAGGGGAACTACGAGGGGTAACCAGATGCTGCAAAGAAGCCAAGGTCTACAAAAACTCCTAAGGAGGCCTTGATGAATGGAGGTGAAAGGGCTTTTTCTGGAAGGTGTCATCCAGAAGGTCATCTTGGAAGGTCAGGATGCCCCTGTAGAGGGCCAGTGGTATCACCTGAGTACATGGAAACTGTTCAGAACTGTCAGGTAGGGAAAAAGGGTCTCGGATATCTGTGTTGGGGTCACTGGCTTGCACTTAGGCGGGAGGAGGAGTCTCAGCCAAACGGGCTGTTCTGAGGAGCATTGAATTTGGAGTATGGTAAGGATTTAGTAAACCAGTGTTGTAAGTGAGGGACGTTGAGCAAAGCATCTTCAGTGAGCAGGCTGGGAGAGGCAAGCTCTCTGTAACAGCTTGGTTACCCTGTTCTTCAAAAACAGGTGACAAACTGAGGAATCTCCTCTTCAGGCATGACTCGATCTTGCAAGAAAATTCTGGACAAGGTGTGATTTTTGTTTTAAAGTACTATTGTGTAGTCCAGGTTGGGGTTGAAACCTAGGAGAATGAACTTGGCCCTGTCTGAGACAGATTCCAACAGGGACAACTTAGGAGGGGTTTACCTCTCCTTCCAGAGGAACTGGGAGTGGAACTGTTCCTTGTGCTGATGTTTGTAGAACATCAGCTGTGTGACTCACACAAACCAGAAAGTTCTACCCTGCTGCCATGGGCAGGGACACCTCCCACTGGATCAAGGTGCTCAAAGCTCCATCCAGCCTGGCCTTGAACACCTCCAGGGATGGGGCAGCCACCACTTCTCTGGGCAACCTGGGCCAGGGCCTCCCCACCCTCACAGGAAAACATTTCTTCCTAAGATCTCATCTCAATCATCTCCCCTCTTTCAGCTGAAAACCATTCCCCTCATCCTATCCCTGCACTCACTGATCAAGAATCCCTCCCCATCTTTCCTGTAGGAATCCTGTCCTTTAGATTGGAACTGTAATGTTGTCCCTGTGCTTTCCTTTGGTAATGCTCGCTGTGAATGCCTCAGCCTGAGGTGAGAGCTCTTGTTCCATAACACCTGGAGCTTTGTGCTGGTAATAAAATCATAATGAGCTGCAACAAAAAAGACCCAAAAACTGTCTGTGTATCTGCTTCCCGAGGGAACTTGTAAGGAAACAGGTGTGTGGAGTCACCTTCCCCACTGAGAAGTGGTGTCCTCCTCTGGGAGGCAGAAAGCGGGATAGACCGTGGACTTTCAATCTTCAGCAATCACGGCTCTCTGTTCAGGCTGGCACAGGTTTCCCTAGCCCCCAGAGGAGATGAAAGATCCACGTGTGTCCTCTAAGGTAGCAAACACCGTCTCATCGCGAGCTGCTTGCAGGGAGGTTAGGTTTTACTCTGAAACTGGAACAAGCTTCTCATCCGCTCCTTGCTTTGAAAAGGGAGCACATCTAAGAAGGCTTCTGGAATAGCCTTGTTCTCTTTCTGGCAGCTGGAAGACATTTAGGGTCTGAGGGCCTCTCCAGCCAGCGTGACGGTGTTTGTCTGAACAGTGTGGCCTTTGGGGGCTGGTCAGGGATGCTCCTTGGTGGCAGCGTGCTGAGGAGAGGCGGCTGTGCCACACTGGTATCGAGTGATGCAGAGGAGCTTGTCCTGAATTTGGGTGTATGGGACCTGTCTGAGCATAGCTCTGCACCCCAAATGCTTCGACTCCTGTGGGATGGGGCAGGTTGCAAAATAAATTACTCCCCGAAGCAAGTTGCACTCAACAAAGCTGCTTTGGTGTTTAATCAAAAGCTGGAATGGTCCCTCTTGCTGTGTGTGATTTGGGACTGCCTCTTCTGTTGTCATTTTTCTTTCCACTGAAGCTCTTTCCCTGTTCCAGAATTCCCCTCAAGAAGTGATGTGGGTTCCTGGGTCCATCATAATGCCAGGCTTTGGGCAGTGAGACTTCCTGGGAAAGGGATGGCTGGAGCTTGTTCCCACCACAAACCAGTTGTCTCTCACTTGTTAACCATCACTTTTTCCTGATGTGAGAGGTAACTTCTGTCTGCTGCCATACTTGAGCCGAGCAAGATTCCTGGTTTCTTGGCCGGGTTTAACATGTGCTGCACTCATGAGCTGAATCCTCCTGTTTGTCGGGGATCCTCCGTGCTTTGCTACTGGGCAG
Organism: Tapera naevia; assembly: GCA_033556795.1. NCBI lineage: Eukaryota > Metazoa > Chordata > Aves > Cuculiformes > Neomorphidae > Tapera > Tapera naevia. The sequence goes on from JAUMJJ010000353.1 coordinate 1,557,277, forward strand.
GATGTCTGGACCTGACCCATCAATGTAGGCCTGTGAAGGATGGAAAATGAACCTTGGGTGCTCTCAGGACACTGGAGTCCCATCTGTGTGAATATGGAAGGAGTCATGTTTGCGCTGCAGGTCAGAAGATTTGTTTGTATGCTTTATGCAAGGTGGGGAAACGTTTTTGTCACCTGGCTGTGCCAGTGGGAAGTGGCAAAAGCTGCCCAGCACAGGGAGTTTCCTTGTGTTACACTTTGACTCCTCCAAAATGTGCCTGTCGTGTTGTTCTTTGAGCAGAACATGAGTGATCTCCAACCCCTGTTTGAACCGGCGCCTTAGGATGGCATGGGGTGGTTTATTGACTCTTATTCCCAGAGTAACTCATTGTGCCATAGAACGAGCTATAAATAGAATCTTCCTTCAGCTTCCTTGTTGGAGGTGCTAGCCCTTAAGAGAGGTTGGGTTTGTGTGAAGAAACTGAGGCAGGTTTGGTCAATGAACCCATTTGGAAATTTTATGCACCACTGTTTTTCCTTCTGGGTTTAACTGGAGTGGGTTCAGGGTGGCAAAGGAGTGAGCTTTTCTGGGGTAAAGGGTGCCCAACATTCACGTACATGGGCTGTTGTGTCACTGCGATGCTCCTGGTCTCTGCCAAAGACACTGTTGGGTTCACAAGGTCAAATAAAGCTGCAATCCTCCTTCCCTGTGGATAGAGGTGCCTGTGTTTCTCTTTTCTTGTAGGGCTTCGTTTGGTTCCAGTTTGGCTGGTTCCTCCTTGCCGCAGCCTTTGGCCCGGTCACATAACACAGAACAGCGTTAGTGTCAGGAAGGACAAACGCTCGCCTTAAGCACCTCACAATAAACTTAATATTGGAGGATCTGTCCAACCACCAAATGTGCTTTCATGTTGGACGGATGGGTGTCATTTGCTGCTTGCACACTGAGTCTGCAGAGCGGTGCTGTGTTCCTCAGTCTGGTGGTTGGCTCCTTCAGGAGCTGGTGCTGGGTAATTGCAGAAAAGGATTAATTAACGACAGCTGTTGTGAGCTTGTGGAGACATTTGAAGTTTCCTGCAATCCCTGGAGCTTCTTGAGGACAGCAGTCATCAAGGACGCTGAAAGGGCGCTTCCGTGACTCGGGCTGGGCTGACAACAAAGGACAGGGCAGAGGGAGGCCAGATTCCTGTGGCTGCAGTCTGAGCGGTGTTCCTTGGCTGTGCGGCAAGGGCAGCTTTGGTCAGTCTCACACCTGATATTGGGGAAGGCAAAAATGCTCTCTAGTACCAGTTTTCCTTCTGTTGTGTCAGGGTAGAGAGTGACCGTTTCTTCCCCTGTGCTCAGAAAGGTCAGTGCAGACCCTTCAGCTTCCACCCTTGCTGTAACAGTTGGAAAATAAGGATAGAAGTGCCACCTTCAGCGCACTTGTGATGCACGCTGGGCACTGGGGGGCCTGGCTGCTTGCAGCCCGAGGCAGAGCATCGCACATGAGGGGGTCAGGCAGGGTGTTTCAGAAGAACCCATCTGCTGGGCAATGGTCAGAGCTGCTTGGAACCCAAAGCTGCTTTTTAATGTTTTAATTTTTGATTTGACAAACAGTGTGTTCTTCTGGAGGAAGTTCAGTGCCCAGGTGTTGAACACAGAAACAAATAGTGTCTCTGGTCACCCTGGGCAGAGCTCTCCAGAAGCAGCTTCCTTTTGGTCTGACCCTCACATCCCTGTTACATGCACTTCCCCTCAGAATACAGCGTGTGGGCCTCACGATGCCCGTGGGCTGCGCGCTCCGGAGGGAGCTGCTCCAGGGCACAGAGGCACAAACAAAACAGCCCTTGTGCTCTCTCCTGCCCAGAGTGCCTGGTGTGTGGCAGGAGCCCCAGGATGCTGCATCATGGGAGCGCAGGTTTGGGTACCTGTTACCCAAGGTGGGATAATTGCAGTTTACCAAAACCAAACATAAAATCACTGAAGAACAGGGAGCAGCTTGTGTTTTCTTAAAACAATGTCATCTTCTGAACTCAAATTCACCTTCTCGTACTACCCACAAAGCTATTTGCCCTGACATGGGGTGAGGAGCCATGCTGGATTTCCCTGTAAGAGGTGGCACATGGCTCCATTTTACCCACACAGCAGTCAGAATCCACTGTATTGAACTGAAAACTGCAAACAGTGGGATCAGGGGGCTTTAGCAGAATGGAGCAAGATTGGAGGCTGCAGGATGAGCTGTTGTGTGGAACCTTTCTAACCTGTCCCTCTTCACTCTACAGACTTACCACGGAGATGCCTGCCTGGCTGCCCTGCTGCTCCCCGGCCCCAGCGCTTGCTGCCCTCTGATTGCAGATAACAAACACAAAAAGTGAGTTCCAAACACATGGTAAGTGCCGTGTGCCTTCGATGTTCCAGAGTGTGTTACGTGCAGCTCAAATGCTCCTTCCTAAAACCCCAGCCACACACAAGGGAAGACACCATAAAATCTGGTCACTCATACCCAAGTCGCGTGAAGTGTCTGCTGAGCCTGCAGAAAGTTGCTTGGAGGCCTGAGCACAAAGTGTTCAGTTCTGATTCCTTATTGCCATTTAGATATTTTTTTCCTCTCAATTTTGTCAGCGTTTTCCATCTGAAGTAACTTCCCTAGGAACTTGCATCCCTGATCTGCTCTTTCTGGCTTTATTTTTAGAACCGTATGTGTTGAGCTAAGGAGTAAGTAGGTGCTGCAGTGCGTATTAGCCATGAGCAGCTCCAACACGGAAAATGGGCAGGATTGAAGTCAGGGAGAGTCCAGAGTCTTTCCTGGTGAACTGAAGCTTCTCTAACAAAGTCAAAGCACTTTTACTGGGAGAAAATGAGTGCTCTGTGTGTCAGTGTTTGTCCCAGTCTGATGAGTGAAACAAGGGCTGGGCTGCCTGTTTGGTTACGTTTAACCCATGAAATGAGCACAAAACTCCTTTCCATCAGGGAGAAATCAAAGGGAATAACGTGTAGGTGAGATTGTTTGACTCTAGTGGGGACTGATATCTTGATTCCATGGAACAGGCAATAATGGTGGAAGTAAAGAAAGAAGTGTGTTGATGTAGTAACGGTCAACGACCTAGAGAGCAGCAGGAGAGGTTGTCAGAGTGGCCGTCATGAGTACCACAGGCTGAAACTGGCTCTGGATTTCCCTCCCTGGGCATTTGGAAACAACATCCATGCAGTGACAGACTGTGTTTCTGTTCAAACGTGAGCCAGTACAGGGTGAGTGACGCTGATGAAGCTGTTGGGGCATTTTGTTCAGGGCCATCATTGTGCACCATCCTTCAGGAATGCTGGTTCTACTTTGGGACAAAATGACGTGACGAAACAAATCCTTTCTAAATTGTCATTCCATGTTGTACATAGAAAGCTGAATGAGCTCTCGCCTTGGGGTAATTTGAGCTGAGGGGACAGAGGGATGGACGATGCTTTCCTGCTTTCAGCAGCTTCCAGTCTGGAGGACAAATCTGTTTTCAGTTTTGCTTGCGATTGTGTCTCAAATTATTTTGCAGCTTCATCCCATGAAACCCATTTCCCTTTCTGTGGTGCCAACAGGAAGAATGCCCTTAATTGTTTGGAAAGTCTTCAGTCTGATGCATAGGGGCTGGTATGGGTCCAGGGGAAACTGGATTAACCTATTGCCATGGGCTTTGGGTTCGTAGTGTGCTTTTTCACTGGGGTGAAGCTTCTGCCCAATGTTTGGTTCCCCCGGGCCCTCGCTTTCTGTTAAACCACTTGCACAGGAGGATGGAACTTCTCAGCACCCGGACTGCCGGGCAGCAGGAGTGGAAATGATCCAATGAGATGGCTCATCCTGTCTCTTTTTAATCCACATGAAGTTGATAATGCATTGCTGACGTTCTTTATCAGTTCCAAGACACACAGAAGTGCTATTCTCTTGGCCATGGATCTTGCTCCCAAGCTGCCTACGCTTGTATCCCGTATCTGCCTACTTTTGTCTTGCTGTATATTTAAATTCACTCTTTAAAACAGCTCTGGTTTTCCTGTTCCATGACTTCCCCTTCCTGTACTCCCCTAAGTGAGCACCCTGGCTCATGTCATGACTTGTTCAAGGAGCATTTGTGACTTCACCTGCGTGTTCCTTGCCTCGGGATCCCCAGGCAGAGCGGTGCTGGACTAACTGTTTCCCAGCTCCAGTGAAATCAGTGCCAGGTGCTTCCACTCCTGTATTTGTGCTGCAGGAACAGGCTTTGTCCATGAAAGTGAGGAGTTGGCTCCCAACTCTATCCTTTTGTCTCCAGTGTGCCTCCAGGAACCCAGCTTGAGGAGCAAGGGTGTTTTTTCCTGGATGGAATCAATGAACAAGTGGTTAAATTCCTGGCTTGCACAGTCAGTCCCGTGGGACGCCTCTGCTGTGCTCACCAAGCAGAGTGTTGGAGTGACATTCTGCGTAGTAGCAGATCTGGTAAGGCCGTGTGGGATAGACTGGAGCACTGGTGGCTTGCACAGGAGAGTGCTGTTGAGGCTGACAACAGAGTGGGCTTCTCCAGAAAGAAGCCAGCTGGAACCAAAATCTTGGAGCCTATGTCAAAGAGGGAGATAGCAGTACAAGGTGTAGGAACCTCCACTGTTCTACGTGTGTTGAGAGCGGTGGTGACGGTGTGTGGTAGCTAAAATATCCCGCTGCACACGCAGCGCTCTGGTTGTGTTAGTCATCCATCAGGCTGATGGAGTATCAAAGTGCTGGAGCTCTCCTCGCTGCACAGCAGTGTCTATTTGTAGAAAGGAACATTGTGTGAAGTGTGATTCCCATACACTAGAGCCATGCTGCTTAGGGTGCTCTCCGGAATGCTGCCTCTCCTGCGGTGGGACTTCCTGATCTGTAGAGCCTGTATCAAAACGCTGTACTCTGACAAGGCTTGTTGGCCCTGGGGACTCGAAGGGCAGTGTCGTTAGGGCTTCTTCTCCCCTTTTCCCACAAAATCACAGTTCATGTTCCATGCAGCATGGCTCCAGCCGCTGGGTAGTGGGCTCCGGCACCAGTACACTGTGAGGGGAAGGGGACAGTGACCTAAAAGGGGCTCTGGACCATTGCAGGAAAAATACTCTTCCACCAGGCACAGGGGAGCCTTTGACTTGGAGAGCTGATGACCAGAACCATTTTCTGTGACCTCAGCTTGTACCAACTTGATCTAAGGCTGAAGTTGCCCAGAGCTAAACCAGTCCGGTTTCAGCTGTAATTCATCCGTCTCTGCCACGTATGGAAGATCTCTAGGAGACCTGTTAGCCAGAAGGTTCATTACAGTCCAGCCTGTTTGTATTCTCATAAACTTAGAGAGAACTCTACTCTTTGTGGCTGTTGCAGTGCTCACTTTGTTGCATTCTGACCCCGAAACGGAGCGTGGCATTTCACACAACGTCTGCGGTTCACAGACTGGCGAAGTGCTCGTCCTCGCTCCTGCAGCCTGGCTCTATGTAATGTGTTATTTGTGCTTGAGCATTACAGATTGTCTGTCTCTTCTGGCAACAGCCACCAGATGTTCCCCCAAACAAGACTTAATTCTTTAAAATTGACCTGTAAGAAATGTGTGAAGGCGAATGCAGGGGCGGAACAATTGTATGTCAGCATGATTCCCATCTCCTTGCCCAAAACCCAGTGCAAGCCTTGTGGTTTCATTCCAGCAGTAATGAATCCCTGTTTTTTTGTGGTATGTATGAGGCCTTTTCCATGGTTTTAATGTTGTCTGTTGCGGGGCGGGGTGGGATCAGGCTGGTTTATGAGGATTAGTGTTACTTGCTTAAATTAGCAGTGTCTGGGCTCAGTCTGCTTGGTGGATGTGCCACCACACCGATCCTCCTATGGACTCTCGATGTCAGCTAGTCTTCATACCCACCTGTAGATCCTCTGTGATTGACCCTTGTGTTTTGCTAGGCCAACTCCATTTCATATTTCCATGGGAAACCAACTCATGTCTCAGTTTTTCAGCTCCAGTGTCTTACTGGAGGCATGGGATGAGCAATCTGTAGGAGGTCCAAGCAGCTCTTGCCCCTGAAATGTCCCTATCCTAAGGCTTCAAGTAGCACTGTCCTTCCCAGACTGCCCTGCACAGGAGAAGGCTGCATGGGGACTTGCATGGATCCCTGCATTGCGGGGTCTGTTTTCTCCTCCAGGTCTGCAGGGAGTAGGTTATTCAAAGTAGGGCTGTGCCATTTCCCTTCCATGCAAGGATGTCCCATCCCAGATCCCATTGTGCTTCTCCTGGTTGGGCAGTTTGGATGTGAAGATGGCTGTACCAGTGGTATCCTGGCCGGGCTGTCTGTCAGTCTTGGAACAGCATGGTTGGTGTGAGTACAATGCAGTTTTTGACGATCTGAATGCGTGAAAGCTGCAAAGATAATCTTCAAGAATAACCGTGTTGGTCTTTCACTGGGGGTACTTGTGACAGATCTGTATCTGACGAGCGTGGTCTGAGCGGAGAATGCGGCTCTGCAAATGGCTTCAAGGTTTCAGAGGTCAGAGCATCTGCTGGCTCAGGTTAGAGAAACTTCTGCTGGAAATGCTGCTTCCCTGGTGCTGGCAGTGCATCAGGACACTGTGGGTGCTGCAGTCCCCACAGTTGGGGGTGCTGGTGCATGTTAGCCTTTGCTTTGGTGCAGCTTTAGAAGCTCAAGATGCCTTCCCACAAAATGGAGGCATTGCTTAAGTGGGAGGTCACTTCCATGTCTCATTCTTCTTGTGAGATCGTACCTCCAGTTCCTTCCCATTGCACTGCTTCCATCTGGGTCGCATTATCAGCCACGCCTCAGTCTCGTGCATGGAGGTTCGTACAGGAGCACCATGCTGGAATGAGCCCACGGCCACGTGCCTGCTGCCAGCCAGGCCTGCCTGTGGCCCTACTGCTCCCAGCCCTGCACAACCAGTTGTGTTGCTCCTCCTTTCAGTACATGCAAGGTAAGGCCTCTTCAAACTGTTACCCAGTTATTTTGCTTACTAAGTGTCTGCCGGGTTTGGAATTCAGCATTCCCTATCTTGGTTTCTCCTGGTGGGGTTGGGGAGGGAGGCTGTGCTGCGCCCCAATGTTTAAAAACCATTTGAGGGTGGAAGATGTGGCAGCAGTTGCAGGGAATGCTGTTGCTGCTGCAGTTGATACAACAGAAAGCGTTTGTGTCCTTGGTGTTGTGCTCTTGTGCAGGACATGAATAGAGCTCCTGCCAGGTGCCAGACAAGGGGGAAGCAGAACTCCTCAAGTACTGGCGATTGTTTCAAGGTATTAGAATAATCATAAATGTCCAGCTGTGCACAAGTTCCTTAGCTGACCATTCAATGGAAGAGCAGTGTGTGACAGTGGGCTGCTGCTGGGAAGGATGATCCCATCGAGCTGTACCTTTCCTCAGCTGTCTCTGAGGCTTCTTTTAACCTCCCAGTAGAGGTGCAACTTGGGAACCCGTCAGAAAGTGGCTCTGGACTTGGCTTGCTGAGAGGTCAATTGAGTGCTGGAGCTGGTGAAATGGAGAGGCTTGAGGTCTTTCAATGGACAGAGGAACAGGAATTTGCCCTTTAGGACAGCTCAATGTTAAATAGGTTGAGCCATCTTGTGCATGTTTGCCAGGTAGGGCTATTCTGGCCACCTAGGGGCTACCCAGCTCTTCAAACCAGCCCATGTGTCTCCTTCAGTGCCCAGGAGGCACACAAAGCTTGACTGTGACTCCCACTCTGTCCTTCCTTGTACCTAGGACACAGGCAGAGTAGGAAGCTGGGACCAGGCAAGATCAGGATGAGGTGCATGGGAGCAGGGACGTGGTGGTACACTCAGTTTCTGCTCTGCCTGACCCATCCCTGGGGATGCAGGGCAGAAGTATCTCCCTCCAGCCCAGCACCAAGCTTGGGAGTACTTGGACTTGGTGCTTCCCATCACTTGACTGCCCTGTGCTCCCGGGTTGTAGCGTGCCTGCATGCTACTGGCACCATTTGTGAAGAGGTCTGGTACCCTGTGGGCAAGTTGTTGCTCTGGAGTCGAAGAGCTGCCACCATGAGCATTGGTTGCCAGCTCCAGGAGGCTCCTTTGGGCTGGAGGAGCCTCCTCTTGGCTTAATTTTGGTTTTAGCCTGTCTCAGCCTGGCTGCTGTAGACCAGACTGATGGTGGTCTGTCACTTCCCTGGGAATGGGGTGGAGGATTTGGAACCACTGTGATGTGGAAGCAGGGTTTCAGACTCATGAGTGCTGCAGGGGTTGATGGAGCATTTAAGGATCCACCTGGAGGCGTGAAAAGCGGATAGAAAACCTTACTGGCCCAAACTGATGGCTTCCAGAGAAAGGTTTGCCTGCTGTTTCCTTCCCTGGGGTTATGACGAATATGAAAGTAAATGCTTAATTGTTTCACTTCTAAGATTTAGAAGTTTTCCTCATCACCTCAAGCTTTCTTACTGTGCCTGAACACTTGCAGGTGGTTGAATTTCCAACGTGTTCTGTATGTCTGAGCTCATCTGTGATCAGAACCAGGCTACAGATGGAGCTTTGACTCGCACCCAAACGCGGCGGTTGTGCTGTCGTAAATAGAGCTGGGAGAGCTGTTTCCGAGTGGCGCACGGATGCTGAGTCATGCTGATTGCTTTCCTGGAACAAACCCCACCACCGGGATAGCTAGAGCTGATTAATGGATACGATACATGTCTGATCATCACAGATCAGGTACAAGCTGATTCCTTATATGCACACAGGAGTGGGAAGAGTTATCGTACTGGCATTCCTTTAAGACAACCCAAACCCCACCACTGACCTGTGCCTCCCACAGCCATCCAGGAAATAATTCCCAGGAAGGCTATAAAATCTTAATCCTTTCATTTTCTCCACATGTGAGTAAGAGCAGCCAGAGGAGACATGGGTTTGTGCCATTTCAGGGGAAGCCAAAGGAGTCTGAGCAGTGATGACTCTGGCTCCCCTGTGGTTAGGTCAGTGACGAATGGTCCTGCTAACGAGCACTGGCTGGCTCCTGTATCTCTACGGTGCTCAGCTGGTTCTGGTAGTGGCATCTGCAGTTTCCATTCAGAAATCTTTAGTTCAAGAGGTCCTGGCTTGTACTCCACTGCGTTTGTGCCTGGTGGAAGAAGAGCAGTAAGAGAAGAGCCCCAAGGCTCTTGTTGTACCAGGGGAGAGTTAGATTGGATATTGGGCAAGATTTCTTTACAGAAAGAGTGGTGAAGCGCTGGCAGAGGCTGCCCGCGGCAGTGGTGGAGTCCCCATCCCTGGAGGGGTTCCAAAGGCATGTGGCCATGGCACTTGGGGACAGGGTTTAGCCAGCATGGTGGGGTCGGGCTGACCGTTGGACTAGATGAACTTAAGAGGGCTTTTCCAACCTCAGTGGTTCTATGATTCTATAAGATCCAGACAGGGGCTCTCCCACTTGCTTCCCAGCCAATTGGCAGATAATGGGAAGTGATTTCTAAAACAAATACACAGTTGTTGCCATCTTCTCTTCCTTGAGCAGCAGTGGAGGTTTGCAGCATTGTAAATGGCTTCAGAGAGCACATATAATGAAGCACAGTCCCCCAGGGAAGCCATGGCAGCTGTTGGACGTCTGACTGCAACTTCATGGGCAAGCAATGATCCATCCCTACAAGGGCCTGACTGTATGCAAGCTGTCCCCCTTCCGTGTGCATCTTCACCTTGTCGTGGGGTATGTCCTGCAGAGGGGTGATGGCCAGACCTCCACGACTGGGGGTTAAATTTTACATTTCGATGTTGTCTCCACATGCTGGGAAGTCCATTTTTAGCACTTCCTTTAAAAAGCAGTAGATGTCAGATTGTCCTCAGTGTCCTTCTCTCCTAAACTTTCTTCTCCAACCGAAATGACAATCAAAGCAGTATTATTCCAGTTCTTCTTCTCCAATATCAATGCAAATGTCACATAGAAAAAGACCTTTCTGATGTAGATGTCCAAGTTGGCCACACTGAAAATGTATTGTGTTTCACTTTTTTGGGGATGCTTTCTTTGGGAACAGAGAGCTGATCCTCTGAACGAGGGCACTGGTTCGCCTCCAATGCACTCTAGAGGCTGCAGGCTCAAAAAGAAGAGGAGAAACCGCATGGGACACTGTCTGCAGAGCACAGTTCTATAAGCTGTGGGCTCCAAACAGCTGCAGAGATTCAGAAAGAAACAGAACAGATTAATTTAAGTGGGGAAAATCCATCCAGCATCATCGCAGTGGTATGACTGCAGGTCAGGAAATGGTCCTCTGATACAGAGCATTGCTCTGTGTTCCCTGTGGTCTTGGCACGATGTTGCTGTCGGCCAACAGAGATGAAGTCTTGTGCCCTGTGCACCCTTTGTGAGTGTTGGGTGTGTCTGGTCATCCTCTGGTCACACTGGCATTCCCATGGGAGGAATGAAGGAAAGCCTCCAGGAAAGCTAGAGAGGGACTCTTGATCAGGGAATGCAGGGATAGGACAAGGGGAACTGTTTTCACCTGAAAGAGGGGAGATTAAGATGAGATCTTAGGAAGAAATGTTTTCCTGTGAGGGTGGAGTGGCCCTGGCCCAGGTTGCCCAGAGAAGTGGTGGCTGCCCCATCCCTGGAGGTGTTCAATGCCAGGTTACATGGTGCCCTGAGCACCCTGATCCAGCGGGAGGTGTCCCTGCCCATGGCAGGGGGTTGGAACTGGATGGGCTTTGAGGTCTCTTCCAGCCCAAACCATTCCATGATTCTGTGAGTTTCTTCCGAAGACTCTCCAATGTCTGTGTGCTCCCGACTGGTTTCACCACCTGGCTGAGAGCTGTAAAAATGGCACAGATTTTCTTCTGCGTGCAGTGATGCAAAGGGATATTTTGTAGCTGAATACAGAGCCACTTTCGGGTTCCAAACCACAAGACATGGCTTTTCCAAAGTGCCTGTTGTCTGGGGGAGGACAGGTGTTGTGTATAGGTGCTGTCAGGAGAAATTTCCACCAGGAATTCTTGGAGGTTTGGCTGTTCCTTGATTTGACTGAAGATCTGGTGACAGGGAAGGGTTTGGATGGGAGGCTGTTGCCTTTCAGAGGACACAAAGGCACATGGAAGCCTAAGTACTCTGACTGCTCCCATGGTTAGGGGACCTGAGACAAAAACCCCACTTGTTGGTTTAGATTGTGATATTAAAGCTGATGGGGGTGTCCTCTGGGTTCAGCAGGTTTGATGCTGGTGAAATAAATGGTGGAGCTCAGCATGGAGCAATCTGCAGCCATCACTGGGCCAAGGTCAAGTGATGCCAGCACAGGAGTGTCACCAGGATGTGCTTTCCTTGGCTGCATATCTCTGCCAGTACCAGTGTTACATCCGTATTTCCTTTGTGAAGGTAAACTCAGCTCTTCAGTCGAGTGTGAAAGGCTGGGACAACTGACTTTCTCCTCCCACTGAAGGAGCCAAAGACTTGTCTGTTACTGCTCCTTGCTGGCTGTTTGTTTCTTTGGGCGTTGGCCTCAATTTCTTCCTGATGCTAATCTGGAGGAAACCAAAAGGTGTCTGCTAATCCCTTTCCACCAAACTCATCCAAGTTGCCTTCATCTTATCACAGGGACTTGTTCTGGATCTTGAGCAAGCTCCAGGCTTCTCTGTGGTGTCACTGATTCCCGAATTGTCATAGGACAGGGATACAGTTGCACAGAGCTGTACTTCCTACAGCTCCTTCTGTTTCCATGAGTCCTTGAACCTTTGTTCACATACCTGCTGGCCATCTGTGGATCACTGGTCCTGGAACGGAAGGAATGAGTGACTTGGAAAACAGCTTAGGAGATGTGATTGCAGTGTCTGGATAATCCAGTATCCACCAAGACCCAGGTTGTGGAGCTTTTGCCAATGGGGATGAGCAACTCCTCTCCCACGTGCATTCCTTTGTGTTACAATGCATCACTGAGCGTGTGCATCATTGTTTTCCTTGGTGTGGGAACACGTGTGGATTGCTTTTCTCCAGCTTTGTTGTAATAGCCAGAGAAATGTAAGGTCTTTGGATTCTTGGTCAAATTGTATTGAAATCCAGGAATGGATTGGAAGCTTGCAGAACAGCGATACCCACAGAGCAAAGGCCAATGCACAAATTAATTCCTTAAGGAACAGAGCATGATATTTTGTTTTCTTAACGGCAGGCTTCGCTCCTGTCCGTATGAGGGAGTATTTATAGTTCTAATGGCATGTGCCCTGTGTTTCCCTCCCAACAGATTGCTGCGCTCCAAACAGGTGTGAGATTGGTTTCATAGGCATGGCTTAAGTTTACAACAAACAGAGGAGCCAGGCCAAGAGCCATGCAAAGTCCTTAACATGAGGGAATGGAGGGAAGTGGGAAAAGCTGTGCTGTAGAATTCCTTCTTTGAAACTGAAACACCTCCTCTGCTGCTTGCTTCCCCCACTGACGTGCATGGGATTTCCTTAAGCTCTATCAGATGGAACATGAGGGTGAATGCTTGTATCTGTGCTCTTGTTCCTGCTGCTCACAGCTGACCTGGAATGCACTGTGCGTGGGCATCCAGGATCCTTGGTTTTCGGTGTTGGATAACTGCAGTGGGTATCCTTGTCTGGCACTAGGAAGTTCAAATTTGGGAGGGAGTAAACAATATGAGAAGACAACCTGGCAAAAAGGAAGCTGAGGAGGTCATGCACTGCCCAGGTACTTTTTCTGGATCTAGGAAATAAGGGTCAGGCGTTGTGACGGTGCTGAGGTGCAAAGAGGGAATTAACTCCACTGTGATGACCTTGGAACAGCAGCAGCACCAAGCACGCTTGGCTTTCATAATGAAGACAAAAGTGCTGTGGGAGTGGGCTGCCCCCCTAGTGCTGCTGTTTGTGGCTGTAGGATGGGGCATCTTTGTGTCTACAGGGTCACCAAGTGGTACCACTGTGTGGGACCAGGTCTGGGTTCACTGTGCAGGGAGACCGGCACTGCCTGTGTTCAGGCTGCTTTTCTGTGGAGGTAGAGAGCTCTAGTTTTCCAATGGAACACAGGATTTTGTGGATCGCCACATATCCCTGCTGGCATTAACATTTTCTTGCATCTCATGCTGGCACAAAGGTGGGCAATGTCTGGATACCCATGTTTAGAATCACTGAATGGTTGGGGTTGGAAGGGACCGCAAAGCCCATCCAGTTCCAACACCGTGCAATGGGCAGGAACACCTCCCACTGGATCACAGGGCTCAAAGCCTCTTCCAGCCTGGCCTGGAACACTTCCAGGGATGGGGCAGCCATGACTTCTCTGGGCAACTTGTGCCAGGCCCTCCCCACACTCACAGGAAAACATTTCTTCCTAAGATCTCATCTCAATCTCCCTTCTTGCAGCTGAAAACCATTCCCCTTGTCCAGTCCCTGCACTCCTTGATCAAGAGCCCCTCCCCAGTTTCCTGGAGCCCCTTTCACTACTGGAAGCTGCTCTAAGATCTCCCTACCATCTTCTCTCCTCCAGGCTGAACAACCCCAACTCTCTCAGTGTGTCTTTGTATGGGAGGTGCTCCAGCCCTCGAATCATCTCCGTGGCCTCCTCTGGACTCGCTGTACACAGGTGGGGTCTCACCAGAGCAGAGCAGAAGGATAGAATCTCCCCCCTCACCCTGCTGGTCCCGCTACTTTTGACCTTGCACTCAGGATAACAGTGTGCACGAGGAAAGGACAATGATGTCTCCTAACCAGACTGATCCTTTGCAAATTTGAATTTGACTGATTACTGTGTACTTAAGGGGGGGGAATCTGATGGGTTTGATGGTGCGTAAAGGCAACTGCAGTCAGCTGGATGAGTACAGACAAAAGAAACCTCCAGAGCTGTTCTCAACGCTGTCATTGTGAGAAACCAAATTATTTGTTGCTGTTTTTTATGCTCCTCCTGCTGCCCAGACGTGTCCCTGTGTGGTGGATGGTTCTACATGGGGTGCTAGTGTGGAGGGGCTGCCTCTCCAGGTGCTGCTCTGCCTGCCAGCACATCTTGGCAAGTGGTGCAGGGGATTTTTACAATAAGATTTTTACAGTTGTACTCAGTGATCTTAAAGGTCTTTTCCGACTGAAACAATGCCATGATCTTGTGAGGTACAGATAGACAAATGATGGGCATGGGACGGTGCTGGCTAATAAACCCAGAAGAAGCTAAAAGAAGAGTTTTAAGCCACTATAAACTTGCTACTTTCAGATTTGAGGAGGAGAAAGCTCACAAAGTGAATGAATAACAGAGGCCCTCAAGCATTAGAACCTTTCTAAAGTTGTATTCCTCTCCGGAGTATCAGTGGCTCTGCTGTGGGCTGATGGTGTGGCCACTTCTTTGCCTTATTGAGGACAGAACCGGGCCCAAACATTGACTTTCTGTGATCAAACACAGCTACCTGGCACTGTTATCTTGGGATGATTACATGAATTACTCTGCCGAGGAAGTACAGGGTTTTATGGAGCGTATGATGTTTGGGTGGGTGCAGCTGATCTTGCCACTCGCGAGCACAGAGTGAAACCAGGAACCCAGCCCGAACCTTGCACTGGGGAGGAGGCAGCTGGACTGCAGCAAAAGCAGTGACCTTTGCTTGCTTTAGATATAAATAAATAAATATAAATTAACTAAATGCAGGCAAGAGGCAGGATTGGTTCACAGTGTTGTCATGGAGCTCCTAAGTATCTCCTGGCCCTCCTGGACTTCTCCATGCTTGGTCTGCATAGACTTCTTGGCACCTTTCAATGATACAGGCTCTCTAATCAGTGTCTGATGGAAGTGCTGCTTCGTACAGACACGCGTTTGGGAGCTCGGAAAAAGAGGACTCTTAAACCTCGGCAAGAAGGGAGAAGGCTGTGCTTTTTGCACCATGAGGCTGCTCCCACAGAGGAGCCGTGCAGTTTGACAGCAGGGTTGGGTCTGTAGTGCGGCTGCAGCACTGACTCCATGGAGTTTTTATAATCCCATAATGGGAAGGGATGACAGTGCTGCAGTGGGTCTCTGGCTCCAAGTGGCACAGTGCTGGAGATATGGAGCTCTCTCAGTTCTTCAGGGAAGGGAGCAACACCAGTAACACCTTTGCCGTGCAGGGGTAGAGCTTGCGGCAGTGGCAGGGAGTTGGAGTGCTGGCATTGCTGCCACTTTTTAGTAGCAGCTTTGAGATTTGCTTCCTGAGGCTGAATCAATGGATTTATTGATCCCAATCAAGCAGGATTTCTCATCCAGCAGTCTGGGTTTCTTACCTTTCCAGCTACCTTGAGCTCTGAAAGGTCTGTGCATCATCACAGGGCTGGAAACCCTAGCTGGGCAGTAGTTTGCCTGCTGGAGGCTGGGGAAGGTTTGCATGTACAGCTCATCTACATGGTTTCCTCTTCAAGATAGTTGAGTTGCAGGCAAAATATGCAGGTAATGTCAGCTGAATTCCTGCCAAATGTCTTATTATGTGAACTGACAGCGTGGTCTGATCCTCCATCCCGTGGCTGCCGGAAAAGGCAGAGTCTGCAAGTAAGGATGAGGTGAAGTTCAGGCATAAAAATGAAAAGACGTCTACATTAAACCATTGCATATCAGGTTCTTTTGTGTTTCCTCTTAATACACTGCTTGTCTCTACATTTGGCATTGCTACTGCTGTTTGTTTGTTTAAGAGATGCCGATATTCTGGCTCACCACTGCTTACGTCACTGGTTCCAGTTTATTAAGCAGCTCGGATGAGGAGTTTCTGGTGATGAGCAACTTGGAGACAGGAGCCAAGTCTGCTCTGTTGGGCAATGGCAAGGGCCCGTGGGACAGAGCCAGGTGAGCTTCGCAGGGATGGCTACTTCCCTATTTCTGTGGGATGTATGGGCTTTGGCTGCCAGCTCAGGTCTAAAGTTTGGCTGCACAGAGCACACTTGTGATTTCACCCACCTCAGCCACTGGGTTTGGTCTCATCTTCTTGCAGCTTTCTCTTTCTGCCCTCTTTCCCTGTGGGGAAGTGCAGTGGTGAAGAAGAACTTGCCTGGTTTCTGTGGTGCTGAGTGTTGCCCCACAGCAGGGTGTTAAGGCACGTGGTCCCTCTTACAGCTCTGACTGATGGCTGGCGCTCTTCCCTGGAGGACACACTGAGTGGATCTGGCCTGATTTACAGTGTCTGTTGGCACTCAGGACCTCAGTCCTTGCACAGAATCAGGTACTGTGTAAAGCCCCTTTCCAAAGGCACCTGTGTCTGATGCACATCATAATGTCATTCTGTTTGCATGGAGGTGGTTTCTCTGAGTCTTTGTTGCTCCATGTAGTTGATACATGGACATTGAGAGTGCCCTTACCCCCTGTTTAGGCTGTGAGAGGCCAGACTTGCTCTCCTCCCGAGGCATTGGCTGCAAGTGCTCTGCAGCAGCACTGGAGTGTTTTATGCTGACAAGACAGCACACACAGTCTTTAGATCTTTCAGCTATGGTTTGGGCCCTGGAGGGGTTCAAAAAGCATGTGGTCATGGCACTTGGGGACAGTGTTTAATAGGCACAATTGGGCTGAGAGGGCTTTCCAGCATCAATGATTCCATGATTCTAGGATTCTATAATAGTATTATGAGCATTTTCTCATCATGGAACACACTTTTCTGCCTGTGAAACACTGAATGAAGCCAACTGCACACACTGAAGACTAAATTATTGGGTCAAGTGATTCAACAGAAGCAACTTGTTGTGTTTAGAAGGCACCTGTAGCCTTCAAAGTTGGAAAGAACCTTGCAAGTGTGGGACATGATGTGTTGTGCATCCTCCCTTCTACATTATTGTGTGGATAGCCAAGCACCAGGCCAGACCAAGATAGGATATTTTATTATACGTTGATATTTCTCCTTAGGAACAGGGCAGATCTCATAACTCTCTTATTTCCTTGTTGGTAGAACAGCAACTCTGCTTGAAGCGAAGCAATGGGTGTCTTTGGAGAAAGACATTTTTTGGGGGGCGGATTGAAAGGTGGCATTGGGCAGAAGCAGAAGGAGTAGAACGTCATGGAAGGGAAGAGGTCATGCGCTGGGATGAGAAGGCATGAAGGGACCTGAAGCCAACGGGGATGGGTGTCTGCATGGAAGAGAGCAAAGCTGTCAGTGAAAGATTTTAATGTAGGAAGAGCATTAACACCTGGGAATCATTAATGTATGCCGTGAAGCCAAGGACACGAAATCAGCTCGTTCCTCTAAACTTCAGGGTGTAAGCTAGTAAAAGGAGTTGGCAGATGCCAAGAACGTGAGCGAACACATCATATTGCCTGGTTTCAAATTATTCCTCATTTCTGCATCCTGGCTGCTGTACCTTTTCCAGAGGGTGAGCTGTATGTCCCAGTCTGTGGCAGAGTGAACAGTTTTCTGCTGCTGAAGGCTCTACTTTTTATACAGAACGAGGGTGGAAGCTTCTGATCTCATATCTGTGTGCTTGTAACGTGTCAGCTGAGAGCCCTGGAGGGTTTTGTAGTCTTTGAAGCCATGTGGGAAGCAGCAGATCTTGTCTGGAAAGCACTCCCGAGGTCCAGAGACTCACCAAGACTTGGAAAATCCAGGGAGAAGGCATCTGCCTTGTCCTAAAGCAACAATCTTGGAGTTGTTTTGAGAAACTGAGTTCCTATTTCTGTAGGGAGTGGGATGAGATCACCTCTCTCAAAGAAAACGGGGCTTGGTTGAAGATCCCTTCTTAAAAGAAGGAAAAGGAGGTTGTAGGATTGAACTGCATGTCAGGTGGTGATCCATCTGCTGCGCACTGGCAGTTTGAGCTCTGCCACATTTTTTCTCTCCAATGAATCAGAACCACACATAGACCGGGATCAGGGCTGCATGATGTGATGTGAAGAACGAGGAGTTTGTTTGTAGTTTCAGTTGGACAGATTTTCTGAAACTGTGCCACAAAACAAGAGGTTGACTTGGAAGGGTCTGCAGAGCATCTCCAGTGGGTCAAAGGACTTCTCAGTGCCAGCGAAGCGAGCCTTACCTTTGAAGAACAGGAGGGTTTGCTCTGTGTTCTTTGGACTGGTCTCTTGTTTGCATTGGTCTGGTCTTTGCTGCTGCTAAACTTAAGGACTTCATTGAGAACCTGGGTGGAGTCCCCATCCCTGGAAGGGCTCCAAAAGCGTGTGGCCGTGGCACCTGGGGACAGGGTTTAGCAGGCGTAGTGGGGTTGAGCTGACAGTTGGACTGGATGATCTGAAAGGGCTTTTCCAACTGCATTGAGTCTGTGATTGCATGGCTGTCAGGCCTAACGAGCTTTCGGTAAGCAATAGACCTTCCTTTGCACCAGACTGTGCTGTGGACCCCATCGTGAATGGCAGTGCCTCCAACACCACTGAGAAGCTGCTTTGTAGCTCCAGCACTGCGGTGTTTTTTGGTGGAGGAGCGGTGGTGAGTTAGATCTTGGCTGCCCAGAGTTGAAGTGTGTAGGATCCATTTTTTTTTTCCTTAGCTAACTGTGCTTTAAGTGATTTTCATTTATGCTCTTATCTTTGATTAAATAACATCTCCCATGCCTCCAGCCGAACTGCAGTGACATGAATGCTGGAATCGGACTGAGTCACCGTTAGGAAAAGATCTCCATGCAGCCTCATTTAACTGCAAGTACCTTCCAGGAGTGGCTTGCTGAGTGGGTGGGAAGGTGGGAAGGAAAATTGTTCTGAAAAAGTTTGAGTTGTGGCAGGAAATCATACTGGTGTTCTGAGCAGCCTTTAAATATGAAAACTTCTGACTTCATATTACAGGCTGGCCTTCATTCTCCTGCCACTCCTCCTCAAAAGCCAAGCGCTGTGTTAGTCCTCAAAAGCTGTGTCTAATGATGTATTTACTAGAGTTGTTTTCAGTAGGTGGTAACAGTAGTGAAGGATCTTTGTGCAATGGATGCTGGTAGCCCAGAAAGCCAACCATGTCCTGGGCTGTATCCAAAGCAGTGGGACCAGCAGGGCAAGGGAGGGAATTCTGCCCCTCTGCTCTGCTCTGGTGAGACCTCACCTGGAGCCCTGTGTCCAGTTCTGGAGTCCTCAGCACAGAAAGGACATGGAGCTGTTGGAGTGAGTCCAGAGGCCATGCTGGAGCACCTGAACATGTTCAAGGCCAGGTTGTACAGGGCTTTGAGCAGTCTGATCCAGTGGAAGGTGTCCCTGCTCATGGCAGGGAGGGTTGGAACTGGATGGGCTTTGATGTCCCTTCCAATGCAAACCAGTCCATGATACCATAATCTGATGTGCTAACAGACGGGATCTGCTCGTCGGCTTGGCTGTAACAAAGAGGTTGTCCAGCGCCTGGTTCCCTCGTTCGTTGATGAGCTGAATTGCTGTTGGCAGGAGGCTTTCAGCTGAGAATGAGGATGTTGAGCGTTCGCAGACTGTCAGTCATGACCTTTCCATCCTTTCCCCTAGGGAGACCTTACCCAGATGGAGAGAGGGGAAGGGTGGAGGCAGAGCAGCTGATAACCGTTAACATCTCATTTCACCAGCCAGAACATGTGTGGTGAGCTCTGTGCTTGGTCTGCCTGGAGAGAGCAGAGCTGCTCATCCCATCCGAGGGACACTGAGCAAGGTGGTGCAAGCGTCAAACCAAGGAGTACATTCCTGATGTTGGATGTAACACTGGGCACGCTGGGTTGGGGTGATTTCTGACTTCAGTTTGGAGGAGAGAAACACCACATCCAGGTTCAGGAGAGGTTGTGCTCACAAGAGGCTCGAGCAGCCCTCGCTGGAATGATGTACACGTGTCGCTGAGCACTGAGGGAGCACCACCCACCCTGCAGCTGCTGGTCATCTGGGCCAACTTATATCAATGATCAAAAACACATTAAGTCCTGTGCCTTTGCCTTCTGGTGGCTCTCAGCTCCTTTTTATTATTGCTGTAAAGTGCTTATCTGTACCGGTGCTTATGCCAGCAGGTGGGGAAATGGCTTTGGAAGGGTCTGCACCCAGGTCTTGCTGCACAACCACCTCGCTGTTTGGACCCTCTGCTCTGCAGGCTGGAAGCTGGTGATGCTGTGTGGCAGAAGGGGGGTTAGGGAGCTGCTGGCATTGCGCAGGAAAGCATGGTCCTGCGCTCTCAAACAGCACATCTCTTCCCAGCCCACCTCACCTTCAGCAGGGCTGTGTAGAAACCACTGGGTTTCGCTTGCATGAACTTTTCTTTCGTGCTCTGCTGGCCCTGTCACTGCGAGCTGAGCGAGCAAGGGAAAAAATCTGCTTGCAGTGTTGTAAAACTTGTGTCATTGCTCCTTCGTTTGCTGTGATCAACCCCATTGGGCAGATTTTGCCTCTTCCCTTCAGGGTTTATAGCTTTTCTTCTGTCCAGTCCTTAGACTTCTTAGTTTCGCTGGCTGCCCTTTGTTTCGCAGCCTCTCTTCATTTCTCCCAAGAGTGGCTAGCGTGGGGTCCAGTCACTGTGCTCTCCAGTATCCGACAGAGCATCCTCAGGGCTCTGCAAGCTGTTTTCAGGCAATACAACTGGGCTTCCCTCTATGCAAGCAGCTTTGAGGAACAACACTAACTCCTCTGTGTGTGTTGGGATGTCTAGGGGTGAAAAACCAGTTCATCCTGTTTGCCTGTAAGGGGTGCTTCCTGCTAATCCATATTTGGCTTTAACTGAAACCTTGAATTTGTTTGAGGTGCAAGTAAAGCTTGGTGATGCTAAATACTGAATTTCTTGTATGTGAACATGGAATTATGAAATCGCTGAGGTTGGAAAAGCCCTCTCAGCTCATCCAGTCCAACCTTCAGCCCAACCCCACCGTGCTGACTAAACCATGTCCTAAAGTGCCACGGCCACATGGAGTTTGAATTCTTTCAGGGATGCAGACTTCACCAGTGCCCTGGGCAGCCTGTGCCAGGGCTTCACCACTCTCTCAGTGAAGAAATGTTTCCTGATATCCAGTCTAACCCTCCCCTGGCACAACTTGAGGCCATTTCCTCTCATCCCATCCCTTGTTCCTTGGGAGAAGAGACCACAACCTCGTTTCCAAGAGCTGCAGAGAGTGATGAGGTCTCCCCTCAGCCTCCTCTTCTCCAGGCTAAAGAGCCCCAGGGCCCTCTCTGCTCCGAGAACCCCTGGGCTCCAGACCCTTCCCCAGCTCCATTCCCCTTCTCTGGATGCAGTTCAGCCCCTCAGTGTCTGTGGAATGAGGGGCCCAAAACTGAACCCAGGATTTGAGGTGTGGCCTTCCCAGTGCCGAGTGCAGGGGAATGATCTCTTCCCTGTTCCTGCTGGCCCCACCAGGGCTGATCCAAGCCAGGATGTTGTTGACCTTCAGCATCTCCAACTCTCCTGTTTCTGGTGAGGCCAGTGGTGCTTTCTCCTGAGTGGTGTTTCATTCATCACTCGGTACCGCGTTGGGAGTGTGAAGCTGCTGCTTCTGGATCAGTATGGCCACACTGGTAGGGTGGACGTGATCTTGGATGATCTGGTGACTGTTGTTTGGGTGGTTTTATTTAGCAGTTCTCTGCTGGCTCTCCATGCAAACATTTACACTTCAGCTGTAGACATCCATGCAGAATAAGGCACAAACCTTGGTTCTAAAATTCTTCAGTGCTCTTCCATTCATAACTGGAAAACTGAATGTAGCAGTGTCCTGAAGGAATACAGTCCCATCTGTGTAGATCCTGGGATGGGGTGGTGGATCCAGGCGTGTTTGTTTTAGTTATTGCTTAAGAACTACACCACAGGCATCTCCAGAGCATCCACATCTGCTGCTGAACGCCAGCTCCCGATACAGTGTCTGTACAGGCTGCAGCCTTTCCCTTCACCTTCCTGATTGCTTGGGAATGAGGGGAGGCTCCTGCACCACCTCTGGACTGTCCCATCAGACCACGATGGTCTGTTCAGAGTTCGACATAGGAGTGGTAGAGATGTCTGGACTGAGTCATCTGGTCGTTCCATTAATCCAGTGTGAGTTTGTGTCCCAGGAAAGGTCTTGTGGTGAGATGCCAGCCTTCCCTGCACCCCAGACTGAGCATGTGGAGCAGGACCTGCTGTGTCCATGCAGCTTCTGTCTGTCTTTTGAGGCCAGTCCATGGGCGCAGAGGAACCACTTGGCCTCAGTGAGTTGAGAAGCAACTGTTCCTTGCCCTGTTTTGCTGGAGTTAGCAGACAGGTGCTCATGAGACACACCAGTGGGACACATGTCTTCTAGGGTTCTGGTGGTGACAAGGTTGCACTTGCAGGAGGAAGTTGTAACTCATTTCCCATAGGAGAGCTGTCTGGCTTCTGTTTGCCAGTCAGGACGTTGGCCTCGAGTCCCTCGCCCAGTTCCATTAGAATTTCTGTTTCTCCAAACCATCATTTTTTGGCAACCAAATCCCAGATGATGAACGTGTTGTTAATGTGATTGACACAACTTCCAGGGAGCTTCTAGCTTTTTGAAATAAGGAATCTCGCTGGTTCCCAGTTCTGATCATCTCTCTGCAACAATAGTTTCGATCAGTAAATACATCAGAGCTCAGCTTTAAAAGGTGTCAAATAAGGAGACTTTGAATTTTCGGCATGATAGACACCTGTGCGTTCCGAAGCGCTGCCGTATGTTCCTCTTTTGACACCTTTGATTTCCCACCTTCTATTTTTTGTCTGGCTTTTGTGCAATACTTTATAAATGTACAACGTGAGAAGAACAAACTTCACACTTCACCCTTGCTTTGAGGGTGGGACGCGATCTCCTGGCGGTTCCCACCTGATGTGTGGGTGTCATTGAAATGGGTTTTGTTAGGGCATGAGGGTGAGTCCTGGTAACTCAGCAGCAGGGGATGGGCAGCACTTGGATCCCTTCGTGGCGCTGGGGCCATCTATTAGCAAGTTGTTAAGGAAATGGTGTTGTTAACTTCCTTGAGGCTGGGAGGGCTCTGGATGCTGGCCCCATTGTACATTTCTTGCTTGGTAATTTCAAATAATGATTTTGATTTCATATCTCCTGTTTCTTTTCCCCAGGTAAGAAACCAAAAGCAAACGGCCTTTATTGAGTTCTCAGAACATCATCGACCCCTTGGTACATTACCAGGATGCATTAGGAAACTGGAGACAGTGCCAAAAGGACTCCATATGTTTCCATGACTCTCTTGGACCCTGACTCATAGCCTTTTGGATATAGATTTCTCTTCTAAGGAGGAGAGTGCGGACTCCAGTCCCTTTCTGCCAGCTTGCTGGCAGACACGTTTCACTAAGATCATGGACCATCCTAGTAGGGAAAAGGATGAAAGGCAGCGGACAACAAAAGGAATGCCGGGAAGGAGCGGGCACGGATCTCGACCAAGCTCATCGGCGTCTTCTGGTGTTCTTATGGTGGGACCCAACTTCAGAGTGGGCAAGAAGATTGGGTGTGGGAACTTCGGAGAGCTCAGACTAGGTAAGAGGTCGCCATCCTGGTGGCCTGCTTTACTCAGAGTCGCATCTCCCCACTGGAATATGAGTATAGGTGATATTCCCTGGCTTGGGGAATGCATGCATTTGCCTGTTTCCCAGGTGTCGAGCTGCCTCACCCAGAGTTCCTGACTTAAAAGGTATAACTGTTAGCATTAGTTTTTTTTGCATGAAGTCAAAGCGAACACACTGGAGCAGCCCAAGATGCAAACTGTGAGCAGTCCCAACAATGGAGACTGTTCTCAGTGCTGAATGTCTTGCCTAAGGTGAAAAAAATCTTAATGGCCTGAGCTGCTGAATCTCACACTCAGTGTCTTGTTCATAATGCAGGGTGCCCCATTAAACAAATGGGTGCGACTCTTTCCCAGCACTCGGCCGCGTCCTCCCTGTTCTGCGTCCCTCGCTGACCTTGGTGCCCTCGTTTGGGCCCCATCGCCCGCTCCCTGATCTGTCCCCTGTGTCTGACTCACCGGCTGCTGAGGAGCGGGCTGTGCCGACTGCCCATCTGGCCACTGAACCGGCCCGGCAGCCCCTGATTGTTCTTGGGCCGTTGGTCTCCTCCCCACATGTCTCACAGCTGGTCTCCCGCACAGATGGCTGCGCTAACGCGTTGTTTGGTTTTGAAATGAGGTGGGGGAGCAGCCGGCATTTTTAATTACATGCCCCTGCGCTCCCAGCCTGTCAGTTTGGAGCAGTCCTGTAGGTCAGAAGCAGCACCTTGTGATGCTCAGTTCCAGGAAAGCTGGTTTTCAGGAGAAAGAGGGGAAATTGAGATGAGATCTTAGGGAGAAGTATTTTCCTGTGAGGATGGGGAGGCCCTGGCCCAAGTTGCCCAGAGAAGTAGTGGCTGCCCCATCCCTGGAGGTGTTCAAGGCCAGGTTGGATGGGGCTTTGAGCACCCTGATGCAGGGGGTGGACCTGGATGGACTTTGAAGTCCCGTCCATCTCAAAACATTTCATGATTCTGTGAATCTGTGATGGTTGTGATCCTGACTTAGGTAGAACAATTGCATTTCTCCTCTTCTTCTGAATGGATTCGTTGCTGTGGTGGGGGACTTGCGGGTGCTCAGGAGATGTTGGCTGGTATAAATGACCCATATTTGTTGCATATTTAGAATTGACGTTAAAATAATTTCTGCATCAGGCACGGGAGGTGATAAATAAGTCAACTAGGAAGTTGCTTCACATACCCAGAGGGTTGTAACACATCACTGCTGATGGCATCTCTGTAGGTTCCTGCTCATAACCTACGTAACCTTAGACTGAGCTGTGTAATCTTTTGCTCTCGGGTTTGGTTTGATGTGCCACTTGTGCACAGCACGAGATTAACTCTCTCCCTTGTGCTCTGCCTCCGTAAACAGGTGGCTTGGTTTCAGTGTTTCATCAGAGCGGTTTTACTGATGTGCAGGCGTAGAGATAATGCTCCAGAGGTGGAGAGAAACCGAGGGCAAGAGAGAAACCCTCCCGCCTTCAGGAGCACGTGAGCATGACTGGCAGCTGAAGCCACGTTTGGATCCCCACAGAGAACACGAAGAGCCGTAGGGTTTTCCAGAGCCCCCCAACAACAATTGTCCTGATGCAGGGTCCCCTTGGAGAGGCTGCATTGCTTTGTGGTCCCCAGTCTGCTCCACGGTGCTGCAGCCAGGTGGATCCCCAGGTACAGGGCTCCAGCATGTGCTTGACTGGTGCCCAAGTGCTGATCCTGTTGCCATGGTTCTCTTCCACATTTCTGTGGATTCCAGCAGTGTTGGATTTCTGACTGAGGCATTGTTCCACAGCATGAGAGCTATGCAAGAGATTGCGCTCCTGAAAAGTCGGGTTATGGAGAAAGTCAGCTTGAACTGTGCAGAAACCAACACCTGCTGATTTTTTCAGCCCAGCAGTAAATGTTTTGCTAACTCTGGGTAACTGAGGAGTGCGCTGCGACTGGGAAATGGCCACACGTACTGCTAACAGCAGTGGGGTCCTTGCAGCACCACAGAATCCCAGACTGGTGGGGCTGGCAGGGCCCTCTGGAGCTCACCTAGTCCAACCCCCCCGCTACAGCAGCAGTTGCACAGGATCACATCCAGCAAGTTTAGATTTCTCTGGAGAAGGAGACTCCACAGCCTTCCTAAGGCAGCTGGTTCCAGGGCTTCATCATCTGCACAGTGAAGAAGGTTTTCCTCTTGTTGAGGTGGAGCTTTCTGGGCTCCAATTTGTGCCCAGTGCCCCTTGTCCTGTCGCTGGGCACTACTGAGGAGAATCTGGCCCCCTCCTCCTGCCCCACACCCATCGAATATCGATCAACATTGATGGGATCCCTTCTTGGTCTGCTTTGCTCCGGGCTGGACAGAATGAGCTCACTCAGCCTTTCCTCCTGAGAGATTCTCCAGGCCCCTCCTCATCTCCATGTCCTCCGCTGTCCTTTCTCCAGTCAATCCTTGTCTTTCTTGAACAGAGAAGCCCAGAATTGGACACAGGACTCCAGATGGGGCCTCCACAGGGCAGAGCGGACGGGGAGGAAAACCTCCTTCAGCCTGCTGGCCACACTCTTCATGCAGCCCAGGATAACATTGGCCTTCTTGGCCATGAGGGCACATTGCTGGCTCATGGTCAGCTTGTTGTCTTGCAGGACTCCCAGGCCCTCCGTCACAGCGCTGCTTTCCAGCCTCAATCCCAACCTGCACTGGTGCAGGGGTGATTCCTCTCAACATGCAGGACTCTGCCCTTGCCTTTGTTGAACTTCATGAGTTTCCTATCTGCTGAGCTCTCCAGCCTGTCCAGGGCTCACTGAGTGGCAGCACAGCCTTCCAGTGGATTAGCCGCTCCTCCCAGTTTTGTATCATCAGCAAACGTGCTGAGGGTGCACTGTCCCCTCATCCAGGTCATGGATGAAGGTGTTGAACAAGATGGGGTCCAGTACCATTCCCTGGGGAACGCCACTGGCCTCAGGCTTCCAACTAGACTCTCTTCCACTGATCACAACCCACTGATCTCTGCCATCCAGCCAGTCAACCCACCTTACTGTTCAGTCATCTAATCCACAATTCCTAAGCTTCCCTATGAGGTTGTTATAGGAGACAGTGTCAAAACCCTGGCTGAAACCAAGGTAGACAACATCCACTGCTCCCCCCTCATTTACCCAGCTAGTTATGCCATCATAGAAGGCTTTCAGACTGGTCAAGCATGATTTCCCCTTGGTGAATCTGTGCTGAACACTCCCAGTAACATTCTTTTCCTCCAGATACTCGGAGACAGCGTCTAGAATAATCTGTTCCATCACGTTTCCAGGGATGGAGGTGAGGCTGACTGCCCTGTAGTTTCCTGGGTCCTCCCTTTGCCCTTTTGGAAGATTGTAGTGACATCGGCTTTTCTCCAGTCCTTAGGCACCTCTCTTGTTCTCCATAATATTTCAAAGATGATGGAGAGCAGCTTAGCAATAACATCTGCCAGCTCCTCAGCATTGTGGGTGCATCCCACCATGGCCTATGGATTTGTGGGTCTCCAGTTTTTCTAAGTGATCTCCAACCCAATCCTCTTCAACCACAGGAGAGTCTTCCTTTCCCCAGACTTTCTCTTTCCTCCCAAAAGCGTATGACTTTTCTTTTCTTTTAAACTTTTGCTTTTGTCAGTGACAGAAGCTTTAAGAACATCTCTTCTCTAGAACATCAGATGTTTCTGTTGCACAGATGTGGTGCTGACGATGGCCGCGGGGAAGGAGAAGCAGCGCGTCTGAAATCCAAGCAGGCACATCTCTGATAACAGCTTTGTCCTGCACAGATGAATGACACGCCCTCTGCTTTTTGCCTTTTTTGATGTGGTTTTGGAGAACTGAGGCACCAGCGAATGCTTTCAGTAGCATAAGCAGAACAAAGTCACACTGATAAACAAAGGGAAAGGACATTTTTCCAGTTCCCCAAGGAATTTCTCCTCTTTCAGGGGTTGCGTTTGCACTCCGAGCTGCTCCTGCACCGGACAGAGGGGTGATTGTGTGGGAGCTGCTCTCTGCCAGTACCGAGCTCACTGCTGGTGATATTTCTTGTGGCACACACAGATAGCCTGGGGAGGTTGCTTGTTTGAAGCACAGGGGAGCAGCACGGTTGGATTCCAGCCCACAGCCAAGCTGAAGTGGGAAGATGAACGTAAAACCGGTCTGGCTAAGAGTAACGAGATGAAGCAGGGCTGGCTGGATGCTCTCTCTGTGGCCAGGCTGCAGAGCAGGGGGGCTGTAAGAGCTTTGGTTTCCCAAGAGCTCAGCCAGGGGTACAGAGCCAGTGAGGAGTGAGCTTCCTTGCCTGCCATCCTGGGGCCCAACTCTGCATGCTGACAGGGTGTCATTGCCTCTTGTGCAGCTCCTGATTATCTGCCAAGTTGATTCTTGCACTGACTTGGGAGTGGAGTGTGCCTGGAGTTTTATAGCGACTGCTGCCATTACAAGGTCCTGCATCTGCACCCCTAGATGATGGGAAAACCAGCATGGAGGAACCTGGCCTGGCAATGGGCTCGCTGGGCGTGAATGTGTGGAATGGCAGTAGGGCTTTGCTGCTCGGGAAAAACAGGGTTTAACTGTTAAATCCATAGCTGTAAACTTCCCAGGTCCCACCAGCTGAGCTTATGAACACCTCCATGTATCAAACCACGGACTCACCCAGTGGATATTTCTAGTATTTACCTGAATCCTGAGCCAGTTAGGGGTGAAGAAACCTCTTCAAATGGCTTATTTTTCCCAGGTTTTGCATGCTTACTTAGTAAAGTATTAAGTAGGTGCAAAAAGATTTCTGTTTTGAGGGGCTGGAAGATTTTCTAAACTGAGCATTAAATTATGGATGGACCAGGGGCTTGTGTTGGTGCAAAGCTGCAGGACCTGGGTTGGGAATGCCTGATCCGACATGCGGAAGCCAGAACTCCACAGAGCAACACAACAGGGAAAGTTGACATAGAAAACATGAAGCTGTTATGAAGTAAAATAAATAAGTGGGGAGCTTCCTGAGATAAATATCTCAGGATTAAAAGGTGATTTAAAGCTTCTCTGCTTTCATTTTTGTGTTGTCTTTAACTTTATTGAGTCTTTCCATGCTGTTGGTGCATACAAAGGGTCTCAGTATGCAAGGAAGGCATGGGATGCTGTTAAGTGGAGAGCTGCCCACACTCCTGCCTGCTCTGGTCATTTTCCCTGTCCTGGACTTTCTCAATAGCCGCTCTGTTCTAAGCATCGATATCTGCTACGGGAACTGGAAAATACACATGTAATGGAGCTGGGCAAAGCTGAGCACTGGTAGTTCCCAGTATAGGTTGCTCCTGAGTTGTGAAGCTCCATGGTGGCTTGAGGATGGTCTGGCTTGTGCAAAGGTGGCCAGCTCTCCCTGTATCAAACCATGGGGAGTTTTGTGCAGAGGAGGCTGTGCTCCTCAGAGGATGTGGTTGGGCTAGAGGAGGTCAGAAAGGCAGCAGAGATATCAGGATGGTGGGGTGGATCAGGTACCAGGGCAGCCTGAGCATCCTTTCTGGCACTGTCTCTTCCAGGAGTGTTTGCTGTCAGTCACAAGCAGCGTGAGGAAGGTGAACACGGAGGGATTGCTCAGATTGCTGAGCAGAGGGAGCAGAGAGCATTGAGTGATACAATAACTGGCAGCTTCAGCACACCCGGAGAGATGCTCCTTGACACGTGTAGCTGTGCATCTCTGGCACAGATCACTGAGGAGGCCCAGGGCTTGGTTCAAACCCCAGACAGCTTCCTGGAGGAACAGCTCACCTCCAGCTGTGGCACACATGGGTGCCAGCTCGGCCTCCGGCGTGGAGCTGGGGTGTGCTGGCAGCTGCCTGCAAGCTTGCCTGGTTGCACTGATCCTAGGCTCTTGCCCTTCATCCTTGCCAGCTTCGGATCAGACACTGCTTTTGGGGTCCCAGCACAGGTTTGTTCTTGTAGTGTATTTTTTAACATCCCTGGTACCATATTGCAGCTCAGTTATTGGCCTTACTGAACTATGGGGATTGCCTTTGCTGCTGCTGTAACAGAGAGTTTGTAAACACTGTCTTCCTGTTTGCAGAGGAGGAAATAAAAGCTGTGTGGAGTGCAAAGTTTGTTTCCATAAGCAGTCGCTTCTCTGTGATGCCACAAATCCAGTGGAGCTCCCTGTAGGTCATGAGATAAAGTAATTCAATGTGGAGCAGACTGAAGACATTTCTGAAAGAAACAACGCTCAGAGTCTCTGTTCATTGTTTCCCAGACTTTTTGGACTTGTGGGTAATAAAACCTGATGTGTCTGGGAGTCCTCCTCGCACGCTGCATCGGGCATAAGTGCTGCCATAAAACGTGGTTACTTTCCGTTGAGTGGGACGTGGGGTCTGCCTGCCCTGTGACCTACTGCTGCTCATCTGTGCTTTGTGAAAGCCTTGAGCTCTTGTGGGGAGCTGGGAACAAGCAGTGCTGCTGTCAGGGGCACTCATCCACGTTATCTCTCCAAGTGTTGAATGTGGAACTAAAAGCTTTTTTTTGTTTTCCTTCGCAGGTAAAAATCTCTACACTAATGAATACGTGGCTATCAAACTGGTGAGTTGGGGGGATTCAGGGGTTCATATGTGGCTTGTGCTTAATATTGACAAAAAGCAACTGTCTTGCTAGGGAGGTCCCATCCAGCCCAGACCATGATTCTGTGATTCTATGGTAATTGACTCCTGGAGCTTTTAACTCTGAGAAAAATCAAGAAGCAGTCAGGAGTGTTTTTCCCCCGTCCTGGCTCTGGAGGGGATGAATTGAGCTGGTGATGAACAGCTTGGCTGGACATTGAATTGCCTGAATTCCTGTACAAAAATCATTCTTCTGACTTAACGGGAGGTCTTTAATGTGGTGTTCACTCCAAACATGGATGTGAGTGTTACAGTGCAGAGCGCAGGGCTAAAGCATTCGTGTCCTCCCATGCAGACAAAAGAGTCGTTCCACACTATCAGAGGTTCTGGCTCACGCTTGGCTACATTCAGCCTGGTTTGGATGCTCCTCCTCTAACTCATAGGAGCTGATGTGAAACACAGAAGGTCTTGTTTTGTGTTGGGCTTAGGGGGCTCCTTTACAGGCAACTTTGATGGTGAGTCCATCTCTCTGAAATGAAGGAAAATAAGCAACATCCAAACATAAGCTGAGGCCAGTGTCAACTCCCATTTCAGAGGCGCCTGGTAAGGAGGTGAATTCACATTGAAGGCTGTGCCACATGCACAGCTCTACTAAAAATGCAATTACTGGGGACTCTTAATCCTTTCCATGCTAACTTTGTGTTTTTAGAAGCTTTGTAATCTTGCGTGTTAATTCCTTTCTGGATCATAGAGGTTAAGTGTTGTGCAGGTAAGTAACAGCTGGGAAATGTGATGTTTTGGTTACGTCACAGGCTTCTCCATTTTTTAAATTCTGTGCATAAAGATGGAATATTCTTGAGCGCTTTGAGACATTTGACACCCACTGCCAAAGGGGTGGCTTCTTCCTGCATTTCTGCTGGATACATGGCTGCCAAGCAAGGCTGTGGGTTTGTACAGCTGTGATCTGCGTTAAAACAAAGATACAGGGCTCAACATTTTCAAAAACACAGGCTAGAGACCCACAAAAACAGTGTGGGCAACCACCATCTACAAAGCAAACTTGGGACTTGGTCTTTGCAGCCTTGACTTTCCTCCTGCCAAAGGCTGGGGTTACTCATCAAGGAGGAGGGGCTTTCCTGAGCAATTCTTGAATTTCACTACTGCATTTCATTTGTATTTAAATGAGGAGGTGGTTTCTCCTCTGGAGCATGTATGGCAATGGTCCTGTGTTTGCTCTCTGCATATGCGAATGACACCTGTTGTTAGGGGGTTTCACCTTGGAGCATTATGTACATATCTTCAGGTGTATGATAGGTCTTTATTCCATCACACTGATTTTAACCAACTGTTTCTTTCTGTTGCAGGAACCAATAAAATCCCGCGCTCCCCAGCTTCACTTAGAGTACAGGTTTTATAAACAACTGGGAAGTGCGGGTAAGTGAACCTGCCCTGAGCTTATAAAGTCTGGCATTTCTTGATTAAATCAGATGTCGCCATCCTGTTTGTTGCATAACTCTGATGGAATGTACTGATCCAGCCTAACACAGGTTTTGGGAGAGATTTGAGCAGAATAACATCACAGTGATGCTGGATAATGATGCAGACTCAGAAACTGGAGCTAGTGACGATTGAGCGATGCGGGAAATACCCATGTGAGCGTGTTTGTAAAACACAGGGACCTTTGGAGGAGGGGAAGGTATTTATGTGGAGATGTCAGAGTTCCAAAAGAAGTCGGAAAGTCTTAAAATCTAGGAAACTGTGTAAGAAGCGTAGAGCATTTATAATGAAAACCTGAAACACTTGTCATTGCTATCTACTAAATCGTAAAAGTGTTCCAAAGGCCATGGGCTCAGGATCCGCTTGTGAGAGCAAAGGAGAGGAGAATATCAGAGAAGAAGCCAGAGGTGGCTTGGATTTGGGATTTATTTTTTCTAGCAAGCTCTCTGATTTCTCTCATACAGGGCATTTGTCTAACGATGCGATGCATGGGTTTTTCTTCCCTGAATTCAAGGTTGCTTTTGAAACTGATGTGGACCTGTAGTGTGTTCTGTTTCCCATGCCAAGGGCTTCCACAGCCCTAACTGCCTGCTGCAGGAGGAGGTTTCTCAGGAGCAAAGGCCTCCCCTGCTCCTTGATCATGTATCCACCTCAGGGTTTAGTAATTTCCCTGCTTGGCTGTGGTTTTAGTATACTTCCTTCTGGTTCCGTTTTTCCCATTTTCCCTGGATGGACTTTGCAGAGATATCTTCTCAGTTACCAAGATACTGAGTTGAATGGAATGAAGGATAGATCTGCCCTGAGCCCATAATATGCCAAGCCTGAGCAGCCCTCTTGCATGTTTCCTTTCTGCTTGTTCCAATTAATTTTTCTATTTGGTTTCCTTAATTTTGTGTGGCGCATCCTTGGGAGATTGAGTGCCGTTGCTTTCTTTGTTGTGTGGCTTCTTGCTCCTTGTAGGATGCAAAATCTGAGATGTGGGAACCAGGTAAGTGGTCAGTATTGGAAAAACTGAATGATGTGAGTTTTGAAAGAGGTCTTATCCACTGCGATAAGGTGCTCGATGTTGGGTGTTCTGCACTGCAGTGCTCTGCATAGAGCTCCTGATAGGTCAGTGTCGGCACTCAATTCCAGTTACTGTGCTTATGAGACCTGGGGCATTGCTGCTGAAGCCTGTGAGATACATAAATCAAATGATGCTTCACAGGATGAGGCTCTCGATTCTGCTCTTTGCTTCCATCGTGAGTTCTGTTGGTGCTCACCGTCTCTGTGATGCCCTGGCATGCGTTTCTTGTGGCACACGGGTGAATCCCGAGCTGCCTTTTCTATACTCATTGCCTTTCTACCACTCTTTAAAGGCGTTACTGAGGAATTTGGAAAAAATAATCAGATGTTGGGACTTGGCTTTATTTTGGTTGGATTAAGGATTTTTAATGGGTTTTCACCTGTTCCCAATGAATCAAAAAATTTCATTCTGCCCCACTGACCCACTCAGGGCGTTTCTGCCCTCTCCGATGTTATGCTCGCTCATGGAAGTGTTCTGAGTACACTGCCGTCAGACATGAAGCTCTTGCCTTCAGCATCTCTTCTCCCTTCATCCTTGGAGGAGCTGATGGTCAGCTCAAGCCTTTCTGCCAGTATTTGTCAAGACACTGTTGAGAAGCCTCATGAACAACATGACTTTTATTCCTGTCTCCGTGTGGTCCCACGGGTGTCGCAGCCCCAACTCTGATAATATGTTGGATGACATTGGAAGCTCTTGTGCTAAAACAACTGGAAGCAGGCCAGGAGTTGGGGTGGAGGATGCAAGCCACATCTCTGGCCCCTCCTTGAAACTTGGAAGCTGAACTAAATAAATTCTGGTGGAGTCAGCCTGTCAGGACCAAGGAGCCTGAACTTGGTGTCTGCACATCACACTGAGAGTTAGGGGAGAACCATCTACCTGTACAAACAGATTGGTGCTAAACCTGTGCTGACGTTGGGAGAAGGGATGGGTCTGTTCTCAGGGATGGTG
Source organism: Tapera naevia (assembly GCA_033556795.1). Taxonomy (NCBI): domain Eukaryota; kingdom Metazoa; phylum Chordata; class Aves; order Cuculiformes; family Neomorphidae; genus Tapera; species Tapera naevia. The sequence goes on from JAUMJJ010000353.1 coordinate 1,590,557, forward strand.
CTGATGCCCAGCCTCCCCTTAATGGTCCTCACTTAAAAACCTCAACTGCTCAAACAGCCTTGAACTCCCCGCAAGCAGGACTGGTTGTTTGGAATTATCGCAGACTTGCCAAGTTAAGACTAGAGGTGCCCAAACCCGTGGTGCGTGTGACTCAGATGAGAACAACAGCAGTGTGGCGCGTGACATGCTGTTCAGTAAATCAGCCAATTAATCTTGCCAGATAACGGGGCTGACTGCAAACCTCCCACCGTTCACCCAAGAAGTCAGAGCAGGGAGAGCGTTGCAGTGACGCTGCAGTAGCAGCGTGCTCCTCTCGTTAGCGCAACTGCTGCGCTCGGCTGCCTGTGCAACCAGATGGTCTCAGTGAGCAGCGCCACTGTGAGAAGTCAGAACTGTCATCACCTGCAGCACTGGGAGGAAAACGGGGGGTTTCCTAATAAGAATAATTTTGATGGTTATTTCCTTTTCCCTGGATGTTCAGAATAAACATTTTTAAGTATGTTACTCTTGGACGGGAAAACCTATGTTGGAAGGCCTGGTTTGCCATGGATCAAGCAGGAACCTTCTTGTAGGATGTCTTTCTGTATCAAAAACCATATTTCATATCTATCATGTCTGCTGACTGGATGCATCCATGTGAAGTTGGAGGTGGCACTCTGGTGTAGCCAGACCTGAAGGAAAGTGTTTTGGGGCAGTCAGCCTTCTGGGAGAATTGTCTTGGATGCAAAAGAGTGCAGGAAGCTTGGTCCTGACTTCCTTGCAGTGAACCAGATCAAGAAGCACAGCCTTCAGACTCAGGAGCTTAAAGGTTTTGTGCTGCAGAAGCCCAGCCAGTGGTGTTGGAGGAGGCCTGAAGAGCTTGATCACTGGTGGGACAAGGGCTGCTTCTGGAGAGGAATCTGCAGCTGGCTCTGCCGCACTGCCTTTGGAGACTGGTCCTGCAGCAGATTGCACAGAATACCCAAAACTTTAGAGCAGTCCTACCTCTCGGAGTCTGCAGGTCGCATGTTGGTTCTCCATTTCACGCATTGCCAGAAGCACAAACTGGTGAAATCAATCTTTTGATTTTTTAAGCTCTTCAGTCTGGGTTTGTGTTTTCCTTGGTGTAGCTAAACAGAGGAGCAAATAGAATCAGGGAATAGTTTGGGTTGGAAGCAACTTTAAAGTCCATCCAGTTCCACCCCTGCCATGGGCAGGGGCACCTTCCACTGCATCAAGCCATCCTGTGATTCTGTTGTTCTTAAATGGAGGAATGTTTGCTTATAGAAATGGGTTTTAATGATCTTTCCTTGAACTTCTCTACACCCCCAGAAGAAGAGGCGATGCCCTACTGCACAGGGACAATTTGCTAGCTGCTTCTGTCTCACTGAGGCATTAAATATTTAATAACCTGAAAGAGTGGATGACTGCCGGACCTTAATGCAGACAGGGAGACAAAAAGAGCAAGTGGCAGACACGGTGTCAGAGACCTGGTGGTAGGCCCATGCAGTTCTCAGGAGAGGATGAGAACTCCTTCAGGTTTTAGGTAGTCAGGGATACAATACATTTGCTGACCAAGATACATGGAGTAGTTTTAACAATCTCTTTGCCAAGTTGTTTCGTGATTCTGCCATCAGTCCTGTAAGGTGCCACTGTCATCCTGAGCTGCTCCATAGTTGCTCTTTGTCATGCAGTCCATATGAGCCTGCACGAGCATCCTGACACAGAATATTCATCCTGGCCTGGGCTGTCCACTGGATCTCACTTTCCTGGTGGTGGCACGGTCTGTGTGCATCAGTCCCAAATTTTCCTTGCTTGACAGTAGTTACATCTATGCACAAGAAGTCCGAGCAGGATGGGCATTCCCCAAAATCAGGCTATTGCTCTATAAAGCAGGTACTGTTCCCCTCCTCCCCAAAAGTGGTTCCTCAGCTGCTGGGCTTCCCCTTGCTCTGAGGCTTCATACAGCTGCTTAAATTTCCTGTTTCCTTACCTCAGGGATGCAAAAAGCTCCCCTTCCAGCTCAGTTGGATGCTTTTACATCTCCTAGAATTTCAAGTCTTCAGTGTGTTTCCAGCATTGGGTCAGTCACTGGAGCAAGTTCTTTGTCCCCTGCACTTGAAGTCTGTGGGGTAAAGGCTTGCCTTCTTAGCATTCCTTAACAAATCTTGAATAACCAGGCCCTGCAGCTTGCAGGATGACGCGTGGAGGAGCTCCTTCCCCACTGCAGGCTGATGTTTGGGTGTCTGGTTCCCCTTAAGTACTGAGGTGGAAAAAGTGATGCTGGCAGAGCCAAACTGAGCTACTTTGACCACGGTCAAACAGACCCAGCTCCTGAGATGGTTAGACTGGATGATCTTAGAGGTCCTTTCCAACCTCAATGAGTCTGTTATTCTGTGGTTGAGTTCCTTGGGCAGTATACCAACAGGCAAAGCTTTGGCTGTGCTCAAGCTGGCCCCCTGCTCACCCAGCAGCATCCTAGGACACTTCTTCTTGGTTTGGGGTAGATAAAGCCCTTCACACAGGCTGCTGGAGCCCTGTTGGACCCCCTCAGCAGCTCGGTTTTGCTGGGGACCCACGAGGGTCTTTGCGGTTGCAGTGGCTTTCTCTTGTGGGTTCTTTGCTTATTGGCCCGGTTTGAGGACCTTCAGCAGGAATGGACTTTTTGTTTTCACATCAATTACAGGTTTTCTCACTTTTCCTTCTGGTTAAACTCCCCTACAGACTTCACAGAGGGGAAAAAGCTCTCCCAAAGTTTTTTTTGGAAGCTCCTCTCTTATCAGGAAGCAGTGCCCATATTTCCCAGTCCTTGACTCTCACTCCTCAGCTGGGTGGGTTAAGTTGCCTATGGACTGACTGTTCTGGTGGGGATGCAGGGTGGCAGAGGGGATGTGTGCAGCACTGCTTCAGCCTGCAGTGCCAAAGAGGATTCCTGCTGCTCTCAGTTCCAGTAGCAAACATGTTTTATACTGGCAAAGGTGTTGTGTTCCTGCTGTTGTGTTCCCTCTGTGTCCTTACTTGGTGCCACAGCACATCTCTCAGCTGCTAAATCTGTAACCTGCCTTTGCCAAAGCGAAGCTGAAGACGCTGTTGACGCTCACTTGTAGAAAGCTGTTGTGCTCCAGGGAACAGAAGTGTGGCGAGGCTGTCTGTGGGCCAGGGCTGCCCTGGCTCCTGGCCGCAGTGGCAGAGCCCCAGAGCCGCTCCACGTCACTGACGGGGCTGCAGGAGGAGGACTGGATGCTGCCAGCACCTGTGGCCATGGGATTGATGACTCTTCCAGTCCAACTGTTGTCCCATCCAAGGGACCTCATGGATCCATGTCTGCAGATCCTCCCAATGGAAGTGGAAGCCAAATGCTGAGACTTTAAGACAAGCTTTGTCCAAAAGCTTTCTCTTCTTTCCCCAACTCTGCTGATTGGAGTTAAAGAAAACCTCTCTCTTTCCATGAGCCTTGCTTTGCTGAGAGGCTGAGGCAAACGTGAATGCTGCATTGATGTGTACTTGCACAAGCTTTATTTCTTTCCCCACAGTACATATGTCCGCAAACTCTCAGTCCTTTCTAGAGGACTGGGAGCCCACTGCAGTGTGACCATTACTGCACCACGCTGAGCCCAGTGCCTATGACTCATGGCTGAAAAACACCTTCACACAATGGGGAACTGCTCTTTAATTTGACGCTTCATGCAAGTAAATAATCCGCTGTGGTGCTGGGCAGTGCTGACTCTCAAGCAGTGACCAGTGGGTGCTCAGGAGTGAAGTTTTTGTTGTTACTACATTTCAAAGCATCTGTCATCTCCCCACGATGGTTAACACCGTACGGAGTGCCTTCCCTGCGAGCTCTACCTTTGGAAGGGAAGATGGAGTGCTGCATATTTTCAGGTCTCTTTTGGCTGGGCTGAGCTGGTGAGCGAGTTCCTGCATAGTGACAGCTTCTGCCTGTGCACACGGTGTGAAGAATCACGCAGGTTTGATTCAGTAGTAGTTTATTTTTACATCAGCTGGCAGATGAGTCACCCTGTCCCTGCTCCCTCGCCATCCCACCTTGGCACGTGTGATTCATCACCGGCCGGCATCAACATGCGTTGGGTCTCATGCCGTAGCTCCGTACCCAGCGCTTATCCCTGGGACAGGGAGGTGACACTGGCAACTGGATGTCAAACGTAACGAGCCTGTGCGGTGTCGTGGGGGGATGTGGAAGAGGAGTGCAGTGCGGTGGAGAATCCCAGGAAAGCGAGATCTCTGCTGTCCCCAGCCCACACAGTGGATGAGTCACAACGTAAGAGCAGCATGTACTGAGTCAGGGAGGGGGGAGCCGTCACATACAGAGCAGTGATGATCTGGTGGTTTTGGTTTAATTCCTGCTCCATAAACATGTTCACCTCCAGTGAAGTACGGAGTCTGTGTTTGCTCTTGGAGCTCTCTCTGTTGCACAACTTGCAGGAGCGAGGCAGTCTGTTTACTTGTCAGGAAGGAACACCAAGGACAATGCAGGTGGTATAAATAGCCGAGCCTTTCACACAGTCTAGTCAATATTTGCATATATACATAGATATTTCAGTGTGGCTGAGCTGGCTGCTGCTCCATACTGCATCTGGAGTTAGCTCGCCTGCGTTGAGCCTGCTCTCCTCACTCTGTGACTCTTCTGTTACTCCTGACCTGCTGCACATGTCGTACACACCGGCCTCCTTCTTAAAGACATTTTTTCTCTGCCAGTTGCACAATGCTGCCATTCACGTAGCAGTTAGGTAGGGGTCATTTTGGTAAGACTTGTTAGAGGGTGGGTGTAAACAAGTCCCCATGTTGGAGCGCGCTACCAATACCAGCCAGTCCACAGGGAGCTCCCTCTGCGCCACGGTTTTCCCAGGGAGCTGGAGGAACTCAAGGCCACATAAGGGAGGGTTAACACAAGATGTCTACACCTCAGGTTAATTAAGGAGCGTGAACATACGCATTAGCCATTACTGTGGTCACTTTGATCTTCAGAAAACCCATTTCTATCTGCCACCTTGATGAAAACATGGCCGTGGCTGGGAGTTGAGCCAGCAGAAGATCACAGCAGAAGTTCTGGAGTCCTCAGCAAAGGAAGGACATAGATCTGTTGGAGCAAGTCCAGAGGAGGCCATGGAGTTGAACTGAGGGCTGGAGTATTTCCCGTATGAAGACAAGCTGAGAGAGTTGGGGTTGTTCAGCCTGGAGAGGAGAAGGCTCTAGGGAGGCCTTAGAGCAGCTTCCAGTACTGAAAGGGTCTCCAGGAAAGCTGAGGAGGGGCTTTTGATCAGGGAGTGCAGGGACAGGACAAGGGGAACAGTTTTCATCTGCAAGAGGGGAGAACGAGACGTGATCTTAGGACCCTGCTTAAAGCCCCATCCAACCTGGCCTTGAACACCTCCAGGGATGGGGCAGCCACCACTTCTCTGGGCAACCTGTGCCAGCACTTCACCAGCCTCACAGGAGAACATTTCTCCCTGAGATCTCATCTCAGTCTCCCCTCTTGCAACTGAGAAACGTTCCCCTCGTCCTGTTGTAGTGGATTACTGTAAGACCCCCAGGTAAACCTCCCTGTTCTTGGAGCTCAGCTACTCAGCTCTGGAGAGTTGTATTTTACCATCTAAAAATACTTGGGTTTTTAACGTGGCCCTTCCCTCATCAGGAAGGGCTTCCCAAGTGTGCACCATGCGGCATCTCCAAACAGCAGTCTGCCTTCCATGGGCTAAATTTAGGCTTTGTCAATCGGAAGCTCTCAGATGCTTTTAAAGCAGGGCCATTAATATTTGAGGATGCGATTGGGACAGTTTGTATTTTGAAAAGTCCTCGCACATCTCTGACTCTGCTGGTATTCACTGCAGCAGTCACAAATCCAAACCTGGTGACACTGGTGGGGAACGGTAGCTGGAAAATAACTTTCCTGCCAGTGTTTTTCCTTGGAGCCTGATGCAGCAGTGGTCAGAAATCTGAGGCAGTCAGGCTCATCCCTGATACCTCACTGGGTTCTACTTGATAGATGACAATGTTTCTTAAGAGCAGATTGTGCACTGTGCCACTGCCCAGCTTCGGAAAGGCTCCCGCTGGGCCCGAGGAGTGGGACAGGCAATGTAATCTCGGAGGTCTGTGCTGCTCTTGGTGATTCCTGGCAAACCCTGAGCTGAAATAGCTCCTGCTGGCTGGCACCTGGGACATGGAGGGCCTGAGCCATTCAAGTGAGGGAATGTGGATACGGAATGTCTGAAGATGAGCTTTGGAATTTTGGATGTGTGCATTGACTGGAAACCCCAGGCTGACAATTAGGGCCACAATAACAATAAGGGTGCAGCAGCTGGCTAGCCTTACTGTCCTACCAGTCCCCTTCCCCAGCCCTCCCATGACAATTCCTCAGGCTGTCAGGATGCTGTACGCAGAAACCAAGTGAGGGCACGAGCTATACAAGTTGGTTCATTTTCTGGGTAGCTGGTGTGTCCGCTGTCGAGTTCTGCCTTGGCTTATACAAAAGCCGATTCCCAGTTGGAACATGGGTGCCTGATTCAGTGGGATCCCTGTTGTCTGTCTGTGCTTCCCAAGCTCCAGGAGCATCCTACGCATGCCAGAGGTTGTTAAGGGCTCTGCACCTTAGAGAGGGAAATGCTTACACTGTGCCAGGGGCTTTGATGCAGGTGGAGTTCTGGTAGGGCTCCCTGCCTCCCATACTGGCTGTTGTGGGGTTGGGGTTTGCACTTCTGAGCCATACTATTCAAAATCCTCCTTGTCTCTAAGAGATAAGCTTCAGACTCTGCCCTTGAACCTCTAATGGATCCAGCTGTGCCAGAAGAACTTCTCAGTAGGCTGTGCCCTGGGCGGAGACTCATGGGTTTGTAATGCTTTTTCTGTCTGAAAGTAGCAGGTTTTCCTCCAGAATTCCATTCTGCCCTGCTTGTACTCAGCTACCTAAAGTGAACCAGAGAGATGTTATCTGGAGGTGGTATCGTGTGTAGCACCTCTGAACTATTGTTGGGCAGGAGGTTCTCTTGTGAGAAGAGGCAGTGGGAGGTATTCCAGCAGGCTGGAAGGACTGTGTGGTTAACACCTTCCTACTAAGCTGAAAAATCCGTTCTTCCCTCAAATGCTACAATAGTTACGGGACTGATAAATGCCCATCTTTGAGTTGTGGAGAGTTTCCATGTGTGTGTCTCCCAGCATCCATCACATGCTAGTGTGCTGCTATCACAGGAGCAAATGTCCATCTTGTCTGATCTGTTATCCAAGACCCAAATGCCATTGGGTCAATGGCGAATACTGCCCCTGTGTGCCAGTTTCACTGTCCTGGCTGGAAGGACTCATGGTCACTGCACAAAGGTGTGGGTGGCAGCTGAGCTGTAATTCAGGCTGTCACATTCCCTCTGCATTACCATCACAGCAGTTTCACCTTGTTCCGCAGCCGACTGCGCACCATCAGCTTAAAGCATCACTTAACTCGTGCTATGGGGTTTTGGCGTGTGGATGTGGAGGAAGCAGGGAGCCAGTAAGAGCTCTGCCTCCAGCCACCAGTCTCCAATGGAGATGAGCTGATGAAGGGCAGGGGCCGCCTGGGACTCTGGGTGATCCAATCCAAATGTTGCTCTGGCAGCAGAAGAGCGATTCAGCAGAAATATTCTATTATTGCTGCTTTCTTAGCGTTTTCCATCTGCCAAGAAGTAGCCTTCTCCTTGGCAGAGCTGCTGGAGGTGAATGTATGTGCTGCTGAGCCTCTCCTGCTGCTGAGCACCTCCTGCAGCTCAGCAGCCCTGTTTGGTGTTTTTTCCTTCAGCAGCTTGCAAATTGCAACTGTAATAGAAAATCTAAACATAAAACATGCAGAACATGTTCTCAAAGAGAAAAAAAAATGCAGTCACAGAGCATACCCATTGCAACTTCTCTTTCACCTGGTTAAAATGAAGAAGCCCAAAGCTGCTGGTTCCTTCCCTTTCAGCAGGTATAGCTGATCTGATGCAGGAACTGTGCAGCCCAGGAAAACTGAACAGGAAAACTGAACAGGAACCACTTCTCTTTGGTACAAATCAGCAGACCTGAGTTGGCCATCACAGATGTGGCCTGGCTTTGCACCAACCGGCAGAACCTACCCAGCGCGGTGACCCACAGCAGGGCAGGAGCCCACCTTGTCCTTGTTAGATCCATCACACAGGAACCGTGGTCCTGGCTGCAGAGTGTGATGTTTTCTTCCACTCTTGTCCTTGTATTGTAGGCACGTGGGAAAGGGTGGATAATTAAGCTAGAACTTTGTGGGACAGTTTAAAATAACTCTTCCAAAACGCTGTATTGGTTTGATTCTTCTGTTAAGGAGCTACCTTACATCCCAGCTGCCATCGTCAGAGCAAGAGATCGCTGCACGGGGGTTATTGATACTGCTTGTGAATGTGTGTTTGGGTGGGTTTCCCAGGTACCGACAGCCTTCCCACAGCTCAGCCCTTCCAGCCAAGGCTGGTTCCCCCCAAATTTTTTCATTTGTATGAACACCAATAGGAACGTCCTCTCGGCATCAACTCTGAAACCGCTTCTTTCTCTGTGTGAAGGGTTGTTTAACAGAGTCAGGCCTTGGTATCAGGAAAGCAGCTTGTACCACTCGGGGAGAACGAAATGCCACCTCGTTTGATAACAGAGTCATCGTGAACATTGTTTTTCTGCAATTGAAGTGATATCAAATTGCTTGGATTTTCACCAGCAGCAAGAACAAATATGTTCTTCCTTCTGTCCTTCCCATCTCTGTTTTTCTTCTGTTCCTTTTCCTGTACGGTTTTTTTTTTTGTAGATTCCAATACTGACAAGCAGCTCAAAACACAGCAGGGACTCAACGCATCCTGTGTATCCTAAGAAGGTGCACGGAGGACGCTGGGTTTCTAAAGTGAAGCTGGAGTTTTGGAGTCAGTGTGGAAGCCACGCTTTACTTGCACACTCATTGGGGATGAGAGTAGCTGTGTCTTCTTATGGCTTGTGCATAACTGTTGTGTCATCTCCCCCATTAAAAGCTCAGCTTGCTCTCTGGCCATCATGGAGAAGGTATTGATCCAATGTGTGATGTTCTCCCTGACTTTATCCCCTGGTACCTCCTGGGCTCAGAGTGTTTGAGCTGTGCCACCTCCAAGGATAGGGGAAGTGCCTTGCTGTCCCTCCCTCCCTTGCCAGTGGCTCTGCACCCTTCTCGCCCACTGGCGGGCTGACACAGAAGGTCCTGCTGTGGCTTCTCCTGCTGGGCAGTGACATGGAGCGCTTGGCATTCGGTAAAGGCAGGTGATTCATTGCCTGGCCGAAACAGGAGAGAACTGTTGTGAAAGGCTGGCAAGCAGAGAGACGTGCTTGGCAGCAGATGGAGCAAACGGGGCAGGAGGATGTTCTGGGGGACCAGGAATAAGAGAATAAGAGCAGCTCATAATGGCACTGGGCAAGGACTGCTGAGATGCCGTCTGAGATGCTGGTGAGCAGATACAGAGGAGATATCTGGAATAAACAGGACTGGGAGTAGAGAGAGACAGCATAGTGGCCAGTCAGGGTCTGAGGAGGTGGCTGCTGCAGCAGCCCTCCACTGCTTTCCTTGCCAGGCTTTGGGCGGGAGAGTGGAGCAGCTGGGACTGGTTCCTGCTAAGCAATCCTCTACTGAGCACCCATTCTTCAGAGGAGCCCAAGCCATCAGTGGCCAAGCTACCTCCCAGGCAGCATCACAGGGAAACTGGCAGGAGACAGTGGAATGCTGCTGCGTGCTCTGGGCAGGTCCAGGTGCTCTGTACCTTGTTGAGATGAATGAGAGCTCAAGGTAAATCATGGGCTCTGAAACCAGAGTAGCAATGCTCAGAAGAGCAAGGAAGCAATCCGGGAGCTTCACAGTTGTAAAATGGGTGAAAACACTCATGATTCCCAGGCAGGTTGGTTATCTCTGTGTTCTCCATCAGAGCAGTGGGAAGGGAGCTGCCTTGGTGACTGCCCATCCTCTGGCTGCAGTCACAGCAGTGCTCCAGCCCCTCTCCTGTATGTCGGTGTTTCTGTGCTGTGTCGGGTCAGCTCATTGTTTTTAAGCTGTTTCCCTAATCCAATGCCAATTCAAGGTTTGTAAAGTCTGGGAGCGATTGGTGGGGTTGTGGCAGACCTTGTGCCATCACCCCCTTTTCTGTTGCAGCACAGCTGCGCTGAGTTGCTGCTGCAGTCAGGAGTGCTTGCTCATTTTCCTTTGCCTCTCAGCCACTGGTGTTCCCTTATGGCAGCCAAGAGAAAATATTCTCAGCCACCCAAAATCCCTGTCCTTACCCAGGCTCCTCCCGTTATGGCTGAAGGCAAAGGGATGCACTGAAAAGCTTTTGCCATCCTGCTTTGCAATATGACATCTCTGAACTTCAAAGAGTCAAATACTGGAAAGACCTTTGGGGTAACTATTCTAAGTGACAAGACTGGCTTAACTTCTCTCCCCTCTTTCTATTTTTGAGGCAGATTGTTCAGAAACCCAAGGGTCAGAAGGATGCTTTGTAATCCCAGCTCACAGATTGTAACCTGTTAACCAGCACATTCAGGCAGGCTTAAACCTGCTATCACAGGGCATGGTTTAAGAGGTTGAACAATGAGATCGTGGCCCAGTCGGTGCTGATGGCAAAGCTTCTGTTCCAGCCAGATTTTATCCCAGTTGGAAAATTAAGAGAGGGGTAGCTCCTCATTAGTGTAATCAGCTTAAATGGGCTGACTGCTCTAAAGCAATTTGTTTAATTTGTTTGGAGCGTGTTTAATTTTAGCTGTAGATGCTCAGCGCTCACACATTTGCCATTTTCACTGTTTATCATGTAATTTTGTGTTCTGTCACTTGTAAAAATAAACTTTCTGCTCTGAATGGGAATTTTGTGACAATCTACGTCCCATTCATCAGCGCAGATTTAAAGCCACGTAGAACTTGTGCACTGAAGCTGCTGCCATGTCTCTGCATCCATTTCCACTTAGAATGGTTCTCGCTGCTCATGCAGAGCGCGTTTCTGCACGAAGCATCAGCTGTTCGCTTGGTGTTGAGTTGCTCTCCCCTCCCTCTGTCCTTGGAGCTCTGATTCGGGTTTCCTTGGAAGCGTCTCCTCTTTGCAATAGAACTCAGCTTTGAAGGCTACGTGAAGAGAGGTTATGAAATTCTGCTGTAATTCTTCTTGAAACTGGAGTCATTGGCTTCTCTTTGTTTGGCCACACCACATCTGGGAGCAGTGGACAGCAATTTCCAATGGAAGCAAAAACATCAGTGGTTGAGGAGCTACCAGTATTGTTCACTTGTCACAAGTTACAGTGTCTCCTGGCAATTTAGTACCTGGACACTCGGCTTTTGAGCCTCCACTGATGTGGGTGCCACATGTAGCTTCCTGCATTTCTACCCCATCTCTCCTTGGGTGTATTTTGGGCTACTTGCTGTTGCATGAGGTTTATTCATAGCCTCTCATGATGCTCATACGCAGAGCATCAGTGCTCATTCTCTGCTGCAGCAGATGTCTTTCGCTTTCTGTGCCTTCCACATGGGGCAGATGCTGCAAAATCTGATTTCCCTTGGGCATAACCTTTGTTTGGCCTCCCTCTGCCAGTCACCAGTCCTGGCCTTGGACTGTCCGTATGACTTGGACATCTGACGCCTGCCCTAATGGGGCAGGTTGGAGTACACTGGGTCATTAGGGCTGTTAGTCACACTGTAAAGCATGTGGCAGCAAAACAGTGCTATGTGAATCAGACAGGATGCTCGATCTTGGGATGGAACTTGCTGAAAGGTCCGTGGTGTTAATCCAGCTCCATGAAGCTCTCTCCAAGAGTGGTGGTCCCACTCATTGTTACTGTTCCTGTCCTTGCGTTCAAGTTCAAACACCAGGTGTTTTGGGGCTTGACCCAACTCCTCGGCCAGTTGAGCACAGGGAGGTGGTGGAACGGTGAGGGAGGGACCCTCTTGGGGGCAGCCCACGGGAGCAGCTGGAGCTTTTAGGGAAATACAAGGCCTGAGCCGTGTGGCTGCACAGAGACGCCATGGAAGCAGGATCTGAGCTTTCAGCTTTGATGTTGGTGTTTGCTCTCGTTCCAGCCGCGATGCTTTAATCTCCAAAATGCTTTGCTAGCTTTTCTCTGTCCTCAGCCTGAATTTTTTCCAAGGCGTCCCTCTGCTGAAATAGCAGAATTTGCCTGTGGATCCCAGTGCAGCAATCAGTCTGTGTTTATTGGGGTGATAAACACCCCCTGAGAGCAGTGATGGAGCAGGGCCTTTTACACACAGTCAAGCCAAGTCACTCAGCAGCAAGGCTGAAGCCGTTAAGCAAATTCCAATGATTTCTGCCTGCAGCAACCCCCCCATCATTGGCTGCTTTTTCTCCGAAGGAGAACCTGCACGTCGTGCATGAAATTTCTTGCCTTAATACATTGGTTGTGTTTAATGCCATGGATAAATATCTTGTTTAGATGTTATTTCATATGTTAATTGCATTAAATCTGACCATGGTTTGCATTTCAAATGTTGAGTTATGCCTTTGAATCCTCCAGAAGAGACCTCAGTTCTACCTGTGCTGACAAATAATGGCTGTGTATTACCTCGTTTGAAAACGCAGACCTTTCTATGGCCGTGCCTCCTTTTCTGCAAGGGCTACCAACCTTCTGACCTCTCAGACAAGGGCCAGCCCATATCTGGGGTTGTGCTCTACCCAGTGTTCAGAGCAACATAGAGAACTCCATGTCTTGTTCCATGAAACCCAAGCATTTAACTGAATGCTTTCATGTGGTTGCGTTGTTGCTCTGAAATCCATTTGTCTGTTGGGTGTAGCTGAGCAAAGCCTGCACCAGTTTGGCTCTTGGTTCATGCACAACACGTGCTGAAATGTATTCACTTGCTGGGCAAGACCAAACAGAAAGGACACTGGGGAACTGAAAACAAAGGCTCTGCCAGTAGATTTACACCCGGGAGGAAGGGCCCTTATGCCGTCCCATTGACTGACCTAACTCCTTTTCCTGTTCTTCCAGCTGAAGGGCTTCCCCAGGTGTATTACTTTGGACCGTGTGGAAAGTACAACGCCATGGTACTAGAACTCCTGGGTCCTAGCTTGGAAGATCTATTTGACCTCTGTGATAGGACGTTCACTCTGAAGACGGTGTTAATGATAGCCATCCAGCTGGTGAGTAACGGCAGCAGGGCTCTGCCCAGCGGCCTCCCCGGTGCCAACTCGGGTTTATGTCAGCCCTGGGTTAGCCAAAGGATGGGGCTGGTACAGTGCAAAGGTCGGAAGAGTCTATTGGCTGGAGAGAGAATCTCCTTCTGTTGGGGAATCACAGAATGGGGTGGGTTGGAAGGGACCTCAAAGCTCATCCAGTTCCACCCCCTGCCATGGGCAGGAACACCTCCCACTGGATCAGGTTGCTCAAAGCCTCATCTAACCTGGCCTTGAACACCTCTGTGGATGGGGCAACCACAACTTCCCTGGGCAACCTGTGCCAGGGCCTCAGCACCCTCATCATCAAGAATTTCTGTCTAAACTAAACCTCCCTTCTTTCAATTTAAAAATATTTTGCCTTGTCCCATTCCTAGAGACCTTGGTAAAGTCTCTCTCCATCTTTCTTACAAGAGTAAGTTTCTTGGGTTTGAGAAGAACTCTTACTGACAAAGGGAGGGTCAAATGATGCTTACAAGAAAGCTTGCTCTTTGTGGAGTAGAACCAGTGAAGCTGGATTCCTAGGGACTTTCGTCCCATGTCCTCTACACGCCCCTGCCCCCGTATCTACCCAGCTCCCTCCCTCTGTTTGGACTTCCCACGGAACATCTCATTTCTTACCCACTCCCTGGGACACAGGGAGCACAGCACCCTCCCACTCTCCTACCAGTTCTACTGGTTTGGTGCTGCCAGGCTGCTGATGGATTGAAGCGACTTGGGGTGCTGGGAGCTGAGCTCACCTTAGCCAAAACACCAGCAATTGAGGTCTCTGCCTTGGTCACATTTGTTTGAAATTGGCCAATGGATTTAAAAGTTGGAAAATAATAGATCCTTGGGCAACATCACGGAGCCCCGAGTTTGCTCCCCTGCAGCTCTGCAGCGGGTCTGAGCCAGGCCAAGGTTGTGCTGCCCCAGCGCTGCTCGTTTCCCCAACAGAGAGCCTGGAAGGGTGATGCAGCACAGCCACCCCAGCAGCCACAAGCAGGGTGAGGGTCTTGGCAGGGCAAACATTGCATGGAGGCTACTTCAGGAAACATCTTTCTGACTTGGAGAGTGGCTTTCAGCCGTCGTCAACTGTGCGCAGCGCTCTGGCAGCACATCACAAAGCCTCCAAGCAGGTGGAAGTAAAGGAAAAAGGAATGTGAGAGAGCAAACAGAGTCTGTGTGTGTGGTGGAGGTAAAAAAAGCAGGTAAATCAGTATCTGTAAGTGCTGCTGGAGTTCATCTGATGTCCCAGCTGTCCAGGTTGTGGTCCAAGCCAGCACGACTCGCTGTGAGGTTGTAAGAACAAAAATCCCCCGCTTTTGCCAGGTTGTGTCATTGCTGCCGGCTGTTCCAACACCAGAGCTTCTCTGGTAGCAGAGACAAATGAACTGAGCCAGCCAGGCTCAGTGTGGAAGCTCGTTACATACAGAGAGGCGAGGAGGCACTTTGTTCCACATTAAGGGTTGCATTTTAATTTCAATTGCCTCCCGACATCTCTTTTTGTCTCCCAACCTGCTGCTGTGTCCGGTAGGTGATGCAGAGCGTGAAGAATGGCTGGAGTGTGGAGCATCTGCTCTGTTCTGCCTCATCCCATAATTGATTGGGAATAATGGATGTTCACTGTGAAAGCCATTTGCTTGGTGCATCGGAATAAATCACTCTTAGAGGGGAGGGGACAGCAACACGTGGGTCACCTTCTGAAAAGCCTTGGAGCCAGTCCTGGTGTTTAAGGCTGCTCCAGCTGCAGTCTTTTCTTTCCTGCCTCCTGCAGTGTGTTTGATATCGCAAGGAGCACTGCCCCCTTCTGTCTGTTAGTGCTTTCCCAGGGGTGGAAATACAGGAGGTTTTCTCTAAAAATGAGGTATCTGATCAGCCTCTGGGATGGGATGGAGTGATCACAGGTGGTGCTTCCAGCCAGAGCTGGATCCAAGAGCTGTAAAGAGAAAGAGAGACGTGAGTTTGCAGCTGTGGATGTGTTTGGGTTCAGAGTGGGAACCAGAAGAGCAGCTGGGGGCTGTCAGCTCGCTGTCAGGGCAAGCAGGGTGGCTGGAAGCACTGGCATGGGGTTACTGCTGCCCAGGCAGCCGCTCGGCTCGAGGAGAAGCTGACACCGTGATCCAGAGTTCCAGCCTGTCCTGGGTGGGAGGTGCAGAGCCATCTTGCCAGTAAGAACCCAGTGCAGAACCTCTCAGGAACCAGTGACTCCCTGCAGGGAGTGACCAGCTGGTGGTTCCCACCTCAGATGTTCACCAAATGGGATAGCATTGCTCCAGGAGGTCGCTGCAGCAGTGTGGCAGTGACCTCTGTGGACTGGCGCCCGACTGGCGCCCTTTAGTGCAAAATGTGGAGCTGGTGAGGGCTTTGCAAGGGTTTGGAGTGTCTCAGGCCTGGGGAGGTGGCCATTCCAAGGAAGCATCTGGCTTTAAAAAGCCACCCTGCATGCAGAAGCAGTCATGGACCAAAACAACCATGAGTGGGAATTCACATGTTTTCATTTAAAACTTATTAAAGAAGTAAAAAGGTAATGAATTAAATTAAACTGAGATTTGTTTTCAATTGGAATAATCTAGGAGCCCAAAGGAGAACCACTTGCTGACATATTTGAACTTCATCTGCAGTATATTGGCTTCAAAAGCAATTTTCATAGAATCATAGAATCACAGAATGGTTTGGGTTGGAAGGGACCTCAAAGCCCATCCAGTTCCAACCCCCTGCTATGGGCAGGGACACCTTTCACTCGATAGAGAGGGGACATCAGTGACTTCTCTGGGTACCTGACAAGCATCTGAATAAAGCATGTTGCTGGAGGGGAAATGCCTCCCATCACTTTGGCTGTCGGGTTCTTGCCCTGTTACGTTCCCTTCCCACTGCCAGGACAAAGTCAGTCAAAAGCCGAGAACTGTTCTGGCTGTTCCTTGTTGACAACCGCTGAGATTAATCATTATTTTTAGTCAGTGCTGAGGATGGTGAGGCTTCTGCCTGCCCTAACATCCCCCTCTGTGAAGAATCTGGCTTGTCTTAAGAGAACATATGGGCCGAGGGAGGGAGGTGGTGAGACACAGAGCAACAAGGGATGGCTGTGGGCAAGGGAAGAGCTCTCGGTAACCAGTTCAGTGTGTTTAGAATCAGTACAAAAAGGCTGCTGCAGTTCCCGGTGGAACCCTTCCAGGAGCTGTGTCCCATGGTAACGCTGCAGAAGTGGCCTTCGCACTTTCTGGTGGGACAGAGTCAGGCACAGTGCGGCAGCTGGAGGAAGGAGGAAATGACCAACTCCATGGTCACCTCTGCACTGGAGCAAATGGCCCCTCTCTGGTCTTAGCTTCTGCCTGTGTTTCCTCCATCCATTGTTGTGTTTCTCGTAGAGTGGCTGAAATCTGAGATAGCCCCGAGTGGAGGCGTGGGGTCAAGCTAAGGACACCTCTCTGGTCAGCCAGGAGGGCGCGGGAATGGGCTGCTCACCAGTAACTCCTACCCCATCGCTTTGCAGATATCTCGGATGGAATATGTGCATTCCAAGAACCTCATCTACCGCGACGTCAAGCCAGAAAACTTCCTCATTGGCCGGCAGGGCAACAAGAAAGAGCACATCATCCACATCATCGACTTCGGCTTGGCAAAAGAGTACATTGACCCAGAAACCAAAAAACACATTCCATACAGGGAACACAAGAGCCTGACTGGAACGGCGAGATACATGTCCATCAACACACACCTGGGCAAAGGTCAGTGTGGCTGGTGGGCACTCGCTGGGCTGAGCCCCGCCGGGCGCTGATGGCAGCCTGGCTCGCACCTCTCTACTGCCCTGCGAGCTGTCTGTCAGCTGCTCCATGCTGTGATGCTGTTCCCAGTTGCAAGGCTTTTTTTTTTTTCCCCCTTTTGAGGCACTGAGACAGCTGAAATGTTGGAAGCCTCATAATTATAGTTTTTCTTAGGTACTAAATAACTGGTAGCAGCTCTGCACTGATAAAAGGCGAGTGGGTGGGCAGTAATTGCCGTACTAAATGTGACCAAATAGGTTTTTATAGCACAGCTCTGTACTGGTACCTTCCACTCTCAGGTGTGAGAGCTGGATGTTCCCTCTCCTAATAACTGTTTGGAGAAAATTAATGATTTAACCACTTTTAAACCTGGCTTTCATCTCCTCTCCTCACTGCTGCCTTCTGTACCAGACTACGTTTCTGTAGCTGAAGGCAAAAAAACCTTATTAAATGTTTATATTCTGTTCAACTCATGAGAGCAGTGAGATAATGGGATATTCCTGGAGTGGCCTCCCAGCTAGGAGATCCAGGCATCACTGGCTTTTGAGTCTCCTGGAGAGCTTGTTGTCTTTGGGGAGCATGGAGGGATGAGCCCAGCTCCTAACTGTGGAAAGCCTGGTGAAGAGTTGGGAAGGGACAGAGGAACAAGAAGGCTTTTTTTCCCTTCTTACAGCTCTATCAGGGTAACCTGCAGGAACAGGCATCTCGGTTCCGTTCTGCTGAGCATTCCCACCCCTGGCTCTGTCTGAGGGTTACGTTTGCTGCTGCTGTTGAAGGAGTCGCACTGGGCAGAGCGCTGCCTTTTCCTCCTCCTGCAGATGATGCAGCATCAGGGACAGCTCCCGCGGTTTGTGGTGGTGTGTGGGCTGCGTGATGTGAGCTGCTCTGGGTTGCCTGCAGGTTACCAGCCTGCAGGTGGAGGTTTGGAGGAGGGGAAGCTGCACCAAATGACTCTGCAGGCTCGGAGAAAACAAGCCTGCCCAAGGCAGCCCAGCCCAGCAGCAGTCCCGTGCTGCTGCGCTCACATTTGTTCCAACTTGTGTCCTCCCTGGGGTTTTTGGATACAGTTTGGTAGATTATTTTAAGGATGCTTGTTCCTTGTCCCCCTCTCAGTTCTAATCACAACATCTGCATGGCAACAGCAGCAAGTGTTTCACAAGGAGGAGCAGTGCCAGAAGGAGCTATTTTTGATCTGCTCCGATGCGAGGAGCTGCAGAAGTGGTTGGGAGAGGGCTGGGCACTGTGCGACGCGGTGGTTCCCTGCAACCGGTCACAAGCGTCCCCTGCCTGTTCCCATGCGGTTCAGAGGGAATAAAACAATCCAGCACATCGCAGCAGCACCATCAGTGCTGGCAGGGCGGAGAGCACCCAGGGAATGCCTTAGTTCCTCTGCAGTTAAAACTGCCATCTCTGTCCCTTCTCCCTGAGGCTGGGCAGGGTGTCCTACAGCTCCTGTGTCATCTCACGCCTTCCAACTGATCTTTTCTTTATGTATATTATGGGATTTGTAACAGGTCCTGGGTATTTTTGTACAAGAGCTGAGCTATAGACAGCAAGTGACTTTCCATGCAATGCCTTTATCTCGGAAATAGGTGTAGCTACGAATCGGATCTCAGATCCATTCCTCCAGCTGTGGCAATAATTTGTCATCTCTTATGTTTCAGAGCAAAGCCGTCGTGATGACTTGGAAGCCCTCGGCCATATGTTTATGTATTTCCTCCGAGGCAGCCTGCCCTGGCAAGGACTGAAGGTGGGTTTGAGCTCTGAAACCTTGTCTGGTCTCTGCCCAAATGAAGATCTGATTGGGGAAACGTGCAAAATCCAGCCACAAATGCTGTCCTCTTGTCTGTGTCCTTGACAAGGCGTTAGTGTTACCGACAGGAAAGGTTTTTAGATAGAAAATTGCCTGTCACTTCCAGTTACCATGAGCTTAGCTGCATGGGTGCAGCTCTGGGGAGGAGGATTCAGCAGGGGCTGATGAGCAGCTGGGATGGAGACAGCGAGGAGAAAACCGTGGAGGTGTTGGAGCAGCTCTGTTACAATGTGGAGCTGCTCCGAGCTGGAGCGCGACAGGAACAGAGTGGTTGTTTATGGAATTCCAGTTTCGGCACACAGTCCCCCAGCTGCATCTGCGAAACATGTTTATAATGGGAGCAGTTTGGTGGCTTGAGATGTGCAGATGGACTGCAGCTTGAGAAACTGGTTTTCTGGCAGAAGCATTGAGCTTGGCTTCTCTCCAGAGACACCGGGCACTCAGTGCCTGGAAGTTTATGAGATGTCGTGTACAATGTGGAGGGCTGTGAGCAATTGAGTTACAGCAACTGCAGCGAGCATCCGTCAGCTGCGTTAACGAGAAGTAAGTCATTTGCTGGCTTGGAAGCTGGTAGTGGTTGCATCTTCACTTCTCCATCCCTCCCCTGAGGATTAAGCTACTGCATTCAGCTTTGGAATTGCAGTGAGTGAAGGGATGGAATTTGATCACTTGAGGAGGTTTATAACTCCTGTTAGACCTGCTGGGAGAAGGAGCCTTTGGGCCTGCAGGGTGCTCAGCAGAGTGGTCAGTGGCAGTGGCTGGCATGATGGACCTCGTGAGCCTGTTTGTCACCATCTGCCCAGAGTCAGTCCCATCTTAGCCTCATCAGATACATGCCAGAGATGTTGGTGACAGCCCATCAGAGCAAAGAAAGCTCTTTCAAGCATGACAGTGATGGTGAAAGAAAGCAGAATCTCTCTGACTTTGAGTTCACACCTCTGTAAGTGTGCGCTGTGCAATTACATATTCTGTTTGTGGCTTATTTGAGCTCATCTGCTTTAAAGTAATACTGTATGTTATTCTAAGATAATTCCAGGTTTAGAGCAGACTCAACAGGCTTTCCTCAGCTCTGCGCTGAGCTTGGTAAGAGTGAGCTGACTGCAGTCCTGCCTGGTTTCAGCTCCAGAACAAACACAGACTTATTAGACTGATCTTAGAATACTGCACTCCTCCGGGTTTCCTCAGCTTACACTTTTAGTCTGTCCTGTTGGTGCTAAAGTCTTGAAAGACCATCTTACAAAGCCAGTTATGGTGCTGGCATGTCTTAATTGGCATGTTTTGAAATGGAGGCATTAAGCCCCATTCTCAGGGTGGGGACTGGAGCAGAGTTCTCTGCTTCGAGAGGGATTTAGGTGGAAAATCTAGCTGAAAACGGGTTTTTTTTTTCTTGCTGATCAGCTGCTTAATCAGCACTGCCCAGACACATTGGGGGTGACAGGAGAGGTGGTAGGGGGTAGCATGGGATCTGGGAGAAGGGTGGCTTATATAAACTGGTTATCCATGTGGTCGCATTCCATTGTACACAGTAAAATCCCAACGTGCCCAAATTGCTGTTGCAATTTGTTGACTTTTACAGTTGTTTATGAAGGCATAGAGGTTGCCGACGTCTCTGAGCACAGGGCTGATGGGCAGTCATAGCACATGCAGCTTCGTTCTCTTGTCCCATGAAAGCTTCCCTGTGCAGTCCTCAAGACTGGGCTGCTATGGAGTTGCTTCTGTAGCACACTTACAAGTCCTTCCTTACCAAGTGCTGAAGGTGTTGGAATGTGTCCATGGATATTCTCTGCAGGCAGCATGTAAAGCATGTAGGGAGGTTTGCAGCAGGACAGGACAGCGTTCCTACTGGTGCAGTCCAGCAGGCAGTTCAGCCTCACATAACACATGACACTGCCCAGAATCGGAATTAATTCCATGTTTTCCTTCCCACACAGTGTGTCATTTACCACACGGTTGAACTCTTTCCCCACAACTGTTTTGTATTTGTGTGCTGCAGGCTGACACCTTGAAAGAAAGGTATCAGAAGATCGGGGACACCAAGAGAAACACTCCAGTCGAAGTTCTCTGTGAGAACTTTCCAGGTAAAGCCCTACCAGGACCATTGGATGTATCTTGTTAAATACAGCAGTTCTGGGCTCTGCTGGCAGGAAGGGTTGGAGTGATATATATCCTTTCTGTTGTTCCTCAGGCTGGAAAACAACCGGAGCTGCTGCTAGAAATGAGTTGAGGCCTGAGGGCTTGTGGCTGTGGGTTAAACTAAGCAAAACTCCTCTCATCCAGGAGGTTCCGCAGTGCTCCAGTGCTTTGTGCTCCTGCTGTGCTTCTTGGCTTCCTCCCAAAAGAGGGCCTCATTACTTTCACTCTCCCAAGCAACCATGTTGGATCTACTGGGTTAATTCTTTTCCAAAAGGAAGGTTTTACAGGTTTTAGGTGGCCAGCTTAGAAGATGGGACAGAACAGACTATTTCAGAAGGCACCTACAATAAAGACCTAGTCTGAGGATGATGTGTCTGTCATTGAATTACACCTTCTGACAGCAGTTTTAAGAAGAGTGTTATTAGAGGTGTGGTTCCAGCCTAGCCCAGCACCTCTCCAGTAAAACCACAGTCCATCTCAGAGCTCAGAGAACAGAGTAGGAAGTTAAAACCCTCCCTCCTGTAGCCTTCATATGGAGTGATTTTTGTATTTTGTCAAGGAATACTGATGCCAGGGGTAGTGCCCAGGTCCCCACTTTAGTCCCATTCCTGCAGGAATGCTCCCAGCGCAAGGAGCAGCAAACCTGGAAGGGAGTTGTTGTTCACTCAAGTTGTTCCTATTCCCCAGGTGTATTTACATCTCAGAGCCACCTAGTTCCAACAGAACTGCTTCAGGTTGCTGCCCTTTTTCCCCGTACTCTCTCCGAGATCAGTCACACCAGTGGGGCTGGGCTGGAGGGAGGTGAGAGAAATCATTTCTGTTCCTTGCTCACCTGAAACCTGCTGATCCTCCACCTTCCAGAGGTCCTAACAGGAAGAGGGAATTGCCTTTCTTCTCCTTTTTCCCCTCTTTTACCTCAGCATGACATGAAAACTGCTGGCCACAGGCAGGGTCCAGTGTCACAAGCAAACCCACACTGCTGTATCAGTCGCACCGCGGCGTGCGGGCTCACGCCTCGTACTCAGCTCTGCTCAAAGATCCTACCTCGCCTTTGGCATGAGCTGGGAAGGGGCAGCACACGGAGGAGCAGGTCCCTTCCAACCAAACCGTTCTGCGAGTTATCAGTACTCAGTGCAGGGGATGGCCCAGATGCAGGAAAGCTATTAATTAGCTTTAAGCCAAACCCTGTTCTGTGTGCGCTCGGTCAGTTAATGTTGGAGCATTCCCCCAAGGTCCTGCTTTGAATGTTCAAGGCTGAGACTGCTGTAACAACTTCGGGCAGCACAGTGCTCAGGACAGCCAGACCCCGCTCACTGCTGGAGCTCAGGGGTGCCACGGTGTGCCCACCAGCATCTCCTGCATTCCTACCCCTGTGGCTGTTTTAAATGTCAGTGTGAGCGGAGGTGCCCCCGAACATCCCATTGGCAGGTTCAGTGAGCTGGCATTTATCATACAGTGAGCTTCAGTGTTCAGTTTTATACACATGTATAGAATAAAACGAGCTGTGGAACTCAGATTAGGGGTGGAGCAGCAGCTCTGGAACAGAGATGGGGCTTCCAGCTTTGCTTGGGAAGAGTTTTAATTGATTTGTGTTGTGGACCATCACTAGAATCATAGACCTGAGTTGGAAGGGACCCACAAGGTTCACCGAATCCAAGTCCTGTCCCTGCATAGGACAATCCCAAAATTCACATCATGTGTCTGAGCATGTTGGCCAAATGCTTCTGGAATATTGTTAAGCTTGGGGCTCTGACTGCTTCCCTGGGGAGCTGTTTCAGTGCTCCACCACCCTCTGGGTGAAGAACCTTTTCCTAATATCCAACTTAAGCCTCCCTGGCGCATCTTCGTGCCATTCCCTCAGGTTCTGTCACTGGTCACCTGCAAGAAAGAGATCAAGGCCTGCTCCTCCTCCTTCCCTTGTGAGAAACCACTCCTTTTACAAGAACAGCCTGAGGTAGCACCAACTCCCCAGACAGTTCTCCCCCAGCATGATGCTCAATGCTAAAATGCAGACCTGGGTTTATAGTAACTCATTCAGAAGATTCGGAATAAAAGCAGGCTGTGACTAGATTTTGGCCAGGGCAGGAAGGCTCTGGAGAGCCAAGCATGATCCATCTAGCAATGAAAGACTTGGATATGGCACTGAGGGTCAAGGCTTGTTGGACGTCTGCAGCTTCTGCCAGTCCATGTGGCTCAGCTGAACTTAGCAGAGCCTGGAGGTCTGACCCTTGGTCCAACATTAAGCCTCGTTGGAGTTAATTGAATCATAGAATCATTTAGGTTGGGAAAGACCCATTAGATCATCGAGTCCCAACGTTAACCCAACACTGCCAAGTCCCCCACCAAACCATGGCACTAAGCACCATTGCTGGAATAAGATAGGTTGAGGGAAAAAGTTCTGATCATAAGCTTGACTTTCTAACAAATCTCTAGGCCACAGGATAAGTTGCTCTGGTGGGTTTGAAAAGCTCATTTCCAGTGTGTGTGCTGGCTCTGAGTGGTCTCTAAGTGATGGAGCTCGTGTGCACGCAGAACTGACACTGCTGCCTTTCTCCCCTCTTCTGACAGAGGAGATGGCCACGTACCTGCGCTACGTGCGGCGGTTAGACTTCTTCGAGAGACCTGACTATGACTATTTACGCACCATCTTCACAGAGCTGTTTGAGAAGAAAGGCTACAC
The DNA here is from genome assembly GCA_033556795.1 of Tapera naevia. Classification (NCBI taxonomy): domain Eukaryota; kingdom Metazoa; phylum Chordata; class Aves; order Cuculiformes; family Neomorphidae; genus Tapera; species Tapera naevia. The sequence continues at coordinate 1,614,062 of JAUMJJ010000353.1, forward strand.
CTTTGACTACGCCTACGACTGGGTCGGTCGGCCAATTGTAAGTTGTCCCTGCAAAATGCAGTCCCTCGCCTTCCCGATGCTGCTTCTTCCTAATCATCCCAATCAATGCCAGTGTGCTCAGGGTAAAATAATTCACTCCACCCTAGCTAACAGGGGCTCATAGTGGGCTGTCTTGACGTTGTGATCAGGGAGTTCCTATAATGCCTCACAGTTTCCCTAAGGGGCAGAAGGTCCTTTCCCATCCTTTGGGCTTGCCCTAGCAGGGCATTCAGACCTCATTTTCCCACTTGTGGTAGCAAATATGACTGGACTTGATTTCCTCTAGGATTTTACAGCAATATCTAAAGACATCCACCTCAAAGCAGGAGAACATACTTGTTGCATCAGCACTGAATTGTGGACAACCTCTATAATGGTTGAGTTCCTATAAGAAGTACGGAAGATCTTGGCAGGGCTCTGACAGTGAACAGCAAACCAGTTCTAAGCTCCAAAAATCCTGGGGCTTACCCTGCTTCAAAGGCTGAACCAGCTCTTTACATGGCAAGCACATTGCAAGGAAATGTTGGAGCAACCAAGCTCCTTTTAGCTGTTCCATGATGCTATGTCGCGTCCGTTGTCAAAAGCCATTTATGCTCAAGAAGATCTTGGCCAAAAGATGTGTCATGAGGCAATGTGCTAGATAAGTCTGAGGCTTCTCCGCCAGCCGCCTGTCTGACCCGTCTGCAGCACAGCCTGTCACTGGTGTGTTGGGTCCTGTGCTCACAGCCTTCTTGCTATGGCCAGTCCCCACACACCAGCTACGGCAGTGGCACCTGGAAAAAAGCTGTGGTCAGTGCCAGGTCACAGACCTTCAGTGCTAAGCTGGATACTGGTGCCAGTGATTTACAATCCCAACTATATTTAGTATTGCTAATGCTTGCTGTGCCTCAAACAGTTCACAAGGAATCTTCATCCCCTTTGTAAATCATTATTTTTCTCCTCATTTGTGTTTAATTACAATTGATAAAAAGCCCCATGTATGACAAGCGTGCAACTGCTGACAACTGCAGGGGTTGCTATGGCGATTTTGATGTTGTGAGCAGAGATTGTGACTTGGGTGAGAACAGAGCTTTAATTTTAACGTGTCCTGTTTTTAGGCAAGTGTGGCTTTTAAGCGTGGCGAGACAATAAGATGAGGAAAACAAGTCTGTGCATTTTCAGTTGTAATAATCATGTATGAGACACATCAGGTGTGATTTGACACCACTGCAGATACTTCACTACATTTTTTTAATTCAACTTTATGCAAGACATTTGGTATTGGTGGCCAGCAAGCCGTCAGCTTGTGGGGATTTTGTAGCCCTTGTTGTGGTTTTCCTTGGTTATTGTCACTACTTTTGATGTTTTCCTGCATTCTTCTACCCAAAGGGAGCCAATAAAACCAGTCAGGATTGTGCATATGTAGAGAGAGAAGTGTCTTCAGCATTGGCTTCAATCTAACCAGCCCTTTGTTTTCCAGCCTACTCCAGTGGGATCCGTTCACGTAGACTCTGGGACGTCCGCAGTCACAAGAGACAGCCACGTCCATAGGGACCGACCATCGCAGCAGGCCCTTCGCAATCAGGTGCGTTGCTCACAGCTGCATTGGCAGTGCTGCGGTGTTTGGCACCACTTGAGTTTCTCTTGGACAGCAGAAGCAGTTAGGGGTGGCTGGGGCTGATTCTTGCCTTTATAACAGCAAGAGCAATTCCTGCTTCATTTAGAGATTGTGATTTGCACAGGATTTTGTCAAAGCTGAAATTATGTATCGACCAGTGGAATTCTTCGGGATCAGGAGCCAAGTGGAGCACGATTTGGGATGGGTGGTTTTGGTGTCGTTTGACACAGCGATCCAGCCGGGTCGGACTCTGTCCTACCTGGCCAACAACATTCTTCTGGATGCCTTTACTCATGGCACGAGGTCCATGGAGTAGACCAGCAGTTTTGGGATGGCAGCCTGCCCTCAGGTGCTCTCTTCCCATGGGCCATGTGGCTGTGATGAGGATGTGCATGTCCCATTACACACAATATATCCTTCTCGGGATCTCCATTCATCAGCATTGCAGAGTGTAAAGGGCTGCCAGAGTAGGGTCCCTCAGGGAGGCTGGGTATCATGGTCTGGACAAACTGCCAGTTGCTGAATGTCCCCCTGTTTCCTCTCTTTGATGGTGTTGAGAGTTTGGGTTTTCTGTATTAACAGAACTGATCGGAAGTTCGGTAATCTCCAACTGCCGGCTCCTAGCCAGAGCTGTTGGTGCTCTTGCTTCCCAGTGAGTGGTTCTGGGCTCGTGCTGCTCCTCTAACCGCTGTGTGCCATTCCCGCTCCTTGTCTGCTGGCTCTGCTCCCACTCAGCTCCTGTGAGCTGGGGTTCCTGGGTGCAGAACCAAGTGTGAGATGTAATAACCTGTCTGGGCTCAGCTTTCTGCGTTCTGTGCAGCTGGGCTCTGGATGGCAGAGCCGCTAACGTAGTCTAGAACCCCTCTAAAGCCATCAGCTGCAATCAGGATGAGCACCTCTTGTAAAAGTGTTGCTTGTAGGAAGCTGGATTGTGTGATGCACATGTGCAGTGCTGTGTTTACGCATGCTTCTTAGTGTGGATGCTTTGTGAGCTCTAGTCAAATAATCTGCTTTAGTATCTTGCCCGATTAATGCATTAATTCCCCTTTTCGGGGTGGCAGTCCCTAGGTGTCAGCTTTGAAAACAGACCTGCACGCTGTGTATGCATGAGGCATCGTGTTTCCTTCACGGGACGACGATGCCTGGCTTCATTTTCAAGCGTGTCCGTTCAAAAATCCTAGTACGTAGCCCAGGGAAAGTTGTCCTCTTCCCAAAATACTGTGCAGGCAGCCATCGGTATCGGTCCTCGTGCTTCTGAGCTGTCACATAGTCATTGCATGGCAGCTTTGTCTCTGTTTGTACCTAACCATTACTCCGGATGCAGAATAATTGGATATTGCCAACATGCAGGGAAAATCAGTTTCCTGTCACCCAAACACAAACAGCTCTCTTTCAAATGGGTTCCTTTAAAGTGCTGAGCACAAGACTTCTCTAAAGGTAAAGAGCAGAAAAAAATAAACATCCAGAGCAGTGAAGTGGAGGGTTTGGCTCAAGTGGCTGCCTGGATCCCCAGATTTACTGTCTGAGTTTTTTTCCCCGATATAATAACCCCAGATTCCCTTTACAATATTTTGTTACCCAGTAAGATGCTGATGTCCTTTCCGTGGGCTTTTCCTCATGGACGTGCAGAGCCTTACCCTCTACCAAGGATGGGTGAGCCCTGCCCACTCCGTCGTTGGGTGCGGGTCTTGTCTTGCAGTTCAGTAGCTGGTGGGACATGATGAGCGTTAATGGGAATTGATGCTCTTAGACTCACGGCATCGCTTCCTCAGTGTCCTCGGGCTATATTCTGGGTGGTACAGCTCGAACCTGCTTCAGAACCAAATTATCACATACTTGGCTGTAGAGCTAAAAGAGAAAAAGCTGGCTCTCGTGGCTTCTAGAGGCTTTCTTGGAATCTGCTTCCAGGGTGCTTCTCCTGATGGACTGTGGTGCCACTTCATCATGGACCTGATGGCGTAGCACTTTGGAAGGAGCAGCATTGAAGATCTGTCTTCTCCCAGCTTTGTAAAACCTACATTTAAATTCTCCAGTTGTTCATACTGTGGTGACCTGCACCCATTAAAAATATGTTCCAAGGGAAGTGCTTCTCCTTGGAATGTTACCACATAAACAAAACGTCAGCAGCACTACTGGCTGATGGGAAGAACGTGTGACAGGAAGATTTACCAGGAGAAGCTAGGGAAACCCCTGAGATGGATTGGTGACTGCTTGGGCAGAGGAGCTCTGTGGGTTGCTCTGGGAGGGAGCCAGAGGTTGTGTGCAAAAGGAACGACAGCCAAGGGTTTAGGAAATGCCAGGAAACTCCTTTCTTTGTTCTCCTACTTTCCACATGTGCTCCTGGCACAGTTGAGTGACAGATTTACTGGTTAGCGTCTCTGCTTGCAGCTCTGTCCTCTTGTTTTACCGTGGCCTTGAGCCCTGTGGCTCCTCTTCCTCTGAGCAGAGCACTGGCTCATCTTCCATGGCCACAGGGAGTAACACCAAGCGGTGCTGGGAAGAGCAGGGCTGTGCCACTTCCCTTCGGTTCCACTGCTGACAACCTGCTGGTTATTTGCTGGTCCTGGCCAGGTCCACAGTGTCCCTGTTCAGCATCCCTCCTGCTCGGTGCGCATGCGCTGGGGCCACGCTGCTGCTCTGTCCTTGCTCTTTTCAAACATGTGCTCCAGCTTTGAAGCATTCACTTACATTTCCATACAGCATCTATCAGAGACACCTCTTAAACGTGTTGCATCAGTCAGTTCAGGCCTCACCACATCCTCTGCTGTTGGCCTGAGGCTGACACAGATGTACCTGTTCATCCTATGCTTCCCTGTCTCAGGAATTGTTTCTCCAGCTGGTCAGTTGGGTTTAGGGGCCTTCAGATCCCTCTTGGTTTAGCAGAATGTGGGATGTGTTGTCGTCAAAGCTGGGTGACCTGTAAGGAGCTTCACATAAACAAAATATAGTTGTCTAGCATTTGCCTCGGTTGGGGCTTAAGAGGAAACTGTCAGCGAAGGTTTCTTATCTACTTTTCTGCAGAAACCCAAAAGCCACCAACCCTCTCTCCAGCCAAGCAGGTGTGGTGGATGTTTCCCTCTGCCCTGTACAGGTGAATCCATGTGTGGAGCTGCCTTTTGGTGAAATCAAACGTGGCTTTGTTTTATGTTGCACATTTGACTTAAGAAATACAGTTTTTAGGGGGGTTGAGCTTGCGTACGCCATCCTGCTGCCTTGCCAAGCACTCTGGTGTGTGTGACCTGACAGCCATAGCTAAACACACTGCCAGTGCATTAGTTTCTGTGCTGGAACCCATGGAAATGAAGCTGTGTGAAGACATAACTTCCCCAATAGCTCAGCTTTCTCTTCATATAGCAGCTAGAGGAGAAGAAACCCGCTCCTGCGGTTCACTGCGGTGGGTCGCTGCAGGCTCCGCTGAAGTGTGAGGGGCATTTGGTAAAGAGAGATTTAGCCCAGCTAAAAGTTTAAATGCCTTGCTTTATGCCAAGAACTAACTCACTAACCATCACCCTTTGATTCCTTCCCCCCATTCACCTTTTGCCCTCTCTTCTGTTTCTCTCACGCTTTGGAACATGGGAGCAGGCGTCATCAGATCGCCGAGGGGAGTGGGAGATCCAGCCCAGCCGGCAGACCAATACCTCCTACCTGACATCTCATCTGGCTGCCGACCGGCACGGCGGATCAGTACAGGTACCTCTTCCCTCTGAAGTGTACGGCTCTGATCTGAGATCTGTGTTAAATCCCCTAAATTCTCCTCAAATTGCAGTAACAGCATGGTCAGTAGAGTGATTTCACAGGCCCATTTGGTCCTGTCCTGTGTGTAGCACTCAGCCTGTGGTTTCATGGGACCCCTACTGCGATGGCCAACACTGTTGCTGTTACTGCTTCAGGGAAGCTTTTCCTCTGACAGCTGTTTTGAAGTCAGATTTGTCAAGCTGAGCACAGCAAGCAGTGAGTATTAGCGGGTCTGGTCCTTAAAGCACCCCTCTATCCCCACCTTGAGGATGCTCTTGAATGGGAAGAAGCAGCTGAAATAAGGGCTGTGGCCTAGAAACCCCATAAATGTTAGGAAAACAGTTGAGCTGTTCCAATGCAGGCTTGATAGTTGAGGTTCCAGTTGAATTCTTGCTGGTTAGTGGAAATCTAAGAGCGTTGGATGGAAAATACTCAGGGGCTGATTGGAGGGGTACTGGCTGAACCGTTGCTGTGGTGGCAGGGGGTGGTGACCCCGCTCTAGCTCCCCTGTGCACGTGCGTTGCAGTTCGGGTTCCAGCGACAGGGCAGCACCAGCAGGAGTGTCAGGGCATGGTGGCTGCGAGGCGGATCTGCGGGGGCTGTGCTGTGGAGGATGGATGTGCAGAGGATGCGTGGCAGTGCCAGGCTGGGGCACTACAGCGACACATTTGAATTCCTGAGAAGACTGCTGCTGTTTATGAAGCCGTTCCTGCCTCTGGCTGGCACTCGGCCTCACTGAGGGAGTTTCTTGCACTGCTGCCGGTGCAGGACAACTGAACACACTGGAGGGAAGGCACAGGAGTCATTCAAGCAAACAAGAACTGTCAAATATCACAGAACTCTTCGGCAGCAGCTCACCCACGAGAGCTGGCTCTGGTGCCAGGCACTACACTTGGACAACTGGGAATTGGTGCCTGGAGAAGGACAGAGCCAAGGGTTCGGGAAGTGCGAGGTGCCCCTCAGTGAAATACAGATCAGGCTGATGTTTCTACTGACTCCTGATACATGATTGGATTTGGTGGGTTTTGGGCTTGATAAGCCACGTTCCTGTTTGTATGTAAAGATGTTTTACCAAGTAGCAGAGAAACTGCAAGATAAGGAAGAACTAACGAGTACAGCTCTGGTCTCAGATGTGAGCAGGCAGCAAACTGGAGGAGTGTCCGAGGCCAGGCTGGACAGGGCTCTGAGCACCCAGATCCACAGAAAGGTGTCCCTGCCCATGGCAGGAGGTCAGACTGCACCCGCTCTGTAAGTTCTTTTGTGACCCAAGCCCTTCTGTGATTCTGTGAATTCAGCTCTCGGTAAGTACAGAGTAGCTGGTTTTAATCATCCTTTCTTATGTAAGGGAAGCTGCTCTCTTACACAAAGGCAGGATGAGCTGTCTCCCCACGGGCAGTAGCTGCAGTGAGAAGACAGTCCTAGGCTGAATTTGACCAGGAAAGTTGCCTACCTGAGCAGTTTACAAGGCTGTCTGTGCCACTGTAAGCATGATAGTTCTGGTTATCTGCAGCCAGGAACAGGAGATGCACTGCTGTGCATGGCTGCTGGGCTGCAGACACTTAAACTAACTGTGTTTCAGCAGATGCCCAGCTCACGCTGAACCCTGGGGGTGTCAGCGGCATCAGGTGGCTGTTTCCTTTAAGGCAACAGTTTGATTTGGCACCTCAAAACAAAGTGGTGGCATGTAAAATGAGGAGGAAAATCAAGGCCTTTTGTAAAATGAAATTTACTGAGCAGCAGCAGAAAGTGTGGGAAGATCACTGGGAGCAGCAGGATTAAGTGCTGGCATTTTGCAAAGCTGTGTGGGAAGCGTGGGGGTCAGGAGAAGCTGAGTGGGCCTGCAGATGAGTCTAGGAAGGGGAATGTGAAGAGAAGCCAAGGGGCTGCTGCTTGAGGAGAGGCCGGAAAACCGCATGAGCCAAGCCCTGTCTGTGACCACGGGGCTGGGGCTGCAGAAACAGCTATTGCTGGTACAATACCAGTATTCAACACAAACACGGACAATACACTTAATAGTGAGGGGAGGTCTGCTTCAGTGCCTTCCTTCCCTTCATCCCTGGCAGTTAGGCCTTCCAGAGCCACCAGGAATACTGGGTAGTACCTTGCCCCCTCCGTGGGAGATCCCTCCGTTTACCTTGTGGAGTGGGAGGGGAACCACACTTCATTACAGCTCTGGACCCAGCAGCAGCTCCAGGTGTTTGCAGCAAGGCACCGGAGCTTGTCCTGATTCTCAGGCACAGCGCGGAAGGGGCTGCCGAGCTTTGGTCCCATAAAGACCACTTGGGTGTTTGTTACAGCAACAGAGCAGGGATGAATTATTCAGAAAATCCTGGCAAATGACTTTTGGCGTTGCTGGCAGGCAACAGGAGCCAGGCACTCACCCGTTATGGTGTCAGAGTTAACATGATACAGTTTGTGTGTGGGTAGGACTGTCAGCCTTCACGCTGGTGCTACGCCTCCCAGAGAAGCACAGCCTCTTGTTCTCCTTGGGATCCACCAGGCTGGTGTCTCCAAACTGGGCACATGATTCAAAGGCATCCAAGGAATCCCAGAGCGGGCTAAGAGGGTGCAAAAAAGACAGCAGAAGTCATTCTGTACATTTCCCATTCCCACAGCAGCCCTTGTCCAGGTGGGTGGAGACACGTGACATGCAAGGGGGCTTCGTTAACAAGCACTCATTTGTGTTCCAGGTGGTTAGCTCGACCAACGGGGAGCTGAACGTGGACGACCCGACAGGAGCACACTCCAACGCGCCCATAACAGCACAGGCGGAGGTGGAGGTGGTGGAGGAGGCTAAGTACGTTTGCTTTACAAACAGGCTTTCCACTGGTGTGGTCATTAATCCTCTTGGGAGCGAGTGGGGATGTTTACCCATGATGAAGTACCCAATGCTCGTGTGCCGTGCCCTTTTCCTTGCATATTGCTGCTTCTGTGCATGGTGCCTTCAGTGCTGCTGCTGCTGCTTCTTTTTCACACTTGTTGTGGCTGGCGAGCGTAACTCTTTCTCAAAGCATGTATTGCAAGGTAGCACAAACACCAAACAAACGTGAATTGGTGTCAGGAATCCCCCCTGAGCATCCTCCATTCCATGCTGTTAGTGCTCTCCTGCTGAGAGCGTAGGAGTAGCTTGAGCACAGCTCAGGTTGTTGCTCTGAAAGTGAACACGATGTCTGGCTCCGAGAAATGGGTTCCAGGTATCCAGAATGGTCCCAAAAGTACTCATGCAGGGATGGGCAGTTCTCTCCATGAATTCTCTTGCTCCGGCCCAAGGGAAGCTGAGTGGGAGACACCAGAAGCAGCCCTCCTGCCAGGGAAGAGCATACTCTCTCTGAGCTAACATCTCTTCTGTAGTTTGTGGTCAGGAGTGAGAACCGACGCACTAAGTCGCTTCTCTGACCATTTTGGCCTCCTTTGCACCATCTTGTCACCTGGTGCATGATCCTCAACACAGGACCTCCTTGCTGCCTCTGAACTACAGCAGGGCACAGCGTAGCCCTGACGCTCCTCGCATGAGGGGTAGATGGGCCCTGGGGCTGCCTTTGATCTGGCCAGTGTTGTGATGCTGCCAAAACCACTCGGTTTTGATGTGACTCGATGACACCAGTGTTGTTTGTCCTATGTTGTTTGTCTCAGCCTTTCTGGGAACCTCCATGAGCAATGGCTTGCGAGGAGGAGAACTGGCAGGCAGGAGGAAGAGTGTGTTGATGGGAATGGTCCTTACGTGTGTGTCAGGCTGAAGCCAGTACCGGCTTTCCTGGTCTCCTGTCTATCCCTCTCTCCCTTGGGAAACACTTCCATGTGGTCACTGGTCACAGGCCTGGGCATGAGCCTGGCAGCAAAGTACCTGAGCAACAGACACACTTTCTCCTCCCAGCTGAAGGAGTGAGCCTTGGGTTTGGTCCAGGCTCCTCACCAAGTAGGCAAGGTGGGTGAAATCTTGAGGTACAACTTGTGGAGCGGGCAATATTGCTTCTGGATGTGGGCAGTGTGGTATGCCGAGACCACCGGTTTGGTGTCACAAGCTCAGACTGAAGTGGGTCCCATCAGGCATATGGCTTGGGCAGCTCCTGAGAAGGATGGGGCACATCCCAGTGTGAAGGAGAGGCAGCTGGTGTGGTGGGGCCACCTCCAGCCTGGATCTGCAGTGCATTGTGGTCCAAACCCCACACCTGCAGTCAAAGGAGACATCTAGACAGGTGAAAAGCATTATGCAGGGGCTGTGCTGCCTAAGCCGTGTTTCCCAGTGCATGGAACTGCTCTGTTTCTCTCCTGCCCTTGTTTTTGTGGTCCCAAATTGGTTTTGGAGGCACTGGGAAGCAGAGCACAGGCTGCTTTGCACTGCCAGGTTTGGGGTCTCTTGTAATTCCCAAGTGTAGCCCACTTCGTTGCTCTTGCACAGGGAGCGCCGGCTTCATCCTCCCCTGCATCCGTGACCATAAATCCCCCCAGTTCTATGAGATGGGCAAAGGACCTTTGGGTTCTGCTCTGCAGTGAAGTGGGGCAGAAGGAGCTGGCAGGCACTGGAGGTGGAGCTCTGAGTTTGGAGACGGGATGCAGTAGCAGAGAGGTCTTTCCCTGGCACTCCGGGCAGGCAGAGGAGCTGTGCAAATGCTTCTGCTTTGGGGCACTCTGGAGAAAAGCTCCTGATCCTGGCCGTGCATTTCTCTGAAGGGCAGTCCCAGAGTAGATCTGTGATCTGGCCCTTCCGCTGCTGGAGTTGCAGGGGACAAGAGCCATCTCCTTTCCTGGTGGCCCTGAGCCCCTTTCTGATCCCAGCCCTGGATAAGAACACCCTGGGGCCGGTGCCTTCCTGGAAAGCAGGGTGGAGACCCTGGACAAAGTGGCAGTTGGCGAGGGCAGAGGTGGTGAGGGCTGGGGGCGGGTGGTGAGCAGGCATGGTGTGTGTCTGCCGGTCTGCACGGCACGTTTGCATGGCTGCAGCAACCGCCTCCATCCCACCTCTGTGAACTAATTGCTCTTTCTTCCTTTCTGTGTTTTTTCTCTACACTCTCTGTAGCTGCCTGAAAATGCTCAACTTGTGGTGAGTCCCTCTCTCCAGTCCACATGCAAGGGGGAGCGGACCAGACTAGACTGGGGCTGGCAAAACCAAACCAAACCAACCCTAAAAAGGCACAAAACCAAAGCCAACCCCAAGCTGTTTCGGTTTTAGGACAGTGCTGAGGACCAATGCAATATTGGGGAGGGTGCAGGCAATGCCTGAGCGGCCGCATTAGGCCAAGCAATTCGGCTGATCTCAAATGCAAATGATGGATTTGAATCCTTTCCCATCTCCCCCAAACTGTTATGTCCGTGAGCAGATGATGTCTAATGGAGTTGGGCAGAGTCGGGACCAGGCTTGCTGGGCGTCTTGCAGGAATTCCTCCTGCAGACAGTTACGAAGGGAAAACCCCGCACTGGGTATGGAGAGGAGGGGCCAGTCACCTGCTCTGAGAGTTACTCAGAAGAGGCACGAGCCAGAGCCTGTATCATTAGAGAGGATGGAAAGATGTGGCCATGGAGTGACAGAGCCCCTGCTTGGAGAAGGCAGGTGGCAGGTGGCTCCTTTCCCAAACCCTGCAGCTGGCAACCGAGGGTGCGGGTGAAGGAAAGAAGGGCCGGAGGGGCCGAGATTAGCGATTGCCCAAGCCCAGCTCAGGCACATGTTCAGTTGTATCCAGGTTTTGAAGCCGCAGCTGGAGTGTCCTGGACTCAGGGTGTCCCATGGAGGTGTTCCCTCCCTCCCCTGCCCCTTGGGGAATCCACGTACCCAGTAAGCAGAGGACCAGCGGAGACTCAGATGAGGAGTTTGTAGGTCCCAGGGAGGGCCGATGGGTGGGAATCATTACGCAGAGAAGTGACAAAGCCCGTGTGCGGTGAGGAATGTCCTTGTTGGATGGGAGACTGCCCCCTCTGCCCTGCTCTCCATAGGCATTGCCTCCAATACCTCTGGCATCTCTGGCTTCTCTGTATGTCGTAGTCTGGAGCTGTTCTCTTGGGCGTTGTCTGCATGCAGAGAGATCACGTTCTGTAATTGTCAGCCTGCCTTATTCCTTTGTTTTGGTGTTTTGCCTCTGCCTGTCTGAACTGCCAGGACTTCCTTTCCTGAACCCTTCCCTGGATCTCTGGGTAACAGCCTAACAAGCCAGTCACAAGGGAAAGCAGCCAGAAGTCAGTCAGCTCCCTCTGTTCAGCACCTGAGAAAAGAGTGCAACTTAGCCCTCTTCTTCCCTTGCCCCCTGCATGCAGAATCATAACTCGTGCATTTTCCATCCTCTCTCCCCATGACATTTCCCCTTACTCACCGTTGCCTAAGCGTGGAGGGAAAATAGCTGTTGTGGGAGAAATTAAAGAAGGAGAGGGTGGCAGATGGCCCAGGAGAAGACAATGGAAGAGCAGTTGTGGGGTGAGGGTGAGGATTCCAGCATTGGGTGCTGCCAGCATCAGTCTAGGCGAGCAGTGCAGTTGTCACTGCTCGCTCCAAGCCCATGTTCCTGCAAGGACATGCGCTTCGCGTTTGTTCTCAGCTCACCTCCAAACTGGGCCTCTTTAGGAACCTAAGGACAAATCGTGGTGTTAAGCTTCCCCTGGCCATCAGTCTGTGCAGGCCAGAGGAAGGTGCAGTGGGAAGCCACCCTTCTCTTGCCATGGCTGGTGGAGGTCTCTGCATTGTCAGGATCATCTTCCCAGCAGACGATCTGAGCTGGCCAGCCAGGCTCACAGGGAGGAATGGTCACTTCTGCACCCCGGAGTACAGCTCGGGCATCCAAGGGTGAGAGTGAGAACAGATCTGCTCCACCAGCTCTGAGAGGACAGCAGCATAAACACTGACATTACAGAACCATAAAGGACCAGAGGGAAAATTCTTTGGAAAAAATTGTTCCAGTGGGTTGGAATGCTTTTTGTCTGGCTGTTGGTATAAGATACTTGTGAGAAAGAATGGTCTTTGCATACTCACATCTGCTCCTGCTGCTTAGCCAGGTGTCCATTCCAGCAGCCTGAAGGAGCAGTGTGAGCAGCACCTGGCTTCTCTGGAGATCCCTGTAGCAGCAGCAGAGACTCATAGCTCAGGAGCAGAACTCGCACAGAGCAAACACCTTTCTGCTGTGCAGAGAATCCTGGCAGCAGGCTGAGGGTAGAAAGCAGATACACCTTAATGGCAAGTAATGCTGTAGGAAGCCAGCAGAACTAGGAAACCTGAGTGACTGCTTTCCATGTATCCCCCAAAGGATCCCCTGCTCCTTGCGTTTCAGCTGTGACAGGCGTTTTTCTCCACACCCCAGCCTCCCCAATCCATCCTTCTTGCTTCCCTCATCCCTGGGCGCTGTGCCCCTCCCTCGTGTTGGAGGGGGGAAGAGGCAGGGAGTCTGCACCGGCATGGAATGATTTATCCAAGGTGCACGCTCTGGTGAAAGGTTCAGTAAAGAAATCTGGTCCCCGAGCCAAAATCTTTTTGGAACCTGTCTTTTTAGTGAACAGTGGTGAAAACCGTGTGTCTCATAGTTGGGAAGAGCAGCCAGGGCTTGCTGTCCTGGTCCACTTCCTCCGAGGTTCAGACAGAGGAAGTGGAGCATCTGGATCCTTGTTTACTGCTTTCCTTGATGGCTTCAGCCAAGCGTTGGGAGGGAGAGACCCTGGCTACAGGCACCCAGGGGCTGTGCCTTTGGGCGGTGGGACCCCTGGCTTGTGGCTGCTTGCCCTTGCTGGTCTCCCAGTCCTGGGCTGGTGGTGTCCACCATCGCCCAGCACCTGCTGGCCTTGCCGCCTGTCCCGCAGGACAGCAGGTCTGTTGGGGACTCAGGCTGGGCAAGGAGGTGCCTTTGCATGCGGCTGAGTGGAGGGAATCCCAGGGTGGTGGGGATCTTCCTGGGGTTCCGGGTGCGGGACTCACTTTCCTTGTCCTTTGTGCCCCAGGTGCTGCTGCTTCTTCAAGAGGAAACGGAAGAAGACGGCTCAGCGTCACAAGTGACCGGTGCCTCCTGGGCCTTGCAGGAACCACTGCACCTGCAGCTCCTGCCCTGTCCCACTGGAAGGGGCTTCTCTTTAGGGGGAGGAGAAGGAGGAGGCATAGGAGGAAGAGAGAAAGAAAAACAAACAAAGTGACATTTTAAACCAAAAAGAGAAGAAAACGTTCCAAAACAAACCACTCCGGGGTGGATCAGCTGAATGGTCTCCCTTGTTCACTCCAAGCCTGAAGCTCATTGTGGGACCAGGACTGTGGCTGGCTCAGGTCTTGGTCGCCCTGGGAGGGGGGCTGGCTGGCTGACCCTCCTTCCCGATGTTTACGGCGAAGGCACCGCTCATGCAAACCTGAGGACTGTGCTTAGACCCCGCTCACCTCCCTCCCCTGCGCTCTCAGCTCCTCTGCCCTCCTCCCTCCTTAATTAAGCGAAGGAATACCTTAGGCTCGCTGGCTGTTGAGGGCAGGAGGCTGCGGCGCGGGCAGGAGAGCTGGGTGAGAGAAGGGCCTAGCAGCAGCACGAGACAGGTTCCCTCCAGCTCCCTGGGAACAGTCACACTGTAAGGTGCAAGCTGTGAGGAATTTGCAGTCTACTGTTCCAGTTAGGGCTTTCCCGGCTCCCTGACACCTCCCTCCTGTGGCGGCAGCAGAGCAATGTGGATTGTTTTAAAGAAGCTGACGTCGTTGCACTTTTATTATGTTGAGCATTTGCAGATGCACATTGTATCTGGAACCACGCGGCCCTGCACAGGCAGGGCAGCCCTGGGAGGGCTGGGGGTGCAGAGAATGCCCTGAGCAGGGATGTTGGCCACATCCGCACGCCCCTCGTGCCAGGCTGGGGTTCCCGAAGCTGCCTTGGGCTGCGCACTGAGGAGAGCATACTTGAATTTTCCATCACCCTTCCTTGCTGCCAGTGAATGTCCCTGCCGTGGTTTCCTACACCGTGCCTGACCCCACTGGCCAGGAGATGCAGGGCCAGAAGGGAGCATTGTCAGCTTTGCTGAGCTGGAGGAGCTTGTGCTGGCTTAAGGGGCAGATCTGGATTAGGGTGACTGGGAGGCAGGAGTTGCCCAAAGTGCAGGTGATTCTCAGTGCGGGCAAGTGGGAAGCCTTCCCGACCCCTCGGCAGGGTGGCTGTGAACATGTAAAAGCTTCCCTGGCAGGGGAGAGGACACTTCACTGCCTTAATGCTGATTCCATCTCCGGATGATCAGATGGGTTTAACTGGAATAGCCTTCATGTCCTCTCTGCAAGCGCGGGCCTGGAGTGGAACTGGGCCCGGGGCATGCGGGACGGACACCATCCCACCCTGCAGGAGAAGCCATGGTTCTCGCGCACCGCTGTTGAGCCAAACCAAAGGGCTTGGGGCGCTCTGCACACCAACAGACATCCTGCATCCTGCTGCAGCAGTTCCAGGCTGGGAGGAGGTGGAGGCTGCCCGGGCATTACCGTGGATGGGGCAGGGCTCTGGGAGAGCTCAAGCAGCTTTCGGGGAGGTTGTGACTTGGTTCCTTGTACTCTGCCTTTCCACATGTGACACCTGACCAGGCTGAGACTGTTCACTTGAGAGACTTTGCTTGTCATCGACTTGTGCCTGGCTCACCTTGAAAATCCCAGAGAGCATGAAGGGAGGAAAGGGAGAGACTGGATCTCATCATTGTTTATTTTTGTAATGATGATCTGCGTAGCTTGGAGTTCATGGAGTGGTGCTCCGGGGAGATTCAGTTCCCCTGGCTGGGCAGGAGTGGGATTAGAGTGCAGGGGATCATCCTGAGCAGGGTGCTTCTGGCTGTGCTCTTTGTGTTTCCCTAAAGCAAGTGGAGTGGTGTGGTGCCAGGGAAAAGCCTTGCTTCCTTATTGGGATCACGTAGGGCATCTCTTGGCCGTTCTCTGCTGCATTCTCTCCATGCCTTATCCCGATGAGCGTGGCTCAGCGTGGAATTGCTCGCGCACCCACCAGGCGCTGCGTGCACCCCGCTTCTCGTTCCACCAAGCGCTTTTCCCTGTGGGCCAGAGTGGGAAGGGGACTGCTCACCTCCTGCAGGTGCAGGCCAGGGCGCTTCACCCTCTCAGCCCCTCCTGCCAGAGCAAGGACAGGGACTGTGGCCACTTTCCACACCTCTCTTTGCGAACTCCTCTGCTGCCCGGTGTCCCTGGCACAGGCATTCCCTCTCTGCTGTAGGAAACCATGGGTTGGCGTCTTGGGAGGGGGGGAGAGGGCAGCGGCACTCCCCAGGAGCCATCCTGCTCGCTGCCAACGGAGCTGGGCCCCGAGACACACGTATTGCTGCCCTCCCAAGCCCCACTAAGTGCCTGTCACCAGAACTCGATTCCTTCTGCATCTCCTGCCGTGTTCGGTCATTCCTCGCTGCCTCCAGCCAAGGAGCAGCTCGTAGTTGCAGCGTATGTAAGTGTTTTCAGGGCGAGGGAGGGCGGGGGAGATGGGCCATCTCAACAGGTTTTGTTCTTAAATGGGGGTTTTGGTTCTATTTTTTTTTTTAAAGTGAATGTATTTGATTGTTTAGAAACTTTCCTGACCTTGTTTTTAAGTGGGTTGGTTCGAAAGCTGTTTCACAGTGACCCACTGCCGCTTCTCTCCGGAGATCCGATGTTCTTTTAATCCTGCGATGATGTGTTTGTAGGGGAGGCTCGTCCCCCCGGCATGCTGGTAATGCTCACTTGTACCAACCCTCTTGCACTATAATCGTACGTTGGGCTTCGGAAGGGCAGAGAAGGAGGGTGGGGCTGGGGCTTTAAGGCAAATAAGCAGGTTAACAGCAAATGCTTGTGCTCGAGGAATCGCTGTCCCCAGGGAGCTCGGAGAAGCCTGGGAGCCACAGCCGGCCGGAGCCAGCCATGCGGTGGTGGGAAGCAGGGCATTACGCCTTCCTGGGCGAACTCTCCTCTCCTCTGGGAGGGAGCAGCTGGGAACCCTGGGCACGAGGGGAGGGCTCTGGGGCCACGTGGCGGGGGCTCCAGCCCCATGCTGGCCTCCTGGTGGGCTCTCCCATGGTGCAGCCCCCCAACGTTGCGATGCAGTCTTCTGAGGTATCAAGTGAGATGATTATTTTTTTTTCAATAAAACATTGCACTGCTGCATTGTTCTCCATGGACAGACATGTTTATTCCCCAACATTGCATGTATTTTCTTTCCTTTCTGCGGGGTTCCCTTGACACCCTCCCGCGAGAAGCTCTGAGCCCTGTTTTGAGGGGACAGTGCACGGTGTGGGATCTTATAAGACCCTCTCACTGCTTTGTGCTTTAAGGCCATGGACGGTTCAGGCCTGCGGAGCCTGCTGAGGCAAGAAAGCTGGGGAGGGGCTCTTGATCAGGGAGTGCAGGGATAGGATGAGGGGGAACATTTTTCAGCTGAAATAGGGGAAATTGAGATTTTAGGGAGAAATGTTTTGCTGTGAGGGTGGGGAGGCCCTGGCACATGTTGCCCAGCAATGTGGTGGCTGCCCCGTCCCTGGAGGTTTTCAGGGCCAGGTTGGATGGGGCTTTGAGCACCCTGATCTAGTGGAGGCTGTCCCTGCCCATGGCAGGGGTTGGAACTGGATGGGCTTTGAAGTCCTTTCTGACCCAAACATTCCATGATCTATGGTGGCACTGATTTCTCCCTGCACCTGCACGTTCCTGCTTCAGACATCCTGAGTATCAGAATGGGCTCGGCATTGGTTACTAGGAACACAAAGATGTGAACCACCCCAAAACATGCTGTTGCATGGTGCTTGTGTCTCTGGAACAGCATCTATAGCCCAAGTAGATGGGCTCTCTACTAGCTGGACACACCAAGGGGCTTTGGCTCCAGCCAAACTAATCCCCAACAGAGCCACTCAGCACATGGCGAGCTGGCAGCTGTGCCTGTGGACAAAGGAGGGAATGACCCAGGCCCAAGAGCTGCTGCCTCAAGCGCCACCTTCCCCTGCACCTCTGTCCACTTACCAAGCTGTTGTGTAGAAAAAAAAAGCAGCCCTGTGTGCCATTTGTGGAATCAATCGCCAGGATTACGAGGTTTCCAGTGTGCCAAGAGCAGCCTCTGATTTATTTTCAGTACAGAGAAAAGCATTGAAGGAGCTGCCACCTATGAGCCAAACATAGCATCTTTTAATGCAGCTTTCCCAGTGTCTTCACAGGGTGGCACATGCAGCGCAACTCCCGCTCTCAGGAACAGCTCCATGCTGACATCTTTGT
Organism: Tapera naevia; assembly: GCA_033556795.1. NCBI lineage: Eukaryota > Metazoa > Chordata > Aves > Cuculiformes > Neomorphidae > Tapera > Tapera naevia. The sequence continues at coordinate 1,631,584 of JAUMJJ010000353.1, forward strand.
CAGGACACTTTTTCTCCTTTCATTTCCCAGCCTTAAACACAGTATTTTTAGCATGAACTTTCATTTCCCGTTCCCAAAAGCTACTCTTGGGACACTGGTGCTCTGAGAAGGAAAGCAAACTTCAGTGCTTCTTTCTCCACCCTTAGGAATCCTGCATCTCCACCAAGCGGCTCCTGTAGAAGTTTAGTTAACACTGACCCGGGTCTATTTGGGTAGACATAAAAAAATCCCACCTAATTCCCAAGTATTCAGCTCTGGCGAGGCTTTGAGCAACTGGAGGTATTCAAGGCCAGGCTGGATGGGGCTTGGAACACCTTGATGCATCTGGAGGTGCCACTGCCCATGGCAAGGGGTGGATCTGGATGGGCTTTGAGGTCCCAAAACCCAAACCATTCCATGATTCCACAGTTCTGTGGCTGTGCTGAGCCAGACATCAGTGCCTGCAATGCCTCAAACACTTGTGTGAAATTTTAGCCTGGTATTTAAGAGGAATTGGGGCCCAGATCTGGTTATTTAAGAGACATTTGGGTGCGGATCTGTTATTTAAGAGAAATTTGGGCCCAGATTTGGCATTTAAGAGGGATTTTGGCCCAGATTCATTTCAGGGGCATTTGGGCTCAGATCCATTGTTCCAAAGGTCTTTGGGCCCAGACCCCGCCCCAGCTCCCCGGGGCTGCCCGGCTGCTCCCGCCCCGGCGCGCGCCCGTCACTCACGGCCGCCGTCCGCGCCCATTGGCCGGCACCGCTCCGCCTCTCCATAAGCCCCGCCCCCTTCCACGCGACAGCCAATCAGCGCGCCGCGCCTGCCTAGCGAGGGACAACGTGGCAGCCGCCCGTCGCGCCGGCGCCGCCCCCTCCCGGCCGGAAGGTGCCACCTCCCCCTCGTCGTCCCCCCCTCGCGCCGGCGTTGGTCGGGCCCGGGGGCTGCAGCGGGCGGGCGGGGCGGCGCGTACCACTGCGCGGCGGGGGGTGGGCGCGGCCGGATGCCGGCGGCGCGGCGGGCGCTGTGGCCGGGCTGCGAGCGGCGCAGGATGAAGGTGCTGGTGGCGGCCGCGGCGCTGGGCGCGGCGCTCCTGCTGCTGCTGCCCGCAGCCTCGCGGGCCGACGAGCGCAAGAAGGGGCCCAAGGTCACCGCCAAGGTCGGGGGGGGCCCGGGGCGAGGCGGGGAGGGAGCTGGAGCGAGGGGGGGGTGGGGTCAGAGCGAGGAGGAACCTTGGCCGGGGGGGGGTAGGGGCGAGGGAGGCCTGGGGTGAGTGGAAGGGGAACTGGGGTGAGTGGAGGGGGACCTGGGGTGAGTGGAGGGGGACCTGGGGTTCAAGGTGGGGCCCGCAGTGAGGGGGGCCTTGGCCTGGGGCGAGGAGGAGCGTGTTTGAGGTGAGTGGGGTGCCTGGGGCAAGGGCGTCCTGGGGGTGGGGAAGGCCCAGAGCGAGGGGATGCAAGAGGCAAGGAGGAACCCGAGAGGAGATTGGGTGCCAGGGCGAGGGGGGTGGGGGGCAGCTGGGTGGGAGGAGGAGGTCTAGCTCAGGGATCTTGGGTCTTAGGCTTGGCCCGGGGAGCTTCAGCCTGATCAGACTTGGTGACTCAGACCTTGGGGGTGGTTGTCCCAGCAAAATGATCCAGCTCTGCTGCTGCCCCCCTGCAACTTGTGTCTTCTGACCCCTCCACAAGGTGTTCTTCGACCTGCGGATTGGTGAGGAGGATGTGGGCCGCGTCGTCATCGGGCTCTTCGGCAAGACGGTGCCCAAGACAGTGGAGAACTTCATGGCGTTGGCCACTGGCGAGGTGAGGGGCTAGCAGCTGGGCCTCAGCCAGCACCCAGGACCACTGCTGCTCAGTACCCTGGGGCAGAGCTTGGGGCTCCAGTTCGTCCTTTTGTCTCACTCCATTTTCTCCCTCCCCGCTCCCAGAAAGGATTCGGCTTCAAGGGCAGCAAGTTCCACCGTGTGATCAAGGACTTCATGATTCAGGGAGGAGACTTCACCCGCGGAGATGGCACTGGAGGTAAAATCCGGCCCACACCAGCGTGGGGATCCAGCTGCTGTCTGGAGGCAACGCTCCCAACCCACTGCCTGACTACCCCCAGGACTAGTGTGGAGCTGGAATGTGGTCCCACTGTAGGAACCAGTGGGCATGAGCAGGAACACAGCTGGCAGGGATCTGGCCTCGCAGCAAAGCTGGGAGCTGGGGAGGAATGGGCGCAGAGAGACTTGGCTGTTCCCTGTAACTGCACCTCTGCCCTGGGAGAACATGTAGCTCCTCACTGGGAGAACTTCCCTCAGCAGCAGCTGGTGCCTCTGCCAGGCATCCTGGCTGCCAGGATGTGTTCAGACCAGTGGCATCAGGGTTCAAACGTCCCACCAGCACTTGGCAAACAAAGCTAAAGTCAGCAGTGTCAACACTTAGACTTGGGAGCTGCTAAATGGGGTCAGGTCTGCTCTCGCACAGTTTCTTTCTCCAGTCCCTCAGGGCCATGATCTCACCTCCCCAGCTCTTGGGATGCCTTCTGCTCCCTCTGGCAGCTCAAGGTTCCCCGTAGCATTGGTAGCTGTGGGTGTGCTCACTCACCCCTCTCAGCCTGTGGAGAGAGCCACCATCATTGCCCTTATGCTGACATATTTCCATGAGACCAATGCAGCCTTTTTTATCCCCACCTTAGGAAAAAGTATCTACGGGGACCGCTTCCCCGATGAGAACTTCAAGCTGAAGCACTACGGCCCTGGCTGGGTGAGCATGGCCAATGCTGGCAAGGACACCAATGGCTCCCAGTTCTTCATCACCACAGTGAAGACGCCGTGGCTGGACGGCAAGCACGTGGTCTTCGGCAAAGTGCTGGAGGGCATGGTAAGGGTGGGGTCAATTCCCTGGGGGAGAGCAGGAACGTGTAGGGGCTGCCCCATGCAAGCTGGGAGGGGTCCTCAGGGACAGGGTCTGCTCTGAGCTGACTCTGCCCTGCTCCAACGCTTCTGCTTTCCCAGGACGTGGTGAGGAAGGTGGAGAGCACCAAGACAGACAGTCGGGACAAGCCTCTGAAGGATGTTGTCATCGCCGATTGTGGCACCATCGAGGTGGAGAAGCCATTTGCCATTGCCAAGGAGTGATCCACCCTCATGGCTCTGCCATGTGGTGTGGGGCCCTGTGCTCTGCGAGGGGCTCATCTGCCAAGGGCTGTGGACCAGGGGCTGCCCTGCTCCCCCTCCGTGTGTTCACCACCTGCCTGGAGTGGGTGAGCAGCAGCAGAGCTGCTGTGCCACTTCCCCTGCCATCTTCCCACAGGCAGGGTGGGGCACCGGCTCCACTTCTCATCACTTTTGTAAGAACAACATGCACCAATAAATGTGACCAATGTGTTTTTTACAGAGCTGCCCCTTTCCTTTGCTCAGAGGGGTGCGGGTCACTTGGCATCCCTCAACCTTACACCCTGCTTCTCGCGTCAGGCTGAGAGCGGCCTCTCCATCATGGAATCATGGCAGGGTTTGTGTCAGAAGGGATCTCAAAGCCCATCCAGTTCCATCCCTCTCCCATGGGCAGGGACACCTCCCACTGGATCCGTAATTCATCTGGGCAACCTTTGCTAGGGCCTCCCTATCCTCTCAGAAAACCATTTCTCCCTAAGATCTGACCTCAATCTCCCCTCTTTCAGCTAAAAACCGTTCCCCCCATCCTATCCCTGCACTCCCTGATCAAGAGCCCGTCCTTAGCTTCCTGGAGTCCCTTTCAGTGCTGGAAACCATTCTAAGGTCTCCCCAGAGCCTTCTCCAGGCTGAACAACCTCAGCTTTCTCGGCCTGTCCTCATAGCAGAGGTGTCCCAGCCCTCGGTTCATGTTCATGGAATGACAGAGCACAGCAATCTTTTGCCAGGCGAGCCTGGGTGATTTATTGCACTGAAGCCCACATGGTGAGGGGTTTTCCAGCATGATTTGGGGTCCAAAGGCTGTGACTGCAACCCAAAGCAGAGCTCCTGCTCTTCCAACCAAAGCACTTGGGAGAGTGGTGGGGTTCGCGAGCAGCTGTGCTCTCTTTGGTGTCTCCTGCCCTGTGTTCCACGTTCACTGCACTGGATGCTCAGGAGCCTGGTGAGCTGGGGGCTCGGGGCATTGCTGGGCTCAGGGGGAGGTAGAGGCCCTGCAGGACCCCACTGAGCACGGTGTTGGGGAGCAGGTCTGTGAGGAAAGGGGGGACTGGAGTGGCTTTGCTTTCCCCTCCAGCCCCAGTAAAGAAAAAATCTGGAGCCCAAAAGAGCCTTTTCCCTCGGAGGCATCAGGGCCCCAGCACCCACGGTCCCATCCTCACCAGTGCCTGGGGGCCGTGCATAGGGGTCGGTGCAGAAGCCGATGACAGGACGCTGGGAGGGTGGGTGGCCGGCACTGCCAGGGGAGAAGAGGGGGTGTCAGCACCCCTCAAATTGTCCTGCTTTCACCTTGGGCCACCCAGCCACAGACCAACGTGTCCTCATGATCCCCAACACCATGTCTTGGGGTGCTTCACACTGGTGAGGGGCACAAGCCCAGCACCATGTGGGATAAACCAGGAGAGCCGGAGGGCACCATCCATGCTACTCACGGGGGGCTGCTGGCCCTGGGGTCCTTCTGGCAGTACCGCACCTTCAGGAAGTCCAGCACGTCCTGGGGCAGCTCCTCATTGTGGTACAGGACGCCCTGCCATGCACCGGGGCATCAGCACCCCCAAAGCAAACCCTGAGAAGCCACTGGCCAGGACTTACCCGGAGGTAGAGCTCCAGGCCCTGCCGGCGCTGCTCGAGCACCTTGGGCATCCAGTTGGGAACATGGCGAGGTGGGAAGTCAGGGACCTTGCAGGTCTTCTTGATCTGGGACAGAGCACAGAGGGACACGATGGGACCGTGGCCGCACTGTCTGGGGAAGCTGTTGTCCCCTCTCCCCCACACGGCGCCAGGGTCTCACCCGCTTGTGCAGCGCTTGGAACTCGCTGTAGCGTTTGACCACTGTGTGCCGCCGGCCGTTGCACAGCACCTCCACCCGGAACACCTGCAGTGTTGGGTGGCCATGGTGGCCTCCAGCCTCAGCCTTGATGGCCTCCAACTTCACCCATGGTGTCATCCATCCTCAGCATCACCAGGGGCTTCCAACTCACCACACACACACACACACACACACACACACACACACACACCCCCCTTCCCTCCTGGGGGGGGGGGGGGGGGGGGGGGGCACTTGGGGACTACCTCGACACAACATCCAGGACAGATTGACCACCCACACCCACCCCACCCACCCTCTAGGGACACCCCCTAGAGGCACTATGGGAGGGATCAGGACCCCAGGAACAGATAGGACCCCCACATCAAAAGGGGTCGATGTGGACGCTGCCCCCTGCCAGAGCAGACAGGACCCTCTGGAAGCAGGCAGGGACCTCCAGACCTTGGAGTACGTGGGACACCTCAATTTGTGGAACCCTTCAAGCTCCAAGGCAGATGGAAACTCCCTACCCCAGGGCAGGAAGGGACCAGAAACCCCTCCCAGGGCAGAGGTTGCTCCTCCCCAGCAGGATTCCAGGGCACTTGGGAACCCCCTAACCCCAAGGGACAGGCAGGGGCACCCAGTGATGCCCCTCACTCCACCAGGGCCCAGTGGGGACCCACCCCAGGCCAAGGACATCTGCCCCTTTTGAGGGCAGAGGATTCCCAGGCAGGGATATGCACCAACCCCTGGTCCCATAGGGGATCCCCAGGATGGGGACAACACCCTCCACCTTTGAGAGCAGAAGGGCCTCTCCAGCAGGGACCTATGGGAAGTTAGGGACACGCCCCCCCCACCCCAGGCCAGGAGGGACCCTACAGGCCAGCAGGCCAGTGACATTCCCCACACACACATCCGTATCAGGGGCAGAGAGAGCTTTGGCAAGGACTCCCGGGGGCACCTGACATCCAGGACCCCTAGGGGAAGGTACACCCTCATCCCCTGGGGCCAGACAGGGAGCAGGCAGGACCCCCGGGACAAGTGGGATCCCCCTGGTGTTGCGAGGGAGGGGTGTGTGCAGACAGAGTCCTCCAACCTGGGGGGCAGGAAGGCAGGAACCCTGGGGATGACAAGGACACCCACCACCACCTCCTGGCTGCCTTCCCCCCCAGCTCTCTGGAGAGGGAGGGGACACCCCTGGCCAGGGACACCCCCTCCTGCCCCTTTCAAGGGTAGAAGGTCCCATCCCTCTCCCTGCTCTCCCTGTGACATGTAGGGACCCCCAGCAAACCCCTGGTGCAGATGGAGACATCCTGCAGAGGGCACTTGGGGACCCCCACCCTCCCTCTAGCTCTCCCACAGCAACTGAGACCTCCTGGGACAGTCAGGGTCCTCCAGCCCTGGGACATGTGGGGATGCCCGCCACTCTTTCATGGTGCCCCCCAGTAGGCACCCAGAGCAGTAGGGGACCTCCACCCCCTTGGCCAGGGGCCCTCCAGTGTAGGGGTTCCCACCTTCACCCCATCAGGAAACCTTGCAAGCAGACAGAGACCTACGAAGGTGCATGTGGAGAGCTCCTGGGGGCACCTGGTGACTTCCAGCCCTGGGGCAGGTGGTGACTCCCCTGACTCTGGGGCAGATGGGAGCCCCAGGAGCAGGCGGGACCCCTGGGACAGACAGGACCTCGGGGGGGGAGGCAGGCAGAGACCTGCGCCCTTGGAGAAGGAGGGACTTCCCCCAGGGCAGGCAGGGTCCCCTGGGGACAGGTAGGGGCCCCCACCCACCCCCCGGGCAGACAGGACCCTCCACCCCTGCAGTCATGGGCGATCCCGGGGGCAGCCACAGCCCCCCCTCCCATCAAATGCAGAGAGTGCCCCCAGCAAGGACCCAGGGCAGACAGAGACCCTCGACCTCTGGGACAAGTGGAGATTCCACCCAGACACCTGGGGACCCCGGACCCCTGGGACTATTGGGGATCTCCCCCGGCCACCTGGGGACTTCTGACCCCTGGGACAAGCGGGGATCCCTCTCCGTCCAGACACTGGGGAACTCCCAGACACCTGGGCAGGTGGGGACACTTGGAGACAGGGATGTCCCCACCCACGGGGGCCAGAGGGGATCCCTGGACCAGCTCTTCACCCCTCAAAGGTAGAGGGTCTGTACCCCCACTCCACTCCGGGGTCCCCCAAGCCTTGGGAAAGGTAAAGGCACCCCAGACCAGTTTCCCACTTCAAAGGATGAGGGTTCTGTGACCCCTCCCCTCTCCCAGAGCATTTGAGGACCCCCAGGGCAGAGGGACCCATCCACCCTCCCCGGGTAGGGGGTCCCTCGAGCACGGCCCCAGCCTCCCCCACCCCCCCAGCCCCTCACCGTGTGCCCCCGGTCAGGGCTGCGCGACCCAGGGTGCGACTCCACCGCGGGGATGGAGACGGCAATCATAGCCCGGGGAAGCCTCCCTGGCTCCGGGAAGGGTTCTGGGACACCGGGATGAGCTCCGGCACTGCTGGGGAGCACAGGAGACCTCCAGCCCCGTCCTGCGATGCCCTGGGGTGCTTGGAGCGTGGAGGCACCGCAAGGATCCGGCTGCGCTGGGACAAGGGGAAAGGAAAGTGGGAAGTCAGCACGAGCCGCCCTTTCCCGTTCTCACGGGGGAGCGGTTTTGGGTGAAACCCACGGCCGGGGTCCCGGGCTGCTGGAGGAGCCAAAGCTGCCCCTGGGCCGTGGAGCGACGCAGCCCCAGAGGCTCCACGGCAGCTCCCGCAGGGCCAGAGCCCCCCAAAACACAACAGGGCCCCCGCTGAGCTCAGATCCTAAAAACAGGCACTGGGAGCGAGGCGGGAAGGCAGAGCCTAATCAGGAGCCAGGGCAGGTGGCTGGGCAGTGCCCAAGGTCACCCGTGTCCCAGCCACAACAAGGCAGGAGGCCCCCCCAACCAACAGACAGAGCCTGGCTGCCGTGATAGAAGTTTTATTACAGAAGTTTAATGGCACTGCAGGAGTGAGATAGTCGTTAGAGCCCTAAAACCCAGCCTGAAAAATATACATTTGACATCTATTGTAACCCCCTGCGCAGGTCTGGTCTCAAAGCAGGAAACTAGTTTCTCTTCAGTAAGAAAATATATGTTGCTAAATGAAAAATATACAGTTAGAAGAGTTACTGGCTCGCAGGCTGCTTGTCTGGGGGTTAAACCTCTACCAGCTGCAGAGAGTAACAGGTTCGTCCGCGTGGAAAAGAGGAAGAGGTATCGTGTATACAAAAAAAAGGCAGAGTTCAGGTACACTCGTGTGCTCGCTCCTATTAAGAAATGGCCTTGGCTTCGGGTAGGAACGCTTCCCAGTACTTCACCAGCTGCAGGGAGGAGAGAGGGAGAGTCAGGAGTGACCAGCACTTGGCCAGCACAGATCAAGCCCAGAAACATTTTGGGGGAGCAGAAGCCCCTCCACAAAGCACAGCCACCCCCGCAAAAGGCACTGAGGGGGTTGCAATGCCCATGCTCCAGCCCATGGAGTTCATCCCTCCCCACACGTGGGGAGCAGAGCGCACACTGGGATTCACACTTGAGCACGGCGCAACCTCGCACCGCCGAGCTTTAAGAGGCAACACCACAGCAGCGGCCGGGGCTGCTCACCTGCTGCTGAGATGTTAATAACGTCTCCAGGTACTTAGTGACGTGGTTTCTGAAGTCCTTGGATTTCTCTTTCTGCAAGAGATGGGCACAGGAGTGAGCACAAAGCTGAATGAGCCTCCAAACCCCTCCGGCTTTTGGGTGGGGAAGGTCAAACCACCAGGATTTCCCTGTTCCTCCTGGGGCTCCGTTGGGCAATCTCAGCTGTGCACGTGAAGCAGCCAGCAGGAGATGCTGAGAAAGAGACTCAGCTCTGGCCAAAGCTGAAGGCTCAGAGGACCTTTGCCCATCCACCCTCATTTCAATGCATACAGACAGAAGCCCCCTCTCAGACAAAAGCTCCCAGCTCACATGTGTCCAGATCTAAAAACAATGCCAGCTGCTGTGCTGGGAGCAGGGTCAGGAGCCCAGGTGACCCATGGCCAGCCCAGGCTGCTGCTCCCAGCCAAAGCACATCAAGGTCAAGCAGCTGGAGGGCTGCACACCGAGGGCCGAGCCAAACGTACCTCAAACCGTATCACTTCCTTGCGAATGACAGCAGAAATCCGTTCGAAGTCCCTTTCGTACTGTGTCACCCGAGACTCCCACTGTGGAGAGAGGAAGCGAGCTGTTTCCAGGGAGGGGAGGTGAAGAAGCTCTCCCTCCCCTCTGTAAGCAGTTCCGTAGCCATGACTGCTCACACAAGAGGTGCTGCCAGAGCAAAGCCCAGCATTTCTGGCCCTCACTGCCATGGTGAGCCGCATCCCTGCCTGTGGCAAGATCAGCATGGAAGCCACCAGAGAAAGGACTGTGAGCAGCCCCTCCTGCAGCTTCTGTGGCCTCCTGCGGGGCCTGCTCAAGGCTGGCTTTTTCCTGTGCACAAGCCTGGTGAGATACCCATCCCTTCAGTTGAAAAGGTGCCCTTGCTCAGCGGCAAAGCACGGCTGGAAGGAGCTGAGCAGAGACCCTGGCTCTCCTCATTCCCTACCTCCGAGATCTCCTCCTTGGCCTGCTGCAGCTTGTCAGGTTTGTTGGCCCAGAGCAGCCTGGCCTCCATCTCCCTCTTCTTCTGCAGCATGGTCTGGGCATCCTGCCACCGCTGCCAGGTCTTCATGCGCTGGTCAAAGGCTCCCTGGAAGGAAGGAGCAGTAACTGAGCTCTGCACTGCGTCTTCTGCCACACCAGTAGCAGTGGTGGTGGCTCCAAGGAGCTCTCCTGACATCAACCACCACACTTTTGGCAAGGGGGACACCAGAGTTGCTTCATCACTGAGGTCCAGAACCCATCTCAGTGTAACCAAAGCTGACCCAGAACACAGACTTGTTCTATGAGCAAAGGAACCCAGGTGCAACATGGAATCACAGAATAGTTTGGCTTGGAAGAGACCTTAAAACCCATCCAGTTCCCATGGGCAGAGACACCTCACACTGGATCAGGGCGCTCAAAGTCCCATCCAGCCTGGCCTTGAACACCTCCAGGGATGGAGCAGCCACCACTTCTCTGGGCAATCTGGGCCAGGGCCTCCCCCCACTCACAGGAAAACATTTCTCTCTAAGATCTTATCTCAATCTCCTCTCTTTCAAATAAAAACTGCTCCCCTCATCCTATCACTGCACTTTCTGATCAAGAGCCCCTCCTCAGCTTTCCTGGAGCCCCTTTCAGTGCTGGAAGCTGCTCTAAGGTCTCCCTGGAGTCTTCTCTTCTCCAGGCTGGACAACCACAACTCTCTCAGCCTGCCCTCGTATGGGAGGTGCTCCAGCCTTCGGATCATTTCCATGCCCTCCTCTGGACTCACTCCAACACGTCCATGTCCTTCCTGTACTGAGGACTCCAGAACTGGAACAGGGTTCCAGGTGAGGTCTCACCAGAGCAGAGCAGTGGGGCAGAATTCCCTGCTGGTGCCACTGCTTTGGATGCAGCCCAGGATTTGGTTTGCTTTCTGGGCTGCGAGCGCACGTTGACATCAACCAACTCATGCTCCAGAAGCAGCTCTGGGACCTCCTTCTGCATGGGGCTGCCCCCTGCCCTAGGATTTGGCAGGAGAGAGGCACTGGAAAAGGCCCAGCTATGCGTGCAGTTCAGTACAAGCCCAGACAGGTCTAAGGCCACTGATTGAGCTGGCAGCACCCCAAGCACATCTAGCCCATCCCCAAGCTCTGCTGCTGGCCTGTTTCAGCCCTGCCATCAAGACTGGCTGGTACAAGGAGCTTCCCTTGCCTGTTCCACACCAGATCTCCATCAGGAGCTCCTGCAGGGTCAAGTGCCCACAGCTCCAGCTGGCCGCACAGCGAGCTCCTGTATCAGCTCGACAGCATCTGCCAGGAAGCCACGATTTCAGTAGGCTGGCGAATCACCCACCCCAGCAAGGAAGACCCACCAGACTTCTGAATGCACCCAGCCAGGTGGTAGGAAGAGCTAGAGAAGCAGAAAGCAGTGTTCCATAGCCTGGTCAGAAGGACAGAGCAGTCAGGAGACAGACAGAGTCTGGTCAACACTAGGGCTCTTTACCACAACTTCCCAGATAAGACTTACTGCCTCCAGCACTACCAGCGGTCTTGGTGCTGCTCTGCAGCACCCACCACACCTCCCAGTACAGACCAGCAGAACAATGAGGCTTGTGCCTAATCACCCAGTTGCCTTTCTGTAGTGTCCAGAAGCAAACACTCAGGGACAGGACAAGTTCAGGGCAGAAGGAGTCAGCCTGACAGACTCACTTGGGACTGTTTTCCTTCAGCCAGTGCACCAGGCAGGATGGATGGACTCAAAAGACTCAAGCTCTCCGCCAGCAAGCATTTGGCAGATCTATTTGTGACACCCAGATCACCATTCACTGCTCACAGCATCCTAAGTAGCTGCAGCCTTCACCTCTGGAAGGGCTCAGACCACCTATGAGCCGTGAACTCACTCTACTTCCCCCCCTGGAGAAAAGCAGCACAGTCAGGTCTCACCAACCCCACTTTTCCCATCTAACCACTCCATCATGGGCACAACTGGACAAGCAGCAAGTTTTTCCCTCTGCCTGCAGAGATCAGGGACACGCCATGCCCTGTGCTCGCATTTAGAAGACCTCCTGGCACATCTAAACCTAAAATCGGTGCCAGGATGAGTAGCAGAGCCTGCCCCAGAGGAGTGCTTACCCTCACAACCGAGAGGAGGCGGATGTAGTCTCCCAGGAGCTCGGCCAGGAGGAAGAAGTCATTGTTAGCCTGTTCCTGGTGTAGCTGCTCGATCTTCTCTTCCACCTCAGCCAGCTGGGACAGGGCCCGGGACAGGGCCGTGTTGTCCTCCGAGCTCCCCAGCATGGCCAGGCTCTTTGCAAACTGGGCTGTGTTCAACGCTAGCTCTAGCGAAGGGAATGAGAGAGTCAGCCAACAGGCCTCAATATGAATAAAGCCCCAGCCCAGACCTCAGCCTGAGGAGCTGCTTTCCTGTAGCCCCCAGGACATGTCAGCTGGAAGAGCCAGCACTGTCTCAGTCAGAGCTGGTAGCTCTGCAGCATGGCAGGAGGGCTGGGAAGGAGAAGGAAAGCAACAGAGTGGCAGGACAGGCACAGCTTTGCAGAAGTCAGCCAAAACATGCAGAGGAAGAAAACCATCCCTGCTCCCTGTCAGAGGACAGCTTGGAATTAGTAAGGGGATCAGCCCTGCTCAGGTTTGCTAGGGCAGTGTCCATCCTGCAGGACACTGGCTCACTTCAACACCACCATCCTAGGCTTGTCAGGCCGCACAGAAGAGATGCAGTTCTACTTCTGTCTCCCACGAGGAAGAAACCAAGTGCTCTTCATAGTGAGGAAGCACTGTCACATCCTCTCAGAGTGCTCCTAGGACACACACACCGGTGACCTCCCGTCAGGCACCGTGTAACTCCTTACCTTTCCTGTGGTTCACCAGCGTTTCGACAACAGCGTGCAGCTTCCGCAGCCGCTGGTCCTCACACTCCACCTCCTGCAGCTTCTCCTCGAACCACTGAAATGGGTAAACCCAGAGCTGATTCCCACAGATGGCATCGCTGCGGGGCTCTCCTTGTATCTCGCTCCCAAACCTTGGGCTGGGGAGCACAGGCAGCTCTGGAGTGAGGACAAGGACAGCCCAGAGGTGTCCACACACTTACTATGTCAGACTCATTCATCTTGATGGTCATTTTACTGACAGCATCTGTAGCTTTGTTGAACATCTTCAGTATTCCTGCTCCACTCAGGGTCTGGGTGCCTACTGCTCTTGGGAGCTACAAAGAAACAGAGAAGTTTGCTTTGCCAGGTGATAAAAGCAGCTCAGTGAGCAGCCACCGTAGTGGCATTGTTCTCCCATGTGGGTCCCTGCTCAAAGGATCATCCAGAAACCACCGGACAGTGGCACAGCTCGTACAATATTTCAAATAACAGGACTGGAGAGGTCTTCAAGAAGATGAGGAGTTCTTAAACTCTTTACATCAGCCACAACTGTTTTCCAGACAGAACTGCATCTGCTCAGCAGCAAAGTGAGGCGTTCCGATGATGTCTGCCCCTAGACCAGAGCCCTCCAGCACAGCATTAGTGCTGGGATCACTCCAGCTAGGGTTTTCCCAGGGATCAGCCTCTCCAAGACTGACTTCTCCAAGTCAGGTGGGCAGTTGGGCAGAGTCACACTCTCCTTGAAGAAGCAGGGACCGCATCAGCCCCATGGTTCAGCACAGAGCCAGCGCTCCCTTGACATCTGAGCAAGAGGGACCCCCCTTGCCTCCAAACAGTGGGCTACACTCCCATCATGGATTTCAGAGAACAAACACTACCTGTGCTCTCAACCCCACCATGATGTAAGCAAGCCAGGCCAGAGATTGTTCTAGGTGCACAGTGCTTAGACAAGCACTGACACAGAATCCTGTTCTCGTGGTCACTGGTTAAGAGCTCTTACAGGGTCCTGCTGCCTCTCACCAAGCTTTGAAGTGTGATATTTCACTAACTGCTTGTGCTCTTTCCTTCTGTATTCTCAAAGTACTTGCAGCTATGTTATTCCACACTACTGACCTCCTCCTTCTCCAAGAACTCCCTGACATCAGGGTCCTGCAGCATTGTTGGATGGCTGACCACTCTCCGTAGGTACCTGTGGAGAGGAACACACCAGGATTTACTTTGGTTGTTGCAAACCTGGCTGAGAGCCAACCCTGTGAGCTGCAACATGCTCATGATTTACTCCAGAAAGGCACTTCAGTAGCTGGATCTCAGGCCCAACTCATTCTACTGTTCTCGTTCACCCACAAGTTAGAGATTGAGTTCTTTCTCACATGATCTGCACTGTTTGTACCACTACTTAAAATCCATATTTTTGGGCTCAGTTCTCTTCCTGCCATGCCAGTGGAATTTGGCCTGATTTGGGCCAAACACAAGCAGGGGCTTTTAAAGCAGGAGTTTGTTCTAGAATCAAAACAGTTCTTTGCAGTTGAAGCTCTTTGACAGCCTCCAGGGTGGCTGCAAGCCTGGAAGTAGATGGCTTTTCTGGTGCAGGGAGAAGAGGTCAGAGGTCCCTTGCTCCGTTCAGGCACAAGGGGACAGCTGCTGGGGTCTGTACCTCTCTAGAGCAGCCCGTCTTTTCTCTAGGAACTCTGCAGAGGAGGAGTCTTCTTTCCCAACTTTCACTTTGGTCATTCCTAGCACAGAAGGAAGACGCAATTAATGAATGAGCTGCTTTAAACTCAACACACAAGGCAGCACAGTCTGTTGCAACACACAGACTATCTGGGCGATTGTAAAGGAGAAGCATTGGACAAGAGGAATTAGACCTTGCTTCAGCAAGAGCTACTTGGAAATTAACCCGTGCTTATGCCTAACATCTAGCAGAAGCTGACATCTGAAAAAGAGGCAGAGCAATGCCAGGCAAGACTGGAAGGGTTTCACATCTGGACTCAAGCAAACAGCCACTCAGTAACAGCGCAGTGGATAAGGTTTTACTTATCTGTTTGACTAAGCAGATGTGGAGGCATCTGCAAACTCAACAAGGCTTTAAACCCAGAGCTCCAAGTATGGAACCAGAGTTTTGTCTGTGTTACAGAACCCAGATTTATTCCACACCTGCTTCCCAGGACTGCTCTGCAGCATCCCGCTCAGGTTTGAGACCACGGGCAGGCCTGTGCTTTGGGCACAAAGCTCCCATCGGGAGGACCAGTTCTCTCCACACTTCCACCACTCACCTATGAGACTCTTCTCGGGTGGTGGAGGAACAATGAACCCATTCTGGGCATGCTTCTCCGACAGCTTCTCATAGAGACCCAGAAAGTCACTGAACCTCCTTTTCACTGAGAACTGCTTGCTCCTGAACATCGGCATGCTCGTCTGGGGGAAGAGATAAGACTTAAGTCAGACACAGCCAGGGAAGCAGACCTCTGCATGCAAAGCCTTGCTAGTGCTGTCTGCTGTCACTTCTGGGGTGAAGTGGGACAGCTTGAGCTCTGCAAGATGTGAGGAATGAATAGAGCAAGCTTCAGCCTAGCTTTTCAGCAGCTTACCTCCTAACAGCTCTCCTTGGACCCAGCAGCAGCATTAATCCCTCTAAATAACAGAGCAGCTGTCACTGCAGCTGCAGACTGCTTTATAAGCTCTGCCTGTCGCCTAATCCCATCATCCCCTGCTTCCCACAGGAACAGGGTCTACTGTCAGGCCAGACTTTACCACCTTAAGGGGCCATCAGTGGCTTCTGGCTGCGTTTGCAGAGCAGGAGTGAATGTTAACAAGTCCCCTACCACCTTCACACATATCAGCTCCAGCCCACAGCATCCCTGTAGTCCAGCAGCCACTGTACAGCTAGAAACAGCTTTTTGTAGAGCTCAGAAGCTCCACACAAGGGATCAGCTGCAGAAGGCTCTATTTCTTGTGACTAGCCCAGGAGAGCAGGTCCTGACAAAACAGCTACAGCAGCAGCTCTTCAGCCAGAGCTGAGTTCAAGTCAGCTTACTCTGATGTAACCCTCGGCACAGAACCACTGGCAACAACCCCAGTGTTTCTCCCTAACAGATGCCATTCCTGGCGCTTACTCCAATGCTGAGCACTGCTATCAGCCAGGACTACAAAGAGGCAAGAAGGAAAAAAAAGGACTTCCTTTCGAGCAGGTTCAAAACATGTTTCTCAGCAAAGCTCATTCTTTGGTCTGCAGGGGTGTATTATAACTCTTGAATCCATGTAAAAAGGCATTCAGACCTCCTGTCTACTTAGGTCACTCTTAGCTGAGAAAGGAGAACCCAGCTCTCTTTAAGCATGGAAAAGTAACGATCCCCCATCTCAGGAGAAGTGTGTTAGACATACCTGGGTTGACACTTTGTAGGCTACATAAGCATTCATGCCATCCCCTATGGAAAACAGAAACAAGGCATCAGTACCACAAGACCACTTTCCACCATCGCATGAACGCAAAGCACGAGGCTCCTGCAGTCTCCTGGCCTTCGCTTCCCTCAGTGGTTCCCACCTTTAACTCGAGAGAGCCCTGGATCTTTGCAGAGAACCACAGGCAGCATCTCACTGCAGGACCCTGGATGAATCTCCCTGACCTGACTGTTCATCCCTCCTTTCGCTTCCTGAGGCAGCCAGCACCGACAATCAGGCGCCTGTTCCACCGACAGCGTCTGGGCTGGCTCCACACAGCAACTGGGCGGCTGCGCGGCGCTCGCAGCAGCCTATGCCGGGCACGCACGTCAGATGGCCCTGGCTGTGTCTGGCTGCACTCTGGAACATCACAGGCAGTTTTCTCTGGCTAACACAGGAACACTCGTTTGGCAAGGGAGGGTTTACCTGGTAGTTCAACTGAGGGGCACCCTCAGAGGTCTGATGCCACCCTTAATACACCTCTGATGTACAAGTCAGTACACCTCCCAGCTCCAGAGATCCCAAGCCATGGAGGGTGAGCAAGCTGCCATGTGTGACCCTGCTCCACTGGCTGTGATTTGATGTTACATCTTGGGTCCTCTGCACTTCAGGGACAGCCATGTAGCTGGCCAAGTTCCTCTGACCTCCACTTTCAACAGAGAGAAGGACTCTTGCTTCTCACTTTGAAGCCAGAGCTCGCTTCGCTGGCAAGCACAGCTGCCAGGGAAGGTGCCAGAGCACAGAATAATACACTTAGTTTTAGGTTAAGGTAGTTTTGCCTCTCCTCTGCCACCTGTACACAGAGCAGTGCTGCCTGGAGGTCAAGTGACCATGGTTCCAGACACCAAGGACTGCTACTGCAAGCATCATGTTTCACCCTCCGAAAAAAAAACACTCCTGGCTCCCTGCCTTTGATGTCCCTGGCTTTCCAGAACCTGCTTCTGCCTCGCCTGTTTGCAACCAAAGCATTTTGCTTTGTGTATCTTCACTTCTAGATGATGTAAGAAGTCTTGGAGAAGTTACTCTGAGATCCAGTTTATGCCTGCAGAGACAGCTGGAAAGCTGGAGCTGTGGCACATGAAGGCAATTAGCTGCATCCAGACCTATGGCCAAGCCTGGCTCATCTCACTATGCTTCCCCATGCAAGACAGGATGTTAACTCACCAACTTTCTCTGGGTCACTCACTCCTACAGTCAGCTCAAATTTGTCCTCCTGTTCCTCCTCTTCCAGCTGTTTGCAGTAAACACACGAGGACAGCAAGTTAAAATGAGAAATCCAGGCTTCAGTCCACCCCAAACCATGAAGTTTCGTATATTACAGTGAGCCTGGGACACTGCCAAGGCAGCTTTGGCACTTCAGCCTGGCCAAGACCATTTTATAAAGTGCTCAAGCTTCTCACTCGTGTCCAGGCTACATCCCAAACTGGTTTTGCCTGTACTACACCGCTGTCTACAGAGACTGATACACAAACTCCTCAGCCTCGAAGCAGAACTCTGCAGTGTCCAGGCTCAGCTCTGCACAAGGCAGTTCCCTTTGGGCTCTTTTACATCGTGATTTCAGTTCTCATCTGAAACAGCACAAGACTGAACCTACGCAGGTCAGCTGTGCTGTGTGGGCATGCAGGGATGGAGAGCTGGGGTAGCAACAAGTAGACCCAGTCCAATTTAGTCTTTGCTTTGCTGAAAGCCAGTGGGTGACTGTACCAGCAGCACTGCCCCTGACAGACCACAGAGGCTCCAGGCTGGCTTAGCAAGCACTGCAGTGCCTCGTTAGTAGAATGGAGTTAAAGGACTGGGCAGAGATTGGCCTTTGCTCTGTGACCCTGAAGGTGATGGCTTATCGGTTCTCTGATCAGCTCAGCATCCTGGCCTCGTTCTGCATCGCTGCTTCACTTCAGCTGCCTGAGACACTCCTGATGGCACTGCAGGGTCTGTCCTCACAAGCTCAGGGGCGCTTGGGGCTGAAAAAGAGCACTTTCCTTGTCTCCAAAACAGGTCCAGACTCTCTACAGGAGATTTAGGCCAAGCACCACCTGATTAACTGGGCATAGCAGCCAGACTACAAGTTCCACTTGAGCACTCTCCACTCTCATATCACCATTTCTTCTAAAAACACGTCTGAGAGCAGTTACGCTGCTTGTCCCATCTGCAGCAACGCAGAGTGCTAGAGCTCCAAGTCAGAGCTTGGACCCCCAGGACCAGATCAGCTGCGTGATATCTCAACTTTGAGACAGCCTGGGCCACCACACAAGCAAGAACACTGTCAGGCTGACTCAAACCCCACTTCAGGAGTATCTCGTGCCATCAGTCTGGGACTGATACAAGCATCTAAATGCCAATTAATGTAATTGCATCATTTAAGGGGCAGGTTTACAACTAAGTAAACAGACAGGTTCCTGCCCATTACAAGTCTGGAACTAGTAGGGCAAGTTGGAAAGCTCAGAGCAGTTCTCACCTCCTCGTAGCTCTTTGGAACATTTCTGGAAGAAGAACCTGCAGCTACTTCTAAGGAGGGGGCAGGATTGGATGCTTTGGCCGGCTCCTTCTTCTGGTTGTTTTGCGTGCTGTCTAGAGACAGCTCGACAATGGCATCTGTCAAGAGAAGTTTGCAAGGGTCAGCCTCTACTTTGGGTTTCTGGAAAGGTCATTTCAGCATTCTTGGAGAGGTTCATGGGATCCAAGGATAACACTAGGTTTAATTTGCAAAGAAATCCATAGGGAGGACATTTGTAAGCACTGGGAAAGGGAGGACATCTGAAGGCACTTTGAAGAGCACAACTTAATTCATCTTCCTTGCAGTAAGAGCATTTGGTCAGTCCTGCTGAAGAACATTAGATTAATCCAATGAACTTTTTATTCCAGTAGGAGCCAGACATCCTCTCTTTGCTATGTGCCAGAGGAGCTGCGCACCAGAGCAGCTGAAGCTGAGCTGCATTTTTACACAGCAGCCTCCTTCCCAGTACACTTCTCCACCCAGAGGAAGTAAAAGAAGAGCAGGCACTTCCAGAACTGACTCTCCATCCCACCATGCTGGGCTGGGGAAGCCCTGACCCTCCTCATCATCCCCTGCCAAGGGGTGTTACATCTCCCGTTCCTTGGGAACAGCCATATCTCCACTAAAGATGCTTCCTCCACCTGCACAGAGGGAGGAGAAGGTAGACAACAAAAGCCTTTTCACTCTAAGAAGACACTCACCATCTTACAACTTAAAGCACCAAAACTAAAGCAAACTCTGTTTTAATCCTCTTCAGCTGCCAAACAGTTAATCCTGCTGCGAGATTCTGCCAGAGACCTGGAGGAGGCAACTCCGACCTTCCCAAAAACACCCCCAAAGCTCAGGGCTCCCAGAGCGGGCTGGAACACCAGTTGGAGATAAGGCTCCGTGATAGTCCAGAAATACCCCAGACCTGTGTGCCATGTTTAAAAACAGATCACTCCTGGCTCAGCACTCCGAGCAACACCCCACAGATACAGACTCACCTGCAAACAAGTCCTGGTCATCTTGCTCTACGCGAACCCCGTTCTCTTTGGAGGTACTGCTAACAGGCAGAACAGATTCCCTTGGTGGGGCCGCAGGCTTGCTCTGCAAGAGAATTAAACACATATAAACCAGAGGTTATTTACACCGAGGAATGGGGGCTGGAGGACCAAACAATCACCTTCCAAACCACTGCCACACAGGGTCACTCGTGTGAGCACAGCGGCCAGAGGACATCACAGACTGCTTCCTCTCACCCACCCTTAAGCTATGATCATAGAATCACACGATGGTTTGGGCTGGAAGGGACTTCAAAGCCCATCCAGTTCCAACTGCCTGCCATGGGCAGGGACACCTCCCACTGGAGCAGTGTGCTCAAAGTCCCATCCAACCTGGCCTCGAACACCACAGAAGGGGCAGTCACCTTACGTTCTCTGCCAGCAAAGCTATACCAAGTCATCTGAGCCATTAAGGACACCAACTGCCAGTGCTGAAGAGCTAGTGTTGACCCTGACTTTTAGCAGAATTGAAGCAGCCAGCAGGTCAGCAAATGTGCCAAATCCAGGCCAAGGTCACAGCCCCAGTCCCTCGGCCACAGAAGTTGGGAGCAGCAGACAGCATAGTACACACACATACTCCTGCTCACAGCCCCATTTCCAGGCTGCACACCAGCAGTAACTCCACATCCAGGTGGGTGGGCAGCATCAGGGAACTGCAGTCAGCAGATTATGCAGCCAACAGGTGATCCCTAGGGAAAGCCCAGCTGTTGCCACTGGCAGCAGAGACCCGTGGTGATTTGCTTGCCCGAAGGCGAGACACCAGGTACCATGGGAACCTTGTCAGCAGCTTAACTTGTGCGAGCAGTTAAACCACCGCTGCGAGCTGAGCTGCCCTTCCCCATCAGGCTGGTGAGGACCCACACGAAGGCAGCTGGGCCCTGCTTTAACACAGCAGCTCACTTCTACTTCCAGGTGGTGCCAGAGGAGCTCACAGACTTCACTGCCCCTGCACTGCTGGCAACCGGCTTCATGAGCTGCACCGTGGCCTCCTACAAGGCCATAGCTGGACTCAAGCTGGCACAGGTTGCAGTGTTTGCAAAGTGACACTGGCAGAACCTTGCACACCAAGCTCTGTGACCCAAAGCTCCTATTCCCCATGTTACAGCTCAGCCAGGACAAGTCAGCTGTGTGCCCCAGGGCCAGGACTTGCAAACACAGCCCCCTGGGCAGGCATCTTAGCTGGAGGGACTGTCCTGGCTGCTGGAAACAGGTCTGGGCATGAGGTGAAAGCCCACCTGAGAGCTTAGACACCGATTCGCCCACCACACCAGACAGCAGAGCTGCTCCAGTATTCCTGCTGCAGACGAGCACGATGGATGCTGGCACTACAAATAACCCCTCATTTTGCAGGCAGACAAGGAAGGATGAGTTATTCCAAGCAGGGATTGGACAGTGAGCGCTGTTCTTTAACATCTTCACTGAGAACAGAACAAGTCTTTGAGGGGCAGTAAATGGAGCACTATTGGCAGCAACTCTGAGCCGACAGCTCCATGGTGCTTCCTTCAGCACAGAAACCTCATCAGTTCCCACCGCTCCTGAAGTGGTGCTAATGCAGCTCCTGTCTGAGTTGGACCCAGCTATCTGGGTACCTAAAACGTCAGCATCATTTGATGGTGAGTCCTCCTGTGTTTTCGGATGTTTTCCTGAAGGAGAAAGCTGGGACTGCTCCCAGCTTGGATCAGAACAGTTACAGGCAGGACATATGGTTGCTAGTGATGGAGAGTGGGGAGTAGAGAGCCACACAAACTGATGTTCTCAAGATGTACCTCCAGCCAGCAGCCAGGCCAACAAGAGGGCTGCTGCTACCCCTGGTGACCAGCGACATCTAAGCAGATCCTCTGCTTCTGCAGGACCTCTTCAAGCTGGTAAAGAAACTCCACTCTAAATGGACAAACAAAGGTGGGCTCTCAAGTTTCCCAGCTTTCCAATGCAGCACAGGGCTCTCTGCTTTTGTGACTCGCTCTCAGTTTGCACTAAATTCAGTTTCTAAGACTGGAAGTGCCACACCCCATGTCTACTTCTCCATCTCCAGAAGAGCTACAGCCTATTTTAGAGCAGCCCAGAACACAACACTCACCCTCTCTGAGGCCAACTGAGTGCACCCTGACCATCACGTGTGCCGGAAGAAGCTCCCTGCTCCCCAGTGAAAGCTTGATGCTCCCCACAGGGAAGCAGATCTCCCTGCCAGAAGCACTGGCAAGCCTATAGAGGGCTGTGGGCACACAGACACCCAACTTTCACTCACAGACAGACCAACTCCAGTTCTTGGTATATTTGTGTCTGAACAAGCTACCTGAATGCCAGCAGCCGGGTGGATCTGCCTCACCAGTTCAACTTCCCCGCTTCCCAGAAAGCATTTTGGTAATGCTCAAGGACAGAGGGATAAGCAAAGGGAAGAGCCAGGCATTGCTTATGACAGTTGCTCCAACAACAGCACCAGGCACTGATAAGCTGCCTCAGCTGCACAGACTCCTGTTCCAGGGAAGGGCTGCTTTACTTGCACAAAAACTCACAGCAGCTGGGACTTGGCCGTTTTAGTAGCCTCTCTATGCCACAAAGCAGCCAGCCACCTCCTGCATCTCCCAGTTCTCCAGCACAGAGAGGTCCAAAGATATTCAGGACCATCACTGTGCTGAGGTGCTGGCTGGAGAAACCAGCATCTTCCTCCTGCGAGGTTACGGCTGCACCATCCCATGTCATTATCAAAACACACGACCCCTCCGCTCTGTTTTGCCCAGACTGACGCAAGAGCTTTATCCTCAGTCCCATGCAGGGCAGACTCCAGCCGCACCTCCCCACATCTTCCCTGTTCCCTGCTGTGGAGAGAGCATGGCTCAAGGACACCAGGACAGCACCAGGTGCAGAGCTCCATCGGAGCGGGACAGAGGCAGCTCCAGCTTTGCTCTGGCAGCAGAAGCTTGGCCAGGTCAGTTCCATTCCCAGCAGCAGGAAGCTTCCCACGGTCTCCTGCTCGAGGCCTCCCTGTGCCCAGCCCCAGGAAAGCACCAGAGCAGGGAAACCACAGACAGGAGAAGGTTCCCAAAGAACTTTCTGCCAGAGACATCACCTCCTCCCACCCTGTTGGTGGGAAAAAGCCTGGGTGAGGCTGGCAGAGGCTGTGGTGTCAGCCCTCGCAGGGACAACGTGACAGCAGCCTCAGCTTGCAGAGCTTGGGAAAACAACCCTTGCACCCATGGCGTTCCAGCAGCCAGCCTACTGTAGGAGCCAGCTTCTGCAACTTCTCTCCCAGAGATCCTCGCTCCATGCGGACACCAAACCCAAGAACTAGGACAGTGGCTGGCTAGGGAGGGATTCACCCTGGGAAAGCACCGGGCGGTGTCGTAACTCGCCTCCCAGTCACTGCCTGGAGCAAACACTGGTGTAGCCGGCCAACGCTGGGAGGAGCGAACGCCAGCAGCTTTTAGCAACCAAGGATTCATGCACAGGGGAGCACGGGAAACAGAGAAAGGGACCAAAACCCTTCCCCATGGGTCGATGGGGGCATCAGTGGGATATTCGCACATCACCATAGCAACTTGCCTTGCTGAACAAGTGCTGCCAAGCCTTCCCAGTCTGGTAAATGGCAAAGCAGGTCACCAAGGTGTTGGTGACCCTCCCCACTATGAGTGGGGAATACCGGATGCCTCCTGTCACCTCATCCCTGCAACACAGCAGGGTTCAGCCCTCAACAAGCACCACGTCAGCCACATCAGCACTCCTAGGGAGTCGAGGGGACATGAGCCGATACCAGGGGAAGGTACGCAGGGCTTTCCCCCATGAAGCTGCATAGCAAAGATGCTGAGTGACAGCCACTAGGGAGGCCTCGTGAGTGACTCGGACCCCGATCTGGAGGGACTGAGCCGCAGGGAGCTGCCCCAGCCCCACACTCCAGTCACGCAGGGACATCTTGGGCTCCCTTGAGATGCTTACGTTCTGCAAGAATCAACAGGTTACATCCCAGGGAGATGGAATTCAACCTGGCACGAACAATTCTTCAGTCCCTGCTCTCCAGGCCTGCTCCCTGAGTCCAGCACTCACCTGTCAGCCCCCTCCACAGCTCCCCAAGGTGCCTGAAGTGTCCCTGGAGAGAGAGGTGACACCAGGCCCCCGGGGACAACAGCTCAGCCGCATTTCCCAGCGACACCGCCCCTCCCATTTCCTTCTAGGAGGTTTTCCTCCCACTTCTTTTAACCATACAAGAGGCTGCCGCACCTGTAGGCACCGGGCCACCTCTCAAAGTCGGGACCAGCCCTCTCACAGCTCCTCCTGCGTTACAGAAGGACCCAGTCCATCCCGGTCTGGCCCAGCCGCCTCTCCGCTTCACAGCCCCCCCGGCCAAGCACACCCCCCCTTACAACCCTCTCCCCATCACCCCCCTCTTAGAGTCCCCCCTCCCCTCAAAGCTCCCCCTCTTATAGCACCCCCCAACTCCACCCCTCCCCTCCCAGCCCCACCCTCACAGTCCCCCCTACTCACGGTGCCGGTGAAGATGTCCTCGCCCTCCGTGTCGCTGTCGGCCGCGCCGCCGCCGCGGGTCTCGGGGAAGGGCGGTGGCTGGTGGAGCGCAGGCGAGGGGGAGCGAGAGCCGGCGCCGCCAGACGCCATGTTCCGGTCGCTTCCGCCTGCGCCGCAGCGCCGGAAGCCCCGCCCCAGCGCCTGGGCGGGGCTAGCGGGCAGACGGCCTTTCGATTGGGCGATACTACCGCGCACCCCGCCCCCACCCGTCTCGGACAGCCAATGAGCGCGGCTGCTCGCGGCCGCTGTCAGGCGTCTCTGCGTCCCCATGGAAACAGGCGAGGCTCGGAGGGGGCGGCATTGTACCATTGCAGCGCTGAATGGGGCGTGGCCACCCCGGGAATGGGCGTGGTCCTGGCGGAACGGGCAGTGCCTGGGGAGGGCAGGGTAGTGAACAGGGGGGATGAGAGGAGGGTAGAGCCCGAGGGGCACCGGTCGCCATGGACCCCCAACACCGGGGATGGCCACAGGAGAGGCAACGCTGCTGTGAACCACCTCCGTCCTTCCCTCTTCCTACCTTTGATTCCCTCACCTAAACTTCCCGTAATACGTTGAGCAAGACCATAATGCTCTTCCCTGTGTCCCAGGATGAGCCCCCATACTGCAGAGCCAGTGCTTCCCCTTTGTCCCGCCGCTCCCTCGTGGTGGTGGTGACCCCCATCCCGTGGGGCTGGTGGCTCTATTGGGACAGTACCAGTAGGAGCCCAGCAGGGCTGCAGGTAAAGGTGAGCCAGGTGAGATACATGGGTCTTTCATCACACTCGGGTTGAGGGGGAAAATCCCAGTATGGATAAATCCTGGCCTTGCAGGCACTCCTCAACCAAGTTAATTCATGGGGTGGTACCCATATCTCTTTCTCCTGGTAGGAAGCACTAAGGGGGCTACTGGGGGATGCAGGCCCCTTGATTGCAGGAGAGTAACACAAAGAGCCAGAATGGCCTTGTTTTCTCTCAGCAGCACAGTCCAGTAGAGACCTCCAGCCCTTCTACCTTGGAGCGTTTGGCTCCCAGGGGAGGAGCACTTAGTTGCAAACCCAAACCATAACACAGCTTATCCTTATCTCAAAGGACTTGCCGCTGTCCTCCTCTCCTCCTGCAAATACGAGCAGCTGCTGGTTCCCTTCTGTCCAAAATCCTCACGAGGGTTCATAGCAGTGAGGTCCATCTTTTTGCTTACAGGTGTACCACCACACAGGTGTTGTCCCACATCCCCTCAGTGGGTTAAAACTGTGAGTGTCACCCTGATAACAGCCCACCACTGTCACCCTTTTGGAGTGTCATAGCAGTAGATGGCATGGGCTGCACAGAGCTGTCCCAAAGACCACCTTTCCAACAGTAAAATCTGGAGAACTCTTTGAACTTGCTTGGGCAAACCTGATTGCAAGGGCAGATGGAAAAGGCTGAGGTTGTAGGACACCAAGTTGAGGAGAGGCATCAAGATGACAAAAACAGCTGCCAGAATGATCTGGAGCTCATCCAGCTGGACCTCACACCCTTTTAGACTGCTGGCAGCCTACACCTTGCCTCTGGCATGAAGGACAGGAATCCCCCCAGGTCCTGCAGCCCATCTATGGCATCTCCTGTCTCTGTACACCCAGATTCTGGCATCTCAGCTGCTCCTCTGAAGTGTGTTCAGAAGCTGAGATATGAGCTCTCTTGATAAGCTGTGGAGGCAAACCCCACCCAACTGCTCAGCCATACCCATCACATCCTTATTTTCTGCAGATTCTCCCTGCACAGTGCTTGGCTCTCCAGAGGATGTTGGTTCAAAGGAACACTCAACACTTTCAACCTCCTCTCATCTTGACAGGACTGGAGCTTGGGTACCCAAGACAGCTACTAGGCAGGTGAGACAGCTTCCCAATGCAAACCTCTTTTGAATGGTTTTGGTGTCAAGTGTAGACCTCTGGATGAGCATGCAGGTGCTTCAGCATAGCTGTCCTGGGCTTTGACATCCTGCAGGGACAGAGGAAACACCACCTCATATCCCATGCAGGAGCTACAAATATTTCCAGGGCAAGAGCAGATGCTGCAACGCTGGCACCCCACAGCCCTAGGGGCAGAAGCGAGGGTCAGCTTGTAGTAGTCATGGTCCAAGTGATTCAAGACAGACACCTGAGGATGCATCATCACAATGATGTCTGCAAGTCTTTAGCCTAACTGGCCTGAGTGCCCAGAAGAGAGCAGAAGTGCTTTATCACCCACCCCTCTGTGTTGAAGATCCCCCACATCCTTCCCACAGGCACCCAGCTGTGCCCTCCTGCCTGCACAGAGCTTTCCTTTCCACTCAGAACAAGCTCTGACCTCACCCTCCCCACCACATCCCTTCTCTTCCAGCACACCCCCCTCCTCCAGGGTTCAACATCATCCCCGCCACATGGGTCCTCTGAGTCCCTTCTCTGCTCCCTTCTGAGCACACTGCCTTCTCTGCTCCTCCTTCCCCTTCACTGTGCACCTGGACACCTACCATCCCGAACCAGGGGCCTTCATGCCCAGGTGGTTCCTTCAGGAGCCCTGTGCTTCCAGCAAAGCCACCCACAGGAGCCAGAGGAGCTTGTTAATCACCTTTTTATTTAATTTCCAGTGCTGTACACAAAGTTGCTGCCCCCCAGGTGCTCCCAGCGCCCCTGTGCAGACCCTGACACCCAAAAACACCTGTCAGGCATGAGGCCACAATAAGTTACCCCCTCCCTGTGTTGTGCCCTGGGCACCAACCCTGTCGGTGCCCGTTCACCCAGTGTGCCCTGCACCAGGGGAAGTGTTTGCTTCAAAATTCAAAGTTACAACATCAGGCCCTGCCCGTTCCCAGCTCCACTGGCCATGACTCCCATCCTGGCTCAGCACAGCAGTGGAGAGCACCTGCAGGGAAAGGACAAGGCTGTCACCCTCGCCTTTCCAGCAGCTGATGCCAGCTGACCCCAGAGGAGAAGCAAAGCCACGAGCGACAGCTCAGCCTGGTGGACATCTGGAGACCAGTGTCTCCAAGGGGACAGAAGCCCCCGGTGTTGTCTAGGATCCCCAGGAGAGGTAGGGAGCTGTGCCAGGTGGTACTCACTCCATCTTGGCTTCCAGGTGGTGGACAGTCCGCTTGTCCAGGTAGCGGCAGAAGAGTGAGAGAAGGTTGCTAGGCAAGAAGAGAGGCTCTACCAGAGAGGCCTTGGGCACTTGGGATAGCTCCCGGGCAACCAGGAACACCGTGTCCGTCCTGGAGGTATCGACATGGAGGGTGAGGGCCCCACCAGCCAGCAAACCCCAGCCCTACTGCTCCCACAGCCCCTCACCATGTCTCGAAGTCCCCGCTGCGTGGCTCCAGCGGCATGTCTGAGGACAGCAGCCTTTCGCCATGGCTCAGCAGGGAGTAGAGCAAGGAGATCCCAAACTGCAGGAAAGCACCAGGAGAAGCATCATGGCTGGCAGTGGTGGCACCCCAGGGACAGCAACAAGGCTCTGCCCTCCTCAGGGCCACATACCTGATTCTTCAAGGCCATGGCAAGGGGGAGCTCTGGGGACTCGGGCAGAGGCCTGGTCATCTCCTGTAGGACCTCGATGAGTTTGCTGAAGGCCATCCCGCCCACCACCTCATTCAATGGGCTGTAGAGCAGGGGGAGAGACTGGGCAGGGCAGAGGGGAGAGCAGGGATCTGAGACCATTCACCCCATCATAGCCACAGCCCTATCCCTGAGCCCCATTCCAAGACCTTGGGGGACACAACAGCCAACATTGCCCCTCCCCACTGGGACTGCCACCAGGACCCCTCCTCCTGGAGACCTCTCTCCTCCTCCCTAGGGAGGGAAGGAGGCTCCTCTCGGCCCTGCTCTGGCTGGAGTTGCTCACCTCATCCAACATGTCCTTCTTCATCAGGAAGGGCAGGTGGTGGGTGATGGTCAGCAGGATCTTCTCTGCTTGCTCCTGGGTCAGGTGGGGCAGGAGCCGGGCTGTGAGCTTCTTGCCCTTCCGCACACACAGGAGTTGCAGGAATTCATCCTCTGCCTCCCTGGGGATGAAGGCTCCATTGACACAGATGCTGAGGGACCTGTAGCATCTCTGTCCATCCAGAAGGACCACAGCATCAGCTCCAGTGGGGGATGAGGGTCACAGGCAGGGTGGTGACAGACAGAGGACAGGACCAACCCTCACCATCACCCAGAACAACTGAACCATGACCATCTGATCCTAGTGAAGACCAAAGTATGCTGCCCACTCCCCTGTCCCCACAGCACAAACTCACTCTTTGCTGCTACAAGCCCCGATTTTCAAGGCTTGGTAGATATGCTCCACTTCTTGGCTCTTCTGCTCCTGACAGCAGGGCTGCTGCTCCTCTGAGGCCAGGGACATCTTCCGCTGCATCTCCTCCACTTCCAGCAACTGTAGGAACAGCTGGAGAAACCACACAGAGTAAGGGTGCAGCTTGAAGCATCCTGTGCCTACCAGTCATCCAGGACCTCTGCCCAGGTGCATGTCCTCTCGCAGAGCTCCTCAGCTGAAAGCCAAGCATCTGCATCGTTCCACCCTGCCCCAAACCAGGGCACACTCACCTTCTCGATCCTGTGCAGTGCCCGAAGCCGATGGCTCCCTGCAGCCTTTGGAGGGAGAAAGGAAGGCACAAGAGTTACAGCCAACACCAGACCACGCTGCCAGTGAAGCACTGGGCCAGCTGCTCCCTGGAGATCAGGAGGCAGCTTCACTTTATGCAGCAATCCCATGGAGAGGACATGGCCACCTCCAACTGCCTGGAGTCCCAACACAGACCTTGGCAGGGGATATGCTGCCACCACTGAGGTGGCACCAACTTCATCCAGTGGCTCAGTACAGCACCCAGATCTGGGGTAACACCCATGCCCAGTCATAGCAGCTCCAAAGTTCCTGCTAAGTTGTTCCAGGGCCTGGGGAAAACTTGGAGTTGTGTCCTCAAACATCCAGAGCACCCACCAGCCCAGCTCTGCCTCACCTACCTCCTCCACAAGGGCATGGTGCACAGCATCGATGGCCCGGCGAGGGCTGTAGCAAGTGGACACGGCGACCTGGCCCAGTGAGCCGGCGATGCGCACCACTGCAAGAGGGGTAGGACATGCTGAGACTGTGTCCTGCAACCCCTTGTCTGGCCCCCATCAACCACCCCAGCCTCTCACCAGAGTCATAAGTCTCCACTTTCTGGATGAATGGTGTGACCAGCTTAGGAGGCTCCTGCTTGTTGCGCCCGCCAAGCAGCTCCTCCTCTGCCTGTTTGCGCTCCAGCCGGTGGTAGTACGTCTGTAATGACAGGAGTAGCCAGGAAGAGAGCCCCCACCAGCCTGGGCACCCTCTGGCTCCCAGAGATGAAGCCCCAGCCCTGAGGAGCAGAACAAGCCACAGGCACTGCCCACAGGAGCTCACCTGGTAGTAGTAGTCATCATCCATGTTCTCACTCTGCAGCTGGATCATCTCCACCTTGATGACCCAGTCCTTCTCCTTGGAGGTCATCAGCCCAGCATAAGGGTCCACTTTAGGAGACCACAGCTTCTTGGGGGAGATACTGGCACAGGAGAAGACCACAGCCACCTGTGACCACCCAGAGCCCCCTTAACCCACCCCACAACTCTGGGGACACGGGACCCCCTTACCTCTGTGCCTGCCGGCCCTGTTGCTGCCGCTGGGTCAGGATCCGCTGGTGCTGAGGGTGCAGCTGGGTCATGTGGCTGGGAACGCTGCAGGGGAGACCAGAGAGGTGCTGAGGACTCAGCACCCACACCAGAGCCATCCCCAGAGAGGGGACGACAACTCAGCTGCTGTGTGGGCTCTGGTCCCACCCGGGCACCCCTCTAGCCATCACACCAACCTGAGGTTCAGCTGGCTGCTGGCTGCTGGGCTGAAGAAGACAGCGGGGTCCAAAGAGGGAGGCATTGGACCAAAGTGCATGGCAAGAGGCTGCGGGGAGCTGCTGATGGTGGGTGACATGGGCTGGAAAGGGGTTGAAGATGCGTACCCTGTGGTCTGGAGAGGGAGAGAGAAGCATTTGGGTGTCTGAGCCTCTGAGTGTCCCAGAGGTGGCTGTGAGCTCCAAGCTGGCTTTTGGCACCTGTCCTCATAAGGGCCACTCTGTCTCTGCAGGGAGGGGACACATGGGGCACTATGGCAAGGATCCTGCTGCTAAGTCTGGGCCAGTCAAGGGGACCCTGGTGTCACCAATGGACTGCACAGCCCATGTCCATCACCAGTGTCCCAGCACAACACCAACCACAACACCATCCAGTGCAGATCCCATGGGGACATCAGGACAAATAGATACGAAGCAATGGCTCCACTTTCCCCATCAGCAAGACACCAGAGATTGGATTGAGCTGCAGGGTCTACCCTGGATGGCAGAGCTTTGGGGAGACACCATCCTCTGCCACTTCACGTCTACCTCAGAGGGGACACAGCAGAATCTTGCAGCCTGCTGCATTACCTGGTTGGAAGCAAAGAGCTGAGAGTGTCTGCGAGGCGGTGCAAAGGGCCGAGGGGAGCATGGGGAGCGAGGCAGAGGTGACTGCTGCAGAGCGGGAGACAGGAGGTATTGCTGGGACAAGCCTGTCCTCGAGGCTGCACCTCTGGGGAGGCAGAGGGGACACCAGAGCCCCCCAAGGCCATTACCTGCCGGAGGAAGCGCTGCGGGAAGGACTTGGAGGACATCAGCCTGAAGTCAGGGCGCTTGAGCCGGGGTGAGCCTCCATAGCCCCTCTGCACAGGGGAGCTGAGTAAGTCAAGGGCCAAGTTGGTGGATGGTGGGGGCCTCTCCAGTACTTGGAGGATGGCTTTATCCTGTGGGAGGAGGCAGTGGGAGATGGGAATGGGGTCCAGCTGGGATCAGTTTAGCTCTCCTCAGCATCAGGCAGCTCAGCAAAGCCTGTGGGTGTTGCTCAGCTGGGTCCACACA
The DNA here is from genome assembly GCA_033556795.1 of Tapera naevia. Lineage (NCBI taxonomy): Eukaryota > Metazoa > Chordata > Aves > Cuculiformes > Neomorphidae > Tapera > Tapera naevia. The sequence goes on from JAUMJJ010000353.1 coordinate 1,662,393, forward strand.
CCAGCCAGGATCCCATCCTGCCTGCATACGACAGCAGGGGACCCTTGAGGACACCCAGCACTGGGGTCCTGGGTCCCCCAAACTCAGCAGCTCTGCCTCCAAATCTAGGCTCTGCTTTGGGTGGGCACCTCCTCCCACAGCCTTTACACTCAAGAGACAAGTCCCTGTACCTCCAGACCCAGGATGAGGCTTTGGAAGTCCCCTTGTCACCCCAAATCACCTGCTGGACCCTTGGCCCAGGGTGCTGGGGAGTCCCCGGCTGCTCCTCAAGGGCCTGATCAGGGGTACCCACCTCCAGCACATGGTGGGGTGGGATGCTGCTAGAGCAGGAGCCCCACACTGCAGGATCCATCGCCAGCTGGAAGACAGGGAGATGGTGAGCAAGGGGAAGGAGAACAGAAGAGGGGCAGGGGACACTGCAGGTGTGCATGTGGACATTCTTACCACATCCTCTTTGCCAAACTCTGCCCAGCAAGCATCAATCCTGCTGTCCAGCACCGCTGAGTCCTGGCTCTATGGGCAAAGAGTAGGTTACAGGTACAGCTCCAGCACAGCAGGAACCAAACCACCCACAGATGCCCTCTATTGCACAGGACCCACAGGTGTGGGGATGGAGGGGTGAGCAGCAGGTCCCTGTCTGCCCACACATGGGTCCCCTTCCTCCCGCTCACACATCACCTCCAGCGTGGGTTTGCTCTGCACAGCTCTCATCACTGCTGGGTCTCCCAGGTCATGGGGCTCCTCACAAGGCTCCTGGTCTTCCTCCTGTTCCTCAGACCCCAGTTCCTCCTCCTCTTCCTCCAGCTCAGAGCCGACCTGCTCAACCTCTGGCTCCATCCCACCTTCCTCTTGGGGCTCTGCCAGCTTCTCCAGCTGCTCAGCTGCTTCCAGCCCTGATTCCTCGCTGACCTTGGTCTCCTCTGCCACCACTTCAGCCAGCTCAGGGCTCATCTCCGGAGGCACTTGGGGTTTTGTAGTGTCCTCCTCGGTAGAGTCTCGGTCTTGGAGGGAGGAAGGAGAGAACATCAGTGTGGGTGACAGCCTGGGCCATGCCCAACCAGGGTCTCAGCTCCTCACCAGGGAGGAAGACACCTTCCTCACCCCATCCTCCTCACTCCGTTGGGTGCTGGCTAATCTCCCTGACCCTGGAGCTTCCCTGAGGTCTTACCTAACCCAAAAGTCATCTCATTGTATAGGTCGAGTTCTTCATCCTCCTCAGCCATCTCCTGCAGCAGAGGTGCATCTTCTACCAGGAGGTAGTCCTCGAGGATCTGGAGTGGAAAGCAGCAGGTTCCCCGCTAAGAGCCGTGGGAACCCTAACCTGCCTCCCAGGTGAGGGCACTCAGTGGGGCTGGGCAGCCCTCAGGGCTCCGGCTACCCCACGGCTGGAAGGGGAGACCCAAGCGGAGCAAGAACCCCCGGCGCTGCCGGCGGGAGCGGGGGCCCCTCGGAGCCTGCCAGGAGCGGGGCTGAGGGAGCCGGCAAAGAGCGGCACCGGGGCAGCTGAGAGACATCATTAGGCTTCAGAGCGAACACCCGCTCCCGCGCACCGCAATCTCCGAGGGCACAGCGTGGGAGGGCAGCAGAGCCCGGCAGCGCCTCCCGGCACCGAGCGCTCGGGGAACCGGCACCGAGAGAAGCGGCTGTAGGGAAACCGGCACCGGTACTGAGCGCTCGGGGAGAGGCGGCCCCGGTGGAACCGGCACCGAGCGCCCCGGGGAACTGGTACCGAGAGAGGCGGCTCCAGGGGAACCGGCACCGGCATCGACCGCTCTGAGGGAACCGGTACCGGTATCAGGAGAGGCGGCGCGGGGGGTACCGGCATCGGCACCGACCCGCTCTGAGGGAAGCCAGCACCGGCAGCTCCGGGGGGACCGAGTATTGGGGCAACGGGAACCAGCACCGGGAGAGGGTACTCCGGGACAGCAGGCAGGTATGCGGTGGCCTGGGGCGGAGCAGAATGGGGCGGGCACTCACAACAGGCTCGCCGCCCTCCGCCATGTCCCCGCCCGCCCAGGGCCCTCTACGGGGCCGCGCTGCCCCCGCCGCCGCCTTTTACGGATCGGCGCCACCGCGCGTGCGCTTCCGTACAGCATGGCGGCGCCCGGGCAGCACCACCGCGCGTGCGCTTCCGTACAGCATGGCGGCGCCCGGGCAGCACCACCGCGCGTGCGCTTCCGTACAGCATGGCGGCGCCGAGCAGCACCACTGCGCACGCGCGGTCCGCTGGCACGGCCCACGAGGCCGGGAGCGGGAATGGGGATGGCGGTGGGGGATGCGGGAGAGGTTCGATGGCCCCACCCTTAGAAAAGGGTAAACCTGCCAACAGCGGTGTCTGTCGGGGCACAGGGCATTCCAGCTCGGCTTTCTGTGCTCCTTGCCAGTGGAGGCCTCTCCTAAAGCACTCTAGAAAAGGAATATTTGGCTGTTCCAACCACATCACCGTAGCCTGATAATGAGTGTTTGCAGGATTTTGCTTTGCCCAGTCTCTGATTTGCCGCTGCCTTTGGGAGGGGATTCTCCATACATGCTTTATGGATTTATGCTAGGTTTTTAAGTACTTTTAAGGCTGTCAGAAGGCAAGGCTTAAAGCAGACCAGGGCTAGAGGAGCTCCATGATACTCATGTTTTCTTGCCACTAGTACTGGCTTTCCTTTCTTTCCTCTTATTTGTTTAACTATTTAATCCCTGTGCAGCTGGATGGAAGACAATATAACTATCTGCTTCCCTGTCTGAAACGGTGACTCTAAAGACAAGCAGTATGTGACCTGCAGGACCACAGCAGCCATGCTCCCTGGTGTATAAAATATCCATGTGCTCTTTAATACTGGTTCATTTTCCTTTTTTAACCTTCATAGAATCATAGAATCGCCTGGTTGGAAAAGACCTTAGGGATCATTGAGTCCAACTGTACCTGTCCACTATTAAACCAGATCCCTAAGCGCTTCATCTACACATCTTTAAAATACCTCCAGGGATGGGGACTCAACCACCTCCCTGGACAGGGAAAAAATGTGTTTTTCTTAATGCTGCTTTTCAAAGCTGCTGTATGTATCTCCTCCAAGGCGTGTTACAGGGCACAGCCAGCCCTGCTGGGCTTCAGTGGTCAATTTTTCTAGAGGACGCACCAGAAAACCTGTCTCTGACATCCCACAGCTGCCAGACTGAGATGATCCCGCACAGGCTTCAAATGCAAGCAAGCCAAGGTTCAGGAAGGAAGGTAATCATGGAATGATTTTGGTCAGAAGGGACCTCAAAGCCCATCTAGTTCCACTCCCCTGCCATGGGCAGAAACACCTCCCACTGGATCGTGGGGCTCAAAGCCCCATACAACCTGGTCCTGAACACTTCCAGGGATGGGGCAGCCGCAATTTCCCTGGGCAACCTGTGCCAGGGCCTCCTCTCCCTCACAGAAGAACATTTCTTCCTAAGATCTCATCTCAATCTCCCTTCTTCCAGCTTCAAACCACTCCTCCTCATTGTAATACTGGCCCTGGTTGTAAATTCTTCTGTGAGCAGTGGTTTTTACTCCTGTTTTGGTGGTACCAGAAGCAGGGCAAGCCTCCTGCAGCTGCTGTGCCATGACTGGTCATGAGGCCCTGGCCCAGGCTGTCCAGAGAAGTGGTGGTTGCCCCATCCCTGGAGGTCTTCAAGGCCAGGTTAGGTGGGGCTTTGAGCACCGTGATCCAGTGGGAGGTGTTCCTGCCCATGGCAGGGGGGTGGAACTGGATGGGATTGAGGTCCTTTCCAAACCAAACAATCCTACGGTTCCGTGATTCTATGTCCTGCACACAGCGGCGGTTGCTGGCTCAAGGTGGAGGGAGCTGCTGGTCGGATACCGCCTCAGGCCCGTGATCCCTCCATACCCACGGGCGAGGGGCGGAGCCGGGGGGCGGAGCGGAAAGGGAAAGCGAAAACGAAAACGAAAGCAGCAGTGCGCTCAGTACTCATGCACGGCACCGCAGAACCTGTGGAATCCCACTCTGCCCGGAGACCGATGACGTCTGGCAGTTCCGCGTTTTTATTGGCCGCATGGCCGGTCTCCCGCGTTCTGATTGGCTGCGCGCGGCGGCGTTCCAAAAGTCGGCGGGCGGGCAGGCGTGGGGGGGGCGCAGTTCGCGTCGGCAGCGGGGATGGCGCAGGTGGCGGCTGCTATCCTGGTGCTCATCGCACTGCTCGGCGTGGGGCAGGCGATGGGTGAGCGCCCGCGGAGAGGCTGGGGGTCTGGCACCGTTTACCGGGGGAGGGGGGGTCTGGCACCGATTACCGGGGGGGGGGGGGGGGGGTCGGTCTGGCACCGGTCACGGGGGGTGAGGGGCGTTGGCACCGGTTGCCGGGGGAGGGGGGTCTGGCATCGGTTACCGGAGGAGGGGGGGGGTGAGCTGTCTGGCACCGGTTACCGGGGCGGGGTGGAAGGCTAGCACAGGTTACTGGAGGAGATGGGGCGGGCTGACACCGGTTCCCGGCGGCAGGGGCCGGGGGGGTGTTGCGGGACCAGTTACCCACGGGACAGGGGGTGCTCAGGGGGGACGGTGCTGGTTTTTGGTGGCAGGGGTGTTGTGAGAAATCTGGTATTGGTATGAGTTGGGGTGAGGTACTGGGAGAGTCACAATACTGGTTACTGGTGGCGGTGAAGCTGGGACCCGGGACTACCCCATGGGGGTAGTGAGGGCCCTGGTGCGGCGGGGAGTGTATGCTGTGAGGGGTTCTGGACCGGTTCCTGGTGGGGAGGGGCTGCGAGGGTCCCGTGGCGACACCTGGGGGTCAGTCGGTGTCCACTGCAGCCCTGCCTCTCTGTGTCCCCTAGTTCAGACCCTGGAGGCACCGAAAGTGGAGGTGTATTCCCGTAAGCGTGTCGTTGAGGGTGAGGAGAACACCTTGAACTGCTTCGTGAGTGGGTTCCACCCGCCGCAGATCGAAATCACCCTACTCAAGAATGGGGAGCCCATGAGCGGGGTGACGTACTCGGACATGTCTTTCAACGACAAGTGGTACTTCCAGCGCCTGGTGTACGCTCCATTCAGCCCCAGGAAGGGCGAGATCTATGTCTGCAGGGTGGCCCACGCTGCCTTCCCAGAGCCGCGGTCCTACCAGTGGGGTAAGCTCTGCCACCCTTCATGTACAGGGGCCAGAGCTCACTTGTTTATATCCACAGTAGCTCTTTTCCCTTTTTCAGGAGAACTGGGTGCTATAATGGGTGGGTTTTGAAAATTTTGGGTGTAAAAGTAACTTTGGCTGCTGAAAAGGCAGGGTGGACTTGCCTGGCAAGAGAAGGGTCATGTGATTTTTGGCTTTGAATGTGACAAAAATAAAGAAGGACATAGTGAGGACAGATTGTGGTGACCCAGCCTGTGGCAACAAGGAGACAGCTGAGCAAAGGCAGCTCTGGTTACTGCACTGGGGCTGTTAGCGGGGATGGGCTCTTTGTCCCAAAGCCTAATTTTCTCCTCCTTTCTTGCAGATTCCGACTTCTAAGCCGTGTCTGGGATGATCATGGTGAGTCATGCTGACACTCCATGCCATGCTGGTAAGGGGAACATGGACTGGTCTTGGGAAGTTGGTAGCTTGCAGAGTTGAGGAACAGAAGCAAACGCCCCAAAACCATAAATATCTATAGTGTTGCTGCAGATTGGGAGCGGGGCTTCTCATTGCTCTTGCTATCTGCTTGTTTAGTGAGTTCTCAGCCATGCCTCGCCCACAGGAATCTCCTTTGCTGAAAAGATAGGAGCCCCTCCCCTCAGAGCAGAACTTCCCCGCATCTTTGGAATGTCTGCCAGATTTTGTTCAGAGGTGTCACATGTCCTCTAGTTCTTCTCCAGCCCCTGTGGTGCTGTTTCCTGTCTGCTGAGGGGGAAGTAGCCATACCTGGGAATCCCCATGAATGGGGAGGGGTGGTTGGGGGGTAGGCAGGCAGGCTGGTTAACACTGTGGCCAATAGCATATTAACCCTGTGGTAGGTGGTGTGTTGGCTCAGGAATGTGGGATTTGTGGGGCACAGACAGTACCTAGCTGCCAGGCCAGAGGCAATCCTGATTTTATTCACTGGTGTTTCATAGTTGGAATGCCTGGGGTTCTTCAGGCTCTCTGGGAGTATCCAGGCATAACCTGGATATGGATTTAGCAAACTGAAATTGACAGGGAAAAGAAAGTGAAAGCTCCCATAGCTTGGCTGAAGTCATTACAATGCTGGTTGAAATGCCCTAGCTATGCACCCTGGTAGAAGCTGGGTAATTATTAACTGCACGCAGGGCAAGCCTTTGGAAGAGCTCCCTTGGAATGCCCTCCACGCTGGTGCCAGGGCAGGGTGTGGGGTGTGCTGTGCCTGCACAGCAGGGTGGTCTGCAGCAGCTGTGGTAGGATATCAGTGTGGAGGTGAGGGATGGAGGTGGGGCACTGGTGACTTCGCTGAAGCCTGGGCTCTCTTGACTTTGCAGCTGGAGTTTCCTTTTGGAAAACACTTTTTTCCTAAAACAACTACAGCTGGCAGTGGGAACAGAGTAACTGATGCCAATCTCCTCGCCTTCACGCAGGTCTGATTGAATTCTGCCTTGCCATTCAAATCGCTTTGACCTTCTGCACTTTCTTCACATTCCACTTGTGCTTACAATGGAGAAGAACGATTGTTTTCACTGCAAAATTCCTGCTGTCCCCTGTGGTTACAATTACCTCTGTGAACCTGCTAGATTATGTTTCTGGCTTTCCCCACCATGGAATTAAAATACCAAGGCACTAAGGAAAGGAAATCTACGTGAAGGGTGTGTGGGCGCGCTTGCAGCAGTGAGGCACATAGCTGTTCTGTGTGTACAGCTATTGAAGCTGCCTTGACCTGGCTGTTGGGATGGAGGAGCTCCCATGTGAGCTGGATGGGGTGGTAATCACAAAAATTTGGGCTTTGCTGTGGGAGATCAGTCACACAATTTCCCACTGTTCCAAACTTGTGCATAAACCACCCCCCAAAAAGGACAGTGTTTTAAAACTCACTGCTCTGTTACAGCATCTGCTTTTTGTAGTGTTTTTAGCTGCAACCATTTTTGTTAAAACACCCTTTACCCGCTGTGAGGTGCAAGCCGGGCTGGTTTTGGGGCACATAGCTATAAATTACCGATTGAAAACTAATTTTAACTCTTCAGTGCTTGGAATTGTAAAGGATTTGTGTCTGAATAAAGTTGGAGGACTTTGAGGGAGTCTCTAAAGTATTTCTCTGAGTCACAGGACCACTTGAACTGACCTGCTGGCTGCTGGGTTGTGGGTGGATCTGGGGGTGGCGATACCATGCTCACGTATGCTTTTGTTTTCCTGCTGCAAAAGTGCAGGAAGCTTTTCCATTAAAAAAAAAAAGTAAAAGGAGTTAATGGTTTATGTGGGATGTGCTTGACCACAGGCTCCTGAGGGGAAAACACAAGATTTAAAAAAACAAGGGATGAAGTAACCTTGGGGGCACTGGGTCTGATCTGTATGAGATGAAAAGGAGCAATGGGTAGGATGTGGTGTCTGCTTCCATAGGGAGAACTCCTGCTGCTGCTTTTCAGGGTGTGTGGAATAAGGCTAGGCTGAGGGAAAGCTGAGATGCCTGCTGGTGGCCATTGGCTTCTGCTTTTCTCTTCTGCCAGCGGCTAACCCCATGGGAAGCCCTGATTTGGCTGCATTTCTGCCATGCCTTGGGGCTTTGGTGCTTCCCAGAGAGGGTGCTGGGATACAGAATCCTGCTTTAGTTTTATGGAGAATTCGTCACAATGACGCACTGCCTTGGATCAGCAGTCCCCTCAGTGCAATGTCTGCACGTGTGAACAGGAAATCCTGGCTTTTGATTTTGAGGGATCTGGGCTTGTTTGATAGCTTTTTTCCATTAAACCACATTTTCTGTGATGTACAAGAATAACAACTGTCCTGTGCAAAGCTCTGGCTTTGCTTGGAAAGATGTTTACCTCAAAAACAAATCCTTTGTTACACATGGTGCTTTGCTGGGATGAAGGGAGCAGTGATGTGGACTGTGCTCACCAGAGGAGCATTCAGACTGGAGAGGTGGGAATGTTACAGCTGGGTGGTCAGAGAAAACACTGGTGAACCAGCATGAGACAGCAGGACTCCCTGGAGCCACTACACAGGCCCAGCCTGCAATGCCAGCCACAGTCCGGAGAGCAGCCAGGCATCGTGCTGGACCCAGGGGTGCTCCCCTTGCCGTGGAAGATGGTCCACGAGGGAGGAAGAGGTTTCGGCTTCTCCAGAGAACAGCCTGCTGCTAGAACCCAGGGTGGCTTGAGTCACAGAACATGTCCTGGCTTCCTCTGATCACAAAGAGCCACCAAAGCACCTGCCACCGCCTCGGCTTAACTGTACCATAATGGCTGCGTGTGTCACATCAACAGGAAAACCTCATCCCGGTTAGGAGATGAGTGAAGGCGACTGTAGAAGCCAAAGTGGTTGTGGTGCCATGGGACGACTACATCTCCAAGGGGAACTTACATCAATGTCTTCCCGCACCAGGAAGTCTCTACCCTGATTGCATCTGTGGGCTTTTTGTGGTATTTCTTAGGAAATATTCTGATGGCTTATTCAAAAATCCCCTCTCTCGGAGAGGACGTGTGCCAGTCCTGGTGGCTGGCGGCTTGTGATTCACGACTGAATTCCAGGGCCCTTCTGTGTTTTACTGTGCATCCTGGGATTTCAGCTTGTGTAAAAACTTGATGGAAAACAAGAATCCAAGGCCAGGAGTTTCTGCCTCACTTTTAAGTACTGCTGACACCTAATTTTCTTCACTGACAGAATGGTGAAGCCCTGGCAGAGGCTGTCCAGGGCAGTGTTGGAGTCCCTGTTCCTGGAGGGGGTCAAACACCGTGTGGCAGTGGCAGCCGGGGACAGGATTTAGTAGGCACAGTGGGGTTGGACTGACGGTTGGACTGGGTGAGCCAAGAGGGCTTTTCCAACCTCAATGACTCTATGATTCTATATTCAGTATGTGCCCTTGGACATCTTCCAGGATACACAGAAAACCCGAGCATGAAGGAGACTAGGTTGAGTTTGGCTGTGTGTCTCCCATGTGTCCTTCTGGGCTGGGCTTCGTAGAGTCATGAAATCATTTGCTTAGAAAAAACATTTGAGATCACGAAGTCCCAACTGTACCTGTGTACTGCTGAAGCACATCCCTGAGCACCTTGCCTGCCCGACTTTTAAATCCCTCCAGGGATGGAGACTCAACCACCTCCCCTGGGCAGCCTCTGCCAGTGCCTGAGATCCCTTTTGGTGAAGTAATATATCCAATCTAAACCTCCTCTGGCACAATTCAAGGCCATTTCCTCTTGTCCCATCCCTTGTTCCTTGGGAGAAGAGACCATCACTCACCTCACCACAACCTCGTTTCTCGGAGTCGTAGAGAGTGATGAGATCTCCCCTCAACCTCCTCCAGGCTAAACAGCCCCAGGGCCCTCAGCCACTCCCAGAACCCCTGGGCTCAAGACCCTTCCCCAGTTTCATTCCCCTTCTCTGGAAGTGCTCCATCCCCTCAATATCGTTCTTGGATTGAGAGGCCCAAAACTGAACCCAGGATTCGAGGTGCAGCCTTCCCAGTGGTGAGTGCAGGAGGATGATCCCTTCTCTGCCACTGCTGGCCACGCTGTTTATGATACAGGCCAGCATGCCAGACTAGCCCTGTATTCCCCAGGTTTGGTGCCCACACACGGCCTGTCGGGATGGTTTGTTCCCTCTGCAGCACAAAACACCCGCCAACTGAAGGGGACAGGGTCTGGCAGGTTTTTCCATTACCTAGGGAGAGCTTAGCCAGAGAGTATTGCCATGGGAGCTCGTTCCCACCTTGGGACTGAGGGATAGTCAGTGTGAAGCCTTCTGGAGAAGAAAGAAGAGATTCAGACAATGGCGTGGGGCAGCAGATGCAGAGGGGACTGAGACTGTTGGATGCTGCTCAAATCTGCCAGTGCCTTCTCCTGGGCAAGCCACCAACGGATGCTGTCTCCTCCCTGCCCTTGACTTCTACCTTCTCTATTCCAGGGTGACACTGACACAAGAAGTAGTTACTATTACAAAAATGCAATATTTTGATTTACATTGAAATAGAATTAAGTTCTGTCTAAGTAACTATGTTTTTTGAAAATTAGACACACATCAGATGTCCCTCTGATAGCATCTTTTCTTTATAGTGTGCTTTTTTTTTCAAATAGTGCTTTTTCCAGACGATACTGTTCAAAGGATGTCTTTCCTTATCTAAAATACAGTGTCACTTGGAGAACTGGCTCCAAAGCTCCAGTTAGCAGAGATTTGGCTGTTGTGAGGTTCATAATAAACTTAAAATTAGTTCTTGGAAAGTTATAGAATATGCATAAGATTTCTGGGAAAGAGTATACATGTGCATGTAAGTGGGAAATACATTCTATACCAGCTCGTGTCATTATGCATGATTGATGGAAATCATTCCCTCAGGCATCCGGTGCTGAAATAAAGGATGCAGCTTTCTAAAACTCAGAAACGAGTCTTGGAGAGTTTATTTGCCGGCAATTTCAGTATCAACACCACCTGGGCAGAGCTGTGGAGGGTTTCCAGCGGGAGCTGCACAGCGACACACCTGGAGACCGATATCTGAGTCCTGGCCAGCCAGGGCCACCTGCGGCTGGTGTGGGACACTTGCTGCTGGTGTGGGGCACCCGCTCACTGCGTGGGGCTGCTGGTATGGGGCACTCAGTCCTGGTGTGGGGCTGGTGGTGTGGGGCACCCACTGCTGGAGTGGGGCACCCAGTCCCGGTGTGGGGCACCCACTGCTGGAGTGGGGCACCCAGCCCTGGTGTGGGGCACCCACTGCTGGAGTGGGGCACCCAGTCCCGGTGTGGGGCACCCACTGCTGGAGTGGGGCACCCAGTCCCGGTGTGGGGCACCCACTGCTGGAGTGGGGCACCCAGCCCTGGTGTGGGGCATCCACTGCTGGAGTGGGGCACCCAGTCCTGGTGTGGGGCACCCACTGCCGGTGTGGGGCGCCTGCTCCCGGTGTGGGGCACCCACTGCTGGTGTGGGGCACCCAGCCCTGGTGTGGGGCACCCACTGCTGGTGTGGGGCACCCAGCCCTGGTGTGGGGCAGCCGCATCAGTGTCGGGGCCGCCCGCTCCCTCTCAGGGATCTTCCCGCCCGCCGCGCTCCCGCCGCGCTCCCGCCGCGCTCCCGCCGCGCTCCCGCCGCGCTCCCGCCGCGCTCCCGCCGCGCTCCCGCCGCGCTCCCGCCGCGCTCCCGCCGCGCTCCCGCCGCGCTCCCGCCGCGCTCCCGCCGCGCTGCCCCTCAGGCTGCTCCCTCTGCCCGTCGGGGCCTCCCTGCCCGCAGCCCTCGGCTCCCCCGCGATGTTCCGAGGCCGCCGCGCCTGGTTCTCGCAGAGCGTCAGCCCTGGCCCGCGGGAGCTGTGGGGTGAGGGGTCCTGCCGTGGAGACACTGGACACGGCCCCATCCACGGAGCAGAGCGGCGGGGACGCGGCCCCCCCACCCCTCAGTGGGGCAGAGGAACAGGGACACGGCCCCCCCACCCCTCAGTGGGGCAGAGGAACAGGGACACGGCCCCCTCATCCCTCAGTGGGGCAGAGGAACAAGGACACGGCCCCCCCACCCCTCAGTGGGGCAGAGGAACAGGGACGCGGCCCCCCCACCCCTCAGTGGGGCAGAGGAACAGGGACACTGCCCCCCCACCCCTCAGTGGGGCAGAGGAACAGGGACACTGCCCCCCCACCCCTCAGTGGGGCAGAGGAACAGGGACACTGCCCCCCCACCCCTCAGTGGGGCAGAGGAACAGGGACACGGCCCCCTCACCCCTCAGTGGGGCAGAGGAACAGGGACGCGGCCCCCTCACCCCTCAGTGGGGCAGAGGAACAGGGACGCGGCCCCCTCACCCCTCAGTGGGGCAGAGGAACAGGGACACAGCCCCCTCACCCCTCAGTGGGGCAGAGGAACAGGGACACAGCCCCCTCACCCCTTAGTGGGGCAGAGCAGTGGGGACAGAGCCCTCTCTGTGGGTCAGAACCCCTCGGGGACACGACCCCCTCACCTCCCAGCCCTACAGAACCACAACCAGCCCCAGCACCCGGCTCCCATACTGGGCCCCTCGGAGCCTTGTTGGGTTGGAGATGTGTCAGATTGGGGACGTGTTGAGTTGAGGACATGTTGGATTGAGGACGTGCTGGGGCACCCACCTTCTCTTCACCCCTTTTCCCGCAGTGGCTGGTGGTGGGGTGCTGGCCCACTGGCGCGATGCCGAGTTCCTCTTCAGCAGCAACGCCGCACACCCGGACACCCGCAGGTGAGCTCCGTTGCCCCACGTTCCGCCATGCTGGCAGCACCTACCTTGCTTGGGAGACTTTTTCACCTTGAGCCCTCTCCAGAGAGAAACATCAATGAGGGCGTGGATAACAGCTTTAATGTGTTTGATGTGCAGTATTTAATGGGTGCCAACATCCTCTAAACATCGGGGTGGGGGGGTGGGGGGGTGGTGTGTGTGTGTGTGTGTGTGTGTGTGTGTGTGTGTGTGTGTGTGTGTGTGTGTTTAGTAAGGCAACTGGTATGGATCTGCCAGGATTTTGCTGCTTAGGGGTGCCTGAAAAATCACCCCCATGCTAATCCACACACAGAAAAAGCAGAAAAGGGATGCAAAAACTGCTTGTGTGAGGCTGCCTTAACACTGACATAAATTAAACCAATTGCACTGCTTTTCTTGCTTCCTGGAAAACTCAAAAAAACAGAGGTGATGCCATCCCCAGGGAGGGAACCAGGTGCGAAAAAGCCAGGACAATTTGACTCGGAAAGCAAGTGTAGGGGTGAAAACAGCTGGAAAAGGGTTGAACTATTCTTTTTCTTCTGCTTCCTTGACACAATCCAAGCTCAAGAGCCCTTGTACAAATGTAAGGGAAGGCCATTCGGGATCTTCCTTGGACAAGCGGATATGCTGATATATTCAATATCACATAAATATCTTTATGGAAAAGGGAACCACAATGTTTCCTCATGGTGCTCACCAGCAGGCTTTGCTGGGCTGGGCTCAGCAGCTGCTTTTTGAAGCACACGATTGCTTCAAACTGGCTTAGATTTTTAAAATCTTTCAGCCACCCACTCCGGCAGGGGAATCCCAAGGAACATGGAGTGTTCCTTCCGCCACAGCCTCCCACCCAACTGGCTGGCTCCCCCAGGCAGAGTGGTTCATGATTATCATGATTATTCAATGTCTGTCTACAGGTTATTCCATGGGAAAACCATTATCCATACTCTTAAACATGACAGACAACACTGAATTCCCCTCCAAGGAGGATGGTGAATGCTTGAGCATACCTCATCACTAATCCTAGCGCTGCTGCTGTGTGGGGACTGTGCTATAAGCCTGAGCAGGACCAGTAGGGTCAAGAACAAATAAATAACATCACATTTCTCCTGCTCCATGAGGAACCGGTCTCTCGAGAGCTGGTTGTGGAGTCCATTTAGTCCCTAAATAAAATTGTGTACCTGATCCGGGCTGCTGGCATCCAGAGATGCTGGCAGCCAGGATTTTAATGGGATGCTGCTGGCTGAGTCTCATAGTTAGAAAATTAGGTCCTTTTGGTGAAGACATCGGAGCAAGTCAGGTCTAGTGACAATATCCCTTCAAACTCTTTGTTCTGTTTTTTTTCCTTTTTTTTTCTCCCAGGCTTATCTTTGGAAACTGTCTCTTTTTCTCTTGCAGAATACACGAGAGCCACAATTACGTGGAAGGCAGAGCTACGGTCTTTCATTCCCGATTCCTCTCTGCATGGGCGAGCTCCAGTGCACAAGAGAAGGCATCGGTGGCTCTGGGCCACTTCATCCTGCCACCCGCCTGCCTGCAAGAAGGTTGGAGGGAAAAATCCATCAGGGCTTGGCTCCCTGGGGCCTCCCCTGTGAGTGGAGCCTTTGCTTGCACCCTGAAGGGGTGCAAGCAAGGACCTCCAGGGACTTCTGCCCTAGGAGGAGGGAATTCCCTTCTTCCTCCCAGGAGGCAGAGGATGCACCATCTGTTATGGAATCATGGAATTGTTTGGGTTGGAAGGGACCTCAAAGCACATCCAATTCCAAACCCCTGCCATGGGCAGGGACAACTCCCACTGGATCAGGGGGCTCAAAGCCCCATCCAACCTGGTCTTGAACACCTCCAGGGATGGGGCAGCCACCACTTCTTAAGACAACCTGTGCCACGGCCTCCCCACCCTCACAGGAAAACATTTCTCAATCTCCCCTCTTTCAGCTGAAAACTATTTTTCTCTCATCCTGTCCCTGCACTCTCTAATCAAGAGCCCTACCCCAGCTTCCCTGGAGCCCATTTCAGTACTGGTGGTTGCTCTAAAGTCTCCCTAGGGCCTTCTCTTTTCCAAGACGAATAACCCCACCTCTCTCAACCTGTCCTCATACGGGAGGCACTTCAGGCCTCAGTTCATCTCCATGGCCTCCTCTGGACTTGCTTGAGTAGGTCTGCGTCTGTAATGCTGAGGGCTTCAGAGCTGGATGCAGAACTGGTGTAGAAGGAAGAATCTCCTCCCTCGCCTTGCGGTCCCACTGCTTTGGATACAGCCCAGCCTATGTTTGTGCTTGCGATTGCCCTGACTCAGGTTCAGGACCTTGCACTTGGCCTTGTTGAACTCCATGAGGTTTGGATGGTCCCACCTCTCAAGCTTGCCCAGGTCCCTCTGGAACCATCCCTTCTCTCCAGCCTGTAGACTAGTCCTCACAGCCTGGTGTCGTCAGCAAACTATGAGGGTGCCCTCAATCCCACTGTCCATGTCCCTGACAAAGATGCTAAACAGCACCGGTCCCAGTACAGAATCCCAAGGGACACCGCTTGTCACCGTTCTCCACTTGGCCATTGGCCATTGTGTTGCACCAGCGCACAGTGCTGAGCAGGGCCTTGTGTGGGCAGCAACTGCCGCAGTCTCATTATTTGCTGCTCTCATAATCCGTTTGTGTTTTGTTCACAGCAGAAATCAGAAGGAAAATCGGCTGTTTTATTTGGGAGCAGGTGGACGATTCCATTGCAGAACAGGTAAGATGGGAAATTCGTACCACAGGAGGTAGAGCTTAAAAAAACACCGGTTGTGTGAATTCCAGGGAGCCTGGTTTGCATCCCAACCCTCAGCCCAAACACAGGAGCTGATCTTCCTGTGTCTGCTGTGTTGTGTCCCTTCCAGTGCGACATCCCAGGGGACAGCACCCACCTGAGTGCAGGATGCGCAGGACAGACTTTACCTCTCTCCCAGGAAGACGCCCAGCCTCCCCAGCACACCCTTCTGGAGCCGCCAGTTGCCAAGGTCCGAACTCAGCCCTTCCGTGCAGCCTTTTCCTTCTCTGTGCAGCTCTGAGCCGCAGCCTGCTCTCCTCTAGGAGCAACTGCTCAATACGTGGGAACAAACACTGTCATTAGATTTACATTTCACTTTATATTATGCTTGAAATCACAGAATATCCTAAAAACACAGCACTCTCAGAGTACATCTCCAGGGTTTTGCAGGGTACCCAGGGCACAACTTTAACTCTGCTCTGTCTTCACGCTTACAGCCCAGTGAAAATTTGCTGGATGGGCTGGAGGCGGAGGGAAGAGACTGGGAGGAAGAAGCGGAGAAGAATGTGCTAGACCTGGCTGAAAGGTATCATCCTGCCTTCAGTGGTGGGATTTGGATACACCCCCACATTTCAAGACAGGAAATGCACAGGAAATAACAGGTTTTTTTCTCCCTATATACAGCAGTGAGGAGGAAACAGGCTCTGGAGTGCCTTCCCAGCGGGAATTTCCATACCGTGCCCTCCAGGAATACCCGGTGAACAACATGGTGACAGGTAATGCATGGACACCATGGCTGTGAGTGAAGCAGTGACCTCTGTGTGCTCCTTGCTTCCTGCTGGCAAATACAGCAAGGAGAATGCTGTGGGTGCCATTGGAACTGCTCCCATTCCATCATCCTTGTTTCGTTGGAGGACATCAGGGTTACCCCCACACTTTCCCTTCGTAGGTTATGCCTCTGCTCGCAACATGAAGAAATACGTTGGAGAGATCAGATATTTCATTCCCGGTACCTCAGGCTACGAAGTGCATTGGATTCAGAATGAAATTGACCTTTACTCTGACAGGAAGACCAAAACAAAGAGAAAATTGTGAGTAACGGGGCTGCTTCCATCAAAACTTAAAAAGGAGCTGCTACAGTTCTTGTGTTTGGGAATTCAATCCCACAGTTAGGATGCTGGGATGCCTCCTTGCTCCCTCTCCAACGGTTATTTTAACCCAGTGTTCTCCCATGTTTTAGTTAAACCGTGAAGAGATTGGTGGCATCAAGCTGCCAGTTCTGAGTTAAATCCCCGCTGTACGTGGGGGTTGATAAATTATTCCTACTTGGCTTATCCCAACAGCCGCTCCGTGTGTTTTGCGTGTATTGAATTACCTGGCTACGCTCGCTGTGAACTTTTTTCCTTAACTAAGTAAAAGAAATTCCATAGGAAAATCAAATACATATATTTTTTCCTGAAACACAAATCCTTTGTCTTATTTGTGGAGGAGGAATCAAGGTGTGGCTGCCAACAGCAGTTTTCCTTGGAAGAACACACGTAAGTCTCCTTATGTGAAGTCACCCCTCAGCACAGCCGCTCCTGCTCACAGGTGGGGCTTGGTGCTGCTGGAACTGGGAGGGAAAAGCCAGGGACCTTCACCTGGCTGGGGTGCCCAGGAGCTGCCAACTCAGTGCTGGATGAGACCAACAGCCAAAGTGGAAACCTGCCGGTCTCCTTGGCACAGTTTTGGGGGCAGGGCTTAGCCCCAGAACTCTCATCCCTAGGGAAGCTGCTGGATGGAGACATGGTGGGGGCAGGACAGAACCAAGCCCACCAAGGCCTGTCTCTATGGGGAGCTCCTGGCCCAGACACAGTGCTCTGCTCAGCCCCAGTCCCTCCCTCACAAGGAAGCCAGTGACTTTTTCCCCTTCATTTCCCCATTTAAGTGACCAAGACAGACAGGAAAAGCAACTTTTAATTCAAGCACAGTGTGACCCCTGTGCTGTCCGCTCAGAGGCACAGGCAACACTGGGAGGCACTGAAGGCAAGGAGCATTTCATTGTTCTCTCCTGGCCATGTAGTACCAGAGCCTGTGGAATAACAGCCTTCCACCCCTTCAGCAGCCAGGGAAGAACCCAAAAAGGTGCCAGCAAAGCCAGCTGCGCAGAGCCCTCCCCACACTCTGACACTGCTTGGAACCAGCCCCCCGTCACCCCCATGGACGTGGTTCCAAAGACCAGGCAGGCCAAAACGGTTTCCCACTGTTTATTGGAAAAGCAACAGACAGCGACCGGCTCAGAGCGCTCCTCGCGGCGTTTTGAAATTCATCCCCACTGTGGGCTGTGTCACCTGCAGGTTAGACAGGCTGCCAAAGTCCTGGAAAACAGCAAGGATTGGGATTAGTCACACTGCCCTGCCCACTGTTTGGCAGGGGTAGAAGTGGATTAACTCCCCAGAGTAGGAAGGATGAAGGTGCTGCAGCGGCACGAAGAAGGGTCTATGTCTCCCTAAAGAAGGGGGGACGACCACCCTGCTCAAGAGATCAACTTCTCCATGGGAAATCTACTCTTTTTATGGACAAACTCAAGTCCACCTCTGCCCAGTGAGGCTGGGAACAGCACCCTGGGATGCTGTGGGAAGAGGGAGCATAAGGAGCACAGCTCCCTGCCTCTCCTCTCCTAAGAGCTGCCTGGGAACTGATCCGCCTGCAGGTCCCAGGGCCCTCTGGAATGAGCACGGAATCCTTAAGCCGACAGCACCCAGTCCATCCAGCTGTGGGAGCACAGCTGGAGTCACTCACCAGGAGCTTCAGCATTTCCTTGGTGTCCGGGTCTACTTCAATGATCTCCTGGTCAAGGGCAGAGACCTGCAGAAGGAAGACATACAGACACAGTGTGACAAGGCCCCACACCCACACTGTGGTCCTGTCCCATCACAAACAAGACCCTGCTGCCCATCATGGAGCTCCAGCAATGGAAACAGTCAGGAGGACCCGAAAAGAGTCTAGCTCTCTGGGGCCATGCAGGGAGAAGAGCCTCTCTCACAGCAAGACCTCAGACACCCAGGGCTGAACCAGCACGAGGAAGTGCCAGGATTTGGCCACAACCACACTGGGTCCTGCGATCACCAAAACCTGCACTCATCCTGCCACAAATCCCCAGAGCCAGAGTGCTGCTGGGCCAGGCAGCAATCCGAGTGACTACCTGGGCTGACCCAGCTGCAGCACCTGAGATCTCCTGCTCTCCAACCTCAGAGCAAACCTCCTCCAGCCCTCCCTCGACCCTACACTGGCATCTCCACATGCCTCCTTCCCCAGAAGGTGACACTGTAAGGAACTGGGAACGACTAAGGCTTAGCTAACGCTGTATCCCACTACAGCATGGACACTCCTTCCCCGTGTGGGGTCCCTTGCAGGAATGACTTCTCCCACTTGCACCTCATCCTGTCTGCAAAACTTAGCTGTAAGGTCACTATGGAAAACACACGGACAGTCCCCCTTGCTGGTTTCTCTGAGCCTCCCACACCAGCACTGGGCTGACACCGGTGTGCACAGGTGTCTGTGTGGGATTCTGTATTGAGCTGCCTGTGGTTCACACATCATTCCCAGTCTCCAGGAGCCACAGAGTGGAACCTGGTCTCCTAGGAGCTGTGTCACCTCACCCCAGGCTAGTCACAGAGCAGGGGGTGGGACTCCAGATGGGGGGAATTCCCTGAATATAAAGCTGTCTCACCGTACTGCCGCAGCTCCCGACCCCTGCCATCCTGCCTGCTCCTCTCAGACCATCTCAGACCTAAAATAACCTTCCCCAGAACCAAACCCCGGCACCAGCAGTTTGGGAGAGCAGAGGGAACAGAACTGAACAGCTCTGTGCAGCATGGAAGCCAGTGACTCCACCAGAGTCGTGATCTGGAAGAGGGGTGGGATGCACTGTCTGAAGGTTACAGGGTTTGGGAGGGATGTGATCAAGCCCACCAAACAGGGCAATGCTCTCAGGGTGCCTCCTCCTGCACTATCCATGACCAGGTCACACGTGAACCTCCAGACCCTTGCAACTGTAAGTCCAAGAAGGGAGGGGGCTTCATCAGTTCCCTCCTATCAGCGGCACCCACTGTACTGCAGGTTTTAAGCCACTCTGAGGTATCTTCCTGCATCCCATCCAGTTATATTTTCCTCAAGTTAGAGGAGAATCGAGGCAGCAGAGTCAAAATGCAAAAAGGCAGCTTTTCCTCCTGCCCAGGCAGCAGTTTTTGAAGGAGAGCCCAGACTGGCCAAAATCTGCCCCAGCCTTCCTGGCCACAGGCCCTCCTCTGCTCCTCCTGCCTGTTCTCCAGGCAGGACAGACAGACGGATGCTATTCCTAAAATGGGCACTCGAGCGCAGCCAGAGCCTCACCTCAGGAACGTAGTTGTCCCTCCTCTCCCTCTCCTCCTCCTGCAGTTTGATGGAGATGCCTCGGACAGGTCCCCTCTGAATGCGCTTCATCAGGTGGGTGACATACCTGGGGGACACAGGACCTTCCAGTCCAGGGCTCCCAAAATTGCACCAGGCTGAGGGGAAAGAGCCCTCACTGGAAGCCCAACATGTCCCACCACTGACTCTTGCCAACCTCATCCCATCGACCCCAGCATTGTCTCACCACTGACTCTACCACCACCAGTCCTGGGCGTTGTCCCACCACCGACCTGATAACACCCCATCACGAATATCCCACTGCTGCCCCTATCCTAGCACTGTCCCCATGCCACTACCAATATCCCACCACTGACTCCAGCCCCATCTCATCACCTCTGTCTCACCAATGCCCCCATTCTGGGGAGGAATGGGGCGCGGGATATGTCCGACAGCACCAGGGTCTGGGCGGGATGGCCCCCCAGACACGGGGAGGCTCTCGCACTGCTCTCCCTGCACGATCAGTGACCACGCCACAGCACAGGCTGTGGTCCATATGGAGTGCAGGAGTGTCCTCCCCTTTCCCCCTACTGCCCCCGCGCCACCCGCTCATCCTGTGCCCCCCTCGAGTCACATCGTGCTCCCGCCTCACCCCGCGATGCTTGCCGTGAGCCCCTCACCTCGCCCCATCACCCCCGCTTCCATCCATGTCCCCGCCTCACCTGGGCCCCCCATCCCATGCCCCCGCCTCTCCTCACGATCCTTGCCTGAGTCCCCCACCTCGCCCCACGTCCCCTCCCATCCCGTGCCCTCCCCATCCCGCCCCTCACCCCGCGATCTTGTTGCGCAGCTTCTTGCTGGGGATGATGGCGATCTCCTCGCACACGCGCTTGTTGGTGTGGAAGTCGTTGCCCAGCCGCGTGTAGTACTTCTCGATGATCACCCGCGCCGCCTTCTTCACCGTCTTCGTCCGGACGCGTCCCTGCGAGGGCGGAGGCGGCGGCAGCTCCGATCAGGTCCGCGCCTGGAGCCGGCCCCTCCCTGCCCTCCCCCACCCGCATCCCGCGCCCCCCGCGCCCGCCCCGCTCCCCCCCGCGCCCCGCAGCCGCCCAGCGCCGCGGGTGGAGCGGCCCCTGCGGCGGATGGCGGCGGATGGCGGCGGGGCCTACACCCACCATGTCGGCGGCGGCCGCGGAAAGAGAGCAAGGGACGGCGGGAGGCGCGCGGGGCCGCCGGGAGCGCGCGGTGCGACCAGCGCCCCCCAGCGGCCGGGAGGACCCGCGGCAGCGCTCGGAGGGGGCGTGGGGGCCGGAGAGATCCGCCAGGTGTCAGCGCCCGCCTGCCCCCACTCCCCCGGAACCACAGAATCGTTTGGTTGGAAAAGAGCTTTAAGATCACGAAGTCCCATTGGGCCTGTCCAGTACCGAACCATCCCTGAGCACCAGCGATGGGGACTCCACCGCTGCCCCGGGCAGCCTCTGCCTGGGCCTCACCGCTCTCTCAGTAATGTTTCCCAATATACAATCTAAACTTCCCCTGGCACAACTTAAGGCCTCTCATCCCATCCCTTGTTCCTTGGGAGAAGAGACCAACACCCACCTCCCTCCAACCTCCTTTCCAGGAGTTTCAGAGAGCAATGAAGTCTCCCCCTCAGCCTCCTGTTCTCCAGGCTAAACAGTCCCAGGACCCTCAGCTGCTCCCAGAACCTCTGGGCTCCAGACTTTTCCCAGCTCTGTTCCCTTCTCTGGACACACTCCAGCCTCTCACTGCCCTCCTTGGAATAAGTGGCTCAAAACTGAGTCCAGGATTCGAAGTGCAGCCACCCAGCGCTGAGTGCAAGGGGAAGATCCCTCCCCTGCTCCTACTGCACCACAGCTGATTCAAGCAAGGATGCTGCTGGCCTTCTTTGGCCAACTGCTGGCTCATGTTCAGCCACTGTCAACCTGCACCCCTAGAGCCTTTTCCACCTGGCAGCTTTCCAGCCCCTGTTCCCCAAACCTGGAGCATTGCATGGAGTTGTTGTGACCCAAGTCCAGGACTCAGCACAGTGCCTTGTTGAATCTGATCGTATTGGCCTTGGCCCATGGATCCAGCCTGTCCAGGTCCCTTTGCAGAGCCTTCCTGCCCTCCAGCAGATCAACACTTCCTCCTGGCTTAGTACCATCTCCAACCAGGGGCAGATCCAGCACTGGCCTCAGAATCCTCAGCACCATTCTGCTCCCCCAGACTGGAGCTATGGAGGCAGCTTTGGGGGGGCACAGGTGCCCGAGGCAGCGTCAGCCAGGACCAGATCAAGCGCTGACAAAGGAACAGGCCAAGCCCCCAGAAACTCACAGCACCCCTAGGAGGGCAGAGCTCCCCACAACACCATCACCATCCCAAAGTGACAAGGGGTAGCCACCCTCAGGGGTGCAAAGCTACTCCCCACAACAGGGGGAAGGAGGAGTGAGGATGAAGCCCAGGGTCATAGGACACCCATGGGTGCCCACTCTGCACAGCTCCACTGCACTCTAAGTCCTGCCCAGCCCTGTGAAGCCCCTCCAGACAGCACCCCTGTAGCCCATCCCCACCAAACAGCCCAGTAGGGGAGGGTGGGCCACCCCAATTAACCTAATTAACTAGCTGCTTAAGTAGGGGAGCTCCAGCTGGAGCCTGGCTGCTCTCCCAGAAGGTCCCAAAGGCTGGGCTGAAAGAGCCTCTGGTAATTGGTATCTAAAAACAGCCCCTCACAACACCACCAGCCACTCCCCACAGCATCTGTACATTCCCCACTGCATCTGCTCCTCCAGTCATTTCACCAACCCAGCCCTCCCAGGCCACAGAGATCCGTAAAGGAAGAAAGGAGCTGGAGAGAGCAGGGTTTTTTGCTGCAACGTGTTTATTATGTGCCAAAAACTACACCACAGCTTACTCCACGCATCTGTAGGAGAGTGCAGTCTTGCCTGCATATACTACAATGAGGTAGAGACTTCACACACAGCTTCACGAAACCCCACAAAGAGCAGCTGGGATTATGCAACAATGCAACATCAGCTCAGCAGGAAAAAAAAAGGAGAAATTATGACACTGGTTCTTTGGCACACAGCTTCCGATAGAGGGGAAAGGCAGAAAAATAAAACAACACTAATCAAAGCTCTCAAATCCCAGCAGCAGCATTTCAGTTGACTGCACTGTTGCTCTGTACGTTTCGTAAAGGAAAGGAAAAGTACTTGTCCCCTCTAAGAGAAAGGGCTCCTGTGAACCTTCATCTGCCGGCCGGCAGGCAGCCCTTTTTTAGCTACAAAAGAAAAGGTCAGTCCTGTGACTTCATGTGATTAAAAACCTCTATCAACCCCTCCCTTAAGTGCAACTTAAAAAAGTGCAACAAACTATTTAAAACTATGTACAGCAGCTCAGAGATCGATTATCCGGTCCAGTTCTGAATTCAAAAAAAGCCTGTCCTGCTCTGTTGCGAACCCCTCGGTTTCCAGCTCCCCACCAGCAGCCCCCAGACACAAACTGCAGTAATGTTAAAAGCTGCCAGGAAAGAAAAAATCTCTCATTTCAAACGACTTAAAAACTGTTTAAGAGTGTAAAAAGGAACTGGTAAAAACCCTCGAGCGTAAAATATGAAATATGATTTGGTTTAAATGAAGAGCAAAGTCTCCTTGTTGTTACAGTAAAAAACGCCAGCTGAACATCCAGTTTATGCCGTTCAGGTGGGGGTTAAATGAATGGAAAGGCACTGTATGGCAACGGCAAAGAAATGGAGCCATGAGACCTGCATCATCACCACCAGTATTGCAAGGAATGTAAAAAAGCGCCTTTAATAAATAAAAAAACCTAGGGGAAGGCATCTGCAAAAACACCTTCTCAACACGTGGCCCTTTTTTGTGTGGTTTTTTTTTGCTTCTTGTCAGCAAACTAGGAACCAAAGTCTGGGAACTGCGGAATCACATGAGGGGCACTCCCCCCCTCAGAAACCCCCAAACCAAACCCGACAAAATTCACTGTGCATTAGTGCAGAAACAAAAAGACCAGCAAGTGCAAACGTGAATGTAATTTTTCCCCGTTAGTCCTCAGGAAGCGCGATCCCAGCCTGGGTCTGGCCCAGCAGGCACGCTCGTGCGCTCTCCACTCGGCAGGGTGACAAAAAGGACTTTCTCCTGCGCCAGCAGCAGCCCTGGAGCCACAGCAGCCTCTTTAGCTGGAGTCCCTGTTCTTCTGGTTGCGCATCAGCGGGCGGTGGTGACGCAGGACCTCCATAGAATGCTGCCAGTGCCAGCAGGAGCGGCAAAAGTACTTGAAGCAGATCTGTGAGGAGAGCAGAGGCAACACCATGGGTCAAGGGCTTCCAGAGGAGGCAAATGGACACCACCAGGGAACCAGAATTCCTTCCCTCCCATGCTTTGCAGCCCACCAGCCTACGTATCATTGAAGGGAATTCCAGCAATGCCACCTGCAGGCATGTTGCACTGGGGCTGCCAGCATGTTGCACTGGGCTGCCAGCATAGTTCCTTTTACAGAGGTTTGAGAAATGAAGATCTGGGCACTGGGCAGAAGCAGCCAGGGCTGAAACCTGGGCAGGGACAGGCTCTGCCAGTGCTCCCGCTGCCACCTCTCCCAGCTGAACAGGGCACACTGCTGCTCAGCTCCCACTGAATCATAGAATTATCTGTTTGGAAAAGACCTCCAAGATCACTGAAGCTCTGCAGGAAGCTGCCAGACTTTGGCCAAGCTCCTTTGCCCTCTGCGAGCACAGATCAGCCAGAGTCCCGATGTTTTGGGCAGCCCTGGGACCAGCCACAGGATAAAAGGCTGCACCTCCTTGGGGAGGAGGCGCCTGTGTGCGGCAGCTGGGAGACAAGCACAGCAGCAGCAGAAAAAGCCTTACCTGGTCTCGGCAGAAGAAAGGGCCAGGCTGGGTGCTGCAGACTTGGCACATGGAGTCCTCCAGGTACGGGTCAATTTGAACCTGCCAAAGAACCAGCACAGAGCAGTGACTGCCCATTCCTGGGCACTACACCACCTCAGGTACCCTCAACTCCATTGCCAGCACCTCTCCCAGCTGGCAGAGCAGCAGTTCACCACCTCCCTCTGCTTCCACAGGGACATGACACAGCCATTACACAGATCCAGCTCCCTGGGCCACTGGTTCTGCTCACCTTTTTGGTAAACTTGGTGGTTTTGATCTCCACGAATGCAGCAGTCACTGCCTTCAGATAGCTGCGCTGGTTGTTAAAGGTGACACGGCCAGACCCTGGAATGAGCCAGACCACAAGCATTAGACTGATCCAATACCTCCAGCAGGAACTGGGTAGGCTGAGGGGGCTCCCGCCAGCATTGCCTCTTCCTGACGCTCTTCAGCCACCAGTAGGAAAGCAGCTTTTACAGGGAGACTGCATCCAAGGCCTAGTGGCTCTGCTTACTCCTTCTGCAAGTGGTGACAGAAGCACAGCAGACAGCTGGGAACAGAAAGGCTTTTCCAGACACCTCCAGGCTAGCTGAGGTGAGCTTACAGGTGGCAGCACTGCCAGAAGGCCAGACAGCAGCTTGAGCAAGGCCAATAGGGCATGCAGCAGACTTCATGCCTACACCTCAAACAAGCCAGCACCCAGACAGCTCAGCAACTTTTATTTTGAGTCTCCCAGAATCCCAGAGCCTCATGTTTTGCAGATTTACTGCCAGTCAAGCAGCATTCCTGCACCACTCATTTCCAGCCAAGTTGTGTTAAGCTCCAAGAGATCACATCCATGCTTACCTACAAGTTTTGCTTCCCAGAGTATGGGAAGCTCTGGCTGTTAAAAGGCTATCAAAGGCTGTCCTGCACACCAGCAGAGTGCTAGAGCCCTGCTCACCACCAAGAGCCATAGTGCAGAGCATTACCCAGAAGCCATCTGCTCTTCAGCAGCATCCCATGGGACACAAGTGGGAAGGCCTGGATGTGCTTCAAGATTACACCAAGTACAGGGATTGCAGCTGCACTCAGGGGGTCTATCTTCTTCCAAGGGGGTCAATTCTCTAGTGAAACCCTCCTGAAAGCCATATGGGTCTGTTGACCTGGATTCAGCTCTTCATGAGCACCCTCAAACACTGCTCCTCTTTGCATATCGCTCCAGGAAGATCCCCTCCACACAAGATGATCTAGCACGAGGCAGGCTATACTCAACAGCATTCCCTTGAGAGCTTTTTGCCAAAGCAGGGCAGCACCTCAGCACAGGAGATGCTTTCATCAACACTGAAAAACATCAGGGTACGTTTTAGTTACCAAAATAGAGTTAGTCTAAGGCCAAAGGCTGGGGCTGGGATCACCACTCCGCTGTTGAAAGTGAGATACCACTTACTGGAAGGAGCAACCTGGACTCAACATGGAACCATATGAGGTCTTCAGGTCACACTCTAGGAATGCACAGTGCCAGCACAGGGCAGTGGCAGTCAAGGCTTCATCCACAAACTGGAACTAGCAATTTGCTTACAGTCTCACAGTTCTATTCCCACTCCTTCAGGAGTGTTCCCCCCAAAGCATGGCAGCAATGCAAGCGCATCCTAACCTGGGCCTTGGCCAGAGCAGCCTTAGAGCTGCCCAAGGGCAGCAATGAGCAGCAAACAGGTCCGCACCACCTGACTCCCAATGTTGTTCCTGCCTGGCAACACACAGGATATTCAGAGTTTACTGCAGCCTGAGCCTGGAGAGTTGCTCCTCAGCTCCAGTCACAGGGTTTTCCACATAGACAAGTAACCTTAGGGCTGCCCCTCATCCCACAAGGTCACTATGGACATGCACAGGATACACAATACAGTTCAGCTCCTGTGACACAAGTGGCACGTGCTCAGCACTGCTCTGGGAGGCCACCTCCACAGGGCACAGGGATAGCACTGCACTCCTGACTTGCCCCTCCCAAACCCACCACCCTGTCCAGAAGATGGGATCTCTGAGGCTTCATCCTCTCCACCTCCAGAAGCACAGCAGGTCCACCCAGCTGGAGGCCAGGGTTCAGAATGGCAGTCTGTCTGTAGCAGTTTGTGCTTTCAGCCCCACCAGAGGATGCGAGCACTGTCCTGGAGTCACTCCTCATCCTCCCACTTCACTGACTGCAGGAAAACTGATGCCAGGAGCTGAAGACAGGCCGTCTCACAGCAGACCAAGCCAGGAGGCCCCTGAGAGCCTCTCCCTTGTGCAACCAGCTGCCTTGGAACTTAAACTGACAGTGCCCCAAAGGGGAACTGAACAGGACAGTGGGGACAGGACACTGCCCATGAACACTGGTCCAATTGAGTACCCACAGCCCTGTCCTGCTGCCCACCAGACAGCACTCCCACAGCAGCAAGTGGGTCCAAGTCCACCTCAACAGGCAGCAGGAGTCAGGTTAAGATCCACAGCTGCCTCTGGGGATGGAGGAGCAGCTAAAGCAATACCTAATAACCATTAACAACATTGAACAATGGGAGAAAATCCTTCAAAGCCTAAAGATAGATTAAAAACCACAAGGAACTCTGGAACGATCTAGGACCTCCCAGTTCCTAGGCACGTTGGCTCTGCCAGCAGAAGAAGCTGCCTGGTCATCTGCTCCCAGAGCAGGCAGGGGCAGAGCCTGGCACCCCATGCAGCTTTCCTCACTGAGGAACCAAGACAAGGGCACTGCTGCAGTCTCCTGGGAGCATGCCCTGGGCAGCTGCTGATATTGGGGAGATCATCACTTACCAATGGGATACTTGTGCTTGTCCGTGTCAATGCCGGCGTAGACCACCCCTCCAAACAGGTCATACATGACAGCTGCCAGGGCCTCTGCATTCAGCATCCCATGCAGAGCACCCACAAACACCGTCTTGCTGGGATCAAGCCGCTGCGATGGACTGCGCACAAAGTTGCTGTCTGCCAGCACCCAAGGGATCACCTGCACCTGGAACCACACAAGCGGAGCGGGTCGGTCCAGGTCCAACAGAGACACAGGCTATGCCACTCTCACATGCCCTTAGCTAACAGGAGAAGCCATCCCAGACCCTCAGACTTCACCCCCAACCTGCAAACACCCCTTTGTTAGTGTGGCTCAGGGTCCACAGCTCCAGCTTTGCCCCAGGCACTCAGGAGCCTACGAGGGAACAAACGCAACTGCCATGCTGCCCTACTTCCCAGCCAAACCAGAACCCACCACAGTGGTCCCTCAGGGATGGTGGCCAGAAAGCCATCCACAATTGGATTTTACCCATTACTCACTCCAATGTTTACAGCCCAAACACCTTCCTGCACAGGAGCCAGTTGTTAGAGACCAATAAAACATCCCACCCACTGCCAATTCCAACAGGAGCTTCCATTTGTGAGACAGCCAGTATCAGGCTACGAAGACAAGAAATTGCTGCCAACACCCAGACACCGGGAGCATTGTAGCATTGTCTGGAGTGCAATTCCCTAACCCTACTCCCCCCCCCCAAACCCTAACCTTAAATCCCCCCCTCCCCCCCAGGGATCTCACCAGGATCCCCTGCTGTCACCTGCAGGGCTGCTCACCTCTTTGCAGCGCATCCTGCGGCTGGACATCTTGAAGTAGTATTCGCTGAGCCCATCGGGACTCAGCAGGTCCTGGGAGCAAGCTTGGAGCAGAGCACGCACAGATTTCTCCGACTCAAACACCAGGTAGACGTATCCTTTAGAGGTGAAGGGAAAGAAATAGCTGTTACAGCTGTAGCAGAGGAGAAACAGATCATCCTAGTTTGCAGACGCTCAAAGTCACTTGGATGCCACCCAAAGTATCCACACTGCAGCTCTCTTGCTGTCCTCAGCCCCTTCTAGGAGGGATTTGCAGTGCCTGCCCCAACAGATGATCCACCTAGAGCCTGGTCGAGTCAGGAAAGAACTTAAGCTCTGCACAGCGCAAGTGGCAGGCTGCCCACATCCAGTGGGCAGTGTCCCTCAGCACAAAGCCACATCTGGACAGGACAAGGGGGCACCTCCAGCCTGACCGTAGGATGGTGTGTAGGAAAACAGACTTTGATTCACACTCAGAACGCCTTGGCCCAGAAACAGAGGTTCTGGGCTTTAATATCACTTCCATGACAGAATCATAGAAAAGTTTGTGTTGGAAGGGACCTTAAAGTCCATCCAATTCCAACCCCCTGCCATGGACAGGGACACCTCCCACTGGATCAGGGTGCTCAAAGTCCCATTCAACCTGGCCTTGAACACCCTCATGGATGGGGCAGCCACCACTTTCCTAGACAACCTGTGCCACAGCCACCCCACCCTCACAAAAAAAAATTCTCCCTAATATCTCAATTTCCCCTCTTTCAGCTGAAAACCTTTCCCCTCATCCTATCCCTGCACTCCTGATTAAGAGCCCTCTCCAGCTTTCCTGGAGCCCCTTTCAGTACTGGAAGCTGCTCTAAGGTCTCCTCCAGAGCCTTCTCTTCTCCAGGCTGAATGACCCCAGCTTTCTCAGCCTGCCCTCATATGGGAGGTGCTCCAGCCCTCAGGTCATCCTCGTGGCCTCAGAGCCAGCACTCTGTACCTTGCAATGGTCCAGTGACTGAATGACAGTCAGCACCACCAAGCCCACAAACCAAGTGCTCACTACCCTGTAACTCATTACTGCTCACACAAAACATCAGCCTGGCTACTTCACACCAGATTTTGCCCCAGGCACTGCTTGGCTCAGTCTTCACAGCCTGCTGGCTCCCCACGCACTTTATGCCACAGGTACACATGCCGGCAATGGGGATGAGTGGCTCTCACCCAGAACAGGACAGCCCCCCACAGGGCTCTGGAAGCCCCAAGGAAGGTTCTCCCCACCCCACTTATCCACCCAGCCCTCCTTGGGACAAATGAGGATGCTGGGTTTGAGGTGACAGTGCTCTGCAACCCTGGTGGTGACCCAAGTGAGCGCAGGACATTTACCCTAGGTGCTCTGTACCATCCAGTCACCAGCATGCAGCCATACCATCCCAGCATCTGTGCTGTAACATAGCATGGGAAAAAAGTAACCCTACCGTGTCGCTATTACCTTTAGGCATATTACCTTTGGGAGGGCAGCGTGGGTGTTTGCCATCCTTACCAGGCCACTCCACACTCAGGGAGCCAAACACACGGAAGGTGTTGATCAGTCCAGCTACACACAGAAGAAGAGGAATCAGCACCTCCTCAAAAAAAGCTCCAATTGATATCAAAATCCAGGGCCTCAGCATGGGGCCAGGGGCTGCTCACCTTCCGTGATGTCCCATGGGACTCCTCCCAGGAACACTTTACAGGAGTAGACAGGGTTCTTGTAGTTTCGTGGAGGCAGCTGCCCACTCCAGGTGCAAGTGGCTTCATTCACAGCTTGGACAAGCACAAGCAATGCTTAGTATGGGACCATTTCCACCCTCCCAGAGGTCTCTAAGCAAATCCCCACATTCCACAACTCCAGGTTTGACAGAGCTGCAGCAGGAAGCTGCCCAGATAGCCAGCCTGTTTGCCCATCAGCAGGCAGACACAGCATCAGGCCTGGGCTGGGTCTGATTGCTGTACACTCATGCTCAGCCATGTTACTGAGGCTGGCCACGTTCCCCCAGACACACAGGACCAGACATGCACCACCATGCACCAGATCTGCTGAGACCTCCACCCAACCTACCTGCTGCTTGCCTGTGGAGCCTGGCTTCTCTTTCAATACTGAAGGGATCTTCTGGAGAGTCCAGGAGATCCCAGGAAGGCCACGCAGATGCTCCAGGCCATCTTTTTGATGTACTGGCTGGGGAGGAAGTGACTGCAGCCAGGGCAGCTTGATCTTGATCCAGTCGGGACCCCACTCCCATCTTTAGGGGGTCTCTTGACACCCCACTGAGGGGCAGGAAGGGTAGAGGTGGGGAGATGCGAAGGCTTGACTGCAAGACAAAGTCCACATTAAAACCCTACTCCCGAGTGGGAGCACCTAACACTGTAGGCCCTGCATCACACTGGGCCCTGCTCTCACTCAAAGCAGAAGAGGATCTCAAAAATACTATTCTCCCAAGATCCTCTGAGGTCTAGTAGATGCAGGAAAGCAGCCACATCACCTTTCCCAGCAGCCTCACAGGACCACACCTTTCCTGGGAAAGGTCCACAGACATTTCCCACTGAATCCATGCCCAGTTAACAGCAGCAGGGATCATTAGACAGGAGGAACCTTGCAGGCCATAACACAAGCAGCCACCCCTGCCTGCACAGCCTTGAGGACTGCTGCCATCCATGGGGAGCACTGGCCAGCCCAGGAGGAGCTGCGTGCTTCCCGAGCAGTGGGCGGGGCTTGCTGGCAGCTTCGCAGGCCCTCAGCTGACTCTTGCCCTCCAGACCCACCAGACCAGGGCATGGGCTCAGCTGGCTGCACATCCAACCGCTCTGAAGTTTAACCTGTGTCTCCCAGGGTGGAAGGAATAAAAGCTCAGCTTAATGAAAGAGCAGAGATGTGAGACACCATGCAGCTATGAGTGCCAGCCACCCTGTGGATCCAGCAGCACACTGCTGCAGCATAGCCGCCCACACTGAGGCCACGCTGAGGAAGGCCTGACCTTCACAAACAACACCAGCACAAAGCCCTGCCACCCTGCACCACCTGCTATTGTCAGAGCCCAGGGCACTGCAGCCACTTACAGCTTCCCTGCTCCAGATCCTGATCCTCCAGGGGCTCCAGGAAAGCCAGGGAGAGGTTCTTGATTAGGGAGTGCAGGGGTAGGACAGGCCAGAATGGTTTTCAAATGAAAGAAGGGAGATTGAGAACAGACCTTAGGGAGAAGTGTTTTCCTGTGATGGTGGGAGGGTACTGGCATAGGTTGCCTAGAGAAGTGGTGACAGCAGCCACCCCATCTGTGGAGGTGTTCAAGGCCAGGCTGGACAAGGCTTTGAGCACCCTGATCCAGTGGGAGGTGTCCGTGCCCATTGCAGGGGGTGGAACTGCATGGGCTTTGAGGTCCCTTCTGACTGAAACCATTCTGTGATTCTATGATTCCCCACAGTGGATCGCAGAAGACTCAATCCCACATCAAGCCAACTGTGTCCTTCATGCTCACCACACCTTTGCAGAGGCAGGTGTGGCTCATCCCTGGCTTTAGCCCCAAGTCCTGAGAAGCCACACTGCCCTGTTGGTATCCAGAGCTCACACTGCGGTGCAAACCCAGCAGCACAGACTGGATCAGTGAGAAACACTTGCCAGCTTCCAAATTTAGCTGTGCTTTAGGGAACAGGAGCAGGCCAGACGCAGTTTGTGCTACCAGAAACAGCCCTGAGATGGAGAATTACAGCCAGCAGATGGGAAGGGCAGTGAAAAGCAGGGGCAGGAGCCTCTGGGAAGCTGCTGGAGCAGCTGTGCCAATCAGCCACCTCTGTCAGCATCAGGACACTGACACCCTCCTGCCACACCTCAGCTCAAGCACTCAGGACACTCCAGGGGCTACTTCAACCCACTGGGCTGCAAGGACAAAGCCAAAAGGCCAGAATGTTATTGAGAAAAACATAGTGCCAGCCTCAGCTGAAGGAAGACTGCATGAGCAGCCTTTCTTCCAAACCCTGGGCTGCAGGAGAACTCCATTGTGCTAGCATGGGCATCACAGATCCCTCCAGCACCCCCTTCCCTTGCAGTCTGCCCAGCACTACCGCACACCCACAAACGCAGCAAGACACCAGGAACCGGAGAGTGGGCACGAGCCCCAAACTTACGATCAAGTCTGAGAGGTGGTCAGAGCCTGAGCTGAACCCACTCGTGTCTGAGTCTGAGGGGCTGCTGGAGCGGGAGTCCAGAAGGGAGCGGGAATCCAGGCGGGAGTTCCTTAGCGTTGGCGTGGAAAACTTTTCTGACAGGTCTGATCCAATGGGGTCTAAAGGCAGGAAACCCAGCGGGGGCTTCCCCAGGACGTTCCCGAGAGGATTACTCAGCATGCTGAGAACTGCAACGGAGAAAGAGTCTGTCAGTGCTGCAGCGTGACGCACCTCCTTTCCTCTGGCTCTATGGCAGCAACCCAGGAGGGTGCTGGCTCCAGTCAGCTCACAGACAGCTCGCTGGGGAGGTGGCACGGTTGGCAGGCACCAGCTCCAGAAAGGCTGTGTGCTCTTTGCAGTCAGTCGCAGTGTGGCGCTGCACAGCTGGAGCCAGCGTCAGTAGCCTGGTGTGGCTGACAAACAGGAGCCTCTCCCAAGGCAAAGATCAGCCAGGAGATCCCTCTTCATCTGGGAGCAGAACCAGAGACTCCACATCCTGATTATGGACCTCATACAGTCGCTCCAGACAGGTCCCTCTGCCCAGTCCATGCTGTAATGCCAGCATCTCTTGCCATATGTCTTAGAGCAAGCCGGGATCCACACAGTTTTAGCAATGCAGGGCACAGACCAGGCCCATGGCCAACATTCACTGCACACACCAGTGGCTGGGCTGAGAGGAGCAAGGCCGGGCCCATTAGCAGGGATTTGCAGGCTGGGAGGTTGGACACCACACACATCGGCTCCAATGGGAGCTGGCTACAGGCAGCCAGCAATGTGCCGGCCTAGCCTGCTGACACGGGAGACGCTCCACAGCCAGTGAGCGCCGTCCCCGGGATGTGCTCACAACAAGTCTGTCTGGTCAGGCCTCTGCCCTTGAGCTGACAGAGGAGTGCACATCAGACTGCTTCCCTCACACAGCAGCAGGGTTTCCTCCCACTGAGGTGAATCAAGACTAGCAAATTCCTTCTAACCAGAGCCAGCCCCCCCTGAGCAGAGCACCAGGTCATGAAAGTCCCATCCTGCTCCATGGGTCAGCAGTGCAGGGCCAGCTGCCACTCTGGAGGGGCAGGAGTACAGGGTTGGCTCGGCTGTGTGGGATCCCATGGGTGCACGACACCAGCCAGCTCTGTTCAGAACAAGCAAGTCCCAGCAAGCTAAGTATGTTCCTAAACCAAATGGAAAGAGCAAAGCATCCAGAAATGGTTTTAATTATTCAGAGGCTGCAAAACAAGGCAGCTTGCCCTGAAGCTTTCAGCTAAGCAAGTTTAGGATCCACTTGATCTCCTCCAGCCCCAGCTGATCCCAGCCAGCACAGACCACAAGGTTTTATCCCAGATTTTCAGGTAGCAGCTCTTGTGTGGAAGAGGATTAACAGCCCAAAACCCTGCCCAAATCAGGTGAGCAGAAAAATGCTACCACAAAGCAGTACATGACAGACACCAGTACCTACTCAGTGCCAGGGAAAGCTGCTGAGTGCGGCCAAAGCAGGATGCTGGGATACAGTTGTCCCACACAGTGCTTCCCAAAGCGCACATGCCTCATGCTAGGGTGGGAAACCACAAAACATCAACAAAACCCTAGACAGGTACAGGTGGGTCCTTACTTGAGGGATCTCCCTTGCTCTGGGGCAGAGCCAGCAGCAACAGGCACAGCACCTCCCCACATTTATCCCTGCAAGTTTCCCCAGAGGCATATACCCATGTTTGCTACAGCACAGGACTATGAACTCACCTATGATCGCACTTGGAAAGGGACCTCCTGTCCCTGGAATACCCACTTGGCTCTGACAGCGGCGCCTGTGCTCACACCCAGCTCCAAAGGATCAGAGCCCAAGCTGGTGGCAGTGCTCACCCTGGGCAGCACCTGGAGCAGCAGCTGCCCTGCTTCCGTGGCAGGCAGCGAGGAAAAGCCACTGCCAACAGCTTGAGCTAGGGAGGAGGCTGCTCGCTGCTAGTCACAGCACAGCGCAGGGCAGCGCATCTCCCAGCCCAGGCGAGCCGCACTCCGCTGGTTCGTCGACTTCTCTGAAGCCACGTGATGCATTTAAAAATACAGCCGGCGCATTGTTCCAGGGAGACAGCTGAATTTGTTAAACAGGCTCAAAAATCTGATTAGTCACTAAACAGCACAGAGTCACAGCAAAGCAGCTGATCCCACAGCTCGAGCCTGGCTGCCAACACACACTCCAGCACTGACACCCTCCTCTGCCAGCGAGCCCAGAGGGTTTCTAACACCAGGCAGGGAGCAGCCCTGTGCCGACCCTGTGCGTGCAGCACTCCTAGAGACTCAAACGCCACCCAGACTGCTGCTAGGCAATGCTGTTCTGCACCCCATCTCCTGGTTATTGGAGATGCAGGACCAGAACCCCACTTGGGATGTATGAGCAGAGGCCCAGGGGCTCACTGGCTGTCTCCCAATGGTGCTCAGGGCTCCAACTGCTCTACCCCATTTGTTCCACCGCTACCCCTGCCACCACGCTGGCTTACAAGAGCCACTGCTTACATGTTTGCTCTCAGCTCTTGCTGCAGCCAGAAAAACAGTAAGGCCAGTATGGGTGCACGCAGGCAGCAGGATTACTGGCCTTTCAAAGGATTGACTGGGCATCTAAGTTCCAGCACCTACCACTGAGCAAAGTCCCACCATCTACAACTGACCCTCTCCTAACCTCTTGTCCTGGAAGCACTGACATCCCACTGCTAACAGATGGATTTTTATCCACTCCAGAAGCCTTGACAGGTCTGTACAGGCAACGTTCATTTACTGGCTCCTTAGACTGCCCTGAGCTGGTGGGAGACCCCGCATCACCCCAGCAGGTCTGATTCAGCCTCCCAAGGTACCTGCAGCCACTCACAGGGACATTGGGAGGAGAAGATGTGATCCACACTCAGCACTGCCTCCTCCACACTTGCTGAGTGCTCAGGTTGTGTCCCCTGCAGCTGCCTTTGCGGGTAGCCAAGGAAACACCAGCGTAAGAGACCAGATCTCATTTCTCACCCCCAGCCTCGAGGCAGCTCACTAAGTCCCTGCCTGCAGAGCTGCCTGCCAAAACCCCTCCTGGGGAATAAGTAAACAGGCTGCCCACCTGAAAAACACCCTCACGTCATCAGGGGCACTCAGTAAAACCCCAGCTCTTCCAG
The DNA here is from genome assembly GCA_033556795.1 of Tapera naevia. Lineage (NCBI taxonomy): Eukaryota > Metazoa > Chordata > Aves > Cuculiformes > Neomorphidae > Tapera > Tapera naevia. The sequence goes on from JAUMJJ010000353.1 coordinate 1,697,614, forward strand.
GGAAGTTTGTTTTCTCTTGGAAGGTGAGACAAGGCCATCTCTGACGCATTTGCAAGATACATCAGCAGCTCCCGGTGTTGAGATCCCAAAGTGAAGCAGCAAACACCGGTCTAAAAAAACTTCAGTGCAAACAACCAAGTATTCTTCACATCTACAAGGGAAATTCTGAAGGGTTGACACGATTCCCACTCAGACAGCAGCCACAGTATCTAGAGAGCAGCAGTTTGCAGAGAGCTTCTGGAACCTTTCACATCTCTGCCTGGAGCTGCAGGAAAGTCTGATGCCAGCACTCCTTTGCGGGGACAGCAAAACCCTCGCTTTAATAGAAGCTCAGCTCCAACTTTTGACTCGCTGCTGCGGCTTTAATGCCTGGATTCAGAGCCAGTGTGCTCCATCTTTGAGCATGTCAGCCAAATGCTGACAGATTTAAGAGCTCTGTGGAGTGGTCTCGATGCTGGCATGGCACTCTGCCAGATCGCAGGCATTCAGGTCACTCTCCAGAGAACAAACATTTTATGAACCACTCCTCCTTGGTTGAGTTTTCCCAAGCAAATGCTACCAGGACAATGCTGCAGCAATACATCCTCTCAATTCCTGCATCATCCTGGGGTCCCTAGACACACTGGGGAAGCACATGCAAGCACCTTGGACCCATCGTGCCTAGTCCCAACTCTCCATACCAACTCAGTCCTGTAGATCCCAAACTAGCTTTTGAATCCATTTACTGAGCTACCACGTTTAATTTGCCAGTCTCAGTCTGACCACTCCATCAGCACAAGTCATGGTTCACAGCTTGCACCTTGGGAAAGGTACCCCAGCAGCAAGATGTCCAGCCCAACTGGCCTCAGAACAGCTTGTTTTTCCACACAGTTCTTAGACTGGCAATTGAAGATTCCCAGCACTTGCTCAGGACCTTGAAGCCCACAGATCTCTTCCCTGTGTACTGTAGTTTACAGGGAGAGGTCCAAATCCTGCTCAAGAAAGAATTCTGTGTAGAAACACAGAATCAGAAGTCTTTTCCAACCTCAGTGATTCTAAGCTCATCCAGTCCAACTGCCAGCCTAACCCCCCCATGTTGACTAAACCATATCACCATGTGGCACAGCCACATGTTTTTTGAACCCCTTCAGGTGCAGAGACTGCACCACGGCCCTGAGGAGCCTCTGTCAGTGCCCAAGAACCTTTTCAGTGAAGAAACTGTTCCAAATATCCAATCTAAACCACCCCGGCACAACTTGAGGCCATTTCCTCTCATTCCGCCCCTTGTTTCTTGGGAGATGAGACCAGCACTCACCTCACCACAACCTCCTCTCCGGGAGCTGCAGAAAGCTATGAGATCTACCCACAGCCTCCTCTTCTCCAGGCTGAATAGCCCCAAGGCCCTCACTTGCTTCCAGAACCCTTGGGCTCCAAACCCTTCCCCAGCTCCATTCCCATTCTTCAGATGTACTCCAGCCTCTCAGCGTCCTCCTTGGAGCAAGAGGCTCAAAACTGAATCCAGGATTTGAGGTGCAGCCTCCCCAGTGCTGAATTCAGGGGGACAATCCCTTCCCTGCTCATGCTGGCCACACCATGGCTGATCCAAGCCAGGATGCTGCTGGCCTTCTTGGCCACCTGGGCACACCGCTTCCCAACAGAAGAAAACAGCATTTGCCATGGGGCAACACACATCGCTCTGCATCTCTGCAAGCCTGAAAGTGCACGTAATCATGTGCACACACACAAACTTCCATTGAGGAGAAGAGTGTGCCAGGCTCCAGGTTCTCCCATCACCAGTGATGTCTGGCACCCGCATACTTAATGCATAGGCAGCTCAACCCCGCATTTGGCAGTGGCATCAAGTGCCAAGCACACGCATGCACCCTTTGAAGTCATGCTCTGAATATATATTTCAGCATATGAAAGCTCACTGCAGTGCTGAAGGAAGGTGGTTTGAAATACATCAGGACTTACATGAGCAGGTTTGATGCAAAGCCCTTTGGTGAGTTGCTTCTGCCAGCTGGTACCACCAGCTAGGTCAGACAACAGGGTATTTCAGTCTGAGAAGATATCTGAGTTTGTCCACTGAGAGATTCCTCTGCATAGGAGGGCTCACAGACAGTCAAAACTTCTTCATCCAACTACTTACACTGAAAATCTACTGTTACACCCCAGTCTCCTTACGGGGGCAAAGAAGTAAATAGGAAAGCTCTTACCAGGAGAAGCAGGACAGAAGAGATAAGTTTCTGTGCCACTGCACTTCTGCTTCAAGAGACACCTGCTGTGCCCAGAGGCTGCAGAGCCGCATGCACATTTGGGGCAGGGCAGCGGAGGAGGGAAGCAGCGTGATCAAGGCCCTGGAGACTGAACACAGCGCAGTTTCTTTTGTCATTTGTGAAATAAGCTTGTAAAGAAAAAAACAGGCTGCTGTCCCAAACAATGGCCTGCTGCAGTTCCAGAAAAACAGCTCGTCTGCAGTTTTCACTGCCCAGCCAGACTCTGCACTGGTGGGGTGGGAGCGGGCTGGATGTTTTAGTCAACCGAAAAGCAGCACCTCCTACAGACACAGAGCAACTCCGTGGCAAGGGAAGCATTTGCATGGCAAACAGGCACCTTAACCAACTCCCACAGGCACAATGAAGGCCCCTGTAGTTACAGCAGCAGCACAGCCAGAGCAAGTTTCCCCCTCCATCACACAGGAGCACTGAGCTGCTTAGAACGACACCCACTCCCCTCAGGGGAAGGGGGGAATGCATAATCCAGACTGATCTCAAGTTAAGGACCAGCCCTTCCCACGTGCAGCCATAGTACCTTACACTGCCTGCCAGGAACCTGCATGCCAGAGCTGCAGGCACAGGGACTGAGTCAAACCCAGCAGAAGCTGCAGTGACAGTTGTGGAGCTGCATGGTATGAGAAGACGCTTCACTTGGCACAGGGAAGGCAGACATTGGATTCCTACCACTATTCATGCCCTAACAGGGAGCTATAGTGAACAACCAAGCCCTTACAGGTGCACAAAACCAGAGAAAAGCTGCAGCAAGAGAAGTGGCACAAAACTTTCCTCCTGTTGAGTGAAATGGCCATGGGAGAGCCCAGAGGCGGAAGAGATCTCCATCCTTAGGCACCCAAACTCATCTAAGCAGGACACTGGGTTCCTCCAGAGGTCTTGTCCAAGCTCAGATCCTCCTGGTTTGACTATAATCCCATTACTCCAACAGAGAAAAGTCACTACTGCTATGAAAAAAAGCTACCCAAAGCCAGATGCATGCACCCTCACCAAGGCTATGTACTACAACAGACACGTCCACCATCTCCAACCAACTGTCAGCTTCTGAGAAAAGCTGCTCCCAGACTTGCAGATGTGATCAAATCTGCAGTGCCCACCACCCAAAAAGGAACTACAGTAAAGATCTTTTTGTTTCTGGACTGGAAAAGAGGAACCTCTGCCCCAGTGCGTTCTTCATCTGGGGCGAAGCAGAACCAAGGATACTCAGGCAGCTATTTCTGGTTCACTAGGAAGGGGGCAGGGGAATAAAAACGGCAGCACAATCCCACAGCTGCACCACAGAATTAGAGTCATGACACCTGAGGTCTATTCTTGGTTCTGGCACCAGCAGGGTAAGTCACTTCCCCAGTGTGCCCTGGAAAATGGGAAAAGCAGCAGAGATAAGAACACAGAGCAGCAGCTTATTGCATTAGCACAGGGTCTCCTCCTGTGCCCTGGCAGACAGCAGGTCTTGCTGCTTCCCAAGGCAGGGAGTTTACTCCTGTGTTTCTGGGAAGGGAACACAGATGCTCAAGGTAAATATAAAATCACTATAGGCAGTCACAACTCAGTTCAGGATTAGAAGCACACAGGTGATCACGCTCACTAAGCAGACTGCCACAACTGTACTCATCTTTAAAGAGATCAGAACATGAAATACAGCTGGTTTTAACACATATCAGTCCCAGAAAGATTTAAAAGCCAACATATTCAGGTCAAACCCTGCACAACACACTTCAGCTTCTCAAGCCTCAGGAACAAACATTTCTATATTTAAGTACCAAGCTCCTCAATTATCTGCTGCAACATCCAGGGTGCAAACTCCACAGCATGTGTTACTGTACGTGCTAACAAGGATGGGTGACTCATGCTCACCACCCAGCTGCCTTGCAGTCTGGGGGATGTGGGGTGTTGAGTCCATTGGGATACACCCTTAGGAGAAGCCATGTTCCCTGGGGGAAGGCTGCTGGCCATATACTCTTGGGCAAAGGAACACCACCTAAATTGACAAGCTTTAGTCCCAAATGCAATCTTAGCTGAGATGGCACACAGCCTAAGGCATTTGGCTGGCACACAGCCACATATTTCATTGCAGGACTGGCACACCCAGAACCACCAGCGATGCCTGCAGGTTCCCAGTTAAATTCCAAAAGCCTACATGCCTCAGGTATGGAATGACAGCCTTAGGGGTTTGCTTCATTTTCCCTCTGCACTGCTGGAGAGAAAACAAGTGGGAGCAGCAAGGATGGAAGCTAGGCATTTCTCCATGGCCATCTTGAAGGGATGGCAGCTGTTGCTGTGTCAGAGAGCAGCCTCCGAGTTGCCAGTGGCACAGACATCACCTGCAATTCAGCTGTTTTGCCAGCACCGAAAGGACCACGCACAAGGCAACCGAGCCCAGAGACGCAGTGCTGAAATGAAAGACGCAGCACTGGCTGGAGACGCACTGCCCAGCGCCCTCAGCCCACACCCTCCTGGAGGCTGTTAGTCCAGCCCCATGGTGCCACTGCGCAGCGTCTGTGCATCAACAGCTCAAGGACAAGAGGGCTTTTGGAAGCAGATCATTTCAGAGCCAGCTCAGTGGAGGTACAATCAAAATGGGAACACCGAGGCAGCCCACAAATTAGTTTCTACAGCCCACTTGGGTGACACAACTTTTGCATCTCTGCAGTAGCTCACCCATCCCTCCAGAAACTCGCCTATCCTGCTTTGAGCAGGAGGTCAGACTGGATAACTTCAAGAGGTCCCTCACAACTTCAATCACCCCAGAGCCCAGAACAGACAGCCTATCAGGAGCATCACAGAGAGCCTTGAGAGTCCCCCTCACAGCAGTCCCCTGTGCAACCATTACACACAGAGTCAGCCAGAAGGATTTTGGCTGTACAAAGAGGCCAAACACTGCTAGACTTGCCCCTAGCACCACTGCAACGACAGGTCACCCCACAACACCACCACTGCACAGCTAGGTTATCAAGGCAGCATGCTGTGCCCAGGCACAGCGCAGCACCAGGGACAAACTCAAGCCTAAGGCTGGAGCTGATGCTGAGTTCTGGGTCTGTCCCAGCAGAGCTGGGGAAGGGATGCAGTGGGCATCACTCCCACCTTCTGGTACAGGCAGCCCCAGCACACTGGGAGAGCAGCTCCAGAAGTCTTGCAGAAATCAGGGTAGTTCCGCTCTCCAACTCCAAATAGACACACTCAAATATGCATGTGCTGTGGAGTTCGTAATTAAGGCATCAAACTAGAAACATTCAGGACCTCTTCTAGTGAGCTACCACATCAAAGACATTGCAGCAGACAAGACCTTTCACATCTGCTCCACAAAGCAAACTGGCAACTCATCCACTGCTAAGACATCCAGCAGCTTGTGGGCTGGAGAAAAACCTACCTGTCCTCCCATCTCTCATTTGACTGGCACAGCTTTGGGAATGAATCTCATCCAGGCCAGAGCTCACACACATCTAAAACCCTGCTGTTCCCTCCAGTGTCTATCACAACAGGGGCAAAAGAGACTTAAGGTATTGAATTGCCTGGGGCAGCTCCGAGACACTGAGGAGCAGCTCCAATGCTCTCCTCAGAGGGAACTGTGCTCACTTCAGGAGTGAGCAGAGAAGTTCTAGACAAAAACAATGAGTCAGAAAGCCTACAGGTGAGATCCAGGAGCCTGATGCATTTGTGCACACAAGCATCACCATGTCTGCAGAGGACAGATCTGCCACTGCCCAAGTGTTTTCTTCACTGCAACACCAGCAGTTTGGAACAGGATAGGATGCTTGAGGAGTCTGTACCTTCCATGCACCTACACTCACCCATTGCTGCCTCCAGAAGCACTCAGGCAGCAGCAACAGCACTGCAGCCACTTCTAGAGGCTGCAAGAAAACATCCTTCCCTGACAGAAGTAGTCAAAGAGAGGGGGTTTTGGTGACCTGCTCCTGCCAGCCATCCCCAGAGGCTGCCATGACCCGTTTCAGCGCCAGCTGGATACAAGCAGTGAAGCTGGTTAGGTCCTGCTCCAGTTACTCATCTATTTGCATCTTCTGTTCTACAGCATCAGTGCAAACAAATCTGTTTAGGAGAAGCTGCCCCAATGGAAACTTTAAGAGGTGGATCAGGAGCAGCTTCCATCAGAAGCCAAATGCTAACTCAGTTTTGTCACTTGTTTTACTTATTTGATACATCTTTTACTCTGTTAAGCTGTAAAGCACTCCTTGCTTTCTACTCTGGCCAGCAACTGAGGATCAGCCCACAGTGCCCAGGCAGCCCTTACGGAAACACACTTAGTACATAAATACCCATTAAGCATTTACACCAAACATATCCTCAGGAAAGCCCTGCAGGAACCAAGACAACATGAGGTAGGCTTTTGGAAAGGCTACCTTGGGTACTCCTGGAGTACAAGCCCCATGCAGCAGACCCTGTGAGCAAGGGCAGCTACAGCATTTTCCCTTATGGTATTACAATAACAAACCTCTGCAGACAGCACCACCATATCTGTGGTTCCACTGCTGAGCCCTGAACAGCTGCTCCTGCAGGAGCAGGGCTGGACACACAGCTGCCATGAAAATCCGCCTTCCCTTTAAGGCAACAAAGGGCATTAAGAACACAGGGATGTGGGATCTCCACCACCAGCAAGGCTTTGATTATCCACTCACCCAAGGCTGGCACAGACAAGCCAGTGTGATCCTGCCTCCTTGCTCCAGCACCAAGAGCCAACCACCAGCAGAATGAAGGAACCCTTTATCGAGTTTTCCAAGCAGACTCAGGCTCAAGCCTGAGCAAGGATGCAGGTGGATTCCAATGAAGAATCTCACTCAGCATGGAGCACTCCCTGGACCTGAAGCTTCCCTTTCACTAAGGTGGAAAAAGCCTTCTTGGATACTCTGGTGCTAGCTTGAAGTTATCCAGAGCTTTCCTCCATCAGAATGAGCCTGCAATCTTCCTATAGCACAAGAAGGATTTTCATACAGCCAAGCAGGAACATGCAATTGAGGGCACACTGCGGCAGCAACTGTCTTCTGAAGCCACTTGTCTCAAACGCTGCAAGTAAGAGCAGGGAGACACTTGGACATACAGAGACACAAAAGAGAGCACTATGGAGCTGCACCCAGCACCATGCTGCAGCATGGCTTAGCCTCACAGCAAATTCACAGTCTAGGGGACTTCCCTCACCCAAATGCTCAGCCCCTCCACGGTCTCCTCAAGCTCTGCAGCCAAACACAAACAAGGAGCTCAAGCAAGGCCAGCACTTGTTGTGTTGCATTCATTAGGAACAGCCCCTCCTCAGACTGACTAGCAGCTCCCACTTGGGGGGTTCTCAGGTGCCTGCCACTATACATGGCATTTCTGAGGACAGGCTGGAATCAGCTCATCACAGGAGAGCAGCTTATGAGTCTCTCCTGTTATTGAGAACAAAAGCTAGGAGCCCATGACAACAACCATGCTTCCTTCTGTGCAACAAGTCTTGTCTTTCATCCAGAGATGGGGTTTTGCCCTGAAATCTTCAGAGCAATCCATACTCCTCACAAAGACCTCAGCTATCTGCTAGGCAGCACAGAGTGCCTGTGATTCCAACCTAGCAAATTTTAAGCAACTACAGATCAGAGTATCCAAGCTTATTGCAGAAATAAGTTGTTGTGCACTGGGAAGGAAGAAAATCAAGAGCTAGAAAGATCCAGCAGCGCTCCCCTAACACAGGCCACCTCCTCAGCACAAGAGCAACTGGAGCTGCAATGCTGCAGAAGACAAAGTGAGACAGCAGCAGCCACCCCAGACAGGGCATGGATGAGGTTGGAGCTATGGTCTTGAGAGGATCCAAGGAAGTGGCCAAATCTGTTGCTGCCTCAGCAGCTTTAGGGTCACACACCAAGCAGATACAGCAAGGTGCTCCATCTGTGTTCCCACAAAGTGGCCCATGTCCTGTCTTGAAGTAGAGATGATCCTTCTAAGAACACCCTTGCAGGTTGGAATTGCAAACTCCGAGTTAACTGACTGGTTTGAGGATGATTTCCCAACAGACAAGTCTGCCTGTCCCACATCAAGTCAGCCTCAGCTTCCCAATGTAGGGCAGGACAGAGCAGCCAGGCCAAACAGCAGGATAAAAAACAGCCAGGAAGACCCAAAATTCACACTCGGATCTGCTTGTGTGCCACTGCCACCCGTTCTCCACACAAAAATTGGATCAAGACCCCATTTGCTTGTGCTCCTTGAGGAACAGGGCAGCAAAGGTAAAGGATACTATCAAGGGCAGTCCCACCTCACTGCCACTTAACCCCTCCTTGCTTCCACAGAGTGAAGAACTTTAAGGTCTAAACATAAGTGCCTGCCTACTATGAGGGTGCTTTAACAAAGGGGAAACGTTACCTCAAGAAACAAGAGTTGGGGGATGGCAGGACTGGAAGCATTCAGGGCCCACTTGCTGCAAGAGCCCCTTCCCTGGGCCACACAGCCAGTTTCTGGGACTCACTTAAGTCTTTCCAGGCTGACAGATCCAGTGGCAGCAGCAAGTTTGAGATGCCTTCCCTGCTATGAGACAGCAGTTCAATCCTACAGCCAATAAATGCAGGCAGCTCCAGCCTGCGGCAGCTGCTGCCTCCTGAAGAGGCTCTCTCCGGACATCAGCTCCAGGGGCCAGCAGCACATCTGGCATGCTCCCAAGTGCCAAGTACACATACTTGGTGCCTTATGGAGCTGGACCCAGAAGGATGACATTACAGATAACCTCGTCAGGGTGCAAGGGGCTTAGCAGCCCTTTGGGAAGAGGGACAAAGGCAAGATCAGAGCATAAGAACCATCCTCGTTGCTCCCTGGCCTCCTCTAGCATAGCCTCAGCTGGTGGCAGGCACCTGATCCCACTGCACCAAGCTGCACAGTGACACCGCCCTGGGAGTGCAAGGTGACACTGGCAGGGTTTGCAGCCAAAGGTCCTTCCCAGGCAGAGAGCTCCACACTGGCAGGAACTACACAGAATGGAGAGGAGGTCCCAGCTCATCAATACCGAAGCAGAGCCACTGCAGGGGACCACATCAGCAATATTTTTAGCCTCATTGTTATTTTTTTTTTGTAATTCCAGCCTTCCAGCCACCTCCCTGTGGGTCTGCACAGCTGAGTCACTGCTGGAACTTTCCAGGCACTTGGGTACCAGTGGCACAGCGGCTCTGCCTGGCAGCACCACTACTTCACAGCCCCTAGAGACAGCCTGGTTCTGATACAGCCTCTCCATCTCTCAGGGCACCAATGGAGATCTCAGCCCTTGGGAACAGGCCAGCTGCAGCCTCCCAGGCCTCAATGGGCATCAGGAGTACCTGGACACTGCAACATCCTCCCTCATCCCATCACAGCACAGCTAGGCTACCTGAAAGCATCACCATCTGCTGACTCTTCAGATCAGTATGGCTTTCAGATGCTGAAACACTCCTCTGCCACTCAAAGCAGAGCATCACAGCCTGCCAGAAGCACTCCTGAACTACAAGATTTGCCTCCTCCAAGGAGCTCCAGGTTGCCACTCCAGGGCCCTTCTGAGACAGAGAGATGAGGCTCTGCAGATGCAGGAGGTGTGGGTGGCTGAAGCAACACAACATCTGTGCACAGATGCAAGCCTTTCACTTCTCCAGCCAGTGTACAGCCTCCCTGTTGCTCTCAGAGCAGGAGATGTCCAGGTCAGCTGCTGCACACCTAGAAAGGGAGGGCAAGACAGAGGGAGAATGCAGTCTCAGGACCCGCAACATCCTAGCTGTACAGGCCTAGCCCCTCTGCAGGCCAGAGGCTCCTCTCTGGAAGCAGCACAGCTGCACTTGGACTGCTTTCATGCCCAAATCCCACCTTGTGAAAAGGGAGGGAAGAGGCCTCTCCAGACAGAACTGGGCACCATCTTCCAGTAGCTTTGACCACAAGTTGCCACAAACATCCGCTGGGTGCAGATGATCTGAGCCCAAGGCAGTGCTTGGGGTCAGATCCTTCCCAGCGCTCTTCCCAGGGCTCTGCGGCAGGCAAGAGCTCCAGCACAAGGCACTGCATTTGGCGCAGGCAGCTGACACCAGATACAGCCTCTGTGAGCAAGGAGGGCACCAGAGCACCTTCAAATCCTCTTCAAATGCTTCTCCCTCCTGAAGTCCCCAGTGTCCAGGCCCTGAGGTACAAAGCCTGGCACAGACTCATGCGAACGCTGCTCACCTGCCTGCCGGAGCACTGCAGACACATCCACACCTCTGTCAAGACACTTGGCTGGCAGAGAGCACTGGACACAGTTATGGTGGATGAGGTGGGGCTGGGACAGCTGCACAGAGCAGCCACCCAGGTGTGCAACAGCCCTTGTTCTGCAGCATTTTTGCATGCTGAGCCCTGGGTGCTGTGGGCATTGGCACCAGCAGAGCCATCAGTGCAGCTGTGTCTGCTTTCCACATGCTCTTCACATTAAAGATCCTACAACATGGGTTCAGCACCCCAGGGGCTGCCAACATCCATGAAGGGTTCAGTGCAGAGCTCTCAGGTAGCCATCCAGCCTACTGCACACTCCTAACTCCCATTCCTCCCTCCTCCTCCAAGGTTTTGGCTGACAGCAAAAGGAGGACAGATATTGAGTGTGGTATTCCCTGGTTCCTGAGGGGAAGCCCATAAGACCATGTGCTGGAGCACAGCACGGTTTAATAAAGCTTCCATAGCCTGAGTGCTTGAGCTGGGGCCCACACAGAGGCCCAAGTGCTTGGCCCTGCAGATTCCAGACACAGACACAGTGAGCTGTACTGGTGAAGCTGTCCTTTCAAATTCCATTCCCCCATCAGTGATATCCCCTGCTCCCTTCACAATGCTTGCAGCAACATCCAGGGCTGTGTCCACGCAGCTCTCCCCATCCCAAGGGCAGCATTCCCTGAACATCAGAGGTGGTCAGCAGCATCCCCTTGTCCGTAGACTGGATCCTGCTGCCCAGGCCACTCTGAGAAGCAGTCTTATGTTCTTGTCAGCACCAACCTTATGCCTGGGGCCTCCTGTGTCACCCAAGTCTGTGCAGAGATGTGCTACCCTTTTAACAAGGCAGCAGCGTGCTGCTATAAAGGGATGAGTTTCTGTAGCAACCAGGCTGAACTTGTACAAACTCTGCCAAGGCACTAGATCTTTCCATGGACTGAATACAACACCCTTTGTGAAATCATTTTCTACAGCCCTGAAATGCTGGGAAGTGAACTCTCCCCTTTATTTTACCCCCTGCCCAGTCACCATGATGAGGAGACACATTAAGTTTGTGCTCATAGCATCACACTCTCCTGCAATTTTATGGAGAGGGCTGCTGCCTCTGGAAGAGTTAACTGAGCCCTGCATCACTCTGGGGGAACCACCTAACACCCCAAAACCTCCCTATCTGATCCCAGCTGCAAAACAAGGCTGGAGACAATTGAGGGGGAAGAGTAAGCCAGCCAGCAGCACGGGGCTGCAAGCCCACACCCTGTTGAACATGTAGGTTTGTGCTGGACCAAAAGAGTTAAAGCAAGAAGCCATTCCATTGCATCTCCTCCAGCCCACTGCTAGGAGCAGACCGCTATTTCTAGATGAATGTGGGAGTGGAGAAGGATCCTTCCGTGTCTTCCACCCAGCCTGTGAGCTGCTGGCTGAAGTTGTTAGTGGAGTGCCGGCTGCACCTACCACACCCCACAGGCAGAGTCTGGCAGGCAAAGCTGCTGGAGCGCTGGGGGCCGGGGTGCTGCCTTGGCTCTTATTGTTGGGCAGAGGGTCCCTCTCCCTGCCAGCAGGGATTTCTTCAGGCTGCCAGATCGAAGTTCAGCCTCACTCCCACCAGCATGTTCAGCCTCCTGACACCACACCCCCACCCACTCCCTCCAAGCACACGGAGAGTATTTCTCATCTCTGTGAGGTTATTCCTCCACCACTGTTACAGCACCAAGCAAAACATCAGCCTGGGCACTTCTTGTCTGCAGTGAACTGACAGCAGAGCAGAGTGGGCTGTGGCACAGGCAGCCAACATCTCCCCAGCTCAGCAGCCACGTTACACAAGCATTACAGGGTGAGAAGCCCCTGTCAGTACCTGCCAGCACCCCCCCATTCAGGTAAACCACTTCATGTTAGCTTTAGAATGGCCAAAAAGAAAAGGAATCCAACAACTGTTGCGTTGCTGCATGTGTCAGCAGACTCACCGGACTGTGTGCTGGTTTGTGCTACGGCATCGGAGTCCTGGGTGCTCCAGGGTCTGTCCCACCCTGTCAGATTGAGGGACTGCAGGCCAAGGCACAGATCACTGGTGTCTGGGAGGCCACGGGAAGACTCTTGTGTGGACGTGGGGAAAAGCATCCTGCTCGCCGCTGCTTCTTCAGAGTCCTGGAAGTCTGGTCAGATTGAGAACAAACAGAAGCTTGAGAGTTCAGGGCTGCTTTTTTCTTTTTAAAAGAAGGAGTTTTCCAAAGCGTTAAGCCCCGAACTGGGTCTCGTGCCACTCTGAAGCCACAGCTCCCACAAAGAGCAGTTGTGCCCCAAAACAGAGGGCTACCATGTGTCCAGGAGTCGCCCCCCAACACCCCTCGGCCCCTCCACCTTCCTATCCCGTCTGCATTACTGGCTGGGTCAGCATGTGACCAGGCTGCTGATGCTTACGGTGCTGACAGTGACGTCACTGAGCCATGCGAGAGAACTGCATCAGCTCTTATAAAATAAAGGTAAGGAGAAAGGGTGAGATTCCCCCTGAAAGGCAAGCAGAAGGAGAGGTGAAGCTCCAGGAAACCAAGGGAGGCAGGCAGCACAAAAGCAGGGCTCCACCATACAGCTCAGCAGACACCAAGCTTGAGGCAGCAGTCCCCCCAGCAATGATGGCAGCAGCAGCAGCAACAGAGCAGACAGTTTTAGTGCTACCCAGCTCTCCTGTCCCCGCCTCCCTCCACCCACAGAACCCGAAAACACTTTAGTCCTGGACAGGCTCCAGCTGCTGGCTCTGATTCAGAGCCCAGCACAAAGCTTCGCAATTCTGCTAGCATAATCTATTCGGTTCGACTTGGCCCCTGCCTCCCTGACTCTGCATTGTTTACCACCAAGTAACACAGATAACCTTCAGCCCCCCTGCTGCCTGGAGAGAAGCCCATTATCCCAGGTCCAGCCCAAGCAGGTGCATCATGTTGGCACAGGGAGGAAAAGCCTGGCCAGAGCACAGGACCCATTTCCCACCAGGAGTTTTTCACAACCTCTTTACCTTTCACCTGCCCTGCCCTCCCCTCCCCTGCAGGGTGTTCACAAGCTTATGGTACTGGAGACACCAGATTCCTGCCTCAGTTTAAGCCTGTGCCAACAGCCTAAGGAAACGTAGTAGGTTCATAGTCTGAGAATTCCAGTTTAATGCAGGGATCTGGAAGCTGATGAAATTACAGATGCTCAGCTGTGTTACCCAAAGTCTGAGTCAGAGGGCATTTATACAGCAGCTACCCAGCAGCAGCAGCTGCCTCCTGCTCCTCCCACTGTGCCATCAGCTGCACACCTCACACACACCCCTCCTGGCTCTTCCCTGGGCACTGCAGTGACTCCAGCCTGTCACGTTATCCCTCACATGCAGCCCCAGACAGCCTGACAGCACTCCTGGCCTCCTTTTCCATATCCACTGCCACATCCCATGCCATTCGGTTGCCCATGACCTAGCGCATCGCAGGCAGGGCCTGGTGGCAGCCAGGAACCCTACGCAGGCTACTGCCACTGCTGGATGGGACCCTCACCTTCTCCCCATGGCAGTCTGGGGAGAACCAGCATTCCCAGATCACAGCACTGCGGTCAGGATGAGCTAAAAGCATACCTGCTGGCAGCATGCCCACCTTACCCTTTCCAGCGGCAGCCTCTGCCACAGCATTCCACCAGAGTAACAGCCCCTGGGGCCTTTTCCCACTCCCCCAGTAGTACCAGTACAAGCTGTAGTGCCAACTCAGGCCCAGCACCAGACAGCACCAATGACAGCATTAAATATTCCTATTCCTCCACAAGCACCACACTGCATCCTCACCAGGGCATTTCACCGCATTAACTTTCCCAGCAGAGTTTTCAGATTGCTTGTTTTGGACAGCCCAAAAAACATTTATAACGCAGCCGTAGGGAGGAAAGGATAAAGACACATTGCTCAGACAACTGTTCCCACAGCAACCATAACTTGCCTATATGAATATGAAACATTCCAGCATTTAGGAAGATGCACAAGTGCTTTGCTCTAGTCCAGATCCCTGGCAGGAGGGGATGAGCAAGCCTCATCCTCCGAGAAGTACAGAGAATGCTGACAGACAGCCAGACACAAATCTCACCCAGAGTTCCCCATTCAAGACCCTGGATGAAACCCACCACTGAAGCTCTATGGAAAATGGGGAACAAACTCCTCAGCAATGGGCAGCACTCAGGCAAGCTTTCCCCACTTCTGTTTTTCAGGAATAAGCTGTTTTGTGTAGTTGAACCCAATCAGACTCAAGTTCAAGAGATCAACATTACCCTCTGATGGCTTCAATCTGTATTAAAGCCAACTCCTTGCAACCCAGTTACAGGTGTAAGAACAGCAGAATTTGCTAGACAACCAATATTAATTAGAACTTTTCCCACCAGAAGCAAACAACCAGGACAAGCCCGCTTCCCTGTAACACTCCCAGCCATGCTGCAAGTTAGGTATGTGTCACCAAGGCAAGACAACAACTTGAAACCAGAATTTAAACAGGCTTCTGGAATAGTTATTTTCAAATGCAGAGCCTGGAAATTTGTTACAGAGCAATCAATTGCTGATGACAGCCAAAACCAATAGGATACTGGGGCAGGAAGAATTGATTTCCCACAGAAGTTGAGCCTGAAGAGTCAACACCTCAGTCATACAGAAATGTCTACCAAGCACAAACCAGTTCCATTTTGCAACCTGACACAACCCAGCCTAGACACTTTGTTGCAGAACTTTCCAAGCCCCAAATATCAAGGTGAGTCCAACCTGAATTCCTCCCTGGAGTTGCCACTGGAAGCCAACCATTCTGGCAGAGGCAGCTGTGCTGTGCTGGGCTCATGCCCGAGTGCCTGGGAGAGACTAAGCTTCCACCTCTTGAGCTGGTTCAGTTTGATTTCAACAGCATCATGAGACGCACATCCTTTGGAAAACACTCCCATGCAGGTCTTGGAGCTGGCACCTCTCCTAGGTGATGTCCTCCTGTCTGTCCAGGAGATCCCTGGACTCAGGGCACACCACAACACAGGACAGATAGTTTTCCACACCACCACCTGGACTGAAACCTGCATTTTTCATACTTCAGATTTAAGCATCTCATTTAAGAGTTCAAAGGCTTCTTGGCAATGAGCATCTCCACACAGCTCAGCTCTCAACCTGCAGTTAAGCCCAACCAGCCCCACTGACACCTTCACACTGCAGTCTCAGCCACTTATCCCTTCCCCAGCATTCCCTACCCATTCACACTAGTTTAGGCAGGCAAGTTTCCACACAGGAAACTGGTTTGGGGAGCTGACCTGGTTAAAACCAAGTCACCGGAGTCAGTTTTGCAACAGCTCATTCCCCTGACCTGGTATGCAGCATGGCTGCCACTCAACAGGCTTCTGAAACAGGAAAGCACTTACAAAATTACAGCCTAGGCCTGCGTGGAGCAGGCGAGGAGGGACTGGCAGCAAGCTGCAGTGTACAGGCAGCTTGAGGCAGCACAGGGAAGGCTGAACGCAATTCAGTCCCCATCATGCATTATCATCTCTCCAGTGCCATCAGGCTGAGTCCTGAAAGGTGATGCTCCAATCAAGCAGAAATGTTCATACATTTTAGCCTTCTGGACCCAAGCCACCTGCAAAGCCAGCTGGAAACACAGCAAATCTTAAACACTGATAAAACCTAGAGAAAAGCAGCAAGAAAGTGGTAAAGCAAGTATGAACCAAGCAAATTAGATCCCACCCCTCCTGCCTCTGCATCCCTTTGCTCCCAGATGCTAATTCCTAGCAGAATTAGCCCCTTCGGGAATGAGTTTACAGAGCAAGGGAAGGGTAAGCACAACTCAACTCGCTGACAAAACCAGTCTCAACTCTGACATTCCACACGTAGCTACCTTGTGGACTAGCACTCCAACCAACGTTGAACTCCAAAACCAAATCCAGAGCAGCAGGAGGCCAAGCAAGAATTGTGGCAGCCTGGAAATCTCAATTGGGAAGGCAGCTCACAGGAGAAGCATTGTTTTGCCTTTCACACCTCTTTACAACTCCAGTTGTAAAGGCTGGGAATTGCATCCCTGAAAATTAAGCTTCCCAAATACCTTTTGCACACAAAGCAAACAAATCTTAACAAGCAGCTTTTAGAGGAGAAGCCAGTTATATTCCTAAGGTACACTGGAGATCATCAAGGTGAAGGAAAGCTCGTTAGGCACAAGCCTAATAGTTACAAGAGGTTTTCCTGACACACAAGTGGGCATCTCTGCGATTTGAAAAATTCCTTAGGTGGAGACATTGGTGCAGCATGACCTGTTTCACAGCCACCTTAAGGAGCCTGCCTTACTCCCATAATCACAAACACCTGGACAGCTAGCCAGCAGCTACTTCAGGAACTCAGGAAGAGGGCATGGCAGCTTACCCTTGCTGCCCTACCTGTCTCTTCCAAGAGCAACAGCAAGAGATTGCCACAGGATCACTGCACCAAAACTTGAACAACAGCAATTCCCATCAGGAAAGCTGCTCAATCTTTAGCAACACAATCCAGTTTGGAACTGGTGCACAGCATGACAGCTCCAGGCCAAGTCCCTGCTCTTTGCAGAACACACACCATGATCCGCCATTAGTGGATCTGAGGAAGAAACCCATTTCCAAGAGCTACTTCCCACTACAGAAATATGCCACGGAGGCAGAGACCTGTTAATGTGGGACTTGAAAAGGAAATGCTAAAACCTAAGACAGTAAGTGTGCATCTCTTCTGAGGCACAGGAGTTGAATTCCATTATTGTGGATGTGCACAGATGGAGTATTTGTTTGGGGTGATCAGAATGGTTGTCAGCTCCAGGTGAGCTCCTGCTTACAGCCCTGCTCTGCCTCAGGCACCTGTTAACCCCAACATTTTGTCTCCACATGCACAACCACACACATCAGGCCAGCTGCATCCTGCACTATATGGTGTGTTTTCTCACAGCAGAGAACAGATGAATACACATTATAGCACCAGAAAGGACTTTCTGGTTGGCTGAACAAGAGATAGGTCATTAATTGCCTGCAATTGAGAGGAAACAGGAAGCCGATTTAGTCATCAGCCAGCCTGGGTTTGCATTTGTCCTTCAGGTTTCCTTAACTAAAGTGGGTACTGAAAATAATTAAGACCTGATGGGCCACAGCTAACAGCCCTGTGCCCCAAACTGGACACCTGAGCCACTCCCAGCCACAGGAAGCCATTTATCCATCTCCCATTGCTTCACAACCATCAGCTCACAGCAAAATAATGGCTGCTTTGTCTCAGTTAATAAGCAGAGCTTAATGTAAGGGAAATTGATGCTGCTGAGACAACAGGGGTACCTGCAGTCCTTTTAAATCCAGTTGTTTTAAGTCAGCATTGCCTTCAGTCCAAGCCAGTCAGCTCAACCAGCTAAGTGGGCACACAGAGGCAGAAGAGGGAGCTTTACTCACTGTTGCACCTACAGAACAAGCTGATGGTTTTAAACACCAGTATTAGGTTTCTTTAACCCAGTCCCACAGCAGCACCTTCCATTCAGTAATGTCCAGCTCTAACCCCCTATAAACAAACCAGCTGGCTCTGCTCATTCTTACTCAGGCTAGTGACAAACATGTAGATTACCTTGAGACTGGGAGAGTGGCACATTCCCTGGAAACAGTTGCTCAAGGACAGGCTGAGCTCCAGCAGCACCACCAGGAGCAGAGCTGCTGGGAGGTGTTGACTCCTGCCCTGTCAAGGCCACATTCCCTCTCCCAACTCCACCACCACATTAGAGGCCACCGAAGGGTGATGTCTACATGGCATAGACACACTGAGGGAACCTGGTCTTTCTGCAGCAAGGCCTGAACAAGGCTGAAATGCATTGTGAAGCACCCCGTAGTTCTGTCCCAGGAGCTACTAGACAGGTTCAACAACAGCAGCTTTCTCCACCTGCTGCACTACACCCTGCAGTGTGCTCACCCCCTCAGCCAGGGTTTGGGGAGCTCCAGAGCAAGCACCCACAATCCACCACATTGCTGGTCAGGCAGGGCCTGACAACTCAAATCATTGATGAGGCAACTAAGTTCACAAGGGATTATCACTACATGCAAACTGATCTTTACAGAGATTTAACATCAGCTGTTGCAAGCTAAAGCTCCAGCCACACTGCTCTGCCTGGATCGAAATAACTCTAACACAGTGCCGGACACTGGACTGCTGAACAAGCCTGTTCCCTCACATTGCTTAGACTGCTGCTGTACTGATCTCCTCTCAGGACTGGCTCGCTGTGCACCTTGTCACATCTTGTAAGGTGTTTCCACACGTGTTTCCCCAATAGCATTAATGAAAGGTCATGAACTCCTGCCATCCCTTCTCTACCACGTGTAATCCTCTTAATGCTGAAAGGCTCTTCTTAAATACAAGTCCAATCCAGGATAAATTTAGTTTGACCTGAGGAAGACAACTGGAAAGCTTGAAAGAACATGAACAGATTAAAGTACAAGTACTTCCCCTGCTGGAATAAAATCTCTTACCCAAGCACCTCAGCCAAAAGAGTTGAAGTTGTAAAAAGACAGTGCTTATGCGGTATAGCTGCTACATTAAGGGTGGAGCTCCAGGCTCATTAAGACTGCCCAGGCTACAAGTTCCAGGACCATACAGTCTAATTACAACACAAAAGCTGTTCCTGTACCAAGTAAAAGCACCAGAGGCTCACTAATCACAAGTGATTTAACTCTGAGCAGTGATGACAGCACAAGAGATCAAGGCGCTCTGCTCTGTTGGCCACCTACCCAGAAGCCAGGCTCACTAAAGGCAAGGCATTGATCCTGCAGAGCATTACCCTGTTCATCATACTCTGACATTTAGTGATCAGCTGCTCAGCCTAACAGCCATTGGGTAGGAATTTCTGCAGAAGAATGGCAGAACTCAGGCCAGGGCACCTCCCTGCTTGCAGATCACAGCTGCCCTAGGATTCACATCCTTGCTGACAGCATTTTTCATGGAGAAGGTGCTTATTAGCAACACATTAAACAGAAGCAGCTCATGCAGTTCCTTGATCCACAGACAGAAGGAAGCTTGCAGAATTGCCACGTTCAGCCCTTGTTACTTACTGAGTGTCCCAACTCCAACAGCAACAAAACAAGTATGAACTGCACACAGACCAACAACTTGGAACTGCCAGTGTGTCAATAGTGCTGACTCATCCACATTCATGCCGATAGCAACAGCTGGAGCAGCTCAGGTTGTGCTCTGTCTTGCACAGCCAGAGGCACCTCCCAAAACAGACTGCAGGTTGTCAGTAGCCTCAACAGTGAGGGCACCCAAAGCAGGTGTTTTCCCATCCTGGCACAGTGCCCAGCATCCTTTGGGAAGTGAGCACTCCTCTGTCCATCACAAGTATTTATGACAATACACAAGAGATTTGATGGAAAATAAAAGCCTCCTGCCATATCACCTACAGCCAAGCAGAAGCCCACCCAGTCCCCAAACATAGAAGTGGCTGTGCCAGCAGCCAGCTCCTACTTGTGAGACCGCCCTCAGCTGCTGTGTCAGGAACAAGAGAAGCTGCTTAGGCTGTCACAAAAGCACAGCTTTGGCTGTCCTGCGTTAGGAGCAGTATTTGCTAGAGGAAGCCTCCCTTTCCTACAGGCAGGTCCCATTCCACACATCCTACAAAAGATCTTCCATATAAGGAACACAGTGACTGCCTGGAACATCAGCCCAATTTGCCACTGCTGATGGGAAATTCACTCCCTTTCCACTCACAGCACCATCTCTCCGCAGCTTCACACCAGAGCCTCTGCTCTAGGCATCCATGAGAACACCACAGCAACCATCAGACAGAGCAGAGACTCATATGCAGGTCAGTCAGCTGGTTCCCTCCATTGCCAGGTGAACATCCAGTCCTTCAAAGCAGAGCTTTATATGTCTCAGACTGCACTGCAAATCAAACTGATGTGCCAGCTCTGAGCCCAGACCTAAAACCAGAACTAACACACATCTTCATAGGATCAATCTGCTCCAGTGGGCAGGGATAGCTCCTCTATCAACTGGGTTACCTTTGGCAAGTAAGCAGAAACTTAATCAGGAAACACTGCTATTCCAAACTATAAAAGAAATACGTCAAGCTAAAGCTATGATTTCAACAAAGTAGCCAGAAACAACTTTCCTGAACTCTCTGAAAGGAGATCAAGGATAATCCTTAGGTTAATTTTTCCTTATGCTTCCGGTGCATCAAGATCAGATACAACACTGACACTGTGCCAAGAAAATAAAAATGTCTAAACATCTAAATACCACAGCAAATCTCTAAAAGGCACCACTAACCACACCACTGACCTGAACGAGTTAACATTCACTATGCAACTGCACAGGAGTAGCCAAAATATCCCCCAGCACTGCTTTACTAGGCACGTTTCTAGCACTGCTGGCTCTAGATCCCTACCTCAGAGCGGACGATTCCCTTCCTCTGGTATTTCTGCAGTGCCAGCACTGGATCACATGGCTGGATCAGTCCTCGGTCCACAGCATTAAGCCTTTCAAACACCCAGGAGATTAAGCTGCACTGGAAGTCATCTGGTAGCAGTCAGTTCGCTAGTCCAGAACAAAGTCACAGCACAAGCGTCAAACTGACCCACAGGATGCCCAGACACCTGTTTGCAGCTTATTTTACACCCATCTGATTAAAACTCATCAGATTATCCCTGAGCACAAGGCAACCCTGCTTCCCAGTGACTGCAACAAAGCTCCTCTGCCTGCAGTAGTCTGCAAGGTCACCAGCTGGCAACGTTTCCCCCTTTGCTTGGGACAAGTCCAAAGGTCAGTTTGTTTCCAATAACAGCCAAAGTGTTTATCGACCCTATAATTCAAAGGCTGGAGGAGCAATAGCAATCTCTTTCAAGTGCCCAAATCCTTGGCACAAGCACCACTGCACAGGAGTGCACTGGAAGAGGAACATGAGGCAAGTACATTTACTGGCAGATCTTGCCCACTGTAGAGGGACAAAAGCATGTCCTTCACTTACATAAAACCAGGACTGGACCCAGTGCTATTTGCTTTGGCACAGAGCCTTCTGTTTTGAGGCAGATCGAGTGCAAGACAGCAGAATATACCCACTCCCCTCAGCTTGCAGAAAGCAAAACTCACAGCACTCATTTCATAACCCCAAGCATGCTTTGCAAGGACATCTTCACCTCCACATACTGCTTCAGTGCACTCTTAAATATGTGATTAACTGACCTGTAGAAAGCAGTTCAAAATTCTTTTGCATTTTTAATGTATGCAGCACAAAAGCCATACTCACTGCTACCAACTTAATCCTGCCTTCAGGAGAGGCAGACCATGTGGAGTCTGCTGGAACCATCCATGCCAGGAGATGGCAGGACAGGCAGTCAGAGCTCACAGCCTGGCCAAAGGATGAACAGCATCACAGGGAGCATAAGCAAGCCTTTCCAGGCACCTCTGTGTTGTTATCCATCCCAGGCAAACAAATGCAGCTCCGGGTACCAAACAGTATTAATCCCAGCTCCAAGCAGCTCTCTGCTGACAAGCACATACCAACCACTACCCCACGGTCCCACCAACTGACTCCCCACTCCACCAGCCCCAAATCCTCAGGCTCTCCTTGAATCCAAAAACCTCACCTGGCAGGATGTCACGTTTGTTCTTTGTAACAGGCGTGGTGCAGACTCCACTGAAATCCAGAGAGTTGTCCAACATGGCATTTATTCGGCGGAATATATCTGCATTGCTGCAGGTGGAAAGTGCAGGGGCATCGGGGCTATCCCAGTAGTCTTTTATGCTCCTCCCAGCGTCTTCTTTCTGGTAAGAAGAACAAGCACAAGTGTCAAGCAGTCTAGTACTCACCACACAGCTTTCAACACATCGTTGAAAGTCTGGATGGCCTCCAAAACTCTTATTAGCATTAGCTCCAACTCTCAGCAACTCAAGTACCATTCTTGGCATTAAAGAAACAGTTAAGCAAATAGTTCAGCAATTTGTCAGCACAGACTAGGATAGCCTCACTCACAAACCAGTACCAGCTCACCACAGCTGACACAAACTTTAAGCCCAGAGCCACAGCACTTAAACTGGCATGGTTGCTAAAAAGAGCTCCCTACTGCTCTTCATCACATTGTCAGAGCAGATGTTTGGGAGACAGAGGCAGGTGCCTTCTCCCCAGCATCCGCCTCCTGACACTGGGGGACAAGGTGGATGCTCACAGAGGAACCACCACAGCCTGCCCCATGCATGGCAAAAGAGAGCAAGGCTCAGTTGACCATCCATATCTGGGAGCTCTAAACAACACCCTGGAATAGCCCATCAGCAGCCACACCATCACTTCAGAAAACAGGTTTGCAGAAACAGCCACTTCCCTGCTAATCAAACATAGCCCCAAATCCCAAGGTGCCACTTGGCAGGCAGAGAATCAAATCCTAATCTTCCCTTTACGTAGCACAACAGGAGGTTACCACAAACAAGCTCCACTTCAGCATGACCCTCCAGAGAACCAGCAAGAGCAGCCACATCCCCCAACTCTGCCTGCAAGGCACTTCAACATGCAGGCTTGTTTTGGCATAGCTGCATAACATTCAAGCCCCCACTAATCCAAGAAGCTACTCAACTTCACGTCTAACCAGCATTTCTGGACCCAGTGCAGGTCCTCTGGCCACCCAAAATCCACTGCAGAACTCTGCTCCTGAACATGCTGAGCAAACAGTATTGCTATCAATTAAGACCCACATTAAAGAGAAGAGCAGGAAGGCACAACCTCGCCAGCCTTCGCCTCTCGAGCAGAATCCTTGCCATTAAGCAAATCGAGTTCGAGACAGACTCAAAGAGCTAGCTGAATGGCAGCAAGGCTGACAAACAAGCCCCTGCTACTCCAAGAGGCAGAGAAGCCTGTAGATCCAAATTGGGCCATTTGTACCTGTCAAGGAGACATTTAATACATTTTGCCTTTTGGATGTATTCCTGCACGAGCTTTGGGCCTGGCTTCCCCCACATTTTCTCCCCATGCTTCGCTAACTGGCAGACCTGAAGCACCGATCTGGTTTTACTTAATCATCCCATGCTGCTCTTCCCGGTGTGCATATCGCAGCAGAAAGCAGGTCAAAACAGAATTTCCCAGGGACACAGGAACATTAGCCCAGCCCAAATACGGGACTGGCACTTCCCCTCCAATTCCATCATTAGGAGCAGTTTTAGTGCCATAACATATGATCTGCTAGTTTTCTCCTCACAGGAGAGTTTCTCCCGAACCATTCAGCTAAGCAAAGGAAACCCTGTCCTGGAAGTACCAGAAATAAGCTACTGAATTGTCAACTCACACTATGCCTCCAGGCAGAACCTAACAATTGACTCGGCATTCCAGCACGTTTAAGGCTATTAACATGCATTCAACACTGGGATTCGGGATCTTTGTTTATGGAAAGGCACAGCCCGATGAGACTCTTGGGACTCTGCAGACACAATGCCAGAGCATTTACAAGCCCGGAGAAAACCAGGTAGGGCTGAAAGGGAGCTCCAGGCAAAAAGAAGCCGGCAGGGCAAGCTTTAAGTCATCTTTATAAAAAGCAGCTGAGGAGTACAGCAGCTCAATTTAACAAAGTATTGCCAGTCATCTCTAATAAAAAGAACTGCTGCATCAGGCTGCTTTGGCACAAGTGTGAAACTCCACATTCTCCTCCTGTTGCTGCTAAAGAACCTCTTAAAGCAGGCAGCTAGGCATTTCCCTAGGAAACAGAAAATTAACCCAAACACCTGATCTGTTCCTGCTCATTTAGCATTTTATGCTTCCCACAGCTGGCAGCACCGGTCCTGCTACAAAGAGGAACAGAGAACAGCAAGAGCACAGCCACACATCTCATCAAAAATTCTTCCACTCATAGAGCTGTTTGGGTTCAGACTGTCAGGGCTATCCAAAAGATACTGCAAGCACCCTGGCTGCAGGAGCTGGCATCCAGCCCCGCACAGGAAGCTGCTTCATGTCTCCACAATTTCCCTCGGTAAACATCACCCTCCTCCCTGAACTGGAATTATGGGAGCAGGCCTTCAGAGCACCCATGACCCAAACCATTCTGAAGCCTGGAAGCCCTGTGGAAAGACTTTGCAAGTGTGTAGCTAAAGGATGAGCCTATACCCTTTAGTCTCAACACCAAAGCACAGGGAAATGCCAAGCCTGAGGCTGCATCCTCCAGAATCTACTCCACTCACACGTCTGAGCCAAGACAAGCAAAAGGAGCACTCCTAAGCTCCAGCTACGATTACCTTTCAGTGCGTCATCTAGGAGGACTTGGCCATAAACACGTGCTGCCCATTCAGTCTTCCCCAGAAGCCCTTCACAGCAGTAACTACAGCAACTGCTCACTTCTGGAGCACTGATGATCCCCTCTGCTTTCCTCGAGGCACAGCCCAGGTCCTCCTCCTCCCTCAGGCACCAGGAGCAACCCAGCATGCAACCCAGGTGTTAAATACCAGGGCATCAGCAGTGAACCAACAATGGAATTCTGAGCCTGCTACAGCAGTCATTCTCAACTCAGAAGACAAGACACCATCTCATCAGTGCAGTCATTGGATGAACAAGCCAATACAGAAATGCAATCCAGCTGACAGGTTTGAAGTCATCAGGAGTTAAACATCAGTTCCTGATGCCTGGTAAGACACCTAGTCTCCATTTAAGGGCTGAGAGTTTCTAGGGATGTCCCTAGATCGGAAACAAACAAGAAAGGCAATCTAGTTTCTTGCAGCAGGCATGCACTGCCACAGAGCAAATTGTTTAAAGGTTCCAGGTTAAACCACTGTGGTAGATCAGGAATACAGACCCAAGAAGCTTCACACAAACAGACAACAGACACAGCAAAATGAATCTCAGGCAGAAGCACAGCCCCTTGTGCCCTGACTCAGCCAAACCCTTAGCCAAGAACCATGTCCTAGCATGAAGATCCCCAGGGCGCTCCAAGGTCTCAAGGTAGGCACTGTCAGGCTCCGGACACCTCCAGCACTCCAAACAAACTGCACTGCAGGAGTGCCATGCTTGTTTTGAAATAGGAAGAAGTTTCCACTCCCTCAGAGTAACAAAGACAACCGGTGAGCCTTACCACCATGGCTCTGCATCCCACAGCTAGAGCACAGTGACTGTCAGGTCTCTGGAGCTCACATCCCAAGCAAACCCCACGGCTGCAGCCATGGTTTACCTGCAGGACATTCCCCTCTGGAGACACATGCACAACCTGCAGCAACTCAGTCAGTGTGACCACAGACACCTCAGCAGCAAAAGCCAAAGATGCCAAGGTTAAGTGGAAATGAGGGCACCTCCACAGCCTGAGGCAGACACGCATTTAGGGAGCCTACAGATAATGAAATCCCAGGGCTAGGCAAAACCTGCAGCATCACAACAACGCTGGCAGAGGACTAGAATATCCTAATCTTTAGGGAAGTCATTAAACACTGCTCACTGCTGGCACGGCCAAGATGTGCATTAGCTCCTGGGGATGCTCTGGAGCAGACAAGGCTCCTCCACCTCTGCCACAATTCAGCCTTCACTTTTTCATCTTTTATAGCATTCCCGCTAGGGCAGCAAGGAGGGGTTCTCAGCATGCGGCTATAGCCAGGATGGCCTTTAATCCTGAGACACAAATTAAGCCACTCTTAAAATGCTGTCAGTTTCAACATAACCAAGCCTAGATGGCTCCATACTTTGATCAAAAGCAACTCTAAAAGTGATTTTTTTCCCTTGTATACTTTGCCTCCCAAGCTGAAGTCAGCTACACTGATAAAAAGCATAGTATTGATAGGAACAGTTATACCAAGCAATGAGCTCACATATCCAACTCATCCCAGACAGGGTCAGGCCAGGCTGCATCAACTCTCACCATCAGCACAGCCGAGCCTTAAGCAGCTCTCCCAGGGTTTACTCTGTGTCAAAAGTGGATGGAACATACCTGGCTGGAATCAAAACTGGAAGGGATTTGATTGGTAGCATTTTATATGGGCATGCTGCTGTCAGAGCAACACCCAGTGTGCCAAAACTCTTGATTTTAAAGAAGCTTCCCTGTTGTGCCACCTCTTTTTTTTGGGTACTTTTTTTTTGCAACAAACATTTTGAAGGTATAATCCAAACAACTTTGGAAACAAGCAATATCAAAGCTGCCTGTTGCAGCACACTATCAAAGCACAGTAAGGTTTTACTTGGTTTAGGGAAGCTGTTCCAGTGGAGATAAACAGCAGCAAAGCAACAGGACCCTGAAACCCTTCATCAAACTCAGCTCACAGCTCAGGCTACAGCCCCTCATCAGCACTCCTGCTGCAGCACATATGGCTCACCTATGAGGAACAGAGACAAATTAATTGGTTTTAGCTGGGGAATTCTAAAGGGTAGAAAAAGAACTTGTTTTCCAAAAGACTTGTCTCTTGCCTCTGCCCATACAGCACAGAGGTAGGGACTAAGTCTCCCGGGGTCACCAACAGAAGCTCCACATGGAGCTTGCAATCACTTAGTTTAAGATTGAAGTGATGACACCAAACAGAGTGGCAAGACTGAAACCCTAGGGATATGATGTCTAGCCCTGTAGACAAGAACCTGGGGATGCATGTGGATGAGAAGCTAGACATGAGTCAGCAACACGCGCTTGCAATGCAGAAGGCCAACTGTGTCCTGGGCTGCATCCAAAGAAACATGGCCTCCGCTCCACTCTGGCGAGACCGCCAGCTGGAGCCCTACATCCAGCTCTGGAGTCCTCAGCACATGAAGCACATGGAGCTGTTGGAGCAAGTGCAGGGGAAGCCACAGAGATGACCTGGGAGCATCTCCCATAGGGGGACAGGCTGAGAGAGTTGGGTTGTTTAACCTGAAGAAGGAAAGGCTCTGGGGAGACCTTAAAGCAGCTTCCAGTACTGAAAGGGGCTCCAGGAAAGCTGGGGAGGGGCTCTTGATCAGGGAGTGCAGGGACAGGACAAGCAGGAACAGCTTTCAGCTGCAAGAGGTCAGGCTGAGATGAGATCTTAAGAAGTTTTCCTGTGAGGGTGTGGAGGCCCAGGTTGCCCAGAGAAGCGGTGGCTGCCCCATCCCTAGAGGTGTTCGAGGCCAGGCTGGATGGGGCGTGGAGCCCCGCGATCCAGCAGGAGGTGTCCCTGCCCATGGCAGGGGTGGAACTGGATGGGCTTTGAGGTCTTTTCCCACTCAAACCCTTCCATGATGGAAGGGAGTCAGGGACCAAGGCCCCCGGAGCCACCCGCAGAAGGCAGATTCACTCCGTGGAGCTCGCAGTCACCTGGATTGGGGCCGGTGGAAGGCGGGCCCCGTCCCCACAGAGAAAAAGGGCGGGAAAGCCCTGAGCGGTGGCCGCGCACCCGCGTGCACCGCACCGCCTCGGCCCCTGCCCGCATCCCCCCCCCCCCCCTCACCTGCGAGAACGCCATGGGCGCTGCGGGCGAGGCAGCTCCCGGAGAGCGGGGGAAGCGAAGGCAGTGACCAAGCCCTGTCAGCCCCGCCCGGCTTTTATGGGCGCCGACCCACGGCGGGCAGCGGGGGGCGTGAGGGGGGAGAGGCGTGAGGGGCGTGGCTGCGGCGCGTGCTCCGGCGCGTGCCCCGCCCCTGCCCCGCCCCTGCGCGCGCCGCTTCCCGCGCTCCTCGCGACGCCCGGGGCCGCCTCAGCGCCGCTGGGGTCCCAGGAGGAGGCAGAGGAGAGGGATTCTCGCTGTCTGCGTCTCCCTGAGAGGGGAGTGTGATGAGGTGGGTGCTGGTCTGCTCTCCCAAGTGACGGGCGGCAGGACGAGAGGCGATGGCCACAGGTTGCACCAGGGGAGGTTTCCGTTGGACGTCAGGAAAAATTTCCACATTAGAAGGGGTTCTCAGGCATTGGAAGGGGCTGCGCAGGGAGGTGGGTGAATCCCCATCCCTGGAGGTGTTTAAAAGACAGGCAGATGAGGCCCTTAGGGATATGGTTTAGTAATGGACAGGTACAGTTGGACTTGATTTCAAATGTCTTTTCCAACCAAGCAATTCTATGATTCCTGTGCTTCTTCCTCACCCAGCGGTGTCTGGAGCCTCCTCAGGGCCACTTCGTACTCTCTGTCCTCACCCTGCAGCACCTGGAGCCACCTCAGTGCCTCTTCCTACATTCCGTCCTTGCCTTGCGGCTCCTGTGACTGCCTCAGTGCCACTTCCCACGTTTCATTCACCCTGCAGCACCTGGGGCCTCAGCACTGCTTCCTGTGCTCCATCCTTGCCTCATTCTGTCTCATTCTGTGGTGCTGTGGCTCTGGCTGGTGTTTTGTCACTGTAAAAATATAAAGGTAATTTTATTCCTTTTCTGGAAAAAACAGATGAATTTGTGGCAGCAGGAGGGGTCAGACTCAAGGTGGTTTAGGGTCTAGGCTTTCCAGCCTACCCTTCATCCATCTTCTCCCTCCAGTGCTGGGCCTGGCTCCCTGCTGGGCTGCAGCTTTGGAAGGGGAGAGCCAGGGCTCTCTTAAATCCCACCCAATACGTGCTGGGAGGAGAGATCTTCATAGAATCAAATTTCCTTGTGTTTTACCAGCCCTGGTGTAGCAGGTATGACTGTGGTCACAGCATTGGCAATTCAGCTTTGAATAAAGAGCTGGAGGCCCCTCAACACTCTGCAAATCCCTGGTGGGAACCCAGTGCCTCCCAACCTCTGCCGAGCCCCAGTGGGGTTTAGCCCAACTCTGAGTGTTGGTGCTGTGTGTCCTCCAGGAGCTAGCAGCCACCCAGTTGAAGCTGTGTCAGCCTCATGGACTTGCATATCCCCAGTTGCCATGGGGATGACCCTTAATGTCTCTGCAGCCTAATACTGGGGTGGCTGGCAGAGCCTGGTGTGGGGACAGTTTGGGGCTGATCCAGCCGCCATGCACACAGAACAGAGGAGGAGAAAGGAGCGGGTTCAAGAAGAGCTTTATTGGGATAACCATAATAAATAGGGGTTGCACTGGGAGACAGTCGCAAGGGGCCTGGGGTTGGGGGCTGGAGGCACACTGGGGGCTGGAGCTGCCTCTGTGGAGGACATCACCCTGTGTCACATCCACCCCATCCTGCTCCTTCCTCCCAGCAGCAAAGCTGGCCGGGGAGGGGATCGCTGCCTGATGCCCCTCTGGGATCAGGGTGGGGAATAACCCAGCAGAAATTGGAGCAGGAGCGTTTTGGGGAGCGATGGGTGGGAGTGGTGGGGTGGTAGGGCAGGGCGGTGGGTGCAGCACAGCTGGCTGTCACTGCGCTAGGGCCTGGACGATGTCCTTCACCAGCATGGTGCCGATCACCATCTTCTCGCTGTTGATGGTCAGCTGGGCCGCGGCACCCTCCCGTCGCTCCAAGGTGATGAGCACCAGGCTCCCGCTGGTCACTGTCTTGGCTGCGAACCTGCTTGTGGCAAACACAGGGTGAGCTGTCCCCCTGTCCCCTGGAATGCTCCGGTGGGAACCAGGGAGGTGTCTGCACCCATGGCCACCATCACATGTGGGTTCATGCGGGCTCCTTGTAAAGGAAGCCTGGAGCATCCCTCCTGTGATTTGGGTGGGACCAAAGAGGTGGCAGTGCTTGCCTGGTCCTGGTGTGGGGGCTGGCTACCTGTACTCATTGTCGGCACCGCAGGGCACGCGGCCTACATTGGCAGCTGAGGTCACTTGCTGGACGATGGCATGGTCACTCCGGCATTTCTCGGACAGCGTCAGCTTCTCTGTGATCTCGCTCATGCCCGTCAGCTTCCCTGGAGCAGGCAGCAGAGGCACCTGCCCCCTCCAGCCACGCACCCAGTTGTCGCGCCCGTGCCAGGCTCCCTTTTGTCACCCCCAAACCAAGCCCCTCCAGCCGCCAATTCCCTCCATCCAGTTCCCCAAGACATCCCAAGCTGGCTGTCCTGCTTGTTCCTCTCCAGCCCAGTAGAGACAGATTTGGGAAAATTCTTCTTTCACTGCCCTTCCTGGGCTCATTCCTAGGTCCCTGTCCTGTGGCAGCAGCCACATCCCTGGGAAACGGGCTACTCTGGTCATTGGCAGCGATGGGGCCGGGTGCTGCAGGGCACCGAGTGCCCACTGCTCAGTGCAGACCCCCATCTGTGGGGCTGGAATGTTGCTGCTCCAGGAGCACAGGGATGCAGGACCAAGGTATCCCCACCTCTCATTGGCCCCAGCGGTGCCACCGTGGTGCAGGGTGGCTACCCCAGCCGGCTGTGGGGTGCAGGAGGGGGAGAGGGAAGCAGAGCTACTCTAGGGGCCTGCCAAGCGACCACTTACCCTCGCCCGGCTGTGCGAGGTGCTCTAGGGCCACAGCAAGGGCGGCAAAGGGGACAAAATGGGGGGTGAGTGTTGGTGCTGGGGAGGCGGATGCCCGTGTGCCACCCTGTCCCTGTCCCCATCCCCCACTCACCCTGCTCCTTCTTGAACTCGTTCTCACTCATGAAGACAGGGGCCATGAGCTCCCCCACGGGTGGCTGGATGGAGACGTAGAAGTGGCGCATGTGGGTGCTGGGGAGACAGGTGGGTGAGGAGGGCATGTGCTCAAAATGTGTCCTCTCTGTGTTCCACTTCCTGTCCCTGCCCTGGCTGGAGGGAAACTAAGGCACAAAAGATCTTGGGAATAGGGGGAACCCATTGGGCTCAGTGTGGGTTTGCTGTCACCTTGGGTGAAATGTCCTTCATGCTTCCCCCGACCATCCCATGCCCATTCCTTGGAAGGACCCTCCCTGGTGTCCATCCTGCTGTCCCACATTCCTTGGAAGGACCCTGCCTCCGCAGTCCCCTGGGGCACCCAATGCCCTGTCTTCCTGTCCACCATCTCTTAGGGCACCATATTCTCTATCCTGCTATCCCCCTGTCCCATGGAGGACTCCGCGCTTTCACCACCCCCTGACGCACTGTCCTATCCCATTGGATGCTGGGTGCTTACCACAGCTGGAAGTTGGCTGCCTGGGTGGAGTCACAGAAGTCGATGCCCATCACCACGCTGGCCGTTTCCCCAGGTGCCAGGTGCTCTGAAACCACAGGGCTGCCACAGTGTCCCATGTCCCCTGCACCACCCAATCCCTGTCTCCATCCTTCCTGCAGCATTGCTGCTGTGCTGTTCCTACCATACCGATTTCAGGGAACTCCTGGATACGCATGCCGGAGAGCAGCTTGGGCTCGCTGACCCGCAGGCTTTTCACCTCGGCATCGGTGTTGTTGGAGATCTGGATCTGGACAGCCACCATGTGGGAGTCCCCTGGGAAGGGCCTGCGGCTGAAGCAGAACTCCACTGAGAGCCCCTCGCCCGCCATGCGGTGCAGCAGCTCGTAGGTCCTTACTGCGCCGAATCCCGGGCTCAGCATCTGTGAGTGTCCAAGGGACTGGCTGTGGGCTGCTGAGCCACTACCTGTAGCCCAGTTGAGTGGCAGGGATGTCCCTCCTCCCAGAAAGGATGTTGAGGACACTTACGGTGGGTGCCAGGGAGGTGTCAGTGAGTGAGAGGCCCTCCAGATCAGTCACCAGGCTGGTGGAGACAATGCTGCTGGAGGGAATAGGCTGGGGAGGAGGTGGGGTAACTGCAGGGTGTGGGAGAGGAAAGGGTTAACAGCGCTCTGATGAGCCACAGCCCCATGGGAACAGCCTGGTGGCATATCCCCATGGGGACAGACCTGGTGGCATAGCCTTATGGGGACAATCCCATTGGTACAGTCCCATAGGGACAGCTCAGTGGTGGAGCCCCACTAGGACAATCCTATGGGGGCAGACCTGGTAGCAGAACCCCATGGGGACAATCTTGTGGGCACAGCCCCATAGGGACAGCCTGGTGGCATAGCCCCATGGGCACAATTCCATGGGCTCAGCCCCATAGGGACAGCCTGGTGGCACAGCCCTACTGGGACAATCCCGTAGGCACAGGTCTAACTGGGACAGCCCCACTGACACAGCCACTTGCCCCATTGCCATCCTCTGGGGACAAGGACATCTTGCTGGACCCTGTCCCAGCTCAGCAGCCCTGAAGGACCTGTGGGGCCCTGACCCCACTGGGGTGGGTGCCTGTGCCTCAGTTTCCCCAGTGCCATCGTGAGGCCATCCAGCCTGCCCTGAGCAGCCACTCACAGTCATCCAGGTCGAGCAGGGAGATCTCCTTGGGGCCGGCCCTGCTGCTGGGGGGCTGCACGGGGGCAGAGAGATGAAAGAGCATGAGTAGGGGTCGGGGTGCCCCTGCACTGTCCCCATGCTGCCCCCCAGCCCAGCCCGGCCCTCACCACCTTCCTCCGCTTGGCCTCCGCCTCAGAACCAGAGTCAGAGCCTGAGGAGCTGCTCTCGGAGCCACTGGCCTCCTCTGATGAGGTCTCAGCATGGCCCTTCTTCCCTTGCGATGCTGCCTTCTTCTTGGCCTTCTTTGCCCCCTCCTCCTCATCCTCTTCCTCGCTGGGGCTGTGGGGAGAGCCCAGCTCAGGGGGGCTGGAGCAGGGTTTGGCTGGGGACACCCTGCCTTCCCAGGGGGTACCTGTCTGCACTCCCCACGACAGCCTTCCGGGAGCCAGCCTTCTCTTTTCTCCTTGACCTCTTCTCTTCTTGTTCCTCCTTGTCCTCTGACTGCTCCCCACTGCCTTCCTCCTCTTCTTCATCCTCCTCCTCCTCACTGTCAGAGCTAGAGCTGCTGGAGCTGCTGCTGCTGCCGCTCTCCTCGCTGCCAGACTCAGGCTCTGTGGAGGGAATGGCTCAGCCCTGCTGCTGCATCCTCACATGTCCCCGCAGCTCCCACTGCATCCCACCACATCCCCCATCCTCCCTCTGCATCCTGCATTCCCCCATCCTCCCACTGCATTCCCCATCCTCCCACTGCATCTCCCCATTCTCCCACTGCATTCCATATCCCCCATCCTCCTGCTGCATCCCAACACATCCCACATCCTTCTGCTGCCTCCCCACATCCCTCGACTGCATCCCTGCATCCTTATGTCCTTCTGCTGCATCCCTGTGCCCCATTCCACTGTGAGACACATCTCTGGATCCTCCTACTGCACCCCACATCCACTGCCTCCCTCTGCATCCTGCTGCATCTCCACATCATCCCCACTGCTCCCCCACGTCTTCTCACTGCATCCCGCTGTGACCCCACAACCCACCACCACATCCCTGCATCCCATCTCTGCATCCCCACCTCCCCTTGCCACATCCCTCCATTTCTCCTGACACATCCCCATCACAACAGAATATCCCCATAGCAGCAGTGTCCCCCTGACTGTTGCGGCCACTGCTTCAAGCCCCAGTGTGGTTGTCCCTTGCCTGATGCCCCGTCATGGTGACTCCTGTCCTACACCTCACCATGGTGGCACCTGCCTGATGTCCCTGCCACGGTAACACTTGCCCAGTGCCCTACCATAGTAGTCCCTGCCCCACACCCTGCCATACCACCAGGTCCTCACCGCTGTCTGCTGACTCGGTGGGCCCTGATTCGCCATCTGAGTCAGAGTAGAAAGGTTTCTCCACCTTCTCCTTCCTCTTCTCCCGGCTAGTGCACTTGGTCCACTCAGGAACCTGCCGGCACAAGATGATGGAGTGGGGTCATTGGCTATGGGTGGAGTCCTGAACAGCAGCCCCTGACACCCTCCTGTCCCCGGAGAGGACACATGGTATTGCTGAGGAGCACCTGGGCACCATCTGGGCTCTCCCAAGACCTCTAGGCAATGCTCCCATCTTGGCCCCCCAGCTCCACACACCTCCACATTCCTCACGGAGGGGTCAGGGGCCTCATCCGGCCAGTCAGGCAGCTCCTGGTAGCCCACAGCCTTTGCGTTGAGCAAGTGAGATAAGGAACCCAACTGGAAATGGTCTCGATCTACAGTGGGATGAGAGGTGGCAGCAGCTCGGGGACAGCCATGCAGCACCGTGGTCACAGTTCACCTCG
This sequence comes from Tapera naevia, assembly GCA_033556795.1. Taxonomy (NCBI): domain Eukaryota; kingdom Metazoa; phylum Chordata; class Aves; order Cuculiformes; family Neomorphidae; genus Tapera; species Tapera naevia. The sequence continues at coordinate 1,731,857 of JAUMJJ010000353.1, forward strand.
TGTCCCCATGTCCTGCAACTTGGAGGGGGTACCTTTGAAGGAGGACTCCAAGATGGGAGCAGGTTTTTGGGCCAGGAAGAGCTTCTTGGCATACTTGTTGAGGGCCCCGCTCTTCTCAGTGGGCACGATGAGCTGGCGGATGAAGCGAGCCCGGTCACGGATGTCATAATTCTGGTCATACTTGGCCAAGTTGAGGACGTATTGGGTCAGCAGCTTGCTCTGCACCAGAAGACGTGCTCAGGGCCAGCCTCTCCCTCCCCAGCAGGGAAACCGAGGCACACCACTGGGCCATGTCCCCACTACCTGCTTGGAGTTGGTCAGGTAGAGCTTAGCGGCCAGATTGATGACCTGCAACTTGACGATGTCCTCCTCATTGGTGAAGGATTTGGCCATCTTGCGCAGCACGTCAGGTGCGATCTTGGGCACGTGCTCACAGTATTCGCCAATGAGCCATAAGATGCTGGCCCGTGCCATCGGCACCTGCAAAACGCCCCCAGACACATGGCACCACTGCCACTTCCCTGGTCCTGGGGGTCACGCAACACTCTGACTCACCTGGATGTTGTCGGTGAGCTTGGCCATGTGCTTGATGATCTCACTGTGCTGGGCTGGCTGCATCTGCAGCAGCTTTTTGATGACCACCACAGATTCAGCCACCACCAGCTCTGCAGGGAGAGACCTGGCCTCAGCAGGGTCCTGCCCTGAGAGCAATGGAGCCATTGTTTCACTCACACTGTGTGTACTCACCGTCCCGGTTGGACAGAAGCTGGACCAGGCCATTGAGGCAGGTGTCCCGCACCTTGCCAATGTTGGTGGCGCAGCGCCCAATGGCTTGGATGGTGGCTGCTACGAAGTCCTTGTCCATGCTGCGGATGTAGGTCTGCATAGGCATGGGGGAGACAACAAATGACATGTCACCCATGTGCCAGTGATGGGCATTCCCCTATCTGGTGGTCACGTATTGGGGTTCTTTGGAGCCACCCATGGGGCTGATCTACATCGCCTCCATGGTGGTGTTTTGGCACCCAAAGCCATGCCAGGGTGGCACCCCAGTGGCCTCAGTTTGGCCATGGCATACCTGGAACTCCCGCAGGATGGTGGAGATGTTAGTCTCATTGGCCAGATTGGTAAGGACCTCAAGCTGTAGGAAAAAAATGGGGCAGCATGAAAGCACGGTGTCAGGACACAAGGTCCTTGCTGTCCTCCTGTCCCCAGGGCACGGTGGACAGCTGCCCCACAGGGAAGAGCTCCATGATGCCCCAAAGCCACCAATGGTGAGTTCTGCCAAGTATTTCAAGCCCACCTTGAGGATCTTGATTTGCGTGGGATCCGTGGAGCGGATGTAGAAGCTCTTCAGGTAGGGCTCAAACATCCCCTGCATGCACAGCCAGCAGCATTAGTGCCATCACTGTCCCCTCCTCACTGAGGCTACCCACAGGCAGCTGGCCCTGGTGACCCTGCTGGCCAGCCCTCAGTCCACTCCAGAGTCAACAGGGCCAACTTCTCCCACACCAAATCTGACACTCACCCGCCGTTTGATGGACATGGTGGCCACGTTCTGCAGCACAACATACTGCACCTCGCTATGGGGACAAAGAGGGGACCACCATCAGCAGGGCAGGGCTGGACAACCACCAGCACCTCCCTGTGAAAACTGAGCAGAACCCACCGCCAGGCTGGTGCCACAACGACACTGCCACCCCATGTCTGAGGTAAGTCAGGCCAAAAAGCCTTTCTTGTTTTGGCATTTTGCCCCAGCTGGATGTTCCCATGGGGATGGGCTTTTGGGGTGTCTCTCCCAGGGTCTCGCTGCTTCCTACAAGTCCCACCAACTGGAGTGGCAGGATAATAGGGACCACTGCAGGCCAGGTGCCACAGACCTGTGACTACGCAGGAGCCGCACTAGTGCCTTGGCGATGACGCCAACCTCTGCCTTGGGTGCCAGGTGGAAGTACAGTTGCGCCACGGCCATCACCACCTGTGGGGAGACACCTGCACGTCACCCAGCGAGCAAAAGGACACCCTATGGGACAACTGTGTCTCCCAGAATCCCACCTAGCAGCACATGGAGGAAGCCCATCTCTGGGGATGCCCAGCCCCTGGTGTCCCTCAATCACCCCACTGGCTCCTTGGCTGGTGGCCTCTAGAGATGAACAGGGCTGGAGAAGGGGGTCTCACCGCGGCATTGCGGCTCTGCAGCAGGGGCTTGGTGTTGCGCAGGAGCAGGCGGTGGTCAGGATCCATGACGTAGGGTTTGCGCTTGGCCAATGGGGCTGCCTCCGCCTTGGCATCCTTGGTGTCATCCTCCTCAGAGCCATAGAAAGCCTTCTCAGTGCTCTCCTCCAGCAAGGACTCCTGACAGGAGATGGGACACCTTGCACACCACCAACAGCACTCTCCTTCACCCCATCTCCTGGGGGCTACCAGGGCATCCCAAGGCTTCCAGGGCACCCTGAGGCTTCCACACTCACGTTCTGGTTGGGGCTGAGGAACTGGGTGCGCGCGTAGCGGGTCAGCATGTTGATGATGACCACCTGCCCCCACTCCTCCACATCAATAAGAAGGTTGCAGAGCTTGCGGTAGTTCTTGTGGATGAGGTCGATGCGCTCTGGGCAGACCTCCTCAAATGCCATCACTACGCTTCCAGCCACCAACTGGAGAGGGAAAGCCTGTGGTAATTCACTGGAATGGTGGCATCTCTGTAAAGATGCTGTTTTGGTGGGGATGCTGGCAGCCCTGTGAGCATGTTGGATCAGTGGGGACAGTGGTATCCCCAGGAATATGCTGGCTTGGAGGAGACAGTGCCATCTCTCTGAGGATGCTGTCTCTGGGAATGGCTGCATCCCTGCATGGATATTGGATCAGTCAGGATGCTGGCATCACCATGAGGATGCCAGCTCTGCAGGGATGGTTGTGTCACTATGAAGACGCTATATCAGAGGGGACAGTGGCATACCCTGAAGATGCTGGTTCAGTGGGGACAGCATCACTTTCTGTAAGGATGCCCACTCTGCACGGATGGCTGCATTCCCATAAACATTGATTTAGTGGGGACATTTGCATCCCTATGAGGATGCTGGATCATCAAAGATGGTTGATGTTCCCATATTTAGGGGAAGGGGAGGTATGGTGCCCTGCTCACCGTAGTCTTGTCCGCCAGCAGCTTCTCAATCACTTCGATGAGCTGGTCCTTCTGATCTGAGTCAAGGCTGTGAGGGGAGAATGGCGTGAACATGGTGGAACCAAACTGCCCTCCAACTCTCCCATCCCTGCCTGTTCCTGCCTCCACCAAGCAGCCCAGACCCCAGAATTGGGTCCCTATTTGTACCCCCAAAATTTAGCAGCGAACCCCATTACCTGTACAGCTTGGGGATGGCATGGGCAGCTGTCTTGCGTACGTATGGGGACATGTCTGAGGCGGCCTCCTTGATGGCCAACATCATGATGGGCACAATGATGGGAACGCGGATGCTGGAGAGGACGCGCAGGGCACTGGCACGAATCAGCTGGTTGGGGTCCTGTGTAGACAGGCAGGGGGCTGCAGTGTGGGGGCTGTGGGAGCCTTACTCCTCTCCTATGCCTCCCTGGGTCCCCAAACCAACCCACCTTGAGTCCTCTCTGGAAGGTGGAGATGGAGAGCAGGGCCAAGTCCTGCTGTTCCTCTGCATAGCGCACCAGGTAGACATACACCAGCTTCTTCACCTGCAGGGTGAATATGGTGAAGTCACCTCAGAGTCCCCAGACCCCAGCCCATCCCCAAAACCATCCTGCAGGGGAGGCACCAGACCCTGGAGACACCCATGGGTGCCACCAGGGCCACCCAACACCTTTCTCACCTCAATATTCTTGCAGGCGACATTTTTCACCACAGCTGGGAATAGGTCAGAGGCGTTTTTCCCCCGAGCAATCATCTGGGGAGTAAAGGAGTGGCATGACACTGGGCAGCTGGCATGGCACAGCCTGGCACAGCTCGACACCGGCAGCGATCCCTAGCAGTGACAGCAATACCCACCGCCACAATCCTCTTCATGGCCTCCAACTTGAGTGAATCCTTGTTGCTATCGAGCATCTCCTTGAGGTCATCATGCCTGCGTGGCACCGGGGAGGGAGGGGGAAATCACATTTTCCCGTTTTTACACATTAACCATTTGTAACCATTTTTAGCCTATTTTTTTTTTCTCCCAGCCTGACACCAGGCTGGTAACCCAATCCTTTACGTTGCAATATTTATGGGGCAGGAGCTGGGTTACAGCCAGGTGAAAGAGGAGCCAGAGGGACCAACAGGGTGCTGGCACCCAGCTCTGTCCCCATCCCAGGTGCTGGAATGAGGACCCCATCCCAGCCCAACTGTGGTTATTACCCTAGGATGTCCCCAAATCTCTTCCTAGGGAGCAGGCACCCATCACCAGCTCCAGCCCAGCCATCAGTCCAGCTTGACTGAGTGTCCCTTGTCCCTTCATGGGCACAGTAGCATGGATGTACCAGTGCGTCCCAATGCAGAGCCCCTCTCCAGGCTGGGAAAATGCCACCAGCCTTCTGTAAGCCTGGTTGTCACCACTGTCCACTTTCTCTGGGATATCCATCCCCACTGAACCAGGAGGGATTGCAGAGTTGCATCCACCTACAGCAGCAGGGGTGGCACCCATGGGACAATGCTTAGCCAGAGCCACCATCACCACAGGGTCCCAGGGGCTCCTTGGAGAGGTCTTACCGTGGTGGTGGCCCAGTGCCGGTGGCCACTGTGGGCTCAGGGCCAGAGAGCGGCCGCAGCTCATCAGCTCGTAGGGCGCTGTAGCAGGCAGGTTGTCCAGCCTCGGTGGCTAGCACGGGGCTCGTCACTTCCTCAGCTGTGTCACCACCCACTGGTGTTTTTGGCCCCGCTGGGAGCTGCCGCAGCAGCTTCTGCACCGGCGGCAAGGCCAGCATGGCTTTGGCCAGGGGTGATGGCCCTGATGATGGTTGGCAGGGCTGTGGCCCTGCTCCTCCTCCCAGCGGAAACCTGATGCTGGCATTGGGTTGCAGCCACCATTGTGATACCCTTTCCCAGTGGGTGAGGCCACCTCAGGGCGTTAATCCCAAGTGACAGCCACCGTGCAGCTCGGTCTTGGGGACATTGCAGGGAGCTCCTTCCCTGGGTGTTGGAGTGGCTTAGTCCTGGCCAAGGACCCAATGGCACGATGAGTACCCACTTGGGTAGTGGGGTGGCAGGATGGGACACCTGTGGGTGGCCCACCTGGGCGGTGGGGTGGGGCTTGGGGACCATTTCTTCTGCTCTATGCACCATGCAGGGCTTGCAGGGACGGTGACAGATATGGTGTGGCCACAAGTGGATGGGCTCCAGGGAAGGGCAGTAAACAGGGGATGGGGACATTGCTCTGGGGTCAGGGGTGGGGGGACACTGCCAGAGTGGGGGACACTTCTCTGGGGTCAGGAATGGGGGGACACTGCCAGGGCTGGGGGGATACAGGGAACCCCACATTCACTCAGCTCCAGAGACTCCCCACCTTTCTCTGCATCCCTGTCCTGTCCCCCATCCACTTGCCTCACACGGGTTACATTTCTCAGCACCCCTCCCACCTGCTGGGGACCTCAGTGTGGGGTTGCTGTCACCCCAGGACCACTGTGAGAGCTGAGGGAGTCAGCAGAGCTTTGCCGGGGTGGGGCAGGCACTGTCCCTGAGGTGCCCCCAGCACAGAAGTGAGGGATGAGGGGCATGAGGGAGCTGCACGTCCCCCTGTCACGCTGGCTCCAAAAACCCATGGTTTTCTCCAGAAACCCTCGCTGGCCTTTGCAACCTGCAGTGGCGGCGGCGTGACTGCGTCCCCATCCCTGTCCTTATTCTCATTTTTATCCCTATCCCCATCCTCATCCTTATCTCTATCCCTGTCCTCATCCCTATCCCTATCCCTGTCTTCATCCTCATCCCCATCCCATCCCATCCCATCCCATCCCATCCCATCCCATCCCATCCCATCCCTACCCTATCTCCATCCCTACCCTATCTCCATCCCTACCCTATCTCCATCCCTATCCGGTCCCTGTCCCCATCCGTCCTTCTCCCTGTTCCCATCCCCATCCCTCTGTCTGTCCCCATCCCTGTGTCCGTCCCCATCTCATCTCCATCTCCATCCCCATCTCCATCCCCATCCACACCCGATCCCACACTCCCACTCCGGTGGGGGCAGCGGCCAAGGCCCGCGGTGGCGGCCCCGGCCCGGCTGGGCCTATGTCCCCCGTTCCCTCGCGCGGTGCCCACCTCTTGTAGTCGGAGGAGAAGATGCCGCCGCTGGCGGGGTCGTGGCCGTACTCGGGCTCCCCGAGGCTGGAGGAGCCGCCCTTCTCCTCGCCGTAGGCCGGACCGGCGGCCATGGCGGCGGCGGCTGCGGGAGCTGCGGTGCGGGAGGCCGGGGCTGCGGGCAGCGACAGGCGGGGCGGCGCCGCCCCGCGAGCACCGCGGCAGCGCGGGCACCGCTGCCCCTGCGCTCCCCACGGCCCCTGCGCTCTCCGCGGTCCCTACGCTCCCCGTGCTCCCCATTGTCCCCACACTCCCCGCGGTCCCCACGCTCCTCGTTGTCCCTGTGCTCCCCACTGTCCCTGCACTCCCCACACGTCCCATGCTCCCCACAACCCCCGCAATCCCATCTATTCCTGTGCTCCCCACAATCCCCACCATTCCCGCTCCCCCCATGTTCCCCACGATCCCCATGATTTCTGCTCTCCCCATGTTCCCTACGCTCCCCACGATTCCCACTCTCCCCATGGTCTCCACGGTTCCCCCCTGCCCCAGGGATGCTGTATGTGAGAGGTGAAGAAAGGCTGAGAGCAAAACCAAAAACCAGAACAAAATCCAGGAAACCCCTGTAAAGGTTTTTCTACCTGTTAGAGCTGGGGTCAATTTGCTAATTCCACCTCAAATATTAAATATGGGAATGGACAGGGTGAGGCAGAGGAGCTGCAGGATGTCTCCAGGAGTGTGGGTCATGCAGAGACCTCCCACCTGCCTCCAAGAGACCTTCCTGCAGCCCAGCCTGGAGCCGGTATGGGTCCCGGGGGGACACGACTGAATACTGGCCTCCAGACACACCCGGTCCAGCTGTTTGGCCAGTTTCCAATGCAGCGACCCACAGACATATTTATTCTGAGGCTCAAAATCAAACGCCAGCAGCAAAAGAGGTGTTTGTCTGTCTCACAAAGCCACAGGAAGTGATGAGCGAAGGCTTCTTTGAGGGAGGCAGGAGGGGGTGGCTGCTCCAGGGTGGGACCGCACTTGTCGGTGGTTCTGGGGAAAGGAGCTGATTTCTGGGAAAAAGAAAGTAAAAGCAAACCCAACAGATATCAAACAGAATTGGAACAGGCTCTCCCTGCAACCGTTTATCGCCATGCAAGAGGGATGCCAAAGCCAGGGGCGCAACACTGGTCGCCCAGGGAAGGATCCTCCAGTCCCCCTGGGAAGGGTTCTCCAGCCCCTTGTGTGCCCCAGATGCATTGCTGCCTCTGTCACTGCAGCACTGGGGACACCCGGGACAGAAGATGGTCTGTGGTGACACTCAACTGGGGATGATATTGAGGTTCCCCAGGACGGGGGACCACATTGAAGTTCTGGCCCAGCAGTCCCTCGGAGAGGAAGAACGCTGCCATGCACACAACCCCGGCCACTGCCTGGGGACCCATTGATATGTCAGGGCCACCGATGCCCTGGGGACAGCGGCAGCACTGCCAACCTGCTGGCTCATCCCCCTTCCCTTGTGGCTTGGGCACAGCTTAGATGTCCATGGATGGGGAAAGCCCGTGGGAAGGGGTCATCTCCTCTGGGTTCTGAGCCCCCGTGGGTGCTGAGGAAAAGGCAGGGCATGCTGTATTGGGCCCTGTTGAGACAGGGGTGTGACAGAGATGGGACCCAGGACTGTGGCCACTCTCTGAGCCTGAACCAACAGCTGCTACTGGCACTGGGCCACCACTGCAGTAAGACCCCTCCAAGCAGTACGCAGGACCCTGTGGTGATGGTGGATCTGGCTGAGCATCGTCCCATGGGTGCCACCCCCAGCTGCTGTGGGTGGATGCAGCCTTGCAAGGTTCAGTGGGGATGGATGTCCTATAGAAAAGCAGAAGGAGGTGACAGTTTCCCCATCCATGAAGGGGATCAGGGAAGGGCTTTGTGTCTTGTCCCACCTGATACAGCTTCCTGGTGGTGTTGGAGGCATCTCCACAGGGCTGATATCCTCATGGGCTGCCACTGTCTCCCTCAAGCCACCATCTTGATGTGGAAGGGAGGGGTGGGGGAAAGGTGGTTTAAGATTTGTTCTTACTTCTTATGATGCTCCTCTGATTTGATTGGCAATAAATGAAATTAATGTCTCCAAATGGAGCCTTTTTGCCCATAACCTCAACAGCTGAGTGATCTCCCTGTCCTTATCTCAACCCACGAGCTCTTTGTCATATTCTTCTCCCCTTGTCCAGTTGAGGGTGCAGAAGGATAGAGCTGCCTGGGGGAGCAGCTGGCAGCTTCCCACATTCTACCCACCACAGTTACCTTATGACGCATTATACATGACGCAAACACCGTATGTTTTGTGCTGTACAGCATTATTTATGCTTATTGTAGATGTAAGTAATTACTATTGTTTTTATTACTTTTCCTCACACGTAATTATTTGTATGGGCAAATAGTTATTACTTTCCTTCGCAAGCCCCAGGAGGCTGGATGCCAACTGGGCAACTCGCTCGCCCCATCACGCAGGACAGGCACATGACTGGCAGCAAAGCTTAATAAAACACCAATTAACGCATGGTGATTAACTGTAGCAGGTGAAAAGCAAGCCCTTTCGCCCTCAGAATAAAGGTCCTTCCGAGAGATAAGGCATCAAGGTCCGTGGGACAATGCTGAGGCTCTCTTGGGCGCTGGAGTGGGATTGTGGCTGCTGATACCCCTCACACGATTTCACCTCTCTGCAACAATGAGGTGGGTGGGCTTCAGATGGCCTAGAAAGCGCGGGATGCTCCCCTCCCCCATGCCCTTCCCACCCCATGTGGATGGGTGCCCCCCAGTGCTGGCAGCTGAAGCCCAGCCCTTCCTGGGATCCAACAGGCCTCCAGAGGAACCCAGCCCCGTTTGGGGACTCCAGCCCTCCCAGAGACCCCAGTCCTCTTGGGAACACCCTTTGGGAATGCCAGTCACCCCAGACCCTGCAGCCCTCTGAGTGACCCCAGCACTCCTGGGGACACAGCCCTCCAGCAGACTCCACAGTCTTCTGGGGCTCCCCAGCCCCTTGGGAACTGTATTCTTCCTGGGAACCTCCCCTCCTGGGGATCCCAGCTCTGCTTGTGTCTCAGATATCCTTAGGTCTCCTAGAAGTCCCAGCTGTGTTTGGGGACCTCAGTCCTCCTAGGGATCTCACTGACTTCCTGGGGACCATGAAGTCTTTCCTTAGAGCTTAATCCTCCCGGAGACACTAGTCTTCTTTTGGGAGTTCATGGCCCTTCCTGAGGACCCTGTTCTCCCAGAACCCCACAATAGTCTCAGGGGAACCCATCCTTCTTTAGAGACCGCAGCCCACTGGCGACTCAGCCCTCCCTCAGACCTCAGAGCTTTTCTGTGACCCAGCCATCCTGGGGAACTCAAAGCCCTCTCGGGGACCCCACAGCCCTGCTGGAGAGGGCTGACACTGGCAATACTCACAACCCCACCACCATGGCTGCTGGGTCCTTCATTTTGGATTTGCACCTGCAAGAGAAAGCTGTCCATGTGAAGAGATCTCAGCTGTCCCCACCACAGTCCCCACTGCTGACCCCACCGCTGCCCCACCACCCATAGACCAGTGCCAGGGGGAATGGGATCAGGATGCAAGCGCAGGGCTAGCTGTCAGTGCAGAAGCCATCCCACCACAGCCATAATGCCCGGCTCCTTGCTCACCAGCTGCATGTAGAACTTCGTCAGTCCCAGGAGATGGAGGGCAAAATGGATGCAGTTGTTTTCACCCAGGCTATACTTGGCTTCGCAGTTCATTGCTTCCTTGACTTTACTATGGAAGGCTTTGAGGTCGATCCCACCTTTTTTCCGGTAAATACGGCATTTTCCTCTCTCCCTTTTCATGGCTTTGTAGCCCTCCTTGATGATCCAAGTACTCCTTGTTGGATTGTTTGTCCCTGTTAAACCGTGAGCCGCTCATTGCCCTGGCCCGGCCATGGTGCTCTCAGTGGCATTTTGGCCGCCGCCACAGCCCAAACAGGAGCAGAGGGTCAGGCACTCACACTGGAAGTGTATGACCTCTCCATCCCCGCAGTAAACAGCTGCATGTTTGAAGCTCATTCTGAGGAGGGCTGAGGAGACGTCCAAGGGGAACAGCAAGATGTCCCCGGGCTGCAAGTCACTCTCCGACACCTCCTCAAAGATTTCCTCATGCCCAGGGATCTTCTGGTACAGCATAAATTTGATTGCCTCATACTGCCTCTGCCAACCACAGTGGGGAGGGAAGGTGAGCAGGTGGCAGCACCAGCCCCATCGTCCCCCAATGCCCCCCGAGCCCTGATGCTCCTGGAAGAGCTCTCGCCAAGCTGCTATTTACAAAGCTGCTCAATATCTGTAAGGAGAGAGGAACAGAAAGAGGACGGCTGCTCCGTGCTGGCGCCATCCTGCCTGTGCACGGAGAGCAGAGTCCCACCCTGCCATCACACCCTGCCCGTGATGGCTCCTGCCAGGCAAAAGGGCTTGGACTGGGCAGAAGTCCCCTGTCCTTCCCAGCTTCTTCAAGTAGGACACACCTTGAGCTGGCCCCCCATTGTCATCTCCCCCACTGTCACACCGGGACAGTGGTGCAGGCAGAGGTAGGAGTCTCCTTACCGGGCTGAAGCTGCTGCTGCTACAGGTGCTTGACATTGTGTCCTCTGGGAGCCGGTGGCAGAGCTGGGGTGCTGGTACCTTCACCGAGGGCTGTTGGAAATGCAGTGGGGTTGGGTGGGTCCACAGGCACTGGGGCCAAACCTGACCTCACATCCTTCCTGATATGCATGAGAGGCGGAGGAAGGCTGAGAACAAACTCCTGAACTTGTACAAAGTCCAGGAAATCCCCAGATGTATTTTCCCACCTCTTAGAGCGGGGGTTAATTTGCTAATTCCACCTTAAATACTGAGTTTGGTAACGGATGGGAAGTACGCAGGACATCCTGGAAATGCTCTTGAGTCAAAAGAGTGTCATGCAGCAACCTCCCACCTGCCTCTAAGAGACCTTCTCCACTCAGCCTGATCAGACACCCAGCTTTTGGTTTTGTTTCCTTCCCTTTAGAAGCCATGGGGATATTTCCCCCCTTGCTGGGAAACCAGACTTCCCCTCTGGTGGGAGGGAAGCCTCCCAGAAACTCTCCTGTGAGTGTGGGAACTGCAAGAGTCCCTGCAAGAAAGCCCAGAGAGAGATACCTGAAGCAGCTCTAAGCAATTGCAGTGGAGGAATATTTTCACAGGATCACAGACCTGATGAGGTTGGAGACACTTCTGGAGATCATCTGGTTCAACTTCAGCCTAGAGTCCTTGTCCAGGACTATGCCCAGATGACTTTTGAATGCCTTCAAGGTTGGAGGACCCAGAACATCCGTGGGTGACCTGTGGCAGGACTCAGTCACTCCCACAGTGAAACGAAGTCTTTCTTGATGTTCAGAGGGAACCTCCTGTGTTTAAGTTCATGTCCATTGCCTTTGGTCCGGCCATTGGGCACCACTGAGAAGAGCCTGGCTCTGTTTTCTTTACTCCCACCATCACGTACTGATATTGTCGTCCTCTCTGATGAGAACCCCTGAGCCTTTTCTTTTCCAGGCTGCACGACCCCCGTTCTCTTATCTTCTCTTCATACAAGAGAGGCTTCAGATTCTTGGCGGCCCTTTGTAGGTCTCTCTCCAGTATGTCCATGTGTTTGTATTGGGGAGCTCTACACAGGACCCAACACCCCAGGGGTGGCCTCACTAGTGCTGAGCAGAGGACAAGGATCCCCATCCTCGACCTGCTAGCGACATTCCTCCTAATGTAGCCCAGGGTGCTGTTGTTCTTCGGTGTGTACCTTCCCCTTGTTGATCTTCATGAATCGTGATGAACAAAGGGCTGCTATGAGGAGAGGCTGAGAGTGTTGGGTTTCCAGTATGGAAAGCAGCTCCAGGAAAGCTGGGGAGGGACTTTTTACAAGGGCCTGTAGTGAGAGGACGAGAGGGAATAGCTTTAAATTGAAAAGGTGAAATTTAGATAAGCTATTAGGAAGAAATTCTTCACAATGAGTGGTGAGACACTGGCACATGTTGCCAAGGGAAGCTGTGGATGCCCCCTCCCTGGCAGTGTTCAAGGCCAGGTTGGATGGGGTCTTGAGCAGCCTGGTCTAGAGGGAGGTGTCCTTGCCCCTGGCAAGGGAGTTGGAACTGGATGATCTTTAAGGTCCCTTCTAACCCAAACCATTCTGTGATTCTATGATTCATGAAGTTCCTGTTGGCTCATTTTTCTAGCCTGTCCAGGTACCTGCGGGTGTCAGGGTGACCCTCAGAGAGCATCAGCCACCCCTCCCATTTTCTTGTCAGCAGCAAATTTAGCGAGGGTACACCCTGCCCTGTCAACCAGACCACTAATGAGGAAGTTGACCAGGACTGGAACCAATATTGACCCATGGGGACACCACTGGTGACTGGCTTCCAGACACACCCGGTCCAGCTGTTTGGCCAGTTTCCAATGCAGCAACCCACAGACATATTTATTCTGAGGCTCAAAATCAAACGCCAGCAGCAAAAGAGGTGTTTGTCTGTCTCACAAAGCCACAGGAAGTGATGAGCGAAGGCTTCTTTGAGGGAGGCAGGAGGGGGTGGCTGCTCCAGGGTGGGACCGCACTTGTCGGTGGTTCTGGGGAAAGGAGCTGATTTCTGGGAAAAAGAAAGTAAAAGCAAACCCAACAGATATCAAACAGAATTGGAACAGGCTCTCCCTGCAACCGTTTATTGCCATGCAAGAGGGATGCCAAAGCCAGGGGCGCAACACTTGGTCACCCAGGGAAGGATCCTCCAGTCCCCCTGGGAAGGGTTCTCCAGCCCCTTGTGTGCCCCAGGTGCATTGCTGCCGCTGTCACTGCAGCACTGGGGACACCTGGGACAGAAGATGGGTTGTGGTGATGCTCGGCTTGGGTGAGTTTCAGGGTTGCTCAGGGTGGTGGCACCCACGAAGGCATCAGCAAGCTGGTCCAGCCCCAGCAGGGTGAGGGCGAAGTGGATGCAGTTACAGGTGGTGGCACTGTACTCCACCACCTGGTCCATGGCCACCCAGATCCAGTGCTGCAGGGCAGCCACATCCAGCCCTCCTTTCCTCCACAGCACCTTGGCTGGACCCTGTGTCCGCAGGAGGTGGTTCTTGCTGTGCTTGGCCACAATCCCCGATAGGGAAGACCCTGAGCTGCCTACAGGTCAGAGGGTTCACTCTATCCCATGTCCCTTCCCTAGGGATATCCCGGCACCATGACTGTCTCCTGGGTCTCATATTCCAAGTGGATGATCTCCCTATCACCACAGTAGACACCGGCATGTTCTCCCCACTAGCCAGAGCCTCCTGAGACCAGTGGGAAGAGGAAGATGTTCCCGGGCTGGGGCTTGGCCACCCCATCAGGGACCACATTGAAGTTCTGGCCCAGCTGTACCTCGGAGAGGAAGAACGCTGCCATGCACACAACCCCGGCCACTGCCTGGGGACCCATTGATATGTCAGGGCCACCAGTGCCCTGGGGACAGCGGCAGCATTGCTAACGCGCTGGCTCATCCCCCTTCCCTGGTGGCTTGGGCACAGCTTAGATGTCCATGGATGGGGAAAGCCTGTGGGAAGGGGCCATCTCCTCTGGGTTCTGAACCCCCGTGGGTGCTGAGGAAAAGACAGGCCATTCTGTATTGGGCCCTCTTGAGACAGGGGTGAGATGAGTGTTGTGGAGGGGACTCTGGCACTCACCTGCCTGGAGCTGCTCACCTGGAGGGACAAAAGCCCAGTGTCAGCCCTGGTGGCACCAGGGAGATGAGACCCAGGGTCCAAGTGCCATGGCACAGACCCTGCCCATGCTGCTGCTATCCCCCTGCCCGAGCCTCTTGACAGGGACTCTGTGCCAGCACCCCCAAACCTGTCACACCCAGGAGCTCAGCCAGTGCTGGGGCTGGAGGAATGGCCCATACAGGGCTTGCAGGGTCTGCACCAGGCTGCTCACCTGCGGGGAGAGGGGGCACAGCGAGCCAGGGACACATCCTCTGCTGGCACCCACCACTGCTGGCATGCATCCCTGCTGGCATCCACCCCTCACAGTATCCATCCCTGCTGGCACCCACCCCTGATAGCACCGATCACCTGGCAGCACTCATTCCGGCTAGAACCCACCCCTGGTGGCACCCATCCCAGATGGCACCCATGCCTGCTGGCACTCATCCCTGCTATCATCCACCCTTGCTGGCACCCACCCTTGCTGGCACCCACCCCTGCTGGCACCAACCCCTGGTAGCACCCATCCTAGTCCACAGCAGAGACTCCCAGGACCTCCTGCACCCTCATACTCAGAACCGGGTAGGTACCAGGCGCTGGGTCCCTGGGCACCTGGTGTCATGGCAGAGGGTTGGGACTGCCTGCACGTGGGTGCCCTCCCCGCCAGCTCTCCAAGTACCTGAGTGAGGAGGTTCACCTGCAAGGACAGAACATTTGTCCAAAGCTGGGGACAAAGCTGCGCCCAGCCCCACTTCGGGGTCCTCTCTGTCCCCAGACAGTTGTAGTGCCATGTCGCCCTACCGATGCCCAAACCAGAACCTGGGGCTCTGTGCCAGCCCCTGTGCTCCTGCTGGACCTGCGTCTCGCCTTTGGGGTGTATCTGTAGTCCCCTCACTCCATCGTGGTCCTGAAGTGGCTGCTGGCTCTAAAGGTGGCCGCAAGGCAGGTGCTCCACCTGCCCCACCGAGCGCTGCACTGGCTCTTGGCATCCATATGCGGCTCTGCCAGTGCCCGGGAATGTGCCCGGACCACACTGACCGGCTCCACCGGGTGCAGCACCATGGGGCCAGTCCCGGGGGTACAAACCCAGCCTGAGGTGACATTTAATTAATGGACACCTTAGGTGACCCCAAAAGTGTCATGAAATGGTCCTGTGGCACTGATAGCTGGTGGCCACCAGGCTGCTGCCAAAACACCCCTTGGAGCAAGGATACCTCTTGCCCTGAAGGTGGCCCAAGGGACAGCCACCAGCCTGTCCCCAGCCCCACGCCTAAGGTCAGTTGTGGAGCTACATTAAACTTTAATCCATGTGCTGGGGGTCAGCGAAGGCTTTGGCAGGGCTTGGGCTGGGTGACTGGATCTGTCACCCTCTGTCATTGGGCAGCCTCCACGGCATCATTTATCAGGGAGCCTCCAATAAACAAGAGCTAATTACAGCTGAAACCAGAGCCTGGCCTGGACACCGTGCCAGGAGGCCGCATTAACTCTTCCCAGTCAACTCCAGTCCCACTGCCATCTTGTACCTTCTTAGACCTTTGTGTCTTCTTCTGGTTGCTGTTGTCCCCTCCTGATGTACCCTCTGGTTCTCACCGCCCCCTTCTGGTCCATAGTGACCCCTTCCAATCTCCAGCATCCCCTCCTGTCCCTCACTATCTGCTCCTGGGCTCCATCGTCAGCTCCTGGTCCTTGTTGTCCCCTCCTGGTCCCTGTCATCTCCCCTTTAACCCCAGCATCTCCGTCATCCCCTCCTGGTCTCCCCAATCTCACCTCACTTCCTTCTGCTTCCTATCATATCCTCTTGGTCCCCACCATCCCATCCTTGTCCTCATTGTCCCCTCCCGTTCCCCAGCACTCAGTGGCATCACCGGCAGAAGCAGGGCCAACAGGACAGCGGTACCTCCCTGGGTCACCCGATGCCCCCAACAAAGCTGTCCCCTGCCCAGGGCACATCCGCCAGCTCTGCAGGCTGGTGGGATTAGAGTGACTGGAGCCTTGGGGCTGCTCTTGACCATAGGTTTCAAGCCCCTCACCAGCATCTTTGGGTAATTAGTAAATTAGTAATTAAAAGCTCTCTGCCTGTTGGGGGGGCAAAGGGGGGCAGATCCCAAGGTTTTAGGCTGGGTAATCCTGTGGCATCTGCCCCAGCGTCTGTCACCGAGCCGAGTCACGACCCTGCTGCGGGCTTTAACATTTGCTTCTTCACCCCCATCCTGTAGCCTCTTGGCGGTGGCATTGGGTCTTCTCAAGGTGGTCCTGAACTGGGACAGGTCAAGTCCCCCTGGTGCTCATGAGGTGCTCATCCCTGGAAGGGCCACATGGTGCTACTCCATGGGGACCCCACCCTGGGAAGAGCACTCACCTGAGTGCAATGGAGAAACAGGGTGGGAAACCATATTTTTGTAATTATTGGCTTTCCTCGGTGTGCTGATGATTGGCCAGCAGCAGATGGTTGGCCAGGCTAATCCCCCTCCCAAATCCCAGCTCCGGAGCTGGCTTTTACCCGACGGCAAGGAAGAGACAGGCAAATTAGCTGACTCAGCATGTATCACCATACCGGCCGCTCACTGGCATCCCCTGGCATCCTGCATCACCCAGGGGTGGCTGGCACCCTGGGGTGCGGGTGCTCCCGAAGCCTCTGTGTTGGGCAGAGGGGCTGTTTCACCCATGGGTGAAGCTCTGCTGAAGGGTCTGCAGGTACCTAAGCTGAGGGCGAGGGGCAGGCAGGGCGAGGTGACAGCTTGCTCCGGCCGCATTAGCCCAGCGTCATAATTCTGCTGAGGGAGGAGGGCGGCCTCTGCTGCAGATGGTGGCTGTCAGAGATCTGGGTCAGGGCCCGCTGTGGGGTGGGATGGGGCACCCCTGGGGGATGAGGGTCCCGGGGGTGGAGGGGTGCTGCGAGCAGGGAGCTCAAGCAATGGTTCAGGCAGGGGTGATGGAGCAATGCTGCAGGCAGGGTTGGTTGGAGCAACAATACAGGCAAAGATGATGGAGCCATGCAGCAGGATGGGGTGGTTGGAGCCACAGTGAAGGTGGAATAATGGAGACAGGCTGCAGATGGGGTGGCTGGAGCAATGCTACAAGCAATGATGATGGAGCCAGGCTGCAGGCAGACAGGGTTTTGGAGCAATGCTGCCAGAAGGGAAAGTCAGGGCAATGCTGCCAGCAGGACATGACAGAGCAATGCTGCAGGCAGGGGATGATGGAGCGATGGTGCAGGCAGGGGAGATAAAAGGAGGCTGAGAGTCAGACTATGGAGGAATGCTGCAGGCAGCAGGGCTGGAAGAATGCTCCAGGCAAGGATGATAGAGAAATGACCATGAAGCCACCAGACCTGCTGGCGTTACTGCTGCTAACCCTCAGCAGGGACCTGCTGTCAGCACGCTGTCCCCTGGGACACCTCCGCTGGGGCCACAGACGGCAGTGACACGCCTGGGGCTGCAGGCTGAGCCCACTGCAGGTGGGACACAGAGGACTGGGGACCCCAGCTGCAGCTTGGCCCATCCCTGTGGACAAACTGGGCTGGGTGATGATGGCCAACACCATCCTCCTGAGCTGGGCAGGGGCGGTTTAGCGGCTAAAGCCCTCAAATCCCAAATTGTGCTGCCTTGTCATGGCAAGGGTTTAGTGATGGTTGTGTAACCCCCGGGGGCCACCTGGCCCCCACTCCCTGCGGCGTCAGCAGCCCCAGCCCAACGCCCCCTGAGGCACCTGTATCGCCTCAGGAGGGGAGACTGAGGCACAAGGGGTGCTCTGTGCTGACCACCGGGGCTAAGCCTCTTTGGGGAGTGGCCCACCAAGCACCCTCCCAGCTCCTTGCCATCAGGGCTTGTAATTAATTACTTGGGGGCAGGGAAATTACCCCCCTTAATTACCACTTTTCGTTATTCCCCTCTAACCGCCTTAGCAAAGGGCTTATGCGCTTATAGGAACTGGTGGGTCCCAAGGAGGGGGGACACATATGGGGTTCCTTACCCCGAGCCCCATCTCCCTCCTCTGCTGCAATCTCAGCTTCGCAATGCTGGTGCTGGGGGGGACATGCGGTGGCAGGGTGACATCCCCACGGTGGCCCGCGGCGGCGCATGGCGGGGTGGCTTGGGTGTCGCGGGGTTTAGGGTTACAGGGCTGGGGCTCAGCACCTTTTTAATTCTTCATCGCGTGGCTGATTGATCCCCCACCCCCCCCGCCCCGTGCAGACACTAAAGATTAAGAGGGTGACAAAGAGGCGGCTGCTTACACAGCGCCCGCTGCTAAGCTGCCTTGAAGAGAGCAAGGCAAGAGCCCTGCTGCCCACAGAGCCGTCGGAGCACCCACTGCCTCACCAGGCCCCAGGGCACCCACCGTGGTGGCAGACAGAGGAACTGGTGAGGGAGAGGTCAGGAACACCAGGTACAGGATGGCTGCGTCGCCAGCAGGGTCGGTGGTGAGCACCGGGCTGGATGATAGCCCCACGGGTAAGAGGTGGTGCGTGACACGGTGGGACTGTGGGCGCTGGTGGGGTCTTTCTTCAGGATGGCTGGGGTCTCCATCGTCGTCCTTCTTCAGGATAACTGGGGTCCCCACTGTGGTCCTTCTCCAGGATGGCGGAGGTCCCAATCACAGTCCTTCTCAGGGATGGCAGGGGTCCCCATCATAGACCTTCTCCAAGATACCCTGGATCTCCACCACAGTCCTTCTTCAGGATGGCTGGAGTCTCCATCCTGGTCCTTCTCCAAGATAGCTGGTGTTCCCATCATTCTCTTTCTTCAGGACCCCCAGGGGGTCCTCATCATGGTTCCTCTCCAAGATACCCAGGGTCTCCATCATGGTCCTTCTCCTGGATGCCTGAGTTCCTCAGCTATCACCCTTCTTCTAGATCGTGAGGGTCCCCATCACGGTCCTTTTCTGGGCCAGGATGTCTGTAGTCCCCAACCCCAATGCTGTCCATGGTGACTGGGGTCCTCATCGTGGTTCTTCTCTGGGATGCCTGGGGTCCTCAACTTGGCCCTTTTGTGGGATGACTGCAGTACACAGCCACAACCCTCTACTGGATGCCCATGGCCCCTGGCCCTTCTCCAGGTCCCCTGCTGTGACCCTTCTCTGGGATGCCCATGGTATCCCATGGGATACCAAATTGACCAAGCCATGGCCTTCATCCAAGACATCTCAGGTCACTGGCTGTGGCCCTTCTCTTGGATGCCTGGTGTCCCCATCCCTGTCCTTGGGCCGGACCAGCAGAGGTGGAAATCACCCTCCTCACTACTAGCATGCTGGGGAGCAGTGGGGACTGGCAAGAGGGATGAGGGACATTGGGGTGTCCTGAGTCACCCTGAATCTGGCGGCTCCTCTCCCGCAGGGCTGAGCCCGGCCCCTGGCAAGGCGCTGAGCCCTGTGCTGCTGTGCAAGGTGTGTGGGGACACCAGCAGTGGGAAGCACTACGGCATCTACGCCTGCAACGGCTGCAGTGGCTTCTTCAAGCGCAGCGTCCGCAGGAAGCTCATCTACAGGTGGGGATGGGGTGGGGGGGTCCCCACAGGGCAGGGACTGGGAAGACAGGCACCCAGTGGGGTGGCGTGTGGAGGGACAGACACCTGGCTGGGCAGGGGCCCCAGGAGAGGGACACCCAGTGGGACAGGAACCAAGGGAATGGGCACCCAGTGGGACAGGGACCAAGGAGATGGGCACCTGGTGGAACAGGAACCCAGTGGATGGGCACACAGTGGGACGTGAACCCCCAGATATGGACACTCAGTGGGACAGGGACCAAGGAGATGGGGACCCATGGGGCAGACACCCAGCGTGGCAGGGAGCAGCAGACAGGCATCTAGTGTGGGGGTGGTGTCTGGGGCACCCAGAGGGGTAGGGTGGTGGTCAGAGCAGGGTGTTCACTGGGACAGTGACCCATAGAGGGGACAGGTCATCCTCTGAGGACAGAGTGCCCGTTTTGGCACCCCTTGGGTGGTGGACATCCACTGCAGGGGACACACGCAACGGGGACAAGGCATCTGTCATGGCATGGCACCCATGGGGACAGGACACCCTGGGGGGACAGGATCCCCCTGGGACAGGGGCCGCTCCAGACGCTGCAGCTGGTTACCAACTCTCCCCATAGGTGCCAGGCGGGGACAGGGTTGTGCCCGGTGGACAAGGCGCACCGCAACCAGTGCCAGGCCTGTCGGCTCAAGAAGTGCCTGCAAGCTGGCATGAACAAGGATGGTGAGATGGGTGGAGGGACACACAGTGATGGATGGCAGTGATGGGGCTGACAGCGGAGTGACCAGTGCTGATGCCACCTTGTCCCTGCAGCTGTGCAGAACGAGCGCCAGCCCCGCAGCACGGCCCAGGTCCGGCTGGACAGCATCGAGCTGGACGCTGAGCTGCCCCCTGAGCATGTGGCCACCACCCGTGAGGTCCCTCCCACCTCCTGCCCAGCTCCCTGTGGTCCTGGTGCCACTGTCACCCCAGGTCCTCGAGCACCCACACCACCCAGCAACCATCGCTTCATGGCCAGCCTGATGACGGCCGAGACCTGCGCCAAGCTGGAGCCTGAGGACGGTGAGTGGCCACTGATGAGGAGGTGATAGGTGCGAGTTGTCCCCACGGTGAAGTGACCACCAATGTCCCCTTCTGTCCCCACAGCTGATGAGACAGTGGATGTGACAGGCAGCGAGCCAGAACGGACAGCTGGCGAGTACCAGGTAGCACCTTACCCAGCAGCCAGCCCCGAAAATGTCTACGAGACCTCAGCACGTCTCCTCTTCATGGCCGTGAAATGGGCTAAAAACCTGCCTGTCTTCTCCAACCTGCCCTTCCGCGACCAGGTGGGATTGGGGACACTCATGGGGTGATGGGAACTCCCAAAAAGTGTAGGCAACTGGTGATATAGAGATGTCTGGAGCATCCACACAATATTCACTGCAGGGTCTTGGGGTCCCCTGCAGAAGATGTTCTTCAGACGAACCAAGCATGGTGGCTTCAGGTGCTGGAGGTTTTGAGGGTGATAATGTTTTGGGGGCTCCCTCTCTCCAGGTGATCCTACTCGAGGAAGCATGGAGTGAGCTGTTCCTGCTCTGTGCCATCCAGTGGTCCATGCCCCTGGAGAGCTGCCCACTGCTGGCTGTCCCTGAGCTGGCCCCCGGCAAGCTGCTACCGGCTGCCCTGGATGTCCGGGCACTGCAGGAGACTCTTGGCCGCTTCAAGGCATTGGCAGTTGACCCCACCGAATTTGCTTGCATGAAGGCAGTGGTGCTCTTCAAGCCAGGTGAGGGGACTTACCAGAACCCACTGCTGCCTGTCCCCAAGTCCCCACCTCACCACCCCCTTGTCCCTGCAGAGACCCGCGGTCTGAAGGACCCTGAGCAGGTGGAGAACCTGCAGGACCAGTCACAGGTGATGCTGGGCCAGCACAACCGTTCTCACTACCCTGGGCAACCTGTCAGGTACTGACTTCCCCACCCACAAACCCACGTGTGACACCAGGGGTGGGGACATCCGCCCATGGCCACTGCTCTATTCTGCAGGTTTGGAAAGTTGCTGCTGCTCCTCCCAGCGCTGCGCTTCATCTCCTCCGAGCGCGTGGAGCTTCTCTTCTTCCGCCGGACCATCGGCAACACCCCCATGGAGAAGCTGCTGTGTGACATGTTCAAGAACTGACCTCCACCACCTCCGTGTCTCCTGGCTTGTTTTTAACCCGGCACTGGCACTGTTACCCCTGCCCTGGGTCTCCTCCTCTGGGGATGCTGTGGTGTGAGAAGGTGCCCATGGTCTCATCTCCAGGGTGGTGGTGGGGACCCTGGGATGCGGCTGGCAGCTGGGACATGGGATTGGCTTCCCTGGGGACAGTGGGTGGCAGGGCAATGGCCCTCAGCAGGTGCCAGATATACCAAGAGCGCCTTATTGGGCTGGGTGCCTCGATGGGTGCTACTATCCCAGATGCTGGAGGAACCCATGGAGCCAGGCCAGACACCCTTGCTGGGTCACCAGCACACACAGGGACACACTGCCACCCAGGGGAGACAGCAGCCTAGGGGTAGTACTGGCCCAGGGGTGATGCCAGCCTGGGGCATCACACGACCAGGGGTGATGTCTGGGGGTGATGCCAGCCTGGAGGTGACACCGGACTGGGGGTGACATGGGCCATAGAGAGATGCCAGTCTGGGGAGTGACAAGACCAGGGGTGACGCTGGCTGGGGGTGATGGCAGCTTGGGGGTGATGGCAGTCAGGGGTGATGCCAGCCTGGAGTGATGGCAGTCTGGGGGTGGCATTGGCCCAGGGGTGGCTTATGACATGAGACCAACGATGACACTGGCTGGGGGTAACGCCAGCCCAGGGATGACATCAGGTGGGGGTGACCCCAGCCCAGAGATGATGCCAGCATGGGGGTGACCCCCTCACAGGGCTGGGTGTCCCCTGTCATGACCTCAGCTCCATCATCCCAAGGAGAAGTGGTGAGGGATCCTTTGCCTTGTGTCTGGGGTTTCCGCTCTCCCCCTCAGACTCCAAATAAAGAGAGCGTGGGCAGCCAGGCTCCTCGCACTGGTGTCTCGTGGTCCCTGACCTTGTGGGGCAGGAGAACTCACTGAACAACAGTAATGTGAATAAATAAACTGAAAATGAATTACCTCAGTGTAAATAAAATAAATATAAACAAGGTGTATAGAAATAATTTGAATTAAATAATCAAAATGTAAATAATCTGAATATAAGTTTAATAGTAATAATGTGAATATAAATAAAATTAAAATAATCTGGATAGAAATAAACTGAAAATTAATTATCTCACTAGAAATCTGAATTAAACTATCTGAATATAAATAATTTGAATTAAAGAATTGGAATATAAATGAGGTTAAAATACATAATATGAAATAAGATGAATACAAACAAATGGAAAATAAACTGAGTATAACATGAATATAAATAATATGATTATAAATAATCCAAATATAAGTAAACCAAAAACAAATAATCAGAATATAAATAAATTTAAATAATCTAAATGGAAATAATCTGTATATAAATAGAAACAATCTGACAATAAGTCGCTAGGAATGCTGTGCCAATAAATGATAGGAATTGATGGGAATTAAAGCCCTAGGGAGCAGGAGGTGGCAGTGCAGGCAGGGGGGCTGGAGCTGGGGCAGGGACCCCTGTTTCCCCAGCACTGAACACAGCATTGAGCACCCCTCATTACCTCTTGTTAATTAGCAGGGTCAGGTGTGGCCAGAGGGGAGGATCTGGGGGAACCCCACAAACTGGGGTGGCCGGAGTAAGATCAGGGGGATCCCACAAACTACACCTCGAGCGCAGCACAGTCCCAACGCACAGGGAAATCACCCCAATGCCAGAGCCCGCAGCGTGGGGTTCGGCCAATGGCTACAGCTCCCACTGGGAGTTATTTCCCTTTTAGGATTAGGATTTGCCCAGAAAAGTGGTGGCTGCCCCATCCCTGGAGGTGTTCAAGGCCAGGTTGGATGGGGTCCTGAGCACCCTGATCCAGTGGGAGGTGTCCCTGTCCATGGCAGGGGGTTGGAACTGGATGGGCTTTGTGGTCCCTTCCAACCCAAACACTCAATGATTCTATGATTATATATAAATGAAATATGAAACAAGTTCTTTATGTTTTATATATATTTTTATATATAGAATATATGAATTATTTTAATATATTTTTCTTTGTATATAGACTATATACTCTTTTAAATATATTTTCTTTACATATATTAAAAAAAATATATATATTAAAAGAGCTCCAGACACATTTCCCTCTCTCTCTACCTCCTTTTGAGGGTGCTGCCTGTGTCAGCTATGCTGTCCCATCTGCTTTCTGCCCTTCCACCTGCCCTCAGGGACCTCTTCGCCCAGACCCCAGCCACTTTGAGGGGAATTCCTGGGGTTTTAGACAAAGAAGCTTTAAACCTTCTGATTTTGATGCAGAACGCTGGGAATACTCTGGCTAATTCCCGCTCCAGAGGGGTCTGGGCTGGCTCCCCAGGAGCTGTCACCCTCGTGGCCACCACCCACCTTCCCAGCATATCCCAGGGCGCTCCCCAAATCCCTGTTTTTATCTGATAAAATCCTATTTTCCTGTGTCGAAGGGGCATGACTGACCTGGTTTTGCCCAGCTCCCAGAGAACCGCGTGGATGCTGTTCCATGCCCCACTCTCCCTGCGGCATCGATCACTTTATCCCACTGGAAAAAAAAAAAAGACAAACCACAAAACCCCCCCAAACCCTTACAAATCCACCATTCCACAATAGAAACGGCACTTTGGGCAGGGGGAGAGGGGACCGAAGGGTAGCTTGGCTAAACCCATAGATGTGGGAATCGCTTTTGTGGTGTTTTCCCCCTTTTTTTGGTGGCATTTAGGGAAAGGACGAGTCTCAGCTGGAGCCCAGCGCATCTGAAAGGATGGATCCAGCCTTTATTAACTCAATTAGCACCCCAGGGCTCCTAATTTTGATTTTCCAGTTTTTCTGGAACCAGGACGTTCTCTGGGCACTGTGAATGGTGAGGATGAAACAAAGGGGAGGGATTAAGAGCTGAGTCATCAGCTAGTGTTGCTAATTAGTCCTTATCATGGGCATTGCTTTTAAATCACGCTAATTAAACCACCAGGGATTTCTTGTTCAGAACAAACAACTGACCTGCCTGGTGCAGCTCCCATAGTCGAACTGTGGGGTGTTGGACACCTCAGATCTTGTTGCTTGGCTGCAAGTTGTCCTGGTGGAGATCTGAGCTGGGATTGGTTTGAGTTGGTACCTGATTCCATGGCAAGGGCAGGAGGTGGGGATCAGGCTCACAGAGCCTTGTGTTCCACTTTGGAGCTTCTTATTACCCTTTGTTTCAGCACTGTGTGTTGGGATATTGATGCCATTTCCTCTGCAAGTCAATCCTGCCTCTGTCAGCGAGCTTGGTGGGCTCCATAGGGGTCAGATCCCCCAAAATGCTGCATCCCTGGGTTGTCACCTGGCTCCCTCTGCTGCAGGTGGCCACACCTGTTCTACCCTGACACCATCAGGACACCTACAACACCTGCAAACACTGCCTGTCCTGCACCTGAAAGGACCACGGTGTCTACATTTGGATAGTGGGGACCTGAGGGGCATCAGAAAGGTGTGGTTGGACTGTTTCTGCAGCTCCTTCATCCACAGTTCGAGGTGAAGGTGTCCCATGTGGGTGATTTGGGGCACCCATAGCCCTGCTGTCCTTCTGCCCCCCTGACATGTAACCCTGGGGCGCGGGTGCAATCCCAATTCACACAGTGGAGACTTTGACTGCCTCCCTGCTTCTCAGTCCACACCATCCACACCCAGAGCCTGGGATATGGCTCTGTGCATCCCTTCTAGGGCAGGGCCCGCAGCATGGTACGATGGGGGGCACTGTCTCCCACCTCCTCACTCAAGGCTGCACCAGCACCTGGAGGAGCTCAGCTGTGTTCTTCTCTGGCAGGATTTGACAGCTCCTTCCCTCCAGCAATGAGCCCCCCAAAGACCCCCACATAGCGCTGTTCCCCCCAGCAGCTTCCCAGACCTCATGGAGCTGCCCTGCTCCATCCCACACAGCCACCGACACATCCTACTGCCAAAATAAACCTTTATTGCCATGGAAATGCCACCCTAGGGTATGGGTGATATGGGGGACAGACCCAGGGTCAGGGGACGCAGGGGTTGATGGGGGGAGGTTTTGGGTGACAACTGCAATCTGTGGCGATTCTGGGAGGGTCTTCAGGTGCTGTCACTCAGTCCAGCGGTGGCCACAGTGCGGGGCAGTGCAGACGTAGTAGAGCCTCATGGCGTCCTGGGGGGTAGGAGAGGAGGGCAGTTACAGCAGAGGGACATGTGGGGGATCCAGTGACGGCTTTGGGGGTCACCTCACCTCGGCTCTGGCGCTGTGAGACTGGAAGAAGACGGCCTCCTTGTGCCCACACCTAGGGTAGAAGAGGACAGCAGTGACGGGGTGTGGGACAAAAGAGTCTCATGGGGGACATCAGAGCTACAGGGGGGGAATGACAGAGCCCCACGGGGACACTGGAGCCACAGGAGGGGTACTAGGAGGGACATCAATGCTGGGATGAACATGGGAGACATGAGGGGGACACTGAACCAGCATGGTGGTGTGGAACTGGTATCCCCACGTCCCGGGGTTCCCCAACATCCCCCTGGGGGGGGGGGGGTGTCCCCCCCTCCCTGCTCACTTCTGGCAGGGATGGTCCTCGGTGCGGGGCAGCGTGGGGTCCTGGGAGACGTCGGCAATGATCTGTGTGAGCTCACTGTGGGGAGACACCGGAGGGTGTTAATTAGCTTCCTGAATTACCCCTAGGCAATTAATAACTCCCACATCCCCCTCATTGATTACTCCTAATAAATATCCTTAAGTTGTCCTCCCTTATTGCATCCCTTTATTAATTACCCACCAGTTTCTCCCCAATCATTAATTACCCCAATTACTCCTTTACTAATTATTAATAACTCAGAAACTGTTCCGTCTTAGTAAGTGCCCTCCACTCATCCTCCCTCATTGCCTCCCCTTATTCATCACTCACCCATTACCTCCCCCTAATTGTTCTCTTAGTAATTACCCCATTCCTACCTTGCTAATTACCTGTCTATGGACTACCCCACCAGTTCTTTTCAAGAGCCTTTCCCTTACAAATCGGTCTCTACTGCCACCCCCTGGGGCCGCTAACAAACTCACTCCACTTCGTGGGTGATCTTGTTGACGTAGATGCAGCTGTTGTCGGCCTCTTGCTGGTAGTCGCAGTTGCGGCACTGGGGGAAGAGCAGGGCTTACAGACTGGTGCCAGTGTCAAACTGAGAAGAGAGGGGGGCATGGCCCTGGAAAGAGCCAGGACTGGGGAGAAGCGGTACAGCTCTGGGAGGAAATGGGATTGGTTCCAGCCCTGCGGGGCTAGGCACAGCCTGCTGTCATGATGAGACTGGTCCCAGTGCCAAATGGGAGCTGTAGGGCATGCAGCCAGCCCTGTACCCTAGGACTGGTCCCAGTGGTGGTGGGCACTCACAGCATAGAGCAGGATCCGGTTCTCCTTGTCCTCCTTGGGGTACAGCATGTTGTTGCTGAGGAAAAACATGCAGGGATGTTACTGCGGAGTCTCTGGGGAAGCTCGACCTGGACATGGGGCCAGACGCCCCGGAGAAGGAGGGCTGGGGAACCCTGGGGGTATGAAGGACGGGGGAGTATCAGGGACTCTCAGGGATGTCTGGGGGGGGGCACAAGGGAGGAACCCAGAGCTCCAGAGGGAGAACCGTGGAGCTCTGAGAAGTCCGGAGGTTATTGGGGGGGGGGGCATCGGGGAGCCCTGGGGGGGGTGGGGACGCAGGGAGGGTGGCGAGAGGCCCAGGTGTTGCCGAGGAGCCGCGAGAGGGTGCCCGAAGGGTCTGAGGTCCCGGCGCCCCTCACCACTCCTGGCAGAACCGGATTCCCACGAACCCGGGCTCGTAGGCCCCGTCCGCCTCCATGGCGACCCCGACGGCAACCGCGCCGGGACGCGAGAGCATTCCGCGTTCCTATTGGCTAGCACGGCGGGTCGGGCCCCTCGCTATTGGCTGGCCGGGCGGCAGAGGCGGGGCGAAGAGTGCGGAAGTGGCGGTGCAGCCGCAGAGCACGGCGCCTGCGTCACACGCACTTCTCCGCTTCTCTCAGTGCGCGTTCCTATTGGCGGGTTGGCGCCGTGGGCCGCTCGCCATTGGCTGGTAGAGCGGCGGGGGCGGGACTGCGGCGTGGTGGCGGGGGTTTCTCATGGGCAGCTGTCTCCGCGGCGCTTGGAGCGGCGTGAGCGGCTCCAAAAAGTAGTTACTGTTACAAAAACTGGAATATTTTAATTTAAAGTAAATTTTCATCTAAGGAACTGTATTTTTAAGGTTAGACAGAATGTCCCTCTGACGGCGTGTTTTCTTTGTAGCATGTACTTTAAAAGAGTGTTTTTTCCAGACACCGTTCAGAGAGAAATGAGAACGTCTTGTGTTAAGCATGATATGTGTAGAACAGAGGTGTTTTCTATAATCACCTCTGTTTGCAGTCTTTACCTGAATAAAATGCAAGATCAGACAGAGAGCTGGCTCCAAAGGGTAGGTCAGGTCTGACCGTGTGGTCATTGCTTGAGTTTAATCTCCATTGCAGGGTCTCCCAACTCTTTAAAGTTCTGTCACCTCCTGCTCTCATGATTTCTTGTGCTCCTGCTGTCTCCAAAATCCTGGGATTGTTTACCTGCTCTGCAAGGTACTAATGTACAGTGTGGTGGTATTGAGTTTTATTCCAGTTTGCACAAACTGGGTGCTGGTCAAGGATTCTCGTAAGGCGTAAGCACACAGGTCTCTTGATTTAAGGCCTTCCTTATTCTTTTCCTTTATCACACCCGAAGAAAGCTGCTTGCTTCTTTGCTCTATGACCTTTCGGGATGGTCTTTAATTCCAGCCTTGACTTCCATTGCTTTTGGGGTTTGGTAGCGTAACCACTCCAGTTAGGAGGAGGCAGGGATGAGCCACGCAGTCAGGTCTGTCCCTGGAGAGCCTGAGGACTCATTCACTTGGGAGCTGACTTGGTCTCTCTTCTGGTTGAGACGTGAAGCAGCCAGTCCCCAAAAGGGACCCAAACATCTGGAGTGAGTGCTTGCCAAACACTCCTTTCACACATTGAGAATGAATTATCTGGCTGCTGTACAGAACCTTGTGCTGCAAACGTGCCTGAACTTAGAAGGGCTGTTTGTACAGTTGGTGCTGTTGAATGGGACAGTGGATAAGAACAGGGCTGTCTGCTCCATCAGAAACATGCTGGGAGTGGTTCTGCAGGGATCCTGACAACGTGAGCGGGCAGCAGGGCAGCACTAGGAAAGAAGGGGAAATTGTCTTAAGCATTAAGGTGAGAGTGATGAGGATCCTGGTATGTGATGTCAGGGTATCCCTGGTGTCAGGTGAGGTTCCTGTTTGTGCTCACAGAGATAGATGGAGCCATTTATGGAACTTTAGCCTTCCCGTTCCCTTCCCTGTGATCATTTGACCATGATTTCTGTTTCTCCTTCCAGGGATAATCTTAGGTTCTCTATCATTGCTTTACGATTCTGTGATGTCACGAAGTATGCCGTACCCGGAGCAGTGGGAATTCTCAGCTGCTGGTGTATCTATTCCTGAATGAGGAAACGAGCAATAAGCCCTAAAGAAGGGCAGAATGAAGTGTCCAATGGAGAGAAGTGGGAAAACTTGGAAAAGGAGCTGGCAGAGAAGGAGGCCCAGCTGGCCCAATGAGAGGAGCGGCTCCAGACAGAGTATCAGGATCTGGAATGTAAGGGTGAGGAGCTGCAGCTGGAAAAGGCCTCCATCCAGCACGGCTGGGAGAGCCTTCATACATCTCAGGAGCAGCTGGAGAGGGAGAAGTCGAGGTGGAACATGGATCACTCCACTGAAATGCAGCAGAAGTCTGGCCAAAGCCAGGAAAATGCTGCCAAGGGTCCAGTGAAAGGCAGTGTCAGGCTGCGGGGACGTCTGCCTCTGGAGAGGTGGGCCTGACCCATTCCCCAAGGCAAGATGGGAGGGAAACACTGGTGCAAAGCCTCTCCAGAGGCAAAGGCAAGCCCTAGGGAAGGGGTTCCCCCAGGTAGGGCAGGACGAGAACTGGGAACGTGCTGCAGGGTGTTCCTTTCTGTCTCTGCTCATAGGTGGAAAAGTCAATGTGCTGCAGGAGGCCAAAGTGTATCTCATTGACAACCAGATTTGCAACAGCAGTGGGTGGTACCGGGGGGCCATCCACACCCACAACATCTGCGCTGGCTATCCGCGGGGAGGCATCGACACCTGCCAGATAGGAGCGGGCGATGAGTCAAGTCCCAGCAGCGCAGGCAGCCCTGGCACAGCCACCCAAACCTACCCTGGCGCCTGCTTCACCCAGCAAGTCTCCCTCCCTCCCTCCCACCGCAGGGTCCCACTGCCTTTTGGGGCTCACTTCCCCTTCCCCGTCTGCTGGTCCCTGCCCAGTGCCTGCCTGGTCCCAGAGCACTGGGACTCTGTGCAGAAAGCCCATCCAGCACTCTTGGCTGCCCACAGGTCCAAGTGCCAATCCTGGAACTTTATTCTGCCCCACAGCAGGGTCACCATGCAGAGATGAGAGAAGGAGCCCTGCAGTAGCACAACCCCCTCCCAGACCCGATTCTGATGGCTCCTTCACTGGAGCAGGAACCAGCACTCACACTGACAGAGGACCCCCAACAACCCCTTATTCCTCTCTCCTCCACTGCAGGGGGACAGCGGTGGACCTCTCATCTGCCAGGATCCCCAGGGTGACCGCTTCTGGCTGGTGGGAGTGACCAGCTGGGGGAAAGGCTGTGCCAGAGCCCTTCGGTCAGGGATCTACACCTCCACTCAGCGCTTCCTCAACTGGATCCAGGTGCAGATCAAGCTGCACCCAGCAGGAACGGCTCCACGAACGCCACTGCCAGTCTTCACCTCAGCCTCCATTCAGATGCCAGCACATGAGGGCAGATTTACGCCCTGTTGAATTCCACACTAGAAGCTGGTGGAATTCTTTAATCGGCTCCTATGGGGCACAGAGGCTTGAGCAGCAGGATGGACAACATCTAATGCAGTGAACTTTGCCAGTTTTAAAGCTCTAGTGAAGTCATTGACTCAATTATAGCAAATCTTGCTGAATAAACCAAAAGCTGGGCTTCTTTTTACTTCAATAATTGTTTTTTGTTTCAATGGACTTTTATTTTTTAGTTCTGTGGACCTGTTTTGAATTTAGTGGATTAGTTTGCTTTGAACAAATTGTTTAGACTTCAGTGGACCTGTTTTGACTTCAATGGACTTCTTTTGACTTCAAAATATTAGTTTTGGTTTCAATGGAACTTCTTTCACTTCAGTGGACCTTTTCTTGACTTCAGTGGACTTCTCCTGACTTCAGTAAATTGTTTTTGATTTCAGTGGAGTTGTTTTGATTTCAGTGGTCTTAATGGGACTTGTTTTGAACTCAAATCGACTTGAATTTGGAGGACCTATTTTGACTTCAATGGACTTGCTTTGAGTTAAAGGGTCTTATTTTAAAACTTGATAGACTTCAGGGACCTTATTTTGACTCCAATGCACTTCTTTTTACTTCTATGTTTTGACGTCAGTGGATTTGTTTTGACTTCAATAGACTTCAGTGGACTTGTTTTGACTCCAAAGGACTTGTGTTGACTTCTGTAAATTAGTTTTGATTTTAGTGTATTAAAGTCAACACAAGTCTATTTAAAACCAGATCATCTTAATCAAAACAAATCCATTGTGGTCAAGAAAGTTCCTTTGAAGTCAAGTCCACTGGATTTATGGCAAATCCATTGGTGTCAGAAGAAGGCTACTGAAGTCAAAAGAAGTCCATTGACATGAAACAAGTATGCTGGGTTAAAAACAAATCCACTGGAGATTAAACTAGTCCATTGAAGGCAAAATAATTCACTAAAGGCAAAACACTAACATTATTTTCTCCTGAGCAGCCGTGCAGTGGCACCAAGTCTGCAAGGAGTTCTCCAGGGCAGCCTGCACAGCCACAGTTCCCTCAGTGCTCCCTGGGTCTGGTCATAGAATCACCGAATCATGTGGTTGGAAAAGAGCTCCGAGATCATTAAGTGGATGGGTAGAGTTGGACTCACTAACCCGTGTCCCTCAGAAACTCATCTACCCATCTTTTAAACACCTCCAGGGATGGCGACTCAACCACCTCCCTGGGCAGCCTATTCCAGGTCCTGACCACCCTTTCAGTCCCAGCCCCGGAGTCCGCCGTATTTCGTGCCTCCCGCCTACCCTCCCCGCAGAACCACGCACCCAGCCCGGACCTGCCCAGCATCTCGGCCCTTCCGGGTGGACTCCGCTGGGCCGAAGCACC
Source organism: Tapera naevia (assembly GCA_033556795.1). Classification (NCBI taxonomy): domain Eukaryota; kingdom Metazoa; phylum Chordata; class Aves; order Cuculiformes; family Neomorphidae; genus Tapera; species Tapera naevia. The sequence goes on from JAUMJJ010000353.1 coordinate 1,763,675, forward strand.
GCCCCCCTCCCCGCCCACCCCTGTTCATAGCCTCGCCCCGCCCCCAGCACCTCCTACAACCACGCCCCTTTCCCCGCCCCGCCCCCTTTCCCAGCCCCGCCCCCTTTTCCGCCCCGCCCAGCTCTGCCGGGCGGTCCCTAGGCCAGGTGAGCCGCTCCGCGCCTGCGCCGCAGGTGGGCGGCGCCTCCATCCGGGCACTCGGCGGCGCGGCCGGCTAAGGGGGGCGTTCATTGTGCGCGCAGCTGCCGCGCTCAGTCGCTCTAAAATGGCCGCCGCCACCTCGGCTCCCGCCGCCGCGGGGGCTTCCGCGCCGCCCACCGCCCCGGCGGCCGCCGCGCCGCCGCCTACTGAGTGCAAGAAGATCACAGACCTCCGCGTCATCGACCTCAAGTCGGAGCTGAAGCGGCGCAACCTGGACATCACCGGCGTGAAGACCGTGCTCATCTCGCGGCTCAAGCAGGTGAGCGGGTGCAGGCCCGACCCGGCCCGGCCCAGCCTTGGGGCGGGGGGCGGGATCTCTTCTTGCGCCGGTGTCAGGGCGAGGGTCTGCCCGCGGGGCCCTCGCAGTGTCCCGGCGTTGGAGCTCGCCCTGCGACCCCTGAGCCGAGCCCCGGGCGTTGGAGCTCACCGTGCAGCCGCGGGCCGGGCGCCGGCGCTGGTTGTTGCTGCGGGGCTCCCTCGCTCCCTCCCTCGTGCCCTTGATGTCATCGCGGGTGTGCAGGGGCCTTCGAGTGTTCTATTCCGAAAGCGCTCGTCGCTGATAAACACTCCTTTGAAGATGTCCTTTTAACCGTCTAAACTTTTGCCGTTATCGTTATCGTTTCCTTCCTCTCTCCAGATTTAAGTGAAATGCTTTTGAGTTGGAAAAAAATATAGTCGTTTGGCTCACTGACTTCTGAAATCTATTAAATACTGTATTTTTTTACTCAGGCTATTGAAGAGGAAGGAGGTGATCCGGATAATATTGAAATAACTGTTTCGGCTGACACGCCCACCAAGAAACCAGCTAAAGGCAAAGGTGAATATCTGTTGATATACATTACGTTTTCAAGCGGTTTTTGTTGTCTATATCACCCTAAAGCAGGAGTGTGGAGCTGTGGCCTGTAGTTTGGATAGAGTTTACTGTTTATGACTTTTGTCATGTAAGACATCTTTTGCCTTACTCCTCTATTTTCAGTCGCTGTGTGTAGGGATGCTGGGTATAGATGGAAAACGGGTGGGTTAAGAGATGTGTTACAAGGTTGTGGCTGTACTGCCTGGGGACTTGTGCTGTGTGTGCAGCAGCTGTGTGGATGATCTGTGAGATTTTTTGGAGTATGTTGTGTTAACACAGATCCTGGACATGAAGTGTTAGAGGTGCACAGCGGGCATAGGAACTGCTGTGCGGCCCTGATGCTGGGTGTGGGTGTCTCTGTACTGAATGAGAGCATCTGTGCAACAGCAAAGGGGAGAACTAAGTGGTAGTTTAACGGTGAGAGGATGCTGGACCTAGGGTAGTGACAAGTGTATGATACTACGTGATAGAGGATCACTTCCTCAAGAGGACTGTGTTGTGTGGGCTTATTAGCATACTATTTACTGAAGGCAGGATTTCCAAATACGAAATTCTTGAATGGGCTCTGGAGGCTCACTATGAAATGTCTAATGAAGGGATTTTAATTTTTTTGTTATGAAAAATAACTTAGATTCTGTACTGATCGGTTTGGCAGTGATTGTGTTAGCTCTGTTTTCTTTTGCATAAGTATTTAGATATTGGTTTGTGACTTTAGGCTCTGGAGGTTTTTTCGTTTTATTATCAGTTGTTCTGGGAGCATCCGTAATCAAATAATACTAGGAAGTGAGATGTCTGTTTTATGCACAAGACTGTTCATTGAACATACATGCTAAGAGTGTTCATGTGCTATAGATACTTGTTTGGAAATAATCAATCTTAAACTACTGTCACTTGTCATAGGCTGAGTTTTGTGGTGGAAGTGATTATTTGTGCTTTTTGTCTGGTGGTGTGAATGGGGAATTTAATAATAAAATCTGCTTTAAAAGTTTGAATAACTTCTCTGTACTTTGGACACACTAAAAGAGTGAAAGGAAGTAAACTGTTTCACAACATAGTTTAATTTTATTCTGTGACATTACTTTATTCCTTAGCCTGGAAAGGCAACTGATGCTTAAGAAAACTTAATGGATATTAAATAAGGAAATGCTTCCATGATTCTTCATGTACAGATGTAAACGACTTCTTATTCTGCTATCATGAACGCGTCGCTTACCTGCTGCTTTTCATATGCCTGTTCTCCAAACTAATATCATAATGTACGTAATGTTCTTGAACTGGCTTCTTGTTTAGTCTTGCTGTTTTGCTTCTGCAAAGGTGGTTTTCCTGCCAGCTGTTCCCTGCCACCCCTTTGGAATTGAATCATAAGGTGTACATGTATACAATCTTATTTTACTTCGAGGTTTACTGTTACCTTCATGAAGTTCTTATCTGTTCACTTTGCAAGCTCAAAAGTTTTTCCTCGTTACTTTTGGAATACAGAAGTCAGAATTTTGTGCCAAAAGTATGAGAGATCCATGCCGTATTCATCTTCAGGTGTGGAACAAGAAAAACTCGCTGATTTGTCTAGAGAAAATCTTTTTTGATCTTAGTGGTTTACTTTTAACCATAAGAAAGAATATATTCTTTTTTTTCAAGTATTCCTTGTAAGTGCTAACTGCTAGTTCTGATGTTATCTCCCTCTTTGGTGCTTTCTGCTGAAATATGTTACTAGTAAGCAGAAAGCATCCCGTAAAACTTGAAAATCTGACACTTCAAAAATCTGTTCCGTAATGTGTCGCTAGGAGACTTTCAAAGGCATCTGGGAGATGGATGTTCATCTATTGGATTCAGTGTTTTTGTTTAAGGTTCGCTATCTTTGTCTTGTTCTACTTGTACACACTCTTCACTATGAGTAGTGTTGCCTCCTTGACTGATTTAGCTGACAGATTGTTAATGCTTGTTTCCATCCCCCACCCCACAGCTTCAGACTAATACTAATGAGTCTTTAATTATTTTACTGCTGTCCTGCAGTAAAATTAATAGCACTACTAGTCCTGTAGTATTTTTTTCACCATGTTGCTGTACAAAGGCGGGTAGGAATATTGATAATTGTTGGAGTTACAAAGGCAATACAGCCCTAGAAAAGGCCAGGGAATGGGAATAATGAGTAAACCTCCTCACAGAAGGCAGAGAGGTGAATGGGAGGGAGGAAGGAGGTTTCCCTTACAAAAAAATCACAAACTGTGTCGCATGGCTATCAGTTTTAAATCTCAATGTCTTTTTTTGCAGCCGGTTTTACTGTGGCTTTTAAGGTCTGGAAAAATTGAGGTATTTTCTTCCCTAGTGCTGTCTGTTAGAAAAACTTGATCTGGAATATCAATGCAGGCTGAATTTGAGGGGTAATAAGTGTGGGGTGGACTGATATGTTTGTTTTCCCTCTCCTTGCTTTTTTATGTGTATGCTGACAAAAATAGAGAAGAATAGAAAATGGCAAAGAGTGGGACTTATCTTCGTAGAATTTTGTAACGCTGAGTATATACTGCAGATTTTTACTGGACTGTGTCAGACTCTTTTTGAAATGATACAAAGCCAACTTGTTGTGAGATAGGAAAGTCTTTAAAACACTGTGTAGAAGAAAAAGGCCTTGACTGAACTGGCTTGAATGTGGGCCTTTCCTAAAACAAACATCAGCTTGCCAGTGTCCCATATCAGGTTCTGCAGCAGAAGATATTTTATGAAAAAGGAGTAATATTTAAAGCAAGGCATTTATTTATTTGCCCAAAATTGAGATAACACAGAGGGAGACAAAGGATCTTCAATGGGAAAGTGTATAATTGAACTATTTTGTGATTTAAAGAGTGCTTGCAGGAGGATTCTGTAATCTAACCAAGTGTCCTTGGTCTGTCCTGTGTGCAAAGTTAGTAAAAAATCTAATGCTTTTTCCAGAAGCTAATTTAATTAAATATTTGAGGTAAAGAACTGCAGAGCAGCTAATCAGAACCACTGTGCAGGTAAGAGAAGTTAGTTTTGCCAGTTGAAGTTTGAAACCTTAAGGATGGACCAGATATCAAATATTCCATCTTTAATTGCTTTAGCCATGCCTCTCCACCCTCCAATTTAGTAGCGATGGACAAATTTCTCTTTATGTAAAAAAGATGACAGTTTTTGGAAACAAGCTGTTCTTTTCAAGCCTGAACATTCTGCTGCTTATTTTGGTACTTTGGGGAAGTTACTGTGCTGCTAGTATGATACTGTGCTGCTAGTATGAAACGCTTTTCAAATGTTTCTGATGTGGGCACTCAATTGAAGTACCTGTGGTCAGAAGTATCTTGGCATATTGATACATCATAACTTGGTGTTTGGAAATTACTTTTCTACCAAGTTTTGGTGTTAGTGTGGATGAAGATCAGATTTTAGGCTGATCAGTTTCTAGCCTCAGAGTAGCAATATGAGCAAAGATGTTGATTTGCTCCTCTTCAGGTTTCTAAGGCCAGTGAAACACCTAATAATTAGCGTTTTAAGTACCTCTCTAGTTTCCGACTGGATTTCCAATTTGACAGAATTGTTTCTTAGATCAGGCTGATATCTCACAGTGGCTTATTAAATTTGGACTTATTAAAAATGTTTAGTTACTTAAAAAAAAAAAAACAAAACCAAAGTTGTACATTATTGGCCTTCAAAAGGAAAGTGCAGGGAAATGATCTGTCATGATGTCACCTGTCTATCAGGAATATTAAAATAACTGTTTTAAGAAGCTGTCAGTTCTTTATTTCTTCTGTCTGAGTTGTTAAGATCTGTTACTGTAGTTCTGTGATTTGATTTCTGAAACACTGTGCTGTGGAGAGGTAAATCAGAGTTCTCCTTGCTGAAGAAAGATGGGGAACTTTTAACTGCATTGGAAATGTCTTATGGCCACGTTACATACATGACGCAATTTGTGGAGTACTAGTACATATATCTTGATTTTTATCTTGAATAAGCTGAATTTTCAGTTTTTTCTAAATTAATATTTTTCAGAATACATTTTCTGAATGAGCCTTTCTCTCTTCCTGAGCTTTTAAGGCAAGCAGGTAGCTTCTTTGTCACATCTTCTCAGTGGCTGGTTCTGTTGAACTGCTTTGCAGTTGCTGAATAAAATAGTAAAGATTGAAAAGTGGCTTCTCCAGATGTTCAGGGTGTGGTGTGCCCTTGTACACAGTGCTGTTGCATGGCTAATTAGGCCTCTTAATGTTACAAGACATGTCTGTCTTAATTGATTAAGAAAGTAGTTTTGTTAATTTATTATTATTTCTAGGTATCTGAGTTTGTGGTGTTCAGTCACACTCTAGATCCCTGCAGACTTTTAACTATTTCTGTCAAGTTTAAACCAAATGTTGAAACCCCGCTCTTTCTCAAGTGTCTTACTCAAGATAGGAAGTTTTACTCATTTTGCTCATGTTTTACTCATTATAAGGAAGTGAATACATTCTTCTCTTTTGAGGAAAGATGTATGTAAATTACTGGTAAAGAGAAATACCCTTTTAAACTAGAATTTCTTCTTGCATGTTAATGAGTATATGACATTCAGAAAGGAATCTTTCTTCTGGAGGGAATTACTGAGCTGAAACACCTGAACACAGTATCAGTGATAAAAATTTCAGATATTGTAAGCTGTAATCAACGCTTGAAAAATCACTCACAGAATGAACCTTAGAAACAGTTTGCATAGGTGTTTCCAGTCTTAGAAAGTTGTTTTCTTTAAGTTGTGATATATACATGGCTTATTGAAGCAAGATGAAGGTGGGTACAACAAATTGTGAGATTTTTATGTGACCTCAGATAGGAAGAAGTAATCTTGTCAAATTCTTAGTAAGTAATTTCATTAAGGTGGGGGTGTTGCCTCCAATGAGCTGCACTAGGAAGTGTTAATGAATGTTTAATCATATGATTACAAATGATGGCAAATCTTATGAACAAGTTACTGGTTCTCTAGAGAGGATCTGACTTTGCAGAGTATGTCCTTTGTAAAAATCATAAATGACTAAGTGCAGCATCCTGCAGGCACTGTAGAAGACTTAAATATTCTTGTTATCCTATGATACCATTTTAGACTACAGAAATGGAATGGGATGAATTACTTTTGTTAATGTGGAAATTTTCTTTTCCCTTCCTCCTTTTTGCCTGTCCAATGTTTTTGATGAACCTTTAGCAGCAGGTATGACAGAACCCTGTTGGGTTTTTTTCAGGAATACCAGAAGAAATACAAAACCTAAATCTTCCAAAATTTTGATGAGTGTGTCACTCTACTACTGCATGGGATGGAGATGTCTAGTTTGTTTAAGACTTGTCTGAAATATGCTCTTCTGTGATTCTGTATACACTCAGGTCGCCTGAATTTCTCATGTAGAAGATCATGAGTAGGTAGAACAAGCTTATGCTACAGTAAGGCTTGTAAACGAGGTAAAAGTTAAACCTACATAAAGTCGAACCAACATTTCAAATATATTTCAAATCCTCTACTTAATTCTAATGAGAATATTAATTCTCTGTGTAAATGGTCTGTTGCAGTTTTATGGTGTGTAGCAACTGCCTTTACCAGAAAAGGGATTGAGCATGGCTTAAAAGGGAGTGCCGTCATACCGAAGTAAATTAGTGTTTGTGTTGTTAGGAACCCAGACTTCTGGTGTGCCACTTACACCATTCACATTTTCAATAGCCACTGCGTGGATAAACCTGTAGAAAGTAGTTATCATGTGTTGACAACTTGCAAGACTTAAGACCTATTCTGCCTGTTGTCTGCAGGAGACCCAGCTGTTCTGTCTGTAATTATTAACATGCCTTTTAAGTCCAGTTATTTTCCTTGAATTGATACCAATGTTGAATAAGTTCACAGAAAGAGTTTCTGAAAGGTGTTTGTTGCAATCTGAAATCATTAACCAAATGTGCCTTTCAGTAGCTCATTGTGGATGACTGTGTGGAAAAGCTTTGAATTTTTGTGGACATGGGTTTTTTTGCAAGTTACTGTACCGACAACTGAAAATCTATATCAGAACCCTAAAGTGCCACTTCTGAGCCATGTAATTCTTAACCAGATGAAAGTAACTAGAAACACAGAACCGAGAGGGAAAGCAAACTTCCTGCCGCGTTCTGGCTTGAAGCTGAAAAGTGAAGGTTATGGTTAGGTCTCCTTATGTCTTGGAAAACATCTGATACTCAGAGTAAGTGAGACTTACTGCAAGGAAAAACGGACAGACTAAAGAAGGGTTAATGAAAACATGTTCCAGTCTGGCTTAATCTAGCAGCAAACAAAAGACATGAACAGATTGATTACTGAAAGGTAAAACTTGTGCTGAGGACGTGCCAATAAAATACAGTTCTCTACCTGCTTTTGCAGAATAATGGAACTTAAGGTAGCTTTGTAATTTTTTTTTTTTCCATATAAAGACTGGGTTCTGTTTCACCTACCAGATTTCCTCAGGCAAAATGAGTTAATTTAAATGGCTTTCATGCTAGCACACGCTATAGAGTTGCTAAATATGTCTAGCATCTGCTGTGTGTGTTCGCCTGTCTCTGTGTATGCTTGGCTGGATATGGGATGCAGGGAAAACTTGGACTTCGAGGTTTAACAAACTCTAGAATTGAAATGTGAGAGGGGTAAAACTGAAAACAGTTGAATGTGTGTAAAAATCCTTTCTGTGTCTCACTGGTTCTTATTATATTGAAAATACCTGTGGCTGTAGATTCCTTCAGAGAGTGCTGAAGTAGCAATATAGATTTTGGATTAGACCTGCTTTCAGCTATCAGCTGTGACACGTATCAAAAGCTTATCCTTTGCAGTGTAAGTGCACTCCTTCTTAGGGAAGCCAGCTTTCCTCAGTATACCTGTGCTGCTGGCTTTTGCACCAAAATCTCACAAATCTATTGCATTACAAATTTAAAACAAACAGAACATCCCTGGGTTATACGAAGTAAAATCTGGATGGTTAGATCTCATATTTTGCAGTTGTAGAAATAACTTCTGCCACATGTCTTTTCCTGAAGACTAGTGTGTGTCTGAACTTGGAACAACAAGATGCTCTATGTAGGGGTACTGTCAGAGTGCTGCTTTCTGGTGAAATGCATGAAGCCAATGGGAATCTAAGTAAAACCAAAACAGTAGGGCCTCTTCTTGCCGTGTAGTTGAGCAGTTTCTATCTTTGAAATGCAATTTAAGAACTGAATATGAAAGACTATGGAAAGCAATTGCTGACAAAAATTGCCTCTTCCAGGTGGCAGGAGTGTCTGTATTGTATCAAACTTTGGCTTATGTTTTTCCCTTCTGTTCCTTCTTTTGAATACCTATAGAATTGTTTTAGCCATTCATTAAAGGATGAAGGGATGAGAGAAGATGTGATGTCAAAAAATAAAGCATTATGTGCTGATCATGACTGCCATCTTATATCTTGAATTGACAGAGTTTCAGTGGAAGATAGTAAAACCACTTCCTAACAGAACTGCTTTTGTACCTTGAGATACTGAAAACCATCCCATAAGCTGTTCTTTGATAGAATAAATCAGAGATTTATTCAAAATTATTTACAAAGGGTGTGTTTGTGTGTTCTTTAGTCTTATTTTTGCAGAAGATTAAGAACATGCAGTGGGTTCCAAAGGGAACCATGTGCAGCCATCATCTCCACAGAATCATCTTATTTAGATAAATATGCTTGTGCTGGCGGAACAGAATTCTTCAATGGGACATGCCTTTGGTAAAGTGAAGAATTTGTAGAAAACCCAAATGCCTTGCCAAACTCAGTTCTCCTGCTAGTGATGAAAAGCACTGAAAAAGGTGGCTTGGAGAGGATGTGAAATTGCCGTACTTGTGGATACTGAAAACCCCAGCTTGAATAAACCCTGAGCAGTCTGATCATACTTGGACCTTAGCTCTACTTTGGAGCAGAAGGTTGGGTGGACTAGATGACCTTCAGAGGTCCCTTCTGACCTAAATTACTGATTGATGTTAAATATCCTATAAGGCCTTTCAAATATCTAAGTCATGAAGTCTAGTGAACTCCACTAATTGAAGAAACATACACGTCGGTGTTTTCCTGAATTCCATTGTCACTCAAAGTAGAAGGATTGGTAGTAAAATCACTAACTCAGACGTAACTGCTTTTTTATGCAACAGCATTGATTGTTCATGCTCACTCAGCAGAAATTTTTTCTCCTCACCTTAAAAATGCTCACTTTTGAGAGGGTTATGTTATAGTGAGCAGTTCAGATAAACTGGAGCATATAGAGAATAATAAACCAAGGCCTAACGTATAGTCTGCTCTGTGTAGCAGCTGTAGTCATTAGCCTGTCCTGTCGTTTCAGGTAAAAAGCAGGAAGCTGATGAATTAATTGGTGATGCTTCCGTTGAAGATGATTCCTTTGTCAAGGTAATAAAAGTATGTATAATTTTTTTTGCCAGTTTATGTTCAGTGTTTGACTTATGTGGAAATTCATGTGAAGTGTTGTTTTCACTGTATTCACAACTGTGGTGCCTGAGAGTATGAAGGTTTAGGGCTTTTTAAACATGCTATGAATTTTTGCTATGGATATGATTGAGTATTTTGCAGCAACAGTGATTCTAGCAGTGAGTTTTTCGGAATATAGTTAATACCCTTAGTTAACACCAAATATCTATTGTTTGTACGAAAAGGAAAGTGAGCTGGAGACTCAAGATGCAAGTGATCAAGATGGAAATAAAGAATTAAAGGACTTTAAAGAATCTGTTGAAGATGAGAACTTGAATTCTAAAGAACAACCACCTGCGGAAAAGAAAAAATACCATGACCTGGAGCCAACAGAGACGACAGAAGATGCAGAAAAGGATTTGGAAATTCAGGTACTTTGTTGTATTTTACATGCGTTTTTATCAGCAAATGTACGTTTTTCTTAGTTTGTCTGTATTAGTGGGAAGTCAGAACTAGTTTTTCAGTTTGTATGGCTTATCTTGAAAAAGTCATCTGGTCCTTTTTTCTTTCTGTTCTCCTTGACTGTGTACTGCAACAAATGTGGCAGATTGATCAAATTCTACCACAGTCCATTCAAAGTTCCCAAGTGGTCCTTTTCGCTGGTGTTGGTAGTGATGTACGTAATCTGAATAATGAACTGAAAGATGAAAGTCATGAGAACTGCTCATTGATGTTCACCTCTAGTGTGTATCCATATCCATGTTTTCTGAGTTAACTGAATCTCTTGACTGTCTGCTTGTTTGTGTCTTATAAATAACTTGCTGAGCAAGTCTCTTTTATGTTTTCATAGGAAAATGATGGTCAAGACATAGAAGATTACACTTTCCCAACTATCCATGTAAGTTCCAAGTTAGTTCTGTTAAACTGACTTTTATATGTATCTAGTTGGAAGTGAGTGCTTTAGACTGGCTTTTTGTTCCAGCATGCATCTGAGAAAGTCAGGTGATGGAATACAGTCAAGGTAAACAGTGTGGCAAGGTCTCATTCATATTTTTTTATAATACATATAACTGTGATTTCTAAATTTGCATGCAAATTCTTCTTTATGATTTGGGAGTATTCAGTGCATAGTCTTAGCAAGGAGTGTTTTTCAAACGCTCTTAAAACACTTCAGAGGGCTCTGCCAAATGCTAACATAGTATATACAGCCTATACAGGGGTTTAAACTCCTGTCTTAATGTAGAAATTTGCCTCTGCAGAATGCTTGGGGGGTATTGCTTGTTCATGGTTGGTTTGTTTTTTTTTAATGCTATCTTTAATTTCAGAAATTCATTGAGTTACATGAAATTGATGTTTAAAAAGGGATGTCATATGGTGTGTCTTGCCCACTGAGGTTAAATAAGTAAACAGCTATTAAAATAATAGTTTAATTTTTAAGTATGTAGTGGAAGTAGTCTGCCTAGTTTCTGACTTCTGTCCTAAGCTTTTAAAGCTAATGATGGATTGCTTGCATTGAAAGTAGTAATCAGCAGCGTGGTATCCGTTCTGAAGGCTTTAGCAAGACATAGCACACTTTAGAAATGCCATGTTGAGTTAAAGGTGGGAAGAACGTGGCTGTGGGTTCCAACCAGTTGCAAACTGCAAGTGTTACAGATAAGATACCCGTAAAGTTTTGTACAAATTTTCAGTGATTCGAGGAGCGAGCTGCACAGGCTTGGATTCTATGTAATTTTTTAAAAAAAAGTTTCGGCTCGTTAATTTCCCTTCATATGGTAGAAATTCTGTGGGAAATATGAACTGCTGTGCTTAAAGTTTTAAAGTGGGAGACATTTAGTCTGGACTTCCTTTTCTTGCAGGATGGTGAAGACAAAGAAAATGAGAAAGGTATGTTTAAAGTTTAATAGAGTTCAGAGCTCTGTAGTCTGGTAGAGCAGGCAACTTTCTCTTGTAATATTCAATCTCTTTACTAATAGTAGGCTTGTCTCCAGTATCAAGTATCAGTTGTCTCCTTATTAAACTCAGCACCTGGAATCATTGCAGTTAGTGGATTTGACTCCTAAGAGTTATCTTACTCTTAAGAGCTGATGAGAGTACTTATCAGTTACTGTCGTGGATGTACAATATAGTTGCAATACTATGATTCTTAATGAAAAAAACATAGTATTCAAGGACTCTGATTTTAATATACGGTAAGTGTTGATGCAGAAGCTTCCAACTTGCACTGCAGTAACTGATTTTTAATTGTGTGAAGTGATACAACCTTACCTTGAACTTTAGCACCCAACCAACAAACGTATGGACCGTCATATGCTCAACTTACTGTCGCTAAGAAATACCACTTGTGCATAGGATGGTAAAACAAATGTTTGGAAACCTCTGGAGTGGCCACCTTTTTTTTGTAAGCTGTGGTCATTAGTGAAACTATGGAAGGAATGTAATGCAGTTGGGCAAACAGACTTCCTGGACAGAAGTCTTAAGGATTCTACGTACTGTGGACTAGAAGGGACATGGAATGCCATCGCTTTACGCAAGATGGAATAAACACATTACTGAAGCTACAGGATAAAACTACAGAGTCCATGTTTACGAGGGACCTTTTGGCTGAAGTGTCTCATCCGTGAAAATTCAAGAATACGGCTGGAGATGCCTGTGTGGGACTGAGATGGAAAAATCTGTCCAGTGGATGAAGACTGAGGACCGTTTGTCTACGAACTCTGGATTAAAGCTCACTTCTGCATTTTCTGCACTGGCCTTCTACAGCTAATTTGACTGCCAAACAAGTGCTTAGGAGGGAAACACAAAGGAGAACACCGGCGTGGGATACTGACTGAAATTCTCCAAAACTGTAATTCTTTCGGATCTGGGAAGGTTAGAAATCTTAGAAGCAGGAAGATTCAAAGACAGATTAAATCAAACTGTGAGCGTCCAAAGCAACTATTTTCTTCTGGAATGCTAAATCCTAAACTGGAAAATGGATACTTCTTATGAAGAACGGGTATCTCCAGGATGGAACCATATTCTCCCTCCTAATGTTTTGGTATTTGTCTCTAGAAAATGTGTTTTGCCATGAAGAATAAGTGATCCTGGGTAAAGGATTTATATTTGTGTTAATACACCTTGTGTTTTTTTCCTAACCTTCCATCAGTGCTAATAACTGACTTTGTATTTTCTAGGTCCTATTCTAGCTTATGCATATGAAATTGTTTAAACTTCTTGTTTTGCCATATTTATTCCTGTTAAATCCTCTTAGATAAAGCAGGTTCTGGTGATGGTACACAAGAAGTATCTAAACCTCTTCCTTCAGAAGAAAGCCTAGCTGAGGCTGATCACACGGCTCATGAAGAGATGGAAGCTAACACCTCTGTGAAAGAAGCTGAGGATGATAACATATCGGTTACAATCCAGGCTGAAGATGCCATCACTCTGGATTTTGATGGTGATGACCTCCTAGAAACAGGTAAAAATGTGAAAATTACAGATTCTGAAGCAAGTAAGCCAAAGGATGGGCAGGATACCATTTCACAGAGCCTGGAGAAGGAAAGCAAGGACTATGAGATGACTGAGAACCATAAAGATGGTAAGAAGGAAGACTGCGTGAAGGGTGATCCCGTCAAGAAGGAAGCCAGAGAAGGTTCAAAGAAAGCAGAATCTGGAGACAAAGAAAAGGATACTTTGAAGAAAGGTCCCTCGTCTACTGGGGCCTCTGGTCAAGCAAAGAGGTTTGTTTTTCTATGTCAGTTCTTTACGATACTGAGTACCAGCATTCAATAAGATCACTCTACATTAAGGGGGTAGCAGCAAGAACCTTATATTTAATATCCTATGCTCCTGCCTATAGATTTTTTGACCGCCATATGTTATTTTTTAAAATTCAAGATCTTCGTATAGACACTATGTCCTACTGATTGCATTGTCGAATTGTCAGCATTTGTTTATTTTTTTCAAATTGACGATTTTTTTTAAATGTCCTTGTGATGATGGTAATGAACAGCTATCAGTTCTAAGAACACAAAATGAAGTCAAGCCCCCGTCCTGAAATCTGGAGAAGATTGCCATATATCCACTGAATAGAGTTGTCAGAAAATCTAGATCTTCAGGCATCTTGGGGAAAATCAGTGCAAGAATCCATAAGGGAATCATTTGTTCAAATATACAGTCTAGCCCTTTTTTATTTTTCCTTTTTGAAATGTTAACTTGTTTATTAATATTAGTAATATGAAATGCAACACTTACTAAATTCTGTGTTTTCAATTTTCTTCTGATTTTTAATTTGCTTCTCTAGCTCTTCTAAGGAATCTAAAGAAAGCAAGACAACATCAAAAGATGATAAAGGTAACTATTGCCAACTAGGGTAGTGTCCTCTTGAACTAAATGCATTCCTGTTTCAGAAGCTGCTTACCATGTACTAGAATGGCTTCTATAATTGAACTCATCCATCTGTTGTAAATTGTGCTAGAGGTACAGTAGTCGTTAGCTCTACATGTGTCTTTATTTTTTCTCCTTATGCCAGATTCCTTTTCAGATCAAAAATGCTTACTCTAAAGACTCAGTGAAAATATATTCTTTTAGTGGCAAATTCCGCTCAACGTTTCCCAAGCGTTTGTTTTGATGAGAAGGTGTAATTATCAGATATGTCTGCTGTAACCTAAATGCAATGGTTTGGGTTGGTGTTATACTCAGTATAAGCAAAAAAATAATTGCAAGTCCTTAAACATAACACCAGTTATTTTTTGTCTTGTTTTTAATTCTGTCTCATTTTTAAATAAAGTGAATTCTCAACCAAGAAGCAGCTGTGATACCAGCTAGTAAAATAGCACTTGAGGCTGTTTAGTGCGTATTTTGTCACCATTGGTGCTTCTGCCATTACTATAAACCCCTGTATTATGAGTTCAGAGTGGAGCTCAAGAGCATGTTAATGTCACCATTTATACTAATGCTTTATAGTTGAACAAATGCATTTGTATGAGCTCGTGTGTCTCCTCCTTTTGCCTGTTAGTTCTCTACTGAAAACTCTTGTCACAGAATATCTTGCATATCACTAATGGATGAATGGAACTTTACCTGATAAATGAATTTCTGAGGAGAAGTTTCTGTGACAGATATAATTCAGTCTTCAGTAGATAGGAGTCTTTTTTTGTGATAGTTACACACTTAAAATGAAATAAAATGAAGATACAGCAAATCTGCTTTCATGTAGCATATGTGGTAACTTTAATAGTAACTATCATAAGACTCTTAAAATACATATCCAAAGCCAGTGTAGTGGCTCTTCATTGATGTTCTAAAGTGTATCATGGTTTATCAAGGTAATCTTAGTTTGACGATAACTCAAGATTTGTTGGCTTTTGCTTTTAGTTCATCTTGACGCATTGAAGAAGGAAAACTACCCTTTTTCCTCAAGGTGGTTACTTTACCTTTTAAAGCTCTTTTTCACGTTTTCCAGCTGTGTAGCTGGAGATCTGATCTTACCTGTATGACACTGTAACATGCTCAAATGCAGTTCATGCATTCGGCAGAAAGCAACAAGAAACTGAACTAAATAATAGAAGACTAAAAGATATTGTGAATAATATTATATGAATCTCCTCAGTTCTTAGTTCTATATTATTGCAAAAATGGCTAATAGATGGGGGAGGGTGTTGCTCTTTAGGGCACATAATGTTTTTCTGGCTTTTATTTTTGTTTAGTATACTGGAAATAATTTTGGTGGGTTGGATCCAGTCCTACATCCAGCGGTATTTTAAAAAGCTGCCCTGGATGGAGCACAGATACTGGAGAAGTTTAGAAATGGACTACGTTATTCTGGAGGATGCAGTTAACTAAGTCTCCTCTCTTTACCTCTCTGCCATCTCTTTGGTAATGTGAGTAGTATAAAGAGATACTGATGAAGAGCAAATGTTGGGTGATAAAAAAGATTTCTCGGATGGAAATTATGGATAAGAGTCAGAAGTTGAAGCTAAACGTATATACCCAAATGAGGGATAAAGCATGCCTTCAACAAATAATTGTATGATTTTTTCTAGCTTTGTCATTTGGCTATGAGTTAGCCAAGCTGTTGGTCTCAATATATGGGTAAATGAATGAAATCTTATGGCGTATATTTTTTTTATATAGAAGTCTTTTCAAGAAAGGTAACCGGATAAACAGTTACTTAAAGGTAACAGGCTAAGTTTCGCTTTTCAGCAACAGTTTAGTTCAATATTCGTGGTATCTTTTGTCTCCTTAATTTTTTGGCTGTTTTGTAAAACTTGTTTCAGGAAGCACGAGCAGTGTTAGTGGTAGCAGTGGAAGTTCAACTAGAAACCTGTGGGTTAGTGGACTGTCTTCCAACACAAAAGCTGCTGACTTGAAAAATCTGTTTGGCAAATATGGAAAGGTATTTCATGGGGCATGATACTGTGTGTGTTGTGTGTGTCTCTTCCTCCTCTATTCAGTTACAGAAATTGAGTAATTCTCGATTGAAATAAAAGTCTGAGAAATGTTGAACCTGTGTAATATAAAACCCCCCAGTAGTTCCAGCATTTAAAGTAAGAGTGCGTGCGTACGGGAAGAACCATACGTTAATTTTATAAGGAATTTTTCTTCCTATTGAGATAAGATAGATGCAAAAGAAATATCACAAATTTATCTGGTCAGGACTGGCTTTAAAAAAATATTTTGAACACAGACATCGTTATTTAATTTTTTTTAGCAAGTGTATGTAATGTTAATGTAAGACGATGCACTAACCGGTAAAATCATAATATAAACAGTCTTTTTAGAACCTGCTGCTTTGGGAGACTTTTTAAAATGTGTTCTGAGGGCTTATGAATGGGAGAAATAGGTAGGAAAAAAAGGCAGCTAAAATTTGTTCTTTTAGGGACTTTTAATGACTCTTTTAATTACCTTAATGATTTTTTTTTTAAAGACTGATTAAGTCTGTTTTCTGGGATTTTGGTTTAATTTAAGATGGAAATTCCATAGAACAATACAGAATCCACATAAGCTAAGCAGTCTCCTGAAAACAGTTTTTGTTGCGGTTCTCATTTTCTCAGAGGGGTTGCTGATAACTGTGAATTCATAGTGTTTGTATAAGGCTGTGCAGTTATGATGTTATTGCATCTTAGGAACTAGTTAGAACCTTAACACTGTGAATAGAGTATGTGTGCTGATTATTGGATGTCTGTTTTTTCTAGTGAATTAAGTAGGAATTTTCATTTAATGCTTTCACAAGTGTTGAAACCTGAGCGTATATTTTGTTGAACTTCCTGTTCTCTGGCTGGTTTTGCTGTAAAGATGCTTGATACCTGTATTTACATAACTTCCCAGTTTTAAATTATTTGGGAAGTATTTAATTTCTGAATGACTGTACCATTCCAGGCTGCTAGAAAGATAAACTTGTTGCGTTGGAGCATGACTACATCAAGAAGGCTGGCTCCCACAGTTAAAATTCTAGCAAGGAACAGGAATACAAAGCTTAATGCTTTCTCAAGATGCAGGTGTCAGAAAGCTGGTTGCTAAATTGCTAGTTGCTAATTGACATATTTGCAAGATGCCTTTGATGAACTGCCTCCCTTATTAAGTTACTACACAATGTTACTTTATACCTTCCTGCCGTTAATTGGCAGTTGTTGGCTTTTCTGTGGGGATTCATCTGTCAGAGATGAACTGTCAAATGGAGCTCAGCGGTGTTTCTGTGTGTGAATTTTGATGGTTACTGTCAAAAGAAACATTTAGATAACCTGCATGAGTTTGTGACTGGTCAAAACTGGACATAAGCGTTAATATGCCTTGATGTGAAAGCTGGGGTAAATTTCTCAGAGGTGCAGCTTCCTGTGGAATGATAGGATATTGAAAACTTGGGAGTGTCAGTCTTTCTAGTGGAGTGGATTTTTTGTTGTTGGAGTGTTTTTCTTGGTTTTGGTTTTTATATAAAAGGGTAAAAAGTATTGGAATACCGTTGCTTCCTTACTAGAAATGTCTTACTTAAATTTTACCTGTTTGTGTAGGTGCTTGGTGCAAAGGTGGTCACAAATGCACGAAGCCCAGGGGCAAAATGTTATGGCATAGTAACAATGTCTTCTAGTACAGAAGTTGCTAGATGTATTGCACACCTGCATCGAACAGAGCTGCATGGACAACAAATTTCTGTTGAGAAAGTAGGTTTAATAAGATTTAAACTTCTCCCCAAATTTGACCATCTTATGCAAGAGTCTGTATTAACCGATTTGCTTTTGGAAAAAAAAACATAGGTGAAAGGCGATCCCTCCAAAAAGGAGCTGAAGAAAGAAAGCGATGAGAAATCTAGTTCAGGTAGAAGCATGGGAGATAAGAAGTCTGCATCAAGTGATAAAACCAGCAAGTAAGAAATTTCAGTTGTCTGCTGAAGTTGTGAAAATTCTAATTAGAGTTTTCCTCATTGTACTTACACGTGTTTCTTTCCTAACAAGAACTCCATCAACCAAAAAAGAAGAAAAGAAATCAGAGAAATCTGAAAAATCTGAAAAAAAAGAAAATAAAGAAACCAAGAAATCAGAAGGTAAAGATGGGAAGAGTGATAATGGAGCAAGGGCCATAATCAAGAATCCACTAAAAAAAATGAAGATAGCAAAAGAATAAGTAGGCAATATAGCCACGTTGCCTCCTGTTGAATCTGTGTGTCTGAGTTGTTTTGGGGGCATATTCTTGCTCTTATCAGAAACCAGACCATTAAACGCCTGTTTTTTTTAGACTCCAGTTATATTACGGTAGAGCTGATTTTAAAGCTTCCATTTTTTACATTAAACTTAATTACAGACACATTACTACTTAATGATAGACACGTGGTAGCTTCTGCTACCAATAACAGTGTAATTTAGAGGTTTAGAAATTATACCAAGGAAAATCTGTAATAGGCAAATATGGATGTGTATACATTTTAAACCTTTTTTTTTTCCTCTTTCTTTCTTTCTTTCTTTCCCCTTCACTAGGTGGTAAAAGCCCAGGTCAAGTTGTAGTTTTAGAACAAATAAAAGGAGACCAAGGCCACTCTAGGACGGTTAGAAGGGGAAGGTTTGATAAAGTAAGTATTATAGATTTGATATTACCTTACAGTTGGTATTTTCACTGAGGAGTCAGTCAGCTCTTACGAGCTGTTAAGCTTAGCTGGACGCTTCGTTTGCTTTGGGACTTGAAAACAGCATCCAGAAATCTCCCTAAATGAATGAGACTTCTGAAGTAACCATTGTAATCTCTATCTCTAGCCACAGATATTGAGGAACAAAGAGCGTATTATTCAAGATAAAATGAAATTCAGGGAATACAGGGGTAGAAAGGATATCTTGCCTTTTGAAAAGATGAAGGAACAGAGACTGCGAGAACACATGGTTCGATTGGAAAGAATACGACGAGCTGTTGAACTGCGAAGGTAGTAATTCACCTTTCTGCTTAATGCTATTTTATGCAATAACTGATGAAATGCAATATTTAGAAATCTAATTAGAATGCATTCTGTTAAGCCTTTTAGTCATCTGTTAAAGTTTGGGACTCTACCTAACAGTATAAATTAATCTTTTAATAGCCATGTATGTACACACATAGCTCAGTGTTTGATATAGGTGGGGTATATCTCATCAGTGTCACTGCATGCCAGTTCTCTTTTTGAAGAGATCAGAAGTAGACTAGGAGATGTGGCCTAAAATAGTGTTTGGGGTTTTTTTTGCCCATTTGTTTTTAAAAAGAGAACTGTTGTATATCTAAATGACAAATCAAGCATAAGACAATCTTGGCCCGTTAAATAAAAGGACTAAATGGCTACACTGTTCTATTCTGCTCTTTTCCTGTGGCCAAAGTTTGCAAAGGATAGTTAAATGGGTAGTGATGTTAGCTGGATTTCTCTAAACAAAGGAACTCCCAGCAAGCATAAAGCTTAAAGGAGAAAATGCCTTTCCAGCTTATTGATTATCTGTACCACAGGAGGTGGGAAGAGGAAAGCAAAATAAAGCTGTTGACAAGTGTACTGAACCCGTGCCTGTCAGAGTTGTCATGTTCTGTCTTATTTTTGGAATGAAAATAATAAGTAAGGGTTTTTTTTCTTGTTAGCTTGAGGAAGGCAAGAGCTAAAATAGAAAGTATTTGTAAGATCCAAATCATGTTCTTTGCTAAGCTGCTGTTATTGACAATGTAGAAATACGGTTCTAGTATAAACTACATCAAGAGTGATGATTCTTGATATAACTTTTTCTAGTATCTGTTGTCTGCTTAAATGGTTTTGTTGAATATGCTAAAACCATTTTGGCTACTTGGGGCTAAAAGTAGTAGATTTCCAATAGCAGGACTTCTGTCAAGAGCTTGCTCTCAAATAGTTCTTTTGTTTGGTGTCTGTGCTTAAGGTGATGCCAGTTTTGGATGAGAAAACTTTGAGTTTGTTATCTCTCTTTTTCTACAGGCGAAGAGAAATTGCTGAGAGGGAGCGTCGAGAGAGAGAACGCATACGAATAATGCACGAACGAGAAGAGTGCTTGCAGAGAGAAAGAGAACGATTAGAAATTGAAAGGCAAAAGCTAGAGAGGGAAAGGATGGAACGGGAACGCTTGGAAAGGGAGCGTATTCGTATTGAACAGGTGTGCATATTTATACCTTGAAATGTAGAGCAATATAATTTTGGAGCATCACCCAGTCTGCACTTGCAGTGAATTTTTCCCTTCACTCTTCCACCCAGGCCATAAAAGAACCAGCCAGCCATTACATAATCCACAGTGTCAAACAACTGTAATCTTTGTCTTGTTTTCTTGACTTGAGAGTAATTTGATGGCAAATTCTTGCTGCTGGTTTATGAAATAGCTGTGCGTGTCTATCTCTAAACCTGATGTACAACAGATTGTATTGCCCATATTAGTCTTTTGTAATTTTGCTAGATTTTTCCTAGAGAACGTCACTGCAAACTTCACTGAGATGTTTGTTTGGACAACAAATACAGTAGCAATACAAGAAGTTATTTGGAGATGTTTCTATCTAACTGCCAATAGGTTCTCCAGATCTGTTGTCTGCTTTTTTTAGAGAAATATTCCTTATGCTCTTTAATCTTAGATGCTATCCAAGGATGAAGTGTACCACATAGCTCTAATGGAAAACTATCAAGCATTAGTTCGGTGTACTGTTCTGTAGGTATTTCTAGTAAAGAGCTGTTTTGTTTGTTGTTGTTCATGGTAGGAACGTCGAAAAGAAGCAGAACGTATTGCTCGTGAAAGGGAGGAGCTTCGTCGACAACAACAGCAGCTTCGTTATGAACAGGAAAAGAGGAATTCTTTGAAACGTCCACGGGATGTAGATCACAGGTAATCTAATTCTCAAACCATTGTTTTACAGTGTTTTGCAGAAGAAACAACTACCAACCTTCTGTCAGACTTGAAAATGCATTTGTACCTGAAATGAGTCTTCACAGAAGAACCGGATTTCTGATATTTGTTTGGTTTTGACATCAGTTAATGCCAAATATGGAACATATCTTATCTGTAGGAGATTGTTTTAATATAAGAGAAGTGTCTGTGAATTAATTCTTGTTGTACAGAAAGGGCATAACAATTCAGTGTGTTTTTTTGCTGAGAAAAGCTATTGTTCTGCTTTAGTGGCTGAAATTTCTAGATTCTGCTCTGGTAAGAATTCACATTTCCGGTATATAGATGGTTCAGGAAGTCAGTGTGGTGGCTTTTAATTTTGACTGAAGCTGTTGACGTTTATCATTTGCTTTTTGAGCCACATGATGACTTGAACTGGCTTTGATCTTTATTTGATTGTAAGAATAGACTGAGACCTTAGTCATTAAACTGACATATCAGTGGTACAGTGCAAGGGAAGTGTAAGTTATCATGGTAGATACAGTAGCAGGAAGATAATATTTCTTCACCAGAGGAATAAAGACAGTTTCATTTTTCACAGCTACTAGAGATTCTGTACCCAAATGTTTCTGGTGAGCAAGGCTGTGACATTTCCTACACTATTCTTTCCTGAGAAAGCTGCTCTGATTTATGGGTGTTCTGATGGGTTTTTTGGGGGCTGTTTTTTTTTTTCCTAGACACCTGTATTCAAGAGAAAATTTTATTACAGTGGTGTCTTTGGGGTTTTATTTCGGTGGGTTTTTTAAATGCCCAGCATGGTATGCAATTTTCCAGATTTTATTGAGATTTTCTGTCTTTAGTTTGCACTTCAAACAGGGGGGTTTATTTGTTTTTTCCTTGAATGATGTCTGTCTTTTGTTAATGGCTTTCCAAGATCAAAGAGCATCTTTAAAACAGATGATTGACTCTTAACAGTTTTCTGCATATTAGGCCCTCGTTTGAATGCATGTTACTGATGAGTGTTCATTTGTTTTGCCTAAAGGAGAGATGATCCTTACTGGAATGAGAATAAGAAGATGGCTCTTGATACAGATGCACGGTTTGGTCATGGTTCAGATTACAGTCGCCAGCAGAACAGGTTTAATGATTTTGATCACAGAGAACGGGGACGGTATCCAGAAGGATCTGTCCCATCCTCTTCTTTTGATAGGTAAGTTTAGATAATAATGTCACCTGCCACCATCTTCGTGGTTTTCAGTCTTAGCCTTTGAACAGTTAAAAGGCTTTATACAGTATTGCAGTGGTATCCCAAAATGTCTTGTGTCTTCAGTACTGGCTGTTATATCATGTTATATCTTCTTTTATCTGAAGACTTTAAATTAGCTGCCTGGTGGTCCTTTTTGGGTGCCGTTTCAAAAGAATTTTTGCAATTATTCCTCTTTCACATCTAGTTGTAAGTGGGTTACAATGGATTAGATCTGTCCCACTTGGTAACTTATCCTCCTTAAGAAGCAAGGCTAAAAGCAACTGATTTAATGAGTTTTGAGCATTACTTGCATGAGTCACATTGATCAGGATCCATGCAACCCTGCAGTAAATGCTGGTTCCAGATCCAACTTTATTTCCATTAAACATCTCCAATAACCAGTTATAAAGTTAAGACCACATAATTGTAGCTTCTGGGTGGCTGCTGCTTTGCTGCAATTAATTTTCTATTTTCTAGCTCACGCAAGAAATCTGGCATTCTCTCTATGTCATACTGGGTGGAAAGCAAGCCTTACAGTTGCTTAAATTATACTGACCAAAATGTGAACAGATAAATGCATAAAGAAATGTTCATCTGGCTGCGAGGACTTGAGCTCAAAAGGACAATTGTAGAAAGAAGCAGTTTGGGGTGGGAAGGCTCTTTGGGACATGTGCCACAAATATAGTAATGTTGAAGATGAATAATATTGTTTTGTACTCACGCATGTGCAGAGAAATGCAGAAAATGGGAGGCAAGCAAATGACTTTATCCTACTTTAACAAATTAGGCGAGAACGTTTTGTAAATCAAGGTGAAGCAAAAAAGACTCGCCCAACAGCACGAAGAGAAGAGCCAGGGTTTGAGAGATATCCCAAGAACTTTAGTGAGTCCAGAAGAAATGAACCGCCACAACCAAGAAGTGAGCTTCGAGATACAGACAGACGAGAAGTGCGAGGAGACAGAGATGAAAGAAGAACAGTGATAATTCATGACAGACCTGAAATACCACATGGTCGACATCCAAGAGAGACTGGTTCAAACCCACCTAGACAAACCAATTGGAAGAGCGAGGGGAGCATAAGTGCAGACAAACGGGATGGCAGGTAAATTCACTGGCTAACCAACCAAAGAGTGAAGGTACTGGTTCTGGTGGAATTTATCCAGAGTAGCAATTCCTCAAGGATTGATGTATAAAGAGAGAACATCATCCGCTCCTGAGAAGTGGCTACGATGCTTTCCAAAAAAGCAGTAGTAAAAATTGTGTAGTCTCATGTTCTAAATCTCATCTGGTAAACTTCATGCTGACTCCCAGCAGTCTGTTCTTAACCATGTAGCAATGTCTAGTAGGGATCTTGTGCAAGAGTGGAGATGAAAACAAATAACATGTAATCTCTAATATTTAGAGAGCCACATAGCTACAAAAGTATTTTTCTAATAAGCTAACTGCATGTTGTTAGGAACCTGAAAAAAAAAAAGGAATCTTTCGAAGTCTACATGTGCTGTGATTTGGTACCAGTTCTATTCTACTGAAACCAAAATTGTGATAAAAGCTATTTTTACAGAAGCGACAGGCCAGATCGATCTGGAAGAGAAGTGTCTGGACATGTGAGAGGTGCACCTCCTGGTAGCCGTAGCAGTGCTTCTGGGTATGGAAGCAGGGAAGGAGAACGAGGCGTGATGGGAGAAAGAGGTGGAGGACAAGTGAGTCATCATCTTGTGTTTGCATGCATGAGTGAGAGGCTGGAAAATGATAATCATGCTGGAAGAATGACCATATAACATCATAAAAATGATTAGCAAGCATTCTGGCTGTTCTCTAGATTATTTTAAAGGCTGTTTTTGTTGGTTTTCTCATAAGTCAAGAAATTGCAGGAAAATATTACCAGTTCTTTTTGTCTAGCATCTTTCTAGTAGAACGACACCTGAATGAATTGCTGATAAGGCCTTTGAATTTGTTGTCATCCTGTGTTTTCAGAGTCTCAGCCTTATACTGTCAGCTACTTCCAGTGCAGTTTGTCTTTGTAATCTGTGGTGTGCTACTGAGACTTGACTGTAAGTTTAGTGTACAGACCAAATTGCTCCGTGCTACTCAATCCTGAAGAATTTTAAAAAAAGTGTGTCCCTTCCTGTAGCTGCGTGGAACATGCTCGTCAGTGGATGTATGAGATCAGGGCAGAATTGGGAGTGAAGGCTGAGTTATGGAACTTCACTCCCTGCACACCCACACAGTCATTGTTGCAGACCAGTTTTTCTGTTGCCTTGGTATTTTTACCAGGACTGGGTTGGCTGCCTGTGGACTGGCACCTCACGGGATGCTTGACCTTTGTATTATATATAAGGCGTAGGCTTGACTTTCTTGAAAAGCTCGTCTGTTGATAACAAAACATGCCTTTCATCCTGAAAATGACTGTTCCCCTCTCTCACCAGCACTACAACGACGACAGACATGTTGTTGAACGCCACAGTCGTGAAACTGGACCAAGAAAAGAATGGCATGGACCTAGTTCTCAAGGAAGTGGGTATCATGACACAAGGAGAATGGGAGATGGCCGTGGAGGAGGTGGCATGATGTCTCCACATACAAGGTACCTGCTCTTTTCAGTTCCTCACTGAGTTCTCAAAGCTTTGGTTGTTATGCTTGGGAAGTACAGCAGGCTCAGCACAAGCAGTGGTACTTTCTGTGGGTAGATTGCTGCTGTACAACATACAAACCCATCATTCTGTGCCGGCACCACTCCATAATAGTTGTACTGCTAATGCTGTACTGTTCAGCTGCACAGAAGCAACTTCTTATAGAAACTCTTTTGAGATGTAGAATTTTAACAGCTGGGTGATATGAGAAGTAACAGTGTTCTTACCTGTATACGAAGAGTTTTGATACTTATCCTAACTTAACACTTTTTTAAAACCTTTGTTTCCAGTAACTCCTCACCAATTAATAGAGTTGTACAGATCACAGGCAATTCCATGCAGAGGGGAAGTGGCTCAGGATTTAAGCCATTTAAAGGTGGACCTCCACGAAGATTCTAAGATCTACAGCTGCTTGGTTTCAAGATAACTTATTGAAATCTCTTGTAAACTTTCTCTGATTAAAAACAGGAAATCTTGTCTGGAAGTCCTGGTTAAATTTTTTTAATTTAACATGATTACTTTCCTCTCAATTTTGGAGGCATTTTAATAGTTACGTTGTAATTTTGAATAGTTTTTGTGTATCTTTGATAAGCATTTTCCCTGAGGCACTAAAGCTGTGTAAAAAACAAAAAACAAAAACAAATTCGAACCAAAATATTTGTTAATCCTGTATAAAGAACAATTTGCAGCTGCGTGCTAGTAGTTTGATTTACCAACATTAGCTCTGTGGTGTCATGCTTTAAAGTTAGCTATTTCTCACAACACACACAAGTATAACCTCCATTTTGAAGGTTGTCCAGGCTATTATCTCTGCTTTCTAATTTGTAGAGAAATAAGATTGTTCTTTCATTACTGGGTATTATGTAACCTATTTTTGCAGAAGGTACTGTTACATTGAGTGCATTTATGTGTATTCTTGCAAATGTATTCTTTTGAAATAAACCTTCATATTCTGTATAGCTTCTAGTAAGTCTTTGGAACTTAGTCTTTGGGGAAGGAAGACAGAATTAGAGAGACATGTTGGTAGAGCAAATCAAAACACTGTGCCATTTGCTTCCAACTAGAACTTAGTCTCCTTCACTATTACCAAACTAAAAATCTAGAAGCAGCTTTGATAGCACAAGGAAGAGTAATACCAAAAAATATAGATACACTCACAGGAGGCCTGAAGAAAAGAGCAAACTGCCTAAACTGCAGAACTTTGCAGCTTAATTTAAACTAGACTGCCACAAATGGACTTTGCTTGTGAGGAATCCTATTGATGCAATCGTGTTAGTCAACACCTGCAGCTGTGCATTGATGTGCTCTAAAGCAAAAATAAGGGGTCTCTTTAAATCTTTTCTATTTAACACTGAATGGCCTATATTAAATATTTCTGGACCAGGCCTGATCAGAAATGTTAGGTAGTTATAATTCTAACTACATACATATAGTGTATATATAAAACTTCAATTGTTGTTGTTCAGCAAGTGGAAAAAAAAAACACCAAGACAAAGGTATCCACCAGCCTGGATAGTTACATAAAGGAGGAGAGGACCCTGCTACCCAAACAGAAGAAGAGTTTGTAAAGTAGTATTGGAGTAAGAGCTGGAAATTTTTACTGATCCAGATTGTCTTCTAAAGAAGACAAGAGCCAGTAAGAACGTGCTGCTGCTGCACATGGATCTTTGCTGCCCTCAGTTACACTCTGCTGTGTGGAAGAACTACTGAGTATTTGCAGTGTTCCACAGGAATTGAGTAGCAGAAAATGAGTTAAACTAAATTGGTTAAATTGGTTGAGTAAGTAGTCTTTCAGGAATGATGGGAAGAGAGAAACCTGGTATAACAGCATTTTCTATAATTAATCTTTTGTGAATATTCACAACTGACCAATGTTTAGGATTAAACAAAAATAAATCTGCTGTATCAGCAGTGTCAGGACTTTTATCTTGATGCTTTTAACATACTGCTGTTCAATTTTTAGAAGAAAATCTAAGATGCTGAATTTACTGAGGTTTTTTTTTGCAGGAGTTTCCCAGAGAAAGTACAGGTTAACATAATGCATTTCATAAACTCATTTGGCTGCAGTCTTTGTTAAGCAGGACAACACATACCAAATAAATATTTGCCCTGAGATAGATTTATGATGGCTAATGGAACAAATTGGAAATATGGAAGTTTATACCCTTAAAAGACAAACCTACAGAAAGGCACAAAAATAAAGCTTTGATATGTGATTTATCTTACCTAATGTAAACAGGTCTAGATGTGCATTCCAGCTGTTAAAGGTATGAGTAATATTCCCTTACTACTTTTGCTTAATTAAATGAAAATGTGATTGTGCATATGTAGATATTTCACTTAAAATACTGAAACAAGTATGGAAAAAACCCCACATTTGAATTACAAATATTTAGATCAACAGCATTCTCTCCTTTTTTTCAGAGTAAAATTTCCTCCTTTTTTTCCAACCTTTATCATTAGGAAAGAACTTAAATACCTAAATGAAATGTTTATTTAAGTTTGCTCATTTAAATTTATTTACATACAGTGAATTTCAGAAGACTTAACCAAAATAAATCTGTTGGGTAAAGAGCTTAAACTGTAGAGAGGCTGAGAACTGGAGACACTTTTAAAAAAGGTAACAGAACTTAACAGTTTTTCCTGTTATGGTACACAAACAAAAAGGGTTATTAAGATACAGAACTAGACTCCTCTGAAAATTATCTTAATTTACAAGGAAAATATTATTTCCTTATAGTCTTTAAAAATACATTAATACAATATAAACAATTAAGGCTTAAAATGCAAAACATTCAGTAGTTGAACTTGTAGATGCCATTACAATGTTGGATGATGGTCTAACACAGAAAAGGATTTAAATCAATGCCATACATTGGTACCAACAATACTGCATGACTGGGTTTAATTGTCATGCACATTTAAAATACAATTTTGAAAAACTTCTCTCCTTTCTTGATGACAGCATTTTTCACTCCCTGATAGAGAAAGTAGCTGTAAGGTAAGATACTGACTTTATATGTAAGAACTAGTACTGAGCAAGTAGCAACAGATTTACAGTTTCTGTCTGTGGGACAGGACAAGATACCCAATACTTTCTATAGTTCCAAGAACCACTATAGAATCGTTTGAGATTTTGACCTGTAAACAGTGATTATACACAGCAAAAATATAGGGGGAAAAACCATTCACAAATGACATAATTTGTCCAATACCATCTGACAGCAGCTGGGGGAGAGGGCAAGTACAAACTGTATCAAAGCCAGAGCCCTGCTTATTTAATCAGTGTCCGTGCTGAGTGGGACCTGTTGCACTCTTCAGTGCTCTTCAACAGCACTACTTCAAGAGTTAATGAGATACAGGTGAATGAACACTTGCTACAACAGACTATTGAAACTGTTTTACCAGTGTTCACTTTTTTACTGGGTTCTCAAAAGTTATTTTTGCTTGCCAGCCTCCAAGAGAAAGCTTTTAAGAAATCCAGAAACACAAGCATACTGCTGTGAGGAGTATATTAAACACAAATGTAATTATTGCAACTATTTATGATTAAAAATGCAAATGTTTAACTGTAAGTAGTGTAAAAATTCACAGGCAGGTTGATTCACTATATCTGTCTGCAGTAGCCTTGAAGCCACCCAGCTGCTATACTATTCCTAGCAAAAGGATTTTATTTCCACAGCAATATTTATTTCCTACAGTAAGTACAGCTCAACAGTCTGCCAGGCTGCAAGTGGCCAAACCCCATGCTGTTGTTCCCTCGCCTCACACAGAGCCTGTTGTCAAATTTTTTTCTGAAGGATTCCACTAAAACTCAACTGTAAACAAAACCAGTAGTTAGTATAAACCAGCTCCTGGCTCTGGTTAACCTGCAGTAATGAAAGCCCTAAAATTAAGAGACCAGTCGATACCCTGACAACAAAACAGTGAAGAGAAAAAGTTGCATTGAAACTGGGCATAAAATGCTGAACAGTTAAGATGCTATAAAGCTAGCAAGGCTGGAGACAGTTAAATTCAAAACTGAGCTTGTTTTTTCTCTGAAAATATACAAGATAAGGTAGAAACAGCATAAATAAGATTTCTTAAAATGAAAGCTAATGTTAAACTTATGTGGTCTGAAATTTTCAGAATTATGCTGGTCATCAGCTTCCTTTAGCTGGAACTTTGAAAGAGTTTGAAGTTGGAAATGCATATTTTATTTCTCTGCTTGCAAAGCCAAGACATGTTGGTAGTTAACTATAAAAAAAAATAATAGATTATGAAACTGGCTTATGTAAGTCTACACTGAAATGCCATGTTCCTCTGAAGCTGGACTGGACAGACATTTACTAAGAAAAGATTCAGGACAAGCACTAAGTATTACAGTGCTGCTCTGGAAGTTAATGGAGATCCTAAGACATTCAGCCACCACTGATGACTGTGACCATGAGGTGGCCTTGAACTGTTAGCTACGACTCACACGAGACCATCACGAAAAACCAAAATGTTGCATCGTTTTGTTTAGAACTACTTTTTCCTACTATTTATTATTCCTTTCAGTGAAACTTCTACAGCACAGGCTTCCTGCTGCTGATGCAGTTGTACTTCTAAAAGGTGACTGCAGCATATATTGCTAAATACAACGTTCTCTTACAAAACCAAACATTAAAGTGGTGAGATTTTTAATAACAGTATATTCCATATACTTACTACAAGACAAGAAAAACATTGTGTCAGATTACAGTTATTCAGAAACTTTTAAATATTAATTTTTCAAGACTGAAAAAGACAGTATTACAAAGAACAGTTCAAGGCAGTTTCAAAGTCTGTAAGGAAAGCAGTCATCTAATTTTCTCTATTTCTTTCACAGAAAGTTTATAGCTTGGGCAGAAATAACAACAGTAGCTTTTTTAGAGCTGGCACATAAATTATAATATGGACTTAATGACAAGTTGTGTTTGGAATTCATATATGACATGGAGAGTCTGCATTGTCACGTACTCTGCCTCAGAATTGATAGCATTAGTTAAAGATGGCAGGGTTATGTCTGGTTAAACCACACTGTGTCTTCCTGAGCTCCACGAATCTCCAGTAAAGGACTCGGAGCACCACATCAGAAGGCCTCACAAGACTGGCAGTGGTGGCCAGCTGTTGAAAAAATCCTGCCTGCTCTGTATTCATTGAGATGCAACACACAACAGCACTAATACTGTCTCGCATCTCATTTTATCATTTCCATTATATTTTATAATTTACCATAGCAAAAAAAAAAAGTTTTGGCAATGGTGAAAAAGCTTTAGAGTTGTCCTTTAACTGTTCCACAGCTCTTGTATTTAAAAGCATCAGAGTTTGTAGGTGTAAATACTAATTTTGTCAGTGCTATTTCTGTGTCTGGAGGCAGAAACATTGGTATCTGAATGCTTGGCAGTGTTTATTCATTTACAAGCATAAACATTACCTCATCAGCATCACAGACTGGACAACATAAGCAAACCTTTAAAAACATTCAATGCAAACGTCAATGAATAGATATGGCTGGTTCATATAAAGGGGGAAACTGACAGTTAATGGAAATACTGAGTTATTAGAGGATTTGAACAGCTACTCTTGACCTAAAAGCATAACGAGAACGAAGAACAGTGCATATGGGGACAGACACTGCCAATCCACTATGAAATAAGCATCCTGGTCTGCACCTGGGCAGGAAGCTTCAGCCACTGTGCTCTTTGTCTTAAATAATAGCAGAATTAAGGGCAAATCCCTAAAAAATCTGAAGAGGTGGCGTAGGGACTTCTAATTCCAGCTTGTCTTTCCTCCTCAGCATTTCCTTACAGCACTTCTTCCCCATGATAGCAGACAACACTTGAGCTTTTCTACTGGACAACTGTAAGAACAAGCTGTGAACAAGAAAGAGCCTTACGGAAACACAATGGAAATCAACATCCAATAGACTTGTGTAAATGATTTTGTACATGAGTGTCATTCATCTCTCAAATTTCCCCACTCAGACCACTGCCAGTAGTCTATTGCTAGTTAGGCTTAAAAAAGTCACTGCACTGACTACAAGATAAAATGTGTATTTCTGAGTTCTTGCATGTGACATTTGCTATCATTGGACTGTATGAACATTTTTCAGTGACTTGAGTTCAAGAACTCAAATTGCCTTTTATTACATATGTGAATTTTTTCAAGAACTTGTGTACACAAGTTTGAAGAAACATTTGACAATAATGTGAAATTTAAAATGAGCATTTGGAGCCTGGCGATGCAGTGCAAGCGGCCACAGAAGAGCGCACGCCTCACTTGCAGCTTGTGTGCCTGTGATCCACAGTAAGAGCTCTGTAAAGACAACCTGAACACAAACTTTATTACATTAGCTGGATGGCTAGCTACAAAATGTATTTTTTGCATTGTGTTTAAAGCAAATTTCATCCTCTGGTGTTACAGTCTTCCTTTGGCTCTGCTTTGTTAGGTCTCAGATTCCATGAGTGTGACAAGGTAAAGTGGTGTATTTGAGCATTTACGAAGTGCCTTTTAGAAAAACATTTATCACTATGGCAGTGCTCAATTTTTTGCTAATTTTAAGAATACTTGTATTTACCTTTTTTTATTTCACAACTACAATGCAACAACAAAAAAAATAATCTATGATTCTCTTTTCCGTGCTAGCTTTTATCTAGTGGAAAACAATTTCTACTCTACTTTTCTGGACACTTTCATATATATATACTATATAGGTATTTGAAGCATGTGCATGCTAAATTGTATAAACAGATTTACAGTATAAATCTGTACCCTGTCACCAGAACATCAGCTTCAAAAAAGAGGCAAATGAAGTAAATAGTCAGAAGTAGACATCATCTTTCTGGTACTCCATGAGTATTTTGCAGTATTGTTTTCCAAGCTCACTACTACAGATAAAAGCAATTCAGGTTTTTTGATCATCAGATACTGTCATAGATACCGACTGTGATAGCTGCTTTTGGAATGGTCTGTCACAGTAAGGTATAAATTAAGCTTCCAGCTGTACTTCCATTTGGATATTGACAAGCTCATCTGCTTATAACTTGTGCCATTAACAAGGTCAACTCACACAGACCAATGCCCTAGATTTCAGGAATGCTTTACCTTTTTTTCCAAAGCTTCAAGACCTGTAAAGAAAAAAGGATATTAACAGAAAACTATTTTAATAGCATGCTTGCCATCTCAAATAACCTGAAACCCTTTATTCCTTTTATTGCAAGAGAAGCAATTATCTGGGAGTTCACACTTAGTGACAAGCATCAACATTTAACTCTACTTCCTTTGTGACCAAGTGACAATATTACCGTAACTACAGCGTATGAGGTTTCAGGCACATCTGTCTGAAACTGGGAATGTTACATGAGTTCTTCTAACATGAGCAAGTATCTTAGACAAAAAGATACATTCAACAGCCACAACGCCTGCTCCAGCTAAATTTGTTCAAAAAAATAATTTGAAGTGGCAATACTGTCACTGGAAATAATAAGATAACAAACACTTAGCTTGACATATTTATTTTTCAAGGTCAATAAATAAATGTAAATACACAAATTTGGAAAAATCTTAGTAACAGAATGTTTTTAAACAACATTCTGCCTTAAAGTCTTTGTTATGGACACTAGTGGAATATTTTCTGATCTGCTTAAAGCAGGTTAAGTCATTATATCGGCAATCCTTCACCACATTAGTTTGTTTGAAGAAGTTAGGCTGCTGCAAAGGAAAAAGTTTCCAACCTTTGCTTTGACATAGAAAATTATGTGAACCGCACACATTAAGTATTAAAATTACTCTTCTGGGCATGACTTTTCTAGAGAATAGAGAAATTCTAAAATTTACAGTCTGTGTATTAGAGACCTCCTACCCTTCATTGTGTCATTATTATAAAAGTGAAATTGTAACAAAAGTGGAAAAAACAGAAGAGAAAAAGGCATGGAAGAAAGAAGTGATACAAACTGGCCCTTGAGTTAATAAGACATTCTTCCTTTATCCATCTAATTTTCATTCTAGGTTCATAAGGTTTCTGTGATGTCTGGGTTCCCACCACTGCAGCAAATCTGCGTGGAAAAACTTCGAAGCAGCTTTTTACCAGTGGACTTGTGTTTAAACACCCTCTCGCTTACCAACATTCTCCCAACACCTGAAACCAGGAATGTCCTTCTCGCTGGCTGCTTTAGCTTTCCCAGATTACTGAATACTAATGCACTTACTCAGGCTTAGAGCATGAATACAGAACTTGTCCAGGAGAAGCAGCCTTTTTTTCAAAAGTATCTACAAATTGCTAAATAGAAATTTTTATCAAAAGTTTCAGCAAGAAGGTAATTGTTATTGACCCAGTGGAAGTGGAGGAAGATCTGTGGTTCCCTCAAAATTCAGCAAGTATTCTGTTTCTGTATTCTATAAACACTACAAGACACAACATATTTATTTGGTTCCCATAAATTAGAAAAATCTGGTTTCCAAAAATTCTAAATCAGTGATTTAAAAACCAAAATATTACACTTGACCACCTTTCCAAACAGTCTCGGAGAGCAGCCTGGCTTCTCTCTCACCCTTCAGAAGTGTGCTTTTTAAGAATACGTGATTTACAAAACAAACAAAACCGTGTGTTTGTAACTACAGTACACTTGCTTAAATACACAAGTGGACAACGGTAACGTCAAAGTTCAAGGTACTTCTGGAAAAAAGGCAGATAGTTATTTTAACTCTGCATTCTTACATAGAATAACGATTATTATAGACCTTAGTTTCCTCTCATGATTCACCTATCATACGGAGAGGTCAATAAATAAGAACTGATCTGGTCCAGTTTACCTACAAGAGAAAAAATACTAAAAGAAAAAAGAAGTTACCTATAAAATTACTTTTTTAACCCTGATAACATCTGAGTTGCCATACCCAGTTTGTAATTGCAAGAAGAGCAAACAATGTTCATTTTGCTTATTAATAAATGCCCCATTTTCTATGACAACTTTTAGTGTGATGCCTATCAAGTCACATATTCTTGGGGCAAGAAAGTTGGCCAGGAGGTGCAATGATAGCAGTAACACAGTATACATCTGGGTTCAAAAAACCAAACATACCAGATCCAGAAGCAAAGAATCCTGGACACATTTAGGAGGCAGTGCCCAGCTGTTATTTGGGCTCTTGTGTCATTAAGACTATACCCAGCCTAAGATATAATTTCATACCATGTAAGTAACACAGAATTCCGTTGTGCTAGTGTAGAGACTTCAGGGAAAAGTCTTACACGAATTACCTCCTTCGTCTAGAGTAGAAGATAAAATAGCTTACTAACTGATGTAATGAGTAATGGATGTCACTATGACACAAAACTTGCCATGATTTGTGTGTTCAGCTACAAGGTGCAGTATTTCTTATGACTAACTCAAAGCACAGCCACATCCAACTGTGATTTGGGATTCCATCTTGAGCAGCACGCACTATGACTTTGAAGAAAGTCTGTATGATTGTAACAAAGTCACCCATCCTCTCTTGAGACTTGAACAAAATCCATGGGTAATCAGGCACAGGCGGCATGTAACAGGTTTGTCTTCCTTTTTACTCCTTGTTTTTGCTTCTGAGGACATGCACTTGGCCCCAGACTAAATCCACTTTCTATTACAGGAGAACACAGCTATTCTTCTCTTTTTCTTTCTCTTTCTCACGAGGCTCTTTACGTTTGCGCTCATTGGTCCCAGATTGTCTTCCACTTGCTGGAGAAGCAGCACCTTGCACCTGCTATAGATGAAAAATAAATGCTTGAATAAAAAACCCCATGATTTTAGTTGCAGTCTGAAGTACTACTCTATGATCAAGTTTACAAACAGAAATTTAACTAGTATGCAAACAGCAGAATTCAGGCAGGGTCTTTCTGTATAAATACTCCAGAAAGGCCACAAAACTTCTAATTTCTAAAAAAAAAAAGTCAGCTGAAACTATATTTCAAGTCCTCTTGTGTTCCTTCTACTGTGTCCACATATTCCAATCAGTTGTTTCATGAATAAAATTTGGCTTCAAGCATGTTCTGGACTTCTGCATTACTGTACTGGAATTCTTGCCTAGTTTCTTTTATAAGAACATAATCTAAATTGCAGAAGTTGCCAAGTGTAAACATCAGTTTTGACAGCTAGATATGGCAAAACAGCAGCTTTTTGTGACTAGAAACTAGTCAAGAACTTGGCAAGGCAGAGGTTGATACACAAAGACATTTTGTTAATTCATCATCTGTTCAGCTGTTATCCATTCACAGCTGCAAATAAGCATGGTGGTAGGTCCTGTTAAGCCTGTTCTTCAATTCTTGCTACCTTTCTGCAGGCAGCAGTAGTGAATCTCTGCCTTAAAAGTACCTCCTGATGATTCTAAGGAAGCTATAAGCAGTGGAAATAACACAATTTCTAATTGTCAAAATTCTTGCTCATGCTTCACAAACACATCCATTAATGGCTCTGAATTGTTTCAGGCCAAAGACTCTGCCTTCGTATGTAATTTTGATGTATTTGTAAATAAAAGCAGTCTTAAATGCCTTCAGCAGTTAAGAACTCCCTGAACTGACAACACCAACTCAAATACTGCCTCTTGATTCAGTTCACACAAGATTCAGTTATATGGCAGTTTTGTATTTACATGTGCATGAATCACACTTTCCAAGCATTTTGCAAACAAATGCTTAGGGGATGGGACAGAGAAGCGTAATGGGACACTGCTTCCTAATTTCAAAGGGGACTGAATAGATTCATATGATATCATAGGCTGAAACGCAAAGAAAAGCAACAAACTTCTGTAAGACAAAATAAAGACTGACTATGAAAAAGCTCTTACTTGAATGCTATTTTGCAAGTAATGTAAAACATTACCTAACACAATCTTTGTAACCTTACATATTAACTCATGCCATCCTTCCAACTTAAATGGTATGAATAAAACCCTAATTTAGAAGGTCAGAATCATATAATCATAGAATGTCCTGAGTTGGAAGGGACCCACAAGCATCATCAAGTCCAACTCCTGTCCCTGCATGGGAAAACTCCCAACGTTCACACCCTGTGTCTGAGGACGTTGGCCAAATGCTTCTGGAACATTGCCAGGCTTGGTGCCATGGCTGCTTCCCTGGCGAGCTGTTCCAGTGCTCCACCACCCTTCTGGGTGAAGAACCTTTTCCTAATATCCAACCTGAACCTCCCTGGCACAACTTCCTGCCATTCCCTTGGGTTCTGTCATTGGTCACCAGCGATCAGCACTTACTCCTGCTCTTCCTCCTCCCCTTGTGAGGAAGCTGCAGCAACTGCCAGCTCTTCATGCATATGCCAACAATTACAGCATATTTCTTAAGGTTCCTATACTCATCTCATTACTTGCTATACAGAATATAAATAGCAGTCTTTCAGTCTGAAGCATTCACAAACGTAGATGTGTGTGTGTAACTATTAACTTAATGCTCTCCAAGTGTCATGATCATGTTCTGTAACATTGCTCCCTTACCTGGACCTGAGCAGCTGCTTGTTCTTGTTCTTGATAGTACTGAGAAGCTCTCCTGTCCTCCTCTTCCTGAAGCTTCTTCGCTAATTCTAGATCACTGATCCCTTCTGGGATCTGTTCCCAGTTAATCTCTTGATTTTGCTGCTCTTGTTGTAGAGACAATGCCATCAGATAATCCTGAAAGACAAATTTTATTATTAATGCTCTTTCACACACAAAAGAGCCAAGTCATACCAAATGAACTTTTTCAGCACGTGCAGCAACCCAGTTACCTTCCCTTTTTCCCCAGCCTCATCTTCAAATAAATTTACCCTCATGGAAACCATGAATTTGTTTCAGAACCTGTTCATAACCTGAACTGCAGAAAGGCTGAAAACAGCCACTTCACATTTCTCCTTTCATAGCGCCTTCGTCATAGCAAACAAAGCACAAAAGCTCATTAGAAAAAAAGGTATCGCTTCCGAGTTTAAATCTCATTACCTGGGCAGCAGCAAAAGACAGACAGTGTCAACTCACACCAAATCTAGGTAGAAGTAAAGATTTTGAAGCTGTCTTTGTAATTTGCTATTTCTAATTAACACTGATTTATGCTTGATAGACTATCTGTCCTCTCTCTACTGAACCGTGTTGAGAGTAAGGAACACTTA
This sequence comes from Tapera naevia, assembly GCA_033556795.1. NCBI lineage: Eukaryota > Metazoa > Chordata > Aves > Cuculiformes > Neomorphidae > Tapera > Tapera naevia. The sequence goes on from JAUMJJ010000353.1 coordinate 1,800,417, forward strand.
ACTCCTACACAGATGAGAAAATAATCAAAAGGTAGTTTGGTATCTATTCAAAACAGCAACTCAAGATATGACTAGCCCTGTTATCTCTGTCATATTCTTTACAAGAGAGATACAGTGCTTGAATTTATTAAAAAGCATCTGTTTATTATTTTTTCCTACTACGTCAAGAATATTAATGGTGATTATTATAAATATTAACTTATTTTGTTTGTTCAGAATGTAAGACTTCCAAGGACTCTGGTGGTGCCCATGTGCTTATGCTTTAACTGGTACAAGTAAGTCTCATCTCAGACACAGCTTCTGGAAACTATTATATACAGATAAGTAAGCATAACAACCCCCCTCCCCCCCCAGTATTCTATAGCTTTTGTCCTACATTCAGCAAAGTGGGCACAAAAAGGCAAAGTTCAGTTATGACAATATTAATGAGCTGAAATGAGTTTGCTCTAGAGGGAGACATTTCACAGTGCTGTTTCCATATACAAGGCAGATATGACCTATGTTTTTTTGCAGATGTGGATTCCAAGAGATTAAAATCAGATTTTCAAACTATTCATGGCTGGTCTCTCTCTTCATCCCTTGAAGTCATGCTAGTACTTCAAAGAAGCACTTTTGAGAACCCCAACTTAAGTATCTGAAGATTATTTTATAGTCCTATGTCAGCATCAGTACACACACAAACATCTGTGGAAGAATACGTACGTGTGACTGAAAACAAGTAGTAATTGTTACAAATAGTCACAAGCAACCAGAAAAATACAACAGAAAAGCAGAAATACAGTACTTGATCTATTTGATCCTGCTGCCCTCTGTAGACTGTTTCAGGGTCTGATGGTGGCCGTAGGTGGAATTCAGAATCACAGAAATTTCCATCACCATCCACATTGTGTAAGCTTTCCCAGACAACTTTTTCTTCTGTAAGAAAGCCCTGGTCTGTCACCAGCAGATAAAGCTGACCCTATGCAGAAGAATAAAGAAAACCTGTAAAACTAAAAAAGTTATTTTTTACTATCTAATCAACAGAAGTGATCAGATAATACAACAATTGCATCCCAGTAAAACATTCATTTCGATTTTTTAACAAGTTTAAATTTTACATTTATCAATATATAGCACTGAAACACCAGATACTGGTATTAATTGCTAAATTAACAGCCAAGCTTAATTTCTGTATTCCACTTTGTAATTTTTTTACTGTTAATGAAACTCCATATTGACTAAAATTTAAAATGAAACATTAACATATACCTCGGTAACTCCTTGCACACACCCCCAAGTTGTATTCCTCAAGACTGGCAATGTAAGTTTTAAATGCTAGGACAGATCGCATTAAATTCCAAAGACAAGATCTGGATACAAAGGTGATGTTTCCAAATAATCCAAGAGGCATTACCTCAAAATGACTGCATCTTAGATTCACATTTCATAATTAGTTTTGATAGAATTTGTGGTTAATTTCAATTGAAAAAAACTAAATTTAAGAATCTTGCTATCATTCGTTACCCATAACAGTTTTTGTGGGATTTTAGTCCTTTTACAGTTCCACAAGGCCAAATTTCTCAGTTTCAAACTCTGAAATTATAAAATGGGCTGGTCTGGGAGCAAAAGAGACATTACTAACAAGTCCAGAAGCCAAGGTACAGGAAGGATGAAATGCAAGTTTAGGTTCAAGGAATGGAAGATGAGTGGAAATCAAAGGGAAGTCACAAAAATGGCTCTCAAGTAAAAGGAGACTGTGCTGCATGTCTGAGGGACAGCAAAAAAGCATAAAAAAACATGTTTAAATTTCAGTTCATATTAGATTTTAATCTTATCCTTTTTATGTTTTTAGAAGTGTAGAGCCAGAATGTTACTACTAACCAAACAGCACAGTAAGACTGAAGCTTTCATTACTATTACTAAATGTACCAGATCGAGATATTCAGTGCAAAAATTGTTACAGTGCTTTAGCTGTAAATCAAAGCACAAGAAATGCTATTTATATGACAGCAGCACAGAAAAAGCTCTCAAAGATGACTGTGCTGAAGATTTACCAAAACACAAGTGGCAGTTCCTCTTCCAGTAATTTCATAGGCTGAACAGGCAAAAAATTAACACATTGCCTCTATTCAACAAGCTCAGTGATTTCTCTCAAGTCATAATGAGACTGTCTGTAAATGATGCTGAAATTAAAATCAGATCTCTTAAATCTTGCTAATTTTATAGCCATCCCCTCTGCAGCTGGCAGGTCATACAACATACCAAAAATATTACTTGGAGATCCACACGCAGCGATGACTCTAATATTGCCCAATGGCCCCAGATGTGCTTATACACAAGGCCAAACAGAACAGATAAAAAACCCACAAAGGACTACTGTATGTCCAAGCTCTGGGAAGGCAGTTACCCCAGCACAGGTGGGCTTACAGACATAACTACTATTGTCAGCAACAAGTCCGAGTGGGTAACAAGATCTAAAGAATCCTCACTCCCTCAGAAAATCTGCCTGAAAACTAAATGCTACTTCTGATGCTTAAAAATCACAAAAAAAGAAAATAAAAGGAAATCATTTCACATTTCCAATTTGCCCAGAATGCTTATTTCATAGCATCTTACGTACAAGAAGTTTTTACAAAATTGTAAAACAAATATAGAAAAAAAAATAATCACAGAATCTTTAAGGTTAAGTGCATTTGAACCTTCTCAGTTTTATTTTGACCGGTAAATTGATTAAAATGTCACCTAAAACGAAAATAAGGGGGGAAGGGTCAAATTTTCCTCTATTATGCCATACATTTGTAATTATTTTTAAACAATTCATAAACAGTATAGCTTAATAATACAGAAACAGGAGAGAGTTAATGCTTTCATGATCTCCCAGCTATTACAAGCTGAACTTTTCACACACAAGTACTGAAGTATATCATTACCTTTATGGGAATAGAATCTATTATCTGTCATGCAAAAATATTTTAAAGTGAACATTTCTTTGAAGCAGAGAACTGTTTCAATCTTAAATAATCTACCTTCTTTCTGTTTTTAAAACTTCCTAAGTTGAACTATACCTGAATACTGATTTTGAAAATGTCATCTTAAGAGTAAATGAAAAATGATTTTAATACAGCTCCCTGGTGAAAGGCAATAAACCGCATTACATATCACTACACTGTCTGAACACCACCATTCCAATTCCAATAGCATAATTTCAAATCATGCTGTTTCATTTTAACAAAACCTAGCAAACCAACAAACAGAGGCTTCCTAGTACTTGTGAAGAGACAGACTTCACTTTATTGGAATGAAAGAATAGAAAAGCATAGATCAGAGATCCAAAATCACCTCTCTCTTTATGTTTGTTTGGGGTTATCAATTGCTCTGATCTCTGCTTCAGAGTGCTATAATTTAATGGAATTTCTCAAACAAACCCCAGATTCCAAAGAATCCTCCAAATAGTGGCAATATTCATGTAACTTTTAGTAATAATTGGACAACTTTCAGTTCCATATACAAAATAAAAGGAATTACATGTAATGTAGCTACTCATCTCTACAGAATATCAGTCTTCCTAGAACATCACTGGTTTTGATCCTTCTACTTGCAACAAACAAGAAGAGGCTCAATCTACAGACTGGTTTTGTAGGCCCTGTTTTAAAGCCATGCATGTTCTCATCCCAATCCTGAAGACTCACAGGCCAACCTCACCGGCACACCCACATCCCACTGAGGGGATCTGCGATGTCACTAAATCTTTTTATCACATGACCTCTAAATTTGAGCTGCACTCGGAAACACCACGCCTGGTGCCCGGAACGAGCCGCTGTTCTCCAGCCCTCGCCAGATCATGAGATCAGTTCAGCTGCTAAGAGACAGTGATACACAACTCGCACCATGGGGATTTCTGACTCCGTGTGCCCAGTAGTTTGACACCACATTCGCAGCCTCCCAAATAAAGTGTCTGCACTTCAGCTCCACTCAGTGCAACACACAAGGAGGAAAACGGAAAGAGGGTGCTCAGTGACAGAATCAGTAAGACTTTCTAAGTACAGAAATATTTATTTAGGCTGAACTAAAAAAATGATGAAGGTGCCTTTAAAAGACAAAAGATAGAATGTGTTTTCTACTTAATGGCCCTGATTCTGCATTGCTTTCTAGTCAGGCTTCAAGCTAAGTCAGGATGATGAGCACACTCAGATCACGCAATTAAGCTAATTAATATACATAAATAAGGTTTTCAAGCACATCTTGCCAAGAACAATATCATACTTCACAAAATAAATGTGTTTCTTCCTTCATAAAGTCCTAAGTATTAACAACTTATCTTTCAGGTTTACTTTCATATGTAGGGTTTTTTCAATAAATAGTCTCATAGGTTAACACTGTCCCCAAAAGTACCAGCACATAAAAGACACAGCAACAGTATTTACTGAAACTGTTCTCAATTTGGAATAAAACAATAAACAGAAGTCTGAAGTGCATAAATTTTAGGTAAAGCTGTGCCTACAATAGTTAGTAATATTTATCCTAATAATCAATATCAAGATATTGTAGACCAATGCCCAGATTTTATAGTTTCACATATAAAAAGTCTGAAGTAAAGCTAAGAATAAAAGCATAACTGTTTTGAAGAATGATCTCTAAGTCTTCTGGTTTGCACAAACCAACCTCTCTGAAATACAAACAGATGTAGACTGGCAGTGATGTTCGTGATTACAAGACCTTTCCTGGGTTAATTTCATGACCAGATTAAATAATTACAGCTCACATTTTTAAACTACTTGTTTTTACCTACCAGTTGAAAAACTGTTAGAGAAAATTAAGATTTTTTTAAAAAAGTATGCACCACTTGAATCAGAGCAACCCTCTGAATAAAACCTGTACGTTTGCTAAGAAATAGAAAAATATTTAATCACATTTTTTAAGAAGTTACATACATTGCCTCTACTATGGCAAATAGACATAATCTTAAACATCCAAGGAAAATGTGCAATTATTGCAATTAAATACACTTTGTATTTGAAAAAAGTCTGTGTCGAGTTCTGAAACAAAAACTCAGCATTTATAAACTAGAAAACATAATTGCAACACAGTTAAAAAACCAAACAGGTGACTTGCCACCTTTTAGTAAAGAAAATAGGTTGCATTACAGTTACATCAGTGGGAAAAACATTCCAACTGAACTAAGATATTCTTACCAAACTGATCCCCTCTTTACAGTCCTGATTTTCCTTGATCTAGAGAATTATCATTTGATGTATTTATTATCTGTACAATGAAAAGCAAAGGCAAAAAAAAAATCACATCTTTAAGTGCTGAAAATGTTTAGTGTAAAATCACAAGAGCCAAGACTGTAAATATGCAATTAAAGGGACAGGAAGTAGAATAAATGGTTACTCAGACAAATGGACAAACAGTGAAAGATACTAAGAATCTGATAACTGAACTGCCGTTTATTAAGAATCACTCAACTTTGACAAGTGTCTAATATATTACAGAACTGCCATATTTGCTTTTCTTTTGTATGCAATAATGAGTTTTAACAAAAGCTACATAATTATTCTAGAAACAAACACGATCCTAATACTTAAACATTTTTTGTATCAGAAATGACAACACATTGTATTATGCAAATTTCATTCAATTTTCAGAACTAGTAAAATATTATTCAAGACTACCTAAGTAATATAAACTGAGTAAACAAACAATAATTGAATTGATGGTCTATTCTGAAATGCAATCTGTGAATCTTCACAATTACATTGATATCAACTCAGCAGCCTTAAAAAAAAACAAACAGTGGCATCTTTAGAGGAAATTTCTTCAAAACTTTTCATAGTAATTTCTGAAAAAACTCACTACCACCATTATTCTTCTTTCACTTTACTTGTCAACTTTTTACTGTTACTCCCAGAGTCAGGTATTTGGAAGATACATAAAAATGGCACAACAGTTACCTGCCTGAAGATTAACCCTTTAGTAAAGCATGCATATTAAGTGGAAATGGACTATTCTAAAACAAATATTTTCAAATACAGTGACAGTGAGCTAAAAATCAACTTCCTCTCTTTTGCTTTTTCTCTTGTTATTAAGTCAAATGCTCTTTTTGAAATAAGTAATTTTCAAAGTGTTGTAATACAGCTTCTCACCTATTATTGTGTAGCTCACAGCCTGAAGTATCACTATGTGCTACCAGAGACTGTCAATAAGCTTTTGCCTACAGTACATAACAGCACTGATAATTCCCTCATCTACATCTGCTATTCAGATTGCTGCTGTTCATAACCTGTTCTACTTCTGATCCTGCAATAAACACTTAACAGTAAAACACCCCCACATCATCGTTAATTTAGTAACAATTAAAAAATAGTATTAAAAAAGAAAGCTGGGTTTGTGAAGAGTCACACCACTTCCCCTCCTTACAAATTGCTTTACTATCCATGAGAAGAAAAAAAAAAAAGGAAAAAATCCCTTAAGCACCAACAGGGGAAGCATGAGATTACCCAGCCTAACAATCACATTAGTTAGCACCAGTATGCTCAGTGCTTCCAAGGAGTTCCTGCCACTATGCAACATCTTGTAAAAGCAGGCTATGAAAAAAACTTTCAAAGCAAAGATCTAGGAATTCAGAATACTGTGCTGTTTATTCACATTTTCATGTAATTAATTTCCATAAGTCAGTATAAATTGGGTAAAGTATTGCCAGTGCATCTTCTATTTTAAAACTGATATTGTGTCATATAATAAATACTGCAAATTCTTTGTAATAAAGACTTAAAAAACAGCCAGTTCAAATAATATGCAAAAAGGATATTCAGTCTTCATCTCTTATTTCTGTTCAAAAAAGTCCACCAGATTATCCCGTATTCAGGAATGACAAATGTATATATAATATATTTAAAAACAGGAAATACTTATTATGTCTGAAACAAACTCATCAGGTGAGTGGTGGAAAGAACTTCAATATAACTTAAATAAACCAAGCACCACAACCATTAAAAATGGCTCAATCACAATATGATTGTTATGTGGCACTAGTACGGAGCAGAACTAAGGCTATTTGAGTTTGTCTGTTTTATTAGAAAGGTCTCCAAATCATGAGCTTCGTTCTTTGAATTATTTCAATATCAGCAAGTATTTATTTTTCTTAAATTACTCACATATGCTCTTCAATTTTAAAGCTGATTCTACCAAGTTAAGCATATAAAAAGACTTGGAACAATTTCTGCGTTTTCTTTGAAAAAGCTTCATGACCTATTTTTTTTAATTCCCTCCAAAAAGTGCAGTTAAGATCAGCCTACGTTCCACTTTCTTTGATATATAACATCTGAAACATAACTGAAATCCAAGTCCTTTCACTAAAATATCAGCCTCAAAAATCCCACTGAGCTTAAGAAATACCCCCAGTATACAAATCACTGTAGCAGCTGTACATGAAAGCTTCCAAATAAAACTTTAAGTATTGGCTTCCATAGAATAACACTTAAACCAGCCTAATGTACCTAAGGGATTTTCATTATAAATTCTTGCTAATTTTTCGAAGTGTAAATGTTTCTAAAATCATACAACTCTTATTATATTTACGTAAGTTATTATGTAATTCCCTTTTGTTTAACTTCATAACTGTTTTGTTCATACGTTTCTATATATTGGTTTGGGGGTGGGGAGGGAGAGGCAATATTAGACAAAGACAAGCAAATTGCATACTTCTTGCCCTAAAAGTACTACTCTCCATTTCTCTGGCATATGTTCTATCTTCGGTTTTCCTAATTGACAGACTTCTCTCCATAATCCAGCTACTGCTGACTACTGCTCGAACTGCAAAGTAAAAGGCACTCCACTTAAATATCTGCAGAGCTAGCACTAAACCTAGTAAAAGTAAAGAGTAAAGCGGCTGAAAGATCTCAACTCTGACAATAATGCATTTGATACTCTCATGAGTACCCTGGAGGTGCAGAGATTTTTGGGTAGCTAATCTTGGCTAAAAGCTCAAGTCAAGTCTATTTCTGACCTCCTTAGCATGAAAGAATACCTACTCATAGAGCTATTGCAAATAGCTAGGTAAGCTAGAAACAGACAGAAAGGTTACTGATGACTTTTAAAAACAAATTCATAATATCTATCTTTATGAAGAGTTTCTTGGTATCTCAAATTCTGGAATGTACCACTCAGAGATCCAAGATAAAATGAAAAACACAGTTCAAATGACAAGCCCAGGAATTAAAGCCTGCAGATAAGAGGGAAACTGAACACTAGCTACAAGTGAGGTCACCAGAATGACTATGAAACACAAGAATAAAGGTCTGTACTGCAAAACTTAGCAATTCAGGAGTCTAAGGCTTCTCAAAAAGGGCAAGATTAAAACCATAGCGACTTAGAACCTGTAAAGTTTAAATTCACAAGTAGTAAATAATACTATTCTTCAAGTATTTTAACTCAATATTTCTTAGGACATGATTTAGTTCTCAGTTAAAATTCAGACACAGATTTTTACTCACTGCCTTAACCTGTTCTATATTACTGACATTGGTTAAGGATATTTAACCCCCTGAAGTGTTGTATGTTATTTCTCTATAGGAAGGGGATCTCACAGATCACAGAATGGTCAGGTTTAGAAGGGACCTTTGGAGATGATCCAGTCCAACCACCCCTGCTAAAGCAGGTTCACCTACAGGAGGCTGCACAGGAATGTGTCTGGGCAGGTTTTAAATATCTCCAGAGGAGGCTCCTCAACCTCCCTGGGCAGCCTTTCCAGTGCTCTATCACTCACACAGTAAAGAATTCTTCCCTCGTGTTCCTACGGAACTTGCTGTGCTCCAGTTTGTGTCCACTGCCCTTGCCCTGTTGCTGGGCACCACTGAAGAGAGTCTGGCCCTGACCTCTTGACATCCGCCCTGTAGATATTTATAAGCATTGATAAAATCCTCTATCAGTCCTCTCCAGCTTAAACAGACCTGGATCTTTTAGCCTTTTCTCATGAGAGATTCTCCAGTCCCCTCATCATCTCTCTGGGCCCCGCTGGACTCTCTCCAGGAGTTCCTTGTCTTTCTTCATCTGGGGAGCCCAGAACTGGGCACAATACTCCAGATGTGTCCTCACTAAGGGAAGGATCATCTCCCTCGCCCTGCTGGCCACACTCTTCTTGATGCACCCAAAGATACCATTGGCCTTCTTGGCCACGAAGGCACATTGCTGGCTCATGGTCAGCTTGTTGCCCACCGGGACTCCCAGGTTTTTCTCCTCAGAGCTGCCTTCCAGCCAGTCAATCCCTACGCCATACTGGTGCAGCGGGTTACTCCTCCCTAAGAGCAGGACTCTGCACTTGCCTCTGTTGAACTTGGCATCAGGTTCCTCTCCACCCGACCTCCCAGCCTGTCCAGGTCTTGCTGAATGACAGCACAGACTCAAGTACACGTTTACAAGTATGAAGTTGATAAAGCACTGACAACCACACCAGGTTTTGCGCTTGCATCTAAATACTGGGCTGCAGAAGATCACAGTCTACAGCCTACAAACAAAACTTTCTATTGATAATTCACAACATCAAAGTGACACACAAATACATCTTCTGTATTTAATACAAGCAATATTCTAAATTTTAAAAGATTAATTATACTACAAAAATCACAAAATCATTTAGGTTGGAAAAGACCTTTAAGATCAAAGTCCAACCGTAAACCCAGGAGGATTTAAGTATTTTACCAGGAATATCCTTCAAACAAAGTAAAAAGAGTTTTGTATATCTCTAGGTACCATTTGTGCCCAGAAAGTACATCTGTACTACTCAGTGGTTTTTTCAAACGAAATTGTTTTGAGGTTGGGGGTTTTTCTGTGATTAAAGAAACCATAAAACAATGCACAGGCATACATAACAAATGACTACCAAGAGGTAAATTTAGAAAAACGGACAGAAGAAAAACTCTCTTAAAATTGTGACATAAACAAGTTCCATCAGGAAACAATTATAGTTTTGACCATAAACAGATATATTCCCTTTTTTTTTTTTTAACAGAGGAAGGGATGAGAAAGATCCCTTTACCTGTCCTACTGCTTCAAGAGAATATCATTACACATAGATTTAAAACCAATTAGATGTGCTCTAAGAGGCTACTAGAAAACCAAACGTGTTCCCTCTTTGTAGAATTCATCATTACTTATCAGGACTATCCAGAGCTTTAGCCTAGCTTATGAGTAGTTATTAAAAACGCGAAAGATAAACATTGATGGTCAAGATTAACAGAGGAAGACAAAAAGGACTAGAATCGCCAAATCGAAAAGTTAGTGTCATTCACCTGAGGTTTATGTTGTTACCATCTAACAGATGCCAAAAACACTGGTTCTTTAATATTTTTGTATGTTACATGCCCCTTTTTTTGCATGTTTTACCATTATTCATAAATGTAAGTGTACATGAAATTAAAGTCTTAATAACAGATAACCAAAGTATAATTTTAAGAGTTCTTTACAAAGGTAAAAAACTTACCTGCATGTTTGAGAGAAATGTCTAACTAAGTATGACTTGACATTGCAAGCAAATGAAGTTTACTTCAAAATAGTCACATTTATCACCAAGGACAAGGTAATTATTAAATCTTAAGACACAATTTGAGTGCACCCTTTTCTACCCAAGTCAGATACATAAAAATACACTGTCATCTTAGTAAAGGCAAAGTTGTGTTAAAACAAAAATAGTCCCTAAATGGCTGCAAACTTGCCAAGCCAGATTCTCCATTCCATGAAAGAAGGAGTACCAGAAGCATTAACCAAGTTCTAACTTGCTTTTTGCATCCTGGCGTACTCCTTTCACAATTCTCACCATTTTGCTTCCCTAGTTTCAGATTAAAAAACAATTCTCTTCCCTAACAAAGAGAACCAGTATTGTACCTCATCTCAACTTCTCCATGTTTAGTATTTTGAACTCATCTACTGGCCCAAAGGTAAAGTTTTATATCCTCAGAAAAAAGAAATTAAATTCATTAATCTTATCATTGCCAATTGAAAACTGCAGGTAAATTTAAGCCACGCAAGCAACTTATGTCATTATACATAACCACAAAAGGAGTTAATGCAGGGAGTAAATTGAACATAAAGAGCTACAAGATTTAAAGTGATAACAGATCTTGATATCTAAAACGGTGTAATCAATAATTCACAAGTAACATTTGCTACAAACCTTTCGTTTGCCATAAGCTGTACTTACAAGTAACAACTGCAATTTATTTCTACTTCAAGACAGTGGAAACCCAAGATTTGCTTTGAAATAAGAATTCAAACTACAACAATAAAGACAAAAATGTTGCATATACCTTATATTTGGTCATGGTGCTAAAATGGTTGTTCCTGAAGAACACACAAAGCTCTCCCTCCTGGACAGCTGAAGTCAACTCACATAGTCCATGGTATGTCAATTGTGTAGCTGTGTTGTTCAGAAATTGCTCAGCTACAAATCCTACAAAAGCAATACATATTGTTATGTGTGCCTATCACATACTTCCTAATATATAAAACCTGGTTACAACAGCAATATATTTCCTATCTCCTCCCTACTGAGATGCCCCCTTATTACCACAAATCTAAGGGAACATACTCAGACAGGGGAAAACGAGATGAAAGTTCTAAAGCGTCTGCATCGTAGATAACCCTCTCACGTTCAGAAATGCTATATCCACTACTGCTTTTTCCTTGTCATGTAGCATATAATCAATGTTTTAATTACAGGAGACAATATATAGCCACGCTGAAATCTGAACACTGCCCATAATATCTTTTCATAAAAGGAAGTTCTCTCTAGCTTTCTTAAAAGTATATTTAATACATCCAGAGAATAAGGCTGATCATTGGTTTGGAAATTACATCACAGGAGTTTAGAAGACAAGCACAGTGCTGTCTGCCTTTGGAGGCAAAGCAATTCAGCAGGCCAAAAGTACTTCAATACACAGCTAAGATCTGACAGGGCAGGTGCTTTGATGAAGCATGGAAAAAAGTTACCCACCTTCACTAACCAATTCACTGTTGTCTGATTGTTTACAAGAAATTATCTTCTCCACCAGCTGATTGTAACTGCAGTTACCAACTGCTTTTACTATGTCAGCAACCTGGAGCAGAAAGGAACAACATACAAACCAGAGAACTTACATTTGTGAAGAACAGAATACAGCCATAAGCTTATGGCAGTTATTCATAAGAAAAGTTTCAAAGAGAATCCCCCTAAAAATACTACACTAAAAAGTTTTAGCCTAGACTTACTCAGTTTGTGGTCTCAGATGCCACTTGAAATCTTTAAGTTAATGCTTAAGATCAAAAGCTGTTTGTCTCTAAGTAAACAGCAGCAGTTTACTGTGTATTAAATAATATAATTAAAAATAAATTACATGTTTGTTAAATATGCAGTTCTCTCTAATTTGTTCTAACATACTCAGTTCTCTAAAATTAAATCAGAAATACAAAAAGGAAGAAAGTAACCTTGCCTTCCTTCCAAGCATTCTCTAACTAGCTTTCAAAATAATGACTGCCAAATATCTGCCAAATTCCTACCTTCCTCAGGACAACGATTCTCATTTACACACTCATGCATTCAGCATAGTGTTTTGAAAGTTAGTTTGACTATAGACCTAGTCTCTGCAAAGCTACCACATAAAAAACGTCAAGCCTGTATTCCCTTCCTCTCTGAAGGAAATCCAGTTTTTCTGACTAGATCTAAAACATCTGTTACCATAATCATTACTACCGACTACAGCTGAAATTATGAAACATCTCCCCTCCTCTCAAAACTCAGAATATCTTATATTCTGTTGGAATTATTGAAAGAAAAAAGTTACCTGAGGGTCCACTAACCATCCATGGTACAAGGGAATATCGAGAAGATCAAACACTATGCATTCAGGTGTGTATTCAAATACTCGTACACCTGTGAACTTCACATTGACATCCAGACCCGTCTGTAACTTATGTAGAATCGCCATGGCATCACTCATATTCTGACAGCAGAAATGAAAAAAAAAAAAAAAAAACAGATGACCAAATGAAGCTTTGTACACTTGGTGCATACTCTTGTAACCCTTTGTCATTTAGTAGTCATCTATTCAACATTTCAAAACAAAAGTTTACAGAAGTGGAAATGAGATAAACAACCGTTTTACTGCATATTCACATTATTCATTCTCGTTGTGCCAGAAGAGATCTGCAAAGTAAGAACTCTCCCTGTGATCGATTCTTCTGCCACTGCTGTTTTTAGGCAGCTCTTACTTCTTTTAGCTCCATTTTCCATAACTTCAAGTCAGGTGTCTGCAATTCCAAGGGGCTCTCCTGAAGTTTCTTCTCCCCTTTGAAGTCCTGCCCTACAAGTCAGACTGAAGTACTTGCAAACTGTATTCTTCTGCCAACAAAACAGATCTACACAAGTGCACTTGTCAACTGGAGGTTTGGTACTTAAAGGTGTGAACAACAATGAAGAACCTGGGGAGTTTTGTTTAATAAAAGAAGTTTTGCTATCTTATTTTGGACCCACCTTTAAGTGGCTGGCAGATTCCACAGTAGCACTTGCTACAGTAGCGATCCCAATGGAATCCCAAGTGGAATTACTAAGTCATGAACATCCAATCACACAAAGCACAAATAAGCCAAAAAGAGTGCTTTGAGAGACAGCTCTCTTAAATCAACAAATAAAGAAGTTTCCTGACATGCAGGAAAAAGAATTTTCCACTAAGCGAGAAGAGTCCGCAAAGAGTATAACTGGAAAGTATCTGCAGTGTTTGCAAAACACTTAGGGAAACTGAAGCATCTTTTCTGTTGTTGTTGTTTTTCATTAGTTTTGCAATATTCTGTTGCTTAAGAGGAATTCACGATTGCAACAATGGAGGAAAAAGCATGACAAAAGACAAAAATACACACTGGAAAGGAGATGGAAGACAGAAAAGATTCACAGACTAAACCCACTGATTGAGAATGTTTTTCTCTGTGTTGTCTTCTTTCAAGGATAATACTGTTAAGGGCAAGAACCACAATTAATGGAATCAATAAAGGAAAACAAAATCTGAGAGTAAGGAAGACCGGCTATAAAGGATGAATAATGGTAAAACTATTAAAGAGTTAGGTAGGCTAACAAGGCATAAGCGGGGTACATAGTGACAAATTATTTTACTGAATTAAAAGAAACTTCCTGAAATGCAAGAAAATTACCAATAACTGGATCCATTAAACAATAACATAACAAATATATTAACTTGAATATTTACTTCTGCAGCACATTAGTGCACTCATTAATAGAGAATGATGTCAACGCAAGTCTGTGTAACAGAACATAAGGCAGACCTTACTATTTAAAAAGTCAGTTTAGGAAATCACTCTGCACATCACGTAACTTGGTATTGTAAAGAATGTACCAATTAAAACACACGACACTCACTAAGCAAACATGCTAAGTGAAGCAGAGATACTTCAAGACACAATTCTAAGCACAGTTTCATGTTTGTTCAAAAGATGAATGCTACCTCGACCTTGGCAAAACTTGTAGACATCTCTTAGTATGGAGCAGAATTCAAAATCAAAACTTAGCTGTAAAAATTGTGTGAACAGACATATACACATAAAAACAGTCTCGCCTAAAGATCTTTGCACAACTCTTTACACATGCAACAGCGTGGCTTCATTAAGGCACATACCACAATTACATGTTCACCAACCTCAGCATTTTAGCCCCAGGAATTATGCTCCTCCTCTTACTGGTACGCAAGTATGTACTTTATACAGTAGAACAATAAGCTTGTTTCTACTTTGAGTAATTTCAATTTAGATGCAGCTTCTGAGAAACCCTAAAGGAAGTTTATAAAAAGACATACTTCCTTGTTACGAAGCAGATTTAAACATGGAAAGCTCTCTGAAGAGTTGAAGGCTACACAGAAAAGCTTAAACTGCTTGATAAAGCATAGCTATAAAACACTGTCACAATCATTATCCACATTAAAAGCGGTTGCTATGAATGAGAGTTTTACTGCTTGTACCCCTTTAACTGCACTGCTGTGTAAAGTTTCTACTACCAGGAAGGCAACAGCCCCCACTAATTTACTACATTGCTTCATCCTTTTGACAATTTTGCTATGTCACAAAATTTAGAATTTAGCAAGATCTCTAAGTATTTCTCAAGATGCGGCTCAGAAATTTTTTTATCTTTTAAAGTTTTTATATAGCAAACCAAATCACCTTACTTAAGAAATGCATTTCATTAGTAGGGATCAGATACCAAGTATAAAAACCTATTGAGGTGTTTTGGAAGAAATAATGCTATATTCTTACTCTAAATTAATAAGAGGAAAGTTCATAGCAGTTCAGCACTTGACACCCACAAATTTAGATCATACCTCTACAGACATCAGTTTTATTGATTTTGTAATGTTTACTTTGTAAACAAAGCAGGAATACAGCAAACTTGAGAAAACTGCAGAAGTTTCTCACTACAATTTGAACAGTATCATTTCTATTTTAGTTTTTTCCACACCTTCAGCGCAACAAACTTCTAAAAAAAAAAAAAAAATGCAAATAAGCAAGGATACCAAATGGCTGAAGTCATCTGGTCCATCCCCAACTCAAGCAGAACCACCTGAAGTTGTTTCCCAGGACTACATCCAGACAATTTTTAACTATCTCCAAGATAGAGACTCCAAAACCTCCTTGGACAACATGTTCTTAAGTCTGTGCATTAAAACCTGTGGGTTTTTCAATCCAGCTTTCATTCAAATACTTAATTGAAAATTGCTCAAGTACGGTAAAAAAGGCAAGTCATTGTGAAATGAATATCTTGTTATAATGTTGAAATTATATTAATATTAAGCATTACCCATCCAGCTGTCCAAAAAAATCTACTTGAATTTCTTGTATAAGAAGAAAATACATAGTTTTAGGCAAAGAATATTAACTGTGTGACAAGATTAACACAAAATTATGATTAACAAGACACAGCCTCAACGCTTCTGAAACGTAACAATTTTGTAAGATTCCGTTGCTTAATCAGTTTCTTTTTCCCTCTTATTGGTATTACTCATGTAATCTACAAGAACATTTTGAACAGTCCTAGAACAAAACGGTTTTGAAATTTTACAGTAAAACATTTAAGGAAAATGTTTGTGACATTTACATACTAAATTTGAGCCCAAGAAAACCACAAACAGTTTTCATCACCCTCCTATAAGTTTATTATAGCTATAACCTTCTACAGCACAGAACTGTGTGGGAAAAATACACCTAATTTTGTTATCATAAAGAGAATTAATATAATTTGATACAAGTCAGTCATATTTTGCACTATCATTAAAAGAATCCACATTCAATCTTCATTCTAATTTCAACTATCTCAAGATACTCGATTTGGTTTTCAACACTGAATGACAGCAATAAAAGATGACCTAATAATAAATGGAACTAGCTTGAAACCTAACATCTATAATTAATTTAAGTAATTTTTCTATGAGTAATCAAAAAAACAGCTGTGACCACAGAGCTTGATAAATTTGCTCAAATATATACATAATTTTTTTTAAAAAATTAATACCATTATTTTTAACACAGGAAGAATTCTATGACAAAAACAGTGATCAGTGCATATAATATTGCTTTTTATAATATGGAATCAAGTTCTTTGTCCATCATGATTTAAGAGATCTCTTTCTTGCTCAGTTTACATCCTCAGAGAAAGACTAGCAAGAATCACAGAACACAGCACACCGAAGGACACATAATAGAAGACTCTGAAGAGAAACCACCCCGTTATATCCTTCCACCTGTACTTCTGTGTTATGATTCCTCAATAGAACCAAAATTATTTCATTACAACTCATTGCAGGTGGAAAAAAAAAATTTCTTGTGTTAATAGATATGATTTTTTTTCTTCACTAAAAGAAAGCATTTATAAATAATACATAAAACCTAGAAAAAAAATGGAAAAACTAAGTACCAACAATGGTTTGTATGTTTTGGGTTTTTAACATAATGATAAACCTTTACTGAGGAAAAAAAGTTTGAGTTCCTTCAAGACATAAGCAATTGTATTTTAGGAGCACATCCTTACCTGCTCATAATTCAGACGCTGAATTTCAGATATCTCTTTAGGTTTTGCATCAAGAATATAGTCTCCTAAAAAAATGAAAATAATATTAATTTTATTCCACACTCAAAGCTCCAACACTTCTATAAACACTTCTGACTGGAGTTGACTAATGATAAGCACCACCACCAAAGTAGTTTATCAAATTAATGAGATTGCATTGTTTTATAACCTGAATTATAATTATGGTGTAAATTATGAGAAAAAAACATATTAAGATCACATTAAGAAATAAAATTCAAATGGCCAATGTTGTTACTAAAGAAGCATTTCATAATCTCTTGCGGTATCAAACAAATCACTTCATTATTCAGAAGCTTACCTCCCTCTGTGCCTCAGCTTAAAAATATCAAAACATCAAACTGTTCACAATAAGATATGTAATTGCATAACACAATTTAAAAATGCAACCACTTATCCTGACTGATACTATGAATACTTTGGCATATGTTTCTGTAATAATATTCTGAAAGGCTTGTATTTCATCTTTGTATACAAAATAAAGGTAATTATCAGTTAATCAACACACTGGGGTTCAAGTTCTGTAACATTTTTGGTGACTGGTATTCATAACTGCCTCTCCCAAATTTCTCAGATTTTAGTTCAATGTTTTTCGTATTTCTTCCCTGAATTCATTCCTAAAAAATACGTTTCTACTCAAAAAAATTGTGACAGGTTTCCTAATTTATAATTTTGTAAGTTAAGATTGTTCAAAGTGGTTGAAGGACTTTAACTGTAGAAGCATCACTCAGCAACTGCTGATCCTGCTGACTGAATAGAAACTTAAATAATTTGAGAAAGTAACTTTATCATTCAATTTAATAATTCCAGAAGCTAATATATGTCTTCAAGAAAGAATACACACATTTAGCAAATTCTGATTATGCAGTGACTTCAGACTGCATTATTCTATCAGTACAATTAGAAGAAATGTTTAGACACAGGCAAGATTTCTTAAGTATTTTTTTAAATTATGCAATTAACTTCTCTTCCACTAAAAGATTCTGTGACAAGCTTTTGAAAAGCACAAGCTACATTCTGTACAAGCAACAAGAAAATACAGTACATTTTTTTGTCCCACTTAAGAAAAATCAAACTTAGTCTATTAAGTTAAAATGTTCTATATTTGTTAGTCTACAAAGGGAAAGCACCATGGTACAGACAGCTCAAGTACAATCACAATGGCACTTTCAACACCTGGATTGTTCTGGGCTGTTGAAGTTACAGACTTAGCAGATGGAAATAGCTGCAGTTTTGCTGAGGACTGAAGCTGATAATGGAGTAGTGCCTGCAAATGAGACCCCCAGGACTGTGACAAATAATTTTCCTGGTATTTTAATTGGGTCATACTACCAAGCGTTAGTTACTGCAGACAATGAAAGGCACAGCTGACTTACTACATTCTGCCAACTATAACAAAACAACATTCTAAGAGACATGACTAAGTTTAAATCTACCAATGTGGTGTTGTACTGAGCCATAGCAGCTGTGTCACCAGAGTAACCACTTCGGGAAACAGTACAGAAAACTTCTAAAAGCAGCTAACAACAAGCATGAGTAACTGAATACCATAAGTAGTTTTCTTGAAGCATGTGTTCAAGTAAAGCAGATTAAAATATTAAATAAAACAGTCCTCCTATACTACAACTCACTAATAAGCATAATATATGACTGAAAACCATTTATCGTAATTACCAACCTAAGTATTCCATCAGCTGTTCAGCCGTTATGATTTCCATCATTGGTGGCAGCTTAATCTGTGAAAGTAGAAGTATGGTCTCTTTAAAACATCAAAACAATACAATTCAGATATTAATAAGATATTTCTAGACAAAAGGCTACTGATAGATCTGCTTCACAGATTTATAGGAGCATGAGTGTACTGCGACCAAGAACTTTCCCAGGACTTCTAATAAAGTAACAGCTACAAGAGATTTAAAAAGATGGTTTGTTTTTCAGAGAAACCATGTGCACACAGAACTTGCTCTCACACGCAGCTCTTACACAGTGGCTCCCTACTCCCACCAAAACCTTTCACCAGCATCCCCCTCAGAACAGTTCAGCTGCTCCCTGCACTACCTCAGCTGCAAGCAGCCAGGATGAACAGACTGTCAGCGGTACCCACAGCTAGTTAAGAGAACTTCACCTTACCCAAAGTCTTTGACTCCCTGCCTCATTTTAACCCTTAACTGAATCTTAACTCAAAAAGTTGCTGCAAACAGAACAAGAGACTGCAGAGAATCTGGGGGCAGCAGCTGCTGTGATAGGGAAGCCAAGACTCGTGTAGGCATGAGGAAATGACCTCCCAGCCTCTCACTCCATGCTCCCATTTCAAGTATTTGCTTTAAGTCCATACAGAGGAGACCAGACACAAAAAAACTCAGTGGTGGAGCTTCGATTCCCCTCTCCCCTGACCTATTTCTATCACTGTCACCTCCTACAAAGCAACCACCTCAGCATCAACCAGAGCCAAAAGCTGCTTTGATATCCATCTCCACCATCTGCATCCTGGGCAAATATTTTGGTTGTGCATTGCCATGTACACATCTCCCTGCAACAATGGCCAAAGGACACAGATAAAGGCAGGTTTCTGCCATCTGAAGGAATACATAGGAGTACATTGCCTTTAACCATAATGTGCTCCATTTTTCTCCACGTAAATATGAATTTTATTTTTCTAAGTTCCAGGAACGTTTTTTTGGTCGGTTTTTAATCCTCTCTTCCTTTCTCTCTCCAACATTCTACCACTGAAAGTCTAGAAAGTCTGGTATTTATTTCGTAGGAGTTTTTTGATCAAGCTCCTCAATATCGATCCCTGTTCTTGACACAGAAAAACAATGTGAGATGTTAACTTAGGCTTAATATTTAACAGGCTCCAACTACTTTACTGGTTTTGGAGTGGAAGGAAAAAGCCATGAGATGGAAGAACAATACATCCCAAACACAAAAATACAGTATAGCAATACACAACACTCTACATTGTTCACTGTGGTAGAGGCCTATTTTAATAATATTACAGAGAAAATGAGGTATGATTGGACTATGTCTATCTAACTGCCAATTTCATTCATATTTGACAAAAGGTAAATGTGTTAAATATATGGATTTACAAGAGGTTTCATTAAATCTGGAAGAAAAGAGAGCCAACTTAATATCTCCATGCTTAAGTCAGAACTGGCCACCCACTCATCAACCTGCAGATGCTGAGCACAGAAAGAAGCTGATAGTACTATAAGGGACCTGGGGAAGGAAGGGAATGGAAGTATAAATTGTTAGTACAGCAGGAAATCAGTGAAGCATAAATCCTGAAGAAAGAAAGCCTCATTTATTCTGTTTATAAAAAAATCTTCATATGATATGAACTAAACAAGAAGGAAAATCAGTCATGGATGCCTAGGCATATGAATTTTTAAAATATCCTTTCAGTGAGCGATAACTGACTGTAGCTTAAAACATTACTTAACTTCTTCCCAGAACTTCTGGGAATTAGTTTCACTAATACCTGATAGGCTAAAGGTTTTCATAATCTTTGATGCTGTTCACAATATTCATACCGTGTATTCACATAAATTAATACATTGTGCCATGCAAATAATAGGACTACATGTTCAAGAAGCTTGTTCTTAAGCTTCCAGTTGTGAAATGGCAGCCTTAGCTGTGCACATCCTTGAGCTGGGTCTGATTCATTACAGCTCCTAAGGCACATCAACGTAATAGCACAAAACAGCCTTACTGGCACAGCAATGCATCAAGTGCTTCTGGGAGTACCAACAGTGCAGATGTACCAGTATAATCTGAAGAAAAATTATCATTGCTGCCTCAACTATTAGCAGGACTGCTGTGATGAGTGTTTCAGGACTGAAGCTAGCTCTTTTTATTCTTTAT
The DNA here is from genome assembly GCA_033556795.1 of Tapera naevia. NCBI lineage: Eukaryota > Metazoa > Chordata > Aves > Cuculiformes > Neomorphidae > Tapera > Tapera naevia. Next base: position 1,821,370 of record JAUMJJ010000353.1, read on the forward strand.
TTACAACTATTCATATCTGCTTGGCTATCATTGCTTGATGGTGTCTTCTCTGCACCACATTTGGGAATCTATAAGTATGCCTATGCTACAAATGGCAGCTGTGAAGCATAATTACATGGGCTACCTATATTTGAGCTCTACCTACTCATGGTATTAATGTTCTAGACTTTAGGAACTGAAGGAGGTATTATTTATATTATTGGTTAATAATCTGAATTTTCCATCCCAACTAAAATGCTAAGCCTTTTTTTTTAACTACAGAGCCAAAGCAGTTTTACTCATATCTTCAGAATCTCTCCTCATTAGGTATTTTAACAAGCCAGAAAGCTAAATCTCAAAATTTACTGGTTACTTAAATGCTAAACAACATGAATGGATTATGGGACACCGTAATTTTAGGGCTGGCATGTTTTATGTGACCTCAATCACATCTTTAATGTAGGCTAATGGGGTTCCAACACAGATGTAGGTACTTCTGAACAGAGCTGACTTAAGGTTAAAGAGAGAACATGACATTTCCTAAAAGGTCAAAGTTTCACTGCAAGCACTTAATCTACAGGAAATATACAACTAAGAGGAAATGGGAAAGAAACACACCTTAAAACTTAAAGGGAGAGAGAAAAATCATGCAGAACCACAGCCATTCTCCACATAAATCAACACAGGAAGACAACGTAAACAGTAGTAATGAAAGGTGGTGCTGTCCATAATTATTTAGAGGGAAAAATGTTCTCAACAGGTTTCAATGCTTAGTTGCTGGATTTTACATTAACTTCATATTTTAGGAAAGTCATGCTTCCTCGGGTCCCACCCACTTCCTGTATTCCTCTATTGCAGTGTCCTGGTCTTTCATCCTGATCTCTTTTCACTCTCTTTTCCCTCTCATTCTGAGGAGTGGAAAACTAAATCTTTCTTACCTGACTAAAACGTGAAATACATTTCAGCCACCTTTGACATCAAAAGACAAGACTGGTAAGAAAAAAAATCTCATACCAAACAGTTTGTCTAGCACAACTTACAACTTATACAGTTTCTGTGTATTAGACTACAAACTGGAAAACTACATAATGCTAATATTAAATATTTTCCACTGTATTCTCCCACTCTTGTTCTAATCCCTTCTTGAATTAAGTGATACGGTCCTGCACAGAAGCAAATGTCTCAAAAAATACTATGCATACAGAAAGAGGTCATGCAAATTTCTAACGGCTTATTATTTATAGTCTCAGAACATGTTTATCTAAAACACGCACTCCCTTGAATTCAGCGTTCCGGAAGAGGTAAGGATAGCTTCAACTTGCCTTGACAAAAAAAAACAATTAAAAACTCACTGCAAATACACACCTCTTGTCTCATGGGAACAGCTTCATAAGCTTATCACACGACAGCCTGATGGTATGTGCTGTCACCCAATACCCTTAACATCTCCATGCCCAATCACGTTTCCTTCAATCCCCCCAAGCAAGATTCCTGTTCTGGAAAATGCACAGCTACAGGCCTGCTGATTTGTAAGCTCAACTCATCACACAGATGGAGGGAGGAAGGCTGCCAGGGCCTCTGCTGAGCATTCATCAGGAGCTCACCAGCAACTCACCTTTGGAGGCTGAGCAAGTTCGCCTGAGCAATCTGTGCAAATTCCGGCCATAAGGAGGTTTTAGCTCAGCAACAAGAAAAAGCAGATCACGTGTAAAGGGCCAATGCCAGACCTCGGACCAGGCACTACGACTGCAGACTGACAAAACAAATGGGTATCAGCAGGAGCATACTGCACTCAGCTCCTCTGAACAACAGGATATTTTTATGAGAACCTAAAACTAAAAAAATTTCTAACTTGAAATACTTTATTCTACCTCTTCTCTGTTTAGGCACTTCTAAGCGTAAATGGTTAAATAATATTTACTTACACAATTGTTATAATCACCTAAATAGGTAATTCTTACACAGTTCCAAAAGTTATCAAAATGTAAGCAGAACTAGGCATATAGAAAACACAGCTCCCAAAACCTTCCATTTGTTGAGAGGACTGTGAAAGAAAAAACTTTTAAAGACTGTCAAATATGCTACTGAGATTATTCTCCTACATAAAGAAGTCGTAAGACAAGACATTCCATATGAAATCTACTTTTCAAGACAGTGTTATTTATAATTTTATTACATTATGTTTTCCTTTAGGCTTATTTTATGTTCCAAACCAATTTGTTTCTTTATTCTCTAGATATTTCCAATATGCAATTTCTGTGCAATGCATTAAGGTTCATAGAGTTCTTTGGCTATGTGACACAGAAGCCTAAACTGTTTTGCACAACAGTTACTTTCTCAAGTTGGTATCATACTGCTTCTGTTTTCTTTTTACTTAGAAGAACATTGCTGTAACAGTTCTGCAAGCAGAACTCCTTGGACTTGCCTCTGAACTGCAAGTTCAGCTTATATAGGCAGTCTGCAAAAACACTGCAAAAGAAAAGCAATGACTTCATAATTGTAGCATTTATAAGTACAGCTTCCACAACCTGCCACCTCGAAGCTGTATATCCAACTTCTTTGAAAGCAGTGGATAAAAGAGAGGTAGCAGTTTTACTGCAAGTTTAGTTCCTGAACCTAGTTCTATCAAAAAGGAACTTGAGCAGTCCCAATGGGTGCTACTACTTCAGAATTTAAAAAAACTCGAGCACTGCCAAACCAGCATCTCACGGATGAGAACATACAGATGCAGCACTCTAAAAGAAACTATTATTTTTAAGTAGTCTTCATACCTGTATCCCTAAATAAGGGTCTTCAATCTCTTACTAAAAAATACCTCCAGAAGTCATAATAAAAAAATGAATAATGACTAAGAACAGAGAAGAATCTTGCTCTGTTAATGAACAAGATCTTCATAACCACTAGGAAGATTCTTTTTTTTTGAGTACATGGCACTTAGCTAAGGTACATTACTTTAAGTCCTGTTATTGCAATCTTTTAAGCAAATTAACAATCTGCAATCTCTCTTTACTCAGTGAGCGCCATCTCAGAAAAAAACATTTTGAATGAGGGCAACTGGGACACACAAACAGAAGCTCACAACACCATTGTATATTTAAAAAATACTATAGTGGGGGGTTAGGAAGCTTGCATTACTGAAATACCTGAAAAGGTATTTCAGCTTGCAATGCTGAAATAGGTGAGTTCTTAATACATCCAAATGCTAATCTGAGATTTTAGGCATATATTTTTCCATTACTACGGCCTGCATACCCTTGGAAGGCTTCCCACTTAATAATAAGTTGTGAATAAAGATTTTTGTTCTAAGCAAATTGATTATGTGCCATTTGTCACAATTATGTGACTTCAACTTTCACTGCTGTACAATCACAGCTGATAGTGTTGGATCTCAGCACTGTCACTCCCATTCTGGAATAATGGAAGAATGTAATCGGCCATACAAAGGAAAAGTGTCTGTGAAAACTTTCTTTTTTTTTCAATAGTATTGTAACTATTATTTCTCAACTTTGAGCACCTGCATGTACTACCTGAAGTTATTTGAGATTGTATCTACCTATATGATAACCAAAAATCTCAGCCTTGTCAGGACAAAGTCCCAAGAAGGAAAGTTGGTTGCTGATACAGGGAAGAGAGCATAAGGGCAGCTGTTTATTTCTTATGCTCTGTTGTGATTTTATTTCTCTGCTCCACCTCCTTCTTACCCCATTGTTTTCCCATGCCACATAGCTTCTCTTCACCTTACATATATTATGGTATTCTCACCCTGCTTTTGCTTATTTTCATCTCCTGGTCTGCTTCCTTGTTCCCGAATTATAATTACGTGACCCAATCTAGTGTTCATCTTGGCTCAGGAGAAATGAGAAGAATGCAGATGTCCATCCTCAGTATGTAGCTAGCTACTGTCAGTGATGTACAGGTGAGCTGTCAATAAGCTTGCCAGTCCAAAAAATGCCAACATGGTCCTTTACTATAAACTAGGGAAAAGAAACACTAATTTTGAGAGTGACTAAGAAAAATCAATTATAAACAGATGAAATATACAACCAATAAACAGGAAAATTCTCAAGCATATAAATAATGAGTCACATGATGGCAGTTTTACCAATTTAGCTGCCTGCCTGCAATTCATGTAAATTCTGCTGCAGTTTTACATAAACAGAATTATAGAAAACCCCTCTTGTAATCTTAGCAATAAGAAATGGTAGGGCACTCCCAAGTGACATTCTGATTTTCACCTATTTATAAAATTGGATATCACCATAATGCTCAACATGTAATATTTCATCAAAACAGAATGTCAGTTGAAATTCAGGATGAAGGGCAGCAGAAGAAAGCAATCATATATTTAAGGAGGCAAAGGAAGAATGCTAAGGAACAAAACCTTCACAAACTTAAAACGCAAACAACACGAGCAGTGCTGTCCTATTTATATGCTCTAAATTAAGTGAAAGGTTAAAAAGGGAAACCCTGTAACTTGCCATTTTTTTTTTAAAAAACACCACACAGAATGATAAGTTCTCCAAGGCCTTCCACTCACACCCCCAGCTGCTAAAGGTAGTATAGAAAGTGACTGTTAAATACTTCAGTCTAAGACCACCTTCACAACCTCCTGAGAACAGCTGAACCTACTCAAGGCAATATCTTGAAGTTACACACAACTTCTCTGTGCTGCTTTCACTGGTGGCTAAGTATCTACATCACTGTACCCACAGCTTTCTTCCTCATCAGCTCACCAATCTTTTGGGGCTGAATTACCAGCATTTCTTGAGAGGTAACCCCTACCCTCCTCCTTGTCCTTGCAACACACACGGGCTCATAGCTCTTCTCCAACATACTCTTTTTACGTAAAAGTGTTAATAATTACATTACGCATTACAATTTAATAGCTTAAAAGTTAAAGAGAACTATTTTAAGACTACAGAAAGTGTGGATCCACAATGGCTACTGGAACAAGAACTTCAAGCTGTCAAAGCTGTACTCGATCATGACCCAATTTACTCATTAACTTCAACAAAACCTATCCTGCATAACTGCATGAACGTATTCTTATTATTTGGGTAGTTACCTGTATAAAGCTGTATTTTGTACAACTCTGCATACGCTTCATTATACAAAAGTAACCTATTTTCCCAAAACACCGCCTACGTTCTTAGTGCTATTAATAGTAATGTTTACTTACTAGAAACCTGTACGCATCTGCAAACCATCTCTCAGCTTGGCAGAGCATCACCTACATGGCGATTCTATCTCCGGACGACAGCAAAACCAGCTCATACACGGCAGCAGCACCCGGCGGGAAGGGCTTTGGTTCTCCCGCGCCCAGCACGGGCACTGCCTCCCACCACCCCTCATCCCGCGGTGCCCGGGGCCGGCCTGGGCGCTGCCTCCCACCGCCCCTCATCCCGCGGTGCCCGGGGCCGGTCCGGGCGCTGCCTCCCACCGCCCCTCATCCCGCGGTGCCCGGGGCCGGTCCGGGCGCTGCCTCCCCACCCTACACCGCGGTGCCCGGGGCCGGCCTGGGCGCTGTCCCCCCACTCCATCCCTCGATGCCGGGGGCCTGCACAGCTCCCCACACCCCCGGCGCTCCCGGGTGCGGCTCCCGCGACCCCGCCCGGCGCGTTCGGCTCCCGCCATGGCGCCCGCACCTTCCAGGCCAGGAGCAGCACGTTCATAATGGCCAGCAGCGGGCAGGGGCCGTTCTCGTTCTGGGTGATGACGGGCGTGTTCTCCTCTTTCCAGCGGACCCACTTGATGTGGTACACGGACTGGCCCGGGAAGCGCTCCTTGGAGGCGGAGAGGAGCTGGGCGCCCGCCGCGGGCCGCTCCCCCTCGGGCTCCGGGGCGGCCCCCGCCGCCACCGCCTCCTCGGCATCGCTGTTGAGATCGGAGCTGCTAGGGCAGCAGGAGTGGAGGTTGGAGAAGGACTCCAGCGAGTCCAGGCTGCGGGACTCCTCCCCGGGCGGGCTGGGAGCGCCGCTGCTGCTGGACCCGACCCCCGCCGCTCCAGGGCTCTCCGAGGCGGGCGCCGCCTCGGGGCTCCCCGGCTCCCCCAGCCCCGCGCTCTCCACCGCCCGCGAGGGGGACGCCGCGGCGGGCGTGGGGGCTGGTGGAGGGGAAGGGCTGCGCCGCCCGCTGCCCTCCTCAGCCGCCGCGGGCCCATCCCTGCTACCGCCCTCGCCCTCCTCCTGCTGCAGGAGCGGGCTGGCAGCGCCCCCGCCGCCCTGCTCCAGCGAGCCCGGGGGCGGCGGGGGCTGCGCCAGGCCCTCCATGCCCGGCCCGCGGCCGCCCGGCTCCTCCGCGCTCTATTGGTACCGCAGCAGCTGATCCTTCGCCAAGAGCGCCCGAGACGCCATAACAGCCGCGTCGGCTCCGCCCCGCCGGGGACGTGTGGGCGGGAGAGGGGAGCGGCTGCGGGTCACGGCGGGGCCTGGGGGGCGCCCCGAGGGCGGGGCCGGCAGCGGGGGCGCCGCGGGCGGCGACGGGGATGGGAGCGGGCAGAGAAGGCGGTGCGAGGGGCGCGGGAGCCCCGGAAGGGGCGGCACGGGGCGCGGCAGCCGCGGGGAAGCGCCGGGTCGGGGCTGCGTGCCGGGGCCCGCTGGCCGCCTCACGCCGCCCCCCGGGGCGGTGCAGGGGGCGGGGTGCCTCGTCCCCTCTCGCGGGCGGGACAACCCCTACGGCGGGGCTCGAGGGCGCCGCGAGCGGGAGACAGCGGGGAGGCCCCGCTCTCCGCAGGCCGGCGGCGGCGCCGCGCGTGCGCGGAGGGCGGAGGGCATCGCCCCGCCCCGCGGCGACACGGAGCGTCCGCGTTGCCGTGGGGCACTGGCGCTGCTCGCAGCGTTTCTCTCAGCCGAGCTCGTCCCTAGCAGGTGCCTCGGCTCTGCAGCCACACCTGAAGCACTCCTGGGGCGATCGAGGTTTCCGTGCAGGGCTTTACGGAACAGCTTTCCTGCTCTGTAGCAGCGTCAGCGCGGGACGGGCTCTGTTACCGCAACGGGGCAGCGGGATCGGGAAAGCGCAAACATCAGGGGGTGACAGGGGACTGAGTGACTTCTCACAAACCCCGCTACGAAAAATAAATCCTCCAGTTAGCACAGTTTTACGTGCGAATTACCATTCTGACAAGAACGGAATTGTTTTGTCTGAAGGGCTCCCATTTTTATCTCCTTTGGGGGATTCTCCTTTACACTTGCGGCGGTTGTTGCGAGGAGCCTCGCACTGAGGACATCCCCGCGGCGCCCCGCAGTATAGAGGCATCCACGGAAACGGTTGATTTAAAATAGAACTCGAAAAACGAGTGAATTCGTTTCCTCAAGGAAAAACGCGTACATAATAAAGAATCCAGCTGATGCGATGTATTTATGCTTTCCTAACACCTCATTACGATCCTGATCATCCGTGGGAGCTCAGCCGGGACGAGTGAAGTTCATGCTCCAGCTCTTTCATTCCCTCCGGGGACGCGAATCCTCCCACCCACGCGGATACCGGCGCCCCTCGGCCCCGGCGGGGCCCTTCCAGGCTCGCGCAGACCGTGGACAGTTCTAGGGAGGCAGCAAGCGCGGCCGGGAAGCCGCCAGCCCCAGGAAAAACGTCACTCGCAGGGCGGGCTTCCCACCGCGCTCCGGCACAGACCGCACGCTACCGCCAAGAACACAGCGTATGCGCCGCGCCCCGAGGCGGTAACCGCGCACACCCCCCTCTCCCGCCCCGCCTGTTCCCGGGCGGCAGCATCCGGGCAGACCCGCCCCGCCAGCGGGCGGTAACGCCTCCGCCGGGCCCCGCCCCTTGCGCGCGGCACGGGGGCAGGGGGCGGGGCGGCTCCGCTCGCTGTGTCTGTGTCCGCGGCCCCGCCCCGCCGGTGGCGTCGCGCGGGCGGGGGCGGAGGGAGCGGTGGTGCGGGGAGCGGAGCGGGGCCGAGCCGAGCGCTGCCGGGCGGGGGGTGCCTGCGCTGAGCCGCCCATCCAGCCGCTCCGGGCGCGGCGCAGCGGTCCTCCGGCGGCAGCGGGGGACAAAGCGGAGGGAGGCGCGGCGCTCGCCCCTCCCCATCCCGGCGCCGACCGGGGCGGATGTGCTGTGGGTAGGCGGCGGCGGCGGGGCCTGCGCCCGGCGACGATGGATCTGGCGGGGACGATAATCCTGCTGTGCTCCTGCGCGGCGGGCGCCGGAGGTGAGGAGCGGCCGAGCCCGCACGACTCCGCGGGGCCCTGGCTGCGGGCCTGGCTCGGGGCTGCCGGGCTCTCTCCCCGCTCCCCGCCGCGGCGCAGGGCTGGGGGAGGCGGCCCCGCTTCCCGGCCGTCTGCGCCCCGCGGCTGGGCCGCCGCCCGGGCTCTCCGTGCCGCTGCCGGCTCCCTCCCCCGCCGCCCGGGGCCACTGCCCGCACCGCTTTCTCGGGACTTTCCCCGCCGAGGACCGGGTCAGCTGCTCTGTCCTTTTTCCCTCGGCCCTTCTCCCGCCGCCCTCGGCTGTGCCCGCCCCTGACCGGCCGCGTTCGCTCCCCGGTCCGTTCCCCCGCCCACCCGGGGAGCGAGTGCCGGGGAGGGGTGGCCGGCGGCCCCCGGGGAGCCGCTCCTCGCCTTCGCAGCCGTCGCTTCCCTCTCCCCCTGACCGGGAAACACGGCGAGGCGGAAAGTTCATCTGCAGGAAATCAAAGAGGAGCCCGGGCTTTCCCTGAAGTGTGAGTGGGGCTGCAGGGAGGGTCTCGGCTCCCTCCCCGGCCAGAGAAAAACACCCGTCCGTGTGTTGTTGGGGGACGCGTAACTTCGGGAGGGCTGCGGTTAGGAGTTGCTTTTCAGTGTTAGGGAACTGCTGCGGGAGTTCACTGACTGTATCTGGTCACGGGTGATTGTCAAGTCACTGCAGGGAAGTCGTTTCGCCGTGTTGCAAGAATAGACTGTGGAGAAGGTGGACTCGGGTGTTTCTAGAGAAGGCTGGGTGGAGCAACTGATAAGGACTCGGTTCCTCTGTTCCGCTTGGCACCTCTCCTGTTTATCTGGGCGCTGCATCTGTGTGCTTCAGTGCCCAGGTCTGTTAAGAAAGGCTCTGGCTCTTTTGCATGTTCTCAAAAAGTCACATCAAAGTACGTGAGAGCTTCAGGAGGCTGAACTTGTGGCTGAACTGTGAGATGAGAAACAGGCTAGTTTGCGTGGTCAGAAGTCATGCTGTTATTTATCTGTTTAGGAGTGGTGTACACAAAAGACTTTGGCTTTTCCCTTTATAAATTCTTGTAAACTCTTAGGATTTTTCAGACTTAATTATTGGCATACTTTTCAAGGCCTCGTTGTTTTCTGAACTAAACTGTGCTGGCATATAATTAATCCAAAGTGATTTATTAACCAGTTGTGAGGGTTGTTTCCTGATTCTAGGCAGGCAAATATACCTTGAAGTTAAAATCATAGTAAGCATGTAATGTACAGTTCTCTGGATACATAGAAGCAAGTTCACAAAGTGTATTTCATTTAGAAATTCATATTAATTTTTTCTTTGAGAGAAGAATGGGCACCTTGAACATTTCTGGCGCTGGGAAGCACACCTCACCAGCAGGTAGCAGAAGCACGTGTCTTTCAGTGTTTAGCAATACAGGTGAATCTTTAAAGAAAGCTTAACTATGCTGGATAGAAACCTGGGAATGATGACCAAACACATCTCTAAAATATCACTTTTTGGTAAAAATCTCAACAAAATTATGAAACATTAGTCATAACTCTATGTTGAGCTACAATGACTTTTTAATATTAGATCTTTCTATATTAACCATGTTCACGTTTCCAGAGTTTAAGTGCTGTAAATGCTTTTATTTACTGAAAAATAGTTTTTAATTTGTGTGCTTTTCTTCTAGGCAGACATTAATATCTCTGTGAAAAAGGACAAGTTCATGATTCTTGACAATGTTACTTTGAGAGGAGAAACTGGAAACAACTGGAAAAAAACCAAGAATTTGCCTGTGTTTTGTGTACAGTGCATCTTGTGCTCGTTGATTTTGTACAAATCTTAACGCTAAGTTATACTTAGCTGTGGAGTTTTCTAGTTTTAAGCTATATAGATATTAAATAGGAGTAATTTTGAAAATTCCATTAATGTACTCTTTTTAAAACAATACTCTTCTATATGTGAAGTGTGATTGGAATATTTTTACTGGATTACCTGAGTTTGAACTCTTGTTTCAACATTGCCCAAGGCTTTGTGCTTGTGCATTGTATTTATACTCTATTGTAACAGTCTTTAGATACTGTAGGTATAAACATGCTTTATTAATTAACAGAACCAATTGTAACTTCAGTTAATGAATCATGAAATCAATGTGTTAAAATATTAATGTACAACATAACTCAGGTGGCTTACTTGGGGAGAAGGATCAGAGTGATTCAATGCCTGAATGAAATCTTTGTTCCATTTGAAAAAAAGTATTTTCTTTTGCAGTTTGTATTATTCTTAAAATTATGTAGAAAGAAAGCAGTCAAAAGCAATCACTAGCATTGCTGCACTAATGGTGTACTGCGCTGTCTGTATTATACTGCTTTATAACTGTCTGTTATGGTTTATGGGTAAAACAGAAGCTATCAGCAATTTGGTCTAATAGGCCTTGGAACATGTGTTTTGGTATTAGATCACTTTTAGGACTCTCTTAGAAGATTTTCTTTTTTAGCTAGCATTGCATTAATGCAACCTTCATAAACCGCACGGTCCAGAAGGTCAGTCTCAATACAGTTTCAATAGTGTGAGAAGGAAAAACCACACCATTTTTTTGTTAGTAATTAGAGAATTTATCTCAAGTAGACCCTATACACTAGAAGGTAAGATATGTGTGCCTTGAGTTTTAAGAATTCTTTTTTTTTTTTCAGTGTTTTCCGCAATACTCTAAGAATTGCATGGTTTTAAGGATCTCTTTGCTGGCTGGTGCTGTTAATAACTTTGACATGTATAAATCAGTATTTATTTTGGGCAATATTATTTGCAGCTTTCAGTAGTATGTTTTGTTGTATGTGGTAAAGATACATGCAGGTATATTGAACAGTACTTAATTATCCGTACATCATGATGTTTTTTTGAGGAATGGAAGTAACTGATAGAGCCTTGTGTTGTAACTGAGGGTCATTTGAAAAAAAAGAGAAAGGGAAAGATGAATAGAAAATATGGAAAAGCAAACTGAGACCCCCAAAAAGCCTGGATTTAAGAAGTGATTGTGCTTTGGCTAGGTTGATCAGGTGCTGAATGTTATTGCAAATCCATGATAAGTTGTTTTTGGTTGTACAATGCTCTCTTCTGTGTTGTTAGGAATTCCAAGTTGTATCTTGCTGGTTTGTGCTGCTGTATATTGAACTACTGTTTCCCAGTGAGAATGGGAGAAGTTCTGTTTTTTTCTGGACACATGGGGGAGTTGTGGGAAGGCATTTATGAGCTGTTGGCATCTGCGAGATTTAGTTTGCATCCTTGCTATGAATTGAGATGAATACTAGCCTTCATTAACATGGCACTCAGCCTTCTCAGCATTTATCTGGGGTTTAAAATAATAACTTTACGAATTTTATGTGGCTGGATGAGGCAGTGTCTGGAAAGGCAACTGTTGTATGACTGTTTCAGAAATGCTCAGGGTAATCGAAAGTGGAAAAAATCAGGTGTTTTGGTAGTAATTTTGAAATACCGTTGCCCAGAAGCTTAAGATTGCAGTTTATTTTTGCTTTTAAAAGGATCTAAAGGTTTGGTTATACAGTATGGCAGAACCACAGTAATAACTTACTCTACTCTCCGGTGATCTTGCACTGGCAGTGCTTTCCCACCTCTCGTCCTTCACTACCTCTTGTGTTTGATGGCATGACAAGCCAATTCAGCCTGCTAATTTAAACAAAAGAAATTAATAATTTTCTGCCAAACATATAACTTGCACTGCTTTATTGTGTAGACTGAAGCCCAGTGGGGAGGAAGAGCTGTGACTTGCATTGAGTGAGAGGAATAGGGTAAAACAGCCAACCAAGCACAAACCCCCACCAAACCATGCATCTGTGTACTGCTTATACTGGTGGTGCCATATTATCTAGCTGTGCCCTTAATGTGAGTTACCAGTGAAGGGAAAGCATCCTCACTCAACTTTTTGATTACATGTTTTTTTTTTTTCACCGAAAAATAACTTGACCAGAAGTTAAAGTACTTTTTTCATCTGAATCTGTTTTGTGCCAGCACGAGGGAAGAAGAGAAATGGAGTGGGTGAAAAAGGGCAGTGGAACTTGCCCTGCTGCTGGCAGTTATGAAACTACATCCTGAATAAATTCTTCAATGACATTGAAGTCGGGAGGTATCTGGTAGGATTACTGGCTTTTGATACACTTAAGCACTGAAGTGCTAAATCTGTATGCTATATACGCTCTTTAATTTCCCATGTAAAGGGAACATTTCTAAAGAGAAGTACACTCTACATTTAAAAGAACTTGAATAAGTACAACTTGCTTTGATTATCTTGTTTAAAAATGTAATAATTCTTTTAAATGTATTTATTTTATGCTGGCATTTCAGATCTGCAAATCAGTGATGATGCAGTAAGTTAACCTGGCTGCTGGACAATTACTGATATTCTTATCAAGTTATATTCTGTGCTTTTTTTCACCACTAACAAATTTGAGTTGTATTTGAACTATTTGTCCATGTCATGCAACTTTTAATCTGAGTGGTTTAATATAAACTCCGTCTTTTAGGACAGTGCATGATTGATTTATCCTGTTATGGGAAGTTAAATGTTATCTTTTACCACTATATATATATACACACATTGAATAGCTGTTTATGTTTACATTTGTAAGCTTTCAGTAGTGTTCTTTGAGTCTTCCTGTGTGAGGGTAGCTTCTATAAGGATTTGCTCCATAATCTTCCCAGATACTGAGGTTAGTCTGACCAGCTGTAGATCCCTATGCCTTCCTTGCTGAAGACAGGGATTACATTTGTCTTCCAGTTGTCAGGAACTGCCTCCCTCCATCAGTATAACTTTTCAAAAAGGTGATATTAAGCCTCAAAATGGCATTAGCCTTAGATATATCCCATTGGCTTGGGTGTTCCCTAACTCATTTCCTCTGCTGTGGGTACTGCTTCGGTCCCACAGAATGGGAAGGTTTTGTCTAGGCAGGGGCTGGGAAAGTCTTTATAGCCTTCTCTGGGAAAATAACTATGATGAAAGAACAGAACCACAAATCATTTAGCATAGGCTAACAGTTGTTCTATACAACTGCTCAAGGTGTGCCAGGAGGCTTATAGCTAAAATCCCACGGGTCATACGTTTTACCGTTTGCACAAGCTTAGTTACAAGGTGAGGATGTATGCGTCAAGACTCCCTGGCTGTCCAGTGGGATTTGTGTCTGTTCAGAATGGCAACTTAGGTACTACCTTTACAACTCTCTAGGGATGCTGAAGAGCTGTAGATGCTCAAATACAAAATCTTTTACAGGGACTGCTACCTTAAGACGTTTGCTTAAATGTTTTGCCCACTTCAATTAAAGTTCTTCTCAGTATTTAGTTCTATGTCCGTGAGAATAAAGCTTCATTCCTGGAGGGTTTTTATCATAGGAAATGCCAAATCTACTTTAGCAAGTGTTTAGAAGACAATCCTGTCAGATTCAGAAGCCATCCTGTTGTCTGTTAGATATCTGTATCCTATCCTAAAGAGTTCTTGCTCACTAGCTGAAATGTTGTCTTACTCTGCTAGGTTGCCTGGAAAGGCGTCATACCTTTTTGTATGTTCAGTTGATGGCAACATGATTAAGGAATACTGTAGAGCAGCTCCCTTAAACTGTATCTAGATGCTTATGGTTCAGTGTTCCTTACTGCAAGCTTTGTGATCATATCCTTATTTGAAAAGATCTTTGTCTTGCCGTCTCCACTAAAATAACCCCAAACAACCAGTTTTCAATGACAAAAAAATAACCACAGTAGCTTGTCACAGAGATTGAGATATGTGTGCATGCTATTGTGATGATTTCTTGAGGTGTATTGCTATCAGATTCTGGGATAGTCGTCTTCCTTTTTGAGGCAAAAATTACAAAAACAGAAGCTAGCATTTGTACCTGCCTCCTGCCCCTCAGTGAAGTCGTCTTTCCAGTTGGACGAACTTTTGCCTTGTGGTCCTGTAAATTATGTTACCAAGTTTGAGTTACTTACTAAGCTACCTTTGTGAAGTAGATAATTACTTTTGATATGTAACTGGTCTTATTAGAAGGAGATTGCTTATCAGTTGCAGTCTTTGAAAATTAAACTATTTTTTTAAGCCTTGTTTTCAACACTGCGCAAAGTCCCTTTTAGAAAAGCTATGAAACAGCATATACTCAGCTGCTATGCAGCTGCTTTGGTTCAATAAGAGGAGAGCAGCAAGAGTGCTTATGTTGTGTTCAGTGTGAGAGTACTTAAAATATGAGGAGTGTTCTAAGTTTTGGAGAAAGGGAAAAGAAGTAGCATTGTTCCACTATGTGATCAGAGGCAGTGTATACATTCTGGTATAAGGACTTTTGCTTAAAACTCTCTCTGCTTTTGCTCAGCAGAGACAGCAGTTACAAGGGTTTTTAATATCAACAATCTTTTGCTGTCTTGTCACGGTAGTTAGCACTTAAACTATTCTTTGTGACTCAGTTGAGTGCAGTCTCTGTTCCATGTGGTCATGAGACCTGGATCAGATGTAAAGCATTATTGTGCCTTCAGTAAGTTGTCATGCTTTAAAACTTTTTTCTAGGTGCCTGAAGCTGTTCAGAGAGTACCTTGTAATGCTGAGAAAAAAAGTAGCCTCTCACAGTTTAAGAAATACATTATTAGAAGCCTTATACCAGAGAAAAGTTGAAGATACTTTAACTTGTTAAATAGACTTGTGGTTATGGAGAACAGTTTATACTTTCTGCAGCATAGTAACTCCTTAGTTTTGATGAATTTTCTAAAGTGAGTGGTTAGTATCATATTCTAGGTTTAGGTTCATTTTAAAATTAGAACTTTACCTGAGTTTTTTAAATTTGACACTTGTTTTTAATGTTGACATTTTGTAGGTGTCTGATTACCTTGGAATTGGAAAGTATGTCAGGCTAATGTATGTTCTGCATCATTTTGATATAGCAAGTGGACTCAGACTTGTTTTGTTTGGTTATCAAAGTTCTTGGGCCATAGGAGGTGTTTCTGCTTCATTCTGTGGGATTATGTTGGAAGTTATTAGAGAAACATCAGATAGGGACAACATCCTTTGTCCTCAAAATTCTTCACATTGCTTTCTAGAACTTTGGATTTGTTCCATGTCTTATTTGGATTAGAACTCATGTGGACTTGCTTAAATCAAAAATTTTATAATTGTTTGACACCGAAGAGGCTTCTGGAAAGCTGGGTTGAAAATGGACTTGTATTTTGAGACTGAGGGAGAGGAAATTAGGATGAAGCTTTGTTATTGAACTATTTGCAGTCAATGATGAAGAGTCAACATTTGCATAAGCCTGCAGTTCTGTGAGGAAATTTGAGTGCAGTTTATCTGCAATATATAATTACTTGGGTTTTTTTTTTTTTTCAGATATGGCAGTATCATCTTGTGCACATTGCTGCTAAATGCATGTGGTGCGTTGGGAAGTATTAATTTACTTAGTCATCTGCTGTGTTGCTCATTTCGCTTATTGGTGATCAGGCTTTCTAATACCTTGAAAAGAAACAGGCACTGAAAAATTTGTGGTATTAATTTGAAGACTGCCTGATGACAATAAATACAGGGAAAAGTAAATTTGTACTTTTGCTTATGAAGTTGTGTTCTGAGTACAGTAACAGATGTCTTTGTGAAAATGTAACACTGCTGAGGCAAAGCTTTGGGATACGTTTGTCTTTCATTTGCTTACCTGGACATTGTCAGTATAGATATCTGAAGAAAGATACTGCATGGAATCTCAGAATTCTCACATGTAGGTTGGTCTGAGTTTAAACAGAGATCCTGCTTTTCTTACAGAAATAAGAATTCTGGAGAAAATTAGAGATTTGACTTTCTATTAGACCTCTCAAATGCTGCACTTTGATATTTCTTCAGGGGAAAAAAAAAAGCCTCTGTCACATTCTTGAAGAATCAAACATAGGTTGAATAATTTGTTCCTTTCCTTGAGGAGGATGAGGAAGGAGAGCTTTGAAGCTAAGTGAGGAGTTAGGAACAATGGGGCAAAAACTTGCATACACACAATTAACATACAGTGAAAAAAGTAACAAAGCAGAACAGAGAGTGGAAAAAAAAGGTTTATACTTCCTTTGAAGGCGAAACTGGTATTTAATGTTATACCATTGGTTGTGGTTGCCCAGCGTTCAGAATGTAGTAGTAAGTAATATGACATACAGTTCCTGTGATGTGGAAACAAATCTTACACTCTTCATGAGGATTTGTATTAGATCTCAGGAAGAAATTTTTTACTGTGAAGGTAGTGAGATTACCTATTCAGACTAGCACTGGAAAACCAGCAACGTGCATGTTCTATGCTCTAATTTCATACTTTTAGCGTAGATAAGATCATGTTTGTATACCACAGCTTTCGGTAGACAGTTCAGGTTTTATGTCAGGTCTATCTCTTCATAAATGGACTGGTTGCCAATTGAATTTCTGTGTAAATTTTTTTGAAAGATGATGTGTTACAGCTGGTAAAAATGGTGATGATACATTTAGTGCACTCAGTTTATCTCTGTATCACCAGATTGCATCTCCGTGAACTAAAGATAGGGCTGACTTATTTCAGTGAAAAACAAATAGTTCACTGAAATACCTTGTGAAGTTGTGGAATATGCTTTATCAAAGGTATCATCTAGAGAATAATGTGTGTGGAAATTTTTACTAAACATTGGTGCTGAAACATTCTTTATACAAATACATTTCATGATATATTGCTATCACAGGCTGATTAAAAGAAAATCTGAATTTTTTTCATGATAAAACTGTAAAACGTGGTGTTTACAGGTTGATACTCATAGTTGTTTCTGTAATGAGTAGTTTATTTGTTCTTCAGAAACAGTTACTGCTATGGAGTTACAAGAGAAAATTTCCCCAAAGTTTGTTGGGGAAAGTGTATGGAAGAATACTGCAAGGCTTTGTTTCAAACAGAGTAAATGTTTGCATGCTGCCCACTGGTAAAATTAAGTATTAAAATGTGTGTTTACTCCTTAGGGTTCTGAAACATTATATATTACTTAATATCTTTAATTCTTTTCTGGCTTTAATGTTTAGTACATCAAGAAATGACATAATCTGTCTTTGAAATCAGAACCACTGAAATGGTCTCACTCTTGACTGTGGATTCTAGATAGAGATACCTAAATTATTTCCTTGTGGTTGGATATTTTAAATAGAAACTGTTTAAAAAAAGATTTTTACTCTGTATGTAAAACATACTGTGTGTACTGCCTCCATCATGAAGACACAGTAGTTTACTCCACATGTTGTGCGGTGGGGATATTTTTCCTTAATTTCTCCACCTTATTTTCTACTGTTGGAACTTCTAACTACTTTTGGTCTCTGATGACAGTTACCGAATCACTTCCTCTTAATAATTCCTTCCACAACATCTGTGTTTACTTTTAGCAGGTAGATGAAGTATTTTTTAAAGCACAATGTGCTATTGCTGGTGTTTGATATCAATGTTTAAGACTTGCAAAGGGCATCAGTGTTGAATGTGTGGAGGATGGAGACCTTGATGGTGGTGAGGAATGGAAAAGATGCTTTTTGTGAAATGTGTTGCACTTTCAGTTTATTCTGCAAACATTTGTATGATTTCTTGAGATATATTAACTAACAAGAAGGTGACTATTGACTTCTTATTTGGAAGAAGTGACCAAAATCGAAATTAACCAAATGTCTCCAGTGCATATGGTGGCTTCTGCTCTGGTGGAAAATAATGCTATGGTAATTTCTTTACTGTTTTGGTTTTTAGGATTACTGGCCTATTGGCTGTTTGGTGGGTGAAAGCAGTATATCTGAGAGGTATCTGGGCAGCACAAAGAGTTTTCTGTCCTGTTACTGACCTACTAATGCTGACCTTGGAGTGAAGAACAGTGTGTTACAGTAAAATGTCTAATGCCTCGTTTGAATACGGGACTGATATGTTGGTTCTCTGTGTATATAATAGCTCTATGAAGAGCTCTCAAATGCTAGTGCCTCTGTTTTTTCTGCATGTCCCCTCCTCCATCAGGATGGGAGGACAAAATCTTGCCCCTTTTTCTGTCACGCAGTCATGTGAGTCAAATACCTTATAAGGAAATGTCTAAGGTAGACTGAACTGAATTTATGTCTTTGGAGATACATCTTTAGCTTTCCATGTGATACAGAATGTTGCTAGGTGGCATGATTCACTCTTTTCTGTGTATTTGGCATCTGGAATATAAGCATTCTGAAGAGATACTTCAGTATCGCGAGTGCAGAGTGAAGCTGGAAGTACAGTCCTTCTAGGGAACTAGAAGAAAGATGTTCAACTGTTGCACTTTTTGTGTTTGGATCAGGAGTGCATTTCTGAAACGTGTCTCAGGTATTCCTATCTACAATGGCATAGACTACATTCTGGGTTAGTTTTGGAGTAAATGGACTGTGTGGAAGATGTCTTCCAAGGTCCACATGAAGTTCTCTAACTGCAAGTCTGCTTTCAGTCTGTGGGACCACAGTAGAATGAATCTGAAGTGTACAAAGGAGAAAGAAGAAAGCTAAAATGCTTTTAGTATAGAAGTCGTATCCTCATCACCATCTGTCTTGCTCCACAGATCTGCTATACCTGGGTATGATTGTAACCTTAGTAATATCTCAGACGTACTAAACCTTACTTATTTCTCTCTTCAGGCCAGTATGGAAATCCTCTAAATAAGTACATTAGACATTATGAAGGATTGTCTTACGATGTGGATTTGTTACACCAAAAACACCAGCGTGCCAAAAGAGCAGTGTCACATGAAGATCAGTTCTTGCACCTAGATTTTCATGCTCATGGAAGGTTAGTGGTATTTTAAAATGTATTTGCTTTAAATATTATATTCATATATGTTTTTAATTATATAGTAAAATGTAAGTCACCAGACTGATGTTAGCCGGAATACACTAATATGCAGCACTTGTACTTTCTCTGAAGTATTTGCTCTGATGTCCACTGTAAGTGTGAAACTGTTGCTTGTAATCTCTCCTTCAAAATTCTGGTGGTAACTGCTAATGCACTTTGAAGCTTCAGTAGAGGAATCATATTGAGTATGAGTCGTAGTTGAGTCTGAGTTTATAATGTAGCTTTGGCAAATTGTTTTACAAAAATTGTGCCAAACTGCATGAGGAGATTTAATTGAAGAAGTGTTCTGCTGAAAAAGTGTTCTATTGTGTGTAATGGTGTCATCTGTTTTCTGTGCTATTGTAGAATTTAGCAATTATTTCACACTGGGAAAGCAGAATTGCTGTTACAAGACTAGCTTTGCCTTGCATTTAGCCTGTGATAGATATTCAGCGTGAGCAACTGAAGTATAATTTGTAGGTTTCACTTAAGAAGATCTCTTTGTACTTTAGAATTGCCTGCTTTTTTATACAGCCCAGGAGAAAGAGGAAGAAAAAATATTTGTGTCTATCTTTGTTTCATTGACTCCCTCCTTTGCAATACCACTGTCTTAATGTATTTTAGGAATATGTAATGCCCTTGCTTTTCTAATTTAATTATAATTTAAGTAATTAGAACTTGATAAATGCTTTCCAGCCTTATATAGAAAGATAGGCATTTTGACAGAGAAAAGGTAAAGCCAGGTCTTTGTAATCTGTGTTTGGAGTTTTGTTTTATGAGTAAACATTCTGCTTCTGTGCCAGCTTGTAATTTCTTCAGGGAGAAGTGTTGCTGGTGGAGGTGTATGGTGTGATGAGTGGATTTCAGGGCACGCACCCAAAAGGTTAGGATTAGGGTTGTGTTTGTAGCTGTTGTAGAAAGGCAACCCAAATCCTGAATTAGAAGTCCTGTCCTTAAAACCACATTTTTGGGTGTGGCTTTTAGTTCAGGGAATTTTGTTATTTGGAGTCATTGCTGCTGTCTCTGCTGTAGCTTCACAGGCATTCTCTAGACTTCACAATTAAATTATTCTAATAAACAAGATTGCAGAGTACAATGCTTCAGAGGCTCCACATTGTAAACTTATCCACTTTTAATTTAAATCTACAGGAAGGTTGCAAGATAGTGAAGTTTAGTTACAGCCGGATGCTGCCACTCTTAAGCTGTAGACGGTTAATTTAGGATTACCAAAGTGTTTACTGCTGCAGAGAGGTACAGGCCTGACTGCATTCTCAGTATCAGCTTTGTGCCAGTAGTCTTAAAATCACACGAGGAATCGGATCTGGGAACTGATTTAGCTGAAAATTACTTTGGGGAAAAAAATCAGTATGACTTCGATGGGTAATGGATGGAGGATGAGACCATTCTTTCTGGGAGCAGTTCACATTTCAGTCCACCTGAGCAGGTTCATCTTGTCATTAGTAAAGATCTCATAATAGTCTCCTGTAAAGTAGAGCTCTTAGCTTAGCCTGTGCATTCCCTGTCAGTAAGGTGTGCTGAAAATCCTTATCATGTAAAAATGTTAACCACACCTATGATAATGAGGTCTAAAAAATATTTCCTCTCTTTATGGGTCTTAGTCACACCAGACCTTAAACAAATGGGTTTATCAAGATTTTGGTAAAAGATTCTATTACTCATCGAGGAAAGAGTTGGTGTTTATCTCTGGAATTGATTCTAACTCCCTATGGTCTGAGTCACAAATCCATCATTTACTGAGCAGGCTGAATGGGAACCTAATATAAGGTCAAACCAGTCCATAATTTAGGATTTTGGTATTTTCCTGTGACACATGTAACGCTTCCTGCCAAAGAGAGGGTGGCTTACAGGATGTAAGTTCAGTCCACAAATTCCTTCCTGTTAATTGGTCTGAGTGTGTTCTTAGAAAATGTTTTCATTTTTCTTTAATGAAGGATCAAGTGAATTGTATTTTACTTCTTAAAGTCTATTTAGTGACTTTGAAGGTGTGCAGCAGTTTGAAAAACTGTGTAAAGATGATTATTGCCTTTTTGTAGTTGCAGGTAGTTCACTGTGAATATATAAGTGGTGTATGTCGTCACTGAATGACAACATTGAAACCTTTTTATCAGATAATTCTAATTACTTTAAGGTAGGAAACAGTGCTTTTGTAAAACACTTAAAACGATTTAGATTTAGCCTATGGACTCTTGAAGTGCAATTTTATTTATATACAGGTGATAAAATGTAAAGGCACTCAGTCAATGTGCAGTTTGAGATTCTGAAAATTAGAAGCAGTTTTTTGGAATGGCTTTAACACCGGATGGTTAGCTAAGACTTTGTCCAGGGGCAGTGTCCAGCTTGCATCTCCTTAACTTAATAAAGGTACTAAACTGCTGCTGCTGCTTGTGAGTAGCTGCAATGGTAATCTCATGCTTTGAGTTGGCTTCTGATGAAACAACTCTCTTCTGTAGCCAGGAAATGGTAGAAAAACTGTCCTAATGTTTACTGCTGTTCACTGCTGGAAACAGCAAATGAAGCTAGCTGGGCCACAACAGTTCTTATCTCTGGTACCAGTCTGAACTTTATAAATTTAATGTTTTTGTTTGTGTCAGAGGAAATCTGATGGTTTCATGGGCAATCAGGATGGGACAGCAGTTTGGCTAGTTATTTTTCAGTCAGATTAATTCCTCATTCAGTTCAGTATATAAGCAAACTTGCTCTAAGAAGAAAGGAGGCAGAAATAAGCAGAAGTGGTGGGAGGGAAGATGCGGTGCAACCCTTTTCAGTGGCAGTGCTGACGCATGCCAGATTAGCATTCCTCAAACTTAAAAGTCCATTGTCTAGAAAACGGCTGGCAGCTATAAGTGTTTTATGATTGTCTAAGTAGCATCTGTTCTTTTCAGTAGACTGTTTGAATTGAAGAACTGTATTTCATTGTGCCCTTTTTTTGAAAATAGAAAAATGTAAGACAATTTAAATGTTATATATTGGTACCAAGTTAAAGTGACTATTTAACCATGGACTAGTAACAGTTTAATAGTGAAATAAATACTGTAATGATGGAATTAAACCCAAATCTACTTTTTTCTACACTGAATCAGTAGTTCTACAAATGGCTGTACAGCACCATCATTGGGAAACCCTGCCATCTGAAAGTTAAATGCTACTCATTATACTGTTAAGAACAGGAATTTTTCAAAACCTTTTATTGGCTCATCTGAAGTACAACTTATGGCAGAAGTAATGCCTTGATTAAATCACACCGGCCACTATTCAACACTAAAACACTAGCTTAATAGGGAGTTAAAATTGCTGAATCCTGAAACCAGGTTATGGATACCTGTTAATTCTTTTGAATTGTTAACCTCGTAGTTTGGATGAGTTAACATTGCTTCACTAGTGATGCAGAATATGCTTGTTTCTAAAGTGCTTCAAATTGGAAGGAGTATTAAATTTTAAAACAATTTTGGTTATATATCGTAGCTTTTTTGACAAGTTTCTATTGATTTTTTTAGTATGAGTTCATCTAAGGTGCCCTTTGAGGCCAGGGAAGGTTCATACAAATGTAATAAATGCACAATGTTAGAATTAACCAAGTTACTGATATAAAGTAGCTTTTGAACCCACTCCACACGCAGCTCCCCGATACCTCACTCTCCTAAAATGAAACCCCAACATCCCCTCTGCCCCAACATACATTGAATGATTCATAGAAGAGCTATGCCTTTGGAATCAGCTGAGGTACAGTGTAGTAATTTAATATGGCATAACTTTCTTTTGCATGTCAAGGTAATGTCAGTAGTTTTGAAAATGAAGTTGGGACATCACTAAAACTGTTGTATTTTATACCCTGCTTTGATGTAGTCACAAAAAATCTACTTGCACTTCCTTGCTTACTGAACACAATCCTTCCCATGCAGAGAAGTTGGAAAGTAGTTTTCTTCACTTCTGTAATATGTTAGAATTATACTGGGTACTTCATTCATACTGTTTTCATTTTGAGGACAGAGATAGAAAAACTTGCCTGACATCTAATTTCTCTGAACTGTACCTTTAATGACAAACTGTGAAACCCTGAGACTCTGCATTCAGAAGAATAAATGAACTATATCTATGCAGTGTTTAGCTGTACTGTCAGTCTGCTTTTTACTTAATGCATTTTTAATAATTTATGCTTTATAATTTTTTCTTAATTTGTCCTCTTAATTGCCCGTCCACACCCACTTCTACTCTTGTTTTAGTCAATGACTCTCGCTTGGGAAAGTTGCCTGTGCAAGTTGAGTGAACAGTTGAATTTTCAAGTGGTACTTGAACATATGATAATGCCTGCTTATTACTAAATTAAAGATATGTTGAGAGCTTCTTTCAGATATTTTGTAATTTAGCTACAATCTTCCTTAGATTTTTGCCTAAAATTAAATTTGTTTTAGAAAATACTGTAAGTTGTTATGTTCAGACATGCTTTTTGGAATAAATGATCTATACATGATCCTTACAATAGGAAAACTGTTACGGAAAATGCTTGCAACATCACTTCTTATTAAGCTGTACAAATAAAAAGACCTTTCCTATGGTTATGCTTGTGAATATTAAAGCATATTGTTAGATTGTTCTATAAAACCTGAAATAGTTTAAAAATACAGACTTCACTAATAGAAACGCTTCTCCGTTTTAATTTGGGTTTACAAGTCATGGCTGCTAAGTCTAGATTCCTTTAGGTCAGCATAAGCAAATCTTAAAAACCAGCTCAGAATAGGGTTAAAATTATGTAAATGTTAGAGATTTCAGTTGATGAACTGTATAAGGTAATGAGACTGTGAGACTGAAGAACAGGTTGTTCCAGTTGCATCTGGACTCAAAAGTATTTTTCTACTGTATATAATAGACTATTATATCATATTTTGAGATCACTCTGCATAAATGCTTGTAGAGGTTTGTGTTATGATAGGCAGAAGCTTGAACACCTTCTAGCTAATGATGAAGCACAAGCTGTGCTTCAACAACATTAAAAAACAGTCATGTTTGGTTTTTTTTTTATTCACCTGAATGTTCTTGCCTGCTGTCCTGTGTCACTGTAAGGGCTAATAGAATACCTGTGCCCAACGTGGCAAGTCCAATGGGCACCAAGATTTGGTCATTATTACTTCAGATAACTTGACAGCTGAAGTGCCTATCCGTGCTTTCAAAAGTGACACAGGGTGCCAGGAGTCAGGAAGATGCTGTAAGGCAAGTTTCCGCTTGAGATTGTTTTCCCTGGTTACATTGAAGTGCTGAGAGTATCATTTGGATCAATAAGCAACTGGATGAAACTACATCAGTGTCCCTGCTGCTGCTAGTAGGATACTGCATGTTACTGTAACCCTTTTTCCCTGTAGTTAACAAGCAAGTTTGATACAAGGTCTTTATTTTTAAGAAAATGCTGTGTAAAGCTATAATATGTTGAAGAGTGACCATGCAATTCAGCTGTTATGTAAAAATGGTTTAATTGTCACCCAGTTTGGAGTAAAGGTCAATAAATTATTAGTTCTTAAATATTCTACTACCTTTTACACTGTTCTGCACTGAGCAGAGGAACTTCTGTAACAACGTGATGATGCATATTGTGAAACTGGCTTTGGATCTTGATCTGTTCTCATCGCACCATTGGGCAAGGCAAATTTGTGAAGTGCTATTTGCTGATTGCCTTTATTAATTTTTTGTGCAGGTATCTTTTTCATGATTATTTTGAACAGCTATCAGTCATACATTATTTGAGCTTTCCGGTGCAGTCCTGAATGACAGGACTGGACCATGAAATTTCAGAGTTCTTAATTATGTTTTTTCATTCTTGGTTCTATAGTAATCTGTAATACTTTTATTGCCTTCATTATTCAGAGCTGTTAAATGTTTGTATTTAGAGAGTTGTTGACTATGCTTGAGTAGGCTATGAAACTGCACAGGAATCATATTTGATAAGTTGAATTTCAAAGATGACATTCTGAGCGTGCTGCCATGGTGGCTGAAGTGAACTGAAGTAACTAAGCTAGTTAGTTGTGGATTAAAGAAGATTTTATATTATCACCTTTTCTACTGAACGCTAGATGTTCTTTTTATGGTATTGGATTTATTTTTAAGTATTTCTGTAATTGTTCATGCAACATAGTACTCAGTTAATGAACTGGCTTTGTCTTTTGTGTTCTGTGTGTGTCAGAACATAAAGCAGATTCACTGTTGCTGGATTAATCTGAAAATTTGTGTCTGTTTTTCAGTTCCATATGCACTTAAATTCCCTCCTAAACTAAGTTCTTAAAGAGGTTGATTTAGTGGTCATAAAGTAGGACTGATTGGTTGGCTTCTGTGAGACTTATCTGAATTATTTCCATGAATTTGACTAAGTGAATTTTTTGCAAGGTTTGCTTACTACAACTCACTTTGGACTGTCCTGAATTTAAAAAAAAAATATCTCCTTAGTGTTTTCAGCTTTATCCAGTGGTCTGTGACCATTCTTCAATCATCCGCTATCTATTGTACCTATCAGGTTGTATGCTTTGACAAATAGGTTGACAGCCAAGAGACCCATGAATCAGGTCTTACTTTCTGTACCCATTTTGTCACAAAGCCTCAACCCTATGTTACTGCTTGCAGTTTTATCTTGCAGAGAATTGGGAAGCAGGGACCCGAGTTCTTACTCATTTTTTAAACAAAATTAATGTAAAAAATACTTCAGAGGCTGGATCTGTGGGTTATGTGTCTTGCAGGTTATGGCTTTAAACAGAGATGGAATATATGTAGCCCTCAGGAAAAAAAGCATTTAGTGTTTCACTCATCTTTGTCTAGGAAATGCCCAGTGCAGGGGCATCAGACAGGTGTGACTGCCCATCTGAGCAGGGCAGGGTGTTCCAGCTGTACTGCTAAAATTGGTGCTAATGCTTTAGAGCTTTGATCCTTGGCCAACAAACTTAGCAAACATAGCCGTGTGCTGAAAAAGCAGTGTTCTTAAAATGAAGATCAGTATACTTAAATGAAAGAGCTGTATGCTTCATAGATGCTCATCAGCTAGCAGATTTCTTCCTATATCTTTATTCATTTCCCTAAGAAAGCTTCTTTCTAAACTAGTTTTGTAGTTTAAATTCATGTAGTATCTTTGATGCCTTGTGATTTTAATTTAGTACATCTCTACTGGTTTTCTTTTTTCGATCTTGTGTTTTTGAATTATATTAGGACATGGCACTGCATTCAACATCATGTAAATACAAATAGAAAGGTTCTTGTGGATAAACAGGAAACCAAGAGACAGAATCTGCTCCTAACTTCCCAGAGAAGTTTTACTGAAAGGAAAATGTTAAAAAATCAACCCTGGGAAAGATTATTCTACTCTTAAAATCCATAAACTATACTGCTCAGGACAGACATACTTGTCTGACTTAGAGTATAAATTAGCCAACATGTAGCCACTTGTAATCCTGCTTTTTATGGTTTCTGTTATCTGAGCTAGCTTATGTGTTTGTTGCTATATATATCAAGAATAATCAGTGGCAAATTGTTCAGGATTAATGCTACATCCTCAATTGTGTTATTCTAGAATAACAAGCTTAGCAAGTCTGACTTCTGAAGGTCAGGAAAGAATCTCTGAATGATCACAAGAACCACCCTAGAGTTGTCAATGGAATACAACCATCAGCTGCAAGCATTCTAGCTGGGATTACTGGGCCTTGTGATGCTGTAGAAAGTATTTTAGATAAATACTTACTAGAGGATGATGCCCTTTATCTGCATCCAGGTGGGTAATACAACGCTAAACCTGGAGACCCTATAATGTGCTGTTTCAAACCTGTTTTCTTTAGTGTCAGTAGCAGGACCATGAGAATTATCAGTTAAATGATGGTGGCATATGGTGTGTAGGTTTAATAGTAAGTGAAGACAGTGTAAAAATAGTAATGTCTTATAAGTGTGATAGTTCTGTAGATTAAGCTTGTGTGTAGTTTAAACTCACCATTGCATTGTTAAGCTGTCTTCTATTTAGTGTGGTCAGGATTGGAATGAGTCTGACAGGATGTGGGAACTGAGTTTAGAATTTGGGATGCCTCATGTGGAAGCAGTTAGAAAGGCTCAAAGTATTCTCTCCTTGCATTTATAGATCTCTTTCAATTTTTCAGAGAAGAGTCTTTGACTTCCTAAGTGGGAAAAGTAAAGTCTCCCACCTCCAGCAGAGTGGTGTCTTCTAGATCCTAACTGCTGTAAGGTCTTCCTGGAGCCTTCTCTTCTCCAGATGAACAATTCGAACTTTCTCAGCTTGTCCTCATAGCAGAGGTGCTCCAGCCCTTTGATCATCTTCGTGACCCTCCTCTGGACCCACTCCAACAGTTCCATATCCTTCTTAGGTTGGGGATTCCAGAACTGGACACAGTAGTCCAGGTGGGGTCTCACAAGAGCTGAGTAGAGGGGCAGAATTCCCTCCCTCTCCCTGCTGGCAATGCTTCTTTGGATGCAGCTCAGAACATGGTTGGCCTTCTGGGCTGTGAGCGCACATTGCCAGCTCATATGGAGCTTCTCATCAACTGGCACCCCCAAGTCATTCTCACAGGGCTGCTCTCAATCACATCATCCCCCAACCTGTATTGAAAAGGCAGATTGCCCTGACCCAGGGATAGGACCTTGCACTTGGCCTTGTTGAACCTCATGATATTCACACAGGCCCATTTCTGCAGCCTTAATTGATTTACTATTCTAGAGACCAATACTGCTGGGAAATGTCTTCTGCAAGATAGTGTGTAAATAAAAGAAGCGTTTTTCTGGAAATAGTTATCTTCTGCCTGGTGTGTAGCTAGGCTAGGGAATAGCTCAGTTTATATTGGTATAGATGCTGGCACAGAGAACTCAATGCATGCTGTAGAAACAGTAATTACCAAAAGGCTTGTTTGAAACTTCTTGTTTCTTCCATTGTGGCTTCTGCTTTGGGAAGTGGTTGTTTCTGCATAGGCATAGAAATGGAATTCACTTTCCATATTGTAGTTTTCATGTAGTATGTGGGAGTTTATGATTATCATTGCTTAAAGTTCAGTGATTTGTTAGTTCTTGGAAACAGACACTGGTAGATGTTTGTTTCCCACCCCCTCTCAAGTTGCTTGTCTTTACCCCTGCGTTTTTTTTGATGGTGGAGAACTAAAGGAATATTCGTTACTTCACTTTTTCACTATTAAAAGAGTGAACAGGCCACACAGATAATTCTGGTTCCATCAAGCATGTTTGAATGACCAAGAAAAGATCTGTTTAAAAATAGCTCTGAGACAATCAGGTTATCTAATAGTTCAACTAAATTAAGAAATCAAATGATCAGACATTTTTTATTGTGAAACATTATTTTGTATTTGAACTACTTCTCTGATCCTGCAAATAGAGCTAATTTTATTAATAAATAGATAATTAACAGGATTAGAATTTATAGTGTTAGTTATATAGCAATGTGGAAAGTAAGAAGAGGGGAAAAATGAAAGGAGAATTAATAGATGCCACTTATTTCAATATAGTGAAACTTTATTGGTATATGTAATTTCTGATAGTCTATTTTGAAGTGACACATAGGGTAATATTGATGGAAGGTTATCCTGCCCAGAAGGAAGAAGCATTCCCAGATATAATACCCTACTGAGCTTCCCTTTGCTCCTCTAAAAGCACAGACCTGTAGTGCACATCATCTAGGCAAAACTCCAAACTGATCCTAAAGTGTGATTAGGTGGTGGTCAGCAATGGTAGTCCAGAAACGCAATGTTGAATGTCACGCTAGTTTAGAAGGATGAGAATGTAGGTAACTTTGCAATTGAGGAAATGATACCCTGGATGGCTTCTGCTTGATGTTATTTTAGGCTACTCACATTCTGAACTAAAATCTGTTTTTTTTCGTACTGTCATGACTTATCTGGGAGGTTAGTATATGAGAAATCCTGTATTGTCTTCAGAGTGTACTTCATAAGGAACAG
This sequence comes from Tapera naevia, assembly GCA_033556795.1. Taxonomy (NCBI): domain Eukaryota; kingdom Metazoa; phylum Chordata; class Aves; order Cuculiformes; family Neomorphidae; genus Tapera; species Tapera naevia. Next base: position 1,850,285 of record JAUMJJ010000353.1, read on the forward strand.
GCTGCCCAGCGAAGTGGTGGAGTCTCCATCCCTGGAAGGGGTCAGAAAATGTGTAGACATTACATTTCGGGCTATGGTTTAACAGGCATTTTGGTGTTGGGCAGGCAGGACTTCATGATCTTGGAGGTCTTCTCCAACCTTAACGATTCTATGATTATGTGATAAAGAAATTGTTGGAGATGGTAATTGCTCCCCAGTTTTATTTGAAACTTACATGAGTACATCTGGAAAAATCTAGCTCTAAAGTAACTTTTTTTGCACTTCTGAGGTAAAAGCGCTGTATAGATTGAGTTATTTTTTCAGAAAACCGATGTTTTCACCAGGAAAAAGTAATTTTACCCCCAGTAGGTGCTGATACAGACATTATTGGATACTTCAATTCATCACAGAGACAGAACTATAGACTTGCTGCAAGTCTTCTATCAAATATTAGAGAAAGGAGGAGAGCTATTCCAAAGTATCCAGGATGTCTTGTCATTTAGCTTTAGTTTAGATGCACTTGAAGAAAGTGTGATCCATCCTCAGTAGCTCTAGACAACTCGGTCACCGGGAAGATTGAAACATGGAGTTAAAATCTCTATAACACCTTGAGCAATGTATTACAACCAAAGTGAGTAGAACTTCTTGAAGTACTTGAATGAAGTTCTTCAAATTTTACCCATGCTGCTCTTAATTTGTTCTGCTTGTTCATTTGTAACTTCTGCTCAGAAGAGCCACCCAGGGTGGCTTAGTCTTTTTTTTTCACCCCTAGTAAAATGCGTTGTGTGAGCTTTTAGCTTTCTGTCCTTGGCTCCTCATCCTCATGAACTTTTGTGTTACCCAAAGACAGTTTTACTGAGCTAGTAGAGACACTAACTTAAAGAAGAATAATTCTTTTGTCCCTGCATGACGTTATAAATAACTAGCTACCTATCATACCATACCTTTCGATCTGGGTGTGGATAGCTACACTGTTAGCTGCTGCGTGTTCTTCGGCAACTTCAATGCTCGGGCACATCTGTGGTGAACTGTTTCTTCATTTTTAGCAGGAGAATCTGTCCTCATAAAATACGTCCATACTGAAACTGTAATATGGCCACTGGTTGGCTTGGCACTAAGCCCCAGGAGTTACAAGGAATTGCTGAAGCTTAACCTTGCCCATCCACCAGCCACATCTCTAAATTTCATAACCTTCTTGTAGATACCTCTAATGCATCACTGGGGGAGAATACTGGCTTTGAAGCTTTATTAGCACTGTGGCAACTATAATAGAGATAGTTTGATTGTGAAATACTGCTTGCTTTAGAAAATAGTCAGCATGAGTCACTTACTAGGTTTTAAGCGTAGGCATGGCTTTTTTCTTTGAATTTTCCATCTTAATGTACAGTTGTTTCAAAATATTTATTACTGTAGTATCATACTATTTAATGTGCAGGTGAAAACTGAAATATTTTGTACAGGCTTCAGCTATCCTAAACTAATTAGATTTGATCAACTTTACAGTGTGGCACTTGTCTTTGTTGTTTTTCTGTTAGCACAAATGGAAACTAACTACAGAAGGTCAGCTCTGTCATTAGTATGGTGTGTATTCTGAGAGACTGGCCATATTTTTTTAGATGAAGACTCTTAACACAGATGTAGTCAGCTCATCAGAGTTACTTTTGGTGTAACAAATTGGTGACATGACTGTAGTATTTCTTCAATTTTGTGATTGTGCAGAACAATTGTTCTACAACTTCCCTGATCTATATTTGCACGTGTTTATACAAAATCTAAGAGAATACCAAATTAAATTCTGAAGCAAGGTAATGATTGCCACAGGTATTAATTTCTATAATGTCAGCATTTTAAAACACTTCAGTTATGTTGTTTCTGAACCAATCTCTTGGTTTTGTACCAACAAAATACAGTATATTTCATATGAAAATTAGCAGTAGCAGGATTTGCATCAAAGAATGTAGTGTTGTAATTTGGACAAGATCATTCAATGAGTAGTTCTTCATAGTCGTGCATGTAACTCTACCAGTTTAAGTATTTTTTATTAAATATTTTTGCCTTTTTGAGCTTTAGTTGAACCAGTAATTGGCTCACCTAAATTTCATTTACATTACTTAAAAGTTGGCAGTGAAAGTAAAGTAAGCTGGTAGTTGTTCTTGTCTCTTCTACTTCACAGTGCTGTGAAGTAAAATAGTTGTTTTTTTTCCTTAAGAAACATCAGTGTCTTCTGGAGGAATGGGAACAAAGATATAGTCAAAGTCAGCATTTTAGATTTATGCATTTAAGTCTAACCTTGTTTTCTGGCTTAAATCTTGTAAATTTATCTACTCGAATCAAAAGCAGCTCAATAATACTGCTTAAGAAAAATGTCCTAAGATATGGTCTAATTCTTGTACGTTGTAAATATTTTCTATAGATAAAATTTGCAGGGTCTGCAAATCATTTGCACAAAAGTGTTGATCAGAAGTACTTTGCTTAGTGCTCTTGTAATTAAGGCCCAAAGCCAATTTACCGTCTTGTTTTATTCTCTTTAGACAGTTCAACCTTCGAATGAAGAGAGATACATCTCTTTTTAGTGATGACTTTAAAGTAGAAATATCCAACCAAGTAATTGATTATGATACCTCCCATATTTACACTGGACACATTTATGGTAAGTAAAACTTTGAAATAGATCAAAATGTAGTCATTTTAAACAGGAGTTTCTGTTAATATGTGCAATAAATTAACACTGTTATTAGGTTGCTATCATTAATAAACATTCATTATGCACCTACCCATATTGAACCTCCGTCTGGTTTTATTCTCATGTAAGCCACACTTAGCAAATTAGTATTTTACCTAGTAATTTTGATATCTGTAGAACTTAATTCATTTAACTCTGTGAACATGCTCTTCATAGAAGTCTTTAAAAAAAGAAAAGGAAAAATCTGTCTGCATTAAAAAAAATCAGGTACTCAGCTTAAATTAATTTAAAAATATAAAGATGCCATCATTAAAGGTTATCATACCCAATTTCAGTAAATACAAAAGATAAAATTGATTATAAGAAGGCCAATGGCATCTTGGCCTGTATCAGAAACAGTGTGGCCAGCAGGACAAAGGAGGTGATTGTGCCCCTGCACTCAGCGCTGGTGAGGCCACACCTTGAGTACTGTGTGCAGTTCTGGGCCCCTCAGTACAAGAAGGACATTGAGGTGTTGGAGTGCATCCAGAGAAGGGCAACGAGGCTGGGGAAGAGGCTGGAGAATAAGTCCTATGAGGAATGGCTGAGGGAACTGGGGTTGTTTAGTTTGGAGAAGAGGAGGCTGAGGGGAGACCTCATCACTGTCTATGGGTGCCTGAAAGGAGGCTGTGGCAGAGTGAGTGTTGAGCTCTTTTCACAAGTGACAGGATAAGGGGAAATGGCCATAAGTTGCACCAGGGGTGGTTCAGACTGGATATTAGGAAGAATTTCTTTACTGAAAGGGTGGTTAGGCACTGGAACAGCTGCCCAGGGAGGTGGTTGAGTCACTATCCCTGGAGGTATTTAAAAAAAGTATAGATGAGTTTTTAAGGGATATGATTTAGCGGATGAGGGGTGCGGTTGGACTCGATCTCAAAGGTCTTTTCTAACCGGAAGATTCTATGATTCTATAAAGGAAGAAGAATTAAGAAATTAAAAGCAGATGAAAAGAAGAGAAGGATTAAGGCTTACTCTGTCCCTCTTTATACAGTCTGTTTAGTACCTTGAGTAGAGTGAGTGCTTGAGATTTGCATGGGACTGAAAGCTTTTAGAAAAGTATACAAAAACTAATGCACTTTTTCCCTTAACAGGTGAACAGGGAAGCCTTACCCATGGGTCTGTTATTGATGGAAAATTTGAAGGATTCATCCAGACTCACAGTGGGACCTTTTATATTGAGCCAGCAGAGAGATATATTAAGGACAGAACTCTACCATTCCACTCTGTCATTTATCATGAAGATGATATCAGTGAGTACCTCCTTTTTGTGCAACAGATGAAATAATTTTTTTTAATGTCAAAAGCTGAGTCATTTTTAAGCATCAAATGAGAGTTCATTTTGCATATGAAACTGTGAATCATGCTCTCCTGAAGGGATTCATATACAGTTACAGTGTGAGAGAAATGTATAGCAAGCCAAAGTGGGTCTTCCTTATTTTGCCATATTAAAAAGTCCTTAGTGGTCAGGTTTCAGAGTGTAAGCAGTGTATTTTCAACTCAATGGATACATGCTTCTTTTGAAAAATGCATTCTTAAAATTATCTATACTGATCTTCCCTGTGATATGCAAAATAAAAGATAGTTAATGTTAAGGTCGCTAAGCGTTTACCTACATCTAGTGAAGGTGGTATTTGTGGGAAATAAAAGCTTCAGTTGCATGCATAGGTTATAGATGCCTTCAGAGAGATCTTTAGAAGGTGTTGGTGGCACCCAGTATGTCCCGTTTTACACAGCAGCTGGAGGAAGTGTACTTGAATTTGAAGAGTATAGTCCCAGAAATCTAGCTTTAGTCATAAATGACCAGAAGGATGAGAAGGTACCACGGTAATACTTTTATGTCTCCAGAACTGATGCATCAGAGTTCTGCTGCACTCTACCTGCCTTTTTAATGGATGAGCAGTCTTCAGCTGTAGTAAAAATGTTTTCTTTGATGCTTAGGTAACTTGCTGAACCCCAAAACTACTGCAATAAATTTATGATTCCAAGTCTCAATCCTTCCAAGCAGATGTTGGCAGAAAGTGACTTTAAGAATGCCTTTTGTTTAATGAAGCTAACAAGTTGTGTGTTGCAAGCTAACTGTATTTAGGACTTCAGTCTAGTTTAAATATCAATTAAAACTATAACTGCATTTAAAAGTTTCTCTTCAGTCTGTGTGTAGCTCCTAGCGCACCTAAGTTTGAAATATCAAATGAAGAGTCTTGGGTTAGATCACTAGAAATTACTTGAACCACTCTTATGATGATATATGTATAAATCGTTTTCAAAGTATGTCATAATGAGACTATTGTGAAAAGAAGTGTAAATAAAAGGAGGACAGATGAAGAGAACCTCTGTAAATTGGCTTTATATATTATAATTTCTACTATAAGCCAGTGAAGAACAGGATTATTGCATAATTCTCTAGTTACTTCTCTTGCATGAATGCAGTGAAGAGAAATGATCCTTCTCTGCTAAAAACTTAGCAAATTTTGTTTGTTCTAGTTGAATAAAGCTTCTGAAATACAGCTGTATTTTATGTTCAGTGGCAGTATGTCTACTGTCTTCAAAGTATGTTAAAATTGCTGTGAACTAGCAGATCCGTTTGTCATTCCTGTTACTCCATTCTGTAAATATGATTACTAACCCAAAATCAAATAGGAGTTGCATAATTTTAAAGAGCTTCTGAATGAATGCGCTTCCTGAATTTTATGTACATTGTGAGCTATGCTTGTTTTCTGACTGACTAAATTTATGTCTTCCTGGGGCTTACAAGACTCATATTTGAGAATAAAACAACTTTATAGGATGGTGTTCCCTATAGCGCTTTTGATTCTCAAAGAGAATTGGGTTGTTCAAACCACAACAGGCAGTAAAGTGATTTGTCCAGTTTCCAAGGGGTAAGACAAGCAGGAAAATTGTCTCATGTCCCAGTTCCTTATGCTGTAAATAGTGGGTGTCTAAAAATACTCTTCACTGTTATCAACTAATGACAGAAATAGAATTGATCCTTAAAGAAGCAGGTAGTTTGATTTTATGAATGTTATTTTTGCTGTTTTGTAGAAGTGAGCTATGTTGGAGAAGGAAATGGATTGCTTGAGAGCTGGAAAAAGCTACTGATTAAACTGTTTCATATTAATGTCTTATTAAAGTGAATGAGAGCAGGATATATATTTTTTGATTATTCAGATGATAGTATATTGGCTTACACTGTTTTTCCTCCTGAATCTAGTGCATGGAAACCGTCAGTTAGAAACAAAATCAGATTATCAGAGGGGATTGTCTAAATCTATTCCAGAGAACCACAATAACGCAGCAATACAATATGGCTTTCAAATCACCATGTGAGTGAATGTTGCTGCTTGCTCAGCATTGTTGATGTTACTCCATCCTGGAGCCAAGTCTAAGCAGCACTATCTGAAAATGTGCCCCTCTGTCGGTTGCTGTCAATGCAGAGTCCGATGTGCATGCATTCTGATTGTGTAGTTTAAGTTTTTTTTGTTGCTATCCTGGATGCCTCTAGATTTTTGTGGTCTGAAATACACAACTGCTTCTGCTACTTTCTGAAGAGTGCTTTAAAGGCTAAAATTTTGTTGCCTTTTTGACAGCTATGTTTTCATTGAACTGCAACTCCAAAAAACCCCAACAACAACAAGCTAAGCTTTACAGTAGCTTGAAAATAAAACCACGCATGCAAATCTGTTATTTCTTTAATCTAAAGCTATCTTTTGTGAAACAGAGTCAAATCTCTAGTGTCTTATGCAGGACAAAAGCAACAGAAATGCTCGTGTTTCTAACTCAGGAGAGGCTGGGGAAGAATTTTTTCATTTGGGCTATTTTCTGGTCACCCATGTTTCAGCCTTTTGAAACAATATGCTTTTTAGTACTCTTCAGAAATCACAATGCAAGATATGATTAGCATCTCGATGGGTTCTTATTCAGTAGTTAAACAAAAGAATTTTTTATAAATGGGGATTATATTGTCAATTTTATAAGGGAGCTTTTGTCTATTACAGCGGATATAGTGACCAGTGGAAGGCAGTTTTCTATTCATGACTCAAAGCACAAGTTGAATGATTTCAGTTTCTAAACCACTCTTGATGGAAGTGTGTTATTATATAGTGCTAAAAAGATGCCAATTGCTCTTTTCATTAAAATATTTTTGAAACTTTTCTTTAAGGAGTAGGATTACGTTGGAATTATATTTACATTATTTAAATCATATATGCTTCAAGTGTATCCCTGAGTTCATACTGTAAAATACAAAATCAGTATTTTCTCAGATCAAGAGTAGGCAGGAAAATCCTGTTCAAACTTTCAGGAAAATGAATGTTGTCTTGTCTTTATGGTCTTGGAATAACTGTACAATTTGGAACAGAAAGTAAAGTATTTCATAATTTTGCAAAGCCCTATATGCTGGATGAAATAACCATTGCGAACTATTTATAATCACTGAGAACTTGTTTGGTTTTTTGTTTTTTTTGTATTGTGGTTGTCTATTTCATAATGAAGGTCTGCTACTCGGTTGTCATGGGAGCACAGTGTGACAAAGGCCCTAGAAGGAAATCTATGATAGGAATTTGTTTTTGTATCTGCCTAAATTCAAGTTTTGCTCTGACTCTATTGCTAATGCTAGTATTGGGTAAATTTCTATGGCTTAAGAACTAAATTTTAATAATTTTTAAGGGAAATTTGATGTCCTATTCTTGCCCCAGATGACTAAATCCAGTATGCATTAAGTAGTTAACCTAAAAGCTTAACAGATCATACTGTTTACTGGTAAGTAGAAGAAAAACAATCATATGATCAGGAATCTCTTTGTGGTAGGTAGTGCCTTTTTTAAAAGGATAAATATTCTTGTTTTGAGCATCTGTAGTTGTATATATCATTAATAATTATATGTCATCTAGTTAGAATAAGATATGGTTGTCAAAGTATGAAATGACAGCATTTTTGTTGGGGTTTTTTTTAGGTTTGTTATTGTTATCACTATTGTTTACTTTTTTTTAACATTCTGTCAAATGTACAGAAATTGAAAATGGAAAATGGGAAACTGGAAGAATAAAGTGTTTGTTTTGCCTGAGGATTTTCTCTAGTTAGAAAATCGATTCTGTAGTTAAACTCTTCCTTTATGGAAAGTAGGCTTCTAGTTTTCGACAACTGTGCATTCGATGTAAACATACATTTCATAAAGGCGTGTGCTTTCTCCTGATGAATTCACAGGGTTGTGGTAGGAATAGGCTAAGAAGCTCTTGATCTCAAATTGCTGAGAAGGCTGTACCTCTCCAAGCATTTAAAAGCATTACAAGAACATGGAGTTGACTTCTGTACTGTGGGTCAAAGCTGACCCAAGTCATTTGACACCATGTAGTTCTTGCTTAGCTCCAGAAATGGAGCTGCTGCAGGGGACAGTGGAAATAAGAAGCCTCAAAAGATGAAGAGGGTCCAGTGCCTTCACAGTTTGGGGGTAGTGCAGCATTTATGAGAAGAAAGTTTTGAATGCAACTTTCGCTGTTAAGCTAGATGTGGTTCTGATGTAAATTGTCCTGTATTACCTGCCTCCTGTGTCTAGCCGGGGATGGATCCGAATAGCTCTATGGGCGATTTGTTTTGTCCAGAACAAGCAAAACTTTGGCAATTGCTGTTGCAGACTGTTTCATGTTCAGTTCTTTGATTTCGACTGTCATGCTTTTAAAGTGTTTCTTACTAGATTATCGCTTTCAGTGTAAGAATTATTTGTTTGAATTGCGGGCAGTCAGTATTAATGTTTTAAGAGATTTCCTAACCTCTTTGTGAAACAAGGTAGAGGAATTACTGCTAATTTTTGTGGTGCGCTTGAGAGCATTTCTTTCTACTACTGTTCTGTCAGTTATCATAATGCCACAGAGTATGAATAGAAATGTAACAGCATAAACCGGCACTTTGTGCTGTGCAAAATATGCTGTGCAGTCATGTTTCCAGTTAATTTCTGTGGATTCCTGCACTTGCCACTTAACAGGAGCTGATATAAAGTTACAGTGGTTTTACATAGATGGAGCATGCTGATGATGAGGCAGTGTTGTCGATTAGGCCTGCCCTTGCGTCATGTTGCTTTTGTCACAGAGATAAGCGGTCAGGGATATCAAATCGGGTAGTTGGTCGTAGTGGGTTTAGATTAAATACAGTAGAATTTGTCTAATATTATGGTGGAAGGAAAAAGGTGATGGAGATGAAGGAAGTATTTTATCTATCTATAATCCTCTGCTCTTACCTGCAATCTAGTGATAATAAACAGGATCCCAAAAAGTACGTATGACCTCAGCAGTGAGTGGGAGGTGCTTTTTGTTTAATATTGATTGTAGCAAAGCCAGTGTTCCACTACATTGCAAGTGAAATTGGGTGAGGTGGCTTACAGGAAGATATTTTTCTCTCTCTTCATTTGTCTGGCACTGTACTAGGGCTAACTGTACTGGGAGGAATATGATGAGACAGCAATTCAAAAATGGTATTTCTGTGGTGTTACAAATTGAAATGTGGGAAGCCAATGTGCAGAAAATCATTAAGTAAACTTACAAGGTGCTAATAACAGTAATTAGTCAACATTTCTGCAAAACAGTGAAAATACCAGTTCCTTTAGAAGTCTAGGTTTCATGTTCACCTCTCAAACAGTCTTTTCCTTTCTCATTTAAGGAAACAACCTTATTAGAATCCAAATAAATTACCTTCCACACAATATCAAAGTTTTGCTAATAAACTTGTTGGCAAACTCTAGACAAAACAGAGTAGGCATGAAGCTGACCAGAGAAAATGTGATCTTGTGTTTTGGATCAGCTTCTCTTAAAATTCAGACTGGAAGTATGTTTTGAAATACAATGCTGTACACTGGATACCTTTACAGTAGATAGAAGTTAATTTGCTAGTGAGGTAATGAATAACTGTTTACACCAAACTATAATCTTTTGGTTACTTACTGTAACTTGCTTGGCAAATGAATGTGTTTATTAAATCTGATTCTTTTCCACTAAGCAAAGTCTAAAATTGCAGTAAAATAATTTGTACCTAGAAAAGAACCCAATTTGAAAAAACAAGTTTACTATGTTTAAATTAGCCTCATTTATCATTAAGTAGTTTTTAAAGAACTAGTGTTAAACATGACCACTTTAAATATTTGTAAATATATGTATGATTGGGTCGAATGAAAGTTGGAAGACTTCTTTTATTTCTTAATCAGTCCTTTTAAGCTTATCGGTGGGCTCATTGAATCCAGTCCTCGAGTATTTTTGAAGCATGAGCTCTTATTAAATGGTTTGTTTTTTTCAGAACTCAACTCTAGCTGTATGCAAAGGATAGGATTTTTTTTTTGTTATTCCTGTTAATTTTCACCTAACTTTTAATGATCGAAATAGGAAGTTTAGAGCTTAATGGTACAGGGAGAAAATCTGAAGTTGGGCTTGTGCATTGGAGCAGTTTAGCAATATCATACAGTACGACTGCACGAAACAGATAAGAGAATCAAAGATTTTTTTAATTATAAGCAACTGTCAGGTGGAGCTGTACCAGAGTGCATTTACTGAGCTGCAGCTACTAGCATGCTTTGACTCCACAGAACCAGACTAGTTCAGGGTAAAATAAATTCATAAAATGTGAACATCAGGTCCTCAGTACAATCTCTTAGGTTTTATAAGCCTGCTCCCATGTATCTATTCCATTTAGTCTGTGATTCTGGATCTTCACACTTACTTCAAAAAACCAAAACCAACTAAAACAAAGCACAGCCCCAGACAAACAAAATCGCCAACCTACCAACAATTGTCAAAAAACAAATCTTAATAAAGTTTACACCTTTCTGACAAAACCTTCATGTGCGTTCAGATGATGGTAAAACTGTGCTTTGCCCCACAGAAACCGATTCCTTAAGTATTTACGTATGTGACTCCAATAATCTGTATTCCATAGTCTCTTCCTGTGGCACCAGTTTATAATGGAGTTATTGGAGTCCAATCTGCAGAGAAACCGAAGGGGCAAGACCTCTTCCCATCAGTACCTCTCATCTCCAGAGGAAGCTTCTGCAAGTACAGGTTGCTTACAGATCTCCATTAGGCACCAACAGTTAAAACCTAACAATATATGTCTGAAGCACATTCATGTGTGCAATGAGATCTGCAAGTATTGAAAGAATTATCCGTGTTAAGCAACCTGCTGTGTGATATTCTTACTGAGCTAGTTTGGATCTCCAGCATGTTTAACTGATGTGCACCCAGGAAGTACTACGCTTCTGTTGTTAAAATGTGAACAGTCAGATGGAGTAAGGAGGTGTTGAAGATGTTTCTTTTCAGTCTTGTTTTGCTTTGTCTGTAAATTTAAATTATATCTGAAAATTTTAGTCTGTAGTTCTGTTAAGTGTTACAGCTGCAGACATTCATTCGTCTCTTGTCCCTAATTGTAATTTTTACTTTCCAGAATGGAAATTCAGCTTGTTGATAAAATTATTAGCAGACTCAATTCTAGAATTGTAGCGTTGAGTTTGAAACAAATGATGGTTAGAGTTTCAGTTCTTATGTATTGGTAGTTAAGTTGTGTAATATAAGAATTTTTGGAAATTGTATGGAAGATGAGTGAAGTAATGAAATCCTCTGAGAATGTTAGCAAGATTTCTTAGTTTTATTTTGCCAAGTAAAATGAAAAAACCTAAGACCTAAACAGTCTTTAGTATTACCTGATCTCTAATAATATTCAATTGTGAGTTAATTTTTAAGGCTGCTGTTAGTTCAAGCTAATATGTACATATTAAATACTAGCTCTCCTTCTTATGTTAAAGTTGCTCATTATATTTTCTTTTGCTGTGTATAAACAAACCATGTTAAGAACGAGTTGTCAGTTTTTTGCTTGTAAAATGAAGAATGTGTCTTAGAAATATTTAATAAAAAAAAGACAAATGCATAAGGCTTGAATCTTAAAATACTTCCCTAAAACAATGTGAGCAATAGTAAATACAAACTGAATAAATTGCAGTGATACAGCCTTATTTTGCACCTGTACTTTGAATTTGAAAACTCAACCTGGCCTTCCTCTTTTTAGAATATCCACATAAATATGGACCACAAGGAGGTTGTGCAGATCATTCAGTATTTGAAAGAATGCAGAAGTACCAGATGACTGGTATAGAAGAACCGGCAACAGAGGTATTTATAACACAGGCAAATTGATCATGTGGACTAGAAATTATTTTAAACTTCCTGCTTCTTGTACACTTGCCTCTTTTACTTTTGTTCAACCATCATCCCGCTACATTGTGAGGTATTTAAATTAGTGCTAGAGCTTTCTTCTTAATATTTTTATAAATTCTTTTTTCTCATTGTTCTACAGCATAGATGTGCTCGTTCATCATTTTAACGAACCCTATGTGGTCCCAAATTCTTCAGCAACTGGAATTTTAGATAGGTGTGAAAATCAAACTTGAGATGAGTTTACCTTATTACGGTTGAGAAAGAAGAGTTTCAAGATCCCTTGATCTTTAAATAATCTATTTGCCCTTGAAGAGTACTAAATTTTAGATTTTCAAGTTAAATTAGTATAACACACTTGTAATATCTGAGTGCTTTCAGTGATAAATGAAGTGATATGAGTGGGAAGGGTCTTACTAGCAATATTGAAAGACTGAAGTGTCTACAGTGTGCTAAAGATTGCCTATAATAGGAGGTAAGTAGTCTATAGAGGGACTTGTATACATGTTTAGAATCCTGCAGTTGGTTTTTTGCCTTCATGTTTGCACAACTTGTTATGAAATTAGATTTTTTTCAACACTTCCTGATGGTAATTTATTAATTTCTCTTAGTGTTAGCTGTGTCCTGAGCTGTTTTAAGTTTTGACATAATTTTGTGATGTCAGTTGAGCATATGCCAACAAAACTACACAATATGGCTTGTTAAATAGCATCCGCAACCTAGAGATTATTTATATTGTGACTCCAGATTGATTCAGTACTGGGAATGATAACATGCTTTCCCAAATGCTTACGTGTAAAACTTCATGGAGAGAGTAGTCCATCAATTAGTGAACAGCATAAGGCAAGTGTGTTAGCAGATACTGCTCTGACTAATGAGCATCTTTTAACTTCGTGTTTAGAGCACCATTTGTTCCATGCTGAAGTGCTTGGTATTTCTGTTTACCAGGATAGCTGACTAAGGTAATTACAATGTGAAATTACCTGTGTTAGGGAAGGTGTGTTAAGGTCCCATAGTGGTGCTTTTTCTAATCTACACTGTTTGTCTATTTTAGAAAAGGATCATCAAAAAGAAAATTTCAAAGATTACATGAATGAGAAAATCTATTTCACACTGCCTTTTCACAGTATCACAGTATCATAAGGTTGGAAAGGACAAGATAGAGTCCAACCTATAACCCAACACTAACACCAACACTAACACCAACACCAACCATCATCTAAACCATGGCACTCAGTGCCTCATCCAGTCTCCCCTTAAACACCTCCAGGGTCGGCGACTCCACCCCCTCCCTGGGCAGCCCATTCCAATGGCCAATCACCCTTTCAGTGAAGAACTTTTTCCTAATATCAAGCCTAAACTTTCCCTGGCGAAGCTTGAGTCCATGCCCTCTGGTTCTGCCACTGGCCACCTGAGAGAAGAGACCAATCCCTGCCCGACTACAACCTCCTTTTAGGTAGTTGTAGAGAGCAGTGAGGTCTCCCCTCAGCCTCCTATTCTTCAGACTAAACAGCCCCAACTCCATCAGTCACTCCTCATAGGGTTGCCCTCCTCTGGACACACTCCAGCATCCTGACATCTTTCCCAAACTGGGGGGCCCAGAACTGGACACAGTATTCAAGGTGAAGCCTGACCAGTGCCGAGTACAGGGGGACGATAACTTCTCTGGTCTTGCTCACCACACTATTCCTGATGCAGGCCAGGATGCCATTGGCTTTGTAATACAAAATGAAGTGTACGGAAGGATTTGGCTGAGATATTAAAAATAGATGACGTACTTGAAAACTGGCTGTAACATCCTTAGTTTAATTCAAGATTCATGAAATTTGTGGGTTAAAGAAAAAGAATGAAAATCTGTTTGTGTTAGTGGAGTACGTTTAGAAAAATCCATCATTGTTATTAGGTAATCCGTTGGAGCATGTAGATGTGCAAAATCAATATATTTATTTCCTGTGTATGTGTAGAAGCCTTTTGAAGAGCCTAAGAACAATGGTCCACAAGTTTTAAGAAAAAAGCGTGCCACTCAGGCTGAGAAAAATACTTGTCAGCTGTATATTCAGACTGATCATCTGTTCTACAAGCATTATGGAACAAGGGAAGCTGTAATTGCACAGGTATTTCCAATCCCTTTCTTTTAAATTATCTACTTTAAATTTATTTGTGCATTTCCGATAAATTTAATGTAATTGTGTATGATTGCTTATTTATTTCAGGATGTCTTATTTAATTGGTTACAGTGATCTTGACACTATTGAAACAGCTTTTTTATTTCACTAAAAAGGCACTGTATACCTGTGACAAAAGTTCTGGGCACTTGCGCTTCCTTTAGTTGACAATGACAGCTGTGGTTTGTGTAGCACCTCTGAGCAAGACTTGCACTCTGACTTTTCTCTATTCTTAGTTAGGAAAGTAATACTTCCTGAAGAGTTCTGTTCTGTTTGACAGTCTGCCAAGCCTCTGTGTTAGCACTTGCATAGCCTTCCATTTGAAATTTTCGTTCAAAAAGGCTGTGAACTAATGATGCTGAGAACTGCTCCTGCAGTGTGTGATGTAGTGGAAGGTTAAAAATGCAGTGGTGACTAAAGGCAGATGCTCTGTGTTTATCAATATGCTGTTAACTGGAAAACTTTGTTTTTGCTGATCGTTTACTAAAAATAGAACTACCATGTAAATGTAGTTCTCTTGAAGTCTGAAGTTTCACTGCCACTTGCAAATCTATTTAATTGTCAAAGTGTACATGCAAAATTCAATTTGAGTCACATTTTTGAAAGCTCTGAAGTCACTTTCAACATTGGGTTTTCAGTGAGTTAGCATTTCTGTGTGCTTTTGGAAAAGGTACATTAGCACCTTTTTTTTACCAGAAATTAAAGAATAATGCTGTAACAAGTAAATTTTTTCAAAAAAAAAGCAATACAGTGCTTTGAATACCATTTTAACTACAGTGCTGTCTCATCATGGCAATCAATTGAACTACTACCACGAACAGGCATCTGAATAGCTGTTAGAATTATGTGTGTGAAAAAAAGCAAAGCTGTGAAATGATTTATTTCCATTACTTGTCATCAGCACTTGATTAAAAAGACCTGTTAGAGTTGATATGGCACAATATCTTAGATGTAAAAATACAGGCCTTGCAGTTGTTGCTGTTTAAGATTAGCTATGGTGTGTAGTACATAGGTTTTTGAACTGCAGATACTTTTATTTTTGACAGATATCCAGCCATGTTAAAGCGATTGACACAATTTACCAGTCAACAGATTTCTCAGGAATCCGTAACATCAGCTTCATGGTGAAACGAATAAGAGTAAGTTTTATTGGAAGTACTTTTGGCTTTGCTTATATTGCTTGGAGGCTGCAGTTTTTCAGAAGTCCTGTTGCTATTCACTTGTAACCATTTATTGTTAGTAATTTCGGAACACAAATATCTCTCTAGTAAATGGGTCCCTAACCCATTTATTTGGTTGGTTTTAGTGTTTATTGCCAAAGCCTGCACTTTTGTTCTTAAGCTGTAGTCAATTTTTATAGGAATCAGCTTATGTTTCAGCAGTGTTGACTGTGCAGTGAATTTGCTGTATTGCTGTCCAGGAACTTTAATACTAAAATAGATAACTGTTATTGAGATTAAAAGTGCCTTCTAAAAGTGATGATTTTAAATATAAACTTTTGGGTATTGATGGAAAGGATAAAGAAAGAAATGAGTGATGATTTACCACAGTCATGCAATTATTTATTGTAGAACTTTGTTTTCCAAATATTGGGGCATTAATTTGTCAAGGCCTATAAATCTTTAGCAACTTGTGTAACTGTGTAACATAACAAGATATTGACAACAGAAGGCTTCTTAGCTGATATTTGCAAGTGAAAATTAATCATGTCTTACAGCTTGTTTCAATTTACTTTTAGATTAACACAACTGTAGATGAGAAGGACTCTTCCAATCCCTTCAGATTTCCGAACATTGGTGTGGAAAAGTTTCTGGAGCTGAACTCAGAACAGAATCATGATGATTATTGCTTGGCCTATGTGTTTACAGACCGTGATTTTGATGATGGAGTCCTTGGTCTGGCTTGGGTTGGAGCCCCTTCAGGTAATTATAGCCAAACCTTCAGTGCTATGAGATAAAGTATTATAGGTACAAAGAAGAAATGTAGAAGCTGTCCTTCAAATTGACAGCAAACAGACAAATCTCATAACCAACTTCTCACAATTTTGCTTAGATATGGGTTGATTTTTCTGTTTGTTTTTAAATATCAACAGCATACCATGTGTCACTTCAATCAACCAGTCTTGCTGTCTTTCTGATGAGCAAGATGTGAATAATAATTTTTTTTTTTGTTAGAAAAAGGTGGCATTATTTGAATGGCTTTTTATTTATGACGGGTATGAGTGTCCACTGAAGCGAAAGGGGAAACAAGTATTTTTGTTGTGTTAAACAGAACTTAAAACTACACTGTTCAAGTTTTGTATATTGGTAGAATTTTGTTTTCTTTTTTTTTTTTAAAGAAGTGAATTCAGTGAGATCTTTTTCTGGGAGATGCGAGAAGAATTATTGTGCAACTTCTTGAACTGCTTCTCATTAGTTTCAATCTAGTTGTGTATTTTGGGTCTCAAATATGTGTCTTGAAAGAAAAAAAAAAGGTCTTTGTGTGTGCAGTGTTCTGAGATGTTTGTCCTGCATGTATTACTTTTATAGGATGTGTTATTTGTATGAAATTATATATTGGAAAGCTGTTAGTCTTTAAATTTGAGTAAATACAAATTCTTTAATTGTAACTCAGTGCAAATTTCAAATTGTAAAAACGTGAACAGAATTCAAAATCAGAAATTCAGAAGTAACAGTCTTCCCTTGTTTTCTTCTCTGGAGTGATTTCTTTGTAGTAAGGAATTAGGCTGAAGAGCAACAGGTTCTATGAGACTTGGCAAGAACCTTAATACTTTTGTGAGAACATCATCAAGAACTTGAACAAAATTCATTTGGGACAGAAACATTAAGCTATTCATGCGATGTAGCTATACATTATAACCTCACTTTTTTTACTGCTGGACTTTCCTCTAAAGCACATGTTGGTTGGTAGAGTGCTGGGACTATATGGAAATATGACAGTATGACAGTCTCTCAGAGTTTGATTTTAGGAGATTAAAACGCTCAAATAAATATTAGTGGAGTATTCAGAGAGGTCATGAATTCAGGGCTTGTCCATGCAGTGAAAGCCCCAAATAGCTTTTACTTAATTACTTTTTTACTAAACCAGCTAACTTCTTGTGTGAATGTATCCATTCAGTGCTGAGAGCATTAATGTGGATAAATCTAATCTACTTTCAAAGTTGGGTTAATATTAACTAAGCATAAGAACTCTTAGTCCGTAAGTGTCCACTGATAAGGCAAGCTGTTTCTCGTTGTACATGTCACTAGAAAAGTAACACAGTACTTCTTTTCTGAACTGATGAACTGTTATACTTCTGTCTAAATGTAGGGAGCTCTGGTGGAATATGTGAAAAGAGCAAACTGTATTCTGATGGTAAGAAGAAGTCTTTGAACACTGGAATCATCACTGTTCAGAATTATGGCTCTCATGTTCCTCCCAAGGTTTCTCACATCACTTTTGCTCATGAGGTTGGGCATAACTTTGGTTCCCCTGTGAGTATTACTGCTGGTCTTTTAACTTACTTTCAACCATTTTGAAATGCATGATTTGTAGATGGAGCTTTTACTTCTTATAAAAAAGGAAAATATAACCTTGACTGTATATGCATATGTGCATGCACATTGTATGCAAACAAAAACTAGGTTGCCAAACTAAGCCGCTTTTGAGTGCTTGACAACACTGGTGCAGCTGTGGATTTTGTGAATTGTTTATTCTGCTAGTTCAATCTCTTATAAAGGGACTATATTATTATTCCCTAAAAACTTCCCCGTTTTTTATTGATGACTAGGGTCGCACACATATTTCAAATGTATTTTAGTTTATCCTAGAGAGGAGGAAGAATGAATGCAAAATTGATTAAGATGACACTTCATTCAACAAGTGAAGGTAGAACTGGCTCTTTTTTATGTTCAATTATTTGTATGTACAAGTTTACTGAAGAAGATGTTGAGAGTGTTAAGATAGAAAGAACAATATTTTAGGGCAAAATTGTCTCTCAGTTGTTTAAGGACATGATTTGTTTGTGGCAAGCTGAAAGCAAAAGGCTTTTGGTTTTGCTGGAGGTGAGAACAAAGTTACCTGGTTTGGCATTCATTTTGAGTTCCTTTTTTGTTTTTAAACTGAAGAATATAAAATTACTGTTCTTGGAAGTGAAATGCAATCAAGATATGTCACTAATGATGAGTTCTTCCAAAATGGATGTTCCCATCCATTTTGGAAGAATGTTTTCTTCATGTGCCTTGAGAAAATCCCTAATGCTACTGCTCTGAGTGAGAATAAGCCGTCCAGGTATAACTGAAAATGTGAGCACATGAAACTGAAAAAACAGTACCACTGAGTGAAACTTCTGTTGGATCATCCTGGAAGATGTTTTTTTTTTTTAAATTTTACTCTAAGTTGCATTTGATCCAAGGAAATACACATTTTCGTGTGTGTGTTCTACCAAACTACAATAAATTATATAATTCTCACAGCAATGTTGAAAGTTTTAAAATTTACCTCCTGCTTTTGGATGCATAGATTGTGTTTCTGGGAAGCTGGATGTGTCAGAACACCATTAGAGTTACTTTTAACAACTTAATATGTTGTCTGCTAATTGCTGCTTCTGCTAATTGCTAGTATGCCAACCTGTAATGTGTTTTATTCATCATGCTGGATGTTGTGTAGATGTAGTCACTGGCTGACAGAAACAAACTTCTCTGTTCTGCAGATCTCTTTACACCTCCCTCAAAGCAAGCAAAAAGAATCAACTAATGTTTTGATCAGCTCCTCCTGCTTTTATTTCATAGAATACTTATTATCCTTTTCTGATCATAAAGCCAATCTTTTTAGGAAATGGCAACTTTTTCAAGTCGTTGTTTGTTTCAGGACGTGCACTTGGGGGTTATACATGACCAAGAATGCAAATAAGCTAAAACTGAAGAAATTAGATACTTGCTACTGCTGTCTGGGAGTAAAATAAACAAAAAAAAATCCCAAAAAACAAACCAACAAACCTTTTTCTGTCAATTTTTTGTATCCTAAGAAACTTCAGAGTATAAGACAGTGTTTTGTTTTCGTGAAGCTTTTATTCTCACTATGTTACAGTTACCACATCAGCTTGCTTCTGCACATGGATGAAAATAATAGCAAGAAATTAGAAAAGCTGTCTTGATAGAAATAGTTTTAAAATATTTGTTTTGCAGCATGATTCTGGAATGGAGTGCACTCCAGGAGAGTCCAAGAACTTGGGACAGAAAGAAAATGGCAATTACATCATGTATGCAAGAGCTACATCTGGGGACAAACTTAACAACAACAAGTTCTCTATCTGTAGTATTCGAAATATCAGCCAGGTTCTTGAGAAAAAGAGAAATAATTGTTTTGTGGGTATGTATTTAGTCATCCTGAAAGCAGAACGACTAAACTATTACTATTTGCTTAATTAGAAATTTGTTTTATTGTATTTCAATGTAATTTTTTGTTTACCTTACTCATTCTGTTTAGTTTACTGAAAAATTCTTTTAAGTAAAGAATTGGAGACCTGGACTACTGTGTCAAAAGTTCTGGGCTCCACAGTACAGGAAAGATGTGGACATACTGGAGTGAGTCTAGCGAAGAGCCACAAAGATGGCTCTTGTCTTTGTAGCTGTCTGGTGGGAGTGACTAAAGAAAACAGGGCCCGACTCTATTCAGTCATGCACAGTGTAAGGACAGGAGATAAAAAGCATGATTTAAAATACAGGAAATTCTATGTAAACAATTTTTAAAAAAGGATTTTGTAGGAATTTTGTTTCTGGAGTCTATGATGTCAGATTTAATGAGGTTGCGCCGCGAGTAGGTTTGGGGTTTGTAGTAGATGTTCACCCCAATACCATCAGCTTTTGCCATAAGGGCCTCAGACTTTGAAGGAAGAGGAATGTAAGCAAGGATACTGCTCCACTGGAGGCATAGCAGACAACTTCCTTTTATCACTGCTGATTTTTTTATCCACACAAGAAACTCCTGCTGTTATCAGCAGAAGCCTTTTACTCAAAGGCTTAGAATTCTATGAATTGTAGGAATGACTAAGCTGGGTAGCCAGCAAATAATGCGCTTTGACTTGAGCCCTAGTCTGAAGTCCATCCTGACTGGGCATTTTCAGTCACAATTAGCTGGATGCCGTTGCAAATCAATGTTAACATTTATAAGTATTTGCATATTCTTTGTGCTGCTTTATACATTAATATACTGGCATTTTTCAGAGTCTGGTCAGCCCATCTGTGGTAATGGACTGGTTGAACAAGGAGAACAGTGTGATTGTGGATACAGTGACCAGTGTAAAGATGAATGCTGTTATGATGCAAACCAGTCGGAAGATAAAAAATGCAAGTTAAAACCAGGCAAATCCTGCAGGTATTATGCATGTCTGCTACAGTACACTTCGATTTTAGGGGTTTATTGGTCAGAAATGTGTTGTGCAGAAGTCTTGTAAAAACTGTACGATTCAGAGAAACACGACCAGGATGCTGGTTTACAATAGGTACAGGAAAGTATTAATTGCCCAGGGGATTATGGAGAGTGATGCTATCCTAGTGCAATTTCTACAGCATTGCCTAACTGGAAGATGACTAAAGTATATAGTTTTGTTTTGTTAATGTTTGTTTTATAAATTAGACTATGTTTTTAAGTCACCTTGTATTTTGGCAGTGCTGTGTGCACAGCGGTTTGTAAGAGGAACTTTTAAAGATCATAAGACTTCACAGTGAAATAAGTCAACTTCTATCTTTTAGTTCTGTGACTTTAGATACATGTTAAATTTTTACATTGTCTGAAAACTTAAGTAGATTTTTTTCACGCTTTTGTTCCTCTCTGCAGACAGATGTAAATCTAACGTCTGGTTAGATTCTTAGCCAAAGATGAAGAGGAAAAAATATTACTTTTAAGTCTAAACCAGCTCTAAACTCTTCTAATACAACATACACAATTTTTGTTGAACTTTCTTGCCCTAAAAATAAACTTTGTCATCCTAGGAGTGGAAGTAGAAGTACTGTTCAGATACATTGGACAGAGTAGATATGGTAGAAGGGCCATCTCCTGTGAATTCATAGTTGCAATTATTTTGCATGTCTATTCTTTCCCTTCTTTGAAAATCCTTATTATTTCTGCTAAAACAGAGGCTTTACATTGTCTTTTCTTTCATGATTGTTGCGGAGTTTTGCACTTACGGTGGGGAGCTGTTTCCCTCTGAGTAAACAAGGTTCCAGCACGTCCTTTCTTTGCTCTCGTGTTCAGCTGAGTGATGTAGCTTTTTTTGCCCTGTTGGAACAGTCTTAAATATGAATTGCATCATTTTTAGTTTAGGTTTCCCTTTCTCCCTGTTCTGTTAAGATTGAAAGTTTTGTTGTTCAAAGACATTTCCAAAGACATGTAAAGCAAATCCAAGTGTAAATATGGATCACATAAATAAGATGTTAAAACACATTTTAAGAAAATTATGGTATCTATCCTCTGTCCAGCTGTGTTATGTGTCTTTTAGTCTTTGTGTAACATAAGTGATTTTTCTTAGCATGCAATAGTTTCAAAAAAGTTCTTGACCTGCAGAAGGTCAGTGCTACCTTCTGGTATCCACCAAATGCTAAGGAGCACACAGTGAATAGTGTTGAAGTACAGAATAATTTGAGATGAGAACTCAGGAGGCTTAGCTTTAATCAAGTAGTTATGTTCTATAACCTTCACTGTTCTGCTGCTTGTAATGGCAGCTTCAGAAAGAGAAACGATTGTTTCCTGCTGTTTCACCAGATATGCTGGTCTGCACAGTGTAAGGGGCTCAGGTGCTTTGATGTCTGTGACAGAAAGGAGCCCAAATGTTTTGGGGGAACCAATGAAGCTTTGTGGCTTCTTTGAGAAGCCTTTCCTTCCCAAAAAATTTGTTTGTGTGCTGACTGTGGTTTCTGATATAAGGATCTGACCTGGCTCCTTCCCTTTTCTTGTTTATTTGAACAATGTAAGTATTATGGCTGCAGAAAGCGGAAAAAAGTTTTCTTGTGGGTGTTTATTGGTGACAGATAAACCTTGATTTAATGAAACTGATGCTATCAAACTAATCAGTTGTTCCTGAATTAATTTTGCCAACTTACTGATTGAATATTTTATATGTATAAACTTTGAAATGCTGTTATTTTCTATATATTTCAACTTAAAACGTGCTTGTACTAGTTTTCTAATACAATACAGTTTAGTTCGTAACTAAAATGGCTAAGAAATCTGTATTCAGTGCAACAACATTTTGTTACCTTAAGATGGAAAAAATTACTTTTCATCATTTTACTTAGCACAAATCAGAAATGGGTTGAGTGAATGGGTTTCAGGATGAATAGTTCTTCTGGTATTTTGTGCTTTTTCCTTACATCTGTGTTTTCTGTCTTATTTCTAGCCCTAGTCAAGGCCCTTGCTGTACTGCACAGTGTAATTTCAAAAGGGAGACTGAAAAGTGTCGAAATGATTCTGACTGTGCAAAAGAAAGAATGTGTAACGGTGTCAGTGCTCTCTGTCCTCCATCTGAGCCTAAAGAAAACTTCACAGTTTGCAACAGGAACACACAAGTTTGCCTATATGGGGTATGTTTTTTTACAGTCATACACAACTGCAGTTGTTCATTGCAAGGCACTGTATTATGAAGTGATAAGGTTTCAATACTTGAGAGTGTAAGATTGATCTCTTTTTCAATAAAAATGTTTGATTTATTGATTTCAATCAAAATAACTGAAGGTACACCAAATATTAAGAAGCAAGTTACAAATGTCAAGTTAGTTGTACTATTTGAGAACGTCCCATTTAAAGTTTTTTGTAAAAATCAGGAATGTGAAAGCGTTTTACTTCCTAGTTCCATGTCTTCATTTTTCTTAAGTCTTGATCAAGTAGTTTTGTTGCCTTAGATAATTACATGTGCTGTCAATACATGCTGAATTTGGTTTAATTAAAATAGAGTTTCATTCACCCATGTGCGTGTAATACAGATGTGGAAGCATATGGAATTACTCTGCAGTGCCATTAGTTTCCTGGGTTGAAGAGTCCATAGTGACTGCTATGAAATATTGATGGGAAGTCATTATAATGATCTATGTTTGCTTGGAAGCAGAAACAAGCAAAAGTCATCCTCTTAGAGCTGTAACCTGTGTTGCTGTAAGTCTCTGTTCTCCGCAGTCCAGGTTTTTAATCAAATGATTCTACTTGTAGTAGTTTTTCAGCTAATTTGGAATCATCTTAAAGATAGAGGAAATGTCTTTACATAGTTACTTGATTTTTGAAAGAAGATGATAAATATATTGATTTTATTTTTTTAATTTAATTTGAGGAGTCCTCCTGGAGGGGAACTGAATAGAGAATTTCTCCTGCCATTAAATTTTACTATTATTTTCTGAGAGGAAAATATTTTTGAAGATGTGCTTTCGGTTTATTTTCCTAACCACAGTTTTGAGTAATCATATTTCAGTGTAAACTGCAGTGCAGTGCATGTTTTGCAGGGTACTCTAAGGCCCTAAAAGAAGATAGTATTAAAAAATATAAAAGAATAAATCGCCTTTAAAAAAATCATCAGATACGCGTAAACACTGCACTTGAGTAACTGCAATAAATTTTTTGTATTTTAAACCCTAGAAGAAATTCAAACTGTTATTTCTATTGATAAGCATCTTTAGACCTACAATTATGCTTTCACCTATTAAAAATTAATAACTTTCCTAATGGCAGTGTGCTTAGAAGTGAAATTGATTTTTGTGTTCTTGTGCTTTTGTCTCAAACAGCAATGTACTGGCTCTATCTGTGAGAAGTTTGACTTAGAGGAATGTACATGTGCTAGCTCTGATGGCAAGGACGATAGAGAACTGTGTCACGTCTGCTGCATGAGAAAAAGTAAGATTCATCTGAATTGTAAGCATAATTGTAGCTGTAGGAATCTTCTCATGGGGTTTATATTTTTGTTCTTTAACTTGAGAGGGTACTGCGATTTTGTGCATACTTTAGTTTCAGGTGGACATTACATTGTATTTTGCAGGAAATAATATATTTGGAGGTTTTACTGATCAATAAAAACTTTTTCAAAACCATTTTGAACAATTGAACACCAAGGTATTCATGCACGTATGTTTTAATACAACAATGGTTTGATTAATCTAATTTGTATTCACTTTTCAGTGGACCCAGCTACTTGTGCAAGTACAGGCTCTAGACAATGGGAAGAACACTTCCATCGTGAAACTATTACTTTGCAACCTGGATCTCCTTGTAATGATTTCAAAGGCTACTGTGATGTGTTTATGAGGTGTCGGCTAGTAGATGCCGATGGCCCTCTAGCTAGATTAAAGAAAGCAATTTTTAATCCTCAGCTATATGAAAATATTGCAGAATGGATTGTGGTACGTATTTTTTTATCTTACCAGCCTAATATAAAATTTCTTGTTAATCAGTTAGTGTTACTGCATATATACAGTACAACAGTCTTCAACATTTTTGTGTAAGAACTCTGGGGATGTTTTTCTTTAAATTGTTATGGTCTTTTAAGTGGTGTTTCCTAACAACTTTTTGATGACTTTTAGGAGGTAAATGAAAGCCATATTCAATGACTGTTGTCTCTTCGTGTGTTCTAGCCACTCAAAACTAATTTTATGTTTTTAGGCTTATTGGTGGGCAGTGTTGCTCATGGGAATTGCCTTGATCATGTTAATGGCTGGTTTCATTAAGATATGCAGTGTTCATACTCCAAGCAGTAATCCAAAGTTGCCTCCTCATAAACCACTTCCAGGTGAGTACCCCAGATAATTAAATTTATAGAGAAATGTTTTATCTTCAACTATTTTGTTTGAAAGGGAAATTTTGGGTGCCCAACCTACAGCTCTTAGTCCGGCACTGTGAAACTGCAAATGTAATTTATGTCAGTGAAACAATTCATAAAAATGTAACTCTTGCCATAATATGCTTATCAAAAGAAAGCTTTGAAATCTTCGTCTAAGTCAGAGTTCCTTTTATTTCCTGTTGCATGATAGATTTTGTAAGAATAAGCCTGTTTCAGAAACTACTGTTGAGATAATCAAATGTATTTCGTAAACACTCTAGGCAGTTAATCATCTATTTTAAACCTTGCAGGTCTAAATCTGAAGCTTTTCAGAAAAAGTTATATTTAATTTGCAACATTTCTGGAAATAATTTCTTTTAAAAAAGTTGTTCTAATAATGTGTGCCTTTCTTTGAAACAGGCACTTTAAAAAGGAGGAGACCACCACAAACCACTCAGCCACCACAGCGGCAAAGGCCCCGAGAGAGTTATCAGATGGGTCATATGAGACGCTGACTGCAGCTTTTTGCCTTGGTTCTTCCTAGTGCCTACAATGGGAAAACTCACTCCAAAGAAAATCTAATAAGTCATTGTTCCTGGTCTAACTCTCAAAAATTGAAGAGAAAATTAAAAAAGCTTGATATGCCCTCAAAACAAGTGGAAATGGTTAATTTTTAATGACGGGAATCTTCCAACTCAAAAAGAAGTGTTTTTCTTCCGTATTTTTAATTTTGTGGCACAAAGTCATATAGTATCATGATTCTTTCCCCCTTCTGTGGTCTTCATTGCTGCATTTTCTTCACTTACAGGCAAATATGGCTGTAGTAAAACTTTTTATTCAAGAATTGAAAACAATATATATTTTTCAACTGCCAGACAAGGCTAGGAAGCTAGACCACCTCAGCATTGAAGACAGTACTTGTCAGTGTATATACATTGTTATATGCAGACATGTATTTCTAACGTACACCCGTACTTGTGTGCAATTGTAAACAAGAGAATTGCAATATGGATGTTTTCTTTGTATTATAAAACTTTTCCGCTATTAATGAAGAAATTACTGTTTAATTGACATACTCAGGATAACAGAGGATGATGTGTGTAATGGTCAAGGATCCTGTGATGCTTTACACAGCAGTAGTTTTGAATCAAATCAAACTTTATCTTGATCAAAGTTGTTTCAAGCACTCATTTCATTTTTATCAAACAGCTGCTAAGACAAGCGTACAAGTTTGAATGGTCTTTTAGAGGTATAACAGGTATTATGCAAACTTTGCAAATGCCAGAATGTTTCAAAAATGTTTTATAGATCTGATTTCTTGTAGCTCAGCATAAATATTTTTAATTTGTCTGATTATTCAGTTAAATAATGAACAGTTAGATGAAATATTTCCATGTTTTATTAGAAAATTCTGCCTGTTACTCAACTTGTTTTAAAAATCGCAACTGGTTTACTTGGGCTGTTCAGATATTTGTAAAGTGTGATAATTAAGTTCATGTTCTGAGGGATATGGAAAGAAAGAAAAGCTGTAGGTTTTTTATTTTCTTTTTTAATTTGTCAGCTACTTGGATAACTTTTCAGCATGATACTGTTGATTGATAACCACTAGAGTGATTTGCCCAGCTGCTGTGGCAGAGTTAAAATTGTAGTTAAGACTACCAGTTTTCCCACACTTTTTAACAGTAGTGAAGTTCAACAGCACAATGTCCCATTCCAAAGTTTTTATTACGAATGTAAATAATTGGCATTTTTGAAAGAGGAAACAAAAGATGTCTTAAGGTGCTTACTGCTATGCAGGAGATGAAAGGGGGCATTACAAAACGTTTAAGCTTGTGACATATTTATTGCTTGTTTTTCAAAAGCACCAAGCTAATTAGAGATGCAAATGGCTATAATTTTCCTGGCTTTGCTTAGGAGAAAATTTACTAAGGGTTGGACAGGCTTCCTTTGTTTGTTTTTTCTTGGGTTTGTTTTTTTTTTAAGAGTATAAGGTTTACACAATCATTCTCATAATGTGACGCAAGCCAGCAAGGCCAAAAATGTTACAGAATATAATGGGATCTCTTCCTTGTAAACTTGTACAGTATGTGGTAACTTTTTCAAAATACAGCTTTTTGTACATGGTTTAGAGAAATTTTGTACATGAAACCCCAAGTCCAGTAGACTATATAAATAATTCTAAATGATCTTAACTAGTTAGAAGTGTATGTAGTTGCTTTTAAGTCATTTTAAATACATTTGTTTTAAGACCGTGCAAAGATTGGAAGTGGGTTTGCATTTCTAAAATGGTGACTTTTATTCAGCAAGAGTTCTTAGTAACTTCTTGAGTGTGGTAGACTTTGGAACATGTAAATTTTTTGCCTGTAATGTTATCCTGTGGTAGGATTTTGGCAGACAAATGCTGCCCTATTTTATTTTGAGTCTAAGTTAAATGTTTTCTGAAAACAGAAACGTGCACTGAACTCTCCACTGCAAGTCAAGATGTGGTAAAAACTGAAAGAAAGTTCAAGACAAGGAAATGGAATACTACTGTCGATTTCATGTCCACTGTGTTTTATACAGTATCTTTTTTGTTCACTTTGGAAATTTTTACTAAAAATGCAAAAAATAAAGTATTGTGCAAAGATATGTAAGGTTTTTTGAAACTTGAAATGCATTAATAAATAGACTTGATGAAATCATCTTCTGAAGATCCTTTTACTTTTTGAACCCTCACAGCGAAGCGGAATACACAGATTCCACTTTGACTTAATTCTTGGCTTTTGCTGGAAAGGGGCTGTCATGCCAAAAAGTAGTTCTATTTCCTTTGCACTATTAAAAATGCACCTCCAAATTTTAACTTCATGCAGTTAAATGTAAGACTAAACGGTTTTGTGTAAACTTTTTAGGGAAAACCCCTAAAATTACTTTTGAATTACTTGTATGATCACAGGAATCAAGCTTTCTCTGTTCTCATCTTCAAAATGGAGGCTGGTTACTGGTGAGCTGTTCAAGTCTGGCACCATAGCTACTGAATGATACCTTCTGAAATAGAACATTTTTGAAGAGGAATACTGGAATGAACGTGCAATACTCTGCACAGTCTAGTGGATTAGACTTTGAGAAGGAGCCTATTTGCTTTTTGCAATATGTTTTAAAACTGCTAAGCTGGGTCTGTCTTTTTGTGTGTTGTGTGGTTAATCTAACTAATCATTCATTCTTGGGGCTGTTTGTTGAGAATGCCCTGCTTAAACATCTGTTTCCCTAACTGAGCAGCACACACTTTGATGTAATCAAAACATATTCAGAGTTCCTTCCTCACAGTACTTTTTTTTTTCTGTGACTTTTTGTTTAAAGAAGTGCTTCCCCTAGCAGCTGAAACAGCCCTGTAAGGGCAAAAGGTATTAAAAGAAGATCAGTTGGAACAGAGCCCTTCTGCAGATCAGCACCATAGGGGCCTAATAGAACAGGTGGTGGTTGCATTTAAATTTCTGCCTAGGAATGCAAACCAGAGTGGTAGAAAACATGTCTAAGCATATAAAATACAAATTTTGTATACATTTTTAAATTTGTTTGGGGAAAACAAATAAGTACATAAATAGCTGTAATTTTTCTAAATAATATTTGACCAAATAATCCTTGGTTGTAGCTGTTCATGTATTAATTTTTTTATTAGTTAATGTTGTAGTCATTAAATGTATGTGTTCACCTCGGCGTGTGTTCACCTCAGTCAGAATGGTGTGAGAGTGAGAAGGGCATCAAATGCCTCTTAAGCTATGAAATTTTATTTATACCACACAGACTATAAGTCAGTTATATAGTTTGCCTTTTAATTGATGTTCCAGTATTTTTTTCAGGGAAAAGACACAAAAAGGAAGGAAAAGATTTTTTCTTCTGAGTATTGGAGGTTCATTTTTACAAAGAGGTGATTAAAAGGGCAGCAGTCATTGCGTGGTTCTAAGCTGTGCTTGCTCTGACTTGAGTAGGTTCTTGATGGCTTTCAAGGTCTTGATGCAGTTGTTTGGAATGAGATAGGAATAATTCCAATGAGCACAAAGTAAGGCATCACTATGCAATTGTGGGTATGACTTCAGTGTTATGTTCAGGCATTGACTTTGAATATGCTGCAACATGGGCTTTATTTCATTTTTATATCAGAAATTAGTGTAATGGCTGTCAAAACACAGGGACAGGGTTTATTTGGATGTATGATTTGTGAAAAAAGAAGTCAGAATAAATGCCTTCATACGTGAGAGTTCAAATGCTGAATATTCTTTTAATTTTTCTATTTGATTTTCTAAAATTTTCAAGTTTTCTTACCTGAGGATAAGAGGGTGGCTTGTT
Organism: Tapera naevia; assembly: GCA_033556795.1. Lineage (NCBI taxonomy): Eukaryota > Metazoa > Chordata > Aves > Cuculiformes > Neomorphidae > Tapera > Tapera naevia. The sequence continues at coordinate 1,879,424 of JAUMJJ010000353.1, forward strand.
TCAGTTCAACTCGAGAAACTTGAGAAGTCCTCCATCTGTATCATTGCTGTTACTTGAGTTTTGGCACACTGAAAACAGATCTCAGACCTTTTTTTGCGCCTGCTTTTCCTGAACTAATGCTTTCAAGCTTGTTTCTCCCAAAGTATACATGTCTTCGTCGGCCTTCTTACCAAATAAATGGTAGTAATGTGAAAGAAATGCCAATTTTAATGTCTGAAATGTTTCTAATTGTGTTAGAATGTGTAACTACAGGAAAATAATTACTTGAAAGACTGACTCTGATTATGCATGTTTTATGTCATACAAATCTCGTTAAAAGCTGTCTCACTGACCCTGGTGCTTTTTCTTCAGGTGTAGCAAAGCAGTAACATTGTAGTTTCTGCACTGGAGAAAAAGCACAGTCCAGTTCTTTCTAGCCTTTGTCACTTGTTCTGCCATCCTTCAATATCTTCTGAACAAAGCCTCTTTTGAGGAGTGGGGGTAGGATTTGTTTTCAGGAAGCTTGCAAACTTCACAGCTTAGAAAATTGGTGATAATTAATGTTGTAGATGCGATTCCAATGACAATATTTCAATTCTTCTATAAATAAGCAGGTATTTTATAAGCTCTAAACATAAGAAGAAAGTGACAGATCTTTAGCTTTTTCCAGAAGCAAAAATCGAATTCTAGAAACAACCTAGGTAGATACCTAATTTGAGTTAGCCACGCACATACTTCTCTGTCTTCTTTCTTATTGTGCTTTAGAAAACTAAAATGGCCACATTATCATTTGTTCCTTGTTTGTCACTGTTCAGGATGCAGTCTGTTGTAGCTTCATGCCCCTAAAAATGCTGTCAGTGGCTCTCTAGCAAAAAGAAAAAAAAAGTCTGGAAAAAGTCTGGTGCTTAACCTAACTCTTCCAGGGATACTCATTGCTGAAATTTCCCTCTTGCTCCTAATTTGACTTTTGGCTGTTGTACTTAGGTGAATAATCATAGTATGTTCTGTGTTTGTATAAAAAGCTGTAATAAAATGACTATGATAGGAAATTTAAGTATTGGGGATAAGAACCTGAAGCATCACTCACCTAAGGTGTAATTTTTGTCACAGATGTTGGAAGTACTTTTCCTGATTGAAAAAAATCAATTTGCTTCATTGAGAAAAAAACTTCTAGAGCACAAACCTTGGTTTTGATGAAGATGTAAAGAATTTTTACATTAGAGTTTGTATCTAAATCTGTAAATATTTCTCCTAATCAAGATTCTACTCCCAAGTGGTCATTTTAAATATCAGATCAGCTTCTGAAACTTAGACGTCGGGAAGGGCAAGCATTTTCTTTTGCAAAGTATGCATGCTTCAGTTTCCATCATATTCAGTCAGCTTTTCTGTTTATGTATTGATTATTCCTGTTTGTTTAAAGGTTATTAAAATTAGCTTTTAAAAGTTAGAAGTTAATATTCTGAATGGTTGGCAAAAATGACTGCATTCAAAATTCGATCACTGTTCATTACTTGCAGAATTACGAGTTCTGCTCAACTTATTCATTTGTCATGCTTTTTAAATTAATCTAACTTTAATCCTAGTCACATTGGTACATTTTGATTCAAAATTCGTTGCAATATCTTGGTACAGAAAATAAGCTTTTCTCCGGGTCTTAGGACTACCTTGCACGTTTGTTTTATTTAGAGAACATTTTAAACAAATTACATTCAGAATACAGAGTTGTAGAAACATAATTTTTAATGAATCTTGTGAATAGTATTGCCAAGTGACAAATGAAATACTCTGACGTACATCTTGATTTCTATTTTAGTATGCATTAACCATAAAAATAGTGAGACAATAATGTTTCTTTATATAGCTTATCTTCTGACATAGGAAACAAGGGAATTCTGTATGTTTGAAGTGATAGTTTGTTTATATGCACTGAAGATGTTTTAGAACTTTACCAGTTTTGTTTATTCATGCAGTTTCAAATCATGCTGAAATCTGCTATACAGTGATCTAAAAATCTCAGGCCTTGCATGAGCAAGTAAATATGATTTAATGCAAAAGTTACCTGAACTTAGTTGTGCTAGAATTGCATGTTGTATATACTGAGCATCATTAAAATAATTAAATTACTGGTAATTTAAATCAGCATTTTAATTAAAATTGTTAAGTAGCAAAGCATTTTCCAGTAGGACAAAGATTAGTACAGCATTTTTAGGTGATGTAGTTATTTGGCTTGTCATATGGTTAGGACAGATAGCTCAAGTGTATTCTGTATGTTTAGATGATGTTTTAGTTTTTAAATGTTAAAGTAAAGAGTTCAGACTCTGCTAGTCATGTTATCTGTTTGGGAATGTTTTCTTCTATGAATTATTTAACTCCCCCTTTATTAGAAAATATTTTGGAAAGATTTAGCTGATGGTAGGTGCGATTAACGTTTCAAAGTGTTTAATGAGAAATGAGGCTCTTCTTTTTTTCCCTTAAATCCAACAAAATGAGATTTTTCAAAGCCTTATGGCAATGATACTTTGAAATACTGATCTTTTTATTTCTAGTTAGGAGATGCTGTAAACAATTTCAAATTGTTAGTTACTATTGATGAAATTGCTCATTAATCACTTTGAGAGGAGACTAATAGATGAACAAAGCCCATATTTCAGCTTACCATTGCATCACAAGATCTAAATTATTTTAATGACATTTCTTCACCACCTGTGAAACTATCAGGATATTTAAATTTAATGTAGCTATATATATTTAAAAACGTCTTAACTAGATGCATAGTATTTTGAATATATTTTGGTGAGTAATTGTGTTTTGTGTTCTTGCTCATTTTCTGTTTTGTCTCCGAAAGCGATCTTCACACCTCACAAATGTTTTCTCTTGGGCTGGATGAAGGTGAAGGTTGTCAATGCTCTGAGAACAAAATGTCATTCTAGAAAGAAAACATAGCTTGTAAGCATAATGTTACTTTTTAGGGCTACTATCAGTTTAAAAGTGTGTTCTCTAGATAAACTGAATCTGACCTTTTTATCCTCACTTTTACAGGAAGATATCTGCTTGTTTTTATAGTCCTGTGAAGAAAGAGATATATCTGGCTGCCAGATAGTACGTGCAGAGTAAGATGAGTAGGCAGCTCCTGTGTGCTTGACGACATTAAGCCTTCATCTCTCCCTGGTCCATACACAGCACGCTGTTCTCCATAGCACACCATCACAGTGGTTTGGTCTTTGTGTTCTCAGTGGCCAGTGTGATTGTTTCAAATCTTATTATTGCTCTGATAATTGCACCATTTGGCCTACTCACACTTAGCTGGAATACTCATATCTAGTTGTGAGGTTGCTAAAAATCAGTTATGTAGGACACTAACAACATCAGCAACTATATTGCTACAGAAATGTTTTCCACCTTTTGAACTCAAATATATTGGAATCTGGTATTTTATTGCTCTCAATAGCCTGTTTATTAACTACTTTTAAAGTGTGTGCTGTTATGTCTAAGTGTTTGTCTTTAGATAATCTAACAGGAAAATTCATCGTATATAAATATAACGAACAGTGTGAGGTGCAGGTACATGGAGATAAAGATATTGGCAATAGCTTGTTCCCAGTAGTCAAGAAAGCTCAAGACAACTCGAAACACATTTTGTGTTTACTACCTTTTTTTAATATTCAGTTTCCAAAATTGCTAATTCTTAAATCTGTGATGTTTGGTCATTCCAAGAAGACCAAAATCTGCGCATTCTATTCTTTGAAGAAAGTATGTTTCCTTGAGTATCCTTTAAGCCTTATTTTAGAATCACCTAATAACCTTTCCTTCACTCTTCAAGCATTAATACAATAGTTCAACAGTAACATATTTGTATTCCCGTGACAAGCCCAGATTGCACAAAACAAAATTGGCATCTAATTAATGTATATTAAAATCTTGACGCAAACTCCCACTTCTGCTTGTAGCCAAAAAACTTGTAAGGACCATTAAATGCCTGAAGATACCAGCCTGATTTTTTGTTAGCATAATAACTAGTCACGTTGACTACCCATTTGCTAGGATTTCTTAAGTAGTACATTTGTAGTAATTGGCTGCCAGGTTATTGACATAGCAGTACTGGACATATAAGCTTTTTTTTACAATCCTTTGACAGCTTTCGTATTCAGAATCATTCATATTCAAAATCTCAAATACTCCATTCTCAAAATAAAAAAATATTAAATGGAGCTTTCTAGTTTGCGGTGTACACTATGCTTTAATTTGCTTTGACAGCTAGGTCAGTACTGATTTGGCATTGTTGATTTTGAAACAGCAGGAGGTGTTATAGGAATGGGTTTTTTTTTAATGGCAGGAACGGAACATATATGCTAAGTACTGGGTTAGGAGAGGAAAATACGCTTTCAAGGGGACGAAACCCAAGAAAATACGATCCCTCCTCACCCCTTCAGCATGAACAGCTTGTCTTATGGAAATGTCTCTTTAAATTGTCTAATTTGTCTTTTGTGTTAATATCGAGGAGATGCAGCTCTGCCAATAAGTATGGTTCCACAGAAAGTCTGCGGTAATTATGATTGGTTCTTGTAAGAAAAAGACTGTAGCAGGGAAGAATCACCTTCTAAGACTGAACTACAGTTACAAGGTAAGATGTGCTTTTGTCATTAACCTTAATTAAACTGCTCAGTTAAAATTTCTCAGAGGATTAAAGCAGTAGAAATTGTTACAAGTTCTGTTATTCTGTCTTCTGGCTGAAATTTCTCTGTGAGAATAAGCAGTTTCAAGAGTGTTATTAGCATTGCTATATGTGGAGAACAAGGCCACTCAGACTTGGTGATACAGTTTAAAAGCAATCAACAGGGGAAAGAGAATAAGGAGCACTCACGCCCTGCCCCTGCTCCCTCTCCTCCCCCCAAAACCCCAAACAAATATGAAACCCTCCAAACACACAGGCTTCAGTCTGCATTACAATGTTTTTTCTTCAGAAAACTGCTCTCTGGTATTTCAGAGTTCACCTGACAAAATTGACATGACTGAATTCATACTACAGAAAAGAGGACATCCTTAGTGCAAAAATTACTGTCAAATACCAGTGAAAGTGTGGTATGTAGGAGTATAGTCATTTTGTTTTCCAGGATTGCTCACATTCTGTTTGCCCACTATAGAAGTTACAAAATATCTGTAGCTGAAACTTTGTTTTCACACTTACCACTCCAGGAACCTCCTGTACAGCCTGCACAGTATAGTAATTCATTGCTAACTGTCAAGAATGAGATAATAATAAGGGAATTTTATGATAAAACTTTTGGCTTCAATGAATAATCAGATTACTGTGTACTTATGCATGGGACTTTCAAGAATGGTGATGCCGGGTTTCTCTGTGAAGTAGTTATTGATAAGAAAATAATTAAGATTTGGCGTATTTTTTTAATAAATACAAATTTTAATTTTTTGGTAGCCTTAATGTTGGAGTCAATAATTATCCTAAATAATATATTGTTTCTGTGAAATTTCATATGGTCTTTATGGAGTGAGATAATTATGTTCTAAATAAGTAAGAAATTATTGTCAGTTTCATTAATAGTGAAAAAAACCTGCACTATTAAAGTTATTGTGCCTTAAACTCAGGTTAGCAGCAGTGGTGAGTCAGAACATTTCCCACTATTCATGTCTGACCTGAGAACAAAAAAAATTAAAAACTATACAGTAGGATCTGAGAGAGAAGGGGGAAATCCAGAAATTGTACAGGGATAAATTCACATTGTTGTGAGTGCTGCGACTGTGATGTTTGCATTTGAACTAGGAAAACCTGTGGGACAAGTATTTGTGATGTTATTACAGAAAAAAATAGTGTTTTCATTACACTTACTTTTGCTGTGTTTCCCCTGCTTTCACTCTTATTGTCTTCACTATAAGTCCTGGTCGACGGGTGCCTTTTGTCCATGGTATTATGGTTTGAACTGTGTCCCAGATATTTTCCCAAACTGCAGTTGCTTCCCATTTGAGCTTAATCATTATTAGCTCACCAATATCAGTGTCCAGGGTGATGAGAAAAGAGTAGGTTTTATTCCCATTAATACCTTCAACTCTGTAGAAAACAAAACCCAAATAATGCTGTCTTAATTATTATGGATTATAGTGAAGAAAAAAATAGTTTCCTTTTTAAAATCAAAGATAGAACTATGTTTCCTCCTCCTTCTCCAGGGAGGAACATTACTGTCTCTAGGATACTCTTCTTCCAGGGGCATAAAGTGGTGAAATATGACAATGTGCTAGAAAAGCAGAAATGGGAGAAACTGGAAAGCTGGGGAAAGCAGTGGTGGTTTCTCACAGGAAAAGGTGTCCCAAAATAGCATCTATGTTATGCCCTGTTTGTTAGAGCAGAAACACTTAGATCCACACTCTTGCCTTTGCTTTTGTTAATATGGATAATGTCTGTTATCAGAAATATCCAAAATTTTTACCTTAATTACAGCTGCATATTTATTTGTGTTTAATTGATTAGATCTCCCTGTGTTAGCTGTGGGATGGACTGAAGGTAAGTGCACAACAAACTTAGTGTTCAGAGAAACTTCCAAAATTACTAAGGTGGTTTTATAGAGATTTTTAATGCAAAAACTCTATTAACTTAGTAAAATTTTCTGACTTTTAGGGGGTATGGGTGAAGAGAGGAGGATTTCCCGTTTGTCTTCACTTACCTGTACTAAACAATTTCACTCACTGCATGATTACGTACATAATATTGTATTATAAATTGGCACCTCGTTTCTCACTTGTACAATGACATGTGATATCAATACTCACAGTGTGATGGGCAGGTTTTTAGCATCCTCCTTAGTGCCAGTCAGAGAGATGGTAAATGTTGGGTCTATCTGCTTGCCTTGGATTTCATTGATGAAGTGGATCTTTAACTGATAATGATAGACTGTAGAAGGGAAGAATTTGCAAGGTGATGAAGTTAATGGTCAAAAAAAAAGTAATAGATTTCTCAGGCAAAGAATTTTGCATTTCAGAGCAGAAACCTGATTTATATTTCTATTTTATATTTTAACAAGTTTGTTGCAATTCAGACATAATTTTTCTGATTGTTGCTGTGCTGTGTAATCTCACAGGGCTTTGGGGCCCTGTTGCTATTTAAAAGGATGGAGAAAAAAGGTAGTTAGAGCTGAGTTCCCTTTGTGGGGTAAAGTGTTCTTCCATAGGAAATATTACAGCTTTACTGAAGTTTAATTGTTAGGAATTCTGGCAAGCCTTCTATCTAATCAGCAGACAAATCCTTATGTCTGCACATGATTAGAGATGAATGATACAAATTGAAGACCTTGTGCAATGTAGTCAGGCTTTTTCTGTGATCGGCTAGAAAATTGCCCTGCAAAACAGATGACTCACAAGCTTTCCTTGGCTGCATAATGACACATTGTACTTAACATGCATCTGCTAACAGTATGACTTTGTTCAAGCACATTACTGTAAGATGGCATTAATACTTGGAGATTGGTGGGTTTCTGGATGAACAGCGTTTAGGAAAGTCTTTGAACTGGATATTGGCAGAATGAAGAATGCCTAAGGAGTTGTCATTGTACATTGCATTTAGTAAATTGTGAAAACCCCACCCAATGTACAGTTAAGAGGCCATGTGTACACAGATATTATCCACTAAATTTGAATGTCCAAAGCTCTCCTCTCTGGTGATTCTGCCAGCCATCTCCTTGACAAAACTGATAGGAGGAAAACCTTAAATAAAGAAAGGCCACAGAGTGTTTGGAAGAATTAGGGGTATTTAGTATTTATCCTTGCAATCAAATTATAGGTGGGAAGCTGTTTTGGTAAATGTTAGTGCATGCTAGTTTTTGAGTAGAAAGATGCTCTTTCCTCATTTTCCCCTCCCCACCCACTTCAGGCTTCAATACATCTGAGAATGGCTCCACCATACTGCAAAGGGAGTCATTTTTTTATGTGCATGTGCAGATGGATTTTTTTTTTTGTGCAGCTCTGAGTGTTCACAATGGAGGGTATTTGCTAGAAAAGCTGTATCTTTTGTTGTTGTTTCATAGTCATTGTATGTAGTGAACCATGTGTTTTCTTTTGAAAAGCCTCCACTCAATAGAGACAATGTCTGACTGCTGCAAACTTGATGAGCACAAAGTAGGTGGAGAGTCTTGCTTACAGATCACTTCTATTACGGTCCTGTCTTGCTCTGAGTTTTGTTTCCATGTACAAATTAATTGTTCTAGTGTATATTCTGATAAAGTCTAGGCTTTTTCTGTGGTTATAGTGCTCACTTCAAGGGAAAAGGTGAGCATATTCATAAAAAAAATCTGACTCAGGGTCTCACCACGGCTTTCTTATAAGTTTTAACTCCTTTGAAACAACTATTTTTTTGTTTTAACTGGATTAACGTGTGGTTGAGAACATAATTCCGTTAACATGAAATGTCAGATTTTGTGAAGCGCAGAGGATTGTGAAGTGTCATGATGAGTTTCTCAGATTTCTTCTGTTGGGGCTTCTCATGTGATCTTCAAACATTTTTTTTAGGAGCATTACAAAGATGATTTTGTATGTATTGCTGCCTTGTTTGGGAACTTTTGTGAAAGAGAACCATTGTCTGGGACACCACTATCTGTGTATGCGCCAATGACCTTTTTTTGCAGCAAAACCAGTTCCAAACGTAAAAATGCAACATGTTTACAAGTGAAATCACAGCTGATAGGACACAGATATTTTACCACAAATGATTTCACTGTCCAGAGCAGAACCACAACACAGGGATCACATTTCTGTGCCCAGGTGTGGTGGTAGCCCACACTGTGTCCTCAAGAGCAACTATCTTTCTTAATTCTGACAGTGACCTGGCTGTACTGTGACAAAATCAGGGACTAGACACACCTTCCAGAATTTTTAAATATACTTCAGGTAACTTCCTGAGGCATTTAAAAAAGTATAAGAAATGATCCAGCAGATTTAGCTGCTCTGAACGTCAGTGCTAGTCAGGCACATCTGGAGGCATCACAAGATAATTCACAGCTACATAAGTGAAGACTTCTCAAATTATTTTAAAAGTACCTGAATTTTTGGTTTTTTTTTTTAATTTGTGGTGTTGCGGTTGAGCACTGGGCATCGTGAGGAAACAAGATGTGTAATGCAAGCAGCATTTTTAAGCATTTCTCCTCAGAACTGGAAAGCCCTTGAATGCCTGTGCTTAGAGCCTGTGATCGGCATTCAAAGTGCTTTCCCAACCACAGTGTCTTGGGTGGAGGATGAGCACCCTGATCCCTTCCAATAGGAGGGAGTCACCCCCTTTCTATCTGTGCCAGGCAGAAGAGGCCAGCGCTGCCCAGCAGCGGGTGAGGGACCCCAGTGGCCGGCAGGGCTGTGCTGAGGGACCCCGGGGCATCTGAGGAGAAGGGCAGGGCTGTGCTGCAGCAGTTGCCCAGGCACTGAGGGGGCTGTGGGATGGGCACTTGTTGCTTGGTGAGGAGTGGGCACACCACACATCTCCATGCCTGGTGGCCTGTGACTCTGAGAGTGGGCCCTGCCTGGACTGCACTGCACTGTTGCTTGCCTCATGGTAAACTGGGGAAGGAGGTAGTGAGGAGGAGCACCTCGCACCAGACATCCCTGCACCAAAAGTCCCTTGAAAGAAGTGTGTCCCTGTCATTTGTCCCACACAGTCCTGCTTGTTCTTGCTATAAAACGTATGTAAACCTTGCCACTGGCAGGTGAATGTCTGCTTGACAGACTCCGACAGCTGAGTCATAACCTGCCTGCAGCCAGGCTCAGACCATTTTGTAATGGAGACTGACATATTGGCCCTGTTTCCCTGTCACACTGCTTCCCCTCTCTCTGGTAATACATGCAAGAAACATTGATTGTCTCTCAGCCTAGAAAATTTTTTACTTTGTGCTCTCAAAGTAATTTAATGGAGTCTATTTTAATGCTACAGCTCTGCCCTGCAAAAGTCCATGCTATTCTGTTGTCTTCCCAATTCTTTGAAAAGTAGTAATTTATATATCATCTTGTAGACTAATTGCAGATAAAATTGGGGCAAACATGGAACAGGAGGTTTTCACAGACCTCCCGGAGCAATTATGCTGCTTTCTTGGCTTGGCTGTATGCCTGCATGTGTTATAGCAAGTTCACACAGGCCAGTTGTCGGAGTATTTTGTAGGTCAGTACCCGAAGCATCTCTGAGATGTACAGATCCACGGTTAGCCTGTGGCAAGCATGCAGCGTGCTTTTTCACATTAAGAGTCAGGATCTTGATGAAAGGGCATCCAGATGGCCTACTGGGATTCTCAGTTGTCTCGGCAAATTGATTATTCCCATAGATTTTTATAACCTTTAGTAAGTGAGTCAACAGGATCACAAAACTTAGGCTCGTTCTCACACTTTGTGATCAATCTGGGGGGTGTAAAAAGTATTCTCACAAACCTTTGAAAGGCATATGTGCCCTTGTTTTCAAGAAGAGCTGTCTGCTTTTTGGCAGCCTTTCCTCCCTGATGTTGTAGCCCAGGGTGTTGCACCGATTCTTTCTACAGCTGAGGCACATTCCTTTGTTGAAAGTGTTGATGTCGTTGCACCAGTATGCTGTGCTTTGCTTATCGTTGTGAAGCAGAGAGTCGATGAACAAGTGAACTGACCTCTCATGGGCACATTTCACAGTTTGAGTGATGCCTGAAAAAATGCAAACAACAAAATTTTGCATGCCCTTGTTCCTCTTTACCGTTTCAACTGCCGAGTACAGTAGCCAACTATGAATATGAGTTATTGTTTCCTTATTACCCCTTTTGTTACTAAAACATTGTGGTTTTGCTTCAGAGATCATACATCTTAGCAACTTTACTTTTAGGATCATCTGAAAATATTTTGGCTGAATGCACATGGTAATAAAATTGAATAATTTGCTGCTTAAACTTCTGTAGCTTGACTGCTTAAGGTTGTAAATATGAACATTGATTTCACTGTCCTGGCTGTTTTGGTCAATATGAAATACAGTCTGACACTATATGCAGTCTTTCAGATCATGCCACTTTAGAGATGGCAGTCTCATTCTGAATGGTTGAGCACTTGTCTTTTGGATGCTTGTGTGATAATGTCATATTTAGTCCCTTATCAGTGTGACAAAATCTCATGTTGAAATGAGTTTTACTCGCAGACTCTACTGGGGAAAAAGCAAAAAAAAATTTTAAATAAATTAAAATGTTCTTAATACATTAAAATACATTTAAAAATATTAAATGGAGAGATCTACTTTTACAAGAAGTAAGAATATTTTTCTTCCTGATGTGTAATCAAATTATGCAAGTTTTCTGCTGTGTAATCAGGATGTATTATGAAGGACTGTTTTTGTGTCTTTTCTGATAAGCTTATTTGGTTTCACAATTGTCATGAATTATCCCCTAACAATTAAGGCCTGCATTAAGATAGTTTGATAGTTGAGAAACATTTTTGCAATGCAGTTGGCTGTGTTAACAGTACTCTTTTGGGTTTTTTTAAGTGAACAATTATGGTTGCCACTGTGCATCAGTACCTTATCTTTCTTCAGTGCATCAGTGTCTCTGTATATTTATGTTTAGGTACACCGGAAATAAGCTTCTATATATAAAACCTAGCCTGAAACACTGGCAGTCAGGTCCTGGAGAAAGCATCATCTGCGCAGCTGAAGGGCGGGGAGTTGGGAGAATGTGAACTGAGGTGAGTAGTACAGCCCAGCATTTTATTTGATTTGAAATAATTAATTGCACACTAGATGAAGCTGGCTTAATTAGAATAAGTTTTCTCATTTCCTCTATTGCTAAAAGAAATAACTTTGAAATTATTCAAAAGTGTTTAACAGCAGGATGCTCATGGCCTTGTTTTCAGGAGTGCAAGGCAACCGGAATTCCTTACTGGAATTTGAACATACAGTTTGAACTCAATACCTGTAAAAATCAGATAACCAGTTTCTAGCAAAGAAATTTCCTTGTGTATAATGGGAGATAATACTCTCATTAGATACTGTTTGAGACCACAGAGATATGTAAAGCTTCCCAGAGAGACTGTCAGTGCAGCTGCAGTGCTGCTCCGTGTTTTGTGCTGTTGTTTCTTACCAGTGATTCCATATTGTGCAATGTGGTTATACACATGCATGATGTGACAGCCAGGCTGAAAGGTGCCTCCATTGGGGTAAAAATCGAAATGAGCCACAGGCTGCTTGATGCCAACGCTGAGACCCATGTGCTGTTTAGTGAATGTATGAATTGCATCTACGAAGTTTGCATCATCTGGAGATAAACGATCTGTTGGTGACATTCCTTCAAACAAGGGGCCAGCAGGGTCAAGGCCTGCAATAAATACAGATATTCCAGTTGTGATATAGTGCAGATGGGCTGTTCTTTTACTGTTATGAGAAAAGTCTGCGATAAATATTTTAAAACAGAGAGCATAGGTACTTTACAAGGTCTTTCACCAATAGAAACAATGCTAAGAACTTTTGTCCTGCAGAGGGTATGTGGTTACACCAACAGGTAAAATAAACAGAGGCACTGTAGCAAACAGTAACTGCTACACACACAAGGACACAGGCCCAGAGACAGAAGTGTTTGTTGTAGGCAAACCATGTTCACTGCTGCTTTGTCGTTTGAGGGATGTTTACTTTATTTTGTTCTTTCATACTCTAGAGGTCATGCATTTCAGAGGCCCTTTTGCAGACACCAGTCCCACAACAAGGTTGACTTTTAGCCTACATTTGGGACCTGAAACTTTATAAAGCCTGACTTGTTGCTTAAAAGAGCTATATGTCTGCTAGAAGTTTTTTACAATAATTGCTCAACTTTAAAAGTCTTCAAGGCAAATTATTGCAGAAAACTAGTATTCCACACAGGGAGTCTGGCTGATTTTTAGTTTGCTAGGTATTTTTGTATGGTGCTCTTCTTGGTTGGGAACTGATTTATGGAAAAACACTGCCTGCATAGTTTAAAGCTGCCTTCAGTTTTGAGGACAAGCTTCTAAATTTCAGATTATTCAGTTGGTAATGTGGACTAATATAGTTGCATTGATGTAACTGGACAAGACTAATAACACAGGCTACAGGTAGGGATGTCACTCTGAAGGCATACATTTGCTTTTATTTTTAATAGCTTTTATCACTGTGTTTTTGGAGCTTATTGTGGAAGTCTGGATGATTTTTGCAGAAGAATGCATACAACTGTTACAATAAATAAAGTACTTTTTTGTTTTTTATTTATCCATTATTGAGGTTTAATTTGCTAATGTGGTTTGAACAAGCAATGCAGGCAAAGTTCGTCAGTGTATGCACAGGTAGTATCACGACACACTGTGTAAAAAATCAGCTTGTCTGCATGCAGGCACTGTCACAAGAGCTGATTGTATAAGGTATGTGGCAATGAATCCAAAATTGGAATTGGAACTTAAAACTACATTCATGCATATTTGCCTTGCTCCCAAGTCAGATTAAAGTCAAATGTTTTCCCTGGTAACTTAAACGTAGCTGATGTGGCCTTGTGTATAATGTACTTCTAGTTCTGGGTTTTTTTTAAGCAGTCTCTGTGCATTAGATGTGGTGCTGCATACGGTGAATCAATAGCCTTATAAATGTATTTTCGTTATGCTCATAATAGTACAGTTACACAACAATACAGAAGGTTCAAAAAGCCACTAGACAAAACAATCAGGTGTTATGGTTAGCTTTGTTTACTTTAAGCATCTATAAGGGATACTCTAATGATAGGCTGCTTGTAAAATGTAACCCAGGACTATCATTTTTGTCACAGGAAAACTGACTGAAATTCACTATATAAGCAATGTACCACAACCGAAAGCTCAAGCACAATTAGACATTTTTCTTAATGTAATTTTCTTTTTAAAATTTGTTGCTAACAGTGAACAGTGTATTTGAATAGCTCTGGGTCAATATAGTGACCAAAGATCCAAAGTTAGTGGCTAACATTTACCTTAAGGTGTTACCGGGAATGGATACAAGATGAATTCAAGTAACATGCAACTTGAATCTATGGTTTTATGATCTGTGGTCCCCATGCTTATATATTCTGTGTTTCATAATTTTGACTCAGGTAGGAAAGGTACCTTTCCTATTTTTACTCAGGTAAAAATACTAGGATGCTTCATTTTAAAAAGTCTTTTCATTAATTTTTCTAAATCTAATTTCTAAATTGGTGGGATTAAACGTCTAAACTATGGCAAATATTGCTGTTCAGCTAAATATTGATATGACATTGAACACGTTAAATATCTATGTAACTTATATCAGTTGAGTGTTACATTTTCTTGAAGTTACAGGTCTTTTACCTGTAATCCTTCCAATCTTCTTCGTACCACTGATATAACTTCCAGCAAATCCTGCAACATGAGCTCCTAGGCTGTACCCAATTAGATGAGCGTTGCTTCTGGAAAATTGAATGGATTCCTGGAAGACAACAGCAGCTTGATTTAGATGCAGAAAATGTGAAAAGTAAAAAGGGATAGAGCACAAGAAATTTGTATGTTGATGATGGAGGTAAAATGAGGTGCACGGATCTTGCATTAAATTTCTTTGCTGGCTTAAATGTTATTCCTTGCTTCCTTTTCATGAAGCAGGAAAAAGCCACCCATTTGGGCACTGCTATTTTTGTGTTGCATTCAGAAAAACTATTGACACAGATAATAGGATTTTTGTTGCTGTTTATTGCAAGTAATGTAAATGTGCATTGCCTTTTGGCATTTGACTTTCCTATGACTATAGAATGAATATCTGTCCATTTAACTTCAGTGTAAAACAGTCCTTTACAGAAAGTTAGAATGTGTCAAAACATTGATCAGACATGTTAAGTGGTGACATTTCTTGGACTGATTTGTACAAAACTGGGTATCTGATCTGAAACAAACCTTTTGAAGCAGAATTTGCCTCAGGCTCTTCTTTCTACCTAATAAATACTAACTAGATCTTAAGCATTTCATGTGAGGTGCAAGGCTCAAAGTTTTCCTGACTTGTAAAGAAAATGTAGCATAATTTTCTTGCAGGAAAGGCAAACCTGTGTTTTAATATCAGTGTGGATATTGCCTGTCCCAGTGGACTGGCTTTGGAGTTTCAATACTTCTCTTGTGAAGGTGAGGTGAAACTTGGCAAACTTCTTTTCAGAGAGGCAACTCTTAAAAATCACAAGATCTGACCAATTTTCTTGGTGTTATTGAGATGGATGCTGTTGAGATTGTTATTGATTGCACCCTATTAACTCTTGGACTAAGAGTGCTAAGATATACTTTATTTTTATTGTTTATTAAAATGTTGACCAGCACTGCAGTTTTTGTCACATTCATTAATGATATTTCAAATAATTGCCTGCCTGAAAGCACACAGAAGCATAGTGTCACTGGAGTTGGAATGAAGGGTTTTTTAACTAGTAGACTCAGGAGAGGTGCTTCTCAACAGAAGGATGGTTTACTGCTTGGACACGCTCAATTAAATGCTGTGAAAATTTATGGTACATTTAAATCTTGTAACATATCATGGTACAAGAGAAGCTACCTACAATGCTGGAGCGAGGAGTCGTTTATTCAAGCCTCAATTTGTTTGCTGACAATGGGGAAATCACAGACTGTCTTTGTTGTTGACAATGTGATGTGTCCTCCTGGGAACTGAACAAAGTCCACTGTTTGTTTCATTCAATAATTAAACAGCTTCAAAATACGACTTTAGCCTCAGCAACTTAAACTACAAGAGTTAAGGTTTCTTGTAATGCTACAACAAAAAATTGTGACTCCAACTCTTCTCATTTATTTTATTTTTGCAGCTGTTGTCCCTAACTGGGAATGGTGTCTGACTCCTTCCCTCCCATTCCTGTTGAAAGCAGCTTAGCCCTTAGTGGTATTTGCTGAAAATGTTTCAGCTTTGCAGTGTATTTCCTTTCAACCTTAGGCCTCATCATATATTAATTAATGTATTTAAAAATCCATTGTGAGGTACAGAAGTATAATTTCATTTCAAATTAGTTAGCTTAAATTAGAAGTAGATGAAATAATAGTTGCTTAAGGCTGTCTGGTTTGTATAGTGATTCTCATTCTAGTGTTTGCTTTCTGCCTTTTCTTAAATAGTGCTGGACACCAGTGATCATTTGCAGACTTGTCTGCAGTCTTTTCAATCCAGCCATAACCATTGCTTCCTATGTAGCAGGAGTCAAAACTAAGGTATAAGCAGTGTGGCTCTGTACTTACTCCTACCTTTGGGTCATCTGCTTTGTGGGGTATGTTTGCCAAGGTCTCAAACCACTATTTTAGAATAATCTTTGGGGAAGTGAGGCAAAAATCAGACACAATGCCATGCTCAAGTTCTGCATTAAAAGCAGAAATTAAGCACAGGTAACATAAATCTGCTGTACTAATCCAACCATTTGCAAACGATAATGTGTTCCTGCTTTCGAAGTGTGGGACTCTGTCAGCTGTCTGCACACATGGTAATTGAAATGCTAAAGCAGCATGAAATTATCTCCTAAAAAGATGTATCGAAATATTTTAATAAACAAGACCACTTGGCTTTGTTCTCTTGCATGATGAAAGTTTTATGAAGCCAGATGAAAGTTTATGGAAGAAAAATTTGCAATATGTGAAAGAAACGTAAGTGATTGAAATGAACAGCATTAACCAGCACAGAATTTCAGGAAGGTGGTACAAGCGTTAAGAACAAGTAAATAGGTCTTTTCCAGAGAAACATATGTTGATCTGGGGGCTCTTACCTCCAACCATTCCAGGAAGTCTGCTATTTCCTGTCCTATGTAGCGTGTATTCTGTACAGCAATGGGATAGTGCTGGTGGGCAAATGTGAGCCAGTCTGCAACGATCACGTTAATTTGTTTATGCTGAGACTTAAGAGCTGCTGCCATTTTCCAAATCCAACCTTCTAATATCCCATCCACCTGTTTTATTCCAAAACAAAAAAAAAGGAGGAAAAGAAAAAAAAATTCTTAAGGGAAGTCTTTGCCTTATTTCTTGTGAAAGGCTCAAGGAAACAAAAAAACTAATATAAACAAGGAAGGCTTAATGCTGAATAACTAGATTTTAGGGGCTTTAGCATGCCTCAGTACTGAGAATATTTGGGTTTTGGTGGGCAAAAAAAATTAAAATCAATACAGGAACTGTATAATAATTTGTTTTGCAATATGAACTCTTGTCAGTGAAATGATATCACTAAATATTTTCAGAAATGCCTAGAAAATTTCTGATTTCATTCAAGAGAGGCTTTTCCTGTTAATTCAGGCAAAAAGGGCTGCAGAGGGAGGGAGGCAGGTGGATTGCAAGACCAGTGGGCATTTACCTTGTACAACCACTACATTTTGAGACCTGCCTTTTTTTATCATTCTTTTTTTTAAGGACCTGATCACAATTTCCTTACTAGCATCAAAGACTGCTTCTGATTTGATGGGCCAAGATTATTGTTTAACCTGTCAGGTTTAATTTTTGCTCTAGTTGCATGTATTTCCTCAATTGATAGAACATCTTTATCTCTTTGGGTGTTTTAAAAGAATTTGGGAGTCCCAGTTCTGGGTTTCCGTATTCCATGTTTCTCTAATAGCCCAACACCTCTGCAAATTAAATTGACATGAATGATAAAATTCAGTCGCAGCAGCTTCAGCTCTGTGGTTTGTCTTTCAGGGCGGTATAGGTTTTGAACAAATTCTCATTTTGGGAGGGTTGGCTAAAGTAATCCGGGACAGTATTTCATCAAAAGTCAGCTCTGCTGTCATTTTTTCAAAGTTATGAGCGTGTGCATTATTCAGAGTTTCTCTGCATATTTTCAGATTGCACAAAAGATCTGCTTGCTACCTTAAGTGATAACATTGGTCCTTTGAGAATCACGGATCTGTTAGATTGACATTACTTCTTATTCTGCCTTTTCTTTTGTTTCTTTGTTAGCTGAGCAGCTGATCAAAAGTCAATCTGAGCACTGCTCCCCTTTTGAAAAGGGTTTCATGGTGGGTTTGTTTTTTCTTACAGTTTAAGTGGAAGCAGTTCAGTGGTAATTTATTGATTGATGTTGAAAGCTTCATTATCAGCTGAAGGGGCTTATAGAGAAGTTCTCTTTAGAAGGTGTATTGTGAGAAAGATGTGAGGAGATTGCGCTTCTTTTCAGTAAGTCTGGTAAATATCTGGCAGTGAATATATCAGAGAAATGAAACTCGTGTTTAGTCCTCCAGAACCATAGCACATTAATTCAGCTTTTTGTTCAAAGTCTACTGGCTTAAAGTCTGGTCTGACACTAATCCTTGGCGTGGGGCTCCCATGTAAAAAATGGCTTGTAGACTCTTCCTTCAGAATCTCAGTGGGAAATACCCACTTTCTATTATTTCTAGCCATGATTGCTACCAGGGAAATCTACCACCTTTCTAATCACAACATTTCTTCTGAAGTTACTTTTGGCACTACCACAATGAGAAGGAAAATATATCAAATCAGATGTATTTTGAATTAAAAATAAAATGAGTTCATACCGACCAGCCATGGACTATCATCACCAGAGGAAGGGAGGCATTGAAACTGCATTTGTCAAGAGTCTCCAACTGATTTAAAAAGATCTGACAGCCTTCTTCAGTTGTATCTGTATAGAGCTGAAATTTAGTTTCTAAGTTTTGCTGATCTTTCTTTTTTCTACTGTGCAGACTCTGTGATTCCAGTGCTTCTGAAATGAAATTCATAACAACAACTATAATATGATGGAATCTAAAACCTGAAGAAATTACTGGTGAAACACAGTTGGTAAAACAAAGTAAACACTATAGTAAGAGTAGAACTCTAGCTGTGGTAATTGCTGCCTGCTCCATGTTGGCCTGAGCTGTACATTTTAGTTCAAAGAAGTGATCTCTCTTAAAGTTTGATAGTCCAGAGGTGCTTCTGAGTCCATCTATTTGAACAATAATAATTACACAGGAAATATTGATCTTACTGCTACAGGCCCTTATGGAATGTGTAAGTATTTTAAAAACATTGTACACGTGTTGTGACTTTACATTGCAAGTGCATGCGTGTTCATAGGCTGTTAACTCTGCTGGGCATATTTTACTAATGTGCATTTGCTAGTAATTGCTGAGCAAGCATCATTACACTAAAATAACCATTTTATTCAGGGTTATAACTCTGCTTAGAGACTTAGGGAACTGCTTAAAACTATAAGACCACACTGTAAATTATTATTTTTCTCTAAAAAGACAAGATGAAACGTTCTTGTTCTAGTTGTAATATTTTTTATGGTTTCATTTTTAGATAAAATAGCTTGGTGCATATAGGACAGCATTTTAAGAAATGTCTACTAAATACATTGGATTTTGTCTGTATTTTAGAGAGTGGGGACAGGGTGAAAAGTGGTCTTATCAACATTATGAGCTTAGAAGGAAAACCATGAATATAGAGAAATTGCTGATAAATGGAGTAAAATAAAGCAGAAGCTTACAAAAAGCACGCTGTGACATTCAACCCTTCTGTTTCTTTCTAATAAGGCTTCATAGTGTTTTGTTTTATTTATCTGAAGATAGTCCATATAATAAGTTATTACTTAAGCTGGAAAAAAACGGAAATTAGTAGAATAAAAGTTAGGGTATTATGAGGTAGACAAATGAGAGCTTACAGTTCTTGTGCTGGAAAGGGAACAGACTGGAGAGAGCTTACTGATGGAATTTGTTGGGGACTTGGCTAATCTTATTTTAATATTTTCACTAAAGAAGCAGGCAGAAAAGGTACAAAACTGACAAAATTTAGGAGGCATTTCCTAATACTGAGGGGAACAAAACGTTAAACACTAAGAGCTAAATGACCTTGAAAATACAGCTACAGAAACAGGTAGAAATCTCGTCCTATGAAATGCAAGGTCATAGAGTTGATAGGAATTTCTCTATAAATGAGACTCATAAATTGGAAGTGACACAAGGGTAAAAAGACTTGACTGTAGTCATCAATAACAAAACTATGAGTCACTGCTGTGATTTGGCTGTGAGAAAAGAAAATATAATTCCAAGATGCATCAAGGAAGATGTTTTTGGTAGGAGGAGAGAGTGTTCTTGCCAAAAAGTTAAGGCGCTTATTAACCACATTAAGAACAGTGTGCCTAGCTCTTGTCACCAAGTTCAGGTGATACCAATTCAAGCTGCAACAGCTGCTCAGTAGCACCACTATAATGGTCAGGGAGGAGGCTTTTGTTCTGATTAGATGTAACAAATCAAGAAGTATTCTCACAGGTGAAAATATGCACTGAGAAAGAAGTTTAAATGATCTCTGTTGGAACAAACTCACATTAGATACATTTTAGTTCTTATATTTTTCTTTTATAAAAGTTCCTCAGAATAACATTAATATTAGAAATGTTGTACTTTGTCTTCTAAGTCAGCACATATAATTTTTCTTTTTGTACATCACAACTCTTATGTCTGTAGATGTTTTCAGAAAACGTCTAAAATGATAGCATATTAATTTCTATATTATATCTACAAATGTATACTGAGGTTCTACGATGTTATTGTCTTGATAAGATTTTGATACTTTACAAGGAACTGCTGGTACATTTACAGATAAGACTTTATCCTGCAAGCATAATTAGTGGTGGGAAAGTCTCATTTTTAGATATTTGCAGAAGTAACATCTTACAGTGCACAGTAGAACGAATCCTAATGGGAATGCATGCTGAGTTTAGATCAGACTGTCTTTTTGCCACGTCGGTTCTGTCACAAACTTTATTTAAGGTTTTATTTTAGCATAATGATAAGACATGACACAAACAGCATATTTAATTTGGTTAAGTAAATGGCAATTCTGGCAAGAAAACTCCCAAACTGAACTGCAGTGCATGTGCACTGCTTTGTTGCTAGTTGTTATGCATTCCAAGTCACTCCAGGCAATGTTATGTTTCATAGCTAGGAAACGTTATTGTAGAAGGTTGTTCAGCCTTTTATGAGAGCCGCAATTTAAAAAGCTTCAAAGTTAGCAAAGTTTTGGTTGTCAACATTCTTAGTTTTCCACATTTTTCCCTGATGGCACTTTTGAATGTGATAACAGGCTAGAAATAGGTCTGATCATTTCTCTGTTACAATGTCTACTTAAGAACTTTTCTGTTGGATTTTTTTGCTGGAAGAGGACTCAGTTTTTGCAAAAAGTGATATTAGGAGAAAGCGAATCTAGATAAAGAACTGAAAATTGGAAAGAGTTTTAATGATGTTGATATGCTCAACCTCTGGTTTATTCAGGCTTTGGTGAGTAGTCTCTACAGAAAGATAAACATTGTGTTCTATTTTTAGCCCAGGAAGAAAAACAAAAAAAAAGTAACTTGTGCCTGTTCCATTGTACACATCCTTTCTTTGTATTGTGCCTTGTTTCATTTTCTTTTTGCTCTCTCAGTGTTTGTGCAATGGAAAGGCGCTTTGTCACTCTCTGTACTGTTTATACGTACTACAGAAAACAAGGCCAATAAATAGCTGTTTTCTTTACACATCGACTGTGAAAGTGCTCTTGGTGCTTTAATGGGTGAGCTTTTGGTCTGCCAGTAAGTCTCAGAGAGGGAATTAAAGATACAGTCTGAAATTCTATGTAACTGTCAAAAGTTAAAAGTTCCAGTAGAATCTGTTGAACTGCTTCATGTGGTTAATCCATGTAATGACTTAGACAAGGAAATAGACTCTGAAGGGCTTGGCTTCTACAGCAGACTCTTGCTAAAAATGTCGTACCAGTGACTCAGTGTCATAATCGAAGGCAAAGTTTCATAGGTCAGTCTACAAAACCATCAAAACAAAACTACTAAAAAATTTCCTATGCTAGTTGCAGCTAAGAGCGCCAAGATCTTTTCAAAATTCCAGAAAGTTTCTCTTTTGAAAATAAACCATTACCCAGGTGAGTGTGTTGTTGACTTAATTTCCTTTTTCTCTGAAGATCGTAGTCTAACATGAATTCTGTCAGGAAAGGCAATGCAGCGTGGCCACAGTGATCCAAGTGCTGTCATGTATTACCTTCATGCACAGCAGCATGATAATCATGAGCAAGAAATGTTGACTTTTACCTTTCCTTTCTTTGTATTAATGATGTTTCTATGAAGTGCGGTAAAGACTGTAACTGAAGGCTGGGTTTGTAAATTCCACTTAACAGTAATATAGCAAAGTTTATTGTATAACATTTTGGGATTAGTTTTGACAGACGAACCAAAACAGTTTTAGATTTGACCTGAGATAATTGTGTTTTCTTACTGAAAAGTAAACCCAAAAGAGTGGTTCCCAGTTGAACAAAATAAAAGTTTTTTTTAATTGGGATTTCTTAAAAAAAATTAAAAAATTAAGAAGGGAGGAACATCTACTTGTAGTAGTTCTAGTAGCCATGTGAATGCAGTTCATATTGGGATTTGCAAGATAAGAGATCATTCATTGTTTCTCACTATTAGCATTTAATTACTATTCATATTATTAGTGTTCATTGTTTTAGGTGAGCACGTTCTGCTTCTAATAACGTGAGCTCCAAAGTAAGATGAAAAGAGCATATGAAGAATAATGAGAAAGCTAGTAAATATAAATAAATTTTTATTTATGTAAAAAGAGATCTTGCAAAAAGTAATAATAATGATAATTCCATATGGTGAAACTTAAATTGTTTGTTTACTTGTAGAAGCAGGTTAATCCAAGAGACTGACTTGGATTGAATCATCCCAAAAGATGAAAAGACATATGAGTTTCTTAACTATGGAATTTTTGAGTCTTTTCTGAAATTTATAGATGTGATAGTAGTGCTTGAAGACTTGTAAACAAAAACCTTACTGGAGACTAGACAAAGGTCTGGGCAATGGCCAGGGATTGAAACAATGAAATATCATATGCTTTTTCGGGAGGAGGGGGGAGAGATATCCAAAATCTAAATATATTTCTTTCTATATAATGTATGATAGGTTATAAAAATACAACTGCAAGGTATCTGCCTCACACCACAAAATTTGCATAAAGAAGTGTCACGAATGAGGACAAAGTATGATAGGACTATATAATGTTAAGAGTGAAATTTCGATATTTACTTATTCATGCATTTTAAATTCATCCTAGAGTACAACATAAAAAAAATTGATTAAAATTGGTGTTCCTAATTAAAGAAGTAGCTTTTCTGGTTAAGAAAAATAATGTTCAGCATCCTTCTTCCTGTCGTGGAACTCTTCCTGTAGAGTTTCGCAGTAAGGTCTTGCTGAAGAAGCTTGAAGAGGATCTTTCGATGGCACTCACCTAATCCACAGGCAATTGAAAAATGAATTAAGTGAACCTGTACGGAAGCTGAACTTTTGACTGCTGCTATGTTAACGATACTTGAAAGTCATACACATAAGCATGCATACACACTCCACTACCTAGGCACAACATATTTGTTCTGATTGCCTTCCAGCTCTCACTGCAGCCTCCCTTCATGTTCATAAGTGTATTTGTTTGAGCCTTAATAAATCTCCTATATATTTTGGATGGCTTTTACTGATTTTCCTACATGGAAATGTTTCCAAAAGTGTGCTTATATGTTATTTTAGTTTGACCAGTATCTGACACATTTAAGAAACAAATGATACAACCATTGTAGTCAGCATTAGAGAACTCTGTTTTGAAATTGAGCAGAAGCAGTAGCATGTTAATGACTCTGTTTGGGCCACGGAGAATGGAATATGTCACAAATCCCCTCATTTCCAGTAGCGAGATGCGCTTTTTTTATTGCTTAAAAGATGAGCTAAAGACATGGAAGCATTTAAAGGTCTGATTGACAAATGCTTCCCTTAGAGCTATTCTTGCTAGAAGTGTAGTTGTCAGTGTTCCTGTTGGATATGGAAAATCCTCTTCACGTAACTGCTTTTACTTTGTTTAGCAGTGCCTGTCATAGCCTCCAGAGTGTAGACTTTCTAGGGAAAGCCATTTGCAATTGACACAAAATGACATAAAGAAATAATAGACTATTAGAACATACATAGTAAAGGTCTCCTCAATCTGAAAGACTGGCAAAGTTTAAACAATAGTGTGTGAAATGTAAATAAATGGTATGTTTCAATTGCTCTGTGTTTACCTAAGCTTTTATATGTCTTTGGGCAAAATTTCCTGTACAATAGCTGACACAAAATCAGAGCTGGACTTCTGCTAGTTAAAAATATGTCCAATCTAAAAATTAGGAATATAGATTGGAAATACAAGGCTAGCATTTGTTTGCTTTTATATTACTCATTTACAACAGTATTTTGAAGCAGGGTGTGGTTCATTCTACATTTTGTTCAATTAGTAGTTAAGGTACTTGCATATAAGCTTATTTTTATTGTTTCTCTCGGTTTGAGGCTTTTGGATACTGTTGACTAACGGTTGAAAATTCTACCTCATGTGGTTCCTAGGTGAGAACTCTAAAACGAGAGTGTTTCTTGGGGAAATATAGGTCTTTTTAGTTGCTCCAGAGTCCCAGGCCAAGATATGGCAGTTATAACTAAGGTCTGTTGTTTTCTTGGTATATTACCATTGTGCTTAATTTTTTATATCCTGATCTATTTCCTCTATATTTTCACTCTCCTTGCAAAATGAAAAGTATCACTCACAAAAGAATAAATGAAAAAATAGCAAGCAAGAAAAATATATAGCAATTGGACTAAAAATTGAGATCTGTTTAGAAAGATACTTTTTGGAAAAAGCTTCCCTTTTTGTTCAAGTTTAAATGAATGAATAGGTGATACTTTTCTGAGCATCAGATGCTCTGTCTGAAAAGCATCATAGTTTTCTGAGCTGTCATTTGTTGTTTTTCCTGTCTTGCATGCATGCCAAAGACAAGTCAATTAACTCGCTGTGAGTGTAGTTTGTACCATAGCAGCCCTAAAGGGAGAGGAGAGGCTGCTAGCTAACCATTGTTAACTCTCTGTTACCACACTTTTAACCCTGTGTCGAAAGCTCTGTCAAGAAGAGAGCGTATGAAACCGCGCCATTCGTATTGACTGTCTTTCCTCTGTTGCTTCATGGCTTTTGAATCATCCAAGTAACTCTGCTTGCGGGTGGCATTAGTGACTCTTGGAGCTGGAAGATGTATTTAGAAAGAGACTAATAGAAGAATTCATTGGAGCTGGTACCCTGTTCTCATTGGTGAGGCGATGATCCTGGCAGTGGAAGGTGTGCATATGAGTGCCTCATCAAAAAATTACCACTTAGTTACGGGGAATGATTCTGTCTGTGATTCTTTACCATTAAAGTGTGGAGGATGCTATTTTTTTTCTTTGAAAGTCAGTCATCTAATATC
This sequence comes from Tapera naevia, assembly GCA_033556795.1. Lineage (NCBI taxonomy): Eukaryota > Metazoa > Chordata > Aves > Cuculiformes > Neomorphidae > Tapera > Tapera naevia. The sequence goes on from JAUMJJ010000353.1 coordinate 1,904,621, forward strand.
TACTAAAAGGCAAATTTCTAATTTTATTACTAAAACATCATTAACACTGGGAAATCACTTTTTTTGCAGTTTTTAAATACAGCTTATGTTTCCTAAACTCATTATTATAGCAGACACTGCTGTCATGTTTTGAAGCACTGTGGAAGACAGTGGACTAAGATAATCCATAAAAACTTATCCTACAGTTTAACAAAGGGAAGGTTTTTCAGTTCTGCTCTCCCTGGACCTCTCAGGTCAGTGTTCTTTATTTACCTGGGCTATTTGTGTAAGGAGTGAGGAACCTGGAAATATGTTTGCAGATGTGATTAGCGACTACAATGTCAACAGAGATCCATATCCCTGTTGTTTGCTGATTACTTCTATTCAGAATTAATTTTGGGGTGTAGGGAATTGGAGAAAGCAGAGAACAGCTGTTCGGTAACAGCATTACCATGATTTCTAAAAAGTTATTAACTTGTTATTAAGGATTATGGACCTAGTTGATATTTCTCCCTCTCTTTTTTTTTTTTTTAAATTAAGAAACTTTCTTTAGGAGTAGTAATATGAAAAAATACCCAGCATTGAATTAATGGCATATACAAGAACTGTAAAATATATTCAGAGTCTTCAGCACAGATCATGGTTCAGTACAATTTGTTTGCATGGTGGTTTGAGACATAAAGGAGTGCAACCTACTCTCAGAAGTTGCTTATATCAAAATAAATGATAAAAGTCAGTTCTTTTTAAATTCTCTACTTATGTATTTCCTGCTGCTATTTATTTGAAATTGCCTCTCTTGAAAGCATTTGGGCAGGTGGTAGAGAGAGATAGAAACAGTTTCAGTTCCTCAGAGTGCCTTAAATGGGAGTATCTGGGAATCTGGAGAATAAAACAAGAACATCAAAACGAAAGTCTTCCTAAAAAGCCACAAGAAAGATGATGAAAAATATTAAATATCATGTTTTCTTTTCTGTTTGCTGTTAAGTCTCAAAGTCAGAGACATCTCTTATATGTCACCTATGAATCAATTAATGCATTTATAATTTAATTGTTTCAAAAGAGGGAGAAATAAACAGTGTAGCATGTGCTTTGACAACTAGTAAGCCCTCCTCTAAATTATGTTTATTATTGACATGTATTTTTATTCCTCTTCTGAATTTGTGTTTCTGTCATTGATTTTGAACACTGAATTGCCTCAAAATTCTCCAAAGAACTGACTCTCTTTGATTTTTGTGCCTTACTCTTTTAATCTTTCTCTTTCCTGTAAAATCCTTCTTTACTATGTGAAACTTCAAAACTTATTTTTCTCATCTCCTTTATTTAGCATCAAGTACTGAAGTGAGGATAGAACAGAAGGCAAAGGAATAACACCCACCCTCCAAACTGTTAACTGTTCCTTTTGTCTTTTTATATGAGGTGAAAACTTCATGGAAGAATGCTGATTATCAAAAGCTCTTTTATTGTCTGATTAAGTTGAGTAAATAACTTTTTCCTCTCTTCTATCCTTCATTGTGACATAATTTAGAAGTAGTAATTAGTTCTCCATTAAAAAAAATGTGAGCTTGAGGACAATAATCAATAAGCTTGTGACACTGTTGTTGCAAAGAACAGGGAAATCTGTGCACCAGGGAAATAAAATACCAGCAATGCTTTTTGTTTAGAACATAGCTACTGGGTTCTGGACTGATTCCCTGTGCAGAAGAAAACATCAAAATCTCTTGAAGAGGGTGCAGAAGGAGGCACCAATGACACAACTTGCATTATTTTGAACATCTTGCATTATTTTATAGGGTTACAAATAGACTGTCCTCCTGGTTTCCTCATCTAAAGTAAAATACTTGCAAATAGGAATGTTTAAGTTCCACTTGTGCAATGCGTAATTGTAAATTGAAATTATTATCCCAATGGTTTAATCTGACCTAATCTGACTTTTATGAGCAAAAATGCTGGAAAATCATTACAATGTCTTTCCAGAAATGCTATGGACTAGCATATAATACAGATCCTAAATCATTACTGTAAATTAATGTTAACTGTCAATCATCTCTCCTCCACCTGTTACCTAACTAGAACTTTCATACATTCAAGTTAAGTTTGAAAGGCAAGTAAATATTGGAAAAGGTACATTCACCCGTAACAAAAAATACTTCTTTTCTAATATCTGTATGACTAAATTTTTTTGGCCAGGGTTTCTGCTAAGGTATTCAGGTACCTTATTTGGAGTTTACATTTCCTTTTTCTTGATATTAAAAGTGGAAAAAAAAGTAGTCACAAACTGTCTGGATTAAGTGTATTTGTTCATATGATGTCATCAGATAGAGGAAGGAGTAAATGAATAATGTCAAGTGTGAAACTTAAGTAGATTAGGACCCTTCAGATAGGATACAAGACAACTGAGAGTGATACAGTATAGAGGTCTATAAAGTTATGAGTGGCATGGAGTAAATAGAAGATCGCTTGTATGTGACTTCCAGTACAAGACATAAAGATTGTTTTGATAACAAACTATTTTGATAACAAAATATTTTGATACCAAAGATGATTAAATCATAGAATCATAGAATTACCAGAGTTGGAAGGGACCCATAGAGTCCAACTCCTATCCCTAGACAGGACACTCCCAACATTCACACCGTGTGACTGAGGGCATTGTCCAAATGCTTCTTGAATGCTGGCAGACTCAGTGCCATGACTGCTTCCCTGGGGAGCTGTTCCAGTGCTCCATCACCTGCTGGGTGAAAAACCTTTTCCTAATATCCAATCTAAACTTCCCCTGGCACATCTTCCTGCCATTCCCTCTGGTCCTACCGTGGGTCACAAGAGAGAAGAGATCAGCACATGCTTCACACCTTCCCCTGTGAGAAGGCAGCAAACAGCTATGAGATCCTCTCTCAGTCTCCTCTTCTCCAGGCTGAACAGACCAAGTGACTTCAGTTGCTCCTCATATGACTTCCCCTCCAAACCCTCCACCAGCCTTGTGGCCTCCTCTGGACGCTCTCCAGCAGTTTGATGTCCCTTTCCATCCTGTGGTGCCCAACACTGCACCCAGTGCTAAAGGAGGGGCTGCAGCAGTGCAGAGCAGAGTGGGACAATCGTGGTTCTTCTAGAGAAATGTAGTTAATCTGTGGAATTCCTGCCTCGACACCATGTGGATATTAAGCATTTATTTAAGGTTAGTTGGAAACTGGAAGTATCTATGTAAAAGAAATCCACGTATAGACACCACCACTTACTCAGGAGATCTGTGAACTGAAAATGGGTGATGTCTGGGAGAGTACATGGGGGAAGTGCTACATGCATACGTAAACTTCCCCTGCTGAGTGTGCATCTGCTTTTGGCCACTACTGCAGGTGGTTGAACTAGAGAGACCTTGAGTTTCATCCAGTGCAGCCACTCTTATGTTTGATGTAGAGCTATCCTGGTGTTCTTTTTGATTTAAATTTTGGCAGGTTTTTGAAACAGAGAAAACCTGTGAAAAATAACAATTTTTGGAAAATATTTCAGCTGAAACTTTTTTCTTTTGCACTTTACATCCAAGTCATCAGTGTTAATATTTGCTGTTGTTCAAAATTATTAATAGTCTCAAAATACTTGATAATTTTTAGTAATTAAAAGATAATGTTGAAATCAGGATTGACTAACAGCATATTTAGGCTAACTTATGTTGAAACATTTGGAGCTTTGATTTGCAATTTTGTTGCTGTTGAAGTTTTGGCTTACTACCTGGTTTGGGATGGAAACTGTTCTTGGGATATGCAAACATTTTTCTGTTCAGTTTTAGTAAAAAGTTAAGTCAGCTTTTATGTTGAAAGAGGCGGAGAAGAGCTAAACAGGAAATACAGATCAAAGGATTCAAAACTCTACGTGTACTTGCTTACAACATCATGATTCAGAGCATTGTTTCCTGCAATTTTATTTCTAAGGGGCCAAGAGAAAACCTCTCACTTCTATATGTGTCCCTTGGAGCCATTTTGCATATGCTGACATTATCTTGACAGGTGTAAATTTTGGTTAAAAAAAAAGATGGTCTTGCAAAAGATAAGACAGTTTTGGAGTTTTATTTTAGGATATCTGTGCTGGAAGTGGGAGTTCGTTTTCTTCCTTACTTTTTTGGCTGTCTGATCCTACAGAAAAATCACTTGTCTGGTGCCAACTTGCTATGTCAGAAATTCTGCATAACTTCTGGATCACAGCATCCTGTAGGAATAGGAGAAATGAAATAGATGCAGAAAGAATGTGTGTTTGAAGCTCAGAAAAAAACTAATAGGGAACTTACAAGAATGAGAAAGTAGAGACATTAAAATCTTCAGAATATAAGCACAGGAAGGCATTGCTGAGTGAAACTCACTTGCTGGGCCATGGGACAACCCTTCAGGCCATGCTGCTTCATAATAGCTGCTATATTCCTTGGAAGGCAGGGCTGAGCTGGTAGATGGTGAGTGTAGGGGCAGGCACAGTATTTATATGCACAGCCAGCCTTGTCTATACAAGGAACTTAGTGAATTGCAGTTTTACTTCTGAATTTTTGGTACTAGCTATTCTCACAGACTCCCCTTGTGAATATTTATGCCTGGCACCATTCTGATACTCAGAAAAAGACAAATGCCTGTCTCAGAGTTTGAAGAAAGGCAGTGGGAAATGAAGGGGTCAGTGGTGCATGGAAGTGGTGCATTGAGTGTTGTAGTGGGAAGGAGGGAAAGAAAAAAGAGAGAGGGGGAAAAAGGGGACAATTTGAATGAATTTTAGCCTTAGGACTCTAGTAACAATTACTTTCCTTTTCTGTTCTGTCTCAAATATGGCCCTGTTTTTTTCCACTGTGTCCGTTTTTTTTTTAAATAAAGTTGTTTTATTTTTACAGGTTTTGTCTGAAAGCCTTAGTTAAACCAAAAGAGCAGAGGAGATATCCTGTTTCTGCTGAGCATATGAGCTGTTTACTTTGACAGTCACTGGGTTTATCTAAGCAAGATATGGTGTCAAAAGGTTTTGATTATTTTAAGTGCATCCTGAATTTCTCCAAACTTATCTTTTATGCTTGGATTTATTTCTTCTAAAATCTCTGCAGTGCACACTGTTTACAGAAGTTATGTCCATGCAATTACATTTCTAAATGAGACTTCTTATCAAATGCCAAGTTAATTTTTTTATAAGGCTCTTTAAGAGGTAGGGATATTTACTATGGACATATTTTAAAGTAGATTCTGCATACTGAACCAGTGTTACAGTTTTTATTATTGCTGTCATACAGCTTTCATTATGACTTCCCTTGTATAGATGAACTGAGTCTAGATTATATAACAATTGCCGTCACTTGAGCCAGTAAAAGTAGTCACACCATGGTATCCTACAAAGATTTGTTAGCGCAAGTTTGGGTTGAGCCATTATCAAAACTGGCAAAGCTGTTGCTGAGCCCTGCCGACCTTTCCAGGAGTCCTGTGGAAACTATTAAGTAAGATATTATTTTATGGAATACTTAATACTGTATGCATTGTACAATGAAAGAAGTTATTAAAAACATTAACAGTGTATAAAACTCTTCTTAGGAATTTATCCCTCTTACCTGTAAGGGCAGACACCTTTGCACACTGTGAATCCAGTCATAGAGACAATATATATGAAATGATCAAAAAAGTATTTTAAAAGTCATCATGCTAAGCTCCAGTAAGTTAGGTGGCTTGGCAGCTGATTTGTGTCCCGTTCAAAGCCTTAAATCTCAATTTCAAGCAAGATAAAGCTGTCTCTTGCCAGCACTGCAAGGGCACACAGTCCTGGAATTTTAACCTGGTACTACAGTGGCAGTGGGATCTTTGTTTATGGGCTTTTAACAGTATTTGGGGTTTTGGTGTAAAATTCCAAGTGTGGATGGGGAGATAAAGGAATAATTGTTTGTTGAGGTTTTTTTTTTTTTAATTCATGACTTAAAATGTGATAGGTTTTGAGGCTGTTCCGAGTACAAAAATCTGGAAACCAGTAGTGGTAAATATGTATTAGAGGGCAATAAAGCAGGACATAATGATATATTAGAGTATAATCTGGTTCATAATTGTCCATTATGGCTATGTAATTTATATAATTATCTTGCATAGTGTTGTGTAAAGTGCATGCACACACAGAAAGATACATATATATATTCATCAATAATCTATACACAGTTGTTAAATGCTATGTATAAATACTACAGTACTTATATGTACTTATTAAGTATATGACATTTCCCTCATTATTGCCACATTTAATATGGATGAAATACTACTTTGGGCACTTGTATTAGAAGGTTCAATTGTTTGGTATTCAGAGACCAAATCCATAAAACATCTGTGAATATTTCTAAATTTTTGCTGTGCATCCATGCATTACTGAATGCTTGTTACAGGCCCAGAGCGTGGTTCTTAGTGCAGGTGAAGGACAAGCCAACAGAACAGCTGCAGTAGTTCGGGTAGCCTTCAGAATGTTTGTGCCTACAGGATGATTAAGCTAGTTTCTTTCTGAATCTTTCTTACAGTATAAGCAATGATGGTTGCTGATTTGAGGATGTCTATTCAGCATGTACAGCAAAGGAATCTACAATTATTTAGAGTAATCTTCCCATGAGTCAGTATCTTTCATTTAAGAAGCTTTTGCTCTTTCCTGAGTATCTGTATCTTTCTTCTTGCAATGACTTAGTCTCTGTATTGGTATAATTTTTTTACTGTTTAAGAGACATTGCCAACTTGAAAAGGTTTTGTTAATGTAAACATTGGTCTGGAGACATAAGTGAATGCACACTCCACTTAAAGCTTAATAATTGATATCCTTCAATGCACTGCTGAAACACAAGAAGGAAAAAATGTGTTTTTAAAACTGTGGTATTTTGAGCATCCAGTAAAGAAGGAGGGGTGAGAGCTGTGCTTTGAAAAGCTCTTGCTAGCTTATGCCCCTTAACACTATAACGATTTTCATCCAGAGGGATGGAAGGGACATGCCGGCTTCACAGGGACAGAGGAGGAGGAGGAAGACAAGGGAGATGTGAGGACTGGAAGAATCCTCTGGGTCTGCTGGCATGTTCCCCAGCTCATCTCAGTGAGGCTAATCTGAATAAAGCTGAAGGATGTGGTTGGTCCATAGACACAATCTGTTGATCATCTTTCTTTAGTCATTTTTTATGCATTAGTGTATGAAAAGAGAAATATAAAAATTCAGATACCTATAGAAGGGCAAGCACAAAAAGCAAGAGAAACTGGGCTTTTTGTCCTTCTGTTTGTTTGTTTTTTAAAAAGAATGTCTAGATAGTTAAGATTTTGCTAACCAAGCAGTGACTAAAATGGTAGACCCTTTCTTGTGTATATCTGTCACAAAAAGGCAGAAACTATTCCTTTCGGCAAGATTTCAGGAAATTATTTGTTTGTCAACTACCTTTCATTTTAATGGGTGTTGCAAGTACTCAGCACCTTATAGGGATATTAGCTTTCTTTGGGTTTCTGTGTTTCTTGCTAGCTTGTTCTTTAATCCTTTCATCTAGCTCTTTTGAAATCCATTCTCTTTTTTTACTCCTTCCTCTGAGCCAGAAGTTTTTCAGTGGTGTCTGCTCACTTGAAACCTTGGTTAAGACAAAGCAAGTAAAATGACTCTTCCTGAAAATTCTATGATAAGTCTTTATCAGGCATATATGTTTTTGCCTAGTTTTACGGGTTGTCTGAAAACTGCTCACTGACAGCAGCTGAGAGGAAGGAGAAAATCCAGAATGAGGTTAGGATGTAAAAGTATATGAGGACTAAAAACTTCATTCTTCAGGGCATAAGTTAACCACTTATTTCCTAGATAATTTTTTTCCTAGATTATTCAGTATTGATTTCTCTCTGAGATTTTTTGAGTTTCCCTGGTTTGATCTGTTATGTCTCTCCTGTAGACCTAGGTGTTTGGGCTTGACAACAGCATGTCAACTGGGAAAATGAAGAAAATGTATAAATTACAAGTATTATTAGAAAGTTTAGAATTCTAGATTGAAAAACTGTGTCCCAATAATTTGCACAAAGTACGAGTTGTCAGAGGAACAAACTGAAAACCAGAGACAGACAAAGGGTCCTGCAGAGGCAGAATGACCCAGGTATGCTTATGGTGGCCATGATGGTTTTCGTCTGTGAACAGAGTTTCAGTCTCCTAGTCAGGCAAAACCTTTTTTTTATAAAAAACTACACTTTGAGCAAAAATACTTTTTTCACCATTACAGTTTTTTCCTGCTTGGACTGATGCTTTGTTTTATAAATATTTTCCATGTTGGAAGTGCAAGCTATCTTAATTCATCAGCTGCTTTTTATCATTTTCTCTAGATTCCTTCCAGCTTCACAAATATATAATACAGGAAGAGAAATTGTTCTCTGGAGTTGCTTTATCTCTGCTTGTGATATCTCATTGGGGAAAAATTTATCATAAAGTAACTGAACCATGAACGAGCTGTTGAAATTCTTCACGTTATTACCTTTGCTGGTGGATGGTTAATTTAACAGCCTTGTGTTCTGTTACCAGAAGCTGTTCAATAGAATCCAGCAGGGCAGCACTGTGAAGTGTGCTGAGGCCAAATTTGCTTTGCTAAGAAAACTGAATCTGCTTTAGTGGAGAAAATTCAGAAAACAGAGACAATATTAAATTTTACTATAAGTTTGTGGGGTTTATAAGTTGGAAGTATGAAATCTTTCTAGAAGGAGTCTACCTTTTGCTAAATGAGGTCTCATCTAGTGGGAGTAGAAATGTAGGGATTTTGACTCTGATATTTGCTGGGATTAGAACATAAAAATACTCCATAAACATAAAGGTGAGGATGGGAGCATTAAACAATAGCTATATTAAATCTGACAGAGTGGAAAGCGCAAACAAAGAATCAAGAGTTCAGTTGCCAGATGGTGAAAAGGAAGTTGTTCAGACTTCATAACGCAAAAGCAAGGGTAAGAAAGACATGTGAATTCCTTTTGAAATCACTGAAAGCTGGGTGTACCTCGTATCCTTCATCTGTGCAGACTGGTTTGTGGACTTCCTCCTCGAGACTTTTCTCTGCTGTTGAAGTGCTTAGTGCACTAGAAACATTTATCCACTTAATAGTTTTGCTTGCTGATCAGTGGCATGGTTTCTGACTACTATGCTGTTGTCAGATTTTAGATTTCCTCTTTTCTTTAATGCCCAGGAAGGGAGTGTTTACTGCACAATATATGTATATAGGATATTACTGAATTACAACTACTTTGGTGAAGGCAAGGTGGGAATCAGCTAGTGAGTTAGTGGACCTCAATGTGTGGATCCTTTCCTGCAACATTCACATAAGAAGTTCATAGCAGGTTTGTTCCTTCTGTGATAAAGGTTGAATTTTATTATGTTTAATTTGGCTCCCTGATAAGTAAGCAAATTTGCCAAGTTTCCAACCAGTCCAGTTGTAGCTTAGAAGAAAAAGGACTCAGTAAATCAGCATCGGAGTAGAGTTAGCACACAGCCTTGAGAAAGGACATCCCATGAGATGCCATCACTAAAACCGCTGTATGCTGACCATCTCTGAACCTGGATACTTCGCACATAAGTAATTAATGATACTTCTTGGGAAGTAAGCAGTGGGGTGTGCTTTGTGGGTAAAGTACTTGTTCATCAATGAAGTGATAATTTCCCTATTTGTCACAGACATGCACAGTAGGCTCTCTGAAGTCAAGGTTAAATTCTCTGTTGCTTCTGCATTGCCTTCTGCTACTTCAGTTTTACAGACTAGTTACCTTTGGGAATAGCTCAGATAACATAAAGGTAAAATTAATTCTAATATATGTTTGATAAATTTTGGTAGTTGTGTTAGTGATTTACTCAGTTTAACGGATATTTTGGCAAGGAATAAATCTGCTGATAAAAAATGTAGGCTTATAGAAAATTTTTGACTTTGAAAAAAGTGCATTGTTTTTGATACTTCATTACATGAGAAAGAAAGCTTGTGTCTAATATCCAAATTCTGTAGTCTTCAGGGCTTCTGAGTGATTCCATCAATTTATTTTTCTTATACAGAAATAGTCAGCTACTCATCAGTGTGTAAAACTTGTTAGCTAACTGGTAAAAGCCAGGAACAGTATCTCTGATGAAATCACTGGTAGTCTTGTACACCTGTTTCACAGTGGCTTAGGAAGAAAAGAATATAGAAAGGAAAGATTTTTAATTTAAAATACTGTATTCAATGTAGAACAGCAACTGATGTGTTTATGTTATGTTGTTCTTTGTAAGTGTAAATAATTGGATTGAGCCTATCTACATTCTACTTGCATTTTATATGTTCATTTAACAAGTCTTTTTGGACTTTATATAAAAAGTACTGTGATGTACACATTTGTACAGAAGAGTAATAACTCTGAGAATTATTTGCATTCTAGTCATACTCAGAGGCCTATTCTTGGTAGGAGCCCTGCTACCAACCATCCAAGAAGATTAGGGGACCAGGTTTTTATTCCATATACTTATTTACCAGAATTTTTCATGAGCTTGGTTCATGTCCTTTTCATGTCCTTAATCCTCACTTCTGGGGTCTTTAGGTATGAGTCCGTGTAAATAAATTTTATATGGTCTTAAGATTGTCTTAGGTGTTCAGCTGCCACATTGGAGCTAATTTTAAAAAAGATGCAAGGCTGGATGTACCAAAAACAACGAGAGAAGGCGTAAACAACTGAGAGTGGAGACATTCAGAATTACAAATTAGTGCTCCTAGATGTACTAGGTGGTGTTGGCTCTAATGTTTTTCTGCTGATGAGGATCCCTGGATGAGGTTTGCTGGTCAAGGATGCTGTGCTGCCTGTTGTAATTTGCTCTGTAGAGAAATAAGACTCATGAAGACTTTAGTGAGACTTGCGCAGTATCGGGGAGGTGAAATGCCCTGCTCACAGGGCAGCGCCCAGGCCTGATCCTAGGAGTTGTGCATCCACAAATGTGATAACAGAGAACTTGAAGGTCCCACTCCCCAATTCCTGAGCAGTACAGCCAGGACTTTTGCACTCATCTGATTCAGTTCTCTCAGCCAACATGTGAAAATTTACTTTTCTCTCTACTGGGTTAGTTTGCTGTTGGCTTAGCAAGCTAAAACAACTCTTGCAGAAATGAGGTAAGTTGGTGTAAAAAATAAGAAAGAAATGATATCACTGAACTGATCAGGCAAGTGGTCCCAAAAACTCCAAATATGAGAATCAAAGCAGAGGCCGGGCACATCGAAAGACTTAAGCAAAAGTTAGTCACCTGAAAGCAGTGATTGTAGAAATATTTACATTTTAATTTGCTTAAGATTGTACTGTGAAAAATATCAATATAGCCTGCTCAAATCTTCCCTTTTCCAATTAGCATCAGAAAAAGTATCTTTGAAAGTGCCTGGAAAGCTGATTTTATAATCTCTGTGTTCATTTGACTAGCACAAAGTATGTAGGCTCAGAAGTTAAAAATTCTCCAAATAGTTACAGACCAATTGTATTTGGGCAACAATGTGAAACTTCATAGAACTGGCTGGGAAAAACTAATGAGACTCTCAAAGGACAGCTGGAAGCACATTCCTATTTAATGCTTGAGAGGGGACACAGCAGAGCCAAAAAGTCACATGAATGCAGCGTGGGAGAAAGGAACAGTTTGTTATGAATCCAGAAATTGCCATCTCTTACATTCACAAGCCCAGAATAGACATCAGTGGCTCAGCTGAACTGCCAGAGAGCCATTTTTGCTGCTTGCTGAACAGCTGCCCTTGCTGAACATGGCAAGACTACAAAAAGCACTAGAACAATGTCAGAATGCTCTTCTGTGCAAAGTATACATGTGACAAATAAAGGCATCAGAAGAGGCGTTATCAGAGTTATCATGAAAACATTTATGAGCTGTGTGAGTAAAATCCTAGCGGTTATGCTTTCCACACTCTTGCCCAGGTAGCTGTGTTAGGGTATGATTAGAAAGGGAGGAGGCTTAACCATGGTCTTGAGCCTGTGATACTCTGTGCAGGGTCACTCCACAGAGTACAGCAACACCTGGGTGCCACTGCAGATCAGAATCTTGTAAATACTGTTCTATGTGAATGGGAGAACACAACAATATCTGGAGAGAAGGAAACCCAAGCGTGCAAATGTGGAGATTACCTTTCTGTATATAATTATATTTCTGCCTAGGAATTCAGTTCTGTATTGTCCTCTTAACTACTCTAGTTTGTCAGAAGCTTGCTTTCCCATATTGTGCATAGGTGGTACATGAAACACCATAATTCATGCTTCTGACTTTGATTGGCATGTTTTATCTAAAATCTGTCATATTTCATAGGGCAAAGAAAGCGGGACTGCTATTCATATGTAAAACATTAAAGAGGATGAAATCTTGTATAAAACAGTAGTTAAAAGTCCTTCCAGAAGGCTTCTTTCTTTTCACTAACCATAAATTCACTTTGCGGTTTAAAAACATCTTTTTCTTTTTGTTAACTTTTGTAACAGTAGAAACAAAACTATTTGCATGCAGAGTTGCCTCCGTATATAAGAACCTGAACATGCTTTAGTGTATAACTCTGCTTTAAAAAACTAGAACTTTAACCTTCTACAGAAAGGTGCATAATGCACCTGTGGACAGGCATCCTTGTCTGCATCCATCTGTATCAGCGAAGAGGTTACCACTTCCAGCTTTTTGTCACCTCCCACCAGCCAGAGATTACCACCCTGACTGTTCTGGCTGCCCGCTCTTATTGTTCTGTTGCCAGTGCTCCAACACTGGATGATTGCCTATTTGCTGCAAGGAAAATCAGCTTGGCTACACCAGATCATCTATTTTAACTGTTTAAACTGGCCTAATTTATATTGCTTGAAACAAATTAGAGCATGCTTTCCTGAACCAATCTATTGTATAAGTTGGATAAAAGTGGTAGCTTTCAGGAAACGGTGAAAGCTGTGGGAATGCTATGGGCAGTTACCCTTGACTAGGAAAAGGATGTTTGTTCACAGACTGAGACACACACAAGCAATAATTAAGTAACTTCCTGAAGAGACTACCTTATTGATTTTTTTTTTTCTTGATTCCATAGGATTTTGAAATGGAGGTCAGGTATATTGGCTTGTGTGTAATGCTTACTTAGTGCTACTGTGGTCATTATAATCTTTTCACTGCAGCGTAAAGATCCAGAAATTAGGTCTAAAGAGACAGAACTTGTGTTTTATTGCCGTCATCTCAGCAAGATACAGTAATATAAATTTTTCAAATTTCTGTAGGCAGAAATAATATCATTTTTTCTCCTTTCGGTAAACTACAGAAAGCTCTGTAATGATCCCAATGTCGTCTTTTGTCCCTGTAGACTATCATTTGTTTCATCTCTAGTGACCAACCTGGTAGCATAGCCAAAAGATTATATAGTTAAACAGAATTATTTGCCTCGGAGTGTCACGTCTGGAACACCAAGTAGGTGAGTTTATCCACTTTGTTATTTAGCACTACATTTGAGTTCAGCCTAGAATCCTCAGAGCTGAAGTTTTGCATCAAAAAGGAAGTTATAATATACCATAGTTTATGTGGGTAAGTCCCAGAAGGTGATGTTATAATATACGCTGCCAGAACATTTTGTTTTCAGTGTCTCCTCTCTTCAATTTGGTGCATAATTTCCTTTTCCCTCTGGCCCATCTCTTCAGAGCTATGATAATATCCAGTAAACACTCATATCGGTTTCCTCGTTTTTAAAAAAGACATTGCATTTAATATTTGCTTTTGGAAGTGTTGTAGCCTCCTATTGTATTGTGTTGTCCACCGGAATGTCTCCATGTATTGAAAAAAAAATCATTAGCACCTCTGCTAGCTCAACCATTATGATTGTGCATGATAAGAGCAGTGATGTCAGAGTGGAGACTGCTTTTTAGTCTAGAATAATGTGAATGTTTCAATGCCAGCAATGCCTTTGTCCACTGCAGAGTCAGCTTCAGCCAAGTTTGTTCTCATTCATGTGTGCATCTTGGCTGAAGAATGGCATTTCTGATCTGGTAAAAAGTAGAAAATAAGCTGAACATCCCTAGCATACTAATGGAACCCAAATTTTCTCGCAGCGGATGGTAGATCAGTGAATGCCACTGAATGAACCCCACAGCACTGTGACAAGGGGGCACCTACTGACACCTATTCACCATCCAGTTCTCAGGTTCTCTTTGGAAACCTCCACTCAAAAATACAGGAAAAGTAATCTGTAAGAAGAACCCAGTTTGTTCCAATAGTATGACAGTTGTCTTGGGTTTATCAAAGGCTCATAAATGCAATGAAATCAGCATGGACACTTGGATAGATGACTTTTAGCTAAGGAAATCTGCAAAGACTGTATTCTGCCCTTTACTGACAGAGAATAATGGTATCAGAAACATTCTGTAACAGCCATTCACTGTTCTAGTGATCTTATCGCCATTAGGAGAGGAATAGATATAAAGTGCATTCATAGTGGTATCTGGGACACTGTGGGAATTAATGGTTTGGTAACAGGGAAGCAAAGGGCTAAGCATCCATGTTCCCTGACTCAGCATGTCAGACTCTTCTTTGTGCTTCTGGATTTTTTTGTTCTCTCTAAAGTACACACCATGCATCTCAGTTGCAATAACCATTGTCTTTCTGTTCTCTGATGAGAGAATAAACAAACATAGGATGTTTTTTAGCCACGGAGTAATGGGTGCTCTTTCCTTTTCTTTAAAAGCTAACATAACAGGTTTGATTTAAATAGTTCTAAAATTACTGGGAAAATTGTTGTTCAAGATCGGTAAAATACTATGAAAAAAGGGAAAAGATGTTACTAGCAATATTTTTTTACTGCATAATCAGACACTTGATAAATTTATTTTTCTTTGTTCAGAGTTTAGAGGAAAAAAGTATATACTTGAACCTAATTCATCATAGAAATAGTTCTCACTAGACTGAAACTAGTGGGCAATATATTTGGAGGATTCTAGGGGGAAATCTTGGTTAGTGAGTCATTTTGTATTAAAGGAGCAGTTTTTGGCCATGGTTCACAGCAGACATGAGATCTAGCTTTTGAAGGCTGCTGCTGTCTTCTCTTTTTCCCAAATACTAACTTACAATTTCAATTTTAACTAAGCACGTTTTTACAAAAGTTCTCAGTGCTTGTGTTTCCAAGGAAGAATTCTTTAGTGATTTTGGAAAGTAAAAAAAAAACAAACAACAAAAAAAAACCCAACCAACACCCCCACCACCACCTTTGTGGTAGCAGAGTATTCCAACAGCTACAGATGTAGTAAGCTTTAGCAGAAAGTGAGTGATGTGTGTACTCATAACCATATTGATTTTGATAGAATAAATTCATGAAGAACACAAGGAAGTTAAGCTGACTTAAACAGTAGGGACATAAAATTATCTAGACAGACTCTTGGATATAGCAATTCTCACTTGGTAATGAGACTAATTACTTCCCAGCAAGAAGTTCTGGTTAAGAAAAAACTCTGAATTTATTTGACTTGACGTATTTAAGAAATGTAAACTTGGGAAGAAAATATGAAGTGAATGAAGTCATTGTGCAGTGGGTTCTATGGTTTTCTTCTGGTTCTAGAATTATGTTTTTAGGAATGTATCAATATTTTTCAATAGGATTTGAGAAATTACATTTGGTTTCCTGCATATGAAAATGCTGACTGTATTTCTGCTGCAAAATTTTGGGGTGGTTCTGAACCAGCTATTTCTATAATTATGTATTCTACAAAATCTTCGTAATTTAAATTACTTTACCTTAACCTAAACAAAGAAAGAAAAAAAATGCTTCCATCAGCAACTAAGAGTGTGACAAGTCAGTGGAAAGGGATGGAAAATGGTTTATTATGATTTAACGACAGGGGAAAAAAACCCTGACTTATACTGAGCTAATTGAAGAAAAGAAAACCAAAGAAAGCTTTAAAGAAAAAAATCCACCACCCCAACTCCCCAGCCCATAGTTTTAGTTTGGTGCTATGATTGATGTCTTACATATTTTAAGTGTTCCTAGAGCAGTCTGGACAACACAGACAATATGAGAGTTTATAATCAAGTTGAATGTGGAGAACACATAGGCTGCTGTTATTGACAGTAATGGGCAAGTACCTGTGTTCTAGACTTTACAGGTATTTTCTGTTGATCCACTTTTTGCACCGTCTCTGATATTGTGGGTGGTACCTTGTTGTAATTGCATTTAATGATTAGATTGACATTTCAGGCGTGGCTGTTAGGCAGATTTTTTTTTTGTTTGTGTTGAGATGGTCTCTTTTGGAAGAGTCTGTGTCTGATAATATGTGGCCCATATGCAACTGTGTCGAGTGCTTGTGTCTATTGCTTGCTTCTCATGCTCCTGTAGCTGTCAGCTAGAAATACAGCCCATGTTTGCCATGGGGGCTGGGTTGGTTGTTAGAAATGAAAGTGAAGCTATTTGTTCTCTTTCTTTTTCATTTGGCTTTGCAGCAGCGTCATGGATTTTGTTTCAGATTTATGGGAGTCTGCCTAGACAAAACAACTGGCACTGCAAGCAGCAAAAGTCACTCTCTACTCAGTTAATTTTGAATTAGAGACATCTATTACCCCATAATAACTCCCATAATTTTTCACTATGGATTCACATAAAGGGCATGTTATTTTTTAAGAGAAGTAAATTTTCTTCTACCTGGACCTGACAAATCTATTAGCAAAACCCTTCATTACTTGAAGGAAGAATTTTCTTTATTTTTCACAAGTTCTTTCCTAACCTTCCAGGTAATTGACTGTAATTATGCTGCTATGTAATTATAGTGTTTATATTCTAAGTATTCTGAATTCTAACTTTATGCAGCTTATTCTAGCTTTTCAGTAGATGACTCTTCAGTGCTGTGCAGTCCTGAGGTAGTTCTCTGTGTTGTAGACAACTTTTGGGGCACATTTGTTGAAAAATAGGCAGATTTATTCCTTAAAATGAATGTTCATTTTGGCCTAAGTGTAATTCCTTTGCAATCTTCCCACTTGATTATTTCTTTTATTAGCAAATTACTTAGTCCTGGACAAGGGCTTCTGGGGAGTTGAGGTAGGACTGACTTTTGGTTTTTATTAACAAACCTAATGCTATGACTCTTACAGCAGTGGAGGCTTATTTATGGAGACAGGCTCTGCCCCACATGCATTTTGTAGCTGCCACTGTAGCTGGAAAGAACTTTTCAGGACAATTAAAATAATAGGTTAATGTAAAAGCTCTGCAACTGTTTATACAATCTCTGTCACAGGCTTTGTAATTGCTTATACAGCCTCTGGTTCATTTTGTAAAACTGTCCTGGGAGCTGCTCACGTGCCCTTGCCAGCTGAACTCTCCTCCTCTTTTCCTCCTCGTTTTCACATCAACATATTTTTTATGTTTTTCCTGATATGTCATTCTACGAACTTCCGAAAGCAGTGGAAGCTTCCCAGAAATCACAAGAAAGATCACAAGGGCAGGGCAGCATTTTTTGTGGAGCTTCAATATGTTTGGAGTTCTAACTAGAATCAAGTGGAAAATAAATGACAAATTTGTCCCAACTTCTTAAACTTCCAATTTAATTTTAATTGCTTTTTATCTGTTAGTTTCTTTTCTGGCATCTGCAGGATTATATCTGGTGAAATTGATTCACCTGTTTCCTTCAGGTATGCAGAACAATTCCTATATCCCGAATATAGTTCTCCCAGCTCTGCTTTCAGTAGTGCATTTCAGATAATGAAATGTTATTTATCTGAAATATATGCCTGAAATATTTGTGGAAAAGGAAAGATATCATTTAAATATTTTCCTCAAAATTCTAGGTAGAATTAAAATATTCTTCCTTATTTTATGAGAAATGGAGAATAGAAGGATTATAAGCATGCCATTAGAAAATGAAATTTCTAGTGCATGTTCACCTCTCTCTTGTTGCTGGTGCAAAGGTGAAGGAAGCTAGTCTTGTATCAGCCAGAAGTTCTCAGCTGAGATCTGACAACCTATTAATATTTCTGCAGTTCTCAGGTCCAGGTGGAGATAGAATAGTCTGTGGTTAGTTCATAATCCTTTAAAGAGCTGTTACTATCTGCTGTAATGAAGAAGAGTTCCCAGGCCAGTTTGTGTTACATTTGAAATGAATGTAAAATGGGGGAAATAGATTTGCCATTCTCTTTCTCCAATTGGTTGTTAATAAAACATAAAAACTGTCTAAGTCATATTCTTGCTATAGTCACTTCTGTTCGGACCATTCTCTTGAACAGGAACCATGTCACACGGTGTGCCTGCGGCGTGAAATCATCCTGAAGGGCAGAGGCCGCCTAGGGCTGGGTGTGCGACACACGTATGCAGTGAGCAGCAGCCATAGCCCAAATGAGCTTCTGCTAACTCAATACCTTTATTCCTTCAATCAAAGGAATTGCTGATATATTTTGAATGTAGTTTGGCAGTAAAACATATATGCAAGTTTACTGTAGCATTTCAGCCTAGAGTAGAGAGCTGTTTGCTGGCACTGAAGTGTCCCAAACCTACCAGGCAACAGATTACAGTTGAGTTTTCCTAATCTTGTCCTTGGCTCTGCAAGGTGTGAATGTGTCAGCAAGTAAAGAGTTTGGCCAGCATGCAGGGAACATGCCTGGACAATCCGGCATGTTTACGTATGTGATACACCTATTGTAGGTGTGAAAACACAGTGTGTGCATCCATCACAGCAGCAGTTCTGCGCCACCCCCTTTCTTCCCACGCCAACCAGGGTTTTGACGTAACTAGTGTTGTTCTTCACTCTGTTCCATTTTGAAAGATAACTCTATCTGGAGGCATAAATTGAAAGTCAGTGTTGCCCTGAGATATGCGTAAGGTCTTTTATGAGTTTAATTCCTGTTGCTGCTGTATTAGTTTTGGGCCAGACATGCCTGGGGCATGTTCAGTGAAAATTGTTTGTTTGAACAAAATGCTGTAGTGGTTAGCATGTGATACTAGAAGCGAGTATTTAAGGAAGATGTTGCTGGCTCATAGACCTGACAGATAAAAGCAGTATTCAGAGAGGACACAATAGCTGACCTGTTAACTTTCAGTAGGGCTGTGCAGTGTTAATGTATTTACTGAAAAGGAAGGCAGAGTATCTTGTGGAAACACAGACATGCTTCAAGACAAGTTACTGATCTCTGATAAAACTATCGTTCAGCAAAATAAGGGGTTTTGTTTGGAGGATTATTTGTATTTTTCTGTTTGTCATTTAATCTAATTGTAAATTAGATTAAAAAACTAGTAAAACATACTAGTATATGGGACAATCTGACATGCATCAGGAACCGTTAGCTGAGGCCAATCATCTCTGCAGTGTGTTGGGGAAAACAGCACCTTGGCCAAAGAAACGACTGAACTGGAATCTGAGCCAATGGCAGGGCCAAAATGAGATAAAAGATATCTGTTCAAACACCAAACCTTATCGAGGATGCCTAAAATTGCCGAGGTAGTTGGGCTGTGCTCTAAAAGCTATCTTGCAACAGATTAATTAATGCAAAAGAGCCTCTTTTTACTATGGAGACAAATCAGTTATAACAGCTTCTGATGTTTCAGACAGCCAAAGATTATGAGGGGATGAAATACTCTGTATATAATTATCATGTTTTTAATTTGAATTTATCAGGAGACTGGTTGAGTAGAATCTTCAAAGTTGTCAGGCAAAGGAATCTTCTAAAAATAAAATATTGATAGCAAGATGTTCAGTGTGCATAAGGTGAAAGAGTTTATAAATAGGAAGAATTGAGTTCATTATAAAATAAGTCCAAGATGGATTGTTAGGAATATGGCTGCATTTCAAAGTTATTTCAAATGAGCCTAAATTCTGACTGTGGAGACTTTTTCTTGTTCTTTCTAGGGTACCAAGTATTCTCCAGAGCCCCACAATGAAAGGGAATGGTATGAAAAAGCATGTGTGATAGAAAGCTGGTGTAGAACTGTCTGCTAGCAGGAACCAAGTGGCCTCATTTACCCAGCATTAATGTGCAGTTTGTCTCTCATTGCCTCCTCCTTTTTTTAAAAATCAGAGTTTTCAAATGTAGCCTTCCTAGAAAGAAAAGTGCATATTTCAGAGTGGGTTTGTCACAGAAATCAGCTGTCCGGACATGCACTTTTAAGGCAAATCTCCTGATCTTACCATGCTTTTGTTTGTATTGTGATGTGATCTGGGAGAATATAAAGCAGATTCCTTACAGATTGATTCACATCAAAACCTGTGCTCCAGGAGTATACCTGCTCCAGCTTCCGATAGCCACTCATTCACAGAACTAGACTAGAACCAATCCAAAGTAAATCCCACCACTCCCTTCCCACAGAGGCCTGTAGGTCACCTCGTTGTTGAACACCAAATGTCTCACTCTGCACATCTGCTTATATTGCACAGTAGTACTTCTTACAGTAGACGTAATCTGCATCTGATGAATGATGTAGTTATGAGACTGTAACTGTTAGTGGAGAAGATGTAGAATAGCTGCTAGTGGAGAAGATATAGTAGTTAGAGCAAATAAAAAATATTTAAAAAATAATAGATTAAATAAAATGAGCCCCTTGCTATCTTTTTCATCTACCATATCCTTCTAATATATAAATTCATGCTCTCATGGAAGCTGGGTGAGACCACAGATTAAATATGAAATTGTGCTCTGTTTTCATTATCTGCATTGGAGTGTTTCAGAACTGAAACAAAGGCAGAAAGAGAACCTATCTTTTCATTAATTGAATGTTGGAGCCTTTTTTATGCTTATCATATATGGGGTAATTATTTTCAGTCTGAGGTGATACATTTAATACAAATTATTTTTCAAACCAGCCAAGAATAAAACAAAGAAAAAAAAAGAAGTATATACATCTCTCTTTTTGCTTTCAGATTCCTTTGTTGGCCTGCCATTTTCTATAACTTTCATTCATGTTTGGCTACCATATTGCAAACAGCACTGACAACCAGCCTTTACTATAATAAGAGAGAAGGTTTTTTTATTAGAAGTTCTAGTTATGACCATGCATATTTTATCTCAGTACTTTACAATCCAAGAAACTTTCCAGAGAATTGCATCATTTCTATTATTTAAACACTTAATTGAGATGTCAAGAGCGTAGCCTGATTCAAGGAGCTTAATCTTCACCTCATATGTTCAGGAATTGCCTTTCTGTTTTCTTACTTACTGGTCAGATCTGGAGACCAGTTTGAAATGCCTATATTTTTACAAAAAATGAATTTGGACCTCTTAAACAAGTCTCTTTTTATCTCTTTTCTCTGATTGGATTATATTTGTTCCAGGAACAAACATGATAGAAATGGTGAGGTCACTAAAATTTGGATGAAATGGGATTTCTATGGAATGGAGCAAACTGCTGAGAATAATTATCCTTGAACAGATCAAGGGAACCTGAGTGTTCACATAAGAATGATGCATTTAGGCTTCTGTGTAACATTTCATCTGCTGCTCTTGAACACTGTTCTCTGGAGTGTAAAAAATGCCTTGTTAAAAAAAGTTTGTCCTATTTCATCAAGCATTTTGTGTGTGTGTGTTTCCTAATAGGTAAACTGAAAGTGAACAGGGAATGATTTTATTTTAAAAATTGAAGTATTGGGAACCTATGGGGTTTAGTTTAGTGACAACTTCAAACAACTGTTGCCCTGTAGAATTCTGCTTACCATCTTATTCTGTGATGAGTGGATAATGATCAGTGCAATTGCTTTGAGTGATGGCCCATATGAAGTGATGTGTTGTAAATTACAGTATGTGTCAAAGCTGATGAAAAAGGGAAAAACGATTTTTCTGATAGATAATTTTCCTAAGAGCAATAAAGATTATGTTCTTCAGATACAAAGTAGTTTTCATAAAGACAGACTTTTTAAAGCATTATTTTAAAGGATAGCTTCCTCAGCATTGTTTCTCAATTTTTCATAAATGACAAAGAAGACAAGATGGTTAGATAGCTCGATGTTAGAGATGTAGTGTGAAAAGCAAAGTCTGAAATTCTTTAGTTGTTTGTTCTTGATGTACTTACTGGATGTTCTTGCTGTGTTTACTATTTTGACCCTCTAGATTCATCAAGAGAAATACTGGCTGACTGAAAATGTCAGACAAATATCAGAGTATGCCCAAGCAGTTTCTTATAGGGTCAGATGTCTCCTCTGAGCTAGCAGCTGTTGTTCTAAAGTATATTTAATGCCTTAAACATTTGAATTGATAGATGCTAAAAAATACGGGGAAAGTTCAAAGATGTGACAGCAACATATGGCTCTCTTAATTTAGTGAAAGTGATTTAGAGATAACATGAATAATCCTTAATGAAGTTAAATTGTCAGTGAAACTTATCAATACACTCAGCTGAGTTTTGTTTGCTTGTAAAAATGCCTTATAAGTTCAGTTATTTTAATTTTAAAGAGAGATTTTGTATGTGTTTTTGTTTTCAGTTCTGAAATTTTACTCAATTGTTTTGTTGGAACACTAGCTGTAAAGAATACTTAATGTCTCCTAAAATACACACCATGCTCATTCTCTGATTCTGTCCAGCTCCTATTTATTTGGTTAATGGAGCCTCTAAATCCACATATGAGGCATGCCAGGGTCCCATTATACTTTCAGTGCTTGGCAACTTTTACTTAACTCTGTAACCTTATAAATGACTTGTCAGTGAGCCAATTGTGTTAGAATCATCACAATCAGTTAGAAAATTTTGTCCTTTTCCTTTCTGAGAATTTATTATGAGTCAGCAATGCTTGTTCCTGTAGAGAGGTTTGTCTTATTGCAACTGTGAAGGAAAGTGTTCCTGATACTTTTGACATTAATTTCTATCCTACTGCTTAAAAGGCTTGATTTTAGTTTGATGTCTAAGGAATTAGTTCCAGAATTCCCATTATCTTAATTAGTTTAGCAGAATGACACAACCCAATGCACTTCCAGGCAATTATTTCACCCTTCAGCTGGTGACATGGTAGTAAAGGAAATAGATAATGTGATTTTTGCGTTCCCAGAAATAAACCTTGTAGCTGTGCCCTGTTGTCGGAAAATCAAGTGTCTAAGTAACCAAAAAGCTACAAATGTGCCTAGTTGCAAATTACTGAAAATGACAGAGACTTCATTGGCAGCAAGTGTCACATCTCAGTTCGTGGCACTTCCTTTTCAAATCGGATATCACAAATAAAAAAGCAGTGACCTTGATTTATTTCCCCAATAATACTGTTACTGAAGGAGTGAAGGCCAGAATTTGGATGCTATTTGTATATTACTTTTAGAGGAAATATATTGTTGTCTGCACAGTAACAAAGAACATGGCTTCAGGAATGGGACCAGGAGACTAAAGGTGGGAATTCCAGTCCTGGCACTAAATACTGTCTAATAGTACCCAGATGCTTGGGTTTTTTTTGGTGTCTAATTTAAAGCAGAGGTAATAATACTGATCATGCTGAAACTGTGGGTGTTAATATTACTGGTGTTTCGGAGTTGTGGAGTTGCTCTTTAGAATTTTGAGCAGTACTTTAAGCATGGCATAAAGTCAAAAGGGGCTGCCTGACCATTGCAGCCACAAAGAACGATGTGTTGCATCACATGGAAGGTACTGATCTATATCTTAGGATCCTTGTTTCAGGCTCTGTGATTTGACATTTGGCCATATGAAAATGCATACAATATGAGAACTCATTGCCAAATGGAGCTTGTGGTGAAGTCACAGCCTCTCAGTGGCAGACACAAACTTGAATGTAGCTCAGAGGGACACAAATGACACCCTGTCTGGACCCTAGTGGTTGTTAGCATTCAGCTGATAGGTTGCACATCAAGCTAATTAAGAGCTGCACTCAACTGGGCCATGAATTTTTGCAATCATAACAGTGTTTATTCTGCGTTTCTCATGCTCTGCTTTTCACTTTTGCAAGGACTGGTAGCTGAAGGCATGTCTTGCTCTGTATCTTTTAAGACTTTCCATTGTTTTCAGCTATTCGCTGTAAAGGATAGTGGCGTGTTTTTGGAGGTGAATCCTTTAGGTGCCAATTCCTACATTTTAGGTTCTACAATAAATATTTCCCTTTTCACTTTTTTTAGAGTATGTTACTTTACAACTACTGTTACAATTTTGCTTAATTTTGTAGAAAATTTATCTTTACACTAAAGACTATTGTGGATAATTTTGTAGACCCCAAATAGCTGGTTTTAACACAATTTGTTTCTCCTCTCTTTCAAATAAATCCTTCTACTGCTCTGTAGCAGAGCTTTTCACTAATGAGAGCTATTACCAGGCTTCCTTGTTACAGCACTTTGTAGAAATGTGCCTAACATACAAAAGTGGTGGCTTACTGGGCTTTCATCAGTTCTTTGCAAATTTCGACCTTAGGATCGCTATTGTATTTGGAGATCCGTGATTCTGTTCAGATGTCTCTAATTCTCAAGGGGTGGCTGCTCACAAGGGGGAAAATTCTATTTTCATACAGACTTGTCTTCAAATTCCTACACGAAACACTAACTTAAAAGAACAGTGTTATAACTGAGATGAGGTGTGAATTATTTGCGAATTATTTGTGAATTATTTGCCAGTCACCTGCTAGAAAGTTTAAAATATAGCACTATAATAAATAAGGCCAGATGTCCTCCTTGTCTCATTAAGATTCTTGTTTAGACATTTGTATAATTTCTTTGTTTTGGAACAGTTTCATCATACCTCTGCTTCTATAAATCATTTGATACATGGATCAGACATAATTTTACCAAAAGCCTATTCACACGCAATAGACCTGTGCTCATAAAGAGGAGCTATTTCTCTGATTCTTGCAAAGATGTTAGCAAATTCTGTACCACATTGTGTGCCCTTTGGCTGCAGGTAAAGAATTCGACAGCTTGTGGGAGTGCTAATTAGAGCTAATAATAACTTCAATGACCTGCCTTGGCTTTAAAATGCCTGACAGAAATTACCCTGTCCTTGAAGGATAGAGATTTTGTCTCTGTGCCTGTGTCTGATTAGGGAGCTCATGCCTTCATGTTTCTGTGTTTAGTGATCACAAACAATTAACTAAGTGGGTGCTTGTGTGTGAATGAAAGTATTGGGGAATCAAGATGGAAACCAGCAAAAAGATCTCTCAAAAATATTATACCAGAGTTCCGTTATTAGAGGGATTTCTTTTGTAGGCTAAATAACCTTTTTAAAACCAGAAATCATACATAATAGGAAAGCAATTACAATAGGAATTGGATTATTCATAATTAAACCTTTTCACTCTAATTTTGATACTTTTTCCATGGTTAGTTTGCTGAAATACATACAGAAGGTCTGAGGAAAATGAAAGCTTTAATTTGAGCAAGTGCCTAAAAATGTCTGAGATAGATTTTTATTTTAGCTGGCTAGAATGGTGGTTCAGGAAACAATTGTATTTTCAAGGAGGTTGACCTAGACCTTTCATGTCTGGGAATTCGGTACCTTTCTGCAAATAAGGATGATCGTATTCAAAGTATCCAAAGCCAGAAGTGTTTTTTTTTTTTAACCCAGTTTAAGAACTAACATTGATACTTCATAGATGGAAAGTAACTAGTACCTTAAATACTTCTGGTAGGTCCATAAATATCAGCTATTTGATAGTATTCAGGGGAATAACATTTCGTTTTAATGAATGGCTAGGTATATCTTAAGGCTGTGTGTGCATCCTAAGTGGAATTTATTGACTAGAACTTAATATTTTGTAAAGGTAAAGATTCTTTATGGATATACACAATCTTCATAAACTGTACTGGAAAGATAGGAAAAGGCACAGAATCAAAAAAAGGAAAACCAAACAAATAAAAAGTCCAAGTACTGTAAATTTACTAAAAATCTAGAGATTGTTTTAGAAGAAAGGAGGTGCAAAGATTCCTCTTGGATGGACTAATATGTCATGCTCCTGCCTTTATTTCTATTCTCTAATAACCTCTGCAGTAACCATTCATTTCTGCTACTTAAAATTAGAGGTAGAAGAATAGAGAGTCGCCAGCAGACCTTCCATTGCCGCTTAATCTGAGCTGTGATTTAGGGAGATTAAAATAGTAAGCTGCACAACTGTCTATTTTGGGAGCTGTATTGAAGACTAAACTTTGTCCATTTGTTTCGGTTAAGAATCTCCATTGCATTCGTTAGAAACACTGACACTGTCAAGCCAGAAGATGCTGAGACACACATTCCTTGGCTGAAGTTTCTTGGAAATGTTACAGTTCCTTTAAATTAGCATATTAAAAAAAAAACAATCACATTTTGATCACATGGCGTATGAGAAGAGACCAAGGCTGTTAAATGGCATGCATGAGGATTGCATAAAACTCTCTTCAGGAATGAGTGAAAGGATTGCTATTGGGATGGAAATAGACTTCTGGTGGAGTGGAAAGGCACGTGAAGTTTTTGGAAAAGATGGATCCTAAAGGTATCTGTGCCCTAAGAAAAATGTGGAAGCCTCCCAGGGCACTGATGCAGAATAGAAGCTGAAGGTCACCAATTTGTGTGTAATAAGAAAGATCTAGTGTTTAGTACGCATTCTATGTCTATTTGATGGGTTTGGAAATGTTATTTACTGGCCAGAAGAATGCTTTCAGTATTTTTTTTCCTACATTGACCTTGATGTGCACTAGAGAGTGAAATCTAGTGGAACCAGCTGGGATACTGGTGAAGACACTGCCCAGATGCTCTCACAATTGTGTCACAGTGCTATAGTCTGCAAGCAAGCTTGGGGATAATGAAGCACTTACTACCCAATGTGAGTGAAGGTGGCAGAATTGCGATCAAAGTAGTCAATGAAACACAGAAGAGCAATTTCGGCCCTGCACACTGACGTATTTTGCCTGGGAATCTCTTTAGAGCATAATTGGGCAAACCAGAGACAAAGATTTCTCATACAAACTTCTCATTTTAGTGTCTCAGCTTTCATGACTCTCTGATGTCATCTAAGAGAGAAATGATTTATCATGTCTCTTACAAAAAACATTCCCAATTAAAAGAACAAGCTTTAATTTGTGTTCCCAGGTAAGCATGGTGCAAAGAAAGCACAGTAGATGTTTAGATGATGTGCCAGCTGGCTTCCTGTGTAGTTTCTAGCGCTGCAGAGGTCCAGGCTGGTATGCTGAGTTTTTTATGTTAATATTCTACGTTCTCTTCTTTATTTTAGGTCCAGGCTCTAATTTTACAACATAAGCTGCTCTTTTCTGCATTAACAAAAGAGTAGGCCAGAGGAATAACTGTAATCTAGTCACGGTTCCTTCTGTTTACTCTGTACTCTGGAGGAAGGAATGCACCTTGTCCTTTTCTCTATTGCTTCTTGAAAAATATACAAAAACTGCTTTGGGATTACTTTCAAGTGTCAGAGAAGATTCCATTTTTCTCCTGATTGCAGCTAATCCTTAGTCTGAACATCAGATTTGGAGAACACAAATATAGTCTGTGAAACTCATGGTGAACCTCCGCTATATGTCATGCTGCATCCACCTTGCTCTCATTTGCATAAACACATGAAATGCAATTAGAGCTGTCAAATTTTCTTGTGGTTAAGCTTGGCAATCTATATGTTGTCATAGACATAAGCTATTTTAGTCAGGATTATTTATAAAATTTTACAGATGTTTGAAAGGTCTGAAAACTGCTGACTAGTGAATTGCAGAAGAGTGATATGACAGCAGTGATAGGGGCTAGAGTCTAGGATTAGACATTAAAAAATAATTCAAGTAGCTACTAAGGGCTTGATTCAATACCTGTAGAAGGCTTTTGGGATTCTGACATAATGTAATTCAATAAGAAAGATGCATATTTTATGAATCATGCATCTGACACAATAAACTTGGAGGTTAAACCTTTTCCATGTGTTCTAAAAACACTGCTAGGTCATATTGTTATTGTTCTTCACAGTTTAGGCACTGAAAGCAATATACTACTTCAGTAATAGTAGTCAATTTCAGAAATGCACTGGCTTTTATATTTGAAAATAATGGTAACAGTTTTAAATAGTATCCATCATTCTTAGAAGTGATTAAACTTTTTTTAAAAAATCCTTGAAATATTGCAAGCGCTGGACTGAAAGCATTGCCTGAATAATACCATTTAAAATATTTTTTTTGCAGTCAATAAAAATTGTTCAAACAGTTCCCCTTTACAAATAAATTCAGGGTTTCTCCCATGTCCCTTCCCTTTCTATTGCCAGCCCCTAAAAAAGGAAACCTTGAAGACATTGGCACTGTCATAAGTTAAAAGTACGTGGTGACATAAATATGAAAACTAGCAATTCTGCTTCACCACAACACAGAAAATAATCAACTAGAAAAGTAACTAATCAAAATACTACCCTATTAAATCATAAATATAATTTTTATGGTGTTTCAGACAAAAAATGTTAGAATGTAATTATTAGTATTTTTATAACAACTCTGAAATTCCAATGAAAGATCAGTTCTGGACAGATTTTAGGCTGAAGTTGTGACAATTAATTGCTTAGACAATGAAGTGATTAGACAATGAATTGCCTGGTAAATAAAACTGAATGTATTTTGATAGGTTTTTTAGTATAGCTGTTTTATTAGTATAAATAAGGAGCATACACAGCCCTCCCACCTCAAATTGACATAATCCTTAATTTGAGTCATTTTTGGAAATGCAGATTGGCAAACATGGAGTTAAACCTTAACTGATGTCCTCCAACATCTCTTATGACCCATTGCTGCTGTAAGGGAGAAAAGTGGTCCTTGAAAGACTGAAAAACATCCTTCAATCAGATATTACAGATTATTTTCAGACTGAGGTGCATAAAGCAGAGCCGCGAGTGATTTAATATGCACAAGATTTTAAAACAAAAAAAATAACCTCAGCAGCATTTCTATATATTTGTTTATGAAGTTAGCATTAAGATATGGAAAATGTGCCAGTGTAGCAGTATTCTATGGGATTTGTCAGCTCCAGAGGCAAAGAAAGATCAGACATATGCATGGGGTTTTTTTGTCCTTGGACTTGCTCTCTCATCATCTCCCCCATGGTTCAGTACCTTCCTCTGTAAGTAGTCTCCATCAGTTTTACTTGCTGAGTAAAGCAATATGCAAAATTAGGAAAAGGTATTTGGATCAAATGTAACAAAATGGCAGAAATTTCGAGGGTTCCTCTAACAAGAATTGACCTTTCAGACGGGACATGCTGGTTTCATTCCAGTCAGCAATGTATGTTTAAACACCTTCTCCACTCATGTTCACTATTTCTAGGTTTCCTTTTTGTCATTTCCTTTCTGTTATTTATCTAATAGCTATCTTTTGCATTTGGAGCAACACCATGAATTCTGGAGGCCAAGTAGGAGTCCAATTATTGTTGGTAAAAAATTCAAATTTATTTTGCTGGACTAGACAAGAAAATTGCCAACCATATCCTGGGCTGCATCCAAAGCAGTGGGACCAGCAGGTTGAGGGAGGGGATTCTGTCCCTCTGCTCTGCTTTCATGAGACCTCAGGTGGAGCCCTGTGTTGAGTTCTGGAGTCCTCAGCACAGGAAGGACATGGATATTTTAGAGTGAGTCCAGAGAAGGCCACGAAGATGATCCGAGCGCAGGAATAGGACGAAGGGGGACAGTTTTAAGTTGAAAGAGGGTATATTTAGATTAGCTATTAAGAAGAAATTTTTCCTGTGAGGGTGCTGAGGCATTGGCGCAGGTTGCCCAGAGAAGTCATGGATGCCCCATCCCTGCAGGTATTTAAGGGCAGTTTGGATGAGGCTTTGAGAAATCTGGTCAAGTGGAAGGTGTTCCTGCCCATGGAAGGGAGGTGGAACTGGATGATCTTTAAGATCCCTTCTGTTCTATGATTCTTAGGCAACAATTCCTGTTTCCGCAACCATGTTGAGTTAGAAGGATTTCAGCACCGGCAGAAGCTTTTGTTGACTGATCATAATGGGGATGTGTAAGGGTGTGCAATCATGAACAGTTAATGTTTCCTGGGAATATTAGTAATGGTAACAATTTTTTAAAAATTAAAAGGAACAAGCAAGAAAGGTGTCATATTAATATTGCTTAAAAAACAGTACTTTTCTCTTGAAGAAAGACTACAAAATGTGAAAGTGATAACTTTTTTAACTTGGAACATTGACATTAAAAATTTTTTTAGTAAGAATTGCAATTTGCATTTGGCCTGTTGCCAAAACAGTGAACTTTATCACCCAGTCTTGACATATGCAGATAGATGGCCCCTTCTGTCTCTTTTGCCGGTTACTACTTATGTTGCCAGGAAGTCTTAATCACACTGCTTGGAAGAGATTGCTGCCCCATCCACCTGCTGCCAAGCTATTACACTGAAAAAGGAGTCCAACTTAGCTTCAGCAAAGAGTCTCTTAGCTCTAGCTAACATATAGAAAAAAAGGTCACTGTGCTAAGGCCACCCTAGAGGACCATATGGTGTTATGAGCTACATCATCAATATTGCACTGCTGTTGATGCAACCCTATTACTAACCCTGGAGCTCCACGTGGATTGGGCATAACTATGTTTTCCAAAATGAAATGTGCAATATAAACCTAGAGTGAACCACAAAAACAGCAGAAAAGGAAATATTTTCTTTAATAATGAATGTTTTTATCGATAGCTTTTTTCCATTAAAACTATATAGATATTAAAAAAAACAACTATAAATTTCTCTAGTTTGACAGAAGGAAGAAAATTGGTTAAGCAGTCAGATTGCACTGTCACGTTATCAAGAAATGTTCTGTATGTTCAAGTTTCTGAAGTGTCATATAAGTCCAACCACTGTTCGTACAATAGTAGTCAGAAGCATGTAATGCCTAAAACAAGTGAATTACAGTCCTCTGAATTTAAGCTCCTCATTAAGATGTTCAGTCATTTGCATTAGTAGAAATATTGAAACTCGTTTCATGCATGGATAGTTCCTTTGTTGATTGAGTTCCCGTTACTGTTTCTTTTCATGGGAAAAAGTAAAGGGTCTTCAGTTAGTTAGACTACAGTTATGTTTTGGACTCTCTGATGAAATTTATGTCTGAAATTATATTTGTAGATTTTTCCAGGTGCTGAAAGGAAGAATAACTTCTTTTAGATAATGGAAATTTTGGTAGAATTCTAAGTCTTCTGAGATTGTTGCAAATGCTTTGTTCTCCTACAGTATCTCTGAAGCACATCCACTCAGAAAATAGCAGCAAATATGTCTGTAGACCTTTTCCTAATAACAGCATAACATAGATCATTAGTGTAACTGGTTGATACCCCAACATCTGAACTTTCAACTTCCAGGACTTCTTAGACCAATATTTCGCTATGTTGTAAAACTTAGCTCCTGAATCCCTGTGTAAGTGGTATGACTAGAAGTGAGATGAATTTCAAATCAGTGGTGATGCACAAACTGCATTGAAGTAAATTAGAAATATTAATGTTTTTTAGTCTTTTTTCCACAGGCTGTAATCATCATATGTTTGTGCACATGAAGAAGAGGGAAAGAAACAGAATCATTCTCTTCAGTAATTTTTTACCCAATTTAAATCCAACTTCACAGAGAAAGAGGTATAAGATATTAAATTCCCACATGTTTTCTGAAAATCAACAGCTGTATAGTGAAGAGAGAGACCCTTTGATACCACGTTAACGTAGGGTTCAAGTAAACATTTAATTCCAACACCTTGCTTATCCATAAATTCATTTGGAGTCAGCCAACTGCTAGTCAGTCAGGGAAACTCAGGGAGATCTGGCTTGTTTAACTCATGCAGGCCTCTTGGATGCAGTTAGCTTGAAACACTTTTTCCCTGGAATTTGATCTTGTTTGAGCATTGATGCCAAACACAGGAGAATTTGTTTACCGAAAGGGTGGTCAGGCACTGGAACAGCTGCCCGGGGAGGTAGTTGAGTCACCATCCCTGGAGGTGTTTAAAAAATAGATAGATGAGTTTTTGAGGGACATAGTTTAGCGGATAATGGGTGCGGTTGGACTCAATCTCAAAAGTCTTTTCCAACCGGAAGTTTCTACGATTCTATGATTCTATAATAGCTTCCCACGTGGTGCAGTGAGCAGCCCTGGGCCAGTTACTACCTGATCCATGAGCCTAGCTAGTCAATGGACACAAGCATGCCCCACAGTCACAGCGTGTACGCAGAGGAAAGCAAAAAAGGCTGGGCAGCAGGCATGAGGAGGCGACAGTGGTGCAGGGCTGGGGAGAGACACCGTGGAGTGCATCTCGGACTGAGAAGGGTCCTAGCAAGGGTTGTGTAAGGTACAGGAGGAAGCTAGAATGTGCTGGAACATCCATGGGTACCACAGGGGGCCCTAAGTCATGGAGTAATTGAGGAATACAGACATAGTGTATAGATAGGAAGAAAGAGCTGAGAACCTTGGGACAGGAATGTTGCAGAAGCACAGCTGGAGTTTAGGACATGAGGTGTTTAGGTTGTGCAGGATCTGGACACCAAACTTACTTAGTTCTGCTTCTCAGAATCTCTGAATCTTAAATTCAACCACCCATCAAACCACAGTTGCACAACTTATGATATAATTAATTTGTCTGAGGAGAGTGAAAGGCTTAGCATGTTCCAGTTGAGTTTGAACTTGCAGTTGGACGTTTTAGCCAAGGAGTTTCAATCAGAGGAACAGATTACTGTGCCATTCTGTCTCATGAAAGGAATTGAGTTTGCTAACTTAGCTTTCTGCCTGTGCTGGAAAATTATAATTTTCTCTTAAACTAGAAGCAAGACTGGATTACGGATTATCCTGTGAGCTTGTTGGCTTTAGTCTGTATTTTTCTGTCATTTAGCATAAACGCAAATCGCACAGAATTAATGGAAAGTTAAGGCACAAATTATCATCACACTGAATCTCCTTCAAGGAATTAAAAGAAAAGTATTCTCTATATTTTTAGTATTTATTGTAGACTTTACATAGTTAGTAAAAGTGATATTCGCCTTCAATATCAGAGGTAACCATTTCATCTTAGCAGACCTTAATTCTCTATCTCTACAGTTTAAATGGCTTTTGAATCTTCTATGTTTCTTGCATTTCTAATAGTTTTTCAGCTTCAGGTAGAAATTATTATTTTGGTAGCTTTTCTGATCTTGTATGGTATACCCTATGTACACTGCATTTTACTGGGGAATTTTATCTAGTCTTTGGAGAATTTCATATACCCAATGCATATTTTATGTCTCTATATGATGATTGGGGAATAAAAAAACCCATAACAGATATTCAAATTTCTGTATAATCCATTCCCATGGCCCATGTTATAATCTTAAGGTGTTAGCACTGTAGGACTTAAAACATAGCAGAGCTGGACAACAACTAAGATATTACCTTCTCTTTTGGGGAAAAAAGTCCATCTCAACTACCAGCTGTAAGACTGTGAAGTAAAAAGGATTAGCTCAACAATGTGTGTTTTCATGGCAACTACTGTATAATTCTGCTCTACAAAATGCAGTTGAATAATGAAATATAGTCCCACCTAATTTTATGTTTTCAGGAGAAGAATCAAAATAAATAAGAGATTATGTTAAATATTTTTCACATGCTTTTAGAAAGAATCATCTTGGCTCAAGTTCAGGGACATTATTTTTAGGTGCTTATTTCTGGTCTTTTTCTGGGAAACTGCCTTTAGATAACGAACTTTTGCCAAAAAAATGATAAACTTATTTCCTGCTGTATTAAAATAGAAGAAAACCATGGCATTTCAGAAACACCCTGTGGCTTTTTAATAATAACCTGTGCGTGTGTTTTAAATGTGATGATGTGTTTGCTGAGTGATGGAATCCATCTTATTCTACATAATTAAGTATAAAATAAGAACCTATAATATATATTTATGTACATAACTTGAACAAAAGAATTTATATATACTGATCTACAGTGATTTACTTGCAGTCTAATTCCTATAAATTCTTTTTCTTTGTGATGTGATTTCTTTTATGGTCTAGATTGATAGAATGATACAGAGAAAATTAAAGCAGAGAGGTTTTTTATTTGCTGAGTACAAATAAGTAAGGAGGAGTTCTATGCAGTGATTGCTCTTTTAGAGGATGGTTCGCTTATAGGCAATTCCTTGTGCTAAAATTATGTGCCAGCCACTCAGCTTTGAGAAGGTTTTGTAGCTCCTTGTAGTTACACTGTTTGTTACTGTGGTTCCTGCTAAAGCAAGAACAAACAAGCTCCAAGGTATAAGGATATTCAGGTAAAATATATACTATGCTCATTGAAAGTTGTCTCCACTTAGTGTTGAAAGACCTCTCATGTAGGGCTAAAAACATTGCTGCACTTCCTTAGTGAGGATTAATGCTTGATTCCCATTTTCATACACCATTCTGGCAAATGACTCACCTCACTGAGAAGTGAGATGAGGAGAAAGACTCCTTGATGTTACTGGGTGTGGCACACTGGAGCTGATTTGGGGCTATACTGGCAAATCAAATGATAACAGAAATAAGACAAAGTTTCAGGAACAAGGAATTACATTATCTTCTGGACAAAGCTGCTGTGGCTGAGGTTGCATTGGGGAAGGAGAACAAAGGAGATAAAGGTGCAGAAATATATGCTAATGTAAATGGACAACTGGAATTAAAGTTGCACTGATTTAAAACTGTCATAAGATGAAGGTCTGAGTTCCAATGGAGAGCTTCTAACCTTGTGACTATTGTGTAGCAGATGTAGTTAGGCTGTGAATGGCCTCTAGAGGACAACAATGTAGATTTTTTTTTTTCATTTTTAGAAATGTACCTACCTTGCTGCTTAAATCAGTCTCTCTTCCACATATTATGAACAAGGTGTATCTGCTAGTGCTAATATGACACGTGACCTGTCTTTTTTGGCTCACAAGCAAGGTTTGAGCTGCAGAAGCAATAAGCAAACAAGTGAAGTCCGTTGACATAGGAGTACTGGGTCATGAGGGGAAAGGGGGATGGAGAGAGTGAAGTGACTGACCTTGCTATAAATGGTGCCACAGGTAGAGGGGGCAGGAGGATGTGAGCTGGCATAAAGCAAGACCTGTGATTTTAAAAGAATGGGAGTGCAGTGACTTCCTCTCTCTGCCTGTGTTTGCATCTAACTAAACTTTAAGTGTACGGTGGAGTCTGAATAGATCTGGGTAAAGGTGATACAAGGTGCCTCAAAGTAAAGTTAGTTCTCTGATTTTTGGTTATCTCAAACATTTCATCTAGGTTTCTAAATAGCTTGCAAAGGTTCAGCCACTGTTAAGGATGTGTAGGCCTTGCCTGGTAAGTCAGGCCAAGTTATGGCGTTAATTGAAATTTACAATTCTCATTGTGTTTTAATTCAAGGATTTTATGTTGTTCAAAATGGAACCCAACGGGAAGTTTAACATACAGAATAAAAGAAAGGTGGTCCTGCCTCCTGTAAATTGGAATCACTCTGCCTGTTACATATAAAGCATTTTTATAGCAAATGGTTTCTAGAACTGTAATACAAATTATCATAAATACGAAACACAGCTAGTGAAATACACCATACTTCTGTGAATGTGCGTACCTTCCGTTATTTCAGGCTAAGGAGAAAACTACATTTATGCCCTCCAAATTTAGGATATTAGAAATGCAGTTAGATAAGAAGGAAAACTTATGCTTGCTATGTATGTCTCAACAATAAAGGTAAACATGGAATTGTCTTTTTCAGTCACATTAGAGAGATTTTAAGAACTGTAGTTGCATGATGCACTGTCATATTTAATAGTCACACATACACTGACATAATAAGCAGTGTCAGAAATTCACAGGGAATTGTACAATCATGTAAATTATAAAGATCTGCCACAGTACTCTACAAAACAAACTGTAGATGTGTCTCTTTCACTCAAAGATATACATCACACTTGAGGTGAAAGGCAACCTACATTAGGGAACTCAGAAAAGGAAAACCTGAACACTGCCAGTTAGCTAGAAATTTTTATTCATAGTAGATTTAATCCGTTTTATAGAATACTTCCAGCCCAAGAAGATTATAACTCATATCAATTCACTGTATATTTTCAAACTAATATGTTTTTAAATCAGTTTCAGCGGTTTTGTTAAACGTCAGATTACTTTGTCTATGTTCTCTGAACGTATAGGTTTCCACTGAGAAATGTTTGTTGTAATTACAAACTACATAGACAGTTAAGGCCATATTTTAAAAGAGTATAACACTCAAAAACACCCCAAAACCCAACACATTGTTGACCAGACAGTCAATATTACTTAATTTTTATAGCATAAACATTTTCTTAAAAATTCGTGATCACTATTTATGTTTGATAGGATATTACCTTTTTCCTTTCCTCCATATGTATTTGCTGAGGTGATGATACAAGAAAGCAACAAAAATGAGAGAAGTTGCAAATTTTTCATTTCTTCTTTCTCTGAATGAGAGTTGGGGAATGCACTGCTAAATTCTGCCAAGAGATGGGAAAAGGAAAGAGTTATCAGTGCTTGGCAAGAAATTCTTTGCCTGTTAATTATTAACCTTGAATTCTCCTGTCCGCGGCTCCAGTCTTCCTTTTATGGAAGTGAAAATGGAGTTTGCCTGATTCCAACCTCTTCTTTTTTATTTTATGCTACTTCTGGCAGAAATGATTTGGAAGTGGATCCTCCTACCTTGATCAACAGTGCTTGCTTCTGAACAGAGGGGATTTGACAGCTTTTGTTCTCTGAAATATTGCTAAAGACCATGGGTAGCCAGCTTGAATTTGGTTGGTCAGCAGCTCAGTCTGAATACATTGCAAAATAACCCTAAGTGCTGAAGGTAAATCTAAATATTTCATTAACATAGACAAATCCCAGTAATGGAAACATCAACATTCTCTATATAATAAACACTTCTCTTATTTCAGTGATAAAATTGGTACCAGATTTTGGATAATAGCAAAATGCTGCCTTTGATATTAACTGAACAATTTTTATCACAGAGGAAATTCACTAATGAAGTCAAATTAACCAGCATCTTCCTCCACTTCTGATAAAACAATCATAATGAAGAGTATGTGGTAAATGTAGGAGTAACTTCAGAGAAAATGCTGCTTTTAATATGGTGCGCTTTATATTGGAAAAGAAAGCAGAATCTTCATTACAGCGGTGTATGTAAACACCACAAGGAATAGGTTTGTACTGCAAAAGGACAAAATATACTCTTGGATAGGCACAAAGTGGGATCTCACACATGAGCTGGACCAAATACTATCCTCTGGGCCTTATTGGCATTAGTCTGGAGCATCATAGTTTTCCTACATCCACCAGTGTTCTTGAGACATACTCTAGCTCATTTTAAAGGAACTAAGTGCCAATTATGATGTAGCCATGGCAGCATGGTCTGCAAATGGACCTGCATTCCGCTAATCATTGGATTGTCAGCTTATGTGGGTTAATGTTGCCAACCTCCTTCTCCACCTGCATGCCTGAGCTAGTATATAATTAGCCAGAGAGGTCTATACTATACCTCACTTTCATGCTTTGACAGCATTACAGAATTTTCCTTAGAACTAGGTCACTGGCACAGTAAACTTCCTCCCAGGTTCTGAAAGATTAAGAAGACCTCCTATACTGAGGAGGTAATACTGAGATGATAGTGTAAATTTTTTGGTGAACTTAGTTTGTTAAGGGTTTGCTGTAGGTAATAGCAAATGGAGAACATATTTTAATAACTCTGGAACTATCTATGTCAGACTAAATGACCAAAACAGAGCTTGTGAACTTGAAAAAGTGTATTTTGAGTGTTCACTGAGCCCCCAGATTTTTTTTGAAGCCTATCATCATAATTACTAAAATCTAAAATATGTGAAATGATAGCCATACCATCCCACTCTGAGGAATTTTTCATTGTCCTGTTGTCTCTATAATTAAGAGCTATTTTAAAGTGTCCCAACTAAAAGGTTTTTGTCTCTTTTAGAAGACAGTAAGTCTCATGGGACCCATATATCATAGCAGAACTGGCATGTTAGACTATGAAAAAGGTATTCTCATCAGGAAAATTCTGCTGTCATGTTTGCGTTGTTTTGGCATACGAGAGCATGCTTCATGGAGGGTGGTGCATGGTGCTCGATGTTGCATGGATAAAGGAGAAAAAGAGATCACTTTCTTTCCATGCTTACTCCAAAGAGGTTTGAGTCTAGGATACAGCAGACAGCTAGAAAACTCTACAAGCAATCTGTAAGGTCATATCAGTCACCACAGTTGGCAATGATCTTGGCATCTAAAGAGTTATCGAGACTGGCTGATCTGTGTGTGTGTGAAAATACATTAACAAAGAGGCAACACAGAAACTGAGATAATATGATGAAAATGACTGGCTGATAAATACCCGTCACAGCAGTATTTTCAATGGATGCAAGCAAGAAAAGGATTTGCAGTAATTGAGACTGGAGACAGAAGTTGGACAAGAATTTAGACTGTGATAGTGGACAGGAAATGCAGTATTTTAGTGAAGTTAACACTTGTGGAAACTGGTGTGATTTAGCACAGCCTTGCAGTGAACTTTGAAAAATATAAGATGAATATGATGTGAAGATTACAGAGTTGACTGACAGGTTGAATGGTGATACTAACCATGGTAATCAAGAAAGTAGAAAGCATTTAGAGAAGAAAGAGTATAAGGTCTGCTTTCTGCAAACAGGAATTGTTCCGGAACAGGGTGATATGTTCAGAGCAGTCTGTTAGGTCCTTGTTGAGGACATTGCTTGGAAATAAAGACTTTAGGGATCAGTCTTTGAATTTACTTCTCATTAGAGAATCCAGGTAGTGAACAAGAATGGCATTATAAATGTCTTATGAAGGATTGCTTAAATAGTGAAAGGAAAACTTGGAAAAGAAGGAGTTGCAAAAGGAGGAGGAACCTGCCTTCCTCTCCTGCTATCAACATCACTTCATTTGGCAATCCTGCATCAGTCATTACTTTTGTTAATTTGTCCTTTCAGTGTTGACAGAATGTTGGCAATAATGGTGAGGGCACTAAGCAGTGCTGTGGCAATAACTGTACAGCATTTGAATAAGTGATTCCACAGTGTGTATTCAAGATGAAGTTTATGCAGCACAAAATTGCATGCTGTGGCACATTAGTCCACGGAGAGCAGATTGTGTTCTGGAGGAAGGGGCTGCTCCCAGTGGTCTCTATAACATTGTTACACAATGTGTTTCTGGTATGTGGGTTTGTTTTTTGTCTTTTTTCCCTAGGTCTCTTCTGCAATTGATTTACATAATTCCAATTACTTTTATTATCTATTCATAAAGAAAAGAATCTCTCTCCTACAATGTGATGAACATTAGAGGTAGAAGTCTCCTGATAAATAATTTTCCTGAGAACCCAAATGTCATAACCTTTGCCATCTTCAACATGTTTATCTGGTCACTTGATGAATTTGCCTACTTTGCCTGAGCTGCTCTCTCTCTCTCAGCTTGGTTAATTGTTGTATTTGTACGGCATTGTCTGTGAATATATAACCTAAATTGTTTTAGGAATTAGTTCCTTATATAAAAAGTATACAAGAAAGAGTCTTTGGTACACTATGAGAACAGAAAGAATGGAGACAGGTATTTGTCAGAGGGTGTTTATCTGCAATAGCTACTCAGAGTTACTTGCTGCATGTTGCATCACATACTGAAAAGGCTTTTTTAAGCCAGATTTGAATCTGTATGTGGTGCAATGAGTGGAAGCTAAAATATTCTGGGTGAAAATCACTGCAGAAATATGAGTATCCTCTGGAAAAAGAGAGGATGTACTGGGTCTTCATATTAGTTCCTTGGTCAGTCATAGAGAATGCCGTCTGAATTACACTGGGTACTCTAAGACACTAATAGTTGTCTGCTGGTCTGCGAGGGCAATATGAGCAGCAAGACTGCTCTGCTACGGTTCTGTACCACTGGCAATGACAAAATTTGCAGCAGCTGAATGCCCCACAGGTAATAGAAAATCAGGGAATAGAAACCTCAGGGACTACAAAGAAAGCTGGGAGACTGATGTAGGAAAATGAAATCTGGAGTATGCAAGATACATGGCTTCCTGATGTGACTTTCAAGAGTAAGTGGAAGGTTCATTCTGTAGAGTTAGGTATCTTTGTTACTCGTGCTCTGGGTAAGGCATGTGGATAGTTTGTTATTTGCAAAAACTTTGATTCTTAGAAAAAATCTGAAATTAACTTCTTAAAATTAAAGTTTAAATATGTTAAATATGTTTAAATAAAATTTAAAGGATCCATTAAAAAAAAATCTTCTATCAAGTAAAAAGATCTGATTGCTCTTTTCCATAACACCCAGTGTTTGCGCATTTCTTCATTTCCCACAGTGAAATCATTCATACCTACTGTAGTGATCTGGATTTTTTTTTTTAATACTGAATTTAAAAATAGATATTCCAACCTACTCTTCTGTGGAACAGAAAGAACACATATTTTGTATTGCATGGAGACTAGTGCTCTGCCTAATATTTCATGCTTTGCATGAAACAGAACCTTTCTTAAATACAGTGTCCAAAACCAAATTTCTAGCTTATGTTGCTGTATTTATATCTAGTTTGGATATACTGTAAGAAAGCTTGATAACCTTCTCTCTTCTGCTGGAGATGCTGCTTGTACAACATATACCCAGGAGGTATACTCTTAATCAGAATCCCCATCTGCTTCTTGGCTAATGTTCCGGTTATAGTTAGACCTCTTGCACATATTCACATCTATAATAAAATTGATGGTTTCACTATTTAGAAGCAGCATGTGACTAATGGTGCATTGTACTGGGCAAGCTTTTGCTTGAATATATTGTTCTAATCCAGTTAAAGGAACACAGAGCAGGAATGTGTCAGGCATTCAGTCCTGTTTTTTTCCTGAGCCCACACTGTTCATCAAGATGGTTTTCAATCACCTGAAGACCAATAACACTGTAGAACAAGATGTTCTTTCAGGTTTAGAAGAGATTTTATGGCCCAGAACTTCAGCTGGCATAAATTGGCTTCTGTGCAGCTATAATGATTTTCACCAGCTGAGGATCCACCCTGTGTTCCTATAATTACCCACTGGCATCTGAAAAAAGATTCATGTGATAGTTATGCCAAAGTATCTGAGGTTATAGAGCAAGAAAATTTTTATGTGATTGAATTTTTAATGCAATTTTTTAATGCAGAATTTATTCTGCCTGTTTCATCTTTCCTAAGATTTTTTTTTAATACCAAATAACTCTGAAGAGACATTTTTAGATGGACCTTTGTGTGTGGATTCTTGGACTATGCTAAACATAAAGCAGCTGCACGTGAGTCTGAAACTTCCTTTATAGAAATAGCCATTGAGCCCTCAGACTTTTCAGTATTAAATTCACAATTAAATAATTGATCAGAAAACTTTGTTTTCTGATATGAAAGAAAAACACTTATTTGCATAAGCATAGTCTTACAAAAAATGAGTTTCTTCTGCCAGATACATTTCATACCCTGTAGCCTTTGATAAAGTAGCCTTCTTCTAGGAATGATCACCCAGAATATCATCTGACTTTCCTTGGATGCACAGCTGGGATTAGGAATTACGTTCTTGCAGTTTTAAGTTTTCTTGCAAGTGTAATGGATTCTGTATATGTGTGCATTTTAATAATTTTTAAAATATGCTCCACTGAATAGTTTGCATTATACAGAGCTGTAAACAAAGAAGAAACACAAATACAACTGCCAGACATACATATAATTTTATAATAAGTAGGCCATCTG
Organism: Tapera naevia; assembly: GCA_033556795.1. Classification (NCBI taxonomy): domain Eukaryota; kingdom Metazoa; phylum Chordata; class Aves; order Cuculiformes; family Neomorphidae; genus Tapera; species Tapera naevia. The sequence goes on from JAUMJJ010000353.1 coordinate 1,946,156, forward strand.
TTGCAACTTCTAACTTAGGCATTTTTAATCTTGTTTCCTCTACGTTAACTTAATGCTTTTTAGTAACAATGCATTACTTGTTTAGTTATCTTAGAGGAATGCTATTTCTTGGCTTATGTGTCTGTCTGTCTTCCTCATGGATGGGCTCAAAGTATTTACGGCTTCTTAAATACTTTCAGGCTTACATGGAGTATGTCTGAAAGCCTTACAAATCGGAAAAACATAGAACAGATGAACCAAATAGAAGAGAATAAATCCCAACAAGTCTGGGCTGCCCATGCACTTGCATTATATACAGAATATTCTTCTGCCTTAAATAGGTAAGGAGCTGGCCTGCTCCCTGACTTTCATGACAGTTAGTTCTGTTCTTCAGTAGACTGGGATAAATTTTCTGCATGGTTATCCACTGCTGGAGAGGGTAGTACAGCTGCAGATTTTTTTTTCCACCAGCATTCTGTCTTATTTTGGATTTTAACTGTTGTCAGTGTCTGTGATGATTGTATGGCCCGTAAAATTTTGCATTGGATCTATCATTTTTGAAGCAGATTTTTCATAGGGCTGTTATCTATAACAAGTAAGAAAGCTTTCATGAATCAGCTCTGTGGAGTCAATACTGTAAAGAATAGATGTGCTTTAGGAAATGGCAGTGTGCCTACTGAGGGCATTCTGCTTCCTGTGGCTATCTAAGAAACAGCTGAACATGTGCAACCCAACCTCCTTTTTTTTTTTTCCACTCCCCCTGGGGATTGAGCTTTATGGTTTTAAGCAAAAGCCACACAAGTGCAATGCCTTTTGAAGCTGCCTTGCTTGTTCACCTCCATCACATCAAACAAGCATATCTGAAAGAGATGAATGCATGGTAAAACCAACAGTGCTCTCCCCTTCTCTTTCTAGCTACTGTACTTAGGAGAGAGACTTAACAACAAATAGGAAGCATGCTTGTTTCAGATATTGATTGATGGTTCTTATGAATAAAGAAAACAGCAAGAACAAGACAACTAGGGCTTATTGTAGGCAACATATTTGAAGAGGATATGCTTGAAAGCACTTAGAACAAAAGGCAGAGAACCATGGCAAAGTAAAGGAACTTGAAAGACATTAAACATTCAAGTGCTGATTGATGATGACTCTTAGGAGTTAACATGCTCACGAGAGCAAAACCTGGATCTCTGTGGAGCTGCTGTCACTGAAATTGAGTCTTTATGAACAGGGAAGAAAAAACAAACAAGAAAGCTGAAGGAAGAAGAATATGATTAAAATACACAGAGTAGATACAAACAAATAGATCTAAACAATGAAACAAAAATATCTTTGATAAGGAAAACTAATGAGAAGCACAAACCTGTTATGTGAATAGACAAAAGTCTTCCCAGCATAGCCAGACTCATCAGTAGTAAAAAATATTTCCAGGCAATTATTTCTTATTGTACCCACTGACTGCATGATTTTCAACATCTATGTCTGAAATAAGTGGTTCTGGCTGCCAGAGCCAGGAGGTACTTCCAGGGGCAATACTGAAGGTCTAAGTTAGAAAAACCACCTCACCTTTGTGTCTCCTTGCTGTGACCAGGGAGCAAGCATGCTTAGCTTTCTGCATTACAATATTGTTGTTATTAGTGAGTGTAAGGGATGGGAGGATGAGCAAGTTTGGTGGGGGAAGTAGGCTGTTTGAGGTGGTTAATTATCAAACCCAAATGCTTTGTTTGTTCCAGGGCCTGAAACGGCTCTTGCTAGTCTTAGCAGAACTTAGATACTGGATTGGGTAGACCCTTAGATCTGATGTATTGTGGCAGTTCCTACATTTCTACAAGATTAGATAAGATTATAGGATAGAAAATTGGCTTACTTGAGGGATGAAGAAGCCTTAAATAGTTTGAGCATCAGATAGGATAAACATACATTTAAAACCTTCTCCAAACTTTCTTAAAATCTGGTCTGAAAAACTGCCTGAAAATATTTTCAGGAGCTTTGCCCTCCAAAAATGTCTGGAGCTAGGCAGAAGAAAGGAGCAGTAAAACAATATTGCAAGGATTTAACCTTTTTGAACCTTAACATTTCAACTTAAATTCATGTTCTGTTTGACATATAGGCTTGAATCAATTTTACCAATTTAATGGATTTGTGACAAGCAATGTGATCTTTTTAATGGGATTTATATCAGCAGATTTTGTAATCAGCCGCCTGCTTTTTTTTCCCTGGCAATTCTGCAGGTGTAACAAGGACATTTGAAAGTTCAGTGTGGCTTCTCAGCCTTACTGTTGCATTGATGGGACACGTGGTCCTTGGGATTGGATTTTATCAGCGTTATGCTGGTTGCAGGCTTCTCTGGAAAATGGACAAGCTTATGCGTATTTCCTGTGCTAGGATGAGCATATCTAAAATTTTCCGGTTTGTTTCTGAGGGTAGGGCTATAAGAGTAGCATGAAATTACTTTTTATCCCAAGTGACCAGAAGTGTTCTGCAAATTGACACCATTAAAGAATATGACTGTCAGATTGTACCTTGTAATAAACTGTATATTATCTGCAGATTATGTTTTAGGCCCTTGAGGGAATGTGTAGGAAAAGCTTTTGCCAGGTGTAAGCTATGGATCATTTGTCATTCCTTGACATTGAAGAATCTCAGACTCCTTCCAAAGCACCAAACTTATTTGAAATTGAAAACTATATATACCCCAGCCACTTAAAATACGAGCTGATATCTTAAAATGAAAGACCAAATGTGTCTTCTAGGTAGGAACGGTTAACTACATTTTTGCATGGCTGCCTGAGTAATACATATGCTTAAATACTGAGTAAAATATCACGAATTAAGCTGAAGGAGGATGGTCTGGCAGTATGTCTCCACGTATACCCTGTCAGGGGAATGCCAGTTCAATTCACAAGAAGCTAAAAAGGCAGAGAAGTCCTTAGACAAAGACTTCAACGCAACCCTTCAGGCAACAGAAGATGCTTCCAGCTTGTTTCTAGCTAGTTTGCGCAGTCAAGTTGCCTTTTGCATTCCCATTACCTCCCTCCTGACTCCTGTGTGGTGGGATTCTGTTGTTCCCTTCAGTCCCACAACAGTTTATTATTGAAACCAGTTTTCGTCTAACAAAAGAAAGGACTACATAAATGAAATGCTGTCCATCTTGGCAGAGCAAAAGAAGATCGGAAGAGATTATTTGGAGAGGTATGGTAGATATTTAATGGAGTTCATTCGCGAAACCAGTTTCTTAGAGAAGGCTCTAACTCTTTGGAGATTTCCCCTGTATGTTGCAGTACATAAAATTCAGTGCAGAATGATCCATTGTTTATTTTATGACAACTGTATGTTGGATTTTAGCTTGCTCAGAAGGTAATTCAAGCAATGGGGAATTTGAACTGTGTTGCTACTGAATGGTAAAGAATAGTTGGCTTTGTTCATATAAATAGAAATTAATGTTAGCCTACTAGAAAGAATTGAAACACTTATTTCCCTGTTAGTTCTGAAACTGCAAATCTTTGACTTCTGGATTAATCATAGGATAAGTGATTAAGTACATTGGCATTCCAAAGTCCATTGTTATTGAAATTATTCATGGGAACAAATCTGTATTAGGCTTGAAGTGACTGTGACCATGAATTCAAGCAATTTCTTGGTAGTGTCCTGTAAATACTGATGTTCCACAACTGAAATGAGAAATGGGAAGAGCTAGTAGCACTGAATTTAGCACAGATGTTTCCTGTTATAACAGGTTGGTAAAATTTTGGTATTCAATGGACCTTTAACACTTACCCTCCATCTGTAGTATTAATTTTTAACATTGTGGAATAGGCGAAAAGAGCAGGTGTATAATTAAAAAGAAACCTCACCAAGGTCTCTGGTTCCTCTTTCTTTTTTTCTCACTGTGTCCCTTCATTTGTATGTGGAAACATTTTATGGGGGGCAATATGGATTAGACAAAGCTATTTCTCCATCTGGGAGTCACACTTACTGCAGCCAAGTGCACTGCAAACAAGCTCCTGAGCATATGCTACATATATAAGTGCTAATTGGGAAAGTCTGATGATATCAGTTGCATAACAATAATATCCTTTGCCAAATGACTGGTTTGTGCTTGTGGCTTTTAAGTAGCTCTGGTTCAACACAGTGCTTGAGAAGTACATCTGCTTTGAAGAGGAAGCTGAGCAAGGGGCTGAAGGCAAGCTGTGCTGAGAAATGGTTGAGCACTGTGGGAGAAATAAGGTCAATAACCAGGAGAGTTGCCACAGACCCACTCAAATGAAATGGTGGTAAAGCTCTTCTTTCAGTAACTTGTTTGGGAGATAAAAGAGATGGAAGCAAGCCGAATAGTGGCTCTACCCATAGTACGCATTGCTAACGCATACACTATTTATTGCATTAGGCAACCTGTCAAGTTTCTTTCATTCATTTCATACTCAGGGTTGAATGTCAGCCTTCATTTCTCACACATAGGCATACAGGCATGTATGTGACTAAAAACCTGGGATCTGGGGATTACTTAAATTTTTAATTTTGTTCTTTTTTCTTCTATATTCAGCATGAGTTTTCACCAGAAAAGGAAATTCTGTTTGCGGAAGTCCACAATGCCTTCTGAGACAGAACAATGATATCCACTACAATATTAAAAGACACAAAGTATGATATCCTGTAGAAGTGACTTGAGAGCTCAGAATCTTTAGGTCAGAGAGATACCTAAGAATTTGGGCTACCTAGTTATCCAAAAGAATTTGAAAGCCCTGATCAAGGATTACAAGTACCATGCTAAGAGTAGTTTTCTGATGCTACAATTTCACATTTTTACGGTGATGGGAATACCAGGATTCTGTCATCTTCTGGGGTAACAACCTTGCTACCCTCAAGTGCCTTCTCTTTGGCTCAAGTGGTAGGAGTCTATAAAGGAGTCAGACTAAGCTATCCTGAGCAATTCAACTGTCATTCAGAGACAGACCAAGATGTAGTCACAAAATATATCCCTATTATAAGGTGCAGTTCATTTATCCTTTCAGTCTTCAAACAGTTAAAGTGTATACATACAATTTTTTTGTATTCTTGAGGTTGAGAGGAACTTAAAAGCTCTAGGACATTATTTAGTTGGAAAACTACTATTTCAATTTGATTTTGGAGGTTTTGTTTTTCTACTAGGGTGTCAACTAGATATTTCTTTTCTGAAGAAAAAAGTATGACCATGGCCGTATCACTGTGGCTGATGTTGAATAAGATTAAGGATAGAGACATATAGCTTTCAGTCCTTGTTTGGTTTTCAGGGTTTTAATTAATCCATTCTAAAATGTTCAAACAAATTTCTTCTTTAAGAATAGGTACATGCTTAAAAACTACTGCTTTGTGATTTCTAAATAAAGGTCCATTTTTGAGATATAGATTCTGCTGTTAAGTACAATACAGTAATTACGGTTTGTTTCACCATGGCAGATGGATTTGTATTCACAATATCAACAACAGAGGTTATCCCAGATTTTGATCTAATATGGGAAGGATTCCCTTGATCTCCCTCTGTCTAGTGACTTTGCAAAATGCTGTCAGAAAGATGTTGTGGCCAGCAATAGACAAACTTGTCTAATATGGGATGATTCTGCACTGGAGCAAAGTAGTTTGTGCAAGGTGAAGCAAGTTTCTTCTGTCATTACCTTTCTTGTAAACAGAAAAGGGAAAGACAAATCTGACCTGTTCCATAGAACGTGATTTAAAAATTCAGCCTAGCTACAGCAGATCATCAAGGACTGTTCCTATGCATTTTTAAAAAACGTATTCATGACAATTCTAATAGCATGACAGTAAATTTCGTAGTTTCCAGCTGTTTGTCTTTGCTTTTGTTCTATCTCCAATACACCATGCTGCTAAGAATTAAGTCTTTCAGCTTTTTTATCTATTGGCAATTCTCTCCCTTGTTCTTTACTTCCTTCCTGACGCTGGTGAGCCATGGTTCAAAGTCACTTGACCATGAGGTTTTAAAGCAATATGTGTTTGCCACTGACTGGGGTTGTTCACTTTTAAAAGGAGCTCACTCAGAAAAATTGTGTTCTGCGTCCTGTACATTTGCCTGTCATTAGGCAAAATTGGTAAAATTATACACACAAAGCAGGTATATTTAATGCCACCATAAAAAATATTTACAGATTGGAAGATAAAAAGTGAGGAAAAGTGGACTTTTGCTTTCTCAAACTGTTTTTTTATGAGGAGTTTTGTCGTCTGTTAAGAAATTCCACAACATTCAGCTTAAAAGCGTAAGCAGCAACATTGTACCTAGTGTTTGTTTAAAATATCACATTAGGAACCAGGTGTTTGGATCTGGTTTCTTTCTGTGTCCCTAGTTTCCTGTTAGCTCATTGGTAATTCACTCAACTTTCCGCTGGCTCAGATGTCCCATTTGCTACAGGGATTTTGATAGTACTTACTTTCCTGGAGCATGGTGAGGCTGAATGAATCTTTTGTAAATGACTTTGTGTTTTCTGGAGGAAAGGTGCTATATAAGTCAGAGTAATAGTTTTGTATAAAATTGAATATTTCAGTCTAACACATGGGAGTAAAGCTTAAGAAAAATGTTGGATTTTTTTTTTCCCTTGCATATTTCTGCATATTTCTATTTTTATATCTCAGAATTCACTTTGAAATGAATGCCTGTTAAACGAACATAAATGTTAACAGACATTCCCACACACAGTTATATGTTCCCACATCAAAAACTTTAACTTCAAATTTATTGTTTTCAGACCACACACATTACCAGGGCAGACTGTAAATGCAGGGAGGCAAACAGCCATTCCATGTGTCACCTAGCTGTCACTCAGCTTTGCGCCTTTGCAAGTGGGGCACTGCTTCCTCCCACCACCTGCACACAGCTATTGGGGCAGTTGTTTTCTTTCTGATGAAAACAACAGCTCCAAAAATTTGCTGACTGTCTTTTTTTTTTTTTTTTTTTTACAGTCACATGGGATGATCAAATTCCTGTGGGTTTTCAGTAAATACTGGTTGTTGTCAGCAAAAGGGTGTGGTCTGCCTTGGCTCCATTCACAGCAAAACAATGACACCCACCAAGGAAGGTTGTGTCCCCATCAGCTGCTGCAGTAGATAATTTCAGGCTTTTTGCTGTTACAGGCAAAAAACAAACTTGGATTTCTTTGCATACAGGCTCCCTGCTTCTGCTCCGATTCCTGCATTTGCTTGAGTTCATGCCTCTGCCCTGACCTTGACTACAGTTTTCCATCTGTGCTTCTTTTTCCAGGGATTCTGACTGGGGAGCGTGATAGTTGTCTTTACTGAAACCTTAAGAGGTGACATGTTATTTGTTGAATAACTTAGGGGGCAAAGCACAGGTGGTTGATCTTGTGATTTTCAAGCTAATAGGTTTATGATGATCAGAGAATAAATGACCAGTCTGAAATGCATTTGCTATGGAGGAGAAGATCCCCATGGCAAATGCCCCCTCCATGGGATGCAAATCTTTCTAAGCCCTTCCTTGCTGTGGCACCATGCACCTGTACCTCTGTGGCTGTGTGTTTCTTCACTCCACGCTGTGGCATAAAACCCAGGGTGGGTACTGCTGGCCTGCAGTGCCCTCCTGCCACTCTTAAGAAGAGCACAGAAACAGGCAGCTACCCTTTTCCCTGGAAATTTTATTAGTTCCATCAGAGCTCAGTGCCCTGCTATGTATTCTTTTACTTTCTGTTCTAATTATAACTTTGAAATTAATTATTTTTTTTATTTTACAAATTCCATTTGCCATTTTGTACCACTATTTCCTGCAGAGAAAGAATTCAAACTGTTGGATAGAACCTTTCTTGTCACGTTCCTTCACAGATGGTCCAATCTGCTCTGCAGTTCGTGCCTGACAGCTAGTTAATCTGGCAGGGTAGGAACACACATTTAAAAATGCGAGTTCTGCATCAGCCTCAGGTGAGCACCTCAACTGTATTCTGTTCCTGAAACCGTAGTTATGCAGTGACACACAGACCACTCATAAAGAGAATGATCCTGCTACTGTCACTTACTTGTACTTTTGGAAAGGAGTCCATATTAGGTACATATTCAAAGATTTGAGAAATATCTGCCTTGGAAAGTCTGGCCATGGCAGTCCAAATTAATTAAAACAGAAATATCCCATTCTCTTCTAAACATAGTGGATACAGAAAAGGTATCTGTCAGTGTTTTGGTTTATTTTATTATTTCAAATCAACAGAGAAGATTTCATTTCCTTTGCTCATTGGAGGGGAACAGTTTAATGGGTGATGGTTTGCACAGAAATAGAGAGGTACATAGATGCACCTCATCTAGCAAGGTAAATTTCCACTATTAGCTGTCCTATCTGCAGTAGCCTGGGCTGTGTAGCCCTGGCCAGGGCTGTGGCTGTGGCACTGGAGTGCCCTACAGAATTAGCTGTGCCAGTCCAGGTTTCCCTTTACTGTCTAACCACACCGCCTGGCTCCAGGGAGGTGTTCTCCAAACAGGTCAGATATCTGAAGAGAGAGCCTCGCCACTGAGTGTGTGGGACCCCAGCGACATCTTGCCTTCTTCTATCTCAGGGAAAAAGCATGAGCAGCATAGAAGTGCTACAGTACCAAAACCTGTATCCAAATCAGCTGAAAAGGTGAGTAAATGTCTTCTAAGATCATGACTTGGTCTGTCACGGTGCCCCTTTAAAAACACAGTTTTGAAGCTTGAATTTACCTGACTATTAACTAAAAATGTTTTTGGACAAAAGGAGCATTTTCACAACATGTTTGTGTAGCATTTAGCATGGTGGATCAGACCGTCTAGGAATTCCCTATACATGAGTAATGATTAACTGACAATACCAATTCCCTTATTGTTTTTTGTGAAACAGGTTGGAAAAGCCCTTAGAATATTTGAATTTTTTTAAACAGTTCTTGGCTTCCTCTTTCTCTCTTATAATTTACATTTTTGCTTCTTGGGGACGCTGAAGAATTCAGTCCCTGTCTTGTGAAGATCAGTGTTTTTCAGCTATAAGGTGTATTGTAGAAGATAACTCTAAAATCTCTTATGTACCTAGAAATGTTTTGTTTGTTGCAGTACACTAACAAAATGCTTTCAAACCTACACCAGAGGCTTAGAGCAATTTCCTAAAATGTTACATAAGGTGATTGAGAAAAGCAAGCCTGTTCATGGCAGGTCTGAATTTGCTATTCATGGACTTTCATCTCCTTTGGAAAACAAGGAAGGGAAGTGGGAGTCAAAAGATTGAAAAACATTATACTCAACAAAACATTGGATAAATGCTTTACACTGCATATTTGTTAGGTCAAATTCTGCACTCTGTCTGGTTAAACCACCTTACTCTAATGTACTGCTTCTAAAAATATCACTAAATTTCATATATATGTCTTAGAATTAACTCTGGGAAACCTCATCATGAAAAGCGGAATAGGAAGGCAAAACATGTTGTGGATTTTTTGTGTTACTGGCACATTACACAAATACAAAATTCATTATAACTACAGTAATTTCACTTTGATATAGAAGGTCTAATAAATATGCACCTTTGCTCAGTACCATGAATTTTATATGTGAAACATATTTAGAATGTAATTTGTAACTGGAAATTTGAAATTTTCTTTCTTTATAGAAATACAGAACCATTTTAATCCTCTTATTTTTTTTTAGGAAAACTGGCTATTGTGTTTCTGACAACCACACACCACACTGATTCTTAAAAAAAAAGGCTTCCAGTCTGTTTATTCCAGAACAGTGAAATTACCATGTAAAAGTTTACAAAAGTTACTGCACTTTAAATACATCAGTTTTTGCTAATGCAGAAGAGATAAAACTGAATTCCATTTGCTCTTAAAAGACAGTCTCCAAATGGCAACAAACAAATTCCTCAAAATGCTGCCTCTATTTCTGCCTGTCCATTCCGTGGTATTTGTCAAGAGATAAGTTAATATGAAAATTCGAATGAGTCATTTACTCAAACATTAAGGCTGAGTATTGAACAGAACATTTAATGTCACATTTTCCCTCTCCTTTTTGCTGCAGAAATAAGAAATTAAAATCAAGAAATCAGAATGCCATTACGTTTTTATAGATCATATAGCAATGTAAATTTTGAGATAGGTGCAGGATTTTTCCATAATGCTATTTAATGAAAAACAAAGAGATAAAAGCTTTTAGAAGTGTCCCTTGGGATCCTATTGAGGTGATGATAATTTTTGTTAAGACTTAATCTTAGAGAATTTCACATTAGCAAAAATCCTTAACATTTAAATAAATACTGCAACTCTAAGAAAGTTCTTAAATATTTATACTAGCGTAACCCAGGTCTGACTTTCTTGATTTCTAATTCACTTCCTCTGAAAATAATCAATTTCAAAATAAGTGAGGATTTGGCAATAGGGTAATTTCCAGAAGAATCACTCTTGAAGAGGGGATTTAAGGTCATGTATAAACATATATCTTTACATATAGTTTTATTTTTCCATTTAGACCGAGGCAGATTGGTTGAGCTCAAAGAACTGGTGTAGCTACCAGATTCTTTTAAAATCACCTGTAAGTTGTTGATATCCTTTTTGTCTTTTTTCCCAAGTTTTGTTTCATGCATCGTAATACTCGATCCCTTTAAGAGGAACAAAATACATGATGAAATTAAGTTCTTACTTGGAATTACAGGATATGTGTATCACATTTTAGATTTCATAGCAAAGGATTTCTAGGCTGTATCGCTGGCAGATGACTACAGCTGTAGTCCCTAGAGAGCCATTATCACATATTGCCAGTCTACTTTAGGAAGGCAGGTTTGAACATACAATATTTTGCTTGTATTTGCTTACATTTTGAGCCATATATCCCAGTATTTTGGTGATACATTGTCAGGGGAGCTGTTAGTCTGGATTTTGTAGTATAAAATGAAACAAAAAAAAGGAAAGCAAAAAGAATTGCTCCTGGGAGATCTTTGTGTTACTTTGAAGAAAAAAATTACCTGGTGTTAAATTAAGTGCTTATCAAAATTAATACAACAGAACATGACAACATAGAATTTAGAGAATAACTTGAAAATAAAGATTTAGACAATACTTATTCATTCAGTGTATGTGATTTGCTAAGTCAAAGCTGTGCAAGCAATTTTATATTACTTGTCTTCATAGTGATAGCTACTACTCATGAATTACATGGCCCAGTTACTACGGACATGATAATAGGAAACTGCAAACATTGTACAATGTCAGCTAATATACCAAATAAGGAAAAATCAAGTGGAAAATGTCCATATATACCATTATTTCTGAAAGAAAGCACTTCCCTCCAAGACTGCTTAGTTTCAATTGTGCTTATGAATAGGAGTGGTGCCCCTCTGTTAAGGAAAATGGTTTTGGTTTTGCCCAAGAAAACTGAACACGTAAGACTAATGGGTGCAGAGAAGGAACCTCCCTGAAATTCTAACTTTCAAAGAGCTGACTTTATATCACAAGGAATGAACCCAATACGTGGCAGGTCACCTTCTTTGGTGACACAAATCAGATGGCCTTTAAAAAATACCCTTGAATAAAATTTTTATTGCACAACCATTAGGGTTTTTTTTTATGGAGAGCTTTCTAGACTGCTAAGGTATAACAATTTGAAGTATAGGCAACATAAGCATCACATCTTTTGACTTAATTGCTAACTTGAAACCAAAAAAAGCATCCTTTGACTACAGTTCTTGGACTTTGTTCAGTCAACTTTTGAAGAAACGCAGTGTGTTTTTTGTATAAATCAGGACCAGACTGAACACATGGGGCAATTTGGATGCTGAATTTGAAGTCAAGATTCGACAAAACAAAGGATATTACGAGAAACTATGGTAAAGTTTAAAAAAATCAGTACAAAGCTGAAGTTTATTGCCAGTACTGTTCTTGCGAATCAAAGCTATGCTAATGTGGTCTAGGGTTACTTTAATATTTTGCAGCCTCTCACTCCCTTGGTGCGTGTTTTAAGCATGCATATCAATCACTCCCTTTTGTAATAAAATAACTTGAAAAAACCTTCTGCTTTGTACTGGCCTCCTGAGGTACAAAGTCACAAAGATGTTAAGTCTCACATTGCTTGCTCCAGCTTCATTATGTTTGATGAAAGAAATATCTTGATCATATCTCGTAACACACAATACTTCCTCAATAGCTGGATTGTTGTAAGGAAGGACATTTTTTACCTGGATAATGAAATTGCATCCTAGTTATTTCCCTGGTCTTCGTTGTAGGATACATATTGGAGGTTGGCAACATATTAACAAGTGCTGCGCAGTGTGATGGAAAGCTTTGAAAAGGCATTTTGTCTTCAGGTATGGATGAGTGCAACCTTTACTATTTTCCTGAAAGATGTGCTGTGCAGCTTTTTATTCTCTGTGCAGGAAGAGGTGTGTGTATATTCTCAATGTAATTATGGGTCAGAGTGCAAATGTTAGGCTTTGTGAACTCCATGACTAAAACCAGACCCACCAATTACATCAGTGGGAGGTTACCGCCAAGATCAAAGGTAGATTATAGGCCTGGCTAAGTCTTCATTCGTGTGGCTTTGTTGGTGCAGCAATCTTGATGTGCTGGCCTAGCAAAGAGTGTGTTACTGATGTGGATGCAACATAGTCCAGATTGCTGTGAGTGGAAGATGCTCCCTCAAAAAAAATATTGTCTGTATAACTGTCTCTGCACTATGGCTTTTACTTATGCAAGTTGTCCCACACAAGTTTTGTCCATGTTCATGTCAAGAGTATTTGCCAGTTCTGACTCATGATCGTAGCAGCCTGGCCTTCCATAAATAGACAAACAGGGCTAAGCTGAGACCTTGCCCTATGCCATGGTGAAGGGATGGAGCATCCATAAGATTCTCTATGCCACACGGGGCAGGAGTAGAAACAATTACTCACCTGAGACAACCCCAAATAATCCTAAACCATCCAAATCACCATTCAGTCATCAAATTAAAACTGTGAAGAATAGGTTTTTTTCTGATCTTTGCTTTGGTAAGGAAGCAGGAAAAGCAACTCCTAGCAGAAACCTAATTTGCCCTAAAACCATTGGATAGTATTTTTTTAGTCTTCCTCATGGGTATAAGACAAAATTATTAGTTTAAAAAAAAATTTAGGCTTCTCAATGTATACACCACGATATTTGAGTTTCTTAATTTTTACCGTACTAGAGGACAGGGTTTATAACTTAAGGGACTGCAAGGCATTGAATGTAGAAGGATTGAGAGTTGAAGAACGCAGAATCTTTGTTACATGAAGAAGTAGAAAGTATTGATCAAAAAATGCTCTCAGGCAAACCAGTTAGGGACCTATTGACAGCAAAATGACTTGCTCATCCATCTTTCAAATGAAATGTAAAACTTAGGTACACATCAATTGTGGCTGTTTTAAACACTTCAACATTTTCACTGAAGTCTGAATGCTGTTAATTTTAGTCTCCTGGCCAAACTTCAAATTGAATAATTATTCTGCTAACTCCTTTCCAAAATTACAACAGCTTCATTGGGAACAAATGCATGACCTAATCTGCTCTTATATTGCTATGCACTATTAACCGTTGCTGCCTTTCCAACCATGCTGGCTGCAATTCCATGGTGGATTAAATGACCTCTGAACAAAGCATATATATCTTCAGCTTGTTTAAAAGGCTTTAGGACAAAAGGTGCTGTATACATAAATTATATAATAGAAATAATATTAGACTCAGAATCTGCAGGCGTTGAAATCTGCTCTCTCAACAGAGTAATCTGTTGGCATTGGGTGATGTAGCTAAGAGGCTGTTTGGGAACAGAGGGTGTATGCTCATCGATTGGGACGCTGGTGGCCACTGGTTATTATGGAAAAGGTACTTTCACTGCGAAGCACTGCAAAATTATAGAGCAAAATGGGAAGACAGTGGAGATTTACTAGGAACAGGAGGCTCAGTGCCTTGTGGGTACCTGTTACTGTATAATGAGGCTAGCTAGCAGGATACACTTTGGCTTTTTTTCAGAAATGAAAGAGATAAAATTGCTGAGAAGTCTGATAAACTATTCCAGAAATTCTATCCATCGTTTGTTAAGATTCTATATTTTGTTCCAATTATATTATAGCTCCTTTTTAGAAAGGTTCATAGTCTGCCTGAAAGGTGAGGGAAAGCCTGAAACAGCATAAGACTTGAGCAAGAGGCTTTTAAAGGCTTTATCTTTCTACTGTGTTGTTCAGCTACAGCATCATCCTTGTTTTCCAGTGCTCTGATCATTGTATAACACCTGAATTACTTGCCTGGAGTGTTTTTACGCTTAGATGCTCAACTACTCAGCTGTTTCTTAAAAAAGACAGAATATTCTAAAATATTGAAATAATAGTTATTTATGTGAATCTGTTCTAATTGTGAGAGAGCCACATGGCAAGAAAGCACTCTTCTCTAATGCACAGAATGGTTGCAGTGGCAGCAAAGAACAGATTTTCACCCAAAGGCCTTGGTTTTAATTAGCCTTTGTCTCTCTGTTGCGGGTAGAAGCACTGGCTCATCTTTTCATATGGCTTGAAAACAATTACACTGTAGAACTGGAGAATTTTCTTTCTGTAGGTAACTTGAGTTTAGCAAGTACAAAGCAGAACTATGCTCCCGTTGTCTCATTCTCCTAATTGTAAGCAGCTTCTTTCTCCTTCACTGGTTGGCAAATTTATATTCAAGAAAAAAACCAGAAATTTATTTCCAGCACTGAAGCTATTACCAAAATATATTTTTAAGTGCTTAGAACTCAGATCAGTACTGGGCAAAACTGAGAAGATACATATCTTGACCCAGCTGTGGATTCTGCCCCTGAACTCAGTACTGGTGAGGCCACACCTTGATTACTGTGTTCTGTTCTGGGCCCGTCACTACGAGAAGGACATTGAGGTCTTGGAGTGCGTCCAGAGAAGGGTGACGAGGCTGGTGAAGGAGCTGCAGAACAAGTGCTACGAGGAGCAACTGAGGGAACTGGGGTTGTTCAGCTTGGAGAAGAGGAGGCTGAGGGGAGACCTCATCATTGTCTACAATAGCCTGAAAGGAGATTGTAGTGAGGTGGGTGCTGGTCTCTTCTCACAAGTGACAGATGATGGGATGAGAAGCAATGGCCATAAGTTGTGCCAGGGGAGGTTCAGACTAGACATTAGGAAAAAATTCTTCACTGAAAAGGTTCTCAGGCATTGGAACCAAGGAGGTGGTTGAGTTGCTATCCCTGGAGGTGTTTAAAAGGCGGGTAGATGAGTTTCTTAGGGACATGATTTAGTAAGGGGACTAGTATGGTTGGACTTGATGATCTCAAAGGTCTTTTCCAACCGGATGGTTCTATGATTTGTAAAGCACAGCATAAACCTGCGGGGATATGCATTGTTCAGAGAACAACGAAATTATATATGGATTTAAATGTATCAGAATAAAGGTGCTATATTTGATGTGCTATATAGAGGTGTTCATGGTGAACTTGGATATGACTGTTTAGTATCTGTCAGTTGTTATATAACTGGTACCAGCACTCTAAATCCCAACAGTTTTTCTTTCTTAACATTGAAGCATTTACTCCAGAAATGTTTAGTTCATTAGTTATTATCTGAAATCATTGTCATGCTTCTATACATTTTCGGGATCCATTCTTAGTGCTGTTAAGGTGTATTGCTGCTCTTTCTTTTTTGTTTTCTCTCTTACGAAACTACAGTGTTCTTTACAAATAGTGAAGAATCAATTCCCTCAAAAATGTCACAAGCAAAAAAAATTGTATTGTGTACCTTACCAGTCTAAGGGACTGCAGGCCCTTATATTTGGTCTCCTAATCCCTACCAGACCAAGAAAAATGCATTGAGAGACAAACTGAAGCATCTTTGAACAGTCTGCTATGAGTGAAATGGGTTCATTTTGCAACAGACTTTATTTGCTACGAATAATTTGATGAGCTTTATTTAATTGGCAGACACAACAATAACCAATCATATCACATTTCCCACAGGCTCTGAGTCATGTTACAGTCCTTTTGCACTGTTAAATGGTTGCTAGTTTTCATCTTTCAACATCTGTTTTAGTCAATTCTGCCAAGTTTTCATTGGTGTTATAACATTCATGTTACAACATGTTGAATATTTCAAATTACAAACCAGCTTTAGGATGCTGCCTGAACAGAATTTAGCGCTCTCTTATTTTAGACTTTTTTTACTTTGTATATCATGTACAGGAATTTAAAAGAAAACACAGAAATCTATTAGGAAAACAAAAAAAAGGAAACATAGCAAGCACATAATGAATTTCAGCAAAATTACAGATTTGGATTTCAGTAGAATATAGACATCTAAATCACTTAGGAAAATCAGTATTTTTTTATTCAAACAGAAACAGTCCACAGTGTCTTCCTTCCTTTCAATAACAGTCCAATTCATTGATGTTAAATTATATTGCAAAACCTATTAAAACCTAAATAAAATTTACATGTTGGCAATTCCCATTCTGATGTAGCAGATAAAGAAAAGTCAACACTGCAATATTTGAGTCCCAGGATCAGTCAGTTCTTTTTGTCTTGAAGGACAGCACTGGCTATTAAGAATAACAGTAGATTCCTAAACTTCTCATATGAACCAATTAGTCTTTTCACTAATATACATAAGTGACAAGTAATATTCTGCTGATTTTAAGCCTTTGTTTTAATCTCTATTAAAAATAGTTTAGTAAAACAACGTCAGTCTGAACAGAATTCAGACCACAATGTACTTATTATATATATAAAACATGTGCTTACCCAGCTTCGCCTCACTTGATGATATGTTCCAGTTTGGCATAAACTATTTTATAAAATGAAAATTGAAAAAGACATTAATGAAGATTCCTTCCTTAGAAACTGTGGATAAATATCACAAGCAAACATTTCTGAATTTTATATCCTCTTCAACAGAAGGCACAACTCTGTCACATATTTGAATGTCTGTTTTTTCAAAATTGGCACGTTCTGCAAAATATTGCTAAATAAGATCGTTGTGTACCATGTTATCGTGCCAAAATACACAAAATACACTTTATAAGCAACTCATATATGCATTTCAGCATCCAGGACAGGATCTCAGAATTGGCTTTTTTTAACTGTAAAATAACAAGCCTCTATTGTGAGCTAAATACTATTCTCTCTGAGAGACAACCACAATATTTATCTACCCAAACTCAGCAGAACTGCTTCTCTCAAATTACAGTAAACTGTCAGAGACAGAAGAAAGAGGCAGAAAAGATTTAAGCCCAGATCTTGGACATTTTTAAATCAAAGGCTGGTCTGTCATTCCCTAAAAGAGACTGGTATTTTGCCTATAATGAACAGTTATTTTGAAGCTGGCTTTATGGCCAAATGAAAGACTAAGGCATTGTGGATGAGGGAGATCAGGTTTTCTGTTAGGGCCAAGGATGCATAAGCTGGTGTGCAGATAAAAATGTGCATAGTAATCTTCCACTGGAAGATGCTGGATCTCGTACAGGAAAGCAGATCCATGTAATAAGTTATGTATTTTGAAAGAAATAGAAATAAAAATGAAGCCCTATCATGGGATTTAATTGGTCAGATGCAGGGACAAATACAAAACCATTGTTCAAGGAACTGTTTATATGATACACAGAAGCAGTTAGTGGGTTTGTTAGCTTACCGTCAGTTCTGACTGAGAATATTTTAAGTCTATTTTGCAAAATTTTATGAAGGAATACCCCAAAAGTCATGATTTTCTGGAAGCCAATGAACTTGGATTTTATACAGAAAGGTTCTACCTCATTAATTTTCTAGCTTTCTGCAAGGATGCAGTATCACAGCTGTGGCTGGCATGGATGATAGAGGGGATGTAATGCAGTGCATGTTGAAATGAAAGATCATTCTATGCTTTAGTGAGAATTGCAGAGCAGGAGAAAAAGCATGTAATGGTTAAAAATCCATCTTTGAACAGAATATTGAGTGTGATTATTAGCTTCTTTAAGGACCTGAGAGAGACCTCTTGTTTATCACTGAATCTAACTACTTGGGATGGCAATATCAATCATTTTTTTTAAAAATTGGTTGCTTGAGAAACCAAAACTGAAGGTAAGGAAATTGCAGAGTAGTGCAACTATGTCCTAGGACATAATATGTTTAAGATTATAGCAGAGCTAAATGGTCAGTCAAGTAGAGTGCAGACAAACTTAAACTGATACTTTCAAGTTTACATCAGTAGATACTGCATGTATTAAGAACACCTTCACAGTAGAACTGAACTAGAGGATTTTTTAAAAATTCTGACTGCTTTCATCTTGAAAAAAACATTTGAACAGCTGTCCCAGTGAGTTAGAGAAATAAACCCTGCGGTTTGAGGGGAAAAAGAGCTTAGCTGAGAGTTTCTGAGGAATATATTTCCTAGCCTAGGGAAATAATATGAAAATGATGCTTGGCTGAGGCAAGGACATTGCTTTTGTTTGCTTTCCTAGGGGAATTTGCCTTTTGGTTTAGAGGAGGGAATTCACGGCTCTTTAACCATAATTCTGGAGACTTTGCTTCAGCAAAAAAATGTTCATCTCTCCAAATTGCAAGCCTGGTATATCACTTCCCATATCTTTTACAGTTCCCCTCCTGTTAAGAGCCTGATCACTGTATGTTTGCAGAGCAAAGTGCACTGAAGATTCAATCTCTGAGGAACTTTGAAGCCGCAAGTCTCTAGCAAAGAGAATATTCACAGCAGGTGAGAAGGAAATAAAATGTGAGGAGGAAGAAGAGACAGAAAAAAGAGGAGGGTGAAAGATGTGTTAAACTTTAATGTCTAGTTTGTGGGATAAATGGAGTCCACTCTACAGAGTAGACACAGTTCTTCCTCTCCAGGTATCATGAAACAGCAGGAAACGGCTTTATCTTTTCAGTCGTATCCTTCGGTTTTACTCCCCCCTTACACTGCCCTCGTGTGGTCTTAGTTCCAGCAAAAAAAAAAAAAATATGCTTGAAGGACTGAAAATGACACTTCGGGTTTTGGTGTAGTTTGAAGTCAGTTGCATCAGATTCATTACCTGGTTCTGGTGCTTAATTCAGGATATTTTAACCAATCCTACTGTTCTGGGCTTAAATCTCACAGTGAAGGTTAGAATCTGTTTTCATCTGATCAGAACAGTGGTCATTGATCTGATTGTCAGCCCTCTGCTCTCAGAGCAGGCCAGTTTGTTGCCCTGTTTTAGCCTCTGGGTTTATGTTTCCTGGTTGCAGTTGTATGGCATGTGTGAAATGAGCTGGTGGTTCCAATCCTGTGCATAGGCGATGGGTGGTAATACCATGAAAATCTCCAAGCAAACGGCATGATTAACATAATCAGATCTCTGAAACAGAGAAGTAAAGGCTTTGGGTATAGTGGGGTTGCACCACTTCCTCTCACACGTGACTCCTACCTCTGAGTCATTATTTAGTAAAGTTAAAAATCCCCCTAACTATAGCATGTGATAAAAATATCTGAAGAGAGCCAGTTGGAGTCAACTGATTGTGGCTGTGTGTAGCATTGCAGGCTATTTTCCTCTCAAAAAGATAGGATTGCTTGACTCTCAAAGTCACCTGCCTCATGCTCTTTACTGTATTCAACCCAAACTACTGCTGAAGTAAGGGCTACGCTTTCCAAGGATTGAGGGCTTATATTGTCTGTGGTATAGGCAAATATAACTCTAATTAAGCCAGTGGCAATGCCCTGGCTTACGCTGCATTGTGGCCTATAAATATTTCTACACCAGTGATTTGCTGGGCAGTGTTTTACTTCAACTGCTGCCTTAACTAATACTAAAATGCAGCATGGAGAGGGCACTCAGCCAGAGCTCTGGGTTCTCTTCCTGGCTCAGCCATGGATGTGCTCCATCTGTTTTGCTGTCAGATGGGAATAATAATACTGAAATTCCCTTGTAAAGTGCTTATATAGCTACAACACACTATGTAAGAGTTAACCGTTATTACTGTAGACTTTGGGTACCAAATTTTGACCTTTTCATGCACTCATATGTCATCAAATTGCTATAAGCCTGTCTGAAGAAATAATTTAATCAGCAGTTGTAGCAGAGCAAGGACTGCAAAAACTGCTCACGTCACAGATCTAACTGAAGGCTCTTGTCCTACCATCAAAACACAACAGGAGAGAACACATATGAAGAGCAGGTCTTAGCAACGATTTCACACCAACCCCTCCTGGAAGAGGTGAACTGATTTAAGTTTGTTTGTGTGTTATTTGAAGAAAAATCTCACAAGAATCAAGGGATAAAAGAAAGAAGTGTTGTGACACTGAATATGGTGAGTCCTTTTGGGCCATGTGACCTTGGTTGTCTCCTTGAGTCCTTTTCTGCTTGTTAGTGAATGCTTCTTTCCTTCAGTTCAGGCACTCTTCTGTTTAGGGAAACAAATAGCACCTATGTACTTCTGGTCTAAGGGAGGCAACAAAGAAAGCAGACAGAACAGAGTAACTTTTCCATGAGAAATCACAATCTGGTGTTTAACGGGCTGTAGCAAAACAATGGCTAAAGCCTCCGCTAGCAGGCAGAGTTCTTGAAGCTTTTCCAGCAGGAAAAAGCATAGTGATTTTGTGGCATCACACCCCATGCTCTGACTTCCACAGTTAAGAAAAGACAAAGAGTGCTCGTTGAATATATGAGGGCAATACCCTTAGAAATTAGTAACAGAATGCGAAAAACAATCCTTTTCAGTTATCAGTCATGATTTCTCAACAGTGTATCCGTTATAGAATGAAATACTACCCAACATACCCTGATTGTCGGTATGTATTCAGTCACTGAGGAAACATTTCAACAGTCATAAAAAAGAAGTTACAATTATTTAAGGATGATCTGATAACGACTGGTTTGTGGAAAGAAGCCTGGGTTTTGGCAACTCCCTCCCAAGAGAATTACAACCTGGAGAGAATACAGCTTGCAAATAACAATAATCTATACTTCCCAATTCTATTAGAAAAGAAAACACCTGAAATATATGGCTGTGAAAACAGATTCAATTTTTTGTTCTCCCTAATATTCTGCAGATTTCCCATGTTCGAACCAGTGCTCCCCATTGTTGGCCCCAGTCCCCTTTCCCACTAGTTCTCTCAGAGGCTTCTTTTTGTCTCCTTCTATGCTAAATTTTATGCAGATTGGCACAGGTGCTTCTAGCATCTTGATCACAGTGATTATCAAGAAATATGAAAGTGCATTGGCAAAGGTTCACAATTAACTGGATACAGAAACATATGGATAGAGCTGGTAGCAGGATAACAGCCCTGCTCAGTCAAAGGTGTATGGACAGAGGCGTGAGATTTTGCAGCTAAGTTATGCAAAAAATGTTATCATTGTAGAAGGTACATTTCGTTCATCACTTGTGGCAATGATCTGTAGGCAGGAAGATGAAGAGTCTGCCATACATTTTCATCTTACCTAGAATTTGTAAATTATTCTGTATTGGTTTTGCTTTATGTTGTAGTTTCTTACACCATGCATGTAAATATGCATGTACCTTTATTCCTTAGAGATGGCCATTATTCTTCATTATTCCTTTCTTCCCTCTCACAAGACACCATCAATGAAAATGATCAATTCTAATGAAAGAATTACGTATTAATTTTAGGTGGCAACTCAGACATACTGGCAAGTTAAATTCTCATAGATCCACTGTGCATATTAACATCATGCTAAAGCTCATCTTTATTGTATTTTGCCACTGTTTTGTGCTCTAAAAACTCGGACAGCAAAGCTTTTGACTATATCCACAACAATACTCTGTTTAACAGAAGGCATTTTATTGTGTGCTCAGAAAGGAAAGGGAACAATTTTAAATTGAGCCTTTCAAGATGTAGCTTTCCATGCTATTTTAAATTTGGATCATACTTCAGTGTATTTATAGGGCAGTCCCTCCCCTACTCTTAAAAAAAGAGAAAATCACCACATAATTTTCTGACTGTGTAAGGGGTAAGATTTTCCGATGCTCTGTTCCAGTCCTACAACAAATTAACAAGCCAGACCACAAACTCACTTTTGGCTGCAGGTTTGCTACAGTCTCTTTCCCTGTCCCTAAGAGCAGACTCTATTGTGGGGTGGACGTTTGTGCAGCCAAGCATGAGATCTCACTAAACTATTCTCTACCAGTGAGATATTGAATTTGTAGGACAGAAAATGTCCCAAAACATTTTACCTTTTGGCCTCTGGGCCAAATTTTGCTTGATTTCCCCGGTGTCAGTCAGAAATGGCTCAGTTACAACAATGAAAATTGGATAAGCCCTATTGGCCTCAGTGGGATGGCTGAATTTGGCCCATTGCTTTACAACTGTGTTATTAAAACAGTCAATCTTCTAGCTGCAAGGAATAACAAAAAAAAATATAAATTCACATATGTGGGGATGTGCTCTGAATAGCATTGTAACAGGATAGAATATCAGACTTAATCTTGTTTTGTATTACAGTGCTGACAACGTATGTGTGGCAGCAATGGAGAAAAAGGGTGCCTTCTTATTATTCTCAGTGCATTTTGCAACAAGCCAAGGCACCTGTGCAAGGAGATTCTCAGAACCATGGCATGGCTGGAAAAAAATTGCCTGAAATGAGGTGTAAAGATGAATAAAGAATGAACTCATTGTTTTAGCTTGAAGAAGAAAGATTTTTTTTCGAAAAGCAGAAACATAAATTAGAAAGATTTGCATCTGATGTGAACAGTTCCATGTATCTCCAATTAACAGACAAAATACATCAGAATTTATGATGAATGATATGTCTACTTTGTCCTGTTCTCATTATACATACATCTGAAGTGGAACCAATGCCATTTATGAATAATTTAATTAAAATAATGACAAGTATTATTTTTGTAGCATACAAAACTGTAAACATTAATTCAGTAAGGCTGAGAATCGTGAAATGCAATATTAATTACTAGTAATCAGCTAAACTGAGGCATACAAGACAATTAACTCTTTAGAAAGGAGCTTACAGCTGCTAGGGTGGAACTAACATCCTAAGAGATCTCTTCGTTCTGCATGTCTTTTGAATATTCTACAGCCCTTAGAACTTCTCTCAATATTTTATGTTTCTGTTGTCTGCCAGCCCCAGGGCTTAGTAATAAATCTCCATGCCAGCTCTCCTTCGTAATGGTGAAATTAGAGCTCAGATGATACCCCTGGATCATAGCAGGCATTCGTGTCATGTGATCCCTCTCCTGCAACCACCTCGGTATGCTAAATAATGAGTAAAGTTTCTTGCGCCTTGCCCTTTCCTGAGAGGTACTTTACTGGCAGGCCAGGTAGAAACCTTCTGGTTTCCCCACTGTTCTTGACTTTTTGTTGGGGAAATTTTTTATACCTTCTTTTCTGCTCAGGTTCTTACCCCTTGCCCTGATGTATTTAAAGAAAAAAAAGGCTGCTCCTTGTACTATCAGGATAAGCAAAGAAATCATTAGAGAACCCTTGTGTAAGATGGACTCATTTTGCCCCCCATTATTAATTCTAGTTTGATTTGTGCTTTCTGTCTGGCTGTAGAGGAAGAGTGCTTTTCAGACTGGGTTGCCCTCTGCAAGAGTGAAGTTTTAGTCCAAGTTCAAAGTTGAAAGCATCAGAAAGCTGAGAGTTGTCACTCTGAGGATAAAATCTACGGAGTTTATAAACCATAAACACCGTGCTTGACAGCATCGCTGTCACTTACAGCAGGGCAGAATGACTCTGTCTGCTCTGCAAGTAGCACTGCTTTTTTTACTCAGTGTGTTAATTTCTCTGCTTTTCATTCTCTGTACCTCATTTCTGACTCATCATATGAACTGAGCAGAAGAAGAATGGGAACTGGTAGTGAGGCGTCTTGGTTTTCATCTAAACTCACCAGGCCCTCACCGTCATCAGCCACGCTACCCTGCACGCCGAGGGCCAAACACTTCTCAAGTCTTTAGTTCCATAAGTGGCAACAGAATTATAAAAAGCAAATAAAAATGTGATTTTGTGAAGTTAAAATTCTGATCCCAATTTACAGATATGATAGACAGATTTAGATGTCATTTGTACTTTCTGAATAATGGAGGTGATTTAATATTTGCCACTGTGTTTTAAGAGCTCAGATTTTGGAATATGGAGCAATCATAATCAGAAATTAAAAATTTCATCAGCATCACTAGTTGTCACTTAAAATGATTTAAAATGAGAACAAAATTAAGAAGTTACCTACTAACAGTTATAAAACTCACTGACTAGGAAAAAAAATCTTAATGAAGTGACATCTGGTGGCTACACAGCGGCATGACTGGAACTCCAAGAGAAGCTGGTCCCAGAGGAAGACTGTGTGCAGCCTGTGAAGTTCAAGCCAATACAGGTGCAGTAATAAGAGCAAATGCGATGTAATTTTCAAGAAAAAATACCTGAATCTAGCTTTTTAAAAACTCTGCTGCTAGCTGGTACTTCTCTCTCAGAGCACAGTGCATCCCTGGAACACAGTGCAGGTCATATTCTAACATGAGAAGGGCATCACACTGCAGTCTGAAATATTACGATTTACTTAAGTGGGCAAAGATTTCTAATCCTAAATTTTAATTCTAGCCTTGTGAACATAATTCTTCTTGGCTTGAGTTTCTCTATCTGCAAACTATGCAGGGAAAATTTTTGTTACAGTGTGACTTTCCAGCAGTGCTATACTAAGTCAATTCTTATGAAATATTTGCCCTTGGCAGATGGAAAATGCAGTAAGGAGCTTGCTATGGTGAGGAGTTTTGAAGACAGTCTTGTAATGACAGATAGTTGAGTTGATTGTGTGCAGGCAATGGAGAAGCTGGCACGCAGCTCAGGCTAAAGAGAATGAAAGAGAAAACAGGTATTGTTAAATTTAGTCTTTTACTCTCAGACATGGTGCATTTGGAAGACTTTGGAGAGGGTAACTGATGTCACCAGTGTCGCATGTTCACAAATGATACTATTTGTTATCATTATTTATATTTCACCTTTGAAAACCTGACATGGTCGTGCTGTGTAGCCTTTTTTCTAAATCAGCATAACCAAACATCTTTCTACATAGCTTCACTGAGAACACTGACATTGCAGGAATGAAAGTATTTAATGCACTCTGTGCCTGTACAATAGGGCTGTCCTGTGTTTCAGACAGTGACTATGGCCAAAGTCCAGTTTATACGAGTAAACTGAAGGGGCATCAGCCAGCAGATCTGATCAGTCAGGATCATATCACCTGACACAGCTATTCTGATAGATACCTGGAATGGCTGAGCTGCTTCTCTCACCAGTGCACAGAGCAGTGTGATGCTGCCAGGAATGGGACTGCTTCCCATTTTTGTGTTTGCTGAAAACCTTTTCTTTTTGTTATTTTTTTTTTCACTTGTAATTGTTAGCACAAATTTTGCTGCTCTTGGCATTTTCTGTATAAAAGTTCACTTTTTCTCTTTATTCTGTGTTTTATATTTTCTTGACAGTTAATAGTTTTTTGATATAATTCCAGCTTGAGGGAATATAAGAAGAATAGAATTTAGTGGTATGAAGTGCTAAAATAGTACTAATTTCAGCAACACCTGAAATGTCTAATGCTCTTTAGTTTGAATATATAGTATCTTTATTAGATTTTATTTCATTCTATGCATGTTGATCAGCTTTGAGTCTCTTCAACCATGGCAACTTAATATTAATAAGCAACATTTTCCAGGAGCACTGAAGTTTGTATGTTGCCAAGAGCAGTTTTACAGAGAATATGGCTATACCAGAACTCTTAAATATATACAAATAAAAATATGATTATATATTACTAAATGTGCTGTTCATATGTAACATATTTGTCTTGGAGATAGTTTCTATGAGAAAACACATATATTTCTTCCCAAAAAGCAAAATATTGTTATAAAACCTTGCACACTAAGAACTAGATCACAATTTCTGGTGATTTACATGGTACATCTCTTATTTTAAGAAGTTAGTATTTCTGTAGTAAGTTTCAATGATAATCTGTAAGGTTTGAGAGTAAGTAATGTTTGATGACAACTGATTTCCCAATAGGCAAAAAACATCCGATGACACTTCAGAACTGACTGATGGGGTTGTGTTTGCACAGAATAATTAATCTACGTAGAACCACATAATTGAATTCAGACTTTGACTCAGATTAAAGTATTTTGTGCAATAGTAAATCCATAGGGTTTTAGAGGTAAAACTGTAGGAATTGGGAAATTTAGAAGGGCTGAAAACACGTTACAGAAATGAGAATCCAAACTGCATGGAGTTTTGTCATCTGGTGTGAGTCCAAGAGAGACACTGGGTTTCATGTGTCCGCACCCCTCTCCAGCTACTCCTCCTTCTCTCCCTTCATCCAAGATCAGGTCATATATGCAAACAAAAGCTTAATGCTGTGTTTAAGCAAATGCCCTGGTTCCAGTTCTTCAAGAAGTCTGGATCAGGAGTTTACATCTTGATTCTGGCTTAGTGCTTGATATGTTGGGGTATTAGGTGAGCCATTAATTTTAACTATTGTTATGAAAACGGGGCAGAGGGATCAGTTTGTAAGGACTATCTATAGAATATGTTGTAGTGGTAGCCAGAGAATAACCTAATGGTGGGAAACACAGAGAAATTACTTCATATCTTACCACAAGCCTTCTAAATGTTTCTATGAAGCAGAAAGCCCATGACTACTGTGCTAAAAACTGAAAGTATTTGCTTGAATACTGGCAAATTGCCTGCCAGGGCAAATAAGGACATCTCAAAATCCAGTCTTCACAATCCTTCTTAAACAAGAGGGAGAAGCAATTAGTTGCATTCAGTCATCAGACAAATATTCAGTTCTCAGATGTAACAGTACTGAGTATTTTATTGAAACTTGTAGACATCAGCCTGCACTCTCCGTATGCTCAGTGTTTTACAAGCTGGTTTGTTACAAAAAGAGATTGATGCCGAAGCCAGATAGTTAATTGGTTAAATCTTTTTTATTTATCAAAATATGTAGGCAGATTCCCTGTTTATGCTTCAAATCTTCTTTTCCAGAAACCATTCTGTTTACAAGTCTTCCTCTGAGGAGGACAATTCTTTCGCTGTCTCTTTACTTTTCTGTTGTTTCTGTTGTTCTTTTTAAATTTAATTTCATTCATTAGGGCAGGAAGAGTGTTTCAGCCATATAGAACTAAATCCAGCCCTTTAAAAGGCCTGTTCATTTCTGTGAGAGTGAATTTCCTAGGTAGTCTGTGCTTTGCATGAGATACTAATTAAATGACTGATACTAATTATGAATCAGCAGAAAACATAACCTTTACTGTCTGTACAAATAATCCAAGTATTGGACAGTTGCTGTAATCAGGAGGATGTGCTCCTGGTTTTCATTTGGTTGCTGGTTTTTTTCACTTCAGAATGAGTAAAGCAGGACAAAACACTTATCCATTCACTGGCCAAATGTTATGCTAGAACATGTTTCACAAAGTGATCAGTATCATACAGTGACTTTTATAGAGGGGAAAGCTCTTTGTAATAAAAGGTTCAGGAAAATAGTTGGCCCAGCTGCAATTACTCTTCAGGCAGAAATTGCCCCATGTATTATTCAGGTTGTCACATCAGTCATAGGCTCAGTGAAAGAGATTAAATTATATCTGCAGGTAAGCTACATACGTTTCAATTTATGTTAACTGATAAGGACAGCCAATGTTCAAGTTGTTTTCTTATTTTTTAGTGGCATCAGTTCACTTACATGAAAGTAGAGCCGGTGGAAGAGATCAATTTAGGAGCTCTCAGGGGTCCTCCCAACCCCTCATTCTGCACCATGAGGAAGGTAACGTTCCACACAAATGATCAGTCATGGCGCAGATAGGAGGCTTGACTGCAGCTCACACAAGCTTTCTGTAGAGCAGACTTGGGAATCCAGAAGCTTTTGCACGGCTACTGGAGTTACTTGTAGGAGTATCCCTAAGAGCTGATATAAAACCCAGATTACACCTGCTGGTCACACCTCTTGTTGGCACCGTGGAGGCACCCAGATGGAACAGCTGCTGCTCATCTACCCTTCCGAAGCATCAATGCTGCATCACAGCCTGTTTTTTAGCAACTGCTGGGAGACAGGACATCCAGCCAATTAACCATAATTTTGAAGTCTGCTGTCCTTTCTACATAATGTCTGTCTCATAATCCTTTCCCTTCCCTAGAGTCAGAACATCTTTATATGTGAAAAGCTGTCTTTTTTCCAGTTCAAAACAGAAAAACTGAGAATTTTTAGATAGATGAATGTTTCTTATGAGGCCAATCCAAAAGTAAAAGGCCTCATTACTGATCATAGTGGTATAATTGATCTTGTGGAGAAGTTAATTTGAGTTTTTTTAAGATAAAAATGTCCATCTTGTTTGACTTGTCAGGGCTTTATAACCACCAGAGGCTCAAGCGCATTTCAGAGAGGTATTTTTTTCACTTGTACCTTTGTTCTGTGAAGCACAGATGAGAGCCTGCTCTGTAAAGTGGAGTAGGCTGAAGCCACACTGCCAGCTATACTCTTGTCTCACCTTCTTTGTAAAAAGTGCTTTTTGAACTCTTTTCAAAGCTCATCTGTTCAGCACACGTGGTATGCCCTTTCTCTGAAACACAGGGCATGTATTTCCCATTCTTATGAGCAGTGTTGTCTCTTTGAGACAGCCTCTGAAAAGTGTCTCTCTGAGTCTTGGAGCTATAACTCTGCCTTGCAAAATTTGGAAAAATAAGTACTATGATGTTGTTATTTTTTAAATCAGTACCTGATACTCCAGATAATTAAGGTTCTACATAAGATACTTTCTTGTTAATTAATAATGGACTGTGAGCTTTCCTAGCTAAATGGTTACACAATTGTCTTGCAATTTAGGGACAGCAGAATGCATTTCAGTGTGAAGAATTTTAAATAATTAATTCTGTGAAAGAAAAAGAGGCAAGCCAGAGGGTATAGCCATTCCTTTAAACTAACCTCTCCTGGGAAGTTCTTTGCATCACCATTCAGCTGATTGATACTGTGTGGGAGGAAGGTTTTATTTAGAAAGGTGCAGCTGAAGGCTCAGTTTGTGCACTGTGAGGTATTGCAATTTTATTGGAGTCCTGTGCGAGGAGCAAGCACTTAGACCACTGTAGCTCATGTTATTTCTCAGTGCCAACAGAAACTGCTCCATCTTCCATCCCCTACAAGCATTACGGAACAAAGAGAGGGAGCACAAACAAAAAGTACCTTTGACTCTGCAAATACAGGCAGTACTTGTTGCAATAGGAGATGGTCAGCTCCATGTCACCTAAGGAGAAGTAACTAGCACTGAGTTTTTCACAGCTCTGCCACTGGCTGCACTGATAATCAACAGAAAGCCATACAGATTTTCTTACTCCATCTCTGTAATTCAAATTGGAAACATTTCATTTGTAGTGAATATGAATGTTTCCATTGATTTTAAAGGTCTTAAAATCAGGAGCTTGTTGTGTAATCAAACATGGAGAGAGGATGAGAAGACACACGTTAAACAGAATGGTGTCGGCTGTAACACAAAGACTGAATTCTATTTAAAAAGAAAATGTGATTGGCAATTATGCAAAACTGTTTTATGATGTTTATTTCTGACTTGGGAAAGGAGGAGAGCTTGGCAAGGAAATGTTTTATTCTAAATCCTGTCAAGCATGTTCATATGCCAAAAAAGCTGTTTTGCCTATTTTTAATTTTTGTGTTCTGTAGACATTAGAAAATAGCCATGTACACATTTGTAGACATTTATTTTGTTGTGAGAATGTAGATTCACCATGTAAATATCAAATTCGAGGGTTAAAAAGTTAGATAGTGTAGCTATTTCACACATACATGTCAGAAATTTAAGTTTTCTTGGTAAACATTTAAAGTATTTGTACTTTACATTTATTACATTTCCATTTTATGTTCTTACATGTATGACATACCCTGAAGAGAAACTCCAAGTTTACATCATACTGAAGGCTGAAAGAAGTAACTTACAGTTTCTTCACAATCAATGCAAAACTTTAGAAAAAATCCATCATTAGAATGTTTATGTTTCACATCTTGGCATTGTTTGGGGGAACCTCAGATATAGTTTAGCCAATTCACAGAGTCTGAGGTCTAAAGAAGCTGAGAAGTATCCTTTTAAGATGCATAAAGCATCTCAACAAACCTGGCTGAGGGGAACAGTAAGTTTATGGAGTCCCAGTTTCTGCTTCACCATTTGAGTTGCAAGAGCAATTACAGTGTATTTTATACAGAGAGGCAGTGAAAAATTCTGTCCTTCATGGCAGAATTTGTCTCTACCTTCCTTTTATAGTGATTTTGTAGTAAGAAATGTCCAACCATTAGTATCAAACACAGTGCAATGAAAATGATATGTGCAAGTTATTTAACAGCTTGTGTAGCAGCTGGCAAATGATGTGTAGGAAGGTTTGTTCTCTTGTCTGTGTACATGCTAAATATTTACTGGTCCCCACCTTTTAAACATAAAATACTAAATAATGAAATCTAAAGTAGTAGAAGCTCTTAGGAAAAATGTGGTTTTATGTAATATGTGTCTCATATTTCATTACGCAATGAGGATACACATAAAATGTCAAGACAGGACTTGCCTTAAATTATAATCTTCATTCCCACACTAGACATTAACTTGGACTTTGTGTGAATCCAAAGGCATTCAAACATTGTTTTAAAAACATTATCTGACCAGCTGTCTGTAATAAGCAAAGGAACCGAACAACACATCAGTAGAAATGAAAACCCTATCAAATATTTATGCTAACCAACTGTAAACCTCAGCAAGTATTAAGAATCCTGTAGTGGAAACTTTAACAATTTTTTTTCTATTACATGGACTGAAAAAGGTGATGAAAATAAGTTGTAGTGCACGGTTTAACTGATGTAGGGCCTGTAAGATATGTAGGTAAGGTACTAAACAGAAGAAAGAACAATCTGAGAAAGCATACCCTTAGATTAAGTTTATGATGAAATAATTTTGTATCAGAATAACTTCTCATGCATTTCCAGAGGGGAGAAGAAATAGTTTGCCTACATCCTTTTATTAAATGAATTCTGTAATGGATTATAATTGGAAAATTCTGAAATTAGCATTTCAGTATTTCTCATGTTAAAACCATAGCAATTCATCATTTGATAGATAATACAGAGCTTCTAATTAGGTTATTTTACAAAACATCGAATGTAGAAATCATTCGGTAACTGTGCTTTCTAATCCTCAAAATGTGCCTGCATGAGCTACACTGAGCAGGTGTGCCTATTTCAAACCCTCTTCCCTGCTGTTGCTGAATATTCATTTGGACTTCCCAGACTGACTTGGGACATGACTTGTTACCTTGCATTTGTCTGGTTATGGCTGGGGTGTTGGTGGAACCAGCCGTTGTCACAGCTATGTTCTGCTTGCCCCAACCAGGTGCAAGGAGTTTCAGTCCTGTCTGTGCTGTGGTTATCCACTTTCCTTCACCAAGCAGCCTTTCTTTTACTGCTCCCTGTCAGTGAGTTCAAGATAGATTTCTAGAAAGGAAAAGGGTAGTTTCTAAAAAGCTGCAGAATATTCATACCAAGTGAGGGGAGAATTGCTAGAAAGCATTGGGAACATCCCTAAAGAGCAGCATGTGAATTCCTGGAACACTCAGTGAAAGTTCGAAGAAAGTGTAGGACAAATTCCTAGAAAACAGACAGGACATTCCTAGAAAGCACCAGAATTTCTAGAGTGTAGATGGGAAAGTCCTAGAAGTAGTGGGGAAATTCCTTGAAGGCTGTGAATGAATTGCTAGAAAGCAGAAGGTGAATTGCTAGAAAGCACCAGCAATATCACTAAAACGGACTGGTACAATTTCTGCAAAGCATTAGGAGACATCTAAGAGATCTCTTGAAAATTTCCAGAGCAAGAATTTTCCAGCAAGCTGCAGAAAGAGTCCTTGGAAGTGCCACAAAATACCAGAATTAGTTCAAGATCCAGTTATCTTTATAAATCTTCAGAAAATATTTTTTTTTACCTTTAAGCACAGTATCTTTTTTGTTTGAAACTGGATGCTTCATTCTGGCCTAAGACATTCTTCCTGTTAATTGTTTTATTGCTAATGTTCTCTCTTTCATCATGAGGAATCGCTATTTCACAATCAGCAGCTCCTCAGATGAAAGAGAAGGAATGGGAACTAACAAACTACAAAGGAAAAACCTTGCTGTTATAAGCAGGAGAAAAGAATACAGGCTCTCAGTAGACTCAGTGAGATTGTTTTCCATGAGAAGTTACTGGTTCTTAATGAATTATGAGAATATATTAAAATATACTCTCATTTTTTTTTCACTGTGTAATATCCCCAGTTTCTTTGCAAAATACACGACTGGTCTCACTTGAAATTATTTAGAAGGGTGCCAAAACAGCAATCGCATATAGAGACACTGAAGGGAAAGATGATTCTCCAAAGTAGTGCCTACCTAGACCTGA
Organism: Tapera naevia; assembly: GCA_033556795.1. Lineage (NCBI taxonomy): Eukaryota > Metazoa > Chordata > Aves > Cuculiformes > Neomorphidae > Tapera > Tapera naevia. The sequence goes on from JAUMJJ010000353.1 coordinate 1,978,496, forward strand.
CTATTTGCATCTATTTGTATGAGAATTCATTCCTATCTTTGCACTTCAAGGTCTTGTTGACTGAAATGTTTTTCCCTTCATTCTCGTGTGATGGTGTGACCCAGCAGACTGCTCTTGCCAATGCTCTTCCAAGCATGAATTTCACCAGCTCAGTTTACTTAGAATCACAGAATCATAGAATGGTTTGGGTTGGAAGGGATCTTAAAGATCATCCAGTTCCAACCCCACCCTGCCATGAGCAGGGACATTTCCTACCAGACCAGGCTGCTCAGGGCCCCATCCAGCCTGGCCTTGAACACTTCCAGGGAGGGGGCAGACTTCTGTCTCTGCTGTCCCATTTAACCAGAGCTCCCCAGCAACCCTGAACACTATGAGATTTGTGATGCGAGAAGTATCTGAGTACTTGGTTGCTAACTAAATAGAAGGATACCTTCTTCAGGAAGAATTCTATTCATTTCAATGGACTTGGTGCCTGAGCAGGCCCCTCAGGTTACGCTAATGTGAACAGTTAATAAATACACATTCCTTGGGGAACCTAATAACCAGATTTGCATACCAATGACTGATGAATGCACCATAGGGCTTGACCTGGCTAAAGGCATTTAAAATATTGGCCGTATTGAATAGTTACAAGCTGACATATGAATCTCTTGGGGCATATTGCTTCTAGATAGGAAGTTCCCCATTGTAAATGGTTTCCCTGCTTTAAGGCACCAGACTTTTAATTCACCCTTATTGCAAATGCGTCTGGTTAATGTTAAATTAAAACACTCCAGGAAATCTGTACTTTTCACTGTATTTGTTATTTATGTAAAACTTTGGACAGCATCCATTTCTCCAAAATGAACTTAATTGGAAACATAGAGCAACAGGCGTGAACACAGTCCCAGCAGATCATTCCATGTCTGATGTTGAACAGTTAATGTTTATTATTCTCCTAAGACATTCTCCAGATTTCCACACTGTGAAATCTTCAGATGCCAGGTGAAGGCATAGTCTTTTATATGTAATCTCATCTTTTTTTTTCTGAAGAATATTACTATTCAGCAAATCATTGTAGGTAAACATTGTAAGTCAGGCTGATGTAAAGCTAAATCTATGCTCTGTTGACTTAGGGCTTTGGCCTGCATTTGCAAGGTTTGAGTAGATTCAGAGATCAGAGTCCAAATCTAAGGCCACAAATGCTGTGCTGATTCATTTCTCTATGGCCTGTACAGTGTGATTGCCTGAATGAAAGACAGAATGCCTGGCAGATCTGCTGCCACTCTGTGATATTTCACAGACATTTTATACTGACATAAGGCTTTTTAGACTGCTCCCAAGTTTTAGAATAGGACAGGTTTCTGCTGCATGAGACTATTTTTCCCACTGCAGATTTGCATGGTTTTGACAAAACATTTCTCTGCTTGACTGAAATGTTTACTTTCGGTATACTGCAGCCCATCATGTTTGCCCAGAAAACAGCACACCAGCATCAGCAGTAAGTACCCATGGCTGAAGATACACAGAATTTAGGAACTGTTACTTGGCTGCGTTTTTTCCTCCTGAGCCTGTTTGAGTAGCTTATTCTACATTGAAATTCTTTTGCCAGCCTCATTCTATTGATTTTAAGTTTAACGAACCACACATTACCTGCCAGCATAGTCAGGCCAGCAAAGCTCTAATGTACGTGTGCCTTAAGAAGAAAGTTAATCAACTATGTGCTGAAACTGTGATACACAGCATGATATTTTGATCAAGTGAAATTCAGGCCACTGCAAGTGGTTTTTTGTGACTGAGATCCCTGACATGTAATGTGCCACTAAACTGGCAGAACTGATTGAGAATCATAAGATTCTCTAAGAGAATCAAAACTGCGATCTAAAGTTGGTGTTTGCATCATAAAATTTCCCTTAAGACAATGTGATGACAGCGAGAGAAGAAGTTTGTTCTTTGATTGCAGGTATTGCCATGGCAGTTTGCAGACGTTAATTTTCAGGAAGATGCTTTCATGGAAATGAGGTATATTTGTAGAGAGGGTCTTTTATTCTGCAATACTGGTTTCAAAATTGGTGAAGGGATGAGAAGTGCCAGGTGCTAGAGCAGGGTAATTAAGATGCAGCCCTCAGTTGCTTAATCAAGCATCATAAATAGCAGCAACAAGTAACAGCATGTTTTTACTTTGTGAACACAAAAGTTACCACAGGACAGTCCAGCCCCCAAACTAAGGCAAAATAATGGTGTCAGCAGCGTGTTTCACCTTTGCCAATTAACTTCAGGAACAGGTGAGGCTAATTAGCCTCAGCTGAAGCCTTATTAATATGTCTATATTGCTCCTAGGACCTAAACTAATGCCTTCAGCCAGGGAGGCAAAAAATGTGGTACTGCCTTTGCAGAACTGCAGGGGGGGTTTAGGCAGCATATCCTGCTCAGCTATCCCAGGATACAGGTGTGTTCAGGCAAAAATTTAAGCACTTCCATTTCTGAGAATTTTTCTCTAAGTCATATAGTTGTCTCCCTCCCTTTTGGCCACAGCTGCATTTTGTTTTTTTGGCAAGTATGGCTGGTCAGCCTAAAAAAGCAGAGAGAAGGTCTCCTGCATTCACAAAACAACTGTTAAGTTGGATGAGATGAGGGTTTCCCTGAGTTTGTGTTCTCCAACAGCTCTTCCAAAATGCTCAACAGCTTTTGAGTTTTATTTCATTGTAAACAATCATAATTTTAGGGTTTGTTGTCTTTCTCTGCGGATCCCATGGACTTTTTCAGGTACCTGACTCCTCTTTGTGACTTGCCTTCTGCGATGTGAGCAGCCACGATACTGAGGAAGCATTTCAGTGTTTTCTTCACAGATGTGCTCTCAGGTAAAAGATGTGCCTTTTAAAAAAACTGCTTGGTTCTCGGAATACTTCATTGTTATTTAAAGACTTAGTTCCATCTTTTGATAATTTTTTCATTTCACATAGAACAGGCAGATGTTGTTTTGTGGCCTGGGCTTTGGAGGAACTTGAGACTAAATTATTTTTTAAAAATCAAATGCAAACTGTAAAAGGAAATAAAAATTTCTATCACATTTCAGAATGTATTTCAGACTGAATTTTCTAGCATGTTTGCATCTTCTGGTTTTGCACTCCTAGGGATCTGAAAATTATAGTTTAATTGCAATCCTGAGAGTACTGGTTGTTTTTTTCCAGATGGGTAAGATGAATATGATATTTGAAAGCGTCTTGGAGAAGGTCAAATATGGTTTATGTATGTAAGAGGGGTTAAGTAAACCGTGTCAAGCTTTTTGCATCATGTTTCACTGAGACTAAATACAACATGTCATCAGGTCTTCATGAGCTAACATTTATAGAAAGTGTAAGTTACTTTCAAATAAGGCTGTCTGCTGCGGGTTAGCTGTTAAAAATGTTTACCTCTCTGTTTATAGTTTTCTAAATCTGGGCTGTTAATGCAATTGCAGGCAACTCCCTTAAATATTGCACGTTTCCAAAGAGTTTGACTGAAACACACTAGACTAATGGGTTATTTACTGTTGACAGTTCTGGATATTATTGTGAGATAAACATGTTAAATATTGACTACATAATTTTACTTGCTATGATTGTATGAGAGCAACTACTAAAATATGCAAGAATATCTTGTAAGTCTAGATCAAAGAAATCTAGTATGAAAAGAGTGATTAATTATCCATGAAATGTGTGAACCCCTCAGAAAATGCAGTTTTATCCTAAGTATAGAGGTAGAGATATAGATAGATATTGTACGTGTGCCTATGGAAAATGTGATTCAAAACTTGCTAAAATCAGTGTGCTTGCTTTCAGTGGGAATGAAGTCCTAAATTGATGCACTGTATAATTTTTATAGCAAATACAGACCTAGTCAATTAATCATGACTGCAGTTCAAAACTCTGACCCTCCAGTGAGCTCAAAATGGTCAAGGAGATTTTTCAGGAAAAAATTCTAATGCGTGTCTTGGATTTGGAGATGCACTTGGTCCATTTGGTATGACTCAAGTTTTAGAGCATTTTAAAGTATATTTTCATTTTCCTATGTGAACTTCAAACCATGGAGAAGTTTAATTATTTAGAGAACTTTGAGAATTTTGGAGCATGTTTTCATACTCTTATGTGTACTGCAAACCATAAATAAGTTTGCTTTTAATTACTGTTATTAAAGCTAAAGAAAATTTGTGAGAAAATTATTTCATTTGAGTTTTAAGTCTTTCTCTGAACATTATTCAAAACAAAAGGACTTCTGGAATGCAAATATGCAGGCTGTACTGTAATATTTTCAGCTATCCTGGGAGCTCATTAGTTTCTCATATCTTTGGTCTAAGCATGATTTTCTATTAAGTAATTAAACAACGAACTTGCTATCCTGTTTCTCATAATAATATGCTTATGCATATATAATTCTCTATTGGCAAGTGGTACTGTGGAAACATTGCTCTGATTAAAGAATAATTAGTTGATAAGAAAGAAATTAGAGTGACAAGAAATTTGTGGTCCCACAAAATCAAATGCCATTTTGTAGCAAGATTGGGCAATGTACAAAGACTGTGTTACACAGAGATTTCAATATTAGTCTACACAATTATCTTTTCTCATAGTGTAATCAAATCTTTTGATAACTCTTCACTTTCATAGTGCTCCTAAAATGACAAGGGTAGAGAACATACAGCCCAAGTGATCTCATTTTATTGCCCACTTTACATAATTTTTCTTCTATTTTGTCTGTGCAAGATTTTTTTTTGGCTATGTGTTATTTTTTAATCCAGTGTCTTTCATTTGAACTAGATTTTCAATTCCTGCTTATTGTAGCATCTAGATATAAACTGTCTGGAAAATAGAAAATTTCAATATATTGACATCCTTTAAATTTTTTGTCCTCTATCATGTAGTGTTCATGTTTTCTCTACTGTTTTAAAACTTTTTCAATACTGAGAAGATATAGAGTTTGTGGGGTGGGGGGGGAATAAAGTTAGTAGGTGAAAAGTTTATATGATGCGTGTCTTTAATTCTATTATTTTCAGAGGCTGAAAAGAGGAAAAGTCAAAATTATTACAGTTTATTAAAATATTTTCTTTTTGAAAAGTTGAAGAAGAAAATATTTTGGCTTATTTTGGAGCCTAAATAAAAATGTAATTTTGGATAAAGACTCAGTTTTAATGCACACTTAGTAGATCCCAAAATTTTGGCTTAGCTAACATTCAAACAGTTATGCTTCAATATACTTCACGCATGCCGGAATCCTGCTTTGCACCTTCAGAGCTTTATTACTGATTTATATATAGTCTGTTCTGAGTGTGGATACATGAAACAACATCCCTCGGGATGCTTTTTTTCCAGGACAAATCATGAGGAATAGGGTTGTTTGTGGCTTTCTGTGACTTGGATGCTAAATTCAGAATGTCTTTGTGATTTGTCTGCAACTCTTACAGACTGTACAGCCCTTCTTGTCGCAGCTATGGCCGATAGCTTTCTCCTCCCTTTTGGAGAGAGCTTACTTTTGAGGTGTTCAGGACATGAAAGTAATTTTAAGGTGTTGTTCTGTTTTTCATGGGCAAATCTCTTTCTCTTAGTTTTTGGCCCTTCAACACTGCAGCAGAAAAAAATAATTATCCCTTAGGAAAATCTCAGATATTGACTAAGGAGTAAGCCATTATATCAGGTTGTTGCTGGCATGAGATATTCCAATATACTGTTTCAATAATGAGTACTTGCTTTGCTTTAATGATTTTATTAAAGTTCCCAAAAGGCCAAACCAACTGACTGGCTTCACGATGAGCTCTCCAGAGCACTTAGCTCATGTTACTTTATGGGTTACTTTACCACATTCTGGCTCCTTCCCTGCAACTCCATTACCTGGTAGCTAGTGGTGCAGTGGATGCAGCCCATTAACCCAACACCTTCTTGAAGCCAAAGGTAGCTGTTATTTTCTATCTTTAAGAATACCTCAAAACTAGCGACACCTTTTTTTTTGTTTAAGTACAACAAATAATCTAAAAATAGAACTGTAGCTGTAATGTGAGCTACTTAGCATGGATTAACGTGTTTATGAAAAATCTAGGAATTTTGGATAGTCTTGTGAGATACACATGACTTTTTCACGATACTCCCCAGAGATACTAGTCATACGGTCCAATAGCAACATAAAGCAGTTTTCTCCTACAAACAATATAAGCAAGAGCACTTTGAGACTGATAATGGGATATGGGTGTAGTGGTCCTGCTTAAATCATCTTTCTAAGCATACCACAGTTGTCAAATTTTACAATTATGGGTGCAATTAGCACAAGGGATTTATATCTCTGGATATAATTAAATTTTGTGCTTTCATTGTTAAATATAAAGAATCAGTTTCTTTTCTTGGTAAGCTTATGCTAAATGCTTCCCTACATAACAAGGAACAAGAAACTGCCTCTCAAACTCTGTGCATGGATCTCAGTTTACTGGAAGCCTATCCAGTCATAAAAAACAGCCATCACTCTCAGTCTTTACTGGAAATTGTTATTAGCAGTCTCAGCAGAGAGGTTAAGGACTGCACAAATGGTATAGGTTAATATATCTTGCCTACAACAAAGATCTGCGTTCAAGGTCAAGGATTATTGTGGGGCAGCACAGAGAAGCTGCATGTCTTATTAACATCCCCAGTACTGTGGGGCCTCATCATTGGGCTTAGCATCATACAAACGTATAACAAAAGAAATGTCTGCACTCAGATCTTAAACTATAGTCATTGTCCTCTCATCTGGACACAGAGGACCTGAGTGACCAAAGTGTGGCATCTCCTACTTGCATTACAGATGCTCACTCCATACTTACACTGTTGCTGACTACAGAGGCCACCTCACAGCAAGATCAGTAGACTTTGCTCTTACAAATTAAATTTTAACAAGATGCTAACATTTGAAAGATGTTTTAATTAAGATATTCAAGTGAGCAAACAGCTTAATAAAGTACAGACATAGTCCATGTCTTTCAAGACTGAGACAGATATTTTTTTGAATTAAAGTGATCTTGCCATACTCATCACATTTACAATGTTTGTTTTACAAAAAAAAATATGTCACTGTGTTACAGTCTTCAAACAAAAATATTGTAAGAAACAATGATACATAGTATTCTGTCCAAAGGAAACTTTTAAAAACAGACTTTATTTAAAAAAAAAAACAACAAACACACCAAAAACCTACTGGTAAGCAGAGGGCTGATTGTTAAAACTGACAAGTGCTGTGGCTTTTGATACATAACTGATAAAGTATTTGAGATCATGTTGCACCATTGATGTCCTGGAAAAAAAAAAAAAAAGAGTTCTTTAAAGTATCACCTTCTGCCAGGAACTTCTCTTTGCCAGGTAAATGCTACGGCAGCAGCCACAGGAACTTATGTTCACCTCTTCTGTAGGTAGTTGTAACACCCCTTGGTCAAAGGTGCCCAGCAGAGGAATCGTGTGCCTGAAGTTCCTCCCTATGCTTTAGTGCTAGATTTGCTACAACAGAATTCTTTTTCTGTCTAAACTTTTCTCTGACCCTTACTACAGAACAGCTGGATGCTTTTAGTTCGCACTGCACCCCTCCTAGCTAGACTGGCCATCCTCTTCATCTGGTAACAGTGAAGCTGAGTTAACAATATGGCCTTCGTGCTAGATGTTGCTTTTGATAAAACTGTCCTACAGAATAAAGAACTATTCTGACAGTGAAAATCTTGCCAAAGACAGTGTAGGAGAAATGTTTGTGGGATGAAGTGCTCTAGGACCGACTGAGCAGCTGCAATTATTTGGAAGTGTGGTGTGTAAGTAATACATTGCTGTTCTGTAGTCAGACACACGAGTGCTTCACTGTGAATACCAAAGCTGAGTGAGAGGATCATGAAGGAGAATGTGTTTATTATTACATCAAATAAAAGCACATAAGAAAGGATTGCATTTGTATTTATTAAAATAAGCAAACAGACAAAATCCCCAACAAATATTAAGAAGTTTGTAAGAACTAGAACAAAGGAAAACACCTTCAGGAGCATCAGGAAAAATGATAACAGAAGCTAAGCATCATAGCCAGAGGCTACGATGTTGGAAATCTATTAAGGAAAAAATATTTGAAAGTGAAGAAAAATAATTATTTTGTGTATGGTTATCTCAGTCATGATAATGTTAAAATGCCATCAAAAAGGCAAAGATCATGGTAATTCTTTCACAACTCTTCATTTTTATAAATGTACACTTTTGCTATTTGGGAATAGAGTGAAGTTTCTACATTTGAGAAGTTTTGGTTTTTTGGTTTTGTTTTTTTTCAGGATAGCTGTGCTCTAAATTTTACTTAATATTTCCTAAGGATATATGTTTGTTTCTTTCTAATTTCTAATGAAATTACCTGAAACCAGATGTACAAATAAGAAATCTGCTAACCTTGAACATTTCCCATCCAGAATCTGGAAGACAAGTTGATTCTTACTGATTTACGCATCATATCCTTTAACAGTGTAACTTCCTACCCAGTTTCTCAGGATCTATCTCACATAACAAATAAAATCCACCAATGCCTGAGCTATATCTCTTGTTCCCCAAGTGAAATCTAAATTCCATGTACTGTAGGTCTCCCTTAGTGAGATAATCATTGTCCTGCTGGGTTATTGTAAGAAACACATCTCGCCAAAAGCAAGGAAAGTGAGTATAATTGCCAAATGAAATTACTGAAAGATTGGTTTACTAGCAATATACATTTTGAAATTGTATGAAACTCTTTTCTACCAAATTCTTTTGAAATATATCTTGAAATTGCACTGTTTTTGCCTCGTAGCAATGGAATATTTAGGGTGGGGCCTGGTGCTCAATGGATATGAAAGACCAGTGGCACGTAGTCAAGACAGGAGCCTGAGAAAGAACTGGAGGCTTGCTACCAGTTGACCTAGTGAACAAGGTAAAAGAAGAAGAAAAGGCTACAGATCCAGTTGTGGTCAGGGTAAGTATTTCAGGTAGATTTTTGTCTTTTGTTTCAAAGCTGTTCTGTTAAGTTTCTTATGTTTCTCTAGTTCCAAAGAACCACCTGTGACAGCAAATGGGACTTTTAATGGCTTCCAGGATTCTGTAGGTTTAAGTATTTTGACTTTTTGTGCCAGAGCAGATTGAAATTGAAATATCCATATTCTATTCAGCTATTGTATTCTCTTGGGGCAGAAGCCTCTCAAGTGCTGGCAGTGTTTGCCTATACATTACATTTGAAAATGGCCTGTCTTTGAAGCATTCTTCTGGGAAGAATATTCCTAGGTGTGAAGACTTACGTGTTTCTGAGACAAGGTTTGTCTGTTCTTGATTTACTCCCCCAAGACTTGCCTTTGCACTTGCTTTACCCCTTGGGATTCCATGGTAATCTGGCATCTGGATTCATGTCTGTTTCTGTTTGTGTTTCTGATAGCTGTTCTTCAGAGCTAGCATCTTCAAATACATGTGTTATTTCTATAGCCTGAAAAAACTGGACCCACTGGGGATTACACGTGTATGAGATGAAATTCTCTCTGCACTGAAGCCAAACAGAATTTCTTCCTTAGATGGCAGAATGGTTGCAGTGCGTAACCATCAGTCGCCTATGACTTGAACATCAAAAAGCAAACAAGAATTATCATTATTTGTTACCCTAGTGAACAACCTACCTTATATTTGGCAGTGAACGAATTCTGTGGTGTGACACTTGCTACAGTCCAGAGCTTTCTATTTTGTCTCAGTTTGCTGTAAATGGATGACACCACTGTCTGTCCTGCCCGTGTTGTGATTGGAATGCTAAGTAATGGCTACCAGGTATGTTGGCCTATGTGCTGTACTTGCACTTTAGAACATCTGAGATAGAAATGAAGATAAAAAAATCTGGTAATGGTATTGTGCAGTTTTAATGGAAATGTCTTTACGTCTTGTGAGGAGCTGCAGCAGGGTTCATAGGTCTGGAAATTAATTCAAGAAAGTTGCTACTGTACTGTCTCTTTCTCCCACCAAGATTTGTATTCTTACACACACACACGCACACACTCTTTTTTTTTTTACTTTGTTTCAATAATCTGAAAGTGTTCAGATCTTGAAATTTTGCTCCTTTACTACAAAAAATAATGCCACTGCAATTTAGTCCTGTTATTCTCAAATATAACTTGTTTTATAAGTCTATTTAAAAGGAACTGACAAAAACACTCAACTCCTTAGTTTATCAGTGTTTGTTGCCAAGCATGTGCTGTTTCTTTGGATGCCTTGTTATTGGATGCCTTGGTCATGCTACAGAAATTGTTGGGTCTGTTCATTTCTGGTGAGATTGTTCATTTCCTTCTATTTAGATGCTGACTTTTCAAGTCTTAACATATTGTTTGCTTTGTTCTTTTTTTGATTCACAGCCCTTTTAATAAGTAGAAGGTAGGCAAGGTTTCTTGAGAAGAGTTGTGCAGTGAAACAAAGTACTGAGGGTGTGAAAAGAATTCTTCACCTATTAGGCTATTAGGTGCCTAATGTTGAGGAAATGATAGTATTAATATGTCCAAACGCATCCTCTTGGTGAAACTGAGAATGTTTGAATTTGTATTTATCAATCAGCCTTCTGGCTGACCTCTGCCCAAAAGGACTTGCTTTGTTTTACCAGCTTTTGAAGGTTTCTCTCTTCTTTATTATCACTTTATTTGTCAGTATAGCCTGTAGCTGGATCCTTACTCTTAATTTCTGGAGGGCTGGAGAAATGTTTGGAGTGTGGAAGGGAAGCTTGATTTCTAGTAATTCAAAACATACTGCTTAGTCCCTTGGCAGGTCAGAGAGGCCCTGTATTAGTCTGTCCTCCCCTATCATGGAAAAGGAGCTGAGTTGTCCAGCCAAAAATCTTGATCATCGCTGATTTAAGATGTTATAATATTAATATTCCCTAACCTAGTAATATCTTTTGAAAGAAGTTGTGGTCTGTAAAGAGAAAAAAAGATGTAAGTGTCTAGCTTCACACTATAGGGATTTCTTTATTGTTTGATTAACATACACAAAGAAACACAATAGCTACCTCTTACTTTCTGCTCTGAAAATATGCCATTATAGTGTGCAAATAAGACACTAATATTAACATTACCATAATTATGTGTGTTTCTAACAAGTTGTTTGTGCAAAATAGAAGATAACAAACCAAACTACTAACTGAAGTGGGCTATTTTTAATAGTAATTTGAAAAAGGAAGGCTTTAAAATGTGTACATGTTTGAAAGAAGTAATCTGTTATGCAATAACAATTGTACTAAACAGAAAAAGAACAGCTGTTACTGGAAGTCACAGTTAATTGTTGTATTTTCCAGCACAAGGATGTTTGGTGGGAACAGTGGGGAAAATATGCAAGCAACTGCCAAAAAACATGCGTGAGGTGAAACTTGAATTTGCTCTCATGAGAACTCCCTAAGATTCATAAGTAACTGAGAAAAGCGTGCTCTGTTTAAATCTCTGGAGATGCATCGTAGTGTACAGAGAGAGAGCACAGTACACACTGTTGGCAGGAGAAAGAAAGGAGAACAGAAAATCAGAAAGACTGACGGGAAGGTAAGTGTCATTAGGATGGAGGGAGGCATTTTATCAGTGCCTCTTCAAATTGTTTGCTTTTTTTTTTTGTTTGTGGCTTCCTGGGTAAATTGAAAGGTCCCAATGTTTCCCTCTTCTCCTGCCCCCACAGAACAGGTTTTCATGTGATTTTAAAATGAAACAAACAAAGCATGTCCCTGTTACAAATATGTAAAGCAGAAGATAGATAAATTAGCTTGATGCATTTTGTAAACACTGTAGGCCAAATCTGATGTGATACATGCTTGCCTTAAAAGCAATCTCTGAGGAGGGACTTAAGCCAAATATCCCACCTAGGTCCTGGCTATTGTTAGACCAGTGGGAAAGCTGTGGCACAAAGCATCCCTAGGCAAGCTGCAGACAGGAACAGGAGAAGGTCCAGAGGCAAGGGGTCTGGCCCTCTCGTTGCGTGGGTGCCTCCTTGCCTGGCAGCGGCCATTACTCATATGTGAGCATTTCTCTACTTTGGCGCTGCTTCTGACCCATGAAATCTGCCACAGGGTCTGCGCTCTGGGAATACAGCTTGTTAGTCAATGTACTCTTCCAGCACAAGGCTGTAAAACATTGCAGGTCATAATAGCCAGCTATTTATTTCTTAATATGTCCTTAGGTGCCAGAGGGGAGGGGTTTTTTTTTTATAAAAATAAAAATAGTACTGGAATGCATTTATTAGGGATTTACTCTATTTATTTTGAACCATAACGCGTTCATCCAGATCCACAGTTAAAACTACAAGAAAGCATAGTTTCCACTATATTCTGAAGCTGATTCTCTGAGCACTTATCCTTTCCTGTATTGCCCCCCGTTGTGAATAATTCCACTGGCTTCTGTGAAACAAAACACAGTAGCCAACCTTTAACCCGGTACTATTTGCAGGATCACTCTCCAAATCCATGCAGTACTAAGTTTGGCTCTAAAATACAAACACATTGCCCCCCAAAAAAGAAAAAGAACAAACCCAGACTGAAACTTGAGCAATGCTCTGAAAATTATTTATTTTCTGACATTAAAATTATCAAGTCTGATGACTATTTATTCATTAATATCTTAAAGCTGGAAAAACTGTTGCTGGTTACCAACTGTATTACATTAATTTAACATGAGAACAACCACTGAATATCAGCTGATATTAGAAAACTGCATAGTTTATGCAAAGTAAAGATACTTTTTTGTTTTGCACAAAACAGATCATGATGTCTGTGTAAGTTTATGGCATGAGATGATTATTATTGTTCCCATTATATTATGGAGACACTGGTCATGGTTCTATATTTAAGACTCAGCTGAGTTGTGTCCCTAAAGCAGGAATTCATTCTTATAAAGGTAAATCAAGTAAACTTTGAGACAGGTCCTATAACACTTTGTTTCTGAGTGAAATTCTGGCTTTTGTGAACCCAGTGTGATTTGTGATTTTTACCACGCGTCTTCAAAGAATTTACAAATATATTCAATGCTTAATTAAAGTTTGAAAAAACTTCTTCAAGCAAACACAGGATTGACAGCAACTGTTGAGTCCATATTTTACAAAATGCTATGCTATCACGCTACTGTGTCACTGCTTACAATTTGCATGTTGATAACTTCAGACAAGTAAATTCACTAGTACAGGAATTCAGTGCATAGGAATGGCATAGGTAGGAGAAACTAGTTTTCATGTTGATTTATAGGCAGAACCTGTTGCGATCAGAAGGATTTTGAGAAAATGTACAACTTCATGTACCTTGTCCAGTGCATCAACACAGAGCGAGTGTGGGCTGGTCACTTTGTGTAACTAAACTGTACTTACTCATTCCTGACCTGAATTCTGCTTTTCCCCATGTTTTCCATGGTGCATTCAAGGAACCAATATTGTGAGGCATGTGAAGTGTACTGGCCAAGCAAAATTCTAGTACAATAAGTGATAACCTGCCCCCTACCATTTTGTATGAAATCAGTTACTTCTGGTTGATTTATATTTTTATTTTCTGGACAGATGTTTCATGTTAGATTTTGGAGTTAGTGGAAGAGCAAGTGCTTTCAGACTTGAAGGCAGCACTATGAATGTTCCTACCTATGCAATCCCCCTTCAGACACAGATGGTTTGCAGGCAACTAAGAGTGCTCCTGCCAGATGTCACCAAGGGGCGAGAGAGCACTCATTGCAAGGGGGAGCAAAAGGAGACTCAGTCTAGAATTGCTTTTACTCACCATCTTGTTTTATGTAGTGCAATTGGTCAACATACAGGACAGGTGAACTAGCTTGTCTGTGCTACCATAAGGTCTACCATTAGGAATAAGTTTCACCTTGTACTCTTTCTTCTCCTGTATTTGCCTCTGCTCAGACTGAAGACTGATTCTGTAAAGCCTTCCTCTTTGTTATTGTGGCTATCCAGGTAACAAAACAATGCAGTCAAATGTGGATGGGTATAGCTGTATCAATTTTTAATGCTCAGTAGAGAAATGCTGAATCAAATCAGCATTTTGTGCAAGATTGTTATGGTCTCTGGGCAACCTGATATCATTACATGTCTGTAAGTTTTCCTCAAAAATGTAATTAAAATTGGAATTATACTTCTGTAAGTATACAGCATCATCTGACTTACAGCTGCAGCAGACAAAGCTTTGCTCAGCCTGCTACTTCTATCCTTTTCCTGCCATGAATTCCGTGTGGAATACCAGGGAGCACGATAAACACATGCAGTGACACAGGCCTAATGTGCCAAATGCTGAGGCAGATTCTGACTACAATATTTTCCAAATGACTTTTGTGGATACCTCACCAAAGTGCACAGGCTATGCCAGCAACAGGAAGGGTTCCTCCCTTCAGGAGTGAAATCAGAAAACGGTGTAAAAATCTAGGGAGCAGAATTGTAGGAATCCAAAGGGAAGAGACCACTAAAATGATTGCATTGAACTGGTACTCTGAAGTTTTGCCATGAAAATAGCTCAGGAGTATCTCTGAACAGGATATCTATTTATTCATGACCACCACCACCCATATATATGTATACATATTAGAAATGAATTTTGGTTTAATCAGATACATTCAATTCACAATGATTAAGCAGAAATAATTTCATTTTTCAAGGCTGGATATTTTGGAAATGGTTATGTCCAACCACTTCTCACTTCCTTAGTGAGAGAGAACCCACACTTCAGAAAGCTGACCTTGAGTTGGCCTTACTTGGGAAATTCAGATCTAGGACTATGTCTGAGACTAGTTCCTTTTTTTTTTTTTGAATATTGCTACCGAAATAAAAATTATTCCCACAAAGCAGTTAAAGTCCCCCCATGCAGATCATCAAAAGGCCTCTTTAAATCTTATACAGACATAGGCCTTGTGCTGCTCTCTGCACAGCATAAGGCTCTGTTTCTGGCCCTTCTCTAGAGGAATGAATTTTATCCAGAAAGCAGAGTGGAAGAGGTTCAGATTAATATTATAGGTTAGGCTTTTGATATTGAGCAGCATAAAGATCCAGTAAATAGTTTAGTTTAAGAATAACTGAACATAATTGCTATGAAGAACCTGTGCAGAAGTACAGTGTTGGGGTTTTTTTTGGCATTGATCTTATAACATGCAGTTCTTACCTTTTGTGATCATATTCTGAATTACTAAACCTTGTCACTGATTAGTTGATTCCTTGCTGTTCAATTAGTGGCTCCATAAAAAATTTAGGAAGTTATTTAAAACTTCTTCAATTGACATTTAGGCAATGCAGGTATTGTTTTTAAATTTCAACCAAGCCATCCTTAAATAATGGCTATAAGAAGTGAGTGATGTTCTTGCACATTAATTCAGCATTGAACCAATTAACTACCTATACATGTAGTTTCGTAACAATATTTCATCTATTTTCAGTTAATTAGGCAACACGATTAAGATCGTAAGTATTGAATTAACAGGTCAGGGCATCGTCTCACTAAAATTTAATCTAGGAGATAACTTGGTCTGAAAGCCATATGAAACCAACGATTTACCCTTCCCACCCCCAAGTTCCTCGTTTTCAATCTGATCAGGCTGATGTTTCATGAACACAGAT
Organism: Tapera naevia; assembly: GCA_033556795.1. Lineage (NCBI taxonomy): Eukaryota > Metazoa > Chordata > Aves > Cuculiformes > Neomorphidae > Tapera > Tapera naevia. Next base: position 1,994,047 of record JAUMJJ010000353.1, read on the forward strand.
CAGTTTGAACTTGTCTTCTATATGGAATTTCACATTTCAAAGCAGAAAATCTAATTGAGGCATACAGGTTTTATAAAATGGTCCAAACAATCATTTGCATGAAAAACACACAACAAAACGAGAGAGAAAATTCTTCACTTCTTACTCCGTATTGGTCAGTTCATATTTATCATACACATCATTTTCTTCTTCTGGTTGAGTATCTGAGTGATGAATTTCAATAAAAACAATATAGATCATTGCTCCAAGTACCCCTCCTAGCATAGGTGCAACTATGGGGACCCACCACCAATTATTTCCAGCCCTGTAAGACAAAAAAAAACCAAAGAATAAGAATTATCATTATTTGTTACACTAGTGAACACTCTACCTTATATTTGGCAGTGAATAAATACCGTGGTGTGACACTCCAGACCTTTTCATTTTGTCCCAGATTTCTGTAAATTGACGACACCACTGTCTGTCCTGCCCATATTGTGATTGAAATGCTAAGTATAACTTACCAGGCATGTTGGTGTATGTGCTGTACTTACACCTTAGAAAATAAGGCCTCTTTACTGCTTTGGGGTTCAGGTTTTGGGGCAGGGGATAATTTCTCTCTGGCGGAAAATGCTTTTCATTGACATACAACGAAATGAACAGGGACATATTTACTGCACAGCAATCTTGACTAATGTTGTTGCCAGATGCTTATGAATAGGTTTTCAGGAGTGATTAATGCAAATGTACATTGCAGAAATGGGTTATCTCATCTGCATGGAGATCTGCAGGTTCAGGCTTCCAATAGTATATACAGTGTTACTCTTGACAAGTATGATAGATTATACTTGATTTTGAGTATATTTGCCTTAAGGAATGTAATAAAACATGTGTAATAAAGTGGTTTATACTTTAAAGTGGTCAAGATTCAGATTTCACGTTGTAGTGTCTTATCTCTGTGTTTAAAATGTGGGGTCTTTCAGTTAGAGGTAATTAAGTGTTTAGGAGTTTTATATACCTAAAACTTAATCTTTTCCAGAATTACTGTGTTCAGTAAGAAAGTCCAGCATATTTGCTCCAGTGAAATGTTTACATTCACTTTGCACAATTACTAGGATTTAATTTTAAACGTGCAGATTAATGAACAGTTTTAAAGAAACAAGTTCACCATTAAAAGGTATAACACAATAAATAACCAGCTCTTAATTCAGGAAACTTGGGCCTGTAGAATTGCCCTCCTTTTCCTGGAGGTACATATTCGAACAGTAAATTACTGTGTATTGGTTTCAGAGCACAGACTTTCTTAACTGTACTGGTGCATGAAGGTGTTTTGATTCGATAACATGCTGTATTAATTGAATATATGAGTCTTCAGTGAAAACCCAGGCACCTCAATTTCATGCATAGTGAAAATGGAGAAGTAACATTTTTTTCTCCCAGAAATACAAAGGGACAAATTGATCGGTGAGAGGAACTTTACAGGAAGCTGCCAGGAGAATTTTTAAACTGTAAGGATAATTATTCAGCATTCAATTGTATAGATTTATGCAGAAGTGAACTTGTGTTGAAGCCACAACACAACAATAGAACAGGGCCAATCTCACAGTGCCATATGGATAATAATTTTATTCCTTGTTCAGAAATGCTTTGGATGCATATGTTTTGCCTTTGAAATTATTCCTGTTTTGCCCTGAGGATATAAAATAACTCCTGATATTGTTCTACTAAGGTTATAGATTTTTTTGTTGTTGAGTTATGAATGCCTGTTGAGCCCCTGAATTTCTGGAACAAGCATGGACTTAGGTTTTATTGAATTAATTATCACAACAAAATCCCTATCAAGTACTTGCATGTACTTCTGTCTCTGTGCCTGTGTGTGTACATGGGCATATAACGAAGGTGTTTCTTGGCAGGTTTCTCTCTTGGTTTGTTCCATGAACTGATGTGTGCCTGGCTGGCTCCTGCATGACCTTCTTGCAAATCATGGCCTGTATTTGCAGCTGCTGCCAGCTGCACTTGAGATGCCCTCTGCTAAGACGATGGGTGTAAACTCTTATGGAGGGCAATGCCAAAGCTGAAATGCGATCAGGACACAGCTGAGTTATGAGTTTCCATGGCACTTGGTCCTCCTTCATTGACACGGGAGCAAGAACTCCTTGTGACAAGCACAGACAGCTTCACCAAAGTAACTTTAGCTCCCTTATGTGCCCTAGTTTTACCCTAGCTTACAGCTTTGCTGCCAAGTTAGCAGGAAAACCTCCAGCTATGCTTTAGTCATCATCAGGTGGTTTTGCTGCTGGGCAGAGCTGGCAGGAGCGGCTGTGAAGCGAGGAGGCAGTGCACTGGCCTGGCAATTGGCACTTTGGTTAACCGCAGTGATGCCCAGGGAACTGCAGCACATCAGCTACGTGGGCTGGGAACTTTGGCCCATTTTAAACTTGCAAATACCCTTCTCGCCTAGCCAAGTGCTGCGGGAGGGCGGTAACGCTGTTTGCTACAAGAAAAGCCAGGGTCATTCAGGCATTCAGCAGGTGGAAGGTGCCTGCCCACTGTCCCTCGCTCCGGGAAGAACACAAAATATTTGAGAGGCCACTGTGCCGTCCCCGTGCGGCCCAGAGCTCTGGCTGCCGCCCCGTTCCCACCGCGGCTGCGCTTCCAACGGGGTGCGGCGGCCACGAGGTGTCAGCGTTACCGCACAGCCCCGCACAGCCCCGCTCGGCGGCGCCGCTGCTGCCCGGCAGGGGAACCCGCGGTAAACCAGCGGCGGCACAGGCTGGGGCTCGATTCAAATGCTGGTGCAAAATGCCGTTCTGTAGAGCTGTTTCTTACTTTCTCATGCTCCGTTATTCCTGTCAAAATCCAGAGTCTGGGGTTTGTATTCAAAGCTCTGGATGCTTTCTCACTACAGACAAAACTTCACGACCCAAAATGTTTGTTAAGCTTGTTAGAATACTAAGCATGTGCGTAAGAAAGAGTCCAGGTTATGTCCGGGGTTTTAGGACGAATCTCTAGTAACATGTACATCTCTAAAGTTACCAGTTGTCTCTATTGATGGGGAAAGTTGCCATCCGTGCCACTGACTACCAACAGGTTGAGAGCCATTTCCAGGAGCAGGCCACAGTGCTGACAACATCTACTGCACGCAGGACGGGGCTTGCACATAGGAGGCTGGACAGACATTCGCTTTTGAGCTGCAGTTGGTCAGGACAGCTTCTCATGGGAGCCTTTAACCAAGACAGATCCAGTTGCACTGGCTAGGGAAGCCGTACCATAACCTATGTCCCCTGGTTTGATTCTCAGAGAAACGGCTCATTCAGGTGCCTTTGTGCAAAATGTAATAACAGCAATATTTTCAACTGTCTCCCTACTCTCTGTACAACTCCATGGTCCAGGAGAAGAGCTCCCCTCTAGTCTACTCACAGTTCCCTTCCTGAGAACATGATAAAGCCAGAATTTACTGGACCTGCAAGCACAAAGAAGGGTATAGGGGATTTTCTCCTGTGAAACCATTATCTTAATGTTTACAGCATTTGCTTTGGATCAAGGTGTAGAGAGCCTCATCCTTTCTGCAACCTATCTGTTCCAAGGTAAGGCGTTCCTGGCGATGCCTGGCTGCTCTGTAGGCAGCTCTCACTCACTGACCCATATAGAGAGTGACTCAGTCACCTCATTAAATGCTTCCACCCTCTAATGAATGTTCAATGTCTTTTCAGTCTTTCCTGTTGCTCAGTTTGTGTAGCACTCCCCTCATGTCACTGAGGAAGTTTCATGCTTAGGTCCCAGTTCCTGAGCATGCCTTGTACTAGAGATGTTAAAGCAGCTGCCTCAAGGCTGTGAATTTCAATTAAGCTCAGACATCCAAGGTTTAGCTGCCAACTGTTGCTGCATCACTGGAGTCTCTCATGCACATGTAGAGCCAGCAGAGAATCAGGCAGATCAAGATCCCAGCTACAATCATTCAGACTTGTCCCACAGCCTGTAACTGATCCAAAGCTTCCAGCTACCTAACAAAGCTCAAGTTTGTCCTAAGGTTCACCTGGATCTGGGCTGTAAATAGATGAGAACATATTACTGTTGTATCATTCCCTTGAATTTGATTACAGCTGTAGCCTTATAACTGAAAACAGAGAGGAAGATTTCTTCCTCAATTTATACATCCCTGTGACTGCTGTGAGTTTATTCTGGCAATGACTAGAGATCTCATGTCATTTTTTATGTTTCCATTTTTAAGTTTCTTCGTATGGACTTTACAGTGAGGATGCCTTCTCTTTCTGTATTTCATTCCTAAAACTAAATTAGGGAAGAGCCTGTACCATACAGATGTAGAGCTTTCTTGTAATTTCTTAAGTGTAAGTTGGTAAGATCTTATTTTTGGAGAAGAGAGGAGTTCACAAGTATTCTGTGACTAGGGTACAATCCAATCAGGCTTCCAAAGTTTTTCAGCAACGTAACAGCCAACTTCATAATATATTACAGATTATAGCACTACACTATAATTAACATTGTAGTCAACAGCTACTTATCATTAAATAGGCACAAGAGGAGAATCCTAGGTGTGGGATGTCATCTGTGTGCTGCTGTTTTATAAAAAGTGTGCTCTAATGGCACAGTGGTAAGAGCTGCTGGGGAGGAAAAGCTTAGAGGTAGCTGGGCTGGAGAGCTGACCTCCTGCTGGCAGCTGACCAGAGCTGCGTTACATCTGAGCTCTACATCTGGGCTATGGCCTGACTGTGTGCCCATTTCTTCTATGCCATGCCTAGCTTTTTTTCACAAGAAAAGCTTTGCTACTGCTCTCCTCTGCTAAGACTTATGATTTGTGTGGATGGAAGTCGTACTAAATAAATACAGATTATTTATACTTGGTGAAGTAGCTAAAATGAAATTTCTACTAACTAGAGCTCTCAAAGTGGTCTACAATACTTCTGGGGATTCCTACTTGTAAATAACTGGGAAAACAAACTATACAAAAATAAACCAAAAGATCTACCTCCTGATGACAGATTACTCTTACTTGGATATCCCAGAGTGCCTCTTATGCTGGATATGTGTAAGCTGTGGATATGTGCAACTAATTAGCTGTGCATTTGGCCAGCCAAGAGCGCGTGTGTGCGTGCGCACACGCACACACAGGGATTTGAGAGACTACTCTGAAATGTGGGAAAATGAAGAGAGCTTGCTTTCATTCACTCCTTCGCTTCCAGGCAGGAAGTCAGGCTTTTAGATTGTTGTATATTTCTGCAATAACTCAGTAGTAATAATAGGTTAAATCAATCTGATATGTCTGTGGTTTTTACAGCACTCAATAAATATTCCCACCTAACTCTCTCACGATTTCAATTTTTTTTCTGAAAGCTGCGGGACAAGAGAAGAAAGCACTCTCATATTTTCAGTGACCTCTAATAATCTCTAATATTTTGGAACGGGTCTGCTTGAAACAATGATTGATATTAGAGAAAATGCATGTTTGATTTGCCCGAGAAGCAGGAAATCCTTTTTAAAGCCCAGTTCCTAGAGCATGTCTGGCTTAAAGTGCATGGATTCTTCTGGTATGCAAAGAATTACCTATATGTATAGAAAGCATGACTTGGTACCATGTTGAATTAGGATCTTACTTTCCTAGAAAGCAATTCTAGCCAAGAGCATTTTATTTCATATCCAGGCATACTTACGTGAATACTTCCATCCCCCATCCTGCAATGGCTGTGAAGAGCCTTGGGCCTAGGTCCCTGGCTGGGTTCATGGCACAGCCACTGTTCATTCCCAAGGAGCAAGTAAGAACAATTATAAGAAGTCCTACTGCAATTGGCTCCAGGCCCTTTGGTACGCCGTTATTTCTTGTGTCAAAAATAGCAAATATTGCCAGAAGAAGAATAGCTGTTGACATCACCTGGCCAATGCAAAGAAAAGAATATTGAATAAATATGTGTTGATTCCTTCCAATAATGAAAGGAGGGGCTATGGCAGCTCTGCGGGTTGTGGTGGCTTAGAGCTGGTGTTTAGATTTATCCCACTATACATAGTAGCAAAATTTGGAACCCAGTGCCTCTTTACTTCACAGTAATGAGAACTTTCGATATCTGTGCTGAAAGAAAAAGAGAAGTAATGTGCTGACAACATTTGAAAAAAAATATCTGCAACAGCCTGGTGTGGAAAGAATAGAGGATTTAAAACGCATCCCCTGTGTGAAGTCTGATGCTTTGTTTCCACATTTGGTCCTATAAATTTACTACTTCCATTTTCTTGATTTTGGTAGTTCTTCTATAGCAATACAATCAGTTGCATTGATATAAAGTATTTTATGTGACTGTAGCTTACGCTGATAAATTAGACTAAATATGCACCTCTTTGTCCAGACATTGCATAATGTAAGGAAAAAAGTGAAGTCTACACATTCAGAACTGAAGGGCTGAAAAATTAGGAAAAACCTAAATTAAATTTGCATGTGTAACTGTAATATGAACTCTGTATTGTAATGGTAATTGAGCTGATGAAGGAGATTTTCTTGGAATTACTTTGGTGGAAGTGCTGGTCTACTTAAATTGAATGCTTTGTAAATGTTGATTTTGTTAGCAATTAACTTGAGGGAGAAAGAGATAAAAGCTTCAGTAATGTCAAAACCCTGAGTTTCTATACTGATTTAAAGAAGTTTAAATTTGGGGGTTTTCAAAATTATTTTTATTTCATTTGTTTTCAGTTTTGTTTTGAAACATCCATGGGTAAAATTTATTATGAAAAAGTCTGTTGACTGATCCAAAGATCAGAATTGTTTGTCTTGCAAAATTTCTAAAGAGTGTTTTAGTTTTTTTAAAGCCAGATTTCACAATCTTCAAGTCCTTTATGTAAGGAATTCCTGTGCTCCAACAATCCCTAGTTTTCATAGCTTACTTACGCAGTATTTATTTCATTTATGCCTGAGGAAGACAGGTAAATTAATTAGAATTGGATCGAAGATATGAAACTTCATTTTTCACTATTGTATAGGAGGGATTTAGGGATACAGATTGGAAATAAAGTGGTGATTTTGTTTGTGATTCAGTTATTTGAAAAATAACAAAAGATATAAATGTATTTGCTAAGAGAAGGTTGGAGAGAAGCCTTATGGTAGCAAAAAATTCAGTTGTTCAAGGTGTGTTAAACTGGCTCCTTAAGCGTTACTTAAGGAATAATAGGTCCACAAAATGGGCTGGATTTTGATGTGAATGGACATAGCTCTGCTAAAGTTTATGGAGAAGCATTGATTCATGCTGGGGGAAACCTCTTACACATATTGCATTAAAGACAAGTAGAGTGCAACAATTAATATGATGTATGTGAAAAGAACAACTTGAAATTATCTTGCATGTAAAATACAACTAAAATATAACCCCTGCAGACAGCATTGCGCTCTCATTGCTGTTGTACAGTGTATGGTGGTGTATGAGCAAAACAAGTGAGATGCATTAGAGAGCTATGTATATTTTTTTTACTGCTTAGTTTTACAGATTTCAGTATGTTTAACTTGTAAAATCAAGATAGCAAGTGCACTTACCTGATCTGCAAATCCATTTATGAGGGACAGATACGGAGCTGGATATGTTGCAAAGATATGTGCTGTTGCGTTAGGTCCTGTGACTTCCAGTGTTCCATTGCTGTACTCCATGAAGGCATCTGTAGAAAACAGCTGTTACCTGGTTGCGCCTTTCCATAAACACTGGGTTTTCTAGGACTAGAATATACATGATAGGTCTGTGCACTTCACATTCTCAACTGAACCTGATTATTTTTTCTGGGAGTCTAGTTAACGAATTTCAGGTGATGTACTAATCATACCCTCCTGTCTCATCTCTCCTCTTGCACCTTGAAGTTCTTGATTTATGTATCACAGCTTTCAGAATGGCAGCGGTTTTTTCCCTAGTCATTGCTCCAAACTCAGTGTCAGGGAGCATTTTCTGATTCTGAACACAGTTGCATTGTTCTGTGAGAGGTGCTATGTTTGGCATGATGCCCTGGAAAATGCATAGAGTCCTGATTGTACTGTTGTAGATTCCCAGCCACCAGGAATTACTGCTATTCTGTTTTGACGGTTGTGCAATGACTTCTTCTGGGAATGTAGTCTCCTGAGAGAATCTTCCCTTCTAAAAGAGGGGAATTGAATTTTCCACTCTGCGTGGGCTTTACACCCAACTGCTATGCTAGACATCCAAGATGTGAGGGGAGGAGCTAGCCCCAAAACTTCAGTTCTTAGTATATTTAACTTAGTGTGGTTTTTTATATGTTGTAAAGATTTATGTCTATTGTAAATACATGTCTATTTATGTTAGTGTATTTAAATCTTATTTTAAATAGTATAATATGACTTCTCTGTTGGAATAATTTGCTGCCCTGAAGTGTTAGAAATAGGAAGACACTAAGATGAAGCACGAATAACAAATGCTATGCCTTGATTTCAGTGGATGTTGACGTAGTGCTGCATCCTGGCCACAACCCTAATCTTGGCTGTCTGGCTTGAGGAGGACTCAGATTCAGTTGGAATTCCTGTTCTGGAATCCCACAGTTTTGAAATTCTAACACAAACCTTAAACCAAACAAACAATTCCCCCCACTCCACCCCGAAACCCCAACAAAGCAACAAAAACAATCCCCACCAAGCCCAAACCCACCGTTCCTAGAGATTTTCTGTTTGTGACTGCTGCTGGTACTGAGCCATTCCCATTTTCAGTTTTTCCTCTATTTCACCTAGACCCAGCAATGTTTGCAAACATGATGTCCATAAGAGAGAGGCTTTGAAGGAGGTGGGCTGGGTTAGTAAAAGCAGAGTAGAGGCAACTGATCCAATTGAGCATATTCATCAAGTCAGGGAGTCTGTTTTTTCCCTTTATGGCACACTGTGTAAAAGAAACATGCCTCAAGAAGAGGGGGATTTTTTTTTTTTCCTTTTCCCTTCTAATATGTCACACCTTTATCACTCTACCTGGGGTTCACTGCCTTGGAGAACTACCTCTCTAGGGTGGTCTGAAGTTTAGTCAGGAGGGACTTGATCTCATATCCTGTAAGCCCAATGAACCACATTGGTGATACTTGCCTACAGGCACTTGGGTGAAGTCTTTAATGTTTCTAATTTGCTTGGAAGATGAATAGCCCTATATCCTGGCTATTAAGTAATTTAAAATCCTTACTGAGAAATACATGATCTCAGAGTATCTGATTTCCCATGAATAATTTTTCTACATTTTAGAACATTTCCTGGAGTATTAGTGTTTCAGGAAAGTTGTAGGATACCTAGAATGGTTGAGCCTTTTTTTTTCTTTTAAGCTATTTATGCTTCTTTTTTTTTTTTATGGCTTTAGCTTTAGTCCTACCATTAGCCCTCTGTGAACAGTGCTCTGCTTGCTTGGCATTCATTGAAAAATTGGGGCCTTAGAGACTGACTGACTCCAGTTTGTCCTGTGAAGCATGTCTAAGGTGTACTCACCGTAATAAATCCCAAAGACAGCTGCTGCTCCAACAAATGCTCCCAGGAGTTGTGCTAATATGTAAATTGGTAATTTGGTCCATTTTAATCTTCTAGTCACACACATGGCTAATGAAACGGCTGGGTTTATGTGACCACCTGAAAAATAAATCACAAAATAAGTCATATGGATGATTCAGATGCATGAGAATAGGTGAAGGACTTGTAAAAAAGTGGGGTCTGTTCAGCACAAGACTAGTCCCTGCTTTTCTAGATGTTATTTTGCAATTAAGTGCTTCGTGCAATTAAACTGAAACATGTTGGATGAAATTAGAGGGGGTAGGGAGAAAGCTACTAAGATCCATCTTCTCTCTTGATGCTTGCATAATGTACTAGTTATCAGACTGCTCTTCTGCACTATATAATCTATAGATCTGTATACAACTTTTCTAGAAAAACCCTAATTCTGCCTTATTGGTTGTGATGGGAGGGTCCACCATTATGCACATATTCTCTGTTCTCAAGAGCTTTGCCTTTTAATTTTTAAGGAAGGATTGGGGCAGAAGAACATTCATTCAGTTTAGCAAGCATATATTAAGATTAAGGACTTTTAATGACTTAATCATGTGTCTTGAGGCAGATCTGGACTGCTCTGGATTTAAGTCATGTTTATGTCTCCACCTTCAGCCTGGGGTTATTTAGGAACTCAGTTTTCATAAACATAAAATAAAATCATGTTAGGGCTGTCCAGATTCATGCTGACTCTTGGTGAGCTATGCCTAGATGGGATCTGCGGACAGCAATGTGTTGCTCTTCATCACACTTTTTCATCAAGCTGTTACACCCTCCAGAAAGGTCCACAATAAGGAAACTCATAAAGTAGACGTGCTGAAGCAGAGTTCTGTTTCCTGTGGAATTTCCTTCCTTTGTATTTAGGAGTAGCTACACCTAGACCCACACATGGAAAAGATTTCAGCAACATTGGAATTATTTGTGACAATTTTAGTTTCTAAAATATATTTATTATTATGTCACATGCTAGTCACTTCCCTCAACATCTTTTATCAACATGACAAAAAGTGTTGAATGCTTTTAGAAATCTTAATTTTTTACAAATATGGAGATGATAGTTAAGAAATACAGATTGCCAAATAAATGAACAAAATAAAGTGTGCTCAGAGTAAAAAAGGTAAACCCCAAGTTTTGCAAGGACATAGCAGATTCATTGCTTACCTTCCAAGTAAAGTCTTATTTCAGCCTGTATGGCTGTCAGCAAAAAATTATCTTTGTCTTTAATAAAATAACTAAAAGAGTATGACCTTTGTGTGTCAAAGGCTAGTGATGGAGAAAGGGCTGCTATGTACAGTTTCTGTGTTTGTTTGCACTTCAGGTCAGTGAATCATTATCTTATGAAATCCAGGCACCTTTGATACATACTGGACTGACGAACACAGATAAAAAGCTGGATAGAAACCTTCTTTGTATCATTTCCAAAACTCTGACCTAGTAGCACCAGCCCTGAATTAATTTTGAATTCCTCACTGTGTTTCAAATTCTTCAGCATAGGGCAAATAGATAGATGGCACCTTATTTAGCAGGCCTTCATGTGAATTTTTATAAATTGTTGTCTTTTGTTCTTTACTCTGGATGGAATGAGTAATTTTCCTTTCTTTCAACACCTGATCCTTTTCCCCTACTTGTGTATAATTCAAGGTGATTATGATGGCTGAGACAAGTCAAAATAATATTAGAAATGTCTGATTAACATTAAATTTGGAAAGGAAAAGTCTAGTTGAAGGCTCTTATGCTGACACAGGGGAGTTAAAAGATTCTTAGCTCCCTTGCCACTGGTAGTTTCCTAGTTCAAAAAAAAAAAGACCAATTCTGACAGTGTGATCCCCATTCTTTTGTAGTTTCAGTGGTCATAGTCATATGTTGGTGTGGCATGTTAAGTTGGAAAAAATGGTGGTAAATTATCTAGACATCAAGGAAAGACAAAATGCAATTTTTCTAGATAAAAAGGCTCAAATCCACCAAGAGTGTAGACTATGTGTTTTGTATTAGCATGAATTTAGAATTCCATAAAGAACTGGTGCGAAATAATTTAGCATTTTCCCATTTTAAACATGAGATTTCATGGCCAAAGAAACGTAGAATTTGCTGGTAAATTCTGTATTGGAACTGATATTTTGAAGTGTCTGCGAGTAATATGTTGAATAGTCACAGCCTATTGAAATATCTGTTCCTATTCTTTCACACAGAAAATGAATTGCATGCTGAATCGTTTGCCATGGGAAAACACAGGAAGCACAATACTGCAACTCCTGCAACTGCTCTGCCCTGCTGGGATTGAACTCTGATCTTCTGTATGGTAGAGATGAATAGCCCTTAAAGATAATAATGTAGGACAGGTCAGTGTCTTTACAGGTGTTTTTTTCATGGTACTCATTAGGTGAGTTTACCTGCCTACATGTAAACCAAAAGCTGTAGTTTAAAGCTGTTCAGATAATAGGATGAATTAACTTTGTGTGGTATTAAGGAACCATTCTGCTCTGTTTCAACGACAGTTACATGATCTCCTGTTTTGCAGTACCTTGAAAACTTTCTAATATGAACTAGAAACCTCCTCATGCATGATGTCTCTGTAAAAGAACTGTAAAGAAGAGGAGAAATAGCCACAGTAATTTCTGCTATCGCAACTATTTATAAAGACTTCATTATACACGGAGATATCTGTCCAGGTCATCTGTAACCTCTTTATAAAGGGTAAGAAATGCCTCTATGAGAACTGGAGTACAATGGCACCATTTGCTTTGAGAGGGCAATATAAACAACATATACAACACTGAACATTGTGTATTATAAAACACAACACTGTCTAGTATTATTACAACTCATGATTTCCTATTTTAAAAGGGGAGTTTAAATGTTAAAAGCAATTAGGCTAATGTTTCTGATATTAATTTTGCCAGACTGAATGGTGGAAACAGAAGACGAAGCCCCCTCAAAAATGGCACATATAAACACTGACACATGTAGACACTCAGCTACAGACAAAAGAGAGATTCTTGATCAATACATATTGCCAAAATGTTGTAACAGAAACAAAGGGGCAATAACAGTACATGGTCAGTGTATCACAGAATATGTCCCTGGTACTGACTATTTTTGTGATTTCTGCTTTCTATGATCTGCTGCTTCTGTGAATGAACAGACGAGCAGACTTGCACTCAGTAAGGTGAATCCTGCTCATTATATCCCTTAGTGGGTCATTCTACTGTCTGTCCAGCTGGCAACCATTTCAGCTGGCAACTGCTGGATTCTATAAGCTCTTCCTCATTAATTCATTAAACACAGTGCCTGTGCTGTCCAGGATCATCTCTATTGACAGAATTTTCAAAGCAAGAGCAAATAGATTTCTGCTTTGCACAGATGACTTCCCATAAAGGCCAGAGGTTTGCACACTGTAGTTCAGATCAGAATTTGGTGGAAGATTTTGTCAAATGCAAAGAACAGAAGGAAACCAGAAGTGTACAAAGGATTTACTATCAAAACTCTAAAGCAAACTCTACTCTAATGGTGCTTACTGTTGCTAGATACATAATTGTTTGTACCATGAAATGGAATTAATTTAGTAAGGTAGCTGCAAAAACCATGGCAAAGAATGCTATGTAAGAAAAAAAAAATCACTTACCAGAAACTCCCCCCGACACATATACTGCTATGGTGACTGACATCGCAAATCCAACCGATACTGTCATGGGCCCACCATGGGCTCCTCGGCTAAGGACAGCCTGTCCCACACACCCACATCCAAGTGCCTGTAATTTGAAAGAAAAGTGTAAACCCATGAGTGCCTCTGGAAAATATTATTTGTTAGTTTGCAACTCCTGCTGCTATCCAGGTATAGCTGAAAATGCTGTTAAATATTGAAACTATGCTAGAATTTGAGATTAGTGGCATGTGTGCTATTGCCTTTGCCACAACATTTGCTCTTTGTTTTCCCATGTTCGGTGATCAAGAAGAATGTCTGCTAATAAGGGCCTCTCTGTCCCTAGAAAACAGTTTTCGAGTTTAGTGATGGGATACAGATCAGAACTTGGAGCCTAAACAAGATGTCACAGCCTCTACAACAAATCTGTTTGTGTGAAAGTGAAGAAAGAATTAATCTGCGCAGTAAGTTTTCACTTCCAGGTTGTTGTTATAAACAATGAAAGAATTACCATAATAGCTATGAAAGATAATTCAAAAAGCTTTTAATGTTTGATGCTGAAACTCTAGAATCAGGCAATTTTCTGGAGACTGCAGTGTGTGTTACTGTTATGCTGCCTTGGGATCACATATTGCTCTATGAAAATATTTCACTGTCTCTGCACCTTGAACAATTAACTGCAGTGGGGATACCTGAATAATTCACACTGGAGTATTTTCAATGGTTTTTAAACTAGCTTCCATTTTATATTGGTTTCCTTCAGCATGAAGTTCAGCAATACATTTAAATGTATGCTTAAGATCATGTTTATTCAGTTCTAAAGTTTCTACTTATCTTCAAACCTGGTCTAGGTCCTATTAAAAATAGTAGGAAAGATTTCCAAAGGTACAAAAAGCCTTTAGTTTAAGAAATACTAACTGATCTGTTTCTACCCGGGATCAATTTGTGTCATTGAAAATGTCCTTTTGCAATGTATTTCTTAGTGCTTTGCTGAATAAGGACCCAGCACTCTATGGAATATATTGAATAATATCTACAGTCTGAAAATTTTTACCGCTTTCTCATACCATTTCTGGGGTGTGATCAGATTTATCATAGGATCATAGAATCACCTGGTTGGAAAAGATCTTTGAGATCATCAAGTCCAACCGTACCTGTCCACTACTAAACCATATCCCTGAGATACTTGTGTACCCGCCTTCTAAACACCTCCAGGGATCGCGACTCAGCCATCTCCCTGGGCAGCTGTGCCAGTGCCTGACCACCCTTTCAGTGAAGAAATTTTTCCTGATGTCTAGTCTGAACCTTCCCTGGTGTAATTTGAGGCCATTGCCTCTCATCCTATCACCTGTGAGTTGAGAGAAAGGACCAGCACCCACCTTGCTACAACCTCCTTTCAGGCAATTGTAGACAGTGATGAGGTCTCTCCCCAACCTCTTCTTCTCTAGGTTAAATCACCCCAGTTCCCTCAGTCACTCTTTGTAAGACTTGATCTCCAGCCCTTTCACCACCTTTTCTGGGCATACTCCAGCACCTCAATGTCTTTCTTGTAGTTAGGGGCCCAAAACTGAACCCAGTACTTGAGGTGTGACCTTGCTGATGTCGAGGACAGGGGCAGAACCACTTCCTTGGTCCTGCTGGCCACGCTGTTTCTGATACAGGCCAAGATGCTATAGGCCTTCTTGGCCACCTAGGCACACTGCTGGCTCATATTCAGCCGGCTGTCAACCAACACTCCCAGGTCCTTTTCTGCCAGACAACCTTAATTACTTTGATGTTAAAGTAGATATGTGTATTTTAAATTAGATATGTGTATTTTAAATTAGATATGTGTATTAGATATGTGTATATTCCTCCTGTGATGGCACATGGGAATCTGATTTTTTCTTCCTATAAAATCATTCCATCTTTGCCAAAGAAATTTCTTCTGTTAATATCCTTGCTTTGCTTTAGTGTTGTGCCATTAATGTGTCACCAACAACCGTATTGCAAATATTCTTCCTAACTATGCATATTTGAATACATAAAACTCAGTTTTTTTAGAAATGCTTATTTTCAGTTGAAATGTACCTGCATTCAGAAAGAGCAAAGTAATGGGAAAATCTCTCCTGCCTTAGAAATAGACTGTATCAAAAAGATTTGGCGATTGAGGTTTAACGAGCAAGTCCTGCTGAATAGATGCAATTTAAACAGGCAAATATCATACTTTTGTTTTCATTATTTTCCCAAGGATTTTAACTAATACTAAGATGTGACAGAAAACTTTCAATAAAATTCCACCCTTAACAAGCTTTTCAATGCAGACGAAGTTTCTGTTATAAAAGTGCCTTGAGACTGCTGTATACCCAGGTGCATTTCTTGCCTTGAGGTTATAATCATGCAAGCAAACAAAACACTCTCTGGTGCCAGTGTTCCAGCTGTCACCTTACGTAAGGGTAGGGTGGTGTTAGATAGCAGTTGTTTATTGGACTGTATGATTGAAAGTTACAAGACGTATTCCAAGCTGCAGTCAACTGCTGTGCAATGGATGACACAGGCTTACATCAGGCGTTCTCTCATTGCTATTAATATCATATACCTAGCAATTCAAATGGTAAGCAGAAATGCACATACAGATATAAAATAAAGCAAAATACATTTTAGTTTTTTGCAGCTGAGGTTACTTAGTTTTTAAAACTTCTTATGAAACAGTTCTACTCATCATGTAATTATCCTTTCAATTAATATGGAAAAAATTAGTATGCTGGAATTTATGAAGTATAAGATTAGGGCACAAGTCTAGAGGAGGTGGAACTGGCATGCTCTGGCCTTTATTTTCCAGATTTCTCAGAAATGGAAGTCACCAAGCTCAGAAATGGAACAAGCTCAGAAGGCTGGTCTGGGGCTCTGTATACTGGGGTGCAGTTTGCATTCAGGCAAGCAGTTGGATCTACAAGTATGCACTTGTGTTCTGAAATACCATTGTCGAAGTTTTGCAGATTCAAAGAAAAGGCCATTCTTTTGAAAATATTACCCCTTTCCATAAGAACGATTAAAAAAGAGAACAGGAGTTGGAGAGATGAGTATAGAAACAGATTAAGGGACAATAACCACAGCTGTCTACATCAACTACAAATTCACAAGAAGAGGGAAGGAAATAACAGAGGGAGGCTGTGGCCTCCCTTCCCTGATTCCCAAACTGAGGAGAACCATACAGGAACAGTTGTGCAGTCCTCTTGCATAATAGCTCCAGCCCTACACGTCATAGGGAAATACGCAACTCCAGGCACTCCCTTTTTGTGCTAATCAGTTTCAGAAAACTCAGTCTACAAACAAGAAGGCATGCAAGCCAGCTTGAACACAGCTGCAGTGGCTCCTCACTTGGTGAACGTTGGTAAACAACTGCCTGCTTGTGTATGAGAAATTAACACTATTGCAGACACAGTCCGAGCGTGCCCATTCTGCAATGGGGAAACAGGGGACTGAACCTGTGAATCTGAACCACGTCGCAGTAATATTTTCTCCGTGTACTATCATTTTAAGAAGGAGAGAAAAAATTTTCTCATACCTACTGTAGCTAGGCTGACATAACTGGAAACTATCACCTAATCATGTAATTACATGAGCAGCAATTTAATACCCGGTGAATCTTTGCTTGGCTGAGTTAAGACCAACAAGATCATCACGTTGTAACTAAATATTCCAAGATTCTATGCCAGGCTCAGCCATCAGCTGCACCCACACAAATCCATTGATCTAAGAACATGGAGTCAATGGGAGTTTAATTTACAGTAGAATACAGCCAGATCTCTTTATCTTATCTTTTCTTATCTTATGTTACCAGGTTTTCATCTTAGCAGTTGTCTACAGCCTCATCTGCTTAAATTTACTGGAGTAGCTTCAGTTCTGACTTTTTGTTTACAAGGTAATTAGATTACTGTCGTAAATAACATGTTTGGGTGTGGGATAGCTGTCTGCACATTCTCTGGCAAAAAAAACTTGCTTCATAGACATTAGATCTTTGTCTTGGGTGAAAAGGATAATGTTAAGAAAGGAAAACAACTGGCCTCCAGTAAGTATAATGTCCTGTTGCTCCCTGGAAGCTTGCAGAATTTCATTTGTATCCCGCTCATTAGAGGGGCTAAAGATCATTTTGCCTCCATCTGTGCTGTTTTCAGAATTTTTGCAAGTGCTTGTAACAGCATTTTTCAGTGTCAAGAGGATTTCCTGCAAGATTTGAATGCAGAATTTTAGGGAATCTCTTTTTGCTACATGTCCTGTAAATCTTTAGACATCTTTAGGCAGAATGCTTATATAAAGAAAATCCCTTCTTAGTGAACAGACCTAGTGCTACTGTGTATGCATAGCCCTACAATCTCACTGAAACATCAAAGAAGCAGCCGAGTCTCCTGCTTTTTAGCAGCATGGAGATAACGACCTGTGTTTTGTTGTATCTTGTACATCACCAGCTGCCAAGCTGTGGTGAATTTCATACCTACAGTGAGGTACCATAGCTGTCCCTGCTGGCAGAGTACGGCCTCAATGGCTGCACAACTGATGATGCTCTACACAAATACAAGAATTCAGCGTGCTACAAGGAATACAGAGTCAGCAATTACCAGAAAAATAATATTTTAATTAAAGCTGTACACTTTCAATCACAAAACTCTAGAAAAATAGTTCAGATTTTCTATTTTAGTCAGCTTTTGGAACGGAACCATACTTAAGCAAGCACAGCTAATTATGAAGAATCTCCAAGGATCTCTCCACAAATTCACAGTTTCTGATAAGAATGTCTTTATTCAAGGAAGGCAGCAGACCTGCCCCTTTCCCAAGCCACACTCCCACCTACGTTCTTCTCCTGTTACCCAGACAGACATTTCCCATCAGCCTGTGACTTGTTTGCTCCTGTTTTTCAGACTGGACAGGCCTGCAGTACTGCTCTGGGTTCTGCCGCACGTGCGTATGTTCCTGCACAGAGCAATGAAGGGGATGGGCTCTCAGGGCAGAGCAATGAATTAGGCT
Organism: Tapera naevia; assembly: GCA_033556795.1. Taxonomy (NCBI): domain Eukaryota; kingdom Metazoa; phylum Chordata; class Aves; order Cuculiformes; family Neomorphidae; genus Tapera; species Tapera naevia. Next base: position 2,012,172 of record JAUMJJ010000353.1, read on the forward strand.
CAGGCTGTGTGCCTGAGGTGAGTGTCCTTCTGCTATCCTAAAGTTACTCATTCCAAGTCTGTGTCTGCTGGGACACTTGAGGACATGAGAGCAAACCCTGGTATTTCACTTCTTAGGGAAACCTTCTCGAAGTGGCCAGTCTCAGCAATGCATATTTAGTCCCTTAAAAGCAGGGATACAGGTGGGAAGAACCAGAGAGTCCACTGGGAGTTGAGAGAATTAGTTGCATTTACCCTTCACTGCAGGTAGGGATCTCTTTGCCCATGAAAACCTTAGAGGGTTGTTTGTGGTTTACTCTTGTACAGTTTCCCCTGCCTTCCCTTAACTTTTCCATACACAGTTAGATTGGATATTGCTAATATAAGTAGTAAATAAAATTTCCAGATAAGAGGCTGATTACTAAATTTTTGGTGTCCTTCAACAGGTCTTTAGTTTGTATTTAAAATTCACTTTCATTTCCAACTTCTTTATTTACAGAGCAAGTCTGCTTTAGAATTTTTCTATTGCATTTCATAATAAGATGTTTTACAATGAATCAGAAATTCTTTGCATACAGGGCCATGTTTTTAGTACATTTCTGTGTTATGTAGGGCCTTAATTCAGACTGGGCTCCTCAAGATTCTTTCAATAGGGATAGTAATGCCAACAGCAACAAAAATAGAGACATATTAGATCTAATAAAATTCAGAGCATTAGCTCTGCAAGAATTCAAGTTGCAGGAAACTCCTGTTTTTCTAGGAAAGAGCAATCTTCATTTAACTTCATGTTTAATACTTGCTATCTTTTGTCAAATCAGATTGTACTTAACATTTTTAAGGTGATATAAAAATACAGCTTACAAGTCAAGTAATTTTTAAATACTTTAAAAAATGCACGACTCTTATTTTATCATTAATTAAATATTTTGGTGGGGGCAGGGCGGATTTCTGTACATTACAATTTAATCAAACTTGGAGTAATAAAAAAATGCTATATCCGTTCTCCTGATGATCTCCTGGGACACAACCAATATCCTCTTGGGTTCAAATGGATTTCCCTTTATTTTTTCAGACTTGCTATCTAATAAAATAAGAGTTTGAAAAAAACCCCTTATCATTTAGTTAATTAAATAGTATAGACATAAACCTTAAAATTATTACCATTTTGAAGCCATTTTTTTAATGACAGAAAGCATTACTACTTGGAGACATGAATGTAAATTTAATAAGGCTTTGTATGAATTGTCTATGTAAAGCTTTTAAAACATATAAAGATCTGGTTCAAATTGCTCTGTGGAAAAAATAGAATGAAAATATTGAGAGACAGGCTATACTGTGTTATATAAACTGATGCTTTTAAATTTTTATTATTGCTTTTGCACATGCAATAGGAGACAAATAAAAGCTTGAAATCACCTAGAGAGAATGCAAAGGTCTGCATTTTCTCATATTTTATTATGATTAATAATGCAGTCTTCATCCTGAAATGCTTTCCTTTCCTGAATTATAAAGGGCAACTGGCTTGAGTCGGTTTCTTCAGTGCAGATTATTTTAATTTTCTTACTAAGTTTTAGAAATTCAGGAGAGAAAGGAAATGGAACATTTTAGATTCCGATACAAACTTTCAGGAGTTTGCAAAGGGGCTATGGAGACAAAGCTAGGCGAGAGAAGAAAATCTTACCTAGTAGCTTCTTGAGGAGAAAAAGAGTCTATTCAGGTGCTCTTTCCCTCCCAGGTTTCTCCTTTATTCTTAAGCTGAGATGTGGTTCTCTGTTTGCTTCCTACACCAACTGAAAAGATTAAAATCTTTCTAAACTCCTAAAATGAGTTTAATCTCTGTAACAGTGCTCTGCGAATTGTACCATTCAGAGAGAGCGCAGGAGCAGACACGGGCAGTTTGTGAGAAGGGAGGTTTTCTGTCCTCTCTCAGGAGTGTAAGGGTACAGGGATCTTTTCTTTTACTCTTTCCTTTGGGTGCAGGAATAGAGTGGCTGGATCTTTGCTGTGCCCTCATGGTTGGAGTTGCAGAGTCAAGTATAATTAAAGCTTCTGTATGTTCTTTCCTAAGCTGTTTTCTGTTGGAAATAAAAGCTGAATACTTTTAATACTTTGAGGAATGGATTGGAGGAACTGAGCTGAGTTTGCATTTAAACCAGACCATGGACTAGAGAGCTCTCTAGAATTCACTTTTAGCCAGAATGGTTTATTAGAGTGCTGGAAACACAAAGATATAAACTCACTGTATGGAATGAACTGCATTTATTATCTTTTATTCTCTTCTCCAACTGTTTCTGACAGGTTTAAAAGTTACTAGGTTTTTTTTTTTTGAGAAACTTTTGAAAAAAACAACCTGTAGGTTTCCATCTATAAACCATAAATTTCAGTTTTGCACCCCAAGTTGAGGGTTGGAAGGATGCGAGTCTTCTCTGATGCTCAGGGAGAGTGCCTCCACCTCAGTCCCTATAGATGCAAACTTTCTGGGGGAAAGTGCACCTACAGAAAAAGATCTTGAAAAATTAAGTTCAGCTTACTGGAACCTCTTGGTTAAACAATGAGAGCTGAGTTATGTGTTGGGGCTGATATTGCAGAGATGAAGATAATTGTCTTTTAAGAGTTTCGTGCAACACAGAACATCTGAGTCACCTGAAAGTTTAAAATGTCATACACTGGAAAACTTAAGTTTGTATTGAAAACAAAAGATTTCCTGTGACTTTTCAGAATTATTTGCTGTAATAAACATTTCAGAGTAAAAGAATGATTAGGTAACCTTCCTTTCAGTTCTTTCACACTGCTAACAATTCAGCTGAATTAAAGAATAACTTCAGAGAAACAGAAGTGCAGAATTAAGTTCTATAACATTAGATTAATGAGTGACTTCTATTATTTATTATTTATTGCTTGTACTACAGTATTGCTGCTAGAGACCCTAACGTATGGACCACTGAGACATGAGAGTCACTCTTCAGAGTGCAAACACTGCTAAGGCCCATGGTATTTGTAGCATTACATGATATTTAAAAATCTGTTGAGTGACATATCAAAATACCAATTATAAACATGTTTTAATAATCTTTTTTATCTAGCTTCAAAGAACTTCAGAGTCTAAGAGTTAATTGTTCTGTACTCCAGGATATTCACTGCTTATGACAAACAAGGTAGCTGTTAGAAGCTCCTGCTGTTTAATTTTTCTACCTTAAACAAAACTCTCTGTAGGCAATTTCATCCTTTACAAAGAAAGAGTCTCTCTTTTGCAAAAATTTAGAACACGGAATTTAAAAAATTAAATTTTTAAAAATTTCTAAGTAATAATTTTCTATTAAATATTAAACACTTGTAGAGGAGTGAATGATCAAAAGCAACATTTGCTTTTGTGTAATAACATCATGTAATGAGGATTCTAATATATGTTTGGAATAAGGGATATATATATAATTGTGCAGTATTGTAATCAATGTGCACTGGACTATAGGGCCACAAAAATATAGGTATGGAAAAGTAGTTTAAGTTTTAATCTTCTTAAAGACTTTTCAGGCAAGACTAAACTCTACAACAAAACAATATTGATAACTTACATAACGAAGTAGTCATAATGTGAAAACAAGACAGAGATTTTAATGAGCAAAAACCAGTCTTTCTTCTCATCCATTGGACTGTTCGCAGCATGGGGTGTCACGCATTCAGTTTATGCTCATGCACTGCATCCTTTATGCACACACAAACTTTTGCTTCTGTGGGAGTGTTTCAAGAGGCTACCCACTTCCAGATGGAGACTGAGGTTTGGGATAGGAATGTATGTATTATCCACTTGTCTTTATATGCCAAAAGGAAGCCTGTGTTCTGCTTCAGCAAGGAAGCACACAGTGCTCTGAGCATAGGAGAGCACAACTGCACAGCTCCTTTCTCGGAAACTGTGTTTAGTAAGATGCTCTTAAGAGTGCAAAATGATGTACAAACTATGTTAGGTGAGCAGTAGCTGATAAAGCAAGCCACATGGGCCATTTGGCATCTCTTTTTGGAACTGTTCCAATTCAGATATACTTAATGGCGTAAACCAGAGCAAATCCCATTTTGTTTGAGAGCAATGTAGCCAAGTTCCAAAGGGTAAATTTGGAGAGAGGCACGATTAAAAGCCAAGAGGCATTTGGACAGGTGAATTCCAGGCAAACTCACTGAAAAGTCATGTAAACCATGTGTCTGATGCCGTGTGGCTTTTTGACTCTTCTGTGATGGCACTCAGATATTTTTCCCCAGAGTAACCCACAGGAGCAACAAGAGCTAATATACTGGACCAGGAGACACGTTGGAGAACAAAAAGTTCCCCAAAGGAGAGGCTTTGGGGGCAACCCCAGCTACCGAAGGCTGAGGCTGTGTCAGAGGCCAGGAAACGTGTGTGTGCGCTGGCCTCTCAGCCACCATGGTACAAACGGGTGGAGGTTCTCCCACCTCAGGGACCTGTTGTAGCCTAGAGGGACTAGTCCCACAGATTGTGTCCAAACAGGCTGTGTAAACCCAGGTTACTCAGTATGCTTTTCCTGGAAAATAATTGTATCTTTTTCAAAGGTTTATTGAAAACTTCATGGGTTGATTGTGATGTTTTTGTGGATTTTTATTCTAAGTTACAAATGTCTCAAACTTTGCAGGCTGTGGATTACCACATGGCAGCACCAAGGTAAATTCAAGAAATAGGCAGGAGTTTACGGATAACCTCTAAATAGTAATTCCCAGTATAACACGTTCCTCATTGCCCGTACTGCGAATATAACTTAGTTACATTAAAATAGCATCACTCCAATTGTTTTATAGAAATCATGTAAGAGAGGAAGTACAACATTTTCTCAGCTTGATGGAACCTTGTAAAGTGAACACGATATACTTCAAGACAGCAACCAAAAATTTAGCGTAACCAAAACCACATACAGTTTGCATTTATTTATTTATGGACTGTACATTTTGGGTTTTCTGACCCAATTCTTGTCCCAGAGTAGAGGGAAGCTGTGCTATGCCTTGGGGAAAGGCTTGATACTGAGAGAAATATTTTTTTTCCCAGTAGAATAGGTCCAAGAGTAAAATAGCCCAGCCACCAACAGGATTACCCAGACAATAGCAGCAGCTGCTCTGTATACAGTCAGGTCTACCTGTACAGCAGGGCACTTCCAGTTCCCTAGAGTTTATTCTCACTAAAACCTCAGAGGTTAAAATCAAGTGCTTTGGTTAGCATAGAGAGGTGTTCACACAAGCTATGTTTGTATTATCAAGTCATGCAGTGCAAGGAGCTGGTTCAGAGAACCTGACTATGGACATCTCAGGAGGGATTACTTAGGAGTATCTCCAATCTGATTCACTGAACTGAGCATTCATTAATGGTCAGCACACCTTCCACTTTAGTTTTATCTTGAAAGATTTCAATTTACGTGCTCTGAGACCATGCAGCAGGGCAAACCATAGCATATTAAGTAGGCATAACTAAAAGATGTTGTCTAAACCGTATACCCAGTGACTTTCACAAGTCTTGTCTCAAACCTGATCAATACTGCAGGCAGAGCCCTTCCCACCCCCAGGTGAAGGCTTAGATTTTGCCTGATGAATGATTACACTTTCTAGATGTCCTGAAATATTGCAAGGCTTGAGTTACCAAAGACAATATTTTAAGCTCTTAATAATAGGTGGCCTGTGATGTTCTCCAGAAAAAAAAAAGAAGTAGAAATAGGTGTTTTGGAAGGACAGAATTTCACCCAGCTGACTTCTAGAGGTGCTAGGTCAGTTGCAGATTATGGTGCGGTCAGTTCAGATTGACTTCCAGACAGACCCTGTGGGTAATAGAAAGCTTTGTGCCTGCCTTGCTCCCTGGCACAGGTGCTCCCCACAGGCTGTAAAACCCATCACAGTGACACGAAGTGGCTTTCAGCAAAGATTTGAATCAACTGTGCTGTAGGCCACAAACTGTCTCACTTGCACTTTGTAACAGGATTAAGATACAGTAATAGGATGGTGGGAGAAAGCTATCACTGATTTTGCATACAGGGTGTCTGTTTTTCAAGGATTTCTGCCCTCTGACTTACCAGAGTGACCCTTTCATTAGCTCAAATCTAAGTTAAGGGTTTAATATTTATCTGCTCTTAAAGAGAAAGTACTTACAAGCTGATAGAGCCTAAAAGAAATAGCAATAAATAGCAGGAAACTCAGTTTCTTCACAATAAACACTTTGTACTGCCACTAACTTGCACAGTCTAAACATAAATCAAGGTATCCAAACATTGAGAAAGCTACAGTTTAATCCACGTGAGACTCTTCCCTGCTTTAAGCCAAAGTTGAAACCAGAAAGGGTAAAACAGAATTGAGAAACTCAGATTATCAACAGGAGTTTTGTAGTTTCATTTTCTGCTTTATTCATATGGTGAATATACTAGAAAACGGGCTCTGGGTTTGCATTTCCTTCTAGTTTTGCACAGCAGGACATCAGTAATAGAATTTGCAGTCTAATCTGCACTTTAATACATTTTCTTCGCTTGCTTAATTGCATTAATGGAAAAAGGAGGATGATCTTGTGGCGAGGACAGAGTACTGGAAGTCAGGTGATCTGGGTTATATTCAGAGTTCTGCCACAGGCTTCCTGTGCAGTCTGCTGTAATCAGGTTTGCTAATATATAAAATGCAGATAATGACATTTCCCCTTCTTACCAGGGTGTTGTGACACTTAATTCATTAATATTTGTAAATGCTTCGTGCTCCTTGCTTCTAAATGTGCTCTTTACTGTAATAATGTCTTATGGATGGTATTAAATTTGAGAATAATATTACTTTAGTGCCCATGCACTTCAGTTGGCTGAAGTGTAGTAAAGACCATCATTTTCATATGTTTTATGAGCTACTGGAATTTTTTAGATGACTTACTTGAAATTTAGCTAATATAGTTACAGTTATAAAATATACCATGTCAGTACTATGCCTGCTTCTTTTTTTTTCTGTCACTGTGATGAAATATTTAGCAATAAGCAAGACTATTTGTTCAGACTAAAAGGAGGAATAAAGAGTTTGGCTCAAATACTCTAGCTGCTAGACTTCCAGCTCTGCTACTGAGCCTGCTCTCTCCCCTGATAAATCACAGGGTAGAACTATGTGTCCCAGTGCAAAATGCACAGAAAAATTGAGGAAGAAATTAAGTAAAAAAAAAAGCCGGGCATATGAAATTGGGGATTTGGGGTATTAATCTAAATTGAAGCAGTACGACAGGACCAAGAAACTGTGTCATTTATATAGTACAGTTAGAAACAAAACAAAAAAAAATAGTTAGCTTACAAAATCTCGGAAGGTTTCAGCAATGCAACTCCCAATAAATTCACAACAAATCACAGAGCTAAATTTCTACATTGCACAGGAAAACAACTCAGCTGAAATTCTCTTAATATGCAATACAGTATGTTTGTTAAGCAAAAGGAAGTTGTGTATAGAAGTGAAAGAAGAATAAACTGCTGAGTTTTTAAAAACAAAAGCAAGAGTATTATTAACATTCATTGTGCATATCTGGATTTTTCAGAACGTGGTAGTTCACTGAAATTCTGGTCCTATATGAAATCAAAGGCTTATCAGACAATTGTGATACATAGAGCTATCTGTTTTTAATAGCCAGTGATAATTACATCAGGTGAAGAAAGGAATTACAAACTTACCATAAATAGAAGCAATTCATTCAAGGCTGTACAGCGGTTGTTAGGCAGTAACCACGCTGCTGATACAGTACAAGAAAAAGCCTATGTGCCCCCTTACAAGCACTATCCAACATTAGATTAGTAGGAAGAAAGGAAAGCTGACACTTACTATCAATATAAAAGTTCCCAGGAATTCTGAGAGGGCTTCTTTAACCAAGCTGTTCTTCAAGGCAAATTTCTCCTTTAAACTCCTTTTGCTTTTGTGGCTCATTTTGGCTTCCCCCTGTTGCTCTGGTGCCCTAGCTACAAATACACACAAAATTGGGTTTGTATTCGTCCCTGCTTCAGCTGAACTTTGACACTTTTACTTATACATTGAAATATGAGATTTCATCTTGTACAGCCAGTGAAATCATCTGACTGCAGGCATTGACAGAACCAACGCAACATGCCCTAACAATTCATCATGAGTTTTCCATCCTGTGCCTTCTCTGAGTACACTTCTATTTATACTGGTCAGATAATACCAGTAAGTTCACAATCAGAACTCTTCTTTTTTCTTGTAGAATGGATTAATCATTACCTTTCCTGCTCTGTTACTTTTTTTTTTCTGGTAAAAAATGGATAAAATGTTCCTGTCACACTGATCAAAAAAGAAAGGCAAAAAGAGAGACCACAAAGTAAGGAACAAAAATACGGTTAAAAATTTCTCTCTGACATAGACTGGGATTTAAATCATGCTACTATTGGCTGTCCAAAAAACTTTTCAAGAGGAGGTTGTATGACAGAGTGAATACTGGTGAAAATGCTATGCTCTACCCTGTAAACAACAGTTTCTATCTTGTCACTTCTGAGGGATTTCAGTGCCTAATGAGGAATCTTACCTTGGTGTAGTGTGTTGAATTTGTATTCGCTCACAGTACTCTTTTTGGAGTAAATGCCTTGCTCTCTAGTGACCCACTCTGTTTACAAAAGGGAAACGAGGCAGAAAAAATTAGGAACATTTAATGCAATCTGCTTCAGTCCAGTGACTCCCTATAATGCAGTATAGGAAAGTGAGGCACTGAGTGACTATACGTCTCCAATATGTTCAGCTTAAAAGTGCATAGGTGCTACAATATGAAGCATTATAACATTATTTTCCATGAAGTTGCTGAAAATCTCAAAAATTGGACCTCCTAGACAAAAATATTATGCTCTTAATCTCTGAAGCATTTTGAATGGTTTTATCTGATGTGATAGTGACTCGACTAACACACTGCCTGGTTGCTTTACAAGTATATTTTGTCATTTGTCTTGACACCAAAACCTTAGTCCAGTTCAGGTAGATTATTTTGGCATGTAGGTGCTCAGTGCCTTGGTTTGCAGCTATCCGAAACCTTTTTTCACCTTGGTGGTAAATATGTTTATGTCCACCATTACTGTTATCTGCTGTGAATAGGACTGAGCTTTACAGCATTGGGCAAATGGGCCACTTCTGTTATCCCACCAGTGCTCTTCCTTGCCTCAGGCTAGGACCGGATGTGTGTTCCCTGCAGTTGTAGTCACCTTACCACAACCAGTTTCATCCCTTAACCACCCAGTTCACTCCCACCACGCAATTTTAATCCTTAACCACCTTTACGTGTCCTTGTATTCACCTTTGTTTACCTCTGCATTCAAACACCACTCTGCCTTTAGTGGATTCAGAAACTGCTGGCCTCTGGAAAGCCACATAGCTGATGAATTATGAGATGACTGCATCTCTACTGTTGCTGCAGGAGCCAGGGTGAGCACCAGTGCAGCAGCAGACACGCTCTGTCATAGGAGGTTTCAGTCCTGCATTACAGGACCTGCATGACCTGCCTGTCGTGCAGGTCCACTCTTGCACAGACAGCTGGGAGCTGCCTCTAGGAAGCCCCTGAAACTGGCCTGTGTATGGTGGTTTGAAAACCTTTAACCTACACCACTGCAAAACAAAGATATTATTCAGGACCTTAATTGTCACAGCATGCTAAAGTATGTGTTTGTTATGACTGTGAGAGAAGTCTTTCAGAATTATGTATACAGTAAAACCGAAGGAGGATGCTAGGGAAGCCATTCATTACAGCAGGAATGAGATAAACCACTTCCTCTCTTCCAGGAAAATGAGAAATAAATTAATACATTTATGAAAGAAATTTTTAGGTTTTTGTCCGTACCTGTTTTTACTCTTATGCAGATGCAGGCCTCTCTCACAAAGTAGTATGCAGATACTCTTATTTTAATCTCATAACAGGTGTGAAGGCATTAACGCCATTTTTCAACTAACAATGAAGCAATAACCTGTCAGAAACCCCTCCTCATTTGTCCAGATCACGTTGCCTTCCTCACAACAATTTTCTGTCTTTACAGGGTGGAGAACTGACAAAAATATTTATATTTTGCATTTGCTTTCTTCAGATTTTCTTCAATACTTTATAGAAATCACATGATTTAACTCCATTAATAGGGACTATGATGCTAAGTTAGACTAAAGGTCCTCCTCAGCTCCATAACAGATTCAAGTAGATGCTCTAAGAAAGTATAGCAGAACAGAATACACAGGAGAGGACTGCTCCTTTGGTAAATCTTTCCAGCTTTTGATAGTTGGCAATTTAAAGTCAATGCTACACTGTTCTAAAGACATTTCCCCAATCTAACAACATGACAAAACAAGTGAAATTTAAAGGTAAGACCATTAAAGCTTTGACCTTAATTACTAATTAATTATTGTATGTGATCCATGTTCCGTGCTATTGCCTTTTAGTCGCACAGTAGACCACCTGGTTGAAAAATGGAAAGAAAATACATTGTGATTACTGTTTTCTACTGATCTCCCTCACCTGGGCCCTGCTCCCAGAGTCATAATGGTAAGGATACTGGCAGTGCCATCCAAAAATATTGACAGCTGTGGCATTTGAGGGAAGAAAATGCAAACATCCTTCAAAAATGGAAGTCATATATAAGCAAGGAGTATAAAAAGAGCATAAACCCTGTCATTAAATGTAGAACCACAACAGATCTAACCAAAAAGATTTTATTCTTTTTCCAAGAATATGGAAGCCTTAATATAAACTTTTTCGAATTCCATCACCAGAGGAGTCCTGCAAGAGAGTAAGTAAAGCAATAGAGGATGAAAGTGTAGAAGAAGCAATCAGGGTGGCTAACTCCACAGCTGAAAAGCTAAAAGAGTTGTTTGCCTTGCCATAGAACCAAATATTAGGAGGGCTGAGTGCAAGTTTGTCAGTAGGAAAGACTTCAAGAGAAATTGGTATGTTAAACAGTAACTAATTCCTGGAGCTGTGCAGTGTTTCTGCCAAGGGATTCAACTGTTCAGCTGCAGCAGCGCTAGTGGCAGTGGTGGGTTGGTTTTTGCTAAACCCCATCCTAATACCAGCAAAATAGAATATAGGAAACATACCCCGATCCAGTGGCCTTTCAAAGGAATCCTTGAAGTATGATCATGGGAACTACAAAACTGCCCATGCGATTTTTATGACAGGAAAATGAGGTGAACTGTTGTAAAGAATAAAATCAATAGAGACACAGATAAAGCTGATACTCTATAGCAGCATCAAATGGATTCTGCTAAGAGAGGTTATGCCTCACAAATCTATTGGTATTCTTTAAAGACATCAAAAAGCACGTTGATATTATTGTTCATGCTTGAACATGTGATCAGTGTAACCTTAGATTGCAAGACTAAGACCCTTGGGACCGTTACCCCAAGGCAGTCTGGACTGAACTATTTCTTCTCTTCACCTGGATTCAAGCAGAGCAGGAATTCACACAGTGCGTATAACCTAACCATTTTTATAGTAATCTTCACTCCTAGAGAAATAGCAAAGTAGAGAATAATACACATAGCTCCCACAGTTTAAATCCCATGGGTAACAGTATATACTGTACTGAATTTTTAATAGCACATTATTCAGAGTATCACATAAATTGTTATTACTGATGTAATAAAACCTAAACCAACACAGCTGGAGAGACCAAGGCTATAAATACACCATATATTTTTTTGTATTGTAATAATATGGGCCAAATTATTTTCAAGTCTAAATCTGCTGATTTTAGTTGAAGTAGACAAAGCCTGAATGTGTACACCTACTATAAATCATGTTCCCTGGTCAAATGCCTTTGCCTAATTTATATTTATGTTTTCATACAGAAACTACTGCATACTTAAAGGACATACTCTGTTTTATGGATTGATCCTGCTGTTGGGCAACTCAAAGTAAAAGAAAAATTAGGTGAGGAAGATCTGAACACACTATAACTCTGCATTTGGAGTACATAGAACACCTATTTTGTTAGTTCTTGTGCTTTATCATCATCCCTCTGTCTCTACTATTGTCCCTGGTGAAAAAGTGCTCACAGGGGCAAACATCTGCAACGTGCAGCTCAGGCCTAGCTGAACTCACCTTAGAGGAGGAGCAGAGCACGTGAGGTGACCCCTTGAGAATTTCTTTGTTCTTTCTTCTCTGTTTCTGTGATCTTAGTGTCCAGATAAAACATTTCAGTCTCCATCATGAATAAGAGATCAAAACCACACCACATATGTGAGTTTCGAGCTTTTTGCCAGTAATATTTAAGGCCTGATTCAAAGCTTGTTGAAGTCCACTGTCGCTGGCATTGATTTAAGAGAGAATTAAATTGGACTTTCTCTAAAGCAGGACCCAAAACTTTTCTTTCTTTGTTCTTGATTGGCTGGGCACACCATCAGACCTCATGTATAACTGCTGTTACTACATTTATATGTGTTATATATATGTATATCTTCTCTCGGGTGACCAGTGACAGAACTAGAGGGCATGGACTCAAGCTTTGTCAGGGGAAGTTTAGGCTTGATGTGAGGAAAATGTTCTTCACTGAAAGGGTGATTGGACATTGGAATGAGCTGCCCAGGGAGGTGGTGGAGTCGCTGACCCTGGAAGTGTTTAAGGGGAGACTGGATGAGGCACTGAGTGCCATGGTTTAGAGGATGGTTGGTGTTGGTGTTAGTGTTGGGTTATAGGTTGGACTTTATGATCTCAGAGGTCCTTTCCAACCTTATGATACTGTGATACTGTGATATATATAGTTATACAACTGATGATAGTGAACTTTCAATTTTGCTGTACAGACACGTCTGTGTGTAGCACAGGACCTAAGAGTTTCCAAGCTGGTTTAATCTCCACGATAGCTGCGCTGGTATAGTGGGGCACAGATAACATTCCACACCAAAGGGCTCTGTGACAGGACTGTCAGTGCTGGCAAAATGTGGAAGTGTTTGGGAAATGCTGTACAGATGGTTACGTGCACCGGTGTTATCTGCTGCACTCGGCATTGCTTCGTTCTGAACGTGCTGGATACGGTTCTACTACAAGCCTATCTGATAGGTTACAGTAGGGGCAGGTCTGTCTTTCTGAAAGCATCCAGAAAAAGACTGTTTCAGTACAAGAATAATTTTGGATTTTAAGGAATAGATCAATATAATACAGACAAATGCTTTGTTGCACCCAATTCCCTGCTCTTTTTTCCTGCATAGTCCCTGTTCTCAAACAGTTAATGTACATGAGAAGTAAATGTAAGGGAAGTTTATTGACAGCATGTTTTTTTCAAAATAATTATTTTCCAAATTCTTTATAAAAAGCCCTAAAAATGGAGATAAAAATGTTAAATTCAGCTTTGCTATTAAAAACAAAAAAGTATCTTGGTAAATACATCCATGCAGCATGGAGAAAACCTGAAGGTATATCCAATGGGCTTTGCAGTGATCTAAGCCCTATGTTTTCTTAACCCAAATGGGATACATTGTCAAAAGCCTTCATCTTCACAGATTCCCTATAGCGATAGACACCCTGAGTCTCATGGCTACCTGTAGGGTTGTGAAGTGCTGATCTGAGCCTACCTAATTAATAAAAGATTTAACATGAAAACCAAAGATAATGACAGATTTGACTCCACTGAAACACAAAGGCCAAGGAGCATGTTTGGCAAACATTAATGTAGCTAAAGAGGACCATTCACAGTCCAGAAACCCAGTTACCATCAGGAAGGTGATAGTGTTTCCTGCATCTAACTTGCCAACCCAACCACCTTCAGCTCTCTCCCACTTGACATGGGCCCCAAAGGACACCAGCCAGCCACCCACGTTTTGACTCTCTGCTGAAGTATTTTCTGTAAGAGCTGCTGTTTCTGGTGATTTGTCCCTTCTCTCCAACAGCAAGAGCATTAGTTTGCTTTGCCCTCACACTCCACACAGTCGTTCCTTGTCCTTTAGTAGATTAGGTGCCAATCTGCCTGCCTTCCATTCTTTTAATTCCCTTTAGTTCACATTTGAATGTTTAAATCCTCTGTCTTTCCAGAAATATAAGCTTTGCTTCTGGGACTCCTTTTATGTATTAAATATTAACAGTATAGATGATAAATTTATCTCAGTCCCCTGTCTAAGAATATTGGATAGCATGGCCCAGTTCCTTTGGAACTCCACAATCAAGATTTTTCAATCGAAAGAAATTGTTCTGAGGTTCATAGCAGACCCTTTATAGGAGGAAGTTGGGAACAGACCCAGGCAGCAACCTTTTGTTACTTCTGTGCAGTATCTATATTCATTAAGGTAATGAAGCTATTAATTGAATATGTAAGTTCAGGTAATTAAATATAAGACTTATTTCTTCAGTTTAAAGGGTAATAATAAAAAATTTAAACTTGCAAACCGGATCACACATTTAGTGATGATAAATGTGACTGGGAAGTGCAATATTCCAATATGAATTAGTTAATTGCATCCATTCATTAGATGATATACATTAGCAGAAGGTCAATCCATTTGAGGCTTGATGTGTTTTACAAATAATAAATTCAAACAGGTAAATTGAAGAGAAATGCAAAATATAAAGAGGTTTTATGTATTAAATTCAGAATAGAATCCCTGCAACCAAGAGTACACTGCCTATACCCTCCCAGTTAACTGCACAGGTTCTTTACAGCGCTCTGCTGAGGCGCTGCCTCTCACTGCCAGATGTGCTCTGCAGGAAAGGACGGGTGGTATTTTGCAGAGTGTAGGCTAAAGCACCCCGTGGCCGTGTGTTGCTGTGCTTGTCTGTGGAGCCACTGTGGGCTGAATGGTCTCAATAAGTCTTCAGACTAAAGGAGTGCCACCTCTGGCTCATTCTATAACTGGCATTATGGTAGTGCCTTCTGTGCCAAAGTCTAGTGAGGAACACGTCACATTTCAGCTGTCGCCTTAAACTGTAATACTAATTTTTGAAAGTGACCCAGTTATAAAGTGAGTCAAACACCGACACTTTTTCCAAGCATATTCTGCTTTATCAGTGTCACTGAATTATTTGTGGCTGACTTAAATCCTTAAACTCAAGTTTCATTTTAGAACTGAATTTACTATACTAAAAATTTACGGTTCTACTGAGTATAAAGTGGCCAATACCACAGGTAAGAAAATGATTTTCAGTAAAAATCTTGTCAAATCAAGTTTTTTTTCATTAGGCATTCCTGAATTTTCAGTAATAAAAATGGTTGTTGTTGATAGTAACATTTATTTTATTTTTTATATTAAAGGTAATGCAGGAAAATGTAAGAAAAAATGTAAAAAAAAAAGTAAGAAATAAGGAAAATAAAAGTAGATTTTATTTTGTTTCTTTAAAACTGAAATTATATCCAGACTAATTCTTAAAGAATTATTAATACAATTTATAACATTAAAACAACTAGTTCACTAGGATATTTGAAAATTTCTAAAATAATATTTTATAGGATCATCACAGTATTCTGAGTGTTGCTTTACAGATAATATAGCTTATGGGTATAACAATATTTTTGCCTTCTATGTATAAAATACCTTTGTCTGGTGCAAGGACTGATGCCATCCTGCACACAAGTCAAGGGCCATAATTCTTAAGAGATT
The DNA here is from genome assembly GCA_033556795.1 of Tapera naevia. NCBI lineage: Eukaryota > Metazoa > Chordata > Aves > Cuculiformes > Neomorphidae > Tapera > Tapera naevia. The sequence continues at coordinate 2,027,708 of JAUMJJ010000353.1, forward strand.
TCAAACAGTGAGCCTCTTTCAAATGATCAGTCTTAGAGACATTTAGAGAATTGATTCAATTAACCTAGAGGAAAAAAGTGCTATAATGTGTGATTTATGTTTGCAGATAAATTAAAATACAAGTATCTCCTGAAGAGTATTTGCTGCCATCATGGTCAGTAATGAAAATAGCAGGCAATTAAAACAGAACACCTGAGGCTGAAGCTTTTACTTTATGTTATCAGAAAATGAAGTTCAGATTTTGTAAGTGGAAATCTGAGCTGAAAAATAACTTAGTGGAAGTTTCTTTCTGGTCCCTATTTTTCTTCAAAAAGTGATTTCTAAAGCACACAAGAAATCAGAAGGGACATTTACTGAGGTAGGAGGCAAAGAGTACAGAGGAGTAGGCTTTCTCAATCAATACTGAATTTGTATGAGGAACCAGGGATATCCTTCCTAAACGGTAGTGGGACTGCTGAGAGAAGTATATATTAAACAGAATTTATGGATCAGATCGAAATCATTTTAGGGCAGGTTTTGAAGTTGATCTCAAAATGTATTATTGGAAGTGTCTGACAGAATTATGTGATTCAGTCCCTTCATGTGTGTGACAAAGTTCTTGGAGCCTGGAACTCACTAAGGAACACAAGAAATATTCACAGATTTCAATGGTAACAACAAAGAGCTCTGTGTTTTGGAGCTGCTGTAGCCACTGTCCATTTCACTTGTGCATCAGTATATGCTTTGTTACAGCTACTCTGCCCAAAAGAGATACTTGAGATATAAATAATTTCACTCAGTCCTCTGCTTTTATAACTCCCTTTAGGCAATGGGGACACAGCAATATAGAGCAGTAAAATACTGAGCAACCAGAAATTCCTTAATTACATCTGCATTGTCTTCAATACCACAGTTCTGACTTTTGCACTTTGTCTAGCTACTAGAGGTCCTCTTTCTATCAGACAGCATTTGTATAAGCAATATATAAGCAACATCTATGTCCTTGTCTCTAAATAATACCAGCTGGGGGGGGGGGGGGGGGGGGGGGGGGGGAGAAACTGAGATTTGTAAATGAAACAAAGATATTGCTTCAAATTATACATTCAAATTGCTCTAAATGTAAAAATAAAACTCTTCAGGATTGATTTTGATCTTGGCTATATACTAGCCTAAATTCTAACACTGAAGTAAGAAACAATGTCACTTGGTTGTTCTTCATCTTTTTGACAGCCATTTCTTCACAAAGTGTGAAGACAGTAACATCTTTGTCATTACAATCTGAGAACATATTTGTTTCCTGATTTGCTGTCTAAGTAGGAGTTTAATTAAAATCCATTCATGTAAAAGAAAATAAGCCAGTCTGACTTATTTGCCAGCTGATTTAGTATTGCCAGTTCACATGCACACACAAAAAAAAAAAACCCTCAGAAACTACAAAGACTGCAATAAGAATAAGTAGTTTCTCTGCCCTGTGTAAGTGCTTAGGAACCACAGAACTTAGGCTGAACCTGGGGGATAGATTCTCTTCCTTCTCTTCCTGGCAATTGTTGGACTTACTTTTTCTTTCTTCCACAAATTAATTAGTTTACTTCTGTATTCATTGTTATTACTGAGTTATTGTCCTAACGTCCAAGGTAATAAAGGTAGTAACCCTACAAATAAATTGGGCTAAATATTAAACATTCACTTGGATGACTTGAAGCCATGACTCAATTTGGTATCATAAAGTACCTAGCCTAGGTGTGGAATCATTGAAACAGCTCACCAAGCTGGATTCACCACTGTGTCCAAGATAGTATTACAGACCTTGCTCCCAGTTCTGTTAGCCAATGTTACTGTTGTACTTGATGAGAACCCATTGTGTTCTTGGTGCTAAGAACTTGTGCTCTTAGATGTTAGAAGAGGAACTGCGGTTGGTCACTTGCTGTTGGGAAGAGCAACAGCACACATCTGCCATGTTGTTCTGGGGAGCTGTCTGAAGTTGGCTGTAGACCAGGAGCCTGCAGCGCAATGAATGAGTACAGTGCCATCCTCTGCTTGGGAAATGCCAACGAGGTGCAGGTGGCAGTTAGTCTAAAGGGCATCAGCTCCCAATGCTTTTGCAAACTGACTTGCTTTTAGGTGTAAGAGGAATGTAGCTTGTATAAAAAGTAATTGATGGAGGTCGCTTAAGCAGCCCCAGATTACATGGGTTTGCACTGCACCTCCCTGTGCACTGGAAGCCCTTCTAACCAAAATCTCCTGTACTTTATTGACCTAATTTAATAACAAAACTGTTACACAGTTTCCTCATTCCTGAAACTTGTTTAAATGCAGTCTCCTTTTGAAGGAGCACATCCCCACTCTGATTTATTTTAAAACTGCTTTTAGAAGGTGTCATCCTTGTGATGAAGTGTTAGGTCTGTGTTGCCAGTGTGCCATTAAAAATTGAATTTCTGATGTTTAAAAGTCTCACTCATCCCAAGTGTCACAGTTTGACAGCTCTATATGTCACATTATAGCACAGTATTATGGATCCATTTCGTCTGTCAAGAAAAAAAAAATAAGAAAGAAAAATGAGAGAAAGCAAAACCTGCAGTCTCCTGCTTCATTATTGAGTTGGAAATTTACAGCTATATACAATCTATATTTTGTGCTCCCTGCCTGTGCTGAAGCAACCTTTGTTCTGTGCTCCTGTACAAACACTAAGAGAAGGCTGAGACAGTCTTTTCAGTTGTCCACAAACTTGTAAAACACAGAGCAAGGAATCTACGGAGTCAACAAATGGACAACGTAGCAAAATCAAAACATGGCCAGATCCCATTGTTTATTCTTGACTAGGTCAATAAACAGGTCACTTGGTATATTTCTTGCTGCTTTGTTTTGCCAGCTCTAGACAGCTGTATGCTTTGGTGTCCTTTCACTGTTTATCTATCTGCAATGTGATAACTTCAAAACATGACATCTGATCGGTTGCAAAACGTTGGGAGTGTTTGCATCAGTAAGAAGAACTTTATTGATTTTGCCTAAAGTAACAAAAATGGTCTGGGCTTCACATGTTTGTTCTGCCTCGAAGTTTTGACTGGAGAGAGTGTGGAGCTTTGACCATAAATTTCTGATGTCCATTATCCCCATTAGTGGTGGCATCTGGCTTTGTTTGGGCACTGACTTCCCAGGAACCCACTGTATGGTGTGCACAGCGTCTTGCATGATGTGCCTCCCACTAAGTGCCCCCCACCAGAAAAAAAAAAATAGCCAGAAACAGGTGGTTGCTGCTTGAACAACTTATTCTACCCTTTAGGCCTCTTCCTTTTGCAAAGAGCTTCAAGGAAGTAGAAAGCCACCACTGGGCTGCAGGAGTTGTGCTCACAGTGAGCACCTGCTCCTCCTGGTCACTTTTCTGAGAGGAATTTGGGAACAGAGGTGCACCTGGGTGCCCTCGCGGCAGAGGCTCCAGCACCGGGTGATGGGAGGCTGTGGTGCAGACAGGAGTGCGCTGCCCGCAGCCGGGTGGAGCAGGGAGTGAGCGTGGGACCGGGCAAGGGGGAGCGAGGGAAGGCGTACGAAGGGAGGTGGATAAACCCGGGACAAGCAAGAACCCCACGCTGTGGAGATGCCTCTCAGGCCCAGGGACGGGAGCTCCGAGCTCAGTCAGGAGCGCATCCAGCGCTACCGGCCTGGGAGGAGCAGGGGCCGTGGCGCCGAACGGGAAGGAGCCCCGCGCCGGGGGACGCTGCGGGACGCCGGGGCGACGCGAGGGGCGAGGCGGGCGGGACGGGGCGCCCGCGGCCGGCAGGGGGCAGCAGGCGGACGGGGATGGAGGAGCGGCAGGTGACGGGGGGGGGAGATGTTCTCCGCGCATCCGGCACCGGGGACGCGCGGCCGCTTTGATGCCGGTTGCCGCAAAAATAAAAGCGAGGCGGTGCGGGGAGCCGCGGGCGCGCCGCGAGCGAAGCTGGCGGGGACGGCGGCTGCGAGGGAGCGCGCGTGTCCCGCGGCGGGCGCGGGGGAGGCGGCGGCGCGGCCGCCAGGTGCCGCGCGAGGCACCCGGGGCAGAGCGGGGGAGCAGGGCGACCTCGTACCCGTCAGGGGGCGGCTGCGCGCCCGCACGCCCGGGGCACGATGCGAGGCGGCTCCCCCCGCGGCGGCACAGCCCCCTCCCCGCCGGGGCTGCCCAGCGCTCCCCGCGGGGCGCCCCGGGCCGGGGTGGCTTCTGCCGCCGCGGCGCCTCCCCGTTCCCGGGCTGGGAGAGCCGAGGAGGGACGCGGCAACCTCAGCGCCCCCCGCCCCCGCCGGCCGGGTTCGGGTTCGGGTTCCTCAGCCGCGCTCCACGGGCGGGGGGAGGCAGCGCCCCGCGCCGGCAGCTCCGCACTCCTCCCGCGGGGCGGCGGGGGAGTCCCCGGGGCGGGAGGCGGGGGCCAGGGGTCCCGGCGGCTGCGCCGCTCTCGCCCTAGGTAGGATGGACCTGCCCCCCTGCTCTGCCCCCATGTCCAATAAGAGGAGACCCGGCTTGACACCTGCCTATATACAGAGGAGAGAGCAGCATCTTCAGCGCTGGTCTTGGAGGGGGGGACCAACCCAAAACACAACACAACATCAGGTCAGAGCGGGGGCTCCGTGGTACTATAAAACCCCCCGAGACTATGACATCCAGTAAAATTGAGATGCCAGGGGAGGTGAAGGCAGATCCTGCAGCTCTGATGGCATCTCTGCATCTCCTTCCTTCTCCTACTCTCAACCTTGAAATTAAATACACCAAGGTAAGTTATGTTCGTTTGTTCTGGCAGGGAAATTCATGGCTTTCCCTCCAAAGGAGGGATTTTGCTTAGAATCAGTTTCATTCTGCCCTAACCAACTTGAGTGTAGAGATAAAACACTACTACAAGACTGCCTTGAATCTGTAATAAAGGAAACAGATTTTCACTCTGTAATCATCTGAAAAACCACAGGATAACAGAAAAGCAAATTAGATCTGTTGGGACTGGCTTTGCCACTTCTCTTTGAATGTAATATTTTCTACTGAGCTTTTGGGTTTATTTTCAGTGCAAAATCAGTACTTTTTGAATACACTTTGGTTGCTTTTGATGTACTTCAGAGGATGTTGATACATATACCTGTATATCTCAATCAGAATATAAAAATGTTTTCTTTCTTGAATTACTCTGTGTACCCAAGGGACTCTTTTACAATTCCTAGCGGACTCTTAATACTACCAGGTTGTTACAGCACTGGAACAGGTCTCTCTACTAACTTCCGTGATACTTGAACACACCCTTGAACAGTACTGCAAGAGGGCATATTTTTTCCTCCTGACCTTCAAGACTAATTTTCAAAAAGAGAGAATTAAGAACAAACCCATTGGGTCAATGTAGAAAAATCTACTGGTTTTCTATGGTTTACCATGGGTCTAAATTGGTTTTGTTGATTGAAATGGGCTTTAAGAGCAGTCATTTGTTTGTAAATTTAGTTTGAATATTTAATTTCGTTTATATATTTTGAATTTTTCATCTTTGGTATCTATAGTAAAAAAATGTTTTCATTTCTGTTGGAGAAGCTTCAGATGTATTGTATAAACAGATTATAATGTGTCAGACTTTGTTTCTAATTACTGAGTAACTTAACAGGAAAATAAGCACATCAGCCTGGAAAAGGTGATAACATTTTTATCTACTGGAAATACAACTTCAGGAGCTTTAAAGCTGATAGGAAACTCATTTTGGCCGATGTAGTGTAATTTTTTTCCTCCGTATCATCACTTTTAAAAGCTTTTCATCTTTTCTCTTTTTTTAAGTGGGTGCCAAAACCAATTTGTCCTCTAATTTGTTACAGCAATTCCATGTTCTAGAAGAATGTTTCAACTACTTTAGATTTCATTACATTTTAATGCAAAATGCAATATGCAAATTAAAATAGGCATATAGATTTTTGTATATAATTTCTTTGAAAATTATTTGAATAAATAAGGAAAGCAGATATTTGATGTGTGGTGTTATACTTTGGGAGCAATCTTACTATGCAAATAGTATTTGGCATGAATTTTGTTTATTGCTGGTTTCAGAGTAAAATATTCTGCAGGAGTGTTCAGTGAATAATACTTGTGTTTCTCTGTTCTGAAGATAGAGAATTGGTTTTAAAAAATCTTTGAAAAAGATAAATCATCAGCAATCTTATCTTCCTGTCTGTGTAAACATAAGCTGGATAGTAACCTTTAATAATTCAGAATATATAGTGCCATCATCTCAGAAATATGTAAATTGTTACACATTTTATGTACTAATGGAACAAGTAAAATAAAGTTATTTTATTTCAATATTAAGCCAAAACCAATGGCAACATGTTTCTTCTAAGCTTGGTTTTGACATATCAGGTAACTCCTGATTGCTTTTGAGAGAAATTTGGTTTAGGACAGGTATCGAATATTTCACTTGGCATAGCTTCTGTCTCTATTTTTCTGTCTGTTTCTCTCTCCCCTCCTTTTTCTTTTTCTCTGCAGGAAATACAAATGATTTATAGATAATTGGAGTCTTCAGCTTGGAGTCTTGTCTTGGGCAGGACTTGTATCCAGGATCCACTTTCCCACCTATTACAAAGAAAAACAATCAAAAATGAAATAATGGGTTGTAACTTAATGCCTTCTTCTGGGGGAGTGGTCATTTCATGTCTTAAATGACAAACAACTTCCATAAACAATAAATAACATTAGGCTAAAGCACTTTGGCAAAAAAGACCCAACAACCCCAAACCTTGTAAAATCAGACATCTGCAAGCATTCCTAGCAGCCTCTCTCCTGCTTGTTAGCTGAAAATTTTAAATACACAACCAGGACACAGAATTCTTGAACGTTTTATTACAGCTGTCTCTGAACGTTAAATTGTAACCATTTGGGAGTTAATTCTTTGTGAATTATAGAGGTACCTGTGAACATTTAAACTAAGTGAACTAATTTAAAAATATGTTTTGCCAGTTAATTTTCATTTCTGGAATTCAAAACTTGGTAAATAAGTTTTGTTAAGGTTAATGTGTTAGAATTCTGTAAATGAGATTTATTAAAGGTTTGTGATATGTACTGGGAAAAAAGTAAATTTAATAGTCATTAATCTTTAAAACACTGTATTATCCTTGGAAATACTATGACATCTCCTTCCAAAAACATACATAGAACAAATACTACCCATGTAATTTTCATGTATTCAATTACTTAGCAGAATTATTTCTGAAGTGGGCGGAAAACTGTGTTAAGTTCTTCTGATCTGTACACCTGATGTAGCACTCGGAGGCAATGCAGTTTTTCATTGGTCAGCAAGAATATGTTTAGTGATGAAAATTACGTGATGCCATGTTTTTGTGCAAGATGTGCAGCAGTATCTATTGTGACTTCAATATCAGGAGTCAACCTATGCTTCTTTGAAAAAAAACAGCCATGAGAAATATTTTTCTTAGCTTTTTAATACGTTGGCATGGTCTCTGTGAAAAATAAAGATTGTTTAGATGTGTGTAGTAAGAATTAGTGAACAGGATGTGAACCAGACATGAAGATGAGTGTCCAAGCACAGAGAGTTTAGTGGCAAGTACTAAAACTGCTATATGCAAGATTATCTCTCTTTTCATTGTGATGACTCTTTAATTATCTACTTAACATTTGGGGAGTGTTTGTATCTGCAGAACATGGGATCTTCCAGTATTGCAGGGCATTATGTTATTCTACACCTCTGAGGCACAGCAAGCCCTTCTCAGACTTGTTGGCAGCGCTGTGCTCCATATGTAAGGGATCATGTTGGTAGGAAGGGGATCCAGCCCACTCCCTGCCAACAAGTCATACTTCTGCAAATGTCAACTTTATGCCAGAAACTCTCCCAGAAATACCAGATATACAAGGTAAACTGTAGCATGACATCCACTGAGGATATGTTATTGGAATGTTTTATGCAGGAAGCACGCCCCTGAGTTGACGGCTCTGAGAACCTGATAGCTTCTGAGGGTGATCAGAGGGCTCTCAGATAAGTTTTGTATTGATGCCTCCCTCTTTCATGCTCTTCTGAAACTCCATTCTCCCTCCTGAGACTTAAGCCTCTCCCAAGTATCTGACTGACTGTGCAGAATCAACCCAATGGACTGAGCCCTTTGTTTTCCTCCTGCTATCTCCGTTTGCGGGGCTAAAGGGGTTTCTGCAGGATGTGGCTATCCTTCCTTTGTTATGGTAGAATCAAATCTGCTTTACAAAGTATTTTCATAGCTGGTTTAGTAAGTCACATTGATGTTAAAAGACAGCTTTGTATGAAATGAGGACCCCAGGGTTCTGTCCTGTCCTAGCTCTGTTAGTACATCACATACTGAGTGAACAAATGTTCTCTGTTTGCATCATGTTGGAGATACTAATCCAGATAGATGTTTTATTTTTTGTTTCTTTCTTGCCAATTGATCTAGAGAAAGAGTTGAAGAATTGTGGGGTTTTTTTTATAAAGAGGTGCTCTAAATTGTTGAAGTTACAGCTCTGTGGCAGTGAAGAGCTACAGAAATGTTTCTGTAGTAATAGCCTCTCAATTGACTGGTAAACGTATTGTTTTTTCTTATGTGAAAGGATCTGCCTCTACTCTTACACCATAGGCTAAAATCAATTAACTGTGTTCAGTTCCTAAACACAGACTGAGTCAACTACCCAGCACTGCAACAGAGAACTATACAGCAGTTTGTATTAAGTGTATGCAAACTCTTTCTGGGTAGGCAAGAACTAACAAATACGTTTTGATTTCTCATATGAGAAGCATTTGGGTTTGAAGTGTTGTTTTGTTACCAAGTTTCTATATTTTCATTGCCATTGTGCTTTCTTGGCATTGCCCAGAAATTAATGCTGCAGAGCACTATTGTAAATTCTTTTCATCAAAATTTCTTGCATGTGTGTTCCAAATAAAATTCTAGACTGACATTAAGATAGGAAGTAGGAAATCTTTTATTTACAGTGATATGCAGAATCTTTTGTCTTCAACTCAAAAATAACAGCTTTGACAAAACTCAGGTAAGTGATGAATACATGTTGTTTCCCTGAGTGAGCTCACTACCTTATTGCCTTTTGAGGCAGATTCAGTGACTGATACTTGAAGAAATCAGCCAGCTTTTGGGGTCAGCTTGGTGAGCGCTGTCCAGTTACAAAAGATGGGGCACAAAAAATTAGAGATGATTGCATGAAGAAGAGACAAACAGAGCAGCTACTTTTCCCCTTTATGGAAGACTTCAGCATCTGATGCTGACACTAGATACATCTGTCTGTATCATCATATATGAAGTTTTAGGGGATATACTGCATTTAGATTTACTGTTGTTTAAATCTGCAGTTTGAGTTATCTTCTAGTGTGGTTGTAGCAACTGCAAAGTATTTATGCACTTCTTTCCAATTAACAGCCTGAATATGGGATTATTTCTTTACTCCCAAACCTCCCCACATAAATCTGATTTACCCAGGTTTTGCATGAGGGATCAAGAAACAATTGTAGTCTTATGCATATCTAGTTCCCTGCCTCTGCTAACTCCTATACAGCTGCTATAACCGTGTTAAGTCAAGAGCATTAAAAATACAGAAACCACTAGGCTGAAACTGGCAACAACTGAATAACTCCTGTAGATAACTGCTATATTACTGAGAAGGTAACTACTGTAGCAGTGACCTCTTAGCGTGCTGAATTTTTAGAGAAAGACTGAATCTTTAGGTAAAATGCAGACTAATTTAATGCATCAAACTATTTAATACTATATTGCTGGCCAGAGGGAAAATTTCTTTTCTTTGTCCAGTCTGTAAAGTCAGATGATCCACTGAAAGACAACAGCTCTGCAATTAGTGTTTTTCTCATCTTTGCAAAAATGTTTGACTTCAAATATTCCAGTACACAAGATGCATATATTTATCTGCACACCAAAACCAGGTCAGTAATAATCTGAGCACTTGCTCAGGGAGGAAGAGCAGCAAAATTCATACTTCATACTGAAGCAAACAGAGCAGAAACCTGAATGTGAATCCCTGCTTTCTGATGGTGGATAGGTCTCAATTTTGGATGCTATCCTTCTTTGGCTATCCTTGGAAAGAGCCTCACATTCTCTCCTGTTGGACACTTCACTTTTAAGTATTTATGAGGCCTGAGAGTTATCAACTTGATAGCCCAGTGGGTAGAACACTCATACAGGAAAGGTAGGATTCAGGACTTTAAGAATACTCATGATGTAGCACAGAACAAGGTTTTGATCCGAGGTCTATGTCTGTCTAAGCATTGACCCTAACTATTACACTACTGAGTTGAGATAATGTGTCTTGAACACACACTTTTATTCTGACCAAAAAAAGAAATAAAATCTCCCTTTAATTCTCCATTCCTTTCTGTTCTTCAGAACTATTTCCCACAGAAGTTCACCAGTCCTGGTACATTGTCACATTAAACTTTTGTCTTGATGTATGCATGTTTTCTGAATAAAAAAAAAAAATACCAACAGTCCAAAAGTTCGTGATGATCTCTGTTCAGTGTGTCCATCTCCCTGTCCATACAGAATTGTTCCCCACAGACCTTAATAGGCTCTGCCAGTTTGAAGTTATTCGCTGCCGTAAATGGCTTTATTCCTGGGAGCATCACACAATGGAGCCACTGTGTCCGTTTCTCTTCCCTTCTTTACAATGCACATTAACATTTGCCTTCAATAAGGTGACCATAGATATTGCAGGTCATTGGGAACATCTCAGCAGTGGAAAGTAATTTGAACCCTTCCTTCCAACAGGCTTTGCTTTGCATTTACTACCTTTGCCAAACTTCATCTACCCTTGAGTTGCCCAATTACCTCAACTTCAGTATTCTGATTAGTCTGAATATTTTTATCTGCAAGCTATGTACCTTACTATTAATGATCTGCAAAAGCAGGTGAACCAAGATATTGATTGCTAGTCACGGTGATGAAGGGGCACCTTGCTATTAACCTTTTTTCCAGGGAGAATTATCCATTTATTTCCAGTCTTTTATCTTATCTCTTAACCACTTTTTAATCCATGGCAGGACTTTATCTTTCACCATATGGTTACAAACTTTCCTTAATAGCCTCTTGCTAAGGACTTTATCATCAAAAGCCTTTTTAAAGTCTAAATAAATTATATCCACTGATTCATCTTGGCTCCTCATTTGACTAACTATCTTCCAAGAAATCTTGCAGGTTTATAGAGATAAATGACAAAAGATGAGTTCAGTGGTCCATATCATAAATTCTTAGTCAGATCGTGCATAGAGTCACATTTCTTCTTTTATAGTTTTGCAGCTATCTTTCCTAAGACTGAACTGTAATCTTTTGCTATTTATTTTTTTGCAAATTGTTTAATTCTCTCCATTTCTAAAAAAACCACAAGTTTTTTGTTTGTTTTTTTAAAGAGGAGAACTCACTGTCTGAAACAAGTAATCAAAACATCAGCTTTCGTTCAGCTGAAAGGAACGAGAGACAAAAAATGCATTTATTCAGAGACAACATTATAAGGAAGCTACATAAATACAATATAGGGACAGATGTGTAAAGGTCTAAAGAAATCTTCAGCAAGTTGCAGTTCTGTGCAGTCTTCTAGTAAGGAATCCTCAAAGAAGTGTTGGCATCCCTATTCAAGCACAAATAAGTGTATTAATTGCTATGTGAAGACTTACTACTGTGTTTTATGTGGAGAAGGATGAAGTCTAAAAAATGATTGCTATCTAAAGGCCCGATCACTCATTACTTTTGTGCTTACTCAAATGATTAGAGGAATTCCTGTTTGGAGTGTATACACCTAAATGTTTTTTCTCCAAAACATGAGTTCCATATTTCAGGATTTGTCTAAAAACATATTTCTACTGACAAGCATTTTGTGTTACTTTTAGCAGCAATTTACCTTTGTGACATGGGTACAACACATCGATTTTAAGTTATGCAATGTAACAAAGCTTTAAATATAAGAGCACTTCATTACTAAAAATATGATACATGAAGCCACATCAAAGCGTTGCTGGAATAGCATTGCTGAAACAGTCTCCAACTGACAAAAGAGAAAAAGGACTTCATTCTTGTTCACTTGAAGTCAGTTCCTTTCCCAGAGAGCCTAGTGAACTAGATTTTTACCTTATGACTTGAAACATAATACATTCCAGCTTCGTTGGACTGAAGTGGGAAAATACTTGAGAGCAGAGAACCATCCACATCAAATTCTGTGACCCAAATGAAAATGTTTAAGGTCAGCTCAATCTCAGCTGACCTCAGCTGGAGGTTAAAACACAGGGACCGCACTGACCACTAGGGCTTAATCTGTGAGGGATTCAAAGGTAATGAAGACTTTGAATTGAACTCAGAATCTAAAGGGATGTCAGTGGGACAGCTGTGGAGAGGCCTACAGCAGGTGTGGTTACAGAAAGGATATACTTTGCTAATTTCCATGTGGATTTCCAATACGCCCCAATTTAAAATAAATGAGTTACAAAAATCCATTTGGAAAGTCACAAAGACATAGGAAGTCTTGCTCAGAAGAATAGGTTGCATCCTCTTTGCTGAAGTCAGATGGGAAGAGAACGCCAGGGAGATCTGTCTTCTTAATATGCTCTGGTCATCTCACAATGTTTACATAAAATCCCTCAGTTTGGACTCAGAAACTGTCAGGAAGTGCCTTTCCCTACAGAAATTCCAAACACATGCATTTACACAGGTGAAGGCTTCACTTTAAAGTGAAACTGATTTCTTTCCGAAGCACAATTATTTATTGTTTCAGGTAAATACGGGTATTACATGACTGTCATTAAAAAAACTCATCTAATCTCTTGTGAATAGGTCAGCATGCCTTAAATTTGGCCTCAAGTACCTAGAGCTGGTCAGAACCTCAGGTCTACGTTTCATTTGAAATATGATCTCTCCAACTGGAAGGTCCTTCCAGGACTGTCCCATGGCATTGTGTTCTCATGCTTTGGTAGGAAAACCAGCACTGCATACATCATCACCATCACTCCCACCACCACCCTGGTGTATCCTTAGTGGCTTCTGTGCAATTCCTGATGCCTCAGCTTTTGAAAACTAGAAAAACTAAGATGTGTTAACATTTGGCATTTCTTTCAGGACCTTTATTTCAACTCTTTGCCACACAATTTGCACTGAAGCAACCTTGTCTTGGACGTAGCCTTTAAATGAATGTCGGTGTATTGCTCGTGTTACAGTAAAGTTGAGTTGCCAGAATAAGTATTTTACCTGTTGTATTCTACTGTTCAAACTAGTGGCTCTCCTTTTCTTCCCTTGATCCTATAACACATATTAAATTTTGGCCAGAAATATATTCTACTTTGGTATAGGTAAATTAATATCCCCCCAAGTAAGTGGCCACTTCTGGAAGTATCTTCAGACTCCCTTATATAGCTTTTATAGCCAGATTGATTTTGGAATCCACTGACACTCCCACAGCCTGTGTTTGCTTATGTGTTAAACTTAGGCTTCTCTTGGCTGCTTTATGTGTGTTACCTTTTGGTTATTTTTCTTCAGAATATTTGCTAACAATTTTTAATTTTGCATTTTGTGTTTTGTAGCCTTTTAAAGTTAGGACCATGTTTCTTTTTTTTTGGCTTACATTTCCTCTTGTATTTTCCTGCTTAGCTACTCCATTTATTTTCTTGCTTGTGCTTCCCATTTTCAGACTTGGGAATGCAAATCATCTTTGACTCTTTCACATTCTTAAGCCTCCATGCTGATTCCAAAGATTTTAATTTCCTAGCTTCAAGCAGGGAGTTTCTAAGTTACTTCCTCTTTTTTAAAAAAATCACTTCTTGAAGTTTAGTATCCCAGAGAGTAGGGCTTCTTCATGTGTTTCTCTCCTGCAATGAAGCTAAAATTATTTATGTGGTAACCATTTCTCAGGGGTTCAGACACAATTTTTAGTCCTTCACAGGACTATGTCAAATGTTGTTTAGATTAGGATACAGAAAACTAAGTTCTCTAGACGCTATCTCAACACAGCTCTCACTGTACGAATGTGCAGTTTGCAGCAGTCTTACTGCCTTCGTGTTCTTTTTCCACTTCAGTACCACTTCAATGTCACTTGAGTTGTTCTTATCCAGAAGTCAGTACTTCACTCCTGCTATTATCCTTCATAATCTACACTGCTTATGTATCCGTGGGTCGATGTTATTTTCCCTTTCAAGAAATACCCATGCAATTCCTTGCATACAGAGCTGCTCCTCCCTCCCTGCAGCCTGACTTGTCCTCCTTACATAGCTTATGCCTAAAGATTTCCACTATGCCTCTGATAATTCCCGTCTCGTTATGCTCAAAAATGCTATTCTTTCTCCTCTCCGTGACACAGTCCAGATCACTCACTTTCACACTTAGATTTCTTATACAGGCACTTGCACTTATTTCCTAACTTTAAGATGACCCAGATGAAAGCTGCGATCTGGTTAGTTGAAAAACTGCAGTCTTTTCAGCTCAGCCACTAAAGCACTTCCCGTGACATTGCACCTCACTCTTGTTTACCACTCTGCCAGCGTAAAAAGTCCTTAAAATAGAAATTGAATTTAAAATTACTTTAATACTTCTTTGCACTGTCAAATTGATTTCAGAAGGCATTTATGTAACTGCTAGTTGGATACGTAGGGGATTTTTTGTTGTGTTTTTCTTTCTTTTTTAAGGAACAGCTTCCTTTTGTTGTTTGAAACATATTTGGAGTTTATTTTAAATGTTCTTTGCATCCAGGCAAAAAAAGCAAAAAAAAGCACTGTCGTGATTCCACTAGGTATTTTCAAAACTTGCCAAAATACCATAACATGCACATTTTACATTTGCTTATGTGGGTTTTTTCAACTGTAAGAGAAATAGTTGAGTAATTAGAAACTACCCAGAAATTGCCATCTGCCTTGAAAAATCAAGGGGTTTACTTTATTCTATCCAGTTTCTTCAGTTGTGATGTCTGGTTGCAGCAGTCCTGGACTGGAATGGCCTACACGGAGCATAAGAAATATGCAGACATTTTTCAAGACATCTGGCTAAGCCTTCACCCCCTTTTCCATCAGTCCTCCTCTTTTTTGTCCATATAACTCTTTCTTTAACACAGCTACTTAACAGCATCTTCTGTCTTTCATGATGTCTATGGGATGCTGGTTTTCTGGGAGGTGAGAATCGAGCTCTGCTTTTTCTCTTGTCCATCTGAAATTGTGATATGAGACAAACACTAGGTTAGTTGTGCTGGCGATGACCTGGTTTTGTGGGTCCAGCCCTTTGAGAGTGGTTTTAAAATCCATTTGTTACATTACTAAAGAAGTTTTCAGCTAGCATCACGCAACTGCAAGTGTTAATATTCTGCTCCTTCTATCAAGGCTTTTAGGAGGCATTAATTGATTCAGTCTCACTGTGAAACTGGTGACAAGACTGCTTCACAGATGGGGGAGTTTAAATTTGTGGGAGTGTAACCATGACTCAGACAGTAGGTCAGTGTCAGAGGCAGGATCTCTTGCTAAACCAGACAGACTACTAGAAGATGAAACCTCTACTTCTGTACATACTAATCTGGGAAATAAAAATACAGATGAATTTCAGAGCCAGTGTTTACATGTGGATGCATGCTTACAATTCTATGTGGTATTAATTGCACACGTTCCTGTGCACTCACCTATACATGTGCACACAATATAGCTGAAAAGGCCCTTTCTTTGTGCTCTTTGCTCTAGTTCTGTGTGACTTCAGCAGGACTTGTCTCCATTGTCATTCCCTTGATCATGGTCTGGAGGTAGCACCCTCCTTTCTGGAAGATCTGCATAATAAGTTCAAATGAAGCTGAAACTGGCAGTGTTGCTCCCCTCTGCACTTTTCTGTTAGGAGGAGTATTTCCATTGCTGCAATGCAGTGACAGTACTGGAAGTCCAGGTTGCCGTCTCTGGTATTGTTTCTATTCACTTTTTATTTGAGTAAAGGGCTCCAACGTGGAGAGAGAAGGAGGACCCAGCTATTTAGGTGACAACCAGGAACCCAGTGCAGCACAGCTTTTTCTCCCATTAGCAAAGACAACTGCTTTAATGTTTGGATTCTAGCGGAAACACAAATATGTTCATGCTCTTGCTCTCTGTCTGAGTTAATTTCTCTCCTTGAGGGAGGAACAAGACAAATCCTTGATAACTTATTTCCTGGTTAGAAGCCTTTACCTGCTTTCCTAGAGTGGTTCCCTGTGCCTGGGAACCTTTGTAGTCAGCTCTTCCAGCTGTTTGCCTAAATGGTCTTCAGGGACACTAAAAGCAATGAACCTGGAATAACAACATTTGACTTGCAGCTAGGTCCCATGAGAATTTAGTTATTACTTAATGGATTGAATTGGCGACATACCTTATACCAGAGGACTGCCAAAGGTTGCATGAAATTAACCTTCTCCAAGAGCTAGTTATTGGTATGCTCCTTGCAGGAAGCTGGGCACTGGGTGACAGGTTTGCTGTAATTAATTCTAGTTTTCATACCTTTACATGCCAATAGAGTTTGCAATGTCTGGGTGAAAAATTTCTCAGATTAAAGTCTTGATGGTGGTTTTAGCCATTTAGTGATCATGTGTCATTGTGTTCACTACACTGAGCACAAATCCTGTCTTGTAAACAGCAGGGAGACTAATGAGGTTTGCCCACATTCTGCTATCATTACAAGGGGTTCCAGCAGAGAAGAAGGGTATTTGGTTAGAAAGAGGAAGAGAAGCATGAATTTTAAAGGAAATGGGAAAAAAATTTCTCAGGACTTGCATATATGAACATTTGTTGATAAGGAAGGCTTTTTATTGACAAGACTTACAACCTACTTTGCTTATTTAAGGAAATCTCTGGTTTGGCAGGTTTTGGATTTGCCTTATTCCTTTTTTTTTAATGCTGCATGTTTGGCCAAAGGTGAGGGTCATGTTTTTAGTTTGTACACTCAAAGTTATTAGCCTGCTTCTATTTAAAGGTAAATGTAAGAGCTCATTTCTCATGCAGGCCTATGTCTCTATACAGCATAGCTTGCCAGTCACATGTAAAAATGTTGAACTCTATTAAATATTGGCATTATTTTGCTCTACCCTGAAGTGTTTTATTTGCTTGGGACTGTAATCAGCTCTTACAAGAACGCTTCACATCCAATTTTAGTCCTAGCACCACAGTGTACTTTGGGGTGTAAATTTGTCAGGTATCCAAGCACAGCAGGGTACTTCAAAGGCTTAAGCCCCGTTCTCCCCAATCAGCCTTATGAATAATAAAAAGTAGAATGACCTGTTCCAGTTTTGTGTATGTAAAGTCAATCACTTACCAACAGAAAGAACTGGAGGAGAAATCAGAACTGAACTCTGAGGAAACACAATGTACCTGAAGGTTTCTTCTCTCTAGAAGAATACTTTAAAGTAAATAAATCCAAGACTATTGAAAAGAATTTCCAGCCTCAGAGATTTCATTGCAGCCTTGAATGAGAGGTGTTTGGTTCCTTTGCATCTTCTTGAACAGCAGAAAGAGTTTATAAATGAGACTGGGAATTGTTATCTCACAGCTTCCTCTAACAAACACAGCAATTTGTTTCAAAGGCTTTCACTGAAGATGTCGTAAGTGGTATTCCTATGTAGTAAGTGGGTACTTAATGTGATTTAACTAAATGGTGATGATGCAAAGCTATTCTCCCCCAAAGCCCATTAAGAACATCCTATTTCTGGTAAACTCACACTCCTGCTTACTGTAGAGATAAGTGTCTGTTTCACCAGGACAATAAGGAATAGTTTCAAACTAAGGTCGCAAAACTGAGTGGCCGCAAAACTGTTCTTTGTGAGAGTTCAGACTGAACGCAAATGTCACAACTTGGATTTTTATATATACTTTTTTAGTTTGAATTTCTGCAAGATAATGCTTCTCATAATGCAAGTTTACTTGGCGTTTTTTGGTGGATTCTGTATGTGCAGAATAACATTAAAGGAAGTGTCACTGGCACCATTTAGCAAAACATGGTAACAATAATGTTTGAAAATATTCAGGATGCAAACTAGAAGTGAAGGCAAACTTTCCAGGAGCTTCTGGCTGCTCACTTGGGTCTCATATAGAGTTAGCACTTTGCAGGTCAGTGGCTCTGCTATTTGTCTCTGACCTAACAGATCTGGAGTTCTTCACATCAAAACCAAGTCTTGCTGAGCTCAGATCAAACGTGTTAAGGTATGGATCTTGCCAGTGATTTATCGTGCCAGGGAGGGGTGATCAGGCCATAAGGGGCCACTGCAAATGAAGTTGACATTCCAGCAATTTCTCATGTGTAGTTATAAGGTAATTTTCTCAGACAGAGCTTTTAAGTTAAAATAAATTTGTCCATTTTACTTTTCTGTGTTGCCTGTAGTGTCTGAAATTGTAGTAGAAGTATTTATTTATGCAGCATAGCTAATTTCTAAGTAAGGACTCTGGTGATGAACATTTAAAATGACTGATACCTACAAGTGATGCTCAGATAGATTCTTTTAAATGGCAGAACATGTTTCCCATGTACAAGTAAACTGGTCACACTTTTATTTCACACATAATCAGCACACAAGAATTACAATGCAAAACACAGGAAAACCGCTCAGATTAATACTAGCCTTGTTTGTACAAACCCCTCCTCGTTC
Organism: Tapera naevia; assembly: GCA_033556795.1. Classification (NCBI taxonomy): domain Eukaryota; kingdom Metazoa; phylum Chordata; class Aves; order Cuculiformes; family Neomorphidae; genus Tapera; species Tapera naevia. The sequence continues at coordinate 2,046,264 of JAUMJJ010000353.1, forward strand.
CCACCGTTTCAAATGAGTGCTTGTGGAAGGGTTTCCAGGATCAAGTTCTTAATAGCCACAACTTCATTAAAGCACAGTGACAGCCCAATAATTGATTCTGTAAACAATACTCCCTCCTCTCCACTCCTGATTTAACGGATTTTTAGAAATCTTTCATTATTTCATTTTTAAGTTGTAGTAATGGATCATACTCCATAAAAAAACCTGCCATCCTTAACCAACCCCTTCAGTGATGGCTTTTCTTTGTTATTAGTGGAAAAGTAGAGCATACTTAAATTTGGCTTCAGAAACAATGTTTTCTGATGCAGTGCTGACCAAGACAGTAAATGTTCTTCTCTAGCAATTAAAGACAGCTCCACAAATGAAAGGATAAGTAAGCCTTAGGAACTTGGTTTCTTAGGAATACATGAAATATTACCTGAGCTATGAGGGAAAGTGTTATTGCTCCTGTACTGTGTCCTAACAGCAGATAAAGGCTTAATTAACTAAAAAAAAAAAAAAAAAAAAAAAAAAGAAAAAGAGATTATTTTGAGGAAGCCTTTATGTGCTGTAAGTAAAGTTTCTTCCCACAGGTTTAATAATGCAGCCAAAAGAAGTAAAATGTTTGTGGTGGGTATAGTTTAATAGACAATACAATCTGAAGTTTCTTCTCTTTAGATTAATTTTCTTGAACAACCAGGCACAAAATGATCCCTTTGAGTCTGAATTGAAATAACGGATGCTATATCAGCATGTGGCGCAACTGAAATAAAAAAGGGTATCATCACAGTTTGGCAGCCTGGGTTTTGTGCAGGAAATGCTTGGGGGGGAAGGAAAGTAAGCATGCTACTGCATGTTGTTAAGACTTATTTAATCTTCTTAACTAATTACTCACACTTCCTAATTCAAAATCATACAAACAAAAACGTTTAGATAAGCTGGGAGTTTTTTCAAATGGGTGCCCCCTACAGCTTAGAAAATAAACATGACAGGTTTCCCCTGTCTGATGTGCTGCCATTTGCAAAAGAACAGACCCAGCTCCCAGAAAGACAGAAGACTAATTAAGACAGGAAGACAGGCAGGTCAAACATTTGGTGTGAGGGATTTGGGACATAGGGGAGAAAAAAAGTCATGTTACATTCCACTTTCACAGCAGACTGACAGGAGGCTTCAAGCCCTTTCTCTGATTCCATTTGCTGCTCGGAGACCCTGGATCCCTCAGTTTCTCCTTCCAGTCACACCCATTTCCTAGCGTACCATTCCCCAACCCTCTACTAAGTGTGAGCTGGCTCAGCATGGGACTCACCACATCTACCTTTAAGCACCTAAACAAGATCTCTAGGGGAGGGCCAGTGCAACAGACACTGGAGAGACAGGCCCTTGGGGCAGGGTGGGGGACTACAAGACTGAGCATCCCTGAGGCAGCAGGTATTGCCCTGAGGGAGTGCTGGTCCCTCTCCTCCCATCCCACAGGTACTGGAAGGAGACTGAGCTTCTGCACTAGATGCCACCATGAGGTGCTTGCTCATATGGATCCTTCTCCAGCTTCCACACTGAAGTCTAACTTCATTTACATGTGCTGAAATGTCACAGAGACCTTGATGTAGTCACCTGTTTTAAATACTTGGCTTCTGATCCAAAGTCCACTGATGTCAAGGACTACTTATGCTTTCAGTAGGCTTGGCTCAGGCCTTGCTATTTGGAAGTTACATCCAGAGAAGCTGAACACTCTCATCTTCTCATCCAGATATGTACCCTTGGAATAGGAATCGGGTTGCATAAACATAATACTACTAGATTTTTGGCATACTGATGTGCTGACAGTGAAACCAGAGCAGCCTCATTCATTTCTTGTGCATTTTCTTTTCAATTCCACTTTTTTATCCTCCTGCTGTAGTATGTTTGTAAATGTTTACAATTCTCCAGCCTTCTTGGAACACACTGAAGTTTGGCCTCTGGGTTTCTTGCGTGAAACTTAAAGCCTGGCTTTATGAAGGAAACCCCCATTTATGGTAGACTGTGTATAAAACTCATGACATTATCCTTCTAGTTCTAAGGTCCAAGCAAGTTTTAAAAAGCCTTAACACCCCAAAACACACACAGCTTTAGAAAAGAGCTCTTTCTGCATTTCAAATCTTGATGTTTTGTTGGTTTCATTTTTTTTCTTTTGTTTGTTTTTTTTTTTATTTTATTTTGGGGTTTTTTGGGGGTGTGGGGTGATGGTGAGGTAAGGAGAGGGAAGGAGCCAGGACAATGCAGCAGCCAAAGAAGAAAAATAAAAATTAACATGTTCTGGCTTTGTCTGGTCCTTGCAGACCTCACAGGCTCTAGAGCAGGTGTCAAGTTTCCAGTGAAACAGGTTTGTCTCCCAATACAAACATCCCTCCGGAGGTTGTTGCTGTTCCTTCCTTTTAATGAACTGTGGCCTGATTCAGCTCCCACTGAAACCAGTGGATTTTCCCTTTTATTTTATTGTGGGTGGGATTGGACCTCCAGTGGCTGAAAACCAGAGGAGCTTTCTTTCCAGAATTAAGTTTAGTGCAAAGTTCAGTGTTACTCATACATAGCTCACTGTTACTCTTAAAACCATTGCAACTCCTTCCCGATTGAAAGGCATCTCATTACAAGAACCAAAATCTGGGTGACTTCTGTGAGACTAATATGGCTTTGTGGTAACTACAACAAACAACATGATAATCATTTCTGTATGACTGCCCAGGACAGTCAGCCTGCCTTGATTTATGTCGGTTTGAAAGTGATGCAGCCATTGGCCTGCCCAACGAAAGGCTCATTCGTGGGTTTCCTGGAGAAGCAGGGTTCTGCACTGAGAATATTTGAGGAGGTTGGCCTCAAGCCTGTGGCCCGTTACTCATGATTTGTGAATTACCAACAAGGAGCAGTGGCTCTCACTGTTCACCTGAACAATCCCCATAAAAATGAAATCCAGCACTGCTGATCAGTCCTGGCCAGCCAGGAGTTGGTCTGCTGGGCTTGGCTTTTTCTTTCCTAATGCCTACTTATAAACCAGGTTTTTGCTGATTCCGTAGCCAGCCGTTGGTTTCCAGTCACTCCCAGGAGTGCCCCACAACAGACTCTGTCTAAGAACGTGACAGATTTGTTGTATAGAGACAGCCATAAAAGTGAAGGAAAACAAAGCTTGAGAAAATAAACAAGCTGCACTTCTGATTAGCAATCCCTTCTACTTCATTCCCCTACAATTGTACTGATCGTTAGGACTCTTGAAATGTTTCCAAAGGAGAGGAAATGAAGTTGCTGAGATGGGAAAGGATATGAAATTTCCTGACCAGACTGAGGCACAGGTGCCCGGTATCTGTGATGTTATGCAGTATTTACCAAGGGAAATGCTGCTGCTGGATTTTTTGCATGCCTCTAAAATTGTTTTATGTCCCCCCCAAGAAAAAAAACGTGCCAGTATGTATTTCTTAATGCCTACAGCTATGAGAAGATGCTGAGGGCCAAACAGCTGTAATTTTTTTTTTTTGGTAAAGTACTGTGGCATCTGATGCCTCCTCCCCCATCGTTGCAGATTTAACGTTGAAGGCTCTCTAAGGAGAAAGTCACATATGAAAAAAAGATCTTTGATGGAATGAAACTATAACCAGCTACTAAATCAATTGCACTAGGAAATTCCCATTCCTTCCTCCATTCATCCAGAACCATATCTCCTGTGGGAAGCCATTATTATTTGGATGTTAAAATCCTCTTCCTGTACCAAAAAACATTTCTGGAGCTGCAATAGCACAAAAACATTGTTTATTAAATCCATGGGAAAATAATTCGACCTCCAAAGAGCTGAATGCTAGGCCACTGTCTGTCTACTGGCTGAAGTTCTTACTTATACAGCTGGGGAGCCTGAAGAAAATGTCTGATGACGTCATCACTAAGCAATATCGAATTCAGAATGTAGATCATCATTTCACTCGCACATCATTTGAGAACATGTTCAAGTAAGGAAATGAAAAGTTACATTGTTGCCACCTGTGTTGATTACTCTTATAAATTAAAGGAGTCTAAATTGCTTTTTGTCCTGTGTGTTTTCAGAGAAGACAATACAAAAAGAGAGGCAGTGAGCATGCAGGAGTCCCCAGTGAATTTAAAAATCAGTTCCATTTTTCAAAGCCAGGGCTAGCCCCTGGGTGAACATCAGAGGGAATCTGTAGTGCCACAAACCCCAACCTCATTCAGCCAAGAGCTGCAGAGGAGGTATATTAGTTCTGTGCTGCATTTTAATTCATTCTATTTAAACACAGACCCAGACAGACAGTTGTGCTTCCTCAGTGGTAAATAGTGACGAAAAGCCACAATCCTATCCATTTTCTCTCTGCTCTATATTTTGCCATTACTACATCACAGATTAGATTGTTCAGCCTCGTTTTGTACACATCCCTTTATCTTTGAATACTTATAACTCCAATTACCTGCATGGTTTGAAATGAACATTAAGTTGCTAATTATTAGTAAGCCAACTGGGACAGATGGCTACTTAAACAAGATATTGTAGTTTATTTGCAAAGCTTAATTTGCTTTGCTTTATGTGAAAAACATTTACTCTTGGCTTGATTTCAACACTGATGAGCATCCAAAAATGCTGTTGAACTCAGTGCATAGTGCTTTTGAAATTCAGATCTTATGCAAAATGCAATGTATAATTTCCTTCCAATGACATGCCATCAGCGTCTTGAAGTAACTTGAATTTTTACATGATAACTTTGAATTTTACTTTTCATTTGTATACTTTTTGCCATGCTACAGCATCTCAAAGGCTCTGAACAGTCATGTGCTGTGGCTACATGTTATTAACCACAGGCAGAATCTGAACCTAGCAAACATGTGATGGGACCATTATCTTGTGAAGCTCTATCAAGGTCTATGAGAATTTGTATGTGTATGTGAGGAAGAGACTATTGACAGTACTAGGAGGGGTGTGTCTGTCCTTTTAGGAAAATACTATGCCCTTGCCATCTTTCATTTGGAAAGGAACAGAGATTACCAAGAGACCTTTATGATGAGATCTCATGAGCATAATGAGACTCCAAGGGCACACTGACAGGAGCAACCAGGAGCTTCCAACCATGCTTACTAGGCTGTAAGGCCTGTTTGAAGCTTCCCCATCCCACACACACACAGAGCTTGGCCACCTCAGCTGCTGCCCTCTTCTGCACTCTGCCTTAGGCAGCACTGCTGGTGCACACATAGTATTTAGTTTCCTCCTCAGACCACTGTGCACCGACAGCAGCCAGATTCCTCCCTTACAAAAGGCATTGTCTGTTTTACCAGTTGGGTTTGTTCTGGGCCAAATCTTGCACTGACAGGGACACCAAAGTAAAACAGGAAGGTTTGTCTTTTTTCTTCCTGCTCTGGTTGCAAACTAAATGTTCCTGCATTTCAAAATTTTTCAAGTGTTCCCTCCTTCCCTTTCCATTTTGGCACGGTATTGTTGATAGCACTCAACAGGCCTGATTATTTAACTACTCACAATGCCACATAACAAATACATGACATACTATATACTTCTTCTTTTCCTTACTGCAAATCACAAAAGGTAACACTAGGACTCAAACAAAAACAAATTACCTCAGTAACTCCTGGAAAACTCAAGTGGTTAATCAGTTACCTTTTATTTACATATATATGCTTAATGCTGAATTAAGTTGTAAAAACCAAAGGCTGATTTATAGCCCCAGTCAGCCTTAATTAACATTGATTCCAGGGGAATAGTAAATGTGAATAGCCTTCACAATTGAGGTTGAACAATGAACTCACTGGGTGTTGTCCAATTTGTAGCATGATTTACATGGAAGCAAGCCCTTCTTTTTTCCTAGGGTTACCCCTTTCTCATCTGGTGTTTAGAATGGGTTATATATAATCCATAGATAGGAACATTTGCTGTCAAATATTCTCCCTGATTTAGAGTTAGCCTTTACCATGGTCACTATAAATAAGGCAGAAAAACCCCCAATTTGAGGCTTTGCAGGGATTCCTTGTTCTTGCAATGTGTCATCGCTTGTCCATTTCATGGCATTTTTACGAAGTGGCCATAATGAAAGTCAGATTAAACGTACAGGATATATATGTTTAATCAACAGCCATTGGAGTCAGTAGTGCTGGAAGAGTTATAAAAGCCCCTGTGAATGCAAATTTATTGCAAAAGAATCTGCGTCTTGGTGGTAGGAATATCTGCTGAATGGTACTACCTGACACAGAACACCTAAAACTTTCAAAAGTGAATTATTTAAGTGTAAGGTTTTGCTTGTAAAGCCGCCAGCTGCTGCATTTCAAGTCTTGAAACTGTTCCAAAACATGGGACTAGGTACTTTATTTGTGCACTAGAGTAAATACTCTGATTTTACTGCCAATTTAAATGTGCTCAGTTTACAGTAATGAGCTTGTATAGGCAATACCTTGTTTATAGAAAGTGGAACAGGAAGAAACTAACATTAACCATTAACAGTAGCAATTTCTCTTGCCTTCAACTCTAACTTTATGCCAAATAGATCCTTCTCATGTCCTATCTGAAATACTTGCCATTACTGTTCTTTTTCTAAATCTATGGGATAAACGGAGCATTTGATAAAATAATATACCTTATAGATCCGGTCAACTTGAACTGCAACCCTCTTTTGTAATTCCAAGGCACTATTTCTTGTTCCTATGGTGAAATCTATTTTAAGAACACATACATGTCCTGTGTACTAGCAAGCCTGATGATAGCTGTTTATCCCAGTGGAATGTCGTTAACAATTTTTCATCTCTTTAAAAAAGAACATACCACTTCTGTAAGGGAAGAGTACTGAACTGGGGTTGCCTCCACTTCCCAGGTTCTAGTACTCAACCTAACTGTTTTATTCTTTCATGACAGATCACACGAGGAACCTACATGTTTATGTACATACTGTAACCTTAAACAAACGTCCTTACATCTCCTTTGGCCATCTGTTCCTGAAGCTGCAAGTTTTCTCCCCTCCCCTGCCTCCTGAGCACACCCACACACACACTCCGGGCATGGAGTTCACTCCCACCAAACTCAATGGACAGGGTGACAGTAAAATCATTCTTCCACACAGGTCACAGATCTTAGAGTTTCTTTGTTTCACTTACAGTCTAAAAAGTGACAATGATACACTGGAGAGTTTCAGCTTATGGTGTTAGTCACCAGAGATCCTACTGGCGATTCTTTCACTATCTTATTTTGGCTGGATTAGTTCCAAAATGTCCTAACGGGGCCAATATGTCTGTTTGCAAAGCAGTGTAATCACTGAGCAGGAAGACAACACCCACGCTCTCTGAGGAGCTTACAGTCCAAGGACACCAAGAGGTTCAAGATGAATACAGTGTGCAAAGACAGCAAGAGAAGGGTGATGCTGTGGCAGGTCCCAGGTTCAGCTGCCTCTGAAAACTTAAGACAAAAACAGAGGGAAGTAAAGCAAGGGCAGATTCTGAAATGGATAGAAGGGCACACAGCAAAGTGGCTGAGGCTAGAGACAGAGAGGGAAGATGAGGAAACACAATGGAAACACATCCATAAAAGCATAAGCACACATAATTGTTGGTTCTTACACACAATTGTTATATTGCCAGGGTCTTTTCCAGGCAGGCACGGGTTCCTTCTGCCCATGTCCTAAGTCGGCTCTGAACCAGAAGCTGTATCACTGCAGTTAGCGTGGCACTGAGCCTGAGCTAATAAGCTCTGCTGAGAACACAGCTAAGTGCCTTCCATTTGGCTTGGAGAACAGGTTGAACAAGTTCATGTCTGGTAACAGGAAACTCTACAGATGCATCTTTGCCTTCACGTGCAAATACGAGCATGCAATTTCTTTACTTTCTTTAAAATCCACGGGCACACTAGTGTCCTCATCCTGTTTTTTACTTTTACGAACACTTTATGCTCTTTTGTGTTGCAACTGTTCATCTCAAGCTTTCTGACTTTTTTGTTTATTTTCTCTTGGCTACTCTTTTTGCTAAAATACTATTGATTATTTTTCCTGGCTCAGTCTCTTTTCATCAATTTATGACTACCTCTCTACTTGTTTCCTTTCTTACAGATATGTTAAATCTTTAGTGATTCTCTTTCTTTAAATAACAGGCATTTTGATGCTGATGCTTTTTTTTTTTTTTTTTTTTTTTCCATCAGGCAAGTTGTAAACATTTAGTTTAGAGTAAATTTTAAACTTACTGGCAGGCTGATGTGGCTGTACTCACTGTATGATTCTAGAGCCTAAATAATCAGCAGCTGGTCTATAATCATACTAATCATACCCTACTGTTCTTTGACTAGAAAGAACCAGTATTATATTCCATTCATTTCCACATGAAAAACACGTAATTTTTTTTTGTCCGGGTTTTGCCATATCAAACTTTGCTATAAAGAAAACAAATGAACCAAAAAAAGGGAACCAACACCTTAAAACCATTTAAGCAAAGTCCTTACATATGAACTGTCTTCTATCATCTCCCTGAGCTCATCTGGCTGACCTGAGCCATGTACCAGTACAAAGGTAACAGCCTCTTTATTGCACAGTAGTAAGGCAGCAGAAAGAGCAAAATTAGAGAGGTGGCAAAGTACTACTTAGACCAAGTCATTTGTGATGTTTAGTCTGCTTTATCAGTGGGACAGGATTTTGTCCCAGAGTTTATGATGGTTCTGTGAGGAAACTGGACTGATACTTAATGTATCATTCATTCTTGTTCCGTAGCCATGATATAAAAAGATAGGCCAGTTTCTACCACGTGAGTACCTCAGGCTGGAACTGAGACTCCTGAGCCTTTCAAAGGGTCCTTTGGCTTTTTACTCATCCACAGACATAGGATCTATATGGGGTATGAGGCTTGGCTTTTCTTTAACCAGAGAAAGGTCCCTGTCTCTATAAACACAGCTTAACCCCTCATGCAAAAAGAGGGTGGTGAACATTCCTTCTACCTAGGGATGAACTCCTGCCTCCAGTGAAGTCAGTGATAAGATGCCTGTTGATTTCAGTGAGGCCAGAACCTTCTCTTACACATCTGAATTTGTATTTCATGGAATACAATGAAAGAATATTGATACCAGAACTCCAAGGAACCTTTTTGAACACTTGTTTTCAGAAAGATTTCAAGGACAGAAAGTGACTGACAGAAAGCGACTGAATACCTGGAAAACCCTGGAAGTCATTTTCATAGAGTGACTTACTTCATATTTGCTAACAAATAGCTGCGTCCTGTTCTTGAATGTCATTTAGTAGAAAATAACTGGCATGTACCAGTAAAAATCGACTTTAAATAAACTCATTTGTCATTACCTCACTTAAGACAGCTGTTGTCAGCACCATTAAAACTCAAATTTGGTTTGCCCATGACAATTAAGATGATGTCAACACCGAGAGAATTTAACAATTTCCATTGTTCTAAGCAGATGATAAGCAAGTTAATTTTGTGCTGCAAACCATCACTGTAGCCACAATCAACTAACTGTGTACTGAAGAACTGTGATGTTTGAGATTATTCAGCGTTCACTGGGTTATATCAGTGACCAAATGTTTACTTACTGAATTGAATGATTACTCCAAATCCTGTCTTGTCTCCAGCAGTTTCAAGGCTTTTTCACTGATACAGGTATTTATTTTTTTAGTTTATTCATTACAGTTTTTGAACATCAACCAAGTTATTTAGAGTTTGATGTTGCTTCTATAGTAACACTGCCACAGAACAGTGAAAGACATCAGGGGCTGACCCTTAGCTTGAACTCTTGAAAACCATGATTTTTCACAGGCATAAATAAATCTTGACTCTTTTGTATTAGAATCTGCAGCCTTTTCCAGGGGCTTGTTGTTACATAAATTACCATTTTTTTTCATGCAGGAAGACTGATGACTTTTCTTCCTTTTCTAGATTTTCATCAATAATGAGTGGCAAAATTCTGAAAGTGGGAGAATATTCCCAGTATATAATCCAGCAACAGGAGAGCAGATCTGTGAGATCCAGGAAGCTGACAAGGTAACACATCTTGTGAATAGGTAGAAATGCATAAATAGAGCGAAGCAACAGGTCCAGAACAGCACTGTTGGACAGTTCTTTTATTTATTACAGTTCCAAACCCCATCATGTGACTGAGGTTGTATAACAGCAACTTTCATAAGCTTGGTAATGTTATTTACCTGGTGCCTTTGTTTTTTTTCTTCCTTCTTGACAGGTTGATACTGATAAAGCAGTGAGGGCAGCTCGCCTTGCTTTTTCTCTAGGTTCAGTTTGGAGGAGAATGGATGCATCAGAAAGAGGCCATCTTTTGGATAAACTAGCAGACTTGGTTGAAAGAGACAGGGCGATTCTTGCTGTAAGTGGTGCATGAAAATTAAGTCAAATCATCTGTCAGTTTTACATTCTGAGAGCAAATTAGTTCATAAATGTGCTAATATGAATTATATTTGAAAACTACACATAGGTTGATGGCTAAGATGGCTGACATCTCCTTAAAAATCTAGAAGTCTTCCAATTGACTGAAATGAGATATGCAGACAAAGGAATGGTGTGCACACACGTGTGTGCCTGCTATATGCACTTGTAACTTTTCTAAAATAAAAGATGGAAGTCTGAGTGAAGTGATTTGTGCAGGTATTAATGAAACGGCAGGTGAAATTCTCACTGACACTCAACTTCTAACATGAATTCTGGGTATCGCACTGTTTTACTCACACGTGGAGCCATCTAAACGGTGGCATTGTTAATGTTGTTTTCCGCATGTCAAGTGCTTTGAACTAAGCTGGTGAACATCTTAATTCCAGCTTTGTCAACACTTAAATCATCTTACCACCAGTGTATACTGTAAAATCGCCACAGGGAGAAGGAAGTGCACAGCAAATCAAGTTTACTCTGCCTGTCATTTGATTTGTATTTCTAGAGCCAAGTTCTTTACTGAATTGCACTGCAGGCATTGCCATTAATTGCTCTTGGGGATATAAGTCAGTGCAGAATTAGGCCTCCATTCTTCTCTATAGAAACTCATTTGATGGTTGGTGTGTTACACATGGGCGTACTTTACCCATTCTTAATGATTTCTATTAGACAGCTATTGAGAATTAGTTAAGCTGCTCAACATCTTAGGATATTTTATTGGATTCTTTTTGCTAAATGATCTTAGGAACCCCTAAGAGGATAGCTTATAAGATACTTTTAAAAATAAGAATATTAACTTAAAAATAAGGACATTAGCTTGTTAATTTATGAGCTTCCCTAGAGGAGAGTTTGTTTATTTGATGGCGATAAATAAACTGGCTGTACAGTATAGATATCTCAGACCTCAGCAGGAGTCTTGGCAGCCATATAGAGAAATTTTTATATTCACATCAATTATATAAAGAGGGATATGTCCATTCTTCTCTTTATGGATTCAGATCGTTAATATGGGGTTACAAGGACCCCTTCTCAGCTGTTATCATTAACATAACAGAACCTAGTTTGACAGGCATTTTTGTCTTGGCTCGTGATTAAAGCGCTTTAGCATTTATAGATCTGGACCAAACACAGTGGCTATTTAGTCCAAAATAAACACAGACACATGTACATGCATGTGGATATGCACGCAGACCCACAAGACAGAAGGACAGACAGACACATAAACACTCACGCGTGCGCATATTCTTAAAATTTCATTCCAGAATTCTCCCGAAGGAAGCAGACTTTTTTTTTTTAAGAGATATGTGTTTTGTTCACATTTGCAAAAAGAAGTAACAAAGGGGATCAGACAGTATCTCTGAACCTTGTGGTTAAGGCTACCCCCAAGGCATAACTGGTTGGTCATCATTAAAATTTATCATGATTCAAAACGGTACTGTGCTTATATCTCTTAACTTTTTCTTGTCCTCTAGACTATGGAATCACTGAACAGTGGCAAACCTTTCTTGCAAGCTTTCTATGTTGATCTTCAGGGAGTCATAAAAACACTGAGGTATTATGCCGGTTGGGCAGACAAAATCCATGGAATGACCATTCCTGTAGGTAAGGAGGATTAAAATACAGGTACACACCTATACCTTCTCATAGCCAAATGGCTTAATAGATTACAGCTCTGTAAGAGATAGAAGAGACCCTTGTTTGGGTCTTATAGTGTGTAGTGTGTTGCTGAAGCAGATGTTTAAAAGTCAGCAAGGGCTGGACCAGATGACCTGCTCTTGTTCTGCCCTACGTGCACATCCCAAAGAGTGTTTTGTTTCTTTCACATGAGTCTGAGAGGGAAATAGCTCAATACATACATTTTAATATTGTTACACTTACAAAAGTGAGATGTGGCATAAGCCTGACAAATACCTTGGAACAAATGAAAATTGTGTTAACTATGTGTTTAAGAAACAGTATGCTTACATCTATATTTTGTTTATATATGTCCTCTTGCTACCTATGCAAATCATTTTACTTGGGACTAATACTGGAACCAAATTCGTTTGTATTTCAGAGAGTTTGTAATGTTACTATAGAGAACTGTACACATGTATCAGATATATTTTGTTAAGTATGCTTCTTCAAATTATTCAGTAGGATGAGTTTTATATTGTATGTATGAGATAAATCTTTATGAGTGCTAGGAAATGAGTTATTCTGCACTTACTTTTTTACTAGAGAGATAAGAAAAGAAAAAATCCTTACCATTATTTTTATTTTAAAAGTGTCTTACTCCTGCCCCTCCCTCCCAGCTGTTTAATAAACACAGGCTGCATTTTCTGCTGCAAAAAAATATTCATTTGTGGTCTGAACTAGATGTACCAACTGCTCTAATTATGCAAAATGGCACATGATAGCAAAGAGTGATTTTATGCAGGTGCAGTTATTAAGATAAATGTAGTCATCTTTTACCTGCATAAAATAAAACTTTGGAAAAACAGTAAGGAAACCCAACATTATTCTATGTATTCTTTTTAGCTTCATGGCACACACTGTTCTTTGTACATGCATGGTTATAATGCTTTACTGAAGGAGATTAGGAAGGCACACTCACAAGTAAATGAATTTTGCTATTGCCCACCTATTTCCATAAAAATCACATCATGTAACATAATATCTGCAGTACAGCAAAGCACAAAACTATCAAAGTTAGGGAAGCAGATAAATTGAAAATGTGGCCTCAAGATTTTCAGGAGGAAAACACATCAAGTAACTCTTGCTGCAGTGTTACTCATCATGGTGTTTCAGTTTCTTAAAACTGCAGTCTGTACTGACTTGTGTTTATTATCACTTGTATATTTTCATCAAAGAAACCCAATATTAACACTTCAGGTGTAGACTCTTCTGTAAAGTCGCTTGAGGATTTCCACAGTCATTTAAGCTGAGATCCAGAAAACCTGGTTTTGGTGCTTGCACTTTACATTAAACATGCAAAAGTGCAGAGCACACCATAAATTCATATATTCAGCAAATTTCCTGTTCCCTAATCCCTTTCTCCCTGGTCAGTGAACACCTCCTTCTCATTCGTTAGCCCCACAGGTACACAGAATTTAGGTCAGTCACCAAACGGTATTATAAAGTTAAGGAGAATAAATATTCTCTGCTTATTCTTGTCCTCATGTGTATGTGATGAAAACCCTGATTTTTTACAGTGAGGTGGGCTATGCTGGGGGAGACACAGGCACGTTTTCAGCAGGCGTCCCTAAATGCAAACTTCAGTGCTAACAAACATAGTTATCAGTAGTGTAGGATCCTAAGTCCATTCACAGATTTTCAGAGTATCAGTTAGTTCTTCCTCTTGGTTTTACACTCCTCGGTATTCGTCTAGTTTCACATCATAAATTTGTAATTCTCATAAAGCTATTATAGAGAAAGGCCAGTGTTAAATAACGATGTTCTTTACGTTCACTTACTATTAACTCACCAAAGAAAACCAAACAAAATAACAAAACCAAAATAAAAATCTTATTAAATCTCCTGCTCTTTCTGTTCAGTGTGCTAATAAACCTGGAACCTCACGATTTTTCATCTGTTTCTGTTGAGACTTTCTTTTTCTCTAAATTAAAAATAGGCAAGTTATAGGCAAGTAGAAGAACAACAGCGCATTTTACAGTCACATTCCTTTTGGTCCTAGACCTGCTAAAACCTTCAAACTGCCCTCTGCTTGCTCCCATGCATAAAGCCTTGATGATTTAAATTAAAACAGAATGAGGATGGACTGGAAACACTTAAAATAATAAACTGAACGCAAGCAAAAAAATATATCTTTAAATCAATATAGGAAATGATACAGCTTAAAGAACCATCTTGCCTCTCTCACTCACTTGTTTGCTGTGTCCTGCTCTATGAGACGTGAATGTATCATGACTGTTATGCAAATAAAATATCTGGGATGGAGACTCCTGATGGAAATATGAGCAAACACATCTGTGAAAGGTGTTGCTATCCCAGAATGAGATCCCTGGATAAATGGGGCTTGCCTTCTGATTGAAAACTAAAAATCTTTAGGCCAGGTGCTAAGCAGCTGCAAATTGATCTGGCTCTATTAATATCAGTGAGGACTGAATAATGCCAGTTTACATCAACTAAGAACATTTAAAAAAACACATTTAAGACAAGTTTTTGGATCAGATGTGAGATCAGACAGTCAGATCCCTTTCAGGCAATGTTCTTCTGGCTTCCAAGTAGCAATAGCATCTTAAAATATCTGTTGTTAGCATGACTTGTATCAACTAATCTTAAAACACTAAAACATTTTAAAAGTTTCCTATTTAATTTCTAAGTACAGGGGAGCTTTCTGTGCTCACTGTTCAAAAAAACTGATTCACTTCATCAAGATTGAATTATTTTGCCATGGTAACAGCTTATTTTACACAATGGACAAAGTGGCTCTTGGATACATCTTTGCTCTGTCCAGAGGCTTCTGAAGCTTCTGAATAATTTCAAGTCTCGTACGGTCACAAGGATATTCTTAGAAAACAACCTCAAAAGTCCCATCTTAACAGTAAGTCTGTGGATGATGAACTTTGGAAGTGGGTGTCAAAAAGGATAGCAGTCTAGAGTCTAGTGGAAGAAAGCAGGGCAAGCAAACTCTGCACGGGAAGTACTGCTCTGCAGAAAGAACGTTCTGCCTACATTTGATACAATTAATCACTATTTCTCTGGCTTGGCAAGTAGGTTCAGATTATCTATAACTATATTATGAAGCATGCAGACATGTGGCAATGATTATGCGGTGACAATCTAAAGTCAGACAGTGCTAACATAACTACGTTACTGTTGTCACCATCCTTCTGGCTGAGCATCCACCTCTCAGTACTACCAAGTGTAAGCCTGTATTTTTAGCTGACTCCTCTATGTGCCTCTTGATCATCTATCTACACAGCGTTGCCTGTGTATACTTCTCTGTATTTTGACTTCTACTTCACTTCTGTCTGGTGTGATGACTCTTCCTATGATTTGTGAACCTGTCTGCTAGCATCTGTGAAAAATAGCCTAGAATATCAAGCTGATCATCACTATTTGTGAGATAAATGTTCTCTTCTCCACTGGGAAGTTGTTAAGCATCTAGAGATCAAAATGGTGCAATGACATTTGCAGACAAAACCGGCTGATTGTTTTCTTCCTCCTTTTCCCGAGGTCAATCTCTTTCCACTCTCCCTCCCTCCTTTACTTCCTCTGTTCTGTCCCTTGTATTGGTTGCAGACTTTTGTTACCTTTCTCATAATTATTTTGTATCTGGCCCCCAGCTGATGTATGAGGTACTACAGCTCATGTTTCTGCTGAGCAGATCCCATAAAGTAGATGTACAGAAATAAGCAGAACTAAAAATAAGTTATTTCTAATCAAATTGTTGAAGCCTTCACTTAAACCCAGGAAGCTTTATGGATTAACCCATTTGCTGTTAGCAGATATATATATAGTACAGGACATTGCAGCAGGTTCCCAAAATGTATCCTCTCTTGTGAAGTTAGGTCTTTCCCCAGTGTTAACAAGGCTGGCTGCAGTTCCAGACTGAACAGGGTAGGAACCACCACTGTCCCCACACTCCCACACTGTGTGAATTAAAGCACTGGGCAGTTACAATGGGGGCAAAAGCACTGTAATCTGTCCTCTTACTCCCTTCCTCTGTCTGACTATTTCCTATCCTGGTAAATCATCTCCTGTGATCGAGCCTGGGCAACATTCTCATCATTATCCCATCTTTAGTCAAAATGATTTTTCTAAGTAAAGGTATTCAAGTTTCTCTAGATGATCAAGCACTACACATAGGCCAAGGGGCACATTCAACTCATGCTTTTAGTGTAGTCCTTCACACAGCTGTAGCCTCACCAAAAATCGTTGCACCTAAATTCAGAGGTGGTTTGAGCCTGGGCTAGTTTGTACAGCTACAAGACTCAATTTAGGTACAAAAGTGCTGTAAATCTACTTTGCATAGATGCAACTCCATCAGCCCCATGACAGTCACTTATACCAGCTGCTCAAAATGAGCCAGCACAGGGGTCTGCAGCTCTCAGAAGGCCAGGAAAGGTTCCCACAGAGTACAGGTCTGACCCCAAATCACAGATCTGTTTATTTCATGACGCAACTCAGGCTGCCCTTAGCTCAACAATGGTTTAGTTAAGGACTGCAGATCTAGCATAGCACTCAAAAATTAACGATACCCCTCACCTCTGGAGTTTGCCATTTTTGTTAATCAGGACCTTAAAAATAATTACTGACCAGAGAGTTAATTAAGTAATTCCCTTTAGCCTCATACCATCCGCACCTGCTCTTTGTGAACACGTAGTCTGCTTTTCCTGCATCTTTGTTGTTAGGATCTTTCTTAAGTCCATATCCTTATTTCTGTCAAAATCCAGTCAGAAAAGTCCGTAATTTGCAAGTTTCCAGTGACTTGGTCCCTTCATTTATTTATTTACCTCTGCCTTGCCCAAAAGGTTTGTGGAAACTTTTCTTGTTTTCTAGCTGCATCCTACTTCTCCCTGTCAACCTAAATTAATTGCCCACATACCTTGAGGCCATTTCTGATACAGGCCTTCCACTACGTCAGCTATCAGAGCATGGCTACATGATGACCCCTGCATTCTCCTTAGTGTTGTGTTTTGCAGTAAATCATGCTCAATTACACATCAGTCACGGGCTTCCCCCCTTCATTCCACACCCACAGAGTATGGTATATCATTCCATTAATTCAAATTGTCTGTGTTTTCAATGGAAGATGAGTGAGATGTATGTTACTGTACTATCCAACATCTGCTGGTGTGTACACCTCTATATTGCTGTGCTCTCTCATACCTTTCAGGAAATTGCCTTTGTGACTCTTCCTTCACTTCTCACAGCATACTGTCAGCAGAGGCCAGTACCTGGCTTCCTTGCTACTGCCCTTTTTGGTGCAGTACATCTTGTCCCCTTTCCCAAGGAACAAAGCAGGTTACTTTCTGATGGGATGCCTGCTTCCTTTGTCCTACAGAAAGAACAATTGGGTTGCTCCTGAACCTAGGTTTCCCATGCTGGCTCATGAAAAAACATTTCCATGACTTCTTTATTTCTTCTACTGCCATCAAAGGCTGATCCTTAGAGCTTTTCCCCCCCTCTATTTTTTTTTTTGTTCTGCCAAGTCAAACTGCACTTGAGAGTAACCATGCTCATCTGTTTCAGATGGAGATTATTTTACATTTACAAGACACGAACCCATCGGAGTGTGTGGACAGATCATCCCTGTGAGTATCTCTACTAGCACTTTCTATTTATTTTCATTTGAACCAGCTCTCTTTAAAGACACATAAAACATGGTCCTCTGCTATGTGTGTTTTCCATTACGAAAAAAGCTGAGCTCATATTGTTGACATATCTTTAACAGCCTCCCTGCAAATGCTTATTTGAACATGCTAATAGGGTTTAGGCTCTGTTATTAGGAGCTAAGTTCTCAAGTCATAGAATTCTCATGATTAAAACAAGCAAAGCAAAACACAGTGTTAATATGCTGTCAGTGGTTATGGATGTTCACACAACTTATGGAAAATTGATGCTTTGCTGTGGTAGTCTTTTTATTTATTTAGTTTTTACTGTGATTTAACAGGCTCCTCAGTTCCTGGGAGAATGTAATGCATTTTAATTCCATTCTTTCCTACTATTTCTTTTACACAGAGGAGAAAAGGAAACTCTAGGAGACATATCATTGCAATTAACATTGTGTAGCTAATAAAAGATATGCAATATTTGTTTTATTTGTTACAAGAGAGACACACAGCATTTCATCAAATTAATACTCCCCTTATACCCCACTGCACATCCCTACTATACTCTTGCTGAACACTGCATAGGAATTACAGCAAAAAGTTAACTTTTTCAGAAGAACCAGTTAACCAGCTTTGGCAGAAATTTCAATGGGAGGCTCACATATAGCTATTAAAATATTGTGTGGAAAGTTTTTTCCTTGACAAAGCACTGGGGAACTAATCAGGACATTCCCTGAAGTTTTTATTGATCTTATTTTTTTTATTTTTTTCATCTTAACCACCAAGCCACTAAACAGCAACATGCAGCAATTCCATTAAAAGAGGAACATCCAGAAAAGATTACTTTAGCACTGTTAAGCCCTTTTATTCTTATTTATGTTTGTTGTTATTTCATGTCTTTGTTAAGGGGTGGCTATTGTGTTTGGCACTCCATAGAAACACAGAGAAACATGCAAACAAGCTCAGAGAGTCTATGGCTACACCACGCTGCAAACACCTACACACTCTCCTAACTTGACTAGCAGTAGGTCCTTATGCTGAATGATTCCATGGCTCTGTCCCCATTCTTCAGCCACACAGACGAGCATTTGCAAAATGACAACTCCAACATCTAGCCTCAAAGTTGCTGGAAATCTCTTAGGCTTGGCTCATTGAGATTAACTGAAAGCTCCTGAAGAAACTTGGCCACGAGCTGAAGATCATGCCAAACGCAGGATTTATTTGGTTTAGATTTGTAAAACTCTTTGTTCAAGGTACCCAGCCATCTACCATACTTGTTCATTCTTCCCCCAAAGTTTGTCCTTCAGAACTTTAACATGGTTGTCATACACATCTATTCTAACACTGCTGCTAATCTGTTACATATTTCCTCCACAGCTACCAGTCAGAGTACAGCCCCTGGGCTGCTGCATGCACTTACCCATTACACTAGCAAATATGTTATTACAAAAATAAAGTTAAACAACAAGCCTAACACTGAACTCCTCATCCTCTTTCACATCGTAGCTTCCATCAAAACATGTGCTCTTTGGCAGCTTTGTAGCATAAACAGGGCTATATACTACCCTATAAAACTCCTCAGAGCTCTCCTTGCAATACCATTAGAAGTGCAGGCTGTCAGCACACTGTTGGCCATATAGCTCCCCTCCCAGGTTTATATACTGGAGATGGAATTAAAACATCACTTTGTCTCCGGAGTTTATAAACAACTGAGGGAGTAAAAAATTGGGTGTTCCGTGAAGGAAAGACAGTTGTGTATTTTTTCAAGCTAGCCAGGGGCTAGAGAGATGTCTGTGAGAGTGGCAGCTGATATGCATCAGGCAATAACATGTTCTGGCCAGTGAATGACTCTTTGTGACAAATGTTTTCTATTTTCTTTCCAAAGAAGATTATTATAAGCATTTAGAGGAGTGATTGTGCAAATGCAGTTATTTTTATTACTCTGACATTTCCACTGAAATTAGTGGGACAACCCACTCAACCTGCTAGGATCAGACCTTGCTGCAGAACTTATCTTTATCCACAACTGGTTTGTGCATCAAACTAATATAATTCTCAACCTCTTATGCTGTAGTTAAATGAAGTTGAAATTAATGATGACACAACATTTTATTTCAGCAAAGTGTTTCTCAGCGTGTGTTTTACTGTTCTTCTATATAAGTTGCTCAGTAAGAAATTTTCAAGGAAATGAAATGCTTTGACCAAGCATGAACATTTATGGTGTTTTTATTGTAATCCTGTCAATTAAGGATTATATAATTTTGAGTATAAATTTTATGTCTTAAGATATATTCAGGGATATTTCCAAGTGTATCAAAAGCAAGAACTATTTGTCACTGGGAAATTAAAATTGTAAAACAGTAAACAAAATGAAAAGTTGTGACTAAAAAAATTAACAGATAACAGAAGATTCTTTTATGAAGACTCTGGGTGAGGGCTGTATTTCTTTGATCAGGAGAGAAAGAACTAAAAGGTCACTGTTGTTGCTTTCTTAATAACAGTAATTAAAAGACAAAAATCCTTGCTTTGTGCTGGGTAAGATTTATGTGGAGCATCAGCCTGAGAAATAAGTGAGGTAGCAGCTTGACATCTTGAAAACAAAACACCACTATCAACTATCAACTTTTATTTTTTCCTACAGTGGAACTTCCCCCTGCTGATGTTTGCATGGAAGATTGCTCCAGCTCTGTGCTGTGGCAATACAGTAGTTATTAAACCAGCAGAACAAACACCACTCAGCGCTCTCTATATGGGAGCCCTCATCAAGGAGGTAAGAGTAATTGACAGGAATAATGTCTCTGTCTCTTCTTATGGGGACGGAGCTACCAGCACATGCGTGCACTGTCAGTTTTCATAAATCATGCTTCCCTTCATTCATTCCTATATTGACAGGCTGGCTTTCCACCAGGAGTCGTCAATATTTTGCCAGGATTTGGTCCAATTGTTGGTGCAGCCATTGCATCTCACGTTGGCATTGATAAAATTGCTTTTACTGGATCCACCGAGGTAAGAGGATTTACAGATATGCTACTGTAAAATCTGAGTAAGTACTTAGGGAGATAATATTAAGTCCTTGTGCTACATTTCTCACTGTCACCGAGTAAAAGAGCTACATCTGAATAACAGTGCTCTGTCCTTCCCAGCTAAACTTAAGTACTGCAGTACTTCCAAAGCAGAAATGGCTCCTTTCCTTCGGACCCTGCTGTGCTCAGCACCTCAGCACAGGAGATATGCCTGGAAAAATATTGCTGGGATTTCCTGTGGGCTTAGGAGGATGTGAATCACATGCAAGTAGGCAGAACATTCCATGTATATCACAGCACATATAAATGCTGCTTTAGCATCCATAATTTGTGTATCTTGGCATACTTGGGGAAAGGGGGCAAACTGGGGCAAATGTACTTCAACTTTGATGCTGCATTCAAGTATGTTCAGGATGAGGTCTAATAAGGAAGGAGTGCAGGGAGAAAAGGAGATTGTCCAAGGTATGTTCCAAAAATGACAGAAAGAATCTGGCCAGAAGATGAAGGAGTCATTTGTCTCCTGGATGCTAAAATGACTTACTATGAGACTATGATGCAGATGTTACAGAGGAGGTTCAGTCTGAAGGTGAAGGCTGTAATCTACAGAAAGAGTAACAAATCCCTCAAAACTCAGATCGTGTCTTGCTCACAAATATGTGCAAAGTCAGTTGTTATCAGGGTTGGGGTGGGGATGATAGAGGTACTCCAGGCTGAAGCCACAGGAGAATGGGCCTTATCTCAACGTCTGAAGGCAGACAGAAAGGAATCTCAGTGGGAGTTTCAGGGCTGGTTATATTTAGAGAGTGCTAAACCCAGCCCTTTTCAATTCAAAATCTGACAAACTATTGTATGGAGGGAGCTAAACCCCAGGGAGCCTGTCTCTCTTTGATATGTTTGAGTCCCACTCGTGGCACTGGGAGGCTTTATGCATGCAAGGGATCCTGCTCTTCACAGTGAGTCAATTTGTTTTTGATTTGAGCCGATAAATTCACTGACCAAGCAGCCCTAGCAGATACGTGTGGCTATCTCCCTGGTGGGCCCAGGACTTGCAGAGATCAGCTCAATTCTTTCAAATAAATTATTCTGGTGGAATTATCCTGCAATTGAGTTTGGAAGTCACCATACATGAGCATAAATTACCAGTAAAATATAGCTTCAGATGTATGTCTAATTTGCATCCGTGCACAGTTGGTTTGCAATTACTAAACGGCTATACATGATTTTTTTATGGCAATTTTAAATTATAATACACACAGGTTACATTCTAAGTCAATAGTAACATCAGATTATTCTGTGGAATTACTGTAGAAATTACATCTTCTGTAACCAATTTATATTAGCATCCTGGAATACTGAAAATTTTAATATGAGCTGATTACCCCCCCCCAAATTAAGTTGAAACAATTGTTTTCATAAAGATATGTGGTCTCTGTTTAAGATAAGTATTCTATTATACAGGATGTTGCACTGTTTGGAGGAGGAAAAATACAGATGGGTTAGGTTTCAAAGTTGTCTTTTGTAGCCAAAATAAATTTTTACTGTAGTTCCAGACAGCTTTAGTTTTAATAGGCGTTTAAACTCAAAAGCTGTGGGTTTTATACTAACTCAGTGCCTACCTTTAAAAGCCTTACTAATAGGAAGTGAAAAGCATTACAGAGATGAAAAAGCAATTCTCTAAGAACCTAAAGCAGGAACAGATGGAAGGTTTTAATGCAGAGTTAGTGTAAACTATTCCATATTGTTTCTGATTTCCTGTAACACTGAATTTTTGTAACAACGAGTCAATATTGTAACATTTTAAACACAGCGCTGTGACATGAGCTGTACTATAGAGTCGTTGACTTCTCCAAATATATTTCAATTTCTAATGAAATAATAATGGAAATATTTTGTCTCTCTGGTCTTGTCTGAGACATGTCAACTGTGCACTCCAGTGCTGTGGATTTCCCATAGACATCAGATATATAAATGCCACAATATTAACTTCCATTCCCCCCTTGCTGCAGCCAGGTGTTACTTAAGGCACTCAGTACTTCCAGCCTGAGCAAGTTAATGATAAAACCTATTAGTACAGAAGCAAAGATCTTCAACTTTAGATGTCTGACTGACAGATTTTTCTCAAATTTTCACTATGAGGTTCTTTTGGGAAAAAAAAAACCCACAAATTCTTTAGCTTGCAGTACATACTTACGGCTAATGAAAATTCTTCATTTGCCTGTAAAAATCACACAAAAAACCAGGCTATTATTATCAATTTCCTGCAAAGTTTTTTTAAAGGAAGACAATATGTTGCTCTTCCTACAATAAACCTAATGCTAATGTTTTCAAAAATTTGTAGAACCAAATCCATAGAAATATGAGCCAATAGGCCAAGTTCATGACCTTAACTCAATAAAGCTTGACATAGCCACACCAAAGATCCATCCAGCCTATCACCTTATCTTGCAACATGACCAGTAACAGATGCTTACAGAAGAAGAGTGAATGTGTAGAGCGATCCTTTCCTTGCTGTAGCCTTGCAGATTGTGGTAATCAACAACTTAAAGACTTCCTGAGCCCAAAGGTGCATGTGGACCATGGTATTTAATAGCAACCGACAGCCTTGTCATCCTTAGTCCAGTACCTCTTGAAACTTCTGACTATTGTGAGGCCTCAAACCCACACCTATGCAATGACAACACAGAAATTACTTCTAATTTATAACACTGATTTCTAATTTATGATGCTGGTCCAGTTAGCACTCTATTTCTTTTCTGTTTCTTAGAGTCTCTAGTGATTGGAAAAAAAAGTTTTAAGAACTACTACTTGCTTTTCACACACTCCCCTCCCAAATAATATGTGAAAAATCATAAAGAGCTCTTTCTCTGTGGTACTGTCACTGATTCTACCCCATTCCCTCTTGCCTCCTGACCCCTCCTTTTGTAGGTTAGCTCACACACATTAAAAGAGCAGTTTGCCAACTCTTTCATCCCATAGCCTCCCTGCTTCTTGAGAAACACTGTCCCATGGATCACCTCCTCTCTCAGCCCCCCAGTGCCCAGCACTCAAAATTCTTCCCTCTACAGCTCACTAGGAAGGGTTCTGCAAGCTGCCCAGCGGGCTGTGACTTTCACTTTGCCAAATGAAAGAAAATCATACTGAGTATGAAAGCAAGCCTAAAAATATAGTGCCTTCTTAGATTCCAGCAGCTTTCTTGGCTTCTCTGCTTGCTTTGGTTCATACTCTTCAGCAGCTTCTTTGGTATGGGCATTTTAACAAAAGTGTTTATATTGACCGTGTTGTTTTTAGTGAACCAGGGCTAATCCATGATCCTCCTTAATTACAGCGATCTCCTCTCAGGCTTCACTGACACATTTTTTCCTCATCTTCCACAATCAAATGAAACTTAAACTGCCAAAACCAATCTTTCTTCCAGATAATCTAACCATGTCAACACTTGCTCCTCCTCCTTTCCTAACTTCTCTTGAAAGCTCACAATCAATTTAAATATCTCATTACATCTTACTGTATTTCTCCTTGATCTTTCTAGTCCCTAGCTGTAGGGTGGAACTCTCACTCACCAGGACCTTGGGAGTGATTCTGTCAACCTCAGCTATCTCCCGCAATATACCAGTTCTTCACTTTTACATGGCTTTCCCTTTTACTTTGCCTCCCTTTGCCTCAGCTTCTTCACTGTATTCCTGTCTATTTGAGGACAACAAATAGCAACAATTTAATTAAAATAAAATTCAGTCATTCATATTTTCTGAGCTTAAGACAGATCCAAGCTCAGGATGCGTGGCTTACTCATGTGCTGTTGGGCTGCAGAGCTCCGAAGTACAGGAGAGGTTAAACAAGTATCTTCTCTTCCCCAATTAAATGAACACTGGACCTTAATTATTTCCAACACAAGTGCTGATGAGGGGACAAGTTTTACACACATCAGAAATGCAGAGAAGTTCTTACATATTACCTTCTTTTCTTCTGAAAGAACTTTTGCTAAGGAGAAAGGGTGATAGGCTTTCAAGCAGCAGAGAAAAGCAGCCATCAGAAGCTGCATTACTCTTTATTTGGCTTTATTCCCACTCAAATTTGTAAATTCAATTAGAAGCTTTGCAAATACAGCCATTCTGACTGCTGTGTCTGTATAAGTGCGCTCCATTTGAATGGGAGCTGCACACCGCTAAGCTCCTGGTGCACTTGGAATAGTTGGGTACAGTATGTTCTGACTTAAGATTAGAGACTGTTATGGAAAGAAAGAAGTTATACATTTAAAAACCTGTATTTATTTAAAGCACTGGCTGGCTTAAAATTTGTATTTTTGGTTGTTGTAAAAGTTTAATGAGTTCTAATAACTTCTGTTCAAAAACAAATGTGTTACCTCCAAATCGGAGTGTTACAATCTCTCTAGTTGTTAAACACTCTCAAGATGAGAATTATAGATAGCACACAAAGCATTTGAAGCCCTGGCCAACAAGAAATGTATTCAAAGTGCCTGGTTTCCACTTTGTTCAAACTATGACCCATTAAAACAGACAGAATAAAGCAGACAGATTAAAGACAGGATTCAAGTCTGTGCTCATGCACTTCTGTAGAGTAACCCAAATAAATATCCAACAAATTGGTTTGGATGCCTGTGTAAACAAAAGGTCTATAAACAACTGCAATAAACCTCAGCAAAGAGTCTGCATTTTGCTTGGCAGAATGTTTTCTTTATGCACTTAGATTAACAAACCATGATCTCATCATTAGTCAACAAGATACTAGAGAAACCATCAAAGCAAACTACAGGAGAGTTGAGATTGATTCATGCCAAACAAATGTTTGTAGCTAACAGCTGTATTACCACTGATTCTAATTTACTCAGCAGGATTCTCCTTTCATTTCCGAAGTGAGATGAATGTCACAATGCATGATGTAGGCAAAATGCCTTCCTACTGCACAAGCACTGACTTGTGTCAGCTTTACTGGATCACAAGGTCTCTTGCTGGTTTTGGATATCGTCAAGAATGACATTCTGGCATTTTCTACTTTAGTAACAAGAATCCTAAAAGTTGTTTGACCTGTTCTGAGAAGTCCCTTAGCTTACCATGCTACACAGATGCCCTGATCAATATAAGGAGGGTTTAGGGAGGCTACATTCATTCCTGCTTCTGCTGAATGTTCTTGATTGTATCTTGGAGAGCTTGTGTCTCCTGAATGAAAAGTAGTTGTTTCTCTTTCCCTTCCTTGGTGCTTTTGGTACAACTTAGGGAGCTGTCTTCGAATAACTGTTGTGCCTATAAAAGATACATGTCAAAAGGATCCACCTTCTTAAAACTGCAACAAATTGTCAGGGCTGTTACACCACTCTAAGCCAAAGAGAGTTTAGCCATGGACTTCCACAGGGCCAAATTTTAATCTAAGGAACAAATGAGACATTTGTAGTTTAGGATTCTCTCCAGCAACTTCTGTTTGGGATTACCTTTTTTACTTCTGTTGCAGTAGTCACGATGCTTTTTTCAGGGCTGCTTCTTACACGAGGCATTGCACAGTCAAATAAAGCTGCTCTTCTTGTCCATATTTGAAAATTCACTTGTCCTTGATCGACATACACCCTGTATATACCATCCGGTCCTAAAACGTTTCTCAGAAAGATTTTGTGCACAACCTGGCATTTACCAAAAATCAGACAAAGTAAGCAGCAGCATGGGTTTGAAGGTGTTGCCAAAGCACTGACATCAAGTGCCTCGAGAGCTGGAGAGAGAAAACTGCAATTGCAGAAATCAGAAATCTTCTTCCTGATCATACCATCTCCCCCAAACTTAATTAATCTCTTGTAACTTAAAACACTTTTTGTCCTTCAGATATTCTCTCAATATCCCAAGAAAGGTGTAACAGATGGGCAGCCTAAGTAACTGAAGATGCATGTCTCCTCTGTCAATTTTGTGTTGTTCTTGGAATCTTTTACTCGACATAGCTTTCTGTGCAGTCTTACCTTCACAGTCTTGTCTGTGGCAGCATGCAAGAAAGTTGCCTGCTGTTCAGGGAGACCACTGTTCCCCTGCAGTCAGGTGTTTCCTAATGACTTAATGTGTATTTGCAATCAAAGGAAGATTCAGAGCAGAGGAGAAGCCAGACGTCCTGATGGAGCTGTAGAGGAAGTATCACAAACCTTGGAGGTTTGTTTTAAACTCATGAGACTTCCAGTGCTTTAATAGCAACAGGCAAACCCACCTGTACCATTTAGAAACATTGATTTCTGTCTGAGAACATGGAAGGACATGGACTTTTTTTCTGCACAAAGTATTTTAAAGGTGACTGCATAAGCCTCCTCTTGAAAGAGACATTAAACTTCCAAACACAGAAGGCAGAAATAAGGAACAATAAAATGTTTTACATCATGATACATTCTCAATGCCTAACGTCATAAAGTTCACAGTCCAGAATCAGACCCTTCCAGGACTGTTCTTTAAATAGCTTTTTTGCACGGGGGTGCCGCAAAAATGCTTCTTTAATCTTTTGTTGTTGTTGTTGTTGTTATGAATAACAAATTGTTTTCTGAGACTGTCCAAATTACATCTGACTCACCCTCCAGGCAGCTTACAAGGTTATGGCACTTCACAAACTATCCTGGGATACTCCTGATATCAATCTTAAAGCCTTTTCAAAACAAGGATGGGGAGTCAGGGCTTTCTCTGCCAACATTCCTGCTGAATAATCACACAGCTCCATTATCTGTGGAGGAGTCCTCTTCCAGTGTTCGCTCACAAGGCTGCACTGCCTACTGAGAGCTCACGGATATAGCTGAGAGACACCACGGGAAGCATGTACTGAAAGACCATACAGATTGCAACACTATCAGTTATCCCTTTCATGCTGTCTTTCTCTATAAAGAGAGAGTCACTCACAAAAGGCTGCCTTTGTCACTAAATAATGACAGTGCTGGTGCCTTCCCTAATACTTTTCTCAACCTGTAAGTGCATAGGGCATAATAGGAGCACAGTGAACAAAAACTTTGAGCAGCATGAGCCCTACCATCCTGATGTTTAACTGATTTCTAATGGGAAGGACATAGGGAAGCTGCCCGTTACATTTACACTTGGAAACTTGACAACCACCTCCCCGTATTAACAGTTCTCTGGGCGATACTTTTCCAGATTAAGACCATTGCCTCCAAGCCCTTTGGACTTCAATATTTGCTGGATACATAATATTGGGATTTGCATATTTACCACTCACTTGTTTGCATAGAATCCTGTCAAAATCCTTTACTTACAAGTGGTAGAATGGAAGGCTGGGAGATGGTGAGCTGGACAGATTGCTCTATCTTCCCTGGTTTGTTCTGCTCTTCATGAGTTTTTGATGGGAAATAGGTGGTGGTTTTTCTTTAAAAGAGAGAGGTTCAAGGCAGTGAGGGTGTGAATGGCATTGGCTGGCACTGGCTATAAACACAGTGCTCTCACTCATTTCCAGTGTACATTTTCAGCACAGTTTGAGAGATTGGAATTTCCAGATGACGTGCTCTATGTATGTGGAGGAGGTGGAGGGCAGAAAGGCTCTTTCTTTTTCATGTTCACTTCTGGCTGTCAGTCAAACATAGCAATAAAATCAGCTCCAATTAAGGGGATATGCGAGGAATTTCATGATAATGTCAACACTCCATTCCATCAATACAGAGGTAAAGAAAAGAAGCTAATTTAAATTTATTTTTTTTTAAGAAATAACCTCAGTCACACTCTCCTGTGATACCACCAGATAAACAGTTAATCACAAAGGTACATGAAGTGGTTGACAATTCCTTCATTATCCTGTGGGGTTTTTGCTTTGTTTTTTCTGTGGGGGCCCTGGTTTCTGTTTCATTTGCTTTCTGATTACTCCAGTGCTGACTTAACTTTCTCCAGCAGACTGCCTTCAGTTCTCTAAGAGGTTCAGCTTCTCATCCATTAACCCCTTACTGCAAGGAATCTCACTCACCTGACCTTAGAAACAGAAAACAGCTAGAGATACCAGAGTATAGAGAAACAGAGTATATAAAGAATATAGAGAAAATATACAGAGAATACAGAGAAAAATGTCCAGCTGTGGACTCACTCCCACCTCACTTCACATCTAACTTTCTGCGTGACTGTAAAACATGTCTCAGTTAAAAGAAAGCTCTTATCAAGGTTTTCAAGATTAAACAGATACTTTTAATCCTGTGTTTTACCACATAGGGGCCTAAATCTACCTGTGATTACTACCTTAGCTGCAAAATAGGCATAATTACACCGCAACAGTATAAAATCCGA
Organism: Tapera naevia; assembly: GCA_033556795.1. Taxonomy (NCBI): domain Eukaryota; kingdom Metazoa; phylum Chordata; class Aves; order Cuculiformes; family Neomorphidae; genus Tapera; species Tapera naevia. Next base: position 2,075,181 of record JAUMJJ010000353.1, read on the forward strand.
TCTATTTTGGATTCATTGATCAAAGAAGGGGAGAATTTCCAGGCAGTATAGCTGCCTTTCCAAATGTACTGATGTGGAAACATGTCAGCTCTGCAGTTGTAAGATTGCTACTCCATGTTCCTTGGTGAGATCTACAATTTGGGTCCGCTCCAGCTGATCCCACAACCTACAAAACCTCCTCAACTCCTGTGAAGACTGTGGTGCAGCTGAGGGTCAGGTCTGGGATGCTGTTTTGTAGTTTCTTGCTCTACTTGGTATTCTGCTGTGTGGTGTTAATCCTGCAGAAAAGGCTGATGATTTCATCAGAATTTGACATATTCTGGATTATGATTTCACGGTCAAATTACTTAAACCTTTGGGCATTGAAAACTGCATTTTGAGGAGAACAGATGCTCTCCTACAAACAGGCTGGCTTGCAGTTTAGTAACTGTAAGTAGCAAGCTAAAAGCAGTGATCATCGGGGTAACTAACACCTGGACTATATAAAGAAGTATGATAGCAGTTATTATTAATGAACAGTAAAAATCTTAATATATACTCAGATACCAGTTCTATTTTTCTCCCACTAAACATTATATAACTAAACCTCCCAATAATAGTAGTTAAAACCTTATGAACATGCCACTAGTTCGGATGGAAGTAATTATAGTTAAACCAATTTCAGATTTTTGATTCAGCCCTCCAAAAACACCCTAAATTAAGGCCCAAGGCATTTTAGCACAGATAGAAATGGGTCAAGGGTACAAACACTTTGTGCTCTGCCTTATTCTCTCCCCGTTTCTAGAAAGAAAACTAGAAAGCTGTCCATTGCTGATGAGAATCTCCTTGGATTGAAGAACCTGCTGAATTATTTAAAGCTCTGTTCCAGTGATAGACAACATTGGCTGCTAAAGTGAGCTGTATGACTACATTCCCTGTAAAATGTGTCTCCATTTCCTTTCAGGTTGGGAAGCTGATCCAAGAAGCAGCTGGACGGAGTAATTTGAAGAGAGTTACACTGGAGCTGGGTGGGAAAAGCCCAAACATTATTTTTGCAGATGCTGATTGTAAGTCAGCACTTCCATATTTCTCTTAAAAACACGTCTTTGTGGTTTTTTTTTTTTCATTTTTAAGGTAAATCTTTTGTACAAAGTGAAATAGACCAATATAACTGTATCTAATTGCACTTTTTAATCTTACAGAAGCAGTCTAAGGTGCAATTTATATTTATAAAAACACAACATTTGAACCCACAGATTCACAGACAACAAGAAAGCAGAAAAAAATTATACAAGCATACAGAAACGGTGCTATTCAGTCATGGTCCCATAGACACTTGTCATCCTAAACTCTGTAGCAAGGTGGTTTATTGCTTTAAATCTGGAAATTGTGTTATTTTTTTGCTTCACAGCAATGATAAAAAGGGAGAGCTTTAATTTACACTTGATTTGCTAATCTAGTCAGTGCAGTATTCCTTTGTTAATCTGTTTTGATAGTAGCTATAAATGGAAATTATTCCATTTTTTAAATTTTCACAATTGAAGAATTGTGTACTGAAATATCCTCATTGCCACTGTCAGTAGGGAACTGAAGATTTTGGCAGCTGCATGATGTTGTGCAGCTGAGATTTTTGGCACCTGAGAAGGTACAGGACAGTTGTTTAGGATAGGATAAAAACACAAACTGGAAGTTTCTGCTTAAATGTTCAGCAATTAAATAGTTAAAAATGTTGGTGCCTAAATTGTCTGCAGAAGGGTTTGAAGTTAACACCCCACTAAGATGGATGGGACAGTTCACACCTTGCTTTGAGCTATTGTTTCAGGCTGTGTGCAGGCACACTGTACCCAATGCATTTTCTGAGAACTTTGTAACTCAAATAGACAAACAAGGATTTGATCTTTTAATTTATAAGGGGAAGTGAATAGAAGAATCATTCTGAATAGTATGAATTACAAGAGTTGGTTACAATCCTGTATTCGTTTTCAAAACTTACCAAAGTCTACAAGACTGGAGAAAGCTTGAGAACTTTCAGCAACTTTTCTACATACAAATGTTTTACCAAGTTGGGGGTCTAAATTACAGCCACAATCATCCTGGGAAGCTAAAAAGGCTCCTGTCAACTGGAGCCAGTTGCAGATGTTACAGCCTTCTACCCCAGTTACTCATCTCCATCTCAGACCAGAAATTGCCACATCTCAAATGTCCCTATTTTACTAACCCAGACTGGATTACCTGAACGCTTTTAGTACGTTAAGGTATGCTCGTGGCAGGCCTGTGTTATGGCCTTTCACAAGGGAAAGACATACATTCCTAGCTGCCACACTGAGCTGCAGTTTATCCGTGGCTTGCTGTACCTGCCAAATAAGGTTGAGGACATGGGGGGAAGCTGCAGGTGACTAGGGGATAACAGGGCACAGAAGAGAGCACAGTCTTCTTCAGGACTGTCTATTCCACAGTATTTCATACTAAAGCTCTCTGTTTTCTCCATAATTACAGCCACCAGCACTTGACCTGAGATTCAGACTTCAAAGCTCTGATTTTTTAAGAGCAGCAGATAATTTGCTCACCATTCCAAAGGAGATGTTTGAGGAACACTGTGTGCCAAAATTTAGCAGAAAGCATGAGGAAGCTGTTGAAGGGTTAGTGCACCAAAAAAAAAAACCACAGAGAAGAATAGTTAGAGCCCCTCATGGTGAAAAACTGTGCTGACAATAAAGGAAGAAATATCAGTTATTCAGTTCTGTCCACTGGTGTTTTCAATCTCCATGGAACTGCCTGGGAAAATTTGAATTTGGTCCAGGGAACACCTTATATAATTTTTTCCCAAGACCACACTGAGGGCAGAATAAGACATCACTGTAAAATGGGAATGTCTAGCATATGCTGAAAGTAAAGCATTGTTGCTTTTTTAATTCCATAGATGATTACACTTCAAGAAAGGTTCCAAAGCGCTACAGGTGATAACAGAAGAATTACAGTGCTGTAGGGCATCATTGTTTAAAGACTAATTCAATATTCTTGTCTAGTCAGCTATTACACCAAATGGGAGAGTTTAGCTCAATGTCTAAATATGATTCGATCCTCTCTCCTGCTTGGATAGTGGATGTGTTAGTTGTACCTCCAAGGAAGGCAGAGTAGAAATCAAGGGCTGATTGTTTTATAATTGACCTGTATTTTTAAAGCCTTACCTGGTCACCTGTATAGGCCAAGACAATGTTTCTGTCTTGCAGAAAAATAATGTGTCTTTTTGGGAAGGACAGGTCTTGCCATTATGAAAGTCAAATTCAAGTACTTGTTTGGCTGTAATTCTGACATATGCAGTATTAAACCAAGTACAAACTCGGGATCACAGACAAATTTCTCTCTCCTCTACTGACCCCAGTCAGACAGACTTCTATAATGTGGGGCACAATTCGCTTCCTAGGGTCTCTTAAAAAGTTTTAGTTGATAAATTATACGTTGCTGGCATATGAGACATTGGTGAAGTTCTGGCATACCCTACTCCTACAAACTGCTAAAGCACTGTTTTGATTTAATTTTTTGCAGTGGGATATTAAGTCATGTTTTGTGGCTTGTGTCACAAAGTGGCATGTGGAATGTATTACCTATGGATCCTTCTTTAGTCAGACAATGCCTGAAGTGGTCCCTTGCAAGCTGGCGTTTCTGAAACAGTTGTACTGCTCCTGTCATAATACCTCTTCAGTATGGCTGTGCCCAAGGTGGAATAAATGGGGAAAACATCAACTTCAGATATGTTTAAAACCTCCATATTTTCACAGGGATTATGACACAAAATTAAATGAGTCGCCTTCATTTAAGACCTGACACAACAGTAGTATGCATTGATTTGGTCAGTGTTTTGTTATTAATCAAATCCTACCTCTCCTTTGAAGTCTTGGTAACGTGGCACTGTGTAATACATGTGACACTGTTACAGTAGCAGATGTATCTGTGATGTTTCAGAGCAATACATGCTGTCTTGTTTTTTCAGTGGACTATGCTGTGGAACAAGCTCACCAAGGCGTCTTCTTCAATCAAGGTCAATGCTGCACTGCAGGCTCACGGATTTATGTGGAAGAATCAATCTATGAAGAGTTTGTCAGAAGAAGCGTAGAACGTGCAAAGAGGAGAGTTGTGGGGAGCCCTTTTGATCCAACTACAGAACAAGGTCCACAGGTAAAGTAAGAGTGCTTCAGCTCTAGAGACCAGAAGGTGCCTGGAAGCATTTTAAAGTCTTCTACGATAGAGGTCAGTCAGTGGGTTCTCATTCACAGTCCAGGGTAGCTGACATCATATATGTTTTAAAGATTAATATTCTAAAGTAGATAATCTGCACAGGTCAGAGGTGTTTCTTGTTAAGTAAAAATTCTCATGTTTAATAACAATAAGTTTGCCTCCCAGCTTTAACAGCAAGATTCTGATCTTCATCCCTAAAGACACAGCAGTAAACTGTAAGAAGCTTTCAAAATTCTCTGTGGGCACATACTTTCAAGTATTGTCTACAACCATAACTGTGTTTGTAGCCCACCAGAGAGACAGGAATTCTAAGCAAAAGATGGGCAGAACTAGAAATATGTCTTTATATAATGTCCCTGCCACTAATAACGAGCTGGGATTATACCACTTTCATGAAGCAAACCTGGAACAAAAAATAATGATCTGCTTTGTTTGTGCTTAGAAACCAGATTACTTAGCAAGAATGTGGGTTGAGTCACGTACATAAGGAGACACATCCTTAAGATGACTGAGCCCTAGGTTACAGTCAGCAGCTGTGTGTAGATCTGTGGTATCTCCTGCTCAAAGACTATTGAATATAAGCACGAGTCTACTCACTGGGACATGACTTGCCTAAAAAAATAATTTTTGACTTATCAAGTGCGTGGTCTGTGAGTCAAACGGCTTCTTCTCTCTTTCAGATTGATAAAAAACAATACAACAAGATCTTGGAACTGATTCAAAGTGGCATTACTGAAGGAGCAAAACTTGAATGTGGGGGTAAAGGGCTAGGAAGAAAGGGCTTCTTCATTGAACCTACGGTGTTTTCCAATGTAACAGATGACATGCGGATTGCCAAGGAGGAGGTATTCACACATATAGGCAACGTCATTTTAGAATATCCTAAACATGATATGTTTTTCCCTTTTGCTTATTTCCTGAGACAAATGCTTTAGAGGGAAAATTACCACTGTAAAAATATTTTCAGAACTTCTTGTGCATACAGCAACTGATGACATCAGTTGGGTAAAGAAGCTCAATTTTTGTCAGTGGCTGTAAAATCTCAGACCTCAAAGAAGGGATAAGGAAGGAATGGATGATTTGCACCGAGGCAACTGCTTTGGGAAATACATGTAGTTTTACAGATAGCTATTATCACTATAAAATATTGCAGTGGGAATTTGAAAAGAGCATGACAGGAGGGAGAAGACAATTTAAAAAGCAGAATAAAACAGAAATAAAATGCCTCTGAGTGGGCTGGTTTATTAATTAATGATGAATCTTTGTTGCAGATTTTTGGACCTGTTCAAGAAATACTGAGATTTAAAACCATGGATGAAGTTATAGAGAGAGCCAACAACTCTGATTTTGGGCTGGTAGCTGCTGTCTTTACAAATGACATAAACAAGGCCCTGACAGTCTCTTCAGCAATGCAGGCTGGGACAGTCTGGTAAGGCAGAAGTTATCACACTCCTGGTCTTGAAGATAAAGAGTTTGACTCACTATCACTATGGCACCTCAGTTTTTTACTCTTTGTCTGAAAAATGTTTATCTAGACCATCCTAGTGGTGAATCACTAACCGAGATATGGAACAGCTGTAGGTGTTGTGACTCTGCTCACTGCAGAGAATGATATTGAAAGCTCGAAAGCACCTTGCTTCCCATTAGCGGGACAGCCACACCGCTGGCTGGCAGTACTGAAAACAAACACAGCAGAGTGTAAATGATCCTTTCTGTGGAGCTGAGGAATCCAGTGACCTTTCTGCTAAAGGCACAGGGAATTGTGTACTTTCTATAGCATTAAGGAACTGAGAGGACACCTCTTCTCTCTAGTGCTTAAGGAATAGGTAATGCCATTTCTAGAGTTTAATAGCTTGTGATTTGTTAAGTCAAGCCTGTGTAAAAATCCCTGATAAATCAGGAAGAAAAAGGACAAATTCAAGTCTAATAGCTCTTCATTATGAACTGGCACCAAAGTTTGTCAGCAGATTAACAGTTCATTACTGAAGCTGCATCCAAGTGTTTGGTGGCCTCCTTCAGTCCTCACAGGCCAAATCCCTTTATGAGTAAGGAACAGAATCTTGGGTTTGTGGCATAAATTCCTCATATCTTTTCAACATGAGATAACTTTGTTGTTACTAAGGGGTATACAGTGTCCTTAGCTCCACAAATTTCAGCCTCTCCCTCAGTTTCCCAAAAGTCTGTCTGACAGCTCAGTTGGACTTGATGCCTCTTCCTCTTGCAGGATAAATTGCTACAACGCCTTAAACGCGCAAAGTCCTTTTGGAGGATTCAAAATGTCTGGCAACGGGAGAGAGATGTAAGTATTACACTATCGTCTTCTAAACTATTCTCAGCTCTGCAACTTAATAGATATTAGTGAATCCTACCATGCAAATTAAGATCAGGAAATATTCCTATCTGAGGATCAGGGCATAATATAAAATGACTGATACACATTGCCAGTTCTAAATGCAATTGATTTACATGGTAAATCAATTAATTTCCCCTTTTTTTCCCCCAAGCTACTGGAACTCCCTTCTTATTTTGAAAGTAATTGAGAATTTTGGAAGTAGTTTTCTGAACTTGTAGCCTATGTTTTCTGAGTTTTTCTTAGCCATATTAACCAGCATTTTTGCAAAAAAGATTCTCTTTTTGGTACTGCTGTATATTTTGCCTCTCTTGCTATTTTTTCTTTTCTTTACTTTTTTCCTACATTTATTAATTTAGGTACATCTGAATTTTATTAAAATGTTATCTATCTATTCCAGATTTATAAACAATGTTAAGTGAAATCAGGCCTAGAGAAGAATAGACAAATGTGTTTACATCCCTTTCAAAAAATTACCTTCCTTTACAAAGCATTCTGTCTTTTCTCATCCCATTTAGAACAAATTGCCAAATATTTTTAAATGGACCTCTACAATCAAATACTGTCCCATGTACCTAATTTAAAGTCTTACCATTTCTTAATTCTCATTACAATCACAGGGAAGTATAGCAATTGCATCAGCCCCAGACTGGTTATGCACACAAAGGATTCAATTAATTTCTGTGCAGGAGGCATGTAAACCAGATACGTCTCACCTAAGCTTTCAAAATAGCTTATGGCTAATGGCAAACTCAGCAGTAAAACTAAAGTAAGGTCAAACTCTTTAAAACTTTAAATATGTTGAAGTATACAACTTGATCTATAAAATAAGCTCTATGCAGGCTGAAATATTTTACCTCATTAGGGAGTATCTGAATAACACATTCATACTATTCTCCACATTCGTGAGTTATGAGGTGATCTCACACTGGCATAAATATGTCAGCTCATCTAACTCTTATCATTGTGAAAATATTCTAAAACTACTAAGCTCGACAGAGCACAGGAGTAACTTGACACCCAAGAGTGACCCCGTTGACTTCAGGGAGGTTAACTGTGCAAGCAAAATATGCACATATTGATACCGTAGAGTTTTGGAGAGGAGGGGAAAACCAGGCAGCACCCCAGCTCCCATGGAAACATCTACAGTAGTTGTACACTTGATTTGCATCTACAGCAAAATATTTGAAAATATTCATCATAAACAATAAATGTTTGGAATGGAAATTCTATCTCACAAATATGCATGAAAATCTACTTGTAAGTAATTATGATACTCCTTTCAGAACCTCTTTGATCATATATCACCTTCTAATTCACTTCCCCCCCCATATTAATACCTGCATACTTTTTATTAAAGTGCCACACTTTCTTAGATCCCTCTTTTTAAGGGCTACATTTTACAGCATAAATAATGTTGTCAGGCAATTAAAGAACAACAACAACAAAAAAAAAGATGAGAAAGTGCCCATATGTATGTGTGTCATTTGTAAGTTAATGCTGTGTTACAGCCAGATCATAATTGTGTCACTGTGCTGTCTTTACTGGCACTGTATTGTCTGGAATTGCTTTGTTCCTGCATTTAAAGTCACAAATTTTTATCACAGATGAAGAAAAAATGAATTCAGAAAGCTGAGATCTGCTGTGCTCATTTTACACTCCCACAAAACATAACAGGTTATGTGCTTACCAGTAGAGAACCAGAACTCGTGAACAATACAACTGATTTCTGTTTACATTAGTCTACTTAAAGTATTCTTGTATTCTTAAAGGAATCTAAGAGAGGGATTTTTTTCACATTAACACTTATTTACAGCTTCTTATCACTACCTGAGTTGTGTAAAATTTAACTCCTGTAACTAAAAATCTGGTGACACATCCAAGATAACCACATGTGGCCACTGTAATATTAGATAAAGCCCCCCAAAATTCTGGTCTCTGTCCAAATGTCTTCAAGGGACAGAAGTGCCATTCTACTTTAGAAATATCCTTTAATGTCATAGGAATTGTTATTGTCTGGATAGCTCTGAGATACAGAGCTGGTTGCATTCCCCCCAAAAAAAATGCAATCAGGAAAATGGCTTGGAGTTATAATTCTTTTCCTTTTCTTTTTCTTGGTCTGAGGAAGGGAAGAGAGTAATATTTCTTTTTGGAGAGCACTTTGTTCCCCTTCTCTCATACCTACACAACAAAGGGATAGCATCATGCAAACTTGACACATGGCCTCCTTCCTTTTCACAGACATTACCTTTTTTGTCACCACGATACCAAACTGCAATCCAAGAAGACCCAACATGGTCATAGAACAAGATCTTATGTGCCCTACTTTCCTGTATTAGGCTGTGGGGACAAGCAAGCCCTTTAATTGAACGCACACTGATGCTTCTCTTAATGTCTGGAATAACACATTTTCCTATTCAGCAAGAGCAACTTTTTAACTTTCGAAAAATACATGCTTTAGAATTCAGCACAGTTGTCCATTTCCAAACTTTCAGCCAGAAAACAAACACATAAGACCCTGAAAGCCTTGAGCTTGAGAAACAGACAAATAAATATATGTAATTTTGTTTGCCAGACCAAGATAAGAAACCAACCGGCAGTTGGAATGTACATAAAGGGACTGGATACTCTGTTGGCTAGGTTATCTGTTGACTTCCAAAAATGTGTCCAACAGGTGTCTGGAGCCAAGCCATAGACCTATTGAATCAAGCAGAAACTTTCACACAGAGAAACTTAACAGCATTAGTTACTGGGCTCCATGCAGCTCCCAGTGACAGCTTGCACTGAGCCATAAGGGAAGCTGTAAGGGAATGGGTCTGTGGCTCAGCTGAGCCTAATGAATAGCTAAAGTTTTTGGTCATTCTTTGGAGCCAAATCTACCACTGTCTACTGAAAGCTGGGGGGTAGGGTGGTCCAAATCAATGGTAACATTTCACTTGTCAAGAAACCTTTACTAATTTATTTCCTTGCATGTCCTTAGACTCTGGCAAATCTTAAAAGGCCTACTGAATCCTATGTCTGACTTAAATATCAACAACTATATCACATTTAAGCCTTACCAAGCCAACAAGCACATAAGAAAGTTTTCAAAACTGCAGATGAAGTGAAATAAGCTGGTAAATCCTGATATTTCTACCCAAATTAATTAAATTTCCAAGGAAGGTTACAGAAGTTCCTCCCCTGATACTGTGTAAAATTTATGGTGTAGAGGCAAATATGAAGTAGCCTATGCAACAACAGGGGCATACAGAGGGGTTTAATTGCTTTGAACAGTGGCCCCTCACTCCATTCTGAAAGTGACACTAGAAGGAGTTTCTGATGAATTCTTCTGAAATATTCTTTATGGTGAAGTTGGCATTAAATTCGGTACAGGGGAGTCCAGAGAGAAGTTAGTGTCAAATAGTAAACATGCTAACATGATGTGCATGTCAGCATTTTTTAAATATAAGTAAGTATTGTGTGTGTTTTAGAGGTTTAACCAAGAAACAAATGGCTGTAAGAGCTTCTGCAAGAGAATCCCCGTATGAGTTCACATAGGAGAAATACTCTACTTCGAGAGTCAGGCTGTACCTGTTTTGAGGTGCAGACGTTATTTGCTTTACATACACAGCAGCCAGCAGACATATTAGAACTAATGACATGATTACAACACAATTCATTACTCAAAATACATACAGCAAAATGGAAATATCTGCACTTCAGAGAAGACAGGCATAACTCCCAAGAAGCCATGCAATATCCACTCTAAACCTCAGCAGAGCTGTCTAAGAGATTATCCAGGCCAGAGCTGACTGGCTGCTACACAGCATTCAGAAACATCCATTTCTTAAGCACAATTATCAAGGAATCACTTCGTGCGTTTATGCTGGATGAGAAATTGTCTTATGTAAGTTGATGCTGCAACTTATTTTCTAGGGGTGAATGTGGATTGAGAGAATATTCAGAAGTTAAAACTGTGACAATAAAGATCCCTCAGAAGAACTCCTAAAATGCCAAAGGACCACGTTGTGCAGAAGAGCACATGATGCCACCCTCTCTGTTCCTTATGGAGACCAGCACTCAGGAATAAAAAGTGTTACACAATATATATTTAAGAATTAAATTGCAGCATATATACTGGGCACATAACTTCGTATGGAATGCAAGTCAACTCTGCATGGTTCATAAAACTCTCCTGAGAACATTACATCTTTATAAAACAAATGATAACAAGAGACAAAATTGTTGTTGGGCATCATTTAATAATGGTTCTAGCTCTAAAACCACTAAATGCAAATGCATGCACACACACATTTATCTCTTTAAATAAACAAAATAAGTCTTACTGCTTTCAGGTTGCCTTGTCAAACAGACCTGCCCTGTACTAGTTTTCAGTTTCAATCAGGGCTTTATAAGCCAGATTCTACCCAAAATGCTCGCAATGAAAAAAAAACCAAGTATCATTGATGCTTTTTAAAAATAAAAGACACTGAATAGTAAAGAGCCAAAGCCTGGTACACTGGCAACTTTCCAGTTAGCATGTTCACATGAAGAGGTCAACCCAGGAGGGAATTAAACCATTACATGAACAATGAAATTCAAATACTCATTGGTGAGATTTGGCTTTCATGACCCACAGTGATTTGGTCTTCAAAGCTTATTTTCATAATTACTTTATGTCTTGCTATAAGGAAAAATCCTTCCTCACTTATGGGAACTTGAAAGGTTTTACCTGACTGCCGAAAGAGCATGGCCAGAACAGGGTGAGAGGGTGTTAAGAACAGGAACAGATCCCAAAGCTTCACAGAATATTTCAGCTTTTGCCGCTTGTCTAGTTTTGTTGCTGTTGTTATTGTTCTTTTCACCTTTTTTTTGTTTATTCAAACAATTGTATCACACACAAGACTCCATTTATTTGTCTGCTGTTAAACTGCCTGTGATTACACTGGGAATTATTAAGTATTCATTACAGCAGGAAGGACCCAGCAAAAGCCCACCTGACAAGAAGTAAACTAGACTTCATTTTCTTACTAAATGATGGCTTGCCATCCTCATCATGTTTGTGAGCCTCTGGTGAGCTTACTGGCTGATACTGACTTTTCAATCAGGTCTGTTCTTTCTTTGACCCAGGACAAAAATATGGCCGAGTCCTTTTAGAAGTAAGGTGTTTAAAACCTGTCACATTATTACCTACTGCCTACAGAATCTCTTCCAACTTGTAACTAACAAACTAAACACCATCTCTTTCTTTTTTCCAGCTGCAGAGCTCATTGATTCCCCAGTTATTTTTATAAGGTTTCATTTTATGTTATAACTTAGAATTAAAAAAAATTATTTTAAAAGTACAATAAATCACCTACACTGTGTAGCTGTATTATCTGAGGTGTAAGGACAGAATGTGACCTCAGGTGTAACAGTTTTCTTACCTGCAGAGTCTGTACTATGAACTCTTGAGAACTCCAGACCTGATCAGCAAATCATTTCTGCACATTCCTAACTTCCTTTACTCTCTGAGGAATTCTTCTCAGATTTGCAGTAGTGTGTGTCCTCAAACATACTGCTGGATCAAGACAAGAGTATCCAGCACTTTGTAGTGTGGTGGCCCTCAGTATTTTGTATTTCTAACTCATGTCAAACTGTACGTGTTTTTAAAGCAATATGTATACATGATGTTCAGAAATGACAGCACGTTCACAGACATCACATGAATCAAAATATTCCTGAGTTGCCATATAATTCTACTGTAGTGTGTCAGAGTGAAGAAAAACAAAATACAGCAAATAAAAAGAGTAGTTATCTTTTAAACTGCAATATAAATGTGAAAAAGGAGATTTTACTTCTTTTCTCCTATTTACTTAAAAAAGAAACTTCCTGTGCTAACAGCATTTACACCATGTACTCTTTTGTATTCTTTTTGTGTATTTTGTATGTCTGTGCTTTATTCCCTGTACATTCAGGTAAAAATATAGAGTTGCCATTTTTGTCAACCCTGTCACTGCAGCTCCATTTGATGTACATGGATTTGTGAAATCCTTTTTTAAATGTACCATCTGCATGGATCCAGCAAAACATTTTTCCAGTCCCTGCAGCTTTTTGTTACAGTTTTTAATCATGTATATAGTTATATGTTATTAAAAAAGTAAAAGGATATTTTCTATGAAGTTTTTTCCATTAAAAAGGTTTAGAGAAAGACTTTAGACTGTGAGACTCCTTTATTGTTGACAGAGCTACAAAAATATTAAAAAAAATATTTTCTTAGCAAAAGATCTGTTCTCACAGTAGCTTTATTTTCATTTGCAAAAGTGAATGAAGTAAAAGGCCAATTACATTTTCTGGAATATTATTGCAGCTGTATGAAAAACACTTGTGAATTGCAGATCTAGGTCATAGTCAAAGTTCATCTTCACCCTCATGGTCATAAAGTTTAGCTATTGGGGAAGGTCTGAAATCATCAGAACCAGTGGGGCACCCGTGCAAACTGCTGCATCACAGCTTGAGTCTTGGACAGTGTTTAAAACAATCATGATGCCTTTTCTTTCTCTAGTAGATGAGTCACAGAGATGATTAAATTAACAGATATTTTATGGAGTGACACTCTACTTGCCTTCAATTTCAAAATGCTAAAATGGGGGAAAAGGACAGACTGAATGTTACTGGACAGCCAGTAAAATTCACGTGGCCAGGTACCATAAAACTCTTCCTCAAGCAATCCCTTTATTCAAGGGTTACTTTAACTGCCAGGAACAGCACTCTTCTTTTGAAATGGTGCCTATGTAGATAAAGTAACTAGTCAGTAAATAAGGCCAAGCTATTTTGTTGTATGGGAAGCAATGGTTAAAGCTCAGTGTCACAGAATAATACTGTTGGTTTGATGAACACTCTGCAGGCAATCACAATAGATAAATTAACCTGACTAAAACAGATGGGATAAAAGAGAATAAAACTTAATAACAGGAGCAAAATTGCGTTCTCAGAAAGGAGTATTGTTCCTGAAAGTCTGGGGTATCAGGAACATATTAAGTAGAGTTTCATTTCTATTTAACTAGTGGCAGGGACAAAACTCTTCCATGAAACTGTGAGTGGACAATCAGCACTTTCCATATTCCCCATCTCTCTGAACCGTTTGCAGCCTGCCTCACCACTCTCAGCAGTCACATAGGCACAAGCAATGGATTGCTTTTCTGAAAGCAAAATGAATGAAGGCAGGCAGTTCTGGAACCTACTGAAAACAAGAATTGTGATCTAATGAAATAAGCAAAGTTAAGTTCATAGTAAATAAGCACTCTCTGGAGCCCCAGCCAGGGAAAGTAAATGCATCAATAAAAGTGTATATAGGTGTAGTAAAGGGAGAGTTTGGAAATAATAGTGCATTTCTTCTAGGAAAAGGATGTGAAGAAAGGCAAAAAGAATTTCAGTTCTGCAGCTTTCAGACAAAGCGACGGATATTGATACTATTTGAATAGCATTCACGCATTCGTTGGTACCCTGATGCAAAGAATGCGCTTTCTCTTTGCCCCCACAGAGGGCAGGATCAAAAAACTTGCCTTGCATATGCAGAGGCAGTGTGTTACAGTGCCCTCTTATTTCTCAGCTCTGTCCTGGAAAAAAGAAAAACCCATAATAACACTTAATCCAGGGCACTGACTTAGCTAGAGAGGAAGTCACAGACAAGCAACACACTGTACTCTTTACTTCTGGCTCTCTGCATGGTCATCCCCAGAGCTCTGGAGAGCTCCATTTACAACCACCTTACATTTGCATTCATACATCTCTGTTTACTGCATGCAAAGTCCATCAACACAGGAAGTTATTTTTCTCATAACAACTTTATACTACAATGACTGTTATTCACAGTGCTGTACCTATCAGGAAGCAGGAAAAGCCTCTGTGGCTACGAGATGCCATCAGCATTCCCGATCCATTCAAACAGACTTTTCTCAGCACATTATACTACAGCTGCATAAAACACATCTTTCTTCTTTGCCCTCATTAAATGCATAGTTGATTTTTTTTTTTTATCTTCACTGTATCTTCTGTGTCCTCTGACAGTGCACAGGTATCAGGAAACTATGTGTGGCTCTGCCAGAAAGCTCAGGAACTTCTCAAGCAAAGCAGGGGACTACAGCATGAAGTCGGGCCATTTGTAAGGACAGATTAGGCTAATTTGTCAGAGCAGCAGCTTAATTTCGCATGACTAAAGTGTTGTTAGAACATGTTCCTAGTAGGGCTTGGGGTCCCACTTTCCTCTTCCACATAGCGCAGTGTGGAGCGCTGGGATGCTGGTTTCAATAAGCACTTGCCTAATTTTTCTCAGAGGACCAGAACTGACACACTGGAATTCAAGGTTAACACAAGCAACAGATTATTACAGCTGGCTGCAGCTCAAATTCAGTCATTTTAGTGGTGAAGAGCAGGTTAAGCTGTCTGTGTAGCCACAGCTGCTACATTAGGTAGTTCTCAGCACCAAGTGCTCAGTTATCTAAGTGTAGAGGCTGCACACACATAGAACTGAGAATCTGTCCCAAAGACATTGAGTAGAGGCACAAGGGTGACTTGACTCTTGGTACAACTGGGATAAGTCACCAGAGTTGTTGTATAATGCCCCTAATCTTCTTAACTTGCTGGTAGAGTGGTAGAAAGAGCACATCTACATGTCCCTGGTTCATAAGACTTGTTAATTCTAAAACAGTTCAGCCAACTGATTTCAAATCCTGAACTGTCACCAAAAGCCAACCTCATATTCTAGCACAGGTACTGTAGAGCCCAGTTGCACCATGATGACCACAACTATCTTTTCTGATATCAACAAATTTAAATCCACTCAAGCCCACCCCTGAAAAAAAGGGACTGCATCCATGATCCACTGCTTCTCTAGGGTGAGTATTTGCACTTCTGCTTTTCATGGGTTTATAGGATGTGCATCATCAAACAGCAGAGGTTGCCCTGCACTGTGCACAGCACATGCATTTTTGCTGTGCCAGGAAGCATTCCAGGGACCATCACTCGATTTCAGGTGACAATTACAAACCTATTATGGAGATGGCCCTTGCCATCAGCTGTAATGTCCTAAAGTCTCCAAAGCCCAGGAGGGCTGGGACATCTGCCGGAACAATTTGCCTTAAGGATTAATGAAGTCTGCGTTATTGATACGTTCTCTAGTGCACTACTGTTGCCATTCCTTTTACTATCATTTAACCCTACTATCTAACATCAAATACTGCAATTCCAGGATAGTTTTGAGGTGGATTTGTCTGCCTGGAGTCTCTTGACGAGACCTTCTAAATAAGCCTGAACTGTGCAACCACGACAGCGATAGCCCATAAGAAAAGCTCCAGCTGCAGATGTTGCCAAAGAGGCTGTGCACACAGCAGGCTGAAGCAACCCAAAAGGGTGCTTGTGAAATGTTTGTGCTGCTGGCAGGCAGCATGCTGCCAGGACAGATCACACATCATGCATTTGCACATCAAATGAAGCTGCACTGGTCTAAGAGCATGGGAAAGGCCTGTCTTGAACGGCATGTGTCCTGCTTCCTAAACATGTATATTTTACACTTTACAATTGGTTATTGGCCAGACTGAAAGTACTGCAAGTTCCCCAAAGCCTGTCGTTTTGCCTTTGAAGTAGAACTGTTTGGATAATGTTTCCTTTGGCAATTTATCTATGTAACAAAGCAGAAACTTAGCTGCATTGGCCTCTCAACAATCTACCACTAGCTTTTGTCGAAGTATTCATGCATTTGTGTACATGCACTCACACACAACGTGATCATTCTTCGTGACCTTGCTCAGCCCTCTCCTTCTCCCTTATGGTTCCTCATGATGAGGTTGGTGTAACTTGTGCTAATATTAACTTGCTTCATTTGGGGATTTTTCCTTGCTCTTTGTACGCCTGGATGAGTTCCCATTTCCTACAGCAGCTTAATTAACAAGACATTTCTGTGCAGCTCACTCCTGCTGTTGAACAAAAAGAAAATGTGTTTGCACTGCTTCCCCTGGCAAAAGGGCTCCAGCTCATGGTCCAGTGGTTTTCTCAGGCTCTCCTGGGAACACAACATGGGACACAGAGAAGGATCTCTTGTGAAGTTTCTGCTGTTTCATGCTGTCTATTGGTCTAAAACCTATCTCACAGTCTTTGGTACTTGACATACAATCTCAAAGCACAGTCAGTGCCTGGCAAGAGAGGCCTCCTTTTAGTTTTTAATTTGAAACTCCAAAACACCCAGGTTTCTTGGAAGGATGCTGAAAGGAAAGGTACTCCTTGCTCCCAACAAGAAAATGCAGACTAAGGACAATGGCTAAAGCTTTCTCCTTGCATCTGATGGTCCTGCTGCTAGTCAGAACTCCCAGCTTGTTCATTCACCATGACAGTGTCACCCTCACTCAAGAGCTGGCTAGTGAGACACCCTATCCCCAGGCTGTATAGCTACAGGGGCTGAGCAAACAGCTTTATTCAAACCAAGCATTCCAAAAAGCCCAGAAAAGTCACTTTAGCCTTGTTCTTCCAGCACCATGTGCCTATTCCTTTAAATACAACATCGCTGTGAAATTAAGGAGAAACATTGTTTCCAAAAAAACAGCATTTGTACAATTACCAGTCTGCAGTTCCTGAGCAGCCTGGAGCTCCTGAGCCATACAAGGAAAGCTCCTACACTACAGTGTGGCACTGCACCAGGACTGCCCTGGCTCAAGGGATGCCATGTCCTGTATAGGGGAGGAGGTAAGCGTAGTAAGGCTGCTGGGAGCATTCTGTCCCTTCGGTCCCTGCATGAAACTAAACTGGAGCAAGGGACTTTTATCTGAGAATCTGTCTCATCTTTCTCCACAGTGCATATTGCACACCTTAAGCCACAGGAAGCCATTGCTAGAGAGCTCCTGGGGAGTGATAAGTTGGCCAGGTCTCTGATCACATATACAGAACCACCATTCCTGCTCTATCTTGGCTGCAGCCCTGCCTCTCCAGTAGTCTTCCTCTTGCAGCGTTTGCCTCCCAAGGAAAAACACAATTTGCCAGACATTTACGGGAAAGAAATGCCCAGGAAATGCCACCAATACAACAGACTTTTACAGGATTTTCCATTGGGAATGAAGAACGTCTTACCCTCTCCACAACTCCCATTAGATTCCCATTTGTGAACTTCTCTGGTGCCACCATTTCAGATCGCACCAGTGGGAAAGTGACAGAAGACTTCAGCTGCCCGATGACTTTCGAAAAGACCCTGGAAGATGCTTTCAGCTCCTGCATCTGTAGCAACGTAATAGGCAAGGTCTGGGACATATATTTTAAATTAATTTCATATTCCATTATAACAAATATTAAAAATACGGTGACAAAATCACCACAGATACTGTTTCTCAGTGTTTCAAGCCATCTTGCAGCTCTTTACCATGAAAATGCCAAATCTGTTTTCTTCCCTGTAGTGAACTGTACCCATATTAAATAAGGCCTGGTGCAAAGCTCTGCTAAAAGACAGGGTTACTGGTTGATTCTATTTTAAAAATAAGTACAACATCTTGAGCTCTTTCTCTGGGTTTTGGCAAAGAAGCTCTTTTAACTTAAGTGTGTCCTAGGTAGAACAGCAACAAATGGATCAACGATTTGTTTTTACAACGTCCTCTCTGGGAAGACTAATTACCAGTGAGCCTTCTAGTATGCAGTTTCAAACATTTTGGGGCCCCACTCTTTTTCAGGCAAAATTCATACTACGGACCACAGAACCTGTCTGGGTGAGGGAATTTTGCTGAAAGTTTCTGTAAGTTTTAGGATTTGGGACTGGTTAAGAGATTTCATGATTCTTCTAAAATTCTGAAAAATTAAGCAGGAAAAAGCATGTTTTTCTCTGTATTACTGTTTGGCTCTTTGGGGTAGTAATATAGTCACCAAACCAAAGTCAGTGCAAATGCTGTTCTCAGCTGTTTTGTACACAAAACTTAGAAGAACAAATGTAGTTGTCATCCATTAACTGTGAAAGCTGTGTTCAGCAGCAAGAACCACATTGCACAGAACAGTGCAATGGGCTCAGCCACCGGCAGATTCTGCCTGACGAAGGAAACCAATCTGATGGGCTTCTTACAATTTCTCTTCTTCTTACACAAAGTTTCAGGACTTCCTCATTATTCTCCCTAATGGACTTCTTTCTCCCTTCTTAATTCCTACTCCTCTTGAAGTAAATGGTGTCTCTAAAGGTTCCGGCCAAAGCAAAGCACTGGCTCCTTTACTTTACTATTCAGATAGTCTCTGTTAGTATTTCCAGCTTTGCCATTAAACACTGGGCATGCCAGGCAGTAGCTCCTTATTAGACTACATTCCTGGGTGATTTAGCTGCAGAAGCAAGGCAGCAAACACAACTGACCTTCCAGGCTCAGTTTCAGCAGCTAGTGTTAAGTAAGTCATTATTAGTCTCATCTGCACGCCAGTCTTAAACAGTCCAAGAGACTGTTTTCCAATGACAGATATCAACTTTTACAACAAATAAATTTGAAATCTATTTCTGTAAGGAAATTAAGCAGCAACAGAGGTACTATATGTTCAGAACTCATTGTTCAAACGTTTTATAACCTTTAAAATAAAAAAAAAAATCAACAACCACAAAGACTTGCTAGGTTTGTATCCATTTTCCAGCATTTCTTTGCTTTGAATGGTGGCTCTTGAAGACATGCTTGCTTACTTTAGTTTGAGTCACAAACCATCTTCGGTCGTAATCACAGGCAAATTACTATCTGAGCAACTTCAGATGCTGCTCAGCAGAGAGAAAAACTAATAAACCGGGATGAAGGGAAGGAGTAATGAAGTGGGTGGCTTAAATGGGGTTTCACTTTCTCTTCCCCTCAGTCCTCAGCATGCCTCATATAGCCTCATGTCTCATTCTCAGTCACGCACTTGATTGCATCTCCTGTACAGCTCCTCTTCTACAACCTTCTGCAATTGTCCTTTGAGTGGCATTATTTTAGAAATCTAAACAGAAAGGTTCCTCTGTGTATAAGAAATCAAGCTACATAAATGTCACACAATATTCAGAATTTCCAGAATCCATACAGAATTCAAACACATAAATCTGTAAACCAAAGTTACAAGAACTGAGGGAGTTGCAGTTACAAGGTAAGCATTTTGCTATAACAAAATCAAGTTATTTCATCTGCACTGGCCTGCAGGTACAACAATATTTGTTTTCTTTTGCATCATCTTTGTCAATCCTCCTTTAAGGCACAAAAAAAAAAGATGTTAAATGATCACCTGATTATTTGTATGCAGTCGATCAAAACCATGGCCCCACTGTCCTCTACAAACATCACAGACTTGGTCTAGGTCTCAAAGGTTTTAGAAATAAAATGAAAAGCCTGAAAAAAAAAAGAAAATAACTATTACCATTTTACAGACAAGGAGCCGACTTAGAGAAAAAAAAACGCAGCAACTCTTCCCAAGATCACAGAGGAAAATCTGCCACAAAGGCTAGGATCAAGCACGGATTCCCTGACTACCAGCAGTGTCCTGCTTGGCACTGGCTTGTTCCTGACCCATGTTTCTTGCATATAAACACTGTAATTATACTAGTGTAAAGGAAAAATTAAAAGACACAAACATATACATAGACCCCTGATGAGATTCTTAGATTGAAATTCTGTTTGTCTAAAGAGCTGTAGGAGAAGAACTTTTCACTTCTGACAAACAGAGCTGGTGAAAGCCCTTGGAATTCATTGGAACTAATGTTCTTTTAATACCTTAGGTAGGGGGGTCTGATTTGTCTTGTTTCGAATAGCCACACCAGCCATTCATTTCTACATATTTAGAGTCAGTGCAGGATGTCTCAGTTAATAAATAATACCATCAACTTTCACCAGGGCTTGACTGTAGACAAATGAGCTTTTCAGTAATTGTATCATTTTACTGTGGGTTTGGTGTGTTGTTTCCTGTTTCTCCACAGCCAAGTGGCAAGCTCCATACTTAGATATGCCTGTAAATTAATTAGTCACTTTTCATACACACACTCCCTTTCTCTGCCCATTCCTGTGTTTGTTTCCCACAACAGAAGGTGAGCTTGCAGAGGACCTAAGCACTGTTCATCCTTACTGAGTTCACTGGGAACTGAGAGTGTCAGCAACTCTGAAAACCTAGGATCCACAGGTATTTAGGTACCTTCAAGGCTTTAACTCATGGAAGAAATTAGGCGTCAGTTTGTGGATGGTTGTGCTTAACATCAATCTGCAGTTGCCCAACTAAAAACCTTTGAAAAGTTGAGTCTGGATATGAACCACTGCATGAGATTTCTAGCAGAGGCCCAGCCAGCACAAACTGCATGTAGTCACACTAGCTGCTCGCTCTTAGCTCCTGGTATCTTCTTTTTAAAGTGAAATTACAGTGCAATACCCTCCCTAGAAGGTACCAGGTACTACAGATAATTCAGCTGCCTCCACAACTACAATAATACGTTCAAGCCAGTGCGAACAAGTGATGCAATGCAAGCTGCGTTCTTCCCAAGGGTGGAGAGCATCCCTTAGCCAGACTATCAACTTGTTTCTTCCCAAGGAGAAAAACTTGCAAGGTCACTTTTGAACGCTCACTTCCCATGGGACTGCTACAGTCCACCCAGCAGAGCTAAGGGAAAAGAAAAATAACCTCTGAACTATCTTTGCTCGTATTGAGAGAGTACATGAACTAGCAATCAGCAATATATAACAATAATTAATTGCAGCTTCACTTGCAAGGATTGAAAGATTCTCCTAAACAATCTGGAAAGGTACATGACTAGTACTGAGTTCTGAGTTCTTGTGACTTTATTAGGAAGCTTCAATTAGATGGTAGCATATCAATGTATAAATTGTACATGATTTCCAAATGCATAGATCTCAATCATTTTCTTACTGTTACTATAAGAATCAGTAGTCATTCTCATTTAAATCTATCATTCAGAAACTGGTTTGACTAGAAGAAAAACATCATCATCTAAATAATTATATTCTGTACCTTTTGCTTTTTAAAGCATTGTGGAAATAAAGAATGCTCAAGTATATTCATTAGTGTAACAAAGGACTTGACAGAAATAGTACTACAAGAACTTTTTAGTTACTAATCAGTGATTAACATTGTTTGACCACCTAATATCTACAATTGTTATTCTGATGTATAAAAATCACAATTTTTACATTATGATTCTCTTTTTTAAGCAGCCAAAATACGTGTCTCTAGGCTGACACTTAATGGGATTTGGACTTCTAGTGTTTTTTCAAAACAGGAAGGATTTCAGTAATAGATCACACAAATAAAAGTCAATCTGTCTTTCAAGTAAATAACTCAACATGAGTGAGAAGTATTTAAAAGAAGGCATACAAGTCAGATGTATTAAGAAAGAGCCTGAAATTTCACAAAATATTGAACATCTCGGAACTCTCATCAAGAAGTACACTTCTTTTCCCAGTCTCTCCCCTGCTTCATTCTTATTCTGAATCTGTTTCATAGTTCATTGCCCCACTTTTTTTTTTTTTTTTTGTTAAAACTGTCTCCAGCAAGCTGACTCTGGTTAGAAATCTCTTCTTGTGGTAGCCCAACCCATTCTCCACACCAAAGAATAGTGATAAGCAATCTGACTTCTTAAAGGCCAGACCAATGTTCTTCCTGATCTTTTCAGACATCACTTGCTCATAACATAGAACAAAACACCTTGATATCAGCCTTTTGCAATTATATCAAGATTCTTACCTAACAGCTTAAAGAACCTCAAAAACCTCATCATCTTTTGTCTTAAAAGTTCACACACAAATGTGAAAATAAAATTCAAACCAGAATACATCACTGCACACAGAAATAGTCATGAGAATATACACACAACAGATGCTACTTATCCTGTACTACCGGAAGGTTCTCAGACTGTACATGGTTGGGAATAGTCTGCAGGGAGACTTTCATACCACCTACAAAACATCATTGCTGTGAAATTATCTAGCATATTTCAAGCAGATAAACAGCTTCTGAAGTGTTATGAAGGGCCATGCTTGGGGCAACCTGGGCAGGATTGGACTAAAATTTTGCAGCTACTATACACAATAAAAATAACAGGTTTTCTTGCATAGTGTAATAGGACATACTTAAAATTTAGTCCTAAAGCCCATGACATTCAATAGTATCTATAGGAATTATGAACCAAAGGTCAGACCTTCCAGTAGGTGATATCTGTTGTAACAGTGATGTGTTCCACACCCAATAAGGGCATAACACTGAAGAAAACGTGATATTGGGTAAAGAAAAACAAACAAACAAAAAAATGGGAGGAAGAAAAGACATCAATTTTTTTTTGAGCAGGACATAACAAATGTTTGACTGAAAAGCTTCAGGTCCAGCTGGGAGAAGGCCAAGACTAATTTAACCTTTGGTCAAATGGTTGGGAGTTAGCTAGTTTCCTTTTTCCTCTTACATCACTCCCAGAGATTTCGACAAAAATAATATGGCCCTGATTACATGACATTACAGGCTCTCATAATGCACTGGGGAGGATAGTGTTGAAACCCCTTGGAGACAAATTAATCCCAGCAAAGCAACAGCTGTAAGATTGTTATAAACAGGGAAAACAAATACAATGTTTGCATCATGTCTTTATATTGTTTTAATATAACATATTAAGGGGATTAGATTAGGGGATTTTTTAATAGATCTAACAGCATTGTATCACCATGAAAATATCAGTTGTTGAGTTGTGTCTAGTTGCTAGTAAGAAATACAACCACTCAGTACATTCTTCTAAAACACTAAAGTAGACCCAGGTATAAAATGATTTATCTTGCTTTCAGAAAACATATGCAATCAGAGAATACATATCTACAGGGTTTTTTTAAATACGCTGGAACAGATCACCACTTCTGTCACCATCTGCCTGACTGAGCCCCTGTGACTGATCAGGTGTCAGGCACCTGCTCAGCCTGCCTGCTTTGCCGACTCCGAGACCCCATGCCTGGGCACGTTGTTCCAGGCACCGCTGTGAGGAGCCTCTGGCGCCTGCCACAGGAGCCTGATTCTGCCTTCACACTTTGAAATAACAGAACTCCCCAATTGAAGAAAACACAGCTCTCCTGTTCCCTGCTTTACAGTTACTCTATATCTATACCGCTTTTCTCACTTACCAATGCTGATGGAGTACCAAACAAATGCTGTTCTGCTCTGCTCACTGTAACTCATACAGTTATTTTGGAAAAAGACAAACTGACCTGAAGGCAGATTCCAGTTTGAGCCCCCTTGCTTAATCACTCCTATGACCAGCCCATGCATGACAGGTATCAAGGGCCCACACGCTGCCAGCAGTTCAGTCACCTGTGCTCAGCCTTGCAGAGACCCTCCTCGGCCATGGCAGAGTCATCCTCCCAGGCCATGTGCTCTAGGCCCACTAACTGGCCTCTACAGAGCAGATAAGTGGCATTTCAATTGGGCCAGATTGAAAGGATGGGCCTAACCCTCACCACATTCCTCATCCACCCACACCTCCTGCTTTCAGAGCACTGCATTAAACTCCAGGTGAGAGTCTATGCATCAAGGCAACGCACTGGGCAGGGATGAAGGCCGCAGGACAGGGGAGAGGCAAGTTTTCCCAGGCTGGTTCTGGATGCAGGCAGCAGGTGAAGAGAAGAGCTGCGCAGCCACCCCGGCTGGGAGGTGTTCCCTGCCACAAGGGCAGTGAACTGGGGCAGAGCTGCCCACAGGCTGACCAGCAGAGCCCCCACCGTCACTGTTCCCCAGAGCACATTCAAGACACCCTGACCCTTTTCTTGCAGCAGCCTGGGAAGGAGAGGGCAGTTGGGTGGCCCTGACCTTGCAGCACTGCCAGGACAGCAGCTGGGCCCCCACAGCCCCTCACTCGTCACAGAACCTTCTGGAACCTTCCCTTGTCACAGCGGGAAATCACAGCCATGGTCCAGCACTGCAAGCTGGCCTCATTTATCCAGCCACAGCCTTGTCGTCAGCCCCACCAAGAACCGTTACCCAGCCCTGCAGCCCTGCCGTGGTGGTGGAAGACTCTGGCACAGCTCTGTCCTCCACTTGTTACTTTCCCAAAAGCCTGGCCCGAGGCATCTGCTGCACTGCAGCTCTTACCCCAGTAGCTGAACAGTGCCCCTGAGGGAAAGACTTCAACAAAATACAGCGCTTTCTTGTGATAACACAGCCAAAACTACCTCCCTAAGGCTATGGCAGCCAATGGAGAGCTGTGCAGTAAGCAAGAAGTGTGGAGGCCTCTACATGTCCTATGAGGAGAGAGAGGGAGGTGATTTTTTTCAACTGAAAAACATGCTCATATGGAGAAGTATTTTTAGGTGCTTTGTGTTGCTACCCTGAGAACAGGCACTGGTTGGGTTTTGTTTTTCCTTACTTGGTTTGGATTGCATTTCTGACTTCCAGTTTGGAGGAGTAACGATAGCTGTTCATGGTAACTGTGAAATATGACAATACATGCCATTTTAAGAGGTGGTTTTATATATGGTAAGTTTAATTTTATCAGATTAAATTTAACTTGTGATTGCAATTTGTAATGCTTCATTTAATAGACTGTAGATAATAATGTCATAACTAAAACAAATAATATATAACATTGCTATGAAATTTAGTCCATATTGCAACTGACAAATTTCATGAAAGGCAGAAAGCAATTGCATGAAAACTTGCATCACTTTTAAACAAACGCAATTTTTCACTTAAAATTTTTCAGGTCAGACAAGATATGACGGGCTGTTATGCTCCCCTATGTGTTTATCCATTTTATACGTATGCTTCATGAAAATGCATGGATTTCTTGACAGATTTTAGGAATACATTACAAGGACAAGCTCTGTGTCATTACATCGTATGTAATCCGTAGAGGTTTAAAAATGTAAAAAAAAAAACCCACAGGGGTTTTTAAAAAAATACTTTCTTCTTATAGAAATTTTAACATAATATAATAAAATGTGCAAACTTGAGAACAAGTAATTAATAAAACCAGTGAAAGTCTGCACACTATCTTGAAAGCTCAACACTACCCACAACTTTAAAAACCACAAACGCATATGGCTCTGGCTGTGCCATCTTCATTTCAGGTTTGGGCTGGGCTCCTGCCCATCTGAGGGCTGCCACATTGTGTCGGAGACAAGAGTTTTCCCCTGACAGCTCAGGCAGGTTCCTAAACTCTGCAGGTTCAACAGCCTTTGCTGTTTTGGAGGGTGTCAGAGGAGGCTACAGGGTGGCACATGGAGCCGGCCCTCTTCGTGGAGAGCGCGAAGAGAACTGAAAGATTATCAGTTGCTGCATAATTCCCATTCACGCTGCTCACAAAGTCACAGCACAGGTCTAACATGAAATCAGAAAGATGGAGAGTGCTTCCAGGCAATGAATACTGCTGCATGCACAGTGAACATTTAGGTGTCTGCTGTGCCTTGCTGGAGACTGGGCTGTGGCAGTCAGGTGCTGCCCAGGGGCCACCGCTGTGGCCTGACAGGCAAGGCCTTCCTATATTTAGTGAGGCCAGGAAAATGAGCCTGTTGGGAGGATACATTGTTTACAGGAGGTCAGATAAGCGATTCTGCGTGTTCTTGTGGAAAGCATAGCTGTCACTTCTTGGGAGATGCAAAGTACGTCTCAAAGACAAGAGTCTCCACTGCTATGCAAAGCATGCTTTGATGTTATTCCTTCGAATGATCTTTCAAAATCTACTGAATTGTAAAGGCATCTCTGCATACGGTGGAAGAAACAATAAGATCTGTCAAGCAACAAGGCCATAACAGAGTACTTTCCTTAAAATTTAATTGTTTTGCATGCTATGCAAAACACGTACGAGTCTGCTGGGAAATAAATGAGGTTTCACACAGATCATTGCAAACATAGAAAGGAAGAATGCTCTTGCTTCATGGATACCTTATTAGCTCTATATATTTTCATGTGTTTTCTAAATTAATTTAGCAGCCTGTTTAAAATGTGTGGCCTGCGCCAAAAAAAAATCTAAATAGAATAGCAAGCATTATATCCTTATCTGCTATGAGTAATACTATAGAATATGCATCTAGGAACGACTATGTCTTGCACCATTATGCCATCTTTTCAGTCCTATATTATGAGAGTTGTAATCTCAAGTAGGCAGTAAGTAAATGAGACAAGGGCATTTAAATGTGGCCCACAGTACAATAGTTATAGCTTTTGGGTCTGAAACTGACCCTGGTACCGTGCTTCTGCGAAAGGCATAATCTTGGCTCTCCATCAGCATCTAAACAAATAAGTTCCATTTGATCAGCTTTGCTCTAGAATGCTAACTAAAGAGACTGGCCTTTTTTTGTAAAGGAATAAGGTAAATGAATGCAGGATGGTAGCAAGGAGAATGCTAAAGTAACCTGCAGCATAACAGGCAGTCTACACAAACACCAACCCACATAAACACCACTCCAAAAATTCACTGTTTTCAAACAGGACACTAGAACACACACACTGACCCACCTGTCAGCATGCAAAACTTATATAATACTTGAAGAAAAACAGGGAGTAGTAACCCATAGCACTCACGGCCAAAAAAAAGTCAGCACGGGGTCAACTCTGAATACTGTGTAGGAAGGGTAGCCTGTGTCTGAGAGCTGAATGTTACAACAGCTAAACAAAGGTATCCATGGAAAGTAGCATCTTCCAGATTCTGCTGAGTTCAGCTCCAGGTGGAGTCACTGTACCACCCAACAGCTGGGCCATGTGGAAATCAATAGGAGCTGGAAGTGCTGCCTTGCCAGAAGAAAGGAGTTGCGATTAGCTCTGATTTACTCGCCTACTTCACCTCTAACTTTAGAGGGAAATAACCGGTTTGGCGCTGGACACCAAAACAGGGTACCAGCCACTCACAAAATGTTGCTGACCATAACATTATAACACATTGTTAAGCCAGTTCCTCAACGTAATGGAGTAATTTTGGTAAAGTTGCTTTTTGTAAATATTGGGACCATACTTTTCTAGTAATTGTATCAAGAAATTCTTAGGTTTGTTTAGAGGATAGCCTTGTAAGGGGGAAATAATCAACATAGTCAATTCAGAGGAGCAATGAGATTAGAGTTTGTGGCACTGTTATGTTTCTGCCTTATTAATGATTACAATATGGAAAAAAATCCCTTCCTAGGAATGACTAGTAAAGATCCACTGAGTGAAAGAAAGAGGAGATAGCTGAGGTTGCTCTCCTGAATCTCTGCAGTAAAAGTCCTTTGTGTGACCCTGCTTTTAATAGAACTTTCTAAAAAATTAAAAGTAACAGTTGATAAATGTCAGCATGCAGCCTCACTGCATATCAATGCACGCACTTATTCATGCATATTACTGAAAGATATACTTTTACTCAACCTCTGAATATGAGAGCCATGTTGGTAGGCAGACTTCTCAAATGTCTTCCATTTCATGGTACACTTGTATGGTGGGAAGTTATTGACATCAGAAAGGAAGAATAATGAAACTGAGGTCATGGAGTTATTTACACTGGCGGGTGGATCCCACAGCATTCCTGTATGATTCGATTGTTTTGATGACCCTTTTTTTGGGATTCTGTCACACATTACATCTGATATTTGGATCTTGGTAAGTTGAAAGGGACACCGAGAGGTTTGTTTGGTTACCGTTACTAGTGAGTTAACATAAGGTTAAAAAGTCTGTCCCTGTTCAAGCCAATGGCACCATTCCCAATGACTTCAGGAAGTTTCCAAACTCCCTGCCCCAAAGTGCTAACAAGCCAAACAGAAGAAGGAGCCCTGCAGATACCAAGCTGAGCAGGGAACCAAGGAACACCCAGAAAAATCTGATGGAATTATTGAGCAGGGGAAGGAGAAGGAATACTCAGCAGTATGCAAGTTCCTTTAAAAGGCAAGCTTTATTTTTAACTCTGGTGTTGAAAGGGAAATCTGGGAATAATTGCCTTAAAGGCTTTTGTTTAGAGCTGAGAAATGACAGCCTACTGCTACATAAACCAATAAAAGAAATAGAGTACAAAAAGCTGTGTTTAGATAATAAGAAATCTCATAAACTTCCCAGTTCTGAGATGAGCCTTCCCTCTGTTTTCAGACCATTACTGCAGAGCTGTTAACCTTCACAGATACTGTACCACGATCTGAGCAGCACAAATTAAACATACAGGCCACAAGGATCGGAAAAAACAGACTGGCGACACATTAGCAACCAAGACATGTAAGTGTGGCTGAGAATAACATGGCTGTGATCCTAGCGCAGAAGCTAAGGGCTTCATTACATTTAATTACTTCCGGCTTTAAATCAAGGCCTGCTTCAATATGAGGGTGGCTTCTATTAAACTAAATTACTTTCCCCTCAAGCTTGTATGGAAAAGTACAGTACCAAAGGAAGACAGCTTCTATTAAAATCAGTATGGTAAAGGTGCTGCTGCCAATATAGAGATGGCTTGTAACTGGGAGCAGCTCATAAATGAAGTTTTATATGGTATCTGTCTCTAATATTTTATGAGGGAGAAACCTTTGTATTTGGCTTGGTTCCCTTCTGGCTGTTCCTTTTTTCTGCTCATTGTGCCACTCTGAACTGACATAGAATGATCTTTCCTAATGCAGAAGTTACACATCAGCAGACTGATTCTTCTTTCTGTGGGTTTCCCCCCTTGCAGGGTGGGCATAGGCAGTGCCAGTACAAGGCTCGTCAACACGGGACTTCCCATAAATGGAGTGTACTCTGAGGTGCAGGCAGGTGTGCTTGAGAATAGATTTCAAACATAAACACATTAAGCGATAGAAGAAGCTCTCTCCCACAAAGGTCACAACACATATCCTGGACCTACCCGGATGACAGCCCTAATTAGTACTAATTAAAAAAGCAGGAAGAAGCAAAACACCAGCAACATCGCTTGATAAAATAATCTGCTCTGGGATAGACCAGATTCCTAGTGGACAGGTTGAAATAAAAAATGCAGGATGGGTTACTCAAATAAAACCAAATACAAACTGAACAAGCATTTACCCAAATCTTCTGACAGGTTTTTTTAATCCCTCTTGTGTTTCTGGCTCTCACTCATATCCAGCATCTGCTCTCTATCCTTGATCACTACCCGAATATTTGTTCCATGCACTTAATTTCATTCTCTTTCATTTTACAGTCTGCATAGTTCATTTGTTCGTTCTTTGATTTGCCCTCACATTTTCTGAGCTTTTCATCTCTTTCTGCTCCTTCTTCCTTGTCTCCTGGCTTTATTGTATCTTTTTCTCTCTTTTTTTGCCTTAGCCTATACAGCCCTAAATTTCCTTTCCCTATTTCCCTGTTGCCTTCCTGTCACCATTTGTTTTCTATCACCCTGCTTTTCTGCTGGCTGATGTTGGAAATATTTCAGGAATTTCTAATTCACAGTGCCATGAGAAATGTTATCTTCGCATTTTCACTAGCGAAAGTGCTCTCGCACGGTGAGGATGATGACGGAGCAAGCCTGGGACAGAGAGGCTTCAGATGGACTCTTCCCCGAGCCCACTGTGCCTCCAGAGTGGTATGCTCCAGTGTGGAATGTGTGAGAGGAAGCTAGGTCCATGGGGAGTGTGGGGCTGGGGGTAGGGAATGTGTATTGAGAAACCTCAAATTCCACACAACAGAAATGAGTACAGGAGAAACTGAAATACAAGAGAGAAGCAGAGTGAGGCACCAGCTGGAGAAGGGTGGAGAGGAGAGCAGGAAAAAAAAATACACCCACCACCACCACACCCTAGCCTTCAAGTTTTTCTTCCATGCAGGTGCAGATAAGCAGCAGTACCAGCCCTTGCTAATATTCACTTGTTCTGAGTAGTAATACTAAGAAAGCCTCAGACCTCAATCTATCCATTATTTCTTTCCCTAAGCAGGCTTAGGGGTCAACTTTAAAATAACAACTGCAAACAGAAGGCAAGTACGTGGAATAAAAAATGATCAGTGACCAAAAGAGCCAGCCAGTACACGGACTGCTGGTGACTTGTCATTGTAGCGTGACAACATGCTAACTCAAAGTCACCACAGAGAGAAAAAATAAATAAATGGATGAGTGACAGTATTCCAGTATCTAGAGATGTCTCAGGAAAAGACCATTAAAAGTTAAACCACCTACTTTGTTATTGCTTCTGCTCCTCCTACTATTGTTATTTGTATTCTGGTATCACCAAGAGGCCTCAACCAAGATTGAGGCCGTGGTGTTAGGCACAAGATAAATACGCACAGGAAAAGAAAGTTCCTGTTTTAAAAACTTAAAGCTTAATGGATAAGATGAGCAAGAAGTTGAGGAAAAACAGAGATAAAGAGAAGTGAAATGACTCAAACTGAGTCACACCAGGTCAGTTGGAGAGCTCCTATCCTATGTTTTATAGTTGCAAGGATCTGAATAGCAAGAAACTGCGAATATTGAGTATACTGCTATTTTTATTGTTTAGAAAAACAAGAATTCCACAGGCTCCTCTGTATATGGAGATAAAAGTTAGTGCATGTTCGCTGTTTTCTAGGTTGATCCTTCACATGCCCACCATACTGTCTTGCCATAACAAACATGCGTTATATGCATTACCATTTACAAGATCATGTGTAGGTGGTGATGAGGTCAGGATATGTTCAGCTAATACACAATATCTTTGTCTTGTCTAGTTCTCTTCCTTCTTCCGTTCAATTTCTTCACTGGCTTTAATTAAGTTCTCACAGTCTTAAGAGCTGCCAGAACCGACATGCTGTTAGAGAAAAGGTGACCTCAGACCAGGTAGGACTCATGAGCTCCTTCTACTCTGAGGTCATTTCTGCTTCAAGTTCACATCTTCCAAATATCACTGCAAACAGCTTGCTAAAATGCTACCCTCAAGTACGTACAACCTCATTAACTCATCACAGGTCTTTCAGCCAAACCTGTGCATGAAAATCTGATTTATGCATGCTTTTTAACCACATGCCAGTACAGATGAAAAAAAGTTGCTGTGAAGCTGAAATTCAAGCTAGTAACTAGTAAAGGGAAGCGATGGGTCTACACAATGCAACAGCAGCCTTCATGTTAAAGAGCAGCAGCACAGCACAAGGTTCAAACTCAAGTGTTTTAAAATATTCATAAACATTTTATTGAAGTGCTACCACCTCCTAATGTAAGACAGCGCAGAGATGTTCCTAAGACACACAAGGATGGAGCTCATGGAAGAAGTACAGCCTATCCATGCTTTTTGGAACTTCAGAATCACCCCTCTGCTACCCCAGTAACAGCAGCCACTCCCAAGACTTCAGCATGGATACGTTTTGGGTGGCAATGTTGCAAGACACGCATAAGATAATTAAACATACAGTTTGTTCATATTGGATCAACAGTAGAAAGTGGCAGCATGTTGGAGAGATGGTATCCATTAAATTGACAAGTACTGAAAAGACTTTCAGCACGAATTGCTTCTATCAAATAACATTTTCCCTGTAAATAATAGAGTAAGCAAAGAAATGTCTATAATGATTACCTTTTCCTACTAAAAATGCTTTTCCTTGTCAACATCAGAGAGAGGACCCCTGAGCTGACCAGCTGCTAGTGCCAGTCACAGTTTTCCAAGCACCATGCAAGCTCCAGACAGAAGACCTGTGACTTTGGCAGACAACCCATTATATTTCGTTCTCATGATTTCCCCTGAAGTCCTGTTAATTTATCAATGACTGACAGTTACTGCAGCACTGATTTACTCCTTTCTTCAAAAGATAAACCAAAGTAGCATGTTTATCAAAAGTTGTTGAATGGTTTGAGATGGTCAGTTGGAAATGAAACAAGGAGTTACAAAACTTGGACACAGGGAATGAGGAGTTTTCTGATACCATGACAGAAACAAGCAAAGAGAGGTACTTCCATTGAGTTTGCCTCTCTCAGAATGATGCACTCCTGAGCAACTATTTCAAAACTATTTGGGTCCAATCTGTAAAGATCAAAACTAATAATACTCAGTGGAAATCAGCTGAGAAAACAATCAGGACAAGATAAAGGAGGTTCACCACTGTGGCTATTTAAGCACTTAGAAAATAGAAGTGGTCCTTTATTCTCAGTTTGGTCACCATAAAATGCTTTACAGAGAATGATCAAATTCAAGGTAATTAATAAGCCTCTTCTCAGATTCTGTTCCAAGTATTTTACCTTCATTTTTATTTATTAAGCACCGGTGGCTTCAGGATGTAAAAAACAGAGAGGAAAATTCAGGAAAGGAGTCAGATATGAATCAAAATATGTGTGACCACAAAAAATACTTTCTAAGTGTTTGAAAAGATGACCAAGCCCTTTTGTAAATATCAGAATGAAACTGCTACTTCAGATGTTGTTCAAAATAGGATATGCTTAAAGCAAATGTGGACACACTAGACAAATGGAAACTTGCAGAAAAGTACCTTTGAATTTTTGTGGATCACATACTGAATAGAGTCAGGCATGTCATGCTGTTGCAAAAAATGTAATTACAAGAATGCAGAAACAGAAGCACAAGCAGGAAGATATGTTTACAGAGTACAGCTACAGGCTAGAGATAGTGAAGAGAAAAAATGAAGTTGAACAGTGATTCTAAAAGCATGATCACAGAAAGACTCCATGAACTAGAGGTATTTGGCACAGTGAAAACACTCTAGAAAGTGATGGATGGTGGGAACGTTAGGAGCAGTAACAACCCCTAAATATGGCTAGACAAAAAGGACTGGACAAGTTTGACCTCTGTAATTTTAAACTGTGGCAATGGAAATTCAGATTAGGCATTAGGAAAAATCCTTCTAATGTTGAAATATTATACTGGGCTAGATCACCTGAAAAACTGTGGTATCGTCATCACTGGACATTTTAAAGTACAGCTAAACAAACACCTGTTGGGAATGACCGAGCTAGACTGCATTACTCCTTTGGGCAAGGAAATAGACTGGAGACTTGTTCAACATAATGATTTTTCACATTTGTCAGTGTAATTCATCAGTCACCTGGCATGTCTTATAAAGAACTCCCTTCTCTGGACATGAAAACAAGACCAGACTTCTGGTAATGCTCATACTCAAATTCCCTCTTTGCCAGACATTCAAATTAGAGAACAGATTTGGAAGCGCAATAAAGAGAAGTTATCAACATGTCTTGAATGGCAATCTGGATCCCAAAAAAAAGAAAATCAATTCAACAGAGAAGGACAGATTGCATTTGAGGGTGTCTTCAAATCACTTCCTATATTGAGAACTCACAGCCATAATTTTCTGAGCAACTGACACAGTTCTGAAATAGTGAGGACACTTTCATGTTAGCTCAGGTATTATCTCTTTCCATGTTATCTGATGCAAAATTAATCTTGACTTTTCCTCTGGAGAAAAGAGAGAAAGGGCTCTCCCCACAAGGCCTATGGGCAAAAAAAAAGAAAAAGAGGTTGACAGAATTTTTAAACTAATGCTCTTGATTACCTCTCGTGTTAGGTTTAAAACATTATCTTTCTTGTTCAACATGTCAATCTGTTTGACTTTTATAACAAAAATATAGTCAGACCTGTGCATATTGCATTTCAAAAAAGTCATTTTTTCGAAACATCTGTTTGGAAGTGTTAAGGTTCTGCTGAAAAACCTCACACACAGATGTGGGCAGTGTGCCATATTCTGAGCAACAATGGAATCTCCAAACATCCTCTCAGAACATCCTTAAATAAAATTCCCAAAGAATAATGAAATCAAAGTTTTTTAACTAAAATTTTGTTTTGCTAAGCTGCACAGGGTACCACATCTGTCCAGTTGCATGGAGGACCAAGTCAGCTGCCACTTTCTTGCAGTGCCATGTCTTGCATATTTAGTTCCATTAACATTGTCCCACAGTGTGTTTTCCACTATTGCATATCTGCTGATCCCTAGCCCATTAGGTAAATGGGAAGAAAAAACACAACAGCAGTATGTTTTTGTTATTTCTTCCCTTTATGCCATTACAGCACCTTTTATGCATTGAATATTTGCCAGGATTCTTCACCTAAACTTATTGCTCTCAATTCTCCCCTGTTTTTTTCAAAACTTCTCTCGAGATTCTTATCCCATTGTTTCTTTCAAATTTCATTTTCTTGTCTCTTTTTCTCTCTAGCTTTCTTTACTTTCCCTCCCCTTCCCCCCATTATCCACAGTCCCTCTCACCCCTGTAGGAAAGAAAAAATAAAAAAAAAGAATGAAATGAACTACATTTTAACAATCAGAATAACAGTGAAACAATGCTCTTGAGATCCCATCTGTTGCCAACACATCTCCCAAGACAGCAAATGATGGGCATTCCTAGCTAAATAAAGAGAAATTCCCACACCCATTAAAGATCTACACAGCAAAGACTGTTGCTTAAGTATTTACTTTTTATGGCATACAAGAAAACTACCTGGAATTGTAAATACCAATGACATATTGTTCACATCTCTACCAAACATGTGGTCAGTGGCCATATGGATAACTTCTGGGTGTGAAATGTCCTTTCTCTTTTTTACAGTGCTGCAATATCCTTGTGCCAAAAGTTTTTTTTTTTAAAGTTTAATTGTATAATTCTACCTCCAGAGGGTGAAATCTAATTCTATTTACAAACAAAACCCACATCCCTTCCTACCCTAAAAATCTACCAAAGCAAACTGTGACGTCTTACACACAAATTCATTTATTTTTAAATACATCTGAAACAGCAACGTTTATGCACACCATTTACATCTTCCATCTAATTCACAAAGAATAGCAATGATTTAGAATATGATTGCCTTCCATTTCTAGGTTGGACAAAAACAAAAACATCAACACCGGCACAACACTTCTCATAGTTAAGTAGTTTACTAAGGACTTAAATGGGAACACAGTAAAGCTACAGTACAGCATCTTTAAATGCTATTTCTCTTTAAATCCCTCATGAACTTCCTTAAAAACGGAAAACTGACAGACATCTTAAGAGATATTTGGTGAGTTCTTAAGAATTTTCTAGGGGGTTGCCTTGACATCCCTACTCTTTCAGCTTTAGGTCTGCCCTCTAGAGAAATGCAATTTCCATATGGTTAAGCAAATGTTTCTCACCAGCATATCTCCAAACCCAAGTTATTTTGTATCTCCTTTTTCATTACAGCCATATCCCAGATGGTGTTTCACAACAATAGGTGTTACTGTGAAAATACTGAGGCTTCAGAAATGTAAAACCCCAAGAGAAAAGCTGAGAGACGACAGAAAAAAATAGTGCAAATTAATATGACTTTATTCACATCAGTGCTGAAAGACTTTTTGAAAATGGGTGGAAATCCATGATGCAGAGAAACAAAGTGGGGGAAAAGGCAAATATGGAAGAGTGCAAGAGTAAGTAACAGATCTCTATTAGCAGAAGAGAGGAAAGAAGGGAGAAAAAGATAACCGTGTAGAAGGCTGGAACAATACCAAGAACATTTAAAATTCAAGTAATTCTTTTTTTTGAAGCAGCTTGTGACTTGAGTGGGGAAGCACTTGAGCAGTTCGAGGACCTCGGTGATATGAATATGCTCTCCTGCAGATGAGAGAATCCAGACAGTGCTGCTCTGCACAAGCTAGAACTTCAAGGAGGGGAAGCATGGAACGCTGTCTGAGAGACAGAAAACAGTGGAAAAGACAGAGGCCTAGACAGTGTAAAGGTAGGCATCTTATCAGACAGCATTATTGTTACATACAGAAGAGGAAGGGAAGACAACTCTCTGGGTGATGAATGTAAAACCTTGCAGGGGAGGGCAACTGAAACAGTTCAGAAGGGTAAATGTATTTGAAAGCAGAATATATGTACTATCATTATCTTCTACATTACAAAACCCTTTAATGAAAATTATAGAGGATATAAAGATCAGTGCCAAACTATAATGTATTTCTCCAGCCCAAGTACAGACATCTCTGGAAGCTCACGATTTGACCCTTACATCGAGAAAATTCTATTTCCGAAGAACGACACAACATCACAGAGAGATTATTGCTGATTTGATCATCTGGTGCTGTGATAAACTATTTTGGACATACCGTCTTTCAAGATGTAATATAAAAGATAGCTTCTGTGTACATATAATATGCTGAGTTTACCAATTCATTAATCAGGAAATGCACAGTTGTATGGCACAAACTGCTTGTATCTCTTCTATGTATTTAAATAACCATAGCCAGAAGTAAAAACCCTGTTTCCTCATACAAGGAGGAAACAGGAAAAGCATGTCAGAAGGAAATAGTCACACCTGTTTAGCAATGCCTGACTGATAAAATGGTGTGAACACATTTGTAAATGAGCTAAAATGCCTGAAGGATTTCATATTGTGGTTACATTTATGCTTCCTTGTCCATTCTGGCAAAGTGACAGTCTCTCACGTTTCTAAAATACTGCCATAAAGTGGCAGGAAGCACATGCAGCAGGTATAGCTTCGTACTCCTTCCCAGTTGGAATTTGTTAAATCACTTTTTCCTTTTCTATTTTCCATTCCATGTCCCCTTTCGTGTATTCATCTTGCAGTCTGTTCCCTTATCTGGGAATGGTTGTGGAATGGATTTATACCTCACTACACATGCAAACACTCAGTCTCATATGCAAATCAAGGACAACGGACATTTTCCCACTGTTTGTTGGGTGAGGAGAGTAGGAATAGATTCTATAAGCAACTCTGAAGGATTATAAATAGCATCTGTTTCCGTTCTATCTGACAGAATTCAAGTCAGCAAGAACCAGTTAGCCTTATACTCTTCACCTCTTCTCTCTCTGTGAGATAAAGAAATCTACAACCAATTTGCTACTTGAAAAAAGAACATAAAGTGCACAAATTTCTCCTGGATGATGGGAGCTGAATTCATAGCCTTTACGCTTTAGCAACAGTCACTATTAATACTACCTCAATTATGCTTGATGATGATGAAGATATAATTAACATAAAGATCCATTATGTTTTATTGATGTTAAGTGTATGTTGATTATAAATGGGACAGGATGTATTTACTTAAGCTTCA
The DNA here is from genome assembly GCA_033556795.1 of Tapera naevia. Classification (NCBI taxonomy): domain Eukaryota; kingdom Metazoa; phylum Chordata; class Aves; order Cuculiformes; family Neomorphidae; genus Tapera; species Tapera naevia. The sequence continues at coordinate 2,112,619 of JAUMJJ010000353.1, forward strand.
CTTTTGGAGGAAGGTTGTGAAATCAGAGTCCAATCCTACATCGAGAATAAAACCTGCACCTTTTATAATTGTAATAGTATCCAGATGTTCCTCTGTAACAGGGATGCAGGTGGTGAAAGCAGTAAACCAGTATGATGCAGATGTGTTCTTACCACAGGTGGGACTTGCTCCCAGTGCTACAGTGAATTTTGCACTCACTGACGTAACAAAAGAAGAGCCCAGAAGATAAAAAATTGTAAAAAAGTGACGTAAAATGTAAAAAACTGTTCCAATTTTGGTGGCAGACCTTGATTGTTGTGATTTTAGAAAAGCAAGCAAGTAAAGCAAACAGGGGTTTTCTTTAAACTGAAATTACAAAAATACAAAGAGTCCAGGTAACTAACGAAAAACTATGAGCAACTGAGCATGCTCAGGTACAGAAATCCTGGAGGGTATAGTACTTCATACTTTGTGGGATGTGTGTAATGTGCATCAGCTGGAGAGATTGTTTGTGCCTTGTGCCACCACATAAATTATCACTACTACCGTGTTTTGGCTGTATATTTATTACCTAACTGACACTTGGGAATTACGCTCTTCTTTTCTATTACGGTAGATTAGGGAAGACTGATTTGACTTTGTCAGCAAGCTGGGTCAACAGCCTATTAACTTTTCCTATTAACTTTTCAGACTGCATCTAAACAAATCTAACAAGTCTTCGCTGTCACACAGAACAGACTCTTCCTGAAATGTCACATAAAGGCTGAGCACTGCTTGTACTTCTCTGGCATTATGTAACACATATGCCCCGAACATACGCAGCACACTCTGTGCTAGGTGTCAAACCAATCTACACCAGCCTTAACAGGGATAATTCGTGCCCCAAAAGTAGATACACTGAAAGACAGACAATTGGATGTGGAGGTACAAGATGCACGTGGAAACTGAGAATATAATCATCGCCTCGACAGCACCCCTATGGGCTACTCAGTGGTATGTTTTCTTTAGACATACAAGTAAGGGAAGGTATTAGAGAGGGTGTAGTGGGGAAGTAATGAGACAGTATGTGGATGTTTGTGGAGCACCTGCCAATTGTAGGAGGCAGTATCAGAGTATATTCAATGGATGATGTTATTACACATCTAGATATTAGAGGCAGAATTTGTCATCTGGATACAGAAAAGGCTACGTTGTGAGAGACTGTGAAAATTAAAACTGAGATAGTTAGAAAGTAAGGACCACTTAAGGCCATTTTTGCTTATCTGGAGCAAAAGAAAGCAGCCCCACAGCCACAGTCCGAGTGGATCTGAATGGTGCAAGACTATGGGTGTCAGAAACGGGAAGAAAACATCACATAAGAAATTAGCATGGTGTGCCAGCACAGTGACCTTGGCTTGCAGACCGCTCTCAAACTGCCACAGTTTGGTCAACAATGCTCAGATCTATGTCGGGCTACTTTGTTATCTCCAAGTCATTATTTATACTAGATGTTCAGAGACACCACTCGAAATAGGTGCTTTAATAGAGAGTCTGGTTCCTATCCCAGAGAACTTGCAGTCTAGACAAAAACATCTCTGCTATTCCTAATCATATCAAGCTGAATCGGGCTGTTCACATTTGCAGCCCAGATGAGAATAAGATTCCTGAGGTATGCCCCATGACTACTTCCCCTCTGTGAGTTGAGTAATCAAGTTATAAACCATATCATGATGGGCTTGGCAATTAAACATTCTCTAGCTCATCTGAAGAAATTACTATGGCAACAATTTCTATACCAGCCCTATTGTTGGTCCCATTTCTTCTACCCTTCTTTATTTAGCAACAGGCATTCGTTATCTTCTCTTTAACCATACAAGGTGGTTATCCTGATAGCAGCAGACATATGTAGTCTAACAATACTGCCATATAAGGAAAATGTTATGGCTATGATATGTCTGATTCAAAGAGATGAAGATGCCACATACTTAAATGTATGCGATATTAATTCCCTGTATGAATGAGAAGATTTATGATGGCACACTGAAAAAAGTAAAGGTGAGACAATACAATAGATCTTTAAGCAACCTCCAAACGAGTACTCTGGGGACAAGCACAGGACCGCAGAGTCCTTCCAGACTCCAGCTGCATAATTGTTTTCACATTGATAGGACATAATAACTTGATGGCTGGAAAATATCTGGAATGGCTGCAGTGAACTGTGGCCATATATGAGTTAGCATTAAATTAGCTAAAAGGAATACCAACTACTGGTCTAAAGTTAGCTGGTTTAAAACTTCTAGACTTAGGTCTTACATTAAGATTGATCTCTCTCACAGATGAAGGAAACCACCTGGGGCAGAAGCACCGCTATCATTGACTGCTGCACAGCAACACCGCACTATGAGATCAAGAAAGATAACGATGAATGCCACGTATATTTGAAATAGCTTGTTACATGAACTAGGCTAATTATAAGTTTGAATAGAAATAATTCCTCTAACAGTTTGAACAAAGAACCAACCAATTCTGCAAAGGAGGCAGAATCCTGACATTACCTCTAATCCACAAGAAAGACTGAAAAAAATATTTTTATATCTTGAAGTTTGAAAGACCATTTTTACATTTTCCATTGGACTCACATTTGCCTAGTGCACAAAGCCCATTTATTACATTTCCATAATAAGTTAATTTATTGAACTGAGTGGAGGACTAAATGTTATAGTCTAAAGGTACTGGTCATAAAATATTCCTATAGTTTCAAACTTTCCTACTACCAGCAGAAGTCAGCCTCACAAGAGGAAGTTCTATGCTGATGTGAACAGTTTGGGGATTTTTTAAAGCCTGTTATGGGGCAAAACTGACATCTGCAGTGACTTAGCTGTTTCTTCTCTTTCATACTTTTGGGTTAAGAGGAAGGACAGATTAGAAAGCAGTTTGGAGTCCCAGAAAAGTGAGACAATCCAAGAAGGGACAAATGACTGGGAAAAGGTAAAAATTGCTCTCCTTCAAGATCTGTGGATAGGCAGAACAGAGATAAATATTATCAAGGAAGGGAGAAGAGGAAAAGGCTGTTTGGTAAAAGACTCTCACCTGTTCTAAGCATCCACAAATTCATCCTCCCAAATGAATCAGCCCCTGAGGAAGGTAAGGACATTTTCTGCATGTATCTTTGTAGGTAGTATAGTTGATATATTCTGGATAAGATAAGTCAAACACCACTGAAGAAAATGAATACTTAAGATTAAATTTATTTACATGTAAGAGCATGCAAATTTGTGATAGGAGTGAGCCAGCAGTGCACTGAGTTGCAAGAACTTGAGAACTACTGCTGCATCATAAAAATAAAAAATGACCAAATCATATATGATTTCATTAACTAGAGGTGACTACAACACCTGAAAAGTCATTGAAATTCTAGCCCAGAAAATCAGTTTCCAATAGCATAATTACCTAGGTCCTAATCGGATGAAAGAATACAGCTAATAACTTTAGTCATGTTTTGGTATATAAGGTAGACACAGAAGTACAGAAAAAAAAAGTTGTCTGTGGTTTCATAAAGATACAAAGAGTTCCACTAGAGGCTTGATTTAACTTGGAACAGTTAATTGTTACAGTGCAAAAAACACAAGACAGTTTGGTTCAAGAATGCTGCATGTCAGAGTTGGCATTAGTGAAGTAAGACAGACAGACTTATTTTTCACGTTATAATTATATATATGAAAGATTTTTGCTCCCATCATCTGTTGCAATGCATGATGTTTATTTTAAGATTTTATCATAAGTACCCACTAAATCCTTTCTTTTTGTTTTAAACTGAAGGAAAACCCAAGCAGTGGAGATCTATTTTTCTGTTCTCAATAGGATCTCAGCAGCAAGAAAAAGTCACCTTTTCTGCTAATTTTTTGAGGCTGAGTTCAGCTTAGTGTGAATGCGAACAGACACAATATGAGGGAAGCTGACAGAACAATAGTAATGCAAGTAATGCAACTTGACCTGTGTGCTGATGCTAAAATTACAGCATTTCTTACCCTTGTTACTGCTTTGAATTGAACATCTGCCTAAAATAAGCACCAAAAGCAGAGCACATATACACTGACTCGTCTTTCTACCCAGATAAGTAAAAAAACCTCTAAAATATATGAATCTTGCAGGAATATTACAAGCTTGAGAATTGCCTCATTTCACATCTGTATTCCAGAAATAGTTTGCTTATGTTTATACTTCAGGGCCAAAGCTTCAGGACTGTCTACTGCCTTCTGTCAAGGATGATGCCTTTGTGTCATTGCACCTGTTGTGAATTTTGCTTTTATTATTTGAGGGTAAGTGTAGCACATTGATGCACGGACTACAAAGACGGTTTATTAACAGTGAGACAAGCTGTTAAAGGATTGGTTTTTTAGTTGGCTCCATGTCAACAATACCCAATGAAATCTTGGGGAAATGTAGGGAAGACACTAACAAGAAGACTGTGGTGAAAGTGGAGAATACCTAAAGGAATGCTGTTCGGATGTATGCGCTTCCTCCAATTGTTCTACCTCTGGCTCTTTAGTGTTGCCACCTATCTCTCTCCTTATCATTTATCTTTCACATGGGCTTTTTTTCGTTACAGCTGCTGTTCCTATCCATAAAAGGTGCATTAATAAAAAGGAAATGCCAAATCCCTTCTCTCTTCTGACCAATGTGTATTTTGCAGAACATAAACAGCTGGAGATTTAAGCTATGTGTTCTGGATGATGAGTGGTGTGAAGACAAGGCATTGAGGGGGAAACCATCCCAAATTTACCGCTTAGTTTTTATACACAGAAGAATACAGGGAAACAATTAAAATGGTCTTAGTCGTGGTGTGTAAGAGCTGATACCCACTGTGTCATATGCAGTTATTACTGAGTAAAAGTCAAAGTGTCAGATAACACCACATTACCACATTCCTCCATAATCTAAGTATGGCTGACATACGGGGCAATATTTGTCAGTATATCTTTATTTAAGCAGTTTACACCAGGGATCGTTTGGTCAAAAGTGAATTAGCAGCAGTTCTGAGGACTCTGTAGAGCAACTTTTAAAATAATAACCTTTTCTCACAGGCCATTACTTTATATCAAACTGAAATGGAATTGAGATTTAAGCTTCTCTCAGGAGAACCCAGATACTAAAGTAGTCAAATCATTAATAATCAAATTCTTTCCTTACTGCAACATACATGGAGTTTGAATTTAAGGAAGAAGTGAATGTTTTTGTATGTACCCTGTTATGCCATTTGACACTTGTACAATTTTATGCATCTATGATTTCCGTAAAAGAAAGGATGATTAAGAATCACAATGCTATTAAGCCATATAGAGAAACACCAGTGGGCAAAGACAGATTAGGATTTCTAGTCAGAAATGTCTCTTCTCCCAGTCAATCTCACCTTACCAAAAGGCCATAACTTCCCTGTAGTGCACCCAAAGACATTGACCTGCTCATATTTCCTTCCCTCATGCTCTTTGTGGCACATGAAATGCAGCTTATCACTCTCCCTTCCTGCCCTAAGCCTTTGCTAGGAAGAAGGATGCACAAAGGTTTTTATTTGTTTTGACCATAAAATCATACGTGTTCTCCATTCAACAGTTTACTCTAAAGCATTTCATATTTTATATCACAATATTGAGGAAAATAAGAGGTTTCTTGAAGAGTCCTGCTTCAAGAGTGCACTGTCCAGTTCTAAGGAAACAATAAATACTTCAGCAATGCCTTCCAAGCTCTTTCTATTTCTCGCTCTCAATATTTTCTTACCAGACCTTCTTCAGGAACTCTCCTTTTACTATGACAGATCTGTTTGTACACTACTTAGTTTCTTCCTAATGAATGCCTCCTCTCCATTTAGACAGTCTCAGCTTCTCATCTCTCCCTTTTTTTTTTTACTATATGCAACAACTCCCTCTCCTACCATCCACTGTCAAAATTGACAAGTCATTGCTTCAGGCTAGAGATTTTCAAATCCACTTTCCTCTGAGTCAAACATATCCTCTCTAGCAAAAAGCTAAAAGTACCACAAAATCTCTTGCAAATCATTTATCATTCACATCTCTCTTGTATTAGAACCCAAAACCAAGCATAACCAAGCTGATGTCTACTCCACAGCTCTGCTTCTGGACTAGTCTCAGGTTGTTCTTCTCCTTTCCTAGCTAATATTTGTGAAAGAGAAGTACCAGTTTCTTTGTAGCTTTAATTAGAATTTGTTGACTTCATCCCTTTCCTATAAATTTGAAGTAAATTAAAGTGAGAGTTAGCATACCTTTCCAATGCTGCTATAATTTAAAATACCCTCCACTTATCACCCAAGTTATGTCTTACAACACTAAGCACTAAATGTGGTGGAGGTTTTTTCCATTTCTTGGCTGTTTTTCTAGCTAAACACAGAATTTCATGGAAGGTCCTTTTTACTGATCTTTTCATCTAAAAGAGCATCTAAAAATCTAACTTAAAGCTAAGCCCAGTTGAAGAGAGCACCTTAACTTCCTATAAAATACAGTTTACATGCATGCAAAGGTGTTTCTATTAAACAACAAGCTCCCTTCTTGGAGGGTGGCTAAAATTTCTTAGGCTTAACTGGACTGTAGCTCTAATATAGTTTTGTTATCCAGAGGCCTCATTCATTACTATGATGTACAAAAACAGCATTAGAGCTTCTATATGAAGGGTTTAGGAATACTTATTAGAACCAGAAACAGAGCCTCCTATAAATTTCTGTAGAGAGCGAGTTTGCTGTAGCACAAGTGATAAAGCTATTACCAACAGCCAAGTTTCCTTCCAGCTTTTCATTTCTGAGTAATTTCTGCAATGAAGACAGAAGTGTAATAGACATGAAGGAATGTGGCAATTCATTTGTTTTATTTCTATGAAATTATTGCTGATTGCAGGTTTCGAGGATGCGTGGGTGAAGTTTGCTGATTTATTTCAGTTTGGTCAGGAATGCTTTTTTAAAACACCTTTAACCTTTTTCTTCCAAACAGTTAATTTGGGTCACTACTTTTGCACTGAAGCTTTGATTGTTAGAGGAAATACTTCTGCATACTTTTGCTCTGCTGTAAGAGAGGCAATATGTTGTGGGCCATATGCCAACAGATTTTAACCACAAACTTAGGGAAAGGAGACAGATTAGACTGTGGTGGTCTTATAATCAGTGTTTCTCAGTATTCTTTTCTTGCTAAGAGCAAGTATTCACCACGAATGTGGTTGTATGTCCTACAGATGGTGTATCCATAGTAATAGGGCAAAATACCCCCCCTCAGCTGCGTTCGTCTATTCTCTGATGTGTTCTATAATAATTTTATCACAGAAGAACTTATTTAAAGTGCTGAGACAACTAATACAATTTAAGATCTTCAGCGAGTTCTGAACTATTTTTCAGATGTCTGCATACAAGAATCTTATTCAATAGAGGAAAGTATTACATAAAGACCTTGAGGCTTATGATGTTGAGGAAAAGCCTTACTTCTATTCAGACATTTACAAATGCTGTTCCTTTTAAAAGCTGGTCATCAAGGAACAGAGAGAAACAAGATCTGTTTGGTCACAGCATCTATCTGTCTGCCATTGCACATTCACCTCCAGCAGTAACCTTGTTTGGGCAATCTAGCTTTAACCACTTAAGACAAAGATCAAATAGATTCTCCACCAGCCCTCTAGGGAGACTAGTCAACCATTTAACAAATCTCCCGATACTTCCCTGATACTACTGGTTAAAGTCTTCCCTTTCTTAAAATCTTCCCCTTCTGTGAAACAGCCAGTGATTGTGTGTGCTTATGCTGTCCATTCTTTTATTCCATCCCTTACTCCTTAGCAGCTGCTGGTGCCAAAGCAGGATCAGTTGATGTGGTGACTCACCCAGTTACCATCTGGGCCTGTCCAGATCCGAGAGCGTGTAAATGCCCTGGTCAAGAAAATGTATGAACACAGCGGGTGTTCCAGGGAGCCATGAAGGAAGGGTGAGCTGTGCACCCCATAGGTGGGAACTGAAGAGATATTTTAAAATAAGTAGCAAGCTAGCCAAATGCACAGTTTTTGTGATACAACAGCTGGAGAGGGACATTATTCTCCTATGCTGAGATTGTGACACAAACATACAGTAAAACCTGATATGGTAAAACCTGACTGCTTCCATATTCCATCTTTGCTGAAAAACACGAACCTGCAAGTGACAACTCAGCCTGCTGTCAGACTCCTGCAGTCGAGGGTGCAAAGAAAGTTATTTCTCAGGTAATGCAATAGACAACAGGTAGAGTCTAAAACCACAAAACCATCTTTACATAGAGGGAATGTTAGGAACCACTGACTTCCATTTTATACCCAAATGACTGAAATATATAATAAGGATGGTGCTTGTTTCAGTATTGCGTTTTTTTCCTTTTGAAACATTTTTCAAGTTTATAGAGACTCAATTTTGACATTTTTAATTGCTTGGAGTATCTTAAAAGAATGCACAGAAGCAGCAGCAGTACACTGAAGCCTTTAATAGTCACATAACTTCCTATATAAGTGAAAGTTTTAGAGTTTATACCCATGTTTACCAAAGCCAGGTTACTGCAGCACTATACCCATGCTAAAAATCTCCCGATTAAGCCTGAAACTGATTTGCAGAATAGGAATCCACGCAGAGTGATTTTTATCAGGTCTCATAATCTCTTTGGTGCCTCTGCTGTGCAAAAAAACCTAGAATTTGTTATTAAGGAATGAGTTTCAGGAACTTGCAGAAGGAACCTCTTTCTCCTGAGGAAGAACAAGGAAATGATGGGCAGCCACATGAGACTAAATTCAGCTTTTGATTAACATGCCCATAACAAAGGCATGCGGGACTAACTGAGGGGGCAGCTTGGTGTGGGGGGAAGCAGGTAGGGAAATGCAGGGCTAGCAAGACAAATAAATCAGCTTCCCCTTGAAAAAAACCCAAAACATCAGATCACAATTTCAGTTTCTATGTGAAAAGTAGCCCTGTAATGCTGGCACATGAAAAAGAACGGTTGGAGCGCTTTGTGCTGCAAATTAAGTTCTTTTCTACCAAATTCATAATCTCAAGGTTTGCTTCAGAAGAAGTGAAAAGCAATGGCAGTTTCTTCCCTCACTTAAGAGGACCTGAAGGGTGAACTTTGACCATTGCTTAACTTGCCTTTCTCTAATTACTCCCATTCAGATACTCTCACTTGATTATACAAATACATACAACACAGATGATGCACAGATTATATACAAATATTTATAATGCAGATGGGCATAAATGTAACTATAAGCATGAAAAAGCAGTCTCAAACTGAGGAATACAGTAGCTATAGGTTAACAGTCTCTCCAAGAGGTACTACCATCACTGACGTGTTTAGCTTGGCTTTAAATATATGGAATTTAACTGAACACACCAGATCCCACACTCTGAGGAATCCCCCGAGACCTGCTTTTCACAGGACCAGACACACTGCTTTATATTTAACAACCTCCATCCTGTCCTTGTTCACCTCTCTTGAAAGTCACCCTTGCATATATGGTCTTTGGGAGAGGAGACATGACGGAGAGACATATCATCAAGGATTAAAGTGGCATTGCTGACTGGCTTTTATAAAAAAGGTAAGGGATAAAACTGAATAGCTACATATAGGCAAGACTTTACTACTGAGCAAGTGATTTAACATTGTAAGAAAAATTACAGAAGAACAAGCTGACTCTTGTAAATAGAAATCAAACCAAGAACTTTTCACAAGACACTAGAAGTTGGTGCCAAACAGCTGGGACTAGCACCATTTAATCTATTCCAAAATATGCAGAAAATTGAGAGAATGAAGGGTAAAACATTAAGAAGGCACAGAATACTGATAGCACAGAATTCAGGCTAAAAAAATCCTAAAAATAACCATTAAGAGTTGAAAAAGGCTTCTGTGGCATGGCACTGAATGACTGAGCAAATAAAATAACAGAAATTCAGTGCTGATAAGTGCAAGGAAATGCAGAGAAGTTAAAACCAACCTCAATTACACGTGTTAATCGATAGGATCTACATTAGCTATAAGCTTCAGTAAAGACAGCCTTCAGTCACTGTTTTTCAAAACCTGTTCATATCAGCTCAATCCTCGATAAGAATTGAAAAAAAAAAATAGATTGGTAACAGTAATTAGAAACAAAAGTGAGGACAAAAAGAACTTAATATTACACCTCAGAAAGTATTGCATGTGCAGCCTAACTGGACAATGCTGAGAATAGGACAGCTATCTGTTAATCAGTTACAATAGAAACAGAAGAAGAAATGTGCATTAATTTATTCTTACACAGATAACAGATCATGATGGAGAAAAAAAATTGACCTGTAATGATGGCAATTATCCATGCCGACAAAATAACACCTTTGACTGCTTAATATTTACGTAACTTCCCATATAAATGAAACTTTCAGAGTTTATATCCATGTTTCCTGAAGCCATGTTACTACAGCACTGCGCCTATACTAAAAATCTCCTAATTAAGCCTAAAACTGATTTGCAGAACAGGACTTTGTCCTTTTAGCCACAACATTAACTTTTGGGGAACAGAGTCCCAGCAAAGTATTCTGTATCACTTTTACACCAAATGACAGCTACTGCATAAACATATAGGTTTACCAAGACATTTAGAGCAAGAAGTGGTTCCAAAAGAGACTTTGGTAGGGGTAATAGATTTATTTTATTGTATTCTGAAACAGGATAATTTAAATCACATTTTCAGTGCAAAATGGGAAAACAATTTCTATAGCCTTTCTTGACTACTTGCTTTTCTGAACTGGGGTAGAGATATTTGAAAGTGCCAGTGGGAATGTGTTTTTCTGCAGTCATCACTATTTTGTATCTCCTGCCCTTAAAGCAAAGATATAAATATTTCCAGCTTCTTACTCCTTCCATTCCTTCCATAGATCATTCTTCCCTTGACAAAGCTTTGCTGTGGACAAATGGTGCCTTCCAGACCTCCTCAGAACATCAGTCTAAGTGAGTGTATTTTGCTATCAGTGTTTAGCATATTGATTAACTTAGTTTTTAGGAAAAAGCTGTGAAGGAGAAGATGCTTCTTTCTTCTGTTCCTCAGCAGGGATTTCAGCAGTTTCTCATCACCTCCCGACTACATGCTGAATAGAGGTGTGGGGCCAAGTTGTCTGCAAACATCAACAGCTGTGCTTGGTGTAGCCAGCAACTCGAGCACATGTCATCTCAGCACTGCCCTCCAGGTATGTTATTTACTTTTAGTGGTATAAATATCCGAAAGAAAATATTTATGGGAGAAGTTCTACACAACGCAGTAGGAAATGTTATCCTATTAGTTCATTGTTCTTCAGCTACCCTGCAGAGTCAATACTACCATTATTCCACCTAGAGTATTTACCAAAAACCATATGAAACCTACAAGGAGAAATGAGGTTCAAGTTGCCATTCACAGATAGGTTTAAAGAGTCTTTTTTTAGAAAAACACATACATTTTACTCCTACCCTGTTCTAAAGGGTCTTCAGAAAGGAATGGGAAATCCAGGACTCAGAATGATTCAAAATATCATTCAGGAATAATGATTTCTACATTCGTTTTGGTGATAGACATGGCCCTGCTTTCCAGTCTTTACCACAGTTCTGGTAACCCACTCCCCAAGAGTTTTTGAAAGAGTAGGCACCTTAATAACCTTGAATAGAGACCTGCAATGTTTCATGTTCTTCAGCATCAAACACTTTCAGAATTTTTCAAGGATTTTTAACATAAAACCTGAAAAATTATTTTTCTCTGTGGAAAAAGTCTCTATCCAGATACTCACATGAATCTTTCAAACAATTTTGTAGTGTCATTTATTAGCCGTGAGGTCAAAGAGCACCTAAGTATTCATACAGCCACTGACAGATTTCATGATCACTCTGGAGCACTTTCCACGCTGACCCAAACACGATTTGCCTGCCCTGCCACAGCTCTGCACACAACTTAGCCCAAGACCAGCTCTTACCAAACAGGTCTGGCACCACAGCAGTGAAACCACAAGACCAACCATCAGCTCAACACCAGCTGGGGGCCCAGGGCATCGTGCAGGCTTTCTCAGGCTTAGCCAAAACTTTTGTGGAGTTTCAGTCCATGCTATTGGCTATGACAGACTGCAACAACATGGGAGGATGAACTAGGAAATTAATGACAGAAGCTGCCTCAGATCACCACATCGTGAAAGCTCTCTGGTTATAGCAGGAGTGTTCCTCACATAATGCTTTCGAACTCAACTCTCCAGTCCTTTCCTGACACACTGAGATATGATAGTGCATTTATATTGGATTACAAGAAGTAAAGCAACAAAGCAAACTCAAGTTGCCTCCCTGATTGAAAGCCTTGTGTTTGTTTCATAAGAGGATGGAAAACTAGAATCACAAAGTGTTCCCTTTAAAAGCTAGGATGCAGCTGAGCAGCACCTTCTGTCAAATTCAGGTACCACAAGAACAAGGCCATGAAGTATGTGATGCAGATCCATATGCTCTAACACTTTCATTGCTTCTCATGAAAGAAGTGATTTTTAAATGTCATTGGAATAATGAATAGTTGCAATTTCAAGGTTGACAACTTCTCTTCAGTGTCATGCTGTTTTTAAGTTAACATCTTTAGAAGAAAGGCAGGCATAGTCATGTCCTCAGGAAGCACATGAAAGAATATCACCAGAGAACCAGAAGTTCACCAACTAAACACATGGTTCAGAAGCTGACCATTTGCTTGCAAGCATATGTAACATTTGTTTAAATTCCCACACTATTGAGATGATTAACAAATAGCTTATTCATCCTGCTTTTTTCCCTATGTCCTAATAGCTCAGGTAATAAAAACATCCTTTACAAAGGTTAAAAAAAATAAATCCCTAAACTGAAATCTGTTGAATCCAAATAATCAGAGACTACTGATTTGAGAAGCATCATATCAAAATGAGACATGTTAGATTGAGTATAGTTGCATAGAAGGTACATGCCCAAGAAAAGTCATTTAGGAAACGAGCCCACATTTTTTTCAGATTTTTACATCTGGTGTCATAATGAAAATTCCAAAAAATTGACTCCATACTGACATTCTAGAATGAGGTCAAACAACATATGAACAAACACACAAACTGTCATCCAACATCATCACATCACACATTAAGAAAACCTAAACCCAAATGTACTTGGTCTTTTTGTGGTAGCCTAATACTCATCTAATCCAAGTTCACCACTGAAACACACCGAGGTACAGTTGTTTCTCTTTATTATTTCAAATTAACACAAAATTAAGTATTTTTGGAGTGTAGAGATGTAATCTGCTAGAGATACTTCCTCATTTGCCCCCTAAAAATACCAGCTCCCTGATGCATCAGAGATACCTATTACTATTGCACTTTTAAAAGGAAAAAGAAACACATGTACGCTGGCAGCTGGCATAAGCAATCCAGCCTGCTACAGGCAAAACAGCAGTGTTTACCTACCCTGTATTTGCATTTTTTCTTGCACCTGCAAGAATTCTATCCATATATATACTAAGTGCTTTTTATGAAACTTTTGTTTTTCTTTTGAATTCTCTGCATGATCCAACTCACATGGATCTGTCCACAAAAATATCTCATGCTGTTAATCAGAGGCTGTATCAGGATCTTTGTACTATGAACAGATTTTACATTAGTTCTTGTGGAAAGCATGTTGGTTTTGGATCTGCCAGGGCTCTGCCAAACCACAAATACCTTTAATCAAAAATATCATGAGAGGAAAAAGGCCTGCAAATCGAATTATTGTTTTCCTTTGCAATTTACATGGCTTGTAAGTGGAATGTATGGATTGTCTTAAGGCATTTCAAATATACTGAGAAGTAACATGAGTGAAACTCCTCCAGCAGGAGGAGTTGATGTTCTGATCAAAATGTTTATATTTTTAGGCCAAGTTTTCAACCAGGACCAGTGAAACAAATTAGTTTCTTAGAAATGTGCATTTTCTAAAACGTCAGGACCCTGCAAGGTATTTTTAAATAGTCACTCAAGAACTGTGGCACAGAAAACCAAAATTATTTCTGGAAGGCCCAATCATAAGTTACCCCACCTGATATGAAATGGTAAGACACATAATAACTTGACACTCATTCTAGTATCTTGGAACGATTTGAAAGGACATATGTAAAGATCAGTTTAAGAATTAAATGAAAAATAGAAAAAATACATCAACTGTATCTTGAAGTTTTCAAAACTATTTTGATGTAAAAGCAAATAAATTTTCATTTACTTTTAATCATTTATTTAAAATTTGTATTAAAAATTATCCTGACATTTAGTTTTTATACTCCTATTTCCCTCTTCCTTTCTCTTTCAGCTTTTGAAAAAATGAAAAGGAAATGGGAAGGACAAAACATGGAAAATGTTTTTTCTGTTGGTATTGTTTTACAGAAAAGAAAATACCTGCATGCAATTAACTGAAAAAAATGAGAGAGAAAGTAACATGTATGCACACACCTGTCCCAACATATTATATGCACAGTTGTCTGAGGTGGGAAAATCTCTAGTCAAAACACTTGCACTTTAAACATTTGAGATTTACATTGGCTATACAGATAATTATCCCATGTGATGAATGTATCCATTTTTCTGTAGACTGAACCATAACCTTGCACTTCACTAGCTAAAAACCAAAGTTCTGCCTGGGTTTATTTGATCTCATTAGCAATGAAATGAGGGTATGGTACTTAAGAAAGGCAACAGCTTACAGTTTGGCAAGTGTCATATCCAGCTGCCATAGACTCTGGTCTGTGTGAGGAGGTCCTCATTTTCGCCTTGTATGGGAGGGTCAGCTTTCAGAACAGACTAATTCGAGATGCAAACAACTCGATCCTTTCTGCTATGTTATGTAATTTACCTTCAGAAACATGAAACCACATGGTACCCACATGCAACTCTAATATTGCTTGAGAAATTTTTGTTCCCGAACTCATACTGATATCTCACTTCCTGTTAGGATTAAAAAGTAAATAAAGCCAATTGTGGCTCTGTACAACTCACAATCATAAGCCTCGCTGTGTCGTTACCAAGAGAAATTATATGTTGAGTGATACTTAGACATTACAAACCCTTCATAGAAATGCTCCTCATGAGACTTCAAGCATTTGAATTGCCCCAGCAGCACTGCTTTTTTTTTTTTCAGGAGTTTTTGGTTTGGGAGCAACTCCACAATGTATTTTCTCATGTCCCACAAGAACCTAATTTTCTTAAGATTATTTTTCCCATCAGTATTTTGGACCTAACCTTCCAAAATCTCCCTCAAATATATACAAAACAATAGATTCTGTCCAGAGGGACACTTGTCAATGGGAATACTTGAGAGTAAAGGATCTCAAATCCTTTACTGAAGTTACATAGTTCAACACTAGATACCGTAAGTACCCTATACCTGAATTTCTTCCATATTTCATACTTAAAATAAAAAAAAAAATCTGAAGGACAGAGGCTTCTCTTTCACAATGCTAACAGATTCTGTCACTGGACAGGTCTGGTTGTTCGGAAGAAACTGCAGCACCCAGCTCACACACTACTGTCTAAGCCATTTGTTTTGTTAACTACCTGTCAATGTTTCAAAGTGATAATCTAGCTGAGGTACATAGATTCACAAAGCCTTCTTGAATAAACACTGTACTTCCCCTCTGAACTTCTGAAGACAGAGTTCAAAAGAGAAAGCCAAGTTCATTTTCATATGCTGAAACAGACAGCAGTTAATAATCCTTAGTTAAACTGACTTGTCAGTTTACTTTAAATAGATTTGAGCAACTAAATAATTGAACTGATGTGTCTGTTCACAATACTAAATCTGAAACTCCACATTAAAAAAATAAATCATGCCTTTAAAGGGATGTGGTGTGATATACATTTTCCATCCCTATTAGCATTTTCCAAATGTTATTCAAAAAGGGAAAGGTATATCTACACACCAAAGCAGCTCGGTTATGATGATGGAGAACACAAATAATAAATTCAGTGTTCTGTTAAGCCTTTAATAAATTTTATCATTTTATGCAGTACTGGAGTATGTTTATTAAGTAAAACACCTTCTTACTAGGTGTTGCAAAAGCAACAGCAGAATATTCTCGCATCTTCAAATCTGAGCCCAGAGGTACGTCTCAAGCCTTCCATCATTCTAACGGTAGACCACTGGTAATCAGGGTAACTTATAAATGATTTGTTTTGTAAGCAATCACAGTTTCTCTGATGTGTTTGCCCAAGAATCAGCACAAATTATTCCCAAAGTACTTTTTTGAGGTGTAGTACCTATTGGAATACTCCAGCTAATATTGGAGAAGAACTTACAACCCTGTCAAAACAGTTACTCTTCAAGATGTAGCAGTAGTGTTGCTGCTAACTGTGGTGAGCATGGCAGCACTGATGGAAAGAAGTGAAACCCTTTATCACATGAAAAAACAGAGCTGGGAAGGACAGACAGGTTTCCAAGTGTGTAGGTGAATATATTGATGGGATTCCTGAGTGCCTCACTGATGTTCTTCAGCAGAGTGACAGTGGAACTAAACAAAAAGATGACTTAAGAAATTCGCTATTTTACCAAATAGGTGTCTACCTATTTGTCTAAGGCAAATCTTTGAAGTAAGAAATTTTCACTTCTGGGTATAGAGTCTGTGCTTTTTAGGCTCCTTATCTGTCAGATGTGCTGCAATTCTGGTATTTCACCACACTTTCCATTTGATAAACCCTTCTTTGTCTCATTTCTCCATTCATATTTTTTTCCACGTCTTAAGTGACTTCTGTGTTCTAAAAAGGTTTGCATCTTCTTCATATGAATGGCATTATTCATGGAGTCCTTTAAGAAGCAGAACTCTAGGCAATAACATTGCTTCTGCTTTCAGAGAGGCAATGCAACTTTAGAACATAGCCTTAGTACTAAGAATACCAATTCTTTACTCAAATGGCCTTGAAAGACATGTTATATGTGATCTCACAGACATAATGAACTGGATTAGAGTTCAAGGGTGCAAAAAGTTAACCTGACTGATGTTACTCCAGTGCCAAGAGATACAGCAGTCCTGTTCTGGCTGCAGATGATTCAAGTGAAGAGGTTACTGCTCCCAGCTGCTTCCCAGCATATCCAAGATCACTGCCTCACTACTTGCTTCCTAATCTAGTTTAATTAAAATTACTAGGTTAGCTGAAACACTTTAAAAATATGCACATAACTTTTTTTTCCTCAGATAATCTTGAGAGCATTTACACACAAAGTTATCATTGCTGGGAAAAGAAATACAAGAGAGCTTCTGGGTAGTAACCTGTTCACCCTGCAAAGCTGCAATCAGAACAGAATGTGTGACTTCATTGTATCTTTACATTATGGTTCCCTAGACAGTATTGAGCATTGTTTCCTTTGTCCATAGAAACAATGGCATGTATAACTCCACATGAAAAAATTATTTGCTGAATCTCACAGAGCTGGGGGTAGAAATTAAATTGTGGGATCAACAGAAAAGCACAATGACAGCATGCAATGTACAAATTGAAGTGGATATGACAAACAAGCTAAAGGAAAGTCAAGTTGTAAAAGGTATTAAAACACACTCAAGGGTTTGTAATGGAGATTCTCCAGAGAGAACTGACCTGGCATGAGACTGACAACAGCTGATAATTCCCCAAGAACTTTGTACAGGTCTGCAAAGATAGTAGGTCCTCAGGAGAGATGGAATTCTTGCAATCAGAGCAATCACTACAGGAAATATTTGGTCAATGCCACCAACATCTGAATGCCTGGACTAGCAGGAAGACGCTGAGAGAGAAGGAAGAATACTTCTGGAAAGTACAGTTTTGTTTAAAGAAACTGGAAAGCTTGAACAGGTAAATAAAGCTGAGGAAGAATTCAGGGAGCTGTTTCAATTTCTTTTCAGTACAACAGTTCAACAAGCAAAGAATATCCTGTATCATTAGTACTACATAAGCGATGTTACCCATCTACATGCCAAGGGATGAGAGCAAACAATATAGAAACAGGCAGTGCTGTAACTCTGCCAAAATATTTGTGTCCGCAGTTACAACCAGAAGTTTGAAGAGACCCTCGATTAAGTCCCTCTGGGTAGTCAACGCTGTGAAGTAAAACTTTAAAGTCCAGAAGACCACCTGCTGGGCCTGCTGGAGAGTTTAGGAGAGGGGTGATATGGGACAAGAGTCTTTGTGGGGTCATCCTGGCCAGCACAACCTGTAGCAGACCAGAACATGAGATGCTCTGGAGGAAAGCTCTCTGTCCACGTTATGCCTCCACCTGATTACAGAATCCACAAACCAATGACTGCTTTGTGCCCTCTTTGGTTGTCCCTGCTAGTTTTTTGCCTTGAAAACTAACAAATACATTCTTCCCCCCATTTAAATTAAGAACAAAATAAAACAGTATAATTTGGTTAGAAAACAATTCTGACTTATTCTGTGACTCTTGCCATACAAACTCTCTGCAGGATATTGAGTTACACAATAGCCTCAACCAACAAAAAATGACTTAGAGGCATTACATCATCCCATCAGACCCAGAGGCAACAGCATTGTTACCTAACAACTTCAGACAGCTGATTAACCACTTTTTGTAGGGTGTCAATTACACCACACCCTGCTTGTTCATACTATGTTGTTGACAGCACAACACAGCAAGAGAAATGCATACTACCCCCCACATACACCCCCCTGTACACACACTAATACCACTGCCAGAATAGTGTTTAATTTGTCATGAACTCAGCTAAAAGTACTTAGTAACATCCAGTAAATAAATAAAACAAACAAGCACAGCAACATAATGGCACATACGGACTTGTTATGAGATGGTAAAATGAAATCTTAAATTTCTTAATGTTATGTCACTTGTTTGGGGAAACAGAGGGTTTTAGGAAGAGCAATAGGGATCTTTACGAAGGGAGCCACCCACCCTTAACAATGCCACTTTGAGATTCAAGAATTGCACAATGGAAAAGGGGGTTTCTTTTTTTAAAAAATCTTGGTTTATTCAGCTTCCTTCACACTCCTTCTGCTCATCTTTAAGGTACAGATCATCATTCTGTGCATTACTGGTGCTGGGGAATTTAAAGTGATCTTTTCAGTTTGACACAGAACTGATACTGCATACTTTCCTTATAACCTCTCCTTTCCATACGTCTTCTGGAATTCTTTTTCATTGTTCATAAGTCCAAGGCATGTTTACACTGGAATACAGGAAAAGCTAAAGGAGAATGCTAGCGTGTAGCCATAGTGGCTTTTTTTGGCTTTTGCTGTGAAGTGATAAATGATTCTTGGTCTCCCATGGGTTAGAGGGCACCAAACTTCAAATAACTACAACATCCGATAACAAAGTTTTTCTCCATCATTTGCAATCAAAACACCAAGAACACAGCCCTCTGGACCTCTCATCCTTCATGTTCAATTGTAAATCCTGATTAAATAGCTTGCAGGTGTCAGGATTAGAGTATATTCATTGGGAGCCTAAACATAGCACCAGCTGGGTTCCTCATTTGCCAGTTGTAGTTGCTTCTTTGTTTTGAAACTGTTGACAGTACAACTGAAAATATTCCTCTGGGTAGAGACAGAGTTAAATAACAAGCAGGATGAGTAAGAGAACAGCTGTAGATATTTTTCTGTGTTTAACATACCTGCCTTGTTGATTTATAGTAAGCCCTCCATATAATGTACATTCTGTGTAATCCAAAACATTTAACCTTTCGAGCTGGGGCTGTGATAAAGCTATCAAACACAGGAAAGAGTCTTGACAAGTCCTGTATTACCAACCTTTTTCTCAAAGGAAGAGTGAAATATAGTTTCACCTCACTTTTAGTATACAACAACAAGCAGTATTATGTCTTATCAGTTGCTACCAACTAAACTGTATGCCAGACATCGACAAAAACAGCAGCGTGGAGATGGAGAAGGAAAGACCTAACTTTTGCAAGTTCTTAAAATCTTGTCCTAGTGAGTGTCCAGTTGGTTTCAGCATGGCTTCCTTTAAAGGAAGAGAAGTTCAACTCCTTTAAAGACAGAACCATAGTGCTCAAAGAACAGAGAGGCCATTTTCACAGTTTGTCTTTTACACAAAAGTGGCATCTGCCAGAACACAAGACCATCAGTTCAAATTCAAATCCCTTCTATTACAATTTTATAGTGCAAGGGTACACCATTGCCAGCATTGTTGTCTTAGGATGTAATACCACGATTTCAACCCATTTCTATCATTAAAGAGATTCTATTGTTTTTTGCTGTTTTGACCAAAGCCATGTTCTCTTTGGAATTAAGTTCTGGCTACTTAAAAATCCCCAAAGTTTTCAAATAGTTATTAATTTTGACTTCCTGTCCGAAACTCTTGAGTAAAACATTACTATGTTGTAATCCCAAAGGCCACTTCATTTCAGTGGGCAGTGAACCAAGGCATACGGAATAGATGTAAAGAGCGAGACATGTGTACAAAAGACATTACTACTTTTCCTATAAAAGAGCAGAGGGAAAAATCTGAAAAATTTAATAGTCTTTTTATTACATGGCACTGAAGCAAAAAAAAAAAATTGTGAGGGCTTCAGATAATCAGTCCAAGATAAGCTTAAACAAAATATTGACTACTTTACACATCTGTATTTATGAGGGGGGAGGATCATGAGTAGAAATGGGCCAAATGGTCCCAAAGCAATTTGCACAGTAGTGAGGCACTCACCTCACTCATGACTAATTGAACTCACTTTTCCCCAACATCAGGTCTCAGGAGAAATTGAAAGCACACTATAGAGTCTATCTTTAATACTGAGATTTTAACAAGTTAGGTTGCAATGCTGCTGGATTTTTAAAGGCAAGTTCTTCCCAGTAAATAATATAATGAGAAAACATCAGCACTTAAGAGGATGCCACAGGGTTAATGCCAGGTTTTAAAAGACTTCAAAATGGATTTTACCCAGTTCACATGTCAGGAGGCACAGCACGGAATCAATTTACAGCAGGAGCCAAAGATCACAAATTTTAGGGGAGCCTGGGGACTGATTCCCCCAATCGGTGCCGTGGGGTGCACAGATGAAAGAGCAAACTTGTTTTTTTTCTTTAATGGTGACAGCGTATTCTGAAATTACGCACAGCAGGCAGGAGAAACCTGCATAGATTTCAAAAGATACTGCAGGTTTGTGTGCTGAAGCACACATTTAAGGTCCTAGTTAATGTGCTAGCCTTTCACCTCTGGAGGCCTGGGCTCAGATTTATCTAAGGTAAAATGAAGCAGAATTTGGGATTTCTATCTTCTTAACCCTTATTGGCCTTCAGTCTACATCACAGAAGTACAAACCCCTTATCAAACTTTTGATCGAGCTCTACTTACTTTTACTATTCTGAAGTCAACCTGAAGTAATTAATCTAAGCACTAATGACACAATTCTGGGTTTCCACTGATTTAAACTGGACTTGTTGTATTAAAATCCAAATTCAGGTCTTGCTTATACCAGTGGGAACCTAGACTTATAACAGTATTCAGGAAAAACTGCACAAAGAATTTAAATATAAGACATGAGAGAACCAGACACCTACTCAGACTGGAAGACAGATTTTTTTTCAGGTCCAGAATATTTGCCTGCTTGGAAGATGACATCTTCTCCACTTTTCTTGTTATGCACAAATTCTGTGTAAGTACAGCTTCTAAAAACATGTGCATATATTTGGCTTTTACTAATGCTGTTCTAGATAGAATTAGAACTCAAGATGTGCCAGGTATTTTCAAACACACCAAGATAATAATTTTTCCTGAAAGTGTAGAGCACTACAAAGAAAACAAACAACTCTTAAAAAAAAAACAAACCCTAAAAAGTAGGTATTTACCTGGAGAATATCCTGAGAGAGGGGCAATCTAGCATTCATCCATTGAAGAGATGAGTTCTTAAAACAGGCAAAGAAAGCTCAGAAGACCAGACTGAATTATCCAGTTTTGTAAGTTTTAGGACTTTCATAGTATTGTTCCTACATAGTCTTATTTCTAAGTGTTTTTCTTAATCTCATTTCAGAACATCCAATCAACAAAGTACTTGCCACTTCCGCAGCCCAGTTCCTCTCACTTAAGAACTTTCTTCCCCATACATTCTTTCTCTCTCCTGTTTCATTCTACTCATGGGAATCACTTAAATTATGTGAAGCCTTTCCTTTCTAGACCTACTAACTACAAATCCAACATCTCTAACGCTGTGTGGTTTTATGCCAATTCTCAATATGTGTAAGATTCATGTATCAGAGATTTGAACTACATAGGGTGTATCACGTGAGTGGGTGTATTACACAATAGTTTTTATCCAGAAAAGCCATTTCTCTTGCAGCATGCTCTGAGTGTAATGTCAATACCATTAACAGAAAGCTATGCGCATTCATAGGTGTTGTATACAGAGTCTTCTCTCTCACACCCCCTGTGCTATCAGATCTGTCAGCTGAAGCAACCACAGTAAGCCTTAGGTTGACCAACCTGTACCCTGTAACAAGGCCAAATGAATCTTTATTGCATTCAGGTACTTACTAGAGAAAGGTACAATACTGAGTTTATCTCCATGCTGATACAAGTGAGGCTACGCACAAAACTGACTGGTCCTGTATATCACACATACAGTCCATAACAAAGTCATCTTGAATCTTCATCATCCTCTCTGGCAACAGTATGCCCATCATTTCCTGCTAGGTTAGACAGTATCTGTTGTAGCCTACCAGTTTTTCTGATAGCAAGCTTCCTAAGGACAGACATAATTTCTTGCAGGAGATGGCATTCCTGAAAAGACACAGCTTTTTTTGTTTGCTTTAAAATACAAGGTCAGCTTAGGCAGAAGTTTATCTGTCCATTTGCCTTATTTCCTTCCAAAACAAATTTAACCACCCAATTCTGTCTATTAAAAAAATACCTCTTTACACTTTACAGCTTTAAATTCTTCATTGTCTCCATATTGGCAGAACAAGCTACGAATTATTATTTTAAAAAAATATCTAAATAGGCTTTCTTAAGCTGATTTGGGAGGGGAATTTCCTCTGCAACCATTACTTTTTAAGCCCCTCTGAAATTCAACTTGCAAAGATGCATGTAGCATTAAGCCTAAAAATACCTCAAACAATATTCTTTCCGCCTTGGTTGCAGAAATATTTTGTAGGAAAACATGATAATCATCATTTCTGTTTACTCATTAGGAACATTCCTCTTTTCCATGAAGGGCCTTTGAATAAATTCTGTTGATAATGAACTTACAAAGCCCTCAGCAGGTTGAGAGATTGTTATTAGAACCATTTTTATAACCACCAAGCCAAAAAGCTTGCCATATATATTCACGGGAGTCTTTCTCCCTACTCCCTCTTTCCAAGCTCATTCAATAACCACGGGTATAAAGAAGACTTGCATGCACAGCTGTTTCAATATTGCTGCCTAAAGAGCTTGACACAAACATACAACTTTGAAGTTTGGCAGTTGTTTGTGTTGCACATGTTCAACAATGTTTTGCCTGTACTTCAAGTGACAAACTGGTTTCAGAAACAGGTCTAACATGGCAATATAAATAGCTGCGAAAAGGGCTGCTGCTGTAAGGTAAATGTCACACACACATTATCAGAGCTCACACACACAGATAAATATGTCAAAACAGAATAATTAGATGACAGAAAGGAGTCAGTTATGCCAAATCACTTAGGCTAACAGGGAAGTTGTGCCATATACTCCCATGCAAAGTTAATAATTTGACTGCAAAATATGACATATTACAATCTGGCACAGCAGCACAGTAATGTAGAAACAAATACACTAGACTGAACACAAAATAACAAACTACACCTTTGCACTGGGAGAGGCAGTCATAAAAGCCATATTTTGCTAACACTATTGCTTTGGCTCATTCCTTTTGTGTTGGAAAAGAAAAAAAAAAGAATCCATATTAGCTCATTTAACATCTTCAAGTTTTTTTCTAAAGAGGACAGAGGAATGAAGCAAGGAAAAGAGTCCAGACTTTCCAAGCTACACCCTGGGAGATGATACCTTACAAGACGACAACCTTAGCCATGCTGCACAGCAAGCAGTCTGGTCAGAACATACAGAAAACAAAAGCTTTCTATTTATAGGTTTCCTACTGGTATGAACAACCTAATAACTCAAATGTCATCTCCTATGATCAGATACAAAATCATTTGGACAGAACTGAAGTGTTGTATGTGAGATGTAAAATAACCTGAAGCTTTTCTTCAATATCTATGCCTATATATGAAGAAATATATTTCCCCAAATGGTAATGTCTTCATTCTGCTCTAACTCAATAACTGAAGATAGAAACTATGTGAAAAATATGAGTAATTTTATTTCAATTGGTATATTAACTTTGTTTTCTTGTTGATATAAATTAAGTGTATTACACATCCTTTCCTGGAAAGACAAGTAATCTGTTCTCACTGCACTGCATGCATATAATACATGCAATTTGTGTGTGTATGTGTGTAAACAGCAAGAAATAAAAAAAACACATACTTGCTTGTTGAAACCAAAGAATGCTAGCAGGAAACATTATCAACTAAAAGATGCATTGATAAAAACAACAACAGTAAATCAAAGGCCTTTAAGTAACACTGCCTGTAACCGTTAGGTGATAACTGATTTCTTACGCCATCTAAAGCAAGAAAACTGGAAAACCGGGAATCAGATGCTGATGGCAACTAACGCTCAACAGAGATCAAAATGACTGTGCAACAAGAGTCAAAAAAGGCTAGTAGAAATGCCAGTTTATATATTTTAGAAAGTATTTGGCATGGTGCAAATGGCAGTTTCATACAAAAAAAAAATTCATGCTGCATGAAAAGGGATGATTTTTCAGCATGCATTTTCATAGAGTAGATAAATTCCATATTTTTATTCATTAAGTAAAATTAATTTGAGATTAAGACATACAGACTGCAATTAACACAGCTATCTTGGTGACACACGTCAGTTTAGGGGTTTATCTTAAATGGGCAAATTATTCCCAACCAATGCAGGTAATTATTTTCAGAATAATTATTTTCTGAATGAGTTGCTGCTATATATTTTGAAAATTCTGCTTCAGTACTCTTAAATATTTCCTAAAAGACGAAGTGATTCCTGCAAATTCTTCCCAGCCATAAAAAAATAACCCTCCTATACAATCTCAAATATTTAATTAGCAAGAACTAATCATGAAATGATGTTTCACAGAACTGTATGCCTGATCTACTATTAAGTATTTTCATCAAATATGATGGTTAATTTTACTCTAGGTAATAAAAATTTCTTTCATATAGTGTAATTTAAAATGATCACATTTTTCAGCAAATGAAATGACATGTTGTCAATGAAATTTAAGCAACCTCAGGAGTACCATGGAGGTTTGACTAAATAATGATCAGATGAAAAATTAGTTGGTTAAGTCTTACCAAGGATGTCCACACATTAGAGTTAAGTCTTTACTGAAATGCTGCATAAACATATACTTCTTTAGGGTCTCTTCCCCCCCCCCCCCCCCTTTTTTTTTTTAAGTGAATGTTTTTCATTTGGAGATTATATCATGAACAGATGTAGGATAATGTTAATAGTCCCTTCTGGAAACATTAATCACAAGGTTTTACTTATTATTTGGTGTCAGCATTTAAAAGTTAAAGCATTTCCAGAACTGTCACCATTGAAATATTCCTTTTGCTTAAAGCTAAATTACAAAACAGTAATTTATGTTACAGTCCCAGCATCTTTTTTAAGGGATATATTAGGAAGGAAAATGGCAGGCAATGCCCTGTTCTCACGGCAACAGTGTAGACTGACAGTAGTAAGCCTGTTTCTACTTCAGAAAGAGAACTGAAAGCCCAAATCTACGGAACATTTTAAATGTTTGAGCAAATTTTAGTCTCCATAAAAGAGATTTTGGTCATCAGAATGATACCAACATGATGCTTTCAAAAGTGGATTTTCCATTCCCAGCTCACTGAGCTAACATTAACCAGAATCAAAACATAAGCATGGTAGGGCCTTGTTACCAACCTCTCTTCCATATACATTCCCACATGTAGAACATTGCACAGGCAAAGCAGACTGCTACTCCTTCAAACTACTTGTGAATGTACGTGCAGAAATGTCCTACTAACTCTATTTAGAAACCATAAGAAAGTAACTAAAGTAAGTCCATATCCTTCCACTCCCCATTAATGACCTTGGTTACTTCAGCATCCTGGTACTCAGGAACGCTGCATTATTGTTCCCATTCAAGATTTGCTATGTGTCACCCTGGAAAGGTTCAGCAGAGAGATACAGGCACCTTTGTATCTGGGTACCAAAAAAAAAAAAATACACAAGCCTGTCCTTAAAGCATCAATGAAATAAAATCAAACACAGCAGCACAAAATCATCCCAAAATCATCTTCATTCACATTTGACCAAGGTCTCATGCTTCACATGAGACTTACCTAAGCTTTTAAAGCAAGCAGATAGAAGAAAGACTATTCACTTGCTTAAAATGTGATGTATTAGTCAGCATTTAGAGGCCAAGGGTTTTTCCTACAATATTATCCTTCACTTCTTCCATTTTAAAATATACAAGATGAACATAAAACAAACTCCACTTGGACTTGCCTCTATCCACTGGCTCTAGAACTGAACCAGCTTCAACTAAGCACCAAGTGTTTAGAGTGTGTAAGGGATATGAAATGAATCCTTTAAACCATTTAGCTATTCTCACATCTTTAGTTCTGAAATTTCAACTTTCATCCTCCCCTGCCTAACTCCACTAACTGGTCCTTTAGATCTTGTTTGGCACCTCTAGAGAACTATAGCAAAGGGCTAAAGAAAAGATTGAGCTGCTTTTGCTTTCCTGTTTAGTAAAAGTGAACACATCTTGCAGTTTGTACAGAAAAGTGGCTCAAGCCTGTTCCCTGGCAAACTTTTATTTCGTTTCCACAGCATAATTTTCAAAAACGTCCACGCAAAAATGCAAGCACGTGCAACAAGGATTATTTTGACACATGGTATCCATCATTTAGATTTACTAATTTTCCAAAATTGCCAGTTTCCCTGTGCATGTGAATTTTTGAGAAAAGGCAATGTGTAACGCTACAAGACACATTCATGTGCTGACCTTTCACAAAACCAAAATCGTTTGGTGGGAAGCACTCCATTTTCATTTTGGCCACAAGACTAAAACACCCAGATTTTAAAAGAAAAGCTGACCAGCACTAACTTGTGGCCTAATTCTGCTATTTCATATGAGTCATCTGACTGAGGACTGCAATGTTAACAAAAGTTACTTTCAGACAAAATGTTTACGTAAGTAGATCCTTTCAGAAAATTTATCTGCATATATGACATGCACAAACCAGAACTATACCAGTAACACTAACTGCAGCTTATTTCCAGATCTAATTCCAGAGGCTCTACGTTCCTATAGTTTGGCACAGGTATTTCTGCAGCACACACTCAGAGCCAAGTTCTATGTAGTCCTTCCTATTCCTATAATCACAGCTTAATCCCTACTTTTACAGAATATGCACTATTACTTCCCATTCACAGGGTATTTATACACATTCAGTTTGTTGACAGACTGACAGCTTCCATACTTGATAAGACTTTTCTTTTTAAAAAGGTTTTCTATTTCCAGTTAGATAGAACACTGAATTTGAATGTATTTCCAACCTCTATATAAAACCACCCAGTGGCTATGGGACTCCATGAAACTTAACCATGGGAAGAGGAGTTACTAATGCAAGTCACTTGAAGGTGCAGCAAGCTCCCCCACCAGGCTGCAGTACAAGGTGGCTACAATTACTCACTTGAGTCTCCCTTCTGGAGAGGGTTCATAACACTGCAAGTTTTTTGAAGAGAATTTGCACAAGAAATTTATATGAATTCTACTTTGACCAAACCTTGGCTCACACTTTTACACAAAAGCTTTTTCAGGACTTATACATGTTTTCTCATAAAACTGACCTCTGTTTCATAGAGATCACAACAACACAGGTGTTTGAGCTGCACAATCTAATTTTAAATACACCAAGTTAAAAGCCATTAACTCATTTCAACTAAATGCAATGAAGGCAAAACAGCTAAAACTCCAAGACCTGTTTTGTTACCACAAACACTTCTTCCCCTTGAAACTGCCTGCCTTGAACAAAATCAAGTAAAAGCACCTCTGTAAGCAGGAATAATCAATTTATCTTCTTTATATACAATTATCTGTATATAGAAATAATGAAATTACTCTCAAATTTTGTACAAGGAAGTTCATTTGGGAAGGACACAGAACTTCCCACCCACACAGCCCCAGAATTTGCCCATCAAGGACACATGACTTTGTACCTATTGTATTACATGTCTTAGCAACGGGGGTCAGTGTTTTCAGTTTTCAGTTTCTGGCAGAATCCCCAAAGTAATTTTCAATTGAAAGGTTACATGCTGGTACTTCTCAAATGTGAGTGTTACAGTGTTAGACCTGGATGATCCTTAAGGTTCCTTCCAACCCAATCCATTCTATGATTCTATGAAATATCTTCCCTACAACTAAAGTAGCTTCATCATGTATTCAAGCAGGGGCTGCAAATATTATGCCTTTGGGTAACTTGAATAAATACCTAAAAGAAGTGCAATCATTTTATGTCATTGCTATGTATCAAGTGGAATACAAGCCTGGCCTTCAAATCCTTTCAACTGAATGATTCAAATACATGTAGGTATTTTATATATTTGAATATTTTTGTTTCAATTAATAACCTGCTTTTGTTAAATTGGCCATGTTGTTAAAAAAAAAAATCATTTTTGTGTCCAGTGCTAGTCTATTTTTTCCTCTGAAATATGTAAACTAGACATACATTAAAAAATAGCAATGCTTCCAGGCAATCACACAAAGAATAAATGTCTTTGACTTAAAAAAAGGCAGTAGTGAATAAATTAACACCAACACCAACACCCCCCTTAGATTAACCTCCGTCTACTCAAGTTGTTGAATGGTAGTATTATTTCTCTGTTATAAGGCCATAGAAAATGGCTTGGGAAATATAACATACCTGAAACAAGGAAAACACAATAAATGACAGGTAACTTCTGGTAATTGAAGCTTCACTGTAACGTCCAGCAAACTCGAGAAAAAGACTTCCATAATCTTCAAGACAACCAAGACTGGGCCGCTAATTCTTATATCTAATTTGATTGAGGAGTGAGAATGATAAAAGTATATTTAGCCCAAGTTTTGAAGCAGTCTGGGCCTCTGGTTAGTCTCTGGCCTGGATTCAGAAGATGAACTAACAAACTTGCATGAGTTTCCGTAGTTCTAACACTCTTGCAAGCACTTAACTTTAACAAGTTTCAGTGTCCTCAGGCATAAAGGGACAATAATGATGCTTACCCTAATTTGAAATGTACTTAGACACCTGTCAATGAAAACATTTCATACTTATTTTTAATTAATTTTCAAATCCGTTAAGTAAAATACTATTCTTGAATGCTTCTCCTGTTACATTAGGAGGTCAGTGCAAAGATCCTGTGTCTGTATCATTGTTTGAATTGTTGTAGGATTTAAAAAAAAAATCAATGTGATTAAAGCTTTGACTAGGCAAAGTCTTACAAATTAACTCAATGTAAGTGATGAGATTATTGTTGTATTTAAAATTAAGCATACAGACAACTTGTGTTTAAATGCAGAAATACAGCTTGGCTGCAAGAAACATACTATATACAGAAACAAAGTAAGAATAAATCTTAATCTTCCTCTGCAGATGTAGGTGACAACCTCCCCTCTCCTAGCCTCGTAACTTGTCCTCCATTCATCAGCTGGCGTGTTTATTTTTGCTATATGTGATGTGACTAGCAGAACTTAGGCAATGAAAACTTTTTAATCAAGTGAAGATCTTTTGAAGAAAAAAGTGGATCTGCTCCACTTCTCAAAATGCAAGGTCAAGAGTTATATACACACATTTAAAGCAGTTTAATTTAGTTAAGTTTACAACTAAAAAAAGGAAACATTTCTTCATACAACCTGTAAAACCCACTGCTACAGGGAGTTACTGAAATAAATTACGTTTTTGTAGTAACAGAAACAGAACTAGGTAAGTACATTACCATTAATAATCTATGTACTTAGGCAGATTATAACTCTGTATCAGATCACACAGCCCACCAAGGAATCAGAAAGAAGTAAGTTCCATCTGATGCACAGCACTACTCTTACCCCCAGACAAAGCACTGCAGAAATGTGGTTTTATGACTCACATACCAACAGAGTATCAAGGTTTTCAACTGGTAGATCAATGAGCAGTCCTGTATTTCAGTACCTAGAACACAGAATCAGAAATTAGTCTCTTACTGTCAGGAGCTGTCATGCTTAAGACAGTAGGACAGTAAAGACTAAGAATAACTTGGAGTGAAACATAATTTGCTAAAAGAGGTGGAAAGGTAGTACAGAATTCTGAAGGATTAAATCACCTTATCTCAGTATTATCAACTTCAGTGAAGAGCATTATCTTATATTTATTGCAGAACAAAGATGTAGACTGAAGTGTCCTACCTCTGCTAAATATTTCCCTAGAGACACAGCCTTCTCAAAATGAGCTCTTTGTACTCCTGGGAAATGCCCTGGGGAACCATGGGATATGTGATCCTGACCTTAAAGTGCTAGCAGCATTTATTATTGGTGGAAGTGAGTTATTCCTATACTCCAAGGAAAGAACGGGAAAATAGAGAGAAAAGAAAAAATACGTATTTGATCCTGATTTGTAATTTATTTTCCTTGTTTATGTGCCTTCATTCTTTCTTTATAGAGGCAATATATGTTCCTTTTTTTTATGCTTTCCAGGCTTTTTTAGAGAAATAGAATAAGTTTACATGAGGCTTGGAAGATAAACAAGTCATGGGAGAAGGCAAGAATGAAGGATACATCAGCAAAGGAGATGATACGTGAAACCTAAAGGAGACAGAGCAGTGAAGCTGCCTGCATGGCTTCATATTGGTACCAGGCAAATCTGTAGACCAAACATTGCACAGTTTTTAAAATTATGAAAGAAAACAAGTCAAAACTACAGGTAGCCTTTTCTGTTCTGCCTCTTACTGTCTATGTGTGCCCAAGACTACTTTTCTTTAGGCAAAACCAAAAATCACAGCAATATTTCTTTCTCCCTTCCAGTGGAACTGTAAACTTGCTTTGTTCATGGTCCCTGCTACACAGCCACAGTGTCTCTTCTTCCTTCCAGCCTCAAAGATCCTTCCATGCTAGACTCAGGGCTCTTCTGAATAAGTAAGGCATTTCTTATCTTATTTACATGACATTAAGAGAATAGTCACTTTATTTAACTATTCACTAATGTTACCTGACCTATACACCAAAAGCTTCAAGACAGCTGCACACAGGTCAGATAATTTGTGAAACATGCAGCCAAATTAGGGTGCTAGAGGAGAGCTGTGTAGAAATGTCAGAATGCATTAACCTACATTGCATTTAGATTAGGAATGCATAAATAAAAGAATGGTATTTCTGTATTTGATTTAGAAGATCTGATTAACGGTGTTACTCATGTTTATCTGGAATGCAGTGCACTGCTAAGTATATGAAGAGTTTTTCACAGTTTAGTAATTGTCTCAACTGCAGAAGTCATACAAAATAAAAGCTTCACATGGGAAACCCTTACTGTGTCAAGCCAGTATGCAAACTTTGAGACTGTGGGTTGTACAATTTTAGTTGTATAATGCATAACATTGAGAAAAACATCATCATCCTTCCTGTGAGTAACAAAGCATAGCAAGTTCCCTTTATAAAAGCCCTTTTTTCAAGAGAAGTTCTCCAAAAACCACAAGGAGCATAGAAATATATCTGAAGTAATGCATCTTAAATTTTTATATTACAAACACAGCTTTAGCATATAAAAAAAAATTTAGCCAATTAGCACCCAAATCATCATTTTAAAGCCCCTTTTGTGTAAGTTTTTGTTTCAGTCAGAAGAATTTAAATTTCAGTTGCAACTATTCTGGGATATTTATTTTATGGTTATCCAGTCTTCAAAAGTTTGCATCTACTTTCCTTTCATTGAAAGAGATGTTTCTAAAATGAAACATCTGGCTAAAAGGAGAGGAAGAGTTTGGGCATTGTTTGGCTTTAAAAATCTTATATGTATGAACCTATGGTGAAACACACATCAAAAGGAAAAAAATTATGGTGAAAAGCTGTCATGGGCTTAATGTTGCCAGAAGGACAATTGGTTTTCTTCTGAAATAGAAGTACTACAGCAGCTTTTAGAGGATTTCAAAAGTACAACTTATCTTGACCAGAGAATATAAACCACTGATTGACGTCTATATGAATTTCAAAACAGCATATTGATTTTCATACACTGCTGCATTCTATTATTATGAATGGGAAATACTTATGAAAGATGGTTCTTTGAATACCATGTCATTCTGATTAGACCACGAATAGTTGACAATTCCATCAACAAGATTTTGGCTGTGTATAAGTTAACAGTCCTTTTAATGAGAAGAAAATTATTCTGGTTTCATGATACTTTCCCTCCTTGGGTGCTCAGAAATGGAAGCAGAAAAGAAGGTATTTTTTTATTTTGCGAAGATATTTTTGGGCAAGTTACAAACACAAGCTAAACTGGGAATGTGAAATATTTTTTTTATCAGAAAGCAAAAATGCCTGGCCCATCTAAATGCATTAAATGGAATAAGTATGCCATTTGTACTATTAATTGGTGAAAAATGAATGTTATAATAAAACAAATGATAACAGAGCATGTGAAAATCTGGAAATCCATGACATTTGTAACAAATGTATGCATTGTCGAGCAGCTTCTATCTCTGTATACTGATTTGCTAGTCTTTCAGAGGGGTAACAACAGATTACCTTTTCTGTAGCTTTCATGCCTTTGCTTCCAAAACCATAAGGATTTGTTAAATTTTGTAGCCTTCTAAAAAAGATGGCTTTCCCTACAGGATCAATGTTTGAACTACTACAGTGAAAATATCCTAAAGCATTACCAATTCTCAAGTTTAACCAGTAAGTGAAAAATGAAATCTCATGCAATTTCTACACACTCCTTAAAATGCTGCCATCCAAGCACTAACCAAAGGGGAGTAACTTTGGATCGAGACGAAGTTATGAAGATCCTGCATAAGAATTTTGGATTGTGCCATCAGGTTCATCCACAGAAATGTGCACTGTACAATTCCTTTATACTGATACAGCTCTGAAATCAAACCAGTTAGTTCTTCTTACTCCATCCCACTGTTTATTCCAGAACCTGGCTCTTCTGTTAGTTAGAAATCTAAACTCCAGCTCAAATTTCCTCAAGGCCAGTTTATATCCATTTGTTTGTGTTTAATTATTGTCTTTTAAATGGCACTGCTTTTCTGGTATTTTCTCTCAAGTCACATCTCAGATTTCATTTTCTAGGCTAAATAAACTCTTGCCAATTTAGTTTCATCTTACAGATAAGCTTATCATTCCCATGATCCTCGTAACTCTTCTATGGATTTTTTGCAGCTTGAGTTCCTCTTTTTTCAACAAGGAAAATTGAAGTTGTACATGGTATTCAGTTCCAGTTTTATCATGCCTTGTCAGGCACAAATACTTCCTTATTTCAACTGGGAAGACTTGGTCAATCTCAAATTCCATTTACCCTTCGGTGCCTGGAACATACTGATGGCTACTATCTATCCTGGGATCACCAAGTATGCTCAAGATTGTCCCCTCCTGCATTATTTCCAAACAATGACTTCTAGTTTATATCAGAAACTGTCCTCGATCCCAAAGTGCCTGACATCACACTTCATTCCAGTAACTTTCAGCCTGTTCCTGTTATTCCAAACTGAGAGGCCATCCATTTCTTCCTGTAAGATGTTCCTGCTTTTTCTGTGTTAGCAATGGGTCCCAACGGTGTATCATCATCAAATTTCCTCAACATTCGCCGTCTTTTTATGCCAAAGTCATTAATAAAAGTATAAAACATATCCAGTCCCCTGACTGAGCACCAAGGAACATCATTTGTAACCTTCCTTCCTGCCTCAACAAAACCCACTCTCCTCTTTCCTTCACCCAGTTCCTTACCTACAGTGCCAGGACAAATCCCCACCTCTTACATTCTAACACTGGGAGTGAGTCTCCTGTTGCTCTCTAGCAAAACATCTAGGACATATATACTTTTTCTAGACAATCTGTTGTTTTAAATACCTGTTTAATGGGCTGTGATCTAACCTTGGCAGGCACATCTCACATGTTGTCACTTATATTGTATATTATCTTTAACACTTTTTCTCAACCCTTGAAAGTATGTTGTATCCACTACAGCAGGGAATATGGAAGGGCAAACAGATCCAGATCCTGAATTGTGTCTAGTTTTGAATAATATTTTAAATATTTTTTCCTCATTGCTTTTCTGCAAATGGATCAGAAGACAGAATGTATTACACAGAGATTATTCCATACTTTCTAATTACAGAGCATTTGTTTGATTGAGATCTTTACTAGAAAGAGATGACAGCTATGAAAAAGCTTCTACATGGTGGGAAACAAAATAAAATAACATATTAGTTGAAAACAGATAACTTGAAGGAAATATGGTTGAGCAGGGAATGACTGGTCATTATTTTTCATAATAAAAGAATAAAGTAGGAGTACCATGTAAAATGACTTAAAACAAACAAAAGAAAGATTTTTTTTTGCCATAGGATATGCCGAAATCAAAAGTAAGAATGTCTTATGAAAGGATAGAGATGTTCCTATCTACCAAAAATAATCACCCAGCACAAGATATCCTTAAGCTGCCAGTTTCTGAAGTTTCTGTCTATTTCTGACCTTATTAGAAGTGGCCATTGTTGGTATTTCATTACATGGATATCTGGTCTGACAATGTGATTTTTGCTGTAAAGCATGATTGGGTGGAACACCTAATACAGCTAAATCATCCATTGTTCTCCAATTATATCATCCATGGCATGGAACAGAACTCAGGCTCCTTCATCAATACATAGGAAATATCCCTTAGAAATTAATGGAACATATTTCCATACTCTATTCATCCACCCACACAAAATTCCGGAAGACTGTACGATCCTATTTTATCCTGCTTCTCAACAATTTACTCAGCTCTCTGCAGAAATGAACTTGGTCCCACACCACTCTTACACAGCACAGAAAATATTTTTCCCTTAATTTTTATTATTTGGAATTGTGTAATGATAAAATATAAATAAATAGTCACGTATTGAAAACCATGAAGATCAATTTTACAGGAAACCATAGCACATTGATGTGCTCAAGTGAAGCACCCCGTGTCCAATACAAATGCGGTTTGACAGTATACCTGTAAGATCCAGCACATTCTAGAGAGTTCAAACTCAGCCAAAAGTATGTTTCCTGATAAAGAGTAAGACAAAGTCACAGCCCCCAAAAGGAGGCTGTGGGTGGAAGAGAGATGGAGGCTGAATCATTTTTCTCTCAAAATCAAGGAATTGTTTTGGCTTCTTCTTTGCTGAGGTCATTTTGTGTCTGAATAGATAATAATAAATAAATACATTGCAATCACTGTGGATTTATGAGGCAACTGAAGCTATTTGGGCTCCTGTAGAAAGCAAGGCTGGGAAAATAAGCTGGCAATTTTTTTGATGTGACACATGCCCAACTAAAACAAGCTTAAATACAATTTCCCTGATTCATCTATACTTTTGAAGAAAAAAAGAAAAGAACCAACCACAGTTGGCATTAAACCCATAGTGTGTGGGCAGCTATGTTATGTGCCCACTTTGCAGACAGAAGGAGTACTCACAGACAGTTACACCACTGACAAAGCAAATCCTACCCCAACTGATTCTTGCATGCCCTTGGCAACCAGTTCTCTTGTGCTTATTTTACTCTCTCAAATTAATGTTCCAAA
This sequence comes from Tapera naevia, assembly GCA_033556795.1. Taxonomy (NCBI): domain Eukaryota; kingdom Metazoa; phylum Chordata; class Aves; order Cuculiformes; family Neomorphidae; genus Tapera; species Tapera naevia. The sequence continues at coordinate 2,148,437 of JAUMJJ010000353.1, forward strand.
TCCTACACCACCAGCTACACCCTGCTGATTTTGTGTCCTGCTTACGAACACAACATAATTATTAGAAGGTTTCCCCAGATGAGCTACCACAGAAATAAACCTCACATTTTATTTTGGGTTTTTTTTCCCTGAAAGGACAAATTTATTGATGTGGCATCTTAATTTGGGTATTTGTTGACTGGTGTAGCAAGCTGCCTTTACCTCCAAGATTCCAGCTGCTTCCTCCACAGATGTTAAACTTTCTGGAGCTTCTATAGGAAAAGGCCCAAGTTCAAAACATTAGAAAAGAATACCATGATATATCCTGAAGCAGACCTGATTAGGTCAATTCCCCCTGGCACATCACCTTATGAATACTGTGATTTTCAAACTCTCATTAAAATAGGTGTTCCTTTTGCCTTAGCAATGTCTTTCCCACCACAGCAACAGACTCCTGGAAGCTACTAATGGTGTTATTCCATTCCTAGATTTCCACTCATCTACAGCTTTGGCATATAAAAGGATATAGCGACCCACTTTGGGATCCCTACCAACATGCTATACAAGAACATATACCTAAGGCTTCACACCATTTTATTGCCAGCTTTTTGCCATTTTGTCTGTATATTTATTTAGGTGGACTTACTTAATTGAAAAAGATACAGTATGTTGCTTTTCCATTTTTAAGTTCTCCAAAAGACTCCAGAGATCATCCTCATACCTAAGCCTTGCAGAGATAAAAGACAAGAGAAGGAAACACAAGGAACTTCAGCCATTTCAGTCATGAATGCATGGCTTTAGAGTGGTCAATGAATTGAATTCACCCTGCCCCATACATAAACTACTGAAAACAGCCAGATCTTTCACATACAGTGAAAATAAAGTTTTGGCTGACCTACCAGGAAGAACTCAACAAACAGAGGATAAAGACTTTTGTTACAATATTGGCAGCTTTATAGGACTCAACATTCAAAATTGACAAAAAGATACTCTTAAGCAAAAAAAAACATTTGTATATTTCCCTATGGTTGGTGGCACATCTCAGGATATCCATGAATAAGGCCCAAAAATTAATGCTGAACATGGCTTTTCTCTGCTGATAATGTTACAGAAGTGCCATTTTGCTTAACAGAAAGTACTTTAAATTATCTTAGTAATAAGACTGAATATTAACTATCAAAACTACTACTTGAGGCCTGTATCATGAATGGGAGTGAGGATGTCGATCTTACTTCCTAAAGACCAAATATACCAGGACTTCTTTGTCTAAAACCAAACCCTGCATGGACTGAAGCAGTTTTAGATGACAGTACAGAGAAAAGGAGGGGATGGCACATACAAACAAGCAGAATGAGCAATATGAGAGCACTTACAGTCATGTTAGTTCTACATTTACGTATTTAATTTTCATGGGTAAGATAGTATATCATTACCAGGAGCCTAGCTAGCTGCCTTTAATTTCCCCTTCTTGCTAAACAGGATTCCCAGAGCACTGTGAATGTGTATTTGCCCACCTATGAGATTTTACAAGGTTTTAAGAGCCAGGAACAATGTATTGCACAACATGGATTATGCTGTGAAGTTCCAGCTTCCCTGAAGTCCACAGCAAAATTCCCATTGACTCAAGCAGAGCCAGGACTTCCTATCAGTTCCCAAGAGGTCAGCTGTGCTGAGAATTGTGAGCTGTGTGCATTGCAAAGAGCAAGTATCACCAACACTTCAGCTTGCACTCACTCTTCTTGTGATCGTTTTTGCATGTGGTGATTCAAACTTTGCATGCTTTACAGATCAAGAAGCCACCACAGCATTCTGGGTTTGTTTTACTTATTTCATGCAATAGTGAGGCACACTTAGTTTCTATTTTCAACCAAAAGTGCTGCAGGGATGGAAATTAGATAAAACCTCATAATTCATCTGGTTTCCCACCCCCACCACCTAGCTCTCTTTACAATTACCCATTTGTTGCATCTCAGTTACTAAAATTTTCTCTGTTCCAAACAAGCTTCAAACCTTGTTTCTTCAGCTTCAGTTACACATTATCCACACAGCTTAAACTGTTCTTGCCTTAGTGATGTGTGAATAGAACCTGAAGACAAATATAGGTTTGGATGAATTGCTGTCCCCATAAGGACAGTAGTTGACCATGGAAAGACATCGCAATTCTTTGGCAGTACTGCTGCTGACAGCTACCCCCATCAGACCCTCTGGCCTCCACAGCCACCTAGCAAAGAGAAGACTAAGTCAATCTGTGTAAATGGATAGAACCTGAGCTGTAGGAAATTTTGCAAGTTTGCTTTACGCAGTTTCTTGTGAATTTTTCGTTTGATTTTTCCATACACGTGTTCTTGCACCCTCTGAATTTCACTTTGAGTTTCAGGTTTGAACAAGAATGTTAAAAGCTTAAATTGAAACTCACTTGAAACCATCAGGTTTAATTTTCCAAAGCTATAAGTGGGCTCAAGTCACTTGAAAGGTGCAAATTAAGGAATTTCAGTGAAGCCTACAACAGACAGTTTTACATCTAAACACAGAGCAAAACTTGAAAGTAGGCAAGTTTTGTGTGGTTCTGTAGGAAACATTTTATGCAGCAGTTCTCTTGGGCTTACTTTTGCTGTATGTGGAGAAATGTGCTGTCTGTGCTTGCCTAAGATGTTGCAATACTCTAATATACCAGATTATTTTTTTTCTTTAAACCTCTGCTTAATATCTCTTCTCCTTACTTTGTCTGGAGAAGAACCAGCACCAAGACCTTTGGGCAGTTAACTTTCATAATAATTTCCCAGAAATCTCCTCTCCTATTTTAGGACCTAAGGGGTTCCTGGCTCGTGGTTATACACCATCTGTCATTATCTAAAATGCCAAGGATGGCCTTCAGCTGTCAGTTCTGCCCCTCTGAACAGGGTGTTACAGGATGTCTCATTCAACATTTGCAGTCACAGGAGAGGGGAGATTCTTTTGTTCAGAGCAGGGAATAGCCTCCACAGCTGCAGAACACAGGAGGCCCAGGGAACTTCCTAAGGCCAGCAGCTGTGGAAGGAAATTTTGGCTGGATTGGTCCATTATTTGTGGATGTACATAAAGCCTGCAAATCTGTTTCGGGAAAGAGTGTACATGCAGAAAGACCTGTGGTCTTGTTTTTCGTATTTAGATATTCAACTGTATAAAAGTTAAAACTTGCTTTGATATTATGCTCAATATTGTTAGTATTAATAAAAACTCATGCCAGCTCTTGCTGTGAAGTCATATTAAAATGTAACTTAGACCTGCTGCCACCTCCCTTTTCAATTAAACCAATACACCAGTGCAGTGGTCATGACTTGAAGAAGTCACAAGCATGAAGTTAAACTTAGGTAAATATCTTTTCTTTCATACTGTAGTATGTATGAAGTTGCAAACATGCTATTTTTACTCTTGCTGTAGCTTAAGTACCAATTACTTACCATTGTGTTTCACAGTTTAGCTGCAATCTCACTGCAAATGTCCAGAAGCTTCCTAGGAGATCTACATGAAGACAGTGAAATTTACAAAGTGTTCAGCACTACACTTTTTAGTACTTCTGGATCTGTCATTATGCACAGCCTTGAAGATGGAGAGATTTTCTGTCACTCTGCCACCAAACATCTTGAGATTTCTTGTAAACTTTGGGCTAAGCCATATTATTTTTGCACCTTGACTTCAATTCCTGTAACATAGAGGCAACTCTTGTTTAACTTCACACAGATGTGTGTTTAGCTCATAAGCCTCTGATACTCTCAGATGCAAATTCAGAACATTATCAGCAATACTTATAATCCCAGAAATAGCTAGGAAGAAATTTTCCCCAACACATTCAGGTAGACACTAGACACAATCTTTCCATTTCTTTCCAATTTCAATCTGAGGTGAAGCAGCAAAATCTACCCCTCCAAATGTAATGCTCTTATAAAGCAGCAGCAGGTTTGGCATTCTCTACTTCATACCCTGTGGAGCAAGCCAAAATTTAAGAAACAGTCTTGCTGAACAACAGAGGCAGAAACAGATCCATTCAGCAAGGAGAGCCACGAAAGGAGAAAGAGGGAGAAAGAGAGAGAGAGGAAGAGAGAGAGAGACAAAGCCACCAGCTTCCTGCTGGCTGTGCAAGTAAGAAAAGAGCCCAGAACACTGGAGGCAGCAGAATGGGATTACATTAGGGTCTTTGGTTTAGTTCCCAAATGGCTGCTAACAGATCCCTCTAAGTAAAATTTGCTCTACCTTGCTGCTGCCTCATCATCCTGGAGCCACATACCCCATACTCAATTTGGCAAACTGCTTCTCCTTGTCTGCTTCCTGCACCCAGACTGAGACACAGACATCTATGGGCCCATGTGGGGGGCCTGAACTCCACTGGCTTCCCATGTTTTGGACCTATCCCTAGAACTGGTAATTATTCTTTTGGCAGCACTTGCCTGCCAGAAAGCATCTTCCAGCCCACCCCTGTGGGATTATGAGAAAAGTGCAGCTGAGAAAAGGATTGATATAGAATGGGTCAACTGAGAAGCAGAAAAGCAGCAAAGACCACTTGATAAGCATAGGAATAGAGGGCTGTGAGACAGGGGAGGACATTGAAGTTGGAGAAACTAAAAGAGACAGATCATAGGAAGGGACAGAGAATTTAGGGAACAAGAACATACAAGCAATACTATGATTTGGTGGCTTGCAGCCTATGGCTTGAAGACAACACATTATGACATTGCTTGTGACACAGGAAATGAAACTGTTCTGAGGAGAACATGGAAAACAAGTATGATGTTGCCAGTAGTGTGATACTTGCTCAGTGTTGTTGTTGATGTTTGTCTGGCTTAACTTGTTGTCACTCTTTGTCTTCCTTAGGTAAAAGTTAAATTACTCCACCTGCTCACTGAGAGATGTTCACTGTTGCTTTTTGGGCTGATCCTGTTCTGAGGGTACAATATTAACTTCCCGAAGTGCAAATCTGCCATGCTTCACAAGTACCCAATATAGCACAAAAATTAAAGATTCCTGCTGGACATCACATGAAGCAAAATACCCTCCCTAGAGAATTAGAAGATAATGAAATTTCTTCATTTCTAACCAAATAAACACTGGAATGTTTATTGTCTGCTCTCCATTTCATGTACACGATGATTTTGAAATATTTATGTTTGTTTTATAGCATGCAGCAAAATGAATACTCCTTACACAGCCCCTTTTCTCCTTGCCATACACACACAAATACAAAAAAAAAATCTAGTAAGAAACTTCCTTCCACATCCTTCCTTTGTGGTGTGAACTCCTCTGGGGCTTACACAACTCCCAGCAGAACCAACAGAACACTTGCCATTGCTTTCAGTCGGAATACGATTGTGCCCTTTTCTTGCAGCAGGTAGAGAGTTAATTGAACAGAGTTGAAGATGTATTGTAGGAGACAGGAGTAAATTAAATTATATGAAAACATTCCCACGGTTTTGATTTACTTCACAGAAAGAAGCAAAATATTAGACATCTTATATTACTTCACATTTGCCTGGAGGGCAAATGTGAGGTAAATGTTCAGAAAATTCTAAAAATGTAGCAATAAGTCCCTTCTTCAAAGTTCTGTATGAGTTCTGCATTACTGAGAATACAATGTTATTCTAAGATGCTGAATAGCTGTCTCTAATCCTGTCTCAGGGGCCAGTAGATTCCACTGGTTTCGATGGGCTATTCCGTTGCAAAACTGAAATTGGAAAACTAATTAAAATTGTAAACAAGAGGACTCTCGAAGCGGTAAACTGGGCAAGTTTGTAGTGTTGCTGACATCTACTGAGAGAATGCAAAACTGCACATCTCAGTAAATGGATGGGAGATTTGGCTCTTGTTCGTCATTTTGGTTTTCAGCCACATTTTACGCATGCTTGTGTATTTCTTTATTACTCATTTTGTATCAGTATTGACCTGCTTCACTTAATATCAATGAGTCAACAAAGACGTTATAGGGAACGTTTAAGAGGAAATGTAAGTGACATTCAGGGGATGGCTGTATCTCCTGTGTAAATGCTGCAGACTTGTTCTTATAGTTCCATAAAATCTGAATATCCAGATTGACACACAGCATCAGGCATATCAGAATACATGCCTAATTCATACTTCACGTAATGCCCTCAATACAAAACACTGGATTTAAGAAACTATGCTGTTCAAGTGATATTCAATATTTATGTATTATTTGTTCCCTGCAGGAAATGGATAATTTAAACTATGGCAGGAATAAAAATGTCACCACTAAGAGAATGGTACTTCAAATAGGTACTCAGAGACACTTCCTGGTCTGTGTGTCTGGAGTCATGATGACACATGGCAGTTACACTGTTCAGGCAGTTCACAAAAAAAGTTTTGCTGGTATCTCATACATTATAAAGCATCTTCTTTCCCCATGCTGAACAGAGAAGAATCCATAGCCATCCTCACAGCCACGGAACAATAATAATTACTATAGATCTCATGTCTAGGGATATCATTCTATAAAATTAACAGGAAAGGTCTGCGTATCTCTGTTTGGGTAACAGCAAAACTGACTTATGGTGGAGGATGGGGCAGAAATGACATGTAATTTCCCATAGAGTTAGAATGAGTCAGGGTGATAATGACTGTGAGTGAATTTGTGTTTCTCCACTTCTGAGTGAATTTCTCATCCCTGAAGTTACACTGAATTTATAGAATTATAAATAAAAACTAATTTGGCCAATAAGTATTTGTAACATAGGGTAGCACTATCAATAAAGCAGCCTAATTAACTTGCTTTTTGTAATATGAGAAACATCCACAGCCAAAATTATATATCATATTACGAGATTTGATCTGTGGTTACATTGTCATGAAATGCCCCTCTTACCTTGACAGGGGCAGGATTTCCTTGTCTGCATGTGCTTTTCAGATTTGTTTCTAGGGATTCTGCAAGAGATATAAACATTAAAAAAAGATCCTTGGCTCATGTATCTGATATATAAAATATCCCCAGTAGTCATTCTTGATCATACAAGGCTAAACCCCAGGACTGTTACATGCGTAAGTCCAATGGATAAAGCTGATACACACTCAGCTCCCATTTCAGTTCTGCTTTGAATATCACACTTAGATTAAAAACTGCAGCACAGTGTTGAAAACCCCCTCGCAATTGCTTTCTAATTGAAGGTACCTCATTTCCATCTATGCTCCAGTCATCACCTTGATGCTTTCTTGGTACCTGAAGCTTGTTTTTTGTGTACATTCTGACATGGTACATCTTGGGCCGGCTGTGCAGCTCAGCCCTTAATTCTCACACTTGTGTCCATCAGGGTTCATGCAGCCATCAGCTTGTGTCCAATGCAGGTCACATTCTCATCGCTCACACTGGCCTCCTCAGAAAAAGTTACTAGAGTCTCATCTGTCTTTCTTTCAGAGGAAAAGGTGGGTTATACATCTTGTCCACCACAATAATCCTTCAAAGAGTGACTGGAATCTAATCTTTCCCTTCCGTGTGCCAGATAGGTTAGAAACCCAGGCCACGTTCTCCCTTTCCCTGAGGCTTGCTAATCTGGATAACAGCTTCCCGGAGGAGATAAGCTTACACCAGTACAGAATAGTTTGCAGGCCTGTGGCTAATGAATTCTCCAGAGACACACAACAAATGGCTGAATTCTACAGTCAAATAATCATTGAATGATGTGACTTCAGAAGGAACCAGACTGCAAATCCAGAGTAGCTGGAGGTACTTCCTTACTTGGCTCTCTTTTTACATTCTGGTGCAATGTGGACTCTGCATGGCTCTTTCAGGAGGGGTTTCTCACATGTTGTATAAGAAGCCCTGTCACTGAACTCATGACTGTGCCTTTCACTCTGTGTTTAGACTTCTAAAAACTCCACAGCACAATGCTTGATGGCAACATCTAAGTCTCAGAAAATCTCTTCATGAAATACCATTTATACGCTCATATCAATGCATTTTAAATCGGTATTTAGGAGGCTTAAGTATCTAGCACTGCAAAATCCCACGGCCTGGTACTTGGAAGGAGTTCTATCACAGTAGATATTTTAAAATACACAGATCAGAAATAAAGATGAGGGAGCAGATATATTTAAACAACTGTTCCTGAACAGAAATAATTTCCTTATTCTATTATAAATCTATTCTTGATTACCTAAAAAGAGCATTGAAACATTTGGCTTTCTAGAAATAACTTGGTTCCGAAGGCGAGTCTCTGAAAAGCTCATTCTGGCTTGCACTCACTAAAAACCAAGGCACTCAAATTAATATCAACATTTTGGCAATTCTAATAACAGAGACTGCCAAAAGTATGTTGTCTATCAAATGTACACGGAAGAAAGATGTTAGAATATTAAGAACAGATGTCACAGATATCTTGAAAATACTCATGCTCCAAAAGTACTCTGCAAGGCAAGATGTACAAAAGCTCATGAAAGATTAAATTAAAGCATTTTTTCCCAAATGCTTCCAAATGCCATATAGGTGTGTAAACTTACTTATAAAATATATACACTTGAAGATGTTAGAATGGAAGGATTGTGTCATAATTTGATAATAGCCTCCTATCTTAAAATTTAGAGATTTGAGGGTTCAATAACATATTAAAGACTATTTTATAGTCTTGTGATTTGAACCATTTTGTTCTGTTGCAGAGAAAGTGTGCAAGGTTTTCCAATAATTATTAATTTCTTCACATTTCAATTATTATTCTACTGACAAAGGAAAAAAACTCATATTAGAAAAACTTCTACACAATGTAATGAAAATAGTCTTTACATAAAATAGCTTATTTTCTAAAATTAAAAGACCATTTAGAAAACCTAAATATCTTGAGAGTTTGTTTGAGCAGGCACAGAACAAGCTTTCATCCTCTGCTCTAGTTATTTTCAGTATTGACAATTCCAAACAGCAAAAATTAAGTCAGTTTCCAAACAGAAAATCATGGAGATTGGCCAATTTACTTTTTTACTTATTTGTAAACATAGAACACATTGGGGTTTTTTTAATTAACACAATTAAGAAAATATTTTGCCTCTAGAGCTGATGTTTCTAGATTTTTAGGCATAGAAAAATTACCTTACACAAATCAAGCCAAAATTTTCTTATATGACACATTCAGGTGATGAAGTGTTTAATTTCAAGTTCACAATAAAATGACGGGCAATGGCAACACTGTGATTCTTATGGGATGCTATTTTTAAATAAACAACAAACTACCCTGAATACAACTGTTTGAGCTAATGAGTTTGATCTTTTAGTTTTCCTACTAAAATCAGCAGTTCAGTAAGAAGTGGATCATGGCTCTATAAAAGATGCCACAAACTTGCATTCACTTGAGCAAGCAGAGCAAAATAAGACTTGTTTTTATTTTAAACCTGTGTGCATGCTAAACTATTTTCTGAGGCAAAAGGCTATTTGATGTTAAAATGACTGCTGAACTCAGAAATGTGATGTGAATGATATTAGAGTAATGTAATAACTATATAGTAAAAACTTAATCGTAATGTAATAATAGGAACAACAGCGACATTTTTTTGTTCTTTAAAGTTTTTAAAACAATGCTCACTTACTCTTAACATATAATACTGACTGGATAATAACAACTCAATATTGAAAACTACAACAATTTCTTGGCTGAGGGAGGACTGGGGTGCCCTCACAGCATCGCAGGATGCAGCCCACCGAGCTCCAGCCCCACCGTGAAGGCCAGCTCTCTTCCCGCAGCACTGCTCTGCAAAACATGTTTTATTTCTGTGAGCACAAGCACGTGTGAGGGCTTCATTGAAAAGGGACAGATTTAAGCCTGTTTTTGTGAAGTACACATTTACAGGCTTTGCTGACTTCTCTTTTTTTAAAATCATCCCCTTACAATTACAGATGTGAAGGCAACCTTGGCATTTACAGATGGCTTCATTTTTTTTCCCTTTGAATAACCTGGTTATCTCCAGTTTCCGCAGCAATCGTATGAGTGTTTACACTGTTTTTTTTTTTTCATTTCCCTCTTTCAATAATATGAAGCAGACGCAGTGCATCTGATTTACCTCAGGAGGCAGCGGGAGAGGAAGGGTGCTGCCGGCTCCTCCACGGAATGTGCTGAGGGGAGTGGAAGGGGGTGCTGTGGTTGGAGTTATTTATTTTGTTAATATCTTCAGAACCCAAGGGCCCCATTCTCGTCCTCCCTGGCTGCTCTCCAGACCAAGGCTGTCAGCCAGGGAGAGTATAATATCTTCAGGCTATGGCCCATTTAAAGTTTTTCCTCAGCTCTCACTGAGCTTTCCCTGCAGCCTGGGGGAGGCCACACCATCCTGCCTTGCCACGCAGCCGCCACAGCCACCATTCCCAAGGTGATGGACCAATGCACCTATAGCACCCAGGAGTCACTTACCTGGGCCTGATGGCACACAGCAGCTATAAGGTCAGCTCTTCCCTGCCTCAGCTGCCCAAGACCCACGGTGCCGCTCAGCCACCATCCTGGTTTCTGTCACCCTGGGTTTTCCTGCCCCCTCACAAACAAAATCCCTCGGCCAGCGCTGGAGGTTGGGGTTTTCCCCAGAGCCCCAGGCCCTGGCTTGGGGAGCAACCTGCAGGGAGTTATTCCTCCTTTCTGCAGTTCCCTTCTGCTTAAGCTCCAAAAGGAGGCCCGATATTTAACAAAAGTATCATGAAAAAAGTAGATGTTTAATTACGTGATTGTGTCAGATAACCTAGCTTACCAGAACTTCATAAATCCACAGAAAAACACTTTAATGTTGAGCTATTACCCAGAAATTGCCAACAGGCCAGCTGTGTTCTTCAAGCAATGTGAACAGAAGTATCAGGCAGGATTACATACACTTGTATTTTTCAGTGAAAATATCAAAAGACATTTGAAAACTCTCTTAACATTTAAAATGTATTTGGTTGGTTACTCTACTGACATGAGGGTATACCACATAGCACAACATCATTCTTCAGCAGGGCTTCATTAATCCAGGCAGAGCTTACTGCTAACGAGGCTATCTTGCCTCCAGTGCCCTGCCAAGCCAGCCAGCTTTCCAGGGTGCTCCTGGTGCCATGTAAATATCTCCAATGGCATTTCAATAGGAATGCGCTAGCTAGTGCTATTAAAAAAAAATAGTTACAATTTCCAAATCCGAAAGCAAGTTCCAAACCAGACCATTTTTATGTGGAAAAAAAATTGTTTCTCACTATCTTAGGTTGTAAAATTACTATGGAAGCCTTGAACCATTGGCACAATGTGAAAAAGCATGGAACGCCTTTTATGGCACAGCTCAGCTCCACAGTGGGGAACAGGGTGATCACAGGGGAACGCTGACTTTCCAGCGAGATGAACAAATTGAGCTTTTACTGAGGTTATGCCTCAGTCAGACAGCAAGCCTAGCTTTAAGCACCCAGTCCCGATCACAAACAAAACACTATTGGACAGATGGCTGCACTGACTCAGACTGACCCCACAAATTCCACATTTGCTCCAGCTGTTCTGAAAAACACCTTTCCCTGTTGGGCTACATGTTGGATCAGGTATTGCTTGCCCTTATGCAGCTGGCATAAAATCATAAATGCAGCATAACCAGCACACTGGCTGCTCCACCTTGGTAGACAGGAATAAGTTCTGTATCTAATGTGGTCTCCTGGTTGAATTGGTACTGTTGGATGATCCTGTACTGTACAGCAGCAGTATTACTAATAGGTAAACCATAACCTGGAAAAACAATTCCTGCTGCAGTGACAGGCTGTAAAGTGGAGAGTTTGACCTTTAGCAAGTCTCTGGTTCTCCACTGGTTAGACACAGCCAGGTGGGCCTTGATCAAAGCCCATGTACAATGTATTTAGATGCTATCTGATCCAGTACAGCCCTGTGACAAATAGCACTCCTACAAACATTCTCATCCATTACCACCACAGACATCCATTTCACTGCAGTGTGCAGGCAACAAAGTATGAATTTCATATCAAGTTCCACAATAAAGTGTAACCTAACTCTCACATCTCCTCTACTCACATCAGCAAAGATATTTACTTAGACATCAGTTTAGCAGGGAACAGGTAACTACTAAGTATAGGATGGGTTTAAGCGTGAGTGCCATCCTCGCTTTCCTAGCATATGGTTAGAAAAGATGTTCTAGGCTTCCATCCCAATCTCTACATCATTGAATCGTAGAGACTCTAAATATTTTGGTGCTATCCTTTCTTATGCACCAACACCCAAAAGAGCAAACCAAGTTCTCTGGAGCACTTGCCTCCTAAGACACGGCAGAGAATTATGGACCATACACACAGGTTAGACAGATGTGTCACAGGCTGAAACACAAACTGCTGCTCTCCCTAGACCTATGAAACTTTATCTCTCATCTCCCTGTTTTTAAAAGGCAGGAAATGTGCAGTTCAGGTGACAGTCTCCCACAGATCCACCAGTAAAAGCACAGTGATCCCTCTAACGTAAAACAAGAGGCAGAGCCCCTTTTCTGTGGAAGATGAGTGGGATACCTCGTAAGAGAGACATAATGGGTGAAATCTGAAATGGTGTTTTGCTGATTCCATTTATGCTAAAAAACAAACACAATTGATAACCCTGAGCAACCACTTGTAAAATAGAGAACTGAGCTTCTCTGAACATCTGGCTAATATACCTGACCCACACTGTTTTGCAGGAGGATTCTGCTATCGTAATAACAACATATGCTGTCTGCTCGTCTATTTTTATTGGTGGGTTTTTTGGTTGGGTTTGAGGTTGTTTTTTAACAAAGCGCTATTTATAAAGTGGCAAATTGTAGCTTTACCAAATAATTAAATATTTAATTAACAGTTTTTCTACGTCTTGCTTCTTTTCTTTTTAAAACTTTCTCTGCATATAATGTAGGTATGTGGCACCTAAGCACAAAAGTCAGCTTGTAATGTGTACTTAAAGGCTGTTATCCTTGGGTTTCTAAAAAGCTTTATAATAATTGAGGAAATAAAATACTCAAATAGAAGAATGAGTTAATATTTTAAACATACATACGTGAAGTGTCTTAACAACCGCCAAGTACAAATTTATATAGTTCTCTTCCACTGCATGGCAGATTGAGTCAAAGGAGGAATCAAGACATACAGCTTGAGCTCTTTTGCCTTTACACAAACGAAGTGCAAAAAGAATGCATAAAGAGAATTTACATTTGCTACAAATAATTTGAAGTTAATTCTATTACTGTTTTCTATCAGCATTTTTCATTCTTGGGGAAAACCAATCAATGTTGGAACAGGGCATAGCTGGTAAGTAAGGCAATTACCCAGACTGCCCCATCCTTTCAGCAAGATCAGAAAACAAAACTGGAGGAGGTTATCAAAACTGTCAATGTATTTCAGATTCAAGATCTGATGAACAATTTCCATTAAATTCCATGGAAATTAAGGTAGCCAAACCAGACCCTCAGGTTTTAATCACAAATAAAACTGAAAACAGCAGCTGCCCTGTAAGAGAGGGGTATCCTGAAGTTACAGCGTGGAACTGCACACAAAGCAACAGCAGCACATCATGATTACCCATTTACCTGGTCAGCACAGAGCTGTTCTGTGCCATCAGTACTTTGTCCAGTGGAGTTTTAAGTGTCTGCAGAAGAGAACCTAACATCTTGCAGAAGAGAACCTAACACCTTCCCATAGGGAATCATCCAATAGATAATTCCTCTGTTACATGAGTTTTTGCTTAATAGTCAAAAATCTATATTTTCCACTTTGTTTCATCAATTCAGCTTTGTTCCCAGTCTTTCCTCAAATGTGTCTCTGTGAGTAATAAACCTCTAAATAATTTGTCTTCTTCCTCAGTCTTCCTGTAAGAATAAATAGATTACACTGTCTGAACTATAACACTACAAATTTCCGGTCCATAGTTTTAGCAACAAGGAATTAGGTATTCTGATAAATGCAAGGCTAAAACTAGGGGAAATTAATTACCAAGCTATAGATCAATGAGCAAGAGGTGAAACTGCTGAAAAGATGCTTTTATTAGATTATCAGACACAAGGTTGATTTATAGCTTTCACTATGCTTTCTTATCCATCATTTCTATAGTAAGTGGAAAGGGTTACAAAGCACAAATTGACTATTTTAATTAATGCTGAAGTTTTAGAAAGGCTCAGATCAGGATAACTAGGCTGGGTTAGTTTGTTTTTTTCCTCAAAACAAGAGATCAGAAAACATTTTATTGATCTGTGAGAGCTGTGACAGAAATGAGTAATACAAAACACTCGCCAACCTGCAGCTTCGAAATATGCTTACCTATGATTTGCCCAGAAATGAAAACAAGCTGAGGAGCAGCCCTGCTGAAAAGGCCATGTGGGTCTTGGTAGCAAGAGCAAGCTTCATGAGCTAGTGGTGTACCTGTTCAGCCTGGAGAAGGGAAGAGTTCAAGAGGACTGAAGAGCAGCCCTCCAGTACCTAGAAGGAGGTCATCAAAAAACAACCAGGCTGAAACAAGAGAGGTTCAGACTGGATTTAAAGGAAGATATCTTCCCCCACTTCAGGAGGACAGTCACACACAGAAACAGGTTGCCACAAGAGGCTGTGTATTCTCCATCCTTGGAGGTTTTGAATATCAGACTGGATTAAAGCCCTAAGCAGCCTCATCTGGCCTCATGGCTGATTCTGCTTGGTGCAGGAGGTTGGCCAAGAGCACTCCTGACATTCTTTCTAACCTGAACTGCCATACAAATGCAAGTCTGATTCAGGACACCACAATTTTGACAGGTAGCATAGAAGGGACTTTCTGAATTGTACTCAAACACAATTCTGTCCTTGCACCTCTGAACTGGATAATGACCTGGAGGTCAGGCTAACACAACACAGTTGCCTAAAACTTTCTTAACCTGTTGGTATCGTAGAATTCTACCAGTGGCCCAACAATTCCACCAGTGGCAGCCAGCTTACACTAGTGCTCCTGCTAGTGACAGCCACGACAGGAAACTACAGACTATGGGCTGGTGTTGACAGCCTGGGATGTGGGGAAGCATAAGTTAAACTGCAAGTGGCAATGAAGACTACTAAATTCTGAATACTCTTCAGAAGAATCCCTCAGTTTGTCCAGGGCCTCTGGCAACAAAGATACAGATAATCTCAAAATAATCGTAGTAGTAATAATAATAATATTAGTAATGTAGGCATTTTAATATATGTGTAAATAACTCTGCAACCTCAGAGATATGATCCATTCTTTCTCAAATAAGTGTGTTTCCAATTATAAGCCACACTGGAGGCTTTTCTAAAGAATATAAAAGTTGCACAAAAATGGAGTGTGCTTTTACTAGCCAGTCCCTCGCCACAGATGTATTAGCAGGATCAGATCTGGACTGCAACTTGAATTTCATTCAGTGTTGTAGTCTCATTCTTTTAAATACTTTTGTACCTATAAATATCTCTTCACTGTCTGTAAGGGATGCCACATTCTCAGCACTACCACGATACCAAAAGTAAAAAAGGAAAGAATCCTTAAAAATACAGAGGGTGACTTTTAAAAATTATTAGTTATAATTTTCTTTTCAGCACAATTTGAGTGGTTACCATAGCTGGAATGAATTACAGTGCACTGCCAGGATTTTCAGAAAAGGCCCTTCCACCCCAGCAAAAGTTCAGTTACATTCTGTTTTAATGGCTCTTGGCAAGATTGCACTATTGTTTTTGTACAAACAGAAGTAAATTTGATCTAAATAAAAAAATGGAACTTTATGTGAATGAAGCAAACATAAAATTCCTTAATCTTCAAAAGAAATTCTATCCCTGAATAATTAACTATGATATATTTATAAAACTAGAATAATTGAAAACAGAATTCTAAGTTGATTCATGTGGACTGTGCTGAAATATTTATTATTGCAAGTCCAGAAGATCTGTCTGGGTTTTGTCACTGGAAATGTCTAAACTCAGTGTCCAGATGTTTATTTAAGTTGCTCCCACATAGTTCTAATGTCAATTACCAGGGGTTATCAGAGAGCATCACTGTGTATCTTCCTTGACTAATATTCTCATTTCTTCTGCATCTTTGATGTTTTCTTTCATTAAAATTCCTGGCTCACAGCCACAAAAATCTGCCATGCAGGCAAAAAACTGGTCTGCAGACATGACATATGATGATGCCCAATGTCTGTGCAAGGATAATGTTTATCAACACTATCACTTAAGCAGTACTACAACCAGTACAATGCCAATTTAAAGCAGCTCAGAGAAATACATGTGAAACCAGGGAATAAGAACTTCTAACCAACATGAAATAACTCGGGTCAGTAAAGAAAATATTATTGCACATAATGAAGATTTTGTAAATCTATTTTGTTAGTGGGTTTTTTTCCCCCTTCAGGAAAAAGCAGGAGGAAAGCCAACGACAAAGTAATTTCACACATAATTACAAATGGAGTTGATGGATCTGTAACTCTGGAAACCACAATTACATCAAGACTTTTATAGTAACCAGGAGACTACACAGGCCACTCATAACAGTGACTTAAACAGAAAGAGCTTATCACAGAGTATCTGAAGATTTCCTACATTAAAATGCAAATAGTTGGCTAACACAGCTCACTTATACAGATCTGTCTATATCTGTTGCCCAAAACCAGATAGTTCTTTTGATTTCTAGGGAAATTCTGGAAGATCTATTTTTTAAGAATTTTAACAAAACAGAAGAAGATCAGTGATAATTCAATATAAATAGAAGCAGAGATATTTTGGCTGGAGAAAATGGTGCCGCTGCCACTTCACATTTTCATGTGAGTACCAAAATATATCAAGTTCCTCTCTTCGTAGGAACATTAATCATTTTAGATCTAATCGATCAGTAAGAGACAAACACCTTACAACATCAATGGATAATGGTCTGAAGGACTATGTAACTTACTTCTCTCCCTCCCCTTATAACCAGAGCTATGGTGCTCCCATCACTCTGACTGAACTCCAAGTAAATTAAATGTGTATGTTACTAGCATCAAGTAACAATTGAGAAAATATTTGGGGGGGGAAGGGGAGGAGCCCGATAGAAGAAAAACATGGACAGAAATTTTGCAACTGAAATTTCTATTCAGGAGAAGTGTACAATGAGTATCTCCCATCAAGTGCTCAGATTCAGACACTCAGCAAAACCTTGGACTGCAACTACTTGCCACATTATATCACTGCCTCGATCTAATAAGCGACTACATTAATACCAGCTGTGTGGATAGAGGGAGGAAATATGAATATGGTCATTAAGCATTATGGCCCCACTTATCTCCCTCATGACTTTAGAGGAGATGTGCCAATTCGTGCATGACACCATTATGGTCCCCAATATCAAACCTGGAGGAAAAGCAATGAAGGTGTCACTTCGTACAAATTCTTACAAATTTCCCCGTCAAGAAACCTCTCTTAATGCTTACTCTTGGAGGACACATTCACTCATATTTGGATGATGAAAAGTGAAATACTTAGTTAAATGATTCTAGCAAGTTGAAAATCAATTTGCTTCCCACACACATTTCACTGTGCTCATTTGTGTCATCTCCTCACATTTGGTAATTGGTTCACAACTCTTACTCATGTATTCCCTCGCACACAGAGATTAAACAAAACACAGAACCAATATCCCAGTTCAACAGAGCACTTGCACATAAGTGTTCCTAGAGGAATAAAGCTTTGACTTCAGTATATACTTTCATGCTTCACAAAATCAAGGGCAAATTTAATAAAATGTTAATAACAACATGATCAAAGCAGTTGCTGTAAACAAGAGATTAGTAGATACCTCTAAAGTTTTGCATACAAATGGAATAACTACAGCATTTATGAAGGAGTCAAATGGAGCAAACCACCCCTAGCCCACAGAATGTCAAAGTAAGTGGAACATGTTTGGATTACAGGCAGCTAAAATTTGTATGCCAC
The DNA here is from genome assembly GCA_033556795.1 of Tapera naevia. NCBI lineage: Eukaryota > Metazoa > Chordata > Aves > Cuculiformes > Neomorphidae > Tapera > Tapera naevia. The sequence goes on from JAUMJJ010000353.1 coordinate 2,166,282, forward strand.
AACGTCAGCAGTGACACAGCACTGCAGAAGTGTGAGAATATAACACAATCATTAGCTTACTGAAAAAGAAAAAAATACCACAGAAAAATAAATGTCGCTTTCACACAGCTGTCTTTTCTACTTCCTTTTCCCTCCCAGAACGTGGGAGTTCACAACCTAAAAACAAACATTTAGGAAACTGGGAAATCTCAGTGGTCATCTCCAAACATACTACCCTAATAGCAGAGGACTTGGAAAAAAATATGAACCACAAACTCAGGAAAAATACAGTTCCTTTAGCACCTCCCTGGAGCAGGGCCACACCACGCAAGACCTACTCCCTGAAAAATTTGTCCTTACAAGACACTTTGGAGAAATTATGCTTCTTATATTGTTCCAAAAAAGAAGCAAGGCTGGCAAAGCAGGAAAAAAACACCTTTTCCTACAGCAGAGGCCACAAAATAGGGCACAGCTTTTTCCAACACAAGACTCCCATTCCTGTCCCTTTTATGCCAATCATTTGATACACAAGGCCAAGAATTCTCTCTAATTCCCCTGGCCCAAGGATATTCCTTGCAGGCACTAACTTTCTAAAGGCAGATGATGAGCCAGATGCCACTCAAATTAGGCCAAAACTGTATGAACAGGTCCTCACTGCAGATTATTTTCACTGGAAAAACCCAGCATGATACACAAAGGAGATTACAGTCAGTCTCCTGGATCCAGGGAACTGGTTCTGCAATGGAGCTGCATGAGACAACCAGCCAGCCAGATCTCCACCTACAACTTAGGCTAGTCAGGTCCTTCTTCCTCCGTGAGACTGCTAAAGGCTGTCAGCTCGCTGTGTGTCTGCAATATGGGAATTGTCTGCAAGTTCCATATGGAAAACTCCAACCTACTGCCCAGGGCTACCCACAGAGTATGACCAGCTCTTGCCATCACTTCCCGCTCAAGTTCCGATTCATCCGTCTGTAGCATCGGGATACTTTTCCTTGCCTCCTGAAAGCGCACCCCTGTGGCAGGTTCAGAAATTCCATAGCAGAGAGCCACGATCTTCAGATTCTCCCAATGTGCAGGCCCAATTTCCTCTACACAGGAACTTGCAGCTTACTGTCACTGACTTCCTTTTGATCGCATGGTCCTTAGAAGTAGTCCACAAGTCAACAGATGGAGAACTGCCAACAGAACTGCTGAGCTAACTCTAAAATCCAGGAAAAGCTTATGCATCTTTTCTACCCTTAAGTTATTTTTAGTCCCCCAAAATAATTAAGTGGAGCAGAATTTATGTCTTTCTTGTTTCAAATGTTATTTCCCAGTTACTTAACAAATTTTTAGGCTGCTAAATTCTCTAGATCGTGGTATTACCACAGCTGACAAACCAGATGGCATGTTCTCTCCCCTCAGGAAAGGTTATGGCTGTGAACAGACTCTTTATTAAAGCGCTTTTATTCAGTGCAGTTTGCGGATCAGGTACTCCTAATGATGCAAAAATCAAGGGACTACAGCTGCTGCTGCATAAATACTTCTCACAGGCGACAGCTCTCATACTTGCAGCACAAGATTTAAGCTCTGTCTCTGGACCATCTTTCAGACCTACATAATTACCAGGCTTTAGACCTTTTCTCATCCATTTGCATACCCAAAAGCTTTCTTTCCCTATAAAGCAATTGTTTCCTAATTCCATCTCCAGGGTTTTCCTTGTGGAACACTGAAGCAAAAGGTTCGGGTTTTCCCCAAAATTTGACTGCAAACTTTACATGGCCAAAACAAAATATTCTTCACACCAGGTACTTCAGAAATATATTATTGAATCTTTATTTTCTACTGGGTGAACAGTCCACTCCCAATAAAAGAGAGCAAGCTCCTCAATTCTTACCTTGTGCTTCATGCAACAGCAAAGAGAAAGTCAATACACTTATGAGGCCTCTTTTCCTTAAGTAGTATAACAGACTAAAATATAACAGACTAAAATGATAGGAGAACTTATGACAAGACCCAGCTGGATGAGCAGGTGGTGGCACAGGCAATGGTGATGTGAGATGAACAGCATCCACAAGAGAAAAAGTACTCCACTGGCCTGTGGAGTCAGAGCCACATGCTCAGAAGATGCTGAAGGCAGAAATAATATGTATAACTAAGGGGTCAGATGGATCATCAACACAGATATCAAGGGACAAGTGTAAATGACTGAAAATGTGCCAAAACCTAGCACTAACAAAGACAAGTGACAATGAGAAGCTGAGAGGATGAAACAGGAGCACATAAAAATAGAGGAAAAAACCACACAGGTAACAAGGAGGCTGTAAGGCCTGGAAGTGGCAAACATCTGCACAAAACCGGAAACAAGAAAGGAAAACCTCAGTAGGAGGGCACCTGCAGCTAAAACACAAAGCCATTCAGGTTTCTGTAAGATATTCAAGTGACTGAGGTACTCAGAAGGTGCCCATGAGCACAGCTGCTATTTAGATGGAGTTAAGAGAAAGCAAGAGAAAATTGCAATGGCAGGAAGATGTGAGATGCGCGGCAGAAACATAGATACAGGGAGCAATTAGGTCATATGAAAGGGAATGGATGGTGAAAGGGTGCAGAATATGAATTTGCTTTAGTGATAGGAGACAAATCTTATGAGAAGAAGGGACGAGCAGAAGCTGCCAAGAAGCCAATGAACAATGAGAATAAGAAAGCTGTGAGAGGAAAGGGTACAGGAAAAAGGCATCACAGCTGAGCAACAGTTCCACTAGCAACATACCAGCTTCACAGCAGTTCCACCTATCAAACTGCATTGCCAGGGTATGGACTGCCTGGGAGAGTTTACAGAACATTTGGGAGAGTTACTGTCTGCTGGTAAAGTGCTGTATGGACTCAGGAGGCGACAGAGACTTTCATCCCCCATTTCTAGATGACATCATGCAGCTTTTTGAATGACTCACACCTGGAGTGCTCTCGGTTTCCACAGACACTATTCCTGGGGGAATAAGAACACATACAGGGAAAGAAGCAATCTCCGAGGTTTGTTTTTTAGACCTGAACTCACACTAGGACTGGAATATCCTAGTCAGCAGTGGAGTATCATTGTGAAATACTTCTCAGGTGTGTTCCTTATCTTTCAAAATTGTCATTAAAAGGCAGAAATTGTTATTACAGGGAAGAAATTTTTATCTTCAAAGAACAGCTAAAACCGCAAAATACACAGAACATTTTCTCCAAGAAAACCAGAGTGGATCTCTTAATTTATGCATCACATTATGAAAAAATAGTATTCCAAAATATGAAAGCAGTGTACAAAAATATGGAAAAACACTAAGACCTTTAATAAAAATATTAAAATCTTCAGATAAACTTGATCTCTATGTGCTTTGCAGTAATCACCAAAAAAGAGACAGCAGAATCCCTCAAGGCCCAAACAGAATTTGAATTACAAAACAACCTGAAATTCTTAACCTATTTAAAACATAAGGGCAGAAAGTGTTACTTCAAGGTGCAGGCACAGAAACAAGTTGTCATGTGACAAGATGCTAACTTACAGCCTAACTATCACATATTATTGCAGCTGTCCAGGCATGTATTTTCACCATACAGTAAAAGCAACGTAATCTTAAATAGATAAAGAAGTATCTCACATTTTTACAAGCTTTCATACATGCAAGCAGTTCACAGGCACCTTAGCTTACTCCACAGACCTGTGTGCTGATGCCCTTTGCGATCACATTACTGCATGGAAGAAATCTTCTCTTGTAGATTACTCATCATAGCCTGCAAAAGTGTATTAAAGAGCTGATGGTGCCGTAGCTGAAAACTATGGGACATTCTACAAGAATTAACTGCCCCAAGTACTCAAAAAGCAGTCCCCAAATAACACATGGGTTACCACTTAATGACACTTATATTTCTGGGGTTTATATTGAGCCCTTCCCATAGCTGTAATGTTAAAATTTTAAGAAAAAAAACTGACTAGATCAAGTATTCTCAATATCCAGGTTTGGGTTTTAAGAAGTTCTGCATGAAGATCAGTTAAATAGCTCATCCTCAGATATCCCTTCTTGCATTCAGTCCTCTTCTGAAAAATAATCATCATCTCTCACTTCTCTGTATTGCATTGAGGCCTCCCCCTCCGGTTCAAACTTGAGCATTTTTATATCCAATCTCTCAGCAAGCTTTTGTGCTGCAAGCTTGGCTTCCATTTCCTACAGAGAGAGAAAAAAGGATGCAAGTTAGAAAAAGTGTTCATTTGTCATTTTTATCCCAGACATGAAGAAACTAATATACTAAAGTATAAATGTGATGTAATAATATTAGGAATTCCAGAGTGGACATAACTGTGCTATTAGCATTTGAAAACCTTTCTGAAATTCCCCATGTGACAGTCCTCACCTGTGATACCCTGACTAACAGAACAAATCAGTCCACAAAGCTGCTGTGCACAGTAACCAGGTTGCAATAGCAATTGTCATTCAGCAACCTCCGCAAAAAATCCATCTCCATTTTCCAAATAAAATAGCTTCCCTTAAAATGCCTAAAAAAGATGACTAAATTAGCAAGCACTTTCGAAACAGTAAGTGGCAACAAAACTTTTACAATAGTGTCTAAAATAAGCATTAACTTGGCACTACGTGGAAGGTCCTCAGAACTTGGATTCTTCAGGCACAGCATAAATAAAGGCAAATGCAGATGCTTGCATATTTTGCAAATAACAAATACTGCTAGGACTTCATTTATATAAGGGCTAAAAACTCTTTAAAGACTAATACACAAGGTATACTTTTAAATTTCTAGTCAAAGGTGAAACAAGTACAATGACGTCAGTGTATCAATATGTGAAGGATAACACTAGATTTTGCTTAATGCAGGAATAACAGTTTCAGAAGGGATTAACATTATATCACTAAAAGAACCAAATACAAGAAAAAATTGCCTTTCCTCACAGTCTGCCCACCTCAATTTCATCATCAAATTCATCAGTATGAAAAAATTCCTTCATAATTTCTTTTTTAGAAGTAATCCCAATTACATAATTACTTCTCAGATCAAATTGTAAATTTGTACCTCATAAGCTTGCTTTTGCTGTATCTGAATTGCTATTGATTCCTCTATGGATAACAGCTTAGCAGGGGAATGGTGAAGTGGTGGCAGCTGAGCTGCTGTGATGTCATTCAAATGTTTCTTATCTCTAAGTCTTCTTTCTTCAGCAGTAATAGGAGAGCCAAATCCCCCAGGTGACTGACTGGATGAGGAACCACGAGATGATTCACTTTGCTCTCCTGATAATCTGGAACACACCAAACATAACAGTTGTGCAGCAGAAATTGGAACAACTTCAACTCCAAAACTTGTTTCATTCAATAAATAAGAGTTGAAAAAAAATATGGTGTTAAACTACCATAGACAAATAAAAAATAAGCAGTGCTCAGAAAAACTAAAAAAGGTTTCTCTGCAGAGAGACAATATCACAAGTTATGCCCAACAGTCAACAAAAATGGTTTGCCAATCAATTAGCAAGCATGAAATAGCTTTGGGAGTCACAAAATATAAACTGCTATGACTACCAGCACAGACAATGTGAACTGTGATTTTCCTAGAGCTGCAGGAAAAGCAAAAGACTACCTACTATAAAAGTTCTACAAGTTCTAAAATTGATCCACAAGAAAATTTTGCCAACAGTTTAATAGTTCCGTAGCTTAAGCTATGAAACGCTATGAAGAGTCATGAACAATTGTTTCAAATGCGTTAGACCACTGCTCAATACTAACATTCTGTGGTACCTAAAGAGCCAATATATTTACCTCACATCACACAACTTTAAATCTCTTTAATAACCACAAAAAAATAAACCCATTATGCCTGTTCTGTACCATTTCCAATTTTATGTAAGTCAATCATTTCACAAAGGTTTTTCTATTCCATAATACTTACACATTTGGTTTGAATTTGCTCTTTTTTATGACTGGGTTCTTGGCTCTAGCCTCTAGAACTTCAATATAATGTGGTTTCTTGGGGTGGAGGCTTCCAAAGATATTGCCCCTATGTTTAGCCATATTCTGTTCTTTTTCCAAAACTTTTTCACTATTTTTCCCATCTACAATTGTAACTTTTTGAAAGGCATCAATCAACGTGTCTTTAGTATCATCTATAGCAGCTGTACTTTCTGTACTGTCCTCAGTACTGCTCTGTGATACCTGCTGGTCATTTTTAAGATGACTGCTTGTGGCTGACTGAGAGATGATGTCACAGAAAAGATTCTGATCTTTTGAAGTAGTTTTTACTTCATTATCTTTCTTCTGAGTCCTTTGATTTTCCAGAGCTGAAGTTGTGGCATCTTGCCCAATACATTCTGCCTCCTGCCTTTGGGAAGAAATCTCAGAAACTTCTTTAATACTAGGGATTTCACTAAAGGCTGAATAATCTTCACAGTTTAGTGTGTCCTTGTTTAGGGTAACTTGTTGTTTGCTTGTATTAATCTCCTCCTGTTTCACCTGAAACTCCAACCTGACAGCAGATAACAGCTCAGCCGTCCTTGCTACTTCTTCCTCTTGTAAAATGGCACGCGTCAGCTTTTCAGCAAAATCAGAGATCTTCTTACCCTTATCTGGAAGCCTAGCGATGAATTTCCTAAGACAAAAGAATATGTTATTTAATGGGGTATAAACAATCCCATTTCCATCTGATACGCAGAGCTGCTTAGCAGAAAGGTTATCATGGCTGGTTTCTCAACCTAACATTAAGATCCTTATTAGCATTCTACATTTCAGAAAAGTGGCAAGAAGCAAAGCCTTTGCAGCCCAAAGGTACACGGTGCTAAAGCAACCACGACATGATTTTCTGCTCAGAAATGTAACAGGTGCTCTGAGGAGCGCGGCGTACAAACGCCACCGAGCATTATCCCAACGCGGGGCACGCGGGTTTTGCAGTCCCGGCTCAGCCGCGGCTATGGCTGCCCCATGCTGCACACCCGTCAAGATGCGGTTCCCCCGGCTTGCGGCGCCCACGGCTGCCGCCCCGCCTCCGGAGCTGCGCGTGCAGCCTCCCCGGCCCCGGAGGGGCTCAACCCAGAGGAAGGGGCTTGGCCGCGGGGCCGGGCGAAGCCGGCGGAGGCCCAACCGCTCCGCCTCTCCTCACCGGTCCGCCAGCAGCCGCTCCTGCCGCCTCAGCATCTCCCGCAGCTCGGGAAGGCTCCGACCCCGCAGGCCGCCGCCGCCGCCCGCCGCTGCCATCGCGCCCCGCGCCGCCCGTCACCGGGGCAGCCGCCCGGGCCCGGCGCTGCCGGCACCGCTTCCGCAGCTCCCCGCGCGCCGCCATCTTACCGGAAGCGACGGCGGCGCGGCAGGGTCCGAGCGGATCGGAACGCGAAGCCGCCCCCGCGCTTTGGGCCGCGCGGTCGGGTGCGTCAAGGCAGCCTCCGAGGGCAGGGGCTGCGCTCCCCGAACGCTCAGCGTGCTCAAAGCACCGCAAAAGCTTGCGCGTTTCTTGTGTTTATGCCCCTGGGCAAAGCGACAGAGCTGCTACGTGTGGTGCAGTGTTCGTACTGATATCTCATCTAATCTTGGGAACGAGTGAAGGGTTAAGTCTTTTCCTGTGATATTTGAAGAATAGAAGAAAGGGAAAAGGCATCGAAGAACGCAGAGAAAGAGCATCTGGCCAGTACTTGAGGAGCCAAAAAAGATGGAGGTCAAGATAACCCTGGGTTTGAACCTTACACGGAAACTTGAGAGGAGGCCAGAAGCCAAGGCAATAGGGTGGGGGCTGCTGTGCAGAGCTCAGACTCAGTAAAGGACTGTGGGGAGCATGTGCGAGGCAGAGGACACCTATTTTAATTACTATTGGGAAATGTGATTAGTATGTATGATTTTTTTACAGGAACTATAATACAGGTGACCAGTGGCAGAACCAGAGGGCATGGACTTAAGCTTCGTCAGGGAAAGTTTAGACTTGACATGAGGAAAAAATTCTTCACTGAAAGGGTGATTGGCCATTGGAATGGGCTGCCCAGGGAGGTGGTGGAGTCACCGACCCTGGAGGTGTTTAAAGGGAGACTGGATGAGGCACTGAGTGCCATGGTTTAGATGATGGTTGGTATTAGTGTTAGATTATAGGTTGGACTTGATGATCTCAGAGGTCCTTTCCAACCTTGTGATACTGTGATACATAAGTTCAGTGTATAAAATAATTGCTACTCATAACCATCAGCATACACTCTAGGCGAATCAAATCCCCCTGTGTATCCAGTATAGTATTAAACAATGCCTTGCTTCTTAAAACCACGTTGGAGTGAAGGAGTTTCTTCCCTGATTTGGATGACACTTGCACTAACTACTTTGCATTTTCATTGACAAAAGCCATGCCCTTCCCATGTGTTTGAGTCACTTTTAGCAGAGTGTCAGTTCCTGTTCAGAACTCCAAGTTTGATTTTCAGAGATCTAAAAGTTTCTTTACATGGCATTTATTTTTTTTTACTGTGTTTATGTATGATACAGTAATCCCAACTGTAATACAGCGTTAGCTTGTTTACGCCAAACTTTCCTGATACAAGTGTCATGAGCTGTAGTGACCATCTTGTGGCAATAAGGTCATTAGTTGAAGGCCTCAGGAGGCAGATCTCAGCCTTTCCAAGTTGACCCCAATGGAGGCTTTTTGATCCAAGTTGTAGTAAGAGGCACATTTCTCAGAGACGGTTAGAACAGTTGTTTTCTGAGCACGATGAACAGAGGGCCTTTTCTGGAGAGACTGGAGGAAGCAGCATTTTTAAATGGCTGCCTGCCCCTTTGTTTGCTCAGCTGGAACGTGAGTGGTGAGGCTGAGGGCCAAGGGAAATGAATTAATCGAGTAGGCAGCTGCCCATGGAAAAATACCTTGGTCAGGGCGAGAAAAGCCAAGTTATAGGTGATTCGTTGAAGAGACCATTTCACTGTCTGTTGTAAACAACCTGCATCATCTCCCATGGAAAATCCCTCAAGGATTTTTCCCTGAGAGTTCAGGGAAGAGGAAACTACTGAGTTTTTCTCACCGGCAGATCACCTACTGTTACAGGATACAAGCTCTTTGGATTGGTGCCTCTGTAATGCAGGTTTATGTTATGCTATGTAACATTTCTGTGTCTTGCAAGAAGGAGCACTTTATCTTGCGTTTTAGCCTCTTTCTCCTGTGCAGACTGGAGAAAGTGGGAAGGCTGCACACGGAAACAGAGAACTGCTTCTGTCCGCATGGGAGTGAGAGTCTAGGAGGAATGATCTCATAAGACCACTGCACTGCACTGATTTGATAATGGTTCATCTTAGTTTAGCTGTTCTTACTACATGTACAGAAAAGCAATGCTGGTGTTTACAGCGGGTTTCAGCTTATGTGCTAAACTGCATAGACACAGAAAAACAGAGCAAAAACATGAAGAGAATAAAGTCCTAATAACATCACTGCTGCGAATCATAACCCATCATTCTGTAGCCTCACTTGGATACCATTTACCAAGTCTGTATTTGTCCAAGGTCATTGGGAAAGAATATTGTTCATCTTTACAGCTAGGGGGTGTTTTGGAACACCACAGTCTGTTTACAGGTTACAGACAGTTCCAGCATGACGCACAAATAGTTGAAATTTGGATGGTGCCTTAACAAATACATTCTCATTTATAGAGAGATGAGCAGCACCTAGATACAGTGTAATCTAGATAGTATCAATTTAGACACAAATGGGAGCAGGAAAAATAGATTTAAGCTTTCTCAGTCTAGGAGCAGAAGTATAGAACACTTGTGGGACTGAGGAAAATTATACACTTCGGCATTTCTTGCCCTGGGATGAAATACAGGTGTGTAGGAAAATCCTCACTAGCCACACTCTAAACATAAGTAATAGCCATCCAGCTATACCTACTGCAAGTTTAGCATTATGTCTTTTCTCTTCTCTTGGGATACTGATATACTGTCATTATTAGCAGTGCTTTGTCATATTTTTATTGTTTTCCTCAGAACATGCTTGGCCTTTTTGATTAGAGGCTTTCCTCAGAACATGCTTGGCCTTTTTGATTAGAGGCTTTATTTTGTAGCACTTTCTTGAATATTTTGATCAGCATTCACATGAGCTAAGTATATAACAAAACTGGTGAGTTTATTATTTCATACATAACATGCTTTCCTGTGTTTCTCACTTAGGACATTATCTCAAGAGCTATTATTAGATAGTTTTCAGTAGGTCTGTTTTCTGTCATTAGATATCTAGAGTTAAATATAATTTATTCTGCAATACCATGGCTGGCATTACTATGCAATTTAATATTATTTCTACAAGAAAATTAAATTATTAGAATGACAACAAAGAAGAAAAACAGGTATAATAACAAAAAAGAATTAAAGACATGAAAAACAAACAACACGGAGCAAGGTGTGACCCAGGAGTATTCACCTTTGAATATAGTATAGCTAAAAAGAAAGGTATTCAAATAACTAAGAAACTTATTCTAGCATAGACTTTTTTAAAAAGATTACACCAGTTGCAAGGAACATTGAAACGCATATTTGTGTCTGAATTTTTATTATTTCAGGTTTTTCCATGCTGGTTACAACTAAGCTGATGTATTTTAGTCATATTCTAGTCATTTCGGGGCAGATGGCCATCAAGTACAACTGGATGAATTTTTTCAGGTGGACAAATTTCCTGTCAGTAATATGTGAGCCTGCCCTAAATTGCTACTAAAAGCAAAATCACCACTCTTTCTTCTTTTCTGTTGAAGGTATAATTTCCATTGTTCTTTTCTCCTTTCTTTATAAATACATAAATGTTACTTCTTTTCAGTAGGAAAAGGGGCAAAAAGAGATCTTGGAAAGTAGGTTTTGACAGGGAAAAAACTACTTTTACAGTTTCTCTGCTCCTACGTAGAAAAAACTGAGAGGCAGAAGGAGAGTAATCAAGCCCAAAAAGAACAGAAAAAAATGGTATGAATATTTGGAATTAATATGAACATACCTTAAGTTGTAGATGGCTGCTCTCACCTTGTTTTGCTGTGTTTCTTCCATGTTCTAGTGCTTGAGGTGGTGCTGGAAAGGCCTTAACTCATCAGGTCTCTTAAGCACATTTCTTCTTTTACATATGCAAATAGCCCCAGGTGCTGAATGGAAATGAAATAAAACTTTAAGTGAACTGAAACTCTTAGCATGTTCATCTCCATTCTGTGGAGCAGGGACTTCCTGTACAGAATTACAGACTTTACCATGTGGAGAGGACTTCTTCCCCATTTGTTCATCTGTCCGTGTCAAAACAAGGATTTAAAGCCTCTCTGAAAAGCATTAGCATCCAACTCTCAGAATCCTACGTTGTGGGTTCAGCATTGAGCGCTGCTTTTCTCCACAAGATTTTATGAGGTCCTTTTGGCAATCTGTACTGAACATAGTACGCAAGTGAAAACCTGACATTTTTCAGCTGAGCACTGCAAAACAGTAACACTGATTGTTGTGTTTGCATGACCTCTTTGTATTTATTTGACCTATAGATTGTTTCATTGTGACAGTCTTAAAGATAAATCTCTATTATCAGTGAGTAGGTACAAACTCTTAAAAAAATGGGCCAGGGTCATCCCAGTCTCATCGTGCTGAAGCCTGCAAGGCATCATCACAGATGTATTCAGATGTTATCTGTGGGATCTGAACTTATTGGGGTTGGTTTTTTTATTTGCAAGAGTTAGCTGCCCAGTTTTTGTTTATCCTGCACAAGTCAGTGGTTCTTTATTTCATATGAGTTCATCTACTTTTTTTTACTTGGCTTTGAGAAGAGTCTTGAGTCTTTAGCAAGGGAGTGTCTTCCTGTTCTCAAGAGCCGATCTGCCAAAGGAAACACTGACAAGAACGTCAAGGCTCCAGAGGAACTGTTTTTGCATTCATACACGTTTTAAACAAACAAGATTGTGTAGAGTAAGAGTTTGCAAGGTCTTAAGGTAAGTTTATTTCCAAGTGATTGTTGACACAACAGAATAGAAAGGTTAAATACAATATTTATTGCAATTTATCCTTTCCAAGTCCTACATACAGGATATTTTAAAAGCACACAACATAACTGCATTATTTACACAGCATATATGAAAACTGTATCCCAAAATACTTTCCAGAGTACCTGGAGAAAATCACAAAAGAATACTTATCGTGATACAAATGTAGTCATACAATTGACTTACATTTAATGCACTTTCTGGGACCTAACTATATGGCTTTAGTGATGTTTACAGAAATTTTACTAGTTTCTAATGTAATAGTACTAATTAACCTAATCCCATTTTGATAAAATTTATACTGAAGTGTTACAGTCTTTTCAGTCAGATTTGTTAGTAAATATGTTAATTTACATTGTTACTGATTTGACTGGAAAGCTGCACATTTTCATGTAACATGATATAAATGTGCTTCCTCTCCTGTTCTTCACAGTTAACAAATTAAGAGAAGTAGTTCAATCAAATGACTGTCACCCAGCTCATTTCATGTCAAAACCCTCTTTAAAATATAGCATAGACTTCAATTTTTATTTGGTTTAGAAAAAAATATATTTCATCAAATAGTTAAGATAGAAATTACAAAGAAAACTTTTACAAGAAAAATTCAGCACCTTGCTGCAGTCTTGGTAAAGTCTTGAGCAGGTGATCATTGTTTTGCAAGTCTCAGAGTTAAATTAACTTACATTATTTTCAGAGGAGATCCTCCAGAGTACATTAAAAGTAGAACAAACTTCCTTTTGAAGTCTGTGTCAAAACAGCATTTTGGTACTTCATCCTGCCCTCTCCTAGCATTCACTGAGCACCTCACAGTCACCAGGTTCAATTTTCTGATTTTTGGCCAAAAATAGAAGGATAAAGTATTTTTACGTATTTAAACTTGTAACAGACATTAACTGACAACACCATGCATTTCCTTTTATCTATAAATACCACCTGCATCCATTCATCTTAAATTTCAGGGTAACTTTCACAAACCATGGCTCAGACTTAAATATCTGAAATATAGAGGGACTATTTGGGCACAAAAAATGCTGAAAGACATGAAACGAACTGAAGATGCGTCCCTGATGGACGTTAGTATGGCCACTTGGGATTAGTGCCTCTTCAAAAAGATACTGTCTCAACACTTGCTGCGCTCAGCCACGAGAGGGAGATGCGAGCACGCAAGTACCAACCTCCCTGACGTTTCAGTTGGGTCGTTACCCATCATCTCTCAGGATCATCAACATCCACTTCCAGTTTAAACGTTTTCTCATTTAGAGTTTCACTTCATGACCTTAGTTATTCATAAACCATTATTCATTTTGTTACTGATCAAATTTACTGATATTTGAGAACTTTGTTCTGCAAATCCAGTCTCTCAAATTTACTCAAGTAACAAAACTTCATTCAGTTAAAAATACTCTACGCACAGTTCAAACTACAGCATCTCCCATTGTCAGCTGCTGTGTCTTTGGTATTCAGGCACAAGACAATTTCTCTGCTTTGCCTAATGAGAAGGTGCTTTGTCTGAGGACTTTTTTTTTTTACAGGTAGCAGACTTTATTCTCAAGAATCTTCTCTTCAAGCCCTTTCCCACAATAGAGGGTTTGTGCCTCTTCTCTGGGAGAAGCTATTTAAGCAAAAGTGTGGCATTATGCCTGTTACTATTGTGACAGCTGGAGGGTTTTCTCTGGCCTTTTAATGGCTTGAGATCTTTTGCACTCCCTCATCACATGCAAAGTAAGGAGTTTCCTTTCAGCGCTAATAACAATATATTTTTAAGTTGTTATTTTGTAAGAAACATGGAGCAGCCATTAATGTTTGCAGCTTTTATACTAGTGAAGATTACAAGCTTCCTTCACACATTAACATCTTTGTTAATAATTTTGATTGTAATTACTTCTTGAATTTTGTGCATAAAAAATACATAATATTGTGTTTGAATTTTTAGAAAGAATGACGATTTGAAGTTCTCTGGAGCTGAACAAGTCACAAGGGAAAAAAATAGCTTATGTACAGAGGACAATCTGAGTACAAAAGCTGAAGAAGTCTGAGCTTCCCATTTTATTTTTTATGTGCTTTGATTATATCAAGCAATTGGTGTTCCTGCAAGATACCTGTACTACATCAAAACATCCTTCAATCCTCTAATACAGGCTTATTTATTTAGTAGTTAAACAGCACAGCTACAAAATAAACAAAGTTCTCTAATAAGTCCAGAAACCCATGAAATGCAGGTATAAGATCTGGATTATGAGGTCAATATTATTCTAAATATAACTCTACTGAGTATACTTAATTTGAACAGACAGTACTGATTTAAGAACTTGCATTAGAGTGGAGATAAAAGCAGTCACTTCATGAAGCCCTGTGGCAAGGTGAGTACCTCTTGGGATTCACAACCAATGCAAGAACAGTATTAATCATACAAAATGTAAGTTGTGTTCCATAGCACTTACTGTAATGAAAAACAAATGCTCTTCGTTCATGTTAATAAACTACAATAGAATATTCATGATTCATTTTAGTTCACTAAGACGGGGAGAGCAAAACAAGATGTAAAAAAATAGCCTATATATATATTTAAATAAGTTCAGTACTAGATGCAGTCATTTCTGCTGGTATCATGGATAAGATTTTAAGTGCTTTGGGAAAGAAAAAAAAAGAGTATTCAAAATCCTGATTCAGGATTGCTATTGCTATAGGAATTGCAGGGAGTGCTGCAGGTTGCTGTAGGCAAAATTCTGTCTAATGAAAATTCCTTCCTCTAGTGGAAAAGTAAATTTAAAAAGTGACAGGGATTTTCCTATGCAATTACTGTTGAATTGCCTACTACTGCACCAGTAGTCACTGGATGGAAGAAGAGCTCACCAGTGCCTCAGCCCAACAAAGCATAACCCATTATAACTGTTCTATTGGTTACTGATTTGAGAAACAAATACAATATCCATCTGCATATGTTGAGGGAATTGTTTGAGACAGCTCAGTTGCATCTCTCCCTCCCAGCAAGAGTGTGCTGGTTATGAGCAAATTTATTCCTGGTGAACAGAGCCCTCAACTACACAACGTCTCTATGACAAGCCTGAACAGCCCTCACACTTTGTACACAGACAAAGGGAGAGCTTTCAGACTACTATCCTCTGCCAGCACAGCTTCAGATACTGCCTCTAGTAGTACTGGAAATAAAATATATTAGAGCTTCAATTACACGAATTACAATACAATTGAAGAAAAAAAAACAGTACAGCTATACAACTCCTTCTTTAGAGGCAGTTGAAATGACACATTGCACTAGACAGCTTCTAGAGAAGCAATATTGACTGCTGTTTCACTCGTCCCACTTCTTCCATATCCCCCTCACAGTTAAAGTCAGTAGTAACTTCAGACATGAAATTACTAAAAAGCTGCTTTCAGGATCAATTTAGCAAGACTCCATGCTGCTGTTGTTCTCTATGATTTGATAAAAAATTATCTAATCAAGCGGCCAAGGCGCAAGATATTTGCTCTTATTTAGAAAGCCTGTTGACTTGAATGTTCAAGATGTACTGTTCTTTGTGCTAAATTCCAAGACTCTCTTGAATGGAGTGTATGTCCTCACTGGTCTTGCACTTTCAGGAGATCTTCGGTTCTCAGTAATTGTACTGTTAAAGAGACAAGAAAAAGCTGTATACAGAGTTCATGTCAGAGTATCAGACAGCTAGGCTGGAAATGCTACAGCAATGAACTTGTGCCTTGTTTATTTACAGGCTAAAATTAACTATTCAGTGTATTTGATATGTTCCGTATTTCTTTTCTATAATGCCACGAAGAATATTTGATATAAAACACGGCAGATACTGACAAGCTTAAATGCAGGGATCTGCTGGAGCTCATATTGAAATGTCCAGCAACACAGCTACTAGGACTAGGGATCCTGCAACAACAGAGACAGCAATATTACATTTAACAACAACAATAAAGACAGCAATATTACATTTAGGAAGACAATTAATTGTTAAGAATTCCATAAAATCTAAACTGCATAGAGGTAGATTTCTGCATAGAGATAAATCTCAAAGACAGGAAAAATATCAGATAAGTAGGGGCTGTGGTTATACACAGAAAGGATGCAGAGAGGACAACAAAGATAGCTTTCTGTTGGTACTCTGAGTGAAAAACACTGTTTTTGAGATTTCAAAAGTCATGCCATTAAAACATGCTTTGGGAAAACACTAATATGAGTCTATTTTTCAGTTGGGGAGGATATTTTAGTTTGTACTGCAGCTTGCTGTTTCCATGTGCTAATTTACATTCCTCAAATTAATGATTCCATTTGCAGGGCAGTTTAAGATGAAGAAGTTTACTTGCTGGTAGTAAAAGTAATGTGTGATAATCCTCTTACCTTGCTATGTTGGTTTCTGTTTTGCCCTTCCCTATGGTGACTTGCTGGGGGGAAAAAGTCAAGTGCAAGTCTACAGTCTTGCTTCCAGGGCTCAGCGCAAACACTGTTGCAGTGTTCAGGGCAGAGAAACAGGAGGAGGAGAAGGGGAAGCACAACATCTGTATCTTTACAAAGCCAGGCTACAGAGCCACTGGTCACCACAGATCAGAGACAACCACTCCAGTGCAGAAGTGGTAATGTTACCACGCTGCTTACCTGGCAATCTTCCACCTAGGGCTAGGATATGTCCAGAAATTCCTGCAGCCCTAAACTCTTACTGCTGGTGTTACCTGACCTTTAAAATGGTCCTGGATGCATCTCCCAGAACACAAAGAATAAAGCATGCATGAAATTAGCATTGACCAGCCTCAGGGTAGAGCTGCCCATTGTCAGATCTCGACTTCTAGCTTTTTACCTGCTTAAATCACATTACTGTAAATAAGTACTCCCCAAGTTTTTTTTTTAAGATGTTTGCATCTTAAAAAAAAACCTACCCATAAGTCATTGAAATACACTATACATACACTATACCTAGTAGACTGCTCTTTTAAACTTAGGAAAAATTTGCAAAACTCCACAATCCCCCCTAACAGTTTATTAGCACAATGATTATCTAATTCAGCACCAAAAGCGGACATTATGAAGCAGTTTCCTATGAACAAGCAGAAAAAATAAATACCTGTATGGAAGATCACATCCTACACCAGTATCTCTGGTTTCTATATTGGTCTTTGGCTGGTTTTCCATTAAGTAGTCCAATTTATCTTGTAATTCTTTATTCTAGAAAACAGTAATTTTCATCAAAAGCTTATTCTATTTAAATAATGTTACTTAAACAAGGAGATAAAATTGCACATCGGCTTATATGCACAAGAAATAATGTAGAAGTATTTATTGAGAAAATAAAGGAATCCTTACTTCTGGGAAAAAAATATAAAGTAAAGTTTTATTCAGAAGCTTCTGTTTTAAGTAATTATCATACAGTTATAAAATTGTATGTTAAGAAACTTAGCATGAACACTGAGACTTCGTATTTCATATATTCCTCGTGTGACTAGTGTCTAAGTTTGATTTCCATACTGAAGAAAGGCAAATACATATAATAAATTTGCATCCAGACAACAAGTGACATAGGTTCAAATTTTATTTGGCTTCATCAATAATATAAACTTAAAAGGTAATGTCTTACCTCACATTCTAAGAAAGAGATTTTTTCTAAAAGCTGTATTATAAATAATTCCTTTTCTTTCACTTTCTTCCTTAGCATTTCAATCTATGAAGAAAAATAAAACGAAAACATTTAGTCTAATGAGGATGGGAAGAAGAGGAAAATACCTAGATTCCCCAGGAAGAAAACATGGTTAATTTTATTGTTTAGCAACAACTGAATACCTGTACATACTTACAAATCACTTAAATCCATGGATTAGCTATCAGCCCATACAATTAAGACTGTTTACACAAAAATGATACACGTATACTGATGTGGGTTTTAACAATTTGTATTTTTTTATTTGTATTTGTATTTTTTTTATTTTTCTGGAAAGAGAACGGTAACTCAGGCTTTGTTATGTAACAAATGAAACAAGGGAAAACTCCATCTTCGATTCAAAGGCCGTTGCTCTAGTTGATTCTATCTACACCCAAAAATATGTTGCACATTTGCTAGTTTCTTGAATGTCTTATTCGTTCAGTTATTCCTGGCACATCAGACCCCTTGGAAAAAAAGTGCATTTTCATTTTATACTCAGGGGATGGAAAGAAGTTATTTATGAATGTTCACGAAAATTAAAGTGAATTGCACCAGAGCATTGCATCTTAATACTGTTCTACATGGAATAAAATGCAATCTTTCTTATATTCTGGGTTTCTGCTAGTCACAGAGCCATAGAACAAGAACTTGTGCATTAAGTCTTGCGCTGCTACCACCGCAAGCAGGTATGACCAGAGAAACAGGGTATGACCCAAATTTCATACCAGTCCCTTGCTGCTGGCCCATTGTGGGAAAACGGCTTTCTAAAGCTCCTAAAGCTAAAGTTTTCCAATTCTTCCAAACCTTTGCTTAAACCAAGAATTGCTGTGGGAGGTTCATACTGTTGACCAGCACAGAGGTCAGTTCCTTTCAGTTGGCCGCATTTAGGAGACAACAGCATCTTGTACAAACTGATTTTTCTCCTTTGACTGAAGGAAAAGTCACTTGTTTTTCTCTCTCAGCCCCTCCTGACTACTAATAAAAATAGCAGCTAATAAAAAGAGCAGAACAAAACAATAGTTGAATAACTTCAATTGTTACTGTTTCCCCAGGATGCAGCTCAGGCTATTACTCATAGGCAGCAGTAGACACACCATTTTACAAGTAAAGAAGACAAGGTGCTTCCAATATCTGTAGCTACAGTCTAACTGAGATGCAGAAAGCAGTGCTAAAAATATTTCTAAAGGAGAATCATCAGTAGTGCACTGAAAAGTCAGTCTGAGGGAAAAAAAGGGATTCTGTATCATCTTTGCATGAAGGTAGGAACTGGGAGAAGAAAAATTTCCCACTGCATTCTGTGTTCAAGTCTTGTCCTACAGCAACAGCAATGAAGGCTGATAGCAGTGGATACTGGTTTTGCTCTCAGTGTTAAATGATGTCAGCTCGGTCATTTTTCCAGTTAAATTTCCATCGACCTTTTTGAAGGAGCCATTTCAGGTCAGATGACAGGAAAGTCAAAAACTGGTTTCCCCCTGTTAGGTCCACGGGGAATACACATTCTTAGCTGAGGTGCTGCAACATCATTACTTAACCCCCTCTCCCTGCTCCATGCCAGCTCTCTTTTAACCAGGCAGAGCCCAATCAAGAACTACTGCTTTATCAAACAGTGCATTATTTAAGGCAATTGTTTCCACAACTCATTAAAGTAAACTAAATATATAAAAAGTTTCTGATGTTAAGCTGGAAAGCAGAATCAGAAATAAACCAAGATAGTAAACGGATGGTCCATATCACAAATGGAATGTCAGTCTGCCATGCACTGCTTTTAGTAAAGTCTCTATTACTATAAATATAAAAAAGTGCACCCCTTAAAGCTATGTTAGAAGAGGAAAGATAGATATTCAAACTGCCATTACATCACAGAAAAGTGTGTATCCTACCTATTCCTTCACATTTTTGGGCAATATGCCAACAGTGGAAAAAATCTCAGATTTGTGCCTATAGCTTTTTTTATCAAAAGAAAATGATAAAAATACTTATGCATAACAGAAAATGGTATTTTCTATAAAATTTCATATTAAGTGAGGCAGTTTTATTTTGTCCGTATTGATTTGCTGTGGGCTTCACTGACACAATTTTAAGGAAATAAAAAGTAATTGTTAGTAAAAAATTTAGTTGACTTTTACTAAAGGGAATTCACTTTGTAGAACAGCCAAACTGAAATCAAGGAAAGCTCAGAATACATTCATTCTTCCTGGCAGCCATTATTTTACATTGATATGCAAGAAAGACCATTTCTAAATACTTGGGTCAAATTTTCCATGCACTCTCACCAGGCCCTTTTTAACTCTGTATCTTAAAATCAGCTTTGTGAAAGAACATTAACAAATCCCTTCAAACCACCAGTGTAAAACTTCTTAGCATGTCTGAAAACAATTATTAGTAGAAACAGTCAAATCCTGCTAAAAGAAAATAATAAAACACTGAAAGGCACAATAACCAAAACAACGGAAGTGTTATCACCCTCACAAAAATTTACTGCTAGGTATTATAAAACACTTAAATCCAAACATACATAATACGAAAAAATGAAGCAAAACAAATGCATAAATGAAACCAAAAAATGAAAAGTTATAAAACCAACTGAACTTTAATTTAGTCTTCAAGATCTTCAGTTATCAAATCTCATTTACACAATGATAAGTTATTATTTGCAAAAGCTAAAATGTAAGTTCTGTGTGCTGCCATCATCCATTTTTCTCAGTTAGTCCCTTTTTTTCCCCTTTTACTTTAAAGTGCATGTAAAAAAACATACATGTCATCTAAAGCCATTAACAATTTCAGTTTTCAAATCACAGAAACACAAAGCAATTTCAGAATATCATAGCATTGATTTTGATCTTCATATTTAATTACAGCTATGTTTAACAGTATGACTAAATTAAGTCAGCTCTATCTTCACTGGTTCAAGAGCTTCAGTTCTGCCAATAACTCACATTTCAGAAAAGATAAATTGTTCTTTTAGCAGTTTCAAGTGGATTTTCTCTATTAACATTCTGTTCTCCTATAATGCATACAAGGAAATAATTTTAACACCAGTAATCTGTACAACACCAACAACAGAAGCCAAGCCCAGCTATGTGATCAGGGAAGGGTTTTGTCCTAGCAGATATCCATTCTTGTTATTGAAGATAATACACCTCATCAGTTGCCTATTTTGTTTTTTGCATCAAACACAAAGTATTTCTGTTTCCAAAAAGTGATCAAATTATCTATTATCCAAACTCTTGTGTTTTATAGGCATTTAGCTTGAGTTATATTCACTCTATGATACAAAGGCTCCAAGACATGAAATGAACTGTGACAGTAATCATTATGTTTACCAGTATTATATACAAATGATTCAGTGTAAGTTAAAATCAAACTTATATTTGTTTATTCTTCACATTGGCTACAGAGACTCTCTAAGGATGTCTTTTAGTTATTTAATTAGAATAGTCTGAAGACAAAAAAATGAGCACAGACACCTAACAGAGAATACAAAGAGGAAGACATTGACAAACAGCTCCCTCCCTATCCCAAACACAGACCAGAACTCCAAAAAAACACTCTGTAATTTGGCAGGAACGTTACTTATTTTACTTTTTTGTTTGTTTGTTTGTGAGAGTCCTCCAAGACCTGGCAGACTGAGCCATACACAGCGGTACTCCCTGCCTCATTTTAACATGTTTCCACAGAAACAGTCAGAACCCATTAAATCCATCTACAAAGAAAGAATTATGCCAGAATTTCAAAATATGCTCCTCTTCTCCAGTACAGAGAAGAGACAATGTGGTACTGTATCAATACATGCACAAAGCCTAGTCTAGCAGTAAAATCAAATGGAATGATTAGACCATGCAGATTACAGATATAATAAGGCTAAGAACTGGTGGATCTTTAGAACATTATGAACTCAAAGACACATCCACACAAACCAATACACTCCATGTGAAATAAATCCAGCAGTCCCTGCTCCCCCGATGCAGCAGCGCTGCCCTCTGTGATCACAGACAGCAGGTAGGGCCAGAATGGAGCAGGGCACCCATATTACTTCAAACAGGCACAGTGCACCAAGATAAACATGACCAATTAGTTATCTCAGCAGTTACTGCAGTCCAAGGGCTGAAACAACTATCACCCAAGTTATAGCACACCTTTAAACCTACCCACAGGCCTGACATAAATGACACATCCCACCAGAGTAGTTTACTATGAAAAAAAATTTATTTGCTGAATAAGGACTTGAGTACACATCATTTTATGCCATTAGCACCAGGAGTGAACAAACCTGATCTGATTAACCCTTGAGGGGATATGTCACAGGAAACCATGAAAAACAGGAATAACTTTAGGGGATTATACTAAAATATCGTTATATTAAATAATACGCAACTTTGATTTGATACATTTTTATAAATCTCATTGCATAAAATAGAAGTGATGGTTTCCTTTCAGAGAAGGATGTAACAAGAACACTCATCATAATGCTGATATTGGGTAAAAGCACTTCAAAACCAAAATTCACACCTTGCTACTTAATGTCATTTTGATTTTTCCATAAAAAGGCTAGTTTTGGCAAACTAAAATAAAATAACACAGCACCATAAGCCTGTATTGCACAAACCCAAGTCTTGAGAGTGTTTTTGTTTCAAGGAGTTGCATAAAGCAAGAGAACAACCAGCAGGTGACAGAGCAATAGATCTGGCTTTTGGTCAAATACAAGGAAGGAGAAGGGAAGCAAGACAGGTCAAACACGGTACTCAACTGAAGGCCCAAGTGGTGGCCAGAACAGTCTAAGGTCAGAAACAAATCAGAGCAAGCCAAAGACTCTCAACTTCCATCGACTGACTCTTGGATGTGAGTCACTTCCGAACTGACTCCAGGACAGAATTATCACCAAGATGTTCCTACATTTTCTCAGATTTCTTCATCATTTTCTACAAGTGCTATTCAGGTACATCCTTCAGCCTTTCCTCTTCCAACCTTCTCTTGAAGTGCTCAGACAGACCTTCCCTAGCACTTACCTCTTCACCTGACCTGCATTGTTGGGCTGACTAGACATTCTTTCCCCTTCATGTTTTTATCAGTATTATCTACAACCTTCACGTCCACATTAAGCATTCACACAAAACTGGCAAACCTACGTAGCAATATCATTTTAGATTAATGACCCATTTTACATTAATTCCTTTCAAAATAGTTCTGCTAACAATAAAAATGTAAATTTAACAACCCTGGGCCACACCATCATCTTTTGTTCTATCACTTCATTCTTTCCTACCTGTCTCACCCCACTGCATTCATTGTTCCTGCCCTCCTGTTGGGAGACATTTAACTATTCCAAAAGTGGGAAGGGAAGAGCTACAAGGCCCGAGATACAGTTTGTAATTTATCTGGTCTGTCAGTGACAGAGGGAGTATCACTTGCTCTTAGGCCATGCCAGGGGCTGGGGAGCGGGTCGCCCCCAGTGCTGTAACAACCAGGAGGCACCAACTCCCTGGCTCAGTGAGTACACACACACATGCTGCTCAGGAGCAGTGTGCCTGGTTACAGGCCAACACAGCGGGATGCACGTGAGCTCAGCCCTTCAGCCACCCCACTTCAATCCCTGGCATTTGGCTGTTGGGCACAGAAATAGCACCTGACCTCTCCCCGTCACGCAGGACCCATGAAGTCCCCAGTAGGTTGTGTTGAGTGTGCAGCTTGCATTTCACACATCCACTGTAATTCCTTATAAACATAAGGCCCCACTTGCAATGTGAATGATCCTGACTCAGGTTTAATATGATCACAGCACTTCTTTTCAATCCCTCTCCTCTTTGATTCAGTCCTACTACTGTCACCACCTTTATGCTTTTGCCTCCTGAAATCTTGAGGTCATTTCTCTCAAACTCCCTCAATCTCCAGATTGTCACCTTATCCTGTAGCAACTCCCTGAAAATTCAGGTCTTCTTGTCCACCCCATCAATTAGCATCTCTTTCTTACTACTGCATCATGTACAGTCTCCAATGCATCTAAAATACCAAATAAAATTGTCAAGAACTTGACTGGACTGTGTAAATACTTTCAAGAAAGAGCTTCACTTCTGAATTTCTCTTCCTCCACCAAGCAACTAAACTCTGCTTCAGTGAGATGGAAAGCTAGACGTACGAGTCAACAGCAATTGATCTCATGGAATAGAACACCTAAGAAGAACAGCCAAGGAGAGAATTATGAAAAGAAAGAGTCTCTAAAGAAATGCTAGAGATGTGAGTGGTGATATTAGAAAGGAAGTCAACAGAATTACAAAGTAATTAAAGCAGAAAGGAAAAGCACCTTACAAGAGAAATGAGTTGTGTCCAACTGTACAGCCTCTATACAGAAAGTCTGATATAGCAAACTTCATCCTGTGTACTCAGTTTCGCAGGCTTAAAATAAACAGTGATGTACTGGATTGGAACAGAACCAGCTGTTAGGTAAACTCAGTCAACATTTATCACTTCATATTATCACCCATTAGTTTAAAATATTTATCAGAGCATGACAGTTAATATATAAGTATTATATATTATTCAAGTATCATGTATTTTCCTTATTCATCTAATATTAATGGACTGGGCATCTGTAACACTGATACAGAGACATGAACAAACCAGTCATAAACACAAGACAAATACATATGATATGACACAAAAAAGACAGACAAGACATTGCAACATCAGCCTGAACTCTCAGAGTTAATTGCTGTACAAGGAGAAAAAGATTTATTCAGTCCAATATTTCACTGGACCTTAAATGATATTTATCAGAGACTAGACAAGTGTTGAATTTTTTTCAGAGAACATAATACAGTAAATAGGAATGAGTAACTTCACCTATTAATCCCCCTTATATCACTTGAGCAACCCCTCAATACTTTCTGTATTTTAAAACTCACATTGTATTTAAAGAAAATATAACAACTGATTGATTTACGTTAATGCAGCAACTTAGCCATCTTCCGAAACTAATGAGTTGTATGAACACATTACATCAGTCTCTGATGCACATCTATTGCTAAAGCAGGCCCACAGGGTCTGGATGTCCTAATGAGTTATAAACATTGGCACATTGTCTAACATTTCAACCTACCTTATTAAGGGCTACCTTTGTGCAAGTTTTCTAATTAATGACTTGGCCAGGTAATTCCCAGCTGAAAGAGCTGATGCTATGCATGTATAAACACTCCCACCAAACACCAGCAGTGATTCTACTTTTGCCAATAGATAAGCAGTGTACTGCATTGCTCAAGTCCTCTGAGGCATGCCAAGCACTTGAATTGGGGTGGTGACAAGTTAGTTATGTTCTGCCATTTATCTTCTTCATCCAAGCTTCCAAAGTGGGTTTCTCAATTTGTTGTTATGTGTTTTGTTGTTGTTGTTTCATTCTTATTGTAGGTACTATGCAACGTAGATTTGGTTAGTAAGAATTTGGCATCTGCCTATAGCTGGTAATTCCATCTTCTCATCCTCTGTGCTTCTGTGTGCCTTCTTTTACTTAACCCAAAATTGAAACTCTACTTCTATACTAAAACTGGGATATTTTGCTATATATCTGGAGTTGCAGTATCTTGATACAGAAGTTTTCAGCTGGTTATTAAGCCTTTCTTCTTGATTCCTCATTTGAGCAATACAAAGTATCTTCTGTATTTGGACACCATTTGTTCATTAGCACTTTGTCCTTTCATGCAAGTATCTTCCACAACAGAACAGGATACAGCTTCTCCCTGGTGTTTGGTCACCATTTGTCATCCAACGAATCTGAGACTAAAGCTGGAGAACAGCTCATGGGCCATGACCTAGAGACAGTTCAATTCAGCAGTTAGGGGAATTTCATGTGAAATCCATGTTCTGTAGATAATTTCTTGGCATGGAATCAAATATCCTTTTCTCTTCTCAGTCCCCTTCAGAAAAATTCCCTTGCTTAAAAGTGTAAATAATTCTTTCCTTCCCTCTCCTGCTTCTCACAATGAAACAATATTACATATAAAATCAGCTTATTGTGCCATGAAACTGCAACTCATTTCAATGCCAATCACACAAACCTCAAAGCTAAAGCTCTCTTAAGTCTCCCCACATTTGAAACTGAGATCAAGCCAGAAAACACTTTTGTTGCTCGTTTAAAATAAATGCTTTGTATTTCATTTGAAGATTTTTAGTTTTATCTTCCACTAAATTCTCCTATTGCCTACACTGGCACAGGCAGGATAAACTGATGGACCATATCAAACATAACTTGAATGATAAGCCTTCCCGCCTCTCACAGAACAACAGCAATTTCAACCCTGAAAGAAATAATGTGCTAGCAGCTTCTCCTGCTCTCCCATAGTGTTTCTGTGCCTGTACCGACCTGCCCAATTCTGTCTCTGCACTGGAAACTCCATAGTGGAAGGACCTGAAGTTTGCATGCTTCCACCTTTCATGCTGTGAGTCTCCCTGCAAATTATTCATCTGATTGAACTTGCTTTTTCCTATGTCTTTGAAAGTCTCTCTCTACACAGTCATTCTTTAGGATGGCTACAAAAGCAAGGGCTAAACCGAAAAACCATCAAACAAAACAGTAACTGAGTCTACTATTAATAAGTGTCCACTGATTTCACCATGGAGCTCTGGGTAACCCATTCCAGCATCTATCTCTTCTCACTCTTTCTTGAAAGCCTGTTAGGCACAAGGGCTGGGTTTCTACACACCTGCCAAATGCAGGTCCTGCACTTTCAACTGCCAGCAGTTCATCTAAAAGGTACTGCACTAAGCTAAGATTTATTTAACAAACAGGTTTAACACAGGAATAAATCTGCCAGCCTGAAATCATCTGCAATCTCTCTCTAACGAGAACATGGGGCTTTAAGACTGTGCAGGATACCTTTCTGCTCTCTCTGCTGGTGCTGGGGGCTGTGATCTTGGTTCTCTCAGTGAAAATCCCTCTGAGGCTGAAAAATGGGGGTCTGTGGGATCTAACACAGAGGTGTCAAAGGTCACTGACTCCAGCAAACTTCTATTTTATTTCTTCCATTTATTTTCTTCTGAAAGTTATTTTCCATGCTCCAATTCAATTTATGGCTGGTCTGACCAGGTCAAGTTGAAAAAAAGTACTATTAATGCCTAAGATAGGAGGATTTATTTCCAGAGAAAAAAAAATTAAAAACAAATGATTTTTTTGCTAAGGAGTATAAGCACACTGAACCATGATTGTCCTTCTCCACCTGGGCTCAATTCCACAGGTCACACATCTACTGAATTCAATACCAACAAGACGTGTTCTGTGAAAAGGAAGGCCTCCTACATTTGGTGCTTGTCTGCCAGCATTCCCTTTCATGCATGCTTGGATTAGGACGGACCACTGCCTCCTAACACATTTTTAAATGCCATCAAAACAGCACTGGAGGTGTTAGAGTTGCCTACCGCATCACAAAACTCCACTATAAAGCCTCTCTTTCACTTCCTCCTGACTGCTTGCTGTTCTTTTACAGAATGCCCTGCATCTGTCACTTGCAAATGATCCATCATCTTTCTTTAAAAAGGCCTGGAAAGCAATCTATTTCACCATTTTTCAGCCAGTAGATTCATCTCAGTACTTGTTTGATTTTGACAGTTTTCCGTATGAGTTTGAAGCAGTGTATCTTGTTTGTTCAGCACCACTTTGAAATTATATTTCTGTAGCTGCACTTTGTCTAAATTGGAGATAATGGAATCAACCCGTTGTGGTTTACACTGAAAGAATAAACTCTTCATCTATACTGCAGGTCTGTGTCCGAATATACCCAGATTAATACTAAATAAAGCTCATCTTGTAGTCAAGTAGGCTTAGCCATCATTCTCACCTAGTTCATACAGTGGTTCTGTTTCAGCTTCTAACAAAAGCACTGCCGACTATTTCGACTCTTTACTTTCTTTCCACTTCTCTTTCAAGTTTCATAGGGGAATAGCCTGTTCTCAGTCTATTCTCACACAACAGAGAAGCTACATATTTCAGAGAGCAGGCTATCTAGCTGATCATTTTCTCAATTATTTAAATGAAAGTTATCCATCACTATAATACCCTCATAAATCCTAAGACAGAATGTTATTTTACAGATACCAGCCCTGAAAGTACTGCAATAATGAGTAATGTGACAGGTATCACTAAAATTTTCTAGATATTCCTCACATTCTGCATTCGTTTAAATGTAATGTAGAAAAACATGCATTCAAATATACCCTGATGAACATCTTTTCTAGGACTTAAAGAGTAGTGCAATTACAAAACCTTCCCTACTTTCTCTAGAAAGTTTTAGTGCTGCTGCTCACTAGTTTTTAAATTAATTTTGGAACAGACTCATCTAAGAGCATTGCTTTTCAACAGCCTACCATTTAGTGAGTATTTTTGTAGCCAGTTTCTCAACTTCTATGGCATAATTAAAGGATTGCTTAAAGTGAGCCTAAATATACTTTTATAATATTTACATAGAGAAGAATGCAAAGTCATGAAAAGCACTAGATGCTTGGGTAGCTCAGGGCATAAGTATCTGCAATGCTTTCTATCTTCCCCCATAGCAAACAGCTGCTCTCCTCTGTACTATTAAAGCTGCTCTTTTTAGGCCTTTAATTAGAAGAGTCCAGCTTAAAATAGTGCAAGCTGACTACATTGTACTGCATTTGAGAAAATATCTACAAACACAAACCATGGATAGCACAAAATTAAAAAAACATCAAGTGCCTACTGTATTTTGTACTATCTGACCTGATTAAACCTCTGAGACAGGAGTCTTTAGTTTGCTCAGTAGTAAAAATACAGATGTAGCTACAGGTGTTCGTGCAGTTCTCTCAGAAACCAAATTAAAAGAAAAACTAAAACACACGTGGACTAAAGAAGAAAGAAAAAAATATTCCCTGTGGCTACATGGCAGTCAAGGATTTGTACAGAGATTTAATTGATTTTGAAAACCAGCTAGTGTGGCATCAGCTGAAAGTAGACATATTTGACAGCTAAGTAGCGAGTTGGTCATTTAACATCCTACTCATTAAATATGATGATCAGAAGCTCTAGAATGGCTTTCTATGTATATGAAGGCACCAGCAGAGATACATTATAAGGAATCAACAAGCCAAACATCCCTTAAACCTAATATTTATGAAATAATAATTATTGGGCAAGCCTTATACATGTGTTTGCCAAAACACTCCATGGAACTGCAAGTATTTGTTATACCCATGCAGCCCACCAGAGGTCAAGTTACATCAAGCAGTTTAAAGCATATTTAGTTATGAAGTGCAAAGTTTAGGCCATCACCCTCTTATATCTTACTGGAATCATCTAGGTTGCCAAATGTATCACAAAGTGACAAATCTTTTAGAACTTTTGGTTAGAACAAAAATGGTCATAATATGATGGTTGGCTTACAGAGATATAAAACAGATTAAATAATTGTTTCCATAATCCTAATCGGATTATTAGATTCAGCAAGTCTTCCATAGTAGAACACCATGGTATGAAGATTGCTAGATCAGTTTTAGACCACCTGCTATGATGCTTGAAAACTGTGAAAATGGCAGGCTGAGCTAGAAACAAAACCTCAAGACTTTATACTTATCTTCTATACTGACGGTTTGACAGAAGAACTTTAATGCAAAGAGATAAATACTTTTGCATCCCTGTGTAAAAGACAATTAGTATCACACATCTGATCGAACAGCAGGGCTACATCAGAATATTATGAAACAAAACAGAAATAGATAAATATGCATATAAATATTTGGGGGGTTTATACATATTTTAAAATATATAAACCTACCACGCTGAAAAAAATGGAAAAACTCCATGACTAATCAGAAATCCTATAATGGCATATTGTGAATGCAGAAAGAATGCCTGAGACTAGAATGGCTTCCAAATACTTGATTTTGTGAATGTATGATGTCCAAATAAAAGATATTTTATGAATGCCTATCCTCTGTGCAACGGCAAGGCTCAGTGTAACAATGCTGTCAGTCTGGTTTGTAAAGCACCAATTTAAACTGAATTTACCTATTTCCTATATCATTCCTTGATCCACTTAGAGAAACAGAAATATTTGCAATCACAGCTTTCTGACTGCTAAACAGTTTCTTGGCATGTAGGTAGCTGGTAACTTAGAGCAGCTTTCCAGCAGAAATCTACTAAAAATTCACAGGAAATTGTATCCCCTAAAATGGTATCCCAAAACCAGGGTGAAAAATATGAGTGGTGATGAACTGTGATTGCCTCCCTCTTTCTATGAGGAAACACGTAAAACATAAGGGGGAGGTGGCAGAGCGGTGGGCAGTTTTTGTCTTTCATGAAGAGTTTCAGAATTAGTGTCAGCCTGAAGACCACAGTTATAAACCCACAGCCCCTGGAATAAACTGCTTGCAGCTAGCCTTTCTGCTTCACTAGCATCAGATGCTCAACTCATCTTCCATTGTGTTTGTAACTAAGGTGACATAAAGAAATAATACACAGAACAGAGCTCTCTTTGGATTATGTACTAAAAGAATCAGTGTTCCCAAAAGACTCCTAACTGTTTCACTAGATCTTACCTCCTCAACCATGTGCTTGACTTTCTTCTGTTGGCAGTGGACCATATCATCCAAATGTTTGATTCTCTCTCTTAGGTTAGCCGCCACCTCCTCCAAATGCTGTGACCTAGCAGAACATGGAAGAGGTAAGCACATAGGTGAGGAGGCTCTGCAGTATAAGCAAAACAAGAACACCCCCCTAGTCCCACCATAAATCAGGAATATCAGGTCAGGAGGTAGGCAAGTCAAATTCCACCAACAGATGTCATTTTGTCCAAAGTACATTTTAATGGTAGTCTTTTAGTCAAAGTGCCTGTCTCCACCCAAGCTAACTCACCTTTGCTTGCATACCAGGTGCTTACTCAGAGCCTGAAGTGCTGACAATTAAACAATATGACAAAGCTCATCTCCTTAGCATATCTGTTTTTCTTTGAAATGAAAGGCATTTAGACAACTACATCTCTATCATCAGAAAGACACATTTATCCCAACTTATTACCACCTGCACACTTTTTAAAAATATATACTAAATAACAGCGAGGAAGCGCATCTGCTGGCTTCCTTTTAAAAGCCCTCCTGCTACAGGAAAGCCCTGAGTCAAGGATTTGGCATAGTTGCCAACAGCCACAGAATGCTACCTGGAGTCGATGAGCTAATACTAGATGAGATATTAACTCATCAACAACCAGCAGGAATTGTTATGGATGTTTTAAGTTTGTATGTATGACTCTCTAAACAGATCCTGTATTTCTTCAAGCCTGTTTAGCACAGAAATTGAACACCCACAGAACTCCTGCCACAAGCTGGTTTAGAAGAGCTTGCCAGGAAAGTAGTTTTAGAATAGGCAAAGAAACAGGAGGAAAGCTTTTTAATAAGTTTTTGGCAAGTTGGCCATGGGAGACTCCATTTTTATCTGATTGTATAATTCTTGTAATTCTTCAAAGAAAGCAATCTCTTGCTTACAAAATAAACTTCTGTACTGCTAAGATCAGGACTGGACAGAATTTGAGACGTGGAGGAGGGGGAATCAAAAACAACAAGGCTTTTTTCATTTTGATCTGTGCACAGCAGAAGAAACTGTTGAAGCTGCAAATAGAACAACCATTCTAAGGCAAAGCAGCAGATGGCAAACTGTATGACAATTCCAATGAATGACTGAATTGTATGCTGTTTCCTTCCAGAAAGAATCTCTATTAAGAGTGAAGTACTCTACAGAACCGTAACTGCAGGACTTTTGACAAGGACTCAAAAAAATCAAGGCATTGCTGCAGGTTTTCAATCCTACATATTAAGGTCTCACAAAACTGTAATTTATATTTTGATTACAATTGTAACACATATTTGCTCTCTCATTGAAAGATTCAGAATCTTAAGCACTGATCACAATGGAGCAATGTAATAGAGGTTGTTCTTCAGGTGGAGCTAAAGTGTCTGGTCAAGTATAGACAGGTAAAGGGAACTTAAGAACTGACTTGAGCATCTGAACACAGATTCATTGCTTGCATTGCACGAATTCCAATATGAACATTGTCTTTACCCTTTTTACTGCTGCATAATTTTCATGCTGAGTTGACAGGGTAGGATTCACTGAAGCAAGAAGAGTATCTGTTATCCAGAAGTAAAGGAAGAAAGCAATTATCTTCCATCTCCATATTCTGTGCTGTATGCAACATCTGTTCAATTTAAATTATTATTTTAACAGACTGCTGTAAAAAGCTGTTATTACTCTGAAACTGGATGAGCTGGTCACGGATCACTACAACCAGGTGGTGAGATGCTCTCAGCAGGAACCTCCTTTTATGTTTATGCTTCCTACAGAACAGCAGGATGCCAAAACCTTAAAACTGAATTTCTGGGTGCCACAGAAATGTAAGTAGTAATCACGTACAATTATTCAGTCTCTCCTTATAATTCATCTTTACCCACTCAAGTAGTGTCATATAAACCTTTGAGTGGCCAATGCAATTTTCATTCCAATGGCAGTTAACACTATTTCAGTGCTGGATGGAGTTCTCTTGAAACTTTGCCTCTGGCTTTGCTTGAAACTTTCTTTTGCCTGGTCATGGTGCTATGTCAGCCTCAAAGAAGCAGTAATGGATGCATATGCCACCTCTGGGCATAAGCAGCACATCCAGGTGCCACCACACCACTAGATCTTTCATCCAAGCTCACACTTTTTAGAACCACCAGTCACAGAGGTCTAACTGCCAATAACATCACCCTCACTTTCCCAATTAACTTCATAGTTTATTTCCGCACTGTGATGCCAATGACAGACTTCCATACTTTCAGTTTGTTCATGTGCATACACTAATTTACAACACATTACGTAAACATGCTCCTCCAAGACTGAAATATAATCCCCACTTTCCCTCTTTCATGCAGAAAAACACCCCTAGCAGTTATATGCAAAATGTTTGCTCTCTTTTAAGAGTTCATCTTTTCAAAGGGGATGTCCTAAAGCTTAATACAGGTTTTTCTTTTAAAGCTAGGTTGAGCAGGCTAGAAGGAGATAATGGAAGTATTCATAGTCAGGATCATACTGTGATGAATTTGGGAATGCAGATTTAAGACAAATGCAACCCACAAACAACCTCTTCCATGTAAAATGTACTTCGCACGTTTGCAAACAACAAGAAAAACATATCAAAGTGGTTTTGGTTGCTAAAATTAATCCTCTTGATATTTTATATGAAAATAAACTTACATTCAGATGGAAAATCCCTACCAGACTGCAGTTTTAAAGTCAGAAAACATAAAATTCTGGTGTCTTCAAAAACAAACCCTAAAGCCTCCTAGCAATAACAGAAATTCCACAGACAAGAATATCTCACCTTTCACTGTCAGAGCTGTTTTCAGATTTTGCTCCAGATAATTGTATTTCATTTAGTTCAAGTTGTTTTTGCAGCTGGTGACGTTCCTAAACAAGAAATATTATCCTTCAGTCCGCCAAGTATCAAAATGTAAATACGCTTCACAAAGCATATTTCATTGCAATTCAAAGATCATTTGTGAAATTAAAATAGAAACTGATTAAACAAAATTCATGCATTTCCTGTAACCAAGGAGCACAGAATGCATACTAATAAAATCAAATTCCCAGCTATGCATGGAAATAAGATAAGCGTTTTCAATTTGCTATTCAGAGATGCATGGTTGTACTTGGAACTGTATTTTCTTAATAAAAAGAAGAGTCATCACAATCTTTAACTACATAATTGTCAAATTTTCCATGTCATCCCTCCAAAAAGATCTCTCAATCCAAAGTTGCGATAAAAGGTATTGCTTTATTTTCATCCCCAAAATATTCCTGTTTATTTTTTTGGCACGCACCGGCACAGTGCTCATGAAAATCTACGAGGACCTGGGGACTGAGTCAACACAAACTAACAGAGGAGTCTGCTGTCCGCTTTAATGGGAATTCAAGAGGCATTCAGTTTTACTCTGCAAGTACGAGCCAGATAAGAGCAAATTAAATAATCAACATAAAGAAACTCATCTGTACTTAAGAACTATATTGCAATCCTTTATTCACTGCACAATACTTACAGGCTGTAGGCTGAAGCCCAGATGAAGCAGACTAACCAGTCAAGCCAAAATGACCAGCTTATAAAAACTTATTTCTCAGTAACAAATATTTGCTCTCCTAAAATTGGTGAAAAAACCCTTCACTTGCAAGAACAGAAGATCATATTTCCTCCCCTCACCAGCGCACTCTCTGCTTTTGTATTTTAGACAGCAAGGCACACATGTATGGAGGGAAAAAAAACCAAAAAACAGAGAGATCCCTGCTACCGAATGAAATGAGAAATGCCAAAGTTCATCTGACAGCACTGGAGTCCCTCTTATACCTTTTACAGTGACACTGTTCAGTCTAAGGAATAAGAAAACTAAAATTTATTCTCCGTTAGGTGAATGACATTAGAAAACGAAGAGGAATTTCACCGTAACTGTTTGAGACAGAAGATATCAAGCTTTTTCAGATATCTGAAAATGTTCAACATATGAGAGATAGATGCAGTTTCCAACGCAAGGAGAGGTACTGTGATACTCTTAGGCTTAACAATACATTAAAATAATAATCATCTGACTACTACTATGAGTTGTGCGCTGGAACGAAGTCCATAAAATAGAGAAGGAAAAGCAGGAAATAAAAAGAAGCAATGTAAAACCTGCTGTAATAAGCTTTACAGCAGTTTTGTGAATGTCACAAGAGGTAAATGTCTCAAAGCATTTCTGCTTTCGGAGCTTTAAAAGTAAATTGTCAAAAACCTGCCCTCAGTTACAGATAGGTAGGGAATATTGAGCCAAGGAGAGCAGTAATTAAAAGTTTTTTAATGCTATCAGGAAAGCAAGAATTAAAAGTCAGTAAAATTTATTTTTCCTTCTCTTCCCAAAGTATTCTGAGACTTAATCTAAATTCTGCATGAAAGATTAAGTGCCTGCTACATAACTACAAAAAGGCTCTCAAAACATTTTAGTCCTCAGCTTTCAATTTAGCACTTCATCCACATGTGAGTAAATTTGGAGATACAATTCCAATCAGGACTATAAACAGCTAAATAGTAAGATCTGTTCCTAACCAAAATAAATCTTAATGGACCTACTGACAGCATTTCTAAGAGACCCTGGATCATTTATGATTAGTACTTCATCAGGCTTAGGAGGCCTTTAAAGATGTCAGTCAACCAACTCTCATACCTCTTCCATGCGTTCAATCAGCCGATCGAGCTCACCAATCCTCTGGTCTTTTTCCTGTATGCTTGTTTCTGTAATCTGCATCTTTTTATTTGCCTCTTCAATAGTCTTCAGAAGCCGATTCGTTTCTTCCTTCAAATAAGAACATTTACAGTCATAATAACATACAATATATTAATGAAGATTATTGTTGGGTTTTGTTTGGGGTTTTTTTAGGCCACAGAGCCAGGCCAATAGTTTTTAAGCAAGCTCAAAGTTTTTCACTACACCTGCCCAGAAGTCTGGAAGAGAGGTGACCCTAAATGTGAATTGTATAGAACTAAAGACCTCTGCACTTCAAAGTGCCCCAGATATTTGTAAAGCACCGTTATGAAAATCTGAGAAAAACTTCTCCCATTTCTTGGATATTTGTTTTCCGTTGAGGATGCCACAAAATAACACCACACAAAAAATGTGCAGTTGTAAAAGATAACATTGTAAACACTGAAGTTTGCCACATTCAGCTTTGTACTTTCCTCATGTACCAAACAATATGCACAGAAAGAGCCTGGGGAAATCTACCTTCAATCTCAGTCATTATCTATCTTTATCAGTTAGAAATATGCAATGACATTCTGCTAATAGAAAGGTTTTACTTGGGGGTGGAGGGAAGTGAGGGGACAGGGAAAGCCCTTGCTCCAGTAGTGTCCAGTGAGGTTGTTCCCCCTCCCCTTCTTAAATTATCACTAACATCGGATGTTATATTTTCCCATTTTTTAGAAAATGAGAAGGTAAAACCCCAAATTATTCAATTTCAAATTTTTAAATTTTATCATTACTTTTATCATATTTGAACACATTCTATTCGCAGCCCTACAACCCCAAACACTTGGAAAGTGTGGCATGGTGAGTTGCAGACAGGAAGTGAAGGAACACATCAACCATGGAGCACTAAGTGATTGAGAAATGACACTAGAGCTAAGCGCCACTCTCAAGGACTGGCTATACATACAAGGAGGATTTCTTTCTCAGCTTTATGTTTCTGCTCCTCTTCTCGCATTTTTTCTTCATACTGACTATACAGTTTTCTTGTCATCTCTCTCATGACTTCAGCATTGGCTTCTTGCGACGACTCCACCTATGAGAAGGAAAAGTTGACCCATCATCAGCACAGCACTGCTGGCAGCAGGAGAAATAGAGTTCACATGATGTGAGACTGACACTTGGAACTTCAGCTCCACCTTGTAATAAATTTGACACTGCTGAAGCAGATTTTCATTTGCATCAAGACCATTTATAACACACTGCCAGCAAACAAAACATTCAAATTTGTAAAGTTACTGTTTCATTACGTTTCATATTGTCTGAATTTAACCAGTCATCACTTATCCAAGGTCAAGCTATAACTCTTTACTGAGCTCTTCCATAACAGCCTCCAAGTCACTTGTTTTGTTCCTTGAAAAGATATTGTCTCCCCTCTTTTTACAGAAGCATAGATTAGAGATGGTCCAGACTGAACTCCTGTTTCTAAATTACCATGAACACTCAAAGCAGTAATTACTTTAAGCTGCACCTAAGATGCGTTGTTAACCAGAAGACAAAGCTGTACCCTCCCTCATCTCTCTTGCTTCTTTATATACTGGTCTTCACATAGGCACAAGAACTGGGGTGACCATCAAGCAAAGCAGAATAGGGAACAACCAGACTTAAAATTAATATACTCAGGGTGTGGAAGGTTTAATTTTTAACCATGGGACCAGAAACTTTACTACTGCTACATGGAAAAGGGCAGGAATGGTAATTCAGAGACAGGATTTCCCCCTTATGTTGTCTCAAAACACTGACTGAACCATATCCTCAGTGATTAAACAACAGATAGGATATTCACAGCTTAAACCCATCTACTCTGTAAACTGCAGTAAAAGCAAAGTAAAACAGCTAGTCCAGGACTCAGTTCTCTTACTAGGGATGCTACAAATCAGATAAGATTATAGCAAAATGCTGTGGGTGCTACAAAAAGATCAGGAAGAGGAGGAATATACTGTCATCTGGGAGAAGAATATAATGTTCCTTGTTGATCACTACAGTCTACATAGCTACAAAATAGCTGGTTCTGACAATAAAGAACTTGGGCGCTTTTTTTCCCACTTCAAAGACTGAAAGATTTATTAAACCCTCGTGTTTATTTTACATGGTGGGAACAAGTTGGTTTACTACCCTGTAGGATAACAACAGTGTATTTCATCCTTTGAAAATGGATTGAGATCTGAAAGCCTCTACTTGCCCTGCAATTGCCCCCTTTGTCATCTCACCTAAACCTACACCGGTATAGTAACCTGCACTTTGTGAGAAGGACTGGAGTTAAAAGTAAGTTTCAGTAAAACAAAACCTTGCACATTTCAGGAAGCCTGAAAGAATCATACCTTTCAGAAAAAGTCAACAACCAAAACCAGAATCCTTAAGATACATTAAACTGGAATACGATCTCTGGCACTGCCTTTCCATCATTCCTTTGCCTTTAGCTTGAGCAATGAGGAGAGTAAAACCATAAAAAAGCATAAAAAGGTAGATGCATCAGGGCATCTGTGAGAGCACTCTTCAGCAACACTTCCAACCTCAGTTACTCTTATGACTGTATTAATAAACGTGGGTGTGTTCTCCTACCCAAAAAATAATCAAGGCATACAGCAGTTACTGGTTTTAACTGCTAACTTCCCAGATTCCACATTATCCTCCCACATTCACCCCTGAAATTAAATCCCAGATGTCTTAGCATCTTTGACACATAATTTTACACTTAACTTTCAGAGACAGCAATGAGGTATTTTATCCATTAACTTTCTAATAAAATGACAACTTGGAAGGCAAAATTTAAACTTTTTACTCATTAAGCAAGGACATGTATTCTTCAGAACTTGACCTGCTTGAAGATAAACAAATCCTTCAGCGTTCAGTTGAATTGCAGCTTAACTTGTGGTTCTCTGCCCTTGGAAGCAGACATACCTTTCCCTGACTTGTTGGTGCAGGTCCTTAAGGTTATAGTAAACTCCAAATTTCTGTTTTGAAATCTTAATTGCATCAGCTTTAATTTCTTTTTTCATTTGTTTTTTCCCTCTTTTTATTTCCTGCTGACAACAGCTGGCACAAAATACAGCTACTTTTATAGCCTGTAAAGCTTCACTATTGAGAGGAAACTAGAACGTGAATTGTAAGTTGAAACAGATTTATGCTAATGCTTCGTCTTCTAACCATTCATAACGAAGCATGAATGCAAGTCACTACAGAGCCAAAAGAAACATCTTATCTGACAAAATGAAACACTAATAAACTAGCAGTTTATCTTAATTTCACAGTGACAAATTCTGATAACAGTACTGTATCCAAATAAGTCTATTTTGAGCAATTTTAAGAGAGACAAAGGTTTCCAGAAGAGAGGAATTTTTTGTTTGCTTGTTTTTCAAATAAGACTAAAGGAATATGCTTGGCAGATGAGGGGAGAAAACAGTCATGCTTTCTCGCAGATAAAACCTTCCAGTTTGCATTTTATTCCCTTACACTTCTCTGAAAGAAATAGCTTAACTCTCTTTCCAGAACATTTGCTGTTACAGCACGGATCTGCTGACCATATGCTCATAAGACTTAACAAATCACCTATTAAATATCGTGCAATAACAAATAAACA
This sequence comes from Tapera naevia, assembly GCA_033556795.1. NCBI lineage: Eukaryota > Metazoa > Chordata > Aves > Cuculiformes > Neomorphidae > Tapera > Tapera naevia. The sequence continues at coordinate 2,204,749 of JAUMJJ010000353.1, forward strand.
AATCTAACATCAAGAAATTCTTATAGCACTGTGTAGAGTTATAACATTCCTTGACTTATGGCAGTAAATACTAATGACCAATTAATGGTTTGAATTCTCACCTGCCAACATCCCTGAATGGTAATCCCATGTTATGGAAACACTGACTGCTGGCGGCTGAGATTCTTTGTTATTAAAACATTATTGATTCACAGGACTATATCAGCTCTAGGGAATGATGAAGGCATTAAGAAACCTTTACAAATAAGGCCAAGGAACTCATTTCACATACTCCTAACGCCCTTACTGTGCAGTAGTTTTAGGGGAGTTCATATACCACACCTTTAATTTCAATAACTGATTTTCAATTTGTGCCGTTTCCAGTTGCTTTTGCTTCTCTCTCAGCTTTTCCATGGATTGCTCATGTGTATGTTTTAAATTCCTTATTTGTTCCCTTATATCAGTGTTCTCCAATGTAACATCCACTAGAGTTTTCTAGAAGAAAGAAGTAAACCAAATATTAAAAGTCACAAATAATTTGGTGAACAAACCTAGACAAGAGATTAGGGAACAAACAAAACATTTAAAAGTTTCCTGATGTGTTAATGCAGGGTAAACAATTTTGCAAGTTTTAACATTTAAAATAATGGCTTTTGTTGTATTTAGTTTGCTAGAAGGTATTCCATGAGGAACATGCTCAGAGAAATCAAGTTCTGGAACACTATAAAAATAATAAAGGAACATGGATACATTTCAGTATGAATTCTACTCCCAACAATCTTCCTTCTTCTCTCCAAGGGCTGTGCAAAACTTATCAAATGTCCAAAACCAAGAAAAACTGTGACATACAAGAAAGCAGGAACATCGAGTTGTTCAGCTCAGATATGTGGGAATTGGGAAGGCTTTAAAACAGAAGATTCATTCCCACCTTCTCTCTCCCCCTACATTTCACAGGTGTGCAACACCTCACAAGGGTTCAGCATCCAAACATGCAACTTCCACTTCTGTTAACCAGGGAAGGTAGGAATAAGTCAGGAGACTCTTGCAGACTCTTGCACAATGCAGAACAAATCACATTTTCACCTTAGGTATTTCGTAGAGACATGACTAATGGCATTAGTCTGCCACAGATCAGCATCTCTTTATTGTACACTATTTTTAACAGGTTTTTAAAAAATACAGGTGTTCATTTTTTTTTCTTAGTTTCCTAAATTGGTTTTCTAAGATATTCAAGACAGTACTTTATGGACTTGTTAGTGTTAGAATCTATATTTGTCATCCGTGTTACATGTATGCTTTTAAATCCAAGTCAGAAAAGGCAGTTGTCAGCTGTGAAACAGCTATTAAAATGTACCTGCAAGTCTATTGATGCTGATGTCAAGGAGCTGTTCATTTCACTAAAGCTATCTAAGGCTGCAGCCTGCACGCGCACATGATTCTCTAAGGATTCTTGATGAGCATTTGTCACCTGAGCAGAAAAAAAAAAAGAGTTTTATATAGAATAATGATCAAATTTACCTATTCTTTCAAAGGGAGCTACAGAAGAGAAAGATGCCATGGTTAATTTCCACAGTACTAGGATGCTTGAAATACACAGGCCTCAAATCATATTCTTGCACCTCAGAAACAAACAAACAAAACTTAAAATCCAAATACGCTAATGGAAATAAGGCACAAGGATTGATGTTCATTGCTACTATAATCACTGTAAAAGCTATTCTTTTTTGAAAGGACAAGAGCACACTTGGCAGATGTCTATTCAGAAATTTTGTATACATAGAGTGGGTAGATTTTAAAAAGTCACAGTCAAAAGCAGAAGAATGCAAGAAAGGAGGACATCTAGAAAGGTGTGGCTGAACTGGAGAATAGCCTTAATTAAGAATGACTTGACTAATCAAGTATGTAAAGAAGAAATATCAAGACATAAGGATGAAACAACACGAAGCAGGCAGGAGGAGTCAGCAGTGAGATTTGTCGTGTAAAAATTTGTCATCTTCCATTATGTGCACATACACACACTTAAAAACTGGACGGGAAAAGGAAAGGCACAAAATTACATCATTAAAAAAAAGACCAAAACCCAAACAGTGTAAATAATTACAAGGCAACCAAAAAAAAAAAAGAGAGAAAAACCCGTTACTAAGTGTGGCCAACCCAACTCATCAGATGGACCAGATTTGTTTCTTAATAAAAACAGAAGAACAGTAGGGGCTGATACGGAGAACAATTAGTGCTTAGTAACCAAGTCACACACAGATTAGGACAGCATACGGAGCAGAGGCAAGGAGTTACTGTTAACCCTATATAAAAGTGTGCTTGTATGAAAACAAACATAGCAGAATGACTTTGAATGGATTAAGAAAGTTACAAGCTAAGAACTTGCGTGAAGCAGCACACTGCCCAGGGCAGGATGCTGGAAGTACAAACTTTAGGAGCAAAAGTAGTCCTGGAAATTGATGGGAAAAAGCATAGAGATACAAAGCTAGCACAAAGAGTATATAAAGGATTTTTAACAGGATACCGCAAACAGTATGAAAGATGGCAGTAATATAAAACCAAACCAAAAAAAAAAAACAATAAACAAAACCCCCATATAGTATTAGGTAGGACGACATTTGTACTTTCTTTCAGACACTATTAAAAATGGGCGAGTGTGTCTCATAATGGGCCATTTATGACAGAAGGAGTGCTTCATAAACTGCTAAATTGTTTCAGAACTAGAAATTTTGTCAGAGCCGGTCAGAAATCCCTAATTAAGGGAGATGTTCAGGATCGTGCAGGATTTCTACTGGTCTGGAGATCTGGAAATGCAGAATATCACCACTGCTATTCAGTAAGTAGCAGCAAAGACAACAACGCTGCATCTGAGCCAACATCTGCCTATGTGGGTACTGAGTGGGGGACTCGCCTTCTTGGTATCATTAAGGTTCAACACAATTTACAGAAATTCAGTTTTCTCTCCTTCTGCCACTCAAGTCAGAGGGATATTTTTTTTTTTGACTTGTTGCCACAGAACAGAAGTACCATTTTAACAGCAAATTCTAGTCTTTATATATAACACAGCATGAGGGAACTGATTGTCTCCAAACAAGGATGGCAGAAAGGCACAAGTAAGGATCCTAGTCCCCTAAAGTCAGAATGCATTTCACTGCCAAAGCTTCATCTGAACCAGGGCTGTGAAAATCAATACTGAATACAAAACCCACACCAAGGTTTAAGGGAGATTTTTTTGGACCAAAAAACTCAGCAGTTTAATATGAAGGTTACTTCTACAGATTGCAGCAGTTGTTATTGCTAAAGCATCATGTCGGAAGAAAGGTCATCAAATGACGAGTGAAATGCTCAATTATGAACCAAAATGTAAGCAAGTTTTAGAACTGTCTTATATTTTAATACTAAAGAATATTGCTGTTTTTTTTACTACAGTGTTTAAACAATACAGTCAGTAAAACAAGGCAAAATATGTTGAAATGACACTAACTAAGCTTCTTGTTACTCCTAATTATCTGTTATTTATTCAGTTCACCTGGCAGCTTATTGCACACAGATAATGCAATCAACATCATTCTTCTATTTCCAAGAAGCAGGCAGTTATGAATTCCATATGCAAAAGCATCCCTGTTCTACTTTACCTTCCTGGAGGGAAAAAAAATAAACAAATAGACGTATAGATGTCACATAAAACAATTAATTGGAGTGGTTTCAGAAATTATTTCTGTTCTGCTGAAGTTAAAAAAAAAAAAGTTTCTAGATAACACTAGGACAGTTATTCTTATATGCTTTTCCTACAAACGAATGTATACTTACTTTCAGTTCATTTGTTAGCTGCTGTATTTTTCGTTTCATTTCATCATATTCACCATACATTTTCTTTCTTACTTTTTCCAGAGTTGCTCTCACCTGGTGTCAGAAAAAACAAATGCCTCTATCAGACTTACTGATGATACTGTTCAGATTAAGACAAAATTGTCTGGGCTTTTTTACTATGTGCTTCATTGTCACTTTCAGCAATTTCTATTATTAGTCTACCTTTTCATTAACAACAAAGTCTCAAGACTTTTTTACATAGTGATGATACAAATAAACATCTGAGTAATTCTAAACTTGTCTGCACATACAAACACTCATAAATTAATAATTTAAATAACGAATTTCAGTTAAACTATCTGTAACTCATCCTAACTTGATTATTAAAGGAATTAAAATAAATTTGAGCATATAGGGGTTTCTTTCTGGAAAAAAAAAAGCATGCACACATGTATTTAATATACGTTCATACATTTTAAAATGATTAATTAGTTTTCCCTGAGTATCCTTTGAAGATAAACCCTTCTAGGCTCACAACTAGCTAAACAATACATTAGCAAAAATTTACCAATGTAATTTCAAATCTGAAGAGCAAAGTAGTCAATTTGATTTTATTTAAGAAATATGGATGTAAATTATACCTTGCCCTTTCTAAAAAAGAAGACAGCTTGGGTTTACATGCCATTGCAATCAGGCACTGAACCAATCTTCTCATGGGCACACACTGTAAACATTATTTAAATGTTTGCCCACAGTCTACCTTCCAGCTACGTAACTAAAACTCCTTTTTTTTTTACCTCACCTCCATCAAACACAGACTGATTGCAGACAATCTATGGCAGTGAGTTTACCTCACCTCTGCATAGGCTTGGGGAAGGAGTGAAAGGAAAACATCAGTAGGGCCTTATACAAGAGGGGATGTTTCCAGCAGCTCTGCAGCACACTCACTCCCTCCCAAAAAGAGGGGCATTGGCCACCAAATCTATGCAAAGAGTAGGCACAAGCCTACCCCAAGCTATATTCTCACTTTAGGATGAGAAACACAGAAGGAAGCCGACTCCTGCACTTGACCTCAGGAAAGGACCCCTTGCCCTACCCACACATATGTGTGTGCACACAACCCCCGCCTGCAAGGCGCAAATTTGACAGATACAGAGGAAACCATCAGCAGTTCTGATGTGTCCAGTCATTTTTGGTCTATTTCATTCAGCACTTACGTGGGATAAGCTGAGGACTCTTGTTTACAAGACTCTGCTTTTAAAGATTAAACTTATCTGGCAGAACCAGATAAGTTCACAAATCAGCATAAGTTGTACACAGCTTCCAGAAGATGGGAAGAGATATACTGGATCTTGCTCTCCCATATCTATCTCACTTTTCTTGAAAGAATGGGTATCCTGAACACTCAGGTAAGACATGCTGTTCCCCTGGCATGACACATCCCTCCATGCCACAAGCTGGCTGTGAACAGAAAAGGGCTGGGAGATGTTCCCGTCCAAGCAATCTGCACCAGGTCCCAGGAATAGCACAGCCCAGGAGTGGACCTGCCATATGACAATTCACCTATCCTGGACACCACCCTAGCCAGGCAGATAAACTAACCAGGCAGGAAAGCAGCAGCCAAGACAGCTCACATGCCTCACCTGAGCTGCAGTCATAACACACCCTAACTATGAGTGCAGGGACTTGAGAGTGGTGAACACTGGGAGCTAAAAAACTGTGAGTAATAAAGGAGAGAAGCAAATGCTGAGAGCTAGAGACAAGGCAGATGTTAAGAGCACACATAATTACAATCTCCTACACTGCTGGTTTGTAACATGATACGCATTGACCAATAGCTTCCTGGGTGGTGAAGGTGGATGGAAAGAGAAGGTCAAATTATTTGCCCTGGACTAATTATGGGGTTATTGCCAAAGCCAGAGAGCCAAAAACTGAAAAGCAGAGATGTTGAGTTTCAAGCACAGAAATCAGCAGCATGAGAAATACAATCTTTTTTTCTTTCAGGAGAACTTCTGCCAATTATGATAAATGAGCATGCACAGAGAAAGTAGTACAAAGTCATCCTTATTAGGCTGACTATTTTAAGGCTGCCCCAAAATATACCAAAGTGATTTTACTATGTCACCTAATTTAGAAGATTTTTCAAAACTGGGGGATTTGGGAAGGGAGGAGGCAGAGGAAGAGATGAAGAGATTATTCTTTCAGGTGTCTGATTACATAGTTTCTTCTGTATCACATTTGAAATTACGAAGGCCTCAGGACATGAATCTCGATCTGTTCGGCAGTTTGCTTGCCCATCTATAATCTAGTCAGCAAGCATTAACAAGTATCACTTGGCACAGAGGTCTTGAGTCTGGACCATACAGTGCTCAGGTATATAGCACACATTTTTTCTAATGTGAATACTAACAAGGCAAGCCTTTAGCTTCAGAGTAGGTTTCCAATTTAAATTCAGTTGTTGGACTAGACATCAGCCATCCCATATACACGCACAGCTCTACATGAATATATGGAAAGGATATTTGACAAATTTTTAAGCTGGAAGCATAACTCACTTCTTTAATGTAATTCATCTCCTCCTTCAGCTGATCAGCTGACCAGCCATAAACCACCATTTCTCTCTTATGGTTGTTGTCAGTTCGGTGCACAACACCATACACCATGCCGTGAGAGAGCTTCCCTGGAGACATGCCATTTGGTACATGGTAGAGCTCCTTAAAGGGAAAAAAAAGTTAAAAGTTATTGTAAAATTAGTACTAGAATAAAAATGTAAAAAACAAAAATACAGCAACAAAGGGCCTGGAGAGACAGCCAGCTTTAATGAAAGCATAACAGGAATACTGGTCCCCAAATGCTCTGGGGACAAACTGTCAACCTGAATGTTTTTGGGAAAGTAAATGACCAATTCATAATTGATAGAGACGTTTAATTTCCACTGGCTTTAATGGAAGTAATACAGGTACAGCTAGAGATAATAGATTGGATTTGTGTAAGGAGAGGTAGAGATAGAGGCATGTGAGAAAGTTATCTTGACTTATTTTCATTCATCAACATACGCTACTTTTCTGCATTCTTTCGGGGCATTGTCAGCTCTCACAGCTCCCTTTCAACTCTTGCAACCTCAGAATTACCCCTCACTGCAGGAAATCACAAGTTTAATCAAAAAGTTTAGGAAGTTTTCAGAAGAAACTTAAATTAAAACATTTTAGGCAAGGTTCCTTATAACTCAGAAACTATCTGTTTATCTTGGAGATAAAAAAAGTAGAATCTCAGTTTGCATTTACAGCTAACTAAAAGTAATCAAACACTCATTTCAGGGCTGCATTTCTCTTATAGAAGTTGTAGAACTGGCATTGTAAGAGCCAAAGCAAAACTATGAAACAGTACCCATGTAGGTGTTCCAGTGTTATGAACTATTTTAGAAGGATAAAACTTTGAAAATCAGGTCTTGATAGGTTAATAGAGAGGGTGTTTTAAGGTGTTTGCATTTGTTATTTCAATGATCTGCAGAAATTTGTAAAATATATTGTAATAATTATATGTCTTACTTTAACATACTCCTTGCAACAGATTCCTCTTATTCATCTCATCAATACACTTAGGAAGAAAAATAATCACGCAAACACTAGGAATCATTTCCCTTAGCACATAAATAAATATCTGCAAGGTCAGATGTAACCACCTGAATTGACTACTCACTTTGCCTCCCTTCTAAAGAACCCAGAGAAACATCCTTCTGTAGCAACCACCTGAAATGAGTCAGTGCCCAGAAGTACTAATTTCGCTTCTTGATTACAAAGAATCCAAACAACTGGCTTAGTTAAAGACACCCAGATTACACCCTTTTAAATAGAAGGGGAAAAAATATTCTAACCTGAGAATGAGTGATCACTTCTGATTTGAAAGTCAGAAAGACACAATCTTGGAAAAACAGCTGTTACTGCTTAGTTTTGAATGTTGTCTTTATATACAGTTTTACTGAAAGTTCTCTCACATGCTATGTATACCAGGATATGGGCAAATTTGAGACTATTTACTACGTTGACCTTAGAGTGTGTTTGGTTTTGGTTTTTTGTTCACTAATGGCACTGTATGAAAATCAACAAAGTTTGAGATTCTTTACTAAATTAAGTCTAAGAAGTGTCTAAATACTCTCTTTTGACACCAGAGACTGGAAAAGATGAAGCTCAGCATCTTACATCCATCTGCAGCTGCATCTCAGTCTCCAGTCCTTTCCATGACAGACAGTGATGATAAGGTCTGTAGTCTAAAGCAGTAGCACTTTCAAGTTTTAGCAGCCAAATTGACACAGCTATGGTGGCAATGGAAGAATAAATATTTCTTTGCATAAGGGAAAAAAATAACAGCAAAATCTACTTGCATTAAGAAGAAGGAGTAAAGATAGACATTTGTTTTATATTGTGCCCCTCCCACACAGCACTAAGATTTTCTCAACATTGTAAAACCTACATATTCTCCTTTACTGTATCATTAATAGCTTAACGATTTGGCTGAAGCTCTGGGTGTGTGTATGAAGGACTGGGAGGGGAATAATCACAGAGCTGACAACTGATAAAGAACATTTCAGACAAAGAACAACAAAGCTATAAGCAATCATTTAAAAAGAAAGCCTTAAAACCACTCGATGGAAAAACATTGGGCAACCAGCCCTACTTATACATGATATAATGTCACACTTCGAAAACTTTATATGCAAGGCTCCATATCCTGATAATCAGAAATTTCATATTTACTTATTATTGGGTTTTTTGTTTTACTGTTGGGATGCATAAAACCAAAAACTCCACGCTTCATATTTGAGAGCAGAGAAAATACAAAATCTAGATGGGGACATGACTCAAAACTCTTTTATGTTTGTTTGCTTCCAGGGTTGTACAGTTCCTTTGATAGTTGCATGACAGCCCCTCCCCTGTATCTGGATAAGGGAATTACATAGAAGTTTCCATCTTCCTGATAACCAAATGAATAATCACTGTGATTGTTTATAGGTTACTAAGGCACCAGACACTGAATTCATAAATGCATACCCTTTACCCAAGATAATTCATTTTTTATGAGATGAACAGCTGAATACATGCAACTTTGTGCCTCTGAAACATTAGCAGGATTGTTTAAAGTGCTGTTTGCAGAGTTCTGTATGAAAATTATGGCCAAGTTCCTTATTTTTAGAATATTATAAACACATTCCTAAGGAATGCATTGAAGGATTTTTTTCCCCCTCTTAGAAAGACCTATGAATTCAGACCAACGGGTTTTGCAGCTGGAGAATCACCCATAACACTTACATATTTCACAGATGAGCAGATTTAAATTTACATCAAGTAAAGTAGGCAGTACATACAGGATTAAGTATGCACAAAGCCAGACTGGTTACATGCCTCTTGCAACAATGCCAAACTGGCCTGTTTTCTATATTTGCAGAAGCCTTCCAGGATGCTCTTGTCACTTCTCTTTCAGAAGGTTAAAAGAAACTCCATCATATGTTGAGTGTTCCAGTTCTATTACATGCTACTTAAAATACAGGATATTGCTTTTACTCACTCTTTATTCCCCCTTCGTATCACAATCCCCAGGCAAGCATCTGTTGAAATTTCAGTACAGCTCTTGCTTGATTTTAAAGCTGTGTGAATCAACAGCTATACAAATAAATGCTCTCTTATTTCCTGAGTCTCTTTCCTTGCTGTTCTATTCCAGCTGTGCTTACCTTCTACTCCCCCTCTTCCACATCTCGAAGGATTACAGAATGTTTTTTTAAGTCAAATACTTTTCATTCTTTTCCTCTATGTCCCATATATATCCACTCTCAGAACTCGGATGTTTTTCTGAGAAAGTCCTTGCCTGTCTCCACACTGATCTGAAGTGAGGCATCTCAGTGATGGTAACAAAATAAGTGAATACATCCAAATACTTAGGAGCAAGTAAATACAGTAAAGCTAACCAGAACAGTGCTTGAAGATGGAAGTTTCCATTAGGTTACTTCACCATTGCTGTTTAAGGTCAAAACACCAATCAGCTCCAGAGTACAGAGACATTCTTACTCCCCACCTGCCTATGTACAGGTTGCACTGGAACAAGCACAGTTGTTGCCCCAAATCCTACTCAAAATCCCTTCTGATGTGAGCTGCTCATCTGAAAAGGGAGACTTAGCTTAAACAATCTGTGAATGGTTCTAGGTACTTATAGTCAGTTATATGACAGTCCAAGGTAACAGCAAGAACAGATCATGTTGATGCACATGAATACTACAGCAGCTTCCAGGAACACACTTTGACTATGTTGCAGCACCAGTCATGTTGCACTTGCTGTGATCACACAGCATGTACTAAAGAGGCAGGCTGTGCTTACTTAATTAATAAATTTTTAAAACAGAAGTCTGCACCCCAAGGTTGCAAAAGTCTTGCTAATTGCCATGCATCCTGTTTATGTCTCTGTCCAAGGAAACAGCACATGTACCACGAAACAGCTGAAGCAGAAACACTACAAAACCAAACCCTAAATATGAATTGTTAGCTGCTTTCTGCATTGCCCATTGGTTTTATTCATATTAAGTAAATCACACCAATGGATAATCTGCTTCCCAATCTATCCCCATCAGTTTTTGAAACAAAAATCAGATACCCCCATACTTCTTACTTTCTGTCTGCCCCAAAACTGGAAGCAGAAGCACTGAAGAGGTATCTTATTTTGAGGAAAAAGGACATCTGATGTAATGATTAGTATATTTCTGGTTTTAATACTCATATAGCCTTAAAATTTTGCTAAATCATGATCTTCTGTTTACCTACACCATCTAGAAACTCTTCATTTACCCAAAACTGCATTCATTAAGCAAGGCTTTATCTTTTCCTCAACCACTACATTCCAGAAGTTTCTGAAATACCCAGTTATCTTGTGCTTGTTCACTAGTTATACAAAGAATAAGAACATTCACTTTGTTACTTAGGTTACATATTCTCTGTTCAGTAAATGACAAATTTACAATATTAGCTCACCAAGGAAAATTACTGTGATGTGACAAAAGGTAAGTTACATTTTCATGTTTTTGCAAATTCCTCTACAGCCCATGAAACTTACGTTACATTTAGGGATGTTTCATATAATAGTATTAAAATAGGGAAAATACGCCAAGACATAGACATGTGTGTTCTTAAATTCAGGACACTAAATAAGAAGCATCGTTTAAGCTCCTCGAAACATAGAATTTAGGTGCCTATCTCAAAAAATAGATGACAGGCATCATACAAAATCATATCTAATCAATGAGATCCGTAAACAGAACACTAATGTTTACATACTATGAAAATAAGATACAACAAATACAGCAGTAACCACAGAAGTCAGTGGAATTCTTTCTGTGATTTTCATGCAGTGCTGTTTTTAATGAAGGTGTCGCTTAATTAGCACACATAAAAAATGAAGCAATTAGTGCTGAAAAGGCTGAGAAACAGTAGCATCAGCCACGTGCAGCAGGTGAACCACATTTGTTACGACACAACTTCTGCTATGCTGATGGGAGTGGGCTGGCAGCAGTAGATCAGCAGAGAAAATAGGCACTGTCCTAGATTCAATGCACAGAAGAGCCGCATGTTCACTGCACGCATATTCTTTGATCCAGGTCTGACACAAGTTTCTGCTTAATGCTCTCCATCACATAAGCAGTAAATTCCCCTTCCGGCTTTTTTACAACCTACTTTTTTTCTGGGAAAAACAATTTACACTATTCCTCTGTATTTCTGCTTAGGAAGCAAAAAGAGTTTCACCTCTTGGTTGCGATACTTTAAAAACACAAGAAAATTGAAAATTTTGATGATATATAGAGTCAAAGTATCCATCAGAGTTTAAGACTAAACACTGCTCAAAGCCACAAAGACAGGAAAATAACACAAATTTCTAGAGCATTATTGCATTCTCCTCTTGTCCTTATGTCCAAAAGATAAAGAAAAATCTGCCTATACATATCTTCATATTCTGCCCTCAAATGCATAGCTACAGCTTCCAATGACACTTCCAAATTTAGCTATGACAGGGAAGAAAGGGACTGATGGATAAAAATAAGCCCAGTCCCAAACAGGGACAATGCAATTGTCTTGTAGCCCTTTATTATGCAAGACAAGGCAGGCTTCAGGATATGCAGATTTTGCATACAATCCGATGGGCACAATACTCCTTTGTACTTCATGGTGAAGTAAACAGCCTCACGCTACTGTCATTCATTGTCCATCATTAACAGGAGTAAGGGAAAATCAGGATAGTTTCAAACTCTCTGCCTAAAGTGCTAACAACTCAGAGAGATTTAGCAGTAGGCTTTTAGCCTGTAAAGAGTGAAGAAACAAACCAACCAGTCTCTACTTGAGACTTCAGTTCTCATATGCTACTTTCAAGGTCTCATAGCCTAAATACAAATATAAAACCCCACCCTGACACACTGCAGCACAAGTTCACTCCCCTTTCAGTTTTTGAGATCAACTTCTAACTGTGTACCACCTGCCAATCTTTCACAAAAGACAGGGAGACTACAGTAATGCCTGCAGCAATTCTGTTGCGACAAAACTGCCCAGCTCCATCATTTTGTTTTAATCTTTTACACTGGTTCTTTTTTATTTCATGCATGTAGAGCAATAAAGTCAAACTAGAAAATTAATGCACTGATAAGAATTTAATGAAATACAGTGTATTTTTCTGTTAAACTTGGACTACAGTGAAAAACGCTAAGCTATCAGCTACTAACATAACCAATAAAGAATCAGTTCTGATCCAACATCAAGCTCCGTAACAAGTTCTTGGGAGGATCAGCAATATCAAGAGCATCCATGCAGTTCACTAGCTGATTCTGCAATTAAAACATCTCTTAATGGTACTGAGCCCCACAGGGATGCAGAAAAGTAACAACTAGTCAGTAAACCCTCACTGAGTCACATTAGGGCAGCTCAAAATCACCTCCTTCTAATGAAAGAGTTGAAAGAGGAGATTACAACCAAATGTCACACCTTGGTATATTTATAGTTTTCTGGCATTCCCTTTGACACAGCAAGGACCCTGCTCTCCTCCCTCACCAGTAAGCAGGCAGAGACTGGAAGAGTCTGTCTTCCTCTGGCACTCGTCTTGCCCAAACAGAAGGGCAGACTGCCAGATCAACCTGAGCGCTCCAGCAAAAACTGGACAAACCCACAGATTACGCCTGCAGTTCATTGCCATCAGTAACACGAATATATTTTAAATACCAAAAGCATTTTCCATATTCCCATACTCTTAATATTCAGCATTTAAAGACAGTGTAGAACTCCAGATTCCCAAACGAGACCTGCTGTTAACCGTGATTCTTGGCGAAGCTCTATTTTCTGATCTTAAATTGTAAAGTGCAAGACAAAAAACTGAGCAGTTCCCTAATTTCTCTCCATTATCCTTATTTCCAAGAATCATGCAACGATTATCTAACATTTGCAAAACCTGTTCTTCTCAAAGTCCTTAAAGAAATTCCATTAACACAGAATCAACTGACCATAGGTGCATCAGCAGAGATACCTGGTCACTCCTTTTAGGAGATGCTTATCTTTCAATTAAATTTTGCAGTAGGAGAAAACTATTACAGCCTGAGTAGTCAAGAGTCCTGTGTGTAGTGCAAGCTACTCTGTAACTAATTCAAATACATAAAGCAATACATTACATAGACAATAAAAATCTACAGGCAATACATTGCCATCTTTTTTAGCAACATGAGGAAATAACAGTTTATGAACAGCAATTTTTTGTAGCTGCTTCTATATACTATGACCATAGAATCTGTAGGGCTTTTTTTTTAATTACAGCAGGATGGTAAAACACAAGTAGATTGCACAATTACTGTGTATTTTTTAATTACTATGACACTGACTAATTAGATCCCATGTAGCTCTCAAGGTTTTATATATGCTTTCTGTAAAATGTGTATAAGTACTGAATTTCAGAAAACTACCCAGAACACACAATCCTTAAATTATATACCATCTTTTTGGTCTCAACAAAAAAGGACCCATCTCTTAAAAACCTTTGTGCAACATTCTGGAATGTTAAAATGAGCCCAATAATGCATTTATTACCTTTCAAATCCTCTCGTTAACATTCGTTGATATAAAATCCACTGGCCTTTATTTGTATTATAGGGGAAATACAGCTCGCGTTAAGTAAAAGATTCCACAGGGAAAAAAAATGGTCACATAAGAAAGTCACTACAAACTGTCCTAGCCAAATCATTCACACCTCTTTCTTGTTATTATGCTACTCAGCACAGTAAAGTGAGTAAGCCATGAGTCAGTACCTATCCTCAAAAACAAACTCACATTACTCTTAGGGCAATGGGTCCATATGCTCAGGCCATTTTGAGGGTTTCTGCAATCAGGTACAAACAGACAGAGACTGGCAAAGTCTACTCTTAAAGGGCTACAACTAAACAGCTCTGCACAAAATGAAATATTACTATTTAAAAGTGGCCTGAATTTAGTTTGCATGAAGGCTTTTCTAATCCATTCTGTAAGTAACAATTATGAGGATCTCAAGGACTCTCTCAGAGCAGTGTATGAAAAGCTGAGAGTATACTACATTCCTGAACAGGAAATCTTTGACATGGAATATTTATATTTACCATTTTACTTCACATTTATTTTTATTGCTTTAAAATGTTTGTCTTTCTGAGTCATTTTTACAGTTACTTTTGCTTCTGAATACCACTAAGAAACTATTTCAAATAAATTTTTTATTCGCTGTTTTGCTTCCTATTGTCATATGCTATTCAGACATTGAGTCTGGTAAGCTCAGCCAACTTCTTGTTTGATTTTGGCTTATTGAAGTGTAAGAGTGATGAATTTGTGGAGCCTGTCCAGCTTCCCTTTTTAGTCTCCATCCTTAAGACAAATTAAACATCATCTATTGCTCTGAAGCAGCTCTAAGAGAACAAGTTCTTCACCAAAACAGCTGTTAAGACTTCTTTTGTGTGCACGCTACTTGCTTCTGCAAAAACAAAATGCTTTCTGAACCCTTTTAGACACACAACCTTCAAATCACTTTCACTTCAGAACAATCTCAATTCTTTATTCTGTATTTCTTATTAGTATATCACCCATCACCAAATCAGCCAACACAGCAAAACACCTAAGTCCCAGGCAAGCCAGCTCCCACACACATTATAGCTCAAATCCTGCACACTGTTAACCCTATATGAAACATAAAATCCCCTTGAGGTGAAGAACAAAATCCTGTCTAACGCAAGAGTCTGTTCTTGAGCGCAGTTTCCTACACCTTAATACATAAATATTAAATAATCAGGTCTTAAAGGTACCTCAGTCACAAATCACTTCCAATCCCCGTGCTGTTCTTCTACTACTGTCCTCTTTTACACGCAGTTTTGCCATCCCCAGCTCCAAGTCTCAGGCTCAAAGCTCCCAGCTGATTTGCTTAGCTTCCAAGGCCTCAAAGATGACTGGGCTTTGGACTCCCAAAACAACTAATATCAGCTTCTGTAGATGGTACTCCTTATTTGTATAGAATTTAACTTTGATTCTTAAAACTTACATTTTTCTTTCGTTCAGGTTCCTTTACTCCCTGTTCAGGCTGTGAGCCTTCATCAGGCGGCACTGTTAGGCGTAACCTACAGACATTCATCTGAAAGAAAAAAAAAGAAAGTTTGCTCTTAGATTTAAGTGTTATAAAAAAAAATATTTTAATAATTTCCTTTACAGAATGAACTCCACTAACATTCAAGTTTTAATTTACTATTTTCAACCTTCTGCCAAAATCTTCTGCCAAAAGATTATTTTTTAAAGGTCAGAAGGTTTTTAGCTAGCAAGAAATAATTCAAGGGCATCCCCATAATTACATACCTGAAATAGCAAAAATCCATTTCAATCAACAACATGTTCTTATGTACGCATAAATGACATTGAGAGCTGAGATAACAGAACAATGAACATCATTTTCTAGTGTCTCAGTTTTGTTTGCAGAATTGCTATGCTTTTAATCTTCAAAAGGAATTATTTAGAAACACAAAGTGTATTCTGGAGCAAATGCCTCTTTTCTGCTCAGTACACACCCACGTACTAGATCCAAGGATACCTCAGTACCGCAACTGCACTGAATGTGAATAGGGATATTATTGAAATCTGATACATACAAACTGTTTGTAAAAAACTAAGTTTCAAAATGCTTCAGGTAAAATTTAAGAGTTATTGCTTCCTATTTTATTTCAGAAAAGCTATTCTCTTGCTGAGGAAACAGGCCAATAGGGTTGGAATCTTTCTACCCCTGATTGCAGTTTGCCTTGCTTTTGCCTGAGAGAGATCTGATGTAATGATATTTTTAAAGCAACGTACTTCATACAAGAAAATCGGTTAAAACTTAACTTTCAGTTTTAGTCTTATTCATGAAACATTTTTGTGGAAAAAAATATAAGTCTTGAACATAGCATAGCAAATACTGAAATAAGAAATTTGTCTGTCCAGATTTGAAGCTGGACAATATCTTCCCTTGAAATCCCAGCTGTCTGTTGTCAACAAACAGGGCTTTCAAAGCTCTTCCTTGAAACGTCTAAACTATCTCTTTCATGATTACTGTGGGCCATCACCACTGTTCTATAGCCCAGCATCGCATCTGATCTAGATCCCTCTGGTTTCTCCTAACTCCTTACCTCCAGTCACGCTGACTGTGTACCTCCTCTCTGGAATATACCCTTCCACTGCACTTGCCCAAGCTCACAGCTCATGTCTCAGTCATTAGGACACTTCCTTTTGCCTTGAAAATGGCAATCACGTTTTGCTCACAGGCATTCAGTGCACAGCAGCAAAGTCCTTTTCATAAACCCTAACTTTTACCAATTTATAATTCACTTCTTTCAACTATCTTCCATATCAATTATGCTAACATGACTTCATTTACAAGGCTCTATACAGCACAACCTCCTCAGTGCACCACTATTCAGCACCATGACAAAGATTCCCATTTTCTCTGTTTCCAAAGAATGGACCATTTTTTAACTTCTGGAACAGTCTTTAAATTCTTCTTCTTCCTAAGCAAAGGCAGTTAGAAGAACTCTGCATATATCTGCCTCAATGTCACCTCCTTTCTTCTAGGCTTTCTTTAAAGCTGATGAGACAAGGAATCAACAGTGCTCAGCCTACTCTTATGCTGTCAACCCTGTTAAAAACGCTACATTGTACTGCCTTCTATCTTCCTCTCTCAGTCTGGTCCTTTAGGTCTGCAAGCCCTTCTACCAAAAAGGAGCAGTGTCTTGAGACAAAGTTCCTATAAAATATGTGAGCTGTGTCTGCATTATAAAGAAAAAAAAAGTCTATAACAAGATCAAGGTGAATTATAGCCTACTCTTTAGACATATCTGTGGATGCTACTTTTTCTGCAGCGGGTTCCTCACCATTAATTCATCACTCAGTCGTATGCTAGCAAATCTAGAACAACAAGCCACAGAGAAAGTGACAAAAACCCCACAAAACTTAGTATAAAATCACATTATCCTTTCACATTAGCGAAATAATTCTGAAACAATGAAATTAATTTAAAAATGATGAAAACTTGCACATTGGCTTTTGACACTGATTGACTGCTATGTCTGTGCTTCTGAGAACACCAGACTCTCCCCAAACACTGCAGAAGTTGGAGCTGCTTCCTGCTTACAAGTCAATTATCAAGATATGTTAATAACAAACTCCTCAACTTAGGATCTCATAATTAATACCACCTTTCCTCACCTATTTAATTTTGCTTTCCCCCCTTAGCTTAGCATTAGCTTAGCAAGGCTCTTTCCACTTAAAACATGCCTGTTTACAACAAGAAGGGAAACAGAATCTGGCATTGCTCCATGTAGGCAAACAAAGAAAGACCAGACCCATAAATAGGAAACAGAACTGAATTTCTGCTGTGCTGTGCAGGAAGCGACAGATGAAGCCAACTTTTTCTTACAGTGATATCAAATGAAGGAAAACTGGACTAAAAGGAGTAAAAGAATTGTCAGGAGAAAACATGAAAAATACCTCAAATAAACAGAAATAGATAATGACTGGCAACTCAAAGTCAGCAGAAATGGAGCTGTGCTTGATTCTCTGGAGCTGGCAAATAGCTTTCCTGTTAGTCAGTATGGGACTAATTATAGCCAACATATTTATAGATTCATAGCACAGTGACTGTAAATAAGTAATTATCCCTGTACCTGTATATCACTTAGTGAATCATGACCACCTGTCACATTACAGAAACTGATGTGTTTCAGGGTTACTATGAAGGAAATCACTGAAGCTCAGTGCAGATGTCAAATCATAGCAACTAGGCTGGAATTATACATTACTAACAGTAGTTTGTTGAGACTAAAACCACTGTAAAATCAAAGGGTTGTTATCTTCTAAATTTTTTTACTGACTTTTTTTTTTTTCCAATTGCCTTCTCTGTTACTCCCCTGAATCACTTCCCTCCCCCTTCACTTCCACAATAGCTCCTTACTTTTAAAACACCTCAAATCAGTATGATTTTTTTGGCAGTATTTCTGACACAAAATAAAGTTTGAATGCTTTACTTCGTGGCCTGTTACACGCAAATACCAAACAGAGGGAGGCATTAGCAATCATCTACGCATTCCAGCCTTGAAGTCATGCCCAGTAAGGTTTACACAGCAGTGGCAAAGTACCACCCAAGTCCCCTCTAAGACAAATTTATACAGGCTGTATTCTTGCTGTTTATAACAATAGGACTCCCTCAGCATCCCTGGGGAAATAGCAGCAAATGTATGAAGAAGTCATTCTCTCCTGCTCCTCCTGGGCCACAGATGACGCACTCTACCTCAGGACAGAATTACACACCAAGCAGTTAAAATTCAAGAACACTATAAAGACTGGAAAGGAAAAACAACGGGCACCATCTTCTCATCTAACCTCCAGAAGCAATTACCAATATTGTACCTGTACTGTTCTTCCTGTTGTTCCTGAAGGAACAACACATTGTACCATTTGTTGGCAAGTTTACTTGACCAAATGAATGAGCAGGCAAGCGCTCCTGCAATAGCAAAACACTTCTGCGGTGATGCCTTAAAATGGAAATGAAATCATAACAGGAAGAGCCTCAACTCAATGCCGAACAGTGGCAGAATAATGTGCAACTGAGGATGAAGGAATAATTTCCAGAAACAAATCGGGTTCTGCAGAGAGAAACTGGGGAGGAGAATGAAAAATTACTCCCCTAGTAGGGAAAAGGCTGTGATTCAATTTCTTTCAACTGCTGACTGACAGTAAGAATAAGAAAGAAAAAACAGGTTTCCACCCTAACTTTATGCCATCGACATAAAAACTTTGTGAGCATAACTTTTTAAAAGAAATACAGGGTAGAAGTACCAGGTATCAGGTTTTCTAGACTATTGGATTTTAGTTTGATGTGAAGCCCCTGTAGCTCTGGCAAGCCAACAACGTAAGTAATCTTAATTGTGCCAACATTTTATGTTCACTCCTGGCTTTTTGACACCTACAACCCACAAGCAGTATTTCCAGAGCTCATCTGACACCATTTGTGGAGCAAATACGCAGGCAGGAAAACAAAGACTGACAGGTTCATCCCAGCATAACACCAGTCAGCAAAAGTATGCTGAGTGCAATGGAAATTAACAGGTGAAGATATGCTCTTTTAGCAATTTCTAAGAGGACAGTGGGACAGAGTAACAGCTACTGCAATATGGCTGTTAGGAAAAAAGTCAATCTAGGCTAGTTAAAAATGTTCAGAATTCATGTCCCAGATCCACAATCTACATTCACATTTACCATCCTACTCAAAACACTAGTGTGCAACTTAAAAGAAAAATAGATGACAGCTTCAGTTGGCGTAATGTTCTTTAGCCTCTTCTTCCCTCCTTCTATGTAACAAAGCACCCAGAAAGGCATTGATCATAGTTAACAATCTGCTGAAATAATTACAGAACTACCTTTAAAATAATGAGCAACTAGCAACCAAAATAACTAGTACAGCAATAGAAAAATACAAACTTTTCTACTAAGAACCAGCCCCACTCTAAGATTTTTACAGCACCCTCACAGGGAAGGTGTGGTTCAATATTGATCTAGCTTCAAATCAGCTTTAGAGTTATCAACACCAGAATTTAATATTTTTAATCTTTCTGATGTCTGATAACATAATGACTTGGGGATAACAGTTTGCTAACTATCTGCTAACCTACCAGCTCAATGGCCAAAAATCATTCCCTTTGCCTAAGGCCAAACGTTAGTTTTAGACTTTTGAAGGTGAAAGCAGAAAAGGAGTGTTTAATTTCAGTCAGTCCTGAAAAAAACAAAGAAGCAAGCACTTTCTTTGGTCATTTATCTGTTGATTAGGCTGCTACACTTATGAAGTTGCTGCTGTCAGTGATTTTACACACTCAATTAAAGGGCACTTTTCCAGCGACCATAGGCACACAGGAATGTGACACACATCTTTGATTTACTCTGCAGTTTTTCTGTCTTCCTCCCCCCTTTTGACAACTCATGGTAACGGAGTCACATTTCACAAAACAAACAAAAAAAAACCCCAGCAACTTCCCAGTGTTTTATTTTCAAATTAGGTTTTTACCAGTTTCCTTACGAGAATGTATAAAATACAGTTCAAATCACATTGTCCCCAGAAAATATGTCATCGGGATGAAAGTAAGAAAATGATCACTTATACACAAGTTCTCTTAGACTTAAGAAACACTAAAACCGGAAAGCTTAATGAAACATGGAAGATGTAGGGAACATAACTGTAATTTCCACATCACCTTAATTTTTCCACACACCCGAGCACTTTCATTTTTATGAAAACTATGCTTTTTTTTCTATGGAAGAGCCCAATCATCATATTATCATGTAAAACACACGAACATGATAATCTTCATTGTTTCAATTAGAAGCTCATATTTTTGGAGTGTAAAAACAATCACCAAGTAATTTAAGAAGAGCTGTGATCACGAAACTGTATTTCTTTGTAAGGACAAGCCCATCACTTATTTTGATTTAGTTCTTCACACGTGGAAAGTCCACTCAAAACGAATGATAGAACTATGGTTACAGCAGCAAACAAGGGTATCGAAAGCACGGGGGCTGCAAACACCTTCTTGACGTATCTGCCAGAGCTTTAACAACTTTTTAGAAGCATTTCCCAACGGATTAATACATCGTTATTATACATCTCACTTATGAAATTGCAAAGAAATACATCAGTAAATCATATTTGAAGAACTGATGATAAATTACTGTTGCCAACTAAATCATTTCGGTGAGCTTCCCCGTGATAGACAGAGCCTGGAGAGGGAAGTTCTCGCTTGTGAATATCAAGGTTCATTTCAAGGGGGTGTGGGGGAGCCTGCAACAGAAGCACAGCTTCCTCGCAGGCGGCCGAACAGCATCCAGGGGCTGCACTAACACAAGCCTCGCAGGACGCCCCAAACGCTCCTCATTTCCCAGCACCCACTACGAACGCGCAAAAAGATGTTCCCGCATCCCGCAAGCTTCACGTGAAAACACCGAAAACAAGCGAGGGAAAAAAAAAAAAGCGCTCCGCAGGTAAAGTGTAAGGGGGAAGGGGTTGGGGGTGTCCAGCCGCCGCTTCGCCCCACGCGGCCCCCCCGCTCCCCCCACTGCCCCCGCGCACCTTCCGCCGGGCGCGGCCGCCCTCGGGCCTCCGCGGGGTGGTGGCGGTGAGCGTGAGCCCCGAGCTGTAGCGCAGCATCGCCGCGGGCCGCCGCCTTCTGCGGCTCCCCTGGCCGGCGCCGCTCCGCCCCCGCGCACATGGCCGCGGGCGGCCGCGGGGGCCGGGCTGCCCGGCGGGGGCGGGCCGGGAGCGCCCTCCGCGGGGAACGAGCCGCGCTTCCCGCTGCGCGCGACTTGCGTCCCCGCCCCGGCTCGTGCGCCCCCGGCGTTGCCCCGCGTCCTTGCGCGGGCGGGACGGGGCAAAGTCGCCGCGGGACGGCACCAGCAGGACGTTCGTCCTTGGGGGCTGCGGTGCCGGCGCAGGGCGGCGTTCCCTCCGCGCCCGGGAACAGGGGGTGCAGGGGGGCTTTGAGAGGAGACCCAGGAGGGCCGCGTGTCCCTCAGCCCTGCGGGGCAGCGCGAAACGCGTGAGGGCGTGCAGGGAGCCACCGGAGGCCGCTCAACCCCGCACGGGCGAGCGCTCTAAACCGACACGGCTACTTGGAAGCTGGACACTGTCCTCCCCTCCTGCCCACCGCTGCAATTCCTGAGGCCAGTCACGGTGTTAGCCGTGCTCTGGGAATGGGTGCCAGACAGCCTTGGGTGAGAGGCACAAAGCCAGTGCAGCTCAATGCATGAGTGGCAGCCTAAGCCGTAGTCGCAAAGGTCCAACACGGAGGTGAGTCCAGTGCACTGGAGGGGGCTGGCCCGAAGCCAGATTGCAGGTGTGGACTTCAGCATTTCAGATGCTCGGCTCTTCCGGCACCTGGGCTAAGGGAGCGCAGTAACCCTACGCCTTCATCTGCAGCCCTGCGCTGCTGTCCTGAGCAGTGCATTCCTCGGTAATCAAAGCGCTTACAACCAACGGAGATGCTTTTGTTTGGAAGAAATTGAAATAGATTATCGTCTGTCTCCATATAATTACCCTGAAATAACTAAGACCATAAGTTACGACTATGCAATGTCCTTGCCCGTTAGGATGTTTAACGATCATGCTGGTTCCTGAGTTGGAGAGAGCTGAAGAGAGGGAAGTAATTTGCATTGGAAAAATGGAAACTGTACTGAACTAGCAGTGCCTCACGCTCTGCATACAGTGCCTCCCTTCTCTTCTGACTCTCAGTTCCTTGTCCCCAGGGCAAGATACTAAGCTATCAGCACGACAACTTCTGAGGAAGAAAGCATTGTTCAGGCCCAGAGGAATGAATGGTCTGCACTTAGTATTCACCATCTTTTCTGTTGTTTTCCCACCTACTATTCTCTTCCTCACCTGAAGTAATATAGTCCAAGGCTAGAACAACCACTTGTATTTGGATTTCTCTCAACTCAAGATTGGTTGCATGTTAACTGATTTTTTTTCCGATGGTGTCTTGTTATTTCCACATTAATCATCCACTGTCTTAACTCCTGGTTCTAATACTGCTTTCAGAGTGGGTTTGCAAGTGGAGAATAGGTTTATCTTCACAACTATGTTGCCTACCCACTGGGCTGTTCCTTAGCAGTGGTCATTATTTGTTCCTGGTCACGCTGGTGAGCAGAAATATCTCAATTTAAATTCTAGTACACAGCCAGCTGGTAGGCTTTGTGGTTTCAGCTCACAAGAATTTCATATACCTGTGAGATTCTCCTAGTGAGTGAGAAGTTGTGCCTTCTGGACTTCATTTCCCTCTAAGAAAAAGTAAATAGACAACTGTGTAGTCACTGCAAAGCACAAACAGAACTGCTTTCCTAAGAACAGGCACAGAGACTAAACTTGTGTCACACTATGGGAAAAGACCTCCCTTTCCATACACTCAAGCAATGAGAGAGAATAATCACATCTCTGGGAGAATTTGCAAGGTCTGCATCAACTTTAAGAATTTTGATAATTTTGATAGAAATGTTATTGGTGCAGATGAGGAAAAGACTCGTTACAGATAATACAATACAAAGACAGAAGTGCTGCAAAAAAAGCTCTAAGTTATATAAGTTTTTTGGATGAAGACAGGATAAGCAGATTTGGGATCTTCAGCTTGGACAAAAGACAATGGTGTGGAACCACAGAATCATTTAGGTTGGAAGAGACCCTTACAATCATCGAGTCCATCCAGAAATCTAACTCTGCTAAATCCACTACCAAACTATATCCCTAAGGAGCACATCTACACTTCTTTCAAATACCCCCAGGGATCATGACTGGGCAACAGAGGAACAGAAGATAATGACTTGTATGCAGAAACGAAGGGGGATGACTATTCATTATTTCCTACCCTTGAGAACAATGGATTTGAAGTAAACCGGGCACCACATTTATGTGCAAAATTAAATTACAGCAGAGGATGGATACTCTGATTATGAAAAGTATAAATGCTGTCAAAAAGCAGCTGGATAAACTCATGGAAGACAAGCTATGAGAGCTATAATACATGAAGATATGTCTACACCTACTGACTCGGGAGGTCCTTGAATTGTGGGTTTGCTTTCTTGATAGCTCTCCTGTGACAGGACCTCTTTTCAGCCTTGACATGATAGACTCCCCAGCAAATAGTGGTAAAGGTGACATGCCTCTAGCAAGCAGTTCTTCTCTGCTCTGAAAGGAGATATTGTGCCTGGCATCTGTCCTTACCTAGGGCAAGCTCTGTGTGTATTTCTGGCTGCAGCTCATTATTCCAATTTGTCATTCTGTCTCACCACCAATGGAAACTTAAGCCAAGAAGTGACAATCCAGAGTCACCTCCTCCTTCAGTACCTGAGAGATCAGAGAGAAAAGTCTGCTTAGTTTCAAGCATGTCTCGGTTTGCTAGAACCTTACCTCCCTGGTTCTGATAAAGTATATTTGCCATAGTTTACAGCTCTTTTTCCCTACAAGGATCATAGTACACTGTTGTGAGCATTTCATGCTGTCTGTGGCTTGGACATAGCACAAGGTTATAGAAACAGGATGGGGGAGTGGAAAGTAAATCACTACTTGGGGATTAGTTTGACTAAACCAAGAGTATTCCACTCATTTTTACAGTTGGGCAGACTACACAAATGTATACGTCATACAGACTGCTCATAGAGAATATACAATATGTTGGCAGAACGTGATCTGACCAGGATGATGAGCTCTCAGTTCAAAAACTACCAGCGCTTTATGAATGCAATGAACTAAAGGCACAGCAGATTAATTACAAGATGACACTATAGTATGAATATATGAACCAATAGTTATTGTGAAACAGCTAATATAATTACACAGAAACTACAAGAAATTTGAAGTGTAGACAACTTCTTCATTTTTTTTGCACACTACCTTGTTCCCTATCACCACCATTACCAAAATGTTTTTTTCCTGGGAGGCCCAAAGATCATTACTCTGTGGGAAAAATGAAACAGGATGTCACAAGTGGGCAATACAACATGAAGAAGGAAGTAGGTCTGCCCTTGCAAAATAGCAGATCATGAAAGAATTCCTACAGGAGTGGGCATGATAAAAGGCTGATTTTTTTCATCAAAAACTCCTCTCCATCTTCAGGCTAACTGCTAACAGAGTCCAGAGGAAGATAACACTTCATCAACTGGAATATTAAACCTGTGGGATTTGGGAATAATTGCAGAGTTACAAATTGAACAAGAACTCACACCTATGGTCATTAACGTTATAAAGTCCCATTATTTTGTATTGCTACAAAAATGAGGTGTTATAATTAACTTCTAATAGCCTTCACTTTCCAGGGGGATTAAAATCTATTCTACCTTCATCATCCCTAAGGCATGAAACCCATTTATAGCACAGATTATAAAATGGACAGATGCATGTGAAATATTTCAGAACCAGACAAAGAAGATCTGTGGGATTGATTACCTATTTTTCCTCAGAGCTGTTTCTTTTTTCTAATGGCTTTCACCCTTGTAATTCTATAAACACTTAGCTCAGCTTCATGCTCTCAAGCTCTCTTTTTGGGGCATTATGGCTGGCAGGAAAGTTTTGGCCTGCTAATGGTCATGTAACAGCTTGTTAGGGGATGCATATCAGAAACTGAGCCCCCAAGTTCAGTAGTCATAAGTCCCCTTATATGCTATAGACAAACCCATATATAATATTGTACAGTTCTCTTGAGCAGTATTTTATTTCACTGGCAAATAAAATCTTTGCCGCATTTGGAGCTACTGTGGTTTATAGTTACTCTTTTGAAGCCACATAATATGTACAGCTATCTAAATGTCCAGCCTGGTTTAGCCACAAGCACTATAGCACTTCTCAAACCTGTTGACATAACTGCTTGCTGTCACTTAACACTCTTGGTACATGGCTTAGAACAGGATTAGAACAGAAACTCAGAGTATCCCCTGCTGATCTCACATACACGTATCTATAATTAGGAATTCTCACACCAGGAGTTTGAAATACAGAATATACATTTTATTTTGCAAAGCCCTCACTACCCATTTTATGTGATTGTTTCAGATATGGTTGAATTTAATAAAAAAAGAAAATCCTGTAGTTACCTGCAATATGGCTTGATTCCATCTTTACTGGTAATGTAGAGTGACAGACTGTAATTGCAATAAACGTTTATTTTAATGTTTTCTGCTTTTAATTGCTGTCCTACTTCTAACTTGAGGATCTCAAAGTGCTTTTTAAAAATATATTGATAAAGTAACAAAGTGCTAGATAGCTCAATAAATAATATAATGAAATGTGGACTATCATTTCCTTTAGAAGAGACAGAAAGGACAAAAGAGAATGGGTTAGTCACTCAAAGCCATATCTAGGCAAGAACATAGAGCAAGTCTATCCAAGCAACAGGATTCTGTCATGTACCTTTATGCACATATTTATTTCACAGTATCACAGTATTACAAGGTTGGAAAGGACCTCTGAGATCATCAAGTCCAACCTATAACCCTACACTAACACCAACCCATCATCTAAACCATGGCACTCAGTGCCTCATCCAGTCTCCCCTTAAACACCTCCAGGGTCGGCCACTCCACCACCTCCCTGGGCAGCCCATTCCAATGGCCAATAACCCTTTCAGTGAAGAACTTTTTCCTCACATCAAGCCTAAACTTTCCCTGACGAAGCTTAAGTCCATGCCCTCTAGTTCTGCCACTGGCCACCTGAGAGAAGAGACCAATCCCTGCCCGACTATAACCTCCTTTTAGGTAGTTGTAGAGAGCAATGAGGTCTCCCCTGAGCCTCCTCTTCTTCAGACTAAACCGCCCAGCTCCCTCAGTCGCTCCTCATAGGGCTTGTGCTCCAGCCCCCTCACCATCTTTGTTGCCCTCCTCTGAACACATTCCAGCATCCTGACATCTTTCCCAAACTGAGGGGCCCAGAACTGGACACAGTATTCAAGATGAGGCCTGACCAGTGCCGAGTACAGGGGGACGATAACTCCTCTGGTCCTGCTCACTACACTATTCCTGATGCAGGCCAGGATGCCATTGGCCTTCTTGGCCACCTGGGCACACTGCTGGCTCACGTTGAGCTTCCTGTCAACCAGCACTCCCAGGTCCTTTTCTGCCTGACTACTCTCCAGCCACTCTGTCCCCACACAGCTTGTGCACCTAGCAGTTAGAAAAATGAGGATTATACCTGGTAGCTATGATTTGCAGATGCAGACTTCAAAAAAAATTCATAGTGAAATAAAAATTGCTGCTAAGATTTTAAAGAAGGCTGCAAAGCCCTAGAAAGACATGTTTTTCAGGAAAAATATATATATTTTTAGCTTTATTTGGGAGAGCTTTTGATTGAACATGTCTATAATACTTACACAGCTATAGTCATGGATTTTATTTTATTAAATAAAAAACAAAATATTAGACTTTACCACAATCAACTAAGAAATATGAAATATATCTAAATGAATATAGGACTATTTAATTTATCATGAATATGTGGCCATACATGAAGGAAAAAACAAGTCATTTTTCTGTCACAAATTCTTAGGGATTTAGATGATAGCATCACTTCAGACTTTGTTGAAGCATATAGGGCATCAATCCAGTTCGGATTCAGCACATAAAGTACCACCCCTTGATTCATCTCACTATTTCCTCTTTCATGTAGGTCTCCTATTCAGTTAACAACAGGGGCACAGCCCATAGCAATGTGGCCCAAGACACACGTGCAATGCTAGAAGCCTGTCATTCATTCTTCAGCAGCACCTTTTGGGTTAGTCAGTCCATGCAAGCAGGACAGTTCAGCATGAATGTCATGTAAAAATAATGCAGTGCAGGAGCAGCTGCGTCGTCCACACAGGGGTGTGACTTGGCCAGGTCACCTAATTGAACTGGTTAAGGTAGGTAGGAGAGTAGAAAACAGGCACGCCCCATCATTAGCACCAGAGTTATATTGTTAGGTAGCTGCACTTAAAATCATATTCCACACCCTGGAGATAATACCAAAGCACAGATCTATTCCAAAAGTCTGATTTCAGTATTATCATTGTGGCAGGAAGTAAGGAAATTTTAGAGGAAATTTTGTGGAGTGAAATCTACTGTAAGTGTAAGGAATGCACATATTTCAGGGAGTGGAAGCATTAAGGACAAGAAATCACTACATATATTTGACTTCTTTTAGCTTCTAAAGGGGAAGATGAAATATCTTTCACCTTTATTTCTCCACAGGAAAGGAAACATAGAAGTGGGGGAAAACTATATTCTTCTTCAGCTCTATTTTATGACAGAAGGCTAGAGTAGCAAGTGGTGGACTTCAGCTCTGCTTTAGGGCAGATGGTAATGGAACATTTTTCTAACCTACAAAGCAACGAGGCATTTATCTGGAACATCTACACAGATACTACAGAAAGTCTTGGTTGTCTGGTTTCCATGTTTCCCACCTCAAAATGCTACAACATAGGAATTTAGCAGTTCTTAATGACTCTCCCAGGCTATTGCCTGTTTGCACACATAGGTGGGACAGGGAACTGTGCATAAAAGTTGTGAAGTACAAGTGGAAGCTCTGGTTGTATTACTTATTTTCTTTATACATACTAAAGAGAAGTTTATTAGAATATTTAAAGAAAAATATAAAATATCAGGTCATACTGACTTGATAGCAGGGGACTTTTTCATCAGGAAAACTTTGATCTCTCCAGCTCCGAAAAACATTGTAGTAGACTTATCTGTATCTACAGTACAGTGAAGTTTTTTTATCCTGTCTCAAGGAATTGTCTCATTTCCTCTGTAGATAACTCATTATAATACTAGAAAAAGTAGTAAACTTATAATCAATATAGAAGATATTGTTCAGCCTAACTGAAGTAATGTTATTAGGAGGGAGTGTAGGGAGGACTAAACAGTTAAGGGTATTTAGTAATAACTTAACCACAATGACTAAATGTTACTTGGGAAACACCCCTCTAACAATAGATCCAGTCCTTGGAAGGAAATGGATTCACACACCTTACCACTGATATATTTGGTCATAGACTGTATCTGTGAATCCGGATGGCCACTCCTCAGATTTCGAGTGTGTCATCATTCAGGACACTTCATCCCAGAAGGAGGAATATGGTTTCCTTCACCTGCATCATCCAGTTAGCAAGAATGCAGCTGAGAGTAGTATGGTTGAGGGTCCTAATCACAGAGCTACAGATTTGAACTATTCCAGGAAGGCATGTTCAAGAAACATTACAGAATTTGAAATAGAATAAACCAGTATCAGTGACTTGGACAAGTAGAGTAGGATTTCCTGACATTCTGCCTGCTTAATGATAATGTCAATTCTAAATAAACTGGTGGCTTTTGACAGACAAAGGCTGGTATACAGAAGAAATAAACCAGTTTGCAAGATCACTCATAATTCAGAAATTAAAGTTTCCACTATGAAATTAAATTGTTTCTGCAGTGAAACTATTCCCATCAGGTTTCCCTCTCTAGACAAAACCACAACAAAAATAGTGCGTACTTGATCAAAAGACCTTTGAAATTACCTGAAAGACACCTTCACTTCTGTTGGGTTTTGACTTATTCTGTAAATTTATTCCAATCAGGAGATTTGGATGGCAGAAGTCTCCATAAATTTCTTCTTCTTTCCCTGCATTTCAGAATGTGCCTAAAATTTACTGTGCCTAACATACCTACTAGAATCTATGGCAATTGCAGAAAAAAAAACCCACACAGAAAGCCATACACAGTGATTATATTATAACAAACTTTTTGCAGGCTCTGTGGAAGTCTGATTCGCTTTTTTATCACTCTAAACTCCATTTTATTTTACTCTTTCTATTCAGAGGCCTGGCCCTGTCTCTAGTGTTTCTGACATGCTTTTGAAAAAGATTTCAAACTATCTCTGTTGATAGTCTTTAGCTGCCCAAATTAATTATACATTAATATTATATATTAAAACCATATATTATACACTTATTAATATGTTTATATTTATATAGAAAGTGTCATTAGCATTAACTTGAAAATTTAATTACTCTGAATGATTAACTGCTGTCCTTTCTCTTTCCCATAACTTCACCATGCTTAGGCATTTTGCTGCAGTTCTGGGCTACCCAGATTACTTCTTGAAGTTTATTTCTTATAAGTTAATAGAGCACCATTGCCACCTCTGGTTTTCTTTGAGAGGAGTTACCTGAAAGCTTGAAACGCTAGCAGAGTGGTTAGACTGAGTAACACATGGGATTCTATATTGTGCCTCCTTGAGTTAGCCTGATAGGACACATATCCTATAGCTTGCTGGGCAGATTCTCATCTTCATCTGGTAAGGGAAAACAGACATGGCATATCTCAAGAGACATATTTAAAGTCTTCCCTGATGCAGATTTCTTGTTTGCATAAGTATTTCAGCATGGAAAGCAAACACTATAGGGCTGCTGTATTTTTTCCAAAATGCAGCTTCCAGAAGGGATGTTCTTTTCCCAATGGCTTTGCCTAAGTATAACTCACAAAGCTTTTTTTTACATGCACACACACAGAGTCACATGCATGACAGCTGACTAACAATGCATTTTAGTTAGTAATCTTGCTGATTTTAGAACTGCAGTGTTCTTCTAACGTAAGCAGAGAAAGCAGATATAACAGAAGTATGTATAGTAGTGAATACTCAGAACAGACCTGTCTGGAACAGCTATTCTCCCTGCTGCAGAACAAGAAGACATAAAAAAATCACTAAAAGACAATTGCCCTACTTCTGCTCTCATTTGTACTAGCATCTGTCCGATAATAACTGAGATGTAAACGGAGGTGCTCTGGATATTAATGTGGGTTAATAGAATTAAAGTAGTACAAAGGAAATATCTTATTGCTTTTTCTAATTAACCTGGAGATCCATTGCTGCCACAGGTCACTGAACAAAGAAATTACTAGCATTAAGGAAGAGACACGTAAAGATATGGACACAGGATCAGGTCTGGGTCAGAAAAACTGGTGAGCTAACTAGTATGAAATCAGCAGACCAGGTTTACTCCATGGCTGGCAATGATCAGAGAGACTGACAGTAGTCTTCTGTGACACAACTGACACTAGACATGGGGGGAAGGAAAGGAGGGAATCTGCCTTCCTATGGGGCCCTGGGAGCTGGCCACTGTTGACAACAGGATGTTAGACCATCGCTCTACCCCTTGAAATTTCTATATTACTACCTTTTAGAGAAATATTTACCAAATTATTAATAGAGTAACACAAAACCCAATCCTCTTCCCTCTAAAATCAATACCAAAATTCCCAGTAATTTCTACAGACATCGCACAGAGGCTATAACATATTAATACATTAATAGCATGCACTGGACACTGAAAACATCTGATGGTTGTTCATTTTCTAGCTTAATTTATTTGAGTAAACTATTTGGAGGAGTAAAAAACACTTCAGAAATCTTCATTCCACTGTCCTGTGTCACATAGTGTACTTTTGCTAAAGCATTAAAATTGAAAGTACAACAAAATATTCTGACGACAGGCTATCAAGCTCTTAAGGAGGCGTTCTGGCACATATCCCACTTCTCATACAACTGGACTTATGGAGTCTCTATGAATTTTGGGATTCACCTGAGTTAATATACACATTTAGTATTTTGATAAATTGAGAGAAAACACTCCAATAAAAAGATCCTATAGAATTAAACACTACACAGAAATTGTTGAAATACCCTCCATATTTTTATATCTGCTGAGTATTTCTGTTCCTGTCCTGAGGGAGACAATGTTGAAGCAGATTTCTCAACAGAATATTGTTTTCCTTTCCTTGACTTATGCAAGGGACAATGGCCAGTGTGGGCATAAATTACAGTGGAAGACGAGCATAATGGGAACTCTTTCTGGGTCCTACCCAGTTCGCCAAATCTTCCTGTTTAACGGTATGCCTTTTCTACCTAAATCTGCTGTAACCATAAACAGGATTTCACCCTCAGACTTGGAATTATATCAGTATAAGGGTGATTCTCTGATGGCAATGGAATGATCTAGAAAAAGAATGAGTTGAAACATATTTGGATATTTGGCTGAAGTTTCAACCCTGATGGGAACCCGACAATAACTTCCACAGCTCTAGGCTGGATTTTTTGTAGTGCAGGACAGCCACATGAACACTCATACAGATGAACATCAGCATTAAGGATATCCAAAATAAGGAGAGGGATTTTGCATGCTTACTATTAGCCCATGTCCACAGATCGTTCGAGTGTGCATTGTTGACAACACAGCTTTAAAACTGCTTGGAATCTGTTTCTGTATTGCTTAAATACAGTTGGCATAGTTAAAATCTCTTTTGTTTGTTTTCCCCATCTACAGAACCTATACAATTTCTTCAGTTTTTAACCTTTTGTGGATGATTTGTTTATTAATTTTCTATTAACACCACAGGTGTTTGGCATAGTTTGGAAAGTTTTGAGCAGGTGGTTAGATTGCTCTTTGACAGTACCAGAAATAGCTCTACTATAGAGGTCAGATTCCTTTGTCTGCCTTTAAGCATGTTTGCATAACAGCAAACACTCTGCAAGAGCAACACAAAGGTTGTAACTCACTGACTTACCCTGTTATGTAGATAGAACTTGAATTCCTTTCTTTCTGTAGCCACTTATGGTCTAGACATTGCTTTGGCTGAATTTTTAGCTGTCTTTTGGCAAACACCATCTCATCATTTTAATGTAAAACCTTCCAAAAAGATTAAGTTTCTCCCATGTAAAAATTCTGAGGGTTCTCTTGGGCTAGAACAGCATGATTTTGTACAGAGCTTGGTGATACAATGTGGTGAACCTGTTCAAGGCTCACTTGTGGTTCCTGATGACATGGGCCACCAGTAACTAAACAACAAGCACTTCACCACAGTTCATTCAGTCCTGTGTGAATTCTGGACAAGTGGGGGAATTCATAGGGCTCATACTGTGAAATGGTGACTGCTCAAAACTCACTAGTCTGCAGATGTTACATTCTGTACGCCAAAAGCTATCTTTGTAACTGGGCTGGCCGTTGGTGTTGATCTATATTCCAGTAAGCAAACAGCAAACAGATAATGTTTTCAGTGAAAGAGAGAGATATTAAGGTCTTAGCAAGTCAGATGGAATTGTTTGAGAATGTATTAAAACGTTGAAGCAAAAGATAACTTGGGATCTGATCAATTCTTTTTGTCAAGTCACAGTCCAGCCATAGTCACGAACTAACTCATATCACTGTATAAAAATGTACCAATTTTGGTTTTCCTTGCTCAGTCCTGCTGATTGTCTCCTTGTTACTGTGCTACAAACCAGTAAAGAGTGTTATCTATACTCTTTCTGTCCTTCATAAATTAATTTCTCCAGACTCAGGACCTCTTACAGTCATGCAATAGTATCTGAGTACTTCTTACAGCAGCAGCCCTTCCATTAGTCACTTCACGTACCTTAACGTCTTGAATGATATTTTGACTGTGGTTCTATAACGAGAAGTATCTTTGTTGAGCTGCAGGTCACTTTCAGTACTGAAAGGCAACCTGGCTCTTCTCTATTGCATTGCATTGCTGGAGAATATCCAAGGAGGATTAAATAATTTCCCCTATCTTGCAAGAATACTGTGCTCTGGCAAGAGCTCAATCTCAAGATTCCAACGCTTCAAGATACCCTCTAGCTTGTCAATTGCTCCTTTAAGTTGGTTTATTTATGCACGCTCTTTGCAGAAGGAGCATCACAATTGGCTCCACAGCAGCTTCTCCCTAGGAAAACAAAACAAAAGGTGCACTATCACGGCATAATCAACACAAGTCAATAGGAAGGATGCAATACCTCAGCTGTAATGACAGCCACAGCAGGACTCCCTGACTGCTTAGAAGTGCAGAGGCATGAATTTTGCCATCCTCACTATACTGAAGGATACCAACAACAAAATAAGGCAGTAGAGCCATTGGGCAATTTTTCACCCCCACGGGAAATCGTCACCAGCTTCATGGACAGAACTCAGATTCCTTGCAAGCCCCTGTATTTTGGCAAAATGCGTACAGTCATGGTATATGGAGGGTTTCGTGGCATTAAACATGATTCACAACGTACTAAAACGTATCTGCAAAACAGGATCAAGACCCTGATCTGCAGACCTTCCCACACCAAGGCAGGGCTCTCCCCAGGGCTATCGCTACCGGCTCTCTGCTGCCGCCTGCGGGACACCCCGGCCGCCCCCGGGCAGGAGAAAGACTTGGCTGAGGCATCTTAGTCATGACCTCAGTTCCCACTTTAAGACTTCAAAATGTTTTTCATAGAAAACAGTCCTTCTCTCTCCAGAAAAATCACACCAGCTTTCCCTTTTTGTGGCCTTTTTTAAAATTATTTTTCTCAAAAGTTGGAAAAGCCAAGCTCTGCTAAGCACAAAACTTTCAGAGCAGTAATTAATGGCTACAGTTAATCTTCCTTTCCCCCCTAAATATTACATCTAAATTTGTAAAAATTATAAAGATTATGAGAACAATTGCACTGACTACATAAAGTGCCAATCAAAGTTAAAAGGTGCTACTTTTATCCAATTCTCTGCGCTCAGTTGCAGAGCATCCTCAAAGGGGCTCACAGCTGGTCTCTGGCAGCCGTGCACCCTCAGGTTTAGGGTCAGCAGTACATCACTGCATGCTTCAGGAAACCGTAATTGTGGTTTGTGCCATAGGTATCACCAGTATGCTCTGTGGCTGGCTGATATCTTTATATTCTTAGGAAGAAAAGCTAAAATGACAAGACTTAAAAGAGTCTGTGAAATCAAAGCTCAGTTACCTGATATCTGATGCTCTAGGCTTGGCAGGTGTATGAGGTACAGGTCTCTTCAATCACAGTGTAGAGACCTATTCTATCCAGGAGTTACTAATTCTGTGCACTGCCACCTCCTGCCACCTGCACTGCCCTTCAGATGCAACTGCTTAACATCACTCATTGGATGGCACATTGACATCTCCAGGCGCTCCCGAGGCTTGTGTCATCCCACTTTGAGTCATGAGCATCTGCCTTTCCTGGAAACAGCTTTGTGAAGCTTTACAGTAAAAGCCCTCCAGGTGAATACAAACACAATGCAACAAGAGGCTAAGTAAGTAGTAATTGCATGAGTACAATAAGCTCATTATTTTGCTCAAATAAACTGAAAGACAGGTGTTTAATGTCATGCCCACAGTGCATCATAACGTTGCCTGAACTACAAGTCTGACTACATCATGTCAGACTGCAGATACTGCTTGCCTCTCACTTTACTCGTGGATACAAGTTAAGCTGAAAACATAGGTCAAATCCCATACATCTAGTCAGAGGTTAATTAAGTAGACTACAGTTTTTCTTCTGCCATCCTCACTCCATATCAATTGCAATGCGTGTGGTACATGCATACAGGAGGCTTACCGTGTGCACAACTACCAAGATAGCAGCTGTAGTGGCCCCATTTCTTACTCATTCTTTTCTCTTCTCTGCTTATCCCACAATGCTTATTAAATTCAGTCCATCTGAAGAAGCTTCCTAGCCAAAGGATACCAGGCAAACTGAAGAGATAAATTCTCTTAAGCTTAACAGGAGGCTCAAGACTGCCCTTGGACATCCTGACAAATATTTATCCTTATGCAATATCACATACAACACCATGGCCTTCCATTGTGACTCTTAGTAATGCTTAAGAAGTTCACAGTTGGGAGAGACATTTTGATCTGAATTGTGAATTTGATCTTATCTTTAAAATAGCTAGATACCACAGACAATATGTACTGAAATAGCAAGGCACAGCGAGCTGTGTTTAAAGTAAACATAGTCTGATTCAGGAAGCTTCCTTGCTTTGGTTGGCTGATGTTACAGCTTTTACATCACTTTATTGGACTAACTTTATTTTTTCCTTCCTTCTTTTCATAGCCATTTTACCTGTTACACAATAAACTATTTTCTTATTTGAAGAAAAACAAATCTGAAACTCCCTGTAAAGCAAGGAAATCTAGACTTAAGGCTGTTCTTCTGCAGCAGAGGCACTTCACAGAGTCTGTTGGTTACTGCAGAGCTAGCACAAGACCTTCAATCTCAGATGTGTGTCAGGTAAAACAATTCCCCATTTGGAAAGCACTGCAGTACATCACAGACTGCAGGGCAAAGGGCTAAACACAGCATAGAAAATGGGTATGCTCAAAAATCAGATTCACTGAAAGTCAGATCCTTGGCATTTCTTCCTAACATTCTGATCCAGGAAGTTTCAACACAGACACAGTATCAAGTTTTCAAGGTCTAGTTTTCTGCTCCATTTTCTAGGCATGTTGACTAAAGTACAAGGAGGTAAAAAACTGAAGCAGCAGCTCAAACAGATTAGAAACCAGAATCCTCCTGATTCCCAGTGCTCTGCTTCCAACTATTAGACCACTCTGTCTTCTCTAGATGGTTCAGCTTCCTTTGTTTTCTTTTTGATCAAATGTTTAAAAGATAAATTAAGAGACTTGTTGGGAGTCTGTCAAAAAGTTCTTTTACAAGGTAGATATCCATGACAATGCCAGAACTCAGGTGAAAGTGGTCTGCATTGGAAAGGATTTACAGCAACCACAATGTGACTGTACCCACTGAATTTGTATATCAATTTTAAACAGTTGGGATTGTGTTTTCAGGCAGGCACCAAATCAGCTGATACAGCACATGCAGTGATGCATAGATATCTCTCTCTGTCTTCAGAGTGTGTATGTGCACGTTTGTTCTGGTGTGTTTGAGCCACGAATAATCCAGTGAGTGCTTTTTCTTAAATAGCATTTGTACTTTAACCAAAAGACCTGAGGAACAAAATTAAAACTATACCAATCTCAACCTTATCAGTAGTACAGAAATCACATGCTGGCAGCCTCAGCCAAGTCAAGTTCCAGGTCTCAGTTCTTATCTCCCAGGAAAATAAGGGCCAGGCTGTGCTGAGAATAGCCAGCTTTGTGGGTGTGAGAGGTGAACTTCAAGTCAAGAGCTCAGCTCTCCTATAAACTGCTTTCTAGAAAAGTATATTTCATTTCTAGCACAGATTGAGTTTTCCCAGGGATGAGTCCCAGTCAGTCTCATCACTCTTTCCACTCCAAGAGCAGCAATGTTTTCTTTCTCACAAAAAAAAACCCCACAGAAATAAACACAGTTGACAAAAAGCCAGATCCAAAGGAAAACACAGAACTATGCACACCATTTCTTTCTGGAAAAAAGTAAGATAAAATGTGAGTCACACAAAATAGATGCTTCTGACACTGGCAGAACCTTGGGAATCCAAGATTTGAAGATGCTGAAATAATTTCTGCAAAACACGAATACCCATGCTGCATAGGACTTTGCAGCTAATCAGTCTCCATTAACAGTGCATCAACAGAAGTATCAGAAACATATGCTGCTCCTTTTTAAGCACTGTCATTTGTCTCAGCTGGAATCTCTTGAGAATCTTTGCTGCAAATGCATACAATAGTCCTACTTCAATGTGCTCCTTACTATCCTGCTCTTGCACCTTTACAGTCTTTCCCTGGTAATAGTGTCTTACATTCATCCCAGCCCAAGTTAGGTATCTATAGGTTTAAGATGGCTTAAGCAACATTTAGTGCCAGATTCTTTAAGAAGAGTGAAGGGAAGGTCAAAACCAAATTCATCAGAATTGTGTGTTGATCTTTGTTACTCTCTGTATTTTCTCCCTTACTTTACATTATGCCATTGGTAGGTTTCACCCTAGCCAGATTATGTGCAACCAAGGTGAAAGGACTAATTGAAACTAGTAAAAATAGCTTTGTACCCTAATATATAAAGCAGTATTCAGAAAGCCCAGAAAAAGCCCAGAAAAACTCAAGTTACCTGTAATGAATCCCTTCTCTGCACTCATATAGAAGTATTCCTACAGTTTTGGAACACTTAGAGAGCTTAAACTTTCATCATCCACCTGTGCTCAGAATTTAAGTGAAGTTTTTTAATTGCCTGTTCTTCTGCCAAAGGCATGAAGCTTCAGGATCTGAATAAAAGAGCAAACTGTTATCAGAGGCAGAGAAAAGATTAAATGCTTCCTCTTGCATAAACCATACCGTCTCTGCTGACCTCACATGAGGTTCACTGGTACTAACCATTAGAGGACCGTCATGTTTCTGCTGAGGTAGGTGAGGCCAATTAATTACTCGATCTTGTCTGTTGAACTTTACTCCTCTTCTACTTATTAAGTCTTCCCTTTCTGAAATAAAAATGAAATTTTCCCTACTATAACATAATAGGGTCAGAGGGTTAAATATGTGACCCAACCAGCACCTTACACAAAAAAAGAACAAATTAAATGTATTATAAACCCTGGGAATCTCTAAAGAATGTTGCTCAGCTAAGTCTTTGAACATTTTGCACTGTTACTTGATAACTGCAGTTGGAAGAAATTAAACAGATGACAAGTGTAGCCCTACTCATAGGATAGGAAGCTCCAGTAAGCTGAAAACACCAACGTTTAATTACTGAAATAAGCTGCGTGATCCGGAAAAGGTCTAAATGCTGAAGCTATTGCACTGTGTAGCTCACTCAGCAAAGCACACAGCTGGCCTGTGAAAAATAAGGAATGCACATGGCTTCCGGAACAATTTAGAAAATCAGCCATAAATCGGAAGAGATTATTTAGTCACAAAAAAGGAAAGAATTAAATTGAGAAGAATGAGGATAAATCAGAGGAATATGCAGATTAATCAACAAGATATAGTCTCATCACCAAGACACTACATTGGGGGAAGGGGGAAATCTGCCTGGCAATTGAGCAAAAAGCAACTGCCAACGATGTACTAAGAAAGCATTTGCATAGTATAGAGTTTTCCTTAATTAATGAGCAGCACAGGGAAGAGGTACAGGGGACAGCATGAAGACAACAACTTTTCCTTTTTCTTTCTCCATGCACTAAAAAGAGATATGATGGCTGACAGACCCTAATGCTTCTATGAAAAGAGATGCCTTCCAAACTCAAGGTTATTAAAATTCATTATATGTGATTAATATCCCACATTTTATTACTTGGGCAGAGAGTAAGAAATCTATGGAGTACAGGAGGATTTTGTTCACTTGTACATTTACATATTTTACATTGTATAGCAATTGCCATTGAAAGATACTGGAACACTTGCCAAATGTAAGTGATCTGAAACATCAAAACACTCTTGTAGAAGTTAACTTGTGTTCTCTTATTTACAAAAGAAAGCTTAGAAACCAGGAGGGTCTGCCAGAGCATAACAGATTAACAAAAATGCTCAATATAGAATTTGGATTTGATTCTCAATACCAAGAACTATAAATGACGATTTAAGTCCTCTTAAGGCACGAGTCAGGAATTGAACATGGCAATATTAATATTACACAGCTTTTCAAAGAATGTGTATATTTAGGCAGAATAGAATTTTAATGGGAAGAAATATTGTTTTTTATCAAAAATCTTTCACTACATAAAAATGGTCAAGATCTCAGAAGGATATGAAAGGCCATTAATCCAGAGAGAGCAAAAAGTTAATTGTTTATCACAGATTACTTAAGAGAGAATCATCCACTATATAAGTCATCAGGTTAGGCATTTATCAAAAGTAATTTAGCTCATGTCTGTTTATGAGATATTATGATATCAAGGAAGAAAACTGAAGGTCTCTACAGACCAGTTTTCAAGCCATAGCTCTACAATGTACCAGAAACACTGATGTTTGTACAAACTTCTCGGGACTGAATGTCTCACAACAATGTTTCTTCACTTGTTCCTCTTCTTGCTTCCTTTTAGAGGTCAAGAGCTTCTTCAAAATTCAATTAAAAATAGAAAACATGAAATTAACAGGATTTTTTTTTCTAAACTGAACCTTGACTTCAGATGAGGTTTAATCAAAACCTGCCACAACACAGAATGAACAAATCAAGATGTTCTTAAACTATCAAGAACTTTTTGTGGCAATCAAGATCTAGACCCTACCTTCACCACAGCTAGCAGGCACAGAGCCACCGACACTTTTGTGAGTTGAAACTCCCCTTCCAATGTTTTAAGATTCTCTTTTATTTCAGTCACATGATTTGAGAACTTGAAATAGGAAATGCCATTTCCAAGGCTAAATGAACAAAGTAAAGACCAATTCTTTCTAAGATGATGTGGGGGGTAGGGAGGTCTAATAAGCAGGATCTTTCCCACTAAGAGTCCTCAACAATGCTTTTCTCTCCTTCTAACTTATAAGCGAAAATGTGAAAAAGAGTATTCTAAATTACACCAACCACCTGCTTTACAAGTTAAAAAGAAAGCAGCTATTTAAAAAGAAGAAAATGCATAAACTTGTTTACAGTATTAGTATATTCCAGATAATTATTTTTTGTTATATTTTAAACACGTGTCTTAAATTGTCATATCAAGCTATGTGCACATACAAAGTACAACAGAAAAAACTGACTGTTTATTTTACATGAATTTTTCTTTTACAGTTTAGTGTAACTGGAGGTAGATGCAATATTAAGTGATTTTCTTCCAGTGGTTTGAAATAATAGTAATCTATGAATACTAGGACAAAGTACTGTGGATTGGCATCAGTTGTTTAAAGTTAAGTATACATAAACATGCAAATGGAACAACAAAAATAAACCACAGCAGGTTATATGATGATTGTCAATACAGCATAGTGCAGATTTTCTTGGAAGAATGGCTGTTTCTATGTTTTCAAAATATTAAAGCTAGTGTTGAAAAAAATTATATGATGTATGCTACTTGAGAAGACATACAAGATTCAGAGGGTGTTACAACTATGCCATTCATATTATTTACCATTTATCTCAAACCAGCAAAATCAAGTTAAAGGGAATTACATGGCAAAAGAGTCCGTAATCTGTCACACATGAACGTATTTCTGATCCCGCTGGCAGGAGTTTCATTTCATGTGATCGTATGAAAATGGATACTGCCATTGTCAGGACTTTGGCCTTAACCAAGTCTATCAGGCTTCTTTTCAGAGCTGTTAAATTTGTCCTCTTCAGCAGATGCCTTTGTGGGAGTAATGGAAGCTCCCAGCAACTTTTAAGTTTTTTACATCACATTACACTATTAATCGGTCCCTTCAATGAAGAAGTGGTCACTAATCTGTAACTGGGGACAAATACTAGTGATCAGACAGGATCTAGCAATGGTTAACTAACAAAATTATGTGGTAGTGCCCTTTCCTTAGAATTCTAGGTTTACAAAGGTGCAAAGAAGGTCTGGTATAATATAAATGCAAAAAAAATTACTTTTAGCAATAAAATGGAACTGCTTTTGAAGTAAAATCTGCAATTTTTTTTGCCTTTAAATTTCCCACAAATTCTGATGAACAAATAGATTACCCAAAATGCAGGTACTTCCGTAAACTGAAA
The DNA here is from genome assembly GCA_033556795.1 of Tapera naevia. Taxonomy (NCBI): domain Eukaryota; kingdom Metazoa; phylum Chordata; class Aves; order Cuculiformes; family Neomorphidae; genus Tapera; species Tapera naevia. The sequence continues at coordinate 2,245,945 of JAUMJJ010000353.1, forward strand.
TACTAATTATATATCTGCATGTATGTCCAAACACTGCAATATATCATAAATAGATGCTCAAGAACAGCTTAGAAAGAAAAAACATGTATGTGTTTCCTTGGTGAAATTCTTGGATCAATTAATGAACAGGTTTAAGTATGTATTTAATTCAAGGACCACAAATTATTTTACCGGAAGAAGTGGTACTCCTTAGAGACTTCAAGATGTCTGTCCTGATGCTCTCAAATCAGCAGGTCTATAATGTTTTGCCTCTGGCAGTATGGAGTCCGTTTCAGAAAATGAAACATGCCAAGTAATAGCTGATCTCATGCTCACCTTTCCCTACTGAGAACAGAAAGCTTTCCAAACAGAGTTAACGAGAAAGCTCTATGCAAGCCTCACCATTATGCAGATGTGATGGTCCTTCTAAAGTCAACAGGCAGGATTATCATTCAGTCTCTAATATACGGAATACATAGAATAAAACTGGCACTGGTTTCAAAACAAGAACATACTTCCTGGCTCATGACATGGGAATCTGCTAGGGAATGTATTCATTTCCATTTGTTTTCTTCTTAGTTAAATCTCAAATATAGCATTCAGTATAAATTTAAGTAATTTACATATGAAACTGATTTATATAATATTTGAAACTTTAAAAAAAATAGTTCTGAAGTAGTCAATAAAAAGATCAGGTTTAAAATATTTACATTTTATACATAATTTACTCCTACTTAGAATTATTAAATAATCCTATGTGGTTTCCTTAATTTTAGGGAAAAAGCTTTTACTAAGTATAAACTAATTTTAAGTTTCTTTCAAATGGCTTTGTACTTGAACATATTTTTAGCAAAATCACATTTCCAATGTGAAACATTATCACAGTGTTTTCAGTAGCAGTTATATACATACACATCTCCATGTTTTATAGCCGTTTTATAATGCAATCCTGTTTCTAAAACTAACAGAGATCTAAACAAGAAAATGGCATGGTATGAATGAAAACATATTCTCAGCTGTTAAATCCCTTTATATCATTTGACTTCTAGAATATCCAGTTTCTTGATAATTCTTCCAGTACTTTCAAGGAATCACAGATTCAATACTTATTTAGGTTTTTGTGTCATCATCTTTTGACAAGTTATTTCCTGAAGGTACTTCACAGAGACTATCACCATCCGTGCTGAAATCATCATCGTCATCATCATCAGAATCAGCCAACACTTTACTTGGCAACTTCTTCAGTCTACTAAAACAAAAAATTACATTTTTGCTATTAAAACTGCGCATCTACATGCAGACCACTTATGCAAAGCTTAAAATATTAATAGGTCAGATTTAAATTTTTAAAGTATGTCAAAGGAACCTGTGTTCCAATAAGGATAGTTTATCATAGACTACAACTTACATAAAAGAAACATGCAAGAAAACAAAGATCAATCAATCATATTTTCAAGCACTCTGACTACAGTCACAGAGAGGGGAAACTGTAAACTTTGCACACTGAGATATTCAAAGATGGACGAGGAAATCTAACACAGGATAGCATTACCTCACAGTCATTACCAGGAAATTTTTATTACTACAAATGATAAGGGTGTCAAGTCCTGTCACCTTTTTCCCTTTTTATTCCCCGTCTGAATGACTTTATTTAGCAGGCACATCTCTTTGGGCACACAGAGCACCCTGGAAAGAGCTGGAGAACATTTGAAGAGAAAGGAAATACAGAAAAGATTCACAGGTTTGTCATAATCAGACAGAGTTTAAGAGACAAACTTTAAGTTTGTTAGAGGAAGACCTCTGTTCATGGGCTAAATAAGCAAGAGATTAATCTTGTGAGTGGTGGTGTGATACGTAATTGTAAGGTCTGACAAGCCATCTTACCTTAATTCCTTCTTTGCAGCATTAAGCTGTCCATGCAGCTGTTCATTGATATCTAGTTGTTCTTCTAGTTCTCTCTGGAGTTTCTTTTTTGCATTTTCCAGTCTGTCTATTTCTTCTTCAGCTTCTTCAACTTGACGTTTCATTGCTTTCAAACGCAAACTCAACTGAAATATTTACATGTCAGCTGATTAGAAGACTATTTTAATAAAGAAATTTAATTCTTCCAGCATCTACGAGAGGGAGAATAAAGACACAGCTTTGCCAGTGTAGTGATGCTGTAATCCTACACTTCAGAAATATTCGAAAGTCATCATTAGACTTTGAGAAAAGTGATGGGATGCAATTTTTAAACAAAAAAACAGCAACAAGCAAACTTAGCTTTGGTATAGTAAGACAGTATTATGTATGAGCAAAAGCCAGTTATCAATAAGAGAAGACTAGAGTTAGTGTGTCTAAGTTAAGCAACTTTACCAGCCAGATATATAAAAAGCATTTTAATATGATAATATTATCATATAATTATTATCATTTAATATGATAATAAAAAATTGTTCCTTTATCAGATGTCTGCAATTTGAAACATAGTGTTCATTCTCTAGGCAGAATACTGACTATTTGACTCATATACTGAAAGAAAACATGTTTTAATCAAGGAATTAACAAAGACCACAGGAAGAGTAGGGCACATCGCTATTAGAATATCAATGTATGCTTAATACTTATAGTCCATATTTATCATTAAATAGCTTCTTTAAACAAAATTTTATGGTGGCATAACAGAATATATTATTTGTTAGTGAATATATTTATAGAATCATACATTGGTGTATATATTTATGGGATCTTATGCTGCCTATTATTTGCTTTATTTCTCAAAATAACTATAGCACTGCTTCTGTAAGTGCTTCCTTTTTGTTGTAGAAATGAACAACAATTTAGCACTAGAAAAAAGAACATGATGACAATGGGAACTGTAAACCTCACTAAGTAAGAGTTTGTAAATAAGAATAATCATTATCTACCTACATTGTTCTCATGTATTTTATATTTGATGATTTATGCTAGTAAGATTAATAGCAGATATTTGCATATTAGTATTTTCCTCTACCTGGTCCTTTTGATCAGTTAATGAGAGATGTTCATCATCTACTTGCAACATTAATTCCTTCACTTTTCTTTCAAGCCTGCGGTTACTTAGTTGGAAATTAGCTCTATCCCTAGGAAAAAAAAAAACCAAACAAGACAGGCATGTAAAAAAAAGGAATTAAAATACTTCCAGACCTGCCGACATAAATCCTTAGCAATCTTCTAAGAATTAAGTAAATACTAATGGCTCCTGCTTTGATTTACTGATTCCATGCAACACATTATGAAATTGTTTGAAAGCATGAACCACTAAGTGGAAGTTCTTCTGTCTCCAAGGCAACATTTAGAAAAATAAATACATTCCTCCAAGATTAAACAATGACGTGAATATGAAAATGGAAGTGTTAAACTAGAACTATAGTTAATATTTCTAAGTTTGTTACTGATATTAGACATGGATAAAATTATGAATAAAACCATGTTGGCACTGTGCCTAGTTTGAAATTTATAAGGTAACTTCTAGTGTGCTTGCAGTCAAAAAGAAAATTTGCAATACTTGTTTGAAACAGTAATCATTTAAATTTGGTGCCTCTGAGAAAAAAAAAATCAACTCAACCTTAGCAAGAGACCATATTAACAAACATAAACAAGCATGTTTTGATCTTTGATCTTTGATAACTAATTTCACCTCTCTTCATTTTCAAGTCGTTCTTCTAGCTCCGTGATTCTTGCTTCCATTTGAGCAACAAGTCCCTCTTTACTGGATCGGTAAGAACCCTCCAGGTGAAGGATTCGGCTCTTCAAGTCTTTGTTCTACAGTTTGAACATACTTGATTACTATCCACACGCTCATATTAATAAATAACACCTTAACACAATATAAATTTCTCCAGGCAAACATAAGCTGATCAGTTAATTTTTAATTTAGTAAATATGGAAAAAGAGTCAGTGAGACTTTTACTGTTTACTGCAAACAAACCTTCTATTATCATGTTTTATTTAAAATAATTTAGTGTTAAGCTTGAATTGAAGTTTTAGGCTTAAATGGACTCTTGAACTTCAGATTGTTAGAAGCCCCTTCCAACAGCATTTGTTAATATGCCAAAATTTTTCATATAGCATCTGTCTTACTCTCCACACAATTACTTTGTCAAATTCTGTATATCTCACTGGTGTATGGCTAAAACAAGTAGACAAAGAAATTACTTGCATCCAGTATCTCTTTACTCCACGAAAGCTATTACTGTAGGTTTTCCCCCCCTCCCTTGCTTTATTATCCAGTCCTGCTCCTACTACATAAATATTTTGGAAAATTTTGCAAGCTGCCTGATTCATAAAAGCACTTTTTTTGTTCAGATTTACACTTCTTTATGATGCTAGATAACTTAGGTTTTCAATGGGGACCTAATGATAAAGTTGCCAGGAAAAAAAAGAGTTACATAAGGAACAGAAAATAAGACACTTTTGTACAAAACTTTAAACTGTGATCTGTGCTCTCGCAGCCTAAAAATGCTGACAGAAAAAAGTCAGAACTAAGGTATACGGATGTACATGGGATATTACCAGCAGATGGCATTCCTTTTTTATCTCAAACAATTAAAATAGGATTAATTTTGCATAATTTAAGGTACAAAATTAGGTGTCTGGTATAAACATGTTCTCTAAATTCCCATTACAATCTATTCTATGTTCTTGAAACTGTCAATAATACTATGACTTGCTAAGATAGCTTTCCTCTGGATCTCACCTTGGGGCTATAATAGTAATCTTGCTTTCAAAGACCACAGAGCTTCAGAATAAAAGGCTGCAAAAAGCTACTAAGTATTTTTAGCGTGCTTTCTGTCATAAATACTGAAATGTATGAGTTCTAATCCTTCCCAGACAGCAGAGAACAGCAGTTCTCTATCTAATCTGTGTATTTTCTTTCAGAGGCATGTTTTTTTTTTACTTGTTTGCTCCTACAGAAGAAAATACTCAACTAAAATCACAATTAGCTGTCAAAGGATTTACAGCTAAAGTGGGTAACAGTGTCTTGGATATTCTATACTTTTCTGTATATGTGTCTTTCAAAAGCTTCTATATTGATATCTAAGTTTTATTCAAAAACAAGCATACCATATCAACTATCAAATTTCTTATTTTTAATGTCTTTGATCCTCAAATATATAGGCAGAATTTGTGTGCTAAAGAGATGCTGCATTCATTACCACAAAAATGTCATATTATATTGTATTGTATTCTATATATTATGAAATGTATGCACAGTAGGAGTGCTTAGCATATGAAATTAATGAACCGGGACAAATCTCAAGCTAAAATGGGAGACACAAAAGAAAAAAATACTAAGAGAAGACTTAATTCATGGTTATAATATTTTCTTTTGAGTATTAAGAGTCACGGTTTTTAATCTATTCTTACTAACACATACTTTCAGAAGCACAATACAGTGGGATAGTGCCAGTTACCAAGTATTATATTGCTTAAATACTTATTTGAATTTCCTAACAAGGGCAGATACTCAGCCTGTTACCTTGCTCCTGTGACAGTATGCCATAATTACCTGTCTTTCCAAAGAAATTTTGTCACACTCCAAATCTTGCTTCATAGCTCTTTCCTGAAGTAGCTCCGTCCTCATTTGTTCAATCTATTACAGAAAGAAGAGACAGAAATTTTAAGAAAATACTTACATTTATCTACATGATGTTGTATGTACATATATACACAAAGTACATACATATACACAATGAGAAAAAATTTGTCCTTTCTTTGAACTCCAGACATACACATGATTTCATATGAAGTTTACAACTGCAACTTTAAAAAAAAAAAATTCTGTTTTGGGAAGCCTGTGTTATTCCCAGTGCTTATTCTAGGCATTTTCCAGCCACGTTGGGTATTGTGGGTGTTCAGTACATATATTCTGTAGCAGAGAACTGAACTCTAAAATGTTGAATGAGACACGCGTCATGTGACATGAAGCTGAGTTCTCGAACATCACATCAATCTTCAAACACCTTCTACAGCTGTTTTCTTCATACTTCAGTCTGAAGCTCTGAAATGGTACCTTACCTTTAGCCTGCTGACTAGTCTTATTTCAAAAAGTTTAATTTTATTAAACACAAACTGGTAACTGCAGAGAAGTACCTAGAACTTACTGACACACTCTACAGACAATTACAGTTTTCTGTGTCAGTGAGAACAGTAAAAGCATTTTACAGCAGACTCTGAATACATACTAGATATGAACATTCATCCCCTCCTCCTGTCAATTTTATGTCTCTTACACCAGGAGGGAACCAACTTCTGGATTGGGGGGGTGGTGGGAAAGGTGTTGTTTGTGTTGTTAAAACACAACTTCTGCCAGAGTTTCTGTAAATATTTCAGTTGCATATTCAATATTGAAAGGAAAGTATATTCTCCATATGCAAGATGTTAAAAAACTACCCAATTAAGAATCAAGAATACAGAATTAGTTTGTTTTATCTCACTATTGGACTTGACCGGAAAAAAATATTCTGAGGATCAAAGAGAAATTGTGAACTGCCCAACAGCTGCTACTGAAACTTCAGGACTAAAGGAAAATTCTGCAGTGCCCAAATACTTTTCTTGCCTCTCATTCCTGCTGAGACTGCCCTTAAGTATTTACAAATACCTTTGCAGGCACAGCTAATATTACTGCAGCACTTGAGCTGTTCCCTGCACAATGTTTACTATGATAATATCACCTCAGGAACACAGTGAATATCTGTGCCAATTACTGTACCTGCAAAAAGACTGACAAAGGTTTCAGTGGCCACAGCCACCTTCCCTGCTTTACAACAGTTACATATGAACTTGTATAAACACAATATCACAGTTAAGCAGCTCTAAGTTACAGTTTTATCTCACTAAGGTCTTTCAAAAGCCATTAGGAACTCTAGCATTAAAAAAATCGAAAAGCAATGTTAAGAATGTGAAGGTTAAACACACACACACCACATGAAATATTACCTTAGGCGTTTTCTTTCCACATTATGATATTAAAAGGTGTATTTTTAGTGAATCACATGTTTAAAGTAAGCAATTTACATTGTTTCTTTAGCTTTGAAACGAATATATGAATACAAACAACAGCAGCAACACATGCAGTTGCATATGTTATATCACAGAATGGTTCCCCAACACTGGAAGGCATTCCTGAAAAACTAAGGTCATAACAGTTACTGGACTACAAATTTTAGCATGTAGCTGTGTTCTGAACAGCTGGGTAATTTCCTGAAAGCTCTCATTGCCACATAGAAGCCTAATAATAATAATGTTTTATAAGTTACATAGTAAAATACTATTTTACATATTAAAATATTGCTTTACTATACAAATTAGAACCATTTGTGTATACAACACATGCATTTATTCATTAAACAAATAAAAAAAAAAGTTACAACGTGAGGGATTACATAGAATTAATTCTGCTGTAATTGTTTTAGTCATGAAGACAGACACAGAAAAAGTAGAGCAAAATTTGTAGTAAAATGAATGACTAATTAAAATGCGACTGTTAACCAAAGAAAGGGGGGTTTGTTTTATGCAGGAACTTACTTAATGGACAACTCTGAAGTTCCACTGTGTTCTTACTGTGCTCAAAGGCTGTGACAAATTTGTGCAACCTTCACTAGATCTCAAATTAAGGAATTATTTAGAGGATAATTATTATATTTCCAAGATGACTGCTATAATTGTTGGACACCTCATGGTAAAACCAACCTCACAGGAAAACAGTGGGATAGAAAAAAAGGACTATACACGATTTGGATCAGAAAGCTACATGCAAATATATATAAGAGCTTGTAAAAATAAAGGGGCAGCAGGACACAATTCTTGCTTGGGGAGGTGGAAACAGTTTGTACTTATCTCTTTACACTTTTCGTTAGTAAACATGTAATTAATACGCACAAAGGAAAAAAAGTAGTTGTCTGCCAAAATGTGCTCAAATTTTTCACTTATTTCACAGTAGTTAAGATAGACTCTGGGTATGTACCATATGGAGGTTTGCTTCACATTCTACCTTTCCTATAACTAACATATTCTAATCATGCTAAAAAAATAAACTATTTATGCAGCTTAAGGCAACACTTACCACAGCTGGATTTGAAGAATTCTAACAACAAAGACTTAAGAAAAGCAATAGTACTAAATTTTACAAAGCTTTATTAGACATAACAGCGTTTTGTGCCAGCTTTAGGATTAGAAACAGCTGTTGAGTTCATTATTAGTGGAAGAAATTTGATTCTAATAATATTTCAGATGCTATCACCATTGTTTACCATCCTACATCAGCTTTACTGTTTATGTTTTGTTAATACCTGAGTAAAGAAAAGCAAAATATATCTATGTGCCTATACATGTATCTATTGACCCACACATACAATTCTCAAGTATGTGACCAAAACCATGATATTTAACAAACAAGCAAGCTAAAGCCAAACAAACCTCTTCATGTCCACATTTTCATTTTTTTTTACTTCCCACACCTGGTGCCAGTTGAAGAGCAAGTATACAGCTATATAGTGGGAATGTTTTACCAAAAAGAAACGAATGATGCAGTCAATGCAATTTTATCCTTCCATATTTATTCTAAAATCGTTATGGAAACTAACTAGTCCATTTTTCACACCTACTGGAAACAACGTTGAAGTCAATAAATTCATGTTTGCATTTTCACTTAACACAGAAATTGATGAGGGTATCTTAAGCATTTTTCAATTATGTTTGACAAAACAAAACAGCAAGAGGTACTTCATTTCACTTGGTTGTAGGAAAAAAAAATGCATCAGGTACTAAAACATGCACTGTGTCCCTGCTCACTTCACTCAAAGGGCAGCTGAGCATTCTGGCTTTCTATGTGTGTATGTTTGCTATAATTTTGCTCTTTCCAGAGCTGCTAATATCTTACCATTTAAAAACCAATAGGATATAATCTACACTTCCCCCAAATTTTTTTACTATTTTCACATTGTTGTGGTAATTCTTGAGAAGAGGGTAGGAAAAGCATGAACAGTGCCTCATGCAATCATTCCCAGATTCAAAGTGTTTAAATTAAGTAAGGATAACATTTTATGGTACATGAAATGTGAACTATCAGCCTTGCCAATGTTTATTCAAACATTTAGCTTTATGTAAAATAGAACCACTTGCTTAAACTTATTTTTGCCAGAAATTGGAGTATTATAGTTCATTATCAGTATATTAAAATAACACATTTATAATTAAAAAAACATTTACAGAAATACAGATCTTACCAAAACAAATCCATTGTAATTTCTCATGTCATTATAAAGGCTTAGCAGACCCTGAAATACTCTTCAGTAATTTGACTACTTAGTCATTCTGGCATAAAATCAAAACAAAGCAACCTTTGTAACTCATGTGTGAAATGAGAAACTCCAGACCTCAAAATAAACACGTCTCTTACCCATTATGTAACATTTTGGTCACTCATCTGTATTTTAAGTTTCCACTCAGTTAGCAAATTAACTTACTATAGTACCCACTAATGTAGCTATGACTAAGGTTCTTTTATCCCAGGCTTACAACACAGGCATAGACTCTAGAATTAAAGGCTTCCTAATTTAACAATAGTGTGGCCCCACATTGCTATGGGTCCTTTACATTCTGTTTCACCCACTGACTCAAAGTCTGTAAAATATCAATTGAATAATAGCAGAAAGACTATCAGGCAATCCAATAGAATCTGAGTAACCTGAATCCCAATAAAGTAGTAATGGTGCCTTGGTGCTTCGCAGATGCATGAAGAAAGCCCAGCTCTAACTCACTTTAAAACACTCTGCCTGTCTCAGTGGAATATGCAATTTTGCATCTTTCAAAATATAAAGGTAAGGCAGAGAACGCTGTCTTGACTAATAACTCATAATACAGTTTCCACAAATTCCTTCTTCTCCTTATGCAGTACTTTTTGGTACTTGTTTTAATTACTATGAGAAGTCACGTTATCTTCACATTTTCTGCCCCTTGAGACAGAGCTTTTTAAGTAAATCTTTCTTTCCCTCTGTCTGGGCTATCTACTCATGTAACACTTCTGGAACTAATGACTGGTGTTTTTATGTGGGAAACGCTTTCCAACTGTCTTATCTTTGACATACTTTAATCAGTTTTTACATTGGTAATGAAAACAAAACTTCCTCTCTGTTGAAACTGGCCAGCATCTTCAATTGAGCTGACTTCACCAATTAATTCCATGATTTCCTAAGCATTTCCTTCTTTAAAATCACGACTCGATTATGCTGGCCTAGTTTAAAAATTGTGATCTTTCACTCTAAGATACCTTCTACAACAAGTCTTTCTCTGATAGCCTCACCACCTAAACTAAGCCTAAGATAGCATCATCTCCTGAGCGTTAATGATTACTTGATGAAGCTCACTGCATCAAGAATATCAGATTATATGGGTCTCCAGTCTTTATATGCGTTTATATTATCTGTGCCAGCCTTCCAATTGGAAAAACAGGAAAAAAAATTGATTTATTTACTCTGCTTATATGTAGTATAGAAACCTTATTGCTAATTATTTAGTTAATCAACACTGTGTGTGATCCTATTAACACTTCTTCCTCACCATTAAACAACAGTTGAAAAACTTGTTTGAGTACCTGTTCTCTACATCTACTGATCCTCTCAGACAACAGATCCGAATTAGTCTTTTCTTCATCAAGCTCAAGTTCCAGGTGAGATAACTTGTCCTAAGTGGAACAAAGAAAAGTAATTTCAACATACTACTTTGCCATCCTCTTCAGATTGCTTCTAGGGCATTCTTCCTTAAACTACTGTCTGGAAGAACAGGCCTGAAAAGTGAAATGCCTCTGAAAACATTTATAGAATCTAGAGAAAGAGATGACAAGTAGATAAGCCTATAAAATAAATTTGTTTGTCAGAAGCAAAATAGAAGTTTCATTTTCTTTTTTAATCACTCCCATGAATTCTAGAAAATAGGAGAAATTCTGTAATGTTTCTAGAATATCTAAGGTATATTATTTGTTTGGAAGATAAATTTATTTTCCTGAATACAATGGTAGAAAAGTGTTTATGAAAGTCAAATGACAGCTTCATAACTATGAAGCTAACCCTGTAACAACACAGAATAACTATGTTATTTAGGCTCCTGAAATTAATTGATATTAGGTGCTAAACAGAACTTATTCTTCTAAATATTTTTGAAGTCCTGAGTGATGAGCCTACGAATGAAAAATGACTGATAAATTCTAGAGAAAATTAATTAAACAGAAAGCTACTTAAAATGATCAAAGAACAATTGCAATTTAGAACACATTATGCTACAACAGATACGCTAACAGATCACCTTTAGAACACGCCAGAATAATTCCTGCAGTAGTACTATATGGATTTTCAACAACTTCAACTTATTTTGTTTCTTCCCAGGTAGAATCCATGTGAAATACCAAAATTATTTTATTTGGTCCTAATAAGACACTAGCCCTTAAAAATGCCTTTCGCCTTGTCATGGTTTAACCCCAGTTGATTACCAAGCACGATGCAGCCACTCACTCATCCCAATCCCTACAGTCTGGTGAGAAGGGGGAGAGAATCAAAAGGATAAAAGAGAGAAGACTCATGGGTTGAGATAAAAACAGTCTAATGACAACCAAAATATAATTAAAATAACAATTTTAAAATTTGTAATGAAAAGAAAAATAACAAAAGAAATAAAACCCAAGAAAAATGAGTTATGCAAGTGAAAATGATTGCTCACCACGCACTGACTGAGACCCAGCCAGCTCCTGAGCAGCAATCATTGTCCCCTGGCAAACTCCCCCCTCAGTTTATATACTGAGCATATCATCATGTGGCATGGAATATTCTTTTGGCCAGTCTCAGTCAGCTGTCTTGGCTATGTCCCCTCCTAGCTTCTTGTGTACTCCCCTTCTCACTGGCAGGGCACAAGAAGCTGAAAAGTCCTTAACTTAGTATAAACAGTACTTAGCAACAACTAAAATACCAGTGTGCTATCAACCTTATTCTTATACTAAACACAAAACCCAGCACTACTTGATCTACCAAGTAGAAAATTAACTCTGCCCCAGCTAAAACCAATGCATACTTCCATTATTTTGATTTGTCTTGCCCGATCGTCTTTTAAGTGGGTTTTGGCTTCCAGTTCATACTCCAAGCTTTTTACAGTCTGCTCTAGCAGCTGAGTTTTAGTTATTGCCTCGTCCTGAGCTCTCTGGTGGTCCCTCAAGTTTTCTTCCATAAGACGCATCTGAAAAAATAAGATTGTGGTAAAAGAGTTTATAAATATACTCTATAAATATACTCTATAAATAAGGGACATCAGTGAAGGGGACTGACTACAAACATGACAGATCTGGAAGTGTGACAGAAGTTGCATTGAGTTATGTGATTTTCACAGTAATTTTTCTTTTATCCACAAGATGGCACCAAGAAAACAAATCTGGATCAAATATCAGCTTTAAAGAGATGCTTCATACTATAGGTTTTACAGTGACAATTATATATAGAAAAGGGGTGGAATGTGGTATTTATTTATTTATTTTTACCCAGATACAGCAAGCCAAAATGCATTTAATGTTTCAGAATGTTAGCAGAATGTTTCAGATGTAGCAATGAGGAACTCTCATGTAAGACTGTTTCATAATTTTTCTGCTAGAACAGGATGGTGATACTCATGTTGCAATGATCAGTACAATCCCTGGCTTTTGATTAGACTCATAAAGAATATTTAGTGCACTATTACACCTACCAAAGAGGATTTTGACAGACAAGAGACTCTTTCACGTTGAACAGAAGGACTATTTATTTGTACTTCTTGTTAAACACAAAAGAGGAAGAGATAATACAGACTTTCAATTGTCCTGAATATTCCAACTTTCCGGAAAGTCTGCTGTTTAACCTGCCTATCCTATATTTTCAGACTCTGTTGCAGCTAGATGCAAAACTACATTTTTAAAGCCCTAGGATTTTAAATATTACCTCATGGAGATGTAGAATTCCACAACCAGTAGTATTTTGTCCTTTATATAGTTTTGGGATGAAGGTTTATTTTGTTCTGAAATTTTTTCTTTGTATTTGTTTTGCAGTTAGATAACACAAGAAGTATTTTTTGCAACAACTAAACTCAGTGTGTATACATATTTACATAGACAAACACATACATGTATCTTTTATTTAAGCCGTCTGGTCTTATTTATTCAACTTAGGAGTTCTCAATTCCCCAGTTTTATCTTTCACGCTTCATTATGAGTCTTTATCCATTTACAAAAGTGCTCAGTCTCTGAATGGAATATAGAAGGAAGACAGAATAATATGCAAGAACTATAGTTTCTTCTACTGCTGTTTTTTTACATTGAAATTTAAACACTTTTGTTAGGGGAGAGAACAACATAAAAGAAGTTCTGAACTGGAAAAATCAAATATTAAAATATTCTACATACAGAAAACATCTGTGACGAGTGTATTCTCATGGTTTTTCCAACTGCAAAACAAGTATATGCAGAACTTTAAAAGACTGGATTGCTTTTATGGCAAAATTTACATGCTAAGAGCAGACACTTCAAGACTGTGGTTGATTCTTGGTTGCAAAGACACCTTTGTCATTTAAATCTGCAACTTGACTCATATGAAGGAAGAGAAGAATGTATCTTAACTCCTTTAGAGCCTGGGTTTGGTATGGGTGGGGTTTTTTCCTAAATAATTGCTGGAATTTTTATTCCTAAATCAAGAGTATTTTCACATTCTCAATTCCTTCACTGGCAGGCATTAAAAGAGCAGCAGAGCATCAACGGAATCCTGCTCATATCACTTAAGATAAATGCTGTGTTTGACAAGTGAATGTATCTGTTATGCAGAAGTATGCTGATCATCAGCATGAAAAACTAAACTCAAAAGGCATGCTGACTGAGATCAGTCTCTCATGATGAAGTACACAAAGGCATGATAGCAAACATTCATTGTCTCTAAAACTATCTGAGCTGAATTCTAGGTCAAAGACTAGAATTTGTCACTGAACTTATGAGTCATTACCTCATCTTGCATTCTCATGGCCGTCAATCGTGCTTTTTCTACCTCTATGTTTTTCTCTTTTAATTGCCTCTGCACATCTGCAAGTTCCCTGCGATTTTTCTCCTTGCATTCATCAAGCTGGTTCTGAAGCTCCAGAGTTGATGTTCTTGAGACTTCTACCATTTCAGACATCTGGGGAAAAAGTACATATAATTTTTTTCCTAAAACAGTGCTACAAAAGGTTCTATCATGCCTAATAGACCAAAAGCTTTTTTTCCCTATCTTCAATATTCAGCTTTTTATTTGTAAATGGAAAATTTATCAAACATTCCCAAACAAGTTAATTTCTATGCAGTAGTGTGAAAACATAAAAATGCTAGTTATTTTCTAATAGTATGCATGGCAAGACTAGTCTCCTTTTGTCTGCCATCAGTTCTTCTAGCTCACTGCCATAATGAACTGTACAGTCACGCTTCAGCCTATCAATATTAAGCTGTACAGTTTACACAGATGGCAAAGTAAGTCTAATGCAGTAGCATTTTGAGAATCAGCTGTAAAACTCTGAAATACTGCAATAACATACATTAGAACTAAATTCAAATCTAGGCTCTTTTGTTTAAACAAAACAGAACTGTTTTAAAACAGTATTTTGAGACACAGTATTCTAACCATTGTTCTAGCCCCCAAAGCTTTTATTGATAGTCTCTAGGTTAAAGAAACTAATAGTTTGCATTTCATTTGTTTTAAACAAAAATATTCTTTACAATTTGGCAGCTCATTTGCTTCTGTCAGATACTTCAGCCTCTTTGAAATGAATTCATACCTCCTCCTGTAACTTCTCAACTGCCTTGTTCAGTTGCAATCGTTCATTCTCCATTTCATTCTTTATCTGCTTGAACTGTTCCTTCTGGTGAGTTTCATCTTTTAACTGCTGAGTTAACTGTTGCCGTTCCTGCAAAATACGATGGACGTTCTCCTGCAGTAGATTAAGAAATATGTGTAAAGAAATGTAGAACCTCTTTTCTAATGACTTAAAGGAATGGTATACAACACACAGTGTAGCAGTACCACCAGCTGTTGTAACACAAAGACAAACTTAAATTTAAAAAAAATGTTTATGGAATTACAGTTTGGTAGCCAATATAGGACAAATATTATTTTAGCAATGCAGTGCTTTATACTTCCTGTAAATTCCTAAAACACTGGTCCAATAGTCATAGGACCAAATGTAGACCCTTGTCGTGATTCTGTTGCATGTGAAGCACACAATCCTTCACAGTCGCAAACACATCAGCAAATCCTATCTCCTGCATGAGGTTCAGTATCCATTTCAGGTTTCGCATTTTCCTATATGTTGCCTTTAATGTTCCCTTAAAACTTTCCTCAACAACAGTATTTTTCCCTAGGTAAAAAAAAATAAAATAAAATGTTGTTCCTACAACAAGCAAGAAATAATTAGTGGGAATTTTTTTCCTGTTGCTTTGCTTCTATAGCACTCAGAAGCTCTAATCAAGATGATTTCTCATTGTGACAGATGCTGTGATAACAGCACTTTGCAGCTCCTAGCACAGAAATCCCCTTCCTGAAAGAACTTTTGTTATTAATGTTCAAACTAGACCTTCATTATCTGGATTAAATTTCGTATTAACTGCAAAGCTATGTTGTGTGCTCATCTACCAGGAGCTCCAAATGTTTCTGCTATGACATTCAGGATGTTCAAGAATTTACCAACCTCCAACTTCTAAACCTTGTCCATAATCAGAATAATTGATCATCACAAGTCCATTACATTACATTGCAAGAAAAGCACGTTATCTTCAGCTGCATTTGGGATTGTTACCTCTTCCTTCGCCCTCCATAATAAAACACCTTTATGGCCCTACTCTAAATAGACACTACAAGACTAGAAAAAGGATTTGTTTTTATGAAGTCTGAGAGGTACCATTAAATTAATTAAAATCAGTTTAATTTTTTTCAACAGAAAAAATGTAAATAATTAAAATCATCATAAATTGTAAAAAGCATTCCCAAACATTGTTTTACATTTTAATACTGAAAATTTAAAATTTTGTTGAATATCTAATACCTATAATGCTCAATTTATTACACTTCAAAAAAATTTAAATGTGAAAATGCAGTAGTATTTCTGTAGACAATATAGATCAGAATAGCAAAAAATAACTGGTCTGTGTTAAGACAGAAGAAGGAACATCATCAAATGTTATAAGTGAGAGATTTCTTTAGAGTCATCGTCTCTCTTACATTCCTGTTTAATCTGTCAACAAAAGACAACTCTGATACAAACAGGAGATATGGTGAGTACCTAAGAAGTGTATATGTAACACTAAAACATGCTGGGTGTTAACAGATGTTGTTTTGCAAAGCCTAATTCTACACCAGAATTGGTTTAGCTCACACCAAAGGATTTTAAGAATCTGAAAAGGTTCAACTTTAGCACTTCAGTTCTAAAAGTTGCTGAAGTCTAAAAGTTGCTGAAGTCTTGGGACCTTGCTAATGTGCCATATTTGAAGAGGTTTTAAAACCACACATGCACCCCCCTCCATCAGCCTTTCACAGATCATTTAACTTTACTGTTTGTTTACACATCCTTGAGAAACAAACTGTGCAGACATAGATTAGTGAAATTCACTGTGGCAAAATAATGATGCCAGCAGGATGTTGTTCTATGCCATAGAATAATTTATTCTTCAAATAGTAAAATTATCCCTAAAGCGTAATAAGGTCTTTGTAGTTATGCTATAACACAGCCAGCAGAAAACTTGATAACATAGGTACAGGGTAAAAATATTCCTTACGAAAACTGAGCATAGCAACAGAAATTATCTCTGTTCTAATAAAAACCCTGCATTGCAACAGATGCTACTTCATTCCTGTAATTCTATTCAGAATATTATACACATGTCATGTAGTTTCTCATGAACAATCATTTTCCTTGGGCAACACAAATTAGGATACAATATTTCCCCTTTCTAGATTAGCTCATAAAAGAGAAAAATACCAATAAAAATTAGCAAGCCTAGCTTAACATTAATATTTGAGATAGACCCATTATGTCATGCTAGAAACAACTAAACTCCGATTTATATCAGTTTTCTTAAGTCAGGTATTAAAAACCATGATGAAATGGAAGTATTGGTACCGATTATCCACATGCTGCAGTTTCCTCAGCATCCAGCCTTTCAATACACTATATGAAACATGAATATTTGAAATTTGTTACGTCCCATAGCTTCAACAGACAACTCAGGTTTAACCTGTAATTTGAGTTCCCTTTACATACAAAAATCCTAGAATACTTTCCACTGGAATTGGCTGGCCTGTCTGTTACAGCAAAAACACCAGTCCAGTAAATAGTTTGTCAGTTGCCAATTTAAAGTCAATCTGTAGTGGCAATTAATTATCCTATGAAGAAGCCTAAGTGTTATTTCAGTGCAAGTGAGGCTAACTCTATGACAGGATTTCTCAATTTCAAGTTGGTGGACAGACAGCAGTCCAGAAGACAGGAAGGTATAAAATAATAAGGAAAGGAAAGAAAACAAAATGGGGGGGGCGGGGGGAGGCAAAGTAGTAACTTGCTTTTATAGTTACCTATTGTGGTATTTACTTTCTTTCCAAACAATATTAGTTGAACCATCTTTTTACAAAATTAATGATTTATTTCAACCGATAACTGAAAATTAAGAATGTATTTCAACTTACAGTGCTCTGCAACAGTAATTCTACGTGCCTACCATTATTTACACAACTAAAAGATAAGTTTCATAGTCTTCCACTCATGGAATGATCCTGTATGCTGATTGATTAATTCCAAAAATAACGGGTATTTTTTTAATACACTGCAATACTATATGTTATGGTTAAGGGGCATATAATTAAACTTTCCCAAAATAGTTCTCAAGAAACTTCCAAAAGTCTCCTCAATGTTGCAAAAATGTTAAGATGTAATTAATTTCTTGAAACAGTGGACTACATAGGAGAGACTATCCTAGAACACAGGTTATAGCACTGCATGTGACACCACAAAAAGTACTGCTTGCTTGACTATCCATAAAGAAAATTTCAATATGTAGAGGTTGATTTTAGACAAAAGCATTAAAACAAATTGTCTAAAATAACTAAGTACATTCCAGCTTTAACTTTTCTGAGTAGAAATTTGTGATGAATGAGGAACAGATTTCTCCATATTTACAGTAACTGTTACATTTCTATTCATATTGTTATTGTCTTTATGCTAGTCCACATTAAAAGTGATTTGTATTATGTAAAAAGAATGATGGGTCAGTCAGGAGTCAAATTTCACTGTGATAAACATTATTACAATGCCAAAGTTTGTTATCTAAATCAGTCTAATGTAACACAAGGTCAAATCAGCCTACTGCACAACATCGTTCATTAAAACAAGCAAAAAATCCAAAGAAAGAAAGGCTGAATTGTTCTAAACAAAGAGGACTGCTGATTACATCCTGAAGTCCACTAGTGCTCATATCCGGTGGACAAGAAGAGCGTACAATCAGAAAGAGGATTAAGCTTGGTGTGCCAGAAATTAGACATAAGTTGTGAATAACATGACAAGACAGACTCTTCTAACAGTCATCTCTCCTAGATTTCTTTAATTTGGAGGCCCAGCCTGGAGGCAGCGTTACTTGGCATGATGCCCTGAAGGATGCATAAACAAGAAAAGAAAGAAAACACTTTTCAAGCAACTTGACCCAAAGCTAATCAAGATGCAGGAGATGCATATGGTGCACTGATTCACGTTGTGCAGGAAGGTCATGCCAGATTGTGACAGAAGGGAGTTCTTACATTGCTAAATGCAAGCCAGTGATAAGCAATGGGCCATATATTGTGATTGTGCAGACTATCCACAATACGTACAAACAAATTTGGAGAATTGGTGAGGTAGAACAGATAAATACATTTATGCAAAAAAACCCTCAACCAACTAAAAGCCTCGGATGAAACTTATTGATGTAGTTATAAGAAACATCAGCTTAAAAAATCATTTTTTAGAACCAAAACTTGTTTCGAAGAGAAAATATCTGTTCTATTAAAAAGGGGTCACTAGCACTGTACATGTACCTCACTTTTCAGTTTGACTTGTTTGACAGAATCCCTGAAAACTTTTGCTTTTAGAAACAAAACTAAGAGAATTCTGAACTATCTGATACTGTAGAAATATATACTTCTTTGGTACATGTAAAAGGTGAATTACAAAGAGAAAAGCTTAGGTTTACAATTTTTTCAGATACATATTATGAGGTCAATAAGAACAGTTTTAAGATTTATACACATTCATCCCCTTAGTAAACAGATCTGAAGTTTCATTGCATCTGAATCGTTCCATCTTTACTCATACAATATTTCCAACAATCCTCTCCACTGCTTTGAAATCAATGCATTCTCCACATGACTCATTACTGGGCTAATCTGGAAGAAAGCACATCCTTTCCTGGATACTGATTAGAGTAAGGAGCAAAGTGGAAAGAGAACTTTAATACAGAGTTTAAGAGGCTGCAAGTCCTAGTAATATTTGTTAAATTTCTCTGGTTCTGTGATGAAATATACTAGTTCCATGTAATATTTTCAAACAAGACAGGTTCACAAAATATAAGAGAATCAAATTTCCTTATATTTGTCTACAACAAATATTTTAATTCATTTGCATGTAAATAGCTATGCACAACCAGAATTAAATGATCATTCAAAATAATAAAACATATTTATAAAACCTTAGGCAGTTTGTTTTGCTATTCATCTCCCTGAAATTTTGCTAGATCTATGGAAACAAAACAAAAAAAAATACAAAAAAAATCAAGAAAAGATACTTTAGCAAGAAAACAATTTTAATTAAATTATGCTATGCTTTCAGGAAACATTTCAACATTACAGTGAGTCTGGACTTTAAAGCAAGGAGTACTTCAAAAAGAATAAGATGTCACTCTGCAGAAAGCAATGGTGAGTCATGTAAACAAACAGGAAATTTAAAATTTAATTATTCCAAATTGAGTTGTTCTTACCTGCATATCTTCTAGTTGGCTTTCCAAAGACTTTTTTAACACTACCAATTCTTTTGCCTCCTTTTCAGCACGTTTCAAAGCTTCTTCCAATTGTTCCTTTTCTTCCTGCAATGAGACAATTTGATACATTTAGAAATAGCAGCAAGCCTTTAATCTGATAAGTAACCTGAGCTATAAAGTATGTTCATTCTGGCCTATCACTGACCTCCCCAGCTCCAAGCTGTGACTTGCTTTTATACTGGTTTTCACTTGAAACATCTTTCCTATACAAGTCAGCAAACTGCATCCTGCTTCTTGAAAGCCTGCTAGTTTTGCTTAGCCTTCCCAATGACATTTCCTATCTTCCTTTGCCAGTTTTGTTCTCCAGTGCATGCTTTGCAAACAGAAAGGAGACTACTTAAAGGGCTTGTTTGCTTAACTTACCTCATATGTCTTTATTTTTTCCTTCATTGAAATTTCTTCTCCTTTTATATTATCAATTTCTTTGTGCAACTCTTTAATCTTACTCTCTAGCACATCAACTGTTCTCTTCAACTGCTCATTTTCCTCAGTCAGCTCTTTGACTTGATTTTCTATACTATTTCGCACTTCTTGTGCAGCATTTCTCTCACTGGCAAGGACAGCAGCACTCTAGTGAGAACAAATCATGTTACATTTTAAAAAAAAATAATATTGATGCTGTTTTATATGGCACCAAAACAAATATAGCTAGGACATAACATTAAAATGTCAACAAAAGTTTTAAATTAAAGTCTGTATGCATTACAAATGTATTTTTATCATTCATATTACTATAGCAGAACACATAAGAAGCACTGTTTTTCTCAGGCATACCTAAGTGCTAAAGTAACATACAACACCTGAACAGTTCTATACCTGCCATCACATATTTTCACCTTAACATCTTTACTTCCCTAAAATATTTTCATTACCAAATCCCTTTGTTAGGTAATTCCAAGTAATCTTAAAAACTTAACAGATATAAAAAGCTATATGGGCCTTTAAGAAAAAACATATTAATGAACAGTGTCTTCCACAGCAACACAAAACTTAGGCAGTCTCATTCCACTGATTATTCCAAGCACTAACATACAATACCCTACATCCATCCAGCTATTTGTGGGGCTGCAGAGTAAATCAACTTAGGAACAGTATCAACTGCAATATAGACACAAATATAAAAAGATCTTGCCAAAAAAAAAAAAGAGGGAGGTGTTACTGGAAAAAAAGCCTCAATCCTTTTCAAAACATAGTCCCACAAAGCACTGTGCCAGCACAGAAGAGCAGTGAGCAGGCACAACAAGCAATAGGCACTGGGAGCACCTTACAGCCGTATCAATACAGCTCTCTTAGTATACAGTCTGCATACCACACAGCCCACACTTGGGGCTGCACTTACTCAGAAGAAGTTCTGCTTGGTTTTCAGTAACAGCCTGAGGACGGAAGGAGTTCAACTACTAAGTTCAACTTGTATTTGAAAAGATACACTTTATATTTTTTCAGAAACTCATTTCAATATACAGCACAACGGCAAATGAAAATAAACAACTCATCCCGATTTATCTTGTGATGATATGTTTTTCTTTGACAGGGCAATTGGCTGTAGCATGTAACTTTTCAAAGTTATCACCTTAGTCTCATCACTCACCCTCTCTAAAACACCCTACCATTTATGGTGGAAACCATGTGTGGAAGTCTGTCTACATTGTTATACTATCCATACTGTGGTACTACAACACAGATGAGGTATGTACTTGTTAACATTTAATCCTGTGCAGTAAAGAGATGGAAAGACTTAATCTTCGCTCTTCATTGACTTGTCAGTAAGAATCTCCTCCAAAGAACATTAAAAAATCTGAGATATAATTTGTGGTTCTTGCTCTTGGCCATTAAGGGTTTGATATAAAGCAAATACTCTGTACAAAGGTCTAGTTCTTCTGTATAGGCCCATTGCCTTCTAAATTAAGAGTTTAAACAACAGTAAGAACACCACAATAGACATATGAGTCAATCTAGACCAGTATTCTCTCCAGTGGCCATAGCTGATGTTTATGGTCAAAAAGAAGAACAATTATGGGGTGTACCTTTTTCCTTTACACACTCCCAGCTCAGTTTTTCCTCCACGAATGTATCATCCATTAATTTCTCTAATAATTTTTTAATCCATTTATAAATTTGGCCTCTACAGTATCCAGTAACAATAGGTAATTACACATTAATTATTGAAGCATAACCTTTTTGCATGTGAAATTGTGTTTATCTGAGTGAATACAAAATAAATCCTACCAAGTAGTTTGTTAATAAACTATTTTGCAAAATATTTTATAAAAGCGTGAAAATCACCTTTCAGTTATGGTACTTTTTATTGTAACTCCTGATTCTCCCCGTCCCATCCACAAAAGGAATAAGTAAAATTATATAAAAGGGTCTTTACAAAGTGCACCCTCAGTAGATTGTTTTCTAGGATGCAACAACTTTAAAATCATGCAAATTAGTTTGATAAAGCGTAGCTCAGAAAACACTCAGACTGTCTACAGGGTCAATGAACTTATTATACAAAAATTGGCAGCATAAGCAGGCTGACAAGTTCTGGTCTTTTGAAAATACTGAAAAAACTTGTTCTTCTAAGTACATGACTAGTTAGAAACTCTGAAATAAAACTCTGCTGATGCTTTAATTTCTCACATACTGAAATTTCACTAGCATCTATATATTCCTTTAATTTTTGCTTTTTTGCATACGGCAAAGTTTTACTAATTAGCAAGAAATCCACCAGTGGCTCCTTTTATTCTCATTTCCCCTTTCTGGAACTGAGTGAAAGCAGCTGAAGCATGCTGGGGAGTTCAGGGAAAGGAATGTTGATTTGTCTGTTCTTTTTCATCCAACCGCCTACACAGGGCTGCACAGTAAAAGAGACTGCGGCAGACCCACACTGTACCTGAAGATTCCACTATCTCATCTACCATGGTTTGTTCTACTTTCACAACACAGGAAGTATTATCTACTTAGAAGTACACACACACAACCCCCACCAAATAAAACCTCCATATTGACATCATAAATATACATATAAATACATATACATGTATTTAATCTAACAGGTTCAAAATTAAGTCCAGCCTGCACCTACACTGATGCAGTCATATCTAGAGATCTGTTCCAGCCTATCTTTTGCTGTATGTATCTTAGGATACTTGTTCCAGCCACTGAAATTAAACTAAACTAGAATTTTCTCTCATTTTTCACTATGTATTTCAGCATGTTAGCAAGATATTATGTGAATATATATCAAAAGTAGAGTAGTATAAAAGGCAAATGGCAAGCATTACCTTTATTAATCTAATTTATAATCTTGGAAATGGATATATAAGTAAAATCTGCCTGAAGTTCCAGATACCAGAATGACCTGCATTTAACCAGCAGATCTCCACAGGTCTCTAAGGACCTTGGCATCATTACAAGGGTTAAACCTCTACATGAACGAACTGTTCACAAACAAATTCGCTAAGACTTTAAGTACAAAATTCCTTTACTTCACCTGGAAGGGGTATGTTTTAAAAAATAACAACAATGAGTATGCACACACATACTTTCTTAAGATGGCAGGAAAACTCTTAGTATACAAGGTGAGATTCACCATACTAGTTGGAGAGTAGGGATTTTCCTTAAATATCCTCTACAGAAAGTAGGAGAAATTTTCTTCATAATGCATATTTCACTGTACATCGTTTCAACATCTTTTGAACTTGCTTTGTATAAAATCAGAAAAAACACAGGAGTATCTATCCTATCAGTTTACCTTATACAACTGTACTACACCCACAAAGCATGGAAGATCTCTTTCAGGACACCATCCAGGAGAATATTAGAAAAAACAACACACATGTATCTTCAATTTGTTGAGAAATTTAAAGAAAGTCAAACCAAACAAATAAATTTTAGAAATACTTGGAATAGGAAATGTTCACACAGTATCACTTCTCCAACAGTAAAATTACATAGCTGGCTTTATACAGAAAAAAACCCTATATTAATTTATCTCTACTGTTATGGGAAGTGCATGCAGAACTCTTCACTGGCATAAATTAAGGTTCTAGATTGTAATAGCTTTTGGCAATATGGCAATTTTGGGCAAATATCCTGTGGCATACTGCCACAGAAAGTTAAGGAATCAAAAAACTCCAAGACCCTTCTCCTATTCTCCACTGTTAGTCCTATCTGCCAACCACATCACCTTCTGCCATCTCTCCAGATCTTCTCTTGGAAAGAGAGGTGAACATGACAGAAAACAGCCTAGGTATCATTAGAAAAGAAATGCAAAAGGAAACAAGCACTGTAATGTAGTTCTGACAGACTTTGTAGTGACACAATTACGGGAGAGCCCAGCGGAGAGAGATCCCTATCCATATATTGAACAGTTACATAAGGTTCAGGCCAGCAGCTATCAAATCATACACAGACACTGCTGAAGCAGAAATGGATTGTTGTTGTCCTCTGATTACGGAACCCTACCATACAGACAATGCAGTCAACCAGCCCCAAGCAACTAGAAGGCCATTATCAGTCACATAGAGACCATACGTCTGTTCTTACAGATGGCCCACGGTATTCTGCATAAAACTACCCTAATAAAACACACCAGTAGAAGACATGAAAAACCACTGTGCTGAAATTTCAGAGAAATTACTTTGCACGTTGATAAATTCTGAATGCCAATCATTGCACTTCATAGGCTAAAACTGAAAGTGGCAACAGCATAGACAGTTTAAACTGTACAACAGATGGTATTTGCTAACAGCCAGCAGTAATCCTATTCTCTTTGGTTCTGCCTACATGAGCAAGAAGGCACAGCTTTAATTTAAAATTCAGTGACTGGCTCACACATTCAAAAAAGGAGTTGAAAGCTGTTTGCAAAAGCATTGACTTAGAGTGGGTTAGAGTGATGAGGATGAAAGAAGGAGGATCACTGAACACTATAGAGCTAGTAAGTACAAATGAGGAAAAAGACAGGGACAACTCACATGTACAGATTGTGCTTAGATCCATGTTCTTCAGTCCACACATGATTTATTTGTAATAATGCTGTACATAAACAGCGTGAGTTAACAAAAGGTCCTTAAGGCTTAATGACTATACACCAATTAAGGACTCCTGCTGGTACCCATTCATAAGTCCTTTACACCATCAGTACATTTAATATTTGGTGATGTTGGTGAAGTTCTGGCAATCATTTTAACTAAGTTTGCATAAATTTAACCAATGGTAACAACTGGGTAAAGGTCACAAAGTAATGATTTAAGCTGACTGTGAAACATTAACAAACATTGTTAATATAACGTGATCTTCAGTTCAAAAAATCGTGGATCAGCCTCTTCAGAGAGCTGAAACAACATTATGTACATACAGAGCACAAAAAACTGGTTAAACAAGATTCTTAAAGACAAAAGCTGGAATGAAATACTGTATATTCTGACATATTTGACAAAAAAAAAAAAAAAAAACAAACCAACAAACCAAACAACAACAAAAATGGGCTTTTTGGATCTTAAAGTTAACGTATCTCAACTCCAAGACTGCAGTTTCTTCCCTATGCTACATGAACATGCTTATTTCTTTTTACTCAAACTCGTTAGTTGTGGCTGTGTGTTTTAGTGAACCGATTATTTACTATATTATATTATGGAATTATATTCCTGTAAGGTAAAAACCCTAAAGATTTTCCTTGTTATGTTTATCTGCCTGCATTTGCTTTGTCCTTACTTACAATCTGTCTGTCCTCACTCTGTCTTCCAAGGTATTCTGTGCCTTCTATTCCCTATGTTTAGCCTGTTTCCCATTCGAATTTCCATCTCTTCAGTCTCTGAAGAAATAATACCTTTCTCTTAATACTCACATCCTTGCAGCCTTTTTAAACACACTCAAACCTTCTTCTCATTTATTATTTTTGAACACATTAAATATTTTATTATGTTTACTCAAACTTTATTATGTTTGAACTCATGATTTAAAACCGAGCAAGTCGTATCAGCAGACTTAAAATATACAGATTAGGTAAAAGAAGCTAGAAATGGGTTGTATATTTTTGAAAAAAAAGCTGAAAAAAGAAAAAGCAGTCTGTGTACAAGAAAGAAAACATAGTTGTAATGACCAAGTCCAACAATACAAAGTCCTCTGTGACTGCTTGAGGATAAGCTGCTGCATTCTGACATAGTCATTTTGCCATACCGCACATACAGTAGCTTTACTTATTAGCCCAGCAGTGGACTCAAACCACTATGAATAAAACAAGTTCTCAAATCATAAAAGAAAGGTCTACTGCAAAAAAAAAATCAATTTCTGAACACAAAAACAGATTATATATGAAGGAAAAAAAATTATGGTGTTCAATAACTATTGGAATCTTTTAATAATTCTCATACATTTTAATTTTGATGCTTAAGGGATTAGTCCATCAGCTTGAGAAAAAGTTTACTGTGAAAGTGGCTGTTGCTGCAGAAATAAAGGACAGCTGCAGAAAGCAGGAAGGCAGTAAGAGAAAGGATAGTTTCACAGCTAAGGTACCCAAATACAGCCCTAGGGAAACTGGACTCCGTTCTTGTCTCTGCCAAACAGTTCCTGAAGTAAGTGACTCAACCAAAACTTTCAGAGGGGATCAAGAACTGCATGCTTCTTAATTTCCTTGGTGCTTGATTTGAGGCACTAGGTTTGGCTTCCAAAGTCTTGATTGCACAGCTGCAAGTCAGCAAAATTTGTATCCTGACTATATGAAGGACTATGCAACAGTTAACATTATGTTAACCTAGACACCTCAATTTGAACATGTATAGCTATACATACTTTTGACAGTAATTTACCTCTTAACTCTCCTACACTTAACACAGGAAATAACATTACTTATGAGCTTGCAGCTATGCTGAGAAAGGAAATTGAAGTTTGTGAAATAATCAATACAATTCTTTCTTCAGAAGTTTTTACTAGTATGTACTGAGTGTGGGAACCGATCAAAGTCTGAAAAACGTGGATAAATGAAATTAATGCAATGTTAAAATAAGTGAGTACAAAGCTACTTTTAACTCCTAACAGAAATATGAGAAGCAAGTGAGAGAGTGCATGCACATATACATGTGTGCTATTTGATTGGGTAGGTACATCTGATTTATAAAGACCTAGCACAGGTCTATTTCTCTGATCCCACACAGTCACAGCTGCTGGAGTTCACACACACGCGGCCTTTAGTTTTCACCTTTGGGCCTAAGGAATTTACTCTCCATAAACGAATATCAGCAGTAAAATTAAATTCTGTCTCTTCTCATCCTGCTCCTTTCTGCTGTTTTGCCTAACAAGAAATGAATCTAATACACTTTGTGTTTGTGTCCTTATAAATAACTGTATGTGTGTCCA
Source organism: Tapera naevia (assembly GCA_033556795.1). Lineage (NCBI taxonomy): Eukaryota > Metazoa > Chordata > Aves > Cuculiformes > Neomorphidae > Tapera > Tapera naevia. Next base: position 2,273,366 of record JAUMJJ010000353.1, read on the forward strand.
GAAATATTTTAAGATATATTAAAATTACCCAAGAGAAGTTTAAATAAAGCAATAACTATTGTTCCAACTCCTTTGTTGCAGATTCTCAGTAAAGCAAATATATTTATATACTACTCCACTCTCTGGTGCAAGCAGTGAACAGATTTAAATAACCGGAGAAGAAGCTCATTTAGTATAAAAGGCATCAAAAACCTTCCAGCTGCTCATTATTGTGTAAACCCAAAGAAACTGGACAGAACACAAAAACAGGATCCTTGGGATGAAATAATCTATTTCAACCTGAATACAGCAAAAAAAATCTCTTGGACAGGAATGCAGAAAATGTTCTGTGGCTCCACACCTTTTTTTACCACACCCTCAACACTGGCCACGACATGAGAATGGTTGTGTAACTCATCATTAAAAAATGGTTTTGGCTCACTGCAGTGTTTCAGCTGGTGAAATTCCCCTTTGGCAGTGACTGCACAGAACAGGACCTTTAGAGTCCTTTTATAAAAAATACAGGAAGAGTTGAAGTAAGGGGAAGCTAAGTATTTCATTCACAACTTATTCATATTGTTGAATTTTGGCTAGTTACAATATTTATCAGGCACAACTCTGCCAATTTTTCTGAAAACATTTGCGTTACCTTTTAGAATCAATTTAAACAGACAAAAACTGAATTCCACCAATTAACCGTTTGTTCTTTAATTGCCACACTTGAAGTACAAATCTAAAGAATAAATCTCCATTCAAAATGAGCTAAAGCACAAATATAAGGTTTCTTTAATGTAAGTAAGAGACTTTCAAATATTCTCTCCATATTCATACTTGTGGAATCATAGTAAATGACATGATAATCTTCCAAAACCTTCTGAAAAAAAGGGAATAGTATGGCTGTTCACTTCATTCTGTTCCTGGTGTGGATATTGCTTGCTGAAATCAACTCTGAAGTCTCATGGGCCACCTTTTTAGGTTGATGCTGGGCTAGTTGTTTAACTTCTTGAACTACATGTAGCATGTAAAAAGTTTCATGTAGCTTCAGGGATTCAGATCTACACAGCTCCTTCAGATGATCCCAAGGGGTTAGGAAATGACGGAGATATCAAATCCCGTTCTATTGTATTTTCCTCTCATTTTGTATGTAAACAACTCAAGTTTAAATAAAATATCTAGACACTGATTTCCCTAGATAACATTCAGGTGATTTCCAAACAAATAAAGGAACAAAACCAACCTACACTCAAAGACTGACACCCAAGAAAAAAAGGCAAACATACTGAGTCTCAACATAGGGATAGTCCCTTAATTGTAATTCTTACTGGCTCTTCAGTAAAGAGCACTTCTGAAATCAGTACAGTCATCTATATTTTAAAGCTTACAATTGCATATAACAGGTCCTCATTTCTGTTTGTAGCTCTGTAGTACCGGCACTTTTCCTTACTATGTACCTTTAGGCAATTCTTCTAACCTCAGACACTATTTCTTAAAGCAGCTGGAAGCTGCTTTAGCAGTCTTGGGATGAATACACAGAAATGTTGGATAATAAAATCTCATACCTCTAAAATAGGAATATGAAAACTCCTTAAAAGCAAAATGGAGTGTTAGGCTACGAATCTGCCCACCCTCACTCGTCAACCCCCCAAAAGACTCCAAAATCTTCCCCCACAAAACCAAACCAAAACAAAAAAAAAACCCAAGACTTTGAAAAATAGACTAAATGGTCTAAATGGCTTTACTTTTCTACCTCACACTGATTATATTAATTATTCCCATCATTGCAAAATGAGACCTCGCCTACTTTTAACACATGGCTATGCCTTTGGAAGTTAACTACCATTAGTTACCTATTAAAAGGGTCTGTGTGGTTTCATCATTTGGTGAGGTTCACTGCAACCAACCTCAATTCTCAGCTGCACTTCAAAAGATTGTTCAATAAGCAATTGCACAAATTTACAAGCAAGTGTGACGGTCTTTCCCTTTCAGCTAGAGCCATTCTATTAGCTGGTTAAAAATTATTCACGTGTGACAATTTAGAGACAAAGCCATTTTCACTATCTAAACAGTATCATATCCTAAATATTATTTCCAAAACTATTTAGGTTTTCATTAATGAGATGTAATGAGAGATTTAAATGCCTACATTTTAAAATTGAGAATTAATCCCTTTCTTTACACAGAGTATATTAATCAAAATTTCCCAATATAGGCACAACCTAACATTTATGCAGTTATGAAATTCAGAGCCAGGAAAGTATTAACCTCTCAGCCAGTAGCTATATCAATGTCACATTATCCTTCTAGCTATGTATCACGACATACTCAGACTGCTTATACTAACAGTTTTTTCAAGGTCAGAAGTTGTTGCAAAGACTAGAGTAAAATATTAACTAGTTCTCTGCTCACATTGTGCCCTTCTGTATGGACTTACAGAGTCAAACATTTCACACACTTACACAACCAAACAGTTTCACAGGACAAAACACCTGAACGTACATATACTGTCTTCTGCTAAGGATCAGGGATCCTCCTGATGGTGTTAAAGAAGCATCTGAGTGCAAAAGCTCTTGCCACCCACCTTTCAGAAACACAAAAAAAAATCCCCTCAAAAATCAACCCACTCTCCCAACACAGACTAACTGAAATAGTCCTGGATGAATAAGGTTCAAAATGGTGAAACAACTATTACAAATAAAACAGATTTTTTTTTTTGTCTTGTCTAGATATGGTCCATGAAAGACCAGAGGAACTGGAACGTAAAAAACTAAAAAGCTTGCTTTAGCACCAAAGTCACCAAGTTACATCTTTGGTGCACATTAGAGGCATGTCCATTATTCTTGTTGACAACATGGCTAATATTCCATAATTTGTTTGGTATTTCCTTTAATGGGTGCCTAAAAATATGCATGATGCTATTAAACCAAACAATTTCCTTGCCATGCACAGAACAGACACTTAAGCAAAACAAATATGTCTCCCACATTTCTATTTACTGTTCTAAAATGCATGTTTCCGATAATGATGTCTATTTAAGGAGTGCCTGTAGCCTTCCTTCCAGCATCGTGCTTCTGTCTGTGCCCCTTCTCTCTTCCCCCACTCCATCTGACCACACTAGAAATCAATCAAAAACATACCAGGCCTTTAGAGGGCTGGTAAACGGGAACAGAAAATAAAAAGGAGGGAGGGAAGAATATTACAAAAGAGGGAACATTAATTTGGACCACTTACTCCACTACTCTTTGACTCTATACAGCTTAGATCAGTTACGAACTGGCTTCTATCACCGAAACAACAAGAGTTATTTCATCATGGCAAAGGCAGCCTCAGGCAAGCAGGGTAAAGAAAAAAACCACCAGTGGCATCTGAATCCTAGTTCATTTTCTCTAAATCTTTTACAATTGTTCATCTTGTTTGAGGTGAATGGACTATACTCAAGACACGGCATTGAGATGAGTTATGAATGTATGTATCCACGGGAATAACAATGTACTTATGCCCAATTCCTATCAGATAATGTCTTTCTTTTACTACTATTAAGATGATGTTTTGATAGAGCTATTTATTGTAATTCCTAGATTACACCTTCACATACCATTAAGTTCCTATTCTTTTCCATACATATAATTATGCTGTTATATAAAGTGGTAGACAAATTTAATTTTTGTTCCGAAGTGCCTCTAGAATGCTCCACATTCAGTTACATCTTCACTTTACCTGAAGTAACTGTTTGGCATTTGTACAGCACTACTCCAAAATATACTCAATTTAGTTATGCTTCATTTTACATTTAAACTATATATGCCAAGCCATTTCTACAAGAAATACTTACCTAGTACATATCAGTATCATTTACAATGCTTAAGCTAGTTTTTGTTAAGCTGCTGCTCTGTGTGGGAGATTTTTGTTAGTTTTGAAGAAGAAATATATTATCAGACTAGGTAGAAAAAGATACAACATTCACTTTCATGTCAAGGTTCTTTACAGTTAGGTGCTACATTCACCTAAATTCACATTCACTTCATACAGATAGGGAAAACAAAACCAAAGCTTCTTCTCAGTTACAACGCTCAAACTTCTATATTATTTTCTTATGTTAAAGGAGTACACATCTAGTTTAAGCACTATCTTTTGCTGTTCCTACCACTTGCTGTGGTAAAATTCATCCTTCTCTTTCATCATATCATATGTTGTAACACATACATTATAGTTAAAACTCACACAGCCACAACCTTCATTGCATTCTTAAAGGTGTAGGTAAATGAATCAGCTTCTAAAATCTGAGTGTCTGTTTTATCATTTCGAGGACAAGGTCAAAAGTATGATGAACCCTGAATAAATCAGTCAAGATCAGGCTTAGATAAGCCTCTTCATAATGAGATGATTACAGCTTTTTCTGAACAACATAATTTGTGCAGGCTGCTTCTCAAAATAGACGGTTTGCAACTGCACACCCAAGCTGATACAATTTCAGTGGAATTTGAACAGTACTAGCTGCAGTTTCCTACAACCTTTTACCTACAGTACTACATTCCAAAACCAACTTCCAAATTTTACTGAAACAGTGGCACTTCATCTACAGTGACAGTGCACTCATGGTTAAGCAGTACAATTCTGGCCTATAAATATAAGGTTTTGTACTACATTAAAACCAGGAGGTGATTCATATTAATTTCTTCTCTAGCACTCGCAGTGACAGAGAAATCTAATTTTAATTAGAAAGACTTTCGTATGTTACAGAAGAGTAGAACTTTTACTGTTGTTGAATGGAAATAATCTGGTTTCAGTCTTAATAAACATGTTAAGAACAATCACAGACATCTCAAGAACACCAAAAGCAAAAGACATAACACCTAACTGAGTTAAAAATGTAAACTGTAGCAAAGAAAATTAATATCTTGATATCTGTGGCTTTATATAACGATCTCTATTTAAAAAAAAACAAAAACAACCCAAACCTAACACCACATCACTGAGCATGAGAAGAGAATCACACATCACAAATAACCCTACTCCTACCAGATAACCTTGAGCATATTTCTAACACAATTTCAAAACAGATTTATGCGGCATTTTAACTGCACAGACTAAATGCACTGTACATTACTTACCAACTTACTCGACATCGCCAGCAGCTGAAAAATTCTGTTAATTTAACACTGGCACAAAAATCCCTTCCTTTCTCCCTGCAAAAACTTCCTTTTTGGTCTAATACATATCATAAACTCCTTTATTCAGTATACCAATTTGGATGATACAGAAGCAACTAACAACCTTGTACACACAGACTCCGATATACTCTGATCTATCAAACATCAACATGTATATTTTACGTATGATAAACCACTGCCACATCATTTGCACATCTGAGATCCTTATTAAACACAACAAAATGGCCCTTTCCATTAAATTTCTCGTATCCCACCATCCAGAACATCCAGAACAAATCTTCCCAGCTTGCAATAATATAAAAAAAAAATTAAGAGCTCAAGCAGCTTCAATTGTATAAAACATGATTCAACACACTGTTGAATAGTCTAGATTAATTATAAAACCAATTATTAACATCATGTAAAATCACAGCAAATCACTCATCTAACTCCCTGCAGAAACCGGTTGTACTTTCCCAACAGGTGATATATCTCAACAACTAATATAATAGATATAAAAGATATAATCTCAACAACTAATCTCAGTCAGTAGGCATAGAGGTAATGCTGGGTTTCAAAAAAAAAAAATCATTAAGAGTACTAATACTAGCGAGATTTTTTTTTAAAAAAACACCTTCCAATTAAGCATGATAAAAGTTTTATTTAAAACCTAAAAAGTCACTTGAAGTAAAATTGGAAGAGCAGAACTGGTGCTTAGAGCAACAATAATTAAAATTCACTTTTGAACATCTTATTAAATTTACTATTAGATAGACTATGTCATGCAAGTATATAAATGCTATTTATAACTATCTCTAAGCCACAGCAACCCAGTCATAGAGCTATTTCCCAGGCCGTGTTATTGTTATGCCAAACAGACTACTCTTTCATTTCTTGTCAGTTGTAATTACAAACCCATAATTGAAATAAAGTAAATTACCATGCAGTAGCTTTGAAGGATGGTTCACTGAGGTTAAGCTGTCACTACAATTACTGTATAATAAAAAAATGATAATTTAAATGTTCCACTTTTCTCTCAAAGAAAAAAAGTGAATTCGGATCAAGCAGCTTAGATGAATCAAATATCTTCACAATGATGTAAACAGAGAAACAACACATTTAAGGAAAGCCAAAATATCTTAACTAGAAGTTCTAGGCTACACAAACAAACCAGTGTATATGAACTTTTCTAACCACTGAATAAAACTGCATGTTTAAAAACAACCATTTATAAGAATACTCTTTATTAGAATTAAGTCATAACAATACCTATTCAGCAGCTTCCATTCATGCTCCTATTTTGCTCATGAAGCATATAAAGCTTGGAAACTTCTTTCAAGATTAAAGCTTAATTTTAATTCAGTTCTACATCATGTTTTAAAGTTCAACACTATGTTTTCAGCTATGACTGGAAGGATAACTGCAACTCACCTAACACCAATGAGCTGTGGGTAAAAGGTATAAATTAGCATGGACATTTCCAAGTACAAGCCTGGGCCTACCAATCTGAGTTGCATTGGTCAACCACAATTTGTCTTTACAGATTTTCTAAAATATTTGACAGAAGTAAAATGAGGGAAGGGTATACAGAAATGATACAATCACCTGAAAAATATCTTGCAATAAATTCTTAGCTGCTGTCTCTGCAAAGGTAACTTCATAAGGGACATCTTTTGGAAAACAGTGACAGACAGGCACATCTGAAACTGTTCCTGTTCTCAGCCTCACAGAGACTTCCCGCCGATGCTGGAAGAAGTAATTCCTTCAGTTCTGTTTCCCTCCTACCTGCTTCCAGACACCCACTCCTTGCTATTTCCCTCGGCCTGGCACTCATTTAACCATCCAGTAAACAAGATAAACACAATAAATCAAAAGAATAAAAGTAAAACAAAAAAAACCTAGAAGCAAGTAGCTCAAGAGATAAGGTCACAGTATCATAGTATCACAGTATTACAAGGTTGGAAAGGACCTCTGAGATCATCAAGTCCAACCTATAACCCTACACTAACACCAACACTAACACCAACCCATCATCTAAACCATGGCACTCAGTGCCTCATCCAGTGTCCCCTTAAACACCTCCAGGGTCGGCCACTCCACCACCTCCCTGGGCAGCCCATTCCAATGGCCAATCACCCTTTCAGTGAAGAACTTTTTCCTCACATCAAACCTAAACTTTCCCTGACGAAGCTTGAGTCCATGCCCTCTAGTTCTGCCACTGGCCACCTGAGAGAAAAAGATGGGACAATGTAAACAGGGATCAGGATATAATACAAGGAGCTGAAGGTAAGAACAGAAGGCTGTAAACTGCAGAGAACCACAAGCTCCAAAACTGTAATTTCAACAGCATCACTGGCAAAGCACACCAGCACTCTTCAGGGCATCCTCAAAGCTTCAGCGATTCCATTTAACCCAAAATAAGCAAATGGTTCTCTCTACTATACTCCCATCTACTCCCTCTCAAAGTCTGCAATGAAGCAAATGTAGTAAATAATTTTGAAGAAAGGGCCATTTCTCCAGCTGTGACAAATGGTCAAAACATTATGTAAGTGTACGGAATAAAACATTATCAGCAGCTAAAAATCTCCTGGCCCGAATCTTTACCTATGTCATTTGCTAATAAAATATCCCACACTAGATGCTTTCAGATACTAATATCTGCAAGAGATAGGATTTTTCCCTGCAGAGATTAACTGTGTTTCGCTTATTTCACCTCTGTTACTTTCTCCAGGCTCTGTTGTAGATTGAGCAGTTCTTTATCGTGTTGCTCTTTAAGTTTATCCATCTCCATGTCATGGCTAGATACTTCTTCTTTTAATGCTCCTTTTAAGGCTGTAAGCTCTCTCTCCCTCTTTCTCAAAATCTCTTCTTGTTGATCTTTTGCTATTAATACTTCTTGCAGATCCTGCTTCATTTGCATCAGCTCCTAAAGAAGAAAAATTAAACATAACTGCATGACAAAGAGCTCCAATGGATATTCTGTTTATGTTTCAGAGAAGGAAAGCATCTAAGTATAAACTCCCCCAGGCCAGCTTTGTTTCGTACCACTGATATATCTTTGCGGTTTTTATAGTAAGATAAAAATTTACTAAACCCTAAGTTTATTACAAGTATAATATACAGTTGATGTTTTTTATGATGGATCAATAGATCTGATGATACTGCACAACTATGAAAATATTTTGATGGTGTATGTTACGCTATCTGTAAATAAAGCAGGAGTCAAACTAAAGCTGAAATTTAGTAACTCCCTCAGTCCTAACTTCTGCAGCAGAGGTAGATAACAACAAAGGAAAAACTCTTTCCCCACACTGCAAGAGAAGTGAAGCCAATGATAAGTCCTTTCCTTTTCTGCTGGAAAGAATAAGCTTGCTTCTGCAAGTGCTGAAGACAAAACAAGTGCTTCCCAACTGTGTCCATGACTTTACGCCCGTCCTCCTCCCACCATGTTCCCCCTAAAACTCATTTCCCCTCTCCAAATTGCTGGGAAGTATAGTGGGTAGTCAGTGAATCTGAAAGATACACACGTATACAAAGAAAGAATAAACTAACAGCAACAATCAAAAAATGTACAGCTTCAAGAATTATCTAATTCAGTATTTCTCAAGCTGTGAATAATTGCACTTTCAAAAGGAATGTAAATTTCCCTTGAACTGAAGCGGGATTATTCCTGACGTACAAAATATATTCTGTCATTAAAAGCCTACAATGAAAGGGATTCCACAACCATCTCAGATTGCCATGTTCCACTGTTTAATTATCCATGTCGATTAACAATGTTTTCCAACACTCACTTTAAATATCTGCAGCCAAGTCTCTAATTTCTTATTCTACACCCAAAAAGCATAAAAAATTGATCACTATCTGCTTTATAGAAACATCATAAGAAGTGCTTTTGATTCTTCTCTCAGTCCTCCATTCACACTGAAGTCTTTCTTCTCATAGGTAAGGTTTTTCAGTACTATCACCATCATTCCAGATATTCCCCTACTTATGTACAATGTTCAAATGCAGTGCCTGAGATTTAAGACAGTAATTTAAGAGAGTAATCAAATCTCACCTACGCAAAACAAAGTAGTTATTCTACTCAGCATGTCTTGCATTCAAACATCTTTAATATTCCTGAGATCTACTGCCTATGCTTTTGCTACATAATTTGCATTTTAACATCTAGTTTCCATTTCTTAAGCTAGTTCTTTGAGCTAGTATAAGAGAAGTTAATTGTTTTAGCACTACAAAGTATTAAGATAAAATTTGAACTCTAATCTTCCTCTTGAACTAAGTACTGATACTTTTACACACCCTTATCAACAAAGTTAACCAGTAGTGTTCTCTATTTCATCATCAGTATATTACCACAACCAGGGTAAGTCCAATTGCCAATTCCTCTTTCATACCAAGGTACAGAAAACTTACAACTCTCTAACCATTCTCTCTGTGGTTCCATCCATAGGGAGTCAACAATTGAGAGACTGCTTTAGTGAGTTCTTTTAATTTTGAATCTCATCTGGCCTTGCTAGTACGCACATCTTCTTTAAACTGATCTTCCCCGTTCTAACCCAAAATCTAATTGTTGAAACTGACTGAACTGATTATCTGGCAACCATGGATAACTCAGCTGTTCCTCAACCATTGTGTAATTTGTTCTCCTAGTCCATAAAACAATGGTACTTATACTTCGTAATCCCTTCACTGCTAACGTAATTATTATAACTTGCTTTCTTAGGTCACCTAATAATGCTATATTATTTTGGATTGATAGAATGGGTAAAATTAAGTCATGTAATTCTTTCACCTATATCTTGGTTCCCACATTTTAAGCAATTCTTTTGATTTTTTTCATCCTTCATCTGGTACATTATAACTAACCTCAATCAGAACCTCTTTCTCCCTTTCATCAGTATGTTTTGCGTTATCCAGTTCATCATGCATCTCAGAGAGCTGGTCTTGAAGATCTCTGATCTCAGTCTGATGTTGCTCCTGCTCCATCTTCACTTGAAAAAAACTCATCAGGAAAAATCAGACAGGATTTTTTAATTTAGAGAAATTTGTTCTTTCAGATATAAAAAGACAGAAGTATCTACTCCGATGTTCCCCACAACGGAATGAAAAATGAAATGTCAGAAGGGTACAAATGAGAACTCTTTTAACTAAATGATTAAGTGGAAAGTTGTATTTTATTTTAAACCTGGTGTTATAAACTTGACCAAAGCACTCAAGGGTTTCCCTATCTTAAAAACTTGAATATGTATTATAACCATGAAACAGTAAAAGCAATTTGCACTAACAGAAAGACTGTAAATTCACCAATCTTTCTTTTGCTTCCAGATATTCTAAAAACATGCCATTTTAAAATGGTAGAAACATTACCTAGAACAAGTCACTCTGTCTGATTGCATTAATATATTCTGAAGACATAGGTACTTTTAATCTAAAAGGTTTAAGAAAAGGTACAATTTCCAATGAAACTTTCCTAGAATTAACTCACTCTTCCAGGTTTTGCCTGAGTTCCTTCTCATTTTCTTCCAGCAGCTTTTTTAAGGCTTCTTTTTCACTTATAGTTTCATCAAGTTGCAACTGAAGATCTTTCAGCCGTACCTGTGTAGCATCTCTTTCTTCTCTAGAAGTCTGCTGATTCTGAATTTTGTACATCAAAAGTTAAGCAAGATAATTGACTAAGCATAAATAAAATAAAATAAAAAATAGATAAAATAAAATACAATAAAAACTCTTTTTTATTATATGAAAGAAGCCATTTCAAGACTTTGATATTTTTCATTTGTAGAAGTGTCAATTTATGACTACAAAAAGCTTGGAATGTTTATTAAAACACACAAAGCACTGCTTCTCAATTTTTATTAGAAATGTGAGAAGTGAAGTCTCCTCAGAGCTATCTAACAGTTTCAAGTATACTGATTCTTATCACAAACTCAAAATACAAACTGAAAGAAGCCAAGCTATCCTCCTCACGTCTCCAGGGCATGGCTGTACTTAGTTTGAATTCAGCACTGCAAAAATAATGCAGTAATTACTAAACAGCAGCTGATGAGTAATACAGTTTGTCTCTCACTCCATGTCTGTCTCATTGTAGTCAACAAATTAACATTTACCTCAGTGGACACCTAAGAAATTTTATGTGCATGTGCCCAACATTTTATTCACTGCTCCAAACTCCTCCTCAAATACCATGAACAAAGAGATTTCTTCCAAAGTGTAACTTAGTTATGAGCAACAACACTTAAAATAAAAAAATCTTTAATCCAGGTTTACCTGGATTTCAGATATAAAAAGATAGAATCCAGGTTTACCTGGATTAAAAAGCACATGAAGCAAAAAAGATGCAGTTGGTTATCAGTTGTCACTTACTTAGAAAAGTATATTAGAAATAGTAAAATATATTGTAACAAATTGTCATACCCTAATTTCTAGATCCAGTTTTTTCTCTAATTCTTCCACTTTCTTTTCAAGTTCTGCTTTCTGTTCCACCAAGGCTCTTACTTCAGCTGAAGAATCTGAAACCTAGAATTAAAGAGGTGTTTATTCTCACAAAGCCAAGAAGTTCTTTGACAATTTTTTGGTAAAATCTAAAGCAAAGCTACAAGCAAGGTTAATAAAGTGTAGCATCAACTAACTGAGCTCACCAGGAACTTTTCATATGGGTCAAGCTAATATTTTCAAAGGAACCACAATTTGATTTTCATAAAACGTCTTGCTAATCACTCAAGCATGTTGCCAATAACACAGAAAATTTACAAACCTAAAGAAAAATTCAAATTAGGCTACATATTAATTAAATCATGAGTACTTAGGGCCAAATTTGACTGATCTATCCCCAATTACACACAACAGACATCAAAGGGATTCATGCTCATACGTCAAAACAGATTTTCAAACACTATTTTTTGGTAATTTCTTAGAATGTGTTTTATATTTTCATTTAAACTAATTATAGCCCGGGATAATCATCAAAGTAAGTATTTAGTCCTTCTTATGCCATCACTGCAATAACTGGGCATTGCTTCACTTCTAAGAGGCAGAAGCAAAATGCAGGAGCTCTCATAGTGACTCTGCTCTCCATGCTTTTTTAATTGTTAACAAAATGATTTCCCATAAGTCACCTCACTGCATGATTAAAATTAAGCTATACTACTGAGGGACTACAAGAACAGTCTAATAGATTCAGTCAAGGGATACAAATTTTTAAATCCCTGTTAAAACACTGTATCACTATGAAACAAGACAAAGCAACTTCAAAATTGTTTACCTGTGTCTTTCCAGCAGCTCTTGACTTTAAAGTCTGTATTTTCTCAAAAACTAAGTTGACTTTCCTCTTTGTTGCATCATCATTATCAGCACTTCTAGAACACAGACAGGACGAGTAAGCTACAACATGATCAAAGGTACTATTTTGTTACCATCAAAATGAGTTCAGTGTCCAAACTACTGAAAATTACCATCATAAATAAAAAAAATCTAATATGAACCAGTCAGAAATTATCTTAACTATGATTTCATTTAACCTATTCCAGAGAGGTTGTTAAAAATTTATATTCCAAATGTTTTCTAAAAAAAAAAATAAAATAATAATAAAAAAATCCCTGAACTCTTTCATTGCAACTTTCTTCTACAAAACTATAGCTGTGAAAGACAGGGATGCAGCATGTATATTATTCAAACACACTGAAATTAGAAGTAATTAGCATTAGGTTTTTCAAGTCCTGACTACTGTACCACAAAATAACACTTCAACAGTTCCTAGAACCTGCCACATCAGGAATGCAAAGAAATTTAAGTGCATCATGTGAATTTTAATTCACTTCTCATTCCTTCATCTTTAAGCAACAGAAAATACCAAGTAAAAGAGTTACTTTTACTTGGAAAATTAGAACAAGGGATTAAATGCACAGCAACAAAAAAGCTTCTGACAGACCTTAAAATACTTTTTGATGTTTAAAACATCCACAAGCTTATACTCCCACGATGTATGATTTGAATTCTTAATGAACTGCTGTATCACACAAAGTTTAACTTTAGAAGTACTTAAAACACATGTTCTGATTCACAAATGCCAAGTATATTTAATCAAATACTGTACAATTCCTTATCGAAGTCCATATTGCCTTGGTATTTTGAGATTCTATAATACCTTAAAGGACACAGCTGAGTTAGAGAATTATGAAACATACTTTTCATTTAGTTACAGCTTTGATTGTAAGAATTCACATCTTAAATGTAGTTGAAAATAAATCCTAAGAAAATACAATCTCCTCTCCAAAAGTTAACCATGTTTACTAACCCTTCCTTAAGGTAATTGTAAAGTATCTGTTTAGCAGTCTCTTCATTTGTTTGCTGTGCAAGATCTTGCTGCCCTTTTAAGAGATCAGGCGTTGCCTAAAAGGACAAGATAAAATGTCAGAAAATATAATGCTATGAAGGCCCTAAATACAACTTGTACTACTGAACTTCTCCATTCTATTATATTATGAAAAAAATCTATGTACTGTGGACCTAAGGTTCACAAAGATCCACTGGAGTTTTGGCTTAGTGCAAGAAGAGAGCACACTCCACAACAAAAGAAGACATAATTTTGCATCAAGCTACATATATTTCAGCATTCTACTTTCATGCATTTATGCTTAAGGCTCATCATAACATAATTTGCCCTACCATCTTCCTTCTCCATACAAGAATAAGCTGGTTTACAAATCATGTTTTCTACACCTGCAACCAAAGGAACAATTTTTTTTTTACGTTCTCCAGAATAACTTCCATTTGGAAGTATTGTGTGATGGGAGTTTGTTCTAATGAAGAGCAGAAAAATACACTTTTAACAACATGACAGTTTTAGCTTGCTAGAGTGCAAAGCACAACTTAAAGGGTAAATTCAAAATTACCTGTATATTAGGGATGGATGAAGTTGTTTTTACAGAAATTTTCTTGGCTCCTGAATCAGGTGGAATTGTGATTCGGTTTGGCAACAACAAAGTAGAAGTTACTGTTCTAACTTCCTCTCTCTTATTCTGTCCTGGGAGCGTAGATGACCTAAACATCAAGCTGTCAGTATCAGATACATTTTGTTTCTGATATTGCAAAGAATTGAAATTGCTCTTCTGAGTGTCTTTATGAGGCATTTGTAGTTTTCCAATACTTCGAGCAGAAATCTTCATCTCTTTGGAAGGTGACTTTTGATCTCTGGATAACTGCTTGTGAAGGCAAACTTCAGATGGTTTCAGTAAGTGCTCAGCTGACTTACCCAAGCTTTTACTGAATTCACCTAAGTAATCTGAATTTACATCAAGCTCTAATGATAAGACACTATCAACACTTCTCGATCTTTTACGATCTTCTGGATGAATTCTGTTTCTTTTTCCTGACCTACCTCTTCTGTAAGAACCAACTTTCTTATCAAACTTTTCAATTAGCTGATCTACTCCTGGCAGTGAACCAGTGTCAATATCACGGCCAGTTCCGGGCAAAAACGGTATATATCTTCTGTTCTCATGCCGATTAACATTGTCTGCATAGATGGCATACTCCTGGTCATCCAGTAAAAACCTGTATAAGGAATTTGCAGAAGTGGGAGTAGCTGATGAGGAAGATGATCTTCGTGAAACATCCAACACCGGCCCAGCTGAATCTTGTCTGCGGAATGGAAGAACATCTGGTCTAGGTTTTCTTGTTTCTGGATGAGTAGTGGGACTAACACATGAAGAGCCTCCTCCAGATGAAAATGATTCCAAACCACACACTTCATTGGGGCTGACCGTGCTACTGGGGCAATCCAACAGCTGCTTATTTTGGTCTTCTACTGATCTGTTCAAATGTATCTTTTTTGAATTTGCTTTGGCTGGCTCTGCAAGATGTGTATTTGATTTCTGTAGGGACACTACTTTAGATGAGGAAATCCAAGGTTTTGCCTCAGTTTTATCTTCATTTGCAAAAGGTTTAGATTTATCGCACACAGAAGGTTGGTAATTTTCCAAACTCAAATTATTTTTTTCGGGATCATAAGGCTGTAAAAGTTCAGGATGTCTTTGAAAGTTCAACAAACTGGAGGATTTCATTGTTCCATCTTTAAAATCTGATATTTCATTTTCCTTTTCATCCAGGTTGGTTATCTTTGGGCTTTTAAGTATACAGGGTTGCATGTGCTGTGTTCCAGGAAACTTTGTGTGTGCATAAATGTTTTTGTCCTCCAACTTCAAAGCAGTATTGGAGTCTGCAGCTGGCTTGCTTACAGTCTGAGAAATGACCTGCTGTTCTTTTCCAGAAGGAGGGGGATTTTCTGACAAACATGCTTCTGTATTGTTTAGTACTATGTAAGGATGTCCATCAATTCCTTGAACTCTAATACTGACACCATAAGACCCCACCCTAGAATTCTGTGCATTTCTAGTTTTTTGAGTCTCCTCACTTGCAAGTTCAAGGGTGACTTCATAGTCCTGTTGCACATGCTGAAAACCAGCAAAATACGACTCCATGATTATGAGAGGATTATAGCTAGATAGAAAAAAAAAAAGAATGTCATTGTTTCAAATACTTCAGATTATCTCATTAATTACTTTATGCCACCATTCAGTGGGACTATAAACACTAATAGTAATATGCAGAGAAATCAATATACAAGCTACACTAAGCCCAAAGCAAATGCATTGTGATACAAAGACAAATGTCTGACTGATTCTGGATTAATGTAATGATATTTTATGACTGTTAATAGTAAGAAACAACAATTGTTAAGATTACCTACACACAGTTGGTGCTAGTTGCTTTGGAATCAAATTACTTCAAATATAAGAAATTCTAGTACAATTTTTTGGGTCAGTGCAGCTTTTATTTTAGGTAGCTCCTCTAAATTTTCTGCAAGATTGTATCCCTCACAAATAAATAATTTTATAGCCTGCAGTTAGTATCAGCCGTATTAACATCTAAACGTAAATCCAGGAGAGCAGAACACAACTATGCAGTTTTACATTATGAGTTTTGGATAATGAAAGCACTGCAAGGAAGGTCAATATCCTCATGTCTTGAAGTTACACTTTTATGTACCTGGTTTTCAATATTGATTTCTAAAGACATCTGAAAATAAACTTCTTCATTTATTATCTCATTGTCATTCATAAGAATAAACTTTCCTACAGGAAAGGATTTCATGATCCTCCACTTGTGGACTTGTTCCAGAAAATTCCAGCTGCTGTTTTAAAATGGGTACTTAGCTGAGCAAGAGAAATTGAAAAATACCTCTTTTGTTTCCAAGGTTTATGGTACCTTTCTCAGAAGCAAAAAGAATGCTACCTCCAAGCTTATATGTGCCAAAACTGTTTCAGTTCTAGAAAACAATAAATTAAACCCTACCTGCGCTTTTCATGTTAAACGACATTCATTCTTTCTGCAAGAGCTGGTTTTGTGGGTAGTTTTACTTTACTATCTGTCGCATATTATAAGTCAACTGTCAAGTGGCAGAGACAACGCTGTGGCAGTAAGAGTTGTGTCTATAAAGGAACTGAACACAAGACTGTCAGACTGATACAAAACCTGTAGGGAATAAACTTTTGAACTGAGCTGCAGACTTGAGTAATCACTGAAGCCTGACCAAACCAAGATCACTAAATGATGGTGAATAATCTTCAAGAGGAAACCGAAACAACAGGATGTCTCATGGAAAAGCAAACCCCTGCCCGTTTCACTTTCCTGTGTATGTCAGTATGAATCATCTCCCTTAGGTATTCTAATCAACAGCAGAACTTATCATCTTTTCCTGACAGCGAGTTAAAAAGTTTGCTTCAATATTCATAGTATGCTCCCCCCAAAAAACTCTTCCTCTCTGTAAAAAACAACTCCAGCTCCTTCTCAGAGGTAGGTTTACTTCATCTGGAGGAATCAGTACATTTCTTTAAATACAATGCTAGATATTAAATGTTTAATGAAGAAAAAGAGCAGTTTCCCTGTCAAAGTACTCCTTAGATATTAAAAGATGTGG
This sequence comes from Tapera naevia, assembly GCA_033556795.1. Lineage (NCBI taxonomy): Eukaryota > Metazoa > Chordata > Aves > Cuculiformes > Neomorphidae > Tapera > Tapera naevia. The sequence goes on from JAUMJJ010000353.1 coordinate 2,290,472, forward strand.
TGAACTAGTCAGATTCACCAAAATTAATTCAGGCCTTAAATTCACAGTAAAGGGAAGTAAAGAGACACAATTAAATCTATCTCCTTTTAAGACTTCCTGGAGTAGGAAGAGGAAGAGAACGAGGGAAAAGCAAAGATAAGCCAGAGAAAGTTAAGAGAAGTGGAAAAATGAAGAAGAAAGAAGAATGGAAGAAAACAGCAAGGACCAATACACTTCATAATTCTGGGTCTCCATTCTACGTATTTCTCCATAATTTTTTACCTTCTTTTCTGAATACTCATATCATCTCACATTAATTACACCGTTTCAATGTATAAATGAAACAAAAATTCAAAGTAAAAATAACAGAAGCAGATTCTAATCACACAGTCAATGAAGATATCCCCATTGATTTAGGGAGGTTTTGACCAGGGCACTAAAATCAGCTTTTTGAGCTGCACTGATGGTGGCTCAGAAAGCAACGGAGGTAAAAGAGATAGTATTGTACGGAGTTGCAACTTAGAATATACAGTGTATATTCTGCTGGACCAGACCACACTTATCTAATGAATGGTTACTGGAGGTCTGAAAGAAATCAGGCACTCCACCCTGTTCTTTAAAATGTTGAGTGGGTCCAGCTACATTCACCAATGTCTCAAAATTGTTCTTTGCCTTGCAACAAACGGGCAGTGTCTTTAAAATGTTCAAAAGTTGTTTTCAAATATAATAAGCATTTTGAAGCTTTTATGATTTCCATTTCTATATTACTGTTCATTACATGATGTTAATCTCAAGTTACTAAGGGTATACAATGAAATAATAAAAATTTAAATTATTTTAAGTTTTACCAAAATAAAAATTGTGAAATAAAGTTTATAACCTATCTTTATCATTAATATATTTGTCTCTAAAACTATATAAGAAAAAACTGTTTTCTTAATGTGCATTATACTAATGAAACGCTGAATTTTACTAAACAAAAGGATAAAACCTTGTAGAAAACAACATGCTAAACCAATCATTTTTTAAATAAAACATTTTATCTTTCTGGCTGGCAGGGAGGAGAGGGAATATATACATATAAATCCATATACATCCACCAAAAAAGACAGATGGCCCCACTGTACAAATATTTTAAGACTTTACTAAGAGTTCCTATTTTATAGGATGTCAAGACACATGAACTACGTAATATCAAAAAGTTATTTAACAATACACAAGAACATCGGTATTGGAATATTGTAAACATTTTTAAATTAAAAAAAAGTACTGCTGGTTTTCCTCACACACAGCTTTCTGATGAGAACCTAAAACCTCTAATGATGTTAATTGTTTAATTACATTTACAGTCATATTTCTACACACAGACTGTAGAGTCGGCATCTCGGGTTTTGGCAGGCTTCCAGCAATAGATTAAGATGAGAAGACTGAAGCTATTCCTCTCCCATCTGTCTGTCCCACTCTCCTAATGGACGCCATCAGGTCAAAAATGAGAATACGCGAACACTCTGATGGGTGAGCATACACATCAGTCACAAAAAATTGCACACCAGCATACTCAGGTAAATGCAACCAGCCTTGTGCACCCTACAACTATTCTGACAGCTGATACATGGAGGAGCTGACAGCTGGGGGCACTCACAGCTACAACTGTCCAGTTTTAATCTTCTTTAGATCTGCTGAAGCCCTGAAATGTTATGACAGAACAGTTTATTTACTCTAAAGCTTACAAAGAGAGGCTAGATATTTTAACAGTAGTTTTAAGAGATTTTCCCTGTTTGTGGGGCTGCTTGTTGCTTCCTTGCAGATACTCATAAAAAAAAAGTGATATAAATTCTTATTCCAGGTTTTTCCACCAAACTAATACTTTTGATTTTAAATAATAAAGTCTTCCCAGTAATTTTATTTGCTGCCTCAGAGGAGTTTAAAAATATAGTTTTTTTTAAAAACTGTCACTATTATTTTATAAAATCAGTTCTTAACTCCTATTTGTGAACCAAATATTATCACAATAGCATACACAAATTACTCAAGACATAAGAAATAAATCCTTCAACAAATAATGTTCTTTCGAAAATATTCTACTTGCTAAATCAACAAATAATATAGTCAAGGACATACAACATTTCAGAGATTAAAAGTTCAGCTGTAGCTTAAAACAAGGAAAGTATATTGACATCTTCTGATTGGTAACTTCATCTGCTGTTTCTATCAAGCCAAATTTTATTAAGCAACAAAGTTTTACCTGAAAACTTGTGAACGCTCCAGAAAAGAAATACAGTTACACCGCATAAACTTAAACAGCTGGATTTACTGATCAACAAGTTCAGTACATCCAGTCATCACCTAGAGCAAGTCCAAAACAACACAGAAATAAAGATCCAGGAAACAGAGTTGGGCATAAACAAATCAAATTCACTCCACCAAATAACACATTAAGCTTTACAGGTACCACTGGAGTGTATTCACTGTATGCTCCAGATAAGTTATTTTCTTTGAAATTTCAACAAGAGAGTAATTTTCAATCAAATGACTCCTTGAAAACTGTCAGGAGCTGAATGAAACTGACTTATTGAGTTGACCATACGCTCAACCTGAACCTGTAGGCCTAAGCCTTTGTATCTACATAAGGCCTTCCTCACTCTGAAACCCCATGGAAACCATGCGTAGTCCCTGTATGGTCACATCCAGTTTCATCAGGCTACAAGACGAAGTTCTTTTAAAAAGTTCCAAAAACATTGGTTTGAAAGATGCTTCCTTTGCTTCAACATTGTGTTATCCACCAACTTAAAAAACGTAGGCCGTAACACACTACTTCCAAAAGCAACAGCTCTAGCACCCTGCAAATCACAGCTTGCACAATCCTCCCTGCTCCTTTTGTGTGCCAGCAACTATGCAGCCACACAGCTTTACTGATCCAGAAAAAAATGAGCAAGTAAGTCATGAGGGAATGGTGGGATGACACATTTTGGCAGCAACATGGCCTTGGACTACTTGAAGCAACCACAAAATTTCAAACTGAATTTGTGTTTTAACTCCACTTTCAGGGACAGAAACCTTTAAAAACTTCTGCGAACAAACAGAATTGGCACACAAAGCTGGTCAGTCCTTTCAGTTTGGGGGGCTTCTTTTTAAAATAAGTTTTCATAAAACTGTTTAAACACTCATTCTAAATACTGGCCTCCAGTGTGTATGAAAGTGCCGTATTTTATCATTACTCAGTATTGGGTTTCATTTTGATGAAGAAATTTTTGCTAAAAATAGAAACTATTACATTTTTGTTTATAAAGAGAACTTGTCAGCAGAGGTTCTCATGTCTGAAAATCCAATACTCAGCAGGTTTTTCTGTAGCGGTTTGTTCTTCAGTGGTGATATGATACCCTACGAAGAACTACAGCAAAGCAATACTGAAATTTTAACAGGTCAAAAACTTTTTTTGAAAAAAATGCCTCCAAAACATTTCCTTTTACTGCTGTTTTAAAGCTGGCTACCATGAGCTACTTGAGACCCACCTTACAAAAAAAGAAAACCCCTGTAATTTGGAACCCCAGCTGCTCTCCCTGCCAACAGGAACAGAAAACAGTGCCTTTGAGAAACAAGTTCCCACGCCAGACATGCCTATTCCTTTCAGTGGTTCTGCAGCCCTCCTAATAGTACAGCATCACAAAAGCATGGAATTGTGTCCACTCATCCATTTCAGTTCTTCTTTAGCCAAATCTACAGGGCAGATCTATCTAAAAGAAATCTTCCCAATCCATTAAATAACATGCTCTGCATATGAAGCTTGCTCTTCTGTATCCTGCCCATATACCCTCACTACTAAAATCAGCTTCAACACGTCCACATTAAAGCATCTCACGCTTTCTGCTTCTAGCACACGAGCCGGCTAGTTGTGCTGAACAGATTGGGCTCCTGGGATATATAGTACAGACAGAGATGTTGACAGGCAGGGGCACAGGCAGAGGGAGCAGGATGGGATGGACACTATCCCACCAAGCAGATATGTCCCCTGGCCTCCTTAAAGGGCCACGAATCCTTCACACATATTGCCTCACATTACATGCATGCTCCTTTTGCACACATCTAGTGAAGGGATATGGAAAAATAAAAAGGATCTGACTTTTCCATTTTTCCTAAGGCTCCTCCATGGCTCCTGATGATAGGTAAACTGGAACTTCCTCATATCCAGTTTCACAACCCTGAGACTGCTATGACTGAATCAGCTGAAGATTTTTTTATTAAAGGAAGTTTAAGGCACACCACACTATCTTCAGTGGAATGAACTTTTTGAATTCTGAAAATTCCAAGTTATTAAAGGTAAACATATCAAATTACATTTGGTTCCATGGAAGTTATTCCCAAATTTTCTTACCACAAAAAAAAATAAGTTAGACACTGCCCATGCTATTTAATCAATGCCCTTTTTAAAAAAAGAGAGATGTAACAGTTCATGGATTTTCACTTCAGATTTTTCACACATGCACAGGAAAATGCCAGGAAGGAACCATGAAATTTGTCCTCCAGTTTTACATAACATTGAGTTTGTTCTCCAAGCTAAATAATAGATTCTCTGTGCAGCTGAATACACAGACAGTACCAGTAATAAATAACACATGAAGACAAAGTGGGTGTTAGCTCAATAATAAATGACAGCGCTACGGAAAAAGGACAGGAAATTTGGAGAGAAGAGGAAGGAAAATTACATACTGTGAGGGTAAAGAAAAGGAAAGAGACAGGATAATTCATGGAAAGACTAAAACCATAAGGTTTTTACCCTTGGTGGAATACAATCTCACAAACACACCTTGCAAGCATGAGAGGAAACTTCATCACTGTCAGTCATACCTACAATCTGAGGCTTCTGCAAAAGGAAAAGGGGCCAGGGTTGCCATCTGTGCTGGTTTTGGCTGGGATAGAGTTAATTTTCTTCAGAGTAGCTACTTTGGGGCTGTGTTTTGGATGTGTGCTGGACAGAGTTGGTAACACCTGAATGTTTTAGTTATTGCTTAGCAGTGCTTACACTGAGCCAACGTCTTATCTGCTGCTCACACCACCCCACCAGTGAGCAGGCTAGGGGTGCACAAGAAGCTGCAAGGGGACACAGCTATTTCTAAACTTAGGGCTCAACCCCATCCACTGTCTTAGATAAAGTCCCTCTTCATACACCATCTGTATACATCTATATTACCACCTGCAATGAAATTCGCACTCACTGCCAGTCCAATATGTGCACAGTGTCCATGCAGAGAAGAACCATACACCCACACTGCAAGCGGGTCACTCAAACCTTCCTTTGAAAGCAATAATTTCAGCTTCCACATCACCAAGAGTCATGTAGTTCGGTGCCTTCCAAAAATGCAATTTTGTTGGGATTTTTTTCCTCCTTTGACCAAACTGTGATTAAATGACAGTCGTATGTCTTTGGGTGCATAATGAAAAATGTAGTCCCTCTGGGAACACTGACCGATACGGTAGTCTGGGGACAGAAAGAAGCATTCCACCACAGTAATACATTTTGGTAGTGAGGACTTCAACATTCCTGAATCAATTACTTTCGCTTTTATTCTGTGAAAAATTTCACTCGTTGTTCTGATTTCAGAGGGCAACCTACAGGTGACAAGTTAGAATTCCCTGCAGGATGAAAATCCCAAATAGCGTGGAAGCAAACAGCCATGCTCAGGTCAGCATGGATTACACATATTATTTTACCAATTTCTCCTGAAAAGCAGTATAACGAAGTAGATAAGCCTCAGATTTCAGTTTCAGTTCTGCTCAAATATTAAACAATCTTATTCTGATGCTCAGCAAATAAAACAGAATATTAATAGCCACCCTTTCAAGGACAGGAAGATAACTGCATTTGATGAACACTGTCAGTAGTAAGAACTAGTGAGAGCAGCTACAGCAAAAGATGCAGTTCACTTGCTTACAGTTTGGTTCATACTCCCTCTGGCTGAAAAATGTTGTGTGTGAGGAGGTCTCAATGTCTCAAATGTAAAACATCTTGCTAGTTCTATGAAAGTATATGACAGATCAGCCAAATGCTTGAGCTGTGTGACAACTAGCAGGTTTTGTTGGTTATTTTGGAATTTTTTTTTCAAAAAGAAAATCTGCTTCAATGGCTGTAAGTCAACAAGAAGACATTTTGGCAGATCCTCAGGTCTCATAAATTGTCAAAGTTTTATGGAAGACAAGGACATAATACATATCTCATTTTCTTAACCTGCTATGTATGAGGTCATATAGCCATAATTTTACAGGATTTATCCCCAGAGGAAATATGGCATGGCCTACTAACCTTACTTACCGAGTGGAAATTAAAGCCTTAATTTTTGTTAACAATAAAAGTATTGTGAAAACCTGAATTCCTTATATAATACTCTATTACCACTGCAATATATATTTTGTATCATTATTAAAAAGCTCTCTTTTTCTTTATTAAAGTAATTAGTTTCCAGATTCTCCCAAATCATAAACAAAAAGGAATCAGAGACAAAAGCACTCTTAAAAAAGTATACCTAAACAGAAGTCAACCTGTATCTGAAACACAGTTCCAAGAAACTGATTTATGACAACTGTCTCAACTAGTTCCAGGTCCTGTATAGTGAAGTTACTGGAGGAAGATCAAGAGTCACTTCTGTTTATTAATAGTTATGTTGGTTCAAGCTTTCTGTAGACATGAATACCTATAAAAACACATTTGCACCACCATACTGTTTCGCCTCCCACATAAGCTTATTTAAACCTGTACAAGGTCTTTTTTGCCACTAACACAGGGTCCAATCTACTGGGGTTATTTATTCGCACTTTAAGCAACCTGACATCACTGCAGTACAACTAACATTTACACAAAACACAAAAAGAAAGAAAAAAACCAAAACCTTATAAATACTTATCTCAGAGTTAATTATATACACATGGTATTGACCACACATTTTTTTCCTCATTTTTATGACAAACTTGTAAAGGAGAAGGTTAAAAAGAAAAAGGTAATAAAGCCATCAAGGGGAAATTATATTTCATATACTCTTTTCTAGTTCATCAAATTCTAAATGTTCCTATCTGCTGAAGTATTGACAGAACCAACAGCTGAGTGATATAAGGATACTCACATTCTAAAAGCAGTTGGTGATTTCAAATACAATAGCTGGTTTGTATTCAAACTTCCGATATGATTACACTCACTCCACAAGAGATTCTATGTTGTTTTACTACATTTTCCTCCAATTGTCAGCGCTAGAAACTTTGTATTTTGTTCCAAAGGAAATTATACTAATACAACCCAATGATATCATTATTGTTTAAATAGAAGAGTATCCTGTCCATGTTTTTAGAGGCTCAGGCAGAAATCTCAAATTTGTTAAAATGAAATCTCTTACAAAGTCTTTCTTAAAGAAACTGAAACAGAATTAGGACAACCTTTGTTAAAAAGTTTTGCCAGTGCTTCAAGAACACATAATTATTTATAATATTATCTAACAGAAACCAATTAAATAAAAAGGTTCCTATTCTCCAAACATGATTCCTTGACTTTAGGTGTGACATACCACTGGAACTTCTCAGTATTCCCACCCAAAAATACATAATCTCATCTACAGAAATTACAGTTACAGCAACACAACAGGTGCAACCATGATAATCTTGATTAATTAAGTATAGCTTATTCCTAAGTAAAATTAAGGATGAGCTGTATGAGTACAACTACATGCAGAAATCAAGGTCTGCTCTATATGAAGACACACAGAAAAGGGTTAATCTCTATGAAGATGCAAGTATTTAAGAACAAAAACTACATGTAAAAAAAGCTTTAGGAGTCATATTTACACAGCCAACATAAGGTCACAGTTCCATGTGTATTCAAGCTGGTTATGGCTCCATTTTTCTATTGTTAAACTTTGTCTTGATTACATTGTATTCTTCAAACACTTGGCTTTACACCCTTCTAGCTTCTTTCAACTAACTCAACCATGCATTTTAAAATTTAAATACGCAGCCAGAAACGTGGGCCCTGAGCCCAGCCACCACAAGACAAGATGGTATCATCATATTCAGTCTGAGAGAGAGACAGAGCTGAACAGAGAAGAGAGAAGCTAGGTAACTCTACAGAGGAAAGGAGCTTCATAGCGCACCAGGAGATTAATCACCTAGATGGGCTTATGAAGCCTACACAGCCAAAACTGCCTGGTGTGGACCCTGCTGTACATGGAGCACAGGTTTAACCAGCTCCCACAGCTGCCACTATTCTCACCTTCACACTGGAACAGCATAATTACCGGGGGTTCCTGCCGAGAGGCAGGGCTGCTTCTTTACAAGGTTTAAAGTGTTAAAGTGCTTGTAGCATTATAATGTAACATTATGTGCCAATTCTACTTGTAACTAAAGGCTGCCACTGCTAAACATTTGCCCCCTGCTATAACAGCTAACGGTGTTCAAATCACTGCATGAAGGCATACCCCAAACCATTACCAGCTTCAACAAGGCCTAACAAAACATTCTGAGCTTGAGTCACATCACTGAAAACATTCCTCCATCTCTTATTTAAGAGCTCAGATTTTACCTAGCATTTCTGCATTACGCCTTATGTTGAAATAGATCACGAATCATCAGCTACTTTTGAGTGGTTTTATCCACATAAAATACAACTTCATTCTAAAAACTTCAACAGCTCATAGAGATAATCTTTCAATTGAATTAAAAATAGGGTTGAGACATTTCTAATGGCTGATAATTACTTATAAGGCTTCTGTAAGTGTCTGTGAGAGTTTATGTATAAATACACACAGAAATACACAAGCACATGAATGTATAAGCATGGGCAGCCTAGACAGTAAGTCTCCTTTCCATAGTGTATTTATAGTTTCCACACTGACATCCTAGCTACATTAAAACAGTATGTCATGTACCTATAACTAAAGAACTACGAACTTCAATGAATGCCTAGAGTCAAACACTTGTCATGCTCAGACTGCCGAGAGTCATGCAGCTATCTGGATTATAGAATCATAGAACGTTTTGGGTTGGAAGGGGCCTTAAAGATCATCCAGTTTCAATGGTAATGACTCCTAGCATGCTTGGTCACCCTCACAGAAAGCGACTTGTTGTGCTATTAATCAAGGTATATTCCAACCTCCCTGATTTATTTTTTTTTTAAGTCAAAGTGTTTTCTGAGACTTCTCCAGTCACCTTTAGACCTCATTCATCTCTGTCTTTGCCAGAATCAAGTAGAATGTGAAAAGTTTATTATAGACTATTAATCGTAAACCTAATACCGTCAGTCTGGTTAATGCATTTCAGAAATACAGAATATGGATAAATTTAACTGAAAACAGAGTTAATCTGGCTAAAATTTAGAGGCATTGATGGAAAAACTATACTACATACTTAAAATATTTGGCTTTGGATTTTGTCATCCACTATTTTTCAGATAAAACAGAAAGTTATAAGCTTACATTTGGATAAACTCCTTCAAGGAGGCTGCCAGCTCTGTTGGCAGAGATGGTACAAGGTCACAGCAAATACACCGAGCTCTAATCCCAAACAATGGTGACTCCATGACTACCACTTCACTAAATCTTGAGCACACACATTCCTAACATGTTAATTTCTCAGGTTTAAACATTAAAATTTCATACTTGGCTATCCTAGAAAACATTACCATTTAGATTTAACTCCACTCAGAGAGTCAAGGCCAAAGCAATTTCTGAGACGTTATTGTTTCTAGATAAACATGCCTGGAATAAACACTCCACGAACACGTGAAATATCTTCCCTCACACAATAACCTGGTAATGTAGCATTCAGAGTCGGGGGAAGGTGGTATGCACATCCTACCAACAGAGCATTCAAGAAGCATTAAAAAGCCCTGTAAACTGCCACAGTTAAGTCAAATATGCATCAAGTCAATACCATCTTCCTCAGTATGGAGATTGTTGAGACCTAGCAACAAAACTGAAGAAATTCTAACATCTTCACCTCACCCTGGCCATTCAAGACAGAGTTGTTCATCTCTGTAGGTTAATCTCTATCTTGTAAAGATGCAGTGCTTTGTAAAGCCTGGCTCTGAATCATATCACTGAACTGTTCAGGCAGAAAATAACCTCCTCCTACCCCTAAAAAGGAAGGAGAAGTGGAGCAGACAGAAGAAATACAAAATTTCTTAAGCCTTCTTTATCTGAATACATGGGCAGTAGGTAGCTCCATTATTTCTGCTGCCATTCAGAGTTGCATAGAGAGTGTGCAGAAGTAGTAAAAATGGCCCATTATTTTAGTGTTCATTGCCATTTCTCGGAAATCTATTAGCATCAGTGATCTTGACCAGATTCTTGCTAGTTACCCCCTACTAACACAGGTAGACATTGCTATAGACTAAATATCATTTTGCATAATCAGGCTCACATGCTTAGTATTAATACACACATTTTCAGATTATCAACATAGTAAAAAGGCCAGATAATGATATCATCATCACTATGACTTCAAAAGAAGAAATGGTAAAACAGTGCTTGCTGCAAAATGAAACCATGCTGGTCTACTTTTGTTTCATTTCTGACATCAGTAAAATTATTTGGCCTCAAAATATTTAAGTAGCTATTGTTGATAAACTGCACACTATGGTCCAGGCCGACAAACTCCTTGCACATATGTTCACCTTGCATTGCTCCATGACAGTATTCAAAAATTCAGCTTCAAGGTCATGCCATTTCACCTACATGTTTCAGATGACACTGCAGAGCCTAGACAAACCAGTTTCACTAATACACCCAGAAAGGTCAATTTCCTATTACACAAGGTAAACCACAAGAAGGAAGCGAATAGTGTCACCAATTCTATTTTTTTTCAGCTTTGTCATCCTTTCATTGAAGTAAAATTCCTTGCACAGGACACATCACAGAACATTTTCGTCATGAATTAAATTCCACATCCCCCATAGATACCCTGTCAGGGAAACCTAGGCGCACTCTCAGACATTTTACTAGTGACAGTGAGATCTAATAATGCAATTAACAGAAAGTAAAATAAGCCAGTTTGCTTGGACGCAATTCAGGCAGCCTAATCAGTCATCCCATTTATTAGATTTAAAAGCAAAACACAACTAAGTGAGAAACTGAGAATAAAAATACAGTTGTGGGATATACTCACCCAGAAGACAAGCTCTTTCGAACATCACCACAAATTCTGTAATCAAAAGGCCCTCCCTTTTCATTACTGTCACAACATTACTGACATTTGCTAAAACTATCCTTTCTCATGTGCATTTGCACTAACATGGGGTTTAGGAAGAGATAATGTCAGTTGAAATTTCAAGGTGTATGTAAACCAACTAGGAATTATTTTCCAATGATTAATACATTTCAAAACCATCTTTAAATTGTAAATACATACATGTAAATATATCAATCCCTTTATAAGATACTTCATTTGAAGAACTGCATTTTTTAAACTCATATCAATTTTTTAGAAGACTATATATGAATATTAAACTGAAAAAAATCTTCCACTAATAACAATTATCATCTAGGAAATATTATCCTAATATCCTAAGAGAATTTTTAACAAAAATCAGAAATATTGCTTTCCAATTTTACAGAGTTTTGTTTAAAAAGTACAGCTGACTGTCTCAAGAAGAATAACACTATAAAAAGCAGTATAATTGCCTTTCATAACACAACAAACCATCTCCTTTGCAAAACATGCTGCTTACTATGGTACTGATGGTACATTCCAATACTGTATGGAAAGTTTTCATTTCCATTTATAATCTTTTACCCAAAAAAGAAGACCCAAGTTCAAACTAACACTCTAATCATATACAAAAAAAAAAAAAATAAAAGAAAGGCAAGCTTATAGCAACTTGGTACACTTTTATATTAATCAGAAGGAACCACATCTAGCTTAGTATACACATGAGCATAAGTAAGTTTATTCTAGGTCTAACGTAAGAAAAGATACAATTCAATGACAAAGACTTTTCTACAAAATATAACTGCTAGTCAAACAAGTTCTTACAAAGCACCTTAAAAAAAGTAATGAGCAGTTTGGGTGTGCCACTTTAATTGTATTTTTTATAAAAGTTTTAAAGTTCTGTTAAAACCAGCTCTATAAAGGTATCCTTAACTACAAGACACACAGTTGTCAGAATAAACATCAGACGCCGAATCTACCAAATTCATACCGGTCCACCATAAATCATTATATCCTACGGGGTGCTGATTCATCTACAGGATTCATTTTATATGAATGCACGCAAGTTAAACACAGCGTAGATGTTCAGATAAATAACTTCCAAGGATAAGTTTCCATTTCCACTATTTCTACTTTGATAATCATTCAAACTACATTGCAGTGATTTTTTTAAAAAGAAAAGAGAAAAACAGGAGAAAGGTGAAAGCTCTAACAACTATTCTCCTGTCAACTGCAGATGCTAATCCAAACTCACCACGAAAGTTTTATCGCAGCATTGATCTCCTCATAAAGTTGTCATCATACGGGAGGGATGTAAATTATATCAGATGCAAAATTAATTGGAAAGAAGAATAAACGGCAGAACTGCCACTCTGAGTTTTTCCCATGAAAAAGAACACACACAATGCGGTCACACCCTTTAGCAAAAATACGCTCATTCGCGGAATAAAAGAGAGATAAATAAATCGGAGTGCCCTCAGCTCAGGAATGCCAGGAATCCCCGGAGGAATGCGGGCGGGCGGCGGCCCCGGCTCCCCGCGGGGGCTCCCTCGACCCCACCGGACACCGCGAGCTCACCTGGAACGGGCGGTAGAGCCTCCAGCCGAGGCACCGCAGCGGCCGCTCCGGGCAGCTGCTGCCCGCGCTCTCCGGAGCCGCCAGAAGAAACTCAGGAATACCCAGGTCTTACCAGAGTCTATTTTGCCGGCAGCACCCCCAACCCTTCGCCGGGGGCCACGGCGGCCGCTCAGCCCGCGAGTTACCGCTGGTCCCGCAGGGAGAGCCGCGTCCTTCTCCCCGAGGACTCGGCACCCTTGGCCTTTGGAGAGGCGCGTGTTTAACGGAGCGAGACGGAGACACAAAGCCAGCGACCCGGGGCGCCTCGGCACGGAGCGATGGGCAGCCCTGCGGCCCCGCACGGCGCCGGCCCCTGCGCTCGCCGCGCTCCGGGCAGGTCGCGCCCACCTCAGCACGGGAGCGATGGGCGACACGCTCTCCGCCCCAGCTCCCGCCGCCCCCGGCCGCCGCTCTCCTCACCCGCCCCGAGACGCTCCGCCCGCTGAGGGCGATCCCCGCCAACTTCCCGCCGCTCCGGCCGCTGCCGCCCCGGCGCCGCGCGCTGCCCGCCCCCTGCGCGGCCCCGCCGGGGAGGAGCCAGGCGGGGGGAGCTCGCGCAGGTGAGCGCGGGACGGCCTCGCGCGCGCTGAGGTTTTCCCGCCAGCGGGCGCCGCCAGGGGAGCGCGGCGCGCGGGGGCGCCTCAGGCTGCAGCCCCCGAGGGCAAACACCCGGCTCCTCCTTTGTTCAGGCTGGGGCGGGCGGTCCCGGGACGAGCTGAGGTGGCCAGAACAATCCTGTGAGGGAGAAAGGCAGCCCCGGGCCCAGGTACCGTCGGCTCGAGGCCGCCCGGCAGCCGGGTTGGCTCCGTCGGCAGCGCGGGGGCGGATGGCGGGGCTCCCGGGGAGAGCTGAGGCAGCACAAGGACGGGGCAGGGCAGGCGCGGCTTACAACGTGCGGTAGAGGGAAGGAGCGAGGAGCGGGGCGCCGCGCCCCTGCGGCTCAGAGAACCGCCCCACCGGCACCTTCTGGGCACACCCAGACCGCGTTAGGGTGGTTTTCACGATGTATTCAGGTAGGCATTGCAGCTAAACATCAGCTAAATTCAGCTGAACATCGCAACGAGGTGTTCGCACGTTTCCAGAATATTCTACGTACATAGCGAGAACCGAAGTGCTGTCAGTGCGTCTCTGCTGCCCGGGGTAAAGGAAGGTGCTAAAGATCTAGCGTTGCACAGAAATACAGTGACTGTAAGCACCTCACGAGGTTTGGGCCTCAGTTAATTTCTTCCACCCTTGGAAATTTGTTCTCAAGATTCAATCCACCTAAAGCAGCAATGTCAAAAAAAAAAAAAAAGGAAGTTACAGTAAATACACAAGACAAAAAAAGCACACAAAAATATGATAGAACTTTGTCTAGAACAGAGAAATGAAAGGCAGTGAACATGAAGAGGAAAAAACTTTACACACAAGCCATGACTTCGAGTTGTTCTACAAGAGGGAAATGGATAGGGACACATCCTGTTTTTAAATCCAGGTGTGCTGGAGGTGTCTGCTCACATTTCTGCCAGAGCTGCTCTGCTGCCTGTTGCATGTCTGTGAAAATAAGCTTGGTTAGCAAACACTATTGTGTATAATTGTATGTAATTGTCTGGATTGTGTGTAGAGAATGCCCCTGTCTTATTTAGTATATATAGACACAAAGAGGTTCAACCAGAAAAGTAGCTGTTCTCAATAAAACATAAATATTGACACTCTAAAGCACTGTATCCAGTTTTAGGTTCTGTGCTGGAGGGAAAAAAAAAAAAGTTCACATAACTCTACGATACATTAGGAAATTTAGCGCATTCTGAGAATCTAAAAAAAGTATGTTAGTGCTATTCCAACTTAGTATTCCATAAGGATCTATTGACAGCTGCAAGAAACAGTCAAAAGCAAAACAAGGAGACAGAGAAGTAGCATCTGATAGCAATAGCTTGTGATAAAATACTGTACTGAGGGTTAATCGGTAGAAAGAACAGTGAACTGTGGGAACTGGACAAATTCTAAACAGTTCTAAAGAACCACCTAGTGAGGTGTTTGCAGGCATCTAACTGTTTTTCTTTACTGAGAGGATGGAAATATTAGGAGTGACAAGGACTATGAAGAAGTCTGTTGTACTAAAATGCACCTCTGCATAATGTGCTAAACTCATTCTCCCTCAAAACACAGTTGTTGAAAGATTTTTCTGCTCTTGGTATTAAGTTGACCTGTCAGAAAAATGCTTGTTAGACAGAACAGCCCAAAACTTGTGTTGCCATCTTCATCTTTTTACATATTTTGCCATTTAGCTTTTGCTTTTCATATACATTTTTTCATACATCTAGAGCCATGACTAATCTTGGAGTTGTTTAAGTAGAAGATTAATATAGTTTGCTTAGCTCCTTTCACTGTATTTTTCAGAAAACACGTGAAATTTACCCCCTCACCCCCTCTAACAGGTAAAACTGAGAAACAAGGAATGGAAAAGAAAAAAAGTAAAATATTTTTTTCTTAGAGTTACATGAGCTATTTGGTGAAGTTTTCAGTCCAACACACAGACATAAGTATATGTGGGTGTATTTTATCACAAAGTCTGAAGAAACACGCTGACAGGTTGTTCAGCCTTGTATTGTAGTTTTGTAACGCATGAAGGAATTGAACTTAACAGAAAGCAAAATGCTTCATTAAAGAGGTGTATACACCTATAATTTTCAGGTTATTTTTAGAGGTTAATTAAAATAGGCGTTAACCAATGATGTTATACAATAGTACTTCTCCATTGCATTTAGAAGCAAACCAGAAAAAACAGATTAATTTCTTAATAAAACAATCAGGTTATGATGACTATTAGTCATTATTATACAGTCTGTAATTAATGTTTTTCAGTATTTATTACCTATCATTTAATAGCTCAGGATGCTGTCTGGCATGCTCAGCATTAAACTACTTAGAAAACTGTTCTATTGCTATGTGTTGAGTTTTAGAAAAATCGTTTCATATATTAGGCCAAACCATTTTTTCTTACCTTTATTTTATGTATTTAAAAAAAAAAAAGAGACAATAAGGTGGGACCAGCACAATTGCTTAAACTTTTATTGGCTGTAAGCATCCCAGAGTGAAAAGGAGAGCTTTGACCGGATTTTACCTCTATCCTGCACTTTAAAAGCCTTTGAGGAAAGTTTAATTTGAACCTTTAAATTTTCATGAAAACTGCAGCTTAAATAAAAACTTTAGTTGAACAGTTTCTTACAGATATTTGGCATATTTTGAACACGAGTTTTAGAAGTACTTGGTATAATAATGTTACAAACACTGAAACTTTGTTCAATGAGAGCCACAGTCCAGCTGGAATACTGCAGAAATACAAAGTTGTCCAGTGAGATAAGAATTTTTTTGAGAAATGTGTACAAACACAGCGTTAAGCTAAAATTGCACTGAAGGCAGAGTTAGGTCATACACAGACTATCACCTCAGTGCAAGCTACGATTTCCTTTCCCAGCCCTCATCCACCTACTTTTCCTCTCCTTTAAATGAAGGCTTTGCTCCTTGTTTACAGAACTGGCTTGACACTGTGATTAATGTCTCTCTGTCCAGGCAGTTGTGAAATACAATACAAAATGGAGTATGGAGGTAAAGCAAAAACAAGCAGTAATGCCCTATCAGCTTGCGCTGTAGATTGATTCCAGCTGCTCTCTACTCCAGCACACCTCGGGTGTTGAATAGCACACTCGAAACTGAGCTCTTGTTTTGCTTTGAGTCAGACTGTATTGAAAGCTTGGTTTAGTACCACTGTGCGTGAGTCCTAGCAAAATCGATCTCTTTCTATTCAGCTATATATTGAACTGAATTTTGACACTTTATTATGATCCCGATTTCCTTGCATGAGAGGATCTGATACAATTATCACAGTGGAAAGGGAAAAAAAGACATTCTCACAGTATATATTTAGTTTGAAACACTGCTTCTGACTCATCTTTTACAATAAATATAGTAGCTTTTCTCAAATTATTATAAAAGACTAAATGTCTGTTGCTCAAGAAATAACAAAATTATCCCTGCTATTGCTGTGTTCACTAAAGCATTGGATAGACATTTTATCTCTTCATGATTTCAAGAAACACAAACTTCAAAATTCAGGTCTTCTTTCTAATCTCCACTGTTGTTTTCTCAAAACATTTTATCTTAAGCAGAATGTTTACAGACTTGACTCAAATTATATCTGTATCTCAATCATTTTAATGAACTTAACAGAGCACTTTTGAGTTATGTAAGTATGAAAAAGTACCCTTTTATAAAAATCATATCACTATAGCTATCATAGAGCAGCAAGGGACAGTTCTATTTTAAATATTAAATTTATTGTGTTGAAAATTCACTCTAAGAGGAGGATTTGGGTTATTTGAAAAAAATCTAAAGTTACACTCTTACCAGATCCATTTTAATGTATAAACTCTTGTTTTACTCCCCAAAAGACAACTTGCCAGAAAGGAAGGCCCTTCATTTTCCATCTTTCTTATTCCACCCTACCTCTTCACAGTGGCTTTTCCCTCCCTTGCTTTCTTCCTTCTTTGCTTTCTTTTCTTACTTTTTTTTTTTCTCTCTCCTTTTTCTCTTTTGGGGTAGCCCAAGTCTCTTACATTTGTTGTCTCTTATTCTCCCGTTTCTCTATTCTCCCTTATACAACTGTCAAACGCACAGGGTACTGCTTATGCGACCCAGAGCACTGGGTTCCCTGTGTCTCCAACCCAGCTGCACAATGTGGAGGTTGTGTGTAACAATATTGTAGAAGAGCCTGAATAATCCTAGCCATTAGCCATTGCAGGAAAATAAGATGGGGTAAATAAAATGTATAAAATGGCAGATGAAATTGTAGAACGAGAGATTAATATTTTCAGATTTCTTCAGCGGCAAAAATACCTGGTTTTACTTTATACTAGCTAAGGAAAAAGTTAGCAGATGAAGATAAAAACTGTAACTTCTACAGAATTTAATTTCATTTTAGTTAGTTCAAGTTTACAAATACTCTTCCTACTGAATACTATACAATTACTAATATTACATATGCACACAGAAATCAAGAGTGAGATAAAATATGCAGAGGTGCAAGCAGAAGAGAAAATATCATTGACTTTAAAAGATGTTGAGGAGAAAATACACACAAGACAGTGCTCACACAATATAATAGTTTCAATATTCCTTTAACACACAATATGTAGTGTAGTGATTAGTGAATAGTTAGTACTAATGAGAACTTCAGTTGAAGATTTTGGACACTATTCTATATCTAGCCAGCATAAGGCTTTCTGACCTCCCATTCCTCTCCTTGGACAACTTTTGGCTGCATGTACATTTCTTCCTTTACCTTTATAACACAGTTTTGCTCCTGCTAACTTTATTTTAGTAATCCTAGCAATGACAAAACCATTTTTTCCAAGAAGAACTCACAAACATCCCAGGTACTACCAAGTTGCATCCACCTTAAAGTTCCAGAAACCATTGTAACTGTTATCTGCCCTGCTGTGGTCTATGTGGCTCCTCTAAATGGCTCCTATGCTCTTTATGCAAGTCCCTCTCAGGAACTATTGCTCTTATGTATTTTATAATAGTACATTCAGTATTAGGACACTATACTAGGTATTGAGGAGCTCCATGCAGATACAGATCTATACAAAGAAATGCTTTACAATCTAAGTAGACCAAAGATTTGATCACAACAAAAGAATGCAGAATGTGCTATCCTGCAACCAGAAACATGTTTCAGAGCAAGATAACGTGGAGACTTTCTGAGAAATCTAACAATTCTGTTTCTCGTCCTGAAATAATGTGAATATGTGTAATGTTAAACAAATTTAAGCATTTTTTTATGTGTTTAAAATTTCACCTAACACTTAAATATTTGTTAAATTAAAGTCTAAATTCTTAAGATTGGCATCTTAAGATTGTGTCCTGGAGACAGAATATATTCTTTATTAATTCCAAAACTTGTTTTACTTTTAAGTAGCTTTCTTTTGTTTACAATGTGTATTAAAGATTCTTTTGGTTCAGGGTATGCAGGCAATTACCACGTATCTAATATACCAAGGAAGACTACACATGAGAACAAATTTAATATTTTCATGTTTTAAAATGTGCTGTTGATTACAAAGTTTTATTGAGTTTAATGTATCAATTCTTTAGTCACATGAGGTTCCACAGATATTGCATTTTATATCCAGTTTTCTGAAAAAAACATATGAGTATCTTTCATGAGAACTAAGGCCAGTATCCAGTAAAGAATTTATTCTCCTAATTCCTATTGAAATAAGGTTAAATAAGATTATTTCAGTACAGAGGTGAAAAGTTAAATACATTCTTGGCTTTAGATGCAGGTAAATTTTGGAACAGAGAAAATCATCACTATCCCATATAAATATTGACTTTTTTTTTCTTATAGGCATGCATGGATATCTCAGTTATTGTGGGGGTTTTTTCTTCCTTCTTTTGGGCAAAGGTAAGGAAAGATTTCCAAGCTTGTGGAAGATTAAAGTAGTACCTGATCCAAAACCTAACAATTTCAGTGTTGGCCAGCATACCGTTCTGATGTTATGCAATACCACCATCTGGTGGCTACAAGAATTTTAACTGTTCTGGCATGAGTAGCTTGAAAATAAAGACTAGGGGAAAAAAAATATCTTTAATATTCTTAAGATTGTTTTTATCTCTAGTGACTTTTCTTAGTAAGGTGATGTAATATAATGTAACCATGTTTGCAAGGCAATATTTTAGAAGAGATATGAAAGTTTCAGTAGTGTCTGATAAAAAACTTTAAAGATTGACTTACAAAGGTATTGATCCTTCTGCTTTAAAGGTAAAGCATCACTCCCGATTCACCTACAGTATCTTAACTACTGATGCACTGAAGACTTAAGAACATTTTTATATCTTTACAAATCTAGGCAAAACCCAGAAAGACAGGTTAAGAAAGACAGTTTTTAGAGGACTAGAATTTCCAGCTTCTATAGGTTTGTTTGGTCAGGACATATGCAGAAAACTGCTTAAGCGTGTGCTTGACTTAAAATACCTTCTTCAGTCCTACTCATTTCAATATCACATAAACAGTTATTCAAAATTAAACATGGAAAAATATCTAGGATTGGACTTAGCACTTGGAAACTGAAGCAGGGAAAAGGTTGGAAAAATGAGTTATTGGTCTGGAAATCCTTTGCTTTTTCTTTTTCAAGCAGAGGGGAGAAAGTAGCAAGCAGACGCCCATCCTTTTTTTTACTCCTTTGGAGAGCTGGAAACCATAGCAGGATAAAGTCAGCTCTCTGCTAACTGAAAAAACTGAAGGAGCTCCAGGAAGGAGTTTTGTGCATTATGGGAACTGCTGACCAAAACCTAAAATCAAGCCAAACATAAGAGTTTGCACAGTAGAACGTGCCTGTGTATAATAAGCATTTAACGGACAATTGATTGTTTTAAAAATTTTTTCATTTCCACTTGTGAACTAAGTTTTGCACAACTCTTACAAGAAGTATTCTGAGAACTAAAACCAAGAACAGACAAACAAAAGAAATTAATTCAGGGACACTAGTTCATCCTCATCTTTACCATGGTTTGTTCCTTGCTTTCTTTTGAAAATAAGAAACACTCTCTTATCCTGGGTTTTCATTTCGGATCCCACACTCATCCATTGTCTTAAGAGAAGTTTACAAGCCTAATTTTGAGTCATCCCAGAATATTTAATGTATTTGAAATCCTTAAATAAGGGGGCTTCAGTGATGAAATAGGATCTGTCTTTGGTACTTGTGCGACATCTGCTCATGTGTACTGGTGCTTAAAGCACTCAGATACATTCATATGAAGTTGACATTATAATGATAAACTAAACAAATACTCCAGTTTTCAGCTAATAATTTTCTTTATGTAGAAGAGCTTTTCCTGGTTAGATAGTGCTTTGTGACTGTAGAGGGTGCTCTTAAAATACTGGTGATGGTAGTAATATATAGCAATTAGTTTCTCCTTCTGTAAAGGTTATCAGTGTTAGGATGTTTACATTTAGCAAAGAAAGATGTTGTACAATTAGTGCATTTTATTTTGTATATGGGCAAGAGTCACTCTCCACATTTGTATCCAAGTACATCCCTGGAAACTTTTCTGGATTTAGTTTATTTTTGCAAGTATGTTTCTGCCAAACAGTGATAGTATCTTCTGAGAAAACTTTTGATGCTGTATAAAACAAATTGAAAGAAATACTAAATAGAGTGTATTTTTAGTTGCAAGGCCATTCAGAGTTGGATAAGAGCTTATTGTTCCAAAGAAGTAATTTGAATATTCACAAAAATTCTTCAGTTACATGAAGTTGATGCTCCCACGTTGTGCTATCTGGAATTCTGTTGGGAAGGATTTAACTTTATTTGACTTTGGCTTGGTTGATTGCTCCACCATACTCCCAAGCTATCTATTTTTATACTTCTCTAACTGAATTATTGGGGGGTGGAAATCAGAGATACGATAGACTAAATCAAATTTCATCTTGATGTATTTTTCCCTCAACCATACAATATGTATATTTTTAAATATAAAATTACGTGTTCACCTCAGTACAACCAAGAAATGATTGAGTTAATTCTGTATGCTTGAGAAATGTTATCTCTTTCCAGAGAGGATAGAGCCTGTGCACCTCAGAAAGATAAGTATTTTATTTAATAATCGGAACTGCAATAAGCTGTTTTTAGAGCAGTATGAGGGGAGTTAATGTTTCTGAGGTCAAGACCTTTCCTGTGAGACCATGACTAGGCTACAGGCTTCTGCCAGCACTACTCTGTCAGTCCTGAATGTGATGAGGTGTGATCTTTGACTGACATGACTGTGTCAAAAAAAGCCTATACCATAACATATGCTTACCACAGCAAAACTACACTTTCTCTTGAATAGGTTGTTATGCTGGGAGAAGATAAAACATATGCTGCAGAAGCAGTTTTCCCGATCTAAACTTTTCCTAGCAACAATTATTCTGCTTCTTATATTGGATTTGTATACTTATCCTAAGAAGGTACTCTCAGGCATGAATTCTGATAACAAGATTTTCAGGAGCATTCACTCGTTTGAGATCCAGACATCATATAAAATTAACCCTATATTAGACCAGGTCTACAGAATATATTTTTGGGGTATTTGTGTGTCACAAAGACTATAACTATTTGCTGCACTTCCATAACAGCTCTACTGCAGGACCAGTTTAGGGCACGGAAGTCAGCACAGCTTCTTTTGTCTGGGGAAGCCCTCTGAGCTTTTTTGACTAACTTCAGCAGCATCTATTCTAGGGAGACTCTGCCAAGATCACTATGTTATGAAACCTTTTATGAAAGCTTGACAGATGTTTGCTGGCTTCTAATGAAATGAACTTGGCCTCTTCCAATCTCCAGTTTCCGCATCAAATTCATCATTCTATCAACTTGCAGGTTAGGGCATATCCCATAACATGTTTGTACACTGCATCATACAAATGGGACCTTATGTTGCCTAGGATTGTGACTGCAGGCTTGCCATGTAAATAGTCAAATGAAATTCTGTCTGTGAAAGCTGGCAAAATTACCTACCCCCACATCAGGCAAGTCTCTTTGATGGACGAAATGATACTGCCTGAGGTCTGATGTTGGAAAATATTTCTGATGCGAGTCATGTAACAGGGGAGCACAATGATAGGCCAAAGACAAGTAGTTTTTCTCATAGAGGTTTCCTTCTTCAGGATTTAGTGTTAAGTAGTAGTTTGAACAGACAGAAACCTAGGCCTCCCCTAACCTTGATGTGTACACTAATTATTAAGACCAATAGTAATGCTTAATTCCGGTGGGCAGTGTTTTCCCTTCCATAGGAAAAACTGGAATTGTTTCACCGGAACATCTCATATATTTAGGTTCTTAAAATGGGAAGCAAGAAATGCAAATCTAGTCTCCTCTGTAAGATTCAAGATGAATACAGACTTCCTCTCATCACTAATCCTCTGTTCACTGAACTATTAGATAAAACAGATAATGCTTTTTCTCCTTTGCTTTGTAAGAAAAGGTTGGCACAAATTTTTAACTCTAGGAGAGAGTTCAGAAATGTATTTTGGAGATTTTCACATCTCTTCAGTTCACACTAAAGGACCACATTGTCAGAAACAGATGGAACTCAAGACTCATCACCCTTTCTTCAGTGTTTAATAATGGCCAACCTGGGTGTAACATTTCTGTGGTGGACCCTCTTTCCCCAAAAGTGTGGAAACAGGTGATATACTTTGTTCTGGGTTGGAGATTCCACTACACAGCAAAACAACACGGTGTCAAAGCCTCTAACCTCTAGCCATTTACAAAAATTCCCTGACACATTCTAAATGGAATCCGCTTTTACTGGTTCACTTTTAAAACACACTCTACAGTTCTAGAAAATCTCAAGAGCCTGGAAAAAAAATCTTGCATTGTACAGTACTTGCATATTTCAAGCAGTGAAAGCTGTAAATGATGCACATGTTGGAATGACAATAAGACAAATGTAAGCTTTCACTGGGAAAATGCAAACCAGAAAAAAAATAGCTTGTTTTGCTTTAGGCAAAGCTTGAATGCAAACATTTAAACTGGAGAAACTCCCCTTTCCTTCTGTGGCCCCTCTGAGCCATTACATTAATTACTTGGAACTATTTACCTACTTCCCTTCATTTAGGCCCCAGGTGCAGACACTCTGGATACTGAAAATTATTTTCATTCTTTTCACGAGTGAAAAAACAATATATGGAAACACTCACCTTTTCCTTTCTGAAATCTACAAATGTGAGGAGAGATGGCATCCTAATGTATATTTTGTGCTTGCCTGTTTTTTAGCACCCCATAATAAAACATGAGTGTTAGGGGCATCAGTGATATTTCTTTTTCAGAGTACAATGAAAATATTTGTTTAGTTTTGTTGCACTAACAGGGGCAGCTGGCAGTGTTTGCACTTACGTGTCTTCTGACACTTCACTGAAGAGATACCCCTAATCTTTGAAGAAAGACAAATATCTCATTTTGCAAATGTGCTGACCTGTGCTTGTGCAGTGGTTCTGACAGCCTTCTTTTGTGATCAGAATCTCTTAGCCTCTCTTTGAAAAGTGCCTGTAAATATGACCAGCCGGATCCAGGCATGCACTTTTCCACATGTGAAGCTGGAGAATTAATGGACGCATTAAATGTTTAGAAAATAAACACATTAGAAAATTAAAAAAAAAAAAAATCACAGCAGAGGCCCAAAAATGGAATTTCTAACTTGGCAGGAAAGAGGATCAGTCTCAATATCTACAGTTCTTTTTGGCAAGATAACCATGTCTCAAAGCTATTGAATAGTTTAATTTCCAACTTCCTTCTGGAGGAAAAATGAATTAAACCTTTTCTTGCGCTCTTATGGAGACATTCTTCTGCTCTTGATTGTTTTGGAATACTAACAATAGACTGTGGGACACTGACTGTATAGATAGCTTTTAAAATTATTAACAAAATCTATGGCTATTTGCACAAAGAGTTTTCAACTTTTTCCTTCCCAGTAAAGAATATCAGTCAGTCCCAGGGTAGTCCAGGTCATCAAGGGGTGGCTACTGAGTCTAGCTCCCCTGTCACAGCTGCCTGGCAGCAGGCCCACCCTCAAGAACAGCCAGCTGGCTCTGCTGTAAATTTCAGCTTCCTCCAAGTTTGCATGTGGACTTGCGAAGCAGTTGAGTTTATTTTGCCCATTCAGCTTATTTGTTGTCAATATAGAGAGTTTCCCATTGCCATGGCTGCTGCTTATGCAGTCAGTTTGCAGTTGTGGTTTTCAGCATGGCCTCTCTGCTCTGTGGTTTCCATTGGTCTGCACTGACTCTTCAAAAGATCATATTTGTTTCATGGATTTTGTTAGTTTTCAAATCAGTTCAGCATTTCTCTGTTCTGATCTTATTGCTTGCCCAGGTGTGTAAGTTCCTTTTCTCAGTATGCTGGTTTCTGGCCCCTGGCAGACTCAGAATCTCTCCTTTCTCTTATGTTCTAACAGCATACTTGTGAAATTATACAAACTACTAGGGTGACCCTTCATTTAGAAGATCGTGTGAGAGCATAGATGGCTATATTCATCATTAATGACAAATATCAAAATTTAGTCAGAAATATAACTCCCTCATAGAACTATGACCAATAAAAATGCAAAGAAAACCAACCCATTCTATGTTCATCTTCTGATGTCAAAAGGAGATTGTAAGTAGCATCTGCCATAAAACCAAAACTTTGAATTCTAGGGTGTAAATCCATGTATCTGAGGATTTTCAGAGGCTATTTTAGGAGTAAATCAGTGTCAAAAGTAATAGAGACCCTCGAAATAAAAACATTATTTCCCACAACATTTGTCTTTCTTTAAAAATATGACATATGCCCAAAGTATGCAAAAATTCTCTTTCTAGACCCAACTAATAATCCAGTATTTTTCTGGAAGAATAAATTATTTGACTTAGTGAATGCAACAGAACGATATTATAATTAATGGAACTATTTATTTAGTCGTATTTTAATCTCATTGGATTAATTAATATCCTGATGCATTTAGCTACCTAGATGAGGGAAAGATATATTTTATAAAACCTTGATGTTTCCTTATTGCATGCTATCTTCTTATTCAATAGGACAGCACTAAAAATATTTGTAGCATATTCATTGCTTTATACCGCCTCATTATCTTAGTTACTTAGAGTCTCAGCTCAGTAGCATGAGTTGCACCAATCTGTCACGTGAAAGTCTCTCCAAATTGTTTTTAATCACTCTCAACTTATGAAATTTTTCTGTGATTGCGGTATCCTTACTTGAAGCTACTGATACTACTCTAGCATAACTAGCTTCTTGAAATGGGGCCCATATCACCTGTATAGATGAGCAGCTGCCAAGTTGAAAAACATTTAAACAAATCCTGTGGTATAGAAATCTGTTTTACATTCCCTGTTCAATGTTTAATACTCAACTATTTCTACCTATACTGCATACACACATTCTGATTCTAATTCCTGTTATATATGGTGTCTAAAAACTTGGTTCAGGATTTTCATGGAAGCATATGAAGCAAGTATACCTGGGAAAGAAAATTAATTGTAAATTGTAATGTTGTGCTTGAGAGTTAGTTATTACCTTAAGCATGAGATCTGTGTGATTTGTGATTATTCCTGCTATTTCTGATTTTTGCTTTGAATTGAAACAGCCTGATTGCGAATATCGTTACTGAATTCTTCTGCTTGTTTAAACAGGAAGTTGGAATTTTTGAGGGATGTAGAGTGTTATCACTGTCTTAGTATTTGAGAGCAGGGAGATAAAGAGCCAGGGAGATGCTTTCCCTTAAATACAGTGTTCTTCAGGCACAAACACTTGGGAAGGAAACAATTCCTTCTAATTAGGGAAGTAATTTTAAGCAGAAAAGATGTAAAAGCTTAAGGACTGTTCTTGTCAGAGAGAGATGTTTCTGAGAAGAATTAGGGCAATAGAGGATTATTGTTTTGTTAAGCCTTTGATTGAGATCTCAGACTTTCATCAGTTCTGTAGCAACGAAAGCAAAAGATCTAAGGCTCAAACACATCTCTAGAAAAGAGATCTCAGAGAAATAAAATAAAGTAAAATAAAATAAAAAAAACAACCCAGACCAGGATTTAGCTTTCGGGTATTTATAACTCCCAGATGAGAGCCAAGGGGAAGTTTTTCTGTCATCACTCTGTTACTTTTAAAAACAGAGGGGAAAAATTTGCTTTAGATTTCCCAAAAAATAGTGTTAGTTATCTGAAAAAATTCCAGACCAGAGCATGAAATATCCTTTAGAGGAAAACTCCGGAGTTGTTGTTTAGAGGCTGCCCTGGATATAATCAAGATTAAAGCCTTTAATGAAGGCAAAGCTTACTTATCTGATCAGATCCTAGCATAATGGTCTAGCATGTGATATTATTCTGTATAAGTTACATAATTTTTTGTTTAGGAGCATACTTTACCTTCAGCAGTAGAAACAACATTTTTAACCTGTTAAGATCCTTAGGAAATGCAAACAGATTTGAAGAAAAAAAATTAATAGTTTTTATCAAAAGAATATCAGACCTTTCTGTGACTTGGTCAAGATGAAAGCAAGACAGGAAACTAACAAAGAGGATCAGATAACCTGGAAATAAATGTTGAAAGGCTTGTGCACTGGGGGTTTAAAATCACATACTATTAAGCATTAGCTTTCTGCTTAAGTGTTTGCCCACAAGATTGCCTTTCCATAGTAAAGGCTAGAGATTATCCACAACTCATTTGTGTTTGTAGGTTTTCTGTGAGTATCTGTGGGTACATCCTACCATTTATCAGCCACAATGCACTGTCACAAGTCCCCTGCCTCATTAAAAGACAGTGAGCCAATTGAAAAACAACTCCCTTCTCCCTCGGCGCATCTGAACATATGGTGCAGGAGCAGTATGCTTAATTTTGAAACAGTCAGATCTGGGAAGAAGCTAAGCAGTTAGGCAAGGAGTAGTTAGTAAAACTTTGGATGTACAGTCATGTAGTTTTCCTGTTTTGACAATAGTTATTTGTGGATGACAGCTTCAGGCTTCTTAAGGTTTCTCACACAGCGAGAAATAAAGATTAAAAGTTACAGTATTAAAAGCTTTAGTGGAACAATAAATACAGAACCAGGATGCTACTCCAATGTGGAACTGTCTCAGAGTTTCACAAAATCAACTGAAAATAGAGTGCTGGTTTACTGGCAAATCATCGTATAGGAGCATTGTATCATCAGAGTTTTTGTTACTGTCAGAATTATGATGACAGAAGAGAAAGTGGTTTCTTGACTTCTTATATGTCTAATATAATGTGATCAAATATGTCACATTAAACAATTGTTCAGAAGTTCTACACTGCAGCCTTGTAATATTTGCTATTCCACAACTTACAGGCATAGTCTGAGCATGGGTGGTGCTGGTTGGTGTCGTGCCATCAGTCTCATCTTTTGCATCAACATGAAAATAAGGTGCAGATTCCTGCAGATTGGATTGCTTTTGGCTAAGACAATGTTGTTGGGGTTTTTTTTTAATATTTACATGTAAGAGTTAAACTTCTCAGTAATCTGTTCGTCCTTTCCACAGGAAAGGTACTACTGTATCTTGAGAAAACTGTCATTCCATCCAGCCTTTTCCAGGCCAAGGAAATGCAGTACTTTCATTCAGCTTTAAAAAGAAAAGTGTCACTAAAACTTTTATACTAAAATGCCGACCTTAAAAGTTTTATTCAAAATGGCCCTCCAAAGAACACAGTGAAAACAGCATCTCTTGGGACATCAACAGAGAAGCTTTCATCAGCATTAAGAATGCATATATTCATTGCTCTTGTAGCTAAATAAATGCTCACTATTTTGTGCCACTGTATTTTCAATAAAAAAAAAAATTATTTTTGGCTTCCTTTATTATCCCCCCACACAAGATTTCACATTCCCTGGTGAATATTAAACTGATTCTGGTTAACCAGAAAGCAGTGAAGTTAGCCAACGTAGAATGTGGCTTCATTGCCAAATAAAAGGACACTTTTTGACTGCATCATGATATGGTCTCATATTGATGTAAATAATATAGTAGAATGGATAGCAGTGCTCTTTAGTCTGCTTAATGCTACAAGTTCAAACTTTTACATGAGGAAGAGGCTGAAAGAGAATGTTTAAACAGTACTCCTTAAAACTAATCTTCTTGTCTGTGTCAAATATATATAAGCTAATTAATTTTGTTGTTGTATTTTTAACTAGCAAGCTGGAATGAGGCTTCAGAAAGCTCTTCCTACCATGTTTGCACAGTGGAAGTGTAATACCCCACAAGGAAGTGTTTATGCAGCAGGAAGAAAGGAGATAAAAAGTAAAGACAACATTAAGCTGGAATAAATTGAACAGGTCTGTTTCTCCCTTTTCGCCATCTGTACAGAGTGCTGGAGTGGAACGAGAGTGCCACATTCAGTTACTTCTTTCCACAACACACCAAAAAGCAGAGCAGCCAATTTTGTTTTCCAGCTCCAGAAGCTGATGTAGTATGAATTTCTGTGCACATGGGCATGAGTGCATATGCAGACATAGGCGTGTGTGTATGTACACTGCTTATTTCCACATGCACGTACTCAATTGAGAAGGCCTACCTGTAACATTTTTTAGTCACAACCTGTAAGCAGTTCAAGCACAGCTACAGAGCCAGGGTTATACTTTGTTACCAGGAGAAGGGCTGTGATAATGCATGATTAGTCCAAATACTGGGAAGAAGCAAGGCAGCTGGGACTACTAAACCTGGCATCACTGTATTGTAGTGATCAAATTGTGCACTGGAGTAAAGAGACACCTGGAAGCCATTTCCTGCTTGTGAACTGATCTCCCTCCCCCCCTTCCTCTCAAAGATAAGTACATGCAATGTGGCTTTTGGCCACAATGAGTTTTTTTGGATTCATATTGTCAGGAAAGTTTGCTTTAAAGGCACAAATCCAGGTCTTTTCGTACTTAAGGAGACCAATTTTTTTACCCTCTATTTTTTTTTTTTCTTTTAATCTCTTCTGACTTCAAATTTTTCCAACTCTGAAAAAGTCTCTGCAATTTTGTCTTGAAACTGGCCAATGAACTTCAACAGATTAGAGACTGCTTAGGTACTGGCCTGAGCTTTTACACTGCCAGTACCAAAGCCATTGATTTTTGCTTTCTAGCCTCACTAACATACAACTGGTTAAGATTTCCACACTCCCTACTCTTAAATATGTGAAGTTTCCTTGGCTGTGCAAAGTAAGCACATATTTTGTCCATGAGAATGCCTTTGAGCAGTATCTCTTTTGTCAGTTGGGTTTCTCCTGTGCATTGTAATTATTGCCAGGAAACATCTCCTGACTGGGTTGGTTTGGGTTTGTTTGTTTTTTTTTTAATGTCTCTGGAAACATTTCGTTTGGCAGAATGGTCTCTCTGTTTTAGCTGTTGGGTGAGGTGTTGGTCCCCCTGAATTAAACAGGAGCCTCCAGATTCTAAGATGCCAGAATTTTTTACCTCCTGTCTTTAAAACCACTTAAGACACGAAGTATGCAGTGCTTTATCAATTTGAAAATGCTCTGATGTTTTCTTGATATTTTCTATGGAACTATTCATCTTAGAAAATCTAATAGCAGAGATGGAACAATCCTGTATTTCTGACACAAATTTATAAACAACTTCCAAATAATTAATTTTATTTTTGCTGAAAGAAATCTAAGCTTTCATAACTGAATTCTACAAATTTTTGAAAACAGATTTAAAAAAAGGAGATAGCTAAATGTTAGGAGGCCAATAAAAATGCTTTTGGAAGTATCATGCAAAATATCACCCCAAAAATTTCAAGAAAATTACTTTTTAACTAAGGACATTTGTTTTAACATACAATTCATTAATATTACCTTATCACACTGTTGCAGTAATTGTAAGATTTTTGTAGTTGAATAGGAATCATCAGGCAGGATCATAGCAAAAGGCAGAGCTGAGTTGAAGCTGGGAAGTCAGCTGGTAGTCAGTCTGATTGGTAGGGTCTATGGCCAAGCACAAACACACCCAAAACATAGCTCAGACAGCTAGGGACTGAGCTTCAGTTAAGCCTCTGGGCCCACAGGCAGAGGTGTTGGTGGGGGCCCCAGGTGAGGCTGGTCAGGGCCGTTATGTCCTGTTGGTGCACTCAGGCCTCCTAACATAAGTTAGAAGAACATCGCTTCTTGTATTTTCATACAGAAGCAAGAAAAGGGGAGAACTATGATTGTCGTTTGACCTGTGCTGCATTTTCTGCTCCCTGGGAGCCGGACTTCTCAACTGTGATGTTAAAGTAATGCTGTCTACCCATAGTTGATATAAACACAAATTATGTTAAATAACTGACTTATTATGTCATACTTCTGTTTCCACTGAATTCTAGACTGTGTACTAAAAACATTCTAGACTTGGACAGAAGATCTGATCTATTCAGTTCTTTCATTAAGTAGTTACAGATACTCCCAGAGTATTCTTCTGTCCATACCTTGACATTTATATTTAATTTGCTTTTTCATTGCAATTAAGCATCTGTTGGATCCCCAGGCTAGGTTGATACTTCTGTAGTTTTGAAACATCTTCTTTGCTCATCTTAAACCTGTACAATTCTCTATTTATGCTGTTCAAATTATGAAAATTAATGCAAGCTTTTTTCCCAAGGCTCAGAGTTGCTATAGCCGAATTTGAGGTCACCTGATTTCTGAAAAATAGTTTGTTCCATGTCTATTGATAAGAAATTTTTTCTTTTTGATCTGTTCTAGCTCAGGTAGTACATACTGCTATCCCGTATTCTGGGACACAGAGCAGGATGTCAGCAGCATTGCAAGGTACAATTATAACAGGCACTCTGCACTTCTTGGAATAACTTGTGAACAGCATGTAAAATGTCCAGTTAGCTAACTGTATCCCCTCTCTGTAATTAAGAAAATGCATGGTTCTCCCGTTGGCAGAGAGAAGATTCAAACCATATCAACTTCTACCAAGTTGCCACAGGGGAAATCTGGGCAGAAAGGACCCATTTCAGTGCCGTGCAGAAAAGGATTTGATACCAGCAGACTGTTTCAGTAGTTACTGCAGCACAGTTATTTGCTTCCCTAGTTCTGTCTGTCTGGGACTAGAAGCAAAAGAGAAACAACAGGTTTTGTTCCAGGTGAAAAGAGTGAATATGTAGGAAGTTAAGAGCACCTGTGCTGGATCAAACAAAATGCCCATCTAGCCCAGTATCCTATTTTTCACAGTAGTCGAGGGTGGGTACCTTGCAAGAGGGAAGTACTTTTCAATGTTTACTTGCAAAAGTTATTTTCTTCACACCTCTTCTTTAGAGAATCACAGTGGGTAGGACAACTGCATAAAAGCTAGTAATCCATGTTTTATGCAAGATAAAAGGAATCCAGATCCTGCTGATACAAACAAACACTGTTGTTGGTTTCAGTGCCAGTTCTCTCTCCTAGGAATATTACCAAAAAAATGTACATAGAAAGAATAGTCTGAATTTAGACATTACTCCAATAGTTTTATCAGACTTCATAATCTGCCTACTTTTCATGTCTTGTAGCAGATCATAGCCCTTCTCTGTTTCTAGTCTGACACTTTGTTTTGATTTTAATAACCTAATATGAATTGAAATAGCAGGTGCATAGCAACACCTTTTTAGAGTAAGGAGTGTTTGATGCCAGTAAGCATCTTTAGCCAAGACTTTGCTGAGCCATGGCTTTCATCTCAGTCTGTACAATACATATATGATAAAAAACATTAACCCCTTAGCCTCTGGCTAAAGAATTATGAAAAACATGTATAAAATATCAACACAAGAATTTTAATTTGGTGAAGTTACAGGAGATCATTAATAAAAGAGGAAAGATTCAATCTTGTCACTTGAATATCACTGTACTTGCATTTTTAGAAATAATGCTATCAACATTGGAAAAGCTGGGCATGATTTTCATAATAGACTGATGCATCTAAAAGGAACCAAACACTACAGAGAAGGATTCCTGCCCAACATAAAAATTAAAGAAAATTGTAGGCAAGGACACAAGCAAGCTGCAGTTTGCATCTAGTGGAAAATTGAAGTCTCGTTGAATGAAAGGGTTAATGAAGGGATTACAAGAATGAACTCCAGGCAGCCAGTGGATTCAATTCCCCTAGATTGTTGGCAAAAGCTGCATATCTTTGTCTCTTGTAATTGCTTTGTTCATTACCCTCCTAAATCCCCAAAACAAACAACAAACAAGCCAAGCCCTCCTGTCACACAAACAGTGTCTTGCTATTACAAAGGTTCTACTTGTGAAAAACTCTCTTGTCTATTTCTGTGCATTTAAACATTTCATCCTCTTAGAAGGTTGAAGGTCAACAGAACTCACAAAGAAAATACTGTAATTTTTTCTCTAGCAAACTAGTACTTTACTGGAGACATGTACTCTATCAGACTGTGATAGTGCAGGCTTCATATTTAACCGGACTCCAATTTAGAATTCTGAAAAGGCGGCTTGGTTGACTCAACGATCTTAAGAGTTTTTTCCAACCTAAATAATTCTATGATTCCATTAGGGGTTTCTGCTACAACAAGTTCAATGTATCATGTAGTTTCTCTTCCAGCTTCTGTGACAAACCCATATACACTCCAGATTATCTCACATGTTATTAAATAGTGCAGATCTTTTTTGCATTCCTCTCCAGAAGTTCAGCAGTGCTTTTGGTTCTCCCAGGCCCACTGTGTAACTTTTTTCCCGGCTCCAAAGCCAGTTATCAATTAGTCTCCATCCTCATCAAGCTGCACCTTCAGCTGAGGGAAGGGCAATAGGCTGGGTAGCACTGAAGGCTTGTTAAGCTACCTCTCACCCCACCTTTTCCTCATTCCACTCTTTTTTCTTGGTATGGTGCCTGAAATGCAGCTACCCATTAGTACCAGCTACTGGCCATTTCAGAGATTAGTAGTGAAGTTCCTAACTTGTTCTTCAGTTAGTTTTCTTCTGCAGTCCTAAGGATTCTCCCACAGAACCATTACAGTTACACAATCAAAGCAGACTGATGATCAGGACATGAGGTGGAGCGGAAGGGAAAAACTCTGTATGAGTCTTAGGCACTGGAACTTCTTTCTGGAAAGTGAGTCCAGCATGGGAAGTTGTGCTGTATATATTGAGTCCAGCAGTGTAGACATCTTGCGTACAGTGGCAAAACTGCAAGTGGCAAGTTGTCAAACTACTGCTTAAGGAGAAGTGCCCCAGGTCCTTCGTGATGGAGAAATTTTCCAGAGATTAGCCTGATGTTTGTTAATTTTCATACCTCTCAGACAACCAGCTAAATGAAGGAATGACTTCATGTCTCGGAATGGAGCAGGAGAGAGTGTTCATAGAGTACAGTTCTAGCACAGGAAGAACACACAGAAGTATATTTGTTATTATCTTAAATTAACTAACACATAAGACAAATTCCCTGTATCACCTGAAGTTTCCAGTCTCTCCATGGCTTCAGTACTTGAACAACATTTTGTGTCTCGTTCTGAATCATCAGACCTTGCATGTTCTAATAGGAAACACTAGCAAAACATCAGAACTTAAGGAGAAATCCAACACACGTGATAGAATGTGAGTTCTAGAAGCTGCTTATTAAATTCTGTTTTTTTTTAAATATTGTTGCCCTCAGATATGATTTGGTATTAGAGATAGAATTGCATTCATTCTCAGCAAGGAAATAGAATTGCTTAGGCGAACACTTTCCCCCAGAATTTTCTTTGTCAATAAGATGTCTTGATTTTGTTTTGGTTTGGGTGAAGTTAATAGCCTGCATTCTGCAGAAGTGTCTATTAATCTATTAAATTCAGATGCATTGCATGCATAATTTACATGAGTAAACCTATGTCTTTGAAGTCAGTGATCTTAAACTGTGCAGTATAATTAGAGGAATGAACCTCAGGTTGCTTTGTCAAAACATGCTTTAATTGCTGGATTTTAGGATTATTGGATTAAAAGATTAGATAGGATGCCTGGAAATCTTAATTTGGAGCATCTAGTAAAGTAAGGCTTCTCATGAATCAGAGTTATAATGTATCTATAAACCTCTGTTTGTATAAGTTGCTGTAGTAATTGTTCAAAGATATTTTCACACTAGGACAATAGGATACTAACTATGTTTTCTTGATCTCCCTTCTTTTCTAAAACATTTTTTAATTTTAAGGAAATTATTAACTTCTCTCCAGAAGAATCAATTACCAGCTTTCATGTAGCCATGGGTGTTATAGTCACTCAGAATTGTCTGTGAGTCACTAAGCTTCCTTGCCCATATGTTACTAAAGAAATCCTGAGACCGCCCAGACATTCACATTGCACTCTCTATTTATCACTTAATAACATTACAATCAGTAACACAGAAATTTTTTTTATGTAATTCTTACATTTACAAGACATACTCTGTTGTCAAAGCACTCTGCTTTGGCTGAACAGTGTCTCTGGGTCCCAAAGAACACGGTGTGCTACAGGCTGTCCTCTTTTCCTCAGTACAATAGCAGATCCGCTAGCAAGTGCAGAGCCTTCACACACGGCACACAGAAAGTTGTTCGGTCATTCTAGCTTATCTTACTGCCAGGGGAGACTTAGTATTTTGCTCCTAAAAGTTTCTGTGATAAAGATTTCTCCAGCTGCTGCTGCTCTCCCTGCTTGGCCCAACACGTTGCATACCACACATGTAGCAATGAAAACCAGAAGAGAGAATGTGTGTGTGCTGTATACACACATGTGTACGAGCAGAGCAGTAACGGCACGATGTTATATAGATTGCCATACAGGGAGGGAAGCTTTGGGCCCTGAGTCAAATCCCTCTCAAGAAAAATGCTATGAAGTTGGTCATGTCAATATTGAGCAGAAGTGTCTGGATACTTCTGTGAGGGGTTCTGAACCTGTAGATTTAGAATGCATCTGTTTCACATGGGACAGTAATAGTACGATATTGCCCTTTCCTGAGATGGTTTTGTAAGTATTAGACAGAGGACTTTTAATTAGTATATTAAAGTTTCAAAAGTTATTACAAATATGCTGTCATCAAGTTTTGTGAGGCAAACAGAAGAGTAATTCTGTTCACAAGCAATATGGAGACAGCAGTCCTAGCCATACTCCCAAGCCATTAAAAGAAGAGTCGTCAGCACTTCAAAGCACCATATTCCTATATTACTTAGTATTTGTACTGCTAAAATGACAGCATCCAAGATAAAAGCAAAACCACAGAAGTGTCCCCGTATGATGAAGATCGTGACTGTATGAACAGAAGGATCAATATGGGAAGGTGTAAATCATATTCTTATTTTCTGGAGTTAAAAAACCCACTTTAGTACAATTTTGGCATCTTTTAAAATCAACCAGTATTTTTGTCACTGATTTCCACAAGGTCAGATCTGTGCTTTTTGGGTCTAACATACTTGTCAGGATTTAACATACCTAAATTTGCAGAATTATATGTAGTGATAGCTTCGTATTTTCAAATTGAAACTGTAAGAACAAAAAAAGATAATAGCTTATCACTTCCTTCTTTGGTGACAGAGCTCTATCAAAAGTAAATGTTTTCACTGAATTCCCAGTATTTCAAAAATTTCTGTCTGAGGTAGCACAGAACTCTCCAACTTCCTTTAAAATAGTGATTTGTGTTACTAGTTGATCCAGGGACAGATAGAGAATAGTTATACAATTGGGTAGCAGAAAATAAGGAAATAAATATCTTAACAGATGTTCAGTGGGATACATTTTTTCTCTATTGTGGGTCCCTGCTCTCTGCTGTTGAACTAGAAAGTGGGAACCTGCAAGAGGCCCTTGCATGCCTTAACTGAAAAGGTGGTCTAAATCTTGTCTGAGAGTCAGAAGCAGAGGAATCTCTAACACTGACAAGAAAGTGAGCAGGCCTTTTGCCAGCACGGCTTCTCAACCTGCTCGCAGGGATTGCAATCTTCAGATTCTATTTTCCCACATTTTACACCAGTGTAACTGTGCTGTCTTCAAAGAATATTCCCCACGTGCTCTAAGTCTGATCAGAGCACAGCCCTTCTTCAACTATACATCCTCCTGAAGCACTTATTTCTATGAGACACTGCAGCAAAAATCACATATAAAAAGTTAGAACACATAGCCTGTAAACAGAGACAGAATTGGATATTAATCAGTTTCCACCACTGTGCCCACTGCATACCCTTAAGTATTACTATGAACTGAAAGCTTTGAAATCAGGAGAAATCTCTGGCCTGTTCTGAATTGCTCTCACAGGTAGTGTTATCCTGAAAGAGCATGAGACCATCCACATGTGATTTAGAACCACTGCTAACTTCACATCAATCAATTACTTCTGTGTGTCACTGGCTCTAGAAAGCCAATTAACTTTTTTTGGCTTTTTTGCCTCTTAAGAGGTATACAAGGTATGGTTGTAAAGTCTTTTCTATTCTCAGAGGTTTACAGAAAGAGAGAAAAATGTTGAAGGTTATAGTGTGTGAATCTTGCCATTTAGATTATAGAAATATTTTTGTAATCAAGAATATCCTTGCCAGGAACAGTTTCAGGTTGCTTTGGTATTTAGAAATACTTTGCTAAACAAAGTAAAAACGAATTATAAACAAAATCAACTTTCCTTTGAGCCTAATGTTCTTGCAGCTGCACTCCACTTTCAAGAGTAACCCATTAGCAATTAATTTAGAATGACACTGGCGAGTAGTCCCCAGACTTTAATTAATATCTTTTTGACAAGCTCATAATCTTTGTAGTTAATAAAGTCTCTCTTAAATTAGTTTAACTCTGATTTCACTTAATGTTGTAAGCAATTGGCATCAAATCTAGAGTATTTTACAATACTTCCTCATTTAAAACACTTTTTAAAAGAGAATTTAGTTACACTTTACAGAGCAGAAACAGCCTTTGATGAAGGTCACCCTCAATCCAGCTGGAGAGAAAATCTAGGTCCCTGAATGCCCTTCAATTGATTAAGCAATGGTGCTGTCTCAGTATCTTGCAAGGAAAGGATTAAATTCTGATTCCAAGTTACATAATTGATTCTTTTCCTTTATGCCAATATCAAGATCTTAGGAAATTATTGTACAGCATTGTAGCTATGATATACTGAATTATTGTATGTAAATGTTACTTAAAGTAACAGTATAGGACAACTTAGGGGTCAACTTTTCATTTCAATTCGTGCTTTTACTATATATCTACTTTTGAAAAGTTTGTCCTCAAAATTCTTTGTCAGTTTTACCCACACATTTCAAATATACAACCAATATACGCGAGTACGTTATGCTGTCACATTATTGTGTCCTGTGGAACGGGAGATATTACTATGATTTGGAAAAGGTGGTGAGATAAAATCTCCTTTGACCTCTTGGTAAGTCAACAGCTTTTATATAAATGTTCTGAAGCATGCTATATGTGTGCTTATTGCATGTGTGTATTATGAGGAAAAAAACCTCTTTACTCACCTGAACCTATTCTCTTATGTAAATGCTGTAATAAAGTAATTTTTAATATGCAAGATCACTTCACCCTTTCTGTCTACTTTGCCTACAAAATAAACTAAGAGGTGCACATGTTACTTTTGGGCTTTTGAGTCTGATCGGTTTCTTCAGGATTCAAAAAACTCCAGCTACCAGAGTGTGAAGTCTTCAACTGATTGCACCTACAAAGAAAGATGTTTTCATTTTAAAGCTAATCAATGCTTTCTACTTAACAGACAACTTAAGAAATATCTGCTTAAGCGTTGGAGGACCCTACTGTACCTTATGGTCAGGGGAGACTGAAATAGGATCATTTTTGAAGGTAACTTTTGCCAAGTGAGGGTATAACTGTTTTAATTTGATGATTCACAGGAATGGCTTGTTTTCGTTTTTACTTTACATGTAAGATGAAGAATGAAGTGAAAATGGGGTATGAAAAAAAAAAGATTTGCTTGTTAGTCTCCTCCATCTGAAATAAATGTAAAAGCCTAATTTAAAAAATCTGTCTCATTAACAAGAATTAAGGTAATCAAGATGGCTGAGAAGGGTCACCAATGCTATGCAACTTAATTGAGATCCTAAGACCAGGAGACATTTCACCATCACTATAATTTGTGAGCAGTCTGTCTGTGCACTCCAGAAGTATTTATCTAGGACATGTAGAACTGAAAATAACATGTCCCAAACACCCTCTAGAACAGTTTGCAAGCAATAGGCATCAGCTTGTACCATGACCTTAGAAAACTAATTTTGCACAACGAAGTTATTTTAGGTTTCTGCTTTGTTCTTTTTTTTTTTGCCCTCTTCTTAAATCAGCAGTGGGGGTGGGTGGGGAAGACATGAGATAGTTATTAGCTAGTGGGGAAAACTGCAAAAGATGTTTTCAATCACGAGGATATTCCTCAGCTGAATTTCTACGGTTTTTCCTTACGCGCTCGCTGCCTGTGTTGGTATCAGCATGCTAAAATAGACGCCTTAGTGCTATGACAATTCCTGTGTTTCTGTGGCAGTAATAATTCCATTCCAGAAGCCACAAATTAAAAAATTATTTCTTACAATGAAACACCAAATGAAACACAACATGATCTTCCTCCTTTCTCATGCGTGTTAACTGTAAAAAGTTTCTTTGTCTGGAATGTGGCTCTGATTACATTTCTCTATCCAAAAATAAACATGGTGCAAAAGAGAAGGATATAGGGAGGGGGAAAAGCCTGTCAATGGGCCACCCTCAGGAAAACCTCACAAGATCTACTGTCTGTCGGTGCAAGCCATGGAAGAGCTGAGGAAGTGATCCCAGCTTGGTGGTCTTATTTTTAATTAAAACAAATGGGGTTCTTTCAGCTGCTGCAGATAAATATTTGATGAAAGGAGACAAGGACAGATGTCAAAAAACTGTAGTAAATAAAGAATGAGACCAGAAGAGCGAATGTTACAAGAGCATTTCATATACAAAAAAAAATAAAAAACCTCTTTTAACAGATTTCTGTCAAACATATAATTACACTAAGATCGTTCCAAAGCAGGAATTCTTCATATCCATTTTGATAAAGTATAAGGAAAATACAAATGGTTATAGTTAAATACAAGTTTTTAACTCATCTTGTTGCATATTATATACTTAAACATAAGAGTTAGTTCCTCAGCCATTGATAAGACAGAAGAACTCAAGGTCACTTGTATCATGGGAGTCTATGTTGATTTTAAATTCAGTAATAGAGTTTGGCTTCAAAATATATGTTAAGGATGCACAGTGAGAAGGTGCTTAGCAAAAATAGTAGCAACATCCCTATTGCAATAATCTGTCATAACATCTGTAAGTCACATCCTTTACGAATGGTTAATTTCAAAACGTGAATGTGGTACCATTCAGCCTTCTCCTGTAGTCATGGTTGTATTTACCAGTATATTGGGATCTAACATCAAGCTTCACCTTGCTGTCAGTGGAGATTTACATAAAATGACCTCCAAAAGTGCCTTCCCACTTCAAATACTCTATCACTTGATAGTGATGGGTCCAAATTTAGTTCACCTTTTATCAAATTCATTTATACCATTCTATGAAAAACTGATCTACTAGAATTAACTTAAAAAATAGGCCATAAAAGAAAGCCAAGTCATGAAATAGAGGAAAAAGTCTCAGTAGTTGGTTCTTGAAAAATTATAATTTTTAGCATTACATTGGTATTGCCTGCTACTTTAAGGTCTGATCTTGTCATTCCATGGTAAAATAGATATTTCCATTGAGTCTAATGTGAATTATACATCGAAGTGTGAAAGAACTAATTCCGTAAGTAGGCCGTACAAAATTGTGTGAACAACAGGAGTTTCAATAGAAACATTTAATACGATGCCAACATTTAAAAATAGCACGGTGATTCACGTCACCTGAAGCTGGATAAATTG
The DNA here is from genome assembly GCA_033556795.1 of Tapera naevia. Classification (NCBI taxonomy): domain Eukaryota; kingdom Metazoa; phylum Chordata; class Aves; order Cuculiformes; family Neomorphidae; genus Tapera; species Tapera naevia. Next base: position 2,330,598 of record JAUMJJ010000353.1, read on the forward strand.
GTATAATCCAAATTCTGAAAATATAAATACTACAGTAATAAATGAATGGAATTCTGAAAAAAGTAAAAAGATGATCAATTGCAGTGTTTAAGAGTCTGCATGGGGATACTATAGAGTTGTAGAGGCCAACAGCAGGCTCAGGTGAAAGCAGAGCAACATCCAGTGACATAATCAAAGTTAAAAGCTCAGATGAGAGGTGTGGAACAACTTTTAGACACTGAGGAAAAATAACCTTAGAATGCAGTGGACTTTCCGTAATTTGAGGTAATTAAATCAACATAGAATTCTAATGACTATGTATTGCTTAAATTAGTAGGTATGGACCTCTGTAAAAAAAACAGGAAGTGCTTCGTAGCTTTATAAAATCATTAGTGTTGGAAAAGATCTCTAAGATCATGAAGCCCGACACCACCGTGCCTACCAAACCATGTTCCAAAGTGCCATGTCTGCATACTTTTTCATGACCTTCAGGAATTGAGACTCCCACCACTTCCCTGGGCAGCCTGTTCCAATGCTTCACCATTTTTTCAGTAAAAATTTTTTTTCTAATATCCAATCTGAACCTCCCCTGGCACAATTTGAGGCCATTTCTTCTCGAGAGTCCTATTGCTTCTTACTCGGGAGAAGAGATCACTACACATCTTGCTACAACCTTCTTTCACTTAGTTGTAGAGAGTCTCCCCTCAGCCTCTTTTTCTCAAGGCTAAACAATCCTAGTTCCCTCAGCTGCTCCTTGGAAGACTTGTTGTCCAGATCCTTTGCCCAAAGCCTGCAGAAGGTCAAAACAGATGATGATAATTGTTTCTTCTGGCCACAGCACCTGCAACTTTGAAGTGTTCAGCATAACATTGCATCCTCAAGCCTCTTGAGGTTTTCTGAAGCTGACACAAAATTTCTAATCCATGGGTGTGCAGAATACCTGTCCTTTCCCTTGTTGCAATTTTCAGACAGAGCAAAGAGTGCCAGTCTCAAGTGCAAAACAATTAGACAGGTAAATTTTAATGTGAGGATCAAACATAAAGAACTCAATAGCAGCCTTGCTTGGCACAAATTTACTTGTGATCCGACAGAGCAAATCTGAACCCAGAAGCTCCGAGAGATAACAGTTTGTCAATTTCCCATTTCAAAGGCAGCAGGATAATTGAAAGCTCCAAGATACATCACATGGAAATCAAACTTGCAGCAAACAGCGACCTTTGTGATAAAGGTCTAAGCCTAATTCCATTGAAGCCAATGACAAACCCCAGCAGCTTTCAACAGAAGCTGAGTGAAACTCAAGGTGAAAACTAACTCTGACAACTGTTACAATCAGCTCATCCCCCAGTTAGGAAAGAAAAAATGTGAGAGGATTCTTTATGGGTGGTACCTGGGTTGGGAGTTCACAAGGAGTAAGTTGAAAGGCTCTCTGACATTGAGCACTTTAAGGGACCCTGGCAGAAGCTGACAGTATGTGGCAAGGACAACATGTCCCCTTTTAGCATGGCATTGCCATACCCAGCTGAAAACTTGTATGGAACCTGACAACAGTCACCCTCTTTATTTAGCCTCAAGCTGCCTACGGGGCTGTCAACCCAGCTGCACACCAGTGCTGCTGTGGCTGTGCCCGTGTCCAGGCAGTACTGTCACTTACACAGGCAGAAACTGAGCAACTTATCTAGGGAACGCCCCTTCTGTTCTTCACAGTGCAAACAAAATGGGCAGGAGAGATGTTTGGTGTTACTGATCATCGGTAACTTGCTTCATAGAGATCCACATCTCTGAAGAATTCTGTGCTGGGAGAAACACAAGCAAAAACGAATAAAAAGACATTTTCACCAAATCCTTCCTAAAAAAGGTAAAGAGGCCCCAGAATAATAATCACTCCTTCCTTGCCTTTACAGATAAGGCAGAAATTAAAGGACACACCAAGGTTACACCACACAGTCAAGATTTAAGCTCAGAACTTCTGAATTCAACCCTGATGCCTGAGCCACACATTAACGTATTTCCTCCCAGTCTTAGGCCATGTGGCCACTATTGGTGAAATGAAAAACAGGTGCAGATCCATGAACAGATGGGAGACCAGACCTCACTGATCTCTGGAGGATAATACAGGGTTGTTTTCCGGCAAAGAGGATTCCAAAGAACCACAAAGGCAGCACCCCTGCCCTAAAACTGAAGCTGCTCTGCCTTACACTAAATGTTATCTCCACCAGCCTAGCCAGTGGGAGTTTGGTCTGTTGTCTGTCAGCAAAGGACACTGCCTTGCTGACCTCTCAGACTTGCAATATTGGCTTCTCTGTGTTTCAGGCGTGCCTGTAAAGATTGTAGAAGATGAATTACAATTCCATTCTTCACAGTAAGTTTGTAAATTGATGAAACATGAAATTTCTTCCTTTGAGTAGACAACTTGGGAATGTCTAACGTTCAAAAAATGCCTTTAGTCATATGTATAATTTTCTCTGGGAAAATCACTAGTGGTGTGGGACAAATGAGCCAGGTAAGATGAATAGTATATTTGTTCTGGATTGGTAAGGACAGATTTACTTTTCCATTTCATGGGGAGCTGATGGCTTACTCCACACTAGGAGGTTAAATAAAGAACTTGGACTGCTTTCTCAGTGGGAGAGTGGTAGTAGATGACTAAGAACATGGCAATTGCCTGGACCTAAACACAGAATGGAGTGCTAGGATGTAAATTATTTCCATGCTATGTGTGACCCACAGTTATAGTCCCTGCATGATACAAATGGTACTACTTCAAATGCGTGCACAAAATCTGATTCACAACAGTAGGCCAAAACCACACTGCTAACATACATGTACTCTGCTTATGCCAAACTGTAGGTCAAATTGGTTGAGAAAATTTGTCTTACCCCAGTTTTAGTCAGATTTTGAAGGAAAACATTCTCCACAGATGATACTCTGAGAATTTAACAGCAAAGACCACCCAGGACACTGGGAATCTCAAACTGCTTGGCCTCAGGTTCTCTGATTTGTTCTTCTCAGCTTTGTGCATGGTCTTTGAGAGACAACAAAAAGAGCGTTTGTTTCATTTTTAGCTTGGGTTTCTCTTCCAGCTGAACATTCACAAATGCAGCTGCTCCCAAAGGTGGAATGTTCCAAAAGCCCATTTGGAGCCAAGTATGTGTGCTATGGAGTCAGTTGTGACACCACTTTATAGAGAACAGACAGTGAGTTTTGGATCTTGTAAGTACCTTTCCTCCCTGCAAATAAGCTCCCTTCCCCCATTCTTTTGCAAACATCTCAGTCTGTATTAGAAACAGAGGATGTAATTTATTTTTATCGCCTTCCCTGTCAAACTGGCCAACTGCCACAGGGTTCTGCTTTCAGATGTAGCAAGAGGCAGGAGAATCACAATGAAGAACCATTTATTTTAGTGGCTCCTCCTTCTGTTTCCTTATCTTATTTTGAGGCTACCTACTGTGTTATCTTATCACTCTTTCTAATCCTGCAAGACCTCTCTGCAACTTGACCCCTCTGCAGAAAGAGTTGACCTGCTTAGACCTCCCTGCTTCTCTACTCCTGCTCCCTTCCTCAAAGAGCAAGTTCCTCCTTCCTTTGTTAATTTAGGACTCCTTTTTCACTGCCTATCTTGCCCCCAGCTCCTCCTTTTCCTAGCTCATTACATGGCATTACATTTCCTAGCTGAATGTACGTTCAGCTGTGTAGCCTCCTTGGGGTATGCTTAATTTCTCACTGTCCAGCCTGTCCTTTGATGTCTGCCAAAGAAGGATACGTCTTCTTTTCCATCTCTTCACATGTGCCTAGTAATTACTCTCTTCAGAGAGACTGTTTACTGACTATCACTCTGTTTACAGTTGAATACAGCTAAACATTTGGTCTTCACAGTTCCCCTTCTTCTACACCACCCACCCAGTTTTTTCCCAATTGTTGCAAAAGAGATGTCTTTATAAAGTCACAGATGCACTGTACTTGCATTCCCACACTCAGCCTCCTGCTCTCAAACACTGTTTTTGCTTCACTTACAAAGAAATAAAGAAAGACTTTATATTGGTATTTTTGTCTCCGGTTCTCTAATAAAAAAGAAGCAGTGAGGCTTAACAATTTGACCTTTGCACATATTCATGTCTTGGGTATTATAGAAAACCCTGTAAGATCTGTAAGCATCAGATTTCTGACCTGATAAGAAATCATACGAAGAACTCAGTATGTAGTATAGAAGTGTGCCCCCTGAAAGGAGAAGGGCTGTCCTGGGCATAAACTGTACATATGTCTTCATGGGATCAAGGGCCCTTGGACAGAGGGAATTTGTGTATTTGTGTGTGTGTGTATGTAAAAAAATCACTCTTGCAAATGTGTAGAAGAGAAGAAATATATAGTTATAATGCACCAATTTTGATCTAAGATAAAAATTCCTTTAGATGTCCTTCTCCTTCCATATGGAGTTTAAAATATTATAAAATAATATTAAATAAATTTAAAACAAATGTGGGCTAAGTTTTTTTTTTCCAATGGGCAGATTATTGTCAATCTTTTACCTTAAAACAGTACTTGGGAAAGGAAGGAAGCAGATACCTCAAAGGCTTTAGGAATTGATTTATGACAAGGTGTGTGAAGCTCACTGAGTGTGAGCATAAGCAGGAAAGAGTGAGAGGAATGCTGTCAGTAAGAGGGTCACACACAGTTCGACAGTGGAACAACCCGAATACCTCAAATAATTTCATTTGTATTTTGGTATGGCATATGTGTCTGTACAGTTAGAGATGGTTACATGTCCCATGGGTACCGTTGCCTGCTACTTTCCAATTTCAGCTCCTGTTTTTAGTGCCTATTAATTTACAGATTTTAACCAGGGGAACATTTTTCATCCTGAGAATTTGCACTGAAGATTTTCAGCAAAAATAATCCAGCCTTTTCAACAATTTGATTAAGAAGTACTCATTTGTGCATATTCCTTTTTTGTTACTGTTGCTGAGGAATTCTACTGCCAATAAATTTACTGCTCACAAATTAGAATAATGACAGTGTTTGGTATACGTTTGTAGGTCTTTGATCAGGAATGTTCCTTTTCATTGAAAACTGCCTTAAAAAAAGCTGTTGTTTTAATAAGCATATGTTCAGAATTGGCTTACTAGATTTGGGTTGAACAAGACTTCCCATGTAATTACTCCTTTCAGTCCTGAAGGTGACTGTAAGGACTTGCTCTCTCTTCTCCTGTCCCTGCTGCTCTCTTCCACATGCTGAGGAGGAAGAGTCAGCTGCTGCTTTACCTAAACAAAGCAGCCCCAACACTGGGCCTGGGAGGAAGAGAAGCCAATATGGATCTGGCTGGAAGCAAAGAGAAGGACCAGATGTAGAGCTGCAAACCTAAAGGGACAAATCATCAAGGATGGGCAAGGGGCCAGGCAAGAAGTGGCAGGGGTAATGGAGGCAGAAGTGTCTTTGACATTTACCTGTGGAACCTCGCTTTGTTGAACCTCACCATTGCTCTTGAAGCTGGAGCAGCAAACCTGCACCACACCAGTCATTCCATTGGTTACTTAATGGAAGCATGTACCTGGAAATTAAAAGTTTTAAGTTTGCTTATAACTGATGCAATTTGGAGACCATATCTCATGCAACAGGAGCTGGGAGTAGTGTAGGGCAGGGCAGGGACAAGGGAGGAAGCAGATCCAGGAAGACCTGTGGAAGCATGTACAGACATCTCAGTGTACGTAGCCTTCCAGTGGAAAAGTCAACAGTAACAGAAATAGTAGAATTAACCAATGTGTGGTTGTGGTTATTTTTCATCATTTATCCTAGATATGCAAAATAGCCACACCAGAAAAATAGACAGTGAAGTCTAACAGACACATAGCATTTTTGGTTTCAATTACATGCTTTTCCATGACACCTCAATACTCCTGTAAATGCAGAATATATATATATATATATATATGTATAATAGGCTTTATTGACACATTTGTTATATTTCTGAGTAACAGGATAATGATGACCAGCTGGCTACAGATAACGTCAGGCACTGATTTCTATTGGGTTACTACCTTTGTATTCTGTAGACTGTCATTTTTATTTTTTTTTAAGCATTTTTGCGCTCTTGTACTTGCATTTTATGATGCTCGCATTTACTGTTCTTGCATGCTAGGGAAGGAATAAGCATTTTAAAAGCTTTATGTTTAATTACACTTTCAGCTATTAATAAGTCATGTAAACAAATTAAATGGACATTTAATTAAATGTCACTCTTTTAAAAGGGTAAACTGGAAGTAGAGCCCATCAACTTAAAACCGATATTGCATGCATTTATCTTAATTAGTCAGGTAGTGTTAGGGATTACTGTACTTTAGCCGTTATGATCAGATACATCAGCAATTATTCCTGTGTAGCACAGAGATGATCAGTTAGGATGTGAGCTCTCTTCTGCCAGGTACTGTAAAACAGAACCTGAAGTGCATCTGCAAGACATATCCTTTTTTTGTCACCTTCTAAAGAAAACATTGTGATACCCTCTTCAGTTTTTTCAAATATGAACTGATCGTTCTGATGACAATTCAAAACATGATCCAAAAATGTCCCATCTCATAATTTTATGTTTATGGATATGAGATTTCTCCAATGTAGAGCTAGTTTTCAGTATTCTGAAATGTGAACTTACCGTTCTAGCACATCAAGGTTCTAGTTTGAATAAATGAGGCTGATACAGTAAATATCAAGCCCACAAAAGCCCCAAAGAACTCAGCTGATTTTGAAAGTGGTTATTTCGGCAGTCAGGGAAAATAATTTGAGAGTAGTCTGGAACACCTAATCTGGTTGTGCAGCAAACAACTGGCTATTTGGTGTCTTTCCAACAAACACACAAACAAGGGCTAGTGATAAATTCAAGCTAATGCTTCGGATACTGTTATCTCTGCTCATTTATGGGTGCTGGGAAGTCAAAAATGCAGAGCAATATGCTACTCCTCAGCCATTCTATAGATGGGTTTATAACCTTGTGCTTAGAGAAGTTATTTTTGTAACGATTGCTACAAATTCATGTTCATCAAATTTCTTTAATTGTATTTAAATACAGAAAACTAACCTTCTACAATTCCACCACAAGTATTTTTTCTTCCTTTTTGCATCCTAGATACAGAGGATATGCATTTAAAGCAACATTGTGTGTCAGAACTTCCATGAGCATAAGGAAGCACTTCATTTCCTTGTGTATAAATAAATAATCTAGCAAACTAGTAATCAGTCTGTTCAGGCATTTCCAGGAGTCTTCCTTAGCCCTTAAAACACAGTGAAGTGGGACAGAAAAAGCCTCAGCACAAAAAAAAGGAAGTAGGGCCAAAATCCATGTTACTAAGTTAGCAAGATACTGTTGTATTTGTTTTGTACAAGAGTTTAATGTCATCTCAATTTACTTTGAATAATTTCCTTGTCAATTATTTAAGAGCTGCAATGTTGCATTTTCCAAAACATATTTAACTTATTATATTATTCAGAGCTTTGATAGAAAGAGATCCAGTTCTACGAGCTGCGTAGGTTTCTTATACTTTCCTGAGGGCCCGAGACAAGCAGGGGTCTACAACTAAAAAAAACTGACTTTTGGGTTATATCATAAGTTACTTTCTCATCTGTTCAGTCACAGTTGGCAGCAGTTACTGTTTAGACCAATACTGTTAATATTTAATTCATTTTGTTTCTATACATTTGGGTGATACCGTTAAAAATACAGTGGATCTCTCCTGAAAATTAAACAGCCTTGGTGTTCTTGTTTCTCTATATATCTGAAGTAACTGGCATTCCAGATATTTAGTTCAGCTGCTGACCTTCCAAAGGACCAAGTCTTTAGGATTGGTTATGATCAAGATATCGAGAGAGATTTTTACTTCCCTTGGTATTTGGTACAACTTCTAAACCTTTTTTTTAAAATCAGTTTTTGTGTAACAGATGTTGCTAATTGCATCAGAACATTTGAAAAGTCAAGATTAGGAGAAGGATACTATTTACAGCCCGGATGATTTGCAGTTTCAGAACCCAAGGCCTGGTCTGTGCAGTTTATGACCAACACAAACAGTGCGAGGTGACTGCGATCGAACAGCTAAGCTCGCTGAGGTCACACTGAACACTCACACGCAGTTGTTTGCAACATCAGTTGAACAGAGTGTTCAAGTTTTAACTGGGAAATAAACTCGCAGCATTTTGCAACCACCTCCAGCTTGACAGCATGGTTAACTTCAGAGAAACAAATTATACTCAAACAGTACAAAACACCCCCCGCAACCAGCACGTGACTTGTCTGCTCTTTGACAGCAGAGACCGGAGGGGAAGAGAGGGAAGAATTGCAGCCGTCTCCTATCAGCACCATTTTCTGACTTGCTGTGAAAGCTCTCCCTCACTGCACTGGGCAAGCGAGCAGCAGGCAGGCGGAAGCAGGGGCTCTGCCTCTCCCCAGGGACACAACCCTCCATCCCTGGGTTAGCGATGCCCTGCAACCAGGGCCTTGTGGCTCTCAGCTCTGCCCATATCTTGTCTGCACAGAGGTAGGAAGGTGTCAGCTTGCTTATTAATTCCTGTTGGGCCTTGTTGAACCTCACTTGTGAAATGCTGCCAGGCTTTAAAATTGAGACAAATAATTTCTTCCTTTTACAGGACATTTCAGTATCCACAGGTCAGGTATATTACAAAGTATAAGGCATCTGTTATGAACAAAAAACCAAGTTTACCATCCAGTGTCTAGGTTGCCTTTTACAGACTGTTGCATTTTATTTTTGTTCCGCCATGATTTCCAGATGTTAATCATGTTAATGTTGATTAATTCTTAGGAAATGTTAGCTCTTATATAAAGAATCCAGAAACTTCTTTTTAATAGCATCTACTCAGTGCCAAAGACGGACTCCATTTCAAGCCTTTCCCAATGTCCCAATGTTTTAGATTTACAGAATAGCTTTGCTACAATATTCCAAATGTTCATTCTAGAAGAATTCTATTTAACAAAGGTATCCCAACATGTATCTCTTAAACACAAACCAAAAAAAAATAGAGCAAAGAAGCGTGGCAAAGGAAGGATGAAGAAGGAGGAGGTGCCATTTTTACTCTCGGTGACGAGTTGTAGTACAGGAGTGTCAAACTCACAGCCCGTGGGCCAAATTGAGCCCTCCACCTTGTTTTATCTGGCTCAGCACCTTGTTCCTACCTGGCAGCAGCGCTGAGCTCTTGCCCCTGTGCTCCTGCCAGTGCTGGTCACGTGTGCGGCATCTGACGCGCTTTACGCTGCAGAAGCAGAAGAATGGCGGGAGCTGTGAGTTTGACACCCCTGGTGTAGTAGGTCTCCTCTGAAAAAAGGGAAAGCAGTGATGATGGATGCTCCAAGACTTGACTTCAAATTACTACTGGAATAAGTTAGAATTGACAATGTGTGTTGGGGGAGGCACCAGGGCACCTCTTCCATAGCTACTACTAAAGACAGGCTGAAAGACACCCTTAATGAGCAAGTCCCACTCCCCATGTCTGGCCAGACCACGTTACAGACCCGCCCGTGGTACAAGTGCTGGCGTATTATTTCATACTTCCCTGTATGAGTGCGCGTGCCGACAAGTCTTCCACAGTGTAAACCTCTCAACCTCATCATCAGATTTCCTAAGGTTACAAAGGACAGTACCAAGAGCTGGAAGCTGAGGAGCACACAGCTGCCATACTAACTGAACACCTACATCAAACATCATCACTTCACATACATTGTATCTCTGTTTGCTTCTGTCTTTGATGTGTTTTTCCCCCGAGATACTTATTTAGAGAAGAGTTGACAAAACACACCTCTACAAAGTCTGCCTGTTACTTGAGTATTTTTGTGGACTAGGAACTACATTTCACCACTGTCTGTGTATGCCTTGGACACTGCACACTTGCATTTTCTTTCATTTGCACTTGCAGAAAGAAAAATTGTAGAAAATGTGAAAATTTTCATTTCATGCTTAAGTTACAGACTTTATTTCCTTCTTTTTTTTCATAAAACCCATGTAGATGCCTCAGTCAATTGAGAAGTAACTCCAATGCACTGACCTTAGAAACCTATCTTAAGGACAGGCAAAGTAAAGGAACGAGATGCTGCAGGAGGCACATGCCTACAGGATCCGCTCCTGCTCCCAGTTTAACCCCTGCCTGTGCAATCCCCATTCTGCACAGCTGCAAATGCAAGTTAAACACTGCTCCCCTCAGCTCAACGGGAATTTCTGTTGTTGCCTGTGATGCCAATACACTTCTTGTACCTGCAACTCATGCCGTGTACCTTGAGAATGTACCTTAGGCTTCATTCAGATAAAGACAGAAGTTGTTGCTGTTGTTTTTCAAGCAACGCATTACCTACGAGGAGAAATTTAAAAAACTCACTGATTTACCATGTTAAAAAAAGATGGCACATTTATTGCTACATAAATGTTATATACATAGTGTTTTCTGTTACATTGACAGAAATTTTTTGAACTTCTTGCTGCTGGTTGGAAAGGTTTATCAGCAATACCTTGAAATTTGACACAGGGTACAAATCTGCAATAAACCAACAATGGAAACTGGAGAACAAGATGAGAAGCAATTCATCTCGGACAATTAGCTCTTACAATACTCCATAGGTACTACACGGTATGCTAGAACCCTACTATGGTCTTACAATGCTATTGTAAATTTCTGATATTAATGAACAGGTTATGGTAAATAACCCTACATTTTTACTACCTAATATAGTAAAATAAAGTAAGAAACTTTTTACTGAAAACTTTTTCGATTTCAAAAATCTAGAAAGAGTAATATTTAGAATTCAAGAAATTTTCTTACAAGATTATTGTATAAAAGACTAGCTACAGTGAAAAATAAGCCAAATGTTTTTTTCTTTCTATTTTATGAAGGAAAGCTTCTGGGCATACTGCAAAGTCTAATATAGCCAAAAAGACAACAAGCTTAGAAGGAAAAAGGCCAGGCAGTGGCACGTGATCACTTTCACACGTCATAAGCAACAAATCTGTTTAGCTGATAAACACTGAAATGAAGAACAAGGCCACAGATATAATCAGGTGTTATTTCATGATATACGCAAATTAAAGTAATAGAAATGAATCCACTAATTCCACAAACTGTTTTGTTAGGAACCATCCAAACCATGAGCTTAAATTCATTAGTTTATTTTAACAATCCATCTTTTGTTCTTTCAAATTAAATGGCTTGATAAAAATTACTGGTTTGTTCCTGTTTTGCATGTGAACCAATTGCCAGTGATGAAAGATGCACTATATTAACAATAGCTCAGACAACCTTGGCTTAGGAAACTTCCTCCCATGGTCATTGCAGTGGAAGACACCTTCCATGGAAGTTCAAAGGGATTTTAACCATTTCAACACATCTCTGACAAAGGAATACTTACGGACACTGTTCTGGTGGAGAAACATTTAAAGGTTTAATGCTAATATGGCTTGGGAGGGGGTCACTTGTTTGCATTTGATTCACACTATTTTTTTTTCTCCACTGACAAGCCATACAAAAATGACAAGTTAATTAACGTATAGAGTAAGGAAAAACTGGTGACCATTGCTCTTATATTCCATTGTAAGTAAGCCCACCTCACTGGTGGTTATATCATCACACTACCTGCCATGGTGAACTTAGGATTTTACTATTCACCAAAATTACAGCCTGAAAAAAATCTCCTTTGTATTTTAATGCATTTTGTGCTTACGTACAGCTAACACTTTACATGTACTATATGTAGTACTTACTGCTTGGAAAACAAAGCAACTCTAACAAAGTAGATTCTCCCACCCAATTTACACTTCACGTTACAAGCTTTACTATGAAGCCTAGAAGCCTAAAAAGGTTTTGTTTATAATTAGAAAAAAAAAACGTTTGAGGAAAGACTGAGGGAAAATAAAAATCACTTTTTAAATCCAAGAAATGTTATGGTCACAGTATTGCTCCTGCCTGCAGCCTTCACTAGGCCTCTTGCTGGCTTGAAGCAAGGAGCTCAGTATGGAAGGGTAACTATGACCATAACTGTTCAGATTACCAGAGACCAAAAATAACATAAAAAAAAAGCTATACCAAGGAATAGTTTCCTATTGCATGGAAAACACTAGTCATATGGCAAAAGGAGAGGAAAGGACAACAAAAGACTTTTCCCTTCCTTTTTTAAGACACTAATAGGTATGCTGGGAATGCTACGGGTCGACGGTTGTCACTGCTTTGTTCTCTGAATGTGAACAGCTCTAGTAAATGCTGGCATCCAGCTGAAGTTTTATCAGCTTTTACATGTTAACTTTTCCCTTTATATGTAGACCTTTACAGTTCCATTAACAATAAATAAAATTTGTAGTTACAATGCATTTGTCAATTCAGTTTAGGCACAAGGCAACTTCCACAATGAGTGGAGAGATCACAACAGTCTCTGATTGTGCAGAAGCGACACACTGCTTGCAACAGAATGATATGTTCAGAGTATCTCATGGGCTGAAATTCTGTCTGAAGATCTTGTATCTTCAATCCTGATGCAGGTGTTGACCAGTAGCTTTGATCATAAGATTGCATTTGGGTTTCTTGCTTCAAGTGTTTTCTCCTGTCAGGTTTGTGTCTTCATATAATGTTAGTTGTCTGTGTCCTTGTGAAGAAAGGTCACCTTCTGTGTATCCTACCAATAATTCTGGAATTCTAGAAAGAAATTTGGGAGAAGAAAAGGGTATTAGGAAAAGATTCAGTATGACGCATAACAACACTGTAAAATTAATTTAAACTATCTGATGGCATTTTCAGTCAGTTAAGTGCAGAAGCAAATCACACTGAGAGGCCCTGAGACCCTTCTTCACAGAGATACCCATACTGGATATGATACAGGGAACAGTTTACTCTCAGAAACATTCTATTTGGACTCTCTAGATATGGGAGAACAAATAATCTGCAAATATCAGACCTTTGCTTTGTGTTTGACTTTGTTCTCTAAAATAAACAGGAGACAGCATCTCATCTAATCGCTATTGTTGAAGGCAGATGTTGTCATATACCTGAGGAGCCTGCACAGCCTTTTCATCTCAGCATCACCTTTTATTCATCTTACAACATCAGTGCAATTAAAGAAGCAAAGTCACACACAACGGTTTGAAAGTGGTTCACAGTATTAATATGGCAAGAACAGACTATCAAGCCTGCTGTAAATTAAGGATTATCTGGTAGTTTAGAAATAGCCCCATTGCGCTGGTATGAAATAACACAAACTAAAGGAACTCAAAGCACCTTCTTTTCCTAAAAAGAAAACCCATTTTATTTATGGAGAAAGAAACTGCCTATAAAGGATGGAGAAAAAGTACTGACTGAAATAAGGCTTGGTTTAAATGCCATTTTGCTGCTTTTTAAGGAACACCAGGGAATAAGAAACTTAAAGGATGCATTCTGGCAAGATGCATGCTTTCACCTTAAGCTAAAACAGAAGCACAAAGACTATACACACACGACCAGCAAAAAAACGTAAAATGTAAAATTTAGTAGAGTCAGGGATTAAAATAAGGGCACTGAACCCAATCACTTACTCTTTTTGAAAGCGGCAACAGTTCTACCATTTTAAAAGACATAGAATACCCAGAATTTTTCTTCTCAAAATCAAGTTTTCCCCAATCATTTTCAAAAACCCAACAACACATAATAAAACCAGAAGACAAATATTCCTGCAAGGCCTCCCCATCAGCATGTTTTAAATCAGCTATTGCGTATTGGACTACATGGGGCTTTTGAAAACACTGATTCATCTTGCAAAGCTGAAAACATCACTTGTAAAATCTTAACTATCTTCACTAATACAGATGATTAATTAAGATAGTTAGCAATCTGTTGGGCAAATGATATGAGTTAGAATGACTGGCATTAAACCAGACAGCAAATCTCTGAGATGAGGAGTCTCTCTAGTTGTTTGTATCAGCACTGGGAAACAATACATGGATTTTTAAACGAACTGATGTGATATTTAGACCATTACAGATGTATAATTCATCTCTATTATGCTTGGCTTATCTAGCAAGCTATTAACCATTCCTCTGATGTCATGCCAAGAAGGCCACCTGAGCCAAGAGATGTAGCCATTGGCAACAACACATGGAAATATAGAGACTTCAACTGATGATTTCTTGGGGTTTTGTTTTATTATAAAACTAAACAAATCTGCATGCTTTTGCTTATGCTCAGAGATATCGAAGTACTTAGCAGCATAAAGAAGTTTGGAGCCAGTAGCAGCTCAGTAACTACAGAATACACATAGCTTTATCCCCCAAACTTTAGCCAATAAAAAGCAACAAGGGCCCTCCCCTCCAGACGAGAGACCCACCTGGCTGGTGTTCACATATGACCCATAGGGTTGGTAGTTTCACTCAGGCCAGGGTGGCTTCCTGGGTGTGGTGTTGGCGGCTCTGCCGATACGGCAGAAACTTTTTCTTCTTCCCTTCTCTTAAGGCAGGCTGCTTTAGGGTTTAGGTTTCGCTCTGTAACAGAAAAATAATTCTTGGCATCCCATATGCTCATACCAAGGGCAATATCGACACATTAACCACTGTAGTAAAAATAGCTGCGCAGCTTCCCTCTTCTAGCTACTTGTGTCCCTGTTTTAAAATGCAGGTATCTAAAGCTGCACACAAGCACTACTGAAAATCCTTCCAGGCAGCTCCTAAAATTGTATTTTAAGCAAACAACACAAACTTTACCAGTTGCCTACATACACCTGCAAAAAACTATTTAGAAGTGCCTCCCTTGTCACCAGAAGTTGCTGACGTGCAAAATGAGAACTGCCTGTAATTTACAACGTAATAAAATAGATTTCTGTCTTTTCTTGGGATGTTGAAGTCATGCCAACCTTCCTGACATGACACCAGTTTTAGTAACGTTACTACTTATTTCTTCAAGTATTAGCCTACTGTCAGAAAAGGGGAGCTATAAGGTCTTAAGTTCTCTTCATATCCTGAGACTGTGAAATCTTGTGCCCGTCTTGCTTAAATTGAAAGAATATGACACACAGAGCAGAAGGATTTTTTTAAACCATATTTCCTCTCACACTGAAGTTGGTACTATCTAATAGCCAACTGCACACTAGCCATCGATATTTCCAAAATATAAATAGTAGTATATATACTTCCAGTTCCACGATCAGCTTCAATAGATGCAAGATTTGGATCTAGTTTTCAAATGACAGTTTCTTCAAGTCAACAGTTTCTGTTATTCAGAACGGCTTTTCATGAATCAAGATACACAAAGATGTAAATGGCAATGGCCAGAAAGACACACAAAAGCTGTGTAATTTATTCTCCCAGGATGCACTGAATTGAATGAACATTGAGATATTTTTCTAGCTGTCAGTGAATTGTTTTGCAGTTTAAGACTGCAGATAGAACTTTAACTGTAAGATAACTGCCAAAACTGAACAGATAGCACCAGCCCTTCTCTTGCACTCTAGTACTTGCAGTTTGCTGACTCCCATGCATTTTACAAGGGGTACAATCTAGCTAATCTGACAGAAACAATTTTGGGCAGACATGCTAATTCTGCTTTCACCCGAGTCATTATCAACAGCCTCCTATTGCATTTCCTAAGGATGAGCACTCCAAAGAGTCTACTGGGAAAAAAAAAACACTAACTTTTCTTAATCACAGTTTTCTTTGCTTAAATATGGCTTGCCTTGAAGTTTTAAAGAAGATTTAATTATGTGGAAACTTTGAAAGGAAGTTAATTTACAGTGATTTAGGAAATGGAGATAAAAAGGCTTGCCTATAGTCAGGGCTTAAAATCCGTAATGTTTCATTTTGAATATCACCAATCACAAAATAAGCGGCTTCATTACCAGCAGGGAGAGGAAATTGTTTATGCAATTATGCAATGCAGTGCTGAAAGCTCTGCTGGGCGCCACACAAAGCTCCGGTCACTCACTTTCAGGAACAGGTGCAAAGAAAGACAGGCAAGACAAAACTGGGAACGGAGCCCTCCTACAAGAGGCACAGGGTGCTTGTGATCGGCTTCCTCAGGTGCACAGGGAGTAGGAGGCGAGATGTACACGACTAAGACAAAGCTCTCCACTTACACTGCCTGCAGAACAGGCCCGGTTTAACTGTAAGTACATTCATTTGCAAGTCATGTGATGCACTCCCATCAGTGAGATGCCAAGGAAGATGGTTATTCACTAGTCCAAAACAGCAAACCATGAGGACTCTCACCTGTTTAAGTGCCAGCTGCATACAACAGAACAGTTGCATTGGATGGGACCTACAATGATCACCCAGTCCAACCGCCTGAGGATCACGGGGCTGACTACAAGCTAAAGCGAGGTGCTCAGAATCAATCTGCGTCTTTGACACAAATTTACAGAGTGATTAGAAGTCAGTTGTAGTTTCACCAACACACGAGAACAGAAGAGTTGAACTGAACATGGTTCCTAGAACTATCTTTCCTTAAAACAGTACAAAGAATTCTTCTTTCTGCAACTACCAACAGGCCTGTTATTTCTGGAAAAATTTAAAGGAATCAGGGAAAGAAAATACGTGTAAAACCATCCTCAATTAATTAAAGTAGAAGTGGGCTTTCTGCCTCCTCCCCAGCGTATCCTTAATGCAAAAACCTAAGTAAATGCAGTTAAAGTCACTCATTTTCTTATTCACTTATGGGGGGCTCATCTTCTCATCTTTGTTAAAACTTCTACTACAAAGTAAGTGCTTCTTACAATTTAAAGCAAGATGTGTCAATATTTTATCTATTTACCTTGAAAACACAGGTGAAGAGATGGCTGATTGCACAGGCAAAAACCCAGAAAGATCAAATTATAAACCTAACACTCCCTTCTCTTCCCACCTTATTTTTTTTTTTTAAAAAAAAAGTAGTAATTCTTCACTTTTTCTAAAGAATTTCAACATTGTTACAGAACAGCACACACATCTGCAGGAACTTGTGCATCTAGTGATGTAGATTCCAAGAGAGGGACACTTCCATGAACAAAGCCACCATGCAAACCACCCCCAGCACCGCGATGAGCTACTGACCTCTCACTTGCTGCTCTAGACTGAGGATGACGGCCACAGCCTGGTGAAGAATAAGCAGTTTTGTCTGTGGTTTTTCACTCTTCAGATGAAGCTGACACATGCGGCCAAGTTCTTTAAATGCCTCATTAATATCTCGTACACGCAAACGTTCCCTAGCATTGTTTGCCATTCTCCTCTCCTTTTCTCTTTCTATTTTCTGTTCTGGGTTTAAATCCTCATCTTCATTAGTACTGCTGTGAGAAAGTATAAATGCAAGTACATTGAAATATCACTGGTATTTCAAACAAGTGGTCCTGCTGCTGGGTCAAAATTTTCAGTTAAGGAAATTAAAACTTCCTCCTCCTGAATCAACTTCATACGGAAGTAGATTTAGATAACCGAGGAAGTGCTAGCTACTAGTGCTTAAGTAGTTATGGTAATTCTTGATGTTTCCTGCCTTTTCCTAAAAATAAACGTTACAGGTTTCTGCCTGAAGAATATCCATAGAACATTGCCTTCAAAGGGTAAACACCTCTAGGAAGAGCAGTGGCAGTGCACTGTCTGTTGAAGCAAAAGATGCTCTCAAACTACTGCTCTGCCCAATTACTAATGAATGTTCAAATAGTTATGCTATGACTCGGCCACCTTTCAGATGAGGAGAAAATAATTCTCAACAAATAGTTTTTGCTAGTTCCCAATACGTCAGCTTATGTCAAAAGGCATTGAAGTAATTGTCAATTTAACGTGCATATTAAAACCGGCCTTCCTGGCCAAGTTTAGAACTATTTTTACTTCTAATGCCCAGTGCAGAGCTGAACAGGTAAAGTTAGAATTCCTGTGTTACTTCAAACAATACTAAATTGCATCACCTCTTTTAAATATAGGACTGCTCAGTTAAGTCTAAACCTCTGCAAAACCTCTGCTCTACTGAAATCAACACTAAAAGTGCCATGAGACACATGTGATGGTATAGACTGTGTGCTGCCCATGGTTGCAAAATCTGACTGTTTACTGTTATCTCAAATTTCAACACTTGTGTCAGGCCTATCAGGCAGATCCAGAAGCATTTCAGTTGGTGTCAGTTCCAGTTTTTTTGTCCATGGCTTGGAAGTATTCAAAAAGGATATGTACCTATCCTGTTCACCCAGACTCAGGTTACCAGGCTGCTGCTCATCATCACTTCCGGCTCACATTTAGAAATGCAGCCCTAGCCCAGGTACAAAGTATCGCAATTTTCTAACATTATCCCATTCTCATCGCTGGACAAGGCCCTCTCAATCTTTTAGAATTTACCTCTACAGGCATGCAGTAGGCAAGGCACCAGTGTAACAGAATGCATGCTTTTCAGGTGATTTTCCCAGAAAATCCTTTATCCTGTGTGAACTATACATTTCAACAGCCTATTAATACATGCACTGAGGTAATGCAAAAGCCTTGAAATAAATTTCTCAAACTTAAGGACATTGTGCTACATAACATTAACAAATTCTCTAGGTCATGTCAGCAACCCACCTTGTTCTGCCTCTAGATGAGACCTTGATATCCTTCTGGGAGGACTCATCATCTGATTTCATGTCATCCGATGACGGGGGTTCATGTATGTTTTCATCCTTCTCCTTATGTTCAGACTTGATTTCTGTTGGACCGATAGCCACAGACTGGCTCTGTAAGCCCCCCGACAATGCTGCAAGCAACCAGAGATCAGTATGAGTATCACAAGAGTGAAACATTTAAGACAATCTCAAACAGATACTGTCGATGGGAAGCCAGAACCAAGCAGATCTCTGGGAAGACAACAGAAACAAGAGAAATCCTGGAAACACTGCTGTCCTCGGGCATGTGTGATGGATTGTAAAGGGACTGTCATTCATACAGCAGTTTGATCAGTGGCAGCTTAACCTAAGACAGACACTGTTAAAGACATAAGGACATGAAGTACGGAAATCTGCCCCTCATGTCTAGGCTGCAAATCTAAGGGCAGCACTGCGCTGACGCGGAGGCTTGGGATTAGGCCAGACATGCAGCACACTCGTTCCTAAATGGTGCAAGCATGCTAATGAATAACCTGACTTCTGTTTTCTATAGCTTACTTCTTTAGGCTAAAAACTGAGGGAACTGTAAACACTTGTGTGGAACAACTTCCTTTTATTGGCTAGACTGGAACGTGGCCTCAGCTCACTCTGCAGCCCTCCCGGCTGATTTGTAAACAGCTGCAGTACCGCAAACGGCATTACGGCTCTCGAAGCGAGAAGAATGCGGCTGTAATGCAGAGTCTTCTGCTTAAACTATACTGGGACAAGTCTGACACAGGGATGGCCACAAAATTGTCGCAGGAATTAATAGTTAATTTTTATTTCTCAACACTACCTATGTCTCTGACTTCTGTGTGGATGCAAGTGTACCAAGATCTACAGCCTCACTGACTCTAGATTACTGCAGACCCTGTTCAGCATTTAATATTGCTGGGAAGTTACCTCTGTAGCTTTCTTGTGTTTTATGATTTAGGTCTGTGCTCTGAGCAGAAACTGTACTGGGAAGAACCGCATGGTTGCTGTTGAGGCTGACACTTTCTTCCCGATGAGTCCCAACCTAAAGCAAAGCAAAGCAAAGGTTTCTGTTAAAGATGCGATTCAAAGAAACAGTCCAAAAATAGAAGTTTAAAAGACTTAAAGTATTTGCTGGATTAGAGACCTAAGTTAAAGTTCTAGCTCAGTAAAGGAAAGATTTAGTTGAAGGATGCTGTTACGCTAAACCACTGGATTACACCACACGGGATTAAGCTGTGTTTCAAGCAGTGCCCAACACCTGTTTGGAATAACATAGCAACCTCGCACACATTTTTTTTCAGTATTTTCCCACAGAACATTACAAATTTTTTCGCCTTGATTTATACCTGAAGGGTGTAAGATTTAATTAACTTTCAATTGCTTTTAATTAATACAACTACCAACTCCAGCACTTATGACATGTTGATCTCTAAAAAAATGTAACGGAGAATAATGGTCTTCATTCCACTCCACACTCATCTATACAGATACATCCACACATACATAAAACTTCAGTAACACCTCCCTGCTTTTTCTTGGCTGAAACAGGATTAAGAAACAAATACACCTAATATCAAAATATTGTTTTATTAACTTTAATAATTTTCTCTCATTTCCCCCCCCCTTTCTCAGCTAAATACATTTAGTTTAGTCCCATTATAGAACCCTATCATATGAAAGTAATACAGGCATCTAACTATTCTCACCACCCGTCTTCAGCATTTTCTAATCTGCTCCTTCACAATATATCACCATTACATTTCTGAGCAGCAAGTATCAAGATGAAGAGTCTTCAAAAACGTCTAATTTTGCATAAACTTGAATTAATAATATTTATATAAAAGACAGCTATGAGAGTGCACACCTATCCTGAAGTGGCAAATTTTTTAAAAACTTCTGCTCAATACAGAATGCTGTATCAATGCAAATCTCTATTTAAAAAAATCTTTGGTTTGACAAAAGAATAGGTAAAGACACACTGCTTGTATTTAAAAAACATTGGAACGCAGACCATTTAAAGCTTTTGATTGCGAAAGACACAAAAGTCCTTTAAATAGTTATAATATAACCACTGTAATACAATTAAACAGCTAAAAAAACTGAACAAAGATGAGGGATTCTACCGTTATTTGTATAGTTACAAAAATTGGCTACAGATGAAGCTTTTTATTGGAACAGTAGCAAACATGTCAACTAGAAGATTAAGCCTTTAATTAAATAGGTTTATTGCCCGGAGTTACACATGAGAACCACTGTTTTTCAATAAATCCTTCAATCCTAGTAAACTGCTGAGCTTTGAATCCCTCTTGAGTAATTAATGCAGCTTTTACCTTTCATGTCTTAGTATGGGTTTTACCCAGAGAGAGATAAATACCCTTATGCAAGTTTATCCTTTGTTTAATATACACTCGTTCCTGTAAGCTAACGCACAGGAACAAGAAAGGAAAGGGGGGAACCTCCCCCCAACCAGCCCACAACTAATACCAGGTCATTTCGGGCTGCTGTTTGTACCTATTGTTCCACAGAAAATCCTCTCTTACATACTGTGGAATATCTGTTGCTATTTAAAGTATATTTTATCTTCCTTTGTGTGTAATAGGCTTTGTTTGTGAGAAGTTCTTCTATGGATACAATCATGGCAGCTCCTGCAAGCACCGTGAATTCACTGGGCGTAAGAAGCGGAGCCCGTGTCTTTCAGTCTATGAAACAAAGCTCTTCACAAAAGGAACATGAAACTCTTCTCCAGACTGAACTTCCAAACTGAGTCTTTCCCTAACTCTACCCCGCAGGTTGTGTTTGTGTTTAATTTATTCTTCTGGTCATGCTTAGTCCTAACACACGAGGGTGCTTTTCTTCAAGCTACGGACTATTCATCACTTCAGGGCCAGATTTGTTCCAAAATCTATTTCTTATAAAAGGCAAAAATTTCTTAAAGCTGTGCACAAATGTAGCAGCTGCCAGAGCCCTGGCAACTTTCAAATCCAGAGCTAATTTAAAAGTGGCAGATTAGCAAAACAGTTCTGATTAAGGCAGAAAACAGGTTAGAAATAAAAACTGAGTTCAAGTCCATTTCCCAGTCCTTTGAAACAGGCTTATGAAACCAAAGCATACAATTCAGATTAACAACATTTATACAGAAATCTTAAGAGTCAAGTGTCACAAAACTGACTACAATATGATTTTTTGTCTCTGATCTACAAGCACTGGAAAAGCCAAGGCAAACAAAAACTACCCCCAAACCAAAATACTTGCTGAAAGCCACCGTACCCCACAAGAAGGCCAAAAGGTCTCCTATAAGCACAGCTCATTGTGACTGCTTCAAGGTACTGAACTGGATCTCCAGTACCTTCACCTTAGGAAGTTTAGTTCGCTTTTCTTTCCCTGACTCCCACTCCAGAGAGGCTCCCCCCATCTGCATTTCAACTGAGCCCAACCGCAAGCTTCCTCTAACCCTTCGAACAGCATTTTACTCCCCAGCCCCGCGCACATTTCTCTGCCATTGTTTCTATGCGATTTCCCCACTCGGCGCCCACACCAGGCCCCCCTGGCCTCTCCCTGGGTCGGGGCACCCCTCATGCTGCTGCCAGTGCTCCAGCAGCCGCGTGGCACGCGCAGTTCCCACGTGGTGACGTCACAGCCCCTTTGTCCGCAAGCCCACCCCCTCCTGGTCCCCCCCCCCCCCCCCCCGCCGGCAGCAGCACCCGCTAGGCCCCCCCCGGGGGTCACTGAGCATGGGCACTCGCTCCCAGATGCTCGCAGGGCTTCATTTTACACGCGAACAAACGCGGAGTCAAGTCATTCCATCATCATTTGCATTGGTCCCCCTTAAGCAACCCCCCCGCGCTCCTCAGGCTCACAAAATGGAAGCAGAGGCCGGGCTAGATCGCACCGCACAGAACTCAGTTCTCAGCCGCGCGGGCAGAGCGGTTCAGAGAGGTCTCAGAAGTGAGCAGCACGGACACTGCGTTTGAACATTTTAATCGCTCACCTCTGGGTGTTGCCTCGTCACAGGGACAACCTCACACACATTTAGGATTCTCAGCAAATCCAAGAAGCTACAGCACAGAACAATCCCAGCCTGAGCAAACCAGCAGCTCTGTCTGTCTGCTGCTGTCATTTAATGGACGAACTGTACTCGGGTTCATGCACTTCAAGAAAGTCTTGTGAGTGGGACAACCTAGAGCCACGCACAGGCTCCCAAGTTTTAAAAAATCTAGTGCAAAACTTATTTCAGTTGATTTAAGCGATAATATTTGGGATCTGAAACCAGAAAGCCAGTGAAGTATTTTTGGCAACTAAATAAAAGCCAGCGAAAAGCTGGCAGCGGCTGGCAGCCTGGCCCTGAGCGGAGGGGAACCGAGAGCGGCAGGTGGGGAAGGACAGCCACCGCATCCCGCCAAGCCAGGCCCGCAGCTCGCACTGCAGGGTGGTTGTTAATTTTGAACTCATAGCCATAAAAGATTTGGGAACTGGGAAAAAAAGTCTGCCATTTTTCATATTTGCTAAAGGACTTACCTAAGCATGCTTAAAAGATACATAGTCTTTTCAAGCCACACTAGCCGGTCAGTATGGCCATGGTCATTAACATTAATTTTAACTAAAGTGAGCATGATTAAGACAATGAAAAAGGCTTTGGGATCAAGATTTACACACTCCAGACAGCTCAAAGTTGTTCAGCGGGAGCACAATCTCTGCAGAGATCTATGAACACAGACGGGCTTTGAGAAGGAGCAAAGGCTGCTGTGTGCTGCTGTCGGCACAGCAGCTTGAACTGCCATGTTGTGCTCTTACACTACAGCAAATTCAGGGTAGAAAGAGGAAGATCAGGAATTTTCTTAGATTCCTGTTATACCTGCAAAAAAACCCTGTGAGTTAAGTATTGACTTTCATCCTAACTGAGTTTCCAGGCCTTTTATTTATTTATTTTTAATCAATTCAGGCTGTTCTTTTTCCATTGTATTACAATGACAAATAAAAAGCAGCTTGACTAAGAACAGAAAGAGTATTACTTTGTAACTTTTCAATAATACATGAAATAAAATACAAATCAACTTCAAAGGCCACTTAGCAAATATTTGATGAGTTTGAGATATTAAAATCTATTTGAATAAGTCTAATGGCCAGCCCAGCTAAAAAGAAAACAAGACCATTCAGCGGGAGCAGGAAATGAAGTCAACTAGAGTTTTAAAATAAATCTGGCTCAAAAATTAAGCAAATGTTAAAATAAAACCATGTCTGGTTACACTAATTACATAAAAAGGAGTTAAATTACTCATTTCCTAGCTCCTTCTGCCAAGATCATCTTCTTCAAGGGAAATTCAATTTAATTTTTTTTCTGTTTTTTTTTTTTTTCCCTAAAGAACAAAAATGTTTTGTACAAAGATCCCCTGACATGGAAGCCGCATTTAGTGCTGAACCCCAAGAAATATTTCTTGACCAAAAAACTCCACAAGCATGTCAGAAAAAAACAGACAAACACCACTATCAATGTGGACATTTCTCACTATGTTAGCCAATACTCACTATTTTTTTTTTACATCTACTGGAGGTCCTCTAAAGTCAAGTAGTATTTAATTCCTGAACAAAGAAGGTCTTACAGTTCTGGTTGTACAATTCTCTGCTCTCCTACATTTACTATTTCAAGAAAAATAAATACTGAGTCAGTATAGTTTAAAATTAATTGATTATTTAATGCTGCAAGCATTACATCTCATACTCTGGGGCATTACTGAACCTCAGTTGTAACTAATAAACCACTCAGTTGCCATGACAACCAGATGTGCCAACCTCTGCTCTGTACATATTTCAGGACTCATCCTAAGTCATGCTGAGTTCCTGCAATTGCAAATTATGTCAAAGGGCACTCTTTGGGGACTGGGCAAGGCCACAACAGGATGCCTTCTGTTAGAGCCAATTATTCTGATATAACAAAATCAAGGTTAATCCAAGAAGTTCTTTAGCTGACTCACCTTTCAAGGCAAAACTGATCTGCAAGGTTGTTTCACCCAGGGAGAATGAACTACAAAAGCAAACCTTTTTTTCTTTTTCCTCAACCGAGTTTATTTCTAACAGCCAGCCAGTACCCTTCAGTCCAAACTGTAGATCGATCATTAGATGATAGATCAAATATGTGTTACATTAAAGTTACAAAACTACAATTAACTGCAGCAGACCAAGCAATCTTTATACATTTCGAAAAGTCACTTTCCACTGTCACTTATTTTAATCAAAACTGAATTGATAAATTATTTATAATAAATTATTGAGTTGATAAATTATTTATAAATTATTTATCATAGCTTAGTTTAAAAGAGAATCAGATCTTTTGTAGAGTTTGGGACTGTCTGCATCTGACTTTAGTGGTACCAGAAGGTTCCACAGGCCCAACAGAAAAATTTTGTCACTGCAATTTCAATCACGCCTTTTATCATTAAGACCTAGGGAAAAAAGTTCTCTTTGGTATGACTAAATTTCAGTCTACCCCAGAATACTGTAAAACCTCCCCTCTAACACCACTCTTTAAATATTAAATATGAGGCAGTATTAAGAAAAACTCTGAAGTATTTATGCATCATTTCCTTCATTACTGAAAGTAACTGTGAACTTGTACAGAAACCTAAAGCTGGACATGCATTTGGAAAGTACCCCCTCCCCAAAAGCCCCCAGACACAGGCAGCTTTTAGAAAATAACCAGTTCTGTTTGATGTTTACTGCAGTGGTTCTGAAATTAATATAGATGGATGTGTGACGTGCGAAAGGGAGAGCCTGGAACTAATTCTGTTTTATAGAATACAAACCCTTCAGCAATTGGGGTACCTAATTATTTTGATGATAGGTGAAATTTTGCCTTGATCACACAGTACCCAGCTGTGAATCTGTTTTATAACAGAAAATTTCACAGCATGTAACTGGTCTTTAAAATTACGCTGGAAACATGCAAACACATGGCACCACTAAAATAAGCATGTTTTAAAAAGCTCTTTTTCCTTTAAGCATTTTTGAAAAGAGAGGAATGAAAATGAAGAAAAAAAGGGAAGTGAGTAACGCTACAAATAGATTTTGTTTACTGTATAATGCTTTTAACATAGATCTGATCTATGAAAAGCTCACTACATTTTTTCAGAACAGTTCACATTTTTAAAGAAACTAAGAGATGGATTCAATTATTTCACTCTTTCTGGGGATTAATCTAAAAGTTGTTTCCTCCTCATTGTTACTTACACTACAGCTGTGCTCAAACTCCTTTTCATTTAGAAAAAAAAAGTTTAAATTTTGAGCCTGCGCACACTATGGTTCCACATTCCAACAGCTTCCTCCCAGTCCTCTGCCAGCATCTGCTATTGAAGACTAGCTCCAATTTACAATAAACAGCTTTTCCAGACCAGAACACTTGAAATTCAGTCCTTCTTGACTGCTTTTCCCATTCAATCTCCCTATTCACCATTTCAAGGAGAAAATTGTTCTGCCAATTATTACACATCTGGAAAAAATGCATGTATAAGCTGAAATGCTCTCAGCAGAAAGTTTCAGCTTTCTGCATATGGTCACAGCAGGATTTTATGGGCCACTGACCAGGCCAAAGTCTAAGTTTTCCCATCTTTCTCCTCCCTCTCACTTCTGCGCACCCCCACCCCAGCCCCCTAATTGGAAACCCATAGCAGGTGCAAGTTGTCTGCCATCTTTTCCTCCACAAGAATCTCTAGTATTTTTTCCCCAATAAATACTAATATCGTAGTCCAGTTTTAATTCACTGTGCTCTATGAAAATTTAAGTGCATCAGCTGTAACTGCTTTGCACAAACAGATACATGTTTAAAGATATCATTACCATTGATGCTTGTCTGTTGGTTGTTACAAGGCTAGATGCTCCATAACTTGAGTTCAGGCTTCCAATTGGCCCATTGTGGGATGGTCCCAATAAACTATGTATATCTGCATGGCCACCAGAGAGGCTTGTTGAAGGCCCTACAGCATGATTTCGTAGTACATGAATGGCATCATCGAGTCTGTCCAAGCGATCCTCCATCCGAGACTGCTGTTGGGATTTAAGAGGGATAGTAACAGCCATCACTGAATAAATCTGCAGACTCATTAGACTGTAACAGTTTCTACCTCAGAGATATTAAAGATTGAAGATGAAATGCAGTATCAAAAGACTTTGAAAGCACCTACCAGCACTACAAACAAACAGGAAAAAGAAAAGGTATCTGGAGATTTTGCTCAAGATAACATTCATTCCACAAATAGGTGGCAGCTTTTAAAGTGAAGCTTATTATAAGGTTAATGTTACTCAGCTTCCATTACATGGCATGAACAAGAAAAAAGGCAGTGCTACAAAATAAGCTATCTAATACAGGTCAAGAAAGAACAATCATAAAAGCAGTCTCACCACACTGGTAACAATTAAAGAGGCAATGGCTTTTTGAGAATCTGTATTACAAAGAGTCTTGACAAACCTTTAAGTTATTTTCTAAAATATATCTTTAAATAGATTAGATATTGCAGAAATAAAAGCAAGTTTTGTATGCTATGGCAGAAAAGTCTGTCTTAAAATTAATTTCCATCAAAAAAAGGATAAAAAAAAAACAAAGCAAAACCAATTCTGGCATTGCAGTTCTCCAGAAACTGAAATAGCAGAAGGTTGGAGTCAAAAGATGGGTCTTAATGCTACACTAATTTAAGTTTTTAATGGGGAATCCAAAGGAAGCATTAATTGAAACACAAAAAGGCACCATCTAAAGTGAAATAGTACCTCACAGACATCCTTTAAGAAGGACATTGCATCTTGCAAATGCTCGTGAAGTTGCTGTTCAACTCGATTTTTCTGGCAAAGTCAAGACAGAACAGGAAGCAAAGCACAGGTTAAGATTAATTCAAAAAAGAGGTGAGGAAACAGCTGATGTGCACTTCAGCAATAAATTGTTAGTCAAGTTAATGCAAAAGAGATCTGATTATATTAAGATAAGAAAAGGCTAATATTTAACACTGCAGTTCTGTTAGGACTCCAAGATGTACATATCAATTATATTTAACTGCAAAAATACTGAAGAACAGAAAACTGATTTAGCTTAAATTTGTGCTTGTTAGACAGAAAAAAGAAGAAATTACATCTGCAGAAATTGGAAATATTAACAAGTAATCAAAACTTTCCCTTTTCCTTCCCGATGCTGTATGAGAAATTTAAGAAAGAAGTCAGTAACTTAAACCCTCTGATAAATCTTCAAAACAAGTAAATTTACAATGCTGTAGATTATTTCCCGTGTTATTCTGTGAAATGTTTCTTTAATTAATAAATGAACATTCCCCAATAACAAACAGTAATTACAAATAACAGGCATTAATACTTTAACTGACAGCGTAACGCAAACGAGCCCAAGAGTCTGCCATTTCAGCAAGAGAGGGGGAAGAACAAGTAAATGCGAAGGCATGAAGTCTTTATCTTTTCTCCAGACTGAACTTTAGATAAGAATTAGCTATGGATTTGTGAAAAGGTACCAGAATCTCATAACAGCGCTTTAGCACCAGCTGTCCTCAGCACAGAAGCCTGATGCCCAAGGAACAGATGGTGAAAGACACACCCTGCACGTCCTGTATTGTTCAACTGAACAGGCCATTTGTTAGCAAAGAATTCATTTGTAATGCTATCCTACTGTTTCCTTTAATGATATGCAGGATTTACACAAAACCAAGCCTTCAGCTCTTAAGTAAAAAGTACTATGTTGCATTCAGCAGTTCTTACCAAGGAGTGTAGAGAGTTTTCATAGTTTGGAGATGAGGGGGCTTGTCCTCCACTCCTAGACCACTGACTGGCACCTGTCAAAATTGTCTACGTTAATGCACAGATTAAGGTAGCGTAAGTGGGAAGCAGAGATGCAATTATTTCTCAACATAATTAAAACCAAAATATCTGCATAAAGGTAAGCTAACATATGGATATACAAAGGCGGACGAATTCCTTCATTCTGCCTTACTGAGGGATAATTTTTATATCCTGGCATCTGCAGAGTTAGACACATTATTGATGACAAAGCAGCGACATCTTCAAAGTACTTCAACATTAAAAAAGTGAACTGAACACACATACTGTATATGAAATACCTGCCTTCTGCCAGTGTCATCATAAAAAGATTGCCGAGTTCTTTCTTCTTCAGATTATGTTCAGTATATGTAGTCATATCTTTATATGTGTTAAAATATAAAACAAAAATATTTAAAGAATTCAAATAGACACTGAATTAAGGATAACTGGAAAACCATTTTTGACATCTTTCTAAATAAGAAAACTTCAAACTAGATCAAAATGCTTCCTTTAACTTGTCTAGCTCTCCTGTTATACCTTTTCAGGTTGTAATGCATTCCAAGTTTAGAAGAATAAAAATACACCCAGGTTAAATCTACTTGTTATTTCAAATATATTTAAGGTAAACTGGCAGCTAAAGAGTCATTGACTGTGCAACAAATCCACACTTATATCAATATTACCTATAAATACATATCCATCGTAACCTGATATAAATATACCTAATTAATTAACACGTAAAAATGAGAAATAATTAAATGTGAAATGCAATAATTAATAAAGCAGTACTCCTAAAACAAAGCTTGAAGTAGTACATGTATTTTTCTCACCAATAATGCATCTTTTATAAAGATACTACATGAAATTCTCTGTCCATTAGAGACAGCTTCCTTTCAGCCATACAAATGTAATAATAAAGCAATTACATTAATAAATTATGGACATTCAATCCAAAGCAGCTCATTAAAGGAAGAGCCTGTGGGCTTGTTCTTTCAATAACAGCCAGAGCTGTACGTCTGGAAAACTGGGAAAAGGTTTAATAACATTACAGTTCCTTTGTTCAGAGAGCTGCAACTAGTTACCTTTTAAAGAAAGGGTTTTATTTAACAAAAAGTACAGCTTGCACAGCTATTAAAATACCTAAATATTTCCTTTGTAATTAAAAAAAAAAAAATAAACCATCTCCAATTTCATAAGAGCCCAGAGCTGCTGTAACTGCGCTGGAATTCTCTTTTAAAATATAATGACATCAGTAAGTTTGTAATTACCAAATTTCACTTTGCACAGCTACTCTGGGTATGGATCTCCCTCCACATTATTTTAATTCCTGAACTCAGGAAAAATGCTTGGAGTCCCACTTATTTTTGCAAAGCATTAATGAAACAACTTTATAATATTTTGGCTCAGCACAATGGTGAAATTCTTATCTGGCCAAAGCTCCATCTTTAGAGACAAGACCACAGTCAAGGCTTTCACGACTGCTCTATAACAAGACTGACCATACTACTTCCTACAATAAAGCGGCAGCAAGATATTAAACAGAAAGGCAACAAGGTAAGAAAAGAAAGCAAAGAGACTCAACACTTGTGTATCTTGTCTGATGAGTCTGGATTTTTTTTGAAATGTAAAAAGGTACTATTTCCTTAATGTAAGCCCAGAACAAAACTCAGTGGGAAACAAAAAGGTGGGAGGGAATACTCAACTCCTCCTCTCAAAGGAATAGCCCAACTGCAACCTGCAGTTTTTAATCACACCTCTAGTCATGCTAGTGCTCTTTCTGAGCTATGCCATACCCTGTTCTCCATGTCTGTGCAGGTTGCCAGATGGCCCTGATTTCCTGCTTTTCCTCATCCCACTCCCCCTCCCAGAAGTTCGTGCATGAAATCCCCCAATTATGTTAAAAAGCATCCTGGCACCACAAGCCCTGCAATTAACAACTGCAGCTTTTAGTGCAGCACCAACATAGCAGCATGAAAAAAAAAACAAATAAGCCAGGCAAGTGTTAGGATTTACAGGGGTCATCGATAGCAATCACTGCAGTATTGTTCTTGCTCCTAGAGTCTCCCCAACACTAATCCCTTGGCTCCTCTTTCAAACACACACTCGCATCGGATGCAGCAGAGTTTGGCATCCTCAGAACGGACCGAACCCTTCTGAATACCTCTGATCCTGGGAGAAGGATTCTTGAGATACCAGGGCTCCCACCATTCAGATCCACTTTACGTAACTATACACAATTATTAGAACTATGCAAGAAGCTAAGCTCTGGGCATGTTTACAGAAAATTAGAAATTAAAGGAGGGCAGGGAGGATGAGACACACTACTGTCTCATAATGCTTTGGGGGGAAGTGTTCATCATATCGTTCTCAAAGTTTTTACTTAAATTAATAAATAATAATAATAAAAAAAGCCATTACTCCTTATTCAGTAACATAACAGCCAAACAGTCCAACGTGAGCTTATACACCTGAAGCTACTCTCTCTCAATGCTTTAAATGGCAAATAAGAGTGCTCCTACTGTAATTCGCAATTAAAGGACGGGTGAATTATGACTTAGTCAAATGTATAATAGCAAGAATGCTAAATAAACAAAGGACTAACTGCAAAAGACGAAAATGACGATGAAAGCTAAAATGCTCCAAAATATATTATTTTAGTACACATAAAACATTTGTTTTATCTGCAATAATTTTTTGAGTCAGAACAGAAAATGGCTACCAGGAGTATAAATAGCAATAAATATAGTAGTAATTACTTTACATTGTGCTTCACTGTGTTCTTAGTGACTCATCTGGGAATAAAGATAAAAGTCCAGATTCATAAATGAAGGTAATTAACTACTGGAGCAATTTACCAAAGGCTTGATAAATTCTGTATCACTGGAATTAAAGGGGGTGGGAGGGTATAATTGTAAAGCAGATGCTAAGTTTGTGCCTGAGAAGGATTTCAATATAATTTGCTCATATTTACTGCTGTCTTAGCCATCAGAATCCAGAAAAAGGAACACAAACCCAAGTGCAAATTTTGGAGTTTTACATTTGATACAGGTTCCAACAAACAAAGGCATCAGCAACAAAGGGAAAACCAAATTTTATGGTTCTCAAATTCATATTCTAAAGCCAGAAATTAGCTAGCACTTTCAGGCTTACAAAATTAGTTGGGGTATCTCATCAGGGAACTCCAGTTGGGATCTTTGAAATGTCAGAACTTCTTTATTCCAGCCACAGAACTCTTCAATATTTGCTTTGATGCTGAAAAGAAACTAATACTGATTTTCTCATCTGATCTACCTTTTCAACAAGGATAAAATCCTATGAATCCCACTGTTACTCAACTCAACATGTGTTTTTCAGTCATAGAAACAAATGCCCAAAGTAGCCGCTCAGTTACGCCATGTCAGATATTCATTAATCCATTAAGTCCACAGAAAACCAGAGCAGTGTCCATTAAACATAAGTGAAGTATAAATGACAAAAGTTTTCTGAGTGGCACTACATACATACACATATTCACATACATGTGGATATGACTGCACTTTGCATGCAATAACTATACTAATTTATTCATCTAGACTATATAAGTGTGCAGCTAAGATAATTCTCCACACTTTTCAGTAAAAATTAACTATTTTTTTAATAAAAAGCAAAACATTCCTGTAAAAGTGACCAATTGCCAGGAGTCTGCAGGGATATATTAAACAACATAGAATGGGAAAACAGACTGTTGTATAAATGTTAAATAATTTAACAAATTGCACTACAGGAAAGAACAGGGTTAAAGTTACATCATCTAGCTTGTAATTCTAGTTCTTTGTTAAACAACAAATTTAAGTCAATGGAGCTTTCACAGTCCTCTCTATATGGAGAACAGCTGTTCAACTTTTACTAGACAGCTGAGGCCACAGTGTCTGTGAAAGCTGCACTACCCACTAATAGCTGGAGGCAGCTGCCCACAGTTCATCTCCACACTGGAATGCTTCTTCCCACATTCACACTACAAGCACACAAAGCACAGGTGACAGAGGTGGCTGCAGTACAGAGCATTTATTTTGAAAAATGCCAGAAATTCTTCTCCCATAGAATGAAAGCATTCATGAAAGATATGAATGAAAATCTATCCTGTGTAAAACTGGATAGTCTCAGAGCTATTATTTTCATTAGAGGGAATATGCATCTGCTGTGTTTGTCACTGAAAGTGGCCGTGGACTTTTAACAAATAGCTTTAAAATACCCCAACGAAATCGGCCTTATTTCTCTCAAATGGGACAGATCTGTACAGATATCTTGATTGCTGTGATAGCGTAAGGTCATTCAACGTTTTCAGACATTATTTTAATAAGCTAATTTTCAAAGTCAGTTGCCAGGATTTAAGTGAAGGCTCATTATAAAATATTTAAGAATCTGGATTTATAGATCTGGGTTTAATACAATGGAAAAATAAAATATAGAAGTAATTATGTAATGAAGCTAATGCTGCTCTCACTGTGATTCCAAACAGGATGTTTTGAAAATGACAACAAGTTGTTGACAAATGGCTAATCCCTACCTGTAAGAGGCGATGGTGATCCAACTGGTGTTGATGGATTCGATGGAAAACTACTGCTGGTATGATCAGGAGAATAAATCTAACAACAGACAAAAGAGATTGTGTATCAATAGTTGTCATAATACACAGTAAAAAGATAGCTACTAGGATTCTTTTTCAAGCTTTTAATTGTCACTCTTGATGCTCGATTGACAAAAAAACAATCCGATCTTTCAATCAGAGCTCTGCTTTATTAGATTCAAGGCTCTAAACATGTCCAGAGAACTTTTCAAGCAGCTGTCAAAATAAGCACAGCCTGCATTTGATAGTGACACAAGTACAACTGATCTTCTTTCTACTTTAATGGCAGCAGAAATTACAGCCTTTTAATTACTGAAGGGGGACGAGATATATAAGAGTTAATAATACACAGATGATTATAACAAACAGAACTTCCGGAAAACGCAGAGGAATAAAGACTTCCCAAACTTACAACAAGAAAATATTTTAGCAGTCAACACATTATCTTCTAAAAATTAATCCTTCACAAGAGAAAATGCCTAGACAGTATTAAGCGCTAGTTACTGTTGGTACCTACCAAACAGAAACCATCTGAAATTTTGTGGCTGTTGCTATGTATTGCAGCACACACATCTTTTTTTCTCACTTATTTCTATATCAATTGCTCCCTTAAGATACTAATCCTCAACTTGCAACAATTAATTCCTTGCTATTAATGTAATTTAAAAGTCTTAATAAAAACAGATGACATAATGCTTCAAGCTTTAATTAAAACTTAAAATTTTAAGACTCTTGGAAAATTCATTTTGTGAACGAATTGAGTTCAGAGGCTGACTATGGACTTCAAAACATATTTCTATAGGTCACCAGTTCAAACCTGTTTCACTTGAGCAGAGAGGAGGATGTGTTAGTCATCAGATGGCAGTTTAAAAAAGTCTTCACTGGCAGTGTGGCTGCTGTCTCTTCACAGAGGCAATATGACATTTCAGCATTTAGCTGACAATAAACTGGGACTTGGTGAAGTTGCAGATTGTATTTTTTGAACTGACAAAAACAGGCCCTGACAGACCACACGTTCCCTCTTGGTCTATCGTACTTCTTCATTAGAGAAGACCATCAGCTCCCTAATGGAAATACCTTCTCATTTTCATACATGCCAGAAAGAAAACACATTTAAAAGAACAAAATATCTCAGACCATTACAGGAAATTCATGCATTGTACATCAGTATAAAAATAAACCTTGGGTGTCGGTGTGGGAATCGCAGAGTTCCAGACAGATAAGATACAGAAAATTAAAATTATGTCAGAACAAAGGCCATGAAATTTCCTTTGAAACTGGTTTGTTTGGCACCGCTCTACCTGCCAATTTTATTTTGTTGTATTTTATAAGAGAGAAAACCTACATTATACCAAAGCCACAGCTACAACATGAGGTCAGAATTCATTGCGCATGCAGTCCCTGGCCACTGTGCTGTTAAATGACCAATGATGAACAACCCTGACACCTTCTGCCAGGCTTAAACGGTAACATGACTCATTTTACTGCAACAAATGAGACTCCTCCTCCTATCAGTCATGGTCCATTCCAATCAGCGGGGTGCCAATATGCCAAGGTCTAATGAAAAGGCTCTTAGACAAAAGCTGCACAATTGAGAGCCTGCAGAGCCAAACCTCGGAGCTGTTAGTCCAATTTTTTAAACACTACAGTGTACATTTCAGTTAGGCTTTGTTATGTTAATGTTATTGAGTCTAAGGCAACAAAGAAACTTAATTCATGAATTACTTTTAGAAGTCAACTTCCCTACATTTTCTTTTCTTTTGTGAGGGGACCAGTGGCTATTTAACTACCGAGCTGTACAAAGGCCTTTACCCTAGTTCTG
This sequence comes from Tapera naevia, assembly GCA_033556795.1. Classification (NCBI taxonomy): domain Eukaryota; kingdom Metazoa; phylum Chordata; class Aves; order Cuculiformes; family Neomorphidae; genus Tapera; species Tapera naevia. The sequence continues at coordinate 2,365,341 of JAUMJJ010000353.1, forward strand.
AGGTAGGAATCAAAACATAAGTTATCACAAAGAGGTCTGATATAATCAACAAAGTTAAACAGTCCTCCTGTTTGATCTCCTCTAAATTAAAGACCAAGTGTTTTGATTTGGCATTAGGCAATGAAATAAACCAGATGTTTCTCCTGCCATATAACCCTCCATGGGCACAATCTTAAAGGGTTATTGTTTGGCAAATGTTCAGGGAAGCACATTAGAAATGGCACGAATACCCAGATTTTCTTTTCTTTCTATCTATACTAGTTCATTATCCAAACTAATGCATAATCCACAGGGCTTTGGGAACTTTGTGTAAATACTTTCATGTACAATTCTCTTTCTTGCCTACCCTGAGATTAAGACCACAATTATCCAGGCTTAAACCTAAAATAAAAGAACCTTTGCAAATGTATTATCTGGCCTTACATGTTTAATCACATACTATTCTGTATGGTCTTTAATACCTAAACTGAAGAACAAATGTCGTATCCTCTGATGTTTCACACATGAAAGGCCTATTGTGAGACGTACATCAACAGAATTTTAGAGCTAGAAATTCCTCTCAACAGTTGCAGCAGTAGCATTTTAAAATCCCAACAGAAAGGCATATACCATAGTCTTACGGGGAGGGGGAAAAAAAGTGAAGACAACCACGGTATTTAAATAAAACTTTGTTGAAACAGATAAAATTCTCGTTTGGTCGCCAACATTCACGTGTGCTTGCTTCACCTGCAGGAGAGACCACCTCCCTCCTCGAGCACTGCTCCTTGCCGAACAAGCACAAGAAGTGTGCTGGGTGCGTGTGTGTTGCAGGGTGCGGGGGAAGCAGATGGATGAGGCGAGGGATTTGAAGTGTGCAGACTATGGCATGCACTGATAGAGCAGATGGAATGCATCACCATCAGCTATGACAGAAATGATTTATGGAATGACCTGGCTGCTCCTGCCAAGCAACAACACGGGATGACAGAAACAAGTTTCTATGACAACCAGAGCCCACCCACCAGTTAAGATTAAACATTTCTGCCCTGACTTCCACTTCCAATATATTTAGAGTTTTTCCTCAAAACATCAGCATGGTTTTCTCAGCTAGTGACTTGGGCAAAAATACCTTAGAAGATGTGAAAAGAATTTAAAAAGGGAGAGGAGTGGAAAGCATCATGAAGTCCCACAGGTCTGACTGGCCAGTGTGTCAGGCTGCAGAACAGCAGATATCCCCATACATCTGCAGAGTAATGAAGAGCCTCAAGTATGTAAGCACTGCTATTTCTAAGAGTAAGAGTGATCCCAGTTCTTTTCTGACAGGTCTCGAACAGACAAAAAGAGCGTGTTAACTGCCCTCTGGACTTGTGAATTGTTATCTACTTGCTGAATACCCGAAAGTTAACAGGGACAACATTTTTCTCTGCTAAGCCAGTAGGTCACAGTTCTCCTGCCCAATATGGACATTACAGACACTATCAGATCTGGTAATCTTTTAACATATGACCCTTTGAGGGATGCAAGGGTAACAGGATCTGCACAATATACACATCTGCATTCACTGGTATGAGGTGAGGGATGCAGAAGCCAATGCAGAAATAGTCTTTCGGGGCTGTAAAGTAGCCATTTCTATTTTTTATGTCAGAGTCAGTCTCCCTATTTGCTACGCACAAGAAACACAAAGTGCTCCCCCAGCCACCACTCCTAACTCTGAAATTTCTGCTAACTGTTTTATAAAAAGTACATCTGATTGCATGGCAGCAAAAATAAGCGCTGGATGCGTGCATACGTAAACAGAGCTTCTAGCATAGTGAAGATACTTGCAATGTTCTACATTATCTACATTATTCCAACAAGAGTTAACAGTTTACACTCTACGCATATTCAGTATTTTAAAGGCTGTTCCATAAGTTACAGCTATACAACACAGCTTTCAAAACCTCTCAGTTTTATAAGGCTACTGAGAAAACATTTTAAAATTTGAGGCAGGATCTGCTCCAAGACTAATGTTAAATATATTTTAACTTGATCACTATAGAAAAGAGATCAAACTCTAAACTTTTTATGATTATCTTTGACTTTGTCTAAACAACTTTGTCTAATATAGGACATCATATCATAGTACATTATTTTTACTTCATACATGAAAATGCCTGAATTATAAAATTAATTAACACATAAAAGATCCAGCGATCAAAATAAGTCTTTTAGATTGAAATATTCTAACTGCTACTTACAGATGCCAATGCTTTTCCAAGGGCATCACCTGTCTGTGAGCTTCCAGCACCATTTCCTCTGTTTCCTGTAATGTGGAAAGCAAACCCAACACTTATTTTTAAAGCTGAAATTTTATTTACTTTTATTTTATTCATTACGTACAGTTGAGCAACTACTTCTTAAACGGATATTCTGAGGAAGTCAGTGTCAACAGAATCGGTTCTCATTATACTTAAAATTTAATTAAAACAATTTGATTTAAATTTAGATGCTCTCCTCTTTAATGTCAAACACAGCATCGCCGTGATAACTTAAGGACCAACAAGTGAAAGCAGTTGGAAGAAAAACTCAAATTATTTTCTAGGATCACAGGATAATTTTAATGAAATGTGAACAGAAAATCAAAATCAGAAAATTAGATTACTGCAGCTTATTTCTAAACTGTTATCACTAAAGTGCTGCATGTTTCATTAATTCTTAAAACCAAATTCACTGAATAGTTCCTCGTGTGTCTCCTTGTCCTCCCCGCTCTAATTCCCCATGTTGTTCTCTCATCTTTATTTTACAAAATCCCTGAAAAGTCCTCATCCACCAAGCCTTATGACACCCCTGCTCATAGCTGCATGTCAGCAGCTCTGCGTGCCCTTTTGCACCACACACCATCAAGCCAAAAGGAGGTCTGAAGCTCTGCCAATTGAAAACACAAAAAGGACCTGAATCCTCTGAAATATCTGCTTTACTGTAGAATATAAACCCTTTAAAAGTGGATAGTATTTCTCCAATTATCAACTCCTAATGCCAAAAAATTGTATTTAACATGAACGTAAACCATTCACGTCAGAAATTCAAATCACACAGCACTTGCCGTTTCAAGTTTGTGGCAAACTTGGATTTTCCAGTCTGAATTTTCCCTGTAGATTCATTAATTAGGTTCTGTTTAAAGATATGAGTGTAAAACATGTTCCCAAATCAAAGCCAACGGAGTCACTCTAACTAAATTCTGCTTACTTAAAATGAAGCTAAGTGCAAACCATATCAAACTGACAAGGGGGGTCCATAAGCATTTAATTTCTACAGCTGTATCTTAAGATGTACAAATACGTGCAAGGAAACAGATGATCATACTGTATTTCATGCTTTCTAGGTAAGCACGGAAGAGACTAAGCCAACCACCATACTGGCTACTCAGTAATCTCTAAATCAGTTGAGAGGAATTTACGATGCAATTTATCAAGCTCCCGAAAGAAACATTCTTCGTGTCTTTCTCCTGTGCAGCACCTTGGTGATACAGCAGCTTTGAAAACCGTAACACCAGAACTACCCACATGAACGGTACATGTACTAAACTATGGAAGGATAACTGCCGTTAAGTTAGATGGATACAATCTCCTGAGCACAGGCTTGGCTGTGAAAGCAAATAAACCACTAAGTCTTAAGCTGACTGCAAAACAATTTGTCTCATCTGAGCCATAATGAGGTCAGAGTGTCACAGTGGTGTGGTATCCCTGACTTACAAGCATCATATAAATTAAATCTTACTAATTTTTTGCGTCATGCAGCCCTAAATTTCATTTTCTTTTAGAATTAAAAAAAAATAAGGCAGGAAGAACTTTTACCCAGAATATTATCTGATCCATTGACAGGTGGAGTGTGTGAAGCAGCTACATAAGGTGAACTGCTGGTACTGCCACGATGGAAGCTAGACATTGGAGGAAGACTGGCATTTATATCTGTAGGTGAGACTGAATGTGGGGGATAGCTCTGCAAAGAAGAGAAACAGACATAAGATATTAAATAGTCTTTAAACAAACATTGATATTTTAAGATACCAAGTATACAATACCTAGCTCTTTCAATAAAGATAGGGATTTACCCATCCCCTGAACAGGCCACTATACAGCCACAGATTTTTATTTATAGAACAGATAAACAAAGGGACATAAATCTAAACCAGTAAGTTTGTCATTTCTGGTAACAGGTTTCTAACCGTCATACACGATCAGTAAACAAGAAATGAATTCTTATATATCCATATACAAGCACAAATACATCATCTGTGCTGCGTATCTTACCAAACGGTCATGTGCGTGCAGGCTGCCATAACTGCTGGACTGGGACATGTGGGAAGAGGAGCCTCCCAGCATCCCACCATAGCCAGGCTGGCTCATGCCATTGGATGAACTCCAGAGGTCAGAAGAATTGTGGGTCCCATCTTTTTTATTAGTTTTTAATAAAAAAAGAAAACAGAAAAACGTTTAAGGAAGAGCACTGCGTTCTACTTTCCTTTACAAAATTATTTTTAAAGAACACAGAATTTAGGTACTCAAACTAACAATAGCAGCAAAACGGTGACCAGTTTTATACTGCGTCTTCTACCTTCATGCCACTATATTGTTGCTGTATTTATAAAAAAAAAAACCCCGAGAAACCAACAGAGGTTTTATAGCTGAAATACAATCCAATCACAGCTGAGAAAATACCAAGTGCTTCTGCTAATTACACAGACCTTCAGTAAGGCCAGATTTGTATCAAGAGCGTTGATAAAAATTCCAGACTGAAAGAAATGGTAAAAAAGGGGGTGGACGGGAGAGAAGTTTGGCCAAGCAGAGCTCACCATAAACATACACTGCAAAACATCTATTAACCTAAAATAAGCAATTTTTAGTCTAAAATACTCTAGTACTATAAAAATATAAAAACATTCAATGACAGCAGATTTGAGTAACTGAAATCACTACATTGCATAAGCTCTATACCTGTGTTGTCAATGCCATTTTCCTTCTGTAGTAAAAACTGAAGTGCTCTGTAAATTCCCATACTGAGAGACTATGCTTTCAATACGCTCCAAAATCTCATGAGACTACAGAACGAGATAATTGTATGATGTGAAGCTGAGGAAATGAATTCTGCTCTCATTTTGTTCAATGCAAACCCTTTTTTTTTTTTTGGCATGCTGGATATACATGCATTTTAGAACTTAAGACCGTTAGCTGATACTGTACAGTCAAATTCCAGAACAGTCTAGAAGTCCTCACCTCATTTTTCTCTATCAATCTAGTGTGCTGCTCTGAAGCCCCTACAAATCAAAGGATGGGGGATTCTGTCCATCTGGCCTGGTATATAATCCCCTTAAATTTCAGTCAGCAATTAATGCCATGAGAAAAACTTTCAATCAACAGACAGCTCCCTTCATCTAACTGTTTCAGAAGTATATAAAACCTAACCACAGGCTCTAACACAACATGTTACCTTTATGCTTCCTCATTCATTCAATACAATGGTGGTGGACTGCAGATTTCTGCCTAAAGGACAAATGACACCTACCCACACATTTAAGAGTCTTTTTACTCACCTTGCATAAAGAAAGTGCTAGCAAACATACTGCTTGGTGGCTTAGGAGACGGGTAACTTGGAGATTCTCTGTTGAAATCATCAGAACTCGGGGATGGTGCATACACCTAAATATTGGAGAGCAATAAAAGCAGGTTAGTAATATTTGGGTGTTGTGCATTAAAAAGCACATAACAGCATACAGACACAAAAAGCACAAATAAAAAAAGAACAGTGCAGCAAGCTGCAGCATTCATTGCCCTTGTTTTATTTGCTTTTTAGCAAGTTGCCACAGTACAGAGGAACTACAGAAGAATGATCCTAACAACACACTTTCTGGTGTGCCAACTCAGCCAGGTGGCCTGATAAAAGCTTGAATGCTGATTTTGCTTTCTAAGTGTATGACTCGCACAGACTTGTTGCTCAAGATAAAAAACAGCAAGATAAAACAACTGGGCCCTAACCAAACAAATTTTATTTTAAAACAACTGTATGCCTGTTTGAATATTTCATTAGCTGGCATCTCAACAAGGAAAGAGAAACAACACCAGTGACAAATGGAAAGATTTTAATGCAACCATTGTATAATCCATTCAGAAACTTGCACGCCTTTGTATAGTCAAAAATATACGTAATACAAATCCTGAGGAATAATCTCAAAAATGCAACATCAAGCAAATAATTTTCACACTGGCCAAGCATTAAAGAAAACCAGCATCATTCTTTTATTCAGAGCAACATCACATTTGAATGACCATTCTCGAACAGCAAACAACAAATTTTCTTGAACTGTAAGATACCAACTAAACACCATGATTACAAGTCTTTCACTGTAGTGACTCTAAGAAGAACTATAAAGCCCATTCAGGAATAAGTAAGTCAAATCAACAAAGCCAGCATTCACAGACTTAAGGACTCTATCCATGACATCAGTTGTTCTAAGTGATGCTATTTCTTCATGACAACATTTTGGTCAATACACTGAATATTTCAATGTAACTAGTGTATATTAAGAGAAAAATCTTTAAAAAAAAAGGCAAATTAACAAATACGAAAGCAAAGAATATCAAAATGTAACAGTGAAACTGGGGCATCTTTGCTACAAAGTAAAAAATGTGGTATTTTTATTTTTCAATCCTTCACATCACTTGTAAATACATAAGGTTTCATAAACGCATATGTTAATAATAATTTTAAAACTTTAAAGCTTCCGTGGCCTAAAATTCAAGAGTCAATGTTTTTATCCCTCCCTATGCAAAAACAAGCACAGGCATCAGCATCTCTCCCTTGTCTTTCTGCGATGTTGTTTACCAAGCCAGAGAAGAGCCAGGAAAACCAAGTCCGCCAACAAAACAGCCCAAGTTCCCTAAAAGAGCACTATTGTTCTCCAGCGGGGTGATTGTTCCGGTAGGGATATTAAGAGTGCAGCGTAAGCCCCGCTCCATTAGCATCCCAAAGCCTCCTGCCCAGCGCCGCTGCCAGGTCCAGGGCTGGGACGTGCGTGCGGAGAGCGCCCCGGGCTCTCGGCGGGCCGTACCAGCCCGCACTCCAGGGTAGCGGGAGAACGGCGGCCGCACCTACCGAGCCGCAGTGCGGTAGGACAAGGGCAGAGCTGCTGGTACCAGCCGTGCCATCGCAGCGGAAGCACTTAAAGGACCCCGATAAAAAGGTGCTAAGTGGAAAACTTACGAGTTAAGAGTTGCATACTTGTTTTAACGTTTTTTTAAAATCAAAATAAAGGAAAAAATTCTAGGAAATAAAGCCTTTGGGGGAGCTTTTGTTCAATATTTTACTTGCAGGTTTTCAATTTATGGAATAAACATAAAATAAAAACACTTACCGAACCTGAGTGACAGAATGACAATACATTCTAAGCAACATTAACAGTACATATGTACTTACTGTATATGAGTGCACGTATATTCCATGCCTCAGACATATTTTAACAGAAATGTCACTCTGTCAAACTGTAAATACTTGCACCCATAGACTGCAAACACATTAGACAAAACTGGGCTTAATTTGCAAGTTCTCTGTTGTGCAGAATAACGCAGCATATGCTATAGCTGATGGATAATCTATCACTGTCACAGGACAGCAGTGGAAACAAAGCTTTATGACATTTAGCACCGCCACCGAGATGTACACTGATTAATGCAAAATCACCTACAATGACGAATTATCTTCTTTTAAACTGCAATGTTATCAATGAGATTTGTAAATACAAGCTTCAGACAGAAATTTTAACATTTTACGTTAACTGGGTGATTTATTAAAACTGATTAAACACTATCTCAAAAGGGAAATTAAACTGAAAAACTCCTACAAATGTATCATTTACAGATACATATGTACAAGCCATTAACATAATAAAAATGTTATGAATTATATTAACATACAAGAGGCCCTTCCAAACAGCTACATGAAAGTCCTAACAGTTGAGACACATAACTTTATATAGTTTCTGCTTGTTTTGGTATCTTAACTATAGCTTGCAAAAACATTGCTGTGATGTTATGAAGCTGCACTTGTGCCAGTCTAGATTTTTCAGATCAAAGGGTTCTTGCGGCAAAACACAACTGATGTGGTCTCAAAGACTTCATTAACTCCAGATGTGGGGAAATAGCCAGCCAATTCCACAAAAGGAGCAAGTCTCTTTTAGTTACAATCAGAACTACCCACAAATTAAAAACAGGCCTCTGATGTCATCTGATCACCTGCAGATGAGCGCCAGGTTTTTTTCTGGTTAATGACCTAATCATAATTTTTATGTTGTGTTACTACAAACAAAATCTAAAAGCAAGGGAGAAAATTCAATGGGACTAACCTGAAGCCCACAAGATGTGAAATATAAGGGTTTTAAATTAAAAAGTTGATTAAAAGATGACATCTTATTTTTAAGTTGGGCAGTGATCTATCAGGGCAACCAGTTAGCACGGCCCGAAAGCCCCGTGTGCACTGGGAGCCCTATCCATCCCTATTCTCCATGGCTGCGCTGCAGCTCCCCAGTCCATGTCTCACTTAAAAGGCTCCTCTCTTCTGCAACAGCTGAGCAAAGCAGTTATAAATATGACATGGCTGCTCCAGACAGCCTCTTTTAGCTATTAAGCTGATAACAGTGACATCCAGGAGGCATCAAACCAGTTTTTCCTGGCTGACATTCCCACTAAGACAAGGAATACTGTTGAAAGGTCAGCCTGCCTGCGAAGCCTCCTTGAAAAGAGTTGTCTCCTGCAGGTAGAAGAGGAGCCCATCTTCTAATCCCCCTTCAACGCACTACGCCCAAAGGCTTCGTATAGGTCTCCACGTTGACAAGGAAAACACTCCCCAATTGTGAATGGGAAATCCCCCTCCAATAGAGGCACGCCAAACCCAGGGTAAAACATGACTTACCAAGACTCGATTTTCCTGGAGCTGTGTTAGAATATACACCAGCCCTAAGGCTGTAGTGCTTCTGGAGGGGACAGAGCCTCCAGAGAGGGAAGCAGGACAAATTAGCAGCAAAGGACATCGTCACAAGACCCACACCAGTCTTTTGTGCCCTGAACTGGTGTCTTTCTCCAGTGGGAATGGGAAAGTGACAACTAAGATATTCTTATAAGGGGTAATGGTGAGAGCCTACTTCAGAACAGAGCTGAGAAGACGTTATCTGTACTACATCAAGTTTAAGCAAAACAAACACACATCCAGTTCTGAAATCTGCCCCGGTGATTAACATATGTAATGAACACTATCATCAAAGTTCCACAGACCTGGTATATCTACAACATATCAAAGGATTACACAGGGTGCTTCTGTTTACTCCTACAAGTGCCAGTAAAATGAATACTATCTGAAGATCTGGGTTTACCAAATTTTATGCTAAGTAGAACTTTCCAAGTCTCATTCTATAATTGCATTTAATAAATATAACACTCAGAGTCCTCCTTTGGCATACTTCCTCTCAGGCAATTTTCCCATAATCTGTTCCTAATTCTTAAATATTTATCAGTGTTTAATATTAATATTAAAAGCAGATTAAAAAAATAGCAATGAAGGAACCAAACTTTACTTCCGATGAGCTCATGCTATCTCAAGACCAAGGCTCCCATCACATACACTGTTTATGGAATTATGCACTATGTTACTCATTTAAGCCTACTTATTAACAATTCTTGGAAGTTCAGGAAAATATTTATCAAACTGCTGGAGACGCAGAATTTTTTGAAACCAGTGGAGATGGATAACCTATTCTGTAGCTTGTAAACTCTGTAAGTAGCCTATCTACATTCCATCTGCATCAGTCATGCACCAAGCAAGTGCGCACTGATGAATGATTTGTACATGTGGCAGAATTTTACAGTGTATTATCTACAGGTTTTGTGGCAAAAACTACTTCTGTTGAAAACCAGCTCCGGGAAACGTTTACATGTTTATTATATTCCTGACAAAATCACGTACCAAAACTTCAGGAACGTAGAACAGTAACTATAGTTTTCCATACTCCTCTTTATAGCAAGACAGAAGCTGCCACACTTCCCCCCAAATAAAAAACAACAAAAAAAAACATCCAACCCACCCTAAATTCTTGTTTAGTTGATATTTAAGCACTGTAATAAAATGAACAGCCCTAGAACACAGGACCAGTATACTTTACTCTCAGTCACAACCTTTGTTTCCAATACCAAGTGTAAAGGTTCATACATTTAAAAAACTCACCACCCAGAACGAAAACAAAGCACTCCTTTAAGAGAACAGAGCATTAGTCTTGTCTACAAATCCAACCGTGATTTTTAAGGATGGTATAAAATTCAGTCCTTGAAGTAGCTAAACTGAATTCCGTCTTAAATAAATGTTTACACAGTTTAAGCATGCTATACATGCCTATTTGGGTATTTTTGAAATACAGAATCCCACTGCAACGATATTATAGCTCAAATACTTTCTAGCTTCTCCCCCAGTATACGACAATTTTAAAGTCATGTTAAAAAACAATAGAAAAACTCAACAAAACCCCCAAATTCAGTATATGGAAACCTTTTGGTCTATTCTTTTGATTTTTTAAATTTTAGTGTGAGGCAGAGAGGGGATGAAAATGAAGGTAAGGCAGCAAAAACAACATCAAAAATAAATATATGTATATAGTCCGTGAAGATTATTTTCATATTTTATTTCCTAAGCAAAATCTCTTCCCCATACTCTTCAAACTATGCTGTTATTAAAGGATGCATACAACTAAGTCTTCAAAAATTCCTGATTAAATTCAAATTTTATGGACACAAAAATAGAAAAAGCTGAAACCAATCAGCCTGCTTCTTAACATGTTCCCTGTGTTTCAGAAGGTTGTGGCAGGAATCCCCACCGCCAGTGTTGACTACAGGAAGATGCAGCAGTAGATACAAAGCTACTTTTTGCGTTTATCTTGTCTCTGCGCTCACTCATGCTCTCAGTTTCTGCACCTCCAACAGACTATTTTATTTCTACAAATGGACTTCAACATGCACGTGATTATGAAAGCAAAGGCAGGCAGGGGTGTGTTACTCGTTCGTGCTCCAATTTTGAGAAATATAGATCTGTCCAATGCAGCACCTGATCCCATCCCTAGCTGCTTTCATTTGCCCAAGGAAACGGACATAACCTTCACTTTAAAGCATCAATAAAGCTTGTTGCAGACAAGCCACCCTTCTGGCAAGGGACTGCTGCTCAGTGGATTGGCAGTTCAGCCCAGTGGAGTGGAGCAGGGAAAACTCTCTTGGGCTGGTGCACTGTAAGTCATCAGTTTTTAGTGTGGTGGGGAGGGGGAAGAGAAGGACGAGGAACAGGAAAAAAAATCCAGCTGACCAGTGTTTACTACCTCTCTTCATTCAATGTCCACAGCCGTGTACCCCTAGAGATTTTCCAGATGATCTTCTATTTGTCCTGACTTACAAATGTTAGCTTTGACCTTGTCGAAGTTGCTGTGGGCAGCATATGGTACAGAACAGCTTTAATTGTACTTTTCTCCCTGTATACTAACTGGCCCAATACTAATAAAAGCTGAATTGAACCCTTCTTTTTAGCACCTGGTTGCTCCAAAATTTACAACTGAAAACGTTTTACATTGCTGTTAAAAGACTCAGTCCATTATTTATTGTGTAATAGCTACAGAAAGGCGTGCTGTTATTAGTATTGGGCCAGTTAGTATACAGGGAGAAAAGTACAATTAAAGCTGTTCTGTACCATGCAACATTATTAAAATGTTTCTCTCGCCTCTAACACTTGAGAGCGATGGCTGCAACACAGGCATTTTCTCCACTAAAACCCACCCAAATACACACACATTTACTCATCTCTACGTATATTTATTCATTTGTATCACAAGGCACAAAGCATTACATGCATGCAGTATACAGATACACACCTCCGATGATTTTTTCCTCCCTTTTTAAATAGGTGTTGTAGAAATCTAGTGTGAAAGATGCAGTAACTCCAGGTTGGAAAACGGCTCAATAAAATCTCAGTCTATGCTGAGAAAAACAAATATTTATTCAATAATAAAAAATGCTCCTACACAGACTGCTATATCAAATTAAAACATACAACGCGCAGAACACAAGAATAATGTGTAGTATTGTACGAATTTATTCTTATATAAAATAGCAGTCATGAGTGATATAAAATAAAACATGATCAATACTGTTATTTAAAATTATTTATTTTGGTGGTAACTGACACTATTGCGATGCATATAAAAATAATTCTATGGTACATTTCTAAAATAACCTATTTCTAAACTTGTAGGTGAATTAAAAATAGAAATTTTTATATTTTACTCTTTATGCACAAAGATTATCTAAAACTTATATTACAGTAATATTATTTTGGTGCATTTAAAAACTAAAATAAAAGGCCTAAAGAAATGAATAAGTTTGCTTAATTGTTTATTAGTTGAAAAAAGAATAAAATAAAACTGTTTAAAAAGTATAATTTAAATCTCTGCTATTGTTTCTACCTAAACATTTTGTAGCTTTGTTTTAAATGGGGTTTAAGGGTTTTAATTTTTTTGGGGTCTGTAACATAGCTCTTGAAGGAAAAAGAAGAAAAGGTAAAACTTCAAAGACAGACATTATTTTAAATGATATATTTTTTCCCCCAAAAAAGCTCTATATTAAAATTTTGTAAACCTTCCATAAATTGAGAATATTTTCTATATATCAACAGGTGAATGACAAAAAAAAAAAGGGATAAATCTTCTACTTCAGTGTAAGTGCTCTATTTTTTTTTAGGAAACTGATGATGATTTTTTTTTAATTTGGAAAAGATTCTTGAAATATATATTTTTTAACACCTATTACACATAACAGTAACATTTTACTGCTTATCAAAGCATTTGTGTTAAAACAGTATTCTTCATTTTCATGTATCCCTCCTAAAACACACAGAAATTACAAAAATAGAACCTCTTTTAACAGTAAAACCCCCTGACTTAAATTTTTAATTTTTGTGTGCCAGTGCACATATAACCATCAATGGGGGTGCTCAGATACTTGTTTTTTAGCTTAATATTAAGCTTTCTTCTAGCTTGCAGATATAAGAAGTTGAAAAGAATAAAACATATTTAATAAAAAGTTTAAAACATACATTTTCTACATATCATTTCCCATTTGCTTTGTGTGTATATATAAATCAGATTTTGTACACATCAGCAGGTATCAAGGAACATCAATGTCCAAAATCTAATAGAATAATCTAAATAAAACCCACAAACTCAAACAATGCGGCACATACTAGCAACTACTAATTGATCAAACAATACAAATAACAGCAATAAGACATAAAAATTAGGGCATGCACTGCTCTCCCGTTATGGTAAGGTTCATACAAAGATTTGACATACACACCAAGATGTGCGATTCAAAAGCTAACACTAATCAACCCCCCCAACTTCACATATCCTCCTTGTGAATATTTAAATCGGTAATTTAGTCCAACTTGCAGAACTTTGTAGGAGAGGAAATGCTTAAAAGCTAATCAGATGTTAAAAAAATTAAATAAAACCTCAGGCAACATGATATAGGATCATCATATGATTTGTCATCTATTTACTAACTCTTCCAGCTCATAAAGGTCACCTCTGACCCATACCAGGCACATGCTATCAATTTTCAAGCCATGCTCTCCTACAGTACCAGCACTTCCATCCACTATATGCCTGGAAATACTTAATAAGATCAAAGCCTTTTTTCCTGCTACAAGAACAAAGAGAAATGTTGTAATAGAGTGATCTGTGCTCTAGGAAGAATAAAATCAAAAGTCCATGCAAGTTATATTCCCTTTGCTTCAGGGGTATTGTACAGTTAATTTTACTTAAGTCTTATATATATCTTCACATAAAACTTCAAAAGGATTGTTTTAGCCCAGGAGCAGACATGAAAGAAAAATAATTTCATATTTGAGAGACAGCTGGCATTTGTACCAAAGGAAATGAAATAGAGACCAAGTGGTTTCACTCATTCCCCTAACCTCTCCTCCAGCATCTCTTCTGTTATTCAAGAAACTGATACCGTAGCGTCTTTAATGAATATGAAGATCCATACTTTAATTATCAGCACGCAAAAATCTTGATAAAAAGTTTCCTGACGAATGCAGAGCTCACCCGGGCCCACGGGAGGAGAAACCGCGGTGAAAAACCCAGCCCACAGAAATGATCGATATCACCTTCCCCTTTTCCTACTTGGCATTGTTTTTGGAACCAAAGAAAGCCAAAACCTAGCACAACATCTACGGGCGGGGGGAAACCTGTTAAATTCACCACTCTGCGCTCGTTTTTGTACACAAATCAGAACTGTTGTCCTCTGAACTTAAAGGCGGCATCGCCGTAGACCAGAGGCACCCCCTCCACCTTCCAGAAAGTTAACACAGAGGAGAGGGTTCATTCTTCCCCGCCGTGGCGGTGGCAGCACCGGGACAATTACAACCCCTGTAGAGCGGGGCGGCGCGGCCAGGGCCCCGCACCCGGCCGGGAGAGGAGAGGCAACACGCACACATCGCCCCCGCCCAAAGCCCGCGGAAGGCGAAGCGCCCCGCGCCGGCGGGAGCGGCCCCGCCTGGGAGCGCTGCCTGGTGCTGTCCCCGCGTCCCAGGCACCCGCAGCGCCCCGCGGGTTCCCTGCCGCCCCCCCCTTGGTGCTGGCACGGGGCAAACTACCCCCGGTCCCACAGGAGCCCCGCGGCTCCCGAACAAAGGCGGCCGCCCTTACCGTCTTCCCGTTGTAGTAGTACATGAGGGAGTTGGTGCCCACGCCGGGCACGGGGTACGCGCAGTACATGGCGGGGCTGGCGGGCCGGGCTGAGCAGCGGCGCCGCCTCTCTCCACAACATCCACGCGCCCGCCCGCCCGCGTCTCGCGCCGCCCGCGCACATGGAGCGCCTCAAAGGCGACTTATGCAAAGCAGGACTGAACCATCTCCGGCCGGGCGCGGGGGTCGGGCGCGCGCGCGCGCGCGCGGGGCCCCCAGCTCCTCCGCCTCGGGCCGCCCGCGCCAAGCAGCGAGCGGGGGGAGGAGGGAAGGAGTGGGAGCGCGCACACAGGGCTGCAGGCACCGAGGGGCTGGGGAACCCGCGAGCTGCGCGGGGACAGCGAGTGGGCACGTCCTGAGCGAGTTAATCTCCTACTTTTTGTTTTAATTAAATTAGAGCACTTGTGGCAGCGGAGACGCTGCGTGATGCGGCTCCAGCCACACGGCCATCTGGCTCTGCTTCCAGCCGCTTCCAGCTCTGGCGAGCGGCCCCCAGAGCCCCGGGGGCTGCGGGAGCGCCCGGCCCCGACACAGCCCCGGCCCCGACACGGGGAGCAGAACACGACACTGCTTTCGTTCCACGGGAGCACCCAACATCTATCTTTAGGTTACGGCACACAGAGCGCGCTGGCCCTTTGGAAACACGAGCCAGAGTCCCTGAACACATTTCGGGATGAAAACAGCAACTCGGAGCCCATATAGGAAGGCGAAGAGAGAAAAGGGAGGGGCCGCGACAGATTCGGCCAGCAGAAGCTGCACCAGACAGGGCAGCAAACTCTGCAGCTGCTGCACAAACCCCCACCGTCTGCCTGCGAAAAGGCTTTCTGCACCGAGCAGTGAGCGCCATCCCCTCACGGCAACTCCAACCGAGGCGCACACGTCCTTATGTCCTATACACACGAGCAGTCAGATAACGGAGCTCCTGGTAAATGAGATACGGATTTCAATCCAGGGAAAAAAAGGTTAAAGCAAAAGCCCGTTTCTCCACCTCTGTGTCAACTGCCAATGCTGTGAATTCTCCTTGCCTCCTTCCTGACAAAAGCAGGAAAATACTTCAGGATAAGGAAAAATGTGGGCAAAGTTCAATTAAGCAATGTACAAGGAAAGCAAGCAAGCAAGCTGCAAAAATTTGGTTCATTCTGCCAAGCACCTTGTGTGTCAGGGAAATACTCTGAACTGAAAAGAACCACAAGGGTGACAATTTGACTGCAGTAGAAAAGGTAGGGTCAGATAAAAATCTTAGTGGGTCTTGGTGTAATGTCTGTTATCTCAGGACATAAATACCTTAGTGTCTGCAAATATACAGAATACACATATACTGACAAAAAATGTTCACACTTCCTGCTTCGAATTCTTTTTCAGTTAACTCTTCCAATCAATAAGGAGGCTACTGAGCTCAGAGTATGCTGGCAAATAGATCCTGAAATTTCCATCTGCTGAAGAACGCTTGCATTTTTACTGCAAGTCAAACTATGCATCCAGAACTATTTAACTATGGAGTAAAGCTAATGATATATGAACCAAACTCTTCTCCAATGCAAAACGTGTAGCAGCAGCTGCAAAAAAGAACATCACTATACTTCAGACTATTAAATTGCCAGGCCTACAGAGTGACTTGCGGCTTCCTTCTTCCCCTAGGGACCACAAAGACCCATTTCAGACCCCAGAGAGTCCATAAGAAGCTTTGATTTGTAGCTAACAATGCCATTCCTTAAAGCTTCTCACTAACGTTCAGGACTCTGCAGATGAGATATGCTAAAAGATCTTCAGATCTTGCATGTGCTACTTCTCATAGCACACTAGATTAAAATCACTCAGACTAATGCACAACTTAGAAAAAAAAGCTAAACACCAGAAAATTTCAGCTTGCAAGAGTGAAAGAAACAAGTAAGAGAACAACCCCCTTTTTTTCTCCCTGAAATAATTCAAGCATACAAAGGTTTAAATCATTAAAAATATTTCCAGGGTAACTGGAGTCAGTGCTTTGAAGTAAAGACTATCATCAACATAGCTGTAATTGCTGTTGCACTTCCACACACACATGCTCAATTTTCAAAATAGTTATATTTGAGATGAAGAGCACGATCGAGCTCCCTCTCAAATAAGCATTATCCACCCATATTACAAGCAACTGGAAAAATGTTAAAATACACAGCAAAAAAAAAAAAATCTAGCCTTACTATGTAGCATTGGGAGGGGGCTTCTTTGCATGACAACTATCCTATACTTGTACCAAGCAATTGTAACAAAAAATACACAGATAATATTAACTGGTAATATTTACTAACACAATTAACATTTATCAGCACAAAGAAACCATAGAGGTTGTTCACTATCACATGGGTAAGACAACAGCAACAATATGATCAATAAAACTGGGTAACACCAGCACAAATGCTGTCTCTTTGTAGACAAATTGGTTTAAAGACTGGTACCTCCATAATGAGTCAATACATGTATGTACTCCTGAGTTACTGCTCCACAAATCAAAAGGACTGCGATTTTATTTTACCAAAAAGGGAATTAGTTGACCTATCCGCAATTACATCAGTGGGAATAAAATCTTAGCGTATAGTACTTGAAATTTATCATTGTATCTCCTCTACATTTACTATACGAAAATGTTGTTTCTCACAGGACATTTGCTACATTGATTCAACTTACAGGATCAAACCAAAAGTCCACCAAGCATATCAAAGTTGAACCCACAGAAGTTTACTTTCACCAGAATAGACGAAAAATAAACCTAAAATGGAAGACTTCAAAAGACTGCTCAAAAAATTGCAATGCTATTGGTAACAACTCTGTATTTGCAGGAGCTACTACCAGATAACTATTCCAAAAGCTCCTGAAGCCCAAAGCAAGTTTTTGGTTTGTGGTTGCAATTTTTATAATCCCCATTTAAGCCAAGCAACAGCTGCTCTGAAATTTG
Source organism: Tapera naevia (assembly GCA_033556795.1). Lineage (NCBI taxonomy): Eukaryota > Metazoa > Chordata > Aves > Cuculiformes > Neomorphidae > Tapera > Tapera naevia. The sequence continues at coordinate 2,383,055 of JAUMJJ010000353.1, forward strand.
TTTTCTTAAGAGAATCATGTTACAGTGAAATGAATCATAGCTGGATCAGCGATACTGTACTGGGTACAGTTGTTTACTCCATTTTTCCGTGGTGACAAGTCAAGGGTTAATCTTATGACTCAGCCTGACAAAACAAGTCAGCTGGAGACAGGGCCAATTTTTTAAACTTGATTTCAGACAGACATGTCGTCAGCAGAGGAGCACTGAACTGACATGCACTTTGTAGCCCGAATTGTTTCCACTCATGACCCTGTACTGTGTGTCAAAAACAATAAACTGCCTGTTTCTAAAGTATGTAAAGAGATTATGAAAGCTGATGCAGAGCGCAATACTGACCCAATAATAAACCAAGCTACCTGTAGGAGAATATTTTCCAAGATCGCTTTAACACAAAGATTTTTTGAATGAACTGTGTTCTTCCTGAAAACAAACTTTTATGTGAAATATATTTTTGCTAAACTTATCAGAGCCACAAAGCTAACACACAATAAGCATATGTAAGCTATCATTTGAATTTATTAAACATAATTTCTCCAGATCACTGAAAATTATATCATATGAAAGATAAATATGTAACTGTACCAATGAATGAGAGCCAGCCTCTGGTCAAATGTATTCCAGAAGCCTGAAATATTAAAATACTTTAAAAAGGTCATTGTTTTTTATCACAGATTTATTATTTTAAATGTGTCCATTCAAAACAACAAGCAGCAAAAATTTTTACAATTAATTATGTGTCACTAGAAATTAAAGTTCCTTTTTCACCAACAAAAGCAATTCTGATGTGTAAACCCACTTATCGTGAATTTCCTCATGGGGAGTTGGCTTCAATCCTACTCAAAAAGTGGTAACTTGGTAAGAGCCCAAAACTGCTTTTGACGTGGAAACCAATTCTATTGTTCTTACTAATTTCCATTTAATTTCTTAGGGGCTAGGTTAACCTGCTATCTTTGGAAACAAGGCAAAGGCAACTGCCCTACAAGCCTCTCCTGTCCATCCTCCCTGCTCTGTCCATGGTTGGAACTTATCTATTGCAACCACATTCGACAGAGGAACAGAAGTTTCAAGTGATTAAGTTCTTATCAGTTCTAAGAAAACTGGAACCTGAACAGGAGAGACAGACCCACAACCGATGCCCCACTGAAATAAAGGCAAGGAATGGGGAATAGAGGATAAAAGACAAATTCACAGAAACTTATTCCAATACTGAACAACCTGTTGCTAAGGAAAATACAGGCAGTAACTTTGAGCTGCTTCTCTAGCAAAAATTCAGAAAAAAGCCCTAGGCATCTTAGAACTCCCCATGGAACTTATTTTAAAACCCAACATTTATGATTATTCACTACAGCAAAGCCAGAGTTATGATCATCATTAAAGGATGCACGGAATATCACACATAATGTTGCTGTTAGATAAAATTTCAAGCCTTAAGAAACAAACATCATTGTTTTATGGGGAAAACAGATCGCTTACTATACTGTCCTCTATTTAATTAATCAGTCAAATAAATGTTAATTTATTTTTAAATCCTGAAAGCAGAGCTTTCTGTTGTTAACCAATGCCTAAATATGCTGCTCAGCAGAGACAGAGCAGGCTAACTGTATGGAGAACCATTTACAATAACTCAGTGGAACAAATTTGTTAGGCAAAACAACAACATCCAAAGAAAGGCATTTTAAACAAATTTACTCATCTATGCAAGAAGAAAATAGTTTAGTGTTTTTCCTATTCAAAAGGTTTGTCTTTAACTTCACATTTAATATTAATTTTACTGTAACCAGGGAAGTGGAGACAGTTTGAAAGGACAGAGAACAGAAAACAAATACTAATGGAATTGATATTAATTGCTCTCCATTACTTTAATCCAGCAATATTACAAGGTTGGGGGAAGGGGGAGTGAGAGGATAGCCACTGGGGTTTTGTTTTGGTGTTTTACACCATCACCTCACCCCTGTTAGCAATGACAGATATGGGTAAAAATAAAGATATTATAATTTTTTTTAAATTAGTAACTCCAGATATGAAATTTCTCTTTCAGTAGTTTTCCAAATAATATTGAATTCAGATGTTTAAGTTTTTCCATAAATATTTTACTAGAACAGAAAGCATGAAGAGAAAAGTACTGCATATCACATTTTTCAGAATCAAACACCAAACCATTTGATGAAGTTTTAATTTTTTTTTTCAAAATCTATTAAATACAACTTTAGTAGGACATTGCTCAGTTTTAGAAAGTTTTATTATTTTGCTGAAAATATTAAGCATTTAAGGTTTGAAAGCCTCTATATGGAAGTCTTAATTACTCATATCAGCATTAAAAAGTAAATTACCTTTTATTACTCTGAGCCAATGAACTATCCCATCAGAAGCCAGACAATCACTATCCCAAAATTTCCTAAAAACCTACCCAATCTAAAAACGTGTACTAGAAGAATTTTAAAACCTGAAATGACTTTGCAAGGCTGTGTTGCTGAAACTTACAGAAGACTGCTTGAATTACATCAACTCAATATGGCCAAGTAAAATTGAAAAATTAAAAAGTGATTAAGGGGTCCCTCTACTGGTCCAACCTTTGAATCATTTAACTTTTATTTCATTCCTGAAGTACAGTGTTATTTTCACTGTCTCCCCTCCCCAGAAGCTTGCAGCTACAGTACACCTGCACTTGTGTGATCTCCCTGCAGGTGGCTCCACAGCCAAAACCTGAGCCCACACTTCTGAATTTATTAAATAATTTGGTGGCAGAGAGGCTTTAGAAGATTGGATGTCAAAACGCAGAGTGCTAGTTGTTCCTCGGCATATATTTCCTCGCATCTGCCCCCTTCTTCTGTATTCCAACTTGCTGCCTAGAAAAAATTTGTCTGCAACGAAGCTGAATGAGCTATCACAAGCCAAACAAGCAATCCTTCTGCCATCCAGTGATCGGAATCTGCCTGCTACTTCCCTACAGAAAGCAAAAACGCTAACAACTAATCCTAGCTATCACTGCAAATGGTATGAAATCCAATAACTGTATCTCCAAGACCATACAACTTGCTTTCTTTATAAATCTTGACATCAAAGGAAACACCGTGGCACTAAAACAAGAAGTAAATTAATTCAATTTCTTGCCTCCACTGTGTAAATACACATCTTCATCTGAAATTTCATTTGATTATGCAGTGCTTTGAGTTCAGTGCCGATCTCTTGAAAAAAGCAAGCCTTTTTGTTATTGCCCATTTCTGACGAACGGCACAGTCACAGGCATAGCAACCTGCCCAACATGTGGGCTGAGCAAGCCAGCCAAAAGGAAACACCTAGGCTGAACAGCATATAAAATCCTAGCAGCACAACAGTGCTCACTACCTTCCCAGCTGACTTTGGGGATTCTAAAAGCTTTACTACCAAAACCACAAGTATTACCAAGCAAAAGATATTAAGAAATAGTCCTCAAAAAAAGCTTTTATCCTTATCTATTGTTATAAATCAACACTCTAATTTAAGGTAATGGATATATTAATCCATGTAACATGTAATCCATGCAACTCCATGTAACTTCCCTCAAATTACCTGTCCTGCAGTTCAGATTTCTTATTTTTCTGGTATGTTTTAGAAGTGTGCACGGATTCCAGGTTCTTTTATACAGAACTACACTCTAATTTAAGAGCATCTAACATGCTCATTTCGATATGTTGTGAAAACTTCCAAAATAAACTACTTCCAGTAAATACAAACACAGAGAAATAATCAGACATAATTACATATCCCTCAAATACACATATGCAGCATTTTCAAAGAGAATATCTCTCAATTAAGCAACCTCACAACAATTCACCTTGGTCGGATGACAGGGTTGTTAGTTGGGGAAAATGATCTGATTGCAATTTAAAAAAAATGTTATTAAGAGAGGGTTGCTTAAGTACCTTCACCCTAAGTCAGCGAGAACTCGATCTCAACTCTCAGAGCAGGACTTTGCAATGGACTACTTAGTTGTTTAATGCCAGCTAGCTGTTCTCGTAGAGCCAAGAGCAGGTGGGGTGCTGTCATCAGAGGTTGCTGTTGTTTTCAGATATATTTCAAATAAAGCCCACATTGAAAAAGACTACAATAATCTAACCAGAAAACCAGGTCTTTCTCTTAATAAACATAAAATCTCAATTAACACTTTTGTTTGCTTTGTAACATAAATTAGGGGTTAGATGTTTTATATACCTGATTCTTCTTGAAGTTCAAAGAGGAACATGCTGCTTAAAAAGAAGTATAGAACGAGTCCCTAAAAAACTTTATCCCTTTAATCAGGTGACCAAAGAACAAGCATAAAGCAGAAAGGAAGTCAGAAGACTCAGTCACGAGGAAGAAATCACAAGTTCTGTGTTGCATTATCCATAAGGATTTGTTTGCTTAGTTTTATTTAAAATTGTCTTCTAAAACACAGCACAGCATCAGAGGCAAGGGCCAGGCGAGTTACTGCTGTCTGTGAGAGCGTTAAATACTAAGGACAAGTGACAGCTGAATGTATCACTTCACTGTGCAAGGCAATTCAGAAGAGATCTGAACAAACTAAATGTTCCTTTTTACATTTTGACACCATTTCTGGCCAGCTGGAACAAATTACAAAAAAAAGTCCCACTAAAAAGTCAGCTAAACACAGCATCACTGGCAGTTAAACATCACAACAGATCTACCCAGGATGCTCAGAGCCACAGATTTCAGAAAAGCATTCCAAATATGTTGCTGTACATCAGGCTACATCAATACATATTGAACTTTCTACTAGCGAGGACAATTCTTTACAGAAAGTCCACTCAGCGTAGTGAACATTATTTTTAAGACAATCTAAACATTAAAGTCTCAAAAATTTGGTTTCAGATAACAATTCCACTGCACCATTTCAAATAATCATCTACACTTTGGGAATGGTGGAGGAAGGAGGGAGCACAGAAGGGAGTAAGCTCTATTACTTTTTATGAGACGCCTCTTGAAACACATGTCTCAAGCTCAGTCTCAAAATACTAGCATGATACCACAAAAAGTAAAGTGCCTTAAGTGTTTGGGAGGTGGTTCTATGCATGCAAACTAAGTTTTTTCTAGCTTTGCTTCATAAAGAATCCTTGCAATAAATTAGTACCCTCTAAGCATATTATAGAGCATGATACACAAGGAACCCCTATAATCAAGCTATAAACTGTCTTAAATGTATTAAAAAACATAATTAGTTTGAATTTAGAAAGAGATCTCTAGTGTTAGAAAATATTCATTTGCCAATCTTTCATTAAGTAAGTGGCAATCTAAGTTTTAATATTAACCGATAGTCTCAGCTACTGTGGAAAACTTAAAATACTCAAAATAGTGATTAGAAATGGCACTACACAGAGAACAATTGGATATTTGTGCCTCTGTGTGTCATAGCTGATTTTCTGTAACAAAAATCAACAGACCTGATGTATTTCGGGTTATTTCTCTGATATGAGACTAATTCAATGGGAAATGAATGATGATAGTCATGCTGTTTTTCTTATAATTATGACCTCATGATAGCTACTGATTATGGTACTGATAATAAGTATTAGTTTGAAATATTTTCTGACTGCACACGTAAGTAGTATGTTTGTGCTCACAGTCTGTCCATAATTAGGTGGCATCTCCCTGTGCATTTCCCAGTGAGCCTTACTTTTATTTCTTCTCCCTCTGGGGACTGAGCAGTTCTCTGAAAACCCTGTCACTCTGCTCTCCCTAACTCAGCCCTGCCGATCACTTACAACTGGCTTCAAGTCTCACAATGTTATTAATTTCTCAGCTTAGTTAAGATAACTCCTACAATCAGAAGAATTCTCAGAAATACAACAGCTTTGAATCTCTGAAGATAATCTAAATCACTGAACAGTATTCCCCCTCCGTGCTATAATAGAAAAGGCACATCATAATCTTTCTATTCACTCAAGGCTGGCTTGAACTAACAATGAGAGAAAATAAACTACTATTTTTTTATTTTTTATCCTCCTTCAAGGCTTTAAATTTAGAAGTTGTAGTTTAACATAAATGCTTGCATGTCAACATTCAATATGTTTTGGGCAATGACTCACCACTTAGTGGCTTATGACAAGAAAACTTAAAAATGCATTTGCCTGGTGCATTTAATTTTTACAGTAAAAGGATAAGAAATTGAGTTGCATTCCAGAAAATAACTAAACAATTCATTTGCACTTTTCTCTGTAAATATTTTTATTTTAGACCCTGGTAAGAACACATGAAGAAAGATAAACCTGAACGCAAGTAATTTTAGAAATTGAGAAAAAAAAACAAACTAGAAGATATGTTTTTTAAAAAATCATTATTTCGTAAAATACTTATTAAATTACAATTATCTAGGAAATTAAATTATTGTTGAGTATCCATTTATATGGTAGCCCTATGCTAACACAAAAACATTGCAGAAAATCTTTTAGAAACTAATAAATTTAAAAATGCAGATTTGTACAATAACGTTAAGTATGATCTTTCTTGTGTCTTTCTATATTATAATTAAACACTGCACTAGCTATTACCTAAATAATTATTTATCTTACCCACAATACATTCTGACTTCTTACTAAGGTATATTTAAAATAAAGACAACACATAATTATCTACTCAATTTAAATGGTGCTGAGTGAAATTTAGTTTTGTGTCGTCTTCCAAACACATAATATCTCATATGAGTTTTTTTTTGGTAATATGTCATTTCACTTCAAGGCTCTGTTCAGCACTGAAATACAGAGAAACAGTACTTAAATCCAGCAGCATCGTGATCAGTGATTATTCACAGTAACTGCACTTTATTGCGCAGATCGGTACAATGTTAATACAAATAAAATTTATCAGCAGTTTGTTGCCTTCACTCTTGTTACAGAAGAAGAATTAAATGAAAATAATTTGAAAAATACTGCTTCTTAAAATTAAAGCCTGGTAGCAGAAATGGAATTCTTCATTTAGTAAAACGATCTCTTTACCTGGCTGACACTACTAAATATTAAAACATGTAATGTAAGCTTTATTACTCATCTAGAATTACAGTAATAAATTACACGAAAATTGCACTGCTATGTGTTTTAGCTTCTCTGACATTTTAAATATATTTTTGTTAATCTAGCAGAAATCATCTGCTAGACTGTAAAGCCACCCTACATAACACACAACTGTTAAAATGTAAATTGCCAAACTATTTTTAGCTGCTGCTGAAGGGGAAAAAAAAAGAGGGGGGAGGAAGAAAAAGAATATTCCTGGCCTCGGGAATAATGATTTGAGGCATTGTGTTCATTTTGTTTATCAAGCAGCTATTCAGCCTCTAGTGGGGCCCAAGTGCTTATGCAAGCAAAAGCTTTTAAGAGTGCCTGCAGCTGCAGCCCTGGCTCCCAGGTAGGCTGCAGGTTCAGAGCACAGCTGCCCCAGGCTGCCGGCACCAGCGCAGCTCCATCTGCAAGGCCGCTTAGAACAGGATCCGAGCTCCCGGGCTCTGCACATCCCCGCGAGCAGGGGGAGGGAGAAGGGCCGGGAGGGAGGCGGCGCGGGGGGCCGCGCAGACACCGCCCGCGCCTCGGAGTTCCGCAGCGGCCCCCGCGCGGGCCCGGGCCGCCGGGGCAGGGCGGGCTATTGAGCGCTGCCGGCTCGGAGCCGCGGCTCAGCCGAGTGCACCTGCGCCCCCGTGTTAAGTGCTGCCAAAGAAAAGCCCAACAAGCATTTACACAACAAAGAGCCGGACCCCGCCAGGCAGCCCAGCCTCCCCCTCCCCGCCGGATTGTGCCGAGCTGGGGAAAAATCCATCCTGTCCTCGGCTTCGCTGGGATTTTTCCCTTCGCGTCGATTTTTAAATGCAGACTCGTTTATAAACACTTTTCTTACTTTTAAGAATAAAGCGTATAATACCACAAAACACCCTTATAGCATTAGATTATCACAGCCATTAAAGATTTTTTCCACCAAAACCCTTCCAACCTTTTTCATCAAAGCCCTTTATTCTCGAAGGATAAATTTTCAAGCAAAGAGGGATCAACAAACTAGTTGCTTGAAAGCTTTCCTGATGCTAGGCTGAAGTTAGGAAAGGCTTAATGAAGGCTTTAAAATCCACCAGGGCTTCACAATGAACATCTGACTCGGTGATTTATGCATATTAATAACCTCAGTCCTACTGAGGCAAGCTGAGCTGTACATGTCCTCCGAATCTTAATGTCTTCAGCTCCACTGGGATTATTACAAATGTAAATTTCTAAGATTCTCAGCTATTAATCTCTGTCTGTCCTCCTGTTCAGCAACATAATGACTAATTAAACATCAAAAGACCTGTACAGGAGATCTTCTTTGACAGCTCCTGGCCCAGCTCTCTTCCCAAGAGAGGAATTCAAATGACAGGGACAAGTGGGTAGGAGCATATGAGCAAGCTACAAATCACTGCTATGAAATCTAAAAATTCCACATCAAATGTGTATTTAGTCCCTCAGAACCGCTCCCAATTACCTAACCTAGAGATCGTGTCCAGCAGAGATCCTTCCCAGTGCTGAAGCAATGGGTATGTAAGCCAGGTAAAGGAGGGCACAACTGGAGCCCGATTTGTTTACTAGAAGTAAAAAAAAGGTAGTACTTACAGAAGAAGGCAAACCAGGGGGCACCTTTCTTACTTTCTTTGTCTGCAGAGGATCTGTACACAGAAAAAAAAAATGATTCATCAAAGATCTACATTACAGATGAAATAACTATACTATACAGTTTGTTTCTTTCCATAATGGAGTTCTTATTTTCCAATTTCATGCGTTTGTTTATTCTGTACCAATGAAATTTGTCTTTCACATCAATACAGGAAAGTTCTTAAATATGTAACACACCAATGATGTTCTCTAAAATAAAGTTCTGCTAAATAATTATTTTCAATTCTTGCCACTAGGAAAACAGTTATTTATAAGAACACTAATGCTGAAGGGGTATACTGATGCCCTTATCCACTTGCTAAGAAACAAAGCAAGGTTCTAAGATATATAAGGAGGAAAATGGGACTTACTAGCAACAGAAATGCTTTCCCTTTCTACACTTCAGAGCAAAGACAGAACTATCAAAAAGGAATTTATGACAAGTTAAAGTATGATTTATACTCTAAATATGGTAATACAATGTAAGTTTCTATAGCTTTTAGACTATACCAGTTATAAACAAACAGCAGGCCTAATGACTTACTTTTCTTAAGAAGGCAATACAACTCAAATTTGCATGTAATAGTAAAGTTGGAAGTATGATACCCACTTCCTTCTACCAATAATTAATGTAACATCACAAAAAATATCCAAAATTTCACTACCAAAAAATCAAGAATCTGAATCAGTTTAGTCAGCAGCTAATAAAATAAATCTGAAGAGTGTCCAAGCAAATTCAAAGTTAACTGACATTCTGAAGATGAGAATCTGGCAAGAGTACCAGTTCTACAGTTGACCAATTGGGTCTTCAATTAAAATACCAAGTTCCTACTTTTCTGTTTTAATTCAGAACATTTAATCACAATTTTATTATACGATATGACAAGATATAGGTGAGAATATCTGCTGGATAACTTTACTCTGATCATTCCACATATGGCATGTTCCAAAAGAAAATAAGATGACTTGTGGATTTGATATTTACAGTGCACTCAAAGTGTCACCTGGAAGGGAACACTGGTTGGTTCCAATGAACTTTAAAGAGAGTTTGTTAAGATCCTGGTCAGGCAACTCCTTCTGGGTGATAAAATAGCCATAATTTGATTTGAATTTATATTCTCAGGCAGCAGTTTTGTATTATTTAACATCGTACGATTTTTGTAACATTTAATATTTATGACCTTTAACATTAAAACAATAAATAAATTTCAGGCATACTTTTGCAAGCCACTGGAAACAAGACTGGTGATAAAAGTGCACTTCCTTTTCCTGGAATTTCTGGAGAAACGCTTCCATAAATTTGTAGCCACCACCTGCCATATCCTGGATTACAGTCTTCCAGATTCAGCCATTTCAGAAAAAGGAATATCAAGCTGTTACCCGTTGAAACAAGTTTATTATGCCCCTTCAGCTTTACACTTGGCTTCATTTTGTTTAATTTAATAATCTGGAACTTACCAAATCATATGGTTTCACAAGAAACTAACTTAATGACATATTCGGGTATATAATAGAAATCAGATGATCTCGTTTAGGACTCTCCCTCAATGACTGCTTCATAACATGACAACCTTTCTGCCCACAGCAGCATCACTCCATCCAGCACCTAAACTAATGCTCTAACAGCCCTCCTGTTACTCAAAACCACAGCAGATGACCATTAGAGTAGTTTCTCACTAAAACCGATTCAATGGAGTATAAAATTTAATTATTTTTATTTTGAAACCGAACTCTTTTCTATTAAAGTTCAAACACCCTTCCAAGCAGAAAAAATTTTCTCTGAACTTTTCTCACACTGTTTCTCTTCTGAAACAGACCTGATGAACTGCTGCATTTGATTCTCAGATTCTGAGGAACGTGAATACCTACAAAAATACTTCTAAAGAAAGACAACTCCAGAGTAAATGGTAGTTCTCTTGACAACAGCTTAAAAAGTTACTTAAAAATGGTATTTTAAAATACTCTCAACACACACACATACATGTTCCCAAGTCATATTTTTATAATGAAAGATATAAAAAAACAATTTCAAGCATGTTCAGGACTATTTTAGTGCCCAAGGAGTTTGCAGGTCTACTAAAGTTACTTCAAGAAACAATTTGCATTTGATGAAATCTTATTTAGGGTAAAGTCTGGTGTAAGTCATATGGTTCCAACAAACAACTTTTGTTATGGGACAAAAACACTATACAGAATGAGGGGCATTAAAAAACCTAAACACATAACTAGTGTAATCCTAGTGACATAACGTGCTAACATTGAAATATGGTAGCTTTTAAGTGAGAATATCAGGTTACAGTCTCCCTTTTCATACCAAAACCAATTTTTTAGAACTTGCCCACCCAATTATCCGTGATAGTCTTATAGCAAAAATGACAGAACAGTTGCCTCATTCTTGATTCCCTACTTCTACAGGAAGTCTTCAGAGCTATGATATACTGCCACTGACTATGACTGAGTAGGAAAGTTCCATTTATCTCCAAGTATCTCCAGAGAAAAATATTAATACTGTCAGAAGATTATAATAACTTTTAAGCAAGTTTTCACCTGCATATTTTGCAAGGCAGTTTGATTTTATGATAAACTACTAGTCTCCAAATGCTAAGAACTTTAAAGGCACTTTGAATGAATTAAAATTAACTATATATGGCCCTGAATAAAGTTACTTTTAGCATATAAAAGGATAATTGTTTCCCCTTTGTGTCTTTCCACTGCTAAATAATGGTAATGACCTCAAGGTCAGGCATTTCCAGGAGTTAATGATAGCATGGGTTAAGGGCACTCAGCTGGTCATCAGCTCCTATCCATCTGTCATTATTGCTTTTGCAATTAAGGGGTTTATTGGAGTTTCTTGTTTATTTTATAATCAACACTGACCAGTGTTGAATCCAAACTAGTATCTCAAAGAAAATGTTAATAATTCTGGTTTATCTCTTATATAGCAGTTTGCTGTAATTTGAATTGCTCAGTACAGAGCAATCTCCCATACACAAAATGAACTGTCAAAGAAAATAATGAAGTCTGCAGAAATGCATCATGAACGAAAGTTTAAAAACTGTCTATACTACTCACCAAGAGCTGGTGAGTCATGAAGTGGTCTTCGGCGTTGATTTGTGCCAGAAAACGGGTAGTAGGGTGTTCCAGGTTTTCCCGAGGATGACAGCTGACCTGGACTTCCAAGCCCCAGATCTGACCGGAGCAGACTAGACTGCAAAATAAAAAAAAAAAAAAAAAGAAAAAGCAGCTCTATAGTAATTCAGCTGTAAATCTACGAGGCTAAGAAACTATTAACCATACATACAGCTCTTGGCATTAATAGGAATTTACTGGGCTTTCAGTGAAGATTTTAAGAATTCAAAAAATATGTTGACTTTTTAAAATTAGTATTCAGAGAATATACTATAGCATAAATCAAAAAGGCAGAGCAAGTTGGAGGCTCACAATCAAAAACCCCAAACATTTCAGTTTAAAACACTGAAATACTCAATTTATACTTATATTCTAAACAAAAATAGTAATACTTTTAGTTTGTAATTTAACACCTCTTCTATTATACAATATTAACATAGATGAAAACTAGAAAGAATTTATAGTGTGAGATTAGGTTTTAGCACATACTTAAGAAATCCAGGCATATATTACATTCATAAAAATGTGAAATAATTGTCAAAAAAACCCACACACACAGACAAAAGAGAACAGATTAGAGTAATGCACTGAACATAAAAAAAATATGACATTTTAAAAACTTCATACCAACAATGTAGTTGAACTCTACTCTTTGTGCAGTAAATACAAATTCTAAACACTTAACCAGCACATAATATATTGTTTGGCCTCATGTTACTTGGATTTCTTCTGTGGAACTGAAATGAATGTTGGTGATTTATGAGAACACAGTTCCTCCATGGTTGCTTAGCCTTGTTTAAGTTTGAAAATCCTCAAGACTTGGAGTGAAACCCACAGAACTATTTGTACAGAAACCATAACGCTACCAGCAGGGCAGTAAAAATGAATTCATTGCCACTTCACTCCTGGCTGTTGCATACAGCCTTTCTCATACAGCAGCGTTACACACAGCTAAAGATACTTTGGTTTTATTATCTGAAAAATCAGACAGTGTTTTAAGTCCACCATGGAACCACAAGCCTTCACAAACAAGTGATTTTATTTCTTCATACCTGGTCACTATGTACTGCAGTCTTTCTGTTACAAAAGGGGGAACATACAGCTGTCAGATGGCAGCACAACACGTGCCTTGCCTACATTCAAACTGCACTAATGTTTACATTGTCAGATGACACGAAGAAAAACTGCAGAATGGATTAACTTCCACCAAAACAAATTTGAGGTGCCACCCAGTTGAACTTCCGCCTGCAGCCCCACCACTCCCAAACCAACTTTTCTCCTCCCTTCAGATGGCTCTCAATGATGAAGTCCATGCACACCCATGGGTTCCAGAGGCTGTCAAACAGGGCACACCTGCAGGACGTCTCAGCAGGAATCACTCCAGCACTGTTGCTTTCTACAGGCCACTGCTCCCAGCTCTCCTCACCTCTCCTTCCAAGGCCTGAATACACTCATTAATAAATAAATTTATTTTCTGGATTACATTATATCATTTAAACTGGTTATTTTGACGTGATGACTTGTGAAAGGTGAAGCTAACTCACATAGCTCTCAGTAAGGTACTAAATCTCTTTTAACTTGCAATGCACTGGGATTAGCAGAAAATCCAGAGTTCCCATAAAATTACAGACTATATATAAAATAAGCAAAAATCTCAAGTGTGTCTTTCCAGAAAAATGGTTTTACATCATATCACTACTGAAATTTCTAACTTTTACTTATCTGGTGACTAATTGGAGCATGAAGATTTTATATTTTAATTGAAAAGTGTGATGTGAAAGAGCCACCCCATTACAAACTAAAGGGAAGCCCAGAAGCACTAACTACTCCTTACAAAGCTATCACACAGTTTGAATAACAAAGTTAATAATAATTAAAAATGTTAAGGCACGAAAATAAAGTTCCTCCTCAATTCAGTTTCTTCATTCTTATGCTTACAAAACAACAGTCTTTAAATCAATAAAATCAATATAAAACTCATACTGAAATGAGATACCCTGAAAAAGAGTGAGATGATCTTCAAAGTTCAAAGAAAATACAGAAAAGAGCAGAAATCTGCTTGTCCAGTATTTCAAGTATGACAAATAGTTAAGTTTGTTTTGAAAAAAACCCATGATCAGAGTATCTGGCTTATAAATCTGAATTTCACAAAGATGCTATTCTAAACATTTGTTAGAGTTTCAGTGGTGAACACTGTGCAGGAAATCTTAGCAATGTTTTGTGAAAACAGATCCTCCAAACTAACACCGTCCAAATGAAAAAATGAAACCAGTTCTGCACTTAGCCCAAGGCTTGACCTTCAGCCCAAGAACACACAGGACTGAAGGAAAACTTTTTAACATAGCCCATGGAGAAAAGGAGGAAGTATTGGGAGAGTTGTCATTTTAAGTGGCTGAAGCAAGGTCCCACTTCACAGAATCCCAGAACCACTGAGGCTGGCAGGGATCTCTGGAGGTTGTCTAGTCCAGCCCCTGCTCACTCAGATCAGCTGTCACACATGATTAGGAGCTACCTCCCGGTTCACATTAGAGATAAGCCTCCCTGCTCCCCTCCAGGCATCTCCTTCTGATCACTGGCAGTGATTTTGGAAATTCAATGGGATCCATACAGATGCCTCCAAAGGAAAAAAAAGGATGGGAGAATTCTTAGTTCCTCTCTTCCTCTGTTCATTAAGGGGGAAGGAGGACATGACAAAATAAATGAACAAACAAAAAAAAAGAAAGAAAAACACTCCCTCCCCCAAAATCCAGTAAAAACTCTTAAATTCACTTCTGCCAAGCCATTCCAAAAGGCCTATGTCTATATCTTTTCCATATTTAACCTTCAACCTTTACCGCATGACATTTGTCACCCTTGCTTCCGTCCTAAGCATTCCAGTTCTTGACATTTTCATCGGTCCCTGAATTTCAAAGCAGCATGACTACTACAACATAAAGTAAGTGTATAAGCAACAAAATACATACTCATTAAATCTCAAGTTACGCTACACGTTCTAAAGAAGTTTACTGACCTACATTGTGTTAGGGTAAGAATTTTTTACTAACAAAAAAAAGGGGGGGGGGGAGAATAACCCCCAAACCCTCCCCCCAGCTCTCTTCTACCATTCCCATCATCAAATGAAGCATCTGTTTAAAATTTTATAATTGTTCTTCAGTCTTCCAAAATAAAATAAAAATAGATGTCATTAGTTCAGCTTATTGATTTTCCTGCATGTCTGAACCAATTGAGAAGCAATATTGATTAGGACTGATCCTTTCCTAAGGGCATCTGATAAAGAAAGAAATACAAAAATACCACTGAGGATAGCAGAAAAAGCCTTGTATTATCAACACCAAGCTTCTCCTGACTAAGTGCCCGAGGTCCCTGCATGGAGGTGGATCACTTACACACGTAGTTTGCAGTGTTCTCCACAGAAAATGTTCACGCTCACTCCAAACCTCATCTGCCGAGCATGGATCCAATTACTAAAGAATAATCAATGACTGTTTTTTCTCCTAAACGCTGCCCAATCCTGTCTATGTTACCATTATAAATAAACAGACATCATCCTTAAAAACTTCACCTCTTCAGTTTTACAAGGCATATATCCTTCAAAATAAACAAGAAATTTTTTTTAGAGCAATATTTTCCCTAAGGAATATGTGCTTAATAACCAACCTAAAACAAAGAAAGAAAGGAAAAAAATAAAAAAAATAAAAGAGGCTTTGATTACAACCAACTAAGACCACAGCAAGCCTGATTCCAAAGAGAACAGAAAAAAAAAAAAAGAGGTAAATGTGACTGCTTTACTTTTCAAATGTATCGCTTTCAGCAAAACAGTTTGGACTGCCTATGGGGAAGTGGCATGGCGTGACCCCAAAAATAGTCTTTTATGAGAGCCACTATCTAGACAAATACTTGAAAGGGGTCCTTTTCCTACAAAGTATTATCATAAAAATGAAATGCAAGGGGAGTCACCTATTCAAATACTGTAGAGGTGAGGTGGGGAACAAAATCATATCTACACATTTGGGCGGAAGAATGTGTATTTATGGCCCTTGCCACAGAAAACAAGTAATTTTGTATTGCAGCTGCACTTGCACACACGCAAAGTTAACCTCCATGCAAACTACAGTTAATCAGCCATATGCTTATGCCCGAGCAAAAAATGCTGAACATATTTTAAAATGTTTAAGATTCATTCTCTCAAAGAATTTAAGCATAAATGTAAGAAAGCGTCAGAGAAAGTTTTCTTCTCTTTCCCCAGCCCAACTCTATGAATCTCAGAATTCTAAAGACAAAATTTGACGCCAAACTACTGCTCTGCCTTCAATGAATTTCTAGGACACTGGCCAGCAGAATTCTAATATGTTGGTAAACACTATTTTTATTTTCTTTGATATAAAAACAATGTGGACAAGTAAAGGCCTACAGATGTTCTTGTGTACTGTTCCTTGCAGCTCTCAAACATTTCAGCTGTATGTAGGAAAGACAAACTATCCTACAAAATACACAGAAACACTCTACACACTACACTATCATATGTAAGGTTTTACCTTTTCAAAATGTATTTGTTACTGGCAGTTAGCCTTGCGTTTCTTGGTCTAAATCACATTCATGTTCATTTTAAAATGAAAACATATTAGCGAACACTTTAAGAACTCAGATTTTCCTAGTGTAGCCATAGCCAAACTATGCAATAGTTTCATCCAAATACAACTGTGTGCCTTTACATTATTCATTATTTTCTATCAAAAGAATAATATGGTTGAGAATAAAAGCATTAGCCCATTATATGCAACTGATTATAATAGGGCCATTGTGCTGGCATAATAAGGCAGGCTGCTTTGGCAGCAAAATGAGAGCTGCAACTTACCAACTGCAAACTTAGGCCTTGAACACGCCCCTCAAACTAGCCAACTACATTTTATTTTTGCATTTTTTTTTTTTGCATTAACTTCCTCTTTGAAAAGTTTATGCCTTGAGAGAGAGGAGAGCAAGCAGGATGTCCCTGTTTAAGGCAGGTCAACTATCTAAAGTTTCTTGGATTTTTTTTTCTTTTTTAAAAGTACTTCAGTGTTTTGTTAAAAAATATTTTGTAGAAGTAAAGTAACACAAGAACACTCACCTCAGCCAAATCCCTTCATTATCCAATCACACAGCCATGGTATTTCTCTGTTTCTCAGAATTAGATTGCACAGATAAAGGGCACTTCTTGCCTTATTCTAATCTTGAAATCCCGCAGTGGGTAGGGCAAGTTTCATGTCCATGTCCTTTTATTCAGTGGGACACTTGGATGACTTAAAGTATGTATATAATTTGCCTTAATGACATCTTGCCTCATAGGTAGGATTTGAATGAGTTAGTTTAAAGAGTGTAACAAAATGGAGAAGTCACATTCTGCTAAATTTGGAAAATCCCCCAGCTAAGTTGTATATGTTGTCACTGTGATTCCAAAGGAAAATCCAGAACAATGTAAAACATCAGCAAATAATTGTTCTGTGAAATACAAGTACAATACAGAGGTCTGCGCTGCAAAAAGACCATTCACTCAAGTTCCACATCATAGAGTTTAAGACAAAAATATAACCAAGATATAAAGTGTTGAATCTTACTTTACACAAGTCTCCAGTCTTTGGAAACTGCAATGAATATGCACCCCAAAATAGGACCTGAATTTGGAAAAACACTAACATATGATATAAATTCATTTTAAATTTAAATTCTAGAGATATGTTTGCAATTATCAACATGTTGTTAAAGAATCTCATCCTGAGAATATCATCAAATAGTAATATGAAATACAGTGTTACCATTTTGAGAACAAAGGGACCCTGAATGAGTAATCAATAGCAACTGGCAGAAAATGAGGCATTAATTATGATCCTCTCTAGTGTTTTGTCTCAAACAAGGTTTCATTAAATATATTGTGCTAACCTGTACATCTTCAAGCCATTACCAATAGATCTGATCAGATACATTTTTGGTCTGTTTTAGGAAGAGGAACATATCAGAATTAAAAAAAACAAAACAACATCTAAAAGTGTTATATGATAACTTGAGCATTTTTTTTCTTGATCAATTTAAAGGAAATTGGGGGTTGCTAATAAAACATCTCAGGAGAGGATCCTCTAACAACATGCTGATAATTGCAAACATATTCCTCATTTTAAAAAAATTCTCAGATCTTATAATCTCAATGTAGTCTCTTGAAAATTTAATTATTATCTCCTATACCTAAAGTATCATGCAGGTTTGAGAAGATAATGACAGTCATCCATCAACTGCATCCTGCCAGCGTAATCAGGCTAATCTAGCTCACTGGAGTAAAAAACAGCTACCTAGGGTACTAAATACTGAAGTGATGCAAGATCATAAACAAAATAAGACATTTAGTTTTACTGTCTTCTCAATTAACGTTAACACTGAAAAATATCGAAATATTCTCTTTTTACACCAAAGTTTTTCTCCAGATCACTGTGAGATACTTATTCAATTAGTGGGCCTAAGCAGAATCTGCTACTATGGATAATTCTGTTTATGTGTAAATATACTGAGATTGAGCACAGAGACAGAGGAAGAAGAAGAAGGAAGAAGTTTATTTAGAATTCCAGATAGGCTTTTTTGAGCAGTGAGTTGAGTAAAGATTAAATGCAAAGGGAAGGAAACATTTTGTATTCCTTCTGCATCAAAATGGCTTTAAAGCATCCAATTAATACACAATATTTTGAATGACTCCCTTCCTTCTCTTTTGCTTCCCTGCACTGATGCCGCATATTGGCAAGACTACAGATTCTGTCTTAGCTTCTAAACGCGGCACCCTGCTGCTGTTGGTGTCCAATCCCCGAGGTTATGCTGGCTCAGCTTGTCTTCACTCATCCCCCCGGGCAAGGTATTTTTTCGTTGCTGACTGAATTCTAGGAAGGCATTACTAAGCATTGTGATTACAGGTCAGGCTCCCCTCCCTTTGCCTTTGAATCTTTTTGCTACATTATGAAAACAGTAATTTGAACAGCTTCCTTACTGTGATTATACAAAAGCAGAAGGTTTGTGGAAAACTGCAAAATGTCAGAAGAGAAGCAGCTGAGGGGTTATTCATCTACTTTTAAAATTTCTGGTACTAGCTTTCCTGTTTTTCTCTATGATTATAAGATATGAGCACAAGAAGTCAACATTATATTAAAAGATTTTATGCTGAATCTTATTTACACAAGTCAGACTATAAAGGATATTATAAAGCTTGAACTATCCTTGCATCTGTTATTCCCTCTGCATCTTCAGCAAAATGATTTCAAAAGATTTCAGACTATTAGTAGAATGTTTCATGTATATGATATGGAAGCTGTGCATCTCCTCTCCCACACAAGCAAGAGGAAAATCTCACTCGCTCTCAGCACCAAGTCATAAAATGCGTGACATAATGAGGGTTCAAGAACTATCATTAAATATAGCAACCAGATAATTGTTAGGACTTAACATGGAGGACCCATATGTTTTCACATATGATCAAGTGAAAGCTACATCCAACATGAGCTAGTAAATGGATAGACAAGCCCATAAATATCTGACTACAATTCCTTCCCCTTACTAAATGTTATCCTCTGCCCCTGCTCTTAAAAAAACTATGCCATCAGGAGGCACTATCATCTTGAAAAGCATTCCAGAACACAACTGAAACCAATGCAAGTTGGATGCTTTAGTTACATGGAAGGGAAATCAAAATGGCCAATCTTTCCATTCATTGAGTGCTCAAGCTCCAGTCCCTCTGAGCCCACCTTAGGCAGCAAATACCAAGTAACAGGTTGCTTGCACCACTTTCATCGCCCCCTTCCCAATTCCACTCAGGGCTTATATTCATCTTGAGAGCAGTAACCTGCGCAGATGCAAAGTTTCAGAAAGGACTTTATGGGGGCTCAAAATACTAAAGTAGTCACAGACAAAAGGAATAAACAATTCAAAAAATCCAAAGGGCAACCCATCTCATTCAAACAAACAGGTATGGCTGGGAGAGCTGAGCTAATCTTATCCCCAGCCTCCAACAATACCATGATTTTGTCACTGAGAAGCACCCAGCTCTGAGGCAGTAAGATTAGCTGGAGACAAATAGTAATTGGCCAAAAAAAAAAAGGGTATCTGCACTCCACTGTGTAACAAGCTTTTTACTTCCTTGTGCAGCAATGTGTAAGATACTCTTGCCATATATTGATTTACAGGATTTCATGACCTTAAATACAACCAAACACAATAAAAAATTAAAAGGAAGCAAGAAGATTTTTTAACTCTCAATAGTGTGAGAAAGAGAAGGGCAAAGACAAGTAACAGTTTGTCTGCTTAAGACATTCAAAATGATTCCTTGCAGAACTGCTCCCCTTTTATAAATAGCATCCCTCCCCCAACTATAACTAATTCCTAACACCTGCTACCCGCTTCGTTCCAGGGGGGGATGTCTTCCCTGATTAACTTCAGGTGGTCACCTCCAGCTCTGGAAAGAGAAATCTAGCCTGTGCCCAGTACATTTTTAGTTTCTAAAAAGGTTCTGCAGGCTCTGTATCTGCTGAGAGACAGGAGATATTTTTCCCAGTAGCACAAAGAAGTAATTCACTTGTAATAAATCATAATCAAGAGAAAGTTAATATTGCTTGATTTTACTTCTCAAGTAAAATAAACTCAAGCTTGGATATTCCATCTGCCCTTAAGCTATATATCCCTCTTCCCATCCCAGCCATTTAAGACAGTATCAGCTGGCAGAATCCAGAGTCACTGTTTCAGTTAACATTGTATCAGCCTTTCCTTCAGAAGCCACCTTTCTTACAGATTGAAAGCTCAGCTGTAAAAATCTGCTTTGGAGAGACACCTGGTATCAAAAGGTGTCAGAGAAGAGGAGATTAAAAAGAGAAAATTTACAAAATAAAATCGGTTTGTCAGCTTTAAAGTTATATTGGTATTAAAACCCCCACACGTGCTCAAGCTTTGAAATCTTTTATACTTCCATAACTCAGTGTTAGTCAGGCTTCAAACAGCCACTATGTTCTCCATACTGTTTCTAAAACTATAGTGAGGAAGGAAGGAAAGCAACTGGTGCCATTGCTTGTAGCCTTTCTAAGTAGCCTCACAGATAAAAAGGTCCACAACATGATGCATTTTTCTGCCTCATTGGAAAGATCCATCTGAAGCATTGCCAAACACACTACCAGCAGTGAGCCCTCGTGGGTCAATAGTTGATGTCATCTGACACTTTTTATCATCAGCAAAGTAAATTCTATTTTTTAAAAAAAAAAAAAAAAAAAAACCTACAAAATGGCAGCCCCTCTACGGCATCTTGCTTTTTTATAATTAGCACATTTAAAATAGGCATTTTTCCCTTCTTGTACACAATTACATCAATGCTTATATTCTGTATATTTTTACACTCTATATATGCATTCTATAAGCATTAAAAAAATGAATAATTTTTAAAAGATCTAACTTCAAAACCTGGATTTTTTTTTAAAAAAGAAGCCTACTGTAAGGTTTAGCCTAACATTCTTCAGAGAGAACTATACACACACTAGCATGCCTTTTGCCACAGTATCACCTCCCCTATTGTCTACCGTCTAGGTGTGGTCTAAATATGCCTATTTCCAATAACTCCTGAGACAAGCTATTTACATTTTGCTATTAATTTAAACACTTTCAGTAGCTTTTTTTTTAAAAATCTTTTCAATAACACTACAATATCATAGGAGCAGATGGCACATCCTCAACACAGTAACTGTCTAATTATTTCTCTCAAGGAAGCCAAGCAGGGATAGAAGTCTTAGAGACAGGCAACAAAAAAAGTTTCAGCATTCCTATAAGAAAAAATGAAAATTGCAGAACTCTGAATATGTGAGAGAGGGCTTGCAAAAGCAAAATTCAGACATCTATCAGGTAACCCAAGAAGAAACTACAAAGTACTCGTTTGCACTGCAAAGAAACCCCTCATGTATTCCTTCTACACAGTTGTCTTTTACTCCTTTCATCTTCCAGTAAGACACCCAGTCTCACTGTTCCTTGACACGTAATGCCACTGCGAAGCATGTTAGTAGTGGTGTAGCACAACAGCTCTCCTATTAAAGTAATGAATTGAAAAAACTTAAAGTATCCTATGAGCAACTGCAGAGAAATACGGCCATGCTGCTGTTTGGGGGCTACACCTGCAGCTCAAGAAAGACTTGTTCAGAAGCTTTCAAACACTTTTGAAGAATCATCACATTTTAAAACGTGGTGTGCTACAAATGCCTTTCTCTTCTTTGACTCACACACTTTTAAGTAACATCTCAGCTGTCAGTTAGCACTGAAACACTATCCCACTATTCACTATCACTCATTTCTTTCCCTTTTGGCATTTCCAAGATTTTTGCTCTTATAAAACATGTATTTCAAATTCCATTTGTCATACATTTTTCCTTGCTTTTCTCTTTTTGCCAGTAAATCTCATTCCTGCTTCCCCGCAAACGTTTTCATACACAGCATTCACATTTTTGTCTGTATCTTGTTTAGTGTTACCTGAAGTCTAACTAAAAAAAAATAGAATCAGTTAAACTTCTCCATTACACTGCATAAACATCTTACATTTCTATATTTATGAACATATTAAAAATACTTTTAATTTGGTGCTATTCAGTTCTATTCATTTTTCCTCTATGCAGGAAGCTACTATCTACACCCTTCTATGGATACTTGTTTTCACTCTTGCTTCCATATTCCTTACCACCTCACCAGTAAAACAAAGAAGTTGCTACTTTTGCCTATGCACACTATGAGCGAGCTTTTCTGTTCTCCCTAGATAACTCTAGTTTCTGGAGTTCTACTCTTAATACACCTCTTCAGCCCGTGAGACAGCGGTTAGAGAGCCTGCTCTGAGATACTACTTTTCCCAGTATTGCATGATTGTTCTTTAGATTTGCATTCTGCTCAAACTGCTTTAAAAGTCGTCTTAAATTTGAAAGAGGCAAATTACTGACTATGCAGAGGCAAAGTAACATACCCTTGCAAACATTCTTTTGCTAAAGTGATCATCTGTTAAATTGCCCAAGAAATTGGTGCTAAAGGCATTTTTGGGGTTTATTTCAACGTTCTTATAGTGTTTTTGTTAAAAAGTGACAAAATTTTTCTGCACAAAAATAAACCAAACTTTTTAGTCTGTGAAGGGTGTAACAGATAGGCAATAGTTTTTCGTGCTTGTAAATTTATTCTTTAATACATTGCTAAATTTGCAGACACAAGATGCATACCTTGAAGGTTCCACATTAAATTGTGAAGAAAGTTGTTCTTATGTCAATAAACAAAAAAAGTCACAAATTTTTGCTAAAAAGCCAACAGTACAAGTTCCAGTTGCTCAATACCTACACTGTACTAAATTCTGAAATCTTTTTCAGCACAAGTGAGTCAGGCATATACAAATCTAGCTTTCTCAGACAGGCACCCAGGTGAAAATGTTTCCATGTTGAATCATAGCAAAAGTGGAAGATGGATGAGTTTGTTGCAACTTTAACAATCTGTGAGAACTCAGCTAATTTTTTCTCCAAGGTACTACCCATGCAACAGCATACATTTAAATTAATTCAAGAAACACCAAACATACTCTGAAGATGCACAAATACCACTACCTCTGTCTTAACATTTTCATGAAGCATGTATTATTTTTCCCCAATAAAGAAGAAACAGGTAAATCCTGAAAAGCTGTCTGAAATTATGTCTTAATATGTTTACTTGGAATATATTCCCATAAGGAGCACTAAGTATGGTGCTAATGTGCATAAAACGTTACTGTCATACTGCAAAATTCAGACTAATTTAATAATGCTTGATGTGCCTTACATCATGTTGCAATGATGCAATAATATGCTGCTAAATGAGTCACCTCACATTAGCTTCACAGAAATAGCAAAGCTGATGGCTATTGAAGAGTGTAGCAATATTACTAGAAACATCAATGTACCAGCTTTCTATTAGATTCTTTTTTCTTCATCCAAAAAATGAAGACTCTGAAGCACCCTTATTTATTATCAATATGCACAAAACATATAATAATAGAGGCAGAAATGACTTAAAAATCCATCTGTTACTATTAAATATATAGTAAACAGAGTATAGAAATTCTTCATATGCTCTCTATACAGTACTACGTATTTCATACTGCATGAAATATGTAGTAGCATATGTATACCATGTACTAGTGTACATTTTTTTACAGACTACATGAAATGCATTTACTAAATACAATCCATAGCTCCTTCCAGCATTTGTCTATTTTACAGATTTATCCTCAATTTTCTTTCTAAATGTGTTTTATAACACGTGAAATGTCCTGTATCATACAGAACACATAGATTAGAGAGTTAGAAAAATAAATTAAGTCTCCTAACAGCAAGGTTATGCTTTTGTTTAACAAAAACAGGTGAAAACCTCTTCAGTTCTCCTCTAACATTCATTACATTTAGCCCTCAATATTTTTCTCCTTTCTCACACATGGATAGTATGTGGACTTGAAATTATTATGACGGGAGAGTAAATGTGTTATCTCCACATGTCAAAAAATCTATAATGTCTATTTTTCATGCATGATTGTTTAGAATTCAAGCAGAACATTATGGAGATAGTCACAAATAATTTACTGTCTTCAGCCTAGTCATGCCAGTGGGGAGAAAGAGACTTCACCAGGCCCAGGAGAACAGGCACTGTTAGGCTAAAGGAGCACCCCTCCCCTCTGCCAATTAGCCAAGGCACTTACAGGCTCATGAGGATAAAGCCAGCTTCTGTGAAGACCCACAGAAACAATTAGAAGAATTAGTCTAACAGCTACACATGTATTGCACATTTATCTCAATTTCTCTTTGAAAATAGAGCAGATTCCTGGCTTTCTTAGAGCTCAGCCCTATCACAGCAATGTCCAGTGACAGCTGGGCACTTTCTGATGATACTGGAAATGGAGGCATGAGTTCAATATCCAAACTCTAATCTTGTTTCTGTTACATAAGCTACAGTTTTCAGTATTAAATTACACAAATCTAAAGAAAACCCTTTTTATTACAAGAAGCTTTCCGAAAACTAAAACCACGTCCTATTTAACAATTGTGAAAAGATGCCCTTCTCAAATCTGCAATTCCACAGCCAACAGGAATGGTGGAATCCTCACAAACATAACAAACAATGGCCCTTCTCTAAATCAAAGGCAAAAATAGAGACATTGCGTCAAGCCATGTAGGGTTACATTTCATTCTGATCACAAAATACAGCTTTTACATCAATTCTAAAAGCTGTCAACTCCTTGTCCAGGTAAAAGTATTTGACATTCATCTAAACCAGCTCTGCATAAGCCTCAATTTGTCATCTTACCCCTCCACTTAGGGTCTATACACGCTACAAAATATCAGAGAGAAAAAAAGACAGTGAGAGTTGGAAAGGTGCAGAGTACAGTGAAAAGCTGTCAGAAGGATAAAGGATACGCAGTTAAAGCACATATAAATCCAAAAAAGGAAGAGGATTCAGAACTTGATTGCAAAGCACTATGCAAGCACAGGTTTTAATGTCACACACAAACATACACCATTAACCTTATTAACACTAAACCACATAAAACTCACAGCTTAAGACAAATTCAACTACTTTATTCACCACTGTTATTTGCATGAATGAGCCCAGTGCCAAATGCTGTACTGTAGGATGCTGCTTTTTGGGCTGCTTAAAACATCTGATGGAAATGAAACCTGTAAGTATGCACTTCCTGTTTAGTAAAATATTTATAAATCACATTCTTCTAAATGTTACACCATAACATTTCTTCACCTGATTCTAAACTACATTGAAAATAAATCACACTTAAGCTCCTACAGCCTAAGTATAAGCCCTGTAGGTAGCTCACAGTCCATACAAACCACTGCTTAGATCATTTTCAGTAATGAGTATTTCAGTTTACATCGGTCTTGAAAATTTTCGTTCCAGCCCTCTGATATCTTAATAGGAAGTAAAAATTAAAACCCATCACACATTTGCACCACGTTATGAATACCTTTTACACCAATGACATATGGAAAGGCTGAAGAGTATTTGGAGAAGTTGGGTATTTTCAATTCATCTGTACCCTAAGATACACAAAAGACTGGCTCCTGCCATTCTAGCAATGTCAGAGACCTTAGCCACTGCCTTTGAAAACTCATGGTTTGGAGACAGTGCAGAGACTAAAAAAGAATGGGGTTGGTTGGTTTGTTTCAGGGAGGAACAAAAGCAGTGGCTTGTAATTCCACAACAATTTTTTTTTTGTTTTTTTTTAAGAAATATACTGCAAACGGGCAGATGATAACGAAAAAGTGATATGGATTAAGCTGGAATAAACCACATAAAACCAATCTCATTTCCTCCTCAGACAGCAGAAGAGGTATTTTTAATAAGGCTTATACTATTTTCACATTTCACAGGTGAACTACGGAACCAAGGTCAACTAAAACTGTTGTTCAGTACAGAGCATAGCTGTTTCAAAAACAGTAGCTAGGAGTTCATGAACAACACTGGGTGAATGTATTAACTGAGACATCGCAGTCATCTGTTTTGGGCATCATTCCACCTCTTAATTAGTGACTTGGATGAAAAATGAAGACTGCATGTACTAAACTCACAAAGCAAATAAAACACAGAAGGATCTACAAATGCAGTTCAAGCCTGGAATTCAAACTTACTGACAAATTTAGAGAAGATAGAAGCGCTGTGTTAAGAAGTAAATACATTTTTGCAAATGGAACCTGTAAACTGAAAAATATAGGCTGAAGAAAGAGAAGCTGGCTATCATTGCCTTAAGAAAGTATTGGAAATTTTAGACCATCACCAAACAAGCAGAGACCGGATATTTGTTGCGAAAATGGCAAATACCACATGGCAGAAAATTAACAGTATTGTCAGAAAGATGCAGAAAATTTCTTTCTTCTGCCTTAGATGAGGTACTTTGCCTACTGTAAAACAGTGGAAATTCCCTAGGGTTGTGAACCTACTGGAGATCATCTAGAGCAAAGCATAAGCTTTTCTACCAATACTTCAATCTGAGATATACCTTCTTACATGTCTGCTATGGAAAATACGCTAAAAGTAAAAATTAACTCTGTTTATGTCTTCGCTTTTCTAAGGACGCCTTATCATTATAATCATCTACTAGATTCACAGCCTGTACACATATTAAAAAGTATAGTTTCTTCTCCATCCTCACTGTAAAATGAGAGTTAGATGCTTTAACTACAATGATATTTAGATAAGGCATCAGAGAAACTTCTTAAGAGTAAGTATGATTAAGTAACAGAAACAAAACCCAGCACGGTCATGCAGTCTCCTCCATCTCTAGAGGTTTTAAGAGCTGACTATATGAGCATCTGTCATCAGGGACAACACAGCTGATTCTTCATTCGGATTGTCAAAATGACCTCTCAGAATCACTTGCAACTTTCTTCTGTACGATCGCTTTCAGACATTGTAGCTACAATGAGATGGCACTGCCACGGATTTTTGAAAAATATATATAAAAACGACAACAGATTCAGAAATCCCACCACATTCCAAGTCAGCAAATGATTTCAAACACTATCAGGTCTAACTAATAAGACCAAATTAAAGTACACACTGTAACTTACCACATAAATTGAAACTGAATTAAAATTTAATTGTACATTAACCCTGTGATCCTTTCCTATTATCCTGAATATAAAAACAAAACAGATTTAACTACAATAACATTTTCACTCATACTAAAAATGTTTAAGATAAAAAGAAATCAGAAGAAGAAACAGTAGGAAGCGTAAAGGAATAAAAAGAATTAGAAGTGCTGTTGATAGAAAAAATATGTATAGGATTTTGGCTTTAAAATACCTACACGTAAAAAAATAATAATAAATTATAGTAGATATAAATAATTAGGATGTATAAAAGCACCTTCCTCAGTGAGAAGCAAAACAACAGAAATTACACTCATTACCACAAAGCAAAACAGAATTTTATGCAAAGTTAACACAAACTTATTTTCCAATACAGAATATTAGCTTAATTAAAGACTAACATGGAAATTAATTTGCTTCAAACTAATGTCAAATTTAAGTTGTTATATTTACTTACGGTATGTACAGTTATTTGAACAATATTAATAACACTAATACAATGTTTTACTGTCTAGACTGGCAATAATGCGAAGCCCATAACTTGAACTTAAGGAGGTATAACTGCTTTGTGTGAGAATGTTACTGAAAGCTCACCCACACCATTACAAATGAGTCTTTGTTCCTCACATCTGTGTTGCAGAGAAGCAGTAAAGGCTGTGAGAATGATCCTTTCTTAATAAGGGAAGCAATGTCAGGACCACATTGCCACATGGTGCTGCCCATTCACACTTCCCAAACTGCTAGTTAAAAGACTCAAACCCAAAATGTCATACACTAAATTTTAGCCTTCAGAAGATGCTCCTGATAATATCTGTTCTAAGCGAATAGTCTATTTACAGTAAAATTAAAAGATTCCTCTTTAAAAAAAAATCAACACAAATTCATTTCTTACAATTATAATCATAATATATTAGTTATTTAAATCTTGTCAACAAATATTGAGTGTAATCAAATGCTGATTACACTTTTTAAACATTCAAACTTCCTGTACATTCAAAACAGACTTCTAAATAAGGATCAATAGAGTATTCTTAATGTGGCTCATTAAGAATAACATGGAAGAAACCTTCAATGTAAAATGAAAATTTTAAAAGCAAAATAATGTTTTCTTAATTAAAAACCACATCCTAAAACCCACAAAATAAAACAGTATTACACTGTATAATTGTTAAAAATTTAAAGTCTAGTAAGTGTTCTCAAAAAAACCCACATGAGCTCTGCTAGTAGTAAGAGTTACCTCATGAACTACATTCAGCAATTATGTCTATCTTTTGACAAATTATATGTGAACAACTTGAGTATCACTGGCAAACTAATGTGCCATCAGTACTGCTCTGCAGTTCTCTTTATAGACTCAGAGAGAGGAGCAAATAACTGCAAAGAGTAAAGAAACTAATTTAACAAAGATCTATAGGAAAGATGATACTCATAGCTGAAGCATATTGCTCAATATCTTCACACTAGTAACAATCTCCCTCGCACAAAAAAACACAGGACTTCATGCTTACAATTCACAAAACCAGTTCCACTTGCACGGATCAAAAGTATCTCCTCTAAGTGGATAAATGTAAGTGCAATGCAGTTTGACTATACTGAACCCAGAAAATTTATTCTGCAAACTGTACAACACATCCTTATTTATTATGTCTGATAGCATGACGTATTCAAGTAACATAAACTAAACTTCAGTTCAGATTATTCTGTTTGCTTTGAATTATCATTGTACTTACTTGGCAGCCTGGTAACCCCGTATCTCTACCATACAATGGAAATGGGCCTCTATCTGAGGTTTTTCCTGTAAAAGAAAGACATTTGAAATTAGGTTCTTTTTAAAGTCTGCTAGATATCTGCATCAGTTGTCCTTGTACTTGCAATTCAGGAAATCTGTTAGCATCATAGTAATTTTACCAAAATTAAGTTGCATTAATAAAAGTAGCTTCTGTACATCTGTGTTTAACACTCTCAAATAGCACTAAAGTAATAGATGACATACCCAATTCCATTTCTTACATGGCCAGTTGTTAAGAAAGAACTACTGCAATTTTTATTGTTATAAAACATTCCTGAATATATTCCTGATATACAAATATTCAGTACATTTAAATAAAAAAGGCAGAAAATCAGTGTAACTTCACTTCCATTATCAATGAGCAAAGGTAGAAACACTTTTAGACATTTTTCCTTTTTACAGGGAACTAACGTATAGCTGGTACCATCTTCGGTGATGCATATACTAAGCAGTAAAATAAAACCAACAAAACAATATAAAACATAAAACCTACAATTCAGAACAACAAGAAAACCCACACTAAACAAACCACGTTCAAACCATTCAGCTCTTTACACTCATCCCTTAAATCCTTAAAAATACCTTTATTTCATGTACATGCCAGTTGACTACAAAACCCAAACAACACAACTGGGCAAGATAGTAAAACAGAACCTTCTCTTCTGCCATATACGCAATATTTTCCTGTAGGTAGCACATACTGAATGTAGTGCCTTGTGCCGAGTGCCTGCCCTCTGATGTTGCTATCTGAGCATGTAAGACATTAGCAATGTATTTGTCAATTCCATGAAAACTACTTAGTGCTGTTTATGTCAGTTATGCCACTGAACTGGCATGTTTGTATATGAAAAGTCAGTGTGAAAGCTCTCTGGTAGGGCTCAGAAGTTCATCAACCACAACTTTTTTAATAACCTTGAATAAATCTCTGCTGAACAATGTCAGTCATCAAGCATGTGCATAACATAGAACATCAAGTGCATATGCTTGCCTTAATTATGACACAGTTAGAACGAAGAAACATCCCATAACAGCACACAGAGGCTTTTCCAAAGGTAAGCATTTTTAAATCACAACACCTATCTATCTGAAAATGATCACCAACTTACCCAGCAAGGTGTTCCCTTTTCTAAACAATACATGTCACCCAGATCTCCTAAGAAAAAGCAGACTTTCGTCCACATGCCCATTTCAGTGATGAATGGCTCCAGGCCACTGCAATTGCCTCTAGAACAGCACTTCCTTTGCTTTTTTTGATTTTCTCTCTTGCTACTGAAAATGCTTAAGTGTCCCTTTGTAAATAGGAAAACCTAAAGCATGCTTATTGTTCATTTAAAAAGTGCATCTTGTGTAAGCATAGAGGAAAAGGAAGTTCGACTCTCTTGGAACAACATCTCTGAAGATTATCATCTTGATAACTACAGGCAGTCTGGTCAACAATAGTTTGCTTGCAAAATGGCAGCTCTGCTGTAACAAAGGGAGGAAAAAAGCTAACATTTTTCTGCTGAAGCAATTTGCCTTTAACAACTATCGGGCACCAAGCAAATAAAATACCTACCATGCAAAATTATATGAAGTAGCATGAATCATGCTGTTCATATTAGACCAGACTCAGCATTTCTTCCAGAAAATGAGAATCTTATACCCCATGATAAACAACTTTGACTGAGGTATGCAGTATTCCGGGCAGGCTTTAAAACAAATATTTGTACAAGAGTCAATTACAGAGGCTAGAAAAATTATTATTTAAATTATTGTTTCTGTAACAAGGAAGAAATTGTTAAGATAAGAATGCATAAAATCATGTTATTTAAATATTATAACTTAAAAAGTTCAGCAGGTTCATACTAACGGAAAAAAAGCTGACTAGAATAGCCTAATCTATACTAATTTTAGTTCTAAGAAATTACTGAAAAAAGTCAAACCTGCCTGATGCTGCACTGCCTAAATACTTACCAGGAATTAGAGCTGAAGCACATTAACATTTAACCTGTGTTCAAAGGGCTAACCTTTTCAATAAAGGATTTGTAAAGTGACCTAAGATCAAGTACAAGATGGTGCCTTTCGTGAAGAGAGGCTCCCAACACGTCCCCAATGCAAGCACTGTGACTCTCAAATCTGCAGTACTGCCACAATGCTCAAAGTCTACATTTTTAAAGAACCATCACCATCAAGAGGCACACTGCACAGAAACACAATGCTAAGCCCACACTGGAGTCCTGTTCCTCATTCTCTCTTGTACTGGGAACCGCACCCTTCTGTCCATTTGCAGGACTGGAGCACTACGCTAACAGCAAGTTCTTAACTCTCGCATAGCAGAACGATGGGGGAGAGAAGTGCTGGGCACCACTACAGCACGTTCATGCATTGTTCATGAGAGAAGAGCAAAGATTCCACCAACAGCCCCTGGAGATCACTGATATTACATCAAAAAGGTTTCCCAGCATCATGCTGCCTGGTAGTATCACAGAATGGTTTCACTATGAACACAATGGAAAAATCAAAGACAATAGACTACAAACTGCCTGTTGTCATTTCAACAAACTGGCTGCTCCAGTGCAGGCACAATGCTATTTGCACTATTTAAAGCCTTGTAAGCAAACTGCCACAGGTAATGTTTACTTTTCAATAGAAGGAGAAAATACTCAGCAACTACTCCTTGTACTAAGTCAGTCAAATACTTGAAAGGTGGGTAGCGTCAAGTTTAATATGACAATTCCACATCAGTGTAACAAACAGGTAGGTCCCAGCCTATCAAATATCTTTCTTAATTATTCAGATTCTCTACAGATTGACGCAAGAGCATACAAATGTAAAGGCTACTGCAAAAACCAATCTCACTGGAGTACCAGTTTTTATGAGCACACAAACTCTAGAAATACAGTGACACTGATAGCCAAACCAGACCCTGAAATGTCTTGAAGGTCTACCCCACCAGATTTGCTGTCCCATCGTACACTCTCTCAAGAGGGTCCTGTCTCAGTGCGTGCTCACTACACAGATGGCAATAGGATCTTTTTTATTATAGCTGGAAATTCAGAAACACTAATGCTCAGCATTAAGGGGACGTGAGGGAATTCATTATGAGACCTGACATAAACTGGAAGGAGAGGGGCAAGCAAAAATGCAATTGCATCACAAAATTCTCATTTCATTTGCACAGGTTTGTGTAAACATGGCTGTAAGGCAGTGTGTAGACATACCAGATGGGAAGTTAAGGTAATGCCCAAACAAAATTTATGTCTTCTTCGGTTCCTATTTTATTTTCCACAAAATTTTCATTAAAAGTAAAGCTACTTTGGCTACCTTTCTCAACCCCAAAAATTCCCATCAGACGTGTGCAGAAGGGCTACTGTGCAGAGCTATTGTGAATCATCAGCTCCTTGATCACCTTTACCATCTACCTCTTAACTCACATGTTTCAAAACTTACGTGCTGCCATTTTAGAAGAAAATCTATGCCTTGCTTGCCAAGTAGCATCACCATAAAATTTTCTTCCGATTACATGTCAGTGGCTCTAGATCCCAGACCTGAACTAAAGCAACAAACAGTTGGTTATATACAAAAATCCTAAGTCTGCACAGTTCAACTCGCAAAGCATTTAAATCTTGCCATAACTTGGAATGAGTGGGTTTGGGTTTTGAGGTTGTTTTTTTTTTTAAAGTTCAGTTTCATGTGTTTTCAACAATGTCAATGACCTAATCACTACCTAAGAGGCCCAAAGCCCAAGGACAATAGAGTTAAAAGAAATCCAACCAAGAAAATAACACTAAATACTAACAAGTATTTCTTAACTTCATAAACTGAAAACCTTAACATATTCTGTACTAAACCAAACATTAATACGCATTTAGGAAATAATTCTTTTTCTCTTGCAATCACTTGTCTAAATGTGGTACACTCACAACTTAATACAGCTTCTGAATACTGCACAAGGAATTGTATTCTATAATAAATCTATCCGTATAACAGCTGTGCAGCCTAAACACTCTTAACACAGAATGAACTGAAAAGGGAAGATGCAAAGTGATAGTGATCTGAATCCAGCACTACAGTAACTCAGCCGAGGATTGCTCACTCCAGCGAGCACGCTATCAACGCCTGCCGGCAGCAAAGCAGCCTTTTCCCGCTGCTTCTAGATAATGCTTGGTTTACAAGAGGATGACAGAACATAACTGCAAAAAAATACTTCAATTCCCACAGAAAAAAAACCTTTTACAGACTAAAGATCTTTCTAAGCATTGCTAAGAATTTATTTGGTTGACAATATGGAAAGCACCACCATTTTTTACTCAAGCAATGTTTATCATGCTGTATGAATACCATAGCGATCACAGCTGGCAGCTGCTCTGTCAGACATGAAGTATGTCTGCCCACTTGTACAGAGAATCATCTTTCAGTGAATCCTGAAACATGTTTTTACAGTTCCTAATTGTCATTTCATCATCGATAGCTCTGTTAACCGGTCACAACACATATCCTACGTAACAGTCAGCTTATAACAAAACACTGTGGATACCCTTGAGCATTTTTTTAATTTATTGAACTGGTGTTGGTAGGTTTGCCTGGAAACCGGTTTTTGTACTGCTTTCTCCCCCCCACAGCCAGTGTGTCTTTGTTACCCACAGAATTAATATTCACATAACTTTTCATATGCAGATCCAATATAACAAGAAACAAACTGTGAAAGCAACACTGATAGGTGTGTATGGAAGATGCAAGAAAAACATTCAAAGTAAACATTTTTCTAAAACTCAATATTACTTTCCAGCTTACCAGAAAGTAGAAATAAAGTATATAAACTTCGCAGAAAAACAGCTTTGCTTTCCTTGAGTACAGGTCCATTTTTAAATTTTTTTAAACGTCATTTTTGTTAAAAACTCTTATTCAGCAATTCTGCAGTATGGTGGGAAAAATTACATTTGATTAAAACACAAACCCAGCCCTGCTCCTACGATTTGGTGTGCTGCCGTCCGACAGGCAAAACAGACTGACACAAGCAGCCATAAAAGTTTTACTACATACCTAGACACTTACCACAACACTGGAGGAATCACTTCTTCCTCTTCTACTCCTAAATAGGTTGACTCATTAGTAAAAGCGATCTCAGGTTTAGTATCAGTCTCATATCTACAATCTTATCTCTAATACTTTAAAAGTACCTAATACACACATGTAGATACTGTGAACACATGCAAGAATTACACATTTTTTCATACAGCATTTGTCATCAAAACTCATGGAAACAAAACAGATCTAAAGCAACACAATTTGAAGAAAGTGCTTTAAACAAATGACCTCCTGTTCTTTTCCCAACAATTTGTTTAAGCATTATTGGCTAATGAGTGCCAAGCATGCTGCTGGCCACACTGAGGATGTTTAACAAGGCAGTGCCAACAAGTGCAGCTGCTGGACTTGCAGCACACTCCTCCTCTACATCACAGGCCAAATTACTCACTGGGCTATGAACAATGCAGAAGCAACATGGGAAAATGCCAAGTGCAAGTGAGATTAGTGATAAACTACAGGATCCCTACAGAGTTCAGTGATTAGCAGGTCCCCAGTCGTAATCACTTCCCTAACCTCACCTTTATCTCATCACACGCTCCATCTTAGCTCACTCTTCTGACTGCAAGCAGCTTCCCAATCAATAACCCCTTAAGTCTTGCAAACTCATCCATGCTGCCTCACCTTTCAATAAAGTAGTCAAACCTACTTAA
Source organism: Tapera naevia (assembly GCA_033556795.1). NCBI lineage: Eukaryota > Metazoa > Chordata > Aves > Cuculiformes > Neomorphidae > Tapera > Tapera naevia. Next base: position 2,417,961 of record JAUMJJ010000353.1, read on the forward strand.
TACGTATTGTCTGCAAACTCTTAGCATAAATTTTTAACTTTAAGATTAAGAATTCATACATAACAAAACCACATTACTGGAAAATTTTGTAGTAAAGTAACAGAACAACAGAGAAACCACAAACATATTTAAGCAGGAATGCCATGCCCAAGAGATGCTCAGCAATGCAGTCTATACAGGTAAACATAAGAATGTTGCCCTTTCTTTTCTTGAAGAACGGATAAGGAAATGGTATGTGCAGACTGTGACTAGTGGAAAAAATTACATTATTTTAGATATTTTTTTGTTTCCATACAAGGACAACTTCTAAAATCAGTTTTCCCAGATAGGAAAAGGTTTAGCAAAGCTTTGATTTGATACCAAAGGTTTGTCCCCTACTCCTCTCTTTGGTCAAAATTTTGAAAGACCATGATCCTAGAGAACAACTCTAATAATCTGCAAGTAGTAAAAGATTATTATTTTGAATTAGATTAATGGGATTTAACTGTCTCAGGTCTGCTAGAAACCTCCTCAGATTCTACATGCCATAAATTCTCATTTGCAAGATAGAACTGCACTTCTGCTATCCAGTCCTATTACTTATTTGTCTTATTTGGAGCAAGAACTGGTTTTCATATCTAAATGATGCCAAATACAGAAATTCTGAAGTTGCGGGAATTACCTGGAATCAACTTCCCCTTATAACTGTTGCAATTTAGGAACAACGCTTTACACAGCAAATACTAAATTATTGCTCTTGTTGACATTTGGACAGGACCATCTGAAGAAAAAAAATGGTTTTCACTGTGGTTTCCAAAGACCAGAATAGTTCAGAAGTTTTTATACGTAAGAGTTGTGTGGGCATTTGCAGATGTCTTTCACTGTTAGAATTCTCCTGATTGAACTGACCAGGCAAATAAATGTACTCTGAGATTGCAAGACACACAGAAGTCACGGGATTTCTCACAACTTCTCTAACGCAATATTTTAAAAAGAAATAATGTCAGTGGGTTAGGTGGCATTAAAGAACCCTGCTTGCTGAAGACATACCTTTGACACTTTTATCCTATTGATTTGTACATACTTCTAAGAAAAGATGGAATATTTTGTCAGTTTGGAGAGCATTGCATAGATTTTGTGCTATAAAAACAATTTATTAATACACTTACATACATCAAATACACAGGAGACAAGGGTGGACTAAATTCCACATTATATTCAGATTGACCCTATGTACTTGTCATTTATATGCTCATTCCAAACTGAGAATATTTCTATTCCTCCAGTGGCTGATCTGTGAAGGCTTCTTTCTCAATACTATTCCTGTCCCTCCACTTACCAGGCTTATACTGTGCTAAACAACAAATCAAAACTTTGCAAGGCTAAGAGGTACTGAAATATCTGGCAGGAAGATGCACATAAGCAACTGAAGTCAATGGGGAAAAAGGAAGTACAGACCTCTTAAATGAAGAAAGAACTTGATTCTCCTCCTCCTCCTGCAAGCATATATGAGCAAGTATTTGCTAACCAAATAATTCTTGAATAGCTGAATATTGTATTTTGTTTCAAATCTCCACGACTGTAGCTACTCTAGGCTAACCTTACGATCAATAATGTTACTGCTCTATTAACCTGTTAATGTGTGCTATGGATAGACAAAATACCCAGTGGGAGAAACACACAAAATTACTACATTAACAATATACTAAAAATGAGGGAAATCGGGGGTGTACGATAATAACAAAACTGAGCACACATACAAATTATACATTACTCACTTGTGACAAGAAGGCATTTCATCACATGCACATACCCACCTCATCTAATGCACCTCATGTATTTCTGGAGTATCCAAGTGTCTTCACTTTGTCTTTTAAAATATTTTTCTCCCCTTGCCATCCTCCTGATCTCATCCCCAAGGAATTTAAAGTTTTCAAGCAACTAATGAAGTTGCTACTTCACAGCTACACTGAAAAGCATCCCTTGCTCTCCTGGTGTGGAATTTGTCCCAGATCTAAGGACAAAAATTACTCTGCTTGTACGAGTGACTTTGAACATCAAGTACATTCTTAAGTCTAAAGTCAAGAGGATTTCATAATTGGAAATGAATAGAGAATCCACGCTTTACAACAAAATGCTACACCTGTTTCTGATTAAAAAATTATTTTGGGTGACACTACTTACCTACAAACTGCTAAATTACTTTTTATATATACACCTATATAATTACATAAAAAAATTTTACAAGTTACTTCTGAAGGTATCTACAGCTCCTCTCACCATCCAAGACTTATTAAGTCTCATTAAACTTGACAAGCTGGTTTCATCAACAAGTAAAGATTCCCCCCTCCATTCTCTACATAAAAACAGGTACAAGCATTTGCAAACACCTTCCATATGGCAGCTGGCAAACGCATACAATAGTACTCTTATATAAAGGGTTTGACAGTTCTTATTGGAACAACTTGCATAACTTATTCAAGCTTCACCCTTTACAGGCAACACAGTCATTCCAACCGCACAGAAACAGATCTCTGTAAATCAGGTATACCCAAACTGAGGTCTCCAGACTGACAGTACCTGCTAGACTGAAAAAAAACTAAACTAAACAAAACAAATGAACAAAAAAAAAACCCCAAAAACATGACAAAAGCCCCATCAAAACAAAACAAAGGAAATCAAACCCCAAACACCCATTAGATACTAAAACACAACTTCAGAAGAAAACAAACCAACATGTTAACTGTTTTCCCAGAATTACTGCTTCAAGAGAGCAATTTTTGCAGGCACCAGAGGAACCAAATTATCTGTTAAAACAGGAGGGGAAATCCTCACAAGGCAGTGCCTGAACAGAGTTATCTCCTGTTCGGGGGCCGAAACCCCTAACTATTCACATGCAGTATACGCAACACACGGAGCCAAAAGACGGTTAAACAAAACCCCCATAAAGAATTGTCAGACAGTCTAAATTAATATAAAGCACTTATAATGCCAAGAGCTTAAAAGCAGTACTCTTATTGCAGTATAAACCCAATATTACAGTGTGGGACTTGTGACTGTCCAGAAATAGAAAGCAATCATACCAAGCCCCAAAATACTGTAGATAAATGCATAAGAGAACATCACTGTGTTGCAGAAAGCTAAATTGGTACAGGGGTGACACAGAGAAAGAATTTTTAACTATTTACTAAAAAAATGAAGGAAAAAGAACGTCCTTAAAGGATCCCCTAATCTGCAGACACCTCATGTCTACATACATTTACGAAAACATTGCTACCTCACTGCCAAGACACCTGAAAGATGAATATTGTTTTTTAAGCAATTTTCAAAAATATCCCTCAAAACAAAACAACCACCACTAAAAAAAAAGTTGCAAAGGAAAACATGTGTTCGCTGTTTATTTTGGGAGGTGAGACACGTGGCATTCTTGATAGAAAAGAAAAAAGTCTTAAGAGATCCTAACAGTCGTGGGAACATGACTGAAGGAACATTAACAATAATATCGCAAGCTGAGACACAGCCAAGGTGAAAGTTAAGTCTCATCTAAAAACACCAAGGAACACTGTGTGCTGTTCAATGAACTAAAGAATAAGTCTCCCTATATCAATAAATGCCACCTCTCTGCTTGGCTTCCCATGCTTTCCAGAAGTGCTGCTTTGAATGACCTAAAGCCAATAAGGAAAATGTTTTTTTTTTCAGCATGTTAAGAACCGGAATATTCATGGCAATATTGGTAATTATTTTATAGAAATAATAACATGAATAAAAATGATTAAATATTTTCTATTTCAACAGCAAGGAAGATGTAAAAGCAATTGCTAACTTTCTGCATTTTTGTATTAGCAGGTCTACAAAAAAACCTGACTGCAAAAGGATTAAAAAAAAATTTTGTAATATCTATATAAACCAAGAAGTTTTCTCAAATATTAACACTAGTTTTTACTTAGTCTTAAAATACTCAGGATGTGCAAGACCTCGGGAAGAAAGCTCATTTTGTACAATATTTTAAGCAAGTAATTAGGATTACCCAAATAATTTATTCCTCTAATAGCAAATCATAAATAATGAAATCACCAAAATGGAATTTTATTAATAAAGGATTAGATAGGTTAATGGCAATGGCAGTCAACCTTAATTTGCGGAAAGGTGTCTTTTTCACACTGTAGGCTGGCAGAGTACACTAGGTAAGTGCCTTTAAGGTACGTGCCTTGATAGAATAAAGTGTGTGGGGAAAAAAAACCTGGATTACTTAAAATAATAAATAATCTATTTATTTCTTAAAAATAATAATGCACTAGGGGGATAAAAGCAAGGGACCAGACAAGGTTTTAAAATGCAACTGTAAACAGAGGATCATCACTGAATATTTTCCAGTTACATCAACACAACTCAGACCTTGCCTCTAGATTTAGTCTTTCTTTGTGACTGTTTTTCTGGTGTGGGTTTTTTTTGGCTTTTTTTTTTTTTAAATCATCAATTTGACAATGTAAATGTGTTACTGGAAACCCAGAGCTTGTTGGCAGATTGAAACAACTCAAGACAGGTCACTGATCTGGAGCGCTCCAAACTGCATGTAAGGAAGCAAGCTGCCTTTTTATTCAGCCAAGTGAAAAAAGATGCCTGCGGGATTGAGACAAGGCCCACCAGCCTCCTGTTCTTCAACAGATTTATCCCGGGGAGGAGGGTGGTGGTTGTGGAAACTTTCGGTGCTCCACCATTCCCCTAACTTTTCCAGGGGCAGCCTCACAGCTCTGCACACATCGGCCTTCACAAGTCCCGCAGGGCATCTCCCCAGGTACTACACAGGAAAGCCCATATGTCTGCCTTGGGTTAGAAACGTGGGGGTCAGTACCTGAAGTGTTGCAAAGTGAAAGACTTACTTATAAGCCTAAATGGCATTAAGAGTGTAAGTAAAAACCATGTGGGTTTTGTATCTTTTTATCTATTTTACTTGCTTGTACTTCAATTCCCTTCACTACTGAGTGGGAACTGTGGAGTTTGCATATTATTATAGAATCCTTTTATACATAAACAAGGATTAATTTCAAATACTTCCCCATTTCATATCTAGCCCTTATCTCTGTTGTAAGCTCTCAACAACACATGACTCCTTGATATTAAACGGACATAAACACTTATAAAAAAAGATTTTCTTGATCCTGCTCTCTCTTGAGTTACTCATCCAAGTCTCTGCATCACAAGCACCTATTTTACTTCTCATGCAGTTGCTTTTAAACCTATATTTATGTTTAAATCCATCTCTCTGCATCTATAGTTTTGTCATTACCAACTATACAGGGTATACGGAACCTGTCCTGCTGAATGTCTTAATAAGTAGCCTGGAGGAGAAGACAGAGCACATGGTAAAAAAGTGCAGAAGATACTAATCTGGGAAATGCAGTTAGTGCAATTGAAGGCAGGACCACCATTCAGAGGGATGTAGACAACCTAGATAATTGGGCCAACAGGAGCGTCACTAAATGCCACCATAACAAACATAACATCCTGCACTTGGGACAAACTAACTTTTTGCAACTGTGCAGTGTAGGGACCAAATCTGTTAAGAAGGACCAGTGCTCTTGAAAGGCAACCAGCACTTGAGACACCAGGTGGAAGGGAGTGATGCTCAACCTCTACTCAGCACTTGTTACATCATATCTATAATAACGCAACCCATCTTTCCCCCCTAAAAAAAAAACCACAAACCCAAAGCCAAACAAATGAACCAACTCAGCATCCTCAACAAAAAAAACTCCCACCAAACCAACCAACCGACACGAAGCTAGAGAGCAGTAAGTTCAACAAGAAGATTCCCATCAGTTTCATTCGACATTGAAGGAAGCCTGACAGTGATGCATTCCTTTTTGAAATTGGTACCACATCCATTCCAGAACTCTGGATTCTGAAATCCTGCAACTGGCAGTTTTCCCTCCAACTTCCTATCACTTAGGTCAAATCACTTCTGCTCCCTCCAATTTCTCATCTCAGTTTCCTCCCCCCCCCCTCCCCCGACAGTGGGGCAATGCCTTGATACATGTATTTCTTTATTGGTTTCTCTTTACCTTGTACTCTTAGATCTCACACTTATTTTCTCCTCCCAACATCAAATTTTAAGCAAAACAAAGTTAAGCTTTCTAATTCAACTGAATTAACTATCTTAATTAATTACTCTTTGCATACTGGCTCTGCAAAAATGCTCATGCATTTCAAACACCCTACACACTATTTATTCCGTACCACTTTCCTTCTCTGCCCGAGAGCACTCTCTTGGATACCTGGTCTCTGCAGGGAGTGTTATGATTTTTGTTAAGCTGTATGAAACTGTAAATGACATTGAATGATGACCAAAACTATTCTGCTTCAAGCAATAAGGAAAGGTAATAAAAAGGATTAGGACTGCTATTGAAATAGCTGGGCCTCTCCATTTTTAGATTAAAAATTGCAAAGTACAGTAAAACATTGAATCATTATAAGAGTTCCATGCTACAGTTGTATCTTAAAACTCTCACTACTTCAACATTCATCTAATTCACTTGTATATTCCAACAGAAAATCAAAATAGTAGCACTGAGGTAATTTAAATTGTTGCACTTTTACGTTCAGGGTTATATTCACGAAGTCTATTTTAGGAAGTGGTTTGGAAGCAACTGATGTTTTATGCAGTGAACTGCTATTTTCCCAGATGAATAGAATATCCATTCTTTGGCTCACAGTTTCCATGACACTAAAAACAAAACATTCATCGGCACCAACTCAGTGTTTGATGGTAAATGCAGCTGCAGCTCACAACAGCTCACAGTGTACCTCAGCCTGCCTCAGCAGAACAGAGGCACTGTATTTCCCCAACGCAATTGCATTGTTTTACAGACAAGCCCTTTCTTGCCAACCTCGAACATTTAAACCCTGCTGGTGTTCTGTCTTGAAATGAAAAGTTATTCAACTGGGCAAGGAATTATACTAATGCAAAGTCTTCCAAATTACTGAATAAAATACACAGCCACAAACAAGGCTTTGGTAACAGTAACACTTGCCTCCACAGTTGTGAAGAAATCTTGGGCCAAAAAGTTTCAAACTTGGCTCCCTGTTACAACTCCAACTCACTTGCTTCAAGTGAGTTGTTGAAGAAAAATGTTACGGGGCCCTTTTAAAAACTGCTATATTGAGAAAGTCACATAGTAATTCAGAGACATGGGACAGCACACAGCTTTCAGTGCCGCATCCCTCACCAAAAGAAACATTGAAGCACACACTTCAGGCTGAAAGGTATCACAAGAGACAGTCTTTTGCTTTAGGGGAACATGCAAGACACCTGTTAGCTAATAATTTAACCCTGCCCCATATTAGCTGGCTTTTCACCTATCTGAGGTTCATTGTAAGTACATGGTCACTCACCTCCACATTGGTTTGCATAACACCATTACACACACAACCTGACTTTGTAACATCGGTCTGATTCTAAAAGCCATATTGAAAACAGAACCTAAACAATACTCTGGATATATCAGAAGTGGTTTTAGGCACCAAGTCAGTAAATCAACTGCATATATGTACTTTCAAGTATGTGAATGAGGTAAATTCATTTAATCTAAACTACATGCTTAGGAGAATATTGGTGGACTGTAGATTGATTACAGAGCAATCTGACAAAGAACATATCATCTCAGTTAATCTACTCTTAACACAATTTTAAAGAAATTCAGTCAAGATTTCAGAAAATACTAAAATATAACAACCAATTCGCAACTTAAGGGATATCCTATTTTAAGGTAGAAACTAATTTCTTGAAATTATACAGACTGGAATCCATTTCTGGTTTTGCCATAAAATACAGTAATAACACACCCTTTCCAAGCAAAGAAACAAAGTCCTGGTTCACAGCATACATGTTTACGGACAAGAAAGGAGACAAACATCCACATTTAACTACCGAAATATTATGAAAGGAACTTCACAAGAAGAGTCTGAAATGGAGAGGATCTGGTGGTATATCTTGAGAGCTCTCAGGGTGCTCCTCTTGCTGTCTATCTGCTGCAGCCCCTCCCGCTCTGCTGTGAGGAAGTACTGCACTGCTCCCCACTGCCCAGCTGCTGCTGGTGTGAGAGCTCCCCCTCCTGTTTTCATATGCTCTGATCACACTGAGGATCGAGCTACCCACATATCCAGCAATCAAACCTATTTATGGCATTGTAAGAAATATCTACATCATAAAAATGATCAGAATGGAACTAGAACCTAAGGGCATTTCCTTATACCAAAATGGAACAAAAGTCTCCTTACAACCAAGTTCCTTTAAAATAAAGGTCAACAACAACAAGAATGAGTCCAAAAAGACTGCAGCAATATTTATTAATCACTAGCAGAACAGAAGTAAAAAAAAAAAAAAATCATTCCATCATTCCTCTTTACACCCAAACCTCTGACTTCAGCTTGAGATTCAGCAGGCCCTTCAGGATCAAAGAGTGTTACAGCGGCTTACTGTCAGAGGCCAGTGGAATTTGCTTTCAGGCATTACTCTTAATAAATTTCTATTGATGGCCTTTCTACTGACAACCTACTGGACTTTTATAACATCCTTACACTAAGCTAGCAACAAGACTGCATCACCAGTGCGCTCCTCACAGGCCAATACAGATTACAAGATCAGAAAAAAGTGAAGCCTGCTTTTATTCTGCTCCGGATAAAACTGCAAGAAACACACACAAAGCAGCTTTCTTATTGCCAACACAGCACTTACAAATTCACTGAAAGCTATTAACTGGAGAGAAATCTATGCTGCAGGTAGTCATTACTGTAACCTAGTAAGGACATTCATGTTATCTTAAAAATACAGTCCTGCAAAAGTTCCTTGGTGGGTCAGTAAATGCTGACACAGGACTCAAATTCTATCTTCAAAATTTCAGTTTTATTAAGTGTTTCCTGAGGTATCTACTCTTCTTTCCTTCCGAAGCCAAAAAGGAGACAAGAAGTCCAGAAGTTGTTAGAAACAGTCGACTCCCCTTACAGTTCCTGGAAAGAATTTTCTTATCCTACAGTTTTAAATTCTTCAAGTTTATTGCAACACTGGTACGCATTTCCTTATCCTAGAATTTCACAAACAGTGAACCATAAGTTAGAGAGATCCACCAGCTGACTGGCATACTAGATATGATGTTGTTCTTCCTTTCTTTCCAATACAGAGCAAGTTCTATTAAAAATGTTAAAGATATATCATGTGTTTTCCTGAGCTTGTATTTTTGCAACTGCAGCGGCAGAAGCAAATAAGGGACTTCATAGTAAGAATACAAGCAACAGTGTCCGTAAGTTCATAGTAAATTCCCACCTGGCTGTGATTATCGTATATACAGCCTGGTATGCAGGGGGAAGATGAATGAATCTAGAGAAGCTTTTTAAAGTATAATTTGCAGCATGAAAACCTGAATGAAACCCCATAGCTTAAGCTAACACAGATTCCTCACAGGACAACAGTTAGATACGCTTTTTATTCCTGCCTTCTCAAAAGCAGGTTCTTTGCAGCTGTTTACTTTCTGAAACTTTGGATAATGGCTAAATTGGGATGTCAACCTAAAAAGTCAGCAATCGGGGAGAGAGACTGGACAGACAAACAGTATCTATTATAATCACAACCAGTATCACTCTTTCCCAACCATGAACTATGTCTTCTCCATCTGCTCAGGTATTTACCTCAAAAGCTAAACACAAAAACTAATAAATTCATATCCATGTGACAGTAGTTCAAAGAAAAATAATATAGCAGCTATTTTGGATAAGGCAGGTCAAGATTTCCAGAGTCTTAAAAAACTGAGATATCTGAAAGATGTCTGCTTTTCAGACAGTAAAGCATCCAATCTTATTTGGAGTATAACTCAATCACAAGTGCACAGGAATGCTGAAGCCATCTCATGTAGCTCTACTTGAAATCCTAAATATGGCTTTACGGTCCTGATCCTTCAAGCAGCTACACACGTGCTTAACAGGATTATGCGCGCTTAAAGTCTCTTAAATGTAGAAGTATTTGTAAAATTAGGACTTACCTTAGGCACGTAGATCATTTAGTTGGAAGCCTTAAACTGACTTTTGTTACACTCTAAGACATTTGCACCCTTCCCATTGTATCAGGCAATCAGTGAAGTAAACTATTTCCGCAATATTTTACTTCCTTATATTACAAAAAAACTCACAGGGATTATTTGTTTTCCTCTAAAAAACACGGTGCCATCACAGCATTGCCAAAGCATCAGAATGCTAATTAAGTGGTCCCTTTGCTTATGATAGGAAAGGTTATAAAAATTAAGTAAAAATCAGAGATTTAATTTTAAAATAGCTTTTTTTCACACTATCCCAGAACATTACGTATTTCTAGAACTGGAGCTATACTGAAATGCTTTGATAAGTGAAACCATTTGATATTTGGAAAATATTACATGTGTGCATGTATGTAACAACAGTTTATCTATGCTTCAGTGTACCCAAAACACTTCAGCAACATAGAGTTTCACAGAGTTTTCCCTGAATAAGACCCATTCTTTGTTTACTACTTTTTAATTCTTTTTTTAAAAGTCTTTTTTTTTTTTCCCAATTACAGGCAGGAAATAAAAAGAAATGCAACTCTTTTATGTAAAGTAAATCCATCTGGATGTTTGGTGCATCCTATATTATAAACTTGTGATCCCCAACCAGAATGAGTTATAGTGAAGCTGCAGGCAAAATTGTCTCCATATACCACAATCCATTATCCCTGTCAAGTTAATGTTCCATGTTGAGCCATATGGCGTGGGTACACACTCAACAAAGGAAATTCCTTAAACTTGTTATAATCAGCACTTACAGTCATCCAAAAAAACTGACATAAACAGCTTTATTGTGTTTTGTGCATTTCAGTTGATATCCATGACAAAAAAGAGGAAGCTTCGAGAAAAAAAAGGGGGGGAGTAAAGTTGCAATAATAAAAAGGGAGGGGAGAACAGAGAGAGAGAGACTGTATATTTCATAATTACACAACATTTTCCTTAGCAAGTGATTTTCAATTATAATAAAGCTCAAGCCTCCTGACACTGATACACTGTGCCAGATTAACAAGAAACAAAAAAAGAACCCAAAAAGCCCTACATCAATACCTCATTTTCAATGCAAATAAGAAATCCTATAGTTTCAAAGAGCCTGACTCATGTAAAAGATTCTCAATTAAAAAAACCCTAAGAATAATTTTTCGTTTTCCTGACTTGAGAGAAGGTTTGCCTTCAGTTGTCGTATAATTACCAAGAATTTAACAGCCCTTCATTAACAATACGGTAATTTAAGTAAAATATCTTTCTATGCATTAAGTGTAGGTCACAGATGAATTACGGATTCCCAGAAGCCTCTGGTACCTGGCACAACCCATCACATCAAGCCTAAGTCAAGGTACAAGTAGAGCAGAACTTCATTCCAGCCCCCGCAGTGACAACAATAAAACGCTGAGAAAACACACTATCAAATACTGAACTCAGCATCAATTTCTGTTAATTACAGCCTTGTCAGCAACGTGATTATTCAAACAGCTCATGCAAATGTTAATGAGTCCTTATTTGCATATTTATTTTTTCCTTTGTTGAAATGTCATTGATTATTACATTCTACAATGATGAATGCTGCTGATGATGTGCTCTGATATGTAATTAGTCATTAAGTGGAATGAATAGATCAATTATGAAAAAGGAGTGAGATTAAGAAATATCAAACAAGACCGCCCAATGTAACTATAGAATTTTTTTAAAGGAACTAAAATAATTTCTTGGCATTTAAAGTGCAACATCAGTAGTTTTCAATAAATAAACTACTACTTTTCTGAGGTTAAATAAGATCTTCCACATGCACTGCTACTGGGTAATCTAATTATAATAGCAGGGTGCTTCTGTAAAAACAGGAAGAAATGTGCAGTAACGCGTAGGTTTGGGGGTCTGATTGTCACAGCCCGTCAATCCCTCAGTTTTTTTAAGAAAATTGTAGATGTCCCAAAGTTGCTCCTGAGCACAGGCTCTCTGATCTTTTAGCAGGAATAAAAACAGCGCTGGCTGCACTCGCAGCAGCCCCACTTTGTTCTCGAGGCAAAGACTCGCGCCGCCTTTTGCAACTGCCTGCTCTAACCACGCAGCCTGCGCTCGCTATTTGCAGATGAAGGGGAAACAGGAGAGAAGAGGAAGGAAGGAAAAAAAAAAAACACCCAACAAAAAAAAAACCACATTACTGCAGACCAGATGGGAACATTCCACATGACCAAACCAATCAATCACCTCGGTGGGGCGCAGGTGCAACACAGCCGTGTAGCAACACACCATTTCACAGTCTATCGGGCACAAACACATGGTCACCAATCAATGGCACCCCCAGGACCTGGGGGGAGGCTCTCTCGAGCCTTACTGGTCCATGCCTGATGACTTCATAATCACACATCATTTCATTCACTGGAGGATACAAACCAGCATTCTAATAACCTTCCCCCGAAACCGGTCATGTTGTGCATATTAATAGAGTGCCGGGTAGAGCTGAACCACTGGCTCCACGCTGCAATCTGAGCGGAGCCTGCAAGAAGGAAACAATCTGAAGCTAAGAACTTCTGCCTGAGGAAGGACAGTCAGCTCAGACCCAAACCAACAGCAAGATCATTCCTTTTGCCAAATTAAATCGTGCACGACGCTAGCACCTTTCACAAAGCAAGCCTTGAACAAAAGCAAGCAAGCAGAGATAAAAGACAAAGTGGGATGAAAATCAACGGAAGAATGTGCTTCTCTATTTGGTGATACATTAGATAAAATTCTGAAAAAAACAGGATCACCAGTGATGAAAAAAACAAAGTTAAAATTATTTTTAAAACCCTAGAGGCTTGCCAATGTTCTCAGTGAAAAATTGTTTTGTTTCTTTTAAAGCAAGTATCACAGACAAGTTTTAAAAAGCAGATAAAAAATATGCAATGTGATGTGATCATGCCACCTAAAGACTTGAAACAGAGCACTGGCTGCTTCTGACTACAGTTTGCAAAAAAGGGCAAATGTAAATTTAAATTTGCGCTACTGAATACTTAGGACTGTAATAACCATTACAGACATAAGGATATGGAGATATTTTGATCAGAACTTAACACACTACACTGTTAAAAAGATCCTCAGGAAACAAATGTGACAGGGAGTGCATCTTCTCTCGAAATTACATTGTGCATTAGGGCTATAAGTCAAATGACTTGCAACTGAAAATAAAAGATTAAAACTACTAATGTGCACTTTTTACATTCAGAATGCTCTAAATGCACAGGCAGGAAGGACTCCACCATTTGGTATCAAAGCAGAAGGCTTAGTTTTATTTTTTAAATTGATAATATGAAGAGCAGACATCTTTGAATTACACAATTAAATCAGGCAAGTTGAGCATCTACTGAACTACCCAAACTTTGCTTTTGGGCATATATTACTGAGAACTACTTGGAGAAAAGAGTACAGTAGGCAGCATAATAGTTAGGTTGCACTCTGTAGCACTACATGTTGTTTTAGGTCAGTGGCAATTCCTCCTTTCCCATCTGGGAGGCTACACAACAGTCTACAGCAGACTTTAATTCATTAACACAAGGAGAGAAAAAAATCATACCAGAAGCAGAAAGCATTTTTGTTTTATAGCTGCCATTAAAATTATTTGGTGACTTGTATTGCTGCAGGCCCTTTTACCTTTTTCCTTGGTTTCCTCCCCCATCTCAAAGATCTCAGAAATATGCACGAAAGCATTTACATTTTGTTCTCAGTCTTGGTATGATTCACATTTTAACAGGGCCAAATCTGAGTCCTGTAATCCAAAATCTCCACGCAATAAAAAGGTGGCAGACTTAGTGTTGTTAGACAGAGGAGCACAGAAGGAAGGGGTAAAGAACAAACGTGAGTCATAGCAAAGGAACATTCACATCCTTTTGCAGAATTGTTGACCACAGCAGACGAGAAAGTGTTCTCCCTCAGCAGAATACAAAAATCATTAATCAATAAATCATTAAATTAAGGGCCTGACGACCAGTTCTATTCTAGGCACTTAGAGAATGCTAATTAGTGTAGTATCTGGGGAATCTGCAGTGTTAAAATCAGAATATCTTCTTTAATAAGATCAGGTTTTTAGATTATATTCAGCTGCTTTTATCTTGAAAGCTCTTGAAATGAAATAAAAAATGTCATCTAATGAATTAAGTACTAATATTACTCACACTTTACATGCAACACAGGGAAAAGCTGATGGCTATGTTACAGACTTGACATCTCTTAAGAGGCAAAAAAATAACAGCTGGCGACATTCACAATGGAAAGGGCTAGGAGGAGTCTGACAGAGAATCTCACACAAAGTCAAAGAGCCTCAGCAAAGCTTTCCCTTACCTGGAAACACTAAACAAAAGGGAGAAAAGGGACAGTTTGCACAAGTGTCTAGGCCAGTCTGAGCACCTCACCTGCCTTCCCTGTGCTCAACTGTGACCTATGTGAAGCCAAGGACACACATCCCTCTGTTAGGAGGCACACTCTGTGCATGAAACATCTTCTGGTTCGCAGACAAAACTGAGGCTCTCTTCTCACTACAGTGGGAAGGGGGGGGGGGGGGGTGCTTTCTTGTGATATAATTATACCTAAAAAACTAAGACATAGGAAGTGAGGGTTCAGCTTAACACATGGAAGCTAGAGCACAAAAGGAAGACTTATAAAAGAAACTTCAAAAGAAAGGGTATTCCAAGATGGCAAAAAGGTGGTAGTGCTTGTAAGCAAGGGGATTTCTACAAAGACAGCATGAAATGCACCAGAGATAAATTTTAGTGAACTTCTGAAAACAGTTTTTAAGAAGCGCATGGCACCAGGTATCAGGGAGCCAATTGTTATCTAAGTTATATAGGCTATAAGGACATCAAAAGAACAGTAACAGATTTCAATCAGCTTGTTCAAACCAAAAATGGAGTCGTAATAACAGCAACTCAAATTTTAATCCATGAACAACACATAACCTGAGACAATCCTACAGCAAAGTACTCAAGTCTTTTTACTAAGATTCTTACCCCTAAAATATACAGATGCAAACTCATCAACAAAATATTATTTATAATTCATACATATATAGTGCATAAGTTAGTAAAATTTATTTTGTAAGAAGTAGCTTTGATTTATTCATTCACTAAACATTAGGCAAGCACTACTGTTCAGAAAGAAGGAGCTAGAAACTAACAAACAAAACAGTTAAAAAAAATAATTTGTCAGTGCAACAGTAACTAGTTCCAAGGTTAACCTGAAATGGATTTCTGCAAGTAGTACTCACAGTATGACAAATATCGCAAAATTACTATTTACAATAAACAGAGGTAAGATTGTGCCAGACCTTATGGTAATTGATAGCTAAGACAGAAAGGGTTTTGTGATTCCTTGAATAAAAATGGTTAAATGAGATGCAGTCAATGCAAAAGTTCTGCTCAATATTAAGAACAACTTTGTTGAATGAATTTTGTAATGAAAACTGCAAACTGAAAACATGGCTAAAATTAGTTCTCTGCTTCCCTAAGTAAATGCAATTCTTTTAAGCATTCACATCCAAAAAAAACCCTGTAACAC
This sequence comes from Tapera naevia, assembly GCA_033556795.1. Classification (NCBI taxonomy): domain Eukaryota; kingdom Metazoa; phylum Chordata; class Aves; order Cuculiformes; family Neomorphidae; genus Tapera; species Tapera naevia. Next base: position 2,433,530 of record JAUMJJ010000353.1, read on the forward strand.
TGCTAAGAGTGTTCTTTACTGCAGAAACACATAAACCTAGGTAAACCGAATGATTTAAAGTTTAGCTAGAAGCTCTGCTTAACTAGCCCCTTTTATCTAATCATCTGTACTGACATTACTCAGCTTTATCCAGGGTCAACAGAAACTATTCAGGTTACTTTTTCCCCAACTGAATTCCTTATGATCAGCTGTTAGCATCAAGCAGTCTGATTTCCATTCAGCCTTCACAGCTGGACTCATTTTTAAAAAGGAATATTAAACCTTGGGCAGGCATAATTGGCTTTGACTTCAAAATAAGCTATTTTATGACTAATCATGCTATACTTTCAGGTATTACATAAAATTTTCATTCCAATACATTTTTTTTCCATGTGACACAGTCTGCATACATTCAACAATTTCCAGTATGTGGCAAAGCTGCAAATGTAAAAAAGCTAACAACTTCAAAATTCTTAATGAGAAATTAAAAAAAGAAAAAAAAAAACCAGGAAAAAGACCAAGAATATACTTCTAGCAGTAAAAATGTTATTGCAAAGAGTTGGAATTACATTGAAGCTGAGACTTTATTATTATTTGTTTGTACAGTAGCTACTGAGTTGCTTTTTAAGGAGTTGACATCTTTTACGTTCTACACAAAAAAGATTTCTACGTTACAAAATAAAGAATGCCTAAGCTACTTACAGCTATTTTATATTTAAAAGCAGTTCTTGATTATGAAAATATTTTCTGCAAAATAGACAGTTATTCTGAAAAACAGAAAAAAAGAAAATCAATATCCTCAGGGGAAAAAAGGGAAGTCTGTGGAAAGCGTTTTATTTAGATTTGTCTTCCAAAACAGAAAATAGATGAGCAGCTTGCCCAACAATGCTTACCTAAGAAAATATTTGAAAAGGGTCAGCAGGACAGAAAGGAGAAAGGCAGCAGAAGTTAGAAAACGTGCTTCAGTGTACAATTGCAAAAGATGAAATATGGGCATCTAGTAATTTGCAGTTAGATTTTCACCCCCTTTTTAAATCATTGAAAAAGTCTGCTCCTGAAGAATAGGTGGATTATCTCAGGGGGAGGGAGTAGGGAAGGCAAATGGCCACCTTCTCCTCCTCACAACAGACCTTGAAAGGGTTACAAAGGCAGTTAAGGACTCCACTGATTACACGGGAAGGGGAGAACACAGGAATACATGTTGTCAAAAAGACAGTAAAAGGCAAAAAGGCAGGAAGGAAAGAATATAAATAATTAAGAAAAAGAAATGTCCATATAAAATCCACTTGCTGCAGTTTCCTGTCTTACTGCTGACATACTACTATAAATTTGCAAAAATTGGAAAGATGCATCTGGCCAAAACAAAATGGTCAATGCCTGTCATTTTAGACTATTGAATTTGAAAACTGAACAATCAGACATGAGTTCAACTGCTACAAATTTTGAACTGTTTAAAAAGCATGAATTGAATTAAAACCTGAAAACACAAAGATGTCTTTTTAAAATATTCGTCATAGGGAGGTCCCCCAGGCTTCCCATAGCAAATATATGGACCCCTGAAAGGAGAGACAGTTGACCAAATATCTATCCAGTACCTTGAAACTTCAGGTTTTATTACCAGCAGCTACTAATACTGTCTTACAGGCCAATATAATCAAAGAATGTATCCAAAGAGACACAATCAGGAAGGCTTTGAAATTCATTATATACATTGGTTTATCAGCAATAAATAAAAAAAAAGGAAAAAAAAGAACAGGAAAAAAAGAACAGGAAAACACATTTTGGACAGTACCAGGTGGTTACAATCACTGAACATAACACTTGCAATAAATGAAATTTAAAAAAGTCAAACAAAATAAGCTTAAGTGGTATTGTCTTTTTTTAAAGACAAACATTCTTTTTGTGCCTTATTTCTGATTTTGTTCAGCATACGTACATATATGTGACTCCTTCTGTTATTTACAAGCACAAATTAAATCTAAAAAAGTTTGGATTTAGTACTTTCTGAAGTGGTCACAGCAGAGTAAGCTCAGATGGCTGGTCGAACAGAACATCCTCAGGGAGACAGAGCCACCCCAGAGGCTTCGTGGGCAGAAAATCTTTTAGCAAAGTGATTCATCATGTGTGGCAAGATGACTGTGACATCTAAAGGTTCTTGCCTTGAGCAACATGGTACACGCTAGAAGGGATCGAGTGTTCCGAAAAGCATCCACACACATCTTGGAAGGTTCAGCAAAAAGGACATGTTTTAAATAACAAAATATTGGACACTAAAAACGTGTATCTGAATTTCCTTTCTACAATGAAAAACTTGCAAGTTGCCCTTCAGCATGTCTGAATCTATGCTGTTGACCTATCACAGAAATAAGCAATTTATTACTAATTTTGCATTCAAACTTGCTCTTTCAGGGCCTAACCAAAGGATATTTTAAAATCTGGCTCATATTCCTTCCTCCAATGTAACTAAGCCATAGCCTTACAGTTTTGTTTAGAAGTTGGCCATCAATAAATGATTGTTTTTCCACTTTAAAACATAATTCACCATACTGGCTTTTATTATTCTTTTGCCCATTCACCACAACTCCTAGCTCTCCTAATTGAGGATCAGAGAATGCATTAATACATTTCCATGGCAATATGAAAACCAACAGTTTTGATCTTCCGGATCTCGTGGGCAGTAATCTATCCTGTGAAGGAAATACTTCATGTACTACACAGCATCCCTGTTCGGAATCTGCACTTAAAGACCAGTTAAAAGATAACAGTTTTGAATGTACAAATGTCTCACAAACAAGCAAAAAGATCCACACTGGAACAGAAGAATGACTCTTCTACCATGGTACCCCATCAGCAGCACTGGCGCCACTAACAGGTGCCCAGAGAACAAACTACAAAAAAGCACAGTGAATTTGAAGAAAAATATGCTCTAAATTTCAACAGCCATGTGTTACAGCCAAATAACCATGCTGGAGGTAACAGAGCATAATCAGATTTAAAGCTTTATTTCCTTTGTATTTAAGTGAAGGAAACAAAAAGAAAACATATCTACAAAGACCAACACATCTGCACAAAACCACAAAAAATGACCTTTCTTACAACAACCAAAAAAGTCAACAGACCAAGGAAGACAGACAAGCCAGGTAAAAACAGGAAAAATCCCGAAGAGCAGCTGAGTGCAAGACTGATGGAAGTGCTCAGGTGGAACAGTGTACTGATCCAGATGAGTGCATTCAAGGGACGAAAATACAGCTTTAACCGCACAGTAAAACTACAGTGAAATTATGCTCTATAGATCTGAGAACAGATGATCCTGTTGACAATTTTAATGTAAATTAAAGTTTACACTATTTTCTACCCCTCATGTTACAGCATTTTTTTTAAGGAACTAAACTGGACCACTGACTGTGCTGCATTAACAAAGAAGAAAGCAATATAAAAGCACCATTAAGAACACAGAAGAGATCTGATAGAAGGGCAGTGGCAACTTTAACAATAGCTTTCAGTTCAATAGTCTTTCTGAAATTGATTATCAAGGGAATAACGATGCTTTAGAGCACAGGTTAAAAGAAGAAAAAAAATGTTACTGGGGCCTGGATAACATTTTCTCCCGATGAATCACTGCCTTTCAATTTGGTGTTCTATTTCACATAGGTTTCCTGGCATTTGCACTATGTCTCTATCATGAGACCAAGCTGTGTGTATGCCGGGGGAAGAGGGGGGAGGCACATAAGACAGAAACTCGGAGGAGTACAATCAACAGGGAAGCTTTGCCTCCTTCGCACTGCAGAATGTCAACCAAGCACTGCAGAGCCAGTTAAAAGTCAGTATCTTGAACTTGAGATATTTCTGCTCCAAATTTTCTCTATGTAGGCAAAATGAGAGAAGTCAATAGAGAAAATAGTCTGTACTTAAAGATTTGTTCTCTACCTTCGCTCTGTTCTAACTATGTTGCTGAAAACCCACTGTTGATGGTGTATACGTAAGTTAACTATCCTACATAAAATGGTTACCAAATGGAGAAACACATGGGCTTTTTCCTTCTGCCAACAAAGCACATCCATTTTCATAGTTTGCAACTCTGCCACTGAACCAAGGAAAACCAGTAACACTTCTCTGCTGGCCACTCTCCCTTTATCCCCTGCCCCATAACAGTGAAGGAACAAATTCATACTCAATTAATTTAACAGTTTCACAAAGCTGTTGGATTTTTTACCACGTAACTTTGAACAACATTTCTAGGATGATACATTTCTAATGTAATAACGAAAATATAAATGAAATATAGAATTTAGACATATACTGGACAAAGATATTCATTATAATTGTGCATGTGGTTTAGTGCCAGACAACTGTCAAACAAAGGAATAAAATCATACAGTTGTTTGGCACTCAAGGCTAAAATCATTGTGAAACATGCACTGTTTATAAATTGTCATTGATGAATAAAAGCAGTGAACAAAAAAATTACAGGAAATGCAGCCAAGCACCAGAAAGACAAACCAGTCATAGCTCCTCCTCCCACCACTCTCAGTAATCAAACAAAACAAAATAACCCTCCAGCCCCACAATAAGTGGGCAAGAACAACGCAGCAGTGCAAGGAAAACTGAGCATCACATAGAAGAGTGACTTCAGATTGTGCTCTCCTAGCATAACCCAAAGTACCCAGAAGTGATAAATTCAGACACCTGAAAAAAACTCGCTTGCAGATTGCTCATCTTTATTATTTATAAAGAAATATTTCCAACATGTTAGTGACGATTATCTTAAGCTTAAAATTATCAGTACCAGAAGGTGTAAACAAAAATTGTTTCAGTGATGGTAAAATATATTAGATCTTTTGCCAGAGCACTGCTTAAAAAAGAAAAGGCACTGCTTAAAAAAAAAGAAAATCACTTAATTTATCACTGAGAAGATTTAATTCACGTCAGGTGAAAGGATGACATTTACCTAAGTACAAAGTAAGACAGAACTGTATCCCAGAAAACAAGCAAGAGCTCCGTTTCTGATCTTGCATACTGGTACTGATTCCAATATCGCTCAAAGGTGAAGCTGTATAATGGCGCAACACATCTACATGGAAACAAAATTTCCTCTAAAGAAAACTTATAAAACATACAAAAAAAATCTCATTTTTTGATTGAGAGACTATTACGGTGTGCTAAATGCCTTCTATAGTCTAACACACACAAGGCTTTGCTAACTCCTTTGAAGTTAGGGTGATGTGATCAGAAAATTCTCTACAACATTTTATAAGGCAGTGCAACTTTTAAGATAGGTAAGACATACTTCAGAAACATAGTTCTGTAAGGCATTAATTTTTGTAGATCTCTATTCAAGCAGGCAAATCAGCCTGCAGTGTAAGTTGGTAAGTACCTCAATACTCCAAAAAGACATAGGAATAAATGATTTTACAGCTTGTAATGGACTAGCAATATATGAAACAAATAAATGATGCCGTAGAAAAGACATTAAATAACACTTCTATTTCCAACTGGACTATCACAACAAAATATATAAGGCAAACTCCACTTTGCTCATACAATGTAGAGAATGGACTTAAAAATGCAGTACCCTGATAAAGGGTGTACAAGCACACTCTTTCCTATCTCTGCAGAATTTTTTTTTAAACACAACACAAATTTCTTTATGATACCGTCACGCACTTAAGTATTCAATGCAGATCCCAGGGATCAGCCTTGAAGCTTACAAGGTTTTTAGCAAGTCACCCGTTGCTCTCAAGAATTCGACTTTCTACGTTCCATTGTGTAAGAGGAAGAAATTGCAAGATACCTCATTTGTATTGCATTTGTGCCTAAAGTTCCAGGCTTACTTTAGAGGTCCCTATTACACTGGCAATTGAACTAAAATTTCACTATCGTTATTGTGACGGTAATACAGGTTTTGCATATGGTCTGTAAAATCACAATTTGAATTTACATATTTTACATGTACACAGTATGTGTTTCAGAGTGTTTGGTTGCCAATCACCTTTACAGCTCGTGGACAGATTTCCACAGTTTTAGGAAGAACTGTAAAATCAGTCTCAACTTATTTCAGTAGAAATTGCTGTGTTTCTTCCCCATTCCCATTTCAATGAATCTTTTTAATTTCAACACTAAACTTAAGGCTATTGCTTTCTTTAAAGGAATCAGTAACAGCAATCCCAAATACCATCAGTTTCTTTAATCCTATACATAAAGACATCACCACATAAAATGATGTTTCAACTCACTCTCCTATTTAGTTTTCAAACGGGGGACCCTGGTGAGCATCTTCCAAAAGAATCCCCAAACCAAACAGCACTGTCCCTCCACCAAATGCCATCCTGGTGAAGCTTCCACATGTAAGGATAACAAGGTTTCTTTTTCTCAAAGTGACCCTCCATCTGGATGCCTAAGAAACAACTCCACAGAATTTTCAGCTGACTTCCTGATATACACAGACACATTAGAGCAACAGAAACTGAACATCTATCTGAAAGCCACAGTGCTGTCAGCCTGCAGAAAAGCATAAAACAACAGCAAGAAAGCCCCACAAATAAAGCAAGATGCTATAATAGTTAACAGAATGAGTTGCAGTTTCTCTAGTTTTCTGCACATTTCTGTTATGTGAACACCTTTCATGTAATTTTCAGAAACAAAACTTTGGTGCGATGTTGGACTGAAGAGAAAGCATCCAGACATTATTTTCACAATCAAATTTAAAAATTGTGTTTCGTTCTGATGATACTTATTCCATTAATCCACTCTATAGCTGAAGCATTGTACACCTACAGCAGCTTACAACTCTAGGGAAAATGCAGTGGCCACAACAAAACCAATAGTATTAGAGGTCCAAGACCTTCTAAAAAATAAAACTACATCTTTTGTAGGCTCACTCATTTAATTTCATCTGTTTTGTTTTCCTCTTAGGTGTCCACATCTCTAAATAAAGTCAGGTTTCCAGCAGCAGCCAACATTTTACTCACTAAAACAGTCTCTAAAGAATTAACAACTTCAAATCATATTAATGCAAATACTATAATGCCCCAAATGACAAAAGCCACTTGTTTTGGCACAAGCAGCCTAGTTACAAGATTTTGGTTGATCAGTTCAGAGTTTAATCACTGGATACAGGCTGCTGCATGTATTAAACACCGGACTGCTCACAACTGACAGGCTACAGCTACATGCACGCAAGAATGAAAAAAAAATTAATGGAATGAAATAGAGATTAAGTAAATGATTTTTATGCACCTGGCGATAAGCAAACATCTTTATTGCAAAACAAAGACAAGCCATGAAAAATTACAAAATTATCTTTTAATCACCAGTGAGCTTTCTACAGTCTCTTATTTGAACAGGATAATAGTTATTATGTAGATCCCTAAGCAACTGCCTCATGGGGAAGTTACATCACCAGTATGGGAAGAATCACCCCCTCCTCCCCTCTCCCTGGAAAAGAGCTTGGCGCCTTCAGACAGACTGAAATTTAAAATCCTACAGCTTCACCCAGCTGATCCCATCCACTGGAACACATCTACAAGTGCCCAGGGATGGCAGGAACCACAGGAGAGAAATATGCCCTTTCAGCATTTCATGCACTGATGAGCCTTGTAACAGATAAACATACCCTACAGCAGCTAAACTGACATGTTATAACAAAGAGGAAATGCAAGACTTAAAAATTTCATCAGATTACTATTTATTCCCCTTTTCAGAGGCAGAGTACACTGTGAATAAATCAACACTCAAACATATCAGACTGCATTAAATAAAACCCAAGCTTTGCAGAACAAATCAGAACTAAAATATTTCTAAATTAAAAGCCACAGACTTGCATGCCTAAATTCCCAGACTGGCATTTCAGAAGTGTTTTGTGTGACAAAAATTGTGAGTTTCGTTGAGAAACCTTTTTGAAGACGACGACATTTCATCTTCCTTTAATACAATTAATACTAGGTCCCAATTTTTCTCCTATTGGCACACGGTGCAAGCAACGCTGCTGCCTGGAGACCACCAGAACTGCAAGTCCTGCTTGTGGGACACGCTGTGGGTTTGCAGAGCCTCTCACGAGTCCCGAGAAGGTACCTTTGGCACTGGTAACATCCAGTGAAAAGCTATCAGGAGCTCCTCCTAGCACATTAAATCGTATCATTTGATAGATTTTCAAGGACAGATTTCTTAATTTTCTTTCTGTTTTCTCCCTTGAACCACAGCATTTCAGACTAAGTCTGAAATTACTCCAACACTGATTTGGAAATTACAAAAACCTTCTGAACTTGCACAATACCATCCGTACTCCTTAAGGATAAACTGCCTAAACTCTCCACACACTCACATAGCAAGCAGATCACGGACAAGGAGGGGGGATGGCCAGCTGAGCACCTGCTCACCCTGCTCCTCACCTCCCTGCGCTGGGAAGGCAGGAGGCAGGGAGCCGGCCGGGCGCGAAGCCTCTGGCCAGCAGCAGCAGGGAGGGTAGTCGGGGAGCGGGCAGCTGTGCCCACACACCTACCTGGCAGAGCCCCACCTGAGGAGGGTCGCCAGGGCCCCTCTGCCACAGCTGCTAACTAGGACCAAGATGGAAGTCTCATGGGGGAGAGCGCACAAGCAGACACCTGCTACAGCACAACAGTACAAAGGACGCGAGCTCCCCGCTACGTCTGTACAAAGCCTTGAGGTATTACTGTATTTAAAGAAATGTTAGGAAAGCTATCCAATTGGAATACTACTGTAAACAGAAGGGAAAACTAAGCTTAACACACACTCTCGTGAGCAAAAACCCAGGGGTAAAAATGCCCTGCACTTAGCACTGTCACTAAATGACTGTGTAATTTAATTTCTCAGAAACCCATTAGCTTTCACAAAAGGAAAATGAAGAGCAGATGAGAGCAGTTCTTTGGTGCGAGTAGAATTTATACCTAGGGAAAAAAAAAAAAGATAAAATTGCAACTCCAGAAAGCTACAGCCTGCAGATCAGCGGCTCCGCACTGGCAGTAACCTGCATGTCAGGTCCAAGGTTTTTAACAGATACCACTGACAAGAGCCCACCACAGCCCAGCATGCCACGGCAGAGCCAGGACACGGCCTGATGCAGGAGCACCCCAGAACAACAGGAGGACAGGAGGGGCATACTGGTATCATTTAGGAAAAAAGTACTTTATTTTTTTAATGGACATTTTAAATAATCATATATATAGGAAATGGTACATATAATTATCTGGAAAAGAGGAAGGAATCACTGAAATTTAACTTCAAACATCAAATCAGGTTTAAAAGTTTCATTAAAAACAACAAAATATTATCAAATTCACATTAGGCTTTTAGCCTATTTATATTATTAAATACAGAACTACATCAATCAAGCAATTCAGCATAGTGACATGACTCAAAAGGAAAACAAACATTCTTAGAAGGAAATTTAAAAGTAAATCTTCCATTTGTCAGATTCATTAAATGCAATGATTTGGAAATAAATAATTTAAAAAAAAAGCCATAAATCCATCTGAAGTAACAAAACATGAAGCTTTACTGGGGTGCAGCAATGGCAATGCTTACTTTGGGAAAAGTAGCCATGTTTTACATATAGATGAGTCAGCATATTGATATTGTTAGCTACAATCATCAAAACAATACGGGATTTGATGACTGTAAACGAAATGCTGTGAAACTGCATGATGCCAGTTACTGTAAAGTGAATTTCAACAAACTTGTTGAGGATTGGGAACTTCCCAATCTATGGCTTGTGGTCGACCTGTGTCTCAGAGCAGGAGAGTTGTACCCCAAAGTACTGTAACTGTGGATGATCTTATACTTGTGCCTTATTTACTGGGAAAACTTTTTCTGAACTAATCTTAGCCCACAATAGTATCTGACAAATAATGATGCATTATGTGAAGCTTACTAGCTATCCTTTCACAATTTGTTTTCGGCTTACTGCCCTACTCCTGTAAAATGAGACTAACCAAAGCACTTGCCATAATCTTTATTGTGTCTTTATTTTGTCGTTTTCTTTCTTTAACATTTACCTCTTTCTTCCTAATGAATTCTCTGAAGGATTCAAAATATTCTGTTGCCACCATTCTCCACATTAATACCGATATAACTGCCTATAAATTATTTCAGATCAATCTTGCCATTACTCATGTCTCTGGAGATCATTTCCATTGTGATGCCTATTTTATTCCATGTGTTAAATTAGTAATGACTATAGAAGGCAATTTAAGGAAATTTAACTATTATTTTGGACAAATACAAGGTCTGCCAACTCACTACTCATATCTGCCCTCTCCCTTCCTAAAAGATAATTAAAACAAGATTCCTAAGAAAAAAATAATGGCATCTTTCTTACAACTTCCCAATTTACTAACTAGTCATCCATGCCTGCTTCCTGCTATTGCCTCCATTATCATAAAGCCATTTGATAATAAACTGTAACTCTTCAATTCCAAAACTCTCTTACTGAAGTGCTACTGAGGAAGTTAACTAACAGTTCTCCTGAAGATTAGATTCTTAACTGAGAAAAAAATTCAGATGCATGCCTTCTTTTAATTGTATTTTAAAGTTCAAAAGCCTCTCCTTTTACTAAGAATAACCTTTCCCAAATTAAGGTTTAAAAGGCTTTAAATGACCTGTTCAAGAACAATATAAATACTGGAAAGCTTACACAGGTTTTAGCTATTTAGCACACACTCTTTCATATAATGCCTCTTGTGTTCATCTTTAAAAATACTATTCTACCTGAGCCAACTGGAGTGCTTAACTTATATGTAAAGCAGTGGATTTTACAATAAAAATGAGACATAATTTCACTAGTTTGAAAGATTGCAAAAGCACAGCCATTCTTACAAACATACACAACCAGACAATCAAGTCAATTAAATCAACAGTAACCCAAAATCAGGAGGCATCCCAGTCCAGATATTGATCACTTATTTGTATGATTAATGCACAGAAACAGTCTTTAGTTCCATAGTAATTCAAAATACTACCTTAGAAAATCCATGGAATTTGGCCTCAATCTACCAAGCACCTCTCCACTCCTGTCGCCCTTAACTCCACACAGTGAATTCTACTGTGCATATATCAATTAACCACCTAGTATATTGGTACAAGACAGCTAAACATGAATAAAGGCTAAAATAAACGGTGTGTATATGTATAATTTACTTGCAAGCCCAGTTCTGTGAAACCTCTTGACAAACCAACTGAGTGATTCAAGCACATCAAGTACAACCAACATAAAGGGAAGTCGCACTTCAAAAATCAAAAATGTATTACTCTGCTTCCACTGGATTGCTGAGCTTGGTTCTTTCACCTACTTATTTTATCAGGACCAGAATCAGGCTTATCCTGATAATGCAAATTATCTGAAATCCTCTATTCCTACATATTCAAATTTTCCAGTTATGACAGTTTCCAGTTACAGTTGTTGACAGATCTTCAAACTCGGTGGCTGGCCCAAGAACACCCGGAACACTAAAATTTAACTCAATTAAACTGTAAAGCAACTAGTTACAAAACTAATGAGAAAACAAGGAAGTATACTCAGAAGAAGGATCTCTCTTTCTGCTTGAAAGGAACAATTTCAACATGGCAAGCTTGTATTCAACCACCACCTAAATTTTTAAATGACTTATCACATATAAGCTTGTGCAACTGTGTAGTACACAGATGATTAACATGGAGCACAGAGGTTTACCCTTTAGCCTTTCCACCTCTTGTGGAAAGAGACACACAAAAGAAACTAAGTCACCTACTTCAAAATTTCAAGAAGGATCAACAGAACCCCTTTAAGGAATACCAAAAAAAGATCTGCTTGCTTTCTTCCTGTTAAGCAGAAGTAGAAAAACTCAGTAGAATAAAATCTTGGGAACAATACAACAGAAGATATACCACCACATGCTTGAAGGGTCCTAGCAAAAACTGACCTCTGCTTGCAAGTGCAAAGTACTAAAAGGCAGAATAATTACAGAGAGGAAAATCTCATATCCTTGCGAGTAGTTTTCTAGAATGTAATTAAAGCAGAAAGCATTGAATAAGCAAAGATTATCAAGTCTAAATGGAGCTACAATACCACCAATATATCTTAGCCTGATTTTCTACATATCTCTATGGATACTAACAGACTGTGCCAGTGCCAAGAGATTCACTGGTTTTACTTAAAATACAACAGCGGCCCTTCTTTTTTTATACTAACAAATCAACAGGATAATTCTGGAATTCATTAGTGAAGAACACTAACCAATCCAACATAATAGCTTTACTTCCTCTGCAAAACACTTCAAAAAATATCTAAATGAATATGGAAATGTATCTTTCTGTGGCAAATTGTTCATTATTGAATCATTATCAACTCTTGTTAGACAAAATTTCTCTCTTTTGCAATGTACAAGATCATTAAAATGTTTGAGAGCTCCATCATGAAAGACAGTGGCACTTTATAATCCACTATCTCTTCAGGCAAATATGCTTACGGCTGAACATAATACACAAAATAACAACATCCCCTTGACACAATTCTTTCTTTTAATGGTGCTCTTAAGTGTTGACAGCAATGGTGAAATATGTTGTTGCTTGCTCTTTTTTTTTTTCAAATAGGTTTTAACTATTTCTGAGATATATTTCAGTCATGATAAAATGTTTAGAAGGGATATGTTTTTTAGATCTTCAGCACAGAAATCCAGACACTTCATCACTCCTATTAGTCTAGTGAGATATTTGCTATAAGCTTACCGAGTTCATGTTCTTAGCCTCTATCTCCTTTTAACCTATGAAGATCATAGAATAACCAATCAATGCAGTAAATAATTAGATATCTTCTAACTAATAAAAGGGATGTTTTTGTTCTGTTTACAGGAACATGTCCACAATTTACTACTAAAAAACTGTGTAATGTATTAATTGTCTAAAAAACTTAAGAAATCTTATTTTCCTTTTCAATAGCAGACAAAAACCCCATCAACACAGACAGTGGCACTACACAAAACCACTACGGAATGTTTTTATGTAGCTTTTATCATTCCTCTCTCTAAACTTTCAGCATCAACTGAAGATACAGCACAAAAATTCATTATGTGAATGAAAGTATGGAATACAAAGCTGCACCCTATAATGTAACTTAAGTAAAATGAATACAATTTTTTGTTATGACAAGCCAAAACCCACAGGTAGAATACTTTTTAAAAGCATATATTTAGGGTTTTGAGGTTTACATTACTTAGAGACATGTACTGAAAGCTTTCTATAATTCTTTGCTGCACATAGAACGAAGCACTAGTGCTCCAATGAAACAAAACCCATAAGAATTGTTAGCCACAAAGCAATAAAACACTCAGTTCACAGCTGCTTTGGTAAGCGACTGACACATACATATCTTGTAATTCATTAATTCTCTCTACAAAACAATCTCAATAGAGGCATCTTCTGAAACCTGTATTAATGATGTAATTCTATTATGCTTAATGGAATCACTAAGCCATCCATCTCTTCAATAAAACTAAAAAATATAAGATATAGTTGCACCTCTTTTTTACATATATATATATTTAAAGTCATATATTGTTTAGAAACTGGATGGCTCTAAATAAAAGCATGAGCAAATAGTTTGCCTTTGGTAATACAAATTTAAAAAAATCAAAACTTAGATATATATTTTTGTAAAATAAAAATCAGTGTCAGCTACAAAGCCTAGAGCCATTCCCCACATGCTACTGATCAAAACCATGGAGAAGCAATTCAAGTAAGTTGTCTTTTTAGTCTCCTATATTTAAAAAAAGACAACATATTTGAAACAGTATCGGGGGAAGTTCTACTGTGCTTTACCAAAATAACTGAGGGGAACTACATTTTAGCTTTACTGTCTTGAGCTACAAGTATCATTGACCACTTGACATGTACTTCTCTAAACAAAGACTAAAGAGATGGTCACTTTAAAATTGCATATTTTCAAGATCATATATAATGGTTTTGGCAATAGCTATGCTTTGTCTGCCTCCATTTCAGAGAAAAATTGAAGTAGTAAACAAAGACTGAGCGAAGTCAAAAGATTTCCAGAAGAAATTGCAGACCACCAGGATTTGGATTTAGGTAATCCACTTAGATTACCATGGCTATGTCTTAAAAGGACAATACCGAGATCACAAAATAGGTCATGTCTACAAGACAGAATATATAAGTGAAACAATGTCAAATGTTTGAATTCAGAACAAAGAGTCATCCCTAAGTCTGATGTAAAAAAAATACTTGCCCCAAGACCATGTAACATTTTTATGCTCCAATCTAGAATAAGGAGAAGAGTTTCAAACAATGTCATCACTACATTAATATGTTTCAGGTAGCACAAAAGTGCAGGCAATGAAGAAAAAGCTTTCCATGTCTAAGCCCACAATCTAATACACATTTTGCTTACTTGTATTACCAGTTTCAAAAGCAGAAAACGTTCAACACCTACAGGCCTGTAAGCAGTAATGTCACTTGCTTAGTAAAACAGGAGTTTGCATCTGTTTCTCACAAGTGACAACACTTCTAATAAAAGATGTATAAAAATTTAGAAAAATAAAACTAAGAGGCAAGCCCTCAAATTATTAACTAAAGAAAAACCTAAAGTAAGTTGGTAGGCAGTTCAGGAATCAATAGCATTAGAAAAATTATATATTGTTCTTAAAAAACTTGAAATTCATACAGATATCTTCTCAACAGAAGTTAATGAAAATTCAGCTTTAAAAATAATTTAGAAGCAAATGAAATATAAACTTTCTAGATCAACTTAAGAAAATCTTGGTGGTTCCTTCTTCTAAAAAGTCCTGGTCAATGGCTTTTGAGGAATTTGCCGCCAGTATAAAAAGATTTCAACAGGAAAGTCAGTGTTGCTATGAGAAACAGAGCACCTTCCAGATGCTTGACATGTCAGTCGTAGACAAGGGAATGAAAAATGTCTCTTTCTGACCAAAGAGGCTTTGAGGGGATACTCGTAAAGAATTACCTACTTACCCATCAGATTTGAGTTCATGAAAGGTGTCGGGGACAATCCTTCATGGGGTCCTAATCGACTGTCATTCAAGTGATCACTGTAATGAGGACTGTCTGCAAAACCCTAGAGAAAAAAAGACCAGAGTATTAAACAGATTATTTGGCAGCCCTGCTAATTGAGTGTAATGACACTTCCCTAATTAAATGTGCAGAGTCACAATTGGTCATTAATCACAAAAGTTGGCTTTCGGGTCTATCTCACAGAACTTACTCCCTGCTCACATTTTACTTTCTCTCCCTTTTTTCTTTCTCCTCCATCAAAAGAAACCACATAATTTTTTGATAAGCTGTGTCCTCCTGGACAAAATTTCTAAAAATTGAATAATATTGAGATACTTACATATTTGAATCCTCTTAGAGTTAAGCCAGTAACCAGAGAGAGAGTAAAACGAGTCTGAAGAAGCAACTAAATTTTTCTGTTCTAAGGATTCTGTTTGCACTAATAAAACAACACAGTAAGAAGGTCAGGAAGAGTCACTGGCATTCGGAAAAAATGTAGAGCGCAAATGAGAAGAAATTCCATTTCACCTTGCAGCCTGCTATTAATGTCACAGATTAATAGGCATTTTGACACTATCACATTACTAAACAGCACAGTTCACTGACAAAAGGTTTACTTTCAAATAGTGATTAAATAAACAACATTGTCACCCATTTTGCTAACAAGCACTCTAACTGAAATGCTGGTTTGCACTTCCCTAGCGTTACTATAGCCAACTCAGCCAACTTGGAGAAATTCTTATTCAGTTGGGACACAGTGGCTTATCGAAAGCTTGCGCCAAAGGCAAAAATAGAAGACAGAAGCCCCAGGATGCACATATTTAATTAACCCAATTACTTAAAAATCTATTTTGTACATTTCAAAATGGTTTCAACTTTTCCATATAAAGATATAAATATTGTATTTGCCATTCAGACTGATCAGGTGGGCATTGCATCACTTACTCCATGCCAAAACATGACAGACCTGGCACTCAAAACTGTGCCCGCTGTGTAGCCAAAGTTTTGAAAAACATTTTGTGAACTTTACCTTACAATTCCCACTTACTCACCTCTCTAAGTCTGGTAGAGAGAAACCTAAAGCTTAGTCCTAATTAAAGGAGGGGGAGAAATTGTTCACAGCTACCAGAAACCACCCCAGTGCCCTAGGACTAGAAAATCATCAATCACTGAACATCTATCATTTTCTCAGACCGCAGGCTCACAGTCAAGACAACATTAATGGGGCTGAAACAGGCCTCCCTATCTTTGCAGGCGTGCTGTCAGTTCCACCAAAGGGCTAGTAACTGAGGGCTAAATAACTGTCAAATCACTGCCACTGCTTACGGATGCATGTCACAACTCTTGCTGCTATTCGGCTTTAAAAGTAATCTTCTGGGAGTCTCAACTCCCCAGTGAATCTTTGGCTGACTTTATCTACTTCAGAATCAGTGATACACATGTGATAGGCATTCGGGAACAATCTTAGTGACATTTACAACTTGGTTATGACCACAAGGGTGTCCTCTGGTAACCATGACCTAGCTCCGCCTGTCAGACAAGCAGTGTGTAGCAGCAGCTGCTGAGGAAACTGAGTGGCTCCTAGCTAAGGTCACCACATGTGGTTTATTTTTATGCTGAAATGAAACAAAGAAGAAATTAAATCTGCTGAATAAAGAGACAGAAATTTTCAAACACAGGAACAAAAAATAAAGATCCTAAACAGGTATCTTCCTATTTGACTCTCTACTTGTACTCGGTTCTTTACTTTTTTAAAAACCTTTTTCCTAAGACAATACTTCAGTTATAATTATTTTTAAAAGAAAGAAACTAGGAAGGATACTATCAGTGATAAGAGAACCCATATCTCTGACATTCAGAAAGTTGTGTCTAGATGAGCCCTAGAAACAGAAATCTTAAAAGACAACTTTATTTACAAAGTAAATAATAAAACTACTGAAAATGACAGAATTAAGACTGATTTCATACACAGTTACACATCATGTAACAGTGTCTACCTCATGCAGTGGACTAATAATGCTCCTCCCTAAATTAACACTGCATATTCTCCCCCAAAATACAGGCATTGGAGAACTGTGTGTGTAGTTTACACAGAAAGTAATGCTCTTCCTCCTACCATCAGAATTATTCCAAATAGTCCTTTACATCATATTCTTTTCATACACTCACTTTCCCAGAAAGCACTGGCATCCAGTTGCCACAGCTTTTAAGTTCTATTTCTATACCACTACAAAAATCAACCACTACATTTACCTGAAAAATGTTCCAAGAAGTCCTTCACAACACTTCAGCCACAGAAAACAGCACATTTACCGTACAGAGGGGAAATACTCTAAGGCATATGCAAGCACTTTAAACAGAATAATTTTGTCTGTATTTGAATTCAGTTCCTAACTAAAGTTAATTGTTTCAGGCATTTCATTCTTTGTCATGCATTACCGGATTTCTGCAAAGTGTAACCTCTCTCAGACTTCACTACAGTGGACCTACATAAAGAGGTCCTAACTTGGCCACCATCCTTGACACCAGTTATTCAGAGTCTTCATAATGAGTTACGGATTATCGGCTCAAGCAGCAGTTTTGTTTGTGATTAGAAACCCTGGGCTGATTCCCACATATAACTCACACACTAAATGAATACAAAATAACCACAAACATATGCAGTTTTGATTTAATGAACTTCTTCTGCACTTCACAAAAGCAAATTAAGTAAAACCAGTGGAGTTGTAAGGGCAAGGATTTAAATTACACAGAGTTATTTCAGAGCATTCTTCACATTTAAGCTGTACTTCAAATAAAATTGCATTTCTGGTGGCATTCCTTGCTTTTAAATCTGTATTGTTAACTTACATAATAAACCGCATAAAGTTCTACTGGGAAGAGATGTAACCTATCATGGATGAAAACTTTAGAAGCTTCCAATAGTGTCTGCAAAGGTATCGGAAGCTTCTAGTCATGGGCTTAAAAATGTATTTAATAGATACGATTGTACAAACTCACAACATATGTTTACTGCTTATAGAAGAACACAGTTGAGAGCCTTAAAAAGTCTGTCTGCAACATCAATAAAGGACAGTGGCTTATTAAAAGGTACATCGCACCTGCGCAACTGAGGAACAAAGAAAACACCATCAGCTGCCATCCCAACTAAAGCAACAGAAGGACAGAAGGTAGGGGGTGGGGTGTTGATATAACTTCTATCAGAGACAATAACATATGCTGTCAAATTTTTTTCTTCTTTCTGAGAAAGGAAGGAAATTTCAGTTCAGAGCAATTTTGAGGACTGCTCTCTGAAAGGTGACTCAGTTGATAGTATCAAGACCGGTAAAGGCTCCAAGCAGAAACAAGAGCTAAGTAGTTATGACAAAAGCTATTTCCCTCTTGGGAAGAACTATTCCATGATGTATAATTTCATCTCACTCTACTGGAAGACGCTGGTGATACCAACACTTTGGACTACAGGTGGGCTACCACAGCCCTTCGGAGGATTGCTGCCTACTGTTACCTGCAATACAGTTTTGACAAGGAAAGGCCAGGAGAATCTTCACACTGAGTACATATTCCCTCTTCTGCCAACAGCAAACGTGCCAATGAATCAGTGTGCAGAGTGCACAGTCTGAGTAGTTAGCAAATAACTAGCAAAAAGGAGTCACTGGGCACATTTATTTTCTTTCTGAGTACCCTGTTCTGAAGGAACTGCAGATAGCTCCGGGCATTTTCCTGTTTACAGAAAGAAAACTGGCTCCAGGTACTATTAGATGCCATAGTTGTAAACCCAAAACCATCTTGTATGTTCCAGCCTCTTACATAGCTACTACAAAAGCAAGCTCTAACCTTCCCAAAGGAAGACAAAAATTTTATTTCTGTATTGCTCTAGCCCAAATAAGGTCTAGTGGGAGAGAACTGTTTCCTTACAGCATCTTGTAATGTTGTCACTGTTCATTTCACAACAGGCCTCTCCCTGGATTTCAGTGCTGCATGTTCGTGACCAGAAAGACAAAGTCAAATACATCCACAAATAAAAGCAACAAGTACTGTCTACTAACACTACCTACCATGAAACGCAGCTGAAAGACTACTAACTAGCACTGCCATTTTACTGAGTAGAGAAGGCACAGTCAACATGAAATGCTCCAACATTTTTCAGGCATTTCATAGGATTAGAGCAATGTTCTCTAATCATTGCAATAAATTAAGTCAATCAATTAAAACAATCAACAGTTGCAATAATTTTCATTCCCACCTCTTCTGGCTAAGCTGCCCCAAGCATTCAAGTAATTTAAGCTTTATGTAACAGGAAGATTTTCCATGCACAGGTATGCTAACACAGCAAAACCAATTAAAAATCTGAGATTATTAACAAAATCATAAATAGCAGTATACTGGACACCTGAAAATTGTGTTACAGAATGTATTGTTCAAGAAGACTCAGACGAGGAAATGGAAAAAACACAGAGAAAACACGCTATTAGGCACATGTATCCCACTAAACCTTAAGGGAAGGCCTGACACTGCATCTATGCCCCGTTATACAAAATGAAATGGTAGTTAAGCTCTTAAAATTCATGTCTTTCCATTAAAGTTCTGACATTTTGGTTTAAGTCAATCACAGAACAAGCCAAAAAGAGCCTCCTAAACTCACTGTTCCTGCCCTTTTTCAGTGTATTGGTTCAAGGGCTTCTGTAGGATTCTCCCTCTCCCTTTTGCTTCCACTTCAAAACCATAGAACTATTGACTCAGTAATTATTTTCTGAAGTCACTCCGACATTTGTTCATGCATACGCAAAACTGTACTTCTGACTAACTCAAACTGTATTTAAGTAAGTGCAACATTCCAGGTAAAATTTGAAAAATTATGGAGACACCATAGTATGTGGTACATGATTTTGCCTTGCACTTAGTGACTTCATGGAATAACTTCTCCCTGTATTGTTAACCACTCCACAGCATTTTCTTTGCTCAAGTCCACTGAACCAGAGAAAACAGGCTTTTTCTTATTTCTTCTCCTTATCCCCAAGCCCTCTCCTACACAAGACCCTGGGAACAGACCAAAATCAGACCCAGCTGTGGCTCATAACCAAGCTGCCAGATCAATAACAGGGTATTTGCATTTTAGAAACTTACCATATAGCTCAACTGTCTCCTTTAAACTTAAGACATTAGAATTCCACTAAAAAGAATAGTTAACTTCAGAGTGCGACATCGCTACAGACCGAAAGATTAAATTTAGTGAATGTTGCTTCCGATTCCTCAAGTTGTATAAGGTGACCTTAGCTAACAAATATTAATTGTTTTAAATTCAGAAATACTGAAGTCCTTTCCAAGCTAAATCTGGAGATGATCCTATGAATCAGGCAGTCATCTGAATGACTAATGTGTAAACAAATGACAGCACATCTATTGCTGAAATCCACTTTATTTGGATTATCTGCCTCTCCAAACTAATCTGAGAGTTCTAAGACAAACAAGAGGGGGAAAAACACAAGGTAGGATAAGTGAGGAGAGAAATCAAGATGCAGAGACACCAAGAGACATACTGACAGACTCAGAGGGGCTGACTACACCCGGGAACACTGTGGTGAATCACTGACTGAAGACTAGACAAGCAGCTCTGGGTAGCAGCCGCACCAAGGTGCCCTAGCTAATTTAAAAGATTATGGATTATGTGAGCATGTATGTTTCCAGAAATAAACAACTGTTTTGTTTTGTTTTAGAAAGAGTATTTCCAACCATTGAAACTAGGTATTTGCCAATGGCTCCTAGAGGACAGACTATAGAGCCAAAACCTAGCTGGGTTTATGAAACATCACATGGTCTCAGGTCATAGCACAATTCCATTTGAACTACTAACAGTCTTGCAAGAAACTATTAGTTGGGAACAATGTTACTCCCAAACAGTGATCAGAATGATTTTATAAAGTATTCACCTGAGAAGAGCAGAGAAAGACACAGCAAGAAGCACAATATATGTTACCAAGTATACTTCTGACAAAAAAAAGCACTAAAGAAATACAAAGATCCACACAGCTGTATTTTAATAATTCAGTCTCCCTTTTTAAATAAACTACTTTGTTAAATTAAGTCTGAAAATGCAGAACCTCTGAACAACTCTACAAGAACAAATCAAGGTAAGTCTGAAAACTTACTTTCAAGTTACTTATACACAGACTGCTAGTCCAGACATTGCAACTGGAACTACATTTGACAGTATTTTTAATTATGTGGACCAGAGAGATGTGCAGAGTAACTTTCCTGTGAGGGAAAGGGGAATTATGGGATAAGTCAGTTTGTGGCTGAACGTAATTAATCCATATAGCATTAACCTCCTACACAACCTCCTTAAACTACAATATCCTAAAGACAGAAATGCTGCTTTGTGTGTTACTTGGTCACCTGGTACATAGGGGAAAAAAATAAGCAGATATCATGACCCCAGATTTCAGGTATATTATTGGGTAAAGTCAAGAGGGTTTTCACATGTACCCTTCCAAGTGTCACCATAAGTGATGTGCTTTGTAACAAAGCTCTAAAAACATGCATTAACTTATTTCCACACGTTAAGTTAAAATAGATGAAAACTATGTGCACAGGAACGGAATATGAGAACAACTGAAAATACAGTTTATTTAGTTTTGAACTGGTAAACCTTTGGAAGGCCTACACAACAGGAATCCATTTTGAAATACTCATCATTTTCTCCAGTTCTAAATCCACTTCCAGGAAGTTACCATTGTAAGTGATGAATTTTGATCTCCAACAGGTAAACCCAATGGCCAATTACCACTGGGTAAACTCCTGTGAGACAAACACCAGCATGGTATGTAATGGGATAATTCCATGGCCAAATGGCAAACGAATGTGCAAACAGACTCCAGTGCTAATTTCAGTATGATAGGTGGTTCCAACAAAAGCAAAACAAAACCAAAAAAAACACTTCTCTAATGTAGATTGTATGGCTGATTTTTCTAGCTCTTATCTAAGCTATAAACCAGGAAATAAAAATAATACAAGCATAGCCAATATAACAACAATAAATGCTTAAAGCAAATACTTAAAAACCTAACTGAAGTATTCAGAGCTTAAATATTGGAACTGGCTTTGAAAAGTGCTGCCTGTAAGTCGCATGAAAAAGTATGGTGCATTTTTGAGTGCTCTGTGCACTGAATATGGAATATTTAATTTAGGCTTCATTTCACACTGAATCATCTGCTTACTTACAGAATACATCAGGAGAAACAAATAACCAGCAGAAGAATTACCAAACAACCTCCCTCCCCCACAAAAAAAAGAAAGGAAAAAAAGGACACAAATACATCAGACTTCATAACAATTACTGTATTTCTGTGTCCCTCTTAACCTGTTTTTCTATTTTACACTTCCTTTGTTATGTACCTGAGATTAAGAGGTATAAAATACTACTTGAAGATCTGCTGTTATCATTATTTTTTTTTTTTACTTCTTTGCAAATAAAAAGCGGTAGGAGAGGAAAATAATAGTTTGGGCAGATTGCATTTTGGGTTTCAGTTCACATCCGAGTGTTTTGCATACAACAGAGGGCACAACGCGTTGACTGATGCTACAAAACCACCTAATCTAGCAGTGGTATCTTGAGCAGTTCAGCTCTGGCTTCAAGCAGATACATAGTAGAGTTACGTAAATGAGAAGGAGGATCAACCGCATACTCATATGGAAGCTACAGTCTATGTTAAGTCAGGTCAAAGAGCACACTTGCAGCTTTTAGTGCAATATAAATGCTGGAAGATACTTAAAACACCTGCAGCTCAGATTTTGGAAGAAAAATACCTCAGCTAATTTATATGGAATTTTTAACAGTTATAATTATTATGTGTGTATCTATAAAAAGGATATCCACAAGGAAAGGTCTTATGAAAAATGTTTTTAAATTTTCTCTATTTGGAGACAACAATCTGAAAAGATTTAAGAACTTGCTCCTTATATTGCAAAGACATGTTACAACACAAACAAAACAATGAAAGAAAACCTCACAGAGCATTTTTCCTCACAAAATAAAAGCAACCACTAGCCACACTGCAATAAAAACTATGGTAGGAAAAGGTTTAATTAAAAGACAATGTTTATGCAAAAAAAAATTACTATACCAATTTCTTGCTAGGTCATAAGTATAAATTACAGCTCCCAAATGAAGTTGGAAAACTAAAAATTTTGGAAGCATCTCAACAGGAAGACCGAACTTTCAAGTGCTAGAGGGCAATACATTATTGTACAGCAAACACACTCCTTGGTTCAAGTACCTCAGAAGTTGCTTAAAGAGCTCAGTAGAGCAAGGCTTTCAAAAAGCAGCTTTACAGCCCTCTGCAACATACACTAAGAGCCAGCTACCCTTCTAAATGCAAGGGATTATGAACACATGCAAAAATCTCTAGCTCTACATCACTCAGATAAGGGAGGGACTCAAGCACGTTAACCAGAAGATATTCACTGAAAAGCCCCTGCTATTGCACATAGAGAAGTAAAAGAAAGATTGGAGAGCTGGAAGAAAAACAAGCACCACAAGAGATGGAAAATTCTGACACAGTGTTCTACATGGATTTCAATAAAATCATTCAAGAATAAGGCAGACCACCAGCACATCGCTGAATGCCACTGACCCATTAATTACCAGTCCTGAATTATTCCTCCTTTCATATCTTTCTCCTCGACATATTTTCAAATGTTTCATTCTTCTAACAAAACATCTGGCCTGTGCAAGATTTTGTGCACAGAAATAACTAATGTCTCAATTTGTACTTTTTCACAAATTTAAGATTGTCACAGCCAATTCTAAATATAGAACTACCCTCTGCTCTTTCAGTGTTATAACACTATTTAACATTAGGTAATGAAAAAAACAAGGCTCTCATACAAGGTTTTCTCAAGCCTGCAGCGATTCTCAGCCTTTCTAACTTCAATGTTATTCAAAACCATATTGCACCAGCAATATTTTAGCTTTTAATAAGGTATTTCCAGAGACTCTTAAAACAAATTACACTGCTATGGGATATGAGAGAAGGTTCTTTAATGAATTAATTATTGATCAAAAGATTAAAATACAAACACAACCCACCCCAAGCACAGGAATATATGTCCAGTTTCCACAGTGATAAGAAGTTAATAATGTGCTTTCCTCACTTCCCCCAAACGCTCTACATAAACCAATTTTCTTCAACACTTCCATGAATAAATCAAAAAAAGTGGGTGAACAAAGACATAGCAAAGTATGCTGATAACAAGCAACATTTTAAAACCATCTTAACTAAATGTTCATGCAGAATTGCAAAACAAGTTCTCCATGAAATTGTCAAAAAAACTGCAGATAAAATTTTATATAAATAAGTTAACATGTTAAAAAATAGCTCA
The DNA here is from genome assembly GCA_033556795.1 of Tapera naevia. NCBI lineage: Eukaryota > Metazoa > Chordata > Aves > Cuculiformes > Neomorphidae > Tapera > Tapera naevia. The sequence goes on from JAUMJJ010000353.1 coordinate 2,457,899, forward strand.
GTGTCGTAACAATGTGGTAACTACTGTATAACGTAAGAAAAAAATCTTATTTTTCTACACAGTTTTTGAAACAGTATCACTTCAGAGGTCCATGACTGTCAAAAAATGCCAGACATAGTAACAATGAAGAAACAAACAAATAGTGAAAGTATTCTATATCATGCAGACATGAATGGTATATTCTCATCTTGACTAGTCCACGCAGCTGCAATTACCCTAACGCTTTAGTTATACAGAAGAAGCAGAAAGATTCAGAGCACAGCACAAAGAACTAAACACAGATTTGGAGAAGAACTATACAAGTAGAGACCAGTAGATTATGATTCTTCAGTTTAGTTGAGGAGATACATACAAGTGGCATGGAAAATAAAGATGTTTGTGGAAAAAAAATAATTGCCAAGTACCTTGGTAACAACCAGTCATTACCATTCAAAACATAGGAACATTGTGGAAATTATTTAAATCACTGGTCACAGTATACTTAACACCAGTATTCTTGCCACAGAACACGTGTAATGACTGCCAAAACCATAATCCAAGTCAGAAAAATTCACAACTTGCAGAGAATGAGTCCACCAACAGCTATAAGAAAAAGTCATCCTAAAGGCTGGCTCTATCCAGGAAATCGCCTAAGCCTGTAAGCACCAGGATTTGCCAGGAGAGTATGACAGTAAAAGCAGCAAATATCTGCCCTACACTTATACTCTTTCCTTCAGCATCATTGCTGGACACAATCAGACCACCTATACTGCCCTGAACAGACCTTAGGAGGCAGTCTGGAAAAGATCTCCTTAATCAGTCTTCCACCGTCCATTTTAATTATCCTTTAAAAGGAATGACTTAACTACCACAAAATTCTGATTCTATTTAATGGAGCATTGCTTATCTTTATGTGTCTTCAGAAATTCCAGCCAACAGCTTAAATTCTTAAATAATTTGGTCACTGTATTCTGATCTTTCAAAGAAAGCTCTTGTAATAGGCTGCACACAGATTTTTAAAAAACAAAAATAAAAATTAAAAATTAAAAAATCACACACAAGGTAAAAAGAATAAGTGGTACCTCTTGAGGTTTCAATTTCTCTATGTCCGTGGAGAGATCTGAGCTTTTTCCATGAAGACTGCCATTTTCCTGTAAACACCAAGCAGTAAAAACAATTAGGACAAGAATAACATTCTATATTCAAATTATGGAAAAAGCACTGGATTTTGAAGTTAAAGCTGAACATATAAGACAATTATAACTTAAACTCTTTATGGTAGACGTATTCATAAAAAGTTACGTATATCATTTGCCCTGTCTCCTGAGAAACTCTGATCCACATTCTTACAATAAGGACCCACACACTCATTTTAGCTCTCCCTCAGAATCATCTGATCTGGCAGCATATGATGTACCAGTCTCAACTTAACTTTACTCAAAATTCTAAACCAGTAGTGTAATGTGTCTAATTAGTTGAAAGAAAACTAAAATAGGAAGACCATACATCTTGCCCAACCTTCATCCAGGCAAACTTGATTTAGACTGGAAAATGAAGCACAGTGCTTCTTCAGGGATTTCAATGCAGAAGAAAACTTCCTTTCTTCTACTTTTTGCAGAAGAACACGGCCATGAATTTGTGCCTCTTAACCATTACTAACTCTATACATAAACAGTATATGTTTCTAGTGTTCAACAATTTTTCAGGGAAAAAACAAATGCACTTTTCATATAAAAACAACTCAGTTTTCCTTTAAAGAAAATGATAACCAAGACAAACATTCTTTATTGCTTCACGCAAGGGCCTCTACAGAAAGTTGGGAGTTTTTCCCTCCTACTATCAAATTTTTAGGTGTATTGAAAGCAAGGGCAAAGCTCTACATTCCTAGTCCAAACCCCCTGAATGCCTTTGGATAGCCACTTCACATTGATTCTGCACAATATGTATCCCAACACTGCAGGTCAGGCCTTCCTTATGCATGGAGATCCTCCCCAGTGCATTGAGATGATACACTGCATCAAACCAAGGGGATGCACGGGTTTTGTAACCTTTCAAAGCCAGGTACCAGTGGCCGACGCATCTTGAGACAACCCAAGCACACCGGATTCTCAGGAAAACCTAAAACGACCAACATCAACCACCCAGTCAGTGATCCCATTGGGAACTGCTGCTGTACCAATGCTTCAGGACTGCGGAGTCAACAGCTCAAAACTAAGTTGACCACATGCAGAAATTTTATAGACAGTCTGATGTCATGTTTGGGTCATTTAGCAGGTTTTCCAAAAAGGAAGTTAGTGTAGAAAGACACATTTGTAATAATATTCAACTTGTAATAACTTCTTACTAAAATTTAGGACCACTAGGGTTTTCGCCCACCCCTCACGATTTCTGCTGCCTTTAGACAATAAAAAAAAATCCCCTATTGAAGTGAAGGAAACTGTATCATTTTGATACTACAGGAACAAAAGATTATTTTTTTTTAAAAAAAAGGGAAGACAAAAACATACAAAACATTGTTTTGGGAGACAGACGGAAGAGGGGAACCTGATTATTGCATTTTTAGTTTATAAATCAAGAAAGTCTGCATGCAAGTATCTGTTTTTTCCTATTCTAAATTTTATACTGTTGCACACAAAGCTATACAATAAAATCATTAAATTCAGTCACAAACACTAGTATGGAAATAAATATACATGTCAGTATTTTCAAAGTATCTAACTTACAAAAAAACAGACAGCATTAACTGCCAATCCTCTAAAATTAGACATAATTTATAACATATTTAGCTTGAATTATGACAAAAATCTATTAAAAAAGTTTGCTCCAGGTTAAAGAGAAATGAACATATTTTCTTTAAAAAACGAACAAACAAATAAAATAAGCCATTACAAGCTGTAAATGACAAGTGCTTCAGAATGAACTGAGAAGTATCAACTCAAATCACTTGCACGCAAAAGAAAAACCCCTCTGCACTTAGCCAGCAGAGGAAGAAATACTTCAATAACATTCGGGGGACAGATTCCACCAACTCGTAATAATATATTCAGTTTGACTTTAACTGAAACAATCTTAACATAAATTATGATTCAGCAAGTATTAGTTGCCGGGAGGATAAATTTCTTTTTTTCTCTCTTATGCCCTTTTTTGAAAAAAAAATAAGATATCTTAAGTTTAAGCTGCAGCTGCTGGGGCGAGAAGGACACCTGAGACATAGAAGAATTTAATACCTCTTTTTCCTAAAGCCTTCCACAGGGATCAAGACAAATATTCATTTCTGTTGCTTTTCTTTATAATACACTCAGCATCAACCTCTTCTTGTGATACCTCTGACAGAGCACTAACATCTGCCTTTATTACCAGCTTCAGAGTATAATGGTACAGTTTGCAGAGGGTTTGATTCTTGACCTAGTTGTGATATTCAGATGTAGCTTAAAAAAAAAAACAAAAAACCACCAAACAAAAAATACCAATACACTTTACATTATTGGAATGTTACCTGGCTCTAACATTGAAAACAAAACATTCCAGTTAAGTCAGCTTAACCCCTGATTGATTAAAATTGACCAGCAACATCATAAATAGGCATAAAAACATCCAACAGTTACAATAAGAACACAAGTTACTTAAAGCTGCATAGTAAGATTACATTTCAAATGTAAAAAAAATCATCTGAAGGCTGAGCTTCATGCCTCAAATTATAGAAGATGCTTTAGAAGAATGCCTGATTGCTACTGTGCATAGACATCCAGCCACAACCCATTAAGTTCTATCTTTTTATTATAATTTATCTACCAAAGATCAATGGAAAAATTAGGACTTCATGATAGGTCTTTCTATTGCTCTTTTCCAAAGTCAGACAGAGGTTTTAACAATACCCAGTAAGCTAGGCAAGTTCTTGCAGCCCACCCACTTCATTCCACAGTAAGAGAAAGCGGCAAAGGTGCAAGAGCTAACACAGTTCTGGCTCAAGCGTACTGAAATCAGAACAGACTATTTAGACCAGGCCCATCAGTTATGCAGTGCATTTCTAGTAATCAATTCACTAGGTACTTAGTTCATTGGCTTTTTAAGGACTAGATATTCATAAAACAAAAGCCGAACAGAGAGGGGATGTGATTTACTAAGGGGAAAGCTCATTTTTGACCTCTGAGTTGGGTTCTAAAAAGGCAATGTTATTTTAAGGATATTAGATACTATCAAAAACCTTTAAGCTCAACAAACAGCAATGGACAAAAACTGCAACAGGAATAGGAGAAAATTGTTAAGAAAGAAAAGCCTCTCTCCAACATCATGACAGAGCATGTACTATAGCTGACTAATGTTAATGGAGAGGCAAACATTACCTACACTTTGCCAATAAAACCGCTGTCGAATAAGTAACACGACTTCAGTTTTCGTTTGCTGACCATAAGGTAAATAAAAGAGCATTCTCCTCATCCAAGTACACAGTTATGTACAGTTTGCTTTCATATATTTTTACCCTTGGAAATCTGAATCTCTACTGCAGCATACCAAAGTCATTAAAGTCTCTAAATGATGGTAATCTGTGTATTTAATGGAGCTTACCCTTCAAAAACACTGCCAAATCATCTGCTGATTCTCACTGTATATTCCCATAAACCCTCACTATGAATTATAATGTGGGAACCTTACCCTTGAAGATTCAAATGAAGGACTTGGCTGACCGCTTGTTCCCCAGGATGTGGCACCTGTTCGCTCATCCATACCTAGTAATAAAAAGAAAAATACAAACCTGTAAGAAAAGATAGCAAAAGCATAATGCTCTCTGATGCAACCTGAAAGCAAATTCATCCGCTTCCATATACTTAAAGTAAATTCACTCTCTTCCGTATACTTAAAGCAGTATTTTTAAAAACAAAACTTAAGATTAACAGTTTCCTCGTTAATGAGCCGGCTACAAAGCAACGTACTCATTTGGACACCTGCAGCTGCTGAAAACAGGAGAATAAAAAGTCAGGAAGATTGGCAAATCTGCAGTCTGCCCTACCCAATCCATAAGAAATCAGCATGAGTAACAAAACAAGCACAACAATGTCAGCCTGGTTTTTTGCACAGCCTGATTTATCCCGCAACTTAAGAACTGAATATTGCAGCTCGTACTGTGAAATACATTTGTTATTGACTCTTTGCACTCATGTCTTGCTTAAGAATTCTAAAACGTGCAGAATTATTTCCTCTACTTGGTCTTTACACAACATGCAAGATATGTTAACATAAGGGGGAAAGGCAACACAGACAGGTTACATATCAATGCCTTAAAAAAACCCCACAGAGACTCAGGGTGTCTGCCCTACTAAAACAGGAATCATTAGCTCTGTAACGGTTCTTTTAGAATCAGTTCCCTTTATGCAAATACAGGTTACAGCTCAAAAGAGAAGGGGGAAGGAAAAAACAGGGCGATCTTTAAACTCAGTATCAGAATATATATCCTGTGTATTGTCTAGTCAACAATTAAAAAGATGTTGCCAACATTTTTTCCAGTTACTTTTTAGTCCAAGTTGATGAGTCAAAACATTTTTAAACCACATTCCAAAAAACAACTAACTGCAAAAGTACCTGAATTCCTATAAGCAATTCATTCACATAAGGCAAGGTTACCAGTCTAGCAATTAGTTCCCGATGATCTGTATCACAAGATTATTTTTTTTAACAGGTGGAACACTTTCATCTTGAATTGCAGATTTCCATGCACTCTGACCTACAAAACATGGCTCATCAGTTCCCTGTCAGTCCAACTTCTCTATAATCAGTTTCGATATACAGCATAAATTCTTTGTGCTGTATAGTTTAAACTATTTATGAAGCTTTATAATGTCATAGTTTATAAATATGAACTGTGTCACAATTTAGAAACAAGAGCTGAGCGCAAGTTACTCTGTACTATCATCCCTAAACCCTAACTTGATATTGCAATTATATAATTTTCATGCATGTGTCTCAGACTGGCCACTCTGCATAAGAAAATGTAAGGCAATACTGTAAATAACTACCTATGGAATAATAAGACTCTAATCAATATATCCTCAAGAAATGTGTTTTATGAAGCTACAAAACACTGTTTTGACAAAGACAGACTGCAGAAGGCATGTTAAACTAGAAGTACAGTGCAATCACCCACATAAAACACAGACACCTTTCACGTACTGCAGAGAAGATCCTCAAGGTCGGACAACATTCTTTGAAAATGCAAAGCCACCACTACACCAAGCCAGCAGTTTGTGGAAGTTTGCTGCATTTTGCAGCTGACAGCATTGTTGTTGTTTTGCTGTAACTGGTCCAGGAGCTGAGTAAAAAGTGGTGGCTGGCACTGACAAAGGCAAAAGTAATCTTTTGGCACAACTGACTCTTTTCTGCCAGAAACAACAGCGCTAGTAATCCAGTGATTATCATAACAAGTCTTCCATTGCTATAGTTTCAAGAGAGACATAGTGGGGGGCGGGGAGAAAATAAAAATGTCTTACTGCAGGACAAAGTCTTGGACACATTACATTTTATCTTTAGGAAGTAATGGTTATGCGCAGAGTGCTTAGATGCGTGCCCTCTAATCAGTAAAACACGTTACTCATTTAAAAATTTGAGTCAGTTGGAAATAAGGACATATGCTAAGGTCCTGATAAATCACCACATGTATAGCTAAAAATTCTCGTATTTAATTCTAACATTTGAATTATGCCAATGAATTGTTTAAAGAAACTGCTCTAAACCAAAATGTAACTGTTTAAGAATGGGAGGAAAAGTAGTTTCTAACTAGTTCCCAGAATTCTTCCTTCTAGAAGAGCCCAAGTACCGTTAAGAGTAGTGAGAAGTATTCACATGCTTATTTTTTTCTGCTGGGTGTCTTTTTTCTGCCAGGTGTCTTCTTCCACTTTTTCATGCAGCATTTTTTCTTTTCTTAAAAGCCCAAAACAGGATGGCATCTAGATCTACCCTTTAATCAGAATTTGCACCCAAGGCACATGATTGACACATCAAAAGCTCCTTGAAGGGTACGAGGAAGGATTTCATACACTGCATATGGAACACTGGTACTCAACTTACTGCTGCTTGACATCTGCATTTGACTTGAGACAATAACCCTGCTGCCCTCAGACCCCATCAACCCCAGCACAAGCTGAAGGAGCAGAGAGCCAGCTAGCTGACAATGCTCAGCCAGGAAATCAGATACGTGCCTACAACAGTGCTCAAGGAATCTTTCCTGGTTTGCACACCAATGCTCTTTCCATCAATGACAGACGAAAACCAACCAAATGCTGCAAGAGACGAAGACCAGATAAACTCTAGCAGGCTAAGCACAAACAACTGAAGTTTAACACAGACAAAGGCAGCACTACGTGAATGAGCCAGGAGCATAAGATACACCTTCCAGACAGGAGAAGACCCTGAAGTGAGAAAAAGCCCACAGTAAGAAAGAGCATAGGAGTCATATATGGTAATAAATGCAATACAGTTTCAAAGTAAAAGTGTCATTGAGGGTTCAAGTGTTTTCCTGGGAAACACAGAACAGAATGGAGGAAGTGGCAGGATCACCACCTTCACAGAACCCTTCCACAAGGAAAGGCAGTGTCCAATTCCAGTAACCATTAATGCATCAAGGATGTTAAAGGGCATAGGAAAGCTGTGGCAGTTCGCAAAGTCCTGAAAAACATGCTGCACAGGGAAAGGCTGCCTAAACAGATTGAGATGGTGCAATGTAAAAAAGGGGAAAATTGAAAACCAGCATGTTACAAAGGTCTAATAAGACAGATGCATGCAGTCAGGCAGACAGAAGTATAATGAGGTTCTAACCCCACTTCCTTATTTTAGTAGGCATTGAGGATGGAAAGCAATTAAAATGACTCATGAGTTGATTTCATAGTTCTCAATCAAAATCAGCTACTTCTATAGCAGATACGCCATGGTTTAACTAGGGAGGAATTCAGCCTTGTTTGAGTGGATTCAGCTGGCAGCCTGTGGTTGGTCTGGCTCACATGGCACCTCCACCAAACTTCGTACCACTGCCCTAGGGAAGACCAGCAGGACACTGGCCCTGTCCTTGGCCAGCCGTGCAGACAGAGCACAGCCCAAATCTGGGACCCCGGCCAGGCCGCAGGAAAGGCAGTGTTCCTCACTCACCTCAGGAAGATCAGACCAAGCAGTCACAAGGCTTTTTCTGGCTTTATGCACTGATTTATAAAAAGGCTTTGCTTAACGTCATTTTTAAGACAGTGCTATGAGCTTTTCTAGAAGAAAAGTTGAAGAACACTCTTGCCTTGTTACTTCAACGTATGCACTCATTCTGAAGAAACAGGTCCATACATTCATCTAATAAAAAAATTTGATCTTACAATCAAACTGAAATGAAAGTTGTTGTTCTTGCTGGTATAAGGCAAAGACCATATTTAAAACTTATTTCAAGAGGCACAGGCTCTAATGTTTGTGTAAACAAGATAACATAACTTTATAGGGTTACCATCTGCTACAATGCTGATCAAATAAATAATTTGACAAAAAAATCACATTGTAGATTGTTATACTAGGTACTCAAGGTATGAGTTTCTATCTTTTATAGCTTCTTTATCCAATTTTGTTTCAGAGCAATGCTATTCCTTCAGATAAGATTCAACAACTGAAATCAATTGCAGAAAACCGTAACAGCACAAACCATAACTGCACTGATTCTATTTTGCATCTCAGACACCCAAACAAATCAATCTACCATTAGATCCTATACTCCAAAGGTCTACTGTGAAGTACAATACAAATTATTACCTAAAATTATATTTTAGGTCTAGACTCTCTGGCAAGGGGATGCAAAGAGAATTATTTGATAGAGAAATATTATCTCAACTAAAAAATTTAAATTTCAATAGGTTAAGGCTAGTCCTCAGCCTCTTTTTGTTGATTCCAAATACAAAGTATTTCTCATTTTATAACAGATTTAATTTTAATAACATAATAAAAAAAAGTGTATTCTAACAAAGTACCTGAAATTTCCAAGTCAGATAAACAAGAAGACAAAATACACAGTTATTGCTGGGTGGATGACACGACATGGGATGTGGACACACACAAAATCAAAAGGAGCTCTGACAATAGATGCCACGTGGCAGGTTTAAAATACAGAAAGCTAAGGGCATTAATCAAATTGAGAGGAGAAATGAAACCCAGGCAGCCTCAACAGTCTAACCACTTAAATGCCACTGGAATAAATTCAGATGCAACATTATAATTAGGGAAAAAGACAAACCACTTTTATTTCAAACTACATAAATACAGTGTTTTCTCCCCACCCACCTCCATCCCCAAAGAAAAGGCAAGGGGAAGTACTTCAAGGGTAGGAAAAAAAAACCCTGAGAAACTTCAAAATTGAATATGGCTTCTTGGAGAACGCACCCATTACCTTACAGCATATGGACAGAAAGTTGCCCCTCGTTCCTCCAGATCAAAACAGTAAAGTTGTTCCCCAGTAAGACAAGTGCTTATTAGAGGCAGCAGTGGGAGCAGCAGAGTAGTATCCCTTTTGGTACCTTTTGCTGCAGAAAGAATTAATATAAGTGCTATGGATAGGCCACAGAAATACTGTCCTGAGTAAGAGTTGTCTGGTACAAACTCTGGACTCCACAAATCCTTCGGGAAACTTCCAGAGACAATTATATTAAATTGAACGATGCTGCTCCCTGCACTGAACCACAGAGTCGAAGATCAAACACGTGGTCTAAAAGTGAAATTTGTCTTGGCTTAACTGTTCATTTCAATACCCTTCCTCACCCTGCCCAGTCAGGTTTACAACCATGAGAGCTGAGGCTGTTAACTACCAGTCTCTAATGGCATTTAAAAGCGCAGTGAGTGCTGCAGGGACTGAAGTCACCCTGAGGAAGCACAGGTTATCACCATTATTACCAATAAACCACTAGTTTCCATTTGAACCCTTTTCTTTGCAAAGATCAGTTTCTAAGACATTTGAAGTATCAAGTGATTATTAATAGTAGTAAATAAATTAATTGGCATTTTTGAAACATTGTTTTTCCTAAAGAATCCTAAAGCACAATTACCTGACAAAGCAAAGAACAAACACCTGCTATGCCAGTTATTGCAGAAATTACTTTTAGAGTAGGCGGTAAGATATGCTACACAAAGCTAATATCTACCCCCAGAATAAGCTAATACCTATCCCCAGAATAAGCAATCACAATTGAAATTTCAGTATAACAAAATTATTCAAATGGGATGCCTGTACAGCAAGTACACAACTTGCCTGGGCAATAACCAAAACAAGCCAAAATTAGCCTTGAAAGGTGTTAAAAATTAGTTGCAAACTAAAACATATCAGAAAATTGAATTCTCTCTTTATGAAAAGCTGTTTAAAACCTATGCTTTAATACAGAATATTATCTGCAGGAACACTATTTTCTCAGGACAGATTTCAGCTTCAGGGTGTACAATGGAAGAATTTTTTTCTAAAACAATAAAATACTTACATTGTATCAAGTCAGAAGAAAATGAGGAAAAAAACCATGCTGGTTCAGGAAAACCGCTGAAAAACTATAATTTGTTTTAGCAGCGCCTATTACCATCACAAGTCAGCACTGGTAATGCAGTTTCTGTACAGCTATCAAGTATGGTTTAGATTTGTTTCCACTCATTACCTAAATATAATTTGCTATTTAAAAAAAATGCAATTACTATTTTAAACTTAATTTCACAAGCAATTCTATTCATTTCTTGTAATAAGGCCCATGTATTCCCCAAGAAGTACAGCATTAGGTTGATAATTCCTGTAATAGCAGTGCTCTTACAGAAATGTCACAAGTTACCTGCTGCTCTTTCCTCTTGCTCTCTGCTTCCTACTCTGAATCACATCACCCAACACACCAAGTAACCTGGCTTAATCTGGACACTTTAAATACAATACAACCTGCTCAAAATAAAATTGGAGCTGACATTTTGCACCCAAACTGTACTAAACCAGGAAACTGCACACTGCTACACCCACCTTGCCAGCAAAAAGACATCAGGTACAGCTCAAAGGGAAGGGCACACTTAGAATAGCATGAGTAACATGCTGTATGTAATACATACTTTGTATGTTATTCAAATAGTTCAGCATAAAGATGAAAACTATAAAAATTGGCATTTATACTTTTTTAAGAAAAGGAATTTCTGTACAAATCCACAGAGGTGCTCAGAACATTACACAGGAAAGCTATTCTTTGCCCCGAAAAACAATATTTCCCTTTATTAATACGCACTTTCCTATTAATTCTTCCATCCAATTGAAGGTTAAAATTAAAAAAAAAGATTAAAATGCTAATCTTCATTAATTATATCCCATACATAAACAATATTTACATGTGTGCATGCACAGAGTATATTTTTAAACCTCCCTAATCATAACATGAATAAAGCAAACCAGCTTAGAGATCAAGCCTATAATAGGGATACAACCAAGAGCTTTTATTCACATGCAAACACACACACAGTTAAAGTGCCATTAAAGCACATCATGCTGCTTACTCTCCTCTCTGTATTGAACCATAAAGTATCAGATTGAACAGTTCTAACAAGCAAGTCTCAGCCCTATGACATTAGCTATCATAAAAATCCATTCTAGGGACAAATTTTCCTGTGGTTACTTCAGTTATGACTCAACAGCTTTATATAACCACACACTTCAAAATATATATATTTATATATACACTAAATCAAGGCCAGTGTCACAAGACTGCACACACCAGGCCAAAAATATTCAAATATAGCTTCACAGTCAACAGCTACTGTTACCAACTGTATTACAACAGTACAGAAAACTGCCAGTTAAGGCACCAGGACATGATACAATCTGAATTACAGCGTGTCACTGAGGTGCTAGATCTCACAAGCAGAGAATTCACTCCAAGTGTGACAGCTTTTCTAACTTGTCTAAAAAGGTAAAGAAAAGTTAGTTTTCTACTGCACCACAAGGTGTCCAGCAAACGTCAACCCTCCTGAAAAACAAACTCCAAGATCAAGCTGAGGTCAATATCCCTTCACAGTGTTGATGATTTGTCCTACATCTTTATCCACGTACAATTAAAATTATCCAATTGCAATATATTAAAAATGCTTTGCTGATATTTAGACGATCATTAACACATTAACACACAAACTTTTTAAGGAGGGACCTCTGTCATATCAAGCAGCTTCAGAGCAAAGAGCTGATAAAATACATCTCTGAGAAACACCATATCTTTTGAATTTCTGAGTTCATGTAGGTGAACCATAGCAGAAAGAACGCATCAGACAAAAAGCTTGCATCTTAAAGCTCAAAATCCTGCGTCCCTAAGTAAAATATCAAGTATAGTACACAGTATTGCCAACGCAATTTCACATCTGTATGACCGGAAACAAAAATATTTGCAGATATGCAGTCAAGATCACACAAGCATGAGCCCAATCTTCAGAAGATCTAGACCAAGCATTTTCCTAAAAGTACATAGAAGAAAACTTTTGCTTTGCTAAGGTTCATAGTACCTCTGTATCAATCTTTTTGCCACCCTACACCAATGAAATCTAAAGTCTGTCTATTAACAGCAGCATGGCATCTCACACTAAAACAACACACTAGTATCTTATGTTTATCATAAAACTAGGCATGCAGAATACAAACAATTTTCAAATGTTTTCAGGTTTACCTTGAGGTAGGTATATCTCCAAAAAGAGGATTTCTTACAATTACTTGTTCTGAAGAGTACATGTAACAGACTCACCTACAGGACTGAACGCTCACTACTGAACAGAGCAGAAGTTACACATCAGGGGTTGCATGAATGCAATTTCTTCATAAAAGAATTCTGGCTCTTTCAATTCAGCTGAGGAAAAGCCTATTATATGAACCTGCGAGCATTAAACAATATCTTTTAACTCTAAAAACAAAGTTTATCTGTTCAGTATTAAACAGTGAAGAATGCTTAATGGATAAATGCAAGCACTGCATATCTGTTGATCTAAGCCAGAGACTAGCTCTAAGTTACATGTGAGAAAACAGTAGAATATAGCAAATACTGACTTAATTATTACAACTATGCTCACTAACCTCTCTCTCTTTTCCAAAAAAAAAAAAATCAAGAAGAAACCTTACAGCACAACCAAGAGCCCCTGCTGATTTGTCCAAGGGAAAGATAGAGTCTATTCCCACCATTAAAAAAGCTGGCTAGAGCAAAATGCATGTTCTTATATTATTTTAGGCACAGAGAAAGTAGGTTTAAAGTATATTATGAGAAACTTCCAAGAAGCATCTCTATCTGCATTTATACAGTCAAGAACTTGAACTGATGGAGGTTAGCATTAGCCTGCAGTATTAAGAATTACTTTTTCCAGTATACATTTTACACTAACTAGTGTTTTCTTCTCCATAAGCTAACTGGAATGCAGTAAAGCTCTTGCCAGATGTTCTCCTTCTGCAGAGGCCCAAATCCAACAGTTCTCAATAATTCCATTACTTCCAAAATTCATAGTCAGAACTCACTCTGAACAATGGAGATATGACACAGCCCATGCTACCAGCAGGACCCTCAAAATACCTTAAAATAAGACCCAACAAACCCAAATGAATGAAAAAAATAAAATTTTCTTTGAGACTTTGCTTCCAAGGCTACTTTTACAGAGGTTTTATTGGTATTTTTGAACATAATTCTCTAAGTATGAAAATGTGACATTCTCTGTCAAAGGAGAGAAATCTGTCTTTACATTTCCCAGATATCATTATATCTGCCCAAACATTTGCTGAATCAAGCTCCTTGCTGCCTGGGCTGTGAGCCGCCTGCTGAGTCAGGCAGGCAGCCTCTGTGTTGACAGCTCCCTTAGTGCGAGTGGCAGCAAATGACCGTGTGCCCATGAAGCTGGAAAGTTAATATGATACAGCGCAGTCTGCTACATTAACAAACAAGGTGGAAAGAAGATCACTGCCTGATGTTGATGGGCCTTGCAGTAATACATAGCAGTACTGCAGCAACTGAGATGTCTGAAGAAAACCTCAAAACCATTCGTTCCTCTTCATTAGGTGTTTCCCTTTATTTAAAAGAATGGCTGTTCCTCCCATTGAACCAAGATGTCTCACCACAGCTCACTGAAATCATAAGTTGCCCTACACCCGTGTTTATTAGTTACCTTTCACAAATGAAAGAAGAACGAGCTCACCTACTGATTTCTGCTGCATTTCTGGATCATTTGCATTTTAACATTCTTCTGCTAGAATACCCATGTTGTTACAGTTTATAAATCTGGAAAGATTACCTTCCAACAGAATGACACCTTTAGATGATTAGTAATATAGAAGTAACAACTCTCGAGTATACAACTCCCTGGTCAGCACTGTGATATTTAAACACCAAAGAACCATTTAGCATCATCCAACTACTCGGAAAATAATTTAAAGCAGTATCACACATTAATTGAAAAAGTAACTTAATTTTATATTCCAGAATATAACTTCCACCAGCTCAGATCCTGCCAAATTTAGTAATGAGTCCAGAAATATCTACATTTGCTAGCAAAGAACTGATATCTGTTCAACCTTACTTCTTGCCCGAAAGTAAGATTTTTTTTTCCCTGTTTGAAGACTTCACTGCTCTTCCTTTTATTTCTTCTGCTAGCTTTTCATTTAATATTCCACAGTTTGGTTGGACTGAGTAACATTTCTCCTTGGCTTAAACCCTAGATATCACACATGTTACAGAAATGTGAGTTTTCAATGCCTTTCTTGCAGGAAGTGTTACAAGAGCTAAAGCACTCTTAATAAGATACACTTAGAAACCAGGCATTTCAGAAGCAGAATTTTCATGGAAAAGTTACAACTGGAATTTATATTCAAGCAAGTCAATTTTAAATTGCCTTCATTCTCTAACAACATTAGAGGTAGAACTGACATACATGTTGCTTTTAACAACTGCACTCATGCCTTTTTTTAAATGAGGACAAGTTGCACTTAAAAAAAAAACCAAACCCTGCTGCTTCTTTAAGTATGCTGTTCCAGCAGTTCTGCAGGTTACAGCTAGAAAATGCTGAAAGCCAATAAAATGTGGTAGACAGTCTTTCTGCAGTGAAAACCATCCTTACCTGGTTATTTTCCTTCCTACAATAATAAGATAGTATTAAACATTTCCAAACATTAACTTGCATAGCCTAAAGTCAAAAAACAAATAGCAATCAATAACTAAATATTTTTTTAATTCCTCCTCCTCGGACATTTTGAATGTCTTTCCTTCTGCAAAAGAACTATAAAACTTACACCTTAAGATTAAGAGCAGACTTGTATGGATATTAAATGAGAACACAGAAACTAATGTTTTTACATTAAAATTAGACAAATAGTCTAAATTTAACACTATAGCTAAGTAAGAATACTAAACCCGTTCAATTCCCTATCCCTGCAGAGAGCGAGTCATCTCCACTCCTGCCAGCACAGTTTCCAGCAGACCCATTAGCCAATGCGCAGGCTGCAGCAGTTCAAAATCCCCCCATGCAACGTAAGCCTTCAAACAGGCAAGCCACGTTTACCAACCCCTCACAACGGATTCTGATGCAGGAATCACTGCCAGACAACAGCTTATGAGTCAAGTTTTATGTATGCAAACACAGGCCTATCTTACTAACAGCTAAGGGCTGGCTGCCACCCAAAGGAGGCCATCCTGCTTCCCTTAACACTTTGCTGTCCCTGCTGCCCACAGCCTGGCTTTTATGTCTTCCTCCCTCATAGCAGCACCAGTGCTTTGTAAGGTTCTGCAGTAAACAGATCAGGAAGAAACTAGAAGAAAATGGAACCATTAAAATAAAAAAACAACCTTGCCGGTTTCTGGCCAGATTAGCTCACAGAACTATTTCACTGTCAGGCCAAGAACACCAGTGTTGGCAGAAAGGAAGAGGAGAGCACGAGAATCAGACAAGGCCAAAATCAGGGGTGTGAAGGGCCAGGGAAGCCAGCCCACCACTTTCCAAGCACTCACTAGCTCTGAGATGCAGAATGATTTCTTCAGAGAAGAGAAAAAAATAAAAAAATAAAAAAAAAGATGGCATCACTGTGTGGTGATGCATAAAACCTGGCAGCCTACTCTGGGAGTACCAGCTTTACTGGACCTTTGATACTATGTTAGGGTGTGAGAAAAATAATTGCAATTCAAACATGCTTTTATTCAAACACCAATAAGCTTCATATAATCTTTAAAACATCAAATCTGCTCACTGTTAGGGTAGAAACAGGTTACCTGGAAGCTCAACGCTACCAAAACACGTACGCACATACTTCTTCAATCACTTGCCAGAATTTCAGCCAAAATTTAGAGGAAGAGTAAATTACTTCAAA
The DNA here is from genome assembly GCA_033556795.1 of Tapera naevia. Taxonomy (NCBI): domain Eukaryota; kingdom Metazoa; phylum Chordata; class Aves; order Cuculiformes; family Neomorphidae; genus Tapera; species Tapera naevia. Next base: position 2,474,214 of record JAUMJJ010000353.1, read on the forward strand.
GTAAATGGCAACAAAACCCAAGAATTTTCCTTCCTTCTGTTTTTCTGTAATTAAAAAGATAAAAACTAAGAATCTTAATTTAAAATCTTTATAAACACTTCGAATTTCAGCCAAAATAAGTCTTGGGTTCCATGTGCCAAAAAAAGTTGCTTCTAGAAATTACTATAGCCCATTTTCTCTTTTGTATTTTAGAATCTTAAACATTGCCAAAACAAGCCAATTTAAATGCATCACCTCTCAGGGTGTTGATTTAAGTTTTGTTGGCCTTAAATCCTGCACTCAGTTCTCCTTATGCTACTGTGTTTAACTCTGGCAACAGCTTTCAGACTTTGCATCACTTTTGTACTTTTCTTTTTCATACTCCGGTACAATGAAATTCATATATATGCCCAGCTTTGCTCAGCCACTAAAAATAAAGTGTTACCATTTATAAGGATTATCAAATAATTTTAACAGAAGACAGATTCTTCACATTCTGTTAAATATGTAAAAGAACAAAATAAAAGAAAAAAAAAACAACACAGTTTCTGCCTTTTTGAAAGAGACAACTATGACTCAGTATTTGGGAAAGAATTTCTTATATTCCAATCACAAAGAATATTATTACCCTTCAACATACTATCACTTGAAAGTGTTCCGCAGATCACACTTTGGGAAAAGGTAATAAGGCATTAAATGTCTCTTCACATCTCAATTTATACGTGAAGGCTTACTGACACAGGTTCAGAAGAAAAATATTGAACTTCCCTAGAAGACCTAAGTCTTCTGAAGATTTGCTTGTGTAATAGAGCAATTCAGAACAAATATCACATATAGCTCCACAATATGCAGAGTCAATTCCTTTAGAAAAGGCTGGCCCACATACTTAAGAAAATTACAAAATACTTGTAAATTGAATTGAATTCCTAACTAAACACTTTTCAGCTGAATTCAAACAAATGTGTTATGATCATATAACTAAAGGACTATACTAGATGATGTTCGTGTCCTTTCCACAGATGCTCGTGGGATTTTCCCAGCAGTCAAACCAACACAAAGACTTGACTGAATTATTGCACTTGATATTATAGCCCAGTAAATAAAACAAATACACATTAAGGCACCTGGCAGGATACATGCTAAACAAACATGGAAATTTCAGTATGAAGAGCTCCAGTACCAATTTTACTCTACTTCATGGCTCATGTCCTAAGATGTAAAACTTCTATTTAAAAGGTCACACAGAAGAAGTATACATGCACATCGCTCAGGCATGTATATTCAATTTGGACTTCAAAAAATTTTCTATAGGCATCACCAATTACACTATCTTTTGAAAAAGCAAAAAATCATTCTGAAGTCATTTCCTTTTACATTTTCAACTTTGCTGTTGAATTTTTAAACATTAGGCCGTAACTTCCCTTGAGTAAGATATCTATTCTTAACCAACTATCAAGAAACCATAACATTGTATACACTTCAGCCTCTAAGATCTCTTTAGACCAGTTTTCATTTTCCTAAAGGATTCAAAGTGTACCATTATTTTAATGCTAAATCTATTATGAGAGAAACAAGAGAAAATTTTAAAAACACTATGAAATATTACACTAAAAAGTCTACAAAATAAAAGACAGAAAGCATAGAGATACAATCAATATCAGTTTTTATTAAAAAAGCTTCAAAGTGAACAAAAACTGGATTCATGGTAGGACCTCTTAAGATCTGTGAAACCTCCAAGTTACCCAAGGAGTAATTAGTTTTTTAAGATATCTTAAAAATCTAATACACACTATTCCTACAGAATTTTAAGTAAATATATGTCCTTAACTGTCTCATTGTAAAATCAGAATTTAGGAGTTCACAAGATTCTAAAAATACAGATGAAGCTAAGCCACTTCATCTTATTCTCCATTAAGAATGAAGTACATTTGAAGCCAAAATTCCATACTTGCTGCACTCGATTAAATGCAGAGAAATGCCATCTATAATGCTGGTTAAGACAAGTAATAGAAAGATCTGATGCAGTGACTGTATTGATCTAGTGTTATAATTGACTCTCAACAGAAAAAGTGTAAAGTACTACTCCTTCACACCCACATCCCTCACTCTAACACAAGATTTACAAGAATTTTGCTAAATCATAATAAGTTTTCTGGTCAAAAGAAAATACAAAAATTATAGAAAGGAACATCTGTATTTCAAATGAGTCTATCAGACTCAATGTTCTGCCTAAGAAAAATACTGACTACAATTACAACAATGTCATTATGATGTGCATGCATTTTTACACAAGAAAATCCACTCTAAGTCAGCCATTTTTAAAACAGCTCCAAAATTAGAAGTCTGTAACTGCAGCAATCTTAAGGCTGTTAAGCTTCCCAACCACAGCCAGTTCATCTCAGGGCTGATTAGCTCAATCACAGCACCTTGTTAACAGCAGCCAAGAGCTCCAAACTGAATCAAAATCACATCAAGCGACTCAAAACACAGGGAAAAGTACTTTAACCTCAAAGCATCAAAGATACTGAAATAAAAAAGAAGAATGGATAATCTACAGAAGTTTGAGCTAACTAAAACCCTATGACATGTTTTCACAGACAGTACATATTTTAACAACAGAAATTTTTAGAATGAGTCTAGAGATCAGCTTCATGAACCCTCTTAAAGCAAGTTTCACATTCTGTCTTGATTTCTTTGTCCCTTGGAAACAAAAAAATCTTTGTAGGATTTTTGTTTACTGTTGAAACCCAACACAAGTAATTCAAGGCCATCAGCAGCCTAAAGAGAAGAATGAATCACCTGCAGAGGTCAGTATTCTAAAAGTTTACCAGTAAAAATGAGGCAAAATATGGCAAACTCTGTTTAGGAGGAACATTGTACTATATGCGTTGAATAATGATAATTTAATGCATCTATACACATGCACATATTTTCTCTGTCCTTTTGACAAACAGCACAGGAATAATTTTGCCCTGATAAATAAAATGCAGAAGCAGATGAGAACATACAAAATCCATAAATTAGTTAATCACAGAAAAAATACTTCAATAAAACCAGTTTCCTAGCATAGAAAAGAGCCACCACTGTGATTAACCCTTTAATGAATTTAATATGAAGAATTTCTGTATAGAATTGCTCAGGAAAACAAATATATAGATGGCACAGTCTACTTTCAAATTTACATACAAAGTTTTCCACATTAAATCAAATGGTAAAAGTACTTCCCAGACCACAGAGGTTTGCTCAGTTCATATCACGAAATATATGTGCTATATCAAAAGGCCTTCTGGAAGACAAAGAAATACAGCCTCAAACACAGCTGAAAAACAAACTACATACTGCAGAGAGCAAATAACACATCTTTTACAAGACCATGAAAATGAGTTTGATAAAAAAGAATACATGTAATATTAATAAACTATAAGATGAAAGGCATCATGAGAACTCTGATCACTGTATCTTTTCTCTGAAAGTACGAGATACACACAAGGTAAGATATTACGTTTATCCAAAACTTTTTATCCATTTCACCAGTAAATCAGCACAGAAAACACCTGCTAAATAAAATCTCTTACTTGTTTCTTTTGTTTACATGTAATTCTTCTACGTTGACACAGGTATTTCAGATGCAGTTGCTCCTTGCACAAATAAGAGAAGTAACTCCATTTTAAGTTATGAAGATGAAAGGAAAGGCTCATACATTGTAGTCTTCTCCACTAAAGAAGTTAGGTGGAAAAAATAATCTAACAAACCTCCAGCTATAATATTAATGCCAATTTCATCTATAAAGCTTCACTTTGGAATGCAAAAGTGGTTTTTGAAAAAATAGTCAGCTAGCCATCAACACTATGAGGCAGGTAAAAGTTATCAAATCTACTTAACAAGCAGGACACAGAGACCCTGTGTTTTCTCTGAAATGTGTCAATAGGAACAGAGTAGATTTAAAAAAAATTATGTTTTACCCTGGAGCACTAACTTACTTCTTACAACACTTAAACCTCATTCTTTTTTCATTTATTTACCCTTGTATTTGGTCTTTAGGACATGTCAGATGATTATTTATTTCCTGATTGCCAATCCATCCCTTTGGGAAACATTTTTTCTCCAAGGTTCTCCAAGTTTCCATGCTCTTCAGTACACATCCAGATACTGTATTTGGATCTGGCTGTCTCCAGACAAACACTATGCAACAAGGGCTAGCAGCAATGGTCAATCTGACAGAGCATTGTTTAGGAACCTGCTTCTCTGAAGTCACAATCCTGGCTGTTTGATTTTTTTTTTGCACTCAAAAGAAGAAATCCATCTACTAATCCAGAACACTCATATTATCCAACTATGCAGACAAAGCAAGAAACAAGTTCTGTGAGTATCATGACCTTTCAGAAATCCTATCAGCACAACTCCCTGCATCAAGGAGCCCTGCACTTCAGCCTATTTAAGCAGCTAGAGTGTGAAGGAATTACTTGCGTGCATGATCAGAATATTAAATATCTCACACCATCCAGATTCACAGTGAAGCTATCGAATAACAATAACTACTTCAGAGCAAGACTTCAGTAGCAGCATCCTCAGTTTCAAGCCAAGTTACACACTCGGAATTGTCTACCATGGCTGGGAAAAAAAACACTGGTGTAGCTAACAAACGTTCTTTCACTATCACTGCCAGAACTGCTGTATGCAATGACTGAGACTGTCTCCCTGTAACTTCAGCATCACCTAATTTTAGGAAGCACTCTGCCATTTCCAAGAGCCTTAAGTGAATCAGAATTTATTTAAAAACTTCCTTGAAACTCTATCTCATAAAGGGTGTCCTCTCTAAGACTTCAACTGAAAAATACTTGCAGTCACTGTGCTAGAAACACAAACCTCGGACAGAAGGTGCAATTTCCTTGTCAACAGATTTCCACTGCATACCCAACATCTGTAACATGTGGTTGTAAAATCAGACAAAAGAAAACATTGAAAGAACATATAACAGCCTAAAATGGTTGCACAGTCCAGAAAATATACATGTGCATTAAAATATGTATATTAAAAACACCCAAACTATCATCCCAATAAAACCCTAAAACACGAAGAAAAAAAAAAAGCAATACTAAAACTGCAGTTCTTTTTCTATTGCAGCTACACTGCAACAGCAAAAATAATAACAAGATATAAGCCAAACAGAGAAAGTTTCACCAAATTTGATGCCCCTGGTGACAAACTTGCAGAGGTAACCATTGAAATTCATCTTGGTTTAAAGCCAAGCATGTCTACGAGAATACTGTGGATTCCAGCAAAGTGCCAAGAAAAAAACCTTTTAATGTTATTTCTGTGATAGCACTTTGAAAGAGTGAACCTAAAAGTAGATTCTTTACAGAAGTTAAGCAGCGATATATTGATACAAAAAGGTAGATTTTGCAGATACATCTCCAAGTTGATGGTGTATCCTAGCAAACACTTTAGAAGTTCACTCTCTTCCCAATAAAACAAGATTTTCTGTTAGGCTGTTTTCTCTCAAGTTCCTAAATGCATATCAAGAACTTGGCCAAAGATTTTCTGACTCAGTTGTAAACAAAAAACATCTGAAAGGAATTAAGAGTAAAAACAATTTGGTCTAGAGCTGGAAAAAGTTTACTGATCACAAATAAAGAACAAGAATCTCTGAAATGGTTTCAAATGGTTGAACTATAAGATAGAAGTATCCTTCCTCTTTCTTATAAGAATGCATCTCACTATTTAAGCAAAGTTTAAGACGCAGGCCACAGATGAACCTGAAAAAAAAATTAAAACAAACAAATTAAAAGATACATACACCTCAAAACATGTAGAATTTTCTAATCAGTCATTATCTGGCAGCTGGTCAAAAAAAAAAAATCACACTGGAGAAATCCATAGCTGCATTGCTGCAAACAGCTTTTTCTGACTTTTTCCTAGGAAGTCAGTTTCAGGAGAAGGAATTTAACCACAACAGAAGTCAGAAAATGTTGTCACCAAAAGTTAGAAGACTTTATAAGACTTCTTAAAAAATAAACACACTTTAAGAAAGTAAAAGGAAAGGAAGAAAAAGAACCCTGCAACAGTACTGTTATTCTCTAATAGGCAATCCAAGAATGTGAGAGGCAGACATTAACTCCAGGAAAGAGCAATATTTCTTTAGAATTATTCCCTATGTATGTTAGTATGTGGAAACAGAATCTGCAAAGTGCATGCTCATAAAATAATTGTCCAGATAAAGCTACCCTTAATTTAGGAATACAAAATCAAATTCTAAATTTGCAGGATCTGCTACAGTAGTGTGTTGTTTAATCAAGCACAACATGGCATATGTTCTAATCTATGATTTATTGTAATATATATTTATATAAAACACTATGGCAGAATGTTGAACAGGTATAATAAGGGAGATAAAACAAGAGACGTTTTCATCCAACATTAGATGCCAGATACCAACACCCAAACTTTTAAAAGAAACTACAGGCAAAGTACAACTTTGTTTTTGCTTTAAGTTCGGCCTATTTGTGTCTGTGATGACTCATACACACAGGAATTTTAAATTTATCCCAGAAATTGTTTAATTTAAAACAATGGTACTACTTAACATCCAGCCAAAGATGCAAACTTAGCCTCTGTGCTGAACACTACACTTAATTATCACAGGTAAGTGCCCTCAGTTACAGTTGTTCCACAAGCCTGAACTCTTTCTCAAGCACTGTATTTATTATTCCCTACTGCCTGTATCAGAAAAGAAAATTTTCTAAAAAATAAAATATAATGGAAGAGCCAGTTTGTCTGGAAATGGTCTCTGGGAGGCATTCACTGCCATCATTCCTAGTGGGGTGTTGGGTTACGTGTCCGCCCCACAGCTCAACGATGCACCCAGCACTGGGCTGGGTCAATCCAGTGTTCCACTCTGTTCATCTCTTCTTTCCTGATCACGGTATGAACTACCACATGTATGGCAACCACACTGAAATTCGAGTTTAGTCAGGGAGGTATCTGTCATGAGTTCACTTTAGGTATTTGACACGTGCATTTCAGGCACTCTGAAAAAAATTCTGGCCAGAATTTCAATAAAGATTAAAGAACCATTAGATACTAAAAGACTTTACATTTCTTTTCAGTAAACATAATGAAGTTCAACTGCTTTCATATGCTTCAGCCTGACACCACCATTTGATTTAATTCTCTCCTATCTGGCAAACCTGGATGAAGTGCAGTTTCACTGATGCATACTAAGCTATCACTACTGTACTTAATCAGATGGAAAGCAAATTTGATGAGAATTCCTACCTTCAATGAAAAGTTACGAAGTCCAAAATCAGGACGGTTTTCAAATAAATAGACTTCCATTGTATTTAATTAGATATTCCATTTCATCCAGGAACAATTACTTTCAGCTTCCTGTCATGCTTTTTTCTTTTTAGATGCCTCTGCTGTCTTCACTTCTTCACAACTTTCTACAGCACAAGCAAGTACACAACCATTTGCCAAAACAGCAACACCAGCAGCAGCAACCTGGCTTTCCCTCTCTGCTTTTCCTATGTGACAATTCAGGGAGTCTAAACATTCAATTTTTTCTTATTAAATTTCAGATCAGCATAATCTCTTCTAGTATTCCTAGTATAAAATACTGTAGTTTTTTTTACTTTACTGCTCCAAAGCAGACTGTAATAGTAGAAATAAGTCAGCAAAACACTGGCAGTTCCATTCTCCATTTCAAAACAATTTGAGATCTAGAAAAGATTGTTACTTTTCAGTGCACACCAAGACAAGCAGGTAGTACCACAGAACTCCACTGGCAGATCTCAGTGCCCAAAGTCACTACACATCATGCACTCCAAAAGGTGGAGCAGATTATCGCTTCTTTGTAAGTTTACATTCAAGTCAAAGCCTAGACTTTGCTGCTTCGAGGCAACCATTTCACTCAACTGCCTGAAAAACCCAAACGGCAATCACTATTTAATAGCAAGTAAGAATTATTATCTTCCACAAAATAATACCTACAATGAAGAGAAACAGCCCTTCCAGTTCCTTTATGAAGATGTATACCTCTCTACAAAAAACAGCTGACAACCAGCCTGAGACAGGAACATTCCTAGCCAGCTACTGCTCAGTCCAAAAAAGGCATTTAAGACCCATTCCCTTTAACTGAGACACAGACATGCCAGGAGATCTCCACATAGAACATTTCTTAAAGGTCTACGCCACTACATGCCTGTATATGGATTTGTTATTGTGAATGCACATGTATATTAATTAATGCTATAACAATTGCTTATTATGTGATACTCACTGTAGCACATGTATCGGAAAAGATATAGTTGGTAAGATACGTAAATCCACAAGTCAATTAAGACTGGCCTTGACTATCCCAACGGATATAAGTTTACCTGCAATCTCAGAACTATCTGTATCGTTGCAGTACAAACTTACACATTACATGCAGCATTTGCATGGAAAACATTTTCAATTGATACATTAAGTTTATAGTTTTCTTTTGCATCTACTACCTGTCTTTCAAAACTAAGATGGGAAAAGGCAAGAATTTCTTTGAGATATTTTTCATATGAAAAAATTCCCAACTAGATTTGAAGGCAAAAACCATCTGTTTTTATTAATAACTGCTGAAATAATAACAACAATTAAAGGGAGCAAGAAAAAAGTGATGGCTATAGAACAAGTGAGAGGAGTTCTAGGGATTCAGGGAGTGAGAGTAAACAAGTAAAGGACAAGGAAAAATACGAGAAATAAAATGGGAAAATTTGAAGTAGTAAAGAAAATATTTTCTAATAACCAGCCCATGTGCACACTCAGCTTTCTGCCCCTTCCTGCTCCTCCTGATCACTTGAGTAAGCACTCCATAGTAACCTCTTGGATGAAAACGCCTGCTTTGAGCATGCAGGCATGTGGCCCACAACTGACACCCACTAGGCAGGGCACCGTGCACTCTGAGTCTTCAGCTCTGCCACTAGGCGAGAGCTGCAGCATCAATGCTGGTCTTCCTCCTAGCTGGGGTTCAGCAAGTCAGCCGCTTTTTATTTTTACCTAAGCCAGACACCACTTTTTAGCACGGTAAACAGGGAAGGCAATCTACATTACTGCCCTGAATAGATTCAGCTTCAAAAAGCCCAAAACAAACGAACAACAAAATGCACCTAAAAAACCCACATGTACACAACCTCTGCTGTTTTAATCAAGAGTAGAAAGAAAGGAAAATTAGAGCAGATATTACTTGTACATATTTAAAGGAGGACAAATTTTTTCAATAGCAGGCTCCATTCTATGATCCAGGTCCCACAGTTAATTTTCATTTTCTAACTCAAATGCAGTTGATCATGCTACAAAATATAACAGCAACAGGGAACATCAGACTATTAATGCCACAACCTCACAGAACTGAGAAAAGTATTTAAATATGATATTGACTTTGCAAGATTTAACATACCAGCACACATGCAACAGCCCATTTTAAGATGTTAACATACAGATATTAACTAGTTGGATTAATGGATTCTAAAGGAGTAATGCCATAAATTAATTCTGATAGATCTCAGCAAAGTTGCTGAAAAAGAAAAGAGAAAAAAAAAACAAAAAAAAAAAGAAGTGATCAGCATTCTAGAAGTATCCCTGGGGGAAAGCAGCAGCCGATCACGGCACACATTACCTCTGCCCCTTGTTCATCCATCTGCTGCACCCCAAGGAATGCCACAGGGGAAGTAAACATGTGGAGCACAGCTAATAACAGCAATTCTGTCCATATTAGGAACTAATTATCACCCTTTCCTATCAGGATCAGTGCTTCCAGAATTATAAGCAATTTACCCTACTAAATGCAGTCTAGAATTTAACACTCAATAGCTTATTTTTTAAAAACGCTGATTCGGACCTGTATATAATACAAATTATACTTCCTTTCTTTTCTATACCACCTGCTCTCCTGTATCTGAAGATTTCTTTTTCTTCCTTGTAGAAAAGGATGAACAGAAAAGGTCTACTTAAACACAATCCCGTGTATTTTAACTCGTTTCAAACCTGCACAATAGCTGTAGTCAAGTCTATGCAAATATAGAAAAAGACAAACTTTTTTTTTTATTGTATTAGCAATCTTCTGGAAATAATAGCACAAAATCCTATTGCTCCCTACCTAATGTTGCTTTTCATGAAATACACAGCCCATAAAATTACAAAATTAGATATAAAGCTATTCACATAGCATTTTATATTACTGACCTTACAAATAGAAATCAGTTTTTCCTTGGTCTGTTTTCATTCTACCAACCTAAAAATTAATCACTTCAAAAATTGCTTAGATCCCTCTACATTAGGCTGCTTTATAAGAAAGTAATTATTTACTTCAAAATAATCAAGTTAATATTGTTTTGTTTTAACTAACATAATCTATTTGAATATCAAAACAGTGTTCTCTCCCAAGGATCTTAATTACTATTTGTTTTCCACACATCCACTCCTTGAGCCAACTACTTCCTTGGCCCTCACAACCCCAGGTTTCATACCACAGCCTACCAAGGCCAAAGCACCCTCTTCCAAATTCCCTCAAAGCCTCTCCTGGTTCACCAGCAGGTGCCACTTCTTTGAGAAAGACAAGGTCAACACTCCCCTAAGGATCACAGCAAAATGCCTCCTCGAGCGAGCAGTCTGGGATTCGAACTCTGGTCTGCTTGCTTGAGACTGCACATGCTGGCTCAATGCCTTGAGGTAGCAATGTCAAGACCTGTTAAAGAAGGATCTACAGAAAAGTCTCAGAGATGTAAGTGAAAAGCATTCTAACGCAAAAGATTGAACTACTTCGTTTGCAGCTTTGAAGAACAGACATCGGTATCAGCCTAAAAACATTTTTTGATAGAAATGGAACCTTCCCCAACATATTTAATTCAAAATTAAATAGAACCTAGAGACAGATGCTGAAAAATTGTAAATACATAGCAGGGCACTATTTTTGTACACAGCTAAATGTAGTACATTCAAAGTAATTACAATGTTTTTTTTTTAAATCAAGAATAGTTAAGACTATTATTTATGATCAATATATCCTTCAGTATAAAAGTATACAAAGAACAAATCTAATGCAAAACACCAGCAACTCGGCTTAATAAGATTACAGTACATTAAAAGGTGCTCATAAGCATTTTCTATAAATGAAATGTAAAGCCTGATGACTACATACGATCCGGAAGACCAGCCTAAGCTCATAATGAAGGTATTGTGACAAAGCTTAGTATCTGAAACACCAACAGAATGGTGTATTTTTGATGTAGTTGAAAATTTTACACTGATTATGAAACAAGTGACCAGTTGGGTAGCACTCTGCTTTCTACAATCTATGTAATGGCTGTGAGGCAGATAATGGTTTATCTAGTAGAGTATTATTCCTTCCTGTGAATCTGACTTCTCAAAATGACAGCATACTTACAGAGTAATAGCACATAGCTGGCAAATTTAGCCATATGTCAAATACCCGTAGAGAAATCAGTAAGAATATATGCATATTTAACTCTGTACAAACTAGTGTACTTTTCTCAAATGCAATGAAGAAGAAATATTGAGATTTTCCACGGGAAAAGCAAACTGGCAGACTAAAATATCTAGAACTGTATCCATTAATTCCTTAAGCAATGGAAGTAAAGAGAGGGGGGAGATCAAAACCCAGCACCCTTGCGCTCCAATCACACAGGCCCTCTACAAGTACACAGCAGTAAGTGCTACAGTGAATCAGGAACAAGCAAATTTAGGTTTGTTCCCCCACCTTTGCAATTTTGAGCATGTTTAAGCCCACGCCCATCACATACATACATCGCTATTCTTACATCTCTGCATCCCTCCAGAAAACAATCCTACAGAAGATAATCTAGACAAGTAATGACACCAATTTTCCAAAACAGATTTGACAGTAGCAACAAGAAACACCATACAGACTATTCTAGTAACATCCTACTTACTTATTACTCTTAGCTGGATTCAATAACTAAATTAATATTAGAATAATTGTGCAATTGGACAATTGTGCAATTAAATACTGTGTTCCTTAATACCTCAGCATGAATCATCCCCAGGCTCAGGAAAAAAATAAATATTTAAAAGCAGAAAACATATATGGCAACATTATTTGACTTCCCACCTGGATGTCTGTCCAACCAAAACATCAATTAAGTCAATATCAGTCAAGGTCTTTATTTCTCTAAATCACATCTCAACCCACAGTTACAGAGATCAATTCCATGGGATTTACCAGGATGTCATGGTGCATCCGCAATGCATATAATGTGCAGAGGAGGAAGAATTAAAACAAGGGTATTCTTAACACAAGCTAGCCACCCATTCTTGATGCCTTCTACTAAAAATATAAATCACAACAAAATTCTCTTCTACAAACTTAAGTATCTAACAGGTTTTTTGTTTGTTCAATTAAAGTGAAAGCTGAAAACAAAATTATTTCTTTTAATTTTAATTCAGAAGACATGCATGCTTTGAGCAGATTATAAACCTACAGCCAGGTGTCTACTTCCAGTAATTCTTATAAGAAAAGCAACGTTTTAAGTACAGCTCCTTCCCAAAAGAGAATTTTTTTTTCCTAAACACTAAACAACTTGTCACAGGCCACAATACAAAAACAAAGGGAAAACGTCGTAACTTTTCAGTCCTAAGAAGTGCAGATCTAACTACAGACATCCAGGTACACACAGCTGAATCAAAAGTTGCAGGAAAAAGCGTTGATGGTTGGTTCTTTAATAATATGCAGCCACATACTACATGGAAATGCCTTCACAGCCAGCACCGGCAGCACAAAAGAGACGTCGCATTTACAGAAACACAGGCATATTCAGCAAGCTTCTACTTTGCAATGTCAACACTTACCAAGGCACTTCCTTCACTTTAACACACCCCTGCATTACCACAACATTTACTTCTAAAGTCTTCCATTCCCAGCTCCAACCACATTTCACAGAAAATGTTTTTTATGGACATGCAATATTATTAAATTTTACCTGAAACAGATGAGCACAAAAGCTTTCCTAGGACTACTCTCTCTAACTCTAATGCTACAGAGCACTTAGAAGAAGTGCTAACAGACATCACCAAAATCCCCAAACAGAAAGTCAAAACAGAAAGGGCAAAGAGAAAAAGGCAGCACAGAATCACTTCAACAGACACACTAAAACAGAGCTCCAAACTGAAGAAGGACATTAGAGTCAAGTTCAGAAGCATGCCTCACACACTACAGCATACAGAGGCATCCACAAGGGCCTTCTAGTGCCAGGCCACATGCCTGTCAAAAAAGCAAATTTCATGCTATGAAAACACAAGTCTCCTGGACTTCTGTTTTCCTACAAATAAAAGGGTGAATGACTACTGAACAAACACAAAAGATCTGAGACAACAACTTCCAAATAACCAATGCAGCCCCAAGCCATTAGAATGGAGTTATGGGTAGACAGATGACAAAAGTTTCTGAAGTTAAAATTTCCACACTCCAAAACCCCTTTAACATCCTGGTTGAGGTCCTTCCCTCCAAACTGTCAAACCCAACAGTTTCCTTCTGTTGTCAAAACCAGGCTAGCAATAAGAGCAGAAAGAATTTGTTCCCTATAGACAGCAGAACACAACCTCACTCGACCATATGTGCAGTGCTAACTGCACAAGCAAGTGGCTTTCAACCAGGTTGACTCCTATCAGTCACAGCCAGGAAGAAAACCAGACAGGACACTTAAGCAAAGGCTTGTTCACCGTGCGACTGCAACCGAAGATTTATTTGTGTAATTGGAGCCATTAGGCCAGTAACTTCTGTCCACAACACCCCTGACAGAAATCCACATGGTTACCTTCCCTCAAAGGAAGAAGTTATAGCATAGAGATAATTGCAACACACAGCAACAGTCCCACAAGGGCTGAAGCCACGTCAATTTAGATACAGGTTCGTAAAGGGAAGGGTAAAAACTGCCAGCACCCAAGTGGCTTCAATACAGATGTACTATGGGATTGCTAACCTAGCACCTAAACCAAATTCCAACAATAATATCCAATACTTCATATTAGGTACAAAATTCTTAGTCTTGAAGAAACTTTACAATACCAATACTTCTTTTGCAGTCTACACATCATTCAAAGGTAATTCGTCAACTAAACCAGGTATATAAATAAGTGCTTGACTGTATCACACAGATAATATCAATGACATGTTCACTGGTCTAAAATTACATCACCTACTAAAACCGAGACAAATGCAAATTAATCTAAAGTCTGGGAAAACTGGACATACTCTATCAATTCATTTAAGGTCAGGAAAAAAGAAGTAAAAGGTGAATCAAAATATATTTCAGAATACAGTCACTATTCTTAATATTTATGCCCACATCATTTCACGTATCATGTAATTTTTTCTTGTATACACAATAAATACCACTTCCTCAAGACACATGTATCAAAACAAACCAAAATCACAGCACCAGAAACAGTAATGAAAGAGAAAGTTACTGATTTGTCCCTGGGCATTTTGTCCATTAAGACGGTAGAAAGATTAACGAAAACCAAAAAACAAAACATGGAATACAGCGTTCACGACTTGGCATCCATTTGGTTCATTTTATACAAATGCCTGAAGGAATCATATGCACCTAGCTGCAGTCAACTGTATTTTTGGCAGGGATGAAAGCAAGTCTAGGACAATGCAAATGGCCAAATAAAATTTAAAAAAATTATTAAACAATTATTAAAAAATTTGTCTGAACATTCAGACAAATTCAAATCTTCCCTGTATGAAAGATGTTAACTCTGTTTTTCTTGCTATCCAACAGCATAATATTAAGAAAGTTTTAACCATTAGAAGCAGCACCACTAACTAACTATTACAAAACACAATCATTTTTTAACAGCTCATCTTTATTCTTCCTTGAAATTGAGAACTAAGTTCATATTAAAAAGAATTAATTTAGAGATAAATACTCCACATCAAGGCCAGAATGAAGGCATCACCAGCTACCAGAACAGTAACAGGAACCTGGTAGTGCACAGCAGTAAGCACATGGGAGCGGACGTGACCATCTGCATTAAGAACACCAGTGCAGAGAAGTACAGTTCTTTATTTCCCAGCTTTGAAGTTGAACACCTCTCTTCACAAATGTTGATACTATTAAGATTTGTTCTGAGGTTTTGGATAACACAGTCCTGCCAAAATAAATACAAAAGTTGTTTTCATATTCTGTGCCATTACCACTTAACTCTGGCAAATTTTCTTCAACAACAAGTCAGAGGAGACATCTATCTACAATAAAAAAAAAAAAACAGTGAAGGATCAAATGTATACTTTGCACATTAACAACAAACAAAGTGGTAAGAAACCCTGAAGTTACAGGCATATCAGGCACGCTGAAAATCAAATAACCTTCCCACACCAGCGGCTTCACAACTATACCAGTCTCCTGGGCTCCCTACACGATCTCTCTACCTTCTGACTTGCCCAGCCTCTGTGCCCCCCCAAATACCCGCTTCAGTACAAACACCCTACTAATCATAAAAGCTGCTGTGAAGTTTAAAAATAAGTACCTCAAATCATGTAACTACAAAACCACGAGAAAGTAGACATGACTTAAAAAAAAAAAAAAAAAGCTTCACAACAAGTATCACATTCAGAAGCTGCTGAATTGTAACCTGTAAATTGGGGTGAACAGATAACACACCTTCCTAAAGGAATATTTAATTACTTAAACTGGTACACACTCTCTCACCCTTCAATGCTTTCCAAAACATTGTTCCTGCCAGCTAGATGAGAAATTCTACTTATAAGTAAAAGAAGAGAGAACAAAGTTTCAGTTTTGGAACACTGCTTGGTTTTATCCAAACCAAATTCACTTAATTTCACTGAAGTTTATAGAATGTGGAGAAGCTTTTTTTCTCCCCAAAGCTAGAACCAAATATAAACCAACAGTCACAGCATGCTAGTTAGGCAAAATACAATAGTTTAATTTAGCGTTACAAAGGACCATTTGAGGGCCAAGACAAAGATTTTTCTTAAAGGATATTAACATACAATGTAGGTTTTACTAGTCAAACGTAATTGAGAGCAAAGCACTGTTATCATGTAAAAAAGTATTTGTTTTCAAAGTATCTGTAGTGCTTGAAGTCTTCCCCTTTGACACTTACTTATCCATCAGTACTTTTTAAACTTCCCCTCACATACCAGAACAGTAAGAATCATGTATTTCACAAAAGGCTCTATTTAATGGTATACAACTATTTTTATGACAGAATAAACAAACAAGTTAAAAAGCACTTCAGGGGAAGGAGAAATTAATGTTTTGAAACTAAGTTCTTCATGATCATTAGGTTAGATCAAAGTTGTTTCATAAGTTAAAACACACACTGTTGTAGCACAATTAGGTTTTCCATCTCTCAAAGCATAGGTTCTGTCTATGACATCCCAAAGGGTATTTATTAAGTATTCAGAATACGGCACAGTAGCAAATGCGGTCACATTTAACACAGCCTCATTTCTTGTTTCAGTCAGAGTTGGTTTTGTCAAAAAACACACTTGATTACTGAATCTTTTTAGACGACTTGTTACCATATCCATGATTATTAGATCATGGCCATAGGCTAGACACTGGTACATATACCCAGCTGTCAAAGTGAATTTAATCCATTAAATACAAAGGATGGCTATGGACAGGGCTGTTTTCTGTTTATAGATCAGGAAAGCTTTTTAGACTAGTAATTTTCTTCCTTAAAAAAATGTAGGCAAATATATCTATCTATGCTTTCTTATTTAGATTAGATTCAAATAACATTTACAGAAATGAGAAGCATACGTAATCTGTGAAGGTGTGCTGAAACAGTTTCTAGAGCATTGCTATCAGTCTAGACTGAAATTTGCATTTCCACATTTTTAAATAAGAGAACTTACATTTAAAAAGCTGTACAGTAGATACAGTAAGAACTGAATTGAAAAAGAGAAACTCAAAAACTTTACCATCATAAGTAAAAGATTGAATTAAACAAGTAGAGACACAGAAATCATATATAGGGAGTATATATTAACACTGAAAACACATGCAAGCTAATTTAACTCTGCTTAGGTCATATGAAGTTATTCCTATCAATGCATTCCAAGCCCACCATTTCCTTGAACTGAGGAAGTTAAAGAACACTTACTACGTCTTACACAGTGTGAACACTAGCCCTCATTTTACAGCTGAGCAAACTGAAAAATATAAAAGAAAAAAAAAGCAGTTTCTCAAAGGATCATAGGAACTATGCAGCAGAAATTTTGCCTTTTAGCTGTGTCCTTTAAAACTCAAGATTATCCTCTCTTCGTTATACAATACTACAATCTTGGCAAAAGTTTTTGATGTAGATATTTAATGCCTGCTTTAGCTTATTTAAATTACAAAAATAACAGCACTAAAAATCAAGTGAGCTCCAGAAAATACATCCCAGAAATTTGCTATTCTAGTGAATTTCTAGATAAGAGTTTTCATGGAAAAAAAAAGTCATTAAGACAAAAAAAATAACATTTTGAGAATTTTGTATTTTGTTCATAAATGAGTATTGCATATTCATATAATTTAACAGATCTGATAAAACACTAGCATAGATGGAAACAAAACCAGAGGATATTGAAAAGTATTGAATATCTCAGGACAGAAGCTTGCTACATGAATTACATGAGCTGCTCATTTCATTTTAGAATCAGTCATCCAAGTATAAAATTCCAGCAGAATTAGAATTTCAAAAGATAAATACCTAACTTCTCATACTAAACTCATTTTAAATGTTATCTTGGCTAAGCCTGAAAAAAATCAGGCTTGTATTAATACATACTTACATATTCAGAACACAATGAGCTTATCTCAGTGTATTTCAGTGAACCTATTGCCACAAACGCAAACCCAGTGCCTACTCAATCAGTATTAATTGATTCAAAGAATAAAAGGACACATAAATAGAACTTTTGTTGGAGTAGTTAAAGATCTTTTTTTTCCCCCAAAACGTGACTTGAGACCAACTGGCAAAACAGTTAGAGGAAACCTGGGTTATTAATGTCATCTTTGCTCCCAAGGATAACTAGAGAGCTTCAGTACACATGTCTGCTGATGCAGCATTAAATTTGCTTAAAAAGGGAAAACAACAACAAGCAGACACCTTGGAGAGTCTAATTCCCTTGGTTCACACTCTCAGTGCAATCAGTGCTGACCTCTCCTTGGAACAGAGTCTGGTCACCATGCCAAGGTCACTTACACCACACCTTGTCTATCCGGGTTAGACCAACACATGCAGAAGCTGTGAGCAACAAACCCTGCCTGAATTGCTTAGAGCAGCAGCTCGGTAACACTTTCTAAGGCCAAACCAACCCGAAGCTATGCTTCTTTCCTACTCTGAGAAAGGAGCAAGATGGGCAGGGAGGAAAAAAAGCCGAAGGTGAAGATAACTAGTATGGCACATGCACACATGCTATGTCAGGCAGAAAGTTATTTTCAAGTACAAATAAAGTATTAATTATTTCATTCTTCCTTAACTTCATTTGGAAGGACAAAAAAGAAGAATAAAATGTTTGTTTAAATTCTCATCAATATCTGCTATTTCAGAGAAAGTAATAAAGTTAAAGACTATGTTACATAAAAAGCTGCAAAAGATGGAGCAAGCTACATTGGGTAACTTCAAAATTCTTCTCTTCTAGAAGCTCTTTCAGTAATAAACGAAGTCTTAAACATGGAAATCCCAGTCCAGATGAAAGAATACGCTGTACAGCGTTACACACATTAATTGGCTCCTGGAGACCTGGAAAAGTTTTCACTTTTTCGTTATAGTCCTTAGTCTAAAATTGTTTGATCCTTTTAAATAGGGAAAAAAATAATCATCATCATCCTAAAAGCACATATAGAAATGGATGTTACTGCTGTCTAGAGTATCTGCACTACACAAGTTGCGTCTAAACTCCAACACTTCATCTTGGGAAAAAAAAGTTCACTTATCAAAAAAAAAAATATATACCTGATTGGGCACAAGAAATTCACATCCTTTCTTAATTTGATAAGAAAACCAGATTCTGAGGAGGAAATATTTATACACAAAGATCTAGCTGGTTTGCTGAAAAAGAGATCCTACATAAGGTATATTTTCCAAATAAGTAAGGAACTATACATCTCCACAAGTGTCTCTCCCACCTTAGTGTCACCTCTAGGGTTCTAAAATATAACTATTAAGTAATATAGGATCACGACGCCATTTCGCTAATGGTTGACAAGTACTATGAATAAAGTAGTGTATTTGCAGAGTTATTTTGTGGTAACTAAAACCATGGAGGAAAGTCTCTAAAAATATATTTCCAAAGTACTAAAATGGACAAGTACTCTAGGAAACTATGAATGTCATACAGGGATACTAGTACAACAAACACTAGTTAGCTGTTACAACAGCTCAATCTATACACACATTCAAGCTAAGTATGTTAAGTTTAAAAATTGTTCACAGTTTAAGTCTTAAAAACGCTGTAGCTTTATGAACAGGGCATTCAACCAAAAATTAGCTGTGAGAAAATCATGTATTTTCACAGAATCTATACTTCCCGCTCTTTTCACTACAGCTATGTGCTAATACTGACAAGGTACTCTCAGATCAATGCACCAACCACTTCAGGAGATGCAACAGCTCTGCCAAGAATCTTGCCTTCGAAAGGACTCTCATTGCTATGGCAACAGCATGTTCTCCAGTATCCGATTCAGAGACAACCTATGACACATACATGAGAGACGGCCAAACTCAGGCTGATTCCTCGCTGCAGCACAAGTCACGCTGTCGCACACATACCAGTTTTCACTTGAAAAAATAAAACATACAAAATGGGGTTTCTTGATAGATTACAGGGTACTTAGGTTAACTAACAATAAATAGCTGCATCTAGAAGAAAAACGCCATTAACTCTAGAAAACAAGCATAAACTGTATTACACAGCATCTCCCATTTGCAGGCATTTACCTCTTCTCTTATGCCAATTTCCCATAACAAGATAGAGGAAAGGAAAAAGGAAGTGTTACTACAGTGTAAATAAGCAGATGATTGAAGCCACTGTTAGTATCCAACAAGTATTTTGAAATTAAAGTGGGTTCAATGAGCATAAAGGACATGCATAAATATAAACTCTAGTTTTACTGCATCATTCAAAAAAAAGCAGTCTCTTATAATGCATCACCTCCTACTAAGAAATGTAAGATACGTCTTGAAATATATTCACCTAACTTGCACAGTTTTAAGTACCCTTGCCATACATATCACTCTTCCACTTGTAAGAGTCTGTGCACTATGACATAGGGTATAGCCAGTAATCCAAGCCACTGAAAAGGATAAGAAGGAAATTTAAGTTACAAATCCATTTTTGCATTTTAATAGCAACAGTCTTCAAAAAGTAGACAAAAAAGTGAGCTTATTGTTACTGACCTAGGTCCATTTACACCAGATGGTCAGACTATCTTTCCTATAACACAATAAGAAATTTAAAAACATGGTTGCTTTCTTTACTAAAATAGTTCAGCAACCTTTAAGACCACTTCTGGCTGTACAGTACGGCGCTCGTGGACTGAAGACTAACATACAGGTGGAAAATTTTTGTAAAGAATCACAACCTCATTTAAAACCTTGGTAGAAGAAAAATGATTAACTTCTATAGAAGTGGACTACTTCCCAGTTTAAAGGGACTGACTTACAAAGAGGGAAAAATAAAAAGCCCTTTTGCTGATCGATGAAATCCTGAACGACTGTTGGGAGAGTATGTTCTGGAGAAGATACGATCTCCCGTTCTTTAAAGCCTCTCTGCTTCCTTTTGAAGTATCTGGCATTACCTATCTTGATTTGCAAGTACTAATACTACAGATTGTTAAAAAAATATTCCAAATGAAATTTAAAAAGGGGAAAAAAGATGGGGGGGTTGGGTTGTTTGGGGTTTTATTGGGGTTTGGGGGGGGGTTAGGGGGGTTGTTTTTGTTTTGATATGAGGAGCTTTTTAAATTCAACATCTTACAAGTACTTGCAAAAAAAATATCTAATTCAGATGTTCCTGTCATAAGCAATACTGACAAAGTTCATGCTCTGATTTTTGTGTGCTTATTACTGTCCTCTGGCAAAGGAATACAATATCAGAGATACTTTCAAGGTTACCAAAATAAAAGCATTACACAGAGCAGAGAACACACATGAGGCATTACATGCATTTATACACATGAAGTGGCAGAGATGTGCATTTCTTTTATAAAATCAAACAAAGGGAAAAAAGTTTGATTTACTGGACCATTCAGTCACCTGGCATCTAAGCATTCCAAGCACTAATCTTGCAAAGATATACTACAAATGCAGTCATCTGAATGTTGCAGTAGCAAGCACCATGTATCATTTTTAGAAATATACCAAAGCTTTTCATTACTCCAAAACTCGGTCATCTTCATTAAATCACCATCTCTCCATAAAAGCCTTGGCTTCATTTAGCATTCAGGAAGATGAAAGAGCAGCTACCCTCCTTATGGATTACTTCTCTATTACAAGAGAATGTTTTGCACGTCAAAAGCAAACATTAAAGGATTAAATGATATTGTCATTTCTGCTCTTGTTTATTTGCAGAGGGCAGTGAAACAGAATTGCAAAGAGACAATCAGTGATTATTTTAAGCCATGTTCTTTTGCAAGGATTATGACTCATGAAGTTGCTGCATAAAGAAACTGGAACGGGATAGGTGTTGCATTGAAAATCATGGAAACATCACAACATAAAAAAATGTTTGTCCTACAAGCAAAGCTGTCTGGTTTAATCATCTCATGGAGTAGCCACAATAGCTCTTGGGATAACACTAAGACAATAGTATTTTGCATTCAAATAAACAAAAAAATAAAAATCTAAACAGTAAACTCCCTTCTACATAAGACTAAAAATACCTGAGGATTTTCTGAAGTATATTTTACTTCACAGCACCCTAACAACACTAACGCAACACAGTAGAAAACTCAAGAGCTATTTGGGTATAAGAGATCTCCGCAGCACACAAAATGCAAAACTCAATGATTTTAGCAAGGTTTTATTTACATCTTTTATGCTTTAAAAACATTTTCCAACAACTAGAGAAACTAAGTTTGCAAAGCAATGTTATTTTAAATTAAACTCTAGATTTCTCTCACACATTATATGCTAATAGGTATTAATCACACTCAATAAGATTTATTTTGCTAAATCTTATGTTTGGTTCCCTTCTTATCGCTCCATTCAAGAAAAAAATACTTTCGAACTTCTAGATAGACGTTAAAAATGCAGAGAGTAGATACAAAAAGCACCAAATTGTTCTCATATTTTTATTGCAGTTAAGACTTGGATCCATTCAGTACACTAAAAATTTTGTCTGTAAAACCTGAACCTGTAAGAAGGCAGGAGAACTATAAATCAATTCATAATGATATACACGATAAAATTCACAATATATTTCAGTCATCCTCTAAAAAGAACAAATACTCGCACCACGTAATGCTACAGACCAAACTCTTGTTTATATTGAATTAAGGGTAAACTTTGGTTTAAACTCAACTTCATTTAACACACAGAATATGCACATTCATGGTCTGATATTCATTGGTATTTTGCCCTCAAAATATACACAACCAGAAATGACCCAACTTGGATTTTGTTTCACTACGTACATTTTTCTAACAATTAGTTCTGCCTATCCATCTCTGTATTCAAAAAGGGGAAAAAAATACATCTTCTAAAGTGTAATTTTCACAAATCAAGGCTCAGAATACATTTCTTTATAAAACTCCAACCCAGACTAACTTAAGTTTCTTTGTGTTACCACTGCTTCATCTTCACCAACAGCAAAGAGCTCTTCCAGAGACAAGGCACAGACATAATATTTCTTGCAGTTTTGTCCATGCAAAGGCAAATACAACAGCAAAAGCAAGTGGTTCGACTACTTACTAGAACACCACATATCTAACAATTTGATAAATACACAGACACATTAACATTTCTGCAGCTACAACTAGTACCAAGAAAACAAGTCTGAATACCAAAAAAAGCTGACTTGAAAAGCATAACAAATATCTAACATGCTTACAAAGAACAATACACACAACTTCTGTAGAACTTCAGGACCAAGAGATCAGGTCCACTGCAAACAAGATTTACCTCAGGAAAAAAAAAAATATTAATTCAAAACTGTCAGCTACATGTCAAAAATACCTACCTGTGCTCCACTTGGCAATAAAGAGAAATAGTAAAGCCAGAAATGTACACTATTTACCTTCTTTTTTAAATGCTGTTCTATAGAATGAGGACTATTTTAAGTTTTTCATCGCACTAATAGGGAAGTGTATGACTTCCCTGTCCAAGACAAACCTTACTTAGTTTTACGCTAAGGTTTTACTAGCACTCCTAGAGAGCACTGTCCTACTAGCAGGGCTGTAAAATAAACCCTTTTTTCTTGTCTCTTCCTCTTTCACACCCCATTCCAAGTATTTCTCTAAAACACCAGCAACAATTATTTTGAAGTGATTAAGCAAGATTTTTTTCTGCATTAAAGTAGTAAGAACATGAACTTTAATTTAAAGCAATTTCAGCTTCCTCTTTCAAAAAAAAAAAAAAAAAATCACATCCCTAGAGTACAAGAGGAATCTAACAAAGTCCTAAAGATTGATTTGGTACATTTTAGCCTGATTATCCTCTGAAGACAGTGAGATATTTTTAAATACAACAAAAGCTGCCCTTTCTGATCATTCTTGGTATTCAGTTAACATCTTCACCAAAAAGTGTGCGCTTTATGTTTTTGAACATTGTGTTTACAAACACAGCTTTGTTTCACAAATGAAAACAAGGCATTCATTCAAGACATTTGAAAAAAAAATCATTATCTCATCTTAGACGCATAATAGAAAAAAATAAAAAAACAACCACCTTGTCCCTACAACCACTACTGAATAATCAATTGTAGTATTTAGAAAGTCCACAAGTACTTCCAAATCACCAGGTTGAGGTATACAATAGAACCGGCAACTTCCAGGCCTTCATATTAATAAAAAAGACAATAAATTGAAGGAGCGGCCACCACAACTGAAGACAGAAAAAAACAGAGATTAATAATACATTTTTTGTCCTTTGAATGATAATTACATACTGAAATAATACTTTTCCTCTTTTTCTTACGATGCTTAATAATAGAAAAAGTGATTAAGGTATATACACAATTGAAAATTAGTTATGAGCGGTCAATAATGATCTCCGTCAAATAATTCACATAAAGAAGAAAAACAGAGCCTTTTCTTATTTCTTTACTACTTAAGTTGAGTGACTTTCTTACAGGAGCACATACAAAACCAATCAAGTTTTGCTATATGCTTCTGAAGAAGTGCAAAAAAATTGTTAGACAATGCCTCTAAAAAAAGCTTTTTAGAGAACATAATTCATACAACAAAGTCATTTATTGGAACAGAATTTTCAAATACGATAAACTAATATTTATTTTGAAGTAAATTCAAGATAGAACAATTATTTATTACATCACATTGACCACATCTGGCTCTACAGATAATTTAAAAAAATTTATAAAGCTTCTAAAAATGTTCAATGTTATCCCCTAAAAAAAAATAATACTTCAGCATTAGAGTATCAAAAAGAAGAACTACATCTCTGTTGTGAAGAGAACTAAGCTCAAGAGGTCTAGTAAACTACTCAAGGTCATGCACGTCCTTCAATTTTAAAAACAGTCTCCACAAACTCTAACCTTACTAACTGATTCAGTATTATATTAGTGCCATAAACATCCTTCTGATCATAAATAAATGCACAGAATTTACAACCATGAAAAGTTACACTATTTTTTTAACAACTTAAAGAAATTAAGTTTACCAAGTTTACTATACAGTAGATATACAATAGATAAACTTAAAATTCCCTGTCAAACATCAACAAAAGACCACAAACAAACAAAACCAAAACCCAAACCTTAGCAAAAGCTACAGACACCATAAAAATTCTACAGTAATTAAGGGACAGTACACAAGTTCAGTTGCCAGTAAAGGACACACAAATATGTAAGAATCTCATTTGTACTTCTCTTGAAAGAAAATTAATTCCTCAGATAACTTGCAATTTCTCCCCAGACTCTTGAGGATTCTTCTCCACTTCACCTAAACCTTCTTCCTTATATTTACATTTATATCAACTCTGCTCTCAGGGTAAATGAAAAAACACAGCAACAGGCAATTTCAAATCATATTCCTTTCCACATGCCATTAAGACCAATCGCCAAAGCATCTGGATAGTAATCGCAGAAAAATCAGGCCAATCAAAGAGCCACTGGCTGAGGTGGAGGGTGATATGGGAAACACCCCACCACATCAGGAAAGGACAAGGCACTACTGTGACTCCAGACCTTATGAAGCCACAGAGAAATACCATTGCAAAGATCCTCCTTGCCTTGTGAGACAGTAATATTTATAGAGGGTTGGTGGTTAGATGCTGTGCTTGTCAACACAGTGATCACATCACTGCTCTCGCCCAGGGAAAACTAATTACTGGAAATAGGAGAATAACTGCTTGAAAGAATGCTTTCTACATGCCAATGCAGCAAAACTTACAGTTTCCCTTATTAACAATGTCAAGAGTGTCTCTAAATAGAAGACAAGCCAAATGCTACTGAAAACTCTAAAAATAGCTATTTGGAAGACATCAAGGAATTTCTGACCAATTGACATGAGGTTCATACCATCACCTTAAGTGATAACAGCCATTTCAAAGCCATAAGTAACGGCAATAAATGATGAACAGACATCTACTTATCTGCTCACAGAGCTAGATCCACAACAAACACCAAGCTGTTCCAGTTTTTCCTTCTTTAAAAAAAAAAAACAAAAACCACAAAACCCCCTCAACATCCAAGTGACCACAAACCCCTTGTGAGGAACTGTCTGCTTTAAACTTGAGTTATCGGGTTCCCTACATCTGTCCAAGATTTTTTCTCCTCCTCTTTTTTAAACAGAAAAATGGAACCAGTCACTTAGCCCTTTTACACGCTGTACTCCATGAACAGTCTTGAAAAGTGTCTGACAATTTATCTTTCCAAAAGCAAGGGAAGGGGAGTAAGCAAAGAAACAGCAACAGTGAGACAGAGGTTGCTGACAGGCAAGCTGCTGTCACATATTTCCTAGTATTGTATCACCTTTATGGGCTTCTAAATGCAATAGGTGAGGGATTCAGACCAAAACAATCATCTCACTTGCATTTGACCCATTTAAAGGGTAACCCATAGGTCTCCCCCACTAACAAGTAGAGGGGAAAGATGCCATGGGTACCTTTCTGCTTTCAAGCACGAGGCTTCTACCGCTCTTCCCAGGCTCTTCAGAAGAGGACAGAATTTAGCACACCTCACACCCAAGAAGAAAAAGCAGGTTACCAGGTCTGCTAATTCACTTTTAATGGAGCTAGGGGCCAAACTAGATATTTTAAAAGAAAAATAACAAAGGCCACACAGCTGCACCACCTAATGTTTATTTTAACAGGTAGCCCTTGATTTCTGGCATTTAACCCACAATAAACTTTTTCTTTTAAACAGCAAACAAAAACACAGAGGATAACATATTTTGGATGACAAACCAGAAATACAGATCAAATTTGTGTAATGTAGGCCTTCCAACTTCTTTTTTTATTTACAAGAGTTTGTCATGACCTAACACAAGGACATGACCACATAACCTAAGGACAAGACCACATAACTGCATGAGACCTCTCATCAACTCTTTAATTCAGAGATTAGCAGGTACTAGGAATTTCCTAAACCTCAATGGCAGACGGCACCAGAAATACACAGAATGGTATCAGACACTGGATTCTTCTTAGGATTCACAGTTCTGATAAAAATAAAAAAAAAATATATTGTGAAAGGCTAGGCATACTAATTTGTGTACATAGTACATCTCAGCTTTCTGCAGTTTTCTCCAAGACTGATTAAGTCAGAATGAAGAGCGCCTTTTCTCTTCAGCACTTGCTGTAGAGCAACAAAATCACCATTTAAAACACTGCCCATCCAGGTACCTCTCAAGTTTTTTTGCTTTTTTGTTTGTTTGTAAGTTTTATAAGGAACTGCAGATGCAAAACTAAAAAGGAAAAAAAAATTACTAGACCGTCAAACTGTAATTAAGTCAGGTTTTGCTAACTTGGGAAGTGTTGTCTGGAAACTTAATAAAACTGCTAAAGAACTGACATTGTGTCCAGTTCCAAGACACACAATTTAGGGACACTCAGGTCAATGGCATGCTATCAACTTCAATGGTCTTTGCATCAAGCTAATAATTAGTGGCATATCCCCATCCATTCCTTACAAAGGCAGTATATTAGCAGACAGAGTGGGAAGGGCAGCCTCCTGAATTTACATAAAAGGGGCCAAACTGATATCTAAGCAGATATACTCAGAAATGGTTTTGCATGCAGGTCTAGTATTTGGAATGTCTCGGTGCACACAAGATTTGCACCCAACACTGTCCATGCACACGTGTGTACTCACTTTTCACGAAATTTAGAAAAATCTCACATCCAAGTGAAGTGTCATATTTGGATGACTTAGCTCTGAAACTATACCTCTTAATTTAAACTCGTCACTTTCTGTTACACATCCACATTATCTTACTTTAGCTTTTTGACTGAAACTTTGCACATGCATGAGCACAGCCACATGCAAAAATAACTATATTGGTACAAGTCAGCTACAAAAACTGCAGCTAGTAGGCACCACAGGAAAACACTGTCTCATATATGTTCTTCTTTAATATCTAAGAAGCTACTTGCAAAAGAAGAAAAAAAAAAAAAAAGAGGTTTCTTTTAGGTCACCATACCTGAGATTAAGAAGTTTCAATTGCAGGAAAAACTGAAACTGAGATCAAACCTACTGGGAACCATAGGAAAATTGCATCTTTATTGCCTGCGGCAGGCACCTGAATGTTGTGACTGGATTTTAGTGGAGTTACTGTAATATATAAAGGGCATTAGGCAAAATGGGTAACCAGCCATGTTTGTACTGGAATACATTTTGTGGTTCTGACAAAAGCAAAACAACACAAAATTTTACTGTGCATTATAAACACTGCTATTAACCACAACAGCAACATAGAAAAATTTTCATTTTAAATGAAGTCTGTGAAAAAGCATGATTAAAAAGTCCAACAGACCATACCTCTGATCCTTGACTTCTACAATTTCTAAGACAGAAATGGTTTTATTTTCACAGGTTGTTTTCGGACAAGAAAAGAATGGCAAGGTTTGTATTAAATAAGAAGTAATTACAACAGGTATGACAAGGAATATCGTGTGGCTTAACTCACCGACCCACATATCAGGTTACTTTTCCAACATGTTTATTCTCACCAGTAGTCTGACCAAGTTACTTGACTTTATCAGCAGCTTACACGACTTACTGTCACAAGATACTATGATATATCAGATTAGTTCACTTTATTTCATCTGCAGCTTTCATTCATGGCTGATTGACCTGTAGAAAGCAAAGCTGCCAACATTAGACTTCAGCTATCTTCTAATCAAAACACATGCTAATCCACGACAGCACTTTCTTACAAATTATAGATATCAGTGAGATTAGCTGTTTTATTTATCCAACACAGTTACACATTTTCACAGCATAATCTATAGAAATACTGCAGAATTATACCAGATCCAGCTTGTTACATCAGAATTAATAAGAAACACCCCAGTATTTCCAACACTTCACAAAGCCACACCCAAATAACAAACAGAAATTTACCATCCTTGAACAGCAACTAGATTTGTCCTTTTAAACTGGGGGTCTGGGGCATACAAGGTAAATGCACCACAAGCATTCCTTCCCTCTAAATCAGATTCCCAAGAAATATAGTGTTAAGAGGCATGCAGACAAGCAATTGATTTTCACCTACCATTAGGCTGCATCTCAAATCACTAAGGGGGTTGGGAGGCAGGAAAGGTGTTTTCAGATGCTTAAGTTTAAATGAGAAAAAAAGGGACTCTATAATAACAAACACATTTTCATTCCAACTAAGGAAAGGAAAACACTTTCCTTTAGTATGCTTGTAAAGACATCGGAAAAAAAACACCTGAGTTTAATGGGTAAGATACTGAAGCAAGCTTCACTTCTGCAATTGCCATCAAAATCACAGAAACTCTCTGTGAAAGGCAGCATTATTCTATATCAAGACAAAAAAATGTAAAAAGTACTTTTTAGCAATATGCACATATTGTGCTTTTTGGTATTGGACAGCTCAAAGGAAAAAATAACTCCTCCTTTTCATGTTTCTCTTTAAATGCGGCCCCTAGCAGTAAAATAAAAGTTTTCAAACACTGTCCTAGAAGTTACAGAACACTTGAAATGAAAGGAAGATCACAACTAAATCACAGTGCTAGGAATTAAATGTCTATACTCCGTCAATGATCTTAAGATAGCCTGTCTACAACACTTAACACTGACTCAGAACACAACTAATACAGAAGTTTGTCACCTCTCACTGCTACAGAGTAATCCCGTAGGTCAAGGCCTAGGTTGTAACATTACAAGAATTGGGGCATATAATCCTACTAACCAGTAAATCTCTACAACTAGAAATACTTTTAATTAAAACCCACAACTATATGCCATTATCTTTTCCAAGGGGAATTCAGTTGATGTTGCAGCTTGTTTAACAGCTGCAGTGTATTGCTCATGATTGGCATCTATGTGATGATAACCCACACTGGCAAAGAAATTCAAGCAGTCAATAACTGTTTCTCCCCCCAATAACTAAGTATTTTGGCATTCTCCCTTTTTCCGAAGCAATTCATGGAAAGGAGAAACACCACCTACATATAGGGCAAGCTGAAATACCTAAGATTTATCTAAAAGCTAAACAAAAAATTAAAGCTTTTTTATTAAACAGAAAATTATTCGAGTCATTCAGGAAAAGCAAGGGGAAATAAAGGCAGACGAGATGCTCTGGTTGTGCTCCCCACAATAAGTTTTAGCTGCCTGAATGTCTTTTACAACAAGCTTTTGGGAAACAACAGTCTTGAAAATTTGTATTTCAGAAAAAAATATTATCTACAGTACACAGATTTGCTGTCTTACTATTGCCAATAACTTAAACTTGACAGACTTTCAACAAGCAAGACATACTTTAGGAGAGAAAGGGTAAAATGCTTCCTCAAGTATGTTACAATTAGATTTGCTACATATTTTCATTAAATTAAATGCCAGAGATAGTCTCTGGAGAGTTTGAAAAATTGCACAATTCAGAAGTTTTTAAATGCTTTTAAAAGCCCAAAGTCTTGTGTCACTAAAATGCAAGGTGTCACTTAAGACTCTCAAAGAAAGAAGGAAAAAAGTGACATCACTGTACAACTTCAAGAAACTACTTCACTCCTCTTACAGGCATTCTAAAAATTTATTTCCATTAACCTTAACTAAAAACACAAACATAATTTTATTGTATTCATAAAAATAAAATTATCACTTCACTGTATTCAGAAAAAAATAAGTATACATAAAAAAAGAACAAAACACTACCAAAAAGTTAGTTTCTCTTCTGCAAGTAGTACTAAATACATCTTTTACCAGAAGTATACAAAGTATCTATTAAAAATGCACTCATTTCCTCTCACAGGCATAGCTTCAAAGGCTCGGAAAACCACCATTAGGTGCACCTCACTGAAAAGGCACTGAAGGCACTGAACGCACAAAATACACGCAACATATAAATACGGTTGCTTTCCAGATGCACTGATAAAGGTTGAACATGAGAGAATTCTATTTATCAAGGCTTTGAGAACTACACAGTATGAGAAAATTGTTATTAGCCTTACATTTCCCTTAAGAACTGTATTTAAGAAAATAATATAATTGAGTCAAGAGTATTTAATTATTTGGCATTTTATATAGGTGTTTTCCCCTTTCACACAAGGGCTAGGAAATACATCAACTTACCAACAAAAGATGAGTTTGATTTTACCAAACAAAAAGCCAATAGTTTTTAACATAACAGACAAACAGAGAACTTGCACATCAGTGTGACTACAGGTACTTAACACTTCCCTTAGGCAAGCAGTTTAAGGCATGCAGAGGAAAACCGGTTAAAGATAACAAAATGCATTATAAAGTCAGTTCAAAAAAGCACATCTCCAATCCAAATGTCTTATGAGGATATGTACAAATAGAATACTACCATACTTTGAGTACACAAAGACTAAGCTAAAACATCAAAACCTAGCTACATGAACACTATATATCTCGATGCATCCTACCTGATCCACTGAACTGGCTGCTTCCTAGTGTAGTTGGTCTGGTTTTCCCACTATTAACAGGTGGGGAAAACATCTGCAAAACAAGAAAAAAATATGTTTAAAATGGCTTTGAAACGCTATGCTAAATAATTAATGTAAACTTTAAAAAAGTTAATAGGAAATAACTATTTGATCCGTTTCTCTGTTACAAAATAAACAGAATATATGACGCATTTAGATCCACAAACTCAATAAGCTTAAATACTCCTTGTAATTTATTAATACCACTAAAATCTATGAAACAACTTAAAAAATAAAATTAAAAGGAGACCTACTTCTGCTGTGGCAATTTTAAACCATAACTTAACTTTTGCTACTCAAAATGTATTTCTTATTTATCTGTGAGTTTGAAGTCACTAGATAAAGACAGCTTTTGAGAGGCAGTAGTTTTCTATTATGTTTATAAATCAAGCACGTTTTTGAAATTTGTTTGAAGCATCACACAGATAATACCTATAATTTTCTAAACCAAAGCTACTGAACAAACGATCAATGAATAACCTCTGATATTTACAGGCATTAACTTCTCTTTTGGTTTGTTTCTTGTTCTTTTTAGAAAAAAGAAGAAAAATAAAGCCAAAGCACCAGCGCCCCACACCAGCTTAACAAACGTTAATTATTAGATTATGCCATCAGTGGGTCAGCCTGATTTTAACCAGTTAAACCAATTGACCCAGCTGGTATTACAGCATTAAATCTGGAAGTCTAGACATGACATCAAAGTTCAGGTGTCCAGCTCGGCTGAGGCGGACCCTGCCGAGCCCTGTTCGCCGACGCCCCTGCTCTCAGCCCGCTTCTCGGCGCTGAGCCCAGAGAAGCCCCTCGGGGAATGTCCTACCGCGCTGAAGTCCAGCAAGTCGCTCAGCTCCTTGTCAGTCCCTATCGCGGCCATCCTCTGCTGCTGGGAGTTCATCTTCCTCCGCTCACCAACCACCTTCTGGGGCACAGGGAGAGGCACAGGCAGTGACCGCACCGCGGGGCCGCCGGGGAAGACAGGGCCCGGGACCCGCGCCCCGAGACGGGAGTGGGGGATCCCAGGGAGAGCTGACGAGTTCGGCAATACAGGGCGGGCTGACGGGCTCGGCAGCAGCTTCCCCCAACTACCCAACTCTCCTCAAGTTTCCTCCTCTCCCTCCCGCCGCTTCGCCCCCGCCCCCGGCCAGGCTCGCACGCGCCGCCGCCAGGAATGAGGTCCCCCCCGGGCGCACCGACAGCCGCAGCCCGACGAATTACCGAGAGATTAAGTGACTCACTGCCGCCGCAACAATAGGGCTGACAAGCGGCGCCGGACGCGCCTCAGCAGAGCCATCCCTGCCCCGGCATCATCGCCCGCCCGTAGCGGCTCCCCCCGCCGGCCGCGACCGTCGCTCCGCGTTCGGGACCGCGGCGGGAGCCGCCCCCGCGCACCGCACGCGCACACGCGGCGCGGGGACGGGCGAGGGCGCGCGCGCGCCGCTGCCGGGGCGGGGGGGGTGCGGGGGGTGGAATGCGCGCGCGCGGCGGGAGAGCGAGCGGGAAGGAGGGGCGGCGGGGCCCGCGCTTCCCTTGTGCCCGGCGGGGGAGCGGCTGCCGCAACCCCGCTCCCCGCCAAGTTTCAGAGCCGCCCGGGGCCGGGCTGCGCCCGCCGCCGTTCTTTATGAGCGCTGGAAGCCTCACGGCGGGCACCGCTCGCCCCGGCCGCCCCCGCGGGGTCTCGCCCGGGGCCGCAGCTCGTCCCGGGGACCCCGACCCACAGCCCGCCGGGCCCCGGCTGCCGCCCCTCGGACTCCCACGCTGCACCTCCCCCTCCGCGGCCTCCCCGCCGCCCCCGCGCGGACCCGCTCCCACTGGGCCCGCCGCCTCTGCCCCTACGAGCGCCCGTCCGCCTCCCCCCCCACCGCGCTCTCCCAACTTCTCCGGGCCGCGCTGCCCCGCGTACCTGCTGCCCTGTGCGCTGCGGTACCAGGGCCGGGCGGGCGGCAGCGGGCGGGCCGCGGGCTGGGTGGGAGGCGACGAGCCGGACGCTCCCCCCCCCGCTGAAGGAACTTGTGGGCTCCCCTCAGGCAGACATTTTTTTGCTTACAGAGCCTCAGCACCACGTTCGCGGCTCCGGCTGCGTATCCCTCCGCGCCGAGAGCCGCCGCGGCCTTAACCCTTGGCGCGCCGCGCCACTACCTGCCGGGGGCGGGTGGGAGGCACCTCGGCCCTGGGGCGCACCGGGAGCAGGGAGGGGACGGCGGGGTCCAGGCAGGGTTCGCCTGTTCCGCCGCGCAGGAGCCTGGCGGGCGAGGAGAAGCGGAACCCGTCGTTCCCGGCCCGCTCAGGGACACCGCAATGGGCACCGCACGGGGATGGAGTCGCCCCGGGCCCCCAGCTCATCCCAACTCAGCACAAACCTCTTCAGGGAGCCCTGGCAGCGCTGCACGTGCCCCACAGGCCCGAACCCACGGCCACGCGTGTGCCATAATGCACTCCTGGACACTTTGAATAAACACCGTCTTACTTGGCAAAATAAAATCGTACATGAATTACACCAAGCTTTAAACGTTTCACTTGGAGCTTGCTCTGAAATACGAGCAACCATCCCCATAACGGGTAAAGCGTATGGACACGGCTGTCAGTGAAGAACGCACTCGAGTAAACTCTGCAGTTCTCCCAAAAGGGCGATGTTAAAGGTCACTCAGCCCAGCGGCTGCTGGGCGGCAATGGGAACCAGCGGTTGCGGAACCTGCGCCCTAATTTGGGTCCTACACTGCTACAGATAAGTCACCCTGGCGCTCCATTTCCTCGGCCCGGCCCGCATGGGCAGCCCGTCCCGCCGGGAAACCGGTGTCCTGGCTCTCCCCGTGCAGCCCGCGCCTCTGCCGAGCCTGCAGAGCCCCCCGGCGGCGCCCACCCGCCACACGCGGGCACGGCCTGCTCCGCTCCCACCCGGCACCGACCCTTCCCTCCGGGAGCAGGGACTGAAACACCCATCTCCGCAGCTCCGGGCGTATAGCTGGGCTGCACAAGGGGTCTTACAAAACAAGGACAATGACAAAGGGTACTTAAATTCCTGGAGCACCTAAAGCGCTCCAGGCAGTCAGTAAGCGCAGTAAGGAAAAGGACGCTGCCTTACAGGCTGCTGCCTGGCAGCCCCCAGGGTTGGAAGGCAGCAGGGACCCTTCCAACTCAACTCTTCCCACCCTCAGTTCCCGACTGTGACATCTTCCGGAGGAAGGGGAGGGTGGTAACACACTTACCACCCCCAGGCAAGCACAAACTGGAGGCTCTGTAGCCTTAAAGCCTTCTTCTCCGTTTTTCCACCGTGTATGCCATGTACTGGATGATCACCTGGCCTTGCGATTCTATAGGAATATTCATCTATTTGCCACTTCGAAATGCAGGAAGCTATTTGTATTAAAATATCAACCGAATGAGTTCCATTCGCTGTGTCCCTGAGGGACATAAATATGTACTTTCCCTTTTGATGTATAACTATTACTTTGCTTTAGAGGAAAGAACTTGGTGACAGAGATCATTATACTTTTCACAAGGAATGGCCTTTAGCATATTTGAGTTACAAGGAAAATCCCTATTTACATCCTGTGAAAGTATTGTTTTTCTTGAAGCATTATGTTTTAACCAGTGCTGGTACTGGGTACCAGTTAGTACAGCTGCAGGCATTGATCAGAAAACTGACTAAAGCTAAAGAAAGTGGAAGCAATAATGCTAACAATGATTTGTGTTGATGGGTAATTGTATTAAAACTTGATTTCGAATACAATACTTTTTATTTACCCTCTGACTTAAAATCTTAAGGTTCACATCCATAGATTTTTATTTGCATCTAGAAACTTTGAGTGGAAGATGATACATCCACATAATCCATGACAAAGGATTTAAAGATACACAAAATACCACAAAATATCCCATTCAGTCCACAATGACCTGTCACTTTCTCATGCAGATGCTGGCAGTAAACACTCACATGACCAAATGTTACATCCCTTCTTCTGCATTACATCTCTATGGGTTGACTGTCCTCTTTGAGCAACTTCATTTCCAGGCACCTGTAGAAAAATGAACAGAACATAAATGAAGTTTCCAGAAATTATGCCAGACAATTTAGCAAACACCCAGGGCCTCAGGGAAGGTATGCTGTGGTCCAAAATATACAGTAAGTCTGACTTGAAGAAGGTCACTCTGGGGAGCCAAATGTAATGATTCAGCCAATTCAGAAACTTAAAAAGAAACTCATGCAGGTTAGCTTACTAAACTGTTGTGAAAGACCAGTAGCTGTCATAGTCCTTCTTAAAACAAAATTGTAAAAAGAGATTTCACTAAATGTTTCCCGGGTACTGAAAATCATCTGCCACACTAGTAAGTTTTGGAATCTTTAACTTGTTCAGTTTTTAACACCTCTTCATGCAACACAACAGAATTAACCTGTACACTTAGAATATCCTGCCTCAATGTTTCATGTCCATGTGATATTATCTTTCACCTATTCTCCAAATCTCCAACTCCTTTCTGAAGCTAACACTTACTTAGTATCCTTTCATCTCCACCACTTCCTTTAAATTCTTCCTGTTCACTGATAGGAGTTTAAAAAAAAAATCATGGCATATCCTTATCCTGTCTCAGAAAATGAAACAGAAATCAGTGTGGTCAACATTCAAAAAAACCAACAACCCAAAACAAACTCCCTGCTTTTATCTATTTAGAGATCTTTATGAGAAAATATGACCAAGTAAGACTATACAGACATTTTAAAACATTTGAAGAAATAGGTATTTGAAACCTCATTTGGAAATTACAACAGTTTTCTATTTGCAGCAAAGAAAATACTTCCAGTTTCATTCCTGCTTCAATCCCAAGTTATGGTTCTGTCCTTGCTTACGTGCAACTGCAGCAAACAAACTACACAATTCATACAAAACTGAGAACCCTCCAGCTTTGCTGTGACACAACAGTACCTTCCTTGTACATTATATAGAAGGCTGAAATGCTACTGTCTTCTATAACTGTTATACCCTTTTTTTCTTTGATTTCTTTAAAAATTAAAGTTCTTCACTACGTAGGGAGCAACGGATCATATGTATAGCACAGAAATATAGGAACAATCATAAACACCAATCATTTTGCTGGTGATTTTGTAAGCAAGGATTCCAGCAATCAGGGCCCAAGACCTGAAGATGTTTTCCCAATCATATTATCATTGGTGAATTTTCTGTTAAAATATATGAATTTACTAGTCTTGTGGATAAATATCCTTTCCTAGACAAGTCTCAGGTCTGTCAAGGAGCAGCGCAAGTAATAGGCAGGAAAACCCATGCACACAAAGAAATTGGTGAACTACAGACTCTGACAGAGCATAGAACACAACTGTAAATCTTTATGGTAACAGCCCTGACAGCTGATCTACTAACATCAATATGGTCAGCTACCAACCAGAGCAATCAGGGAATTGCTAGCTGCCAGATGGCGATGGCAACATTCTTCCGCATGCTTCAACATGACCATGAAAATGAAGAATTGCATACAGAACATAAAAAAATTAAGAGGAATATAAAAACCAAATCACTTGAGCACAACCCCCTGAAAATAATCACACTCATAAGCTGTTTCCACAGCCTTCCTGAATTGCTTTCCACTCACTCCTTAAAGGAAAAGCATTTGATACAAGAGACAGCTGTTGTGCATTCAAGGATGTGAGAAAACGTATTCCATATTACTATTTAATGTATCATGCCTGTGTGAATAAAATCATTAAGCTTGCATATCTCCTTTTGGTTTATTTATTCTTAAATATTCGCACATTGAATTAATTCGCTGCCACCACCCAAACTGTATGAGCTCGTAGGTTGTTCCCCGACAGAGCATTTGAATCAGGATGGAGTTTTCACTGGAATGGCTCCTTTAAATCAACATGTATGTGCTCAGCCAGCATCTACAGCCAGCAATTTATCCCTGATAAATGCTATTGCTCAACAATTCCACAGCTCTGGAGTGAAATCAGCAAACCTCTTAAACCTCTGTTCCTGCTCCAGGTTTCAGGGGGGAAGGTGTTTTTTGGTGTGTTTTTTTTTTCACAACAAATTCTCACTCTCATCTAAACCACTGAATCCTTTCTATTGCTTCCAATACACTTCCCAGTACAGAGAGCAATGCTTATTTGGAGTCAGCAATAAGGAGAATATAACCTTGTTCCCCACAAGCATGGACAAAGCAATTCTGTTTTCTCACAGAATTATTCCTGCAGTCACCTGGAATGACTCAAGCCAATGAAAATGAAAATATCTTTGGTGTCGTGCATGAAACTTTGGGATGCAGCGTTTGGGGAAGCAGTGTTCTTCTTACAGCTCTTCCTTCCAAAGTATCCTACAAAGGCGCTTCTGGCTGCGTTCCTGTGACCAAGCCTCATGGTCGCGGAGCGCTAGCTTTTATCAGTGCAGCCCATCTCGCAGATAACTGCATTTGCTGCCTGCTATATTTACCTCGCGGTAATTAAAATTATATAACGTGTACATTATGCAACATATTCCACAACAGGAAAGCTTTGGGACCTTGTCAGGAGGCTGCAATGGCGAAACCCGCAGCGCCCAGTGCGCTCCGGGGAGAGCGGGCAGGCTGAGCGCTACCCACCGAGCCCCCGGCACCGCTCCTGGCAGAGCGCTCGCGCAGCAGTGCCCGGGCTGAGCGGGACACGGGTGGAGGCTTTGGCACGCCGTGAGGAACATCTTCGCCAAACTTCTACGAGAGCAGAAAGCTGACTTGGGGGAAAGAGAAGAGAAAGCGATTAAAAGGAAAAACCGCGGCGGGAGGGCCCTCCGCTCCCGCAGGAGAAGCGGGCCCTGCACAGCGGGGCTCCCGCCGGCCGTGCCCCCGCGGCTGAGGCGCCCCAATGGGGATGGCAGAGCAGGAGCTGCCGACGGGCGTGGGAAGTCACACTCGCCCCGACACCGAATCGTGCAGGCCTGAAGCGAACGGCACCGCCCGGCACCCTCGGCCCCACCATTCCGTCACCCGCCGTCCGGGTCGGCCCCGCTCGCCCCGAAGTTGCGCGAGGCTGAACAATGCGGCAAAGGACTATTTGTCCTTCCGCCGGCCACAGTGATGGGCGGGGGAGGGGAGCGGCCCCGCCGAGCGGGCGGGAGGGGCCGGGGCCGCTCCTCGTCTCCGGCTCCCAGGGCGGGGCTGCTGACCCCTCCCCGGGGCCGCTTATGAAAGCCATGGGAGGGGGGAGCCGGGAGCTGTCGCTGCGCGCTGCGCCCTCCCGTCCTGGGGCTGAGGCGGGAGCGGAGCCGTGGCGTGGGCCCTCCCCGGACGGGGGAAGCTCGAGTTCCCTCTTCCCTGCCGCCGCCTTCAGGACAGCAGCCGTGCTCCCTACCCGCAGCCCCAGCGCTCCCGCCCCGCTGCCCGCGGGCAGTTAAACACCGCGATAAGGTCTCCCTAGGAGCTCCCGGGCCGCGTGCGCCAGGAACGGCTCGGGGCTGCCCGTCCGGGGCTCAACGAACGAACCTGGGCATCATCCCTGGCAAAGCGAACAGCTCAAATCAAAAAGTGATGTCAAATTCACACCGGAGGAGGTTTGGGTACTTATTTTGTTTTGGCCAACCTCTTCTAAACTAATTAAACCGATGTTGGGGTTGCCCTATGCAGGGACATGAGTTGAGACTCTGATCCTTGTGGGTCCCTTCCAACTCAGGACATTCTATGATTCGAAAAACAACATAATGTTTCTTTGCTTTTGCAGTACCTTACTACTTAAATCAGTGGCCACAGGAGATTTATGCTGGCTTCATAAAATTTCATCTAAAATTATACCATCTTTACAGATGACTTTTAAAAAATCAGTATTATACAAAGCTTATTTAAATAAATATCTAGGCACATTCCAAGTAAAGAATTCATTAAATAATAATAATAAAAAATTAATATCCCTGGAGAAAAACATGTCTCTCTCCATTGTATCTAAACCATTCTGTTCAGGAGCCCTCAGTATGGCCGTACCAATCCCTCTACGACTATGGTGATGAAATATTGGAGAGCTCGCTCTGCCAGGCAGGCTGCGGGCACAGCAAGGCTTGGCTACTGGAAGGACAGAATGGGTGCTGTGCTGCTGCATCTCATGGAAGTACTTTATATTAAGATTATTCATTGATAAACTTAGAACACATAGATTACTATAAAGATTCACATACTGAAAATTACAAAAGGGAGCTGTTTTCAATG
The DNA here is from genome assembly GCA_033556795.1 of Tapera naevia. Classification (NCBI taxonomy): domain Eukaryota; kingdom Metazoa; phylum Chordata; class Aves; order Cuculiformes; family Neomorphidae; genus Tapera; species Tapera naevia. The sequence continues at coordinate 2,513,706 of JAUMJJ010000353.1, forward strand.
AGGAAATCAATACAAAGGTTTTACTTTCCTATGTACACCACTTGCCCTTCACAATTTCAAAATATCCCTAGGATAAGCATTACTACTGAAAGTAATTGGGGCAAAGCATCTTTCACCAAAAGGTGTCTCACACTGAAAGACATAGGCTAGACAGACTGGAATTATTTTGCAGAGAGGAAAAAGCATGAGTCTTGCTATTTTTATAGCCTGGCTTCCTAGGGAAATCACTTGCAGGCAGCTATAATGTGTTCATGTGGATGGAGTTGCCTTAACAAATCATAAACTTATTTGCTAATTTCAAGGAAAATGAGATCACACACATATTTAATGGAAACAGGGACTAAAGCAGGAAAAAAAGGAGACCGTTGGTGAACCTACTGTAGAAGAGTCTAGTCGAAGTTCATTCCGTGTCAGCAACCAAAGAACCCAGAGGCACGCTGCAAAGCCAGGGCAAGGTAACTTTAGGTAGGTTCCCTCCTGGCATAACTATTTCTGGAGTTCTGCCTGTCACTAGGAGCTGGAACCAGCACTCTGTTTTACACAGACCTTTTTGAACATTTTCTCATCTCCAGAGTTTCACAGGAGCCAGGAAATAATTGCTTTAATGTAATCAAAACTCATATAACCCACAGATAATTCTTTACATTCTAAAATTGCTTGAAAGAATGAGACTGCAGTCTGACTACAGCCATTCATCAGCCAGTCCCAGATGGGCCTCTCATGCTTGCAATTGCCACTGAACACTTAATTCCCTCCTTGGCACTGGAGGGAACAGGTTCTCTCCCTCACACAGCTAATGGACCGTCAGATGATGTGTTCTGGGGAACTAAGGGATGACAGAGAAGACCAAATCCATAGAGGAAAATCACAGCTTTGAAGAACAGTAGGAACTCTTTATACCAAGAAACGACACTTTAATTTACACTGAAAAAAGAGCTTCATTTCTTAAATCAGTGGAGTGGTAACACATTGGGGTTAGTATTGTTTTCTGCCATTTGTTTGGGCTTTTTAATGTTTTAGGAAGAAAAAAATATTTAAGCCTGTTTTAAAGACTGCTATAGCCTCATCTTAGGTTGACCTTCATATGAAGAAAACCGTGAATGTTATGATTATTTTATCCAACCATACCTGCAGAGCATGTCAGATTAATTTTCATTTAGGAATAAAATTGTCGGTAGCCCATTTGTCATATGTATTTATAGTGTCATTCTAATATAATTATTTCTGTTACAAATAAGTGACAGTCTTACAAGTGCCTCTGTTCACAGAATTACTGACTGACTACATTTAATGTTCTTTTCACATTAATCATTTACGTTTGATCCCCACAAAATACATCTTGCCCCTCCTAACTTGCCCTTATGTGGCCTTTTAACATAGTGAAACCTGGGGGACTTGACTCAGTTATTGAAAATACTTGATTTCCCAAGATCCAGAAAATCCTGGTTATCTGTCTCAGAGTGCAAAATCAAAAACGCAAACAGTTTCAGAAACAATAACGTGATAGGATTACTGTGTATAGCATATCACTATTTTGACCACAAACTGTTTCCATGAAAGACATGGAATTATTCAAGGCTAGATGACTTCAAGAATGGTACCCATGTTTTTGATGAACTAGTTTGCGTTATCTCATCTGATCCCTTCTTTTATCATATGTAAATGAGGCATTTCATGCATTCACATAGTTTTCGACATTGTCCCATGCAGATACTTATTGCAAATACGTAGTTTCCAGATGCTACAGAATAGTACAGCATCCTATTCAAGAATGTGTGCACCAGGAATTTTATGAGTTTGCACTCAAACTAGAAACTAACATAGAAGATTATGCATGTCATACTACGTAGTAGGCTCTCAAGTCTAGAGCTCAAGTACACTTCAAAGAAAGTGAATTTCTTAGGTTTTTTTCTCTTTTTGGGGAGGGTTTGACTTTCTAAACAGCGTATTTGTGCTTTCAGTTTTCTGTGCTTATACAGCACTAGCTATAACTTCCAGAGCCATCATAAATCACAGGTAATCCTACCCTAGCTGCAGGTCCTGGAGAGCTGGCATGTGTCAAACAGAGGCTTCTGAACGAAATACGACCTTTAATCAAGCTTCAACAGCTTCTAAGAACAGAGAACATAAGAAAGGCCGAGCTGTTCAGACCAGAAGTCGACATAGCCCAGCCTATCTCCTAAATAGCCACCCAATAGAGTGTCTGTTCTTTTCAGTTTAATCTCTCATATGTTCTCAATGTAGTGACTATGCCGTGGGATTTTGGAGGATAGGGATAGGTTTGGCCCTATGCCTGTTCGTGGTATTGCATTGTTTCGAGAGTAATGAGAAAGAACAATCAGTAGCTAGTATGGGATGCTCACAGAAATATGTGAGCCAGAACCAGGCAGAGCAGAGTCATCCTGTTTCTGGCATATTCCCTCTATTGCCAAAAAGAAAATTTCTCAAGCAAGAGGTTGCATTTGATTGTTGTTCTTAATGTATTTTGAGGGCTTATCCTTTATGAATTTCTTTGGTTCATATTGAACTCTTTTAACTACTCAGCAGCCATACATGTAGAAATCATGAAAAAAAGAGATAGCAAGTAATGAATCTTTTCAATACTATCAATGGGGCAAACATATTCCATGAGGCCAACTCTTTGACAGTCAGCAAAGGAGATAAAAGTCTTGAGGGTGAAGACTTGTATTTGTTCTCCATCAAATACAAGATAAATACATTCCTATTGAAAGTTCTAAGGGCCAAGTTTGATTTCTGGTAAAATCTGAGATTTTAGTCACTCATTTTACATTCCCTGCATCGCCTTGTGTCTAGTTGTAAAATTAATTGTTGTGTTTTACAATATGGAACGTACTGTGATTAGCCTGTGTTTTCATGGTTAGTTTGTTACTATATGCAAGCTATTGCCTCTTGGTTGCTGGGCAGACCAAGTAGAATGGTTAAAGGTCAGTTTCTCTCAGCATTTACCTTAGTAGGACTTACGGTCTTCTACCTAGATTCTTATTTTCAGGAAACTTGTAGGGATTTAATATCTTTGAGCCAAGCATCCTCTGTTAACTTGGATTAAAATTGGAAAATACATTTTAAAGTTATTGGAAAGACAGACAAATAGATGAACTGGTAGTGCAACTGTATAAACATATCTTCCATAAAGAAAAAAACAGAATAAAAGCAGTTATAAAAGTTACTTGTTATAATATTGTTCTGATTGAAGTTGATGGATCTGGAGCTATTGGCTTCAAAGGAGGACCAAAGTACAGCTCTTCCAATGTCCCTTCAGTAATATTTCCAGAATAAACGTCACAGCCTGTCAAAATAATTCATATTACATGTGGAAAATTTTCATTAAGTTCTGTAAGAAAAATTGTTATTTCAAAGTCAAGAGAATTTTCTTTCTAACATTGTTTTGTATTAATCCCCTCTATTTCAAACTGCACAAAAAATTCAAATTAGTTGTATAGCTTAAGGCAATTCCAAAGTTTACATTCATTGTAGGTGATTGAAGTGACGGTTATTAGAGACCTTAGCAGCTGCATTGCCATCAGGGTCCTGGCTCAGAACTGAAAATTGAGGGGTTGCTGAGCCCAAGCTGAAGTTCAGAACATGCTTTTATCTCTGGGAAGCAAGAATTATGGTACAGTTCGCAGATTTTTTTTCTATGTCAGGCTTAAGGATTTTGAAAGGCTACTGTTGCATAAGTAAGTTTGCTTTCTACTTCATAGCTTTAAATATTACAGTACTTGTTCTTATTTTTAATGTTAACGAGAATATTTTAGCAGTACAAATAGAAGATTGGCAGCCCTTCTTCATCATGTCAAAGTTTTAGGTTTCTCTTCAGTGGAGGTATCATTTTTTCTCCAGGCTTTCAACTCTGCCAGTAACTGAGTAACTTTGTATAGGTCAGTTTAACTTTCTTTATCTCAACTGTTTCACATGTAAAATCAGAGTAGACAATAATCTCTCTTAAAGGGTTGCCAAGAAGAACTAAACTATAAGATCTTCAAATGAAACACATATTAAAAAAAGGTTTTAAGTAATGTAACATTTAAAACTAAAAGTGGGTAATATTCTGCATACCTATATGACTGTATTTTAATTTGGGATTATAGGATAGACGTACATAGAAAAAAAATGTAGGTAATTTATACAAGTTACCACTAGGGATATTTCATCTATCTTCATTTTAAAAAGCTAATAATGTTTGTCTAAAAAAACTCATTATTGCTATTTCATCCACAAAGATTTAAAGAAACACATTCCTACAACCACTTTAAATATATTTTCAAAATTTATGAGAAATACATTAAAAAATTACTGCCTGTAGACGTATTACTCAAAAATATACGTGACCTGCATTTCCTAACCACTGTACAATACCTAAGAGATATCTTAAGATTATATCGCCTGTGAATGCAAGGAATTCCTATTTTTTATTTTATGCAGAAATAAAAAATTTAACTTTTTCTGGGTAAAATCCCACTCACCCAATTTCTTTGTTTCTCTGATTAAGTTTTAAAATATGTTAATTTCAACAGGAAACAGTTTCTATGGCTACACCTTCTACCTGATCTAATGAAAACACTGTAAAACATATGTCACAACTCAATATCAATAGAGCCTTTAAACTCTCTTTAAATCATATCACAAAAGAGGAACTATTAACTATCAGCTATCAGACCTGCTTGTTAGGGGGAGGTGTTGTTCATTGGGTTTTATTCTGCAGCTGTGCATTTGTGTATTTCATTTGTGGTCATAAAACTGCAATAATAATTGGTAAAACAGCATCAGGTGTGTGTATCTAAAAAAACCCCATTTTACTCCTTTAGTCTGAGAGACAAGACCACCTCTCACTCCAAACAAGTAGGAAAATTTCTTCATAGTAAATTTTAGAGCTATTTGGGCATTTGTAGCTTAAAAACAAAATAAACACTATATATGTTTACTATGAGTTACTACTTATTTGCATTTCACATTTTCAGAACATACTTTTCACCTCTCCATTATAGAATACACAATACCCAAACAGGATGGTAGAGGGTTAAGAGGTCCAGAACTATAATATTTAGCATAGGTGCAAGTCTGGGAAGAAGGCCATAGAACAGCTAAAGCTTAACTCTGAAAGAGAAGTCTCCAGCTTTTATTTCCCATAGGAGTGGCTTTATTTTGATTGATTAAAAAAAATAGTTTTTAGAAGCCTATAAGAGCTTTCTTGAAACAGAAAGGTTTCCTGTGGGATTGCTTTCTAGACTACTAGTTAATGATAAACAGTGATACTTGGGTCTTTAGGCAGCTCTTACTGTCATGACACAAGAGAATAATACAACTGTTACCTTTATATCAGGATACTCATGATACTGGTCTTGTGACCTGCTCAGTGCCACCTTCTTGGTCTGACTCAGCTCTGCTGTACCTAGGATAGCTGGTCATCCCTACGCATCATTTGATTCATTGGCCTTCTGAGGTCCTTTCCAATGTGAGTTATCCTATGATCTTGTGATCCTACGATTCTTCACGTTAGTTGGTTTAACTGGTTAGTTGGTTAGTTGGTTTCTTTTAAACCCAAGCCCTAACACCAGCAGAGAAATTACACATGAAAAACTGATATAGAAGGTACATAGAACCTTCTCACAGAGGATGGAATGACGATGCCTCTGACCTACAGTCAGCCTTTAGAAAGGTTAGCAATGAAATATCAGATAGTGTCTCAAATGTAGGAAAAAAATCAAACCAATTTGTTTAGTATGATGTAAAGCCAAATTAAAACTAGGACAGAAAGCTTTTAGGGGAATAGACACATGCTAAATAAAAGTGGCTTCTGCCAGCGCCACCCTGCAGGGCCTTAAAAGATATCATGGAATATGTCAATGTGATTTATTTTACGAATTATTCCTATGGGCATTATGTATGTATTTTGTGAAGATTAAAAGGAGTTGTTTCTTTAGAGATACTACATTAAGAATCACCATAATATTATAGCTTAATACTGCGAAGTAAAATATCTCACTCACTGAAAATAAATTAGTATAATGGAATAAATATTGTATACAAACTGTAACACAGAACAATTCACACAGCTGAATACATTTTTAAAAGCCAATGAAGTTAAAAATAAAATAGATGAGGCAATGAGCAAAAATATTTTCCAATTTTGAAGCAATATACTATGAGACATAATTCCTGTGTTGTAGGATTTAATTTTTTTAATTGTATCTGTTAGACCTTCAAGAAATTAGAAAGTGGTTCCCACTGGTGTCCGCTTTTTTTAAAAGAGGTTACCACTCTGTCAATTGCCTATAGAGGCAACAGTTTCAGAAGAATCTGTAATTTCAACCCACACTGAACAAGACTATGATTATCTCAAAAATATTATTTCCAGTGTTTTTTTTGTCTCTCTAACAATTCATACTGTAAGTCACACTACACTTGGTACAGGACTACTAACTATGTAAGTTTCTATAATAATTAATCACAGTAGAATAGGATATTTTTCTGTGCAGTGCAGTACAGAAGCTTCAGAAATTGCACAGCCTACTTGTTTTAGTGTCATAAGGCATTTAATGAAGGGCCTCTAGAGCCTACACTGATTAACTTCTTAGTTCTGAATGAGGTTTCTACTGGAGTACACCTATTTCTAACAGGTGCTGATTTTGATGTAGACAGTATTCTCTACACTTTTAGTCATTGCTGCCAGGGAAAACTATCACCGTGGGCAAGAAGATTGTCAGAATTCTCTTTTGTTAAAACCTTCTGGGACTTGACTGTTGACTGTGGCTGATACCCACACTGAGGAGCTCAACTATGAACTGTTCTCACCTTGTCAGATACAATCTGAATATGTTTAAATCTTTAGGCAATATGGATGTTTTCAGTCCTGTGCATGAGAGGACACAAAAATAATCCAGTTTTCCACTTTATACATAAAGCATATATATATCTCCTTCTAAATATAGAATGTCTCATATCATTAATTCTGAAGATTATTTACTCATTTAATTTTGTGTGTGTGTAGATAACTATTGTAATATTTTCATACTTCTATATTCCTTTTATTCCATCCTGTCTTATAGTGTCTTGTGAGTAGGGCAGGCTCTTGATTCTTTGAATTGTTATGTCTTCATCATTAAGTGAGAATTTTTGTGGCAGACCACTTACATGCACTTGTACAACAGTTATATACACATATATTGACATATATATTTATACATAGTAAGTTAACTATAGCCCAAGGTACTTGAAAAGACATTATAAAATGTTAAAAATACTATTTATTAAACTAAAATGTTTTTAACAGATGTCTCAGGTACTTACTTGAGTATAGAGTTTTTTTAAGACAGATTTAGTTCTAGTTAAATGAGCTTCCTAAAACCATGCCTGGACACAAAAGCAAGAGGAAAGTTGATTCTGTCACATTCTGGAGGTAGTTATAAGGCAATTTATCAATTATGAAAGGACTTCAAAAGCTCCTGAGCATTGGGGCACCACGTATCAAAAAGGAAGTCAATAAATGACTCATCAAATGTTACAGGAGAAGAAGAATGATTCTGGTTATCTCAGAGGACTGTGATATATGTCCAAAGGCTGTTCCAGAGTAACAAGGAATCTGGAGAATAAAAAGCATATGTGAATGCCATCCTGTTTTCTCTACATGTGCATTCCCTTTATGTTGCTAATAGTAAAAGACACCAGCTTAAAATTTATGTCACAAAATCTGCGTATGCTGTGTCAGGGCCCCAGGTGCAGTCCTCTCATTAATTGCTCTGAACAGCCTCACCTGTGCCTGCTGTACCTGAAGAACTGTAGTGCATCCCTTGATGGATCTCATACCCTGTCTTGCCTGATGATCACCAGACCACTGACAGAACCTGTTGCCATCCTCCTCTGCTCACCTGTCTCTAGTGCTTTGGAACTGTGTCCTGACAGTCAGGTCCTTGCGTAGTCAGCACTGTGGCCACCTCTTAGAAGGATGTTAGCTCAACCTGCCTTAGGGAGGAACCTGCTGTTGCTGTTCCCTGACATTGTGCTTAAACTGAGTTCCTAAAGACAGACACCGTGAAAAGAATTCCTGTCGAGTTAGAAATGTGGAAAGCTTGTAATTAAGTAATTGAAATCTTCACCCATCTTATGATAGAAGGGTAATGTGCAATTGGTCTGATGGGCGCTTTCTGGGTTTGCAGTTTGTACCAAGTTTCTCATGAACTGAGATCTACATAGACTGGTGCAAAACTACATAGCATACCTGAGTACCACTCAGGTAGCTACTGTTATAATTGTGAAAGGTGACTTTTATATGAGAGACAACTCTTAAAATAAACACACATGTCTATTTTATAATATATTGGAATATAACAGGGGACAATCACTAGAAAATAATTACTGCAAGAAATGCGTTTCATGACTGAGGCCTATCTTGGCCATTAACTAAATTTTGGCCATTACATTCCCATTTTGTTGCAGGAGAACAGAAAAAAATGCAGTTTTGATACAACATGAACTTTTCTGTACTACCTTTCAGAGATTTTTATGCAGGATGGTAGCTTACCCTGTCTATTCATTACTCAATTTCAACTTCTAAAATGTGTTTTAAAGAGTTAACGTCTAATCAAAATTTTTGCACCCATGCAAAGCCAGTCTCACTGAGTCATTTATCAGTGAAGTGTTAGGAATGAGTCATAATTTTATGAGGTGCCATTTTTCTGTAGTGTATTAAATGCAAGAGCATGCCAAACATATTGCCACTAAGTTTTATTGTTAACTCTGCCGAAAGCATTTTGTTCAAAACAATGTTTGCTGTATCTCAAATAGCTTGAAGTCTAAATTAAATTAGCTTTTTTCTGCAGTCTACAGGAGAAAAGAATTACTTCCCTGCCTCAACTCTCTGTCATGAGCAGCCAGAGTGTCAGCATTCAACTATGATACAAACATTAGCAGCGTTAATTTGCAACTATGCCTTGAGCAACTGTGGCATTTCTTTGCCACTATGCCTTTATCCCTCACGCAAGTTCAGTGAACGATGATGCTACATAGTTGGCTTTTCTCTAGTGGCCCCAATTTCAGTCTCTCATTTACTGTACATTAAAGCAACTGCATTCTTTTCTACAGGCTAAAAGGTTTAGATCTCTACCTGAATTTGTAGCCTGCTCCAGGTATGTATGCTTTGCATTAGGCATATGAGTGCCATATTTCAGATACAGAATTAGTCACTTACTGAAGTGTTACTGGGGAAAAAAAAAAATCACAGCAGCTAACAAGGACATGAAAATATGACTAATCTGTGTTGGGTTTCAGTTACTTTAGTCCAGAAGGCTCCATGAGGCTGTGTGTATCATTAAGATCCTACTGTATAATTCAAACTCTTTCATCTGTAGAATAGCCTAAATAAGCAGTACAAGAACACAAGGAGCCTCTGATTTACATAAGCGGTGACAATATTTTAAGGCATTTCTTTAGTTTTGATCTTCATGCTCTAAAGTGTGCCTGGTCTGTAAAAGTGGTGATACAACTGTTACTTTTTCAGGGTTAATTTGAATTACACACTACGCAGATCACACTGGAAGATGAGGAGAGTCTGTATGTGAATAATATTGACAACTGAAAACCAACCACAATCTTTTCATGCACCCTTCTGCAGCCTTGCCCAATTGTGAATCAATATAAGTTGTGCTTTCTAGAAAAGAGGAATTGATGATTTGATTCTAAATGTGGTGTATATTTGTTTAAGCCATAAAAATACTACGGAAAGAGAGGCCCAGGGCTAAAATAGCAGGTGTTATTCAAGCTAGAAATGAACTCAATTGGCAGCACCGCATGGGGGAAGCTTGCACAGTATCTTCCTGAACCCTGTTCAATTTAAGCAAGTGTTGGCAATCCTTGTTTTCATAAAGTTAAGATTATCTCTTATTTTTTCAATAAACTATAAAAAATATTGCTTCAAATCAAGCCTTTTCATATGAAAAAAAATAATTGCTGGGCCTCCTGACAGTTAGAAAAATCTGGTAATTTCTTGGAAACAAGCAAGAGTTAATACAAAATTGCAGATCTTAGTTCTAAGTGTTTTGAGCAGTGGCTTTATGATTGTGAAGTCTGTCAGGTTTTTTTAATGGCTCACATTTCAATATCAGATCTATGGGTGGCATCAGGTGTCTAAGTTTTGCACCATTAAAACCTGGCAGCTGTTAAATTTACCTTTGCTGCATAATAAAACCTTCTTGGAATACAAAGGAAAATTTTCAATAAGACTAGTCAGAGTAAGATCACTAGATGCCACTTTCACTACATAACACAGTTCTTTATAGCATTGCACTCAGTATAGGTAACGACTTCAAAGAAACAGATCCTTTATATTTCTGAATTTTTTGTGCTTCTCAGCCAGTAAGGAAAGAACAGAAAAAAAGGCTGACAGCAAGCATAAAGTGAGCAAAATAGCATACAACAACTTACCACCTCTAACTGCCAATCTTAATGGGGGAAGTGACTACTGCGCCCTAGGGTAGGGTGCTGAGGCTGACCCTAGACACTGCTGGGTCACTGTTAAGTAGGAAGGATTAGAGCATTCCCCAGGTTGCTGGCATCTGTTATAGCCAGTGCATAACTAGAACAGCAGATAATTTGTAGTGCTCTTCAAATTCCTCGTCTCCCTATCTAGCAGAAATGTGCTACAGCAAAGAATAATAAACCCATTTTAACAAGATTTCTTGCAGTTCTTGCACTAAGCAGTGCCTTTGTCCTGGCCACAAGAAAGCTTAGTGCCCAGACTTATTGCTGTCTTTCATCCTACTCTTCTTGAGTTGTTGATTTACTACAGGCACTGATAGTCAGTGCTCAGGGTGGTTAACATGGAGATTCTTCCTGAAATCATGACTGAAGGTTTACCCCATCATTTCTTACCCATGTTTATGTCAATCTGGAGATAGATTGGCTTTCCAGGTGCTATTAAACAATTACATTTCAAAAGGATCAGGAATAGATCTTTTCTTTTTTAAGCAGAGCATGGCCAGACTGTGCTCAGTGGTGCTCAGTGACAAGACAAGGCAATGGGGACAAGCAAGCACATTAAATTCCATCTAAACATAAGAAAACGCTTTACTGTGAGAGTAACTGAATGCTGCAATAGGTTGTTAAGAGTGGAGTCTCCATTCTTGGAGACATGGTCAACCTGTCCTGTCTGACCTTGCATGACTAGACACAATTTAGGTGTCCTCCAACCTCAACTATTCTGTGATTCTATAATTAGACCTTATTATTTAATGCAGCTATCATAAAAGCTATGCCTTTTACTTTGAGATTAGATAATTGTAATTGATTAAATAGAGCAAGGTCTCATGACTGTTGACAGTAGGAAGGTGGTAGAGATTCACAGATTAATGGTGAAAATGAGATACCTAAAATGAAAACAAATCATGTTAGTGTTTCATGTCTATCCTGACTTTGGTGTGTTTGAGGAGGAAGCTGAAAGAGTTGATCTGACTACATCCTGGAATTGCCCTAGGTGAGAGACCACATCTCTCCCTCTCTGCAGTGAGCAGAGGAGGTGACTGAGAGGTGACTGAGCTGTCAGCTGTGCCACTGGCAGAATCGTCTGCCAGCATCTCTTCCCACTGCCTCATCTTCCCCGCCAGTCTTGAACAGGCAGGTGTTGATAGTTTAAGCTAATCTACAAAGCTGCCGGAGTTTTACAGGAGAGAGCTGTTTCTGAGAAGGTTTTCTTTGGAATTAGTGGGGAATTAGTGTTTTTACTCTTCCAAATGTTTTGAGGACAAGCACTATCTGCTGCTTGTTACACAGTGTTTGTAGGCATTACCGGTTTATGAAAGCATAATTTTAAAGAATGAGAAACATTACAAGTATTCTGGTTGGTCTTTGTACATTCCAAATATACCCTGTTGAAACTTCAGCTTTCTTAGACGCTGTTTTCTCCCCCTTAATGTTAGAGATAAAGTGTCACTCAGATGTGCTGGGATATTTGCCCCTTTTCAAAAGCCACCCACACAACGTTTGCCTTCTCTTCAAATGGAACAGTATAAAAAGAAGAAAGCTGCTGAGCACACAGGTTAGCAACAGTTGCACTTTTAAATGATTGATATTTTAAAATGACTGGAGTGCTGACTTTATACTTGTGAAAATGGAACAACAGGTTCAGCAGAGAGGCCATGAAAATCAGGTTTATGTTATGACTGGTTGGACTCATGAAATGTGATCAGATTATTAGCAATAAAACTTGCACAGAACAGAGAGTTAAACGCATTTGTACAGAGAGGCCCCAGCTGTACTGCCTTGAAGGATTGCACTTGTTTAACAAAGAATTTGCAAACAAAATAGTTCCCTTAAAAAATAGACAAAGAAAATAGATTTTGACATTATGTTTCCAAATGTGAGCAGAATGTGATTTTTTAAAAAAAACTCATCAACATAATTTTCAAGTTCCTTTCAGTGAATAGCAGTTTAAAAAAATTAAGCAAATAATTGTTCAGTAATTTCCAATGTCTTTCCTATGACATTAGAACTAATTTTATGTATTACCTATTTCAAATGTTAGAGCCTTAATAAAAACTGAGTATGTGTTTAGCCAGCCATATCAATTTAAAGTTACATGAGGCATTAATACATCAAGACCCCCTTTCCTTATACGACTAGAAAAATTATTGCCCTTCTTATCTTTTTGGTATAGGAAGCTCTTTTATCCATTTCTTTTACAAGCTGCTGTCGTCACTATTTCCCACACTTCCACTGACTGCTGTAGAGTAACTGCCAAACCTGTCCCATACTGTAAGACTGGTGCTATCTGTAACTCCTCATTTCTGAATTTGCTCCTAGCATGTATATAATTTCATCATGTATATGTTATTGTGGAAATGATGCATGTCTGAAGTGTGGAGAGAACAAAAAGCTTTGTTTTCTTTTTTTCTGAAATTGTTAAATCTTTAGGAGTTAAGGCACAGCAGAACTCTTTTGCACAGCATGGCTAAAACAGGTGAAAAGGACTATGTTTTAAAAGTGAACTTTTCTGCTACAGAAAAAGGAGAAAAAAAATTAGCTGAGGATGCTGATTAAACAGTAGGAAAATTCCTTAAGAAGTATGATGGTGTTGAATGTGTGAAACAGACCAGTTTTTGAGGAAAGAACGGTTGTGTTGTTTAAAACACACAAGGTGTGGGCCCAGATTATTTGCAACAGTTATTGTGTTTTGCAGACAATAGGAAGCCGGGGTTTGACTGGCCATCTGCTCTGCACTCTACAGCTACAGCTGTGTTAGCTAGCTTAGAGGAGGAGCTGCAGCTGTATAATGAGTACATACAGCATAGGACGGTGTCATATTTATGGCAAAGATAAGAATTACTGAAAAAGTAGGACTGGACATACTTTAGGTTTAAGATGTCATTTCAAATCATTTGTCTATGATTCAATGCTGGACATTTCCTTAAAGTATCCAAAGAGACTTGAAATGAGAGATTTGATTCATAACTTTGCTGCAGTGTGTATATATACAAACGTAAGGAATTGGTATACAGTTATCCAGGTCCAATTGTTTTAAACATAGTTATACACACACAGAATCTTTATGCCAAGCAGAATGATTGATGTCTTTGGTGTTATAGCTTAGTATCTAAGAATTAGGAATTTCTTTTAGATAGCTTGGAACTCTGAATGCCTTGAGCACCGTTTTATAGTATTCATGGCAATGAATCAGACTCAGAATTGGAGATGGTCTGGGTAGAATAAAAAATTGTCATCACAAGACATCTTCACTCATGTAACTTGTTGGTATTTATACTTTAGAGAAGAAATATTTCTTTTAATATGAGCTTTTTACATTAATATATATTCAGCAGATGTTAAACACAGTCTACCTATTACCCCTTCTACAGAGCTGACAAATAAATAACTTGAATGTAACTATCTAAAGACATACCTTTCCTTAGAGGATGTTATTTAGCTGCTATAGTTAAAGCTATTTGCGATGGCTTATATACTGGTAGAGAAGTATTAAGCTGCCCACCAGTTTACAGCAGACAAGGGCTAACATGCAGTTGGCACAGCATATAGTACCTGCAAAAAGTTAGGCTGTAACTGTGTGGAAAAAGAATTGCCAGCAAGATTTCCTCGTGTTTGCCTTGTGAAATAAATGTATGTTGGGTGGTAGGTACTGCCTTGGAGAAAATATTCATCTAGAAGCCCTTGAATAGGGAATTAGTCACACTCCTGGTTGCTTTTCCTGTGCCCAGGAGAGTTTGTGACAAGCACAGACAAGAGTGAAAAGCTTTGATAATAAATCCAGAGATAAAACTCATTTGAAGAGTTGGTGTCCTTGGAACATGAAGGGAAAGTGTTATTCTTCGGTATTCCTTAAAACACTCAAAGCAAATGGGAATTATTCTGCCTATGAAGACATTCTTAGAAATCTAATTCTAAGTGTTACTGCCTTAAGAAGTACTAAAGAGAGTTAACACCCTATGCCTTTAAGAAAATTATGGGCCACAGTAAATCCTTATATATGAGGGTGAATGTAAGTAGCTTGCATTTGTTTCTAATTTGTGTTTATCTTATTTCATTGCAAATTTTAATTCATCTTTTCCAAATGAATATGGAACATTTCATTTTCTGATCTTTTGCATTAATGTGGTCAATATAATTGGATCTGAAGTGAGCTGTTTGCCAGACTTTCTAACTGCTGCCAAGAAAAACTTGGGTGTCATTTTAGAAAAATCCATGGGTGGAGGAGGAGGAGATCAGGACCATCTGTCTGTGCATCAAAGGCTAAATCATTATAGGGGAAAAATAACTTCTCTGTGTTTGCCAGTCATGGTCCCCTTTAAAGTAAGTTCAGCTAGTAATTTTTGAAGATAAACATTTTCAAAATTGTCCTTCCATTTCTTGGAAGAAAGTTGGGGAAAAATTTAAAGGACACACTTGCACAATTAGGAAGTGAATGAGATAGCAGGGGGATAACATCAGAGAAAAAAAGTATACAGTCTCTTTAGAATCTTCCCAAACACTTTTTGTTGCATTCTTTTCAGTTCCAGGAATTAACAAATATGCAGAAAAGGAAGTGCATAGTCTCTTATTTGTCCTGCAGACAAATTATGTTCTGTGCTCCATAGCATTTACAGACTTCTTGACTTACTTAACATTTAACACAGGGACAAAAGACTAATGGCATCTGAGAGACGTGACAGTAAATACACACCTAGACCTACTTGAGCCTTAGGACTTGCGTTTTCAGTCAGGATAATAATATGAAAATCACAAAAAAAAATAAACAACAACATAGAGAAAGGAGGTATTAATTGTAGTATACCTAATACTTTGCTCTTTTATTTGGTTGGGTTTTTTTAATTAATACACTGCAAAATTAAAATCTTGGCATCATTCTGAAATCCATCATAAGGAGCTAAACTATGAATGTCTCTGAAAAGCCATCAGTCCTTCAAACCAGGAGTCACTATTGCAGAAGTGCTGTGGGTTCCTTTATCAGTAGTCACTGACATAAAGGTCTCCATGACGAGAGTGAAATGACAACAAATTGAAAATGCCAGTAACCAGGGGAGTTCTGTTTAGACTGCCACTTCCAGCATTGATACTCTTCTAGTTGAGTCTGCTGCAGTAACCGCTTTAGTTCCCATACGTTACACCTTCTAGCACACTGCCTCATCAAAATATTTGCATTTGCAGAGTATGACATCTAAGTCTAGACATTGTTACTTTAAAATATTGCTCTGGCTTCTCTGAGCCGGAATCCTTCATAGTGTCAGTCTTCAAAGGAAAGATTTACAGTTCTTATCAGGAGTACAGGGTTTTTCTTTGTATTGAGATTCTGAATTCTCTCCTTCTTTGAAGATAAGAAACCCCTTCTATCACAGACTTTATCTGAATACGAATGGGTCCCTAGACTTAATAAACTGTTCTGGACTACTAGGATCAAGTCTTAAATATGTGCACATTGAGAGTTCAAAAGGTGAATTAATTTCACCCTTGTATGCTTGCTATTCTTGATTCTTGTATTTCCTAATACTAAGCAGGAAAATTTAAAAATGTAATTTTAAAAAAATTACAGCTTTTTGGAGTTATATGTCATGTTCTGCTCATACGTTTTAAAATAAAAAAATTACAGGCAGATCAGAGTGTCAATTCTAGAAAAATTATATATTTCTCGTTTTTAATAAATGCAAAATCATGCACAAGTGATTTTTTTTACATGCACAATAGTATGTTTCATGTACTTGAAATGGAACAACCACAATTTTAGTTTGCAGTACATTCTGAACAGAGAGCCACAGCATTCCACCACACCTGGAATCTTTGGAGGTATATATATATATTACAAGCTTCTTTCTAGCAATATCTACAATGTAGATTGTAGATTGTACCTCAGCCTCAGGTAATAAAATTCCAGCATGAAGATAAATGCAAAAAATTAACTGCCTAACTAAGATTTTTAAGGGGCATTGATAATTCAGACAAATTATTCTTTAACGTTATCGAAGTTGAATGATATCTTAAAAAATAACTAAAAATCTGTAAGTTTTCTATTAAATCAAAATTAGTTCATCAAAATGATACGGTTGAGTTGATAAAATGTTTGTTTGCATGAGACTTCTTGCTTGGAATGTGAGTTAGTAATCTTTTTAAACCTTTAGTCTTTAATTATAAGTTAACAGTGCAATGTGATTTGTGTATTTAAAAAAAAAAATTAAAAGAGTGAAACCAAGTAATTAAGCACTCCTGTGACACTTGCAGAAACCCGGCGGTAAAGAAAGAATTTCTTTCATTGTAAGGAAAAGTATATATAAAGTGTATATATATAGCGTTTCAGAACATTCTCCCAAAGTTTTTAAAAAAACAAGAGTGGATACCTTTTTCTGCCCTGCCACTGTGTCACAGTCCACATAGTCAATAAATAGTTGGCCGTGAATAATAAAATTCACTGTCTGAGCTGAATAATAGGATATCTTGTAAAGCAGGACTGTTAGAAATCTGCATAGAGGATTGAATTGGAAAATTGCCAGAAGTTCAAGGGCCACATCTATTTTGCATAAAATGGAGCAGATGGTAGCTGACTTCATCTTTGATACCATGATACAGTCCACAGAGATTATAAATCCCAGCATGAAACACTCATTTTTTTTCTTGCATTGAGCAGGTGATAAAGGAAATACCTTGCAGATATTTTGAAACACATTGAAAACAGACTCTATGCAGCATTTTTTTTTCTTATCTAGATTTTTCTAGCAAGAGTTCTGGTTTTAGCACATACAAATAATAGCAGTTGATTAGTAACTACAACTAATTGGCAGTTTCTTGGCCTTATTATTGGAGCTTCGCCTATGCTGGCCCAGAGATCTACCCTGTTTCTTAGAAAGACTTTTTGCTACATTACACAAGCATTTATAAATCTTCCATCACTATATTTCATCTATCTGATACCACTCACAGGCATAACCAGATCAACCAATAGTTCAAATGCTGAGAGTTAGTATTTTAAATTCTTATACTACTCAAAAAGCTCATGGGAAATTAACATACTGGTAAGGGGTGGATGTATTAGGTTGTCCCTTAGGACCATCTTCTAAGAGCTACTTAACATGCCATGAGTTTCTAAGACTATCAACTTTTTTTGGTTGAGAGTGTAAGAGGTTTAGAACCTAAGTCAACAAATCTTAAAATTAAAATATAGTTCCTGTCATATTAAGCAATGTAAGAAAATATGTAAAAAATGCTCTAAATAGAAATATTAATGTGTATATCAAAATTCCAGGAAATCCACACCATCTACATATGCAGAGTAAGGAAGCACGATAGAAAAATGTGTTATGGGTAGTGCTGAATCAGCCACTAATTATAGAAATCTCTGTGCTACACCATATCAAATTAACACTTGGTATGATTTGTGATTTCATATAAGAATCTTAGCCAGGTTTGGTTCTCTTGCTAAAGTTCTAATACAAAATACTAATCTGTAAATACTGGTATTCCAGATTGAAGAAGGCTGAAGTCCAAAGTCAAAAGAAGTAAAGCATAGACTAATTTGTCACCTCTACAATTTGTTCATACAGTGTAAAATCCATTGGGCATCTGATTATTAAAATTGTGTTCCTTTGACTTTTGGAAATACACATTTTCTGTCATACTATTTAAAATATTCCTAAGCTTCTGGAATGTCCAACTACTACACTATATTCCGGGATATTTTACTTTCATCTACTTTGTACACCCCTACAAAGGCACATATGGTTTATGACAGACTTTTGGTGCAACCACTTTGTAAGAAAATAGTCCAAATTTGATTACTGATAACTGACATGTCTGTAGAAAGATTACCTAGAAAGTTATAACTTGTAATAGGTAGTGCTTCTACATCTGTTTCTTTCAAAAAAAGAAAAATGGGCAATGTTTTGTCATCCATATCCAGTATTATTTAACACTCGTGAAGCCCAAAGCCTATTTGTTTTGCTCTGATTTGACTGCACAGAGCAAACAGAAATCTAGGGGGCTTAAATGGCAGAGATTTCATTGGCATTCCCAAATCTCTTTCAGATCCTAGCCCCCTTCTCTCACGCAGGTGCTGCCAAACAGTGGACATATTGTTGTAGCTCTGTATTGCTTGTTAGGATCTCTGTCTAAACCTCTAAACACTGTCTTGAGGGCTGAAATAAGACCAAATATATTCTTTATAGAGCCTGCTGGGGCTGCAGCTCTCACCGTTAGTACTATCCGATTTGCCATTAATAGTTCCAGTCTCATGATGTGGTAACAGCTAGAGAGCCACTGAGTTGTATCCATTGCTTCAACTGGAATAATATCAGAGCTGCTATTTTTTGTGTCAGGGTCTGACTCGGTGCAAAACCTAAGGGGCATCACTGCAAATTAAGAGGTAGTACTAAGGTTTACCACTTCTGATAAGAACTTCCCTGAGCCTACATAAGCTGTAATATTTCAGTTTTATAGATGAGAGAACATGCGAGAGATTAAATTATTTCTTTCAATATTACAGACAGTTTAGCATTCTGGATTTTCTGCTCTTGCTCTAATACTGCAGTAGGAAAACAAAAAATAAGGGGCAACAAACATTTAGAAATTATTAAAATTCCATCTTTTCTCTCCCTTTGAGGATTTTTTTTCAAGCAATGGCTTCCTCTCACAGCTTTTAACACATAATTAGTAATTTTTATCAGCATGGAGTTGTCCTAATTAGTTCTATATTCTGATTATGAAATATGTCAGAATTCTGACTATTTAATGTGAATGGGATTATTAGCAATGTGCCCTTGTTGCATGCTGCATTGTTACCCTCTTTAGTATAATGAAATACATAATGTACCTGTAGCAAAGAGACCTTAGTAGAGCATACAGATGGAACTGAATTCCTAAAGCAGTCATAGGTCTGCAAGTGTTACTCTCAAGATCTCAGTACAGTCTTTTTAGATTATTATACATGAACACCAGTGAAAAAAGTCTTTCTCCATCTTCTTTTTAATACAGTAAGTATAAATATTATCCAACAATACACTGGTACAAAATGACCAGTTTGATTATACCCTGAAGTTGAAAAGACCATTTAGGCATTGGTTGGTGATCATGAACAGAAAGTAAGTTTATGATTTAATATTTTACTGTATGGGTTATTTTTCTTGCAGATTATAACATCCCTCAGATTATTCTTCAGTTTTGCTCACAATTTTAAACCAATTTTTCTAATACTCTTAAAGAAAGGTCAGTCTCTGATGAAGGTATATAGAGAAACTTTCAAATTTGAAATGGAATAGTACAAAACATTATGGTTTAAGACCTTGAGAATCACCTAGTGAGATCTTATTCGTATGTTGAGACACTGAAAGAAGATTATTATAATATCTTGTAGTTAGTGCAAGAACACAGGCATGAAAAGCCTCCTAGATTATTCACTTGGCACTGATGGCTTTGAAGAGATACCGATGGTGTAAGCAAAACATAGATTTTTGTTTACAAGGTGATGGAAGAAAAATAAAGAACAAGTACTTTATGGCTCCTAAGGTAAACTTTTGTCACTGAGAGAGCTAATACTAGGTTCATGGTATATCTGCAATGGTTGAAATAAAAAATTTATTGGCCACTTAAAAACTGTAGCAGATTAGTGTATGAGTAACTAGCAAAATTACTCATATGACAGAAATAAAATATCAGCAAACATTGAGGTAGGTTGCATTAAGACTAAGTAGAGTTTATTATATAGTGGTCAAAAAGAATATGAAGTTATTTGCAAGTTGCTTGAGTGAAATACGCGGTTCATCTCACATCGTAAAAGTAAGAGCACTGCCTAATCAACAATAAAGTACTCACCTTCTGTTCCTACCTGCACCAGCGATAAAGATCAGGTCAGGGTGTCAGTCACTGGTTCCTGCAGTCTTGATTACTCTGTGAATCACAACAGTTTGTCTGGGGTTGCTGCTGCAGAAGCTGATTTTCATCTCGTGTATCTTCTGTCACCTCTGTTAGGGTCTATCACAGACCAGTTATCTATCTCTGCTGTGCTGTAACTTCCATTCAGCAATCTCTAGTTCTTCTATATCTTGACCGCTGCAGATATAAAGCACATTAAGGGCATTTTCAAAGCTTTTTTCCTCATTAATGGAGGAGGCCTTTCTTCCTCACTGTGTTCTTCAACCTTATTTTTAGGTTGTGTCTGACTGACAGCTAGACAGCCAGGATACCATCTAAGCTTTCCACTAGTCAAAAAGATGACTTATTTCAAAGAGTATTCCTTAAAATTCTCATAACGCATGCTTTCTCAAAAAAGCCTACAGAAGTCCAACACAAGTAATCACAAACCAAGCATAGTGCTTGCATTGGAGAGGTGCTTTCCTTAAAAATTGTTGAGGAATAAAAATATTTCTCAAATGGTAAGCATTAAGTCTAATTAAGAACTTGGTTTTCACAAAAACATGGAAATCCGATGTAGGGTGTTCTTAACATTGATTATAACTACTGGGAATTAGGAAATAGAATTGAGTTCCAATATGCTACATGTGGATGACTGGCTAATTCAGGACTGCAGAAAAGAAAAAAAGTAAGCCAGAAAGAGTACTAAATAAAATGTTTTTTTCACTATGAAAAAATTCGGAAGATGCTTTGTCTTATATCTATATGGAATCGTTCATAAAAGAAAACTGTAACTTGAGACTGATGGCATTAGAACTGCTTTAATTTCTAGTTGCTTTATTTAGTTGTTTCATTCAGTTCTCTTCAGGCAAGATTTTAATTCATGTAATCTGACAGTGTTTTCTTGGTATCCTCTAAAATTCAAGGTTGGAGGAAAAATGATACTGCTGATTTGGCAAACAAAAAATAAATCTCCTCTAACAAGAGCACAAATAGATTTTATGTTATCATGATGCTCTTAAATTTGCAGGTACTAGGAACATAAATGTCAACCTGTAAATATGTAGGATTGTAATATTTTTAAGTCAGTATTAGGAAACCAGACATAAGCAAAGAGTTTGTCCCTCTACCTGGCAAACATTCCAGTCAGAAGCTCTCTGCTAATGAAACGCCTTATGGAGGGTTAGGCTTCAAACAGTTTTCAATCAGATCAGGATCTAATTAAAAATTATATATATATTCCTATTCTTTTTATTTTCAAGGATTGCCTTCTAGCTAACTATAACTCCTATAGTTTTAAATATCTAACTTAAAGAATCTAATCCTATTCTACTCTATTCTGCTCTGAGGGCTGCGTTTGGTAAATCAGAGCCTTAGTAACCTACCAGAAAAGAAACCAAACACAACTGATGACAAAGGAATGCAAAATTTTCCCCTGTACTTTAATATTAACTTTGATTTTTAACTAGGCCTTGGCACATAATATTGCATTTCCATAGCTGTAGTCTATTTCATTTCAAAAACATTTTCTACTACTCCTGAAAAGTACAGAATTATGAAAATCCTGATTAGTGCTGCATATATTAATGACTACTGACACTTTTACTCTTTTTGTAGATACTGTGTATTCCATTAATATTCAGCTTCATACCCAAAGATAACTGATCAGTGCAAAAGTGTACCTATAGCTGATCAGTTCATCATAATGGCTTTCCAGAAACTGTAAAAATGCCCAAGAATTTATCCTATCCCAAGGAGCTGGCAAAGGTCCCAATCCTGGCAGTGGATCCACATGGAAACAATTCTTGTCCAACACACATTTTCTTCAGTAATTTGATTTTTTTAATTGAAAATAAATTTGACATCTAAGTCATCAAGTTTCTGCTTTTTTTTGTGACACTTCAGTAAATTTAGCTGCCTTGTGCTTTAAAATGCTATTCAAGGTTTTACAATTATGACAGTCATCTATGTTCAATGTTACCATTTTCAGAGTCAAATTCTTGAGCAGAAATCCAACCAAAACAGTAAGTACCTGGGAAAAGACACTGCAGAAACCTTTATAACTTAAATAGATTTTATTTTAATATTCTATGGTAGATATTAGTAAAATTACATATTTGTTAATCTGATTAGCCCAATATTGGATTTATATATGGTAAGGAAGTTATGTTCTGTTAAAGAAGACAAGAATATCTGGTTTGGACTCTGGGAGTGTATTGCTTTAAATATTTATGATGTTTAAAAGTGTATGTTTCCTTTCCAAAATAATACCAAATTGAAAATATTCTAAACAAATTAGATGAGTGTAGATTCCATGGGAGCAGGATCTCTTCCCCTATTATAGATCATTAAGTGGTTAACAATGTGAATGAATGGCTGCTTCTGCAAATTGTTTTCAATTAGCTGGTGAAATAGAAAACTCATCTGATAAACTGCTCTAAAATGATATCACAAGTTTCCCAAGTGAGTACTTTGCCACCAAACTAAAAGAGCAGTCCTGCAGCTTAAGTCATTAGAGATTGTTTATAATTAATGCCTAATTTTTAACAGGTGCATTTTTCATATATTTGTCAGGGTATTAACACTTTAGAGCTAACTCAGATTTGTCAAACTGAAAGCTGCGGTTTTAGTCTGCACAGCATATATGTATAGAAGCAAGGTGTGTTGTTAAATTTATAAGTCAGTTCTACTTGGTCAACTTCCAGAAGATTATTTTATTTAAAAAATAACTTTTTGTTGATGCTGTTCTGCAATGCTATGTGAAAGTCTTCTCTATAATAATAATCCTGAACAGTAGGCTGGCTGCCTCTAAGTATCACTGCACCATATATAGCAGCGCTTCCTGATAATTTCATCCTTATCTTTCTTTAAAAGTAAAATATTACCTGGTATCAAACCTTCAAAAGGATGAGCTGTTTTTTACTGACTTGTACATGGCTGTTTAAAAAAGTAATTTTGGGGACTGGCAGATCTGGTGAGTAATGCTGGCTTGTAGTAAAGGGTATGAGTGTGTTCACACTAGCTTAGAAAACACAAAGAAGTGCCATTTTAAAAAATTCTGTTAAATTCAGATAGGCATCTGTTTATTGTAGAAGTTTATTATCTGCACTTCCCCAGTCTAAAGAAAAGCAGAGCAGTTGACTGATTCATTGTTAATGCCTCCTGGTGAAACCATATACTAGAAGTGGGACACTAGAGAAAAATACTAGTCTGATATCTTTTGTTTGTGACAATGAAATTAAATACAAACCCCAAATTGTTTAGGGCTTCAGTGTTTTGCTAAATACTCAAGGTCTAGAAAAATGATTTTTTACTGCACATAGATTTGTTCTCATATATTAGTACAATTAAGGAAGTTATCCTGCAAATGTCTGCTGAAGACACATAAAAAACTTGTTAAGAGGTTTTTTTCTGGGCTGCAGAATGTTGTGATCAAGATATCTTAAAGAATTCTGTGCTGGCGCTGCTTACCTGTATTGTTTGTTATGATGGATTTTATTACTATAGCATTGTTATTTGTGATTTAATACTGCTTGTTCATATAATTAAAATTATTTGTTAGCTGTTGTGATACCAGAATGACATTTCTGTTGTCCTAGGCCACAAGAATTTTCTGATACCACTGCAATACTATCACTCACAACGTCCTTTCTCTCTGTAAATCATCACTCAATGTCCAAAAAAGCATCCATCAAACTTCACCCTCCTATAGCCCTGTAGTTTAAGGTTTAGCTCTACAATTCTTCACGGCAACAGGTTTTGATGCTACATTGTCTCCACTGCTTCCAGCCCATTATCTGGGTCTACAGCACAGAACTGTCATTTTCACTGAAGTCGGCATGAAAAGAAGTGTTTGCCAGACACAGAATTCGGAGAAAGAATTTAAAGGATATTTTCACTAGTTTTATGCACTTATGCAGCACTAGAAGCTGGGATAATATCAGGGCATATAGAGAGGAAATGGAGCACTGCAGGGTATTGAGAAAAAGGAAAAAGAACAAAGATAATCAACATTAAGTGAAGTTAGTGCCTTCTCTCCCTCTCCAATATGCTGTGTAATGCAAAAAAAGTGGTAAGTTCTAGTTTTCAACTAAAGTAAGACTATTATTATTTTAAGATTACTAGTAGGATGCAGAAAAGTAATACACAAATCAGCAGAATAACTCTGAGATAAACAGCTAATAAAGGTTAAAAAGATGAGAGTGATACAGATTGTCACTTTGTCTTTAGCTGTGCTGGGGCAGTCAACTCAGACTCCAATTGCTCATGTGCCATCCTTGTCCTCATAGTTCAGGAGTTACTGGGGTAATAATGGTGCTTTTCCTTTGTTAACTCAGGTCTGTAAGAATCGTAACAAATGAAACCTGACTGTTGCTTGCAAACTGAGGGGGCACCACAGCTGTGGCGTTTCTCAGGTCTCTTTCCTGCATAGAATGATTGCATCTTCATTTTAACTCTCAGCATGGGAACTCTCTACCCAGAAGTTATTTTAACAAAAATTTGAAGCTCTTTCTTACTTTCAAGGTGTATCTACTTTCATCAAATATGTCCCAAATCAGCTTATGTGCTCAAAACCTACTACTGGGGCACATAGGCACTATGATTGCACAAATCTCCTTTCCTTAGTGAACTGGGCTTAACAGCTCTATGAAGCCAAATGATACTTTAAGAAATGACATTTTTTTTAAAAATCCATTTCTTATAGGTATTACCACCAAATTTAATACTACTATTCAAATGTACAGCAATAAATAAGAAATTATATTCCTGATATGAATTGTTGATTGCTTCTCCACATCTCCACATCAAAAATATGATTTTCAGTCAAGATGTTTAGAACACCTGAAATGTTGCACAGCAAATGATTGCCTTGTCTGTTTCAGAGCTAAGTCAATATTAACACCAATGAAGCATGCATCACCATGGTATTCAGGTGGACTTTGCATTTTGATTGAAGTACAAACATATCCAGGCTGCCAGACACATGTAGTCCAGATAGGAAACATGCCTTCTGCTTTGTAATTTGGCAAGGGAACTACAAATGGCTAAGTTTTAGACCAAATATTCAAGAATCTGGAGATAATGGAACGCTTTGACAGTATTAACTGTGTTTGAGAGTTGCTGCTTGGTAATTTTTTTTCAAGGAGTACAATAATTCCTGCTAAGAATAATTTATGGTCAACATAAGGGAGACTGAAGGAAAAGTAAACAAATTGACTACCAAAAATTGAGGCAAAAAGCTGTGTAGATACAGGCCTTTGGTCCTTGTTTGGACCTAAAGTTTCAGACTTTATAAACAGCAGCCAGTGGATCAGAAAATGTGACAAAAAAAACCCAGCACAAAAAATGTTTCAAACAAGGTTTTTAAAAAGTATAATACTACCATTGTAAGGCTACCATTCATATGCTGTAGAGGAAGTTTCGGAAACTGAAGAGAAAATTTTCATATTCTAGAGACTGTGTTCAATAGAACCTGGCAAAAAAAAAAAGCTGTTTAAAGGAAGGCAATGATACTGTATTTACATCAAAAAAATAGAATGTT
This sequence comes from Tapera naevia, assembly GCA_033556795.1. NCBI lineage: Eukaryota > Metazoa > Chordata > Aves > Cuculiformes > Neomorphidae > Tapera > Tapera naevia. The sequence goes on from JAUMJJ010000353.1 coordinate 2,539,597, forward strand.
TTAGAGACACCAACATTTTCTTTTGATGGCTCTTGAACTTCATAAAGCAGTGTGAATGCAAAACCCTAGCAGCTGACTGGCTAGTTTCATAAGCAAGAAAAGGAAGGTGGAAGTGATGCTGCCTTTCACTGGGAAGTCCAGGCAGTAGTGCATTCACCTGGGAGAATGCATTAGGCAGTGGAGACCTGTGTCTTGTTCCCTCTTCTGCTTGAGGAGATCCGCTCACTCAGACTAGTAAGGGTTTTGGAATAAATCTCTCTGTTTTCACAAAAACACTCTGTGAGTCAGAATGACTCAAGCCTGACGTGTAAACCAGGAACTGGGAAGGCGGAGCACACTCAGCTTTTGATGCCTGTTCAGACAGAGGTTTAACATGTCTTGAAGTGGAGCAGCTAAATCAGAGAAGAGCCCCCCCAAATATTCTGCAAAACTCTGATTAGATCAGACCAATGAGAAACATTGATTTTAGGCTAATAAGAGATCTCCCCTTAGACACTATAAACTAATTGGCTAGTGGATAAAACAGCAATCCCCCTTGTTTTCTGTTTTGTTATCCTAATACTTTCATTTCAGTTTGGCAGTCAATTTCATAAATAAAAATCACTTCTTGGCACAGACTTTCTCAGAATTCATGGACACATTTTACAGATGTGATGATAATGCCAAGAAATCGGTTTCAGCTCCAGTTTTATGAACAGAAACTTTACGCAAATACATTGCTTGTAAAGAATATAAAGAAATCCAGTTATTGAAGTTTGTTACTTTCTCCTTACAGTGACTTGCCCAGAGTTGCTGATACCTCAGCAGAAATTCTGAATAAGATTCTATTGAAGGAATATCGCATTTGAAAGATTTTCTTTATTTATTTCTGTATTACTAGTTCCTTCCTTTTGGATGATAAGAAAATACTTACTGCTTAGGAGCTGATATGTTTCTATGTTTATTCTTCAGGTATTTTTAAAACGTTCACAAATGCAACTCATTTTGGTGCAACATATGTTATTTTATGATTTTCAAAGCAGATGCATCATTTAGCACTTTCAGTGCTATCTGCAACAGTTTAAAAGCCGCATTGGAGCATTGTACTTCTACAAGCTTTAATTCACTTTTTTGGGAAGAATTATTCTCTTTGACTGTCCAACACAATGTCATTTACTTGTGGGATCCTATATGAAGAACGGCTAATATCTTGCATAACAAGTTAATCAATATTTACAAATCACAACAAAAAGAAGCATCATAAGAGAAATTTACGCTTTTTGTTACCAAGGGCAAATGCTACTTAACACCTGTTCACAATATTCTGATGAACTAGAGTACCTTGACAAAGTAACATTTGACTCCCTTTCTTTCTCTGACAATGCTTGTGAGAGAGAGAAACTAATCTAGCAGTAGGATTCTTGCTGTACAGCAGTTTTTATCAGTATGGCCTGGCAATTGCTGTCAATAAGACAACTTCTCCAATAAATATACATTACTCCTTTTTTTAAAAAAAATAGAGCAGAAAATATAACTGTGAATTTTACTGAGTAGTGTCATTTTTCAATAAGTCTCTGGGGCATGTGTTGAGTTGGTATTATGTCACTTTTCATGCTATTTAAGCCTTCTGCCAAGTAGTATAACGATTCCTGGCATCAACCCAGTGGAACAATGTCCTTCACTACCGAACTACTTAATTGAGTACAAGTGGGCACAAAGTCTAAAACCAAGTAGTTATGTGCTTGGATTTTCTCTACTATATGGACAACACAGCAGTAGATATCTAGGACTGAATCTGTTGTAAGATGAATGATAAAAATGAATCCCATAGACAAAGTGTATGCCCTGTGTCTCCAATCTGAGAATTGGACGAACAGTTGCAATAGATAAATGGATGTACACAGCATCATTTTTCTAAAATCAATTTCTTAAATGAAAACAAAATTTTTCCAAGGCTTATTTCTTAATCTTAAACTTCATTTTAACTTAAAGTCACTATTAAAAGCTTCTGGAAACAAACACTTTTTAAAGAAATATTTTTCTTTTGTATTCAAATGTACAGCCTGGTTTTGCAAAAGCAACAGCTCAGTTTGTAGTCATTTTCACTCTGATAGAGTTCATCCAATTCATACTTTTCTTGTAACTTCAAGCAGTTTAGAATGTGCTCTCATCTGATGAGTTTGAGTAATGTCGACAGGAGAAATACATGCACACAGAAGAGACACTGACTCTCCTAGATGTTTTTGTTATTATTATTATGCATGACGGTATGTTGAAACATGGTATGTTTATAAAGATAATTTATGGTTTGAGTTGGTTTTTTTTCTTAATTTACAGAAGCCTAGTTCTAAAGTTTAAAAGATTGGAAGCTTTTACTTTCCTCAGAGATGAATGTGAGACTTTTCATATTGTCTCAAAAAAGAAAGAATAAATTACTATGCCTAACAAACATTATAAAATAATTTTATAAAGATTTATAAACAGATCACTCCTTATTGTTTATACTTCTGCCAGATTCCTGAAAGTATGATGCTGTAACAACAAACCACAGCAGACTAAAGGCAATCAATTTTACAAGCATACCTTACGGAATACTTGAATACTTGAGTAAACCATACATGTGTTGAATAGTGTTTGTTTTGCAGATGTTCATTTAGTATCTGTTTTTGCATTCACAGTTACAAGCTTCCCATATGAACATATCCATTCCAATAAAATTTTGGCAGCAGCTCCAATTGCAATGTCATGCAGGTTGGTACTTGCTCTGTGTGTACAGTGTGTCTAAGAATAACAAATAATATTAAACAAGCTCATAACTTCAATACTAATGAGCAAGACCTCCTTACCCCGGTGTGGGTTTTTTACTGACATACACAATCAGAACTAGACAATTGCAGATTACAAACACTGCCCATACACAACATGGAGCACTCACTCATTCAGTAGGGTTTTTTAAAAAAAGTCATAATTATATATATTTGTTACAGTACTTTAGTAGCACTTCCACCAGTAGCTTAGAAGCACTAAATGTACAAGATCTGCTTCTGACTTGTTTTAGCTTACTCTAGAAATCTTCAGTGATGGGGACTTCACATTCTCCCTTGGTAACTCTGATGAAGTGAAGTTTCATGTTAATAATAAGGCACCGTTATGTTAAACTTAAGCCACATATATTTTTTTTTCCAGAATTCTGGTCAAGACTTTTCAGAAAATACTATAAACTTCTATGCTCTTCAACCACTCTCACCAAATATTAATTTTGTTTCCTAAATCAATAGTGAAGAAAATATTCAAAGTTCACTTTGAATATCAACCTGAAAATACAAGCAGAAAGGCATGTCTTGTGAAAAATAGTGTAAAGTTTTAATCTGTAAAAGTTGTGTTTTCCTAAATAGTTTGATAACTTTATGTTCTCCTACTATTCTGTTTGTATTTCTGCACTGCTAAATTCATGATCCCTATTTAAATTGTGTCATTTTTTTATATATGGTACTTTCCTTGAATTAGAACACTGCTGGCACTGTTACACTGACCTCCAACTTCTATGACGGAAGTATCCGCATGCTTAATCGATCCCCATGTTTGTGTAATCTATAAATCTATACAATCGTAAGAGGATTGCACATATAGTTTATGGTGACATCTGTCACTGCTTCACTAAGAAAAGTAAATTCCCTTTTTCTGGATACTGTCTCCCATTCACCTCCACTGTTCGTGGAGAGAGTTGGGGAAGTTAAGACTGTCTCAATCTATTGAAACTGATTAGGTCACCATAGTAAGAAAATGGATTTCTTAAGATCGATGTCAATAGCAATAGTTCTAAGAATTTCTTATAAATTCTTAATCCAAAGATAATGTCATTTGTAATTAATATCTGGTTTTGTAAATCTTTAATGGCATGATTTCTCTGGCACACACAATGCTTTCGGGAGAAAACCCAGAAACTGATGAGAGATTACTGTCAGTAACTCTCATAATGTCTTTTTAGTAATTAAGTCATAGGCCAGTAGATTAAGATGAATTCATTTGGACTAGTTAGATTTCAAGCTCAGCTCTACTAATGTAATCAACAGTGCATGCATGCTGCATGACTGCATGAAATACAATTGTCCTCTGTAATCAGCTTCTGCTAAGCTTCTCTTTTCCAGTACATCATATGTTTGCAGTTTTCTCTGTAAATTTTCAGGCATGGTCCTCCTAAAACCTTGTTACCTTATCAGGACCACCTTTTCCATATAATGCAGCCCTCCTTCATGGAACTTAATTCTGGCTGGCAGTTTTGCAGACTGCATTTGAAAGTATTGCGTGTCTTCCATCATACTGGCTTCTCCTATAGGAGAGATAAATCTTCCTACATGGTGCATCTGCCTGTGCCTTTCTTATTGCAAGGACACTATGGAGGAGTATGTTCTTTAATTGCCTACATCTGCTGGCTCACTGCAATGTTAACTCCCAAGGACTATTACTATTACTATTTCAATCTCATCTTATAAAGAGCTTTTTCAGATCTCATTAAACTTCCTACTTTTTTCTTAAGTTAGTCACCAATTATTTGTTGCAACACAAAGTTTTAGGGCTTTCTCATTAACTACCTACTAAGCTTAGGCAAGATGCTGATCTATAAACTCAAGGGAGCCTTGGAGTTTCAAAGCTGTGAACACTTATTAAGTCGTACTTGGTAAAGTTGTTTTGCTCCTGTGGCTTTGTAGGATGACACAAAAACATGTTATTCAATTAAGTTTGTCCAAGGACTTACAGGGGTTTTGAAGAACAGACAGCACTCAATTTTGCACCTTCAGAATCCATAAATTTTATAAATTAAATGTGCGGAGTTGATCTTAATTCCAATATATTGCAGTTTTCCAGTGGTTTGCCTTGGAATCTTAATATTCTCTTTATATTTATTGTGCTTCAGAAAGGACACACACCTGCAATGATTTCTCAGTAGGTACATGGGTAGTTGAAAATACATGTTTTAAATAACTGGACTATACCTCTCTTTTCCCAGTCGTTTCTTGTTAAAATCAGTTCCCCTCTCAAGTTCCGATTCTTTTTCTGCATTTTCTGCCAAACAATGAAAGTATTTTTCTCTTTCTTTGTTTCCTCCTACTATGGCTAAATGGCATAGTATAATTGTTTAATGACTAAACTGTAATAATCAAATGACTTAATGGCATAATCACTAAGCAGCAATTATTTCATTACTAATGTTGTTTAATTTTTTTCTTCACTTCCCTGAGATTCCAAAATACTCTGGAAGAATGTCAAGGCTAAAGGTAATAATGCAAATAAGTGGAGTATTTGCCAGGCTAAGCACAGTACTCAAATCTTCAGAGTCTTAACTTCACAAGGACACTTCACTTATACTTCTGAAAAAATCTATATTTGAGAGAGAATTTACACTAAATAAACTGGAGTTGTCTGAAGGTAGTTATGGCAGATGCCCACAATAAGCTGTGAGAAGAATGGGTTGGAAAAGTTGAGAGATACAGAATGTATTTAAGAACTTTGCAACTACTTTTCTTTAAGTCACAAGAAATATTCTCATATTTCACTAAAGGAAGAATCGCACTAGTCCTTTTTTTAATTAAGGTAGAATGGACAGCAAAATTAAGAAAAAAAGAAAATCTAAACTTGGTAGAATTCTTAAAAGGGATGTTTGCCAGGGTGACAGAGTAGTATAGACAAAAGGGCAGGAGAAAAACTTAATTTCTTAGTCATCTTCTGATTCATAGATTTTCATATACAAACTCTGAGGTGAGCGAAAACACAGCTCTCTATGGTACTGAGCTCCAGGACTATTTTCTGCAGCAACTGTGGCTTTGCTATCCAGTTAAGGCCTTGTCTAGCAGTTTTGCCATATCCTGTTTAAAGTAATGAGAACGTTTTACTCAGTAAAGGCTTGGATCAGCTGATAGAGTATTTTATAACGTTTCTTAACCCACTGGGTAAATGGCTATGAAAAACCACTATGAACACAGAAGCACAAAATGACCATCCAGTCCACCCATTCAGTATCTTACGCTGCACCAACGCCAGCAGCGCGCTCTGTTCTCAGTTGTTTGTATTAAAGGTTAACTCTGGGTAGAGCTTTCCCGCGCTTTTTCCCACAGGGCTGTGTGGAGTCACTGGTGCGTGTGCGGGCCCGCACCGCCAGGGAGAGGTCCGACCGCCCCTCACGGCCCACACCCAACACGCGAAACTGGTGCGGAGCACGGCCAACTTACGGGGCACCACCGAGGCAAGCATTGCTCGCGGATCGGGCAGCATCGCGGCTGCCCTGCCAGGCCTCGCCGAGGCTGCGGAGCTCGGGCAGCGCCGGCTGGGCCGCGCCCTCAAGCGCGGGCGGCTGCTAAGGGGCGCGAGGCCCAGCACATGGCGCGCGTGGCCCCGCCCCGGCCCGGCCCGGCCCCGCCCCGCGGCAGCCGGAAAGCAGGCGCCGCTGTGGGGCTGACCCGCGCTCTACCCGTCAGGCAGCGCGGCGGGCGCCGCGCGGCCACCCCCGCCTCCCGACCTCCCCCGGCGGCGGCTGAGGTGAGGCGCTTCTAGCGGCGCGGCTGCCTCCCATCCCCCAGCCGACCCGGTGGGAAGGGAGCGGAGCGGCCTCTGCGGCCCCGCGGCACGGTAAGCCAGCCCGCTCCTGCGCCGCAGTCCCGCGTGCCGAGGTGCTGCCGCCTCCCCAGGCGGAGAGAGCCGCTCGGCGGCGGGCAGGCCGCGGGGAGATGGGTGCCTGCCAGGCTGACGCCATCTTAGGCCGTAGCGCGGCCTTTTGCCCCCCTGGCGGCCGCGGAGCGGGGCCTGGGCCGTCAGGGCTTCCCCGGGCCGCCCGCTGGAGCTGGGGGCGCTGCCCGCAGAGCAGGGCTCACTCCGCTGTCCTGGGGCCGGGGAACGGGTGCTGGGCCGCGATCTCCTGCGGCGGCTGTGGGGCACGGGCCGCGTCCCGGCGCGAACCTTCGGCCTTAGTCGGGTCCCTGCGACCTCTCCCGGCGCCGGGGAGGCGGCTCACGGGGCGGGTGCTGCCCGTGGGACCCGGCTTTTCTCCCGCGGCCTCGCACCCGCGGCGCCGCGGTGTGAACTTGTGACTGGTTTGCTGAGGCAACGCTGCCCTTCCCGAGGCGGAGCTTGTAGTATCGCGTGGCACAGAGGGTGACGGCGGCTGGTGCCGCTTGGTTTTGAGGGAAGTTGGTTTGCACTTTGGCTTTTTAAAACTCTCATTTTCAGCTTGGTCATTGTTTCTTTCCTCCTGAAAGAAATTCAGCACTCAATAAAAATACAATTTCTTACAGTCCTGTTGAAGCTGTGGATTGCGTGCTCTTCTACAACCAACATGATGTCAAGTTATGTGCCTGTGTGAGATGTCATCAGAAAAATACAGCGTGGGTGCTCACTGTATGATCTATGTTGTAAATCAGGAGTATCAAACTCATGGCCTGCAGGCCAAATCCAGCCTTCCACCTTATTTTATCCAGTCCAGCGCCCTGCTTCTGCCTGGCAGCAGTACTGAGCTACTTGCCCCTGTGCTCCTGCCAGCGCTGGTCACGTGCACAGAATGTGTGGCATGCATTAGGCTGCAGGAGCAGGAGAATGGGGGGAGCCGTGAGTTTGACACCCTTGTTGTATACAATACGATTTCTTTGTTCTTTTGAAGCGCAACTGTTAAACTGGAAAGGAAAAATGTTTGAACGATTCACATATGATATTACTATGGGAAGATGACAGACAGAGCTAGTGGGAGAACTTTCTGGTTAATGCAAATGTCCTCACTCTTTAACCTTACTACCATTTCATATTAGTTATTTCAAGCCCATCTAAAGAAGCACTGTGTATTGGAAAGCTCATCCAGCCTTTGGTGTGGAATAGGAGAATTGTATAAAAACTAATAAATGTGTTTTCGGTAGTTCTAAAGCTTATTGCAGCTGTACTGGTAATGATTTTCTGTAAGACTGATTTCTGTGTCTTTGAGGTGCATTTCTACAGATTACTTTCTGCTGTTTTCACTTCACAGGTTACACTCTTGTTATATTTACTAACATTTGTATCAGTTTTGCCCTTTCTGTTTCAGTACTTCTAAATTGTAACAATAAAAAAGCCAGGTTGTAGATCTAAGTGTCTTTTAATAAAGCTGGGGGTCTTTAAATATAGATAAAGATGTCTAAACACTTTAAAATACTTATCAAAAGCTTATTGCTCTTTTTGTGCAATTAATTGGGTTTTTTTTCTGTCAGGGTTTTCGTTCATTGCTTGCCTAGTAACTATAATAGTGTTGCATGGACTTGTTGCTTTGCAGGTTGTTGGTTTCATTTGTGCCTGCCTAATGAACTTTCATGACTCGCCTTAGTTTTTGCTGGAAAGTTACCTTTTAAAGCAATATTTTAATATAGTCTGATGACATTTTTAAAAACTTTTAACCTGGAACAATCATAGAGCATTTCACTGGAGTTTTGGACGTCAGGTGCATGGACTACGTTTAAGGACTTGTGTGTATGAATGTGTGTGTATTTTTATACATATTAAAAAATGAGGAAAATGAAGTCTATTGACAATAGGTTTACCTCTTTTATACTGGCATCTGTACCTCCACTGGGAAATATTTGGGCAGAGTGGGGGAAGGATTCGCTGTTGTTCTGGGGTTTGAGAGTAACTACTACCAGGATTCCTGGAATGCGTTTTCTACTTTCATGTAGTCAAAGATGCTGAAGGCTTGGAAGCTGGTTGTACTCTAAAAACGAATGTAAATATTTCCTTTGGCGATGGAGACTACTTGAGCAGTTCTTGCACATCTCCTTTAATCAAATTCGTTCCCCCTTACTGCGACTTTGATTGCTCAGGGCACAGATTTTTTTTTTACATCTGTGCCAGTAAAACTGTTAGTGGGCCTGGTTATCTTTAACCCACGCTGGTTCACATCGTAGCCCTGTGATCTGGCACGTGGCCCCTGTTGTCTCTGTCAAGTGGAAATTGGCTTCATACCCTTCCTGTTTTCCCATGACGAGAATCTAATTTAGTGTCTGTTTCTCTCCTTTCCTAGCACCATGTTTAACAGCACCCTAAGCTCATGGAGGAAAGAAGGAGTATAGCTTTGCAACTGTATATTATCTCCAAGACTTAGCGTGTGACACCAGTAGCCTATTTTGCATACACTTAAATGCCAGTAGGGCATGATTCTGTATGACATAAACTCTTACTAGCTAATTATTTCTACAGGTCATCTCCAAATCTACCAGATCATTACTCCTATCATGAAAATATCTGCTCTTATTAGACAGTTTCTCAACTGTGTCTGTGCGGAAGACTTCAGTTTCAAACATTGTTCATAGATAATGAGGGGTATTCTTGGTTTTGTATAATTATACATTCAAAAAAGAATCTTAACATAATGTTTAATATATATGTTGCTCTGGCAGTTTTTTTGGAAAGGAGAAAATAATGGGAAATTGTGCAGAAAAAAATGTTTAATAAACATCCTCTTCATCGTACAAGATTATTAAGAAATATCAACTTATAGTGATGAATGGAATTTTGATTTTTGTCACCTTGTGTGTAACATCTGATAGTCTTCAAGGGCATAGTGCTGGTCTGATGCCCTGACTATTAGGTTTAGGGCATTAAACTGTCAGAGAACTGTCATTGCATAATAGTGGGCAGTCAAGCTTCCTTAGCTAGTTTGCTATGTCAGGTAAGTGTTGCATCAGCACAAGTATGAGAGAAGTATTTGTAATATTGTTTGTTGGCCTGGTAATAAGACCAGAAAAATTCTTATGTTGATTGTGGGCTTTGTGAAAGGAAATGTTACTGGGATGTTCATCACATTTTGTCAAAGCAATCAAATAATGATTTGAATTTAATGTACTTAACTATTCATTAATTTCAATGAATTTGTGTTGACTGTAGTTATTACTGGGTTCGTAATATAAAATTGTTTCCCCTCTAATTTACCAAAAAATGGAGATATTTAATTGTGTGACACGGTGTCTTAGGTAAAGCAAACACTGTTGAATTGGGATCCTGATCCTGGTTATTGCTTAGACAGGCCTGTGGTTTTATGAAATTACTGGTCTTATTGCAGATTAGGTATTGATAGTATGTGTAAAGAAGTACAAGTTTCTTATTTCCTGTAGTGTTCAGAAATGGTTTCATGATTATGTTAGAGGATATGGAAAGAAAGAGAACTTCACTGGTCATTGCTGTTTATTTAAAAATAAATAAACCCAGTTTTGAGTAAAGGTAGTGATATTAATTTCGTTAATTCCAAAAGCTACATATTTTCATTACTATTTTCATATGTGACTTTTTCTCTTACCGCAAGACCCCAAGTCTCTGAACGCGAGAGACTCAGTCTAATGAGATCTCTGCAAAATTTTTATCAAGTCCTAATTGATAATGCAAATGCTATGCAGTGCACTGTGGGTGTGGGTTTAGGTTTTTGTTGATGGGGTGGGGTGTGTTCAAGTGTTGGGGTTTTTTTGTGGGTGGTTCGTTCTTGTATGAGTTTGGGGAATTCTGGGATTTTTTTTTTTTGTTTTATTAACAAAATAAAAGTTTAAAGAAGGGTGTTAAAGAAGATGTGATTGTGTTGGGAAGCCCTGGCAAAAGCTTACAAAAGTTTTGGGGCTGTGGTAGGTTGTGAGTTTGGATGATTGGGTTGGATTTTTTTAGATGTAAAGAGAATAAAGCTTTAACTAGTTTCAGTAACTCAGTTTTGCCGAGTCTGTTACTTCATAGTAGAGTCTTCACATTTCTCGTGAATCACTTATCTGGAATAGGATTGGTTTTTAAAAGATAAAATCTTTTCTGATAGCTACTGGTGGGTTATACAAAAACATTTATGTGGAGCATTTCTTTGGTCTTACCTTTAATAGCAAATATGAGAATTAAATTAATGATCAGAAAGGTGATGTGGTGTCGATCTTTGAAGATCTTCTATGTTGGGTGAGGTTCGACCAACCTGTATGGAATGTGATGGGGAGGCAAGGAAGGAAGACTTCTATTGAAATTATTGTCAACTGCAGTATCTTTACTGAACAGTGAAACATTTGTTTCATTAAAGTACTTGAATATTTTGGTATGTATGTTTTGTTTGGTTTTTTTATTATTTTTTGTTGTCTAGTCTCAAGATGGCAGAATTATTTATGGAGTGTGAAGAAGAGGAGCTAGAACCGTGGCAAAAGAGGGTGAAAGAAGTGGAGGAGGATGATGATGATGATGAGCCAATCTTTGTTGGGGAGATCTCAAGCTCAAAGCCAGCTAATACATGTAAGACAACATTTTCCGTGTAAAGTTTAAAAGTTTCTTTGAAAATACAGAACTTTTAACAGTAAGACAAGAAATTTTACATCTTAAAGCTGTTCTGTAGTTTGCTGTCATCCTGAAAATCGGAATTCTTAAGAAATTATATACTAACCCCAGGTTATGCAAAACTCTGTCTACTTCTAGCCTGAAATCTCTGAAGACAAAATAAGGACACTTGAAGGTTTTGGCGTTTTCAGTATGGTGAAAAGTCCAATATATACATTGTGTGCAGTTTCTCTTAATGTCGTTGATATTTAGTTAGATACTTGGAACTGTCTCTCTCCTAGAGGAATGTGCATGAATTTAAGCCTTCACATTACAGTCCCTCTTTTTTTCCTCACCCCATACTTAATGTGTTCGTGAACGTTCTGAACAGTTGGACATGGTTCTGGCAAAACCGAGGTAACTGTCTGAAGTATCTAATAAAAGCACCATCAGGGAAAGTTATTAATGTGAAAATAGTAGAAGCCTCTCTAAGAGATTTTTATTAATTCATTCATCTCCTGTAAAATAGGGGTGGTTTTTTTTTCCATCAAGTTCTGTAGTTTTCTCCTATAGCAGGCAGTGCAGAGGGTGAGGTTAGGTGGTTGTGATGACAGCAGATGCGTCAGGATTCCATGTTTGTTCTGTGCTTGGGCTTTGGCAGGGAAGTGGAGGAGAGCATTATTTTTGTTATTTAAATTAATTTTAATGATGAAACTTTTTGATTTCTGTGCGCGGCTGTCTTGTAGTCAATTTTTAAGAGGTTTGACCTAAGGTTTCTCTAGCTATTGAGTACACAAGACGTTGAGGTTTACTGCTTTCAGTTTTTCTTGTCTCTGCTGTGCTTGTATCGAAGATTTCCATAGTAGTTTTCTGAAGGTGTATAGTTTGCAGTGAAGAATCTTAAGACAAAACGTGAAATGAGGTGCTCTATCACACTCTGCTGCATAGACTTTGGAGCTATTGTTAGTTTTTCAGTTATTTTCGTTCAAAATACTTCCATCTTGCATCTGAAATCTATCTTACTTTGTTACTCACTGGGATAGGAAGTCTAATGATTCTTACAGTAGCTTACGAAAGTGGAAAGTTATGTTTTAAATATTAAAGAAATACTGAGGCTGATATTAAAGTTCTTAAGGGTTAATCTTTCTGAATAATTTCAAATATATTCTAGAGCCTCTTGAAAATTTAAAAAATATTTTAAAATTATTGTAAGAAATTTTCTGCAGTTTCAAATGTCCCTAAGGACTCAAAAATGCACTTAGTGTTTTCTGGTAGGTCCAGAGACCTGTAGGTTGCTGTTGGCCATTGACAGGAGGTCATGGCATAGAACAGCTATTAAGGCTGTAGGTATATGTTGGAACAACAAATATGCCATGTTTCATTGCAGTCATTGTAGTCTCAAGGCTTTTTTTGTTGTCATAAAGGATAGAAATACATGAAAACTGTAATTTTGATATTCTGCAATTTCAAGAGCTTTGGTAAAAGAGAGACTTAAAATTTATGCATCTTATCTAGTGCTGTCCATACTTGGTCCTGTCATTAGTAAAATTGCTTACTGTATAACTTTTTACTTTATCTCTTTTCCTTCCCTTTCTTCAACTTTTCTCTTTGTAATCTTCTACTTCACTATCAAAAACAGCTATGGAAGTTCTTCTCTGGCTTGTAAGTAGTACTCCCTGGCAGTACTCAGGCTTCAGTTGTTACTGGTGATAGGCAAGACAGTGAACTCCACTTTGCTTATCACGGTTTAGTTTTTACCTGAGAACTTCTGTCTGATCAGATGAAGAATTAGATGAAAAATGGAGACTTGCATGTAGTTCTGAATTTTTCTGAAAGGTATATTTTCTGTGATATATAACAAATTTTCATCTTTTCCTAACAATGCAGTTTTTATACAGACTAGTGTGAAAAAATTGAAGGAAATAGTTAAAAATCAAACTTTGACCTGCTGTCATGCACAGTGTCATGTACAATGGAGGATTAGCTTTACTAAGATGAAAAGTAATTCACAGTTTGTTTGCTTTACCATTGCCTATGGCTGCTCATTTTTCCTACAATTACTGCTCATTTTTCTTGCTACCTTTCTCGTAATGATACAAACCTGTGATTTGTTGCTACTTAAAAATGTTTTGCATGTTAACTTTCTTATACTTCAGTGCCGTTTTATCTAAACAGGACAAATAACGCTTTGGTTTAGGAGGGGAAAGGGCACATGAAGTAAACAGTGAAATCTACTTTTGTAATTTAAGATGTTAATTGTGTGTGCATCAGGCTGAAATAGAATATGCTTTGTGAGACATAATTTTTTAGGATAGCTTTTTTCTTGTAGGTAAATGTGAGGTATAGATACAAGTATGTGTTCAGCTAAATTTTGAATTCACTTAATCCTTGCTAATAGCTTTCAAGTAAAAATAGTATCAATATTACAGGACAAAATTTTGTCATAACTTAAAAAATGTAAAAATGTAAACCTGTCTGGATCTGTTGGTTGCAGCTGCTTTTTTTTTTATTAGTATGATCTAAATGCAGGTGACAGATTGAAAGCTATGATCTTCTGAGCTCTACTGCTGATTTATTTATCAGCCCAAGTAGTGTATACTAATGAGTCATTGCTAGGAGGAACAGCCTTAAGCCTGTTAAACACAATGTATAGATACTCTTAAGATCTGTTATTTGACGTCCTGATGTAATTTGACCCTGGTTTGAGAAGGTACTTTAAACTTCATTGGTTAAATATTGGAGGATCAATATAATTTCCTAGACGTATTTTCACATGTCAGAGCAAGGAACTTGACAGCAGTAGAAAAGTATTTTGATTTGATGAATATTTCTGCAGTCATCAATGATCTCTGAAATGATCCGATCTGCCAGATTAAGACACAAAAAATCGGATTATTAGTGGTGTTGGTTGGGGTGTAAACATCCCATCTCAGAAATTCCACGTTTCTGATGAGCTAGAAATCTGATCATAGACTACTATGAAGGGTGTGTAAGAAAATCAGTCCTCTTGTAATGCAACTCTTAACACAACTCCTTTGATTGCTGGTGTGTTGATTTTTCTTTCATATTGTCAAACGGAGACCATGAAGTCTAAAAACAAGTTTGCAAGTGCTGTATTCTCTTGTAATACAGAAGCAAACTGTGTAGAGATGATGCTTCCTTTGGTGTAGAGCAGTTCTAGTATTTGGGGAACTCATGTGTATGTATGAGAAATGGAAGTGAATAAATGCATTATAAAAATTCAGCTTTGATTATAAACTGTTTTTTTTTTGTTTGCCCTCTTGTTTGTGTGTTAATCTATCTCCAAGAAAATAAAAATTCATATTCGTAGGTGAGATAGCTTATCCTAAGTAATGAGGAGTAGGACACCTCTTAGTCTGTTCAAATGACACTTTCTTTTGCCAGGTATTTATTTTAGAATTAATATTATAATTAGTAAGTCAAATACTAATTGGTTTAATTAGTAGGTATGAATGCTACTTTTAATTGAAAAGCAATTAAGTTATTAATTTAACTGCAATTAAGATAAATGTAACTTTTGACAGATATATTGAACAGAGTCAACATCAGCTCATCACGAAGGGGGATACAGAATGGTGCACCCAGTAGAGGTACTTTATTGTCCTAATATGGTAATCAAACAAAAAAATCCACAACTCTTATGAAACTTCTGACTGTGTAATTATGTAAAGATAACTTGGGAATCCTTTGCAACAGGTACAGTTACTACATTCAAGCCTGACGGTCACCATTACGCGATGCCTGCCTCCAGCCCCAGTGCCATGCCTGTTTCATCAGTCTTTCAGTCTGTATCCAGACCTGCTAGCTCTGTACCAGTTCAGCCGCTGTCTATGCCAGTGGACATTTTGGGAACTTCACAAACGCTGCAGATGCCTGGGTCATGTTCTGGAGTATCACAGCCTGTTAGCAGACCTGTAACCATTCCAGTGACAACACAGCCAGTATCAAGAAATATTACGGTTCCTGTAGTGGCTCAACCTATATCCAGGCCAGTGACTACTGTAACAGCACAGCCTGTAATACTTGATCAGGTAAATTTTTATTCCTTTAAACTGTGAAATACACAGGTGCAATTACCTTTTCCCACATGAATTTTACAGGGACTGTCTTGGGATTTTTGCTTCTTTAAAAAAACAATGCTGTAGTTGTAGTTTCTTAGGTGTTTTTACTCTTTGGTTCACATGGCAGTTGCAGTGAAACAGTAGTATGATAAGAAGGTCTTAAGCAACCGAAAGATGGAGCATCAGTAGATAAAATAATGTGGCAAATGCTTGTTTGAAAAGCCCAAGGGAATTACAGATAATGTAGCATAGTTCTTCCTGGATTGCCACAGAGCCTGAGGATGATAACTTTAGGGAGTCAAGTTAGATGCTGTTTTTACTGCATTTGCCATTGGGCATTTTTGTGGGAGAAAAAAAATGAAGATTAAAATTTCATATTTTTATGAGGTAAACTATGATGTAGTACCTATATTGAAAATAAATGTACCTGTAATATTAGCTGCTACTGTCAGGTTAAAATAAAGCCTGGCTGTAAGCACCATCTCTACCATCCATGCAAATATACACACCTGCAGTTGTCCCAACTGTCACTCTCTTGGTATAAATAAAAATAATGCAGCTTAATATATTCTACATTTGCTGAACAAGGAAATCAGTCTGAATAAACATAGTTAATGTGGCCATTAAAACATGAGAATTAGGTGTTCTTAAGACTTGTGGCTAAATAATTGCCAATGTGGAGTTGTATTTTAAGAAGAACAATATAATATAGTCATTGCCTGTCAATTGGGTAGCTGAATATCTGGCAGATTAATTAGGAAAGAACTCATATTTTCTGATTTTGAGTCTTCAGCAGTTGATTGATAGTTTGTGGGTAGAAATTGTGGACATGTCTAGTGAAGTGGGTTAGCTACATCAGTCTGTCACTGAATCTAAGACAGCCTGTAAACTGACGTAATCAAAAGTCCAGATGTCAGTATAGGATATCTGGGTTGCCTCTGGAGTCCTCAGACCTATTCTTAATAAAGCAGGACAGATTAATACAGGAAAGTCTGCTTCACATGATGTATATTTCAAGTCTGAATTTTATTTTTATAAATGTTTTATGTGTTATTAAATCCTTCGAAGGAGTGTTAGGGTGTCTTGCAGAGCCTTTACTGTGAAAGAAAGCCCCCTCCTTTACTTCGTCCACACATAGGAAAGCTGAACTTCTTCAAAAGGTACATGTAAGCTGGAGGTAACTCATCAATACAGTGACTTCATTTAAAGACATTGTGCACACAAATCTATTTTGTGAGAGTTCTTTCTCATTCCTCAAGTTTACCTTCAACAAGAATGTCACCATTGAGACTTTAGTTAAGTTTTGAAGTCCTACTTTGCCAAAATCTGCAGGTTGTTTTTCTTCCTTGGTAGAGGAGAGGAACACATATTTGAACAAGTTTCAGGCTGAAATATTTCTTCCAAGATACACAGCATGGCAAAGGATCTCTAACCATGTATTAGTCGGTTCTGTCTATTCCAAGTTAGACTGACATGCTTCAGAAAGTAATGCATCCTCTTCTGGGCTATCCAGTGCATGCATAACCCGTGGTCTCTTAAAACTTCCACTGTTCAAATTGCCATATATTACATGGTTTCTTTATGGTTTTGACATTTTGATCATGGTTTTCATGAGCTCTTAATTTTTAAGTTATCCTGAATATAACATCCTATTCTTTGGATGTTAAGAATTTCTTGAGTACCTTTAGGAAGATTTTTTTTGGTTTTTTTTTTCCTGTGCTTAGGAGGAGCTGAAAGTGAATCTTCCGTCTCTTCAACTTAACTTTTCTAGATTCAGAACTGTATTTCCGATTTCAGCCTTATCTAGAATATTCTGTATTCTTGTTTTAGTGTTGTTCCTGCCATTTCACTATGTTATACTTTCTCTGAGGAAAGAGGCTTGTTTGGTGTGCTTTTTTTTTCAGGAAGATATTGAAGTTCAGCTTCGCAGGCAAAGTTCTGTGATTTTTAATATCCCTCCTGTCACTTGCTATTCTTAGTGTTATCTGTATACCACCAGTGTTTTGGTTCATGTCCTTGGTTTGAATTGTCTCCATTCAAGAGCTCATTAGGTTTTTTGGAAATTTTTTTTTTGCCTTTATCTAGTCTTCAGTTAACTTGGGACCACTGTTTTATATTGAAGGTTTTCTGCCTTGGGCTTTCTGTGACATATTCATTCATGTATTTTCTGTTTCTTACTAACTCTGGTTTTTGTAAGTAGCAAAGGCGTTTAATAAGTTTTTCTGGGAAATGTTTGGTGTTTTGGTCTTCAGCTTTCAGATGCAGGAATTTACCTTTGAAATGAAAATACCATAATGTGTAGATGTCGGTGAGGTATGACTAGGCACTGTGGCAGGACCCCTTTTTAGTTGACTTCCTTCAGAGTAACGTTACATTCTTAATATGGTGCAATATTTTTTAATCTCGGGGTGTCAATTTTTTTTCCTGTGAGAACTGATTGCATTTGATCACCAGCTGGGTTGAAACACATTTCATCTATTTTGTAACATGTAGATCTATGATTTTTTTGTCAGTGTTTGGCATTCCATTTTTATCATTGAAATATCCCTTTCCAATCCTAGGCTTGATTCACTGACTTCCAGTAGAAGTCTAGTTTTTGTGTTCTTGTTATTGCACTGCATCAATGCAGTTAGGAAATCTAGGATGCACAGTATGAACCCACGATTGAACTAAGAGTGGTGACGGAGTAGTTTTCTTCACTTGAGCCCTGGGAGCTTAATTTATGAAGGTATTGGGTTTTGCTTTTCTGCATGTGAAAGCCCTGGTATGTGTTTGGTTCTTTTTTTCCATTGAGGTGATAAAGCTCTCTTTTTTTTTTTTAATTAAAACGTTTTTACTTTCTAAAGCATGGGAGGATACTGGAATGTTTTCTGTATGTAAATTAATGAAGCCAAATAGCACAAAAACAGTAATTGTGAACAGAAAAGAATGTTCTGGAAATTGAGACTTTGAATTTCCAGAATGTCTGGTTTTACATTCTTACTTGCCAGATATGTTTAGTATATACTAGGGAGATTTATATATGCCATCAAAATACAGAATCACAGAATGGTCAGAGTCGGAAGGAACCTCTGGACATCATCCAGTCTAACCCCCCTGCTAAAGCAGGTGTACCTACAGCAGAACATGTCCGGGAAGTTTTGAATACCTCCAGAGAAGGAGGTTCCACAGCCTCCCTTGTCAGCCTTTCCAGTGCTCCGTCACCTTCAAAGTAAAGAAGTTTTTTCCTTGTGTTCAGATGGAACTTGCTGTGCTCCAGTTTGTGCCCGCTGCCCCTTGCCCTGTCGCTGGGCATCACTGAAGAGAGTCTGGCCCTGACCTCTTGACATCCGCCCTGTAGATATTTATAAGCATTGGTTAGATCCCCTCTCAGTCCTCTCCAGCTTAAACAGACCTCAGTCTCTCAGCCTTTCCTCATGATGGATGTTCAAGTCCCCTAATCATTTTCATGGTCTCCACTGGACTCTCTCTGGTAGTTCTTTATCCTTCTTGAGCTGGGGATCCCAGAACTGGACACAACACTCCATGTTTCCATATACCTCACTAGGGCAGAGTAGAGGAGGAGGATAACGGTCCTTGACTTGGCAGCACACTCATCTTTATGCACTCCAGGATACCATTGGCCTTCTTGGCCACAAAGGCACATTGCCAACTCATGATTAGCTTGTTGTCCACCAGGACTCCCGCATCCTTCTCCTCAGAGCTGCTTTCCTGTTAGTCAATACCTAACTTGAACTGGTGCATGGGTTTATTTCTCAGGTGCAGGATTCTGCACTTGCCTTTGTTGAACTTCAGTAGGTTCCTCTCTGCCCAACTTTTCAGTCTGTCTAGGTCTCCCCTTCTGGTGCATTAGTCACTGCTCCCAGTTTTGTGCCATCAGCAGACTTGCTGAGGGTATGCTGTCTCCTCATCCAGATCATTGATGAATATGTTGAACAAGACTGGGCCCAGTATTGACCCCTGGGGACCACTGCTGGACACAGGCTTCCAACTATAATCTGCGCTGCTGATCACAACCCTCTGAGCTCTGCCATCCAGCCAGTAATGAATCCACCTCGCTGTCTACTCATCTAACGCAGACTATTATTTTGAAGAAAGTTAAGATGATACCAGCACTTGAAAGCAAGCAAACCATATAGCAGCAAGAGAAGCAGATTTTGTGTGCAGCTATTGTACTGGTCATACTTCAAATGTAGGTGATATGCATAGTCCTTCACATTAAGAGCTTACCACAGGCTTACTCTCTGATCATTAGTAGTGCTTGACCAAGGGGCTTGCAGCCTAAGCTACTTGGCTTGTAATTTCACTGGCTAGTCTGAAACCTTTGAGGCTACAAAGCTACAAAATATCTGCTCCATTTCGAGCTGTAACTCAATAACAAATAGAGCAGAGAAATTTAGTAACTATTTACACAACTGCTCTTGAATATTGGTATTTAATTTGGTAGATCCTCTCACCAGAGAAAAGAATGGTTCCTCATTATCATTAAAGTCCTGCAAGATATGTACAACAAAATGGCAGGATGTGGAGAAGCGTCTTCCTTTTCATTCAAATCTTTTCTGGTACTTAGGAGTCCTAAAATAGATTTATGCGTACTTTTGTGCTTCTTTTCATCAAGTTTAGTCAACAGGGTGGTAGTCAGAAGCGGAACTTGCATGTGGGTGTGTGCAAATAAGTAGCACGTTTGTGAATGGGAGGCATTTTGTGAGATTGGTCTTAACAGCGAAAAGAATTTTAACCTTTGTCCAGTGGATGCACTGACTTTGTATTGGCAGCTTATAATATTTTTTTTTAGCAAAATGGAGCTAAGTTTTTTTCACAGTACAGCTTGATGAAATGTAACCAATTGAATTCTTTCAGAATAGAAAGACAAAGTGCTAAGGTTTTGCCCTTCTCATACATTAATGTTGAAATTAAACCTAACTTTATTATAAACTTGCTTAACTCTGTATGGCTGTTACTTAAAATCCTTCATATTCCAGATTGTTTATGTTAGGATGAATGGCCTATTAAGATGTGAGCCTCCCAGCCCTGAATATCTGTGAAGAGATCCAAATTTCTTATTTCTTTTCCCTCCAAATTTTACTTATTGGGTGATCAGTGAAGGTGTTTAGTTTTAACACTTTTCGATGCTGGAGCCGAGAAATGTGGTCTATTTCTTTTTTTAGGTTATATATAGTATTAAAGGGCAAATCTTTTTAACTAAGGATATGAAGATACTTGTAGTTGGAGATGCTCAAAAGTTAATGTAAGAAGGTGCTGAGAAATGTGAACCAACTTTTAGGTTAGCTGTGCTTTGAAAAGAGGGTTTGATTATATTATTTCCAGAATTCTTTGTGAAGTTACTCAATATAAAAGAAAAAAACCCAAAAGATAGAATGATTTTCAGTGACATTCCTAGTCAGCATACTGTAGATACACTTATACTTTCATTAGAGCTTGATCAGTTTGTAGAATTTAATTGATTTAATATCATCTGGGCTTTAGAAGCTTCTGCTTGCTGCAAGTTAGTGCTATTTTTGAGTTCTGTTTTCTGATGTTTTAAAATGCAGCTCTTAGACAAGAGTTACAGGCAGATGGCTGGGTTTGAGTTGAGGGAAGAAAGTATTAGAGTTTTTTGAAGAACAATTCAAGTGTAATTTGAAAAATGACCAAACTTTTGAGCAAAAGTAGTTAAAATTAGCAAATTGAACAGGTTTAATAATATTCCATAAAATGGGCTTTTACAGGTCTTACAGTTGTTTACTGTTCTGATACACAGTTATGAATAAATTAACAGCCACTGATAATAGTTGCAAACTTATCAAAATGTCAAAAACTATTTTGGGGAGGTTGTAATTAATTTGATTTACAGCTGAGTACTCATGAGTACTTTTAGGCCATCACATGTTTTAAACCCTTTGAAGCCTGCAAGTAAAAAAAAATGTTAAACCTCAAATTTCTTTTCCTCTTGAAAATATCTTATTAGGATTATATTATGGATTCTCCACCAGCTGCACCAGATAATACATCTGGTATACTGTTTGGTGTGAGACAGAACTCGGGAGTTCCACAGTACCAGACTGGGCCAGCAGTGAATGTATCAGGTGGGTATAACTGTAGTAGTTGATAAGAGAAAGAAACAGCCTAATGTCATTTAACTGTAGTGCAGATATTTGGGTTATAACTTTAAATAGGCTTTCTAGAACATAGAATAGCTACTTTTCTCTTCCCCCTAGACATAACACTGTATGATGTTTAATGGAATAAACTTTAGAGCCTTGTATTGTCAGACTTTGCTTTTCAGCACATTAGACTGACTGTAATATCAACTGATGTCTTATTACAATGCTCGTTTAGATGGTAAAAATATTGCCAGATCAATTTTCAGTATATCCAACACTCTGACTAGCATGAATGAAAATGGCTGATAGCAAGGGAGGGGATGTGAACAGTATGAGAAGAACCTCCTGAGTCTGTTGAGTGCATTCCTTATGGTGATGATTTTGTTTTCCTGACTCCTGTGTATAGAAGTTGGAGTAGATTGGATCAGAAGGATCCTGTCTTGAAGAGAAAGAACACAAAGTTTAACAACTAAGGATTTTTGTTTTCAACAAGCTAAATTGTTTTAGCAGAAACTTATGTAACCTACTTAAAAACAAATAAAAAACGCCTTTTTTTGTTTCACAGCAGATAAATAGATTTGAATCGTGTTATATTCAGTCTTGAACGGACTATAATTTGGGACTTAATTTTCTTTTGTGAAGTATTGCACTTCTGTAGTAACTGACCAGAAGCCTGTCCTTCAGTCTGTAAGTTACAGGTGACAACCACTTCTGATTCTTCCATGAGGTAACAGGTTGTGTACAATGAACAGCCTAATGGGTCATACTAATGAGTTATGTAGAACAGAATGATTACTACTTTATTCTGCTTAAGGTGGTAATTTTTGCGTCTCTAGTTAAGGCTTTCACTCCGGATACTTAATCAGTAAAAGGCTGGTGGTGTATGTCCTTGCATATGTCCAGCTATTCTGTGATTGCATTCTTGTCTTACTGAGTTAAATAGCTTTTTGTAAAGTAAGCAAAGATTTTATATCTTGCAAGTGGTTCAGTATTTCAGCCCTTGTTCTCCAAAGAACAGGTATGCAAGTTCAATTGTTTGTGGGTTTGGTGTTGATTTTTTTTTTCTTTTAGGAGACCTGCTTGCATATTTAAAATTATTTGTATTAGTCTCTTATCAGGAAAAATAAAATACTGAATCAAGGATAGTAATTCAAAGTGTTTTAAATATAGCATACTTAGTCTATGTTCATTTCTGCAAGATGGCAGTAGGATTTAGAAACTGAAGTTTATTATTGTGGGTTGAAACATAAGTGTCTTTATGACACAGAAGAGAAGTTTAGGATACATTTCACTTCAGAACAAGGAAGTGTCTGTGTATTTTGTGGTTTGACTTGTGTGATGAGGTCACTTTATGCATTTATGCTCTTGTTTGTATGTGGTGATGCCTACTTGCCTATGTTGGTGTTACTCTTCCTCTAATTCATGTGCAACACTTCGGGTACAAGACGTTCAGAAATATGGTATTTTAAACCAGAATCATTTTGGTAACTGGCCCGTGATACTCTGGAAGACAATTTAACTTTCATACATGGGTTATTAAGGGTAATTTTTAGCGCAGTATAACAAATACTTATTTCTGAGTTCTAAGCAGGAAAATGTAAAGCTGCTAACGAACATTAGTCAACTGTTTTGTTAGATTGCTAAGTTAGTGGTGGTGGTATAAGTTAAACAACATTGAT
Source organism: Tapera naevia (assembly GCA_033556795.1). Classification (NCBI taxonomy): domain Eukaryota; kingdom Metazoa; phylum Chordata; class Aves; order Cuculiformes; family Neomorphidae; genus Tapera; species Tapera naevia. Next base: position 2,562,715 of record JAUMJJ010000353.1, read on the forward strand.
AACTCTTCAGGTTGGATGCACACTGGGGACCTATGTAAACTATAGTTTGCTTTCTGAGAGTATTTTGAGATCATTCTCCCACAAACTTACCCTCATGTGGAGGAACCAGAAAATGCCATAACTGATAGAAAAACTAGTCTGTGGTATTTAGGAGTTAACTGCACTGTATTTGTGCATTCATAGCACTGGAATAAAGGGAGATGCTGGTGAGGGATGCTGCACTAGAGGCCTGGAATAATCTGACTTTAATGTCCCTGTTCTGTTAATTTGATCTGACTGTTACTACAGTATGTTTGATGCTTTTGATAAAATCGGGCCTAGTCAGCACAGATGCACATAAGTGTTAAGGATTTTACAATAGTGTTGTAATCTGTGTTTGGAAAGCTGTTGGTAAGGTAATGCTGCACCCAGAATACTTTACTCTTTCTTATAATCATTTTAGACATTACACACAGTAATACTCTGTATATGGGTATAGCCAAATATTTAGTAACGGCTACATAATATTTACAGGGGTGTTCATTAATAGCGTGAAGTGAAGGTAATAAAATTCTGAGCAGCCTGGAAACTAAACAAGAATCTTCTCTGCTCTCTTGAGTACCTGGAGTCTGACAGTTTCAGCTGTGTGATCCTTTGGGTAGAAGAATGCACGAACTAGTCTAGAATATGGGCGGTCCAGGGAATTCTTGTGTTCATGTGCGAGCTGAGAGAGGCACCTCAATGAAAAGAGGAATCAGTCTGATTTATGCCAGCTATTAATATTTTATTTTTATCAGCCTGGTTTATACCCGATATTAAATAATACTTGGGATTAGTTTGATTATTTTTCAAAATAGACTTTATTTTTTTAAAATGAAAAAACAACAGAATTTAAATGCAAACGTATATATATTCTTCTAGTTCTATTGTAGTTCTGAAAGAAGGAATTTATTGGGTCAGATATGTATAAACTGAGTAAAGAATGCTCACCTTTATGAAAATATATGAGTATTCAATTTTTTGTCACAGCTGTGTCAACTTTTTTAATTGAAATTATTACCAGTTTTAGACCTTTTTTCCAAGTCTTGTTTTCTACAGCAAAATAAAATACTTTGCTGAAGATTCTTGGAAAATCAGTCAGACCTTCAGTCTTTTCCTCATTACAGAATGTAGTTAAATATATAGCACTAGTTCCTGCTGTATGTTGATGGCCTGGTGCTTGAATAGCCTCAGTAATATAGAAGAATGCTGAAGCCATACATTTTATATGGAAGCCTTTGCTGATCATGACATAGATGTCAGTGTAGCCAGCTCATATACCTAACCGTACAAATATAAGGAAGTTTTAGGTGTAGATAGTTACCACAGAGTAAACACGACTTGGAGGAGGGGGTTATTTTGTTTCTTCTCATAAATTAGAGTAATTTTATGTGAAACAAGTTATCTCTGCCTGTTGATAAGACTTTTAAATAAACTAATTGGTTTTCTGGAGCAGCTAGACCATTGGGAGGGAGATATACAAGAATGTCCTTATTTCAGATCTTTGTGTCTGGAACTACAGTCCAGTCTTTGTCATAGTTTATCATAGTCTTAAAGCAATTTGCAGTCTGTGATTGTGAGATATTTAAAAGTCCCATGCTGGCACTTCAGACCTGCTGGTATGTGGCTGTGCTGTTTTGGATCTACTTGAGGACTGATCTCTGTATTGAGATTACATCATCAAAGGTAATCTGTAGTGACACAGACCTGAGTTTTGGGACAAGATGGAGCCAAGTATTGATGAGTGTGTTAATCAGGCAGTGAACCTCTGAATTTTCAATGACCAATCAGATTTTCTGTATCAAAGAACTGAGTTGAAACTTAAAAAAACAAACCACCAGAAATCAAGACAGGAAGAATTTCGTGACTGCTGAATTTATGAACTAATTCTGATTAGATAAAGGGGAAAAAAAAAAACCAAGCAAAATGCATTGCAGCAATGTCAGGCAAGGCAGCAAGAACTTAGATTGTAGAAACTTCATCCTTGGAGACAGTCAGAGGATGGCTGGACACAGCTCTGAGCATCCTGGTAAGATTGGATGTGCTGCGAGTAGGAGATTGGGCAAAAACACCTCTACAGGTCCAGACTAAATTATTCTGTGATTCGGTACATGGACTATTTATTCCAAAGTGGTTTTTGTAGTACTTCCCTTTCTTTAGTAGCAGTGGTTTTAAAATAGTAATGGAAAGGGAGGAGAGGGATTTAAGTTTCAAAGAAAGGATGGTCTTTGAAAGACCTTTACCTCCTTACAGTAAGAGAGGTAATCTAGATGTTTCAGCATATTAATCAGTTGTGTTTTCCTCCTGAGCCAAAAGGTGCTTTCCAACTGTTTGTAACAGATGAGGATCTATTCTTGACTTTGAAATATTACCAGACTGTAAGGTTAAAATGGGGAGCTACCTACAGTGTGATTCTATTGTTTGGAATAATTTCATATTTGGGGGTTTTGCAGGTCTTGTTTGCACCTAGTTTGCTATCAGACTTTTCCACAGCAACCAGAAGGAAGTGGCTGTAACATGGAATACTGCAGCATAAAAAATATTCCTCCACCCTGTATTGGGTAAAACAAATGTTGTGCTGCAGCCGATAAGGTTCTTACCAAGAACCTTATTTTTATGAGTTTGTCTCTAAGCCGTCCTGTGCTAGCATAGCAATTTCTAATCTGTCACAGAGTTCAGCCCTGAAGCACTGCAGAACACCAGGTCTTCCTGCAGAACCTGTTTTCTTCTAACTCAGCTTGCACTTAGCTGTGACATGTCAAAACATTTTATTAAACTATGATAGTGAAGACTTGCAGCACTGTTTTGTGGTACATCTTTTGCATAGCCATCCACTCGTGAAGGACTTCTAGCTTCATTATGATTCTTAGCAAAACTGTTTATCTTCAAGGAAAATTACGGTTTGATTTATGTCTACCTCATGAACTATGCAAGACTTTGTGAAAAAATGCATCTTGGTGTTGCATGGTCATTTCTTAGCTCATACACTTACTTTATTCCCTTGCTATAAGGTGAATATATTTGTCTAGGGTGTTTTATTAATTTTTTCATAGCCCTGACAGGACACTGATTCTACAGCTGAGATGTTTCTTAAAGCTCTTCTTCTGTTTAACCTATTCTTCTAAACTACTCAGTGTGGAATGGTCCAGATTTGTGAATGACTTGAGAATGCGAGAGAACTTCATCTGGAAAAGTAGCTCTCACTGGTTTTTGGTAGTTTGGAGAAAACTTGAAGCCTAGGTTTATTTGTTAATAAACCTTAAGGTTTATGATAATGTAAAGCTTTTTTATTTTGTTTTTGCTCAAGAGACATTAATAATTTTATGTTGATAATAGAAATACTATTTTACTTCACTATTGGAGTAATTAAGAGGATTTATTCTCCAGGTTCTCCAAAGACATCTTTGCTCAACAGGAATGATGCACCTGAATAGGTCTAGGTTCCAACAACTGTCCAGAGAGAAATATTCTCGTCATTGAGAACCAGATGGTGAAATTCCTTTCCACAACTACTATCTGAACCCTGTTGTGGTAATGATCAGGTCATGGCATAAAACAAGTTTTACATGTTCATTTGAGAGTTGAAGTTCTTAAACAGAAAATATCAAATATCCGTCCTGTCTCAGGGTGGTGGTGCACAGAATTAATGCTTTGCCTTTATCATGCTACTTTCAACCCCTCCCATTTTTTCCTTATTTCTTGCTAAGATTTTGTAAGAGTTGGTTATAGGCCTATAAGAAACAGAACAAACTCAAGCTCAATTTGGAGAAAAGGAAGGGTTGTCAAGATGGTTGTAAAACCCTGCTTGTGATTACTACAGCTACAATTGTTTTATATGAAGTAGTATATTATACTATAATAATAAATCATAAATTGAGTATTCTGTTTGTGAATTCTGAATCCTAATGTATTTCAAATTTTACAGATACAAATGCTTTGTCAAGCACCGTTAAAAATGGAGGACCTTTTCCACGAGCTTGTCCAAAGTGCAATATTCATTTCAATCTTATGGATCCTCTAAAGAATCATATGAAGGTAAAATATATTGCAGCAGGTAAACATTATAACAAATGAAGAGTGCCGTGTTTTGATATGGATATAGGTCTGGCTTATGGCTATGATCAACCAAAGTGCTTATGGAAATGAAACACAGTGTAGGGGAGCTCTAAATCCTGCCACTTTTTGCCTTATTTTTCCAAAGAATTGAGGCATGTTTGCTGTCTTGGTATAATTTCTCTCTGCCTGCCAAAGCTGTGACTTCTTAAACCATTGGCCAGAGTCAGGTGAATTTGATGAAAGTAAGTGTCTATCATAACAGGCAGCCAGTTGACCCATGTCTGTTAGATGACTACTGAGACGAGGAGGACAGTATAAGCTTAGTTTTTTATCTTTATGCATTATTTGCTAGGTGAAAAAATTCTTCAGCTGAGGAGAAAAATATTGTAGCTCATACTTAAACACTATGAGAAATGAAGCTTTCAGAAGCTAAGCATCACTTAATCTGCTTATGAAACTACTTGTTACTCTTTGTGGAAACTTTGTTTCCTGGAAAATATTTATTATTATTTGACAAAGAATCATGCAATTCTCAGGCATGTGTATTGCATTTCAGGGGGTAGAGAGATGGCTTTGTGCACTATATATAATGTGAATAACCCATGCAAAAAGCAGTATGAAATACTGTGTGATTCAGATCTGTGAGGCTTGTGAGTTACTGTTAACGTAGGTAATTCTGGTTTACTATGCTTAAGATACCTAAATGGTAACTATTGTCCTGAGGCTGAAGAGATGTTTATTTTATGTATGTTTTAAGAAATATACATAAAATCAGGAAAAAAAATCAAGTGTTTTATCTTACTGTAGTCAAATTTGTGAAGAATAGCTTTTGCACTGTCTGCATCAGCCAGATGAAGGAACCGTTGAAGAAATAAGTGGGTTTGCTTAGTATTACTTAGATTTTTAGTTAAACTACGGGGGATAAATACGCTGAGTTACACTTACGTAGTAGGAAGAACTCCTTCCTAGTAGGCTTATAGAAAGTAGTCAATAAGAACACAATAAGAACTATTAATCAGCAGAAAAAGATGTGTCCTTTGAAACATTCTGATTTTATTCACTGTTGGAAACTTCATAGCATCCTCTGTCTGAAGTACTTCATACTTTAAGTGTTAAGTTTCATGTTATAGCTGTTGCGTTAAGCATTTGTTGTTTGTGCTTTGACATATGGAAGCTTGAATAATGTGTATTGTGTGACTTAGAATTTCTGATTTTTTTCAGTGATGCTGGAACGAACTTTTGCAGGTTTCAGTATATGTTCCCTCCAAAGAAATAAAAGATAAAACTTTCCATTAAGTTCTCAATAAATTTATGCTTTTCAGCAAAATACTTGCATAAAAGCTGCTTTCCTCTTTCTTGTTGTTAGTTAAATAAAGTAGACATTTTTCTAATGAGTAAGGCAACACTGGTATTTTGATTTCTGGCTTAAATTTATCTTACATGGACCTATGAGAATAATCCCAGTTCAGTAATTATAATATGTAGTGTGTTATTGCCTAAACATGAAAGATCAGTTATTATTCGAAATCCATGTATGACTCTAAATAAAGTCAGTGTCAGAGAGTTGAGATTTTCATCTAACTCTAGTTAGTGAATAGCTTCAGATTTTAAAATGCATCAATGCAGTTTGATAAGAGACACTGATACTGATACCTTTCTCCCTGTCTCTTCTCCTCTCCCTTTCCCTTCAGTATTGTTGTCCGGATATGGTAAATAACTTTTTCCTGGGAATGGCCAAAACAGAATGTTCAAGCACAACGAGCAAGACTTTTGAATCTGAGAAAGGAAAATTGATTATGTTAGTTAAGGACTTTTATTATGGGAAACATGAAGGTGACACCGAGCAGGTACAGCAGGAGCAGAAGACTCATACGACATTTAAGTGCTTCAGTTGTCTCAAAGTTCTTAAAAATAACATAAGGTATTTGAACTTGCTTCCTTAATTGTTTTTTAATCACTTATAACCATTAGCACTTAGTCTCATGCATTAAAAAATTGTGTCTCTGGAATAGGATTTTTTTTTCTTATGGAAAACTGATAATATTGGGTGACTGAACAAAAATTGAATTAATTTTTACTATGCATATATGGCCATAACTTAATCGTTTTACAGATTAGAGCACAAATTTTAATGGTGACTAGCATAAACAGTAGAGCTGTAACGAGAGCAGTTATAGGTATTTGGGGTTAGAAAGGGCAACACAAAGTATTTTACAATTTGCTATCTGGATTGATGGTGATATCAGCGTTAATTCCCTTTAGGGATGCACAATGACTAATAGTTGGTGGTTTACTTACGTAACATCTGTTATTTTGATGGAATAATTTTACTTCCAAGTGCTGCAAAAAAACTTCAGTAAGCTATTTTAATGGGTAGATGAGTTCGTGTCATTGTTCCTTTGGAAGTTAAGGTCACTGAACTTTTTTATATACGTTCTTCAAGGAAAGCTGAAGTAGCAGAATATAAAACTGAAAAGTGGATTGTTCCTTCAAACGGCACAGTCTGCAAGTTAAAATGCACAGGTTTATGCTAACATTAGACCCCTATTATTGAACAAAACATAAGTTTCGTGTAATAACAAGCATTAAATATGTTATTAATCATTAAATCGTAAGTAAAATATCCCAAGTTAAAGTGCTGGTAATTTGTCTTAAGCAGCTTGAAGATGTTGTATGTTGTTAGCTTCAAAAAGAGTCTACTCGTAGGATTTTGTAGTTCATGTTAAATTGCAAGGGAAGAAGTGTCCTTTTTATCTTTTTAAGAGCAATAAATAATGCCTAATGTAGGCTAAGAGGTTTTTATTCTATTTTTTCTACGCATAATACTTTTCAAATATGCCTTTCTTGCAGTGTCATGAAAAGTGGTCCACAGAAAGAATACTTTAAGATACTGGCTTTATTTCAAAATAGTATTTTTCAGGCAGTGTTTTCTACTCAGCATTATATGTGTAGGCTGTTGGTGCTATGATGTGCACATGTTCCACAGCAAGTCATTAAATATAGGCACTTAATTTTTTTTGTTGAATTTTTCTGGAGTCGTCTTTCAGACATACTAATTTTTGCTGTAACTGTGTAGCTGTATTGCATAGCTCTCTAACTTCAGAATTTTTATTCCAAGGTGTATATTATACTTTTAACAATTTACAGTAGATAAAGTTAATAGATAGTACCTCTACTTCTAGTGGAAGTTTTCTGGACTTTAATTCAGAGAAGTACAAAGGTGTTCATCAAGCTAATCCCTTGCTTCCTTTGAAAGATCTATGGTTGTTTTGTTAAGGTAATATCCAGTGTTAGTGTCAGTTTCTTTCTTCTGCTTAGGTACCTGGATATCTTCAGTTAGGTTTGGGGTGTTGTGTTTTTGGTTTGTTTTTGCCTTTTTTCTCTTTCTCAACTGCATGATATTAGAAACTTGAGCTCAAGAGACTTCTCCTTGCTTATTTGTTGCTTTCAATTCAAAGATCACCACTTTGAGAACTACATTCCTTTTGTCCGTGTGACCTACGTTTAATAGTTCCTCTGGTTGTACTGAAATGAAGCACGTATGAAATAGAACTTCTAAACAGAAGTTTAACTGGTAACTGACATGCCAATGTTGTCATGGGTGCCTGGACTTCTCAGCTAGAACAGGCTCCTACTACAGACAGGTGGACATGTTTATGAGGAGAAGGTGGTGACTTTAAGTGGTAACATACCACTAAGTTTGTAATGCTCTTGATAGTCAGCTGTGCAGTGGTGTTCTTTGATAGCTGTCCTTCATAATTCAACTTGACTTCTCATTGCTTTATACAAAGAAATCTCCTGGGGCCCTGCTGTTTTTAAATTAAGGTGGTTTCAGACAAAGCTATAATGTCCTAATTGCAGATATGTTCTTGCTTCTTAATAGTTTTCACCAGAGCTGAAGTTATACTTGCTTCAGAATGTGGCTCTGAGACTCTGGTGATGAAGTGTGAACCACTGACATGTTTGCTTGTTGTTGCCTTTGCCTATTTCCCTTTGTTTCAAAGCAAGAATTTTGTCTCAGCAAACAAGAAAAACGCGATACAATTCTTAGTTTTAGAACATGTTTCAGATATGCTGTGTATTCCTTATAATAGTAAAGATTCTTTTTAAGCTTTGAAAGACAATTTCTGATGTAATCAGCTTGCTTAGCTTTGCCTTTTTATTATTTTTTTAAACAAATACTTATTCCTTAGATTTTGTTTTAAAATTGAATCCTTATAGAGTAAAGCTTCTACAGAATCTGCTACGTCTTGCATGTGGTGTGTCAGATATACTGAATGTTAAAATGTAGCTTTTTGCACTTGTGCACTGTCATTTCAAGGTTTATGAACCACATGAAACATCACTTGGAGCTTGAAAAGCAGAGCAGTGAAAGCTGGGAAAGCCACACCACCTGCCAGCACTGTTACCGTCAGTTTCCCACCCCATTCCAGCTGCAGTGCCACATTGAAAGTACACACACGCCTTACGAGTCATCCAGTAAGTCGAATTGTATCACATGGAATCTCTTTGTGACCTAAAATTTTTAGATATTTTCTGACATACTTTGCCGGTTTATAAATTCAGAATAAAGCTCTTGTAGTCTTGATGCTTAATATAGGAGCTGCGCACTCATTCAGTTTGTTAGAGAAATGTTTGTGGGGAAACAATATTTTAAAAAGCTGCTTTTTTTATTTGAAAGCTTCACCGCAAGAATTCATGATGTTTATGGACCTTGCACTGCTAGTTTTGTACAGGGGATTTTTTCGGAAGAGTAGAATAATTGTTAGATTGCTTTGCCTTTATAGATTTGTACAGTTCACATACACATACAGGCTATAATTTATCTACTTATGACCCCAAATGAATTTTTTTCTTGTTTTTTCCCTTTTTCTAGCGATTTGTAAAATCTGTGAATTATCCTTTGAAACAGAGCAAGTTCTCTTGCAACATATGAAGGACAATCATAAGCCAGGTGAAATGCCGTATGTTTGCCAGGTATCTCAGAGTGACTGTTTTGTATTTAGATTGCACCACCCCTGTCTTCACTGTCAAACTTTTAAAAAGGAAGTAAAACTTTTTTATTTTAGGTATGCAACTACAGATCCTCAGCTTTTTCAGATGTAGAAACACATTTTAGAACAGTTCATGAAAATACAAAACATTTGCTATGCCCATTTTGCCTCAAAGTAATTAAAATTGGAGCACCATATATGCATCATTACATGAGGCATCAGGTAAGCAGATATTTTCATAAATGCTAGAAAAATTCTAAATATACCTAATGAGTCATTCTGAAAATAACGCATAACTGATTTGTATGTTTTTTACTGGATAAGAATAGTTAAAATGCAGTAGAATTACTTCTAAGTTTTTAAGTGAATTGTTAGACTTTCTCATGTTCTTGTGTGACAGCATCTCCTCGTTTAAAAAATCTTGGAATATCCTTGAAAGAATTTTTCTGCTGTTTGGTTTCTTCATTAAGTTGTAGTTATGTGTTCTGCCTTCATTGTGGCACTAGTAAATCTCTCACTAGTTCAAGTAGAGAAAAAGACTATGAAGTGCTGTGTTTTCTTGTTACTGGTAACCTGATTCCTTCTTCTCTTAGTAATGGTACTGCTACGCATTTTCACAATATCTTGGGTTTGTACAACATTGGGATTTTGTCTGCTGATGTTCTAGAATCCAGATAGTATTGCTTGAGACAAGCTGGGGTTGGAAGTTTGTTCATCGTGACATTCATACTTACTGTAGATCATTTTCATGTTTTTCAAAGAAAAAAGGAATATACCGTTGCACAAAGTGCAGGCTGCAATTTTTGACTTGCAAAGAAAAAATGGATCACAAGACTCATCACCACCGAACATTTAGGAAACCCAAACAGTTAGAAGGATTGCCTCCTGGAACAAAGGTAGGTGTTCATACGGGAAAATTAGAGAGTACAAAAGAAAAAAGTATATTGGTAGAGAAAGGAGTGGAATAGGGAGAAGTGCTTTTCTCCTTTCTTCTCTAAAGCACGTAAATATTTTTTTTTCCACTTCTAAAACTTATACTCTAAAAATACTTCTGTTATGAGAATTGTCAGAAACTGTTCATGGTTTCTTGCTGGTAATATATGGTGTTGTCCTCTGTCCCATTCTTCCAGACATGTAATATGCCAGTAGTCCAGTCACTGCTGCTACTTTCTTGAGCTGTTGATTAATTTGCTCCTTCCCATTTATACTTTGTAGTGCGAAGAGAAAATGAGTTAGTAGGGATATCGGTCTGAGGAGTATGCGTCACTTTTAGTGAAAGATTTTCAGTCTGTGGAAGGTGGTGCCAAAAAAATCATTTAGAGAACAAGACATAGTTCTCCATAGACAATATGTGCTTGAAACTGAGTTCACTAGGTCATTGTAGCTCTAGCATTGTGTTATTCCACAGTTTTCTGCTAACTGCTTTATGAACTAAACTTTGGTCCCCTCAGAACACTTAGGCTATTTTTAAATCGTTTTTCTATTTCTCTAGAAAGAACCACTTAGATTAGGATTTTCCTGTATACGTCAGGGCTTTTTCCTACAGATTGAAGATATTTGGTCTTCCAGTTGAAAGGAAGAAAAAAATTAACATTCTAACAGCACTTTGCAGTTCATTTACTGTAGCATCAGGAAGGGAAAAATGACTGAAGTTGATGTTGATTGTGCTGCTTGGCAGAATGTCACAGAATAGAGAATCAGTGCTGAACAACACCTCAGTCTTATGAAGTTTTCAGGATCTTCATGATCCAATAAAGGTTTAGATTATGTTAAAATTTTAGTGTTAAATAGAGCTTGACAGGGTGTCAGTGAAGAGACAGAAGAGCTTGGAACGAGGTTTGAAAGATGAGGTGCTTCTAAACTATGAGTGTGGGCAAGAAGTACAATTAAGAATCAAGATGCAAATGAGAAGTGGATAACCAATTTTAAGGGCAAGACAAGGGAATGTGATAATGCCAGATGAGAGGTCAGAAATAAGGAGCAGAAATTATTTGATGGTCTTTTTAGTAGGGCTAATTGGCCTGACCCTTCTGGTTTCTTCCACATCTACTTTTTTTTTATTTTAGAAGGCAGGATGTAGCCAGTGGCAGGTCTGAAATGGGAGATATGTGTCTTGCCATAGCTAACTAGTTCCACCAAAAAAAAACGTCCAGTAGACTATTGAGGTTAGGTTCGTGCTAGTCAACAGTATTTGGTATTTTTCAAAGCAGTCTTTACTGAGAAGTGATTTTTATGCTATAATCTTTGTCCTAAAGTGGCCTAAAGCTGAAATCTAAATGGAAAATTCTTAATTTCATACATGTAGGTGACTATTCGAGCATCTCTTGGATCTCTTCAGTCAGGATCAAGCAGTTCCACGTTCCAGTTATCACCTAAAGCTAAAAATACAACCACTAAGAATCATAAATCTAATACAAATAAGTCAAAGGCAAAATCAAAGCCAGCTACATCAAGGAAACAAAATGCATGGACCAACAGCAAAAAAAAAAAAATTACAAATACAGCATTGCATAATCTAAGGTAAAATATTAACTTTAAGAATATCTTTAAGTATACTTTTAATATAAATTACTGATAAGTTAATTATCTTTTGAGAATTTCTAATACTGTGGTACAGAAGACTTGACACTTAAATTTCACAGAAAAAACAGGCATGTAAACTTTCCGCATACTGGTGCTCTAATTCTGAATCTTAATTCACCAATTTTGTTGGGAGTAGGCTGCTTTATGATGGAAGAACAGATGTTCTAGAAACTCTTCTAAATCTAGAATATTTCTCTGCATGAGGCACTGACTGTTGAAATACTGTGACTCATTAGGCAGATTTGTGTTTAAAAGTGACCTATGATGGGGAACACAACTGCCTGGGTCTTCTTTCCAAGTTTTATTATGGAGGAAAAAATATTTTCTTCCTTCATTTTTTAAGGGATTTATTTGACCCAGTATTTAAAAGGTTAAATCTTGTCTATCCTAGGAGATAACTCAATTTGGGGAGCTACCGAAAGGAGTCAAGAAAGTCAAAGCAAGCTGCTGAGAGAATGCTGTCCTTATATTTAAAATTCACTGGGGATGGCTATCTTTATATTATTACTTTAGTGAGTGTTGTGTGGACTACAATGTAATTTCATTGGCTATGATGAGTTAGCCATTCTTTTTGTCAAAGATTGTAGATATCTCCCTTCCAATAACATGCTAACACTCAGGCTGTGTAGCAGAGACATCCAAAAACGGCTAGCAAAATTGGGGAAGAGCAGGAGGAGCACTCTTGCCTTCTGGGTATTTCGAAGCTTGTGGTGAATATCAGGGGTGACAGGAAAAATGAAGGCTTTTTTGTGCATCTTGGTGGATGAAGCATTTCTTTGAAAACTTTCAAGTTTTTGCTGTTGTCAAGAGACAACAGCAGCAGCTGAGGTTGGAAGTTTTCATCTACTGCAGTGTCTTGTTTCCAGAAGTGACCAATAACAGATGCTTACGTTAACATTCACTTTTTTATTAAGGCTTTAATGACAGTATAATTAAATGAAAAAAATAAAATTTTCTTTGTGTGTGCTGTCATAACCTACAAGTTAGCACACAACCTCTAATAAGTATTTAACTGATACATTTTCAAGTTCCTCGTTTTCCCCTAATGTAGGCAAGCTTGCTACTGATTTAAAGCAAAACGTTGGAAATAGTTGTTTTGTCTTAAAGTATTGATAGTAACTATTAACTTTTTCATGTTACTGTTAGGTGTCGTGTGGGAGCTCACAAATGCATTGAGTGTTATTCAGAAATAAAAGATTTTGCAAGCCATTTTCCTGCTTATGTCCACTGTAGCTTATGCAGATACAACACAAGCTGTAGCAAAGCCTATGTGAATCACATGATGAGGTAAGAATCCAAAATTCTTATTGGGTTATTAATTACTTCCTAAATTCATATAAGGTATGTTAAGTGTTTCGGTTAGCTGGAGTTTGGACTGGGCCATAGGACTGGCAGGGAATATATAAGGTTGGATTTTTGCTTTGTAATGGGAGCCTGAACTCCTTGTTGACATTTTGCTGTAGAAATCCAGTGGTTTGAGCAGTGTTCTATCTTTGGTTCAGAGTTTCTGTGGGGTCTTCCATAATCATTTCAGTCAGACTTAACAAATAATGGCTAATTGTTGTGTGTTCTCTAGGTTTCAGCTTGAATACCTCATCCGATGTTACGTTAAGTGCTGAATGCCTACAGCCATAGCTATTGCTAATGAGATCTGTGCTCAGAATACCACGTAAAGGATGTTTCAAATAGCATACTCAAGTCCATACCTTTCCTTATATTACTTCTAGTCATCTGTTAAAATAACATGTCATTTTGCAGGAGGTTTGTCACTGATTGTGAGGCAGTGTAGGGTCTGTGTGATGACAAATGTAAAAAAAAAAAGCCTGTTAAGACAACACATGCATTAGTTTTCAGAGAAATAGAGTTATACTATGCAATAATTAGACACAGATCACATATCAGTGATGATAAAAGAAAACTTTGAAAACCTGCTTGTTAATCCTGTGTTTTGAACAAGCCAAATGTATTGTGGAAAAATAAACAATGTGGCTATCTTTTTAAATGCATATACGTATAAAATGCCTTGGCATTTGAGTGCTACAGTTCTAAAGATTTGGGTCATAAATTCAAGAAGTTTTTGTATATATCTTCATATGTTGACCTGTACATATTAATTTCAATGCTCAGCTAGTCTGAAATAGTTTAGATACTTTTTGCATATAACCCATTGGTTGCATGCTTAAAAAAGTGTTTAATTCAGATTGTACAAGAGAAAGTTTACTGTAAGATAAACTGTTCCTCCTGTTGCATATGTTGGTGTTGGGCATTGTCAAATTCAACAATGCAGTTAAAAAGCCAGTCTTTTGTCCTTTGTCTCCTTTACACCTCTCATAACCTTTTTTTGATGAGTATAAGGAACAAGGGATGCTGAGGATAATGGCTGTTAGTGAGGGTGTACCTGCAGTAGCAGCTCTGGTACTCAGCTGCTTGCTTTTTGGTTCATATGGGAGTACAGTGTTGGCAGGTACTTAACCTGCATATGAGAACTCATGTTTTCAGACAACATGCAAGTTATCTCGTTTAAAGCCATCTCTTTGGGAAGTGTGAGTTCAGCAAAGCTTCGCTTGTTTTGTGGAGCACTGTACAGTCACAGCCACAGTATCACAGTATCACAGTATCATAAGGTTGGAAAGGACCTCTGAGATCATCAAGTCCAACCTATATCATCAAGTCCAACCTATACCGTGGTGCTTCAAGAGCTAAGCTGCTGATGGAAGCAATGTAACTCTGTTCCTGCAAGACTGTGCCCTTCATGCCCCTCCCAAACATGTTGTTTACAAGAAAGTGTTTTCTAACTAGAGCTGAGATTCACAAGGTTGTAATCTTTCAGCAGTTTAATGGTTTAGAATAATGCCAGTAGTTGACCCTTCTATTTTCATGTTTTGACATAAGCAAATTGCAGTGCCACGTGTAGCATAGGGGATGTGTAGATTAATGTACTCAAGAAAACCAATCTAAGTGATGTTTTCTTATGTTTAGTTTTCACAGTGCTCGTCCAAGTAAAAGGTTTTGGATCTATAAGAAACATACAGAAGAGCTACGGTAATGCAGCTTTTTTGAGTTATACATCATTGTATTTTTACTTTCTGGAAGTGAACTGATTAGATAACTTAGAGCTTCTTGAATTTCTAGGCTTCCATAGTTGAGAAAAAAAGCACACTAGCTCTTCGACTAACATTGTTCTGTTCACTGACAAGTATGTTATTTGTCCATATTTATTAATTGCTTCCTTAACTCTGAACAGTTTTATAAAATATTTCAATTTCTTTTTTTTTCATGTTATTCATAATGTGCAAAATGGAGGGGTGAAGAGAGAAACAATACAAACAAACAGAACTGAGAAACTAGTGCTTTACAGATAAATTTCTGTCTAAAGTGGTGCTCTTTGTACTACATCCAGCATGTAGATGCCTTGGTCATTGGCTGGGATTTCCAGGTGCTAGTAGCTGTATAAAAATTAAGAATATGTTTTTCTGAGTCATCTCATCAAAAGTGGCAGGAAATGTTTTGTTTTTTTTTTTATAATCTGTCCAGTTGCAGTAAGTTAGGAAGACTCTTTTCACAACCATATTGTATTTAGACTTCCATTTTATGTTCTCTTCTCTAGAGGTGTGACTGTAGTATGTCTTAACTGCGATTTCCTGACTGATGTTTCTGGCTTAGATAGCATGGCCACGCATCTGAGTGAAAGCCACACTCATACTTGTCAAGTTATTATAGAGAAAGGTGAGTACATGTAGGGTCTTCTTTATATAGTATGCGTGGAAATACTTACATGTGGATGTCTGTGTTACTGCAGACCTTTTTTCAGTTTCATTATCATTATTTCTGTGTACTTGGTTTTGCAAGTGAGTACTGCATTTCCATGTGTTAAAATATTTTTAATTAAACTCTTTATTTCTTTTTTCAGTTTCTGTAGATGTCCCAACTGCTGAACAAGTATCTGAGTAAGTTCTGTTTTACTGCTCAATGTTTGTTTGTTAATTTAGTGACAGACGGCCAAAATTTGCGCTTCAGACTTGGGTTTCTTTTGAAATCCATAGAATTTGAAATGCCTGGAGGAACATAGACCCTCTACTTCATTGATGCTTTTTTCTCTTACCCTGTCCTCAAGTACAAGAATGGGGAGATAAAATGATTACCTACTGCAGCCAAAATCAAAACCGTATTTATGCTTGGTTTGGCCAGAGATATTAATAATTCTTGTTATATTAGAACTTCTCGGTCATGACTTCAACTCACTTTTTAAATTAATTTTTAAAATTAATTTTTAAAATTGACCTTTATTGAAATAAGACAAATTCCATCTTAATATTTTATAAATATTTACAAATTCTTTTCAAAATTATGTGTATGTAGTTAGATATACTGTTTTGTATTAAGTCTTTAATTTTGCTTTGAAAGTCAGATTTAATGTGAGGTTTTGACTTACACGTTTTTCATGGATTTGAAAAAGAACCTGCAGTATTGTGAAAGCTGTGTTGCAGAGTTTTCTTGGTTTTTTTAACCATGGAAGAATCAGATGTGCCAAGCCATCCCCAATTATCCTGGTACAGTGCCTGAGGCTTTACAAGGTAGCTTGTAAGCTTATGCCGTAATTGAAGGTTTGGAGTCAGTTGAAGCAAATATTTAAGTTCTTTCTTAACCATTTCAGAACACGGGAAAAAAATGTCAGTGTAAACAAAGATATAAAAGACAGAAGAAAATAGTTTAACCCTAATTCAACAATGTCCATCTAGCCTATAGCAGGATTCTAAAAGGGATTACGTATTCTCATGCATGATGAGAACTCTTCCAGCAGAAGCATGTCAGCCTTCACTCAGTGTTGAAAATATCCCCAATAGGTTATTTCATAACTATGAAATATTTTCTTTCTCAGTTTACATTAAGTGGCCAGTAAGAGGGAATACAGAAATCATCTGACATATGACCCAAACATGGAAATATTTGTCTTTTGGCTATGAATAATAGTAGAGCAAAATATATGCTATGAACTGAAGACCTCTAGTACTAACTGTTTAGCATGTGATGCAGTTGAATAAAACTGTTGGTCTGATGGGAAGACTGATAGACATTATGAAAAAGAATTGAAGATATTCTGACAAGAATGAACAGATGAAGGAAGTTAATTTTTGAAATCATTCCAAAAAAAGCCATTTGAAAAATGATTTTTCTGAGTTTGGAGCACAGAATATTGAAATCAGACAAAACGCTGGAAAGAGTCATCGAGGAGGATGGGCTATATTCTGTTCATTAATCCAGGGTGGCTTGTGTCCTTGTTTAAATTTCAGTGGTATTCAAACAATGGAAAAATAAAATATTGAGCTGTGGTACAACCTTAGCTTTTCTACTTGGAGCTGGCTTTGGAGGTTGGGAATTGATCTTTGCAGAACTGTCCTTTAGGGAAAGGTTACAGATATATTGAACGATGGAGAAAGAGGTGCATTTTTGGCAGGCTGTTGTCAATAGTGCACAAGGATCTTGCTATCCTGAATATATTACAGAGATATCACATTGTAAATATTTAAGTATGTTGTATATACAAAGTATCTATAACTCAGAAACGGATGTGTTAGCATTGGAAAGATTTTAAGTAGTTTTAAAGAAATGTGCATGTTCGTTTCTATAAGTTAGGTTAGGACAGCTGCAGGATGCTGTTATTTTTATGAGGTCTAATATTGGCATAAGGTTAGTTACTGGTACTACATGAGTTGATGGAATCTGTGATGGTGCTTTTTGAAACTGTCATGCTCACAGATTTCATTAATTTCAGTAAATCTTGTCCTGCTCCACAAACTAAATCTCTTATCGTTTGGACAAGAATATATCATTGCTGAACCTAAGAGCATGAGTATATGTATGTAGCAAATTTTTTAATTCATTGTTTGCAGTACAGAGTATAAACAAATATGTTCGTCATTTTGCGGGATGATTCCTCCTGGTGCTCAGTGATTTGCTTTGGAAGAGGAGGAAATTGTAGGCAATATTCATAACTTTTGCTGTGTAGTTTCTCAATGATCTATGAATGATCTTCCCATTCTTTGACCTGTAATTCAATGAGGTGTGTCTTGTTTATGGGACTCTTCAGAATCACTTCATCGTCGGAAACAATGACTCACAGTTACAATCTTGACTGCTTTTGGATCTTCTCTTGCATCTCTCAGATGGTATCTTTTGGTATCTTTTATTATACATCAGACTGTCTGTATGTGTTGTAAAACTCATCTTTATTGCTAATGACCAGGCACGTTCTACTAGCTCTGTGTAGCATTGTTGAGATTGTCTTTGGACTAGAATCCTGCCATTAGTAATACAGATAACCTAGCTGGAGATGTTCCAGCAGGAATTGCTTTTTATATTGTTACTCCAAATAAAATTGCTTTGTTAGTTTACTGATCCACATTTTGCTGAGGGAATAAGACTTGTTAACAATGCCAGTGCTCTTCTAATGCTCAACACACTGCTTTGCGCAACAATTAACATATTTTAAAATGAACTGACAGCAGACATTTTTATTGCAGGGGAGTTGAAAGTGAGCAGGTAACCTATACTGCCTTGGCTCACTGATACATCATTGTGGACCAGAAAATTGAACCCAGTCCAGCTTGGGATTATTTTGGTATGTAAGTGAACAAGGATCTGACCAGACCTTTTCATTTTCCTTCGTACATTGAAGCTGTGGTATTCCCTTCTTGCATCTTTTAGGCAGCAGGTCTGGTCTTTTCTCCCAATATTGTAGTCTGGCAAAGGCCATTCTGTGATAATATTCTCTGCTTTGCAGCATTGACTTGGAGCTTTTTGGGGGCTATATTTCTTTGAAGAGAGGCTTGCCTGGATTTTCACTTACATGATGCAGTGTTTCTTTGCTGCTCATTTGCAGTGTTTCTTTGCTGCTCAAGTCTATCGATACCATCTCAAGCTAGAGTAGTGTATAAATGATGACATATACGTGTTGACATCAAAGCCTATTTTGTTCTGAACTTGATCCTAACTTCTGAAACTAGAGGGCTTTGTCATTCCCTTGGAGTGTTCCTTAAGACGTACAAGTCCTTATCTATTTAATAATCAAGTAAGTTGCATTTTTGTCTGCCAATGACTTTATAGTTTATACTGGAAAAATATACTTTGAATGACTTCTGTCACATGTAATTGCATAAACTGACTCTTGGCCAAAGGAGTTTATTAGCTGCGTTGCTCTGGTAGCTAAGCTTCTTTTGGCTCCTAAATACTGTGGGAAGAAAGCATGTAATGGAAGCAGATGAATTTATTGAGCCTTGATTCTGAGCCACCAGTTCATTCACAGCTTGTTCTTTTGGTATCATCTCTCATCTTCAAGAATGCTCTACTCCAGCTGCTGAGACATCTGCTGCTTTTGATTTTACTGCTTCTGACTTCATCTTTAGTTCTAGATTATCTATACCAAGTTTATCCATCAACAGGTTGTCTGGATATGTGATGAGCTTTCCTTTTGTTGTGATGAACATATAGAGTTCCTCCAAACTTGACCTTCTGCTTACAGTGGGTATGTGTCTTGGTTGAATCCGTAGTTTACCAACTTCCAAGCTAATCTTACTCTGAGATCAGTCTCTGTAATAACCTCCTAGTTATGAGAGATTATTTCTGATGAATGCAAGCTGTTCTTGATTTGCAGTGCTTTCTTTTTCTGCATAATCAAATTCTGAGATTAATCAATTTTTACCAGTATTTTTGTCCTCTTCACTTTTAGTGTTTGAGCAGTAACAGTTTTGGTGATAGTGAGCTTCTGCAACCACTGCGGTAATTGCCAATGATAGCAAGGATCCTGTCATCCATTGTCTCTTTTGTGTATTTTGTGATTGAGCATCTGCACGCTTACTCAGTATTCTAAAGTCTTGTTCTTTTTGCTACTTTTTTTCTTCTGACAGAAGCTATGTTCCATCTTGAATGCAGCTGTTCACCTTCCACCATCAGTTACTACTACAGGTTTTTTCTTGCAGGACTTACTTCTGTTTTATCACAGCAGCATTCAGAAAAGCATAGTGGCTTTGTGTTTCATTGTGAACATGCTGTTGCATTTCAGAGGAATTTGAATCTGTGATATTTCGCTTTCATTCAGGTTTCGGCAGCAACAAAACTGGAATGTGATTGCAGATTTTTGTGACTTTCAATAATGTTCTCTAAGAATTTACTATAAATTACACTGGATTGACATTCAATTTGAAATTATGTGAATTATACCTTTTTTGAATGCTCACTTGGAATATTATATAATTTGGTTCTTTTACAGCTTTGCTAGAGAAGTTTTTTAAGTTTCAGACGCAGTTGAAACAATTGTTAACTACATTCAGATTTGCCAGCTTTTTCTGTAAATAACTCATAGAGAAATAATTGGCATTGTGGCATCCTGTTTCCATTTATGTGAGGATCTTGGAGAAGTTAATCATGTGGAAAACTCATAACTTGAAAACAATACTAAACCATGCAAGTAAACCTGCCTGACTTGATATTTAATATCGCTGATGGTCTCAACAACTACCAAGTTACGTGAATAATGCAACGTGTTGGGCCATATCTGCCAGAATGGAGCATGAATATGCATAATGTAACTAGTTTAGCTTATGTTCAAAGAATTAAGATTTCATTTGTATTTACCTAATCTGTCTCTTACTACTTTTAGGATGTTAAGTGTCACTGCACTACAGGTTCTTAAAAGATATGTAGTTGCAGGTCCACCTTGCTTGATTAGCAAATTCTGTATTACCTTTGTTTTGAAAGTTTCTGACAAGGAAGTTAAAAGTTTGTTTCTGTTATTCTGTTAAATGTAACTGTGTAGCTTAATAACACTTCACTACTTATGATAATGATAGTTATTGTGTAGCTGTCTTGATTGCTAACCCCATTTTACAGGTGAGAAACTGGAGACAGTGTCCATTAACTTGAATGTCACCATCTTTTCTTTCCATTCAGTCATTAACAGTGTAAAATGCTGTAGTGTAGAAGCAGCTTTTTCTTCTCTTTAACTCTGCATTCACGTATACCTTCCTAGTAAATGCTCATACAGACAGGTGTTTGGGGGAGAATTATTCTTTATAAACTATCAGCTCTACTTAGAGTTTTATTTTTCAAGGTGGAGTATTTCTGCAAAAAAAAACCCAAAGCAAACCCAAAGACATTTCCATTCTTTTGGCTGTAAAATAGATATATATTTATAATGCTGGACATGGTTCATTTGAGTGGCTAGAAGGTACCGTGAGCCACTTAACATGAAGCTGTTTTTTGGAAATCCTTGAAGCTACAGTTGTCCTGGAAAAGTTTACTTTTGGTTAGAGGTGGACAAAAACCGAATGTTTATCAAAAAATTCTAGCTGAGTTTTAGTATTGCTTACCTAAAGAAGCCATGGGAGTAACTTGGGTTGTAAGAAAACGTGACAGATCACTGAGAAGACAGTTACTTATGTTTTGAGCTCTGTGTGTTTTTGCAAATATATATAATTTAATTTATATGAGAGCAGTTGAAGCAATGAGTGTATGAATTTCACAAATGAGAATACTTATATCTGTGCTTTGACTGTGCATTTTAGAGTCTGTTTCACTGATTCCATATCTCTTCCATTAGTCCTAGGTGACTCCTCATTTATCAAACTTTCAGATCAACCTGAATTTAGACTTCAAGGTGTCTTACATGATGTTCTTTCTTACCTGGATGTAATTCTGAGTCTCTTTGGTTTTATGGCAAATCTTTACTATTGAGTATCTTGATCAAGCTGAAATCTTGTGCTTTGCTGCTAAATTTTAGGGGCATTTTTTTAAGGGATTGAAAATTAAGGGACATTTTTTCATTGTTCTTAATAAGAAATTATTTTTTATGTAGAATAAAGAATCTTTGGAGAGTTCTAGAGGAGTTTCAAAGTCTCTCAAAAATGTGGACCAGCAGGCTGTACTTACTTGGAGATGGTCACTGTCTTTGTTTTATTTTCATAACATTCTTTCCAGAGTACTGTAGCTCCACACATGTAAGAAAGGACATTACCTCTGTTGCTGTCTGAGAACTGTGGGATTTAAGATTTCTTTTATAAGTAGTGTTGGAAAATCCCATGGTGATAGTCGTCTTCTATGGTTTAGTATCCATTTATGAAACTTCGGCTTATTACAAATTAGAAGGAACCATTTTCTAAAACCTATGCCTAAACAGAATTAAGGTTGAGTATATGTATTAGGAATCCAAGGTAAGCCATATTAACAAAGATGTGGTTATCACAAAATGTTACAAATCCTGTTGACTTCCAAAACATGTTAAATGAGCCACTGTTTTATAAGCTATAAAACATGACCACAGCAATGTATCAGAATTTGATGTAAAATGAAGTTTGTGTCTTATTTAAAACAATTTACAGATATTGGATCCATTTCATACCCATTTATTTTGGTGGCAAAACTTACATTTATTCAGACAAGGACAACAGTATGTTTTGTCCTTGGATATAAAATATCTGATCTATTGGTGTATAGATTGTTCTGCTCTTTCAAGAGTGACTATTTTAAGGAAATTGCTATTTCCAACATAGTTATTTAAACTCTTGCAAAGAAATCATTAAAGCAGTGAAGCTAAGCTAGATATTTGGTGTCGTATCATCTTTTACTTGTGTTGCTACTCATGACTAAATACTTCAGAGTATTTCAAGTCCCTGACCCAAAACATGTGTTGTCGTTTGATTTACGCTGATCATTTTTCTTACTGTTAATTAGATGAGTATTGTTAAAGTACTGTTCGTAGCAATGTTATTTTAAAACAATCCTTTTCTTGTAGTTACTTTTGTCGTATTTTATTGAAAATTAAGATGTAATAATTAAAATAGTTATAGTTGTTTGTAGTACAGTTCAAATTGTTGGTTACCTGCTAGAATATTAGCATTAGAAGGTGTTTATGGTGCAGACAGTATGTGTTAAAATTCTTTTAAAAGTCTGGGTTTAGCACTGCTATATTTGATTAAATTAGGCAAATAAATGTAGTGGATATCAAAGTAATATTAGTATACATTTTTCATAAAATTTAGGTTGATAAAGCTGTTCCTTTTGTCAAGTATTTTGTACCTTGTAAAGAGCCATTAAGACTTGCTGAGGTCGTGATTCATTTAATTTATGATTAATAACATTATTTAAATATAACAGAGGCAGCACCATACTTCAGCAGATTAAATTTGCCTTTAATGCAGCATCAACAAAGAAGATACAGGCATAAGCAATTTTGAGGGTTTTTTCAGGGTTTTTTTTTGTAGGGAACCTTCAAAAGGTTAGATTTTATATTAAAACTGATGACTTAACAAGGTTTCTTAGGAGACAAATGCTATCTCTGCGATAGCATTTTCTTATATAAACACGGAAGATCAATTTTAGTGATGTTGTGATAAGCCATTTAATTAATGTTGTTTTAAGTCAATAAACTTAAATAATTTATAGCACATCTAACGTATGGACTGTGCCTGTGAAGGTATTTTGAGGGAAGCATTGCCTCCAAATAGTAGTTGGATGTCAGCTGCAATGTTTTACAGTTGCCCTAAAGTAAACTACAGCTGTGTATTCTGGGTATTTGGGTTGTGTTAGACAATTGGAAGAAAACTGAGCTTGTTTTGCCAAATGTTTTTGTTGTGTCATAATGTAGCTTTATGCACTTTTAAGTGTATTTCAGCAACTGTATCGTTTCAGATCTTATATATTTCAGTCATCATTTATAAGGCCTTTATGATGAGGAGATAATTGCTCATGTAGAATTGCAGGAAGTGCTAGAACGAAAGTATCTCTAACCAGCTTATGACTATTGCTTCATGGTTTTCATGAGTTAAGATAACTGGACCAGGTTACATGAAACAAGTTTATATTAACATTTCTGTATATCCAATAAAACATTTTAAAATTATGAAATGCTCTTCTGGAACACTGAAGTACAGTTAAATTTGGAATAAGTATCGACTAGAAAAATTGATTTCAGGCTACCAAGTTGCTTTCTTGCTATAAGTATCTTCATCCTTATATCTATTTTAACCATACAGTATTTGAAACATTGAATCTTAATTCATTATCCACTAGGTTAAAGACCAAAATCTCTATTAGAGAGAGAAGCTAACTTGGAGGTAATGTCTTTTCTTTTCTCCACATAGTCTAACAGTATCTCTGAACTTCATAACTAGTTTGAAGATCCAAGACACATGTACTACTGGATCATGGTGTTCAGAAGATATGTATAGTATAAAAATCTAGCTTTCTCTGTTTTTACTCCCAAAAGATGCAGCACCTAAAGATGCCTGGTTTGCAGTCATTCCACTTTGGAAATGTCTCTTCAGGCCTGAATTACTTTTTTTAGGCCTGTGTACAAATTTTCCTCTGCTTTCTGCCTATCAGGAAGCTAATTGATTTCACGGTATATCGTCTTTTTTTCAAAAATCTCATCTTTGGATTCTGATTTTACAAAATTTTCTTCTGTAAGAAATTGTCTTTCTGCTGACCTTCAAAAAGGGCAATCTGTTACAGAAATCCCAGACAGTAAGAGTAGAAAAAGGACGTGGGAGGGGTACTAAGACCTAGTAAAGATTTGCCTTGTAACACTGCATGCCTGCTTTCCAAAATGCAAATGGCTTGGTGAGGAATTTTTAGCAGCAACCATTTTGTAGAAGTGTGAGAAGACTTCATCTTCATTCAGCAGCGTTAAGCAAGATTCTCAAACATGCACAATAACATTTCTTCCTGTACACTCCATGGCACTTCAGGTGTGTTTTCTCTTTAGCTTTTCTTTTTTTTCATCCTGTATTGTGTTTCAGCATTATAGAAGATGTGAAACTTGTACTTTTTGCTACGCAAAATTGTGTTCCGTAATATTTGCTTTAATTTAAAAATAAAACAAAAAATGCAGCCTACACTCTATCAAAAAAAAAAAACAACAAAACCAAACAAACCAACCCACACACTCTAGCCCTTAGAGTTGGAGAATATGGAGAATATAGACAGAATAGGGCTACTTCAGTGTTAGCTGTCTGAGCTTGCAAGATATCTGAACCAAGACCTTTCAGAACAGTGAGCTGCTGTGTTCAGTGTGCTCTGGGCCACAGTGGAATCCCTAGTTAGTTTTTCCAAGGTGCCATGGAATGCCTGTTGTTTCGCTGCAGCCAGATGCTTGACATTTTGTTTCTTCATTGAAATATACAGCAGGGAGGACAAAGGACAGACCAGGTGCTGAAGAAGCAAAACCATAAGTTGATAAATTAGGATGTATAAAAACATAGCATTTAAAATTCAGAGTGGTAAGTTTAAGAAGTCTTCCTTTCCTTGTAGTTCCCAGGGGGGAATATCATTAGTGAGGGCAGAGGGAGGATGGTGAATAGGGAAGAAGGAGGTTCTATAGTAGGAAGTAAAGTGCAGTAATTTTAAGTCAGACAGTGTTTTTCACCCTGGGTCTTATGTGTATAGGATTTGTATGACAAATACAACCACGTATGATGGCAGTAAAGCAAGAGGTATTGTAGAAGATAGAGGAAGCTTAACTTTGCCATAAAACTTTAAAATATTTGCTGAATAATTTGGTCTCATTGAAACAAAATGCATCACCTGTAAGGGGAAAAAACACTATGCTAAAAGAATATAACATCATTTACATAGTTTCAAATATTTCAGCGGTTGTGATACAGATAATTAAAATGTTTGCCTTTATGTGTGGTGACCTTTTCTATTTTGAAACCCAAATTAACTTACAGTAGTATTCAGAAAGAAAGAAAGAAAATTTAAATTTCTTGGTTTTGTCACTTGGGTACTTACAGTTTCTTAAATGAGAGTAACATTATATGAGTAAGATGCCCTGTTGCATAGGAGATGCTTTTAGAAGACTGGTGAGGCTGTTCTCAAATAGCAGTTTTCAGTCACTTGCTTTTTATTGTTCTAAAAGTGAGGAAGGAATTGCCTTTGTTCATGTTGCTTAGAGTTAAAAAGTTATTTAATCAAGTAGGTTTTAATAGACATTTAAGTTTCTCCTGTGACAAGCATTTTGTTAAGAATCTTCTTTATATTTAGCTAATACAATACCATCGTAGCATCTGTAGGGTAATGCTTAAATATACTAACTTCAATCAGCTTTGGTTTTCGTGCTTTTCCTTTGGTTTTTGTGGGGGTTGTTCTTTGTTAGCTGTGGTTTTTTCAACGGAAGTTGAGTTCAGATTTTTTTTTTTCTCCCTCCAAATAAAAAGCTGTCCAGACTTAGTTTGCATCCTACTCAATAAGACATAATTGAAATTATATATCTGAAAAACGCTGTGGGAGTGGCTTAAAATTTTGCTTTGTGTTTTGGTTTTGTTGTTTTTTTTTTTTTAACTTGGAAGAATATTTGCAAACATCTGTACTAAGATCCATGTTCAGTCTCTGCTACTTAGTAGACTTATGGGAATGTCAGTGTGAAATTATTTCTACAACTTTATATTGTAATCAGTTGCTCATGAATGTAAAATAAGAAATATCATTAATTATTACAGAAAATTTCAAGACCTAGTTTATCTGAAGGAAAAACAGAAACATCAGCTTTTGAAAGGTAAATACAATCATCAGCTGCATCTTGAATTCAGGTACATAAAATAACACATGCTGTGTTATTTCTCAGGTAATTGGGCAAAAGTATTTAATTAGTATTTCCATAATGTATTTTCTTTGATAAAAATTTTTGAATGGCAGTCATGAGGTACTCAACAAGACATGCAGAGTTTAGGTTCCAAGTGTCATTCTTAGTAATGCTTAAAGTGCAAATTAGTCAAGATTCAAAAGACATGAAATAAATTGTACAGATAGCTAAAAGAAGCATTTTTTAGTAATATTGCATATGAGTTGACTGTATTACTGAGTCAACTGGGAAACAGTTTTAAAATACATTATAAAACATTAATTCTTGGAAATTCATCTAGGTTTTTAAGAACCTGTCATTTGTGGATAGCATACTGAACCAAATCCTTAGCAGAACAAGTATGTGAAATTGTTGGGTAACTGACAATTACAGCCCTACACACATTAAGAAAGGCAAAATTTCAGAGTTTTTGTCAGCCTACACATTGGTTTTGGTGCATGTTGTGGACAGACTCATACTTCATACAGTTCATCTAAATTAGTACTCCAGATCCCACAGTCTGAAACATGTTATTCCAGTTAGTGATCTTTCACCGTTGTTGGTGCAAATTTAACTGTTAAATGTTCAGTCAAAACATAATTGTAATTATTTCTTACCTATGCATTTATAGAGCCTTTAAAAAAGGCAGACTGCTTTCAGAGTTTCTCTGTAGGTTACTTTTCTTCTTAGTAAGGGTTCTGCTTTATCTCTGTTTATTCTAGTCATATGCGGTGTGGGACAAATAACCCACTCATAACAGATTTTTCTTCCATTTAAAATACATGCTTAAGAATTGAGACTAAATGGTTCAGGTGTTAGAAGCTAACTGTCTTTAAGCTACAGATTATAAGCAGTCACTGTAATTCTAATTGAATGTGATGTTCTATCTTTGTGTTAAAGTAGACAGATTTTTTATTAGTCTGTTTTGTGTTTTCTGTTTAAACTTCATTTGGTACTGCTTCATGGGCTTTAAGACAGACATCTGGAGCATTGTAGCCGTAGTGCCAGAGATTTTCAGTCTTTAAACACTTTTCTCTGTTATTAAGCCAAGATAGTTATGTAGATATTAGCAAGTAATCAGTGCTGCATGAGCAGATCAGTAGATGAAAGCAGTTGATTCTGAGTGTCCTGCATCTTCACTGCAGTTGTTCTAGTTGTTACTTTAGATGAGGCTTGTGTTCCCTGGATAGAATGCCCGTACTGTGCATGCATTCAGAGCTATGTGAAACCGATGATGTTGGTTTGGACTCTTGAGGACCCACTTCTGTTAGGGGTTGGAGCACTTGTGAATCCAGGCTTCCAGTTCATTTTAATGAGAAAGGAATCTAGTTTGCATACCCCCAAACTGCTCTGTAATCCTGACCAATATGTGGGAACAGTCAAGTAATGTGCCTCAAAACCATAGTTGTTTTGGTTTTTAAAAAGTCAAGGTTTACATTCTAACTGTTCACTGAAATCCTTCTTTCTATAATATCTGTATTATCGTTCTTATGTTTTCCAGTGTTTTTCATGTCTGAAGTTTTCAGTTTTTTACACTGTAACCAGTATTGTTTGCACTTAGAGTACTGAGTATGTTTCATTCCTTATATTGGATGGAAGGCTATTCTTTTTCAGCTACTGACTTGCTAACAGAATGATTCCTTGAAATCCTACATGGTTTTTCTTTTTAATGCAGTATTATAGTGCATCACAATGGCTAGATTTTGCTAATTCACCTGTAGTTTTCAGCAGAGGTAAATTATTTCACTGGAGAACTGCTCTATCTAAGTGAACTTACTGTTGTGCTTTGCCGTCTAAAAGATCACTGTTGTTTGGATGATTGCTTTTGGTGATTGTGCACAAACCTGTTCAATGTTTTTTCATTTTGTTGGTAGAAATGACTTGTGGGAAGGTATGCTCATGAGACACAGCTTTTTACTGCATAAGTAATATATATGTATAGATTTTTCTTTTCTTCTCTGCACTTCCTCTCCCTCCCTTCTGTGTTTTTCCAAAAATGAGTGAGAATGAGAGGCTGGGTTTGGATCAAGTTTGGATTTTGATTACTAAATGAGGGTGATTGTATGGTTTCCTTTATATATTAAGGGCAGATTTGTCATTTAAGAGTTCCTCAGTGTAAATCCTCTGTGTGTATATATATATAATCCATCTGGGATTTCCAATGCAGAAATGCCACTGCTCTGTGTGTTCTAATGAGGCATTAGTCATCCTTTTATTGAAAAACTTTTTTTTTTGCATATCTACATTCAAGACTTCCCACATAAAGCATAATACTGTGCTTGTTAACTCTGCAACTACACCTCACCCTCAGGCTGCTTGTGGAAAAGTAGTACGTAAAGGTTATATATATACACTCTTTCATAAAGAGTAGACTGGATTTTCATATGAGAACAATTCTAACTATGTACTAGCATTTACTTGGCTCCTTACAGCTTCAGAGTTTCTCTGGAGTAGATGAGGTAACTAGGAACAGTTATAGCAAGACCAGTTATGCCAGCCACAGCTGATGAGTGCTTCCGAGTGTTGGCTATTGTGCTGGAACTTAGTTTTGAGTTTTTTCTCTAATAGTACCCCTTTCCCCCTTTATCTAGAAGCTGAGAAAGAAGAATTTGAACAGAAAATTAGAAAATGTCACTTACTGGTTCAGATAGTCCAATAAATTACAAAAAAACCCTGTGTTTGATACAAGTGGCAAATATAATCTGTAAGTTGGTAAAGAGGTTGGCTGATCTCTTGAGTTAATTCCTTATTACACTGATGTTTTCATTCATATTAGGATGAAAAGATTCTTATGACTACCTCAGTGACCAGTAAGACTTCACCAGTCAAGGGTATCTCAGCAATCTCTTAATCCTGCTCAAAATATTTCCGAGTTAAATTTCAAGTAGGAAGTGGAGTATTCTTGCGTTAATTTGCTTAAGTGAAAGTAAAACTTGAAAACAAATTTCTGAATATTTGTTTACACCTCTTCCAGACTGACTGCTTTCTGTAGAATTCAGTATCATTTAGCATATAGGCAAATTATATGAGTTGTTTGAAATTCCTGGATGAGTAAAACAACGTTTAGTAGACTTTCAAGCTGAAAGTGTATCATAAAGACATTGTAGCAGGATACTGGTTATTCCTTTTAAGAGTCCTGGAACTCTGTTGCTTAGGTATTGTTAGAAGTGATTTTAGCCAAAAATTATTTCCAAGTATTTTAAAAAATATTTGAAATAAAATACAAATGCATATTGATTAATGAGATATTTGGCAATATTATCTCTCGCATCTTTTGTCTGCATGTCAGTGTTCAGAGACTATATTCCTTTTTTTTTTTTTAGTTAATTTGGGAGACTCATTTACTTGTAATTTCACTTCTTATATAGAATTTATAACCGAAATCAGACCAAGGGTTTTCCATCTTGCCCTCTTGCTTTCTCTTGTCTGTCACCATCATCATTTTAGGTAATTTGAACTATTTATCATTCTGAAAAATGCTGAATGGGTTAGAAATTATATAAACTTTTACCGAATTTAAATCTTTACTGCAAAAATTCAGCTTCCTCATTGAAAAGATGGGAGAAGTTGGTGTTCTTATAACAAATGAAGAGAAATACTAGAAATTAGTATTTAGGATATTAACTATTTGAATATGAACATATGAGTAATTGTATATAGCAATATGACCAGACTATTTTGTAGTTTTATGGGTATAGATGGCATCGGAAATACAGTTCAGTCTGTCTTTGGAGCACTGCACGCATGTGGCTTCAGTGAGTGACTTTATTGAAATAATACAATGTTTAAAGAACCAGTTTGTATACAAAGTTTATACACTGTGTTTTAGGTTTTATTATACAGCAAGATTGTAATTTTACTTACAAAATTATTTATGTTTCCTTTTCGTAAGCATACAGTTTTACTTGAGAAGTGACTGAAAATGCTACTTTAATGGTTTTCTCTTTCAGTTGATCCACATTTCTAGTTGTGCAAGAGAATTTTAGATTTATGTTACTTTAGGTTTCTGTTGACTTTTTCTTTATTTGACTCATTGATATTGCAGAGTCAGTTTGATGGTAGAAGGGTACAAACTGGCTTTTTTTTTTTTTTTTGCATATCAACAAGGGTTTTCAAGTAGTTACATCTGCATCTGTGTCAAAGAGGCTGTGCAGATAGAGGAACTTAGCACTGTGTTTTGGAAAATTCCCTGTGTCCCACAAAGGGGAAAACTTAACCTACCTTTCTGGAGATGAAATGCAAGAAATGAAGAGTACTAATTGACTGCTAAATGCAAAGCTGAGTCTGTAAATAGGTAACAAAAATGCAGATGTTAATTAAATTTGGCCCATTTTGCTATGAAAACTTGTGAACAATACCAAATAGGAAATCTACAATACCGCTTTCTGAATGTCAATTTGCAGAGTACAGCCATGTATTGCTTTATTTCATTTGTTACAAAAATAACTTGTTTTGGTTTTTTTCAGCAAACAAGGGCATGTCTCTTCAGACGAAACAAAAGAATGCATTAGAAATCAAACTAAAAAAGTTACGTCACTTGAAAGGAACGAAGAAAACTCATCATTGTCAAATACAGAAAATGTTCCTAGTTTGGAACTCCCTGACAACAGTTCAAAGAATTCTTTGCAGGAGAAAGGAGAATGTTGTGATTCAGATAATAACAAACAATTAGTAGATGAGAAACAAAAATGTATTCATGATGAAAGTGAGTTGAAAACTTGCCAAAGTTCAGATAATATTATCTTGAATGAACAGACTAAAGTACATAGCTTGGATGAAACTACACTTTCAGCAATGGATGCACGGGACTTAAAACTAACATTGGGTGAAGATGTGAGTTTTGAGCAGTTCTTGAGAAGAAGAGATGAACCTGAGTCCGTTAGCTCCGACATTAGTGAGCAAGGCAGTATTCATTTGGAGCCTTTGACTCCATCAGAGGTACTAGAGCATGAAGCTACTGAAATTCTTCAAAAAGGTAATGTTGCACCTTCATCAAAGAAGGCTGGACGACTCTCCGAACAAACAGATGAGACTTCCAAAGAAAGCAGTCCCAACAGAACGGAAACGGCTCTAAACAAGACAGATGAAAATGAAGCAAGCTGAAATTGTTAATTTAATTGTTTTTTATAAACAATGGTAAGAACACCATGGACCATTTTGGATGAGTGTGCTCATTGATGCTGATTATTAAAAATTAAAATGACAAATGGGAGAGGAAGGAGAGAAGGACACACTAAAGGAAGGTTTGCATATGAAGATAGCATGTATGTGTATGTATAACAACTAAATTTACAGAAGGCAGCATGTTCAAATATTATCTTCCTGTCTCTTGGATATCTTATTAGATTGATATTTGAAAGGAGGAATAAATTCTAATTTTTATAGTTAACTAGCCTGAGATAAGGTGATTTGTTTGCCAAGAAAATATTTTCTTAAATCCTTCATTGTGAATATCATTACAGAGTGGAATTTAGTATGAATTCACTTACGATACTGAAATGGAGCACACTTGTAATGATGGTTATTGGTCTGTTGATAATTTGGGTAAACATAAACCTTTGAACTTGCTGTCACATTCCTGTCTGTAAAAGCATGTAAACAGAATTAAGTGAAGTTATGCACCTCTGTACAGGTGCAGTCTTGCCAGGCTGTAAGCTTATCTTAATAAACTTTCAGTGAAAGTGGAATTATTACGATAAAAATATTTGTGGGGTTTTCAGTGTCCAGGCTGTGCAGAAATAGCAAACATAACTGTATAAAGTAGAGCATACTGCTGAAAATACTGTAGCTTTAAGGCTTTTACTGTTGTTCTAACTATTTTTAGCTGTAGACCCATAGCACTGGTCTGTAAGTTTCACCAGAATATGGTTTAATGTAAAAACTTTAGAAGCAAAAAGAAGGAAAACCCCAAACTGGAAGCACCAACTGGCACGCGTTCTGCCATTTTGTAGCTGCTACTGGCTGTTACTGTAGATTTGTACAGTTCTATTTCAGGACTTTTTTGTAGTCAAAATTGTGTACAGAAAGGTGGCTGCTGCTTTTCCTTTTTTTGTTTGTTTTTTTTTTCCTATCTCCTAGTTAGCAGCTAGATGTAGGAATGCATATGATTAACAGTAGCTTGCTCTAATGACTTCATTGCTCCATTTGAAACACTCAGAATGTGCTTTTGGCTTTCAGTTTTGTATCTAATGAATGTTAAATGTTTTGAACAGCTGTTAAAGCACTGCTGTAAATTATTACTTTTTGAGTAAATATTTGCAACAAAATTCTGTCTTTTGTGCATAATTTTATGCTCAGTTTGCAACTTTGGGCATAGTCTTCCCACACTTTTTTAAAGATCTAGTGACAGATCCCCAAAACTATTTAATTCAAATTGTTAATTTGAGACTTAAATAGGGGGGTTTATTTAGTTTGGGTTGGTTTTTTTAGAATTAAATAAACAAGTGCCTTTGCATAAACATATTTTTGTATGTGTGCATTATGGTAAGATGTGCAAACTTTTCCAGGTTATATAGAGATACTTTTCTGGGCCATCAGCATACAGCTGAAGTCTATTCTGTTCTCCTAGGTTAACTGGGCTCAGATGCTAAGTGAGTATACTTAGCACCAGTATTAAAATTCAGAGGCCATCCAGATTATTGTTGGAGCATCTAGATAAAGCACATCAGTCTCAACAGCTCAAAAATTGCTTTAAACTCTAAGGATTTATATGACTTAAATTTTGAATTGCTTCTTAATTTTCACCCATGCAGGTTTAGAAGACTTTTAAAAAGGAAATGGAACAGTTTACATAGTCACAGCTCTTCAAGATCCACCACTTTAAGAACTTAAAATAACAAGACACACGCAAAAGCAGACAGCAATAAATTGCGGTATTCTATTGTTTTTTAAAGATTTTAGTGAAATCTTTAACGAGGTATGATAAACTGGTCTGATTTCATGCTTGTATATGTGGAAGATGATTGTAAAACACAGCAGCACTATGAGAACCGTTTCAAGGACTTAAGCAGCTACGGCACTTGATGTGTGTGTTACTGAAGGAGTTCCTGAATGCATCTGCATTTAAACTCGGAGAAATCTACAGTATTCTCAGTCTAACTTATGATCTTCCTTGCAAATGATGTATTTTGAATAACAGTCTGATATGTGGTGTTGGAAAAGATTATGGTCAAGTGGAACCAGTTGCATAATACTTGCTTGTAAATTCCTCACATTTGTCTTTTATTATGCAATTAAATTTTTAAAAACTTTATTTTAATAATTTGGCCACTTACTGTTGAGAAAAGCTGGAAAGTAAGGCTCAAATTGATAAACATGTGTATCTGACAGCAGCATGCAGATATTCTCAGATACTTTCCGTATTAACCATTGTTAGTTTCAAACCAATATAGAATGCTTATACAAAAGGTCCTGTTATGTATAAAACACCCAGATATTTAATAGTCTTTCCAAAGGAAGGGGTGAGCAAGAACTAGGTTGTTCTTAAAAGACGGTCAGATCCTTTTAAAGAGGTAAGGCATATCATGAAAACAGTAGCAAGGTATTTTTGAGAGGGAGAAAAACTAAAATTCATTACAATTTCTCCTATATGAGTTAATTCATTTGCTGACTGAATACTGTAGGAGACTGCATAATTATGAAATTAATCTCTATCATGTTTTTGGGAGGTTTCCTAGAGATCAGCCAAAAGTACCAATTTAACTTAAATCACTCCAGAGGATCAAGTTATATTGAATGCATATTGAGGTATGTGAGTGGCACATAATTCCATTTTTTTGTTTCTGAGTAATTAAATTTTGTTGGTTTGAGGGTTTTTTTGCATCTAGCTGTCAACAATTCTTATTCTGTGCCACTTCTCTTTTTTTACTTAGGAAGACTTTTTACCTCAAGTTTGCATTGCCTTACCAAAAAATGGTAACTTAATTCTTGGTGTCCATACTGAAATCACCATTTCCCCTGATCTCAAATGAGTTACTGTATTTGCTTGAATAATAATTTCAGATTGTTTATATAATGTTCATTTTTAAGGAGTTCACATATCAGTACCTTCATTAGTTGCATTTAATGGAAAACTGTTGTCATTCTCAGCTTATGGTCAGTGCAGTCAGTTGGAGCTTCCTCAAGCGCAGCCACTGTCTCACTTTACCTTGTGCAGTTTTGGAAAGAAACTTCAGCTTACCTGTGGTTCAGTGTTTCTTTAACAGAATGGATGAGTAAACCTAGGAAAAAAAATCATAGAATCATTGCACATACTGAGTTGTAAGTATTGGGTCCAGAACTCTCATCAGTTTTAGTTGAGTGAAAGGTAAAGCTTCCTTCCATTTGTAGTTGTTTTCTTTAGCATATTTAAAATACTAACAAGGATGTGGTGCCAATATCAAACCTGATGTTATGTTTCTATGATCTTTAAATGTCAGAAGTGATGTTATTGTGAAAGATACTTGAAAGATTAGCCTGGGAGCTGAAATGCAAACCTTTAATGGATATTAAAAATAATGAACTGAGTCCAGGCTAAAACTAATCCTTACTGCAGTTGTAATTTTTGCATCATTCTTACAGTTGATCCATCACCGTTTCATAGTGGTTTCTTTGTCCATCCTGCAGGATTTTAAAACCCTCCTAGTTTCTCCGATAGACAGTATCTTGTGCTCTTCACTTGTTTAATCTACCTTTTCTCTCAAATTGGCAAATTAATGACCGTAACAGAATTCAAAATAATTATTCCCAGCTTGTAATTTGCTTCCATTTGTTGCTTCAGTTTCACAACCCCTAGAAGGGATGTGTACCTGAAAGTTTATCTTTTTATTATAGCCAAAAATAATAGTTGAGGGGGGAAAAAAGACATTCCTCTTCCCTTGTAAACCTGCATCAACAATACCCTTTGGATTACCATGCTGTGCCACCACAGTTAAGTGTATTTTGCTTTATAAATTGTTTATTTTACTTAGCCATTAAAATTTTTAGATTAAGATAGCTGAGTTCAATCCCATAAATTTGGTGAACTGAGACTTGTAAAGCTCTGATTCTCTAAGAACATTTTCAGTGACAGAAGCAGCCCTTTTCCCTTGTAGCTGCTAAGTCTCAAGTTAACCAATTTTGCAGATAAACAGTGAGCTAAACCTTGGAGCTGATCAGGCTGAAAAAATACCACTGGCAGCAGCAGAGAACAGCATGGCCAGTTTAGGCCATTCAGTTGCTGCTGAGTTGGAAACCACAGCCTGAGAAACACAGCTTTTAGAGTAGTCTGTAGGGAATTGTAGATGAATTCCTACTTTTCTGAGGGGAAAGCATTTCCGTAAGAGGAATAAACACCTTGAGCTTTCAGTATACCAAACAGCTGCAAGTAATGAAGCCATTGGATCAGTTCCTTTGGAAACTGTCTACTTATTATGACTGGATCTCAAGAGATGTCATCAGTTGCGTAATTTCGTTTAACTGCTGCCACTGAAGGTAAAAACATTTTGAGTATGATCTGTACATCCTTCACTGTAAATGCGTAAAGGTTATAATACAACTTCTGTAATTCATATGCTCATGATGTATGTTTTTAGACCTATGCAAATACAACATATTTGATTCATCCCAGCAAGCATGTTGCAATGGGGCCCAGTTAAGAAAAGACTGATTTTCAATGTAAATTCTGAAAATAGAAATATAAATTTTCAATATAAATCCTTATTGTGTAGGAAAGTAGAAAACTATCACATTTTAATTTTAGTTACTTATATATAAAATCTTAGTAATAAGTAAACTTGGGACAGAATTGGAGGGACTAAGAATGAATCACAGTACTGTGATTAATTAGGAGGAATTTAGCCTGAAACGAAACCTTTAGAAAAACTGAATTTCATAGAAGGTAAGTGATGGCAATATAGGAATTCAGGTGAAGTCTTAACTACATTAGACAGTTCCTGCATTCCCATTATTTTTATTTGTGCACACATGTGCAGTGTTGTTTATGCGCACCTATAATGAAAACTTGATTTTATTTTCCCAACATATATGACCACAGTAATAAAGAACAATTTATGTATAGAACATTTTATGTCACATTAAAATGAAGGTTGAGTTCAGCAACAGTCCTTATGTTCTCTTGAGCACAAAGATTGTTGTAAAATTGTCTTTATACTTGAATTAGAGAATCTTGCTAATCCAAGCACGCTCTGACTAGGTGCGTTACTCAATGGAGGAAATGGGATTTCATCTCCCCTCTCCATAAAAGCAGATGAAATGTGCATTCAGTCAGTTTGTGCTAAGGAAGTAGGGCTCCCTGAGGGCTCTGGGAAGCGTTGTTCCCATCCAGGACAGCTGTGCCTCAGACTGTTGCTAAGCTTGTGTGCTTCCACCAGGCTAAAGCTGGCCATTCCAAGTACAGTTAATCCACAGATACTATTATATATGGGAAAGTTTATTCGTGAAATGAAACAAATAAAGGAATTCTGCATGAAAGTGGAGTTCTTGTTCTGACCATGAGCTTTCACAGTGATTTAACTGCACCAGGCAACTGCTGTGTAGCAGTGGTATCTTGGAAGCTTTTAACATGCCGTTATCTCTTACTGCCATTTGTATTTTGGCAGTAATAAAAATGTATCTGTTCCCTTCTCACATCATATGTGGTTTATATTAATGTATTCTTTAGTTGATGTGTTTACACAGTCCTTTACAAATGCGCTAGTCCTTTCCATCAAAATAAAATGTGGTGTTTGAGAGAGCTTACAATCCACTTGCACTTTTATGAGAGTGTCTTGATCATGTGTCTTATATCATTTTGTATGTGACCCTGCATAAAATAAATTGCGGGGAGAGGAGGGAGAGAACTGAAAAAATGTTTTAAAGGTGAATCTCTTCCTTGTCCCTAATTACAGTGGGTAAAATATATCTATCCTGAACTTCTAACTCTCTGTGCTAACAGCCATATTCTCTACCTTATAGGTGATGCTAAAGGTAGTAGGAGTTCAACTGAACAGAATCTCCAGAGAAAATACAAAGCAGCAAACAAAGTGTCATTGGATTGTCAAGATGCCTGATTGCAATAAAAGATCAATAAGGAACAGCAGCAAATGGAGACTTTAGTGTGAGTGGAATATAGAACACTTACAGGCAAAATGCTTCTGCTTTTTAGTCTTAGCTTGTGCAAGTAGGGAGAGGTCTCTATCAAGAAACATGAGATTCTGTGCAGCGTCTGACCAAACTGTCTGTTATCAGTCTCTTCACAGCATAGAGTGTTGACCTGACTGCAAATTGATATTCTTAAGTATTATCTATACCAATTAGGTCAATAATTGACAAAGTTCATGCAGTTGAAACTTCAGTAATAATTCCTGTCAGTCAAGTTAAATATATTTCGCTGCCATTTCTGGTTTGGGGGAAGTGAAAAGCACTTTCTGCACCTCACCTGTGTTATCCACTGGAGACTCATATCTTTTATTTAATCTGCTGAAAAGAACATGCACAGAGTAGGAAACCTGTATGCTTGCTGGAGACTATATAAAGTCAGTACTGTCCTTTATTTGTGCAATACCTTGTATTTTGGGGATGCTGTAAAAACAGTTTCAGTGTAACTGTCCTTGTGTTCTTTATCCTAGCGTAGGAAATGGCCTTACCTGCATTTTTTTACACAAGCATATCTTTACTCCTCTGCTATCAGTTTGACAGTGTATATTGATCTGTGCATAGTAAGGTTAGTAATGCTGAGATATAAAACCAAGTTGTTTCAAAATAATAGTTCTATGTATTTATCGATCCAATATTCACCAATTTTGTGATGCTTCTCTAATAACCTAAACTTTAGAATAGTATTCTGGGTTGGTTCTAAGATCTGGAACATGCTGAACCTAACTGGAGAGAGGATTTTTTTTATGTAGTTATTTTGGTGACAACTGGAAATCCAAAGAAAGAAGCAACAAATATATATATATATATATAAATCATCTTCCTCAATGCAAGAGCAGGGAAAATATTGTGATTGTAGAGGTCACGTCACAGAGCTACTGATCAGACTCTTCCACACAGTGCCCAGTGGAAGCCCTAGAGGAAGCTGCTGAATCTGAGAACAGCTGAAAGAAAAGCAGACTCAACCATTTAGGTTTCACTAAAGTGTCCTTTAAAATTCCAGTGGGTTCTGCGTCAGATGCTTGTATTTTTACCATTCCCATCATCAGCAAGTTTCATATTACAGATTGCGTATGACTACACAAGCTAAAAGAACTTGATCAAAGAAAGTTAACAAAAGAACTATTTTGTTTTGCACAAATAACGTGCAGAAAACTTAACTGGCTAGGAACGGGCACATCTAAGGAAAGCTTCTCGATGCACGTGCTGAGCTTGAACAAAGAAATTAGCAGCCATTCCCCTGACTGCAGAAAGGCTCTGTCTGCACATGCTGTTAAGGCGACTCAGACAAGCCATTACTGTGTTTGTAGATGGATCGCTACGGTAGTTGCCTACGAAACCACAGCTCATTAATCTTTGCGCCCTTTTATGGAGTACGTGGTGGGGTAAATGAATTGCAAGGTTAACCAGCTGCAGTTGTGAAACAGAGACATGCTTAACTAGATGTGATTTGAGATACTCCAACTAGAGTCTCTACAGGCAATCCAGGCAATGATTTCTCCTATTGCTACAGAAGCAAGAGAGTAATTTCTTTTTAACAATACAATATATTTTTCAAAATATGGGTGAAAATCTGGATAAACTCTGAGGTTCAAGTAATTCAGTAATGAACTAAGACAGCTTGGTATGCAGTAGCTGTATTGATGATTGAGTCTGTAACCACTACACAAAAATATTTGGAAAATGGAAAATAGGAGTAATTAGACTACGTTCAAACTTGAAAAAATTCTTTGCAAAAGAGCAGAGACAGCAACTGTAAAATATTCTGGTCTTCCTAAAATTGAATTCAAGAGCCTTCTTGTCAATGAAACATGATAGGTTTATTAAATATGCTAGAGAATACCGTATGAGAAAGATGGTTTTATCTGCTACAGTTTTTCTCCTTAATTTCAGCTGTATGTATGCTACTACAGCTTCAAAACATCTGGGTACAGCAATTTTTTTTCTTTCCTGCACCTGCAAGTGTAAGTACACACATAAACAAAAAAGAAATTAAATCTTTCACAGAGCCAAAGAGAAAGAAAAAAACCAACCAGCCATGAAGCTCAGGGGAGCAGTATGACAAGTGCTGAGCTGTAAACAAGCTTGAGAGGGATTTAATTCTTATGACAAGCGCCAGTGGTAGCATCTCACATGGACTCAGCATATGCACACATTTCAGAGGAGGAATCACAGAGGACTTAATGCAAATATAAAAAAGCTCAGAGCACATCAGCCTATATTATTCTAAAAATAGCCTCACAGATCAGGATGAGCTAGAGTTGTAATTATCTTGATTTTTCAGAATTTTGCCACTTATAAGAGGGTTTCTGGTTTACATTCGCACTGTAATTAGACTTTACAACATAGAAACTACAAGCTCTTTGGGGCAGGGGTTGTGTCATGTATTTGTAGGACAAGTACAAGATGACCTCATTGGATGGTGTTTTCAGGGTGATAACGCAATGTAAAAGCCAAGTAATAGCCGCTGGCTGCTCTCGGTTTGGAAGAAGCGTATTTTAGGTCAGAGGCTTGTTGTTGTTTGTTAAGGAAGGAGAACTGAGATGCAACTTGGTATCCAAATTAAATTTTAAAAGCCTCTAATGCACACTTATTCCCTAATTACAGTCAGGTCCTTTCTCTTTCAAGTATGCTTATAACTGCCTCATTTCTCTAGCAGCATTCTGAGAAGCACATACTGCAAACCATACCCTGCATTCTGTACTTAAGCAGTTTTCACCATGGCAGCTGATGAGTTAGACTGCAAGATGCAGCTAGTTTTCGCGTAACCTTCAGACAGCTTTGAGATGAGTAGTGTGCTCCCTGCACTCCAGCCACTACACAGGTTTGATGCATTTGAGAAACAAGAGCAGAGCTCTATTCACCTCAGATCTTCAATTCAGCTGCTTTTTTTGCTTTCTGCAATAAATGTAAAGGTTAAATTTACTAGCAAAGGGTTAATAATCCCTAGAGGTATGGTTTCGGATTGTCTGCAGGCTGAGCCAGATGCTGTTCTGTTGGGTTGCAGTTAGCTAAAAACTATGGTTTTAACCATAGCTTACGTTTCATTTTTAGATTTTTTTTTTGCCAAAGTTCTATTATATTTTAAATATACTGAATTTTGAACACAATTAAAATACTGATATTTCTGGATTTAACTAGGAGATTTTTGTGTGTGTGCAAATTACTCTTCATTTGTATAATGGAAATACTCTGTTTCTTAACCTATTTCTGCATGTGTATTTTGGCCATCCCATGTGCTGTAAAAGATTGAAAATGGCCTTGCATTTACAGTTGGTATGAATAACTTCCCAAATAATAATTAACAGCTGTCACCCAGTGGGAATTTGAAGAGTAAAGCCTTGAACAAATCTTGCAGGTTACTGATGTTTGGCCTGCGTATCCACAGAAATTAAATGGAGCAAGGTTTAAACTCAGCCAATATGTTTAGGATAATTTTGCGTTCTAGTGAATGCTGTCTTCATCATGCAGAATTAATTTCTATCTCTTACTAAGAGAAATCAAGGAAATGGGGTATTTTTAACATTCTTAATGTTCAGACCAACACATGCAGCCAGATGAGTAGAAGTGTCATCTCACTCTCAAATGTAGCACTAGCAAGGTTTAAATTGTAAGCTGTTTGAAGAAGCTGTATAAAACTTGCAGCTTGCTCTTCACTTTCCTTTAGTTACAACACTAGGAGGTGACCTAAGTTTAATAATAGAGCATAAAAAGTTCAATCAACCTAATTCCTGCTAATTACAAAAACATTTAGACCTTCCTTAAGAAATAATTGTTTGCCTTGTTTGCAGAAATTCTGCCCACTACTACAAAAGCAGCAGTCTCTTTGCTACCATTATTAGAACCAAAACTATGACATCTGTAGTAGGATGTGCTGGAAGCTGCTCCTTCCACAGGCTGCCCAGGCTACTCAAGAGGCGAGAGTGGAGGGGTGCAAGAGGGAGCCTGGCTACGAAGCACTCAAGCACAAGGCAGCCTAGAATAACAGGTAACTATCTCTTACCTCAATAAACCTTCTAAATCCAGTCTTCTATCTCTCAGAGTTATACAACTTGGGTTCAATCAAGTTCTAAAATTAAGCAAAACATTCTGCATAGAAAGCTT
This sequence comes from Tapera naevia, assembly GCA_033556795.1. NCBI lineage: Eukaryota > Metazoa > Chordata > Aves > Cuculiformes > Neomorphidae > Tapera > Tapera naevia. The sequence goes on from JAUMJJ010000353.1 coordinate 2,604,193, forward strand.
AGAAAGCAACAGGCCATACATGTTATCTGTCATAGCCTGTTCTTATGTTATAGGGATGTTCTTAGTACAGTGTAGTCTATAGCTGCCTTTGATTGGCCTAAGAACTCAGTTGTTATATACCTGTGTTCACATAAATAGTACTCACTCAAAGCTTAGGGTGAGCAGGGACTTTCTTGGCCTCCCAAACAAGGAGGGCAAGGTTGACATAAAGAAATATAGTGTATAGCCAGGCATCACTGCCTGTGTAAAGAGATCAAAACTAATAGAAACCCCATAGGCACAGAGCTTACCCCAGCCTTGTATATTGTCTACATTCATTTTTACTTTTCACATCGGCTGAATTTAAATCTTGCTCCATTTAATTTCAACCCTCTGTGGATGCACAGACCAAACATCAGTAACCTGCAAAATTTGTTAAAGGCTTTACCCTTCAAATTCCCACTGGGATATTTTAATGTTGACAGCTGTTAAAATTCTCAAACTGGAGCTTCACATCCATATTCTCTTCCTCACAGACACCTGTAATGGGATTCATCTGTTTTCTTTGTTATTCCCTCTGCTCATTTAAATGTACCGTGCATTTCTCATCACACCACTGGATTAACTTTTACAAAAATTACTAAAATGCACAGATATACGCGCACACATTTTTTCCCAGAAGATCAGAGCATGAGATTTTAGTTTTGAATATAAAGCTGGCTAAATATAAATACCGTACTATAAGCCACATGCCTTTCTTTGAAACAAAAGAAAATTTGTATTGTGTGGCTGGTAAGGAGTGGCCTTTTGAAGCCCCTTGTCTTGTGAGATTTTCATCTTCTCTCTCTGTATCACTGAGCAATGTTCCAGGAGTAGAGGAACTCATTCCATTAATACTTCTGGTCTTTTACTACCAGTTACAGGATCCACTTCCACACTGCTCCCCTGCCCCCCTAGTCCATCTCTACTGATTTATAGCAGCTGGAATCATAGATCCACTATTTTTTTTCCCGGGAGGGTTTAGCTACATATCAGGTAGGTATTGTATTGCTTCAGGGATAATTCATTTTCAGGGCCTTTGTTTTGCAAATGTGTTAATGGCTGTTTTAACCTGATGTCTGAGTGAGATTCTTATTGAAACAGTGTTGTCTGCCCTGGTTCATCTACAGTGCTACAGGATGCCAGGCTTGTATTTACACTCGAATTAACTCTTCGGTACAATGGCTGGTAAAGCTAAGGGGAGGGTGGCTGAACAGCCTGAGAAAGAGCTGTTAAGCCATAGGAAGTTTTCTACTGCTGCAACTATGTTCCTTTCTACACCTCACTCATTTAAAGTCTTGTTGGTCAGTCTCCACTACACTGTAGTCCCAACAGGGATCATCACAGAATAGATCTAGCACACGGATTAAAAGTATGAGAATAGCTGAGATGTGGTCATTAAGAATCTAATCTGCAGAAAATGCATGCTGCAGTGCTGGTCAAATTAAATTCCAGTAGGAAGTCAGGCTTGTATGTATCTTATTTAATTCCCTTCCTCTGTGGGCAGGGAGCAAAAGAATAACTTAATCTAGATGAGTCAGTGTTATCTATCCCTTTGCAAATACTCTTTCCATTGCAGCAGCATTGCCCACTTAGCTGGCTTGGTGACTCTGGCTATCAGATTTACTGTTTCAGCCTGTATATGAGGCTGGCAAGGGTGTTTGCTCATCAGTGAAGAATGGCTTTTCAGTAATACTTAGGCACCTAGATGATGCTGTTGTCCTTAGTCTTGTTGACAAGAATGGGACAAGAGTGAGACTCTGATAACTGGTCCAGCAGTCTTGTGAGGAAAAACAGTTATGCAAAGAGAAGATGTCAAATACTTCATTGGAACAAAATTGGTTCTAGTTTGCCCTGACTTTCGATTTTAGCCACTTAGGGAACTACAGCTACCATGAATACCAGAATGGTTTGGGTTGGAAAGACCTTAAAGCCCATCCAGTTCCAATCCCCTGTCATGGGCATGGACACCTCCCACTGGATCAGGGTGCACAAAGCCCTATCCAGCCTGGCCTTGAACAATTCCAGGGAAGGGGCAGTCAACATTCTCTGGGCAATTTGTGCTAGGGCCTCACCACTCTTGTTGTGAAGAATTTCTTCCTAATGTCTCACCTAAATCTTCCCCCTTCCAATGTAAAGCCATTCCCCCTCATCGTCACTACTTACCCATATAAAAATCCTTCCCTGGCCTTCCTGTAGGCCCCCTTCAGGTACTGGAAGGCTGTTCTATGGTCTCCTCAGAGCCTTCTCTTCTCCAGGCTGAACAAGCCCAACTCTCTGAGCCTGTCCTCGTAGCAGAGGTGTTCCAGCCCTCTGATAATTTTTGCAGCCCTCCCTCTGGACCCACTCCAACAGTTCCATATCCTTCTTATGTTGGGGATTCCAGAAATGGACACAATACTCCAGGTGAGGTCTCACAAGAGTAGAGCAGAGAGGCAGAATCCCCTCCCTTGCCCTGCTGGCAATGTTTCTTTGGATGCAGCCCAGAGCACAGTTGGTCTTCAGGACTGTGAGCAAACATTGCCAGCTCGTGTTGAGCTTCTCATCAATCAGCACCCCCAAGTCCTTCTCCAAAGGGCTGCTCTCAATCACATCATCCCCCAGGCTGTATTGAACAGTCGATTGCTCCAACCCAGGTGTGGGACCTTGCACTTGTCCTTGTTGAACCTCCTGAGGTTCACACAGGCCCAGTTCTCCAGCTTGTCCAGGTCCCACTGGATGACATACCATCCGTCTGTTGTGACAACTGCACCACTAACTTGGTGTTATCTGCAAACTTGCTGAGGGTGCACTCAATCTCGCTGTCTGTATCATCAAAAAAAAATTAAACAGCACTGAAAATATTAAACAGCGCTGACCCTGATGCTAGTTTAACTGTGTGACTGGCTTTTTAACTCCAACCCACTTGTTTTTCAACTCAACTACATCTGCGTGCAGATGCCCAACCCAGATTTATAGTATAGGTATATATGGTATAAACATGTTGTGTGTATACCTAGATAACAGAAAATCCCATTAAAAATTTGCAGTGGGAGGTTGGCAAAAGGAAGGATTTTAATGGATCAAGGTCAGAAATGTAGAGAATAAACAACTTGCTAAAATTAGCACTCACTGAAATCAGATTAAGCAGAGCATATATAGAGCTTTTAGTAGAGCTAGAAAACAAGTATTTCCTTAATTCTGTTCAGGTGTTTTCACATACAGGGCCTTTCTTGCAAATGGCCAAGGGGTAGTACTCAAAGTACCCAGGCAGTATCATCAATCAGACAGAACAGAAGATTTATTTTGGAACAGTACAGATAACTTCAGTGTTAGCAAAAAAAAAAAAAACCCAACAACTCCTACAACATAATTTGTATGAAGACTGAAGGCACAGTTTGAATCTTGTTTTTATTTTATATATATATGCGAAATTCCATCATATTTTTGTATTTGAATAAGGAGATTTTGACATGGCATGTAAAGCCTTTTCCTGTCATACCTTAAAAGCAAGAAGAGTGTACAAATAATAAAAATCCTTACCCTTTTTAACAGACACATACCAGTATAAAGATGTTACCTGTGCATCAAGCATAAAAAATAATGTTGTCTTGTTATAATGTGTCAAAAATATTCTTTAATGAGGAATGGTATATAAAATGTATAAAGCAGGTAAAACACCTACTAATACCTTCATTACTGTCTGTCAAAAAATGACAGTCCTATCAGTAAATGAATGAGCTAGAAGGAATGAATGGACAGCTTATAGAAATTGCTTTCACAGTGATCTCTGAACACAGAGGATGCAGTTTTAAGCTTTCAAATTTCAATACAGTCATTTTGGCAATAGCAACCTATGAATGTGTTAGGTGTCGAAAAACGTTTTTATATTCCATAGGCTTTAAAATACGTTTTTTTTAATTTTAAATATCTTTTGTGAAATGTTGTGAAATATTCTACCCTTGAAAAATTGTTTAGCCACTGTTATTGGACTTTAGTATTCAACCTACTAATTACAGTTCTAACAAGCTGGGGTTTTGGCCTTTTGGAATTAATGGACCTCTTTGTCTTGCTTGAGGCGTATCAGAGCATAACGGTATGAACAAAATGCTGACCTGACCATTGGTTCTAGGATGTGATACTGGGACATAACATTTTTGAGACTCTTTCTTAAAATTAAATGCAGTTTTAATAATGGTTCTGCTAACATATAGCAAATAGAAAACTCTTTTCATATATTAAGCAACATAGCTTCTATTAAACCTCTGCAAGGACTAAAGAACAGTATATTTTAAAGCACATAGGTGTTCATTTGTTTTACTTTCTTCTGAATTATTTAACACCTTCCTTTTTCCTACTTTAAGGTATAAGCTGCACTAGAAATTCTATTACTAATCAGGTTATCAAATCCTAAATCATATATCTGCTCCTGCTATTTTAAATCTGTGCACAATGCTTACCTGAGAAGCAGTGAAAGGAGACTATTTCTCATAAATTAATTGATGAATATTTATATACCAGATGGTTTTTCAAGTGCTAGCCAAAACTGATGGTGTTTAAACCAGAACGATTGACAAAGATTGAAGTTAGAAACTCATGAAAACATCTATGAAGGGGTAATACACTTGTGACTTCTAACAGCCAAATTGTTGATGGATTTGGGGTATAACTTACTTAGTGCATGCTTTGAAAATCAAAAATTTTGTTTACTGGTTAAGGATTGATGTCTGAGACACGGGGGAAGAGGGAGCAGAAGAAATGTGATGGTTTATTTTAAAAAGCACATTCCAACCTTTACTTAGTTTATGTCTATTTTATGCTGTATAAAATAACTAGATTTCTACATTTGTTTTAATGTGTTTGTCCAAGCAATCAGTCAGTTATCCAGTAGCCTTTGCTTACAAATTGAATTTTGGTGCCATCATCTGTTGACAGAGTATAGTTGCAACAAGGGTCGAATGGAATCCTAAAAGATCTAAGATTATATTTCTTGTAGTGCTTGTTTCACGTATAACTTCAATTCTGAAAGATGTTATTTATGCTGCTATAAAGAAAAAAAGACACAAAAGTCTCTACAGTGGAGCAGCTGTTGTGTATTGGGCTGGATGTCATCTGTGAATACTGGTGCAGGCAAAGAAGAAATTTCACAGGGAAATAAATTAGACTACGTGAACTCTAGAACAGGTTCTATAAAGATGATTTTATGTAGCCACTGTATGCCAAGCACTACAGATACTGCTTAGTTTTTACAATAAGAGTATGTATTGTAGTAGTTACTCTGTTTGGAAACTTCTACTCTTTGTTTTGGCAAAGAGTTTGTCTGACCTGCATGAACAAAACTATTCGAAAGTAGTTAATACTGACAATGCTGCTGCTCTACAAACTGGAGCTAAAACTCCCATTCACTTTTCTGGGAATAAAGTATCCTGCCACTATTCTGTGTTCTCTTCAATACCAGCATCCGCAGAAGAAGAATGATTGGTTTCTTTGCTTTACCAAAATGGTTTATTTAAATTCAGCAGATCACACAGAGACAAGAAGATTCATACTTGCGGGTAGTAGATGCCTACACTATAATTGGACTTTTCTAGCTGTGAGGTGTTGGTAGTAATAAGGTTCCTTTCCACATTTGTAGGTCATCATCCCTGGGTGAAAAACATCTCACCATTCACAGCCCCTGTCTCAGCCTCCATTTATCAATTTTCATCAGAATCCAGTGAAAGAAATAAGTATGAAGATGTTGGAGAGATGTCTGGACTGAATCATGATTGTCAGAATGAAGAAAGAGATTTAGCTACACCTCAGGGCTACATGCCTAATGTTTGGACAGTGAAAGTCACTGTCTAAGGATGTCTGTGTCAGAGTAGATCTTTTTCTGTTAACAGCCAGTGGAGAGAGATGATGATGTGGTCTCACCCTGAGGTAGGTGTTTATGACTGACAGGCACACCTGCTTCTATCACAGCACTTCAGAGTCAGCTGGAGATGCTACAGTCTTGCTGAGATGGATCCCATACAATCTATCCACATACTGTTGCCTGATTTCTGTTGCAGAGAAAGTAGCTCCATAATGAATCTCTACAAAAGGTTGTCATCTGAACAGGAATTACTTAGAAAATCCCAGAGCTCTGAAACCCAGGGCCACATGCTGGAAACTGGCCCAGGTCTGAGCAGGGAGTCTGACCAGACAGCTGTCAGAGTCCCGTCCACCTGCAACTTGTGAGCGGTTTTGGGTTTCAAGCAGGCGCCGTCTCTCAAGAGCCAGAATCAAGGGGAAAGCTTTCTCTTGTAATGTGTGCAGGATTTCTGTGTGTTAAAGGTGAACCTTAACAACTAAACAGATATATAACATTTCTCACTCCATGACAGATCTGTGCAGCACAGTATGCTGCCCAGGTGAACTCAAAACTTGTCACTGATTTTTGCACTCTCTTAATCTTCCTGTTTATTCTGTGCTTCATTAAAGTCAATCTCTGCTGGACAGACTGTCACTCAGGCTAGGCCTGTCCTGCTGTCTGCACTCTCTGGGGAGCACCCTTCATCCTGATAAATGGTTTATTAGGAGAGCACATGTCAGAGAGAAACCCTCCGTGAAGCTAAATAGATTAGAGTCTCTTCCCTCTGAACAGTCTCAGTGGAATGAAGTAGGCATGATCGTTAAAGAGGATTTAGAATGAGCAGGGCACTTTTGGTTCAGGACAGGAAATTGCTCTGAGTTTAGAAAGGTACAGATTAGTTCTAGTAAATGTATAAATGAAAACTCTCAGCATGAGCACTGGCCACCAGAATGGACTCAGTGTTGATGATGGTCTGGAAGTTGCTGAACTTTCTCATGGTGCCCACTTGGGAATGGACTAGAAACAGCCTTTCTCTGTGGAGGTTTTGCAATGCCATTTTGTAACTGCAGCAACTGCTAACATGGAAGAATGGTACTAAAAAAGTATTTAATATTCTTGCAGTGCAGTTTGGCAGCTGCAGCTATGTTAGTGGGACCAGCACAATGACCAGCAAACCTCCAACAATGGGAGGTAAGCTCTTGTTCTTACGGATGTCCCACCCCACAAGCTGTGGCATTGTAAATCATTGCTGTGCTGTCCTTGATCCTCTAAACATGTCATGGTAACAGCTAGGCCAAAAAATCCCTTACAAATGGTACCCTGCCCTTGAAACCATCTATTTACAAGTGTGACTTAGTATGAGGTATCACAGACCCAAGCGCCTCTGGTTCATCACCTGCCTGTTCCCTGGTGTACATTTCCTCAGGCACAACAAGGGGAGGGGAGAGAAGAGGTTGGGTTGCTTCTGTTTGCTTCTTCTAGGTCAGGAAGTGCAAGGGAGAGGAGGACAAGCTCAGTTATTGAGGTTAGTGGATATTTAGCAGAGGTTGATTCTATTTTCCTGCAGACCCTTACAAGCAGCTTTGAGCTTCTGAGGTTGCTGCTGCTGGGTTTTTTTTAAAAAAAACATTTATTTTTCCTTCAGTCTGTTTATATCTTCCCATTTTCTGCTTTAGTGAGTGGGGATGAAGGGAAAACTGATTGAGAGCTTTTTCCCACAACTATTTGTGTCCTGAGCAGTCATTTCCATTAGCAGCACCAGTCTCCATTTCTCTGCTCTGGAGGTTATTCACCACTCTCTGCATGTTTGAGGTGTTGCAAGGGTGCCTGGTGGAAAGGGACAGCCTATGGGAAGAGTAGGTGGGCAAGGTCTTGGCGCTTCTATTCTATTGCTTGCAGGAAGTGACATGAAAATCTCTGATTTTCACCCTTGTTGGAGCCAGTCCAACAGAAAGATCTCGATTCTGTTGGCACCAAAGTGGGTGGCAGGTCCTCTTTGGTGGCATTTGTACCAAAATGGGGAGGGAATGCTGCCAGAATATTCTCTTGTGTGAAGAGTGGCTGTTGCCCAGGGAGAGGATAGAAAAAGAGTGTGCAGAGAGAAGCTAATTTTAAGTGAATTAAAGGAAGATAAATTCACATTTTCTGGTAAAGCATCTTCCTGGAAAATAAATAAAATAACAAAAAAGGGAATAAACAGCAAATTCAATATTAGTTTTAATGAAGGACTAAACAAATACATTTGAATTTTTAATAATGGTAATAAAAAGCTGCAAGTGTCATAACAATGTGCATGTGGTACACTCCTGTAATCACATGCAGTTATTGTTCTGAAACTGCATCTTGGTTTTTTCAGCAGTAATATATTCTCCGTCTGCCTGGGAAGATTTGGTAGACAATGACTGCAATGATAGTACAAAGGTTGAAAGAGGAAATGTGGGGAAAGGGAGTTCTGGAAGACTCTTTTCAGCTCTTTCTTTTGTTGTTATTTATTTAAATGCAAATCTTTCAGCCAAAATAAATAAAAAAAAAGACTGTCCAAAATCTGATAAATATGCAGTAGCTTCGGTGGATTCATGAATGTGGGGCTAAAGTTGAAGAAATGGTGAGTCACACAAACTTGTCCAGGGAAACAAGGCACTTTGGATAATCTGAAGTTAAAGGAAGAGCAGGGTACAGCAGACATAAAATAAGCCAAAGCCTATAGTGTATTTTAGTGTCTTCTAGCAGTGTACTTCAAAAGTCAACTTCTAAGAATAAACTATGTAGGAAAATATTCACTTTGGTCATCTTCAGGCAGGCCTAAGCAGTACTTTAATTCAGACAGCTGTAACCAGTGCAGCCTTCTGCTTTCAGATCCGTGAATGACAAGTGCCTATAAAGGCCTGATAAGTTATTTTTAGAAAAGCAGGTTGTTACCAAGTCTGGGACCAGGTCATCATCCACAATGGTAGTCACAAGCCTGGTGTCTAGAAATGTCATTTTGCTGTGAATGCACTGCTTCAGGTTCTGGTTTGTATCAATGGAAATCACCCTCTGGGCTGAGATCCTTGCCCAGGGCTGGACACGGTCTGATGCAAGCAGGTGCAAAAGCTTATCTGCCCTTTCTGTCCCTTGGTGAATCAGTGTTTGTACAGTGTGGCTGTCACTCCCTGGGCAAAGCGCAGCAAAATTGTGGCTGCTCCATGTGACTCCTGTGCGAATGGTACTAAACCTTGCTGCCACACTGGGGGGCCTGGGGATCCCCCCTTCTCCTGTGTCGGTCATGAAGGGGGTATGAGAGTCAGCTCTTCTACCCGAACAACATTATGGAATGCTATAAATATGTTAATTGTTTATTTTATTAAGGTTAAAACTTACTTGACTACTTTAAAAAATGTCACTATTTCCAGGATATCAACAATAAAATTAACACCTGAAAGAGACCTACAGAAAAGCTTGGATGCATGTCATTAATGTCATATTATTTCATGGCTTTATGTTTAAGCATCTTAATTACTGCATCTGCTTACACTTAGAAGATTTCCAACTAGAGCAGTTTCAAAATTTTGTTTAAATGAAATCTATACAGCATAAAAAGAATTCACAGTAAATTTCTTTGGGATATAGGTAGAGATGACAAAAACATGTGGTTCAGTACTTATTGTGCACTGCTGTTTTCATTCTTGTGTTTTTTAAATGTTTCTACTGTACCTCATTATGAGTTCATTACAAGGGCTTTGTCTTTACAGTATGGCAAGAGTACACTTACGTTTAGCATTATTATAGTTATTGTATCATTTTCTTGTAAGCTCTGCCTATTTTATTGCTGAATTATCAATTTTTATCATTATTTAGAAAAAAAAATGTCAAATGTCTAGGATTTTTTCTGGTTTTACTCAGATCAGTTTGAATTATGCCTTTCAAATCTGAGATAAAATGCAGCTTAGTAGAGTCTGTAACCTTAACAGTTGTCTAACACTGTTGGGACTGACCAGAAAATTAATATTTAGGGAGGCCTTCACATGTTTTGGCATGAAAAGCAGCTCATTATTTGTTTCACTCCTTGAGGAAAAAGAGACAAATTCTCCGTCTGATGCAGCTGAGGGCATGGAGGGTGAATCTTCTACATCTAAGACTACTGGGTAGTTATGACAATATCTCACTTTATTGTCTCAACCTCCATGTTCCTCTTTGGAAGCCCATTTGGAATATTATTGTTTGCGGTTTTTTTTTTCCCTTTCAGTTGCTGACAAGCTGCTACAAGGACTCCTCAAGCTCAAGGTGTCCAGAGGATTTGTGCAGAGGACTTCCTTCTACACCTTAGGTCTGAACCAGTTGGACAAAATTCTCATCTCAGGCTGTGTGCAGTGTAACAGATGCTTTCCCACAATTTGGTAATCCAGCTTGGGAGTCAAGTGAGATGGGTATTTGCTAACAAACTGCCTGGAAGAGAATCAGTTTTTCAAATATTGAAGTTCATAAGAAGAAAGGGTTTGCCTCTTCCCCCTTCCTTCCCTTTCCACTAGATATAAAATAAAGTATATAGTCCTTCATGGAACTGTTACATTACATAACAAGTAGTTAAGAATGAATTGTTCCTTTCAAGTCAGTTTTTAAAAGAGGAAAATATTTAGTCTTTAGTGAGTCTTGCAGTCTACACAATAGTAATTTTGTTTTATGCAGCTGCCAGCAAACAGTCTGATATCAAAATGCAACGGTACTTGTAAGTAGTAATCAATAAACATGAATTATTTAGGAGACATGGAGTAAAAATGGGTGGCTATTAAAACAGAATCAATTTACTGTATAAGGACTAAGGAATACATATGAATTCCTAGCAAATTAAAAGTGACACCCATTTGGAATCTCAGTTTACATGCATAAAAACGAAGTGTAAGTGAATATTTCATTATCTAAATGTAAATGAATTCTATATACATTTTAAATTGCATTAAGCTAGAACATCTGCAACATATAAAAGATCTGTCTAGCCAGGTATTGTGAGAATAAGAACTGACTGCATTTCAAATAAAGAACCACCTAGAAAAGATGCAACTTTGGTGAGGGAACAGAGGGATTCAACTGATCACCCTGTTTTAAAACAACCTGGAAGGAGGAATTGAGAGAGTTTAGGAGTGAGTGCTTTCTCTGTGCAACTGGTAGAGGTGGTTTTAACACCCTTGCAAGGTGGAGAAACAAAAACCTATAGTAGAAATGACAACACAGAGTAATTCAGGCAATTTACTCTGCTGTCAAATGCTTTTTTGAGGCTATAAGTGATCATTCAAAAAATTGTCACAGCTCAAGCACCCATAGCCAAACAAAACCAAGCTGAAAGCAGTCTCTGTGTTGGAGGGGCAATGAGAAAGTCTCAAGTCTCTGTCTGCACAAATCAGGTCCCAACAGAAGTCTCGATCCTGGAGAACCCTGATGAGAGATGTCATTCCAAACCAACCAACAGAGAAGAGGAGGTGTAATAGTCCTCACATGTAAATGAAGTGAGGCAAGGCCTGGAAAAATCTTCACAAGACGAAAAAATGAGGCCAGGAACTAGCAGTGCCCAAAAGATCACTTTGGAGAGCAAATGTCTGTGGGATGGTAAGAAAATGCCAAACAGGAAAGAGAGAAGAAAGAAGGTAGAGATAATCCTTCTGAAAATACTGAAATGAGCTTTTTAACTTGCAGTTCTATCTCTGTATTACACGTCAGAATAGATATGGGGACAGGAAATGGTTATTTATAAGCAAAAAGTAATATTATGGGGATTTTTTTTTAAAATTTATTGTAAGTAATAAGTGATGTTCATAAAACAGAGTGATATCATTACCCGGTTTAAGCCAGGGGCAAAATGCCTTTGACTTCAAGTCACAGTCAAGGCTGCTTACCACAGTTCCTGGTCACTCAGTGTTAGAAGCCAATACTGGGCCTTCAGTCGTGTGCAGTTGCATGCACACAAATGCAAGTGCTGTACGTTTTGTGTAGTGAAGTGATTGAGTTCCATTCTGTTCCTAGAAAAACCGCGGCACGGAGAGCTGGAGATAGGACTGAGCCTTCTGACTTGCAGCACAGCATTTTGTGGCTGGGAGCATGGTGCTTCTCTTTGGTCTGGGTGTCCCTGAGAGCCCACACTGCCCTAAGGACCATCTGGAAAAAACGGGCCAACACCTGTTCCTTAGAAAGCTTGTGTCAGTCAGAGCCTGAGACCAGTACTGCTCTACCCTTTGCCATGAGCACAGAGGCTGAAGAGAATGGCAATCATGCATCTGGGGAAGTGTGAGTCCTGAGAGCACAGTGAGAGCCTTTCCTGGGCAGTGATGTAGGCATTCAGATGCAGTAAAGTTGTGAACATGCTAATCCATCTGATGCTCCTGCAGTGTAAGTGTTGACAGGCATTGTTGCAGGCATGCAAAAAGGCAGTAAAATAAAGTTGCTTTCTGAATGCTATGCAGCAAATTACAAAGACAGAATTAGAATCATAGAATCTTCTGGTTGGAAAAGACCTTTGAGGACCTTTGAGATCATCAAGTCCAACCATACCCATCTTCTGCTAAACTATGTCCTTCAAAAACTCATCTACCCATTTTTTAAACACCTTCAGGGATGGTGACTCAACCACCTCCCAGCTGTTCCAGTGCCTGATCACCCCTTCAGTAAAGAAATTCTTCCTGATGTCTAGTCCAGACCTCCCCTGGCGCATGTGAGTGGAAAGTATTTTGTGATGACTGGATTCATAGACTCATAGAGTCATAGACTCTTCAGGTTGGGAAAGACCTTTGAGATCATTGAATTCAGGCACACCTAATCCTCAGGCTGTGTCCAATCCTACTAATTGCTCAATGTCTCTTTGCTGTTGTCGCATACAAAAGGTAATTACATGTTTGAAAATGTTTCCTTACTAGTTGCTTGGAGAGCTGTTAAAGAAGGCACATGCAAAGGATGAACAGAATGAGACTGTAAGTTTCTCGCTGTTTAACAGAAATGCAGGACTGGCAAACTCTCCATCATGCGCAGGATTGGTGCTCTGAATCCCAGAAGAAAGACTTTCACAGCAGTGTTTAAAGTGGAATTGACAAATCTGAGGATTATCAATCCACACGCTGTAAGAAAATTCATCTGAACATTGCAGCCCTTCAGTGTTTGGAACTTCCATTGCTTTCAGGGTCTGCAAGATTAGCCCCAGTTTGCCTGGAAAAGCCTTACCTTTGCTTTTGAGGAATGTTTGTCTTTGAAGAAATAATTCAAACCACCAGTTCATTCTAGAGCGTTATTAGGCACCTTCATCCCTGTGCTGCGGTTATTGGTTTCCTTGTGCATGGAGTGAATTAGTGCCATGTTTCATCTGGATTTCATGATTGTATTATCCAGTCAGTGGTAAAATCCATTCATGTCAACTCTTTGAAATACCAGACTGTTGTGGATGTGATGTTGTGTTTCATGGGAGCTGGTTACATTACGAAAAAAGGAAAATGTTTGCATAGCAGGCTGTTTAGCTCTTCTTTGAAACTGAACTTTAGGACAAGCAGGAGGAAGTCAGAAGGGAAAAAATCCTGAAAAAATCTCTGGGTGGGTGGAAGTTTCAGCAAATTACTGATTATAACCATATTATTTACTTCAAAGGCAAAACCATCCTGTGTCTTCATTCTGCTGTTATCCTGCAGGAGTCCATCACTTTACCTAAGTTTTTCAAGCAAAGAACCAAATCTGCTTGTACAACCACGGGATTGTACATTATTGCAGAGGCAGAGAAAGCATATTTGTGCCTCCCCTGCTTGTCTGGTTCTAACCATGACCCACCAACACCTTCCACTTGTATGTATGTATTTTGCTGAGTAGAAAAAGAATGAGTTGTTCTCTTCTTGCAGCTCCACTAAAGTTTAAATTCATAATCTTAAACTTCCTTCTCCTGTTATTTCCTCAGTTTCCTCTCCTGTAACACTTTTAAAATATGTCCTGCTCTATAATCAGGAGTAAAAGAAGTACACTGAGAACCCTTTCAAACACAAGTATTATTTAAAAGCCAAGCCATATGTAATTTTTTCCAAATGAAAAAATTGGTTAATCTTTTTAAAGTATGAGATGGATGAGGAGTGGGAATTTCCAGCATATGCGACAACAGAGGAAAAGTAGAAACTTAACATATCCTATAAAATTCTGTGAGTCACCAGCATCAGGTGATGTGCCCTTGTTAAAGCACCAAAAATGTTTCTAGACTCATTGCAGTGAAAGAAAAGTTGTTCAAAAGTGGTGTTCATGTAAGAGGACAGCAAAACGATCACTGAGTAACAGAAAGGTTAAATTAAAGATCTTCAAAAGGAGGACTTTTTCATCCACAAGGGACAAAAGAAGGGGTGCAGGGAGAAGGACCAAAGAAAGCGAAATACAAAGGAGCCATTTAATGCAGATTTGCCATAAGGCAGAAGAATAATGCTTCAGCCTTATGAACTGCAGAACTCCATGAACACATTATATTTTAAACACTTAATCTGTTTTACAAACTGTGTACATTCTTCTGCTAAATAAGATGAATTGGGATTCAAGAAGCAGCACATCCTGACAAATCTCCTCCTAAAGGCATCCATTAATATAAATCAACAGTAGCAATTTTGTTTGATAATTTATTTGCAAGAATCATTAAGGTTTATTAGCATAATTATTCCCTGTGGGACTTCATGTCACATAAATGAAAAATGGCATTATCAATATTTAAAAGATAAGTGCGTAATGTTCACAGTACTTAAACAGTACTCTGCAGGTGGTGTCCAGCTGTAGCAAATTAGATTAGATTTGATTTCTAAATTGTAGAAATATAATTTCAGTGCAACTGCTTATTTCAAAACTAGGTTTGCTTATTGTGTAAGGCATAAACACAGCCAAACTTTATAGTTACTTTGTAGAGTACGTATGTGTACATTGATTTCAAGTAAGCAAATTTTCTTAAGATATCAAACAGGAAGCAAATGTTGCTTACTAGTTGAAGTCCTTCTATAATCTTGCATTTTTTACTTTTTACAGTTCTATGTGATGACTTGGAATTTTCTCTGTGAAATGAGAGGACTCTCTCCCTCATCCTCCTGTCTCCTTCCAAGTGAAACCGTAGTTATGGTGTCATTAGACCTTCTCTGCAGAGGCATGGAGAAGGGCCCTGCTTCCCTGCAGTACCTCTGAGACAAAATCAGCTGATGCCTCTGTACCAAATTTGGTATCATCTCAGTACTAAGAGTGAGCTTGGCTCACATGAGCACTTTTTGAAGCAGACATGGGGACCGATGGTATAGCAAATCCACTTGGGCACCGTTGCGCCAGTCCTGCCGCTGAGCGGGCGTGGGCCCTGCACTCAAAACTGCAGGGCAGGCCCTTCCAGGCATCTGAAGGATGCCGAGGAGGTCAGGGTTAGGAGGAGAGTATATGGGGATATATTGAAGACAATTTGAGGGAGGTCAGGTGAGTGAACTGCCCGCTTGTCGTCTGCTTAGGGGAAACACTGTCCGTCTCTGGCTTCCCTCACTGCTACCAGAGCAATGCTGCTCTGGGGAAAAGCTGCCACAGGTTCCTGCACAGAGGAGTTACCGCGAGGCGCTGCTCAGAGTGAAAGCTTTTGACTGAGGGGAGGGACAAGAAAGAGTCCTGCTAAGGGGTGAGAACGGCTTTCGGGGCTGGGTGGGCCCCACTTTTGGGTGGCAGATCCACGGTGTGCAGAGCAGCACGGCGTGAGGCACTGACCTGCAGCTGCCCAAGAAAGCCTCTTGAGGCCTCCCTGCAGATGCGGGCGGTGCTGTGATCTCCCTGGCCATGCAGTGCCCCACATCAGTGTACACCTTAGACAGACCTGGCAAGCAGGGTCCCAGCAGAGGAATCTCGCCTAGCAGACAGACACCTGTGGGCTTTGTCTGATCCACAGCAACAGAGGCAATTCACCAGCTCACTGGTGAATTTATTTTGGAGCACAAAATTGCTGTTTATCAGCAGTGAAATGTATCATTAACCACTGTACTCTTCTCCCCTTCAAAGGCTCTTGAATAAAACATCAGGGATTTTACTAAACATGCCCCAGGACTCCTCCAGACACATCCATGCAAGGCAGGGAAGCAGAGCCTTCACCAGCCCGGGGCTCATCACGGGGCTGTGCCAAGGCTGACGGCAGGATGAAGTGCCAGTGTAAAAGATGGATGCAGGCAGCAGAATTACTTTCACATTGCTCTCAGCCCATTCTGGGACTGATGTTTGTTTTCTGCTATTGCCCTTCCATTGTCCTATCCATCGTTTGACTTAAGGTTATGGTTACGGATTAGTTTGTTAAATACTCTGTTTTTTGCAAATAGCATCTTCTTAGTTTTCCACTCTTTGCTAAACTCCCCTTTGGAGCTCTTTGGCTTTTTAATTATTCACAAATGTTAAACTGAACTCTTTGCAACTAATTGTGCTTGGTGGTATCTTGCAGGAATGAAAGTGGTTCTGCTTTCTTCTAAGCATGTTTCTTGGTTCTCTATTTTGCACTCAAGTTAGAATATATACTAAAACCTGGATCTGATGCTTCTGAAGGGGTAGGTAGTCCAGGAAGCATAAGCCATCTCACCATTTTTATCTGGTGTATACTTTTCTATGGGTGCTACTACAAGGAGAAGAAGAGTAAAGCTTAATTAGCATTTTTTTCTCAATATCTCATTCAACCTTGGAAATTATGCATCTTCCTTCCAGAGGTGTCTGTTCTGGTGGCACTACATACGGAATACTGAGAATAAAATTGTGACCACCTCAAGTGCTTAAATTGCAGCCAAAATTGGCTGACGCGATGGTGATCACTGAATTAGGGGCAATGACTGACTGGTTTCCCTCCAAGCCACTCCCTTTACCCCGTTCAATGGGCATTTTGGCAGATGAGGTCGTTGCAGCCTGGTTACTCAAATGCCTCCTCTAACACCCCACAGAAAAGACAAGGGTAGGACACAGTAGGAAAAATGCAAGTGTGGTATTCAACCTTTCTGCTTCCAAATTAAAAGCTACAAATGAAGCTTGTTATCTTGAGGGGCACTTCTTGACAAATAATTAAATCAAAGCTCACATAAAAATATGATTATAAAGACGTAACTTTTGAAAAGATTTTACAAACGTAATTTTCATACTCATAAATGTTTAGATTCTGAACTGTTCATTTTCTTAAGAAATAACTCAGTTCTTTTGCTTGAACTTATGATGTATCCTTTTTCCCAGGGGACAGAAGTTTGATTACGATAGGTAAGTGGATAAAGCTCTTGCTGTACAAACTAGAAGTGTAATTATAGTAGTGGCTTTACAATATTCTTTACATAGAAGATCTTTACCAGGAAGAAGGTTGAGTCACCATCCCTGGAGATGTTTAAAAGATGGGTTGATGAGATTTTTAGGTACATGGTTTCGTAGCAGACATGTACAGTTGGACTCGGTGATCTCAAAGATCAGATTCTCTGATCTATATTTTCTCTGCCTAGAACATTTGCTTAAAAAAAATTATTAAAGGTGAAGCAGAAAGCCTGGTAATTGTAACTGGTATTCTCCCTAGTGTTTGCTAGTTGGATTAAAAACAGCATGGTGGACATGGCTCTCTAAATGTTTTTTAATCACTGAATGCTAGCAAAGTTGTGCCAAATGAAGAAAAGAAATGCCCTGTTCCATAACCCAAGCAGATCTCTAGCCAAGCAGCCAGCTGGCAAGAAACTCCAGGCTTTGCTGTGTGCTACAAAAGCTCATTTCACAGCTCACTGAATGGATGTTGGATCTTGTACAAAACCTGGTTGATGTTGATGGTGTGACTGATGCCTTTTTTCCAAGTTACCTATAAGAAGCAACTGAACTGCAATATCGATTAAAGTAGGGAAATGATAAGAAACTATAGGATATATAAGACAGAAATTATTACACAACGTAAATATGTTGATCTATGAAAGTGATGCAGAAAGCCACAAACTTGGTATTGGTTGGAGTAATAGGAATGGGACAGAAACTGCACCCAAAGAAAACATGGAAGAAACAGTAACAGAACCGAAGGCAGTCTTCCCACCTTGACCCTGAACAAATCCTGAAAGGCTGAATGCTGGCTGGAAAGAGACTTGAAAATGAGTGATGAAATTGTGTCTTAATTTCCTGCTTTTGTATTACGGCATCAAATGAGTTTGGGCTGCATGTTTCAAGAAGGATTTATGTTTTCTGCAATGGCTGATGTGGAAACAAAGAAATTACAAGAATTGTGTCAAGGTGAGAGACTGTGAGATGAAAAATGTTTTTGTCAACATATAGGCCTGGAAAGGACTGTCTAATGCTTCTGCCTGTATGGAAGCAGAATCTGGTGTGGTTGCACTACACTACATTACACTTTAAATTTTTAAAGATCCTCTACACAACTACACAACCTAAGAAGTCTGTTTTGGTGTTATTCTGCCCTTCTAACTAGAATAACAATTATTTCATGTCCAACCAGCAAAAACACCCTCTGTAAGAAACATTGGAGTGTAATGTCACTGTAGAGTAAAATCAGTCGATGGTCTTTGGAATTTATGTATTCAGTTGTTAAAAGCAGTGTGTCTCCTCAGAAGAGTAGGTGGGTGCTTTATAAACTTGAATAAATCAGTAATAAATATTAATAGGCAATGTTAAGGACTCTGAGTTACCCAGAAATACATGCTGTACAATGTTGTAGATATAAATTCACTCTATAATAATAGTTTTAGTCCTGTCAGCCTTTAGACACACAGCTCAGCTTTTATTCTTGACTGATAGGACTGAATAGAGATGGAAGCCCAGAAAGAAAGCAAAGAACATGATGCCCCTAAAAGACTGATTTCTGTTTATGTCCTTTGCACAACCATCCTTTCTGATACGAGACACTCCATTTGTTTTCTTTATTCTTTGAAAACTTAATACTACAGCTAAATATTTTTTAAAACCACAATTTCCTGTTCAGGAACAGCTATATTTTTGTTGAACACATTTGAATCACTGAGTATTTCGGTTGCTTGTATTTTTGTTTACAGTCTATAATGTCACGAGTAAAAGATCACTTCTGCCCACTGCTGTCATGGGATGTTTTCCCTATAACTGCAGGATAATTAAAAAAAAAATATAGTGCTAAGATCTTCTTGACACTGATAGCCCCTGAGCTGCTAAATCTGCTACCCCATCCATCACTAATCTCAAGCAAAGCAAGCAATAGTTTCTCTGTGACTTATCTAGGTCTTTAATAGATCAATAGCTCAGCTCAGATGTTTCAGACACTTCTCTGTTAATTCACATTTATCTTTTCATCCAAAGAAGGTAAATTACCTCACAGAGAAGCTGTGTTATCCCCAACAGCGGTTTATAATGTTGCAAAGTCAGCATGACCCACATATCTTATCTCAGCTGGAACGCATTTGTCAGTGTCTCATGTTGTGATCATCTGGTAAAACGCCCTAGAAAAAAGGTAAAGTTGCAAAACAGCTTTACTGTTTTAATTTAATGACCTTTTTGGCTGTGTGCTCCTGCATCACCTTCCATTTAAATTGTTAAAATAAAGGGAACTTTATTTTTCACTTTAATGCTCCATTTAATTGTTTATATCATGAGCAAAATTGTCATTCCTCATCAGTCTTCATTTCTGCTGTCGTGAGTTGATCAGTAGGTGGTGATACTGAGACTGAGAGCTGAATCTTTTATTAATATGTTCTGTTAATCCTGAGAAAGGACTGCTGAGTTTAACTCTGTGTTTGTACAGTGGGCTGCTGGTTACCTGAAGCTCTTCAGGCCCTGGAAGTGGTTAATGCTATTTGAAAAAAGGAGTGAGAAGAGGGTCACTGACCAGTGAGCTGTAACCAGGCTGCTGCATGAAGAAATGCTATATGAAACAAGAGTTCGATAGCAATTATCTAGCTAGGACTCCTTCCCTTCCAAACTGTTGTAAAGTAGATATTTCATTATCTGCTGTTTTAAAAGCTTCATCAGTTATATCATGGAAAGAAAACTTAAATATAAACACACATGACTTTTAAGGAGTCTGACCCAGCTGGCAGCAAAAAGAGTTTATTCTGTTCCTTCAGAGCAGCTCTTCCTGGACTGAACCTGGTCTGCAAGTGCTGAATTCTTAGGTCTTTAACTGAGAAATGAGTGGTGCCATCAAGGAGGTCTGCATTTTGACATAAGGAAAAAGTAATTCTGTTTTCAACACAGTGCTTGATTCCTAACCAAATAAGAATGTGTGAGGGAAGCCTCTACTCAGAGCAGCGACTTGCTGTGACCGCACAGCTGGGAGGAGAGGAAAAAGCAGATGCTCCCCCCTCCAGTGGAGTTGAATCATCCAGCGAAGATAACCTTGGTGAGGAGAACGAGATGTGCTAGGAGGGCACAGGACAGAAATGCTTGCCCAGCTGCAGGTGCTCTGCCCATGTGCCTGTACCGCCAGCACCTCCCTAGCTACGGGGAGGGCACCAAGAAGACAGAGCCAGGCCCTTTGCTGAAAAGCACAGCAAAAGCCTGAGAGGCCAGCAGTCACTCACTGAAAGAGTTCTGGTTGGATATAAGGAAAAAATTTAAGATGGCCAAGCTTTAGGACAGGAGCCAACAATTCTCGGGGGAGCTCTCAAAATGAGAAGAGACCAGCAGTTGCATTTGAATTGGAGGAAATGATAGTTTTCCATATTTAGGTATTCATAAGAGAAGGAGCAGGGTAAGGGTATATTGGGTGTTCCTGTGGAGTTTCTGGAATATGTTCCCCTCCCTGTTCTCTACATGGGGCGACGGTACGTGCTGAAGGGTTACTTTCCTTTCTTTGCATATCTGCACACACAGTATGTTTACTGAACTGTCCCTGTGGATAAATTTATGTTGGTGAAAACTATCAGGGCATTAAAGGTAAGAGTTTCTGAGCACAAACTGCCATAAGGTATTGAGTAGAAAAGATTTCTCTGGCTGCTTTTTTTTCATTCCTTGCTCTTTAAACACACCGAAGCAAATCTGAAATGTAAGGGAAATGAAAGAACAATGAGGCACTGAGGACAGGAAACTTCAAAATGCTTTCCCTTTAGGATGTTACTGGGTATCAGTGCTGTGTTCTCTTCCTTCTGTGAAAGATACACTGCTCATGTTTATCTTTGCATGTTTACATGCAAAGATAAGCCACGTCTTCATTTTAAAAAGAACTTCGTGAACTGACTTGTTGGTCTCTGATATATGTGTGTTTTTCAAGCATTTTTACTCACACTTTTCCGTCTGAATGCCTTTCTGTCCTCATCAAGATGTACTCATGTTCTCATTTTAAAGTGATGCTATTCCAAATGGAGGACATCACATGAGCAAAGATGAAATCTGATATCTGAAGGTTATTTGCTGTTATTTCCATAAGTGAGTTGAGGAGACCTCATTTTGTTATTCTGTTTTGTAAGAGAGCAAATTCCACTATTTCCAGTGAGGCATATAGCTGTTTACTGTGGAGACAGGACAGCAAAAGTACTTTTTGCACCTTTAACCCCCTCAGGCCCACCACCAAAGCTTATTCTTCTTCCTACATCACCACCTTGGAATCCTTAGGGGATGGGGTTTTGACATTAACTTGTTTTCTTGCCTACTGCTGAAGAAACTGATTTTTTTTTTAAAGAGCTGTAGTGGTAACACCACTTGGAAAGAAGAAGTAAGGATCTTCAATATCTTTTTCTGTCTCATGTTCTCTGCTTCTATCATTTCAGTTGAAGATGTAGTTTACTCCTCACACCCCAAGAACTGTGGGAAAACATTTTTCACATTAAAAGGGCACATAACAAACAAAGCTTTGGAAAGATTTCCACTAATATGGGAAACATTATACAAGTTTGGAAACTGATTTAAAATAATGTGTGCTCATCCCATAATTATATATATATAAACACATCCAACACAGAATGGATAGAAATATGCAGGCCCCTTTTGCCTAATTCTAAGAGCTGTTCTTCTCTTAAGCTTTATTTGTTTAAATTAATTTTGTAAAGTCCATGACATTAATGAATTTTAAAAACTGCTTTTAATAAGCTGAACTGTTTTCAGTTTCACTTAACTATGTAGAATGGAAAATATAGCCGAGAAAATTGGTAGAAGTGGGCGGGCAGAATTTGGGGAATTGGATACCACAATATTGATTTCCTTCCTTGAGCAAAAAAACTCTCTAAAGTGAACAGTTGTGACGTGTGTAAGATTTGCCTCTCCGGAAAAATTTAGGACTAGGTTTCCCTTTTGCCTACCAGGTTTAAATAGGGCATGCTGGGTATCAGGCATCACAACCAGAATCATCCAGAATTGCCTGTTTTGGTGGTTCATGTCCTGCCTGTTGATTTCTCCCGTGCCTGTATCCCCCAAACTTGTTTGGCCTCCATCCTAACAGCTATGAAGGAGAGAAATTCTTAACTACACGCTGCCACCTGTGTTTTGCGATTCCAGATGAGTCAAGTGCATTAACTTAAAGTAATAATTCCCTAAGTGCTCCTGAACGGTTTGGGGTGTGGGGGGGTTAAGCTGGGCAGCAACGCATCCCGCCCCGCCCATGGCTGCGCCGGGGACCTCCCCCGCGCGCCAGGCGGCTCCAGCGGAACCGGTGCCCCCACTCCCGGTCACGTGCGCGGCCGCCCCGGCCAATCAGCACGCGGCTCGCCGCGGCAGCGGCGCGCTCCGGTTGCCAAGGCAGCGCGGTGCGGCGGGAGGACGCCATGGTGAGCGGGCTGGGCGATGGGCCCGGCCCTGGGCGCTGCGCGGCGGCCCCGCTGCCCTCGTCCCGCCCGGAGGCCGAGGAGCGCGGCGGGCGGCTGCGGGCAGCCAGGCTGCGGGCTGCGCTGGAGCAGGAGCGGCGGCTGGAGGAGGCCGTGCTACAGGTAAGGGCGGCGGCGCCGGGACCCGAGTGTGCGGGTGCCATGGCCGGGCCGAGCGCGGGGAGGCGGCCCCGAGCCTTGCCCCGGGTGACGAGGGAGCTGCTGCGGAAGCCGCTCGTTCTCCGCAGGCAGAAGAGGAGAGGAGCCGGCGGGCGCGGCAGCGGGAGGAGGAGGAGCGGCGGGAGGCAGAGCTGGCCCGGGAGAAGCGCGAGAGGCTGAGAGAGGAGAAGATGAGGCAGCAAGTGAGGGAGAACAGGTAAGGGCGCAGAGCTCCGCGACTGGGCTCGCCGCCCCTGCACGCCAGCACCAGCTCCCAAAAACCGGTTACAGAAACTTTCAGTCAGGTGTGCACCTCCCGCGCACCTGGGCAGGCTGGGGAGGTGGGGCTGTGCCAGCCTCGTGAGGTTCAACAAGACCAGGCACAAGGTCCTGCACCTGGGTCGGGACAATCCCAAGTGCAGTTACAGGCTGGGCGGAGAATGGGTTGGGGGCAGCCCTAAAAAGGATTTGAGGTGCTGGGGGATGAGGAGCTCCACGAGAGCCGGCAAAGGGTGCTCGCAGCCCAGAAAGCCAACTGTGACCTGGGCTGCATCCAAAGCAGTGGGACCAGCAGAGCAAGGGAGGGGATTCTGCCCCTCTGCTCTGCTCTGGTGAGACCTCTCCTGCAGCCCTGCGTCCGGTTCTGGAGTCCTTAGCACAGGAAGGATGTGGAGCTGTTGGAGCCAGTCCAGAGGAGGCCACAAAGATGATCCAAGGGCTGGGGCACTTCCCATACGAGAACAGGCTGAGAGAGTTGGGGTTGCTCAGTCTAGAGGAGAGAAGGCTCTGGGGAGACGTTAGAGCAGCCTCCCAGTACTTAAAGGCGGCCTACAGGAAAGCTGGGGAAGGGGTCTTTATCAGGGAATGTAGGGATAAGGTGAGGGCAATGGTTTTTTAAGCTGAAAGAGGGGAGGTTTAGTTTAGATCTTTGGAAGAAATGTTTTCCTGTGAGAGTGGTGAGACACAGGCATAGGCTGCCCAGAGGAGTCAATACTTCATCCATGGTGATGTTCAAGGCCAGGCTGGATGGGGCTTTGAGCAACCTGATCCAGTGGAAGGTGTCCCTGCCTATGGCAAGGCAGTTGGAACTGGATGATCTGAAGGGTCCCTTCTAATCAAAACCATTCTATAAATCTATTATCTTTCTTTGTCACATTTTGGACTGAACCCAGATACAGTGAGGTTGTAGCATTAAAGGTTTTTGAGCAGTACAGAGGAAGTTTTATTGTAGTAAAATCAGATACATAGTTTATTTTTTAGAACAGGCTTTAATTTGTTGAATTTGTGCAGCAGAGAAGATCGTAACTGGAAAAAGTGTAGGAAAATGTAGTTAGATGTAAAGTGTGCAGAACTACTGATAGCACATGTACGAACATGGATGACTTGTTTTAAAACAAGTTTGGTTTTCTTTTTCTGCTCTTTTACTAAAGCAGTGTTCTCCATCTGAAATTGGGTTTTTCCCTGAAAAATAAATTGTGTTTCAATAGTGATGAAAATTTCACTTTTTCCCCATAGCTACTTCCTTCCCTGTAATAGGGTAATTTCTTTTTTTTTCCCCAGTCTTGAACTTCGAGAGTTGGTAAAAAAGCTGAGATCTGCTTATACAAATAAAGAGCGAGCTGCACAGATTGCTGAAAAAGAAGCTATAGAGAGTGAGAAAATGGTAAGGAGCTCCACAGTGTGCCCAGCACTCGTGTGCTGTAGCTTTCTGTATGGATTGTGGTGAAAATTATTCCTCTGAAACTGGCCTTTTTATCTAAAATATTGTTAGGTTTGGGCATTAAGTGTTTATTGAAAACATGTTTTGCGTTATGAAGGACTAATTAGATGGTAACAACCAGCCACAGGAAGAGGCCTGCTTTGCCATTGCAGCCAGAGTGAGTTAAGCTGCATGAATGGACATAGTATTTATTTTACTGGTGCTGTAATGCTTATCAAGTTAAAGCTGTGGTGCACTTTGTACAGAACATGCTTATTGTTGGCCAATGCTTGCCTTAAAAGCAGATTGTTGAAAATGTTGTTACTGTTATTAAACATACACCTTACTAACTTCAGAGAGAACTGTGAGCTTTTATGTATGTGTCGAATGATCCTGGTGATCAGGCAGGTGATTGTGATGATGTGAATATTTCATACAAAATTCAGTTTACAGAAATTGCTGTAAAGACATCAAGTTTATGAAGGGTGTTCTTATGTAGTTAAACCACATTGCAGTCACAACACCGATGTGCTCTAGTGTCGTTCATGCTGAGTGCTCTGCTGGGTCTTCCTTCAATATGCAGCTTCCTTTAAATACAGGTAGTTCTCCTTGAATTGTTTAGATATTGAGGAATTCTCTTCAATGGTTCTACCTACCCAATTCAGCTAAGTGTGTTAAGGCACTGTATATATAGATTGAGGTGGAAAACAATCCATGTTTGTTATGCAGTCTAATGCCTTTTTATACTGGGTATTTTTTCACGACAAGTTGTATTATTGGGAGTGAAAAGGCATGTCTTATTGCTTTCTTCCCCTATAGAAACATGAGGTTGAAATAGCCCTAAAGATGAAGGAAGAGTATGAAAGGGTAATGAAAGAAGAAATTTCTGCAGAACTGAGGCGAAATGAGGAGAAAATAATGTATCATCAAGACCTGGACAAACAGCTTGAGGAACAAGAGAGGAAGAAGCAGGATGCTTACGAAGACATCCTAAGAGAGAAACTCATGATTGATGAAATTGTAAGAAAGATCTATGAGGAAGACCGAATGTTAGTTACTTTGAATTTTTGTTATTTATTAATTTAAAACAACTCATAGAATTCTGTATAAAAAACTAATTTGTCTACATGTATTCCGTAAACTAAGACCCATTGTAATTTTCCTTGCTCATGTCTTGTAACAAGAGGCTGACTTGCATGGCTTGTGCTGCTTAAACATCAGAACGTTCTTGTCATTCCAGTCAATTTTGTGTCCTTGTTCCCTAAATATGAAATCCAGATTATTTCAAGGAGTGCTTCCATTGGGCCCATCATGCTGGAAATGACTGCATAGCACAGATTTCTGCCTTGCCTTGTGTCCCTGCCTCTTTGTGACACGTGTTGTACGCCTGTCAGACAGGCAGGGTTAGGAAAGGAGGTTTCTGAGGGTAGTGTGTGGGGGAAGAGTTGAGTATAAATAAAAGGTTTGGGAGATTCTGGTGCCATTGGGCTTCCTTTTCCTTTCTGTTTTAATGGAGAGCATATAAAGTGGTGTAACAGTGAGTAGTACAGTCTGTCCTCCTGAAGAAAGGTGTTAGACATGAGATTCCCTTTGAGGCAATTCATTAATAAGTATTTTCACTTTTGACATCTATTTTTTTAGCTGGATGGGTAGGGAGAATCATTTAAATCTTAGTCTCTGGAATATATTATTCATGATCAGTTTATGATCTGTTTAATGTTACTCTGCAGTACATTAAATAACTCCTTAAACATTTTTTTCTGTCTTCTATAGGAAAAAACAATTGAAGTTAGATAAAAAGAGAGAAATTCAGACATATATTGAAGAATTTAAAAAAGAACAAGCCGCCTGGAGGAGAAGGAAAGAGGAAGAGATGGAAGAAGAAAATAGGAGAATTATGGAGTTTGCTAACATTCAGCAACAAAGAGAAGATGATCGGATGGCTAAAGTTCAAGAAGCTCAGGAGAGAAAACGAAGACTTCAAAGCATGGTATCAAAAATTGAAATTGTAGAAAAAAATGGTTTATGCTTTTGTCTTTCATTTAGAAATCTTTCCTTCTTGTAATAGATTGCCCAGAATCTGGAAAGAGAACAGCAGAAGCGTGAAGAACAGGAAGAAATCCGCCAAGAGTTGTATCTGGAAGAACAAGCAGAGACAGAAAGGCAGAAGGAAATGGTAAGTGGTGGCAGGGAGTTACAGTAGCACCTGCAGATTGGGGAGGAATACTTCTCTTTCCCTGGACTTCTCCTGCAGGTACATATATGGATGTTTTGGTGCTTATACATCATTTTTTTTGTGTCGTGTGTGCGTTACGTGTACCTGTGCATAAACACTGCAGGGAGAATGCAGGTAGAGAGGAGTATTGCAACTTTGTCATAATTCTACAGAGCATTCAGGTTAGCAGAGCTGGTCTGGATTAAACTTATATAAAATAAAAATAGTAGTGTATATGCAGCAAAACATATAATTTATGGAGCACTTGTAGCAATGAGTAAAGTAACTTAATTTAAACAGCCCAGAAATGAAAACTTAAAGGTAAAACAAAACCTTTTTGAATTGCTGATTTAGAAAATAAGTAATAAAGGCAATGCATGGGGCAGTATTTTACGTAGTCTTCCTCTGTCCCCTCCCTTCTCTTGATGCTTGTGGAAAAGAATAATCATATTTTGTTTTGGACTTAATTTTGATAATCTTGAGATGATTGCCAGACTGGCTAATACTGGACAGCACTGTCAGATATGGAGTGTTTGCTCCAGTTATTTATGCTAGAAGGTAACTGTGAATTTATTCAAAGATAAATCAAGTGGGTTGGCTGATGATGATCAAATTTTTTTGAAATATTTTCAATAATATAGCATTTTACTGAATTTCCTTTATAGGCAGAAATTGAAAAAAAAATAAGGCAACGCCTAGACTTAAGGCAAGCGTATGAAGAGCAATTTGCTTCAAAGGCAGCAATGCAACAAGCTCTGCAAGAAGAGGAAGAGGCCTTCAGACAACAGATGTTGGCCAGGTTGGCAGAGGAGGATCGCATTGAGCAGATGAATGCTCAGAAACGAAGAATGAAACAGCTTGAACATGCAAGGGCTGTGAAAAAACTTATTGAAGACCGTCACCAACAGTTTATTGCAGATAAAGTAAGAGTTTTCACTTTCACCTTTGTTTGAGTGTTTTAAATGTGTTTTAATATGAGAATACTTCTGCTGCCCTAAGTGACAAGGGTATTGTTACTAGGGAGAGGTGACAGGGGGATTGGAGAGAAATGTGCAGGGAGGAAATGGGCTTTGGTTTTGCTTTGCTAACAGGAGAACAGTTTTTAGAGCTAGTTTATTTTGTAGCTCAAGGTTAAAGTCAGCAGCATCCCTAGGCCGTTAAACACCTGACATGCTCTGCAAATCTCCTCAAGAGCCATGGAATCAGTGACACAACTGTAGTCCAGTTCAGCATCCCTGATTATGATGTGTGAGAAGGGGAAGTCCCCTTCTGATTTCAGATTACATCTCTCAGATTATCACCTGCAGAAGAAAAGGCCTGAACTGAAAACAAATAATGAAATTCTGTTCTGCAGCTCACAGACCTATTTTATAGAATATAAATCACATGTGAAATATGAATTGCAATTTCTAGTTATCAGCATGAGAATAGATGCCTCTTTCTCCTTGTCCTGGTCTAGACAGGAACTGACTAACTTGTCTGAGAGGCAAAAAGGAACCAAAACTTCAGTTAACTGCCTTTAAAAGGGCCTCTAGTATGAGACTAAACACTTGGACAGCAGCCTGGCCCTATAGCTTGCCATTCAGTCTTTTTTTCTAGTTACCAAAGATGTACTGTTTTAACAGGGCTTTCTGGGGTTTAACATAGGCTTTTCCATCCTTTTCAAATGAATCTCCTGTGAGCAGGAGGTGGAAGTTCAGAATTTACTACACCAAAATTTCTCTTTATTCTGTGGAACCAAATGTTCACAGAGCTGAAACGGAACAATAAGGGAAACTTGCTTGTTTATTGTAGGAGCGTGAACTTGAAGAAAGACAGTTAGAGGAGAGAAGACAAGAAAAATTCCATGCAATTGTTGAAGAAGAGAGACAGAAACTCCTGAAAGAGCATGCATCTAAATTACTGGGTTACCTTCCACCAGTAAGCAAACTGTATTTTAAATGCTTTAAATGTTTGTCCTGCTATTCAGTTTTCTCTCAGATTCTTTGAGGTGAATTTGCAGAACTCTGTAAATTCCTGGAGTGGGCATCTCCATTGTGTCAGCTCTCCTGTGCTCACCTTTTCCTTTTTTCTTTTTTTTTTTTTCCTTTTCTTTTTGAGTCAGGAAGCAATTTGCAAAAACATTCTTCCTGCGTGGGGACTTTGCGCTGTAGCACAGTAGTGGTGCCTTGTACAGAACTTGCTGAAAGCTTCCACAGTACTTTGCACATCCATGTAATGTAAAGTCTGAAGCAGGGCTTTTGTAGCTAAAAAAGGGTCCACCAAGAAAAGAGTCCACCAACTCTTCAGCCCCATTTCCAGCAGATTTCTCAGCTGAGGTTTTGGGAGCAATTTTTTACAGTGCTGGCTGTTTTCTAAAGTCTCCTATTACTATGGAAACAAGGCCTCCTCTCTGTTGCAGTGCAATAAACTGCAGTGCTTACAGAAGCATTTCAAAGCTCCCTCTGTTCATCCCTGGGTTTTTAAAAGTTAAAAAGATGGAAGCAATTATTGCAGTAGAGATAAACATCAATTTATTTTTACTACACTTCATAGTTGGAAAGATCACCTGATGGTACATGAGTGAACAGAGAGCTGCTTTAGGGATGCAAAAATGCATTTACAGTACGGTGGGAATTATCCAACTATTTCAAGAAATTCTTTTCTGAAATAATGGAAGATAGTGTAAATACAACGGAGTATCATTTTTATTCAAATATAAATATGCTCATTTGGTGCATGAATTTGTAAAGTTTGGAGTGAGTTATTTTCTAGTGTAGATTTTATTAAAGAATAGCTCAAGTTGGCAATGTTTTGATAGTTTTCTGGTTTGAGTTTCCTATTGTAGGAAGTCCTGACTATTTCCGAGTCTTCAAGGCTGGCACCTGTTCTATGGTATTGATGTTCTGCTTTGTTCTTTTCTCTGTCTGAATGGAGTGGTCATACATTACATTATTTCAACTCAAAATGGTTACATAAAAAAGTAAGACCTAATTCTCAAGTCTCTAATATAGATACAATTTGTAATTTTTTTTCTGAATGCTACAAGCTGTGTTCTGTGGGCCATGCATGTTTTTAGCCCTAAAATTAACTTAGAAATAGTTAAGAGATTTAGATTTCTGGGTTTCCCTGCTTCCCTTCCCCAAAACACAGTTTCTGATTAAGTTCAGTATCAGTTCATTTCCAAAAGAGTTTCTCTGTGTGGGCTATTTTCAACACAAGAGAAGCTGGAGACAGAGCCCCATCCCAGCCAGTGCCTCTCTGCAGTGCATTGCTTGGTTTTTACTAAACCTGTGCCTGTGCTGACAATGATCACTTTTATTAGAAAGAGAATGCAATGCAGAGAAATGCTGTATTTTGTACAGTGCTTGTGTTGGAATCTTTATGGGGTTCTCATCATGGTTTGCATGAAGAACAAAAGAGGTGGTTCTAGGTCAGCACAGAGTACACCAGTTCGAAACTCATCTGGTGAAGTTTTGTGACAGTTGTTAGGGCTGTTTGTTTTAAAGGTAACATCAGTACCATGGGTACAGGCTATTACAGTAATTTCCATCAAAAATTTCAGAGATCCATAATAATTTCTCTACTTTGTTTCACCTTCTGACCTGTGTATTTCTCTTTATTGCAGGGAGTACTCAAAGATGAAGATGATATTAACGTGCTTGGAGAGGAATTTCGGTTGGCTTATCTATCATAAGTGAAGAGGTAATGCATTTTCAGAACACAGTTGAAGTTTCCCACCTCTCATCTCCTGGTTTGCCACTAGGTGTCAGCTGATTTCTAATGAAAACTTTCATTTGTTGTCAATAGTGAGAAACTCCTCTGTAATATCATAAAAGGTCTCCATTTTAAGGCTGGAGTCCTAAAGTGAAGAGCAGCTAGTTTTATTTAAGAGTATGTTGTTCTTGCATTTTCCACCAATAAACTGTTATGGATTTCTCAAGTGTTCTTGGTTAGTGATGTAGCAACATTACAAATATTTTCTCCAGCAGCTCTGCAGGAATCAAAGCCACTGTGAATTCACATATGCATTTTGGTATGGACTGTAAGATTCTCTTAATGCACTAGTTCTGCTTTTAATTTGAAGATTTATCTGCACTGGCACTACACTAATATAATACTAATCTAAATGTAGTTTCTCCCATCTCAGAGGGGTGGGTCTGAGTTAGTTGTCTCACTGCTGGTTTGTGTTACTTTGCTGGTATGATCTAAGTAGAGACATTTTTCCATTTTGAGGTCAGAATCACCATTTATACCTTTCTTGCAGTTCTGTGTTCCTATTCAGTTACTCCCAGGGAGGAATCTATTGAAATAGCTGAAGTTTGACAGAGGTTCATGCAAGCAGTGCAGGCTTCTATTCCTCCTGGTTGTTAGTGTATGGGATAAGCTCAGCTCATCTACATTCAAACATTAAATAGTTTTTGATTACAATGATGACACAATGGAATGTTTAAGTACATAATGCTTGTAGAGCACCTGTGAATATGGAGCCATCCCTCCTGACTGTATCCCAAAATAGCAGGTATGGCCAGGGAAAGATTTAATATTTTCACTTTGAAGCAACAATTTCACACCATTTGCCTGTATCCAATCGTGGAGTCTATCTGGACAGTGAGGGGCAAGTCTCATGGATGTTTTTGCCATCCAGAGTGTAAGATGTAATAGCTAAAACAAGTTATGATGATTCCTATAAAATGGCTGTTGGTGCTTAAATTAGATGCCAGACCAGCTAGCTTTGAGGAGAGATCTGTTACAGAGAACAGTCAAGGCCAGTTTTCCAACCACATGTTTCAAAAAGGACATGACTTTTTCTTCTCAACTGGATCACTGGTTAATTTATTTCTGTTGCAACAAGAAATTTTCTGAGACTAAGCCCTGACTTCTTTGGACTGAATTATTACCTTAGATCAGGTCTAATTTTAAATGCTAAAGGAGAGCAGACTGATAACAAAGATCATTTATTGGAATATTCCTTGCACAGTCTGCACCTCTCTGCTTGTTACAGAATGGACAGTTTGGCCTGAAACTTCTGTAGAAATTTGTATTGCATATGATATATCACAACACAAGCTATCAAGCTTATAAAAGTTAAATAATATAAACATAGCAAAATCAACAAAATCAATTCACTGGGATATACAGTTACTATTATTAACAAGCATTCATATACAGTGCCACAATTATGTACCATCTGACTTGTATTTCAAACAAAAGGGGTTTTTTTACATAATCAGTGGTTTCCCCACTCCATAGTTTTCATGAATTCTTCTTCAGTAAAAGAAAGCATCTTGGCAGCTTCAATGTGCATCTTGGGGAAAATAAAGAAAAATATAATTAGGAGCAGTATGTAAAAGAGTGTGAATGACCCATACAAATCCTGTATAACTGGGATAGCTGAAAGGGGCTTCAGATCCATCATTCTGTTTTTCTGTACTATAGCTCTGATGGATGCTCCCCTGTTTAAGCTGAAGCTGTTGTTCATATTTTTCTGGAAAAATTTATAGTGTAGGCATAATGTGATGAAATCTATGATGTGTTGCAACTTCAGCCTAGTAAAGCAGGACCAATAGCTTTACTTAGGTCCTTATATTGCTTTAAACATATAATCGAATCATAGAATCTCCTGAGTTGGAAGGGATTCACAAAGATCATTGAGTCCAACTCCTGTCCCTGCACAGGACACTCCCAACATTCACACCCTGTGTTTGAGGGCGTTGTCCAAATGCTTCTTGAATATTGCCAGACTTGCTGTTGTGACTTGCTGTCGTGCCTGCTTCCCTGGGGAGCTGTTCCAGTGCTCCACCATCCTCTGGGGGAAGAACCTTTTCGTAATATCCAACCTAACCCTCCCTTGGCACATCTTCCTGCCATTCCCTCGGGTCCTATCATTGGTTGCCAGAGGGAAGAGATCAGCAGCTGCTGCTCCTTCTCTTGTGAGGAAGCTGTAAATTGTGATAAGGTTTCCCCTCAGTCTTCTCTTCTCCAGGCTGAACACGCCAAGTGACTTAAGCCACTCCTAATATGGCTTCCCCTCTAAACTTTCACCAACTTTGTGGCCTCCTCAGACCTTATCTCAGTTTTAATGAGGCATGGAAATTGCTGAAAATCTGACAACTCCTGTGACCTCTAATAAAACACAAGAAAACTGGTACACAGTCATTCACACTGATCAATATGCAGCTGCTGCAAATCAAATACATCATTAAGACTCGGGCATGCTAGCACCTCTAATATGTATGATTTAATATTAGATCAGGATTTTAACATAATAACACCATTAAAAATAACAATCAACATGACTCAAGGAGTAACTGCATTACACCCAAAGGAGAAATGCTGGCGCTGACCACTGGTAGCTGTGTTGCCATGTATAACGCCATGCAGCCGTGGTCCATTAAGGCACATACTTTGCTTAATCCCTCTTAAAACTAAGATTTCTATTAAATTCTCTCTCTTGAGGCAAGCAGAGAATGGTCTGAGGAGACCAACTTGAACACCAGTGACTACTTGCTGCCAGCTGCAACTCATCCTACTACTGATAAATAATACCTTTGGGGGATTATTTTCTCCCCTCATTCTTCCTGGGGTAGCACATAGTTGCCTTCAGACTAGCTGCACCTGCTGTGTGCACCTGAATCTGCCAAGCAAATCTACACAAATGGCCCAAATTAGGTTTTCCTCATTCATTCAACAAAAGGCTTGTGTGAAGCAGACTTGAAGTTCTTTAGATTACAGACACTGCGCACACGTGAGCTTTAGCTGCCCTTCCTCTGCAGTTTCTGCTGATGTAACAGAAGGCAGAGTTAGCACCATTTCAAGTTCCTCCGTTTGGAGTTTGTTCTCAACTGACAGCGTCTTTGTATGAGTGAGTAACACTTTGGCTTCTTCTACTCTGCTGTTCCAGTACAGCAGTCATCATTTTTCTAAAATGTATTTCATGAAGTTTTGTGAAGTTTATCTGAGAGTATGGTTTTGGTTCATAGTCAAAACTACTGCTCTTTGCCTCTTTCTTTAGTGAATTCATGTTCCAGAGGACAATGAGCTGCCTCATATATAAACTGTGTTTTGAGTGAATACTGCATTTTTTTTATTTTCAAAGTAAACTTAAAGTGCTTGAAAGGCCAGCCAAAGTCTCAGCCTGTACTGTTTCTGTTAGATGAATCCCGTGGTTCTCCTCTGCATCCTGTTACTGCCAGAAAAATTCTATTTCACTGGAACTGCATGAGCAGCCCCAGTTCCTCTTACTCTCATTACCTATCCCACTTTTTAGTTTGTTGGAGACATATTCCAGATTTAAGGGTGTATTTCTATACTGCAGTTCCCAATCCTTAAGGTAAGTGCGTGTATGTTGTTACATGAAGTTGCCACTTCAAGCAACTTCTCCATGGGGGCTCAACAGCTTCCGGAGTATTTATGAAAGGTCTGGTGACTGCTGCAGCACTCAAAAAGGTAAATCAAATGTTCTGTTTTCTTATCTCAAAGGTTGGCTCTTCTGAGGTGCTTCTGCTCAACACATCACCACACACTGCTTGCTTTAGCTCTCATACAGCTTTCGAGAGCATGAAAAGCAGTGCATTAACTCCATACCAAAATGAATCACATTTGATTCAGCCAAGTAGGCAATTAAAGGTGAACCACTCTATGATGTTAAGATTGTATCTAGACAGTTGTGATGCCTATAGCTCTGCATGTCTCGTGCAGCCTCAGGAGGAAAAAAGATACCAAAAATAGCATGCAGTCTCAGGTATTTGGCAAGTGAAAGGTGTGGTGGAACAATCAGAGATAAATGCATCAGTAAGTGGAAAATTGTTTGATTTGGGCAACAACTCTTACTATGCACTCATCTCACTTCAATTTCCTTTCATGTAAACTCACCATTTCTTTCAATTTGTACCATTAAAGCCCATTTGACAGGTCTGTGCTGAAAATGTATTTTGAGATGTGTAAGGTATTTACCCGCTGCAGTGTCCGAGGTTTCTCTTTCCAAGTAAAATACTCCTTTTTGGGACATCAGTACAGCTTTATGAAATACATTTTTAGCTATGTTCTGTCTGAAGTATTAATCCACTTTTTGCTACAACACCTTCTGTGAAAGCTGTATCACTAATTGTTCAGCATGAATTGTCAGCAAGTGTTCTGCTGCCTACCCTCTATTCAATTCCATATTCAGCTGCTAAGGAAACTAAGAGGAGCCCCTGCCCTCCCTTTTATGCCCCGAGGGAGAGGAATGGAGTGAGACACAAAATGAATGCAGAATCAAACAACTTTCAAAATAAGGGTATCTGCAAGCACAGTGGGCATGGGAACACCCACACAGATGTTACTACAGCACGTGATTCAAAGTATGCATGATATTCCAGAAATTACACAAGGATGGAGGCTCAACTCCCCTCCTTCAATCACAGCTAGGATAAGTACTCTCATTTTTTTTTCTTCCCTCTTTTTTTGTCTGACGCACAGGGAGATCTGCACCTGGGCACAACTCTACATGCATAGCACAGCTCAGAATATAAATTAAAAGAAACCTTGTTAATAGAGAAAGACCCACTTTGAGAACTCAGGAAGAATGTAGGTCTCAAATGTAATGGCTCGCTCCTGAGAGGTCACACTGTCTCAGCTGCCAATATCGCAATATGCTGGGGGAACTAAAGAAACAATCTACCTGCTAAAGTGGATTCTATTGATGCAGGAGCAAAGGGAGTTGCTCTTGTTACCTGAACAGTATTTACTCTTGAACAGAGAGACTCTGTCAGTCCTAAAGCTTGTCATTAGTAATCCTTCACCACAACAGGGTACGCTTGAAGAAAGGAATAGGGTAAATTCGAAAAAAGATCAGCCTTTGCTATAAAGCAAAAAGTTAGCAATACACACTAATAAAAGTGAGGGTGCTGCTCCCATGCATTGAAACTTCCCAGTCTCGGGCTCTAGTTGATGGGATTACCTTATTTAACAACAGATTCCTTTAGTTAGAGGTTGTTAACTGAAATATAACAGTATTCTGGTCCTTACCTTTTGTCTCTTTAAAATATCTATTAACTTTAACTGCTTTTTAAAACCCATCATTAGTTCTCCTTTTTGTTTCTGCAGTTTCTTGTTTTCTGCTTTTAATTCTTCAATTATCTTGAGTTCTTGGTTAGCTGCATCCTACCATGGGAAGGAGAAATGTGTTATTTATGAAAGTGGTGCTTTAACCAGTGAAACTTGCCGTTACATAACAAAAAGACAAACAGCAGCTACACAGCACATTTCTGAAATGAAATGGGATTAATAAAAATATTCCCACATCGATACTTAAGAAAAGAATAACTCAAAGGTAACAGCAATGGTTTGCCTGTGTATGTATTAGGGGTGTACACGTACCTCTTCCTTTTTCTAAATGCATCTCATTTTCACAGAAATGGGGAAAATAAGAAAGACTGTAACTTTATTCTTTACATTTCTCCTACATAGGCTGCAATATTGTTATCAGGTAATTTATCAAGCCCTTTGATGACTTGATCTGAGTTAATTTTGGGACTGTCTTTAAGAGACACAATACATCCAAAGCTGATCAAGCCTTTTTGTGTACAGGTTGGAACTTGTCTTCCTAAGACACTGTACCTTGTTACTTTGCTTCAGTTTATTCAGCTCCACTTTATACTTCTCTGCTTCTTCCAGGGCCCTGTTTAAGCGAACCTCTGTTGCACTCTGACTGGCTGAGGCCTGCTTTTGTATACGCTTTAGATTTTCCAATTCCTATTTGAAAAGCAAAGGATAAAACCAAATATAATGAATAATGGTATTTTAATTAATCCAATATAGACAACACATCTACAGCAAGGCTCACCCTTGACAATTTAGGAGTTTGTGGACTTCTTGGCCTGCAGATAGAATCTATCTCAAAGACCAATAATTTCACTGTTAAAGCATCCCCTTCTTTGAAATCTTTAAAAGAGATCTTTCTCATCTTTGTTTTAAACGTCTCTTAAAATAATTGTGGCTGATCATGTCAGACCACAGGATTGACTGGAAAACTTTGCATTCTTAGTCAGGAAGAGAGAAAACAATGTTGGCGTGTGCACTCTGCGGCAGATTTTGGAACTGCGGTTTGTATTCCCAGCTGCTTCTTCCTACCTGATCCTTTTACCTCTTTTCCCCAGAGACTACTACATGCAATTGCCAACAAGAAGTTTAAAAGCCTACTGAAGATGGTGAGGGCAGTACCTACTTCATCTAGCAGAAAATAGCTCATCAAGTGTTTATGGCAACAATCACAACAGTGATATCTCTGGTGATAGTATTTCATAGTGCTGAATGTGGGGAAGTGAGAAAAAGAGACCAAGATGAGGAACAGAATAATGAGACTAAAGATCAGGGAATCTAGATAAAAGACGAAGCACAACAAATAAGCAATCCTGGCAGAAAGAGCACATCCTGTCATTTGTGAAAAAATAAACTTTTTTTTTTCTTTTACAGATTATCAAATTTTTAGTAATGGGCACAGAAAGATTCTTTTAACCAAATCAAGGTAGAGGGAGGGCTGGCTGCTAACCTTTTGCCTTTAGATTGCCTTATTTCTGAATAACTGTTCTACTTTCTCAGTTGCACACCAGCTCTTGTGGCAGTTATTTCTGATTTCCACGTCACTTGAAACACATACTAATTGACAAGTTTATGCAGCAAAGATGCTATGGTAAAGTTCTGACTGGAACAGATATTTCTGGGAAGCTTTGAATCTTCTCCAAAATGGGTTGAAAAAACAGGAGTGTAAAATGAATCTCACTAATCCTCCAAAATTCTATCAGTGAAATGTGCCTCCTCCAAGAGTTTGCAGAAACAGATTTCTAGTTGGTTGCTGACCTGTGCATCTGATTGATGACAAAAAGATGGGTAAAAGCCTGGTGAGTAGGGCAGCAGAGCCCCATCCTGGAACCCAGGCACATGTATCACCAGGGAATGGAAATTTGTTTGCTGGAAGCAGATCCCCACATTTCCACAGAAGACAAACTGCACAGCAAACCACTTTCACTTGTATCAAGATGATGGAGCTGTGAATAGGGTTAACTAAATTTTTCATGCCATGTATTTTGTTCTGCATTAATATGAAAAGCTTTTGAATATGGCCTTTCAAACATTTAATGACCAAAAAACCAGTCTGCATGCAATGCAATTTATGTTTCAGCTAACTATTATTTTAATGAAAGTATCCTAATATTTCTTTTAGGGCTTTTTGACACTTTCATACATAATACCTTATCAAGGAAAAGTCATCTGGTGAGGGTATATTCTTAAATATATTTGACTCCAAGTTTTCATCTTAAAAGTGCCTAAGTATTTTATTTTCTAAGTAGGCAAGGTTTCTGCCAATTCTTGAACACTTTAAGTAAAAGCTGCATTAATTTCCTCATATAATATTTCTCTGAGAGGAGGGGGAAAACTACTGTGTTCTAAAACTGAATCCCATTTCAGTCTCTGGACTTTCTCCACTGTTCTGGCATGGCAGAGTCACTTGAATATCAGTAGGGTGTGTGATACCAGAGAGCTCATCTGTAAGTAACCCTCTTGGCAGGCTTGCTTTCCTCCCAGTAATAAGCATACACAACACTTCTATCTTTAGAAAGCTCAGCAACACCTGTCCACCCTCAAAAACATTAGAGAGAGAATGTTTGCTTAACATCAAGCCCTTCTTCAAGGCAAATTATAAAATCCCTCCGCAAAGCCTTGAAATGTGTAAGAGCACAGCTTTGGTGTTGCCCTGACCTTTATCCAACACCATGGCTGTATCAAATTAACAAGTGAGAAAGAACATAGGGGAAGAAATGTTCCTGAAGACAAGTGATGAAATAAAACAGGAGAAGCGATACCATTTATTAGATCAACTAGAAGGAAAAAAAAAAAAGAGGAGAGCTGGAAAGAGGAGGATAGAAGTTTTGGGGAGCATCATAATTCAGCTGAGGTTGGTGTTCCAGCAGAAGTGTTCAGAGACCAAACACCAAAAGAACTAAATGTAAAAATTACAAACGAATTACTGTGTTTCAGGTCAATTGTGAAAACCAGGTGAGGATTTTTGCCTAGGCAGATACAACAAAAAGCAGCTGGGGGATTAATGAAATCGCATAAATTGTTGAAAATCTAAGAAAGCTGGGGAAAGCACATATCACAACTTCTCTTCTATTGTTTATGTTGCAAAAGAAATCACAACAAAACCAACACAAGCCTGGAGGTTGCATTTGTGCTATTGTAACTGCACAGAAAACTTGCTCTAGATTCAAAGTATGAATCTTTGTAATTCAGCAGCACAGCGGTATAAATTCAGGCCCATGTTCACAGGAAATTTTTTTTTAAACCTATGTCTAGAATTAATCTACAACTATATTCATTATGCAGTGTTGAATACTACTTCATACCTAAAGAATAAAACAGTTTTCAGATCACTAGGTCCATAGGAGATTTAAGCAGTTACTGCAGGTTTTTGGCAGTTAGATATTTTTTGTATCAGAAAAAAAAACCATAAAATATCTTCTGAATTAGCAGAGAACCATTCCTTACATACATCTGCCTTTTTTGCTTTCTCAGTATTTTTAATAACTACCACTATTTGGCATGATGATGTCTGAGTAACCTTGAGAAACTCTAGAAAACAGAACCTATTAGGAATAATTGAAACAACTGAGGATGGTACACCCAGAGTTAAGACAAGTGAGGAAAGCAACTGTATTTTGGATATGGTAGCTGTACAGCAGAAGGGAACACACTTTTCATCACAACAGATATTCCCTAAATATTGGGATAGACTTTCTAACTGACTGTGTACAAGAACTAGCATAGACTGCCTAAAGAAATGATGGAAATTACCATCACAGAAGACTTTAAGTACAGGATGGTTTGGGTATAAGGTGTCCTGTTTTGGTTTCAGAGAATGGGCTAAATGACTTTGTAAGTCTCTTGGCCCTATTTACTGTGAGCTGCTGAATAGTATGAGTACTACAATTGATTATCTTTCCTGACAGAATAAAGTATCAGGAGACTTCTTTAAAGGAACTTAAAACCTCCAAGTATCTGCACAAAAACACACAAATGAAAGGATGCCTATACAAATGTATAGTATGATTTAATGGAAGTACAATGAGACTTTGTGAGGCCGAGTTGTGTTCTAGTTTCCCCAAATTTTTAAGCAAAACATTCTCACAGTTATATTATGTGCACTATGCAACAGTATATGTATTACATGGTTTTGAAGTCAACCTCTCTAGCTCTGAGTAATTAAAGAAAAACACATGCTGCTCTTAGATTAAGTTCCAAACAAACAAAGCTGTGTATGCAGGCCATCTGCTAGAACTAGGCACATATACAATTTTGCATTATGTGGCCTACAGCAGGAGCCAGGTTAATTTTGATTCATCCCAACTGCAGTGCCTGGTTTTCAAACAGTTCGTTTTCAAGAACAAAGACTCATCCTTTCTGCTGCCTGCAGAAGATACCAGTACAAGCTGCAAGTGGCTGTTTTTCAAAATGTTCACCAGGTTCTACAGTTTACACTAAAACTCTTATTACCAGAATTTTGAACCATTATAATTAAAACCACAAAAATTTCCCTGTATTTTTCAAGATTCCTTTGTGAATTTGACAGCAGTTTCTGAAAAGGTTTTGTCTCTTGCAGGTCTGTTACACAAGAATTTGATTTCAAAATACAGAAATACATAACTGAAAAACAAAAAGAAAACCAGTCAGCAAAATCTATTATTTCTTCCTTTAAAAAAAGTGATTAGACCATTTAAAATTACAATTCTAAATCCATTACCAGATATTGAAACACTCATGGGATCACTGGACATGAATCTATCAAACCAGGGTACAGAAGGTGATTTGATGCAGTTTTCCCTTTTGTGAGATGAGACGAGTATCTGCAATACCTTTTGTAGTGCAATGACCTCTTGTTGTAACCCTTCACTTTTTTTGTTTCCTTCTTGTAACAATATTTTGTACTTTTCAGTCTGAGAACGTTGCATACTGATTGTTCGTTGCAGTCTAGTGTTTTCTTCTTCAGTATCTTTAAGCTGAGATTCTAAATTCTGATTTTCATCAGCCTATAGTAAAAAAAACTCAACTAAATTATTGCAAGGAAGCAGCAGGATAACACAACAGTAATGTTTTGTAAATAAAAGGCAATAAAAATATACATATTATAGATATGGAGGCAATGATTTTTATAAATTATGGTATGTGAAAATGTTTAGATCCTTAATGATGGATTTCACAACCATTTCAAGAAAGGAAAAAACTAGGACTACGAAAGCAAAACTCCAATTTACCAGGACAATAGTTCAAAAACCAGTAACATCTTTCTCAATTAATTTTCTGCAGTCTTTTACTTGGAACTGTCTTGTAGCAGTATGTAAAACATTCAATTTGTCATAGTTCAAAGGTTTTGAGAACTAGCTATCAAAATGTTATAGGATAGTATGAGTAACAATGTCACACAGATACTTCCTGACATTTTTGTGAGAACAGCTAAAACCACACATTAGGAAAAATTCTGGGAAAAAGAAGAGAATATAATTACTGATAAATTAATCCATTATGTTTTAGAAGATTATCTGGTTTTGACTTAAAAGCAAGCTAATGACCCAGGATACATCAAGTATTCAAATTCAAGATTCTCTTGAATTCAAGTGAATCCTATATTAGCTTCATGACCTACTGGCACTTCCATACCACATTAAGCATTATAATTTCAAGGCTTTTTTCTTTTAGAACCTTTTAAACATTATAAGTGAATACTAATGTAGGTTATTTCAGAGATACATTATGTACTTCATTTCTTTCAGAAAAGTAAATCAAGGCACACAGAGAAATGGAGTTTCTATGAACACAAGTCTTTCTCTCCTGTCCTCTCAGCCCCTAGGAATACAGTTTTCTCACCTGGGAAATGTATGTGCTTTACCCTAAGTATCATGTGATCACACGCACCTCAGAAACTCCCAATTCTTAATATTGGGACTGTGAATTGGAACAAAACCCAGAATCTATCTCAAGGCTTTGCTAATATGAAATATTTATGACCCTCTGAATGCAATAAAGTGATTTTCACATCATAGAAACAAATAGCCAAAATGAGACATTTATACACAGACTGTTATGGGAGCATGACAAGAATAGGTACAAGGTTGTCTTCTGTCACCTGCTATAGTAACTGAATTCTGTAGTATTTTTGGCATGGAATGATGAAGTTCAATAGCAACTGGCAAAATTATATTTGATTTGAATATGAAAAGGTCTTTAAAATCTAATGTAACAACTTCTGGTTGCAACATAAAAGTATTGAAATGCAGAAGAACCTGTATTGATAAAAATGAAATAAAGTAGAAAGTACAGATATAAAATATCAAAATCTAATTCATTCTAAATATTTTCTCCAGGTACCTATTTCAAAGAACTGATTTAATATCATCCTGCTCCTTAACTCTAAATTTAAAGCTTGTGAGAAAACACATAGGTGGTTTGCCATATGTTCTGAATGTCATCATCACGTATGGGCCTGGGGAATAGGTGGAAAAAAGCATTCTGAAGTTAAGAGAACACTACTAACAATAATCTAAT
Organism: Tapera naevia; assembly: GCA_033556795.1. NCBI lineage: Eukaryota > Metazoa > Chordata > Aves > Cuculiformes > Neomorphidae > Tapera > Tapera naevia. Next base: position 2,646,354 of record JAUMJJ010000353.1, read on the forward strand.
TGTGTAAAACAAAGTTAGTTCAAAAACCTTGCTTGATTACAAATACATTAAAAAGGTGATCCCTCTGGCAGACAGACACAAACTATTTAAGATTTTGAAAGTTCAAGAGATGTTTGAGCATCACCTGAAAAGATACTGCTAGACAATGCAGATCATAAAACTCACTGTAGTAAGCTCTGTCTGATCTCCCAAATATCCAATTCCAAATACAGTCCTCTGCATCAAGAATAGTCTTGAGAACAGAGAAAGCATAATTTCTGTTTGATTACAAGGTTCTACTGATAGTGGATCACTGATCAGCTGCTTCCACACTTTTTTTCCCAGCAAATATATCCAAAGCACCTGACTAAATTTCTTAGGCTTTTTGTTTTCCTGTTCTGCCCTAAGCACATCTCTCTCCCATTACCCAGGCACCACTGGTCTTCTCTCTGTATAGCAAATCTGTATTTGACTGCTACAGTATCCTCCTCCTCCTTCTCAGGCTCTGGTAACGCTCGGTGATGGCCAGGGCACTCTGCAGCACCATTGTCCCAGGGAACATCTTCATTCTCATTGGTTGTCTCCTGCCTCAAATTCTTTTTCATGAAGTATATTTCACAAGCTTTTAGCCCAAGATCACATTTATACAGAAATTACTATCCTTGACTCTAAATTCTTAAGAAATTTAAAAAATAGAACCTTAGCTCTTACTACTTGAAAAGGAAAGGTTGAGGGAATTTTTGAGATTATTTGTTAAAGGGGAACCTACTCCATTTCTAGCAATAAAAAACTCAGCTCTTACAGTTTTCCTGCATTCACACACTGCACTGTTCAGCTCTTCCTGCGTAACACGTAACTTCGCCTTCAGAAACCTGATTTGAGCTTCTGTGAACATAAAAAGTTACATTTAATATCCACAAATACTCTTTAATCAATGCAGAAAAGAAGCAATACTGATGTAAGAACTCTTTTTTTAAAAGCACACAACATTGTTTATAATTATTAAAGAGAAAATAAAGGCAAATAAACCCCCAGATATCTAAATAAATAAATGGAATTTTCTCATTCTCAGGCAAAACTTTATATAGATTTTTCCTTTTAATGACTGAATTCAGTATCTTTAAAATATAAGAGACTCACAATCCTCAAAATTTAAACTTATTGGAAATTTTCATAATACTATGCTATACATCACAGCGTTCTTTTTCACTGAAGTCCAGAAAACTATATTGTAGGGTATGTCTGTGTCTACACTGCAACCAATCTGTAGCTGCAATTTGTACAGTTGAACCCAAATTAGTTTTAAAATGCTCATAACAAGGAATCAAATGTAGACTGCCCTGTTTACTGCAGGTTGTTTACTATAGGTAAACAATCCTCCCACCCAGTGGTCTATGTTTTTTTTAAAGTACACAGCTAACATTATTCAATTAATAGTTTAAAATTAAATCAATTGAATCAGATGTTTTTTCCAAATGAAGTACTTACTTGGACAGCTAAGAAATGTACTGCAGTAATAACAAAACAAGCTGTATGTGAACAGTATGTTCTTTTACTCCCTATTTCCCACCATTTTCCTAGATCATTCACAAGAAAATCCCCCTGAACTTCCACAGGCACGAAGCATGGAAATAGTATGAGGGTCAAGTTGAACAATGTAGGAATAACCATTATTCACAGTAGGTAGAAGGGGAAAAGAATAAAGTGGAGGATGAGTATCTGGAGCTGAACATGAAGGGATGGATGGGTACATGTGTTCATTTGCTGTAATAGGAACTCTTTTAATTTCAGCCACCTTCCCTTTCAACTGCAGGTTAAGCTCTTCTTAATTTACCTTGAATTTATTTGGTGTAAGCTTTTAATGTAGTCCAGAGCAATTTCTTTTTAGTTCAGGAACAAGAAGAAAAAAAAGATATCTAAGGATCTCTTTTGGGAGACTTATTAACAGAAGACTTGCACACAATTACATGAGGTTAGAAATCAAGCTATTTCTGTGTTGTCATGCATGAAGTTGTTAAATTAAAGTAAGAAGGTCTGGGTATTTTGTACTACTACAGTGAATTTCTGATTTAAGCTTGCTTTAGCACTGTAAGAAATTCCATAAACCCTCTTTTTATCACCCCAGAGCCAAGAAGGCAGATGTGCATCCTGCCTTTAGCTTCACTGGCAAATGCTACAATGCCGTTTCCTACTTGATTTCTAGGACAAACATAAATACAACATTTGGAGTGGGAAAGTACCTGGAGGATACTCATTCAGGCACTGTAGCTGAAACATTACTCCATTTAAGCCACTTGCTAAGATCCACAGCATTGATCTGAGGAAATGCTTTTCCTCTAAAGGCAGAATCTGTGCAAAGAACTGAAGCTCATCTTTTCGGAAATACAAGCATAGCACAATATATTTCTGTTTCCTCAGTGAAATGAAACAAATGTTATGCACATATTCAACACATGTAACCACCCAAATGTCTTCCTACAAAGGTGGAAATCAAGATAAAAATTCACTTTTTCCCATGTTTATCATGTGTGACCTGACCTTCCTCTAGGATTACATAAAGAAGAAAAACCTTCTCTTCCTTTAACTTAAGGGTTTTACAATTTTCCCTATAACTTCTACAGAAATTCTTCCTTTTTTTCCCCTGGGGAACCTATTTCTAACAGTCAGGAAGTAAGGGTAAAATTACTTAACCATGGGAGGAAACCTACCTGCTCCAATTTCATGTCCAACACTTGGAATATTGTCATCTAGACAACCTGGTAAGCCTCTTCTCTCTAGTTTTTCTTCCATTTTGCTGCTTGTTTTCACTAAAGAAATATCTGTGCAGTCCTCCAGTACTGCAACATCATCAGCACTTCGTACTTCCAGGTTTCTTATTTTTGAACTAAAAATAAAAGCAAACCCTAGATTTTTAAATTTATAGTACAAAAAATTACAAAAATACAGTGTATTGGCTCTTTTTAAGGGCATAGTTATTTACCTAATGCAAGTTCATTGCTGGCATTTGTATGAAAGATGCAATGCATTGATGGCAATTTCTGATTTTCTTTAAGTAAGATTCCTTTACTGTATTCCACATAAGCAATTACAGGATCTTACATATTACAGTGTAAGAGGTAGAGAAACAATACCATTTTCTGCTGAGATGATTTTGGCATGGTCTTCTAAACCAACAACTTCCTAACTAAATTGGAATAAAAGAAAGGGACAGAGGAAAGTTCCCTTGGCTTTAGCTACTATTGTCGGTGGTAAATACTGCTATTTTTCCCCCTGCAGGTTTACTTCTGGAATATTGTCCTCTCTAGCAATACTCCTAGCTTACTACCATGGTTTCTGTATCATTATGCTTGGCCTTGGAAACTTCACTGATCCTAGAAGCTGTATACTAAAGTTTTCATAAACCCAGAATACGAGGTGTGTGACACATCTGCTACATAGGTTATTTCCTCAGCTTTCTTTTAGAAAAAGATAACATTAGTCCCCACAGGATCTTAAGTTCTTAATCCAATATATCCTCATCACAATGCAGCCTCCAAACTCTTCTAGCTGCCAACTCTCTCCCACAACTTTAGGTTCACTTTGCAGGTCCTATATCTGCACAATTCCACTTCATAATCTCATGATGTGGCACCAGCATGACAGCCTTCCCTGAACTGCCCAAGGGTTCACAAGTGGCTCCCAAGTCCTGCAAAACAACCTCAGCCTCTGTCAACTCCATGTTCTGACACCCTGCAGACAATCTTCATCTTATTTTGGTATCCGTTCCTATCTCGTGGCAGTTTTAATTTGTTCCCAGGATCTTATGCATTTCTCTACTCATTTCTTTTGTCCATGTTTCCAGCTCTTGCTTTTTTGACCTTGAATTTGCTGTCTACAGAGCTAAAGCTTTTCACTTTTAAATTCCTGAAAGCTGTGCCACTATCACTGACTCCTTGTTGTCCTGTGAGATCAAAATGCACCAAAACAGGGAAGATCCCCAAGGGCCCCATGTTTCTCATGACAGTTCTGATAACAAAGTCAGGCTGCACCAACTACATGTGCTCTTCCATGTTGTCTCAGATGATACATTTACCAAATGTATGCTTATTGGGCATAATGGAAACTGAAGGAGTTAACAGAGTTAAACTGTCAGCCTTAAGAAGTGCTTGAGCAGAAAGAAACAGTTTTGTTGTTGTGAAATTAATGGCATGTGTCCACTAACACTCTTTGGTGTTCTGTGCAAGCAAACAGAGATAACTACATGGAGCTGACTAAGGAGGACTAGAAGTTCGATTTTTTTATTAATACAAATATATATTAATAATGTAGAAGCACACATAATTAAAAATAGCCTAGAAAACAAAAATAGCAACTAAAATATTTCATTACAAACAGAGGTATGGATAACATACCTTGAAGTTGTTCTTTGTCCCTTACTTCCAAAGTATGGTCTGTTCTGAGCCACGGACATGGAAGCACATTTCTTCTTGTTTCCTAGCTACAATTTTTTTTCAGAAATTAGTGATATTTATTTTTCAGTTAGTTAGGAATTGTTTTTCTCTAGTGTTATTTGTCTTTGTTTTGTTTTTCTTTTTAATATATCCAGACTCAAGGACACTTTTCAAAGAATGCTTTTCAAACTTTCAAAAGCAGAACTTCTGAGTTTATTTGCACTCAACTTTCATGCCTGTATGCCTAAATTATAATACATCTGTTAGCTATTTATTTATGGGAGTTTTTGCACACATACTCAGAATAAATTCATGCATAAGTAAGGCCATCAGCCATTATAAAGATATAAATCATTGGACTGTCAGCTGAGTGCATTTCTTGGAAAAATGCTTATCATGCCTTCAAAAACATCCTGGTTTTACACAATATTTTAATTCTAGAAATTCCCTATAGAAGGGAGATCCAACTATATTTTTGTTAATTTCCCTCAAATATTCTTCAGAAATTAGGCTTTTTTCTATTGTATTCTGATAAATAACTAAGACAGTATTATCAAAGCTTTGGCTCACCTCCTAAAAGATTCAATGCAATTGTAATAGACACCGAGTTTGTTCCTAATCTCAATCTCCTTTCTCTATTATATTTCCCTTCCTGTATTTGGCGGGTTTTTTTATTAATTGTTTATTATTACATCTAGAAGATAGTAGCACTGCCTTTAGCATTACTCTGGTGGGGCAGGTAAGGGGAGAAAGGAAGAAATTAATTATGTTCTTGTATTTTGTGCTTGGAATTCTTAATTTGATGTTCAAAACACTGAATACTTTTGTCAATGCTTTACAGACCAGGAAACTTAGAACACAAACATTAAATGTGATGCAACTCCACCTCACCAGGAAGTGGCACTGAGAAACCCTGGTAACACTGTCCCTGTGCCACTGCTTTGAACATCATTTACTTTTGGGTTCCCACCCATGTAACTTCCCAGTGCAGCACAACCTCAAAACCAAAAGTAATACGTGGAAATCATACTAGTAGAAAAATTAACCAGATAGTTTTCACTTTGATACCTTGGCATGTGAATCTGTAAGAGATGAAACTGTAAGAGACGAAACTTCAGGACAGAGTGGACCTCTGTAGAAAACAAAAAATTTGCTGAACGTGTATAACAAAATAAACACTTTACAATAAAAATTCACCCCCCAATCAGAATCAGGAGAATTACGTTTTATCTACATTTTTTATTCCAGATGTATAAGTTGACCATATACTAAGTTCAAACATAATTTCAGTCTCATTTTCTGTCTTTCCATTCTACCACATTTGCCATTTAAACCACGTGGTTTAATACAATTGTTTACACAAGTACCAGAACCTTAACCTCTTCTCTTGCAATTTAGGCAATAGCTAAGACTACTGGCTTATTAAATCAATGATTCCACCGTACTAGGGCAAATACTTAGCCAGTATGCAGAGCATTACCAGCTTCAACAAGAGACTGACAATCCATTACCAAAGATCACCAACAGCTCAGTAGTTAATACACCTACCTGACATACAGATCCTGAATTAATATGAAGAAAATGAAGGTACAAACCAGTGTCCTCTACATCCTAGGAAAGGTACAATTGTATGCTCTGATTGACTGTAGCTAAGTCAATTGGCAGGGACTACCAAGCGAACATGAAATAAGAGCAGTTTATAAATTAGGCCTCACAGAATTTTCTCTGAAATACATATTACAAATATTATATCCATTTACAGATAAAAAATCAGGAATAATAAAAGCAGCTTTCTTATCTGCTTATTCGGCTGAAAACCATGCTGCTTAGTAACTGAACTTCATGTTAAATGATGATTTTTAAAATCTATTGGAAAGAGAGAGAAAGTTTTATCATGCTGTGTATTATTTGGGTCAAGTTTCTTGTCATAGATATAACTGTTTCAGAATGAGTTATGAGAATCTGTGTTATTGCACTGAAAGGCTAATTTTTTCCTACTCCTAATTTGTCACTTCAAATAAAATGCTGGCTTATAAAAGATTTGGAATTAAATTTAAATTTCAGACACATCAAGTCGCATCATTTTTTTGCCCAGCAGATTTGAGCAAACATTTAGATCTTGCCTTTAAAAATTTCAGACATCCATTCATCAACAAGAATTATCTGCACAAAGCTCCAGATTTTATTAATCCAAAAAAAACCTGGAGAAATCGTCTATGTGTGGTTGGCAACAGACTTCAAGAATAGGATGATTAGTTTTTGTCTATTTACCCTATTTTCCTCATGCTTCCTTCCTATTGGCTAGCTTTGGGAGCACGCAGAGAGTGAGGATTTGCTGCCACGGAAATAGCAGTTATATGTTATTCTGAAAAACATGAGAATACAACACTCTCTACTGAAGACGACAACAATGTTCTTTCCATCAATAGACTAATTTGTTCCTACAATATCTGTTGTCTTAGGGCCTTCTTTTTAAAAAGTCAACCAAAACAAAAATAAAATACCTCGCTACTCACTGAATTCATCAAACTGGTTTAACCTTAATGGTTTCTTTTCTCTTCCCCATACCTGACAAACCATTTTTAAAACCTCATAATACAGTTCTATAGTTGTTTGGTAAATGGAATGAATGTGTAAATCCTGAAAAGGTATATAAATAAGTAGCTAGAAGCTTGAGGCAAGACTGAAACAGAAGCTACTGTATAACAATTCCATCTCTGCGTGTAAACACGAGATGCCTGTGCGTGAGCAAACCCTTTGTGCTTGCTAATCCTATTCAGAGCCTGCCCATGTGCATACAGCTCCCAGTACAGCGCCCATCGCCAGGAGCCGGCAACACTCCCAAGAGTGGAAGTGTAAACAAAAGCTGATTTCAATGCAGTGTCACTGGAGCTGCTTTGTTTCTATGTAATTCAAGCTTCTCTGCAAAAATTACGCTATAAAAATTCCAGAGCAACTTATTTAAAAAGATACACTGACTTGGAGAGTGACTTGAAAATTTTTTGCCTTTTTTTTAACATAATCTTTTAGTTTTCCCTCTGATAGTGCTTCTTTTTTGGCTTCACTTTATCTCGTTCTTTCCAGTTGCTTTAGCATTCATTCTCCTTAAAAGAATCAATGGAAACTTCAAATGGTTACGTCAAAAATATCTCAAGTGCTTCCTTTAGATTTATTGTCCTCTCTGCTTTCACAACTTTGCAAATAAATAAATTTTGCAAAAAAATAATTAATTAAATATTAAATACTTGGAACTAATCTAATTGGATGGCCTCAATATTCACTCATGGATAATCACTATGCCTAATTCCTAGCACACACTTCTAATTTTTTTTTACTATAGCATGGGCTTTCAATTCTTCTCTTGCATAGATGTTTACCAGAACACAGACAGTGGTTGTTTTAAGGTGTTTTAAGTTATGTAGATAATTGGTAGATCAGCTGCCAATCTGACACGCTAGTTGCCAATATTTTTTTAATTATTCCAGCACTCCCATGCATTTCAAATGTATATTAGCAAAGCTGTTAACTCTCTTTGTGAAGCTGAAGCGTCTGATCACATTACTTCACAAAACAGACCTATAACTCAACTCCAGCTTGAAGTCCTTAAAAATCTTCTGTCTATTGTTCAAAATCCATCTAACAGTACATAAAAATAAAGCAAGATCCAAAATTTGTTTGCAAAGTATGAATATATTGAGAACACATAAATTTTCTTTTTCTTACAATCTACAACTGGCAGATATGGCTTTAAAATAGCACAAGAATAATTTCAAGTATAGTAGTGAACCTTTGTTGGTATAGCCAGGCTTCTATCACAGACTTGCTGTCACACCTTTTGGTGTACTGAACAACCTTTTAACGTTCATAAAAAGCCCTCACTTTTTGCTTTCACTTTTACTCTGAAAAAAAGTAATTCTTTGATCATCTCTACCAAACTTTTATATTTCAAAACTGTTTCCCAATTGCAGCTTAACATTTGAAGCACCTTGTAGTCTGGCCCTATATCTTCACTATCCAGATTAGTGGCCTTATAAATTTAGGAAATTACCAGATCAGATCTTTGATAAGCCATCTATCTTAAATTCACTAACTTCCTGTACTATCACAATACAAACCCTTGAACAACTAAGTAAATAATAATATGCCTGAACAATTAAGTAAACACAGCTACATATCCACATCAGAGCTAACAGGTTTGGACATACAGGCCAAAAACCATGGTTGTGTGTTCATACAGGCCAAAGGTATGTTGGCCTCAGAAGTGTAATAATACCCAAGTTCCAGGAGGTGGCAGCTGAAGGTTTGTCTGTCTTAGGGTTTTGTGTCTGCGTTTTTGTCATCAAGCACTTCCTGTCCCAGGAGCATTTAGGCCAAATCAAATGTGAACTTATTTCTTTGCTTTGTCAGCTGAACTGGTTAAAACCCATCTACTGCTGAGAGTGTATTGGTTTTTAGTGCAAAGATACCTTGCTTTTTTGCACAACAGCACTGCTTAGCATCCTACATAGAATATTTCAGCAAAATTCAGAATAACAAGGAACAGCACTTACTTAGTATCAAGTATCTCAAATAATAGGAAAAACTTAGACTCCATCAACCTAGTATGCTGCAAAGATAGACAAAACAGGAACCTGACTAGGGTGCAAGTCAGGGTGTGTAGGATCAGTGTGGAAGATTCTCCACGAATTACATGTAGCAGTTGTAAAGCACATACCTCTGTCTGTTGTCTTCATGTGACTTGGTCTGTACTGACACTGGTCTAGATAGTCTCTCCTGTTGGCCTTTCTTTATTTAAAAATGAAGTAGTAGTCAATTTTGAGGGAATATAATCCATAAAGATCAATTACATATTTGTAAATTGCAGACCGCAACAACTATGGAAAAGAATGGAAACTACAGTCTACTGTGGAAAAGAACTTTTCAAACACTGGAAAAGATGGCTAAAAATTAAAATGACATTGCTGTCCCCCAACATTTACGCTGCTCCACAACATGTAATTGCCTTTTGCCTGTAAAACTTTTGCCCAGCTTAAAATCATATGAGCTGCTGTTACCCTCCCTCCTTTTTCTCTCTAAAATACAGGAGCAGCAAATGCAGAGCAGGTGGAACAAATATTCAGTTTTCCATATTGCATAATAACCCTTAAAAATAAATCTTTATTCATGCAATATGACCACACGTGGACACTGATACATTGTATGGAGTTTGGAGAGCAATTCATTCTGAAGGTTCGGATAGTTTCCATGTTGCTAAGTTATAAAGCGTAATCCAGAATAAAATACAGTTGTCCTGCTTGGTGGTTTGGGTTTGGGTTTTTTTTTTAACTTGGAATGTTTTTCTTTCGTTGGTAAATGTATATCTGTACAATTTGGCAGTGCCATGTGGTGTAGTATTGTCCTACGAATATTTGATCTGCTGTATTTGGGGGCGGGGGGAAGTGGTTTTCTGTTGTTATTTTTTAAAGGAAAGAGACTAGATGCTTTTGGATGCTTCATCTGCTTCTGTCCAAATGTGAAGCACTTAGCCTCAGCTTATCATAGCTCAAGAGAGGAATATGTTTTTAGACCACATAAAAATGAGGTTTCAACACTAGGAAAAGTGCATACAAGTATAGCTTTCCAGAAGACTTAATAATTTGCTTTTTAAGCTTTACTTTTTTGAGTGAGAACACTTTCAATTAATGTATCTAATACGCAGACCACCTTCCCTGAACTGTTTTGGGTATGAAACATAACTCCTTCATTCCTTTTTCTAATTTATCCAATTTTCATATAAAAACTTGACTGTATCTGGAACACAGCTACACAAATACTAAAATAGTGACAATAGACAACATGTTTTTCTGTTTTAAGAGTTTCCTTCTTACTATGTATTTTCTATTTATGTTGCTTATTCTTTGTATTTCTTTCCCTTTGAACAATGTTGATCCTATTTCACAAAGATGTTATTTCAACAGTATCTGATTTTTAAATAATAGAGCGGTCAGGGATTGGAACAGGTTGCCCAGGGAGGTGGTGGAGTCTCCATCCCTGGAGGTGTTTAAAAGATGGGTAGATGAGTTACTTAGGGATATGGTTTCGTAGGGAGACAGGCAGGGTTGGACTCGATTATCTCAAAGGGCTCTTCCAGCCTTATGATTCTATGAATAATTATTTTTAGTACTTAAGACAAAAAACCACCCACAGATACTTTCCTTAAACATCATAAACAAGTTTTTATGTGGTTTTATGTATATATCTGTGCAAATGCTCTATGCATCTACAGGAACATCAACCTACCTGATGAAGTTATATAAAAACTACTTTTGGATGTCTTTTTAGTAGAAGTTTACAATTTTTAAAAAAAAAGGAAATTAATAGCTTAGATTGCATTTGAAACCAAAATACTTTCAGTTGTCAGGATCTAAATAACTTCTTTTGAAACTTGACCATGTGTGCATGTGAATCAAGGTTAAATGATGCAACAGTCTGAATAACCTACTCACCATTACTTCTTCAGCCTGACGCACAAGTTCTTCTGTTTTTGCTTCTAATTCTGCATTCAGCCATCTGAAAGAGCAAGAGTGCTTGTCACTGAGTTTTTTGAAAGATTTAAAAGTAGTAAATGTAAGATGACAGTATCTCTGCCCGAACTAAGTGAAATTTTAGTAACTCCTACAAAGGAGCATCAAAACACACCTCAGGATATTAACAGTTATCTTTCAATGGTCTCCCGGGCTTTAATCAAATCAATAGTAATAAATACCCATTGAACAGTGAGGTTCAGCCTACAGTTGTGAGAGGTAAAGCGTGCTCTGGGTTGTGGCCGTGACATTACTTGCACACATTTGATGTCTTTTTCTTCTCCGTGCTTTCTGGTTTTACATAGCCCTGGCCTCAGGTGTACGCAGGGGTTGGGGAAGGAGCCGTGCGTGATTACGGTAGCCGATCACACCCCTACGCGTGCGGCTACCCCTGGGCACAGGCTGAACAAGCCGTGTCCCTGCCCGCTCCCGTGCCAGCGGGTCACGGTGTCAGCGCCCCTGGGGGCTCGCTCACCCCCACCCTCCCGGGCTGGGAACCCACGGGTTGCGCAGCCGGCGCTTCCACTGCCTTTGTCACCGGCGTGAGCGTTCTGGGGCTCTCTTTCACAGACTCAAGCACTGAGACAAGCACTCAAGACGGTTCAGCAGCCACGCGGACGCTGCGGCTGCAGCAGCGCCGCTGCGGGGCGGGGGCCGGGCGTGAGGCGGCTGCGGGCAGCGCGGGCCCCGACACTGCTGGCGCTGGGTGGGCCCGGCCGCGGGGTCAGCGAGGCCCGGCCGCCTCCTTACTTGTACCGCTCCTCCCTGCCCCGCCAGGCGCCGCTCGCTGCACCGGGCTGCAGGGCCCCGCCGCTCGGGCCCCGCGGCGAGGACGGGTCCGAGAGCGGCGCCGCCCCGGCCCGGCCGCCCCCGCCGCGCCCCGCCGCGCCGCCCGCCGCCATCTTGTCCGCGCGGCGGCCGCTGCCCCGCGTCGCCTTCTCCGGGGCAACGCGCGGGGCGGCGCTGCCTCCCGCCCTGACCCCGCGCTCCCGGCGCCGTGTCCCGCGCCCCGCGAGTGCAGCCCGAGGGCTCGGGGAGTGGCGGGGTCTGTGCGGGCGGCGCGCCTGCTCTGGCGGTAAATGTTTGCTACAGCCCTTCGTGCGGGCCGCGAGGCCTCGCTGCGGGCGGCCCCGCCGCCGGCCCTTCGTTACCGGGCGCCGAAGTTGGGCGTTCGCAGCGTTGTGGCAGCTGTTCCACCCTATTCACTGCTCTGTTGTGCCATCGTCTCTCTGCGTTTTCCGTTCCCGGGTTTCAGTCATTGTTTCTGGGTTTAGCCTTGTCCTCTGCCGTGCGTTTGAACTTCTCCATTATTTTTGTCCCTTGCCCACGCACTGTTGGATTCTGCTGCGTTTCTCCTTCCCTGACACCCACACACCGGCTCCTGCTCTCATCCGCTGCGCTCCCACTCGCCCGCTCATTCACTCCTTTTCCAAGTTCCCAACATAGAATTATAGAATTGCTTGGTTGGAAAAGACCTGTGAGATCATCAAGTCCCACCGTACCTGTCCACTACTAAACCATACCCCTAAGCGCTTCATCTGCCATTCTTTTAAACACCTCCAGGGATGGTGACCCAACCATCTTCCTGTTCCAGTGCCTGACCACACTTGAAGAAATTTTTCCTGATGTCTAATCTGAGCCTCCCCTGGCACAACTTGAGGCCATTTCCTCTCATTCTATTGCCTGTCACTTGGTAGAAGACACCAATACCCACCTCACTACAGCCTCCTCAGTTGTAGACAGTGGTAAAGTCTCCCCTCAACCTTCTCTTCTCAAAGAGTGTCTCCACCATCCTGCACTCATATAGGCAGCTGGGTATCCTTACAGCAAGAATATTGGAGTTCTATACCTTGAGTTACATGGACTGTATGTGATTTTAATGAAGATGCTTGGGCAGGGGCAATTAGAAAGGCTCAGCTAACTGGAAGTAGAATGTCTGTGCGTAGCTGGAGGATTTCTGCAGAAGTATTAGTTGCAAAACAGAAGAAATGCTTAGAGGAGATTAACTGAGCACTGAGACATACAGTATAATGGAATAAACAGAGGTGAAATGAAAGACAGTACAAAAGTGATTAATGGAAGGCAAAAAATAGAAATATTGATGTAGAAAATAGCAGTGCCTAACAGTAACGTTGATACAAAAGTACTGACACAAAGAGGGAAAAGAATAAGCCTATGGAAAAAGTTGTGGAGCTTTTGAAATTTTGTCAGCCAAGAAGTCAGTCCATTAGGATAATTTTTACAATTTTTTTTGCTAAAAAAATAGCAAGAGGTTAACAGTGGCCTTTTGAAAAAAAAAATACTCAGTTTAACTCCATGAGTTGTGCTTTGATTTGGAGAAGCAAGAAAGGATGAGGTCAATAGTAGAAACCAAACCTCTGGAGGGGAAAGACAGATTTTGTTAAGAAATAACTTGTGGATTCCACAAGAGATTAAAGCATCATAATCAAAGTATGGTTTTAGAAACATTTCTAGTGAGGTTCTGGGGGATTTTAAGAATACTGTTTCTTTTTGCAGAACTAAAATATCATCTCAGTAATAATATTCTTACTTTTTTACTTCTTAGTAATATTGATACTGTTTTTAAAGTTCTTATCCAATATAGCTATAAGATCATAACACCTTAAAAATGCCAGAAGTATTATCTAGAAGATCTCTGCTAGTTAGATTCTGAGGCAGCAGAATCACTGGTTGAGATTAGAGAGATTAGAGCCATTGGTTTTCTAGCAGCTTTTAGCTGAGTCTTAATAAACAAAAGAGGGGTAATTTATTATATCATAAATGATTAAATATGTTAACAAACGCAGTGACACAAGGTTCTTTTTGTTTAGAGCCCTCTGGGTATAACAACATACATACATATTAGGATTCCAGATTTGCACAATTTTTCTAATATCCACAACATGATTTATTTAATGTGATTTATCTGACTGAAATATTGTGTCAGCTGGATTTAGAATTCAAATAGCTATATTTGAAATAATATGAAAAGATTAGTATGTTTAGATAAGTATTTCTTAATGATCTTTGAAATATTTCTCCAGAAATGTAGAAAACAGAAGTAAGAGATTTTGTTATATTCTTGATCCCTTACTCCATTAAGGTTTTATCACTTTGAAGTTGACCTGATGTGACCTTAACAGTTGTTTTTAATTCTCTAATACACAGTCGGTAACTGGGTAGAGAATAGGCTTATATTAGAGATGACAACCAATAGCAAGATATCTAAGGAGCTAGGAAAATTCATCTGGAAAAAAAAACATTTTTAAAGCATAGCATTTGTATGGTATGAGGTTTAGCTCACATTATTTGTTAGCAGATTCCCATTTTCCATGAGAGAATTTTTTAAAAGTGGACTCAAACCATGACTGTAAAATTAAAATATTTTCATCATTTTGAAACAGAGCATATACAGATTAATGTTTGTGCTCATAATTAGCTGTATGATCTGTACATGGGACCTATTGCTTGACCTTCATGATTAGAGTTGCACATCATCAACCAGTAGTTCCCAAGTGTTTCACGTTTTCTTTGGTTTTTGAGGATATTAAGATCCCAGAATTAAATGTCTCTAACAGAAATTATAGATTCCAAATTAAGTGCTTAAGGAAGAGAATATAAAGAGCCCAATCAATACAACTGGTAGGAGTGGTTCAGGACAGAAGGTGTGCATAGCTGATACGATATCAGAATAGTTTATTGCAGAAGACCACTGGTGATCAATATGCAATTTTTACCATTGATCAGACCAAAGAACATGTGTTATTTCATTGTTACCTGTGGCCTTTTTCCTTCTGAAGGCACAAATTTTGTGATCTCCTTTTCCTCCCCTCAAAAAATTGTAAAAGCATGAGATTTGTATATTAAGCTATTATCTTTCAAATTTTAGGCACTTTTTTTCTTCAAAGTGTCTTCTCATTGGCTTAAAGATTCATTATACAGAATTTTCCATGCTTCTCATAAAGGTTGTAATGTTTAGTAGAGACCTGGAATACTGTCAATAGCTGACATTGTAGAAACAGACAGAACTTCAGTGCATATCACATTACTTGCCAGAAACAGAGGAACAATAGGTGTTTAGGACAACATGTTCTTTCATAGAAAAATATTGCAAATGTACCAGGCCTAAGAGACAACACCTGATACCCTTGGTCAAGTTTTGGTTCTTTTTTTTTAATGAGGCCCATGCTAAACCAAAAAAAATAGCATCGTATGTATGCAAAAACGCTTACCATTTTTAGACCAAGAATCATGTTAAGGGTTGTATATAATCTTTGGTATGTGACAGAGCTAAATTCAATTAAACCTCTATATGTGAGAGAGGAATCAACCTCTGTTGATTCCACCTCTAGAAGGAAAAGTCTTTTACAGGACTTGCTGCTGCCTGCTGTATCTTCCATCCTGGGAGAGAGGGATGCTTTGCTGAGGCAATGTAACACAAGGTGTGTCATGCGTGTTTCTATGCTAGTTTGTTTGGTGAGGACAGTCTGTACTACTTAGATTACCCTGCTCTGGGTTAAGCAGCTGTGGAGAGACTGTTTACTACGTTTACACTCTCAGGTCAGAACGCTGGTGGTTTCTCAGTCAACTTCCACGTTTTTAGGTACGAGAATTTAAACCAATTGGACCCATACAGGAAGGAGATGTGTGTTACCACCAGGGCTGCCTGTGTCGCAGGGCTGTGACACACAGCGCGGCCATATCTCGTGTTCTGTGTCACATAAGGTGCCATTCACACCAGGCCTCTTACCAGCACGCTTCACAGGCAGGGCATGCACAGGGAGCCTCACACAGAACAAAACCCACAGCCTGTGTAGCCTGAACCCAGTCATAAGGAAATAAACCAGAGACAGGCTGTCTGCAGCGCTCGCAGATGAAGGCAAAGAATTCAAAGCTAGCAGGCAGTTGTTTGTTTGCTTACTAATTCTAAATGTACCAGAGAGGATGTCAAACTTCTATCCAGAGCATATCACCATCACCTAAGCAACTGTAACAATTACAGCCTCTTCACACTTGAGTAGTTTCTCTACCTT
This sequence comes from Tapera naevia, assembly GCA_033556795.1. Taxonomy (NCBI): domain Eukaryota; kingdom Metazoa; phylum Chordata; class Aves; order Cuculiformes; family Neomorphidae; genus Tapera; species Tapera naevia. The sequence goes on from JAUMJJ010000353.1 coordinate 2,662,359, forward strand.
AAATTTCTGCTTGGTATTTTTAGTTCCAGTTTCCTGGAGGGGAGAGAGGGAAGAGCAGAATTTTGGAATGAGTTGTAGGTGAACTTTAATACTTAGAAGCTTTCTGAAAACTTGTTTTTGTTTTTTTTTTTTTTAGCTCTAAATAATCATCTTCATTTTTCCTTAGAAAGATACAATTTTCATATTCCTATTGGGTGGAGTTGAAGTAACAACTAAAAAATCACCTAAAAATCAGACTAAAATACATACATTTTGTGCTATAATAGGAACAATAATAATGTAAACTGATGTACAGTATTTTCAAATGTTAGTGGAGTGGTAGAATCTAGACAATGCGTAGCTATTAAAACAATAATCCAGACATGGAGGGAATTCCCCAGACAGCTGTTGGATTTTCCCCCCTAATCAGTAATAATAATCCAATGGTGTTTGAAATGATGGTGATTGTAATGAGAGTGGGTTTTTTTTCCTGATATTTTCTCATGTGTCTAATGGCTTCCTAAAATACAAAGAAGACCAAGTATTATTTGTAGTTATGTATTTCTTATGAAAAAGCTGCTAGATGTTTGGATATATGAAGTCTGAAAAAAAATCTTTAAATCTCACTGTCCTTAGCTGCTTTGCCATTAGTATAGCCTCATACCTTTTGTTTTCTAGCAGAATGACCCTGATGGATGTTAGTTGCTTGTGCCAAGTTTTGTGTGGCAGAAGTTGGGGAGGTGATTTTGAGGGACAACTGGGCTGAGGGCTGGGCAAGCTGACGTCTTCCACCTCCAGTGTCTCCACTTATGCTTTCATATGGATTTCAGTGCAACGGAAATATTTGTTTTCTTTCTAGTAGCTGTGTAGATATATACAATACTTAGTCCATAGGCTAGTGTAAGTTATTTTTGTATACAGCTCTAACCAGCATACTTACGGCATCCAGATTGCTATTTAAAAGTAAAAACATTTGTCTTTGTTGTTCTCTGCTTTGCTGCACTATTGGGGCTTACTTATTTCAGTGTCATCCTTCCTAACATAATCCAAACAATAACCTTGGCTCAACAATTTAAACATATTGAATCCCCAACCAGAGTAGTTTCCCCTAGTAATACTCTGATTACAGCAGCTTTTATGTCTGAACAGGAAAGGACCTTAAACACTAAATCTCATCAGCACTGTAAAAAATAAGTGGTGAGCATCAGTCACATTTTCTTGAAATACCACAAGTCTTTCTTGAGGCCTAATCCTTTAATCTCTGGATTTTGGGCACTTCTGTTCTGATTACTAAGGATCAAAAGGTTTGGCAAATACTCTTCAGACCACTCTTCAAAGTGGCCACGGTAATGTTACTGGGTTGTTATGACAAAAATGTTATGATTTTTTATTATAGTAGTAGCTGGTAGTTTTTGAAAAAAACAGAGCAGTTAGTTTATCAATGCAACCATCTGCCACATTGAAAATTAATAAAAAGCACATGGTCCTCCAATATAGTGGTTCAGAACATTTCAGAAAATGTCAATGTCGAAGTAAAAGGGAAATATCCTTCACTGATGACCAAAATTCCTCCTTCTATGCAAGGCACAACATATTCTAATGGAGAATACCCTTAAAGGGCTGCTGCAATATACACAAATGTTGTTTTCCTAGTTTTTCCCAAAGCTACGAAGTAGTTACTTTTACTGAAACTAGACATTTATACTATTAATTATCCTACTTGCAACACTGTGAAGTAAGATTAAAAAAAAAAAAAGAAAAAAAGAAAGAAAGAAAGAATTCTTCATGTCATCCATGTACCAAAATCAGTACCTTAGGCCCTACCACCAGATAGTTTTGTCAAATGTTTGTTGGTCTATTCTGGAAATAAACATTTTTTTCTTAAATGAGATTATTTCTTTATCCCATTTCAAACAAAGGCTACATAAGTTGAAACAAATCAGTGACTCCTCTCAAAGTTTCATTTTATTTATTACAAATTAGAAATAAAATCAGGCTAAATATTTTTCCCTGTATTTGCTCACTGGCACTCTTAAAGACTTTGCGTATTAACTCTCTGTCTAAAGAAAACAACTCCATCTCACCTAAATTTGAGAGGTAACAAGCTAATTTCAGAAGTGATCACTCACTTTTCAACAGAGAGGTATGCTGTTGGCAAAGCAGCTTTTGAAAGAGAAACGATCTTGTCACCTAGGTGCAGAGCCCTGCAGTTATAACCGAGGCAAGCGCAAACCTATCCATGCTATTCCTGTTCATCACACCCTTCATTACTGGCCTGCGTTTATTTTTCCTGTTCATGTGTCTATTGGTAAGAAATCCTATAGTGTAGGTAGTGCCAAAATCCCTACAGCCTGAAAGAGCCAAATACTCTTCTGCTCTTTTTATGAATATTGTATTTCCATAGATGTGTTGTCACTTGTATCCAAGTCCTCCTCACTGGCAAGATTATGTTCTGCTACATAGCTTGAAATTAATTTAGAAGATACTTTTTTATACTGTTGCTTTCAAGGGGCTTGCCACATTGTACACGCCAGCAGGTGTGCCAAGGGTGAATGTGGATGTGGTCTTCCAAAATAATAATACTTTGCTGTGTTGACAACACCAAAAAGGATCTGGCCTTTACTATCAATTCGTATATTTTCATTAACTTTTCGCTCAATGCAGAGTAAGATACAATGGTTCTAAAATATTCAGTGAATATAGTGTGGCGTCACCAGAAAATTAATATTATGTAACAAGTACAGACAAGTTCTTACATCTTAAATGTATCAATGTTAGCACTTGACATTAGCCTTAAACTAGAGTAACACATGCTTTGGCATTTGCTCATTCTATGTTGCTTGATAGAAGAAATGCTATTTCAGTCTATATTGTCGTTTGAGCCCTTGGCTTCCCTGCTAAGGCCTAACAGAGGTGTTAGAAAACTTGTGGCAGTGTAATAAAATGGATTAAAAGCCAACCTATGTGCCCCTGTGTAAACCACCAGTATGAACACAGATGACTTGTTAGTTGTGTTAAACTGCATTGGAAAATTATTTCACCTTAGGGAGGGGATAGACTTCTTTCACTAGCTGTAGTAGAAGATGTGAGCTTGGTGTTCGCTTGAGGGGGAAGGTTATCTTGTTGGTTTTTGCCTGTTTTCATAAACAAATGTCAACAGCAATTGTTATTGCAGAGGCAGCAGAAATTCAGAGGGGTTTTCTTTTTGTTGTTCCACCACACACAAAAAGAGAGATGTTATTTTAACAACAGAATGTTTGATAGCCTTTAAAAATACAAGGCCTAATTTTTAGGCATGCTGAGTCCTGACAATTGCTACTAAAGTCGGCTCTTGCTGCAGATGCCCCACAGCACCCTGAGGAGTCCCTCAGGTTTGAGATCCAAGTACAGCATCAGAGAACATCCCTGATGTGAGGACAGCCACCAGTAAAAGCACAGGGGCTTTTGTTTTCTATACATGAACCCATATTGGTCTGAATCTTCTGGAAGGTACAACTATTGAGCTTGTTCATAAACTTTGCCAAGGTATCACAGCAATCAGCTGTACAAGTTAGCCTAAACTAAAGGAGGGCTTCTCTAATGGGAAATTGCTTTGTGAGAGAGAATACAGAAATGAGGTTTGTACCTAATTATTTACTATGGGACAATCAGGCACAGCAAAACATCTGCCTTTTGAAGAAACTACCTGTGGCAAAAATAACCCTGGACTGAATACTGGACTGAATTCCCAGGCTGGTTCCATCTGACAGGGATTTAAAAGTTTCCGTTGTGTGGTGACTTTTTTCCCTCTTTGAGCAGCTAAGGTTTTCCCAAGATTCATGTCTCAGCAGGTAACAGTTAACTGAGAAGACCTGGGAAAAACAAACCAAACCAAACCAAACCAAACACGTAAGATTTCAAATCTCTGACAAAAAAAAAATACATAAATCAAAAAATGTATTAGTCGCATATGCAAGCAAAGTGGAAAAATTGCCTTAATTCTTTCCCACCACCCCTTACTGTCCTCTGTCCAAAGTTGAATCCCTATTTTAATTTAGGTGTTATATGTTCATTGAGTGTTATAGGACAGATGTACAAGCAATGTAGTGGAAGGTAGGAGTCTGTGCATTCCTTTAAAAGTTATTGTCAACTTATTTATTAACATTATTAAATGAATTAAACTAAAAATTCTAGACTGAGATTGTCATACCTCCAGACTGATGACTTCAATTCTGTGAGGATCACCTGCCTACCATTTCTTAAATAGGCTGCACTAATAGGAATATTGAGGATGATAGCCTTAGCGCAAACTTAAAGTCTAAATGTGTACTGAAAAGCCCACACAACTGACACTGTGCAAAATGAAAAGCTGCTGTACTCACCATAAAGGCTTTATTTTTACAGGAAGTTACTATCTCTGACTTGAGTTTTAATGCATTTAATGACAACAAACATGCTGAGACTATTTTCTTAGGGACTAGGAAAGTTAAAATTAGTGTGGGATGCTGGTCATGTAAGCTTGATAAAGTCTATTAATTAATATTTCTTATTTTAAATATTAGAAGATGAATTAATTCAATTAGAAGAGGAATAGTTTCAATTCAATATCACATTGAGGAAGCAGTGAATACAGTAAAATCATCTTAATATTTTCTAATAAGCTAACTGTCAGCAGAGGACTATGACTGTAGCAAACTCTTGGGGGTTTGCTCACAGCATTCATGTTTTATCTTCTTTTGCTGTATAACAGTTTCTGTAGACCTGAATAATTCACATATGTTCTTCTGCTCCATTCACTGGCCTGACGTACAGTAAAATATTGTCTGTCCCATGTGCAGAGGAAATCAGAGAAGGAACTTTCTCTGGCTGATTTGGGTGATGATGCTAGAGATTGCATGAACTAATGAAAAGGAAAACAAATCCCTAGAAAGCATTGTCAGAGCTCACTTGGCTTTGGTGAATGATCTGAGGAAACAATCTCCAAAGTCAAACAGAGAGCAAAAAGAGAGCTGTTGAGAGTCTCACACATTAGTTGTGAAAGAGCAATGAGCAGAGTTAGCAGAGGATTGTCTGATGACTGTCTTTCAAATCAAGCACATGGAAAGATGAAGAGGGAAAAAAATCACTTAACCAGCACACAATGGAAAACTAAGGACTGAAAAAAATCTTTGCAATGTATTCCTTGTGAAAGAGAAAAGCACGTAATGGCAGTGAAAACTAAGTTACTTTTTCCTTTTTACCTTTGAAGTCAGTACAGCAGGAACAGCAATGGTGTGTTCCTTCCCTGTGCTACTCTGGCACCATGACTAAGTGCTGGCCTGTATTAGAGAAATCACCTTTGCTAAGGTTGTGGTTTATTTTCCATGCAGCTTTTCCAACTGTGTTGACATGAACTATAAAGCTGCACATAACTTTATTCCATGCCATGCATAATTGTGTTTTTCCTCATGTGGTCAGCTGTCCAATAGAAAACCAAAGGAAGCTACTCCTTTTCTGAGCCATGTTGAACAACTGTTAGAAAAGTCCCGACCACTTGTGTGTCTGGGCATTCGGTGTTTCACAAATCAGCATCCAGGTTGTGTCAGTGGAGTTTTACAAATCCACCTATGTGACAATGGCAGCTGTTGACCTGAGTGGGCTACACTGAAGACAGCACTGCTTGTGTAGTACTGAAACATTTTTTCTCTACTTGCACAGTATTTTTGTCGCTCTCACCTAACAAAGATTTGAGTTTTGCTGGAGGTTTATTCTAATGTTGGAACGCTGTTTCAGGAAAGTAGTTAAGAACATATATCCTGCTAAGCATGTGAGCAGTCATCTAACTACATTGCTGAATCAGATTTCTAAATTTGTTTCATCTCCTTTTGAATAGAAATGGATACATTTTCTGAAATACTGCTCATGCTAATCACACATATTTATTTTTTTTCCAGAAAGACATACTAGTTGAGCTAATATTTGCCTTTAAAGTCTTGTTTCTCCTGGCAGACAGAATAGTTTAAATTATGTCTGGGCTACAGTAGAACGAATTTCCTAATAAATATATAAGAGAAGGGAAAAGCATATCTAGCATTCCTGCAAGTAATATGAAATGCCTTATTTTATTGTTTGATCTATGGCTATGCTGTACTCTTTGAGACTAATAAGATTTCTTCTTTTGCTTTAACTCTTTTTCTAATGTTTCAGTCCCCCAAAGTATTTATCCTTTAAATGAGAAACATGATATGAAACTTTACCAACTCTTTCCAAGTTCTCCTAGAATTTACTTTTATACATGATTAAAAAACAGTGTACATGTTAGCCCTTTCCAACCTGTATTCTCTCACTTTTCTTACCTATTTTTCAAGTTATTCTATTCTGCATATTATTTTTATGGCAGAGGCCATGATGCAGAGGCCACCTTTTGGACTGATGCTGCGTAGTCTGGAGTTTTTGCAATGTGTATTGCAGTCACTGATACAGGGTAGATCTGAGCTCCTTAACTTTCCACTTGTATTGAGATATTTGTGTCTAGGTGACTTTAACCTTTTACTCTTAAAATATCATGTTGTTACTGCCTCTGGTTCAGCTCCGTGAGAGTGCTAGTCTACACACAGTTTATGAAACAACCAAGCATTTGTGTTCTAGGTCAACTAGTACTCAGACATGCATCGCAAAATCAGTTAAAATAGTGGCAGAAATGGCAGAAATATCTTAAAATCTGGATGCAGATGAACTCTCTGGCTAAGGTCAATTCTTTTGTTTATTTATTTGTTTGAACTTCACCGAAGGATTACATTGACAGTTTCCTGGGATCTAAAATTGTATTTAATCTGTTTACAGAGCTACATACATTATTTGAATGAGAAAGAAGGAAATGAAAGTGGCCATCAGCTTGTAGCTGTTCACAGGAAGCAGCATTGACTGCCCAGCCTTCTTTCATGGGAAAGCCCTCCCGATCCCTTCCCGTACCACGTAACTGCGTGGTGCATGGACATGCAACGTTGCCACCCAAAATATCAAAACAGCATCAGACAGCAATAAAAAGTTATACATGTGAGCAGAATAATAGGAATTAGAGTAATTCCTGTATGCAGGTGTTGAAGGTAATTTCACTTGCAATAGTCAAACTGAGCTAAACTGGCAACCAAAGGAATGTGTGTTTAGAATCAGTAGCAGGTGGCGACTCGGGCATGGCACACTCAGACAGTATCACCTCTTTCAAATTCTCTCAGCCTGTACAGTACCCTGTATTTTTCCTCTTTGCTTTTTTGGTCACAGCTCACACATCTGTGAATCATTCAAGGGGAAAGTTTGAGAGATGCTATGTGTCAGGTCAATCCAGGTTCACTCACTGTATGTCCTTAGAAAACCAGAAACACTGGTGTGTAAAAAAAATGGGGGAGGGGAAAGGAAGGTTTAACAAGACAGCCAGGGTTAATCTTCTCTTTCAATATTGCTTATAATTTGTTTTTTTGATTACACACTCTACACTAAACTACAGTTGTATTTTCTTTAATTCAGTTCCACAAGCACGGCATCCAATTAAATTTCCTGTGCTCTGTGTGCTGTGAAGGATGCACAGAGAAAACCTTTGTTATTTTACTTGTGCTAAAGGATCTGTTCAAATTAAACCATATTCCTCTACACAGCAACAGCAAAGTAAATGACAGCATTAATTCAATCCAGAATGGCTGATAAATTGAGAGAGGTTGTTTCCCTAATGTATGAAAAAGTCTCCTGGGGATGGGTTTTATTGCAATCTGCATAGTCATCCATCTTCCTATACTGTCTGTGCTCATGTTTGAGAGTAAAACATATACAGTAATTTAGCATTCAGATAATCCCACAGCTATAATCCAGACAGATTTAGCTCAAATTTCTCCAGGATTTCTATTATCTAGATTTAGCAGTGTAGTGTTGACTGGATATTTTAAATTGCTGCAAAAGCTTTTTTCTGCAATAAACAACATATTTTGATGCTCTTACAATTGAAGCTGTGGATTCTTCCTGGCATTAACCACATGTAAAAATGTATCTGTGTGAGGACAGTGACTGCACAGTGGGAGCCTGGTTTTAATGGATTCCAGCTATTTGCCTACATACCACAAAAGATGTTTATAGAAAAATCAATGTAACATATATGAAGGTGCTAGTGGGGGTGATCTGAAGAATGTTCATTATCATCTATTTGACAATGAACTCAACTGCTTCTATTTTAATAATGTTTTATTACAGCATATTAGAAAATATAATAATATAAACTCTGGCTCTCTTACAGCACTTTTCATAAGCAGATCAGAGCTTTTATTGTTTTCAATTTCTTCTGACAGAACTTCCAGTCTTCATCGTTCAGCGGTTTTGAGGAAAAGAGAGGGTCCAGGGGGAGAGAGTGCATCATTATCTGCATGAAATGAGGGGATGTTGAGTCCAAGTGCACTGGGTACCTTTCACAGCAGACCACCATTTGTCACATGTTCCTGTAATTAATTGCAAATGTATTCAAGGGAGCAGAGCAGACACTGTAGACAGGGTCCAAATATGCTTGTACCAAAAATGCCAGCCCTCCCACACTTGCTGGCATTGGTGGAACTGCAGGACTAAGAATGCATATGTGGAAGGTTTTTAGGAGGGAAGCGTACTGTGTGGAAAATTGAAAAGCTGCTTCTTTTACCCGAGTAGCTTGAGTGAGAGTGTCTGAATTGAGAGAAACTGCAGAGCAGGGCAGTGCACTGCACTGTGCTCTGCCTAGTAATTGTGTTGCAAATGCACGAAGTACATTATTCACCCCTAGGCCAGATCTTTGGGGAAGGTGCTTGTGCACACTTGGCAGTAATTTGATGCTGAGATTATGTCCTCCATAAATGTCTGAGAATTTCCAAATGAGCAAACCATTTGGAAATATTTGGAAAAAAAATTGTTTGGAACCATTTGTGGAATCTGGATGCCTCCTGTCAGATTTTTTCTCCCTGAACAGGAGGATTCTGATGACAGTTCACTGGGTGAATTCAGATATGCTGCCTCTGAAAGCACTTCCATTGTGCTGTTTCAGATACCTTCTCTGACTGTGAAATATCAACAGCCCTGATAACTGTAAAAATCTTGTGAGATTTTTCAGTGTGAAGAAAGACAAAGGATGCTAATTTTATCAGTTGTGATAAAGCTGTTCCAGTTATAAAGTATTTGCTTAAGATCCCAAACTGCGTGTTTGCCAGAGCGATAAAAAAACAAACAACAAAAAAACACAAACAAACAAACAAAACCAGAAAAAAAAAAAAGCGCCATGAATGAGAGATTTTTATAGCCAACAATCACGCTTCTGGAAAGAAGAAACCTTCTGAAAGATATATGCTGCATCTATGTGGTGGTACTTTTAGTTTCAAATTTACTCTGAGTTATTCTTCACAATAGTATAGCAATTGGGTTTCAGAAGCATCAGTGCTTACGTACTTGCAATGAAAAAGAAACAGAGCACTCACTCGCCTCCCTCCACCGCTGCTGCTAAAGCAGTAGACCTGCTCCTATCACACTAAAACTCCCACTTCTGGGGCAAGAAATTGTATTTATGCTGAAATATCTATCAATATCCAAGTTTGATCCCCAGTAAGTCGAACCATGAAGCTGTAATGCTGGTGAGACAGAAAAGCAATCTTAGACTGCTCTTTCTTCCTGATGGTTTAGAATGGACCTGGCATAGCTATGTCTTAGCTGCATCCTTATTTGAACAGAAGTATGCATCAATTTAAAGTTTTCTGTTGGTGTCTGAGGAAGTTGCAAATGCACCTGCAGGCCTTCTCATTGCTGCACAGAGCTGCTCAGCTCACTAGCTGAAGTCTGGTAGCTTGCTTCGTTCTTCTTCGGGGCTTTTCTTCATCCTCTTATATCCTGACCTCTCATTCAACAATTATTTTGAATCATGCTGAGGACAGTTTCCTCACTCCCTTTGGATTTTCACTTGCTCATGCAAATACATCTCAAAATATCATCTTCCCAAGTTATTAGATCCAGGTCTTGATGATGCATACTTGTATTAGTTGAAGTATCAAAATGAAAAAAAAAAAATTGGATAAAAAATTTGAAAATATTTCACTGTGAGGCAAGTTCAGTATCTTTAAAAGTAACATCAGTGTATTCTATGTCTGCATCTATAATCTGAGATTAAATACACAGTGGATAAGGTTAAAAACATAATCTTTTCTAACCACCCTACTAGGCATTTATGCAAGATTTTTTTTCCTTTTCGACAGTTCCATTACTAGTAATAAAGCTCTGTATCTCTGCCATGACAGTGTTTGTCCTCTAACATGGTTGTGCAACTGCATCATCTGCTATAAGCTGCACCAGTACAATCAGGGTAGAATCAGGGCCTGCATTATGTTAATCATTCTATGTGCCATTAGCAGAGCTGATAACTTTCTGTCCCCTTCCCTATCTCAGTGCCAGAGGAATAAAGCAGCTCAAACAAGTCAATTGCTGCAATTCTGGAAACAGATTTTCTGTGCAAGAAGTTGCCGTCTGCACAGTCATCTTTTTCCACCTTGATTTGTAAACGGCTAGAAGGTATGGACCCCCCCTCTCTCCAGTTGCAGAGGGAAGAACTTCAGACACATCTTTGGTAGCTGTGCCCTGCTATTTTTTTTGTATCATTGAGGTATTTTCTAACGATGCTTCTCTTTCCATGTGCTTGGCTGGTGTTATGGTGACCATGAGTGCATATATCGAGTTACTGGTATGGGAGTTGCCCTGCCGGGAAGCCAGAGGGCATATTCAGTGCAAACTGTTTTTAGAAGCCTAAATAGGCACAGTTCTAAGTTGGGTGCCTGCTATCTTAATTAAAAGACTAAACATTACTTCTTCTACCCCATGAATATGGGCAGAACACAACCACTATCTGAGAAAAAACTTACTCTGGGTCGATATCACACTTGGCTAATTGGCTCCTACCACATTGTGTAAATAACAATATTCTTAAACTGGGGTTAGACAGTCAGGTTTTTGAGCTTGGGATCTGCTAGAATTTGGAGATGAGGACTTTTCAAAAAATCCAAGGGGAGAAAGTAAGAACTGAAACAAACAATCAAATGCCCTATCCCCTCAACATGGAAAGAAAATGATCTGCCTCAAGAAAACCAAGTTAGAAAGGTGACCTTGTTTATTTATTTTGATTTATTTTATTTTGATCTTCTCGTGGTGGTGTAAAACATCCAGCTGCAAAGTGCACTGATTTATAAACTGAGCTGCTTCATTAGAGGTGATTAAAAATTCAGATTAAAAATTCTGAAAAACTCTGAGCACTATCCTGAACAGGAAAGTCCAGGATTTTATCAATTATAGTCCCTACACTTTCGTCCTATCCCCAGCAGATATCAGTTGTAAAATGGCAGCTTTTGCCTAAATTTCCATAATTTCACACACAATGTTTATGAAAAAGCCATTTAAATACATCAGTCGTTTCTTAGGTTCACTGAAAAATAGCAGATGACACGAAGTGCTCTCTCATACTGAAGTTTATACCTTAGCCTGTTTTTGTTTTGAATTGTTAGAGAAATGTTAGAAGCCTGATAGCATTGGAATGGTTGTAGTATTGATTTGTGTGAGAAGTAATATTGTAACTGTTCAACCAATTAAGACATTGATAAAATACCATGATAAAGGGTGCCATTCTTCTCCTATCTAAACTGATTTACTACTGTTTTTTTTGCTGGGTTGACAATCCAGCTCAAACACATTGGTTAAGACCACAAAGGGCCCTGTGGGTACTAAGAAGACTATAACCACTACTGCTGACTCATTCGCTGTCACACTCATCTGACATGGGAACCGCTACCCAGTATTTCCCTCCCACCTCTGTTCACATGTTGTTATCTGTCCATGGACCAGATTCCCTCAACAGCTCTCTGGCTACATCCCCATCTCTGTAGTGCCTTTCCTAATGATAGCCTAATTTTGGCTCTGAGCTAAATCCAGTGTCTAGATAGGATAAGTATAAGATTTCAGCCAGATGAATTATGAACAACATTTTCTTTTCAATGTTCTTGGCTCCAACCCCACAGAAGATTGCTTCAGCCCAACAGAATAAAATCCTGTCCTTCAGGCATCTGAGCCAGTTGTCTTACTTTAGAATGCAATGTAATTGTCCTGTATGTTCCATATAACAAGTATTCCACTCAGAGCTTCTGTTTCTCACATTTTCATCTGAATGTGCTGCTGACTTCATGACCACACAGTGAAAACTCCCTTACAAAGGCAGATGAAGGCATTAAGAATCTGGACCTATGTATAGTACCATAAATAAACAGTCTTTCATTTCTTACATTCCAGCCTGATCAGAAAAAAATGGTGTCCATGTTCCACTGAGCTTTATGCTGGTGAGGAAAACTCTCCATGAAGCATATAAACCCATTCAATGCAAGTAGATAATTTGAATTTTTTTCCCCCAACTTGATTCTGATTATAAATGAATGAGATTTAGTCCACTGGTCCTTACTGAGTAATTCTGCAATCACATATTCATGCTGAGGAAGACAGTGAGATTCTTTGCAGGATAAGACTTTGCCTGCTATTGGAAGTGGAATTGTTGCAGACATTCTAATGTTTTCCTGCAGCACAAATTTGCCTGGCATCTTTGTTAATTATTTAGTGTGTAGCAGACAAAGATAATATTCTTAGAATTATTATTGGAAGAAGTTATGATATATTATGAAGAGAAAGCAATTTTGATACATGAGCAATACTGGGAGGAACTTCCAGAGTGAAAACTCAAACCGGACCTGCATGCACGATATTCTCGTTTCACAGGAAGTTGTGGAAGTTATATGTGAAAAAGAGTTGTTCAGAGATCGGTATCCTTGGAAGCTCTCTAGATGACTTTTCATGCACTTTGCTTTATTCTGTAAAAAGAATGATCCTCTTCACCTGTCTTGAGCCTTTTTATGTCACAAACTGGGCACACAAAGCCATGTGTGTAACAGCTCACACTGGTTCTTCAGCAAAGGATGCAGAGATGCAAAGGATCAGATAAAATGCAAAGGTTCTGGTGCACGGTGGTGGTGACAACTACAAATCTCAGTGCAATATAATGTTAACCATTACAACAAAGGTATTCTGTCTCTGTCTGAGGCAGATTTATCTTTTCACATTCTAGTGAGACGGATACTGGACAAGTCTTTGCATTCTTCACTCACAGCTTAACCAGAATCATGAACAGTTTTCATAATGAAGTCCACAGCCTGCAAAATATTTGTTATTTCGAGTGTATGTGTAGACTCTGTTGTTCCAGATTGTACCTCTTTCCTGAAGCATGCACAGACAAACTCTTCTGTATGTTTATTACTGTAGAACACTGTGAGCCATCTAATGTTTATTACTGGTTGTGTGGTAGGTCAGCACAGAGATTCACCACAACAAGGCTTGTTTTAGATGGGTTGTGCCTAAAGGGCACTATCACTTATGGATCAGCTTAGTAGGGAGAAGAACCTGTGCTGAGCACCCACCTCAGCCTCAGGGGAGAGTAGGTAGAGTGACAAGTCCTCTCCTTGTATTCGTCCCCTTGATTTGTACCTGGGCTTTTTCCAGGGCTCTGGGATGGAGGAAATCCTCATTATGTCCTGCCTCACTCCATATACCTGCACTAAGGCCAACCACAATTAGTGGTATGTGTATTATGTTGAATAATTAAGTCTATGTAACATCATAAATGCATGTGTATTATATATAAGTTATGTTCACAGAGCAAAGATGAATCCATAAATAAATGTACCAGACTGTTCCATACACAGAAGACAGATGGTATTTATTCTATATTAATTATTTAATACTGTCTGTGGAATTTCCTCCCTCTTTAAATATCTTGAACATCCTATTTTAGAATCTAAATGTACACTTACAGATTCTATTTGCTTTGACAGCTGACCATTGTATTTTATCACCATTGTACACAGGTGGCCTTGGTTTGTTCTTATAAGTACTATCTTGTGTATTTTCAATCTAAATATCATTATTGTAATTCTACTTTCTACTTAAATCAAATTAATGAATTACTTTAATCAATTTAAAGACAGAAAGAAAACAACAGTGCTAACCCTCCTGAAATTTGGACAGTTAATAGGTCAAGTTTGACAGGATCTGGATCTGCAGGTGTTGGCTTCACTGGCCATCACATTTTTTTGTAGTTTGTTTTTTCTTAGTCACTTGTTTCGGAATAACATTACACATAAGGATGAAATGTAGCCAGTACTGAAATTTTACAGTTCAGTGTAACTCATTCAGAAATACTGCTTGACATGTGGTCTTTGCTATTATAGTCTTACACTGGAACATTTCTGCCTTCCAACTACAGCCACACATAGATATGGTAAAAACAAAAAAAAGCAATGGCACTATCATGGATATTCAAACCCCATTGCTTTAAGGGACATTCTAAAGGAAACTAGGCCAAAAACTTGACCTATTTTAAAAGACATGGCAATCTGTTCTTTTAAAAAATCATTCACACTTCATTGAGTCTTTATCTTTCTCCTATACCGTGAAAAACATCACACAGTAGCAAGATTCAGAATTCTTCTCTCTCTGTACAGTTTCCCAAACAAATATTGCAAGATGAAGTCTCCAGTTTGACAACTTAATTTTTCTCCTTCACTAATCTTGAGAAGGAACATATCTTAAAACTTAGCAAATGTGTAAATTGAACTCAATAGGTGTAGCTAATTAAAATTGCTGCATCACTGCACTTTCTCCCTTGTGTTAGCTGCAATGGACCCATTTGGCATCCAAAAGGTCTTAATATCCATAACGAATTTTTGCTTCTAGGGACTTTAATATTTTGAATTTGAAGACCAGGAGCATCAAGCCATATTTCTCAGTTATTTTGTTGTTTGAAATCTGGCTGTGAAACTCTATTTTCTTTGTGCTGGACTTCTGCCAAAGGAGCCCTGGGTTTAGCAGATGGCCGCGGAGCGGAGGCCAGACATTTCCTGCTGTGTCCTGACAAGGCACCGATAGCACCACTACCAGGCACAGGCAGTGCTGTCTCCTGCAGCCACCAATGCCAGAGGTGCAGTGACTGCTGGCGGAAAGGTTGTGAAGAGTCCCTTGGGGTAAGAGCCCTCGTGGACAAGAGGGCCCTGACGTGGTGCTCAGAGGTGGTGGAGTTGCCGGCCAGAAAATGAATAGGAGGGGAGTTGGAATTTTGACCAGGATCCAAAGTGTTAAAACCAGAGGGACATAAACCAATAGGGATGAGAACTCGTTGCTTTGATCTCTGACAGGATGCTCCACTATCTTGTTGGGGACAGAGGGCTGAAAGAAGAAAGACAGAGTGGGAGGCTATGGCATTGTATTGTTGTGTGGGTTTATCTGTCTGGTCTACAGGCACAATGTGCAGGTACCATTTTCCTTTCCCCTCATTTCTGGGGTGAAACTTCTCTGAGAATAAAAATCTTTAATGTGTCCTCAGGCTGGTGTTTGAACTTTCAAGGCACTGCCTGCTCACAAGATGGGGATTCAAAGGAGAATGCCATAATCGCAAGCACTTGTGTAGTACTGGATCGCTGCCTTGACAATTTGCATACAGCAGAAAATGCAAACAATTTTTTTAGGAGGCTGTAGGGCTTGGAAATCCTCCAGGATTCCTTTAGGCAGCAATAAGATTAAGGACACCCATAGCTTATCTGCAGATCCAGAGCTTGGACTAACGTAGTTGAAATTAATGGTCCCTATGCCACGTGCCTCTCCATTTGAGGATTCAGTGCTCTCCCATCCTCTGCTATTGGACACCTGGAGCCACTGCATAACGGTCTGAGGCTTAACTGGTTCATGACTTTGTGCAGGTGGCAAGGCCCCTGTGAACTGCAGCTGGCCCCCTCCTTGTACTCAAGCCAGTCTGCTGGAAGGCAATGTTTAGTTTTGAATGCTCGTGCCTTTCCCGTTTACTACTGGATCTCAAAAGGACAAAAATCAAGGAATGACTTAAGTGTTGATTGCTTTGTCACATGAAACTTGCATATATCTCTCTCTCCTTGGCCTTGATTCTGTGAGAATCTCCCTAAAGCTAAGCCTCTGGCTCAGCACAAGAGACAACTGACAAGATCAGGCATCTGCATAGGGGTCTGAATTAAAATATTTTTCACATAACTTCTACCAGCAGGAGCATCAAATATTCGACAACACTGAAAATGGAAGGATGTTTGTGTTTAAAACCTCATTCAGTCAAGTATCAAACTTTGGTATTTCTTTCAGTGACAGCCTTTCCTTCCTACTCCTCAGGCTTGTACAGGACAGTTTGAATCACCACTTTCATGACCCACTTTCCCCTTTGAAGTAGTTTTCTTAGGTTATAGTAGTTGGTGCCTTTTTCTTCCTTATTGACTTCTTCTAGCTTGAAAATAAGCATGCAGTATATACAAACACCACACTTATAACTTCTTCAAGCTTAGCAGATTTGACATTACATTGAGACAGAGAATTATCATGCTGTACGGAGGAGGCAGGCTACAGAAGCAAAAAGTTTCAAACTATCTGCATGACCAAAGAACCTGGATGGACCTTGGGAATTTAATCTGGTTATGATAACTTACAGAATGCAAATGATCTGTGTATTACCCCAGCAGAATGCCATATTCCTCATGTGACTGACGATGGCAAACTATAGCCAGGCTTTTGTGAGCCTGGGTCGTGGCTGTCTTGCACCAGATTATCATCCACATATGCACAGAATAAGGGCTGCATATGCATTTCATTAGTGCCTTAAAACTACCTTGCAGAGATATAAACGGTGACATGGAGGCACAGCAGAGGACTGGAGCTGTGGTTGCCAAGAATACTGTTTCCATAACTAGTCAGAGTGGTAGCTAATGCTCTTTCTATGCTGGAGAAGGACTCGTGGTCATGGGGCCTACCTCAGACTTCCCTAGCAATTTTTTAATGTTTCCCATTATTTCCCAGTTGTGATACTGCTCACCACAAAACACTTGCACCCACTCCAAACATGCTGCAAGACCCAGCAAAGCTTGGGAAACTTCTGGTCAAGCAGGCTTTCATTATAATTAAAATAGCCCCCTTTTCACTGACAGGTTTGAACACAGCCCGGTTTCTCCTGTCAGTTGATTTGATAAAAGTTTGAAAGTTTCCTAGGAAAACCAGCTGTATTTTAAAAATAATTGAAATCATAAAAGTTGAAGTATTCATTAAAATTGGTTAGGTGAATTACTAGTGAGTGCACTTTCATTTTACAGGTGCTACACATGAGCGGAGATAACAAAACAAAGAGAATCAGAGGGAGATGACTTGGGCATAGCTCAGGATACATGGAGACAGATATCCCTAGGGAAGAAGAGTTGCAAAAAGGCATCAAAATGGAGTTCACTGAACCAGCGTTTAAAGCTTTTGGGATGTGTCTTTTTTTAGCAAGCCTCTAAAGTCAATTATCATCACAGAATATGTCTTATATTTGTCTTGAGCATAAAGACAGCAAGATTTCATTATTTCTCTGCCCTGTACCTCAGGTTAGTCTCTGAGCATGCACGTCTCTGACCCTGTGCTAGACAAGAGGTGGCAGATCCCTCTCTATTGACAGGAGAGGGGGAAAAATGCCCTCCCGTCAGTGCTGGCTGCTAGCTAAAGAAAGGGCAGCCAGGCATTCCTCCTTGAAAGCATGAGATACTATATTCCCCAACTGTCAGAGACAATTCATAACAGGGAATAAAAAACAAAACAAAGCTATGCTAAAGTGCAGTAGAGAAAATCCTAGAAAATAGGTTACACAGTGTTTAAGCACAACTTTTCCCTGCAGAGAGGGCTTGTGTTAGATCCTAAGCTCCAGAAATAGAGGGAAAATAAACACAGCTTTTTGAATTAACCTGGCAAAACAAAGTTAGCTCCCAAGCCTCTCACAGGACCGTATGGTGGAGATTGTCTTTGTGCAGACAAGGGAGAGGACAGGCAGCCCCCAGCCTACCTGTTCTGAGCTCAGTGGCTGTGCTCTTCAATAAACACAGACATCTGGAAAACGGGACACAACAAAAAAGATCCTGGTCCTGCAAATTCTGATCAGGTTTCTGACATGCTTAAACTTTCACACACACTTTCATTTACAGTGAGACTTAAAATGAACTCCTTTGTATTACTTTTTGCATGTTTTTATACCGTGCTGACCAGAAGCTCAATCTCTGAGTCAAATGAAGTCATTCAGAGCCGTTAGGTACAAGAACACCAGTGGACAGTTGCAGTGGTCCTCAGTGGACATTCTTGGAGGTCTCCAGTCAGACCAACTGCGTTCAGGTCTCTCAGCTATTAGATACTTCCCCTCAGTGTCTTCACGTTTATTCTATCAGCACGAGCTTTTTGTTTGCACAATTATTCTGCACCTATTTGTTCTTTGCTTTAGTTGTATATAACAATGCAAACTGCACTTAAGATGCATTTTTCTTTCACCAATTTTGCACAGGTGCAGAGATCGTACAAAACACAAGGCAAGTTCAGCTGGTAGTGTAAGAGCCAGCTAAAATGGCCTTTATTTATGGGCATACCTACTGCATAAAGAATTCCTCACTTGGTGTTAAAACAGGCACGTAACAAACCTGTACCAAACCCTGTGCTCAGTTGCGCTGAGTGAACATGATGAAAACACCAAGGGCGAATTACTCCTGATATGAAAAGGCTCTTGGAGAGCAGGGTGTGGGCCTCTCTGTTCCAGCTATACCCCGCACAGTTCCATTTCTTTCAAGTACCATGCTGGGAGGAAATGTTGAATTCTTCTTTACTGCTAGGTCTGAGGAGGAAATCTCTTTACACGAAAGGGACCCCGATCCTATTCTGGGCCTCTGTGCAATGTGATTTGGAGCCTGCTATTCAAACCCAGCAACAGAAATGGGCTGACTGTTCAGTGGCTTCACACTAAAAAAGCACAGGAAAAAGAGAGGTGTTTTTTTTTTAAAAAAGTGAATTAATAGGGAGGTATGGGAGTACAGACATAGCTTGTGAAGCCCACTGACCACTTCCACCACAAAAATGCAACCTGTGAGTCTAGTCCACTTATTTCTGTGCCGATTTCATTACATTCTGCCTTAAAACACACAGTGTGATTACAGAGCATTGGGGGTGCACCTGAGCTGCCAGCCTGTACCCAGCACAGCAGATTTTGCAGAAGAGATGGGACTAATTCGTTTTTTTGGTTATATGATGACCATACAGTTGTAAATAAGGGTGATTACAATTTGACATGGCTGGGAACAAAATTCATGACCAAGTAAATAATAAATTTGTCTTCCAACTGCTGATTTAGATTGAAAACAATGCTGAAATAACGTATATTTTTCCAATGTGTTGTAATAGTCTACGATCCTGCAAACATGATTCGCATCTGTTGAACTTTATTCTGGTGCATAGGCTCATTGATTTCAGCCTGGCACTGATAGACACGCATTGGCCAGCATGTTTTTAAGGTTGGGATCCCTGAGGGTTAAGCTCTGGCCAGTGAGATTTCACCAGATCCAACAAAAGGTCTCAACAGAGGCAACCCTGGCTGTGTTAATATAATTAGTATTAAGTGGAAATTACCAAAAAAAAAAATCACCAAGGGCATTCCTTGTGTCTTCCTGTGCCAGTTTACATGCATTTTGATGTAGTTTTCCTGCAAAAAAGGGTAGGGGTTAAGGATTTTAAATTGATTACTTTTCTGTTCACCTCTGATTACAATTTTTGCTTGTATTGTTGTCTTTTTTTGGATGCACTTCATAAATTTCTAATTAAAGTAAAAAAATGCTTTTAATAAGAGGCAGGAACAAGACAGCTTAGTTTTTGTGGTTCTGATAAGAGGTTTTATAAGGAGAAGAAAATCACCATTATTGTCATAGCCATTAATGTTCTGATTTCAGAGCAATGGAAACGTAAGTGAAGTTTTATTGTTGAAAAGTTTCACTTTGGCTGGTTACACCATTTACCAATGCTCATCTAAACTGAGCAATGCCATGTCTCCATGTGTGTGTTTCCATTATTAGTCATCTTTAGCCCCATGTCTTCTGTGACCAGCACAGGAAGTCAATCCTTTATCCTTGCGTACCACTGTCAGGTAGGTTACCTGTGCATCCATTGCCCTGCACACTTCCCTGGTGGGCTGAGCACAAAAATTGTGAACTCCTGTTGGAACACAACCAGAGTTGCAGTGACTGGCCAAGAGGGCAACACATGGGCAGCCTGAGCCACCTTTGCTGTTCACAGAGGGCCAGGGGTAAAGGCCTGTGGGACTGATGGCACCGTGACTCGGTTAATCATAGAACGGTTTGGGTTGGATGGGACCTTAAAGGTCATCCAGTTCTCCCCTGCCATGGTCAGGTCACCTCCCACTAGAACAGGCTGCTCAAGGGCCCATCAAACCTGGCCTTGAACACCTCCAGAGAGGGGGCATCCACAACTTCCCTGGGCAACCTTGTGCCAGGGCCTCCCCATCCTCATTGTGGAGAATTTCTTCCTAATGGTCTCATCTAAGTCATCCCCCTTGCAATGTTAAGCCATTCACCCTTGTCCTATCATTACCTGCCCTTGTAAAAAGTCCCTCCCCAGCTTTCTTGTAGGCCCCCTCCAGGTATTGGAAGGTCACTATGAGATTTCCCCGGAGTCGTCTGCTCTCCAGGCTGAACAACCCCAACTCTCTCATAGCAGAGGTGCTCCAGCCCTCGGATCATCTCCGTGACCTCCTCTGGCCCTGTTCCAACAGCTCCATATCCTTCTTATGCTGGGGATTCCAGAACGGAACACAGGGCTCCAGGTGCGGTCCAACGAGAGCAGAGCAGAGGGGCAGAATCCCCTCCCTCGACCTGCCGGCCGCACTGCTTTGGATGTAGCCCAGGACACGGTCGGCTTTCTGGGCTGCGGGGTCACACGAGAAGGCTGAGGGCAAGGGATAGCTGGCTCCCTCAGGGACGCGTGAGCCGCGAGGGGTTTAATTTCGGGCTGCCAAAGCAGCTTTCGGGACCGGCTGCCCGCGCGGGGCGCTGCCCGGGCGCTGCGGGCGCTGATGTAATGGTGCAGCAGCAGCTCACGTGTCCGCAGCGCGCAGCTCCGCGCACGAATCATGCACGCCTCGGCTGCTACAGGCAGCGCTGCAGCTATAAAAACGTACAAACACGCACATACACATACATGTGTTATTTTGGCCGCCACCCCGCAGAGCTCGCCCGCCCTGGGGGCCGCCCCGCACCCCCGCAGTCCCCCGCCCGGCGCAGTCGGAGCAGCCCCCCCCCCCACCCCGGCCTCGCCTGGCTCCGGCCGCGCCCCCGGCCCCCTCCCCGGCGGCGGCGCGGGGCGGCCCGTCTGGCTCGGGTAGCGCCGAGCCTGCGCACTGCGCGCCCGGGCGGGCACGGCGGCCGCGGGGCGAGGAGCGGCGGCGGCGCGGGGCGGGCCAGGTGCTGCGAGGCGGGGGAACGCGGAGCGACCCTGCGCGGGGGCGGCGGCCGAGCCGCCATGCGCCGTGCCGCGGGCCGGGCTCGCCATCCTGCGGCGTAGCGGCGGGGCGCGGCGCGGCTCCGCGCCCGTGATGTGCGCGGGGCGGCGGGGGAAGGCGACTCGCTCGAGGGCTGCGGCAGAGGCCTAGCGCGTCCCCATGGCCGAGGAGCAGCAGCCGGAGGCGCAGCCGCCGCGGCGGCTCGCGGGTACCCCCGCGCCCGGCGGGGCGCTGCCGGCCCTGGTGCCGGGGCTGCCGGGCGGCGAGGCCAGCGCGCTGCAGCACAAGATCCGCAGCTCCATCTGGTAAGGGCCGGGCCCCGCCGGCTGCGCCCCGGGCCGTGGGGAGCGGGGCGGTGAGGGGGGGGCGCGGCCCCTTTGTGCCGGGACGCGCGGAGCCGCTGCACCTCCCGGTGCGCGCGTGGCCGTGGGTACGGGGGGGGCTGGAGGGGCGCCCCGCGCTCCGGGGTCGCTGCTGCCGGGGGCCTCCCGCGTGCCGGGGCGCGTCCGCGGCGCTGCGGGCGGGGAGCATGGCCCCACCTGCCGCGCGCACCTCCCGCACCTCCCGCACCTCCCGCCTGCGCGCTGCTGGGGCCAACGGTCGCGTGGGACCCCGGCTCGGAGCGGGAGTGCAGCGGGGAATGCGGAGTCGTGCAGCCCGGGTGCATTTTTCCAGCCTCCCTGGAAACCTCTGTTCTGCTGAGTTCCTGTTCTGGCGATTCAGATGCAATTTGGGGTGAAACTTGTGGTAGTGGCTTGCAAGTCCCTGCACAGGAATCCAGAGTTCTTTAAACAAAACCAGAATTTATAGTAAACCAAGATTTTACTTAGGAATGTTTATTTTTGTATGCATTTGGGGAAAGAAGATAAGTTGGTTTAGCTTGCCCTGCACATAAAATACTGTTGTTTTTTTAAAAAAAAATCTGCAGGAGGCGATCAGCTCAGTATTTATATTTTGTGTTTTTAAAAGCTGCTTTTGGCTGAGGAGTCTGATGAAGTGTGGTGAAAGTTGGGAGTTGTAAAGACAGGTTGCTCATATCATGTTTTTCTTCATATATGCACACCATGTTACGTCATACTATAGTTAGATTTTATGGTTTTAATTGATGTAGCTGCGAAATGAAAGAGTATCTAAATATAATTTTACCTTCAAATTCTTTTATTTTATGGCATACTGAAATAGCATTTGTTATTTGGTTGTTGGTGTGGGTTTTTTTAAAATTTAAATAGTAAATAATAATTCATTGTCCTTAATCCACGCTTGCTTTTGTTTTGGTTTTCTCTGCAATGTGACCTAGAGAAGAAATACAAACTGCAGAATTTCCTGTCTGTTTAGATCATGAAATCTTCACGCTCTCCTAATTTATTATAGTATTTAGTAATGGCCTTTTTGTATTTTCTTCTTTTTTCATGAATGTGCTGTTTGGAAATGAGCCTCAGAGAGCATGTTTACATTGCATTCAGATTAGGTATCATGTCCAAGTTGAAGACAAAATGGCCACTAAGTGAAACCTTTGCTTTTACTATGGGTTTTCTTTTCAAGGAAAAAGCCTTTTAAGTGAGGGCTGCTTGTTTGATTCAGGTAAACTCAGTGAATACCCCTAGCCCATGTATAGTAAAAAGGAATGCAGTGTTTTGCCCAGTGTAGGTGGCTTGCCCTGGTGCCGAGTACCTGTGACCAGCAGAGGTTTTGCCAGCACCTTACAGCCCTGTCTCCTGGTACTTCCACAGAGCTTCCTCACCTCTGCTTGAGCATTCCTGTCTGGCTACCTGCTTCCTGCACCGGGCTGGGACTTCCCTGCTGCTTTCAGGCAGTATCCGTTCCCTGCAGGTTATACTGTTGAAATGCAGTATTTGAAGATGAGATAAGTTATTATAACAAAATCTTTTCTTTGGTATCTTCAGACCTCTTGTCTGAGACTACTAGAAATTCGGTGTTTCTGTATTATGATCAAGCAGTCTTCATTTGAGGCTGGAGTTTAATGTTAATTTGCATCTTCCTGCAGACGCAGTGGTCGTTTTTGAGCAGCAAGGATGAAGAGCATTGCCAGGGAAGTCGTGCACACTGCACTTGGAGTAAACAGTGGAAAAGTCTGCTTCGGTAGTTGCAGTCTCAGATCTGCTGTTCCATGCAGTTGGTGCTGTCTGCTGGTGATGAATAAACATGGGAGAGATGGTGGAAGGCTGCTTGTGAAAATGGCAGTGCTCTGTTGTTAACAGAATGAGGTGTAACGTGCAGGAGAGAGCTTCCTCTTTTCTGCCTTTCCTCCTCTTCCTCTCCTCTTCCCCTGCTGTGTCAGTTGTGTGTGTGTGTGTGTTCAATTAGGGTTTAGCACATCTAGGTTAGTGCTCTATTGTTTCCCCCTGCCTCTTCTCCTACACGTGTTTGTGCATAGTAGATGGATGTTTTTAGTTGATTGTGTTTGATTTTTTTTTTTAAAAATGGTTTTCAGTCTTCAAATTGTATTAAGATAGTAGTAGTACAGCAAAATATAGCAGCTACTGAAATACTGGACTTGAGAATCACAAGCAAGTCTATACTTGTCCTTCCACTGTACAGGCAAATATAGATAGTGTGTGGTGTAGGCCTCGAGCGGGACAATGAGTTATTCATTATCTCAACTCATACTTAATTTATTCTGTTTATTAAATTAAATTAAAATGTAGTCCAACAAAAGTAGCTCAAGTAATTGTGAACATGCGGAGCCCCTTAAAATGAAACAATAGGTTAAATACTGCTGGTTAAAATTGCAGGCACAGTCAATATATGTATTGAAGACTTAAAAGTGTGCTTGCTGGCAATCCAGTCTTGTTTATGGGTGGGTTTTTTTTGTTCTTTTTTCCATAGAAAGTGACCATTACTTTGGACTGAGGAAGGGAAGATAAATGAGTTAGTTAGCTGTGCTTAAAAACAAATCAGGAAGTATTTATTTGCATCTAATCTTCACATACAGGTATTTAACTGCTGTTTTGTTATAATAATTAAAGTTCATCATTGTCTAACTGTATTTTTTCCAGTCTGCCTTACTTGAACACATCCAGCAAAATGGTGTCTGTTGTTTCGTGTGTATATGAGTGGCTGAGGCAGTCAGATGTGTTCTTACAGTGTTGATGAAACGGGCAGAAATAATATTAGATGTCTTTTCCCATTGACGGATTAGCAGTCTAGACGGGGAGAGCACGTCTTTGGGAGCCCAGCCTGGCTGATTAGTGTCGGGTTGGGCAGGTTTGTAAATTGCCGTGGTCTTCGCTGGACACTGGGCCTTAATCTGCCTGTTTTTATTTCCTTTTAGATTCATTAAAGCTTTCGTATTTATTAATAGCTTTTTGTCCAGACATTAGAGCCCGAGGCGGGAAACCTCCCTAGTCAGCTGTCTGAACGTATAGACTAATGGGGTTTCAATTATTTTCTTTGAGTGAGTGTACTGTATTACCAAACGTGCATTATTTGTATACGATGTTTCTGTACCAAAACATATGGTGGAGAAGACAGAGTCTAGTCAGTATTGCACTAAAATCCTAAAGAATAGCTGAGGACAGCCAGTGATGTACATATGTAGAAGCACTGTGACACAAGTTTGAGGTGCAAAGATGGCCGAAGGAAGAAGGTGTAGGCTGAAGATCTGCTTTCGCTGGTGTGAAAGACCAATGGTTCTAGGCAATTTAATCCGTCTGCTCACTGTATTAATCTAAAATCCAGTCTGTAACCACGAGTGGTGAAGGAATGGATGGGTTTGTGTCCTTGTTCACTATTGCAAATAACCAGTGATGATTTTTCAATGAGTACTTGTTTACTGTTGTGAATAGTAATCTGGTGCTTGCATCTGCTCACATGGGTTGGTCCCAGCCTCTTTCACCTTGCCTGCATCTCGGCTCTTTGTGTCCTAAAGGCATCCGTTAGGATTTGAATATAGTAATTTTACTTGAGAGATTTATTTCCTCCTCCTCCCAAATATCCTGTCTGTAAACCAAGCCAAGGACTGGGCAGCATGGACTGGCAAACACAGACCATTGCTTTTGCAGCCATTTCAGATGGATGTGGGTGTGGATTTCAGATCCATTATTTTTGTCCTCAGATCTGTCTTTTAGCTAGAAGTTGCATTGGAAAACCACATAAGCCAGGCCGCTCAATGCCAAAATTATATGTCCTAAGGCCCAGTTTGTCTCATCTTGAAGTGGGAGTAGGAATGCCCTTGCTAGTTTTGGGCTCTCGGTATCGTACTGGAAAGCCAATTTAGCTGATTTTAACACCAGTATTTTCTAATCTATGGAAACCTTAATTTGTTCTTATGACTTGCATCATTCCTGCTCCCACCTGTAACTGCATCCATCATCCTCATTAGGGATAGTCAGCAAGTGTGGATTGTCACTTAGCTGTTGGCAGAGCAAATGTTCCACAATCTGGGAAGTGCCATTGAGATTTTTCATAATAGGAATTGCTACTTATTTCTATGGTGAGGTCAGCAGAAAAGATGATGGACAGTCTTGATACTTCTAATAAAATACTTGGCAATGAAGAGGGTAGCTCAAGGGGCATGTGTTTCAGGCTCTTTGCAAATGCAGGCACAAACACCTTTTTCATAGTTTTCTTCTGCAGTTGAAATTCCTATAACATCCTTTATCTAGCTTTTTTTTTAAAAAACAACAAATTTCTCTGAGTTAGGATTAATCTGTAGACCAATCCATCTGCTTTACTCCTTTTCACTTTTCTGGAGCTCAAGAGAGAGAGGCAGGGAATAAGAACAAAAAAACCAAACCCAACACTATTTTGTTAAGTACTCTGTCAAAATTGAGTTGAGAACTTCCTGTAACTAATTACATATTCTGCAGTTATTCGGTGCACCCAGTCCAAAATGCACTAGCCACCATTCCCTCCTTTATCTTGGTTAATTCCTTGTTGGAAGTGTGAAACTCTTGCTCTTCAAGAGCAAGACCATTATAATTATATATAGACCATTATAATATAATGGTAATATAATATTACCATTGTGAGGAAGAGCTAATAATTATCATTGACAGGTGTAGAGGCTGCACTCATTTCACTTAGTCTGTTACCATCAGAATTTGTTTTTACTTGCTTTATGGTTGCATTGTTTGTATGTGGTGGCTAAAGTTGTCTGTCAATGTACTTCACGATGTGGTATGTGAGGAGTCAAATACATAAGAAAAAATTGAGCTGTGAACTATATTTTGGAGTAGTTCTTGATGATTTCAGGGGAGGTCAGCCTTTCTTGGGCAAAGCATTTAGCGGCATGTCATTCTCCTTCACACTCTTACTTCCCCAAATGGATAGGAACAGAAAGTAGAATTTGTTTCGTTTGACTCCATCTGTTTCTGTACAAGTTGGTCAGGGTAGCTCCCTTGTAGCTGTTGTGGAGAAAAATGCACTTCTGTGGTGCAGGCCGTCTCCTAGGGAAAACGTTTCCATAACACAATCCATCTGATTACTTTATGTGCCTATTTTTCTTTGACTGTAAACAAATTTTAAACTGCATGCCAGGGTGTAACGGTCTGTGGTGCAGATCTCTCAAATTGGGTGAAATAAATCCTACACCATTTGTCACTCTTTCAACTCGACTTCTTTTCTTGGAGGATGACTGCTCCATCCCCTCCATGGATTGTTTTGGAGATCTTTCATTCCCTTGAACAAGGTCCAAGTACACCATTTACATATTACTACACATTCCTGTGCGGAGGAAACCCTCCTTTTGGGGGGAAAGCTCCCCTGGAAGAATTCCTTCTCACCAGTGTGGCTTTAAAAGCGTTTCCTATTCCCTGCTGAACTGCACCCCCACGCTACTGGGAAAGCCTTTCTCTATGCCGCCAGTCAGTGGGAGCAGGCAGGTCAGTGGCACGCAGCAGTCAGTGCCAGATCGGCGTGGGAGGAGAAGTAACTTTCCAAAATGGGGCATGGCCACCACGGTGGTGGAGTTTCTGGGTCAGCAGGTGTGGAAGCCAGTTTGGTCCGCAGGCATTTTTACAAGGTTAGAAAATAAACCTGAATAAAATGAGTACTGACCTTTGTGTAACCTTTTGAGAATGGAGTTGAGGTTTTATTGAATATCCTGGCTCTGAGTTGGATGGAATAGCTTTGCAGAAGAAGATCTTTTTAAATCTGTTTTTAGAAAGAGTGGATTTTTCACTCTTGCTTATGGGTTTTGCTTGTCTTTGTTTCTTGAAACCGTGGGACTGAATGAGGTATATGGAAGGAAAAACAGTATTCAGGTAATTAAAAATTTGGCTGGGTTTTACTGCTACTCATTTAAAATGCATAGGAATGCATTAAATCGTTGACTTTACAGCATCAAACATGTGCAATTCCTTGTTTCACAAATATTTTACTTTCCACCGCAGGAGTTCCCTTGGTTGAAGCAAGTCAGAAGGTGTGTCATTGTGATTCAGAACAGCATTTCTAATGAGTTCTTAATAAGCACAGCATTGTAGGCCTGGGTTGCTTTCCATTTGGGGCAGTTCTGTTTGATTTGCATGCGTCTGTATGCCGTTGGTGAGTAGAAATCCAAATCTTTATCTGAAAAGGACACTTAGAAACCCCTCCTAAAATTTTCTGGATACTGTATAAATTGATCGAAAAAAATACTGTAAGTGGGTGAGATGACAATACTGCTCAGGTTTGGGTTATAAGAGTTATACTGAAGCACTGATCAATCTTTTAGTTAATTGGAGCTTGAGTGATTTTGTTAGTCTGTTTTGTTGTGTGTGTGTAGTTTTGAGAGCAAGGGTTGAGCTTAATGTTTTTGTACAGATCCCTTAACTTATGTATGTTCCCTTCTCTTGTTACTCTACTCTGCTGCTTGCCAGACAGAAGTATTTGGAGAAGGGCCAGAGCTGCAAAATTCAAATCAGGATCCAAATTTGGATTTTTGGTTAAAACCTTTCTAATATTTAATATTACAATGCTTCATATATAAATGAGGAAATCCTTATTTTTAAACGGTGAAGACGAGGAGGTGGTGGTAGGTTTCTGGCTTGCCTCTGGAACAGAGCAGTCCAGGTAGAATGCTGGACTGTATGTTTGAAAAGTTATCAGCAAATGATTCAAAAGGTAAAGTGAAGAGATGAAAATGCAGTACCAGAAGGCCAGCATAAATTGGTACTTTCATGCCAGTAAGAAGAATCCCCTAAATACATCTAAAAATTCTGAGCGCGCTGGGGTGTTTTGTTTTGTTGTGTTCCCTCAGATCTTTGGGAATTCTGAGGGTTTGGTTTGTTTTGTTCTAAATGGCGCTAGCCAGTGTCTCAGTTTTAATGCTTTCTTGATTTAATGGAAAAAGGATTATCTGTCATCAAGTAGGATGCTCGTTATCGGCTGCTGTGCCATCAACAAGCTTTCAGTAAGCTGCCAAGTGTTTGCTGTTGTTGAATGTTTAATCATTCAGACAGTGGAAAAAAAAATCAAAACTTCCCGAATTTTTTCCCTGTTGCTTCTTTGTAATGGCTTGTGGTTGCTGCAGTGACCTTGCACCAGTCAAAGGATGGGGAGGCCAGGTGTTGCTGCAGGTGGGATCTGCACCCTGGGAGTCCTAGCAAAGGGACCTCCTATGGGTGGCAAACATGCCAAACTCTCCTTTTGTACCTGCTCTGTGCCTCACCTGCTGAGGGGGTCTAATCTTTATCTGTTGCTCAGGCTGCATAAGCCATTATCTTTTTCCAACCATAACCTACAAACACACCACATGGTGCAGGGTGTGGTGATTGCAGAGGCAGGGGATGTGTCTATGGACATGGATTTCTTGGGATGAACCTGTGCTTCTCCAGAGTAATGGATCTGGCTTAGCATTTCCCTGCAACTGGGGCTGCGGCTCGTATCTCTTACTGATAGTCAAAAACTTCAAGTTTGGGAAGAAAATCTTGTTCCTGGGAAGAACTTATTTACTGAATGAGGCATCTTGTATCTCTGCCTAAGAGGAAATTTGTGGTTAAATGTCAAGGTCCCTAATTTATGGCTCTCCTTTTTGATGGATGGTCTCATAGGCATGGAGGCCATCTGTATTTCTTAGTCAAAGATTCCAAAGTACCATTATACGGATGTTGGGACTCCTGCCAATGAAAAAGTTGGATTGCACTGGACAGCAGGAATTACAGTTCATTACTTTGCTTGCCCATAAAGCAGTGAATTAAATTATTTTTAAAGCTGCCAGCAATACAGACTGTTGGAACGTTTTCGTAGTATGAGGTTGCCTGGAAGTATCTGCATTGAGAATCTCTTGGACAAACAAGAATTAGCTTGTGAGCAAGGTGTCCTGGATCGTAGGATGGGAAATTTGTTCTGCTGCCTCTTCCTCACCACCTTCCTGACCTTGTTTAAAAGTAATTTGAAAATACTCAGAATAGTCTTTGTGACTTCCGTGAAAATACTCCTGTGCTTTCTCTTCCTCTTCAGAACCATTACCTTGTTAAAATACAGACCTAAAAGACAGTTAATTCAGTACCACAAGGGGTAACGCTGTGAAGGCCTGTAAACTGATAAGTTTTAACGTTTATTTAATATTTTTTGTGGGTGGAATTTTAAGTCCTATTTTAATCTGCTTAGAAAAATAATGACAGCTTCTTCCTTCAGAACCACATGCTGGTTCTGTTGCTAATTCAGTGGCGAAAGGTACTTGAGTGGCTTGGATGCTTTACTAAGCCTAGGGAGGAACAGGGCAAGGTGGTGCTGGGTGCTGTGATTGGAGGCAATCTGAAATTGGGATTGAGGCTTCTACTTGTGGGCTGGACATCTCCTGGCAGGACCATTTTGTGGTCTGTGCTGGTGGCAAACCGGCAGTATTTTCCCTTGAAGAGCGCACAGGCAGCAGGTGCCCATCAGGTCCCTGCTGTGCCCATGAGGGAGGCTCCCTTGCAGGACCGGTGCCCTGCTGAAGAGAGCTGTGCTTGTTGGTACTTCCACAGCATCATCCTCCCATGACCACCATCTCACACTGTTCAGATCCAGATGCTCTGTGCTTCCTCCAGTCTTTCTCAATGAGAGATGATTGATTGCTCCGTGATCCTTGTGCTGATTATATGAAAGTCGGTAGCTGTGGGTGAGGTTCAAACCTTGCATGGAAGCTGCATCTCTTTCTGCTGTGATGGGACTGTCTGAAGCAAAGGCCAAAAATCGTCTTGGAATAATCTTGCAGGAGTCAGAGATGGTGCTGCAGGAACCTTTTATCCGAGCTCCGACAAAGTGTGGTGTTTCTTTCGTTAAGAGGGTATAAAAAGTTTGCTTATTTTCTATATGGTTTGATTTTATTATATTTTTTATTAAGCCTGTTAGTATTATAAATGATGAACTGTGTTAGGGCCTACAGTTGCTATTAGTGGTCGTGTAAACTAAGTAAGTTAGTTGATATTTAAAAGAGAGTCAGATTACTCACTGGCAGCAGTCACAAGCTACACACCTGGAAATACAGTGGGCTGAAGAGCTAAGCCAGCTTTTGGCTCCAGGAGCCTGCTTTGCAGAATTACTTTCATTATGCTTGGTTCCAGTGGTATAGTTCAATGATTAACTCCTGCAAAGTTCAGAAGTGAATTGGCAGCTGAAAGAAAAGTGTATTTGCCTCTTCCATTCAACAAGTGAAAGAAGTAATGAAATAGGATTGACAGATCTAGTTCTAAAAATATAGAAGGGGCTATTTTTTAACAGAAACCATCAGTTTTATTTAAAGACTAGAGATAGCTTACTGAGTCAAATAAAAACAAATAGGCTGAAGACATGAGAAAAAGCACTTTTTTCTTTTACAGCAATTTGGAAACACTGGTTTGTGTATTTTTAATTACATCAGACAAAAGTTTATCTAAATGCAGTTCATAGTAAAATTTCAGTTAAAAATTAATCTTGTAAATTATCATTTTATCATGCATAAAATGCTAAAAAGCTGGCTCTGAGGATCTGGTCATCTTTATAATTAAGTCCCTGTTCCATGAAGATTTTCAGACAACTGTCTCTTATTGATTACTTGTGAGTACAAGCTAGGTGTCTAAATACCCTATAGATGTGTGCCTGAATGTACACTGAGTAGTCAGTTTTCCTGGTTAATAACAGATAAAGAAAGAGTGTAATACTTTTGATCTGTCAGACTCAGAATAAAAATGAAAACCAAGGTAATTTTTGTTTTGTTTAGTACCAGTAAGTTTAAACAGTCTCCATCTAGTTTTCATTGCACATTTCCCCATGGATTGCATCTTTTTCTTGCTAGAAGCTTACTTCTCTTGGAAGGATTAAGAACATGAGCTTCACGTAGCATCATGGTTTGTATGTTCAAGTCAGTGAAGCTTATAGGTTAATTGAAAAACAAGATTTGTCTCGTGCAGTGGTTTAGTGTGTGGAAACTCTCTCTGTGAACACATGTATGTACTGGGCTGTTGTCAATTAATAGCTCCAGATATTCAGAGTGAAAGTATTTATAATGGGTGTTTGCAGTTCACAACCTAATAGTTGTTATTTGTCACTTCAGAATGCTTCTTGTAACTTCAGAAGAGTTCTCAGTAACCACTGAATACTTTAAATACCAGTTGCTTTTTGGCAAATTGGGCCCAGTGTAGGATCAGGAGATAGCTTGAATACAGTCTCTTCTTCTGGAAGA
Source organism: Tapera naevia (assembly GCA_033556795.1). Taxonomy (NCBI): domain Eukaryota; kingdom Metazoa; phylum Chordata; class Aves; order Cuculiformes; family Neomorphidae; genus Tapera; species Tapera naevia. Next base: position 2,694,317 of record JAUMJJ010000353.1, read on the forward strand.
GGTGGTCTTCCCTGAATTCATCCAACTTGGAAAGGTGAGCTACAGTTTTGGCTTGATTAGTTCAGCTGCTCAGTAAAGGAGTGGCAAAGTGGCGTATAGTTCATCTTGCAAATTGAAATCAAACTGTGTTAATAATCAGGAAAAGACATTTTCATTCCCTTAATGCGGACATTTGCTCTCCCACTGGCGTGTTTATGCATGATGTGGTTCATTGGGATGAAAATCCAGACGGATCAATTCTGTAGTGCTCTTAGACAATGTCTCCTTCTGGAAGGACCCATCAGACAAGTGATTGTGGGTAACAGTGTGAGACTTTTATACAAGTGTAGATAGTAAATTGTTAGATGCTGAAAGATGTTAGCCACGTACGTGCTGCAACCTACAGGTGAACTTCAATGGTGCGGTTACCTTGGTGAGTTATTGCTTTAGCAGCTTCCTGTTTAAGCCCATCTTTACAGTTTTCTAGTGCTATAAGTTTTGGAAAGTTAGAAGTTTAATGCAGCTTTTCTGAAATTTGTTGTAGATTTAATCAAGGACAACCTTTTCTGTTTCTGGCTATTTGACTAAGTAAGTTGTGGTGTAACTTTGCAGTTCCCTGGAATGTTTGAAATGGACATCATATGAATAATGAATCTATGCAGGAGTTTTGCAAATCATCTTAATAGGGAGCTAAGCTTAGTGACCTGCATGGCTGGGCTTTCAGTGCTTTGTACTGGGACAGGTCACATACCCTCTGCTATGTTTTTGAAAGAAACCCATGAGAATATGAAAACTTTAAAAATAGATATCAAAATGCTTACGAACAATAGCATGCCTGCAAAGCAGGTATGTTACTTAAGAAGAAAATGGCTAAGTACTTAGAGTTTTGGGTCTCATCCTACTGAAGTAGGATGGGGTGGCAAAGCCGGGCATAGCATAGTCTACCTGCAACAAACTGGCTGCATGTGTTGTCCTCTGCTCCAAGGAAACAGAGTACTAAGCCCAAAAGTTGTGGGATAGTAAGTACTGGTCAGGTGCCTGCTATTAATAATTTCCATTCATAAATTAGGTTTTAGAGTAAAGAAATACTCTGATAGACTTGCTTGTTCATTCATTACGGCTGCAGAGGCAGCCTAGCAATGAAGGAGGCAGTGGGTGGAGTGAAGGTGACTGAGTGAATGATGCTCATCTGCTCTACGCTTGTAGTTTATGCCGCGCTGGCAGTGGAGTTGTCTGTTCTGGCTGCTGTGAAGCTGCACAGGACTGATGGATGCATCAGCCTGAGAACTGATAAATGTAACCTGGGATTGGAGCAACCGGTCCTGCCGTGCAGGTTCATGTAGGATAGTCATTTGACACAGTTAAGCTGCCACCTCGGAGTGCAGTTGTGTTCAAACTCAGCTTTGTAGGTGCAAACTGAAACATGCATGCAGGTATGAACTTACACGGCTTTAACTTAATTAAATTTTGTGCAGCTTTAATTATAACCAAGTGCAGCTTACAGGTTTAGACAAGCTCTTGAGTCTGCAAGTAAAGTTCACCTGGGTTGCAGATGAGGGGAACTCAAAACATACCAAACTAAAGCCTTAATAATTGGAGTAGCCTGTGTTTAGCTTTTCTGAAGATCCTAGTTTAGGGATTAAAACCATTTTAAAAGATGGCATTAGGATTTTTTTTTTTTAACCCCAGAAACAGAGGGTGGAAAGCTGGTGGCTTATACTGCTGTAGTGTTTGATTAAATGACCCTTGAAGTACGCAAGAGACTTCTGGCAATGTGCAGCTTTTTATTCGCAGAGACCAGGCAGTTTCTGTGCCTGGAGTGAGTCGAAGCCAGTAAGCAGAGGTGAGTGAGAAATGCCTCAGGGTGCAGGTGCAAGGCTGAAGGATGGAGGCCTGAAAGAATCTGTGGCAGCTGAACAAGTAGGAGGAAATTTTTGAGATGGAGGCTGTATGGCTGTTGGCATCAGGCAGCAGTGCCATGTTTGTCCTCCGTACATTCAGCTTGTAAATTTTCACCTCTATGAAAAAGTCAAGGGCAGAAGAAGGGTTATGGGATGTGCCAGTGAGCAGGTCAGGGAAGAAGTTGCCTTTTCTATGGCAGTGAAACCATGCCGAGCTAGCATGAAAGAAGTGACCCTTTTAGTAGGCAGGTGCTTGGAGAGTGCTTGTAGATACTCAGAGCATTACTCAGCCCAGGGAAACCTAAGAGTTTGCAAGGATTGCATTCCCTAGGAGTTACCAAGGTCAGCACTTGGGTACTCAAGTGGAAAAAAGGGTGCAGAGGAATTGTGTCGTGGACAGTCATGAGAGGAAAGAGGGATACAGGCGTCCAGAGATTGGGGCAGATGTGGAGGTAATAAGATGTTACAAGCAGCATTTGGAGGGTAAAAGCTGGATTTGTTTGCAGAAAGACAAGCTCGTGCCTGTGGGTGAGCTGTTCAATGTGGAGGGAAGAGATGGATGTCTGTGAGATGGAGGGGAGACAAAACGTGTGTCAGGGAAGCCCTGTGGATTAAGCTGAACCTCCCTAGTGCAGTGTCTGTGAAGGCCTAACCAGCTCCTCTTCAACCCTCAAAATGCTTCTCTGCTTCCTAGTGTGCATCAGGTGGCATTGAGGTGGTAGCGTGGTGTGAAGGCTAGAGCTCCTTTCCAGTCTGACAAGGGCACACCTGCGGCTGTTGACCCTGCAGGTTTTGGAGAGGGGATGGCTGTGTGGGGTCTCAGAGTACTGGCTTGTCTTGTGTGGGGCTCAGTGCTGGGCTTGGCAGCGCAGGAGGGTCTGGTCTGGTCTTTGCAGGCTGGTGCTCACTCAGCGTAAAGGCACAGAAGAGTTTGGATAGGCCTAGATTATGGCACCGCTAAGCAGGTGATACTTCCTGGGAAACAAAGGAAGAGGTATAACCAATAGCAAACCTGTTTGTCAACAGAAAGTAATCAGGATAGCTATAGGTCATAGAAATTTTGACAGAAAGAATGAGAAATAAAGAAGAAATGCCTTTTATCAGCAGGCTTAAATCCACCATTCAGGCACGTGCACCAGCATTAGGAGATATGGTAGGAAAGTATTGCTATAGAGCTGTTAACACTGAAAGCTTTTATATTGGATTTGACTGAGTTTTGTGTAACTATGTACAATAGAACAGTCCTGTGCAGATTTGTACATTGTAAGCAGAGTGTAGACCCATTCCTGTTTTCTTGTATGGGTGGTGTTTCTGTGCCGGCAGCTGTCTGTAGTCGCCATTTCTCAAGGGAAAAGCAGCAGAGGACCATACTTGTGCCCTGTGGCAGACTGTGAAGCACAATACGGCGCTGCCTTCCTCCTCCTTGTCTGGTTGGCTCTGCAGGCATGCAAGTAAAATGATTTTGTGCACCTATGTTTCATAAGTGCATGCTTTTTTTTCCCCATTATTTGGGGTTTTAAGTGCTGCCGAGGAGTGTCACCCCTGTAGTGTCACTGGGCATCCTTTCTTAGAGCTGTGTGGGACAAAGGCTTGAGAAAAATCTTGTCACACTTCATAGCATCTCCAGTTCAGACCCCATAGAAATACTAGCATTTAGTAATTATATTGTGGTTAGGCTTCTGCTGACTATGACTGAAAATACCACAGCAGATCTTTGAGGTATCTGTAGGCTTGAATTCAGAAGCAGCCAAAGATTGATTTGTTTTTTTTCACAATTAGTTTTAAAACCAAAACTTTTCATTGTGAAATAGATGAGCCATTGTAGTGGATGATTTGCAGTTAGGCATAAACCTGCTTATCTGGCAACTGTATCCATTCTTTCTGATTCTAGTGGAGCAGAATCTAAATTAAGTTTCTACTCAAGCAATCTTTTTTTCATGTTGTGTTGTTGAGATCACCTTTTGCTTTTTGTATTTAGCCTTTCTAGGCAGTTGATCTGTGCAGACTGATCTTAGAACAATGCCCTGCAGTGTCCTATGTAGATTGTTAGTAATAAATATAGGATGCAGCTCCTCTGAAGTCATATTATCTTCCCAGATGATGTACAGAGGACATCACATCCTTCAAATAGTGTCTTCTGCCTGAATATGAGAATACACTCTGATTTTTAATTAAGAGCAATGCTGAAAGAACCAGAGTGAGAGCTGTGTAAAAGCATTTTCTTGTCTCCTCTGAGAGTTCATTAAAGTACCTTGTGGCAAAATACTCTATTTAAATAAATGTAAAGAAATCCAGGAACTTAAATGTCTGTCTTGTTGTTGGAATTGAGCACTTGGCAGTGTGTGGTTATTGCAAGTTCTTCCACAATTCTTAAAGTAACTAGGAACAAGCCTTTGGCATTGAATACAGCTGGATTTCTTCAGAGAGATGTTTATAGACCTGAATCTCAGGCACAGGTATTCTGCTGTCTGCCGGCTAGTCATTTCTTGGCAATTCATTGCAATGGGCTACATTTGAGACTTGGGCATTTCATTAGCAGCCTTATCTTCCTTCTTTGTTCAGCTGTTTGTATAGTTGGCATTATTTAATACTCATAACATCGTCATGGTGTGAGAAATCGTGAAGGGATTATATTTTTATCCTGTATGACATGTTTTGATTGTGTTTATTTTCGCAACAAGTGTTGAAGTCATGTGTTTGACCAGTTTAACTCTGCACTAAGTTAAAATGTCGTGGCATGCTGAACTACTACTTTTTTCAGCGCTGTGACACGGCACAGCTCCTTCTTGTGTCCGGTGGAAAACTGGTCTGGCTTATTCCCTTTGGCAAGTGGAAGGAGGTAGATTAGGTTACAGGGAAGCCAAAATGGTTGCAGCTCACCCTTGTTGCAGTGTTTTATCTGCTTGCTGTGCTTGTTGCTTCCTTATTTTCATGAGAAGAGTGGTTTGGCTTGGATTGAGAAGTCTGCCTTGGAGCTGAAAGAGCCAGTACTTACAGATTGGAGAATACTTGTTGTGTTTACTTTTTGAGCTCTGAGAGTTGGATACTTTTCTATGTTTCCAGTGGACACAACTCTCTGGCTGTTTTTATACTTTAGGGATATAACAATACTTCAGTGCTTTCAAGATGCAATTACAGGTCCCTGTAGGTTTTCTCTGGAGTAAGAATATATCTGCTTTAGAATAATGGAAGATTTAATTTGTCTTGTATTAAAAGTTTTACCTCTGTTCGTGTTTGTGCTAGGTTGAAGTGCCTTGTCTCTAAGGTCTGACATGGCCTTATCCCTAGGGGAGGGAGAGGTGCAGGCAGGGAGAGAGCCCCTAGGTGGCATCAGAAACCATTTCACTTTTGGCTCCTGAGTGCACGAGGGTGGAGAGGAGCCCAGTACTGGGGGGACCAGGGTTCGCTGGTGGAGGTGTCCAGCTTGGGTTACTTTCCTTTCTCTGTAACCTGTGTGAGCAAAAGCTCTTGCTCCATTAGCCAAGCAGTATATACAGTCATCTTTTCACTAATTCAAACATGTTTCAACCTTTTGCAGTTCTGCTTTCTAAATATTTAATTGAAATGCTTTTACAGCCATTTTACTTCTTTATCAACATGAGCCAAGCTAGACAATGTAACATGACATATGTTAAGATGTTAATTGAGTAGCAGCACACATAGGCAGCTGTTTCATAATTTTCTCCTTAGATGATCCTTGGCTTCAGTTTAACATTTCTTTGTGCTTTTTAATGGAAGGTTATATAAATATATATTTAGAGCTGTTAGTCTAAGAAAGAGAAGCATTAATTCAGTACGATTAAGAATTAAGGGCTGAATCTTGCAGGCACCGCTGGGACACGATGCTTGTTGTGGTAAGGATGTGATAGTAGTACCTTTCTGATAGTACCACTTACTCTAATAGGGTTGGTAATCCTTTTATTGAGTGGTTCCTTACAGCGTGCAGAGTAAGTAGATATTTTTTTTAAATGTTGCCTGATGTCATCAGAGTTGTGGAAGAGATACCAAATCTTTCCAGAAGGGTGTGTGGTCGTTATAATAATAACCCTCTCTGAGGTGGCTTTCAGAAAGATGACTTTGCCAAAACTGCCACTGTCAGTATTCAGTAGTGCAGTCTCACTTGCTTTCCTCAGCAGCTAACTGGTTTTTTGCAGGAGACAAAGAGGCAGCAGGACACTGCAGAGGGAGAAGAGCTCTTCGGTCCTACTAACAGCCAAATACCTCCTGTGCCTCGGAGATGTAGGTCTAGCAAATGTTGCTCATGTGGAATCGCTCTCCAGAGAAGCAGCCTTTCAAGACCACCAGTAGAACTGTTGTTGAGTAGTTTGACAAACAACCCTTGGAGATTGTATGGGAGAATGACTGATGCAGTGGGAAATGGAGGCTTTTCAGAGCTGAATAATTTTTTAAAAGCCATGTGGCCAAAATGATTCTTCCTTGGCAGACGTCTGTAACTGCTGGTTTGAGTATCCTCACATGGAAGGCTTCTTTTCAGATACCTCATTAAAAATATTGGGCCAGCAGTGTGTCGCCATACAGTGTTAGGGTCGTATGTGTGGGCAGTGAGTGAGCAGTTGGGAGGGCTTCCTGAAGCCCGGAGCAGCTCCTGTTCCTCTGCTGGAGCTGCACTGAGTTCTTGCAGTCCTGTGCTGGACTCTCAAGAGAAAACGTAATGGTTTTCTCATTTTTGGGTTTTTTTGGTTTAATCCTCCTCCAAAGAAAGCTTATTTTAGAACTGTATAAATTGTAGAACTGTATAAATTTTAGAACTGTATAAATCTCTGTTAATTGTTGGAAACAGTAGCTGGTTTGCTAGCTGAGATGGTAACTAGTTAACAGTGCTGATAAGTAACTACACACTGGGGTTTTCCTTTCTAGTTGCAACTTCTCTTGCTGAGTCCTGTGTTTCAGGTAATAATGTAATGTAACACATGAGTGCTACAAACTGGGAGCCTGGCACCAAGGAACCCTTACTGTTGCATCAGGAGTCGTATCCTGCCTTCATGGTGTATGGCACAGCTATTAGCCATGATGACAGTGGTTCCTTTTCATAAATTGCACTAGAATTTGGCAGAAATAATGTTTTCCCTGAGCTGTCCGAAATGTACCAAGCACACAGAACACAGCTGCAGGAACTGCTTTTTTGAGGGTATTCCAGTTTATACAAATATTTGAAGTCTTGGGTTGAAGAGGATACAGAGTATCTGTGGCAACTTCACCAGTGCTATGAAAGTTAGAAGGAAAACATCACTTTGGGCTTCCTGGGTTTGACCACCTAAGTCAAACCATTGTATTTTGCACAATAAATTGTGACTCCACTTGTTGGCTGAATTTCACTGAACTGGAGTTGTTGCTGTTATTGACCTCTTTCTCCATTCGAGGACTGAGGCCGCTGGTGGTGCCTGAATAAAGAGAGCCACTTCCCATGTGACTGTTGGGTATGGGTGGTCCCCTGCCTGAGCAGAACCACAGTGTCTTGGAGGTGCTGCTGTCCCACTCCTGCCAGTGGCCTCCTCTGCACAATGTGTCCCAGGAGAGGAGTTGTACTTCAGTGGGTGGGTGTCCGTACAGTGTGTTCGCTGTGCCCGTGAGCATGCTCCCACTGTATGGCTTATACTGTTAACTTTCATAGGGATCTGCAGTTGGAAGGGTGATAAGGGTTCGCTTCAGTGGCTCTGAGATGACCTAGAGTTAACTAGGCAGTAGCTAATAGTTTGAGGGCTTTTATGCCTCTCAGCCACCTTCCTCTTTCTGGCCTCACAGGCATAAGGCTTCCCATGCCTTGTGGTTATATTGGTGTCTGCTATTTGCAGCATTAAGGAAATACTTGGTGTGCTCAGGGCAACTGAATTCTGCCACCTCTTGTAATACGATAGTCCCATATTGCTCAGTGTAGTTCAGCTACCTGTCCCTGAAAGTAAAGCATTGCTTAATTAGAGGAAGGTCGGGCAACATCTGGTTTCATGCCGCTTTGAAAAAGCTTACATCTCCTTGCAATCTCCTGCTGCTTTTTCTCCTCTGTCTCTCCCTCAGTGCAAAGTAAACCCAGCTGCACACCTGGGGAGAGAACACACTCTTCATTCTGCCCATGCCAAGTCAAAGCCATTGAAATGGGGCTGTTTTGAGTAGAAATACATAAATAGGTCAGGGAAAGCAGACGTATACTTTGGCATAAGATAGAAGAGCAGTTTGAGGAAATGCTGTTGTCTGATTTCTCCCCTCCCCAAGATGGTTTCAGGAGTTTGACAACGTGGCTTCAGCATTTAGGAGCTTAAATTACTGCAGCCTTCAAAAGTTGCCATCAAGATTCTCTCAAAGGTCTTGGGCTTAAAGGTTAAGTCAAAAGCTGAGGAGGTTTTCCAGTGAGGCTTTCCACTGCAGACCCAAAGCAGCCAGTGTGTGTTCTCTAGGAGGACCTAAGACTGGAGCTCTACATGAAACAGTGGTGTTTGCCGGGAAGCGCCCTGCTATGCTTCTGTAAGCTGCAGGCTAGCAACCCCCTTTTCTCTGCTGTTTTACTAATCAGTAGAAGCTGAGCTTCTGTTCTTGAGTGACTGGTGCTGTTTGGAGCAGAGCTGACATTTTTGAGGAGCATTGCTGTAGACAGTAGAACAGCACTACCTCGCTCTTGATTTGCTCATTGTGCCTTTGTTTTCAAACAGTCTGCACGGTGGTAACCACCAAGCAAAAGTTTCACTGTTGGTTGTAATAGTGTCATTGACTTCTTAAATTATTTTTTTTTGCAAAGTTTTGATATGTGGTTTTATGCTCCCACGTTCTTGTGGTGGGTCAGTATCTGGTGCAAGCTGATAAATCCAAGACACTTGTAGAAGCAGCCACCTTTGTTATCACTGGTAAGAGACAGCTGCACTCAGAATTAGAAAAGGCACTTTATTATTCTTGATGAAACTGTTTGAAGTAGACTGAGTTAAGCTTTACATCAAGTAAGTGAACTAGTTTAGCTTCAGGGAGACTGTCAGCATGAAGTGCAATGAAAGAGAGTAACATGAGCTGTGCTTCTAGGTGGGAGTGAGTTAGAGTGAGACCTTAGCAGCTCTCCAGGAGGAGCAGTGCTGGCCACTGATTCTAAATGTAGTTTTTTGGTGGGCTCAGGTCTCTGATAAATTCAAACAGTTATTTTCATTATAAAGAACATCTTTCACGCCTGCTGCTCTCCTCCAGCTCTTCCTAGATGTGTAGCAAAGCATGTGGATAACAGCGTCCAAATGTTAGAAAAGACTGTAGGGCCTGATTCAGCCTTGCTCTTGGGTTTGCTGGTTTCAGTTACCATAATTGCATTAGTAAGTAAGGGACGCACTTGACAGAGAGAAGCAAACTTATTTGTCAATGAAATTTCAGCTTTCAAAACCCATCTGTCCTGTTGGTGAAGGAAGAATTGGGGTGAAAATGAACAAAAGTGGGAAACACATTGTAACTGGGTTGACTGTTCTTTTGTCTGGTTTGTCACTTGTTCTTTTATCTCCTGATTTGATGGAGATGCATCCTGCAGTGTCACCAGATGGAGCTTTTCTGTGTGGCGCTCAGGACTATGTGGAGGTCACTGTCCCAGCACCTTCCCAGTGAAAAGTCTGGTTCCTTGGGGTTGCTTTTGCTTGACTTTGGCACGGATCAGCTCCACTGGTAAGTGAATAAGAAGCCTTTATGTCATTAGGCATAGACTTTAAAGAATCAGGCCATGTTAGCCTGTGCTCTGGTTAGGGTAGAAGAAGCCTCAGTTTATCACTAACAAGTTTTAAACATGTCCTCCCAGTGGACTAGGGGGCATGAGATGAAAGAAATGCTGTTAAAATAGACATTGTGCTTATCCCTGCTGAAGCCAGAGGACCTTTGCCTTTTAAAATGTCACAACATCTGCTTGCAGATTGGAGGACATGAACTTGACTATCGTTTTTGTGCCACCAATTGGCAAAAAGGAAACAGAGAAACTGTATTTTCTGGCCTTATTATTGCTCTTCTGCTGCAGCTTCTCAACACTGTTGATCAGTCCTGTAAGAGCAGAGGTCACAACTGGAAGAGCCTGAACTGAATTTGAGAGTTCACACTACTGACCGAGACTGATATTTGGAGATAAAAGGACAGTTCTAGGGATCTCCTGCCTAGCCGCCTCCCTCCTGGTAACTTGCCTCTTTCTCTTTGCAAGAAGAAAATATTAATGCAAGTGGACGTGCTTGAATGCACTTTGGCAGAACCAGCAGGATGGGAAACTGCACTGGCTGAAGCATGTTCTCCTGAAAAGCACGCAGTGTTGTCTGCAGGTCTGTAGAGTAGAGGCTGGGTTTGATCTGCCTGTACCCTGCATCCCCTTTTCTGTATTCCTTTTCCGCTTTAAGCTATCGTGTGAAGCCATATAAAAAGTTTAGGTACAAAATGGGCACATATGTGTGAGCCCTGTTGCCTGCTGCCATGAGTGCTGCTTTGTAGGAGAGGCTGTGGGTCTGCAGCAGCACGGCGATTGTGAGACCCTGCAGGGGCATGAGGCAGCAGAGCGATCTGGAGTCCGGGTGAAAGAAGTGCTGCTGGAGCAGCCTTCGTTTGGCTTTGGGTCAGACTCAATGATAACTCTTAGCAGCAGCAGCAGGTTTCCACCCTTGGTGTCCTTTGACTTTTCTGTGGTGGTTTTTGAAGAGTGAGATGACAGTTGTGTTCCCTTCTTCAGTTGCTACAGTAGGTTTGTCTTGCCTGAGACAAGGAAAAGCTCCCATTTTTCCATCCTTAGCATTCGCTTTTCTCACAAATTCCAGCAGCTCTGCTTTACTCCTTCCTTGGTATTCCTGAGTGTCCACCCATCTGATTGTCTTCTCCTACACGAGGTCAGCTGAAGTGGATGTCCGCTGATGTATCTACTTCAGTGGACCTGTCATGTAGTCCTACCTGATGATATTTTTATCGTATTCTGTCACTATAGCATTTGCAGTTCTTATATAGGAAGGGGCGTCAGTATTAGCATCTCCTGCAGAACAGATTTTTAAACCGTCTGGTTTCAAAAATAAGGTGTTGTAACAAGCAGGATAACCAAGCTCCTGCTTCTTTGAGTATTTGATGCAACAGTAGACGCCTGTTAGTAGCTTTTGTTCGTATCAACACCAGATACTAGAGCTGTTTGTTCTCCTTGTTTCTTGCTTACAATTTTAGTATATCCATCCTGATACCTTACTTGGTCTTTCTTTGTATGTGGTGGCACCTGTACAAAAGTAAAGTAACTGGAAATGAGATCTATCGTTGTGTTAACAGGAGATCGGATTATGTTTTATTCTGCTAGGGAAAGAATCACTCCCTGAACTCTGAGAATGATTGCTTAGTGCTTGTTCAGTAGGTGTCCTGTGGTAAAGGCTGTTGTTCTTTGCAAGTGAAAGCTCCTGCTCCTCTTCAGAACAATGATAAAATACCTTCAAGTAATGCAGTCAGACCAAGCATATGAAACATGCTTGAGAAGCACAAAAGCTGCTTATGGGTGTATTTATATGAAGTATAATAAGTTCCATACAGTTTGCACTCCTTGGCGCGTGCACTGAAGTCATTTATGGCATACTTAAATTCAGTCCCCACCCAACATCTTACAAAGCCAACTGGGAGGTAGAGACTAGCATGGAAAACAGGTCCTAAGTTGCCAGTGGGATACCAATTGTCTGCTTTGTAGCAGCCATTTGGAACGCTAGAAATAAATACCTTGAATTGGTGGGATTTATTGAAGTGTGGGGAGAGGGAGGTGTTAATTGTGTTTACAAACAAACAAGTAAAGTGCATTTAAATTGTGGAAGAGCTTACAGTTAAAGTAGTGACATCCATCCTGGCTGCTTTGCCAGTGAGAATAGTTCCCAGTTACAATGGTATTTCATTTTTTACAAATACATAAACAAGCAAAACAGCAAAAATTCTAAGAAGCAGCTAAGTTTGGGGTGACTTTATACAAAACAATATCTGGATGCGTATTAGACTCATAGACTAGCAAGATATTTCACAGCAGGAGATTAAGCCTGTAGTACAGTGATAGAAATTCTGTTATGTAATATTTTTGTCATTACTATTTAGATTAATTCAAGATTTCTGTTCTCTCTTTCTTCCCTCACGTCTAGCAAAACTGTACAATCTAAAGTGGACTGCATTTTGGTAAGTACAACTCCAGAATGTTTTTTAATATTTAATCAACTGCAAGACTGAAATAGATGGCTCTGGAGGCTGGCAGCTATCACGAAGCCTTTCCGCAGCAGTGCTTTAAGGCACTGCCTTAAGGTCCTGCTGCTAAATGTGATTCAAATTAATTTCCATTGCCAAAAAAATACATGATGTGGCTTTGGTGTTTGTTTTCCATAGAAGTGTTGACCTCTCATTGCCAGCAGCAAGTGGCTATGATTGCCACTTGTAGAACTGTCATTATAGGTACAACACAGAAGGGTGGCTTCCTGCTTTTGTAAGCATGATTTTATGAAATGCAAGGTTATATATTGCACAGATCAGAGTATGCAAGAAGCTAATTGTGCCTTCAAGTTCCATTGCTCTTTAGGCCTTTAATGACAGTGCTTTACTGCTTTTGTTGTTGTTTACTTGAAACAGTTAATTTATGGCTGGTACTGCATGTTAAGAAGGAACTAGACTGAACTGCACGTTTGCACAAAACCTGTCAGACTAATGTCCTGATCTGTGAAAATCTCAATGGTATTGTAATTACCAGATTTTGTTTTTTTTTTTTTTTTATGTCTTGCTACCCTCAAAGGTTGCACATTATCTTGAGTACCTTCTCAGAAACATGCAACGCTACAGGTCCTGTTAGCTCCACTGTACTACTTAGGAAAGGCATAAAGCTCATCTTCCTTTGTGCATTAAAATAACGGGATCTAGACAGTGATAAGAGATGTAATGATTTAACCCCAACTGGCAGCTAAGCACAACACAGCCGCTTGCTCACTTCCCATCCGGTCGGATGGGAGAAAGAATCAGAAGGGTAAAAGTGAGGAAGCTCGTGAGTTGAGATAAAGTCAGATTAATAGGTAAAGCAAAAGTTGCACACGTAAGCGAAGCGAAACAAAGGATTCACTCACTGCTTCCCATTGGCAGCCATCTCCAGGAAAGCAGGGCTCCACTGGTTACTTGGAAAGACTAAATGCCAGCATTCTGAACATCCTCAGCTTTCTATGCTGAGCATGTTGCCATATGGTGTGGAAAATCCCTTTAGTCATTGAGGTCAGTTGTCCTGGCTGTGCCCCCTCCCAACTTCTTGTGCACCCCCAGCCTGCTCACTGGTGGGGTGAGCAGCAGCAAAGACCTTGTGTAAGTACTTCTCAGCAGTAACTGAAACATCGCTGTATTATCAACCGTTTTCAGCCCAAATCCAAAACACAGCCCCATAGTAGCTACTATGAAGAAAGTTAACTCTATCCCAGTGAAAACTAACAGATTATTTCTGGGACGCAAATATCTAGCAGTAACTCAGAAAGAGGATTTGCTTGCTTGTTTTTGATAGTAATTTTTTAAAATCAGAGTCTGAGTTCATAAATCTTAAGACTGGAAGGGACTACTTATTCTGACTTTCTACCTTCAGCATTTCATCCAGAAGAACCAGCGGGTAAGATAAAAAGATGACAGACAACCATCTGGATACTATCAGATAGAATCTGTTCGGCTGTGTAGTTGAACTAAATAAAAATGCTCCTTACAATTACTTTATCAAAGGCTAATTCAGATGGCACTGAATTCACTTTCCTTAAAATGTTGTCTTAATTTATTGTTGTAAGAGGTTTAAAGTAATTTGTATTGCTGTATTGCAAGCCAACTTTGGACCCAATATTGCCTATGCTTAAAAATTCTTGTATGCATCAACTAAAATAGTAGTGCAGAATGTCATTTTGTCCACTTTATTACTCACTAATATTTGTGGACACAAAGCAGGTGTCTTAAATTTTTTGTGTGTGAATCTTCAGTGGCAAAAGGGCAAGTTGTGAAATTGCAATTTTCCTTGAAGTGCACGTTCTTACATGTTTGGTTGAGATATAAACTTTTTGAGGGCCTTTGAATCAGCTTTATGAAGCATAAAGGGAGAATGTCTGTCCCTTGTCTCCTCTGCTGTAAGGAGGAGATTTGGGACTAGCTTTCAGTTATATTGGGAGGTGCTGATGATACCTTAAAGCATTTAAATTTGCTCAGTTAGGTAGCAGTCTTAAAAGAAAAATACCAGTAGAGAAAAATCTGACTATGCTTGTTGTCCTTTGTGTTTGGTAGCCTCAGTCACAGCTGCGGTGCACAGAGCCACATACAAATACTGCCCAGTTCTACACAGGAGAGCAAGAAAGAGAGAAATGGGTAGAAGAAATGGAGGTGATGGCAGTAGTCATTGATGTGGAGGTAGCTAGCAGCAGAGGACTACAGAAACAGCCAGTTTAAGGGCACTGGGGCTGCGATTACTTATACAAGAGACTGAAGTTATCTGCCTTTTACTTGTTATACTGCACCACTTAAATTCTGACATACTGTCAGTTTCTGGAAGATCATAAGAAAATCATTGTATGCTGTGCAATCCAAAAAAGATAATTAGCAAGTATTGTGGTGTAAACAGCCATTAAAAATTCATTATAACATCTTTTTAACTGTAGTAAACATGTCTAGCAGTAGATTCTCCTATGACTTTGCTTGTTTTATTTGTTGCCACATATGAAGTGAACTCTTGAACCTGATTTTTAAAATGGTACACTCCCTGTAATCACTCAGCAAGAAGTTTAGGGTTTCTTTTGTTAGCCCTCTGAAAAGGGGTCAGTGCTGGTGAGAAGGTGCTGGGTTGATGGCCATGAAAACCAAAGCTGCTGATGGCTGGAGCAGTTAGTGTGGGCAGCAGGAGTGTGTAAATCCTGTTGGAGCAGTGTGCCTTGGTCCTGCTGCAGAGAAATTGGTAGGTTGTCACTTGTCTTTTTGGCCCTACAGGAGACAGGCAAAGCTCTGTGAAGCTTTGGCAGCTGTGCTTGGACCCTGTCAGTACAAAGCTGCCATGTGTTTTTAGGGCTTGTTTGGAATATTTAGTGCCTGAAATATGTTTCTGCTTCTGTTCAGATAAAGCACATCAAATGTGTTTATTAGCAGCTTTTTTAGAACAATAGGTTCTGTTTCAAGTATTAGCTATTGTCTGTCTTGATTATATATCCAAGAAACTATCTGACCTTGAACAGATTATTTAACCTATGATTCTTGTTTCTGTATGCACAAAGTGGGGAGATGGTTGCTTGACTACTTTGCTACTCCTGTTCTGGTTGTTAAATAATAGGTGTTTGTTTTTTAAAATATGAAGAGTTTTAGAACCAATCTGCCAGTAGGTGCAAGGTACATTGCCATTGGCGTAGCCTTTTTTGTTTTGATTAGATGATAGTTATCTATAAATATACAAATTGTAGAATGAAATATTAAGATCAGTCTGTGCTTTCTAAAATAGTAGTCTTGCTGAAAGCATTTAGCAGTGCCTCTGGCCTTCAGGTCTCCTTCACCAGAACTTGAGGACAGAAAAAAACCTGTGATTCTGCCTTCATTGTGGAAATATGAAATAGTTCAAATTTGAATGCTGTTTTTCACTGTGTTCATTACAGAAGTTGTAACTCTGGTGATTGTTCCTTAGTATGTACTTCCTCTATCTTACCTGAAGTTTGGTCTGACTAAATATTTTCTTTAAAACAATCCAGAAAAAGCACATTCCCAGGAGTTTTCCTGTGGTAATCTCTTTTGACAACTTTAGGTAGGATGGAACTTCTGTAATGTTTGTGACCTGTCAGTAGATCAGCAGTCGGAGAAAACTGATCAGCCAAAGTCAGGAAGTCTTGAATGATGTTCTGTGATTCTGGAGACTCACACTGAAATCTGTGGGCTTCCTAGTTCAAGCAGGAACATTAATAAACATACTTCTATAACACAGATTAAGTCCTTAATCACATTCCGTGTTAACTGATCTCTGTCTTTGTGCTGTGTTTCAGTGTCTAGTTGGTGTCTCTCAGAATGGAACCAGATGTCAAAAGCTGATATTTTCATTTAAAAAAAAAGAAAAAAAGAGAGAAAATAAAAAGAAAAAGATATAAACCAAAAAACCCAACGTAACACTTTGACCGTTCTGAGTATTTCACAGTTTATTTGCTCCATCAACATGTATGTTAGACTCAAGAAGAAAGTTGTTTCTGTTCTTAAGAGATACTTGTTCTGTGTCTGTCCTAGGCTGTAAAAGGATGGATTCATTTGGAGTAGATATGTGGCCAATGATACGAAACAAGATCCATTTATATTTGCATTATGTTTGGTACATATCGTGTGCATTTCTTTAGCAAACTATCTATATTTGGTAACTGTCAAAACAAAAATATCAGATTTCTTCTCCTTTATGTTACTGAAAGTCTTTTCTTAGCTGTAACTTGAGATTTCTAATACTTTGTCCTTAGTTTTTCTGTCTTAGAATGCTGTCTTAGAATGTAAGATCACCCAGATATGTTGAGTATCTGATACATTTTTGGCTAAATTGAAGCCAAGTTGTGAAATAAGTATGAGCACTGCTTGCACCCTATCTTTACTGAGACTTTCTTAATTTAATGTGTTTCCAGTTACAGGAGATAAATATAACAGGTGAAGACCAAGAGTAACGGAGATGGTGCTTTGTGATGGCTTCATGCCTCAGTCCTATAAAAACTGTAGAATGCTTATGCATTTTTCTAGTTCAACTTCGAGAAATATGGTTTATAAATAGGCTTTGGAGAATTAGGTAGTCTGTGTCGGATTTCATAGAACCTGTCAATCAAGGTCAGGAAACCTCAAGCAAAATTTTTACTCAGATCCTTTTAAGCAGCAGAAGAGGATTCCCCAGACATTTTACATTCTGTATGGGTTTGAAAACTACTGTAGCATAACCTACAGTACAGGGGAATTTGTCTAAGATGATGCCAGCATCGCAGTCCTTCTTTTGATGCTCTGACTCTTTTCCACTCTATTGACCTGTTTTTTCCATGCTATTGACCTATTTGTGGGATGGTGGTAGAGAAAATTTACAGTATATTTTGTGTTCTTTTTTCTTCATTTCTACATGCACCTGACTTAGCTAAGAAAAACTTTGGATGAGTGAATCTTTCTTCTTGTCAGTAGGCCAGCTGAAGTGTTCTTCCACAGTCCTGAATTCTTTTTGATTGCATTAAGTTTGAAAGTTTTGATACTCTTAACAGTTGCAGTAACAAAGTTATGACTGAATTCACCAGACCTTTAGCGCTGAGAACTGGTGGATCTCAGCTGTGGTTGAAGAAGAGGTTATGCTTACCGAGGCTGTAAACCAAGTTTTGAGAGTTTTAGAAACATTTAGAGAAAACAGCCTAAACAAAACATGGTCTTTCCTGAATCTGCTTACACAGTCATGCTCCATCCCTTTGCTGCCACTTCTTTAGTTTTCAGATGGTTTTCTGTAAATAGGTTCAGTTGCATCTAATAAGCTTAGGTTTATCTAATTATCACCCAGGTAGGATTACCTCTGTGAATTCCCTGTGACTCCTGGCCTGTTAACTCTCTTGCTCTGAGGAGATCCTGCCTCCCTAGGGCTTCCCCACAGTCGTCACTGGGAGCTGAAGGAGTTGTGCAGAAAATGCTGGCTGGGACCAGGTATAGAGAGGAGTGGGTTTTGAGTGAAAACAGTCAGATAACATCACTGTCCAGCTGCTTCTGCTGAGGATGTGAGAGACCCATAATCCTCAAGTGCCTCAGCTCTGGGAATGCAGGTTTGCTGATAAGAAAGTCACTGGCTCACGTGCATCCCTTGAAGAAGGCTCTGCTAACATAATCCCAGGCATATTTTTTCTCTATACATAAATTGTTGGAGGTTTTGTTGTTTGTTTTTAATTAGAGGGTTTGATGGATGGGACCTGTGTAGCAGAGCCTCCCTCGGCAGGGGCTCAGGCAGGGCCCTTCCACACAGCCCCTTCCTTCTGCCAGGACGCAGCACAAGTTGCTTCAGCTGTAGTGGGCACTGAGAGTACTGCAGGATTTTTTGACAAAAGGTTTGATGTTTCTTCTAAAACCTTGTCCTTTCTGTTGCACTGTGGCACATTGGATTTGGAAGTGAGAGATTGTCTTCCACCTCAGTGTCAGAGTCATTGGAGGATGTTTTGTTATGTTTTGCCTGGGATGCTTTTGCTGCATGGATTAGTGCTTGCCATGCCAAGGGAATCTCACCTGAACTGTGTGCTTTGGTGTGCTGCTTTGGCATTTGCCATTTAAAACAAAAAGCAGCCAAGTTCCTTGAAGAAGAGGAGGTGTAATAAACAAGTGCATATTTTCTTGCAGTTGTTAAATTTTTATCTTTTCATGAATAGATAGTTAACGTTCTGTAAATTTTTTCTTAGAAGAATGTTAATCTTTTCAGTAATGGGTTTGTTAAAGGAAAACCCACTAGTCCAAATGCTATGATTTATGCAGGAAAGGAAGAACAGAGAATTTGAAAAAAGGCAGCCATTAAGAAATACCTTTCTGGATATTTTGTGGTCTGGCTGTGGAGCCACGCAGAAATTGGTGTCAGCAAATTTCTAGAGTTTGTCAGAAGGAAAAAAACCCCAAATATTGTGGTTTGCAGCTTATAAAAGCAACAAATACAGTATCTGTTACCTGGCTGATGCTGGAAATGTTTCTCTTGGCTCTGAGAGGGGTCTGTTGCATTGCTGGTGGCCCAGTCTGTGGTGGGTTTAGAATGGTGGGGGCTAGTGAGTCCCAGCACCCTTCCCCGGGCAGCACATCCTGCCATTCCTCACCCAGAGTCCAGGGTCAGGGAGGGGACCTGTGTGTTGGGCACAAAGCCAGCGTAGAGGAAATAAGAGCTGACCTCTTTGCCACTGCTGTCCGTTTTGTGCCACCTGAAGTGAGGTGGATCTGGACATGACCGGGGCATTAGGGAGCTCCAGGTTAAAGGTAAAGTTGGGTTTTTAGGTCTCACTACCTGTCAGTCCTGCTCTCTTCTTTTCTCTTTCTTTTGGAAAAGGTTACATTGACTGTAAGACAGCGGTAAAAGAAAGGGGAATAAACTGTAATCCAAAAGCTGTGTTCTACCTTAAAAAGGGATTATCTGAGTGTCTGCCCATATTCTGATGGTGCATCACCCCACTTATTGCCTCTGCAGCACCTTCCCGAAGGAGAACCTGTTTGCTCCTTGCTGTGTTGATTTACTCCTGCTGCTGCAGTGCAGGCCCAAGTACATCACAACTGATTTTCCTAGTACTTCTAAGTCCTCGTAGCTGGTTTTAGATGACCAGAAGCTAGTTCATACATAGCAATCACTGTTGGTATACACCAGGTAAAAGCCTCCCTTATGTATGATGCTCGACTGGAATCCACTTGAGAAGTCTGACATCGCTGAGATTCATGTTAACTGAATGGTGTGTCTCAGTAGCTGCTCAATAGCTCTGCTTTACAAAGGAAACAAAAAATACATACTTACATAGGTAGATTTTAAAATATCTTCATTGAAGTCCGTGACATTTAACTGTTAATATGTAATGGATTACTCGATCAGGTCTGACATCCATGTTGTTACAGCATAGCTTTTTTTTGATGCTGTGTTCTGAGAGGTGCTACATGTGTGCTCAGAGAAATTAAGGTTTTATGTTACGTGTCTGGTTACAGAAGTGATCAGTTACTGATATTCTTCCAGATTCTGCTTTTGTTGCATGTAAATTTTGTCAGGGTGACCAGTGCTTTCTAGTGTGTGATGGTGTGCAAATAAAAAAATCATGTTTCTAGTCCCAAAGTGCTCACAGCCACACTTCCACATAAGTAAATATTGTCTTGTTTAAAATTATTTTTTAGGAGTACACTGTTGGATTACAGTTTTAGTTGTCAAACTCAACTCTTATTTTTTGCTTTTTCTTCTCTTGTCCCCCTTTTTTTAACCAAAACACCTTTGGTATCTAGCAAGAAGTTGAGAAGTTTACAGACCTAGAGAAACTCTACCTCTACCTTCAGCTGCCTTCGGGTCCCAACAATGGAGACAAAAGGTATGTGTGTGAGCATGTAAACCTGAGCAGCTAGAACTGAAAACTAACTTCACTTTCCGTGGCATTTGTCTGCTCAGGAACCATTCACGTGGTGTGTTTGGTAGCAGAAGCACCCTTATTTAAACATTAAGGACTCTTCTTTTCCTGAAGATTGTTGGTTTTTTTTGACTTTTGAATCTTTCATGTATGAATAGCTTGTAAATATAAACCTCCTAAAATGCAAGTCATCAGAGAAAGTGTTTTGCAGCCTAAGTGTGGTCGTTCCTTCATTTTTTATGTAGGAAGTGATATTACAGCAATACAAATGTGATGGTGGGGGAAAGAAGGAACTAATGGTATTTTTGGTAACATTTTTTTGACTAAAGGAAGGTCTACAAAACCAGCCTGCAGTTCACGACATGACAAAATTAATGTGTGTTCCTAGTAGAATGGTTATAGGCGGACAGGTGCCTACAGAGGAACCATTCTGAGCATCTCCTGAGAAAGCTGGGTGTTCCAAAGGGCAACTGGTAAACTAAGTGGGCAAAAGTTTAGAGGTGTTCAGCAAGGAACAATAACCTTAGGAGGGGAAGTAGATGAACTCTCACCTGTCACTGTCTACTTGAGGCTGTGTATCAGTCAAAAACTGGAGTCTAGAGTCTTTGTTAAATTGTGGGTGGAAGAGTTATTGTCTTGTAACTGAGAAGGAGCTCTGGAGCAAAGCATTCATCAGCACTGCTTCTTCTTTCACTAGTGATCAGATCTCCATGTCGTCCAGCCGTGCCCAACAGATGCATGCCTTCTCGTGGATACGGAACACCTTGGAAGAGCACCCAGAGACATCCCTTCCCAAGCAGGAGGTTTATGATGAATACAAGTGAGTGCTCCCAAACCGGATCCATACATACGGCTTTAGCAAACATAGATGGTTCACTAACTCTACAAGTATTCCA
This sequence comes from Tapera naevia, assembly GCA_033556795.1. NCBI lineage: Eukaryota > Metazoa > Chordata > Aves > Cuculiformes > Neomorphidae > Tapera > Tapera naevia. The sequence goes on from JAUMJJ010000353.1 coordinate 2,715,128, forward strand.
CTGGTGCACATATACAAGTGCATATCAGAACAAGACCTTTATGTACTAAGGTACCCAAGAACATGCAAGCTACAGTGAGGCAAACTATTCATTATTTCTGCCACTGAAGATGAGACTGTGATATTTAAATTGTGCATTACATATGCTGAAGGAAAGGCACAAGGATTTTTAACAGGTATATATATATCTGTAGGAATATTGTTTTTGTTTTGTGGACAGAGAAGCATTCACTATCTTACACTGACTGCCTAAACAAGGGTGAAGGGTTGAATTGTTCCTGGAAATGCAGCCATTTTGCACATAAGATGTAGCCCATCACACCTTTCTTTTGAGAATAATGCATAAATATTGGACCTTCTTGCAGCAAACCTGATTTCTGTAGAGGCAAAATATATCTGAATATGTATGAAACCAGTAACCAAGGCCACTGTGAGTCTGTGTTGTCAAGTCTCAAAGCTACCATGTAACGAGAAAGCGATTAGAAGCAAGGGAGAGGGAGCTGTCTGACGGAAGTTGGATTTGAATTCATTTACAGAACGTTCCCCAAAGGGGAGAGAAAATAATCATCCTCAACCGAGTTGCCTGAAGATAACAGATGTATGATCTAGTATGAATATTTCCATAATCTGAACGATAACAGTAATTTACAGCAAGCTGAATCCCTTCACCTACTAAGTGCCTACAGGATTCAGCCCATAGTAATTGTTATTGTAGGGTTGCCTTCTGTGAATACCTCCTTTTAATTAACTCTCTCTGGTCAAGTTTTTTACTCTTAGCTGAAACATGATGGCATTCTCTTGCCTGGGGTTGATAAACATGCACACACCTATTTCTGAAATCTCGCCATCGACTGGAGCAGTGACGCAGCCTGGAAATACAGCCAATGGCACAGACGTGCCGGGGTGGCCAATCCCCGAGCAGCAGCCGCTCGCGCAGACACAGCAACAGCGGCAGCTGCTGTGCGGGAGAGAGATGGAAGCGTTATTCTTAAATATATTTCTTATTTAATAATTTATGGCCTGCTTCAGCAACAAATCTGCTTGGCTTCCATGCTGTGCCAAGCTGCAGATGCCCGGAAAAATCATCATCTACAGATTGTAGAGTGTGAAATTTGGATGGCTGTTGTATGTAGCTGCATTAAGTATTTGTGTATTGTATTTTTTTCCTAACAAAATAAGAGTGGTAAGAAAATATTCAGGAAAATATCAAATGTTTGGAATCTGTTCTCCTTTGAAAGCATCTGTTCTGTTTTTAAAACATTCAGTTTCTTTGAATATTTTCATGAGTTATTCTTGCACACCAAAGGAATAGAGTAGTTTTGGAGTGAGAGGTGGGGAACAGGCATATAAATAGATAAGAGATAGTTTCTTTACCTAAGGCTGTTAAGACCTCTCAAAACTCACTTCTGTCATATTAACAAGTTACCATTTCTTGTCTGTCTGCAAAGATAGATATTGCATGAGCTCACAGTGAGCAAGCTTATGCACTCTCTGCATACACATCAAAGTTAAAAAGCGTCAGGAGAGCGCCACATCATACCAGTGTCTCCATTTATGCTGTGGATATTGTCAGAATAAATCTTGCAAAACTACTGGGCCTCTGCATCACCTTTTGTGTGTTATTTTTCTCTGAAGAGGGGGAGACAGAAGCTTAGATTCCATGAGTCCACCATTGGCAAGCGTTGATAGTGTTTCCAGCTCCTCCACATTTCTTGCTGAGCTTATTCAAGACAGTGAGTCTTCTTTCTGTTTCCTTACTCTTCTATTTCATAGTGAATTCACCCCTCTAACTGGATAAAAGTGAATAGATTGGTCTCCTTTTTGAAAGGGATATAATAAATGAAAAATGCATCATAATATAAGGCAGTAGCACTTGGGAAGGTTGAGAGCTTGCAACTGAACTTCAGAAAGGAGGTAGTTCACCTGTCTGTTAGTGCTGTGATGCTGCTTGTGCTAACAGAATACATGGGGCTGCAAGAAGCAGTGTTTATGTTGGACACGCATAGTTCTTCTGGCACCTTCCTCTGGGACTTATTGAGGAATGGTCTGGAAAATATTCTTGGAACTTACGGGGAGCTACCTAATGTGTTATCTAGCCTGCAGAGAATGGATGCTGCTTCCTAGCAAATCCTTTCAGTGTTTTCTTGTAAGTCAGTTTTTGTTGGGTGTCTTCTCTCTATTAATAAACATCCTTCTGGAGGAAGCCAGGTGTAGATTTAGCTGAGTTCAGAGAATTATAATTCAAGCCTAAATGCGGTCCTGCAGTACTTATGCAGACAAAAATCTCTTATTTGCCTGCAGAATGATTTGTTGACCCTTCAATAAACACTTGGGTCCTCTTCTGTGTCTGCAGTGACACAATGAAAGTAAGTCATTCATATTTAAGTTTGGTGCCCTGAAGATTCACTTGGTACTTTTAATATAGGTTAGGAGGTCTTTTCTTTAGGCTGTAAATCATTAATCCTTGTTTTATTGGTTGCTGGGCCACTTGATGCCAACTAATACATGCATTATATGCACTAGGTGTTAAGGACGTTAACTAGCAAGTTAGAAAAGTGTTTAGAAGCTAGTACAGAAGAGAGCAGTAGGCATAAGAATACCATGTTTGTTAAACAAAACAAGATACTAATCTTGTTTGACAGCATTTAACCAGTGTTTTTATATGAAACTCCTTGATTGAATCAGGAAGGGAGCTATTGTGTTGTAAAGTCCAATCCTCTGTTATAAGCAACTGCCTATATATTCCTTTTAAAAAGGACTCATTTCTGTGCCAGTATTGTTCATCAGCTTAATGAGACCCTATCTCTTTGTAAGGTTCTGTGCTCTCACCCATTTAAAGAGACCAATTGTATTACTGCATTGGATAAGCCAGGATCTTTGTTTTTTTTCATGCAGTAGGTTCTTTATCATTTGCCATTTATAATGTTTTTTCTGCCCAGGAAGCTGTGTAAGCTGGGCTGCATAGCCTGGCTGTCTTCATTGGCTTTTGCTTTAATCTTTTGTGCTTTAATACAGGGGCACTAGCGCTACTAAAATACATAAAATGCACTACTTGTGTATGTCTTGAGAGCATGTAACTCAAAGATCTTACAAAAAAAAAAAAAGCCTTTTCTCCTTATCATGCAGGGGAGCTCTGTACAAAGGAATGTAAGCAACCGCGTGTCCGTTGTCATTCCTGTCTCTGTGGAGACCTTCCCTCCCCCCTTCTGTTTCCCACCCACCCTTCAAATAAGCAAAACAGCTCCTGGGTTCAGTGATGTGCCAGGAGTGCAAGTAGCAGAGAGAAGAGCTCCAGGGAAGAGACTCCTGGTACGTGTTGTCAAGTCAATGAGAGACCACAGATGGACATGGAGGGTTCTCGGCCGAGCCAGGAGGAGGAGGGGCTATATGGGATGATCTGTCTGGAAACTGAAATTACATTATAATCATAATAGCTCAGAAATCACAAGCTCGCAGGAGCTGCCAGTATGGATACGAGGGGACCATGTAACTGTATGTTTTGCAGCTAGCAAGTAATTGTCCTGAAACAGATGTGCTAGACTTGAGCTGCTTTTTTCTTTTTTTATTTTCCCAAAAGGGGGAATAATTTTAACTTTAAAGCTGATTGATTGGTACATCCCTAATCCTCTTGTTTTGCTGGGTTCTTTTTTGTTTGTTTTTTTCTTTTGTTTTGCTGACATTGTTGAGTTTCTATCAAAGATACTGCTGTCTGTGGCAGAAAAATTCAGAGAGTGCTCACTCCTCTGCATGCTGGTTGAAACTGTTAATTGACATCAGTAAGCAACAAAAACCCACCTTTCAGGAATTTTCAGAGGAAAGCTAAAATCCATTGGAGCCTGGCAAGGTGTAAGGGAAAAAAAAGAAAATATCTATTACATGGAAATCAATATCTGATTCCTAAGAGGGTGCAGCAAGGTAGGAGAAGTATTCCTTTGTATTAATTTCAAAGAGATGTGTCCAGACTCTGTGACTGACATGCATTGAAATCATCTGTTGGCATATAGATTGGATAAAAACCTTCTTGATGTCCCATACAGGAACTAGATTAATGTCTGGCTGTATACCAGGTTGTAGGCAACATCTCCTGGTTTAGACAGAGTGGCCTGGTAGCTGGGGGAAGTGGGTGCACACAGGATCAGCAGGGAAATGTCAGAACCAAATAGCATAAATCTTGCTGTTTATCATCATCAAAATCATAACGTTTGCGGAGGTGCTTTCCAAGTGGAGGATACCTATGTACAACCAGGGTAAAAGTAGCAAATGCTTGCTCTGTAAAAACTAGTATTTTTACAGAGAAAATAAATGCAGTGCAAGTAGCTCAAGAAATATGTCCTGCTTTCTATAGAGCTACAGTTTTCAGAGAAGATATTTTGAGTAGCCTACCTGGATGCAAATGCTATTGCTAATTGTTAATGGTTTTACTAAGTGATGTTGAGGAATGAAACATCTGTTTCAGAAGTGCTGCTTTTTCTGTCTGTCTTGGGATTTGTTTGTGTGTATGTACCTGATTAGAGTGGCAGGCAATGTGGTGTATGAAGTTACTGTTTTTCTGCTTTCCTGCTGATGCCCTCACAAGGTTGTGTGCTGTCACCTCTTCTTTTCAGAGGCAGGTTGTTGTTGTGTGCTGCTGATAGGACTTTTCACTTCTCAGGGAGCATTGCTATCTGGTGCTGACTCCGTGAAATCTGAATGAGAATGCTTTTACGGTTTTGGGCCTTAACATAACATGTAATATCTGTGAAGTGTCAGAAGACTCTTGAGCAAAAGGCAATATGGCAATTATGTCTTTGTGCAGCATTAAGCACTTACTATGTAGGTGAGCCTCCCAGAGCAGTCTCTGGTTTTGTTCTCTGCATTCATGTTTGTGATTTTCCAGAAGGTTGATGTTTGGTAGTGAAGTCGAGGATTCTTGTTCTCTGCCTCAAGATATTTTTTCTATGTATCTCAGATGTTGAAAGATCTGAGTAGATGTTGAAACAAAATTCCTTCTGTTGTTCTTGAGAACTAAAGACAGCTAATAGTGCCTGTTTTACTAGAAAAAGTAAACTTAGCAAAATAATTGCCTTTTGTTGCTTTATTCCCCTATATTGTCAGGTTGTATATGCAGTCACACAAAGGTCTACATTTGCAGGGGCAGTTGAAATCTCTAAGTTAGGACTGTTAATGGATGTCTATAATAAAGCAGCTCTCATAGTTCAGTAGTGGTACAGTGGTAAGAGGACTAGGTCCTCAGCGCATGTTTATGTTACACCTATAAAAGTGAAGCTGGTTCCCTGGAAAGGTATATTTTTAAAAATTCAATTCTGTTAATATCTATTAATTTGAGGTTTTGTAGGCAGAATCTTTCTTTGGACAGTGACAAATTTCTTAACTACTGCTTTTCAAATATTCCTGCAGGACTTAAGGCCTTACCACACTCAAGCTATACTTCTCGCTAGAACAGTCTCTCTGCTTTATTATGTCCTAAAATAGGTGAATTGAAACATATGCTTCAAACTAAGTTGTGGAGCAAACCATAACTGTGCTCTAGATAATGTCACTATTTGTTATGTCTCCACATGACTTGTCTTTGAACTCTATAGAGAACAAGGCAGAAACTATGGTATTAATAGCTCTGTTTATACATTTTTAATGCATTCAATTCGTTGTGGATAGCTTCATTAATGTTAAATGTGGTTCTAAATATGGATGGGTATAAGTGTTTTCTTTTGAAAACCTTTGATGGAGTCTAGCATGCAGGCTGGCCTCTTGTATTAACTTTGATTCCATTCACACTTTCTTTCTCTTTGTTGCAGGAGCTATTGTGACAATCTTGGCTACCACCCATTAAGTGCTGCTGACTTTGGCAAGATCATGAAAAATGTCTTTCCAAATATGAAGGCCCGTCGTCTAGGGACAAGAGGCAAATCAAAATATCCTTTGCTATAGTGCTTCTCAGTAGCTGCTTCTGCACTTGCCTGGAGAACATCTGTCATAATGGCTTAACTACCAGCTAAATGTAGAAGTAATGTTAAATACAAAATGCAGACTCTTTCCCAGCATTCTCTAAAAATCATTAATTGCAGTAGTGTTAGGGTGCAAGATATAACTTTGGAAACAAGTACTTAAATTTAGGTTCTGATGCTTGGTTGTCACAGCAGCAAGAAATCAAAGCTTTATCATTTAGTGCAAAGGGAGATATTGGAATAAAGGAACTTGCCTTATATGTGCAGTAATTAAGATTTTGTTGGTAGTGCAGCTCAGTTACCAGAGCATTTCTTGCTTTTCTGTTATGCTTGTGCACGTTAGTAGTTTAAAAGCTAGTTGTAAAGCCAAAGTTCCTTCTGAAGCTGTGCTACAGATACTTCATGAACCTCTCCTCAACCGTTAGTATCGCTTGAAAGAGAAGAGGGAATTGGGAAGTCATCTTCAGATGTGGAAGGCACAGTCCAAGGCTTATCCTGCTGTCAGAGGAGGGAGACGGCTTCCTTCACTGCATGGTGCAGACCTCCTGAGATAGGAGAGACAACTCGGAGCAAGAGCTTCTTGGATGGGGAGTGCTGTCTCTCTCTCTTGGCTGCAATCTTGTTCCCTCTGCCTAGAGTTGGAATCCACTTCCTATCCTCCTTCCTTGTGTTAGGGAAATAGTCCATCATAGAGGGCCTGTGAAAACACTGCCTCATTTAATTGTAACTTAATACAAACCTTAAAGTACTTAAAAAACCTGATGTTGTCATAGTGTAGCTAAACATAATTGTTCCAGCCAGAACTATACCCAGTTAGATCATGGGACAGATTGCTTTATCAGTTAATAGGCAGCCACTATGAAGAATGCTGTTCAAAAGAGTCTGTTCATACCACTGGTGGTTCTGCTGCTTCAGTGTAGGGGCAAGAAATGCAACAGTCAAATCTAAGGGCTGTAAGGATGTGAATTTTCCTCAGGCTTTTCTGAGACTGAATCTTCAGCACACTGAGGTGTTCAATTAAAAAACAAAAGTTGTTAGTGATTTTCAAAGTAAGTAGTTATTTCATCAGCAAGAATTTGCCTTTTCCAAGTTGGGAATGACACTCTCTCTTGAGAATCCTTAGAAAAATCATGAAGTAAGGTAATACCTGTTGCATCCCCCAGGATGGAGTCTTGCTCTGTTTTGATGTGCTAGGTAGGCTAAGCCACTGCAGTAAGCAAGGGAGGGAGAGCATTAAAAGGCCAAAAGACATCAAGGGGCTTTAATCAAAAAACACTCAAAAGAAGTAGCAGTAATGATACAGGCACACTTAATACTGGCCTTTGCCAAAGTCTCACTTGAAGCGTGCACTTACAGAGAGAAGTAAATGCTAGCGGGGCAGCCCAGGATTATTTATGTTCCATAGAGAACAAAAACTTACATGTAGTAGTAAATGGAGAATGTGTGCGCCAGTTGTTTGGTTTTTTTTTTGCATATAATGTAGTGTTGGATTATTTAGCAGTGGAGTCCAAAACTTAACAGTGATGTTCTGGATAGAGCTAGATGAGTTTTAAGAAGGAAATCATACAATGTAATTGTAGCTTGACCCAGGGTATCTCTTTCATTTTTATTTCCTAAGTTTCTATTTCAGAATGATTAAAAAGTGAGCTTAACTCACACTTACTTTAACACTTAGACTCCTAACATTTATTTTACTGTTGTTATGCTCCATCCAGGTTAATGCAAGCAAATGCAGACACCAAGGTCTAGGAAAGAGAAGTGCAGGCATATTTACTGAATGTGAAAAATTTGTGATCCTCTCAGAGGAGAGACACTGTATGGGAATTCCTACAGTAATGCTGTAGAGAGGAAGAAACGCTGATTTGACTTTTAGACCTGTAAACAAGTGTGTAAGATTGATAGAGGAAGTATGTTTTTGTGCACTGATTTGATGAGATCAATGTAAGAACAAATCTGGGTATTTGTGTATTTTTACAGAAGATTTATCGTGGGTAAGGAGAACACCACAAAAATTGTGTGAAAGCTTAGAGAAATGTCCTTGCAGTCACTTTGTCTTGTCATGGGGAACTTCTTTGGTTTGTGGAAGTCCCTTAGGAGAAGGAAATATCAGGACATTTAACAAAAAGAGATAAAGAAGAACTCAAAACCTAAATTTGTGAACACGATTTTTTTTATTAGTGATTAGTGTTAATGATATAAATATTAAGTGGCTAATTGAAATTACCTGGCATGGTTTAGTGGTTCCTCTAAGTTGTCAAATGAAATTCATCACACCCAGCATCATTGGCTCCTCTGCATGGATGGAGAAACCCAGCAACCTGCCCAAGAACACAGCCATTTATAGGCTCTTTGTTCTGGCTGGCTACAAGGCTGTAATAATGACAGCAATTCTTAAATTTGTTATAGAGTTTGCTTATAAACCTTATGAGTGGTATCAGAGGAATCACTGCCCTTCCCCCCAACTAACATGTAGAAATGATTTAGACCTTAATTTTTGTTCACATATTGCTACAGTGGATTGAGGAAGAAGGCTTTTGTGCATATGCCAACACTGCCCAACCTTGACTTTCATAAGACTGGAGATGGGGTATGATATATCCTTGCTTATTTATATATTTTGCAAATTAACATTTATTATGTTGTTTTTCTGTCTGAAGTTTTCAAAGTGAAGAGTTGTATAGTTTTTAAGATTTTTCTTTATGACACTTATGTTGTGAATAATTGATATTTTTCTGTAAAGTTCAGAAAGAATTGCAGTGCTAGTGAAAAAACAATTTAGGAGGTGAAGCAGACTTTTTACAGTGTCACCCACAAACTATCTTTTTAAACTCTGATTCTGTTTTCGTTTTCCTATATATTGTTTTTCAAAAACTCAATACTAGAAGTACAAGGAACACCAGTTAAAGAAGCAGTTCCTAACATGACTGTTGAGTTGACAAGGCTCCTGCTGCAGGGCGCATCAATTGTTGGTGGTCCAGATATTAGGATTCTGTCTGTGATCTTCTTTCAGAAATGTCAGCTCCGTAAGCCTCTAATGGAAACCACCAGTAGATAAATGCTACTGGGATCTCATTATCCCAGTTTCATGAAAAACTACTCAGCTTTTCATGTTTCTGATTGTAATTTTCTCATTTTTGTTTTCATGCTTTAATGATGCTTAATAATTAACCTTTCCTCCTTTGTTTGTTTTAGTTGGATGGGGCAGAGCCGTCTGGGCAGCTGCAAAGTGCTGATGAGGAAGTGGTCTCTGCAGCCTGCCGGCTTGTTTGTGAATGGGCCCAGAAAGTGCTGAGCCAGCCTTTTGATACAGTCTTGGAATTGGCTCGTTTCCTTGTAAAAAGTCACTATATCGGTACCAAGTCAATGGCAGCTTTATCAGTTATGGCAGGGGCACCAGCAGGTAATGAGATCTTCCAAAAAGGAGCCACAATTTTATCTTTTCTTTGAAGAGTAATAACATCTTGGTTTGAGGAAGCACTTCTCTTCTTTAGAAGACACTGCCTCAGAGCGTTGAATGTGCGCTTAATGAGACTTTTGTGCACATTGCTGCAAATAACTTTTCTTGCTGGTAGTCTGGGTAAAGAGAACTGAAAATAAGCGGTGGTCTCAGGTTTAGTTTGTGGTTCTCTCATTCCTTTGGTGAGGACCCTAGTCTCTTGCAGCATGTCAGGGCATGAGTCATTGTGCTGAATTTATGTACTTTGCTAAATCAGGAGTTCAGTGCTGGTACTGGTTTTTAGACAAACTGCTCATGTATCTGTGTTTCTGTCTGATAACTTGCCCTAATTTGGAAACAATTGTCTGTTCATTTTCTCTGAAGAGCAGATTTTGTTAGCATTTCTGATCCATCAAATGCAAATTTTCCTGCGATGTGTGATCAGTGTCAGGTAGCAGAAGCACATCAGCTGCTGCTGTTATTGGTCCCATTAGAAATAAGGGCTTGAGGGGCATTGAGAAGGACAGGGGAACTTTCTCTAGGGGCACTTATGTGACAGATTCCAGCACTCTTGTTTCCAATCTTAGTTTAGGATCAAGGTAAAGAGAAGAGTTATTTTGCATTTTGCTACAGATGAATCAGATGAATCCCTGTACTTCAGTCTCTGGGAAAGCTTACATTTAATGTGGTGGTTTGCACATCTGCTTTTGTGTTGTTTCCCTTTTCATGCTTAAAATCAGTCACTTAATCATTTGATGCAGGGTTTTTTTGTGGCTGTGGATGAATTATAAAAATGAAGGGTGAAGGGGGACATTCAGGTGCACAACATGCCCCTCAGACTTCCCTGTGAGAAGTTCTGTCCAGACCTGTCAGGCAAAATCTGTTCAGAACAAGGCAAATCTCTTGACTTGAGAAAGGCAATTTCAAATGGATACTGGTGGTCATGACTGTATGGGGGTGATCCCTTTCACCATGTTCTCATGTTCTTTCTCCTTCCAGCTCTTGCCTTTATTGCAGCTTGGAATTGATGGGTGGCAAGTTTTGCTGCCTATATGCTCCTTTTTTACCTGTCATTGCTTGGTTCTGCTTGTCATGGTGCTAGAAGGAATGCTGGGTATATGTACAGCTGTTCAACTCATGTAGCTTCTTCCTCTTCATTCAGGAGAAGATTATTTCCTTTAAGGAAAAGGGCACTTATTTCCGGTGCGTGCCTATATGGCTCAGACAGTTATTTCAAGAGAGGTTCTTTCTAGAATGGCAAATAAAGTATTCCCATCTCTCTTTAATGTAAGAAACTACAGTCTGTGCATTAACTGAGGAAAAAGCAAACTTTTACCCTCAAAGAAAAATTTATTAATTTTTTCCTTACAGACGTTACTTGCCTTCAGTATTCAGCCCATGTATATGATTTTTTTTCCCAGTAATTGCAATATATTTGGGCATTTTTCTACTCTGTGAAGAAGGAATTGTGAAAGTGGAGACGTGTTGTGGAGTTCAAGCTCTCATGGTACACTGACTGCTGCTGAGACAGTGGGCTCCCAGACCACAGTTCTGAGCGTTTACTGGGTATCTAAAACCAAATACTTGACCTAAAATGATTAAAAGTTATTCTACAAACTGTGAAACCTGACAAGTGTAAATAAAACTGTTACAGCTTTTTTACAGGGGCAGTTCAATAGGGTTAGTCGGTCACTGAGAGAGCATGCTAATCCTCTTGACTGTTAGTAAACAAAAGATTATAAATGTGATGTGATTTTGCAAGGGAAATTGGTACCAGCTGCACAGATGAGACTTAACTCCATGTTCTCTCTGTAAGCACCACTTACTTGCTTGTGATCAGCAGAGGCATTGTCTCCAGGAAAAATATTCTCCCATTCTAATTTCCATATAGGGTTTTGCCTTTTCTTTTCTTCTTTTCTTTTTTTTTTTCTCCATGGACAATTCTCTTGCCCTTCTTTCACCGTTATCCCTGATCACACACAGGTTGTGATGCATTCTGATATTATATGCATTGTGTTTAATACCTTGGCTGTTAGATAATATCATCTGTTCAGAGCTGTTCCTCTGCGACACAGACACACAGCTTTCTGAGAAGATTTTCCATTTTTAAACCTGCCTTAGACATTAATACAAACAAAACCACAGCAGATGATGCATTTTAGAGGATCATCTAAAACCTGTTCACTGCCCTCTACTGTCAGTTAGATGAAATGCATTGGTTTTGAGTTCTGCTGACACAAAAGTTGCAATTTGCAATTTCTAGGAACAAGATGCCAGTACGTAGTATTTTAAGCAGCTAATGCCCAGCTTATCTGAGAGAGGTTTTGCCATGAATGTGGAAATACTGAAGGACTGAATATATCTGAGCATTAAGTGGATTAAAAATGGTTGTGGAGGTACCTGCCATGTGTTCTGTGTGGTTAGATACAGAAGTGGCACTACAGCAGGCAGGGTATGTATGGGTATAATTCATTCTTCTTCTTTTGTATTCAGGAATAAAAGGGATCCCCCAGCCCTCAGCTTTTATACCTACTGCTGAAAGTAATTCCTTTCAACCACAAGTGAAAACTCTGCCATCTCCTGTTGATGCCAAGCAGCAGCTGCAGCGTAAGATCCAGAAGAAGCAGCAAGAACAGAAACTTCAGTCTCCTTTGCCAGGAGAGTCTCCAGCAAAGAAAACAGAAGGCACCACAACCAATGGCACAACCAGTATATCTAATGGAAGTCCTGCAATTCTGTCTCCCCCGCCTATTGGCATTGTTGTGGCAGCTGTCCCCAGCCCAATACCGGTACTATTCTCCAACAATTCTGTAGAGAAACTACCTTATGAAAGAGTTCTAAATTGCCAATGTCAGTGGAATAGAGAAATGGTTTCCATTCAAAGGCTTGGGTCGCTCAATACTTGTCTGTCTCAATGACAGTGTTATACCACGAGTTATGGGATCAATACAGAGGCAACAGAATTCTGATCACATAGCGTAGGCCAAGCTCATCTTTGAAGTTGTTTACTGTGGGATTTCGTTTAGCATAATTAAGGTCCTGTGTGGGAATAATTGCCCTTGAGATGAAACTTAACCAGACAAGAGAGCTGAGCCCCTGTTACAGAAGCTAAACTGACTTTCATTGGCCCAGTGCATTTAGTGACAGCAACAGTTTTGGTTTTGCATGAATGCCTGTAGCTATGGAATGTCTTTGTCTTTCAATCATACAAAACTGGGCGGAGAGGGGAAGTCTGTCTGTTTTAAACATGTTAGCTATGTTGTTGATTTCAATATGTAAGCCAATTTTTCTGCCTCATAGTGGATTTGTATTTAACTGGCTTTTGAAACCTTAACAATGAGCAGTGTTTTGAACACATCCTGTCCTCTTTAACCTTTGTATGTCTGTCTTTTTGTTCCATGTGGGGAAGGATTGTATGAAAATGACCCTTTCATTAGCAGAAGAGCAGGTTAGTGTGTAGACCTCGTGCCTTAAAAAACTGAGGCACCATGTGCCTGTCTATCAGTGCTTAGGCAGACAAATAAAAATTGTCTTGTGTACAGTTGGAAAGCTTGTTTTGTTTCAAACTGACATTGACTGGCTTTGGTATATTGAACTGTGTTGTTTTTCACCTTTGAAATACTTGAGGATGAGTCTTTGGGGACTTCCTTGGTTCACTGCCACTTTTTTCCTCTTTTTACAGGTGACAAGAACCAGGCAGTTGGTGACATCTCCAAGTCCTATGGGATCATCTGATAGCAAAGTCCTGCCGCTCAATGTTCAGGTGGTCACTCAGCACATGCAATCAGTCAAGCAGTCACCAAAGACCCCCCAGAACGTTCCTGCCAGCCCCGTTGGTGACCGCTCTGCCCGGCATCGCTACCCACAGATCTTACCGAAGCCAGCAAATACCAGTGCTCTCACCATCCGCTCCCCCACGACGGTGCTCTTTACCAGTAGCCCAATCAAGACTGTTGTGCCAGCTCCACACGTGAATTCCTTAAATGTGGTAAAAATGACAGCAATATCTCTTGCCCCAAGCAGCAGTAGTGTGCCCGTCAAACAGACACCTTCAGTTAGCAGTGGTGCAGGAGCAGTGGAAGAAGGGAGGACTGGTCCACAGATCAAAAATGGATCCATTGTTTCGCTTCAGTCTCCAGGATCCAAGCCTAGCACTGTTGTAGCTGCACCTGCAGTCACGATCAAAATGGAACCAGAAGCATTGCTGGATGAGAACTCAGTACAGGGCCAAGAAAGCTCTGATGTGACTAAATCCATAAAGGCAGCCTCTGACCTGCCTCCTGCTCAACTAATTAATTTTGAGGTTACAGCCTTGAAGGTTTCAGCTGATGACGTTGTGGAGGCAAAAGCAGTTAAGGGCTGTGATCAGGGAGCCGAAGAAGCAGAGACCAAATACAAAACACAATCTAATGAGATCACACCCGTTTCTTCAGCAGGCAATAATCAAAGCACTCTAAAGCTATCAGTTGACAGTCAAAACTTGTCCAGCACCAGCATCAGTTCACCTCCTACTGGTGAGTCTATGATTAAAGACAAAACATGCACTAAAAGTCCAAGAAAGAGACAACCTTCTGCACTTCAGGATTCCCAGGTACCACCTGCAAAGAAACCATTGGTGGAGCAGCTTTCAGCTGGTAATGCTGTGGAGGGTCAAAATGCAAACAGTCCTAACAAGTCTCCGAAGGCTGAATTGTTAGCTAATAGTGACAATACGTCAACACTTGCTCAAGTTCCCAACAACATACCTGTACCTTCCACGGCTGCAGCAAACTTAGCAACAGACCTTTCTTTAAGCACCAATTTAGATACCAGTGATTCTACCTTAGGACAGCAGCTTCCATCAGCATCATCTCCAGATGTAAAAGTAAAATTAGAAGGAAATCTGTTTATCATAGAAAATGACTCAAAATCTGATGGCAGCTTTAACCCAAATACATGGCACCATATCACCAAAACCTCCGACTTTGCATCTGTGAGTTGTGAGCAGCAGCAAGAGATCAGTGTTATGACTATTGCAGGGCACTCTGGCTCTAGTGACTTACAGGAATCGGCATGGGATGCAGTGCACTGCGAAGGCATGCAGCAGGATGTGTACAGCCAGCAGTTACAGAGCCAGATCCAGGACTCCTCCTTGGGTCAAATACAAGCACAGTCTTCAAATCAGTTACCTCTGCAGTCTGAGCTGAAAGAGTTTGAACATACAGTCCCTCAATCAAATGAAAACTTCTTTTCGTTTGATGATGACCTTACTCAGGACAGCATTGTGGAAGAGCTGGTGCTTATGGAGGAGCAAATGTCCATGAATAGTTCTCATCCTTATGGTGGTTGTCTAGGAATGGCACTTCAGAGTCAGACTGCAGCTCAAGGAACTCCTGTGTCATCTCATCCAAGCAGCATGCACTTTTACCATTCAATCCATAACAACAGCACTCCGATTCACACTCCGACTCCCACCCCCACCCCGACTCCCACCCCCACCCCAACTCCGACACCCACCTCTGAAATGATCGCTGGATCTCAGAACATGTCCCGAGAGAGCCCTTGTTCGAGGCTGGCTCAGACGACTCCCGTAGACAGTGCTCTAGGAAGCAGCCGGCATACACCCATCGGCACTCCGCATTCGAACTGCAGCAGCAGTGTCCCTCCAAGTCCTGTGGAATGCCGAAACCCATTTGCGTTTACTCCCATCAGCTCCAGTATGGCTTACCATGATGCCAGCATCATATCAAGTAGCCCTGTGAAGCCAATGCAGCGGCCTATGGCTACCCATCCCGACAAAACCAAGCTTGAGTGGATGAATAATGGCTACAGTGGTGTTGGCAGTTCATCAGTTGCAAACCATGGCATCCTCACAAGCTATCAGGAGCTGGTGGAAGACCGCTTCAGGAAACCTCACGCTTTTGCTGTTCCTGGCCAGTCATACCAGTCCCAGCCGCGCCACCATGACACTCACTTCGGTCGCGTGACTCCTGTTTCACCTGTGCAGCATCAGGCAGCCCCTGTCAGTAGCACCACCAAGCAAGAGGGCTTTGCTGTTCCTGCTCCTTTGGACAACAAAGGAACTGGTTCTTCTCTCAACAACAGTCTGAGATGCCGGAGTGTGAGCCCTGCTGTCCATCGCCAGCGTAATCTCAGTGGAAGCACTGTTTATCCCATTTCAAATATACCACGCTCTAACCTGACACCTTTTGGAAGTCCAGTGACTCCTGAAGTTCACAATGTATTTGCTAATATCCATGCAGACACCAGTGCCAATAACATAGCGCAAAGAAGCCAGTCAGTCCCATTGACTGTGATGATGCAGACGGCCTTCCCGTCTCTTCAGAAACAAACAAACACTAAAAAAATAACCAATGTGTTGTTAAATAAACTTGATTCTGATAATGATGATGCAGTGAGAGGTTTGGGAGTGAACAACATGCCCTCGAATTACACAGCCAGGATGAATCTCACTCAGATTTTAGAGACATCCGCTGCTTTTACTAGTGCCAACCCACAAAATATGATGAATTCCAGCACTTCAGTTTATGAATTCCAAACACCAAATTACCTCACAAAAAACAGCAGCACCGATCAGATCAGTTTTTCTTCTGGAGATAACCAAGCACAATCAGATATCGGAGAGCAGCAATTAGATTTTAGCAGCACTGTAAAAGACCTTTTAGGGGAGGACAGTCTGCCAACAAACCAGCAGCTGGTGAATCAGATGGCATCAGATCTCAATAACGTTGCATCTGTCTTTTCCAGCGACATCAGGTTGTCTTCCGAGCTCTCAGGCAGCATTAACGATCTGAACACTTTAGACACAAATCTACTGTTTGATCCAAGTCGTCAGCAGGGACAAGATGATGATGCTACACTGGAGGAATTAAAAAATGACCCCTTGTTTCAACAAATCTGCAATGAATCCATGAACTCAATGACTACATCAGGTTTTGAGTGGATGGAGAGTAAGGATCATCCTGCTGTTGAGATGTTGGGTTAATCTTGTTTTATAGTATGTATGTAGCACACTGTATCTAAAAGACAGACGTATTGTATTTGTCTTAATGGAAGTGCCTCCTGCAGCAGAAACACTTGCTATGTATTGTGGCATTTTTGAAAAAGTTTGCTGTACCCATTGCTCATTCTTCAGCAGGGAAAAGGCCGTCTTACCAATTTTAAACAAATCACTGAAGGTGATGGGCTATAAAAGAGCCAGTATTAAAATATGAATTTTATAGTGTTTCCCATTCAGCATTTCTTATTGTAGCAGATAAAGGAGTGATTAATCACCAGCCAGCAGCGACAGCTGTGGTTGAGGTTTTGGGAGGGTTTTAAGTTGAGCTTGTTAGTAGGTTTTCCATACTTTGTATTGCCTGTTACTTCTTAGATGATCTTTACTGACCTTTGTCGTTCAAGTGTGAAAGGCAGGGAGCCTGCAGATGGGTAGGTGGTGGGGAGCGGGTACAAGTGAGCCAGGTGACGTGCAGGTGCCTGGCCGTTGTGTAGCTGTCTTGAGCACTGCTCAGTGGTGAACTGTGGGAAATCTCTGTAGCACTGGTGCCATTGACATGTCTAGTAAAATGCAGAGATAGGAAAAACTAACAGGGATGAAAGATGCACTAATTTTCTTATTTAAGATAAATCTATGTAGTTGTTTTATCCATTAATATTCATAGACATACTTGATATTTCAGTTCTCACTTCGATGTTTTTATATTGGGTAATATTTGTGCAAAAAGATTTTGAGCACAGAGATTTAATCTAGGCATGATACCCTATTTTAAAGTGAGAGGTACTTTTTGATTATTTATCAACACTAGAGGAGGAATGTGATATTTTCCCTCTTTTTTTAAATAAAAGCGCTACAGGAACTCATTAAAATATTATTTTTGAAGATTCATTTTTTAAGTTTGATCTTTCCTAACCTAGTGGAGGGTGTAGGAAGATGTTCTTTTTCTCTATATTTCAGTAGGTTGAGCCTTTCTGTCTTTCTTGCTCACTCTCTTTCTCTCAAACAAAAGATGATTAAAATATTAGAAAATGCGGTTGATCTAAAAATATTTCCTATAGAGCCATAGTACTGCAGGCACTTTACAGATGCACAGTAAGACGTGATCTTTCTTATAAAAGTACTTACTGTTTTAGAAGCCTGAACTCCATTTTGTTAAGTTATTTGACAGGACTGGTGAATTTAATTTCTTTTAGAAGTCATTAGCTGCCCATCTGGAAAATGGGATTTAGACTTCTGCTTCACTTGTTCATTTGCACCAGAAGAGACCTTTTATTTTATCAGCATGGCATGGATCGCTCTAAAAGTGAAAAGAGAGAGGTATTTAACTGGCCATGGCCCTGACGCTGGAAGAAGGACTTGCAAAGGCAAGCTTTTATGAAACAAGTGGTGTGCTGAGGATGCTGCAGTGCCATCCTTTAAGCTTAGCATAAAATTGATTTTTTTTTTCTCCTATGAACTGACATTTACAAAACATAGAACAGAAAACATTTTCTTCTCTTGCATTACTTCTTTGGATGAGCGGTCATGTGAAGGGGAAGGCGCAATAAGCCCCCCTAGGTTTACCTAAGGGGAAGATGCTCAGATTTTTTTTTTCTTAGTGTCGTGGTGGTCTTACGTTTCTTCAGTTTTTGCTGATGACTTGAGATCCCGGTACTGGTCAATTTTTTTCACAGTGCAGATTCAGCTTGTGCTGCTGCATTGGCACTTGAGGTGCTGGTGTATCGTGGCATGTGGCATGTCGTACTCTTGCCCCAATTCATCACCAGTCTGTGGCCTCTTCTGTAGGGACAAACAGTTGTGCCAAGCTATAGCACCTTATGGGGGCCTGATTTCACTGTGCTTGCATCACAAGTTTTGCTGCTTCATTAGGAACAGACTTGGAGAGTTCAGATCCCTCCTTGAAGCACATGGATGTGCAATGGTGTGATGGTGTGGTTTGCTTCATTTAAGACGAAGTGACCCTTTTAAATTTTATTAAGGAAAGGGAGAGGAGACTAAAAAACTGCCTTCTGCTTGTTATTTTGCCAGGTGTCAGTAAAGGCTTGAACCATTTTTCATGTAGACTAAAGTGGCTGAAGGCAGGGCTTGAGTTCAGTACTTGCCCGTGGCCTTTCACCAGAGATGTTCTGAGCATCCTCTTACTTTGTAGACTTCACTGGGTCTGGGTGACACTTGGCACGTCTTTTTCATTCCCACTCCTGTGCAAAGTGCCAGCACTACAGTGAATAGATGAAACCTGCCTTCTGATGGAGAGTTATGCAGGAGGACACAAGTGCTGGAGCTGTGGGGAGAAGCTGCACAAATGGTGCAGCAGCCTATGTGTTTGCATGATGTGCTGGCCTGAGCTCCAGGTAACTGAGAGAGAGTGACATGGGCTTGGGGGAATTAAGCTTTTGCCTAACTCCACTAGTTTTTTAAGAAATTTCTCAGAAAAGCAAAAGTAGATTTAAAGTTGGTGCATTCTAAATTATGCAGCCGTCACCAAAGGTTTTTAAAAGTGCGTTTAAAATTATTTTTAAATATGAACATTACATTGGGCCTAATGTGACTTATTCAGCAGAAATATTCTATAATCAGTGGATTTAAAGCAAATATATGTATAATTTAAGAACTGTTAAATTCGATAAGGATTGTTTCAAGTAAAATCCAAGGCACAGGCACAGCTTTGTACATTGGTATGAATTATTTTAGAGGTGTTTGTGTGTTGGTGTTAACAGTTAATAATGTTAGGTCCCTGTACTTAGTTAGTTCTTTACTATACATTGAGACAGCACTACTGCACACCAAAGTATGCAATACCCAAAGGAAAATTCTGTGATTCTAACAAGTGGAAGCCTGTCTGTGTCAGATACTCCAAAACTAAGGATTTGAGACAGTTCTGACCCCTTGTTTACATTATTGGCTTCCTACTAACATGAGAAATAAATTATTTTGATAGCAGTTTTTGCTAAATGATACAAATTAGTGAATTTGTACCCTGTGTACAGTATTGCAGCAAACACTTTAAATTTGATTGGTTGGTTAGTCCAGCAAACTTTCTGGGTTCATATATTGCACTAAAATTCTGTTGAACCAATGGCAGGCACATTCCTTAGGATAAATGCAACAAATACGGCCCACAGATTAAAAAAGAAAAGCAAAACAAAAAAAAAACCCTTTTTCATGTGTTTCATTATTAAAAGGCAAAATGTCATTAAAAGTGACAGGTGAAATTGTCTTATGTAGCAATGTGCATTGATCTCAATGAGATATTTCTATTTCTTATTCTCTTACATGAGAATATTACAGCAGGAAAAATTAAGTTTAGTTTGCTTCACCATGTTAATACATGATCACAAAACGTGCATGAGTGTTAATGACTTAATCTTGTACAGTACTAGATATATTCCTGTAACCACTTTTATTTTTTTTATTCTTTTGCTGTATTGAAACTGGTTCAGTGTTAACCAGGTGAGCATAGTTATTCACAAGTTATTTACTTTTTTATGTTAACTAATTCAGCTTAGTTATTGTTGAATATGTTCCTTTTCTGGATTATTTTTTATTGTTCTGGTGTTGAAAAACATTTTTGCATCATTTTATCATGATAAGAATTCATGAAGTAAATAATTTGCAAATAATTGCAATAAGCACTGACTTCTGAACTGAAAAGAAGGAAAGTATTTCTTGTGCAGTGCATTGGAGGTTCATATAATAGTCTTGTACTATACTGTGCTTTATTTACTGCACCGTAAGGAAAGAAAAAAATACCTGTTCCACGTTTTCATTTAGTGCAGGAAATCCAGTTTTTCCCCTCTTCCCCAGTGTTTTGTTGTCTGTTGTACTGCTGAAACTACAGTAGTTGAATATTGCAGTAGCATTTCAGTTATTTTTTTTATTGAAAGTGCTCAAAAATTGTTTTTTAAATGTTTTCAAAAACAATAAAAACATTTTATATTAAAATGAGTTTCAGAGTTTTTTCTTTATATGGAAAATGTGCATTAACATTGACCTAAAATACAGAGCTTTCAGGTTTGTGTGAAGGTGAATCGCAGCTGCCCAGCTGTACCAACTTGCTGCAGTTGCTGAGCCCAGTCATACACTTAAAGCTGAGCTTGAAGGTGACTCTTCCTAGCCGGGATGCCTCGGCCAGTCTGTGCTCTGTCATCTCTTGAGAGAAGTTGCTGGTGATGGGCCATCACACGTTAAAAGAATATTTTGGCGGAGGCTGTACATTAGAACGGGGTGGTGAGAGTCACTGCTGCTTAGAGTTGGCATGTGCTTCCTTCATCCCCATATGGATGCTGGTCAAGGGTGTTTGTTTTGTGTCTGGATGGTGGCTCTTGCTGTTGTGGCATGCAACATCCCATTGCTGGCATAGCCATCCACAGTGGCGATGCTTGGCTGGTTCTGCTTTTCAATACTAGTAAAGCATGCTTACAAGATAGTATGATGGTGCAGTTTGACTTGCCACCAAAAAGGGGTAAATACACTGTTTTGATCTGTGGACTATAAATCAAGAAGAATGAGATGGCATATGATATAAGCAATATAAAAGGATATTTTAGAAATTAACAGTTCATCTGAAGCAATAATGGGTTTTAATTGGAACGTCTTGGCTATAGACTGGAAAGAATTGGCATTAATATTTAATAAGGGTCATGAAAGCAAACAGATCTGTGACTGTGAATGGAAATGATCTAACAGGAAAAACTTAAGGTAGAAATGTCAGAAGTACATGTATGATCAAAATAGCTAAAATGTTTATCAGTTTTGTAGGTTTCAAAAAGACTAGGTTTATATATGTTTAAGACATCCAGAGCAAACTCTAAATAACTGCTTAGAAATATTTTTACATCTCCAGAAATATAAATCTGCATGTGTAAATGCAGCTGATATTCTGGTAAACAGAATTTCCACCCCCCTAGGGTCAGCAGGATTGCTGTGTCAAATTCATCAGTGGTTCACATAGTCTGCAGTGTCTCTGGCAGCTTTCTCCAGAGAAAGAAGGTGGTCACAGAATACATTTCCTCCCTGAAAGCTGCTGTCCTGCACCCAAGAGCTAGAAGCTCGATTTGAACCCAGAGCATGAGAACCAGGGAGAATGCACTAGGTGACTTAGAGAGCTTCCTTCCAACCTCACTTTGTCAGCACATGCATCAAGAAGCTTGGAGGGCTGTGTAAAACTAATTGTGTCTGTGTGAATGCTTTCACTCAGGTAAACTTTCAGCATAATACTTGATCATCAAATTCATTTGAAGGGAAACTTAAAATCATCTAGGCCTCCTCTGATGTGTAAGTCAGAGATAACCAATACTTGGATCTTGCTGTCCTCCTCCCCCTCTTACAAATGGTGTAAGTTAAATTTGAATAATAAAAGGAAATACAAGAAAAAAATACAGCAAGACTTACAAATTGTAGAATAACTCTGGAAAGCAATTCCAAACTTAAGAAATGAGCAGTGACCTGACTGTATGCTTAAGATGCTTCTGAATAATTCCTATAAGGCAGTGCAATAAAATTTGCAAACTTAGTGGTTCATGTAAAACTTTTAATCTGCATAGAGTTTCTAATAGTTACCTGTAATCATCTAGACCAGAAAACCACTACAGGAGCTGGTGATCCACATAATGATTAACAATTAACCTGCACATGCCCAGGCCTTGCGCTGCGCTGTGCTGCCCATGCAGCTTGCATTAGCCCTGCACTGTCCTGTGCTTACCCCCTGGCTGCAGGGTAAACTTGGCCAGGTAACCAGAACAGAGGAGCCTGCAGGCAGCTCCCACTTGGTGCTGGCAATTATACCAACTGTGTGTTATTGCCTTTATTTAAAAGTACAGCAAGATGTTCTCGTGTGAACATTCTTTCTGCTTGACAGTAGAAATGATTGACAGAGTTGTTTCCTTCTAAGGAAATCCCAGAATAGCTTAAAAGATCAAAATGTGGTGACCCTTCCACGGGCACCATCTGCATGTGGACTGGAGGACTGTTCAGCACTGCGTAGCTCGGGGATCTGAAGGGACATAAGACTATTTTTATTGTCCTCTCTTTCCTTATAGTGTTAATTCTAGCAAATGGCATTTTAAGCAGTGCTTCGCAGAATCTGAGTGTCTTTTCTACTGCTGTCATAACAATCCAGCACCTCATAGTGCATAGTTAATACTACCTAATAAAACTGCAAATCTTTCAATCTCTTGCTTTTCCTGCTTAACTTGTTAAAAAAAAAAAAAAAAAGAAAAAAGGGTAAAATAGAAACAAAGCAAGGGCAGCTAAATTAAACCAAAAGCGAACTGAGGACACAAAGATATTTGCGTAGAAAATATACAGTGCTATAATAAAAAGATGCTAATTTCATTCTGTAGATTGCAGTGCTTAAAAACCCGAAATAGAAGACCACCTTGCTATAATGCAGAATATATAAGTGATTATATATTAATATATGCAGTGATTTTAGTTCCTGATAGATCATAACATTTCTGCCATGTGCTTTGAATATGTAGGAGATGTCCTACTAGTGATGTAAATACTCAATATGCATTGCCTTGGTATATTTGCATATCTATTCTTCAATGGCTTTGTCATGGCTCCTCCTGAGTTTGTTCTTCCTGGGCCTGCCTACCCATTTTCTATATCTGGCAATGCCTCTGTAACCATTAAAACATTTTTGTCTCTGTGGCTCATCTTTCCTCTGTTCTACGCTTCCTTTTAATAAACCGGATATGGATAGTCTATGGATTATTTCAAGTTAAGTATTAGTAGAACTTTGCCTATCGATACTACCTAATCAGATGATGTGCGTTAGAATCAAATTTTCAGTGGATCTTAAGCTGCTGTTTCAAATAACGTTAGAAGTATGCTACTGATCTGGAGCATACTTTGTTGCATATGTGGGACTTTTTTGACACAAACGTTAAAATTGTACTGAAAAAAAATTGCTCAAGGTTGGAAGTGAGTCGCAAGAACTTGTAAAAGCTCCATTTTAATCTACCTATGTATACAAGTAGCCATCTTTGGTAGAAATATTTTCAGAGTAGTATGGAAATTATACCAAATAATCTAAACTTGTTTTTAAAGCTTTTCCTTAAAGGTAGGAAAAAGGAGATGAGTAGGAAGCTGACAATACATCTCCATTTATTCAATAGTTGATATCCTTGTGTCCAGTTATTAACTTAGTACTAGTAGATTTTTATGAAGACTAAATTGAACAGGGCTACATGGCTGCTGCTGGGGCTGAGTCCATCTGTAGCCTCAGGTTTTCTGAGCGCCATGTGGAGGAGGGTGGCCAGTAGCAATCAAGAGAAGTGACTGTCCCTGCAGCCTTCCTTGCGTAGCTGACCCACCCCTCGCTAAAAATCTATGCTTACTTTAGGGAACTATTAGACTCCCTCTTCTTAAATATCCTTCTTTTTTTTTTTTAGTATGGATGGGAAAATGCAGCTGTATAACTGTATTACATTATAACCTAACTGACTGGGACTCAGTCATATCCTTTCTCTATCAAAAATACCAGAGTGTTCAGTTTTCCCGGTCTGTATCAGTACTTCAACAGGACACTGGTTCCAAGGGCTGTGTTCCCAGAGAGATCAAGCCTGATTATTTCTGATACAAGAAGAAGCATTTTGAAATGTGCTGTTTAAAAAGTTGTGTATTAGCAATAGTTATTTCTATATGGTTTTATTTGGTTGTAGTTCAAACTGCTTTGAAAATCAGAACGATCTCTCCTACTATGTATGTATAGGTGGGAGGGAACGGAGCTCCCGTATCCAAGAGGCCCTGCTCAGAGGTTCTCGTGCCGATGGTATAAGTAAAGCCTACTCTGACGAGGCTTACTCGAGGGAAGTAGAACTAATGCTGGGGCCTAAAATGGCTGTCTATGCAAGAGCGAAATAGGAGACTTCAGTGCTTACTAACAGGAATTGCTGAAGGCATGCTATGCTGCACAGAACTTTAGAGTTATTTTGCTGCTTTAGGAATCATCTGAAGTTACATTTTTTTCATAATAACATTTCCGAAAGGTAACTATATAATACAAGAGGATATTTGCATTTCCCTTTAGGTAACAGCCTTCTCCCTAATGGGTATCATTTTACAGCGTGCACAAAGGCCTACATTCTTGTCAAACATTCTGTTTTTCAGGAGTACTTTCTTGTGGGATTACTTTCTATGCCAGCCAGACATGAAGATGTGCAGACACTTTTTGGATGGTGTGCTATTATGTCTAGTTTGGCCTTACTGGAAATTAATTCCCAATGGAAACACTTTCAAATTCATTGGAAGCCAATCAGTGGACCAAGGACAACACATTGAAAATCTGTGTACTCAAAAATAATTGAACACTAAATAATCTCATAAGTAATTAAAACCAACTCCAAAAAGCAATTACTTACTATTCCCATTTTCCTAATGGAATAAGGGAGAAACACTATGAGAAGGAGTACCTTGTATGAAAATGAGAGAGGAGTAAAGATGGGAGTGCCTGAGTGCTGCTCAGTCATGCGCCCAGTCACAACAGTAGCTTGCTCTGGTCTTAGTAATACTTAGGCACTGGCAAAGAGCAAATAGCCCATACTACTTCATATACAAATGGAGAATGATAACCTCACAGTATTTAAAGAAGAAAAGCCGAGATATGTCATTCCCACAAAAATCTTACTTCTGTAACATTGTGATGGGTTTAGCCATTAGCAGAAACATTTATGATGACTGTGTTAACCATTGGTGGTGAATTATGTTGGGAACAGTGTAATAGCAGTTTACTGGAGCTCAGCACCTCCGGATTTCTGTTCTGGCAGCTCTCCTCCCCCTCAAGCTGAAAATAAGGAGAGAAAGATGACATCTGAGTCCTAGTGATTCAGACAACTGTTTACCACTTCATTCAAATGCATATGCAGAAAATTAGCATGACTTTCCCCTCCACCTCCACCACAGTTGCTCTTCTTACTATGCAGGTTTGCTCATCAAGCCAGAGAGATTTCCAAAGAAATTGCTTGTAAACTGTTATACTAGTCACAGAAATTAGGAAAAACATTACTTACCTCTTTTCCTTCTCATAGCCTCTCCCTGTGAGAGCTGGAGATCTCAGCAGCTTTCCCCTTGGGGAGGGGGATCTCTGCTGGAGGGCAAGAAGGGAGCTGGCCCAGGGCAGGTTAGTCGCCTCCAGAACACAATCCCATGCTTCAAGACCAGTGTTGAATTTTGTCTGCAGGATGCCATGAAAATGGGCTACTTGAGTGGAGAATTTCTGGTTCACATCTGGTCTGTCCCTGGGTGACCATCACACCTTGCTGCCAGCCTGTAGGAACAAGTAGGGCTGTCGGGTTTGAGACAGCTGAACGCAGCAGCTTGGCAACACAGAAAGCAACACGTGTCCAAACAGAAGATATGTTGTTTTTAAGGGAAAGAAGAAAAGTTGAAGAAAACAGAACCAATGATTTTGGAGAATTGAAAATAAAAAAGAAGCAGTAAGGGGCTGGCGAAAACCTGAGAGTTATCAGCAGCCTAGCTGCAATGCAATACAGAGACAGCAGTCATGCTGGGGTGGCCTTTTACTAGACTGAAGTTCTTGCTTACAAACTTAAAGCTTTGATCTTTGTATCCATTTTGGATCTTGTTATCACAGTGTTTGAAACCTAGTATTAAGTGCAAAGATCTAGCATGTATTTGCACATGACTGGAGAGCATAGAAGAGTGTTGAGGCTTGGGCTCTTAATGACATCTCTGGCATTAGTCTCATTAGTGAGTCATTGCTATGGTAGAGAAATTGAGATTACTAGGCTATCAATAGGTATTTACTTCTCTTAGTCATAGTACTGACTCATTAGCAATATAATTTTTTTCTATTAATTCCCTCTTGTATTTAGTTTTCCATTTACCTGCCCCTGTGACATTGTGAGTGGTTCATCATAACATTTTCTACTGTATGACTCAATGGAACAAAAGACAATAGGACGAAAACCTGTATGTGTCATTTGCATCCAAATTTTTTGTTTAAATGCTGTTAAAATTACTTCTGATTCTTTCAGTTTAAAGAAAGAGCAGTGAAGATAATTTATCGAACTTGATCTAAAATCATCTGTAGCAAAAGCATATCCTATATTTAATAAAACATACCGTGATGTCACTTGATGTCCTAACTTTTGTTAAACTATGACTATAGTCAATACATTTTCTTAAGATAAAAATTATTTTATTATGAAACAAATCTCCATTTCCCTCATTATTTCCTTCTTTAAGAACCAACACTGCTTTGTTTTTTTCAAATCAGTTCAGTAATAGAATGTATAGATTCTCTTCAGCTTATAAAAGCATTTACGATAAAGACGTAAACCAAATATTGTAAATATATATAAAATTCAGACCACACATTTGAAAATATTTTTAAAGTTTGTAATTTTTTCATCCTTAATGGGACTGAAGGCTAACTTAGATGGCAAGAGAAGTCAAACTTCTTTGTTACCAGATAAGAACTCTCAGTTGGGAAGGAGCAATGAGATAAAATATTAATATGTTTTTGATGGTCTTGATATACAATTAAAGTGTTCCATTGCACACAGATCATTTAAATGCAGGTTATTCTCTGCAGCTGAAAATCAATTATTTGCAGAAAAATGAAGAGCTCTCAGAAGAGCTCTCTTCCACTATTAGGCTGTAATTGTATAAGACCATAAAATATTAAATGCTGGATATATATATAAAAGAACCGAATATAACAAATAGATTATGGTTTATTTCCCCCTGTTTTTAAGTAAAATAATAATTTGAAATTCTTCTATTTTGAGTGAACTGCTAAATGTCTTGCTAGAATATCAAACATAACTATTGAAAAATGAACCAATGAAACTGCAAATACACCTTATCTTAGCATATGGATGCTACTGGGTAACAAACCCAGAATCACAAGCCTTGTTGATAGCAGGTCACCTATTTACGGATTTGGGATTTGACTGTATTGCAATCAGTGCTCTTTCCACACCCAGAATGAATCAGTGAGATCTTACTTGGGTCTGCATGACACTCCACTGCTTAAAAAATGTAATATAATAAAATGAGTATGCTGATGCTCTTTTGTAACTTTCAAAAGGGTATTATCTCAAAATTCAAAGCTACTGAAGTAACACATTACTCAGAATTTAATGTTTGCCTTTTGATAATTTACAAAAAAAGCCCAATAACTAACATTCTAACAAAATATTCACAAAAAAAGCCTTTGTTAAACAGGACTTCAGGATGCTTGAGAGTGCTTTTTCTCATACCCTTCTAGTTTACAGAAAAGTTGAGATTGAGACTGAAAAACACCAGAGGAACAGATTTCAGGGAAGTGACAGTAAAGTTGTGGTAGGAGATTTATAGGGAGAAATAAACAGTATCTTTCATTAGACTAATCAATACAATTTTGACAAAAACCCACCACCTTTTTGGAAGTCTGATGCTTTCTATCTGACAAGGTTTGTATACTTTAGCAGAGTGTAAGAGGCAGCACTGCAAAACCAGGTACTCATGCTCAACAGCTACAAACCCACATGCTTTTTCTAGCAAGCTGTAAGAACAATCTGCCAATCAACCTTAGGTTCAATCTGAGAAACAAGTGCTTCACAAAGCAACTGGATGTGGAAATAACACCTGCTGTAACTTCAGCAGGTTTTCCTTGCTTGACTGTCATCCAAGAACCTTCCCACTTAAATTCGAGCAAGCATCTAAAGTCGTTCTGGGAGAGCATTGTAGGCAAGGCTGCGTGAACGGAACTAGAGAGAAATGTTGAGTGTTCAGAGGCTCGATCCAGAAACAGGAGGGGGCTGTTTCTTTTGAATTACCCAAAACCTTATCTGGGTCTTTTTTCCAAAGTTTACCAGTTTGTCTAATACACGACATTGTCTCCCAGTGTAAATCTACCTGTTCATATTCATAGACAATTATGACTATGAAGACATTTGCCCGACTGCCATTTTGTGTTTCACTCACCTGATTTTTTCATACACAATATCCTGCGTATATTTTTGAATATGCAAAACCTAACGTTGCTGTTAAGATTGCCTTCCCTGGGAGCCTCCTGCTCCCTGAGAGGAGAGGGCAAGTATGTGCGACAATGGGCATAGGTTTGCCTGAAACCTGCTGTGGAGGTGTTAGTTACCTGGGTGTTTCGTGGTCTGCTTGGGGCACAGTCCAAAGAGCTGAGTCTGGGTCTGTGTCTTGAAAAGCATGGAGTTTCTTAACAAATGATGAGAGAAGTGTATCGCCTGAGATGTGAGTGGCCATGTTGCATACGCTGACAGATGTTACAACACCCTGCTACCCTGCCAACATAGATGCTGCTACATTCGCTCCCCGTTAGCAACACACATCATTTTCCACGTGTTCATCTTAAGATTAAGGTACATTCTCTGCACTTGCAAGCTGTGCAGTGCTTGGAGGAGTTTGCCTTAGGCTCATAGAAAGGCTCATGGCTACAAAGCTCAGACTAAACCACTCTATTTACAGTACTTTTAGCACAGCTCTTCCTGTTGTCCACTGCTGCTTGGGAAGGCTGGTGGACAAGGAGGGACTCCTGCATGATTCATGGGCAGTTCTTGAAGACTGCGTGAATCCAAGCCATTTACAAAACCATTGTGGAACCAGGTCCTTCCAATGGGAGTGTGGGTACTGAGAAGCGCACCCACTGAAGAATGATTTGGGAGGACTTTGGACGCCCAGCAGCAATGTGGTCATGCTCCCTTACTCACATGTCCTGTTTTTAGGTTTGAATGGGGGCCAGATTTTCCTTTGGTAGGGATTTTGCAGTTTATCTTTTCCCTTCTCTGGCATTCTCCTTGCTTCGGTATTCTGTCAGGTCAGGTCCATTCTCCTCCCAGTGCCCTTGGAGGGCAGCTCTACCTCATCCTGGCAGGCAAGGTCCTGTCTGCACATTGGCAACGATTACCTTTTCCCTCGTTTTTGTAGTTCCAGAAGGTTCCCTGGATGAGAAGGGTTTGGGCAGGACCTCCCACAGCTTGTGCCCAGCCCTCAGAGATGCGGAAAAGCCCCCTGCAATGCAAGCCACAGGGAAAATTTTTAGAAAGACGATTTCATCCAGCCCACGACGTGGCTAAGGGGTGCCCGCCGGGCAGGGCGCAGGGGAAGCACAGTGCTGCCCCTGTCCCTGTGCCCTCCCGCAATGGCCCGGCCGAAGGCGCCCTGAGCGGCGATGGAGCCGAGCGAGTCAACCCCGCCTGCCGCTGGGGCCGCGCGCCCCCTCAGGCTGCCCGCGCGGCGCGTGTCTCCGGGCGGAGCGCGCAGCCAGAGCCAATCGGGAGGCGCAGCCGCCTCCCCGGTGGGCGGTAGCGCAGGGTCTGCGCCAATCAGACGAGAGGAGTAGGCGCCCGCGCTCGCCGTGGCCCGTGGGCGGGGCCGTGGGCGGGCCGTGCGGCGGGGCGGTGGGAGTAAACACGGTGGCGGGGCCGCGAGCAGCGCGCGTCTCTCGGCCATGGCGGCGTCTCCTGTGGAGGTGTTCGGGCTGCCCGGCGAGGAGGTGAGGCCTGCGAACTCTTTCCATCTCTCCCTCGCGCTTCCTTTCCCCGCGGGGCCGGGTCGGGCGGGTCTTCCCTCAGGGCTGGGGTTTCCTGCGGGCCCACCCCGGGCTGGCGTGACGGGGAGCGGGGCTGAGGGGTGCGGTGAGGGGGGTCCAGCGGGGGGCGGCCCGGCGGGGAGCGGGGCTGAGGTAAGGGGGGGGTGGCCTGGCGGGGAGCGGGGCTGAGGTGAGGGGGGGTGGGCCCTACAGGAGCGGGCCTGAGGGGTGCGATGAGGGGGTCTCATCAGGGCAGCGCAAGGCCGGCCCCCAGTGCCAGCGCCCTCCGCACCGGCTGGTGGGCCGGTCCCAGCCCCGACAGGCGGCGGTGAGCCCCGTGGGGCGGCTGCCGCGTCTCCTAGCACCGGCATTCCCTTCTCCAGGCTGCTGTCGGAGGTCTGTGCGAGCCTCCCCCTGCAGCGGTAGGAATCCTCGAGCGTTGAGCAACTTCCTCGTGATGGGCGAAGCGGGGCTTCTTCACACACGCACCCCCCCTCCGCTCCCTCTCTCGGTACCGAAGAATAAAGTCTTTGTGTCAGGCTTTGTCACAGGCGATGTTTGAGCCGCTGGAACGGTGAAAATTATACAAAAGGTAGTTCGGGGCGTGGGCGATGGTGCTTTCTCTGCATCGCCATCAGAGTGTGGAACTCTGCGTGCGTTCCGGTGGTTTTTGCAATGAGCTCGTGGGTAGAGGCAGGTGGCTTCGACTGCGGCTTCAGCCGTGAGGTGGCGGTTCCCGAGCATGAGGTGCTGCCAGGGATGCGCCTGTTGCTGTGCTTAAGCGATTGGCACGTGGGGTACGCTTTTTCATCAGAACCGTGGCTTTGTGCATGGAACAGAATATTGGTGGAATAATTAACTTTATCCAGCAGAAGGAAGGTCACTTTTTTTTAATTGCAGGTACAGAAAAACTAAAAGCTGTACCCCATCTGAAAGCTGTTTGGTGACCTGTGTGAAATGTCAGTAATGTTGTCTTTGAGCCAACAGGACAATTTATGAAGTCTCTCTTTGATCAGCTCTTTTTGTGTCCAAGCAGCGATGATGGCTCTGTCAGCACACACTTGTTGCATCCTTAGCAGGAATTCACTTTATTAAAACTATGAAATATTATTCCTAGTCTGTTAGCATGGCTCTTTCCCAGGTTCTGCATTACTTTTGGAACAATTGCTGTAAAGTTGTCAAATGGATTTTTAAAAAAATTATTTTAATATTTCAGTTACATGGGAGTCCTAATAGAGAATTAGCACAGCATGCTGCATGGGTTGCATTGCGCTTGCCATTGCAAGATCCTATTTTCAGTTGGTAGCAACTTTTTCAGGCTATTTAATTGGGCTAAAACATTCCATGCCTTAGGCTCTCTATTTAACTTTGGTCAGTTTGGTTGTTTCTTAGCCTTCTTTGCGATGGGGAAAACTATTTTGAAATCCTGTCAAAATTAAACAATGCTGATCTTCCTATGAGTCCTTTGGAACATAAGCATGTTCCTTTGGAACAGCTTGGGGAAGGGGACGAAAGTTTGAATGTGTAGCAAGTCTGTCAGATCCATCTTTTTCTGTAATTCAAAAGCTTCACTAAACTTTTTCAAGTTACAGATGTGAAAAGTGTAGCTTGTTTATGATCAGAGACTTTGATATTTAGTTGTGCTTATTGATTCAGATGTAAAAAACTTCATAATTTTCCTATGCAATTCTGTATGTAGAAATGAGAAAAAGAATGTTCACAGGGTTATAGGAAAACTGGTGTGAGCTGCTTTTGCCTAGGGTACTAGAATGAAAATGAGAGTGCTGTCTCTCTAGGTTGTCTTTTTTTGTCTTCCCAGAGTTTAAATCTAGAAGATTGCATACTCAGAATCACAACAAAAACACAAGTCAGAAACCCAAACCATGCTGAAAGTAGCATCAAGGAGTTTTGTGTAAAAGCCTCCCCGCCTTTGTTTGCTTCCACAGGGGTGCTTCCCCGGGGCTGCTCTGTGGCCTATTCTACAAAGATGGATTTGCTTGGAATGTGAATCAAAATTATGTGTAAAAGAAAGTGAGGTTATCTGCAGAACCTCTTTACTTGTTGCAGCGGTTGCTTAAAAACTTACTGTAAATATAATATTTATAAATATATAGTAAATAAAATAATGAAGGAAGGTGAGGAGAAGTTGGTCTAATTATTGAGGCAGTTAAATGC
The DNA here is from genome assembly GCA_033556795.1 of Tapera naevia. NCBI lineage: Eukaryota > Metazoa > Chordata > Aves > Cuculiformes > Neomorphidae > Tapera > Tapera naevia. The sequence continues at coordinate 2,747,196 of JAUMJJ010000353.1, forward strand.
AGTATCAGCGTGTGAGTTTTTCCTCCCCCTTTCCTCTCAAGTTATGCACTTATTCCAGATTTCTTGGTTAATGGTGTATTAGTCACTTAATAAAGGTTTGCTAATATGTTGCTTACACAAAAAATGATAAAGAATCTGGGATGCAAAGGAAGCTGTAGCTGATGTTATTGTGTATACAGTGGATTATTGTATACACTGTATTTAGACATCTGAATTTCAGTGCCTGAATCTAGCAAATGTGGTTGTCCTTAGTTTCTGTGGTTATTTTTTTCTTCTGTAAAATGGGTATAGTATTCTTCTGTCATCCTTAGGACTTCTTATGACTTAGTTGAATACTGAAATAATGAGTACTGGAAAATTCAGTAGGGAAAACTACTAATTCTGTATTCAGAGCAGGGTCTTAGCAGTGTGTGGAAAATGTGTGGGTCACATGCTGAAAAACAAAGACAGGAGAAAATACAAAATAGTGGTTTATAAGCAATACCGATTTTGTTTACTTAGTAAGGTATCTGTTTCTTAAAAAGAAATAGTTTATCGTCCTATCATGAGAAGTTCTGACAGGATGAGTCTGCAATAGCAGGCTGAAATAAATATGATTTAGGAACAGTATTAAACTAAAACTGAATGCTGATCACGATTTTGAATTCTTATTGTGAATTATTTTATGTTGCAGGACACTATGTAGGATAAAAGGCAAATGAACAGGTTATACGCCTTGCTACCGATGATCTCAATGTAGAAAAATAAAGAATTCTAATATTTCTTAAAATCACTTTTTATTCTCTGGTTAACTTAGATCAAACAGGAAAGAAAGGCCATAAAATATACTTTCTCTCACAGTACTCTTTGCTGTAGGATGATTAAAAAAATCATTTGGGAGCATGAACTGGTGCAGACTTTGTCTTGACCTGTGAAGTGGGTAGCTATGTTTGTTGTTACATATTCAGGATATGTCTACCTTTGAATATGGTTGCAAGTCAAGTGTTGTTTCAGATCTGAAGGAGCAGACTGACATAACTACTTTTCTTCATCTCAGCAGTGGTAACTTCGGTGCTCTTAAATACACTTGTTGAGACAGGGTGTTTTGGCTGAGGAACTTTCTAATACAAAACTTTCAGTTAGCTAAGACTTGGAGTTCTGTTTAATAAATACTTTGATCTAGCCTTTTCTGACACTGAGCTATTTGCTCCCAGTTACTGTGTTTTTGTGACAATTGACTGCAATGGCAAATACAGCATTTTCTAACCGTAATTGTGAATGATCTTTCAAACACTGAAAGAAGAATTGTTGATACCTCAGCTAATGCTCTACTGTTGCTTTGGTTATAGAAGGAATTACATCTTTTCAGTGGTTTGCTCAGTTAAAAATATAATTGTTAAAGAATTACAGTGTGTTTATTTTTGTTCTGTTAAAATACCTGCTTGCTCCATAGGACAATTTATTAAATAATTTAATAAATTCATTTCAATAAATGACAATAAAATTATGCTGCTTGCCTGTATACATGTATTTCATAGCCACTTTAATTTTACAATTTCTATATGCCAGAGTTGTTGTGCTCCCAGCCTGAATTAGGGACTTTCTTATTTTGCTTAGCTCTTTTTATACAGCCTAAGTAACATGACAAGTTAGCTAGCTTTGTTGATCTGTTGTCTGATATGCTTGACCTGTTTTAGAGATCAAACTGGTAATAGGAACTTCCTACAGGCAAAAATACAATTCCCACTTGCATGTGTTGGCCATTTTAGGTTTCTCAGTCACTTGAGAGCTATCCTGTGTAGAACGTGTTGTTGTTTTCTACAAGTCACATAAGATTTCTCATATGGGTATGATATTTCATTCTGAAAAGCTTTACCTATATTCCTGTATTCCTTCAGGATATACTACTAGAGTAGGTTGTTGATGGTTATTTAGCTTGCTGCTGATGAACTAAATGTTTTGAATTGACTTCTGCACACCCTATCTCACAACCTTTGTCATACTGCTGTGTTTTGGACATGATGCTGATGATCAGAAATCTTTCAGACATGACTTCGGAGACTGGCATGGATTAGTCTTCCTCTGGATTGCTTCTGACAAAACCAGTCATTTTGTCTCATTTGTGTCTGAGTTTGAGACAGCCCAGTGCTTCTGTTCCTTTTCAAACCCTGTGGTCTTCCCAGTACCTCTGTACTAGGTGTCTGTTCCATTTAACTCTGTACTTATATGGGGCACTCAAATGGGAAAAAAAATATACATGCATGCTGCTGTGCTTCAGAAGTGCTCTGAATTTATTCTTGGCTGTGAAGGACTTTCCTATTGAGAGTTTAGACACTTGTAGAAAAGGTGTTGCTTGCTAGTTTGAGGGTTTTGGAGGCTTTTTTGGTTTTATGTTGGGTTTGTTTGTTTAGTTTTGGGGTTGTTGGTTTTTTTTTGAACAGCAATATAATTAGTATAGTTTCTGGAAACCAGCAGTCTATCTTACCTGGGTTTGTTTTGTTTTGCTTTTTAAAGCCTTTCTGTCGCACTAAACTAACAAACACTGGCTATGACTGTTGTGGATATTGGATTACATGTTGAACAGTGGTTTGGTGGGGTTTTTTAAGTAAAAATCTGTTGACAAATGGATAAGTACTTTAGTGGGCTCTTAATCTTTAATTTGCAATCAAACTGAGGTGTTAAATATGATCTGTAGCAACAGCCAGAATTTTTTAAGGATGAGACTTCGTTATTTGTGGCCAGAAAGTGCTCCAATGGTACAATTAATGTTTAAGTTGTTTTAGTGAGTCAATAAGGCTGGACTGTAACTGGTGGGTGGAAGTTAATCACTTTCATTACGTTTACAAGGTTGTTTAATGTTTTGCTTGCTTTGAGACAATTTCTTCAAAGAAAAATGGTTCATCTCTGTTGGTCACTGTAGAGGGGGAAGAGTGCTCCATGGGTTGTGAAGGTCAATGATGGGAGAGTTACCTTCTCACTTTCCACCTCCTAGTGAAATGAACTGGTGATGCTAACAAAACTTACTGTCATTTAGAGGTCACCTAACATACAAATCTACTTCACTTGCAAGGTCTGAATATTGCAGGAACTATTTTCCTTCAGCTAAGGCTCACTGTTCTATGGGAAATGCTTTCATTCAAATGAGATGGTAAGTTTTAACAATAATTGGAGCTATTCCTTTCTATCTGTCTCCTGCTGGAATTGCTCAAGCTGAATATAGCATACATAAGTGCTCTTAGCTAGCCTGATCCTATTAAGGTAATAAAACCCCAATACAACAACCAAATAAAATTTTAATACAATATGAAATAGGTAAAGTGCTCTTGGATGGGAGATATAGACTAGGAAAGTTGCTAAAATATGGGGTTTTTAAGTTACAGAAACACAGCAGTGTCATCTGCTAAAATTGGCAGATGCAAGAAACTGTTCAACTGGCATATGTAGTCACTTTAGTGATAAGTAATCTTTCAGCATCACTTTTGAGCTAGTCCTAGACTTCAGTGATGTCTGTGATCAACTATTTGTCTTGAACTACAAGCTACTAGTAGGGTTAAGCTTGGTACCTTGAGCAAGATGTCTCATAGATTTGAGAAGTATGCTATGAAAAAAGTGCACATTCATGGTGTGTGTCCCTTATGCTAGTACTTATTCTTCAGTGGGGTCTTGGCTTTAGTGTACTTTTACCCATGCAAATGTACTAACTGTTCTTGCTGTTTATAGCTGTTAATGAGTCAGTAGTCTGTGTAGATGTGTGCTGTAGAACACTTCATAATATTTGGTAATCTCTTTTTCCTTCCCCGCTACTGACTTTCTGAACTGCTCTAAGTGAGATGTAGAACACGTTCGGACAGTTGGACAACCCTTCTTTTTTATGCTTCTTCACTGGGCCAGGCTGTTTACTGGTTTCAGTTTTGAACTTAACTATTGGGATGTTTATTTTAGCTTGTCTTATCTGCAAATACCCAAATATGTTCTCTCTTTATTTGTACACTGTATGCAGATGTGGTATGAAGCTTAAGAAAGCCTTAATGTATAATTTCTGATATTACCGGAATCTTTAAAAGGTACCTCTGCTGTACTGTTTTATTGTTTTAATAGCCTTAGCTCTTTTCTTTGCTTTATTTAGTGGCAGTTGATTCTTGACCTATCTAGCTGGAACAAAAGAATAACAGGATGTTATTGCCTAGTGTAGTTGTTTACTACAAATGTAGTCTCCTTTAGACTACTCAGACATTTTTATATTGGTTTACTCAAAAAAAGATGTCTACAAGTACAGCAGGTACTACCATTTTATTTTACATCAGATTAACAATCCTGGTTTTGATGTTTCCTTGCAACCTGTGTAAATATTTTCTGTAGAAGTACATTGAGAAAACAAATCCAGAGATTGAAATAGGAAAACTAATAAAGTGTTTCAATACTGATCAAATATGAACTCTGAAGAACCCTTTTCCTAATTAAAAAATTTTGTTTTATAGCTATGCAATTACTTTAATGTATCTGAATTTTGTATCTGTCTTATGCATGTCACACTACTTTTTCTATATGGTAGTTGTTTGTCTGAGTCTGACTCCAGTCAGTCACCTGCTGGAGGTTTGGGATGTGTCAGGAATCATTGTTCAACCTGAGAAACAGATTGCAACTTGCTGAGATCTCCTGTAAAGATGTTTGAACTTGAAGGGCCTACAGTAACATCAGAGAGAGAGCCTTTATAACACTAAACTAGATAATTATATGTTGTGTGTTTTGTCTTACTGCTTCAAGCTAAGGAGAACAGTAAATGCATTTGTAGTTGAATTACTGGATGTTGCAAACATTAATGAATGGCAAAGGTAAATGTCTCTTGCTGGTGTAAAGTTCTAGTGTTTTAGTGTATAAAATGAAAAATTTTAATTTTTTTTTGCCCCCTCCTCTGACTCAGGTGTAGGCAGCTAAAACTTCTAAGATGGCAAGTTGCAACTCTTTGTTTTAATCTTGTTAATCTTATCATATTTAGTTTCTGTAGGAAATATTTTATCTTTTCTAGTCTGTGGAACTGGCAGTACACTCTGGCGCACACACACACGTGTACACATGTATGTTCATACACTCACAGACTATATTTTACCTTCAGGGACTCTGATAAGGATAACACTTGATCATTGTTCTCTGTTTTATTTAGTGTTTTGTACTGTAGTTAGCACCATGTCACCCTTTCTTAATTTGTGTTTTCTTTCTTACCCTTTCTTTCTGCGTGTACCTTTTCTTCTGTGTTCTGCCTTGTCTTGGACTTCCACTATTAAAATAGGAGTCACTCTCACAGTTGTCATTGGTATTCTTTTCCTTCCTTGTGAATTTAGAGGTGAGAGTGGACGGTGTTAATAATTGTTCTTTATAGTTATTGACTATATAAACAGTTGTAACCCAGACAAGCCCATTCTAGTCTAATTAAGTTGTAAACAAGCTTTAAACTCCTAAAAAGCTTGAAATTTCTTTCCGAATGCTGTTTTCTTGCCCAAAATGAATAGTTTAATAACTTCTAACCTTAATGTACGTTCATTAAATCTAGGTGGAGTCATAGTGACTTTTTGTGGAAATTAAACACTATACACTTCTGGAAGTGCCTCTGTAGCTTGACTCTTGCTTTGCTGTGTACTAAGTAGGTTTTAAAGCTACTTTAATAGGCATACATAAAAAGGTTTTCTGTGTTAACAATCAGTTCAAATTTTCAAAGGCTGACAGTCATTGCCTTTAGAGCTTTAATTTATTTATTGTCTGCTTATTGGCTCAGAAACCTTCTGTTTTATCTTGTTACCTGCTGTTAGAAATTGGGAAGATGGCATGTGTTAGCACTCCCAGCCGTTTTGACCAGTTAATCTTGAACATGTACTATAGAAAGTGCTAATATAGAATAATCATAAAACCTGGAAGTTCATAATAAAATAACTAATTTGCTGATCCAGCTCTGTAACAGATGTGTTGTCTGACTTAATCAGACCAAGAATTTTGGATAGTTTGGTCTCTGTAATATGTGGTAACCTTTCCCCACCACTTACTGCACCTCTTAGCTTTTAAAGTATTATATAATCCCTAAAAATAATTTATCCTTTAATTTATTATGAGCAGATTAACTGACATAAACACTCAGTGTCACTTGCACTTCATTTATATGTAACTACTCCCTGGCAGATTCAGGTTTCTTCTTTTCTCACACTGTTTTTTCCTGATTTGTATTAGGAGTACTTATCTTCTCAGAGCAAACAGCTTAACAGTTCACTGTTTTAATGGTGAAATGATCTGCTTGTATTTTGTATATGATGCTGTGTTTTAGGCCGTTATTATGTCCCTTTCCCTCCAAGTCTCTAAAGTGGCTGACAGTCACATATTGTCCAAAGAAGCTGAACATCCTTGCTCCATGTACACAAACAGCCCTTGTACAACTCTATGCCTGGAGCTGCTGGCTTTGATGGGCTGTTGTGTGCCCATGTTTCAGAGAACTGTATGTCTGTGTTACAGAGCAGCTGAGTGCTAAGGACGTCAAACCTGTCAGACTCCTAGGGTTCAAAGCAGCAGAGAATGCTCTGTTCTTCAACTGTACAGAAGGAATAAATTCAGACTGACTCCTTCAAGTTAATATCCCAACTGCAAAAGCATGGTTAGACATTTATGGCTAGGAAATGATTCTTGGTGAGATTAATTGTTCTGAGCAAGCAGTTTCCTAGACACGCTGCAGTGCTGCTAAACATTTCTGGTTAGTGACTAGGTGCCTATTCCTTCCCGTGCCACCAGAACCACTGGAAGCACCACGGTATTGGAAAAGCCTAGGAAGGCAAGCTTGAGAGTGTCTAATATGGAAGAGGTACAGGCTGCAACCTGTGTGTTTCTTGGATCATGAATACGCTCTCAGGTTGCGGCTGCCCGTGGATCGACAGCAGCAGTTACTGAGTCGCTATTTCTTGTATGTGGGGCTACAAAGGGGGGCAAATAAGCATCGTCTAAGCTAGTTGAAGGAAGAGGAAAAGGCTCAACATTTCTTTTGAAACCATGAAACTGAGGTTTTGAACCCATTTCCTGTGTATGCCAGAATTGAATATCTGATGCTTTGTCTCTGTGCAGAGCTTGCATGAGATAAGCTTCAGGCTGTCCTGGGACTCTTTGACTGTTGGTTGCTTTCTGAGATCAGTGCATTTGGGGCAGCTGTTGTGAGCTGTAGCAGCAGTTACTTTGCAGTTCTGTGTGTCATCAGTGGGTGGGGAGAAAAGGTCATATGGTCACAGTGCAGACTGGTATCCTGTCAGCAGGCACCTCTGCCTCTCAGGATGTGTGGGGTCGTAGCATAATGGGCCTTTCCACTCTAGGGCACTTCTGACTATATTTGGATGGAGTTGTCTGCATTTCCTCTAATATGCAGTACTCGCTAGTGTGACCAGAGACTGGGGAACCAAATCTCTTGTGATTAAGTATTGCCCTGGTATGTTAGTGTGGGTTTTTCCTGAAGTTTCTAGTCCTTATAGTTTGGAAAAGGAAGAAATGGACCCTTCAGTATCACATATTAGTTTAGAAAATGCTCAAAAAGGCACATGGTGGGTTTTTGGGAGGTGAGGAGCGTTAGTGGAAAAAGGAGATCTGCGGGGAAGATGGTTGTGAATAATTCAGATTTTTTTTTGAGCTGTTTTATTAATATATAAAGATATTTCTACATGGCAGTTCATTAGCCGATGTTAGCGTGCTTATTTGTTCTGATGGACTAACTGAAATCCTGTAGCTGTCCTAGTTTGGCAGCAACCCCAAACAAATAATACTCTCCATTTCAATAAGGCGTGTTTGTCATCCCTTCCATCTGCCAGCCTCAGGTACGTGGCTCCTGATTTACTGAGGTCACATACAAAGCAACTCGTCTTTTTGTAAAATAGCATTCAAATAAATTCAGATCTGTATTATGATACAAGGAAACAAACCGCGTGATTAAGCCAACGTTAAAATGTGAGAAGTGTGGATTCTGTTTCTGTGATCTCCCCCATGTGGGCTATGTTGATGCCTTGTTTAAGTCTGACTGAGAAGCCTGTATCCAGAAGTATCTAATTGTCTTTACTTTTCTCATGCTTGAATGACTGAGAAAAGCTTTTGGTTTATGTAACTAAATGCGAATGCAAGAAAAGGTCTTTTAGAGCAGAGTATCCTACACCAATGTCTGCTCTTGTATTTTTATGAGAAGGAGACTGTGACATTATTTCTTGAGTTGATTCTGTCCACTGGGTCCCACGGACTGAGGCTGACGGCCCCCCTCTTGTTGGGTGAGGGTAGTGGTGCCCCGAGTGGAGCGCAGGAGTGTTCAGTGATAGTGGGAATGCACATGTGGTAATTTTCAGTTTGAGTAGTTGCCAAAACTCACTGATGTTGTATGTCACTGAAGCCAGGTAATTGATAGAAAGACACTGTTTGGGAGTGTAAGACAATAGCTATTTTAAGATATTTGTGATATATAAAGATATTAATAAATGACTCTTCTTAAGTTGATGCCAATATAGTTTTATACTTATTTTTATTGAAATCTAGTTAGTTCTATTGCTGTCATAGAATTATATTGGTAACGTTATGTGCCTTAAAGTCTGATCATGACTCAGAATTTTCAAACCTTAGAACAGCTACTAGTGGGGTCAGTGCTGGGAGAGATTGGTTTTTGGGTCTTCCTTTTCTAAACTATTAGATTTCCTAGTAGGACACAGTTTTCTTTGAGGTGACGGTGGAAGATGGACAGACTTGTGATTTGGCTGGAATTGTCTTGGTCAATTGGCTGTTCCATTAGTAAGTGGATATTGTAGATGTTCATCTCCACCCCCAGGCAAGCTCGTCTAACTATAAAGGGTGGGAGAAACTTGCTTACTTGTTTTATTTTTATTTAGTGATTTATTTTCAGCTTTACCTTGTTAGCCAGTAGTCTCTGCCTCAGCATTAGTATGCAGTTCTCTCCTTAGCTTTAGGAACCCCACTGGCGGGTGTTTGTTAGGGAATTCAGCCCTGTTGTTATATAGGAGAACAATGATGAAGCAAACTTTGAGTGCTTCCTACAGTGTCCTTTTGAAAGCACTTTCAATCATATGTGGAATTCAGGAAGGCCTCAGGGACAACATCTGCTCCTTCACCCATTGCTCTTGGTATCCGTTTAACTCCTTAGCCACCTAGATTGGATCAACTTTCCTCACCAGTGTGTATGACCAGCCATTGCCTACAAACTGTTCTTCATCTGCAAACCTTTTTGCTTTCCAGAGAAACAGTGCGCATTTGTCTTCTTCCTCTGACCTGATCACAGCTGTTGGGATTTTTTTCCTTTCTTGAATTCGGTAGCTTATCAGATGAGCTATGTAAGACTCTGCACAGCTATATTAATTAACAGGAGGAGTGCAATCGCTTATGTCAATCCTATGAAGCTGTAATTTGAATACTGTGTAACTGAAGTAGTTTGTTTTTAAAAATCTCGTACCCTGCTGACGGGTCATTTTAGAAATCATAATATTTTGTAGCGCCTCTGCTATAAAATAAAAATAGATGCAGGATTTCTTGGTTTTGCCTTTTTTCCCCAGAGACCTTTACTGTTTTATTAATCTGTTCTGATAACTTTGATACCCTTTTCATTTCTCCCAGGAAATAAATTTATAGTCAGTCTGGTTTCCACCCTCTGAATGCCAAGATACCATTAAGTGAAAATTTGTTCTTTCATTTGTCTGCATGTTTAATACAACTTGTTTGAACAACTGGTGAGATGTAAATGGCAACCCATTCCTGGTGTCCTAGCAGATCATGCACTGAAAATTGCTATGCTGTTCAGAGCATGTTCTCAGGAAGGTCTTTGCTACTCTGCAGAAAAGATGGCCAAGAATTGCCTGCTGAGAAACATGACAACTGCTCATGGGAACTGTTCCCAGATGCTCTCCTTCCTGGGAGCAATTGGGAGTTGGTAGAAGTCACTGGGCTGTATGCATTGTAGCAATAGCAGCTTGCTCTTACCATTGCTCTAGGAGAAGATCTTTGTGTGTGCTATGCAGAATGTGTATACTGCATCCAGTCTGGTACAAGGGTGTTGCAAGGCTCACTGGGGAAAATTCTGACTGCCACTGCTGGAAAACTTCAGAATCTGGGGAAGAAGTCTGACGATCAGCTGTAAGATAGGTTAACAATCCTGTTTTGTGGAATTAAGTACCCCAACTCAAAACAAAATCTTGCTCCTGTAGAAAGTCAAGAAACAAAATAAAATTGACTTTAAAAAAAACAAACCCCACTGTACTGATTTACCCATATTTTTTTAGTTCTATGTCTACCATCATATGTGGATACAGTGATGATAACACTAAAAGGGGTAAAAGGTAAATTTGCTGCTGAAACTTAGAGCTGTTTCTGTCGAAGTAACTGCATTACTTAATCTACTGTTTTCAATGTAAATTCAAAACTATGCCAATAATTGCTTTTAGCTTTAGAAATTAAAGATAGATCTGAAAAATAAATCTGAATGCATCTCAAGCGCATTATTTTGTATTTTAGGAGAACACGCGCATTGTCAGGGTGAAGGTTATAGCTGGAATTGGCCTGGCCAAGAAGGATATCTTAGGAGCCAGGTAAGAATACATGTCATTAATGTATTAAGGGACAGATGCTTTCTTTTCTTTTTAAAGCTTTTTTACATTTTAGTAAATCCTACTGTGACTCTTCCCAAAAAAAATCACAACTGTTTCAACTGGTAACCTTATAAAATGATCAGAGACTGTATAAACTTGAACATATCTGTATTCCTGCCTAAGAGTCACTTGGACAGATCGTATGCATTGGTGAAAGAATATGTGGAAAGTTTTAATTCTCTGTACAATAAACTAGTTCTGCCATGGAAGATAGATACATATATTTATTTTACTTCAGGTAGACTGCAGCTAAATAACAAGAGTTCAGTTATAATCAAAATTGTCTCGTCTATGTTTAAACACTTGGAATGAGCACAACTCTAAACACTGGTAACAACAAGGCAAATTATGTGCAGAGTAACAGCATCCACCAATTCTATAGATGTGGTAAACCCATGCCAGAGGCTGCAGGCTCTGGGTATGTACAAATTTAAAAGTTAACCATCTGTATAAGGGAAGAAACAATCAGAGTGGCTTAACATTTACCACGGGAAAGATTGGACTTTGTAATTGAAATGCTTTGTAGAATCTTGTAGAACTGGCAAGTGGCAGCATGCAGCTTTTCGTCTGGCCCATGTACAGAGGGTTTAGAAAAGTACTGATGGGTTTTAGTACTTGTTCAGCTGTCAGCTGCTTTAACATATGTACAGGAATGCTGTTATTTTAGCACTAGCAAGAGATTTAATACTTATGGATTTTTCAGTCACAACTGACTTTTCTCATGTGTTTTGTTCAAATGCATGAGGATTTAATAAGTCTGTTCTCAAGCAGTAAGAACTGTGAAAGAGGAGAGAAATCAAATTGCAGTGATACACAGAATATAAAATGACATTGCTGGTTTAGTCATAATTAATAATAATGTTTAGTTTTATCTTTAAAACTATCTAGGAAATGATTGTAAGTACAAATGTCCACGGTGTTCATGGAATTATATTAACTCCTAGTTTTATAGCTTCTGTTAATTTAAGCCTTTTAAAACTGAACTGCTAATGATGCTTACAAAAAGGATATATAGCAGCATGCTTATCTTTTTCTTTCCCCCTCCCAGTGACCCATATGTGAAAGTGACAGCGTATGATCCAGTGAATGGAGTCCTTACCAGTGTTCAGACAAAAACTATTAGAAAGGTTAGCTGTCTTATCTTTGTGGGTATGGTGGTTTTGTTTGGGTTTTTTGATCAGACTCTAGAGGAGAAGTTAATATAACAGGAAATTTGAGAATTAATATGTCACTTGAGTGAATGGACATGGGTAAAGGAATGTTCTGTCATGTTTCTCTGTTCTTGGCATTCTTTTGTTATTTTTCCATCAGTCATTTTAGTGAAAAGTAGAGAAACACTAAGGAGTATAAGATGAGTACTGATTCAAAACTACATAATTCAAGGAGGTACTGGATTCTTCTGATTTTTTGAGGTCTTTAATGGTATGTGAACTTTTTTGCTGTACAATTTGTCTTTTTTATATTTGAAACACAAACACAATTTGTTGTGTTTCAATATCAAATTGCGCAGTTCACTTGAATCATGATGATACTCTTTTCTCTAGAATACCTGCAGAAAAAAAGTCAGTCTTGCTTCTCGTGACATGTGTTAGATCAACTGAAAATGGAAAGTTGCATACATGAAAGTACTCTTCCACACTGCTGTTCACAGATAGTGGCTATGATTCATGTTATGAGATTGATCATGCATTTTCCCTTCACATTGATAATTTTTAGTTTAGCTATGATTTGATGAAGTGTCTTTAGTTTTTTTTTAAATAGCCACAATCGAAAAATTTGTTCAGTTGAACGTGTTACGTTGTGTTTAGCACACCTGTGCCTGGTCTGTCCAGATCATGTTGTGGAGAGATTTGGCATTTGCTAAGGGCTTATAATTTCAGGATTGCTTACATGCAAACATATGTTAATGTAGATAGTGGGCTGAGGAGAAGGCAGTGAATATTACTGAAGATATGGCATACGTTATCTGATTTGGGCTGTAAAATGGGCCCTTCTCTGCATCCATGGCATAAGCCAAAATCTGAGAACACCTGTGTGAATGGTCTCCGTGCTGCACTGTATTAAGCAATGTAAGATCTGTGTGACTGTTAGTTGTACTAGCAGGGTTAAAGCTTTTGTATTTTCTTCTTCAGTGGATTATTATGTGGAATAAAACAGATACAAAACATCAAAGAAGACACTGATATAGAATTTTCACTATAACCAATGCTGTCTTTTTTTTTTTTCCTTTCTTCCCTCCCACATGCAGTCCTTAAACCCAAAGTGGAATGAAGAGCTCTTATTTAGAGTAAGTCTTTTTTACTGCTTTATTACCTATGTTGGGTATTATATTAGCACACTAGGAAAAATGTTTTCTCACTATTTCAACTTAAAGTCAGAAATAGGTCTATAACATTCAAAAAGACTCGCAGACTGCTCTCCTTAGAAATAGATTTGTTTTATATTTGTGTCAGAGTTAAATTTTCAGTCTTGATATTATCTTTTTTTTTTATTCCATGACTGTCTAAAAACACGAATGTGGATTTTAAAACAGTTTAGGATAGCACCAGTCTTGGCTCATTTGTTGCAGTAGAAATAAGTAAAATAGTAAACAGCGTTTTACTACGTAGTAAAATGGCAGCAAAGTGTAAATTTGCTGTTTAATTTAGGTCTTATGTATTTCTTTCCTCCTGCATAAACAGATTTTGCTGAAGACAAATGCTGGAATTCCGCATATATTTTAACTATTAACGTGTTCTTTCCCTAGGTTAATCCTCAGAAACACAGACTCCTTTTTGAAGTATTTGATGAAAACCGTTTGGTAGGTCCTTTTGTGTTAATATTACAATGTATTAAAGACTGAATGAAAGTAAGTTTACCTGGATTCAACATGGTTAAAAAAACCGCACTAACCAACCTTAACTTCTATAATGAAATCTAAAACTAAAGGCAGACCTGATTTGTTTACTTATCTGACTTTAATACACTTTGTGATGCTCTGAAGCAGTTACGTTACTATTATTCTTTATTCCTAACGTGCTTTAAGTCATACAAGTGTCATTCTTCTATAGGGATTGTGAAATTATATGGCCAAATTCTTTGGTGATATCAAAAGGTCTGCATCGAGTCTTTATTTTTCCCACAAAGTAGTATTGACAACATGGGTATCTGTATATAGTGTGAGAAGCTTCTTCAATGTGTAGGAGTAGCATGAAAAAGCATGTGTGCATTTTCTTGGGAAATCTTAAGTGGACAGTGGGTTGTGATCCTGTAGATAGGTGTCCCTCTCTGAATGACTCGTCATAAGCTAGGGATAGCTTGTGCATTTATTTTCTCAGTTAAATGAAAGCTACTCTTGTTACCATGGTCTCAGTTTACATGTGAAGATGTCTTGCTTAGCAATCTTTCCATCTGTATGTTTTATTGTAAATGGGTGAGCCTAATAGCAGTACAATTGTGATACTGGCATCCCAGGACCACTTCACAGACATCCCTGGAATATGTCCCATTTCCCTTCTGCAATAGTTTGAAACTAATAGGAGGGATTGAGTACTCTTCAGTTTGTACTTCACAAACAGTTTCATTCTGATAGCTGTTACAAAGGATCTCTTTAGGCTTGAATAATGTGTTGGCTATGAAAAAACTATTTTTTCCTAATGCTTTCTGCATCTATTCAGTAGCGCATTGTATCTTTTATGGAGGTGCTCCCCGCTAAAGTTAGAAAGAGTGAAAGTGTATGTAAATATAAGTACAAACTGTCTAGAATAATTATATTAAAGAAGGAAGATGCTTGTTTATTGGTTATTACACAGTTCCCAAACCATTTACTTCTTGACTGGTGGTGTTATCTGCCCCAAGTATATAAAATGTCTTTTTTTTTTTACGGCAATTTTAAAGGGAATCAGTGCTCTTCATGAGGTTGAAATACTTTGTCCATTAGTCATTGTAACATTACTGCCACCCCCTGGAATGCAGGAGGCATGATTAGAAAGTTGTATTCCAGATCTTGTTAGGAGAAAACCAGAGCTTTCTTTGTGGTTTCCACCAGGAGAAAATTACTTAGCATTCTTTCTCTAATATAGAGTAGATAAATTGTATGACCTGTTTGCTTGTGGGAGAGGAACCAATAAAACACTTTATTGGCATTAACTTGGAAATGGTGCTTTGAGAGATCATGACCTCATCAGTCACTGTATAAGTTCTACAATAAACCAAATATTCTTCATCTTTTTTATCTCATTTTGTGAATGGAAAAGGCTTTCTTGCTATTTCTCTTCAGCTGGCTCACAGAAACACTAAGTTTCTGTACCACATGTCTTGAGCTGCTTTAAATAAGTCAAATTGTTACCTTAGCACTGCAATGGTTGTTTAATGTTGACAAAATCCCACACTTGCATTAATTAATCTTCACTCTTTCACTAGGATATGCAGGATAAGATCAGAAGGTATTTCATCTTCCATTAATTTAGCGTTAATCAGCCTTCCTTTCTTCTACCCATTAGAAGACGTGAAACTCTAGATGTGAGCAAGCTGCTAAAACTGCAGTTCTCTTATATTTGTGAGACAATCATCCCAGTGAATAATTTCCTCTTTATAAAAGTTTTTCCTTTTAAGAAATGTTGCTTTATTGAAAACCTGACTCAGAACTAATGTTTTTCAATGTGTAGGCTTAAATTCAAAAGTCCTGCTCTATTGGTTACATCACCAACAATTGGAGTTGGTGTTCTGTAATAGCTTTAAAACTTTTCCAAGTCTGCTGGTTTCTGATTTGGTAAGGGAACACTAATTTGTTATGTTTACTTGTTACAAACCATTAGTAGACTAAAGAGCTTGAGCAGTTTGTGGAGTCCTCAATTATGGTTATATTTAAAAACACATTAGGAAAATCTATCAAGAAGGACCGTGAGATCACTTATAAGATGGGCCAGTGAAGGTACCAGATGACTTTTTGCTGTCTCTTCCTATCTTGCAATAACTTGTCTAAATTATGTACATTTCAAACAAAGTGCCAACATCTGTTGTTGATATTAAAGAAATTAATGGTGTTAAGATTTGAATAGAGCTATGGATACTTCTTAATTTGTTATTTTAAATTCTTTTTTATGTCAACTCTAATTCAGCAAGATAGAATTTTGCAGTTTAAAAGACGTTTTATGTTGACGAAGTAAATTGTGGTTGGCTGGCTGTACCCATGTGGTTATAGCTAGAGAGGAGTGATATGTTGAGAAATTTCACTTAAATCATAAGGCTGAGTTACAAAACTATGCCAGCTTATCATTTTCTTAGGTTTCTTAAGTAAAATTGAAGAAACATTTCAGATTATTCACGGGGGAGAAAGTGTTGCATTCTTTTACTACAGGCAGTATCTAATAAAATGGTTGGAATTTGTATATCACACTAACATGTTGCAAACTGTACTGCTAATAAATTTCTTGTTGGGGAGAAAAGGAGCATTCAGTAATGATTGTTTTTGCTCTTCACTCGTGTATCTTAGGGTGGTTTGTTTTTTTCTAATATATTACTTGAAGTTCATGTGTAACTCTTTGAAACTGTGACCAAAAGAATTTTTTATGGTATTTTCCTTTCCTCTTCTCCCCCCTTCCCAGTCCCCCTCCAGCACATAATGTTAGAAGTCCAGTTGGTAAAGCCTAATGAAATAAATGATCTATTGTATTTATTGGCTTTTTCTCAATAAGCTAGTATTCATTTATTACTGCATTCTAATAATGGAATTCAGGTAATGGAGGTTAAGTAAGCTCTGGAGTATAATTAGAAAAGAAAAACAAATTTGTTGCTTGCAAACAGAGTACTGTGAATTTGATTCTTGGCTCTTTTGGGAAGGAGGTATAAATGTTAATTTTACTGCCTTCTAGCTTAAAATACAGTAAAGGTTAAATAAATATGGAACAGAAAAAAGATGTAGTAGTATGACCTATAAAAGTATAAATGGTCTAGTGTTCTCCTCTGTTTGCACTTCTTCAGCAGCACTAAGTAATTTCATGTTAGTGCAGTAGTGTTTAGTACTGAATCATATATGGCTTCTGTATTCAAAAGTACATTCATAGCCAAATGTTTGGTTTTTTTTTTTAAAAAAAAGCACAACAAAAACCCCTACTTAACAGCAAGATTCAAGATTGTCTTTTTTCAGAAGTCCCACTAGGTGCCAGTAAAGGACCTTTCAGATTACATGAGCCAGTGACATTTTGTAGGCATTCTTAATCTCATTACTCTTACAAGAGCTGACAGTATATTAATTTCTTGACACACTGATCACTTTATTTAAAAAACAAAAATTAAAAGGCCAGTGAATAGCTATGAATGTATGAGTCAGTTGGTATATGGTTATACAAAGTAACATTCCTCTGTAATTGTGCTTGGTAGCTGTATTTATCTCTGTGCATGCTTAGCTTGGTATTGTAAAGTTTGCATAGCTGGTCGTATATTTGCATGCCATGGTTAACTCTAATAAATGTCTGTTTATTGTGCACTTCCAGCATACAAGATGAGGTAGTTCAGTTTATAAAAATAGTTAACTTCTTTCTACCTTTAGCAACTGTAATTTGGAAAGGTTAAAATATGAAATAAAAGATTAGCATGGTAGGCTAAAAATAAATGCCAAGTTATTAACCAAAATAATTTTTTGTTGTTCTAATTCAATTGCACCTCTCTAAAAAGTATGAATTAATTGGCAGGAGAGGTTTTCTGCTATGTCCTCATATTTAGAAAGTGATTGCTTAACAGTGTGTAGATTGCAAGATAATGCTGGATTTCTTTCAAGGTTTATTTAAGTAGTGCAGAAAGATTTTTTTTAAGGGAGAGGAGGCTTATTTCTCTGGTTTATGCATAATTCAGACCTCAGCAGTTTGCTAGCATGGTTACTATTTGGAAATTCAATCCTAGACTTGATACTCAATTATATGGGACTTCATTCCTACCAACTTCCTGTAATTCTAAACCTATGGGTAAAAATATTAGTAGTCATACGCTGCTGAGGAAAGTACGGACACATTGACTCAGCTAGTGCAGCTGCAGCAGGAGTTGCTGTTTTAAACTTGGAAGTTCTGGAAGTTTATTACTGTGTTCATTTATGCAAATTACAGAAGGTATAATTGCAACAAGGTCAGTAGAGTTTGTCAGTGTGTTGCATCTGAGGTCGCCGGAGTGTTAAGTGCTTTGTAAATGAATGCTTTCTGACTGCAAGCAATCAAAAGAAGGTCCAGAAACTGCAGTTCAGCGAATGACTGGCTTATTTCAAGAGGTACAGTTTTTAACACTAGTATGTTGTGGAAATTAGGGGAAAGTCTGCAACGTTTTTGGGCTTTTACTGTTGTGATGTACTAGCTGTAAGTTCTGTGCAGCTGCCTGTAGCCTTTCTGCTGAAGATTTGTGGTTTGCGTTTGCTAACATGCATGGAAATAAGAACAAATGGCACGACGGTTAAGATTGCATTTTGCTACCCAACGAAGCAACACAGATCCATTATCGGAAACCTCTGAAGATGTTTTGGATTGTGACAGTCGTATGTGCGTCAAAAAATTGCAGGATTCTGCACCTAATATTACTCAAATGAAACTGACTCCTAGACAAGTTGCTTATGCACCTGTAATGCAACAAGTAATTAATCAAGAGGAAAATGCAACTATTTCTTCATTGCAAATAAAAAGGAGCACCTCACTGCACATTTCCCTACAGTCTAGAAAATCTAGTGGATGTTTTCAATCTGATGATGCTGAAACTACTAGTGAAGACACTTCATTCATTGGTATCGGTAATGAAGGAAATCGTGGCGCTAGGATTGTGGTTGATCATCGATCCAATGATAGCTTTCTGAGCAATACTGCTCTGTGCAATGGCAGTCTTAGCAGCATTGCGGCCAGCGACAGTGGATCGTTCAGCAGTGCTGGCAGTGACTACGGATCATGTGCAAGTACCACAAGTGATGGAGGTTCATATTGTAACAGTGTTGTCAGTGACAGTGGTAGCGGCACTCTTTTGACAAGTGATGGAACTTTCTGTAGTAGTGTTGTATATGGGGATTCTTCATATAGAAACACCGCAAACAGATGTAATCCCTGTAGGAATAACTCATCTCAGGAAACTCTGTGTAGAGGTAATACTACTTTTGACCAAGATGCTTTGTCAGTGAGGAAGAAAACTAAAATTCCACTGCGACGTTGTTCATCACTGGTTATTTTCCCTAGGAGTCCTTCCAGTACTCCTCCAGCTTCTCCGGTAAGCTCAGGTCAACTGCCACATAGAGGTGCCTATCAAACATCCCATAAGCTAATTATTTCTCCTAGTGAGCTGGCAGAAAAAGAAGATCACACCATTTCCAAGGGATTTCTTTCAACAGCAGTCAATGGACTTCGACTGTCTAAAACAGCTTGCTCTTCTGGCGAAGTCAGAGACGTTCGACCGCTTAACTTGAATACATCATTACGGGACAAAAGACAAATTTTGAATAGTTCAGAGCAGGCAACTTGTGAGGAAGTATCTGATGGCTTCTCACGTATTTCAGTTCATCTCACTCAAAGAGCATGTGCATCAGGCAATGAAATGGTTAATGGCTGTTGCAGTCCAGAGTTAAATCTGAACTCCAGTGCAAAATACTCTCATTTAAAACTGGCACGTAGCACATCTGCGTGTTTACCCTCAAAAATAGATTCAGCATATCAGATTAATATAAATGAACTAGCAAGACCAAGTGAACAGATGAGCAAAACCCAGCATGTTTTGCAAAGAAGTGTTTCATTGGAAGGATCACATCAAAAAGTTTCTTGTTGTTTATCCAGCCTTAAGTACAAGTGTCATAGTGCAAGGACGTCTCAGTTGCACATACAGTTCAAACCTGGGAATGAAGGAAAAACAACTGATCTTGAGAAAAGATATGGAACCTCTAAAAAGGAAATGTCTAGCACTTCTTTGTGGAGGGCCCATAAGGTGAGTGTTCTGGTTTATAGAAAACATTGTTGGTATTTTCTGGCTCAAATTTAACTGGAAAGTAATAAAATTCGCAGTCAAGACTTAAGTGAAGGTATTTCAGAATTTCCTAATGGTGTCAAACTGTCACCATTAGGAATTTAATTTTTATACAGCTGTAATATTTGTTTATTAGATTAGTTTCTTAGAATATGGTAAATACAATAGCATAGGTGAATAGCTCTTACAGTGAAATGCTTGTATTTACTATGTTATAAACAATAATTTCTTATTTACATGAACTGCAAGGAATTTCCTTGTCTAGTTATCTAGGTATGGGAATGATTTAAACTACAGATGAAGATTTCTACTTTTTAATACATTGCTATTTACTGAGAAGTAAAATTATTACTAAAATTGTTTGCATATAAAATGGGTAAAAAAGTCAATTACTGTGAAGTCTTACGTTTATTTCATATAGGCTTTATTTTACAGAACAAATTGCTGTATGTAGAATTAAAGATAAGTAATATTTGAGCAGAGAAACTGTAAATACCATTTTTGTCTGTATACACCCTGAACCACAGGAATTTTCAGAGTTTCCTCTCCTTTTTTTTTTTCCCCTTCCAACCACTACTTCAGCCTGAGCAGTGCGCTGTAACTTAATACCTCTCCCAACAACATTGCTGTTCAAATTATAGTGCTTGGGTCTAGAAGACTCATATTTAATATATTTTTTTGGTAATCAAACTCACATCCAACTAAACTGGAGAAGTGTGTTTGCTCTTATTAACTCTTTAGGCAGTTTGGGGTGTTAGTAAGCATAAACCATACAAGATGTGGATTTTAAGACTTTTTTAAACAACGTTGTGAAGACTGGAATGGTCTGAATATTATATATTAGTTTGAATTGTGAGTGTTGATAAAAATGCAACAATTAATGTTTACCAAAACTTTTTTTAAGATCTCATTCTCTATGAATTGAGACAACTACCATTTAACTAACAAGCTTATTTAAGTGAAAGGCTTTTTGCCAAAGATCTGTAGTTATGACAGTCTCTTTCTAAACTAGTAATACGGTTACCTTGGAGGTATTAGCTGGGAATTTTCAGTCTTTGTTGCCTTAGGGTAATGCCTGATGATCCTACACTTTTTGGAGTTTTGTATTCCTTCTTGATTAAAAAGAGTTTGAAGAAAAATGTACTTTCTTTCTTATAAAACTGTGATCTATGTTGAAGCTTTATAATAAAACTCACAGTGCATTTTAGGTAATCACTATGCATATTGTTTGATTCCTCATCCCAAAACCAAACTGAAAAGTTGGTGGTAAATTCCTCAAGAAGCACAACCAGATTGTGACATTTTATAAGTAGTCTGGATCTAGTTATTTTTACAAACTGTAGTGTAGAAAGGAAAACATGTTGAGTCATACACTTGAATTATGTTTCTCGTCAAATTGCACTGCTAGCCTCTGTGTTTAATGGCAGCTGATATGCAAAGTATTTTATTTTTTAATACTGAGTGAATTTCAATAAATTCAATAGAGATTGAATCCAAGTTCAGGATTAGATTGTTATCAAGCATTTACCTCATAGGACACTGGACTGACAATAGTTTGTTTCAGTTCCCAGGAACACCATTTACAGTGGATTGCCTTAAAATCTAAGGGGACTTAATTTTTAAGGCACTTGATTGCATACTACTCAGTTTGTTGAGCATCTGTATTGTGTGAATGTGGCAGCTTGTTCTAAGCTTCCTAAATTTTTAGGTTTTTGTCTCTAAGATGAGAGAGACAAATTTAAAATAAAAAGTAATAGAAAAAAATTGAACCCCAAATTTGTGTAGTTAGCCTGCATTTTTAATGTATTTGAAAATATTTAGATTTGTGCCATGTCTACGTACAAATTGAAAAGATCTTTGACATCAGAAAACTGGATAAAGGTTTTATAGCAGTATACTTGGTTGCAGATTCCTTTGAGCAACAACAGGCACAGGAGCCTTTCAGTCCTGAAATTGCCCTGCCAGTCTTTATGTAAAATCATTTTTTTCTAGAATATCCTATAAAACATGTTACCAAAAAATTTAAAAGCTTCACCCACTGAACCAAACAAAAACCATGGTTGACTTTATAGCAGTTCAAAATTCATTGGAATAAAATAGACAAATACTTATTGTATTTGCTATTAGAGACAAACAGAATAATTATATTGAATTATATATTCCAGTTAATTATCGTGGTGTATTGTGACTCATTTAAAAATAAACAACTCCCAAAATATTTCTCTTGACTCCAGTTAGTCTGGCCTAGTATATTGATATGCTGAGTCTGGGTTCAAATTTAACAAGTTGATACTGGAGTAGCATTTAGTAATGTCAGCTATCTGTACAGAGCAGTCATGAAATCAAATCAGTGCTTCGGTCAGAGACTCCAGAATCTGAAGCAGCAAAAGGTCTATGCATTCTTTTCTTACATGCCTAGCTACTAGCCTTCAGCCACCTCAGATCAGATTTCCTGCTTTCTATAATCAACAGCTTGTTATAGGCTGACTTTAAAAAACAAAACAAAACAAACAACAAAAAACCCCAAACACTTTCTCTAACAACTGGCCTTGGATTATTTTAATTAAGTTGAAAAATGTGGAATGGTGATGGTCCACATACGACTACTGTTCTTTACTGGAAATATATTGAATAGCTTCTGCAGTAGATGATAGTGGAATTTCATTTATGCAAGCAGGAGGAAGAGGTAGTCCATGGTTGCAGCGTTGAAGGTTGTCCTTGAGATTGTATTTCTGGTTTTAGTGGGTTTTTTTCAGTGCATCTATCTCTTGCTTAGGGTAGAAATAAATGTGCAGCTAAAGCACTTTGACATCACACGTGTGAATTGGGAGGGTAGGGATGAATAAGGGAACAGATTACATGCCGTCTCATCTATATAAACTCTAGGAGGTACAGAGAGGCAAAAGCAGTGACTACAGTTTCACTTCTTGTAGACCATGAACAAACTTTCATACAGTTTTTTTGATCTTTTCCACAAGTATGCTGTTATGCTGACATCCCTGTTGACATTAGCCTTTCCTCCCCCATCAGTATCACTGCGGAGCAGATAATGTGAATGTCATAAGTGTACTTGCAAATCTGTTTCAACAACTGTATACCTTTAAATAATTTCTTATACAATTGAGGAAATCATCGTGGTGTTGTCCTTTCATTTACAAGTAATTTTACTTCAGTTATATCTTAAATGAAATACACGTTTTGAAACAAAAAAACTTCAGACATGGTAAAATAACCAAAACATTTTTCTATTGTCAGGTTCCTGTGAAGAAAGCATTTAGTTGTAACTCTCAAGCTTTTTCTCACCAGGTTCTGGAACTCTGCCTTTTGTATTTGTGAAAGGAGATGCCATTTTAATCTTTCAGTACTAAGTTGAAGTTTTGGACAAACAGTAATATGTGGTGAGCTGTGTGGGAGAGTGTCTCTCCCTTACTTCCCAGCTGGTATGATCATGCTGAGGGGACCACAAAACCTGTGCTTGGAAGATCTTGATTCTCTTGATAAATGCTATACCACGAGTTAGCACTGAATAGCCTGAGGTTGTCTTCTTGCTTGCATCCTCTTTAAGTATAGAGCTTCCTTCTTAGCAAAACTCCTTAGAGCAGATAATGGTTGAATCGGGGACAAAATGCCGAGAGAAGAGAAAGACAACTGTGGTTTATCTCCAGCCGTCTCCTTCTTTGCATGGGTATCGATGTCCCGAGTCTATACAAGGAAGTGTAGTGGAAAAGGGGCAGGTGAAGCAGAAGATTATTAGGTAATACAAGGCAAAGCACAAATTGACATATCTTTATGCTGTTCTGCTATAACCTTATAATTTTCATATGTTCAGTATTGCATGTCTTGAATAATTGTTACAGGGCTGTATAGCACACTGCTGTGTCATGGTATATCAATTCAAACAAGAAGAATTGGTGTTGTAATGAAAGTGAAGTGTTTCTGAGGAATCATGGTGACATCTGTTCATGTTGTCTCCGATGAATTTTAAAGTTGACGTATAGATCAAAGCATTAAAGGGAATACAGTGGAAACTTAATCACATCTAACAATTTATAATAACTTGTAGATCATCTTCTGCTTACGTCCTTTGCATAGCAATGACCTGTAGTGCTTTGATAATTTGTAATGATTTCTTTGATTTTCTGTCTTGGTTAAAAGCAGAGTTTTGTTACAGCTGCTTCTTCACTTTTCTTCTTGCCTTTAGTTTTTGATTAGCAATCTTCTTCAAGAGTTAAAAAAAGATGACACAAAGGATGTAATAAACCTTACAGCCAAGACTAGTTGTGTATTTGCTTTCTTTGCTATTGCTTTCACAAAATAATTAATATTATTTGGTATCAGCTCCATCCCTAAAATTTTTGTCAGTTTTAGTAGGGTGTATTTGGCAACAGTGAACCATATGTAACTTTCAGAATATGACCACGCTGTAAGGAAGAGTGTCTGGGCTGTAGCAGAATGGTTGAATAACCCCATATATCAAAGTCCTAGCACTTTGTAGTCACCAGCAAACACAACAAGTATATATCATGGGGAAATTTTATTTGATTGTGCTCGGCACAAATTATGATTAACCTCATTCTGTTTATAGTCTGCAGCTGAACTGAGTTGGAGTAGGTTTCTCATGCCGACCTAAAAGGAAAAAACTGCAAAACCATTTAGAGCAGAGCTCTTGAAAGAGCGTATATAATTATCCAGCCTTCGGGTTAATTCAGGTTATTTTAATGTGCCATGAGAGAGTGGGAAGCATTAATGGTGTGGCTTCTTTAATACAGCCACAAGCTGTAGTTATTCTCTCAAGGCTTAGTACACATTTAAAAATGTGTTGAAGTAAAACTTGTTACCAAGGCAAGTTAGACACGTTCTTCCCTTTATTTCTGACTAGCCAAATAACTTGCAGGCTTTCAGATAGTGCAACATGATCATTGCTGTATTTTTTTAATGGTACATACTTTTTGCTTTCTGTGAGAAATTAGATCAAGACTTTGGGTTAAACAAAAACATTCCGTAAACTGTTATGGTAATGTAGAAATCATAGTATTTGTAAGCATCATCACATAAGACGGAACCCATTAACAAAACTAATAGTACCTGCAAGTATTCTCCCAAGAACTGTCAAGAAGCTCAACTATACAATTAATGAAATACCAAATATAATGATTAAATTTTTAATCTATTAGATTCCCTTACTGAAGGAGGATGGTAAGTAGCACGTTGATATTTTAAAATGACTAAGAGAGAAACCACAGGCTACTGCAGCAGGCTGGTCTAGAAGAAAGAGTATATGGAATAGAACTAGTAGACATATGACAGGTTTTGTGTTTATGGGGAGGGAAACTGAGTACTGCTTTCATAAAAGGAGGTTTTGTCTTACAAATCAAACTAAGCAATGACATGCAAAGATGGGTGAGATGGTTAATGCAGGACAGTGATCTTTTAAAAATATTTGTAAGAACTTTTAGCAAAAGTTCTGAAAAATACTCTGAAGACATAAGTGCAGAAAAAAGCTTCCTCATTAATGGCAATTTAAAGATAAGAAACAAAAGTGAGACAAATTATCACCTTTGAAGTTGCAGAAACTGTCATGGTAATGAGTGACTAGACAGTAGAATGGACAATTTGAAAATCAGTGTTGATAAATGCCAAATACTGCACACAGAGGAAAACCAACTAATAATGCACGTGTGGTAATGGTCTCCCATACTGGTAAGGAAATAGTTTATGTCATGGCGAATGACTTACTGAAACTGTCAGCTCAAATCTTGTTGACAGTTGAAAGGCACATAGAAAGTTAGGATTTATTAGGAAAGGAATAAACTTAACCATTATGGAGTTATAGAAATCCACATACGTGCATAGCATGCATATTTCTGGCCATTCTTTTTCAGGAAGCATTTGAAACATAACTAGAAAAATACCAAGAAGGATCACAACATTGGGATAACGTTTATGTGAGGAGACACTAAGACCAAGGGCTTTTCAACTTTAAGGGAAAAAAAAAAGTGGTATAAAGAGTTTTTGTAAAACTGTGGGTCGGGGGAGGTGAATTTAAACATAGAATCCACTATTACAAAAATATGCTCTTATGTGTTGATGAGCTTTCAGTTGCAAGATGTTGTGCATACCAAAAGTAGAAATGTGTTTCAAGAAGAGGGTAGATACGTTGAAGAAAAGTCCATCAAAGGGTATTACATTCTAAGTATGTCTTTTAACATCATGATCAAAAGTCCATGACTACTTATTCGTTAGAAACTAGGGGATATATCAAAGGAAGTACTATTCTTAACTGCTGCTTTTATTATTTCCGTAAGGATCTGCTCTTGGCAGATGTGTTAATCTGACTGCTGGGCTCTTTGGTGCCTGCTCAGCCCTTGCAGCCACCTACGATCAAATGGTAGAAAAGCTTTCAAGTTCTCTCCTCACCCTGGACTGAAAGTGTTGTTCTGTGTTCCAACGAGTGTTTTTTCATCTTCTAGAAGTGGATGAATTTCACGGATGGAGCAAGCAATAAGAACTGACTGGCCTTTGAGGCGAGTCATTTGCTTCTGACTGACTTTCTGAAGGGGACTGCCCTGCATTTGTATTAAGTGTCTCTGTTTCAAGTGAACTTTATTCCTTGTTCCCTGTGACAAGCAGAACATGCTGATTTGGAAAAATAGCCAGCAAAATGTTTGTAGCTCATTTCAGTGTTAGTTTATGGATCTAAAATCATCTCTGTTTCAGGAGAGTACATCACTTTTTTCTGTTGTGGCAGTTTACGGTAAACTGCTAAGTCTACAGGTAGATGTTGTTGTTGGTTGAGACCTTGGGCTTCCTTTGTATCAGCTGGAACATAAGAAAACAGTTTAAGAAGGACATCAGCAAGTTCATGGCTGAAATTACATAGAAATTTGAATTGGAGTCATAGAAGTTAGGGTGTGTTAAAATGCAAATGGGACACTCCCGCTACTCACAAAGAGGAATGTAGGAAGGAACAGAACTGGATTAATTTATTAGCTGGTTTCTCTGGCAATCTGGCTATGTACAATAACTTGAAAGCACAAAGGCTTTTCGAAGAAAAAGCCTTCCAGAATTTATTATGAACATGTTTTAATAGGATTTAATACCTTAGGCAGGTGTTGTAGTAATAGTTTCTAGTAAGTTCAATTTGGAACAAATATTTAGCTTGTAAAGAATATATCCAAATTCGCTAACATCTGGCAAATTATAGACCGATAAAATAATCCCATGTCTCGTGTGGGATGTATGATATAACAGTAAGAAATGTTGTTGAGCTTATCTAAAAGCAGTTGTATTGTTTTTGTTGTAAAAGCAATTTTGGGTGGATTATTTTTGTTGTAGTGGTAGTTGTCTTGTGTCATAGTTTGAGGTATCCAAGGTCAGTTGATGCAGACTGGCCTTGGACAGGTAAGATTTATAACTTGAGCATAGCACAGCTTAAGAAAAAACACTAAGTTGTGCTGAAGCCAGGTCATCTGACTACATTTAGGACTGGCAGCAGTAGGTTTGGGCTGGGATCTGGGAAAGGTCAATAGGTAGGGCTTGGGGCTTCAGCAGTGGCTGAAGACTAATGTGGAGTGCAGAAGAGCTTAGAAAACTGCAGTGTGGCTGGCAGCAGCCACTGGCTGCACAAAGGTGCAGCCAATTCCTGAGTTAGTGTTGATGCTGAGTTTGAATCAACAGTAGCTGAGAACAGTAGACTTAAGAATGCTTTTGAAAACTCCTGGATTAACTTTGGAGAGGGCTGAGGCCATTCAGCCAGCATCCAGCCTTGCTGCAGGTCTGGTTTCTTAGTCAGCTACTTTGTGCAGCCTGGGCTGACTGTTGAAGATGATGTTTAGGGCTGGAAAAAGGAGCTTCCCAGCTCAACCTGATGTTGTGCACATGTGCAGCACTGTACTGGACCTAATGAACTTCATGGAGTGAGACTGTGATGCAGAGATAGATGGTTAATTGCCTCTGCCTTTTGGAGGCAAATAATAAGTCTTTTTTTTACTTCCTGTTGTTCCCTCTTGCTCTGGATAACAAGAGGTTAACTCTGTATTGAGTCCTTCAGCTGAGTATATTAATTAGCTGGTGTGGTTAACATCTATCATATCTTTTTTTAATCTTGTTTCGGGGAGCAAATTACACGTATGGTTTAACATTTGATAGTAGGGTTTTATCTTTTTAGCTGTTTTAAGCTTTATAGTGTTAATTCGTAAAGATAAAAGTTCACCTGGAATTGTTACTATGATAATTTGTTTTTCAAACTTTATTTGAATTGTTAAGATTTGGCACAAGAACTTCCTCAAATAGATGCAAAAGTTTCATGTTTTTATACTACTATGAAGTTAACTGACTTCATGTCAGGAATGACTTGTCAAAATACATAAGTACATATTTGGTAGTGTTTTCTGAATTTTTTTTTGGTTTTGAGTGTTGGCTGGTTTATCACAGGAGGCCAAATCTGGATTGGCTCTTGACTTTTCATAAAATGTAATATTCCTGCTTTTTATATGGTAGCTTACTTGGCACATCTGTCCATAAACCCAAAGGAACTCAGACTCCTGATGAATAAAATATACGCGTTACTAACTTTTCATTTTTTCTCAGTTTATGTTATGCTGAAAAATGCTTTCATTACATTAGACAACTTCTTGTCTTCTATGACCTATGTGAAAATGAGTCACAAAGAAAGCTAGCTTGAATTGCTTTGTTAATGAACTTCTACGCACAAGCTCTCAAAGTAGCAGACATTGAGTGGAGTAATAGATGAGTATTGCAGTAAAATTACTGTAGACTAAATATGAACTTTTAAGGAAGTTATCTGTAAGATTCTGGTTCTGTATAAAAAGTGTAAGCTATAAATGGAAAAACAGATGACACTTTTGCTCTGGTCTTTTTAGAGAAGTGGTTCTCTGAAAATATCTTTGGAAGCAAGGGAGAATTAGTGAAAATAACTTCAGTGTCGTTTCTAAATGCTGCCTGTTAAACAGATGGTAAAACTGCTGAGGCATGTTATGCTGACACCTTGCTGTTGAAGCAGCCAGCAGAGCTGAAGGTCCTGCAGAAACACACGTTGCATAATAGCCATTGATCTAACAGTACATATTTTCTCTATTTTGAAAATGTAGATAGATTCCTTTATCTTGGTATCATAGGTAGTTCAGCATAAATGCCAACTAAAAAGAAATGCCTACATGTCACTATCTGCCTCTCTCTCTTAAAAATAGAGAAGATTGTGACTTTAATTCTGTGCAACAAAACATTTATTACTTTGCAAGATAGAGAAAACATTACTTTTAGAGTCCATGAACTTAGTAATATCTTAAAAAAAGCAAAATTGAATTATCATGTTGAAACTGATATTTTTCCCATGATGAGTTACACATGCTGACAGTATTTTATAGAAGATAACAAGCTCACTTTTCAGAGTTAAGAGAACCAAATAATATACTGGGCACAGCATGAAGAGAAAAATACTTTAAGTTGCTAGTATAGTTCAGGAAAGTTTTTTTTTTATTCTCATCAAGCTTGTAACTAATGTTGATATTTGGGTGTTTAAGCAAGAAGAATGTTGGTTTTATAAGGGATCTATTGAGCTCTTGTTTTCTTAAGCAGCGATAGTCTGGATCACTGTTTGTTTTTTCAATTTGAATTGATACTTTGTATTCCCTCCAATAAAAGCTGTACACTTTCTTATTTTGCCATGCAGCTGTAGATTTCTGTGCAAAGACAGACTTAGGCACAACTGACTGTCTGTTTAGTAAGAAAAAATCCTGGGAATATACTTAGGGTCTCATTTGTGCACTAACCACCACCAAAAATTAGTCACAAAAATTGGTAGAGAAAATAACAGGTATTTCAACACTCTGTTCTTACACAAGAGCTGTTTCAGAAGGCACTGTGATGAATACAGCAATTAAGAAAGGGATGAAATCCAGTTAACTGTCTTCAAAACTGAGAAATTATGGGTAGTGTTGTCAGTATTACTCTTAACTGTGTAATTCAGCTATGCATGTCTGTTTAAAAGCTGCTTCTATCCAATTTCTGATGGGAAGTGCAGAAAAAAAAAACCCCAAATCTTAACAGTTAAGGCTTATTAACTATATATTTGTAAAATGGATGAAAATGTGTTTTGGACTGAATTGTTTTCTTCCAGTGCTTTTCCTCTTTGAGCACTCACTTTGGCATTGCACTAGAGTTCTTTAAATGTATTGTGTATAGCAGCTGTCTGTCCTCACATGTTTTTAGTAACTTTCTATAGACTAAACCAATGAATCAGTAAAATAAAAGACCTCTTTGTTAGTGTACTATATCATTAATTGAGGTTTATACACTTATGGTTTGGCAAGCAGAAAGTTTGAGTTCTGTGGCTGTTAAGAAATCAGAAGTTGACAAGAACAAGTGACCTACTTCTCTGTCTTGAAAAAACAGGGATGCTTGCTCTCATGAAAAAGAGATCCGAACAGTTTCAGCTCCATTGTCATTTAATTGTTAATGTATCCCATGTCTGTTTCAAAGCTTCTTTGGCACTTTTTCGAAGGCAATTAGTCAGCTTGTCATGGTGAAGCACATAGCTACAGAGCATTCCTGCTATCTGATCTATGTATTAGTTGTTTGGAGGTCAACAGAAATCTTCACTGGAGGATTTTACTCTCTGGCTGGAGGAGGAAGTACTGTTAAAGGTTGGTTATCGAGGCTAGCTCTGCTAAAAATAGCAGGAGAGACAGCAGAATAATAAAATGAATCACAGGAGCCCATACTAAAATAATGCTGGTAACAAACACAATGTTCTGAGGTTTTCTAAAATACAGCAGACTCTTGTCCCACATTCCAGTAATTTATTTGAAAGGCATGTTCCAATTGAGGATTGCCAAGAACTTTACAAATACTAAGGCTTTTAACATGTCTAAGGTATGTGCTGTGCCATTTTAAAAAGAACCTTATAAGCAAAGATGATAGTTACATTTTTCCAGAAGCTTGTGGTCTATAATAATACAGAAAGTTTTCCTTCAGTAGTTCAGGGAAGCTTTAGACTCTTCAGATATGACAACCTGTTGTAGTTTTTTATCTCAGATGAGTTTGTGAACTGAAAAGGGGGGTGTTTATGTTTTTATTTCTGCTCTCTCTCTCCTTCAAACTGAATATACCATACACACTATAAATTCAATTTAAAGTTATGTATCTCTACATTTCTAGCATGTTATCATCTATGACAAGCTCTGCAGTCATGTTTTTGGGAAGTGTTAAAATTGGAGCTTATAGAAATTTGAGGCACTAGTGTTCTACATATACCTTTACATGGATAAACTTAGAACAACAGAACTAAATAAAAAGGTACCAGAATTATTAAGGGAGAAAGAACTGATTCAAGAAATACTTACAGCCTTTAAAGACAGAGTCCTAGCCAAACAGTTAGAGCTGTTTGAATGGAGAATGCTGTCAATGGGATAAAAAAAAGGACTACAATTGGACTGGAGTTCTGACACTGTAAAACATTGATATTGGAAATTAAAAAGAAAGGTGAAACACACGGGTTTGCCCTGAGGTGAAAGGAATAGATGTCACTGAGATGTCGAGCCTCATAATGGAAAGTTTTGTGGAAGGTGATTGTCAGAATCCTTGGGTGATGAGTTTGACTAAAAGCTTGTGGTACACCAACAGATTTAGGAAAGAATAGGCACCTAATCTTTTGCTACGTGGAAAAATCCGGAAACTAGATATCCAGAGGCTGCACAAACTACACTGTTGACTTTAAAACTTCTTTACTGCCTATGCAAAAAAAAGTAGTCCAGTTATAGTGTAGATTTTTCTAAGATGCCATAGGCTTATACATACTTTTAAAAAAAATTGTACCATCTTGGTTTTAGCACACAGGCAGTGGTTAGGTTTTGAGTTAAATGACTCATATCACGCTTTTTCCTGCTTTTATGGGGGTTTGCAAAGGCTTTCAAATTTTAAATGAACTTTAAGCAGCCCAGCGTGTGCTCCCATAATGTGATGAGAAATCAAGTAAAGTACTTTGACTGTTGTTGTTGGTTATTGGTAAATCCTGAAATTACCTATGTAAATTACTAAAATCTTAATTTCTTTGGCAGGCAAAGATGATCAAAAGTAAACTGTACAGTGATACCGTGTATTGTCAGTCCCTCCCCTGGTAAAAGTCTTGGCCGGAGGGAATCAGATTGCAAAGTTGCTGCTTTCACAGTCTGGTCGTAGTTGGTAGTCCAGGCACCCAAATCTGGGCAAAATCTTTCAGATTTAATTGTTAAAACTGAACTCCACAATGCGTGTAGACAAATGGCATTTTTTTTGTAGATGTAACAAATTTTAGCACATTTTCAGATGTCATCAGGAATGTTGGGCAGAGGGCAGAGGAGATGCCAGACTTGAAGCTCCTGCTGCCAGGCTTGGGACCGCTGGAATTGCTGGAACTTCCAAAGCACTTACAACAGACAAAACTTATTTTTGCTTCATCTTCAGTAGCTGTTTTGTTTTGAAAAGGAAAAAAAAGTGTTTATGCCTGTTTTAAACAGCTGCCTAGGCTTGAAGAAATTGTCAGGCACTTTGAGGAGGAAGGTCTTTAGTTCTGTGTTCATCTGTGGTAATGTTTAGTTGCTTAAGCGTGAGGCACAACAGTTGTTTTACTGAAGCAGCGAAGGGAAAAAATGTCGTTACTCTTTGAGCTGTAGGACGGTGTTTCTATGGAGATGATAAACTCAGCTATGATGCTGAACAACTCTCTCATGTTTGATTAGCATTACTCTATATAATTTAAAAACCAATCTTAAGTCTCCACACCAAGCTCCCCTAAACTTAATATATTTTGAGGAAGGCAGAATTGTCTGAGTGCCTATAAGAGTGTCTTTAAATTCTTGGGAAGCACTACAATGCTATCAGTGCTCTGGAACAATGTTTTTAAAACACTTTGCATCTTTAATCTTTGTGGTTTTTGTTTTCCACAGACTCGAGATGATTTTCTTGGGCAAGTGGATATTCCTCTTTATCAGTTACCGGTTTGTATTTTTTTGTCTGTTTGGTGTTGTTTTAATACTATTAGAGGGAAAAATTATTCTGTATGCATCCCTATTAGTCATCTAAGGAAGTTAACTGTACTGATAATATAGGTGATTAAATTCTTCTGCTTTGTGGTTTTTGCTTGATTTTCTTTCGAAGATTTATTAGGGTTTCTTTTAGTGCGGATATTTACCAAAATCTAGGTTACCTTGTGTTTAGATATTGGTTTCTGCTTTTTTAGGGAATAAAAATCCAAGATTTGAAACAGTCTTCAAAACAAGAGAAGATTGTAATTGTTGTCATATTGCTTAAAATATTTTCTTTGTAGTCTACAAATTTGCTTTTGGTATTCCTTATTCCCATTAACAAAGTAGAGGGTAAGTGGGAAATACAGCTAATGTTGCTTTTTACATATTTTTTCTAATTTTTGATTTTGTGTTCCTTCTGCAAAGCACATTGTCAGTTTTAAAGAAGGATCACCAATAGCACTGAAATAAGTAAGCTTTTTCATTTTCTTGTGAGTTCTCAAAACATAAGCAAACACTAACAGATTTATCAGCAACTGTTTTAAAAGAGAGGGTAAAACTGTGGAAAAACAAAGCAGTTGTTCTGTCGAGTGGTTACAGATAATCCAAGTTCCCACTGTACCTGGGGTCTGAGATCACACGAACTGTTCATCCCTAAGTCAGGTGGGTTGGAAAAACTGGCCATAATGTCTCTCTGGAGAAGACTTTTCATCTCACAAAAACAAGCTGGATGGCAATATCTGGAGTCTTTTGGAGATGTTGCTGCATTTCTTTTTCTTTTTTTTGTTAGCATGAACTAATTTATAGAGCCTCACTCAGGTATTTTCATGGCTATTTTCTTACCGTTCTCAAATGCTGACTTCTCTCTGGCTCCTCTTTGTTTCCATCTTCCTGCTTGCTTTTTCTTAATTACTTGGTCTTGCCATCTGAATCCAATGTGCTTTACTGCCCCAAATAAAGGTGGGGTTTTTGTAAGTCTTTAATTTACGTAAGTAAATATATCTTGGACAAATGAAATCAGCTTAAATTCTCTATTACATGCCTTTTTGTTTTTGCTTGGTACTATGCGAGTGCAGACTATTCATAACTATATGCAGGGATGCATATGAAGGGCGAATCATCCACGAGGCAAGATAGTTGCCAGATATTAATTCGCCCTTTCCAAAATCAAAATCTATTAATCCAAGTGTAATCTAGCATTGAATCTAAGGCAACTCTTGTTTTTAGAAAGCCAGAAAAATAATTGTAGAGCTAAGAGTTTTCTGAGGTTCAGTGTTATAGTTATCGCATTCAGTAAAATTTAGACAGCTTAATCTTAACTTAATCTAACCGTAATCATTCTTGTAACAAAGCTCAGCAGTTCCAATGAAAGTTCTAAAATCTCTACATTAATAATTTTTTATCTAACACTTAAATTCTGGATTTTTTTTCTTGTTGTTTCTTTCCAATCAAATGTTGAGAAACATGGATAAAAAAAAATAATTAAAATATTGTTTTGGAATTGGTTCAACCTTCAAGGATTGCATCATGTGCTGGCTGTCTTAATTAAAAGGCCTACAAATGCAGCAAGTGTAAGTTTTTCCTCATATTATGTAACGCTTCTTGAAACACTTAAAATGTAACAAGTAAGGAGAGCCTGGAGTTACTCCTCAGAATTTACAGACAGCTGCAAAAGGGAAACAAAAGACTGAAGAGATTTACAGATGTTCTTAAACATATAGTATTTTAAAATCTTTTTGTAAGAATTTTAGAACTTCAGCTGGATTATAAATATTTCTTAACCAGAAAAATAAATATCTTTGTTTTCTTTAATGACTCCTCATATGTATTTCTCTACCTGTATCTGGCATTTATATTTACCTCTGTGCTTCTTTTAGTTCAGCAGTTTTAGTTTTGTGAATCAGAAGAGATGTACTCATGTAATCAGAATGGATTCTTTTGTGATTATTTTTTTTTTCAAAGTTCTAAAGCTAGAAATAGCTTTTATAAATGCTCTGTGGATTAAAAAACAAGCAAACAAAAAACCCAAAAAAACCCAAATGAGTTATGATAGATCTTTTAAATGTGAAAACTGAGAACATGTTTCTTGATTTCAGGCTAAACAGGTTTTTTTCTGTGATTTAGAAACTGTAATATTTGTATACACTGAAAGGTGGGGGTTTTTTCCCTTTGAACTGAAGAATTAGCCTTATTACATTGACCTTTAAATAAAATGTAAATTTCTGATAATTTTCTTTAAGTTCAAGTATTTGATACATATTTTTCTTGAAAAAAAAATACATTATTCCAGACAGAAAACCCAAGCATGGAGAGGCCGTATACATTCAAGGATTTTGTTCTTCACCCAAGAAGGTTAGTAAACACCATATAGAAATTGTTACTTCATAACATATCTAAACAATGCTGTTATGTACTGTACTTATATAAGTATTGTCTAAATTTCTGTGTTTTCATCAGGGAAATTTGAGCATCAGTTGAGTAAGTTATTTGTAGTTTACTAAAATGTCAACATTTGTTTAAGTACTTATAGATATTTGGTAAGAATATACTGATTTTTCTTTAGGCTGTGATATAATTCACAATATGTCATCTAAACGGTTGAAAGCAGTGACTAGTGTTATCCTGTAACTCATTTATGCCTCTTCACCTTGATTTGTTTCCCGCCTTCCTGTCTCTTTTGTTTGCCTGTTTCATGTAGGTGATTTCATGTGACCTTAATAAACATAGCAAAACTTAAACTGAAAGGCTGCTTAACATTTAGGAAGGCCTGTGTTAAGAAAACAAAGAGTTTTTAAATGTTAGATAACACTTTGACACTGATACTAGTGTTATGGAAATCTGCGCAGTTTTTAGCAACTTTTATTAGAGATCGAATACATAAAATGCAGGCATCCAGTTGACTCACTAGTGGTATTTGTAGGACTCTTGGTTTTTTAATAGGAATAATCAGATGAGATGATTTGGCAGATTTCTTTACCAAGTAAAATTCTTGAATAAAATCAATATAGGGAAATCCTGTTTCCTGGCTTCTAACGATGCATTAAGCTAAGTACTGAGAGGCAGATGCAGAAGTATGTAAGCTTGCTGTAACTTAAAGATTTTGGGAAAAGTATTCCTGTTGGTTGAAGTAATGCTTGATAGATTGTCTGCAAACAGTCAAATGATTATATGAATTAAGTTGTCATTATCCTTATTTTCTTATTCTTTATTGTTATGCATTGGATACCAGGGAAGTTTTCAGAAGAGCGAGTTGGAAGGGAAGATTTCTAGTTATGGTACATAGTATCAAGGTGTATTCAGCAGTCTGAAAACTCAATACTATTTTAGTACTTTATTAAGTTACACTACAAAAAGCCAAGTTTGTGTTGAGAGAGTTAAGAACAATCCTCTAACTGTGCTTTTTCAGGTGTTTCATTTCCAGTTGACAATTTCATAAGTGCACAATAAGAATATTTTGTTGTCTTTTCTGCAGCCATAAATCAAGAGTTAAAGGGCACCTTAGACTGAAAATGACTTACTTACCTAAGAGCAATGGGTCTGAGGAAGAAACCACAGAACAGGCTGAAGAATTAGAGGTGGGAAAAGATCTGTTTATCACTGGAAAACCTACAAAGTAGTCAGTCTTCAGCTATTAAGGGTAGTTAGAGTAAAAATTCTTATTAGGAATCATAAAGCTTTAAATGGTGTTTTAGAAACAAACAGTTAAAAGCAATTGCTTGTATCATATATAAGTTACAAGTCTGCGTCAAAATTCTGGAGCAGTTTTTTTAACTAAAGAAGTGGTTTTGTATATCTGAAAAAAGAAAACATACATTAGACTTTTGATTTTGTTCTGGTACTGACTTTTCATATGTTTATGAAATAAATTTTATTGTTTCAGAATTAATGAAAGTATCATTGCCTAGTGTTTTTCCTGCTGCTTAATGTTGTTTTACCCCAGCAAGCCAGACACTGCCATCTTGCTGTTTTTAGAATTTCAAATCTCTCCAATGTATAGGGATATTTTGTTCTTAACTACTTCACACTTGTGATCTTTTGTAAGCACATCCAATTTAGATCAATGGATTTCTTTTCAAGACTTTAAAACACTCTTATCAGCATTACCACCTTTGCTGTAATTAAACTTTGTGTTACAATATGAAATGCTCCTCTGACCAGTGCGTTTGGAGTGTGTGCATGAAATTAATTTTTTTTTCTCCCCCATTAATGCTGTTTATTTGCCTGGAATAAAAAACTTTTGATGATAATATTTTTAAGCAACTTGAGTTAAGAAAAATATTTCTACATATATCAGTGATCCTGTCATTTCTGTGAAATAAACACAGTAAACCTCAGAGTCAGTCTTATCGGCTTAAGGTGTAGTGTCACTGCCCCTTAAAAAGGAGGTAGTTTAATAAATTGAGAAACTTTTTCAACTTTGAAAATACTAATTAAAGATATTTACTCTTGTATCTCTTAGCCTGGATGGATTATATTGGACCAACCAGATGCTGCTAGCCAGCCACAACAGCAGCAGCAGGAGTCTCCTCCGCTGCCTTCAGGCTGGGAAGAAAGGCAAGACATCCTTGGCAGGACCTACTATGTCAATCATGAATTCAGAAGAACACAGTGGAAAAGACCAACTGCTCAGTATGTCTTTCAGTCTGAAAATTCAAGTCTTATATTGACTAGTGTAACTGTTTCACTCTAGTTAAAGTTGAAACCAAGGAGAATTGGGAAGTGAACAGCTTGAGAATTGGTAGAGAGCTTTCCTTAGCTTAACTGTTAAGCCCATGTGTCAGTTTAACTGCACAGTACTCTTACTGTTCTCTGGAATTATGCATTAAAATAGAAAGTGGTTGCTAATATAAGAAATAATTATTATAGTAATGGAAAGGAAATGATTTTGAGATCTAAGCTTGTTTCCTCCTTCCCAGCAGAAACTGCATGAAATTATTTACCTTGTTTTTTTCAGACTTGCCCCTCCTGCCCCTTAGCGTGTGAATTTGCATAAAAATAATACCTGAAAATGAAAATAATACCTGCAATCTTATTTGATTCTTCAGTTTCACTTACACTTCATGTTGATGTGAATGCTTGTTCTTTTTTAACAGTTTACATTTTTATAGTTTGTGACTTTTTTCTTCTGCTAAAATGACTGTAATGTATATTTTGCTGTTAGCCTAGCTTATTGTTGAAAGATAAAATACAGCTACTGTATGCTGCCTTCCCCCCAACAGGGACAATGTAGCTGTTGCAGATATTGGTAGTGTGCAGTTGGAGGCCCAGCATGTGTTCACTCATCGGAGACAGATATCAGAGGATACAGAAAATTTAGACAACAGAGATTCCCCCGAGGTAATAACAGTCTCTAAATGTTTCTGAAACACAAGTGACTTGTTACCTAGCTAAAAACAATATTGTAAATATTTGTAACTTAGAGCTGCTTTTTGAAAATTCTTTTTCCTTATTTTCTTCTTGAAGAGCTGGGAAATTATAACAGAAGATGAGGCAACAATGTACAGCAATCAGAACCTTCAAATACCTCTCTCTCAGAGTAATTGTGATATACAGACTCATCTTGCAGAAGAACTGAATACTAGACTTACTACCTCTGGAAGTTCAGCTACTGGCCAGTCAGCAGCCTACACTGTAAATTGTTTTACTCATTGTTCTAACATACAGAAAGATCCATAATTTGCACAAAATGTTACTACTGATAGAATTAGATCCCTAAATACTTCATACCTCTCAGTCTGTTCAGCTTTTTAACCCAGCAAAAAATGTTTCCCTAAAGTCTGTTTTTGACATTTTTTGCATCTAGATTGTCTGACAAATACGACACTGGCAAAGGGGAAGCAGTAGGAGTACATAGCCAGGAGTGAGACTTGTCTTTTTTGGTGGTAGCAAGCAATTAAATAAGCTCAGCTGTCCTGTGAAACCTGAGCTCCACAAACAGCCTTGTAACTTGATATGTGACTTGAAATCCACTGCCCATTGAGGAAAGCCTGTAGAGGTGACCCAGACCATCTAGTCTGTCAGATTTTTGTATTTAAATAAAATCATAGCTTTGGTGCTCAGAATGCCATTTCAAGTATAAATTTGGAATTGACAGTGGTTTTTTTAAGTTTGTACAAGGGTATCACCAGTGTTGCTGTAAACAGCAAAGTGAACATAATAAGACTTGACTTGATGTCTGCTGTTCAGAATCCTATGGATAGCATGAAAAATTTTAGCTTGCTTGGGTGACCTAAGCAAAGAGGGAGACAGATGTTCAAATTATTTGCAGGAGCCAGCTAGAATGGCAGTCTTGCCTCCCTTTACCTCTATCATCCCCGAAAAAGTAAATTTAAAAGCTTAATCACGCTTTTTCTTTGAAGTATTCTAAAAAGGTACACAGGTAGGCAGAAATATTTTGAATCTTCTGGGATATTCTGAAGCAAGATGAAAGATAATTGTTTAGTTGTAGCAGATGAGGTCTAAATATGGCTCTAGGCTAATGGTGGGTGTTTGTGTGAAGTCCGGAGATTGAATTACTCTTCTCAAACTAGATGTTTCAGACTTTCTTGTCATTATTAACTTAATCTACTCTCTGAAAAGTTGTGTTAGCTCTGATGTGTCACAGGATTTAGTCTACTGACAAGATAATGCAGTACATTCTATACTAGATATTCAGCTGTAATATAACTGGTTGCAATTAACTCTAATGTTTTAAGTGCCCGCACATCTATTGTTAGGGTTTTCAGAACTTTCAAAAGCCTTTGTATTATTCTCTTTTAAGGTTATAACAGATACTATGAACTTAACATTTCTAGCAATGTTCAAATGGTAGTTTCCAAAATATTATATTGAATTGATGTTTTTGAAACAAGTAAGACACTTTGTTCAGGATGAAAAGTGTAGCAGTGTAAAGTGTGATAACTGTTTTTGACTGTTAGCTGCCGTCGTTAAAGTCACAATAATAGCTAATAGGTTATTCCTCTTCACTGCTTCAAGAACCATTCCAGCAGAAGAGGTAGTCTGCAAACTTATAGAGTTGAAGAACAGCCTGCACATCCAGTGGTACGTCGTTTTCCAAGAAACACAGCCTCATGTAGCAGGGAAGTTGAAGAATTTTCTTAATGTAAAAATTAGTTTAACTATGTATTATGTGCTGACATTTTAAATGAGATTTGGCCACCTTCTGGCATCTGTCCTGACAAAACTGGAATTATGAGTCTAGTAAGATTGGAGTTGATTTGTAAAGCTTTCATGTTCCAACTTTGTGGTTTTGGTTTAACATTAGCTTGATGCATGGATAGAGACTGCAGGAAGAAGTAGTCTTCCTATTAAGACATGAGTTTTCTTTTTCTAATTGTTTACTTCATAATTAAAAGCTGTACCCACCATCCTTACCTTTTGTTTTCACGGTGATGCTGCAAACTTACAGTGAGCTTATACAAGTATTATACTGGATCAGCAATTTCTAAAACAGGTCTATAAATGAATACTCTTAAATGAGGAGCTTGAATTTTTTTTAAAGTTTCTGTCACTTCATGCTATTCAGTAAGGTTTTAAATACTACATTTTCAAAAGCCATGGTTTTATTTTACTGTTTCAGTTTGACAGAAGAAGGCCTTTTCACAGTCAATTTTATTAACTGTTTTTCTTCTGTTATCACTAATACTTAGTTACTACCTACTACATCTGGATTACCCCCAGGCTGGGAAGAAAGACAAGATGAAAAAGGAAGATCATATTATATAGATCACAATTCTAGAACCACTACTTGGATAAAGCCAGTGGTACAGGTACTGTCTGTCTTCTAATTATGAATGGTTTTATTCATTTAGCTTTTAACGTCTTGCATAATAGAGGTAAAATTTAGAGCTCTTCGAAATAGAAAATGTGAAAGGCATGAACTGGTAGAGCACTACATCAACTATCTGAGGCAATGCAACAAGAGTTAGGAACAGTGATGTTTGTGGCAACTTGCTCTACTACTAGTGTACCAAGAAAGCCTTTTGGAGAGTGACAGCTGATTGAGAAGCCAGGAGGACTTGTTTTAGCCTTGGTAGCATAATCAGTGGTGGTTAGTCGACGTTGTTGATATTAGACTAAACAAATCTA
Source organism: Tapera naevia (assembly GCA_033556795.1). Lineage (NCBI taxonomy): Eukaryota > Metazoa > Chordata > Aves > Cuculiformes > Neomorphidae > Tapera > Tapera naevia. The sequence continues at coordinate 2,787,892 of JAUMJJ010000353.1, forward strand.
TGTACTCTCTGAAATTTGCTTTACAAAACTACTTTCATGAATCAAAAGTGTAGGTTAACAGAAAAAAAGCATATATTGCTCTGCAGGGCTTTGCTATTTCTTTTTTCTATCATTTACCATAGGTTGCTATGGAAACGAGTCAGTTGTCAGCTGTGCAAAATATTTCTGTGGGAAGACAAGCACAAGCAACATCAAGTGATTCATCACAACAGTCTTCTCATCAACAGCCTGAAATGGAGCAAGGATTTCTCCCTAAAGGCTGGGAAGTCCGACATGCACCCAATGGGAGACCATTCTTTATTGACCACAATACCAAAACTACAACATGGGTAATGGAAAACTGCTCTTGTGGACGAAAGTACTGGTTCCTCTCAAGTCAAAGCTTTACTGCTTTCAGACAGCTTCAGTAGATTTCTTTAGTGCCAGGATAGCTGTGTCACATCTGTTGAGAAGAACATATGTAATAAAAATGAAAAGTCATTTCAAATACCTTTCATGAGTAGAATAATTTTACAAACTATATTGGTACTTAAAAGTTTAGCTTGGAAGAAGGAAAATACTGGTGTGTATAGAATCTGTTTCACAGATGTAAAGGATCTCCTAATTGATACTTCTGTCATAACTGTAAAACTGATGCCTTACATGCAGTGTTAACAGAAATCAGTTTTGTAAACTTACCTTCAACAGGAATTTCATTACCTTAAATTTATCACATGGTACAGCGCACAAGACAAATTTCTGTGAATTCTTCAGAAAGCAGACCAAGTGCAGCTGTAGTATGGGTGAGGGAGTTGTACAGCTACAGTTCCACAAAGTGGCAATGCACACCACTAGCTAGTGCTCATAGATGGCTTAAGCATCCAAAGAGTAGGTTAGTGTTACTGTCAGGTTAAAGAGAAACAGAGAAATGGATTAAATTGATGCAAAATGAATATTAATTTCTGCAGGATTATGGAAAGACCTCCTTTAACTCAAACACCTTCTCCTTATGGCCCAGAAAACCCCAACCCAGCCAAACAAATGAGCAACAAAAAAACTCCAACCACCAAACTTAAAAATCACGAAGTGTGCCAGAAACCATGTGGAAAGATAAGTTCAGCAAAGTTACACTAAATCTGAGTTGAATGAGGGATTTTTTTGATACCTATATATCTAAAATTGAGAGGTTATTAAAAGGCAATTATACAATACTGGAAAATTGAGAATCCCCAGGGAACTTCCAGGCTGCAGAATATGCAACAATTATCTAGTTGGTACTAGGTAGATTCTTTACACAATCATTAATAAAGAGGAAAAAAATGAAAAGCAAAATAAAACAACAAAAGGGGTTTAACATGCTACTTGTTTTGTGTTCAAAGGAAGATCCAAGACTGAAAATTTCTGCTCATCCAAGGAGAAAGACGTCCCTAGATCCAGTAGACCTGGGCCCGTTACCAGTAAGTATACTTGTTTTATATGTTTTATACTTGTTCTGCAGATAAAACAATTTAAATATTTAATATTTAAATGAGCACTATCAAAAGTTGTGCATGAGAAAATGCAGCCTGTTTTTTTTTCATACAAAAAATACTCTATTTTGAATTCCAGTGCTGAGAGTAGGTGAGATGGGGGGGAATACCCTCACTCCCACAACTGGAGATAGTGTTGAGTTCTATGCAAACTATATGGCCAGAAATTTATTATTAAAATTGTCTGTTCCTTATAGCCAGGGTGGGAAGAGAGAACTCACACAGATGGAAGAATATTCTTCATAAACCACAGTATGTACAATGTAGTGTTCTTCCCTGACTCATCATTTTATTTCTGAACGTTATCTGAATTAATGGAACTAATTAAGAAACATCTTGCAGATACAAAGAAGACGCAATGGGAGGATCCACGGCTGCAGAATGTGGCAATAACTGGACCAGTAAGGTTTCCTTATGTAGCTTTACATTATTTTTTCCAGGAAATTGTTCATAGTATCCAAACAAACTCTTGTCATTTATCAGCTACTCAGTCTAGAAGAGGAAACTCCTAGAACAAGGCTTTTTTTTTCTTTTTGAAGGCTATTTAGAAAGCTTTTTGAGGAAATGGTGTTTAAATGCCAGAAAGGAAAATCAGTTCCCGTAGTAGTAAGAGAGATTCGTTATAGACTGGGGAGGGATTGGAAGTGGGTAGGAAACATTTATTTTGGATACTGTGGATAAAAGGTAAAACTAGGTCACTTCATGAAGTAAACTTGTGGAAAAAAAAAAGAAAAAAGAGAAGAAAGGAAATTACTTTAAAAGGAATGAAACAGATTCTAACTGAAAAATAATTATCTAGCCTTGATACTTAATCTGAAGTGCAAAATTACCAGGACTAATTGCAAAGACGGTACACATTATAATTATAGATGGGTTTTAGTCTTCATCTGATATCTGTGTTTATTAATATCCTACATGTGTAAACAGCCTTCTCTCTCCATGGAAAATAGAGGTGTTTGTAGCCAGGTTTCTCATGATACAGCAAGGAAAGACTATATGTTACGCAAGTCACCAAAGGCATTTTGGTCACTTTGATCTGGGTCAGTCAGTGATCTTAGTCAATCAAATCAGCTAATGGGAAAGCACAGCATAAATTCTCTGTAACTGATGAGGACAAATGATCTCAACAAAGTAGCGCTTTACATTCCAGATGTTTTGAACTGTCCTTACATTTATAAATTGAAAGCCTCACCTGATGCTTAGTAAAACATGTACTCCTCTTTTCACAGAACTTAAATGCATTGTCTGTGTTTCACAAATGCGGACAGGTTTATATTACATTAGTTGTTAATCTCAAGCACTTGTTCTTTTTTCCTCTCAAAGGCTGTGCCTTACTCCAGGGACTACAAGCGGAAGTATGAGTTCTTCAGAAAGAAATTGAAGAAACAGGTTAGTACTCAGTAGGAATCCAGCCGATTGGGGAGCTTGTGTGCCCCTGAACAAAGGAAAGCTTAGATTACAGTGAAAGGAAATCGAACTTTGCAACCTGCTTAGGGAGAGCAGCAACTTGGTAACACTTAGCATTTCATCTAACAGTAGGGTTCCTCACTTTATGCAGTGATAAGACTGCAAGCAATCTCATTGAAAAAGTAAAATTCTAAAAGGTTAAAAACATTGTGAAGCTCGAAGTAGGCTGGCAACAGGAAAGTTTGGAAATCACTGATCTGGCCTATAATAGTTTTTGGAACTCAGAATATGGAAAAAGAAGTTCTCAGAATAGATTTTAGACTGTTCAGGTAGAAATCTGTACTGCCATCTTGATCAAGCTAAATGACTAATAAATTGTTGCAGCCTTAAAATTTTGTTTATGAATCTCATTTGCAAGTTGCAGTTTGAGGTGGCAGTGCCAGGTGTATTTATAATGCATGGCATAAAAGACTGTAAATAGCATCTGGATATCCAGAGAACAATGAGTCTTGCACAACTGCAATCAAATTTGGTATTCTTGGGAGATATTTTATATAAATCGTAATAGCCTTTGAGTTTAGACCTTTACTTCACCTTTTATCTACCAATACTAAGTCTGTGTCTGGCCTTTCTGAAACCTGTGGATTTTGACCCGATGTGTAAGCTGCACACAATTACATATGCACCTCATTTTTATGGTTTCTTGCCAAACAAGCGTGGCATTAATTCAAATGTCATTATCCTAATCAGAGAAGTAACAGACAGCTCATCCAGACAGCTCATCTCACAATAGTGAGATTTAATGATTGAATACTTTTTAGTTTTAGTAGTTTATTTTATTATTGCATGAGCTTTTTTCTGAAAAGTTGATTTGGAACTAAAAACAGGAATTACATATTATATTTAGAGATTTACACCTTTCTGAAATGATGGAAGAGACACAAAATAGCTTAATATAGTTAGACTATTGAACTAGGAGGTGAAATAAGTCAGGCAAAGTTGTTCTAAAATCATATCTTATTTGTAATCTCTGAGCTTTTTTTCTTTTTAATCAAGCTTATAATATGATGAATTTTCAGTGTTAAAAAAGATTCCATACCTTACTGCACACAGAACTGAGCATGGTAAAATGTTATTTAACTCTATTTTCTTGATGTGAAAAAGAACTTAGAACTGAAACCCTCCCTGCTTGTTGAATTGTCTGTAAATATAGCCTCATACCAATCATACTGCGTTATGTTTCTGAATTACTTGAGAAAAGGATTTTTGTGTCATTCTTTGTTTACAGAATTTGCATACTCTGCCAGACTAAAAGGTGCTGAGTTTTGTTCTATGGTTCTGTAATTTTTCTTTTTTGTTTTTTTTTTTTTTTTTAGAGTGATATTCCAAATAGATTTGAAATGAAAATTCATCGCACAACAATCCTTGAAGATTCATATAGAAGAATTATAGCTGTAAAGAGGGCAGATTTCCTCAAAGCAAGACTTTGGATTGAATTTGATGGTGAAAAAGGTTTAGACTATGGAGGAGTGGCCAGGGAATGGTTCTTCCTTCTCTCTAAAGAAATGTTTAATCCGTATTATGGATTATTTGAATATTCAGCTACGTAAGTAATACAAGTGTGGAAGACATGAAGACTAGGGAAGGCAGATGAATTGTATTTCTCATACCTACTTCAAAAATTGAATTATCCCCCTGTCCCAACTGTGTAGGAAGCTTTAATTGTTAATAACTGCAGTGGTCTTCACTGTTCTTTGTTTAACAGAAGAAAAATGTGGAGATAGTACCTGTAGCTTTTTTCAGCTGTCTAACATAAGCCATGTCACCTTTGCATAGACAAACAAACACTTGCAACCATCTCTACTTAACAGCAGAGGCAGCGTTTAACCACTAATAAAGGGAATGTTATTCTGACTGCTTTAAAATTAACAGGAGTTAGCCCTTCTCTTTTGCATCTCTGACTTACAAAGGCTCCTAATAGAATCTTCTGTTGAGTGTTATTTAATATTTGATTAGTGATTAATTCAAATATGATAATTTTTTCAACATCATGAAAAGTAATACCTGATTTAACCAGTAATGTCAGATCTTCTAATATGGGTCCGTTCCAATAGTACAACATTTTGTTTTTCTTTCTCTTCCCTGCTCCCTCCTTCAACTTCAGAGATAACTATACTCTGCAGATCAATCCAAACTCTGGACTTTGCAATGAAGATCATCTCTCTTATTTCAAGTTTATAGGTCGTGTAGCTGGAATGGCTGTTTATCATGGCAAACTTTTGGATGGTTAGTATTTCTTTCACGTAGTATGATATCTAGATTACTGTTATGCATATTTTGGATTATAAATTACATGCTGCTCAATTTATTTGTTCTTCTTTTAAAGCCTTTTTTATTCGTCCTTTTTACAAGATGATGCTCCAAAAACCAATAACGCTTCATGATATGGAGTCTGTGGTATGTAATTTGCTTTATCATACATGTTTTCAGGTTCATGTTACTTTTTAAAAATAAATATTTAATGTCATTGTGAAGGCTGAAAATGCATGATTCAAAGAAATTTTATGCTGCATATTTTATAAGTCTGAAAGTGTGTGAGAATTAATTTCCAATGAGAATCAGAGACTCCTAGACTCTGGTTTAAGTCAGTTAAGCTGTATTGAAAACTTGATTCTAAACTTTCTATTATGTTTTCTTACTATTTTTAGACACTAAGGTTCTTAAGATTAAATATAAACATCTTTGAGATCCCTATATCAACCTGGTTTTTAAATTAGTTTGTCTAATTGTGATTAATAAAAATAAATATATTCTTATGCTTTCAGGGGCTAAAAATATTAATGAGTAATACAATATAACAGTTTATAGGGAAACGTGGTCTTTAACATTTTCTCGCTTGTTTCCCTGATAGTGGTTCTCAACTAGAGTGGGCAGAGTGATTTTTAATCAATCTCTTCAATCTATTACTGGTTTTGTTGTCCTGGAAGAATAAAGAATGCAGTTCCTCTATTTGAGTTACAGATTTATAAATATGTACATTGTTTGAATTGGAAGGGACCTTAAAGATCATCCAGTTCCTGCTCCTGGCTGTGGGCAGGGACACCCTCCCGCTGGCTCAGGTTGCTCAAAGCCCCATCCAGCCTGGCCTTGAACACTTCTAGGAGGAGGGTGACCACTTCTCTGGGCAGCCTATTCCAGTGCCTCACTACCCTCACTGTAAAAAAATTTCTTCTTAGTATCTAACCTCAATCTCCCCTCTTTCAGCTTAAAATCATTCTGCCTCGTCCTGTCACTGCACTCTCTGATCAAAAGCCCCTCCCCAGCTTTCCTGTAGGCCCTCTTTATGTACTGGGAGGCTGCCCTGAGGTCTCCCCAGAGCCTTCCCTTCTCTAGGCTAAACAAGCCCGACTCTTTCAGCTTATTCTCTTATGGGAGGTGCTCCAGCCTCCTGATCATCTTTGTGGCCTCCTCTGGACCTGCTTGAGGAGGTCTGTGTTTTCTTATACTGTGGACCCCAGAGCTGAACACAGGTGGGATCTCACCAGAGCAGAGTTGAAAGGGTGAATCGCTTCCCTCAGCCTGCTGACCACGCTTCTTTTGGTGCAGCCTAGGATGCGGTTGGCTTTGTCATAATTTTTGTTTCCTAGGGCTCTTTGTAATAATGCCTAATAAAGAGAAGATAAGTACATATTGAAAGCCAGAGAACAAAATACATTACTGTAGATAACACTGTGACATTTTGTCACCATTTTGCTATGTGAGAGATTTTTAGTCCTGAGATTGCTGAGTATTCAGGTTTTAAACATCTTTCAAGGTCTTTGTAGCTTTGTACAATTGCAGAGTCTATTTTTGATACAGAATTATCCTGGAGAGCAGCATTCACTGAGCTGTAATGGAGCCTCTTGTAGTTTAAAAGGTAGCTACTGTATTTTGTATTTACTGTTTTGTAATTCTCTCTCTTAGGATAGCGAATATTACAATTCTCTGAGATGGATTCTTGAAAATGATCCGACAGAACTGGACCTCAGATTTATAGTTGATGAAGAACTTTTTGGTCAGGTTAGTATGTTTATATAAAAAAAGAGTAGACAAACACGAAAGAAAATATTTGACCTGTGAAATTAGCTGATCTTACCTGTGTGATAATAAGTCATGTTGGTTTGTTCACTCAGTTTCATTTAGCTGACAGATCCTCATTTAGTGCTCTATTAGCCTGGCTGTAATGTAACAAAAGTCCTGAAAATAAGCAGAGCTTTAAAAAGTAGCTCATGTTTTTTTGCTTAAACAATACCTGTATTGAAATGTAGCTGTTTCTGTAAATGGAACTTAGACTAACCTATCCATAGTCCCGTTACTTAATCTGGTTGATTTTATTTGAAAGGATGAGCTCTTTCAGTTTCAAATCATAACTGTCAGTGGGAGATAATAATAGGGGTTTGTCTCTTAAGATGCTAAAAATGATGGAATAAACAAGTTTGTTGGGTAAAAAGCTATCCAATATAAGTCATGTAGAAGTAGCACAGGCCTTGAATAAAAGTTCCAAGTTGTAGGTGCCAACTATATCTTAAGTAGGAATAGCCTTTGTGGTCTTGTGTAACTGAAGTGATCCTAAGTAGGAGCATTAAAATGTATATCTAATGAACCAAAAATTGGTTTGTCTAATGAGGTTCTGGTAGTATAAATCATTATGTAACGGATATGCTTGTTGACTCATTTACTGGGAGCGTTGCTGAAATCATTATCTAAGTGCTTTTACTTGAGATTTGGAAATAAGATTAGAGTCACTGAATATGCAGTTAGTAAAGTCCATGTTGCTAAGAACTTGTCTGCAGACTCAGCTGATTCATTGTAGCAGGTCGGAAAAAATGGAGGTTGCCCCGTTGCAGTCTGGCATCCCTGAATGATATATTTTTTAAAACAATCAACAAAACTCTATTTATTCAGGTGACCTGTGAAACTAGTTCTGTTTGTCGTAGTTTTCAAATTCTGCAGTCTTCCGTAGTTAACTGAATTACCTAATACGAATTCTATTTCATACGTATCTCATTTAAGACCTATGTATTGCATTTAGACCCATCAACATGAGCTGAAAAGTGGTGGATCAGAAATAGTTGTCACCAACAAGAACAAGAGAGACTACATTCAGTAAGTAGTGGTCAGTGTGTGCAGTGAGCCTCACTGGATTGCCCTTCTAGTAATAGGGACTGTGTTAGTTCTATTAACAAAAGGACGTCTTTGCTTTGCATATCAATTTTACTTTTTTTTTTTACAGTCTTGTAATTCAGTGGAGATTTGTGAGCAGAGTACAGAAACAAATGGCAGCCTTTAAAGAGGTATAGTTTTAATTACAAAATAAATTAAGAATTTGTTGCGTCTGATTCTAAGATTTTTTGGACATCCTGAAGACCCACAGATAATGTTGTAATGTATAAAAAAGGCAGTGATGCGGTTTGTAGTGTCAGCTTTGAATACTTCAGACTTCTAAATTTTTTATATATATTATACTGAGATATTTAATTCATATTGGAAAATCTGCTTATTTCTGAATCTTTACTGACAGCTTTAGGTGTAGTGCAAACTATTTCATGAACTCTGCAGAAATGAAAATTAATTCAGGCTATTAGAGTTAAAATAAACTGGTGTGTATTAAACTGATATGTAATTAATAAGCTGGTTTATAATTATTTATATAAATGATAATATATATGTGATATTCAGACTTATATGTTCACTATTCAGTGTAGCACAATGAAGATGTGAGATAAGTCAGAAATAAAAGCACTGCCCAATCTGGGGACTGCTGGTATCCAGACATCTGTATTTGATGTATTGCTTTGGCTCTGTTTACTAAAACATCTAAATGTGCTTCTCAGTGAACAAAAATGCTTAAGGAACGTTGACTTGATTTTTAAAAACTTCCTTCATCTTTTTAGGGCTTTTTTGAATTAATACCACAGGATCTGATTAAGATTTTTGATGAAAATGAGCTAGAGGTAAGTGTATTGTGGAACGGAAAAGCATTTACATTGAAACTTAATGCTACTGACTTAAACTTTGGTGTGTTTTTTTACAATCTGTATAGTTACTAATGTGTGGACTGGGAGATGTGGATGTGGCTGATTGGAAACTACATACGAAATACAAAAATGGGTACAACATAAACCATCAAGTAATACAGTGGTTCTGGAAGGTATCGTGAAGTTCTACTGTTTGTTTTTTTACTTAAAACCTATTTAAAAACTGCTGCCTTTCAGCTATGCAAGTTTATCATGTGATTCATCAATAGGTAGGTAAATATTTGACCATTAAAACTCCTGGGAAAGACAGTAAAAAAACTAAAGATGAGATGCATGGTAAGAATGCAAATACACTACTGATACTTGCTTTCACACAAAAAATCCACATCTGACTGGGGTTAAATATATTTCTGAGTAGCTTTTTCTGGCATGGTTACACTAAAGAGGTGTTAAACTCTTCTGTTTAATAAATTACAGAAATTTGGCTGCTAGTTCATAACATCAGGAAACTTCAAAGAAAGTAGGGGCCAAATCTTCAAGGGAAGTATTTTAACAGCCTACTAAGCCAGTAACTGTACTCTTGTTACAGCACCATTAAAAAAACCTGTTGGCTTTGTAGCTTTTAGCTACAGGCAGAGAAGTAGAATATGTGTCACAAAAATGCATATATATATATATATATGTATATGAAGGATAATGACTTAGAGATAGCAAACTTGTGCAACATACTTTCTAACTTAAGACCTTAATTTAAAATACATCTTTAATTGTAGTCATTATTGTACCTAGGCAGTCTTAATGATGGACTCTGAAAAGAGAATAAGATTACTTCAGTTTGTTACTGGCACGTCACGTGTACCCATGAATGGGTTTGCTGAGCTGTATGGTGAGTACTTAACAATGTTCACAATTAAGTAACAGAACATGATACAGACCTTGAAGTCAATTACCATGACAAACATAGGCACATTATTTTTCAAATTTTGCTTCAAAAATGAGTGTATAAACTGACAGTTGTACGAAGCGTAGTTAGAGAAGAGTCACTTAGATCACATTTTCATTTTAATTTGTGTTTTGGAAGTTTTTAAATGTGCAAGACTTCTCGAATGAATGTGGATTTTGAAGTTCTAAAGAGCTGCAAAAATCCCTGTTTAACACATGGTTGAGCTTTAAGAAAATTCTCAGTTATCTAAGACCTGATTACCAAGACATGCTGGCATCAGCAGTTAACTCTTGTAAGTTCCCCAACTGTTTTTATCTGCTCACAAGCCCGATTGTACAGATAGAATTGTTTGTAAGGATGTACTCCTTACAAAGAGGACCACTGAAATGACACGAGTTAAACATATTGTCAGAAGAGAAGTAGAGATGCAGAGACTGAAACAAGCAGGTGGCAGCAGGGAGCAGACTTTAGTACCAAAGCCAGAAAACCCCCTGTGGAAAGACCACGGACAAGTGGGTAGAACAGCCCACAAAGTGGGAGGGCAAGTGTTTGGCTTATGGGAAGTCTGTTTTCAGCTACCATTGCCTGTTATTTGTTCTGCTAGACTACTTTTTGAAGGCTAAAAGTGTTTGATGTTCTGTGCAAGTGACTGAATAGCCTAACTTGTAGATATGAATAAACATTCCCTTCTTTGTAAACAAGACAGTGATTTGGTTTTGTTCACAATTCTAGTGTTCTACATACCACCCATCACGTGTCCTCATTTCTTCCTCTCCATTTTCATCTTAAATACTCTGTTTATTTTTTTCTGTTCCATCAGTGAATGAGTTGTGAGTTCTAATGGGAAGGACAGTGCCCTCAGCAGACTTGAACCTCGTGTCTGCTGTTGCACCTGAATCTTAGTAGTGATGGAGTTCATGGTGCATGCTCATCGCAGTGGAACCTGGTCAGAAGTCTGCTGCTTCTGGATTTTTATTTGTCTGAAAACACTACCAGACATAGAACTAAGGAATGAGATAGGGAAGTAAACTTAAAGCTCCCTTCTGCCCAGGGATTAGGATATCTTTGTGCAGTCTTTTGGACAAGTCCCAGGTTCTGTAGTTCAGTTCACTCATTAATAAAAAACTCATTTAGTAGTTGCTTTCTTTCTCTATTGGTTATGGCTATAACTTAAACCCTAGTGGTGATCACAATTGCATTTCCAATGCCTGCTTGTATTTGAAGAGCTGTAGATAATTCTTCACTGCTTCATGTTGATACATGGCTTTTTTGCTGCTGCCTGCCTTGCAGCTGTGGTTGATCCATTCCCACTGTGGGGATTGCAGTCCTAGAGCTGGCTTTCTAGAGGAGATCTCCCTCTTGTGGCCCAGAGAGGAATTTATGCCCATAAAAAGGGAGAGCTTGGTGTCCAGGGACAAATTCACTTAAGTCTGAGAACTAGCACACTGAACCAGACATGGCTTTCTTGGATTTCTTGTCTTCTGCCTACCCTGCTTTGTCAGCCTTCAGTTATTTAGTTGGATAGCTAAAATGAGAGTTATTCTTGCCTAGCTATTAAAGGAAGTGCTTCATCCTTATTCCTGGTATTCCTACCAGTTACCTTTTCTAACCAGCCTACGGCATTGAAGAACCATGTAACTGAAAGAAAAGAGTAAAGAGGAGGAGCTAGAAGTGTTTCCACAAATATTGACTTATCTGTATTACTGATAATATTTCAAGATGAAGTGCTCAGTGTCTCTGCTCATCTGTCTAGTTCATTCACTTAGACTTGTACAAAGAATAGTGACTGTACATCTGGCATTTCCTACCTTTTTCTGTATGTTAGTAGATGTGAAAAGACTTTCTCCTCCTCTTGTTTTATTTTCATCTTTGGGATCAATTGTCTTGGGATTTTTGTTGGGTTTTTTTTCTGTATGTAAGTTGTCTAACATCTTCCAAATCCACTTCTGCTATGTGTGTTATTACATGCTATCATAATACAATTGCATTTTATTATGAAATGTATGCATTACTTTTTTTATGTCTCCATAGAACCACAAATGAAATATTTTTGAATTGACAGTTTAAGTTATAGTGGAAAAAAATGTGGAGAAGTCAGAAAGAAGGAAGGTATCTGCCTGCATTATAAAACAGAATTCATTTCATAGGTCTGAATGTACTCTACACAGCATTTACACTTCAGCTGTGTTCATAGACGAACCTTTTCTCATTACTGATGCTCATCTTTAATGTGCAACATATACCACTTCTTCCATTTCAGAAGCAGAAGGCTGCTCATTCTTGGGTAGCCATCCGCTCTAGACTACAATTCTTCAACTGTATTGATGGTCTCCTTGTAGAAAAGTCAGAGGACACCCAACATCAGAGATGATCTTCTGTTCTCTAACAAGATAGTGATCTTTTTTTTTGTGTATGTCTTCTCTAGACATACAAAAATGCTTTCAAAAGCTTAAGGAAATGGTTACAAAATGCTCTTCACATCCAGTTGGCCCGAGTTGAGAGGTCCAAGAAACTTTCAGATATGACATGCTGTAGGATAGTTGCTGAAGACACAGGAGTAGCTGGAGCTGCACTTACTAGCCAGAGAAGTTCTCTTGGGTGCCTGTGCACATCTCTTCCAATACACATATGGTCACCGTGTTTCAAAAAGTTCTCAGTTACTCTGCTCTGTTGCATTGGTACAGGAGGACATTGAATGCTTTCTGCCAGCTTATAGAACTTGGTGCATTGTGATCAATGTGTCTGAATTTTACATGTGAATCTTATACAGTGTTAAGCTGTTTTCTACATAAAATTTTCAATGCCAACTACTATGCATATGCATTTGGGTCTTAAGACTTCTCAGCTTAAGGTGTAAAAGCCTCTTGGAAGTCAAGGTATAGCAAGAAGTAATTAAAAATACAAGTAAATTGGGATATTGACCATTACTGAGCACAGACTGTATTTGATTCAAATAGATAGCTTCTACTAATATCAGAATTAGATTAGAAAAAAACAATATTTCATAAGTTGGATTTCTAATTATCAAAGAACCTCATAATGGGGTGAAAATTGTGTGCTTTTCTACAGGTTCAAATGGACCACAGTTGTTTACAGTTGAACAGTGGGGTACCCCTGAAAAACTGCCAAGGGCTCATACCTGGTGAGTATTTAATTTGGATAAATTATGACCTTTAAGAGTAATAAAATACTAAAGAGTTTTCATCTGTTTTTCAGCTTTAATCGCTTGGATTTGCCTCCATATGACTCTTTTGAAGATTTATGGGATAAACTACTACTAGCGATTGAAAATACTCAGGGTTTTGATGGGGTTGATTAAGACACAGACATAAATTGTATCGGTTCACTGCTGCAGTTTCATTTTAAGAGTTTACAAACAAATTTGAGTTTTCCAGGGACTACCATTGTATTTAGTCACATGGCTATTGAATCTTCATAATATCACTTGTAAAGTAACGATTAAAATTTCATTAACTTTTGAAAATGTATTTTGCCATTTCCACAGTTTTTGTGTGCTTTGCTAGTAACTACAATATCGCATTGGATGGGCCAGTGCCAAGACTAAAATATTTTTAAGCAGTTGCCTCTTCTGCAGTATTTGACAGACTGTCCTGCAGTAAACTACTGAAGTAAAACTGTGAAGAAATCTTTGCAGAGGGTGTAAGTTTGAATTGCTGCTTTAAGAGGAACAACTGAAATTGTTGAACTGTTCTTTTTATAAAAAAAAAAACCCAAACAAAAACTGCAAAACAAAAACAAAACTAACAAGCTTCATGTAATGCAATATCATAATCTGTGCTGCTTCAGGCTGCTTGCTACAGATTTACCCAAAGCACCTTATCATTCAGCATATTAGGTAAAACATTGATAAGTATTTGCATTATCAGCCATCAGTTTGCAGAACATTGACTTGTTGAAATATTTTATTTGCTAGATTTCTGTTTCTACCTTGCTTTTGTTGAAACAGTGTAACAAAACCAGAGTTTTTATATAAAACAGACAAGCAGCATGATTCTGAATTGTAATGAGAAATATGTCCATTTTTGGTCTGAATTTGTATACTGTCATTGGTTTGAGTGTCCATCACTTTTTGATAAAAATTTCTAATTTCATGATGGATAAAATTTTCAATTCAGCCTTTTGCAACAAATTAAAGTGAAATTTATATGGATATCACTCAGTATTAGTTACTGCTAGTTAGAGGCCTTTATTATCCATCCTTGCAGTATTGCACTACATAACAATAAAGAACATGTTTACAAGGTTTTCTGGGCTAAATTCAGCAGTCTGATGTGTGCAAGCTTCTCTGAACTGCATGGAGGTTGTGCACATGTAACCAGGTGCAGAATTTGGTTCTGTAATATGTTTACAGGTTATGCTAGTTTCTATAGCTGCGTTTTTATATTTTTTTCTCCACTGTTAGTCTAGAAACCAAATTTGCTAATACAGTATAACCAAAGTCAAAACCAACAATGTGCAATTTATTGTAGATCAACTTGTCATATAAATATTAGTTTAATTTCTTTTGTAAATGTGGGTAATTTTTGTATTAATGTTAACACTTTTTTGAGCAAGTGCTGGTTAGATTGATTAGCAAAGTTGGTTCTAAAAGAAAGAATTGGTTTATATACCTGGCTTGCTCCAATTTTAACATTTTATTACCAATATGATTTGAGAAATGACAGTACCTAGCTTTGGCCAACAAATTTCGGTTCAGTCATACTCTTTATAAATATGCAAGACAGAAGTGTAGCACATCTCTCTATAAAGATATGTAAATTATGTAACAAATGTAATGGGTCTTAAGGGATATTTAAAATCCCACTTTGTTTTATTCTTTGAATAGGTCATTAGGGCTGAGAATATTACATGTAAATAAAGGTAACTTATACAAATTTCCCAAATCTATATGCGGTTTTGTAAAACATGAATGATATATCCGTAAATGTGTACAGATTTGAATGTAGCAGGTTTTGTTGCATACTTTAAAGTATAAAATAAGGATCCTGAGAGCAGTAAATAAAATTTTATTCTAATAAGTTGTGACTCAGTTCTTTACAGTGCGAATCAGTAGTCTTGAAATAGCAAGACTTTAGTATTTTTAGTACTCCTAGGTAGACTGAGGCAGCAGTTCCACCACGATACGCTACTGCTTTTGTGTGGGTGTTGTGAGGTGCAGCAGTGCTGTTTCTTAGTATTCTGGTCCCAAGATGTGCAGTCTTGGAAAAACTAAAACAATTTTTTTTTTTTTAAAGCTCTAAGTGGCTTAGAGCCTTTGCTGTATGGCCAGCCTACAACTGCTACACAGCAGACAGGCAAAAGGGGAGGCCCCACAGAATTGCTCCTTAACTGCTGCTGAGGGAGGGTCGGGCTCCTCTCCACTCTTCACAGCCAACAGACTTTGGTGGTGGGTGCGGCAGCAGTGTGAAAGGGTCCCCAAAACTCTGTTCCAGGCGGCACAGACTGCCCAGCAGTGTTGGGGATGCACCACAGGGCATGGCCCCAGTACTAGCTGGGGCAGCAGCCCTCATGCACAGGTGGAAGCTTCTGGAGAAGCATGCTGCTGCCAGGTCTCAGGCTGCAGGGGGTACCTGCTGCCTCTCCTGGAAGCTGGGGCAGGGCTGGCCTTGCTGGCAGGAGCTCTGCTGTGGGCAAGGCACTGAATTGCCCCATGAAAGAGCTACAAAAGAAGTGAGCAGACTTGTAACATCGGGGAAGATGACCAGCAGGCAATCATAGAGACTTTTAGGGCCATGCAATGGGAATAAGAGGGAGCACCTGGAGGCCTTACCTGGGCAAGTTCCCAAGATGGGTGAAGCAGGAAGATTATGATTTCTGGGCTTGGAAAAAACGCTGCTTTTCCACCCTTGGGTGTGAATTTGAAAAGTTGCTATGGTGCTGTAATAGAGGAGGATAGGAAAGAGTTGCGTTAAGGGAAGTGTTCAGAGCCAGATGGGCTTGGCACACTGAGATGTGGTGGGTGATAGTGCAAAGAGTCTCTTCCATGGGCTTTAAACTCGCTTTGTTAAGGAATGATGATAGCAGCTTGTGGTAAGTTAAGAGAAGAGTGGTCGATGGTACCAAGTATTGGAACCAGGTGATGGGAGTGAGGCAGCTCTGGTGGAAGATGCCACAGGCTCAGGAGGAGCAGCTCATGTGCCTGAACACACTCAGAAGCAGCCAGGGGAAGTCTAGAGTCCAGGAGAAGCAAGAGAGATGGCTCGTATGTTTGGAGCCACTCAGATGGGGGAAAATTTGTGGGATGGTTGACAGGCTGGTAAAGAGCTTTGTGGGATCAGAGGAGACACCAGTATGAGAAACTTGCTGATGAGAACTTGTGCTAGGCTACCTGTTTGTTGTGAGGAAGCGGTCAGGGTGGTCTTGAAGCATCTCAAGGGATCCAAGTATAGCAAACCTTGGATCTTTACAGGAGACTTAATGCCCTGATGTCTGCCGGAAGGGAAGCATGAGTGGCTGCAGTCAGGGATGTTACTGGATGGGAGTCATGAACAACTAAACAAAGGTGCTTGCTTGGCCAGCCAGGGTGATCCTCTCCTGGATCTGCATGTCCCCTTGTGCTTGTATTTTCTATACATCACACCTCCATATTCCCTGAAACATAAACACTTCAGGATTGGGCAGCAACTCCAGAGATGCTGCTGTGAACACTTAACCTGTTTTTTCTCCAGGAACGCTGTTCCTGTACAGCTGTGTGCCAGCTGCAGCCACTTGCCAAGGCACCACAGATGAGAATTTAACAGCTGCTTCTGCATGTTGGTGGCCAGCTCTGTGCTGCATTCATTGCTCGTAATCCCCAGCAGTGCCCGGTGAGGGGTAATGCAGAACCATTTCTCAGGCAGGTAAGAGCTGAAGGTGACAATCTGGGGTGAGGGAGAGTAGATAGGGTTGATGTTTGGTGCAGATCTGGTTAAAATGCAGAGATGTGTGAAGAAACTCTTTTAAGAGGAGGTTTGAGCAAGATAGCTGCAACAGGAATAGCTTCACTTTTCTCAGCTCTGAAAGCTCATGGGTGTTGGTTTCTGCGCTGCTCCAAGCCCGAGAGCTGTGAGCGAAACCAGTTTCCTGCCGTTGATTATGACTTCTGCGGGGAAATACTGATTCCAACCGATAGAATAGATCCGGAAAACTACACTGGGGAAGGCGCTGTGGGGTGAATGGGCTCCCTGGGGGCGAGGCCCGCCCGCTCCTTCCTCAGCTGCGGCCGCCGGGAGCGCCGCCAGGGGGCGCCGCCGGGCTGTGGGAGCGGCCCTGGGGCGGGGCCCGGCGGGGAATGGGCGGGGGCGGCCCAGGAGGGCCAACGCCTCCCGGGACGCCCAGGGGTTGCGCCGAGTTAAAGCAGTTCTGTTCCGTGTTTCATAAGGTTAGCGGTGACGTGTATTGATTGTCACAGAATCACAAAATGGTTTGGGTTGGAAGGGACCTCAAAGCCCATCCAGTTCCACTCCCCTGCCATGGGCAGGGACACCTCCCACTGGATCAGGGTCCTCAAAGCTCCATCCAACCTGGCCTTGAACACCTCCAGGGATGGGACAGCCACCGCTTCCCTGGGCCACCTGTGCCAGTGCCTCACAACTCTCACTGTGAAGAATTTTTTCCTAATGTCTAATCTAAACCTTCCCCCTTCTAATTTGAAGCTAATTCTCTCTTGTTCTATCACTACAGGCCCTTGTAAAAAGTCCCTCCCCATCTTTCCTGTAGCCACCTTTCAGTACTGGAAGGCTCCTATGAGTTCTCCCCAGAACCTTCTCTTTTTCAGGCTGAACAACCCCAACTCTGTCAGCCTGTCCTCATACCAGAGGTGCTCCAGCCCTTTGATCACCTTCGTGGCCTCCTCTGGACCCATTCCAACAGTTCCATGTCTTTCTTATGTTGGGCATTCCACAACTGGACACAGGCCTCCAGGTGAGGTCTTACTGAAGCGGAGAAGAGAGGGAGAATCCCCTCCCTTGCCCTACTGGCAATGCTTCTTTGGATGCAGCCCAGGGGCACAGTTGGGTTTCTGGCCTGCAAGAAACATCGCCGGATTGTGTTGAGCTTCTCATCAATCAGCACCTCCAAGTCCTTCTCCACAGGGCTGCTCTCAATCACATTGTCCCCCATCCTGTGTTGATACCAGGGGTTGGATTATCAGTTATATTGTGAACGGTGCTTCTGAAACAAACACAATGCTGTCAGAGGAGTGACTTTAGCCTAAAAAAAGGCAAAGTACGTAGAGTGAGCTCAACAAAGGTTTCCAGTGTAAACTGCTTATAATTCAAAAGTCTAATTAGACTGCTGTGGATAAGGGTTTCTTAGATTTTCAATCAATTTCAATAATTTGATTTGTATTGGCTTAAACGGTTTTGTTCTGAAATTGTCTTCCTCTAAAATTTCTCATTTATTCCAAAGGTTATCACATGTTTACAGTTTAGTGTTATGAAAATGAGGCATTAGGTCTGGACAAGGTGCATTCAGCAATAACTTGGAGCTTCGGGGAAGTAAGGGCTGGGTTTTTTCTTTCAAAATTCATTTGCTTTAACTGACAGATTTCTAGGCTGAGTGTTATTTTTGTCAAATCTTTCACTTCTCAAGGTGGTAGAGGGGATTCTTCAGCATTCTTGTTGCATCATAAGGCAAAGCTGTGGGTTAGTAGGAAGCAAAACCAGTAATTTCTTTGAAGTGCCACCAAAGCTTCATTTATGCTGTTCAAAGGACACATGACTTAAATTATTTTTAATTGCTAAGTCACATCTGTAGCATGTTAAACAAATTATTTTTTACTAGAGACAGGGTTGAATACATCAAACATAGGCAAAATATATGAGTATAGCCTACTCATTTTCCTTCTCTATCCTGTTTTTCCCTCTCTAATCTCATTGTTTCATACATAAACTTAGTTTATAAGTTACATAGTACCCTGAAATTTGATTTGTTCTGTAAATGCATAGCACAGTTTGCTGCTATTTCACGAATTGATGGTATCTTTACAAAGATCTCTGTGTGTCTCATTGAAGCCCACAGATGCCTCTGACATGGCGTACGGTCACTGTGAAATATGTCCTTGTTTTTTTTTTTCTTGTGTACTTTTTCAGTGCAACTTTGAGATTACTTAGCAAATACATGATGCTCTTATGAATTCCCTAGAGTGGGAATTACAGAATTACAATGCTAACATGCTAAACCACAGATGAAGTAATTAAAATTGACTATATGTAGTTTTAAATACTGTTTTCATTTTACTCGTTTCTTGTGTGGTCGATTGTTAGGAGACCAGGCTCTTCTGACTGTCGTTCATACTGTCTGTTCATTTGTTTTTTCCTGTTTCTGATTAGTTTGTTGTGGTCCTTGGGTTATTCACACAGGATCCTATCAAATGATTTTCTTTTGTATGAGATTCTGCTTTATTAGGGCACCAGTTTGTTTATTTGACCATCTCCCTCTTTGGATGAAGAATTTCTTTAAAGGATTGATGTGCAGTTCTTATGATGTGAACTGACATGAGCTCACTTATTTTTCTGCAGTTAGATGACCACTAAGAATCCATACCTCTCGTGCCATAGAAGCACTTTTTTGAAACATCTATACATTTAAAAGGCAGCTAACACCAACCATCTTCCGTTGTTATAAATGAGAATTAAACATTTAACAGCTGCCGCATTGCTTTGTGACATCACAAAGCCAGTACAAGATTCAAGCACAAGCTTTGGTACTCTTATACTAAATCATTTTTCTTTGAAGTGGAGACTTAATTGCTTTTTGTATGTGGAACATATATCATTAGCACGCTAATCAGAATACAAACAGCTTGCAAAGGGGATAATGAGGGAAAACTACCAAGTAATTCTTGGTTTACATCTATGTGACTCTGTAGAAAAATGTTTTGTTTTACTGAGCTGTCCTTAATTTGAGGTTTCTTGCTTAATGAGACTTCAAACAAATTCTGCATTGTAGGTTTCAGGTTTTCATCCCAGAGAGAGGCTTGGGATTCTGGGGAGGGGGGAGGCAAAGCAGCTTGGAAAACCTGAACAGACATTCAGTAAGTGAGTGTGCCTCTTGAGGAAAGACAGATAAGGCAACCTTCCTAAGTGTGACAGAATGTGAAACTTTCTGTTGAAACACACCACAGTCTAAAAACATACATCACAATTTGTTTTTATTGAGCCCTTTTGAGTTTAATTTAATGGAAAATGTTTTCATAATTGTCTGATAGCTTTTCTGATATTTTCTACAAGCTGAAATGTTTCTGACTCGGGTTTTGTTTTGAGGGCTGAGAAGTCTGACCTTTCGGAGGCTGTGAACACACATGTCCTACTCTGCACTGCTGCTTAGGAGTATGCAAAATGCTAAAGGTTTAAATCAAATTGCCCTGAGGACTGCTTACTGACCTTTTGAATGCAAAGCTGTCAAAACCTTCAACTAGACATCAGCTTGAGAAGAACACTTAAGGCAGATCAATGCAAAAAGATAACAATGTGCTTCTGACTTTTGGTAATTCTCCTTACTAAGAAACAGTTACTGTGCTGCAACAGCTGCTGAAACAAACCCACCCTGCTGAGGAGTTTTTTTCAGAAAGAAACTTTTATAAACTACTTAAGAAATTAAAAGTTTTCATTAATTGCCAAATCCTGATATAGTTATCTGAGCAGGATGCTTCATCGACTTCAAAGGGATTTTTGTCTACTCGAGGAATGCAGGGTCAGGCCCTTAACTAGTGATAACTTTCTTCAGTGGGTTGTCAGATATGACAAACTATGCCACTTCAATGGAGGTTACCATCACCATGCTATGCCATCCCTTTGTCCTGAAAGCCTGTTTTCCTCCTTTGCCCAGGTAATGGAGTTTCTGGGGTTTTGCTATATAGAAGAGCCTAGAAATTACTCTCTAACTGAAGCTGTGGTTTCTGTGAATGTTTTCTTTACTTTGAATAACTATAACATTATTTTCTAGCTATGATACATTGTAAATTCAGTTGTGGAAAGTGTTTAGTGGAGTTATGTGTCTCTCCACTCTATGAATTGCTGCCCAGCAGTTAGTCACCTATCCTTAATAAATTTATTCCTGATTAGTTGCTCATGTACTATTGCTTGCTACAATGAAGAATTTTAAATAAATGCCTTCCTTTCTAAGTAGGCTTACAGAAATGGACCAAAAGACAGGGAACTGAGAAGCTGTTCATTCAGATGTTGGGTCTCAGTCTGATAATTATAGGCATCCCATGCAAAAAGTGTAACGTAATCATGTATATCCTGTGCTGAATACTCACAGAATAATTACTTCACAGGTTAGTAAAAAATAATTCTCTGTGCTTCAACAGAACATTACACCTGCTCTTCTCTTAGTGTAATTAAGTCAGCTATCAAATCATAAGAGGTGCTGCTTCATCCAAGGCAAAATAATATAGTTGATCTCTATCAACATATAGCTGAAAATTATGCCTTTTTTCAAAATAATTCGTTTTTACTCTTCTCCACCCTGAGAATTCAAAGTCTGACTCTAAACCAGTCTAAGATCAAATTTTCACTTACACAACTCTCTAAAATTTTTTAATAATAAAAAGGTAAAGTTGAAAATTTTTCACACTTGAGTAAATATAAATTAGAAAAGCAAACAACATTTCAGTCATGTAAATACTTTTTTGTACTGGAAAAAGTCTATCTATTTAACTGACTCTTAAGGTACAATCAGTTGGATCAGTTGATCTCTCACTGTAGAAAGAAATTAATCCTAATCACACCATATGTAACTTGAAGACTCAACAGCTAAATTGGTTGACCTGGGGCTGCAGACTGGGCTGCAGTTGCAGCAGGGATGTGACTTCGAGTATCCCATCCTGCACTGGGGGTGTGAACAGGGAGGGGGCTGCAACTTGCTTAGGATGCCTCGGAAGGGGCATTTGTCCATCTCTGCCCTTCCTGAAGCCTGCAGGAGTTTTAATTCTTGAGGGAGGATTTGGACTGCTCTCTGCATGTTGAAGGTTTTCTCTAGTTAGGTTAAGGCATCATGCTTCCAAGCTGCAGCAGCTGGCCGATGCTCAATGGGATGCCCCTATGGCCCCAGCTGCTCCACGTGGGATTTCCACTCAACAACTTGCACTGGCCTGGTCCTCTTGCTGGGCACATTAGGCCAATTTAACTCACTAACTTGACATAAAACTACTACACACACCCTGCCCTGCCACACATGCTTTATTTCCTAGTTACTTTGGATAAACATTTTGGCACATACAAGGTGTGTATTCCATACGTGTGTTATTTGCCCAATTTGAGTTCTGTCATGTGCCAGCATTTGGCCACTATGACCTTCTTAGAGGTATCTGAACATAAATGACAGCAAAATGTTATTTAGCATTTGGCAAACATAATCCTGGGGTAATGATTAAATACTGCATAAAAGTACAGCTGAAAACAGGTGACACTACCAGCAGCCTTAGCTGCTGGTTGCTCTCTTGATGCGCTTTCCAGGCACATCTGTGTACGCCACATACTTAGCTCAACCAGCAAAAAAAATACTTGTATTTCTTCCCCCAAGTTATTTCCATCCTCACTTGGCCACGCAAGCTCTGATGCCAACCCAACATCGCTAAGGCAAATTGCTAAGCGCTGAATTGCATCAAACAACTTGAGGATGCCTGTGGACGTGCTGCCAGCAGAGTCGCTGATCTCCTCTTCCTGCCCTGTGCTGCATTCAGACAGAGACCTAAGCCAGTTAGGAAATGCAGGAAAGAGTAATTGGGGTGGGCTGCTCGGTTTCTCCTTGGTCCCCTGGGTCACACACAGCACTGTGATCCAGCCATGTCTCCTGCCTTTAGCTCCTGCCCAGCACCAGACAGACAGCTCTTCCAGAGCCTCTAAAAAATGAGAAATCCCCATGGGCTCCCAAGTGACTCTTGCAGCCCAGCTGAGATAAAATCCCAGCAACAGCAGCTGATGGAGGCAGTAATTTTGTCATCAAAAGAAATCACCCCCGTGTTGCCCAGCTTTTGGCTCCCCTCGGTTCACCCCCCTTATCTTGCTCCTTGCACCAGGGTGTTGCCTTTAGCGGTTCAGCCTGAATTCTTGGTAAAGCCATTCTGCTGTAAGTCACAGCTTCATGTGGCCCTTCAAACATCTTGGTATCCATCCCCAAAGCCATGTTGTGTTTGCAGGACGAGCCTGCGTGCATATGAGGGGGAGGAGGTGCTGGGAACATGCCTTGAAGGCTTCAGATCTGTTTATCTTCACACTCCTGAGAGGCGATCACTCTCCTGTGACAGGGCAGTGCGCTGGAGGGAGCTGTGCTGGCAGCAAGGAGATAAACCTATGGGGCACAGGCTGCTTTGGCCAAGTGGCCTCTCCCTGACCAGCAATTCCTTATGTCTGTGTGAGATGAAATGGGACAAGAGCAGCAGGAAGCCTCCTTCAATCATTCTTTTTAATAGTTCCTTGGGATAAATTGTAGATAAGAGGAGAGACCACATTGTTAACAAGCTGAGAACGCAAAGACAAAGGAAAGGGCTGCAATATTTCACAGCAAAAATAAGTAGGTATCTGTGGCATGGTATACTCAGCAGTATGTCTGACTGCTAGTCAGCATCTGACTTGCCTTGATTTCATTTATTTTATTTCCAGTAATTGTTTCCTGATTACAAATATCTAGAGGAAAAGAGGCAGAAATGATTTGCGTATTTCCTGTTGTAACAGCAGAATGAAGGTAACATATGCAGGGATGAAAGGGAACCATATTTCATGCCTGTTGCTAAACAAATATCTGCAGAACAGTGGGTTGTCACGATAAGCAAGAAAGACATTAACAAAAAGCTGCCTCTGTCTGGAAGGTTCAAGAGATTCCTTTGTAGATTCAAACATAGGAAGTGGTAACCTAGGAGATTGTTTCTTTCTGTTCAGTTGTTCTCACTCTGGTACTTATTGTATCGACCCAGTGTATTAACACTTTCACTTATGGAAGATAACATCAGAGAACAGTACTGCAGCATTTCCAGGACTTTGTTTTGTTTTCTTATTGGGGAACAGATTGAGAGAGGGAACTGATACTGAGCCAATTAAAACATATGTACATTGCAAATACAGTTTATGGGGCAGCTTTTCTCCACCTGCTGGCCATTCCTGCTTCTTGCTGTGATTTCCACATATGCATAAGACCTTAATGAAGTTTTTCCATGTGTTTCAGTGCACAGATTCGAGCTTCAGCTGCTCAGCTGCTGTCACTTTGGTCCCAAGCCAGCTGAGTACGTCAGGCTTTCCTCCCAGGAGTGCTGAGCATCCCTGAGGTCAGAGGAAGTAAATGGTGCTCAGCATCTTGTGCGAGAGCCCAAGGAGACATGGTAGAGGTGTGTAGGCTGCCCTGGCCTGGGAAACATTCATGGCAGTTTGGCTGATCAGAGTGAGGGCAGCCACTGTCCCATGCCATTGCCTTCAGCTGCATGTTGCAACCCTTGGTGTTTCACCATTTGTTTCACATTACGAAGAGGGAGGTTAGAGAGATAAAGCAGGACAAAACAAGCTCTACTGAAAAAAAAAAGGAAGAGTTTTCTGCAGGTAAATTGTTCAGTGAAGCTCACTACAGGCAGAGGAGCCTCAGCTGTGCATGAAGGCCAGAAGAGAGATCTTGGAGCTGCTACTCAAACTCCATGCCCTAAGAGCTCTATGCTGTGTGTAAGGGAAAGAGTGCATCTGGGCTCAGGTATGTTCTCAGGGGTGTACTCCATCTTTCTATAGCCATAGCTCTGAGGTTTGTTAAAAGAACCAAGAAGACCTGTTGGCTTGTCTCTAGAAAAAAGCAAGAGTGACTGGCAAAATATAATTAGGGATTTTCACACCTTCCAGCAGCAGCAAATGGGCATGGAAGAGTGAGGAAATGCACTTTGCCAGATACCTGTGAAGTTACCGCTCCAAACTGCCTGTGGTTACCTCCAGCAGCAGGAGGAGATGTTGGGGTGTCCTCTTTGTCCTGCTGAATTTCATGGCAAGGTCACTTTTCCTTCTGGTGTGACAAACCTTCAAGAGTGAGGGTAAACATACAGCGGCTGCCTCCGGGGCACTGAGAAACAACCCAGCCGAGGCTCACTCACCAATCTGGGCCAGTGGCGCATTATTGTGGAAGGTGGCTGGAAGGAAAAAAAACCTGCTAGTGTGGCAAATAATTGTACTCCTTCCACTTGAGTGTTTGTTGGTTTATAACCAGATGAGACCTGTGTTCAAATCTCTTTGTAAAGGAGGTGTGTTTTTCCTGTACAGGAAGGCTCCCTGGAGAGAAAGTTCATTAGTATCCCCAGGGCTCAGCCCAAGGTGTGTTTGCCCATCTGCTCATGGAAGGAGTGAATCTCCTTTGAGAAGGCAACAGAGATGGTAACTATACACAGGTTCAAAATGAAGCAAGAATCCACTAAGTGACCAAATGTAAACATTTGTATGATGGGTCTTAACAGAGTTAGCTTAACATATTGTAAATCTGTGAATACTGTTGTAATTGGGTCAGGAGTTTGGCATGAGGAAGAAGGTGTCTTAACATGCTTACAGTGACACCAGATCAAAAACACTTGGAGCAAGAACTGTAAAGAGAAAGGGGGCTTCCCTGAGAAGAAGATCTAATGACACCCTGCCAGGAGTGCAGCAATGTGGCAGCTGGTTTGCTGGGTTTTAAGGACTCCACGGGCTGAAGGCAGAGCTGAGCCTATGCAAATTGCCGTAGTTGCCCTGCAGTTAGTAGGGCTCCGGCAATTGCTGCTGCTCTTAGCTTGCCCTGAAAAATTACTGCAGCTCAAATACGGCTGCAGCCATGCCAAGCTGCCCATGGTGATTGTACCCTCTCCTTCGTCCCTGGCTGCCTGTAGCTACAGCTTTGCTAATGCCAGCAGTGACATTCAACAGCTCCTGCAGTGACCTGCTGGTAGAGCTGGAGAATGAGCTGGGACCTGGCACTGGTAGCAGGGAAAGGTTGAACTGTGGGTCTGGGAGCAGTGGAGGGACCAGGCTGCCGATTGTGTATCTCTGTCTGAAATGAATTCTTTCAGGTCCAGTGGAGATCCAGGTACCCGCACTAGAAAACCACCATGAATAAAAGCTTCTAAAAATGAAAACAGCAGAACGCTCCCTCTGTGCCTGTGATCCCCAAAGCAGAAAAGTGTTACTTCTGCAGACAACAATGTGATACGACCAGATGTGATATTTTTAAGTCATAGGAAGTATAAAGTCCATTTTGAAGTTTCTGAAGCTACCTCAGCAATTTGGATGCTTCAGTACTGAAGCGAACTGGTCCTGCTTAGCTGAGGACAGGGAAGTTCTTATAGAAATAAGGAATATCAAAAGTTGTTCTAACAATCAATGAAGCTAAGGCAGATGAGAGTTCAGTTTTATTCTCTGTCTCAGTAGGCTTCCAGATGGTGTTACCTGAAAAGCACCTTGATGATGTAAAGAGGCTCCTAGATCTGTGGGAACTCGGGGTTTGCTGTTTTTTTGATGTTTGTTGGTAGCAAAGCTGACTCATGGTGTTTCAATTATCCCCCTATGTGTTGGTTCCCGGCTCTTCTTCAGCTCCGTGCTGGCTTGCTGACCCTGTACCTGAAAGAGCAAATAATGCTTGTTTTAAATTCTTATTCACACGTAATGAAGTGGTGCCGAGTTCCAGTTAATCTGGAATGGATTGGGAAATTGTTTTTGTCATTTTGCCTGCCTGATCTTCAGGATTCTCCCTCCTCCTTTTCCTATCTCCATTCCATCTCCCATTTCCACATTTGCTGTTTTTGGGGATTCTCCCTTTCTTGTTCTTACTGACCTGGACATTGACCCAGGCCACTTGAAATGACCAGCAGGAGATTTCTGGCTGAACCTGAGATACTCTGGACCAGCCTGATGCAAAGACAATTTGGGATGAGGCACAATTTGGGGGATATATTAACTGACCCAAGGGCAACATGGAGAGCTGAACTGATGTCACTTCTTGTGGGTTTACAGAAGGACAAAAAGCCAACTGCTCATTCTGTTCACTTGCCTGCTGTGCTCCCAGGGACTGCATGATGCTTCTCTCACCTCAGAAGAGCATCAGCTTGATACTCAGGATCATATTGAAGGCAATGCTCTTTGCCAGCAGGAATCTCAAACCCCAAACAGCCATGAACAGCATCTTCACCTTCTCCATCTGAACAGCTGCTTCAAAAAGAGGAGAAGGGGGAATAGAGTGGGGGCTCTGATATTGTCCTCCACTCACACCAAAAAATGAAAATCTACACATCATGGCTGGGTGAGCAAGGGAAACAGGAACAAAGGAAAAGATGACAGAGAAATGTATCTATCACAGGGAACAGAGGCAATGTCTGCCCAGTGAGGGATTTAATTCCCATGGAATTTAGTCAGCTACATGAGGGACACAGGGCGCTATAGGTGGCTCTATAGTGGGCTCAATAGTGGGGACACAGGGTGCTATAGAAGGCTCTACAGTGGGGACACAGGGTGCTACTGGGAGCCGTATAGGGGGCTCTATAAGGGGGACACAGGGCATTATATTGGAAACGTGGCTCTATAGGCAGTTCTATAGGGGGCATGCATGGCACTACAGGGGCTGTATAGGGGGCTCCAAAAGGGGGGCAAAGGGTGCCATAAAGGTTTCTATAGGGGGGACAAAAGGTTCTATAGTGGGCTATATAGGGGTCTCTAAAGGGGGGAGAAAGAGTGCTATAGGGGGCTCTATGGGGGTATCTAAAGGGGCAACACAGGGCACAATACAGGAAATACAGTGGGCTCTTTAGGGGGAAAATGGGAGCTATTGGTGGTTCTATAGGGGTCTCTAAAGAGGGGACACAGGGTGATATAGGGGCTCTATAGTGGGCCGTAAAGGGGGGGACAAAGGATGCTACAGGGGCTCTACAGGGGGCTGTAAAGGGGGGACACAGGATGCTATAGGGGCTATATAGGAGGCCCTAAATGGGCTCTAAAGGAGCAACACAGGGTGATACAGGGGGCCCTATAGTGGGATCCATCGGGGGGCACAGGGTGATATAGGGGACTCTATAGGGGGCACCATTGCAGGGAAACAGGGCTTGATAGGGGCTCTAAAGGGGGGACACACAGGGCACTATAGGGGCTCTATAGAGTGCTCTAAAGAGGGGACAAAGGGCGCTATAGATGTTCTATAGTGGGCTCCATATCGGGACAGAGGGTGCAGTAGGGCCTCTACAGGGTGCTCTAAAGGGGGAACACAGGGAGCTATGGGGTCCCTATAGTGGGCTTAGTCATGGGGTGGATAGGGTGATATAGGGGACTCTATAGGGGGCTCCATAAGGGGAACATAGGGTGCAATAGGGGCTCTATTACTAGGACACCGAGCTCGATATGGGCTCTAAAGGGGATGGTAGGGGCCCTAAATGGAAGACACAGGGAGCTTCATTCACTTCTTTATGACACACACAGAGAAGAGCAGTGGAGCAAATCCCTGAGCTATATCTGTTAGAGTAAGTGCAGAGGAGGCCATGAAATTGATCTGAGGGCTGGAGCATCTCCAATAGGCTGAGAAAGCTGGGGTTGTTCAGCCTGGAGAAGGGTCTGAGAAGACCTTATAGTAGTCTCCCAGTACTTCAACAGGGTCTATAGGAAAGGGGATAGGATGAGGGGGAACGGTCTTAAGCTGAAGGGGGGGGAAGATTTAGATTAGATATTAAGAAGAAATTTTCTACTGTGAGGGTGGTGAGGCACTGGAATAGGCTGCCCAGAGAAGTGGAAACCCTCTTCCTAAAAGTGTTCAAGTCCAGATTAGATGGGGCTTTGAGCAACCTGATCCACTTGGAGGTGTCCTGGCAGGGGAGTTGGAACTGGATGATATTTAAGATCTTTTCCAACCCAAATCATTCTATGATTCTGTGATCTCAATCTGACTTTTAAAATCTTTCTTTTCAGGAAACATAGAAATTGGGCTTGCCAGGGCTAACACTGAGGATGAAATGTAGCATAAGGTAAATCAGATTATTTACAGACAGCAACCTGGACAGCATACTGTTATTCCAGCTGTTGGTAGCACTTCAAAGAGAGCTCTTACTACTGACTTCAGTTTTAAGCCATTGAGGAGCTGACTGCTGAAGTAGTAAGAGTTATTATTTCTTTGAAAGATGTGTGCAGCACGGATCCCAAAATCTAGAAGAAAGCATAGGAAAGGGTTTATATGGGTCTGAAAAAACCCACAAAAACTACAGAAGTTTGCATAGTTTCCCACATATGCAAAAAATACAGACTGAGTCAAGCAAAAAAGTCTTTGCTGGTGACAGAAGAAAAATTGCTGCCCTGCAGCAAATTAGGCATAGCTTTGTTTAGGTTGGCTGGCAATATCTGGTACTCATCCTGGACTGCCGTTCTTGCTTTCTCAAGATAATGCTTCTGTGTGACAGTTAGCCAAGCAGATAATTGTGTTTATGTGCTCCATATTTACTTATGTGGTGTATTTGGCAAAGTTACGGCTGACAGTGACTATAAAGTGTGGTACAATCCATTTATCAGCTTGCAGTGAAGCATGAATTTAGATATGTTATCACAAGGCTGCACTATCTCTAATCCAATTAATTACTGGAAAATGTGTTAAAATAATGACTTCTGACAAATTAAGGAGGGGAACTTTGTGCTTATCTAGTTGTGGGACTGCTTAATGCTAGTAAGTAATTTATTATTTGTTTTGCTCAAAAGAAATGTGAAAATGGAAATAACAGTGTTTGCAGCTGCCCATACCCAGGCACAAGGAATGCTTCAGTGGGAAGCACGTGTCTTAAGTGGGTTAACAAAGAAAAATATGGCATTTGATCTCACGAGTCAAAACCTCCTGCTGGCACAAGGTCCAGGAATATGGTAAAGCAGTTTCCCCACCATAACAAAATACAGCAGTGAGCACACAGCTAATGGAAACCAGCCCACAAGTAAGACTACAACTCACTCTCTCTTCATCAGCTTTTTGTCCCCTGGTCCTAGTGGACCTAGTGGTCCTACTTCAAAGAGGGCTGGTGAATGGGACAAGGAGATGCCTCTCTTGGGACTGGTAGGATAGTGTCCAGTGCTGGGTAGTACAGCTGGCACAGCCACCCACTTGTGCCTGCGGGAAGCAGAGTCCTGCTGGGCAGCGCAAAGAGCTGCAGGGAAATAACTTTGCATCTAACCACGGACAGTCTCAGCCTCTCCACCAACTGACCAAAGCACATGATATAGAAATGTTACCAGGTACTGTACTCCCTATTAGCATGTTTATTTTCTAGACCTGCTGAGGCCATCTAGGAGATCTCAAATTTAGGTAACTGATCAAACTGATTTTAGCAGCCACGAGTACAGTACCAGCATGATCTACAGATGGAAGGAGCCAGTTCACCTTAAGAAAGAATGAATGTTTAATCATTAATACTCAAAAAATAATATAAACAAAATTACTTGTGATACTTTTTTATAGTTCACATTTTGTGACTGGATATAGTAAAACACTGAGGAAAATGAAAACATACTGGGTCAAGTGGGCGCTGTTGGTGTATTTACTCCTGTTTGGAAACCAAAGCAGTGCCATATGCAGGTCTGCTCCGCAAAGCGACTGTGAAATTGCCTGGATGCCTTTTTGGCAGCTGATTTGCACGTAAAGCAGATCTCTCCTAATTAGCTTTTTCTGAAAACTCATGGTAAGATCACAGCAAACTGAAATCTTCTACTCGTGTATTTTTGACAAGTGAGGAAGGTGACATAGGTCAAACTATGGCTTATATCATGTTTAGATAGCTCTGATTTTCTCCTGAAGGCTTTCAGAGGAGTCACTGACTGAGGCTGTAGCTGGTGCCAGTGATGATGCAGCAGAAGGGACCAAGTTTGGCTCCCAGCTCTGTGAGCTTTGCAGTGCTGACAGGAACAAAATGCAGTAAAAACTTGCCTGCCACTGAAGTCAGCAGCTCTCACAATGAATGCAAACAGGGGGCAAATCTGCTGAGTAAGAAGATGCCTTCCTACATGGTAACTTTAGAAACCAGAATTCTGAATACACAAAAAAGAGCTTAGAAATCACTGGCTGCAAGCATGGAGTAAAACCAGGGCTGAAGTTGAAAACTTAAATGATAGCAGCAATGTTTGCTTTGATGATATCTCCAGTACAAACCGTCTGTAGGGTGTTGATAGCATGATTCTCAAGCCATGTATTTGTAGTTCAGGTTGCCCTTTGGCAAGCTACATTTCAGACTTGAGGCAGATGCAAACTTACAGCTGCTTTGTGGTGGACCGCTCGCAAAGGGCCGCTCACCCTGGGCAGCAGTGCTTTTATCGGTGCTGTACGAAGGAGTCAGAGAGAACCACTGATAAAATAGCACTGTTTCAGATCAACTCGCATCCTCGCGTGCAAAAATCAGTGTGGCCGTATGGGAAAGCCTGTTCCCCCTGGGTGAGGGAGTGCTCTGCTGCACCTCCCCTGGGCACTGCGGAGCTAGGCTGAGGACTGGGTGCCCCGGAGGGCTCTGCTTTCGGCACAGACCCTCGGTGCAGGCAGCCGTGCTGGGGAAGACAGGCTGCAGCGCAGGGGCAGCTCCTGCCCTACCCGTAGCACCGGGGCTGTCCCGGTGCCCTCGCGGGCGCTGCCGTCGGGTCCCGGCGGGGTTCGAGGCGCGGAGCGGCCGCGCCCCCCGGGGCATTCCCGGCGCCCCCAGGGCGGCTCCCCCGGATGGCGCCGGACCCCGCGCGCTGCCCCCTCCCCCGTATTGTCCGCCGCGCTCTCCCGCCCCGCACCCGCCCCGTCCAGCCGCGTCCCTCCCCCCGCCCCCCGGCCGGCCCTGCCCCTCGCCCCTCGCCTCCCCAAAGGCCAATGGAGACGGGATGCGGAGAGTAGGGCCGGGACGGGCGCGCCGGGGCCGCTCTGCGCGTCCCCTGTCTCCTCCCCTCGCCCGCTGACCGGTGCCTCTCGGCGGGGCTCGCCCGCCGCCTCCCGCTGCATGGCGCCGCTCCGCCGCCCGCTGCTCCCGCTGCTGCTGCTCCCGCTGCCAGGTGAGTCCCCATAGAGCCCCATTGTCTGCCCGCGCACCGCCGCACGTGGCTTTTATTTACCCGGCACCGGGAGCGGCAGCGGGAGAAGCGGGAACCGGCCCCGCGCTTTGTTCGCACCGCGACGGGACGGGACGGGTGTGGGGGGCGCCCCGCCGGCAGGGGGCGCGCGCGGCGCTGCCGTCCCAAGCACCGCGCCGGGAGAGCCGCGACCGTTACGTGGCCACGCGCTCGCGCCCGGCGGGCTGGGCCGAGGTGGGGGCGCAGCGGGGGCTTCCCGGGGCCGTCGTAAGGGGCACCTTCCCCCCCCCCCCGGTTGACCGTCGACGGCGAGAGGGTTTCGCTAACGATTTCTTGTAAAATTAGGGGTTTACGAGCCGCCCCGCTCCGGCGCCGCGGGCAGGCTTGTAAAACCGGCCGCACCTGTGCGCGGCACCGCCTCACGGGTGTGCGGGACACTGCTCCCCAGTCCCCCGGCACAGGCGCGTCTGAAAACCGGGAAGGAAACCCCTGGGCGCTTCGCAGCGCGATGGCTTTGCGCCCATTGCGGTTACGACCACGTTTTTGCCAGAGTTTTCTGAGTTTGGAGGGCTCGAAGCCTGTAATAACGATAGCTCTCACGCGGTGCTTGGTAACTTCCCTGTCCTTGCTCACAAGCAAAATCTTCTTTTCTCTCCCTTAGGAGTGTGGTGCTTTAGTGAACTGTTTTTTGTGAAGGAGCCTCAGGATGTTACTGTCTCAAGAAAAGATCCAGTGGTTTTAGACTGCCAGGCCCGTGGTGAAGCTCCCATCACTATTACGTGGCTGAAAAATGGAGGCAAAGTACCTGAAAATGAACGGATTTACACGTTATCCAATGGCTCGTTGTATATCAGTGAGGTGGAAGGAAAGAAAGGGGAGCTGTCTGATGAAGGATTTTACCAGTGCTTAGCTCTGAATAAATACGGGGCCATTCTCAGTCAAAAAAGCCACCTCACGCTAGCAAGTAAGTTCCAGCTCTTGTTTATTAACCTGCTTCTGAGTTTGTGACAGGAGTTCTCTGAACAGCACACAACAACCTATCACACAGAGTCACAACCGTTTAGGTTGGAAAAGACCTTTAAAATCAACAAATCCAATTGTGTACCTGAAAAGATGAATTACAAAAGCAAGGAGCAAGTCAATTCTGCAGAACCTTTGTTTCTTTTTGAATGTGTGAAGGTTATGAGGAAAACTTGTGGTGGCTCCTTTTTGAGTCCCTGATGTGTCAAAAGCATCAGCCTCCTGTGAGATAGTGGTGCCTTGTATGGGTGACTTATGTGGGTCACTGGTCTGCAGAGCAGGTGCTGATGCAGAGCTGTGCTGGCAACCTGCTGCAAAAGTTGTGGGTCTTCTTTCTCAAGTGCTGTTCTGGCAGCCTTACAAGGGTTATCTACAAATCTGATTAAAAAAATATCATTCCTTGTTCAATAGCTTGACATGTCGTGCTGTCTTGGGGCAGGGCAGAATGATAATTGAGGTGGCTGTCTTTGGGAAGGGAAGAGGGGAAAGGTTTTCTGGGCAACCATGAGAGTTAAATGACCAAGCCCTTGTTTTGCTGACACATGTTCAGCCAAGCTGATGTGGGTGCTGTCCATTTTGGAACTGCTTCAGGTCCTCTGGAACCAGCCTGAGGGCCTGCTACATGCTTCCACTGGGAAGTGAGAGACACGTACTGGACGAATGGTGAAGGAAATAGCTGTGTGTAAGTGCCCTTATGGCTTTAACAGTCTGACCCTGAGTGTGTGTTGCCTTCCGTTTCCCTAGCATCTTTAAAGGAATTGAGCCAGAGATGTGTGTTAGGAACTGAAGACCTTTCTCCATGTTGGTGCAGAGCTTTGCCAGTAGGCTGCTTCTAAAACACTGTCCTTTTTGCTTTCCAAAAGTACGTGGAGTCATTTCAAAAAAATAACACAGAGAGTACACAGTTTATGTAGTCTTCTCATGTTCCCCCTATAACAGGACTTAACTGATGAACTTAATCTAATAGGAAAAGGCTTCCTTTGACCTTTTCAACCCTGGTCTTAGTAGCAAGTTGCACAATACTATGGTGCCAGATCTCTATGGAAACTTGACATTAGTTGTAAATTGAAAGTTTTGCCAAATTCAGTCTGAATCTAGCTAAAAATTGGTACATCAGCTCACGTTAAAGTATGTCTGAATATTAACATGCTTTTTTTTTTTCTGAGTGCTTCTGAACTGATTATAAAAACTATCCATAAGATATCCTAGGAAAGTGTGAAATCTCTTGTTCAGTGAGCTAGAGCATTGGGCAGTTGAAAACCAGCCTTGGAAGTAGGTGGCTCCAAGTAAGTGATGAGTTTTTTTACGTGCTGCAACAGGCTGATCTGTGAACTCTCAGTTTCAAGAACCTGGCTCCTTATTGCTTTGTATCATGGCATCCTACGCGTATATAGGATTAATAGACCAAGCAGTGCTTGGATACTTATGATAAAATGATGAAAAATGAAGTGTTGTTGACATTTATATTCACATCATTAGGTTTCAGAGGGTCAAAACCATTAATAAACAGACTGAAGAAAATATTTCTTAAAATTATAGGAATGTTGTTAATAAATATAAAGCAAAGCAGCGGCTGGTGGATTCTGTGTGTATGACTGGAATATCAGAGCCATAGTAAATCTGAGACATTGCAGGATAAAGTTTGTACTCAGTATCAAAGAACTTCTGGAGTAGTTCAGAGCACTGTGGTAGTACGGCATAGTAATACACTTGTATCTGGTTTTATTCAGACACTACTGAACTTTCAGAAATGTTTGTTTCTGGCATATACATTTTACTAGAGAGATGGTTTGGTTTTATAATGAAAGATTTTACTAAGGAAGAGTTATGAACCAGTAGAATGCATGCTGTGGAATGAGGCTCTTGGTTTGCAGCCTTTTTTTTCCTTTCCTTACCGCCCCCCCCCCCCCCCCCCGCGCTCCCCCTCCCCTGTAAGACTATGACAAAAGGTTTCTTTTGCTTTTTGAATACTTGAAAAGTTTCCTCTGGCTGTTGGAGAAAACTGGAAGAGATAGTGGATCCATAATGATCACAGTAGGTGGTGTTGACTTAGCGATTAAGTGGTTAACTAGCGGCCAAACACGAAATTATCCTGTGTAGCAGTCTCTTCTTTTTAGTCATATTCCAATCTGAGCAGGTTCAGAATGTTATCTTTACAGTAAAACTGAAATAAGGCAGTAATTTGTAGCATTGTATTTTGAAGCCATAAAACACATGCAAAATTAATTTTATACCTCATTTTTACAATGTTTGTCTGCTATCATGAGTTGATTTTTGAACTTTGCAGCTGTTTTAAGTGAAATAAATTTAAGGCTTGTGAGGGATTTTGTAGGCTTATAATTTTGTTCAGGAGCGGTTGCTGGTTGCTTTGAAGGCAAGTTACCTTGCGGTCAGGGTACAGAGGGAATTATGCATATTAAACAGGTGAAGAATAGGCATTAAATGGGCATTCTTTCTTTGGAGGAAAAAAGCAAATGCTCTCTTCAGTCTCTGGTAGCAGCAGGGTGCAAGGATGTTCTTTTACTTTGCCTAGTCAGAGCTTTTGCCAGTAAGCTTATCTTTTGCTTCGGAATTGTAATGTTTAGTGTTGCATTTGGAAATCAAAAACTTTAATCTGTCCAAGAGTTTAAGATTTGAACACACAAGGAGATCAGGTCTTGGTTTCTAAAGTTAGGAACTGGAAGCTGAAGGTTGCACTCTTGGCAAGAATTCCATTATTCATGTGCAAATTAAGAATTCACAGGGTTAAAAGGTTAGAAACTGGCCAGGATGAGGTTTACCCTTGTGATAAAGAGCAGATGACCCTCATTCATTGGCCAAAGCTTTCATGTAGCTCCTCTGCAAAGTTAGTGATTGCCATGAATTGTTCTTGAGGAATGCAGAAATTCAAATGTGAGCAGGCCTTTCCTTAAGTGTCACTATGGAGCCTTATCTCCCGAGCACATCAGAGTAGGTCTGCAGGGACAGGGTTCCTCCCCAGAGGCCCCAAGGCTTTGCTTTCCTGTTGTTCATCCATGCACAAAAGAATTTGACTAATTTAGGGCTTTTTTCGGTGAGAACCCCCTACTTTTTTAAAGGAAACTGTGGGGCTGAGGTATTGCTTAGGTAAAAATAAATATTAATTTCAGAACATGCTTGTAGTTGCTTCCAAAGCAGGCTAATTGTTGGAGGGGTGCGGGGAGGGGGGAGAGGAGGAGGTTCCTGTCTGGTTCTTTGTGAGGCAACATGTGGGGGTAAAATGCTGATAGTGAAGAGTATGACTTACTCAAAATTCAGCTTAACTGCTGCCACTGCTGTTAAGAGAGGTCTCTTTTAATGGAATATAAAAGGAATGTAGACTGGAGAAAGTCTAAGCACGTTTGGTACAACTTTGAATCAGCCAATTTCTTTGTGTTCCTGCATTTTTAAATTACTATTTAACCACAGTTAGCTAAGATTCTGTCTAAAAATAAAGCTAGGCTTCCAATAAGAAAGTATTAAGAAAAAATAGAGAAGGTGGATCATGTTCTGAAGCTGCTAACTTGGTCTTCGGGCACTGATTGGACAGGACGCTCGGTGTTTATTTCCTTTTCTTAAAAAGTGGAAATTGAGGTCT
Source organism: Tapera naevia (assembly GCA_033556795.1). Classification (NCBI taxonomy): domain Eukaryota; kingdom Metazoa; phylum Chordata; class Aves; order Cuculiformes; family Neomorphidae; genus Tapera; species Tapera naevia. Next base: position 2,824,371 of record JAUMJJ010000353.1, read on the forward strand.
TAAGATGGTTGGATGGGATATGCACAGCTGGGCAGGAGCATCTTATATAATCCTTTCTCGTAATTTGGCTGAACTAATTTTAATGTTTGTGGATTACAGGAAATGTAAACCCAGTTCTTCGTGTACAGGTTTCTACATTTCAAAAGACTGAAAGTTTATGCAAGCAGAAGGTTTCTGGGAACATTCTCCTGGAGGGAAACTGTGCACGCTGCAGTGCAGTTTGTGAAGCACTGGGCCTTTTGCACGTAGCAGGCAGTGCTTTGTGGAGAGTTTTAATTTTGCTTACCTGCTGTGGCAGTGATTTGACTTCTGGTCCCACTGTCATGCCAATAATTGGCAATACTCATGTTTTGTAATTCTAATAACATCTTTTGCTCTGCTTTTAAATATTTGCACTTAAGAGTGCATCCAGCTGAGCCTCATTCTGTACTGTGACAATCGTGTTTTCTTAGCAGTTCCAGCTGTTTGTTCCCACATTTGCATTGTGCCCCTTCCTTGTGTGGGCACAGCTGCAAGTGTGGCTAACTGAATAGGCAACTGATCTGGGTTAAAATAATAGAATTAAAACAAAAGATGCTGTTTAACCCAAATGAGTTCCCTGATGTGGTTTGTCATGGAGCCACTCACAGTGATTTGCACTGGCGTAACTGAGAGGAATGATGTGGAGGTGGGAAGGCTTGGTGGGAACAGAGGAAGGCTATTGAAACAAAGACTGTTGCAAAAATCAGTGATCATCAGACTACAGCCTTTATGGAACATGTGTGTAGGCCAAAATTTTGCCCTTATGCTAGTATTTTTTTTATAAATTAGTTATAGTATCTTGCCTTAAATGAAGGAATTAATTGCTGTGGTCAGGATTAATAACAGTGATGTAACAATATAGTTTTCATTATGCATGAAATCTGTCATATCTGGTATCTTCCAAGGCTCTGTATAGCTCAAAGGGTGTTTTAAATAGTAGTGGTGAGAGGAACAAAATCTGAGATGGAAGTGTGGGGTTGGGGGCAGCAGGGGTGTTTGACTAGGGTAGAAGTGAAATGGCAAATGGCTGCCGTAGGCAATGGTCCTGTATTAAAAGAGACAGCAAAGTCCTAATGCTGTAGAACTGATGTGGTTACGATTTCAAGAAGCTCTTGTTTTAGTTTTTTTACAATTGCTGCTTTAATGCTGTTGCTTTGATTAGCTGATAAATGTTCTGAGATGAGAATCTAAGCTGAGTGTGCACATGGCTGATCCTTGGTGCATTGAAATTCCAGTATTTAAGGCAGGAAGAGGAGATCTGATATTTCAGTCAGCAATGTCAGTTTGTAATGGTGAAGAAGAGCAGTAAGATTTTTTGTTCCTTTACTGTGATACATTGAAGAAATAAGAAAACTGGGAAATGTTTTCCTTCGTAACTCTTTTTCTTGTAGAATTTTCCTCTGAAACTCCCCTTCTCCCCTTGATGCCTTTTGACCTGAACTCCTATATCACCTTAACAGAAGTAACTGTCAACATCCTTTTAAGATATAAGCAATAATTACTTTTTTTTTTTTGGACTAGGGCATTCCCAATTCTTTCAGCATTGACTGGCCTGCGCTTGTAAGAGTTCTTCCACAGACTAAGGGATGGGCTTTTATATTGTTTCCAGGACAAAAAAATGTATGAAACTTTACTTAAAGTGCATGAACAGTGTTTGTTTCCATTACCAAGTTACTAGAGAAGTGAGCTTCTTATGGGTTTCCTCAACACCACAGATTGAAATTTGTGTCAAGCATAATGCCAAACTGAAGCATTTCATGCCCTTGCTTTTCTTCCTAGCTTGCAAGGCTAAAGCTGTTATGTTTTTTACTAGTTTTTATCACCGTAACTTTATACATTATAAAGTTTTTAGCAGCTCCTTTTTTAAAGGAATGCTCAGTCTTTTTGGCAGTGTGCTCTGTAGCTAATAAAACCCTCACTTACATGAGAAATGTTTAAGGAAAACATGTTACCATGCTAAAAGCTGTTCAGAGCTCTGACTAGAGGCACTCGATTCTTACCTGGTGCAAGTTTTACATGTGATATGCGCACTAAATGATTGAGATTTCTTTTCTGCTTGCAAAGCAATGTACGGCAGCAAAGGATGCTGTTCTGTTCTTGCAGCGTGGTGCTCCCCCCTGCTGCTCCTTTTCTTCTCCTTCCTTCTCTCCCTCTGCATTTCTTGATGTAGAAATTGTTGAAAGGGTATTCAGTAAGGCCTCCTTTTGTCAGCCAGCTCTGATTATCCTAAAGAAAAGGATCTCACTCTGAGCAGTTGTTTGCCTAGAGACTTGTTGTCACGTCTTCACAATTTAACAGCTGTGGCTATTGATGGTGTGCAGAACAATTTAAGACAATGACAAAAGAGAATCTTGGAAGAAGAATGTAAAGTTACTAAACGTTTTCCTGCAGAAATATGGTCACTTCCCTTGTTGGACAAATTTGTGCTTAGTTTTTGTGTGTTTTCCTCAGGATTTCATATTTTTGCATGGCTTATCTCCAAAAATGTGTACATAATCTTTTGTTTAGTTTTGCATTTTTTTTTTGTTTTGTTTCATCAATAGGCACAGCTGTTAAATTGGGATTGATTACTTCCAGGCTTTATAACTGGTAATCACCACCTAAGTGAAAAAGTAATCAACAATGTCAAGCCTCCACATTTTGTTGAGTAAGTGTGGGTTATATGGTCTACATTAGTTACTAGGGTCAACCTCTACGTAGCTTTTAAGCAGCAGTATTTTAAGCAGTATCTACATTTTAAACTTGATTGTCTCAGCAATTGAGTTAGAGTAGAAAAAAGCTGTGGCACTGGATGATCTGTGTTGGGAGTTAGAAATCCATCTGGCAGTCTTGCAAAACCTACTTCTATGGTGGAAATATTTTTTTTTTTGTTTGTGTGGATGAAATTGTTACTTTTTTAATAGATGGACATGAACAGCAGACGTTGGAAGGAGGTAGTTGTGAAACAACCAATGTGGAGGGTTTGTGTGTGGCCTAATGTAATTATTTTAACCTCCTCTTCTGTGTTGCTTTTTCTGTGTGTGAAAGTTTTGAAGGGTGATGGCTACTATATATTAGAGGAAAATGTAAATAAGCACCAGTAGATATTCTTTACTGCTTTTGCTTTGTTTCGTAACTCTCAACAGTAATTCTGATTAGGTTATTTTTTCAGTGAAATTGAATTCGATCTCCTAAGGTGAGTGGCAGGGTTTTTTTTATTTTTAACAATATGAATGCTCCTGAAGGCAAAATAAACTCAGTGGTATTTGTGTAATACAGTTATCATCTCAAGGACCTGCTCCAAAGTTCTTGTTTCTCAGTTGCCCACCTCTGTTGGGCTTCTGGTAGGAGGTTTCTGATTCATCAGTGCATCTGCAGCTTAGGCAAATTGGATCTCAGTATCATTTCTTCTAGATGTACATAGGTCTCCTGCGTGCTCATGAATTTCACTTAGATCCTTATTATCATAGCCCAAAAATGACAGAATGGGCAATCTTTGTATTTCATGGAGTGAAGATTTCTGAGTTGCCAGGTCTTTCTGTGCCACTGTTAGCACCGAACAGCTTTTATAACTCCCATTGTGGGCAGAGTGTTGCCTGAGTTTAGCTGATGGGAAAGCTCTGAAAACTTCATTGTAGCAGTTGTGATAGTTTTCAGTGAGTACCTTCTCACATGCTGGATGTCAGAGCAGTGGAATACAATGTGATAAATGAAATCTGAAAATTAATATGTTACAAAAGACATAAGAGTGCTGACAACAAGCTCATATTCAAAGCTGTTGTCAGAATTTAGTCATTGGTATGAGGCAATGTACCAAAGTACTACTTCAGCGTCACTGGTGCCTTAACTACTGGGGAGAAAGACAGTCAGCAAGGAGTGCAGTAATTTAATATTCTGTAATCATGGTTTTTAGTTTTACACCTTTATAAACTGGTTTCCTCTTCTGACTGAAGTAGTAAGCATACACACGTATTCCCATAAATTGTTAGAAAATTATCTTGTGAAGTTGCTTCTGCATATAGGCAAAGTTTTGAGGAAGGAATTACTGCTGGAATATAAAATGAATGGAAATGCACTCATTGCAAAGTTATAGCAAAATTGAGAACAGACAGGAACTTTTTTTATAAATCTAGAAAACGGGTAGAAACCTCACTAAGTAGAGTTTCCCGCAGTCATGGGCATGGAGGCTTGTGAAACTCACAGAACATGTGATGCACTCTATCTAACCTCCTTCTGGAAACCTGTCTTAATTGTCTAGGAATGTTCATACAGAACAAGAGCATGAGTGTGCAAGGGTGTCACTGATGTCCTGCATCTCTATGGTTGTAGGTGATTTTTTTTGGTAAAAATATCTTGATAAATTAAAGGAAGGTAGAAAACATATGCAACTTTAACCTTAGATTATTTTTCCTATCACTAAATCTGGGCATGGGTTTAAACTAATGAATGCACAAGAAACAGCCAGAACATGTAATTTTAACTTGTATAACATAAACCGAGGAATTGTTTTTCTATAGGAAAAAAACCAAAACCAACCAACCAAAAACCTTGAAAACCTGGAAATTCAAAGAGTAGGACTTCATTTTTACAAAAGTGTTCAAGAATGTTTAATAATCTGCAAGTGTGGAAGCCCTGCCTTTGGATAGCTCAGTAGACACTAAACTGTTCTCTCAATGGCAATTTTTAAGGGATGTTGCTATATGAGAAAATGCAGCTGAGCCATTTGCTCAATTAAATCAGTATTTAAAAAAAAAAAAATCTCAGCAGTCCCTTCCGTAGACCATAATGATCAACACTTTTCCTTGCAGTTAAGCTTCTACGCTTTGACTTCTGTTTTATAATTTTTTTTGATGGTAGAATACTATTGAGCAAATGATATCTTCAGCCTTTGGCAAGAACGGTGTTTGAAAGCGACATTTGCTGTAAGACCCCTGGTAAAATTCTCTTGGACAGCAAGGAATGAATTATGACAGAAATCTGTTGTGAAAAGCATAAATCTAACTGCAGAGTGGATCTTTGATATCCTTTCACACCTACAGAATGTTAGGAAGAAAACTACTATGTTCTGGCTGATATAAAGAGACTGGTGGTAGGATGATGGATTTTGTCTCAAAACATTGCAGTTCACTTAATCTGTATTGAGATGTGGAACATCTTTGCCAAACCCATATTTAAGTAGGTGCTGGAATGGGAAATAGATTCCATCATGTGCAAGTTTACAGTTCTGTCCAAAATTGGTCTTTTCTGAATCATAGCTTTAGGTGGGATAAATGCAGTATTCTAGGTAGGAGGTAAGAGTTTGTCTCTAGCTGCAGTGCTGAGTGACATCTTGATGGCAAAGCAGCAAAACTTACCTAATCCTCTAGCCTCAGAACATGCTAAATTTATGATTTGAGTTTTATAATAGCAATGATTTGCCTTGTCTTAGAAGTATGTGTAATGGAAATTTGCTCTTTAGCTCTGAGGTGCAGTAGTTCCACTTTGAAATGGTTTGCTTATGAGAGACAATTTTGAAAGAAATAATCACCTGACTGACCAGAGGGAAGGGGTGTGTAAAAGTTATTACAAGCATTAAACATTCATCTGATGTTATTTTAATACGTAGCTGGGGGCAGTTAAACTAAGTCTTTACAGCTTGTGATGGATATCTTGTGTATAGTGATGCATGAGTGTTAGAAAGTCGGGGAGATTCTGTGAACAGAAGTAACTTTGTATTTTCAAATTTGATTTTTAGCATCTTGAGTAGTAATCATGTTCATGCTGATTACTTTGTTTCTTCTCATTTTAGTATATCAGAATTTCTCATGGAAAACCCTTACGCCTAGAAAAAATGGGGGGTTTTTAATTGATCAGTGTCATTTTACCACATGTGTAGTAGCTTGTCAGTGAATATCCTCATAGATACATGTGACTCAATTCCAAAATTTTGCATTACACCCAAGATCCTTCTGCAAATTCCAGTCAGGAAGGTTTTGGGTTTGGTTTTATTTTTGGCTCTGCTTTGAGCCATTTCAGATTAAAGGCAAAACAAGATACAATAGTGTTAGAAGAACAGCTTACTCTTTGACATCTCCTCAACCTTGGCAGCATGACTTGTGCATGTGTATTAGCAGTGGTCAGGCTTCTCCCAGTCATCTATCAGCCTGTTTACAAAGGGGGATTGTCGGTTCTTTTAAGCTGTATTGAGAGACACTCACCTCCTGTACACCTTAAAATGGAGAAGAAAAAGTATCAAATAGAAAAGCTTTTCATTTACTTGCTGATCTGTTCTAATATTCAAAATTCTCATAATTTGTGTCCTCTCCCATGTTCCAACTCCTTTCTCTTTCTCATGTTGCAGGCTGGTTTTGGTACATGTAGTCAGCTTTCCCCCCCCCCCCTTTTCTCTTTATAAATTGTCACATATATGCTATATTCTTGGTCTGGATTTGCAAAACTGCCTCTGGTGACTCCCCTATTTCTTATTCCTGTCTAGTAACTGGAAGGAGGTGGTGTTTTTCTGTGGAGCTTATTTTTGCAGCTGTGGCAGAGGAGGGAAGTGTCATAAGATCCTTTGAGGTCAGTTTTGACCCCAAATTTAGATGAAGTAGAAATGATTTGACAAGAAGTGTAACATCTTGTCTCGAGTGGTCTGGCTGTCGCTTCAAACTCAGATTATAATTATGATTAAGTAAAAGCTGTTTTGATAGCCATTACAGTGCACAATAAAAACAGCTTGGTGTTACACGGTATTGTTTTTTGGTTTACAACTTGTTACAACTGGAAATTATCAAATGAACCATTATTTTTTCAAAGAAACTTTAAAGTTAATCTTAAGGTCTTTGAACATGTGAAAGCGTTTTAAATTTTTTTGCTTACTCCTGCTTGTAACTTATCAGCAAATTAACTAGTGTAAATTGTTAAATTACCATTTCACTGTCCACATCAAGATCTCTAGTAAACCTCTAATAACTGTAACATGTGCCTCAGGCAGAGTGGTGCATTATGTATGTTCTGTGTAACGAGAATTCATTGACTTTCTGAAGCCATTGACAGACATTTATCATTTTGTTCATTAAACTTGTCTGTGACATCCGGCAAATTGATGTTAACTGAAAATATTCTCTGGGTGTTCTGGCACGACTCTGTCATTTTGCCTGAGGAGAGAGAAACTTTGTACATAGCGTGTCCCAAATTACAAGGGTGAAACTTCCTTCCTCCACCCTCTCCCCAAAAGCATAAGTGAGCATATGACCAGCTCTCTTTTCATCTTGCTTTTAATGCTTATTTATGCAAATGACCCTGTGGCCCACAGTTTGCAAGGAGATTTATCATTGATCTTCAATAGAGGCTGAAAGTGGATACTGCTTTTATTTATTCAGCCAGTCTGTGCCAGGAAGGCAGCTCAATTTTATCACACAACCAAACTATTGTAAAAATGATCATAATATAAGTGTACAGTGTTCTGTGCACAGTGCCTCATGGACTGGTGTGTGAGTTTGTATACAGATGTGCTCAGATGTATTAGCCTATGCTCTCAAAATTAGTATTTTATTTAAGAGGTGGAGACCTAATTGGGTATAGGGATTTTTTTCTTGTTTTATTTTTTTGTTTCTTACTAGTAGAAATACAATCTACAAGAAATTAGCTGTGGAATTCTTGGTAGCATTGATGGGAGTTTTGTGACATTTCCAGCACATGGCATTTAGTACTTGTTTTTAGTGGTCATCAGCTCTATCTGATGTTTATTGCTGATTAACATGAAATATATGGTAGATTACCAAATGCTTTGTTGAAAGCATTTACAATATAAATTGTAGAGTAGTGCTTCATTTGTTCTTCAAAATTACTATGTTTGGAATGATGAACAATATTGCATTCGTTCTGCTTTTGAGCACCCAGTGTGGAAAAAAATATGCACTTTTTACCACCTGCCTGTGTTTGGTTCCTGTGGATAGCTATCTCTAAAAATGGAAGAGGTTGTTAATAGGATATCTGCCCACCTGCTGGTGTTCCTATTGTGCTACCTGAATCCAACTGTATCAGGGATCTTTCAAACAGGAATGAATGTACTAACAAATTGTGGCATAACTGACTAAATTATTTATTAATGGGTCAAAGATATTGTGGAGATTGTAAAACCTTCCAAAAATCCATTACATAAAAGTTTTGTATTTTGAGAGAAAGAGTAGAACAGTTGGCTCTTTAAAATATATTGTGTCTCACTACGTAATAGTCAACTGGATTAAATGAATTTATTGATTTCTGCTTTTTTACTGACACACATTTATGAGCAGTTTCTTTGGCACCATGGCCACGTGTCAAAGGTCATAACTTTCCTTCACTGTGGAAGAATAAAAGCTTTCAGATGGTGAATCCCTGAAATCCACACAGTGCTTTTTTCACCTCTTCCCCTACCCAAGAATTACTGGGTTTGCATTACTGTATTTAAGAAATAAACAATAATAAAAAATATGCACACTAGAAATTTCCTGTACTTGTCTATTGTGAAGTAGCGCAGAGAACTATTTCTCTGCGCCAAGGGTGACACATCTAATCTGCTAATAGGTGAGATACATGGTAGTATGTTATGCTCTTTTATGGTCAGAGATTGCATTGAAAATGGTCAATTTTAAGAATATAATAAAAATTTCTCATGAAGAATTTTATTACCCTTTAGGTTAGCAACAGTATTTCTTTTCTTTTAGAGCTGGGTTAAAGGCATATTACACTTAGTGCAGCAGAGGTAATAATGGAAGTGAATCCTACTGAGAGAAAGAAGCACATTCAAAATCTGTGCCTTGTGTTTAGGTGAATGTTTAAAATGTTGACATTTTCTTAGTAGTGTTTTTGAATCTTAGAAATCTCAGTAGCCTGTGGGATTTTTGGTGTGTGTTACAGGTGAAAGTCCACTGACAACACAAACCTGAAGCTATTAAAAAAGAAACTGCAATGGAACATGAGGAAGTTTAATCAGTCCCCTAGTTTGCAAAAAAAGAACGGTAAATCATGCTTTAGACATAGTGGTTGACACTAGTTCTGAAGCTTTGGATATGTGGAATAGGATGCAGTTAGTGCCATATCCCTTGTGCAGTCTGTGGTGCTCATTGGATTGGTAACCTGGCAGAAAAAATACTCTTTTGTTCTTTTTTTCTTTTCTTCTACTAGATAGTTAACTAATACATTAGTTGTGATGATTTGAACTGGTTTTCTATGTTACCTGGTAAGTGCTAGAGCTGGCTGGCCATAAGTAGGCAAGAGTATTGGAGATTTGGGACTATCTGGCAAGAATTTGTCTTCATTTTTTAGCACATACTAACTGATAGATCAGCTCTAACCATCTCAGACAGCAGTGTGAAGGTAGCTTTGTTATTCAGGGGTTACTTTGATTTAAAATCATCAGAATATTTGTGCTAGGTAAGGTGAAATAGGTTTGACTTGTTAGCTGGGCCTGGCTGTAGTCCTAGCAGGACTGTTTCTGAAGGAATAGCAGAGCCTAGGGTTGTATTAATGGGAAAAAAACCCCAACATGATTTTCTGAGAAGATGTAAGAAGTTCTCCCATCGCCTGCCACAAGAAAAAGAATTGGCTGCCAAACTTTATTTTAACACGGTAGGAATGAAGCCAATTGATGCTTTTAATCATGGCTTTTGGAAAAAATACCAGTAGTAGACTTCTGCTCTGTTATCTGTGCAAATGATTTTATTCTAAGGGGGCTGGTGGCACTCTGGCATTAATTTTACCCAATGTTACCAGTTGAGCTGGGCTTTCCCTCTAAGCAGTTGTAGGGAGCTGTGGACTTGCCTTTTTTTCTTGATCTGAATTAATGACGAGCTGATGGTGATCTAACACTGCCTAGAGAAACCAGCTGGCATCTTAAGCTGAAGTAAGTGAAAACAATTGTCCAATTACCTGGAGAGGAAATTTGGGAGGGGAAGTGGATGAGGTGGAGGTGTGAGTGCTCTCTTGGGTCTAAAGGTCAGGAAGGGGAAGAGAAACATATTGGTAGGAAGTGGCTGGTTCTAAGGAAAAGCTTGTGGAGTGAGGCTTGGGGCTGGCTCGGCCCAGAGATTGCCATGGGTAGAAGTTGGGAGTGACATAGGACTGAGGGACTAGCAAAGGCTGACTCAAGAGAGCATGTCCATCTGAGCAGCTGTTCTTTCAGGATGTGGAATATGGACCCAGGAGTCCTGGACTTCCCTTGGGAACTTCAGAAAAACAAAGAATAACGTCCCAGTTAGGGGAGCTTTGGATGATTTAAATTGCTTCACTGCTTCAGCCAAAAGCTTCGACAATATTCGAAGCAAGTGAGCTTGTCACTGCTTTTCATGGGAAGTCTGTGATTGTGTTTCTTATAGTCTTAGTGTTTGATGTTAGGTTCTGAGGTTTGACCAGTTGGAACTGCAACAAGTTGGGGGAGCTGTGGTTGCAACATAACGCATGCTGTGAAGGGTCACTGTTTTATCTTGGACACCTAAATGGAGTAAATATTTTGGACCACCATTCAACTATCTGTCCTTACCCAACAGTGAAATTAAAATAATAAGAGAATGTCATCTTAAGGTGTTGTGACAGTAAATGTGTTAACATTTGTGAAGAACTGTAGTAAAGGCTATGGGGAAGTTAGTAACTCTGTCTTCAGGGCAGTGCTTAATAGAGTGTAATAAATAATGAATGAGGCCACACACTGAAGAGAGAAGAGAAAACAAAATATTGAATAGATGCTCATTATGTGAGCACTATTCATTTGGTGCTGTGAATAGTGAGGGAAGTGTGATCGTGCAGTTGGATTGTTTCCTAAAGCATGTATATAAACAGAGCAAATCAGTTTCATCAGCAGCTTCATTTCTTCAGTTTCCTAACTTCTGAGTGTTTGGAAATTCTCATCGTGTGTGTGTGTGTGTGTGTGTGTGTGTGTGTGTGTGTGTGTGTGTGTGTATGTGTGTACATACATGTAAGAGGCAGATATACTGAATGCTGTGTCTGGGAAGGTTAGGGTTTGGCTTCATTTATCTAATGATGTATGTAACACAGCAAAAAAAAAAAGTATGCTTGAAAGTTTTAGAGTTTTTTTATAGGCAGGGTGTAATGAAAAAAGACTCATAGCGGGGCACTCTACCAACTTCTGAGGCAAGTTAAGTGAGTATCAGAACTTTTTGATTCAACCGAAACATGGGCTGATATTCCAGCATGTGTTTAGCAATAGCTTTAACTTGTTAATAACAACTCTCAGATAATTTTTTTTAATATATAAGCTTACTGACTAGTGAAGATACTGTAGAGGTCTACAGCTACATTTCTAAACTAGGTAGTATTGTTTATTGGAGTGTAATCTGGCTTAGCCACGTTTTAGTACAGTACTAACAAACCCCACATTTAATTTATACATTTGACTACAGTTTAAGCCTGTGTGTGGACAGGGCTTAGCTAAGTGCTCACTTCTATGCTCTCTGGTGTTTGTCAGTGCAAGCTTCACTCTCTCTGTGACCTGACTGAGAGTAAAGGCTGGTGTTCGGGACAAGAGCTTTTTTATGGTGCGTGGTATTAGGTAGGTGCCAGGAAGGACTGTGGGCTCCAGTGCTGTGAAGTTAGCACCTGTGGGTTTCACTTCCTCCTTCATCTGGTCTGTCTCTTTTCTCAAGTATTTACTCCAGTATATAGCCTAGACTGTAACACTTACTTGAGAGGCTACAGGTCTTACATTGAGCCATAGGGTAGCTATTTGAAAATACAGCCCAGTAGTCATTTTTCTTTTTCCGCTGTTCTTTTTACTGGCACACTTATGTCAATAATCTCAAAGGCAGTGAAGCATTCAACACCTTATGCCTTTAGTGCAAGGTATGCACCTGGATCGTGTCAGGGATTTGGCCCTTTCTATGCCGAAACCTTTCTTGAAGGATGTTTCACGGGTGTGTTCAGAAGCTGGAATTATGAGAAAATGTAAAACGTTATTTAAACTTATTTTAATTGTTCTTTTCCTCACTGTTTAGTTGCCACCGTGTTTGCCATTGTCTTGCGTTTACCTAAATAATGGTTGCCTGGCCTTTCAAGAAGTTGGGAAGAGGAAAGATGGTGACCACCTGAAACAATAATATCTGCGGCAGAATAGCCTGAGAACTTTAAATAACCAAAGGAGACCGTTTCCAAGGCAGCTAAGTGACCTTTGGATCCCAGAAGCGGGCTATTCATAGAGGCGAAGCCTTTGTCCTGCTTTGACCAGTGGTCAGTGAACTCTGGCAGGCCCCTCGGCTCACCATCTTGGCCCTAGACTAGCAGCTGGTGATTGATTCATTTAACTGTCCAGATTCACATTCTTCTGTCAAGGACTTGTCAAGGAAGAAAAAGGTTCTATGGAGGGCTATTCATTTTACTAAAAGGAAAGGGATGCATTATATGATTGAGTGGATTACTTTTGGGTCAGAAGAGTTCCTGCATTGCTCTGTTTTAATTCGGCCTTTAATCAAAGAGAGATTTAGTTTATCAGTGCAATGTGGTGCTCATGAAGAGGGACAGATCGTTTCAATTCCATCAGTGCAATAGGGCTTTTGTGTTTTGTGGGGTTTTTTTTGTTGTTGTTCCTTGTCCTCTTTTCTGTGATTTGTGTGTGTCTGTGTAGCTACTGCTACTTCTTATATATGGTGTTAAGCAATCCAGAAGAACCTAGAGTAAGAGATTAGTGTGTTACCTCTGTTTTAGATGTGAAGAAAACTGAGAAGAGAATAAATTCTATAGGACAAACAAATTACTTTACTATAGACAACACAGGCAGCTATAAACTGAGTAGAACCTAGTATTTTCCATCCAGTCCCCATTTTCACCTGATGAACAAAAGTCTGTTGTACAAACCTAGCATCTTCCAAATGCTCAAGAGTGTTATTTGTTCATGTCTGCTAGTTTAGAATTACTTTTTTAAAACAAGAGGAAGGTGTTTCCATACTTGATGAAACTTGAATCATGTTTTTAATTTTATAATTAATATGTCCATAACTCAACTTCAAGTTGTGCTAGGGAGGTGTAATTCCTCTTCATCATGTTACCAGGCTCTTCTGTCCATCTGGCCTTCAGCTGAGCTGTGTTGCCTTAGTATTTGAATTTTTTTGCTGATCCATTTCATGAAATACTGAGAAAAGAACATTGTTGCTTAGCTCCTTCCACTGGAAGTAACAGGCATTAAAGAGCAGATCCCGCCAGTTAACCTTCTGCCTCTGTTTGAATGAATGTGATGAGCTGCAGCAGATGAAATATGACCTTCAAGTTTCTTTACCCCACTCTCATAAGCTATGTATTGTTTTGATTTGGCTTATTGAACGCATTATGAGGGATTTCTGATTGGCTTCAGGCCAGGGTGTTACACTTCTGTTCATGGAAGTACAAGTGCATAATTTAGAAGAAAACAGAGTGAGGCCAGGTCTGCTATATTCTTTTCTCTGCCTCTTTTTGAGGGGAAAAAGGAGAATTTTTTATTTGTTGAGATAAATGAGTGGCTTAATGTAAGAACACAAGCGAGGAAGGAAGTCAGAGATAATCTTACTTTGCTTAACTCTCCTCTTTTATACACCTCTACACATGTGTCAGAAATCTGTGATAAGTGCAACACCTGTTGAATAGGCCTCCTTCTTTCATGGAGGCCTGGTGGTATTCTTTTCATGTCTGCAGTTGTGTTTTCTGGGGATCAGTCCCCTTACTCATAGCTTGCTTGTTTCGGGCCGGAGCATAATGTTTGAGGCTGGGGTACTGGCTTCTCTGTGCTCCAGGTAACACTTCCCTTGGCCCCTTTCTTGTGTCTTTGATTCACATCCTTGAGTTGGAGATAAATAATGAGGCTTTTGAAAATCGTGGAACAGCAGAATGGATTGTCACTATGTATTAGATAATATAAATAATGCAATAACTAGAGGTATTACTACTTAGTGAAACATGGTTATTTGCTTGCACTATGACTGGGGCAAACTGGAGATTCAGCTATTACCTCCCACCCAAGCAGTCAACAGCTGCAGCAAGGTGACTTCCTCTAAAGACAGAATTTTTTTTTCTTCTGTTTGCATTTGATTGTAGGGCTTTTATAGTGCATTCAAAGTAATTTTGCAGGATACTTTCTATGCTCATAAGGGAGTGAGAGAAGTATACTGGGGGAAAAAAATAGGGATTTCTATGACATTGAAGGCGATATGATTTTAATCTGGAAGCCATGCTTCTGATTTATTTTATGTGAAAATTGCTGGAGTTGTAAACGCTCCCTCCAGAAATTTTCAGATAAACATCTAATTAGAGGATTTAAATAACTTCAGTAAATAAGCAGTGCTGACAGTGCCTTTTGCTACTTGTTTTTTTGTGTAAAGTTTGTTTCTGTTTTTCTCCCTGCTGCTCTCAAACCTTAAGACATTCAGAGTTTTGCTATTGGTTCCTATGTTTTGTAGAAAGCTTGTTATTGGGGAGAGGTCTCTGGGCTGTGTAATGCAGTAGGGGGGCATTTGGTGACAGGGAAATGAGCTGCAGGTGTTTGGCCCTTGAGAGTAGAGGCGTCTCTTCTTTCCTTTCCCCATGGGAACACCACACTGTTGACATTTGGAGAGAGGGCTGAAGGGCTTGAGTTCCCAGTGTCCCTCAGTGGTTTGCAGTGAAATTACGTTTCTCATCCTAGGATCCTGATTCTGAAACACTGTAAGCAAAAAATGGAGAGTGCTTATATCTCATAGATAGTGTTTCTGACTGTCTGAAGACTGACAGTACCACCGTATCAGCTTACACTCATTCATATTTGGACAGTGTCAGTTTGCCACTGTATGAAATAAAACCTCTTCCTCCACCTCCCCCCAGATGTGAGGGAAGGCGCAGTGGTGGGCGGCGCAGCAGAGGAATGTGTGGGGCCCAGCTCCTGTCCTGGGATGCGCTCTGCGGTGCTTCCTCTGATTGATGACCCTGGCAGGGAGGGGGAGGTGAACAGCGGGTATTGCAATCTACTTAGGGACTTGTTGTATTTTAGACAGGAATAGCATTTATTTATTTTTAAAGGTACATGACTGATAAATAAAGGTCTTGCCCTTCATCTGGGATCTGTAGTGAAATTCATTGATCAGAATGGGGCAGCTTTAGCACTTACAGTGCTGGAGGCTCTTGTGGCACAGTGCTGAAATTGTCTTTTCTGTGTTGCACCAAGTGATTATTATGTTTTTATTATTCTTTGAGGAACCTTAAAATCACAGCAGTCAATCTTTAATTTTCTGTTCATGTTTTTCTTTGATTTTATTTCTTTTTTTTGGATGACGAATGAGGGTAGTTGTTAAGAGATATGCCTTTTGTTGCACAATCCTGCTTGTGTTCTGGTGCTTCTCTTTATGTTGTAAAGTGCAAAACTGTGCTGGATTTTCCCCATGCAACAGCTAGGCTATTAAGCATAACTAATTCTTCACAGAATAGCAACAACTCCAAAGAAAGGCATCTGTAGGATTAAGCATAGATACTAGAAGGCAATCACTTGGCAAACTGCTGAAGGACAGCAGTCCTTGGAAGGAAGAAAGTGGTGTGTTCTTTCTCCTGAATAGATGCAGCCACACAAGTAGAATGGCTTTGAAGCTAGTTAATGTGGCTTACTGTGTGCCTTTTCTGTACTATTTCCTACATTTCTTGTCTGCAGAAGAGCAGAGGGGAATTCTTCCTAAGTGCATTAGCATTTATTGTGCACTTCTGTGGCCACACTCTGTTGCCTGTATGATAGATAGACTGCGAAGGGAAAACCCCAGCTGGGATGCCTTCAAAAGTGAAAAGATCAAATCTCTCATGCCTGTTTACATGATTCACAAGGGTATGTCAGTTAAACTATTGATAAACTGTTGAATATATAGAACCACATAATTCTGAGCTTCAATCTTTTATTCCCTTTAAAACAGTGCTAGTTATAACTCCTGAGGTGATACATACACCTGGTTTCATTGGGAAGGGTTGTAGTGGTGTAATTTTTGCCAGGTTTTAAATGATTGACGTCTAGTAAGGCAGTATGTGTGGCTGTGTGAATAGCTTACACAAAGCTGCCAGCAGTGAAAACTGCCATTTTTGCAGTATCTTTAGCTACTTTGACCAAGGTGAAGTAGAAAGACTTGTGTGTATTATGCTGTACTTTCTTCCTTTACAGTTTGGGAATTGTGATGAATACCCCTGCATTGCAGTTCTCCTGGATTGTCATCTCAGTGTGGCTCTAAGAGCAGCTGACGGGCTGGAAAACAAACAGTAAAATAAGGCTGTCATGGGTTGGTAGTATGTGATTTAGTTTCCTCCTGTTATTTTCTCTAGCACGTTGGTGCTGTCTAGGATCCCCTATATTGTCACAGTTATGTTAATACATCACAAATAATAAACTGTGTGTTTGTTCCAATGGTCTGAAGAAGTGGGGAGCAAACAGTACAGTCTAATAGTCACCTTGCCACATTGTACTTTTCTGTTCCTGCATGGAGATTTCTGCATCTAAGAGAACTTTTTGAAATGTGGATTATCTACGTTTGAGAGGGGGCAATTTTCTTTAATTGTTTTGATGTTTTTTCTTAACATATAGCAGACATGGTAATTATGAATTCTCTCTGTTCTTAAGGTTACTGCTTTACAAAATCTACAGTGAGCATATGCTGCCTATTTAGTAAAAAGGAAGAGCATCTTTCATAAAGTGCAATATATCCTGAGATGAAATGATTGCTTTTATCCTTGAAAGAATGAATCAGTGTCATAGAGACTCCTGGTGTATTGTGATGCTTATTATAACAATTTTGAATTCACAGCTTTGTCCAAGAAGTAAAGCTTAGATAGCCAGTGAAATATTTGTATGTTGAGAGTCTAGTGTGCCCTTTCATGTGTACTGTGCCCAGAAAACAAATCTTTACAGGGGTGAAAGCTTCTGAGACAATACCGAAATGGCAGTGCTGGGCTTGCTTCTGGCTTCAGTGATGTCCGTGTGTGTAGGAAGGTGTTGCATTTTCAAAACTGCCTTGCCAAAGGGAGACTGTTCCAGGACCACATGCCTCATTTGTTCTTTTTTTTCTGTTATGTTTTCTCTGGAGCAGACAAAGATGATACTTTGTCTTTGAGACTCTGTCTCCAGACCTTTCACTTCTAAAGAGCTCTTGCAAAAAGAGAAGAAAGGTTTGGTTTGATTCTTTATGAAACCAAAAACAAACTTGGGAAATTCATACATACAAGGAAAAGGCTGTTCACAGTTCTTCCTGGAAGTGGGGGTGTGTGATTTTTTTTTAAATTTTTTTCCTTAACTTGTTACGTTTTTTCTCCTTTCCCATCAACTGTCTTCAGCATGCATCCATTTGACTCCTCTTCTTCTTTTGACTTTCTACACTGGGATGTTTTTCTGAAACTTACTCACAATAGTTTCCATTCTGAAAACAATATACTTTCCTGCTGTCTGAGGACACTGTAGGAAAGAAGGAATAAGAGGATACTATAGCAGAGAAAGAAAAAATGAGTATGTTTTTCTATAAACCTAGTCCATAAACTTCCAAGTTTTCAGGAAGGGTAAATACCACGTATGAAAATTGAGACTGGTTTTAACTTTGAGTAGCTGGTGGTGAAAAACTGTGTTTCTGTGTATGTGTCTGTGTGTGGCCAGAAACACTTTTATAGAATCTAGTCCCAGCCCAAACAGTGGAGAGCTTTAGTGATCTTCAGTGGACATACTCAGACCTGGTTATTCTTGTACAGAGATTTTTAAAGTGATCATTTGTCAGTCACTGAATTAGGAGCTTTAAAGAAAGGAGCAGGGGGACCTGAAAGTGTTAGAGGAAACAAATGAGATTGCAGCTGACATCTCCAAGGGAACTTTTGTTCAAGGGTGCTCAGGCTGTTGACCTCTTTGCTTCTCCATTTCATTGCCTTTAGATTATAGCATTCTTCAGTACCAGAAAAGTAGCAACTAGTTTGCGACTTGGCAAATGCTACCTTCCTTTTTTTTTTTTCCCTGCTCAGGGTTGCACACATGGATATTGCTGTGCAAATATTTTGGTGCACAAAAGAACAATTTTGCATTGTATTTTAAAAATGTGAGGTTTATATATGGAACCAATGATTTATTTTCTTTTCTCCCTGCTTACCAGAGATTGGAGAGTAGTTCCTAGTGATATGCATCTTAGTTTGGAAATCACTGCCTAAAAATTACACTTCTTGGATATCTATTAGCAGGTTGGCAACAATATGAGATAGGAAAGGAAAAGTTAAAACATACCTTTGTTCCATCCTTTTTCCATTTCTTTCTCTATTGCACCTTCCTTTCTTTGTTTAGTTTTAGGGATAGAACTAAGTATATGGTAGGCTAGAAGTAAATGTTTTTTTTGCAATAAGGTGATCATAAGTTTTAGCAGAGCAGACTGTTTCCCAGATATAACTGACTGGCAATTGTTGGAGGAGAAACTGCAGTAATCTCTGCAAAGGAGATCTCACCCGTTAGCTTGGCAGTCAGGGCCCTGGAGAAGATTTGTGCAGAGCAGAGGTAATGAACTGAGAACAGCAGAAAGGGCAGATGGCCCAAATCCTCACTCATTACCTCATCTGGGGTCTCCTTGGTATTTAACAGTGAAAGCTTTCTGTAATTACCCCGTGTTCAGCACAGTTTCCAGTCCCTCCAAAACTCAAGGTGTGATTTTGAGAGTCTCCCACACATTGATGCCTCAGAAAGCGTTGCTCCTTGCCTATAACCTGCCAAAACTATTCTGTGAATTGTAATCTGAGGAGCAAATGATGTGAACGATCAGGTTTGTCTATAGGAGATGTCAAATTTCATGGCCAAATCTGGCTCATTCTATGCTTACATGTCTCTAACACTGCAGAAATGGGATTTCTAATTTTGTTAGCTTTTCACAATATTTGAACCTTATTAAAAATCTTTTTTTAATTGTTTAGTTTTGTGAGTTCAGTTTCATATCTCGCACTCATTTAAAAAAAAATCTCTGTAAAGGTTAGGAAAACAAACTAGAAAAACTCTCTTAACTAGAAAAACTCCCTTTCCAGTCTTCCTTCTTGCCTACTTCTGATTTCAACAAAGCAATATATACCAGAGTTTTGGAGTAATATACGTGTCATCTAGAGAACTGAAGAGACACAGTATTTTCTTGTTAAATGGTCTCTTACCTTCTAAGGTAAGGCCCTGACTTAAAGCATGTTGAAATCAAGGATGAGACTCCTACTGCTCAACAGGTGTCAACCTGTTGGCAAAAATGAAGAAATCCCTATTGGCAGTATTAAATTATGGTTCTCAAACTCTCTTGATTAGTGAACATGAAGTACATGGATGCCAAGAAGCTATACCAGTCATCCCATTTTGATAAAATTTATTCTTTGGCTTTGGAAAAAAGAATAGTCTGAAGTGAAGAGGAACTCATATTGCTAAGCTAGTGGCTCCTAAAAATGTAGCTCTGTAACTTCTCACTCTGCAGGGTTTTCTGAGGCATCAGGATAATTACAATCGCTGTAGAATACAATTGTGTTCTATACAAGCTGTAATTCCACCTTCTTTGAAATGTTAAAATGCCTGCTAGGAGATGGTAAATGGCAAATGGTTAAGAAAAATCTTTGGGATAGACAAATTACTAGGTGTCCCATATAAATTATTGATAGTGTCAAATCAGTGCAGCGGTTTTGGTTTCATTTAACCTCCGTATTATTGAACTGTAATGCTCTAAGGTAATTGCCTGAAACTGGTAGTCTTTTTTTTAACATGAGTCTGAACTGTTGACTTCAAAACTGCTGCTGTGGTGTTCATACTGTCACAATCTAAGAATTTCTTAATATTGGTTAAATCCAAAGATGAACATTACTTTCTGTTTTTGTTTTGGTTTTAGGAAGAGAAAAATGGTGCAGTGTTTATCCTGGAAATACGTTTAACTCAAGATCTGTGAAAATACACAGTGTAATCAGTTTCACAAATAACATGATGATAGGCTAAATGTTATCCCACTTGCTGATATTTCCAGTATACACAGAAGGCTGTGAAGTTTTTTCTACGTGTTCCCGAAAATGCAGAGAGAGTTTACTTAAAAAAGGGAGCATTATTTGCACTTCTTTGGCTACTTTCCATTTCAATGTAGGCTAAAGGACACATGATGTGTTACTATAACTAGAATTCAATTTTTGTCTCAAACTAGTATTTTTCATGGAAAAATTTTTGATGAATTTAAACTTAAACTTTTTGCTTAATGACTAAAGAGATGGTTTTTCTTCCTCAGATTCAATTTCAGTAAGGCAATTAACTATAGTAATTCAAACAGGACTTCAACATAGTTATAACACTTCTTTCTTTTTTTCTCCTCTTTCTCCTTTACTATTTTTAAAAATTTTATTTTGTTTAAACAGTGGAGATTTATTAATTGTGTGAAGTCAGGCTGACACTTTGCAAATTTTCTCTTGGTCCTGCTCACGTCCCCACTGACCCACAATACTGCAGGTTCTGAGTTTTTGCAGAGCAGACAGTGCCAGTGATATGGAGTTACCTGAATTGTCCATGGCGTTTTGCTGAAAACAAAAAAACAACAGGAATCTGTAAGGAAAAGCTGAGCATTATAATCGTTTTCATCAACTGTAACACCTATGTTCGGGTTGGTAGTCCTGCTGAATAATACCTGAATTAATGAAGAGAAGCTTGAAAAGGATACTTGTGGAAAAAAAGGAACTTGAGGGAAGGAAAAATCCAGCTTCCTTGTAAATGGATTTAAGATTGCTAAGTAGGAAAAAAGAGACAAGAAAAGCTCAAGACAGGAGACTGAAAGGAAATTTTACCAGGCCACATGTTTGGTCCTGGTATAGCAGCCTAATTGTTTACTGAATTTTTTTAATTCATCATGACCCAGTGAATTGTAAGGACATTGTAAGGTTAGATCAAGAGCATTAAAGCAGTCCCTGCTAGAGTTTAGAGTTCTCTTATGCTCATTGTAAGAACATATCCACTACTTTGTGTTTAGTGGTAACTGAAGAAGTTCAGAATCAATTGGGAGATTCTTGGTACTTTGGTGACTTCATTTGGAGGATATTATATTGCCTTTAAAGGCGAAGGAGGTTTGTCTCATAACTAGAATGTAAGTTATAATTAAATCAGAGCTGTAGCCACGTTTCTTAGTAAACTAGGAGCAGCAGGTTATCAACCCCTTCAGCAAAGTACACATCCTCTTAGATGACATTTACAGACTATGTGTATAAGCTTCCTTAGCAGCTTACTAAAAACATGGCATTTTAAATGCCTAAAGATCTGTCATCTACCTGCATCCTAGAAATCCTGTTTTATGAGTCTTATATAAGTTATCTGGAAAGATTTTCCTTGTGTGTTTAGGGTTCCGTGCTTCAGTATGGAACTATGATCATTGTATGTTGTCTGCCAAAGTTGGTTTTAGGATTTTTTTAAATTAAAACTATTACTTTTAAATTGAAACGCAGCAGATTATAACCTGCTTCATAACTTAAAAACAAGCGCCAGTAATATTTTACTTTGACTTTCCTGGTGCACTTTGTGTTTGTTCTCTATGCACAGTGCTTTTCTAAAAAAGCACAAATTTGTAGTCTGCGGCCTATGTTGATTAAAGATGGTCAGGGGTTTTTTGACTGAACAGTTTAGGTTTGTGTTGTTGGAAAACTTATCTCCAATTCAACTTATTTTCAAGTCCTGAATGTGTAATTTTGAATGAGTTGATGTCGTATTTTGAAAAGTCAGTAGGACTATCCTCCTCTTTGATGTGATTGAACAGCTAGTGAGGCTCAGAGGCTCCCTCTTGTTTGTCATCTTGTCACTTCTTTCTCTGAAATAAGTTTCTTGACTCGTCTTGAAGAGTGGAGGTGTTCAAATGCATCAGCTGCTGAATAGCAAATGTAACATCCCTTGTCCAGCAGCAGTGGTTGCAGGGGAGGTTGAGTGTTGGCACCCTTGGGTGTCAAACGTGCCTTAGGAGATCATTCACTGACTGACAGTGTGTACTACCGTGGGTGTTCCTGGCACTAAGGCTTTCTTAGGTAGCCTTTTGGTTATGTACTAGTTTCGTTATCTTATCTCCACAGACGTTAGGGCCTATCAGTGTAAAATTGACTACACTGGTAAAACTCTGAAGAGCAAAGCAGGTTGAAAGAGAAGGTGAGGTGGGAGTGGGTGAGGGAGGTGGAGGGCTGGAAAACTGAAGAGTCTCTTAGTACAAATTTACTCTGAATTGTCTTTTTGCCTGGGGAAAAACAAACCACTAATAGATTCTAGATGTTTCAGAAGGACAAAATTGTTTTCTTTGTGAAACAAACTTTTCTGTAGGATTTGGTGTAAGGAGAGTGGCAGGAATAGTGTCACTGCTCTTGGGCAGGTAGATAACAACCCTGGCATCCCTCTGCTATCAGTTCTATTGCCTCCCTTACTGGCCAGCTCTTTGCTAATGCATTTCCCTTTAGCAACCTGAATGTCCCCTGCCAGAACTAAAGCCTTTTCCTCCTTTTACTGTTCTTACTGAGTTTTGACAGTCATGTCTTCCCGTCCTCTCTAAGATATCCTTTGTATATTTGTAAGACTGTCACTTCTCTTTTCAGATTTTTTTCCCCATGTCTAATCAGGTCCCAGCTCTTTTAATCTTCTCTCACAGGTCAGGTTCTGTTTTTCTCCTAAAATCTCACATTTTTATGCCTCGCCTTTTAAAAGTAATAATTTTAGGTCAAACAGCACTCAATTAAAGTTTTAAGGATGAATATAAGAGATCACTGTGTGTTAGCACATACAGAATTGCTTTTCACAGTAATTCCTTTTCATTTGCAATTACAAAAAACTTTACCCATATTGCTCCATTTGTGTGACATTCACCTCTGAACTGTATATACTAAGTAGAACTTGAGCCCTCGAATAGTTTATTTAATTTTTAGTAACATCTCCTGGGAAACTCTGCAAAGATCTACCTGTGAGATCACTTGATGACAGTTCCATCTCTGTGTACTCCAGCTGTTTTGTCAGAAATGGGGAGAATAGTTATGTGTCTTGCTGCGTGTCTGGGTCTGTCAGTACTCATGTAAAGGTTATTTCCAACCTGGATTCAGACCAGAGTGTGCCATTAGAGTAGCAAATAATTTGAAAATATGTGTCCATATGCCAAAAGGCATATCAAGAGCTCCTTTCATAATCTCTTTTATGCTATACTTCTGCAAGGACTGAAAAATTGCACTGCACTCCAGGACAAGATGTGCCAGTTGGCTTTGGTACTAAAATCTGATTCACATGTGTATTTGTTGCATTTTTAAACATTGTTTCAGAGAGAGAAAGCGTCACAAAAATAGAATAAAAAGAGAAAATTAGATTCATGTGGTACTCTGAAATCCGCTTCTTTGGAAAAAAACTGCTTTTCCTTAACGTGCAACTTTATTTTTCTCAAGTGAAACCTCTTCACCTGAGAATGTAAAAATGAAAAAAAAAAAAAAAAACAGGAAAGGTTCTTCTTTTCATTTGAAGGGTTAGGGCTATTGTGTAATCCTCAATAGCATTAACATGTAAGTTCAACACATGGCCTTATGCACTTCTGTTGTTCTCACCTGAGCAGCTCTTCTATCTCAGTGACCATTATCTCTTGAGAAAAACTGAAATAGTCAATATCCTCTGCTGGAGAGTTTCTCAGGTTCCTGAGTTCTGGTTACACGAAACCCAATTCTGTGCTACTGTTTCAGTTCAGGGAGTAATTTCAGTTCAGTGGTTTTATCTTCCATTCTTTCAGTTGCAGCCCAGTCTTGGGCTTGTGTCAGCTGTGATGAAACCAGCAAGCTGTGACAATAATAAACATGTAAACTTTGGGGATTTTTTTTGCCTCTTGAAAGCTTATTCAGAAAGTCACATCATGACACAAAGCGTGTGAGTAGAAAGTGTAGCACATAAGGGAACAAGTCAACTGTACTTGTGTTTGAACGAGCTTCAGGAGCGAATAAAGTGAGTGTGTGTTGTGAAGGACAGGAGGACTGCTGCTCTCTTTAAACAAACAAACAGAAAAAGATGTGAGGGATGAGCTTCTTAAGTTTTATTTTTTATTGCCTTAGTTAAACCTATGTAAACCTGTTTAGGTACGTTTTTTTTTTCCCTTGCATGCAGGATAGTATTTAATCCCTGTACAGTGCCAGAGACACCAGCAGTGTTTCTCTAATATTTAATCAGAATTTGACAGCAAGTTCTCATTTGATTTTTGAGTCTGTGGGTATTTGCCTCAATGAGGGAACTTATGCCACAACTGAACTCCCTGCATGGATAACTTTAGTGGACAGAACTGTGTGTTTTGTGCTGCCGAAGATATTCATACTCAAAATTAACTGTACAAATACATGCTCCAATCACATACTTTACAAAAGTAAATACAGTTTCTAGCTATTGTTTTCTTCTTCTGTAAGCAATGTTGGTATCTTAGGTAAAAATGGTGGGAGCATCGAGTTCTTAGAGTAACATTAATTGTTTTCTTTTGGCTATAAATCTGAGAAAAAATGATTAAATAGACTGGAGAAGAGAAGGGGAAAACTCAAATAAAAAGGCACTTACATTTATTGCGTTTTGCAGGGTTGTTTTCACGAATAACGTATGTCTCTTGAGACTTTATCCATTTTATAGAGCTCTGGCCTCTTAAAAGCAGTGCTTTAATGACTTTTTCTTGAGGTTCTGAGTTGATATCAGCGCTTGCCATGAAAACAAGTCTGTTACAAAGAGGTCAGGTTTCACAAGACAGCAATAGACTTGTAAAAACAGATTTTACTAGAACAAATAAAGTCAGAATTAAGAAGAAAACAGAGATGTGCGTAAAACAAGATACAGAAGGAGCAAGTATAGAGCTAAGCTGATAATGTATAAATTTAGATGAGAGATAAGTAGGGATTTTTGGGTTTAAAACCACATTTAGTGACAACGAATTTTTCTGAAGATTTTATGCTGTTTTTCGTAGTTCTGACAGATGGAAAAATGTTCCTTTAATATCAGCTTCAATTAACAGCTTGCATTGGATTTCCTAAATAGTATAGGTGAATCTGTTTGCTTGCTGTCATCACAACTGTTTGTATTCTGTGAAATACTGATTTTTCTTCAGTTTTTTTTGTAGTTCTTGAGAATCTCACTTCTGTCTTTAATCTTCCGAGGTAATGTACTGGGTGTGTGGAAGTAAATCATTCTTTTTATATACCTAGATGAAATCCAAATATTGTGTTTCTGTTGTCTCACTCCATCCCTTTGAAGAATCATACCAATATAAGAAAATTCTTGGGGTGATTTTTATAGTTCTTGTGGAGATGAAACTTCTGAGGGTGTATCAGAGCTTTTCTTCGATGAGGCAGTTACCTTTCTGGCTTGTTAAAATGATCCTTTCTTATGCCTGTCTGTGAGGTGCAGCTGTGCTACGTGATGGGTCTGAATCTTGTGTCACATTGAGTTGTGTTGTTCTTATTATCTATGCTGGTATTACATTCCTAGAGATTTTATTTTGAAAGCTAAGCAAGCTTGCCTAATTTGCTGCATTATACCTTTAGTAAATAAATGAAAAATGCAAAGCACTACTTTTTATGTTAGAAAATTTGTTTAAGAACAGCACTAGGGGGAATACTGTTCTGACTCCAGGTAGAGACACGTTTTCTGTATGGGGAGGAGTTAAAATGGAGAAGGAGGGAAGAAGTAAGACAAGCCTGGATGCGTTTGTTTATTGCTTTTCCTCCCCGACTCTGCTTCTGTGGTAGAAGACTACGGGAGAGTCAGACTGCATCAAATTCAGCAGAAAGCAAATCCAGAAAGCTTAGAGTTATGGGAACAACCTGGTGTATGTGCAAGTTCTTTGACTTGCACTGAGTCTTTCTGTTCTGTGAAGCTGAACTTCTATAGGTAGGCAAAAAGCTATTAAGTCTTCTTTTTCTTCTCATGATTCCTAAGCAATCAAAAGAAAACCTGTTTCAGGAGGAAGCTGTTTTGGTGTCTGCCCCCAACAGGCTTTAAATGTAAGACTGCTGTTGTAATGTCTTTATGCTAGTTGTGAAGGTTTTTGTTTATTCTTGAAGTTGGTACTGCTCAAAAGTGAAAGAACAGAAGGTGGATCAAAGGGAGCAGGGTTAAATTCTGCTGGTGAGAGAGGCTATGGTGAAAGTGGGTAGAGAACAGACTGCGGGGTATGCTAGGGCTGTGGGAACCCACTGCCAAAAACACAGAACTGCTCATAAAAATGGATAGCAGGAGAATCTCTGCTAGTGTCCTGGGACTCCAAATCACATTTAAGGAGCCAGACCAAGCTTCCAATGGCTGTAACACTTGGATCGTGTGGCTACAACTTCTTTGGGGTGATTTTTCTATATAGAGTGATTCTGTTGTCTTGCTAATCAAAAACTGCAGTGCTTTAACTCTGCTGGTACGATTAGGAATGCTCATTCCTGTAGTGCCAACGCAACTACAGGAAAGCAGTGCAAAGAAGGGATTTATTGTGATGTGGAAAGTGAAATAAATATACTAATAATAGGAATCTTTAAGATATGTCGCTAGGCCTGTGCTAGGAGTTAATTTGTGCATGGAGGGGAAAACAACCAAATCATGTCACACTCCAATATTAATCATGTCCTTCACACAAAACAAATCATGTCCTTCACACTCCAATATTAATTTATTAATGTTTTGCAGCAGTACTAAAATGATGGGCAGTGGGGAGCATTTATTAGAATGCTTGTAGTGCATCAGTACTGTATGTGTCCTCTATGCAGAAGGGTATTGTTGATAACATGTTAGAGTAAATAGGATAAAAACCCATTTCAATTAATCAACAAGTGAAATAGGGGAGTTTTTTCAACACAAAACTTGACTGTTAAGAGATGGATAAAATAGTAATATTGACTTATCCTTTAAAATAATTTATCTATATGCAAGAGTAGAAATTTGAAATCTGATCTTCTAAGAAAACAAATCAGTAGCGGTTATGCAGAGATCATTCCCTGTGCAGTTACAGGGGGTGGAAGTGTATGTGTGGAATTATTACTGTTGTGAGTTATACAAAATGGGGTTGCCTCTAAAGAGCTGTTCTTTCTGTTAATTATGTTGTAAGTAGAAGTAAATAGAGCAATTAATTAGAAGGGTTTGTATTTCCCCTTCCTTTTGGCTTTTATTTTCTGACCAAAGATATCCAACTACTTATCAATGTCTTAGGTGTCTGTTAGCTGGAAGGTATTTATTGATCTGCCACTTCAGTGGGCTCAAATTCTGTGAACTTGTGAAGTTGTAAATGAATGGAATTATATTCATGCTCTGTGCATCAGCCATTCATTCAGTGACTGCTCAGGCTGTTGGGATGAAAGTATTCTTACATGATTAAACTTACTTTGAAATATTTTTTGGTTTTGATTTCTTTTTCCTATCAAATGTGAACTCATACAACTCTCTAAATGCTTTCACTAAAGTGAGTATTATTAAAGGACTAAAATATTAGTGTCCAGGAGCTGAATGTTTTGGAAATTTTCTGTTGCAGTCAAATTTATAGTGGGGTCAGTCCCAAACTAGTTGTATTGATATGGACTTCAGTAGTTTAATAATCGATATGCTTTCCAGCTGCATGCCAATCAATTCATATGCTTAATTCTCTTTGAGCGTCATTTTCATTGAAACTTTTTTTACTGAATTAGGTTAAAGGAAAGTTATTTTACATAAGCCTTCAACCAGTGAAACTATGCTATCGAGCAAAGTTGCCAACGTTATTAGACCTATCTTTGTGTGTAGAAAAGAGGGCTATTTCTGGATATTTTTGCAAGTTGATCAATGATTTGAGTTTGGTTTAGCCAGGAGTTTTTCCTCACTTTAGTCCTTTAAATTTGATGTTGTCTTATTTTTAGCCATTTCTGCATTTGAAGTCCAACCACTTTCAACCGAGGTCCAAGAAGGTGGAGTAGCTCGATTTGCTTGTAAAATAACAGCAAACCCTCCTGCCACTGTGACATGGGAAGTGAATCGAACAACTTTACCTTTAGTCATGGACAGGTATGTATAACTACACGTTTTAGAACATCGTTTATTTTCAGTGTTAATTTTTTCTGTTACAAGAAGAAAATCTGAATACTTGCAAAGGAATTAAGAAGTTCTGTGTGTATAGTATGTCAACTATCATAATAGCTAGTAGTAGTAATGTTGTCAATGGATTTTAAATAGGTGTCGTGAGTGCAGACCAGAATAACCCACTGTTTTCTACACAGTAATCCTTGACCTATGATTTTTTATTGCAGAATTTTGTATGCAAGTCATCCTCAGGAATGGGAATTGCTGTGGGGTACAGAATTGATGGGCTTTGGCTGTGGGAGTGATCTGAAATAGCGGGATTGCTTTCACTGAAGAATTGATGCTGAACCTGTTTTTCTTTAAAGGGCCAATAAAGAATTATATGTACAGAAAACTGAGTTACAACCTTTCATGCTAGTGAAATTCTGTGCAGGGGGACTTCTCTTGAATTTATTAACTTGAAGCATACAGTCTGTTCCCTGCTAGCATCTTTGCCTGTCCGTGTCATATTTGTTGAACCTGCTCCCGTTTTTCTTGGCATATAACATGTGTCGAACATGTCTAAGATACCTGGGGTGTAAAAACAGAAACGTACAAATTGAAAGCATAGATGGGTTTCAGGGAACTGTGTACCAGTTATGCCAATGGATCAGAAATTGCTGCCAAAAATCCTTAATAGTATGAATGTAATAGCTGCCTAAAGAAGTTGGGATGGCTACTTCTAAGGGTGAGAAAGATCTGCTTTTGAAGTTCTTCTGCTCTTATTGTGGTGCTGAGGGGAAGCTCTCCATATTTCTGTAGTTCAGAAATGAAGTGTGTCATGTACATAGAATGTTTTTGAGTCTCCAGCCGGCTGTTCCCAGGTCAGTGTGGCAATGGCTGTTTGTAAATCAAGTAGTTAATTTCATAATGGTTCACTGGCTGAATGTTGATCTACATTTCTTTTTTTTTTATTTTATTTCTGTGACAGGATAACTGCCCTACCTACAGGAGTTCTGCAGATTTATGGTGTTGAACAGAAGGATGCTGGGAATTATAGATGTATTGCCACAACAATAGCCAATAGACGTAAAAGCACTGAGGCAGTGCTGAGTGTTATTCCAGGTACTCGCCATGTGAGATTTCTTCCAATGGCATTATATTCCTTTTTTACATTATAGTAAAAACACTTAAATGCATTTAAGAGCTGCAACTGTCCTCTAGAACCACTCACCTAAATGATAACTTTGCTTGCTCATATTTTGTGGCAAAATATTGTTCGGTGTAAGTCTCCACAATTACTGAAGTAAGGCTTTGGTGTAAATTTCATTTTAAACATCCTTAAAAAAAAAAGTCATGTTTTATTTCATAATTAGCTGAGGTTTTGTTTAATTGTTCTCACTTTCTTGGATTTTTTTTTTCTTCCAAAGCCTCAGACTTGAAGCCTTTTCACAAGCCATCCATAATAGCTGGTCCTCAAAACATTACAGCATCTCTTCATCAAACTGTCATACTGGAGTGTGTAGCCACAGGGAATCCAAAGCCAATCATCTCATGGAGCCGGTTAGGTAGGTCTTAAAATTACAGCATGTGACCTTCAGCCTGTGGAGAGGAAGTGAAACTGGAAAGAAAGGATTGTGGCAATTACTGTTCTGAGGCTTCTCATAGTAGGTAACGATTAGTAGGCAAGGGTAGGATAAGCGAAACGCATTTAGTTGCAAACTTCCATACTGCTGTTGAGAAACCCTGAGGTTTTCTGAGGCTTTGGACACCCCACTCCCAGCATGGGCAAAGTACCAGATAGGGTGGTAACCTCCATGAATATGTGAATTGGAGTAGAATCAGTGGTGAGTTAGGGCAGGTCGGAGTGATTGCATCCTATGAAACAACTCTGTACGTGTTTCTCCTCCTCTTCTCCTTAGAAGCAGCATGTGAATGTGATTTGGACTTTAATGAGCCATTGGACTATGGATAGAGATAGTCAAACCCTGAGTAGTCTGCCTAGAAGAGAATAAAGGGAATGCAGAAAGAATATTCATCAGCTTATCACATTTTTCCATGAAAACTGCCTCCGTTTTTGTTCTGACGTGTACCTAACTGTAAAAGTGAGGGCTGCACCTGTAGAAGTTTTTCCCACATTTTTATTTCTAAAAGCGAGAGAAATAAACATATATTTCCTGGTTAATGCAGTGACTATTATGGACAAACAAGTAAGAAAAAAATTACCCAACAGTCATAGAGCTTTTGATGTGAAAAAAGAAGGAAATACATGGTAATACTTATTTTATCCCCAGCATGATTCAAAAGGAGATAGGTGATCCTTGCTTGTAAAGATGATATGGGTGTTCGTAGTGATGAACTGAATCATAGTGCAAGGCAGTTGGGAAAGTGGCGTTAATTTTTTAGCCATGATGGTGAATTTCAGATATAAATCACTTACCAAGTGGTGAGATCCAACCATCTGAATGGTCAGATAATTAGACTGAAGAGCAAAGCAAATGCAAAAGGGAAACTTCAGAAAGAAAGCTCATCTGTGATTTCCCTTTGCGTCTTTTGGATTTTAAACTCTAATTCATGCCATTACTGTCTAGGCAACCCTATTTAGATACGATGAACAGCCTTGTAACCACACTTCTCCTCCTCTCTCACACAGACCATAAGTCCATTGATGTCTTCAATACCCGTGTCCTTGGAAATGGGAACCTAATGATTTCTGATGTGAAGGTTCAGCATGCAGGCGTATATGTCTGTCGCGCTACTATTCCAGGCACACGGAACTTCACGGTAGCAATGGCAACCCTCACTGTGCTGGGTGAGCCTTCTTTAGCTTCCACAATGTGTTTTAATAACTTGTGTGTGTCTTGAGCTGTGCTGTGTGCTTGGCTGAATTTTTATCTCAAATATAGCACACCAAGGGCTGTAGGGAGACTGCAGAGATGAAACATCACAGAACTGTTGTTACCTTCTTCTGTCTGTTGACTTACATGAGAAGTGTCAGACACTTGGCCTTGGAGTAATAAGGTAGCAGTTCATTTGCATTTGGAGATACCCAGCTGCAGTATTTGCTGTGGGAAGACAAGCTTTCAACACAGAAAAGAATACCATGACAAAACAGAAATATGTATGTATGCTTTATGAGCAGTATGTCATAGGCTGGACCTTGATTTGTTTGTATTCATAAATATATGAACAAAAATATGTAGAAATATTGTTATATGTACATATAGTATGTATCTTTAAACAAATGTGCTTTATTTACATGGAACATGCTTTCTGCATGTGTGTATGTGTATTTGAGCAGCCTGAGGAGAGAGATTTGTGTGTGGAAATTTGTTATTATTCTGACTGTCCTTGCATTTGTGGAGGTCTGATTTTATTTTTTTTTCCCCTCTTGTTACTTATCTGTAGCTCCACCTTCATTTGTGGAATGGCCAGAAAGTTTAACAAGGCCTAGAGCTGGTACTGCTCGTTTTGCTTGTCAGGCAGAAGGAAATCCTGCCCCCAAAATTTCATGGTTAAAAAATGGAAGGAGAATACACTCCAATGGTAGAATAAAAATGTACAACAGGTAAGATTATAATTGTTGTATGAGAGCTGTGCTAGTGACGTGCTACCAAAGAATGAAATTCCAGTAACTAAATACAGCCAAGCAAGATATAGCTAAAGTAAATGTGAATTTGGACATTAAATATAGTTATGGATATTTCCTTGGTAGAAGGAATGTGGATTAGTCAATACTTAAAATCCTCAGCAAAGTGGTTGTGATCACTCACTTACCTGGGGGGAAAACCAAAGTGATTTCACCACAGAGTTGCTCTATCTTTATGGTAGTGTAGCAGAGACCAGAATCTTTTTAGTTGTTTGAGGCTTTATTTCACTACTTCTGTGTAATGAGCAGCTCATTTTAACGATTGGTTAAGAAATGACAACCCTAGTGTTGTGCTTTTTCCAGGTGGGGGATAGATCTACAGGTTTGATTTCACTGTGCCTGGCTTTGCAGGCATAAACATAAAGATGACAGGTTTTGAGGAACACTTCAAGCTGCTAAATTTCACGGCTGCATATCCATTGCTGCTAATAGAAGAGTTTGTGGTGCATAAGTCAATTATACTAAACCCATGAAGCAGAGACAAACATAAGTTGTTGCATTATGTAGAGCTAAGTTTATCCATGATGTGAGCTTTTTTCTTGTCTTTTTTCTTCCTTTTGGATTCAGTAAATTAGTGATTAACCAGATCATTCCTGAAGATGATGCCATTTATCAGTGCATGGCTGAGAATAGCCAGGGATCTATTCTCTCCAGGGCGAGGCTTACTGTAGTTATGTCAGAAGACAGACCCAGTGCACCTTACAATGTCCATGCTGAAACCATGTCAAGCTCGGCGATCCTGCTAGCATGGGAGAGGCCACTGTATAATTCAGACAAAGTGATTGCCTACTCCGTGCATTACATGAAAGCAGAAGGTAAGCAATTTTATTTAAATATTATTTAACCACTTGTGTGTGGTAAGGACTTGAATGTCCTTGCAAAGCCTCTCCAATTTGAATGGTTCATAACCAGCACTGCATCAAAGCATACAGGCATTTAAATGCATATTGTAATCAACAGGCATTCTTGGGGAAAACTGCTTTTGCCACATTATCTCATGTGTGGGACTGAGTGTTCTTCTAACTCACCCTTGTCTGACCACTCCAATGAGCAGATTTTGAAGTTAGAAATGGTCTTTGAAACTTGGGGTCTCTATTATACTCTCTGGGTCTCCCTCTGTCCTCAGCAGGAGCTTCTGCCTGCTCTTTTCCACATGTGTGCTTGGCAGGGAAGAACAGGGCATACAATAGAATCATGGAGGTTTACAGGGTTACTTTTTGACCAGAGACAGCTCTTTTGTCTAGATCCCCAAATTCTAGTGACTTTACTGGCTTTCATATATTTTGGAATAGAATTGTTACTTTATTGGCTTAACTAATCTTCTTGTATAAAAAATATTGGCTGATTGGTAAAATCCACTCTCCTTTCACCCCTTGGTTTCCTATAATGAGAAAAGTATATTCAAACTCTAAAAATATGTTGAAATAGCCATGAACAGTTTATCTTAGTCACTGAAATTATATATAAATACCTATATAAAATGGAATGGATATTTAGAATAAAAGTTATTAACTAGACATTTTAAAACCTCTTAGTACTATATATAATAATTTCTTTAAGGTAATCTTTAAGGTGATAGGAAACGGGCATTTTTCATAAGCAGGATAAATGATTGTCAAATGACTTGAAAATTTATTAGGTGCGTGGCTTAAGCTAAGCTGCAACACAGCTCTGTTTTCTAGGAGTGATTTCTTTTTCTATTTCTATTCAGTAAGTGGTTTATTCAAGGACAGGACTGCAGATGCTCAGCTCTGTGTGGAATACCACTCAGCCATCTGCTAAGCAGAGGACAGGAAGGACAGCTTAATTACTCTAATACTGATGCAGGAATAGCTGCCTTTCCTTTTGCAAGCAGAATATTTCAGGACACAAGAGGATTCTGTCTGAAGGAAGAAAAGAAAAAGTTTTAAAAGATAATGAGCACAAGAGGTGTGGGAAATTACCCGCTACACTTTCAGTCACTGAAGCATTGTGCTCACAACCCCCTCTTAAAGCTAATATGAATAAAGTCACACTAGGTAAGTTATCTGAGTAATTGTATACCCAGTGCCAGTGTAGAGAGTAGAGACTGGGTGACTTCAAAGAAAGCTGGAAAACTGTCCTCGGGGAAGTGTATGTTTGTGCAGGAAATACTCTTGCACAGTAGTGAAAGGAGACATCTTTTGAAATGTGTTTTCTGCAAAATCATTTCACAATTCCTGCTTTATTTGCTTTATTGTGCAAAGTTTATATGCCGTGAAATGAGATTACAGCTTGTCTTGGTTTAAAAAAAACAAAACAAATTCCAAACAAAAGCAAATAAACAAACAAAAACCTCTGATTTATTTGAATGTGCTTTCTCAAATACTATTTTTTTCATCATTCCAGACCGTCTTGTGATATTTATTTAACATAAGGTGTTGTGCATCCTTTAGCATTAGTAAAAAAATCCGCATAGGGAGAGTGGGGAGGGCTATGTTAAGAGGAGCAATTACAGTGCTGGGAATCAAAATGTAGGTGATCTGCATGCATTTGTTTCTTTAGTAACATGGTTGGGTAGTACCAGAAGATCTGCATCAGGACACAAACCACTTTTGTCTCATTTCATAGAAAAAGTGTTGAGCTTCAAAGGCTAGTGGACTGCAGGTCTGTAAAAATAATTGCTTTCCAAGTAACAGTATGTAAACCTTTCTGAGGATGTTGCCCACGTATCAAAGGCATTATTAAAAACGTAGAAAATGCCTTTGTGAAAAAGTGTCACATCAGCCATGTCTCTAATGTAAATTTAGAAGCAACTATATTTGAAGAAATGCAAATTAAATATTAAGGAAAATCTTTTTATGACATTCACATCATACCAGGCCACACAGGTGCTAACATAGACTTGTTGACATTGTCAACGCCTGATTTACTCTGTAAGAATTCTGGGAAATCATTTATTAATGTAAATAGTTTGAGTGTGTTGCTTTCATTATACCTTTCCCCAGTCTGCCCTCCCACCATTTCAGACCCTAATGAATATTAAAAATTATCTCAGGTGTATCTGATGTAACTAGAGTATATCTTACTCACTTCTCATGTGTAGCTTTTTTACTTTATACATTTATGTTCATATATTGCTCTCTTATTTAAGTTAGGAATCACATTTGTCATTGTAAGTAAAGAACATCTTATTGCAAAAGAAAAACAGTACTTTCTAAGTCTCTGAAGTTGTGCTGATACTTATGATTCCATAAACTTTAAACAGAAAAAAATCTGGAAAGTACGCTAATCTTGCATAGTTTGTAGAGTTTTTTCTGTAGGCTTCACAATGTGGTAGGTGCTTTGAATACAAAAGATAACATTGTCATTTAATTTCAAAACTCGATTATTCTGATGTTTCACTCTAAAAACAGGTTCAAGTCCTCTTCCCTATTTAAAAAAAAGCTAGTGTTTTAATCAAGTTAGTTGAAGAAACCAACAGGTGTTGTTTTGTGTTTTTGTTTTTTGTTTCTTTAAGCAGAATATTTTACATTCAAATCGGGGTCATAGTAGCAAGAATAAAAAGGGTCTGATGAACGTGAATGTTGGAGTGTGTTAATTCCTTGTTAGTGATTTAGAAAAGGCACAAAGGGAACACTGATTGTGGTGGAAGGCAAGCCTTGTTCTCTATTATGGCTGTTTCATTAGGGCCTCTGCATGAGGCCTAGCAATCCATTCAATGAGAGAACAAGTCCTTTTAATTTGAGCTCAAGGATCTTGTTTAGCAGGTCAGAAATCGTGCCTTGCAATTCCTAATTAACAAGCCATTAACTAGTCTGTTGTGAGATGCTCCTAATCTTGTCTAATTAAAATGCTATCAAGTTAATTCATAAATGTGGGAAAACTTAATGGTGGAATTTGCCTTTCGTTTTGTTTATAAATTCAGTTGTGAAGAGGAGAAGCTGGCTCTTAGAGAGTTTTGATTAAGTTGACGTGCGCTTGGTTGAATTGTTCGTTAACACAGCAGCTTTCACCATACTTATTCCACTTAATAACCTTCCTCTATAGGAATAAAGCTCAACAAAGACAAGGACTGCTGCATGCATTGCTATGCATATTTTAATGTGAATTGCTGAGAATTTTTTCTTTCTCTCTCTTTTTTTTTTTTTTTTTTTTTGACAACTCACTAAAGAGCCAAACATTTTTGAAGCCCTTTCTGGTCTGTTCTTATTGGCTTTTTTCCAAATTAAAGAAAAAAAAAGTGTCAATCAAATATAATAGAATTCGCAGGGCTAAAATGAGATCCTTTTGCTGAATAAATTCTTTCTGTTTGTTTCTTTGGGGGGTGTTTGTTTTGTTTTTGATGGAGTGGAGCCCTTGCATTCCTGCAGTCTGTTATAGAAAGGCTCGGTAAGTAGATTTTGAAAAAAACCTCCCTGACTCTAAACAAATAGATTTAGAAGCTTAGTATGAATAATAAGGCTGTTAGAGCTTGTCTGTTGTGTTACTGTACATTGGGCACAGTTTGTTGTGACTAATTCTAAATAGGATTTAGAATTGCATTCAGCATCCCTTTTTTTCAGGAAAATCCTGAAACATCATAACCTACACCACAGCAAGCTATAGTTACTTCTGTGCATAAAAGAACTTTTCTTAGTAGAGTTGAAAAAATAGAGGTAGTCTGGGGAGCAACATGAAATAACTTTGTAACATATTAGAGCCAAGGTACTGTGATGTTTAGGGATTCTCAGAATTTTTTGTTTGTCTAACCCTTGTTTTATGCCAGGTTTAAATAACGAAGAATACCAAGTGGTCATTGGAAATGATACAACCCATTACATTATTGATGACTTGGAACCAGCCAGCAACTACACCTTCTATATTGTAGCTTATATGCCTCTGGGAGCCAGTCAGATGTCAGATCACGTGACTCAGCACACCCTTGAAGATGGTAAGACAAATACACCTGATTTAGGTGAATAGTTTTATTTGCATTGGATAGAAATGTGCAATCCAGTCCTAGCAGCTCTTGAGCATCCCAAATTTCCATTGATGTCGGTGAGACTTCTGGGTATGTGAGATTAGGACTGAGCCTGCTAATGAAAAGAATGACAAAAAAATAACATTCTGACAGGGTAACATTGTCTATTGCATGATATCTTTTTCTATGTTTTAAGACATTTTATTAAATCATGTAAATAACTGTTCTAGATCTCTAAGAACTCCCTCAGTATTGAGAATTTGATGATAGCCTAGGATTTAGTCTCTTTTAGACGTCTAAGATATGAATCAAACTGGACACCCACTGCATTTTTTGCAAATTTTGAAGGAAATTTTGTAATAAAAATTGTTTATTACATTTTTTGAACTATGTGCTTGTTAGTAGATTTAGAATTTCATAAAAGACACTACTGATTTATTTCTGTGCAGTGATTTAACTAATCTAAACATCATGCCAACAACAAATGTTCAGTTCATTAGAAATGATTTATAAATTCTGACAGCGTTAAGCTTTGACAGCATGGAACATTGCCCATTCCAGTTGTCTGCCTGTTTCTTTGCTGGGACTTACTACCCTCATTACATGGTTGGCAGAAGAGAACATATACTGAGTCTTCAACTGCGCAGGTTGTTGTCCAGACTCTCAGTTTAAGCTGCTGGATATAACCTTTACAGTCAGTGTGTCAGAACAGTCAAGTGCTGATTGCCTTTGCTACTGCTGTAAGCAATGAGAGAAGAAAATGTTGAGAGCCTTAAAGAGAGGAGCTTGCCAAGGCTATACTGCATGCATAAGTTGAGAAGTATGGTGAGTGACAAGTTATCTTTCAAATAAACAAGAATATGCAAAACTTCTGGTATTATTTGCTCTTACATTACTTGCACCTCATCATAGGCTATGGTGTCAGACAAGAATTTTCCATCTTTCTTTTCCCCTGGCTCAAAAGCTTTGCCTTTTCCTTTTTAGTTCCCTTGAGAGCTCCTGAAATTAGTTTGACAAGCAGGAGTCCTACAGATATTCTCATCTCTTGGCTGCCAATTCCTGCAAAATATAGGAGAGGTCAGGTGGTCCTGTATCGTCTGTCTTTCCGCCTCAGCACAGAGACCAAAATCCAAGTCTTGGAGCTTCCGGGTAGTTCATATGAGTATCTCCTTGAAGGCCTGAGGCCTGACAGTGTCTACTTGGTCCGTATCACTGCTGCAACAAGGATTGGCTGGGGAGAGGCATCTTTGTGGACTTCCCACCGGACTCCCAAAGCTACGAGTGTGAAAGGTAATTCCTAATGTTGCCAGCAGTCTAGAGATGGGGTCAATCACAGGCTTTGTCCGAAGGCTACACGTTTTTCTGACAGGTAGTGCGAGGATGTGAAATAGGTTTTCCCATTCCATGTTCTTGTTCTCGTGATCTAGAAAGTGTTCTAACCACAGTTCTGTGTATAATCTGCAAAACCTGTTGATTCCTTTGATAAATTAAATGCAGTTAATACGAAGTTTCAGGATCAAAAGTTGAAGAGGAACTAATCTGTCTTATGAAAGGCCTTATGTGACAGGAAAAGCTGATATATTATTTTGGTGTCAGTCTTTGATTGTTTCCATATGTTGATGTTCACATATTTGACATGGTGGCAGGAAACATTAATTCATGTTTGTGAACTGCTCAAGTGTTTTAGTTTGTAGACTCGTTTCCAGTGATAACACAGTTTTCTTCGTTTCTATATAATTTGAATAAAAAACTCAACACCCCCAAACCCCATTGTTGTTCAGTGTAAAATACCTTCTGCAAATTGGGATGTTCACATTAGCAGCATGTCCAGGTGCCTAAAAGATCTGAGTTGATGTATGGATGTCTGTATTATGAGCTTACGTTTGGATATGCAAATTGACTTGATATTTGAGGTCAAATTTAAGTTGTAATTGAACTTTGGATTACATTATTATTTAGTAATATTGTGCAAAAGCGCTTTCAATGTTGCATGAACGGCTTGAAAAAGATGTAGATTTATTTCCTAGCTGTAATCCACATCCAACCACTTTGGATTTCATTGAGTTTTGACTACTGTATAGTATATTATTAGCACTTGAACTGTGATATTATTGTGATTGCATTTACTCTGGCTCACTTTAAAACAGGAGGTAATTTTTAACTGTCTCTGGAGTAGTTTTGTTTATCTTTGAAAATAACTACCTTATATCAGTACACAGATGAACTAGAATCAGTCTTGAGTGAACTTTGGAAAGATGTTCATACAGATTTTTTAAAGAAAATTAGTTGTTTCTAGAATGTAAGAATATTATATATACTTCCTTAAAACCAGCACCAAAGTCTCCTGAACTGCGATTGGAACCGATGAACTGTACAACTATTACAGTACAGTGGCAGCAGGACTCTGAAGACACTGCAGCTGTTCAAGGGTACAAGCTGTATTACAAGGAAGAAGGCCAACAGGAGAATGGACCAATTCTGCTGGGTGCTGGTGATCTTGAGTACACTGTCAGTGGTTTAGGTGAGTATATAAAATACTGCTTAACTGTTCTGGAAGGCAGCAAAGTCAAAGTACGTCTTTAAGAGCTTAAATAATTATGCCTGTAAGGCAACAATGTTAGGCTTCGCCATCTATTTTCCCAGGAGTAAGCTTTGCAAGCTTGAGTTATGCTGCTGATGGAATAATCCTTACCCAAAATATGTGTTGCACAATGC
Organism: Tapera naevia; assembly: GCA_033556795.1. Taxonomy (NCBI): domain Eukaryota; kingdom Metazoa; phylum Chordata; class Aves; order Cuculiformes; family Neomorphidae; genus Tapera; species Tapera naevia. Next base: position 2,863,587 of record JAUMJJ010000353.1, read on the forward strand.
TTAGACAACCAGATCCTGTAAATCTTGTGCAAACTGGAAGAAGGACGCCTGACTACCTGTCACAAGATACAGAACTTAACAGTTAGTAAATAGTGGTAGTAAACTACATGTCTTTTTAATATTTGATTTAATACTAATTTTTTCAACTTCTGTTTATTTACACCTGCTCTAATAACAGTAAAAGATTAATGCAAAATACCAAACATTTTTCTCTGGTATTTCTAGCCTATTTTTCTGTTATTTGTAGCCTTTGTCACAGCTATGCTGCACAACAAGCAGTGTTTTCTCACCGTAGTAGCAAGTAGCCCTTATGCTTTTTATTATTCTGTTAATATTTTTGAGAGTACTAGTAAACATTTGCAGGACTGAGCACAAAGATTAGGATGCAAAGCTTGCTGAGTCCCATTGGAGTCTTTCCGTTGATCACTTCACTGTTTCCTCCTGTAACTCTTGCAATGTGTATCTGTACAAATGTGTTGGTGTTATCCCTAGACAGATGGCACTTCTGTTTACATATATAACTGAGAATTTTTTCTTTCATAAAAAGATGTGATCCATAATGTAATCAGCAAAGTAATACAGGGTTTGACACTTAGTGTTTGGAGTGCGTTGAGGTAGTTTACTTACGAGTAGTGTGGAGAATTAATCTTGGCTAAATTATCAAAATTGACCTGCACTCTTAACTAGGTCAAATACCCTCTTGACCATGCTGGGATATTCTCATCTGCTGCATACAGTTGAGGTACTATTTTAGGGGAGATTTGAGGAGAGCATTCTGATCTGTTAACTGGACAACTGACCATCTGTGACCATTTCTAGGCAGAGCATCTGGCAGCAGCTGACTGTTTAACAGAGCTGGGAGACAAAAGAGCAGTGGGTTGAAAGGATGTGCTGTCTGTGTGTCCTAGGACATAAATGCATTTTTTTTTGTCTTCTTGTTAGGCAGTTACAAAGCAGTAATCTCGGATACATGCAAAATTATTAACTGTGTGATCCACATCATATGGATTTTCTCAGTACACTAATCCTTCTCAGATTAAAATATGATTTTACAGAATTATGTTAAAATGCGTATTAATTGTGGATTTTGATTGTTTTTTCTTTCCAGTAAGCATGTAGACTGAGGACAAAACCAAAGCAAAGTGAGTTTGGGAAACTACAACTTTATCATGGTCACATTGTTAAGCGAATTAGAAGAAGTGCAGACATAGAAAAATTGATGTGCTTGAGTTAACCATGGTGCACATGATGTGTTGAGTGTTTATTCCTTATCATAATTCTAAGTATCTAGATATGGTGACCAAAGCATGATACATTCCATGTAATCCACTTGCCATAATTTATATTTTTCACATATGCACCATTAATGCTGCTATAGGTTAGATCCACCGAAGAGTATTATTTTTTTTTCAAAACTTCACTAGAAGTAATTTTTAATGGGATGTATTATTTGAAGTGTATATCAAATACGGGAGATTTCCTGTTTAAGTTTCTTTGCTTGTTTCTTATTTTTGTCTGCTTCGTAGCATTTGCAGAAAAAGGCATTCATTTCCTCAGCTACAAGAGACACACTTGGCACAGGAAACTTGATTAGGTCATGATTTTCCCCTGTTAAGATGCTAGCATATGTTGTAGCCTGGAAAGTTCACATAGACTTCTCATAGTGACAGTGGCTGTCTGACTACTGTATTTGCCCCTTGAGAAGCTGCCTGTTTGAAATACTTGTGCACACTAAATTATTTCTTAGAAAACAGTACCCAGCCAACCTTTTTCTGCCTGTGGCAGCTGCGCAGGTGGCGAATGTAGCAGGTAAAATTATATGCAATATAAATAGCCACAAAGACTATAGCAACATCCACGCATGAAGGGACTGAATTTTTTTTTATTTTCTGTGAATAATCTAAATCATTTGAACTGGGTTATTTTATTTATGCATTTCAAATTTAAAATATTACTTATTGGGAAGTGGTTGTATTTGGCAGGATTTGAGATAAAACAAGGCAAGCCACCAGTTCAGCTTTTGTGACTACAGTAAACTGAATCTTTGTGAACTGGTCAGAGGCTTTGAGGACTAATGTTCTGTCATCCATTTGCCTCTCCTGAGGACGTTAAGCTACTGATTTATTGACAGACTCTTTAAAACAAATGTCTTCATTATGAGCTGCAGGAATTAGTAGAATACTGCAAGTGGGAAAACAAAGGTGTAGTTTCAGATTTTTGGTTTCATATATGTTGGATAACGTGATTAAAAGAAAGGATTATTTTGAATATGGAAGAATATGGTAATAGTATTAGGTGCTTCCCAGTGGCAAAGATGGAGTAGTTTCTCTTGTGTTATCTGTCGCCACTGAAGTTATGTGGCTTCCAAACACTCTGCCTTCATGTCTCAGTTTGTCATGACCTAAGGCTGCTCTACCATTGCCTGTGCTCTTGCATAGTTAATAAACTGCAGATAGACTTCTCGTGGCATTTGGAGAAAGTCAATATATCTCTCCATGGAACTCTCTGCAGATGTTGGTACAACTACCAATTGTGCAAAACCTGTGTATTTAAAGAAGATGGCTCACTTACTCTGAGGCAATTGAAGTCATCACAAAATCAGAATTCATAATATTCTCTAATCAAAGAGAACATTAGCATTGATATTATAACCACTGTTGATTGCATTGACTGTTAATAGCATTGGCGTAACTAATGTAAATGATTTGCAAATGTCTACAGGACTGTTGACGGAGGGACCAGTGTGTTAGGAAAAGCAGAATCAGCAATGCTAGTGTAAAATAGGTTACCATGATTGAACGTGAAATATAGCAATATGAATATCACGCTGTGTGGTTTAACCTCTTGTTGGTTCCTACCTTGTTTTTTGAGAACTGACCTCTTTTACTGCAGTGTAGGTCTAACAAGTTACTTATGTGTATTTTTAAACTGAATTATTTAGCATGATCGTCGCCATGTAAATAGAATTGAATTATGTGATCAGAGTCAGGGCTGCCATTCTGAAAATAAATATCCACAGTTTCATGTAGACATTTGTTTGTGTTAAAGGTCTCAGCATTTATTTTTCAATAGCAGGCCATTTCCTCGTCTAGTGTAAAATTCCATTATCACTTGAATTTGCCACAGGAGCAAACCTTTGGGTGCATACCATGCATTTTTGCCTCTATTTTTAATTCCTCCTTTGCTTCCTCCTGCTCTAAAAAGTTTTCTCTAACAGAAAGACTTTCATTGTGAGGTTTGATGAGACTGCTGCTAAAGGTTCTGTTTCTGTGATGTTTCAGAATACGTGTGTTGGGAAATTGAAGTGCTGGAAGAGTTTGTTTGGGAACCTTTTTGCTGTGCAACAGGAGAGGGATTGGCAGACCTTGAAAACTAAAGCAAAGAGTGTTCAGAGAAGCTCATCTCCTTCTTTAAATGTCTTAAAATTATTTTTTTCAAAGAGTATTTTAAACATGTGCATATGCATTGCTGCCTCAGTAGCTCACTGTATTTGCACCCATATGACCAGTAGGAAGGTAGGACCTATACAAGAAGGGCAGTGACTCAGAAGAACCCATATTAGGCTTTTCTGCTTTATTAGAGCCAGGATCTCTTCATAACAAGGCTGCAATGCTGATAGGAATCTGATCTTGTAACCTGCATCTAGGGAGAATAAAATCAAATTCAGTGTCTTGGTTAACAAACTCAAGAAAGCACTGTCAACTCTGATGCTGTAACACAAGAACACAGTTCTTTGAACTGCCTGGAAGTCTCCCCCTCTGATCTTTTTTTAAGCTTTTCAGTTCTTACCATGCTAGTATTAACAATATTTTTACTAATTAAATGAGTGCCAGTGGTGATGGGGAAATGCATCATGTTTTTATGCCATTAATGCCTTCTGCACTTGGAGGGAGGAAAGTCTGAGTTCACTCTGCTAATTCATCCTTGCCTAGTTGCTGTCTGAGAGCTCTATCACCTTGAGCAATAGTAGTTACAGGGAGGATTTCAGAAAGTTGCACTTTGGTGACAAGGCTGACATAGGGTCTCGCTACATACACGCAAAACCCCGAGGCAAGCAGGTTGTGGCAGAGATATGTGCACCTTAGGTGCTCTTTTGTTTCTTTTGCATACAAGATGATATCACAGTAAATAACCATTTTCAGGCAGACACCTTAGGGGATGGAAAAACTGGTCTGTTAGCTTTGGTGAAAACACCTTGAGCATGGGAGCCCACATACTTTGGCCTTTCCCTAGTGAAGGCCCCTTCCCAGAAGAGCTTGTCAGTGGAGTGTCCTGCACTAGGAACTGCAGCCTCTGGAGCACTACTGGCTCCTCAAGGCTTGGGGTGTTGGCAGGCTGCAAGAGGACTGGGCAGAAATTGCCAAGTTTTTTGATGGCCATGAAATGAAGTGCATCTGCTTTTAAGAAAAAAGAAAAGGTTATTGATCACTCTGAAGCTTGGAGACACTGGAGGCTCTCTCTCTGGCAAAGCTTCTTCTGTGCTGACTGGGGTTATCTAAGCTGTTAAACGTGAGGGGCATCACAACCCCTTGCTATTTCTCCTGGCGCTCCAGTTTTATGTTAGCTTGTAGCACTTTCCCCTGCTCCAATCTAGTTGTTTTGGAAAAATAATTAGATTCTGTCAGACTCATTTGTGCTATTTGCTCCAAAGAGTTTGGTCTTAATCAGGAAAACTTTCCTGCCTGAAAGCTCTTCTGTGTCCTACCTCTTTCTAGTTGCAGAGAGGAGAAATAAGGGAAAGTGCATCCCCCCCCAGCCCCCTGACTTGGACCACATTTCCAAGTGAAGAATTTGTGTAAGTCTAAATGACACAAAGACACATTTTGTGACCCTGCATGGCACTCTCTCTGAAAAAGGGTCTTGTGCTGAAGAATTAGCCAGCTACCTACTACAATTAGCATTCCCCCCAAAGACTTGGCTTTCAGTTGCTCAATGTTCGCTGGATCTCTTTATATTGCATTACAACCATGATTATAGCTAAGCTTTAGTCTGGGGCAGCCAAGATGACGTGATCCTACAGTCTATAGAAATTGAATAAAGGTGTTTGAGAAGAGTCAGTTCAAAGAGTTTCCCCAATTTAACTGCCCATTTCATGTCACGCAAGTGTCTCGTCATATGAAGTTTCATAAAGCAGTTGATATGATGGTCAGATATGACATAGTGGGGTTTTTTGCACCATGTTGCAAGTGGATGTGCTAGGAAGATGTGTATTTTAAAAAGTCAATGACGTCTTTGACATCTTTCACATTAGGAATTGCAAATACTGTAGTACTGAGAAGGAATACTGTAAGAGTATTACATGTTTTAATGTGGTTATTTCTGATAGCTAGAGCTATAATTTCAGTTTCATCCCAGGTTTTATTGGTGTTGAAATATAGTCTCATATAGATGTATCTGAACTATCTGGGATATTAAAAATTGTGTATGTGGGATTTGATATTGCTTTTTGGTTATAAGTTACTGTGGAATTTTAGTTTGGGATTCCCATGCAAATTCAAGGAGCCGAGCATTCCTACAGTTTCGTATAATGATGTGAAAGAAACACAGTTTTTTTCCCTCAACAGTCAGTTCTTTTCTTTATTTCGCAGTTAACTGTTCTCCAATGCCATTCAATAAAATATGATCTGGTATTACGGAGATACTTTATTTCTGCTTGAGGCATTTTATATCAGCTCAGAAATTCCCGGTTAATGAAATGCTGAACAAACTGTTTTTAAAAAAAATCAGAAATTACTTTAGTTCTTAATAAATATGAACTAAAAGCTCAGTTTTGTTGCTTGGAAAACCAGATGGTAATGCTGTATGCTGTATATACTGTTGCCATTATATTGACATTGTTACATAGTGAAAAGTGTGTAATAGCTCAGTAGGTGACCAGGACAAATATTATCATTTATTTCCACTGTTTACAGCTGGGTCAGTCTAGTGTTTACTTATGCTGATTACATCCTTAAACTAAAGCTCTTATCTGTCAATTCTCCTGATTGTGTGTAACAGGCTTGCTACTACTACTTGTAAGCTAAAACATAAGGGATTTGCTGAGAGCAGGGAGGAGGAATTTCATATTGCACAGTAATAAAACCAAAAGCCCTAGCAGTAGACTGGGCATGTTTAAAAGCAACCTTCCTCAGATGATTGTGACCTCTCTCTTTCGCAGATATGGCATTTTATGTACATTTGTACTTAACAGACCCCAGCTCTTGCCTAGTCCTGGTATGATACTGCACATCCCCTGCATGTCAGTAAACAAGAGGCACACATTCCTTACTTCATCATCATGAAAGGCAGACCTGTCACCACTCTAAATGAGTCTGTCTTCCAAATGCAGACGTGGCATATCTGCGTATAATTTTTTTCCTTGTTTATTCTTTCAGGGTTTAAAAGAGGAGGGGGATAAACCTTTGCAGATTAAAAAGGAGAAGGGAGGGGGGTTTATTACCCTGTAACTTTTTTTTATCTGCAAAATATCAAAGCAAATGCTACTTTGATGACATTTTACGTATTTTATATAGGGAACCATATTGCATTTTCACAGGCTTTAAGAGTAAATAGAGATCAGACTGCTTTTTGTTGTTGGAATTTTCAAACAGTCACAACATATTTTGTTTCAAATGTATGTCAGTGCTAGTAGTTTTTCTAGATATGTTTGTAGCAGAGCGCTCCTTTTTAGATTTAGATTTAGTGTTCTTGCTTGTGGAAGAATTGGGTTGGGTGGCAGAGGCAGGGAAGGAATCAAACCTCTGTCTTGTGCAGCATTTGTGATTATGTACTTGGTCCATGTGCAGCTTGACACGTACCAGGACAAGGGAGTGGGGAATACCAGGAGGTTGCACAGTGCAAATATACTGACATGAGGTGGTTGGACAAACTGATTCACAGACACACCCACTTGGTTCATTCCTCCCTTATGGAAGAAAAACACTAAACTGATGATGAAAAATTCAGATGAAAAATTGTTTCACTGAGGTTGTAAAGTGAGTTCTTATGAGCAAAACTGAAGCTTGTGTTTAACTATATGGCCCTTTGTTACAGCTTATTGGCATGGCTTCCATTACAACTGTGTCTTTGGCTCAGCTTTATTTAAGCACTCTTACACACGACTGAGTGGGAATCCTAGATAAATATCAGCTTGTTCTGAGCAGTTTTGCTGGGGAGAGACCAGTTAGCTATCAGCTGCTAATGCTGGATGCTTATTATGCAGTTCAAGTGCCACATATGTAAAAACGTAGTGCCTTCGTTCCTGTGAAGTTCTACCATTATTTCTCTTGCATTATGCACTATGCAGATTTGTATCATAATTACACATATTGACTTTAATATTTCTTCTTAAAAATAAAAGATGAGTTTGTCATGTATTGTTTTTTGACAGCATTTAAGTTTGTCTCTATTAAAGAAATGGGATTTATCAATTCTTTTTTTTTTAAATCACATCACTTCTGGGCAGGTTTTTGTTTTTTGAAAGTAAATGTTATTTTCATACAGTTCAATTGTAATAGAAAGCTTTAATTAATATTTAATGTTTTATCATTTTTAAATTTCACCATCAAGCCTCTCAATAGGTTATGGATTTAGCCAGTAATCAACTTCAGTAGACGCTGGAATACGGAAAAGCCGTAACATCTGCATTAGCAGTATGTCTGGGTTTGGTGTTGATTAAAATGTTGCATATGACAGGTACTAAGAGGAATCTCTTTTTGAATTAAGTGCAGAGTCATCATATGGCTCTAAAACTCGTGGGAAAAGTATATTATTTTTACATACCAAGCATTTAATCTTGGGTGAATCAGATGCATTTTTGCTCTCTTAGACAGTTAAGATCCTTCAGAAACAGGTAGAATGTGTGTTGGAAAGATTGCCTAATATATATTTTTATGTAACCTTCATGAACATGCTCTCTGAACTGTTCCAGTTTGAACCCATTTATCTCGGAAAATAGTCCTGACATCCTCATTTAAACATGCTTTGACTTTTGCAGTAATTCATTCTAACTTCCCAAGCTAGTGGATCTTTAAAGGGGAAGGACAGGGTGAGGGAGAAGATACCCAAGTGCAGAAACAAGATTGAATGTACTGTACTTCAAAAAACAAAAGAGTGCTAAGACCAGTTAAGCTTGGCTCTCTAAAGAGTTAGTGGGAGCCTTCAGGATAAGGGAGGTTTCATTATTTCATGAGACACAATGTCTTGTAGCAATTCTAAAGGTAAAAATACAGGCTTTACTAAGACAAGAGGACAGATTATATTCCATGGGCCCACTCCAGTTGCATGGAGATGTTTGGTTTTGAGAGAGTTTTTTTCTGTTTGTCAGCTGTCCCCATGCAGTTGTTTCTCTCAGGATATCAGACTAATTGTGTCACAACTTGAAGAACTGGAATCAAGTGTGTTCCACTCTATCTTGGAATAGGAGGGGAGGTTTTTTGCGCTCTGGCAAGATAACTTGCCAGCCTATAATAAAGCAAAATATGTTGCCTTCAAAGTATTTCAAGGTAGAATTTTCAGTGATGGGAAAGCGATTAGAATCTTGCAGGAAATGCTCTCTGCTGCTCTGCCTTCTCAGGGTAGAAATTCCACCATTTAAAGCGAAACCTGTGTGGGAATTCAGTTGGGAAATTGTGTCATGTTGATTGAGTAACTGTTCGGATGTATGCAAATAGAGTTTCATTGTTCGTCTGCAGGAGCTGAAGGTTAAAATTTGCTTCATAAAAAGGACATATTGATCACTCTTTACATCAAGAAAGTTGTAAAATATTTTAAAGAAAAACCCACAAAGGTGCTTTTGAAAGGTTTTTAAGTATTACAACAAATATGTAATAATATACATTTTAATAACTATTATGTAAAAGTGAACAATAAATAAAGACTAATTTCTTGGAAGTGGAAATTAAGTGTGTACCCCTGTTTAAAGAGAAAAAAAAGTAAGCATTTAACAATGGCAGGAATGACCAGACAATTGCTGAGTTTCTTAAACAAAACAATAGAAAAAGTCAAACCAAACAAAAAAGCCCCTAACAACTATGTCTGTTCCTGCTACACAACCATTTTTTCAGATTTCAATAGAACTTTAAGTACGGTGGGGGGTTCCCCCCCTTTTTTTCCTGAGATGGGAGGATTTGTCTCTGGGAGACAGCATTATTTAATTTGCTATTTATTGGACTTCATTAGTAAAATACTTAAGTCCTGGATGGCAAAGAAACTGCTCCTTGGAGAAAGCTTAGAGAAAACTTTGGTTATAGGAAATTAAATCAACATTGTCAATTAATCATACTGCATGTCAACCCCCAGACCTTTCTTGATTGTTCTTGGTGAATGTGAGGAACCATTAGATGTGTGAGGTCCTTAAAGGTCTGAGTAAGTCAAAGGGGAAGAGTTTAAAAAAATGCCACAATTAGCACATGAAAGAGACTTCAGAGTGGACAGAAGAAAACATTTGCTGTACATGCTTAGTTACATTTCTTAGGTTTTTTCCAGTTTTCTTTTTTTTTAATTATTTTCTTCCTTTGTTTAACAACAATCCAGATGTGATCAAAATGTTAACTTAATTTTTCCTGAGGTTTTTTTCATTAACTTTTTTGGGGGTCATGTTACCACTTGTGGTAGCTGTATGGGAAAGGTAATAGTAAGGGCTCTTTGTAAATTCTGTGTCAATGATAAGTAAATGTACTTCTAAACCTAAGCTGGTATGTTTTCTGGTAACTTTCCTGCCTTCAGTAACACTTTAGTTATATATTTGTCATGAAGGCATTACTGTGAACAGAAGCATATTTCTGTTTTGGGAAAAGATGCAATTGTGGAAAAGGCAGTGTTGTGTTTGTTTTTTTTTTTCAGGCTGCCTCGAGTCACACTTTTGTGGCAAATGAGGGGAGGGTATGTGGGAAGTGGAGGAAAAAAGAATCTTGTGTTGGAAGAAGCAGCTCTTGCTGTGAAACCTCTCTTCCAAACCTGTTACTTCTTGCATGTGGGGGAAAAAAGGTTTAGTAGAAATAAGCTTTGCATAAGAAGTGTATTTCAGCAAGTATATTCACTTCCACAGTGTTTTTACCATTATCATAGCTGAATATTGTACCCCAACTCAAGCTGGTTATCCTTACAAAACAAAAATACTTGTTACTACACATGTTTGTAGAATCTGGGAGAGCGAAATACATCCTTGATCCTATTGAGTTTTCTGCCTCTTCTGTGCATCCAGTCGTCCATGCTGTGGCTCTCTGTACAACTGACACATTTGCATATTCAGACAAAGGAGGAGACATAAAATATTGTATTGTATGCAAATACATCTTGAAAATGTGACCTATCTATCAGATCTAGGGCTTTTTTAAAGGCAGTTGAACTGGAGATGTTTAGAAGCAGTGAGGTAGGACAATGTTATATGGGAGAAGAGAGGAGGCAGATGGGTAGATGTTGCACTACTGTGCCTGTGTTCGTTTACCCATAAATTCCCCACTTTCTCCTTTGTATATTTAAGACTCAGGGAGGAATGCTCTCGCAGCCTGTTGCCTAGCTCAGTATCCTTGTGTCTATATTTGCATGTCTATATAGAAACTGTTGGAAATAAAATAGAATGTCTTCTGGCTTCTTGATCTTCTGTCTTGGCTAGATGAGCATTTCTCTGTCAGAAGCATACCTCTTACTCTATTAATCCTTTGTATTAACTTTTATTTTCATGATAATGGTTAATGTTGGCCTAATCTAGCTTTTTTTTCTCTGTTCATGTGTCTTGGTTGCCTTCTTACTGCTTCTTACCCACCTTTACCTAATTTCTCTTTGTTTCACATCAGTCCTTGTTGCCTCAGTGACAATTACTTGCATTGGGAAACCTATAGCTGTAGCACTCCCTACCAGTTATTTGTGCTGGAGAACTTTGCTCAGGAGTGTCTTGGATGTATTAAGTCTTTGTAAGTTATCCAAGCAGAGTAGACAGGTATGTGTGGGCTGTGATTGGAAGAGCCCTGTCATATATACAATGATAATCATCCCTCTCCTTCAGAAATGACAGCCAGATCTTTCCTCCAATCAATCCAATCAAATACCTGAAGAAAAGCATCAAAGCATAATCAAGTTGTAGGGCAGACGAGCGAATTGCTTAGCGTGATTCAGGGTGCAGGCACAAGTCCAGGGTACTCTGGCTGGCCCAGCAGTACCTACAACTCCCTTTTGCACTTGAGTGTCCCTGTTGGAAGATCTGTCTCTGACAGGCCATCTTCCCCCTTGTTGAAACCCGAAGTCTCTCCCTTTGGGACCCCAGAGCCTGCATCGTCCCTTATGCCCTGTGCAAGGCATTTGAAGCGTGCTGCCTGGAACAGGGTGACAGAAGTCTACTTTAGGCAGTTATTCATATTTCCACTTTTCTTTGTTATTTTTGCTAATAACACATGCTGTATTCTTCCAGCACTTTGTAACCATTCCAGTGAATTTCACAGGTGGATGAATGTTCACTCTGCCCCATCTTACAAACTGAGTACCTGAAACATAAGGAAGAGAAGGGCCATTTTCATGGAGCTGCTTAAGTACTGATTGTTTAAATTGAGTGTGATATGATATCCCCAAAACCAGTGACAGAACTGAGCTATTAATTTCCAGATTACCAGCTTTGCATTCAGTCTATTAGATAACAGCTCCCCCTTGAGGGAAGCTTCTTTTATTAATAAATTTCTTACATGGCTACTCTATCCGCACCAAAACTCCTATGAGAGATTTGAAGTTCATGTTTTCACCAGGCTGCATAAGATGAAACAGACTCATGGTGGCTGTGTTGTGTCCGAACCAGCTGGCCACATCTGGAAATAACAAGGTGATTCTGCCAGTGGCCTGCTCTGTTGCCTTGGCGTGTCACTTAGTACTCAGAGTTCATCAAAGTGCAACTTGGAGCACAATAAAGTAGCAGAAGCTGGCACTTCTGAAAGAAAGCATCCCACATTTCTCATGTACCTGTTTGTGCTAATTTGCGCTGCTCCTCTCTGTGCTTGCATTAACAGTTGTGTGTTTGTACATGGACAGGGTGGGAAGTTGGCCTGAAAGAAAAATAACTTAGATGAAGATTATGGTAGGAGTGAGTGGCTGAAGGGTGAGGGGAAGTGAGCTGGCTTCTTTCAGCAGTGTTAGCTAATGCTGGTTGAAAATACTCATCAAACTGCAGGCTCAACTTCACATTTGTAAAAGTGAATTAATGATGGGAAACCCTTTTAATTGTACAAAGGAAGATAGCTAGCTAGGAGTTAAGTAGCTGTGTGTTTATTTTACTTTAGTAATCAATCAGTAAGACTGCTTTCCATTTTCTAAGTGTTGTATAAACTTCATATGCAGAGGAATTACATCAAGGTAATTCTGTTCTCCCTTTTTCGATCAAGATAGTAATATAGCTTGGATTTAAATCTTGAATGCATTAGGAAAGATAACAAAAATAACCTTGATTATGAGTACTTTCCTATTTACTCTCTGCCCTTCAATGTGTTAATACAATGTTTGACATGTACTCACTGCTTGTTCTTCACACAACTAACTAATTAAAAATACAGCAGGTATGGCAAAAGATTTGAATTACAACTGGTCTGTGGTCAAACATTTTGACAACAGCATTGCTTCCTTCCCATAAGAAGTGGTTTTGTTTATTAAAAAAAAAAGGTTAAAGAAAAACATTTTGAAGGAAAAATTTAAGCCAGACCAGATTCCCATGTATGTAATTATGGAAAATACACACTTGAAAAAAATTCTTGGAAAAAAAGACACAATCTGTGAAATTCTAGTCCAGATTCTGCAAAGTTTTTATTTATTTTTCCATGTTGTGATTACTATTCTTTGCTATTCTGAGCATCCTTTAAAGTACAGTAGTATTTATCTGTAGTAAGAAGTATTTACATTAAAAAACATGTTGTAATCTATTTCCAAGGTGGGGGAAAAATGCACTTTTGTCTTTACAAAACACCACAAAGTGTAAAAGAAATAGTAGATGCTTTGCTGTCAGCCAGAAGAGCAAAAGTTTTTCAGAACTTTCAGGAAGCCTGAAGCCTTTCAGGCTACTCTTCTTGTGTAGGTACTTCGTTGTATGGACATTAAACAATATTTTTGAAGAAGAGTATTAGTACTCAGAACCCAGTTCAAAGAATTACTGTGAGTAAAAGATTTGAGCTGCTGAGAATATTAGGTCCAAATTCAGAACGCGCGTATTGACCTGTTTTACACCACCTGCAAGATCTGTCAGTGGAGCTTTCAACAATACTGTTCCAGAAATCTGGTATTAATTAAATAGTCTTCAAATAAACCATTAACATCTATTTAACTAAAAGCAAAAACTATGTTAGCTTGCACAGCTGCTGTCACTAATATAGATTGAGTAATCCTTCTGGTGAATTATCTTAAAAGAACAGCATCCTGGCCTGGAAAGGGATGAACACAAGATGCCATTAAAATCTGGGTTTAGGTGGAATCAGTGGGGAGATGAAAAGTTAGTGTAATTTGTAGAGAGAAGCAAATGCTCTTGGCCTTCTAGATGGGTATTTGTATCAAATTTAAGTTCACTGGAAGCATTCAAGAAGGAATAGAATTATGTAGTATATCAGGCTTCAGTGCTTGGTGACAAGCTGTCACTTGCTGTGTTCTTTTAATAAACCTTTTTTTGTGGAAACTCCTACCACAAAACTCATTATGAATAGCTCATGCCAGTGTGTCATTGAATATAGCAGCAGTGTGTATTAGAGCCAAGGACATTGTACAGTTCTCAGTACCTTTATTGTCATTCCAAATGGAAATTTTCTTCAGCGCATGTTTTAGAAGTTGGGGATGTGCTGTATGAAAATTTAAAGGCTAAAAATAACACTGCTGTGCCAAACCACTAGGGAGGTTTGTTCAGCATAATCTAAATGTAATTAAAATGAATACCCTTGCGAAATGTCAAAGATACGCAACCAGTCAGAGAGGCTGTAGAGGATGAGGCATCTGAGAAGATAGCGAGGGAAAAGTAACCAACATGTTCATGTCTGGAGAGAGATACTGCACTGCATTGCATGGCTGAGGAACCAGAGACTGTGTCCTTGTCAGGGGAAGTAACCTGCTGAGCTAAGGTGTTTGAGTTGAACTCTTTACAAGAGCTTTTAGCTACCTTCCCTGCTTCCTGGTTAGTTAACCTGGGTAACTGGAAAATGTTTAGTATTACATGCTGAGTTTTCAATTAATACTTTGCATTGAAAGCAGTGTACGAAGGAAGCTTGATGCCAGCCTTTTAGTTTAAGCCTTTTTAATGCATCTGAATTTAACTTCAACAAAATATTAGAAGCAAAAAACCGTATATCAGACTAGCTGGTGGTCTATGAAAATGTGTCAGTTTAGCAAATTCACTATAAAACTTGTCAGCCTTCTAGGTTAACTTGCTCCTTCAACCTGTATTTAACAAATGAGTGCCAAATATTGAGCTTTTATAAGCAGTTGCTTGATTTACATCTGCAAAGTGTCTGTGTAATAATAGTTCAGAGCTCACACAGCTGTGCATGCCAGCAAGCCCGTGGACACAGTGTAGATTAGGTATCTGTCTACTAGGTGCACCACCACAAACAACCTGGGGTCTGGCAAATAAAAGGGAGTGCTGTGTGAGCAGGAGCACGCGTGGCCCTTGACACCTGCAATAACAGAGCGTCTCACTGAAGTTTGGGCTCTAATTATAGATGCAGCTGGGTATAGGCTATGCAGCCAATAGTTGCCTTAAGAAAAATATAGTGGTGGTTTCTACTTGCATATACTTTGTTTGTTTTCCTGTCGTGACTGACTTGTTTTACATTTAGCAGTTTGAATGTGTTTTAGTGCAGTTCCTTGTTGCCCTCTCAAGGAGGAAAGAACTAGACTGATTGTTAGTTGCCCTACCTGAAACTTTTGCATCTTGCAATCATGCTTGCAACAGCACAACTCCTAAAGCTGGAGATCTGAGAAGTCACCAGACCCACAGATGTTTTTGCAATGAAACTGTGCACCTCATAGAAAGTCAGTGCGGTGCAAGTAATGATAGATAGTGTTTTCATTTTGCTGCACAAAAGGGTCAAAATGGCATGGGGAGTCCATGACAGACCAGCAGAAAATGTTGGTTCTAAAAGAAAATTTATTTCATAGCTTCAGGGGTAAGTTTGGGCACTGTGAACAGATTGCCTTTGTCATTGTGTAAAAATGTGTTGTTTGTAAGGTGATGCTGGATGTCAGGCAGTCAGTGCATGTGTATGATAGAGTTTGATACCTGAACATATGCTAAACCAAACTTAGTAGAGTGCTTATTGTGCTGTGTTTAGATGCATTTACTGCAAGCTTTCCTCTTAGCATGAAGGCCAGGCAAATTTTCTAAACTTTCTTCCTATATACAATCCAGAACTGCTGGTCTTCACTGAGGAGTTCATGTTTTCAATTTCTTCCATCTCTTATGGAAAAGATTCTTTTATAGTAAAATCCTGTTTTAAGACGTGTCTGTTGCAGCATTTCTGTGGGTTGGTCTTTTTCCTTCTTTTTATTTCCTGACTCTCTACTGTAATGTTTAATTCCCTGTTTTCTGTCACTTGTGCATGAGTCAGTTGCTGTTATGTAAGGGAACCTGGTGTATGGTATGGCACATCCTATTTGGACCACTGTATGAATTCTCGGTGGACCTAACTGTGTTAGTAACTGGGGGTAATTAAGGCTCTGCTGGCTCCTTCGGACACTCTTTCCCTTCCCCCTCGCCCTCCCTTTCTTCTTCCAGAGATGGCCTCTCTACATAATTCCATTAAAGTGATTGTGCTCCGAGGGGTGGACTGAGGGGCAGCGCTCTCATCTTTCAAAGCAGGACCAATGAGCTATGTGCTTTCCACTGGGCAGCAACAAAAGAAAAGGTCTTTCAGAAGAAAAGAGGAGCACAAAAGATCAAAATTAGGTGTTTGTCCAGGCCTCTGGTATTGCTTTCAAGTTAGCTTTTGAGGGCTCACTTTGAAAACGGTGAGCCAGGCTAGTTAACATAAGGGTGTCTGCTAGTTTTAGAGTGTGTTGTTAGAATAATATTGGCAGAGAGGTTTTTGCTTGTGCAATTTACCCGTTCTCTAAGGCACAAGAGAAACAGAGAGACTGAGCGAAAACATTGCATAAGTAGTGATAATGTTCTACTCCATAAGGAAATTGAGCAAACTTTAAATCCTTGATGTGCTTCACTTCTTTTAAAAAGATGAGAGACAGTTAGGTAGTTCTCTGGTTACCATAGTCTCCAAAAGGCCAAAATGCTATATGTTGGGAGTTCATTCTGCCTCGAGAGCTCTCCCCCCCTTCCCTTTTTTTGTGCAAAGCTGCTATTGCTGATGGTGGGCAGTAGGAGAGGTGATGTTTTTACTGCAAGGGGGTGTGAGGTGGTGTTTGTCCTGGGGCCCTCTTAGGGGATAGGCAAAGCTACAAAAGGGATACAGACCCTTTTCAGATTTAGACAAATAAGCGAGAGCCATCCAAAGCCGTGGAAAGCCAGACCGTTTAGCTGGATCAATTCACATATGTCATATGTTCCAGTTTCTACCAAAATAAACTTCTACAATGTTGTACAAAGAACAAATTGGTTAGTTTCTACTTCAGTTATTTGGTTTGCAAAGGAAAACATGAGTATCACAGACAGTCTTTGTTCCTCCTAACTGTTTAAAGTTACCTTTAAGTTGAAAATGAAACCATAAGTTGTAAACTGTTGGCAGTTAGTAAACTCTCAAACTATTTTCATATGATATTAAAAAGTTATTTAAAATATGCCATCAATTGAAATTGCATCTCCTTTAAAAGTAGAAATAGTAAATATTATTATCTGAAGGCAATAATAATGCTTAGAAGTTACGTACCTAAAGCCTAGACAAAATTTGAAAAACATAATAGAACAAGATTGCTAAACTGTATTTATTTACTTAATGATATGCATTCGAGAAGGGTAAAAGGACATTTTTTTAGAAAAGAGAACTAAGATCCAGTACTGAATATCAGAGAGGGAATACCTGCTTTTGAAAGGAAAACAACCTGATTTTGTATCATCCTTCTACTTCCCGGCTTTATGTTACTGATTGGCTTGATGTGCTTTTCTCTGTCGCATTCATCTGGTATATTTGAAATGTATTTGCTTATTTTCCTAATAAGTTTCTGCTGTATTTACATTACTTTGCTTCAAAAGTACATTTTTAAGGATAGTATTTCTCAGTGCTCTTCCTTTCCCACCCTTCCCCCTTAATAATTCCCCTGGACTTCTGTTGCTTGGAGCAGACTTTGGCTGGCCCCAGATTCGATGTCAAAGGCCACGACCCGATGTCAGGGCAGCCCATGCTGCTGGCCTCTTCTTTGAATAATTATCTGGAGTTTATTGTGTTGAAGGGATGGGCTTGGGGGGCAGCGCAGTCACCCTGGCAAACCAGACCAATGAGCTATCCAGCCAGACCACTACCCAACAATGGAGCTGTGGGTTACACAAAAAATCCAGCAGCACAAAAGATTAAATTAAAACTGGACATTTGGTCACAGAGTTTTTGTCCTTAGAACAACTATTTTTTCAACCTTATGAGTGTAGTGGTTCTCATACCTTTAATTGATAGGAAAAAAGTATTATTTAAAACGTTGTATGTAACCTAGAATAAAATGGAAATATTTTCTTATCTCCTTCCCCAACTGTTAGAATCACCACATTGGATGTGGCTGAAGAAGTTTCTAGGTTTCTAGTCACTGAACTCAACTCAGCACATCAAGCCAGTGAACTTTTTTTTTTGGTTTTTCACTAGAAATTCTATGTAATCCTAGTTCTTTTAGAAACAAGAACAAAACCTCCAATAATTCTTATTTCTATCAATATTTTCCTTTTGAAGTGCTGAGAATGGGGATTTTTGAAACTGATGTGAAAGTATGGTCAGTATCCAGACTTAATGAGTCAACAGTAATTGATAATAAAACGGTCATTTTCTTTGGGCTTCCTTATCTTTTCCTCTCCCCAAAGAGGACTTAAAAAGTCTGAAATCCAGATTGTGGAGTGCTGTCTCTTCTTATCAGGACTGAATGAAAGGCTCCTGGAGGTGGACCCACTGTTCTGGAGGGGTGGAAAGAAAAAAAAAAAAGTTCTTTTATGGTCTGACCTCGGATTCTTTCTTAATTTTATCTAGCCCTGACCTGTTGGCTCTGCTCTGGCTCCTTTCAAGGCCTTCAGAGCTTCACAAACATGCAGCAGCTGAAGGAAACAATGACAGGGCTTTTAGGAGTTGCAATATTACGCTTTCTTGTAACCTTGGCTAAGTAGCCTGTAAACAGATGCTTTCTACAAAGCATTGGCCAGAAAGTCAAAATTTTGGCTGTGTTGATGTTGGCAAACGCAGCTATGTAACACTTCTGATTTAGGGCTCTTCAGTTTGTATTCAGTATAAGCTTCAGCTGAATGAACAGTTAACCAGAGTGTGCCTTGTGTGTGCAATGTGGTCGTGGAACCTGCTGTTACAGGTTTTATACTTGTCTTTAATGTTATAAGTTTACCTGGAATAAAAGAATTGTACAAAGACAAATATAAAAATCTGAATGGGATGAATGCAGTTTGTTTTTCTGCAGAAAACTGATTTGAAGGCAGTGTTAAAATATAATCAGGACATACCCATTTCTGTTTGAGAAAGGAGGGCAGAAATGTATATGAATTAGGATTTTTCATTGGTGGTGGTGTTAGTGTCATGCTGCTTTAAGTTTAATTATGTATTAGAATGTATTGAGAATGGAATTTTTATTCTGTTGTGAATATGGAAGTGACATTACTCTTCTTAACTTTTAGGAAAAGTTACTGTGCAATCATCTGGTCACTTAAGAATGAGGTAGTTGCATTAAAAAGTACTTCACCATCTGCAAAGTGATTGGAAGCACCTTTTTTGTTTTAGTTGTTTAACTGCTAATACAGGCATTTAATCTTTGATGCCACTAGTTTTTCCAGCTGTGTTCCTTGGCAGTGCATGAGGACACTATCTGGCAGTAATGAGGTATAACTCTACCAGATGGAACTAGCCCACGTTAGTTGGAGAGATGTTCCTTCCTCTCTCCATGTCACTTTTATCATTAGGGAAATGTCTTCAAAACAGAGGACTTTGTTGTTTCCCCCTCCCCCCCGAAACAATGGTAGCTGCTACAGCAGTCATCCCAGAAACACCTAGGTTTTCAGTGGATATATTTCAGAGGCCAGTAAGGATCAAACACCGTTTATTCTATTGTGGAACACTGGCAGATTGTTTTATATTTTTTTGTATATATCTTAATGTTTTAAAAAACGTAACATTTAGACTCAATGGAATTACTCAATAGAATTCCATGGAATACACCAACATACGCTAAAACTAGTTATGGTATGAGAAGATACCAGCTCTGTAGTTTCTTTTACCTACCATTGTGTGTATATTTACTAGATCATTTGTATTTTCTTAAGCTTTGAAAAGGGGGCTCTTATGTTTAATCCATGTTTAACTAATAAATAGATATAATTTGAACATACTAAAATCTTAATTTTTGGAAAAGAGAGTGGGAAAATTTGCCTGAGAGCTGCTTTGTAGCAGCAACTTCTCCCCTTACTGATTGAGAAACTGAAGATTTACATAGAAGCAAGGCTGATGGCAGTGGTAAAGAATACTGAGTAACTTAAAACTGGTGCAATAAAACCTGGATGTTCCAATGAACTGTAGAGCAATAGAACTACTTGTAAATCAAGTTTCAATTCTTCATGATATTTTGGCAGTTTCTCTTGGGTTCTTGCATCCAGATAGATAAGCAGATTTGGTTCTCCCTCCATGTTGGGAAATAAAATTACTTCTCCCAAAACCAGAGTTGGAATATCTGAGTGCACAGTAATATTTTTCTTGAAGAATCTGTTTTTACAGCATTAACACCAGTAACTGCTACAAGTTTCCTACCTGCCTTTTGAGAAGCTGAATATAATGTTTAAGATTATATCTCTGGGATGTAGCAGTAAAATACACAAGTAAATAATTTGTCATTTGAACTCTTACGAAGATTCAGCTACTGTAATGTTTAATGTTTTTTCCAAGTTACAGTCTAAGTTTTAAATAATAGTTCAACTTAATTTTTTTGCTCATACTTGCAGTATTTAGTTTTGCTGTAGTTTTACAATAAGGTGTAGGAGCTATTCATAGATGCGAAAAACAAAGAGAAGGCTCCCCCATGTGTTTTGCTGTTGAAAGACTTAACAGGGTTGAATCTACAGGACTCGGTGTAGACTTTTATGGGAGAGTGAATGACAGGATACGGGATTCCAGAGGAGTATCAGCAGGGAGCCGTGACCTACTACAAAAACTGCCACAGGAAAATGAGGCTGATCCTATATAAATCGTAAAACAGTGATTTTTGGGACAGTATCTATTTTGGTAATTTGAAATTAATCACTATAAGGCATATTTAGCTTTTTCCTACACTTATTTTGTAGAAGTATTATTACCAAAGGCGAAACTTGTGCCTCCTGTTGAACTATTATTGATGTGTTTTCAATACTGACAGGTTTTGGTTATGTAAAAAAGGGTGTGTGGGGCAGATCCATTGTACTCTGTGAACCTATGCCAATTTATCACATCCAGTGATAAAAGACAGTGTCTGTGTACTCCAGAGGCACTCATGTAATAAAATTTATGAATTAGCTCTAACATGTTTATATCAACATCAAGTGCCTGCCTCTTGATTTGTACAAGTGCTGTAGTTTTTGTGTCCATCAGCTGATTTAAGTAATAACAATAAAAATGCCTATCAAAAAGCTGTAGGTGTTGGGACACTTCATTTTACAACAACCTAATGCCAGCAGCACTAAAAAAAACCCAAACCACTTTCAACAGAAGCAAATTAACTTAAAAAAATTCAGCCGGTTGGTAAATAGGCTGCAGAATTATTACTGTTCGCCTCAGGTATGGGAACAAGCCTTCAACTACTACACAAATGCTGGCAATCACAAGAGAATTAATTGAAATGACTCAGTCTTACCAGGTTGTTCAGAGAAATTTTGAAAATGCAAAGGTGAAATATTGATTTTGGGTTTGTTTTTTTTTTTAACTTAAACTCAATTTGTGTGTTGAATGGGTTGAGTAAATCATTGCATCCAATTTGTTTCTGAATAGCAGTGATCTTCTGGGGAAAGATGTGTTACTCTTGGGTCTGTTATGAGCATGACTGATGGCCTCAAAACTTGTTTTTCTAATTTCTGAGCTCTCGAGCCTCCTATTGCTGTATAATGTGCATGGATGGCATACACTAAATTTGAGACTGCCAGTTCCTCAGGTGGCCATGCTATCCCAAATGTTTTATCAATGATTTCTGTGTAAACTATTCAGGGTATCTATTCTGGTCAAAGATAAGAAAGCTGCTGAAGTTTGTTTTCCCTCTAAGGGTATGTCTGGCTTGGAATGTTTGATCCAGCTGATGAACTGCTAGACAAAAGTGTTTATGCCAAGTTTGTACTGGGATTGTCATTGAGGAGTAAATCATATCATAAGCCTGTAAACGAAACTAACAATTGTTAAAAATACTCTAAACAGTGGCTACTTCAGGCAAAAATTTTTTTCTACCACTTCATAAAATAAATAATGTGCAAGTGTCTGTTGGAACTGGAGGCAGATCTTTGGCTACTGGTTATCTTGTTTTGTGGATGGTAAAGCTGTGACCAACATGGAACAGAATTTCAGCAGATACTTTGACTTGGTCTTTGATAAGGTTATACATTTAATCTGTGAAGCAAGTTTCATATAAATTCCTTCCACTGCTCAGTATATGGTCTTTAAAATTTATTTTATATTCTCCATTTTAGATTACTCTAACATTTAGGCTTTTCTAAGCCAGTACATAATGCAGCCTTCCTCAGTTGCTGCTTCAATTACAGATACCAGCAGATGGTTTTTCAATCATAGAAGCTGTAATGTGTGACAGCTTAAAAATTCTGACATCACTTTTGGATTGAACTAGTCTTGCTACCAATTGAATCATGATGTCCTCAAGTGGAGATAACCTTGGTTTTTAGGTGGTAGAAACTAGTTGAGAGACTTTATTTTTAAATAGGTTCTTCTATATAAAGATAATTCTTTTTGAAACTTCTTGCATTACACAAAAGTAAGACAAGTGGTACTCGACATTGTACTTTTTCTAAATATAGTGCATTAAAAACACTTATAAATAAGATTAAAAAGTGGTTTTCTCAAAGACATTTGCATTTTTTCTGTGGGAGTTACATTTTTGCCTTTCTTCCACATCCCATTATTCCTCCTCTCCTCCCCAATCAAGTGTTAATGAAGAATTCAGGGTGTTGTTTTTGTTTTTTTTTTTAAAAAAAAAAAAGCAATGAGGATAAACAGACCTCACAGGCTCCTCATTCAGCTCAGCAAGGCACTAGACCTTAGCTATTCTTCATTTCACAGTGAGAACGATCAGTTCTGGGTGACCACTTTCAAAGGGCACAGAGTTTTTGAAGGTGCTCGGCAGGATGATGAATTGTGGTGTCTGTCATCCTGTGTCTTGCGGAAGTGCAGCAGGGGTCTCTTCTGCAGGATCTTGTAAAGAAAAAAGCTAGACTGTGACACCAGACTGGCTGGATGCTGCCTGTTTATGTGGAATCTGTTCAAGGATCTGCTAAATAGTACCTGAAATCAAGTTTGGTTTTCTAAGAATGGATGGGAGAATCAATTATTATAGCAACCTCCTAAGCATAATCCTAATGAGATCTTAATGATGTTTCGATATCCTCTTGTTTAAATTCACCTCAATAAGTTACCATAACTTGATTTTGGTGTATTCAAATCACTTAGTACTTTTGAAGCTCAGTTATCTTTATTGTTGGGCTCGGTGTTTTTAAACACACTTTCCCTTTATATGTCTTTTGTTTTTTACAAATTTTTAAGAGATTGCAAATATTTTCATGGAATATCGTAATATCTGTCTGAATTTTCAATATTCAAATTCTGTATTTTCTTTTAGCACATACTTAAGGTTATTCTCTGTGGTTTTGTCTATCTACTTCTTTTCTTTGATTGTAATTTGTTGGCCAGGAACAATTGATGTCATCTGTTAAAGTCATATTGTAAAATGAAAAAGAACTTCAAAGTAAAGGAGTTTTACTCTAGTTTTAAAAAAATAATTTTTTTTACATTTTCTTATTTATATTTTCTACTTGTGATGTTAAAGTCTTTGAAAAATGAGAATGGACTCTCTGTTTATTCTACCATTAGTGTTTAACACATCAAAGAAATATTTTAATCCAAATTTAAAAGCCCTTCTTCCTTTATACCTATGTTTATATTTTGGTAAAATAATCTTTTAAAAATAAACATACATAGAGATGTAACCTCTGCATAGTGATATCTCCTTTCAAGCTGATGTTAGTAACTACAGCGCAAAAAGATTGTCTATTTCAAAATAAATATGAAAAAAGGTAGAAAATGCTTTATTATGACATTACTCTGCAGTCTTTACAGAAACGTGAAATCAAGTTGTTGAGATTGCATTGCTGGTGCAGAGACTGCAGAGGGAGCTAACGATCTGATATAAACAGTTCTATTTGTGGTTAAGAAATGTCAGGGATTTGTGTTCTTATTTATTTCATGAGAGAGTCCATGTCAAAACTCAGCTAAAATGAGAAAGAAGAGAGCTTATTTCGAGAAGTGATAATATTATGGTATTTTTAGGGCAAGAAGAAAAGAAATAAACAATATCAGCACAGATACGTAACGTCTGTCTAGACCTTCTGTAAATCTTAATAGAAATAAATAGGTTAGTGATGAAAGAGGAAAATGGCCTAATAGCTACATCAGTACAGGGAAGAGGTTTAGTTGAACCCAGAAGAGCTTGTATGTACTAGTGGGAAGTGCTACAACCTTGCAAATCATCATCATGTGAAAGGCATTTGTTGCAAATATCATTGCAAGGAAGCAGAAAAGTAGTGCAAAACCTGGTGTTTTGCACTCCAAACCCCTGTGGGTACCCTGTGCCATCTCCACTTACAGAAAGCTCAAGGCCCCTTTCGTAACTGATTTCTCTGCAGTAATTTTTCTCTTGGGTTAAGGACAGTGTATCTAACAGAACTGAGAGGAGCAGCAAACTGCAGTATGGGTACCCATAGGCATGACCAGAGAAAGGGAAAGAGGGACACCCTTCAAGCTAAGAACAGTGACCCTCTAAAAATGCCAGAACCACCTTTCAAGAAAACATGTGGAAGCAGAAGTTGTGAGTGAAAGGCATTATTAACAATCACTGTTGTTTCTCAGTGTATCTCCTCTCAGAACCTGGAACCAAAACATTTCTTATTTCTTCGCTGACTCCTGTTTTCCTGCCTTTGCTTTGGTTGCCCTTCTTCATTACAGCCTGCTTATCCAGAAATAAATGTTGGTTTCTGTGGACTTCATGCTGTTTGTTTTAACAAATCTTTTATTACCAACTGAAAGCACTTTCAAGATGTTGAATAATACTATGAAGTCTAGCTCTGTAGCTGTGAAGGTGTGATTTTTGTTAAAGACAGAACTGTGATATTTATACTAGTCCCATTGATTTCTGTTGCAGACTTTGGTTTCAGGCTTTTGGAAGCAAGACTGGGAAATTTAAGTGACTGATTCTAGTGCAGTCTGCGAAGGATTCAGGGAACTGTGCAGAGCTGGAGAAAAGGCAGGCTTGCAGGCATCTAGCCCATTTATCAGTCTCCTGATTGTAGCAGACAAGTTTTGAACTAAACTTGCAGGAGAATCAAGGTATCTCACTATCTGTGGAAGTCCTGAAAATCCTTATTTTTCTTGAGTCTAATTATTCCTTTTCTCTTTGTGCAGATCCTAGAAGAAAGTATCACGTAAGGCTGCTGGCATATAACAGTATGGAAGAAGGTTATCAGGCAGACCAAACAGTCAGCACTCCAGGATGTGTCTGTAAGTGTTGTAGGTGCATGAAGAATTTATTAAGAGCTGAGTTGTTTCAAGGTCCCAGCAGCTCTGTGTTTTTACCCTATAAATAAAAAAGTAATTCAGTGTAAAACAGAGAATCAGAAAGATCATAGCTGTGACAAATACCATCCTAGTTATCCTGCAACTGAGACAGTCTCCTGTGTTCATGAACTGCCGCTGAGGAAACAAGAGAGCTACCAAGCAAATTTTCCTCCCCTAATGGATTGTCTGCATCATCTAACCAGTGACGTATCATGTATCTTATGAGAGATTTATCTCTCTCCTTTGTCCCTCTTTATAGTTTTGACTTTTTTTTTTGACTAAACAAGTGGGACAACAGAAGTAATACGTGACATATGTTGCATTAGAAGGGATCTTTAATAGCTAGAACCAGATTCTTGGGGCTGAATACCAGGTAGTACTGGTTGGAGTCAGATTTGAATCTAATCCTGTGGCTTCAGACCTGTCTCTTAATCTTACCAGTGTCTGTATACAGTTCTTTAAATAATTCATGCTCCTTTTTTGTTTTAAACAGCTGTCCGTGATCGCATGGTGCCACCACCACCACCCCCTCACCATCTCTATGCCAAAGCTAACACTTCATCTTCTATCTACCTTCACTGGGGAAAGCCTGCCTTTACATCTGCCCAAATCATTAACTACACAGTCCGCTGCAACCCAGTGGGGCTGCAGAATGCTTCTCTGGTTCTCTACCTTCAAACGTAAGTGCAGTGCTACTAATGAGTCTTGGTTTCCCATTTCTGGATCCTTCCCACTCAATTCCTACTCTTCCTGCCCTCTCTTAATTGCTTTTTACTGTAACAACTTTATCTCCCTTAGAGGACTGTGTGTTTTGCCCAGTGGCTTCTAGTTCTGTTTCTTGGGTTATTTAACCTATGTTTGTAGAACAGCTTAATTCTCTGCCTGTGATCCTTGGATGAGCTCTTCGAATTTTCATGGCTTTTTAGCTGTCATAAGTTTAATTTAATTTTAAGCTTTTCTTCAACCAAACAAAAGAGATTACCTATTTTATAGGTAGCTTGTCTGGGCAAGGATGAGACTTAGTCCAGTGGCTGATTTTAAGACTGGAAATAAGAATTTTTGATTTTGAAGGGGCGGAGCCTGTTATTGAGGGAATGCTACATCCCTGAGTATGTGGCACCCTGCCAGAAGAAAGCTGAGTAGCATCTGCAGCTTGCTTTTCAGTGAAGCAATGAATGAGCCACAGAATGGCAGAGCAGGGAAGAAATTCTGCCTGGGGATTGGTGTTCAACTCTCTGTCCATGCGGTATGGGATCAGAAGGCTTTGCACTATTGGACTGCCTGTGCTGGGAACTATGGTGCTGTTGAGGGAATACCTGTATGTGTAGCTTCCTCAATACTTGCGTTTACTCTGGCCTTCTAAATAAGAAAAATGCTGTCTTAAAAGATAGTTTCCATTCTAATATTGATGGTTTTCTCTTCAAAGAACACATCCCCTGCCATGTAACTCCCGACTTAATGATTAGACACAGTTTAATCACCATGTAAAATTCTTAGCGTGCAATATGGAGCATGGCGATGATGCTACTTTTTGTGATTGGATGACACTATTGAAAATATTGGTGACTGCCTTTGCAGTATGGAAGATGAAAATACTAAATGAGATTTAATAAAGCAATATCTGTAAAGTAACACCATTTTCAATGGAGATGTAATCTCAACTTGGTATTTTCATCCAGCATTAACCCTAGTGTGTATAAAATATTTGCCCCTGCCCCCAGAATCAAAATAAAGCAGAATGTCCACAACAAATAATAAATTACAATATTACAATTAATACAATCAATTTTACAATTAATAAATTATGAATTGCAACTACAAGATTAGTGGGGAACATTCATTTTCTACAGAGATTCTCTAAACATGAGAGGAGAGAGGCCCTAAGTAGAAGGGGAAGTTGCACACATAGCCTAGGTCTGTTCTCTGAATTGAGAAGCAGAGCTAAGAAAAGCTGGTGGAGCCAACAGCATGTCCCTTTCAGCTGTGGTGCTGGTTGGAGTTTAAGTGTTACTCCAGCTTGAAGCATAGTGTCCCATGGATGAATGTGGAAAGGTTTGCGTTTGGGGTACCTGCTGGTGACCTGGGCAATAATTTTCTTGGAGTTGCTCGTACATCAGCTTTACAAAAACTTGAGCTCAAGGACAGCAGCCATGATGTCTTCCAGAGAGCTCCAGGATTAGTACAATTACATTTTCATTTAGACAGCGCAGATGGATCATGTGTTTGGACCTGAACTCATTTGTCTTGTGTTGAACTGACAGTGAGAATCTACTCGTAGTGACTAAGAGATGGCATTTAAGTTTGGGATATTCAAATCAATTGCTGCTGTTAAATTTATTTTGTTCCTTTGTCTGTATAGGTCAGAGACTCACATGTTAGTTCAAGGTCTTGAGCCAAAAACTATGTATGAATTTGCAGTTCGGCTGCATGTGGACCAGATCTCCAGTCCCTGGAGTCCAGTTGTCTATCATACTACCCTTCCAGAAGGTAAGGCACTAGGAAAGGACTGCATGGTTCTAAAAAGAAGTCTCTGTAAACCAAATGGCCTGAAAAATTGCTTATTAATATTAAGCTGTCTGTAGGAGAGAGAAATATTTTCCTCTGAGATACAGGTACTGTTGTTCTCAGGGAGAAATAGGAAAATGCTGTCTGGAAAATCCATATTTTGAAACAGTGAAATCTTTTATTCAAAATCTACCTAAAACTAGCAATGATTTTTATATAAAATGTAATATACTCACACCATTAGCACCACTGTATGAAAATAGCTTGAATAAAATAAATAAGATGTATTGAAGAGGCAGGGCTGATTCATAGGCATTATTAAAACATATTTTAAAACCCAGTTTTTAGAAACTGTAAGAATGTTATACACCTGTTGCTCTAGCCACTAGTTTACTTTTCTGTCAGCTTGGTCAGGGAAAATCAAAAACTTCAGTTTCACGTTCTCAGCTTTGCAATGTTTGAGATGTAGCTGTTCACAGGGTAATGATGTGATCTTTTTGTCAATAACTGTTTCCTTCTGGAGTTGAAGGAAAAATACAAAATTTGCTTTTACAATATCTAAGCTATTGACCACGTCAGAATTAATAGGAGAGTTTCTCTTGAGGAGCAGTGAGTATGTGGGGTTTTTTTATATGTTGTTTATCTGGGATGTAGCAGTAGCCATGAGGTCTGCACATCAGTTTCTTTCTGAGCAATTTAATTGAGTGTAAATTAGGTTAGCCTAATAGCATTGTGTTACTGTTCTCACAGCACCATCTGGCCCTCCAGTAGGAGTGAAGGTGACTTTGATAGAGGATGATACTGCTTTGGTTTCCTGGAAGCCACCTGATGGTCCTGAAACAGTTGTTACACGCTATACTATCCTCTATGCATCAAGGAAGTCTTGGATTGCTGGGGAATGGCAAGTGTTGCACAGAGAAGGTAAAAAGCTATGAACTAGACAAATAATGATCTTGCTTATAAGATGCTTTGTTACTTTTAGCTCCCTTAGACTAGAGTAAAAAAGAAATTCATATAAATACTCTCATAAAAGTTACAATTAGTTTACAATTATTCCCATGGTTGAGATGAAAATATATTAAAACCCAAGTAATACTCAGAGGGTGAGGGGGGAGTGGCTGTACGTGTACTTTGGAACTCAGTCTCATAAATCCAATTCTATCCATCTTGTTTCCTTTGTAATCATGATTGTGATGGTTTCATTTTGTAAACTTTCAGATCTAAAGTCTCTTGAGTTGCATTGCTCTCCAGTAATAAATTTACAGATGTGGCTGTGTTGGTTTATAAGTTTCTTTTGATGGCTGCCAATCCAGTTAGCGAGGTTTGCTTAATGAACTTTCCCCTACTCCCAGTAAATTGCTCTGCAAATTCAATTTAATGCTCTGGCCCTGTTCCACTGCTGAGCTTTGCTCGCTAACCTAACAGTAACTCAGGTATGGTAACATGAACTGCAGTTGCATCTTTGTGACTAGATGTAAATACAGTCTAGATTTTTAAAGACACTTTCCAGAATACTACTATGATTTGAAGAGCTGCATCAAAAACAGATTTCTACTATAGCTAGAAAAAAAGCAAAAGGCATTTACAGTTCATTGGTATTCAAAATAGGCAAAGACAGTTTAGAATAGATAATGTTCTAATAATGTATCTAATCAGAGAGGGGGAAGCTCAGTGTTACACAGTAAAGTCATTTACTTGAGTAGCTTATTAGGATTGCCCGGGAAGAGTTACTATTTTGTTGTTCTGTGTTGCTTCATGGCTGAAGGTTTAGTTGTCAGCAGAGAGCGAGGCTTCTAAGTTTTCTGTGGAGAAAATTTGTAAAACTTAATGACTGCACTCACAGAGGACAATTAGTTTCACCATGAGAGACAGTGACCTGTTTTAGTTCAAAGATGGTAATTGTCCTTTGTGGTGCTCCTGAAGAGAGCTGGAAAGACCAACAAACTTTTTGAAGGGTGGCAGTGCCACTTTGTGCTGGAGCAGAATGGTACTTGTCAGGCTGGCCTCAAATAGAATGGTCAGCTGTGGAGAAAAACAGTGAAATTACTATTAATCTGAAGCAAAATCTGTGAAAAATAACTAGTCTCTTAATTTTCAATGAGGTATAACTATGACTAGCCCATGGTCAAAAAAACCGTTGTTCAAAGAAACAGTAATGTAAAGTTGACCCATTAAATTATTGAAAGAAACAGTGATGTGAAGTTGTAATATTATAGGACAAATTTAATATTAATTTTTAGTCACTAAAAATCCACCAGATTTAATTTCACAGAGAGCTTATATTTGAAGAGTAAATCCTGTCATTCTGGTAATGAATATGCTGTATTTGCTGTGAGCAGCAAAGTGGCTGAATTGCTTCTAGGTATATTCTTCAGCTCAGCCATGACTGTGGAACTGAACAGCATCTCAGATAGATATTTCAGATGAGAGGATGGCAATAACGTTTTTGTGTGTTTCCATACTGAAAGTGTTGGAGGGAATGAGCAAATGAAGAGCTAAATATCTCAGTGTATTACTGTGTCAATCAATATTAGTCATTAATTTTGTATTTTGACAGATATATATTGGGGATTGAGGCATGGCATGGAATTTGAGCATCTTGACACATTAGGACAACCTGTAATGCTCTTAGTTAAAGTACAGATGAAAAGGCCTGTGAAAGAAAATGAGTATGTAGAAGTAAAAGTGGGCAAATACTGTGATAGTCCTGTGACAGTCCTTTCATAGGTAATTTGAGGTGGAAGCAGGGCTTGTTTTTTTTAATGCATTTATTCTAATAAGATCAGCTAATCCTATGCAATAAATAGCATTGCTTTGTCCTAACACTAAACTTGTTCTGCAGAAGATTTGTGAAATCTTAACGTCATTCCTTTCCCATATCTCCAAAGACATCCTCCAAGTAAAAAAATTACCCCCCCCCTCCGCCACCAAACCAAACCAAACAACCACAAACCAACCCTCCCCACTTCCTAGCATGGGCTTTTGTTCAAGCATGCAAATTTCTACCAATCCACCAGGTTAGAAATGAAACCCTTGTAATCTGACTCAGCTTGTGTTTAGCCGTTGCAGAATTAGAAAATAAAACTGCAGTTTGTTGCTGATTCATGACGTGAGCCACCTCCCTTCCAGCCACCTCCTCCCTTCCCTAGTTCTCTTCAAGTGGATTAGAAGTTACAGCCTCTACACACTTGGTGTGCAGTAAATCAGTACAAAGTGCTTACTGGCTTTAGCAATGCAGCAGATTTGAAAGGAGCTGGTGAGAAAGAGCCTGTAATATTGAAACGTGACCTTTTGCCCTTGCTGGTGCTAAATATTACAGCTCCTCTGGTTACAGATACCTCACATTTTACTTCAAATGCTTTCAGCTAATGGGTGTTTTTTATGGAAGAGCTGAAATAGCTTTTGAAGTAGCTTCCCTTTTGCCGAATGTATAATCTTTTCTGTCAACGCAACAATCTTATAATTTATATGATCCCATGATACTATAAATTCTAACTTCTGAAACTGATTTGAGAGGTTGAAATTTAGACTTAGGTCTGAGAAAGTGAGTGGAATATGTGAAAGAGAACAAGAAGTAGATTTGGTCCTGTAACTGCCACTGTTTAGGGAAAGAAAAGCAATATATTTCTATGGTAGGACAAAACACAGGCATTTTAGAAAAGAACTGAATTTTAAGCAGCAGTCTCCAGGCAAAGCTCTCATTGACTTTGATAGGAGTTTTGCCTGTCTAAGGATGATGTAAGTGAATTCTATTCATGTTCTAATCTGTTTTTACTGCCTTCAGGGACTTCAGGAAATGAATCCTTAGCATGTGAGACACGCATTTCCTATAATATTTTTAGTTGCACAGCTTAGATGCACAGTAATCAAGGAAGCCTATGCAGGTCTAAATAGGGCTTAATTTTATTTTAAAAGCATGGTATAATGTACTCTTTATAATGTACTCTTATCTGTCCTGCTCACTTCACCAACTAGACCTGAAATTTTATTAACTGAACCCAAATTATTTTGTTATGACAATTTTCCTTCACATTCATGGTACAGTGGATTCATGGGAGGGGCACATGGATTAGTATATGAGAAGCGTCTAACATTCTGCTTTCTCTGCCTGAAAGTTTGGTTAATGCTTGGAGCATCTCCTCACAGATATGATCACAACATAAATGGCATCACACTGAAATGCAGGTAGTGCTAGATTGAGAATTAGTATGCTGTGTATTGTAGTCAGTACTTAACTCTTGGTTTGGAAATATACTGGCACTTCGCAGTGTGCTGTGTTCAAGCAGTATGGAGAGAAAGGACAGAAGAGATAAGCGGGCAACCCCAGTGTTCAGTCTATACCCTGTATATGCAGGTTGGGACATAGAGATGTGACCACAGTCCCTAAACAAGATTGGGAGGTGGTATTGGAATGAAAGTGTAGGTCCCAATGTCTAAATCTCTATCTGTTCCCACAGATTTTGTCTAACTGGAACTGTTTTTTAAATCTTTTCATAGGAGCAATGACCATGGCTTTGCTGGAAAACCTTGTAGCAGGAAATGTCTACTTGGTCAAAATAGCAGCCTCCAATGAAGTGGGAGAAGGACCCTTCTCAAATGCAGTAGAACTTGCTGTCCTGCCAAAGGAGACGTCAGAGTCTAATCAGAGACCTAAACGCTTGGATTCAGGAGATTCCACAAGTCAGTATCAATGGTTTGATTACTGTTGTCACAAGTACCAGGATAAAAGATCCCTGTTTGGTTTAGCTTGTTTAGCTTTCTGGTTAAACTATTCTGGTTTGCGTGAGGCAGTCCTAACAGTGTAGTGTTTTCTTCTAAATGAAACCATTTTGGAATTTTTACCTCAGTTCAACTCAGGACTGGTTTAATTCTTTTGGATGTTTGCCTTTCAAATGAGAATACATAACTGGTTTTTACATAATAACAACTTTGTAGCCACTCTTTTAAGGCACTTCCCTTAAGTCCTTTTTTTTGCTTGAGATACCAGTAGCACTGGGTCAGTTGGAATCAGACAGCTCAGCAGAGATGAGGTGGCATCTCAAATGTATCTGTTGAAATCTGCTGGTTCTTGGTATTCCAGCATCCCAAATCCACCCGTCAGCACGTATTTTCAGTAAAGAACTTAATCCCACCTGCAGCTCTCCCACCTGCAGGGGAAAAAATGGATCTTACCTTGCAGACATTAAGGTATCATTAGGGGTTTCTCCATACGAATGGAAGAACACATTGTCTTTTTCTGATGTAGAAGAGGACTTATCTTGGTGAGTTCTTACAGATCTTAAAGCTATTTGGGGAGACAAGAGCTTGTAATTATTCAGGTACATGAACTTTCCTTGTTGGTACACATTGAATGGTGATTAAAATGGTGATTTTTCTAGTTTAGGTTTTCTCCCTTCCTGGAATTGAGTTATATTTTAGGTCTGAATAAGCAAATAGTCGTGCCCTAGGGATTATAATGTCAAAGCATAAACCAAAGTGAATTGTCCTAGGGGACAGTGACTGGAATTTCCCTTTTTTTCAGTAGTACCCTGTAAGGAAGGAGTTGGAGAAAGCTGCTCAGTTCCATGTTGTAGGTTACCAAAGAGGCTGTGGTGTGGGTCCGTCCTTTCTTCCCCTCCCACACCAGGACTGCATACACTCCTCTGTTTAGTCTACAGATTCTATTTTCAAAAGTGTCAAAATGTGTGATGGAGAAGGCCTGAAAAACTCATTAAAAAGAAGCATTTGTCTCTGTGTTTGTGACTGAAACCCTATTAATCTCCTGACAGGGAGTAGGGGGTAACTCTTCTTATTTGCTGAGGCTTTCAATGTTCTTTTTTGCTGTAGCTTATTCTGACTATTACCATCTGGACCAGAAATCAATGACTGGCATTGTTGTTGGGGTTTGCATAGCCTTGACCTGCATCCTTATCTGCATCTTGATCTTAATTTATCGCAGTAAAGCCAGGTAGGTGTACATTCCTGAAGACTGAGCTCTTTCTCAGTGCACTGATTCTTGGGATGTGCCTTCTCCTCTCAAATATTATGTCTCTTCACCTCTTCCTACCAGCAGTAGACACCAAGCATTTTGTTGGCTCTTCCTACTCTACCCGAGTCTCTTCTCCAATAAAAAGAAGGAAGAACCTACAGAATGTCAGTGGTGCTTTGACAACTAAGTATGAGGCATGTTTCCAAATAAAAGAACACTTTTGAGTCAGATAAGCATGCTGGCCTCCAGCTTAATGCTCCAGCCTGACCAGACCTGGTTTGCAATGCTTTAACCCTCTGGTGTCGCTGCACAAGAGGAATTCTGACATAAAGCAGTTCCATGATGTGGTTTCTTTGCAGTAGTGCAAGCCACCATCTGTCTGTCTTGCCATTAGCTGCTATGGAACGTACACTGGCCCAGTGACTCTGACCATAACTTTGGGATCAGAACAAATATAATTTACTTGAAATAATAAATTATAAAACTGTCTGAAAGTATATTTTAGTAACAAGGGTGTTGTAGCATACATGCAGGAAAAAAATATGGATTGGGAGACAGTCTCTGTGTGGCATTGTAGAAGGGTCTTAATGTCATTAGTGGTTACTTCCTCCAAGTAGTATTACTAATTATGACAATTCCTGTCTGCTCATAAGCTTGTAGCTTACTGTGTATGATTAACTGGAAGCAGATGTTATTTTTATCACAAGCAATAACATTAAAATTCCCTGAGAGTTAGCAGCATCATATAACAAAATGTAAATGCCAAGAATATACCACTATTACTTGATTAATAATAGCTTTAAAGTTTATACTTGATTTTTTGTATTTTCTTCCTGTGGGTCAATTTTATTCCTACTTAACATTTTATAGGAAAACATCTGCTCCTAAACCTGTGCAGCAAAGCACTGACCAGCTGTCACATACCAGCATGTCATTAGCCAGTGCTAATGAGGTGGAGAAGAGCATTGAAGGAATTGCAGAGAATGAAGAATCATTATTGCCAATGATAGTGGGAAACAGCTTCATCGATGCTAAGGTACTGTGAGCTTTACTCTCTCCCAAAATGGGAATCTTTCTTTAGAATTCATTGCTCTAACATCTGAGTTCTTATCAAAAGTAAAATATGAATACTGTAAATACACAGCATTTTGTTTTTAAGGGGACAAGCACAAGTTGGGCAATCCAAGGACAAATTTTCAAGAGTTAGCTAGGTGGCCTCTGCTAGTCCAAGGAGATGGGCGAGAGTCCTTGTCAGCACCTGGTTCAGTAAGCACCTATGCATGATCTAGTCAAACATGATATTAAGCTGGTATTATGGAAAATATTATTTTTCTGTGTATTTACTGGGAAGACAGCATTATAAACTCATATTTAGTCAAATTATAGATTAATCTAGATGGCAGGCTATATCAGTGGTTGTGTAAAATCTTACAGTCCAATGTGACAAAACCATGTTGGCCTTACTTTCACGTGCAGACATACTGATTTAGGGCTTGCTCTGTACACACTGCAGACTTGAATGGAGCTGCTCCCTGAGGATATATGCAAGAGCTGGCAAACGGAAATGGACCTCACTATAGGCACAGACACTGTGTCTGTGAATGGTCACATTCAAAGCAGTAGAGCAAGAGCAGTTGCTGGAATATTTTGCTGTGTGTCTGCAGTATTACAGCTGTTGGGTCTGGCCTGTGGGCTTGCTAGATTTGGTGGATCTGGTCTTCACTTGTCTCAAGCAGTAGATGAATACCAGACCACAAAAACGTGACTAAGCACTAAGACTTAATTTATCTTCCTTTTCCATATGGAACCAGTAGGTGGGAATAGAAAAATATTTTCAAATATCTTAGAAATTTAGTTTGTTGAAATAAATGTCTATGTGTCTCCCTCTATGATAGGGGGGATCCGATCTGATTATTAACAGCTATGGGCCTGTCACAAAGGCTAACTGCAAGAAAAGGTGGCTGTTCTTCCAAGATACTAAGAAGACGAAGACTGAGGAGGTAATTAGTCTAACGGGCAGAGATGCAATCTTTACTGTAATACCCTGCATTTGCAAAGGAAGATACATAGTTTTCTTTCTGTGGAAAAGCATAATTAGTGCTGCAGTTAACTGGATAGTTTCAGTTGTGTTCAAGATTCTACCTTGTAGTAAAATCTTATGGAAGTTTCATTTTCTGTCCCAAGTTGTTAGCTATCGTAACTCTTACAGTTAACTTATTGCTTTCTTGCTTGTGCCCTTTTATCTGTGAGCAAAAGGATTTCTGTGTACCGTGTCTATGCATACCATCTACAGTACTACATCTACATAGATACACAAAATATAAAGAATCCCCTCCTACCCTGAGAACTAAAACTTTATTTACTGAAGAGAAACTAAAAGAGGAAAATCAAATTATTTACCCAAAGATCTGAAGAAACTGAGAATCTAAGTAGAGCTGTCCTGCTTCTGAAATTATTGCTCTGGATCTGCTCTCATGCAAATTCACACCTATGAGCCATCTAACTAATGTTTATTGAATTGTAGCTTGAATTGTGCTCTTGTATGTTGAAGGAATCATATTTGAAAATATATCTAGAAGCAGCTGCGTATTTCTGATACCTCTATAAGCAAAAATTTGCTACCATGCGAGGGGTAATGCTTAAAGAATATACATGAAGGGATGGGAGACAGCTCTGCCAAGTATATTTTTGTGATACTATTCAGATCTTTCCAGTCAAATCATTCTTGATTAGCCATGCTTAGCTAGAAGGGATTATTTTATCTATTATGGAAAAGTATAAGCAAGACTTGAGATTGATTCTTTTTAACCTTTGTAGGAAAGCCCAGATTGTTCTGAGCTGATGCTGTTAGAGGCGCTCTGGTGGAATGGGGAAACACAGTAAAAATTCAAATTATGGCTCAGCTTTTCAGAGGCTAAACAACGTTTTTTTCTCTGCTTTTTGTGTAGCCTCAGAGAAGATTTGTCCAGGCAGTGTGTCTGTATCAGCCAGGCACCACTGTGCTGATCAGTGAGGATGACTCCCCCAGCTCTCCCAGCCAGCAGCCTAATTTCCAGGTGCCGTTCAGTATTGTTGCCGATACAGAGCATTCGGCCAACAGTGAAGGAAGCCATGAGACTGGTGACTCTGGAAGATTCTCTCACGAGTCCAATGATGAGATACACCTCTCCTCTGTGACAAGTACCACGCCTCCCACTACCATTCCTTTTGTAAGCAGTGACTTGGGTATAAACATGATGAGCCCTGGCGTAAGTAACTGCACAGAGTCGCCTCTGCCGTTCGCTACTGACCAGACTCCTACCTCTCCTCTTCAAATACACTCTGCAGTGCAAAACTGACATCCTTAGGGCCACGCCAGACATTCTTGCAGTGTATGTCTGTTCGAAGGACAATGAACAGGGAGCCAAAGTTTTATTGTGGAAAGCCTGACTAGCCTAGCAGGTGATCCCATATTTCTGTTGAATGTTTTTTGGTTTGTTTTGTTTGCTTTTTTAAAACTCACTCATTTTGAATGTTCGGTGGTCAACAAATGTGAAAGGACGGTGAAGATTTCTGACTAAAGTTAAAAATATGTCACTGGAGCAAAGGGAAGGCTGTTGGCCTTTTTGCTGACTATCTACCTCAGTTTGCCGAAAGGTGAACTCTGAATGACGACTGCTTTACCTCATTTGTGTTCTAGTTGGTCTCAGCTATGGAACTGATGATACTTCCTAGTAATGTTGTTTTATTTTGAGTTTCTTTTTTTTTGTTTGTTTTTCAGTCGTGTGTGGAATGTGTGTGTGTGTGTGTGTGCGTGTCCGCACATATGTGTGCTCAGTCACTAAGGAGTTGTATAGGTAGGTGAACAAGATTGTTTAGCTGAAGCTCTGTCTTTAAAAAGAAGGAGACCTCGGAGTATAAAATGTAATGATTTAATGTGGTTGACACGGAGGCTGTTAAAAACTGGGAAAACTGGAGTTGGTGCTTCCACGTATACAGCCACATGAAATCTTTTGTACCGCTTGATTTCTCATAACCCCAGTAAGCCTAGGACAGTGCCTTTTCCCCAGAAACTTTAGCCAGCAACTGCTGACAGGATGTATGCTATATCCTTAGGGCTCTGGGACGTGTTGGGTTCCCCACAGTGACAAAAGTTGCCCCCTTATTGATAGTTAATGCTAAAAAGCATGGCAAAATGAAGAAATATTCAGTGTTTGCAAAAAGTTTGGCTCTGTTGGAGAGTCATGGAGTAGGTAATAATGCCAAGTATTCCAGTGTCGCAGTACTTCGTAGCAACGGTGCCTTGCATTATATATTATGAAATTATTGATTTGCCTTATGCCTTTTTAGTATTGATGAAGTTGCTTTGGAGTACAGAAAGATGCCTTAAATGCTTCTTAAATGTTATGAGTAAACTGTATCATGAGTTTATAGTTCACTTTAACCCAGCTTTGAGTGCTGATAGGCACTGCTAGCATTGTAGTGTGTCTCAGAGCTGCTGTTAGGCAAGGAGCAGGATTGCATCCTTCACCTAGGGTGCTGTTAGCCAGGAATTTTAGCTCAGGGAGTGACTTTACCCACATGCCAATCTAAAACTCTGATTAGGCTACCATGAGAAATAAAAAAGCCAGAGCTTTAGTTGAAGAGTCTGTTGAAAGAGGCGAATACTGCTACTGCCTTGAACCCATGCAATTCCTGTTTTATACTACCTCCTTTAAAAGTTATTCTAGTGCTTTTTGATTTTTTTGTAGTTGTTGTTTTTTTCCTGTACTCAGGGAACAGTTTTACTTTTAAGCTGCCTCACGGAAACGTGGAGCAAACTGACAGGGTATGATGTTTTGTTTTTTTAATAGGAGAGAGGCAGAGAGAGGGAGGAGGTTGGAATCATCCAATGTTATAAACTTGTCTATATCTATATCCAGTCGTCTTCTCTACTCCTCCTCTTTCCTTCTTCTACTTTTAAAAAAAAAAAAGAAAAATAAGAAAAAGGATTAGGCATATGTTCTTAATTTAAAAAATGTTTCAAGTGTAATGTTGTGAGAAAGCAACCATAGGGACTCCTGGCTCTATTGAAGTTTGTCAGAACTCCCATTGACTTTACTGGGGCCAAGATATCACTGTTAAGGTAGGCCAGGGTGACTTTTGTATTGTTCCTTAAGTATCAAAAGGTGGTCAGAAGTTGTCAATAAGCCCTTCTGTTCTGTCTGTTCTGTGTTGGTGAATCGGCCTCTAGTTACTGTAGTTCTTTACCTTGTAACTGTTTGCTAGTTCTGAACCAAGCAGTACACATTCACCTTTTCATAACAGTGTTGATTCAAATGCTTTAAAAATAATCTTGTACCAAAGATGTTTCTGTAGAAAGAAGGAAGCTGCATATTGTCCAAAAATAATTGAACTAGTTAAAAGCTATAGGTTTGAAGAGCTGAATGCATTTTATTGTAAAAGTAGTTACTAACAAAAAACAATAGGGCTTCTTGATTGTAGTAGTTGATTGCAATAGATGAGTTGTATGCTTCTACAATTTTAACTACCTTGTTGTTACAAGAGCCTTTAAAAGAAAATTATTATAATACCAGCAGATATCTCCAAAGACTTCCAAGTGTAATTTTTTTCTCCAGCATGTAGTTGATCAACAATACAGTATTAAAAAAATATTTTTGAACAGTTTTTTATCTACTTGCTGAAGAAAAAGAAAACCTTTTCACCAAAGATTTATTTTTGGTCTCATCAGGCAGAATGTTTAGTGTACAGCAGAGTACTGTTTCTAGTTAGGTAAAGTGTGAATTAATTGAAACTAGATTAAGAATGTGTTACTGTAGCATGAGATCTCACACTTCATCTTTCAGAGTAGCCTCCTCTGTTAGTTTCATTCCAAAA
Organism: Tapera naevia; assembly: GCA_033556795.1. Classification (NCBI taxonomy): domain Eukaryota; kingdom Metazoa; phylum Chordata; class Aves; order Cuculiformes; family Neomorphidae; genus Tapera; species Tapera naevia. The sequence continues at coordinate 2,902,842 of JAUMJJ010000353.1, forward strand.
GAGCTGATATGCAGATGGTAACTGTTTGCTTGCCCAAAGACTTGTTTGCTGTAAGTACTGATAATCGGATGTAATTTTATGATCTTCATTACAGGTAGATACTTTAAATCCTAAACTTTTTCTTCCAGAGACCCACTCTGTAGTTTATCTCATGGATAACTTGACAGAAACAGACTTCATATAAAATTCGTCAGTCTAATATAGATGCTCTAACTTCAGTAGCCAGAGATGAAAATATTCAGTGTGTCGGAGAGCAGTGCATCCAGAACTCTCTTCATAGCTTAAAAAGGTACTTTTTATCAGCAAATAAAGAAAACCAAAGATATTTAATGTTACCTCAGCATATAGGCAAGCTTAGTTAGGTATTAATTATTCTGTCTTTTTCCTTTATTTGTATGTTAACCAAATATAATAACATTTCTCCAGAACCCAGTCTATATTCATGTGCTTCCTTTTACTTTGTCACAGTCATGATAACTAGAGAAAAATATATATATTCTCCTCAAAATTTGTGACCTATTACTAATATATCACAAAATGTTGTGAGAGAAAATTTGTCTTACAACTAAAAATTCCACCAATGCAAGCAAGGGAATCTGCAGAAAAAAATGTGAAGAAATTTATGCTTTCTCTATTGAACTCTATAGCAGAATCAATCCTTCATGATTGTAACAGTGCAAATTTGGGCTCAAAGTTCAAGTGTTTCGTATCCTTGAAGCCAATGCATGTAATTACAGATATGATATTACAGATATTGATTTTCTTAGAAACTATATCTGTTGGTGTCTAAGGAAATCAGGTTTTCCTATGTCAACTTTGTTCATTTCATTTGCCTAGAAAGAGCTGGAAGAACACAGCAGACAGAATAGTTTCAGGTTTTCTAGTATTTTTTCTTGGCTATGTCTGCAAAAACTGGGTCCTGGAGAAAAAAAATATCATTTTTCAATTATGAATTTTACTAAATATGTTCTGGAAGATGAACATAAATGTGGAGTTTAGTGTTACACTATGTGAACTGATTTTTGTTTAAGTGTATTAAGATCTAAGGAGCCATGGCTGATGTAATGAGTGTATATGCAACCCCTGACGTTTAAAAAGAACGCAGAAATGTTTCAGTTGATGTGGCTTGAACACTTGGAAATCTTGAAACTGGTTTACCGTGCTAATTGTGTTTCCAAGTGAGGACTCTGACCTGCAATTGCAACAGCAATGCCTGTTCTACAAGACCTGCATCCAAAACCAAACGCTCAATCTACCCACAGTTACACTTCTTGTACTTCCTTAATATTTAGCAAATAAAAAGTATTCTCATCTTTCAGGAGTTATCTAGGAGAACTGGGAATGTGTATGCTGCATAGAACAGGGCCTGTCAGTTGATTGGTATTTTTAATAGCTCTGCTTTTGTAAGAGAAACTTGAAAAATCTGTGTATCTACATTCCTGTATTAGCTGTACATTTTCTGTGTAGCTTATGAGATTTTAACAAAAAAGAGTATTGAAAGATTTCTGTATTTGTTTTTAATTAAACTTCATAGTACATTCATTGCCTCTTTAGTTTAATACCCTTGCTTTAGACTGTGATTCAGGCTAAATCTCGTTTGCCTTATTCAAATCAGGGTCCTCATCCTGTTGCTTTTGAAGTCAATGGGAGCATTATTTATAGTATCGATTTCCATCGTCTGAACAGACAAAATTAGCCTTTTGTTGTTTGTTTTTTTAAAATCTTCACAGTATTATTATAAGAACAGGATTCTTATGTGGTTAAAACTCCCATTGGCAAATGGATTTTTGTAAGATAACAAGTTGCTGTGCATCAGACACTGAAACAGCTGCCTAGGGAAGTGGTTGAGTCACCATCCCTGGAGGTGTTTCAAAAATGGGTAGATGAGTTTGAGGGCCATGGTTTAGCAGATAATGAGATAATGGGAGGTCTTTTCCAACTGAAGGATTCTATGATTCTATGATCAGAGGTCCTCTGTAACTCTCTATGCATCCAATCTTAGCCTGTAGTAAATAACTGAGTATTTCTAGTCAATCTACCTCTTGTTCACTGCAAACTAAATGAACCTGAATGTTTCACTGTTTGCCACAACCTAAGCATAAACAAGAATAGTTACCATGGACTGCTGAGTCTCAGTAACATGTTACTCCAAGCAAAACTGTAAGCCCTAAGACCAGGAGCTCTTGCTCATTTTATTAATTACAGAATGAAGTTTATGCAGGAAAAAGTCCCATCTCCTAACATGGGGAATGTCTGTAGGTTTTGTAGGGCATTCCATGTTTAGCAAAAAACCTCATTTGCACCAACTGATAAGAGAGCCGCACAAATGTAACTCTGGTGGTGTTTCACAGAAATCCATTTATGGAAGTTATTCTGGTGAAATTGAAAGCAGAATTACACCTGGTAATTGGTAGAGTAGTAGTTCTTATCTTGAACAATTGTTACACACTTACTAGTTGCTGCAACTCAGCTTTGTTAACAGCAAGCAGTTTCTAAAGCACAGGTATTTGACTGGAGGCAATACTAAATGTCCTTCTATAATAACATAACTTAAAAATGTATTATTTATGTAACTGTATTTTGGAATGTGTTTCAAAACATGCTATTCTTTAGGACACGTTCCATCTCAGATTGCTTTCTGTTAATAGAGGCCCAGATAAAAAGAACACACATGCAATTTGGCTCAAATGCAATGAAGTTTATTTCTTTGGAATTCCTCTAGATTTACACCAAGACTGGTCCTAATTGACTCAAAAGGGATATAAACACATGCTGCGTTGGGCCCTCTGGTTCCATTGTGAGCTGTGCTCCTTCTGGAAATTACCAACTTTTCATGGTTGCATATACCCACATGGCATCTGCCTGGTGTGTTTTCAGTGAAGACTGACTGTATATGAAAAACTGACTTATACAAATGTTGCTTTTTGATTGTTTGGCTTTTGTTCTTTTTTTAAAGTTGTGAATGAATTGCCAGTGTAGGAGCCAGGTATGTATCTCCTCTTGTGGTGTTCTGGATCCTTTCACTCTGTGTGCCATTTTCTTCTAAGGGCAGCAGTGGCTGACTGGCGAATGGAGGATGGAGCTGAATTGTATTAATTTTATATTTGTCTCAGGGGATCAGCTCTGTGAATTCCATTGCATGAGGGAAGCTAATGTTTGCCTTGATTTGAATGTAACTTTTTAATGTCTTTTTAAAACTATTTTGTTTAATAATGTGGATTTGTTTTTCTTCTTCTAGCATTCTAGTAAATGTTACCTAGTGTGTTGGTTCATTTTTGCCCTCCAGGGTTGTTTATATACTACCCCAAGGTCATGCCAAAAAGTAATAGAAGTTTAAATGCCAAATGTTTATGAAACTGCTGTCTAAATACTGATTGATTGCACAGTTGAAATAAAAGTTTTCCTTAGTAAAAGTGCTACTTGATAAATATTTTATTTTCAGTGTCTCTGAAGAGTGGCTGAAAACAAAGAAGGTATAAATACAGTGCCTCGTTTTAGGCTGAGCAGCAAGGGAGATGTTGGCACTTAGAAGTCATAAAGCGAGGTAGAGAGTAAACTGCATGTGCCTTATCACTGAAATTCATAGAACTTTCACAAACACTTATTCATCCTTGATTTATGCACCCCGAAATTATTTCCCACCTAAAAAACCTGTCTGTGTCCCAGTACTGTCAAACACATGTAAATCTCTGTTTGGGTTTATTTTCATTGAATGTGGAAGATGTGGTTCTTGACACAGTTGTTCTCAAATTCTGGAAAGCTGCTGATAAAGCTGCACTACTGAGTTTTTCCCAGCATTTCTACACCTGCCAACTATTGAACCTGGTATTTCAACATATGACAAGACTATGTAAATGCAGTTGTTGTTGGTCAAAAGGCAAATTGCTATTTTTACAAAGGACTACATTCTAGATGAAAGTCAAGTTAAATTAGCAAGGAAATTATGTTCTATAGGGATTAAAAGGTTTCTATTGCTAGCAGGTTGATTACTGATTACCACTTGAAAGGAACTGAAAAATTAGCCAAGTAGTTTAGAGAGTTGGATTTGGAGTAGCGGTACCTGTGCAAATCTTGCACTACTGGAAATGAAACCACAGTAATTACTGCTGTTGTTTGCAGGATCTCTCTAGAGAGAAGAAAAACACGACAGCACTCTGAACTCTTGCAATACTTGGGTAGGTTTGACTTTGTTCTTCATCTCTATTGTTCCCTAAAAGACTGGAACTCTTCACTGGCACCAAATATACCTAATGGGAAAGAAAGGATATTTCACAGGTATTTCAAAGCTTTGAAATCACAATATTGGGAGTTGAAGATTTGAAATAAACGTTCACTAACTTTCTTCTATGTCCAGGAAACCACTGCTTCTGAATACATTTATTTTTATTTCTGGTTTTGACCCTCTGTAAGAGGCGTGTGCCCTGTCACTTACAGGCACCCCTAAGAGAGAGGGTGTGCTGTGTGCACCCCTAGGAGACAGAGCCTTTCTGCTCTGGTAGCATCTTGTGCTGATGAGTTGGGCTGCCCGGATTCTATAGTAAAACCACAATGTCTGTCTTTCCTTTTGAATTCTCAGAAGACAAAGGAAATCCAAAAAGGCTCATCATGCTGTTTTATGAATCACAGCTGTTCTTACCTGCGGAGTCTGCTTATATAATAGAACAGTTCTGCCTAGTTGGGTAGCTTACATGACATTTATCCCTGGGAGTATTAGAGCACCAGCTGTGGTGACTATTTATAAAACAAACTCATCCAGAATTCTTTATTTCTGATTTTCAAATATAGGAACACTGAAATATTGTTTTTCAGAGGCAACTGAGAAAATGAGACCAATGCTGAAAAAATTATGAATTATTTTAATAGAATGTTTGTTAAAAAAAAGAATAAATCTTAAATATAGTCAATTAATTAAATTTAAAAAGATAACAAAGAATTTCAAATAGCTAGGGAGCAGTCAGTCTTGGACTGTCCAGTGATGTGAAAGCTCTACCACTGTTGTCCACCACAGATGCTGTTCTTTTTCTAGGTGAGAATAGGAACCAACTGCAGTTCCTGGTTATGTTACTGCTGGTTAGTACAGGTAAATTTTGTAGTCCAGAATCGTTGTTCTCAATAGCAATAAATAAATAGTAAAGCCCCATCTTTGAAGGATTTATTATTGCAAAGGAAAGCTTTAAAACAGCCCTGGTTGTTTCACCTGATGCTGTACTCCCTGCCTACAGTCAGCCCCCAAAGTGAACATCCGAGCTTCAGACCCGTGAGCTCTGTGAGCCGCTCACATTGAATGGCCACATTAACTGAGATGACAGCATTGCTGTTTGTTTAGTTTATCAGTGACCTCAATCTACAGTGTTTGCTTATCTGTTTTTTGGATAAAAGAAGGAATACCTTGGAATACGAAAGCCAGCTTTCTGCTATGCTTTGCAAGTTGCTAAGCCTCCAGCAAGCAGGAAAGCAGGGAGTAGGGAGGGAAAGGACTTCACCTGCAGTTGTGGCAACACATCAGGATTGCGGTATGTGAAACATCCCTTGCAGTACAACAGGTGAGCATGGGTTAGTTCTTCCCCTTGTCCTGATGCTTGCGCTCAGCAGATGAAGTTGGTATCTCTGTTAAGCAGCAGAGACTGTGCCTGTATTTGGCTGCTAATACTGTGCAAAGCACCACGTGTTAAAGGAACTGGCTGCCCCCAAGGTCTAAACTGGGTACGTGTATCTTGAAAACCAGCCCAGTTCTCCACCAAATCTGGAGCTCTGTTAACTGCAGATTTGGAATCTCCTTTGCGCCTAAAGACAGACTGCATTTTGTTATATATGAAAGACATCTGCTTTCTCTCCTTTTACTCCTTAAGCTATTGCTCTGAATATTTACAAGTAAATCCAGTTGGGTTTTCTGTTTGGGCATGCATAAGCATTTGTTATCACTAAGATTAACCTATGCCATATCTTATTTCCAATACATTTTGGCACTGTGCAGCCCAGCCTACCTCCCCTTTTCCTTCATCTGCACTCATGGTCTCAGGATTGGTGCTGGACAGCAGAGCATATGCTCTGTCAGCAAGATAGAAGTTGTAGGTGCCAACGCTGCTGTTGTCCATGTTGTAGTGTCCCACTCTTTCTTTAATTAATGTATTAAGACTTGGGTTCACCTTTTCCTCCCCACACAGTGAAGAGGGATGGGATTTGAACCCTCCTCTCTGCACATACTTGCATGCTGGAGCCCCAGGTAAACAAGAAGGGATTTAACAACGAGATACCGTGTTGTTTCTAACAAAGTGGAGTGTAAGCTGAATATAAATCCCATAATCTAAATCCTATTTACAAAGGAATGTGCCACTGAGACATACAGAAAATGCAAATAATTCAGGATCTTGCTGTGCTTTGGTGGAAAATAGATGTACTGTGCCCTAGTTCATAGGATCTCCCTTGGCTGGCCATAGAGGTGTGGGGGCTGGCAAACAGTTGGGTGCCAGCTGCTCTCCGAGAGACTTCTGCCCATGCTGTCAGGCATGAATCCCCCTTTGGCCTGTAAGGACAAGGTGCAGTGGTTTTCTGGCAGTGCTGCAAAGTGGTCCAAGTTCCTCAAGGTTTCTCTGGAGAGATGGCTCAAGCATCATTGGAAGCTGACCAAAATTCCAGGTGGGTCCAGGAGATGTTATATACTGTAATTATCCAGGGTTTTGAAGGATGAAAGTGAATTTTTGTGGGTGACTGAAGATATGTTTCCAATTATACTGCTCCATGGGAAGTTTTAAATCAGTGCCCAAAACGCCGGATTCTGCTTTAGCTGAAAATAGACTGAGGACTCCCCAGAGGTCATGTTAATAGAATGGTTTTGAATTTCCTTTTATCTGCATGGCAATACACTGGGAATAAAGATTTTCATGAGTAAAGCAGCAGATGCTAGGCTGCCAGGCAGTTGCACCACATGAAAGCAGGAGAGTGTTGCTCACACTACAGCTCACTACAGCCTTTAACAATTTGCATTTTGGTGTGCTGATCTAGGAAATTAACCCCTCTGGTTTGCTGAAAGCTATCACTAGGGCATGAGTGGCAGAGCTTAATATATGCTCCCTCCTCACTCCTTGCAGTTTATAGTCATATTACCTTAAATCAATCCCACTGAACTACTTGCTTATAGCCTTCCCTGTATTAGGTCATGCAATTGAAGTTGGAAGTAAGATTAGTTTACAGCACAGACTGTAAAACTAAAAAAAAATTAATTTCCATTAAAAATTAAACCATTCATGTTAACAACAGTCATGCTTTGGAATAGATCCTGAATATTTAAAAGTCAGTAACAGCTTGCTCGGTCTCTACCAAATAAAACAATCTGGCTTTGCTTTACACAAAACCCACAGTCAAGGCAGAATGAATCCCTTGAGATCAAGGTTTCCAACTTCAAAGGATATGTTAACTCCAAGCTTGAGTTCCAAGAATTTCAATTAAAATACTCTACAAAATCAAAAGCAAGGCCACCTCTAGTTTATACTTGGAAAGAATACCGATACTGGCTTTTACAGCACTTCACAGAAAAATTACTATTTTAAAGAGGAAAGCACCTTCTTATTTTTTATATTCTGCATCTCTAGCTTTGTGATCTACATATGGGTAAGATAAAATTAGTGAAGGACTGCATATTAGAAGCCATTGTAGCACAGCCTAGAATCATAGTCAATACCAAAGTCCACTTCTGCCATTGTAAAGGCTCAGAGGTTTACATGAGCCTGAACTATCTCCACGATTAGCTTCTGAGCACTGTCTGCAGATGGGATAAGCATCCCAGTGCCCAGCAGAGGCTGCTGGTTGTGTCATGTCCTGTGATTCAGAAGTCTCACCCTGAGTATGAGGTTGCCATTTGCGGTTGGGTTCACTGGAAACAGTCTTTTAATAGGAGCACTCGACAGCTACGTTTAGCATTCAACAGGGCTTTAAGAGTTTGTGATGATGTTTCTTTTCTGGAGCTCAGCTGGGCCAAAATTTACAGCCCAGCCCTGCATCAGATAACTAAATGACAGGATTCCACTCAGAACAGACATACAGCAACCTAAATGTCTGTCTAAATTTCAGATTTTGAATCGTACCCAGTAGGCATAATACATGTCAAGCATTTTAAACCCGTTTGGTGTTTGCAGACTGGTAGCGCATATATTTTTAATAATTAGTTCCACATTCTTTTCTTGAAATCCAGGATTTCATGTGAATTTTAGCCTGGGGATTAGGAAAGCAGCTCTCAGATGCTAAGGGGTGAGTGCAGCATCTATGTAAGTAGGTCACAGTGTACTTAGGCATATTTAGTTTTCTGTTCTTGTGTTCTTCCCTACTTTTGTTGCAGAATAAACAAAAGAGGTATCTAAGTTTGATTCGTTATCTCCTCTTAAAGGATAGCAGAATTCTGAGACTTTATAGTGGGATTTTTTACTGCATTTTCTAACAATGGTAAGTTTGTCACATCTTTTTCTTTTTTTTTTTGCTGCTTTAGTTGCGTTTTCCTTTCACAGTCTACAACCCGAAATTCAGACAGTAGTTGGTTCCTGCTCCCCAGCAGATCTCCTACTACTCATAGTTACTTGTTCAAAATAGAGGTATTTTTACTGCATTCCAGTAAATATTTTTCCCTAATAATTAAGACTAACCTATAGTAGTCAGAAAAAACCACCCAAACATAGCACATACTGTCATGTAGCAGTCCCCTTGATTGTCCACTAACTACATTTCCTTGTTACTAATTGTGGAAATGCTTGGTAATTACTGCAGATACCCCAGGTCTTACTGTAAGAAGGTCTGTAACATTATGGTGGGTTAACCTTGGCTGACTGCCAGATGCCTACCAAGGTGTTCTTCCACTTCCCTTTCTCAATCAAATGGGAACAAAATAAAATGAAACATTCATCAAGATAAAAGACAGGGAGATCACTTACCAATTATCGTCCAGGCAAAACAGACTTGATTTGGAGACCTGTACAGATTTGCTTCTGGTCTGTACTCACAGGGACCACCCCTGCACACCCCCCTGCTACCAAAATCATACCACCAATACAAAGTTAATAAGTTTTTGGACCCATTTTTGGTTTAATGTAGATCTGGCTTCTGTGCATCCTGCTCTTAATTTCAAACAAACATAATTGTAGTTGAAAAACTTAACTACTGATGTGGATGGAGGGAGGTGCAACTGACATAATTTGACTGAGGTGGCTGTAAAATTAATTGTTCCTTGACAGACGTGTTCTTGCTAAAAATCTGTCCCCATTTTTCGCTGTCCATATCCTTCCTAAAAAGTACAGATGTACCCTGTAAGCCTCAACACAGTCCTCCAAAGAGAAACTATCACAGTATCACAGTATCATCGAGTCCAACCTATAACCCAACACTAACACCAACCCAAACTAATACAGTAACATCAAAAACAGGTGGCCTCTAAACCTGACTTTGAGTATTGTAGCCATCACTATTTTGTTTCACTACTTAATTGAAGACAATGAATCACAAAAGTGTGGATTAAAGGTGCGTGCTCTTTGACCATAGCAATGAAGTACTCTCTCTTCCTTAGTGCAGAAAGCTGTTACTTACCCACCTGTAACTAGAGTTAGAGCAACTGGATGTGGTGTACTTCAACTTCGGTAAAGCCTAAAGCCTTTGAGACCATTTCTTACAGTACTCTGCTTGAGAAACTGGCTGCCATTGGCCTGGACGGGCACACCCTCTGCTAGGTGAAAAACTGGCTGGATGGCCAGGCCCAAAGAAGGGTGGAAATGGATTTAAATCTAGTTGGAAACCAGTCATGAGTGGCGCTCCCCCGGGTTCAGTGCTGAGTCCAGTCCTGTTCAATATATTTATTAATGATCTGGACGAAGGGATCGAGTGCTCCCTTAGCAAGTCTGTAGATGATACCAAGCTGGGTGGCAGTGTTGATCTGCTTGAAGAAAGGGAGGCTCTGCAGAGGGCTCTGGACAGGCTGGATCAATGGGCTGAGACCAATGGGATGAGGTTCAACAAGACCAAATGCCGAGTCCTGCACTTGAGGCACAACAACCCGGTGCAGTGTTACAGGCTTGGGGAAGAATGGCTGGAGAGCTGGAGAAGGACCTGGGGGTGTTGGTTGACAACCGGATGAATATGAGCCAGCAGTGTGCCCAGATGGCCAAGAAGACCAATGGCATCTTGGCCTGTATCAGAAACAGCATGGCCAGCAGGACCAGAGAGGTGATTCTGCCCCTGCACTCAGCACTGGTGAGGCCACACCTCGAGCACTGTGTTCAGTTCTGGGCCCCTCACTACAAGAAGGACATTGAGGTGTTGAAGCGTCTCCTGAGAAGGGTGATGAGGTTGGTGAAGGGGCTGGAGAACAAGTCCTACGAGGAGCGGTTGAGGGAACTGGGGTTGTTTAGCTTGGAGAAGAGGAGGCTGAGGGGAGACCTCATCACTGTCTACAACTGCCTGAAAGGAGGTTGTGGCGAGGTGGGTGCTGGTTTCTTCTCCCAAGTGACAAGTGATAGGATGAGAGGAAATGGCTGCAAGTTGCGCCAGGGGAAGTTCAGACTGGACATTAGGAAAAATTTCTTCTCTGAAAGGGTCGTCAGGCACTGGAACAGCTGCCCAGGGAGGTGGTTGAGTTGCTATCCTTGGAGGTGTTTAAAAGGCAGGTAGATGAGTTTCTTAGGGACGTGGTTTCGTGAGGGGACAGGTACGGTTGGACTGGATCATCTCAGAGGTCTTTTCCAACCAGATGATTCTATGATTCAACTGTGGTGTGGCCAGAAGTTGCATATATATCACATCATCCAGAACAGTCTGCAGAGGTGTTGAGGGAGGCTCTACTGTTCTCTCAGAGACTTTGTTTCCTACTCTGAGCCACAGTTCCCATATGTACTTAACTCTGGACAAGCAGTCCTAGTACTTGAAATGCAAGCACTTGAGTCAACAGTGCTCAATGGGTCTGATCCATCCTAGCAGCAGTGCCCTGTGAACTGCGCTCTCCAAAACCATAAAAAGCAGACCATAAAACAAAACAAATGCATTTTTGTGTGTGAACGTTTCTAGAATATGTAGATGATGTCAAATTAATATAATTTACAACAACTTGGTAAAGAAGTTGGTGGTGGTGTATAAGAGAAAAGAGGCAGAGTATCCAGGAAGATTCCCTCTAGTGCAAGCAGACAGCTACACATGGGTCAGGAAGCCTTGTGCCTGTCCAAGGCTCTTACTGAGGTACAGGGCTGAGATGTGAGAATACCCACACATTTTTTATAAACCTGGAGAGATTCTTCTGCAAGAGTTAGTGTTACCACTCCTTTAGTTCTATGGCAAAGATTTCACTTCAGCAATTCCACAATACAAATCCCAGAAGAGTCTTTGCCTGCATTTAATAACTTACTTAGAAGGGCATTGATGCACAGGACAGCCTGGGACAAGGCTTCCCCAGGTTTTTATAGTGGCAACCTTAATAAGTTTGACTCTCAGAAAAGTCATTGACAGAGTCTGAATCCAAGAGCAGTTTCATAACCAATTATTGCAAAGATCAGCATGGCCTTTGCAGAAAACTAGAAAGGGCTCTTGAGCAAACTGAGTAAGTGCAGGAATTAAATGCACTCAAATCATGATAAACAGGAGAATGTAAAGGATTAAAAATGACAATCCAAGAATTGCAAGAAATTGCATTTCTTTCATTTCCCTATAAGAGCGTCCCCACTTTGCTATTCATTGCTCAACAGGCAATGACCTCTTTGAATAGGTATGAGTCCATTTTGCAGAGAAGCTCACAAAGGTTTGTTAAACATGTATTTGTCCTGTATTAAAGATTAGTATATTGCTAATGTTTACATGGCAGACTGAAAGTTCGCTTTCACTTGTCCTAAAGGTAAAGGGGAAAGAAATCCTATATTCCTTGGTGATTTGAAAATCAAAGGAGTGAATTTTAATGTATATATACACACACACATTGGATTTCTTGTCAAAACCTTTGTACTTTGGTATATAAAGAAATACAATAATTAAACTTATGTTCCTAGACAATCAATGTCTTCATTGAAATACATTCATTGAAATACTTCATTTGAAATACAAATGGCTAGGTACTATATTTGTTAATTTTTACATATTGGCTATAAAATCTTATTGTTTAAAACTGTAAATTGTAGGTTTTATCTTTGTAAGTCCTAGGTGTTGTTGGCAAGACTATCAGAGTGTGTCCAAGTTTTTTTTCCCTGAAATACTTGAGCACGGCTATATTCTAGAAGTTGAAAAGGTCTGAGTATGCACTCAAAAAAAGAAATCAATTTGTCTTGCTAAGTTTCAGAACTGTCTAAAAGCTCGCTTTGAACTTTAAAAAAATTGTTTCAGTATGGATATGACACTAAAGTGCATTGTACACATTTCTGAGACAATTGTAGATCAGTCCACTAATAACTGGTCTTGCAAAGCTTAGGGAAATGATTTGCTATATAATTAGAGAAAGCCACGATCATTCTCAGGCTTTTGTACTTGATTTCAAGATATATCATGCATCATATGGAAAAAAACTAATGCAACAGACCACAGAAAAAAAATTCTTATATTCTTTGATGGACTAACTCATCAAGCAATCTGATCTGCACTTTATCCCTACAAACACTTTTCAGATTAAAGTTGAAAAATGGACAATTAATTAGATTTTATTTTGTATTTTATATTATGTGGATGAATGGCTAATGCAGAAGTTTAGACAGTCTTTATTTTTGTTTATTTAAAGGAGAAATTAAAAAGACCTGGTTTACATCTCCATAACAGATGTAGCATTCACCAGTAGGTGAGCAATTTGCACCAAAATAGCTTCAATGAGTTCCACTTGAGACTGGCAGAGAAATGCTTTACATCTGATAGACCCAGGAGGGACCTGGTTAACACATTTTTTCCAGAGCAATGCCAGCTGCATAACTAGCTACACTAAAAAGACATAAACCCCACTTCTCTGTGTAACTTATGCACATGTTTAGTTTTACTAATCTGAAAAAGGGAGATGTGGAGGAGGAGAAAAAATGAGTCTGGAGGAAGAGGTGTAACTCTAACGTAACAACAAAAAGAGATTTTTAGTGTTGTCTCAGGCCTGACAGAAACTCTCCCCAGCTTTCATAAATAGTCCTATTTATCACAGTAATACTGTAAAATACATACAAGTTTGTAGAACCAGCACTTTAAATTGTATAACACACATTTGATACAGTAGTACTGTACAACATGTACAAGTTTGTAGAACTAGCCGTTGAATTTGTATAACACACAAGGGCCTTTTAGAAAAATGAATTATTGATTTTATTTTTTTCCCTCATAGCAGGTGTGGGAATTAAATCTACTGATGCTGGAAGACTGTTACAAGCTAAGGCTATCACAATCCAAATTTCCTTTTCTCCAGCTTACCACTTTGTGGCCAGGTGGAAGAGCGATTACTGGCTGCCTGGCTTGTGTGTCCACGTGCTAAAAAACCCTGCGGCGGTACTGCCAGATCTTGCCATGCCTGTGCCATGCAGTGACACTGCCCACACAGGCTGCCCACCGCACTCACAGACCCATGTCCATTGCATAGGGGTCCATTTCTGTCTTGCTGTGTGAGAAATCTTCCATGATGACTTTATAAATCACAGTAACTTGACAGGTTAAAGCTGTGTGTGCTTTATTTTAGAACATAAATGGCTTACATGAAGAGAAAACTTTTGTATATTCCCCTAGTACTGGAAATGGCAGTTAGACAGTTCAGCCAGCTTACAGCTTTTTTTTTCTGATGTTATGCTTTCTTTTCTCTTTCCTAATTTTATTCCTCGGAGATTAAATCTTGTCCCCCCCCCCCATCAAACAGAATAAATCTGTCACTTTTCCTTTTTTGAATCCCTTAAATGTTACTCAATTTCTCTGAGGTGTTTATACTTTTTCCATTAGCATATTTACATACATTCATATGTTGTCAAAATGGACTTCTATGGTACTCCCTGCTCTTAACATATGCTATACACACATCTGAAAAGATGCAGTAAAAATCCTTTAAATGTTAATGTTCTTTTGTGGATCCATGTTTCACTGATATTTCTGCCCTGATGATGCAATCCAATGTTTAGACACTATGACAACAATTAGTAAAAGAACTTCCTTTACCTACTGTACAAACTACAGAAAGGTTCTTTTAGCAGCTTTCTTTTGAACCTGAATTCAGAAGGAAGGGAATCTAGAATTTACCCAAACCAGCTCTTCTATACATTTTTAGGCCAGATATGTCACATATGATTGAAGTTACTGTAATCTCACCAAAGCCACCCTTTTCAATAGTTAGCTTGAGTTATAAAGCATTAAACTTAAATTGTATTTGTTCACAACCAAGTACCCTGGCAGGGCGTTATTGTGAAAGAGAATAAAATTACTTCAGAATCACAGAACCATTACAGTTCCAAAGGAGCTCAGGAGGTCTTGACTTTTTAGTCCAGCCTCTTGCACAAAGCAAGGTTAATGCTGAAATTGGGCCAGGCTATTCTGGGCTTTGCCCAGCTGAGTCTTGAAAACCTCCCACAACAGAGATTCTACAGTTTCATTAGTTTCTTGTTTGAATGCCTGCTTAGCCTGAAACCTCTCATCCCCCCAGCCAGCTGGAACCTCATTTCAAATTACGACCACTGAGTCTCATTTTCCTGTTATGCTCTTCAGTAAAGAGCCTGTCTCTTCCTGGTAACCTCCACTTAGATGTTGGAAGGTTGCTACTAGGTACCCCTAAGTTTTCTTAATTAATGCCAGATTTTGAGAAGAGGAAACAGTGGAGCATTTTTAAGGACAACCAATGAGCAGCAAGGCTGTCAGGTGGTGAATGGTCTGCAATAATGACAACTTTCATAGACTTTTGGGGAATATTTGAGACGTTGGTATAGGCACCTGAGCGAGTGAATTAATTCCCTTCAGACACTTTGTCAACTATTTCCAGTGTAGGGTGAGAAGTGTAACAGTCCAACAGGATTCTCACAGACTGCTCATTAAAGACTTGAGCACGAGTTAAAGCTGAATTTGGATGAACAGCAAAACAGACAATTTTTTGCAACTGGAGCACTGGGTTAAATCTGAATTCCCTGCTCATTTCTGATGCAGACAGTCTCTCCCTAGGAACCTTTATAGACTCAGTGGCATCAATCTGCGCATCTGTAATTACAGTCTACATGCTATTACAAGACAGCCTTGCACAGAACCTTGTGCAGTCCTGGGAGAATCATTGAGGCCTACAGCAAGCTCCATCACAGAAAATGCAAATCTTTTAACAGATAAGACACATATTCCTCCAAATATAGACTAGCCCACACCCACTTCGTTAATAACAGGTTTCTCTTCAGCAAGATTACACAAATTTAACCATCAGACCCCACGAGAATAGTTGCAGTATGTTATACATGGAGGTACGGGCATTCTGGGACTGCTGCAAAGTAAGAGACTGTGGACAACTAAAAACGATGTCTAGGGAAGGGCAGAAATTAACACAAAAAACTGAATTACTTTCTCCATTTTATTTAGTTAGACATTTTTGTAAAGCAAAAATATAGTAATACCAGTTCATCTTTACACAAACATTCCTTTACTTCCCCCTCAAAAAGTGTTCCAAATACTTGAAAGGTACCAACTACCCATCTAACAAGAATGTACGTAAAGAAATAGCTCTTCTAGGTATGGTGAAACAAGGTATGTAAGCAAAACCCATACTTTACAGCTGGACACCTTTATCTCAATTAAAGGAGCATACAGACTTATCCAAAAGGTAATTATTTTTAATACAGTTGGTTAACAGTTTCGATCAGGGATGAGGACTCTGGATGTCCAGCCATTTCAGAAGCCTGGAAACTGTGGCAGAACGATACCACAAAATCACGGGGCAGTGATTCACCTATTGCCTTGTGTTTTTCAAGGGTTCAGAAGGGCTGAGCAGCACTGTGCGGGCTCTGCCTCCTCTGTGCTGCCCTCAGCCCAAGGTGTTGGTGTTGGGTCATAGGTTGGACTCGATGATCTCAAAGGTCTTTTCCAAACTTGTGATACCGTGACCAGCCTGGAGGGCGACACCGGGTCAGAGGGCGCGGCCCTACACGCGGGGGAGCCCCGAGCTCCAAATAAACTCGGGAGGAACTGGAGGTGAGAAGGCGGCGCTGAGCACGTGTGGCTCGAGGGGCGAGCGGTGGAGCCTCCCGACACGCGGGGCACGCAGCCCAGAGCGAGACCCGAGCAGCAGCCGCCCGTACCGCGGGCTGTCCCGACCCCGCCCTGCGCGCACCAAGCGCCCCGGCGGGCGCGCGCGGGGCCCCGGCCTCGCCGCCCTCAGCCCTCCCCGGCCGCGGAGCCCGCCCCGGCGCGGCGCCTTTGTTGCGAGCGGCGGCCCCGAGCCGGCAGCCCCGCGGGAAGGGCCGCGCCCCGCGCTCATGGCGGGAGCCCCGCGGAGCGCTCCGCCGCCGCGGGAGCCGCCGCTACCCCCGGGCGCCCCGGCCCCGGCCGGCGAGAGCGGTCGGGGCGCGGCACGGTGAGCGGCGGCGGGGGCGGCGCCGCGCGGGGCCCGGCGGCGGGGGCCGGGCGGGCGGGGGCCGTGCCCGGCGGCTCGGCCGGGCGCAGCGCTGAGCCCCGCGCGGCTCCCCGGCCGCTCCGTGCTCCTCGGGGCGCGCCTCGCCCGCTCCCCGCCGCGCCCCGGCGCGCAGCCCTCCCGCGCCCAAACTTTGCAAAGTCTGGCGGCTCCGCGGCGGGGGCGGCGGCGGCTGCGGCAGCGGCGGGCGGGGGCGGAGGAGGCGGGGGCGGAGGGGGCGGGGTGCGGGCCGGCGGCGGCGGCAGCGGCATCAAAGAGCCCCGATTCGTGCCGCGCTGGGAGCCATGCGCCGCGGGCTGTAATGTCAGCGGAACAGGACAAGGACCCCATCGCGCTGAAGAGATCCCGAGGTATGGGGGGGCGCGGGGGGGCGGCACCGCGGGGCCTGACTGATAGCGGGGGAGAGCTGCGGGATGCGCGCCCCCGACGGACACCTCCTCTCTCCAGCTTTCCCGGGCCGTCCCCCGCTGGGGTCCCCGCCGGCCCCCCCGGGCCGGCCCCCCCCCGCCCCCCCTGCGGGCTGCGGAAGCCGCACGAAGTTTGCTCGATGGGGCCCGGGCGGCCCCGCGGGCTCCCGCAGCCTCCGGGCCTTGCGGTGCGAACGGGGGGGGGGGGGGGGGGGGACAGGCTCTGCGCTGCTGCGACCCGCAAACGGCGGCGGCGGGAGCGCGGCCGGGGCCCTGGTGCTCTCCGGCCGCGGTGCCCATTAGTATGCGGCGGGCGTTGCGTGCTGCGCGGGGACGCGGCGGCGGTGCCACATGTGCAGAGCCCGTGAATCGCGCCGGAGCCCCCGCTCTGCCGCCCCTCGCGTGCCCTCGTGCTTGATTCCAGCTGGGGGATTGCTTTGATCTTCTCGGGAAATGAAAAGAAATTGTGAAGATGTAATTCTTTGTTGTTAGCGCGGTCGCACGGCTCTGGTGAGGCTTGAAGTACGCGTTTGTGTGAAACGTGTGAGGAGACAGAAATGCGGTGTCTTTCCCGCTTGGGCTGTGTGACTGACTTAAGTGGTAGCAGCACATCAGTCCCTACAGCAGAGCCCGTGTCCTCGTGGTCTTTACAAGCAGAATGGAATAATGGAAGGTCGTAGGGTGACTTAATTGGGTGAAAATCATGGTAAAACGATAAGGAATTTATTGCTTCTCCTTTCCTCATCTCCTGCTTTGCCTCTGGAATTCTATTGTTCTTGATGTTTTAAGCTTTTTTTATGGTTGGGTAAGTGGGGAAAGGTGTGCTTTCTGCCGTACGTCTTGTCATTGATTTACTGTTTGCTTTTCTAAAGCTGCTCTGGAAACAGCTGGATTGCAACACTGAGAGTGAGAGAAAGAAAATATGCAGCAGTGTTACAAAGGAGACTGTGATTCATTAGACTCTTTCACTCTCCAGCCTCGATTCTGCAGATATTTGAGTACAATCAGTTTCATGTGCCCGAGTTACCCAATGAGTCCCACACGATTGCGACTTAATATCAGAACTGTTTTCAGTGTCAGGGCCATGGAACAGGCTCACCCAGTCTGGTTGAGATTAGATTTTCATTTTCTGTCTATAATGAAAACTTTGGCCATTTATGGAAGATGTTTTTACAGAGATATAAAGCACTGTTTAAAGACACTCTAGCGTCCATCCTGTAAAAACCTCAACAGAGATTTGTTAGTGAGTATGACAATCTTAAAATATGTAAAGGGTGGCATAAATTACATGCAAAGTCATACTCTGCTAAGGTATAAACAAAACCGCAAATTGCAGTTCTGACTAACTGAAAATGTCTGTTGTGTATGTGTGAGCAAAAAAAGAATAAGGGACTTGCCTCTTCTTTTCCCAAAGATAAATGGCTGAAATGCATTTTATCTGTTATTTAATAAAGGAATAGTTATCAGATATATATCTCTAGACCCATTATATATATGATGTCACAGTCAGAAGGATTGTGTTCTGTCATGTGAAATTAGCCTCAGATGATGAAATAATTTTTTGTGTCCTCAGTGCAGTGTTCTGAAATGGTCAGTACACCTTTTAATGAAAGTCTGTGTGGTACCAAAAGTGATTTTCTAGAAGGTTTATTTTGGCTGCATGAAAATGACCCCTATTCACTCTTTTTTGGAGGTATGCTAGGACTAACATTCGGTTTCCTTTCATGTATATATTAAATCATTATACAATCCACAGGGAAAATTTAAATTTGTAGGGCTAAATTAAATCATTGGCCTCACACAGTGAGAACTGAAAATACAAAAGCTTTCCAGACATAGGACTCCATCAGACAAACCTAAGCATGTGAATGGCTTCACCCATATGAGTAATTCCTGTAGAAGTCGGTGGAACTTTTCACTGGAATTTTAATACTCATGTGCTTATATTTTTGAAGAATAAGATCCTAGAGAGGGAACTGATATGTAGTTTTACAAAGTTTTAACTTATGCTGCTGTAAAACATCACTTGCGTATTATCCTCAGTATTCTACTTTACAGAGTTATATCTGTGCTGCTGATTGTTGAATTTATGAAGAGAAATCTGGATATTTGTAATATTTTGGTATTGGCAATAAATATTTATGCGTTAAGAGTATAGGACCATGAACAGGAGTGTGTTTTCTGCAGCTGTGAGGAATGATATTCACAGTATAAACTGCTGAATTTATGTTAAACATATAGGAATGCTGGAAAAGAAGCTAGTGGAAGTGCAGTGACAGTTTTGAGGAAATAGTTTATCAAGAAGATGATTTATAGAATTGAAATGTAAGGGACATTTGACATAATTCTTTATATGAACTTTATGCTGTATTTAGTATCTACAGTTAATGCAGTGACAGTGCTTCAGAGCACACTACGTATGTGCTGGATTTTATAGTCTAAATCAGGGCAAAAAGGACTCTTTCTAAGGAGTGGTCGCTGGTTACTCTGATGGTAGATCATAATATGCTATACTCAAGCATGAGTTTACTTTGAGAACTTGATTGTAACTTCATGCCCTAGTCTTTAAAATTCAGACCTAAAATTTGATAGGAGTTGATTTGGAATGTCCACCTGTGTTTCTTACGTATAATGAAAAAGGAAATTAAATTTCAACAGTAATAGCTAAAGCCAAAAGGAACTCATTAATGCAGAGCCAATACTGGATTCTTATTTGAGGCAAGACTGGTAAATTCCCTGAAACCCCAAGCAAGACAGGAGGAGGAGAGAAATGCTGGGAGTGGAAAATTTGTCAGGCCTCCTCTGATCAGGATTGTTTGAGTTAATGGAGAGTTCAGTTTGTGTATGGTAGGTCCATTTCTTCCTTGTGAGAAGAGATTTTGGGTTGCTTTACTGAATAGTCCTAAAGCTGGTTTAGCTATCAGCTGGGAATACTTGTCTAATGTAGAGACGTGTAATGTCATACTTTATGCTTCTTTGCATAATACTATTCAGAATTCACAGTTATCTTCAGGTTGCCTTTGGTAATAAGGACAAACCCGTGTGTTCAGCTGTATGCTTGCATCTGGATAAAGTTTGACTGGCATTCAGAATAGTAAACACATAACAGTAAATTGGTTGGATTATCCACTTCTTACTGTTACAGATATATATTTTAAAGAGCAAATAAGCTACTATCTTAATGAGCCTGGGAAAAAATGAAGTAATGTACAGTTTCATAGTGTAACGATGTTCATATGTTAGCATGTGTTGCTCTCTCATCAGCCAAAAGTGATTTTCATACTTCAGCTCAGGGTTTTCTTTGCATTCCCATATAATGGAAAATCCACTTGAGCGCCATGAAGGCAGGCCAGCTGGGATAATAAGGAATGCAATGGAATCACCCTCACTTTGTTTTTGTATATGGTCTAACTAGAATTCTAAAAAGGAAAGCTGCAATTGTATACAACTTTTGAGAGCTTGTCCCACTGTTATGAAAGGTGAAGAAGAATCCCAGGTAAAGTACAGATATCTTTTTTGTATTGCTCAGTCAAGTCTGATTGAATGATCAATAAAATGAACATT
Source organism: Tapera naevia (assembly GCA_033556795.1). Taxonomy (NCBI): domain Eukaryota; kingdom Metazoa; phylum Chordata; class Aves; order Cuculiformes; family Neomorphidae; genus Tapera; species Tapera naevia. The sequence continues at coordinate 2,923,371 of JAUMJJ010000353.1, forward strand.
CTTTACTTCTTTTTGTGCCAGAGCAGCCATATTCAATTATTGTATGAGCTTTCTGAAGAGTAGGTTCACTTAGAGCCGCTCTCAATTTTGGCAAGTCGTTTTTGTTTGATGAAGTCTTACATTTAGCAGGGTTTACATCTGATAAACTGGAGTTCTGTCTAAAAATCATGGCAGGTTTTCAGTGTTCTTTACCATGGATCTACTCCTGTTTGCTTCTCCCTTCATAGTGTATTGCAACGTACTGCTGTATAATAGTACAGTGAGTTTGAGGAAATGCTGTGTCTGTGTAAGTTAAACAGGAGATGAATCTTGTGTATGGTTTTAAGCAGTGCTTTTGGAAGTTTAATGCATTATGCAAACAAGAAATAAGTAACTGGTGAAGTGGAGATGTTAAGAACCAAGGGACAAATAAAAATAAAATAAATGGAAATGTTTGTTCGAAGTGTAATGAGCACAAATTGGACATTAAAGTCGTAATAGAGTAAGATAGCTGTATATGAGGTACCCTAACTTTTACCTCCAGATGTTTGCTCCTTAAGGACTTGAAATGTAAGGCACTAGAATTACTGCAGGTTCAGTATTTGTAACAGATATCTGTTGCTATGACAGACAGAGGCAAACTTAAAATACAGTCTGTAAGAAAACTAATGCAGTATTGCCCTGATTGAAATCTTGTAGGTGGTGACAGTGGATTGGATGGGTTAGGAGGACCAGGAGTGCAGCTTGGAAGCCCTGATAAGAAAAAGCGCAAAGCAAACACACAGGTAAATTCCCTTTGGTTCTTTTGATTTCTCAATAAATAGTGCACTCAGATGTATCTTACATTGCTCAGAATTGCTCTCACAAATAGCAGTGTCATACAAAGTATTTCAGTTGTATTGTGAAGTAGGTATCTTCGTAATACTAGTTATTCTCACTGAAGCTATTTTAATTTCTGTGAGTTGCCAAAGATCTATAAAGAGAGGAGTTCAGAGAGGATGCAGCAACATGTATTTTACCATATGAATTTGATTCTGAGACAGACTTTCTTTTAATGACTTTGTAGCCATTAGTAGAAATCTGTATAGTATGAATAGGTGCCATGAGACTACTTTTCTTGTTACTTTTATTCTTATATGTGTAGGTTTGTAAGCTAATGGATCAGTGCAGTTTGTTAATGCTTGGACCAAACTCTCAGCGTATTCCCCAAGTGATTTTCAAGCAAAAGCTGTGAGGCAGTTTCGGCTCCTTTCCAGTGAATCCCTGCAATTTGGCATTTCTATACAGTTTCTGTTCCCAGAAAAGGAAGCTTGAATACAAAACGTCTAAGGCAATTAGATATCTGTAGTGCAGAATTTTCCTTTGTGTGTTCTTTCAGCTTTGAGCCAGAGTATCTGTTAGTTTAGCTCTGCCCAGTGAGAGTAATTTTGTTTATGTAGGTCAAACAATCACTTTCTGTTAGGCCTATCCAGATTCCATTCAGATGTGGGTCTGTTTTCTTTTGTTTTGTTTTAACATAGTCACAGTGACACCTGCTCTCAGAAATATTCAGTTGATTTAAGGGTTTCAGACCTCTTTCTTGGTGGAGCTTTCCTTGTGTTTTGGAATGGTGATAACTGTAGAGGGCATGCAGATTAGTTTCCTCTCTTTTCTTACCAGGTTCAAAATTTTCAACATGGCATAATTTTTTCTTTTTAAACATTCAGTCTTAGTTTATTAGCATTTAGGAGGAAGTGCTTTTTGTGAGGACAGTGAATATCTAATGGTAATCTAATGGTAAACCAGCTAGATGTTCCCCACATACTAGTCTAGAATGAAATTCAGTTGTATAGCCACACCGATGACACTTTAAACAGCATCTAGGCTGCATTAAACACTTGATTATGCTCTGTAAACAGAAATCCTTGCATTTTTTTACCTACTGACTATGCTTTGCAGACTGTCCACAGTCACCAAAGACTAGTAAGGGGCACCTCTGTTTGGTACACAGAATACAGTGGTCTCCTATATTCTATATGCCTTTTTTAGGGTTATAGTAATGTTATGTTTATATATATCCTAACAGAACTGGGGTGTCTTAAGAGATGCATATTCAGTAAAATGAACCCAAAATGAAACTAGGAAAGTGCTTCAAATCTGCTCTTTAACATTTGGAAATACTTTATCATGTGTTAAAGTGACACATGGCTTTCTGTATTATTTTTCTTATGTAAAAGATTAAGAAATAGAAGTCACATATAAAGTTCTGTTTTTCAGAAGCATGATTGTGCAACTGTACAATTTTTAAAATACTGAGATTACTGTAAATCATCATGTTATCTGGAGCACAAACTCCTCTGTTGCCTCTGTACTGAAATTTCAGACAGCTTGGCAAGGTACAGTGGGTGAGTTTTAAGCAACAGCTGAACAGTTTTTTTAGCAGCTAGTGCTGCTAATCCAGGACCTTTGTGGTTGGTCTGTCTTGCAGGGAAGTGCTAAAACTAATTTAAATGTTGTATTTAAAATATTTTTAGGGATCATCATTTCCTCCTCCATCTGAATATGCTCCACCGCCGAATCCAAGCTCTGACCACCTTGTAGCTGCAAATCCATTTGATGACAACTATAATACTGTGTCTTATAAACCACTTCCTTCAGGAAATCCGTATTTTAGTAATCCTGGTTATCCTGGCTTTGGAGGCTACAACACTTTCAGAATGCCACCTCACATGCTGCCCAGAGTGTCCTCGCCATATGGTGGTTCTTACTCCCTCAGAAATCAACCACATCCCCTTCCTCAAAACCCTGTGGGAATGGGTTTTAGTCGACCCCACTCTTTCAGCTTTGGTCCTCATGATAACCCAGGTTTTGGGAATCAGCCACCATATAGTAGTGGTCAAATAAATCAGAATGTCAATATGCCTGGTCAGCATTTCAGACCGAATCCTGGTGAGAACTTTGGCCATTCTGGTCAGATACCTCACCCTGACATGCCATCTAACTTTGGTCCTGGAAGCAATCCAAATTTCCCAAATTCTCAGCTAGAGTCTAACCATTCTTTTGTTCCTCCACCAAACACGTACAACCAGGCAAAATCATCAGCACAAAAGCAAGACTTTAGTCAAGGTGCAAGCAAAGCATCCAGCCAGAACACTGCCACTCATCAGCATCATCACAGGACAGAGGACATTGTCAGCCAAGGTAACAGTGACCTAAAAAATGTTACTCGAAACAATGTGGTAAACCAGGATAACAGCCATCCTAATAGTGCTGATAGTACTAATGCTGGGCATTCAAATGGGACTCAGAGTAAGTCCCGCCAGCCTCGAGGTGCTGCTGAAGGATGCAACTCTGAAAAGAGCAAAACACCCCTTCATCCCAGTCGTCACGGTCACTCATCCTCCGAACCTGTCTACCCATGTGGAATTTGTACACATGAAGTTAATGATGACCAGGATGCCATCCTGTGTGAAGCCTCTTGTCAAAAATGGTTTCATCGGATCTGTACAGGCATGACTGAGTCAGCTTATGGCCTTCTCACAGCAGAAGCATCAGCGGTATGGGGTTGTGATACTTGTATGGCTGACAAAGATGTCCAGTTGATGCGTACGAGAGAGACTGCAGGACCACCTGCACTGAATGCAGATGGCTAAGAACCTGAACTGGTGGTAGTGGTTGAAACTCTTGCTATGAAGACTTGGTTACAAATTGGGTACTTCACTTTTTGCAGACAATCAGTTGTATTTGATTGCTGTCATCTTTTTTTCCCGTCGGTTTTCATTCATAAACTTCCACCTCAGCTTTTGTACTCATAGTTACATGTGTGCAAATGTTTTACAGGATGGGGTATTTTTTTTGTTTCTGGTAAGACTGTAAAACAGAACTGACAACTGCTCAGAAGTAGGATGTGCATCGACAATTTTATTGAAGGTAAAAATGTGCCTGTATTGAATAGCCCCTAATTTGCTAGTGTTAATGTGTTAACCAAGCTAGCATTTAGTGCTTGGTTTCAATGGTACTGTATTTGCAAGTACTCATTAGTATTTTTTTTTCCTTTTTTGGAGATGAATGTCCATTACTGATGTTCATGCTGTTCTTTCTTTTGACTATAGTGGAGATGACATGGAAGAATGTGCAGTACTAATAGTTTATATTTTAGGGTAGATAAAGAGGATTTCATATGCGCTTTTTCCTATTTTTGAAGTAAAGCATTAACACACTATTCAAAAATTGATGACTTCATGCCTAGTAACACAGTGAAACATGCTAACTCTTACCCATTTATATTTCCCTGAAATGGCAATGGTCTCTCTTGACTTCTCAGCAAATACCTACGTGGTGAGGACTTAATAAAAGATGGCACTGTAATTACAGACTCTGCTTGTAGTACTCACTCCTGAGCTGGAAACTTTGAGTTTTCAAGCAATCAGCAGTTAAATCAGGCATTACAGGTATCAGTCACATTCCTTAACGGGATGAAGTGTCAGGTCTGTGGTGATCAGTGATGTAGGAGCCTATATATATAATACAGCCATCTATGTAAAGAGGTAGTTTTTCTGGTAAGCTGTGCTAATGAGTGAAAAGTAAGGCCTGTTTGCTTGTTCACTGTTGTGTTGGATTTTAAATGGGCTCTGCTGTGGTGCTTCTCTGGAAGATACTATGCAGATCTACATAACTGTCCTTGGTTTATTTTGAAGGTGATAAGTTTTATATACTCTTTTACTGGAGAACTGCAGTATTGCTCTCCTTTATTGTCTTGCCTCTCATCAGGAAAAAGGAAAATAATGTCTAAAGTGTTAATGACACAATTCATATCTTGAGCATTTCCTGTATGGGAATGTAAAGAAAGCGTAAGGCAGATCAGGGCTTCTGCCCTCTTCCTTACTGCTGTGCTGTGGGGGCTCTGGCAGCCAGGCACTCTCAAAGCACGTTCCATGGTGAGCCAAGCAGAGCCAGTGCCAGGTCTCTACAGGGAGGAATACCAAAGTCTGAGGAATGTGCCTGCCAGGGCAAGCCAGCCAGCCCAGGTCTGCTCACCTTTGTTGGTGAACTAGCAGGAAAACATTGCAGATCTCATTGATGCCTAAACAGGTCACCTGCATTCCCTCAAAGTGCCACTGAATTCAACTGCTGAACCCCTGGGAAGAGAGCAAGTGGGAGAGAAAGTGGCCTGAAAGGAGCAAGTGAGGGAGAGATAGGGAGCAGGCGAGGGAGAGATAGGGACACACGCTCAAGTAAATGGTTCCTGTGGATGTGATACTCCTTAAGCATGCGAGATCTGTGGAGGTGAAAGACGAAGCAAAATGAACTTGCACCACATTAATGTATATCTTGGGTGAGGTGTGCTTTCACACCTTGCCCAAGGGAGGGAAGGCAGTGCTAAAGTGGTGGAAAGCAGTGCGAGCAGAATGAAATAATTACTGCCAAAGGTGGAAACCAAGGAAGAATTTGTGCAGAGAGAAGGTGTAAAAGATGTGATATTGATAGAAGTTTGACACTGTGAAAAGCTTTAAACACCCCACTCTTGACATTCTAATTAAGATCCAACTGTCTTCTCCCTATGCTACTTCAAAATCCCTTGGAAATGAGGATAACCTGGGAACTGCTACAAAGACTCATTTAGGAGAATGGTATTGTCTGGTCTTTGTCACAGGAAGGGAACCTCAAAGTGAAATCAAAAGCTCAAAAGAAGAAAGTATCTTTCCATGGAAGTCTCATGAAAATTCCATGGGCCAGACAAAAAGCGGTGTTTTTTTTTTTTTTTTCTGCATGCAGGCTTTGTACATGAATCCTATTTTTCTGCATCCTTTGAAACACGCGTGATCTCCTCACATGAGGCAAGGTCTTAATTATCCTGAGGAAAAAAATGTTCCTCTTGAAAATGAGCATATAAAATCTAGAGCGTGACTCAAAAGTGGAATGTTGGCGGTTTTATAAGGAAAGTTGGATTTGGTTGGGTACCTCATGTGCAACGGTGCTTGGGCCAGAGAGTTCAGTGCGGAGTTTCGGTGCTGCCACCCTGTGGCCGCGGTGCGGTACTGCAGCCCGGGGGGGAGGGGTCGCGCAGGGGCGGGGGAGCCGCCAGGGGCGGGGGGGCAGGGCCTTGAGAGGCGGGGGGAGAGAGGACCCGCCCTCTCTTCACCCGCCTTCCCCGCGACCCCCGGGCTGCAGTACCGCACCGCGGCCACAGGGCGGCAGCACTGAGACCCCCGCACTGCTCAGGCCGGGGTCCCACTTTCCCCACGCCGCCCACCATAAAACGCGCTGAATTGGCCGCGGCAGCAGCGAACTCAGCCTTGCTCACAGAACCCTGACCCTGCTGCTGCGCTTTTGAGCCACGGAATTGCAAACCGTGCCTCCAGTCAGACTGACCCTGACCGAGACGCAAGGCCGATTGGTCTGATTTTATGGGACACAGACACTCCCGGATAAGCATGCATCAAACAGTGCTGCGTCAACATCCATCAGGAGCTGGAGGCTCTACTCTTCAGCAATAAGGTTACAGCTTCAAACCTGTCTGGATCCTGTAAATATCACTCACCTTAACCAGGCAGCTGCTCTCCAAACAAAAAAGAGAGAGAGGTTGCATTTCCAGAGGAAAGTCAGTACAGTGAGAGCAACAATTCACAAAATGCTTTTACAGACAAATAGTGCTGCTGCAAACCAGGTTTGCAGCCACGGAGCACAGGAGTTTGGAAGGTGTCATCCAGAAAGGATGACACTGCAAAGCTTGGTCATAAAAGGAAACCAAGATATTTCTGAATCTGAAAAAGATTCAGGCTACATCCCAACAGTCCATTCTAGCAAGTCACCAGCTGAATATTGTAGCTAGTTCTGCTGATAGCTAGAAGTTTTGTCCTGCAGCCCAGCAGAACACTTGGTCCCTATTCAGTTCTGGCAGCTGCACTAGACCAGGCAGGTCCCTGTGGTGTGGGACCAGAAGGCTTGACTTTACCTTTTCTTCATCTCACAGGCATTCAGATTCTGTTTTTCAAGGTGGAGACTGGAGACTTGTGGACTGTAACAGAAGCACTTTCTGCTCTGGAATGCCCTGTTCAGAAGAGCCAGTAAGGAGTTACCCAAGCCAAGCGCCAAGGAAAGCGCTACAGAGAAAAAAAGAAAAAAGTAAAACCAACACAGCATCATAAATACTCATTGCAGTTCTTACCTAGTACAGACAGTGTTTACCAAAGATTATTAAATACATAATGCAACACAGCTACTGACATTTGGAAGCGAATTGCCACCTCAGTCTTGATTTCTGGGTCTTGTTTAGGGACTGATCTGCATTAAATGCCACCAATACTTATCACAAAATCTGGAATGTTTGTTTTTCAACGGTACTTTCAAAGGTACTTGTATGGCTCTAATGCAGCACTCCCCACCTGAACCCAGCACAGCTTCATGTTTTCATGCAGCTGGAGCCCACCTGCCACAGCAATAGCTGCTTTCAGAAACTCCTCCTTCTTCCACAGCTCCACACCTCTCCCCTGACAGTGCCGCATCTTTCCTTCTATACTCTTCAGACAGTAGTTTGCAGCTAACTGCTAGCCTGCACACACTGTTGCTGCAAGGCAAAGCTAATGAGACTGTTATAAAACACTCCCTAAGGAGATCACCTGAAATTTGCTTTTGACAGTTTAATCAATTCTAAAGCAGCATATTCTCAATCTACAAACTCTCAGACCTAAACTGTCTGTACAGGCAGACCACACGCAGTTCAGCTCAGACAGTACGCTCCAGAAAACAGAACATGTTCAAGCACAAATCAAGGCAGTGTTTAGGAGGTTCCCCTGCTGTTACAGTCACTGGCCCTCTCTCCCGGAGGCTCCAAGAAGCCTTCATTCACTCAGCACAGTGCTGTGACAGTTAAGGGGAAGAACATCAGTAGAGAAGCTTGGCTACATGATTGCAAAGGTGTGGAGGTAGAACCCAAATGCAGCAAACAAGAATCTGAGCCCCAAACAACTGCAATCGAGCTCAAGATGAGCTGGAATCAGGTGCTTTCCTACTGTCCTTAGTCACAACAGTGTTTCTGTCAACGCCAGCCACTTTAAAAAAAAAGTGAAACACCTCGTGCATTCTCCCCTACCCCCCATCAGCCCACTGAGTCAGAGCACCGGGCACCATGTTTCATAGCTACTTGTGCCCACTGCCACGCCACTGCACTTTCCAGCTTTCTCCTGTGTGAGAGGAGAAAGTACTCTTCCCTAGCATCACCACCAGATCCCTTCTCTCTCCCCCTCACCGATGGATGCCAAGAGTCAGTCACAAAAAAGAGAGGGAGTGCATCGAGACCACAGGCTGATTTCTTGTAACAGTCCACTACTGTGACTGCACTCCAGAGAATCCGGTTCAGTCAGAGGAAGTCACGGCATTGCTTTTCAAACTCCTACGTGTCCTCTGAGTGCCACAGAGCACAGGATTCACTGTGAAGCAGGAAGTCGCCAAAAGGCATCTCGACACATCCACCCATTGACTCACTTGGAGACGGAGCTCCTCTGCTTAGGACTGTTACAGTCATTTCTTGCTCCTCTATGCCACCACCACGCTTCTGCCATCAAAACAGGCTTGGCCAAGTACAGCCCGAACGCACTTGCCTGCTCCCTTTGGCCATTTTAACTCGCTCCATTGTGATTCCAATGGCAGAATTAACAGAATACACTTTTAAAAAGAATAAAAATTGAAATAGCAGTAACTAGAACAGTCTTTGTGAGTAAATAAGCCTGGAGTCATTGAGAGCTGAAGTTAAATGCAGCCATTATCAAATAAATTGCAGGCATTAATGACTCCCAATCAGAAACAAAATAAGAATATTTGAGAATTTAAAATGAAACCAGAACTGGAAAAGTGACGGAGAGTGCTTAATACGGGCATTATAACATGGCTGTGAGTTTGGTCAAAGGCAACAATGGTTCCTTCTTAGAACAAAGCACTAATCGAGGTTTGGATCTTTACAAGGAATGCGTCGCTGAATAACGCTGTGCCCAGCTGGATTTAAACAAACGGAGCCGCTTCGTGAACCCCAAATTTGCCCCAGGAACAGCAGCTCCCAGAGCAGAGCTCGACCAAGGCAAACCCGGGCGAGGTCAAAGCAGCGAGCAGGGAACCGGGTGTGAAAGCAGTGAGAGCGCGGCCCGGGCACCGCCAGCGCCTCTGACCGACTGAAGCCCCGCGGCGCTGACGATGCAGCCCGGTAAGGATTCCCAGCGGGAAGCGGCACGGGCCGCTGCTCGGGGCTCCGTCTGCGCTCCCGCCCTGGGCTCTGCTCGCCGCTCTCTTCGCTTCCCGGTGCCGCGGGGCCGAGAACCCCGGCGGTGAGAGCGAAAGCGCCCCTTCGCCCTCCGAGCTCGCGCTCTATGGTTCGCGGCACCGCTCTGTCCTCCAGCGTGGCGCTCTATGGTTCGCGGCGGCGCAGCCAATGATAGCCAGTGGCGGGGAGATGCAAATGAGGCGACGCTGCAGCCAATGGGAACAGAGGGGGGCAGGGAGATGCAAATGCTGTCAGCCCCACGCCCCAAGCAGTTTCAGCCGCCTCCCGCCGTGCCAGCCCCCTCCGCGCAGTGCGTGCATCCCCGGCGCTCGGGTGCAGTACCGCGCCTGGGGCACGCGGCGGCAGCAGGGCGCTGGGGGCCCACGCATGGTACCAGCGTTGCAGTACTGAAGAGCCGCCACCGCGTGGCAGCACTGAGCTGCTGGGAGGGTGCGCGCTCTTTTTGCTGTTTTAACCATTTTACTCCTGGGGGACAACAAAAAAAGTCGCTGAATTGTCAATAGCAGCAGCAAACGCAGCACTGCTCACAGAACCCTAACCCTGCTGGGCTTTTGAGCCACGGACTCGCAGATCGTGCCTTCGGTCAGACCAGCACCAGCCCTTTGGTCTGATTTCATGGAACAGAGTTTGCATTTCCAGAGGAAAGGTCAGCTTTCTCCCACTCCTGCCCACCTCCCAGAAAACATTCTCTGTACCACGGAAGCTGTCCTGATGAGAGAGAAGTACTTGACCTTTGGAAATACATGAAGACTAAAGAGGGAAAACCTGACCTGGTCCCAGAAAATGCACTGAATTCAAATCAAACAAGTGATTTTTGAAGCAGCACACGTACCAACAGCGATAGTATTTCCCTGGTGAACATCCATACGCAGTCGTGACCCAGGGAACTCCTCCAGCAGGCAAGCAGGCCCATTGAAGTCAACTGGCTGCTAATCACTAAAGCAGGCTGCTTAATTGGAACCTGCATTTCACAGCAGCATTCCCAGTGCCAGGTTCTGGCTAACATCCTGAATGGTCTTTTTCTTTCTTTATTTCTCAACGTCAAAAAGTAAAACAAATGCAGCACATGGCAACCGATCTAAAGCTTTAATGCAGACAATGCTGGTTTACACTGGGTTCCTCCAGCTTCCCTGAGGCTGGGCAGAAGTCAAGGCTCCCTGGACATCAACGCGCTGTGCCTGGTCACTCAAGAAAGGCGGCAACAATGCGTCCTTGAGCAGGTCTGAGCCAGACCCTGCTTCAGGCATCTGGAAGCAGGATTTGGCTCTGGAAGCAATAACACAGCTTTCCTTGGCTCTAAAGGTTGCCAGGTGTCCTCTCCGGGTGCCCTCCCTACTTCTCAGCCTCATCCTGTAATTCATCCCCTGTTAGCCCCCATTACCTCAGGATCCCCTGGGACATCTCTGTCAGACATGAAGCACACCTCAGAACTGCCGGCTGAGACCCTGGTTTGCCCCCCTCCCTCTGCCCTTGTATGTCCCCCCTCAGCTTGCCCAGGCCAGCCTGAACATGCTCCCCACCTCAGCCTACACTAAAGCCCTGTCAAGCCCTGTCAATGATTTTGATCTGTCAAGGTTTTGTATTGGCCTTTTTGGGTCAAAAGACACTTCTGTTAATAGAGAAGAAGACATGTCAATGACTGACTGGTGCTCCTCCTGCTCGGATGAGGCTGGAGCTGGGCAGTGCCGGGCCCCTGAGGGTGACACGTGGCCCCAGGAAGGGTCCCGGGGCAGTGCTGTGCGGTCACCTCAGGGGGTGGCACACTGCCACCATGTTTCCTCACACCACAGCCATCACCCAGCCACAAAGCCAGGACTGATGCAGAGGATATGGGAGACCTCTGGGGGTTCCATGGTTTCCCTGGTGCTGGCACAGCCTAATGATGCTCACCTATGGCAGTGCCACTGCTGCCATGCTGCATCCAAGGCCCAGCTGTGCCTTCACACAACGTCCCTGGCAATAAAGGACTTTACTTCAACATGAGTTACAAAGGCAAATTTTACCAGGAAAGAACGACTATGCACTTTGTACTTGTCACTACTCCCATGGTAACTACAGTGGTGTAACGGAGTGAAGAAAGCTAAACCACCAGTAAATGATAACATATATGGAATTAAGTGCTGAGATCTGATCTTTTAATAGAGCTTTTCCTTTAAAAAACCCTTCCACAGTTCCATATTGTTACTCAGATAAAACGAGTAGACTCTCATTTTTAAGATTATTTTCAATAACTGATCTGTTGGTTTTTTTTTTCCCCATTATTTTAATAGGTGCAGGCAGCAAGGGAATTATTATAAATCATGTAGTAAGGATGCTTTCCCCACAGGTACTACACAGGCCTCTTAACACCTCGTTACCTTGTCCCTGAATCCCACCGGGGTTACAGTTGAAATTTACTTGGCAGACATTGAAAAGTATTAGAAGTATTCATTAAAAAAAAAAGGGGTGGGGTGCAATCAATCTCTGTGGCTCAAGAGCCTGCAGAGTACAGCTGCATCTTCCTAAAAATCACTTCAGAATGTTCTACAGTTCTTCTTTCTAATCAGAGGTAATAATTTTTAAGTCCTTCTACGATAGAGCACATTCAGAGGCAGGAAAAAACACAACCAAATAAAAAAAAACCCGAACACAAAAATACAAGGCAAGATGATTACCCCATTTCAGATCTCTTTGTCATGTTTCAGTGGAAATCCAGTTCTGAGATATCTCTGTTTCAGATGATCTGAACCATAAACATCTTTCTTGGGTTCAGTAAGTCATTTTTGGGTTTGGATTGGACCGCACATGCACCAATGTTAAAATACTTTTGAATACAGTCTAGATATCAGCATGTTGAAATAAATACTTGCTTCTCAGAGGACTGCAGAAAAGTTGCCCTCAGGGATGCAGCCATTTCAGATACCGAGTGTCTCTCACGAGAAAAAAAATCCAAGCTGAAATAAGTAGCTCAGTGTAGATCAGTGATAAGGCAGTTCAATTAAACTCAGTAATCTGAACAAACAGCACGAGTGACCTGCAAATAACTTGAAATTTGCAATTACAAGATAAGTCCCTTTTTTAAAAAAATAAAAATCTTAAGAAAAAAATTGGGAGAGCTGGATCAACCAATGAATTTTAAAGGTCAGATTTTTAAATAAACTCTGCATTTTTATTGGATATAGCAGAATTGCCATCACCACCACCACAATGGAGAAAAAAAAGTGGCAGTAAAAGAAACAGGAACTTCAGTACAGCTAAAAAAATGTAACTTTTTATAAGCTAAGCTTATTTAAGACGTCGTCTTCCTTTGATAAGTCTGCAGGTAAAGCCTAGTATTTATTGCATCAGATACAAATATATAGAACATTTCTCTAAACTGGAAAAAAGTTATTTTTACATTTCAAATGCTTTGCAAGCAACATTGCAAGTTAACAGGAATTTTTTTAAGTTTCCCTCCTCTTTCCCAAAAGGTTTCTCTGCCCCTGTAAGCACAAGTAAATACATTCCACTATTTAAGGGGCCATCGGTAAGTTATTACAGTGTGATAAAGAGAACCAAACCAAGAAAAACGAGACACTACAGCTGTCTATGTGGCTATAGTACACAATCGCGAATAGTTCAGCAACCATTTATGACCCTTCCTGATTCTCCAGATCATATAGCAGTTCTACCTTGGGAATTGGCTGCTGCCACTGGCACCACCACCACAAGCTCGCAAACAAATGGTAACCTCAACTTTGAGCATTTTTTTATTTTGGTCATTGCTGTTAAGAGAATAACTGGAGTCTGCATATAGCCTGCAACCCTTTTTTTGCTTTCAGGAAGAGGCAAACCAACTGCTGTACAGTGCCGGTTGTTTGCACAGGCAACAAGAATTCAAGCCTCATGAAGCACAGTTAGGCAAACAAAGCATCTAAGATGCCCTAAGTATACTCTAATATTAGTTTAATCCCCAGCGCCATGTAAAAATACATTCTAAATTAATTGCTTTTCAGGGGACCTTCAAAGTTGAAGATTAAGATCATAAATAAACAAGAAATCAACTCCCTGCAGACTCAATCAGGGTTGTCAATTCACAAGAGGTTCTTCGCCCTCCTTCATGATACATTTGATATGTTTTAGCACAGCAGGAGCATATATTGATACAGCTACATCATTAAAAGTTCTATGTGCAGGTTTCTATTCACCTCCCCTTTCACAGACTTGCTGGCAGAGGTTGGTTACTTCCCATAAAATTTCTTATTCAGAAGAAAGATCAGAAGGTTGACATTCACTTTTGCTCTATCGAACAACTTCATGACCGCAACGCCTTCATACTGCAGCTGCAAAAGATCCTGCCAAAGAGAATACCTCTATGAGTGAGGAGTCCTTTGGAGCTCACAGAGAACATACAAGACCCTATAGTACAGTAGGTTTTTGAGGATCATGAAGTACATGGCATACAACAAACTGGTTGGTTTTGAGAGCACTTTTCAGACTGTTCAGGCAGGAAATGTCATTATTACTTTGATGAAGAGTGTGTCAAGCAGAACTTACACTCTACTATTAAATGGGACAGTTCTTACCTGATAATGTAACATAAAGGTTTCCATCTGTACTCCCATGAATTTTGCTTTTACCTCAAAATCTCCTACTTCTTCTGTTGGACCGATTTCAAATATCACGTTTTTAAACCTATCAAGTTTGAGAAATGAAAACACAGCTGATTACTGAACATGAATTTCTAAGAATTCTATTCTTAACTCTTTATCCTTTATCCCCATTTGGAATGAGACCATAAAAGCCAACCAGACTCAACACAACAATAATTGGAAGCCTAAGATTCACACCTTCAGACTAAGTGTAGCAGGAAATGTGGTGATTTAGCCCATGCAGTCTAAACACAGTCTACTTAGTACTGCATGTTCACACCTCATTTAGTGCAAAAAGTACAAAAGATGATTCAGGGTTGAAAAATAATTCTAGTAGTAGGCATCTTCCACAGAAGATACACCAAGTTCAAAGCTAGCAAACTGCTAGCAGCTGAACCAGCTCAAGCTAGCACTAAGCTGATTTTTTGACAGTGAGGGCCATTAACCACAGTGACAACTCACCTGAGGAGGAACACTTCCATGACTGTGGGGTGACAGGGAAGGAGCAGGTGGGAAGAGGATGTAACTTTTAAATCTCATTATGCTTCTCAGTCAAAGTCCTGCTTCTCTCCCACCAGAATGAGAACTGAAAAGTGATCACCATGTGATGTTTCTTGGACCTAGGAACCCCAGCTTAGGTTGCCAAAATGATTTCTTCAGTGTTGATAGCTAAGGCTACCAACAATACTAAATTCAATGAGCAAAACTGCAAGACAACCTGGCATGATCTCAAACAGTCTCAGAGCTTCTGTTTCTCAATTGCCAGCACATAGACTAGTTTGAAGAAAGATACAAGAATTCAATGTACCTGTTTTGCTCTTCCTCCAAGAAGGTTATTTAGCACTAAAGAGTTTTAAGAAAATACTCACTGGTTACTTTGCAGGTCCTCAATCTCTAAAAGCACTCCCTTCTCATGAAGTCGAGCTGCTGTATATTTTAGAGAAATCTTTTTACTGTTTTTGCCTTTCATCTCCCGAGGTTTCTTAGAGACTCTGAGGGGAAAAAACCCAACCAAAAAACCCACCAAACAAGATGATCAGTCAAACGCGTAAAGAGATTTCAGAGAGTAAAGACTTAATCCTATCTGGATGAGGGGACAGAACCAGTAGAGCTAATCAGCTGCGACTACTATAGCTGATAGATGATGTATTTGTAATAGTGACTTTATCTACAAAGCACTTGTACCTCAGATCAGACCTTTGATTTTCTACTATTTACCAATGACTTTTATGTCACAGGAGAATAAAAAAATAAACTATCCCCCAGACCCATAACCATGTGATACTTCACAGAAAGCAGCATCGCATCTCATTATGCAAAAGGAGATCTGGTAACAACTGACGTGGAGAAGGCTGAGATTAATCAACAACTTCCTTGTCTCAGTTTTCACTGGCAGTTCCTTTTCCCACATCTCACTAGGGAGGAAGACACACTTTTTTTCAAGAAAACCTAAACTATCTTCGACTACAATAATGGACTCCATTCAGGATAAAAAGAGAACAACGTGATCAATACTTTTCATGGGGGTAACTATGTTACTGTCATTCTCTGCTCCTAGAAAGGACGACAGGACAGACTGAGCAGCACGTGTATTACCTGAGAAACCTGCTTCATTTCTAGTTGACTCTCCACACTCTCCTCTCCCAGAGGGACAATAATTCTTTCAAGTATGTCTTTTTGACCCCATTTGGGGCACTGCCCTCTCTCTGTATTTTCCCACCACTGGATCCTTTCCCTAAAACTATCATTGTGGTAAAGAGAGTGCCTGAAGATACTCTGAGGACATTGTGATTCTTTTTGGCAACAACCTACCCACTCTTTCTACAAGAAGCACAGCTAGGGCCATGCCATGGTTCTGAGATACTTACTTGCCCTTGCTGGCCAGGTTATCCAAGCAGGTTTTGATGTAGCTTTTGTAATAATCCACTTGTTCCTCATAAAAAGTAGCTTTAGAGTTCAAGGCGCTGTAGGTCTGCTGCAGCTTCACCAGCTCAGCCTTTCTTCTCTGACGGTATCGACGCTGATTTCTGATGTCCTACATCACAGAGAAATACAGGCAAAGACTTAACAGCCATTTGAGCTCTCCAGTCGCTAAAGCCCAGAGCATGGAGTATTTGAAACACACCATTTGGTTTTGTTTAGTCTTGTTTCATCCTACAAGCTAGAGCACTCAGTTGCACCTTCCCCAGTTTGTCACCACTTCTCCTCCTTGTTGTCTATTTTTGGATCTAAACCATCACTGCATAGCAGTTCATTCGACCCTTCTGCTTCTTTCTCAAAGTTTGACGTTGTCCTAGATGCAGTGACTAGAGAGGGCAACTACAGTTACACAATCTAAGACAGCAATTCTTGCCACTGTGGGGTAGGAAAACTATCTCAAAAATCAACCTCTATAGGCACAGAAACGCACAGACTTCCTTATCTCTCTCTGTTAGTCAGCCATCCTTAAGCATATATTACCTCAATACTTGAACAAAAACCACCACACATTCAAGTCAATTGCTATTTCCATTTTTGATACACATTAACGACAGTGTGATTAACGGATTCTGAAAAGCGATTATTCATTCTCTTAACATACATAACATTTCACAGAGTTTTTCAGTAAAGATGTGATATAAAATACATTGTCACCATAGCAATGCGCAACAGTATTAGATCACCTTTACAAGTTTTTCTCAGCTGCCCCCCATCATTTAGGCATTATTGAATGGGCACATTTGAATAAAAAAATATGGTTAGGATGTCTTTAAGTTATAAGAAAAACATCCTTGTGTGAATAAATTTGTAGAGGCACTACTTAAATTAGTGAACAGGAGTAGAAAAAAAGCTCACACGTCAGGACATCCCCCCCAAGCTAAAATACTCTTCCCTGTGCCTGAGATTCTGACAAGACAGTCATTTGAGAATACACAAATATCCTATAAAAATAAAGGACTTCCCAAATGCCAAGAGGTGGAAATGCTGCAGCAAATGGTAGGCTTTGTGTCTGTAAGTTAGTGACTACAAAACTTACTCCTCCTGGAAACTCATGCCAGTTTCACAACTCCACACACAGTGGGAGAACTCCACTATGATTACCAGGAAACCACTGACTGGCATACCTTTGCGATGTCATTGATCAGTTCCTGGTATTTATTTTTGGCATTCACTGTCCCCAGTTCTGTGAGCTTCTTCAGGCCTGTCTTGATTTTATCTTTTTTTTCTTGAAGATTTAAGTTGCCATCTTCCTTTACAGACATAGATTTTTTCATCTTATCAGGTGTTTTAGCATCACGAATGGCCCGTTTCTGCATAGCTCGTTGATGCTCTGCTTCCTAGAAAAAGAAATCAGAAAGTTACAAGTTCATAAGCAGTTCAGTTTTGAAGTGACAAAAGAACAAGAAACGGATTGTCTGACCTCCAGCAGAATCCAGGACAGAGTTTTGCTTGGTCATTCCTGTACTGAGTGAAACGAACCCACATTTGATGAACACACTCCACATATGGGGAACCAGCAGAAGCCTACCTGCTGTTTAAAACAGCCTTCTAGAACTTCTGATAGTTTCTAGCAACTACCAGAGGAATAAGATTGACACATACCATTTCTGTCCACTATATTCCTTCCTTATTATTGTTAAACACTGCTCCAACATCAGTGGAGACAGCTTCACTGCAATACACAAACACGGACTCCCAAGTCCATCCACATACATCTAGACAGACAACAATTTCCTAGTCTAAAAAGAATACAGGTAAACAACTTCATACTTGCTCTAAGGTAGCTGGCGTTTCCAAGATTTCAGTCAGCGTCTCCCCCGGTTGGAAGCGGATTACATCAACAATCAAACGTTTTGTGCTGCAAAGAAATCAAGGAGAAGAGGAGAAAAAACCTTCAAAATGTAATATCAGCAATACTGTTCTATTCTGCAATAATAGCAATATTCCTGATTTACCTCAAGTCAGACTGTCACTGGATGTGTGCTTAGGCAGCCATAGGCTAGACCAGACCAGAACCCTGAGAAGCATTTTACTTATTTGACAGTGCGTTATCAGAAACTGGTTCCCCGAAAGGTTCCTCTATGTAGCACACAGGATTTGCTCCCCAGTGCCCCCTCAAATAGCAAGGACATTACGCCCTGTATTTTGAGGTAGCTCAATACTGTTTTGTGGCAGTGGATTACAGATTCCAAGGTGAAAGTTAAAGGAGGCAGCAGCAACAGTAAACTCACACAGTCAGAAAAAGTCTATAACACTATCCATCCACAAGCACACTTCAGTGCTTTGTAACAGGTATCAAAAAACTCCACTGGAATATTCTCATGTGCATACAGCAACTGAGCCAAAGCAGATTCCTGGCTCCAATATGTGACAGACAGGGTCATTCCTTGATCTCAGCTATGACTGAATTGCAGCCAGTGCCTACTCTGAGGCAATTCTGTCCTTGAGCCACACAATGAAAACAAATAGCACCTTCGGTACTTTCAAGACAGGCTGGAATTATTTCTAGCATCACAGAAAGCACACCACACACACGTTCCTCATCACCCACAACTTAGATGAGTACCAGCACATCTGGTAAATCCTTACTTTTGAAATGAACATCTCCTCCCATGGTGGGTAGTGAAATAGTGATGCATCTTTTGATAAACCCAGTTAATTCCAAATTATTTCTGGAGACAAGATTTTCTTCTGGGAGGTCACTGGTCCATTTAAGTCCAGGGTAAGCTGACCCCAAGAACTCTCAGTTAAACTATCTACTGTCTCACCAGCAGGTAAATATGCATCCGAACATCAGGTGGCTACTTTATGTAACTCAGCATCAAGGATTTGCTTGAAACTGGTCAAGAATCAGTATTAGTACTAAGTCTCCTGGAATAGAGTCCAGCAGTAATGAAATCCCTGACAATCCATTGCTCTCCTTCCACAGAATAATGTCCTTATTCCCCAAGAAGGCTATCAGTCTTCATCTATTAGAGTCAGGTTTGGGGGGCAGCAAGTGCAGAGAACAGGATAACATCATAAACTCAAAAAGGAGAATAGCAAAAGCAAAAACATTGTGAAGAGATACTTCCTACAGACAGGAGGGAAAGCTACAGGGAAATGATCATAAGCTACCGCTTCCTTAACAGGATACAGACATAATCAGATCAAATGCCGTGTAAAGAAGCTAATTCTGCAGAAACTAGAAAAACTCAGAAACAGAGTTCTTCACATATAGCAGACCTTCAGTTCCCCTTAAAATTTTCCCACATTAGACATATTCTATTGAAAACATCTGCACAGGGCATTGTATAAACAAATATTGATTCATCTTAAGTTTCCCTTAACAGACTTCAGAGTTAACACTCAATTGTGATGAACACTATAGTTAATTTAAGATGTTCCGTACAAATTATTCACATGCAGGCAAATCCAACTGCTGCTGTCACGCTCGCTCACACGTACAAAGTTTTCTTCTCTGGTAGAACCATACAAGATTAAAGAATGACAAATTCAACAGTGACAAAGGACTATCAGAAACAAATCTAACAGCTACAGCATTGGAAGGCCATGGCTACAAGCTCAGTGTATTTAGACCAACAGTCCCATGTTTGTTTAAATTACACTCTGATGCTCTTATTTTCACATGAGAATTAGCTGTGAAAATTCTGGTTGCTTGTTCTCTTTAGAAATATACCCCTCACTTACTTCAACAGAATTGTCCTTGCATCCATTTCTGCATTTTCATCACCTGGCACATCAAATTTATTAGTGAGTGTGAGAGAAACCTCGGTCTTTGCTAGCATTTCCCTGTTGGGGTCATTAATGTTGCCAGATCCTTCCCCTGCCAACCAGAAAGAGTTTATAGATTAAATCATGTTCTTTACATTCTTGACTGCAAAAGCTTTGTAATTTTTCCCTACACAACAGACCACAGAAAACTACAGTTTCCTATACTGTCAAAAGGACACTTTAGAAGCCAACACCATAGCATAATCATAATATTAGAAAAGTAACATTGAATACGGCACAGACTTTTTCTTCACAAAACTGAGAATGTACCAGCCAGAAAGGCACCACACATCACTAGTTTGTATGCCCTAAAGATGTATGTATATCCACTCTATCTCAGCGTCTAGCTCTCTACTGAGAAGAGCAGCTGATCTGTCAAAAATACTTCAATTAATAAAAACATCACCATGCTTCTATGTTTGTGTCCTCATTACAGTGAATTTCCCAAGCTAAAAGTGAAGCCCTCGTGGGCAACTGAGCTTGTTAACTTCCACCAAACAAAGCTATCCTGTCAGAAAGATTTTTTTCTTGCTCTAATTGTGTCTGAACTTTCATCGGAACAGTTGTCATTTAAGGCAATATTATGTATTCCTCAAGTACAACAAACTAGAGCACCTATTAAGGACTCAATTGTAGGAACCTCCCCGAGATCGTCCAGCAGCTCGTGGATTGGATCATTGTGCTCAGGAGCAATTGCATCTTGATGATCTAAGAGCAACTAGACAAACAGAAAGAACATTTATGTTGTTAATCGTACCTCCTTTCCTAGACAGTAAAATCACATTTCTTTGAGCCAGGACCTTTTAGAAAAAGATCTTATTTCTCTGAACTCCAAAGCAGCAGTATCAACATGCAAAGCTGTGCCATTATCATATACTCAAATACTTCCAAAAGAAACTTAGAGAAGTCACAAGTAGATTACTTAAAATCTATAAACTAACCAGCTCTTGCATGCTACAATCAAAGACAACTTTCAGCCCTGTACTTGGTAAATTTGGATTTCAGACAGAAGCAGCATTTTCTTTGTAAGCACTGCATGTAAGGAGGAACTGGGACTGATGTGTACTTACAGTGTGTGTATTGATGATTTCACCAATAGAAATATAAATAATTGGTTTAGTAAGAGTCACCAAGTCAGAATATTCATCAATATTAAATTTATCCTGCAACTCAGGAACTTCAGAGGCAGCCTGAAAAAAACGTCTTAGAAAAAAGAAGAAAAGAGCAATCAGTATGAGAGACATGTGATGCATCGGGAGCATTAACTCCCCAAGAAAACCCCAAGTGCAGTCTCTCTTCTTTAAACTCTGGTACACTAGAGCCTACTACAGTTTGTCAGCTTTCATACAACATCTCAGAAGTAACCTAGTAAATTCAGTTATTGATATTCGCAATGTTGATATTGGTTCATTTTCAGCATTCACTGGACTGGTCTATGGCTCTGGTGACCTTGTTGACACACCCTCCTGCATCCTTGCTCACAGAAATCTCTGGATTTCATTCTTCCAAAACACGAGAGGTGCAAGATGACAATTCTTGAAGACAAACTTACTTCAACTATACAAACAGCTAAAAGCCAGCCTGTTTTAGTCCTGAGCACCAGGGAGTTTTCATGTGGAGCCAGGATTCATATGGGATAGAGGAACATATATCCATTCTAGTTGTTCACATCCAAAGTGTCACAATAAAATATGTGAAAGAGCAATCTTTGTTCTGAAAACTCCCAAGTAAAAATATTTGACTTCACAATCTTATTAACATATGATTAACATTTGTAAATTCCAGGTACAGATTTTATCTGCCATTGTCACTGATGCTTATGGCAGTCCAGAGTACAATCTCTTATTTTCAATAGACTGCTTATTTGCCAGATAAAGAATTTATTGTAATTAAAATTTATTATTATCCCTTTTTACCTGCAATGTTGCCCTCTGACAAATTTCCCAACCTAATTAACTATGTTATTCTACCTGAATTTCTGGTATGACTGTGAGAGGTATTCATTAATGATGCTTAGGTGTGCGTTGTCTCCCATGAACATCTTATTGGAGGCAGCATGCTGCAACATCTTTGCAATGGAACCAAGGTTTCTGCGTTGATCCATGGTCAGCTGGCCTCCAGCTGAGAGATCAATGATGTCAAATGCATCTGGTGCAACAATAGCTGGATTCATGTAGCGATAATACAGTAAATTGCCTACAATCTGAGAAAAGTTGAGGAGAGAAGAAACGCATCAAGACACAAGGGTATAGGACAAACTGAGTTATACTGAAACTACTCTGACCGTGCTTTGATAAATTCTTTTCCTGGAAGTCAGAGGCCCCTTCCAAGATAAAGCTTCTTCTGTACTGTCATATACAAGCACATGCTATCCCAAAGAATCTACAGTATGAAAAATAATCATTAATATGCCAAAGGACAGTCAACACAAAAAAGGAAGATTAAGCACTACCAGTCACAGACCAATACAGCAGCAGATATTCTTACACATAAAGATTTAAGTCTTTAACTTATAAAAACATATGGACAAGAGGTATTACAAGTTACCAATGGACTACTCATATGAACATGAAACAAGCTATCAGGAGAATTCAATATAATTGTGTTAGTCCAACCGAGGGCTTAATGATTGTGGTATAGAGGGACTCAGTAATGCAGCTGGCATTACTGCAGAATCATCTGACATCTCTGATAAAGCAAAAATTATGAGGAAGCATGGCACACCAAGGAGCTAAATTTAGGAAACTACTTTTCATTCCTTCTCCAAAGTCCTTTTCTCTATCAGAATAATTATTTGATAAGCCAGCAACATTTTCAGGCACAGACCCCAGTTAAAAGTTTGCAAGAGTAACCAAGAAACCACTTAGCAAGAGGTAAGAAAAATCAGAAGTACAGCAGATGAATGGTATTTGATGCTTCAAAATGTAATTTACTGAGTCAAATGTGAGCAGCAATAAACTTCAAGGAACAAAAAAAAAAGTCACATTATCCATACGCTCAAATATCTAACCCGCATTTGATATTTTGCCAGAAGTAATTCCAGTAATGAAAACAAATTAACCCAATATGCTGATGTAAAGTGATAGTTCTCACACCGCATGCTCTAGTATTTTCTGGCAGTTCACACAAATTTGCAGAGGGCCAGATACCTGAATTTTAGTTTTGCCTGCTCACCACATGATTTAAATGCACGGAATTGATCATAGTCTGAGCAAACAGCTGAAAACAGAGAAAAAATCTAGCCATTGCTGGGCAGGTCCAAGAATTATTTACTGCTTTTAGTGAGAACATGTTTTTGACAACTGTTTCATGAAAGCCCCTGCCATAGTCTCACAGATTATGTTGTGGGATGACAACAGCTGAAGTCATTTACTACCAGTAATAAGAAAATACATCTGTGAAAGAAACTGTATCAATAATTTTCAAACTTGCAGGGGCAGAAGAGGTATTACACAGGTAGCGTTGGCTGCTAAAAAATCTACCAGTAGCCATTGCACGCAACTGCAGTTTGGAATTTCATGTGGACACCAGCTACATTGTTTCCACAAGGATTACTGAAACCAGCAGTTTTCCACCTAAATTTACAGATGGAGAAAATTAATTCACCTGCATAGAAAGAATCGATGTCTCAGAATGGGAAAGCACAGAACTAGAAGAGAGAAGAAAACAGCATTCAGATTGGTAATTATTTTGTAATGAAGCAGAGGCAGAGAAGTTTAAAGAGACATTGTCAAGTATTCTAAGATCCAAACTTTGCTTTATTAACAAGCAAAGCATTTATGGACATAAAAGCCTTCACAATTACCAAAAGCCACAAACACAAGAAATGTCAATGAAAACCTCAAAGCTAGGCTCATCTGAGTGCCCCTGTTGGGACCCTTTTAGTTCTCCAAACCTACTGAAATGCAAAATACAAAAGTGACTGGATATTGTGGAAAGTGACTCTCTATGTGTTACTGTGAAAATACCCTAGAGTGTTACAGATAGTGGAAACCGGAACACCAGATTGTGCACACAGACTTTAACTTGAGATTGTCTCTTTAAGAAGGGAGCAATTGGCTGTGATCACGTCAGCAAAACCAAGGTTTACTTTCTAGGAGCAGGAGCACCCCAAGTCAAGAAACCTACAAGACCAAACGCCCACGACATCAGAAGCAAAGCAGAAGCAAGAGGATACCTCCTTCTGAACAGTGCTTTACCTCTCAGCCCATATACATGAAGCTAACAATCAAAAGCCCAATGTGAAACATCATCTATCCACAGAAGTAAAGAAATAAGCTGCACATAGGTTTCCATGCACTCCTCTAAACTTACATCCCAACAGAGAAGTCTGACATGTGCTTGCCACAGCCAATCTGGCTGACAAGTATTCACAAAGGTGTTCAGATCCTCACCTTCAGAAGCTCATCCTCACCAGCATCAGGAAACTTCTCATGCAGGGAATCTTTTAGCACCTTGGCAATGAAACGCATTCCATAACTTCAAGAGAAAGAAAAGGGCAAGTAAGACTGCTGCAAGCATGAACCCACCAACAGCTTCTCATGGACAACACTGCAGTACACCACACTCACGGGATTTTGTCCACTGAGCTAACAATGGCAGATAGGAACTTGTCTGTCACTGTCCTCATGTTTCTGATTGAGGCATCCAGGCGTGTCCTCACTTCTTCGTGATTTAGAGCTTGTTCAGGGGTAACATCGTACGGCAGCTTGCTATTTGAAAAAGTCAAACATGTGAAGGTGAATATTCCTCAGGCTATTCTACTTCAAGAGTTTCTAGCTCGACCTGGAAACAAGCTTATTTTCACTTGGCCGCCAAGAGCCAATTAACCTTTTAGGCACTGGAAGAGCTCATGACTTCTTGCTTTTACTTCCTCCACTCTCCCTTGCAATGACCACTTCAAGGAAAGGACCAGCTAACTCAAATTTTTATAGCATGCACACCAGGCAAGGAAGTGGCATCTGTCACATGTACTGGTACAGACCACAAATAAATTGGTTAAGAAGCAAGATACATCCTAGAACACTAGGATGATAAAAGCCTGGGGAAAAGCCAGAAGCTAGAACAGTATCCATAAAATTGATGTAACACATTACTGGTGGGAAGCAGTGTCAAATGAGTAGTTATATTTTCCCCATCAGTTGAAATTACTGTCTAGGATTGCAGTGAAGACAGACAGACAAAGTGAATGATTTGTAGAAGTGCCTCCTAAATCTCACATAAAGAGAAAGACCTGAACACACACCTTCACCTGCATATTTAACATGCCCGTAATTTTGAAACAGGTGTATTGCAAGATACATAACTGCAGATTACTTTGAATGAGGAAACCCACTCAGCTGCATGGCTTGTTTTGTTGGGTTTTTTTTGTTTAATGTTTAAAAAGCCTAACAAAATAGAACTCAATAAAATCCTCAAATTCTAGCAAGTCACACGTACTGAAAGAAAAAGAAAATGGAATCACATAAAAACATCTAGCACAGTCTGTCATCTGTGCATGATATTAATTAGAAAGACGTTGGGACTAAAAGAACTGCAATGTCATGCTTCTCCAGCAAAAGAGGATGACACGCAAAATTTTGCACAGGCTATATATGACATGAACGGACATGAAACCACTTCCCAAATACTTTTTCTTACCATGATTTCTTTTAGGTTAGAGGGCATCTCACAGCTTATTATCAAGTAAACATAGACAAACACCCGAGAGCATTTCCTCTTCCATCTCCTAATAAGATTCCGTTTCAATACCTGCAGCATCATTGCCAGAACATGATCTTTAGAACTTCTGGATGAAAGCCAACTTCAGGAGATGGAAAGCCACTATTAATTGGACACATGCATGCAGCAAAGCTGAGGATGGTTTAGAATGATTAATCAAGCACTGCAAAGCAGCCAAGCAATATTTAGAAAAAAACATGATAGCAACAGTTTGCATACCTGGCCTCACCAGTTTGAGACTCCATCTGGTTAACCCAAGACTTGTAAATATCCACTGGATCAGTTTTGATATTGAGCGATTTGTCATCAATGATTTCCTTCACAACAGGAGCCAGGATCTGCCTCAGGGCATTCTGAGCACGGGCACCACGGTTGAAACTCACCACCATTTTAATAACAGTAGGATTCCCAGTCACAATTTCATGTATTTGGTCTACTTTTGATCTGAAGAAGGAAGAATCTACATGAAATATGAGGTATGCATAATTCTGTCAGCTTTAGATGCATTTCTTATTATAAAGCAAGTTGTTAAAGAGCATCACCCTCACAAAAGAGATAATGGATGGGTACTAAAATTTCAATACAGCACAACACTACACAAGAACAGTAGTGGAACACTTCTCAAGACAGATGAGGCAAAAAATTATGACCTCTGTTCAGGAATTCCAGTGCAATTTGCCAGTAGTCATCTCAACAACAATTAATGCACATCAAACTGTGCCTTCTATTTCAGAGCATAATTCAAAAATACAAAGGAAACACAGTGTGTATTACGTAAAGAAGAAGAAGAACAGGTTTGTTCCAGTATTTAAAATAAAAGAAGCAATGGACAACAAAAGCCACTTCTAGCATACTGCTATGTGAAATACAGCAGCGGAGAACGAAGCATCTACATTTCCCTGGACTACTATTCCAAGCATGGGAAAAAAATTCTCATTTAGAGTTATTTGTTTCAAGGCATATGCCATCTTCAATGCTTAAAGTCCCTCAAAAATTTTATTGCATATTCTTCACAGTAAGTTGTGCAGCTCTGCATCGTAAAGAACTAAAGCCAGGTAACACAAGCTCCTAAGGCCCAACTGACCAATTGAAACACACCTGAGGACAGCCAGAGTCCCTAACATTGACAGCAAACAGAAATGCCAAACAAAACATCTTGGTTTGAGTCTCCTCATTAGCTTTTGGAAATCCAGAGTGCTCAGTGTTAGCTCTCCCCTTGGCTTGTAAACCCAAGCTTGCCATTTATTGAAGGTGTTTATAACCAGACACTGAATAATCAAGATTACACTGATTTTTAGGATGAGTTTGCATCAGATTAAAAGTAGCTGTCATGTTCAGCAGTGAAATCTTGATGGAAGTAAAAAACCCTCATCCTCAATGGACATATTTAACTCTTCCTTTATAGACTACATTAACAACAGCTATGAAATCGGAAGAGGACAATGAAGGGACAGTTTAGCGCTATCCACATATTAGCATGAGATAAAACATAAAAACTGCCTCAATTCAAGACATTTCCAAAACTGATTCACCAGCAAGAATGTGCCGTAAGCTACTACATACTTGATCTCTTCCTGCAGAGCAGTTTGGAAAAGCCGCAACAACAGGTATTCTTCTCTTTGATTAGATGCATAGTTATACAGCGTGAAGATGACAGAATCCATGAACTTCGTGGACTTGTTTTGAGGCATCTGAAAAATCAGCTTGGCCAAGTAGGTTGGGTTAGTCTACAAGAACAAGAAAAATTACTTAGTGTGCACATCACAGGTCAGTGTTGCTAAGAACTACAGTGGCCCAAAACTACAGTGCAGAAGCAAAGACTGTGCAAAGACATGTACGTCTCTATGACAAAAGGTTATGGAGAAACATTCGAAGTTGCTTACCTGAAGTAAGTAGAACAAATGCTGATAGGCTTCCAGCTTTTCCCTCTTCTCTTTGCTCAAAGCTTTCAAACCTCCCCTTTGTTTGTTCAGCATCATCATGTCAGAAAGCTGTTCCTTGTTCTTCTTTGTAAGTTTTTTGCTATGAGAAACAACATCCTGGAAAGAATAAGGACAGGTTCCACCCTAAGTATTTTGTAACAGACAGCTTTGGAAGACAGTTGCATCTGAGAGTCTGCTTCTCTTGTACATGGGAAGGCAGGGTCAAGGTATACCTGGGCTATTAAAGTGAAGTATTATTTGCTATGGCAGCAACCTGAATTTGTCTGAAACCCTAGAAAGGTTAGTTGCTCTTGACAGCAATTACTATCACAGCTGGCAGCATTCTGAAGATGCTTGAAAATGTCTTCCTTTGAAAATTGGGCTTAAAACCTAAAAATCCTGTTTCATACTCAGCTAGCTCATGACCTTTACAGGCTCTGACAGCAAAGGCACTTTTCACTGCAGACGCAAGCCCAAAAGCTACAGCATCCTTCAGATATTAACTTCACTGCACCAGTTGATGTTTTACACCAGGAGGAGCCTAGTATCATGCCATCCAGGATAAAATAAAGAGCTGACCAGAACTTCAGCTTGAAGAAACAGCAATGCTCTACCAGCAAGACCTGCTTTTTTTGTGTGAAATTAATCATGTCAGCCAAGCAGTAGAAGGAGGTGTCCTTTAACCAACAAACAGCAAGAGGCATGAGCCTGTCTCCTCCCTCTGAAATTACCCCTCTTGTTGCAAGTCTGTGGCATATCACTTGATTAACCACAAAGGAGCAACCAAACAGAGTTCTCAAAGCCTTCAAACACACCATCTGTTGCATTCATTAGCTCAAGATAGCCGTGTGTTTGTCTTTCTTTTAGCTTCAGGTCTTGTTTATTCTCCCTCTTTCAGTCTTTTTTCTAGGGAATGGAGTAAGAACATACTGGCAATAAAATCTGCAAGTGCGGGGCAAAGTTTTCCACTAGGCCTGAACAACTGGTGTTCAAGGCCAGGAGCCCTCCACGCTAACTAGCACTGGGCTCAGTTCAATCTGTAGTTGATCCTCCACCAGCACACTTCCTACCTGCAATGTAATTTTGTTTTTCACTAGCAGCCCAATTTTGATGTCCATGAGATTGAGGTCATTTTCCAGTTGCTGATTGGATCGGATCAAGGTTACAACTTCCTCACGCAGTTTCATTAGCTCAAGCTCCTCCTGAAAGTCTTGGTCACTCTGATCGAGCAAGTGGACAAATTTCCGAACCACAGCCATAGGTGGGTTTTCAGCGTTAACTAAAAATAATCAGGGGACAGGAAACAGAAATAAACATATGCCTTATCTATGTTTAAACAGCACATCAAGGAACAGTCAGAATAAAATTAGTGCTACCACATCTGAAGAGTTTCTGACATTTTGTATTTCTTGTTTTGAGTAAATTATGAGAGAAACAAACAGTAAAGAACGATGTCTACATCAGTCTAAGGTAGTCCACACCACCAAAGTTAACTGCAAAGCTATGGTTCTGTTTTACTGTAGCAAAACCAACTGCTGGAATCAAATCTTCCTTTAACTTCAAGAACTATCTACTCTCTGCACTGCCTTACCAACTTCATCCCAATCACTCTTCCAGACCATCCTGATGTTTATAGATCACATTAGCAACAACCCTTGCAAATAGAGATCGGAGGCACATCAGTTTTATCCTTTTGGCAATACTTACTAAGGGTTTTGTAGTCTTCTCGTGCCTTGTTTGCTCGGATAAAGGCTTGGATTTTTATAACGTCATTTATCTAGGATTAAAAAAACCAAACACTTGACCTCATTCTGGAAAGAGTACAAAAGTCAGGTAATTAATTCACTTAACAAGATGGCCTCTTACATGGTTTCTGAAATACTGCAGACGATCTCTGTAACGTTTTCTGGCTTGATACATCCTGGTCATTGATTGAATCTAGAGAAGAGTAACCAAAATGTTCAGAAAAAAGTCTTTATTACGGAATTCACTATCCAAAAAGTTTACCAAAAAAGTCACCTTCACTACTTGGTCCTTTTGCGCTCGCAAGTAATCCAAACGGATTTGATATGCCTTCCTCTGCTTGTAGCCACGCCACTGGGACTGGAAGCAGAAAAAAGGGACATTAACTTGACTTTTCTAATTTAAGAGTGGCAATTACAAATCTGAGCTTCTTTCTGCTCCTCAGCTGCTGACTTCCCTTTTGGCTATATAAAATGCGAGTGAGACGTGCTTATCTTATCAAGAGACAGTTAATGCTTTGCACTGTGTATTTCATCAGCTGTAATCATGAGAGACCTGAAATTACTCCATGAGGAGCCTGGGCCCTCTGAAGCACAGCTAGAGACCAAGGAGATGGCTCAACAGTCAAGCTGACAGAAATTGTTTTAGATGAGGATTATGTGTTGGATGCTGCTGCTGGCAAAAACAGTGATGTAACACTATAAGCCCTCAGAGCTGGCTCACTGCTACTGATACTTGGACCAGAAGTTCAGCATGGGGTTAGACTACACTTAAAGGGAGGGAGTTTTATTTAAATGAGCTAGGAGTGATTTGGGTGTTTTGTTGTGCATTTTCTTCAAATACATTAAGTTGTTGCAAAAGTAATTGCCATTTTTGTTGTTGTATAATTGTGATGCTTATTTTGGATTAAACTTTCATTTAGCTGTGTCCACATACTATACCATTTCAAAGCACGAAATTCACTCTGCTTATTTATGCTAAGGTTTTGTTCCCACTGTTTAATCTCTATTCCATATACACTGTCAAATTAAAGATGTGAAAAAAGCAAATTCTGGCAATTTTGTTGTATGAGTTCAAAAAAGGACATAAAGCAGTGGGAACTGCCAGCAATGTCACCCAAGCATTTGCCAGGGGCCATCAGTGAACGTACAGCTCAACAGCATTCCCAAAAATTTCCTAACAGAAAAAAAGCCTTGAAGCTGAGGAGGTTGCAGATGTCCTTCTGCAATAGATGACACCCAAATGAGGGCCAGGATTGAAGCGGACCAAGGCAAAACAACTTCAGAGGTTTCAGAAGAACTCAATGACAACCACTCAACAGTTGTTCAACATCTGCACCAAGTGGGAAAATCAAAACAGCTCCACAAATGGGTGTGGCATGAGCCGAATGAAAATCAAAAAATCACCATTACAAAATCGTCTCTGCACCCCAATTCATTTCTTGATTGCATTGTGACATAGGACAAAAAATGGATTCTGTGTAACAACTGACAGCATCTTGCGCAGCGGCTGGGCCGAGATGAAGCATCAAACCACTTCCCCAAACCGAAGCCTTATCAAGAGGTGGTTATGGCTGCTGACTGGGGGTTGGCAAATGGAATCACCCACTACAACTTCTAGACTCCTGGCGAAACCATCACAGCAGAGCAACATTGCCAGGGAATTGACAACAAGCCCCCAGAATGGCAATGTTTATATTCAATACTGGTCAATCCAAAAGGACCAGTCCTTCTCCATGACAGCGCCTGACCGCAAGTCTTGCGAATGACTCTGCAGAAGCTGCAGGAATTGGGCCATGAAGCTCTACTTCGCCCAGCTCCCTCCCATTACCACATTTTCAAGCAACTCAAAAACTTCCTGCAAGAGAAGGTTTTCCACAACCAAGCAGTAGCTCAAAACGCCTTTGAAGAATTCATTAGTTCCAGGACTCTAGAATTCTATGCTACCAGGACAAACAGACTTGTTTCTTGTGGGTACAGATTCTAACGGTTCTTATTTGGATTAACAGGTTTTATTCTAAGCTGAGATATATGGCTTTAAAGCTGATGGCTTAAAATGGCAATTTTTTTTTGCACCAACCTAACACATGCAGAGCGTGTGCTACTTAGGCAGAAACAAACACAAATATGACACTCAAATCATAAAGCAAGTAATAAGGTGCAAAGCATCTATTTCATTTGCACACATTTTAGTTACAACATCAGAGAAAGATTTGTTCGGTGTTTTCCTGTAAATGCACACAACTTCACGCTGAATTATCCCAGCATCTCTTTCAGGTCCTCAATCCACCATATCCCTGGGACAAATCTGAAGAGAAGACGGCTCTTACTCAGAGATACTGAAAACCATTTTGTTTCTCTTCAGTTCATGAGGAATCACACATATGACATACAACACACTTTGTATTACCCTATTGTCAAAACACTGAATCCAATAATAAAGTGATAGCTAAAGCTTCCTCAAATAAGCATGTCTCTCTCCAATTCTGCCTGAGATTACTTTATCGATTAAGTATGACACTGAAAAGTAAATAATACATCATACATCTTTGGGAGAAGGAAATCCCTTTAGATAATTTGCAATAAGAGAGGAAGACAATTGGGTGCCGAAACTGTTTGAATTGAACAAAAACTGTCAATCAGCTCATGTATAGAAAACAATTGCAGAGTACAAGTTTCAAACATAATTAAAGGCTATTACCTGAATACAAGTAATTGCTGGGACTTGTTTCTTCAAAAAATTCATTCTTGAGTTGAATTCCTGGCGAACAAGATATCCTCGACAGCAGGCCTGAAGTTTAGTAATCAGGCTCTCATTGGCCAGCCACAACTGCTCTCGGTTGTATGCTGCAGTGACTCCAGATATGGTGCTCTGGATTAAGGTTATAGTAGGAAGGGAGCCAGAAAAAGAGAACAGAGATACAAGAAATGGAGTGTTAGACCAGCTCTCCGAATTGTGCTTACAAGAAGCTTCAAAGTCACCTTTCAATAAATAGCAACAGCACACACCAGCATCCTTTTACCAACAGGGCAAATTTTTCTGAAATGGAAGATGGAGTTTTGACACACACGATCTGATGAAATATATGAGTTATTAAGCTTGTTGACATGACTTTGACATTGAAGCATTCTTCCAGAGTTGCATTAAGGACAGGAATGGAAGGAATGTCAACTTTTCAGAAAAAGGGCATGTATTATTTACCCTACCTGTATCTCTTCTCGTGACAGCTGTGTGTCATTTTGCACAAATCCCATTGGTTCGTCCCATCCTCCCTCTTTAGTCCGCAGGTTGTGATAATAATGGTAGCCTCCTCTCACCCAGTGTTTCACCCATTCACTGCCATTGCGCCCTAAGAACAGAAACCACAGTGTAAGTCTCAAAACTATGTTTTATCTTTCCCACATACAAATATTACAACTAGGAAATCCACATAATACAGATGCTCCTTCCTCCAAGCAAGAGAATGAAGGAATGCTCCCAAGTCCCTAATGAACTCATATGAGAGCTACCTAAACACTACAAGTGGAGAGCATGCTACTATTCGCTTTTTTTTTTAACCTTAGTTCACAAAGTAGCCACAATTGCCACTTTTAACATGACTTCTCCCCAGAGACGTTTATACCTCTGGTTCCAATTCCACATGCAACAATCTTGAATTTATTTCACTAACAGTTAGCTACTTGAGGCTTACCTGCTGTCATTTTCCTTCTCTTGACTTCAGACAGCTCTCGCTGGTACGTCTCAGCACATTCTGGAGTGACTCCATATAGCCCAACATCTGGTGAACGCAAGGCACTCAAGGTCTGGCTAACATCACCATGGTCTACTGCTTCGTTAATGGCCAGAATTCCTAAGGAGACTTTGATAACACAAGGAAGTAGGTTATCTCAGCATTCAGGGGCTCAGTGACTCACAGCAAACACATGATGGCAAAACAGATCAAGGCAACATGCACACACAAGTATTTACAGCTGGGGGTGTGTGTATACACACATATATTTAACTGTATATAAAAACAAAGTATAAATAAAAAACAGACAACTTGCAGTATAGAGGCCTCCTCAGTACTGACTGCCCAACCACCCATCATACCACGCCTGACAGCACATAGTTTGTGTGTCCTGAGTCCCAGCACACTGCTGATTTACCAACAGTATTTCGTAACACCACAGAAAGTTTTAGCTCCACTCTGATGTTCCTTTTAGTCAAGGCAGTTTCTTCTGACAGAGCCAGTCACAACTCAAAAGGGGCCCTTTCAACAACTAGTACCATCCATCCCTAGTGAAAACAGCATGGAGCACTTTGTAACAAAGTAAAAAATTTGACTCGGGAAAGACCAGGGGCAGAGGAAGAGAAAAATAACAACATGCCATTCCAGGGATACTCCCAAACTGCATCTCAAACACAGACATGTTCACAGAGCACAGAAACTTCACTGACACAGCAAACGTGAAATGTAGTAATTTTCTGCATTAGGCAAGAGTGCAAAAATGTCTGTTCCTACATGGGTAGACAAGGGTAGGCTTAAAGGCAAATACTTCAATCCCGTATTTGACCAAACATTCCTTTGCATTATGTTCAAGGTGCTGCCTTGCCAAAGTGCTCAGTGGGTGGAAAAATGGTGAAAAAATTTCACTAGTACTGCTGGGAACAAAGAATAAGATGAACAGGTAAAGCTCTGCCCTAATCTCTATCCTTTTCTTTTAGGAATTCACTCCCAAAAAATGCCATTAAAAACAATGGAGCTAGGCCAAATGGGTTGGACAAACTCATTGTGTCTGCTGTTAGAAAGCTTTTTGAGAGCTTGTTGATTCATCTCTCTTCTGAAACATCTACAAATAAAAACACAGATGGAAAGCAAGCTCATTTCTGCATCAACAGAGTAAGGACAAGAGGAATCAATTGTGCCAGAGATTCTATAATTCTGATAGAGAGATTCATTAGGAATTCATGTTGGTGGGTAATCTAGCCCAATCACATTCTCAAGGCTGGGCTCATCATCTGACCAGGTCTGGAAAATCTCAAAGGACAGAGATTCCACGTGGTCTTAAGACAACCTGTTTCAGAGGTATCAGAGAGATTACAGGCCCAGATTAAACTCTGTAGTTTCCAGTACAGTTCTCTATCCAAAGCGAAATCAGTAGGGACTGACCATGTATCATTGGATAACTTTAAGTAATCAGCCTAACATCAAATTACAAGTTTTGGAACTGGAAAATAAGATGAATTATCAGCACACCAGAGATCAGAGAAACAACCAAGAAAAATACAAGGTGACTATAAAGAGAGGAAACAATCCATTTACTTATACCATACAAATCAAGCAAAAGCAGCAGAGAGGTGCAAATACTGCAAAGGTTGAACATAATGGAAAACTAGAGATTCAGAGTAAATGCAAATAGAACAATACTGTATTTTAAAAAAGTGTAAAAACAAGCTCTCTGAAAATGCCATACCCAGCAAACAAACAGCAGGCACCAGGCAATTAGAATAGATCAGAGGACTTCCAAAACCTTCATGTCTTGTTAAAGAGAAAGCTTCTGTCAGGAACCAAGAAAACCGCACCACCAAACGAAGTTAATTAAAGAGTAGTAATTATTTCATTGCTTCTGGAGACATAAAAATGCATCATTTTAAAGGCTAGGGTGTAATGACGGGTGGGCCAGTCCACCTGCAAACCTCACTAAGGAGCAAAGGTGGTTATCACTGATGTGTATTATTTTCTGCATTTGAAAAGGATGTGAGGTAGTCTAGAAATAACAGAATTGAGACAAGACAAGAGTAGCATGTAGCAACATAAACAAAAGAGAACACACATGGAGGGGTGGGACAAAACACCATTTAAATTAAGCACATGAACATTCTCACACCTAATTATCACTACATGCACACAATTAGCTTCAAATGACAAAATTTTGATAGATCTTTGCCCTATGAGGTAAAATGCTCACACCTAAAACTGGAAGAACTACCTAACCCCCCAAAAGATAACAAATATAACATTTGAAGAAATTCATTCTTCTAAGAAAAATTACTACACCAGGAGCACATAAGTGCATCTGATTTCCTCTGCCACATTTACAGAGCATTTCTAGCTCCCAGTCTGTCCTTAAGCAATCAATAATTGGTTGCTAATGGTGAATAATTGCATTATTGTGCAATACTTACATCTCTGGGACTCCTCTGTGTCCTTGTTAGCCCTATGAATCCCATCCTGAATTTCATCCAGCCAAAGTACAGCTGTTTCATCCTGTGTGTCCTGAAGAGAACACAGTGGGAAAATTACACACAGCGTGAGGAGAAAAGTATCACTATTTTTGCACAGTAAAATAACCCAGACTTAACGACAGGCAATATAGTAGTTTTCCCTATCAAGGAAATAAGAAGTATTTCAGTATCTTTCTAAGCGATTCCAAGACAAGAACATCATGTGCATTCGTGACTATCAGACTCCTATGGCATTAACAGATTCAATACCTCCTCCCAGCTAAAAGTTCCTTTCAGGAAACAGAATGAAGAAGAAATTCTGTCAATGGGAATCACTCCAATAAGCAAAAAAACCCCGAGGCCAAGGACTTGGTACCAGTTAGTCCTAAAGATGTGCTTGCTAAGAGGATGTGACTTTCCAGGAACACAAGTTAGTCCTTCAGCAGAACACGGCTACAAAGAGTTCTTGGAATAAAAAGTTGCCGATGTATGTGTGTGTGCAGAAGCTAAACACTTCTGGATAACTAATGCCACATCAGTCTGTTCTTGTCCCTGTCCACAAAAGCTCAAAAGCCTGTACAAACTATAAGAGCAAACCAAAAAGCACTGCACATACTGTGGCTGGTGTACACGCATGGCAGTCAAAGCCACATTTTAAGTCTTTGTTCTAATAGATTGCTCCAAGAGCAATGATCCCACAGTACCCTGTATTCTGGCTGGGATTTGAAGAAATCCAGTCAACTAATGTTACATGTAGAAACTTGAGAGGAGGGAACAGACAAGTGTTTAGCCAGTCCCAAAATATATATAAAGAACAATGATCCAGCAGATGCCAAGCACAGCTTCTCCCCACCCACTGTTGCTTCCTGTAGGTAACTACTGAAAGAAATGCAAACATGCAACTGCCACCCCTCTGACAACTCTCATCCTACAAACAGAACAAAGGAAACATTTACTTTTGGTATGGAATAATAATCACAATCACACTACACAAAAGAGCCAGTATTTACAGTGTTCAAGAACTTCAGGGCCAGACCAAAAATGAACACTTCCTTACATGCCCTCCACATTTTTCCCACCGCTGTGGCTGCTCTGAAGCTGACATGCTTAACAATGCGTCATTCAAGAGACTAACATGTCTTTTACAGGCAGATTTCACCCAGAAGTCCAGATAGTCCCACAAAAGAGACCACCAGCAACACTCAAATTTCTGTCCAGGGACTGGGGAAAATAACAACAACTTCCTCTGCTGCAAGCTCCACCAGCAACACTCAACTCAAAGACTACTGAAACCATCCCGTACTTTTCCACAGATTTACTGCAGCAGGCTTTCCAGGAGGGGGACACAGTGTACCTACAGGCTCTCCTGGTTTTGCCTCGCTCTACTCATCATACAACAAGCACACATCCTACAGAGCTCCCCGCTCACGTAAGACACTCAATAATGCCTCGTGGTGAACCACAAACCCCCCCCCCCAGCCACACGGTTCAGAAATCACTAGTTAGGAACACTTCAGATTTTGACTACTTTCCCCACAATGCTACTTTATAATATGATCTTTGAATTTATGAAGTCACTGCTATGCTGCAGGGAGAAGTCCTAAACTGAACATATGCCTAAATAAGGCAATTTTACACCAACTGAGAAGTTACCAGCATGGCCTGGCACAAGCTCAGGCACAAACTAAAAAGAGTTCATTATTTCATTCTGACTCAGCCAGAGGAAATGCTTCAGCACAAAATGGGTTCCTGAGGAACGTTAACCCTGTCAGGGCCCTTGGGGAACCTGCTTAACAATTTTTATCAGAAAAACATAGTTTTCAGCTATTGCCATAACACAGGCTTACCTTTATGAAAAATCCACATAACCACAAATCAGTGTTCAGCACAATTTAGATCTTTGCCGCTACATAAAATTCTGCATTGGTATTGCAGCCATGAACTCCACAGCATGGGGGTGGGGAGGAAACACCCTCGAACCACTGAAAGCAGAGATGCTGCTGCCACTTCGTACATAGATGAAAAAAAAAATATCACTATCCCATCCACACTACTCACAAATCAGAGGCCATGCACATATGTGCATGCCCATCCTCTTTTCTAAACTTGTAAAATCAGACTTGCTCTTCCTCTCCTGATCTTCACATTCACATTTAGCCAGCTGGTGAAAGTGGGAACTACATGCAAGTGGTTAAAAGAAAAACAACTGCCACTCAAAAATTCATTAGCAATAAAAGTGTCATGAAGTGAATAACAGGTATCACCACTCATTTTGCTAGTAGCATGTATTTTACTTCATTTACTTGTTCTAATTGATCACTTAAGAGGTCTTTCCCACTTACAATAAATTTCTTTTTGCCATATAAAACTATGTCTATGACTACATTGAGTAAGGGACACTAAAAAGAATACTTAAGCTTGCAGAAAACTTGCATTCAGAAGTTCAGAACTCCTAGAACGAACATGATGTCCTTGCAAGAACTGAGGAGGCATATTGTTTCTCTGCAAACAAGTTACATACCTCATTCCGGACTCATGATTAGCTGTAGCAAATCATCTCATGCAGTTAATGTCCTTACAAACCTCTATGTAGTTCACAACAATTCACACAGTCTGGCTGAAAATCTCTTTCTCAAGCACAGAAAGATCCAAACTGACTGAGTAAGATCAGCTGATGGTATGCAGAATGCCCAGCTCTCCACTTTCAGTTTTGGTTCCTGGCTTTCAGGACCAGCAATAAGCCCATTAAAGAGATGTAAAGGGTTTCTGAGGTGTGCACTTAATTGCACTCACCTGTGCTTTCTCTCGCTTGGCTCGAAGTAGAGTATCCTGGTAATGCTGCGCTACCTTTGGGGCTACACCCTCCAATTTTGCTGCAGGAATCTGTAAGGCGTGAAGAGTCTTTCTGGAGTCCCCTTCATCCAAAGCCTCATTGATAAGACCGATTGCCAAAATCCCTAGGGAGGAAGACGCAGGAGGAGAAATACAAAGTTCCATTTTTGGTCAAAAATAATCATAAGCATTGCTTAAGAAGAAAAGTGCAGTGAGTCCTTTCTAAACCAGATATTGGCCAAGAACTGTAATATTTTTCACTAGGAAATGATGTTTTCTGTTAAGAAAGCAAGACTATGTCTCTACTTTAATGTAGTCATAATGCCTGGGCACTGCGATTTAAAAAAAAAAAATCATCTCTCAGGAACACCATATGCAGGGAGAGAACTGAGTCCTCAGATATCCAGTTCAGAGCCACTAGAAAAGCCCAAATGGCCAGAGTTCATACATTACAATTTTTTACGGTTCTGGCTCCTCTAGGAAGAAATCTTTACTTGAAGCTGAAGATTTGCTTTGAATACCATTTAAAAATAAGGTAACTTCATATTTTAGAAAACTCTTTCATTAAACATATGTAGTATCAGCTGTACTATCAAAGATACAGATGCTATTCAATACAGTAAAATTTACCATTCAGCTAAATAAACAACAATAATATAGTCACCTAAATGCCAACAGAGCCTACATCATACATGCCCTACCTACAGCAGTCATCTGCAAATCACAAAATAACTTAGGTTGAGATGGACTCTAGAGGTCATCTGATTAAGTTCCCTGCTTAAAAAAAGGATCGATTCAAATTGTGGTTTGATCAGTGCAGAACAAAGATATTTTGAACAAAAGAAATTAAGGAGTTCAGTGTGGGGATCTCCAACTTCAGCTAATCCACAGATTGTGACTTTGTCTTTTGTGTAGGAAAGAGAATCACAAGACAGAAGCCTATATGAAAAACGGAACATGTTAGGGAAGAGGTGGTATTTGAATGAGTAGAGATTAGGGAAAAATATATGTTGTAGACACTGCAAGAACTAGGACCCCTAAAGTGATGGCATGGTTTCTGTCAAAGCACAGATATGGTAACTGTTCAACTCCGGAAAGGGAACAGAATGCAAGAAGGAATTCTCTCCAATTAGTCCACTAACATGGGCAGGATAGGACTACTCCTTGGAACAGCAATATGTTGCAGCTCCTCACTAGAAACCATTTTTTAATTTGAATCTATTTACAATAATAGTGGAAATGAAAAATACATGCTTGTATGCCCTGAGGGTCTTCTCAGATTCATTTAACTTATTCATAGACAGGAGATAAAAAGTGACCTTGCATAAGGGCATCTACGAAGCAGAGCAAATAAAAAAAAAGAAATTCCCCGTTAGAAGTGCTTATGTCATTACAGGATTCTCTGCATCTTTTTTTTTTACAGGATAGGGAGTGTTATAAGAAACAGGGTGTTGATACTACATAAACTTTTAGCCTTCTGCTGTGATCTCTTACACAGTAAAGACACTACAAAACCAGCATCACTGTTTGTGCGCACACCGGTGAGGGGCTGTTTGCACGGCTGCTCTGCTCATGTGACCCAGACAGGAAACCCAGTGGCTATTTGGGGATCAGGAAACAAGTTAATCAGGACAGCAGGCTCTTAAATTAAAATTTAACCCTCTCTAAAGTCTTTCAAGGTGAAATACGACCCACCAACTACACAACCAGAAGTGGCGGAAGACACCTGTTTGCCTCAGTGTACAATACGGACCTATGAACCTTATAATCAACCCACATTTCTGACAACCCTTCCCCTCTCAGGATGCAAGGCTTTGAGCTAACTACTACAAAGATAGCTTGAAAGTAAATGTCACACTACTTGCATATGCAGGAGTTTTTCTGTACTGGTCATAGTCAAAAACTATGGTCCTTTAATGAAACTGGTAACAAACCTCACAAGGATCTACCCAAGAATAAATTTGCTTAACTGTGCTATTTTCAAGGACTCCTCTACCTCCACTCTGGATTTTAAGTCAAGTAATACTGTCTTAGGGAAAGGAGAATTACTCCAAATTATCTGTTTTGAAGTTTTCATCACCATGCTCAATTCCAGTATTTTACCACTGCTAAAAGACATTTATTAACATAAATACTACTAAAAAATGCAGAACTAGAAACAGCACAGAAGTCAGGTTAACACCTATTCATATTTCTCAGACTCCATCAGGAATTTATTCCTTCATGAGTATTTACATTTTGGTACTCGCCCTTGCTGCACACACTTATAAATTCTGTAGGGTTTTCTGTGTTTTCTGACTGGGATTTTTTTTCGTACTTTACCAATATTTCATATTAAAAGGCAACAGCTGTGCAGGCATATTCTTCCAGTCAGGAGGTCAATTATTGGTCATTCCATCTTTTAGGCATACTGCTTTTAACAACTAGTGGGTAAAGGCAGCGTTAAAGCAGAAAACAAAAGCTTCTCATTGCCTGACAGAACTGTAAACAAAGCAATTAACCTCTTAAAAGATTGACACTTTCCATTTCAACTCTGAGATTTGGGTCCCAAAACAAAACTCAGAATGTGAATGGCATTAAACTGATGAGATAATTAAATGTTCTTTGAAAAAAAGAGAAGCCTGTATCAAGTGTTGTAAGCAAAACCATTAGAATCTGTGACTGCTGAACAGATGGCATTTCAGAACAAAACTTTTATGGGCATTCCCGTTGATTTATCACTGAATCAAAGTAACTGCAAAAGGCTATTTCATTGATGCAATATTTGCACTACTGATCTTCAAAGAAGATCTCATTTGGAAGTGGTGTTAATACAGCCAGGAGCTAAAGGACTGAGAATAGGAACCTGGAAATAAACTCATCTCTCTGTTGTTCATTCAATCTCCTCATCCACTAAATGGAGAAGGAAATGCATCTGATAAATCATTAAATCCAAGAGTTGTCAGCACAAAGATGGGTATCTTCTCTTGCATTTGCAGGCAAGATTATGTACAGACAAAGAGCAGAAGGAGATCCTGGACTGAGTCTGTGGAACTTCCACTAAATACTGGAAAGTTAGAAAGGCCAAAGCATATTTAAAAGAAGGACAAAAAGAGAGAAGAGGAAAACCCAAACGGGGCAGAGATTGCAGTCAGAGAGAGAATAAGACTTGCATAAAAGTAACTTCATCTGAACGCAGCAAATTAGAAGGGAGCAGAGATACTCCAAGATTGGATTACAATTAACTCAGATTTTGGTAATAATAGTTTGTGTTAAATTTGAGGGATTGAAGCAAAATTAGAAAATATTCTAGACAAATCCTAGACACTGATGGCAGACAATGCATTTTGTTATCCGAAAAGGGCTGAAACTTGCATCGAAAGGATTAATAAACTGTTTGGAAATACTGCTTTCAGTACCACAAGCACTCCTGACTGCCTGACCTCTCCCATCAACAGCCTTGCTATCAAACCTTTAATATTACAGACCACCAAGTCTTGCCCACAACAAAAATTTTGCTAGGTATCTAACTACAACCAATCAATAACTTTTTGTACTGACATACACCTAATTCTAGTGCTCCTTAGGATCTAGGACCAGTCTAGTATGAATCAAGCACAAAAACTTACTTTCATGTTCTTCACGCACAATTACGTTCACACGATCAACACACGACTGGATATCATTCCATGTGATAAATTCATTTCCTTCTGCACGTGTTTGAGCTTTCAGCTTCATCAAATCATCGATGTATCTGTCAAAGAACAAAAAAACAAAAGCCACAAACATCATACCACAACTAGTCAGCCAGGGAGCACACAACTGGGAATTGTACACAAAGCGGAAGAGGCAACATGAAGGCTGAAAATGGTACAAATACAAAAAGGAGGAAGATGAAAAAGAGGAAAGGCCGTGTGCAGAATGGTCAGTCAACCATGAAAAAACTGACAAAAGTACTAAAATACCAAATGAGGGCACAGAACATGATGAGTGAACCAGTGTAGTGTTAGTGACAATGTAACGGTACCACAACATGGCTTTAATGAGAAATTCGTGAGGAAGTGTCGGGAGAGAGCACATCAACCAGGCCATTAACAAAAGAAACAGTAATCACAAAAGCAAGAGGCAAGAGCCAACAGAGATTAAGTCAATTCCATAATAAATAATGTTCAAAGAACACAAAGTGTAAGAGAGGGAAAAAAACGAGAAAGTCACAGAACATAAGCAACACCAAGGACAGACACAATTCCTTGAAATACACACCTCTGAGAGTTCTCATCCTCAATGTTTGTAAGCCCTGTGACAGGACTGCTCAGCTGTTTCCATACTGTATTCACATCCCCGGAATCCAAAGCCCTATTAATGAGGGCCACGGAGGAGAGCATCTCTACGGCAACAGATAATTCTGGATGGGTGAGGTTACCCTGAGTGCAAAGAGGACAAATGAATTCCACTTGCTCTTTACAAACTATTGCTGCACGTAGAACACAGAACAGAATAGCTGTCAGAACAGACACATAACAAAGGAAAAGGACAATCTTTATGATACAGGAGTAGAAAGATGAGTATCATAAAGGTAGAACACATGGGGTCAAGTAGCTCAACATTTCGGGATTAAGCTTCACATCAGAACAGACTGAACACCAAAGCAGTTCCATAAAGACTCAAGACAGGTTTGTTCCAGAGAAAACATTTAATAAAGCAAACTAAACTCAGAAAGAGTCTAACCAGCTTCCAGAAAACAGAGAGGATGTGGTACTCACTTCAGGGCTTTGTTGCTGCAGGGTGGCCAGCTCCCTTTGGTAAAGATCTGCAGCAAATGTATAAACCTCTGGTAACTGGGCCTCGGGGTTCATCATTTCTGCCACAGTCTTCTCAGCATCACCCATTCGAACTGCAGAATTAATTCTGGCTACTGCTGCCAGCCCTAGAAGTTCAAAGAGGTAGCACAAAGAATGAAGGCAGCAGACAGATGAGTCCTGTTTTTTCTACTCAGATACCTAACAAAATAAGACTAATTTCCTTAGTTGCAGGAAATTAGTGAAGCTTTCTGATCCATACTTCCCCAGTTAGTCTTCCATTACTGCAGATAACTAAAATACACAATGTCTTCTTTAAAA
Organism: Tapera naevia; assembly: GCA_033556795.1. Taxonomy (NCBI): domain Eukaryota; kingdom Metazoa; phylum Chordata; class Aves; order Cuculiformes; family Neomorphidae; genus Tapera; species Tapera naevia. The sequence continues at coordinate 2,966,491 of JAUMJJ010000353.1, forward strand.
TAAAGCTCATGATTAAAACTACCTTTTTGCCTGGCTATAAATTCTATGTTTCTTAGTATTTCAAATTATACATTGTTATCTCCAGTAGTATTTTAAAAACTGGATAAAGACACTACAAATTACCAGGACACTCATCTCTGTCTAATCTTCCTAGCAGTCGTAAAGTACTCGCAAAACATTCATAGCAGTTTGAGACCTCAGGTATCCCCACATAGACCCAAATATTGAGTTGTCTCATCCTTTTGATCACATCCATCGTCACTTGGCTGCAATAATTTCTGCTGATCCTTACTTTGCTGATACTGTTGTGCTGCCCTGTTAGCAGTATCCACTCCCAACTGCAACTCTTCCTTCTGCAGAGGACCTGTAAGGCCAACCTGAGGAAAAAAAAAAAACAAAACAGAAACTAGGAGGGTTTTCAAAGCAACACTGAACTGTAATGCAGGTACACTGGAAGTGATTGATTAATTTGTATTAGTAGGGTGAAGGGGGGAGGGGCGGGGAAAACCACATGAATATGGGTAATCTAGACTTTTCCCTACCTCCTGTTTCTGTTGTCTATCACTCAAAAACTGCTTGAAATACCAGTCACAATTTTCTCGTAGCAATCCTCGGAGTCCCAGGGCTGGTGTTGCCAAAGCTTCATACAGCGCTAAGGCATCTCCTCGTTCCAAAGCTAGGTCAATCTTGGATATGGCTGCATGTGCTAGCAACAGTAAAGCAGAGTTTTGAGAGGAACATTCAGTGAGGAAGTCCCATGGTTTATATAACCTACTGCTCAGAGAGAAATACTCCTAGACCTGATGTTAGGGATGTAAACTGAACGGAAGACTTCCAAGTCAATTGCAAAGTAGCACTGGAAAAACGGGATGGAGGTTGTACACAGCATGTCTTACTCAAGATGAAAAACTAAGAGGGGCAAGTCACAAGGATAATCCATTCCCTAAAGAGAGGGCAATAGAAGTCAAAATGAATTCAGCTGACAACTAGGTACCAATAACAGGTAAAAAAAAAAAAAAAAAACACCCAAAAAAAAAAACCCACATAAACAGCAGAGCTGCCTTCCACTTTTGACAGCATTACAGAAAGCAAAGAGGCGCACAGGTATCATTTTAACTATTCTTAATTAAGACTATTACTTTAGCATGATACCTACTGTTCACTTTATTGATGTTTCCTTGAATCTCAGCTTGAGTCAGAAGTTCTTCATACACATCTCTCTCTCTCTCTGAATTTTCCGAGGCAATCTGAAGATGAAAGAAATGCTAATCAGTGTTTCTGCAGTTTCCTTTGTCCTCACAGATCTTCTCACTGAACAGGCCAGGGAGGACAACTATCTATGTAGAGCTGCGACACGTCACAGATAGGCTACCTCTACACATGCAATAACAAGCCTTAAAAGTAAACACATGTAAAGTATGTACACTCTGATACAGACAGCCTCGAAACACCTAATTTCTACGTCACAGCTCTGTATGAACATGCAGTAGAGCTCCAGAATGCAGAAAGCAGTAAATAGAGCTAGGCATTTGTTATACAGCATTCCACGACCACAGTGAACTCTTCTGAGAGCATATGTCAGAAGTGCTCATGATTTCACTGTTAGGAAAATGTATGAAAATCGAGGGATAGCATTCCCAACAAAAAGATGTGAATTCTTTACCTACGCAGCCCATCTTTCAGGCAGCTAAAGAGAGTAACACAGCTAACTGCTGCCTGTCTTCTACAAGAGGACAAGTTACTGGGAACATATCAGAATACCACTAGGAGTAAACTGATCTAACACTACACATTCAGGACTGTAAAACACATTCTGTGAATTCCTCGCAGTTCACACTGCAATACAAAACTACAATGCATGCAAATAGGTGGCTCGAAAGAAGAATTGATCTACCCTGTTTTTAGCATTTTCCATCTTGTCTTGCTTTGCTCTGTAGAGTGTGTCTTGGTAAGTGGATTCCAGTTGGTCATCAAGATTTATTAGCATGGCATTAGGGTTCTTCAGTGCCATAAGAGTGTCAGCTGGAACCTGACGGTCGATTGCTTCATTAATGGCGATGACAGCAGCATGTACTGAAAAACAAGTCACAGTCTGCCAGTTAGTCCCAAACACAACAGCTCTGTTAAAAACTGAGAACTTAACTGGGAAAAGCAGAATAATTATCTGGAAATTAAGTGGAAAGCAGAAGAATTATCCAAGTACCTCTCACTCCATCCTGGCTTTGTGTTCTTGACAAAAAATGGCAGCCTACTTCCTAGTACTGTGCTCTAGCTACTCAAATCATCACATTCCGGAAAAAACAGAAAATAAAAAAAAATACACCAGGGAAAGAAGAAAACCCTCTTCTCAGTTTTCCGAAAGGCCAATTAAAAGGACTGTACTGTCCAACAACAGGGGACATTAAAACCAAAACTTAAAAAAAAAACCCCACCTAATTTGCTGATTTGAATAATCACATAAAGCAGAACTCAATTTCTCCTTACATGCTGCTTCATCCACAGAAAGTTCATTTGCAAGAATTCCTCCAATCTTGCTGAAGGCAGGCATCTGAATACCATACTTCTCCAGTTCAAGCCTCATATTACTGATTTCCTCCTCTGAAACATATATAAGAACAGCATTATGTAGCCATAAAGACATTAGGAATCAGCACTGCTCTACTAACTGCCGCTACAAAAAGCCTAGAATAAGTACAATAAATTAAAATCACTGTTTAAATAATGTTGTGAATATAACTCTAAGTGAAACAAAGTAAAAGCTGACAGGCATTTCATACACTCCCCAAAAATCTACATTCCTGCCAGAAATTCATGTGGGAATATTCTGTAGTCTTTCTCACTAGAAAACAACAAACAACTCTCATGAGGAGCTGGAAATAGACTCCATCATTCTAAGATGCCTCAAGGACAGCTGCCAACAGGTCAGGAAAATGCACAGGCAGTATTTTAGCATTCTCTTTTTCTCCACAGAGACTACGCTGAGAAAACAAATGGAGGATATGGAGACGTGTTGTTGCTGAATACCATACAACTCAAAGAGAGCTGACTGTTTAGCATTTTATAGGTACAACCAACAACTGGTCTGCAGGAAAGCAAAGTTTACAAAGCTTTTAAGAGATGCATGCCCTCAGGCAGGAATCTCAGTAATGAATTTGACACATTTGCAAAAATCAAGGAACTGAAACCTTGAGGAGGCATGCAGACACGAGACTGTGCTGGAATCACCTGCAGCAGATTAACTGGTAAACTCTTCTTTAGCTGATGGCACCTCTACTTTAAACTGTCAACAGAGGTCAGAACATTTTACCAAGTTCCAAACCAAAACGTCTCCCAAGAGGATGGCGGCAAGGATTGCCACTTACAACAGTGACAAAAAATTTAAGGGGTTATTATTTGTGAAGGTCACGATAAACGAACCGATGACTATTTAACCTTTCCTTAAATTACTGTAACTCCTCACAGCCATTAATTTGGAATTTAACTTGCATTTAGGATACCAACAATAAATCCTTTAATTGATCTATAGAGTGTCCAGTAGAATATGAGATAAAGGCAGCATACGCATCAGCACTTCTTTACCTGTGAAGTCCACCTTCCCATATAAATCCTGAATCTGGGGGGCAAGGCCCAGTTTGAACAGGTACAAGCTAGAAAAGAAATAAGGAACTAATTAGAACCTGTAATTTTTCCTTGCAGTTCTGATAATGACACAGATAATTTCAGGAGATAATAGATTCCAGGTGCCACTCAGGTAAGTCAATGTAACAGCTGATAACCACCACCAAGAGGGTGAGCTGACCCCTCTTTCCCCCTCCTCAGCTGCACATAACTGCTCCAAGACTCTGACATCTTCACAGAATTGCAGAATGATTGAGGCTAGAAGCGTGCTCTCAAGTTTGTTCTGTTCAAACTCCTTCCTCAAACAAAGTCATGTAGGACCAGGTTCCCCAGCGTTTTGTGCAGATGAGCTTAAGAGCATTACCAAGGCTGGACACTCTACAACTTCAGTGTCTTGTCTGTCAGCTTGTGGAGTCCCTATCTTTGGATATACCTAAAGCTCAACTGAACACAGCTATAATCACCAAATGGTTGAGGCCAGAAAGGATATCTCCAGTTTGCTCATCTTGTCCAACCTGCTTGCTCAAGTAAGGCTCCCTAGAGCTGGCTGACTAGGATTGTGTCCAGGTAGTTTTTGACTCCACAATCTCTCTGGGCAATGTGTACCACTCCTCAGTGAACCTCACCATAAATAAAATGTTCCCTGATATTCAGAGGGACTGTCCTGTGGTTCGGTTTGTGTCAGTGCCTCTTGTCCTCTTTTGAAGCACCAATTAGAAAGATCTTTGCAGCTTCCCTTTGGACAGCTGTACCCATGGCTGAGATCCCCCCCAAAGTACTCTCTTTTCCAGGCTGCATAGTCCCAGCTCTTTCAGCCTGTCCTTGTAGCAGAGGTGCTTCAGTCCATTAATCATCTTAGGGACTCCTCCTTCAACTCTCCCGTGCCAGGGGGCCTGGAACAGGACATGGTACTACATCTGTGGCCTCGACAGTGCTGAGAAGGAGAAGGATTCACTAAGCTGGTTTGCCTTACCAAAATGGTGTTAATGTACTCACTTGGAGCCTGACAAGAAAAGGAACTGCTACAAAGGAGGAATGAATCCATACAGTTAAGGACAAACAGGACTGGGGAAGAGAAGCAATTCCTTTTTGCCTGCCAAGCCGTCTCAGCACAGATCATGGAAATGTACCCTCTGTTAAAATATTGACTATACAGGAACTTTAAAAACAAGCTATTAATAAAGTAAATACCTATTCCTCCACTTAAACTCAGTTTTAGCATGTTTGGAAAACAGGGTAAGCAATTCTACCTTTTCACATGACCTCAAAATGTCAAAACTAGATCTCCAATCTTTATAAATCTAAGCAGATATTTTTTACAAAACAAAACACAAACAACAGGCAGGAACATTTCTGACCTATGGACTGTCAACAAAACTGCATTCTAGACCTCTATTTCTTAACTGGAACTATACTTCAGCACTAAGCCTGAAAAAAAGAACAGGCTTTTATAATAACATTCTTTTCCATATTTATGTTTGCACGTTAGAATTACTCATCCTTCCTTGAGAAGTATTATTTAAGTGATAAAATCCTGAGGAGAGTGCCCCTGCAGAGAAACTGGCCACGGAACATTTCAGCCAAAATGGTTAGCAATGTAGAAAATTAAGTAGTATGGAAAAGTTATTATTAGATGAAAGTTTATAACTTTTATAGCCTTAACTACTGGGAATGTTTGCATCTATTAATTCTGCTCCATGTAATAATTTTCTTCTCCAAATATATGAGTTAGATCAGAGTATGGCAAACTTAATTTGCTTGAGAAGGTTGGTAATCATCCATAATTTGCACTACGGGGGAGGGGAGAATGGCCAGGATGTAAAGAAGAATATGTAACAAAAAAAAAAAAAAAAAAAAAAAAAAGCCAGTCAACTGCTGGTATAAAGTAACTACAGTATTTATCACAAAGTTGCTGGGAGAGAGGAATTTTGCCATAACTTAAACAAAAAGGGGCACTGCTCTTGGCAGTGGCAGAGTACCCTGGAGCACAGTCTACTCCCCACTGCTCTACAAATTCTGATTAACTTATTTCGTAGAGAGAATTAACTTCAGAACTGAAGCTGGGATTAAGCTCACTTTTATATGTAATAATTTCATCTAGAGCAATCTGAAATACCAGATAACACTCAGATAAGTGCAATTCATCACTATGGATTTCACACTGGCAACAGATCAGAGAGTAGAACAAGTTATTCTTGAGAACTGAAACTGAGCAAGCAATAGATGAAGATCCAAATGTACACAATCCAGCAATCAACTAGTAAATTCTACAAAAGGAATCCTTCCTAAATAAAAATCTCAGCATGTTCCAAAAGCCACGTTTGCATTCAAACCAGCTGGACAGAGAGGGGCAAAAAAATGAAACTCACACACAAACAAAAAATCAGAAACGCATGTCATGCGCCATACTGTCAAACTGAAGAGTAAAGCATCAACAAAAAATAATAGAATCATAGAACAGTTTGAGTTGGAAGGTACCTTAAAGGGATTATCCTACTCTTTAAGCCCCAAAATGTTTAGCTCTGCCTTAGACAACAAAGAGGGAGGGTGAGAACTGGGATGGGATGGTAGTAACCACCACATACTTTTCCTTCAACATCTGATTTGGCCACAGCCCAAGGCAAAATATTGGTTTCATGGGTCTTTGCTCTGACTTGGGAAGACTGTTCAGCTAGACAATTTGTCCTCATCCAGCCTTCAGTTCAGTTCCCTCCCTGCTCACCTTTCAGCTTTACAGAAAGATTTCAGAAGCAATTAATTTCTGCCTAGCACGCCTTACCTGAGTGCATGAATACAATAGATACAGCGCGGCATGTTCTTGCGATCATAGATATCTGTCGTTTCTGGGTAGAAGATCTAAAGATAAAACAAAGTCAGCAGTCTGAATTACACTCACACTACACAGCTAAATCACATAACTGTGATAAGCCAAATTCTTCCGCAGCACTCTAATGAAACATCCTGCAGAACAGAATCTTTGAGCTTGTCTGCCCTGGCAAAACATTTCCCCTGCTTGAAGTGCCCATTGGTCCTTTTGTTCCCTGCCCACTTTCTACACTCAAGGATGAATATACCCTTTCTTTTGTGTGCCCACCAAGATACTGGGTCATGAGGTATGAGCAAGGATTTTGGTGAAAGCCAAGACATTAAAAAAATACAATGGAAGAGAGAAAAGAGGATTTTATTTGGACTAAACGGGCTTGAGAAACAAGAGAAGAGATAGTAACAAAGGGAAACTGAGACCACCACTGAGAAGCTCTGCACACCACATTTTCAGTCACCTGGACGCAAAAGCTTTCAGACAATCTCAAATGCAAAGCTCTTCAAAGTTTAACACAAGGTGCAGTGTCAATTCACTCATAAGCGCTGACAAGACACTTAACTTTCTAGTTATTGGAAGGTTCCTTGTTGTTACCTATAAGCATAAAATAACATTGCTTTTTCTGTAGAGGCAAGAGCAAGTGAAAGACCCTCACAATTCCACCATATCAGCTCCCTGCCTCTTCTGCATGGGAAAATACTTAAAGCATCAATATCTCTGTCAATGTATTGGATCACAGCCCAGTTTAACATCTCCTCAAACAAGTATTTCTCAAAAAAAACTCCACTTACATCTGAACATCTTGCCTCATACCCAACACTTAATTTAGCCTCACAAATCCCAGGGAGGCTCAACTAGTAAATCTCAGAAAGTTATTTGAAGCACTTTGCCAAAAATAAGGAGTTATATTTACAGGCACATATGCAAATAGAACATACATCAGAGTAAACTACGCAATGCTGACCTTGGTGAGATGAAGCATAACATGGCTTACAAAAAAAAACAAACCAAACACAACACATTAAAAATGTACTTGTTATCCATGTATGAAATTTAGCTACCAGCACAACACTGCTGCAGTTCTGTATGTTGTCAGGCAACAACATTTATTAGCTCAGAGGAGTTTATGTGCACATTCCCTACTGAAGCCAATAATTTACATTTGATTAAGCTATATCAGGAACATTTCAACTTGATGTGAAAATTTCATAGGGAAATCTGAAGAAATGGAGAACATAGTATTTTCTGTTGCATTGCTTCTTTTAGCAGAGATTTCTAAAAATCCTTCCACAACCAAACTGTAGCTCAGACGTTACTCAAAAGAATGTAGGCAAGAATAACATAATGCAGATGTTATCTGAGACTATCAATTTTGACGATACAGTACAGAAGGGGGAATTATTTTGCTCCTAATCATTCTCATACATGTAGCAGAAAGAAATCTTTCAGCAAGTTTTAGAAGATAAATTCTACAGGGATGCAAATCTAGAAGATTACCAGATGAACTGTACTGATTTTTGTACAACAGCTAATGCTTCCATGGAATGTAAAGCTTTTCTGAGACTATTTATTTATCTGCACATACAACACAGAAATTACCTTGGGGAGTCCAATCTCAGCCATGGCATTCAGCCACTGGATTACATTATCTGTGTGCCGGAAGTGGAGACCAGTTGCCTGAAACAAAAATAGGCAGAAAAAGGGGGAGGGCAGTAAGAAACAAAATATCGCAGCTGCCAAGAACAGCAGGGATGTTCATTAAGATCAACAGTGAAAAAAGTTCTCTTACAGAAAAGTCAGAAGCCTTCCATATACAAATATACTGGTTGTTTATGAGAAGTTCTTTTGCACGAGTGCAAGCTCAGACTAAAGCTATGAGTTCAACCCCCGTTACTGAGTGAAGGGGGAGTTCCTCAGGTAATACCAACATATAGCATCTTTCTGCTTATTTGATCACAGTACCTCTGTGTGCCCATTTTCCTATTTTAGATGCCTACCTAAAGCAGTATCTATGGCCAGCAGGTCTCACCTTGTACCTGGTCTGTTCCCTATCATAGATTTTCTTCACAGAAACAACTTTAGGGGAGAAGAAGTTTCCAAGTTTGGCCAGGTAGACTCCATTTCTCAGTCCTTCTTCCAGCTCTGTTGTGGGAGGTAGCTCCTCATTCAGACAGGCTTCCATCCATCTGGAAGTACAAGGAGAACAAAGTTGGTCCCATGTATCTATTTCCAGTTTGTGAAGACAAACCCATGCTTAACAGATTTCATGCTGGTACTGGTGTCACGCTGCAGCATACTGTTTACTTGGCATGAGGGGTTGAAAGTGGCATAGCACTAACATACAATCTCTGTCATTAAAATGCCAGTCAGTAACACTTCAGACAAAATATTAAGGAGAAGTATAGAGTCCAGTAGCCAGAGTTTCACAAGTAACCCAGATACCATCTAATCATCGTACTATTCCTTCAGCCCATGATTTAGCTGGTACTGGTCTAGGCAGTGGCCAACCCATCCCTTCAACTAACTTAGATCTTCCGCTTGAGCAAAGGTTTAACTCACAAGCATTTCTTTACTCTCATTAAGAATTTGCTAGTTATTTCATGACTTTGTACCATTTATTCAAGCTTTTTTAGATGATCTCAGAGATCTCAATGTTATCTCTAAGTCCACCTTTCTGACTGGCAAATTTTCTCCCACCCTATCATGCATGTCAAAAACGGGAAAGAAAACTGGAACAGGCATTCCTTTCCTCGTAATGACTAATTTTCCCTTATCTTTATTCCTTCCTGCTCTTTTAATGGTGTCACAGATCCTCATGACAAAAATAGATTACAAAAGTAAATAATGTGAAAAGTTGCTGTTCTCAAACCAGAGACACACCTTGACATTTTTTGTGCGCAGAGCTACCCAAGGTGGCACAGTGCAAGCACAGCTACGCAGTTTTTTCCAAAGAAAACACAGTCCCTGGCTGTGCTTCTCCAAAAAAAAAAAAAAGGAGCTGCACAACCATTGATCACTTTCTGAAGCGGTTGCCTTAGCTCACACTTCATTTGCAGCTAAACTCTAAAGCTCTCGCAGGACAGACCAGCCTTGGATCAATAAAGATCACAGAAAAGAGGCTTTCAAGACAATAATGGTCCAGAATAGCAGTAGCCTGTATTCTAAACCAGAGCTAACAGTGTAAACATAAGCAAGGTTAATAATTTGGCTCACAGGAATGGTGAGTCCACATGACTGGGACTGATCTTAAGGATCGGCAAGTACAAGGTCCTGCCTGAACCCAATGAACAGAATTTTAATATTCTAAATACTGCTTCAGATTTATACATAACTGTAAACTATTTAGCTTCATATTAATCCAGGCAAAATAACAGGAAAACACCATACTGGATGCAAGTGATAACTTGATTAAATAAATAACTGTAGGGAATTAACCCAGTTCCACAGAAATCAGAAATCGGTCCTGTAACACATCTGGGAAAACTATGTGGCCCTGCTGACCAACTAAAACTGCAGTCATTTCATGTCTGTGAGGTGTGAGGCTTCATGCTCTGAAATATTCTGATTAAAATCAAGCACTGTACATATATACAAAAAATAGCTGATACATACTAAGAACTAACAGATACCTATAAGCAGTGTTTTCACGGAGATTCAATGAATGGTGCTGTTCCTAACACATTTTGACACAGATGCTTGATATGCCTCTTTTTTCAGCTTTCCAGGAAGTAAATACAAAAATTGAGGCTGCCAAAATTAGAACATTAGAGGGTAACACCAATATTTGCATAACTGTAACTTATAACTAGCACATGGGTGGTCACAGTTTGAGTGAGAACAGGACTTCAAATAAGCTAGGCTTTAGACATGGTTAAATATCAGGCCATTGATCTAGCTTATCTACAGATCAGGGACTGTAACCTGAAAGACAACTGTGACACTGAAAAATGTGTAACGAGTGCAGCAGACATAATGCATTCAACATGCAAAGCTGCAAAACCTAATGTTACTGTGTGGTGTACAAAGGGAAGAGTAAAATCAGCACCAGTACTCTTTTCTACGAACTACCCTTGTCACTGCAGCCTGTGTTTTATCAGACTGGAGAGGAGGAATAAGACAGGAAATAAGTTTTTGATTAGCTAAGATAATGCTTCCCAGTGAGCAGCTTGAACAATGCATTCCATTTCTTGAAATCAAGTCCTGAGATGCAGCTGGTTGCTCTGAGAGTCCCCTGGCAGAAGACTGAACTCTGAAACTGCAGTCCAGCTCATCAGCCTGCTCCACCTTTTCTAATGCACAGCACCACATCAAGGCAGGAGCATATGAACTACGTATGAATCAGCTTCTGAACTACCAGTTTTCAGCCCAGCATGCAAGGCTCAATGGAAAAAGCTAGAAATTATTTAACCTGCAGTATCCAAGAAGATGACAGAATAAGTGAATGTCTTTCTGACCTTAATGAGAGAAGAGTATGTGATGATTTCTTTACAGTAATTTAGAAAATAACTATCATAAACATAAAATCTAATGTGCATTTTGGGACTATTTTTGTACAGTTTACTCTTGATCTCAAATACAGAACATCTTAGCAGCACACAACACAGACGAGACACATTCAAGTTCACCACAACCATTTTTTTCATCTCCTAAAGAAGGCAATAAATTATATTTCTAATTATAGAAGACAGCTGTTAGTGAAAATGAAATATCTCACAGGCTGCAATACTTTAACTGTCAAAGGAAAGTTAACTTTGACTAGCGCAGATATGTAGTCTTAATCTTCTTAAATGTCTTGCCTGCATTCAGTTTCAACTATCTCTGAGGTTTACTTTTTTTAACCCATCACAGAGTTCCTCTGCTACTCTACCACAGCTCCTCCATTCTCAGGTCTGTTAGCATAAACAGAATGTTTGCTAAACCATGCATTTCAGATGATGCACATCTTCACTACTCAAACTCAAGGGGAATGCCAGTCAGGTTCCCATGTCTGAATCCACCACTTCTCCATCTCTGTCTAATTGAAACGTCAGCATACAGTGCAGTCTCCCAGTACATAAAGTGGTCATCTGCCTTTTAAGAAAAACAAGCCAGTGTTCTTAGAAGAACAAAAAAAGCATAACACTAGTGGTCTAATTTATAGCTCTAATTCTATATTTGCTTAAAGGTACAATTCAAACACATGTTTAGCTCAACCACCACCAATCATCAGAGGGCCTTTTCTATTAAAACAAGTTAAAATCAGCTGTGGCAATTCCAATGCCAAGGGCATCTAAAAATTGACTGTAGAGTAAATACAGCATGGAGTCCTTCAATTTTTATTTCATCCCTCTTGCACTCCTCATTATTGAAAGAATGCTCATGACTTAACAAGTTTTACAAACAGCTTGATTTCACTGCTGTTTCTCTGGTTAGTCAGACTGTTTCCAGTATCTGCATTCCACCCCGGAAAACACAGAAAAATGTGAAGCCATTTCAAAAGAAAACACTCACATTCCATAGTTACTCATCACAAAGTACCTACACTCAACCACGAGTACAGTCCCTGAATCCCAGTTCTACCGATTCTTCTACTCGAATGCAAACAACTACTCAATTTTAAGGTCCATTCCCTTCGCCCAAGAAAGCCTTTTCCTCACGCTTGGCTTCTCTACAGCTCCTAGCAGATTTTCAAAGGTGTTACCTCTGCAAATAGCAGCAAGAAAAAAGGTGCCAGGAAGTTTTTCAACAAGGTTGTGCAATAACTCATCACAGAAACAGGTCAGCAAACAGATGTTTCCAACACATACAGTGTGGAGATTTCAGGACAGCCAGGAAGGAGGGGGAAGAGAAAACAGAAACTACACATTTCTTGGGAACTAGTGTTCACAAAAATCAACAGCAAGAAACACTTTTAAGTTCCTGTTGACTGCCCTCCCACAACAGGGAGTGGTTTTCAGCAGGAAACAAGCAAAACACCAGATTCTTCCAGCTTCTGCTGGCCTCTCATTCTCCAGCCACCTCACTCACTTCTAGTCTTTCCCAACTCCCAAAACTAGAATAAATTTCTGATTAACATCTCACAAAACTCTTCATAAAATGTACAACATGACACTTGCAGCCTCCGACTGTCCAGTTTACAAAAGCTCAGTGTACAGAAACTGTCAGTCAGAAAACAGGCACCTGGTTGGAAAGGCTGAGATGAACTTCACATAAAAATGCCTGGGCCCTACTAAAGTAATGTGAAATGGGACAACATTGCATGGGGGGGGGGTGCAGAGGGAGAAACACTTCCCCAGGAGTGGATACTCTGTAGAAATCAAGAAACATCCTTTCATATTCTGGAGAAGAATCTAAAAAGAGTATTTGGAAAGGTATATAAAAACAACATTTCCAAGCCTCAAGTCTTATGCTGTCTTTGTAGGTTCTGGTCGCTCTCCTAAAAAAATGCAAGAAGTCAGAGTTTTGATTTATGTGTCCTTTAACAGCACCTACTAACAGGAAACTAAAAGTAGTCTCATCACTTGGCTTGCTCACAGAATCATAGAGCAGCCCAAGTTGGAAGGGACCTCAAAAGACTATCTGGTGGGAAAGGGAGCTAAGATGAGATTATCTAGCACCCTGTCCAGCTCTGTCTCTCCAGTGATGGGGACTCTACCACCTCTGTGGGGAGGTTGTTACAGTGGTTGATTGTTCTCACTGCAAAAAAATTTCTTTTTTTGTATCAAAATGAAACTTCTCCCAGAGCAACTTGCCACCCACTGCCCCTCATCCTCTCGATGTGGCTCCTTGTGAACAGAGAGCCTTTGTCCTCTTTGTAGCCACCCTTTAAGTCATGAGGTCCCCTGATCCTTTTTCTTCCCAACACCTAATTCTTCAGCAGTCTGATCATCTTCATGGCCCTCCTTTGGACTCTCCAGGCACATACGCGAAAGTCACCTGTTAGCCATCAAACACCAGATGATGCACAGCTACGTTCTCTCCCATCTTATCTTTGAGTTCCTTGCCATCTAACTTGGGAAAACAATAGGAACACTGTTTAGGCAAAGCCTGTAAGGTACAGAAAACAAATACAACCCGAAGGACATGTTTAGGGAATAAGGAACTGAGTCAAAGTACAAGTTACAGAAAGCAAACCAGTTCAACGAGTTTTAACAGTTCAGTATTCAATGTAACAGCTTACAAATTTTATGTAGAGGGAAGGGAGTGCAGAAGGCACTCAGGACACATATGAATCATATTGAAAGAGTTCCAAATAAGAAATAAATCAAAATGCCCCACATTTGAGAAGCTTCCACGAGGCAAGGTACGCTCAGTCTCTCTACTCCAAGTGAAAACAATATGAACAACCTCAGAAAGTCTTACGGACCTTACATTTAGTACTTCAGGTACACTACATCTAAATTTAAGTACCAATTTTGAAGAAAAAAAAAGTGTATGTAAGAAGTTTCTAACTTGAGTCTAGTTTAGCCTGGAAAGCATTAGCTTTCCTGCAAGATCCTCAGCAATAAGAGACTTAGCACCACACTTTCCTTTCTAATTTGCCAGAAATACAATGTTCTGGGACCTAGACTGTCATACTTCCTCAGGTTAATTTTATTAACAGGAATGCAAACACTCTCCTGAAGGGAGAAAATCAAGCTGGTTGTCACAGCTTCTTGAGCAGAATGTTCTTAAAGAAGCCTCTACTGCACATGAAGAACTGTGGATTGTAGACAGACTGGGAGAGCACTTCAATGAAATTTCAAATGAGACACCACTACACTCTGGAGTGCTGCCTGAGCCTAACAGAAGTGGGGCTTGCAACCCAAAGCAGCATGGAGAGCCTGGAGAAGCAACAAGGAGTAGTGCTTCCCAGGAAGGTTTCTGGGAACACCTAGCCAACTACTGCACATGAGCTACAAAAAGAAACTCATTCTTCTGCAAACTACTATTCTCCTGGGGTTTACTGCTTTCCTCTGAAAAAGCTTAATTCTTCTTTAAGTTCTTTCTAGAACTTTAAGTTCTAGAAAAACGCAAACGAATGAGAGACATAGAAATCATGACATAAGTTTAAAAATTCTGTGCCATTATCAAACGATACTGTTAAAGCAAGTCAAACACTACCATTCAGACCATGCTCTTCCCCATCCCACATGGCTCAATTTCCTGCGCTTCAACACAACCTTCACAGAATCTCAGAGGCTTCAAGGGACCGCCTGAGATCTAGTCCAACTCTTCCATGCCCCCATGAGCAACTCTTTTCCCCATTCTTTCTGTGTGGGGCAAGAGCTTTCTGCAACGTTACTTGCATGCCTGAGAGTATTACAAAGACTCCCAAGAGGACACAGAGCTACTCAAACTGTGGGAGAATCTAAATGCTAGGGCGTTCATAAAACCCTCCCAACAACCTTATTGGGGCAAGAAGAAACCCACCCACTTTGTTCCATCTAGGAAGACCTAAAATGAAAGTAGAAAGGATATGCGTCTGAATCATTTAATGCCTTAAGGAAGGACTTAGAGGCAGTGAGTTCTGTTTAACCATCTCCATGAAGTAAGATAAATAGCCCATAATTAGAACGCAAGCCGCCTCAATGTACTCATACCTGTTTCAACAAGTTTCTAAGTGGGTGTTAATATAACTGCAAAACTAGGGCAATTTACATACAATAACGCTCCCATGGTGCGCCATTGCTTAACCATTCCCTAGGCCAGAGGACAAAGCCACATCTTCAGAAAGCATTACGCAGTAGCTTTTCTATTTAAAAGCTCACAAACTCATATTAAAATTAACACCTGTCATCCTTAAAAGGCAGAAATAAATGTAGAATTTCCAGATGAACAAGAGCAAAGCACTTCTCAAGTCTCACGGGACAGGGGGAACCTGGCTGATGGGCAGCAGCTTCTACTCCCTTTAGACATCAGGCATTAGAATTTGCCATCAGTAAGCTTTCCTCAGAAACCCTGAAGTCTTTTTTGCTACTTCGGCAACTTCCACTATGCTCCCGTCCCCTCACACATACAGAAAAGATATTTTTTAACCCAGAATTCCATCAAATTTCATCACATGACTGCACAGATAATGGGGTACTCTACAATTTTACTGAAGCTAGCTCAAATTAAAGTAGTAATTGCACCTTTCTAATCAAGTCAGTCCTACTGCTCCAAAACACAGATCCCCCTTCTAGAAAAGAAATCCTTGAATATCTACAAGCAGCTACCACCATCAGCTGCAATTTAGAGCCAGGCCTTCCTTGAAAGGACAGGACAGTAAAAACCTCACGAGGTACTGTCAGGCAGCCAGTCTCTTAAGTAATGCTGCTTTTACACTTTTAAAGGGACTATCACTCCATTAGCAAGGGTTGGAAAAAATTGTCAGTCATCTCAATTGCCAACTTATTTACTCTCCCCCAAAACAGCATTATCAAGAAATGTGACAAGTTACATAAAGGTGTCATATTTTTCAACAGTATCACAGGTCAATTTTAACCAGAACTGGAGTTTAGACACAGCAAAAACTTAACCTCCATCACATGGCACACACTTGCAAAAATCACAGAAGTCTGGCTAACCCTGAAACAATGGAAAAAATGTGGAAAAGAAAGAAGTCACTCTTTTCCTCTCAGACTGATTACTGATAAGCCTGAAGAAGAACTCGCAACCCACCTCTCTGGAAACTGTTGCAAGAATATTCAATTTAACAAACACAAATTGTGGAGCAGACAATAAAAAAATGGACAACACCTGTAAGGAACACTGCTCATTTCATGACAGGACTACCATGCAGTATGTTCTGGCACAAAAAGAAAACAAAACCCTTAATCAGTACCACCATAAACAGAGTATCTGCAAGAGTAGGAGTGACAATTGGACACAGGCAATAAAAAAACAACAGCAAGAAGCTGAAGCAGGAAAACCTTATTGGAAAAAACACATACATTTTAATGCACTGACTGATCCACCCAGATATTGGCTGACCTCTCACTACCTGGAGCCTCAAAATTTCAACACTGGATACCTTTATGGTCTAACTCCATCAAACATCATAATGCTGATGCAAAAAGCCCATAAAGCAAAGTTGTCTACTCTGGGTTCCAAGGGATAAAAAAAGCAAGCTGCCACAGCAAGTATTGCTGATGTAGAGGCTTTTTTAGTACTGCAAAGGAGTGCCTGGGGAAAGACCAAGAAGGGTCTTTACTCTCCTCTCAGTAGTTTGGAAGGCAAGTGAAAGGTAAAATAACAGCTCTGCCCACAAGAAAATATATGGAAAATTTGTACCTGACCTATCAAAGCCAAAACGAAAAACACTGCAGCAGCAAAGACCCAAAAATGTTCCTACGCTTCAGGCTTGGGCAGTCAATTAGCTGGTTTCACAATTTCTGGATATCTACATTTTGAAAAACAAGGACCTGTAGTATAATGTACCTGTCCCTGTGCTGAAAAGAACTTTTATTTTAGAGGGGAGCAGTTTGCTGCAAAGGATTTTTGACATGCAGTAAATGAGATCATCTTCCTCAAGCAAAAGAGGTTGCGATAGCATCTTATTCATGGGGCTGCTGTAACAGGAAAATTTCGCAAGAATATGGTAGATGGTAGAAATGCTGCAACAAGCAGAGGGTAGACCCCTTTGTCAAACAGAGTTTCAGAGATCACAGCATAACCATCAGCCAGAGGCTGGAAACAGGCCAGTGAGCACCACCGCCCAGCCATTCAATTCGTACTACACACATGACAAATTGCATTATGCAGAGACTTTCAGAATACCAAGCGTTCCACTCAGAACAAAAAAACCTCAATAAAGAAAACCCAACTCCCCTTCCCTGCCTACCCACCAGGTTTGCTCACCCTCAGCAGTTATTTGCGTAACACATCACTGGCTTTCCCCTCCTTCTCAAGCATCCACGCTGACACAGCATTTCAAACACGACCATCTTCTTCCTGACAACTCATCCTACAGAAACAAGGCTCGCACAGGCAGACCGTGGGACATCAGCACATTCCGGACAGCAGGTGTCCAAGCTAAAGGAAGGCACCAACAATACCTATTTAGAATTCCACCCTTCAAAACACACATTCAAATACACAGCGGGGGAGTGGGGGAAGGTAAGTTGTCTTCCGCAGTGTAACAGTCAGCATCCTGGGAAACAAGATCATCATCAACAGATCCAGTGTTCAAAATCAAATCCTTGAAACTTTCCAAAGCAGGTAAATCTGAAATCACACCTGGAAACACACAGGGATTTGCTCAAATCAGTATGACATACTGTCAGGTACCTTTACAACTATTAAAATTACACCAGGAAAAACAATCAGAATTGTAATTTGAAATACTCTATCGATCAAGATTTGTTTCCTAAAGCACATTTTTACTTGTCCATTGGTTTATAATTCCCTTCTCTAGTTCTCCGTCAAAAGCAGCATCCTTAATTTCATTTTCAACTCACTGTTTTGAGTAATCTAACAAACTGAAACAGAAATTAAAATCTCTGTCACCTTCCTCAGAAGAAAAAAAGCTCTTGCATGCAGCTCAGGTGTACAGCCTGAGCCTGTTAATGTGGCAGACAGCAGGAAATGCAGTTCCTAGGTGAGCTACGAAAACAAGTGCTGCCACAGCTAAAAGGTCCTCAAACAGTCTCATTATTCACAAAGACATTTTCAGCTCAAAGATACCAAAAAGCAAAAGATTAGCAAGTAACACAGGCCAGATTTTTCCCAGTGGTTGATGTACCCTCCCTGGCAACATGCAGCTAAACCAAAGACCATATTAATATTCTGGCACTGAAACGCTTCCCCCCCTGAGAAGCAAACATGAGGCTCCTCTGTTCATTGCTAACACTGCCAACAACTGGTAAAATTTACCTTAGCTGCTCTTGCTGACGGGGATCCTAACGCATTGGCCAAAAAGATTAGTTCTGAAGAGCTTTCAAACAAGTACCAAGTACATAAGAGTGATACATGCTCAAAACCCTTTTCCAAGGCACATTCAACCACTCTGCTGCCAAAGCGACTGCCTTGATCTCTTACCATTAGAGACTAAAGAGGCTGAAATGCTTGGAAGGCACAGCACCACTGACGTTATCATGCATCAACATTAAGTGGATTTCTTGCAAATAATGTTATAAGCAGCACTCCACAGTACCCAACAGTCAAAAACTGTTACATGACAACTATTTGTTTTGGTTATTTTGGGCTGCTGTCTTCCTGTGTTACACACAATATTCCTTCAGAAACCACAGTCCAACCAGCCAGACCCCGGTCTCTGAATCTAACACAGTGCAAGCAGTTGCTCCCCTCCTCCTGGCCTGCCTCTTTTTTTCCAGTGAGTCAAGCAAAAAAGTATTTGGAGTGAGGCAAAGCCAGTGATACTCCAGTACTGTCCTCCTCCACCTCCCTCCACCTACTTCTCAGAAAAATACAATTCTGAATGTGCATTCCAAGACATTTTCAGCCCAGACAGCCACTCATTGCCAGCTGCATGAGGTCATCAACAAAACATCAGCGACTGCAGAGAAATCTCCTCAAGTCCGAACAGGAGCCACTAGTGGGAAGCCTCAGATGAAGCAGCAAGACCTAAACAGCAGCTAGTTCAACTTACAGCTATTGATATTAGAATATTATCTATAAATATTCATGGATTACAATCAAACAAGGGACTTGCACCCTATCTGACAGCAGCAGAAAACAGAGAAAAAAAAGGAAAAAAACACACACACAAAAAAACCAACCAACCCAAAACCCAGTACCTGACCCGATTTACGAGTGGGAATAAAATGGAAATACAAGGAAATAAAGAGAAAAGTCTTTATTAGCATGGCACAAAAAGATGAATGCTGTGTATGCCACATAAGGGTAAGTTCTGCTATGTCAACACACCTGATCTAAAGAGGTCACTTTTGGTAGGAATTATACAAGTTATTTTCGGCCACACATCAGTTCCTGTAATTTTGTCACTTGAAGCATACATGAAGATATCAGGACACCTCACATACAACACAAATAGAAATATCTTTAAAAGCTAAAAGAAACCCCACTCCAACCCACAAAGTCAGGGTTACCTAAGTTTGGAGAGGGAGAGAGTGAAACCCAAAACAATCCTCACCTTTCTATTTTATTTGAGGGACTCTGGAGTTACAAAATTATTCTTTCTGCCTTGAGATTTACAATAAAGCAAAGCAAAAAAAAAATGGAGGTTCTTCAGCTGCAGCTCTGGTTCACACCACCAAGACTGCAGCACTCCAGGCTGTACTCCACAGACTGCTATCACCACTTCACCCTCAGAATCCTCCAATGTGCTAACTCCACAGCTTCAAAATCCAGGGGAAACTTGCCTGTACCTGATACGCAGATTAATTAAGCAGGATTTATATAAGATCTTCTGCACACAACTCACCTTAGGCACACTGAAAACTGTACAAAAGTAAGACTATACAAAAGTGAGACAGCCTATCCATGCTTTTCTCAAACTACCTTATCTCTATCACAGCCCTGTTCTTAGCAGAGGCTCATAAGACACAGATTTTAACTACACTACCTCAGTTTTTCCCAGTTCAGGTTAATGACAGAATGGAATCAATGCAATTTATCACCTTCATGAAAAATCTCTGATTTGCAATGAAGAAGCTTTTTGAGACAAATTGTGTGTAAAAGAGCAACTATCACATTTTCTTCACAAGCAGATTTAAGCTGTAGTTTACTATTTAAAATATTTTATCTTCAAGCCACAATTCCTTCAATAACTGCTATCTACACCTTTACAGACACTGATGAAGCAGCTTTACACCATTACTCACAGAGTCAAGTTACAGAGCTCCCCACCTAGCGCTAAATCCTCATGTGTTCAATCTGTCCAGAAAGAGGTGTCCTCTATCACTCTTCCTTCTTCTGGGCACTACACCTTTGAAGATACAGAAACCTGTTTAAGCAGATCTTGGATGACTACATGAAATTCCAAGAGAGAATGGTATCCACCCAAACACTTTCAAACTATAAGTGGGAAACTTACAAAGATGATCAGACTTTTTTCTTTAAATATTAGCTTTCTTCTAGGAAACAGAATTTAACAGTGTTACCTGGCATCTTCTAAATCTATCAGAAAGAATGGGATTACCACAAGATCAGAGACACTTCAAATCCTGAATAGATTAGATCAGCAACAAAGAGCAAGCAGAATTCCTTTCCTTCCTCAGTAGGAAACACCTACAAGAAACCCAAAAGGAGAAAACAAACCCACACGGGCAGATTCCATCCTGATGCATGCAAGAAACACATTGCTCAGGTACAATGGTTCTACAGTTACTGGAAGCCACGTAATCTGGTCACTAAAATGCTTACACTATGCCAGGGCATAACCCAAAATGAAATTGTTCCTGGTGTCCCAACGGAAAAGCACAGTAACCTCATGCAGCAAGCAGGTAAGGAAATGAGAGCAAACAATATTCTAGTTCCCAGCTTGGGGAATCTAAAATATTCCACAGTGAAAGACAGAGCTTGAAAAAGCCTTTGTTGAATTGATAAGTGTTAACTTAATCATGAAAATACCACAATATCCCAGTAAGTAACCCACTTAGGAAAAAGGCTATCATATAACACAAATATTGTAGTGCACCGGCCTGACTTCTAGATAAGGACCACAAAAAGAAGTTCTCTCGGGTTGCTGCTGTCAGATAAGTATTTCCTTAGCCTTCTGTAAGCAAATTGCTGTGTCACAACAGAATAGAGTACTGCACTGCCACAGCTTTTCGGTGTAGACTACTGTGATTTGGAGACAGGACAAAGAAAACAAAACCCACCGACCAAAGACAAAACACCAAAACTGAAGTATTAAACATTTCTTCATGAAGTCTTTTTTATTAAATTAAAAATTATCTGGTTCAAGCACAGTAAAGGAATCCCTCTAGTCAAAACCTCCACTTTAGCTCCAAATTTCATTTCAATATCTCACGATCTCAAGCAACTCATTCGCACGCTCTGCCTCCCTTTATCCAACCAGCAAGAATGTTGCCTGTTTCACAAGACTGTTGCACATGAGAAGCTGAAATCAAAAACTCCTAAATAACAACAGAATAGTGACAGCTCAAGCAAAAAAAACAAACCTGGCTGGAATGCCATTAAATAAGTACAAGTTATTGATACTCCTCTGATAACACCACTGATATGCGCTCCTTAGCAGACAGGTACTCCAAATAACTTCATGCAATACTCAACACTACTGCACATGTGCTCTTACATCAGGCAGCTCAGAAATCCAGACTCTACTGCATTTTTCATTTCAGTATGAAATTAGGTGCTAGCCAGTTTTCATGTTACCTTCTTTTAACACTTACACAATAAAATAACTTCTGCTTTTAAATTCAGTAATTAATTCCTAGGTAAAAGGTCAGGAAGCCTCTGACAATGCTGATGCAGTGCAAACCAGGATGATAATATTCATGTTCTTTTAGGTGCCCTCATGTAATAGAAAAACTGAATATAAACTACAGTGCCTGCGTGCAACGTTATAATGCAATACGACAATATGATTACAGGGGGACAAGGGGGCCACTCAGAATTGTTCTGCAGCCGCCTCCCATTCTGCCACAGCCATCATCAGTTTTATAACATTCACCTCTTCAGCAGCTGGACACATGACACAGCACACACCTGACGCCTTCCTCTGCTGGTAGGTCCTCCCCTTCTCCTTACTGAGATAACTTCCCATCTGAAAATCTCTCACTGCAAAGAAAAATTATAAACCCTCCTATCCATGCCCGTAACTCTGAGGCACTGTAATCAATTAGCAGCACAAACAAAACCCTATGGTATCTAATTCACACCTTAAGTCTCAGTTACACCCTGGCAAAGAAGTCAAATACAGAAAATCTCAGAGCAAAGACATGTGTTTCAAATACAATGACCTGTTACGGTTCTGGTTTAGTGGGTTTTGTTAAATAAACTCCTTTCCACAGCCAAGAGACCTCTTTTAGGTTGTTCTACAAGTAGTAACAAAAATTCAAAAGGAAATTTACAAAAAGACTACTCAGTGAGGAAAAAAAATTCTTGGGAGCAGACCATGAATTCAAGCCTTTCTGCTCTCACTTGTGTAACTGAATTGTTAAACTAAGGAGTTTGTTCCCTTCCTTCTGGTCATTTAATCTTTAACTCTTACACAAAGCGGTATGGCTTCAGCTACAGGAGTCAGGAATTTCCACTCATTAACTGCATGAACAGCCTGCAGGCCACTAAGCACACACAGAGGGTGGGAAAATGGGGATTTGAAGCTCTCCAAGCAGACCAGCCACTTAACAAGTGCATGCTCTGACTGCCAAGGTGGACACCAGGAAGGCTGTAACACCACTGCTTGTGTGTTCAGTGACACAGCTGTTGCTTCGCTCTTCACAAAACACACTGGCAAACACTAGGCATCACCCAAAATATCTGAAGGCTCATCCTGAGACAAAACAGTGAAAACGCCTTGTTTCTGCCAAGGTACAGCAAAGCCAAATGCCCAGCTGCTCAGACCCACCAATACCAAGGCAAGACTCGGAAGCAACGATAAGATGTCCAAGTCGCTGTACAGTCAGGGATGATTCATGCAAAGAATAAGTCCCCATGATTAAGCAAGAGCTTACTGAAAATATTAGAACTATTGCTATGTTCAGAATTTTTGCCTAAAGTTTTTGCAAATCTGAACATGGAACTGAACAGTAAGCAAGCACTTCAGAAAGGATTTACTGAGGGCAATGACAAAGAGTCCACAAGGGGTGGATCTGAGGCTCCTTCAAGCACAGAGAGGGACTACAGCACAAATCATCTCTCCCAGTCACCTAGCACTTGATCCTGAAGATTTTGGATTCGAAGGCAAGGAGCTACTTTGACATATAGTGAGATCTTTCTCACTACTTTAGACCTCTTCCAAATCTGTATGGAAAAAAAATTATTACCTGCTAGTAACTATTTGTTGTGGTTTGAGTTAAAGTACAACTAGTTTTCTGACTTCAGCTAAGTCTCATCTAAGTAACTTCATTTTCTGAAAGTTAACTGCATGTTTTTTTCAGACAGTAGTCTCTCTAGCAGTGATAACATGGGGCACTGGTATGCAGAAAGGCCAACTCTTATATTTATTCCTACAATAACCAAAGCCATCCTCGAGCCGGCAAAAAAAAGGCCACAGGGAGGGGTGGACAGGACAAGTGACCCCAAATTGACCAACAAAATTCCGTCCAATATACGTCATACTTGATAAAACTGAGAGATCACAAGGATCTCGCTCTCTTCTGTGACGGCCAACATCCAGTGAGGACCTCATCTGTCTGTTTGCCCCAATCCCAGATCCATGCATTCCTAAATCCAAATTCCTGAGCTCAGCTCCCTCCTAGCCACAGATCCATTCTCTCATGTCCGCTCTACACCATTTGTGGTGACTTACAGTCAACGAGGGGTGGGGGCGCAATCTCATATATTTGTATATATTTTATTACTTTTATTATTATTTCATTAAAGCAGTAGTTTTAGTTTCCAACACTCAAGTTTCCCCCTCTCTTTCCCTTTTGCTGGGGGCAGAATTGGGAGCCAATTGCTCAGTTTCAGCTACCAAAATTGGCTGGGGCAGGGCTAAACTGTGACAGTAATCAGTCTCTGTGAATCAACAGTAGTGACAATTGTTATGAAGCATCTACAAGATCACATCATAAAGTGAGCTCTCCGTGCTCCTTCAAAAATATATTACAGATTCCTGGTAAGGCTGCACAAATTATTAAAATCCTGGAATGAAGCTTTTTATACTTTGCCAGCAGTGAACGTCTTCAAACTCAGCACTTCCTCCCCAAATAAAATCTCTTCAGTGGAACACATCTGCCTTGCTGCAGAAGACTGGCACAAATTTATCCAAAATTCATTACCCAGCCAGTGGAAGAGAAAGAATTCTGTGATACTAATGTAACTATCAGGGTACACAAAATAATCCTTGTGCTCTTATGAGTATGCATGTTTATGTCTCTGTTGGAAAACTTTTCCGTTTTGGCAGTGTATTTCCAGAAAGACATTAAGTGAGTGGAGAGAACTTACAACAATCTAGGGAAAGGTACTACACATCTATTATGTGGGACCCATAGAGAAATATGCAAGAACTGGGGTTTCAGTGTAAGAGAAGTGCAAGAGAAGTGCACTGTTATCATTAAAGGGTAAGATGGCAGTCAAGAGGAAGAAAATAACCTGTTCTTCATGTTCATTGATAAGTAGCGATGTAATACTGGGCTAAGACGTATGAGGTCCAACACACAAAAAAAACCCCAACTTTGTCTGCAACTCGTTTTATTTAACAAATTTTAAAAAAACAACTACAATCACCTTCATGATAGTTTCCTTCTGAGATGACACACAGATGCCTATGATGCTGCCAACACTTGAAGTAATAACCAGATCACTTTCTGAAAGGTTGTTCAGGACCTCCATTGGTTTTGCTTTTACATCTTCTACTGACAGAAAAAAAGGAGTTCCTCTGAGCACCAACTGGATCTTAGGGAAGAGGCAGAAATCACAGGGAGTCAGGTCTGGTGAACAGGTTGGGTGGTCAAGCACAAAGATGTTGCTATCAGCTAAAAAACACTTCACAAAAAGTGTTGTGGTCTGGGTATAAAATCCACCTGTTCCTCCACAATTCCAGTTGTTCACTTCTCACACATTTGTGCAATTTTATCAAGAGTTCAATGTAATAGTGTCGATTTACTGTCTGGCCACTGGGAAGCCACTCAGCCATCACAATGGCCTGGACATCGAAGAAAATCAACAAAGCCTTGAACCCCCAATGACTCATGCGTGCTTTTTTTGATCTTGGAGATGTTGCTGACTTCCACTACATTGATTGTTGCTTGGATTCCTAATCATACATAAATATACAAGTTTCATCACAAGTAACTACCAAATTCAACAAATTTGATTCACCCTCAATGCACTGCAGAAGGTCTAAACACAATTCCTTGCAACATTGTTTTTTTTCTGACAGCATTTTTGGAACCATTTTTGCACAAGCCGTCTTCATGGTCAATTGTTCGATCAGAATGCATCCAACAATGCCCGTTCAAATGAACGTTCTCAGCTACCGCTCAAACACCCAACCTTCTGTTTTTTCATATCACATCACATACTTTCTCAATGCTGTCATCAGTAACTGCTGTGCGTGGGCAGCCTGGGCAATCACCATCTGTCATGCTTTCGCTGCCTTCCAAAAATCATTTGTGCCATTCAAAAACACACGCGTGAGACATGCACTCTTACTATCAGTCAACAAATGAAAATCTTCTGTCACAGGTTCCTTCAGTTTCTTGTGAATGTTGATGCGAACTCACTCTTCACTCTTGCACACTGACATTTTCCGACCGAGGCTAAGAAAATGTCTCTATTTGAACATGCATCCACTCACACTGAGTGAAGTGATTGAGCTGAGCCTTGTCTCGCTGTGACAAGTCAGAACAAGTTCTGTCACCATCTTTTTGTCTCTCTCCTCCCACTCTTGGTTCCTGAGCTACAGTCTTGGGTTTTTGTGTTTGACCTCATATCTAATTTAAACAACAGGGAGAACACAGTGCTAGGAACACCTGCGCACTACAGCTATGGAGTTCTTGTCACAAAAAGTCTTTAAGAACATGTTAAATAAGCACATCATGGATGGTGGTGGTTTTTTGTTTATTCATTTCTTAAAACGAAATCTACATAGCCACTAAGCAACACAGGCAAAAGGTAAGCTGCATCCAAATTATTCCCCTTAACAAATATCACAACTTCTTTTGAAGTACCAGCAGATTCAAAACCACTTATTCTTACCTCTTTGCCTCCTCCAGGTGACAAAGGTATTCGTAGGCTACATTTTGACGTCGCCTTTCATCCATTTCCTCTGCCGTTAGTCTCTCATTATCCAACACAGCTGCAAATAGTCAAAACACACTCTCAGGTGGTTGAATATTGAATGTAAGTGAAAAAGCACACCCAAAAATCATATCCAACTTTTCCCACAGAAACTCATCACAGGTTTTAATTGATTCAGAAAAATTAAGGACCAAATTTATCTCACAAGCAACAGAACAGACTGTGTGTCCTTATTCTTGGTTGCCTGTCATGTAAACTTGTCATTTCCCCTCTTTCCAATTCCTCAATTTGACTGTAATCCAACTGTTTCCATCTTCCAATTTCTTAGAAACAGTCTATTTTCTTATTTTCTTCTAGCTTTGCCTCCTCATAATCCTCATCTGGAAGGGAATCATTCAGATCCACAACCCACATGTCGCCTTGGACCAAGCTGAGGCCCTGCAATGGGCTGTGTGCTCAAACCTTCCACGCACCCAGTGCCTGTTCTTCCCACTCCTACAGCCAAACACCTCATCTGTGCCCACGCCATACAAAACCCCACAACTTTTTAGGTTTTACAGATCAACCTGGCAAATGGGAAGCATCCCATGCTGTTACTGACCAAAGGCTGTCTCGCACCCGAAGCGACTTCTGCAAATGCATGCAAGTGACACAGTGACCATGCCAGCACTGGGGTCAATCAAGACCTTGGCTCAAACGGGCGGGGTCGCCCGGAGGCAGCAGGGGCTCCATGGCACCTCCCAGCGAGCCGCCTGCGCCGCACGGAGTGGCACCGACAAGGAGAGTCGTAGAAGTACGGAATGGTTTGGGTCGGAAGGGACCGTAAAGATCATACAGTTCAAACACCCCTGCCATTGGCAGAGACACCTCCCACCGGATCAGGTTGCTCAAAGCCACATCCACCCTGGCCTTGAACACCTCCAGGGAGGGGGCAGCCACCACTTCTCTGGGCAACCTGGCCCAGTGTCTCCCCACCCTCACCGCTAAGAATTTCTTCCTAACATCCGATTTAAATCTTCCTCCTTCCCATTTAAAGCCATTCCACCTCGTCCGATCACTACAGGCCCTTGTAAAGAGCCCCTGCCCAGCTTTCCTGGAGCCCCTTTCAGTACTGGAAGCTGCTCTAAGGTCTTCCCCCAGCATTCCCTTCCCCAGGCTGAACAACCCAACTCTCTCAGCCTGTCCTCAGAGCAGAGGTGTTCCAGCCCTCGGACCATCTCCGTGGCCTCCTCTGGACCCGTTCCAGCAGTACCACATCCTTCTTGAGCTGGGACGGGGCCCCCGCGCGGCTTCACGCCCGCCGCCCCAGCACGGTCCGGGGCCGCTGCCGCCCCCGCGGAGCGTAGGGGCGGGCACGGCGCCCGCGCCCCTCTCGCAGCATCTCTGCGGTCGGGGAAGCGCTACAGGCTCGCTCGGCTCCGCCGCTCCCGCCCCAGCGGACATGTTGGGCGCGGCCCCGAAAGGCGCGGGCGGCGGGGGGAGCCGGGGCCACCTCTCCGCCCGCTCCCCGCGCTCCGCTCCAGCCCGGGGGGGTGGCCCCGGCTCCGCCGCTCACGGCGCCCACCGTGCGGGAGCAGCGCGGGCCGCACCCCGGGACGGGGTGGGGGTTCCGGGGGGTCCCAGTGCCGGCCCTCGCGCCCCCAGCCCCGCGCGGGACGGGCCCCGGTACTCACAGCCATAGTGCGGGCGGGACAGGGGCAGCCCGTCCGCCTCCTCGACCGCCGCCATGGCGCTGCACCGGGACCGAGCGCGGGCGGGCGCGGCTGCTGCTCTTCCTGCCGCGCCGTGCGGGCCGGGGGAGGAGCCGCCGCGCCCCGCCCCCGCCGCGCCCACCGCCGCTCGGGGCGGTGGCTCCCTGGGCTTTCCCCTCGGCCTCGCCCGTGGCACCCAGCTCTGCCCGGCCGGCACGGTTACCGGGGATGCGGCCCAATGCCAGGCATCGCCCTGCACCCTTCCGCCTCCCTGGGCGCGGAGCCCCGCCGCGGCGGCCCCAGGCAGCCGGGCCGCACCACACCCGGCTCGGCAGCTCTGCCGAGGCAGTCACGGTGCCCGCGGGGTCCCCTTCCCGCGCTGCCTGCAAAGCTCGTCTTAGCACAGAATGTCCTGAGTTGAAAGAGACCCACGAGGACCATCGAGTCCAACTTCTGTCCCTGCACAGGACATTCACACCGTGTGTCTGAGGGCGATGACCAAATGCTTCTGGAACATTGTCAGGCTTGGTGCCGTGACTGCTTCCCTGGGGAGCTGTTCAGTGCTTCACTACACTCCTGGGGAAAAATCTTTTCCTAATGTCCAACCTAACCCTCCCCTGGCACATCTTCCTGCCATTCCCTCGGGTCCTATCATTAGTCTACTTAGAGATCAGCTGCTGCTCCTTCTCCACTTGTGAGGAAAACGTGAACTGTGATTAGATTCTCAGTCTCTTCTTCTCCAGGCTGAACACACCAATGACTTTAGAGTCTCTTCGTATGATTTCTCCTCTACACCCTTCACCACCTTTGTGGCCTCCTCTGGACACTCTCCAGTAGTTTGATGTCCTTTCTATACTCATCTGTCACTGAAGCCCAGTTCTGTTCAACAGGCAGAGTTCTGAGGATGCCACCACATCTCTTTTTAAATAGCCCCACGAATTTCACTGCCAGGGTACAAGCTGAATACTTAAGCACAAAGCTTAAGTAACTGGTTAGACCAACGGCCTCTGTTAGGAAGAGCATCACCAACACGCAAGGGAGGTGACCCTCCCTCTCCTCCCAGTGCTGGTGAAAATGCAGTTGGACTGCTGGGTCCAGTTCCAGCTCCCTGAGTACAAGGGAGGAATGGACATAATGGAACAAGTTCAGGAAAGCGCTGGGCAACTGATGAAAGGCATCTCACATATGAGGAAAGGCTGAGAGAGGACAGGATGAGCAGCAATGGACTGAAATTCATGAAACATAAACATAAGAAGAAACATTTTGACTCTGAGAGTGGTCGAACAGGGGAACCAAGTTGCCCAGAGAAGCTGCAGAGTCTCGGTCTTTGTAGATATTTGAGACCCAACTAGACACAGTCCTGGACAACTGGCTCTAGTTGATGCTGTGCTGAGGAAGTGAGGTTGGACTACAGACTTCCAGAGGTCCCTCCCAACCTTAATGATTCTGCAAGTCCATGAAAAAGTATATTTACATAATTTTTTTAAGAGTCTGTAAGAAAGACTAAGTGAAAACGGTTTGTTGATTATAGGGCTTTTATGTCACAGTTCAACAGTTACAAAAATAATTGCATAGGTGAATGCCAGGCATACATTACAAAACAAAGGTTTTACAACAAACAGTTATAGCTCTAATTATTAACATTTATTTGTGCCATGTCACACGTGGCCAATATGCATTTATACAATGAGAAGACATTTAAAATAATTTATATGTAGATTGCAGAATGCAGAACTGGTTTTGTTTCTCCTAAAAATCCCACAATATTTTTTTGCACAGTCCCCCCCAAAAAATCCCATAAATTTACATTTTCATATAGGACCCACTTTGATCAGAAAAAGTAAACACAATTATTACATATCATTAAAGAGTCTGGACAAAGCTCTTCAAGATAATACTTCAGTGGTTCCTTTAATAGCTCCCCCGATTTAAGTTTTCTGGTCTTCGTTACTGTCTTTGCTAACTGTTGTTTGTCAGGCTTTGTGTACCTATGTGTTTAATTTATTGCCTCTCCTATTTCTTGTCTAGCCTTTTTTTTTTTAAAAAAAATGTTAAATAGGCAGTGGTCAGAGAGCCTTACAAACAGCATCACCTGCACCTGTTTTTCTCTAGTTTGAAAATTTGAGCCAGCAATTCTGTAAAAATATTTCTTTACATACTTGGCCTTTATGCTTCATTGCTAGGTTTCCTAGGGGAAACGAAAGGCTCCAAAACTCAGTCCTTTAAATAAACTACTGTTGTTCATTCTTTTACAGTTATTTATTGGCCACTTCCTTTATAAGAAAGATTAATGCTGTGAATGGTGCTGAAAAAAACACCTTTAGAACACCTGAAGACTCTGAAGCTGTGGTTCTGTAGTCACTTAAAGCTAAGTGACTATAGCCATAGGCTACCATTTAAACATAAGGAATCTCTAACCTCTTCAGATCCTTTTCCAAACACGACAGTATATACAGTCATCACACTTGCCTTTCCAACGTATTACAGTCCAAAAATATTGGGAAATACTAGTATATTCAAATTACCTTCCACTGAATAATGTTGACATCTATCCTCATTTCCAGCAAAACAAAGCCTGAAAATGAAGTAGGATCTGCTCTAGGTCCTATTTAGCACTAAGAATTCCAAGCCATCACTTACTCTGTCTACAGCACACATGAAATTCTCAGACAGCTGGAGTAACATATGTCTATTGCAATTCCACATCTTAGCATCCCTTGTTCTCACTATCCATCTCAACCCTTACTGTTTCTGAACACTATTTTTTTGTACTTCAACCATGCACAGCCATGCATAAGTTCAACTCTTATCCCCTATGTTGGTAATAAGGTTTAGATCCATATTACTTTTTGCTGCCTTCTCTCATTACCCAGTTTAGCCACGAATTCTGTACCTACAGAGTCAGAACACCCTAGAGAGATCAACATGGAGCTGTCTCAGTTGAGTGAACGTATCTATTTTACACATATATATATTAATGTATGTGTGTGTACACATATATAAAAGACCTCACAGGTACTTGATGATATTCTTTTTGTGTATGGCTATGGATTGCCAACAGTAAAAGGTGAATTTTGGTTCCCAGCCCCAGACCAAAATCATAATGGTCAAGCAGGATAAGTTTACTGACCTGTTCTAAGAGAGAAGAAACGCACAGACTTAGACTTACACACACACACACACGCACACCCCACACGCCCTGGCGCAAGTTTGCATCCGCACTCTCGATGCCAGCCCCGGTGACTCCCGCAGCTGCAGCGAGGAACTGGCACCGCCAAGTGACACTGGCAGAGGGGCCCGGCAAGGAGCGGCAAGACCAGGAACCGGCCCGAAGGGGACGGGTTTGCTGCTGGGCGGGGAGCGCCGTTCACACTCGCGCTCTCCCCGCACCCACCGCGCATCCCCGGCTACAGCGCAGCAGCAGCCCGGGGCGGTGGCCGCACAGGAGGCGCTGCGACCCCCCCATCCCCGCTCCTCCTCCCCGCCCGTCCCGGCGGCCCCCGCGGCTCCCGGCGGCCCGCGCGGCGCGGCGCGGCGGGGCAGGATGATCCACGAGCTGCTGCTGGCGCTGAGCGGCTACCCGGGCGCCGTGTTCACCTGGAGCAAGCGCGGCGGCCTGCAGGTGCGGCCCCGGCCCCGCCCCTGCCCCCCGCCCGGACCGAGGCCCCGCCCCTGCCCCCCGCCTCTCACGGCCTCCCGTGTCCCCGCAGGTGTCTCAGGAGCTGCCGTTCCTGCACCCCAGCGAGACCAGCGTCCTGAACCGGCTCTGCCGCCTCGGCACCGACTACATCCGCTTCGCCGAGTTCGTGGAGCAGTACACGGGGCACGTGCAGCAGCAGGTGGGGCCGGCGGGGTGTGACCCCGCGGGGGGCTCACTGCAGGCCAGCCAGGGGCTCGGGCCCAGCCAGCGCAGGTTCATGAAGGGTAGGGCCTGTCTGACCATCCTCATCTCCTTCTGAGACCAGATGACCCTCCTGGTGGATACGGGAAAGGCTGTGGATGTTGTCTGCCTGGATTTCAATAAAGCCTTTGTCAGTTTTCCCCAGCATTCTCCTAGAGAAGATGCTGGTTCGTGGCTTAGACAGGAGTACTCTGATGGGTAAAAACTGTCTGGATGGATGAGCCCAGAGAGTTGTGGTGAACAGAGCCAAGCCCAGTTGACAACTCTCCTTGTGCCAAAGCTCTGGGGATTTTTCTGGGCACTTTCTGCTGAGCTGAGGTGAATTTCAACATGTTTGGACCAGTGGCTGCTGCTGTCGCACTGCACAGAAACTCTGTTATTCTTTAGACCTGCACTGGTGAGCTGATGTAGATTTTACTGTTTGTTTTCAGGACCATCATCCATCTCAGCCAAACCAGAGTGGATTACATGGGATTTATTTGCGAGCCTTCTGCACAGGTCTTGATTCAGTGCTGCAGCCATATCGACAGGCGCTGCTTGACCTAGAACAAGAGGTAAAGGAGAGAGACTTGGAACAAGAGGCTGGCCTGCTGCTGACAGACAGTGGAAAGTTGTCATTTCTCCAATTTATATGCTAAGTAGTATTAGATAAAGAGGAGACGGGTTGTTTTCCTTTATAGATCAGGGATGCCTTCTCGATTATTCCTGTGTGGTGCCATTGTAAATGACTCTTTAATAACTATTAAGTCCCCTCTTACCTTCAGTTCAGTCAGTGCCCCATCAGACTTGGAGCCCAGGGCTGTTTCAGGCTTCAGTTTTCAGTTGTAAAGGTTTAGATTGACTTTCTCTGGGTAAGCAGTTGCCCTGAGTACTGTCACCATCCAGTGGTTGTTACAGCCTAAAATAGGGCACAGCCCAGACATGGGGAAAAAAACAGCTGTGGGAATTAGAGGGTTTGAATATAGAGCCAAACATGCTTTATTACTTATCCATACCTTATTTTAATTTTTTTAATTGCTTTGTTGTTCTTGCAGTTTTTGGCTGACCCACATCTTTCCATCTCACACGTTAATTATTCCTTGGACCAGGTATGTCATGTTAATAAACAGGTAGTGCTCTTCTGTTACTCTTATCACTCCTTGAGTCTAATAAGAAAGTGGGTGGCATAAGTAAGGGATAGTCTGTCATGTCATGCCATTTCTTTTCAACACCTCTATATTTGTGGTTCCTTAATCATGCTCAAAGGATCACTTGTACTTTGACACAAAGTTTAGCTCCTCCACCTTGATCCTCGTGTATTCCACGCTGCCTGTGTTTAGCCTGAACTGTAACTTTGTGCATCTTGGTCCAGTGCATGGAGGACAGTGGTCTTAGCGATTTTCATGGCACTGAATAAGTGACCTGTTTCTAAATTTGTGGGGAAAGACAGATGATAGTTTCATTAAATTATTGTCATCAGCTGCTGTCCACTCCTACCCAGGTAGTTTTTCTCTCCCCTTGTAATAGCAACCTAATTCAATGTTTTGCTCCTTGTTCTGCAGTTTCAGTTACTCTTCCCCTCTGTGATGGTCATGGTAGAACAGATCAAGACTCAGAAGGTACAGTGAAATTGTAGGTCATTTCTCATCACAAGTTTCCTTTTTAGCTGATAAAGTTCTTTTTGCCCTCATCCCAGACTTTTAATACTAGGAAAGAATGTGGTGTCAGTAATGGCTGCCCCATTCCTACTACTACCAGAAGTATTGAACAACTGTTCTGCAAATTTACACTGGATTTGACTTTTCATTATCAGTATAATCTTTGATGACTTGCATTTTATAATGACAATACATTTCGTAGTATGAGATGCTGCTGATAGGAATTTCTTCTTTTCTGAATCTGTTTTCTCCCACCGTCACCAGAAAATAAAAAAGCAGAAGGTAATGTTTTCAGAATCCAGAGATGCTTAGTTTTTTTTCAGGGACATTTTTGACAGAAGCTTGGGTATAGCTACACATAGAAAGCGTCTTTTGTTCACTACATGGAGTATGTTACATCTTTCTTTCTGTAAGATTTGTGCAGCTTTTTAAGGCATTTTCTTCTTAGCCAAAAGTGTAGTGTCTAAATGTCTGACAGGGTCAGTACAGATCCAAATAACAGACCTATTCTAACCATGTTTTCTTTCTGCAGATTCACGGATGTCAGATATTGGAGACAGTACATAAACATAGCTGTGGGGGGTTGCCCCCTGTTCGCAGTGCTCTTGAAAAGTATGTTGATACAGTAAAGCTATTTCATTCTTCTGTAGTAACTGGAGTTAGCATCAAAGCATTTTATCTTACTTGTGAAAACAGTACATGCAAAACAGCTTTGCATGATATAAAAGTAAGAAGGAGCAGCATTGAGGGAAAACTGTCACAGTTTATTTATCTAAAGCAGGCTTATGGCAGGAATTAACCCTTTCTCCATACTTTGGACTTAGGGCTGAGGAATGTTGAGTCCCTACTTTTTTCTTCTTTTGAGGTCTACCTGAACTGTTCTGCATGTGGTAGACCTGTCACTGGGTTTTGATCATTCACAAGGATAACTGTGACAGAGTGAGTGTTGCTAGGCTTGTATGTCCTTGGGGTAAAGTCAGACTACTTAAAAGATATTTGTGTTCATGCTGAAATAGTAACTGAGTAGAAACAGTGGGACTGGGAGCCACTGCAAACTTTTTTATACTCCCAACGTACTAAAAGATCTCTGTGGAGGAGCCACCTTTTCAGAGAATACATCAGTTTAGTTTCTAGGTGACCGGTTCACCTTTCTCTCTTTAAAAAATAGAACATTCCACATTAGTAATTTAGCACTTGCTGTGTTGCCTGGTGACTAACTGGACTTTCCAGCATGGTTTGATTACTGTGTGCAAAGGCCCCGCTGTTTCTCTTGACCTCAGGATTCTGGCAGTGTGTCATGGAGTCATGTATAAGCAGCTCTCTGCCTGGATGTTGCATGGACTGCTACTAGACCAGCATGAGGAGTTCTTTATCAAACAGGGCCCCTCTTCTGGGAATGTCCCTAGCCAGCCCGAAGAGGATGATGATGACCTAGGAATTGGGGGCCTTACGGGAAAACAGCTACGAGAACTGCAGGACCTGGTAAGACTGCGAGTGGTAGCTTGGTGTCCTTGGGGAACCTAAAGAAGAAATATATTGCTTTTGCTTCACTGCAAACTAGACTGGATGTATGTTGAGACCTGGTAGGACAGCAGATCAGCAGAATATTGTTATAGGGTGCAGATAGGCATAAAGGAGAGAGGCCTGTTGTTGGCACGGCTGGGTAGTCTTGGGGCAGGAAGCCCTATGGATGGCATCTGTGTAGATACTCACGTCAAGTGACTGGAACTCCCATGTTCACTGCTCACCTTGGTCTTGACTGAGTCTCTTCTGATTCCTTACAGTCAACAGTGTGATCTGCTCAGCATGAGCACTGGCGGTAGTGTGGGCTTTTGCAGGGGAGAGGGTGCAAGGAGCTTGGGTGTTGATTTGCATCCTTTCCGTTGGCAGCTGGGTCAGGTACTTCTCTTGCACAACTGTTTGTTGTGCAAATGTTACCTAAGAGCGATGCTTCTGACATGGCTGGGAAAAACATGCTATGTGAGAATCCAGAGGCTGCTACAAACACATCCAGGGTACTAAGTTAAGCAAGGGAGCAGCCTGCTGGTGTACTAGTGAAATGGGGTGACTCCTCATGCAGATGGCATGCCATTAGAGTCCTCTGTGCAAAGCAGATTTCTTAGTGGAGTGATCTGCCACACTTTGTGCACCTGACAAGTGTTTGCATCAAGGACCACCGAGGAGCAACTGCAGTTCTGTAAATTCTCACTATCACTTACTGTGAGAAAACATCCATGGACATCCATGGTGTCAGTGTGCTGCAGGCAGCTTGGCTGTGAACACAGAAGATTCACCCCACAACACTCTGTGCTGTGCACTAATTAAGTGTCCTGTACACACAGTCTCTGCTGTGGACAAACTACACATAGGCAAAAACAAAGGAAAACTTTAAAGGGCAGGTAGTAAAAAATCTATTATTTCACTATATCTGATATAGGAAGAATGTGAAAATTGGTGAGTCTTCTATATCCATGGTGGAAAATGTGGGCATTAAGATGATACTGAGAGAACGTAATTAACTCTCTTCTTCAGTATTATTGACTAATAGTATTGGCAGTTCTACAGTCAGAGACTGAAATAAGAAATCCTCAATCTTAATGGGATAGACTGATAAAGTACTTTGGTATTACCTCATCTAAAAGTGTCAGAAGAATCTTAAGAAAAGCATTCCCAAGCTGTTAATGTCAGTATACAAACCTGTACTGAACTCTCCTATCAAAATGAAGGATTCTGTACATGGCAGATATTCTCAAAAATTTGTTAGCCTGGTGCTTTTTGGAATTTGGACTAATGAACCTGGTTTTCCAATAGCAAGAAAGCCAAATGGAATAATCAGCATTGCTTCTCTGAAAGAAATCTTGCCTCTGTACTTGGAGTTCTTTATAACTTACTGTATTTTTTTAAACACCTTTTGCAGGAATTGAGACAATTACCTGATCTATGCTAGCAAGCCTTCAGATCTTTAACCTCTTTGGTCACTGGAGTAGGTATTTATGTTGAGCCTGTATCACGAGGGTTCTAGCAGTGTTAAAACACAGAGGAGCGGGTGTAGAGGAGGATTATTTTTGGTAATGCTAATTACCAATTTACTGCTATTCCACAAAGGCTTAACTTCTTCTTTTCCTGCTTCTGCTCCCTTCTCTGATGAAAACAACATCTTCTTTAGGGACACCTGCTAGCATACCAGAAGTATAAAAAAAAATTCCAGGCTTACTAAAATGATGGCAGATCAGGTTTGCTACCTTTCTGCATGCCTTCAACATACTTGGATTCCCTGTCTCCCACACATGCTCCCCTTTATGCACTTTTTCTATCTGGTTTTCTCACACTTTTTTTTTTTGCTTGCTTTCTTTTCCCCGGGGAAAGCGCTTGATTGAGGAGGAGAACATGTTGGCTCCATCTCTGAAACAATTTTCTCTGCGAGTGGAAATGCTGCCTTCGTACATTCCTGTGCGGGTTGCTGAGAAAATCCTCTTTGTGGGAGAATCTGTACAGATGTTTGAAAATCAAAATGTTAATCTGACCAGAAAAGGTAAGGAACATCTTGCAGCCTTTGCTCAGTTATGAGTGACTGATGAGTATCTTCCAAAATGCTGTATTAGGGGATTCCTCAGCAGTCACTGACTGCTGGCCAATACTCTTCAGAACCTGTGGAGGGTTTGCCAGGACAGAATGGTGGTCCCAGTGTTCTGCTTTCTATTGATTCCAAGGGATCAGTATAAGAATAGGATGAGTTAATAATAACAGTTTTCAAACATAGTCTCCATGTTTCCAGCAACAAGTCACCATGCCATTTGCTCTGGATAAAAAAAGTATTGCAAAGGTTGTGTTTTCTTTTCAGTTTGCATCCCTGTCAGGTGCAGACAGACATGAGGGCACATTTTGCTGAGTGTATGTGTTGCAGAATGATGTCATAGTGTTAAAATGCATCCACAAACATGAGACTGATTGCAGAGTGGTCCCAAAGGTCGCCGTGGAAGAAAGATGATCAAGATGGAGTGTTTAAACAACAAGAGAGAGGCAATTCCAGATGATGGTTCTCTTTGAGAGCCTGATAAGTTTGCATTGGAGATGGTTTTGGCATTCTTACAGCAACTGGGGAGGACTGCTGTGGAGGCTGCTGTCTAGAGTTTTTCTCTGCAAAAATACTGAAATGACTTGAGTGATATTGCAGAGAACAAAGGACCAATTAAATTGGAATATTTGCTGGCCTTAGGAGAAGTGAAAAGAAATTGGTCTTCTGGCTTAATTCGTTAGAAATAATAAATCAATCCCCAAGTCCAAGCAGCAGGATAGATTTGAAGGCGTGAGGGGGCAAGTGGAGAACAAAACCAAATGGTTAATATGAGGGAAAAGTTGTGGGTTCAAATGTCCAGCTCAGTCTTAGGAAAAGAGCTGTTAGGGACAATCAGTAACATAATAAAAAACCTATAACCTTTCTTTTTGATACCACAGCACTGCCACGGCAAGTGTTTATACGGTAACTGTTCTTGCAGTAGTAATCTCATACCTCGGCCTTGTACTTTGAGGCCTCCTCAGCCTCACATTCTTCACCAGACCCGAGGTGCTGCCACCTGGACAGCCTTTCTGCCCCACTGCTGGAAGGGGTCTGCACTTCTCCGAGTGGTATTCTTTCTTGTTGGCCAAAACGCTTTTCTCATTGCTGCACAGGCTCCATCCTAAAAAACCAGGAGGACACTTTTGCAGCAGAGCTACATCGACTCAAGCAGCAACCGCTCTTTAGTTTGGTGGACTTTGAATCAGTGGTTGACTGGATACGGAGCACTGTTGCTGAGGTGAGGGTCCTGGGAAGGGAAACAACTGTACAGGATGAGGAGCTCTTCCGTTTTGTGAATGACTGGAAAAAGAAAGGGGCTCTTTGAAATCAGTAGCTGAACAAGAGTGTGCATGCTGCAAGTAGGTTTCATGTTCTTATGGGGCTCAGACCTTCATGTTACCCCAAATTCTAATGACAAATGGACATTAACAATTACTGAGTGCTTTCATGGGGGACAGAAGGGAATTTTTAATTTATTTTTTTTATTTCACTTGCAACAGCCTCAGATCTTTCAATCATGCTCTCCTCATAATGGATGGCATCTTGCTGGACAATTTCTTTGCTTTAGTAGTCTGTAATCTTTTACAGCTTGAGAAAATGTGGAGGTTAGAGAAGTGAGAATTTTGCTGTAGCTAGGGTGGAACTGATTGCATAAGAATTCGCTTATTTTTGGTCACAGGCTTTCGTGTTTCTTGCGTAGAGTTGCTGATAGACATTAAGAGAGTTCTAACTGGCAGCATGGGCTGCCTGCACACTGGATTATTAGTGTGTCCTCTTGTGTTTTATATAGCATTTTATATAGGTGCTTTTTAGTATGTGTCACAAGTATTTTTAGTTGCTGTTCTCACTGAATGGGTTTAGATAAATCTGAGGGGAGTTTAATTTTGTTGGTTTTTGTTTCCTCACTAGCACCTTTGGAAATTGATGGTGGAGGAATCAGATTTACTAGGACAACTGAAGGTAATGTAACTGCTAGCTTGGTTTTGCTAAAACAGCTTAATTTTTTTTCTTTCTTTAATGGCTCTTTCCCATTAAATACTTCAGCGTCTGCGCTTTCTTCTTTTAGGTAAAGCCATTTTCATTTTCCAGGTCTCAAGAATGAGCACAGAGTGATAGAATTTGCTCAGAGACAGAGTTAGAGGGGTATGTGTATGTGGTTTTGTGGCTTGCATCTTGAAGCAAGGGCAGCGTAGACATTTTGGACACTGGATGAAATTCAGAGCTCTCCAGCTGTGTTTTGAAATGGCAGAAGTTGTCCAAGCAATAATAAAAATGAATGCAGTCAGCTAGCGTGTTTAAAATTTCTGCTCAGTTTCTGATATGCTTATATACAAAAATTGATCTCCACAGATTATAAAAGACTTTTACCTTTTGGGAAGAGGTGAACTGTTTCAGGCCTTCATTGACACTGCACAGCACATGTTAAAAGCACCACCTACAGCTGTAACTGAACATGGTGAGTGTTGCTCATTCACTTACCAAACTGTCCTTGGTGTGGTATAGCAGGAAATGTTGAGCTACGTCCAGTGCAGGAGAGCTCTGTCTTATCCCCTAGATGTTGCTGTTAGTTTTGAAAGAACAGCACTTTTGAATCACAGTGTCTCAGAGCGGGTGGCTATAACATCTCAGAAACTTTCAGATGGCAGGTTTCTCTCCATGTTTGAATCTGGAATTAAATGTAAATAGTGGAAATAGCATGTCAGTGTTGTCTTTTATGGCTGAGCATAAACAGAGTGCAAAATTAGCACCAGCTGCATCATCTTGTGTTGATACCTGTGCTCTCCTTGTCAGACGTCAACGTTGCGTTTCAGCAGTCGGCTCACAAGGTGCTGTTAGATGATGACAACCTTCTTCCTCTGCTTCACTTAACCATTGAGTATCATGGAAAGGAGCATAAAGGTATCTACTTGCTTTCTTAGTAGTGATATAAGAGGAGAGGTGATGCCCTTGTTTTCAAGTCCTATGACTTTCCCTTCTCTGAAATTAAACAAATACTAACTCCTTTCCCTTTGCAGCTCTATGTGACGGCCTAGCCTGCTTGGGCTCTTCTCATTCTGTTCTTGCCCTTTTTCTTCCTTGCCATGGTTGTATTGACTTAGAAGACAATTTAATTCAGTACCTCATTTGTTCTCAGATACTTCTCAGACTCGTGAAGGGCCTTCCCGAGAGTTATCACCACGTGAAGCCCCCACATCTGGATGGGCAGCTCTGGGCCTTTCTTACAAAGTTCAGTGGCCACTGCACATTCTCTTTACTCCTGCTGTTCTGGAGAAGTAAGTACTAGGCATAGGCTTCATGTATTCATCTATAGGTTCCCTGATCTCAGACACTCACTACTGTGTCGGGGTTTTTTTCCTCTCTACGGAGAGAAAAGCAGAGCTATAATACTTTAGTTTGCTCCTTGAAACTTACAAAAGCTCCTTCCACTTACACATAGTGAGGGAACTTCATTGTAATGACCATAAGGCCTACAAGGTGCTTACAGATTTGCATTATTTTATGAACAGTACTACTTTGACAAAACATTGTCAGCTCTTCCCTCCTTAGGGTGAAATTAATTTTGGATTTTTTAGGTCAGTAACCACTACAAGCAGAAATCTGTTACTCTGGGAGGGGCCATCACCTGGCCTTACACTCTCTGTTTGCAGGCAGCCACCTTCTGTTCCTTTTTCCAGTCTTGCATTGTTATGTTCTCCAGTATCTGCACCCAAGGAAGATTAATCTTTAACAATTTTGTATTTTCTGACTGTAGGTACAATGTTGTGTTCAAATACCTGCTAAGTGTGCGACGAGTCCAGGCTGAGCTACAGCACTGCTGGGCTCTCCAGATGCAACGCAAGCACCTGAAATCTAACAGAACTGATGCCATCAAGTGGCGTCTGAGGGATCATATGGCTTTCCTTGTTGACAATCTTCAGTATTATCTGCAGGTCAGGATTACAGAGGAGGGTAAACTGTGTCAGTTAATCAGGAACTGGCAGAAATTCATGGAGAGAGCACTGTCCTGTCTTCCGGGGTTCAGATTCTTTGTACCTTAAGGAAATGAGGATTTCCTTTGGAACAAGTCCAGAACTTCCTCTGAGTTGACAGACTTCGTGCGACAATTAGAAAGTTTTTTTGGACTTGTGAATTAGTGAGGGTTACTGGAAATGCAGGAGTTTTGGCTCTCTAGTGCTACTCAGCACCTGTGATAAGCCATAGTCATTGCTGAAGCATCATCATTAAGACACTATCCTGGCTTTTTGCCTTCCCCCTTAAGTGAATTCCAATTTGAGTCAAGTGACAATTTGTTTGTTTGGGTTGTTTTTGCTTTTTTTCTAGAATTGAAAGAAGCCATATTCTGACTGTTTGAAGTAAAAATATAAACACTAGTTACTAGTAGAATGATTTTGTGATAATTTTGCATCAATTTGTTAATAGCCATAACAGCTGAATTGAGGGGGGGGCGGCTTTCTAGATTCTCCCGAGTCATTTGGCTGAGGTTTTGCACAACAGCCTTTGTCCTGAGATGCCAGATAGTATCTCCCAGTGTTAAATTCAGAGATCACTACAACCAAATACCCTTGTTTACATGCTAACTATATAGGTTTTTAATAGTTAATCTTAAAGAAGATGACCATTTCCCTTTCTAGAATCACATAGTGGTTTGGGTGGGAAGGGACCTTTAAAGCCCATCCAGCCCAACCCCCTTGCAGGAGCAGGGACATCTTAACTCAGTCAGGTTGCTCAGAGCCCCACCCAACCTGACCTGGCATGTTTCCAGGGATGGGCAACCTCACAGGAAAACGTTCCTTACATTTTGTCTGAATTTCCATTCTTATGGCATAAAACCACTGCCCCTTGTCCTTTTGCCACAGGCACTGCTAAATATTACTCCCCATCTTTCTTCTAAGCCCCCTTTCAGTACTGGAAAGGTCTCCCCAAAGCCTTCTTTTTTCCAGGATGAACAATCCTAGCTCTCTCAGCCTTTCCTCATGGGAAAGGTGTTCCAGCCATTACATCATTTTTGTGGCCCTTTGACTAAATACTTAGGCTTCGATAATTGTTCCTCCTTGCCCCTCATTATGTACTACTGTTGTATGTAATTCGCCACTCAGGAGGCAGAGAAGGTGATCCTCAGCCTCCAAGGTAAGAGTAGCAATAAGGAAAGTAAGTTTTTTACCCAAAACTTCTGGCTGCTGTGAAGTATCCCATTCCTTGAGATGCTGATGAGATTTCTTTACGTATCCATCAGGTGGATGTACTGGAATCACAGTTCTCACAGCTTCTGCAGCAGATAAATGCCACGCGAGATTTTGAGAGCATACGACTGGCTCATGATCATTTCTTAAGCAATTTGCTGGCTCAGTCTTTCATCCTCCTAAAACCTGTAAGTCTTGTTTTCACCTTTTTCTACAAGTTCTCACCCTAAGAAACTTACCTTCTTGAACAGGTATGACAAAAGAGATCAGCAATAATTTCCTGCAGAGCACAATCTACAATTCTAGGAGTAAAGTAGGTATAAACTAGAACAGATGATCGAATTAAGAACATTTATTTTATACTTGGTGAGTGCAGATGCTGCATTCATGGCAGTTTTAAATCAAGATTATTGTAGTATTCCGTTAACATTATTAACTTAAATTTTATTGCTCTGTTTTTCTCACAGGAAATTTTATTAAAGCAGTACTAATTAGTGTAGTGCTGGGAACTGAGTTCCTGAGGGACTCATTCTGAAATGCATTAGATTAGGAAAAATTTGCTCTCTTCCCTCTTATACTTCAAAGGATAAAAATAGTTGAGATGTTCCTGAGCGGACATCAAGGGTGGTTTTTATTGTTGTAGTCAAAAGTATCTTACAGTGTTGCTGGTGTTGTTATGAAATGTGTAGCCTCACAGAAATGTCCCAAAGAAGGTTGGTATTGATGAAACACAGATACCACAGGCCTTCCCTTGCCTGTTTCACTACTTTGCTCAGTCCATGAGGCACAAAGGTAGCAGAATACTAATTATCCAGTTTGGAAGTTTTAAGTCTTCCAGTAACTCTCTCTGTGAGGCATTTGGGCTTTCTTAACCTTGACCAACTGATACAGAAGAAGTTCCAAGTTTTGTGAGCAGTGAAGCCGAGGCCTTGAGCCACAGCTCTTGCTGTTCTTTATTCTTCCCGCTCAATCCCGAAGCTGCAGCGATGGCTTTCTGGTTGGGTACAGAAGCCAATGCTCAACTTTTGTGCCTGCGTGGACGGCTGATGCCAATCACTGCTTCCCCAGTAAGGTCTGCAAAAGGCTGGGAGTGGAGGGGAAGATGCAGCATAATGTTTAAGCCCTTTTTCCTTAGAAAACCTTACAAAAATGCTGGAGATGCTTCAACATTTTCCTTACAGATTGAAAACCATGGTATCAGCAACATCTTCATTATGAGTGCTGTAGCTTTTCAGGTGCTAAGGACAGCTTTCTCTGGGTGTGAACTCTGTTTAAACTACTGTCTTGTACTTTTTATCCCATGCAGGTTTTCCATTGCTTAAATGAGATTCTGGATCTTTGTCACAGTTTTTGTTCTCTGGTCAGTCAGAATCTGGGCCCATTAGATGAACGGGGAGCTGCTCAACTCAGCATTTTGGCAAAGGTGAACCTATGTTTATATGGATCTCTTCTCCCATGCAAACATTTGCCTGAGCAGTCATCTTGGCTTTAACAGTTGCAGAACAGGAATAAGTTTAAGCCAAGACCTTCTGTATGGGTGCTTGCAGT
Organism: Tapera naevia; assembly: GCA_033556795.1. Classification (NCBI taxonomy): domain Eukaryota; kingdom Metazoa; phylum Chordata; class Aves; order Cuculiformes; family Neomorphidae; genus Tapera; species Tapera naevia. The sequence continues at coordinate 3,010,240 of JAUMJJ010000353.1, forward strand.
GATTTTAATTAATCAGCTGTTCCCAAGTCAAAATTCTATGTGCAGAACCTGTGCCTCTGCCCCTCCTTTTAGATACCCAACACCTGATAATTCTTGTGGCTGACAGCTTACCTTATACTGGACCACAAGCATCACTTCTCTTGCAGCAATTCTTTTCTGCACGCTGTTAAAGGATTATTTAGGCAGGAAGAGAGATGAAAAGCTTGCTTTCTTTCCTTCTTTTGAGAGTGTCCAGAACTGACTTCTTCTACCTTTCAGGGATTCAGTCGTCAGTCATCACTTCTCTTCAAGATTCTCTCTAGTGTTCGCAACCATCAGATAAACTCTGACTTAGCTCAGCTGCTGCTGCGCTTGGATTATAACAAGTATTACACCCAGGCTGGAGGAACCTTGGGCAGGTAGGAACAGCTTCAGGGTTGCTTGTAGCATTATCCTGAGGTACTTGAAGTACAAAGTGATCTAAATAATCAAAAGTAATTTTTATTGATTGTGTGAGCCAAAATAATTAGAAGCAAAGTGTTGCTAAGTACTATGACTGAAATGTAACAAACCAGTGTGAGTAAATTTTGGTTTTCATATGCTTTCTCCCCTTCAAGTTTGTTTTGGCATGAAATTGAGCTATCTGCTAGCTCATATTGGCTGAAAAATGCTGATGTGTTGATGACACATCAAAGGGAGTTCAATTTGCAGTTCATGCTGTACCCTTCTCTTGCAGTTTTGGAGTTTAAGCACTAAGACCTTTTCTTCAGGCTGTGACCAATGGCGTGTGAAGCAGAGGAGGCTGGTGTTGGAGAGTGTGCACTCAACTGAATTTTACTTTCCTGATGAACAACTGTTTCAGAAGGAATTGGCAGGAAGTGCCACTTACGTGAGGCTGCCCAGCGACTGCAGAAAGCTGCTCCACTTTTTCTAAACTAGTAAAACCGTGCTTTCTGCAGCCCTGCATGTACTTATAAACAGTTGTAGGGAGACAGTTGGGCTTTTTTGCTTTCTGAAAAGGCACAAGAATTACAGTGTCTTGACTGTTCAACGGGACTGTGATCCTTTGCAAGGAGTAGTGTATTGTTCTTAACTACAAATGACATTTTGGCTGCATTCAGACGTTCCATTTGTGCAGTGAACTGATTTACAGCACACAATGTCTGCTAATCAAATATCTCCAGGTAACTGGACCAACTGCGATAGCAGTTTGAGGTCAGTGGGGAAGGGAGAAGGAATAGGTTTTAAGAATCTCTTCTCCTACAGTGCACTGTTCTAGCATGCCTGTACAGGTAAAGGAGCCACTAGTGAAGTCACATGCTTTATCTGTAAAACTTTGTACATTTTCTGTGCTAAAATTAAGCATATTGAGGCAGAAGTAGGAGCTTTGCCCTGCTCACAGTTCAGCCCTCCCTCTGCTGGCAGGACAGCATGCCAGAACTAAAACTAAGAAGCCTCTCTCAGAGGGAGCTCTAAATGTACTGTTTTCCATCAGGACTATTTAGTAGAATGCTGCTAGTGACAATGCTATTGAACCAAAATAAATCTGTCTTGTCATGCAAGTATATGGACTATTGTCAATGTCTGTACCCAAGAGCAAAGAGACACTGCATCCTATTTCAATGAAAAGTAGTAGCTGGCAGGAACTTCTGGTGTGTTACTACAGTTTCCAAGCCTTGTGGTAACAAAGAGACTGTCCTACCTTGAGTCAGTGTGGATGAGTGGCAGAAGAGAGACTGCCAGTCTATCACTGGGGTGTAGTATCAGGTTTCCCAGTTTGAACACAAAGGCTGCCAGGAAACCAGCCTCCCCCTCAAAGAGTTGGTGGTTTCACAATATCTGAAGCTGCAGCTCTCAAGAAACCTGTCCTTGGGAGTTGGAAATCTCTGCTTACTCAGAAAGACACAGGGACAATACGCCAGGTGTAAAGCCTGACACCTTCACTGCACCAGGGCTGTTTGTAGTAGGACACAAAGGTTAAAATCCTGTGATGATGAAAAAGCTAGAGAACAGCAGAAAGGGTGTTGAGGTTTGGAATTGGGATGTACAGAGCAGCACAGTAAGAAGGTGACTGTGCTAGGAAATAATGACAGGGGAAAAAATAAGCATCAAGAACAACTTACATCTTTGAAATGGGGGACTGAAGAGTGCGTATGCAGCTGGATGGAAGCCTGGGCTCCCTCTGGCTCCTATTGTTGAGCTGAGGGGGTGTCAAACTCAGCTTTTGCCTTTATGCCAACTGATTACAACAACTGACTGCTAAGATAAAGTGTGTGGCTGTGAGTGTGTGCTCCTTCTATCTCCCAGCAGTTCAGTTGTCCTCAGCCCATGTGTCTGTATCCATGTGTGGGTGGTGCTGGGCTGTGCTAAGGCACGTTAACACCCAGGTGGTCACAGCAGGAAAAAAGGAAAGGTAGGAAAAAAAAATGGTACTTTGTCCTGGAAATTCTTACCAGTCACTGCAGCAATATCCCGATGAAATTAATGGGAAATAGCAGCAGCAGCCTGGAGGGGTACAAAAGTGCTGTTGCTGCCACCCTGAGTTTGGTCATAGGGCATCCACTTCTGCACACACCGGCTGCCAGCTGAGAACACCTCTCCCTTCCTTGGCACCTGACTTTGCACTGAGGTCAGCCTTTATTGAAAGCTGAATATCTGTGCTGTAAGCATTTCTCTTCTCTGCCCTCCTTCTCTGGAGGCACGGCACTGTCAAAAATTCAGATAAAGGAGGAGTTGAAGCAGCTACCACAAGAGATTGAATATTTATTTCATCATAAAAGTCCAGCAGATAAAACTATATACAGTAATCCATGCACACTGTCCAGTTACACAAACATTTAAAACCTGATTAAAACACAGTCTTGCACAACACCAGGGCAGCAGGGCAGTGTTTTAGTTCAGTTGGGGGACATGGTCATGTTTGTATTTTGGATGCTTGTTGTAGCCTACTCTCTCCCCAGCAATGAGGCTCTGGATCACCCACTCTTGCGAGACAACAGGCAGCCGTAAAGCTTCTGCACACTTCAAGACTGCAGCTGGGCAGGAAAGATCAGTCACCACCACATCATAAACACCCAGAGCAATATCTGCACAGGAGGAAAGACAGGCAGAAAAATCAGGTGATAAAACCCAAACAGCACCTTTGCAGCTGCAGCTCAGAGTGTGTCACTACTGTGGATCTTGTTCCATGTCCTCTCATTCCTAGCCAGTGAATTCTTTTTGTAACAGCTCAGACATGCTCTGCAGCAACACTAGACCTTGCAAATAAGGGATTCTCTCTAGTCCAGATTGAAATTAACAGAAAACCAGCATCTTACAGTCAGGACTGGATAACCATGAGTCCTGACCTCAGGGCGCACATCCTAGGGCCTGCATCCCATATGGAGAGACAGCTGAGTTCAGCACAAGGAAGCACAATTTTAGTGGCCTACAGTAGGTCCAGGAACCACCTAAGTGGTTTTAAGCCATACTAGAGATCATACCGATAGGGGATCCCCAGCTACTGGACCCAAGAAACTGGCCAGTGAGTACCTTTGTTGTGAGCATCTGAGTGATGCTGTTTAACAGATGCTGCTCCTCCTGTCATGAGGATTTCAGACCAAAGATCCAGGAAGTTCTGCTGCTGGTCTGACACCAGGAGAACCTTCAGGTTATGGAATGGGTTTTCTCGTGGGTGCCTGTAGAATAAAGAAGAGAAATGCAGATTGCCAAGAATAGCCAGTAGCCTGAGATTTTATTTGAGGACCATTAACTATTTCTGGTCACCCGACTGGCTCCCATACTGGTTTTATAAATATTTTGCATACAATGACTTGCTCTTTTACCACCCCATCCTGAAATACTTGGAACAATTATCCTCTGCTCACAGACAGTAAAACAGAGCCATACAACATGGGTGGGGGGGATGTGCAGCAACCTACATCCAAAGTTAGGCAAAGCTCCTCCTTAATCCTGAATCAGCTTTCCTGTGCGCATATCCAAATGCCTCCGCTTTGACAGGGCTGAGCAGGTAGGTGCCAGTCTCCCACCCGGAAGCCCACAGAGATTTACAAACTGCTTTTTTCCACCCCTCACCTTGCCTGAGGAGTCTGACTTGGCAATTTTTCTCTCAGAACAGACCTCCTGGATTAAATTCCAGAGAAAAATGCAGAAGCTCGCTTCAAAACATACCAAAGGAAAAGGAAATTGCAGTAATATTGCTCTCCTTTATCCATTTCTGAGCAATTAGTGAAGTCAGCCAAGTGTGTGGGAAGCCTTCGCCTGAATTCCGTCTTCCTCATGAGGAGACTGGCATCTCTCTTACTTCCCAGGAGACTGTCTTTTTTGTGTATACGGCACCCAAATGCACCTTGGCATTAGAGGTCACTGTAAATCCAAGGAAAGACATGGAAGTGCCGTTCTACGTGGAAGGGAAAGCATGGGGAGCAGAGCTAGGGACACCTTCAGTACTTGCAGTATTCAAGAGCCCCCTAAGCATAACAATTCTCTCATTAAAACCCAAGTCTGTGGATTCAGACCACAGTTATTTGGCACTTACCATTCTAGCAGTTTTTGCTCCTGGAGGCTATAACCAGCTGGCAAAAGGTAATTCCGATAATTTTGAAGCTGGTTAGCGTGGCAGCTGTCATGGACCCAGATATGAGACACACACGGGATCCCTCTGGCAAGGCACAGCAAGTACTTCCGAGTTCGACAATGCTGGTCCGCAATTAGAAGACACTGGTACGCTGCATTACACTTCAGGGGAGACAAAAAGATGTGTAAAGATGCCTGAAAAAAACCCAGAAGTTATCCTGCTGCTAAACACTTTAAAAAGAAGAAAACAATTGAAATCCTGATTTTCACAGCCACGTTATGTGAAAGTTGAATTAGATAAACAGATTCTGAAATCAGCAGTACCTATTGCAATCACATATTCCAAGCGATGCAGGTCACAGACAAAACCTCTGCTTAGCTGTTTCTGTATTGTAACTGTCTCTTCCAGTACAGACAGAAGAGAAGATTCATCTTTTAGTTTGAGACTCGGTAAGTCCTCAAATGAGGACTCTGTGTCCTCAGGTAAGATGCTCCAAGAACAATTTACCCTCTCTATTAAAAAAACTAAATTTAAATAAGAGTGACACTAAACAGAATGAGTTGTTGACGTAGATCTGGTGAGTGAAGACTGAAGACCTCTGCCTCTCAGTGTTCCAAGGCACAGACCTGTGGTGAGCCCACAGCCAGATTACTGCACAACACTCCGAGGTTGCCGAGTGCAACAGAAAACACAGGACAGACTGGAGCCGGCCCCACCAAGGGGATCTGGGCATTGGAGCACCTGACGCACGAGGCTGAGAGCACTGAGCTTGTTTAAACATAAGAAGGGATGGCTTGGGTGGTTCTATCAATGCATATTCATAACTGATGGGAGGGAATTCAAAAGATGGAGCTGGACTCTCCTCAGTGTTATCCACTAAAAGGACAAGAAGCAACAGTTACAAACTGAAGTACAGGAAATTCCATTTAATTTTTTTTGTTTTCAAATTGGAGGTGGAGAAACAAAGGATCAAGTTGCCCAGAGAGGTTGTGGAGCTTTCACCCTTGAGGATACTCAGAACCCAACTGGACAAGGATCTAAACAATCTGCTCTATTTGATCCTACTTTCAGCACAGGGTCTGGACACAATGAGCTATAGAAATTCCTTCCAATCTCAACTATCCTGTGACTATCATTCCAGATCAGTAAGTGAGCCCTTACCTGGGTTTCATTGAAGTCTTCCAGGATATAGCCAGCTCCTGCTCGCAGCTGCTGTGCGATGTAATGTTTGTCATATGGAGGCATCTCTAAAAATTCTGCACCAGAAACAGAATGTTCAATTTTGGGTTACAATCTATCTGCTTATGGCCCTACAACCCTCAGACTACATAGCTGTTGTGCATTCCAGTAAGGAACCCCAGCCTTTCTCCCAGGAATATCCAAAACCCCTGGAAAAGTCAACACCCACCCACACACACACAAATACAGCACAACAGGAAGCACAGCACTGGCCAAACTGGCCAAGTGAGCACCTTTGCACTTTTTTCTTGCTGCAGTTTGTGAAACAGGAGCAACCCAGTCATGCTTTCAAGTCCTATGTTTCCCAGCCTATGTATCCCTGACCTCAAACCCTTCCTTCTCGTGTTATACCACTCTGAGACGACTGCCGCTCTCACTATTTTTCACAGCCCTCTTAACCTCCCAAACAGTCCTGTGAGCATCCTTGAGGTTTGCCACATTTCAGACCATAAATTCTCTAAAACAAAGACTGAGCCTTAGGTCCTTTCAGCAAAGGATTAAAGAGAAAAAGGGCAAAACAAGCACTCACACAAATGCCTGATTAGACAGCATCCAGTGTTTTCCCTAAAGCCACAGCATTCCACTTGGAAATGGAATGGGTAAGATTTGCCTCACCTTCTTCCTCCTCACTGCTCCCTGTTGGACCATCTGATGACCTCTGGTGATTGACCAATTTATCACTGGGTGTTGCCATGGTGAGGAGGAAGGCATAGCCCAGAAAGAGGGTCTTATTTTGGGGCAAGGGTCCGTGATGGTCCTCCAGCACAGGGGGATCTACAGCATCTGCACCTTCACAGGTGCCTACAAACTCCCCAGCTCTGGTGGCCCCTGCAGAGAGACAGAAGCACCGTAAGTCAGATTTAGCACAAAGACCCTGGGTAAGATTTGGGAAGTGTGGTTATTTTACTGGAGGACAGAGGGAGGCAGGATTGGGTTAGGACTATGCTAGGATAGGTAGGGATCTTTTACCCTTGCAAACAATATTCAAATCAAAATCTGAGTGACTAACAGGACAAGGTTCACCAGCCTGTCAATATCATGAAACCACTCTTATAGCTGTGAAGGGTCCCTTTAACAGCCAAGCATTTCAGGACTGACCAGATAGATAAGGGAGGAGATAAGAACTGAGAGAGGCAAATCATAACATTAAGGTCAAAACACTTCTAAAAGGCAGGACTGCCAAGATGGCAGGCAAGTACTCAGACAATGCTAAAAATACCTCTGGCTGCTGAATGCATCCAGGGAAAATCATCTCAAATCCTGCAGGGCAAGCAAATACAATCCCATCTACCTTTTGCTTATGGGAAGTGTAAAGATCAATTACAGAAATACCAGGGAAAAGAAAAAGAGCTGAATGCAAGTTGAAGAGCAGAAAATAAAGTTCTCTCTCACCAGGCTTTACGATTGCTGACTTGCGGCCACGTTTAGCTGGGGATCTCTCATCCTCAGAAGCAACAAGTTTCCTTTTCCCAGACAGAGTGCCTGATGGGATGCGTGGACTCTCCTGCCCTTTACGAGTGGGAGTTGTGCTGCTGCTGGAAGTGCTGGGAGAACCAAGGTTAGTACGTCGCTTCCGCTTCCCCTCCACAAGATTATCTGTAATATAATATGCAGAGATCAGTCATGGACTGTCACCAAACTTCACGAGCTTTCACTCTGCCTCTGTGTACAGAGGTGGCTAAATCCAACAGGGCCTGGAAGGGGCACACTACCACCGTCTGGCAGAGAAGAGCAGGAAAAGATTTCGCTTGTGTATCTTTCTTCTCAAGCCCTGTACTCTGCCTGTCTCTCTTCCTTCTAGAGCTGATGAAGAGTTTGCATCACAGGAGCCATCCACCACCTCTAGACAGTATTGCAAGCACCACTGTCCTAGCAGCAGGCCACTCTCCACAAACCAGTCAATACCACTAAGGCTCTGAGCAAGACAAAGAATAAGAAAAGTATCCCAAAGATCCCATTATAAAGTATCAAAAGTGGGTAATTCTGATTAGGAACTGGAAATATCCCCAAGGTACAGGACGAAGAACAGCACAGCCAGCAGCTCAACAGCACTTCCCCTTACCAAGACTGATGTCAGCTGCCTTGGTCAGGGGGGTGACAGGTTCATAAGGCCCTAGCCCAAACTGCTCCCGGAGCTTATTTCCTTGTTCCAGAGACAGGATAACAGCCATTCGTTTGTACCACTTCCTCTGGCCTTCCTTTTCAATGCAATAGTATAGCTCTCCAGACTCCTTCCGATGGCCCTTCACCACACCTGGCAAGACCACAAATAAAATCTATTAACTCACTGCACCCAGGGTTCCCAATCTTCCTGGACAAGCGCCCATCTCCCGTTGCATTCAGCAACTCAGAAAAGCCAAGGATGGAGCTCAAGCATTGCTCTTACCTGCACTGAAGTACTCGTCCTCCGAGAGTGCAGTCACCTCAGTCTCCAGTGGGATAGGATCACAGAGTAAAATATCTTTTCCTAGCACATCACATTCATATCCATCATCAAAGAGCAGCTTGTACTTTCCTGCCCCAACATCTTGGGTAATAGTCCCAGAATAGAAGTACCCATTTGAGGACCACTTTGCTACAACCCTGAGGCCCACAAAGCTACTCCCAGAAGATGAGTCTGCACAGTCTGAAGGACCAGTCCCCACTTGCAATGGGATTTCTGGAGAGTCACTTCGACGTAAGGCACAGAAGCCAGAAGCATCAGATTTTTCCCCTCCATCTGGCAGGCGAATTGAACGAATATATGATTTCTCCTCAGGCGATGCTGCATTTGAGAGATCCTCCGTACCTGGCAATCCAGCTACATCTCTGTAGAAACGAGAAAAGCAGTCCCAGGATAAAAAAAAAGACAAAAGTACTCCCAGAAGGATCAAGAAGAAGTTACTAAATAAGGAATACCTGGGCAAGATGGATGCAGCTGCTACATGCTATCACCAAAAAACAGCTCCTGAAACACTTAGTACTTCTTTCTCCCTGTCACATTAAGACAAGAGCTACCCATTCTCTTCCTCAGTAATAAATTAAAGTTACAGTCTCCTTTTTCCAGGGTACCTTGTTCCTGTGGTTCGAGACGGAGGGCGGCCTCTTCTTCCACGCCCACGAGGTGTCGCAGGTGCTCTGCCACCCTGACGCGTGCCAGGAAAAGAGTCCTCCTCTTCCTCACAAGGCAGGGCTCCTGTCTGGCTGACTCTGAGCGGAGATGCCGGCTGACCAACTCCTTTCCTAGGGCTAGAAAATTTATGAGTTAACTGTTCTGAAAAGAGACACCAGCTCATTAGGATTTTTCTCTGTGATCTCATGACTGGTCAAGAAGTTTGCCTCATTGCTGCTTTAGTAGTTTGGCCCATAGCCAGCTGCTAAACAGTAAGCAGCCAACTCTCTCACCCCTCCCCATCTGCTGGGATGGAGGAGAATCAGAAAACAAAACAAAAACTCATAGGCTGAGATAAAGACAGCTTTATCAGAACAATAAAAGAAGACAGACTAATAATAATAAATTTAGAATATAACTGCTCACAGTCCAATTATTCGCCCGTTGCGAGCAGCGATTTCAGCAAGTGCAGAAGTCGCAGTGAGCGCAGTGATAGCAGAACGCCCAGCACCGAACGCGGAAGCTGGATCTGCCATCTGCCCCATTTCTATACTGAGCATGACATCATGGCATTGAATATTGCGCTGGCCAGTTTGGGGGAACTGTCCTGGCTCTGCACCTGTACAATAGTAAAACATATGAAACTTAAAGAAAAAAAAAAAGTCTTCGATTTTTTGGCAACAACTAAAAACATCAGTGTGTATTCCACATTCATCCCACACTAAATCTAAAAGAAAGCAGCTGCTTGGAAGAAAATTAATTCTATCCCAGCTGAGCACAAATACTACCACGCAACAACTAAAAGAAATATGTGTGGTCGATGTTATTCTCACACTAATCCAAAATACAGCAGCTACTGGGAAGGAAATTAACTCTATCCCAGCCAAAAACCAGGACAGATGCTAAACTGGCAAGAGCTTAGGCAAAACAATGCATCACAGCAAAGACTAGCCACTCCTTTAGGAAGAACAGATGTGAAAGCAAAGATTTTCTCCTTATTTCTGTTCATCAAGTCAGATGGTTCCCAGAAAGTTTTTGGTTTTGGGTCTACCCTGCTTCATGTTTCACCCAGACCAGCTGTCTAGTTCTGCAAAATATCTGTTCTTCCTTTCCCAAGGCTCTGCACCTACCTTAATTTTCCTAAGACACCTCTGCCAGCGGGTAAAGCAAACTCTCCAGTTTCTGTCCCACACGCTTTCCCTTTGACACCTCCAGTTCCTCGTCCTGAGCTGCTGCTGCTGCTCTGTGTGGCAGAGTGGCCACTGCTTGCTCCACTGGATGTACGGTGAAGACTTGAGGCCTTAGATGAGAAGGAGCTGACATCACCAAGGTCCCCTGAGGTCAGTGAGGATCCTGCTGCAGTCCTGGAAGAGGATGTGTCAGTCTCACACTCCTGGCACTCCACTACAGGCTCCTCAGTTTCCTTAAGAGAAATAAAATAGGTTTGTCAAAGGCGGCCCACTTGCTAGAAGGGAGCTCTACAATCACCAGGCAAAAGCGCAGATAAGTTGAGACTACACTCACAAAACTGAGGACAGGCATGCAAGATTTGTGCCTGGACTGCCCATGGTGGACGTCGTGTCCCTCATTGCAGGCCTGGAGCTGCTCCACATGAAGAAATCAGTTTTCAGGACAGAGCTTGGTTGGTTTCAAATTAGTCTGGCTTTGAATAATTCCCGCAGCGTGTGAGTGCAACAACTACATGAGGTGCTAGCAGCCTTTGGTTACTAATAACCCAAGATCAGTTTCAGACAGCTGGTAGTTTGGAGCCATTAAAGCTTAAAGGACATAAAAATACGTATCTACAATATAGTGATACCAATTGCGGGCAGATAAATCAGAAATGATTATAGGATTGTGATTACACAACCTCTGTAAGCACATTTCAGAAAACTGAATTCTTATTTTAACGTTACACTAAACAATTTCATATGTAGTATCAGGTGTGAAGGTATAAGCTTTGCACAGAACTAATTTACCTTTTGTGTCATTACTCATTTGAACACCACAACTCAAGACTCATTTATCTACCATCACAGCAGAACAGCAGTAACATTTTATTGCTAGCAAGCTTATATGATTAATTTGCCCATCAAGACTTTCCAGCTAATGAAGGAATGTCCACCAACACAAGTGTGCTAATAGCAGGCGTGTTTATTTTTTTTGGTTTTAAGCTGCTTTTTGCAGACCTCTCAAAATCTGGTCCACAGGACTCAGAAGAGGGTGGCTAAAAATGGCACTTAAACGACCTTACACCGCTCAGTGTTACGGGCAGAAGTAATTTTACTTACAAATAGAATTTCTGCTCATTCTAAAATCTCTCCATTCTGACAAAATCGCAAGAATTTTAACCTAGCTGGATGCAGATAGTGAATTAATTTGCTCAGTTCTTTGGGAAGAAAAAAGTCAGTGTGTCTTCAGTAACAGGCATGAGACACACCAGCAGCAAACACACGGCTTTTGCCACACACTGAACAGTCGACACGTTTGCTCACGAAAAGTTCATCATCACAGCAGCTGAGTTGTTCACTCAACTTGTTTTATGCAGCCACAATACATTCTCATTTTAATTAATTTTGGTTTTCAGCCAACATATCATTACATTCAGCCTTGAAAACAGGAACTTACCTCAACTACCTTTCGTTCTACTTCTGCACCGTTGATGTAGTAAACATCTGTTATAACACGCGTAACAACAGTGCGCACTTCTCGAATGGTTCGCATGTGACGATGCTGAACTCGGCCTTTCGGGGGGTGAAGAAGGTTAAACTCCTCCTCTCCCTGTAATAAACAGGACAAATTAAAACCAAAAAAAACCAAAACAGACCACAATGAAAAGCAAATAATCTCTGGGTAGAGGTATCTCTGCAGTACCTTTCCTTCACACCATGTTCAAGTACTGTGGCAGGGAACCTTTCAGCATCTTGTGAAAAATAAGATATAACAACACGAGAGACTCTAAACAGGGGAGAACTGAACACATTTTGCTGGCTTGATGATGGACAGAGGAAGGGAAATAATAGCAGCCCAAGGAGGAAACAGCAAACTTCCTCAGCATGGTTTCTGATACTCTTTCATTCAAGGGACTCTCAGACATATTGCTTCACTGTTGCATGGCATATTTATGGCCCCGTTAATCGCCTGTTTCCTAGAGGATGCACTATTTTTAACTCAACTTTAGAAAAAATAATTTTTCTATAGTCTTTGTGTTCACATGAAAATATACAAGCTGTAACTGCAAAGCAGTGATTTTTCTTGAGTCTGCAATACTTTCTGAAATACTAATTTGAAGTTATTCATCTTGTTAGAACATTTTTCTGGAGGAGTTCTCTCATGTGCTTGTCCATTGACGCTGGCTGGAGTGGCAGACCAAGTTGTCAGAAGTCGGCTGGTGCAAAACAGAAGGCATCAAACCCTTCATTCAAAATGTGATGCAACTCCCATCTCCATCCAACAAAAAGTGATTTTTTTACAGCGCAAACTACACCTGGACACTCACAAATCACTTGTCATATTTTTCCAGAAAATAAACATGGAGACACTTCCTGAATTTCAGCTGCCTCCTTGAGTATTGCTATCTTAGCAGTTATGTCCAGCTTGTGATATTTTGTAACATTTCTAAAGCGGTCTTCATTTTTTTTTTTCTACAGAGCGGCTACTGCTAGTGAATTTACTGACAGAAAGGATAATTCACTGTTCTAAAGCAGTAAAATGAAATACAGATACCCTTCATCCCACCTGACTGTGCAGAGAGTCCGTATCCTCTCCAGAGGTGTTCACAAGCTTTTTCCCACTCCTCTCAGTTTGGACATTTGCATCTTGCCGCCCCGGTCTCTGCCCGGACATGCTGGTTCCCACTTCCACCTGCCTACAGATTTCTTCTGACGTTTGGGTTGCTGCTGTAACAGTCGTTGGTGTAAAAAGACAGTCTGCTGTAGTTTGAATCCCTTTATTTTTGGTGTTTGTCCACCTCTCTCGGCTTTCATCCATTTTAACAGCCTTACTTGGTTTCTTCTGCATTCTTCTCCCTTCCTCTGTCTGAGTGCTTACAATGCCAGTCTCCATAGACCACCCATCCTCTGCACCACAAGGCTGTTGGAGGCAGTCCTGCTGCATTCCCTGAGGAATTACGACCTGTTCACCGGTGTCATCTGCCTCGTGTTGCTGGTACTGCCAACCACTGGGATTTTTCTGTAATTCAGCATCTTCTCGTGTGCCAGGAGAACTGAACAGATTCCCCCTGCAAACCAGTTATATACAGATCAAAATTACTGATTAAAAAAGCAATACAACCAATATGCTGCCACTCAGGTGAAAGCACTATTAAAAAAAACAACCCTGGCAGTTATTTAATTACTTCTTAAGACTGCACAGAACTCAGTGAGTCTCAGATTATGAAATAACTTTTCAACACCCCTCAAGTGATTCCCTTGGTAGCAAGAAGAACAGCTGACCCTTGTAGAGAAAGAGGTGCTTTTCCACATACTAATAAAGCAATCTGTACTCCACAGGTCAGATATCACTACACCACAGGCTTCCGGAAGTCATGCCACCTTGCAGTTGCTACAGGCTGCTCCAGCTTGTAGCTGCTTCAGCGCATTGGCTCGAAACTGTTAATTGCGTCTAGCAAGAAAAGGCAGGAGCATAAACACAAATGCTGTCTAATGTTTTCATTAGAATTTGCCTGCCCTGTCAAAAGTGCTGTCAGGGAGCTGTACACTGAGCCCTGCTAGAATGGATACGCTTCACTTCCCTTGTGCACTTGAGAACTTTGAGGAGTGACTGTCTTCAGATCTGTCTGTACATCGCCCAGCAGTAGAACTCCCTATTCATTATGGTCTTTAGTACAACTGTTCAATGCTCTTGAAATACAGGTTATATTTTCTCTGCAGACCAAGACCTCACTGCCCTATCAAAAGATAGAATGTAGAGCACTGAAGAAGCAGATTTTCAGGCCGGGTCCTTCAGCCAGCACTCTTACCACCATAATATATGCAGCAGTACAGCTTTTTCAAAGCAACAACAGACAGCAAAACTGACAGACTTGGAAGGGAGACAACAGCAAAACCAAACAGTAGATTCAAAGATCTTGGAACAGGAGAATAAAAGGTATTTCAACTGCTATAAGTATGATCTTGGTTCCCTCAAGGCCCAGATTTTAATGAAGCGTATTTGCCACCTGGAATCACATCGCTGCTCAGTCAAAAAGGTAGATCTGAACACCATGTGAGATACAAATATACAGTACTTATTATACTTACCCCATTGTCCCCAACCTTCTAAGTCACCCAAAGACAATGACTTAGTGCAATTTCTTTGATGTAGAAAATGCACATGTGCATATAAATCCAACCAGGACTGGCAGGCAAAGACTGTGAAGAGTTACCTAAACGGAGAAGTGGAAAGACCATGACCTCTGGCCTCATCCTCTCGACGAACTTCACAGACACGACTAAACACAGATGATACTTTCTGGGAGCTAGCAGTGCAGATTTAAAACAAACAAACAAACAGAAAAGCATCAGGGAGTGAGAAAATCCCTTATACAGCAAAACAAGAGTTCTCTAGCCCCTTGGGAAAGCAACAACTGGTATTAAGCTTGTTGACCTATTCAGAATGAGTAAGATACTTTCAAAAGTCAAGAAACAAGCTGCAACTGCAGCCAAGAGCACTAACGGCCAAGAGCAGTGTAACAATTCCACAAAAGGTAGTGTGAAAAAACATCTATTGCATCTGACACCTGCCAGGAGACCAGGACATTCATGACACAGTAAAAATATTGGAAATGACAGTCACAAAGCAGACCCCGAGACGTCAAGTTCAACCTGCACCCACAAAGGTAGCCTACCCTAAGCCATGAGGAATGACTGCCATATCCATAGCACTGAGGCGTGATTACCATTCAGTATTGTAACCCCATAGCAGAAGACACTTGAGTTTCTGTCACTGGCTCAACCCATTATTCTTCACTTAGATGACTACAGGTCATTACCTTCTGATTCAGACTCTTATTAGTACTTACAAACCACATTCCCCAAAAGCTGAAATCACGCAATGCTAGGCATTAAATGTGAGATAAGACAGATACACCCAAACCAAAAGACCAAGAGAGTTAATTTATACTTTGGTCAACATGTGAAAATATTATTTCAGTATATTGGTGACCTGGTTATGCTTCTATCAGCTTCACATCAGAATTCTCTTTCATGACTCCTCACAGATTCTTTGCAGAAAGTTGCATGATGAGGAAACAAAGCAGAAAACTGTATATTTGAAATTTAAGGGATGGATACAGCAGACTTACATTCTGGAATGCACAAGACATGAATTTCTGTTCTGACTCGTCAGAAGAAGGGAAAATGCTGACATAGTAGGAAGCACAAAGCCTGGACTGAGAGAGCAGGTGTGGCACCCACCTTGCCTACATACTTAAAACCTGCTGCAAAAGCTAAAGAGTTAATGTTATGGCTACTGCTAAAGCACTCCTTGCTTCTGTCTCATTTTAATCTTTTTTCATGCTGCTGGTAATGAGTAGAAAAAGGATTTATCCAGAACCTCATATTAATGCTGTGCAGCAACAAGTCCACTTACCTGGCAGCAACTCTGGCAGTGGCAACAGATCCATCTTCCCTGTCACTGGTTGTAGGCTCTGAAACAAGAGGAAAGAGAAGGATGATCTCAGTGTCACCTGAACACACTCTCCTGCCCCTTCCCAGCACCCCCCCACAGTGAAGGGGGAGCTGAGTAACACTGGACAAAGCGTGTCCAGGCCTCCCTGCCCAATTTCTCATCACAGACCTGAGTTTCTACAAGTTTTAAACTATTAGACTGAATGTCACTGTTCTGATTAAAATGCTGACAAACTTTTTGTCCAGATGATAGTTATAAAATTTCTTCCCTCCCAATATAATCAAACTCCAGTTCCTGTCCTGTGACCTTGCCACTATACAGGACAATTTTTAGTCTGCTGGGAATACCTTTCCTCACAACAGAGGCCTCTCCTCTCACTCCATCCTTGCTTAGAGCATTGCAGAAACAGAGAAACAAATTTAAGTAACAGTGCCCAAAAAGAAAAATGAGAAAAATTACAGAGACTCAGAGACTGCCTTAGGGAACGGCACAACAAGTTTCTGAGTTAGGACTGATATCTAGTAGGACCCATATGATCTGAGGTTTCATCTTCTTACTTTCCAAGCTGAATGGCAGGGACTCCTCGCTCCCATCATTCACAGGGGTAACAAGGTTCATTCGCAGAGAGAGTTTTGCCTCAGTCTCAGGAACCACATGAGAATCTCCTTTCTCGCACACTTCTGACACATCTGCTGACACCATTGCACTTTCCACCGTAACGCTGTTGGTCCCCATTGTGCCCTCTGCCGTCACATCACTGGTTGCTATTGTGCTATCTGGGCAACTGCCGTCCACTGGAAATAGGAAAACAAAGTCAAGTAAACCAAAAACCAGCTATGGGCACCCATACTGCTGGGGTTCAAGTCCTGGCTCTGTTGTGATGATGCTTCACTGCATGCACTCTTAGCAACAGTGCAGTAGTGAGAGTTCCTATCTAGAAAGCACGGAAGTCCTGCAGACAGGTACCATCCTTAGCTTACAATCAGAATACTATCTTTAGTATCACCCCTCCCTTCCACCCAACAAATGCAGGGGGTTGTTTTGTGAACCTAGTAGAGAAAGTCCTGCTAGAAGATGATGAATACTGGGAACAGTCTTTTATTCTAAACTCTTTGACTATTTGGAGGGGTCTTTTGCATTCTTCAGAGGAGTTGTATGCAAGAACATCGTGAGTGCACATGTTCCAAACCTCCCCATACTCAGGGAGCAAACACCTTCACTAGAGACCGAGGAGAAAAGCATAACAAGGGAAGTGTGGAGAAGGGATGAGTCCTCCTCATGGAACAGCAATGTCTTTTGTCAAGGTAGGTTTGAGTTATCCCATCGGACCCTGCATCAAAACTCAAAAGCTTCTAAAGAGGCTTTTGAAGCAGAGGCAAGCCATTTGGGCCCAACTTACCAATGGGTGTACTGTGTCTTCTGGGTCCCATTTTCAGCTGCCCGATAAGAGGTGGTGTTACACTGTTCAGGGGCTGAATGATGTCACCTTCCTTTGGCAAAGTAAAATGAAACGGGGTTCCTAAAAGCCAGGGAGTGCCAGGATTAGTAATTTCAGGGGAGTGCTTTGGTCCAAATACCAAAAGCAGAAGTTAATTGTGCTGTGGAAACTGGGAAAAGCATAACCCTGGTGCTGCCCCGTACAAAACTCCCCATGGTAGTTGCAAATTCCAGTACAGCTGTTCTAATTCATCCCCCTCATATTTTGTGTGGAAAATCTCTCTCAGTGAAAATCTGGGCTGTGGTCGACTTGATGCTGCTGTCCCCAGGCGCTCAATAGAAGTGAGGCTACCTATCCCGACATGAACAGGACTTCCACAGAACACAGCTTTGCTCAGAAGTGCTCACAGAAAAGGGAGATGAGGCCAGAAACAAAATTGAAGTTTAGGACAGATGTGAGCTGGCAGAGCTACGTTTCTCCTGAATTAATAACCTGAACCTTACACAGACTGATGCATTATCATCAAACAAACAATCCTGGATAAAAGGTCAGCAGACACACTTCTGACAGACAACTATGAGCCAGAATAATTAGCAAGTCAATTAAGGGTTAGATGATGACAGCAGAAATTTGCCTGGAAATTAAGCATTAGGAGAAATAACAGATACTGCAGTTTCATAACCACCTGCAAGATGCCACCAGCAGGTTTTCCCCATCTTCCTGTCCTCTCCAATACTCCTGTCCCTTCTTCTGCAGCCTCCAGAACAAAGGGCCTACAGAGCTCATTGGCTGAGGCCGCCTATGCTACCAGGGAAACCATGCCTCAGTGGATTCAAATATGCAGGATTTGACAGATAAAATACATTAAAACCCTTTTGCCTCACCCCATGCCATTTATTTGCAAACCTTCAACTTCATATATCAGTAACTTGCAGGCTTTCCAAATGGCATGGAAGTATTTAACAAAACTAACAGAACAACCCTTTTCTCCTCACGTTGAGATCAAAATAGGTTTTCATTGTATTGGTCACTATTCTTCCTTTTCCCTTTTTCCTAAAACTGTATCTGTTCTTTGGATGTCATTCAAGACATTACTCAAAAAATGCAAGTCATGATTTCTGTTACTCCTGAATTTTAAGAAGCATGTATAAAAAAAACCCAAACTAAACAGTATTGGAAGATTGTTAGTTAAGGTCATGAGAACACAAATTCAAGTTATTTAATTCAAGAACTAGCATTAGATATTCAGATACAACTTTTAGTTACAGCCAGATGCAGTGCATCATGACGTGATTTACACAACTACCCTGTGGCAAATGAAGTCATAAACACATTATAAAGATATAATCCCCTCACAGAAGAAAACCCAACCAGTGAAAAGCTATCTACTGTCCTTTTGAAAACCATCACCTGCCCTTTAAAAATACAGTTCAGCAACTGCAGCATCCTTGAGATCAATCTAAGGACCTTGGCATATTTTTGTGGTGGGTAGGTATTTCCTATGCAACGGTACTCGCATTTGGTGGGCACAACACGTACCAAAAGGCCAACTTCCAGTCCTCATAAACAGCTTACAAATGCCCATCACAGAATCATTTAGGCTGGAAAAGATCATTGAGTCCAACTGTAAACCTCACACTGCCAACTCCACCACAAAACCATGTTCCTAAGCACCACATCCCCAAAGCTTTTAAACACCTCCAAGGATGGAGACTCCATCCCTTCCCTGGGCAACTTCTTACCAACGCCTGACAACCCCTTCAGGGAAGGAATTTTCCCTAATATCCAATCTAGATCTCCCCTGGCACAACTCGAGGCAATTGTCTCTCCTCCTATCGCTTGTTTCTTGGGAGCAGAGCCCAACCCCCACCCGGCTCCAGCCTCCTTTCCAGGAGCTGCAGAGAGGAATGAGGTCTCAGCCTTCAGCCTCCTCTTCACCAACCTAAACATTCTCAGGTCCCTCAGCCACCCCCATAACTACTCTGCTCCAGATCCTTCCCCAGCTCCGTTCCCCTTCTTCAGATGTGCTCCAGCATATCCAGACCTATCGTAGATATCTGTTTAAAAAATGTTTTATTTAAAAACTTTAGTCTTCAGAAACTCCACTGAAGTTTGATCATTTAGTTACTACAACCCCTTCTACCCTACAAACCCACATTTGGCAAGCTAATAACAGACAATCGAAAGAATTTATGAAATGACCACCCTGTATTTTAAGAGATACATCTAGTCACTAACCCATTAGAGGAAACAAACAAGCTTTCACACTCACAAGACCTGAAAAATACATGTATGCTTGAAAGCTCAAGTGCTTTCACATAACTGCATCAACTATTGGAACAATGGAAAAATTCTCTCTACAAACTTTTGTTATGCCCTCAAGACCATCATCCTATAACATTTCCTTTTACCTTTCAGCATCAAAGGATGGGTTGCTCTTTCACCCACTTTGTCTCCCTCGAGCTGGCTAAGGCCAAGGTATAAAACATTTCCTTGGTTAACACTCTGACAGGGAGAACTGGATGGTTTCTAGCACAGTGTAGATGGCAACAACCAGCAGAGCACAAAGCTGCACCCTCACCATGGAACGAGACAAAGGAATCTCCCAACTCTGTGCCAAACTAAGTGAAGCCTACCACCCTCTTCTCTTCTAGACAAAAAGACAAGTCCCACCATCTCTTGTGCAGACTGCAATGCCTCCTGCACACTGCTGCTACATGGTGAGCCCACAACTTGAAAGCAGCTCATGCTCAGCCCCCTCTGCTCCAGTTCTTCTATTGACCACCTCTCCAAGGGATGTGGCACATCTGCTGTGGTTCACAGCCACATTAAGGTCTACAGAGAATGCCAGCAGTAGTGGATGGCCACTCTGTTCTGTGGTATGAGTTTCTAGCTTGAAGCTGCTCTACACATCTCCTCACAGAGAACTCTCCTCTGAGAATGGGGAAAAAAAAATAAGCAAAGAGGGAAAGAGGGAAAGGACAGACTATCACACATCCTTTCAAGGACACTGCTGCTGTTGCTTCTGTCACAAAAATTCCTAAGCATTGCCAAAGTCACAACATTCTGAGGTTTCAGAGGTGCTCTGTGTTTCTGACATAGAGCAGTGAGAGTATGTTAGGAATAGGAATTACCTTATCACCCTCACCTGCAGCAGTGAGACAGAAGGGAAAAA
Organism: Tapera naevia; assembly: GCA_033556795.1. Lineage (NCBI taxonomy): Eukaryota > Metazoa > Chordata > Aves > Cuculiformes > Neomorphidae > Tapera > Tapera naevia. The sequence goes on from JAUMJJ010000353.1 coordinate 3,030,368, forward strand.
AGTAAAGACTTGTTATGTACATAACAGGAACTTGTGCCGCTCTTAAGAGCCACTGTTCAACACGCATCCAAGATCAGTGCTCCCTGAAAACACTGAGGATTGTACACAGCTGTCCCTGACATTATTCAAAATACACACCCATGAACTGTGATCTATTAACCTAAATTCACTTACCGCTGGAAGGACTGGGGGACTGAGCAGTTGCCTTCTCCTGTGGCTGCATTTGCTCTTCCTCTTCTTGCTCCACATTCCTTGTCATAACAGTGTCCTCCACATTCTTTGGCACCTGATTCTCCTGCTGAGTCACCAGCATGTCAGCCTCTCTCTCTTGAGATGGTGGCTGATCCCCTATGGTCATGATCTGTCCTAACCCTGAACAACCTGGATGTTTTTTGGCACATAATGCCACTTCCAATGGAACATCATTCTCTAACTTAGGAAACGAACTACTGTGCTGTTCCAGTAACTCCCCTACAGGAGGCTTAAGTAAAACTTCATTGAGCTTTGGCATGTTTTCTGAAGCAGCCCTAGACGACAGTTTATCCACACTCTCCGCCTCTTCAGAGCCAAAAGTACTTTTTGAAGTTTCTTTTTCCTGGCTTTCTGGTCCAATCTCTTCCAATTCTTGGGCTTGATCAGAAAATGTTTTGCTATTTTTACAAGAACCATCACCAGATTCCACTTCCATATCTTCAGGACACTGCACTTCCTTTTCAGGAACAAACCTCTGAGAAAGCATTGTATTAACAAAGGACTCATCTTCATTTATTTGCTTCTCTTCCACTTGCAACTTTTCTTCTTGTTCTTCACACTGAGTCTCAGGAACTGCCTCAGGCTCAGAAGTCTCTTCCAATGGATAATCCTCAGACTGTGCTTCTCTACCCTGAGTATATGACAAAATCTCAGGCAAACCAGGCTGATCTGCAGCAGCCTGACTTCCAGAAATACACTCGACCTCCCTAAGAGCCGTAGGGGTTAATGACCCATCTCCTGCTACATCTGCACTAACTAGCTGCATTATGGGTTTTCCTGCAGTATGTAAATCCTCCTTTTTTGCTTTTTCACAGCTTTCAGAGAGGGCTTGATCACCTGTGTCCAGCCTTGGTTTTACACTGTCATTCTCCACAGGACAGTGGCTCAAGTCTGAGGCCTTGCATTCAGAAACCACTTCTGCTTGCATGGTTTTGCTGTCTTGGCCCACATTCAGGGAGCCTGAACTGACCTCTACATCGGTGGTCTGGCTACAGTCACTTGCAGAAAGTATCAGCTTACAGGACTCTGCAGGTTGTGACACAGCACCTGTGGGTCCAGAGAAATCTCCTGGTAAGCACAGACGGGTTAGATCAGCAGCTTCTCCTTCGTGCTTCTTCTGTGGGCTCGGAGTTGGAACAAATATATCCTAAAATGAAAAACTAGGACATGGAGCATCAGGGCATCCCGAGGAGGACTGTGCATTTGTTATTCTTAGAACACTATGCTGAATGATGGAGGAGAGCAAGCTCAGCACAAAACTACAAGTGAAAAAAAAAGCTTTTTCCTTCCCATTTATATGAGTCATAATTGCCAGTTCTTGCTGCAAAAAGTGTCATCACTCATTACTTTTTAGTACCTCTGTAGCAAAGTCAAACACAATTGTGGTACACCTCTCACTACCAAATCATGAGTATGGCAAACCAGCAGATATTTTTAGTCAGACAACCAAGGCTTCTGGAAAGTTTCTCCAGAGCAATCTATTCTACTAGCACGCGAGCCACTTTCAGCTAAGGAGAAGCCCTACTTTGACTACTGAAGTCTCTTGTACAACCTTTATCTTCTGCCTTAAGTTGATGAAATTTCTAATATTAAGCTATAAACTCACTGTCTGTTAAGTCGCTTTCAACAACAATAACTGCCAGAATCAAAAAGCACAAAGGAAATAACAGATAATAAGGATAAGCAACGTGAAAAACATAGTAAATTAACTCTAGCCTTGTAGAAGGCTACAAACGCTTATTACAAAACAGCTTCACATTCTCCATTAGAAATTATGCTAAGGTCTACCCTGACAAAAGTCTAATGTATGACACAGCCTGAGATGCAGGACGTCCAGTTCAGCATCAAGAACATAGCAGCCTTTAAAAAAGACAAGGGGAAAAAAAAAAAAACAAACCCAAAAAAGGTTTCCAGCACAGAATACAAACCAGTGAATTCTGTGTCTAGTAACTCACTGTGCCTATTAAGCTGTTTTGCATTTTCTCTGCAGGATAAAGTGCCACACAGTCTGATCAACACATAACTATGACTGGTGGGAACAGGGAAGGTCACAAGAACTAGCTGGGTAGGAAAGCTCAACACAGAAGCACAGAGGCCAACTTCAACACATCTTCTGCAGCAGTTACATAAAAACCTCAGACAGGATATCAGCATTAACCCTTACATGAGAGAACTCCGGCTGTGATGGGAGAGGTAAAGATCCGGGAAAGAAGGTTGGGGTGCTCTGGGACACTGGAGTTGAAGCCTGTGGCAGCACAGGAGGTCCTGGTGGGATACATGGCACGGCTGTTTTCATTAGTGTATCTCCTCTCTGATCCAGCTCTCTTCCTTCTGGGGGGATAGATGTATCCATCTGTTCATCTGGTTTGAAAGAGCAGGAAAAACATTACTAGCGAATTTTCGCATTGTACCTAAAGTGCCCAACATTCCATTAAAAGACTCATCTTCAGTGCTTATGCAACTTTCTCGCACTTTAATAGGTGAATCTAAAATCTTCTCTCTCTCCAGGTGATATTTTTTTAGGGGTGGAGGCAGGTGTTAAATGACAAAAGCATCCATATTCTTAAATTTAAGGAGGAGACAAAGTGTTTTGTTAAGGATTTATGTAACTGTTTTGATATAACTGTTCTGCTACAGAAGGTCTAGAACTTCTTCAATTAGAAATAGTAATCTAAAATTGACAAAAAGCATTTCTCCAAGATCAGATTTTTCTCTTTCGTCATCTTTATTAAAATGAAAACAAATTCAGACTCCAGCTAACAAAACATCTGTTCTTAAGAGCATTTGACTTTCTGTGACAGGAATCTCACTCTAGAAGTCTGAGTGGATGCATATCTTATCCCTGATGGTAAATGGGTGCCTAGAGAAAACGTTTAAGAATGAAGGTACCATATAGAACAACCCCTCTTTTGGCACATCATTCTGGAATACATGTGTATAACATACAAAAGCTCTTTAAAATATTGTGCAAGTCATCCAAGTTAAGGTAAAGTAACTGTTACGATGCAGTTCTCCTGTCCTTTCCATTGCCCTAACAGTACATCCTTAACACATCTCTGCGTGTAGCAAGAATGGCCCAGGCCTAGGAAAGGAGGACAATTGCAAGCAGCAATCTGTATCGCATATGAAGCATTTCCCATCTTTCAAGTGACGGTGAGCTAGCCAACAGTACTAGTTTTGTTATGATAGCTATGCAGAAACAGCACATCAGCACTTGAATCACAAACATAGATCTCTTTCAGTGTTCTCAATCCTGCTTTACTCTTCAAATATAATTTTAATAGCTTCAGAAAAGGCTGCATGCTCAAACTAAACCACAGAGCAGAGAAATACAACCATACACCAGCATGCAGAAAATGTTACCTTTTGCTTGCTCCTGTTCCGTAGGACTGCTGGGGACCAGAGCAGTGGATCCAAAAGCAACAGGAGGAGGAGTAACTGGGCCCGTGGAGAGACTGCACACAAGGAAAAAGCAACATCACTAGAAAATGCATTAAGTTCTCTCCAGCTTGTCACACTAGGAGTCTTCTCACAAAAGGAGAGGGTCAGGTGTTGACTAGCAAGAGATTTAAGAAATGGATGTCGACCATATGGGCATTGTTAGTCCATTTCATCACAAATAACAGCCAAACTTCTCCCACAGTGCAAAATTAAAACAATGACTGCTTAAAATCAAAGACAAGTCCTTGAATAAAGAGAAGGGGTGGAAATGCGCTACTGTAATTTAGCTGCTGAAATAGTTTGTGGATTTATGCTTACGTGGAATGACTCTCCTGTACAAGGGGTCCCTGTCCAGAGAGCTGCAGGAGCTGCAGGCTGCGGGCAGGGGTGCACGCCAGAGAACTTCCCTCTTCCACCTTGGTTACCGGGCAGCCACTCCCTGAAGCAGCTTTGAACAACAGGAAATGAGACCATAAAGTGGGCCAATAACCAAGCTGATCAGAAAATTCTGAGGAACAATATTCACGCCACTGCACAGCCACATCTCAGGTATGCAAGAACAAGCTGATTGTCACAGAGTTGGAGAAGGACTGCACACAAAGTTCCGGATGTGAAGGGTGAGCATAACAGAGTTAAGATGAAAAAGACAAGTTTGTACCTACAGAATAGATTTTTATCAGACCAGAGTGCACAAGTCTTCCTACTTGGGAATTCGAAAAGAAAAATCCCCAATGGCTCCAATAACAGTACATTTGATCCAGCACTGGAATGCAAATACAAGCAAAGCTCTCACAAGAAAAGTCACCCTGCACCGACCACTGACTCAGTGCGAGTAGGAGGTTGTTACTGAACCTACTGGATACAGAGAGCTCATACACAAAATCATACTGGTACAGACACAGCTGTGCGCAAGATAAAACTGAACAAAAAGCAAAAAGTAAGGCTTCATTTAGCTCATGCTCTATCAACTCTGACAAAATTGCCTTTCAAACCTTTATTTTCTAGGCCTTTCACTATTAAAATGGTTAAGAACCTTTCTATTTCTTTAGAATCTTTTCAGTTGTGGATGCCAAAAACAGACAGACATCATCCTAGCAGGACATGCAGTGACGACCTCTCTCCTGATCCTGTTTCACGTAATGTTTTCTCTTCCAGGGAAGGAACAGGAAACTAGGTGACACATAAGACTGACCAAAATTGTGGTACAAAGACTTTGACTGCGGGATCCTTCCCATCCTAAACAGGAAGGGCAATTCAGAGGAGTAAGGTGGAACATTTTGCTTAAGTTAGCAGCATAAGAAAGCCTACAGTATTTTCCCACACTGCTTACTTGCTACATTTCAGACCTCGTGTAACTGCAAAGGATGAGTGTTACTATTGCCAGTTTCAGAAGAGGGTAAAAGTTTCATTTTTTTTGGCTTGTTCCTCAAGGGGACAGAAAGAAAGGAAATTGAATGGATTCAACAAGCCAGTGTAACTGTTGTAACAAGAAGTGACATGTAGGCATTGTTCCATAGCACAGTGAAATGGTTGTGGCCTTTCATTTCCAAAGCATTCTCAATTTTAGCAGAAATTACATGGAAAATACTGACAGCACTCTGCACTCTAAAACACTATATGCCTAAAAAGATCAGGTAGTGATGACGATTACGACGATCGCTGGGATGGATATTTTGGATGTTTGTCTCTTTTTACCTGTTGCATTATTCTCAGGAAACATCTCCTCCTGAGTTGACAAGATATCCGAATCCTCGTGACCAGGATCATGGGATTTCTCAGTTTTACGGGGGTCACAGACAGGCATTTGTTTCCTGGTAGGCTCTTCTGCTTCCTGTGAAGTTCTGAAAAAGCAAGACACAGTCACTTCCCTGGGAAATTTGAAGCATGAAGTAATACTGCAATATTGTAAAGAAAATCTGTCAGCACAGATGAAACGTATGTGCTGGTGTGTGCCACAGAAAAAGAGAAATAAAGGAAAAAAGGAAGGCACCTCTCTCACGTTACAAAACAACATCTTAATCCTTTGCAAGTCACATTTTCAGAATTGTTCGGTAAGTTTTCTACCAGTCTAAGTGATGTTTAAACAGAACCAATGTGGATAGTTCTACTGCCTTCTCTTCAGTGTGGATTCTAGGAATTTCTTTTTACCACCTTTTAATATTATTTTGTGGTAGAATATGACAACACAAGATAAGCTGAATGTTATTCTCTGACATAAAAGACAAAACAAACTGAAGTTTCACATTTAAAACATTTATAACTATAAAGCTTACAATAGCAAATGCATGAAAGTATCCCAGAACACAAATCACTTAGCCTCTAGATTACTCCTGTAAGGACAAAGCTTTACTTTTAATATATTCCAGTCACTTAAGAGAATTACTAGGATAGTTTATCATCCAGAACAGTCTACCTCAAAAATAAATCTATTGATATCTTTATGTAAGAATTTGACAGCACCTCTTTTCTCAGCTTAGGAATGGTACAAACACTCCTTAGTCAGCACTGCTACAAAAAGGTCTCATCAGTACTTGAGCTTTCCCTTCACTTTCCTCTTTTCCTTGAAGCCTGATCCCTCCTACCTCTAAAAATCTAGTAAAAAAAAGATAGAAATCAACTTCCAGAATGTCAGCAGGAGACCTATAAAGAACACAGGCTGCTTTACCTTTCAGGCCTCTCTGGCTGGCCTTCCAAAGCAGGACGTGCTCCTGTGCTGGGAACAGTTTCCATGCTGTTTTCACGCAGTTCTAACAAAAGAGAGAAGAAAATATAGTTATGTAAATTACAGAAATATCAAGACAAACTTCATATGAAGAAAACTAATCTGCAACTATCAATGATGACAACAACAAAAAAAGGACAGGATAAGGTTTTTACTAGGGAGGGAATTCAATATCAGATGGTCTGGAGACAAATTAGGAAAGAGAGGTGTGAGAATCAACGACTGCACTTTGACAGCTACAGGAAAACAAATGACTGAGCCCAGAGGAAAGACAAAGTAAAGTTCTTTTCAGCTACCAATGAGCTGTGAACTCATCTTTGAAAATTACTAATACTGTATTTCTTGTCAAAGAAACATACTATCTATAATTTAAAGAAACCAGAGAGGACTGACAGAGCAACAAAAGGACCTCCAAGATCATTTTCACACACCATCTTTATTATCATTCTTCACAAGTCTGGAAGAAGGGACAGCAGCACCAGGGTGAAACGGATGCCTCCCACCTCCTTCACTGGGCATGAAGTCACTCTCAAAGTCCTGGCTCTGCGAGAGCTCCAGAGCTCCAAAATCCAGCTGTGACATGCCTGCATCTAACAGCAAACATCCGTAACTAATACATATACAAAAAAAAAAAGAGGTAAAAATCAAAGAGCCATCTATCACTTCACAAGGGCAAAGGATGCATCCTCTTAGAAGAAAAGTGTTTCGGCTATTGCTGAAACTCTGAATAAATGAACAGGCTCTGATCTCAGCGGTAATAATTAAAAACATGGTAACAGACCAGGGATGGCAGCCATCAATTCAGAAACCAGCGCTAATGAGCAAGGCCTTATGCAATGCCGCCAGGTACCGCAGCAGATGAGGGTTCCATGAGGAGAACACAATGCTGACAGCACACAGGCTGTGCCTGACGGCCCTTGGAGGGCAACAGCCACGGGGCCGCTTCTTTGCCCCGACACAAACGGGCTCCATCTCCGATAGCCAGGATGCATCCTTGCCTCTCCCGACCAGCTTCCTGCCTCCAGGATCCTCCCTAGCGCCAACACCAGGGAAACCACGGCGGGGGGGGAGCTCAAACACCAAAGCACAGACCGAGCAGCTGCTGGGGAAAGGACACCCATTCCCGGCCCGCTATCGCCATTCCCAGCCGGTTTCCGCCGGCGCTCGGCGGCCCAAGCCCGCAGCCCGGGGCAGACCTTACCTCCTGCCCCCGGCGAGGCGGCTCTGTCCCCGGCGGCTCCGGGCTCCCCAAGGGCGCTGCAACAAAGGACGTGACCGCAGGGCGCGGGGCTCCGCAGCCGCCGCCCGCGCTGCCCCTGGGCCGCCCCGCCGCTCCAGCGCCCCGCGCCGAGAGCCCGCTGGTCCGATCCCGCCCCCTGCTGGGACCTCGCGCCCCCCTCCCCCGCGCCAAGCCTGTGCTTCCCCGATCCCCCCACCTCCCCCACACACCCGCTCCCCGCGCCGAGACCGCGCTCCCCCGATCCCACCTCCCGCCCTGTTCCTCCCCCACGCACCCGCCCCCCACCCGGACCCCGCGCCAAGACCGCGCTCCCTCGATCCCACCCCTCCCGTTCCCTCTCACCCCCCACGCACCCGCTCCCCGCGCCGGGCGGCGGATCCTCCGCGCCGGCGGCCTCCGGGCTCTGCATAGCCGGCCCCGCGCCCCTCGCCCGCCGGCGAGGTCAGAGGCGAGTTCCTGCGGGAGACGCCGCGTCACGGCAGGGCCGGGCGCTCACAGCGGGGCCGGGGCTCCGCCGGGCTCGCACACCCGGTCAGGCCGGATCCGCGGGTCCCCCACGATCCGACGAGAAGCGCGCTGCTGCCAGGAGCCGGGCTCCGGCGGCCGCCGCTGCCGCCCCGCACCGCCCCCCGTGCCCGGAGCCCGCCCCGCGCTTCCCGCCGCCGCCATCTCGCAGCGCCCATTGGCGGCGCCGTCCCGCCCGCCCCGCGCGCCGGCGCCGTTACCAGGGGGACGGGACGGGGGCCCGGGGCTCGGAGCGGGCTCTGCACCGCGCCCTGCACCGGCAGCACCGCCCACGGAGCGGACACGGCGGCGGGTTCGGAGCCGCCCTGGGCCCCGCGCCCCTTGGCCTCCCCGCGAGGAGCGGGGGCGTCTCAGGGCGGGGCGAGGTCTCGGCACGGGGGAGGTCCTAGGGTGGAGTGGTCTCCGGGTAAGGGAGGTTCAGAGCAGGGGGGTCTCAGGACGAGGAGGGTCTCAGGGCAGGGGGATTCAGCGCAGCTTCCTGCCGATCCCGTTTTCATCACAAGTACAAACTGGCCCTGGGCTCCGGCTTTGGCACACAACAGAATCCTGCTTATCCTGGGCAGCCACAACCGTGTTTGTCAGTTTTCAGGTATCACAGGAACGTGAAATTGATGAATTTCCCTGTCTTTTATTATTAAAAGCCAGTTAGTGAAGAAAGCCTTGGGCACAAATTGTGACACTATTGTTGCCTTTCAGCATTAAACTTTTTGCATAAAAAACAGTTAGTTTGAACAGAGAAATTCAAATACATTTTTGCTCGTTCTCTTTTTTACTTCTCACCTCTTTATTTAATAGATGAGAATTGAATGTGTTTCATTTAAAAAAACATTGTAGAACCAAAAGTGCATATGACTGAAAAAAAAGGATACCTGGCCTGGAAGAAAGTGTTATGATGCCAGGTTATAAAGTTAAAACACTGTAAATACGAGTCTATGTTAACAAATTCTGTGTGTGATGTGAAATCAAGTTTGCACATGTGTGTTAGGAACATCAAAGAGGTTGTAAGCATTCACAGTTCCTGCACAACAAGGACGCTTTAGTGGTGGTCTGTCAGCTTCCAGAAGGTGCTCCTCTAGCACGTGGAAAGCTGCGTTATGGTTAGGATTTTATGGTATAATAGTTTCAAAAATACAACTTCAGATGTCGCCTGAGCTTTCCGCTGGGGCCAAAGGAGACCAAGAGGCCTTTGGTTACTGAGCCCTTTTGCAGCCGCCATAAACACCTTATCCTTGGTAGCCTGAGAACCACCAGTGGCTCAGCAGCTTTAGAAGGGCCTCCTCCCCCTCGCTCCACCCCGGGTAAGGCACCGCCCCGCCCCGTCTCGCAGCTCCGCTCCGCGCAGCCCCGCCCCACGTTACCCAGCCACCGCGTCACGGAGGCCCGTCAGGCGTCACGGAGTTGCAGCGGGCGCACCGGGTTTGGTCGCGGATACTGGCTTCTGCGCTCCCCGCGGTGCCCGTCTACCCCGAGCCCCGCAGCGCCGGCCGCACGGAGCCGTGGTCCGACCTTGTGAGGCCCTCGCGCCAGCTGTTCAGAGCAGCCGTGGCTGCGCCATCCCTGGAGGTGTTCAAGGCCAGGTTGGATGGGTCTTTCAGCACCCTGATCCAGTGAGAGATGTCCCTGCCTATGGCAGGAGGCTGGAACTGGATGGGCTTTGAGGTCCCTTCTATGCCAAACCGTTCCAGGGTTCTACGAACGCAGCTGCCGATAAAGGGTGGGTGTTTAATCATGCGAGCCTTACCTGGCCGAGACCGCCCCAGCGTATTAACATCCTTCTTCAGTGCATTTTACTGAACGAGTTCCTTTGAATACTCCTAACAATCGTATTTAATATTTAACCAATTAAAAACCACCTCGGCTTCGAGGAGGGGTTGCAGCAACAGTATAAATTAGCAATTTTTTTTTGTCTAATAAACATCTATTTTAATTCCAGAGCTCCGGATCACTGGAAATGACACAAAAAATGTGTGTGATGATTTCATAGGCACTTAGATCCTGGGCTTGATTGGAGCTGTTCGAAATTGCACAGGTGTGCCACTCCGATAATTCACCCATGGGATTAAATAGAAAAGAAAATGATGTGGCTTGGTCAAACTGGAGGGCTTAGTTTTTCTTCTGCGTCTTACAGTGTATTGTAGAAGTGACAGCAGAAATGGCCATGGGAGCATTATCAAAGTTGGGTTTTCTCCATGTGAGGACAGCTGTGTTCACGTAGGTGAGAACAGGGTCCAAACAAGTCCCTTCAGGCAGTCACCTATTTTTCCCTGCTTCTTAGAAAAGTCACAGCCAAAATGACATCACATCCTACCTCAGTTAACGGCATTATCCTCATTCAGGTTCTGCTGTACTTCTCTGGTTCCCAGAAGTACTCTTATTTGCAGGGACATTTTCAGCTGAGGAGGACAAGAAATCATCATTCCAGACTAAAAGACTGTGAACCTGAAATTGTGTAGATTGTTTTTCCTGTGATGTTATAAAAAAAGCTCTTTATGTCGTTTAGAGCTTGCTTTCTAAATCCATTTTTATAATGGTCGTTCACCTGTGATTCACGTCTGTCACTGTTCTTGTCACCTTACTATGTGACGTTTGCCAAGATTTCTCATACCCGTGATCAGCCCAGGCACTCTCTGACACTGCATGGGGTGCCAGCTCTGCTGCAGCGCATGCAAACAGAAATGGGCACCACTATTGCAGACAGGTCTGTTGTATGGAACCAGAGCGTAAATCTGCAAGGAAAAGGAGGAACTTGGTAGGCTGGAAATCCCTCATGTCACTCCCTTATGCAGGGCGCACACACTAGGACTCAAGCCACCCCAATGCTACCATAACCACAGACAGTCCTGATTAACATCAGAAAGCAACAGAAATATTACTCTGTAATTCGATGGTACAGTAAAGGAATGCACCCTAAAACCCTATCTCTCAATTGCAAACAGCTTTCCCTAGAGGTTCTCCTCTCTATGGTATGTAACCATGCTTGGATATTCTTTTTAAGCTTCCACTCCTGTTTGCATGTCTCTTGGTTCTTTTCTGCTTGGCAGAAATCCAGCTGGAGAAGCGTCTGCACTGCAGTGAAAAGCTGCAGCTCTGGAAAGCTACCCTGTCACAAATAAGCAGCAAGGATTACAACTGAATCACCTGAGAACAGAAGACACTTCTACCAGCTGATATGAAAATATCTGAATGTCTTTCATCTTCATGTTTTGTCATTGTGTTTCCCTTCTATGATCTACCATTGTACTTTCATTATAGAATTCATTGTACACTGCTATTTATCTGCAGGTTTATTTCTTTATTCACGTATTTACCTGTTTCAGTGCAATTCCTTGAGACAAATTAAATGCTGCTGTACAGGTTACAGCACAGAAATAAATGAAACACTTTTGATGCACAAATTCTCTCTGTTTACAAGATTTATTTAATAAAGATCAGAATCAGTGGTGCGGCAAAATTTAATGTGAACATCATTCTCCGAGTAATCTGTTGAGAGCTGGAGCACCTTTTGATTAAAGATCTCGATTTGGGAAAACTCCGGCGTCGGACGGTAGGACCCGGGGACAGCGGGCCCCAGGGCGGTGGACGATAGGACCCGGGGCGGAGGGGGTGGGGGCCCAGAGGCCACGCCCCTTTGCACGGCAGTCGCGGGATCCCACGTGCCAGCTCGGCCAATCGGGGAGGGGCTCGGGGCTCTTTAAGAGCGGCGCGCCAGTCCCCGCGCGCTGCAGCGGCGGCCACCGGCGTTGCCATGGAGGCTGTCGCCACGGAGACAGCCGCGCCCTGGGTGCCGGGCGGGCGGCGGCATGCGTTCCTGGCCGTGCTGGGCGCGATCGCCACGGAGCCCGAGCGGGGGGCGCTGCGGGGAGCGTTGGAGCGCGGTGAGGGGCGGGGGGTTGGTGGTGCGGGGATGCGAGCACGGTGGGGGGGGCGGAGTGGTGGCCAGCTCTGCGGACGCGGGGCGGCGGCCGAGGTGCGGGTCTGCAGATCGTCCTGGAGCGCAGCGGGGGCGGGGGGCTGCGGGTGCGGTGAGGGCAAGAGCAAGAGCGGGGCGGGGTAGCCGCCGCAGTGCGGAGCTGTGGGGCGCCCTGGAGCGTGGGGCGCTGCGCGGTGAGGAGAGGAACTGGGGGGGACAGCCGGGTTGCGGGGTTCCGAGCCCAACCGCCGCGCTGTCCCCGCCCTGCGGCACCGCTGGTCCCCGCGGGGCTGTGCCCGGACCTGGGAGGGGATCGGGTCAGAAGCCAGGGCGGGCGCGACAAGCAGGCGGCCAAGACCTAGGGGGTTCGGGGGGTAATGAGCCGGGACGGTGAGGAGCTGAGCAGCAGCCGGGGCGGGTGGGTCAAGGAGTTGGGAGAGGTCGGTGAGGAAACGGGCCTGGGGCAGGGGAGCCGGGGAGGCACCGAGCAGCCGTCCTCGCGCCGCTGTGCGGGCTCCCCCGCTGCCGCTCTCCCCTCCGAGCACGGCGGGCGCTGCCCTGGAGCGCCCTGTAACCCGGAGAGGTCTCACGGTTCTGATTTCCCCCGAGTCAGTCACCCCCGCGGTCCCTCCCGCCCAGGGCTGCCCTCCCACTCCTGCAGCGTTTGTCTCTCCCGGCGGCGGCTGCGGGGGCTGCGAGCGGGGCCGCTCGGGTTACCGGGAGGGCTCCCGGGGCTCTCGGAGCCTGGCAGCGCTGCCGCAGCGCTCGCTCTCCCTCACCCCGAGGTCTTGGCAATGCGTTGGTCTTTGTGTCGCAGATGCAGGTGGTTTAAAAGCCAGGGGAAGGGAGGCGGTGAGATGATGCTTCTCGCTTTGTGACAGCTGCTTGTGGCTCCTAAGAAGAGAAAGGAGAAGTTTGACAGCCAGATCTGGTCGGTAAGGGAGTCCCTGTTGCCAGAAGCAGCTGAGTACCTCTCTGAGAAGCCCAGTAGCAGCATCTTGACTTTGCATGCACTTCCTCCCCTCTTGCCCCAGTTCCAAGACGCATTGGCTTGATAGATGCCAGGGATAACAGTTGTAGCTGCTGGCCCCATTGTTTTTCAGAGATAGTTCTGTGACTGTTTTCCTCTTGAGCATCAACAGTATAGAAGAACAGATGGACAGGGCGATTTCAGAGGCCATGGGTGTAAAAATGTCAAATCTTGTCCAATTTCTCCCCTTTAGTGCCTTTTTTCATCCATCTCTGCTGGCAGGCCAGTTACCAGATACTCTGAGATCAGCGCTTTGTTCCCTTTCCCAAGGGATGGCTTTATTCCATACTGGTAGGTCAGATTATGACCATCTGGCCTCCGAAAGCCCCTCTTTGAGGGGGCTGCTCTTGCTTTCTACGCAGCCGGGTGATTGTCTTTGCTCGGCACGTCACTGAAATCGTGTGCCAGCCTGCATCCTATCTGAATCCTTGCAAGATTGGCAGATCAGACTGTAAACTAGTGGATTTTGCTATTTGGTTCCATGGTTGTATGTCAATAACCTGGGAATTCTCATTGGAGACAGAAAATGAATGCCAGTTTTGCAACATAAATTGTAACTGCTGCAGCAGAAATAAGTTCTGCAGTCAGTTCTGTCTGACCAAGAACCTCCTGGAATTCTGCCAAGAGAAGATGCTTCTTTGCAGGAGAGTGGTTCAAGCAGTATTGGCGAGTTACTAATGTGGAAGTGAACTGCTGAGGGAGCTGTGAACCTGCATTTTGGACCTTCCTCTGTCATTGAGGTGGAGTAGAACCTCCAGCAAGTCCTAGAGGAGTTTTCCCTACTGAAATTGGAGAATGACCTCTTCTTGAAATAGACCCAGGTCTGCAGACTGGAAGATGGATATAACATAAGAATAGTTAAAATGACAGCAGGGTCTTGAGGTCTGTTGGCAGACAGTGTCTTCTGTTGGAGGCAGCTGTACTTGAGATTCAGGGAGTTCAAGAAATGTGGATAGGGTGCGCGGTGGTTCTTACTCCTTAAGTGGCAGCTTGCTGGAGGGGGTTCCTGTGAGGGTTATATGATGGTAAAATGCCTGCTGAGGAGAAGATTTGATCTCAGGAAACAAAACCATGTAAATAGCAAAATGCTTCTGCCCTTCAGAAAAGCATTTCTTTCTGCAACTCTAAGTATGGTGGGGAGTTACAGCCCTGGTAACAATCGAATGAACAAAACCAGCAATGAAGCTGGCAGGCAAAGTTGGTCCCAGCTGTTGCTGCACACTGAGACAGGGCTTTCTGAAGGTAAAAAAGCGAAGGTTTGGCTTGTGCCTTTGTTCTGCTGGCCGTGGCGCCCTGTCTGCACAAAAACTCACCAGAAAGATTCCTTCAGTGAATAAATCTCTTGCTCTGGCTGATCCAAAAAGGTGTGCTTTCTCAGACTTCTTCCTGGACTTTGGTTTGAGAGAATGGAATAGTGAATATTAGACACTACGAGAACCTGCTTGTTTCCATGTGTAGTGCTGCTTAGGCAGTGGCCTTATGATCCGTGGATTGCTTGGACAACACTTATTCTAAAATGCTATCTAAATACTGGTCTTATTTTTCTGTTCCTGTGACTTTGGTCCAGTTTTGAAACAATATCTGGAAGACTAGATCTGGTATTAGGGGGAAAGGCCAAATCTTATAAGCCAATTACCTCAGCAGGAAATAAAACAGTTCACAAGGGCGTAGGGAAGGAGATGGAAAACTGTTGAGTTGTGTGGTGCCTTTCCCAAGCAGTGCATGTGCAAAAGGCATGGATGTTTAGAAACCATGCTATGGTATAATCTGCACTCCTGTTTCAGAAGAGAGAGGATTCTAATCAGCAGGGACAGTGTTCTGGCTCCTGTGCCATGGGATGATAAACTGAGATTGTGGCAAGTGGGGAGGAGGGATTAGGAGTAACTGGAGGGGAAAAAATGTTGAGTAAATTGTTGCAAATAGGATGATGAGTGAGATAACTTCACTCTTGCCTTTCCTTCGTCTGAAAGGGTCTCTTCTTTCTGCATCCTAGAGGGTGTAGCAGTACCTCAGACTGCATTTATTGCTGCAGTAGGACACCACAACGGTGACACAGCAGCTCAAGTCAGCAGGATTTGCCCTGCAGAGTGCCACCTCCTTCCTCTCTGGGTCGGAATGCTCATCAGCACTGCATTAAGATGCAATTATGTTGGACACTTGTTTAAACAATAATGCTTTTCGAGAGTAGAATAGGGAAATATTTTGTTCACCTTCTTGCTCCTGTCTTCTATTACATGCTTTATTTGTTCCTATTCCTTACCCAGACTGACAGGAAGAGATGTTCTGTGACACTGAAAGTGGTGGTGAGCTGGGTTTTTCTTTAACCCCTCTGACATTCAGAGGGTGTGCTGAGGATTTCTTGTGCACTCGGCAGTGCAGACTGCCAGCTAATCAATAAACTGTTTTGCTCTACTGTGTCAGCTATCACCAGAAAAAGAAACTAAGGACTCTTCTTGAGCAGCTGTGGGTTCTACAGGCCTTGAGGCTGCTGAGCCGTGTGCTGCAGTGCTTACTAACTCTGTCTTGGTTATGCGTAGAAAGCTGGAGCTTGTATCCTAGAAGATCTCATTTTCCACCAGTGGCCAGCAGAAGCTGTTGCACGATGTGGAGTTACTGTGCTGGAGAAGCAGAACTGCAGTAACTGAGAATGGCATCTCCTTTACAAATCAACATGGTTTGGTGGAAAGACGGCAGATATTGGATGCCATAAACCTTTGTTTTATGCAAGGGAGGATGTGTCTCCAGAAGATGGTAGAAGAACTGAAGAGTGAGGACCCATCAAGAAACACTGGGGCTGAAATTCGTGTTTCAGTTAACTCTTACAAGGCTATGGTGTTCCCCTTCACTATCTGTCCTTCAGCGGGCAGCAGAACAAGAGCCTGGGTGGTGATTTAAGCTGATATCTTGGTTTTGTCCATGATGCCCCAGTGTAGTATCACACCATCTAGGAGAGGCTGCTCCTTACTGGGATGTGAAGGTCTACAGTGCTTGGTGCCACCCATAATATACAGCTGCCCACACTAAGGCCTGAAGGTGACTTCCCCAGTGTGGCATGGTGCCACTTGCTCTGTGAGCAGATGCCGCTTCCTGCTGTGATATGAAGGTGATTAGCTTACAAAGATTATATAGATTAAAGAGCAAAATCAAAGGGTCTCAATGGGATCAGGGGGTTTGAAGGAGTGATTAGGCAGAGTAAGTTGCGGGGGGGACTTTTGTGACTTGAAGAATGCACAGAGCAGAGAAACTGGTGTTTGAGCTGTTCAGCAGGTTAACCTCCCACACAGTAGACTGTCTCTACTAGTGACCAATGCTGGATAACGCAGGAGGTGTAAAACTTACGCAGCATATTTGCTTGGGTTGGCAGTATGTAACTTATGTTACCCCAGTCCCTTGTAGCTTGTTTGTTTCACTTGCATGAAGCCCCAGTTGGATGAAAACTCACTTGCTGCCTGTGCCTCAGGGATAGGTGTTCTAAGGAAGGTAAGCACGTTCTGGCCCTCTGCTTCTGAAGACCTTCTCCATCCTAAGGTATCCTCTTTTGGAAGAGCATCACTGGTCTTTGTGTCCTGTTAACTTCTAACTCTGGAGTAAATGTAATAACTCACTATTTTTTTTCTTCTATTGAGCAGGAATCCGTTCCTGGGATATCAACCTTCTGTCCTGTGACTTGAATGAGCAGCTGCGACTCTTTGTAACCCGACATCTGGCCCAGTTTTCTTCAGAAGTCAAAGGTCAGCTTTTCAGTTTATCAGCACTAACTTTGAACTTTCCTTTTGGGGTTGAAAAAAGTAAAGAACAAAGCCAGTTGTGGTTTTGAATGTCAAATTCAGTTAGTGATTTGTTTGCTTAGGATTCCGCAGATGTGAATATTAAAGAAGAAAAACCATCTTAAGGATCTGTTGGATGGAAGAAGTTTAACTTAAATTGCATGTCTTGCTGCTGAGAATAGAGTGAACAGAAACATGTGCTGTTTAAAAGCCTCTTAAGCTAGTAAGTTAGAACTTGTCTGTCTGTCTTCTGTACCTTATTCAGGTGGCACAATATAGTTTCACTTTATAAACTATAATTTATCTCTTCCTTTTGATTTTAGAATGTATTTTTGCATGCAAAAAATGTTGCAAGCAGTGTGTAAGACTAGCCAAATGACTTTATGAATCCCTTTTTTGAAGGACTATCTTCCTTTCTCAAGAACAGCAAGAAATAAGTGTTATAAAAATTACATTACCTGTTAAAGTCTGCTTGCTTAGCTGGTGAAAAGCTTGAACTCTGGTTAAGTTGCTGATAATACTTTTAAGAAATGTATGTTGAAGTTAATCAAGTAAGTACAGATAAGTTGTGCAAAATTTTAATGTAAGACTGTCTTATAGCTCACTGTATGTTTTTCACTTTTGTCAAAGCTTCTGGATTTTTTTTCCATTTGGGGAAGCTTTTCTCCTAATGGATAGCTGTGAAAGAAGGTGCCTGGACCTTCTCAAAAGTGTCATGGACTGAGAGGTCACTTACATCTCCTGTGACTTTTTACCTTGGGATAGAAAGTTTCTCTCCTTGCAAAGCTCTGTGTGTGTATATGCACACACTTACAGTAGTAAAATACTGTGTACAAAAGCATCACTTGAAACAATCATTAGATCTGTCTAAATTTGAAGCAACTGCAACAGTCTAAGGTACAAATAGACTAAAGCAGTCATAAGTCACTGAGTATAACATTTGCTCAAGAATTCTTATAACTCAGAGTTGAAATATCTGGATTAATATTATCAGTGTGGATTCCCTATATGTCCCTTCCTAGGTTCCTGAGGAGAAAAGGGTGATAAATGTGATGTCAGTCTATAGGTTTGAGGAGGAATCTGGGGAACTGCAGGTCTGCTAACCAACTGTCAGGTCCATGGGTCAATAACCAGTAGCTATAATAAAAGGCAGAACTAGTGTCTACCTGGGAAAAGTTACCTTTGAAAAGGGAAGTCCTGCTTTTCAAATGTCTTGACATTTTTTGAGGACATCAGCGAAAATAGATGTGATTTAGTCTACCATATAACAATGTAAAGGGCGAGCAGTGAGGCAAGTTTGATAATCCAGGGTCATTCAGGACTTGGTAATGCTGAGTGCTGACTGAAGAATTTAAGCTTTAGAAGGTAAATGCCTGTATGCAAAAACAACAACACCCAAATGTAGCTTTAAATTTAAGAAAAAAAAAAAGGTGTGTTGTGAACTGCCCAATACCATGGAGGAATGAAATCCTTTATTTATGATTCAGTTAATGGAAACATCGACTCAGTGCTTGGCAGCAAACAAAACAGATAAAATATTTGGATTTATTGAGAAAAAAGAGGACAAAACAGGGAGCATAATTGCACTGTGTATTAGATCCCAGATCTTGAATGCTGTGCAGTTTTGGTCCCCTTATCTCTAATGTAGTGGAACTGCAGTAGAGCACAAAGGGGTAACAAGCATAGTCTGAGGTCTGGAGTAGCTTTCTTTCAAGAAGTGATTGAGTAAGCTGAGATGCTTCAGTTGGAAAATAATTGACTAAAGAGATGAACAAGAACTAGGGGGAATTAAATTAAACTGGTGGAAGTCATGTTTAAACAAATACAGTGATATGGTTGCACATTCAACCAATAGTGGACCCATAGAATTTCTCCACAGCATCCATTGACAAGAAGCTTGTGTGGTTTGGGAAGGAAACGGGATGAATATTTGAAAGAGATCTGTTGGGGGCGTCAGTAGATAGATGATCCAAAGCAGAGGGGACTTTACTGTCACTTCTAACCTTAAAGTCAGTCTATCACAGAACACTACATGTTTCAAACCATTAAATCTCAGATGAGGCAAAACAGAAGGAATTTGGTATAGAAGCAAACAGTACAAATGAAGGATTTCTGTTTACGTGTCTGCCACAGCTCACTGAGGATGTAGCAAAGTTGCTTTATAGTTTCTGATGGCAGTGTGTGATCCTCCTGTTGCAGTAGCAAATATATCATAGGTTAATGTACAAGCAACTCCTCTTCTTCATGGAACTTGGAATGTACTTTTTCCCACTACACTGCTTAGTTATCAGTGATCAATCTTAAGTATGTGATAGTGAAAAAAGCTGCCTTGTTTATTTGAATTATAGCTCCTAGATAGTACAGATGACAGGTTTGTGTGCTCAAGCCAAAGCTATTCTAGATAAGAGGCAAAAGACCAATTGCTTGTGAAAATTATATTACAGTGAAAGCATGTGTTCCCCACAGCTGTGGCCTCTTGCTGGAAAGACTTCTGTAACATAGATCATCCAGTGATGAATTTTGTTCAGCTCTTGGCTGTTAGTAAAAGCACTACTATGCCCTAAATTTGCATGTTTAGTGTAAAAAAAGTCAGGGGTTAATGTTTTTTCACAGATGTAATAATGATTATTTGGACTTTTAGATGTGACTTCTAATCCTCAAGCAATTAACTCTTCTGTACCCATTGTCTGCCATCATAATGCTGACCAGAGAAATATAAAAGCAAGCACTTATTAGCTTGTGTGCTTCTTCCTTGTGTGCTTGAGGGGTGTATTTGGTCTCATAATAATGGCACTGAGCATGACTTCACAGATCCCTTGAACAGTTTCCCTTGCTGTAGGTGCAGCCCATGCTTCTTGTTGCCACATATGGCTGCAGCAATCCCAGGCATTGCTTTTTCAACTGACTTCTGTCACAAACAGCTTTAGACTTTTCTCCCAGATAACTGGTAAAGAATATCTCTGTGGGACTTGTGAGCACCAGTGAGGCACTGCAATCAGTTACTTCTGTGTTCTGTGAGCACATCTACTCTGTAAGAATGCTGTGTGTTAGGGGAGGTGGTTGTGCTGGTTCAAGAAAAAGGGGAAACCCAACACAGTGACAAAAAACAAATGCGTGGACAAGTGTAAAATGACCATGTGAATCACCTGCTCCCTTTACTGTCCCACTTCATCTCTCTCTCCAGCTAATGAATTATGTTTTCTGTATGTGCAGCAAAACTCAGCACTTTTCAACTTCCACACAGTTTTAGTCTTTCCCTATCAGAAGTAAAAAATCTGTCAAGGAAACGGTTCAGTGATGTGTTGCAGGAGGAAACCTGCAGCCTCTTGTTTCCTTGGATCCTCAGTACTGTCTGGTCTCATTTTGATGTACCTTCCTACACTGGACAATTCCTGTCCAATCTGGGTGTGTTGTAGGTTTGGCATATTTTCCTCCTCATTATTTCTCCAGATTGAAGAGGGCTGGCTTACCTAACAGTTTCATACAGGGAGACTAATCCATACGTTTCATCTCTTGTTTTATTGATGTCTTCCTGATCTACCTCTTTGAGATGCTGGGATCAGAAGTGTGTAGTGTTCGAAGCAGGGTAGAGCTGTGTATTTACACACTATCCCAAGATTTGTTTTCTTTTCCTAATTTCTAAAGTAGCTGTTCACTTTGAGCAGTGAGTTGACCCCTGAACAGAACTAAGGCTACCATAACCTGGGGCATTCTCCTGAGTGGTAACAGTTAGCTTTAGTTAGCAATTGTTAGTGTTATTTCATGTGTGAGTTATACTGATAAATACAATGGCAAACAAAACTCAGCACTGTGAAGTCTCCCTCAGTAGTTCCTCCTCAGCCATGAATAACTTGGTGTTACCCATCAGTGTTGCCATGGATCTGCTTTCCTTCTTTCAGGTTGTTTATGGATATAGTGAACAGCATGAATTCTGGGGCAGGCTCATACCACATGCCTTATGGAATAATACACTGTACCAATACAAACTTCGAGATTTTGACAAGCTTATTTGGCTTTTATTAAGAAGTAAGGTCATATTTCCTGTAATGTTGTGCCGATTGGCATTCATTTTGTATTCTATTTGAATCTTTACTGCTGATGGGCTTTTCAGTCTCCTAGGACTTAAATGCCAGAGCACTGGAGCTCAGATTGGAAGCTGAGAGCTGCTTAGTTGATGTCTTAGGTCTTGCACAGAAATTATCTGTTTGTACAGGCTTACTATGATTGCTGCAGTCTCCCACCACCATTGCTGCTAAAATAAAAATAATTTCATGGTCTCTGAAATATACTTGTTATTTCACCCAAATACAGAACAGAAATATTTACTGAGTGTTTCTATCTCTATTCAACCTGCAGTGCTGTTTTAAAACAAGAGACAGCACAAAAGCAAAAACTTGTAAGATCATGTGTAGAATTTTATTTCAAGATGCTGCTTTTAGCATTTTTAACAGATGTTTTTAATGCTGATAGAGTTCCTCTGGAAGCTTCACATCCTCAGAGCTGTCTTTATTGGGCTGCATTTTACGCATTTGAAGCCAATTCACTGAACCTTCTCTGGTAGGACAGGCTAGGAAGTGATCAGGATTAATCTTTGTTTTCCTTCTGTGCATTTCAAAATGTTCCTTTGTTCACAAGGTACATGTTATTGTTCTCACTGTGATGCCCAAAAGGCTGCTTTGGTAGATAAGAACCAGAGCTCCAATAAGCCATTTTGCATGGCAGCTAAGCAGAGATTCATCAAACAGTGGTTTCTTGCTTTTGTGCTGTTCTCTCCAAATGTTGATTATTGACTGAAAGGGCAAACAGTGCTTCTCTCACTCCACAATTCCTGTAAGCATTTAACTGACCCTCTACAACTGACATTTCTGTGCATGTTTGTTCTACATTTGAAACTGCTGAGGCTTCAGTAAAATCACATAGGATCTGTTCAGATGTAGCATCATTCCTAGGAAAAAGTTTTTCATAGAAGCTCTGGTTCTATTAAGCTCCACTGCTGAATGGTAAGGTGAAAATTCTGTTCAGCTTTTTAAAAGCAAAACAAAGGACATGCCTTGCTGAATCAGATCAGGGGTCTGTCTTGCCCAATATTCTGTCTCCAGAAGTAGCAATGAGATTCAGTTCAAGGAAGCATGTGAGAACAGCTGCATTTGATTGCCCTTTTTCTCTGCTCAGGTCCCTCCATATGCATAATTCTTGGATTAGGGGTGTTAAAGGGCAACTCCTTATAGTAGAAGTTGTTTATTCCCTCTTGAATCTACAAATTCTATCTCCCTCCACAGTCATGTGTAGCAGCAAGTTCCTGAAATTCATTGACTGCTAGCTAAAGAAGAAATTCCTCTTCTAAGTTGCTTTAGTTTCACTGAGTGCTTTATAGTATCTAACATTTTAGGATTTGGTGAGTAATTACCTGATCTACTAGCTTTGATTTTTGTATTTTTTTTAGTAAGCTTTGATTGCGTTTCACAGTCTTAGCCCTGCTTCCTTTCTAAATTGAAGAGTTCTGGCTTTTAAGGCTCTTATGATAATGCCATTGTTCAAACCTCTTAATCGTTTTGATTATCAGCCTTAGTCATGAGGCACAACACTTTATCTTCATAAGCAGCAACATCAGGCAGTGCTAACCTAGATCATCTTTTACCCTTATAAAGATAATAGGGTATTCCTGAAGCTGTACTTCTTTAGAAGGAAAAACCACATCACCTTTGAACAATGTCCATCATGTCCATCACATAAAAACTTCAGCAAAATACTGGCTTTCATGTTTACTGAATGCTCAGTGTCACTGCCTGTTTATAATCATTGGCCCTATTTATGTTATAGTATTTATACAAATTTTTGTAATAGCTGAAAATAAGATTTCTAGTTCTCATCCTCAGCTGTTGTTCATGAAATAAACCCTCCTACCTGCACTCCATGCTTCATGGAATGTGTCTGGCTTTCATAAAACCTGTCTGCAGTCAATCACTACTGGCCCAAGTTCCTGAAGCTGAAGTGGCTGCAAGGACTTAACATCTGAGTATGTAAAGCAGCATCTTTTATGACCTTGGTGAACACTCCGTTCCATTGTTCTGACAACGCAGGCATTTCAAGGGACCTCGCTGAGACACTGTTTTTAAGCACCTTACATAAGATTATTTTTTTTTCTCAGCAGACACCTGCTGTCTTTTAGCGTGTAGATCAATTTAATTGTTTCCATTTTTTTGCCTAGAATAGCATTTTCTTTTCTTTCATTGACTGTCTGGCCTTAGTCTCATATCTCTACTTTTTCGATAAGCTGTTTATCTCTTTTTTATTTATGGCTCTGAGTAAGCCTATTAAGAACAAAAAGAAAGAAGGGGCATGTGCTGCCACTGAATGCAGGAAACAAACAATTTCCATCTTGGAAAATAAGCAGCTTTCAGTCACTGGGTACCAGTTCATGGAGGACCTCTATGATGCAGAACAGTTCTTTAAACATATTCTGGTAACTATTTTATGTTGTTTGTCACAGTAGTTTCATACAGAATAACTTGGGAGCAGGGCTGGTGTTTTGTGTTTGGGGTGGCTTTTTTGTTTTTCAGTGTTGCAGTGACATTTCTTTAACTTGACAAAGGCAGCATTCTTTTGGCGGCCACGTGCATTGTAAGCACGGCAGCTGCAATGACAGAGTGACCTCCTAAATAAGACTAGTTTTACTATGCATGTTTTTGGAGTCCTCATGCTGTTCAGTGTTTAGCAGAGGTGTTGAAACTAGAGATACTTATTACAAGCTAATACAAGCTCTGGGTGACTTTTTATGAACATTGTTGGGATTCTAATGTTAGAATATCTAGAAATTGTTAACAAAAGCTTTGTTAATATATTGTTCATGTATCATTATTTCATTGTGGCTCTGTACGCTTCTCCTCTGGTGCCCTTGGCTTCAGTGGCTTAGAGCGGGCTTTTCCAGTCCTTGTCAATGGGACCTCACTGAGATAAGATGAGTAAAGGGGAAGGAGGATTAAGTAGGAAAATAATCTTTAACATGTGACAGTTTCAACAGCTGTGTATAATTTTCTGACTGATTTCTTGGTCTATTTCCCTCTACCATGCTGTGAGTGCAGTTCCCCAACTCTCTTCCTTTGCTTTTAAAGAATCCCCGGTATTGGTGTGGGCTTGAGGAGAAAGTCTCTGACCAGCAGCTCTCAATTCCCATTTCCCTGGCTGTTGCGCTTGAGCAGTTGGAGGTAAGTGGCTTTGGGTGTTCACGCTGGCCTCTTCCTGGAGCTGAGGACCCTGGGCTGGCCAGCCGAGCCATTATTGCACGTGAGCCTAGGGATCCATCCAGGGAGGTCTGACCGTTGGTTCCTGGAGTACTTCCCAGGGTGACTTCATGAAGCGGCAAGTCTCTTCCCTTACAGCCAGACAGTGTGTACTCTCTGCTCTAACAGAGCAGAGCAACTGGCAGTGTCCATGTATGAGACGCAAGAGCAACCGGCTCTGCCATCACCTTCCCATCATAGCACACTGGGTGTCGGTGCACTGCTCTGAAGTGGGGCAGGCCCTCAGCCTGGGGAGGTGACGCTGCTGCTGGAGCCCTGCTGCATCCAGCCTGGATTAAGGTAGGGAGCAGAATACCCTCCCCCAAATGATCCTGTCTAGGATCTTTGCTGCTATTTCAGGAAGTCGTCTTCCACAAGGTGCAGTTTCAGAAGAGCGAAAAACAGTGTGGAAGAAGCCTGTTAATCCTATTTTGCCATGAGATTAATTGTTGTCATGTGCTATTGTAATTTTAATGCCATAATTCCTGCCTCCTTAGAAAACAGATGTCCTTTCTGACTGGCTCTGCTCCAGGAGTTTGCCTTGCCCAGTTAACCCTGGCATTGCTAGAATGTATGCCTTTTTCCTCCCTGTGTAAGAACTTAAAACTGCAGAATGGAGGCACTGTTTTCCTTTCCTGATCTGGTAGTGTTTCTTTCCTGGGGAATCTGCGATGACATGCTTTCTATTTGATACTGAGAAATTATAATAGCCTCTCTGTGCTAATAAATCATGAATTCTGAAGTGGAATTAACAGGGATCATTAAGGGCTGGTGTCTAGAGGCATCTTTCTTTTGGAGCATCAACTTGTTTTCACTCTGTTCTGTGTAATGGGATGCCTTGCTGCTCAATTTGAAAACTTCAGGGGGGACTGTGTGCAAAACAAATCAACTTTTCCTGATTTCTTGCTAGGTGAATGTGCTACTGCAGAGGATCTACACCAGATCCCTGTTTAATCTGTTATTCTTTTACTGTTTGCTTTATCCTGCTTGTCTGTGTGAAACACTAACAGAACAAATGACACAATCCCGTTGTTCAAGCTTTGGAAACCTAAAAGCACCGCAAAGAAAGTAAATTCACTGCCTGAAGACAGTCTTCTATTTTTAGTTTGAGCCAAAAGAATGTTCTAATTATCATTTGTGTTTGTTTTTGGAGGATGTTTTGGTTTTCTGTGTTATATAGATTTTTTTAAGGTGAGGTGTTTCTTATTTGAATGCATCAGGTTTCAAGCAGTCTGCTATAAATCATGGGTAATTAGTTTCAGTAGTTAATTACCCGTGGTTAAAACTGTACCTCACTTCAAGGCTGAATTTGTTCCTTGTGGTTTCCAGCCACTATATTGCATTCTGCCTCTATCTACTAGGCCCGAGTTATCTCCCTGAAGCAATCTTCCTGCCTGCAGCTGTCTTCTTTCCTCACCTCACAATGCCTTCAGTTGTATAAATCAGAATAACTTTGGGTGTTTTCAACCTCAGACAATGCTTGTAACTGTTCGGATCTTTTCTGTTTTAGAAGCTCAGAATCTGCCTTTCAAAAATTAAAACCCCACACCAAGAAAAACTGAGAAAGCCTATAGTGGTCTCTGGAATGACCACATTATTGATCACTGTTATGGTAAACTGGCAGCCTCCAGTACCTCCACAGTGAGCTTTCTACACTGAGCCAAGTTCACATGCACTGTTCTCAGCTGCAAAGTTACTGATTTCTAAAATATAACCAATGTTGTCCAAGCATGGTTATAAATACCTTGCTCTTGTCTGTAATGTGTCTAGTTCAGCAGACAAATCATATCAATCACTTTGGTACTAACCATGAGTTTCAGTTAATCAGTATATTTTCTTGCAGGTAGTAGATTCCTTGATAACAACAGTACAAGGTTCCCCTAGAAATATCTTGAACAACTATCTGCTCAGCAGCTGTCCATCATTTAAAACTGATTTCAACCTTCCTGATATAAACTAACAGTCTTCTAGGTTGTGGAACTGCTTTCCTTCTTTCTGACAATACAAATACATCAGACTGTCCTTGACTGCTAAATGGGCTTCCCTGTAGAACTGTGAGTTATAGTCCAGATTCTGATTCTTGCTTCAGAATAGTTGATGACTTGAGTTCAGGGATAGGATGGTTCCTGAAATTGCAGAGTATAGCTTGTAATAAAAAGCTTCATGGGCAGCTGGACTGTGCTGCATGCATGAAAATGCACATGTAGATGTGGTTTCTTGGAGGCTAAATTTGGCAATAGAAGAGTTCCTGCATGGTCCAGTGGTCACCACAAGCTCATTTCTTGCTTTGTATGTAAGTGTGATTCTTTGACTTGTCTCTAAACAGAGTGCTACAACCATACATATTCATGGAAAGAAATGTTCAACCAAAGATTCCTGCTGATCTTGAGGGAAGTGGTAGGGAACAAATAATCTGCCATAGGTGTTGTGTATGGCTCACTTGCTGCAGAGAGGCACTGAGGCACTGCTGTGATGGAGAACTTGGGCAATACAGATAACTTCTGTGCTCATCACTCTCCCTTCTGTAGTCAACACTGAGGACTGGTGTGTATGGGAAGCCTGCTAGCAAAACTGTCTATGTTAGGAGTGGGATTCCTGATGCAGGCATACTTATTTGAGAAGTCTTCACAAGCCAGATTGTGTTGATATGATTATTTAACTAGAAAGACACTGCTATGGTTATTTTCTACTTGAAACTCATCCTTATACAAAACACAGACAAAAATAATGCTTGGTGAGTTTTTTCTTTTTTCTGCATTCTATCTACACAGATAACTAGCTTGGCAATTTTGTGAGTTTTAGATCAAAGCTCCTAGAGTTGAAGTCACTGCTGTCATAAATTCACTGGCAGCTTTTCTAAAGTTAGAACTTGCCCTACTAAATTATTACTCTTGCTTCTAAAACCAGACGTTGTTGTTAAACATTGTTGGCAGTTCATGGAATTCAAATTCTTGAAGTGTATATAGAGGCAGAGAGTAAAGATTAGGTGGGTCTCTCCTGGAATACTTTTGAACCCTTCAAGGGAAGTGGGGATAGTGTGTTGTGTTGAACTGACTCTCCTGTGCTTTCTTTCGTATTTGAGATGTCGGGGTCTGTTTGAATGGACATTGAGAGAAGATTAATCCTGTAATTTGATAGAAGAGGAAAACAATGATGAGACTGTTGGGGAAAGGCCAGACCTCTTTCGCTCTTTGTCCTGAAAAGCAGCATATTTTGTTATTTTGTTTTCCTTAATGCTTTGAGTCCTGGAAGATGAGGATGTTTTCTTGTATGCTTTCTTTTTAAAATAAATGCAAAGTCTACGCTAGTCTGTCCTTGAGATGGCAGCTTGTGAATAACACAGCGATTCAGATTTCGGTCCTTTGTTAAATGGATTTGGTGAAATGCATTTTGAATCCATTTAAAACAGTGTGTTTTTTCCCCACAGTGATATCCATTTTTCTCTGCAGAACTTTCTAGGACAGACAAGCTGGATGAGATTTAAATTTCCTATGGCTTAAAAAAAAAATGACAGGAAAAATAATCCCTGAACACCACAATAAGGCAAGCCCATATTTTTCTTTCAGATGTCCTGTTCTCAATAGTTTTACTCATTTTTGTAAACTGAAGCCAGTTCATGATTTTATCTGCCTTTGCTTTAACCATAACTCTTACGGAAACTGATTATGGCTGCTCAAAATGCTCTTTTGCCTTCAGGTAGGTGAGTGGTCTGGGTTTGACCTAATCCTACCTCTTTGCCTCGGAAATGTTATTGAGTAGTAATGATTCTGCAGGAACATCTGCTGTCGACAGTTTGACTCCTATAGGGAAAATTCTCCAGGGATCACTGTTCTAAAGATGGAATTTGCTTGCATTTTTATTCTTATTTCATGGATATTAATAATTCAAAGTGGTTATTGATTTTCTTTTTTAATTTTTTTCCTCCCCTCCATTTGTTTTCCATCTCTGGTTTCATCTGAGCTACATTCTTGCAAGAAAGCATGTGCTGCAGTGCTGATCTCATCCTACAGGAGGGTGTAAACCCAGGAGGGAATGGTACCTCAAATGGACGCCCTGTTTGATTGATGTCTAAAGAACACTTGCTTACTTTGCATCTTGTTTCTGTTCTTGACCAGTAGGCCGTACAAGCAGGCTGGTACCCGTAATATCTGAGATATCAACACCATTTTCTAGCACTGCTTTGGAGAGCCAACATTTTATCTATTAAATTTAAAATATGCCTGGAAGAGCAGTTCCTGTTCTGTAATCACAGCACATGGTTATTTCTTGTGGTATCTTTGCATATAGCAGCAACTAGAACCTATGGCTGTTAGTTTTTCTTAGAATTGTTTTGTTTCTTTTCAGACTTGGATTCCTTGGAAAAGCCTCTGTGCAATGCTGGTTAAAATCTGTGTATCTGACAGGTGATGGGTTCTGCAGCTTCAAGGAATGTGGCATTGCTTACAGAAAAATGCATGCAACTCAACATCTTGGTTTCCAATTCTAAATATCATACTGAGGAGAAAAATGAAGCAAGACTGGTATGGGTTATAAAACAGCACCTTTTTTTTCTTTTGATCCTAGTGTCAGTAAGAAATCACTAGGATTTGATCCTAGTCTCTCCTTCTGCCTGCTATGTGAAGCCACTCTTTAGGTTCTCAGAAGTCAGGCTACCCTCATACAGGGCACACACTGTAGCCCTTGCTGTGCCCTAGCATTTCCCTCAGTCCCTCTTTTCAGGTTCCTCCTGGCCTTTTAGCACTGCTCATGTTTGCTCTAGTTTCACAGCCTTGATTTATAAACCTCTTTATCCTTTCCACCGAGAGTTCTAGACAGGTCATCTTCTGTCGTTTTCCCTAAAGCTTTTGAGTTGCTGAGTTAAATTAGAATCATCGTTTTTAAAACCTGATTTTCTGGGACAAGAGAGACCAGAGTGTTGTCATAGAAAACTCACAGGTTTCATGAATTTGTTTAAAGCAGGAATCAAAAAAGAGGCTGGTAACAGATGCTGACAATATCTCTGGACTTGCACCAGGGCTGCTGTTAACACAAAAGGATAACCTTACTTGGTGAAGAAAACCATAAAGAACTAAAAGGAATAGATTACTTGGGCTGTCTACCTATAAACTTGTCAAATACTGCAGTAGGTTAGAGAAGCTAATGCTCAATAGCAGAGATCATCACTCCTTCAGCCCTGAAGTAGCAGAAAGTTGAAAAGATTAGTCTCTAAGTAAGAGAAGCCTAAATGCGTAACTGTATTGGACCTGCAAAACAGCTGAAAGAACAGAATACTTTAAGGGATCAAAATTTCCTTGAAATAGAAGTATACAAACAACTAACAAGGTGTCACTAAAGAAACTTTACAAAAGTGAGAAACAAATCTTTAGTCAGAATTTAAGCAACCATACATAAGATACAGATAACTGTAAACAAGAGAGGAGATAGGAAGCAGGGAAGACTTGTTAAGTGGCTGCACAAAGATGTAGAAGTATTTAGCCAAAGACAAGTATCCTTTAAAAACATCCTAGTAAACCCTGTAGAAAAGAGCACAAATTGCTGTACCTAGACAGAAATGAGGATAGCCAAAAGGATTTCAGAAGTGATTTGCCAAAGACTTGTTCAAGTAATGGATTCTGTTTGTTTACTGAAAGCAGGTAGCCTATGCAAATCAGTTACTGGATAGTCAAGGAAAACAAATCTGCCAAGAGGGCAGGTGTAGACAAATCCTTGTGCTTCTCTGCAGCTGGGCCTGTACAGCCTGCTGTGGTGACAGCTTGCCACCTCTTCTCTTGCAGTTACTTTGCCAGTCTTATGTCAGGAGATCTTGGAAACCCGGGGTGCAGGCTGAGGGGGAGGTTGGAATTCTGTGCAATGAGACAGGTAGGCTTTTCATGCAGAGGTGTGGAGAAATAAATACCTCTCCTTCCTGATAAAAGCATGTAACTCAAATTAATGTCAGGGCTAGGGCTGAGTCACAGTATCACAGTATCATAAGGTTGGAAAGGACCTCCGAGATCATTGAGTCCAACTTATAACCCAACACTAATATCATCATCTAAACAATGGCACTCAGTGCCTCATCCAGTCTCCCCTTAAACACCTCCAGGGCTGGCGACTCCACCCCCTACCTGGGCAGCTCATTCCAATGACCAATCACCCTTTCAGTGAAGAACTTTTTCCTAACATCAAGTCTAAACTTTCCCTGACGAAGCTTGAGTCCATGCCCTCTAGTTCTGTCACTGGTCACCTGAGAGAAGAGACCAACCCCTGCCTGACTACAGCCTCCTTTTAGGTAGTTGTAGAGAGCAATGAGGTCTCCCCTGAGCCTCCTCTTCTTCAGACTAAACAGCCCCAACTCCCTCAGTCGCTCCTCATAGGATTATGCTCCAGCCCCTTCACCATCTTCATTGCCCTCCTCTGGACACACTCCAGCATCCTGACATCTTTCCCAAACTGGGGGGCCTAGAACTGTACACAGTATTCAATATGAGGCCTGACCAGTGCCGAGTACAGGGGGACGATAACTCCTCTGGTCCTGCTGGACACACTATTCCTGATGCAGGCCAGAATGCCATTGGCTTTCTTGGCCACCTGGGCACACTGCTGGCTCATGTTGAGCTTCCTGTCAACCAGCACTCCCAGGTCCTTTTCTGCCTGACTACTCTGCAGCCACTCTGTCCCCAGTCTATAGCTATGCATGGGATTGTTGTGTCCAAAATGAAGTACCCGACATTTGGGTCAGTCCATGGTTATCCTTTGTCCCAACGCTTTTCAGGAAATTGTACTGTTCATTAGAATCTCTGTTCTCATTAAAGCTTTTGGCCTAGAGTTGTAGAGAAAATCAAGTATATTTGAGCATAAGGCAGTGGGCAGCTCAGAGCTATTGCTCAGAGAAGCATGACCTTTCTAGACTCAGCACATACTGTGAGCCCTAGTCAGATTATGCTCCTGCTGTAGTTCTTGGAGGCCTCATATTTCATAAAGACATGCAGCCTTCACTTATATAAAAGTTTCAAACATGTTGGTAGAGAAAAGCATGGAGATGTGAACCTGGCTGCACTCTAAAATTTGAAAACAAAAAAACACTTTAAGAATTCACTTTTGTTATTTATGCAGGCATGGGGGAACAGGCAGTCTGTAGCTTCTTACTATTTGCGATCCAGAATGTTCCTGCCAGTGTGACACTGACTCAGGTGTGTAGCAATGAAATAAGTGTTAACATTGGTAACAGTTTCATTCTATATTTAATTCCATATCCTAGTCAGAAGGGAACTTCAAAGCCCTGCAGAGAGGCAACAGAATTCCTCAGCCAAAACAGGATCTTTGTTTTAAACCATAGTGATTTGGCGGCTGTTGTATGTTTGACTAATTGGAGTAGAGTTTATTTTGTTAGCGTAAGTGGAAAAACTCCATCTCTCATCTCTAATTCAGTAGCTGAAATAAATCTGTCCTTGCATCAGAGAGAACAGTTTCTTTAAATAGCAATGTTGGAGTGGTCCTTGGAATTGAGCGTCAATTCCTCAATACCAGTAAGAGCTCTT
This sequence comes from Tapera naevia, assembly GCA_033556795.1. Taxonomy (NCBI): domain Eukaryota; kingdom Metazoa; phylum Chordata; class Aves; order Cuculiformes; family Neomorphidae; genus Tapera; species Tapera naevia. The sequence goes on from JAUMJJ010000353.1 coordinate 3,062,055, forward strand.
TTTTTTTTTCTAGGGTTTGGGTTGTTTTGATTTTGTTGTGGGTTGTTGTTTGTTGGTTTGTGAAGGCAGTGGGGGGGGATTTCTTTTTTTTTTTTTTTTTTTAATCCTAAGCCTCTCTGTACTCTGTTCTTGTGGTCCTGATGCCTGGTCTGTGATGTCTCATAACTGTCAGGCAAAATTCTTGATTTCCTGAAGGACTGAGGAAGCTGAGATGTTCTTGATCACAACTCTGCAGGTCTTTCTGGCTTTAGAAAGTAGGAAGTTGAAACCAGAAGCTCAGTGCCCTCTCCTCAGTAACTGGAAGAGTCTTGAAGCTCAGTCAGTGCTTTCCTTTTTAGTATGCCTTTTCTTCTATTTTTGACAGCTGTTTTTAGGCTTTTTTGCTAAATGGTGGTTTGTTGTTTTCTTTAAAAGCTACAAAGAACAGGTCCTTACAACATTTATCTAATCACATAAAGGCAGGAGGGCTGCCTCAAAGTGCTGTCGTGCAGGAGGCTTTTCAGGCCAGTCAAATACCTGGTGATTGGTAAAGGCAGCAGCTGCTTGTAGAGCCTCTTTTGAGTGTCTTGCTGGTCAAGCAGTACGTATAAACTAAATTACTGTGCTTTGTGAAAACAGCCATCCCTCATAAGTATTTTTTCTTTGCAAAAAACACTTGCAAAATACAAAAAAAAAAAACCCGCATTCCTGACTGCTGGGGCCTGAACAAATAACCAGGAGTGGAAACCATGGATCTGGACAGGCTGGATCGATGGGCTCAGGTAAATCATATGAGGTTTAACAAGGCTGAGTGCTAGGTCCTGCACCTGGGCCACAACAACCCCATGCAACGTTCCAGGCTTGGGGAAGAGTGGCTGGAAAGCTGCTGGGCAGAAAAGGACCTGAAACTTTTCAAAAAGCACGGAGATGTGGCACTTTGGTACATGGTTTAGTAGGCATGGTAGTGCTGGGCTGACTGTTGGAATGGATGTTCTTAGAGGTCTTTTCCAACTTCAGTGATTCTATGAAAGAAGTAAGTTAGAGACAGTAGATACATCAACCTCCAGTGATGAATTTCATAGAGATAACTATTTCTGATGTAAATTCTCAATAGCAATTGGAAGACAATGAATTTTTGACATATACAGAGGATTTGAGGCAAAAAAGAGAAAAGCATGTTATAATATTGTTTAAACAATATTGATTGCTTATAAAACAAGACAATGGATGGAAGGTAACAAATTGGCTTCTTTACTTTATATATTCAAGAAGTTTTAATATAGTTAAGGACATCAGACCAATTTATGCTCAAAAGTATACAGTAGGGATTTGGGAACAATTACTAATATCAGTAAATGTCCTGATTAGGCAGTTATATCAAATATTATTTTGCTATTCAGAATAGAATATGCTACATCAGTATGAAAAAATCAATATAGGAGGAGATCTTGCTGCCCTAAATATCCTGCCAGGGGCTAAAATTGGTCACCACTGTAATGGGCATAGAAAAGGAAAAGGCTGCAGAGTTGTGTGTTGCTGTATAAAATATCCTAGCATGTGTGCCCTTCTCTATGTGGCGGTATGGAGCTGAGACCCTGAATTGCTCTGAAGAACCCACTAATGACAACAGCTTCCAGCCCAGCCCATTTCTAGACCAAGACTGTCCTAACCCTGCTGCCTTCCTTCCTGCACACAGATGTAGCTGTCTGGTAGGTTTGGGAGGAAAGACCTAGGCTGGATGAAGTTCTCCTGTAGGCCAGGTCCAGGGTGTAGGCTGCCACCCGAGCAGTTCTTATACTTGGGTGATGTTAAGAAGCCTAATTGATCTGCAGCAGTAGTAGCAAATGCATCCTCTTGCTTTGTCCTTAGCACTGCTGCAAAGAAGCACCTTTTAGGTAATATCCTTTGCTCACCTTGTACATATTTAAGGTGAAAAACGGGACTGTGTGTTTGTTTTGCAGTCATTCTACATCCTCACCTGTTTACTTTGGTCTTCTAACTCCTTATTCACTTTGACTGTGAAAACCTCTCTAGCTTGTGTTATACTGGTTATAGTGGGGTGACAAGGACCATAGGTGGTGATAGTGAATTCCTGTGTTTCTATGAACATCTGCTGTGGTGCACAGGGGCTGACAAAAGGAGCCTGAATTGATAATGAGCAGAGGAGACTGAGAGCACAAAAAACAAAGGTAATATTCATGTTTGGAGGATAGAAGTAGCGCAAATACAGCCTGTATATGTAAACAAATCCACAAAGCCATCAGGGTGGATCCAGCCCAGTTCTGTCTTGTGCAGGCATAGCAGAGTACAGAGAGTACACTGCAATAAATTTCCCCTTCTATGATTTCATCAGATCATTAAGCTTTTGCTAATGGTGGCTGAAACATTTTCTAAAGCTGGATTGAATATGCTGTTCCACAGTTGTTGTATTAAGGATCAATATAAATGTCTTCAGAATAGCAAAGCAAACACTGGGAATGTGGAACATTGGAAAGGGCTTGGAAGAACCTGGAGCCCACTAAGGTTAGTGTTATGCTTGTGTTCTCAGTGAATAGATGGATGCTGGTAGATGTTATCCTGATACTGTTCTGTGTCATGGTGAGGGAGGTTCTTACTAGCATCGCTGTCATAAGCAACTTGCCCTGTATCTGTTTAGGGCCTTTGCTGTCTAATGTGTTCAGAAATAGTTTGGAGCATAGCGAAAATGCTGAAGTAACAGAGCTGGCTGCTAATTTGAAATTATTGATGGTCACTACATCAAAGGCTGGCTCTAAAGAGCAGCAGCCATCTCAATGCTTCACTACAGTCAAAAAGCAAATGGAATGCCCTTATGTTGGTGTATAGTGCTCTCAGTTACTGAACGTTGTGTGCGGTTCTAGTCTTTGTTTTGGAAAGAATATTATAATATTAGAGAAGTGATAGGTGTGATTAAAAGGGCTTCAGCACAAGAGGAGATAACCAATGAAATAAAACCCCAAACTTAACAGTTCTTACTTTATAAAAAAGGCAGTGGAAGAGCAATGTGACAGACACAAGAATACAAATGCTTGAGTGAAGGTTAATGGGAATTGATTCTTCCTTTCGTAACCCAAAAGTTAGGGAATATCAAATGAAATCGCTAAGCAGAAGTCAGAAACCAAATATACAAGAGGAAGTAATCTACACGCATGAGGCTTTGCTAAGGAATTGCCACGAGTTCAGAAGCACAGGTTCAGAAGGCAATAGAGGTGCTCGTGGAATTTCTGCATAAAGATGCGGAGAGAACCTTCGGTTGTGTTTCTTGGGGCTGTTCTTCAGCTGGAGGAGCTGCTCTGCAGTGGGAGCCAGGCAGGAATGCCCAGTCTCAGGGTGACCTAAACCAGAGCCCCCGCAGCAGGGATCGGGGCCGTCCGTGTGGGGCCTCCTGCGAGGAGCAGCCCGGCTGCGGGGCGCTGGGAAGAGACGTCGGGATGGCCCGGGGGAACCCAAGCGCCGCAGGGTCTGTCCGGTGTCCCGCGCTCCGGTGCCGCGGTTGGAGGCCCGAAGCAGCGCAGCGGGGCGCGGCTGTGGGGATGCTGTTGGGATGTTTCCGGCCGGCAGAGGGTTAATGCGGGCGGGATGCTGTTGGGATGCTCCGGCCCGCGCAGGGTTAAGGCGGGCGGGCGGGGGCGGTTCCTCCCCGCGCCGCTGGGCGGTGGCAGCCCCGGTTGAGCCCGCGCACCGCGGCGGGACCGGACCGGCGGCGCGGAGCGGCGGGATGGTACGTGCGTGCTGCGGCGGGCAGGGGGTGCGGGCGGGAACGCGGGACCCCGCTGCCGCCCGGGGTGCTTTGTTCTGGCCCCGGTGCGGGGGTGGCTGTGGACAGAGCCCTCGGAGCTGCGTAGCCCCCGGGCAGCAGGTGCGGTTTTCTTCCCTTGGAACTAGATACCAGTGGAGTGGGGGTTGGCTGCTGGGTGAGGGGGAACGGGGGCTGCAGATGGAGCCCATGGGTTTTGCAGTGCCTATGGACCTCACCCCTTCTCAGCTGCTCGTGGCCTGGGCGCAGGAGCAGACCGAATTCCCTGGCTGCTCAGCTGTTCGCTGCACTTGCGCCGTGAACTCAGACACGGAGAGGGATGTCTGAAAGTGGGTCTAGAGAAGAATCTGGAGAAAATATTCTGCCTATCAGGGACTTAAGGAGTCCTGCAGCATTCTGATTTATCCCAGTGTGGTCCTTCCTGGAGATGCTGTGCTCCTGGAGAAGGGAGGCGGTGGCAGAAGGCATCTCCCTTTTGAGCAGGGCTTGATGAAAGCCAGCATTAGTGTCTGTATCATTGCTGTGCCCAGTGCTGATGCTGGGATGAGGATAATGCCACTCAGGAGGGGGAGGGTTGTTAAGGTGGAATGTCATGCTCTTGGTCAGATGGAAGAGGGATACAGGGCCTCTTTTGCAATTTATCTTCCCTTTGGTGCGGCACACCCACACATGAGTATTCTTGAAGTAGCTGAAGTCTGGCTTTAAGCTGCTCAACACTACATTCTTCCACTACAAGAAGCCAAAAAGCCTCCAAAAGGCATCCAGTTAGTGGGGGAGGAAAAGAGAATGTTCTTGTAAAATGTGAGTGATGCAGCCTTTCTAGGGCAGCAGAGAGGAAACATGGCCAGGCTCGTATCTGCTTTTAATCCTGGCAGGCTGTAGGGAAGGATTTTGTGCTTTAGAAATGAGAATAGCAAAGTGTTTTCTTTTCCCTTAGCAGTAGTCCTTTGTCATCCCTTACTCTGCTGTATTTCCAATGTAACAGGGGCCAGCTTCTCCCTTTATGATGAGCTCTTCTGCATCATCATGTGGCAATGACACCTTTGCAGTCCACAGACAAGCAAGTTTCTATTTTCACAGGGTATATTTGGCAGCCTTTAATGTTACCATCAGCAAACATCTTGTTAAAAGTGTTAAATCATCTATATGCTAATGCTAAAATATGTTGGAAGTATTTAAAAATAGGGCCTTTTATCTGCAAGGTTCAGAGCTGGAGGAGGTGAAGCAGGGTTTGGCTTGTTGCACAGACCAGGGTACATGACCATGCATATCTGTCAGACACTGCTGTTTTGGGTAAGAGAGAGAAGGAGGAGAGGGAAACCTCACTGACCACGGAGGGGGCAATGTAAAGAATATATTAGTGATGCTGGTAAAAGCTTTCTTAACAGAGAAGAGAGGGAGCTGAAAGCGATGAGACTAGGACTGTCAGCGATGTAGGGAGGGGAAGAAGGAGGGAGCTGGACACATTTACCACGCAGTGAGCTTGGAGGGGAGGAGCGTGGCTGCTGCACACTCACACACGCAGAAACACACACACACACTGCGGCAAATTCTGCAGCTGGTGCCTGCTGGCTTATGACTGCAGAAAAAACAAGCTCTGGTTTAAACTCTCTGATCTCAGAGGTGAGGCTGTTTCTGTTCCAAGTAGCTCTGGTTCCACTGTGAAAAGCCCTGCAGGCTGGGCGCCGTTCCAGAATGACAGGGATTCTTTTTCCTTCTGATGGGGCAGGGGGCTTTTGCTGTGTCAGGTTAGTACCCTCCCTCTCTCCTTGTAGCTTCATAGCATTGGTTGCATCCCGATGCATGTCTGCCCTTACATTTTCTCTGGCAATTAGCCATCGTATACAGGCTGGGGACTCTTTTTTTTTTTTTTTTTTTTTTTTTTTTTTTTCCTCCTTTCCATTCCTGTGATCTGACAAGGCCAAGCTGTCGGATCCTCTGCCTTGCTGACATTCTGGAGACAGAGAGATGTGTAGCTTTGCAGTAGCTTATTTCTTGATGAAACAATCCATGTCCTGCCCTGTCTTTTTGCTACTCTTCCCCGTGTCTGTGTTGCTGGCATACCTGAGTCATGTCCTTGGCAAATATGATGGTAGATGGATGATGGACTTGCGCGCAGCAGCATGGTGAGCAATAGCCCACACAGATGCTTTTTGGTGAAAGCAAGGAAGCTGTGAGTACATAAGCAAGAGGTGCAGCATGTCTCTCCAAAGAAGCATGGCTAAACACCAGGGTAAGGGTGGAAAAGGGGTTCCTCAGCATGAGCTACTGTGGGACATGGTCTTGTCTCTTTGGACACACAGACCATCCCAGGTATCTCCTGGCATGGCTGCATCTCACAGAAGAAGAAGGAACTGAGAGCCAAATAAGGGTCCAGCAACACCTCTTCTCGGTAGGTATCTGGTATAGAGGTCCTAGTGGGTGCCAGCACAGCCACATGTGCTGTGTGCGTTATCACATGCGTTCCACTACTGATTGATGGGTAGAACAGAGAGACCAGGCCCTTGAAAGGAGATGCTATGAGAGGCCAAAGAAGATGATTGTCTGGTTAATATGCAGGGATGTGACAGTAGTTGCTAGCTCAAAATGAGGGGTGTATCTGCTAGCCTGTGAAGGGTCCGTTGGGCCAACGTACCTGGGGAAGAAAGGGAGGTGATGGAGACTATCCATCATCCTATTAACTGTGTATGGGAGAGAAGAAAGCAAGTTCTTTGTAAATGAATGCTTAGAAATTATTCTACGGTGAATTTACTGAGATGGAAAAAGGATTTTCTTTTCCCGCAAGAATCCTGAATTAGTCACGGGCCTGTGTCTTTCTGGACTCCAGTACAAGCCTTGTAGCTGTTGACAGGAAAGACTAGTGAAAGTATTGAGCTACATTGGTTCTAACTTCTCAGTTTGTATTAGTTTTTTCTTTATCTCCTTAGAGGTGCTTGGTTGAGTAGTACGAATTCCTCTTACAAAGACACATACTTTGTGTTTTTGTGGTGTAAAGCCTGTCCTTTCTGCTAAAGCGTTAGGACTACCAGATTTCTACCAGTTTTGTGCAAGCTGGAGAGACAGTAGAGTAGTGTGACCCACATCGGTGCCTTCGCTGGGACGGTACATTCTGTTTTGGCGGTCACCCTGCGCACACCAGCCAGCAGGTAGTGCGCTTCCATCTCCAAGTGTGCTGCGGCTTGGTAGTGATGAGAGGAGCAGCTGAGGCTGTTGCGGTGGGCTGCAGGGAGCATTGGAGGGAGCCAGGATTATTGCAATGGAACAGTGCAGGGCAGACATAAAAATCAGTGTTCATGGATTCCATGCCCTGCTGTGCCTGAGCTCTGCGGCTTGTTTTCACCTTTGCTTCATGCTAAAGAAATGAAGATCAATTTCTAAATGTGCTGACTGGTGACTGTAGATCAGTTCTTCTCCTTTTGTATCTTCCTCTCTAGGATCTCAAAAGTTTGCACTAATGGGACAATTAGTTGTGTATCCAGCTCTTCAGGAAACCTGTATCCTTCTGAGGATTTATTCAGAGATGAACTTGAGCATTGGTGTCCTTGGCCAGTCAGTTCTTAGTTTTCCTCAGACAGGCCCTTAAGTCTTGCTCGACTGATCTCTCAAATGTATAGAATAGTACTGGGTTGTTTTTTATTTTAATGGGGAACACAGTTGTGACTCACTCTTACCTTTCTGAAAAGTGTTATCATCCTAGTTTCTATGTTTGGAAAGAAATGAGCAAGTCCTTTCTTTGATTTTGAAAGTAAAAGCTTGGATGAAGGCTGAGAATCTCAAATGGAAGGAGACATGTAAGTCACAAAGGGGGTAGGATTTGATGTGCATGTCTATTATCGTGTGTCCTGCTGAATAACTTGTGTGTCTCTTTGCACGTGTTACTGTCTTTCATGAGCCTTCTCATGAAACACCAAAGTCTCTGGCAATTTGCTAGAACCTGCCTTAGGGCCTTGGTTTGCTGTTCATCAGATGGGTGAGGTTCTTTGAGTCTCTGGCACTCTGCAAAACAGGAAATCTGTAAATTTGTGCTAACTTTTGAGATCCCGGAGAAGAAGCTGCAAGAGGAAGAGAGCGCATCTACAGTCACCGGTCAGGCACATGGAAATCTGTCTCCTTGTCTTTAGCCTGAAGCACAGGTGAAAACAAATCACAGACCTTAGGTACAGCAAGACCATTTCAGATCCCTCCCTTGCGAAAGTCTGAGCCTCTTCTGACTCCCCTGGGAGTTAGCTAAATGCCTCAAAGAGCAGTGGCTTAATAAACAGTTGTTATTGAATATGTTCTTAGAATACTTGACCTAAAACTCTTGTAGTTGTCTTAAGGTTGGATGGGAGGATCCATTCCTGCCTGTGAGGTGCTGGCTATGGAAAGCAAACAGAAACACCAGCTGGCATGGCATAAGCAGCACAAGCTGTAGCCTTAGCTTTCACCTGGGGACTTGCCCAGAAGCTGCATGGTACCACTACATGGGTGGGCTGGCATTTGCTGGCTCTGCTTTTCATGTATTTTGGTAGTCTTGAGAAAATTCCTTTTGGTTGTTTCCAGTGAAAAGATGAAAGCTGTAAAAGCTTAGTGCTGTTTTTTGCAACATGCTATAGCTACAAATAGATTGTGCTAAAAAATCATGGCAGCATAACTGGCAAGTCTGGATCATTTGTTTCCTCTATTGACTTTCAAATTACAAGATTAAGTTAATTGCTTTTGCACTTGCTGTAGTTAAACTTTATTTCACTTGGCTCCAACTATCTCACCTGTGCCACTCTCTGTTAAGCTCCAGTGCCAAGTTCTTAAATAATTAAAGAGAAAACCGGAAGGAAAAGGCCATTAGTATCTCTCTTTTAAATGTTACCTGAGGAATGAGACGAGGTCAGGCACTCAAGCAGCTAAGAGCTGTCTTAGAGGAGAAGTGGGCAAGAAGCCAGTGATTTACCTTCTGGTTGGCTAGATTTGTGTTCTGAAAAGCTTCCTAAAATTGCTTAAGAGGGGTGAGTTGCAGGACTTGGATGGAAATGCGAACATGGCACAGGCCACATAAGAAGTAAATGGCTTCAAACAAATATGATCCCTTTCCATGGAAGGAGAACATTGGTTCTCTGTGGTGATCAGTGTGGCATCTTTTTGGAGAACCAGCTTGCAGGCTGTAGGTTTGAGCACAATGTGCATTTTGGCCCAGTTCATTGCTGCTAGATTCACACGAGAGATTTAATTGTCATGGGGTTTCTTTCTTGCTGTTGGTCCATATGCAAAGGCAAAGACAATTGTTAAGGAGGAGGGAGGCATATGAGCATGGAAGGGTTCTGTGCCTGCATGGCTTTGAGGGAGCTGAACAAGTGAGAGGCCCTGAGATAAAAATGTTCGTGGTGGGGGAGACCTCTTGTAGTCCTTTTTGTTCTCCCTATCAGTAGGTTCAGTCCCGATCCCACTGTGTGTGATCTGCAGGCTGAGAGAGACCTGGCTAGGTTGGGCAGTGGTGATGAAGTGAGCTCAGTGCAAGGCAGACCAGTGGGCGGTGGTGGCCAAGCTGTCACCACTATTGAGAGAAGATGTCCCTGCCCTCCTTGGCTTCCCCCAAGGGCATCTCTTCAGTGCTGAACAGACAAGTCCTGCATTTCCTAGAAGGGACAGGAGGCTTTGAAGCTCTGTGCTTTGAAATAATCTTTTATATCCCATTCATTTTCACTGTGCTCCATGCTGCAAATAAATCTCAGGATTCCAGACCATGCAGAAAACCTGTCAAGCAGCAACCAGATCCAAGAGTGCAAAGTCAAAACGCAGCAGAGAAAGACATTGGCAGAGGACAGCTCCCTTTCCTCAAGGGCTGGCAGCATGCAGTCCTGTGCATCACCACCCCAGCCACACAGGGTCCACAGTCGGTGTAATATCTGTCTTGATCAGAGATGTGTCATCTTCAAAACAAGCAGTTGAGAGGGAAGAAAAGCCACTTAGAATGCAAATGCTCACAGCAGGGAACAGGAAGGAGGTTGGAGGAGTCTAAGCAGATGCTGTAAATCAGAGCAGGAGCCTCTTGCCAGAAATGCAGCATATCAATAGGCAAACAGAAGGAAATCTCAGAATTATTTCCTTTTTTGTGACAGCCTCCTTGATAAAACTGAGTTCTCTCTTCCTCAGGCAGCTTGCTTACATGTTTCATATTGATCAGTTGTCAAAAAAAATACACCCAGAGAGAGAAACTGGGCAGATCAGGAGCTGCACCTCCAAGTCAGTCAGAAACAGTGTTACCCAGATACTTCAAATCTAGGAGAAATGCATGGGTTTCTTGAATATGTGCTGTATCCTAACCTGTATGTGATGCATTATTTTTATTAATTTTAAGAAATTGTAAGATGTCCAGCTCTGTGACTTATAGGAATCTTCAGCCCTGGAATCTGTAACAGGGCATCTGCCTTAATGCCAACAGGAACAGTTTTGTGGGAGCCTTTGCTCAGAGACTGGCAGCAAATCACAGCTGGAGTCCTTCTGACAAGGAAAACATGAAACATTAACTTGGTGTCCAAAGGGACCATCTATAAGTCTGCCAGGGGTTGGTGGAGTGAGAGCACCAGCTAAGAGGTATAATTGTGTGTTTAGGCCCAGCTCCTCGCAGCAGGAGATAACGCCCCTGTCAGATCTGTGTTCTCATTTGATGTGAATGCCATACACTTGCACAGCAAAGGATGCAAGGCTGGCTCGATCGGCAAAGCTGCTGAAGGGAGCGATTCTGCACCTGGCACACTGGATAGAAGTGCTCATCTTATGCATAAATGCAGCTCACCAGTGGTGTAACTTCCAGTTGAGGAGCATTTAATGAACATTTAGGAACAGTAGCTTCTGGAGTACAGAGTATATATAATGTATATAATAAGTAGATACAGCTGTTTCCAAAGTGAGCATCTGTGTCTTCAATCAGTAATTCTAAAATGGCTGAGCTATCAAATTGCTCTTTAGCATAAAAGTGAGACAGTACGTGCAATTAGGAAGCAATGAGATGGTTGCTATGGTTGAAACAGTATAGAAATAGAAGTTGCCTGGGAGAGGAGCAGTAGATGACATGAAAATATCACAGGGAGGAGGGAAGATAGGAAGACACAGACATGTGGTCGGGGGGAGTATCTCCTCGGATGTGGCAAGTGCCCACAACTTCCCATACCTTAAAGAATATTTCACCTCCTCTCTTGCCCTGCTGCTGGTTCCCCTATGTGGCAATTCCCCAGGAGGTGTTCAGTCATTTTGTGGATGGAGCCTGTTCTTCCCTTAAAGTGTGGTCAGTTCTCCTGAAACAAAGTCATAAAGTCACAGCGTGGTAGGTAAGTTATTAAACATCTCCAGCTAGATCCAGAAATGGCTATCTGAACATGCCATCAAACAGCTCAACCATCTCCATCCTAAGAGATTCAGCAATGGTTCTGGAAACCAGACCTTGTTCTTCTTCACCTCAGATCATTCTGTGCCATGTAGGTTGCCATACCACACGCTACTGTTTTTACAGTAATCAGTTTAATCTGTTGTGCTTTTCCATATTGTTTTCCATCTGTTGATGTCTTCTTTTGACCCTAATGGCTGGTTACTGCTGTGTTTTTCCCTTCTCTGTGCTGCTTAGTGTGCTTCTCAATCAATTTCACTCTCTGACTTTGCTCCTGTTGAGAAACTTCTCTCTTTCTTGGAGTTGTCTTGCTTATGCAGTTGTCTTTCGATGCCTTTTTGTACCAAGTTCTTAGTTGCAGAATTCTGCAGTTTTTAAGGCTTTTTCTCTGCCTCCAGGCTGTTCTGTCCCAAATCAGCTGCTCTCTTCTTTCCTACTGTAGCCCTTTGTGGCTCCTTATACACGGAGAGGATTAGGTTGTACTGGTGTTTCCTGGAGTTGTATCTGTGACCAGTATCCTGTTTGTCTCCCTGAAGATGACTGGGCAAAAACGCTCTGTCTGGAGCCCTTGAAGGAATATGGAATATGTCTCCAGCTCTGCTCTGACTCATCTAATGTCCTTGCACGCACTGTGTCCCTCTCCCCTCAGTCCTCTGCGTCCTCTGCTGTCCAGCCTCCAGTTGGGATTGGGTGCAATGCCTGTGTCCCTTTTCTCCATGTACAGGACCCCCCATCAGGAAACCCTTGAACTCTATGGGGATTTTAGTGTGTGTGGTGTCTTCCTGAGAGGGTGCTTTCCTACCCTCTGCCCAGCTTCAGCTGAACTGCAGTGTGGGTAATAGTGGTAAATGCACTATGTGTACGCATAATTTCCATCAGTCTGTGTGTTAACTAAAGCTAAAACCAGTACCTGGAGATTTCCTCTTGTTCACAGGCTGTAGTCAATGTGGGTGTGCTTTCAGGTCTGCAGTCCCATAGTGCTGCTTTGCTTCGCAGAGATGCTTGCATTATTTTCACTCTGTCTGCACACTGCTTTGTGTTTTCCTGTCCTTTGTCATTGCTTATTCTGTCCCTCTGGGTGAAGTGTCTCCTGTTGCACATCACAGGGCTTTATTTTATGGTTCTATGATTTTAACTGTGTGACTCAGCATCTTCATATGAAAAATCATCATATGCTGTTTGGAAACTTCCATAAAATAACCCCAACTTGTATATACAATACTGCTTTCCTCCTCGAACACCATTGTTCCCCTTCTTTTCTAGATGCAGTTTAAAATACCTCATATTATGTCCCCTGAGGTTTCATCTGTGACCTGTTTGGTGATCTCTTGTGTGTTCCCTTCCATTGCTTCACAAGACAGGACATAGCTCTGCTCTAGCCTTTCCTTACAGGGACTCAGCACTTCGTTACAACTTCTTGCCTCTCAATTTTCAGCTTATTTTCATATTCCCACTAAAAGTACATCTTCGCTTTGCTAGTACACAGTGATTTGCTCTTTCCTTAGCTAAGAGAAAATCACTAAAAATCTCTAAGGAGATAGATCTTTAGACTTAGACATTGATAGGTAAATAGATACTTATTTATCTATTTCTACAGCGTCTGAAGGCCTAAAAATAGAAATTATATGAAATCAATCTTTCCTGTAGATTTTTTAGAGACCATGAGTGGCAGAACATTTGCTGGTGGACCATAAAGCACTGCCTGAATCCAATTCCTCATCATTCTCAGCTGTTGAATCACACTAGAAGGCTAAAATAGAGCACTTTCCTAATGATGTTTTGATTATATTGAGTAGATACTGCAGCTATTGCATGTTGTGAATACAAGCTGGGGGAAGAAGCTGTGGGACAGCCCTGTCAGCTGCGGTCACCCCATGAGCTGGCTGTGCCCTTTGCTCTGCTCATGTCTGGAAAAGAAACAAAGAGCTGCATGTGCCCAGAATTGCTGTTGTCGCTGTGTTTCAGCAGGCATCTGTATCCAGCAACTGGGCACCAGTCTTTTCTGGGCAGTTTGCACCATGCTCCAACTCCAATCCTCACCTGGAGTTTTCTGCTTATCTCGCTTGGAAGTCTCATTGTGCCTGACACACTGCTACCATTAAGGAGCAACAAAGTAGGAAATGTCCTGTTGTTCCTGTAAACTCATCTAAGTGTGTCTGCTGGGGTGTTAGGGGTTGTGTTTGGACTCTGTAGCTGGAACCAATGTGCAGATTCAGGACTGCACTGAGTCAAAGATGTCTCCCTAAGCCACAGGGCGCTGTTGGTCCCAGGATGTTCTTTGTGTTCCCTGCTGAGATGGCTGTCGCTTGCATAATTAACTAATTATTCCTTAGAGTTGCTGGGGGAGGGAGCAAAGACACTCACTATACAGTCTGGTGTTTGGGACGCAGATGTGTGAAGATCCTGTTCATCTCTGCTCGTGGATGTTTCAGCTGTATACAAAGGAGAGAGGCTTCAGCTGGAGGGGCTGGGAGCAATATTGCTCTGCCTCTGGCAGGGACCGAGTCCCAGGTCGCCCATCGCCTGAGAGACCTTGCCTTTGAGCAGGGCACTCTCATCTTCTTTTGGGTTCTCTGCTGTCCTCTGAGGAGACAGCAGCTGGATACAGGCCTCCAGTGTTCCGACCAGACTGCACAGGAGGAGCTGCAGGTGAGAATCTTTTGTCCTGGGAGTGCAGAAGTGATACCGTAGTATTGGTGCTTGGGTTCTTTTCTCATGGGTGCCTCTGCAGCAGTTCAGCACGTTGGTGCCTGTAGAATCCCCTCCAGGGCCTGGTTGCTGTGCGAGAGCCTCAGCTCAGGGCCTCAAGAGTGGAGGCAGCTGGCAGCTGAGCCTCCCTCCACTTATCAGTAGAGATACTCTCAAACATGCTCTTCAGGCTCTCTTGACACTTCTTAAGGTAGACAGGGACTGAGTTGTAAACAGCATGGACAATAATAAATTCTAAGGTGTTTCAAAAAGTCAAGGTGAATAAAAAAGTAATCCCAAGCGCCCAGAGGGCAAAGTGGTCGTGGCAAGAGAGAGCAGAGGAAGTGCAGTGACCTTACCATCTCTTCTCAATCAAGTCATAGACTGAACCTAATACAGCCGTTGTTGTATGAAAAAAAGTAAGAACTGGGAGCCTGGGATTCCATGTGTGTAAATAATTGAGAAAATTCTTTTCAGGACACTCTAAAGTTTTTAGGAAAAACAAAGAAGTAAAAATAACTGATGGATCACTGCAAGTTTGAGAAAGAATCTTTAACTGCTTTTATCAATAATTTTAATTTTGTTTCACTCTAACAAAGATGTTCTGCTGTAATCAAAAACCCTTAATAATTTAACTTTGAAATAAAAATAAATGCTTTTTTAAGGACAGTTTGTTAGAAAAACAATTTATTGTTGCAGCCAGCACAAGCACTACATCAGCTTTGGCATCTAATTGACAGCTTGTGAGAACTCGGTGACACTGTGGGCCATCCTCTCTTACTGAAGAACTGGCCGCGCTGCTTTCTTTGTGTTCCGGCAATCTAGTTGGAAGTGGGCTGTGACTGGAGATGTGATGGTAGCTGTCTGCTAAGCTCCCAGAAGTGAAGACAGCCTGCATCCCTCAGCCAGGGCAGAGGCCAGTTCTGGCATGTCCTAGGCTCCCATTTATCCTCTGTTGAGCCAGTGTGAGACACAGCCGTTTGCTCTCTGCGCTGTGGTTGTGGCAGCGGCAGCTCCTGCTGCCTGCACAGCACCAGGCCAGTACAGGTGCTCTGCTGGAGGCAACTGCCTCCCTCTGCCGAGAGGACACAATGAGTTTGCTTAAAATTGAGTTTGCCCAGAGTATTTCCTTCCTAGAGCCCACCACAAATGTCCATGCACTGTTCAGAGTCTCTTCAGCCAATCACTCTGTGGAGGGGTTTCTTTTTAAATGTATTCAGGACTCTCCTCTGGAAGGGTTTGCGCACAGGAACAGCAGAAAGGCTGTGTGCAAGCCTTCCTCATTGTGCTCTGTACTACATTCCAGTTCATACTGCAAGGACTGTGGTAGTCCACGGATTGCCAATACTTCTGCCCACACCTAGGAAGTTGCTGAAGCCTGTCTCAAGGTCTGATGCATCCCTCGAACCTGTGGTAACAGGTCAGAGCTGTTACTCCTGTGGTAACAGCTCAGAGCTGTTACTCCTGTGGTACAGCAAGGATGTCCAGGTACAGAGAAGCCTAGAGATGTTTGAGATGCGCAAGTCTGTAGATAAGGAGGAGCTGAAGGGTGAATTCACAGTTGCTGGTTTGTGCACTGTCTGCCAAAGCCATCTTTGTGTTTATTTTTTTAATTCCTGAGCCCATCTGAGTAGCTGGCAGAGCTTCCAAATGTCCACCAGCCAGAGCTGGTCCTACCAGCTGTACGGTGTTCAGTTTGCACACTGAAGGAAGGAGCTTCGCAGCTGTGTGCCCTTCGGGTGCTGGTGTAGGACATTGCTACATTGCTTCCAGCAGGAGCACATTCACTCCTTTCCCTTACTGCTAGATGGCACAGCCTTCCTTGGTCTTGCAGAAGGGTGGGTCCATATTACGGCAGGAGATAGGAAGGTGGATTTGCATGGATGGGATAGGAGGCAGGGCTCTGCTCAGAATTCTGTGCAGGACCTTTCGTCTCTTTCCTTTAGTCTTTGTAATCTCTCTCCCAAGGAGCCGTAGCTTGCTGTACTCGGTACAGGCCTGGAGTGCTTGTGAATGAACGTGTTGTTTTGTTTCTCTGAATGGACACCATTTGGGGCTGGATCCTTTTTCTCCCATTGGCACTGAAGAAGCTTCAGTTGGAGACTCCACAGCCTCAGAATGAAAGAGTCAGTTACCATCTCAGCTTCATGATGTCATTCCAGAAGGAAGGAAATGGCAGTCTTTCAGCCTGCACTAGCTTGTCTTGATTATGGAGATATCTGCACTTAGAACCCTCATGCACACATCTTCGGAGGAGGACTTCTTTTGATACAGCATCAGAAGGACCATGTAATACGAGGCTCAGCTCTTTGCTGAAGTGCAGCAAAAGGTACTGAGCCACAGCAATATCGAGGATCTGCTGTAAGAAGAGTCTTTTCAGAATTGCCACCCTGAGCAGTCGTTGATCATAACGTCAGGTGAGAAGGTGTTTTCCAATGGCTGTGGCTTGAGAACATCCTGACAGTGAAGCTTTGGGATTTTTTATCAATGTGCTATTGGTGTTTGCTTTACACGTAGAACTTGGCCTGGTAAGCCCACATAATCTTGGGGACAAAGGAGGCAAAGGATGTAGGAAGGACAAGGAAGGCAATGAGGAATAAAGAATGCTCCCTGGATGGGGAGAGGACTGGTTTCTATTGGGTGTTTCCCTTGGTCATCTCATCTGTGCACTGGTTGAGGTGATCAGATCTCACAGGGGGGAGAACTTGGGTCCCGCTGCCTGGACAAGTGGGCTCTGATTTCAGCGCGATGAGTTGTGTCCATGAGTCTTCCAGTTTTTATGAACAGGTTAATAAGTTCTCTGAGGCTTGAGGGTCTGAAAGATTAAAGCAAACAACAAGCAGCAGCTCTTGCAGCCTTGCCAGCCCTCTGGACTAGTCCAGAATTTATTATTCAGGGGTTTTTAGGTGCTTTCAATTAGAGTGGAAAAACATGTTGCATCCAGGGATCTGTACTGGCAGTGTGACCTCCTTTTCAGCCTCCATGGCCATCTGGCTGCTTCTAGGATCATCTCTTTCTTGGGCATCCTGTTTGTCACACAGTTACCCTAGAGCACTGTCCTTTCTTTTAGCCCAGGCTGACCTCCATACATCACCCTCTCTGCCTGACCGCTAAGTGCTAAAACCGCGGTGTCTTCTCCTTCATTCTCTCACCTCTGTCTCTTTGCATGTGTAAACAGCCCTGGGTGGTTAATTCACACCAACTCCAAAAATCTGTGTGGCTTTTCTCATCACTTGTTGTCTTCCACCATAACCAAATTGATTCTACACTCAATGGGCCACAGAAATCAAAGAATATTGAAACTTGGAAAGGAACCATAAGGATCATCCAGTCCAACTCCCTCTTCCTCACAACTAATCTATATGACTAAGAGCATTGTCCACACAGTCCTTGAGCTCTGGTGGGCCTGGGGCTGTGACCCTATGCCTGGGGAGCCTGTTCCAGTGGCAATCACCGTCTCAGTTAAGATCCTTTTCCTGATGTCTTATCTGGACTTCCCTTAACACAGGTACATTCCTTTCTCTTGTGTCCTGTTGCTGGCCACTAGAGAGAGGAGACCAGCACCTCTCCCTGCACTGCCCTCTGCACGGAAACTGTAGGCTGTGACAGAGGCACCCTTCAGCCTTCCTAATATGTGAGCTGCATGTACTCTTCAAAAATCAAATCAGACTTTTCCTCCCTCCCCATGAATGCAGCCTGCATATCCTGAAATGCCCCCTTGGCGTTAGCCATGGAAGTTCCTCTTGTATTGCTTGGAGAAGCTGTTTTTCATCACCTCTGGGACATTTTTGTGTCCATTCCTGCTGCCTGCTCTCCAGGAGGTGGCTGCCCTGAGAAAGAGTGCTGTATGTGTGTGTTCTGAGGTCCTGCAGGGTGAAGGTAATCTTATCTCTGTAAGTAAAGTGATTGACATGAAGAAGGAGAATGCCCCTGTCTGTTTTCTGACATTTCAGTGAAGTAATGAATGAGGTGGATTTGTGTAGTGAACCTTTACCTGTGTTACGCAGCAAGCACTTTGTGTGGGTAAAAAGCAGCTAATACCAGGAGTTAAAAACTACAGAAGAGACAGAAAACAAATTAGAAAACAAATACATGGTCAAGTTTGTGCAGTATCCGTAGGTAAAATACAAGAGCCTCATGATTTCCTACTAAGTATAAAGCTGATCATTATAGTAATGATGAGGAACGGAGTTGGAATGAACATGGAGGTGGCTAAATTTGTAGATGACTCATTTACATCTAGAAAAGACTGTGAGGAACTTCTGCAACTAAATTGAACAGTCATCGGAGCTCACTAGAAAAATTAAACTTTCAAGACTTCTTATAGGGAGTCGGTTAATAGAATCATGGCAGGATGAAATTCAGATATCACGGTGTACCCCCAACTGACAATCTTTGTGCAAGCTAGTATCAGGTTGTGTTATGATGCATAAAAAAGTAGGATAGGGAATAATGCAGAAAATACAATAATGCCACCCTGTGAATCTTCTGCATTCCTTCTCGTCTCATATGCTTCTCTTACTCATCCCAATGGCCAAAGCAGAACTGGAAGAGATTGGGGATAGGTGACAGTGGTTATGAGAGTCTAGGGAAACTCTCCTGTTAAGGAACAGATGGTGAAGACTGGGGCTTTGTGCCTCTTCCACAACTTCTTTGTGCAACCTATTCCAGTATTTGCCCACCCTCACAGTAAAAAAAGTATTTTCCTGTGTTTGGATGAAGTTGCATGTGTCTTTATTTGCACCTCTTGCCCTGTCACTGGGCACTGCTGAGAAGAGAGTCTGACTTCCCCTTTGTCCTTCCCCATCAGGAGTTTTTACATATTGATAAGGTTCTTTCTCCACCCGAGCCTTCTCTTTTCCAGCCTGGACAGTGTTAGCATGTTCAGCCTCACCTCATATGAAAAGACTTCAGTCCCTCAATCATCTTCACGTCCCTTCACAAGACTCAGTGCTTCACCATTCCTACCTTCCATCTGCCAGCAGCTGCTGGCCCTGCAGTCTGAGCCCTTCTCTTTCTCTGAAGTGTGAAGGGGGCAGCCCCTGCAGGGGCTGAGAGAATGCGAGCAGGGTGTGAACCAGCCACACTTTGTTTTCCAGTCTTAGCAGTGACAGCTCAGCTGCTTGGACTTGAACCACAGAAGCAGCAAACAGTAGCAGTATTTTCATGCCCATTATTCCTGCAGACAGGGCCCTTTCCCTGTGCAGCTGGCATCTCACTGAGTGCTGCCCAGCCTGCAGCCCTCAGGCTGGCATTGCCACTGCAGCCCCTTGGCATCCACTGCCTGGCAAGGTGCCCACTCACTGGGCACCAGTGGCTGCGCTGTGGCAGAACGCCCTCATTTCCCATGTCAGTTCTGCTCCCCTGAGTTGTGCTCTCCCAGTGACAAATTAGTGTGTCTGGATGTACAGGCAGCAAGGTGGAGCTTGGGCAGGGATGTCACTTTGTCCCAGACCTACAGCTGGAAACCAGAGCAGATTGTGTCTGTTCTGGATGCTCTGAGCAGCTTGTGAGGGGAGGTCCTGGTATGAAGTGAGCTGTGTGAAACCTGCCTCATGCAGGCAGTGAGGAAAGGAGGTATTCCTTGTGCTTACTGCTGGGGTCTGAGCAATGCTGAGGTATCAGCAATGCCTTTACAATTGCCATCACCTCGAAGATTGAGTGTGTTTTTGCCTCTTGTGGCTGCAGCAAACACTTGCTGGGCCCTCCTCACCTACACCACCTGCCGCTCTCCCACTCCGCTCCCCCTGGCTCACTTGCAGTGTTCCTTCTTTGTGCAGGAGCTTGGTCCCAGCCTCTCCCATCCACACACCACATCCCACATCAAGTGGCAGAAACGCCACTGAACTCAGTGCGTTTCCTTTGCACAGTGATGGTTTTGTTTTAGTCTGGAGGGACCATTTTTAGATAAAGAACACAAGTTCAGAAAGCAGCTAGAGATGCAGAGTATAAATAGTTCTGCTGAGAGCATACTGCTGCTCTCGTTTTGGGCTGAAAGTTGCCTTCTGGGCATATCTGTCTGGTTTATACTCAGTTGCTGGCAGCCAGAGTAAAACATCCCAGTAAACTGAGTTTGATTAAAGCTATACAGGGCATTGGCCTTTCTCTGACCTCTTTATTTTTGCGTCCTCTTGGTGTCTTTCTCTGAAATACCAGTTTGATCAAGCTGTTTTTGAAGGATTGAGATCTGCCTAGAAAGAGAGCTGATGGAAGGTTGTGGAATAGAGGGAGTGGAAAAAAGAACAGTGTCAAAAAGATGAAAAATAGAAGCAGAAATAGATGTCCATTTTCAGTGAAGATCTGTGGCACTCCAGTCTATATGAGGGGTTAAAGCCTATGAATGATTTAAACCCTATAAATCATAGAATGTGTGGGATCTTAAATAGAGTCATAGAATGGAAGGGACCTTAAAGCTCATCCAGGTCAAAACCCCTGCTATGGGCAGGGACACCTCTCACTGGATCAGGTCCAACAGTTAAGTTTTGAGTGTCTGGCTTGCAGAGTGGATGTGATGTCCAGAGGTAGGTATTTGCAAAGACCAGAATTCAAAAAAAAAATGAATGCTACCTGCAGTGTCAAGCAGGGTTCTGGAGGATGGGGTGTACGTCATCCTGCTTCCCAGCGCTGTTTGACACGGGCACACAACAATGGCTCTGGCCGTGGCTTTTGGGATGGCAGGCACTCACCATTGTTCTTTCTAATAAATTAATAGGGCCTAGGCATTATGTCAATATTTTGCCAAATATCAGTGTAATGCCCATGCCAAGGTAAGCACACAAAATGCTTTTTTTGCACTTTTTTTGCTCACTCTTCTTTGGCTCTTATTTTTTTTTTGCTGGAGTCCTGTCTGGGTGCCTGTGTGTGACTCTTACCACGGGGAGACAGGAGAACAAGTATTCTTACCATCTAGGTGGTTCCCATAGCAGCAGTTTACCTCATTAATCCACATTTGGATTAATGAAAGACACTTTGTAAGAGAAAAAAATTATTAAGGATGATGAGAGATCTGTTATTAGTGCTGCACTGCTCTAAGGAAGGGGGAGTTGGCAGGCACCAGCTGGCTCACAAAGCCCTGTGGTGACTAAGGCTTGGACAACAACCAGAGATGCCTCTCCATGGTAGCTGCAATGAGGCAGGATGCTTCTGTCTGGAGGGGGCAACTGATTGATGCCAGTGTTTACAGGGCACAGCTGCCTGGCACAAGCGGGCAGGTCAATATACCTGGCACTGCAGACTTCAGAAAACATTGGAGCCGAGTTGCAAATTGTGCTGTTCCAGAACTAGGATTTTTTTGCCTTGTTACTGAAAAGAGTTTGCTTTGTTCTATGAGACTCAAATGTTTAATTGGGTCTGGGATGCAAGTTGAAGCCTTGCAATCAAACCTGTGCTGAAGTGGAAATTTTGCAGCTAAAACATTGGTAGGCAGATTCTGTCTCATCAGCTTCTCCCATCCTATCTAATCCCTTGTCTCTCCCCAGGCCAAAGAACCCTCCATCATCGAAGTGATACCCTGGAGACAGTGATCCTGGTAAATCCTGATGTGGACAGCGTCGTGTCTGAGGTAAGGACCAGATGTTAGAGGGCTTTTCCCACATCAGCTCTCCTGCCTTCACGTAACACAGAGGCTGCACATTCAGGGGAGTTTGAACGTAGTGCCTGTTTGCTGCAAGGCTGGCGAAGTGGCCAGCGGTTCTGCTCTTGCCAACAAGATGAATGAAGAAACCAGTGCTCTGTGGCAGAATTTACTGCCAGACAAAGAAAACACGAGTGTGTGGTTTCTTGTGTGCTTGCTCTTTAGAACTGAGCTGCTTCCTGGAAGAGTTAGTGCCATAGAATTGCCTGATTTTAAGGATTTCTCAGGAGCTTATGGAGTTTCCTAGCAAACAATGTGGAGGGCTTCTGAACCTTGAGCATTCTAGTTTGAGGAGGGTCTAAATGTGCTGATCTCTTACATGGCAGTGTAACACCAAACATTTTCTCTTAATATTGGCCTACTTTCTCAGTGTGACTGCGAGATGGAGCTGTGTTGGGCAGGCAGTAGCAGTGTCTTCCTTCTTCACTAACCTCCTCTCTTGTACACAGAAAACATGTTTTGGCTATTTGTGAACAATATGTAAGTCCCACTTGTCCCTGTGGTTACATTTCTGGGTGCTGGTGAGGAATGCAAATGTGTGACTGCAACACTGTCTCACGGTAACAGGTCCGCTCACTGGTGTGTGATTCATCAACCTACAAACTACTGATCCTCTGTGGTCAGAGCTCAGACCAGGAAGGAGACCTGATCCTGCAGACAGGGACCTTCACTTACCAGAAGTTTGCTCAGATACTTTCAGACCCGGAGGTGAGTGTGAACAGCAAAAGCCAGCACGTCCCCTCCTGTCCACAGAGTGCATGGGAGAGCAATGCAGCCTGCGCCGCTCCTTCAGGTGGCAGATCCACAGAAGGATGTGCTGGAAATCCAGAAAAGAGTTATACACCACAAACAGTTCATGCTATAACCTCGAGCATTTTGCTTTAACTCCTTGGCTGAAGTTTTCCGAGATGGGAGGTATGGGTGATTCCCCTTTAAAGTAATTGGCTTGAAATAACCTTCCAGACTGGTTCTGCAGTGGGCAGACACTCAAAATTTCTTAAAGCAAGTCTTAAAATATCTGTGGGCAGCTTCCAAAAAACATCTAGCAGAGGCCATCATCACCCTAGTAAATGTGGGTATTTATCTTCATTTCACGGTCACTCCAGCAAGTGTAAGCTATCCACAGGGCTCAAACTGTTTGTTAGGGGTCTGTGAAGATGATGAGGGGATGACTAAATGCTGATTAAGTAATTGCATGATGATTAAATAACTACAAATGCCGTTATTCATAGAATTGCAGAAGTGTTCAGATTGGAAGAGTACTTGGGAGGTCTATAGCCCAGTCTCCTGCACAGAGCAGGGTCAGCACTGAATTTAGACAAGATTGCTCAGGGCTTTGTCCAGTGGGGTCTTGAAAACCTTACAGGACATCTCTGAACCTCTGCTTCGATGCTAATTATCTTAGCTGGGTGTGTGAGCTGAACACATGCAAAGCACAGGAACAACCACAAAGCCATAGATAAAATGAAAAGAATAAGTTTATTTCCATGACATCATTTTCCAGGCAACTCTGGCAAACAGCACCTGGGCAGAGAGAATGCAAGCAGGAACACAGGCACCACAGAGCTCAGTCTTTGCTAGCTAGTGTGTATCTCAACGGCTGCTTTTCCCGTATTTATCAAGGAAAAGCAGAGTCTTTTGATCTTTCTCACAGCAGGGCTGGAACCTCAAGCAGGTTGTATAGCTCTGATTTTCACAGGTCAGTGTTATCTGAACACTGGGGTTCTACTTGCGGAGCATAAGACTGAACAGCAATTAGTATGATATATGTGTTTTTCTTCTCCCCAGCTGCAAGTCACTTGAGCATGTTTGTAATCCTCCTCACCAATCCTCACTTATATTACCACTGCTGGCTATTTTTTTGAAGTGCCAGACTGGTCTGAGAGTTCTGCCTGACCTTTATTTATCTGTGCTTGTCTCATTAGGTCACCCAGATTCTTAGCAACACAGATTCAGATACCAAGGCCTCCCTTACTGTGTCGTGCTTGGGAGAAGGAGACTGGAACAACCTTGGGCATCCTCGATTTCAGGAAATTATTAATCTGAGACTGAATCCTGATCCAGTTCTGCCAGAAATGGATGGGGTGTCGGAGTTTGCAGAATACGTCTCTGAGACAGTTGATGTGCCATCTCCTTTTGATCTCCTGGAGCCACCCACCTCAGGGGGCTTTTTGAAACTCTCTAAACCCTGCTGCTACATATTTCCTGGGGGAAGAGGTGACTCTGCTCTCTTTGCTGTCAATGGGTTTAACATCCTTGTGGATGGCGGCTCTGACAGGAAATCTTGCTTCTGGAAGCTGGTAAGGCACCTGGATAGGATTGACTCGATCCTGCTCACCCACATCGGAGCAGACAACCTACCTGGCATCAATGGGCTGCTGCAGAGGAAGGTTGCTGAGCAAGAGGAGGAACAATCCCAGGGCTCTACCAACTACAGTGACTGGATGAAGAACCTAATTTCTCCTGAGCTAGGAGTGGTTTTTTTTAATGTTCCTGAAAAACTGAAGATGCCTGAATCATCCATGAAAGTAAAGAGAAGCATCGAAGAGGCCTGTCTAACACTGCAGTATCTCAACAGACTGGGCATTAAAGCAGAGCCTCTCTACAGGGTGGTGAGCAATACCATTGAACCCATCACGCTTTTCCACAAAATGGGAGTGGGTAAGCTGGACATGTATATACTGAATCCTGTCAAGGACAGTAAAGAAATGCAGTTTCTAATGCAGAAATGGGCTGGTAATAGTAAAGCAAAGACTGGCATAATTCTCGCTAGCGGGAAAGAAGGAGAAATTTCTGTTCCCTATCTCACATCCATCACAGCCTTGGTGGTGTGGCTTCCAGCTAGCCCAACAGAGAAAATTGTAAGAGTTTTGTTTCCTGGAAATGCTCCTCAAAATAAGATACTGGAAGGTCTTGAGAAACTCAAGCACCTGGATTTTCTGAGGTACCCGGTGGCTACTCAGAAAGATATCACTTCTGGAATAGCTCCACCTGTGCTGAAGCAGACCAAAATTAAACAAAGAACTGATAGTAAAGAGAGTCTTAAATCTTCCCCCAAGCCATCTGCGACAAAGCAAGCTAAGAAAGAAGAGGTCGTTGAGGAGGGGACTAAGGAGGTAAAAACAGAAGTCATAAAGGATGCTAAGACTGAGAAAAAGCTCAAAGAACACTCAGAGAAAATTTCTGAGAAACCTGTTAAACATGAAAAGATGAAGACAGAAACAACTGATGCTCTCAAAGCTGAGAAAAGAAAATTGGCAAAAGACAAAGTTGGCAAAAAGCATCTCAAAGATAAAGTATCCAAACTGGAGGAGAAGAAAGACAAGGAGAAGAAAGAGATTAAGAAGGAGAAAAAGGACTTAAGAAAGGATGATGGAAAGAAAGAGGAAAAAAAAGATTCAAAGAAAGAGGATAAAAAGAAAGAAACCAAACTAGAGCCCAAAAAAATTTCTAAACCTGATTTAAAACCATTTACCCCAGAAGTAAGAAAAACATTGTATAAGGCAAAAGTTCCAGGCAGACTCAAAACTGAGAAGATCAAAGTCAATACTGAAAAGGAGGCCCCTGCTGACCTAAAGATGTCAGCAATGGAGAAGGCACCTGTACAGGTGGAGCCAGGAGAGACTTCCATAGCTGAACAGAGGTTAGTCCTGTCTTCTCCAGAAGATCTTACAAAGGACTTTGAGGAACTGAAGCATGAGGAGGAAGCGGCCTTGCAGATTACTCAAGAAACATCTGTTATTGAGGTTAGTGATAAGGTTATGAGAGCACCTGAAACAGAGATAAAAGACTCTGCTGACATGATTGCTCAGAGTACCCTTGAAGCAGATCTGATTTTGAAAATGAAGATTCCTGATCAGGGAGTAACTACTACTGATATGGAAAAAGAGTCACCAGCAGAGGAAAAGGCTCTAGAACTCAGAGCAGGTCATACTGAAAAAACAGAGGATGAAAGGAGAACAATAGATGAAAATCGTGACATGAGATCCTGGGAGGGAGGAGCTGAGCAGGACAAGGAAGTTCAGCTGTTTCCAGGCAAAGTACAGGTACCATCACAGATAGACAGCTTGGCAAAAGGTGTTCTGTCATCAGCATTCACGGAGGAAGAAAAGGAAGAGGAGAAAATCTCTTTGGACAGAAAACAAAGGGAAGCAGAAACAAAGACTTGTGAAAAGTATATTGAAGAGACAGAGGCACAGGAAGAGGGCGAGAAGGAAAAGATAGAGGATGTGATAGAAAAGGCAGAACTGGAAGAAACGGAAGAACAGCACATGAAGGCAGAGGAGAAGGTGGAAAAGAACAGAGACTTCTATGAGCTGAATCAGGATGAGAGGGACGACAAAACATTTACCACTACAGAAAAGGAAAAAGAATTTAGTGACATGGGTGAGAAAAACAAATTACTTGGAAAGGACACAACAAAGGAAGAGTCGTATCTGAGCAGTCTGCCAGTTCCACCAGGAGCAACAGCAGAACATATTTCATATATCCAAGATGAAACAATCCCAGGCTACTCAGAAACAGAGCAGACCATTTCTGATGAAGAAATACATGATGAACAGGGAGAGAAAACCAAATTACTTGGAAAGGACACAACAAAGGAAGAGTCATATCTGAGCAGTCTACCAGTCCCACCAGGAGCAATAGCAGAACATGTTTCATATATCCAAGATGAAACAATCCCAGGCTACTCAGAAACAGAGCAGACCATTTCTGATGAAGAAATACATGATGAACAGGAAGAGAGGATCCCTCACTTGAAGTATGATGTCAATGCCTATAACATTTCTGTTCCTGACCACCCAGGCTCTTTTGAAGCAATACATGGGATACAGGCCATGCCCACTGCTGACCTTTCAGCCAAGAGCTATGCTGGCCAGGAAACTGAAATCCTGGCATACCCTACAAACATTGTGGCAGCACCTCTAGCTGAGGAGGAACATATATCCTCTGCTACCTCCATTACAGAATGTGATAAGCTTTCATCTTTTGCAACTTCAGTAGCAGAAGATCAATCTGTTGCATCTCTAACAGCACCACAAACAGAAGAGACTGGGAAAAGCTCGTTACTTCTAGACACAGCAAACAGCATGCCCTCCTCTCGGACTGAAGCAACCCAAGGCCTCGACTATGTTCCCTCTGCTGGCACAATCTCTCCCACGTCATCCTTGGAGGAAGACAAATGTTTTAAATCTCCACCCCCTGAAGATTTCCATGCATTGGCGGAAGCAGAGAGAAAACTGGAAGCTCAAAGAAAAGATCTTCATGAAGAGGCAGAAGATGAAGAGGAAGAAGATGATGGGACTCCAAATATTGAAATGCCTGAGAAACTCAGAGGGCATTACAGTGCCCCCATGTTTGCTCATCAGGGATCTCCTGCTAATGTATTGATCAATGTTCCCACAGAAGTGATGCAAACTTCTGGTCTGCTGCTATCCACTGAAGAAACACCATTCTCCCAGGTTGACTCTGCAGAGGCTGAAGAGCGATGCATGAGTCCTGATGACAGTACGGTCAAAATGGCCTCTCCCACCCCGTCTGGCCCCACTAGTGCAGGACACACACCTTTCCACCAGTCTCCAGTGGAGGAAAAACTGGAAACAGTAGATTCAGATCTATTTGATAAACAAACAGACGCTGCTGCCAAGAAGTTGGAAGGCCAAACTTCTGTTGCGGTGAAGGGAGCCAAGGGCGAACCTCTTAGAGAAGATGAAGTATCTGCACCTAAATACAGACATGAAAAAGAAGTGCCTGAACCTGTAGAGCACAAGCTGGACTTGGGCAGTGATGTTCCAGTGTCCCCTGGGGAGGAGGTGGAGGAGGCACCAGTGGGGAAGGAGGAGCTGCCCTGGCTCTCCTACCACAAGCAGGACACCATGGTAATAGGGGAGGAGGAGGAACAACCTGTGCTGCCCCATCCCAGCACAGATGCGGTTTCGGAGCCAGAAAAAGAACAAGGAACTAAAACCATGACAGAAAGTTTAATGGGATTTTCAAAACACTTGTCCTTTGAGCCATTCTCTACCACAGAAGCATCTCTAAGAAATGTGGATTCTGCACAGTTCACAAGCCAAAGCAAATCTGAAAGTGACAAATCTCCACAGTTTTCACCAGATGACACCAAATCACTTTCTATTACAGAAGAAAGTATTGGTAAAGAAAAATCCTCAGATATTTCTGTTAAGGGAGTGACCACTGAAGAAGGAAAACTGCTGTATTTCACAGGAGACACCTCAGAAGAAGAAAAATCTTCTCATGTTTCCATTAAAGATATTTCTCCAGAAGAGACCAAATCCATTTCTCTCACTGAGAGTCCCTGCAAGGAAATCTCTTCAGACCTTTTTGTTAAAGGAATCTCTCCAGAAGACATCAAATCTCTTAGTTTCACAGAAGAGATGCCTGCAAAAGAAAAAACTGTGTCTGATATTACTGACAAATTCCCTTCAGAAGCTGTGAAATCCACAGACTTCACAGAGCACAGCCCAGCTATGTATGAAAAATCACTGACAATTTCTGCCAAAGAACTCACAAAAGAACTGTCAAAATCTTTTCCTTGCCCAGAAAGTAGCTCAGTTAGAGATATGTCACCCAGAGATACTTCAGTTGAAGAACTGTCTCCAGATGACAGCAGTTTATTTTCTGCAGCAGAAAAGGGCCCATTTAGGGGGAGAACTGCAGACTTGGATTCTCAGGAAGTGTCTCCAGATGCAAAGGGCTTATGCTTTCCAGGATCTGGCCCATCTGAAGATAAAACATCTTCATACGTTTCTGCTAAAAGTATAAAATCTTGCAAATTCAAGGAAGCTCAAGAAGAAAAATCTCCAGAAATGGAAGACTTTTACATGAAAGATTTAAGTTATGAGAAGAAAGTGTGGTTTCCAGAAGAGGTGGAGGAGATCCCTGTGCAGGGCAGGCGGCACAGATACGATAAAGAGAGAGAGAGCACATTCTTGGATGAGGTACCAGAATATGAAACAAAATCCTTTTCTAAAATGGGAGAGGAGGAGATCCTGTCTCCTGCAGTGTCTGGCAGTCAGGCCTGGAGAAGAGCAGAAAATGAAACCTGGGACTCTGCGTTTGCATACCTTCAGGAAGAAAGAGAGAACAGCAGAGGAGGGCAGGCACCCAGTGAGGAGGATGATCTCCATCATGCTGAAGACAAACCTGTGCTACTGCAAGCAGAAGCAGAACGTTTAAAGATGGACTCATATTATTACAAAGATGACACACAGAAGGTTGCCAAGCCTACATCAGAAACAAAGAAAGTGGAAATAGTTCCTGCTGACATCACTCTCCCAGAAAGAACACAAATGGAAAGTTCTCCTCCATCTTCTCAGTATGTCTCTAGTGAGGAAAATCAGGCCAAAGCACTAAGTGGAAACAAAGAAAGGCAAGAATTGTCATTGGCATCTAAACAAGATTACTCCTACCTGGATGATGATGAGAAAGCTGTCCTAGATATCTATGCAAAGTCACTAGATCAAGCACTGATGGCATCTCCCCTGTCTGTAACAGCTACCACTCTGGAAAGGGGGATGGACATAACGCCAGAAACAGAAAGGCCTTACAAGTTAGATCAGTGCCAGTCACCTTTGCGGGAGGAAGTTCCATTGAGGGACGCAGAGAAGAAATCAGACACCAGTGATTTGTATCAGGAAACTGACAGTAAATACAAGTCAGATAGGAAGCAAGCAGATGACTACAAATCTACTGAGGGTCTTTATGACTCTGCAGAAAGGAAAGAGCAGGTGGCAGCATCTACTCTGTTGCAATCTACAAGACCAGCAGAATATGAATATATAGCGGCATCCCCAGAAGAAAGTGCTGCAGTGTCAGGGCAGCGTGCACACTCCCCTCTAGGACAAGGCCCCTCTCACAAAAGCAGTGCTACCATGGGCCATGCTGAGGCTGTGGGTGCTGCCAGCCCAGAGGCATATCTTCCAGACACCTATTCCAGGAGCTCCCCCGAGCCCTACTCCTATGAGGAGGCGGTCTGCAGATCCAGAGGTGATGACAGCTCTACAAGACAAGAGCAAGAAGAAAGAGAACCAACTCCCTACCCTGATGAAAGAAGTTTCAAGTATGCTGACATCTATGAGAAAATAATTGTGTCTGGAGTCGGACCCTCCCCCTTCACAGCCAAGGGTGCAGACAGCGCAGGTCACACTGACAAGGTGCCAGCAACAGCACTTATCTCTCAAAAAGGTCAAAGCTTTCACATCTCTGCAAAGGAAGAAGAGTCCTGCCTTTACACCTCTGCTGAGAAGGAGTTGTCATCCCCAGCATCCCCTAAGGATAAAGCAGATTCAGCCTTTGACTATACAGGCATCCATGAAAGATTCCTGCCCTTGTCTGAAACAGATAAGCCTAGGATATCTGAAGGACAGGGAAAGCTGAAGATGTCTTCTGCTTCGCCAAAAGAACTGGACTCTGCACAGCACCCATCTTCTGCCAGCACAGCATTTGCCTCTCCCACAGACAGGAGCGACAAGTTTTATCAAGAAAAATCAGCTGCCTATATTGATGCTGCTCATCCAGATGAGAACATCATTTTGTCCAACCAGGAGCAGATATCTCTGTCCCTGAAATCTGAAAGCCCACAGCCCAGAGATACGTACTACGAGAAAGCAGGTCGAGGGGAAGAAAGCACGAGTGACTCAGAGTTAGAAAAGGGCGCTAAGGAGAAATCTGAAAAGGAGTCTAAACTGCACAGCTCTGCTGAAGCTTCAGGCACAGTCTATGCACACATCTCAGCAATGGACAAGTTCCACATACCAGAACCCCTTCTGCAAAGCAGGCACCAGGAGTCGATTTCACCCAGTTCTACTGCCTCTTCCCCTTCGGATTCAGGGTGGAAAGAGGAATATGCGAGTAGGAAAACTGCATCAGCCATTGCCCTGGGGACGTATGCTGTTGGTTATAGTGACCTGCCAGACTTTGGCAGAGAGGTTGCGGAAAAATCCACAAAGGAATCACATTTCTGTGTAACAGATTATCCAGGTGCAGCAGTGGTCTCAGAGTGCCAAGAGCAGGCCATGTACTTGAAATCTGCTTCTGGGCAGCAGGAAGAGGCATACAAAAAGGGCCCAGTGGTAGAGGGCAGAGCAATGGATAGCTCTTCTGGATTTGAGTGCTCCCTGCTAGGGAAGAGTGGAACATCCAGTAGGTTCGGACATGAACAAACCTCAGCAAGCCTTTTAGGGGATATCTCTCTTCCTTTAAAGGCTCCTTGTGCTCTGCCCTCAGACCAGAAGAAGAAAGATGAGTACTTAGAGGTTTCTGAGAAGATCAGCAGCCTTGACTCATCTTTTACTAAATTCTCACCACTGAGTCCCTATGAAGAAGACAAGTTGTTCTCCAGAGCTGTGGAAGGAGAGTCTGGGCCCCAGCAGCAGCTGAGAGACGACTCTTCCAGCCTGTCAGAGGAACCTTCATCTGAAGCTACCACTCCTGTGATACCAGCTACAGCAGAAAGTTTCTACTCCCATATGCTTTCCACATACACAGGCGCAGGAGCAGAACCAGGTACCAGGAGTCTCTGGGATGCGTCTCCACAGATTCTAGATAAAGCTGTGAAAACACAGACAGCTGAAACCAAAGACACTGTGTTTGCTGGAGAACATGGTTCTCCATTCACAAGTGGCATGGGTGACAGCCTTTTGCTGAGCAGAACAGAGTGCCAGAGTTCACAGCCCTCACCATTCTCTGTAGAGAAACAGCGACCACCCTGTGTAAGTAGTCCCGAGCAGAAGGCAGCATTTGCAGAACAGCTGATGACACTGACATCTCTCCCTGATGTCTTGACATTTCCTCATCATCAGCATGAAGATGAAACCACAGCCAATGGGCCAACAGAGGTGAGCACCAGCCTGCAAGCTTTCCAAAGTGCATACCATGCAGCAGAGGCAAAAGATGAAAAAACATGTCCTGATTCTGACAGCAGTTTTTCTCCATGCACAGACAAAGAGGACACAGAGAGACAGAGCCGTCCTTCCTCTCTGATGTCGCCTGAACAGAGTTTCCAGCCCTTTTTTCCAGGTGTGCAGAGGGGTGGAAAAACAGAGGAGCACGGAGATGCTTCCCATGAGATGCAGCCACATTTAGGAGGCAGTTTTGATTGTGGACAGAAGTTTTCTGCATGTGAATACAAGCAGAGGAAGGGAGAGCTTTCTCCCTCGTTCATCAACCCGAGCCCTCACGAGCTCTCTGAGGACAGTGACCTCTCAGAGGAGGATGGTCATCCTTCTGTGCAAGGAAGACCACCCCACACTGGCAGTAGTCCCATGCAAAGTGCCACCGTGGAGGAAACCCCTCCAACATCAGTGAGTGATTCTGGAACCTCCCAGTCAGACTCGGATGTCCCACCTGAGACAGAAGAATGTCCATCCATCACAGCAGATGCGAATATGGATTCAGATGAAGATGCTGATTTCCTCCCAGTGGACAAAGCTGTTGGGAATGCTCATCATGCCAGTTCTAGGTCCAGCCATGATCCTCAGCCTGTTCCAATGGTAGATCCCCATCCCCATCCTCCTCACCCTGATGTCTGCATGGTAGACCCTGATATGTTGGTAAATGAGCAAAGCATGAGCAGAACTGATAAAATTTCAAAGAAAGAAATAAAAGAAAAAAACAAAGGTGTGAGGAAACCTTTGAGCAAAACCAAATCTTCCTCACCAGCCCGGAAATTAGATACGAAAGGGAAGCGATCACCCACTCCTGTGAAACAGCCATCGGACAAACCTCAAAAATGTGTCACTGCCAAAAAAGAAAGAGATGGAGGAGAGAAGGCCAAACCACGCAGTGCGCTGGTGCAGCCTCCTCACACAGAGGAGGAGTTATCCCGGAGTGGACACAGCAACCCTGGCAAGAGCCTCGTTAACGGCATCAAAACAAACACTGGTAAGAAATGCTTCCTTAAGCATGCACTTTCTCCTTAGGTCCAACACAGAGAAAAAGCACGGGGTTAAATGTAGCAGAAAGAAGACAGGACTTCCCAGTCAGGCACAGGAATTGTTTAAGCAGTGAGGTTGTCACACAAATCACCAAATCACAGGAAAATATCAAAGCCATCAGGAAAACTCTCAGCATCTGTGCAGCCAAATGCAACCACCTCTGAAGA
The DNA here is from genome assembly GCA_033556795.1 of Tapera naevia. NCBI lineage: Eukaryota > Metazoa > Chordata > Aves > Cuculiformes > Neomorphidae > Tapera > Tapera naevia. Next base: position 3,094,609 of record JAUMJJ010000353.1, read on the forward strand.
GATGCCGAGCTTCAGAGCTTTATAGGCCAAGATTCTGTTCCACTCAGGGGCTGTGTCTGTGGAGGGGCAGCAGATATGTAGAGGTGGGTGCTGACAAAGATATGCCAGCAACTGAAGGACAAAATACGTGTGTGTTTTAAAAAGAGGTGGCAAGCTCTCAGCCTGTGAGTGGGGTACACACATTGCACTGGACACTGTCATGGTGGGATCTGTCCTTTCCTCTGAAATGGTAAGCCGAGGTGAGATGGGAATAGCTCCCACACCTGAGTACCACACAGAGGGTATGGAACAGGCAGTCTGACTGTTGGAGATGATGGCCTTTCTCTCTTTCCTAAATCAAGATATGAAAGAAGGATCAGCCTCAGATGTGTGTCCAGCCCATGGCCTCTCGTTAAGTGCTTACACCATGACCAGTGCTTTACTGGTCCTGCTATGGGTGATGTGTCTATATACATGCATATATATTGCTGAGTATAACAACTCTTGTTTGACTATCTCTCATCTGACAAATGTAAGCAGCAGCAAATAAAGGAAAGAGGTACAGAAGGTGGATAGGGAAGAGCAATAGAGTCCTTGGAATAGCAGTGATTCACAGGGATGGAGCTACCAGAAAGACTACTGTAGTACCCTAGGAGAGCATATAAAGGCCATCAAAACAGGTTTCTTCAGCAAATGCAGGTTATTAAACAATAAATTGATTGGGATGACAACTCTGTAAAAGCTAATAGCTAATAATGGAGGGGGTTTTATTCCTTTCCCCAGGAAAGACTTCTGAGCCTAAAGCTTTCCAGTCCCTCCCCAGAGAAGAGCAGAGCTCCCTTTCCTCCCCCAAAAGCTGTGACAGCACTCGCCCAGAAGTGCAGTCAGGTCACTTCTGAGCAGCAGAGCCTGGGTAAACCTTACCTTTACTGCAGCTGCTGGGAAAAACCTTTCTGTGATTGAAGTCCTTTGGTGTTGAGTGTGTGTTGTTTCCAGAAAGGTTTTGATAGCCTTTGTTTTCTTTCTTCCAAAGGTTCCAATAGTTCTAAGAGCAGTTTGCCTGTGCCCGTGGGTCCACCTGTCTATGTGGATTTGGCATACATCCCCAACCATTGCAGTGGAAAGAACACGGATCCGGAGTTCTTCAAGCGGGTTCGAGCATCATATTATGTTGTGAGTGGGAATGATGCAGCCAATGGAGAGCCGAGCCGTGCAGTGTTGGATGCACTTCTGGAAGGGAAGTCTCAGTGGGGGGAGAACCTGCAGGTAGGTCACGGAAATGCCAAGGAGTGTGTGTGATGCTCCTTGTGTCACAAGTGCTGGGGAAGAGGTCTGTGTCACAAACACATCCAGAGGGAGTACACTATAAGAGGAAGCACAGGTACTGGGCATGTCCTGCTCTGCAGTCTTAGAAGAGTAAATGCTTGTTCCCATGAGGAGGACAAGGACACCCACAAAATAGTGTGAGTGGAAGCAGATACGTCCTTCTCTCCACCTCCTTCTGAGGGGAGGAAGCATTTAGAGATCATACACCTCATTATCAGCTGCAGGGCCAGCCTAGCCTCAAGCAAAACCAAGCACCATCGCAGTCTGAATTCTCATCACAATTCTCACACCCAGTGATATTCATTGCTTGCCTTGCTTGATGAAGATCTTTCTGACAGCAGCTTTTATTGGTGCTTTTGAGCCAGGGTGTTCTTACACACAGTTCTCGCTCAGTCAAGTTTGTAGGGCTTCCTGGGTGGGCTCTGTTTTTGGGGACAGGTACAAGAAAGATGCATGTTCTTTTGGATGAAGCAGCCTCAGGATTTCAAGGTTCCTGAGTTACACACTAGGTCTAAAGGCACAAAGTCAAATATTAGACTATTGACAGTGACTCTCTCAGCATTGTTCCGTTTCACACTAAGGGCTCTTTCTGAGGCTCATTCTGGAGCTCCACAGAGAGATGCTTTCCACTGCTGCAGCCATTTCCATCACAATGGTGTTAGCACTGCCACTCTGCAGCCAGATCAGAGCACCCTTGTGCTGGTACTGAATAAATTAAAGCACCAGCTCTGCCTTAACAGAACCTGACATCTGAAAGACATTAAATAGAACAAGCAGTACCAAGGGTACAGTGTTCCAAAATTGATGGGAAATTTTAGCCTCAGCTCCTATGGGCATTGTTTCTCACTGCGGTTGTTCTCAGACAATCATCCCTGCTGCTCTCTTTTCCCAGGTGACATTGATCCCAACACATGATACTGAGGTGACACGAGAATGGTACCAACAGACCCATGAGAAACAGCAGGAGCTAAACATCATGGTACTGGCAAGCACCAGCACTGTTGTGATGCAGGATGACTCTTTTCCAGCCTGTAAGATTGAATTCTAAATCTCCCACACTTTGCGTTCATCCATTGACTCTCCAGTCACCGACGCAACATCAGAGACGCCATCTAATCACGGTCCAGTTCTTCTCTGGTTTAGTCCTCTACATGGTTCCCATTTGTCAGGCAATCGGGTATCCATCTAGCTCAGCACTGGATGCCATGAGAAAGAAGTGCAGGGCTCTGTAATATTCTGGACTGAGCTAAGAGTTTGTGCAAGAGCAGTTGTAGGCCAGGGGCACTTCACTTTCCCTGCTTTATTCTGCTGCCTGTACAGTTTCTGTAGACTATCTTGGCTGCCTTGCTGCTGTGAGAGCTTGTTCTACTCTCTTCCTGGCTGCCTTGCCATTTAACCTGTAGCACCATGAACCTTGTCTTTCTGGTGAGGGCTGAGGTGCTGCTGCTGCATGTAGACAGTGCATGGGGGGCAGAGAAGAAAACTAATTTGCGAAGAAAATGCACCTGGGAGATAAGGGAAGGCAAAACCCTCCAATCGTAACATGACAGCGAAGGTCTTTCTTCCATCTCCCATCCTGAACATACAGGTGGTGATCTAAGCAAGGGGAACTGTGCTCCAACTAGACATGACCACCGTTCACCAGCTCTGCAGGTTTGTGTTCTGAGTATTTGGTTGTGGTATCCTGCAACACCTGCTCGCTATGCTTCAGGAGCTGGGATGAAGGACGGGGGGTTCAGCCTGGTGTTCTTTGCTACAAAGAGCACATTCCTAACCTGCTAACCTGAGCTTTGCATACACAGAGTGGCCAGGTTCCTCCTGCACATCAGCAGTGTGACAACAGGAGGCACAGAGGGGCTGTTGCCTCAACAGTCACACAAAAAGAGTCTCCAAACGCACAACTACAGCCCCCTCCAAAGCAGAAGGGCTGAAACAACCCCGGCCGCTGTTGGCCTAGGATGCCTGTTGGCCTAGCCTGCCTGTCCTTGTAAACCAAAGGCTTGCATGAGGATTGTGGTGAGGCTGCTGAGGGACCCACGTGCTGTACTGAGAGAGGCTGGCGTCTGGCCGGGGTAGCTGGCGCGTGCCGGCCCTGCAAGCAGCAGCAGCTCCCTCGCTGCCCGTGTGCCGGCGGTCCACACCTCTGAGCTGTGTTCAAGCTTTTTGTTGTCCTGGTAAGCAAGCGTCCAGGATGCGGGGAATAGAACCTGTGGTGTGAGGAAAGAGAACCCCCGCTTCCGAAAACACTTGGGAAAAGTAGTTTAGTAAGCAGAGTTGCTCCTAGTTCCCCCAGCCTGTGGCAGAGACTTGCAGACCCCTGTTGCCAGCACAGGCGAGGTGCTGTGTACACCTTGCAGCTCGCGGCCTGTTGTGAGCACATCTCCTGCAGTCATGTCCTTGCCCTCTGGCGGTCCTGGCAGAAGTGGCGTTGTATACATCATGTGCATCATTGCTGTAGAACAGCCACCCAGGGCCTCCTCAGCATGCAGACCCTTCTGGCTGTGATGCTCCAGCGTGTTGGTGCTCGGGTGTGCTGAGCCTGCAGCAGCGCCAAGCCTTCGCACATGGGAGAGCATCACAAGAGCGTCACGTCACAGAGGCGGCTTTTATCTTTCTGTAAGACAGAGAGCAGCAGTCAGGTGTGCTCTGTGGAAAGAGAGAAGAGACGGAACGCAATGCTGCAAGGCTTGACATGCAGCTCAAAGGTATTTCCATCTGCTGTGTCACCCACTGGGCTTGGCCCTGAGCTGAGGTCTGACTCCATAGTAAGCATCCTAGGACCCTGTGCTGAGCTTGCCTGGGACACTTCAGTCTCAGTGCTAATTTTCTGCCAGTTGATATGAAGAAAATGCTTAGAAACCTGTTCCTAGCACTAAAATGAAGTTTCTAGGGAAATGGTTTTTTTTCCATTTATGTATTTATTTTTTTATGTTAAGCTGCATTTTGTGTGAATTTAATATTTTAATTTATTCATGTTAACATGACACCATGTGCTCTTAGTGTCAGTTCAGAGGTTTCTCGGTAAAAATACTTAGATGCTGCAATTTAAACAACAACATAAAAAAAGACCATAGAGAACTTGCTGGCAGCGAAAGGGCTCTCTGCTCGCAGCATGCGAGGCTCTAAAACCCAGCAGCTGCAGGACAGAGCCCGAGGCCAGCAGCCACTCCCGAGAAGCAGACAGCCCTTTTGACACAGCCCTTGTTAGGAGCGTGTGAGCTTGCTCGGGGATTTAGCAAATCCCTGCCCTGTGCTGTGTTCCTTTTAACCAGCTGCCAATGGGATTCGCTGCTGGCCAGCGCAGGCGTGGGATGCCAGACTCCAGACGTGTGTGCCCATTGTTGAGTGGCTCCCGGGATCCCTGCGCGTGGCTAGGTGTAAAAGCTAATGCACTAACTTTAGATAGACCCACACATGAATGTTTTCTCAGTTTTAAACTTGAAGCAATTCTGACAGAGTGGCAGTGATAGGGAGGCTTTGCAAGGTGCCTGCGTCCTCCAGGCAGGAGCGCGGTCACTGGCACATGTTCAGGAACAGCACCTGCCCCCCTGCAGCTGTGCTGCCTGGACAGCTTTATCCTACTCCAGTTCAATTCCCTGTCCTCAAGGCTCCACCCTTTTTTTTAGTCTTTTGTGGCAGTCTGTTCTGCCTTCAGCCTCTCTCCCTTCTTCTCTGTCTTCCTCCCCTCGTCCTTCCCCTCTAATCTTAAAAAATTCCGGGGAAAAAGACTTGTAAAAACACCAATTTGTAGAGTCTGACCCTGCGCAGCCTGCAGGAGCCAGCAGAACCCATCCAGAGCCAGAGGTAACACAACACTATAGAGAGAAACAGTTAAACTCTGCTTTTGCTTGTTTCTGCATGTGGGCAACAACGCGTAATCTTCCTGTATGTAATAGGTACAAAATACTATTTTAAACCTATAATTAAAAAAAGTGAACGTCTTAACTGTATTGAAATGGCAACTTGTGCTCCTAGCTTCTTCTATGCTAAATGTTCTAAGAACAGAGCCCTGATTCTTTTCTTCAGCATCATGTTTCTATCTGAATTTAGTTCCTTGAGTTCCGTCCTTTCGCCCCGCTCCATGTGAAACACTCTGTAATCGCTGTCGAGAGAGGAGCCCGACACATTAACAATAAAGCCACAAGAACACTTCTGACTGTTTGGAACCGTTCTTTGAGTGGGTCCCCCCTACTGTAGGCAGGAGCACACAGACACTGCTGCTGTCCTTTCCCCTGAGCTGCCTCCCTGCTGATGAGTTCAGGCACGCCCCAGCCTTTCCACTGCCACCCCTTCTTCACTGGCAGTTGCCAAAACTCCGTAAAGCCAGGATTTGACAAGCCTCAGCTAAACTATCCCAGCCACTGTAGGCAACGTTTGTGGCTACATCCAGCCAGAGACGTGGGACCACACAGCAGCCATTTGTGCTCATCACTACTTACACAGCCCAAAGCCATCTGAAAGTGCAACTTATGCATCAGCATAGATTTGAGGAGCCAGAAATGGCTTTGGCAGGATTAAGCCCAAAATATCAGCTCCTGGCATTGTATCCAGAAATTGCACAGCTGTCCTTTTCCTTTTTTCCCCTCCTTTGTGACTCACAGAACTTCCTTCCACCACCCTTCTTTTTGAACGGGCTTTGTCATTAACCACTGCTGCTGAGCCAATAAAACCACAGCAGAGCAGCTGTCCAGTGCTCAGTTTTCACAACGCACTCTGCAGGCGTTCATTTGAAAGTGTTAGAGCATCATGACAGACCACAAACACCTCAGCAGAGGCAGCTATTAAGCAGCTCTCTCAAAACAAAGGGCACCATCCCTTCTTCGCCTACCGATCGCAGCAGGCAGACAGAGACCAAACCCTGGTCTGGCACCACTGCAGCAAGCCTAGCTTCCTCCTCGGCTGCCTATGGGACAAGCACTGCTGGCCACCACTAACCAAGCTATCTCTCTTTTTTCCCTGCCCTGATGCTCTCTAATTGCACAAACTACCTGGAGAACAGAACTTATAGAATTACCAGTATGCAAAGTACCAACACAGACAGATAAGTTCTGGCTAGAGGACTCCAGCAGCCAAAAATTGCATTCAGAGTCTGAAATTAGGCACTGATTAGAATTTGTAGAAATATTCTCAATTTAGGGATATGGAGGTGTGTATTTTTCACCACAACAAAAACCCTTCTGGCCTCCCTCCTGGGCCCAGTCTTTCCCTGAGCTGCAGAGCCACAGCTGCAAGCTGCTTCCCAAGCATCATTCTCTTTTCATTTACAGGGGGAGAAATGAGCTGAAGGTCAGGGAACATTGTAAATAACAGAGGTTCTTGTACATGGCAGCAACCTACCCAAGAACTCAGCTGCTGCAGCGCTCAGCTGTCCCTTCTTGCAGACTGTGGCCTTCAGTGCCCACTGGAAAGGCCACTGGTTGCTCCAATACTGAGGCACATCCTGAAGCAGCAGCGCTTGTGCTGCCCTGCCAAGCCATGGACGTGCAGGATGCTGCAGCCAGCAGCCACTTTCTCAGGGGGAGAAAGAGTTCCTGATGATAATGCACCTTCTGGGCCTGCCAGTCTGTCTCTTGCGCGGTGCGGCAGCATGGCAGGAGGGCAGCTGGCATGGGGAGCATGCCCAGGCTGTTTCCTTGGGAGGCAGGCAGCAGATCTGCAGGCATTTGTACACAGTAAAGCTCTCTGACCGGCAAGCTCCAAGGCCCTGGAAGCACTGAGTTCCCAGCTGAGTTGGGGGAGTGCCTGAGAGCCAGGCCCTCACCCCAGTAGCCCCAGCTCTGTGACCTGCTCATGCCACCGCCGAAGCAGCCATGTCTGACTCCACAGAGACAGCTTGTGGCAGGGAATGCTGGGTCCATCATGGCACCCATCCTGCCCACACTGGGCCAGCTCTCCGCTCCGTGTGTGCAGAGGAGGGCACTGCCTCCACCCTGCATAAATAGGCAAATCCTGGCAGGGGACGCAGCTCTTGCATCCAGCAGGGACCCTGCAGCTGCAGTAGCGGTGCTGCAGTGGCACATGCCATGTGCTGCTGATGGTGGGAGGCTGCAGGCAGGCTGGCAGGATCAGGGCGTGGGCACTGCCAGAGGGGTGCTCAGGGCAGGGGCACACCACAGGCCCACAGCCTCACCAGCCGGACACCCACCAGATTATCTGTGCTTCCAGGTCTTGCCAATAAAAGCCAGAGGGCTTCCCAGCAGCCCTTCCCTAGACCCTGGCACACATCCATACAGCACAGACTGGCACAGCCCTGTGGAAGAGTGGGGACAGGCTTCCTCCTGGCACAGTGCTGCCCTCGAGGCAGCTGCACCACCATTGCATTCCAAGTGCCAGTAAACACAACCTTCCCTGAATGCCCAAACTGGCAGCTAGGGATTATCAGGTGTGAGGATGAGGACACTGTATCCAGGATGTGCTTGGAGCTGATAAGAAGGTGTGGACGAAGTGAAAGGAGCAGAATACACTGCCCCAGCATCTTCATTTGACCACAAACCACCCTGGGACCTGGGAAGCCAGTATGACCATGGAGGAAAAAAAGGTGCCTGGCATTCTTGAGCAAAGTCCCAGGCCTGTGGATTCACTTCAGATGGACTTGAGCCACAGTTCCTCTTCAAGTATGGTGGAAAACAAGCAGGCCTTGCTGTCCCAGGTGCTGGCAAGCTCTGGTGCACACACACTGCTACGCGCGTCAGCATCAGACAGAGAGACGCTGGACCCACAGCATAGATTTACTGTGAACACATTATCACAACACAGTGCAGAGATCTTTGGGCACAGCTTCACAAAAACACAGATCCTAACTACAGACAAACACGCAGACTTGTCCATAAATACAGAGGCGCAGGAGGCACAGCCCTGGCCAGCACTCAGGACACGGCAGGGACACCCGTGTCAGTCTTGCCCTCAGGCTTGTGCTCACAAGTCATTTACATAAATATGTATTAAATACTTTTCATTTTATATATAATAAAGATTTCTCCTTAGTTGTTTCTAATAATCCTGATTTGTTCAAATAGCAGTTTCTTTGAATTTCTGTCACCAAGACTTCAGAGCTGCACCCTGCCCGATCCTTGGGGACTAGAAAAAAAAAAACCCGTGTGTGGCCTCCCTGCTCACCTCTCTCAGGCTGGATCCGCAGGCTCCTGCCTGCCCTGGCCCAGCAGGAAGCATTCAAGTCCATGCCAAAGAGGCATTTTCTTGCAAGTGGCAGTCTTGAACCTGATCTCCTCGTTACTCTCCTTCGCACGCTCACTGAGAACGCTTTTTGCTTCTCCTAGTCTTCCTACCATGGACTCTCTGGATCTTTTTTTTTGGTGGCCAGCGGTGGGAATTGAGAGAGGAAGAAGGAAGGAACAGAGAGGAGGTTGGTGGTTGTGATGGATCGGATTGCTTTGGGCCCGGAATGCCTTTCTCTGAAGGTTGTGGGCCAGAAGATCTCAAGGGAGCATCTGTCCCCTTTGGAACTACCACCCCAAAAGCCTTGGCTGTACCAATCCTCTAACCCTGCTGTCCCAGAGAGCACACGGCCTTTGAGACATCGATGCAGCCTCACGTCCCTGCTCCACAGAGGGCCCATGCCAGTACCAAGACTGCATTTGTTGTTCTTTTAACAGGGCAGATGGGGCATTGTCTCTTGCCGAAGGGCAAAGAGCTGGCTTGTGGAGGAGCAGAGCAGACTCACCCACATCCCAGAGCCCAGTGGCCTTGGGACATGGCTTGTGCTTTGGCCAGCCAGCTGCATGAGGTGCTGTGCAGGAAGCTGGGCTGCCTCCAGGCTAGAAGCACTCACAGTGTGCTGTCCAGTGAGCTGCTAATTCTGCTGATCCTCCTGACAAAGCAGCTGCAGATCCTCCACATGTTTTTCCGGAGGCAGCAGCTGCCCTTGGCAGGAGTGACCAGACAGAAGCTGGCCTGGCAGAGCACTGTCCCCCAGCAGCTCCTTGCCTATATGTTCTGGGTCCAACACTTCTCCCAGCAGCTTCTTTTCACAGGCCACCAAGCTCTCCTCAGACAGCCCTGACTGATCCAGAACAGCCATTCCCACTGCATACCCCTCACCTGGCTCCACTCTCTCCCCAGCCAGCCTTACATCAGACCCTGCACCACACTTTGGGTTCCCTGGGTTACTTGACTCTAACATTTCCCCAGCTGATTCTTCTTCATCCACCTCCACCATGCTCTTTTCCTCTGAGTTAGAGTCCTCCTGCATCAGCTCCTTCTTGCACAACTCCAGAAGCCTGTCTGGCTCTGGGCCCTTATTCCAGGCCAGGGTTTCTGGGACACTTGGCTCTGCCACCAACAACCCAGACATCCCTGCCTCGGCACCAAGCCCGCTGTCCGCAGGCCCCTCTCCTTGCGCAGGGGCCTGGCTCATCAGCTGCTCCTCACTTTTGGGGGGACTGAGGGAAAGTTTCTCCATGAAGCTGAACCGAGCGCCGTTGTCCACAGAGGTTGGTGAGGATGGGCCTGCGCTGGAGACAGTACTGGAGGGGCCACTGCTGTCTGCAAAGAGGAAGAAAAGCCTTAAGCATTTAGCTGCTGCTTCCCCAGCCCGAAGCCTGGGCAGACCAGGCTGTTGTACAACCCATGGCTGAGGGCTGCCTACATGCCATGCAACTGGGCAGGGGCTTGCAGCAGCTCTCAGGTGTTTCTGGCAGCTTGGCTGATAAAACCCCAGCACAAACACGGCACTTACCTCCCGTCATACAGTGCTACACTGGCATAGAGCCAAGAGTGCATTCTGTTGTCATTATAAAGCAAAATATGAAAATGCAATGTCGGGCTTTAAGCTGAAAAACAATTTCCTCCATTCCTCCATTATTATAGAACATTCTTAGCTTCCACTTCGCTCCTCTTGGTTCCTGACACACACAATCCCTGAATGCTGAGTTCGAGTCTCCAGTGGCAGAAGGAACCCTGCTTCTCCACTAACACTTACCCTGGCCTTATGCTGTGACCAAAACCAGGGAACACATCTAGGTTGTGTCTAATCCATTAAAGGGGTGAGGATTAAATAACTGTTTTCATTCAAATCAGTTCCCTGCCCTTGCTGCCTACACAAACACATGACATTCCTGGCACAAGGACTCTACAGCCAGGAGAAGAGCAGGACTGCTCTGTCAGTGGCAGCCTTGACTTGAGTCTCCAACGCACATGCTGCACAACTGCTGACTAACACTGTCCCCTGTGGGGGCCAGGCAGGTCTGCTCAGGGGAGAAACCAACAGCCACCAGCTCTGTAGCGACTGTGACAAGAGACGAAGAGCTGCAGGAAAGCCTGTGAGTGAAGAACTAAACTATTGGCTGTTCCCTCGGAGCTCTGAGTGAGGGATGCACGCAGTTGGTTAGGAAACGAAGGCATTTCACACATCAACACTGAGTTGGCCATGTGCCAACACAAAAGCCGAGAATGAAGTCTGTTCAGGCTCTCCATGTCGCAGAGCACAAAGCCACGGGTGTTTGGAGAGCCAGCATCCACCCAACAGTAGATGTTCTAAGAGATACAATACTACAGAGTCCCTTTTGCATCTTACTTTGGAAGCTTTCTCACAGGGCATACAACTGCTTTCCCTTTTGCCTATTTCCCCTTTCTATTTCTGTTCCTTCAAGTGCAGAGAATGGAAATATGGAGTGCCAGTGCTTGGCTTCCACCATTTGACAACCTTTAGTTCCCTCCCTCACCATCACATTCACCCCTGATTAAGAAGGGAGCACTCACACCAAGGGGGCTTATCCGAGCGCTGGCGCAATGGCAAAGAGGACGATGACAGGATTCGCTGGGACATAAAGGGGTCTCCTGGAATCTGGCTGCCAATCATTGAATCAAACAAAGCTTCAAGAAAAAGAATACACAGCTCAGTAATATTCAGACAGACGTAAAGGAACGGCTCACAGCCTAGCAGCCATGAGCAGACACTCCAGGAAGAACTCAAGAGCAGTGCAAATACAAAGCTATGTCTGTCCCTCAGCATCTGGGAATCTGAGGCTAAGATTTCCCAAGCTGGAGTTTGTATCCACATCACCATATGTATCAGCACAGACAGACCTGACAGATTACTTGTGTCCCAAGTAAGTGGCCCAGGATGGCTCTGAGCTAGATCCCGTAGCTCACTCCTGGGCTAGAACACCCTGGAACAAGTTTCAGAGACTGCTTATTGCCAGTCCTGTTAAGCTAATCTGTCTTGATAATGTAAAAGACTGAAAGGTCTCCTTGCCTCAACTCTGTCCAGGCTTACCCAGAGACAAGCCCAGCTCCCCAGTACCTGCGGTGGACTGCACATGCGATTCGCTGCAACTCCTGCACACAGCCGTCAGGAACTCATTGACCTGTCGCAAAGAGAGGGAGTTGTGCAGGGTCTCCAGGGGATAAATGGTGGGAACCATGGAACAGCCTTCAAAACCTGGAAAGAAACCCAATCAGAAAATGAATAGAGTAAACAGCAACCTAAATCCATGCAGGGTCACTCATGGCTGAAGGAGCTGGTCAGTCTGGGAATCAAACAGGCACACTCAGGCCTAAGGTCACCTCTCCTAAGCCAAGAAAATCACTGCTAGGCAATCACATGCAATAACAGACCTGAAAGCAAGCATCCAGGCACACGCAGAAGGAGGGGGAAGAGGAGGAAACATATCTAGCAGTAGCCCTGTTTGCTGCAAAGCCTGTGGCCCTTTTGCTAAAATATAAGGTTATGATGAAGAACTTGGCACAGTGCCCCATTCTTTACAGAAGCTAAACAGAATGTGAGTGAAGTCAACAGAATTTCCATGAAGGGACTCCCCTCAGAATGACAGCTCAGCCCAGGACAGTGCCCACCCTCTCCTAGCAGTGAGTCCACTGCCTCAAATGCGGGTTCCCCTCTCACAGCCAACCTCCCAAGGAAGGACTGGGTAACAGCTTGAATTATTTGTTCCCTTAACCTGAATTCACTGCCAGCAAACCCAGAATTAGCAGAAATAGGAATCTCAGCATTTAACAGACAATTGCTCAGAGATAAGCTGCACCACAACCACTCACAATAAAGTCTTTGCTGCTCAAGCCAGCAGAGTATGATGGCAAAGCATCTTCCTCTTCATCCAAGCTTCTTGGCAATGCTTTGTAGCATCACGCCAATTCAAAACTGTCAGAGGAGCAAGGAAAAAACAAAGGAGCCTCCAGGCACGTGGGAATGAGGCCTCCTCCTGCTCTGTACGTCCTGACTGCAAAGGCCTCCACATTTCTTAAGCTTAGGCCTCCCATTCTGCGATTTCCTACCTCTCTCCAAGAAGCTCAAAAAGACTCTGGGAAGCAACTGGGTTTGTTCCTATAGAGAAGGAAAAGTACTTTGAAATGCAAAGAGTAGCAGCTCTCCACGCCCTGCTGTGTCAGGGTGGCTGCCCAGCACACTTGGCAGACTAACAGTCATCCCTGCAGCTCAATAGCATCTAGGGAGAAGACCTAGAGCACCAGGATTATCTGCTAAGGGCAGTCTTTGCTACAGTCGCCTCCAGGAGTGTCTCTGCTCCAATCTGCTCAACCAACCAAGTTCTGCAAGAGGCAAGGAGCATGAGCCAGCATTTAGAGTGAATCCACACATTTAGAGTGAATCCACACACAAGGTGAGGAGGCTACAGACCAGATCATCACCAGTTCACCATGCTGCAGAGACATTCACAGCCATAACAGCTATCGGAGATAAAATCCTCCAGAGTCCAGAGAGGCTACCTGTGCCACAACAGGCCTACAAACATCAGTTCAAGACACGAAGGGTAACCAATGCTTGGCTAGGATGAAGGAATGTAGGACGCCAGAAGAATACCATACTCCTCTGTTCATTGCTGAGAAGTCCTTAGAGTGGAAGTGCTGGGAGACATTCTGAGGGACAGAGCTCAAGGAAAAGGGTGAAGCAATACTCAACAATAGCCACATGGAAATAGTTGTGGAGCAGCGTAGTATGAGACTGATGGCATTTTACAACAGAATATAAGAGGGACCTGAGATGGCTCAGCTATTGGGGTCTCCAAAGGAAAAAGTTTGAATACAACATTGGGCAAGGTGACATGGTTGCACAATATGCCAGAGGTGCTGATGGGGACCTGAGTGCTCCAGCAGTCCTCTGAAAAAGAAGAAATGAAAGGTCCAGCACTAAAGGAAACATGGAACACTGACAATGCTACTGATGTGAAATGACACCCTAAATCCTCAAAGGGCCAAATTCCGCTCGCATAGCTCTGCTCAGCACCATATCACTTAACCAGTTTCAAGCGAGCAGAGAAAAAGGCAACATTTCCCTTCTCAAGGTGAAGCACTCCTTTTTTCAAGGAACTCCCTTGCATATGGCACTGCCTTCCTTCTCACCTCCCTTGACCAGCTCAGCTGTTGTGGGGAGGCCAACAGCAGTTTCATGCCAACACAGCAGAGTTAAAGCACAGGTTACTGCTCCAGACCATAATGCTTAGGGATTCTGTCGCAGCAGCCAGAGTCCCCAGTGGCCCCTCTGACCACTGCTGCTCCACACACCTTTGGCAAAGAACCAACATCTTAGAGAAGCGAGCCACAAAAGCAAAACATGAGTGCAAACCACAGGAACCTTTCCAGCCTGCCAGGTGACCAGTGTGGACTGTGTGGCTACCGCCAGGGCCTTCTGACACTCTTTTCCCAGGGCCTGCGCAGCAGGAGCCCGTGATGCGGATAACAGCACAAGAAATTAGACAGAATTCCATTCTCTTTGTACCAAAGTCAGCAGCCCGCAGAGGAACACGGTTCTGTTCTCCCTTCATTCCGCTTTGACTACACCAGCTGCATGCAGGGAGCAGAGGGAGATCTGCTCCCTCCACAGCGCGGCCTGCAGGGGTCTGCAGACCAGAGCCGCTGAATAGGAATCCCAAAGTCAGCTGGAATCTTCTCCAGGCAAGGTATACAGCATGGTTATGTCTCCAAACTTTTTGTTCACCAAAATAGGGAGAAACCATCTGTTAAAGAAAACAAGATATGGTTGTGGGAAAAACCTAAAACAGACAAGGCAGAGGAGTCTGCAGAGTCTTCTTGGATGTCCAAGAAGATCATGTGTGACGTGAGGGAGCAGCTGTGGGGGAGTCTCCTCTCTGAATCAATGCTGCAGCTGCACCCTGACATAGCAGAAGATGGCACAGCATGAAGAGCCGTTCTGCAGGTGACAGCACCAGTGGTACGAGCTGGCTGGAGAACTACAGGTCCTGTTCAAACTCCTCCAGGCACGCTGACGCCAAAGCTGTTGGCCCACACATGTTACAGCCAAGTTAATTACATTCCAGTTTAAGCTCTTCTTCCCAGAGCTCCACGTTCTCGGCACGTGCACACTTCACTGCAGACTGTCAGAGAGCCGACCCGGGGTGATCACAGACTACAAAAAAGTCTTCTCCATGTTCAAAGAGTGGCTCTTCCCTTATAGTAAGAATGTTTCAGAGCTGAGCAGTACCCACACATAGCACTTGGGAAGAGTATTAAGAAGGTGATTTGGGTAAAAGTGCCCTTTAGCAGAGATCACCTAATACATTGTATCTTATAAAGGAAATGGAGACCTGTGCCTATCTCACGTCTTCCATCTAAACCAGGAAAGCAGGCAGTAGGAACAGAGATACAGCTCTTTTCAACAGCCACCTCTTAGCAGGTGACCTCAAAGAAAGAGTCAAGAAGCACCATTTTTTTGCCTGGACTGCACTGTGATGAATTCTGAAACAGCCATCACCTGTATTAGGATTACATGGCTTGGACACTGAGTAAACATGCTACAGATCTCTGAGTGATCCCTTTGGGCTGCTTTTTCACTCCAGATTTAATGGCTAGTTCCACCCATTCAGCTGTGTCTCCTTCAGTTACCCTGAAAGAAAATTCAGCCAGAGGTGTCAGCAGCAGAACTAAGATAAGCAGATTTTTATACTGGAAAAAGGGAAGAAGAAGAGAGAACATAAGACCTTGAATTCATTTGCATCCGCTTGATTACTGCAGGAGATGGCCCTATCTAAGCCCTTGAGCAGAAATCAATACCACTTCTTTAAGAGGAAGTATCTAACTTGAATCAAGATAACACAAAGTTTCCCAAGAAGCCTTACTGTGTAAGATGAATTGGGAAAGCTTGAGTTTACACAGAACACATGCAGCCTCCAGGATGGAATCAGTGGCGGTGAGTTTTTGCCTCAGAGCTGGTAATTCAGCAGATGGCCCGGTAGCCACCTGGCTAGTGGGCATGACAAGTGGCTGTCTTCAAGTAGTCCGAATGGCACATTCCTCAGCTATGTTAAGATTGAGCTGAGGTCCCAGACAAGGTGGGCTTCTCTGCTAGCAGAGCGGGCTCGTCAAAAGAGAGAATGTATTTGCTGCTGCAGCAGGGTGGCAAGCAGAAAGCAGCCAAACTGCTGCCAGCCAACCGACAAAGACAGAGGCCAAGGAAGACTCAAGTCAGAAGTCTTTCTGGTCCAAAGCAATCCTTTTTGTGTATTATTTTTGCCTGAGAGTTCCGAACATTACTACACACAGCTCAATTAGCAGAAGTTGCTGAGTCACCACCCAGCTCTCCAGTTGTGAACTCTATGTTGGAGTGGAGAGTGTGCCTTTTCCTTTCTAATGGAGATCCTGAAAGCAACAGGCAGACCAATGGCACCTGCCACATCTCCAAAGATCTGTAAGCTCAGAAGCACTTGCCCAGTGTCAGCACAGATCCTGAAGGGCATGGGAGAAAGCACCCTCAGCAAGCTCCTCTCCAACATGCTCGGTCAGTCCAGCCTTGTTTTGCTGGGAGAACTCCGATATGCCAAGTGTGTGTCTGTACGTGCCACGTGTGTGTCTACACGCGACAGGTACATCAACTAGGGATTTGCTAAAAAGCCTTTCTGAACATCAGCCTGTACAGCAGCCTGAAGGTACAGCCAGCCTGAACGTCTGTCCTAGTACACACATTCCTGTTCACAGTGCCAGAAGAGGCTGTGAGTGAAGAGGCATGAGACTAGCGCACAGGTAGTGCCTCTTCCCCCCATCAGTCCCCCAGACTCCAGAGACCTTGAAGCTCAGAACTGCTCTGACCCTGAGGCGTCCTTTCCATTTTCTCCAGCCTCCCTATGAACTCAGTTAAGGTCCTAACACACTCAGAGTGTTAAGTTTCACTCTGTGTGGAGAAAATCACTTCTGTCCTAGGCAGTTTCTTCTCACTCTCTCACTAGAAGTCTCCAAGCTCCTGTGCTGGAACAGACATTGAACTGCAGATCCTACCAGCCCTCTCCAGGCCACTCTGACTGCTATAACAAACACCCTTCCCAGACTGCAAATTTCTACTTTTTTCATAATGTCCCCAATGGTGATGGTCAGATCCAAGCCCACCATTTCAGAGGTGAATCTGGGGCTGTTCCCTTTGTCATTTAAATTTATTTACACCGAATATCCCCTGCTCCTTTACTGCCCATTTATTATTAGGAGGTTGCTCTCTGTTTCTTCACAGCCAACCTTTGGCTTCAGTACCGCTGTAATTCATTACCAATACCAATACTTCATTACCAATTATTACACATTCTCCTTTTCCCAGCTATGACCACAAGCATAAGCACAAGTTTCCAGACATTGCTTCAGGATGCCACCACTGATCTTTGCAACTACGGATGCCAACTGCAGACTTTTAACTCCCTGATTCTATCTCTTAACTCATGTTCTCTTTGTGTGGACAGAAGTTCAGTTGAAAGCGAGAGAGGACAAGAGTACACATTTTCACCAGGGGGAAGCTGGGCTGTCAGCTACACAGACTGGAGAAGAACCCCTGCAGGAATCCCAAACACGTGGATTAGCTGTGGGCTTGAGCACAAG
Source organism: Tapera naevia (assembly GCA_033556795.1). Lineage (NCBI taxonomy): Eukaryota > Metazoa > Chordata > Aves > Cuculiformes > Neomorphidae > Tapera > Tapera naevia. Next base: position 3,111,718 of record JAUMJJ010000353.1, read on the forward strand.
CTGAGGAAACAGCAAGAAAGAACTCTCTGACTGCAGGGATCTGACTTCCAGACAGGAAGGCCGCTACACTGAGGTACACAACTCACATGTTTGACTGCACTGGGGCGGCCTGCACAGCCCAGCACGGTGCTGCAGCAGGGGAAGCTCAGTTCTGGCAATCTGCTTCTCACCAGCATCCCTTCCCTTGAAGCAATAGCTCTTCTCTAGTATTTGTTGCTAGGAGACCAAGGATTGTCCTAATTACATATGAAAAGTAACTGCCTACCTGACAGAAAGTGCCATATCAAGAAAAAACAGACTGTGAGAAAAATTCTCTTTTCCAGGCTCTGAAAGCTTGATGCTGTTGCTTCTCTACATGAAAAGCTACACCAAAAGCTACATTGCCTGTGCCCTTCCACCTATGGGTCTGAATAGCAAAGGAGGTCCATGCATCACAGCACACTGCTCAGCAAGCCACATGCACCCAGCAGGTTTTATGGTGCAAGGTCACACCGAGGGCCCAACCCAGCCAGCTGCACTACCATAGACGAATACTACTTGCCTTAGCAGCACTGAGACTTCAACATATCAGACGGCCCATCTGTGCCAGAGGCTGACAAATATCAGAGACACAGCAGCAAGTTTTGATTTATTACATATAGATTCAGTACTGCAATCGCCTGCCTTTTCCCACTGGAGACACAGCACACTGCAGAGCTCCTGACAGGCAAAACAGATGCCATGCAGTGCAGCCACACAGCAGCTCGCTTTCTGCCCTATCTTAACATGGTCTGCCTAGAAACAACACAATCCCACAGGCACTCACTTCCCCAAAACTTCCACAGCAAGTTCACTCTGGATGTGACCAGCTGCAGCGTCTCCTTAATCTTCTTTCTTCCCACATTCTTGCTATTCACTTTGGTTCCTCTGTTAGTAAGGGGACACCTCGCAGCACCCCCGAGACCTGCACAGGGGCATCACGTCAGCAGAACATGGCACTGGTAGGAGCTCAGCATCTCAGCTGAAGGGAGCTTAAGGGCTGGCCCTGGCTAAAGGAAGGAGGCAATGAACAATTGCCAAAGATGGAAAGAGCATGGTTACAGCCACACAAAGAGCACTGGCTCCATGTGGAAAGGCTATGCCTAAGGCTCCAAAGCTGCCGGTGCAACAGCCACATAGCTTGCTGCAGCAGCAGCCCAGAGATTTAAGGGATGCGGTGAGGGAAATGCTTTCCTTTTTAGAAGCAAAGCATACTTTGCATTCTCAAGCAGACAGTGGTCCCTGCTCAGCTATAAGAGCACGGGACCAAGGCAGCTGCAGCGTGCAGTACCGTAAAGACACTCCAAGTCATCCTGCCCTGAGATCAGCCAGCTCCTGAAGAGGCGCAGGTGGTAGGAGCACTGCTGGAGGTGATGGGCTAGAGTGGCATCCAGGGAGATGTCCCGGCTCGTGGCATAGTCAGAGGAAAAACGGCGCAGCAACTGGGCAACATGGTGGTGCTCAAACGCATCTGGAGGAAAGCGGCCACAGAGTGAGAGGAGAGGGGCACGTGCAGCTGGGAGAGAGAAGCTGTGGACATGTGGGGATGGAGCTGCCAGCACCAGGGCCGCTGGGTGGGAAAAGACCCACACCACGCGCTGAAGCCTGACCCCTCCCGCAGCAAAGAGGTCAGGAATATCCTTAGGCCTGCACAGCCACAGCCACACCGCAGCAGGGCAGCCTCCCACCCGGCCCGGCCTTCGCCAAGCACAACTGCAGCACAGGGGCAGTGAGGTTTCAGCTTCGGAAGTCTGACAAGTGAACGAATTTTAGGACACGTTCCAAGTCCAGCACAGTTCAGGCCTGGCTAGATAAGGTGCTCAGGTCGACATTCACTCTTCCCCAAGCTGAGACAAGAAACCCAGACTGCAAACAGAGCGTTCAAGTCCTGCATCCAAACGCAGCCAGTCACCTCAGCACATGGAAGAGAGCAAATGACCCAGCCTCAAACGACCAGAGGCTGTGAAAGGGACGCTGGGGGACAGCAGGGTTTGAGAGCACAGTGCTCAAGGCATGGAAGAACAGAGAGGGCACAGAAGTGCTGACCTCCCCTGTTCACTGTCAGAACAGCCCTCTGCGTTCTTCTGTGACATCCTTGCATGGCAGACAAAATACTAGCAATGCAGGCATGCCTTCTCCTCCTTGCAAATAGCCTCAGGACTCACGTCATGCTCCCAAGACTCAGGAAACTAGGGCATAAAGCATATGGGCTGACACTGTGCTTGGCCACTGCTATGGTTCACCCATCGCATCTCACCACATGGAGGCAGCTCTTCAGAAACAAAACACATACTCAGACCTGTGAACAGCTTTTGCAGGCTAAACATCCTTCCTGCGAAAACCAGTGCCAAGCCTCAACCAAACATGCCTAACTTCCAGCTCATACCTGCTGGATCTCTGTCTTTGTTTTCTTGATTAAGGAGCACTTTGTCATTAGAACTATTTAGAAGTTCTTGGGAAAAGCCTGATGCCCAGTTTTGCTTTATCGTATTTGGGGCAGGGCAGCTGCTTTAGAGTGTGGTTTAGGAAATACTGGTGCTTGGTAGAAGTTTTGCTGGCAAGATCAAATGACACATCCTGCTGACACACACCACATGAGCTCAGATGGTATCCAGACATACAAACAAATTGAGCAGTTGGCCACTCTGGGGTAAACAAAACCAAGCAAACACAGAAAATAGGTTCCCTTTAGATATTTGAAACTATAATAAAGTCACGTTTAGCTGCCCATTCCCCTTTCATCTTTCCCAATGCTCTGGTTTTCATAGCAGTCTTCTGAACTTCTTTCATCTTACAGATCACATAGAGTAGAATTTCTTCATATTTACTAAGCAACAAGATTGCAGAAGCAGTGTTGCTTACATAAGACAGAAATACTTAGCCTGGTATCTTTCAGTGATCTGCTTTGGTTCTAACGTGTCCCAACAGCAGGAGCCGTGAGGGAGGAGTGGTGCTGTGAAATAAACCTTTTCAAACCTTTCTGTGCCAAACTGGGACAATAAACACTGGTTCAAGGACTCTGTTGACACAGATCTAATGGGCTTTAACATCAAAAGACTCACAGTTCACCGTCAGGTTGGCAGCAATGAGAAGCAGAGACAGGGAGTCAACAGGAGGGCTGTCAGACCCAGCCTCTTCACAGCTACCAGCAGGCCAGGAGCAAAGCAGGCTGCATGCCTGGCCAGCGTGGTGCCAATCCCTCCTGCCTTGGGAAGCTGGCAGGCCCAAGCCAGCACTGTCCACCAACAGCAGATGAGCGAAAGCGCTAGAGAGACACCATTCCCAGGTGCAGGAAGATGAGCCTACTTCCACCAATGCCACCAGGCTTGGAGTAACCAAAGGACCACCCTAACAGACAAGTTTGCAAACAGGAAGCCATGGCGTCACCAGAACTCCTAAGGCAACTGTGCTGAGGAACATCGTGCACAGAGGGAATGCTGTTTGCTCCTCCTGCTCTCCCATCACAGGCTGTGCTCCTACAGATGACATACAGAGAGCCTCGGGCTATCCTTGTTTTGGTCCTGCAAATCCGTATTGTAGAAACTGAGGACCTAACCTGCTGATGCTCTTATAGAACACGGAGTAGATATCCATCCTCCCAAACAAGCAGTATTCTGCCCCCAGCCCCCACCCCCCAAAAAGGGAGCGTGAAAGAAGGCTTTAATGTCCGCAGTGGAATTAAAGGCTGCCTTAGGAGTCCATTCACAGGGCTCCTGCTCTTCTTTTTCATGTGGGACACAAATGCCTTGGGGGACAGCAGAGGAACCACAGAGGATGAGTGGACAAGAGACAATGGGGGAAGGTGAAGCATGTTGGACACCAGATACACAGACACAAAACCCACAAGAAGGCTGAGAGGAAAATACGTGCAGAGAGAATTGAATGTGAGCATGGGGTTAGAAGTGTGAGGGAACGTCAAATCAAGGAAGCAAACGTACCATTAGTCGGATGCTTTGCAAACGACACAGAAAATCGTTTTACGGCTGGCATAGACAAGAGCTCTGAGGAAATAAAAACAGATCATCTCAGTTAACAGCCTGCTCCTAAGGATCCCCGACCTTCATATGATTGCAACTGCCCTTTCAGGTTTGCCTTCTTCTTGACCCCCATATCAATGCTCCCGTTAGCACTGCTGCAGCACCTCGGGCACTCTCTACCTGTGGGCCTGACTAAACCTCTTGGCTTCCCTGCACTCCTCCAGCTCCCCACATCCCCTGCCCTGCCAGCATCTCCACACTACAAAGACCTCAGCCACACTCTCTCAGTCACAGACAGCCTCTCACACGTTCCCACCACACTTCCAGCCATCGCAAGAGCAACCCAGGCTCAGTCCAGCAGAAGATGCAGTTAGGGCATGCTCACAGCCACAGGAGCACACGGCCAAGCAAGCAGCAGCAATGCAGTAGGACAGCACTCAGGATTCACCTCTGCCCAAGCACAGGTAAGCGTAGCTCACAACACCCTCTTAATGCAAGCTAAACAGAGCTATTTATGAGTTTAAAGCTAAATCAGCTAACTAATTAGGGAGCAAATAGCAGAAGACATGTGTCTACAGTTCTGTTGCTTAAAGCATTTCAGCGCAGAAGAGATCCTCAGGCCTCTACTGGCCAGGTCCTAGGCCAGATCAAGGTCTCCCACAGAAAGCACACATCAGAAAGACAGAGCAAGTACAGATTCTGTGCATCTAATGGGGTGCAAACAGATGAGTTTAAAAACATGGATTAGTCTCCACATGCACCAAAAAAAAAAAAGCTTCCACTCTGGAAATTCCTCAGCTATCACAGGAAAGATGGCCTAGATCAGACCATCTGTACATTGGATTTGGTGTGTAGCCCCAGCCAGTTGTAGATTTTGCTGCCAGATAGGAACTTTTGGGAACTATTAGAAAATGTTTTTATTTCTCTTTCATGTTTCACACGTCCATTCTACCTTATCAATAGGGTCTGTACACCAATCCTCCACAACAGTGTTAAGAGACAACCTATCAGTTCATGCTCCACATCTCCATTGCTTCTCTAGCTGCATCTACTGACTTGGCCAAATAATAGACTTGCTGTCATTTTCTTCGCCAACGTAACAGCCCTAAACATTGACTTTCTTTAAATTCAACTAACAGAGCATGACAATCTTTCCTACAGACCCAACCCCTTAGAGGATCCAAGTCCTGGAGCTGCAGCCTGCCAGCTGGTCACCATCTCCATCCTACCTGGTTTTCCCTTGCCTTTACAGCACATTCATCTAAAAGATACCGCAACACAGCTTTCTGGATCCCTGGCTTCAAATAAGCCAACTTCAGATCATAGCCACCAGCAGACCTTCCTTCACCTGTGGCTGGGACACAGCTTTCCACTGCAGGTCCTCTCCTAGGCCCAGGCAGAAAAGACTTCAGAAGCAAGGGCCAGTTTAACTTAAGTCTTGTCTAAAGCACTATCAGCCATGCACCACAGGCAAAGATGCTCTCCAGAATCTGAAGGTCGTTAAACATTATTAGCCTGATGACTATGAAAACAGCCTTGATACAAACGTACTCCAAGTGTCTGCAGCAGCTGCTATGTCACTGCATTCAGTGCTAGTGACTTGGTTTAAATGCCATCCTTCACCAGCTCTTTGGTGATCATTTAAGCAGGAATGTGCTGATCAAGGGCTTATTTCACGTTCTGAACTATCTTCCCCAAAAGCTGAATACCCTTATACCTCCTTGTTTTCTAAGCCCCCTGCTTCTTCCTCCCCAGTGCCGTTATTACAGCAAGGTGTTGGCAGCACGAGGTGCCCTGGCACACTGAGAAACATGGAACAAGAAATGTAACATCAAGGTGAATAGTTCTGGGCTGTTTGAGTCACACACTAGTTAAGAGTTGCCTGCCTTTTCAGTACTTGAGGGCACATGCAGCAGGACTCTGCTTGGGTCCTTGGATGCGGTCGCAGGTGCACTCCTACTGCACAGCCTGCAGAGAAAGGCAGTGCAGCACCAGGACCAAGCAGAATCTGGTCTGTTCCCAGCTGGGCACAGAGCAAGCAGTCTTTGATGCTCTTCCCGGACAATTAGCACTGCCTTGGGTTCATGCTGCTGGCAGAGTTACTGAAGAAAAGCAGCCAGAGCCCTTGCTGGCCTTTTCAGTGGTTCTCCTGGTATTCACACCCCCATTTGTGCCAAACACCATGAGTTTGTCCTAGGACCTACAAGCAGCCTTGAGTAACTCAGGCTGCTACAGCAGGGTTTAAGATCCTCCCAGTTCGCCACCCTGCCTCTAATGCTCACAGCCTGTTGTGTGCTAGGGAGCTCCCTAAAGAGGTGAGAAGCAACACAGTTTTCCCTCACAAAATTTTCAGCAGCATTTTCAGAAGCAAAATTTTCAGAAAGCCAGGATAACATAATGGTCTCAATACAACTGGATTCATGATGTTCCCATAGGTCTGAGAATTGGAGAGCATCCTTCCATCCTTGCCTCAAAACTGAATAAAAATCCAAATGAACCAACCCCCTGTTTCTCCCAAAGCCCCCAAAGTAGTCTCTTAATCGTCTCCCTACCCTATAATCCACCAGTGCTAGTGTTTGTTATGGTCCGAGTAATAAAGGCACTCAGAATCTGTAAAGTATTGATTAAAACACAATTTGTTGCGATGAACATAAAAAGGAAACAGATAATCTTACACGAATTCAGATGCTGGAAAGCCCGAGTTGTGAAACATTATGTGGATTTCCAGCTAGGACACAGCACGCTGTGCAGATCCTGTCCATGAAGCCGTTTGTTCACAGCTGCTCAGCTTAGTGTTCCAGCAAATGGGATGTTAATCAGTACACAGAATCTAAGTGCCTTTCTTACTCGGATCATAACGGACACTTGCATTTGTGCCTTACACCCCTCCAGCTCCTCCAGGATACCTCAGTCCCTCTCTGTGCTCCAACTTCCTTGAAAGTAACAACACATGCTCTGCCTCTCACAGCACATGAGTACGAACTGCAGAGCAGCTAGCAGCCAGCAGCACCCTTCACTCATCTGCATTGGGCACCATTTATGTTATGGACCCAAACAGATTTTACCAGATTGTCCTGCTGACATTTAAGGCAGTTCCTGCACAATAACAAGACTCTCCAGTCTGTCTGCAGTATCTCACTCACTTACCTCAAGCGTTTCAGTGTATTACCCTTGCTTTCCGACAGATACCTCGACCCTCTGCGTGCCCAATGTTCCTCTAGCACCCACCTTATCCACCCCCAAGCATATCCTTCTGCCTTCGGGACAGTTCTGTGTTCCGTAGGCTGAGGACTACTGTCTCCACAAAAGCTTTGTTTAGCATGAGCAAGATCACCAAGATAAGCAAGATGATGTGATGTGCTGGATTTCCATACCAGGACAAAGCTAATTAATATCTAGACCAATAAATCCTCCTCCACAACAGCAAGTACTATTAAAATGTCAGACCAAAATCAGAACCCAGCAATACCATGTGTCAGAATAAAACTCGCGTAATGCCAGCTCCTGTCTTGTCCTAGCAAGGATGACAATTTCTTGGGATATGGCAAAATGCATTACTGTAGATGCAGCGAATATGCACATTCAACTGTCATTCTCTTCAGCAATCTAAGTCTTTGCCTCAGTAGCATCCTGAGACACCGAAGTCCACAAATGAACCGCCTGCTGCCGGGAACGCACATACCGTCTTTGTACGTCAGGCTGCTGGCAAACTTTTTGCCATGGCTGCGTGCGTAGTCCTGGAGGTTGGGGGCACTGGAGGAGCCTCCCAGCACAGTGGTGCTAAACAGGCCGGTGCATTGTGACCCTGGAAAGGCATGGAAGGTGTTAGTATTGTAATCTCCACTGCATGCAACTACAGAAAAGCAGGGTTAGGCAAAGAATGAGGAATGAACCAGCCACTTCGCAGGCAGTCTCAGGAAGAAAAAATGATGCTGGGGAGCATAGGGAGGCAATATTCCCCATTCTAAATCCAGCAGTGCCAAACGCACCCCAGGTAGTCCAAAACTCAGCACCAGGAAAGTTCCAGACTCATCAAGGGCTTTATTTCACTTGGCTTTCTTGTCCTGACATAGGAGAAACACCCTGATGCTTTCCAGTCAGCAAATCTACATACTCATGTCAGAAATTCCAGGGTGCCAAATGCCCGTGTCACTGGGCTTCATCTCTCTTCTCTTCTGCCCTTTCTCTTTGGAAAGCTCCTTCTTCTGTAGGACACTGAGAAGCAGAAAGGGCTGCCTGATCTGTGGATTGGCAAACGTGGATTAATGATTCTGCAGGTAGTAAGGAAAACAACGTGACCAGAGCTGTTGTTTACAAGCTGCTGCCCCAATGATGTTTCACATCCACTTGGTCATGTCTTGCTACTCCAGAGCAGGTCCCATTGTTCCATGAACTACCCTTGCAAAGCACCAGATGCGCGCACAGCACAGAACTCTGCTCCCCTGTGGTGAGGAATATGGCACGGATTACAGTCTCATGCAGGGGAGGGCAACATAATACCGGTGGCTTTGGCAGCTTCTGGTGTTTGCTTCTCTGAGGCACCAGGTTCTGTAAAGTGATGTGACTTCATACGATATTTAGGGAACACTGGGTGTTTGAAATAGGACTCTTTTAACTGAGGTAAGTAATTGTCAGTGAGACAGAACCTTACCATGGGCCAGATAAAGCCACTGATGGGCTATAAATTCTCTGCTGAACTGTCGTGATACTGCATCCTGTACTGAGAACACCAACTGCTAAAACATTACTCCCACATATAAAAGGCTTCCAGAAACAAGCAGGTTGATCTTGCTTCACCCTGTCTGCCAAGGCAAAAACCCCGACCTACTGCCTATGGGCACTTAACAGAAACAGTGCAACTGTTACTATTGTTAAAAACAGCCAGCCTATATCACAAGCAGCTCTAGAATACAGCATCATAGCATGATTTCGCTTGAAAGCCTCCTCTGGGGGCTTCTTTCCCAACGTCCCAGCAGAGCCAACTTGGATCAGCTTGCAAGGGTTTGTCCAGTGAAGTTCTGAACACCTCCAAGACAGGAGACTTCACAACCTCTCTGGGCCTCTGTTCCAATATCTGGTACATTGATGGCAAAAACTTTGTTCCTCTCGGCTAACTGGGACCTTCCAATGCTGCAGCCTGTGTCTGCCAGTTCTCATCCTAGCACCACATGCCCTGGGGCAGGGTGGTCTGTCTCCATCTTCTCTGTACCCTCCCATTTAAGAGGCTTAACAGCCATGTCAGCTCAGTCAAGGCTGACCATACCTGCTCCTGGGAACAGTGTGGGATGACCAGAAGAGCTCTCCCACGCACTGAAAGGAAACCGCTCCACCACTGTGACACGGCTGGCAGCTTCCCACAGGACAGACCAGCACATACATGTCCTTGGACAAACAGACAAAAGACTCTGCCTGATAGGTGATGATACACAAGTCTCAGAAAATTTCCTCCTCATACCTTAAATAGGAGCTCATTGCTGACTCAGCATCAACTAGAATCTGTCAGAGCACCAATAAAGTTTTGCTAAGCAGCAGCCAGGCTGATGCTCCTGACCATCCTTCCACGGCTCATCCACACAAACAGACAGCAACAAAACCAACAGACCATTCACTGGTGGACAGAAACAGAACAGTGTGAATTATGGTTTGAATTTTGGGGTTGTCCTATGCAGGAACAGGAGTTGGACTTGATGATCCCTGTGAGTCCTTTCCAACTCAGGTCATTCTATGATTCCATGAACAGAAGGTTTTTCTGTCTATCCTGAGTAACCTCATGCCACTAATCACTAAGCTGAGGACACTCCAGTGCTTCCACTGTCCTACAGCAGACAGAGGCATTTTGTCAGCACCCTTAAGCCAGAAGAGGATTTACAAAGATGACTCTACAGACGACAGAAATTGTCTACCATGAATACTGGAAAACCTCTGTAGACAAAGTGAACACACACATGTGCACAGCTTAAAGATCATAGTGGTATAGCAGCCATTTGGATTTAAGATGCAGCAACATTTGCAGGAAGTTACAGTATGTGCTGGATCTTTTTTGCATATTTAGTTTTCAGATGTACATTCAATGTTTCAGGTGTTTAAAAAAAGGGCATCCCTTATTTCCCTAAAGGAACGCAAATCTCAGCACAGCACTTCACGCCCACCTCTACTGCTCAAACAGCAAGGAGTGATTTTACCTGGTTCTGAAGTGGTCTTGCAAGCAAGGAAAGGGACTGGCACCTCCCTAGGCTTCTCTTCTAGCTGAAAGCATGCACACTACTGCAGACAATCCACAGCAACACACTTGCTCCTGCCCAGAAAAGTGCACCATACTCCAAAGCACTGCTTCGCATCGACAATGCCAGTGACAGCCGCCCCTTTTCCAAACAGGCATTTAAAGGCATTTATTAAACAATAGCAAAGACACATTCTGGCACATAGGACAGCAGGAGCTCTGTCCTGCTCCCCATTCCTGCATGCCCAAACACAGGAAGTTATGCCTTAAAGTTCTCCCAGAGAATCCATTCTCCCAGAGATAACAGCCCACCACTAACAAGGTTAGGCAACAGGAGACAGGGTCACCTTCAGAAAAGCTCAGAAACAGCAAGCAGTATCTGAATAAGCCCCCTTCACAGCACCACTGCTGAGACAAGAACTAAAGCTAAAGCTCAAGCTTCCATGAGCTCTGAGCTATTCGTCAAGAGACAGCACATTTCAGATCCTAAAGTGGGAAGAAATGAGACTTCTACAAAATAAGCAGGACAGGAATCAGGAAGATTCCTTGAAGAGCTTGACTTTTACAGGTAAAGAGGCATCATTCTTCTTAATAGTTCCCAGATTGAGAGCAATTCCCAGAAACACAGACGTGCAGGGACTGTGCAAGCCAGTGTGGCACCACAGGTCTCTCCTGCTCAGCCCCTCTGTGCCTGCTGCTGATGCACTCTATAGACAGTGACAGCTGGCCTGGGCATCCAGCCTGAGGCTTACTGTCACAGACCAGGGCTATTGATTCCCACTCAGAGTTTTGTCTCTGCAGAGCTCACAGCTGGGACAGTGACCAGCACAGGCTTCCCAGCATGGCAAGTCAGGCAAAAACCTGAAATCAAACCTGGTGGGACTACATTTCAAAGTTTGCCATCAAGGAAAAGTAGCACTGTACAAGGGTCCAGCTGAGCAGTGTTCCTCCCTATTGCCAAAACAGACATTCCTTGGAAACCTGGAAAAGCTGCAATATCTGCTTTCAGAGCACAGAGCACATCTAAAGAGTAAAGACGGTTTGCATAGAGCATTCAATGTATTCAGTGATTCTCTTAGACACACTTCAGAAATTCTCACATCAACCCACATGGATTCACAGAACAACCCAAGGTTTCTTCAAGGCTAAGCCAGGCAGTCTGTGACAACTTACTTAATGTTGCTGGAGGTCTGCGAAAGGCAGAAGGAAGCAGATGCACCAGATGGAATAGCACATTCAAAATCCACTGTGGCCAAGGCTATTGTACTTTTATGAAAATAACATGCATCAGCCATTCCTTCTTAGGTTTTTCCAGCTGGCTGAGAGCACAGCTGGCAGGCTCCCGAGATACATCCTAACACTCAAGGAAATTCACTTTCCTTGGTAAGGATCAGCTTCCAAAGCAGCAGCCCATTCAAAAGTGAAAAAGAAACGATCAGGTCTTTCAGGAGCCTCTCGACTGCAGGATGTCCACGTAACAGAGTAAAGAACTGATGAGTCAGAACTACTGCCAGCCTACAGCCATGCCATATTGCAAAAATAGTTTTAAAGAAAGAAAAAGTGGGCATAACTTGGGCATTTCCACCTCCTGATGCTTGTTAGTCATCTGCAAGATCTAGGTTTCATAGCTGTCTTTGAACTTCATGATAGCAAAGACAGCTTTTCAGTTTCCAGATAAATTTTGCTTTAGCAAAAATATTTTAGGAGGAATTTAAACTATTAAGACATGGTTTCGGTTAGGATGACAGTGAACGGTACTCTCAAAGACAAGCAGAGATCATCAGGTGCCCCAAAATATTCTCTTCCACTGGCTACCATGCAAAGAATGGCAAACCAGTGATTGCAGCTCAATTAGAGAGCTGCCAGACACCACTGCAGATGACAGACCTGCTCCACACGAGATATTTATGAAGCAAAGGTAGAAATATAATAGTCTTACATGAAGAGCAGCTTTGCGCGTAAACTACTGCTTTGTGGAATGCTAGTTCACACATAAAATCATCTCTCCCTACTACGTTCAGAAATGGCACAACAAATGATAACAACACAGAACCAGAAGGCCAGACTAAAACTACACAGCTTGCTCTGTTGTTCCCAAATTATTAAGGATGAAAAGTGTATCTTCTGTTGCTAGAAGCTGAAGATTATACACAAAATGAAATATAATAAGATAGTCTCTATAGTGGTCTAAACAGAAACACTGCAAGAAGACATAATGCACACAGAGAGACAGACAAAGGAACTGAAGCCAGATGTACAAGTGGAGACAGACAGATGCCCAAGGAAACACAGCAGTGCAAGCGAGCGGGCTGGTTACAGGTCAAGTACAGTACCTAAGCCACTTTGCTTCATCTCAGAAGACTGCCTGGAATAAGTGCTGAAGAGGCGATAACCTCCTGATTTGGAAGAAGACTCAGATAGCACCTGCAAAGACAGACAGTACAATCAGTGCCACGCTCTAAGTTACCCACTGGTCTCAAAAGCCTTTATACACCAGCTGAAGGTAAAGAAAAGTATGCCTCTTCCTTAAAATCATAACTTTCAAGAAGCATAAAGGAACTTCTATGCTAAGATTATGACAGCACACTGTCAATGCTAATTTCAAGCTTATGTTTGGTTGTGGAACAGCAGAGATTTCAGAAGTATGAACGGATTACTGCCCTGAGTTCCTTGTCTCCCAAGACTCTTCCCGGGATTGCTGGGCACAGACTTCCTTCTTCAACAGCAGGAAAGTATGTCCCCTTTAACTTAGTAGGCGACTGCTATGAAGAACCCGAGAGCTGCATGCAAAGATTACATCCCGAGTGGCACAGATGGAAGCCAGCTAACAAATCCCTCAAGCCCTAACCCTTTGCTTTCACCAGCTCAGAAAACAGAGAGCAAAAATGCCTGTGAAACTCTTCCAAATGAAGGGTCAGTTTCTAGAGCATTGTGAAGGTGCCAGCCACCATAAGGCTGCAAAGCCAGCCTTTTGATACACAACATCCCTGAAAGAGAGAAGGAAGAACAGTAAAACTGGTATTTGTTACTTTCACAGATCAGTGTATGGGACACTTCTAACCCTCTGTAATACACCCATCAGTTAGCAGGGACCTCCGACTTGCACGGGATCTTAGATGGGAGACAGGAACAAGAAATGTGGAGCAGAACTGAGAGGGAAAGGCTGGAGTCTAAGGAAAGGCAAAGATGTCACCGTGACCAGGTGACGAGGTTGCAGGCCATCTCATAGCTGGCTACACTGAGCATGTAATCCAAATATTAACAATTCTTGTGTTTCGCAAGCATTTCCTTACTTGCTCTTCCTCATCAATTCCTCTGACCTGTGTTCCCCCTGTCCTTCTTCAATGAGGATGAGTTTGGGAGGTCTGCCTCCCCAAAAAATCCCTCTTTAACATCTGCAGATCCTTTCCCAGAATCAACTCAAACTCTGGCATATTAAAAGGAATGCCAGGAAACTGAAAACAAGCAAAAGATCTTCATTACAACAACCAAGGGTGCCCATCACGTTGTTACCTCCATGGACCCGGTCTTGCGGTTCCTGATTAGCGGAGACCTTCGCTGGATGCTGACTGGCTCGGAAGGTTGTGGAGACCTTTGCTGCGTGCGATCTGGCTCATCAATGCCCTTCTCTTTAGAGAGGTCCTCCAGGCTGCCTTGGTCTGCCTTCTTGTCCTCATTCTGCAGTAAGGAAATGTTGACATCTACAAGTAAGTGGTCTTCACAAGCACTGCCTGGGCCTTGACTCCAGCCTTGAACCACCCAGCTCCACCCAGCTCAGGAAACCAGTTCAAGACTGCCCTGACCAACCCTCAGCATTAGGCAAGGGCCACAACCCACTAACAGCCCCCAGGCACAAGAAAAAGGTCAGAAGAAAACTTGCTGCTGGCGATGTGAGATCTGGCAGCCGAGGGGCCCGTGCTTGCCCCATCCCCACCTGGCAGCGCAGCCTGCGCCCACACAGCGCACTCACCTCCGCCGAGGCAGGCCGAAAGCCAAACCCCATGGGTACGTTTCTGTCTTCCTCACAGCCTTTCACACCAGGGCTGAAATGCAGCTCCACATGGAAACGCTCTTCTGAAGATGGGTCCTACAAACATGAGGCAAAGGGTATAAGTAAATAAGAAAACTCAGTCCTGCTGTCAGCATGGGCCATGGTCTGGAGCTGGGTTACCCTGCCATGCTGGTGCAGCCCACATCCCCATGCACATCCTTTTGGAAGGAAAGCAGAAGCAACAAGAAGCCACGAACAGAATGGCTCTGGGTTTGTCTCATCCAAAAGGACAGACCTCATCTGCACAAAGCCAAGGCATTCAAATTGTTGTTATTTTGTGACACCAGAGGACCAAACCAGAATTGGGCTGTATGCATATATGTATATACACACACAAACCTAAGCCACAGCCCCTTCCAGTCCACTCTTGTTGCAAAACCAGCACATGCTGGGGCAGGGAGAGATTGGTTCCCTCCTGGACCTTTAGTCAGGTTGCTCCAAGATTTAAGTAACTGTCTCTATCATTCATTTTTCTCTTAGGGGAAGAGCTTTTGCAGTATCGGGCACTAATGACGTGAACCTAAACGTTTTACCATCTCTACTTCCTGACAGCTCTATCCCACTCCTAAAAGCTCTGTTCACATTCTGGGTTTTTTTTTGACAAATAGCACTAGGAAATATTTCACTTCTACCATTAACCCCACCCCCAGCCATCAGCTCTGTGAATACACGGCTCTACCTCTACAGCATATGGAGCAAAGGGAGTGCTCCCCTCACCTGCTGCAGCCCCTGGCAGTACAGGACCTGATCCCCAGGACCTGCAATTTGGTACATGCAACTTGGTGCCAAACCTACTCAAATCATCACTATCAGCCTCCACATTCCAGCTGGTTTTAAGTGATTGCCTTTACTGTCTGGAAATATTGGTATATACTTCCCTAACTTACATTTTTTAAATAAAAGAAGTTTATGAATGTGGAATTTCTGGATATTTTCTAAAAATATTTGAAAAAAAAGTAAAATAATTTGGTTTTATTTATTTCTTTTCTACTGCTCATTTGTAATTACAGTTAAGAACCATCAAATTATTTTGTTTTAGGAAATAAAGCGCTGATTATTTCAGTTTGGTATTACTGCTCAGGGTTTATTCCATTCACATGGAACAAGCATTAACTGGGTCACTACCTCCCACCTAAACACAAAAACTAGCAGTTGTGTTAATGATCCCTCCATCCTTATCCATGAGTGGGGAGAGCTCAGATTACAAATTTCCCAGCAGAACTCATCTCTTGGGACCATGCCTTGCACCATGGCAGGAAGGATTTCATCCTACAGGTATATCCCTCACCTTGTTGTTGTCCTCGTAGAGCATGATAACAATCTGGGTCATGTAGTTCAGCTCTGAGATAGCACCCAAATAATCCATGGCTCTCTTCCACTGCTGGTCTTTGTTTTCCTGATATATACACATAAACAGTTGCATGGAATAAGCAACAGCAGACACCTCGCAGCGCTCAGTGAAATGGGTCTGAAAGAGTTTGTCTGTCCACAAGATAACAACGTTGTCAGGACAAAAAAACACCTTGCTTAACTTGCACAGAGAGAAATGACCTTGCAATGAGGATGAGGTGCTTACATAAGAAGCCACTTTGCAGGGGGACGCTACAGCTACCCACAAAATCCACGTGCAGATCCCAGCACATCCAGCTGTGAGCTCCCTATGCCATGCTGACTGGAGAAACGCAAAACCCACCGCAGGTCCCCAAACACCGCCGTTCCCAAAGAGCAGCCTACAGAGTGGGATGAACTTGTGTGAAATACGACACCAGGTGAAGCTGCTGAATGAAAAGTCTACGGAGCCACACTGGAGCTCCACAGGGCCGGGCAGCCCACCCTTCCCTGCTTCCCACACTGCTACGGAATGGCTGTACCTGAAGTGCCCCTCATGCTGCTGTGGAGCCTCTCACCAACTCGATGGATATGAAATGAACCCCACCAGTACAAACAGACCCAGATGCAGCCTAATATCCCTGTGTGGACAACACAGCATCCTCTGACACTCAAGTTGGGCAATAAAGTAGCATCTTCCGTGAGCAATTCAGAGGGACTTGTGTGATCTTTGCCTGCAGATACACTGAGCTTCCACAGACATCAGAAATCACACTTGCTAAGCAAGCCCAAATTCTCGAGGCACTTCAGAAAACCATGCTTAAAAATGGGAAAATAAATCAGAGAGGCTCTCAAGGAGTCTAAAGCAGAGCTTTTCTTAGGGTCTGCATGCCAGTTCCTTTAAGAAGCAGATTACAAAAGCAAGTGAAGGTTGGATTGGATGAGTTAGTCCCCTAGGAATGTGTCATCTGTCCTGCTGGTAGAGAGCGGCCCTTTTGCACTGGCAACCCCAAGTCACTTCCCATGAAAACAAGCTGATTTTCTTGACTTAGGATTGACAAAAGTCACTACCTAACAGGGCCAAGCTCTTGGAACAGAGAAATTTCTTCTTCATGAGAGAAATTCCACCATACCTATTGCCCCACACTGCTCTCCTCCTACACAGGTAAGTGGGTCTGCTCATCTGAAACCAGCAGGACTGCTCTTGGAGGAAACACGCCTCCATACGAGCAAGGCAGGCAGTGCCAGGGCTGAGGAAGAACAACCCTCCTGCATGCCCGAAAGGCGGGAAGCTGCAGCATGCAAACACAGCAGAGATGGAGCTGGCCACAGGCCACTGACACACATCATTATTGGGGGAGCTGGCTAGAGGGGCAACCTACAGACATACACTGACCACCTTGGAAAGGGCCACTAGAGAACAGCAGGGAGGCTTACTCTGTGAGCACTGCTGGGACACTTACATCCAGGAGCCCCCCATAGCGGAAGATACTGAGCAGGGAGTGCACGTGGCTCTCACTGGTGAAGTAGAGCCGTGTCCGGACATGGCGACCCGGTGACAGAACACCTCGTGAGTACCTAAACCAAAACCAGTGCAGTGTTACTCATAGCCTGCCATCTATCATACAAAATAAGATAACCCACACTGGGAACTGTCAAAGGGCAGCAGGCACAGAACAAACAGCAAGAGCACTGGGCACAGAGGTAGTAAGTTTTATGTTATCCTAATGGAGACACACGGTGGGGCAGATGTGGCCTCAATGTTTAAGCCCTTGTCCCTTATAGAGACAAAGATGAAGGCACCACCAGCCAGCTACAATGGGTTTAAGCTTCTGTGGCACCGTGCTCCCTCTCAGTGGTCTCAACATGCCTTTCCATTTCCCTTCTAGTTCTAGGATGCCTCCCTCTTGGTGTATCCTTCAGTGCGTGTTCAGTGCCTCCCCCCACACCAGTACCCTCTTCTGGCGTGGTTCCCACCCTGCTCGAAAGCTCTCCTCCCCACCAACAGCAGCATGCAGCACAATCCTTACAAGGGATGTAGTTTGTTGACAGATTCATCCTCATGGGTTCTCTGTAGGTCCAACTGGATCTTTTTAATGAGAGGAAGACAAAAGCCAATAGCAATCTCCAGTTTCTCCTCCTTATTAATCCCATATTCCTGTAGGAACAAAATAAAGATACCCTTGAGCCCTGGTTCTTTGCCACATTCCCACATGAAAGGAGGCTGCACTTAACAGCCCTGTCTGCAAGCACCACTACAGTTAAGCAACAACAAACATCACTCAGCACCTTTCTCTTTTTTCCCCCCATGTATTGCAGAGGGAAAGAGAGCCTCCCCCAGGCGTCCCAGTCTGTCTAAACACAACTGTCAGTATTCTTCCAACAGCTGAGGGGCACAAGCACCACCAGCGAGCCTCCTCTCATGACACACAAACTTATAACCTGACCCAGCATGAGCACTAATCCAGCAACTGCTATTTGCAAAGATAAAACTGGAAGTACCTTGCTGGAAACGGCCAAACTGCACCTCAGCACGAACACTGTGAAAAAGTTTAGAAGACTACTTCTGCTCTACAAGGGCACAAATGCTGGTAGAAACTCACCCCATACAGACAAAACATTTCTGCCAGAAGTGGGACAGAACAGTACTGGATACACAGACCTGTTGCCTGCAGCCCTCTTTCCCCCTCTCATGCTCACAGACATAAACTTTATGAGAAGGTTCAAGTTCGACAAGAGTAACAAACTAGCCAGAACTAGCCTTCACCTCAACACAGAAATCCCTCTTCCCATGTAAAATCTTGTACATAGAGAATGGGATGTTGCTACAGCACACACATGCAGCTCAAAGCTATGCTATAATGCACTACAATGAACATGGAAACGCTGCTGCATCAGCTGTTCCTGATTCTGATGCTGTCAGAATCCTCATCCAGAAAGCCAGCCCTGCCACGTCTTGAGTCATAAATGGTTCTGGCCTTGTACAAACGCTAACAGAGATATCTGAGAAATTCCTGCGATGCACTGCCTCGATAGTTAATGTGCAAGGGAATCGAAAACGACTGGACGAGGAAAGGGTTGGAAACTGACACCACAGGCATCATCACTCAGGCCAGACTGGCTATACCTGGGGTATGATCACATCCGCCAGTGCTTTGGAGAGTTTGAAGAGTTCAGCTGTGCCTTCCAGTTTCAGTGCACAGTTGTGCTGTACATCATACTTGATACAGTCATAGATATCAGGGATCTTGCTGATGTCGTAGCGCCCATTCTTCATGCGGAAATCTCGCTCCAGCTTACTCCAGCGCTGCAGCATCAGCTCTAAAGTCTCACTGTGGTACAGCTGCAGGTCTAAAGAGCAGAGAACACCCAACCACATTCACATCTCAACTACTTCTGCACAGATTTCACATGACAGCTATAACTGACTTCTCTCAGCACAGAAAGACTCTGATTATTATGTCACCTGCAGGAATCCTAGCCAGGAAAATCCCCTGAACCCGCTGTATGGAGTTTTAACCTGCAGCAATAAGCTACTTCTGAAATACTTGAGAAAAGTGAAACTGCTTGCCTGTTTGCTTATGCCTGCCATAAGTCATGTGAAATGTCCCACACACCTTTTTCAAGCCTCTGCATTCTTATTAGAGACAAGCAAATCGTGAGCAGAAAACTCGCTGCTTATACCCTTGAGCTCCCCCCCAGGAAATGCTTGAGAAGCTCCAGGATACCTCTCTTGGCTATATGGCTGCTGCTGACACCCACTCCAAACCCATGATGCACATATTGTTGCCTTCAAACTACAGCTCTGCTTAGCAGCAGTTGAAAGTGGAACAGGAGCCCTCTACATCAAGAGCACTTACAGAATTTCACTTCAGAATTTCTTTGCTACAGACAAACACAAACCATAGTGGTATTTGGGAGCTCTGAAGATGTAACAATAAATAAATCTGCCCCAGACCCTTTCCAGTTCTGATGCTCACCTGCAGATTTTGGGTCTTCCAGACGTTTTTTTATCTGGGACGTGAGATTCTCGATCAGGGTGAACACCTGGTTGCAGACCTCTACTGGGTTCTGGATGAATGCCATGGAGTTGAGCAGAGAAGCACTGGCTGTGGGCGCTAGCTGAGAGAAGAGACCAGCAGACACCAGTTAGTGTCTTTACACACTGGGAACAACAAGTGCCAGCCTCTTGCAGCTGTACTGGTTTCTGGTTAGGCACTGAAGTTGTGCTCCTAGCTGAGCATAATAAGCTGGTCTATTCCTAGGGGTAGTTGCACATTTTAAAACCTTCCTCAGGACCAAACTCAGCGTGAGCAAACAACTGTTCCTATCAGATTGGACCTCTCTCCACCTACAGTATCCACTCTTTTCTCACTTTGCTTCTGTGCTTGAACAGAAAGGCTTCCTGGAAATTTAAGTAGCTCTTAGAGGTGATAAGCATGTTTCTTAAAGGTAATGGATTTCAGTCTGGTAATCAGATCTCAGAGTCTGGGAAAAATAGTATTTTGGGGACCTGTTAGAGAAGCAGCTACCGCACTTTCATTGGTTGCTGTGCTGGATGTAGCCAGTGCCCTCTACTCTGCAGTTACCAGGCAGTGATAGGACTACAAAAGGGTTTATATCCAGAAGATCTGTTCACAAGTGCATAAAGCACGGATCTAGAATCTGGCAAGGTATACTCCCGGTTCACAGCTACCAGGATTGTTCTGGGCAGCATGCAGTAAAGCACAGGAACTCTTCTTTTAGCATAGCCACAAAAATAAAACACACTGGAACCTCTGAAAGGAGAGGAAGTTACCATGATGACTCTTGAAGGGGACGGGCGAGTAACACTGAGGGCTTTCATTTGGAGGAGGACAGGAGCTTTTAACCTGTCCTTTTCCTTCCTAAGTTCTGTTTATAGCCTGTAATTTTAACTAGAACTGATCTCAGACCAAGCAAACTACTGTTCACACACCAGAAGCCTTCATATCAAAGCACTGGAGCAATGCTGTTCTCCTTCCAGATACAGGAAGCAACGAACCCTCGCAGGTGCTTTACCTTTTCATAATCCTCTTCACAGAACTCTGCATCCTTCTGCATGATTTCATGCAGTCGTGCTTTCACTCTGTGTTGACAGCTGCTCAGGGAGTCGCTGTCACTGTCCAGGAGACCATTCATATTGGCACTTTTCACCATTTGCACCAGGATGGGGGTCAGCTCTCCCTCCAGGGCCAGCAGACCCTAAAGAAACACAGGACAAAAATTCAGCTATATGCAACCCAAGCAACACACATTTCTGTGAGTTTCATGGCCAGCCTTCCACCCATTGGAGTGAAATCTCAACTGTCCTTGATGAGCAGTTTTACAGCAGCAGCACCTCCCATCACCAGTGACTCTGGCATGCTCCTAGAGCTGTCCGAGGCAAAAAGCCAGCTCTGCCAGCAGCAGTCCCAGTTTTGTCCAGGGAATTGTTGAGCAGCCAACTCAGTTTGCTGGAAAATGTTGATACAGCAGAGTCTCTGAAGAACATCTAAGGTCAATACGGGATTCCCCTTGGCTCAAGTTTTAACTGCAGATGAACCTGTCTTCTCCCCAGTCCTCACCCTTCATTCCCCTTTTAAACCCAGCAGTCAAGAAATAGGCCCTTTGGCTGGGCCTATCCATGAAACACTCACTTTGTAGGCAACTAATACTCAGCAACAGGTTTGATGTGGTCTAACTGTGTAAATGACTCCTTCTCCAGTCAGATTCCTATCCCAGACAGGATACTAAAGGTAACATACATGTGCAGCTACACTGGATCTCCAGGCCCACCCCACACACCTACTATTAGTATAGTGTGGCACCATCCCACCACCACAGAGGGGGAAGCTCCTAGGACAGCTCCTTTCTCACCACCTGCACTTTGCCTTTAGAGCTGGCATCCTTTAAGCCTAATGTAGCAGAACAGATGTCCAAAGAGAGGAAAGACCTTTGCAAAAGCTGCTGCTGTCATCTGAACTCGTCCCTCATCTGAGGCATAGATCTTGAGATCATGACGGTAGGTACTGTGCAGCCTGAGCAAGCCACATCCAGGGAAACCAGCATAATCACCTGGAACAGAGAACAAACCCAAAATTAATATTCTGGTACTTGTGAAACTATGAGCTGAACGTACAGCTTTATA
Source organism: Tapera naevia (assembly GCA_033556795.1). Classification (NCBI taxonomy): domain Eukaryota; kingdom Metazoa; phylum Chordata; class Aves; order Cuculiformes; family Neomorphidae; genus Tapera; species Tapera naevia. The sequence continues at coordinate 3,133,461 of JAUMJJ010000353.1, forward strand.
CAACAAATGTTATTCTAGAACAAAGTTATGTAGAGAACGAATCACTTTCACAGCCAGCATCTAGGCTGCTTCAAAATAGACAGTTCCAGCCACACATGATGACTAGAAGTCTGATGCAGGCTTTGTTCAACTCAAGGAAGTTCATTTTGAGGAAAAAAGTGAGCACTCACCAGTCAAGTTTGATGCTGCCCAAGTTATGCAGCCAGTGACTGTTCTGTGACTGTTCTGCCAGTCTGAACACCCCTGAGCAGAATAAACACGCATAAAACCAGCCTGCCTCCTTCTACTTGCTTCCTGCACAAGAGCTGGTGCTGCCACCATCAGAACTGCAGGCAGAGCTATACAGGAGTGAGACACCTGGCTTCCAAAGCATATCCTGTAGAGCTACAATTACCTTGCAGCACAGAATGCTGGTTTATTTACGATGACTGAGTCAGTCATAGCAGTCAAATCAGGAATGGGAGGGTCAGACTCATGCAGTTCTTGAGTCTGACCCTCCAAAGACAGTGCAGCAGTGAATAATTTGCTGCTGCCTGGAATCCCATGATGATTTTGCACAGCACCCAGTCACATTGCATGAGAAGACAGGAAAACTGCTTCCAACTCAGAGAAACACCTTGCTAGACAAGAATAAGCACCAGCCAGAACTCGGCCATATACATGGACAAAGTTGCCACATACCAACTGCTACCCAGGAATACATCATCTCAGTGCAAAATGAGATTTCTCCATGAATGAAGAGGTGAAGCAAAAGTCTCCAAAGCCATGATTCGGAAGAACTGAGGTCACCTGGTACATGATCAGGCTGAGCTCTGCTATGAGCAAGAGGGAAGCCACTCGCTGCTTACCAAGTATGGAGCAGTCAGTTCAGAACTGGCACAGACCGTACCTTAGGGTTCAACCCAGCTTGCTGACATCTGCACTCCCGTTGACCAGAGCTCTGCAGACATGCTTCTTTTTAGATTTTGGTCATTAGGTTGCAATCTACTGCCTGTACTTCGCTGGTTCCTCACCTCCAGGTAGACTTTGTGCCACTGATCACCACTCTCTCATTCAGCTGGCTTTCAGTCCTCCCCACTGTCTATTCATCCAACAGCTATGAGGATGCCACCAGAGATGGTGTCAAAAGTCGTACTGAAGTCAACGTAGGCCACGGCCATTGCTCTCTCCTCATCTAAACAAGTCAGTCACTTCACTGTAGAAGGTTATCAGGTTGGTAAAGCATGACTTCCCTTTGTGAATCTATGCTGACTACTCCCACTACTTCATGTGCCCAGAAATGGCTTCTAGGTTTAGCTACTCCATCCCTTTCCCAGGGACTGTGATAAGATTCACCAGCCGGCAGTTCCCTGGGTCCTTCTTCTTGTCATTTTTGAAGCTAGGAGGGCCACATCCCCTCCTTCAGTCCTCAGACACCTCCCCTGTCCCCACAATCTGTCAAAGATAATCTAGGGTGGCCTCACAGTGACATCCACCAGCTCCCACAGCACTTGTTGGTGCATCCCACCAGGACCCATGGACTTATGTATGTCCAGTTTGCTTATTTCCTGACTCAATCCTCTTCCACCAAGTGTAAGTCTTCCTTATTCCAGAAGGAAATCTTATCCAATTCAATTTAAATTAGCTTAATCAATTTGAAATGTAATTAATTAAATAGAATTAATTAAACATACAAATCAAAGATAAGCAGTATCCAATACTGGTCTCATCAGATCAATACTGCAGCAGGGTGTTACTTCTGACTCTTTCCTTGGATGAAAAAGGCAACCTCAGCCTTCTTTCTTTTCCCTTTGGGCTCCTGTTGATCCGTGGGTGTGTAGTAAATGTCTTTCAGAGTCACAGAATTATGGTGGAGAAAATATGGAGAAGTTACCTTCCTGTTCTCTTGTCTCAAGGCACAATTATCTGTGTCCCAAGACAGATTCCTCTGTTTTCCACATCTGACCTAAATTCCTTGCTAATCGTACAGAAACTCTGAATCTTATTTGCTGCATCAGAATGTATCTTACTAGAATGGTTTCTCTTTTTGGAATGCCAGCATACGAGTTCAAAGAATGCTACTGTGCTACAAGACATGCTTGAAGCTGAACCACTGCCGCAGACATCTCTAGTCAGCTCAGGGATCTCTGGGTGCAAAATCCACTTGAATTATTCCCATACCCAGTCAACCCAAAAGAATAAAACTGTGATGACCTGAGTCCCACCAAGCATCCCTCAGGCTAGTGACTGGTGACCTGGGCTGGGCAGCATGGCACAACCATAGGACAGGACCGGAGCTCTGGGGACAAAGCTTACCTTGACCACCAGGGTACATACAGCGAAAGGCTCGCCCCAGCTCTTCTGCCTGGACTCTTCCTGCTGGTGTCAGCTCTCCACCCCATTTAAGCACCAGGAGAAGGGATGGGGAAGACTCTCGGCGAGCTTCTAGGAGACAAACAGGTACTCACTACATCAGATTTCAAAGCTGGGCTTGCAGAGGGAGAGGAGGGGAGGAAGAGGTTATCACCAGCACTTCACAGAGCATTGTCAACACAAACCTGACCCAAAATCCCCAGCAACCAAACCAGCAGGTATGAAATTAAGAGTCACTACTTTCTGAAGGTATAGGCTTACATTCATGAAATTGGAAGCACAGGTCGTGTGGCACCACCCAGGGTACACTGATACACTGCATTATACAGCACACCAGCCCTTCATGTGGCAAGGATAAGAGATGGTCACTAATTGGCTTGCACATCCAGAGGTCTGTGTAGGCAGGATAGCTGCATGCACACGTGAACACCAGGCTCAGAGGTCAGAGCAGCTATATCAGGTTTACCTTCATCTTCACTTGCAGCTTTTGGGTGTCCATGAGGCAGATAAGTCAACTGAACCTTACGGTTAATGCCAGAAAAATGTCCATACCTGTCACAAGGAGAGAGGGGAAAACAATTTAAACATATCAACTCTGTTCACCCTTTGCCCAGAGGTCCCAGCAGCAACAATGCAGCACAGGTCAGAGACTTCCTGCTGTGACACCAATGGTCACAGAACACAAACAGTTTTGCCTTCTACCTGTGACCTGGCACCCACCACCAAAGAAAAAGCCAAACAGCGCACCCAGTTGAAATTCATGGTCCATTTAATTGCCTGCTCTTCAGCTGACAGCACTCTGTGCTCTCATACCCCACCGGGGCTCTAATTAACCTTAGTTAATTTCTATCTACATCTTTAACACGTGAATTAATGAGACCATATCAAAAACAATCTGCCAGCTGCTCTGAGGATACCCACATTTCACAGGAGCAGAAAGAGCAAGGGAAGGAATCACAGCAAAGATTCATCCCTTGTGTTCCACAGATGTCACCTGAACACAGACAGTGCCTGTGCACGCTTCAGCGAGCTACAGTTCTGGGAGAAACCCTTCTTTTGTCTTTAAGATGCCACTACCAACACATTGTCTCTTATTTCGGCTGTATGAAATGGTTTGTACACAAACATCTCATCATGTTTTCCAAGCTCCTTTTTGTTAAGCTTTTGGCACCAGGACAATCTTACCTAAAACAAGATTTGTTCCAAATTTATCAAAATGCTTCACATCAACGTGGTCCCTAAAGGACTCCTGCGCCTCTCCCACAGCAAAGGAAGCTCAGGGTTGCTCAAGTTTTTTAGCCAAAAACCAGACACACTTGGAACAAGAATCAGCAGTGGGCTTGATGCCAAGAAGAAAGCATTAAGACCATGGCACCTTTCACATACAGCTGCTCACAGGGGATGGAAGAGACTCTGGGGAGCAGGCTGCTCAGGACGTCAGCAGTGCAACGTGTTTCTACACCTCATGCTGACCCACGGCTCTGACGAACTCACGGTGCCGTGAGATATGAACACTTACATCTCCAAGACGCTCTTCAGCTGTTCCAGTTTGGATTTCCTTTCCTCAATCTCGCAGTCACTGTGGGTTCCCAGCTCCACTACAAGCTGCCGTGCAATGTCCAGTACCTCCTGTTGGACAGCAGTCTTAAGAATCCAGCAATTCTGCCTCAGACTCACCGCTGTACACTTGCAAGGCTCCACCCAGCCCTTGGTCCACAGACACTTGTCAGAGACATATCATTTCATGAGGCACAGCTCAGGCAGGACACACTTTCACACTGCAGTTAGCTTCATTCCCACCTTGTGCTCCAGCCTCATTCAGAACCAACACGCCTCCAACTGCCCAGCTCCATAGCCCAGACACATCCTTCACCAGAGGCACCCATAACAGATGAGCAAGCTGCATCTGGTCACCCTCATCCTACAGTCTTCACATCAACCAGGAGCAGTTTCCATTCTGCTCTCACCCAGCTGGATGTGCACAGGGTGGGGAATGAGAAAGGGAGTATTTGTGAGGCAGATTTGTTCTTTTGAGGGTTCCCACCTTCCCAAAGAATTCCCTTGCGCTGGAATCCACATCGTCTGCGTGTCCCACACCATAAACCCAGAGAGAACACCCCTCACCTGTAGCTGCTCTGGCTTCTTCAGCTTCAACTTCCCCGTCTTGTAGCCATCATACTTTTCAAATAATGCAAAGAACCTGGAAGACAACAAAGAACCCTGATGCATCTTCTGCTGTGTCAGTGCTACAAGGACTGTGAGCAGGGCCACCGGTTCTTTCCCGTGCCTCAGAAATTCTGACAAAACAAGTGTTTCCAGTGGCAGGTATGAAGAGGAAGCAGCCACTAGCTTCCAACTTAGTGGGGCACTTCCCTTTGCAGCACCTAGCAGACCTTCACTCTTTCCTCCTGTGTTCACACAGAAGATGCCAGGATTCTCATGGAGCAGAAAGGTGCCCTCCTCAACAAGGCAAAAAGCATTTGCTTGAATTGAGTCAGGAAAAACACTGTCTCCCATACACTTGGTCCTTCTGTTCCTTCTCCAGGTTCATAAAAATGAACCGTCCCCACTTCCCAGCTTATTCTTGCCTTGACTCTTACCGGGGATGTTTAACTTCCATCTTCATCTTCTGCTTTGGGGTGCGATCTCCATGCCGGATGACTGCAATAACACAACGAAGCTCCATCCTGGGAAAACACAAGACATACCTGACAAATGTGCCCCTACGCTCCAGAATTGCCATGAGAAAGTAGTTCCCATTGCTCTTTCCAGTCCATCCTTTTGATAGCTTCCTTCATGAGTGCATAACCTCTCCCAGACTAAACCAGGCATGAGTGCCAAGGCTGTAAAAGCAATCAAAGTACTGCAGGCACCATTGGGTCATCCAGATCTTGTCAGGGAAAAGCACCACAGCGCTACAGAATGACCGACAGAACCACACCTGCAGCAGAAAGGACCAGGCTGGATGTTACAGACTCCACAGAAGCAGCACTTTGAATTGCGCCAAGCTTATTTTCATGCCCAAACTTAATGCTCACAGGACCACTTAGAAAGACCCAGGAAAAACCTGGAATGGTTCTACAGCTGGGGTCTTGTCTTCAAGCAATCAGTAAGAACTGTCGGAGAGAGATCCCACAGCAAACAGCTGCCTGCAGGAACAGTTTGGCTGGCTCCTTTCAGCAGGACATTTTCATCTACTTTTCAGCTACTACAGCATCCAACTATTTCTTAAGGATTCCAGAGAAACAGGGATCAGTTCTATCAGTCTCATTTTCACAAGGGGCCACTGAAGCCAGCAGTCCCCTGAGCTGTGATGTGTTTGTGTCTCCCAACTTTTTCCAAACAAACTGATGGTAAGGGAATGATAAACACACTCTCAATCTACCTCTTCTGCAGCACCTACTTTGTCCACTTGGTACAAGTGTGCTGAGGAGCACAAGGACACTTTTGCCATTGGTCTTTTCCTTACTGGAAAACTAGTGACGCCAACAGTATCAAATGAGGGTCTGCTGACTGTACACATGACATGAATATTTCAGCTCATCGTTTTCCACCCATTTTGCTAGCAGTAAAACATGCACTTTCTCCAAGCAGCATCTTACTGAACAGCGAGCCAGCCACAGTGATGCCCTACTCTGTCTCCTGTGCTGATCAAGAATTTGGGCCTTCTGAAAGCAACAGGAGCAGATTCTGCGGTTCCTTCAGTGACTGCTCATGTGCATCCATCACACCTACAATTAACAGATCATCTATTACCCTTTTCATGCCCATGTCTAAGCCTTTCCACAGGCATTTCAGGGTTGCAATCAACGCAGCAGCTGGAGAACACCACACTGCTGGGGTGATGTCTGTCCCCTGGACAGGGTTTGCATTTTGTCCCTCAAGTAGCCCTTGCGGGCATTCTTTAGAGAAGATGGCAGGTACTCACATGGTGCCTGAAGTTGTGGGGACAATGGGAATGTCTTCTGCCTCTGTTGGGATGGACCAGGGAATATGAAACTGGGGAGCCAATTCCCGCATGATTATATTTCTGGAAAAAATTACAATATAAAACTCACAAGAAATTCGATTCCCTTTGTTCTCCACCTTCTCCTTCATGTCCAGATGTCCAGCTGGGAGATTTGAAGAGAGCCACAGAATTTCTCCTCACCTTCCCCACAGAGACATCTATTGCCCCATGGGCTGGTCAGGCATCCCAGAGGGCCACCAGTTTCCCACACATCACCAACAGTAGCTGGACTTAGCATCCAGTTAAAAGTCCTGTAAGCTACACCCAACTGCAGACAAAGGCAGCCAATGCCAAAGCAGGCAGGAACTCCAGTGGCAAAAATAACTAACCCATTCCTCCTAGAGCCAAACTTCCACCTGCTGAACAAATGTCTCCATATGAACGGTCCGCAAACTCCTCTAACATTCTGGTCAGGACTTCATATTAGTTTTATTTTGCTATGAAATACCTTACACATTTTCAAAACTTGAACTTTACATACCCGAGGATTTTGGCACAGTCGTCGTAATACTTCATGGAGTTCTTCACAAAACTGAAGCCATTCACATCACAAACAAAAGAGTGGCCATTTGCCCGCAGGAGGTCAAACCCACACACCGTTTGCTGCATGAGGAAGCAGAAGACACAGGATGGACAGGGACACTGTGAGGGAGCACATGCTGCCCCATTCAGCCCCACTGGGGCTGCAGTCATCCTCCACTCTACGCCTGTCTCAGGACGCTTGAGGAAGTGGGAAAACGCAGCCACAGGCCCTTCTGAGGAACCTTTACACCCCCGCAGCTGTGTCAAAGACCCGAACCAAGAGCCCCTGATTCAGCTGCCAGGACCACTCCGCTACCTCCCAGAGCTCTAAAGGTTTAAGGCAGAGCAGCTCCTGGCTTTCCTGCTCTTGCCTCCAAATCCAACTGTTTTGAGCCAGACTGACAAATAGAGACTACAAGGGGTGAAGGCAAAGGCATCCATCATCATGTGGAAAAGCTACAAGGCAGAACAAGCCCACAGCAGTTCAGCACAGCAGCATGGGCTGCAGAGTGCAGCGGGGACAGGAACAAGTAGCCAAGGGCTTCTTCTGCTGACACTGCTGAACACCTCACGTAACCATACCCAAACTCATACGCTCACTCTACCAATCCGTAAAACAGAACACAAATGTGCACCAAAGCCAGATCAAAAACAGAACAACAATAAAACCCAGAAGAAAAGAAGACCAAGCTGTCCATGCAAACAAAACTAAGAAAAAGCAAAGGCAGGACAAGTGCAGGTCAGACAGTCAGCATTGTGCTCAGAATCTGACATTGAATGTTCAGACATACAGTAAACCCCAGCCACCTGCCAGCACACTGCAGGCCCTCCTGCCTTCCTAGTTATTGTTGCCCAGTAAAATGCCATGGCCAGCAGGACCAGCAGGGATGGCAACTGGCATCAGGTGTAGAAGACTGCCACACACTGGGGTAACAGAGCTCAAGCTTTAGCACGGTCCAGGATTCAAAGCAGACATTCATAGAGCATCCTGCCTGTGTAGGAGAGAAAACACAGACCTTAAAGGCTACACAGACTTTCCGGGCAACTAGCTTCTCCATGGCAGTCAGCATGACTGGGTAACGGATTTCTTTCCCTTCACTGTCCCGTTCAACCTTCCCATCCAAAGCAGGGGATTTGCGAGCCTCCGCGTGGGCGTAGTCTGGCCCAACAGTGTACACCTGGGGAGAGAAATAGTTATGCCTGACACAATCACCCAGACCAACGCCGATTCCAGAGGTATTTCTACGGCAGACACAGAGAGGAGCAGATCAGATACATCCCTCCTGTTTATGATCTACAGAACACCCACTCCCCACGTTGGGATCCAAGCTGCAAAGTCAGCACCTCACAGCTTAAACAAGCACTCCAGAATCTGAGACTAAGCAGGACTGCCCAGCCTTCAGCTATCCCATGCCTGGAGAAAGAAGGAACTATTCCAGGCTTTTCCTTACCTTTACATCAGTGCCATCTGTAGGCATGAACTCCTCATAAATGTAGGATCCTGTCTTCCTCACACTGCTCTCTGGGGAGTACACACTGCTCCGGCTGCCAATCTGAAAGCACAGAAGAAACACCTCAGGGAAAAGCACGGGGCTCCTTTCCTTACCTGAGAGAACAAAAAGTGTAAGTTTTATCCCACATGTGGATGCGGAGGGCCTCTCAGAACCCCCAGCTATCACAGCACACTTATTTATGGTGGACAAAAAAAAGACTCCAAAATGCAGACAGTAAGTATGTCCTGGACTTTAAAGAGAAGAAACATCACTGCAGGTCATTAGGTTGCCTCCAATTACTACAAGGATACTGAACAAAAAACAGTGGATAAAGACCTAGAAAGTAAGGAGCCTATCTAAAAAGCAACCGAAAATAAATGATGATAGGTGATAATCAGACCAATTTAAATTCCTTCTAAGACAGCTGAGTGATCTGATGGACAGAGGATTATGTTGCTTTCATTTTTAGTAAGGTTTTTGGATACAGCCTTAAGCAGCACACCTGTATGTTAGCTAAGCAACAGTCATTTTGAGACTATTAATGGTGGATTCGTAACTGGTTGGAAAAAAGAAATACCACAGCTATTATAAGTGTTCACTGACAAAGTGGAGGAAGTGAGTAAGGGCAGATTCCCTGTGGAATCTAGGAATAAATACTGCATTTATCACATTTGCGAGCTACATTAAGCTGTGACAGGCAACAATGATGGTGGTTTGAAAGAAAAAAAAACACCATCATAATAAACTGAATAAGTGATCAGGAAAAACAGTGTGCAGTTCCACAAGGGACACCATTTTCTGTGACCACTAGATGGGACACAGGTCATGTGGAGGATGGGGAAGGCAAAGTCAGCTCTACCACTAAAACACATCCCTCTGCAGTTCCTGGGCAGATGGGGTTGAACTAAAAGTTCTAAGAAGGCGCCTACACTCCCTCCTAAAGACACATGGGCCTGGGAGCCACAGATCTGTTGGTTCCAACACTAAAACGAGAGTCCCCCTCCTCACCTTCCGAAAGAGCCGCTGGCTGCCCCCGCCTGCTGATGTTGGGTAGTAAATATACACATTATGGTCTTCAGCACTGACTGGCTTCTCTACAAATGGCTTCGGGAAAACAGCTCCATTTACCTCCACGTGGTCCTCTCCTTCCACCAAGTTACACTCTGAAGACAAAGAACAGTAGTAGCATGGTAGGAAAGGGTTAGAGAGTCCTAGCGTGGAGCCAAAGCCTTTCACTCCTGGCCAGCCCAGCCAGTTTGGCTGCTGAGACCTCTGCAAAAAGCAACAGACTTGTGAATCAAGCCTCTGCGAGCTGATTATTAGCACCTCCTCTCTGCAGAATATCTTAAACTGTGCAGCACGTGAAAATGGCTTTCAGCAGAGGTCAGGCACTGACCTTCTGGTCTATCAGGGTCTCGATTGAGCACAGCATAGCGGGGCAAGTCTATTCCCTCTTCCTGAAGGATCCGATACACTTCACGCCTGTAACGGACAGAAACAGATGGAATCAACAGAGGAGTCTAGAAGGTTGTCACTACATGCCAAGGGGAAGATGTCACTCCCACTGATGAAGAATAAAGTTGAACACAAAAAAGCCTCAAGACAGAGCGCAAATACATCTCAGTCCACGCCGTCCAGATAAGACCTAGAGGCTATGGGGCATGGCTCAGTCCTGCTCCAGACAGAGATGTCCCAGAGGAAATCTCTGCTTGGCCTAAACAGGGGTGTTCCTCCACTAGCACATGCCCAATTCATGGCAACACACAACACTCCCCATCAGCCCAGAGCTGCTCTCTCAACTGGTGCCCTGTCCCCAGCCCACGTAGACACAGCAGAGCCTCTTTTCACTCCACGTCAGTGAGGAAACTGCAATTCTTTCCCTAGTTAGACCCTGGGTGTCTGCCAACACCCACTGGAACACTGCACGTCCCAAGGATATGGCAGGAGGTTTCGGCCCTGTATGAGCTGGTGGCCTCTCCCTGAGCTGACAGAGAAGCCTCTGGAAGAGTCTAACCAACATAACCTCCCCAGAATGTGACCTGACCTCACTCGCGATTTCTGTCCCAGAACCTCATCCCACTACTTGGCTCTCCTATTTAGAGATGAGCCTTTTTGTCTTAGTCATGACAGTTTTGTTCTGAGACCTCTTCCATTCCCCACTCCATCCAGCCATTCCTTACCAGACATTTGCACCAGAAAAATCACGCCAAACCTCGACGGTTTTATCCCCAAACCTATTCCTCTCCATGCTTTGGAGAAAAAAACCCTGAAAGCAACTGCTACAGTCTCCTTCCTCCCCAAATCACTCATTTGCTTGAGGCCAGGAAGACGAAGTTTGCCCAGCATGCTGAGGGGAGGAATCAGACAAAGAAGGAGGGAAGAGGCTTTAGTGGACCACAGGCACCTACCTGTCCTGGATATAATACTGCATATCAAGGTCATTGATCAGAAATGGCTTGCACAGCTTGGCATAAGCAACCGCCTTATCCAGGGGGAATCCTGAAATACAGGAGTGGGGGGAAGAATGAATGGAAGTTTCCTTGCCTGGATTCCAAGTAGGCTAAGGCCTGCCATAGGCTTTTTACCTTTGGAGTGAAACGATATCAGGCAGTCACACAAGGGCCAGTTCTCCACCGGCTCGTTCAGAATAACATCTTCCCCCATAATCACCACTGTGATATACTCAAATTTGCACAGACGCTCCAGAATCTGGGTCATGGGCTTTGACTTGGACTTTTTGGTCATGGCACAGATTCCAACCACGATCTGTCGCTCAGGTGGCTAAGGGAAGACAGAGAACAGTTTACTACAGGGTTAATGACTTTACTGAATTTAAACTATAACAGTATAGAAGTGCAGAACAAACAAGGGGGTTTCCTCCCACCTTATACAATCATGGCTCTTGCTAGACTCAAATCCTTACACACTTCCAGCTCCCATGACAGTCCACTGGAAGACATCATTACAGAGCAGCCCATAACAGCCACTCCTTTTCCAGGCAGCACAAACCTCCTCCTTTTACTGGGCACCGATGCCAAGGTCAGAAATAAATATCTGGCACCTGAACAAGCAACAGGGACTGGAATCCCACATCGTATTCTCAGGCTCATAACTCACCAAGACAGCTGGTGGACTTAGGCAGGCTCGGAGCAGAGCCAAAATGCTTTATAGCAAAAGAGTCTGGGAGCTTAGTCTCTTTGTCTTATCTGAGAGAACATGACAGGGACATGACCACAGCAAGCAGCTATGAGTAGAAGAGAAACAATACCAAGTGTTCTGACAAATATCTGACAAATGACAACAAGATCCAGTGGGACGAAGTTAAGTCAAGTCAAGAGAGAAGAAGGTGTGTGTTCAAAAAACATTGGTAATGGTAACAGCGGAACAGGCCAAAGCCCAGGATGGCTTTCTGTCACCACCTAGGAACCCCAAACTGGATATTTCCTGACAGACTGATTCTGACCCAAGCAAGACTCAGATCACCTGAATCAATATACGCAGGACTGCACAAACAACTGCAGCTTCAAACTGTAAGCGAAGACTTCAGATGTTATTGCAAAGCCAAGGTTCTAGAGCAAAATCAACACCTGGGAAGTGAAAGGGTTTCCAAATCCTTCATCACACTGGCAAATAGCTCCTCACCAAGCACCAAGATAGACAGCAACACAGGTTCAAAGGAGGCCAATGCAGACTCCTGGGTCAACAACCCACTTGCAATGGAGACTACAGATACAGACGCAATGGAAAAGACTGCTGCACTGGAGAATGGACCCAGCAATTTTCACAGCCAGCAGCCAAGTCCCTGCAGCACCCAAGCCCATGTGCTGAACAGCAAATGCGACATTTAATAGAACACTGAATAGGGGCCAAAAGCAGTCAGGAGCTGGAGACCGTTCTTCTTTCTGCATCCTGTGCCTAGAGGCTACAGAAAAGAGTCAACCCTTCCTCTCTGCAGACACAGCTCTGCCCTTTCCACAGCTCCCAAAGTTTTCACCAAAATTTTCCCTGGTGAAACAGAAAACTTTACAGGAGCATCAGTGTTAATAAAAAGACGTGCTATGCAAGCGCCAGGATCTACTGCAGCATGAGGCAGCCAGTACGGCAGCATGACAATGCAGTGTGTCCTGCCAGAAATGACACTGCCATTCCCCACGGTCGTGCCACACAGCCTGGCGCCACATCCCCTGGAGTGCCGACAGCCTGTGGCCTCAGCAGCAACCACAAAAGCCCTGGCTGAGACCCAGGAATTCCACAGAGATGCTCCAACCCAGAACGCCGGGAACTCCTTACCGACTCCTCCTCTTCATCATCTTCAAAGAAATCGGTTTCATCTGTCTTCATGTTTGATCCCAGAAAGTCTGTCTCGTCATCCCTGGAACCAACAACAAACCTGGGAGTGGAGTTCTCTCCTTTACTGGAGGTCGTCAGGGACGACATTGCAGCTTTGGTGGGCGACCATCCCGCTCTGGAATGAATCACAGTGTGAAAAAGGGATACAGAAGGTCAGACACAGGACAAGCCAGGGGCCAGCTGGGCTACTGAAAGCAGGTGAAGGTGGGTAGGGACTGATCTAGCATGAGTGAGCCCCAGGATGTGCTGCCCAGCATGAAAGGAGGGAGCAGGATGAGACTCTGGCATGGGAGGGGATCTGGGATTAAGCTGCCTCTAGAGAGGCAGCTCCCCTGTGCAATTAACCCGTGAATCGACCAGGAAAGGGGCAGTGTCACCGCCAGCGCTGAATTCATGTAAACCTTACAATGATTCATGCTCCAAGCCACTGCCTAAATCATGGATGAGGACAGTGGACACTCTTGCAAGCTCGTCCGCCCGAAGACATCAATCAGGACTCCGGAAGTTAGGATGAAACTTAGGACAGTGACAGTGACTTTCCAATTGCCAATTAGCATCCTTTTAGCTCAAGAAGACCTACAGTAACAGAAAGATCAGTATGAGAAGTGCACAAGTTTGCAGGGAGGAGGGAAAAGGAAAAAGTGACAACTCCTTGGCAGGGAAGTAGGACAAAGAGGAAGCATCAGAAACAGTCTGGGATGCAGATCAGGGCTGCTGGGTCTGCAGGCTGGCTCTGAGTTACTCTGTGACCACGGAAGCCAACTATTGAGATATAAGCTATGCTTTATAAACACCAGGAAAGGAGTGTGGCTGGCACTGTCATCCACAGCAGCAGCACTGTTCCACAGAAGCGACCGAGTCTGAACACATGGCACGTGCGACCTATGCATAACCAAGGACACAGCTGTTCACCTCTGACCATGGCTGCCTGCGCAGAAGGGCACGTGGTTGCTCTCTGCCATGTTTTCCCAACTATACAGTGGTGAAAAGCATTCCTCCCACATAAGCAAGTGCAACCTTTAGAAGATGACGTTGTGAACACCTCACGTTATTAAGGACTTCCTAAAAATGTACATGAGACACTCTCCACTGCTGCTTCTCGTGCTCTCATATGATTTCCACCATTCCCTAGACTGAGAGTTACTGTATTTCCCCTTCTTTTGACCGTGTTTCCCCTTACAGCCAGCATCATAGGAGACTGTGCTGCCACACAAAGTTGTCAGTTCGCAGCCCTCTGCCAGCTCCTCTTCAGAGAGCAGAGGACACCCCAGCACCCGCCATCGCTCTGCCGCCAGCATTGTTTCACAGCAGGTGAGAATCATCTTGCCAGAAACAAAGGAGGAAGACTGCCTTAATCCAGTTGAGCAGGGTGGGAACAGGCAAAAGAAACAAACACACAAAGCAATCCAGCTGCCCATGAAATCCCCTTGGAAATAAGGGTAAAAATAAAGCATGGCTCCGCGCAGAAAGGTTGTGCGTGCTCCCAGGAAGGACAGGAGATGCAACAGGTTAAGCACTCAGAAAAAGCACTGGAGCGGAAACGCTCTGGACAAGGTCCCACAGCCAAACTGTTATCACATCAGATCTACTCAGGGAGCCGACACCACCCCACAGAAATCAGAGAGGTGGCAGAGCAAGCCTGGACTTTGCACCTACCGTACCAAGGACCATCTCCTCCACCCGACTCCCAGCTGCTGGCAGTCTCCGCTATGCACCCAGCCCAGTGCTTCCAGCTCCCACACAACTTCCAATTGCCAAGGAGCAACTGGGGCACGGTGCACACCCAGCACAGAGAGAGTTCCAGTCAGCAGAAGCAAAAGCTGTAATTCACCGTCAGTGCTCTCTGACAGTACTGGCAGACTAGGTCACGCAGGGGGTTTACTGTGCGCTCCATATAGCTCTACTATTTCCACATGAGGACAAGAGTAGGATTCCCAACATACCCAAGAACCATTTTCATTCCTGTGCCCCACTGCCTCAGCATGCCAGCGCAGAATGAGACCTTAGCAAGTACACGGTGAGCTCGGTGGCTGCTGATTTAATGAAGTAAACCATGCGAGAAGGGGAGGAGGGTTGTTTTCTCCAATCCTCTACTCTCTCTCCTCCTTCCTGGAAAAAACAGATCAAGCAGCAAGAAAACCTTTGCCCTAAGAACTAAAAAAAGAAACAAGTTCTCTACATTCCTGCTCCTATCTCATAAAAAAAAGCCCCTGTCTTGCTCTGTAGCTGTTTCCAGAGGCACCATACTCAAGCTAGGTAAACACCCAGAGCCTCATGGAAACCAATGGTTATTGATGCATCAGGCATCCCCTATTATTAACAGGGAAAGCCTCAGGATCTCAGGCATGTGGAAAGGGAGAGGGTATAACTAAAATCTTCTTCAAGTTCTTCTTTAAAGTAGATACCTTATCCAATTTACACCAAGAGAGACTGCAGGCTCTTGATGAACAGAACTTTCAGCTGAAGGCATAACAAAGGCATCTAAAACTCAGACAGCTGCTCTTAAGGGGAAACAGGCAAGCAGAGCTCTGTTCCCATATCAAAGGCTACTCTACCACGGGGTTTTGCCACAACGCTGGAATCAGCTCTAGTGCTGGACTTTCACAGCTTACATGTCAGAAGGGCAGTAACCTCCCCAACCAAAACCATACCAGCAAAGTTCCTGTGTGGTGCTCAGCCCACACCACCACCACACCATCACTTCCGTTTTTCAAACCTAGCACTGGGAAAGGGATTGACAGTGCGCAATGTTGATGGTTCTGCATCGCTCCCATTGCTTCCTGAGCTACCTGCTCCAAGAGGTCACACACTCAGAGCACTCCTCACTTGCTGAGCGTACTGCAGATCTCACCTTTCACTAATCACAGCAAGAAAAAGTGTTAATGCTGTTGGCTGTTATTGTCCAAGAGAGAAAAAAGCATTGACACAGCTCTGGCACACACACAGAAAAGGTAAAGATGGTTTTGGCTTTGAGTATGGAATATTCAGGCTTGCTAGTCCTGTCACAGGTACGCGAGGAAGGACACACCAGCTGCTACAGCTAAAGACATTCTTGTGCTCTCTTCCCAGAAGGGCAGCCATGAGCTGCTGTGCTGCCACACCAAAGGTTACCAGAATCACCTAACAGCAGCCAGAAGCTGCTGACACATGACCTGAAACGGAGACAGACCTTGCCTCTAAGCATCCAGGCACTAATTCAGCTCCTTAGGCTGTCCCATATTAATGATAAAACATGTGATAGTAAGCTGTTTTCTGGCTCCCCAGAAATCCTGGGATCTTCCTAGGGTAGAGAGACTCATTCTTTGTGCCCCATTGCTGAGGCACCAGAAATTCAGGAGAGGTGAAGGTGGGAGCAGGTCCTGCATGAATGCCGCACTCAGTGTGGCACTGACCGCTACAAGAGCAGGTTTGGTTCTGGGTTTTGTTCCATTCTGGGTTTCACACAAAGCCTGCTATAGGTGCAGATGCTCGCTTTGAGAGTGCAGTCCCCTCACTGGCAGCTGAAGGACAAGAATTGCAGCAACTGAATGAGGCTGATCCAATCGCTGGTGGCAGAAGAGGCAGCCTGAGGAGTGGAGACCCCGGGGAGCGTCGGACAGGAAGGCGAAGAGCACAGGGACACTCTGCACGCAGACAGGCATGAGCTGGCTGATGAACCCACGGCCCAGTTTAAGCAGGATTGGAACCTTCAAGAATAAAAACACCTGGCATTTTAAAATATTAATGCCTGCAATGTCTTGATGCACCTGAAACTGCTCTGGGCACTAAAACCAAATATCCAATCCAAACAAACAAAACCCCTACCCTGAAAGTTTTCAGCCTTGATCAGCAAAGCACCTTTGCACACATGACCAGCGAAGCACCTCTGCCTGCAGATCTACCCCCACGGTCGCAGGGGCTGCTGGTATTAAAGTTAATTACATACTTACATACAAGAGGTGAAAGCTGTACTCTTATCACAGACACTTAATCACCCCAGAAGAAAAAGAACACCTATTCCACAGTTAATAATTAAAAGATGCTTGGAGTTGGTGTATGAAAGGAAGCTCTCCATGCTCTCTTGGCTCACAAGTTCAACGCATTCACCATCAGGAAGGGGAAGCCAAGCTGAACTGCAGCACTGCCTGTCTGAGCAGCGCCTTCCATAACTTCAAATCCATCAACATCTTCAGACCCCAACAGAGCACAGCAGCAGTGGGAACATCCAGCCTTTCCTGACCGGCAGCTGCTGCTGCTCAACAAGGCTGTTTGCAAGTGTGGTGGAACCCTCTTGGCTCATCCCTTCAACAAGGGTGAGTGTCCTGCTGCTCACAGGGCAATACCAATGGTGATTCTCATTGGAGGAGATTGGTCTTAATGAGATTCTTTAATGAGGTTTATGGGATTGTTAAGTGTGAAACTTCACAGCATCCTCACGCCAGAGGCGGTAACCCCTAATAAAAGTTTATTAATGAACAAGCTGCTGCTCTCCCTTCCCTCAGGCCTGAGGCGATGGAGATGGAACCACAACTGATGTCAGATGGGGGGTGGCAAGGACACCGGCATCGGAACGGGCACCAGCACAGGAATGGGCACAGGCACAAGCACAGGCAGAGGCACGGGCACCAGCACCAGGAGGGGCACAGGCACCGCAATGCTGAACGGCACTGACACGGGCACCAGCACGGGCGACCCAACCCTCGCAGCCCCACGCTCACCCCGCTCCCCCTGGATTCGGCGGGGCCCGCTGAGCCGCGCAGGGCCGGGCCCCGGTGCGCCCGCCCGGTGGGGGAGGCCGCGCGGGGGAGGCCGGGCGCCCCGAGCAGCAGCCGGGTCGGGCCGGGCCAGGCCGGGCCGGACCAAGGCTGCTGCCGCTGCCGCTCCCGCCCCGGACACGCCCGGGCCGCCTCTTCCCCCGACCGTCCGCCCCGCTCGGCGGTGGCAGCAAGGGGTGCTCCGCCGAGCGCCGCCATTGCCCCCCACTCACCTGCGGCCTCCGAGCGCTCCTTGCGCCGCCGGCGCCCGCCGGCCAATCAGGGCGAGCTGACGGCCGCCGCCAGCCAATGAGCGCGCAGAAGGGCGTGCCAGTGGGCGCGGCGTGGCGACCCCTGGCGGCGGCGGCGGGCACCGCGGCACTGCGAGTCGCGAGCGTGGGGCGCAGGAGAGCGCCGACACCGGCAGCTCCGCCGGCTCCCGTTACCGCGGCAACCGCGCTCCGTGGGACTGCGCAAGGGAGCGACAATGCCTGGGCGCTGGAGAAGCTCCCGTCCCGCGGGCGGCGCAGCGTGGCGCCTCCCTTATCCCGCCGGTGCGGCCCCGTCGGTGCACGAGAAGTGCTGGCCCCCACCCCGTCCCGGTGTGCGGGAGCTGAAGAGCATGTGGCCGCCGAAAACCAGCCTTGTGACCGATCCTAGGGGGTGTCCCTTGCGTGCCTCCGGGCCGTGGAGAGCCGATGCCGCCGCTCCCGGGGCTCCCGCCGCTCCTGGGGCTCCCGAACGCCCCTCCCAGCCCCAGGTGGGCGGACTTTGCCCCGGTCGCCACCTCGCCGCTGCGGGCTGTGCCGTGCCCACCCACACCGGGGCGGGGGTCCAGTTTGCGGAACCCGACGCGTGGAGCTCCGTGCAGAGTCCCGGGGTACGGGACCCTGTGCGGTGGCTCAGGGCGGGGGCCGAGTGTGCGGCTTCTGGGGCCCAGTGTGCAGAGTGCAGTGTCCCGAGGTGCGGGACCCCGTATGTGGTGCGGAGCTCGTTTCGGGTCCCGGTGTGCAGAGCCCAGCGCGGGGCGAAGTCGCGATTCGCCGGTCCCGGCGCGGGGCGCTGTCCGGCGCACGGTGCTGAAGGCGGCGCAGGGCGGGGCGGGGCGGGGCAGTGTGGGGCGGGCAGGTGGCGGCGCCGTTGAGGCCCCTCGTGCCCGCCGGCTCCCCGCCCCCCGCATCCTCTCGCCGCAGCCGTTACCGCTCCCCTTCCCATTGCCCTCACGCCCGCCGGCCCTGCCGCTCCGCTCCGCCATGGCCAGCACCTTCGCCCGCGCCCTCTCCTCCCGCCGCTCCGCCGGCCTTCTGGCCATGGTGGGCGCCGGGTCCCTCGCCGCCGGCTTCCTTCTCGCCCGGGACTCGGTCAGCGCGGGCGAACGGCAGCGGCGGCGATACCCGCCCAGGTACCGGGTGTGGGCGGCGGGTGCAGCGGGGGCCGGTACCGGCACCGGGGCGGACGCGGGGTCATCCCCGAGCTCCGGCCGGGGCGCGGGTCCCTGGGCGGCCGGGAGGGCGCTGCTCCTCCGTGGGCGGGGGGGATCGAGCCGCCCGGGAACTGAGCCTGCACCGGCCCCGGGCGGCGGCAAGGACCGGGCGGCTCGGCCGTGCTGGACGGCACTGGCGGCGGGATCCCCGCCCTGCTCGGCCCCCCAGCAGCCGCGGCGGGGCCGTGCAGGCTGTGGGCCCCCTTTCCCGGCCGCACTCCGGTGTCCGAGACCGGCTGTGGGCGTGAGCGTCCCTCGGGCGGTGGGAGCCCCGGGGCTGTGCGGCCGGGGGTTGCGCGGACTGCGGGGCCATGCGGGTGCTGGGCAGTCTAGGGGCTGCGGGTCTGGGCAGTTGCCAGGCGGGCTGGGGACTCCCAGCGAATGCAGGGCCGGGGGCTGCGGGGCTGGGAGCTGTGGGGCCGGGGGTTACAGGGCCGGGAACTGCGGTGTCGGGGGCTGTGAGGCCGGGGGCTGCGGGCGGTGAATAGGATGGCAGGCAGCACTGCCGGGTGAGGAGACTCCTAGGCTCGGCCCAGCTGCCGGGAGAGCCAGGGAGGACTTGCCAGCATCCTGGTGGGAACGGGACGGAGCCAAAGGGCTCATTATCCCCTCCTGGCCAAACACTCACAGCCCCGTCCACACGGGCTGGTTTCGAGGCAGCAGCGCCCCGGCTGCCCCGAGCTGGCGGCGGCCCCTGGCCCAATCCCATCTGGCTGTTCCCACGCGCCTGTCTCCGGGACAGGGACTGCTCCGTTGGAGAGGAGAGGTCTCCTGGCAGGTCCCCACTCCCCCATCTCGGGGACCATTTTTAAAGGGAGAACTGGAGGAACCGCGGGTGCCAAGCCGCTTTGGGATGGCAATGATCCCTGGGCCACCAGGGCTCCTGAGATGGGGCACGGGGCCAGAAGGGCACGTGGATGGCCTGACCAGGCTTAGGGTTGCTTTTGGGGTTACACTGGCCCCATTCACACCACCTGCACCTGATCCCTTAAGCCAGATCAGCGTCAGGGCTGCCGAGTGTGGCTGGGGTGGAAGATCCGGCACAGAGGACCTTGTGTCACCTGCTCAGACTGCTCCTTGCCAAGGGCAGCCCATGGGGAGCCTTGCTGGGCCCAGGAGCTTCATGGCTGCAGGCAGGCAGTACCACTGCCCTGCTCACTGCTGCGTGCCCTGGTGGTAAGGAAGTAGGGTCTCGAGACCAGAAAGGTGGAGGCAGGTTCTGTCTAGAACCCGCGCTGCTTGGCCTCGAGGAGCAGGAGGGCCAAGGCATGGTGGTGTGAGGCAGGAGCTGCTGGTGCCTCACAGCAACTGGGCAGGGGACAGGGATGTGGCAGCCACCAGCCAGTCCTTCCACCTTGCACTGGCACTGGTTGCTCAGCCTGGCACAGCTCAGAAGCAGGCCAGGAAAGCCAGGAGCAGGTTTTCCTCCTCATCCTGGTGCTGGCAGAGACTGCACACAGTGAAGGAGCAGAGTGGGGAAGGTGGCAGCACGTTACTGTTCCAAACACATGCGGCTGCTGTGGTCCCTGCAGCAAACACCGTGCAGCCAGTGAGTGGTGTGGCGCTGCATTGCAGGCTGAGCACCCTGCTCATGAGAACGCTGTGTGCTGGGAGCCGGGGACTCAGACTGGCTGGGTCAATCCACAGAAATGAGGGGATGAATGTGAGCGAGTTGGAGGAATGATGAAGGCTGAGTGTTGCTGGTTATTTACCTCCCAAGAACCTGAAAAATCTTTCAAGCTTTCTAAACAACTGCAGGGCTGCAGACATCTGGTCTTCACCAAGTAAGGATGGTCAGGGGAAAGCATCGGGACCTGTGATGTTTCTTAGCGCTGGCTGGGTGTAAGATGGGCACACACTCTGTCAGTGCCCTACTCCTGCAGGCAAGGGAAGGGCTTGTGAGAGCTGGCCTGTCCGCAGTAAACCTGGGCACACAAGTGTCCCCTTGTGCACATAAAGCATCGGCAGCACCTTTGTTGTGGCTAGGGGCAGGGGCCAATCTGGCCACATTACAGAGGCGCTGCTGTGGCAAGATCAGTGCCTGGGGAAACCATCAGGTCAGGGTGTTGGTGCTGAGAACAAGGATGGAGCAGGGGGAACAGCCAGGCTGTCTGTGGGAAGGAAAATGCTGAGGGGAGTCTGGAGGAGGGGGTGTGCCCGTTGCCAGGTGGGGTCCCACACAAGTCACTGTGCCATGTTTGGATGGTCACACTGGAGGTCCCCGCCAACACATCTCCGCACAAAGCCTGAGCCTCCTCCTCCCTGCGTAAACAAGCCGCATGTTCTGCTGCCTGCATCAACCTGCTGGCACCCGGCTCCTCCTGCCCGCCGCTACCAAGCAGCATCTGTGCCGCTCGCCCCACTCCAGCAGCTGCGTGCAGCAGGGACTCCTGTCAGCATGGGCACCCACAGAACCAGTGATGCCAGGAAGGGCACTGGATTAGTGGTGAAGAGCTATGGGGAAATGCAGAGAGCTGCTGCTCCCGGAGAGACTGCCCAGCCGCTAAATGGGCTGATAATGCGCTTAGCAGGTCTCCTGGTGAAGCACAAGGGCAGGGAGGGCAGTTGCTTCAAGGCGCTGCACTCCAAGGTCGCAGGCAGGACGGCACCACTGAGCACGGATAGTAGCAAAGCACCCACATCAAGTTGCACGCCTGGCAAATGTCCACCTTCTGCCAAAGACACTTCCAGACTTTGCAGCCGGAAGCTGGCGGGGAGCCCACCCTGTTGCTCAGCCACGTGGCACCAGGAACCAAAGATGGTGCTGACAGGGTCATCCTTCAAAAAATAGCTTTGGGGATAAAACCCATGGAGTCCTGGTAAGGCCAAGTACCATGTGACCCCCGTGCTGTGGCAAAGAACATATGGACACTCAGGAGAGCAGGGTGGGAGTGCAGTGCCCACTGCCTGAACCCTCCTGTGCCTGCCTCAGGATTCAGCCTGGGCTGCAGGGATGGGCACTCTCCACTGCAGCACTGCTCCAGCTCTGTGGGGAGCACAGCACCGAGCACTCAGCACCTGCATCCCTGTGCTGCCCTGCTGACCATGGCATCGTCCAGCTTAGTTTGGGTGCTCTAGGAAGACTGAGGAGAGATTCCCTAGATTTGCCAGCTGTGATTCAGGACTGCTCTGGAGGAGGGTGTGTTCAGACCAGGAGCTAAATTAGCACTGCTAATCAACACTGGCAGGGGCCAGAGTCTCTCAGGGGTCTAAACTCTCTCTACATCTCAGTGGATGTTCAGACTGACCATGACAGGCAGCAGGCTTAAACCTACAGAGATCTTTTGCTTGCTTCTGTGAACAATTTTGCTGGCTCTCTGGATGACATCCACTGTCACCAGAGTGGAAAGTAGAGCAGGCTGTGGTCCTGGCATGCCAGGCAGCATGAGCCATGCTGGGAGCCAGGGAGGAACTTGTCCAAGTGTCCTATTCTGTTCAGCAAATGCTTCTGACCAGAGTGTCTCTCCCTGTGGAGACATGGTCATTAGCCAGCTGGTGGCAGGGGCAGGAGCAGTGAGGGAAGCTAGGGCAGGGTGTGTCCCAAATATGACGAGTCAGCCTCTGAACTGGAGCATCTCGACACAGCACAGGTATGTGTGTGGGCTGGGGAAACAGCCCTCAGCCTGCACAGCCTGGGATGAGTTCCTGCCTGGAACAAATGCCTCCTTGCACTGGTCCAGACTGGAGTCACAAGTGCTCCTCCATGCAAAGTAGACAATGTAAGCCCTACCTCCCTTTCTTTCTGCAAAGTGCAGGCAGCCACAAGCAGTAGCCAAGCCGTAGGCGAAGGACCAACGCACATTCCTTGGCCAGCAAACGCAAGGGAGGAGGCGGCAGCAGTGACAACACTCTGCATTGCAGCACAGGGCCCGGGCACTGCCAGCCAGACCCAGCGCCTTTGGCAGGCGTGCAGCCCAGGAGCTGGACCTCAGCACTGGGAGGGTGCCAGGACTTGCTGCTAGGGACAGTGGCTAGCTGTTCCTCCCATGGGCCTGGACCTGCTCTAGTCCCAGCTCATTTTCTCCCACATGGACCCCCTCCCCAAGGCAGCACCCCTCCTGGGAGAGGAGATAGGCATCCCCAGGACTGTGAGGCCCCCTCCGGCCACCAGCCAGGTTGCCTGGGCTCACAAGGGCCATTCCTGTTGCACTGACGCAAACAGAGGCACCACCTCCTAGCAGCAGGGATTTGGCCAAGGAAAGCACTGCTGGGGTCCTGCCCTGCCAATCCCCCAGGCAAGCACAGAACAAGCACAAAGCCTGGCTAAAGTGGGAATGAGGTCAGGAGACGGCCTCCCACTAAGCTGATTAGAGGAAAACATCTCCCTAATACAATAAACCACGCCAGAGAAGTGCAGTTCCCACCAGCTGCAGGTCGGGGTCAACTGATGTCCTGCCCCGTGGCATCTGGGGGCTGGTGAGATGGGGAGCTGGGGCCCAGAGGCCAGGCATGCCCGGGCCCCACAGAGTGCGTGCCCTGCCCCCCCTCACCTCGTGCTGCATGGGCAGCCCCTGCTGCTGGGTGGAAGGGGCAGTGGGAGCAACCACCCTCCCTTGGGCTGGATTCATGGCTGCCCCAGAAGGGAGAAGTGGAGCGAGACTCCTGCTCCATGCATGGCTGCCCTGGCAGCTGCCCATGCCCCAGTGCGAGGCTGTGGCTGACGTGGCTGCTGCCACAACCCAGCAAGATCTCCCAACGTGGGGCCCTGGTACGCGGCTGATAAGGAGCCACACCCTAACAACCAGCCCAGGTTTGCTTGTGGACTCTTGCCCTTTGGCAATGTTGGCCGTCAGCTCGGGCCAGTCTCTGCACTCACTGTGCAATTCCACTGAGTCCTTCCTGCTCCTGCTGACCTTTTCTGGTGTGGACAAACAGAGCATCCTGACCTCCCTCCCTGGAGCTGCCCTGCCCACTCCTGCTCTGAGGGTCTCTATGGGGCAATCACTGGGGTTCCCTGGCCCCAGAGGACTCATCAGGCTCTCCTTCCACAGCGCTGAGTACCCCGACCTGCGGAAACACAATAACTGCATGGCCAGCAACCTAACACCAGCCATCTATGCCAGACTCTGTGACAAAGCGACCCCAAATGGCTGGACCTTGGACCAGTGCATCCAGACAGGTGTTGACAACCCTGGTCACCCCTTCATCAAGACTGTGGGCATAGTAGCTGGCGATGAAGAGACCTACGAGGTGAGTGGCAGCCAGCTGGTGGTGCCTGCAGCAGCTGGAGGAGTCCTGGTACTCACAGTACACATCCAGCATCCTGGGATGTTACTGCCCACCTCCTCCTGCATAGCCCTTGGTTGGCCCCATAGTGTCCCTGTGGGACAAAGGGCTTCTTCAGAGCAGTAGTTCCTAGAGCCCTGTGACATCTCTTCTTTGACCCTAAGCCCCACTTGCCTGGGCAGTGCTGATCCAGTGGATTGCCATTGCATTGCAGGACGTGCTGCAGGCCAGCCACCCCTGTGGCCCTGCTGCTGCCACGTCACCCACACTGGTGGTGGGACTGTGCCAAGCTCATGGCAGGGGCTTTGTGGGATGCTGGGTCTGCAGTGCTGTACATCATCCCACTTGCTTCCAGGTATTTGCCGAACTGTTTGACCCCGTGATTCAGGAGCGGCACAACGGATACAATCCCCGCACCATGAAGCACGTCACAGACCTGGATGCCAGCAAGGTGCGCGAGCTGGGCAGCAGTGCTGTGCATGGATCCTTCCCTGGGCCTCAGGGGACAGAGCCCCTGCCAGCATCAGCACCACTCCGTAACAGCCCTATGGCTCCTGTCTGTTCCAGATAAAGTTCGGCCACTTCGATGAGCGCTATGTGCTTTCATCCCGGGTTCGGACTGGGCGCAGCATCCGTGGGCTGAGCCTACCGCCAGCCTGCACCCGGGCTGAACGGCGAGAGGTGGAGAAGGTGACCGTGGATGCGCTGAACGGCCTCACTGGAGACCTGGCAGGCCGGTACTACCGCCTCAGCGAGATGACGGAGAAGGAGCAACAGCAGCTCATTGATGTGAGTTGGTGCAGCTCCAGCCAGACACCTCAGCTGCTTGCAGAGCAGGACCTCTTTCCCAGCATCACCTCTCTGGGAGGCCATATCCTCCTTTCCCAGCCCCTCTGTCCTGTGGGACTACTATTCCCTTCCCCAGCAAGGCTGCCCCGTGATGCAGAGGGTGCTCACAGTGCTGCTCAGCCCTCCTGAGCCAGGGGAGGATGGAGCTCATTGAACATAGCCCCAGCAGCTCACGGCTCCCTGCAGGTCTTGCCCCATGTCCCTGCCCATGCCCAGGGGAAGGGGCGCTTGTGGCACATGGCTAGTACTCCACCAGCCCCTGGTATGGAGTGGGCTGTGCACCAGCAGCCTTCTGTCTCCCTGGCCAGGAAGGCAGGGACGCCTGCGCACGGGTGGGGGCAGCAGGCAAGGTTGCCCTTGACTAGTAAGTACAGCTGTGGTGCATCCATCACCTACGTGGCAGGCTGGGACCAGTGAGACAGGGTGGCCTGGCACAAGCTGTGCAGATCTGGCAAGCCCTCACACTCTGTCTCTTTCCAGGACCATTTCCTCTTTGACAAGCCTGTGTCCCCACTTCTGACAGCAGCAGGAATGGCCCGGGACTGGCCCGATGCCCGAGGGATCTGGTGAGGATCTGTCCCGGCACCAGGCAGCCAGCAGGGCAGAAAGTCAGGGGACGCTGCTGCTCTGTCTGGTTTTCCCAGCACCATCACACACACTCCCTGTGCTCACCATGTCACAAATCCCAGTGCATGTGTCAACAGTGCCCCTGGGTGATTCTCATCCCAGGCTCTGTGGCCACACAGAGCTGGGCTCTCCCTGCAGTCAGCAGCCAAACACTCCGTACACCAGCCACAGCATCCTCCTGAGAACTGGGACTTCGGAGCCAGCCTCTGCTGCAATCCTGCCCACTGTCCATCCTGCAGCATCTTCCACTCTAGGCTGCCAAAACTCTAATTGCTTTCAAGCAATCCCCAGCCCTCTTTCTGGGTCTCTGCACACTCTGCCTGTCCCCAAACTTATCCTGCCCACAATGGTATCTTACTGCTCCTCCCAGCATCGCTGCACAGCTATGCAGCATCCCACGCAGCATCCCACATACCTGTAGAGTGACAGCCGGCAAACACAGTCGCCTGTGCCACCCTCACTGGCACAGTGCCTTTATAACAGCCTCATGGAAAACACCTCCACAGTGCACATTGTCCCCATCTCTCTCTAATCTAGCATCCCAACGTTCACCCCACACCCCACAGCCCCCTCCTGCAGCACAGTGCAGGAGCCATGCTCCTGTCCCAGTCCAGGCAGAGTTGCAACCATGCTGGCACCATGCTCCTCCTCTCCGGCAGCGCTTGCCTGTGCCCATGGCACCACAGCACCAGAACCAGCACCCATCGCCTGCAGCAGCACGTGTAGATGAACCTTGGCCCATCTCCAGAAGCATCTCCTGGCTGTCTGCCTTGGTGCTGCACTGTGGTCTGGCAATGCACTCACAGCCATGGGTCCTGGCAGAGCACTGGGAGCACAGGAAGCACTGGTACCACAGTCACAGGGGCAGAAGGGGCAGGGCCAGGGCTGGCACAGGTGACTGGGTGGGCAAAGGGGCTCTGCTGGCCACCAGCACAGCTGAACACTGCCCTGTCCCTAGGCACAACAACGAGAAGACCTTCTTGATCTGGATCAATGAGGAGGACCACACACGCATCATCTCCATGGAGAAGGGAGGCAACATGAAGCGTGTCTTTGAGCGGTTCTGTCGGGGCCTGAAGGAGGTGAGTACCCCCAGCCCACGCTGCACAGGCCCCACGGGCAAGCAGATGGGAATGCACAGAGCCACTGTGGGTCTGGGCCCCTGCACTCAGCTTGGGCTGGACAGCACCTGAGGGGCAGCATGCCAAGCCAAGTACTGGGCACCACATGGCTCGGGGCTGAAGGGCGCCTTGTGCTTCAAACCTAGGTGGAGCGTCTAATCCAGGAGCGAGGCTGGGAGTTCATGTGGAATGAACGGCTGGGTTACATCTTGACATGCCCCTCCAACCTGGGCACCGGGCTGCGAGCAGGTGTCCACATCAAGCTGCCGCTGCTCAGCAAGGTATTACCATGGTTGGTTTTATGGGAAGCCAAGGGCTGTGGCGAGCCTCAGCTGCTGGGTTCAGGGGCCCCAGCCATGCAGGAGGTGCAGGGTTGCGTGGCCCTTGACCTCACTCAGGTTCCCCCTGGAAACATACGGTCCAGTCCCTGCCTGTATCCACAGCTGGAGTAGTTGGGGACCCAGATGCCAACCTGGGTCTGCTCTGAGCAGGGCTACTTGTGGGAGGGACCCTTGTACCTGTTGACAGGGTTCTGTGAATGGTCCCTAGAGAGCAGTCAGCTGCAGAGCCCTGACACCCTTGCTAATCGTCCCTCTGAGCACTGATACCTTCTCTGGGCACTAGGATAGCCGCTTCCCTAAGATCCTGGACAACCTCCGGCTACAGAAGCGTGGGACAGGCGGTGTGGACACTGCAGCTACTGGCAGCGTCTTTGACATCTCCAACCTGGACCGGCTGGGGAAGTCAGAGGTGAGTGCCTGGCAGAACTGCTTTTGGGAAGGGAAGTTCTGGGGTGAGTGTGCATGACCAGTCTGCAGCACCCAAACGGCTCCAGGGCCATGTGCCAGGGCCAGCACATGGGGACTAGGGGTCCAGCATCTTGCAGCGCAGTGTGGCTGGCCAGGTGCTTTGCAGGTGTGGCTCCTGAGACAGGCCTGAGCCAGGATGTGTGTGCTCCTGGTGCAGGTGGAGCTGGTGCAGCTGGTGATAGACGGTGTGAACTACCTGATTGACTGCGAGCGACGGCTGGAGAAGGGCCAGGACATCCGTGTCCCCTCCCCGGTGCCACAGTTCCGGCACTGAGCTGGGCCAAGGAAGCACCAGTCCCGCGGGACCCATTCTCCCTCATAGCTTACACGATATCTGTGCCCAGCATGTCACTGCATCCTCTTACCTGCAACGCACCAGGTCAGACCCCATAAACGTGCGCTGCTATAGCCATGGCTCAGTCTCCTTCTTACCCCAGCGCCTGCTGCCCCTGGTGGTCTGTGTTTCCTGCCCTGAGAGCTCTCCCCAGGATTGCCCTGAGCTGCTGCCACCCTGAGAGGGGATCTGGGAGCTGTGGGGGCTGCCCTGGTCTGAGGGGCTGCAGGGACTACGTGAGGGCAGGTAATGAGGTGGGGGGGCAATTGCTGCGGGGTGTGGGAGCTGTGGGGCAGTCAGGGCCAGGGGAGAGATGCTGTGGGGCCACGTGTCCCTGGAGGCAGGCAGGGAGCAGAGCTCATTGCTTGAGCCCGTCACACGTTCATTGCTGGGATGATCACGGAGAGCATAGAACCATAGAATCACAGAATGGTTTGGGTTGGCAGGGACCTCAAAGCCCATCCAGTTCCAAGCCCTGCCATGGGCAGGGACACCTCCCACTGCATCAGGGTGCTCAAAGCCCCATACAACCTGGCCCTGAACACCTCCAGGGATGGGGCAGCCACAATTTTCCTGGGCAACCTGTGCCAGTGCCTCACCACCCTCTCGTGAAGAATTTTTCCTAATGTCTAATATAACTATTCACCCTTCCAGTTTAAAGCCGTTCTGCTCAGGGCGGCAGGGTAGGGGTGTGTGTGTGTGCTCCCTGGGCAGCTGGGGGGGTGGGAGGCAGCCAGGGGGAGCCGCAGGCTTGGGGGCGGTCAGCGGGGCCGAACCCGTGCGGCCAGGGGCCCCTCCGACGTCCCGGGGGTACAGGACAGAACAGAACGGGATGGGACGGGATAAGTCAAAACGCGATGGGGCAGAACGGGCTGGGAAGGGATGGAATAGGACGGGACAGAACGGTATGGGGCAGAACGGGACGGGTCAGTCCGGAGCGGGACCAGGCGGGGCGGGGCAATACCGGACACCTCTCACCCCAGCGGCGGCCCCGAACGGGCGGCGGCGCCCCCTGGCGGCCCCCCCCCGGCGGCCCCGGTGCGCGAAGCCCCGGTCCGAGCCGCGGGCGGGGCCGTGCTGGCCGTGCCCGTGCAACCGGGTGGCTGCCGAAGGTGCTCACAGCTCTTCTAGGGACAGACCCGGTGCCGGTCGTGCAGGGGTGCCCGCTTCCCTAGCTCCGGCCGTGGCAAGCCGCGGGCCACCGTCTGGTCCCGGCTGCCGGGGGCGGAGCCAGCCCGTGGGCACGCTGCCCCGGGGGCCAGGACAAGCCCGAGGCTCCTCTCAGAACACCAGTCACAGCGCGACACCTACAGTACTGGAAAGGCTGTGAAGGCCTTGGAAAGTTGGGAGGACCATCTGCCCACTGGAGAAGGAGTTTCCAGGAGAACTTGGGTGCCAATGCTTCAACCTTGCTGCACTGATTTGTTCTCACAGGCCCTGCTAACCCCCACCAGACAAGGGCTGTCTGGGATGCCCGTGCATAGTGTCCATATCTGCGCAGAGAGCCACTCTGATCCACCATCTGCCCAGAGCTTGGCCTCCACCATGCCCAGAGGGAGCCTGGGCACCACAGATGAAGTCTGGGCACTGCAGAAGGAACCCAGGCACCACAGACAGTGCTGCTGCATGGGAGAGGGTTCCACTGGCCGCTGCCATCTGGCTGCCTGTGAGGATGCAGTGCGGGAGCTGGGAGGTAGAGGAGGGCAGGAAAGGCCAGCAGCTCTTTCAGGCCTTGATGCAGCTGTCCAGGTGTTTCTGAAACAGCCCAGGCTGTGGTGAGCAGAGAGCCTCACCTCCTGCTGCGTCCAGGGACCTGCGTAGAAACCAATCCACTCCTGACAGGCTCTGCCTTCTCCTCTGCCCAGCGTGGGTGGGAGCTGTACAGCTGGAGGGCACGGAAAGCACCTGGCCAGGCAACACCCTCTGAACAGCAGCAGCACAGAGAGGGAACAGCCAGGTTTGCTGGTCAGAGGCTGCTCCAACTGCCTTTGCAGGGAAGGATGCTGAGCTGGTATAAGCAGTAGCATCCAGCTGGGACCAGGCTGGGCTGGGCATGTGCCCTAAATCCAGCTGTGTGTGGCCTTTAGCGGCTGCCACAGGATGTCACAGCAGAGCCAGCAGCAGGGCCAAGTGTCCCTCTCCCATCCCAGGCACCTCTACCCCGGCTGCCTCGTTCACCTAGCCCTGGGTGCAGCGTCAGCCAGGCCTGTGGCCGGCTGCTATGTTGAGGGGTGCAGGAATATTAAGAATTTCTTCTTTGCAGTGGTACCAACAGCAAAGAATGCAGAAGTGCGTACTGGGACAGTGTTTTGGAAGTGGACACTACTGCATCCTGCATACATTCCAGCTCCTGTTTGCCACATTACCAAGCGCAGAATAGCCCTGTGCCTCCTCCTGCTTGATGTGAGACCTGAATGGAGAACGGGCACAGCTGCAAAAATCCTTCAGGTTGGGCTGACTCACCACCCTGCTGCAACCTGACAGAGACATAGGAGGGGGCATTTTACTCTGTCCCTTTCACTTCTACCACAGAGAGAGGGAAAGCTGCTGCTGACCAAGCACAGGGGCTGAGCATACCCCCAAATGACTCAGTAATTGCCCAAAGCCCTGCTTCCTAAGGAGGAAATGGTGAGGGGGCTCATCTCCACACTCCTGGGAGCTGTTTGCTGGCCACCCGCCCTTCTCCTGCTCAGCCGAGCTCTCATACCTCTCCCCGTGTCCTTGGGGAGTGATGCAAGGATGGGCAGCAGGGTGTAAAGTGCTGCCCACTCACTACCAGCCTGGCAGGGTGGCAGCTGGTTACCAAGGAAATCTGTAACACTGTGTTGGGGATCACTTGTCTCAGGTCCTGGAGGCCATCCCTCTGTTACAAGGTCAAAACCTGCTTGTACTAAATGGCCTCAGCAAGGGGAAGCAGCTTCCCTGGGGAGCATCCTCTACCTCTGACAGCATTCCTCTAAAACAGAGAGGAAAGGTAGCCGGGTGCAGCTGAGTGCTGTATGCCTGTACCAGACATGCCCAGTGGAGCCTTACCCGAGGATACATGGTTGGGATGCCTCTCTTTTCTGTCCCAGTGACCGGATTAGGGTGACCTCACGGTCTGGAACAGAGGGAGCTGGGGGAGCCCTAATGCTCCCACCTGATCTGGGCCACTGTGGAGGAACCTGGGCAGGTGGCGCTGCTGTGGGCACAGTGCTAGCAATCCTGGCACTCCCTGTTCCCCTCAGCATGCCTGGGTCTGGCCTGGGCATCTGGGAGCAGCGGGGCTAGGCAGAGGCTCAGGATTCATCCATGCATCTGATTCCCAGGAACAGGCCAGTGACAATCTGTTCCCTGCAGTGCCCAGATCCCAGCACCACCATCCCCTTGCTTCCTGTCCTTTGTTCCTAGATCACGTCTGGGTTTCTCAGGCCATCACGAGCTCATGACATATTTCCTCCTTGATTCTTATTTTCTTCACCTTAAACTTTTGCTAGCCTGCTATGAGTTAGGATCCCTTAGTAGCAATTTCCCTTAGCCAAAAAAAACCCAGGTGATTTTTTGTGCCTGTAACAGGGAAGACGTGTTTCTTTCATCCCTGCAGTTTGAGGTGCCATCTCTTAGAATTTTCTTCCACTATGGGGGGTGTTTGGGGAACTGTAATTCCTCTTGTGCTTTACGAGAAAGCATGTCATAGCATGGTTTTGGAACTGCTGCATGGTGAGCATCCCCACAAGTGAGACTGTTAAGCAGCAGGCAGTCTTGTGCAGCTCTGAAGCAGTGTTCCTTGTATGGAAATGCCACAGGACCACAATGCTACCAGGCTGTGGTGGCAGGGATGTGGAAGTGGGGTTTGCCTCTCAGGGCTGACTAGTGATGTCAAGCAGGTCAGCAGGCATTCCAAACAGCAGAGTGGGCATGTCGGACTCTGCACCCAAACAGCAAGAGCTGCCAATGCAGACCGGGAATCATGGCTGCCCTATCCATGGAGGTGTTCAAGGCTATGCTGGGTAGGGCTTTGAGTACCCTGACCCAGCAGGAGGTGTCCGTGCCCATGGCAGGGCGGTGGAACTGAATGGGCTTTGAGGTCCCTTTCAGCCCAAAACATTCTGTGATTCTATGATTACATGGACGGACCAGATCCCAGGTTTGGCTCAGAGCACGCCAGTGCCAGAGGTCCAGGGCACACTCGTCTCCATACTGTGGGTCCCACAGGAGGCTGTGGACTGGCAGACAGGGTGGGTGTGCAAATGGAGCTGGGCCCGTCCTGCGAGGAGGCAGCTATGCTGGGCCTGCACACCACCCTGGCACGGCAGACAGGCTCCTGTAGGGCACCACGGCGGCTCCGGACACGAGGACTGCACAAGGGCCTTAACGAACACACGAAGCTGAATCGAACGTGATCCTGCGGGGAACGGCTACGGCTACGGCTACGACCCCAAGCCCCAGCGGGACAGAGCCAGGCACTGTGGGACCGGGGTAAGAGGGAGCCTAGGGCTCCGCCGGGGACATAGGTGGGGCCGTGTTTCGGGGCTGGGTCTCGAGCAAAGGGCAAAGGCCAGAACCGGGACCGGGGAAAGGCGCCCCAAACCACGCCGCACCCGCAATCCTTCTCACTCCCGGTCGAGGTCCGCCGGGGGAGGGGCGGACACGGACGGACGGGCGGGCTCACTGCCCCTGGCCCCGCCTGCCGCCTGGCCCCGCCCACCTGCCGCCGGCAGCCCATTGGCCTCTGCCGGCGTGACGCATAGCATGGCGCCCAATGGGGACCTGCCACACGGCGGATCCGGCTATGGGGGCGGGACATCCGGCCTGCGGCCCCCGGCCCCGCTCCGCCGCCGCTGCCGCCGCCGAGGAGGGAGCCGCACCGCCCGCCATGTCCGCACCCCGGCCCCGGGCCCGGCCCACCGCGCTGCTGCTGCTGCCGCTCTTCGCTCTCGCTGCCCGCGCCTCCGACGTGGTGGAGCTCAGCGATGCCGACTTCGAGAGCGGCCTGGCCGAGCGCCCGGGGCTGGTGCTCGTGGAGTTCTTCGCGCCTTGGTGAGGGGCGCTGAGGCCGGGCCAGGGGGAGAGGCGGTTCGGGGACCGAGGAGCACCGAGGGGAGCGCCAGGGCCGGGGCTGGGCTAGGGCCAGAACGAGGGGAGCAGCGGGGCCGGGGCCGAGGCCAGGGCCAGGGCCAGTGGGCGGGGGGTGAGTAGTGCGGCTGGAGGCTGGGTGAGCAGCGAGGCCAGGGCCTGTGGGTAGTGAGAGAATGGGGGGAAGAGACCGGGACCGTGGGGCTGGGGAGAGCAGCCGGGCCCATTTGACTCCCCTCGTTCCTCCAGGTGCGGACATTGCAAGCGACTGGCGCCAGAGTACGAGGCGGCAGCGACTAGGCTGAAGGGGATCGTGCCACTGGTGAAGGTGAGGCCGCGCTGCCGGGGGCTCACGTCACATCCAGGCTTTGCTATGGCAGCCTGCCCACAGCGCATCTCAACGCTTCCCAGCTCCTGGAGCCCTGGCAGGCTTCATCTTCCCAACGCCAGGGAGCAGTCTGGAAGCTGAGCCCTAGCAGGCAACTGTCTGGGGGGTGCAAAGCACAGCAGGGCTGCATGCAGAGGGTTTGCCCAAACTGGACAAGGAGGAGGCGGCAGCCGTTGAGCTGTGTAACCAAGTATGAGTGTTAGCATAGCACTGTGCTTCATGGTGCTGTCCCTTGGTGTGGAAAGTCAGCATTGTGAACAAGAGCTTGCTTTTCTGCTGGAAACTGTGTGTGATTTTCTCAAATCAGGGCTTTCCTCTCCCTTTCCAGGAAGTGTCCTAGGCTCTTGGCACCACAGCTTCCTTCTCAGCTGTAGTCAGCGTGTGTTCTTCAGCAGGCCTAAAGGCTGCCGAGATGCTGAGAGCAGTTGATTCCTGTTAAGCCTGTCATTCATTAGAAGAACCTACCCATCCTAGTATTTTTTCATGTGTAGTCTGGCCGTGCTTGCAACTTTTTAATCTTCCCAGTATTTTGTCAGATGTTTTCCTGGACTGATCGTTATGGTCATACTGCCTCCTTACCCAGGTTTTGGTCTTTTAGATGCTTTGAAGATTCTTGCACTTTATGTGGAAGGAATCTTGCCTTGACTGGAGACATAGGAGAGTTTTCAGACCCTCTAGACTTTATCTTTGCATGTGATCAGATGGGCAACGGCAAAGCCACTCTCATATGTATGGGTGCAGGATGACTAAGTAGCACTGTTTCTGTTCCTTTAGGTTGACTGTACGGCAAACTCAAACACCTGTAACAAGTATGGAGTCAGTGGATATCCCACCCTAAAGATTTTTCGTGATGGAGAAGAGGCAGGAACCTATGATGGGCCCAGGACAGCTGGTGAGAGCTCAGCTTGGCTTGCCAAAATGATGCTGGGAGGCAGGCCCATGTTATAGAGTTGTCAGGGATGTTGTGCATGTTGAGGGATACGAAGAAGGTTCCCAGCTACACACACACCACTTGCTCTTTTCAGAACTCTTTGTGCCGAGCCCTGGATGTTCAGTATATCTTAAAACTCCCTTCTGACATGAAGGTGTCCACATTATCTTTAGCTCCCACTACCCCAGGGACAGTATCTGGGAAATGGTAGGAAGTTCGTCTGTGAGGTTGGTGATGGCAGTCCTTCAGTTCATGTTGTACTTGTCATGTGAGCATATGGATTCTGCACTTTAGGATGCTTGGAGAACGTTTTGTAGAACTTTGTACTGATCCCTCCAATCATTTAACTTTTCTTTTAAGATGGTATTGTCAGTCATCTGAAGAAACAGGCAGGACCGGCTTCAGTGGCTCTTAGTTCAGTGGCTGATTTTGAAAAATTCATCGGTGATAAAGACGCTTCTGTAGTGGGTGAGTAGATTCAGGGCAGCACAGAGGTGGGTGTTCCTGGGGAGCACACTGTGAAAAGATAACCAGTGGGATTGTCAGCTGTGACGAGGAAAATTCCAGCTGGACACGAGCAAAAAAGGCTTTTTCTAAAGAGAATGATAGAGCACTGGAACGTGTGCCCAGAGGGATTTCAAAACATGCACGTTTTCAAACACAGTTGGACTGAGCTCTGAGCAACTTGACCTGACTTGGACGCTGGCCCTGCTTTGGCCACAAGATTGGACTCAGTGACCCCTGGGGATTCCTTCTAGCATTTTTTTTTCTTTCCGTGCTCCCGTGATCCTCTGGCTGCCTGTTGAACCTCTTGGTACCACAGGGTGTCTTTTTGAAGGCGTGTGGATCTTTTGGCTGGCTAGCAGCAGGGAGCTTTGGGGCACTCAGAAGTACATTCGGGTGCTGTCTGGTGCTGCCAGTCAGCTGCCAGCATCATGCAATCTGGTGGCGGTTTACAAGTGGCTGTAGTAGCTTTGCTTTGTGCAGATCAGGTGCTGTTGTACAAGTGGAGCTGTGCAAGCATCAGTCAGCTTCCCAGACTGCTTTTCATTAAGTACTGTTGGCAGTTGTCACTTGTAGTATCACACTGTTCCAAATGGATATTGTGGTGCTCGGAGCACAACTGCTGTTGGCTGAATGGCTGAGCTGGGCAGGCTCATGAGTAACGTTCTGCCAGTGGAAGGGTGGGAATTTAGGAAGGTTCCAATTAAAATGGGAGAGGACATGATTCAAAAGTGACTTCCAGTGCATTGGAGAATCAAACAGTGTGAGCTGCCCCGTGACTCTGCCACGTCGGTCTGGGATCACCTTCTGTCTTCTGCAGGCTTCTTCGGAGACACCTCTGGTGATGCATACTCAGAATTCATGAAAGCTGCCAACAACCTGCGGGATAACTACCGCTTTGCACACACTAGTGAGGATCAGCTGGTGCAGAAGTACGAGGAAGACGGAGAGTAAGTTGTTTAACACAAGGATTTCTTGTTATTGAGTCTGGAACAAATCAATGCGTTCCAGTTGAGAAGTGGATTTGCTTTTGTGAACTTGGCATATGGTCATGTTCATTCCCCACCTGCCACTACCGTATCTTTTGAATCTATTCTGAATTGAGATGAAGGTACAAATGATTGCAGGCTCTGGAGGGTTAGTGTCTGCCCCTGGGTAAGAGATAGCTCATCAGAGGGGTTTTGATTCCCCATTGCTTGTTACGGTGGGGTTTTTGTTTCCTGTTGTGGCCTGTCTGAACAACAGGAAGGAACCTGACAGATGGGTCTGAGGCAGGGCCTGGGCACAAGGTGGCTGAGTTGAACCTGTGCACAGTGAGTAGGAGTGGTTGCTGGAGACTGAGTCCTTACCTCATCCAGCTGCTGCCTTTGGAAGTGCAGGAGTAGTTCCAGCTAATTTGCGATACCTGCTTCCTTTCAGGGGTGTGGTCTTGTTCCGTCCTCCACGCCTGGCAAACAAGTTTGAGGACAGCTCTGTCAAGTACACAGAAGACAAAATCACCAGTGGAAAGATCAAGAAGTTTATCCAAGAGAACATGTGAGTTCCGTAGGTCTTGCTGATTGCTGGTGCTTAGCATTCCTGGGATGGAGCAGGAGTGTGCTGCATCCAGCCTGCTTCTGAGTGTGACGGGCTCTAGGCTGTGAAGCCAAACATGATATCTGTCTCGTTGGTAGCTTTGGCATCTGCCCACACATGACAGAAGACAACAAGGACCTGATCCAGGGGAAGGACTTGCTGGTGGCCTACTACGATGTGGACTACGAGAAGAACGCGAAGGGATCCAACTATTGGCGCAACAGGTACCCACTGGCAGGGACTCTCTCGCTTGTTCCCTGTGTCGGTGCCATTTACAAAGTTCTTGTTCCTATGTGGATTCTTCTCTCCCAGAAAGCTTCCAGATGAGTTTCTAATCCAAGCTATTGGGGTGGCTGCTGCCCAGAGTCCGAAGCCTGCAATATGTGTGTCCTTCAAAACCCCACTTGCTTGCTTTTGGATCCCTAGTCCTTAGCCCTAAAACACAAACGTCCTGAACTGGTGATGTGTGGGATTCTACCCTTTGCATTCCCCAGTGCCCAAAACCCTGGTGGACATGAAAGCACGCAACATTCAAACAAGCCTCACTTGCAACAGATGCCAGCTTACCCCTCTGCCTCTCAGCGCCTTTCCTGTGGCACCATTTCGTACCATTGAATTCCTTGTCCAGTGTGCACTTCAGTGTGATGGTGTTCTGTCGTGGGAGATAGCGTTGCAAGGAATCATTCTTTGTTTTTTGTGTTTTGTCTTTTTTCCCCTCAGAGTTATGATGATTGCAAAGAAGTTCTTAGATGCTGGCCACAAACTGTCTTACGCTGTTGCTAGTCGGAAAACCTTTAGCCATGAACTTTCAGAGTTTGGTCTTGACAGCAGCGTGGGTGAGGCACCCGTTGTTGCCATCAGAACAGCTAAAGGAGATAAATACGTCATGCAGGAAGAATTCTCGTAAGTTTTTGAACTTAGCAGCTTTGCCTCTCTTGATGGACTTTGGTCTGGCAGTCTGTGACCAGATCATACATCCTGAGCTTGAAGGAGACATGAAAATTGGAAGAAATGGTTCCAGCTGGGTCAAAATGACTCCTACTCTTGTGTTTTCCTGCCCTCTAGAGAGCTTGCAGCCCCTCCTGTTGTACAGTAGAGAGTGTAATCCAAGTGGTTTAAGTGTCTAGTTAGGAAGTAATATGCATTAAAGGGCAGAGGAACTAGTTGTCCTTGTATTCTTGAGAAAAGAAATTTAAGGGGTCAGTAGGCCTAAAACTTAGAATGGGTGTGCATCCAGCCTCTTAAGGGCATCTTTGCACGTTTTCTGGGGTTTTACTCCAGCCCCAGCCTGATGCTTGGGGAGGTGCAGGTGGCATCTGTTCTGTGGGTGGAAGGAGCTTAAATCATCCTTGAAAGTCTTATCCTGTGCATGTGGTGATGGCTGTAAAATGTCGCTTCACTTTCAGCCGTGATGGGAAGGCTCTGGAGAGATTCCTGCAAGATTACTTTGATGGAAACTTGAAAAAATACCTGAAATCGGAGCCTGTCCCTGAAAGCAACGATGGCCCAGTGAAGGTGAGTGGTGCATCGAGCGCAGCAGCAGCTCCTGTCCACGGATGAAGGAGGCTGTTCAGCAGCTCCTAGTCCTGTGCTGATACCCTGGGCTGCGATTGCCACGTTGTAGCATCTTGAGAAGCCTCTGCTGTGATAGACAGGAAAAGAGTTCAATCCCTTGAGGGAGGACTGCAGCTTGTGAATTTGACTGCATTTTGTTCTCTCAGCATAGGGACACACTGGCAGTGTTCTCTGCAAGTGCGGGAACATCCCGATTTGCAGAGATTATGCAAGGCCTGCTATCTTGGCTTCCGCTCCCCTGTGACACAGCTTTCGAGTTGGTCACAACTGTGCTATTTCTAAGGAGTTATGCGTTCATCTCAGCCCCGGGGAGGGTGGTGTAACTCCTGTCACCCCTCCCAGTAGTTTGTGCCTGGAATGAAAGCGTTCCATGGCCTGGCTTTATGATCAGGGCCTTCTAAGGGAATGGAAGTCACTGCTTGTTTGTGTGTGGATGGGGATGGCCTCCGCCAGTCTTGCTAAACTGCTTCCTCATGTGGAACTTGCTGAGATTCAAGAAGGGTGATTTTGTCCTCCTGCAAGGATGCTGAATGCAGACCTCACTTGCAGGCAAGTGCTGGTGCCTTATGACAGGTTTTTACCTGCAAGTGGAGGATGTTGTAGCTTGGTGAAGACGTGTGTTTGGCTCCTCTGCTGCTCACTCTGGGAGGGCCAGGCAATCCTGGACAGGGTGCGTGGAGTGTGCAGTGTCGCAGCGTCTTACTGACACAACACTAACAGGTGTGCTCAAACATTACTAGGTGGTGGTTGCTGAGAACTTTGATGAAATCGTTAATGCAGAAGACAAAGATGTCCTGATAGAGTTTTATGCACCCTGGTGTGGCCATTGCAAGAATCTGGAGCCAAAATACAAGGAGTTAGGGGAGAAGGTAGGTCTGGGTCTGTGTTGCCAATGCAGACTAATGTTTTGCAGCACTAAACAGTCCTGCAGGTTCTGCCTGTCCAGCGTTTATGATAACAATGCATAGTTGTGCCTCCCTGAGCGCTGTGAGTTTTGGCATCTCCTCCAAATGGGCAAGTCCACCTGTGGGCTCTGGGGCAGGTAGCACCCAAACTAGGAGGTTTAGGCTGCTGCCTTTGCTGTGGCAGATGAATATTCCCTGAGTCAGTGGCTGGCCTCAACTGACAAAGTCCCTTTTTGGGTCCTTTCCCTCTGCATGATGTAGTCTCTTGTCTGGTAAAGGATGACACTGTCCTGCACACTTTGAGTGGAGTAAATAAATCTGTTCTCCGAGCTATGACCAGCCTTGTGCTGCTGGGCTGCCAGGCACCCTCCTTACTCAGTGCTGCATATCCTGACAGCTCGCTTGCCGTAGATGGAAGGCAGGCAGTTGCTCCAGGGTAAGCATTCTTGGAAGTTCTACTGGACCAGTTCAGCAGCTCCTACTGGGAGAATGTGAGCTGCATGCAGCTGACAGGAGGGTCTTTGTTCCCTGTGCCCTGGTTGGGGTAGAGAAAACCATTCAGAAGACACTTGCTCCCCTTTTAGCACACTGCACTGTCCTCTGAGATTGTTATCGTAGGTGGTGTTGATCGTTGAGTTTCTGATGTAAATGACTGTGGGTTGGTTACTAACAAGCTCTTTCTAACTACAGCTCAGTAAAGACCCCAATATTGTAATTGCCAAAATGGATGCTACAGCCAACGATGTGCCTTCTCCGTATGAAGTCCGAGGGTAGGTGTTGCTGTCCTTACACTGCTGGATCAGTGATGAGTTCAGGCTCCTGTCTGGGACAGCAGCCACAGCTGGAGAGCTGAAGGCATCTTTCAGGGAGGGTGGGTGGGGGCATTTGGATTGGGATTTGTAGGCGTTTGCCTAGGGTGAGGGAAATGAGGAGTGAGCACAAAGGACACTCATCTGCCTTGTGTCTCCAGGACTCTGGTGTTCCAGCTGTGCCTGGAGGCCTGTCCTGCTGAATGCTTCCTCTGCTTTTAAATCTGCTATGGTTGGGTTCTCAGCAGGGTAAAAACAATGCTGGCTCTCTTTTCTGAAAGAAGTCCAGCTAGCAACCTCGGACAGCTGAGCTTGGCCAATGCTGTAGACATGGCCAGGCCTCTGGAGGCCACCCCTGCTGGCATTAGAGCTGCTGAAGCTGTTGGCATGTTAGGCCAGGGGAGTGCTGGGCGTGAGTCCCTTTGGTGAGGGCTGGCCTTGATGCTCTGAAAGAAAATATAGCATGTTAGGAGCTCGCATGTCTCTTCTCTCCCCAGCTTCCCCACCATCTATTTTGCTCCTGCTGGCAAGAAGCAGAGTCCAAAGAAGTATGAGGTGAGTCTTTTGCTGCTTTGTAAAGGAGAGAATTTGCACCCAGGTGTGCACATAGCTCTGAGCCTCTCTGGAGCTGCGGTGGCTCTGTCCCCCAGTACCTGCTGGGAATGTTCCAGTCCTTGCTGCAGGCCCATGGGGCAGGGCTCGGCTCACAGTCACTGTGGTCTCCTGCCTGGCACCTGAACTCCCCTCGGCACAGGGGAAGCCCCCAGGGAATGTGGGCACTGCCTCACTGTCTCGTGCTTTCCACAGGGTGGCAGAGAAGTGAGTGACTTCATCAGCTACTTGAAGCGGGAGGCAACCAATACTCCTGTGCTGCAGGAGGAAGACAAAACCAAGAAATCCAAGAAAAAGGTGAAGGAGGATTTGTAAAGTACCCACTCGCCATCCTCTCGGGATGAGCTCTGTGTGAAACGGGGAAGCACTGGGCAGACTGGGGCCGGTTCTGGGTTGTGGAGAGCCAGTCACCGTGTGGGCTGCAGGGACCCAGCTGCTATGTCTTGTTCTTTTTCATTTCCTACCGTCTCTTAGCTGCACTGCTGTGGGGCTCCCCAGACTGGTTTGTTTTGTGGCTTGGGAGGGGGTGGGGGGTGGGGTTGTTTTCTAATTTTTTTTGTACATTTGGAGAAGTGAAACAATAAAATGACCCCTTAAGACCAAGAACCCCTGTCCTGCTAACACCAGGATCTTGCTCTTTGTAAGCAGCAGCTTCCTACTGTGAGTCTGGTTTCCTTCAGCCAGGCTTCACAAGTCTGTCTCTAGATTGTGAACTCAGCCATTAGCTTTTCCTTCCTTGGCTCCTCACAGTCCTTCCAGAGCACGGCAGCAGCAGCTGTTCCAGTGTTCCATGCTTCAGGGGCTGCATTTGTCTGTATTTGGGGTTCAGGACTCTGTTCACAAATGCTTTTGCTGCCTGCACACTGCCTTGGCGAGGCTGGAGTGAGGTGCGTGGTACTGCCCATGACTGTTGGATCTAGACAAGTGCAGGTGTACAAAGCACTCTGGCACAGGGCTCGCTCACCAGTGTGCAAGCAGCAGCAATAAATCGTTTTTTCAGCTGGTCCAAAAGTGGTCAAGTGCAGGGGAGGAGCACTGCTAAGTGCACGCTGTGCCCAGGGCGTTGCTCACAGCCAGTGGGCATGTCTAATGCTAGGAGAGCTAGGACAGTCAGTGTTAAGATCATTGTTTCTCTTGGAAGAAAGTAGGTGTGGCTTCCTCTCAAGGGATAGGGATTGGATCCTGTGCTGTGGGTGGATGGTGCAGGCTCTGAGCAAACGTCTGGAGGTGCTGGCATTCTTGCCTTCTTGTGGCCCAAAGTGTGCTGCCTGGGAAGGACAGGAGTGAGGTGGAGGGGAACAGAGGTTGTTGCCACGGCTCTCAAAGTCTCAGGCTGCATGCAAGTTGAAGTGAGGATCAGCAGGCCCTTGAGGCACTGCTGTGTTGCAGCAGTTACCATGGTAAGAGACGAAGTTGCTTGCTCTGTGAATTCCTCCCCCATGACTCCAGAGGCTGTACACCAATTATTTATTGCCTGTGGAATTCTCCAGGTACAGCGGCTCATAACAACACTTAGCACATGGTTCTCTCTACAGCAGCTATTCCCAATCAGTTCTGAAATGCATGAATCTCTTCCCCAACTACATCTGACACTATATCTTGCCTCTGTACTCCATGCCTAGTGCTCCATCTCTCAGAAAAGACATGGATGCACAGAGGGGGTGACACTGAATGGTCCCTGCTCCTGGAGCTAGCAGGACCCCTGCAGCAGGCTGCAGAGAGTGCAAGGAAAAGGAAATCCAACAGGCTCTGCTGCTGACTACCTTCTGTACAACCAAACCAGAGCTCTGCTTGCCTGGTGGAGAGGACACTGCCCTGCCTTTGGCAAGGGAGAGCCAGGGGAAGCCTTCCTGATCCTCACTTTGATCCCCTGTCTGTGGCTCCAGACCTGGGGCAGCCGGGCACCATGTGTATGTTGAGCTCTCCAGTGGGTTTGGCCCAGAGCTGTTTCTCAGCCAGCATCTGTGCTGGTGCCCAGACTAGCCAGAGTGGGGTAAGCACAGGCTTGGCTTGAAGCAGTGAAGCTTTCTGGAAAAAAGAGACAAAGGATGCCAGAAAGGGAGTTGTGCTGGGGGGTGGCTGCCCAGGTAACCATTACTGTCTGCTGCAATTAAACTGAAGCCAATGAGACTTTGGTTGAGGAAGAACAGACAGCTGAGGTTAACTGCAAATATGACCTGTGTGGGAAGCTGATGCAGCCCTGTAGGAGGGCAGCCACCACCCAAAGGCTTCGCTAGTGCAGCTACCAGGGCTGGCTCAGCCCTTGGCAAGGGGGCTCTAAGTGTGCAGTGCTGCCTCTCCTCTGCAGCCAGGCCTCCTGTTCTTTGGCTGGCCCTGGGCACCACAGGGCAGCTGGAGCAGCTCGGATCTGCTTCCTCCACACTTCAGGTATGCTTCTGTTACACAAGGAGAAAAGAATTGCAGCAGCTGTTTGCCTACAAGCTCCTGCTTCTTTCAAACTGTAGAATCAGGCTTTTGATGTGAGATAGCTTCTCGTGGAGGTATTCACAGTGCTGTTTCTCCTTCTGGTAGCTGGGATAAGTCTGGAGGGCAAAAGGAATGTATATATAAAGATCAGCTCTGGGATGGAACTCAGTCCCTGCCCTGCATCCAGCCTCACCTTCTTGAAGTGGCTGTACTCACACATAATTCTAACTTCAAGCACCTGCAACCCAGAAGCGGCAGGTGAGCAGAACTAGAGCAGGGCTGCATTGTGCCATCATGCTCCAGGTCTCCCACTTGCCTTGCGTTCCTCTGTTCCTTGTTTCAACGTCTTCATTTTGGCTCCCAGTTGAATGAATTTCTGGCTCACGTTCCCAATGCAAGCATGCAGACAGCGGTACTCACTGTAGTCTGTGCTGAACGCTGCCTCGTAGGTTCTGCGCTGCTCCGCTGAGCAGATGGTACGATATTTCCTGGAGCAATCAGGAGAAGCTGGTTCTCCCTGGGCCCGCAGAGCCAAACCTGGGTGGGCAGGGGGCTGGTGGTGCCACGACCCTTGGTGCGAAGGGTAGTGAGCAGGCAGGGCTGTGCCTGAGGCTCACAGCCCCTTCTGCCATTGAAGGGGAGGCTCCTTTCAGCCCAGCCAGTTCATGGGACTGGGCTAAATCCCACTGAGCACCAGGAAGCAAGTAATCCGGGATCTCTGCTAAGTGGAAGCTGTGAGGCTGGGACCTGGCATCTGGCAAGGAGCAGGAGATCAGGAGGGTTAAAGTTCCCTGGAGCATCTCTCTGCCAGAACCTGTCCTACCCTGGGTTCATGGGAAGGCCACTTCCCAAAGCCTGCTGTTACATGGCTCATGTGGGTACAGAGCCCCTGGCCCAAGGGGGAGATCCTAGGGTCTCCCGGGAGCAGTGGCATGTGGGATGCAGGGGCTGCAGCAGCAACAGGTCCAACTGTGAGGCTGGGCAGCTCACCCAGGCTTGTGTCTTCCCATTTGCCTTGGCCTCTGGGCCAAAGCCTTCCTGCTTGCCAAGAATCCTGTTCTGGGCCACCAACCTCCTCCCTGGGCGCCCTGGGGTCTAGCCCAGCTTCTGCTGCATGACCTGGCTGGGCTGAGCATCCTGGGGCTGTGTCCCCATCCCCCTGCCCAGGCAGTCCCTCACCTCTGAGGACACAGAGGTGCTGCTCTGGGCAACAGGCATTCTCCTCCCAGGCATTGCCTGTCTCCTCCTTGCTCCCCAGGCTCTCCAGCTCCACAGCACAGCTGCCAGATGGCAGATGCTCAGTGTGCTGCTGGTCCTGTGCTCCTAGGTGCTGCATGCTGAGCATCTCTGTGCAGCTCCGGTGCCACTCCTGTAAGCCAGGGCTGGATGCTGGCACACAGGACCTCTTGCTTGCTCTTGGATCTGAGAAATCCAGTAGTGCCAAGCGCTTCTGAAAGACAAACTCGCTCTGCCACAGGCCTGCCCAGGGTCCCCCACCGGCTCCAGCCCATGCATCCCAGGGCTGTTGCATCCCCCACTGTGTGTCAGTGCTGAGATGTGCCCCATCCTTTGGACTGTACTGGAGGGCCACAGCAGGGCCAGACCCCCTGCATAGGCACCATGCCCAGGGGGGACCAGGACACAAGGCAGGGGCAGAGGCCAGAGCCCTGCAACATTTGGGCTGGGGTCGAAAGAGGCTTTGCTTGGAAGGTAGCACAGAGAGAAGACAACTGATGACTTCAGGAAGGCAATGCTGAACTGGGCTCTCACCAAACATGCACGGGGGTCCTGCTGCTGAAGCCCCCAAACACTTACCACCCCCAGAAGTTTCCTGGTGGCAGACCGAGGGGAGCAGTGCTCTGGAGGCTGCTGAAGAGGCACCACAAATGACGGGTCTGAGGATCTGTGATCCTGGCTCCTGGGGTGCAAGAGAGCAGAGACCGAGGTTGGGGAAAGCATCACCAAGTGCCAGGGCAGCAGAGGGAAGAGTCCAGTCTTGCCCAAAGGGTGCCCCAGACCT
This sequence comes from Tapera naevia, assembly GCA_033556795.1. NCBI lineage: Eukaryota > Metazoa > Chordata > Aves > Cuculiformes > Neomorphidae > Tapera > Tapera naevia. Next base: position 3,178,170 of record JAUMJJ010000353.1, read on the forward strand.
GTCTCCCGTCACTGCTGCTGCCCCAGGGTTCTCATCTACCTGTGCTGCAGCAGGGCAGCCTGCAGCTGCTCCCAGGCCATGTTCCCTGGCCCGTTCTTCTGCTCCTGGCCCACCATGGTCCCCTTCACACCACAGGCAGTGGGCTCCAACTCTGTGTGCTGGTGGAGCATAGCAGGGTGGTTGTGCTACAGTGCTCCCGTATCAAGCAGGTACTACTGCCAGCACCCTCACCTGATCCAGCATCACAGCTGGCACCCTCACCTTGTGCAGCATCGTGGGCAGCTGTGCCCTGCCAGGCCTGCCAGCCCAGGTCCCCTCTGGCCGCTGCAAGATCTCGGGCTCGCAATGCAGCCACAGGTCCCGGGGCTGAACTGGACTTTGAAGAGAAGCACTGGCTGGTGCTGGCGTGTACTCTGTGTGTTTGGGGACATGGCAGACAGTGTCCTTGTGCAGCAAGCCGATCACATTGGCCTCCTCGGGATTTGTGACACCTATGCCTGCAGACATATCAAGGCAGAACAGCATCAGCTCCCGGGGAGAATCGCACCAGGTTCTGCTTTCCTCCCTGCACGGAGCCCCCTGAGCCCCTGCATCCAAGCCTGCCGTGGCTGACGGGACAGGGACGCTGTACAGCTCTCCCAGCACCACTGAAGCCCCCACACACAGTGAAGCAGTGTGAGACCCCTGGATATGCAGAGCTGCTGCCACATCCCAGGGCCACCTGGTCCCGGAGGAGGCAGCCCTGGTATCCTAGGGGGAGAGTTGGGCCCTCCCAGCCATCAAACCCAGCCTGGCAGGAAGAGAAGGCTCAGCACCCACTGCCCCCCCGCTGCACGGCACTGACCATAGCGAAGCACAGCTGGATCAGGCTCAACAGCTGCTCTGCTGCAGGGCTGCTTTGCCAGGAACACAGGCTCCCACAGTGGTGGGCAGGCACTCTTTGCGGCACAGACTGTGATTTTCTCCCGGATGCTGCCCAGGCTGTCCAGCCAGCTCTGACCCAACCTGGGAGAAGACAGCACCTCCTGCCAGCCGATCCCAGCCTACTGCCTTGGTCCCATGTGATGGCCAGGGAAGGCCCTACAAGGTGGCACCCCACAGCAAGTGCAGGAGCAGGGTTTTAGCCCCAGAGTGCTGCTGCCCAGGCACTCCAGATGCTCCTACAGGGACCAGGGGCTCAGGATGACATGAGTATGTGGAAGATATTGGGGATCTTTAGACCCTGAAAGCACTGGGTGCTCTGCCAGGGCTATCAAGGACTGCAAGGAGAGCGAGACCAAACCTGCCTGGCATCACCAGAGGCCCAGAGGCTGGGACCACGGGGCCCCAGGGGCTCACCCCAGGGACTCACAGCATCACCAAGCATGGAATGCACACTCACCAGACACCACCCACAGACTCACCGGGACACAGCCAGCCGCACACATTCCAGGCTGCCTGACGGCTCGTCCCAGCTGCAGCAGGAGAAGATGAAGACCTGTGGGGGCATCTCGGGGCCCCCTGGCACTGTCAGGCGCTGCCAGCGGGAGAGTCCATCAACACTACGGCCACCCCAAGCCTTGCAGTCCCCCAGGACGCTGCCCCCCACTTCCATCAACCCCAACCCGCAGGGACCTGTCCAGTCCCTCTGATCTCCCCAGATCTACCCACCTCCAGCCCCCTGACTCCATGGTCTCTCCACTTCCCGATCTCTCCTACTTCCTCACGGTCCCCCTAACTCCTTGGACACCCCCAGTCCCTCCCGGTTCCCCACTCCCTGGTCCCCCACTCCCTGGTCCCCCCTCTCTCCATTACCTCCCGGTTTTCCCAGTCCCTTCACTCCCTGGTTCCCCCAGTTTCCCCAGTCCCTCCACTCACCTCCTGACTCCCCTGGAAGGCGATCAGCGGCCCCGGCCCCTCCTGCAAGAACAGCGGTGCCGATGAGTCCTACCGGTTCCCCCGGTCACCCAACCCGGTCCCCCTGCCCGGTTCCCCGGTCCCACCTCCCGCTGCTCGCAGCCCCGTAGCGCCCGCGCGGCCGCCGCCGAGAGCTGCACGTGCAGGAGGCTGAGCCGGGGGACCGGGCCGAGGGACCGGTACCGGAGCCGCCCTCGCAGCTCCGCCTGCGCCCGCGGCATCGCCCGGAGTGCCGGACCGCGGTGGAAGGGGCCGGATCGGGGGCGGTGGGGCGGGCGGGGCCGGTACGGTCCCGGGGGGCAGCACCAGGGAGTGCGGAGAGGGGTACATTCCGGGGGATGCCGGGGGGCAGTACTGGTCTGGTCCCGGGGGGGCGGCGCCAGGACAGGCGGAGCGTTGTCCATCCGGAGGGAGCGGCCGGGCGGGGTCGATACCAGGGGAAGCGGCGGGTCCGGTTCGGTGCTGGGTGGCAGCGGCGAGGCAGTGCTTGTGCGTGCCGGGGGGGGGGGGGCAGCGGGGCGAGTCCGGTACCGGGGACAGCGGTGGTGCCGGCGGGGCGGGTCTGATCCGTCTATTTTTGCCGCTGCCACGCTAATCCGCTTCCCGCATTAGGTAACGGCGGGATGCGCCCGATGCGGCCGCCGCCGAGCCTCGGGCGGCGCGCACCGAGCGCGGGTGGTGGCCGTGGGGCATGGCGGGCTCTGCGCCCCGCGGGTCCCCGGAGCGGGAGACAACGCCCGGGGCGCGCCGGGGGCTCGGGCGGCGGGTGCGGTTCCGCCTGCCCCACACCGCCATCCCGCCCGCGGGCCGCGACGAGGAGCGGCTCTTCTACCGGCGCCTAGAGGCGCTAGGGGCACCAGCGCCCGGCGGCTTCGCGCCGCTCTTCACCGCCGACGGCTGGAGCGACGTGACAGGTGAGCCGCAAGGGGGGGCTCGGGGTGCCGGGAGTCCTGGGGGGCTCGAGGTCTCGGAGCGCCAGCGTGGGGCTCAGGATCCCAGGGGTGCCAGAGGGGGTCGGGGTCCTGGGGGTGCTAAGGACGCCCGGGGGGCTCGGCGAGCCGGGGGTCCCAGCGCTGCCGACGCCCGCAGAGGACCGGCTGCTGCGGAAGCGCGTGGTGCAGGAGGGGCCAGGGGGGTCGCGACCGCGGCCGGGGCAGGAGGTGTCGGTGAAGGTGCTGGGCGCGCTGGAGGACGGCGGACTGGTGGAGCGCGACCCGCGGCTCAGCTTCGTGCCGGGGCACGGCGACGTGGTGCAGGTGAGACCCGCCCCGCTCGGTGCCCTCTCCCCCCCAGCCCCACTCGGTGCCCCTTCCTCCAGCCCCTCCGTGCTCCTCCCGCAGGCCCTGGAGCTCGGTGTACCCACCATGCAGTCCGGGGAGGTCGCCTTCTTCCTTGCCGCCTTCCCTTACGGCTATGGCCGCCCAGGCAGGTAGGGCAGGGAGCGGCACCGGGGGTGGGAGCTGAGGGCCGACGGATCGTGGGCAGGGGCGGTGGAAGGGGTCCAGGGGAGGAGGGAGAGAGTGTACAAGGGGGCACGTGCCGTGGGTCCGGGAGAGAGGCCAAGGGGGTCAATATGGACAGAGGCAGGCTCAGGGAGAGGGACTTCGTGGAGACGAGGCAAGAGGTCCGCGGGAGCAAGGCCGGGGGCCGGGAGGACATGGCCAGGGATCCGGGTTTAGGGTGTCCATGGGGACAAGGATCTGGGTGTCCATGGGTTCAGGAGCAGGTCCGCGGTCCGGTCTGGGGTCCTGGGGCGCGGTGCAGGCGGCGCCGTGCTCGCAGGGAGCCCGACGTACCGCCCGAGGCGGCACTGCTGTTCGAGGTGACGCTGCTGTCGGTGCGGGATGGGCCGGACCTGCAGGCGCTGCCGCCCGCCGCTCGCCTGCGCCTGGGTGGGCAGCGCCGCGACCGCGGCAACTTCCACTTCGCGCGGGGCGACTTCGCAGCCGCGCTGCGCTCCTACCGGCTGGCCTTGAGTGCGCTCGACGGGCCTGCCGCCGGTGAGCGGGCACCGGGCGGGGAGAGGGCAGCAGGGCGGGGACGGACCGACTACACCGGTCGGTGGGTCGGGGGGAGCACCGAGCGCTGCGGGGTCACTGGGGCGTGTGGGGATCGGAGCAGCGGGTGGCACCAGGTGCCGGGGATGGTGACACCGGAGCGGGGAGGACACTGGGGCAAGGGAGGGCACCTGTCGGCCGGGACGGGAGTACCGAGCATCGGGGCGGGGGAGGGGGGACACTGAGCGGTGGGGGGGGCACCGGGCGGCTGGTCAGGGCTGGTGGCACCGGGACGGGGGACACACCGGTGCTGGGTCGCTGATGCCGCGCTCACCTCGCAGCGCCGCCCGCGCCGCAGGAGGACGAGGAGCTGCGGGAGCAGCGCGTGAAGTGCCTGAACAACTGTGCGACCGCCGCGCTGAGGTTGCACCGGGAGGACGAGGCGCTGGCAGCGTGCGACGCCGCGCTCCGCATTAGCCCCGACAACGGCCGAGCGCTGCTGCGCCGGGGGCAGGTGGGACCCGCCCCGCCCCCAGCCCCACACCTCTCCCCAGCCCCGCATCGCCCCCTGTCGCCCCCCGATCCTACATCACCTCCTGATTCGTCATCGCACTGCCCCGTGGTCTGGACCCGCCGCCCGCTACCGGCCGCTCCTCTCCCCGCAGCTACTGGCGCAGCGAGGTCGGGACGCGGAGGCTGAGCTCGACCTAAGGAGAGCCCTGAAGCTGGACCCCGCCAGCAAGGTGCGGGGTCTGGGGTGGGCGGGGGCCGTATGATTCGGGCACCGGGAACCGTCGGGGATCGCGCAGGAACCGGGCACCGGGTGTGCTGGGGCAAAGGGGGGTCCCGCAGGAGTCGGGTACCGGGAACCATCGGGGATGCCGCAGGAGCTCGGTTCAGAGAACACCGGGAACCGTCGAGGGTACTACACGAGCCGGGTGTCAGGACCGTCGGGGCGGGCGGAGGCCTCAGGAGCCGGGTAGCGGGGCATCGGAACTGTCAGGCGTCCTGCAGGAGCCGGGCACGGTGTCACCGGGGCTGCGGGGTCCCTGTGTCCGCCCCCCGCAGGTGATCCATGCCGAGCTATCGCAGCTGGTGAAGCGTCGGAGCGCGCCGGCCCGCGTTGGCCCGCAGGAGCCGCGCATCAACCCGGAGTCGCCGCCGAGCTCGGGGTGTGTACGGGGCTGCGGCAACTGGGATCCCGGCGGTACCTGCCGGCAGAACCCCACTGGAGCCACCCGCAGCCCCACCGGGGAGGGGAGAAAGAGGGGCTGCAGCGGCTCCAGGCATCAGAACGGCTACTTCTCTCCACTGGCTCCCGCACCACCCTCTCCCTACGTTGCCCTCACCGGCTCCCACACTGACCCTTCTCCGCCCTCCCGGACCGCCTCTGTGTGCTGCTCTCACCGACTGTCGCACCGTTCCGCCGCGCACTGCCCCCTGTCCCCATACGCTGCCCTCACTGACTCCCACACCGCCCCCGCGCGTTGTCCCGCACCAGCTCCCATGACTTCGACTCCTTCTGCCTCCCCCGTGCACCCTCCCGCACCGCTCCCGAGGCCCCATCCCCATTACGTCACCACAAGGCATGGACCTGCGCCCTCTGCCCCTCCCCACGCCTGCGCCGCAGCTTCCGGCTTTTTCGCCCCCGCCGGCAGCGCGGCAGCCGTAGCCTGCGGGCCAATCAGGCGGGGCTGAGCCGGAAGGGTCGACCAATAGGAGAGCTGCGGGGGCGGGCGTGGAACGGCGATTGGCTGCAGCGCGCCATTAAAGCGCGGGTTGGGGCGGTGGTGGGGGGGGGTAGTGCGGGACGTGGCGGCGGAGCGGAGGGCGGGAGGCAGCGGCGCCATGACCCGTGAGTGTGGGCCGGGGGAGAGGGGGCGATCCCGGGCACAGGCCTAGGCCGGGGCCTGTAGGGTGGCAGGGCTTGACCGGGCCGGGATCTGTGAGTGGGGACCGGAGCAGCGGGACCTGGGCTTGGGGTTAGAGGCCTACGGGGTGGCGGGGCCGGAACCGTTAATGAGGGTCCGAATCGGGGTGCGGAATTCGAGGCGTGGGGAGGCGGCGCGACTCGGGGCCGATGGGCCGGGGGCGGCGGCGCTGTGGAGCCGATGCCCGGCGAGGGCCGTTCCGAGCTTTCCGCGCCGCCGCAGGCGGGAACCAGCGCGAACTGGCGCGGCAGAAGAACCTGAAGAAGCAGAGCGACTCGGGCAAGGGCAAGCGCCGGGACGACGGGCTCTCGGCCGCCGCCCGCAAGCAGAGGTGAGCGCGGGGCCAGCCCTGCACCCCCAGCCCCGCCACCCCGCGTCCCCCTGTGGCGGTGCCGGTGGCGGTGCCAGCCCGGCCTCGCTCTCCCGCAGGGACTCGGAGATCATGCAGCAGAAGCAGAAGAAGGCCGACGAGAAGAAAGAGGGCGCCAAGTAGCCGGAGCCGGCGGGATGCGCAGCGCAGCTCTGGTGCCGGGACCCCCGGCGGCGCCCAGTGCTCGCCCGGGAGACGGTTTCTATTAAAGTAGCTCGTGGAGGCCTGCAGGCTCCATCTGCTCTCTGCGTGTGGGGGAAGTGCGGCTGCTAGGAAGCGAGGAGAGCCGTCGGGCTGGTGCATCTTCCCGGCGAGGAGCCGCTGGGGGTCAGAGCCGGGGTCGTGCCAAGCGCGGGCACAGGGAGGTGAGGGTGAATGGCCTGGGGAGCACAAGGGGGTCAGAAGCCTGGAGGAAGATGCCCGGGGAAGGATTGTGAGGGAGAGGGCTGGGTGGGACAGAGGTCTGAGAGGTGGTGTAGGCCTGGGAATGGGAGACAGTGGCCGGGCCACTGCTGCAGTTGGGGAGATGTGCAGGAGCCAAAGCAGGACAAGCTGCCTGGATCACAGCACCTCTGTGGACACGGTCAGAGCCAGGGATTGTCCACAAGGAACACACAAAGTCAGCGGCTGCCCCTCTTGTGTGCTAGGCCCAGCAACAGCATGGAGCTGCCCTAGAAGTCCAGTCTGCCACCACAGCCTGGTGGTGGTGCTCTGGCCCACCATCCTCTTTGCTTCCCTACAGGGCCCAGAGCAGCATCATCAGCTCATCCCGCTGTCCCAACAGGATGGAGCCCAGAGACCCTGTAGGCCCTGCACTATCCAGAGGTGGATGCTGTGACAGACAGGGCTCCTCACTGGGTGAGGTGCAGCACAGCCTCCACCGTGTAGCGTTGTCCTTTATGCTGGTCCCACAGCACAGGGAGCCATGGGCCTGGGGTGCAGCAGGTGCTGGCACAAGGTGTTGGGATGTGCCTGCTCACCCTGGGTGGTGCAGACCCTCACTGCCTCTGACTGGCTGGCCTGCAGTGCCATCTTGGTCCCCACTAGTATGAGCAGCAGCAGCCCCTCAGTGGCCTGCAGGAGCAGGGGGATGCTGAGGGCTCTGTGGGGCTAACATCTTCCAGCCCTGCTGCCTCTGGAAGCCATGGAGCTCTGACCCGCACACCGCCTGCCTCCTGTCACACCTCTGCCTGGGAGCAGAGTATGGTTCCAGATCTGACACAAAACACAAGCAAAAGGGGATGGAAGCTCCCCCACTGATCCAAGGGCTGGCCCTGTGCCTCAGTGAGCAGCCCAGCTCCCTCCTGTCTGCTTCTGGCTCACCGAGGAAGCCCTGAGGCTCCTGCCCCTCTCTGCAGAACCAGATGCCTGCCAGACCCTTCCTGCTTGGTGTCCTTAATCCACTGGTGGATGCTGCTCTGGGAGCTGATGCAGAAGAACAGGATGCCGTGGACTTTGTGGAAGTAGGACTGGGCGATGCTCTGGTACCTGGGGATAATCACCACTGCTGGGACAGTGAATTCCAGCCTGTGGGGCTGCTGCTGGAGGTGGACTTGGCATGGTAGCTGGAGTTCCAGCCCCTGCCTGCTCACCTCTTCAGCTGAGCAGGGTGTCACATCTGGAATGTGGTTTGTTCTCTGTCCACCAGCAGCTGCTTTATCCAGAAGTTCACCCTTCCCTGGAGGGATAGTCAGGTCCTCTGCCATGGCCTGGATGCCCAGGTTTTTGGGAGGGGGCTCTGAGGGTGCCAGGAGGGGTACCTAGAATTCTGGGGTGGCTCAGAGGCTGCAGGGAGATCCCCCAGCACCCTGGGTTGCTGGAGGCAACTCTTTGGCATTCATTGTGCAGAGATGCAGCAGCAAGCTGGACTTGCCTGTGCCCCTGTTCCCTGCCAGCAACAGCTGGTACGCAGGGCTGGGGTGTCCAGATTCCTCCCTTTTTCACACGCCTGCAGAGATGAGGTTGGTTCAGTGAGCCCTAGTTCTGCCCAGCCTGGCTTTTCACACCAAATGGGGACTTGCTGGTTGCCTCTGCTGTGAAGGCAGGAAGATTCCTCTTGCTAAAGCACCTGGCAGAGCAGTGAGGTCGATCTACATCGCCTCTTGGGGGGCTGGGGGCCTGCAGGGCCAGATGTTGTGGTGAGGGGCCTCAGTTCAGGAGCAAGTGGCACTGGGAGTCGTGCTCCTGTTCCTATGCTGCAGGGCAGTGCTCAAGGAAGTCATCTGCAGCTGCAACTGGCCCTGCCCCCCATCCTTCATTGCTCACTGCTGCGAGGGTGAGGGGGGCTGTAGGGGAAGAAGGAATCCAGCACGGGGACACCCGGGGGGAGAGGGATTGTGCAGGAGCACCCTGTGGCCTCTTGCTCTGTGACTTGGGTGAAGGCCAGAGTGCCGGCAGCAGCCCTTGAGCCAGGGGCACAGGCTGGTGAGGGAGGGTGGCTGAGCTGGTGGCACCCAGCATCCCTGCCAGCCCTGCTGCCTGTGTGGGTGCTGGTCCAAGCTCTCCCCTCATGCGCGTGAGCCAAGCAGCAGGGCCGAGTGCAGGCAGCTGCGGCTTGCGCAGAGGCTCCTGGTCCTGGCGCAGGGAGCAGCCTGGGGCTCACGGGCAGTGGGGACCGACCAGGGTGGGGCTGCGCCTGCAGTAGTGGCTCCTCCAGGCAAGAGTCCCCCTTGGTTGCTTCCCCCATAACTGACGGCCAGGATCAGGTGTTTTGCAGCATCCTGAAGTAGCTGGCAAGTGCCAGCTTCTCCTCTGCTGGCTTCTGCAGTGACAGCTGCTTCCTGCAAGAAGGCAGCATCTGTGCAGCAGAGCTCTACTCGCTGGGTTAGCAGAGGGGCTTCCCAGCCCAGTGGGCACCCCACAGCACTGGGCTTGCCAATAGCAGGGCTGGGGGACATGCCAGCAGCTCTGGACAGGTGTCCTGGCTGCCAGAGCTTGCAGATGTGCCGATCAGGGCAGCATTTCCCAGGAGTGCCTGGTGCTCTCACAGCCCTGGGGCAGACAGCCATGGACCGGCTGGTAGAGCTCCTGAGGCACTGGGTGCTGGCAGGTGCCAGGGACTCTGTTCATCTGTCTGCTCAGCCCCAGAGATGGGATGGAGGGTGGTTGGGGGGTGCTGTGACCTTAGTCCTTAGGGAGAAGGGCAGCTGCTGTGGTGGGATGCATGGAGTGGACAGCATGGGCTCAGCTCAGAGTTTTATGTAAAAATGTATTCAAGGAGCTATTTACAGCGAGCACAGAGCCAGTGGGTGAGCTGAGCCGCAGAGGCAGCTGGGGCAGAGCCCCACTCCCATCATCAGCCCCAGGCCAAGCACCCACCACACGTTTGCTCTGACCAACCTCTTGGCTGGCTTGGGCTTGGCCCCGGAGCCATGTCCCTGGGAGTCCCCACCTCATGGCCCCCCCCCACCCTTGGGCTCCCAGATGCCACCATCTCCTGGGATGAGGGGCTCAAAGGAAGCCAGCAGGGCCTGGATGCAAGTCCAGGGCATGGCAGGGACCATCCCCGGCTGCTGTCATGCAGGGCCAGGCACAGTCCATCCCAGCAGGGACTATGTGGAGATGCTGATGCGCTGCGAGGCACGTCGTCTTCGCCGCACGATGCGCAGCACTGGGCTGTTACGCCGGTGCTGGGGGGAGCCACGGAGGCAGAGGGGGCTCAGCAGTAGCCACAGGTAGAGCAGGACACAGGCCCAGCACGAGGACACCTTCACCCAGAAGGTTGACCAGCTCCCGTGCGTGAAGGTCGTCTCCAGCACTGCATTCTCATAGCTGGTGGGAGAGGGCAGATGTTAGGTGCCCAAGGGATGCTGACGCAGGGGATCCAAGCACCAGCCACAGCCTCCAGGCCATCCCATGTCCCAGCAGCCACATGTCTCTGGACACGTCCCACCTGTCACTGAGCCCCCCATCCCACAGATTGCAGCCCATCTCACTGTGGCACACAGCTGCCCTCGGCAGGGGCTGCTGGGTCAAAGTGGTGCAGGTCTGTGGGTGCAGAGCCATGCATGTCACTCGCAGGCACCCACCTAGTGATGCTGGCACCACCTGCAACAGAGGGGCTGGTGAGGAGTGCAAAGTGGCAGCCCAAGCCTGCACAGGTTTTTGCTGGCAGGGTGATAATGCTGGGGGCATGACATTGCTCAGCGGGTGGCAATCCTGGGGCAGTGTCAGTACTGGGAAGGTGACATTGCTGGCAGGTCTGCCGTCCTGATGGGGCAGCTGCTCTGCCAAGAGGGAAGGGGAGCGAGGGCAAGGAGGGCTGGGCAGCAGTGCAGGGGCCCACCTGAACCAGTTGGTGAGGGTCATCATAACATAGAGCGAGGCGAGGAAGAAGACAAAGTGGAAGGCTGAGTAGCTATAGACGACCCGCTCTCGCTCATCCTGGACCATGCACTGTCCCTCGCCGTCAGTCTCCTCCACTTGCTCGCACGTCTGCTCTGTGCCTGGGGAGCACACCAGCATGGGAGTTCCCACACTCCCTCCTCACAGACACCCCCTGGCACCTCACCTGAGGGTGTGCGTTACTATAGGCTCTGCCTGGTGCCCAACCTGCACCCACCTCTCAGCTCCTCCTCCATCTTCTCAGGACAGCAGAAGCAACAGGAGGGTTTCTGCAGAGAGGGAGCAGTGCACTGGTAACTGCCGCTGGGCCAGTGCAACCCAGCCCCACGGCCACCACAGCTGGGCAGAGCCCCGCTGCAGGATGTGGCCTTGCTTGGCACTGGGACTGCCTGGCTCCAAGGAGCGAGCGCAGGCGGGGAAGCGCTGTGGGAAACCCCCCATGCTTGGCTGGACAAACCTGCCCTTGCTCTGGGGCTGGGCCCAGGACTGAGGGTGACAGGTTTGGGATGCCTGTGGCAGGAGGACACAGAGCGCAGGTGAGGGGGCAGCATCTGTACTCACTTTAAACTCAAAGCTGTAGACTTTGACCATCCAGAGGGGCCCGAAGATTTCAGCAAGGTAGGAAGCTTCATTGCTGTCCCCAGGAGAGAGGCAGAAAGCATAAAACAGGCACTCACTGCCCTGTGCCAAGCCTCAAGCCTGTTCCATGGACCCCATACAGGTGTAGGAGCCATGCTGGGCCAGGCTTGGGGTCACCACAATGCCCTTGCTCATCTGGAGATCCACTGCCTGCGCTGGCCCTGCCGTCCCTTGGGCTCTGCTCACTGTGACACTGGCTGGGGACGGGGTCATAGAATCATAGAATTACCTGAGTTGGAAGGGACCCAAAAGGATCATAGAGTCCAACTCCTATCCCTACACAGGACACTCCCAGCATTCACACCATGTGACTGAGGGCATTGTCCAAATGCTTCTTGAATGCTGGCAGACTTGGTGCCGTGACTACTTCCCTGGGGAGCCTGTTCCAGCCTAATACCCAGTCTAAATTTCCCTGGCACATCTTCCTGCTATTACCTCTAGGCCTATCATAGGTTGCAAGAGAGAAGAGATCAGCACCTGTTTCACTTCACTCCCTTGTGAGAAGGCAGTAAACATCTATGAGATCCCTTCTCAGTCTCCTCCAGGCTGAACAGACCAAGTGACTTTAGCTATTCCTCATATGGCTTCCCCTCCAGACCCTTCACCAGCCTTTTGGTCCTCCTCTGGACACTCTCCAGTAGTTTTATGTCCTTTTATATTGTTGCACCCAAAACTGCACCCAATACTCAAGGTGGGGCTGCATCAGTGCAGAGGAGAGTGGACCAATCATCTTGACCAGCTGGCAATGCCATTCTTGATGCACCCCAGGGTCTCTGTGTGGTGCCTGTTGCACTGGCCATGCCTGAAGGGACGGTGCTATGGGTACCCTGCCCACCCCACACTGCTGGAACACGCACCATGCAAAGAGCACACAGGCATACATGATGGCAGCACCCAGCACGGCAACGGTGGTGTCCTCTGTCTGCAGGTCATCCTGCTGGATGCCTGGGAAGCACACGGTGAGGTTCTGCCCCTTGTAGAGCACTGTGGGAAGGTGGAGGTGAGACAGACGCGTGCCCCAGCCGGGGGCTTCCGGCGGCATGCAGGAGCACCCACCTCTCTCCGGGGGACGGCTGGACAGTGCAGAGAAGGTGAGGTACATCACGTAGCAGCTGATGATGGAGGACTGCAGCAACCCTGACCGTGGCTGTTCTGCAAGGGGAGGTCAGAGGCATCACCAGAGCCACAGAAGCACCACAAGCTTGTGGATGGGCTCCATGTAGGCCCCTCAAAGCCCCTTCCCACCACTTCCATGCCCAAAGCTCTGTGCCGAGGCACAGAAGGGGCCAGCGGGAGCCATGAGGAGCTGGATCCTCCCCAGGTGCCCAAGTGCTTGCCCTGAGCCAGGAGCCCAGCCCCAGGACACAGCCAGCCTTGCAATGAGGCAGCCCGTGCTGTGCCCTGTGGTACTCACTGAGCCGCACGCAGGGCGTGATGGAGATAAAGGACATGATGCCGCAGAGGCTGCCATTGATGGCGAGCAGCGCCTTGTTGAGGTGGCAGGCGGCTGGGTGGGTGTAGTACTTGTAGAGGAAGGAGAAGGCAGCAGAGGCGAGAGTGTAGAAGGCAGCCGTGGCCAGCAGCACAGCCAGGTACCAGCGCTTGTCCTGCGCGGCGCCTGTCAGCCTGCGAAAGAGCGAGTGAGAGCCGGCAGCAGGCAGGTGCCTGCCCAGCACCCTGGCACTCACCAGTTCTTGTTCCAGGTGTGCGCGAAGGCGGTGATCAGCACCAGCTGGATGAGGATGAAGGCGAAGCCCCCACAGACACCTGTGTAGTGCCAGGCTGGAGAGAGAGGGCAGCACAGGGCTGGCATGGGGGGCACGGAGGGGCCAGCGCCAGCCCTGCAGCTGCCAGCTTGGGTGGGGGAGGCACCTTGGATGAAGCCGTCCTCAGGGATGAAAAAGCTGGCAGCACACAGCCCCACCAGCACCAGCAGCTTCAAGAGCCAGAACCTGTGGGGCAGTGAGCGTCAGGGAGACACAGCCTCTGGCAAACCCCAGCCCCTGGCAGTCCCCAACCCCCGACAGGCCCCAGCCCTTGGCAGCTCCCATCAGCCCCCAGCATCCCCCAGCCTCTGGCAGCCCCCTGCCCTGTACCTGTTGTGGAGCTGAGCACGGCAGTCGGCACTGGACCGCACATTGAGGAGCAGGGCAGCCTGTGCCAGGTGGAAGCAGGAGGTGCCGAAGCAGACGCGGTACACGGCCGAGGAACCCACCAGCCGCTCGCAGTCTGTGCCCCCAGGCAGGTGTTTGCACAGCACCGCTGAGAAGGGAAGCTGCAGGCACAGGGAGCGACTCCTGACATGCACACTATTCCTAATACCTCTCCACTCCCAGTATCCCTGAGAACCCAGCAATCCTGGAACACCTAGGACGCTGGGCAAGTCCTCATCTTTGGTGCCCATTGGCATCCCTTCCTCCTTGGCACTCTCAGCAGCCCTGTTACTCCCAGTATTGCCAGCCTCTCAGTGTTTCTGGCTCCCATAGCAATTCTGGCATCGCCAGCACCCTCAGTGCCCTCGGCATCCCCAGCACTCATGGTACCCCAGGATCCCCAGCACCCACAGTGCCTCTGGAACCCACAGCACCCCAGCACTCCCAGCAACTAGGTGCCCCAGCTCCTGCTGTCACCTTCTCCCGGATGGCCTGGGCCACGGTGCGGGACAGCATGAGACAGCACACGGCAGAGGCCAGGACGTGCAGGAATGTGTAGAGGACACGGGTGCCTGTGGACACGCGGAGCCCGCGGCAACAGCTGCAGCCACCACCGCAGGACAGCTGGGGGGAGCATGGTCAGCAGGGACCCCGCGGGCCAGAGCACCCCCCAGCCTGGCCTGGCACCCCTGCCCAGGCCACCCCCACCCCAGCCCCACAGTGCCCTCAGTCCCACCTGGCAGAGCAGCGAGTGCAGGATGCGGCCTTGCGCCCGTGTGCCCGCCATGGCCCGGCTTGGCTCCACTTGGCCTTGCTGTCCTGATGGGATTAGGGGGATTGTCATCTCGGCCCGCCCCGCCATCTGCTCCCCCTCACCTCCGGCAGGCACCATTGGGGCGCTCTGTGGGGAGGGACCCTTGCCCAGGACCATGGCCCGTCACTGGGCAGGATGAGGCCATGGAAGCCATGGGTTGGCACAGTGGGCACATACGGTCTGGGAGTGCTGTCACCTATGTGGCAATGCTGGTCCCAGAGCAGTGTCGTGGTGCTGTGCAGTTGGGGGGGGTGGAGGGACCAAAGGGCTGGATGGATGCAGAGGCACCCGAAGGGCGGCAGGATGGCATCAGGCACGCCCAGGCAGGGCGTAGGATCTCCCTGGCACTGGTAGGAGCTGGGGACAGGCTGAAGGGTTGCAGGGGAGTTGTTGCTGAGGCTGGGTCTGGCTGGGCTAGCATCACCTCCAGCTCCTCTGCAGCTGGAACAGCCCCACATTGGGGCTCTCTTTTCTCCTGCTGTTCCTGCAGTGAGGAGGCCAGGGTGGGCAGGAGGCCAGGAGAGGCTGGAGCTGGTGATACAAGAAGTGGTTGTTATTGCAGAGAGTGGAATATTTTGACTTAAGTAGAGTTGGTGTTCTGTTGAATAGGTTTTCTAACTCAATTCAGTTAAGTGCGATCTAAGTGGCAGCATTTTTGAAAGACAGACAGACAGACTGTTCTTCTGACAGTGTGTTTTTTCAATAGTGCTGTACCCAGACAATATTTCTTCACTTACCTAAAAAAAAAAAATGCAAGGTCAAACAGAGAACTAGCTCTGAAGCTCTAATTAGCAGAGATTTGGCTGTTGAGAAATGCACAATAAAAGTAGCAGAATATGCATGAGATTGCAGGGAGAGTTTATACATATGCATGTAAGTTGGATATATCTTATGTCCCAGCTCTTGTCTCGTTACACATTATTGATGGAAATCATTCCCTCATGTGTCTAGTACTGAAATAAAGGATGCTGCTTTCTAAAACTCCAAAACAAGTCCTAGAGAGTTTATTTTCTGGCATTTTCTGTATTACTGGGACAGGTGACTGCAGCAGCCCAGGGTGCAGCACCACACTGGCGGAGCAGGGGGTTAGAGGAAGGGTTTGGCTCCCAGTGTGGCTGCTGCTCAGAGCCTGGCCGGGCACCCGGCTGCTCGTGGAGATGACAAGTGACAACCATTACACCACTGGGGTGGCTTTGTTTTCCCTCTTCACTTCACAGTTAAAGTGCCTTTATCTCAACTCGGGGTTTTTTGGCCTTTGCTTTTCTTCTTCTCCCCCAGTCCTGTTGCACGGGTTCTGGGCTGGTCAACCCACTGCAGCCCCCACCATCCCAGGGGCCAACCTGGGCCTGCTCGTCCCTGCACACTGCCCCACGCTAGGAGCAGTGGGAGCCGCGGGGAAGGGGCACAGAGGTGGGAACAGGGGCCGGAGGAGCTGACACGGGACCAGGACGCCACTCGGGGACCGGTGTCGGTTCGACCCCCTGGCAGGGTGGCCAGGCCGGTGTGGCACGGCCGCACTCGGCCCCGGGGACACAGGGTGGCCGCTGTGGCTGCCCGGGCTGGGGATGACCCCAAAGGCTACCGGCACCGAAATACGGGTGCCCCGGGGGCGGCCGGCACCGAAACACTAGAGCCCCGGGGACCCCTGAAGCTGCCAGGGTGCCGCGCCCCGGTATCTACTTCCGGCGTCCGCACGTGACAGGAAACGCGTTGGCATGTGACCGGAAGCGGTGGTGGCGGCATGGCGGCGGAGGGAGACGTGGAGTTGGAGTTGGAGACGGAGCCGAACGGCAGCGGGAGCGGCGGCGGGGATGGGGCGGGCGGGCGCGCGGCCGAGAAGCCGCGGAAACACGACAGCGGCGCGGCCGACTTGGAGCGCGTCACGGACTACGCGGAGGAGAAGGAGATCCAGAGCTCCAACCTCGAGACGGTGCGGCGGCAGCGGGGCACTGGCGGCAGCGGGACCGACACGGGTGGGGATAGAGCGGGAGGGGTAACGGGACCAGGTAGCGGGGAGCAGGGTGGAGCGGGAGCGGAGGGACCAGCACCGACGGGACCGGTTGGGGAGACCATGATTTGCTGGAGGGAGTGGCACCGGTGTGGGGCGAGGAGGGGACCGGGACCAGGACCGGGACCGGGACCAGTGGGGGGAGGGCGGGACCAGGTGGAGGTAGTGGGACCGGTGGAGAGGCGGCAGGGCAGCTGGACCAGTGGGAAGGGCAGCGGGAGGAGTCACCAGCGGAGGGAACGGGACACTGAGAACCCTGCCGCCTGCCTGCCCGGTGACCACACTCGTCCCGGCAGGCTATGTCGGTAATTGGAGACCGGAGGTCGCGAGAGCAGAAGGCAAAGCAGGAGAGGTAATGGTCCATGCTCACTCAGGGCTGCGGGGAGCAGCCAGGAAACTGGGGAGGGGGGCGGGCCCCGCCTGTCACTAGAGAGCTCTCAGTCACCTGCAGTTTGTTTGTCTCTGGTGCAGGGAGAAGGAGCTGGCAAAAGTGACCATCAAGAAGGAGGACCTAGAGCTGATCGTGAGTAAGGGGGGGACACTGGGCAGGCAGTGGTGTGTCCCATGCCATCCTGCGGTACAGCTGTATCCTGTCCCTGTCAAAGGAGGTGGCTGGGACAGGCCTGCCCCCAGTGCTGGTGCCCAGCAGGTGCGCAGTGATTGGGCGGCTCCACAGCCCCATCCTGTCCTGCCACACCAACCTGCAGCTCTTTCCCTGCAGATGAACGAGATGGAGATCTCGCGGGCAGCGGCAGAGCGCAGCCTGCGGGAGCACATGGGGAACGTGGTGGAGGCGCTCATCACCCTCACCAACTGAGCGCCTGGCCTGCCAGATGGGGGGCTGCCACTTGCTGTTGTCACTTCCCAATAAAGGCACTGGTGGAATCAGCTTTCAGAATGGTCTGTGCGGCTCCGAGTGTGGCCCCTGTCTGGTGGCTCCTACGGGGAACGCGATTTTGACAAGCACAGCTCCACCTGCAGGAAGACATGTGGCATCGCACCAGCAGTGGCAGGCACATCCTGACTGGAGTGGGGCACAGTGACCTGCCCACGTGCCAAGACGTATCTCTCCCTGCTTTTAATCATGACACAGGTGTCTGCTGGGCATGCAGCGGCTCTCCTAGGGCAGCGCTCCCGTCTCACCTCCCCAGGGAGTTTCAGCCCTGCACCCAAGGGTGTGGTGGTGAACCAGGCACGGAGACTGCCACCCTCACGCACCCTGCCTTGCTATCATCTCCCAGGCAGAGCCAGCCCCTCTATCTCCTGGGAAGGACAGGAAGGGACAGTTGCGTTCCACAGACCCTGCAGCAGGAACATGTAAGAAAACAATCACTTTAATCAAACCGCGCCCCACTCCAGGTAGAAAAGCCAAGCCCTGCGGATATAGGGTCACCACTGCTCTGCACTAAAACAGGGCCCAGACCAACAGTGGGGAAGCAGCAGCACTGGGAAGATGCTATGCACCAGCTGGGGATACAAGTCTGTATATTCCTCCAGGAGCAGGTGCGCTGGAGCCAGGAGCGTTGCTGTGCTCCCACACAGCACTTCTGGGCGCTGCGGTGGCTCTTGGGGTAACTTCGATGGTGCTGTGGCTGTGGGCCTGGCCAGCCCACTTCAGCCCCGTCCTCCGTGGTGCCCGGGTGGGCAGTGTGCTGGTGCTGTGGGGATTATGGCATATGGGCACAGGGGGAGGGCTCATCAACACCCACTGCATCCCAGTCCAGCACTGTGTCCTTTCTGTCCCTGTCGCAGGAAGAGCCCTCCTGCCTGTGCCCTTAGGTGGTCTTCCGCTTCTTGGCCGAGGGTCTCTCAAAGACATCCCGCACGCCCGCCGCTTTCTGCTTGAAGAACTTGGTGTTCTGGGCACTCTCCTGGCCCCAGGCTGAGTCAAAGGAGGTCGTGTCCTGGTCCACCAGGTGCGTGTACTTGGTGCGCCCTGAGCGCCCAAAGTTCTTGACCTGGAGAGTAAGAGGTGCTATTGAGCAGCTGCTTGGAAGGTGCAGGACCCGTTACTCCCACGAGTGCCACTTTCCCGCTCATCAGTGTCCCTCTCCTGATGGCCCAGCACACTCACCTGCATCACTTTGGGCAGGATGGTCTTGTTGAAGTGGTCCTCAAGGGTTGGGGCGGAGAAGTCCCTCTTGTAGACCTCCTCGTCCTCATCCTGCCAGAGAAGGACTCACTCAACCCACGCCTTTCCAGCAGGCGGAAGTTGGGGAGAGCTACCAGCAGCCCGTACTGCTGCTCTGCTGGGGCTGCTGTGGTGCCCATTTATCAACAGCCAAGGATGGGGACAAGAGTCCCCCAGAGTTGCCTTGGTGCCACCTCTCAGGCCACTGCTTTGAGCTCAGGCTGAGCCAGCTTGGATCTGCAGGATCCATCCACCTAAACAGCAGCACAGGGACAGTGCTGGTGCCTTGGCTCCATCACAACTGGAAACCCTCAACCTCACTGCCAGTGAGGCACCGCAGGCCAGCTTTGGGCAGAAGAAGCTGCAGGGAGAAGCTGGCCATGCGCAGGCCACTCACCATGAAGAAGGCGCCACGGTGGTAGTACTTCTGCAGGAACTTGTATTTGCCCTTCACTGCCTTGTTGGTGATGACCTTGCCATTGGCCCGCAGCTCAGCACGTCGCTCCTCCTCTGTCAGGTTCCGCATCCGCTCAATCTCCGCCTTCTCCTTCTCCATGCTGGCCAGGAGAGAAACCTCTGAGACCCCATGGCCCCACCCCACCCTCCCAGCAGAGCCGCTGTCCGAGGGAATTCCGTTTATTGGCTCTGCAGGCAGAACAGTCGTGCCATGCTGACAAGAGAAGCCCGAGGACAACAGGGCTCTCAGGTCCACACAGATGACACTTACGCTTCCCGCTCTTCTCGGTCCCGTTTGATCCGTTTCAGCTCCCGCACCTTCCAGGCCTCATACTCCTCCTCGTCATTCTCATCATCTGTATCCAGTGCATCCAGTGCTGCCAATGAGCGCTTGTTCTCTTCCAGCTCCTTCTTTGCCTCCTCTTCCACAATCTGCAGTGAGAAATAAGCTAAGCCCACTGTGCTGATGGCCACCCTCCATGATCCCACACCCACCCCAAAGCACCTTGAGCGTGTATTTGCGCCGCTCCTCTGCCATCCTCTTTGCCTCTTGTTCCAGCTCCTTCTGCTTCAGGGCTTCTGCTTCCCGCTCCTGAACCGTGATCCGGTCCTTCCTACAGGCAGGGACCACAAGACCCTTTCAGCCCTTCTGTGCTGCTTACAGACCTCTCCCTCCTGCGCTACAGCTGCTTCCAGCCTTCACCCTCTCCAATGACTGGAGAAGGCCCAGAGTTCTCTGCACCATCACCCGCACTGGCACTGCCGCACCGTTCCCCTACAGCTGCAGGTGAGCGGCAGGAGTGAAGACCCCAACTACGGGGCACCTGCCCGAGGGCTCCGGTTAGGTTCCTCTGTGGGTCCGACACTCAGGAACCATGGTGGCTGATGCGGGGCTGTCAGAGCAGGGCTCACCCTCGCTCCCTGTGCTGCCATGCCAGCAGGTGAGGGAGGGACTGCAGCTGTGGCACCTGCTCAGCCCTGGCTCCCAACACCCAATGCAGGGCTGACCTGTGTGGCCATGTCACTCACTTGCGGATGAAGACAGGTTTGAGACGTGGCTCCATTTCATCCTCACTGTCCGTGTACTCCTCGTACTCTGACTCTGACTCAGACTCTTCTCCAGATCGGCCCTCATCTTCTAGCTCCATCACTTCCATCTCCTCAGTTTTCCTCTCCTGTGCTCGCTGACGCATCATCCCACGCCGACGCTCAATCTCCTAAAGGAGGCAAACACAGAAAGCTGGACAAGCAGTCTGACTACTGCCTGCCCTGGCAGCTGCAGTGCCCGCCCTGTCCCCTCTCTCTCTCCTGCCCAGGATGCAGCATGACTGGAGTGCTGGTTACGAGACACACACCATCCCTCCAGATACGAGGTGGCCTCTTCCGGCACCCCATCCCATCCCATGCAAGAGAACAGCAACCCATGAGTTACACTGCACCCAGCTGTGATGCTTGTCCCACCCCACCACAACCCACGCGCCCATCCAAAGGCAACTCCAGCCTGGCCATTCTGGGCCTTCCCATGGCCCGTCAGATGGCTCTGCAGGTGCACCTCATCATCGATCTCTTCCTCTTCCTCTTCACTGGTGTCCTCCCGCTCCAGGCGCCAGGCTTCCCCCTCCACCTCTGAATCGCTCTCTCCGACCACTTCAGGCTCCACAATTTTACGGTGCCGCGCCAGCCTGAAGCAGACCTTGGTTACACAACAGCATTACCAGCAGGAAGGAGCTGCAAGCAACTGACTGCACATGGCCTTTTCCTAACAGGACCGTGGCAAACGCCAGACCTGTCAGGCTCAGACAGACCCCACACCCTCTGTCCCAAGAGGCTGGAGTGGCTGGGCACCAGGAACCCCCCTGTCCATGCTTCAAGTTGCAATGGAAGCCCTGGCATGAAGCCACCGCATTACTGGAACTAAAATAGCAGTAGCTCCATGGGAGGACGCCACCAGCACTTGTCTGCTCCCTGCCTGGAGAGTGCCTCCCTGGCACCATCCCTTCCTGCAACTCTAAACCTTGGTGCATGGCGCTGATTCCTGTCTCAGAGCCTGTGGCCACCTGAACCCCCCAACTGTGCCCAGGCATGGGGCTGGGCCCTGGGTTGGAAAGGCTGCTTGTGGCATCACCAGAGACTCTCCCAGAGAACACCCCCAGCCTCCCCGCATTCTCGCAATCCCTGGCCACAGGGCTGGGGCTCTCCAGCCCTTCAGGGCCAACACAGGGCAGGCAGAGACACGGCTCCCGGTTGCCCCAACACTCACCGCTCCTCTACATCCTCAGCAATGCGGTTCTGGAGGCGGCGGAGCCGGGGGTCATTGGCGAGTTCCTCCTCCTGCTCCTCGGGCTCCACTTCCTGCTCCTTTGCTTTCTTGATGAATTGGAATTCCTCATCCTCCTCATCCGATGACTCCATGGGTGCATAGTCAGGCCGTTTCCCCGACACATACCGCTTCACTTTTACCTTCTCCATGGACAGCTCGCCTGCAGGTGGGCACCCGGGCTGTCACTATGGCCCCGCACCATCACTGTGGCCTCATGCTCCAGCTGTCACTGCAGTCCCGGCCCAGGCCGTCACTGGGTCCCTGCACCCTGGCCCTCTCCGGGCCTCGGTCCCTGTCTCCCCCGGCCTCCCCTGGTCCCTGTCCCCCCCACGTCTCCTCTGCCTCCTATGCCCGCCGGTCCCGGCCTCGCTTGGTCCCTGTGCTCCCCAGCCTCTTCCGGTCCCGGTCCCCCCGATCCCGACATCCCCCCCCCAGTCCCGCCCCTTTCACCCTTCTCGTTGCGGACGGGCACGGCGCCCGCCGTGGACTGGATGGGCGGCTGCTTCATGAGGGCGCTGGGCACCGACATGGTGGCGGCGGCGGGGCCGAGCTGGGCCCGGGCGAACGGCGACAACAACGGCTGCGTGAGCCGCTGGGTAGAACGGGAGCCGCAGTTCCACTTCCGCCGGAAGCGGAACCTAGGAGCGCCGAGCGACCGGAAGTGGCGCCCGGGGGGGCGGAGCCTGGGCTGGAGGGTGGGTCATGGGGTCCTGAAATGGTTTGCGCTGGAAGAGGCGTCAAAGCCTATCCAGTTCCACCCTCCTGCCACGGACAGGGACAAGTCTCACCGGATCAGGGTGCTCAAAGCCCCATCCAGTCTGGCTTCGAACACCTCCAGGAATGGGGCAGCCACCACTTCTCTGGGCAACCTGTCGTGACTGAGAGCAGCCCTGAGGAGAAGGGCTTGGGCTACTGGTGGATGAGGAGCTTAATGTAAGCCAGCAACGTGCGCTTATATGCTGGGCTGCATCCAAAGCAGTGGGACTAGCAGGGTGAGGGAGGGGATTCTGCCCCTCTGCTCCACTCTGGTGAGACCTCACCTGGAGGCATACGTTCGGTTCTGGAATCCCCAACATAAGAAGTATATGGAACTGTTGGAGCAGGTCCAGAGGGGGCCACAAAAATGATCTGGAGCACCTCCCATACAAGGATGGGTAGAGAGTTGGGGTTCTTCATCCTGAAGAAGAGAAGGCTGCGAGAAGACCTTAGAGTGGCTTTCTAGTACAGAAGGAGGCTCCAGGAAAGCTGGGGGGGGGCTCTTGCTCAGGGAGTGCCAGGATAGGATAAGACAATGGTTTTCAGCTGAAAGAGAGGAAATATAAGTT
Organism: Tapera naevia; assembly: GCA_033556795.1. Classification (NCBI taxonomy): domain Eukaryota; kingdom Metazoa; phylum Chordata; class Aves; order Cuculiformes; family Neomorphidae; genus Tapera; species Tapera naevia. The sequence continues at coordinate 3,200,554 of JAUMJJ010000353.1, forward strand.
AGACGTTAGGAAGAAATTCTTCATGATAAGGGTGGAGAGACACCAGCACAGTCCGTCCCGCCACACCCCTGGCACCAGGAGGCTGGGCTGCTCCGGGGGAGCCCCTACTTCCTGTGGACGCTGGAAGGGGGTGGCAGTGACGGCTGTGTCGGGAAGGGCTGCACTGCTCTGTGGCAGGTGTTGGGGGCTTTTCTGTCACTGTCAGTGTCAGCCCTTGTCACAGCCTCCGAAGGTTTCACAGGGGAAGGACAGGCAGCAGCTGGGTCTCCTGTGTGGCTGTGGCATCCAGCCACAGAATATCCGGCTTCTGTGGCCTGGCAGAACTGTGTCACAGCTACCGCAGCCACCTCTGCCATCCTGTGCTGCCCGTCTGGCAGGAAGGAAGGTGCTTGTCTTCCGAGAAGCCTGCCTGCCTGGCGCCCTGGCAGGGGATTTGGGGAGCGGAGGAGCCAAAGCTGGGCTGTGACCCTGTGCTGCTAGGTGCCTGCCTGGCCCTTGCTGCAGCCGGTTCCCTCACCATGGCTGTGTGGAGTGAGGCCAATGTCAGAGGGGACAGCCAGGAAACCCAAAGGCAGGCGTGCTTTTCCAGTTGGTGGGCAGCACTGGAGCAGCACTTCCTCTCAGAGTCCCATATCCAGGCTGGACAGTGTCCTGGTAGCCCAGGGAGCGCAAGCACAAGGACTCTCGCTCAGCTCTGTGGCATCCCGGGGCTGGCACAGAGGCAGGCTTGCTCCTGGGGCAATCTCCCCTCGTCCTGCCACCCAGCCAATCCAGATGAACTGCAGGTGCGGTGGCTGTTCAGGCCCTTAGCAGCGCTGGCTGTGGCACTGGGGAAGGTTCTCCCTCCAGAAAGGCCTTGGATGGCCTCATTCCAGCCCCAGGCAAAGCTGGAGGGTCTCCCAGCCCACTTTACTTCAGTGTGTCTTTGAGTGGTGGGGGAGCTTGGACAGCCTTGCTGGAGCTGGGGTGGGGTGGGTGCCCTGGATGCCTGCTGGCTCCTGGTTTGCCCTGGAACTGAGGCACTGGCAGCTTTGTAATCCCGCAGGAGCTGCCTATGATGCCACAGGAGCTGACTGTCCTCCCTGCCCTGCCTGGGAATATGGGAGAGCTCATCTGTGGGTTTCTGGCTTTTATACCCTGGCCACAACTGGGGCTCAAGCTCCACATTTTGTCCCTTGGGCATTCACAGTGCAGTCCCACCCTGCGAATCCCGTGCCATCGCTGCAAGGAGTGGCCTCCACACAGGACTCAGTGAAACAATGGGACATTTCGGACAGAGAGGAGCTCAGGAGCTGCACACAAAGCCTGCAGTGTCCCAAGCAGGCGAAGCAAAAATAAAGACCTCAAACACGGAAGCACTGGCACCGCCTGGTTGGGCTCTATGGCTGCAGGCACAGGAGGCCCTGGTTAGGAGCAGCCCACACCCTGCAACTCGTCCCTCCCCGAGTCCCCTCTGGAGGCACAGCCAAACTGGAGGAACCAAGCACTGGCCTGAGCTGGTGCGGGGTGTGTGTGTGTGCTGTGGCTCCGTGCCTGCCATCCCTAGATCCCCTAGGACATGGCAGGTGACTGCCAAGGGCTGTTTTGGCCCTGTGTTGGGGAGCAGGACTGAGTTCCTGGGGGGTGCGAGGCTGTGTGAAGCTGGCAGCCACAGGAAGGAAAGAGTCTGGAGGATGGCTGTGCCAGGAACAGGCCAGTCAGCCCTTCGGTGCTGTGTCAGCTTGCTGATGAAATCCTGTGCCTGCCTGGCTCCAGGCTGGGTTTGTGTCCCATTCCCAGCCCACCGACAGCCACAGTGCTGAAGGGCCACGGGCTCTGTACCTCAGTGCTGCTTGCACATGTGTACGTGTGTCGCTGTGCACAGTCCCTGAGCCGGGCAAGGGCATTCCTGCAGCCTGGCTGCTGGCAGCAGTGATGTGCCGCAGGCCGGGCAGAGCCTGACAGCTCTGGGCTGGAACCCCAGCAGCATTACGGTTGCTGACAACATCAGTGAGATAAAGTCACTAGAGGACCCAGAGCTGTTTTGTCTGCAGCCACGCTGCAGGGCGAGGGCAGGGCGTTCTAGTGTGCGGGCACAGGGAGATATTGTGTCTGGGAGTGGAGCTATGAATAGAGCCTGGAGTTGCAGGACCCCGTGAAGCACAGCTCCCGCTGGACCACAGCAGTCCCGGCAGCAAGGCCTTCTCAGGAGCCTGCTGGTGGCATCCATCCTGCAGTAAGGGGAGGTGAGGGGCTGGGAGGAGCCCGGGGAATGGAGGCTGCGACCTGAGCTGCTGGACAGGGCATGGAAGGGAGACAAAAAATTGCATCTGCCGCAGAGCAGAGGGCCAGTGGGCTGACCTGGCACTGGCATGGGGTGCAGCGTGTGTGGGGCAGCTGAGTGCCAGGTAAACATTGAGTTATTGACTTGGTCCCACTGGACACCCATTGCCTGCCATCACTGTCTGCTGCCTGGCTTCCCTGCTGTCCGTGAGGGCCCTCTCCTGCCCTCGCTGGTTCCCCATGCCGCCCCACCATGTTCCTGAGCTGCCCTGGGCCGGGGTGCTGGTGGGCAGAGGGGCAGCCCCATCACTGCTCTGCCTCCTGTGGCACTTGGGCAGATGGGCACTTGTGTCACTGCTGGTGCTTGTGCAATCGAGGCAACCTCAAAGCCAAAACTTGACCTGATTTTTCTGTGAAAGTACATTTATCGATGGCTGCGTGCTGCCAGGCCATACTGGGTGCAGTGTGTGGGGTGGAGGGGCATAGGGGCTCCCCCCCACCCTCATGGGCAGTTTGGCCACTGTGACTGCAGTGTGGGCTGCTGGGATGCTGTGGCCATGGCCTGGCAGCACAGGTCCTGAGGGGAGCGGCTGCCAGGGGGAGGGCTGCATGGAGCAGCCCACTCCCAGCCATCTCCTGGGGTGTGACAAAGGCTCCAGGTGATGGCCCCCAGGGCAGGGAAATGTCCAAGAGGGGTGACAGTGCTGGTGGACACAGCTGTGGCAGCTGTTTCGTCCCTGGCTGCATTGTAGGCAGTGGATGAGGAAGCGGATGCCAAGGGGCCTGTAAGGTGGGGGAACAGTAGCTGCTCAGACTCAGACCAGGCTCCATTCTCTGCTCTGTCTGCAGCCGGACCCCAACCTGAGGGCTGCTGGGAACACTGATCCCCTTCACATATGTGGCTTTGTCCAGCAGCCAGGTGTGTCCTGGCCACAGGTGTTGTCTTTGGCAGGGGCGTGGGGTCAGCGAGCGAGTCCAGAGCCAGTGGTTTATGTAAGAGTGAGATGCTTCCTGCCTGTGATGCTGAGATAAGCGTGATGACAAAGGCCCTTTGTAAGCCCCTCTCTCCAGCATGACACATGTGATGGTCACTGCATCACCTGCCTGGGCATGGCTGCAGCGCTGGAGTGGGGCACCTAGACTGGCTCAGGACCTGCCCCCAGCCCACATACCCACTATATATCTCCACACAGCACTCCCAGCTCAGCTGTGCATCCAGAGGCTGCAAGGCAACGGGGCTCACTGACAGCTGGAGACGTGTGTTGAGTGGGCTGTGGGGTGAGTGCCGCACGTCCACAGGGTACCACGGCTGCCTGGTGGGACCGTGGCCCCAGAGGGTGGCCTTGGGTTGCATGGCAGGACTGTGGCCTCAGAGGGTGTCCCTGGGGTGTATGGTGGGACCATGACCTGGAGGGCAGCCCTGGGTGCATGGTGGGACTGTGGCCCTGGAGGGTGGCCATGGAGTGCACAGATCCTGTGGGTCTGAACCAGATGCCGGGGTCACTGCCTGGGACAAGGCCGCAGAACTGACCCAGTTTGAGGGAGCCCTGCCTTGTGCCGGATCTTCTGGGCTGTTCCCGGCATCTCTGTTACCAAGGTGACTGCTTCCTGTGTGATTGCTAATGCTTCGTGATCTCAATCGTGATATCCCAGTGACTTCCTTTCCTCTGTACGGAGCTGTGGGACCCGGGGCTGACAGACTCCCCAGGGTACGGAGGGTTCAGGTCAGTTTGGCTTCTCTCGCTTCTCTTTGCCTTTGCCCTGGCTTTCCTGTCGCTCTGGACATGCTCCAGTCCCACAAACACCAGGGACACAAGTGCCTTGGTTTTCACAAGAGCCTGAAGCCATCAGGAGCCACAATTCCCTTCCCACCTTATCTCCTTGTAGCAGTCTCTCTTCTGAACCTGGGCTGGTGCGTTTCCGTGCGTTGCTGCTTTCCAAAGAGCTGCTCTGTGCCCCCATGCCACCCCCAGCGGCCTGGGCAAGGTACCTCTGCTCTGGCACCTGGACGAGGTGTCTGTGGGCACGTTTCTCTGCAGGTGTCCTCACACCCCTGGTTGTTGTCTGTGTCCCAGGGGCTCTGGGCTGTCACGGGGCATATCCAGGTCTTCCACTCGGGTTGGCTCGGTCAGTATTGGGTGGGCATGGTCAGTCCTCAGTGGGCACAGACAACCCAGGTAGGCAGGGGCAGTCCTGCTGGGTACAGACATCCCTTGGTGGGCATGGTCAGTCCTGAGTGGGCACAGTCTCCAGGTGGCACGGGCAACCCCCAGTGGGCGTGGTCAGTCCCTGGTGGGCACATTTTGTGCCTGGATGGCATGGTCAGTCCCGGTGGGCATGGCTGGTCCTCGTGGGCGCGGACAGCCGTGGTGGGCATGGGCAGTCTGGGTGGGCACAGTCAATCCTGGTAGAAACGGGTGTTCTGCCCACGGGTGACACCCGGTGGGCACGGTCAGTGCCAGTGTGTATGGTCGGTCCCGGATGGCTTGGTCAGTCCTGGATGGCATGGTCAGTCGCGGTGGGCATGGAGAGTCCTGGGTGGGTAGCGGGAGTTCTAGGTGGGCACAGTCAATCCCCGGTGGGCACGGTAGGTCCCGTTCCCCATAGCTCGTGGCGGGGCGTCCCCCCTCCCGGCCGCCCGCGGCAGCCCTGGTCCCGGCTCCTGTCGGGGCGGGCGCGGTGACGGCATCCGGCGGCGCCCGGGGAGCGGGGCCGGGCCGAGCTGAGCGGTGCCGTGGCGGCGGCGGCGGGGGCGGCGCTGACAGCGGCGCGGGGCGAGCAGCGGCCCCGCTCCCCGGCCGCCCCTGCTGGGCCGGGCGCGGCGGGACCGCGCGTGACGCGGCGTCGGGCGGAGGCCGCGCGGTAACGGCGGGACCAGCCGGGGCGGGGGGAGCAGGGCCGGGCGGGGGGCGAGGGTGCGGAGCCCGGCGGGGCTGTGGGTGCGGGACCTGGGCCGTGGGGACAACCGGTGTCCGGCGGGGGAGCCCGGGGCGAGGGAGCCAGGGTGGGTGCGGGGCCCGGCAGGGCTGCGGGTGTGGGGCCGTCCCGGCCGGTGCGGCGCTGCGGGCCCGGGTGTGGGGTTATGGGGCCCGGCTCGTGCGGGGCTGCGGGGCCTCGGCGCGGCTGTTTGTGCGGGACCGGCCCGGTGCGGGGCTGAGGTTGAGTGGTCTCGGGTCCCGGCCCGAGTGCGTGCGGGGCTGCGGAGCCCGGGTGCGGGCCCGGCCCGAGAGCGGAGCTGGAACCCGAAGGGGATCCCGGCCGGCTCTGCCCCCGGGCCGGTGCGGAGCCGGAGCGCCGGGCCCGGGGCTGCCCTGCTGCCCCTTTCTCCCCCGCTCCCGCACCAGGGTGTCCCAGCTGCTCCGAGGGTGAGGGGCTGCGGAGGGAGCCGGGCTCTCAGGCTCTGCGGGGCCGCCGGGCTCCGCTCGCCCTGGCTTTTCCACGTGCAGCCGTCATCACCGGGAGCGGGGCAGTCCGGCTCCGGGAGCTGCGGAGCAGTCCGGCTCCGGGAGCTGCGGAGCAGTCCGGCTCCGGGAGCTGCGGGGCAGTCCGGCTCCGGGAGCTGCGGAGCAGTCCGGCTCCGGAAGCTGCGGGGCAGTCCGGCTCCGGGAGCTGCGGGGCAGTCGCTAGCTCGGGGGTATGGGATTCTGGGCTACCCAGCTCGGGGAGCTGTGGGACCGCTGGGTGCTCTGGCTACTGTGGCTGTGTCCCCATGCACCGTGCTCTCTCTGCTTGCACGGTGGCTTTTTCCCTTCCTTGGGGTTTCTGGCAGCCTTTCCCGTTGGAAGTTGTGTTTTGGGCCCTGGTAGGATCTGGCCCTGGGCTCTCCAGCCTCTGGCGGGTGCTGGCTCTGCGGGTGTCTTGGCAGGGTGGCTGTGCCTGCAGCTGGCACAGCTTGGTGGCCGAGCAGGAAACGCAGAGGGCCTCAATCACAGCAGTGTCTGCGCTGCAGCCTGTGGCCGGGGCTCCAGTGGCTGCCAGAGCTGCTCTCCTCTCCTGGCAGCGCCGCAGGCTCTCAGTTTGCTGTAGCCACTGCTTGGCAGAGGGGGATGGGGCTCTGCTAGGCACTGCCACCCCTTGCCTTTCCCGCTGTCTCTGAAACATGACCAGATGTTTCAGTGTCCCTGTGGAGCTCACACTGGCACCTCTGTGTCATGGGGTCCTTTGTGCTTCATGGGTCACTCCCTGTTCTGCTTCCCACTTGCCTTCCCAGATTCTTGGGCTTACAGTGTGAGCTGTTCCCCAGTGTGTCTGCATCCAGGGCTCTGGGTGTGAGTGGGAGGTGATGGCATGCCCTTTTCCTGGTCCCTGTACCCATTTCCTTTTGGTTGTGAAGATGAGTCACACCGGTGTCACCATGTTGTGCTCCAGAGGACAGGCAGAGTGGAGCTGCTGGTGATGACAGGCACTCGGCAGTGCCACCAGACACTTCCTGCTCCAACACTGGCTGCGAAGGTGCTGGTCCTGGGGTTCTGCTGATCAGGGGCTTTTCCTGCTTCCTTCCATCTGGTCCCTTCTGACACCACGTCTGGGGACATCTCTGTTTTCCCCTTGGGCTGAGAGAACCAGGTTTCCCAGCCTGGTTGCTCCCACCTCCATGCCCAGATAGGCCCGTCCCGGTTGGAGAAGAGATCCTGACCACTGCAGACTGTGGCGGTGGGAAGCATGGCTTCCCTTGCCTGGCCTCTCCTCTCCTCCTGTGCCCTTCTTCCTTCCCAGTTCACCTCCCGTGTTTGTAAGCACGGAGTTTAAGTACACATTGGGCAATCAGAAAGGTAAACAGCAGCTCGGGGCTGGGCAGGCGTGGTGGCACGCCCTGCAGAGCCCACAGCTGCCACGGCTCCTCAGAGCCCCAATCTGGTGTGGCTGTCTGTGAGCAGTGGGCACTGTGTGTCGAGTACCTGGTGCCAGAGCCACAGCTTGGTCCAACAGAGCCCACGCTCCCCGGGTTTCAGGAGAGGCGCCCCAGGGTCTGACCACTCTTCCGTCTCTCTGCAGATCGTGCTGCTGTCCCGGACAGGCTGTTCCTGCTGCCGCCTGCTATCGCAGGATCTTCCCCATGCCCTCCTGGGTTGAGTGGGTGCCAGCGGGGCAGAGAGGCCAGCGCACCTCGGGGTGCTGACACAGGGAGGCTGCTGGACCTGCTGCTCCTGGGATCCTCCTGCTCCCCAGCCAGAGGAACCCCGATACTCTGATGGATCTGAGGCCCTGCACGCTGCTCCTGCTGTGGACTCTAGTGGTTGCCATCGCGCTCCTGGCCCAGGAGGTGCTGGCCCAGCGTATTTACACCAACACCTGGGCTGTGCTCGTTCCTGAGGGGCCCCAGGAGGCTGACAGGCTGGCCAAGAAACATGGATTCCTCAACCTGGGCCCGGTAAGTCGCTCTCTTCCCTCTTCTTGTGCAAGCAGTGTCTCTGGTGTGGGCAGTGTCTGGGCTTGGCCCCAGAACCGGCTCGGGGGCTGCTTTTCCTGGCAACAGGGCCACTGCATTTGCACCCGATCATTGCAGCCTTCCAGCATACACTGCGTTGACTCAAAAGTGGGAATTATCTGGATGGAGCCAGGGCCTTCCCCTGTAGCAGATTGGTCTGCTGCAATGGCACAGCATGGCATGTTCTGCCTGCTGCAGTGGGAAGGAGGAAAACCCAATAATCCCAGCATGAGGAAACTGGGGGTGCTCTGCGTTGGTAGAGTAGGGAAGGGCTTCCACTTCCGAGCGGCTCCAGGGCAGGGAGGACGGGGTGACGGCAAAGGAACCGTGGTCCCTTGTATTCCCCGTGGTTCCCAGTGTGAGGAGCTCTGTGGTGCTTTCCCCCCCCCCCCGGCAGCCTTGGCAGGACCAGCTCCCCTGTGCTCCAGGCCATAGGCAGCTGGGTCTGCTTTCCCTGTTGGGTTATGTGCTCACTGGTAGCAGGGGTGCTTGCAGGTCTGCCTCCTGAGTCTTTGGCCAAGGGTTGTGGGGCTGGGCAAGCCAATGTCTGGGCTCCTTCTGACAGTGTGATGCTGTGGGCAGGCTGCTTTTCCCCCAGCAGGCCGCTTCCCACAGGCCAGCGCTTCTTGGTGTCAGCTGCCCAGAGATTTTCCCAGCCCTGTGCCGTGGGCAGGGGCTGAAGTATCCCACACGAGTGGGTGAAGCAGGGCTGGCCCAGACGGATGTGCCCCCACGCAGGCATGGAGAGCTGGAGTGATACTGGTGGAGCGGATTCGCGTGGATCTGCCAGCCCTGACTGGGCTGCCCGCAGGTCTGTTGCCCCGAGAGCAGGGCTGCCGGGCTGTGCTGGCTCCCTGGGAAGGAAGCGAGGGATGGAATCTCAGAGGAAATTGCACAACTCGTGACTGCGGTGTCAGGACCTTGCTGTGAGCAGCTGCTGCAAGCCGCAGTAGACAGGGAAAGTGGCCACTGCTGGAACTGGCACATGCCTTGCCCTGTTGCCCGAAAGGAGCCCAGCACAGGGCAGAGGGTGTGTGGGGCACTGGGAGCCCCAAGTTCTCTGGAGCCCATGCCAAAGGAGGAAACTCTGGGGACCGAGGCCAGGCCGTACTGAGGGTGTCTGCACTGCAGGGGCAATGGGGTGACTCACACAGGCACTGTCTGTGTGGCAGTGTCATAGAGCCAGTGTCAGGGCAAAGCACACATTGGGCCAGGGCCACTACCATGCAGAGGGGACTGGGAGAGTAGCCCAGGGTGTCCCCTACTGGGCTAGGTCTCTGCTGAGATCCCTGGGAGCAGGGAAGAGCCTGAGGTGCCATCAGCCTCCTCCCAGCAGCATTAACCAGGGACGAGGGGCACTGGGCTCTGTTGGCTGTGGCTCCACTGGCCCAGGGGTGCCCATCAGGCCCCAGCCTGTGGGGCAGAACTGCACAGGGCTTCATTCTGCGATGTGGAGCCAGATCCCTTTTGGGTCTGCCCTGTGAGGCTGTGTCAGCTCTGCCTGGCAGTGCTCAGCTCCTCCTTGTACCATTCACCCTGCGGCTGGAGGCTGGCACCTCTCCTATGGCTCTCCCAGCCCGCTCTGCTGCTGACAGAGCAGCAGCATGGCAGCACCTGCAGGCAGAGCACGACGGGTTGCAGCAGGAGCTGCTGGTCTGGGCACGTTTTCTGCCATTCTGGAGCCCATCCTGAAGTCTGTGCTGTGGGCCGAGGCTTGGCTGGTCTGGGCAGCCTGCTCCTCCAGAGAGGCTGTGGCAGTCCAGCGGGAAGAGCCAGGCTGGAAATAGCTGGGCTTTCCGTGTTGGGAGGTTTCTGGGCTGCTGCTCCCGGGGGATGTGCTGCTGGGACAGGATGTGGCAGCCAGCCTGGAAGGGGGGCTGGGTGCTTCTGGCAGTGCCCCAGTGAGAGGCCCCCAGAGTCCTTATCTGAGAGGATTCTGGCCTCCGTGCGGGCTCTGGACACTGTCCCGGAGTGCGCTGTCCTGGTGTACTCCCCGCTGCCTGTGCAGGGCAGGACACCCGGGTGCTCCCCTGGGCAGCAGTGCCCCAGGACCTGCGTCTGGTGCCCGCAGCCTTAAGGAGACCCAAAGGACTGTGTCGAGGGGACAGGGGTCAGAGGAAAGGGGCAGATGCGGCAGTGAGGTGCGAGCATGTTTGTTCACACAATGGGACTGGGGAGCATTGGGGAGGGCCTCGCTGCTGGTGCTGGCCTTGGGATGCACTGGCGAGACCCCAGGTGACCTGGCTCCAGCTGGGAGGGGTGCTCTGACCCCCACACTGCTGGGCTGAGGGTCCCTGCCAGTCCCTGCTGCCGCCTGGCACTTTGCCCTGCTGCCTCTGTGGCTGTAACCATGGCAGGAGGTCAGGGCGTGAGCAGTGCCGACTCCCCCATCTCTGCGGGATCAACACCGCCACCCTGGGGATTCACAGGGCTGGGGGTGGCTCTGCCCTCGCTGAGGACAGGGACTGTGGGGATTAGGGTGCAAGCGTGTGGGCTGGCCGGCTCCTGGCTGCCACCGCAGTGTCTGGGCAGGCCTAATCCAGTCGGATGACCAGGCGGACCTGCAATCTGCATGCAGGAACAATTGGGGCTCTGTCCTTACCCCCGGAGGGGGTGAGGGGATGCTGGGGGAGGGCAGCAAGCCTACAGCTCACTTTCTCCTCTGCCAGCCAAATACAGAGGCTTTTCACCTCAGCACTTCCCAATATGCTCTGAGCTGCTGGGCGTCCTAGGCTGTACTGGGGGGATGTGATGTGCTACAGGGAATGGGCCTGTGGTATCCCCCGTGACTTGGGGCTAGAGCCGTGATGCTGCCTGAACAGACAGGGCTTGCAGCTCTGCAGCTGGCTGTGTCCCTCAGGGAAGGAGTGCAGAGCTGCAGGCCCAGTCCTGGCTTTTCCTTCCCGTTTGTGCTCCAGCCAGCTACATGGCTGGCTGGGGTAGTGGCATCTCTGCAGAGCTTGACAAGCATGGGGAGTTCGTTAACCACAACTGAACTGTTTAGTGGCAGCCTGGGGTGGCCGAGGGTGAGATGTCCTGATGTTCTCTCCCTGGGGATAAGGAAATGACAGCACTGGAGAGAGTTTGGGGTTTAAAAATAACGCTCTGGGTGACTGCATGGCCTCCTGGCCCAGCGGCTCCCTGTGCTGGAGTCCTGGCTGTTCCTGCATGCATGGGTGCTCAGCACAGCTCCTTGGCTGGGGGCTGTCCCTGCCTGGGGTCACGTTGCTGTGTCCGAGGGTCTCCCCAGCTGCCTCGACCTCTCGCAGTGGGTCCTGCCTTGTATCACTGAACACAAATCCCAGCAGCCATGTTGGAATGGGGGCCCAGCCTACCCAGAGCAGCCCTGGGTCTTGGGATTACAGGCGGGGGGACAGGCAAGTGGGGAGACTGGGTTCCCTTGTCCATCCCACTCCTTTCTCTTTTGCAGATCTTCGGTGACTATTACCACTTTCGGCATAGTGGTGTGGTGAAGCGTTCCCTCTCACCCCACCAGCCTTGGCACAGCCGTTTGGCCAGGGAACCACAGGTATGTGCAATGGGGAGCCCTGCCTGCTGCCTGCAGGGAACTGGCTCTGGTCCTGGGCGCTTCACACTTGTGTGTGAGCCAGCACTGAGCACAGGACACGGTTGAGCTGCCTTGGACCATCCCCTGATACCGAGACACGTGGCAGGGCCAGATTGGAGCCAGGCACTCAACTGACAAGGGCAGGAGGTCGATGGAGCCAGTGTCACTGTTCTGTGGGCTGTTGTGATCTCAGGGCACGGGACAGCCTCTGCTCCCTGGAGGTCTCCCTGTTCTGGTACACAGGGCATGGCGTGCAGCAGTGCTGGATCCCAGTGTGGCCGTGTGGCAGGGCTGCCGTGCTTTCTGTCCCCTGGCTCTGGCCCAGGGGCCTGACATGCTGGCAGCGCAGCAGGGTATGCAGTGTGTCGCGGCAACAGGCAGGCTCTCAGCACAGCTCTGTGCTCCAACCTCTCTGCTCTACCGGAGCGCAACCTGGTGTGGGATGCTTGGTCCTGCTGCTCTGGCACAGCTGGGCAGGGCAGGCCAGGAGGGACAGTTCTGGAGCTGCGGTGAATCTGGTTGGATTCTCTGCCAGCCCATGCTGCGAGCTCCCCAGGGAGAGCCCCTCCGGGCAGGCTGCTGGCTGAGGGCAGAGGGTCCAGGGAGCTGCTAGCGCAGGCAGGAGCTGCCTGGAGGGCAGGCAGGGGTAGCAGGGGACCCCCATGCCTTCTCCATCCCCAGGTGCAGTGGCTGGAGCAGCAGGTGGCAAAGCGGAGGACCAAGCGAGACGTTTTCATGGAGCCCACGGATCCAAAGTTCCCGCAGCAGTGGTACCTGGTGAGTGCCGGGTGATGAGGGGAGCTGTGCACTTGTGACAGCAAGGGGACGTGGATGTGGCACCTGACGGATGACTGTCAGGCTGGTGAGGATGAGGAAGGCCTGAGGCAGCTGCCTGGTGCTGTGTGTCTGGGGACATCCTATGTAGAGGCTGTGCTCGCAGAGCTGTAGCTGCTTACTGGGATCCTGGCAGGGCTGGGGAGAGCCCAGGGCTGGACTAGGGACGAGCGGCCCTTTGCTTGGCCCAGGAGTGGGGTCCGTGCCTGTCTGCACCATCAGGCTTGGGCACAGACTGACTGTGAAGTGTTTATGGGGCTGAAGCACAGACTATGGCTCAGTCTCCTCTTCTGTGCCTGGGTGCCCCACGGTGTCCTCGTCCTCATGCCACGGCACAGCAGGGTGAAGGCTGGCCCTTGCATGCCCTTACAGTCAGGCTGGGGAGGGCTCTGGGCACACCCCTGCTGCTGTGCCAGCACCTGGGTGCAGCTCCTATTGCCAGGGCTTCTCTTGGCAGTACAACACAAACCAGCGGGACTTGAATGTGCGTCAGGCCTGGGAGCAGGGCTACACGGGCAAGGGCATCGTGGTTTCTATCCTGGATGATGGCATTGAGAAGAACCACCCTGACCTGGAAGCCAACTATGTAAGTGTGGGGCGATTCCATGGGGCACTGTGCCACAGAAGCCTGTCTGGGTGACTGCGTCTACTCAGTGCAGCCCCAGAGCTGCGTGGTGCAGGGCTCGTGCCTACCATGTTGGGACATGGAGGAAGGCGATGGAGATGGAATTGGAGCCTACTCCCTCTGCTCAGCCCAGCCTGAGGGACACGGAGCACAGGTGTGGCCCCAGGACGATGGGGCTTGCTGGCCAAGATAGCCAGGCTTTAACTGCCAGATCTGTTTTCCAGGATCCAGGGGCGAGCTTTGATGTCAATGACCAGGACCCAGATCCACAACCACGCTACACACAGATGAACGACAACAGGTAAGGCAGAGGTGCGGGAGATAAGGTCTGGGCACCAGCCCTTATGGTCTGTGGTACGGTGTGGAGCTGGCAGCATGCTTCTGCCCTGCAGAGAAACCCCCTGCCTCCCGTTCTGAACACGAGCAGCCTCCTCTGGGGCTCCCCAGCACCAGTGCCTGCTGTTCAGTGTGGGCCCTCTGTTGACCATCTGGTTTGGGAGGTATGGGAGGCAGCCTGGGCACTGGTTCTTACAGCAGAAGCCGATGCCCAGCCCTGTGCTACTCGTGCCCCATCTGAGCATGCTTGCTCTTCTTTCAACTGCAGACATGGCACACGCTGCGCTGGGGAAGTTGCTGCCGTGGCAAACAATGGTATCTGTGGTGTCGGTGTGGCTTACAACGCCAGGATTGGAGGTGGGTGCCATCCTGCCTTGCGCTGAGAGCAAAACCTGTGCTGGGCTCTGCAGGTGCCTTGTAGCTGGAGGGACGGGCTGTGCTGGGGATCTCAGCGCTGCTGGCCACGGCAGCCCTGTTGTGGCCTGTGGCACGGGGAGGCAGCAGCGGACAGAGAGCTCTTGCCAGCGGCACCACTGCCCTGTGGCACGTGGCCGTCCTACCCTGTCCGGTCACCCATGACATCTGCTCTCTGGCCCTAGGCGTGCGCATGCTGGATGGGGAGGTGACTGATGCTGTGGAGGCCCATTCCCTGGGCCTCAATCCCAACCACATCCACATCTACAGTGCCAGCTGGGGCCCTGAGGATGATGGCAAGACAGTGGATGGCCCGGCCCGGCTGGCAGAGGAGGCTTTCTTCCGAGGGGTCAGCCAGGTGAGTGGGAGAGTTTGCCAGGGGGGTGCCGGCTGGGCTCCTTCCTCTTTCCACAGGTCACCCTTGCTCTGCCTGCCCTGGTTGTTGTCCTGATCCTCTCACAATGAGCTGTCTTCCAGCTCATCTCTAGGATCAGGCTCCGTTGGTTTTTCCTGTTCTTCCTGTGCGATGGCTCTGAATCAGGGCTCCTCCCATGCAGGCTGCTTATCTCACCTTACTGAGCAGCCCTGTTCTCCCTGCTCCGAGGGCTCCCGTGCAGCCTGACGCCCAGTCTCTCCCCATTCTCTGAAGCCCAGTGCTGTTTCCTGTCTGGTTCCGTGCCAGCTGCTTGCCTTCTCTTCCCCAGCCTGTCCTTCCCTCGCTGTTCCAACGTGCTGTCAGTGACCCCTGTGCTTTGGCGTGGTTGTAGTGCAGCCTCATGGTTCAGCTGTGCCCAATGTTCTGCCTGGGATTCCCTGTGCAGAGCGATGTGTGTGTGTGTGCACAGCGAGCTGGCAGACCCTCCCCACTGTGCCGTGCTGGCTCTGTCATGTCTGCTGTGAGTGGAACTGTGGCTTGTGGGTGCCAAGCTGCCAGGCGGGATTGCTCTGCTGAGCTCCTGCAGTGCAACCATGTGGCTGCAGATCCCACGCAGGCAGTCAGCCTGGGTGATTTCAGAGTAGAAAAAGACATCAGTTCTTGGAACCCCACTTTGGCAGGGCCTTCTGCTGCTCAGTGCCCTGTGACCTCTGCCGAGGTGCCTGGCATCCTCCATAGGAATGGCAGTACTGAGGACTGTGATGGTGTCAGCAGGCTGTAACCACTGCTGCTCCCCCCATACCCACTGCATCTGCTCAGTCTTCATTGGCCCTCACCCTGCCTCTGTTGCTAGGGCCGAGGGGGGCTGGGCTCCATCTTCGTCTGGGCGTCTGGGAATGGGGGCCGCGACCACGACAGCTGCAACTGTGACGGTTACACCAACAGCATCTACACACTGTCCATCAGCAGCACCACGCAGTATGGCAACGTGCCCTGGTACAGCGAGGCCTGCTCCTCCACCCTTGCTACCACCTACAGCAGTGGCAACCAGAACGAGAAGCAGATCGTGAGTCAGGGCTGTTGGTGTCCGCAGACAGGGAACTCTCTGGGGTGGGAGACGCTGCAAGCTGCATCCTGCATCATCCCACTGAGCATGATGCTGGGAGCACAGCTGGCCCCACGCTGCCAACCTCTGGGCCGCTTCCAGGGCTTGGTGTTGTGAGCTGAGGGCTTCTGAGGGGCAGGCAGTGAGCTGCCCCAGGAGCAGGGGCTCTAACTTCCCTCCTGTGCCCTTCATGGGCCCTTAAGTCCCCGTGCTGGCTCCTGGCCATGGCCGGTGCCCACAGCACCTCCTATCCCAGTGCTCCTCCTTGCAGGTGACGACTGACCTCAGACAGAAATGCACCGAATCACACACGGGGACATCGGCCTCAGCACCGCTGGCTGCTGGCATCATTGCCCTTGCCCTGGAAGCCAAGTAAGGGCGGGCATAGAGTGGGGCTGGGCTGGGCTGACCATGCAAGCACTGCAAGGCAGCGATACCTGGGCATGGATCTCCCTGGGGCCAGGAGGAGCCAGGTGTCAGTGCCTGAACCCCATATTTCCCTGCAGCAAGAACCTAACCTGGCGGGATATGCAGCACCTGGTGGTGCAGACATCGAAACCGGCTCACCTCAATGCCAACGACTGGGTCACCAATGGCGTTGGCCGCAAAGGTACTGGGGTGCTGGGGAGAGAGCAAAGGCTCCCATTCCCACATGCACTGCTTGCCTGTGGGTGCTGGGGCGAAGCACCCTGGCAGCCCTGGGGAGCAGAGGGGCCAGAGGCCCTGGTGAGCCACACGGCACAGCTGGGCCTGAGTCTTCTGGGGCTGTGAGCAGCGCTGACCACCTCTGTCCACAGTGAGCCACTCCTACGGCTATGGCCTGCTGGATGCTGGAGCCATGGTGAGCCTGGCCAAGAACTGGACCACGGTGGGACCTCAGAGGAAGTGCGTCATTGATGTCCTCATGGAGCCAAAGTAAGGGCTGGTGATTCCAGGAGGGCATCCACTCAGGAGCCTGGGTGCCTCCAAGTCCAGGGTGGGAAGTAGGGGGAGGATCTCTGGAGGTGGAGCTGCCCCCAGGGCCATGGAACATCCTGCTGTGAAAGCTTGGGGAGAGGCTGAAAAGGCACCTTCTGCTGTCCAGCACCGATGTCTGAGCCTGCCTGCTCTGCTGGGGCCAGGCCAGGCACGCCAGGGGGGTGAGCAGGCTGGAGCACTGCGGTTTGGGAGCAACCAGCTCGAGTCATCTCTGGACAGAAGGGCTTTTCAGGGTTGGACAGAAGCTCCTTTTTACTCCTGCTTGGCTGCTGGTGGTGCAGCACAGCATGTGCCGAGTCTTGTGTACGGCCAAGGCGCTCCTGGGGGCTCTCGGGGGGGCACGAGGAAGCCAGGGTTGGGCCCTGCCTCTGCCTGCTACCCTGCCCCAGTCGCCTGGGAGCCAACCCTGGCTTCCTCGACCAGAGTGGGCACTCCTTGTGACCGGCGTCCTGTGCTGTCACCAGGACCAGGGCTGTGGGCAACTGTACTGGGTACAGCTGCACACAGGCAGCAGGATGGGGGTGGCTGTACCCATCCCATCTCTGGCCACCACGCCATGCTGGGTGGAGCTGACGCTGTGGTGGATAAAGAAAGGACCCATTCAGGGCTGTTATGGAGTGATGACTGGGATGGTGGTGCTGGGCAGTGCATGCTCAGGAGAGCAAACCGCTGCACCCATCTGGGTATGGAGAGGAGACACTGCCAGCTGCTGCAGGATTGCGTCCTGTTGCAGCTGCCCTGAGGCACAGTGCCCTGTTTCCAGGATAGATGCAAAGCCCCACAGCAGGGCTGGGGCTCCCTCTTGCATTCCCTGGGCTGGGACTGGGCTCACTCTTGCCTGACCTCGGCAGGGACATTGGGAAGCGCCTGGAGGTGCGGCGGAAGGTGGACGCCTGCCTGGGGAAAGCCAACTACATCAGCCGGCTGGAGCACGCGCAGGCCAGGCTGACGCTGTCCTACAACCGCCGGGGGGACTTGGCCATCCACTTGGTCAGTCCCATGGGCACCCGCTCCACCCTCCTGGCTGCCAGGTAGGTGCCAGGGGTCCCGGGGCAGCCACAGGCCCAGGCTGGCTCGAGAGCATTTGTGGGACGCTGGCACCCACCTCTCGCCATCCCCCTTGCCCAGGCCCCATGACTTTTCAGCCGATGGCTTCAACGATTGGGCTTTCATGACAACGCACTCGTGGGATGAGGACCCCTCCGGGGAATGGATGCTGGAGATTGAGAACACCAGTGACGCCAACAACTACGGTAGGGCTGGGCTGGCCTTGCCCCTGCCACTGCCTCCCGCTTAGCTCCAGGTGGGAATAGGAGGAGCATGGGTGGCTGGTGTCGCCTCAATACCCCTGAGCTGAGGGGGCTGGTGGCACCTTGGATGCTTTGCAATGACTTGGCTGGGGAGAGGCTGGACTTGGGCACGTAGAGGGGATGGGGCTGCTTCAGGGTAGTGGGAGTCTGGGCAGCTGGGCAACTGTACCCTGGGCAGTTTGCATCTGCGCTGTTTTGGGAGGTGCCCCCCACGCCAGCTGGCCTGGCCATTCCCTCATCCCATGAGCAACCCTGCAAAGGGATGTGATTGCATGCCAGGGGCTCTTCCGGGTGGTGGCACAGCCCTGCTGGCCCCTGATCAGCACAAACTCTCTCCCTGTGCCTGTCGCTGTGCAGACACATACTTGATACTCACCCTGTGTGGTTGCAGGCACACTGACCAAGTTCACGCTCGTGCTGTATGGGACGGCCACAGACTCCCCCAGCCTATCCAACCAGCTGGAGAGCAGTGGCTGCAAGACTCTTACCCCCAGCCAGGCCTGCGTGGGTGAGTGGGGAGCTGGTGGGGAGGGACCAGGGGCGCAGGATGCAGGTGGCAGCCCCACCTATGCTTACCCTGCCGTTCCCACAGTCTGCGAGGAGGGATACTACCTGCACCAGAAGAGCTGCCTGAAGCGCTGCCCTCCCGGCTTCGCACCCGGCATCCAGACCCCACAGGATGGCATGGAGAACAGCGTGGAGCCTGTCGTGCCCCACCTCTGCCTACCCTGCCACCCCTCCTGCGCCACATGCGTGGGGCCTGGCCCCAACCAGTGCCTGACCTGCCCCGCGCACTCCCACTTCAGCAACCTGGACCTCTCCTGCTCCCACCAGACACAGAGCAGCCGCGCGTCCCCTGCCCTGGCTGAGGGTGAGGGGGTGGCCGAGGCCTCCCCTCCAGCCAACCTGCCTGTACTCATCGCCAGCCTCAGCTGTGTCCTCATCGTCATCATCTTCGTCACCGTCTTCCTGGTGCTGCAGGTGCGATCAGGCTTCAGCCTGCGTGGTGTGAAGGTCTATGCCCTGGACAGCGGGATCATCTCCTACAAGGGGCTCCCCTCCGACATCTGGCAGGAGGAAGGCCCCTCTGAGTCAGATGGTGAGGATTACGAGGCCCACAGTGAGAGGACTGCCTTCATCAGAGACCAAAGTGCCCTTTGATGAGCCCTCCTGCCCCTCCCTCCTCCTTGCCCAGCACCACGGGGCCGGGGCAGGTGAGGCCGAGGGGCCCCGGACTCTGCCCCCGTCCCCCTCCCACACTGCAGCAGCCCGGGGTTCCCCACCTGCCGGCACCGTCCTTTGGCCCCGGCTTGGGCTGCCGGGCACCGTCCCAATCTTGCACCATCTCTCTTGGCCCTGCGTCCATGCCGTGCCCCATGCTGTGGTGTTTGATGGCAGCGGGGCCCCCGGCGCTCGCTGGCCCTGCGCTGGCAGCTGTGTCCCCTGGCCACCACCAGGTGGGTAGCCGATGGCCACCACCAGGTGGGTAGTCACGCGAGTCCCCTGGGGCGGGCAGCAGGTGGGTTGCGGGACTGTCGTTGCTGAGGCTGGGCTGCCCGGGGCAGGGTTGGCTCTGTCCTGGGCCGAGACATGCTCTGTCCCACCAGGGCTGAGCCCAGCCTGTGGCACGGCATCCCCCTGCCCCTGCCACCCTCAGCACTTGCCAGTCCTCTGCCTGTGCCGTGGCTCGGCCTGCTGCGTCTCTGCTTCCCATCATCTCCCGAGGGCCTGTCTGCCTCCACCCATGCCCTTCAACAGCAATAATGGCCAGGCCTCAGCCTCTGCTGCCTGTGCACCCGCTGCCTGCCCGAGCCACGGGGGCTACGCCTGCCTGCAGTGTGGCCAGGAGCCCCCTGCATCAGAGAGCGTGGGGCAGGGCAGCGCCTTCCCCTGTGCCCGGGGCTCAGCCCCCCAGCGCGGGCAGGGACCCCCTGCACAGACCCCGGGCCCCTTGTGTTGTGCCCCAGGGCAGGGCTGTGCACTGCTGGCTGGGGCAGTTGGGCAGCACCAGTGCTGCCCCAGCCCTGCCTGTCCCCTGCCTGTGCTGGGCAGTGCCCAGCACCCTGCAGCCTCTGTGCTCCCCTGCCCCCCAACGTGCCTTGCCCCCACTTGGTGACAATCCGTTCTGCTCCCGGCCAGAGCCCCTGTCAGGCACCGCCTGCCCTTGCTGCCCCTTCCCCACGGGTGGGGGCTGGTGCCGCGACCCCTTTGCCGTCCACCACCGCACACTGGGAACGCGACACGGGCTCCAACCCAGCCTGTGCCAGCGCCAGCCCTGCCCTGCCATGGACGGAGCCGCCGGCTGGGGGCTACAGGACTATTTTTCTATAATAACTTTTTGGTGCACAGTAATTTTTTCTTGTAATTTAATCAGCCGGGAGCTGCCTCCTGAGCCTGTTTTTAATTTAATGGATGTGGATATAACGCTAGAGAGACTGAGTTATTAAATGTTCAGAACTATGCAAACCAGCTCCGCTGCCTGTGCTCTGTCTACTGCAGCGCGGGGACTCTCAAGGAGAGCGCGGGGAGCCCTGATCTGCTCTGCAGCCGCAGGAGGGGGGACACTGTGCTGGGGAGTGCTCTGCCTGCTGTAATGTGGCTGCAGGATCCTGGGTCCCCCGCAGCCCCTGGCCAGGACAGAGAAGCCCCTCAAGAGGTAAAGACCCCTCCCCAAAGCCAGGGGCTGATGTGTGGGGATGTCATGGGGACTTAGCACCCTGGCAGGCACCGACACCTCACCTAAACACTGCGAAGCAGCTGCTTAGCAGAGTCCACAGAGCCGGGAGCTAATTTGGGAACCGGCTGCAGTGGGGGAGTGCAAAATCCTGGGGGGGGACTTGAGCATGGGCTGAGCCCTGCACCGCAGCCCAGTGGCTGGGCTCATGTGCTGCAGCCCTGTGTCCAGCACCCTGCTGCAGCCAGAGCACAAGGCTCATGGCACATCCCTTGGGCTCAGCCTGGGAGCTGTGCGTGCCATGGCCAAGCCCCAGCAAAGCCCCCCTGCCTCGCTGAGCCCCTGCACTGTCGTGTACTCCCGCCCCCTGAAGGGTCTGTCAGAGCTACAATTGCTTGCAGAGGCAGCTCCTCTCTGCAGAGCCCCTTGGTCTTGCTGCCGCTGTGGCCACAGTGGCTTCCTGTGGTCAGGAACAAGTTCCCTGTGGCATGCAGACACTGCAGCCACTTCTCAGCCAGCTCTTCCCTTTCTTGTGAGGCCAGGGACAGGTCCCTGTCACCCCTCAGCTGGGCACTGCAGGGGCCCAAGCTGGCAGCTTGCGGGCTAGGGGCAGCTGGGTGCTGGGGCCTTCGGGTGCTGCGTCCATGGCTTCTGCCAGAGCAGGCAGAGGCCGCAACCCATCGGGGCTCTACAGGTGGTGGGAGCGTGGATGGAGGATGTGAAACTGGGCCAGCTGTGCTGTGGCCCTCCGCAACCTTCCTGCCACAGGCAACAGCCAGGGCTTCCAGGGAAAGAGCTTCTGCACTTGCTGGTGCACCCTGTACCTTGCAGCACAGCCCTGGCCAGTCTGGCACCACAGCGGGGGCAGCCCCAGCCCCCAGGCACAGATGCCTCTGACCAGGGGTGCCTGATGTCCCTGGGCTCTGGGGTACCATGCAGATGATGCTCAGTCCTGTAGCTGTTTTTTCATGGCTCAGTGGTGGTGACAGGATGGTCCGTCATCAGTGGGGTTGCTTAAAGGCCTGAGGACCCCCAAATGCCTTCCAGTTCCTGAAGCCTCTCAGGGAAGTGGGGACATGGAGAGGGGCTGGGGGACAGGCAGGACTAGGCATGGCTGCAGGGGCTTTTGGGGCTAACACCTCTCGGGGGACAGGGCTGGAGGCTCATGCAGGGGTGAGGGACCACAGCTGGGATGATAAAGAGACCTGGGCTCTCACATGGCTGTATCCTGCCGGTGCCAGGCCTTGGTGTGAGGTGCCCGGGAGGGCTGGTGGGACTAGGTCCTGCCCGGATATGGCAGAGCCATGAGCCAGTGTCAGCCCTGAGTGTGGGGACTGGCAGGGAGGGGAGGAAGCACAGGAAATCTCGCAATGGCTCTATGGTCAGCGCTGGGTTTCCTGTTCCTCCCCAGGAGCCGGAGCTGCACTAGGTCCAGACTGCACCGGCTGCGGCCCTGGGAGGACGCCAGCACCAGCCCCACGGCAGGGACCTCGTGGCACACACAGGTTGGAGGGGCTATGCCCCAGCAGCTGCTGCCAGGGACAAGGAACCCTTTTACGGAGCTGGGGGAGGGAAGGGCTTTGTCCTGGACCTCTGTGGGGTTGAGGGTTGTTCCAGGGGACATCCTGCCCTGCCCAATGACGTGCCCCAGCACTCTTCTGCAACTGCTGTACAGCCATCCAGGACCCACAGCCACGCTGGTGTCCCGGGTGCTGAGACACGTCCAGGCTCAGCACTTTCCTGCAGGGCTGTGCACCTTGTCCCCCTCCTGCCAGCCCCTCCTCAGTGCCCTGGCCCTGGGAGCTCCCCCGTCCCGGTGTGCCAGCTGCCACTGCCACTGGCACCAGAATGACAGAATGTGGAGCTGACAGACTGCTTAGGACTAGTGCCCTGGCCAGGGTAGGGGCATGGCTGTGCTGCCCTTGGGGAGAAATCCCACAGGGGCAGCAGAGGTGACGCTGCTGGTTTTGACCCCACACTTCCTCTCCGGCACCGTCTCCACAGGCCCCGGCTGCCGCAGGGCTCAGGGTGCACTTAGCCCTCCAGCCTGCTTTGAATGTGTTTTGCAAGGCAGATTGTGTGGGGCAGGGAGGGCTCTGCCCCTCTGCCGCCAGCTGGCCCAGGCACCAGGGGCAATGAGGTAGGAGGGTGTGAGATGCAAAGGGCCTCAACCAGTAACGAGGCCAGTGTAGGGTGTGGGGCAGCAGCTGCAGCTCAGGCTCTCCTGCCACTGTGCAGCCTCTTCCTGCCTGGGACGGCGGTGCCATGGGCTTTGGGCCGGAGCTGTGGTGCCCGCAGGGGCACAGCGCACTGCTGCGCCTGCAGGACAGTGAGCTGCGCCTCCTGGAGCTTATGAAGAAGTGGATGTCACAGCGTGCCAAGAGTGACCGGGAGTATGCAGGGATGCTGCACCACATGTTCTCCCAGCTGGAGAAGCAGGAGGGCTCTGGGCAGCTCCGCTCCAGTGACTACGGCAGCCAGACTGGGGAGGTAGGGACACCCTGGTGTGGGAGTGCACCCCGCAGAGCCCAGCATGGTGTTGGAGGGTGACTGTCACTGTGCTGTCCCTGATGGGCCCATCCCTGCAGTCCTGGTGGGTGCTGGCGAGTCAGACGGAGACGCTGAGCCAGATCCTGCGGCGGCACGCGGAGGAGCTGGCGGCAGGGCCAGTGGCCAAGCTGAGCCTGCTCATCCGTGACAAGCAGCAGCTCCGCAAGGCCTTCAGCGAGCAGTGGCAGCAGCTCAGCCAGGACTACACCCGGGTATGTGGATCCTGACAGAGGGAGAGGGAGCACCAGCCTGGCCCTACTTCCCTGACAGCATCTTCCATCCCAGACCACGCAGCAGGAGATTGAGAAGCTGAAGGCGCAGTACCGCAGCCTGGCACGCGACAGTGCCCAGGCCAAGCGCAAGTACCAGGAAGCCATCAAAGGTGCCTTCCAGCCCGACCTGCACCCCATCCCTGTCCCACTGCATCCCCTCACAGCTCTCTTCATGAATCAGGGATGGTTGGAGGACCCCATATCCTGTGGGATCCATGGGCAAGCCTGGACCGGGTTGGGGCTATGGGTGGATGGTGCAGGGAGAGCCCAGCCTTGTCCTCAGGAAGCCAGGCAAAACTCTGGGATACCGCCTTGGGACACTGCGCTGGGGGATCCGGAATATCCCTGTGCGTGTGTGACTGAGACTGAGGTCCTGGTCCCAGCCCTGGTCTTGGCCTGCCCTACCTGCCCTGGGTCCCCCTCCCACCTCCTGCCCCAGCCCCCCCAGGGTGCCTCTGCCCCTCACTGGCTGCACGGGGGGGATGTGGCAGTGGCAGGTGTTGTCCATAGCCTCTCCCCCCCAGACAAGGAGCGGGACAAGGCAAAGGAGAAGTACGTGCGCAGCCTCTGGAAGCTCTATGCCCTGCACAACCAGTACGTACTGGCTGTGCAGGCAGCCTCGCTCCACCACCAGCACCACTACCAGCGGGCGCTGCCCAGCCTCCACCAGTCCCTCTACAGCCTGCAGCAGGAGATGGTCCTCATCCTGTAAGAGCCCCGCACCCCTGATGCCCCTGAGAACTGCTGGGGCTCCCTCCTCCTGCCAGAGCACTGCCAGCCATGTGCACCTTCCCCGCCCCACACCCCTCCTGCCCTTTGCACCACAGCCTGCGCAGTGATGCTCCTCAGTGCAGGCACTGAGGGCGCAAGGCAGCAGGACATAGGGACTGGTCAGTCCAGCTGGCAGGGCTGGCATAGGGTGGGGGTACCTGGCAGAACCCAACAGCCTCCAGTGCCCACATCCGCGCAGGAAGGATATCCTTGGTGAGTACTACAGCATCAGCAGCCTGGTGCAGGAGGATGTACTGGCCGTGCACCAGGAAATCGCAGGTGCCATCCAGGCCATTGACCCAGCCACCGAGTACAGCAGCTTCATCCAGAGCCACAGGTACAGCCCCACATGACTGCAGCTACTGCTGGGCACAGCTCTGCCAGCCACAGGTGCTGGCCCAGGGCAGATGGGAGGCAGAGCCATGCCACTTGCCCACAGGTACGGCTCTGACATGCCACCAGCTGTGTCCTTCGACGAGAGCTTGCTGGAGGAGACAGAGGGGCTGGTGCCGGGGGAGCTGCAGCTGAATGAACTGACAGTCGAGAGTGTCCAGCACTCGTGAGCAGGGCGGGGCCGCGGGCAGGGGCCATCGTTTTCAGCCACGTGGCTCAGTGCCATCTGTCACCTGTGTCTCTTGCAGCCTGACATCCGTCGAGGAGGAGCTGACGGCTGCCGCGGAGGCCGTGATCAGCAAGGAGCAGCGGGTGCAGGAGCTGCAGGCAGAGATCCAGGGCGAGGAGCTGGGCCGGAGCCCAGGGGAGCGGTGAGGTGAGGGGGCTGTGGAGCGAGGGGCCAGGGGCACCAGGTGCTGACCACAATGTCCTGTCCCCAGGGTGCACTTGCTGGGGAAGCGGCAGGGGCTGCAGGAGGTGCAGCAGCAGCTTGAGGGCTGCCTCTGCACCCAGACCAAGCTGCAGGCACAGCGGGCCACACTGGCTGGGAAGCTGGCAGAGCTGGGCACTGGGGAGCCGCTGCCTGCCCTGCCGCTGCAGGAGGACCGGCACTCAGTCTCCTCTGTGGTGAGTCCTGCCCTGCTATGCCCCGTGAGCCACAGGGCTGGGGCATGGCTGTGCTTGGGTACTCCCCAAACCTCATGCCCAGCTCCCAACTTCCCCCAGGAGCAGGAGCGGAGCGGGATCACTGCTCTGGAGACCCTCAAGAACCACATCACAGGCATCTTCAGCCCCAAGTACTCAGTGAGTCACTCAGCACCTCTGGCCATGATGCCTTGGTGCCCAGCTGCCCAGCTCTTTGCTGAGCCTCCTGGCCCCACTGCCCCTCCCCCCCCCCCCCCCCCCCCCCCCCCCCCGCCCTCTTCTCTCCATCCCCACAGTCCCCACCCCTTGTGCTGCAGCCCCTCAGACTCTGCTCCCCCTCCCTCCCGTGCCCTACACCACTGCAGCACTGCTCCAGCGTGGCCCAGGGGCACAGCTGCGCTGATCCCTCTCCATGCAGCTGCCGCCCCCCGTGCCCCTCATACCGGAGGTGCAGAAGCCACTGTGCCAGCAGGCCTGGTACCATGGGGCCATCCCACGCTCGGAGGTGCAGGAACTGCTGAGCTGCAGTGGGGACTTTCTGGTGCGGGAGAGCCAGGGCAAGCAGGAATATGTGCTCAGCGTGCTGTGGGACGCGCAGCCCCGGCACTTCATCATCCAGGCTGCCGATGTGAGTGACCATGGGCGGGAGAGGCAGCATGGGGGGCCTGCCTGGGTACAGCCCTTGCACTGCAGCCGCAGGGCTGCTGGTGTGAGTTCACAGAATGCATGTATATAGTGTGAGTTGTACTTGCATGGCCCAAGCATAGAGCATGGTGTGTGAGTTCTGCATCATGAGTGTGAATGCCCACTTGTGTGTGCTTGCCCTGCCTGGTGCACACATGTCCTGCACTGCCTGTGTGCACACTCATTCTGCATGTCCTGTACTGCATATGTGTGCACTCCCATCCCTGCATGTCCTGCATTGTGTGTATGTGTGTGCACACCCATCCATCGTGCACATCCATGCACCCCAGCTCTGTGATCACACCCCTGGGTGCTCAGGAACCCCCTCCACCTCTGCTCCCCACAGAACATGTATCGGCTGGAAGGGGATGGCTTCCCCACCATCCCACTGCTCATTGAGCACCTCCTGCAGAGCCAGCAGCCCATAACGCGGAAAAGCGGGATCGTCCTGGCCAGGGCTGTACCCAAGGTGACAGCAGGCAGTGGAGAGGGGGCATGCAGCTGAAGCCAGATGTGGTGACTCAGCCCTGAGGGGGCTGGGAACCCTTCTCCAGGGCTGCCTGAGAAGGAGCTGCTGGGGCAGGAGAGCTGTGGGCCTGGGCAGGCTGGGGACAGCTCACTGCCTGTGGGGGTCTTCTTGCTGCAGGACAAGTGGGTGCTCAATCATGAGGATGTTCTGCTGGGGGAGCGCATTGGCCGGGTGAGTTGGGGTGCTTGGGTCCCTGTTTGTGTGGGGGTTGTGGGAGTGCAGGGGTGTCCCACCAGGAATGCAGGAAGGCATGGGGACACCATGGCAAGCTGGGCCAGCACAGCCACCCAGGGCTGTCTCTCGGCAGGGTAACTTTGGAGAGGTGTTCAGTGGCCGCCTGCGTGCTGATAACACCCCTGTGGCTGTGAAATCCTGCCGGGAAACCCTCCCACCTGAACTCAAGGCCAAGTTCCTGCAGGAAGCCAGGTCTGTGCCTCCGTCCCACTTCTCCCAGCTTGTCTGTCACCCTCAGAACTTGGGGCTGTTCAAATCTCACTGAGTCCACAGCATCCTTGGTCTGAGGGCTGTGTCCCTAAACTGGCCAGGCAGAGCATCCTGGGGATGGCATGGAGGTGGTTTTTTGTGCCCCCCACGCACTCACAGTGCCCTTCCTTGTCCTGCAGGATCCTCAAGCAGTACAACCACCCCAACATCGTCCGGCTCATCGGTGTCTGCACCCAGAAGCAACCCATTTACATCGTGATGGAGCTGGTGCAGGGTGAGCAGCCCTGTCCTGCTGCCCCCATGCTGCTGGGGTGGCTGGTGTCTGCATGTGCCAGCTCGCCGCTGCATGCCAGGGCAGCTGGCCACCAGCTCCACAATCCTGGGTGCAGGGGGGGACTTCCTGAGCTTCCTGCGCAGCGAGGGGCCCCACCTGCGGGTGAAGGAGCTGATCAAGATGACAGAGAACGCTGCTGCGGGCATGGAGTACCTGGAGAGCAAGCACTGCATCCACAGGTGAGTCCGGCAATGTAAGCGGGAGGCTGGAACCCTCACTGCCCACCATCCCATGCTGGGCAGAGGCCCCTGGGGATGCTGGGCATGTGGCTGACATCTCTGGGCCACCCCAGGGACCTGGCTGCTCGGAACTGCCTGGTGACCGAGAAGAACGTCCTGAAGATCAGCGACTTTGGGATGTCACGAGAGGAGGAGGATGGCATCTACGCCTCCACAGGAGGGATGAAGCAGATCCCTGTCAAGTGGACTGCTCCTGAAGCACTCAATTATGGTATGGGTTGGAGCTGAGCACAATTTGGCAGCCCCATGGCACAGCTAGGAACCAGGAGTCTTGGGCAAACTGTCCTGGTGCTGGGGAGGGAGACAGAGAACTGGGTCACCCCAGCCCTTATGAGTGTAAGCACAGCCAGGGTTGCGGTGCCACAAGTGTTGCTGGATGCCAGCATTTTCCTGCCCCACATACCCAGGCCGATACAGCTCAGAGAGTGATGTCTGGAGCTTCGGGATTCTGCTGTGGGAAGCCTTCAGCCTGGGCGCTGTCCCTTATGCCAACCTCAGCAACCAGCAGACGCGCGAGGCGGTGGAGCAGGGTAAGGGCTGTGGGGCCACCATGGGGACAACCGAAGCCCAAGGGATTGGCAGGATGAGTCTGTGGGGCAGAGAGGCAAATGGCCTGGGTGCTACATCTGTACCCTGCCACCTGCAGGCGTGCGGCTGGACCCCCCGGAGCAGTGTCCAGAGGAAGTTTACCGCCTGATGCAGCGCTGCTGGGAATATGACCCCCGTAAGCGGCCCAACTTTAGCACCATCCACCAGGACCTCATCACCATCCGCAAGCGGCACCGGTGAAGGGTAGTGCCTGCTGCCCACTCCAGACAGCACCATGTGCCCCAGGTCCATCCTGCCAGCAGCACTCATCCCTCGCACAGAGCCTGCCTGGAGAGCGGGTGCTGTGGGGCTGGCTGTGCCCTCTCCCCAGCACTGGGGACCTGGCATCCACAGCTCTGCCAGGTTTGATCCTGTGTAATAAACAGAGAAGATCTGCAGCACTGCGTGTGGGGGTACAGAGGGGTCACAGACCCTGCAGGAGCCACACTGGGACATGGTACACTGGGGTAGAACACACCAAGATGGCATATTGGGATGGCACACTGGAATAGGGCACACCAAGATAGACAGGGCACACTGGGACAGGGCACACTGAGACAGGGCATACAGGGGTGGTACGCTTGGACAGCACACCGGGATGGCACATTGGGACAGGGCACACTGAGATGGCACACTGGGACAGGGCACACCTGTATAGATGGGGCACACCGGGATATTGGGATAGCACAGCAGGACAGGGCACATTGGGATGGCACATCGGGACAGGGCACACTGGGACCTCGACCCGGGGCTGGGGGTGACCGTGTGTGTCCCGGAGCTGGGAGCAGGGGAGACTCTGTTGGTCCTTGGGACTCGGGGGCTGCCCTGGTCTGTCCCGGGGATAGGAGTGTCACCGTGCCGGTCCCGCCCCCGCTGCACCGCCCGGTGGGGCTGTCCCAGTGCCGGTGGAGGCGGTGCCGGTGACGGCGGGCGGGGCCTGGCCCATCCCGGCCGCTGCAGCCGGCGGGCCCGGGGCGGGCGATGCGCGGAGCCGGGCCGGAGCCGCCACGGTAAGAGCGGAGCGGACACGGCTCTCCTGGCCCCTCCACTCCCGCCCCGCACCGGAGCACCGGGCTGCGCGGGGCCGCCGGGGCCTGCACGGTGATGCCGTTACCCCCGGTGCTCCCGTTCCCCCTGCAGCGGCCCCGGTGCTCCCGTTCTCCCCTGCAGCGGTTGCTCCCGGCCGCGATGCTCCCGTTCTCCCCGGTCCTCCTGTTCTCCCTGCACCGGCTGCTCCAGGCCGCGATGTTCCCGTTCCCCTTGCACCGGCTGCTCCCGGCCCCGCTGCTCTCGTTCCCCCCGGTGCTCCTCCCCCGGCTCCTAGGCACGGTACTCCCGTTCTCCCCTGCACTGGCACCGGCACCGGCATCGGTGCTCTCATTTCCCCCAGGCACCCCCAGCCACGGTGCTCCCATTACCCTCTGCCCCGGCCCCGTTTCCCCCAGCCCCCCCCGCGCGGCAGCGCCGCCCCATTACGGGCTATAAATACCCGATGCCAGCTTAAGCAAGTAGGGCACGGGGGGAGCATGGGGCAGGTTAGAGGAGGGGGTGGGCAGTTTGGACAGAGGATGGGGGCACTGGCCTGGGCTCAGCCTAGGCTGAGGGCATGGAGCAGGAGGCACCACCCCATCCCACCCCACCCCATCCCATCCCATCTGTCCCACCCCGTCCCATCCCATCTATCCCATCCCACCCCGTCTATTTTTCCCAGTGCCCTGTCCTGCCCCTTCTCCCACCCTGACCTTGGCAGGCACCTTGGCTCCCATTCTGACCCTGGCCCCCATTCTGACCCACTGCAGGTCTGGCCCTGTGGCCCTCCAGGATGAAGCTGAAGAAGCAGGTGACCGTGTGCGGAGCTGCTATCTTCTGCGTGGCTGTCTTCTCCCTCTACTTGATGCTGGACCGAGTGCAGCATGACCCCACGCGCCACCAGAGTGGGGGCAATTTTCCCAGGGTGAGAGGTGGGGCCGTGGGGACGGGCAAGCAGGCAAATGCCAAGGCCTGTGGCCGATTGGTGGCCAGGGCTTGGCATCAGGGCTTGTTCCCTGCTGCTGTTGGTGCGTGTGGGGGCCAAGACCCACTGTGTCTGTGTCCCCAGAGTCAGATATCAGTGCTGCAGAACCGCATTGAGCAGCTGGAGCAGCTGCTGGAGGAGAACCACGAGATCATCAGCCACATCAAGGACTCCGTGCTGGAGCTGACGGCCCATGCAGAGGGGCAGCCGGCACGGCCCCGCCACACACCCAATGGCTCCTGGGTGCTGCCCCCTGAGAGTCGCCCGAGCTTCCTCTCAGTGTCCCCACAGGACTGCCAGTTTGCGCTCGGGGGCAAGGGCCAGAGCCTGGACCTGCAGGTGAGTGCTGGATGTTCAGCCCAGCAGCTCAGGGCCCATCTCCACCAAAGCAATTGTGTTCATATCAGGGCACCTGTGAATCCTGGCCCTGCTCTGCTGGTAGTCTGAATCCAAAGTCCAACCTGAGTCCTCTCTCCACCCGACAGATGCTGGCTGTGTATTCCCTGCTGCCCTTTGACAACCAGGATGGCGGGGTGTGGAAGCAGGGCTTTGATATCACCTATGAGCCCAACGAGTGGGATGCTGAGCCCCTGCAGGTGTTTGTGGTACCGCACTCCCACAATGACCCTGGTGAGCAGTGGGAAGAGAAGGGCTGCCCCAGCCCCTGCCGCCCCTCACCGCCCATTGGGCAGGGCTGGGTGCCGCGCGGTGACCCCCAACGTGTGCCTGCAGGCTGGATCAAGACCTTCGACAAGTACTACTATGACCAGACGCAGCACATCCTCAACAGCATGGTGATGAAGATGCAGGAGGACCCTCGCCGGCGCTTCATCTGGTCCGAGATCTCCTTCTTCTCCAAGTGGTGGGACAACATCAGTGCCCAGAAGCGGGCTGCGGTGCGGAGGTAGGGCTGCCTGCCTGGCCCTGCTTCCTGACATGGTCCCTGCCTGGAGGCAGGGTGCTGCAGGAGGTGAGGGAAGGGCACTGGGGAGATATAGGCTGCCCTGGATGTGGCACAGCGTCCATGGGCTTTACGCTGCTCACCATGGTGTGTCCTGGCACTGCCAGCAACGTCTCAGTACCATGAAACAACAACATTACAGGCCTGTGGAGTGAGAGCCACGGTGCTGGCAGCAGCAGGGCTCCACAGAGGAGCCTGGGGGAGGCAGGTCTCATCCTGCACTGCTCCCTGTGCTCCTGAGGTTGGGAAACTCCCTCTCATCAATGTAACCCTGAGCGTACAAGCACTGCCACAGAGCCTGAGCAATGCCAGCATCTTGCAAGGCCCAACACACCCTCAGGGGGTGGGAGACCTGGAGAGCAGGACGGTGTAGTGAGAGAGGGGCCCCTTGCCAGCCCACCTGCCCTAGGGGGCCTGGGGATGAAGACAGAGGGAACATGGGCTGCAAGGCAGAGCGGAGGGTGCTGGCCTATGCAGGAATGGTCTCTGGTTGGCATCTTGGCCAGCGTGGTGCTGTGGAGGGATGTCTGTCCATGTGGGGATGGTGTGGGCAGTGGAGCACAGCAGCCAGTCATTGTGAAGGCTGCAAGTGGGACCTGGGTAGCTCCAAGGTAGGGGAAGGCTCTGCCATGGACACAGGGCTCGCCACAGGGCTCTGCCTGGAACTAATCATGACTTATGTGTCCCCCTTGTAGGCTGGTGGGCAATGGGCAGCTGGAGATGGTGACAGGTGGGTGGGTGATGCCCGATGAAGCCAATTCCCACTACTTTGCCATGATTGACCAGCTGATCGAGGGACACCAGTGGCTGGAGAAGAACATTGGTGAGAGCTGGGCAGGTTGCGGGGCAGGAGGGGCTGGCTGGGGGCCTACCTGATACACCAGTGGGCGCCCCGATCACCTGGCAGGTGGTGCTGCCAGGTCCAGTGTGGGGCTGATGGATCTCTGTGCCCCTAGGGGTGACGCCTCGGTCGGGCTGGGCTGTGGACCCCTTTGGGTACAGCTCCACCATGCCCTACCTGCTGAAGCGTGCCAACCTGACGGCCATGCTCATCCAGCGTGTGCACTATGCCATTAAGAAGCACTTTGCAGCCACCCAGAACCTGGAGTTCATGTGGAGACAGACTTGGGGTGAGGGGCTGCTGGGGAAGTGGCTGCTGAGGGAGCCTTGCTGGGGTGGGTGGCAGTGGGAATGGTTGCTGACTGCTCCCCTGTGTGGATGGCAAGCAAGCCAAGTGCTGGGAGGGGGTGGCTCTGCTCTGCAGCACAGACCCAGGGTGCCTCCCCTCTGACCCAGGGGAGGCTGCTGTGCTCTCTGGACCTGTGTGCCAGGTCTCCTCTGCCCCAGTACCCGTGGGCACCCCTGCTTGGGCATCGGCAAGGGAGAGCCATTGCTGGTGCTCATCTGTCCTTGGCCCCACAGACCCCGACGCCAGCACCGACATCTTCTGCCACATGATGCCCTTCTACAGCTATGACATTCCCCACACCTGTGGGCCGGACCCCAAGATCTGCTGCCAGTTCGACTTCAAGCGCCTGCCAGGTGGCCGAATCAACTGCCCATGGAAGGTGCCTCCCCGAGCCATCACAGATGCCAATGTGGCAGAGCGGTGAGTGCTGCGGGGACAGGGGCAAGCGGCTCCAAGCCCCATAGCCTTGTCCAGGAGCCAACCTCATGCCCTGGCTCCCCACGGCAGAGCCCAGCTGCTGTTGGACCAGTACCGCAAGAAGTCCAAGCTGTACCGCAGCAAGGTGCTGCTGGTGCCCCTGGGAGATGATTTCCGCTACGACAAACCACAGGAGTGGGATGCACAGTTCCTCAACTACCAGCGCATCTTTGACTTCCTCAACTCCCAGCCCAATCTCCACGTCCAGGTCTGTGCTGAGCGGCTTGGGGCAGTGTGGGGCACAGTGGGAGCAGGGTGGGGCACCCACAGAGCCCAGCTGGAGGGTGGGCAGTGCCAGGGTGGGTGGTGGGAGCTCCTGGCTGCAGGAGGCCAGAGCAGCTCTGTGTCATGCTGAGGGCTGTGTGTGCCATCCTGCAGGCGCAGTTTGGGACACTCTCTGACTATTTTGACGCTCTGTACAAGAAGGTGGGCATCGTGCCAGGAATGAAGCCACCTGGGTTCCCAGTGCTTAGTGGGGATTTCTTCTCCTATGCGGACCGGGAGGATCACTACTGGACAGGCTACTACACCTCCAGGCCCTTCTACAAGAGTTTGGACCGGGTGCTGGAGGCCCATCTCCGGTGAGAGGAAGCAGTACAGGGGTTGTGTGTGGAGGGAGCGGGAAGGCTTGGCCAGGCAGTGTTCCAGAGCCCCAGCAATGTCCCAGTCTGTGCTCAGCTGCCAACACACTGAGGGTTGCCAAATCCTTATCCACTCGAGGACAGTGCCTGGCCCCAGGCCTCTGTGCAAAGTGGCTGGACACTATTGCCAGGAGGGCAGGCTGGGCTTGCTGCTCCTTCACTGCCCTCCATCCTGGCACGGCTCAGCCTCGAGCGCTGAGGCGTCCCCTGCCCTCAGTGACTCTGTCCCTGTGCAGGGGGGCAGAGATCCTGTACAGCCTGGCGCTCGCCCACGCCCGCCACGCTGGTGTCGACGGCAGGTACCCGCTCTCCGACTATGCCCTGCTGAGCAACGCCCGCCGCAACCTGGGCCTCTTCCAGCACCACGACGCCATCACTGGCACCGCCAAGGAGGCCGTGGCGATTGACTATGGAGTCCGGTACGTGTAGGGACCAGGGTGCAGCTCTGGGGGACCTGACTCATGCGGGTTGATGGGCATTGTGCTGGGAGCATGGTTGGATGTGGGGGACAATGGGGGAGTGTGCTGGGAGGACACTGGGACAGGGCATGGGGACAGTGCCAGTGGCTCACTCTGTGCTGCAGACTGCTCCACTCCCTCACGAACCTCAAGCGCGTCATCATCAATGCTGCACATTATCTTGTGCTGGGAGACAAGGATGCCTACCACTACGACCCAGCTGCACCTTTCCTTGGCACGGTGAGCAGCACTCCGTCTCATGGCTCCCCGCACCCCTACAAGCTGAGCCACCTTGAGACAGCTCTCCCCGTGCCCCCGGGGAGCAGAGCCCTGCCTGCCCACTGGAGCTGGGTGGGTGCCCAGGGAAGGGGTCCCAGCCTCTGCCCGTGTCCCTGGGCCCAGGTGGCAGGGGTGGTGGGTGCACTCTGGCTCTGACTGCTCCTCTCTCCAGGACGACATGCGCCCCAGCCAGGACTCCCTTCCAGAGAGAACAGTCATCAAACTGGGCACCTTGCCCCGGTAGGGACTGTGGGCTTGGCTTCAGGGCTTGTGGGGCTGGAGCAGGCACCTGAGATGCTGGGAAGCAGTGGGTGGGTGCAGAGGGCAGCCGGGACCCCGTGGCACTGGGGTGTCCATCCCTGTGTGACTCTCTCCACAGATTCTTGGTGGTGTTCAACCCACTGGAGCAGGAGCGTCTGAGCATGGTGCCGGTTCTGGTGGACTCCCCGCATGTGCGTGTGCTCTCCGAGGAGGGGCAACCCCTGCCTGCCCAGCTCAATGCCTACTGGGGCTCTGCCACCGACATGGTGCCTGATGTCTACCAGGTATAGGGTGCCCCAGTGCCTACTGCCCACCCCCATCCTCAGTCTGCATAGCCCATGTGTGCCAACTTCCCACCCTCACATGGTGCTCCCACAGCCAGTATGCCCCCCGAGCCCTCCTCTGTGGTAGCAAGTGTCCCTGCACTACAACACACGTTGCTGCTTGCAAACCCCTCGACTCCCATTCACACACCCCAGCAGAGGCCCCAGAAGCACCAAGCTGGGGTCTTTGCCCTGCTGAGAGCCAGCAGTCCCCACGCGCCGGCTGCCCTCCCACAGAGGGGCTGGCTCAGTTCTCCGTGCCTCCGCAGGTGTCTGTCCTGGCCCGCCTACCTGCACTGGGGCTGCGAGTGCTGCAGCTGCACAAGTCCTTTGATGGCCAAGCCACTCTGAAGTCCTCTGTGCGCCTGTATCTGCATGGCCGGGACTTACCCGTGCGCAAGCAGGAGGCTGTAGCCATGCATGTCTTCCCGGCCACTGCCGATGACTTCTGCCTGGAGAACCAGCACCTGCGGGCCTGCTTCTCGGGAGGCTCTGGCCTGCTGCAGGTGAGTGCAGGTCTGTGGGGCGGTGCGGGGGTGAAGGATGGGAGGGGGTCACAGCACCACCTCCTGCAAGACGTGCTCACCGCTGTGCTGGCCCACATCCTGCAGAGCATCCGCCGAGCTGGGGAGGAGCAGGAGCAGAGGGTGAGCAGTGAGTTCCTTGTCTATGGCACCAGGACCTCCAAGGACAAAAGCGGAGCCTATCTCTTTCTGCCTGATGGCGAGGCCAAGGTACAGGGACCACTTCTGCAGGCAGCTGTGCCTGCAGCCGTGTGACAGTCAGCAGCAGCCTCAGCACTGCTCTCCTTTCCCCACAGCCCTACAGTCCCAAGGAACCCCCAGTAGTGAGAGTGACAGAGGGACCTCTATTCTCAGAGGTCGTCAGCTACTACCAACATGTCCAGACCACAGTGCGACTTTACAATGTGCCAGGTGAGACAGTGTGGGGCTGTAACCAGGAGGTCGAGGCACTGAGTAATGCTGCCCATGGGACTCAGCCCATCACTTCCTGCCTACAGGGGTGGAGGGGCTCTCCCTGGATGTGTCTTGCCTGGTGGACATCCGTGACCACATCAACAAGGAGCTGGCCCTGCGCTTCAACACTGACATTGAGAGCGATGACACCTTTTTCACAGACCTCAATGGCTTCCAGGTATCTGGCAGCCTGGGGAGGGACAGTACCCTGGCACCCAGGAGCCACCTCCAGCCACTGTTCTTTGTCCCTCTGCAGATCCAGCCCCGCCGGTACCAGCAGAAGCTGCCGCTCCAGGCCAACTTCTACCCTATGCCTACCATGGCCTATATCCAGGACACACAGAGCCGCCTGACACTGCACACAGCCCAGGCTCTAGGCATCTCCAGCCTTGGCAGCGGTGAGCCACCCCCCTGGGGCTGTGGGGCTGTGCTTCAGGGCTCTGCCAGAGAGCCAGGAATGCCCTTGGCAAGGAGTGCCAGGGAGGAGGGTGCCCCCGGTTGGGCACAGGCTGCCCAGGTGCTGCTGTCTGTGGGGGCTCCTCCGCTGACCCCAGCCCTGTGGGAGTGTTTCCATGCACGCAGCAGAGGGGCTGTGTGGGATAGCTGGCTCCTGTTAAAGCCAGGGCACTGGGACCCGCTCTCTGCAGGCCAGCTGGAGGTGATCCTGGACCGGCGCCTCATGCAAGATGACAACCGAGGCCTGGGCCAAGGACTCAAGGACAACAAGAGGACCTGCAACCGGTTCCGGCTCCTCCTGGAGCGCCGTGCCACTGCCAACAAGGTGCATAGGCTGTGAGACTGGGGCTGGAGAACCCAGCCCTGCTTCTGGCAGGAGCTGGGTGGAGGTGTCTGCAGAAAGCCACGTGTGCAGTTGGGTGCAGGCTCTGCTGTCTGCTGCCCTGAGGCTACCTGCCATCGCACTGGCACTGTGCAGGGATGTGTCTGGAGCAGGGGCTGTGGGGGGCGATGGGACCATGGACCAGGGTCCATCCCGCAGATGGGTCACAGAGTGATGCCTCCCTTGTAATCATGGTGTTCTTGTCCTGTCCCCTTGCTACTCTCTATGCATGCGCCATGTCACCCATTCAGAGCTCCGGCTTCTTTTCCAAACTGGCCTCCATGTTTAAAGCCTTGGGCTTCCCCGGCGCCAGGACTGGCAGCCCAGAGGTAACGGCCGGCCTGGCCCCGCGCTATGTCCCTGTCTCGTGCACTAGCTGCTAGCAACTAGCCTAGCCGGGCTCACAGTGTGACTGTTGGTGCCAGGGTCCGTGCAGGCTGCCTGGCCGGGAGCTGCCCTCCCTGTTTGGCTGCTGGGGAGGGAGTCGTGCCTGCGTGGGTGCAGCTCTGGGTGCCTGTGCTGGCAGATGCCTGTTCTCCGAGTGCTGCTGGAGAGGCTGCAAGGAGCGGGAGGTTCCCTGTCCAGGCTCTACCTGACTCTGCTGCTCTCCTGGCCTGCACTGACCCACATGCTCTTTGGCAGGTACAGGACGCCCGCCCAGTCAGCTTCCCCTCCCTGCTGAGCCACATCACCTCCATGCACCTCAATGCCGAGGTCCTGGTCATGCCCCTGGCCCAGGAGAAGCAGGCCCCACCAGCGCTGCGCTCGTTCATGCCCCTTTCCACCACCCTGCCCTGCGACTTTCACATCCTTAACCTGCGGATGCTGCAGGCAGAGGTGAGCTGTGCCCTGGGAGTGGGCGGGCACAGCCCAGAGGGTGCTCACATCCACTGTCCCCAGTGTTATGCCTCACACCCTGGCTCCCCTCAGGATGACTCACTACCTGCAGCTGAGGCAGCCCTGATCCTGCACCGCAAAGGCTTTGACTGCAGCCTGGAGGCCAAGAACCTGGGGTTTAACTGCACCACCAGCCAGGGCAAGGTAAGACCTTGGCCACCACTAGGTGAGAGCCAGGCTGGGGACCCTGACACATCTGGTTCCAGGGCTGCCTCCTGTGTGCCTGCCTAGCCAGTACGGAGCCTGGAGGGGGGCCCAGGCCCCCAGCACCAGCATCCCAGAATCAGTGGCTGTTCAAGAGTCCCACATCGCAGCACGCAACCCCGCTCTGCCCCTTACCCAGGCAAATCTGGAGGATGCTGGTTTCTTGCGATGTGGGTTTGGAGTCTTCCATGAGTGCTGGATCCCCCAGCAAGGAAGGGCAGAACCTGGGCTTGGTCAGCCCTGTGTGCAGGGCGTTCTCTGAACTGGCTGCTGGCACAGTGTGTGGGGGGCTGCCAGGCACCACATCCCACTCACCTGGGCCACCTGCCCTTCTCCTCTCTCTCCTAGCTGGCCCTGGGCAGCCTGTTCCAGGGGCTGGAGCTGGGCTCCCTGCAGCCTACCTCGCTGACTTTGATGTACCCACTGGGTGCAGCCTCCAACATCACCAGCATCCGCCTGGACCCCATGGAAATTGCCACTTTCCGCATCCGTCTGGGGTAGCATCTGCCGGAGCATGAGAGGGGCAGACTAGCTGGGCAGCATGGGAGCAGCCTCTGGGCCCATGGCAGGCAGGCGCTGTGCCTGAGGTGCTGGACTTGCAAAAGCTGCTGCCTTCTAATTTATTAGTCCCGTGTTCTCTGATAGATTTCAGAAGTGAGCTGCTGTGCAGATGCTGCTGGACGTGCCTGGGTGTAGGGGGCACGGGCTGGGCGCTGCTGCAAGCGGAGCATGGCTGGCAGGCACAGTGAGTCGGGCACTGCTGCTGCTGCTGGCAGGATGGGCACCACTGTCTGCATGGATGCCTCAGGCAGATTCCCATTCTGGCATCTTGGGGCAAGGGTCTATGCTGGTGTCCAGGCTCCCCCCAATCCATGGGACAGCACAGGGGCTGCCAGGAGCCTGGGCAGGCTTGGGGCGGCCAACCGGGGCACTGCTGCCAGCTGGAGATGGAGTTCAGTTGGAGCCTGTAGAAAACATGAAGCTGTTTCCAAGGGCCCTGGTCTGTGTCTAGTTTGTGGAGGCTACGTGGGAGTGGGACTGGTGCTCTGTGGGCAGATGGCACAGCCCCTCAATGCAGAGGGGAGGTAGAGCTGAAGCTGTGGTCAGGGCTGGGCTGGGTGGGCTGTGCCATGGCTCTGCTCTGTGGGGTCTTCAGGGCTGAGCTGGGCATGGGGCCCCAGGCCCGTGTGCAAGGCTGGTGGCATGGACAGGCCCAGCAATGGTCCAGAGCAGGCAACACCTGGTGCTGGCAGAGGAAAGGAGGCTGGGGGCCAGACTGGAGCCAGGCAGCTCCCTGTGCAGGCAGCAACGCCTGTCGACCTTGCTGGGTTCAGTGCCTTCAGCCACTCTTATTTCAGTGTTAGCCCAGCAGCTCTGCTGAGCTCCGTCTGCCAGTGGCTGAGAGGCAGGGGCTGAGAGACCCTGGGGATCCCCTGGTGCCTCAGGAAGGGGACAGGGGGCACTGCCTGCTGCAGCACCCACCCTTGCACCCTGGCACTGCTGGGGTGAGCACCTGGTACAGCTCCTTCCATGGCTGCAGGGTCTTGGCTGCTCTCAAGGCTGTGACAATGGCAGCTGCTGGGATAGGGCAGTGGGGCACTGCCATGGGGCGCTGCCAGCCGTGCCCAGCTGCCCTGAGCAGGCTCAGGCAGAGTCAGACAGTGGTGATGCTTCAGCAACTGAGGAGCCTGGCTGGCCATCTGCAGTCTCCCAGGGCTGTGGGAAGCCACGTTGCCAGGAGCATTCTCCCGGTTGCTGTGGGGACTGGAGAAGCTGCCTGCTCCCCTGCACCCCCTGGGACTAATTACTGGGAGAGGGTGTGGGTGGAGAGGGCCCAGGGAGGGCTGGTGTGGAGGTGCTGGCTGAGAGCTGTCTCAGTTTCCCTCACAGCCTCACAGCATCCAGTTGTAGCCTGCGGGCTTGGCCATGGCTCCAAGAACAGGCAGAGCATGTGGAGCCAGTGTGGAATGGCCCTGGCAGCTCAGCCCCTCGCATGGGGCAGCGCAGCAGGGCAAGAACCAGCGCCAGAGGTGCAAGCATACTGTGAGCCTGGGCCAGGGAGTCGGAAACCCAGCCCTGCGCTGGCATAGTGTGCCACGGGCAGGTCTGCCGGAGCCTGGCTAATGGCACAACTGGCAGGGGGCCAGGCTGCAGCACAGGGCCTGCTGCCTGCCGAGGGGCTGTGGCACAGCCTGCCTGCCCCCGACCCCAGGGCCAGGTGGTCACCCCATACCCCAGCCCTGTCTGTGACCCTCACCCATGGCACTGGGATCCCCAGATGGGCTGATATATCCACCCACAGATCCGGTTGCTGGTGCTCCGCTATGGGGTGGGGATGGTGCCTCTCATCCCACACTTGGCCCCCGAGAAACCCATTAGCCATGCTCCCTGCTCTTCCTCCAGTCCCTGTGGAGCAGATAAGCAAGGCAGGAAGCTCTAATGGCTCCAAGCAGCTCTTGATGGGCTGTGATGGAGGCGGGAGCAGGAGGGGCTGTGGTTTCTGCCTCCGCTGGAACCAGAGCTGCTTCTGCCCAGCGTCGGCTAGGAAGATGCTGGGTGGGCTCCTGCTCCAGCTGCTTCTCATCACAACTCTGTGCCCTGGCCTCCTCAGGACAGGTACAGCCCTGCTCCCGCCCCACTGCTCCCATCCTCCCCATCCCTGCTGGGGCCTCATCCCTTGTGGGTTACTCTCTGCCAAACCATGCTGGAGGCTGGGAGCGCAGTGCTGGGAGGTGGTGGTTCACACTGGGGATGGTGGCCCAGGAGTGGTGGTACCAGGGTTGGTCCCATGGCAGCATGTCTGTGGCATGAGAAGTGCTGTCTCTGTGGGGTAGTGGGGAACAGAGAAGTGATTCAGCATGGGCAAATCAGGGCTGGCCTGCTGACCTGGAGGCTTTCCGCTCCCCTCTGCTGCCATCCTGCTCCTCAACCCTGATAGCATTTGCCAGGGCGATGGTGAGCACTGGAGGTCATGGCACACATGGGCCATGGTGGCTAATAGGCAGGGCCAAGCAGGGTGGTGTTGGGCAGTGTTGCTGCTGGTGGACTCGAGCCCACCCTGAGGGCCAAGATGCGGGCTCCTGTGCTGGGGTGGTGCGGCCCCATGGGGCTGGGGCGCTCCGGCCCATCCCTGCTGGGGATGGGGAAGGCTCCGCTCCTCAGTGTCCCTGCGAGGGCTGCCTCGCTGGAGCTGTTGGCCTGTCCTACCGGCACGGTGCTGGCTGCCGGCACGCCGATGAAGCCCCATGCGTGCCTGGATCTTGGGCATTGCTGCACTCCACAGCAGCAGCTGATCTCTGGCACTCACCAAACTCCCGCACCTTGTCACAGTGTCGGTGCAGAACCTGCACCTCTGCGAGGGCTACACAGGCCCTGATGGCCGCTACCATCCCGGCTTCTACTGTCCGCGGCTGAGCGACCCGGCTGACCACTGCTACTGCTGCCGCCACAGCCCACGCGCCCTTAAGTCCTGCTGCTCCCGCCTGGCCCTGGAGGCCCTCACTGGGCTGAACGCCTCCAGCCTGGCTGGCACCGGCCTCCTCCGGTGAGCGGGGCTGCAGCACAGCTGTGGGGCCTGGGAGGGTGTGACAGGGGCTCCAGGCTCTTGGCACAGCCCAAGGGCTGGTGTGGTGTCACCCCAAAGCTGGCAAGGTGCCCGCGGGGGCCATGGCTGCCACTTGCTGAGGTGTAACCCCCCCAGCAGGCACCCACTGGCCCTGCCCTTCGCAGGGATCTACGGGCTCCTCATTCTCCTCCTCATGGTCATCGACCTTGTCCACTTCTGCAGCACTCGGCGCTGCCACCTTGGCCACCTCCTGCCTTGCACCTGCCACCGGCCCTGTGGCTCCCAGGCACCTGCTGGCCGCGAGTGCTGAGGAGGGGGTGGGCAGGGTGGGGGTGCAGGGGGACATGGGGGGGTTGTATGGGGACAATGCACACTGTGCATGGGGACACTGGATACAGGGACAGTACACACAGGGATACAATGCATGGGAACACCACACACGGGGACAGGGGACACTGGACATCAGATGCTGCAGATGAGGACATTGGACACCATGCATGGGGACACCAGACACCGCACATGGGGTCACTGGACACTGGACACGGGGAGAACGCATATGAGGACACTGGGCACAGGGGCACTGGGCACAGGGACACTGGGCA
This sequence comes from Tapera naevia, assembly GCA_033556795.1. NCBI lineage: Eukaryota > Metazoa > Chordata > Aves > Cuculiformes > Neomorphidae > Tapera > Tapera naevia. The sequence continues at coordinate 3,241,599 of JAUMJJ010000353.1, forward strand.
TGAGATACCAGACACTGCACATGAAGACACTGGATAACATGCATGGGGACACCAGACACTGCACAGGAGGACAATGGATACCACGTATGGGGACACTCTACACTGGACACTGGACACAGGGGCACTGGACACGGGGACACTGGACACAGGGACAGTGGACACTGCACATGGGGACATTGGACACCACGCATGGGAACACAGGACACTGCACATGGGGACACCGGACACAGGGAACACGGGACACCGGGCACCGGACAGCGCATACCGGGACACCAGACCCCTCGGACGAGACCGCACGTGGCGGCGCCGGCACCCCCGGGCCGCTGGGGACCGCTGGAGGCTCCGGCGCGCCGCGGCGCCCCTGTGCATGTCACGTGACGCCGCGGCGGCTTCCGGTTCCCGGAGGCGCGGCGGGGCCGTCTCGGAGCGGGTATGGAAGCGGCGGCGGAGGCGGCGGAGGCGGTGAGGCAGGGGCCGGGGCCGGGGCCAGGGCCAGGGCCGGACGCCGGGGGAAGCGGGCGGCGGGGGCTGGACGCCGTCCAGGGCGCTGCCCCGCCAACCCCCGGCCCGCACCCATCCGGTGCCCGTTGCAGGTGACGGCGGCGCAGCTGAGGGAGCGGGGCAACGCGCTGTTCCAGGCCGGAGAGCACGGCGCCGCGCTGGCCGCCTACACGCGGGCCCTGAGCCTCTGCGACACCGGGCCCGAGCGGGCCATACTGCACCGCAACCGGGCGGCCTGCTACCTGAGACTGGTGAGTGCCCAGGGGTACAGCGGCGGGGGCTGCGCTCCAGACCTGCGCTGGTTGTGCCGGGCGGGTGGTGTTGGTCGCCAGGCGGGTGGCTGTCGGTCCTTGGGCCGGTGGCCATGGGTCCTTGGGCTGCGCATTGTCAGAACCTAGGCTGGTGGCCGTGGATCCCGGGCTGGGTGCCCTCGGTCCTTGGGTTGGATGCTATCGGAACTCAGACTGAAGACCATCAGTTCTTGGCTCATGGCCATGAATCCTTGGGCTGGGCATTGTTGGACCCCAGGCTGGGTGCTGTGGGTCCCTGGGCTGGGAGCTGTCAGTTGTTGGTAGACCCTTGGGCTGGACATTGTCTGGCATTTTCTCTGCTCCCCTTTTCTCCTGCCCTGCCCCTGTGCCATGCTGTGACACCTCCCAGCGGGGCTGCCTGGGGCCTGGACAGGACCCTCTTGTCTGTGCCTGGGCTGCTCCCCAAGCATTCCTGCTGGCTCTGATTTCCCACTGCGGAGCTGTCTGGGAGCTAAGGGGGCACAGAAGGAACTTCAGGGGTCCAGGTTGGCCAGGAACACTTGGGAAGTCTCAGGGGGCCCCAGGGCTCCTGGGGGACCCCATGAGGCCTGGATTCTGGGAAGGATGGGATGTCCTGCTGGGCTGGCTTAATGTCGCCAGTGACACACTGTTCCTGATCCCAAACCCTCTGATCCTTTCCCCGCCCTTCTCTCTGAGGTGGCGAGCGCTGCCTCTGCCTGCAGCAGGCTGGGCTGGGCTGGGTGAGGCCTGCGTGGGCAGCACATCAGACATCTCCTCTCTCTGCAGGAAGACTACGCCAAGGCAGAGGCTGATGCAACTAAAGGTACTGTCAGTGGTGGCTGGCGTGGGACCAGCCTCTGTGCTGTCTGTCTGGGCTGGCCAGAGCAGTCTGGGGCCTTTGCAATTGACGCCCTGCTCCTCCACAGCCATTGAAGCCGATGGCCGGGATATGAAGGCGCTGTTCCGCCGGAGCCAAGCACTGCAGAAGCTGGGCCGGCTGGACCAGGCTGTCAGTGACCTGCAGCGCTGCATCAGCCTGGAGCCCAAGAACAAGGCCTTCCAGGAGGCCCTGCGCACCCTGGGCAGCGCCATGCATGAGAGGGTGAGCGAGAGGCAGTGTGGGGCTGCGGACAGCTGTAGGTGCCCTGTGGGCATGGGAGATTGGGGAGGTGGTAAGAGCTGAGCTGCTCTTTCTGCTGTGTCTCAGATGAAGACCATGTCCTGCACGGACTCAAAGGTGGAGCAGATGTTCCAGATCTTGCTGGATCCTGAAGAAAAGGATGAGGACAAGAAGCAAAAGGTCTGCATTCTGGAAAGCAGATGGCAGTAGGGCCTGGGTGGAAGGCAGGGAGGGGAGGAATGGTATTTCCAGGTCAGCACTCCTGGCTGAACAGTGCTGTTCAGATGAGTCTAGGCCTCAGAACGTGATCCCTGGAGATTGGGGCAGAAGGCAGGTGCCTCTGGCTACGCTGGCCCCCCAGCCAGCTCCCGCTGTGGAGTTTGTGCTGGACTGCATTCTGGTGGGCAGCTGACCCAGCAACTCTTCTTTCCCAGGCTGCACAGAACCTGATTGTTCTGGCGCGAGAGGAGGCTGGAGCAGAGAAGATCTTCCAGAGCGATGGAGTGCGGCTGCTGACACAGGTGCTCGATACAGCCAAGGCTGACCTGATGCTGGCAGCCCTGCGCACGCTGGTGGGGCTGTGCTCCGGGCACCGCGCCAGGGTAAGTCCTGACGTATCCGGTTCTCCTGGGTGACAGCCTGGGAAATCAGTGTTGGAGATGCTGCCAATCGTGTTGTGCAGAGGACTGTTCCTTGCCTCTGCCTGTGGCTGGCTGCAGCCCTGCTGCATCTGAGTTTGTTAGAGCCTTGTCGTGACAAGGAAGCCTACTCATAAGGTGCTGGGAAGCAGCAAGACTTCGTTGAAGTCTCCAGCAAGCAGTTGTGCTTGTACCTGCAGACCATGGCCATCCTGGCGGAGCTGGGTGCCCCTCGTCTCTCGGCAGTGCTGGGTGTGGAGCACGAGCAGGTTTCCCTGGCTGCCTGCAACCTTCTGCATGTGATGTTCGATTCGCTGAAGGAGGGACTGCAGAAGGACTTCCGTGGGAAGGAGGATGCGGTGGTGCTGGGTGAGTGCCTGCTGCCCCACTGGCCGGCATGGGATGGGGGGAGCAACCAGGGGAGGTGCTGAACTGCAGCGGGTTCCCCTGCTGCCCCCCACTTCACCACTTCCTGCTGCAGAGCTGGGGCTCTGGTCCAGGGTTGATAACAAGGTTGATCTGGGAGGCAGGAGCTCCTTGTGATGGCAACATCTGCCAGCCTCACTGCAGCAGGAGTGAGGCCCATGCTCAGGGCATTGATGCTGGGCACTATCTATTCTGGAAGATTCCTCCAAGGACCTGAAGCTGCTGATAAAGCATCTCCTGGAGCTGCTAGTGCTGGAAGGGGCCTCTGCGCACGGTCGTGACAACGCCCTCAACCTTCTTATCAAGGTGGTGCCCAGGAAGTCGCCAAAGGAGCCCAACAACAGTATGAGCCTCTGGGTGATCGACCAAGGTGAGCGGAGCAGCCTGTGGCATCCCGCCAGGACACTGGGCCCTTCTGTCTCAGGGTGATATGCACCTCAACTCTGTCTGGACACTCAACTCTGGTCCTCACTGGACATCTGACTTCTGGGTCCTCCTAGGCCTGAAGAAGATCCTGGAGGTGGGAAGCACAGTGTGTGGCATCCCAGGCTGCCTGCCTGTGACAGAGAACAGCCGCATGAGTGCCTCGGTTCTGCTCAGCAAACTTTACGATGACCTGAAATGCGATGCTGAGAGGGAAAACTTCCACCACTTGTGTGAGGAATGCGTAAAGTGAGTATGGGCATCCTTGGGGTGGGTAGGTGATTCAGTCTCATATGGCCAGCAGCCTTCTGGGCAAGTGGTGGCCTCTCCACCTTTTTGTTCTTGGTCTTAAAAAGCAGATTGCAGACCTGCTGTGCTGGGGTTGAGCAGGTGGGATCAGTCATACTTCCTGGTGGTCTTCCCCTGCAGGAGCTGGTTCGAGGGGCATGAGCTGGCTGGGAAGCTGCGGGCCATCCAAACGGTGTCATGCCTGCTGCAGGGCCCCTCAGATGCTGGGAACAGGGTGCTGGAGCTGGAGGGAATCATGGACAGCGTGCTCTCCCTCTGCGCCTCTGTCCATGAGGCCCATCAGCTGGTGGCAGTGGAGGCACTGATCCATGCTGCCGACAAGGCCAAGCGCGCCTCCTTCATCACCGCCAATGGTGTCAGCCTGCTCAAGGAGATCTATAAGCACAGTGAGAGGGACAGCATCCGCATCCGGGCACTGGTGGTGAGTGCTGGGATAAGAGGGACCTGTGGGTAGTGCTGGGTGGGATGGGAGGAGCCCTTAGGTGGTGCCAGGTAAGCTGTGCCTACAGGGCCTGTGGGTCTGCAGCGCCATTCCCTGCCTGCGTGCAGGCTCATGGGTACCCAAGGGTGACCACAGGCATTCCTGCTCTGATGTTCTGCTGCAGGGACTCTGCAAGCTGGGCTCTGCCGGAGGCACTGACTTCAGCATGAAGCAGTTTGCCGAGGGCTCCACGATGAAGTTGGCCAAGCAGTGCCGCAAGTGAGTGCTACAGGGGCCGCAGGGCAGGGTGCCCCCAGCATGGGCTCACAGCGCCCCCCCCTTGCAGGTGGCTCTGCAATGAGATGATTGACGCCGGCACGCGGCGCTGGGCAGTGGAGGGCCTGGCCTACCTCACCTTTGACGCAGACGTCAAGGAGGAGTTTGTGGAGGACAAGGCAGCAATGCAAGCCATGTTCCAGTTGGCCAAGGTGTGTGCTGAGTGCTGTGGTGGGGGCCAGCAGTGGGCACCCTGGCCAAGGGGGTGGTGGGGCTCACACCGTGGCGCTGAGGTGCGTGGAATGGCCTCATGGTACTGGGTGGGCTCAAGCCCTGGCCTGTGCTCTCCATAGTGGGTGCTATGGGTGTCCAGTGATGAAGTTGACAATGGAAGCTTTGTGGTTGGACTCCGTGATGTTAAAGGTCTTTTTCAGCCTAACTGACCCTGTGATTGTTGCTGCAGTCAGAGGACAGGAGCGTGCTCTACGCTGTTGCCTCCACACTGGTGAACTGCACCAACAGCTATGACCACGAGGAGCCAGACCCACAGATGCTGGAGCTGGCCAAGTATGCCAAGCAGCACATTCCAGAGCAGCACCCCAAGGTGAGCCAGGCACAGCTGTTCTCAGGAGCTGCTGGGAGTGCTGGCCCCGGGGGGGGAGTGTGTGGGTGGGCAGAGCTGGGGCTCCCAAGTGGGGACGGGGCATCTGTAGGCCTCCAGGGTAGAGGTCAGAGACCTCTCAGTAGCACATGGCAGGCTGGTGCCACTGAGCTGGGCAGTGACCCTGCCTCCGACAGGACAAGCTGGACTTCGTGAAGCGCCGGGTGCGGAAGCTGCTGACAGCTGGTGTGGTGTCAGCCCTGGCCTGCATGGTGAAGAGTGAGAACCCAGCACTCACCGACTCCTGCCGGGAGCTGATCTCCAGGTAGGGGTGTACAGGGGTGTGGCACAGAGGAAGCTGGGTTCTGAGGCTGTCAGTATCCTGCTGGCCAGCTTCCGTGCCTGTGGTGAATGCAAGCTCCTAGGAGCAGAAAGGAGGTGTCCGGGAGTCTGGTGCAGCCTGGATCTGCTACAGGTGTCTGGGTGTTGTTGGCACCCACCACAGCTGGTCCCCAACCCCAGTTGTTCCTGCTTTGTCCCTAGAGTGTTCCTGGCACTGGTGGAGGAGGCAGAGGACCGGGGCAGTGTGGTTGCGCAGGGAGGAGGCAAGGTGAGGGTACCAGCCTTGCTGTGCCGCTCGTCTGTACTGCGTGGAGGGGCTTGGCAGGAGTGGCTGTGGTTTGGTGAGGTACCACACTGGCACAGGAGACCTGGGGAAGCTGGGACTGCTGTGATCTGGCTGTGGTGTCTCCAACCGCAGGCTCTCATCCCCTTGTCCCTGGAGGGCACTGAGGTGGGGCAGACCAAGGCAGCGCAGGCCCTGGCAAAGATCACCATCACCTCCAACCCGGAGATGGCATTCCCCGGAGAGCGGGTGAGCATCACTGGGGGATGGATCTGCCAAGCAATGGTCCTGTGTGGACAGTCAGGGCTGCACAGGGAGTTGCGTGGGGGCAGCGGTGGGCACAGGCTTGCCCTGCCTTGTGTCCCCGGGCTGCTGCAGCCAGGTGTGGGGCTGAGCCACACGAGGAGGAGCTGCGCTGGCATGAGTTGCCCCACTCCCTGTGTGCAGCATCTGGGATCGAGTGGGCCTCGGCTCCTCCTCAGCCACTGGGAAAGGCCTCGGCAGCTCTGGAGCTCTAAAGGCCTTGGTACTGGTCATCAGAGGTAGGATCTGGAACTGCTGGCATGGGTTTCCCCTTCCCTGTTGAGCAGGAAGAGGGAAGACCCCTGGTTCTCCCCAGAGGCCCGATGGCCTGGGCCTGACCACAGGAACAGCTCTGCCTTCAGGCTGGGCTCTGGGCTCCATGGAGTGCAGAGTCCTTGCTCAGGGATTGAGCCCTGTGCTGCTTTCTGCAGATCTACGAGGTGGTCCGGCCCCTGGTGAGCCTTCTGCACCTTCAGCGCACAGGCCTGGAGAACTTTGAGGGGCTGATGGCACTAACCAACCTGGCTGGCATCAGTGAGAGGCTGCGGTAGGGGCAGTGGGGCCAGCGTGGAGCTGGACTGGGCTGGGGGGCAGAGGGGAGGCCTGCCTCATGCACATCTTGCCGCAGGCAGAAGATCCTGAAGGAGAAAGCTGTGCCCATGATCGAAGGGTACATGTTTGAGGAGCACGATCTGATCCGGCTGGCTGCGACCGAGTGCATGTGCAACATGGCCATGAGCAAGGAGGTGAGGGGTGGGCCAGGGTGTGCTGGGTGCCCACACTGGCCCCTGTGCTGTGAGCTGCCTCCTCGGTCTCCACAGGTGCAGGAGCTGTTCCTGGCTGAGGGTAGTGACCGGCTGAAGCTGATGGTGCTGTACAGTGGGGAGGAGGATGAGAGGCTGCGGCGGGCGGCCTCAGGGACCCTGGCCATGCTGACCGCCCTGCACCCCCCCATCTGCAAGCGCATCCCCCAGGTGGTAAGTGCCTGGCAGCGGGGCAGGAGCACCTGGCACACCGTGGGACAGTGCCCACTGTCCCCTATGCCCTCCCCTGGTGTCCTGTGTCCCAGCGCTGACCCCAGAAGTGGGGCAGACTGTCCTGAGGGCAGCCGAAAACTGGGGCAGAGCTGAGGGCTATCAGGGCTGTGGGGAACAGCCACCCCCTCCCGTGAATGGTGCTGAGTGCGTTCCCTCTCTCACCACAGACGGTGCACTGGCTGGAGATCCTGCAGGCCCTGCTGCTGAGCCCCAGCGTGGAGCTGCAGCACCGCGGGGCTGTGGTAGTGATGAACATGATGGCAGCTGATCGGGAGGTGGCAGAGCAACTCATTGCCAGCGAGATGCTGGAGATTCTCTCTGTGCTCGCCAAGGACACAGACAAGCCACGCGTGGCCCAGGCTGCCAAAGAGAGCCTCGCGCAGGCAGTGGCGTATGGCCTCATCAAGCCCAGCCCCGGGCAGGAGTGAGGGCCTGGCCCTGCACATGCTGCTCTGGCCACTGCTCTGGGATGGCTGCTCCAAGACGGCTGCTCCAGCCACTGCTCTGGGATGGTTCCTCTGGCCACTGTGCCAGGCTGGCTGCTCCTGGATGGCTGCTCTGGCCCCTGCTCTGGGATTGCTGCTCTGAGGTGGCTACTTCAGTTGCTGCTCGAGGATGATTGCTCTGATCACTGCTCCAGCCACTACTCGGGGATGGCTGCTCCAGGACGGCTCCTCCAGGATAGTGGCTCCAACCACTGCTTGGGCTGCTGCTCCACGACAGTTGCTCTGGCCACTGCTTGTGGTCCTGGCTGCCTGCAGGAGCCACCGCCACAGCCACTGCTGCTGCGTTGGTGGCCCTGCCCGGTGCCCGAGGCTCACCGCTGCGTCTGCCACCGTTTGCCTTAACCGGGGGGCCGGTCCCGGTCCCGGTGCGGCGGCGGGCCCGCCCGGTGACATCGCACTAAAAGCTGCTCTTGGATCACGGCCCCGGCTCGATCTGTGTGTCCGGCCGTCCCGGTGCCCCAGCGCTGCCCAGTGCCCCGTCCTTCCCGTCCCTCCCAACTGGTACCGGCGCCTCTCGCCCGGACCCCCTCCCCAGTCCCTCTTGTCCAGTACCGGCTCCTCCCGGTACCGATCCCTCCCACTTGTTCCCTCCCTTCCGGTACGAATGCCCGCCCCCTCCTGCCCGGTGCCAGCTCCTCCCGCCTGGTGCCTCCTACCCCGTGCCTGCCCCCTGCTACCGTGTACGACCCGATACCGGCTCTTCTCGACCAGTGCCTCACCTCCCGTGCAGCCCCTTTCCCGCCCGGTAGTGGCTCCTCCCGCCGGTCCCGTCCCCTTCCGCCGCCACCCTCCGGACATGTCAGGCGCCCGCCGCGCGTGGTTCGCGTTCGGGTTCAGCACGGAGGAGGCGGTGGGGGGGCCTGAACCCGAGCCGGGCCCGCGTCGGCTGCATCCGGGCCCCGGGGGGATCCGCCGCGTGTGGCCCGCCTGGAGCTACGTGGTCGTGGAGACCGGTGAGCGCCTGGGGACCCCGACCCGCCCCCGTCTGTCCCGGCCGCTGGCTGTCCCACCCCATCCCACCGATCCCGGTCCCCGGATCTGGGCCTCCCCTATCCCCAGTCCCCGTCCCCCCGGGATGCTCCCCCGCCGGGATGCTTCCCCCTCCGCCGGTGCCGGTGTCCCTCGGGATGCCCCCCAATCCCAGTACCGGTTTCCCTAGGATGCTCCCCGCTAAGGGCCGGTACCCTCAGGATACCCTGATCCCCCCCGGGATGCTCCCCCCATCCCTAGTACTTGTCACTCCAGGATGCTCCGATCCCCTTGGGATGCCCCTTCTCTGGTACCGGTCCCCCCTCGGGATGATGAACGCCTCTGCTCCCCGGGATGCTCCCCAGCTCCGGGATGCCTCCCCCTTTCCTCCCGGTATGGGTGCTGATGCCCCCTCGGTTGGCAGGTGCAGGGCTGGAGGTGCGGAGCGCGGGGCAGCGGTGGCCACTGCCGGGCTGGACTGAGGCACTGCCCTCGGAGTCGCACCTGGTGCTAGGAGGCACGGGCACAGCGGGGGCCTGGCCACGGGCAGCGATGCTGGGGGAGCTGGAGGGCCCTCCTGCCTGGAGCACGGCCCTGCCACCAGGACGAAGCTACCCGCTGCCACTGCTGCCTGGTGGCTTTGTCACCCCACGGCCACCTTTCTTCAACCCCCTGCCTGCGGGGCTGCGTGCCCACCAGCTCGCCCTGGGCCTCGAGCATGTCCTGCTGCTGGGCGACAATGGGGTGGTGTACAGCTGGGGGGGCGGCCGGTGAGCAGGGTATGGGGGGCACGTGGGTGTATGAAGGGGATGCAGGGTTGCAGGGAGACTGCAGAAGGGGTGCAGGAGAGGTGAAACAGGATATACAGAGGGAATAAAAGGGTGTAGGGACGGTGCATATGGAGGGGATGTGGGGGTGCAGGAGGGGGTGCAGAGAGGTGGGACAGGGATTATGGAGGGGATGCAAGTGTATAGATGATGCAGGGAGGTGGGATGGGGCATATGGAGGAGATGTGGGGGTGCAGGAGGGGGTGCAGAGAGGTGGGACAGGGTTTACGGAGGGGATGCAAGTATATAGATAATGCAGGGAGGTGGGACAGGGCATATGGAGGGAATGTGTAGGAGGTGTTTGTCTCTCCTTGTGCATCTCTCCACAGACATGGGCAGCTCGGCCACGGGACGCTGGAGTCAGAACTGGAGCCACGGTTGGTGGAGGCACTGGCCGGTGTGCCCATGCAGGCAGTGGCAGCTGGCGGGTGGCATTCAGCCAGCGTTAGCGGTGAGGGACTGTGCTAGTGCAGGCGGCTCATGGCAGCGCAGGGGTCCTGGGCAGCCTGGTGCCTGCTCCTGTGCCAAACGTGGCTGGTGCTGGTGCTGCTGAAACCACCCAGCTGTTGCCGCCAACAGTGGCTGAGCTCTGCTCTGGGACTGCCGTTGATGATCCCCCCCACCCTACAGAGGGAGGAGACCTCTACATGTGGGGCTGGAATGAGTCGGGGCAGCTGGCTCTGCCCTCCAAAGCACTGGCTGAAGAGCAGGCACAGGGTGAAGACGAGGATATGGATACAGGTGAAGGAGGTGCAGGTGAGGGTACTGCTGGGATTCTGGGGGTGGTGGTGGGGAGCCAGGTCCCTGCAGCTTGGTGTGAGGGTGTCAGTCCTGGGGTCCTGGTCAGTCCCGGGAGCTGAGGGTCAGTGTTTCCCAGGGGACACAGAGCTGCCACCCAGCCAGGAGCAGCCAGCTGCTGGGCCTGCTGCCTTCATTTCCATCCAGGCATTCCCGGCACTGCTGGATCTGCCACAGGAGCTGGAGGTCAGCGGGGTCAGCTGCGGGTCCCGGCACACGGCCGTCATCACACGTGAGTGCCCTGCTCTTGGTGCTGCTCGGGACAGCGTGAGGAGCTAATGGGCCCAGGGCTCCCTGGAATAGGGCCGGGCAGAGTCTGGAGCCTGGCAGCACACTGTGCTGTGGTGCGGGCGCTGGCTGATGGGTGCTGTTCCATTCACAGGAGGCGGTGACCTCTACACTTGGGGCTGGGGTAAGCAATGCATTTGCTCTGGGAGGGTACAAACCCACCCCCAGGAGCAGCTTTTGCTTTCTGCTCGCTCACTGCTGACCTTTATTGCTTGTATCGTTGTATTTGGTCACCGTGGTTTCAGAGCATAATGCTTCCATGAATACCCAGCTGCAGCTGTTTGAAGGGGGGGGGTGTTACTCCCCCTTTCCTCCCTGCCCCAAAAACCTGGGGAGCTTTTGCCCTGTGAGGGCAGAAGCCTCAGGGCAACATCATGACCCAGCATGGTGTCTGCAGGTAAATATGGGCAGCTGGGACATGAGGACATCGCCAGCTCTGACCAACCACACCGCGTCCAGTACCTGGTGGCCCAGGGGCTGCAGGCAGTGGAGGTAGTGTGCGGGCCCTGGACCACCTACGTCTGTGTGCTGGAACCAAGAGGGTCCCCACCACTGCAGTGAGGAAGACAGAGAAGCTCAGCTTCTGCCCTGATGTGAGCAAGGAGCCCTGAGCATGGCCAGACTGCGTTCAGCCCACGGAGAGCCCAAGAGTGAACCCAGGGTTGGGGTGGTGCCTGGTCCTGCCTGGCTGCAAAGGACAAGCACTGAAGGCATTTATTACATCTATTTTCCTCAGTGGCTGGGCTAGTGCTTCGTGTTGTGTCCAAAAGATGATCAGAGCTCCCTGGCCCCAAGTTCCGTCAGGGGAGGGTTAGAGTGGATAGCAGCAAAAATGTCTTTCCTGACAGGGTAGTGAAGCACTGGAGAGGTGGCACTTCCTGCATGTCAGTAGGCACAGTGGTGGTGTGTTGAGGGAGGGACTGGGAGAGCTTAGAGGGCTTTTCCAAGCTTAAAGATTCTATTATTCTAAAGCCATGCCCTACCCCCTTGCCTTCCACTTCAGACACCCTGCAGGCACACAGGACAGCAGCAATTTAAACAGACAGTTTTTTATTCCTGTCTTGAACATTGTATAAAAAGTTAGAACAAGGGGTGAAAACCGAGGGAATAAATAACAGCAAGGGGGTAGTGTAGTGATAACAAGGTTCAAACTAATCATGCTACTGAGAACTCACTATCCCTATCAACAGCTGGGATGGGGCAGGGAGCACCTCATTAGAAGGCCTGGGTGGTGGTGGAGTTCAGGACGTTGGAGCTACTGGAAGCCTTTGAAAGTTCGCGCTGTGGAAAGAAGAAGCAGGAGATGGGGATGAATTTGTTTGAGGGTGCTGGTTTGTTTGGGCTCCCCACCTGCTTCTGCTAAGTGTTTTCTGCCCTGTTCTGAAATATCGAGGAGCTGAGGAAAAGCTTGGAGCCTGTGAGCCTCCCAGAAGCAGAAGAAGCTATCGCCCTCAGCCCTCCCGCAGGGGGCAGGCTGGCTGTCCTGGCAAGCACGTAGGCTGCTCCTCAGCCAAGGGAAGCACAACAGGGCCTGGCCTGCCCTACCCAGCTGCGGGAGGAAGGGTCTCTGCCCCCAACCAGCACCCTCCCTGCCCCAGGGATGAGAGCCCGGCGGCGGGGAACCCCTCGGCACAGCCCCAGAGGCACGCAGCGCATCCACACATAGGTTGGGCTGCCACAGGGAAGGGGTGCTGGTGCCTGTCCGGTGTCAGAAGAGGTTAATGCTTAGGCTCAGCCCATCCTAAGGGAAGGGACCTCCTGCCAGTGACAGCAAAGCTGTGTCCACCCACAGCTCCGCAGCTGCTGCTTGCCCATCCACCAGTGCGGTAGAGGAGGTGGGACAGGCCACTGGGGATCCTCTGCAGGCTCAGCCCAGTGTAGAGAGCAGGCAGGATCCTGCAGGAGTGCGTGCCTGAGGAGTCCATACAGGCAGCAGGAAAAGGAGGGGGGCAGGAGACCTCCAACACACTGGGCTGGGGCACTGAGAGTGCTGCTGTCAGCTGCCCAGGCCACCGGGCTACAGCCCCTGCGAGAGGCTGGGGAGTACCACCACCTCCAAAGCCACAGCAGAAAGGGACTTGGATCACAGGGGCAGCAGGGCTGTTCCAGGAGCCCTGGGCTTTGTCCTTGCGCAAGGCTGGGAAGGGTCGTATTTGTGCCTGCTCAGGGCCTCTGCAATAGGAGCAGCGCTCGGCCTTGGCCACCGAACATCAGTTTGAAGTTTTTGATAGAGAACCAACAGATCTGTTGCCACAGGTGCTGGCAGGAACAGCCATACTGCGTGGGGACACCGGGAGGGCTGTGCAGAGCCAAGCCCCCCCGGGCTGCACTGGGAGCAGGGAGCACACCCCCCTGTGCTGCCCAGTGAAAGGAGGTGTGGTTAGAAGAGGTGAATTACCGCAAACTGAGAATAGGTGCTGGCAACAGAACTAACACTGTTGTTACGCTGGGCAGGGGCTGTGGGAGTGCACCCACCGCTCAGGGTGCTTCCGTGCAGCTGGAACACGTTCTCCTTGTCCTGGTCCTTGAGTCTGGAACTGGGGTTCTTTGCAGTCACACGGCTGGGGGTCCAAGCCTGGACAAGTTACAGGAAGAAGTGACAGTTAGAGGGGACACAAGGCAGCAAGTAGAGCGCAGGGAGCTGCACTGGCTTCGCTGCCTGTCACTCTGCAGTGCCAGAGGACTTTCAGTCTTCAGGATCTAGGGTCCAGTTCTGATCCTGGAAATACACAGCACCACACCCACGTTTTGAAACTCCCCCCAAAGCTGCAGGATCAGCCCAGAGGAACAGAGGTACACTAGAAGTCTGAGTTAGAGGAAGATTTTTCTGAATGCTGCTACTGCCCTCCTCCTCCTCCCTCTGGTCCCAGAAACATCCTGCCAGGATGGCAGCAGCCCAGCGCAGCAGGTACAGACAAGTGGCCTTTTGCATCCCAGAAGCTTGGCAGGGTAGGTAGCAAAGCTCAGTGTGACAGCAGTCAGAGCTGTGCCACCTCAGCCCACTCTGGAAAGCTCCTTACCTTCCCTCCAGAAGGTGGCAACCGAGACACTGGTGACTGGAAGATGGTTCCCCCAAAAGCAGAACCAATGGTGCTGTTTGGAGTGGCAGTGGAGATGGAAGAGCCGTTGAGCTGAGAGGAAAACCAGAACACACATCACACAGGGAGGAAGCTGGTGGCTGTGCTGTGCCAGGGACACCAAGGTGGAAGTCCTGGCTGCACAACGCCTTCTGCCGCTGGAGCTCCATAGTGCAATAGGGTGGTTGTCCCCAAGGAGAAGAAGCGCCCACATCCTGGCCCCTTCCCCCTGCTTCCGTTACAATGCCGCAGCCCCCAAGCCCTCCCCACATCTAAGCATGGGGCAGAGGGCAGCCCAAGACAAGGCACAGCTCCAGCCTAATGGCAGCTCCCAGCAAGGTCCCAGCACACCCACGCTGCTTGGCACGGACAGCTTACCTTCCTCACTTTGCCGGGTGTGGGGGGGCCGAGCACACGCCGCTTGGTGGGTGGGCGTGGAGTGCTTCCATACTTCATCTCTGCCTCTGTCTGGCGGCTTTTCTTCAGGTGCTGCACGAGAGATCTGCACTTACAAACGCCAGCAAGCAGCAGGGATATCAACAGCGACTTTACAGGTATCCCAAGGCGATCTGGGCTTCTGACACAACTAGGACCAGGAAAGAAGCTCACCATGCACAGACATTGACAGCGATGGACACCAGTCCTGCTGCCAGAGAAAGGTGACTGCACGCAAAACACACCTCCAGGCAGAGAGGGAGAAGACTGAAAGCCCCTGGCAGTAGCTGGGGCCTTTTCCCTGCTCCATGCTGGGCCCCATGCAGCAGAGGCTCCTCCAGGCCAGGAGGCAGCAGCCTCAGCTTGGCACTCACCCGCTCCTGTTTCTCCTTCTCTTTCTCCAGGTGGTACAGCTGCCACTGTTCTGACACATAGGCCGTGAACTGCTGCCCCTTCACCAGGAACAGCCCCCCGTGCTCCTGCTCCCAGGCCTGGACACGGCTCTTCAGCTCCTCCTGCAGCTGATGAGGACAAGAGGGCACTTAGAGAGGCTGCCCTCCCCAGCGTAGGCGTCCCCCACCCACAGGTATCCCTTGCTGGCTCTGAATGCTGCACTGCTCCTTGGCCAGCACTGTGAAGGCCTGTTTGGGACTACAGCTTCTGCTCTAGGGCTGAACCTACCTTGGCAAGCACCTTCTGCAGCTTTGCTCGCTGCTTCTCTTCTTTCAGAAGGTTCCCCCCACGGTTGGTGAAGCGACCGGGGTCTTTTGCTTTCCTCTGGGACAGAAGGGAGGTCAGGAGAAAAACCAAACACACTGCCCAGTCTCACAGCCCAACATAAATCACAGGGGATAAGGGTGCCGGTGGAATACATCCCTGCTATGCAGACCCAGCACAAACCACAGCTCCCCACTCCCTCAGCAATCTGCTGTGCTTTCCTTGTGCCTCCCTGGTCTTTCCCAAGAGCACTTTGCACATGGGAGCAGAGGCGTGTGCTGCTGGCGGCCCAGCACGGAGCCAGGCAGAACATGTTCCAGCCCGGACAATACCTCCAGTTCCAGGAACGCCTTCCAGTTCTCCTCCCATTTCGTGACAGAATCAAAAAGATCTTTGTGCGTTTCATAGAAGCTCTTCATCTTCCCCATCTCAGCCTCATGGAGCTCAAGCAGGGCCTCTGTATAGTCCTCTGGAGAGGATGGAACAGCACTTTCAGGAGGCAGCTGGGGATCCCCGTGCCTCTGTGGGCTGTGCACAGCCCTTCCCAGCAGGTCCCACAGAGCAGCCAATAAGCAGGAAGAGCCAGCACTCACCATCGTAAAAGGGGCTGAAGGCTTCCCTCTGCTCTGGACTGAAGAAACATCTGTCCCAGTAGGCAGCCAGCTCTGCCCGGATCGCCTGAATCACTGATTTCATGTTCTGCAGCTTCAGCTCCTCCAGATTGTCCACTTCCAGCTGCAGCTACCAACAAGATCAGAGCACAGACTCAGGGAAGGCAGTAACGAGAAGAGGAGCAGAACAAGATTTATCTTGTGCATAAGCCACTTTCTAGGATGAGGCAGTGTCCAGCACCAACTCCCAGCTCCTCCTCCCGTGAGGGCAGGATTTGGTCTGTTCCCCTTGCACTTGACTGCTGAAAACAGCTCCTCTGCTCTGCCTGAGCAGACAGAAGCATGAAAGCCAGAGCTGCTGCTCCCCAGCTCCCCCTTCCAAAGGCACAGGATGCTCCTTACAGCTTTCCTGGTTTTGGCTCTGGACCCAGCCGTGTGCACTGCAGACGCCTCTCTCTCCTCTGCTGGAATCCGCAGCCAGTCCCAAAGCGCGATGATTCTGGAGCGCAGCTCTGTACACACGGCTTCGTTCTGGGATCGCTGGGATTCCAGCTACAGCAGGGAAAGCACAGGGTCAGTGCCAACACAAAGCCATGCACTCATCTTATGTGATGTCCATGCAAAAGCTCCCAAAAGGAAGTTCTAGCACACGGGCTTGCTGAAAACTGACAGTCTCCACAGCCGGCAGTGCTGCTCTGTGGGCCAACACACCTGCTGCAGCAGAGCCTGAAGGGCAGCGATGTTGTCCCTGGATAAGCAGAAGGCTTCCTCGTCCTCGCACACCACCTCCCGCTCAAAGCTGGTGTCTGGAGTGTGGTCCAGCTCCTCCATCAGAAGGATGATTTGCCGCTTAGTGCTGACAAACTCTTGTTGCCTTTGCTCCTGGAGGTGACAAAAGGCATTAGAACCCAGAGAGCACCTTGTACGCATCCCCTCCTCACCTCCCTCTCCCCACTTACCTTCTCAGCAGTCAGGGAGGCCACGTGGCGCCTGTAGCGATCCAGGTCGGCCAGGCTGGGCACAGCATTGCTGTCGATGCAGAAAGGGCTTGTGCACAGGATGTCACACAAGTCTTGATCTTGTTCTGTCAGGGTGTTCAGCTCCTGCATCCTGTCTGATTTCTGTTTTAGCAACACGTCCATGTGGTTGCGCAAATCCTTGTCTATCTCCAGAATGGTACCTCCTTCCACTGCCTAGAAGAGTCCAGAAATAAGCTTTCTTCTCCCCAACTCTCACTCTTGACTCATATATTTAAGGCTTCTTAAAGACCTTGTGGAGAACTAGGGCTCGTGTCCTAGATGTTCCCAAGCAAGAGGCAAATGCAGCAGCAACACACCAAGTGAGATGCTGCAAGGCACCCCGCTCCCTCAAAATCATCTCCCCGTGTCCATCCTGCAAGGAGCCACAAAGCCCCAGCTCTGCCAATCCCCGGGAAAAGCATGCCTTACGAGCTCTGGCCTCTCCAAGACCCCTGGGCAGAGTCCAGGCAGCAGGAGACACCTGCCAGCTAAGTCCTAGGAGCAAAAAGTGATTCCTTACCTCAAAGGGCTCCACCTGGAGCTCCTTGCAGAGATGATCAAGCTCCTTCCGAGATGAGGCAATACTCTTCAAGAGACGCTGCTTCAGCCCCTCCTCCTCTGCAACCATCAATTCCAGGATTTCCTGCAGTACAAGCACAGTTAGAAGCAGGCATGGGGATGGAAAGCGAGGAGGGAGCACGCAGGGGAGAGGAGACTGGGCATCTGGTGGAGTTCCAGCAGGAAGGCAGAGATGGAATGGTACCCCAACTCAAGCACGACCTGGCCAGCCCCGTGCTGCCAGGCCAGGGGCTCCTGCTGCAGCCGGTCTGGGGACCCCCAGCTCAGCCCCTCACCTTGATGTGCCTCTTGACCGTCTCTAAGCGCTCCAGGCGCAGGTCCTCGGGGATTCCGATCTCCATCCAGATATCCCGCAGAGCCGCTATGGCTCCATTCAGCAGTGACACGGTCTCAGCCGCCAGCACGTCACTGTGGGCACCGTGACCACTGTCCATCAGCAGCCAGGCACCCGCTGGGACCCCTTGCCCTCCCATCCAGGACCCCCTTTGTCCAGGACTCTCTTCTTGCCACCCCTGCCCTGGGACCCCCTTGCCCATGCCCCTGCCACCCCCTGTTCCGGGACACCCTTGTCCATGTCCCTGTCAGCCCTCCACTCACCTCCCCCCTTATAGGTACCCCTTGTCCACGTCCCAGGTTCCCCCAGCCCCCTCTTGCCTAGGTCCCTGTTGCTGCCCTGCCATCCCCCAGGACCACCCAGGAACCCCTTGCATGGGTGTCCCTCCCCCACACCCCCCTAGCCCTGCTGCAGCTGCTGCCCTCCCATCTAGGACCTCTTTGTCCGGGACTCTCTTCTCACCTCCCCCATGTCCCTGCCAACCTTCCACCCACCACCTCTTTGCCCGAGTGCCCACCGACCAGGACACCCCTGGGAACACCTTGCCCAGGTGTCCCCCTCCTTGCCGCACTGCACCTGCTGCCCTCCTGTCTGGGACTCCCTTGTCCAGGATTCTCTTCTTGTCCCCACCCCACCTCCCCGCCAGGAACCCCTGGCCCGTGTCCCTGCGGCCTTTGCCCCCAAAGCACCGGTACCCCTTGCCCGGGTCCCAGTTCCTTCCCCGCCTGCCCCCCTACTCCTTTGCCCAACTACCCCCGGCCAGGTCCCCACCGCTCGTCTTGCCCAGATCCCTGTTGCTGCCCTGAAGGACCCCACTGGGAGCCCCTTGCCCGAGAGTCCCCCGCCCCACCGCAAGCCGCTGCCCTTTCGTTCAAGACCCCCTTGTCCAGGATTCCCTTCTTGCCCGCCCCGGGACCCCCGCGCACGTTCCGCTGCCGTCCTTCCAACCGCCGCAACCGCCACATCTGCCCTGGAACCCCCTTGCCCATGTCCCTTCCGCCCTTCAACCCACCGCCCCCCGCCGCCCGGGACCCCCTTGCTTGCGTCCCTGCTGCCCCTACAGCCCCCAGCCCCCACCCGGGTACCCCTTGCCCGGGTCCCAGGTGTCTCGTCCTCCCCTTCAAGGAGCCGTTTGCCCGAGTGTCCCCCTGCCCAGATCCCTGTTGCTGCCCTGCCGCCCCACAGGACCCTCTCGCCCGGGTGTCACCGTCCCCGCCGCCGAGCCCCCCGGTGCCGGTCCCCGTACCTCCGCCTCATTGCGTCCATCACTCTCCGCTCCGGTCGCGCGTTGTAACGATTCCAACGGCCCGCCCCGCGTTCTCATTGGCCGTCGCCTCGGGGAATGTCCCCGCAGGCACCGCCCACAACTGGCGCTCTGGACCCGCCTCCCTCCCTCCGGCCCCGCCCCAAGCCGCCCGCCAGCCAATGGGACGGACACTCCCCCCGGGACCTTCCCCGGCTCCGCTTCCGCATCGCACCGGTACGACCCCAGCTCCGATACCTCCTCGCTGCGGCCCCCATTGCCCCAGTACCCCCGCCCCGCTCCCCGGGAAGGACCCCTGCCCCCATCGCCCAGGGACCCATCCCCAGCTCCGGTCCCCATCCCCAGCTCCGGTCCCCCACCGCTACGAGGGATTCCCGTCCCACTCTCCCGTTCCCAGACACGGCCGTCCCACCCCTCCCCCAACCCCGGTCCCTATCGCCCCGGGGCCCACCCTGTCCCTGTACCCCATCCCCAGGACGGACCCCGGCCCCAGTCCTCTTGCCATGGAACCGCTCCTCCCAGTCCCCCAGTTCCCCATCCCCCGGAGAGATGCCGGTCCCACCCGCCCTTCCCAGACGCCCTCTTCATCCCGGTCCCCATCAGCCCAGGACACCCTCCTCTGCTACGGGATCACCCCCGGTTCCCTGGGAGCACTAGCCAGGAGGGATCCCAGATTCCAACAAGTCCTTCCCCTCCAGCATTCGCCACCACTGGCACCCAGTACGGCCACCGCTGGCTCCCAGCTCGGCCACTGCTGTCCCCATGGGAGACCCAGAGCTCCGACCGGCCGCCCACCGCCCTGACAGGCATCTCCCCTCCTGGTCAGTCCCGGGAGCTGAGGGTCAGTGTTTCCCAGGGGACACAGAGCTGCCACCCAGCCAGGAGCAGCCAGCTGCTGGGCCTGCTGCCTTCATTTTCTTCCAGGCATTCCCGGCACTGCTGGATCTGCCGCAGGAGCTGGAGGTCAGCGGGGTCAGCTGCGGGTCCCGGCACACGGCCGTCATCCCACGTCAGTGCCCGGCTCTTGGTGCTGCTCGGGACAGCGTGAGGGGCTAATGGGCCCAGGGCTCCCTGGAATAGGGCCGGGCAGAGTCTGGAGCCTGGCAGCACACCGTGCTGTGGTGCGGGCGCTGGCTGATGGGTGCTGTCCCGTTCACAGGAGGCAGTGCACGCTACACCTGGGGCTGGGGTAAGCAATGCATTTGCTCTGGGAGGGTACAAACCCACCCTCAGGAGCAGCTTTTGCTTTCTGCTCACTCACTGCTGGCCGTTATTGCTTGTATTGTTGTATTTGGTCACCGTGGTTTCAGAGCATAATGCTTCCCTGAGTATCCAGCTGCAGCTGTTTGAAGGGGGAGGAGGGGTGTGTGTTACTCCCCCTTTCCTCTCTGCCCCAAAAGCCTGGGGAGCTTTTGCCCTGTGAGGGAAGAAGCCTCAGGGCAACATCATGACCCAGCATGGTGTCTGCAGGTAAATATGAGCAGCTGGGACACGAGGACATCGCCAGCTCCGAGCAACCATGCCAGGTCCAGTGTCTGGTGGCCCAGGGGCTGCAGGCAGCAGAGGTAGTGTGCGGGCCCTGGACCACCTAACGTCTGTGTGCTGGAACCAAGAGGGTCCCCACCACTGCAGTGAGGAAGACAGAGAAGCTCAGCTTCTGCCCTGATGTGAGCAAGGAGCCCTGAGCATGGCCAGACTGCGTTCAGCCGACGGAGAGCCCAAGAGTGAACCCAGGGTTGGGGTGGTGCCTGGCCCTGCCTGGCTGCAAAGGACAAGCACTGAAGGCATTTATTACATCTATTTTCCTCAGTGGCTGGGCTAGTGCTTCGTGTTGTGTCCAAAAGATGATCCGAGCTCCCTGGCCCCAAGTTCCGTCAGGGGAGGGTTAGAGTGGATAGCAGCAAAAATGTCTTTTCTGACAGGGTAGTGAAGCACTGGAGAGGTGGCACTTCCTGCATGTCAGTAGGCACAGTGGTGGTGTGTTGAGGGAGGGACTGGGAGAGCTTAGAGGGCTTTTCCAAGCTTAAAGATTCTATTATTCTAAAGCCATGCCCTACCCCCTTGCCTTCCACTTCAGACACCCTGCAGGCACACAGGACAGCAGCAATTTAAACAGACAGTTTTTTATTCCTGTCTTGAACATTGTATAAAAAGTTAGAACAAGGGGTGAAAACCGAGGGAATAAATAACAGCAAGGGGGTAGTGTAGTGATAACAAGGTTCAAACTAATCATGCTACTGAGAACTCACTATCCCTATCAACAGCTGGGATGGGGCAGGGAGCACCTCATTAGAAGGCCTGGGTGGTGGTGGAGTTCAGGACGTTGGAGCTACTGGAAGCCTTTGAAAGTTCGCGCTGTGGAAAGAAGAAGCAGGAGATGGGGATGAATTTGTTTGAGGGTGCTGGTTTGTTTGGGCTCCCCACCTGCTTCTGCTAAGTGTTTTCTGCCCTGTTCTGAAATATTGAGGAGCTGAGGAAAAGCTTGGAGCCTGTGAGCCTCCCAGAAGCAGAAGAAGCTATCGCCCCCAGCCCTCCCGCAGGGGGCAGGCTGGCTGTCCTGGCAAGCACGTAGGCTGCTCCTCAGCCAAGGGAAGCACAACAGGGCCTGGCCTGCCCTACCCAGCTGCGGGAGGAAGGGTCTCTGCCCCCAACCAGCACCCTCCCTGCCCCAGGGATGAGAGCCCGGCGGCGGGGAACCCCTCGGCACAGCCCCAGAGGCACGCAGCGCATCCACACATAGGTTGGGCTGCCACAGGGAAGGGGTGCTGGTGCCTGTCCGGTGTCAGAAGAGGTTAATGCTTAGGCTCAGCCCATCCTAAGGGAAGGGACCTCCTGCCAGTGACAGCAAAGCTGTGCCCACCCACAGCTCCGCAGCTGCTGCTTGCCCATCCACCAGTGCGGTAGAGGAGGTGGGACAGGCCACTGGGGATCCTCTGCAGGCTCAGCCCAGTGTAGAGAGCAGGCAGGATCCTGCAGGAGTGCGTGCCTGAGGAGTCCATACAGGCAGCAGGAAAAGGAGGGGGGCAGGAGACCTCCAACACACCGGGCTGGGGCACTGAGAGTGCTGCTGTCAGCTGCCCAGGCCACCGGGCTACAGCCCCTGCGAGAGGCTGGGGAGTACCACCACCTCCAAAGCCACAGCAGAAAGGGACTTGGATCACAGGGGCAGCAGGGCTGTTCCAGGAGCCCTGGGCTTTGTCCTTGCGCAAGGCTGGGAAGGGTCGTATTTGTGCCTGCTCAGGGCCTCTGCAATAGGAGCAGCGCTCGGCCTTGGCCACCGAACATCAGTTTGAAGTTTTTGATAGAGAACCAACAGATCTGTTGCCACAGGTGCTGGCAGGAACAGCCATACTGCGTGGGGACACCGGGAGGGCTGTGCAGAGCCAAGCCCCCCCGGGCTGCACTGGGAGCAGGGAGCACACCCCCCTGTGCTGCCCAGTGAAAGGAGGTGTGGTTAGAAGAGGTGAATTACCGCAAACTGAGAATAGGTGCTGGCAACAGAACTAACACTGTTGTTACGCTGGGCAGGGGCTGTGGGAGTGCACCCACCGCTCAGGGTGCTTCCGTGCAGCTGGAACACGTTCTCCTTGTCCTGGTCCTTGAGTCTGGAACTGGGGTTCTTTGCAGTCACACGGCTGGGGGTCCGAGCCTGGACAAGTTACAGGAAGAAGTGACAGTTAGAGGGGACACAAGGCAGCAAGTAGAGCGCAGGGAGCTGCACTGGCTTCGCTGCCTGTCACTCTGCAGTGCCAGAGGACTTTCAGTCTTCAGGATCTAGGGTCCAGTTCTGATCCTGGAAATACACAGCACCACACCCACGTTTTGAAACTCCCCCCAAAGCTCCAGGATCAGCCCAGAGGAACAGAGGTACACTAGAAGTCTGAGTTAGAGGAAGATTTTTCTGAATGCTGCTACTGCCCTCCTCCTCCTCCCTCTGGTCCCAGAAACATCCTGCCAGGATGTCAGCAGCCCAGCGCAGCAGGTACAGACAAGTGGCCTTTTGCATCCCAGAAGCTTGGCAGGGTAGGTAGCAAAGCTCAGTGTGACAGCAGTCAGAGCTGTGCCACCTCAGCCCACTCTGGAAAGCTCCTTACCTTCCCTCCAGAAGGTGGCAACCGAGACACTGGTGACTGGAAGATGGTTCCCCCAAAAGCAGAACCAATGGTGCTGTTTGGAGTGGCAGTGGAGATGAAAGAGCTGTTGAGCTGAGAGGAAAACCAGAACACACATCACACAGGGAGGAAGCTGGTGGCTGTGCTGTGCCAGGGACACCAAGGTGGAAGTCCTGGCTGCACAACGCCTTCTGCCGCTGGAGCTCCATAGTGCAATAGGGTGGTTGTCCCCAAGGAGAAGAAGCGCCCACATCCTGGCCCCTTCCCCCTGCTTCCGTTACAATGCCGCAGCCCCCAAGCCCTCCCCACATCTAAGCATGGGGCAGAGGGCAGCCCAAGACAAGGCACAGCTCCAGCCTAATGGCAGCTCCCAGCAAGGTCCCAGCACACCCACGCTGCTTGGCACGGACAGCTTACCTTCCTCACTTTGCCGGGTGTGGGGGGGCCGAGCACACGCCGCTTGGTGGGTGGGCGTGGAGTGCTTCCATACTTCATCTCTGCCTCTGTCTGGCGGCTTTTCTTCAGGTGCTGCACGAGAGATCTGCACTTACAAACGCCAGCAAGCAGCAGGGATATCAACAGCGACTTTACAGGTATCCCAAGGCGATCTGGGCTTCTGACACAACTAGGACCAGGAAAGAAGCTCACCATGCACAGACATTGACAGCGATGGACACCAGTCCTGCTGCCAGAGAAAGGTGACTGCACGCAAAACACACCTCCAGGCAGAGAGGGAGAAGACTGAAAGCCCCTGGCAGTAGCTGGGGCCTTTTCCCTGCTCCATGCTGGGCCCCATGCAGCAGAGGCTCCTCCAGGCCAGGAGGCAGCAGCCTCAGCTTGGCACTCACCCGCTCCTGTTTCTCCTTCTCTTTCTCCAGGTGGTACAGCTGCCACTGTTCTGACACATAGGCCGTGAACTGCTGCCCCTTCACCAGGAACAGCCCCCCGTGCTCCTGCTCCCAGGCCTGGACACGGCTCTTCAGCTCCTCCTGCAGCTGATGAGGACAAGAGGGCACTTAGAGAGGCTGCCCTCCCCAGCGTAGGCGTCCCCCACCCACAGGTATCCCTTGCTGGCTCTGAATGCTGCACTGCTCCTTGGCCAGCACTGTGAAGGCCTGTTTGGGACTACAGCTTCTGCTCTAGGGCTGAACCTACCTTGGCAAGCACCTTCTGCAGCTTTGCTCGCTGCTTCTCTTCTTTCAGAAGGTTCCCCCCACGGTTGGTGAAGCGACCGGGGTCTTTTGCTTTCCTCTGGGACAGAAGGGAGGTCAGGAGAAAAACCAAACACACTGCCCAGTCTCACAGCCCAACATAAATCACAGGGGATAAGGGTGCCGGTGGAATACATCCCTGCTATGCAGACCCAGCACAAACCACAGCTCCCCACTCCCTCAGCAATCTGCTGTGCTTTCCTTGTGCCTCCCTGGTCTTTCCCAAGAGCACTTTGCACATGGGAGCAGAGGCGTGTGCTGCTGGCGGCCCAGCACGGAGCCAGGCAGAACATGTTCCAGCCCGGACAATACCTCCAGTTCCAGGAACGCCTTCCAGTTCTCCTCCCATTTCGTGACAGAATCAAAAAGATCTTTGTGCGTTTCATAGAAGCTCTTCATCTTCCCCATCTCAGCCTCATGGAGCTCAAGCAGGGCCTCTGTATAGTCCTCTGGAGAGGATGGAACAGCACTTTCAGGAGGCAGCTGGGGATCCCCGTGCCTCTGTGGGCTGTGCACAGCCCTTCCCAGCAGGTCCCACAGAGCAGCCAATAAGCAGGAAGAGCCAGCACTCACCATCGTAAAAGGGGCTGAAGGCTTCCCTCTGCTCTGGACTGAAGAAACATCTGTCCCAGTAGGCAGCCAGCTCTGCCCGGATCGCCTGAATCACTGATTTCATGTTCTGCAGCTTCAGCTCCTCCAGATTGTCCACTTCCAGCTGCAGCTACCAACAAGATCAGAGCACAGACTCAGGGAAGGCAGTAACGAGAAGAGGAGCAGAACAAGATTTATCTTGTGCATAAGCCACTTTCTAGGATGAGGCAGTGTCCAGCACCAACTCCCAGCTCCTCCTCCCGTGAGGGCAGGATTTGGTCTGTTCCCCTTGCACTTGACTGCTGAAAACAGCTCCTCTGCTCTGCCTGAGCAGACAGAAGCATGAAAGCCAGAGCTGCTGCTCCCCAGCTCCCCCTTCCAAAGGCACAGGATGCTCCTTACAGCTTTCCTGGTTTTGGCTCTGGACCCAGCCGTGTGCACTGCAGACGCCTCTCTCTCCTCTGCTGGAATCCGCAGCCAGTCCCAAAGCGCGATGATTCTGGAGCGCAGCTCTGTACACACGGCTTCGTTCTGGGATCGCTGGGATTCCAGCTACAGCAGGGAAAGCACAGGGTCAGTGCCAACACAAAGCCATGCACTCATCTTATGTGATGTCCATGCAAAAGCTCCCAAAAGGAAGTTCTAGCACACGGGCTTGCTGAAAACTGACAGTCTCCACAGCCGGCAGTGCTGCTCTGTGGGCCAACACACCTGCTGCAGCAGAGCCTGAAGGGCAGCGATGTTGTCCCTGGATAAGCAGAAGGCTTCCTCGTCCTCGCACACCACCTCCCGCTCAAAGCTGGTGCCTGGAGTGTGGTCCAGCTCCTCCATCAGAAGGATGATTTGCCGCTTAGTGCTGACAAACTCTTGTTGCCTTTGCTCCTGGAGGTGACAAAAGGCATTAGAACCCAGAGAGCACCTTGTACGCATCCCCTCCTCACCTCCCTCTCCCCACTTACCTTCTCAGCAGTCAGGGAGGCCACGTGGCGCCTGTAGCGATCCAGGTCGGCCAGGCTGGGCACAGCATTGCTGTCGATGCAGAAAGGGCTTGTGCACAGGATGTCACACAAGTCTTGATCTTGTTCTGTCAGGGTGTTCAGCTCCTGCATCCTGTCTGATTTCTGTTTTAGCAACACGTCCATGTGGTTGCGCAAATCCTTGTCTATCTCCAGAATGGTACCTCCTTCCACTGCCTAGAAGAGTCCAGAAATAAGCTTTCTTCTCCCCAACTCTCACTCTTGACTCATATATTTAAGGCTTCTTAAAGACCTTGTGGAGAACTAGGGCTCGTGTCCTAGATGTTCCCAAGCAAGAGGCAAATGCAGCAGCAACACACCAAGTGAGATGCTGCAAGGCACCCCGCTCCCTCAAAATCATCTCCCCGTGTCCATCCTGCAAGGAGCCACAAAGCCCCAGCTCTGCCAATCCCCGGGAAAAGCATGCCTTACGAGCTCTGGCCTCTCCAAGACCCCTGGGCAGAGTCCAGGCAGCAGGAGACACCTGCCAGCTAAGTCCTAGGAGCAAAAAGTGATTCCTTACCTCAAAGGGCTCCACCTGGAGCTCCTTGCAGAGATGATCAAGCTCCTTCCGAGATGAGGCAATACTCTTCAAGAGACGCTGCTTCAGCCCCTCCTCCTCTGCAACCATCAATTCCAGGATTTCCTGCAGTACAAGCACAGTTAGAAGCAGGCATGGGGATGGAAAGCGAGGAGGGAGCACGCAGGGGAGAGGAGACTGGGCATCTGGTGGAGTTCCAGCAGGAAGGCAGAGATGGAATGGTACCCCTGGTGCCCCAACTCAAGCACGACCTGGCCAGCCCCGTGCTGCCAGGCCAGGGGCTCCTGCTGCAGCCGGTCTGGGGACCCCCAGCTCAGCCCCTCACCTTGATGTGCCTCTTGACCGTCTCTAAGCGCTCCAGGCGCAGGTCCTCGGGGATTCCGATCTCCATCCAGATATCCCGCAGAGCCGCTATGGCTCCATTCAGCAGTGACACGGTCTCAGCCGCCAGCACGTCACTGTGGGCACCGTGACCACTGTCCATCAGCAGCCAGGCACCCGCTGGGACCCCTTGCCCTCCCATCCAGGACCCCCTTTGTCCAGGACTCTCTTCTTGCCACCCCTGCCCTGGGACCCCCTTGCCCATGCCCCTGCCACCCCCTGTTCCGGGACACCCTTGTCCATGTCCCTGTCAGCCCTCCACTCACCTCCCCCCTTATAGGTACCCCTTGTCCACGTCCCAGGTTCCCCCAGCCCCCTCTTGCCTAGGTCCCTGTTGCTGCCCTGCCATCCCCCAGGACCACCCAGGAACCCCTTGCATGGGTGTCCCTCCCCCACACCCCCCTAGCCCTGCTGCAGCTGCTGCCCTCCCATCTAGGACCTCTTTGTCCGGGACTCTCTTCTCACCTCCCCCATGTCCCTGCCAACCTTCCACCCACCACCTCTTTGCCCGAGTGCCCACCGACCAGGACACCCCTGGGAACACCTTGCCCAGGTGTCCCCCTCCTTGCCGCACTGCACCTGCTGCCCTCCTGTCTGGGACTCCCTTGTCCAGGATTCTCTTCTTGTCCCCACCCCACCTCCCCGCCAGGAACCCCTGGCCCGTGTCCCTGCGGCCTTTGCCCCCAAAGCACCGGTACCCCTTGCCCGGGTCCCAGTTCCTTCCCCGCCTGCCCCCCTACTCCTTTGCCCAACTACCCCCGGCCAGGTCCCCACCGCTCGTCTTGCCCAGATCCCTGTTGCTGCCCTGAAGGACCCCACTGGGAGCCCCTTGCCCGAGAGTCCCCCGCCCCACCGCAAGCCGCTGCCCTTTCGTTCAAGACCCCCTTGTCCAGGATTCCCTTCTTGCCCGCCCCGGGACCCCCGCGCACGTTCCGCTGCCGTCCTTCCAACCGCCGCAACCGCCACATCTGCCCTGGAAC
Source organism: Tapera naevia (assembly GCA_033556795.1). Lineage (NCBI taxonomy): Eukaryota > Metazoa > Chordata > Aves > Cuculiformes > Neomorphidae > Tapera > Tapera naevia. The sequence goes on from JAUMJJ010000353.1 coordinate 3,268,807, forward strand.
CCCCTTGCCCATGTCCCTGCCGCCCTTCAACCCACCGCCCCCCGCCGCCCGGGACCCCCTTGCTTGCGTCCCTGCTGCCCCTACAGCCCCCAGCCCCCACCCGGGTACCCCTTGCCCGGGTCCCAGGTGTCTCGTCCTCCCCTTCAAGGAGCCGTTTGCCCGAGTGTCCCCCTGCCCAGATCCCTGTTGCTGCCCTGCCGCCCCACAGGACCCTCTCGCCCGGGTGTCACCGTCCCCGCCGCCGAGCCCCCCGGTGCCGGTCCCCGTACCTCCGCCTCATTGCGTCCATCACTCTCCGCTCCGGTCGCGCGTTGTAACGATTCCAACGGCCCGCCCCGCGTTCTCATTGGCCGTCGCCTCGGGGAATGTCCCCGCAGGCACCGCCCACAACTGGCGCTCTGGACCCGCCTCCCTCCCTCCGGCCCCGCCCCAAGCCGCCCGCCAGCCAATGGGACGGACACTCCCCCCGGGACCTTCCCCGGCTCCGCTTCCGCATCGCACCGGTACGACCCCAGCTCCGATACCTCCTCGCTGCGGCCCCCATTGCCCCAGTACCCCCGCCCCGCTCCCCGGGAAGGACCCCTGCCCCCATCGCCCAGGGACCCATCCCCAGCTCCGGTCCCCATCCCCAGCTCCGGTCCCCCACCGCTACGAGGGATTCCCGTCCCACTCTCCCGTTCCCAGACACGGCCGTCCCACCCCTCCCCCAACCCCGGTCCCTATCGCCCCGGGGCCCACCCTGTCCCTGTACCCCATCCCCAGGACGGACCCCGGCCCCAGTCCTCTTGCCATGGAACCGCTCCTCCCAGTCCCCCAGTTCCCCATCCCCCGGAGAGATGCCGGTCCCACCCGCCCTTCCCAGACGCCCTCTTCATCCCGGTCCCCATCAGCCCAGGACACCCTCCTCTGCTACGGGATCACCCCCGGTTCCCTGGGAGCACTAGCCAGGAGGGATCCCAGATTCCAACAAGTCCTTCCCCTCCAGCATTCGCCACCACTGGCACCCAGTACGGCCACCGCTGGCTCCCAGCTCGGCCACTGCTGTCCCCATGGGAGACCCAGAGCTCCGACCGGCCGCCCACCGCCCTGACAGGCATCTCCCCTCCTGGTCAGTCCCGGGAGCTGAGGGTCAGTGTTTCCCAGGGGACACAGAGCTGCCACCCAGCCAGGAGCAGCCAGCTGCTGGGCCTGCTGCCTTCATTTTCTTCCAGGCATTCCCGGCACTGCTGGATCTGCCGCAGGAGCTGGAGGTCAGCGGGGTCAGCTGCGGGTCCCAGCACACGGCCGTCATCCCACGTCAGTGCCCGGCTCTTGGTGCTGCTCGGGACAGCGTGAGGGGCTAATGGGCCCAGGGCTCCCTGGAATAGGGCCGGGCAGAGTCTGGAGCCTGGCAGCACACCGTGCTGTGGTGCGGGCGCTGGCTGATGGGTGCTGTCCCGTTCACAGGAGGCAGTGCACGCTACACCTGGGGCTGGGGTAAGCAATGCATTTGCTCTGGGAGGGTACAAACCCACCCTCAGGAGCAGCTTTTGCTTTCTGCTCACTCACTGCTGGCCGTTATTGCTTGTATTGTTGTATTTGGTCACCGTGGTTTCAGAGCATAATGCTTCCCTGAGTATCCAGCTGCAGCTGTTTGAAGGGGGAGGAGGGGTGTGTGTTACTCCCCCTTTACTCCCTGCCCCAAAAGCCTGGGGAGCTTTTGCCCTGTGAGGGCAGAAGCCTCAGGGCAACATCATGACCCAGCATGGTGTCTGCAGGTAAATATGGGCAGCTGGGACACGAGGACATCGCCAGCCCCGAGCAACCATGCCAGGTCCAGTGTCTGGTGGCCCAGGGGCTGCAGGCAGCAGAGGTAGTGTGCGGGCCCTGGACCACCTAACGTCTGTGTGCTGGAACCAAGAGGGTCCCCACCACTGCAGTGAGGAAGACAGAGAAGCTCAGCTTCTGCCCTGATGTGAGCAAGGAGCCCTGAGCATGGCCAGACTGCGTTCAGCCGACGGAGAGCCCAAGAGTGAACCCAGGGTTGGGGTGGTGCCTGGCCCTGCCTGGCTGCAAAGGACAAGCACTGAAGGAATTTATTACATCTATTTTCCTCAGTGGCTGGGCTAGTGCTTCGTGTTGTGTCCAAAAGATGATCCGAGCTCCCTGGCCCCAAGTTCCGTCAGGGGAGGGTTAGAGTGGATAGCAGCAAAAATGTCTTTCCTGACAGGGTAGTGAAGCACTGGAGAGGTGGCACTTCCTGCATGTCAGTAGGCACAGTGGTGGTGTGTTGAGGGAGGGACTGGGAGAGCTTAGAGGGCTTTTCCAAGCTTAAAGATTCTATAATTCTAAAGCCATGCCCTACCCCCTTGCCTTCCACTTCAGACACCCTGCAGGCACACAGGACAGCAGCAATTTAAACAGACAGTTTTTTATTCTTGTCTTGAACATTTTATATAAAGTTAGGATAAGGGGAGAAAAATGAGGAATAAATAACTGCAAGGGGGGACTGTAGTGATAACAAGGTGCAAGTCAGTCATGCTCAGGGACAGACAGATCTTCCTTAATGAAGGTGCAAACAGGATATATTGTACCTTTTGTCTCCAGTGGCAGGAGAGGTGGCCTCATTCTCTCTGCAGCTCGCTTCCTTACTTCTAAGGCATCCTCGGGCACCCCCTGCTGCAGGCAGTGCCCCTCTCCCCAGCCCCCACATGGGGAAAGGGAGCAGCCAAGCACAGGGTGGGAGGCCAGCGATGCTGCAGGAGGGCATGGGGCAGACTGCTCTCCTGGGAGGGGCTCTCTGATCACTCCTGGTGTCCCCAGCCAAACTGCTCCACCCCTCCCCCTGGACTTTGAGTTTGGGAGAGGCAAGACCCTGGGCACCACACCCACCCTGTGGCAGGGCTGATCACGGGGTCAAGCAAAGACAGTTAAGGGAAGGCGGCTAAAGAGACCCTGCGCTGAGCTATGCCTGCTGTGGTTGTGCAAAAGGAAGATGCTGATGGACAACAGCTACAGGAGGGAGAGGAAAAAAAGGCCTATGAGGAGAGTTCTGAGGCCAGCTCTCTGGAATAGATCCTGTCTGTCCCAGAGCATGCTCAGGAAGGCACAGCCCCAGAAGCCAGGCTGCAGCAGGATCCTGGCCCACTCTTGCACTATCCTAACAAAACAATAACTAAGTCCAATCCTCAATAACAAACATGCGGGAGAATTCCCCAAATAAAAACGATTTTTTAAAAAGTATCCCAGGGGCAGGAAACGCCACCACACAAGGCACAAGGCTGGAACAGCATCTGGTTCTCCGGAAAAGGTGAACTCCACAGCCCAAGGGGGCTGTGCAGTGCTCTGCCGCAATGAGAACTCACTATCCCCTATGAAATGATGGGATGGGGCAGGCAGCACCTCATTAGAAGGCCTGGGTGGTGGTGGAGTTCAGGACGTTGGAGCTACTGGAAGCCTTTGAAAGTTCGCGCTGTGGAAAGAAGAAGCAGGAGATGGGGATGAATTTGTTTGAGGGTGCTGGTTTGTTTGGGCTCCCCACCTGCTTCTGCTAAGTGTTTTCTGCCCTGTTCTGAAATATCAAGGAGCTGAGGAAAAGCTTGGAGCCTGTGAGCCTCCCAGAAGCAGAAGAAGCTATCGCCCCCAGCCCTCCCGCAGGGGGCAGGCTGGCTGTCCTGGCAAGCACGTAGGCTGCTCCTCAGCCAAGGGAAGCACAACAGGGCCTGGCCTGCCCTACCCAGCTGCGGGAGGAAGGGTCTCTGCCCCCAACCAGCACCCTCCCTGCCCCAGGGATGAGAGCCCGGCGGCGGGGAACCCCTTGGCACAGCCCCAGAGGCACGCAGCGCATCCACACATAGGTTGGGCTGCCACAGGGAAGGGGTGCTGGTGCCTGTCCGGTGTCAGAAGAGGTTAATGCTTAGGCTCAGCCCATCCTAAGGGAAGGGACCTCCTGCCAGTGACAGCAAAGCTGTGTCCACCCACAGCTCCGCAGCTGCTGCTTGCCCATCCACCAGTGCGGTAGAGGAGGTGGGACAGGCCACTGGGGATCCTCTGCAGGCTCAGCCCAGTGTAGAGAGCAGGCAGGATCCTGCAGGAGTGCGTGCCTGAGGAGTCCATACAGGCAGCAGGAAAAGGAGGGGGGCAGGAGACCTCCAACACACCGGGCTGGGGCACTGAGAGTGCTGCTGTCAGCTGCCCAGGCCACCGGGCTACAGCCCCTGCGAGAGGCTGGGGAGTACCACCACCTCCAAAGCCACAGCAGAAAGGGACTTGGATCACAGGGGCAGCAGGGCTGTTCCAGGAGCCCTGGGCTTTGTCCTTGCGCAAGGCTGGGAAGGGTCGTATTTGTGCCTGCTCAGGGCCTCTGCAATAGGAGCAGCGCTCGGCCTTGGCCACCGAACATCAGTTTGAAGTTTTTGATAGAGAACCAACAGATCTGTTGCCACAGGTGCTGGCAGGAACAGCCATACTGCGTGGGGACACCGGGAGGGCTGTGCAGAGCCAAGCCCCCCCGGGCTGCACTGGGAGCAGGGAGCACACCCCCCTGTGCTGCCCAGTGAAAGGAGGTGTGGTTAGAAGAGGTGAATTACCGCAAACTGAGAATAGGTGCTGGCAACAGAACTAACACTGTTGTTACGCTGGGCAGGGGCTGTGGGAGTGCACCCACCGCTCAGGGTGCTTCCGTGCAGCTGGAACACGTTCTCCTTGTCCTGGTCCTTGAGTCTGGAACTGGGGTTCTTTGCAGTCACACGGCTGGGGGTCCGAGCCTGGACAAGTTACAGGAAGAAGTGACAGTTAGAGGGGACACAAGGCAGCAAGTAGAGCGCAGGGAGCTGCACTGGCTTCGCTGCCTGTCACTCTGCAGTGCCAGAGGACTTTCAGTCTTCAGGATCTAGGGTCCAGTTCTGATCCTGGAAATACACAGCACCACACCCACGTTATGAAACTCCCCCCAAAGCTGCAGGATCAGCCCAGAGGAACAGAGGTACACTAGAAGTCTGAGTTAGAGCATTTTAGCATTTTAGTTAGCAGCATTTTTCTGAATGCTGCTACTGCCCTCCTCCTCCTCCCTCTGGTCCCAGAAACATCCTGCCAGGATGTCAGCAGCCCAGCACAGCAGGTACAGACAAGTGGCCTTTTGCATCCCAGAAGCTTGGCAGGGTAGGTAGCAAAGCTCAGTGTGACAGCAGTCAGAGCTGTGCCACCTCAGCCCACTCTGGAAAGCTCCTTACCTTCCCTCCAGAAGGTGGCAACCGAGACACTGGTGACTGGAAGATGGTTCCCCCAAAAGCAGAACGAACGGTGCTGTTTGGAGTGGCAGTGGAGATGGAAGAGCCGTTGAGCTGAGAGGAAAACCAGAACACACATCACACAGGGAGGAAGCTGGTGGCTGTGCTGTGCCAGGGACACCAAGGTGGAAGTCCTGGCTGCACAACGCCTTCTGCCGCTGGAGCTCCATAGTGCAATAGGGTGGTTGTCCCCAAGGAGAAGAAGCGCCCACATCCTGGCCCCTTCCCCCTGCTTCCGTTACAATGCCGCAGCCCCCAAGCCCTCCCCACATCTAAGCATGGGGCAGAGGGCAGCCCAAGACAAGGCACAGCTCCAGCCTAATGGCAGCTCCCAGCAAGGTCCCAGCACACCCACGCTGCTTGGCACGGACAGCTTACCTTCCTCACTTTGCCGGGTGTGGGGGGGCCGAGCACACGCCGCTTGGTGGGTGGGCGTGGAGTGCTTCCATACTTCATCTCTGCCTCTGTCTGGCGGCTTTTCTTCAGGTGCTGCACGAGAGATCTGCACTTACAAACGCCAGCAAGCAGCAGGGATATCAACAGCAACTTTACAGGTATCCCAAGGCGATCTGGGCTTCTGACACAACTAGGACCAGGAAAGAAGCTCACCATGCACAGACATTGACAGCGATGGACACCAGTCCTGCTGCCAGAGAAAGGTGACTGCACGCAAAACACACCTCCAGGCAGAGAGGGAGAAGACTGAAAGCCCCTGGCAGTAGCTGGGGCCTTTTCCCTGCTCCATGCTGGGCCCCATGCAGCAGAGGCTCCTCCAGGCCAGGAGGCAGCAGCCTCAGCTTGGCACTCACCCGCTCCTGTTTCTCCTTCTCTTTCTCCAGGTGGTACAGCTGCCACTGTTCTGACACATAGGCCATGAACTGCTGCCCCTTCACCAGGAACAGCCCCCCGTGCTCCTGCTCCCAGGCCTGGACACGGCTCTTCAGCTCCTCCTGCAGCTGATGAGGACAAGAGGGCACTTAGAGAGGCTGCCCTCCCCAGTGTAGGCGTCCCCCACCCACAGGTATCCCTTGCTGGCTCTGAATGCTGCACTGCTCCTTGGCCAGCACTGTGAAGGCCTGTTTGGGACTACAGCTTCTGCTCTAGGGCTGAACCTACCTTGGCAAGCACCTTCTGCAGCTTTGCTCTCTGCTTCTCTTCTTTCAGAAGGTTCCCCCCACGGTTGGTGAAGCGACTGGGGTCTGTTGCTTTCCTCTGGGACAGAAGGGAGGTCAGGAGAAAAACCAAACACACTGCCCAGTCTCACAGCCCAACATAAATCACAGGGGATAAGGGTGCCGGTGGAATACATCCCTCCTATGCAGACCCAGCACAAACCACAGCTCCCCACTCCCTCAACGATCTGCTGTGCTTTCCTAGTGCCTCCCTGGTCTTTCCCAAGAGCACTTTCCACATGGGAGCAGAGGTGTGCGCTGCTGGCGGCCCAGCACGGAGCCAGGCAGAACATGTTCCAGCCCGGACAATACCTCCAGTTCCAGGAACACCTTCCAGTTCTCCTCCCATTTCGTGACAGAATCAAAAAGATCTTTGTGCGTTTCATAGAAGCTCTTCATCTTCCCCATCTCAGCCTCATGGAGCTCGAGCAGGGCCTCTGTATAGTCCTCTGGAGAGGATGGAACAGCACTTTCAAGAGGCAGCTGGGGATCCCCGTGCCTCTGTGGGCTGTGCACAGCCCTTCCCAGCAGGTCCCACAGAGCAGCCAATAAGCAGGAAGAGCCAGCACTCACCATCGTAAAAGGGGCTGAAGGCTTCCCTCTGCTCTGGACTGAAGAAACATCTGTCCCAGTAGGCAGCCAGCTCTGCCCGGATCGCCTGAATCACTGATTTCATGTTCTGCAGCTTCAGCTCCTCCAGATTGTCCACTTCCAGCTGCAGCTACCAACAAGATCAGAGCACAGACTCAGGGAAGGCAGTAACGAGAAGAGGAGCAGAACAAGATTTATCTTGTGCATAAGCCACTTTCTAGGATGAGGCAGTGTCCAGCACCAACTCCCAGCTCCTCCTCCCGTGAGGGCAGGATTTGGTCTGTTCCCCTTGCACTTGACTGCTGGAAACAGCTCCTCTGCTCTGCCTGAGCAGACAGAAGCATGAAAGCCAGAGCTGCTGCTCCCCAGCTCCCCCTTCCAAAGGCACAGGATGCTCCTTACAGCTTTCCTGGTTTTGGCTCTGGACCCAGCCGTGTGCACTGCAGACGCCTCTCTCTCCTCTGCTGGAATCCGCAGCCTGTCCCAAAGCGCGATGATTCTGGAGCGCAGCTCTGTACACACGGCTTCGTTCTGGGATCGCTGGGATTCCAGCTACAGCAGGGAAAGCACAGGGTCAGTGCCAACACAAAGCCATGCACTCATCTTATGTGATGTCCATGCAAAAGCTCCCAAAAGGAAGTTCTAGCACACGGGCTTGCTGAAAACTGACAGTCTCCACAGCCGGCAGTGCTGCTCTGTGGGCCAACACACCTGCTGCAGCAGAGCCTGAAGGGCAGCGATGTTGTCCCTGGATAAGCAGAAGGCTTCCTCGTCCTCGCACACCACCTCCCGCTCAAAGCTGGTGTCTGGAGTGTGGTCCAGCTCCTCCATCAGAAGGATGATTTGCCGCTTAGTGCTGACAAACTCTTGTTGCCTTTGCTCCTGGAGGTGACAAAAGGCATTAGAACCCAGAGAGCACCTTGTACGCATCCCCTCCTCACCTCCCTCTCCCCACTTACCTTCTCAGCAGTCAGGGAGGCCACGTGGCGCCTGTAGCGATCCAGGTCGGCCAGGCTGGGCACAGCATTGCTGTCGATGCAGAAAGGGCTTGTGCACAGGATGTCACACAAGTCTTGATCTTGTTCTGTCAGGGTGTTCAGCTCCTGCATCCTGTCTGATTTCTGTTTTAGCAACACGTCCATGTGGTTGCGCAAATCTTTTTCCATCTGCAGAATTGTAGCTCCTTCCACTGCCTAGAAGAGTCCAGAAATAAGCTTTCTTCTCTCGCTCTTGACTCATATATTTAAGGCTTCTTAAACAAAGACCTTGCGGAGAACTAGGGCTCGTGTCCTAGATGTTCCCAAGCAAGAGGCAAGTGCAGCAGCAACACACCAAGTGAGATGCTGCAAGGCACCCCACTCCCTCAAATCATCTCCCTGTGTCCATCCTGCAAGGAGCCACAAAGCCCCAGCTCTGCCAATCCCCGGGAAAAGCAGTTTGGAACATGCCTTACGAGCTCTGGCCTCTCCAAGACCCCTGGGCAGAGTCCAGGCAGCAGGAGACACCTGCCAGCTAAGTCCTAGGAGCAAAAAGTGACTCCTTACCTCAAAGGGCTCCACCTGGAGCTCCTTGCAGAGGTCATCAAGCTCCTTCTGAGACAAGGCAATACTCTTCAAGAGACGCTGCTTCAGCCCCTCCTCCTCTGCAACCATCAGTTCCAGGATTTCCTGCAGCACAAGCACAGTTAGAAGCAGGCATGGGGATGGAAAGCGAGGAGGGAGCACGCAGGGGAGAGGAGACTGGGCATCTGGTGGAGTTCCAGCAGGAAGGCAGAGATGGAATGGTACCCCTGGTGCCCCAACTCAAGCACGACCTGGCCAGCCCCATGCTGCCAGGCCAGGGGCTCCTGCTGCAGCCGGTCTGGGGACCCCCAGCCCAGCCCCTCACCTTGATGTGTCTCTTGACCGTATCTATACGCTCCAGGCGCAGGTCCTCGGGGATTCCGATCTCCTCCCAGATGTCCCGCAGAGCCGCTATGGCTCCATTCAGCAGTGACACGGTCTCAGCCGCCAGCACGTCACTGTGGGCACCGTGACCACTGTCCATCAGCAGCCAGGCACCCGCTGGGACCTCTCGCCCAGGTCTCCCCACCACTGCCCTCCCACCGGGGACCCCCTTTGTCGAGGACTCTCTTCTTGCCACCCCTGCCCTAGGATCCACGTGCCCATGCGCCTGCCATCCCCTGTCCCGGGACACCCTTGTCCATGTCCCTGTCGGCCCTCCACCCACCACCCCCTTGCCCAGGTACCCCTTGTCCGAGTCCCCGGTGTCTTCTTCTCCCCTTCAAGGAGCCGTTTGCCTGAGTGTCCTCCGTCCCAGATCCCTGTTGCTGCCCTGATGCCCCCCCCCCCCCCCCCCCATCCCATTGCCCCGCTGCAGCTTTTGCCCTCCCATCTGGGACCCTGCCACATTCTTGTCTGGGATCCCCTTTGCTGTCCAACTGCCCCAAAGGTCCTCAGAGACTCCTTGACCGGGTTTCACCTTCGCCGCAGCGGGGTTCCCCCCATTTCCCTGCTGAGCCCCCCGGTCCCGGTGGCCGTACCTCCGCCTCATTGCGTCCAGCACTCTCCACACCCGTCGCGCGCTCTAACGATTCGAACTCCCTTCTCGCGTTCTCATTGGCCGTCGCCTCGGGGAACGTCACCGCAGGCACCGCCCACAACGGGCGCTCTGTCCGCCGTTCCCTCCGGCCCCGCCCCAAGCCGCCCGCCAGCCAATGGGCAGCGTAAAGCTTGCGGGACTGCCAACCAGTCACGAGCGAGATGCGTATAGGGGGTGAGGGACACTTTCCCCCGGGACCTTCCCTGGCTACGGTTCCCCATCTCCCCTGTACCTCCCCAGCTCCCATACCTCCTCGGCCCGGTCCCCCATCGCCCCAGTACCCTCTCCCTCGTCCCGTCCCCGGGAAGGACTCCTGCCCCTGTCCCACATCGCCCCGGGACCCTTCCCCAGCTTTGGCCTGAGACCCCTAGGAGGGATCCCCGTCTCACTCTCCCATTCCCGGACACACCACCCTCCCCCCTATCCCGCTCCCTATCGCCCCGGGGCCCACCTTGTCTCTGTACCCCATACCCAGGAGGGACCCCCGCCCTTGTCCCCATTGCTCCGGGAACTGCTCCTCCTGGTCCCCCAGCCCCGGGAGGGATCTTGCTCCCACTCTCCCTTCCCAGACCCCCTCATCACCCCAGTCCCCATCAGCCCAGGACACAGTCCTCCACTCTGGGATCCCCCTAGCCCAGTCTCCATTGCCCTAATGATACCAGAAGTGGAATATTTTGACTTAAGTAGAGTTGTTTTTCTGTAAATTGGTTTTCCAGCTCACTTCAGTTAAGCAATATCTAAGTGGCAGCATTTTTGAAAGTCAGACAGACACAGACTGTTCTTCTGACAGTATTTTTTTTTAAATAGTGCTGTACTCAGATAATATTTCTTATCTAAGAATGCAAGGTCGGACAGAGAACTGGCTTCAAAGCTCTAATTGGCAGAGATTTGGCTGTTGTGAAGTTTATAAGAAAATTAAGATTAGTCATTGGAAAGTAATAGAATATGCATGAGATTGCTGGTAAAGTTTATACTCATGCATGTAAGTTGGATATATCTTCTGTCCCCAGCTCTTGTCTCGTTACACGATTGATGGAAATCATTCCCTCATGCGTCCACTGCTGAAATAAAGGGTGCTGCTTTCTAAAACTCCAAAGTCTTAAGAGAGTTTATTTGCTGGCATTTTTGGCATCACTAGGACCCTCCTGTCCTTGTCCCCCATCCGCAAGAGGGAACAGTAACCTGATCCTCTATTGCCCCAGGACCCTGTCAGCTCTGGTCCCCCATCCACAGGAAGGATCCCTGTCCCACTCTCCCATTCTCATGATCCTCCCCCCTCCCCCGTCCCCCATCACCGCAGTGGGACACCACCCTCCAGAGCTGGAGCTGGAGACAAGCAGGAAAGCTGTTTATTAGCATGGGGTGGAGAGAGGATGGCAGCAGAAACCCCTGCCCCAGCCTCAGGTCTTGGCCTCGATCATGGCCTCCATCATCCGTGCGCTGTTGGTGATGGCTGTGGTCAGGAAGATGAACTTGAACCCTGGGGGAGAAGCACTGGCAGTACCCTGGCTGTGCCATGGGGCAGAGCCATACTCCCAGGAAGTTCCCAGCCCAGGGCTGCTCTCTGGGAGCACTAGCCAGGAGGGGTCCCAGATTCCAACAAGTCCTTCCCCTCCAGCATTCACCACCACTGGCACCCAGTACGGCCACTGCTGGCTCCCAGCTTGACCACTGCTGTCCCCACGGGAGCCCCAGAGCTCCAACCGGCCGCCCACTGCTGACAGGCATCTCCCCTGCTGCAGCTCCTACCTCTATCCTTCCCCAGGAACCGGAGCGCAGCAATTTCGGAGAAGGTGCAGCCACCCAGGAAGACGGCAAGGACGATGCGCTGGGCCTCCCAGGCGGGGTTGTCCTCCAGGGCGCTGTCTGAATGGGACAGAAGCGCTGTGGGTCCCGCCAGCCCCCCAGCCCACCTGCCCCAGCCCTGCACTGCTGGTGGTACCTGAGATGGCAAACTCGTTGCCGTTGAGCAGCCGCACGACCTCTTCCAGGCCCAGCCAGCTCTGGCGCTCCAGAACCTGAGGGAGGAGGCAGGGGCTCAGGCAGAGCCCGCAAGCAGGCTGAGCATTGTCAGCCCCACACAGAGGGACCCCTGTGGGCTGGCGTATGAGCAAGGTGCTCGGCAGCAGCAGGTGGGCTCACCTGCTCAATGATCTTGCAGCTCAGGGGAATGTAGGCTCCGCTGAAAACATAAGCCATGTCCCGAGGCATTTTCAGGTCATACTCTCCATCAACGCGTGGGATCTGCAGAGAGGTGCAGCATGCAGGACAGGGGAGCAGCCTACTCGAGGCTTCTCTGACCCCGCAAGCGGTGCAAGCGGTGAGGAGGGACAAAGGCCCAGAGCAGCCTCTGCCCCTGTCTCCTGCCCCGCCAGCCCAGGGCCAGCAAACACATGGCCTCGGCAGGCTGAGCATCTGAGTGCCAAGTATGGGAACAAATCCTCTCCACCATGCCTGGCCTCCTCTGCTGCCCCCAGAACACTCTGCCATCCCTGGAACCCCTCTGCCATCCCCGGACCCAGGTCAAAGAGCTGCCCTCCCAGTGCCAGGAAGGTACAGTGGGTGAAGCACGGCTGGAGCACCCAGCCTTCCACCGCACTGCAGGGGCTGAGGTCAGGGCAGATCCAGAAGCCTGCTGTGAGCCACAGCAGAGTCTTCATTCGCTGGGGATACCCAGCCTGCACAGAGTGACCGGAGCCCCTGTGGCGCTGGCGGGTGCGCGGGCAGAGCAGCAGCCCCACAAGGACATACCAACCCCAGCTTCTTGCTTATGGCTCGAAAATTGCTCTTCCTGGCCAAAGAATTAAACGCATCTGTGATCTTTCCTGGAAAACAAGATGAGGAGACACAGCTCAGAGCCTCGGGATTAGTCATGGCCCTGCCAGCAGCAGCCTGGGCAGAGGCATGTGCCCAGGAGAGAGTAGCCCCAGGCAGAGCTCCAGGCTTCCAGTGGTCCTCATCAGCCCGCTGAGGGGAAAAGCCCCTGTCCTGCTCATAGCTCTCTGCCCACAGTGTCCACGTTTGCCACATGCTTCCAGCCAGCTCTGGAGCAGGAACTCCCAACAGGGCAGGGCTCTGCTCTTGGCTCCCCAAGGATGCAGGGCAGAGGGCTGGCTCTCACCAGCAGCGCGGTCTGTCACCAGCTTGCTGACTCTGCTCTCCACAGCAGTCAGGGTCTCTCCGGCCGACTGCTCGGTCAGCAGCCCAATGTGCTTGAGGTTGTGGAAGGTCAGCAAGTGCTCAGGCCCATAGCTCTGGGGAAGGGGACAGGTGGATCAGCGCAGAGCCCTGGTTGTGAGCTCAGAAAGCTGGCAGGGTGCCATCTCCATGAGGAGGCTGCTCAGAGCAACCCCATAGACAAAGGGAAGGAGCAGGCAAGACTCGGGGCTCCTGTGGAAATGCAGAGGCAGGGGCTGTCCCATGGAGACAGCCTGAGCATCCCTGGGCAGCACTGCCCCCGGACACTTACCTGCAGGTACTGGGTTTTCAGGGAGCGGTAGTCTTTGGGGATGAGACCTGTGGGGAGCAGCAGGGTGAGCTCCGTGCCCAGGCTGGGGGCCCCACTGCTGTCCCTCCCTGCCCAATGCAGCCGGACATCTCACCGTTCTCTGTGATGGAGAGGAGGCACATCAGGCGCAGGCTTTCGATGGGGGACACCTGCGTGGGAGCAGGTGATGAGCCCTACAGCAGGACAAGGTGGCCAAGAACCCATCCCTTTGACCTGGAGCAGTCTCACCTGCCGGTCAATGTGCTCCTCTATGAAGCTGGTGCTCTCACGGATGTCGAAGCCCTCCAGCAAAGCTGTAGCAGGAGAAAAGCCAGCCTCACTTTTCCCACTCCCAAGGCCTCTCTCTCCAACTAACAGAGACGGAGGCCGTGCTCAGCTCTCTCCCTGAGCCCCATGGAACAGGGCAGGCTTGTGATGCTGGGCTTTCTACCCCATTACACACCAGTGAGGCTGGACCCTATTTAGGACCTTGAGACCCACCCAAGCACTAAGGGTCAGGAAGGGCCATAGCCACACAGGAGGGACCCATGTGTAGAGCTGCCCAGGCCCGAGGCAAGCAGGTCAGAGCGGAGGGACAGTGAGTGAGGATCAGAACAGGGAACAGCACTCACAATGTTCAGTCTTGATCATCTCCTGGAAGTCCTGCTTGGTTTTCTTTTTCATGATGGACTCGCAGGCACCGATATCTGCCGAGCGAAGAGAGGTGGACACTTGGGAAGAGAAACAGGCTCCACGTCCAGCTTGTCTCCCCAGCCGCACTACGGACACCTGCTGCCCTGCCCACCGCTCACAGCCTCTGCCACTCCTGAGGACGAGCAGGGCCCTTCAACTCCCTCTGCACCCCCTGGGAGCCCAGGTAGCCACTGCAGTGGCCGAGGGCCTCTCCCTCCCTGCCATCTCAGCCCTGGCTCTTACGCAGGCTCAGCAGGCGATGTTCTTGCTTTAGTCCCTTCAGTTCCTGGGAGACAAAGTTCTTCATCTGCTTGATGTCCATCCCACGGCGCCGCTGCAAAAGAAGGAGGGTCCAGGGAAGTGACTCGGCTGCAGAAGGTCAGCACCACGGCCATCCCGCACACCATGGCAATACTCACATCATACTGCGCCTGCAGGTTACGTGATTTCTGGCTCAGGAAGCCAAACACACTGGAGAAGTGCTCATTGCGAATCTGGTTGAAGACCTGCAGGAAGCACCACAGCACTCAGCGCTGGGCACACACCCTGTGCTCTGGTGCCAGCACAGAGCCCAGCCAGCCACAGCTCCCAGCACCTGCAGCCGATGCTGGACAGCAGTGGGACAAGGTGGTATCACAGAATCATAGAATGGTTTGGGTTGGAAGGGACCTTAAATGTCATTCAGTTCCACTCCCCTGCCATGGGTAGGGACACCATCCACCAGACCAGGCTGCTCAAGACCCCATCCAACCTGGCCTTGAACCTCCAAGGATGGGACAGCCACAGCCTCCCTGGGCAACCTGGGCCAGTGCCTCACCACCCTTATTGTGAAGAATTTCTTCCTGATACCTAATCTAAATCTTCTCCTTTCCAGTTTAAAGCCAGAGGTGCTCAGAGGTGCTCCAGCCAGGGAGGACAGTACCTCAAAATTCCAACTGGCCATCACGACACATCCCTGCACACAGGGACTCTGCTGACTACAGGAGCCGAGCTCCGCCTGCAGACCACATTTCTCTGGTCTTTGTACCGTAACCCGATCAACCTGTGCTCTGAAGCCCAGAAGCAGCCAGCTGCTCCTGCTCAGGCTTAGGGGAGGAATCACGCTGCTCAGCCTCCTCCTGTTGCACCTGGGCACACTGCACAGGGGGACCTGATGACCCTGTGACACGCAAACAGGACTCACCTTGTCCTGGGCATTAAGCAGCACCTTAATACTTTTGTCAGAAGAGGTGACCTCTGGTCCAAAATCCACACACCCTGTGGAGAAGGACCAAAAGCTGCTTTACCCTGGCAACAATCACATCCTCATAGGCTGGCCCTGCTGCACAAAGCAGTGGAGATGGCGGATGCCCACCCAGCTCCTCAGATGGCTGTGGACAGCCTCCAGAAACCACACTGGCTCTGTGCTCGTGGGGAAAAGCCTCAGCTGGAGCACACAGGCTCTGGGGCCAGTGATGCTGGACACAAACCCTGGAGACTCCACAGAGAGCCTCGTGCCATCCTGTCAGCCTCCCCAGCAACCTACCACACTTGATGCGGAAGGTGTCGTCCACCAGCCCCTCGTAGACCACTTGGGAGCACAATGCCGTCACATAGTCTGTATCTGCAACAAGAACCTGTGTCCAGCCTGCCCTGCCACTCCTCGCACCTCCCCTGCCTGTCCTTGGCCACCTCAAGCCTCCTGCTCCTCCCTGCAGCCAGCAAAACCTCTCTCTGCCCTTATCTGGCTGACCTGCCAGCCCAAACTGTTTTTCTTGAGCCGGCTCTTGCCTGCTGCTGCCTCGGTCCAGACTACCTCTGTCCATGAGGAAGATGTTGCCAATCTCGGGCTTCCTGCCCTGGCTGTCGCTCTCGCTTTCCTCTTCCATGTGCCGCCACAGCTCGTAGCTCATCTGTGATGGAAGAACATGCCCAGACCTGGGGAGGCAGCCCAGGCTCCCACCAAGGGCCCTTGATGTGTCACCACCATGGTGGGCCAGCCAGGGCATGGGCCATCCCACAGGCAGAAGCAGCTGCAGCAGGCCTGGGGCTCGCCAGCCCAGGCTGACCACCAGTGCTTCTTGCTCCAGAGCACAGGGCACTCCACAATGCCCCTATGCACAGCAGATGCAGCTCACCATGTCCAGGATGCAGGAATGCAGGCACCCCGCAAACCACCAAGCCCCAGGAGCTGCCTGACAAGGGGTGGCAGCACAGTGCCACCTCAATGGCAACACAAACACCACGCAACTGATGGCTTTGATTCCCTATGAGCCGTACACCTTACAGGGACCAACGAGGCTTCCCCATGTTCCAGCTGATCCCAGAGGTGTGGGCCTTACCTTGGCACCCCTGCCAATCCCATAGGCCTTGCCGAAAGGCCCGTACAGAGAGTTCAACAACTGCAGGGCTCGAGCGATGGAGTTGATCCAGCGGTGATCTCCCTCCTGCAGGAACAACGAGATGTCACGGAGCAAATCTGAGCACGCTGGCTGGGAAACGACTGCCACGACTTGACTGGAGATGGACTGGGGATAGAGTGTGCCACAGTCTGGGCACTTCCAGGAGGAACATGCACTGGAATGTGCCAGGATGCCCAAAAGCTGCTCAGGAGGGAGCAGAGGAGGGTCCAGCACATGGGACTGTGTACAGCGGATGGGGTTCTCACAGCCCATCAGAGCAGATGCTCTGGCAAAAGCTACCTGACAGCAGGCAAGGGCTGAGGGGACAGAGCAGGACATCACGCATTGGAACAAAGCTTTTCTGTTCCGAGCCCAGGGGACAAGCAGGGGAAAGGTGGCCGCCCTGCAGGGCAGTGTCCCACTGACCAAGAAGTAGTCGCGGAAGAACTCAGGCAGCTCCATGCTGATGATGTCCTCGTCCAGGGGCAGGAGGTAGAAGGACCATTCGTCACAGGTGACATCTGAGTTTGGGACAGGGAAAGGTGACAGTTGTGCAGCCTTCAGCAGAAACAGCCCCAGGAATCACAAGAGCCCCACAAAGAAGCATGTGGGGAGCAGGGAGATGGGGCTTTTCCACAGGGATTCATGGTAGGAGCCTCTCTCCTCCCAGGAGACAGAGGACAGGTGCCAAAGCTGTGGCATGTGCACACCTGCCCGTGGGCATGCAGCCAGGCTCAAGGGAACCCACGACTCCTGCCAGCACAGGGATCCCAGTACTGCAATTCAGCTGGGATTCTGTGGCAGCAGAGCTCCCACAAGCCAGCCCTCGGGAAGGGTCAGGAGCAGTACCACAGCTCCACTCACCACCAAAGACACCCTCTTCCTCCAGCACCATCTCGCAAGCATAAAACTGGAAGAGAAGGTGAGACCCTCAGCGCCCAGTGGGCTCTGAGTGTGCAGACAAGGTCTGGCAATGGAGGGGAACAGTCCGTTCCCGGGCATTGCAACATTTGGTGTTAACTGAACATTTTTGGTTAGAAACAAAGAACTTCTGGTGTCAGTGGAAGCAGTGGAAGGCAGAAGGCCGGGCAGAGACAGACTGAAGGGGTAATAGCAGCAGAGCATGATCGGACTAACCTTTTGGGGGCTAAAGATAATCTTATACTTCCTGCTCCTCCCTGACATCTTGTCAGCGTTGACAATATCTGTGGATAAAAATCATGCAAACTCGGCAATGGCTCCCACCTCCCTGGTCTGATACAGCTCCTCCCGGCTGCTGAGGGCCAGGGATGCAAATCCCACAGGACCCAAAATACCTCCGGCAGGGAGATTAACCCTGCGCACAGGGCCCACCTGGTGAGGCCACAGACTTGCCAAGAGCCCTTCTCAAGGCTGCTTGGCAGTGGTGGCCCAAAGAAGGGATCCCAACTCAAGCAGTGACTGAGGTGTCACCCTGTGATGGACAAACCATCCTTACTGCTGGCACTCACCAGCAATGTACCTCATGGTCTTGATCCGGGGCCGGACGAGGAAGCAGAATCTGCTGACACAGAGCGATAGCGTGGTCAGAGGCTGCTTGTGCCAGGCTTTCCCCAGCCCCTTTCCTGCAGCTCTGCCTGGGACCCATCTGGGCCAGCAGAACCAAATCCAGAGCTCGGAGAGACATCCATCCCACTGCCACTGACCACTGCAGAGTCCCCTGGCCTGGCCCCGGTGCAGGTGCCGCAGCCTTGGCCTTAGGTCAGGGTGGCAGCCCCGGTGCCACCGCAGCGTGGTACTCACTGGTCACTGGCATTGGGGGCTGGACGACTCTCCACCTTGTACAGCTTGTCCACCTCGTGCTGCTGCAGGGAGAGACTGGGCTGTGAGCAGGGAGCATTGGCAACGTACAGAGCACCAACAGCAGCAGCAAGGATAGCATGGGGAGCGCAAGGAGCACCAGCACCAAGGGCATCATGGGGAGCACTGGCAGCACCAGCATGACCAGTAACATGGGCAACATTGGCAATGCTGGCAGCATACAGGCAGCACCGGCAGCTCTGGCGGCACTGGGAGCATTGGTTGTGTTGGCAGCGCTGGCAGTGTGGACAGCAGGGGCAGCTCGGGCAGCACCGGCCAGGCCCGGCCCCAGCCTCGCACCTTGAGGACGGAGACGCTGGCGATGCGGTCCAGGGGGCTCATCAGGTCGGCCTCGATGAACAGGTCCTTCTTGCCGGGGAGCTGCGGGCGAGCAGCGCGTGGGGCGGCACCGCGGCTGCAGCGGCCCCACCGCGACCGGGACCCTCCGGGGCCGAGGCACCTCCCCTTCGGTACCGGACGCGCCTGGCTGCTCCTCCCCCCTCAAATACCGGGCCCCTCCCAAGACCAGACCCCTCCTCTCCGGTACCGGGACCCTACCCCTCCCGTACCGAGCCCCCTCCCCTCCGGTACCGGGCGCCCCGGCTGCTCCGCTCCCCTCCGGTACCAGCCCCGCCCCGGACCTGCTCCAGCAGGTAGATGAGCTGGTCCCGCGCCAGCCGCTTCAGGATGCCGAAGTCAGGCGGCTCGGGCGCGTCGCGGCCACCGACTGCGGCAGCCATGGCGGGGCGGGGCGGCGCGGCACCCGGAACACCCGAGGGCTGCCGCGGGGCCGCCCGGAACGGCGCGCCGGAAGTACCCGTCGCCAAAGCAAGGAGGGGATGCTCAGACTGCGCGCATGTGTTTATTGGCCCTTCGCGCATCTGGGGCCCGTGGGGCCGCCGGTGCCGGTCATACGGCCCGGTGCCGGTCACAGGGCCACGCCGCGCTCCTCGAAGAGCCGCTGCAGCGCCGCCTCCAGCTGGGGGCTCGTCCCGCGGAGCCCGGCCGCCACCCGCGCTGCCCACTCGAAGTACTCGTGCACGCGCTGCGACGACCACCCTGCGGGGGGAACAGGGGCACAGCCAGGGCAGCATTCACCGCACACCTCCCACCGCCTGCAGCCCCACTGCCAACCACCGGACACCCTTCTGCAGCTGGGCCGGGTCCCACGGGACACGCCCTACTGCCACCTGTGGCCAGGACAGCACCCACCAGACACCCCCCTGCAGCCAGGACAGGTCCCGGTCACTCCTCGGCGCTGCACTGGGAACAGGGGAGCAGCCCCCAGAGCAGGTGGTGCCCAGGCTGTGGAGCTCTTGCCCAGGCCGCAGTGCTGTTGTTGCCATGCTGGTGCCCAGGCTGCGGTGGTGGTGCCTTGGCCCCATCTCAGGCTGTACCTTGTGGGGTGCAGCGGTTCAGGTCCCGCAGGTTGTCCAGCATGTCTGCCATTTTCACCAGCTTGGCTCGGGGGCTGCAGCCTGGTGCCCGCTCCACCTGTAGCTGTTTGCGCTTGGCCCGCGGCAACGCCTTGTCATCAGTCACCTCTGCTACCACGCTCCGCACCGCTGCCCCGAACCGTTCTTCCAGCTCAGGCAGGGTTGTGTCCGTGTCCTCCACTGTGTCATGCAGGAGGGCAGCCTGTGCAGGGGGAGTGGCAGGGGATGGTGGGGAGTGGAAACAGGGGCAAGTGGGGAGCGGGGCTGGGGTGTGCGGCTTACTAAGAGTGACTGAGGGAACAGATTGTTTAGCCTAGAGAAGAGGAGGCTCAGGAGAGACCTCATCACTGTCTACAAGTGCTTGAAAGGAGGTTGTAGTGAAGTGGGTGTTGGTCTCTTCTTCCAAGTGACAGGGGATAGGATGAGAGGAAATGGCCTCAAGTTGTGCCAGGGCAGGCTCAGATTACACATCAAGAAAAATTTCTTCACTGAAAGGGCTCTCAGGCACTGTCAGAGACTGCCCAGGGAGGTGGTGGAGTCACCGTCCTTGGAGGTGTTTAAAAGATGAAGCGTTCAGGAATCTGTTTTAGGTAGTGGACAGCCACAGCTGGACTCAATGATCTCAAGGTCTTTTCCAACCAAACGATTCTATGATTCTATACCAGTGCTGGTGGCTGATGGGGAGCAGAGTCAGGGGAGCAGGGCCAGGAGCCATGTGGGTGTGGGGCTGGGGGATGCCAGGTCAGGGTCAGGTGGGAGCAGGGCTGTGGGTGGTGGGAGCGGGGAGGGCATTACCTGCAGCACAACGATGTCGGTCACACCAGCTTCCTGTGCCAGGATCGTGGCTACGCCTGCGAGGGGGAGCAGAAAAGTGGGAGGGGGCACAGAGGGGAGCAGGGCAGCAAGAGGACCCCCGGGTCTGTCCCAGGGGGCAGTATCCAGGCTGGGGGGACCCTGCTGGCACCTCCTGGGCATTTGAGGCCTTGCGCCAGGCAACAAGTATCAGCACTGGGGCTGCAGGGCCAGGTGCCCAATCAGGGCAGCAGCATCGGGGCAGCCCCATGGCCAAGCATGGGGCAGTGCCAGGGGCTCTGTCCCCAGCCGGGCAGCAGGGATGTGGGGTGGGAGAAGAGATGCAACCCTGTCTAGTGGCAGAGGCTGGGGGGCATTCCGGGGTGGGTGTCTCGGGGAATCCATCCTGGTGGCAGGGAAGTGGTTCCCGGGCCAGGCGGTGCTCCGGGGCAGGAGAGGGGTCCGGGGGTCTTCTTCACAGCGGTGGGGGTCATACAGGGGGTCCTGAAGGCTCTGTCTTGGAGGCGGGCGGCGCTCAGGGGTGGGGATCCCGATGGCGGGCGGAGCTGTGGGCCGGGGCGGGTGGTCCCCGGGCTCCGTCCTGGGAGTTGTCGGTGTTCATGGAGAGGAGAGGTGTCCCGGGGGCTCTGTCCCAGGGGCGGGCAGTATTCGGGGGCAGGAGGGGGTTCTCTATCCTGGCGGAGGACGGTGTTCGGGGGCAGGAGGGGCGTCCCGGGGGCTCCGTCCCGGGGGTAGGCGGCGCTCGGCGGGCGGGCGGAGTCCCGGGGCGGGGGGGTCCCGGGCTGCCCCGGTACGGGTGCCGGCGCTGCGCACCGATGGGGTGATTGATGTAAGGGGTGCCCTCGGGGTCTTTCCGCCGCTGCCCCCGGTGCTTCCCAGCCGCGAAGGCCGCCGTCTCCAACAGCAGCGCCGCCTCGGAACCCATGGCCGGCGCGGCGGAAGCGGAGCAGGGAGAGGCGGGGCCGCTCCACACGTTTATTGCGCGCCGGGGTCCGGTACCCGGTACAGCAGCGACCCGTCCGGGGCGCGCACCTCGCGGCCCGGTATCGGCGCCCATCCCGATCCCGGTGCCCATCCCGGTTCCGCTGATCCTGGTGCCGCTCTCCGCGCCCGTTCGTCCTGGCGCTGCTGGCGGCCCGGCGGGACGCAGCCCCGGCCCCGTAGCACCCGCCGCACCACCTCGGTGCTGACTCCGAAGCCCCGTGCCAGGCGCTCGAGCGGCCACTCCTCGGGCAGCTCCCGCCGGAGGAACCTGCGAGACGGTGCCGGTCAGGGCGGTGGTGCCCGAGGCCGCCCCACCCGCCTCGTCCCGCCGCTCACCGCATCTGCTCCATGGCCCGGCAGGTCAGGGTGCGCTCCGGGGCGCCGCGCCCCACGCCCAGCTCCCGCCGCAGCCGCCGCAGTCGCCCCGCCGCCCGCCGCGCCCTGCGGGGAAAACGCGTGAGTGGCCCGCGTCGGCACCGCCATCGGCCCCGGCACCGCCGCCTCGCACCTCTCCGCCGCCTCCTCCTCCTGTGTCCCGTCCGGCGGCTCCGGATCCCCGGGCCACGCCGCCAGCGCCCGCCGCGGGGCCCCGGCCGGGAGCGCTGCCGCGCGCAGCCCGCGCCGCAGAAGCGCCGCCATCGCCGGGGCAGGGGCGGGGCTGGGACCGGGATGCCCAGCCCCAGGAGAGACCGGCACGGGGTATATGCGGCTCCGGGAGTGACCAGCGCGGGAGATGCTCTGTCCCGGGAGATGCCCGGCCCCAGGGGATGCTCGGTCCTGGGGAGTGATCGGCGCCGGCAATGACCAGAACGGAGGACGTGTGGCTCCGCGAGTGACCGGCCCCCAGGGATGCTCGGTCCCGGGAGTGATCAGAAAGGTGAAGATGCCTGGCACCGGGAGTGACTGGCACCAAGGGGGAGGGTCCAGGAGTGACCAACACCCGGGATGCCTGATCCCGGGGTAGTGACGGGCCTCGGGCGGGCACCGGGAGTGACCGGCAGGGAGTCGGGGGGCGGTAGTCCAGCTCCCGGAGTGACCACAGTGGCAGGGAGCTACTGCCGGGGTGTGAGGCTGCAGCGGGAGCTGCACCTGCAAGTAGCCCCAGGTCCAGCCAGGACCACCATCCGGCTCCAGGACCCACGTGAGTGTGAGCCTCCCCTCTGTCCCGGTACCTGTGTTTTCCACTCTGCAAGCGTGCGAGGCTCTGGCACGGTGTGAGGAACGCACGTGGGAAGCTCCTGGAGTGCAGCAGGGGTAAAGATGTCATTGCCTGCAGCCTCTTCCACGCTGGATGGGGACACCAAGTGGCAGCTGCCTGCACGAACGGATGGACAGCTGGCTTCCCCTGGGAGAGCACGGGCAGACACTAGCCTTGCTGCAGGTCAGCTGCCCTGTGTGCTGGCACTCAGCCCCACGACACCCCAAAGACCCCTCTGTGCCCCACAGGCCCCGCTCTGTCCCTGCCCCTCTGGCCACCACCAGCTGGCAGGGAGCCAAAGGGCCAGGTGAAGGTGTAGGTGGTGGGAGCGTAGGGAGCTCCAAGGGCAGCACGTCTCAGTGTGGAGGGAGCTAGGCCTGTGGAAGCCCTGCTGCTCCACCAGGCGTCCCCTCTGTCCTCCCCCCCAGTCAATTGGGCGGTTCTAGCTGCAGCACTACAACCCAGCTCTCCAGTACTGCCAGGCTTCTTGTGCTCCCCATCCCAGCACATCAGCCCTGGGCCCTGGAAATCACCCACTTTCTTCCCTGCCCCTGCAAATGGGATGCTACTGGTCTCGGGCAGAGATTCCAGCAGTCACCAGTTCCCAGAGAAGAGCGCAGGGTCCTCTCCGCAGGGTCCGGACACCCCAGGGACTCTGAGCTCCATCCTGCCCACCCACTCCTCCCATTCCAGGAGCATCCACAGTTCCCAACATATGCTTGTGGCTCCACAGTGCAGACACTAGGAGCCAAAGGAAGGCAATGTTACTCACCATCTTCATCCTTTTTTCCAATGCTGGGGAGCTGCTGGCCTCTCTCCGCCAGCCCCGTGGGTTCAGTGCGGGGCAGGGTAACCACTGCTATCTGTGCTGCCTGGCCTTGCAGCCAGTGCCTGACCTGTGCCTGGAGGCCCTGCCGTACCTTCTGCTGCTCCCAGGAAAGGATGCTCTGGCCTTGAATGTAGAGGGTGCCTGCAGCAGCAGGATCTGAGCCCACGCCAGCTAGCAGCACAGCATTGGCTCTGGGGCTGTGTCTGACCCGCTGTCCTGAAGGCCAGACTGGAGCTCCCAGGAGTGAGACTGGAGGTAGCATCATTAAGCAGTGGGTGTCCTGGCCACTGAGCGCATCGCAGAGAAACTGTGGCTGCAAGGAAAGAAAGCAGTTGCCACTTAGCTCTGGAGGCCTTGGAAAGAAACGGGAAGGAAAAGTTCTCTTCTGGATTGGGAATCAGCAAGGTAGCCAAGGTTTGGTTTGAGACAACCACGCAGATCTGCTTTAACTCTGGGTCCAAACCCAGTTCCCCTGGTGTAATCTTGTGTGAATCTCAGCTTTCTCCAGTCACACACCGTGGGACAGCCCAGGACACAGCAGCAGCAAGGCTGAGGGTTTACACACTCTTGTGGAGCAAGGTTGACAGAAGAGGGAGACCCAGACCGAGGGCTGAGCCTTGCGCAGTGTTGGACACTAACGCATCTCCTTCCCTGAATGTAGAACAGTGTAACGGAGAGGGAAGGGTGCTCAGGGAGAGGCAGTGTTTGCAGGGCAGGACCCACCTAAACACTTGTTTTTTTCCTGACATCCCTACACTTCTGTTCTGTCACTGTGTGCTCCTTTACCACACGCCTTAGCATGGTAGGAGATGTGCTCTGCTGCCCTGAAGCAGCAGCTCATGCTAAGCTGCATGCTGAGGACAGCAGTGTCCACAAGGCAACATCTCTGTGGTCTGTTCTTTGGAATACTGGTGAGAGGGAGCTTCTGGGGAAGGGTGCAGGGGCTCTACATAGCTGACTGGCACAGCCCCAGCATGCCCACTGGAAAAAGACATGGGCAGCATGGAAACCCTTGGCCCCAGGCACTACACTGGATCTCATTTAACTAAGCCACACCAAAGATGCTCAAAGCCTGTGATTCATTCATCAGGATCATGAGCAACTGCCTCCTGTGTTGGCCTTGCAGGATGGATCTGGGGAATGTACAGTTACCTGGTTGCTGGGGATGACATAGGGTGGCTGGCTGTCGGCTGGCCTGTTGGCTGAGGGGAGCAGCCGGAAGAGCTGGTCTATGATGCCCAGGCGCCTGATAAGGTTCTCACGTCGCAGAAGAGCATCTACTCTTTTCTTCTCCTCGTGTTCCACAATGTCCTGGGGCTGCATGGAGTCGTACTGCACACACTGTGTGTTAGGAAAGAAAGACCTGCGTTACAGCAAAGTTGAAGCCCTGGTGATGCACAAGAGAGACGAAGCCTTAGACTGCTCTGAGCCTTGAGGAGAATGACAGACTTTGGGTTAGAGTGGGACAAAGATCACAGTAGGAGCCACAGCAGGGAAGGGACAACACTGCTGCTTGCAAGTTTCTCCTGGCCCAAGCTGCCAGCTCTTGAGGCTTCATGAAGGGAGCCTGGCCTCAGTTCTGTTCCTTGGGAAACAGCCACGGCCCAGCACTGTTCCCAGAGCCACAGGAACCTTTGAGAGGCCCATAGATAGCACTGACAAGGCATGGTACCTTTCTGTCCCACAGCCTGCTGCTTCTATGGGTGAGGCAGCTTGTAGGAGCTCTGGTTTTGTTATGGCTCTGGGTTTTGTCCCCAGCTGACTCTCCATATAGGTTTTCTTTCCTTGCTGTTTTCTTCTTCCTGGTAACAGCTTCCAACTTTTCTTTTTTCAGGCGAATTTCCTCCAGTTGCTGCCTGCCATGGAGCAAGAGTCTTGGTCACTGGTTCAGGAAGGGTGTAACAGCAAGAGGTTATTATGAAGCCTTCAATTTGAGGACATTTTACTGCAGTCAGAAGTTCTGCAGTGAATTGACCATAACAGAAGTGTGCCAGGAAATGGGCTGGAAGCGCTTTTAAGAGAGACTCTCACTGCTGTAAGAAATGCTCTTGAATTAGGTTGTGCCAGCCAGAAGGATGGAGGACGTGTTGCCTCCAGAGTCCAAAAAACTCATGGGGATATTACATTCACCTGTCAAGAATATGTGTGGAAGAAAGGGACTTTGCTACAGTGCCACGGCACACACAGCCTCCTTCCGTTCCAGCTCTCCCCAGCCTATTTACAGCTGAGATGAAGCAGAGTAGCTCCCAGGAAGGGACTGGAAGCAAGTGGTATCTGTGTCACTCCTGTAAGGAGTGGGTTCTCCGCAGGAGCAGCGTACCTGACATACTCCTCTCGTGCTTTGGATGACACTGTTTCCTGGAAGAGGGAGCCACTCTGCTTGAAAAATGGCTCATACTTGTCTGTTCTGCAGGTTGGATAAATGCGCCGGTAACCGCCTAGGTGTGAGTTCTCGTACTTCTCTGCCTCAGACAGCCAGGCAGCCTGGCTGCTCTCTAACACCCTGTGCCTGCAAACCAGGAGAAAGCACAGGCATGGAACACATGGAACAGACTCCGGGCACTGTCCTGGCTGAGGGACAAGCGCCTAGCGAGTGTTTTCCCCCTGCCTTTCTCTGTTTGGGAGCCTGTTTCACATGTGTGCACTGCACCACACCACACGTGCACATCTTCATCCTCTGCCCATAGAGGGCTGGTGAAGCATTTCCAGGCCTCTCTCCCACAATCTTTTCAGCTGAATAACCCAGGTAACAAGAGAAGTTCAGTTAAAATGGACCTATTCCAGGGGTATCTGCCACCCTGTGTGCTGCTGGGAGCTTTCCTCGCTTGTAGGGAGCTCAGAGCTGCTGAGGCTGCAGGGGCAGTGTCTCCAGCATAGAGTTATCTGAGTCTCCTAATTGAAGCAGAAGTTGGAGGTAGTTCCTGCCTTGCCCTGCATGGCAGAAAAAGCCCAGGTGGCAGGCTTATCTAATACAGCCTCATGGAAGGGCATGCAGACAGAGAACAGGGGGAAACTCTCAACCCAGGGAAACAAGCAAGGAACCCTGCTCTGGAGAAGAGCCCCATGTGCTCCAGTGCCCTTGGTCCCTGAAGCAGTTCTGCAGTCCATCCCGTGAGCCCAAGGATACTGGCCCTGCCCATCAGCACTGAAAGATGTGAGAAGCAGGCTCAGTGCAATGGGCATGACTTTGCGCAAGGCCCAGAGCACCAGATCTCAGATCTCTTGGCATCCAGAGACTAGCCCTGGCTCTTTCTTGCAGGATGCAGATGGCTTGGGAGATCTCTCCTCAGAGGCAACATAGTGCCATAGCCTCTGGGAGGTTTAATCTGGAAATGGTTTTTATCCTACTCTGCCATGCCCTATCTTTTCTCAGTGAGGACCTGCAGCACTACAGGGAAGAGGAATACCTTGAGGCACAGAGAGTCTGAGGGGCCTGGAGCAGCCGTTCCCTTGCCTGCTGTTTGTCCTCCTCCTGCACCTTCCTTTTGTCACAGGCATGAACATTTATCAGGTTGATGGTGTCACAGAGAAGAGCATCCTTCACCTCACGGTCTAGACGAGAGTCTGTGGTGAAGCTGGGAGAGTGATTCACCTGCCAAAACAAGAAGCTAATCTAGCTTGGGAACTCTCAACTCCCAAGAAGCACCACCACAGCCAGCTTGCTGTTGCCCTTCTACTCCACCACACGCTTCTGTAGGTGTTCTTTCCCGGGACAGCAACAGAGAGCAGGAGGCCACAGGCAGTGGCTGGTGCCATATCATAAATTCAGGTTACTATGATAGATCAAGGAGTCCTAAGGTTCAGGAAACTCCCTTCTGTTAGGGAGGGCACAGAGGGAACGGGCTCCTAGATCCTGCTTGGTCTACAGCAGGTTGTTTGGCTCCTTGTGGTCATTGCCTGTTTAATTTTGTGAACAAGGTAGCCCTTTTTAATCAAACCAGTCCCGTTCATACCCCCACCCCTTGTTCTGGAGCCTCTCAGCCATCTGCTGCTTCCAGAGTTGCTCCAACACAGCAGGAGGCTCTGTCCTCACCTCTAGCAGCCATGGCTTCAACTGTCTGTCTAGCAAAATATCGAAGCCTAGTATCTCAAAGCAGGCGCAGCCAGTGGAGTGGTTCGGAAAACAGCTCTGGTAGTTGTGCTTCACGACAGGGTGAGCTGAAATAAGAGTCTTTATGATAATATCTTCAATGTCTTCCCAGAGTTTTGTTGTGTTGTAGTAGTTATCATTCATCCAGGCATTCAGGGTGGACAGTTTCCTGTGTGGAGGACAGGAGATAGTAAAAGTTGACCTGTGCTACTATGTTTGTCCCAAGAAAAATGGAAGTAAACCAGTGTCCCAAATGCAGATTTCCTGCAGGACATGCACTGGGCACTGCGGCACCTGGACAAGGCCATACCTCTTGCTGCCCATCGTGTCATCCTTGATAAAGTTTTCGTTGTGTTTGTTGATAGCATAATTTGTCAAATGCATGCAGATATCGCCCTGAGAGAGGAATCACAGGAGACTTCCATTTATCCTTATCCACAGAGTGTAACCAGGCACAGCCCCATTAGTGCTCATCAAGCCACCAGCTTCACCCCTTTTGAGTTGCAGTGAGGAGTTAATCACACTGGTGATTCCCTCTCTAGGCAGAAGTCAGAGCTAATGGAGCTCTACCCTCTCCTACCTCAGTCCTTGTCTCTTGCGGGGAGCAGAGAGGTCAGCTCCCCAAATGCTGCTCCAGCTGTGGCCTCACCATAAACAGAATGGCAGAATCTGCAGGAAATTCCTGCAGATTCTTCCTCTCCTTTTGTTCATCCGAAGCATGAGATCCCTCCAAGATATCCACATGTTGGAGGGAGGGCACACACATGTGCAGCTCTGGGACAACTGGGCAGACAGACAGAGGTCCAGTGGTCTGTAGGCCGGGCTGTGGTGTAGCACAGCAATCCAACAGTGGAGCCTGTCCTCTGTTGGGATTTTCCAGGTTACAGACCCTGCTTGGAGATAGGCCAGTCATACTCTGCACCATGCCTTACCAGCTCCCCTCCCTCTCTCTCCTGGGCTGATCCAGTACTACCAGGTAATCCCCAGGTCCCTCTTTTTTGCCTGAAGCACAGGGGGACAAGAAATAGTGTGGATTTGAGAATGCTTATAAAGGCAAGAAGCAGTAGGGGTGCTGCCCAGGGACACAGCGAGGCCCCCGTCCTTGCAAGTTTTCAATACCTGACTGGACAAAACCCCAAGAAACCAGATCTGAATTTACTGTTCACCCGGTTTTGAGCAGAAGGTTGGACTCAAGACCTTGCAAAGTTCCTTTAAGTGAGACAACTCCATGATTCCGTGATAGTGCCAGTAAACAGCCCAAATGTGGGGCCTGGGAGTAGATTGGATCCATAGCCTCCTGAAATACCTCTTGTAAAGAGGAGGTACAGAGGGAGGGAATGAAAGAAGAAAGCTGGGTTCCATGAAACACATCAGCGTCTGCCTTTCCAGGGTCTGGAATGCCACTAAGACAAATTAGCCTCTAAAACTTTGGAAAATTCCTTTTTTTTTTTTTTTTTTTTACCAGGTTTTTGCTGCTGGGATCGATGTACCTCACGGTGGCAAACCGGGCCAGACCCTCCTTGTAGACAAAGATCCTCAGTGGGTCACAAGATGTGACCAGCACATAGACCCGCATGTCAAATTTAAAGCCATCGATGAGGAAAGGCTGTGAGGAAAAAAAGGCAGGAGGAAGCATGAGATAAAGTAACCTCGTGAGGTGGCTGCTCCATCTGCACTGCTCCTTGGCAGCTCAGTGGCCAGAAGGACAAGCTTTTGCTGTGCGCCTCTGCTGCCCTGCAGCCAGCCCAGTGCCCCTGGCAGATGCAGGAAGATGTAGGAGGATGAAAGGAGCAGGAGGAGAATGCAGCATGCTGGAAGAGCCAGGAGGTTGGAATCTTCCACCAATATTTTCAGGCTGTCCCCTCACCTTGGAGATGTACTGCTGGCAGATCATATGCTCTCCATGTTTGATCTCTTCTGGGTTACGTGTGATGAAGATGCCTCTCCCCTGGCAGCCACTATCTGGCTTGCAGATGAATGTTCTGGTTTTCCTATGGCGTCTGTAGGCCTGGAAATCTCCATAGCTGTGCAAGGAAGAGTGACCATTACACGCTGCTAAACCAGCCTCTGAACTCTCTCCTCAGGTAGGTGCTCAGCCTGTGGTGCTACAGGCTAGTACAGATCAGACTCTGGCAGCAGAGGAATAGGACCTCTGTTCCTGATCTACACCAGGCTGGTCCCAGTGTGACTGGACAAAGCCCTCCTGGTTCCACCTTTTGCTCACACACATCTCCACCTCCATGAGAGGTCCATAAGAAGTGGTGAGCACCCTTAGCAAACTGCAGCAAGCCTTTGTTCTCTGAGGCCAGGGAAAACAGGAGAAGTACTCAAGTGCTGATGTTTCAGCAAAGCTGCTTTAGGTCAGGTCAGAAAATCATTCTGTGAGGAGAGTTCAGCCACAGAGCAGGCGATGGGAGCTCGACTTCCAGGGTGTCAAGAAATGGTAAGAATAAAATCTGCCTGAGAATTGGCATCTCATCCCCTTATAGCACCCAGACTTCGCGTGCTCTTTGGTGTCTCTCAGCTGCACTTCTGTCATTGCTTGTCTGTGAGCAGAGAAGCCAGCCTCTTCTACCCCAAAGCTCAGTGATGGTTCACATCTCACTGTACAGGGATCAGCACAGTGACCCACGCTCTCACACTGCCCTCCACTGCCAGGTGCTCCACTGCGGTGGGCAGCAGAAGCACGAGGGGCTGCGAGGATGGGGTCGCAGTCTGGCAGGGGAGGACTCTGCTCCTGTGCCCTTCCATGTGAGCGATGGCACTGACCCCACAGTGGGAGAAGGGAGCGTGCTCTGCTGTTGCCTCTCCACCCTGCACGGCAGAGACCTTCCACCAAAACACATCCATACCTTCTGCTCACCCACTGCCCTTTGACTTCACCGGTGCATCCCTCTCCCTAAATTTAGCCCCTTCAACATGCAGCCTGCCCAGCAGCAAGACCCACATCACAGGGGATGCCGTTCCATGGACTCAGTTGGACATGAATGAAGGCTGTGTGAAACTAGAGATGTGTCTCGATGCCCTGCTCCCTTCCAGGGGAGGCTACCAAGGCCAAGGCAGGAGACCTCAGAGGGAGGCCCTATCCCAGCCCTAGCTGTCCAGCAGAGTGCTTCCGAATTTCCAACTTCATCCCCCTGTTCCCAGCTATGTTAATCCTATCACTTACTCAGCTGGCAGGCACCAAGTGCGGGGAAATATATTGTACTCTGTGGGAAAGAGCTTGAGCATGCGCTTAAGGTTGCGAGCCAACAGGTCTTTACGGTAGATCTCGATCATCCCTGGGAAATGGTTAATTTTCTGAAAGAGATGCAGACAGAAAACAGAATCGGCAAAGGAACAGCAGGAATCCTCCTTGAGACCCGGAGAAAGCATGCAGAGAAACCAGCACGGAGAACAGGAAGCTGAGCCTGTGTTTGCCTTGAACTTCTGCTGAGGGACAAGATTACGCTGCAGCCGCTTTATCTGAATGTCAGCAGTGTGATTTATCTGCTCGCTCCATCTCAGCCCTGCAGCTCTCCCTGCCTGGAATACCACAGCTTCAGGAAGGGAGCCGCTTGTCATCAAGAGCCGTTTATTTCACGCTGCATTAAATGCGCTGGCAGCTTTCCAGTTCACACTCCTGACCGCCCAAGTGTGGCCGACAGCACGGTACCAGAGACACAATGGAAACAGAGGCTTGTGAACCTGCACCCGCTGGAACCAAGGCAGAGGAGAGGGAACAGGCACTGGTTTGGACACTCCTGTTTGCTTCTGCAATGTATTGTCCCGCTATCCCACCCCCGCTTCCTGAGTCCTTCCTGCTAGGCAGCCGTTCTGGGGGGTATTTACCTGAAAACGCTTCATTTCCATCATGCGCTCCAAAGAGACCGAGTAGTCTGTCCAATACACTGTCCACTCCTCGTTTTCTCCTGCTTCTTTCAGCCCGCAGCACTGAGCTGCCCGCCGCACTGTGCCAGAGCAAGCAGATGATAAGGGACTGAGCAGAGGATACAGGCACCAGGGGCTGTTCAGTCCCCAGAGTAAGCAGGGACAGAGCTTGGAACAAGCTTCTCTAGGCTGCGATTCCACTCTAAGAGATGCAAGGGACCAGTGGAACCCTTCAGGAGGCTAAGAAACATGAGATTTACGCAGCAAAACTCTCAGTCTCTGGTGTGCAGCAGTTATCAGCCCCTAAATCCTCATGCCCTGGGGTCCCAGAACACCCCCAGAACCACAGCAGACTTGAATCTGCTGTGGGTCTGACACCCCAAGGGCAGACACAGGTCTGGGGAGGGTCTGAGCTTCATCTCTGGGATCAAAAGGTGTTTGGCAGCACAACATGTGAAGTCTGGAGCAAGAGATCGCTGCTGGGACGGTTCCATTCGATGCAAGTTGTCATTTGGCCTCTCACATGGCAGGGAATGTGATGGAGAGCAACACATGCCAGGAGAAGGGGTTCGGATTCCTGCAACAGGGCCCTATCCATCTCCATCACCAAACTGCCTTGGGCAACACAATCAGCACCTGTCCCTCCTTATAAACTGGTGTCCCTTGCACGGCTGAGCAGGCTGTGGCCTTCCACACCGCAAATGTGGTGGCACTACTAGAACTGTCATTAGCAAATTGGCTAATAACAGCCATCAAATGGTAGGAATCTGTTCCTTTAGAATACAGATTGTGGCACCCAAGAAGAGTTGGAGTGGAGCAGCTCCTTGAATGTGTTGCTGGAGATTAATGGCAAAGGGAGAGAGGAGCTGCTCTTGCCTGTTCGATCACCAGCTTTGCATTAAAAGAGAGCTCTCTTTTCCTTTTCCCAAGCACAGACACCATCCTACACTGTGGCTGCCCAGACCCTAGCCCTCCTCACCCATTTTGGCAAGTGTCATTTCCCAGCTCTCCAAACCCAGGGGTTCCTCATCCCGAAGTGTGGAAAACTCTGTGGTATTCACCAGGGCCTGAGCCACTTGCAACCAATAAATCCATAAACTGAAAGCAGCTGGGCAGAGGGAATTTGGTATCCCTGGTGGAGTGGGCACCCACAGAGCCTATGCCAGTGGGCCTGGTCTGAAGGGACACCTGACAGTGCCTTGCACTTACCACTCTCATACTTGCAGTCACTCAGGTTGATGGAGGGAACACTGCAATGGAGAGAGAGGATGAACAGCTGCTCAGCAGGGAGCTGGGCCTTGTCTGGGCACAGCCAGGAGGGAAGAAAGGAGAGAGGGAGGAAAAGAGGGATGGAGGGAATGAGGAAGTGAGTAAAGGAGAAAGAGAGATAGAGGGAGAGAAGGAGGGAAGAAAGAAGGGAGGGAAGAATGGAGGGAGGAAAGGAAGGAGACAGCCATGCTCCCGCACATCCCAGCTCTTGCTTCACAGAAGGAATGGTCAAATCTGCCCCGCAGCAGACGTGGGCACACAGCAGAGAGGGGCCCGGCATGAGGGGCTGAGGATTCTTGGGGCAATTTCAGGGGAAGAGAATTTATTTTCCGATTCGGGAGGCTTCCGAGAGCCCCCCCCCAGGGCCGCCGGACAGCTCTGCGCATCCATGGGGCAGGCTGCGGGGTGGGGGGGCGGCGATGCGGCGGGGGGGGCTGCGATGGGGCAAGGGGGCCAAGGCTAACGGCAGGCCGACGGGCGGGTGAACAGACAGATGTCCCCAGCCCGCACTCGCCTGCGTCTCCTCCGCCTCCCGGGGCCGGAGGGGGCAGCGGCGGGGCGCGGGGAGGCCGCCTCCCCGCCGGGTGGGTAGGCTGGGGCTACGGGGACACCCCTGCCGCCGCCCGCCGCCATCGCAGTTCCCATGGGGACGGGGACGCGCGGACCACACACACCAACGCCCCCTACCCCGGCGGCCGTCGAGACGGCAGCGCCGCCGGCCAGAGCGGCCGCATTGCCCCGCAGCGCCCCCTGGCGGCCGGCGGCGGTCCTGGTGCGGAGCGGCTCCCACTGTCCGTGTTACCGTTGCGAACTTTAAATTTAATTTCGATGTCTTTGCTTTCTTGTGCCAGTTGTGCATCCACTCAGCGCGACCTGGCGATTAACGACAGGGAAATCTCCCACTGGATCAACGTGCTCCAAACCCCATCCCACCCGGCCCTGAAGACCTCCAGGGATGGGGCAGCCTCACTACTTCACTGGAGATCACAAAAAAAACCAATAACAAGAGAGCTCTGGCCATGCGCAGATGAAAAGTGATGACATGGCACTGGCATGGATCAATGCAATTAATTTACCCCAAATAATTACAATATATAATAGAAATCCAAGAAATGATAAAGAATATGTACAGTGACCTGATGCAAAGAAATTGAACTTGTGATATTGAGGCACATGATTTGGCAGCGGTATTCCCCGTGTAACTGGATCTGGAATCAAGCCATCCTCACTCTTTATCACTAAGTGCTAAGGAGTTTGATTCCAGCAACACTGGTGCCAGTGCTGGTCCTGGTGTTGGTAGCGGAGTAGGAGACAGTGCTGGTCTCAGTGCCAGTCTTCATGTTGGTACCAGTCCTGGTCCTCATCCCAGTCCAAGTGCTGGTTCCAGTGACAGTGCTGCTCCTGTTGCGATCCCAGTGTTGGTGATGGGGTGGGAGCCAGTACCGGTGCTGGTCTGGGTCCCAGTACCAGTCTCAGTGATGGGGTGGGAGCCGGTGTCAGAGCTGGACCTGGTTCCTGTACTGGTCCTCGTGCTGCTGTACTCACCTTGCCAGCAGACGTGCCAGGTCCTCACCAAGGCTGAGCAGCTCAGGCTCTGGTAGGAGATGCTGGCGGATGATGCTCAGGGCCTCATCCTCTGTGATGTCGTGGTAGAGCGTCTCAGCTGACAGCGGCAGGAAACCCGCCAGCTCGCACAGTGCCACATTGAACACATCGTTCGCCTTTGCACCAAAGATCGCCCTACGCGCCCACAGCAGCACCCGCAGCCCACGTTCCCCACCTGTGCCCATTCCCCCAGGTGGGCTGCCCCGCGTGATGAACACGTTGTAGGCCAGCCCGGCACCGGTGATGCGCTCAGCTGCCTGGCACACATCCTGGGATACCGTGTCCAGCTCGGCAGGGCCTGTGGCGAAGAAGAGGAAGGCGGGCGCAGGCACCGCACGCAGCAGTGCGGGCCCCCTTGGGCACAGTGGGGTGGCAGGCGCACTCTCCACGGGCAGCGGGAAGGGCAGGTACAGCCCGTGCAGGTGCAGGTGGTTCACCGAGGCACAGCCGCCCAGCCCATTGAAGCCCACGCGGAAGCCGGGGTGGGCGCTGAGCAGTGCAGCCTCCAGTGCAGCCCGAAGCGCTGGGGCCCGCAGTGCCTGCGCCTGCGCCCGCGCCGCCTCAGGCAGCAGCAGCACGTGCCCGTGCGCCAGCGGGCTCGCGTTGATGGCCACGAGCAGCGGTGCCGCGGCGGAGCCGGCCCGGTGCAGGCGGAGCAGCAGCTCCCCGCGGCGCAGGCGGGTAAAGTTGAAGGCGGCAGGGTCGAAGGGCTGGCGCAGGGAGCACACGGGCTGCGGAGGCCGCCGCTCGGTGCCGCGCCGCGTGTTCAGCGCCGCCACGAGGCGCGCGGGGCCCGGCAGCACCCGCGTGGGCAGCGCGCCCAGCCGGTACCGGAACAGCCCCCGCGCTTCGCGCTCGCCCCAGCCCGACAGCAGCGCCCGGTCGAAGCGCGACAGCCAGGAGCCGGGGTCGCTCTCCCAGCCCGGCCCCTGCAGCACGAAGTCCTTCTCCTCATACACGAAGTCTTCGGGGCTCAGCTCCTCGGTGGCCGACTCGTCCTCCGCCGTCGCTCCCGCCTCCGCCATGCCGGGTGTCGGCCGTCGGCCGGGGCGTGGTAGCCGCGGTAATAGATCCCGACTCCTCCTCCCGCTCTTCAAGCTGTGCCTCCCGGTGCGAGGCGCCACAGACTCCGCCTCCGACCCGCATGGCCCCGCCCCCTGGCCTCCAGCTCCGACCCCTGGCTCCGCCTCCGGCTCCCCAGGCTCCCCCCCGTCTCGCCTGACTCTGCCGTCGGCTCCTCCTCCCTGTTGACTGACCGCACCCCCATCTCCTCAAACCCCGCCCCGGCTCCCCAACCGCGTTCCTCATGCGCAGGGGGCGGGGCCAAGGAGCTACGGGGGCGGGGCGTTGCCGTTGGAGCGGGTGATTGACGAGCAAGGCGGAAGCGCCGGGAGCCATGGGGGGCGCGGGCAGCGTGCTAGGGCGGGAGGCACTGCGCGAGTACCAGGTACGGGTGGGGGGCAGCGGAGGGCACCGGGCTGGGGCTGCCCGCGTTCACCCGTGCTCTCCCCGCAGGAGCTGACGTTCCTGAGCAAGCAGGAGATCCTGCTGTGAGTACCGCCGGGGCGGCTGGACCGCACCCCCCGCCTTGGGACCTCCGGCCTCGCGGGTGCTGGGGGGGCCGGGTGCAGAGCAAGTTGCTGGGTGCAGAGCTGGGTGCAGTGCGGGGAGCTGGGTGTGGAATGGGTGCTGGGCTGGGTGCAAGGCGAGGTGCTGGTTGTGGAGAAGGGATGCCAGGTAGGGAGCTGGATGCCAGCTGCAGAGCTGGATGTGGAGTGGGGTGCTGGATGATGGGTGCAGAGCGGGTTGCCAGCTGCGGAGCAGGGTCTCCTTTCCCTTCCCCAGTCCCAACTGGCCAGGCAGGAGGCAGCAGGCCTAGCTGCTGTCTCCCTGCTGCTGGCTCTGTGGGGACCCAGGAGGCGGTGCGGAGCCTTTGTGTCCCTCTGGCCTGCGCCGCGCTGGCTGGGGAGCTGGGGGTTACTGGCCAGGGGCTGTCTGTGCTGCTGGGCCCGGTGGGTGCCCCCCGCCCACTTGTCCCACAGAGCCTCTCTTGTTCTTCCCTCCTCAAGGGCCTACAAGAGGTTCAGTGAACTGCTGCCAAAAGAGGAAAGGGACAATGTCTGCTCTGCACGTGTTCCCAAGAGCCGGATCCTGACGCTGCCTGAGCTGCGGGTACGGTGCCAGGGCAGGCTGCAGGCTCACTCCCGCTCGCTGCTCTGGGCGTGTTTAGGCAGGACCCTGTCACACAAAGCTGTTCCCTTCCCACACATCTGCTGTGCCAATAAACAACTTCCTCATCATAGAATTGCTTGGTTGGAAAAGACCTTTGAGATCATCAAGCCCAAATGTATCTGTCCAGCACTAAACCATCCCTGAGCACATCATTATAAACGCTTCCAGGGATGGTGACTCCACCACCTCTCTGGGCAGCCTCTGCCAGTGCCTGAGAACCCTTTCGGTGAAGAAATTTTCCCCAATATCCAATCTAAACTTCCCCTGGCACAATGTGAGGCCATTTCCTCTTGTCCTATCATTTGTTAGCTGGGTGAAGAGGCCAATGCCCACCTCGCCACAACCTCCCTTTCAGGTAGCTGCAGACAGTGATAACGTCTTCCCTCAGCCTACTCTAGGTGAAACAGCCCCAGGTCCCTCAGCTGCCTCTCTTAAGGCTTGTTCTTCAGCCCCTTCACCCGCTCTGTTGCCTTCTGTACTGCAGAGGATCCCAGAGATCCCTGCTACATGGGACTGTGGGCCCGAGGACGCACAGGTCAGGCCCACAGCCAGTGTCTTCTGTGCTGGGAACCAGCCCAACACTGCCCTGAGCTGCCGCTCTGTTGGCAGGCAAACCCCTTCCAGCACCGGATCTGCCATGTGTTCTCCACCTCGGACAATGGGGATGACAGCATGTCCTTCGAGGACTTTCTCGATATGCTGAGTGTCTTCAGTGACTCTGCTACCTCAGACATCAAATCCCACTATGCCTTCCGCATCTTTGGTAAGGATGGGGGCCGATGCCATGTCCTGGGGTCCACGCACCTCCTGGGGGCAGGCAAGGATGTTCAGGAGGGCTGGCAGTTTCCTTGGTGAGCCCCCGGGGACAGCAGCTTTAGGAACTCCCTTGTGGGAACTGCGTGATGACATGCAGCATAGAGCCTGTCTTGTCCTCCCGGGCCCTTTCCTCACCAGGCATGAGCGCTCATGACTCGAGTTGCCAAAATGTAACTTTCCTCTCCCTAAAGACTTTGATGATGATGGGACTCTGGACAGAAAGGACCTGGAGAACCTGGTGAACTGTCTGACGGGGCAAGGCGAGGAGTCCCGGCTGAGCACCGCGGAGATGGAGCAGCTCATCCAAAATGTGAGGACTGTCAGCTGGGGCACGGGCCCCTGCACAGGCCCAGCCACATGGAGCTCACTGCTCACCTTTCCCTCCCCTCCAGATCTTGGAGGAATCAGACATCGACAAGGACGGCACCATCAACCTCTCTGAGTTCCAGCACGTTGTCTCCCGCTCCCCAGACTTTGCCAGGTACAGTGTTCTGCAGCGGCACAGCTTGTTTGGTGGGGGGATCGCCTGCCCCGGTCACTTTGCTGCCGCTGGGGCAGAGCTCCGGGAGCCGTAAGGCAAGGCTTCCTGGCACAGGGTCTCCCGTAATGATAGAGAGAACTGCATCCCATGCTGGCTCTGCAGGGAGCCTCTCCCACCTGGGAATGCTGCCTCCCTGGAGCACTGGGCGCTCGCAAACCATTTGCATGTGACCCAGCAAGGAGGTGCAGAACCTGTCTTGTCTCTTGCAGCTCCTTCAAGATCATCCTGTGAGACCCTGGAGGTTCTCCAGCAGAGCTGCTCCTCTGGCTGCTGCAGCTCTTTGTGGTCTCAGACATTTCCTCTTTCAGCAATGTCTCCCTCTTTCTGCTCCTCACCAGCCTGGCTGTGCCACGCAGTGCCTTGAGCAGGACATGTTCCTGTCCCCTTCCCACCGACAGAGGTGGGGCCTTGGGAAGCTGACAGCAACTATGCTCTCCCAGGATTTGATTTCAACTCCTTATGCAAACCAAGGGCAGCTCTGTGAGTGGGGGCAGGCAGACAGAGGTGCTCCTGGCTGGGGCCACCGCTGCACAACCCCTCTCTGCCCTCAGCACCAATTTGTGCCTTCCCCGAGCAGGCAGGGAGCTGCATCCCCTGCCAAGTCCCTGCTCGGCTTGCCTGCCTTCATGCTGCAACACAGCTCTGTTTCCCTAAGAAAACCCAAATGGAGATCTGTTTCTCCAAGCAGTGACCCAAATGTGGATCCTTTTCTCCAAGCAATAACACAAACACGAATCCATTTCTCCAAGCAATGACCAAAATGCAGATCCTTTTCCCCAAGCAATGGCCCAGAAGCAGATCCATTTCTCTATGCAATAACCCAAAAGCAGATGCGTTTCTCCAACCAATAACCAAAACATGAATCTGTTTCTCTACGCAATATCCCAAACATGGATCTGTTTCTCCAAGCAATAACCCAAACACAGATCCATTTCTCCAAGCAATAA
Source organism: Tapera naevia (assembly GCA_033556795.1). Classification (NCBI taxonomy): domain Eukaryota; kingdom Metazoa; phylum Chordata; class Aves; order Cuculiformes; family Neomorphidae; genus Tapera; species Tapera naevia. The sequence goes on from JAUMJJ010000353.1 coordinate 3,307,468, forward strand.
GTCAAACGTGGATCCGTTTCTCCAAGCAATAATACAAACGTGGATCCATTTCCCTACACAGTGCCCCAGGCAGCACTGACTTCCTGGCTGCACAGGACACGGGTGCCTTCCTCTCCTCACAGGTGGGCACAGCCCCATGGGGAGCACACCCAGGGACCAGCTCTCCTTTTCCTCCTCTCTCTCTCTCTCTCTCTCTGCTCCTCTGGCTCAAGCCCAGCAGCTGCTCTCACTGCCCCGGCCTTTTCCTCCGGACACAAATAAAGGCTCTGGTTTCACCCTGGGCTCTGTGTGCCTTTGTCTTGCTGTAGGGATGGCGGAGGGGGCTCAGGCAGCACCATGGGATGGGTGCCATGAGGGTGCTGGGACACAGCCTCCTGCCAGGCACCTCTGCCTGTGTGCCAGCTGCAGCTCCAGGGGAGGGGTCCCACATCCCCCTCACTGACGGCCCCTTCTGTGAGCCACCTCCCTCCTCTGAAACCAGGACTGTTCTCAGTGGGGCTGCACAAAGCACACAGCTCTCCAGCAAGAGGCACAAAGAGAAATCCAGGGCAGGCAGGCAGCTACCTTTCACCGGAGCCCTTTGTGTCTGTTCATCCAGCAGGCTCTGCCCTGGCCCTCTGCCAGCTGCGGGCAACGGCCCTGCCTGCACTTCCCAGCGAGCCCCTGGCCACCCTGGCAGTGCTCCCACTGTGCCACCAACCCCCCCTGGCCGCAGCTGCTCTTGTGAGGCAATGTCCAGGCTGCGGCACCATGGACCGTTGCCAGTGTGGTGGGCTGGGAGTCCGACTCACCCTGCAGGAGCCCGTACACCAGGGTGGAGCAGCTTATGGGAGTCTTGAGGAGCCATCACAACTGTTTCTCATGTACCAGCGCCTCCCTCCCAGCAGTGCTGGCCTTTCCAGCTCACTGCCCTGCAGTGCCGATGGTATCAGCCCACCACAACCGGTGCCCCTGCAGCCCTGGGGGCCGTGTCTGCTGGCACAGTACCAGCCAACGCCTCTGGTAGCTTTTTTGATGTCCCAGAACAAGCTGGGCAGGAAGTTTGGTGTGTGCTGGTCCAGCCGGGAGCGAGGCAGTGTTGGTCCCAGGGAGGAGTCTGCCCCAACACGTCAGCTTGTTGTGGATCTCACTGCTCCTCTGTGCTCGCACTGCCGGCACTTCCCAGGCACCAGGGCTCAGGAGCAGCACCGCACGACACCACAGATCCTGGATGTTGCCTGTCACAGAGTCAGGTCCTGCTAGCAAAGCAGCTGGAGTCTGCCTGCAGCCATGCAGGATGGGGACAAGGACCTGCCTACTCTTGGTGCTAGTAAAGGAGTCCTATGGGCAGCGCAACACCATGGGAATGGGATTGCCATAGCCCGGCTCCTGCCGCAGGTTGCCCCTTCCCAGCCCCTACTTTTCTTTCTACCAGTTACCCCTGCCTTCCTCTGTTAGGACAGCATCACCATGCAGCTTTGCAGCCCCTGATCTCATCTGCTGCAGCAAACAACTCCAGGCAAGGCCCCAAACCACCAAGTGCTGTTCGAGCTTGCAGCCTTGGGTGGAGGGCACCCCAACAGCAGGGTCACAGGGATGCGCTGGCCCCAGCCCTGGGCAGCATCTTTGCAAGGGCACATGGCCACCTCCCTGTGAGGCCCCGTGCACCACAGCCCAACGCTCCACCAAACATATGGTGACTTCAAGGACCACAAGAGTCCTGACCACCAGCACAACCATCCTGCCCATCTGTCTGTCTCAGCCCCAGTGAGAAGCAGCCAGCCACAGCCAGGATTTCCCCTGACAACAGCGAGTGCTGGACACAGATCCTCTCCATGGGGCCACTGGGATGCTCCTGGCCACGGTCGTCCCCAGGAAGACATCCAGCACACACGTGGCCAAAGGAGACACCTGGACTTTATATAAAAACCACAGAAATTTCTGCACACGCACTTGGGGCCATGGGGCTGAGACGCTGCCCAGCCTGATGCAGGGCATCCCTGCTCCCTCCCCAGACACAATTCACATTTTCAACGTATTAAAAATGAACCAAGCACAGACACACAGCACATGCCACGGCATCACTGCGCCGGCACCACCCGGCTGTACACGTGGCTCCAGGGCCCACAGTGGGGCATCACAGTGAGTTGGGGCGCGAGGGGGCTGCGGCCACCCCCTCCTGCCCTCTGCATAGACAGGGGGCTGGGGTTCCGTGGAGCCAGGGCTGCACCAGCACGCTGAGCCGGGCACTGTCTGTCCCAACGGCAAGTACGCTAGGTTGGGGGAAAAGTCCTGCATGTCCCTGGAAGGCATGCACCCCTCGCACCAAAGCTTCCAGCATCACCCCGAAGAGCTGGAGCGGCCGAGGCAATGCCGGGGAGCTCCAGGGTGAGCTGAGCCCTGATGGGGTGCCGTGGGGCCAGCCCCCTGAGCTGGGTGGGTGCCGCAGCAGGGCACGGGCTCTGGGCATGCACACACAGACAACACGGACCCCAGCTGCAGTGTCGCGGTCCGGTGAGGCTCAGCAGAGCAGAGGCAGTGGTGGATGAGGGCTTGGCTCTCGTCCCTGTCACACCACCGAGTCCTGGATCTCAGAGCCCAGGCGCACCCGGGGTCTTTGGCAGGTGGGAGACACCTCCACGAAACTGTCCCGGACGTGGAGGGGCCTCTTCTCTGACTCAGAGAAGGCACGCGGTGGGCCTGGGGGCTCATGCATGGGGGTGCTGACGATGTAGTTGTCCTGCAGGGCCTGGTAGCCCTTGTGCTCGGGCACGGCGCTGGGCAGGCTGCTGCCATTCAGGGGCAGGCTCTCCACCGGCTTGCGGGGTGGCTTCTGGTGCCGGCCAGGGTCACCGGGCTCTAGCAAGGCTTTCATGCCATCATGGTGCCGGTGCAGAAGGAAGAGGGCCAGCACGAGGACAGCGGCGGTGAAGAGCACGCACATCACCAGAAACTCGGTCCAGTAGGTCTTGCCATCCAGCCGTGCTGCAGTGCTGCCGACTGCCGAGGTGCTCCGGGATGTGCTGACAGTCTCCAGGGTGTCCCGGCCGGCGACCACCTTCCTGCTGGGGTCTAGTGGCCCATGGGCTGGCTCCTGCATGCTCACGCAGTAGCTGACCATCAGCTTGTGGAAGCCCTCCTCCAGCGACCAGCACTCATAGGTGCCTGCTCGCTCGGGACTGCCCACCAGGATAAGGGCCCCATCAGGCAACACCAGATAGGAGGCATTGACAGGCACCCCGTTGTGCAGCCAGCGCCGTGAGGCCAGGTTGGAGAGCAGTTGACACGGCAGCGGCCGCACCGTGTTGGGCGGCAGCTGAATCCGCTGGCATGGGGCGCCTGAGGCTGCGGAAAGACGAAGATGTCAGCAAGGCTGCAGCCATGGGAAGGGCGACAATGAGGGGTGCTGAGCAGGAGACTGGGGCACGTGGGAGCCCCCAGGACCCCCTAGGCCAGCGGCCCCCCAGCAGGACCCACCAGGGCTTACCTGGGGGCAGAAGGATGCGGGGACGAGGCTGGGAGGCATTGGCCAGCTGGCAGAGCCGCTCTGTGTCAGCATCCTCGATGTCCTGTGCCCAGAGCCTGGGGACAGAGAGGGGTGATGGTGGTGGGGTGCTGCAGGGTGCTGGGGGATGGAGAGGGGGTGCAGCACTTACTGGGGGTGTGTGGGAGGGTGCAGGGTGGCCCTGCGGCAGGCACCACGGCTCCAGGCACAGAAGGGGTCCCGTGCCAACACGCACTCACCGCAGCTGCGGTACACGCTGCAATTAGCAAAGGGCACCTGGGCCACGGCTGTGTAAGTGGCTGCATAGACCAGGCCCTGTGGGAGGGAACACAGCAGGGTCAAGAGCACAGTCACAGCACCAGAGTCCTGTAGCTGGGTCAGTAGTGTGGCTGCAGCCCTTGAGCCCTGCAGCACAGTCAGCAACACAACCACAGCCCTAGAGCCCCACAGCAGGTTCAGCAGTATGGCCATAGCCCCAGAGCGCTGCAGTGGGGTTGGCTTCTGCACATCCCAGCCTTCCCAGGTTCTCTGACCCCAACCGACAGGCAGGATCTGCCCCATATGTGCTGAGCCCACAGCATCCCCCCTCCCTTGCCCCAGCCCCAGCATGCCCGTGCCCGGCTCCTGCCTGGTCCTTATCCAGCAGCAGCTGGAGAATGGGTTGGCCGGCGGGGAAGAGGCGGATCTCCTCGATGATGTGCACCCCGTGGTTCACACGCACAGCCTTGTGCAACCGGCCGTCGTCTGCAAACACAATGGCAGTGGTGAGCAGGGCTGGGAACACACAGTGCTCAGCACCCGCCCCACTGGCAGCCCACAGCTGCACCCACCTGTGCCCAGGAAGAGGACGTCGTAGGTGCCATGGAGGCCCTGTGCGCGATGGACACCGATCTGTTGGTAGCGCACACGGCTTTGCAGCAGCAGCGGCTGACTGCGCACGGGGCTGTCCATCAGAAAGTGGTCCTTAATGAAGTTCAGAACCCGGTCCGGCATCTGGAGGGATGAGTTGATCTTCATGTGCCGCGTGTGGCTGGTGATGCACTGGGGAGAGGAGAGAAGAGAAGAGGGGGCTTGGCCAGGGCTCGGAGCAGCAGGTGGGCAAGCAGCTGTGTCCTGGCGGCTGCCAGGACCAGGAGAGTGCAAGAGGCTGCCCTGCATCCTGCACCTGGGCAGGTGCGGAGGAGGCACGTACCGTGCCCGGCCGAGGCTCCGGCACGGGGCCAGTGTCCGTGTACCACTGCTGCGTCTCGCGGTTCACCTCCTTGTAGAGTCCACCGAAAGCCCGCTGCACGCTGTGCATGGGAAAGGCGCACACGGCTGAACTGCCCAGACCTCCCTTGTTCCTGACAGAGGAGAGGCAAAGCCCGCAGCAGGGTCAGCACCCTGGCTCCTCTCAGCCCCTGACCGACTCAGGAGCCTGAGTGCAGACAGAGCCAGGAGCCAACGTGCACTTCCCCAGACACCCTGCAGTGCCGTGGGAAGCGCACCCAGGTCTCCCACCCACAGCTCACCACTGTGAGGTGAAAACCCCGTAGAAGAGCGTCTCCCTCCAGCGCAGCTCCCCCGGGGTCAGCACGAAGACGTCCTGCAGCACGTTGAAGGGGAAGCCGTCCTCGGGGTGCGAGCAGAGCAGTTGTGCCTTCAGGAAAGTTGTCCACCGCCGCTGCAGCACGCGCCCCCCGCCTTGGTCTCCCTGTGTGGCACAGCAGGTCAGGGTGTGATGCCACAGTTGCCTGGACCCCCTGGCACGGGGCTGGGCAAGCAGAACAGGGGTCTGTTGTCCACCCAAGAGGAGGATGGGGCTTGTGACCCCTCTGTCAAGGGGGCAGAAGAGATAGGGACGGGTCCATGCAGTGCAGCCAGCAGGAGTGGGGGGTTTGAGCCATAGACCTGGGCTGGGCACTACAGAGCCTTAACTATCCCAGAGTGGTGTCCTGCAGGTGTTGATCTCCTCATGGGGTGTCCAGGAACCAGGAGACAGAAGTGTGCAGGGTGGTCCCACATCCCTTCCCCAGCCCCCCAAGCAGTGAGCAATGTTCTGGGAACAGCTCCCATGCAACCCCTGCCCTGTGCCCACCTTGCACACGCGTGCAATGCGGGACACGATGGTGTTCTCAAAGTAGTCAAACTCCTTGGCGGTTTCACTGAAGAAGAAGTAGACCTTATCGTCATCGCCGTCGGGGTTGCCGGCAGGCAGGCTCTCCCGCAGGTAGGCTGAGCCCACAAAGACTGGGTCTGGGGACACAGGCACCCTCATCGTCACCACACCACTTCTGGGTCCCTGGCCCCACGCCTCTCCCTCCCGAAGGATGGAGACCCCGACCTACTGCCCCAGCTCTCACCCTGCAGCCAGTTGAGGGAGTTTTCTGTCTTGAGGGCGATGCGGCTCTCCTGGCTGCGGTAGATGGTCGGCTCATTGCCCTGGAAGTTGCTGACAGTCCCGGCGTAGAGCTCGCCGTCTGCCAAAGAGACACTCCCGCTGGGACACGGTACACACCACGCGGCACAGCCCCGCTCCCCCGCCAGGATCCGTGCCAGCCCAGGTCCAGGTCAGCTGGGTGCTGCAGGGTGGGCGATGTTCCCAGGGTTCCTTACCGACCATGACGGCAGTTGACTGGTACTCGGGGTCAAAGGGGCAGCGCCCCTTCCCATCCTCCAGCAGCACCTTCCCTGATGCGTCCCGCTCCAGGCTGAAGTGCTGCACGTTCTGCAACAGGACCAGGCTGTTAGCTGGCAGCACCCATCCCAGTGCCCAGACCCATACAGTGGAGGGGGAGACCACACCCCCCATGGGACCCTTGTCCTGCTCCCCATGCTCACAATGTAGGCGCAGGCAGGGCTGAAGGCGCAGGTCCCACAGGTGTAGAGGTGGGTGCTGTTCAGCTGCAGCAGCATCTTGATGTAGTTGTGACAGTCCCTCTGCAGGGGTGAGAGGATGCGGCTCAGCCCTCCTGCCCGCATGTGCCCCGCTACGGGGCACTGCCCACTGCAGTCCCCAGCAGAGGGCTCACCTGGGGGTCCTTGCCCTTGGACACACACTGCCTCTTCTTCTCTTCATCCGCACTCCATGGCAGCTGCAGAGAGGGGACAGTCACTGGAAGCCCCCCGGCCACCAACTGGTCCCCCTTCACCACCGTTTGGTCCCCTCCCAGCATTGATGCCCCCGCCATCCCTATTGGGCTGGCAAGGCAGCATCTGGCAGGTTCTGAGCTCCTCAGAACTGGCTTGGTGCCCCTTCCCTCCCTGAGGGCAGCCCCAAACCCGGGGGGCTCTGTGGTCGCTGCGGGGCTCAGGCTCACCCTGCGAGCCGGCGCCCCGGGCTGGAAGTGGCTGGTGTTGATAGCAATGAGGAGCTCACGTGCCCCCAGGTAGAGGGTGCTGCCATCTGGGCTCAGCAGCAGGGCTGTGTAGTTGGACACACCGGGCACCTCAAACCGCTGCACGATCCGCTCGGCCGAGTCTGGGGAGGGAGAGCGATGGGCATCAGCCTCACACAGGCATTGTGGAGCAGCACCCACCCCCTCGGGACCCCCACGCCACGGCTCACTGCTGGCTCCTCTGCTTGGTACTGCCACCCCAGTCTCACACTTTGGCACTGGTAGGGCTGGGCTGGGCTCTCCCCACGCAGTCAGATGCACGTGGCACCCACTGCAGTGAACCTTCCACAACCACGATAGCAGCCGAGGGCAGCTGCCATGCTGCTGCAGCACGAGCCACCACCCTGTCCCAGCCCCAGGGATGGTTGCAGGGCACACCACAGCAGCCCAGTTTGCTGCAGGGCGCCACAGCCCACTCTGCGCCCCAGGATCAGCCCTGTGGTGTGGGTAACCCAGCCTGGCCCTGGAGGACCCCGATCAAAATCAGGGTCCCTCAGGGCCAGTCTGGGCCACTCACACCTCAGTGTCATGGGGTAATGGGTGCCAGGACTGGCTGCACATTGGCTGCTACCCAGGCCAGGGCAGAGGCTGCTGGCTGAGTCACGGAACGCTGCACGCCTGTCCCGCGTGGGTGGCCTGTCCCCGGAAGCCTTTCCTTTCCCGCAGCCACTCTGAATCAGACTGGCCTGGCTGTGTCAGCGGGACACGTTGAGCTGACTCATGCTGCCAACTCCCTGACCCCTTGTGCCCTGGGGACGCCCCAACCTTCCCTGAACCTCTGCCTGATCCCAGATCCCTGCCAGGACAGCCTCAGGGCTCCTGTGAGCCCCTGCTCCGTGGAAGCCACTGAGAGGGACTGAGGCACTGCGGTGCCAGCAGTGTTCTGGGATGGACCTGCTTCTCTTCCCCTCCCCTGTCACCCCATGAGCCCTGGTTGCTACTGGATGGGACAGGACACCCCCCATCTCTGGGGGGCTCTGCTTGGCCCGGGCCCAGCACCCACCCTGGCGCTCCTGCAGCAGTGCAGACGGAGAGATGCCAACCCTACCGAGCATCCTCCTGCAATGGGTTCTGCGCCCCAGCACCAGCATGGTGCTGCCCATGGCGGGCACAACCCAGTGCAGGCAGCAGAGGGGCAGCAGGGGCCCCATAGACCTGGCTTGGGGAGGTGTGGGAGCCCATGTCGGCTGCCAGGGGACCTGTTAGGACAAGACCTGCTTCTTCCAGACAAACCTGCTGGAGGCACATCCAGCATTTCCAGGGGAACAGCTCACCAGCTCCTCCCTCCCTCCTACCAACTGCAAGCTCTGCACAGCCATACTCCCCAAGAGCCACCAATGGCACATGCTGCTGCCAGCAGAGTGGTCAGCCCATGCTCCCTTGGCTACCCCATCAGTGCTGGGGGTCCAGGTGGGGACCCCAGGACTGCCCGTGAGCTGCAGCCGCTGCAGGCGCAGCAACCTCTGCAGTTGGGCAGAGCTGGGCCAGAACCAGTCTGTGCGGCTTGATGCGGTGTGGCACAGCATGGCACGACGCCGAGATGGGTTGTCCCACTGACTCCCAGGGTTCCTGTCCAGCTCGGCGAGTCCCAGATCTGCTGGTGCCACCACAGCTGTAGCCAGGGATCACGGGAGCATGTGGCAGGACCACGCCAACAGACCTCACCGCACAGAGCCAGGGCGTGCACCCAGCTGCCACAGCCCACTCAGCCCAAACCACTGCCCCCTTCTAGGCTGCCCAGCTGGCAGCCAGTGTGGGATGGCTCCACTGGCCAGCAGCTGCTGGATTTAGCCACCTTCTCCTGGCAACGCAGCCAGCCCAGACGCACATGGGCAGCCCATGCTGTGCCACAGCCCCAGCACTGGATAATGCAGCTGGGCCCAACAGCTGCTGGTGCCGAGCCTGAGCTGCCCGCAGCGTGTGGCCAACTGCTGAGCCACCCCCGCCAGCAACCAGGGTGGAGGGGCTCTGCCTGGCCAAGTAGCCTCATGGCTGTCCAGTCTCCAGCTCTGTCAGGTGCTGCTGGGAACTGCAGTGGGTGCTGAAGCAGCCTGGGGCCAGGCACGACACAGGGCTGTGCAGAGGGGAAGGCATGTGAGGATGAAGCTGCAGGGCAGAGTGGGCAGGATGGGTCCCCATGGTCACCTCACCCAATCCATGCTCACACAGGATGTGACTGCCCTGCACACAGCAACATAGATTCGCAGAATCATAGAATCACAGAATGGTTTGGGGTGGAAGGGACCTCAAAGCCCATCCAGTTCCAACTCCCTGCCATGGGCAGGGACACCTCCCACTGGATCAGGTTGCTCAAAGCCCCATTCGACCTGGCCCTGAACACCTCCAGGGATGGGGCAGCCATGACTTCTCTGGGCAATCTGGGCCAATGTCTCCCCACCCTCACAGGAAAACATTTCTTCATCTCGATCTCCCCTCTTTCAGTTTAAAACTGTTCCACCTCGTCCTATCCCTGCACTCTTTGAACAAGAGCCCCTCTCCAGCTTTCCTGGAGCCCCTTTCAGGACTGGAAGGATATTCTAAGGTCTCCCTGGAGCCTTCTCCAGGCCGAACAACCCCAGCTCTCAGCCTGTCCTCATATGTGAGGTGTTCTAGCCCTTGGAACACCTCCATGGCCTCCCCTGGGTGCCTCAGACCTGCTCACCCCTCAGAGTGGTCCCTCATGTAGGGTGGCGTGCCCTTTCAGCCCCCAGCTGCTGGCACGCAGTCCCCCAGGGCTCTGTCCCGTCCCAGGGGAGTGCAGCCGCCCCAGCCCCACGGCGGGACGCGAGCCCCAGCTTGCCGGGCTGGCTGGGAGGGTGTTGTGCAGCCTCAGCACTGCCGGCTGTCACAAGGTGTTTCCACACGGGGTGGTGGGGCCACCCTGTCCCGGTGTGGGGAGCCAGGGGGCAGTGACCTGAGGGGGGGGGATGTTCAGCTGTCTCCGTGAGTTGGGGGAAACCTGGGAGGGGAGCCCTGGAGGGATGTATAACAGCTCCAGGTGGGGAACTTTGTGGAGGTACCCGGGTGGGATGCTCAGCCACTTTGGGGAGGGGGTACTGGGGTGGGAGGGGGTTCCGGGCAAGATGTTCAGCCACCTCAGGAAGGGAGACCCAGGGTTGGGGGGACCCGGGTGGGATGCTCAGCCACCCTGGGTGGGGGTAACGGAGAGGAGGGGGGATACGGGTGGGATGCTCAGCCGGGAACACATACAGCCTTGGGGGGACCGGGATGGGATGCTCAGCCACCTCGGGAAGGGGGACACAAGTGGAACAGGATGCTCAGCAGCGCCGTGGGGGAACTCGTGGAGGGACTTGGAGTGGGGGTGGGGAATGCTCAACTGCCCCAGGGAGGAGGGATAGACACGACCGGTGCAGGGGGGGAACCCAGGCGGGATGCTCAGCCACCTCGTGGCGAAGAGACCCGGAGTGGGGGCCGATGATCAGCCGCGCCGGGGGGGAGCCGGGACGGAACCCGGACAGGATGATCAGCAACCTCGTGCCGGGGAGGACACACGACCCGTGGGGCAGGGGACCTGGACAGGATGCTCAGCTGCCACGGGGAGGAGGGACCCTTGGGGGGGTGGGGGGCCAGGGGAGATACTCAGCCTTCTCTGGAAGAGTTACCCAGGTGGGATGCTCAAGCCACCTCGTGGCGGAGAGACCCGGAACGGGGGTGGAGGATCAGCAGCGCCGGGGGGCAAACCCGAGGGGGGAAACTCGTGGGGGGACCCGTTGTATGCGGGGGGACCCTGCGGGACGCTCAGCTACCTCGTGGCGCGGACGCCCGGAGTGGGGGACGCTCATCTGCCCCGGGGTAGTCCCGGAGTGGGGGTGAGGGATGCCCAGCCACTTCGGGGAAGGAGGACCCGGTGGGGGGGGATGCTCAGATGCCCGGGGGGGTCCCGGAGTGGGGGTGAGGTATTCTCAGCTGCCTGGGGAGGTCCCGCCAGAGCCCGGGGGGGCACTCACCGTAGGGCAGGCTGACCCGCGGCACTGGCTCCTGCGCCGCCGCTAGCAACAGCAGCGCCGGCAGCACGGGGAGCGCCCGGCCGGGTAGCGCCGCCATCCCGGGACTCCGCGGCCTCCCGGCGCTCCGGACCTGCGGGAGAGAGGGGTCAGCGCGCCGCCCCCCGCCCGCGGCTCCCGCAACCCGGGGCGGGGCAGCGCCGAGCCCCGCCCGCACCGGGACCCCGGCACCGCCCCACCCCGCCCCGCCAAACCGGGGCTCCTGGGGCCAGACCCGGGGGATCCGGGCGGGGGAACGGGGAATCCGGGGGGGATCCAGGCGGGATGCTCAGCTATCCCCAGTGGGGGACCCACCGGATCCCATCTGGGCGGAACCCCCCGCCGGGAGGGGAGCGAGCTTCCCCGCCGTGTCCTGCCCGCGGCTCCCGGTATCGGACCTGGGGAGGATCCGGCCGGGACGCTCAGGCGCCCCGAAGTGGGAACCTGGGGTGGGGGGACCCGGGCGGGATGCTCAGCCACCCGGCGGGGGGACCCGCTGGAGCCCCCGGGGCACCGCGAGCTTCCCCGCTGTGCCCGGCCTGGGGCTCCCAGTGTCGTCGAGCTCTGTCCATCCACCCTCTCGCCCGATCCGGGAGAGCAGTGCTTTGTTCCACGCACGGGGAGCAGCCGGGGGTCTCCCTTGCATCCACGCATCTCTCTCTGCAGCAGGGAAATCCGTCTGGGCTGGGATCCCAGACATGTCTGAACCAGGGGTGTCTGTCCCAGGGGTGTCTGAGCCAGGGACGTCTAGAGTCCTGGGAATGTCTGTCCCGAGGGTGTCTGTCCCCGGGGGTATCTGTACCCAGGGGTAGCTCGGCCCCAAGGCTGCTGCCAGGGCCTGTGGCTGTGCAAGGAACGCTGCTGCTCTGACAGCCCCTCAGCTCCAGCTTTGCTCCAGCTTTTCCCCATCTCTGCTCTCTGCAAAGGCTTTCCCCAGGTCTCTGGCTGCCCTGCATGCAGTGAGCTGGGGTCTCTGCTGGAGACCCTGCCCTGGCACTGCCCATCACTCCCAGCCCTGCTTTGGGGCACAATGGGCTCTCATGGGACACAGCTCAGTGCTCCCTGCCCTCCTTTGGGGAGCAATGGGCTCCCATGGGACACAGCCCTGCCAGGCAGTGGGCTGCCCTTGCCAGCCCATCCCACAGGTCTACACAGGGGAGCACCCAGGCACAGGGGACACATCCTTGCCAGTCTCAATGCCCTGTTCCTGTGAGCTCTGGGCTGAGCATGGTCCCAGCAGGGCCACAGCGCAGGCTGCATGGTGTGAGCATCGCATGGAGGAGGCAGTGCTGGGCGTGACCCTCTGCCTGGGCCCATGGTGGGTTCTGCCCCCTGGTCAGGGTGTGGGGAGAGCCCTTGGCAGAAGCCCATGCAGACCCCAGAGGACTGCCTGCTCGTCCAGCGGTTACCTTGGCAACACATTATTAATGATAGCTGCTTATTTTGCCATGGCAACGGGCGGAAAGGGTCTCTCCTTGCAGCAGGCAGCTCTCCTGGGGCTGGGGCTGCCCCCGCTGCTGCCCTCCCCATGCGGGGCAGAGCTCCACACTGCCCAGCTCACCCAGCCCTGGCCCCAGGCCATCACCACCCCATTGGTGGGACCCCCATGAGCCCCCAACCTGGAAGAAGTGCACCCCACGCTTTGGAGATGGCTGTGCCACTGTTCCCACACCCTGCCTGGTGCTGCTGGACGGTGCCCGTTCCCCAGCCCATACCTGGCACCCAGGGGCTGCTGGTGGTGCCCCTGCCTCCCTGCTTGGCTTAGCTCCCTTTCTGCCCCTGCTGTCCCTTCCTGGGCCAGGAACAGCCCTGCCAGCTCCACCCCAACTGCCTTATCAGCACCCTTTGGCCGGGAACGCCACAGATGGGACAGGGCTCTGTGTCACGCACGTCACCCTGCCCGGGGTGGGAATGGACACCCCCACAGCCATGGCCATGGGGTTCTCTGGGAGACTCTGGGGAGCCAGCTATTGCCTGCTCGTGGCTGTGGGAGTGCTGTGCGAAGACCCTGGGGTGCTGGTATGTAGTGATGGGAACCTCTGTGGGAAGGCTGACTGCTTGGGGGCAGGCAGAGAGGGCAAGGAGAGCAGGGAGAGCAGGCAGGGAGGGCAGACAGGGAGAGCAGGGAAATCAGAAAGAGCAGGGTGGGAGAGCAGGCAGGGAGAGCAGGGAAAGCAGGCAGGGAGAGCAGGGAAAGCAAGCAGGGAGGGTAGACAGGGAAAGCAAGCAGGGAGGGTAGGCATGGAGAACAGGCAGGGGGGGTAGGCAGGGAGGGCAAAGATAGCAGAGAGAGCAAGCAGGGAGGGCAGTGTTGGAGGGCAAGCAGGAAGAGCAGGGAGAGCAGGGAAAGCAGGCAGGGAGGGTGGCAGGCAGGGAGGGCAGTAGGGGCAGGCAGGGGGAACAAGCAGCCCTGTCCCAGGCCAGACAACCAGCAAGCAGAGGAGTGAGGCCCGAGCCTGCGCCTTTAAGCCTGGGCTGCGAGGCGCTCCCACTGCTGCTGGCAGCCAGGCCTGTTTACACCAAGCTGCCATTGCTCTCCTCTGCCTGCCCACGCAGGCTGCCAGCACAGGGCAGCGCCAGGGGCACCCTGCAGCACCTTGCCTGCTCGTGCACCCGCACAGCCGCTGCACCCAGGCTGGCAGCTGCGTGACCTGCACCTCTCTGCAGGTACCTGCACGCAGGAGTGTGGCACCGTGCCGTCCCAGCCTGCCTGCTGCATGCAACAGCGGCCAACGATGGGGAAACCGCTGCGGATGTCAGGCCCGGGCAGCACCAAAACCTGTGGCCTGGGGTCACCAGGCAGGTGGGGCAGTGGTTTCAGCACCCAATTCCCACGCCAGCGCCCTCCACCCTGTTCCCGCCGGCGGTGGGTGCCTGGGAAGACGAAGTCTGGTGCTGCTGCCTGCGAGGAGCAGAGGTTGGGGCTGCGTGTGCCCTGTTGCGGCTGCCTGGGTGCTCACACCTTGCTCCTGCAGCTGTCTGGGCGCTCACACCTCGCTCTTGCAGCTGTCTGGGTGCTCACACCTCGCTCCTGCAGCCTGCCTCAGCACAGGCAGCAGCGCAAGCAGCAGTGCAGGCATGTCCTCAGCTCAGAGACCTGCAGCCGGCTCACACACAGCCTACGCGCCTGGGCTTTTCCTCCCAGCCTACATCTCCCAGGGCTCGCATGCACATCCCAGCTTGGATCTCTCTTGGAGGCTGCCAGACAACACCAGGCAGTTCCCCCCCTTCTCTTGGCCATGCAGCGTGTGAGTGTGCGTGCACGCACACCTGCAGCCGCGCAGGCTCCCGGGCCATGCTGATTCACGCAGATGCTCCCAGCCCCAGCTGCTCCACGCCAGCAGCTCAGAGAATGCCACACGTCCCGCTGGAGCCAGGCTGCCTCGATGGCACAGTCGTCACAGCAGCTCTGCTTCGCTGCACCCCAGCAGCCTGCAGCCCCACAGAAGGCCTCACTCGGGATGCGGGGATGGGGCAGGGATCGGGGGGAAGGAGAGCAAAGCCTGGTGCATAGCCAGCCAGGCAGGGCACCACAGGGCTCCCCACAGGGCCCCAGGGTGTCCTCCCCATCCCTCTGTGCCACCCTGCCCAAGCAAAACACTTCCCACTAGCCCCATCCCTGCTCTCTGCCCCTCTAAGCAGCCGCACCGTGCCTGGCTGCCCCCAGGACCCTCAGCCAGCTCTGACCCCACTGCCAGGACCTCCCAACCGGGGTGCTGGTGTTTGTCCGACAGCAGCACCCAACCAGCCCCACACTGAGTGTACCCAGAGGTGTCTGCACCCAGCCCTCCAGACGCTGCACGAAATGTACTCATTGCTCCCCTGCCCCACGCTCCTGTGTGACACCAGGCTCAGCTGTGAGGACTACAGGGTATCCCCACAGCATAGATCCCTGCTTCAGTGACAGAGTCTGCCAGCACCCACACACTGCAGGACACACACAGGGTGCTGCCTTGAGACCCCAGTCAGACACCCCTGGCACTGGGCAAAACGGAGACAGTGAGCACCCCTCTGTGGGAAGGGATATGGTGGACTCTGAGCTCAGACACTTCTGCATCCTGGGGTGAAGGGACTTCGAGGGGTCCCAGCTGAGGGCTGCATAACCCCTGCCAGCGCTGGCCTCCTTGGCCCTGCTCACCCCACCACAGCGACACTCTTGCTGCGGTGCTGCCTGGGGGAGGAGGGGGTGCCAGGCTCAAAATCAGCTACAGCACGAGCTGGAGCAGACACTGGGGACCAGTGGGGAGTCCCCACAGCCCCAAATCTCTGTGTCCCCAAGCCCCAGGGCTGCTTTGCCACCCAATACCACCACCAGGTGCAGCCACACCCATGGGACACGCAACAGACACAAGTGTACCCCATATCTGACGAGGAGCGTGCACACACATCTCCTTACAAGCAGCCCATACCTCAAGGCCTGAGCACTGTGCATGCACTTCCGCACCCTCGGCCAGGCACAGTGCGTGACGCACACCCAGCACACATGTAAACACACGCATGGAGGCTTACGGGCTGTACACACCCTGGACGGCAAACGCACACCTGGAAACACCCTCACGAGGAACAGCCCCACGCTGCAGAGCTGGCTGCCCCCTGGAACACACACCTGTGCATACACACACACACATCCATGCACACTCACACACACAGACCCTCCCCATGTGCACACATCCCTTGGAGAACCCCACACACATGCACACAGAGCCCTTGCACAGCCCTGTGCTTGCACCCCCCTGCCCACCCGCACCCTGCCCAGCTGCACATGAGAATCCTCGCAGGAACTGTGCACAAACAGTTCACCCCAGCACACCCCTTGCACACGCACACACTTTCCACTCACAACCCCCCAAATCCATGCACTTGCACACCCCGTGCACACACACTCCTTGCACATGCACCCCCTCACATACCCTTGCCTATGCACACCCCTTGCACACACTCACACATCTCTGCACACACACACCCCTGCATATGCACCCCTTGCATACGCACACCTCTTTCACACACTCTTACACGCACATCCCTGCACTTTCACACCCTTGCACACCCACCCACCCCCCTGCACACGCACACCCTCACACTCACATACCCCTTACACCCACCCTGCACGCGCACAGCCCTTACACATGCACCTCCTGCACACACCCCCGGCATACACTCACATCCCCTCCGCACACGCACTCCTTGCACACGCACACCCTGCACATGCACACCCCTCACACACACGCACACCCCTCGCTCTCCTCGCCCTGCCCCCGGCACCCCATCAGTTCGCTGCTCACCGGCTCGGCTGGGGATGCGGGAGTGGCGGGGGATGCAGCGGGAGCCGCCGGCTGCGGGGGCGGCTCCGGGGTCCCCGCCCGCCGCGGGGCTCGGGGCGGCTCCGCCTGCTGCTCGCAACAAAGGGGCCGCCCCGCCCGGCCCCCGCCCCGCCCTGGCACCGGGTGTCCCGCCCGCAGGGGGGCGGGGGACAGTAGCCCCGGGGGCCGGAGGGTGCTCCTGGCTCGAGGTGTGGGGGTGTCAGTCTCGGTTCTGGGGTGCCGGGCTGGCCCCGCCCTAGGGGTCGGGGGCCAGGAACCAGGGGGATGTCAGTCCCGGTTCGGGGTTATCAGAGTGTTCCCCCTTCCCGGGGTGACGCTGGCCCCAGGGCTGGTGCTGTCCCACGCCAGAAGGATGCTGGTTCCCATGACAAGGGGCTCGGGAGCGCCGTGGGGCTGCCCTGGAGCATGGTTTTGGGGGGCAGCAGCCTGTGCCCTGCCGGGGGCCCTTCCCGTGTAAGAGCCCGCAGGAGTGGGGTGCTGCAGGGCGGCACCCCCAGAGCAGAGGCCTTTCGCTGTGCAACAGCTTGGGGACACCCGATGTGGGTGAATATGGCCCCAGGCATTGCCATGTGGCCCTCGTGGTGACACCAGGCTCCAGGTGGTTTGGGGTAACACATGGCTGCAAGTGTTTTGGGGTAATGTGAGGCTCCAGCCATCTCACGATGACACACAGCTCCATGTGGTTCGGGGTTTCCCATGGCTCCAGGTGTCCCCAGTGTGACACTCTTGGAGCTGGTGGCTGCTGGCTGGATGTCAGCAGTGCATGGTGCTCCTGGGATCTGCAGAGAACCTGGGCAGGCACCCCGCTCTCCTGAGATACCTTGCTCTCCTGGGTGACTCTGCTCCCCTAGGGTGCCCCGATCTCCTAGGCACCTCACTCTCCTGAGGTGCCCCACTCTTCTAGGTTGTCGGGGGAGCCAGCCCATGCTCCATCCTGGGGTGGGCAGTGTGGGTGCCTGCAGTGCCCCAGGCAGAATGGGGATGAGCAAGGAGGGGGCTATGCCATGGGGGGTGATGGTGCTGAGCTGGGCAGGACTCTGCTGAGCTCCAACACAGGGTCCAGCCTGGAGCAGAGCAGCCAGCACAGCTGTGGCAGCAGTGCCAGCCGTGCTGTGCCCTGAGCCAGTGCTGCAGACACCAGCCATGGTTGACACTGGGGGCAGGGTCCCAAGCAGGGGTCCCAGGGCTGCCCAGCCATGCCCTCGCACCCTGATTCCCAGAGCATCCTTCCATCCTGGCCCTGCAGTGTGTGGTTCCCATCCCTTCTCCCGTTCCTAAAGCATCTGCATGCCTGGGTCACTGAGCCCCTCAGCAGCTCCTCCTGATGTCTCACTGTGTCCCCAGAGTGGCTGTGCCACCTCACCCCATGCAGCACTTGGCTGTGCCGATGGTGCACGCAGGGACTCTACCACAGGCAGCTGCCTGCTCCGTGCCCCCTGTGTTGCTGGTAGAGGCTGTGCATGTGCTCCATGGCTGATGTCACTGCCGGCCCACGCCAGGCATCCCTTGGAGAGTAAAGTGCTGTGAAAAGGGGGTGCAGCCCCCACCCCAGCCTGCAGGATGGCTACTCAGCATGGTGCCAGCGGGGGAGGCCCATGTTTGAGGCAGCTCCGCTCACACAAGAAACCATGGAGACCCCCGGGTGCCCTCGCAGGGGCCCGCCTGCAGGCAGCGGTGCACGCATGGACAGCCCCCACCAACTCCAGGCCACACTCTTCCTCTGGCTGGAGCCCTCATGGGACACGTAGCTGCCTGGAGCTCAGCCCTGGCCCTGGCAGCCACTCCACCCCCCGCCCCAGTGTGTGTGGGGGACACTGGTTTGGCAGCGGTGTGGGGCTTGTGGGCTCGAGCTGTGGCCAGGGATGGCCGCCTTTGTCTGAGGCAGCCCTGCCTGGGCCCGTGCCACATGGCTGCTCCCGCCTGCACTCCTGGGGAGTGGCCGCTGCGCTGGTGTGACCTCGTCCTGCAAGGCCTGCGGTCACTGGGTGGCTCTGACCGTGGGGCCAGGGTGAGGGCAGCCGGGGGGGGGTGGCACACTGCAGCTGAGTGCAGCCCCCTTCACCCTGCACTGCTGCTCGCAGCCCCTTGCAGGGACTGTACACACAGTTCCCCCCTGCACAACTCCTCACACACATACATCCTCCTGCACACACACTCCCCTCACACAGGTACAGCCCTGTACACACACCCCTTGCATGTGTGCCCCCTGCACATGCACCCCCCTTGCAAACACCCCCATGAACACACTGCCTTGCACACCCCCCCCACACGCCTCACACACACCCCTTGCACATGCACAAGCCTGCACATATGCACACCCTGCAAACACCCTCTGCATACAAGCACACCCCTGCTCACACACACCCCCTGCCCACACACCCCTCCTGCACAGCCTGCACATGCACACCTTGCACACATGCAATGCTGGCCGTGTAGCATGCAGGATGGGGTGCCTTGGGGAGGGAGACCGGGGACCCCCAGACCCCAGCGCTGCCCCACAGCAGTGGGTGCCCCCCCCCCCCGTGGGTGGTGGCCCCTTAGGCTCCTGCTCTGGTTAATGTTAAAGCCAGGCAGAGGTCAGTGTGCTTGGCCTTCCCCCCCCTCCCAGTTCCCCTGGGGCTGCCAGCTCCAGTGGGGCTGTTTTTCCTCTTGGAGCAGGATCTGCCCGTCCCCTGTGGCTAAAAAAAGCCCTTGACTTGGCCCATGCACAGACAGTGAACGTTGTGGCCAGCAGCCCACTGGCTGCCTGTGGCTGCCTAGCCCGCTCTGGAGTTGCCCCTGGGGTGCATCACCCCGCATGCTCCCCACGCCAGGCAAAGGCGTCCTGGGAAAACATATCCTGGGGAAATGGTGGCAGCTGCCTGTCTCGCTGTGTCATGCGCTGCGGGATCCCTCCTCACTTCTACGGAAGGAAACCTGTACCAGTGCCAAGGCCTGGGCCCCATGGGCACTATGTCCTAGCCCAGATGTGCCCACGGGGGGCACACACGTCCCCCTGCTGTAAGCAGGGATCACTGCAAACTCTCTTTGTACCCCACACAGAGCAAAGCTGAGGGTGGGGAACACACACAACACACATGGGGGTCAACACAACATAAACAATTCCTCTGCTGGGAATGGGGACTGCCACAAACCTTCTTTGCACCCCATGTTGAGCAAAGCTGGGGAACGGACAAGACACACATATGGGAGGGACACAAAACACATATTGAGTGGGGGGCAAAACACAGGGGAGAGGAGCTGTGTCCCTTTGCTGGGAACACGGACTACCACAAACCTTCTTTGCACCCCACATTAAGCAATGCTGGGGGGGGGCGGGACACAAGACACCCAGATGACACACAAGAGGGTACACACAACACACACGTGGGGGACACCAAACACACATGGAGGGGGGGGCTGAGTCCCTTTACCGGGAATAGGAACCACCACAAACCTTCTTTGCACCCCACATTCAGCAAAGATGGGGGGGGGAAGTATGACACACACACAGGGGTCACAGGACACGCATGGGAGTCACACAACACACAAAGGGGGGACACGACACAACACACACTGGGGTCACACAAAACACACATGGAGGAGGGGACACAGCACACAAGGTGGGGGCCATGACGCACACATTGGGGGGCGTCCCACACCACACATGTGGCGGCGAGGACACAACACGACACCTCGCGCTCCCGCCCTTGCCACGGCGTCCCAAGGACCCTGGCTGAAAGCTGATCCCCGGTCACCTTGCTACCCGGTGGGGGGGAGAAGTGGGGCGTGATGGGGGATGCAGCATTGGCCCGGCCCCCCACGTGGGGCCCCGCGCGGCCGTTAGGGCCCTCTCGGGGCCCCACGGAGGGGTCCGGGCTAGCACCACCCCCGGGGCGGAGCGAGCCGCGTCCCCGCTCCGCCACCACCGCCCCCATCGTGTCCGCCCCGTCGAGCCCCGCCATGGCCGCCCGCTGCCTCCGAGCCGCCTCTGTGCTGCCCCGCCTGGCTCGCTGCCCGCTGCCCCCCATCGCCGTGGGGCAGCGCCGGCACTGTGAGTGGGGACGGGACGGGGGGCACCCCAACACCCCCTGTGGGGCAGGGGGGAGCACCCCAACACCCGCCATGGGGCAGGGGGGGCACCCCAACACCCGCCGTGGGGAGAGGGGGAACGGCAACACCCGTCGTAGAGCAGAGGGGGCACCCCAACACCCTCTGGGACTGTGAGTGGGGCGGGAGGGGTACCCCGACACCCACCCAGTGGGGAGGGGAGGACACCCCGACACCCTCCGTGGGGCGGGGGGGCATGCCAGCACCCGCCGTGGTACAAGGGCTACACCCCAACACCCGCCGTGGGGCAGCGCGGCACTGTGAGGGGGGGGGGCACCCCTACCCGTGTCCGGGTCTCACCGTAGCGGGGCTTCGCACCCTGGGGTGGGAATAGTTACTTTGGGGGGAACTGGGTTTTTGGGGGCCCGTACCCACGTTTACAGTCGGTACCGGGGGAAGGGTTGGTCCGCTTTGCACGTGGGGTTTTGCACTCGGGTTTGATAATGGGAGGAGGGTTTTTCACCCGGGTCCGGTAACTGAGAGTTTTATCACCGTCCTGGTTTCACGCGGAGTTTTGCACCGGGGTCTGGTACGGGGGCGTTTGCATGCTGTAGCAGATTGGGTTTTGGGGGGGCGGGGAGGTTGTGTTTGTGTCTGTACCCACACTTACAGCCGGTACCGGAGGAGTTTGGTCCTGGTTCCAGGGGGTGATTTGCACCTGGGTCTGGTAACGGGAGGTTTGATCCCAGTCCTAGTTCCACATGGGGATTGGTACCCGGGTCTGGTACCAGAGGGTTTTGTACCTTGGTAATGGGGAGTTACTGCCACTCCTGGTTCCACACAGAGTTTTGCATCTGGTTCCGGTACCGGCGGGGTTTACTACCCGTCATGGACACACACGGGGTTTTGTACCCAGCTCTGGTAACGGGGTGGGTTTTGTACCCAGGTCTGGTAATGGTGGGGAGTTGCACGCTGGGCTGGCTTGGGGGGTGGGGGTGATGTGTTTTGTTCTGTACCCCTGCTTACAGCCAGTCAGGAGGGGATGTTGTTACTGGTTATGGACTTACATGGGGTTTTGTGCTTGGGTCTGGTACCAGAAGGTTTGTTTCTGGGCCTCGTTCCATGCAGGGCTTTGCACCCAAGCTTGTACTCAGTTTGACCCTGGAGAAGTTTGTTCCTGGTCCTGGCCCCACATGAAGCTTTCGAGCCCGACCTGCAGCCAGGCTGGGCACTCGGAGCTATTTATTCCCAGTCCAGGTCCCACACAGGGTTTTGTACCTGGGTCCAGCCCTGAGAGGGGTTTGCTATTCGACCCAGTACTGTGCGGGGTCTTGCAGCCCAGCTTCCCCCTGGGTCGGGCCTGGAGGGGTTTGACCCTGTCCCACTCCAACGTAGGGCTTTGGCACCCTGACCTGAGCCTGAGCCTGACCTTGAGCAGGATTGGTGCTGTGAACCAGCCCAGACCCTAGTGGGGTTTGTACCCCAACCTTCACCTTGGTGGGGTTTTGCACTCCTAGCCTGCACCCTGGTGGGGTTTCTGCCCCAGCCTCACTGTGGCAGGGTTTGCGCCCCAATCTGCAACCCAGCAGGGTTTGCGCCTTGACCCTTACCCCAGCCTGGCCCTCATTCCCTGCTGCTGCTCCCCAGATGCCGATAAGCGAATCAAGGTGGCCAACCCAGTGGTGGAGATGGATGGAGATGAGATGACGCGGATCATCTGGGCCTTCATCAAGGAGAAGGTAACGGGGTCCTGTTGGGGGGCAGGTGGGTGGTACAGGCACGGGACTGGCAGGTGCTGCACAGGGGAACAGGTGGCTGTGGGACAGGGGACAGGCAATCCCCACGTGCTGCCTGCCCTGTCTGTCTGTCCTCTGGCCGTCCGTCCGTCTGCAGGAAGCAGGTGGTGAGATCAGCTGAGATAGCAGGGCTTCCGGTGGGACCGGAAAGCAAAGAGATCCTGGGAAGGGAGTACCATCCTGGGCAGGGGACATCGTTCTGAGCAGGAGGGACCAACTCCAGTGGCTGCCGTGGCTGGGCTGGGGGGGCTGAACCTGGCCGTGCTGCAGCACTTTGCGCTGCACCCTCAGCACCCCACATTGTCCCCCCCACCTCTGACACTGTCCTGGGACCCTCCAGCTCATCCTGCCCAACGTAGATGTCCAGCTGAAGTATTTTGACCTGGGCCTGCCACACCGGGACAAGACGGATGACCAGGTCACCATTGACTCGGCGCTGGCCACCCAGAAGTACAGTGTGGCTGTTAAGTGTGCCACCATCACGCCAGACGAAGCCAGGGTGGAAGGTGAGTGGGGTACAAGGGTGGTGCCGCCAGCAGGCCCCTGGGGAGCGGATCCCCTGGCATGTGCCCAGCTCCTCTGGCTCAAGTTTCAGGTGGCCTGGGGACTGGTGCTCAGTACTGAGCCCCTGCTTCAGGGTGCTTGGGGTGCTGTGGGGACCCCGAGGGTGTGGCGCTGCGAACCGAACTGGCCTCTGCCCAGTGCTGGTCATGCGCCTGCACTGGCTGTTCCTCTCCTTGGCTGGCGTGGCAGTGGGGCTCTGGGAGCAGCCAATGGCACAGAGGAGTTGGGGGGGCTGGCCGGGGCCAGGCTCTGGGGTGGGGTGACTGCTAGGGCTGTGCAGTGGGCGGTGGTGGTGGTCTCAAGGGCCTCACCTCTACACTCCCCAGAGTTTAAGCTGAAGAAGATGTGGAAGAGCCCCAATGGCACCATCCGAAACATCCTGGGGGGTACAGTCTTCCGGGAGCCCATCATCTGCAAGAACATCCCACGCCTGGTGCCCGGCTGGACAAAGCCCATCACCATTGGCAGGCATGCCCATGGTGACCAGGTTAGCCCCGTACAGTGGCTGCCTGCAGTGCGGGGGCCTCAGACAGCTCCTGCCAGACCCTACCCCACATTCTGCCCTGCCCCTTGCAGTACAAAGCCACTGACTTCGTGGTGAGCAAGTCCGGGACGTTCAAGATGGTCTTCACGCCGAAGGACGGCAGCGGGGCGAAGGAGTGGGAGGTGTTCAACTTCCCTGGTGGCGGCGTGGGCATGGGCATGTACAACACGGATGAGGTACCAGGGTGGGCCGGGGGCAGCTGGTGGGGTCCCTGTGGGGGATGCTGTGCCATCCGTAGTAGACCTGGCTAGGCCGGCAGGACAAAGGTCCCACAGGGATCCGTGTGCTTACCTTGCAGTCCATCTCAGGCTTCGCTCACAGCTGCTTCCAGTATGCCATCCAGAAAAAGTGGCCTCTCTACATGAGCACCAAGAACACCATCCTCAAGGCTTACGACGGGCGCTTCAAAGACATTTTCCAGGAGATCTTTGATAAGTATGGACTTGTAGGAGTGCGGGCTGCTAGGGAGGAGAGCTGACCCGGGGGGTGACTGCCCACTGAGGAGCGGGCTGTTGCCAAGGGGTTGGCTGTGGGGCCTGGCCTGGGGTGGGCATGGCTGATGCCTGCCCTGGGCTCCCAGGCACTACAAGACGGAGTTTGACAAGCTGAAGATCTGGTACGAGCACCGGCTCATCGACGACATGGTCGCCCAGGTGCTGAAGTCCTCTGGCGGCTTCGTCTGGGCATGCAAGAACTATGACGGGGACGTCCAGTCAGACATCCTGGCCCAAGGTG
The DNA here is from genome assembly GCA_033556795.1 of Tapera naevia. NCBI lineage: Eukaryota > Metazoa > Chordata > Aves > Cuculiformes > Neomorphidae > Tapera > Tapera naevia. The sequence continues at coordinate 3,331,322 of JAUMJJ010000353.1, forward strand.
GGGTGGTGGGAGACAGCATTGTGGGGCAGGTTGGGATGGTGTGGACTACACGTTACCCTCCTGGCACTGCCCTGACCTTCATCCTACTGCAGGCTTTGGTTCCCTGGGGCTGATGACCTCTGTCCTGGTGTGTCCGGATGGGAAGACTATCGAGGCTGAGGCGGCCCACGGCACCGTCACCCGCCACTACCGGGAGCACCAGAAGGTGGGTGCACTCTGCCTGCACCATGGTGCCTGCACTGCATGGCTCATGCGTTGCTGCCCGTGTATGCTACTGAACACTCTTCCCGTGCAGGGGCGACCCACCAGCACAAACCCCATCGCGAGCATCTTCGCGTGGACACGTGGCCTGGAGCACCGGGGCAAGCTGGACAGTAATCCGGACCTGATCAAGTGAGCAGGGTGGGGTGGAGGCACCTTGGGGTGGGAGATGCTGCCAGCAGACACCCTGCCATGGTGGGGTCTGCAGCACAGGAAGGTGGCAAGGTGCTGGCTTTGCCAGAGCTGTGTGTGATGCTGCTGTCCCCAGGTTTGCCCAGACGCTGGAGAAGGTCTGTGTTGAAACCGTGGAGAGTGGGACAATGACGAAGGACCTCGCTGGCTGCATCCATGGCCTTGCCAAGTACGTGCAGGTCTTCAGGCACAGCAGTGTGGGGCAGTGCCTGCCACCACAGCAGCCTGGCCACACAGGGCAGCCACTGGCTGGGCCCTGGGGACTCAGGGTGTCCATTTACAGCTCATGGTGTTGGGCTGTGCCTGCAGCCAGGCAGGGGCCACATCCTGTACTGGGGCTGTGCTGCCAGCCTGGGCTCTGCCCCATTACCAGGCTGGCTGCTGCCTGCAGCAGGAAGTAGGCAGAGACCCCTCCAAGCCCCTCTTTGTCCCCCCCACAGTGTGAAGCTGAATGAGCACTTTGTGAACACCACAGACTTCCTTGATGCCATCAAGAACAACCTGGACAAGGCCCTGGGCAAGAAGTAGGAGGGCGAGAGAGGACACCCAGCCCCCGCTGTCACCGGGATAGCCAAGGACCCAGCGCCGCTGTCTGCTCACCAACCCAGCTCAGGAACAGTGGAATAATTTTTATAAGCAGTTTTCTTACAAGTGTTTTTAAAGCCTTTTTAGCAGGGGTCTGTAGGACAGGGGGCACCAATTCCTGTACCCTCCCACCTCACAGTGCCAGCAACCATTAAACACCTCCCAGCCCCCGGTGTGGCTCAGCTCTTGTGGTGCAGGGCGGCCGCAGGAGGCAGCCAGTGGCTAAAGAATAGGCATTTATTAGAATTATTGCTAAACAACTCTTCAAACCGAGGAGGTAAAAAACAACCATAACACAGTAGAGCTTTGCACAAGGGGCAGCCGAACACTGCGTACGTGAGGGGAGGACACCAGGGAGCCACATGGGTGCCTATGCCAGCGGCATGAGATCCCATGTCTCATGCTGTGGGGCAAAGCCGGGTGCCACAGCTGCCCCATGCAGCCTCCCAGCAGCAGCCAATACCCCCTTGGCTTGGCTTCGCCAGCTCACCTGCACCCAGCATCAGGGGATGCGCATCGCAGCTTTATTTGGTAATGGGACTGAGGTAGCATGTGGGGAGGGGGTGGCACTGCCGCATGGGGTCCAGACATTGCCCTCCTGCCCCAAGGCTGGAGGAAGCTGGGGGCAGAAAGGAGACGGGAAGGCTGAGGGGTTCACTGCCTTGCTGGGGGATGGGAGGGCTTGGCAGTGCCACCCCTTTCCCAGAGCCAGCCTGGGGCTTTCGGGGATGGGGTGGATGGTGCCACGTCCTAGGGAGTGCAGTGGGACCTGTGCTTGCAGCATGCTTGGGGGGCAGAGCAGGGGTCCCAGACCTTGTGCCAGTGCCCTGGTCCTGCTGCAGCCACACGGGAGGAACCAGTGCCTGCAGGGACCCTGTCTGGCACTGGGCACATGGGGAGTGATGCTGGGGGTGCTGCCTGGCTCCCTGCCTCACAGCAGGAAGGGGGAAAATCAGGCAGTGGTCCCAGCCCCAGTGCTGTCCCAGCTCCTTTCTCCCCCCACTGCAGTGCCTAGGAGCAGAGAAGGCAAACCTGCATCCCGGGGGCTGCAGTGCCCCAGCAAAAGCTTCTCCTGCCCCATGGCACAGCTCAGGGGTGGCCAACAGCACAGAGAGGGGCTGCGGTTCATTAGCAGGGCCCTGCTGATGAGTGGCTGCCCCATGGGCAGTAGGAACTCACTCTGGTCCTCAGCCCCACCAAGCACTATTGCAGCCCCCGTGCACAGGCCACACACATTACACAGGTTTACAAAGCACATTGGTTGAAGGAAACTGAACTCAGTGAAAAGATAAATCCAACCACGCGGCACGTCTGGAAAAAAATAAATTACTTTCAAAATACCATCATTTGCTCAAGTGGAAGAGGGTTTGCTTTCCTTTAGCCACACCGCTCCCCACAGCTGTTGCAGACCCCGAGCTGCTGCCTCCTCGGAGCTTTGCCATTTGCTTGTAAGAAAATACTCTGTTCTCTATGTGCCCCATGGCCTCGTGCAGAGCGATGCAGCTTGGCCCGTGCCAGCTCGCAGCCAGTGCCAGAGCAAGCAGGATGGCTCTTGCCTGCCTGGGACACTGGGAAGGGCAAGAAAAGTAAAATCACCTCCTCCGGCAGGCAGAGGGGCTTCTGCTTCCAGGGGCACTCAGGGGGCCGGCTAGGCTGCAGCCCCAGCACAGCCATGGGGAGGACCCAGGAGGTAGAATAATTAGTAATGCTCATCATCTTCTGGGACGTGCTTTCCCCTGCCTGCGGCCTCAAGGACACTGAAGGACAGGCAAGGGGGAAGATGGCAGCAAGGTCCTGGCTTGCCACCGTGCAGTAGGCAGGCAGGAGCAGAGCGCAGGGAGCTCAGCGCTGGGCAGGAGAGCTGCAGGCAGCCAGCACACAGCCGGCACTCCCTCACTGCAGGTGGTGGGGAAGGAGAGGAGGACCCCAGCAATGTCCAGAGCTCTGCAGAGGCTCCGCAAAGATCTGGTGGCAGCTTGGAGCTGAGCCCTTGCTGCACCAGCTCAGCGTGCCCATGGCAGGCAGCAACTGAGGCCCTGTGCTGCCTCCAGCCTCCACTCCCGCCTTTGACCCAGCCAAGATTTTTGGCATCCCTGTTTTCTCCTTCACCCAAGCTCAGCTGGAGTCCCCGCTCTCTAGGGACAGTGGTGCAGGTCTGGCTGGGTGCTGCAGCTCCTCTTACCACACTAAGTCCACACGGGCTCCCAGTAGCCTCCTGCAGCCTTAGCTACAACATGTTGTAGTACGCCATCTCCTTCATGGCCTGCTCGGTTAGCGCATGCTCATCCGGAGGGTTGCCCACCCCTCCATAGCCGTAAGAGTTCTCCTCAAAGTCATCCATCTCCTGTTGCCCATCCAGCTCAGTGTGGTCAGCCCCGGCCAGGTCCATCATAGGATCTAGGATTCAGCACATGGAAACCTGATGAGGGACCTGCATGAAGGTGCAGGGCCAGCAGCACCCTTCCTCCCTGGGCAGCACAGGTTGGAAGCCCAAAGCTTCCCAGGAGCTACCCACTCTGCTTGAGCCAGGCTGCTCGTGGGGACTCTCAGCTCAGAGGATCCCTAGCCACGCACTTCAGCTGGGACGGTTGCTGGCAGAACACTGCTGGAGCAGAGAGCCAGCATGCGTGTGCCCACCCCAACCAGTGCCGTGGGGTCTGCAGCCCCCGTCCCACTGCAGGGGCCAGGGGAGGTGAGGAGAGGCCAGCAGGGCAGGAAAGGTGTCCTCCCAGCACTGCCCTGTGCTCACACTCCCTGCCTGAGCCACAGTGTTGGGCAACAGCCAAGGTGCAGCCCAGGTGGGAGTTGTCTGAGGTGGGGAGGAAGGGAAAAGGGCAGGAATGGGGAATCCTGCTGGGTACCCCCAGGATAAACTCGAGCTGCTGGGGAAACAGAGGAGATGAAGCAGCCAGAGCTCAACTTCAGCTCTGTCTATATGAAGCAGGAGTGTTCCTGCCACAGGACTGTGGATGGAGCATCTGCACTAATGCTGTGCAGCCACCTGTGATGGGAGCATCTCCTGTCTCCTCAGGGCCTTTGGGCAGGTGCAGGGGGCAAGAACAGCAGCTTTTACTTATCCCCACTCTGCAGGCCCCTTGGACCAGAATCACAGTCACAGTGTCAGAGTCCACTGTCCTGTCCAGAGATGCTGAAGCCTCAATGGCTCCTTGAGGAGCTATTTATTTTAGCTTTTTTATTATGAAGTTTACTTGTACTGAACGGGAGCTGAATGAGCTGAGTAAACTTGGTACCTTTCCATGGCCCTTGTGGGAGGATAGGTCCTTGAGGACAGAGAGGAGGTTGAGGAGAGAGCGTCCATCACCATGAGGTGTTGACAGGGAGGGAGCCAAGGGCAGTCCTTGGGTGACAAGACAAGAGCTCGCCGCAAGGCACTTGTTGGAGCCACTGCAGCATAGCCCAGCTCCTCAGGCAAACAGCCAAGAGCTGGGCGCTTCCAGGAGCAGCCACAGCTGAGAAGACCACAGCACCCACCCTGTCGCCACCAGCACCTACCTTGGCTGTCCAGGCTGATGTCCATCACCCCATGCTTGACCTTCATGTGACGGCTCAGGTTGCCCTTCAGGTTGAACTTGCTGGAGCAGTAGGGACACTTGAAGGGCTTGCTCCCTGCGTGCAGGTGCATGTGGCCCAGCAGGTTGTACATGCGGTTGAAGGACTTCCCGCAGACCTGCAGGCAGTGTTCAAGCCATCAGGGAGGGCTCTCCTGCTGCTGCCCCCAGCAAAGGGGGACAGCAGGAGGCGCTCACCCGCGATGGCCGGTGCTGCCACAGGGATGTGCTTTTTCAGAGCAGACCTCGCTCCTGGGGTCCCCCTATTGCTCCCATCAACCTCTAAGAGCAATGGGGTCACTTCCCTCCTCCCTGTGCCTCGCCCCTGTGGTGGGAGGGATACGTGGGAGCCCTTGGGGATGCTGTGCTGGTAATCGCTGGGATCTCCAGCACATCCAACACTTGTCAGAGAGGTAGTAATTATCCTTCTCCGTTAGCAGTGCCCATGCTCTGCCCTCAGCAGTGGCTGTGTAGCTCTGAGCAGCCACATCAGGATGAGTTGTTTGCCGAAGCGAACAGAGGGAGGCATCACAAAACTGCTTTCCCGTGACAGAGGACTCAGCCCAGCCTGGCTGGGTTTCTCCCAAGTGCAGCACCCCAGCCTCACAGCCCCTAAACCCCTGTTCACGACAGTACCTTGCATTTGAAGGGCTTCACTGGGGAGTGCACAATCATGTGGGTCTTGAGCGTCTGCTTCTGCACAAAGGTCTTGAAGCAGATGTGGCACTGGTAGGGGCGGACACTGGTGTGGATCAGCATGTGTCGTTTCATGTTGGCCTGCAGGGTGAACTCCCGCCCGCACACCTCACACTTGAACTCCTTCACGCCCTGCAGGGGTTGGGAGAGCTGTGGGCACAGGGCAGAGCCCAGCCTTGTGTAGTGCTGCTGGGCAGCTTGGGGGCCTCCTGACAGACCCCATGGAAGCTGGAGGCACATGAGCAGTGCTGGGAAAAGGTGTAGAGCAGTGACCTGTGCTCCCATGGGACAGGGTCCTTGTGCTGAGCTGCACTTTGGGGACCATCAGTGAGTCGGACGACAGGAACTGGGGCCGGGGGAAAAAAGCATCCTCATCAACTCATCTGCACATTTGCTAGAGCATGGGATCCAGCAGTGCTTGGCCAGGATCCTCCAAGTGTGAACCCCTCCCCACCCCCTGCCATCACTGAGGATGGAACCCCCCTGGAAGAAAGGAAGCTGAGCAGCCTCAGGGCCCCTGCCCATAATACACCACTGTGCACATACACCACCCGTCTCTCAGGGCTGCCCAGGACTCAGGGCGCACTGGGACACCCTTCTCCCCCAGCATCCACATCCAGAGCTGGCACATCTACTCCAGGCATGGCAAGGTCAGCACCCGAAGTGCCTAACACACCCCAGCCCCTACCTTGTGTGTAAGAGAGTGCTGCTTGAGGTGATGGATCTGGCTGAACTCCATCCCGCACTCCGTGCAGACAAAGGGCCGGACGTTCTGGTGCTTCAGCATGTGGTTTTGCAGCTGGCTACGGTAGTGGAAGGACTTGCTGCACTCCAGGCACTGGTACAGCGTGGGGCCCTGATGCGTGGAGAGGTGCCGCTTCAGCTGAGTGAGCGTGGAGAAGTCCAGCCCGCACTCCACGCAGACGTGGCAGCGGCCGCTCTCGTGCTTCACCTCATGCGCCTTCAGCTCACTGGGATAAGCGAAGCCCCGGCCGCAGAAGCGGCAGCTGTAGGGCTTGATGTCGGTGTGCAGCAGCATGTGCCGCTTCAGGTGGCTGGTCTGGGTGAAGGCCTTGCTGCACACCTCACACTTGTGGGGCCGCGTGCCCTGGTGGGTCAGCAGGTGGGTCTGCAGGTGGCTGGGCTGCTTGAAGAGCTTGTTGCAGTGCGGGCAGGAGTGGGGTTTGATGCCGTTGTGGCCCAGGATGTGGGTCACTAGGTTATACTTGGATGTGTAGGACTTCTCGCACATGCGGCACTGCCAGCGCTTCTGGCGGTCGCCTGCCTCCACCAGGTAGGAGTCATCGATCTGCACGTTGATGTCCAGCCGGTCCAGCTGCGCCTTCTTGTTGCGCTCGCTGGTGGCTCCTGTCGCCTCTGCTTCCAACTCCCCCGGCTCCTGCCAGGAGAAGCCCTGCTCGCTCTTCACCGGCTCGGGGGATGCTGCCGCAGGGGCCTCCGCCTCACCAGGGGATGGGGCACCTTCCTCAAAGGCGCACTCGGTCTGCAGGGAGCCTGTGGTACCACCATCCATGTCAGCACGCCGGCGCTCAGGGCCTGTCAGCTCCTGGCGCGTGTGTCGGCGCAGGTGCCTCAGGCGCCGGGGTTTCCTGCTGAAGGTGCCGAGGTCAATCATCTTCACAGCACTGCTCTGCACTGCCTGCTCCTGGCTGGCCTCCTGGACAGGAGGTGGGTGGCCACGCTGCCTCTCGTCCTCCTCATCCCCTGGGCCGGACACTTTATACAGCACCTCATCCTCTGTCTCTGCCTTCTCACACTTGACCTTGGGCACCAGCCTCACCGGAGGCCGCTTCCTCCTCCGGGCATGCTTCTCCAGGGAGGACTCAGCCTCCAAGGTGTCCTCCTCCTGCCCATCCCCTGGTGCCTGTCCCTCGCCCTCTGGCTCCCCAGCCTCTCCAGCAGCAGCATCTGGCTGCTCCGCTCCCGGTGCTGGGAAGAAGCCAGCAGGACTGACAGTGGCCCCGAGTAGCTCATTCTCAGACACCAAGCCCAAAACGGCGGCCTGTGCCAGGGACAGCACCACCACCGCGTCCGTCTGCGTCCCACACTCGGTGAAGCGATCCATCTCTCGCCGCCTGCCTACGCTGTCATGGCTGGGGAGGGAAAGAGACAGTGTTAGCCCTTCTGGTGCCCATGCCACCACACAGCCACCAGGGACGTCACTCCGCGAGGGGCTCATTCCCACCATCACCCTCTTCCAATCCCCAGCAAACCCTAGAGCAACGCAAGACCCAGGCACCACACGCCCCAGTGTGTGGAGTGGCTCCAGGGGTCCCAGCTGCAGGAGGTGACTGGGGAGCCAGGCTCGGCGCCATGTCCACTGTCAGTCTTTCTGGCCAGGCTATCAAATCTCAAGGCTGAGGGCCGAACATGCCCCACAGCTCCTCGGCAGCAACTCCTGGGGACAGGCACCCGTGCACAGTTTATGCCTCTTGTTCTGAGATGACTAAAACAACACTGAGAATATCCCTACACTCAGCTATCTCTCACTCAGGGGCATGACAGTCCCCAGCCCTGTACCGGCCCCAGAGTGGATGGGGCAGGGGTCCCCAGGCCAAGCCAGTCTAGGACCCCTATGGGTGGATGGAGTTTGGTGCAGGGACCCCAGTAGCCACGAGGCAGCCAGCAAGGCACTTGGAGAGCCGCCACCAGAGGAAAGCAAGGAGGCTGCTGCTTCCTCCTGTGGTGAAGAACGTTCTTCTAAATATAATTAATTCTGCTGTTACAACAAAGAGAAATCCTCTGGGGGAGGTAAAACAGGAATAAAGTCCAAACCAGCTTACCTTGCAGTCCTAGAACCTGCATGGTGCAAGGGGCAGCCCTAGGCTAAGCAACCACTCTGTAAGTGGAGAAACCCCACTCTATCAGGTTTTTGTCCCCACAGTTCTCACCCACGCAGCCTCCACACCACGTCCTGACGGGCAGGCCAGTTAGGAGCTGAGGGGTCAAGGAGAGTTGGCTGGAGCATGTTGGCCAACCCACTGTAAACACAGTGCTTCAGGCCAAGCCGCACACAGCTGCTGCGCTTACTGGTTCCTGCCCAGAACTGAGGAGAGTGGCCCCTGCTCACAGCAGCTCTGTGCCCACCCAAACGCCAGGACACAGCGAAGGGGACAGGGAAGCAAGCCAGCATGGAAACAGGAAGAGCCAGAGGAAGAGGAACAGACACCAACTGTGTGGGGTCTACTGCCGGGGCTCAGCACCCGGGGTACCGAGTCTGTCTGCAGCCAGCGTTCCTCCCATGTGCCGTTCAGTCGCTGCTGTGCTGGATCCAGCCACAGGACTGGGCACCTTTCAGCCAGGGCCTGATGCAGCCGGTGAGGGGACCCTGTCTGAGGCCAAGCGTGGGACCTGCCAGCGTTGCCAGAGAGAGGGTGCTTGTGGGGACACTGCTGCCCTACCTCCAACCGCCTCTGCCCCAGCCTGGCGGTCACACCCTTTGCCAGTGGCTCCAACACCCCTTGGCCATTGGCTTTGCCAGGGCAGAAGGAAGGGCCCAGCTGACCACCCCTGCCTGCTCTGCCATTCCTGCCCTGTGGTGAACAGGGCTGTGCGGAGTCAGCAGCCAGAGACCGGGGTCGGGGGAATGGAAGGGTGCTGGTCAGAAATGGAGGGGAGAGGAGATGAAGAGGGTGGATTGAGCCCCTCGTGCTGCTGGGGAGAATCCCTGTTGAATTGGACAGAGAGGAGATGGAGAGAAGGAGGATGGGGCGAGGAGAGGAGGAAGAGGATGGGGTGAGGGAAGGATGGGGAGAAGGAGGACAGGGAGCAGAGGGGGAGGGGGAGTGCAGAGGCAGTGAAACAAAGCGAGGAGTGGGGGAGGGCGGCAGCAGGAGGAGGAGGGGTGGGAGGAAGAATGGGGAGGAAGACGAGGAGGAAGAGGAGGGAGCAGCCGGAGAGGTGGGAGGCCTCTTTCCCAGGAGGCTCCCGGGCTCTGGGGCTGAATGGCCACATTGCCTAGGCACCCTCATCCTTCCGGGGGCTCTGGCCCTGCTGCCCTCTGCTCCTTTTTTGGAGCATCCCTGCCCAAGAAACCAGTCCAACGCAACACACTTCAGCACAAACATCTAAGGAGGGGTAAGATCCCCCTTCCCAATTTGAGTTCTCTGGGCAACATGTGCCAGGGCCTCAGCACTCTTAAAGGAAAACATTTCTTCCTAAAATTTCATCTCAATCTCCCCTCTTTAAGCTGAAAACCATTCCCCTCACCCTATCCCTGCAATCCCTAATTAAGAGCCCCTCCCCAGCTTTTCTGGAGCCCCTTTTAGTACTGGGAGGCTGCTCTAAGGTCTCCTTGGAGCCCTCTCTTTTCCAAGCTGAACAACCCCAACTCTCATCCTGTCCTCATATGCAAGGTTCTCCAGCCCTCGGATCAACTCTGTGGCCTCCTCTGGACTTACTCCAACAGAACCATATCCTCCCTGTGCTGAGGGCTCCAGGGCTGAACAAAGACTCCATGTGAGGGCTCACCAGAGCAGAGCAGAGGGGCAGAATCCCCCCTCTCAATAGTTCTTGCTGGAATTGAGGAAGCTGGAATCAAGAGCTGCCTCCCTGGGGTCTCAGCCCAGACAGGAAAGCTGAGGTTCCTCTGCCCTGGTGAGATGAGCTGATGGAGGCTGGAAAGCCGAGAAGGCCTTTTGATTTGATCTTGGATTTTGTTTTCTTCCCTTTTTTGGGGCAGTTTCTGCCTCCACGTACACTGGAGGTCTCTTCCAGTCCAGTCCAGATCTCACTTTTCCCAAGGATTTCTCCCTAGCCACTTATACAAGACAACAAACACACCACATCTCCTGCAGTGGCGTGTTGTGGCCCAGCTCCCAGCTGGGCACCGGGGGGCCCCACTGGATCCCTCTCCCCATGGCTGGTGCCAGCAAGCACTTGTGCAAGGGCAACATGTGATGTGAACAGCCCCTCACCCAGCCTGCACAGGGGGTCCTGCAGCAGCTGCCAGAACAGAAGAGGGGAGAAGGAGCACAGGATGGGACCCAACTGTTCTCCCAGCACTGGGGAGGGGCCAGCTGGACTCCCCAGTACAGCCTAAGGTCTCTGTCCCTGAGCATCAGCACTACAAGACAAGGAAGCTGAAAGAACAACACACTCACATACACTCCCCAGAGCAGTCCTGATGTGTTTTAGAACAACCATCCTAAACCAGAGGCTTTAGAAGAAAGTAAACCCTAAATTCCTATTCCAGGGCACTCTGAGCAAGTGGATGAGCTCTGCTCCTCCAGATGCTCAGCACAACAATAAAAGCCTTGTGTCACACAAATCACACTGCACTTTTCTCCATTGAACACACATGCCCTGGCACAAGAGAAACAGATCTTTGCTATTCAGGAGAGCACAAGGCCACAATGGCTTGCAGAGCTGCACAAACACCACAGGGAGAGAAGTGGGGAGTGAGACAGATGCTTTTGTTTCACTTCTCGCTCTCACTTCCCTGTTCAGCCTTCTCAGGTCTTGCAGAGCAGGCTGGAAATGCTGTTTCCCAACATGATGGCAACTAAGGCCATGTATTTCAGCTCCCCCAGGAAACACTCTGACACCCCTTGGGGTGCACAGCACCACACAAAACTCTGCTCTCCACAGAGCTGCTTCCAGCCTTGCTCAAGAAGCCAAAGTAGTGGCCTTGGGGCTTTCAGGTCCCATGCTGCAGATGAGCACTGACCTGCCATGGCCAGTCCCACGCAGAGCAATCATTCCCGGGTGAAGGGAGGCGATGCACACCCAAGGCTCAAGCACACACAGCACCCAGACACTGGGCAGAGGCTCACACAGTGCCTGCATGCCTGAATCCAAAACCTGGCCAGAGATCTCAAGTCTCCTGAGAAGTCCCAGAGAGATCCTGTGCAGGAGAACCCCCACAGCCCCAGCAGCACTGGCTCAGCCCCAGCCCACACAGCTTCACGAGAAGGGTTAGAAGAAGGGAAATAAGCACAAATAAGTTGTCCTGTTGCTGATGAAACACCACCAGCTGAGCTGTTACAAGGCCTCATCCCTTCAAGGCTGGGGACTCAGGAGATGCTGCACTGCAGCATCGGTCACACCAGGAAAACCTGCAGGCAGCAGGACAAGGATGGGAGGAGAGGATCTGCCACTCTGTCCTGGCCAGGCAACAGTTCCAGCACTGCTTCAGTGCCAGAGTACAAATCTGGGTCTCTAGGAGCTGTAAGGATGCTTTAACAATTAAACTCCATCCTGCTGTGGAAGAGGAGACAGTTACGGGCTTTGCCAAGGGCACCACTGCCTTGATAACACCCCTAATAAATAAGTAAACTCCAGCCAGCACACAGGACATGCCCACTGCTCTGCCCTAGGGGGATGCGTAGGTGGAGTGGGAAAGGGGGGCTATGGGCACGTGAGACAAGAGGCAAGCCAGCACGCTGAGGGCAAGAAGAAGAGCCAGACAGATCCCACTCTCCCCTATTTCCACCCCATGAAGAGCAAACAATGCCAGGCTGAACCTTAAACTGAACTCCCTGTCTCTTCGCACCCAAATCCTGCAAACAACTCCCCTCCTCCTGCATCCATGCCCCTCATCCCACAGCCTCCTTCCCTGCCCTCTCTCATCTGCACCAAAGTTTCCTCTGCAATCCAAAATCTGCCATTTCCATACTCACAAATCAAAGGTGCGACTTTCTATTGATCATTCCACAGTTTGACTCAGTGCAGATCTGTGCTGTGCTGGCTGGCAGTGTCCTGCTCCTGCCAAACGGGTGGGAGGCCCGTGTGCAGGAGTTGGCTGCTGACTTCTTGCCATGACCCTGTTATTGCTCCTCCTATCACTCAGCTCTGCTCCAGGCACAAGCTGCTCACCTTGGGCCCTTTCTCATCCCATCTCTCCTTGTAGACAAACAACTGCACCAGCAATGACAAATTTCATCACTCCATTTTTTCAACACATTCACACCTTTTTAGGCAGAAAAAAAAAAAAATCTATGCCAAAATCTGCTGCTGCTCCAGTCTCTCCAAATCTCTCCTTGTGTCTTTGTGCTCTTATGCTCACCTGCCTGCCCTGTCCTTTCCATCCTGTCCTGCCACTGCCTGTTGTCCAGGGACAAAGTCTGGATCTGTTTTGCTTATGCCTCTCCATGCTGAGAAATTCCCTAATCCTCTTTCTGATTTCAGTTTCTCGGGACAGAGGGATGAGATGAACACATCTCAGAGCAGAAAAACAGACAATAAATTAAATGTGTCTTAATATCAATCTCAGCAGCAATGCAACAGCAACTCCTCTTCCTCACCAGCTCGAACTCCCAGAGCCTTCCCATGGCATGCTCATTGCTTCAACCCTTCCCGCGTGCTGTGGCTGGGAATTAAGCCCTCCCCTGGGCTCAAACCCACACTTTTAGCTCAGGTTTAGGCACTATCCAGACAGAGTCTCTTGCCCACCCATCCCTCCCCACACGTGGAGTTACACAAACGCACTTGTTGGCATCTCCTCTGAAAGCTCCGCGTGCTGTGCTCCCGGTGCCCTAATCCGTGCCTCCCTGGCCACCACCACCTGTCACCCTTGGCTGATGCTGGTGGGAAGGATGCAGCTGGTGCCAGCAGAAGTGGCTCCTGTCCCTGCTCCTCTGCAGGTTGTGAAATCTGGGTTTCTTTCAGCATTTCTCCTCCCACTCCTGGGAGGTTTTTGTTTCGGTGCAATCTCTCCTCCTGTCTTTCTCAACACAGCTGGGAAGAGCCTGGCTCTGCCCTGGCCCATCCCTGCAGCTCCTGCCCACCTGCCACTCCCTCACAGCCTCTGCCAGCTCCTCATCCACCTGCAGGCATGACACAGGTGGGGTCTTTTAACATAGCTTTCACTTCCTTATGTAATTTTACTCCTATTTACCTGTCTTGCTTCATCATAAAGTCTTGGAGAAACCTTAGAACAGCCTTCCAGTACTGAAAGAGGCTCCGGAAATCTGGGGAGGGGCTCTTGATCAGGGAGTGCAGGAATAGGATGAGGTGGAACAGTTTTCAGCTGAAAGAGGGGAGACTGAGATGAGATTTGTTTTCCTGTAAGGGTGGGGAGGCCCTGGCCTAGGTTGCCCAGAGAAAGGGTGGCTGCCCCATCCCTGGAGGTGTTCAAGGCCAGGTTGGATGAGGCTTTGAGCCCCCTGAAGCCTTGGGAGGTGTCCCTGCCCGTGGCAGGGGCTGGAACTGGATGGGCTTTGAGGTTCCTTCCAACCCAAACCATTTGATAATTCTGTGATCTTTAACCACTCCGACACCAAACTCTCACCTGAGGATGTTCACATCAGACAGATCCCTTCTATTTCGCCCAACCACCTCATCATCCCCCAATACATTTCTTGCTGGATTCCAGTCTTCCAGCCACTGCACCAGACTAAGAGCTGTCCATCTCCACACAATTTTCCCTTCCCTTCACTGCTGTAATGTCCTTGGTTTCACCTGGCCACTCTGGAGCTGCTCCACTACCTTGGAACATCCCACCCAGCCCCTCCACCAGCGCCCAATGCAGGCAAACCACTGCAGACACCAGCACAACCACTCTGGAAGCTCTGGGTAATCCTAAACTGAGCAGCCTAAAAAAACCGCTTGTCTACTCCATGAAAACCTGTGCACACATAGAAGGTTTTCCTGACGGGTTCCAGATCTGACAATGGAACCAGAATGGAAGCACTCCTTGCTCCCACAACTGGCCGTCCTGGCCAAAGCCCCATTAAGGTTGCTCTGTGAGGCACCACAGTTCCTGACCACCTTGCCAAGTGCCTCTGCTCAGGTATTGACTCCTGCAAACCCCCTTGTTTTCCTTCAGGCTTCACTTCCCAATGAAACACCTTTCTCTTTGCTACCCTTTCCATCAGCCCCAGAGGCAGCAGGGTTGTGGTTACAAACACCAAATCCCACCCAACCCTTCCCTGCAGGAAAGGCAGCCAAGGGCACCCAGATCCAAATCCTTTAGGGAATCCAAAGCGTGAAGGGGTTGTGATGTTTACCCTCCCAAGGAACAGTGACCCCGCTCTGCAGGGACACAGGAACCAGCTGCCCCCCAGGTTATCTCTGCTCCATCAGAGCTGGTGCCAGGGCCCAGGTGGTACCAGCAGCAGCTTATCTCATCTAAACAGCCTCCGTGCTGGCATTCAGTGTTACCAACCGTATGACAAAACCAACAGCAACCCTGGAGGACTTTTAGGACTTGTTCCCTGCTGAAAGAAAATCAATGGTACAATCTGAGTGATGCAACCAGGCTGCCCTAGGTGGGCAGAGAGCACCAGCTCCTCAAAGCTCCTCTGCTTCTAACCTGCGCAGCAGCAGGTCCTGGGGTCTGCCAGAGCCCAACCATGTCCCTGTGCTGGCTGTCTGAGTGATGCACCCCGCAGCTCAAAGGAGCCCTCAACTCTGCAGGGCTCCCACCCCATGAAAGATGCTGTCAGGGCCGGGTGGCTGCAGGACCCCATGGCTGGTCCCCTTTGTGGGACCCTCATTCTAGGACCCCATTGAGAGATCCCCATTGCAGGACTCCTATTGTGGGAGCCCCTTTGTGAAAACCCACTGCAGGTTCCCCATCGTGGGATCCCCATTGCAGGAACCCTTTTGCAGGACCTCTACTGCAGGAGCCCCTTTGTGGGAATCCATTGTAGGATCCCTTTTGTGGGACCCCCTTTACTGGACCCTTTGCAGGAGCTGCTGTGAGTGCTCCTGGCAGGGTCCCATGCAGGACCCTTTGCTGGGTGCCCCTGTCACCAGTGCTCAGGATCCTGGGCTGCCCCGCAGCTCTCGGGGCGTGGGGCAGACCCAGCAGTGGAGGCACCACACAAAGCTCTCAGTGCGCTGGGGCCAAGCCTGAGCACAAATCAGGGCTGAAGCCAATGGGGTGGATGGGGTGGAGCTGGGCGTGTGTGGGACTCTGTAGAGGAGGCAGTGTTAAAACTTCCCAACAGTTTTTAATGGAAAATGGCTGATGATCTGCAATTCTGGTGAGAATGCCTTTGATTTCAGTTTTCTTCGTTTCTTAAAAGAAACTTTCATTTAAATTTAATAAAGGAAAAATTAGTCTTTCATCTTTTTTGCTGTTTTCATATAAAGCTGCTCAAAGCACCCACAAAAATTCTGAACAGAAAAATTGTTTTCCCTGAAAATCACAAAAAACAACTAAAATTATTTATAAATCTGATCCAGAGCATTTGCCTGTGCCAGGCCTGATGGTCTACAAGTTCCTGCCCAGCCCACGGCGGAACCCCAACACTGCTCCTTGCCACCAACATCTGAAAAATGAGACTCCGACCCAAATAATGAGCCAAAGTTCTGGGAAAGAGGATGTGTGCTGCTGGGTGCCTGCTACCAAATAAAATCCTCATTTATACAGAAACCCAACCAATTTTTCAGGTCATTGCCTCAGTGTCTCCACATCAGACTCTCTCGAACTCCATTTTTTAAGGAAAACTGTTGTTCATGAGTCCTCTAGAAAGAAAACACTACTGATTGTGAGTAGACTGGGAAGCAGAGCTGCTGCTTGTCAGCCTTGGATATGCTCCCTGTTGAGGAAAAGTGCATATGACATTGTGGGTATCACATAAAGTGAGGCTGAATGAGGGGAATTATTGTCTTTGGGGGTTTTGATTTAAAAAAAAAGGGGCACAACCTACAATTTGCAGTGTGGTAAGGTTTTTTAGTAAGATCAGGTGGAAAAAGAGGTTGAGGAAAACAATGACTTCAGGTCTGTATGAGAAACGTCTTGGAAAGGAGTGGTTTTGTCAGATCAGGAGCAACCTTTCCTGATCCATCTGGTGGTGTTTCCTTCAGTCATTCTTGCCCCAACCATTGTGTTCATGACGAGAAGTAAATATTTATGCTTGTAGCCACCAGGTTGTCGCCAAAGGAATGTTTTTCAAACCACTGGAGAAGCTATTTCTACAGAACAATTGTGCATGGAGCACACAGCTGCCTGGTCCCCCCCCGCACCAGCTCAGGGATGCGGGAGCAGCCGGCACCTTCAGGACCTTCCCAGGAACCAGCAGAAGCCACTGAGCACAAAACTCTCTTTGGAAGGGGGGGCAGCTTTGCAGCACAGCAATAAATCCCACCAGGATTTATCCCGACCCAGCACTCAATTTCTAGAAGGGAACCTTAGCTCCACGGGATGGGAATCAGCCATGTGGCATGGAGGGTGGCAGCACTGGGAAGCCACTGTCCTGCTGTGAGGCAAGGGATGCTTGACCACCCCTGCCCACTGAGCACCAGCCCCGTGCCGTTTGGATCCTCTCTCAACTCTGTCTAGCCCTCCAGAAGAATATCCACATTTGATGAAGCATGGGTGCACCTGGGCATCCTGCTCCTGAGGAGGAGAGCCTCCCTGTGGTGGGCAAGACAAGTGCTCAGAGTCCACTTCCCTCCCCTACCCATGACTGAGCCTCCATCCCTCTAAGCCTCCATCCCTCTAAGCCTCCATCCCTCTAAGCCTCCATCCCTCTGCCATTCCCCACCCCCAGCATCCTCTGCTCTGCTCCTCTGCTCCTCCATCCCTCCATCGCTCCCTCATTCTTCCCGTTTCCCTGGCAACGCCCATCTAGCACAGGAGATCTGTCCCCTCTCTCCCTCTTATCTTTCTCCTTTCTCTTTCATCTATCTCCTAATCTCTCTCTCTGTTCCAAACCTCTGTCCTTTGCTTCCTTTCTTTCTCTCTCCTGTTTCATCTCCTCCAATGCCTTTTCTATCTTGGGGTTACAATTATTTGAATCTCACTTTACAAAAAAAATCCACTTCATTAACACAGCCCACCCGCTCAGCTCAGGACCCCTGCCCAGGCTCAGGACCTCTGCCCACGCCTCAGCCCCACTGTGAATCTCGGCCAGAGGCAAATAAAGTTTCTGTCCTTCGGCAAGGCCCTTCTGAGCCTTCCTCCAAAGCCTTTCAAACAAAGTGGAAGCATAATTCTCCTCTTGCACTACAAGGTGTTTGGGATCAGGCATCCAGATCCTGCTCCTAAGCTGCTTGCAGGGCTCACCTGCCCTCATTTTGCCATCAGGGAGTCCCTGCTTTATGGTATTTTTCAGGCATTCACTCCTCACCCAGAACCTCTCTTTTAGCAGGAGAGGAGCAGACCCAGGCACACTTCCCACACTTTCTCTGCTTCACTTTCCACAGGACCGGCTATTCGGTGCTGGGTGAAGCCTCACCAGCTGCTCCAGAGACCTCTCTTCTGGGCCCTCTCTGACAGAGCCACTGTGAAAGTGGTAGCTCCAGCCCAGCCCCTGTTCCTGGCTCTCAGATCCACCCTCAACTTCTACTTTGTTTCAAGGCAAACAGGGGAGACTCAAATCAGGGGGAAGAAGTGCTGTCTGAACTGTAGAGCTCTGACTGCATCCTTTTGGCCATGGAGGTGATGGAGGGACAAGATGCACCCAGGGAGGCCAGGTTCCTGAGGACTGAGGATGGGAGGAAGGAAGAGGGAGGCCTGGGTCTGCCTTGGCAGCGCAGGCTCTTTCCAGGCACCCCCATTGCATGGCCACACAGTGCAGCGAGGAGCCCAGCAGAGTGGGTTCAGTACTACACAACCTCTCCCTGCACCTGGGGAGCCTCCATAGAAAACTGCAACTGTGCGAAAGCAAACATTGGAGCCAGCGCTCTGATTTCATCAAGGGATAGCGAAACCTCTGCTCCTGGAGCAGCTGAAGCTGCATCAAAGTCAGCTGATGCCCAGAGCAGCATTCCCATCGCTTCCCAGAGCTCACGGCCTGAAGAACGCCTGTTGCTTTGCTGCACACCACAACCTCTTCTTTAAAAGACTAAACTGATCACACTTTAGGCATGATCTACCAGCCCTTCTGCCCAGGCAGCTATTCTCAAAGTGAAATGATGGAGCTGCTGGGAGTGCTGAGATGACAAGTGGCTGGTGGCACCCC
Source organism: Tapera naevia (assembly GCA_033556795.1). Taxonomy (NCBI): domain Eukaryota; kingdom Metazoa; phylum Chordata; class Aves; order Cuculiformes; family Neomorphidae; genus Tapera; species Tapera naevia. The sequence continues at coordinate 3,349,500 of JAUMJJ010000353.1, forward strand.
AACTGCGTCTCGGGAGCAGCCTTATCCTGCTGGGTGAAGACATTTCCCTTAGACCCACCTGGAATTGCTGGGATCTCAACATATATGGGACTCTTCCTGCACTTCTGCTATGGAAGGGCCCAAACACACGAAACCCTAGCATGCCGTGTCCACCAGATCCGAGTGCAGCGACGCTCCATGGCCAATGGCCACCCTGTACCCTGGGCACCCAGCACCACTCCCCAGCGCAGTGCTCCGACACGCTTTCCCATGGGCCACTTGTGCAAGCACAATATTCTCCCTTCCAAATGATGCAAGCTGGGCCTCTCTGTCCCCAACCAGCTGCCTCCTCCCCAGCACCGTGCAGGGATATGTGCTGCACCACACAGATCTCAGGATCTTGCCTTCAGAGTTTATTGTCACATCATGGCTTAAAATGCTGTCGTTCACTTGCACAGGAGCACCAGAAATAGCAATTAAATACAATTAATTGGTGTCTGGAGTTGCGAGGTGAGCAGCGGCCAGGGGAGAGCCCAGCTGGGGCCAAGGGAGAGGGGCTCCTGCCTGACCCCCTCTCACGCACGAGCACCCACACCCAGCCCAGCCAGCACTGACCGCAGCCCTCCCCACGTCAGTGGTTTGGGACCGACGGTGTCCGTGGTGTGGAGAGGAGCAGGGAGAAATCCACGTCCCAGCCTTGCTTCAAAGGCTCCGCACAGAAACCCTCACTCTGCCTTGGAAAACAATTTTTGCTTTTAAGTGGAATAAACAGGGAAAGAGAGACTTTCAAGTTCCTCCTGGCTGCAACGACTTCTCTGCTGCATGCTCCCTTCCCTTGCCGAAAATAGAAGAGCTATTCAAAAAAGACGCGAGAAGAAAAAAGGAACTGAATAGAGGAAAGAGGAAAGAAAAAATGGAGCCCCAAGGGGGTGGGGAAAAACAGAATGAAAAGACAGCAAAAGTAAAGAAAAGGGATGAAAAATAAAGGAGGGGGAAGAGAGAGACAGACAGAGCAGCTTTGAAAAGCAAGAATGCTCCCAGCCTGAATACAGTGTGCATGAAAAAAAGCGCGCTTGAAAAGAAACAGCCAGATGAAATGACCTCTCATTCAGAGCCTGTGCCAATCACCACCACAATGTAAATCCTTTCTTCTTTTCTGCATTCTCTCTCTTTCCAGCGGGGGCAGAGGGAAGAGGAAGAAAAGGGGAGTTAATTCTCGGCATAGCAGAAAATAAATCTGCTCTCTGCGAACTCCTGAAAGAGATGCCGAGCTACTTTCACAAATGCCTCTCCCACTAATCACACATGCAGATATGGGAAAAAAAGTCCATGGAATTCCAAACAGAGCAGCTCTGGGAAAGGCTGTCCTCACTGACAGGTCTCCTCCATGGAAAGCTGCCACGCTGTCCCCAGGGAAAACCATGCAGTAAATCCCCAGAGAAACCCAATCTGTAGAAAGGAGTGTGGCCGTGAAAAGCAGCCGGCACCAGGGATTGAGGTCAAAGCCCAAACCTTGCAAAGAAAGAGGAGGGATGGCTGGGACCAACATAAACCAAGGCAATCGACTCTGTGGGTGCTGGGTCCATGGGGAGGCGAAGGGTGGTGCAGCCCCCAAAGCCCTTTACAGGGGAAAGCAACACCAGGTAGCCCTGCCAGGAGAGGCCAGACCAGGCCCTGCAAACCCCATACCCTCCCATTTAGGGGGTGGCCCCAGCAGAGCTGGGGGCAAACAGCCCCTCACGTCTGCCAGTGAACCAAAGGGTGCAGGAAGGAGAGTGACATTGTAATGTGGGACAAAGGGAGAGCAAAACTGTTGGGAGGAGGAATGACTAAAGATGGAGCTCACCAGGAGAGCAGGGTCCCCCGGGACAGAGGGAAACAGAGCAGGGCGCAACAGGCAACCCGGGCTCCGCAGGCAGCAAGCTAGAGCTGGAATCTCAACGCTGGCCACAAACAGGGTTAGATCCTCTCCCATCTCCTGCCAGCCATCCAGAAGATCCATGTGTTTGACCAGGCATGGATGCACTGTGGTGTCCTACTCCTGAGGCTGGCAAGACATGGGAACTCAAGGTGAGCAGCAGCAGTTGCTGCAGCTGTTCACCATGGAGGGATGGAGACACGATCCTAAATGTTCTCACAGTTTCCCAGCACAGGCACACACACCAAGCCCAGACAACCTGTTCCTGCTTCCCTTCCTGCTGAGAACCCACTTTCCTCCTCTAGTTGCGACTGAGCTTCCATCCCTCCAAGTCTCCATCCCTCTGTCGCTCCCCAACAGGGAAGCAGACCCAGGCTGTGCATGCGAGTCTGGAGCAGATGGAGGACGACATTCAGCAGCCGCTCGCCATCGCTCCTGCTCAGCATCCCCCCGGTACCAGGGGTCATTCATAAACTGTGGGGCAGGGCAATAAAAGTGGCTGGAGGTCAGGGAAGCTGACACACAAGTAGGAGCTTGAGCACCCTTGAATGGAAAGCGTGGTCATAAAAGGGGAAAACCAACCCAAATGTCACATATGTGCGATATATCCCCAAAGAGAAGCAGAGATACTCCTGGCAGGAAGGCAGTCTTTTGAGGGTGTTGCTGCCCTTATCCTCGGGAATATTTTTAATCCATACTTTCCATTCCCTGTGTGTGAAGCGTGGTCCTGCACAGGCAGTGCTGCCCACGGGATGGCAGCTCCTGAGGCTGGTGTTCCCCTCTCACCTGGCTCCGTCCTGTGCTAGGCTGCGAGGACAGACAACTGCCTGGATCCATTCAATCTGTCAGAAATTTCCAACCAGAGCTGAAGGCTAGGAGGAAGGAGAATGCTCTGGGCTGAGCTCTGCTGCTGGTGTCACACCACTGTGCAGCATAAGCACGAGCACTGGATCCGGCAGAGGCATCGGCTGCGCCACATGCCTGGGGAGCCAGGGCTGCTCCGATGCTCACTGCATCCATCACCTCTGCTGGGCCAGGTAATCTGATAATCATAGCCAAGAGGATCCGATTTGAGCACGTTAATTAATACTCAACCACATAATTGTTCACGTTTAAACTTCTCAGAGCTCCTGAAGCCCACTGTTCAGGATAACTGGAGCCAGCTCTGCTGTCGGCACAGAGGCCACTCTCAGGAGAGGGCAAGGAGCTGCCAGGTGAGGGGACATTCTGCTCTGTCTCCTCCCTGAACATCAGATTTTCAGGCTGTTCTGCTTTGGAGAAAACCTCTAGCAACTGCCGTGGCCCCTGTGAGGCAGCAGCATTATAGAATCATAGAATCATTTGGTTGGAAAAGACTTTCAAGATCACCGAGGCCAACTGTACCTGCCTATTACTTATCCAGATCCCTGAGCACCTCATCTACCCATTTACTAAACACCTTCAGCCTCTGCCAGTGCCTGAGAACCCTTTTGGTGAATAAATGTTTCCTGATATCCATTCTGAACCTCCCCGGCACAACTTGAGGCCACTTCTTCAGTGCCAGGTCCCTGAGTGTACACCAATGCTACACTCTGCTCCAAATGAAGGGAGAAGATCCCAACAAGCATTGGCATGGGGGAAGGCAGGATCTCCCAGTTCAATGTCTCAAGCATTATCTCCAACACATGGAATCTCCCCTGCAGAGCTCACGGGTGAAACCAGCCATGGGGGCAGAGATGTGAAATCACACACACATCACAGCTGCTTTTCTGTGCCCACAGGTTAAAGGAGCAGGGAGAACTGGAGCTTTTCCACAGCTGACAGGCAGGGGCTTGGGCCATCTGGGAATGTCCCGCTTCTGATTTCTCCGAGACCAGTGTTATTGGCTGTGTGGCACCATTTTGGAAGCAAAACTAACTGTTCAGCTGCAAATACCATGTTACTTTCAGATCCGCACAGTGAAAAATGTTTCAGATCCTTTTCTGAGTAGCTGAGCTGTTCAGAGAGATGAGGGTGTGAAAGTGTGGTCCAGGGCAGATGGAGTGGGAGGCACTGGGTGGAGGGTCCCTGCTGGAGGCAGGTTATGAAATCTCAGCTCAGGACCCACTCAAGGAGCAATCCTGCTAAGTCCCCATTCCTGATGCTCTCCAGCAGTCATGGAGACTCAAAGCCATCACTGGGGCTTCATGCAGGCTGCGAGTGCTATTCCACCTGCCCTGTCCCGGGACTGGACCACCCAGTCCTGCCCTGAATTGCTCCGCAGAGTGCAAACCCCAGGGAGGTGAAAGGGGAGCCAGTTGAACGCAGGGCATCCCCAGAGTGCCTCCACAAACCCTGCCAGCCTCAGCCCCTACCCTGGCAGCACTGCGGAGCGTCTCCAGTGGCAGCCCCTTTCAGGACTGGAAGGCTGCTCTAAGGTCTCCCCTGGAGCCTTCTCTTCTCCAGGCTGAACCAACCCCAACTCTCTCAGCCTGTCCTTGTACGGAAGGTGCTCCAGCCCTTGGAGCATCTCCATGGCCTCCTCTGCACTCGCTCCAACAGATCCATGTCCTTCCTGTGCTCAGGAGTCCAGAGCTGGACACAGGACTCCATATGAGTTCTCACCAGAGCAGAGTAGAGGTGCAGAAAGCTCTCCCTTGACCTGCTGGTCCCACTGCTTTGGATGCAGCCCAGGACACGATTTGGCTTGCTGGGCTGTTATGTTTCTGTGTACGTTATCATGCCATGAGAGTCCGCCCAGTACTCCTAACTCCAAGTGGAGGCTGGAATTCTACACTAGAGCTGTCTATTTGTTTATTGTTTTAAATGAAGTTCAAAGGAGAGTTTGGCAGTGCAGCGTGGAGCGTGTCACACCGACTGGACAGTTGAGCACGGACACAGCCTTGCAGCTGCTTCGCTCCCAGAACTGGAGCAGCTGTAAAGCAAAGGCAGGCAGGGAGAATGGAACACCCACCCGGCACAACACGCTGAGAGCTGAGTGCCGAGTGTGACGGGAAATAGTGGCCAGACTGCTGGCTGTGACTGAGGGGAGGGGGGCGTCTGTGCTTTTTACTCATCTTAATAAATATTTTCTAATGTATCTACAAAGCTGGGTTGGTGAGGTTTCACCTTCACCTTGGCAGTGTCGAGGGCTGGCTGACACCTGGGTCTGCTTGAGCCACCCCAGCCCCTGTTTTCATTACAATCTGCATAATTGATGTGTTTTGCGCTCTTTCTTCTTACAGCAAGAAAGTCCCATAAACACACAGAACACTCGTCTGCTGAAATAATTCGCTTCTATGTGTCCCTTGTTGATAATCATAAAATGAAACCAAACCACTCAAGCCCCCATAAATCAAGGCTTGCTCTCTGCAGACGAGTCCTGCGATCATCCTGACATGTTCTGCAAGCGCGCGCAGAGCAGCCAAGGCGTGAAATGTGCAAGGACGAGAAGAAACTCAGCAAAGGCACTTGGCACCGCTAACCGAAAAGGCTCCTTCAGTTCTCTCTAAAGCTCTGCCTCCGCAAAAGCCACTTTTCTTTGGAAGACACCTGCACCCACGCAGCCCAACCCCAGGTCCACAGCCTGCAGATAGCAGTGCCCACAGGCACCACAGAGACTTGACAACAAGGGCTGAGCCTCTCGCCCCACGAGCACCAAAGAGCCATGGAGAATGTATCCCAGCATCTCTGGAGCAAAGGAACGGGCAAGGTTGGTCAGAGCCTAAAAACAGTGACTTTCAGCTCAAAAAAAACCCGATCGCAACTGGCACAGAGGACAGAGATACTAAAGCTTCAGTGTCATGGTGCCCTTGTTTCAGATGGCTAAGGGGTGAGCACTCCAGAGCAGAAAGTCCTCTGAGAGGAAGCACAGTCCCACAATCCCTGTGGATAAGTGTCCTGGCTGGGAATTGCAGCCAGCTCCCTGGAATGCCCATCCTCAGTAACGCCACCCAAAAGCAGCTGCCGACCAGGCTGGTCCTGGTCATCTCTGATCCACACTCAGCACATCCTTGGAGCAGCAGGAGGCCCAGGACAAGTGTGGCCAGGCTGCCCACAGCTGGCATCTCCACTCTGACTACCGCGAGCATTCAAACCACTGTGCTTGGCATTAGGGCATGATGCCAGAGTGCTGGCATGTGTGAGAGAAACTCAGCAAGTGGAGACAGAAAGTGCTGATGTGGCACAGGTCAGAGAGCTGCACCTATTGCCTCCACTTCAAGAGAGGGTGGCATATTAAATGTGAAACAAAGGCCTCCCCAAGGGAAAACACCCCAGCACCATCCTCCAGCTTTATTTCCAGTCCTGGCAGTACTGAACCCACCGGCATTGAGACAACGGTGCTTGCCCTGGCTGGAGAACACAAGGGCTGCTCCCCTGCCCCACCAAAAAAGGCCCTCAGCTCAGAGCTGTGAGGACAGACAGAGAGCAAAGGAAGGGAAAACCAACCAGTGAGCACTTGAAGAATTAAATATTTGAAAAACGAAGCAGGGACAGGACAGAGCTCGCTAAAAGCTGGTTAAGATGGATGAGACTTCAGGAGAAAGGGCAGAGCGAGGAGAAGTGACCCAGCACCACGGAGTGTGGACACGCGGCTGTGCTGCTACTGAGAAACAGGAAAGATAAATTTAGAGGCAGGCAGTGAGCGCTCTTCCTCCTGTGGCTCTGCTTGTCCTTCCTCCCCCTCCTCTCCCTCGCTATGTCATCCCTGACCGTGTGCAGGACACGGGTTTCAACCCGGGGTGGATTCTCCCTGCTGAGGGCAAAGCACAGCTCTCCCCAAATGCATCCCCTCTGTGGGCCAGGGCAGGAAACAGCAGCCCCTCCTAGGGAAGGACGTCAAAGGCTTCAGCTGGACAGCCAGCAGTAAGCCCTAACACTTCCATTTCTGCACCGTTTGTGGCCTCAGTCTGCAATCCCCACAAAATTCCCCTTTCTAACTGCAACAGCTCCCAGCAAAGTGTGCCCAGGTGTCCAGCACTGATGGAGAAATAGTTTCACAGACACAAGATGTGGAAGTAAAACAATGAACACGTCTGCATTCTGCTTCCTACTTAAAACACATTCTTCCTCAAACTGACGGGCTGAGATAAAGCCTCTGAAGGAGTGACTGATATTTCCTTCTCAGTCACAGCCTTTGTGTCTGTTGCTCACTGCCTGCTCTGTGGATGCTCTGGGGTTTGCATCCAAGAGGTAAGCCAATGCTTGCCAGGAGCACTGGGGCCGGCAGAATGTGCTGAGAAGCTCGGGGGAGCAGATGAAGAGCAGAGTTTGATTTTAACAGAGTTCACCCATTTAATCACTCAGTGTCACAACGCCCTTGTGCTGGCAGTGGGTTTTCTGGTCGAAGACTCCAACCCCAGCGCCCATCTGCAGATGGATCCACCCAGGCCCATGACTCTGAGAACTTCCGAGGTGCAAACACAGCACTGGGAATGTCAAGCATTAACATTTTTAGGCCATTTTCGGGCCAGAGTTGTGCCATGTGTTTGGCATCACTAACCCGTTACTGGCCCCCTCTGCTGAGGGTGGGTTTTGGTGCTGTCCTCACCTTCCCGCTGTACTGCCACCCCTTCAGCTAAGGGTGGGGTGTCCTCAACCTGCCAGGGCCACCTCTAAGCACTGAAAGCCAACGCCCACATCTCCTCTGTGGCAGCTCCTGCCTTAGGCAGGGCTCCTGTTCAGACCAAACCTGCCCCAGTCATTTTTCCTGCTCCACCATCTTCCCATCTGCAGTGCTGCTCTCCCAATGCCATGGAGATTCCTGCTTTTAGATGTTTTCCACCAAAACTTGACTGCTTGCCCGTCCATCCCCCCTCAGCGTTTCCCACAGCTCATCAGAGGGATTTTCATCTCTGTAATCCCAAACTGTCACCATCTCTGGGGTGGGTTTGTGAGACTCTTCCCCTCTACCCACACTCTAAGCACCCCTGCACCCTTGTGGCATTTCCAGTGGCATCATCCCTCCTGCTTTATTTAAGGAGCAGCATCCCATCCATGAGCACTTCCAGTCCCAGCTGCATCCCAAAGCTTCCCCCTGAGCTCTAGGAGCAATGCCCAGGTCTCATTTGTGGTTCATTCAGTTAATTTTTAACTTTGCAAGGTGAAGAACAATTACAAACTCTCCTACTTTGAAGGTTACCGCTCAGCTACCTGCACAAAATGTCACTGTCACTGTGTCCTGCCTTGTGCTGCCCTTTTCCTCCTCCGAGCCACTCCTGGACAGCAGGTAAGGCTTTTCAGAGTAAACTAGGATTTCCCACTCATCCCTTCTCAAATGAGCTGCGTGTGCCTGAGCCAGCCCTGGCACTTCTACTCCTTTGATGGCCCCATGCCATGCTGGCCGCCTCTCACCAAGGACTTTCCACTGGCTGCTGCTCCAGGACCTCCCCAGGCTCTGGGCAGCCTGAGCAAGCGATGTCCCGATCCTTCTCCATCCACTACTGCACTCACACATCGCACAGGCCCATGCACTGAGGGAGACTGTGCTACACATTGGCTGGATTCCTGCCAGCTCAGGACTCTCCGGTGGCCTGGGAGCAGGCCTCAACTTGCACTGCTCCCTCCAACTTGCTGCCCAGGAGACCCTCAGCCTCCCAATCCCCCACCTCCCTCCCACAGACTTGCACAAACTTGGTGTAGCATTTGCAGTTCCTCAGTTTTTGGGGAGGACATTGTTCATTTCAAACGAAAAAGGCAGAGCCAACTTTTTTTTAAAGCTAGTTCATACAAATTTGATGACCCTCAAGCCCTGGACAGACCCCAGGGCTGCAGATACAGCTTGTTCTTACTGAGCATCCCACATCTACACGGCCTCAAGAGCTCCTCATCACCCAATAACTCTTTTTTACCTCCGGAGCAAATCTTACAAAGTCTCACATGAACTTTCTGCAAGTTCTCCCTTGCCCTACACAAAAGAGCAATCCAGACACTCCCTCAGTTTCTCTGCTGAAAAATAAGAAGTGGCCTGAGGAGGAAGGAAGGAAGGGTGGGAGATGATGCTTTTCTTCCCACTGGGGAATGTTCACAGTGATCCAGGAGACCTGCTGTCTAAAAACCAAGAAGACTCTCCCCCTCACCTCACTTCTTTACCAAAAACCTAGGATACTTTGCAGAGCACATTGAAGGGACATCCAGAGCAGCAGGAGGATAGTGCCAAGCATTGTGGAAGCTCTGTGCTTTACAAAGACATTTTCAAGCAGGATGCTTACACGTTGTTCCTATTTATTTTCCTTAGAAACATGTTCCTGTCTCTCAAACAGAGAGTTGAGAGTGAAACCACCACCAGAAAAACATAAAATCACACTCCCTTAATTGAAAGTTTGGGAAAAAAACCTCCCTAAATTCTCCTTTGGCACTAGACAAAGCATGGTGGCCTCCCTGTTTTTCAAATGCAGACCCCCCCTGAGTTTACTCCAGCTCCTTCTCAACCACCTTTCCACACTGTTCCCTTGTGCCATGATTTCCATGGAAATTCAGGGAAAGCCTTGCCTGGAGGTGGACCGGTTGAGTCAGGTTTTTCTCCCAACCCAAATGCCCCTGTGATGCGCTGCTGTAGGACCAAGGGAAGAAGAGAGCTGAGGAGGAAAATGTGGGACAGTAGGACAAAGGGAAACTGCTCCAGATCACAGTCTGCTGTTCCCAAGGTCAAGCCCTATGGGAAGGCCTGGGGACCCCAGTGGGGACAGTGACTCATCCCAAGGGCTCCCAGCTGCAGGCAGGCACAAAGGCCAAGACAGTGGCTCTCTCAGCACATCTCAGCCACCCAGCAGCGTTCCAGGAGTCCAACCTGTACCAGGCAGGAATCGGGGATGCTCCACATGCTGCCATCCATGCTGGTGTCCCAGGCCTGGGTCGAAGAATGGGATCTATGCTCTGCCTGCCAGTGCTCACCCTTGCACAGGACACACAATGGGCCAAGGGAAACCAGCACCAGTGGAGCAGGGAAGGGTAGCAATAGCAATAAAACTGGCAGGAACCACCACTCCTGGCCCATCAGGACAGATTCCACTCTCCCCTCAACTCCACTCTGTCCTGGTGGGGCAGAACACTCAGGATGTGTCCTGCTCAACCAATGTTATGGAGACTGTGAGCAAGCAGATGCTATGTTGGAGCCTCCCTAACACAGCATTAATGTGAAATAAATACGAGTGTAGGCACTGATGCTGCTCCCAGCATTTCTGCTGGCATGTTCTCTGCAGTACAAACCCCCCCTGTTTTGCCTATTCCCTAACATTTCCAGCTGCACGGTACAGCAGGACACCTGCACTCTAACACTGCATTTACTAAATGAGTTTATAAACTAAAAGCCCTCTTTGAATTGCGGTCCAGTAAAACCAACTCAACCCACTTTCTCAGAGGATAAACCAAACCCCGCCAATGTCAAACAGAACACAAGTAGATGCTGTACTAGGGCACAGTAGAAGATGCTCCCGCTCCCTCCACTGCAGGCATCCACCTCTGCTCCTCTGAGTCACCTCCCAGGCCTGAGTTGGGAATGTTTCTCGGTGAGTAGGTCAAGTTACCGTGATCTCATTGACCATTTTAGAGGGCTACGATGGCTCCCGAGTGTAGAAGCTGTAACCCACGGGTGGGAGCAGGGGGGATGGGTCACAGCCCTGCTGTCCTGCCCCGGAATGGGGTTTGCTGCCATGGCTGTGTCACTGCAGCCGACTGTCTGGAGCCAGTTACCTCACAGGCTCCAAAGGGGATGCTGAGACAGGGAAGTGACTTCTCAGGAGTCTCCTGGGTAAGCCAGGAGATGCATTCCCACTGCAGCTGCCTGGATGACCTGTACAGATCTGACACTGTGTTTGATGGAACTGTTGAGTGCACAGCTCCATGAGGCTGTTTTACTTCAGGGATGCCATCAGGGACACCAGAAGCCACCGAGCCAAAGTTGGGAGTGTGGTGTGGAGTCTATGAGGCCAGCAGAATCTGTGCCTGCTGTGCTGCTGAGGCCAGACCCCACAGAGGCTCAGTCTCTGGGATGCCACCTTTCACTCCCGTTGCTCCCCCTCCTCTGCCCACACAGGCTGCTCACAAAGAAAACTACTAATGATTGACTAATTAATTAATTATAACTAATTCAACCACCGCATCCTGTTGATTAACAGGGAGCTATCAAAGGCTTGCACGACCAGGGCATCCCAACAAGCTGCTCTCCCTAGCAGGGAAGCAGAAGACAAAGAGGCCCCTGGTGCCCCCAGACCCTCCTGTGGTGCCACAGGGGGGGTCCCGACAGCGGGAAACCTGAGGCATCTCCAGGATGGGAAGGGCAATGTGGGGCCTGCCCAGCGCGGGACAGGGCAACCTGGGTCCCGCTCCAGAGAGTCACCCACCCACCTCACATATTCTCCCCCGCCCCACTCCAGGGAGTCACCCACCCATCCACCTCAGTTCTGCCCCCTCCCGTGGCACTGTTGCCCTAATATGCAGAGGCACACCAGGACAGCCAGGTCAGTTCACAGTGCCTGCAAACTGCCTCCCAACTTGGGGGGCGCCCCCGCCCTCCGGCCCCTGGCAGCACCGTGAACTCACCAGCCCAGGCGCTGGGAGGAGGATGCATGGGGTTGGGACACCCAGGGTGCCGCTCAGGACCCCCCCGACCTGCCCTCCTTCCCTCCGGGCACCCCCCCATCCCACCTGCGCCCCCTCCCCGCAGCTCCCTCGCCCCTCCCCACGGCTCCGGCTGATGCTCCCTCAACAGGTACCGACCCCGCCGCCCCTCCCCGCAACTTTAACCGGTCCCAGCACCGCGGGGAAAGTTTCCGAGCAGGGAAACTTGGCGGGGGGTAATGGCTGGGGGTGCAGGGGCGCCAGACCCACGTGCGGAGAGGGTACACCCCCCTTCCATCCCGCCGCCATCGCTCCCGTGGCGGGGGGGGGGGGAAGGAAGGGAAAGAGAAAGCGGCGGCACCTCCGGGGTCCCGGGGAAGGGGAGGTTGGGTGGGGGGGTCCCGGTGTGTGGGGGACTCACCGCAGCAGCTCCGGCGGCGGCTCCGGGCCCGGCGCTGGGTGCGCAGGAAGGAAGAAGGAGGGAATGAGGCAGGGCTGACGTGAAGGGATGCAAAACAGCTCCTCCTAACTCGGCCGCCCTTCATCTCCCCGCGTCCCACCCCCCGGCAAGTTTCCCGACCCCCGTCATCCCCCCTCCCCCGCGCATCCTCCCCACCCCAGCAGGGTCCGCCCTGGGGACCGGTTGCGAGAACAAAGCTGCGGGGCGCGGCGCGCGGGGGATGGGGATCCAGTGAGGACCCCCATGGAGTGCGGCTCGGGGGGCGATGGGGGCTCGGTGGGGACCTCCGTGGAGTGCAGCTCGAGGTGGGGGATGGGGGGGGGTCTGGTGAGGACCCCCAGAGCGTGCAGCTCGGGGGGGATGTGAGGATGGGTGTCCAGTGGGGACCCTCATGGAGTGCGGCTCAGGGGGATGGGGGGTCCCTTGGGGACACTCATTGTGTGTCCTCTGGTCCCACCACCCATCCCAGCCCGACCCCGTGCACGTAACTTCCCTGTGTAGCATGGTGTCCACCTAGGACCCTGGACCCCAGGGATTATTGTATCCCAGGAATTAGTCTTGCTTGGGTTTGTGAGGCTTCTCACCCTATTTAGGGATGCTCAAGGGGCCACAGCCAGCCAGTGCTGCCCAAAGGAGCTGTGGTCATAGGAATGGGTGGTGGGACCAGAGCCATGGTTGTAGGGATTGGTGGTGGGACCCTGTATTCCCATTTGGGTCTTGAGAACTGCTCTGCTCCGTGGTGGTGTATGGGAAAGATCATCTGCGTCCCAGAAACCTCACAGGGGTTGTGTTAGAGCAGCTGATAGCAAGACCCCCCTCTTCTCAAAAAAAGAATGGGATGAGTAGAATTTGGGATGTTCCAGAAATCCAAGGGTCTTGTGGTGGGGGGATGCTGTTCACCACCTAAGGGAGGCCACAGGCAGTGGTGGAGGGAGAGGCCAAGGTCAGCAGCAGTGAATGGGGCTGTGGCGTGGCTTGGCAACTGCAAAGTACAGATAGGGGATAGAAGTTTTGGCTCCCATTGCAAGGAGGATGAGGGTCTCCTCCTCATGGAAGAAGGTTTACACGAAGGCAGCTGGGATTCATCTGGTGCGCAGGGAGACAGAGATTCTCATCTCCATGGAAGCAGGTGGGGCTGGACAGACTAATCACAGCAAAGAGTTTGTCTAAAAATGCAGCCTTTTGTCTGGCAGACATGCTTCTCCTTTCCAGGGGGTTCTGTGTTCTTGGGTGAAAACAGATCCATCTGAGCTGGTGATGCCTGTGCTTGTGTCTTCTGACATCTCCTACGTGGGTCAAGGTGCTACCATGTTGTCACTGCCGTCAGACCAGTCCAGGTGGGAGCACATCCAGTGACCAGAGCCAGCAGATGTGATTGTTCCCCTAAACTGGTGTTTCTCTCCTCATGTTTGCAGTCCTGCTGCACCCTGCGAGCCTCACCAAGGATGGCGTTTTCCTGCACAAATACTTCTGAATATGAAAGGGTGATAAACGAGGCTGAAGGAGGTGGGTTCTGTGCGATTCATGCAGCCGTTGTGTGTGCACAGAGTGCACTCAAGGCACCAGGCAGGTGCTGTGATTGAAGTGAGCTCAGGCAGCCAAAGTGGGGAGCAGCACCCTGCAGCCTTGGCCAATCGGAACCTGGGGACATGGGGCTGCAGCTGCTTCAGGCCAGGAGCACCCACAGCCTCTTGCAGTTGACGAACACCAGCCATCTGCAGAGGTCTCAGCCAACCAGGAGTGGCAAAAGTGAAGCTCAGCCAATGGGTGCCATCAGTGGAGGCCTGGCCAATGGGTGCCCCTCCGAGCAGGTTCTCACATGCCTCCCTATTGCATTGCTAATTGGCTTTGGATGACACCTTTAACTTGCCAGGATGGTTTTGAGGCCAGAGCTCCTCCTGCCCAGTGCTTTGGCTCCTTCCTGCCTCTGTTTTGATGACCTCATGCTCTGCTTCAGGTCCACCAGGACTGTGGTGGAAGTCCCTCTTATGGCCTAGCTGCTGCCCAGCGGTATGTTCCATTTCCACCCACTCAACCACCTACCACTTCCACAGGTGCAGCTCAGCCCTCAGCTGGTGACCTCACGTGGGGCACAGCTTGTTAGTTTGCTGATGAGGACCTGACATGGATCCATGTTGAGAGCCTCGATGGGATCAAGGCACATGGTGTTCATGGCTGCCCTGTTGGCAGGGCTCCTGCTGTGGTGGCTGCATCCTCATGGACGTTTTCTCATCACTGTGCTGTCCCCTGTGGCATAGGGTGGTGCTGGGTTGGCATCACCTGGGAGTGGGCGCCAGGGCAGGTTGGCAGCACGGCCCTGGCAACAATTCCTGTTCTCTGAACCCAGTACCCCTTAGTGTCCTTCCAGTTCCTGCTCTGTGTTGCCCTGTGCTCCCCCCGTGTTAATGATCACTCCCTGCTCACAACCTAGTTATCCGCGGGCTATAAAGCTTTCTCCATAGCCTTGCTTATTTTGCTCCCTTTCTGCATTAAGGGATCTTTATTTTCCTGTCTCCCCCTTCCTTCCAGTATTCTGTACCGCACATAGGATCCTTCTCTCATTGCCCTTGATGTCCCTTGCTGCTCATTGCTGGCTCATGCCGTGGCCTTTGGCTGTTCCCTACCTGCTTGCACCATTTCCTGGGCTTGTTTGCCCTTTGCTCCTTGCTTTGTGATTTCCTGGTCCTTAAAAAGCACCCAGAGCAATGCCAATGTTTTTTTTTGGGATTCCTTCTCTCTTTTCTCCTCTGAACAGCCATTTAGTTACTCAAACCCAGTCTGATCGGTGGCGCCAATGCTGTGCCGTGTTCTGGGCTTGGTGGTGGGACCCCCTTTGCTGCTGGGAAGGGGCTCTCTTTTGCAGCCTGAGGCCAGCTCAGGGCTGGCAGCCCTGGGCTAGCACTGGTTCCCCTCGCCAGTCCTAGCTGGAGTGGGTTTGGAGATTGGAGTGGGAGAGGAGCCTGGGGGAGCATTGCCATGAGTGGAACCCCTGAGGCACCGTGGCTGTAGGGTTGGCTGGGCCCGAGGGGCTCAGCGGGGAGCTGTGGGACTGCAGAGCGTGGGGCTCAGTGTTTGACTCTAATGCCATGGGTGCCCGGTTTGCTGGCCACCACAAAATGGAGTTGGGGGCTTCCCTGCCCCCTGGCAGCTTCTGCTGGGAACAGAGCTGGGGCTGGTGGGACAGGGGGCTGGCCTGTGCTTGGGGATCTTGTAGGGAGCTGTGGGGCTGCGGAGAGTGGGGGGCTCAGTGTCCCCCCCTGTAATGCCATGGGTGCCTAGTTTGCTGGCCACCACACAGGGGGCTGGGGCTTCCCCCTCCAGCTGGGGACAGGGCCGGGTCTGGTGAGACTGGGCAGGCGGGGCGGGCCCTTTAAGAGGGGGGCGTGGCCTGCACCAGGCCGCGCCCCCTCTGGACGGCCCCCGACCCGAGCGCGCCCCGCGCGGCCCTCGGGGCTGCAGCGCCCTCTGGCGGCGGCGGCGGGGGGGGGAGCGGGGCCGGTGAAGGGGTCGGAGCGAGGCCGGTAGCGGGGCTGGAAGCGAGACCGGGGCTGCGGTGAGGCCGGTGTCCCGGTCCACCCGGTGCCGCCGGTCTCAGCCCGTCCGGCAGCGCCGCCCCCGCCCCTGGCGCGTTTCCGGGGCGGGTAGCGGGTTCCTGCGGGAGGCGGTGCCGCCCGGACTCCGTTCCGCTCCCGGGCCCTCCCGTCCCGCCGCCGGGATGATCAACGCCATCCTGGTGTTCAACAACCACGGGAAACCGCGGCTCGTCCGTTTCTACCAGCGCCTGGTGCGGGGGTGGGACAGGGACAGAGACCAGGATAAGGATGAGGATGGGGACAGGGACAGGGACAAGGACAGAGACCTGGATAAAGATGGGGATGGAGACTGGAATGTGTACAGGGACAGGACTATCTGTGTGGCTTAGTCCCTGAGCCCAATGTGGGGCTGGGGATGTTGGGGGCCTTGGCTGGGGCTGGGGGCAGCCCAGGCTGCGGGGTTGGTGGCTGCAGGCTGGGGAACCCCTCCTGCCCTCCTGTTCCTTGGCGATGTTCCATGACTGCGTCGCCCAGGGCTGTCCCCGTGGTGCCAAGGGTGGGGGGAGATGGGAGCTGCCTCTCGCCTGGAGCTGCTGGCTCACAGCATCTCTCGGGGAGAGTGGGGACCCTCCCCGGCTGCGTGCCCATGGGTTCTCGCCCTTGCCTCTCCGCAGACCGAGGAGGTCCAGCAGCAGATCATCCGGGACACCTTCCACCTGGTGCTGAGGCGTGATGACCACATCTGCAACTTCCTCGAGTGTGGCAGGTGACCCCTATCCCCCTGTGCCAGGGGGTGCACAGGGTTGTCCCTAAAGCCAGGGATATCTCCTTGGCCAGGGCTGTCCCCTCGGCCAGGGGCTGCACAGGGATGTCCCCTCGGTCAAGGCTGTCTTTCCTCAACCCAAGCCCTTTCCTTCTTCTGGTGTCTCCACAGCCTCTTCGGTGGCTCGGACTACAAGCTGATCTACCGCCACTACGCCACGCTCTACTTTGTCTTCTGCGTGGACTCATCGGAGAGTGAGCTGGGCATCCTGGACCTCATCCAGGTGAGTGTCCCTGCAGCGGGGTTTGCTGCCTGAGGGTGGCCAGCAGGTCCCCTCCCTGCCAGTGCAGCCCTGGCCAGGCAGCCTGGCCCTTCGTGTTGGTTCCATCTCCGTGCCGGCCTTTCTGGATCTGAGTGAGGAGCTGCTGGGGGGGCTGCACTGGGGAGGGAGAGCTGCATGAGTTGACATGTGGCTCCTCCACTTGGAAGCAGCAGAGGGAGGCAATCTGAATGGATTTAATAAAAAAACACAATACTAGAATCTTTTAGGTTGGAGAAGACCCTTAAGATCGTCAAGCCCAGCCATTAATCATAGAGTACCAGTTTGGAAGGGACCTCAAGGATCACCTGGTCCAACCATTCTTGGCAAAAGTGTGGGCTAGACAAGACAACCCAGCGCCATGCTCAGCTGAATCTCAAAGTGTCCCATGCTGGGGAATCCCCCGCTTCCCTGGGGAGATGATTCCATCAGCTGATGATTGTTCTTATTGTGAAACAGTTTCCTCATGTGACCATTGGAATCTCCCCAGGAGTCACTTGTGCTCACTGGACCTCATGTTTTCCCTGTGACTTCTTGTAAAAAAGGGAGTGTCCATCTTCTTTGTGCCACCCTTTAAATACTGGTCCGTGGAGTTTAGGTCTCCCCTAAGCCTTCATTTCCCAAGGCTGAACAAACCCTGTTCACTCACCCTTCTCTCACATGGCAGGCTTCCCAGCCCTGTGATCATCTTAGTGGCATTTCTGTAGACCCTCTCCGGCCTGTAAACATTGTTTTTCCATAGCAGGGAGCAAAACTGAACACAGCATTCCAGGAGCGGCCTGACAAACACTGAGGAGAGTGGGATAATAACTTCTGTGTCTGTGCCAGTGATGCTTTTATTGGTGCAGTCCCGCATCCTGTGGCTGTGGTTTGCTGTAGCAGCAGCACCCTGTTTGCTCACATGAGACTTGGTGCCCACCAGGATCCCAGGGCCCTCTCCACAGAGTTAGTCCCTAGACAGGCAGATCCCAGCCTGTGCTGCACTTGTGGGCTGTGTTTTCCCAGGTGTAAGAGCTTACATTTGTCCTTGTTGAACTTCTGAGGTTCCTGTTAAGCTCTTCTTCCAGGTCTTCCTGCAGGGTGGCTCTCCCTTCTGAAGTGTCCATTTCCCTGCTTGGTTTGGTATCATAGAACCATAGAATGTCCTTGAGTTGGAAGGGACTCCCAAGAAACATTGTGCCCAACTCCTGTCCCTGCACAGGACAACCCCAACATTCACACCGTGTGTCTGAGGGCATTAGCCAAATGCTTTTGGAATATTGTCAGGCTTGGTGCTGTGACTGCTTCCCTAGGGAGCTGTTCCAGTGTTCCACCACCATCTGTGTGAAGAAGCTTTTCCAAATGTCCAACCTAACCCTCCCTTGGTACATCTTCCTGCCATTCCCTTGGGACCAGAGAGAAGAGCTTAGCCCCTGCTCTTCTTCATTCTGTGGTGAGGAAGCTGTAGACAGCAATGAGGTCTCCCTTCAGTCTTTTCCAGGCTGAACAGATCAAGTGACTTGAGCCACTCCTCACACACCTTCCCCTCCAAACGCTTCACTAACTTATCATCAGCAAACTAAACAAGTGTTAACCGAGGGCTGCCAGCTCCACCATTGAATCACGTCCATAAACACCACATCTCCATGTCTTTTTAATCCCTCCTGGGATGGGGACTCCACCCCTTCCCTGGGCAGCCTCTGCCAGTGCTGACAGCCATTTCTGGGAAGGAATATTTCCCAATATCCTCCCCTGGCACAACTTGAGGCCGTTTCCTCTCATCCTATTGCTTGTTCCTTGGGAGCAGAGACCGACCCCCATCCAGCTCCAGCCTCCTTTCTGGGAGTTGTGGAGAGCGATGACGTCTCCCCTCAGCCTTGTCTTCTCCAGGCTAAACAACCCTAGGTTCCTCAATCAATCCCATAACCTGTGTGCCCCAGACCCTTCCCCAGCTCCGTTCCCCTTCTCCTGATGTGCTCCAGCACCTCAATGTCTTTCTTGGTATGAGTGGCCCAAAACTACATGTGCATTTTTGGAATAGTGTTCAAGCGCCATGGGCCTGTAAAGGGACCTTTGCTAAACCTGGCTACTGGCGTGAGCAAGTCAGCCCCGAGCTGGCAGGAGCCACCCACCCTGCTCGGGTCACCTGCTCTGATCACGCAGTTCCCATAACTCAGCCCCAGAACATGGGAATGGGCTGTTCTGGGAGGAATCCTGGTGTTGGTGTCCTGGTCCACTGTAGCTCTGAGACAGCGGCTGCTTGCTGTGTCTGAGGCAGGGCTGCAGCAAGTGGGTACATGCGGCTGCGATGACAGAGCCCTCTCCTTGCTGCCCATGTTGGACACACTGTGCCCTCTCTCCACAGCTGGCCCAACTAGGATCATGCTGTGGCTTCTGCCGCTGGCCCTGTGCCAAGATGAGCTGTTTCCTTGCCAGCTCTGGCCCTGGTTTCTGTGAGGCAGTGAGAGCCAGCACCTGTGAACCTCGGACCCACGCTGCCACCATGGGGCTGGGTCCTGGTCAGCCCCCGCACTGGGGCTGCCTGTGTTTGCCTTGGGAATGAGCATGCTCTGGCTGTTGAAGGGCTGGGGGGTTCCTGAGGGGTATTGGACCTGCTCAGGGCAGCAGCCTGGGGTGCAGTGAGTGCGCTGGGGGTTTTGTGCTGGCAGACCCTGGGGCTGTGTATAGAAAGCACCATCTTGTTCCCTTCCATACTGACCTCCCCTTCCTGCCACTGCAGGTGTTTGTGGAGACGCTGGACAAGTGCTTTGAGAACGTCTGTGAGCTGGACCTCATCTTCCACATGGACAAGGTGGGTTGTAGGCTCCATGTGCTCCTCTGGGCCAGCACCCGGCCATCCCAGAGCCCCAGAGCCCTGCGCTCCCACAGGCAGGAACCAGCCAAGCGTTGAGCTCTGGAGTGGCTGTAGGTACCTTAGGGGTCACTTTTTTGGGAGAGATTGAAATTGTGGTGGGGAGATTGTCATTGTGGTGTCATCTTAAGCTGCTGACATCCTGTCCTCCTAGAGATCCGAGTTGCTGGGCTCTGTTCTGAGTCCTCCAGGGATAAGCTGGCTCTCGGCTCCTGGTGCTTGTCCTGTTGCCGGCTGTGTCACTGTGACAGGGCTGTGCTAACTGTGTGTGGGGAGGTGGTTGCCACTGATGCCAGGAAACCCTGCAGGTGACAGGGATCTGTGCTGAGGCTTTGCTCTCAGCCTTCGGAATGGGCTGGTGCTACTGGAGCTGAGCAGGTTCTGGCATTGTGCAGGGGCGTTTCACCTCCTTTGCCTGTGGGACGGGTTGGGAGGTTGTTGACATTTTACTAGAGCTGCAGGAAAGAGAAGGGAAAGAACAATGGGAGCGTTTGGAATACAAAATGTTTGGTAAACTTTCCTTTGAGCCACAGGCTTTAATGTTTCCTCTTCAGCTGGATGGAGTTTTTGGGCGGAAACCTCTTTGGTCATGTCCTAGATGGGGCTGCAGATAACCAGGACCGTGCTTGGAGAGAGGAGAGGCTCAATGCCATGTGCTGGGCTGGTGTTTCTGTCAATAAGGGTTTTCTTGTTTTGTTGACGGCAAAACATGGCAACAAAGAAAGAGGAGTGAAAAAAAAATCAATAAGGTTGTAAAATGTTCCCTTTCTGTTGGTGATTCCAACTTATAAACTCTGGCAGAGGAACGGAGTGAGCAAATCTGCTTGGGAGGCGATCTGGATCATTCCCAGCAGCTGGTGAAGCGAGGCTGTGACTTCAGCATTTGCCCGGCTGTGACCTCTCGAAAGCATTACAGTGTTAATTATCTTGTCAGCAAAGTGCTCTGATCAAAGCAAGAGAAGGGCAAGGAAGGAGGAGGTCAGAAGGAACAAGGAGTTCCTGTGGCAGAAGTGATGGCCACCGCCCAGGTCAGCTCTGGCCACATCTGGGGGAGGATGCGTTCTCCTTTGCTTTGTGCCGTGTCCAAGACCCTGCAGCTTTGCCCCCCCAACCCACAGCCCCCAGGCTGAAGAGACTCCCCTGGGCTTGTTTGTTCTGCCAGTGGTGGTAGGGATTGTACTTCCTCGAGACCCTCTTGCTGAGCGCTGGGTTCCATACGGACTGGAGATGGGGGGGTTTCGGGTTGGGGTGGCCCTGAGCTCCGTCACCGCAGGCTCTCTGACCAGCCAGCCTTGTTTAGTTCCCACCCTGTGCTCCCACTGCTTCCCGGCCTTGACTGCTGCCCTTTGCTGCTATCGTAGCCCTCTCCTCTCACTGTTTGGCATCCCTTTATTTCCAAGATGTGTTTGTGTTGAGTGCCTGTGCTTCCCAGAGCTCCTTTGCAGACAGGGCACTGGGAGTACACGTGTGTGTGTCCTGCTAGTCCCTGGGTCTTCCTCTGGGAAGCCTGGCAGGACTCAGGGCTGTGGAGCTGCCTCGGTGCTCCCACGGAGCACTGCCTCTGGGATTTCTATTCGCCAGGAGCTGTGCAGGGCACAGTGCTTGCCTCCACTCTGGCCAGTGGGTTGCAGAGGTTGTGAGTGTCCATCTGGAGCTGGAAAAGCAAGGCCAGCATCAACAGGAATGTGCTGAGGTGTGGGGGTGTGGGAGCAGAGCTGTTGGCTGTGAACACCTCCAGTCCAGCAGGCTCTGGCTGGGATCTGGGGGTGGCCTTGGGTCCTCTCATTTTCCCTTATTGCCCTGAGAGGTGCCTCACACTCCATATATGGCACAGGGTAAGTGAAGTGGGAGCTGCAGTGGATTTCAGGTCCCTGCTCGTGCAGTGGCATGGGGCTGGTGAGGCTGCAGTGACAATGGGGCATTTAGGCTGCAGCCTCAGAGCTGTGGGAATCCCTCTTTGGCGAGGGAAAGCTGTAGCCACAAAGCAACTTGGGGACTTGGAGGAGGCTCTTACTCAGCACTTGCTTGAGCTTCGTACCTTGGAGGACAACGTGAGTTTCGCTCCGCAGCTGCAAGGTCATGAAGAGAACATGGTTTGTTCAGGAAGTGCTGTGTTTCGCTTTGGGAAGCAAAGCTTTCTTGGGAATTCTGCCCTGTTGGTTTTGGTCCAACTTGGGCTGAAGCCAGATCTTGAAGGAACATTTCCTGCAGCCCAAATGCTCTCCTGTTGCAGGGAGCTGCTGGTGCTGGCTGGTGCAGCATTTACCGGGGTGGGCTGAGCTGAGGCTGTGCCACGGAACAGCGACTCCCAGTGCCTTGCTGTCCCAGGAAGGTGCTACATCACCAGTGGCTGGTCTTGTGTAATGCTGATGGTGGTGAAGCACTGGAAGGGGCTGCCCAGGGAAGTTGTGGAGTCCCCATTCCTGGAGGAGTTCAAAAACTGTGTAGATGTGGTGCTTCAGGACATGGTTTAGTAAGCATGGTGGGGTTGTGTTGATGGTTGGACTGGATGAGCTTAGAGGTCTTTTCCAACCTTAATGATTCTATTCTATTCTATTCTATTCTATTCTATTCTATTCTATTCTATTCTATTCTATTCTATTCTATTCTATTCTATTCTATTCTATTCTATTCTGTTCTGTTCTGTTCTGTTCTGTTCTGTTCTGTTCTGTTCTGTTCTGTTCTGTTCTGTCCTGTCCTGTCCTGTCCTGTCCTGTCCTGTCCTGTCCTGTCCTATTCATGATCCTGCACAACTCACTGCTCCTGATGCTGTGGGAGCAGGAGGGGAGCTGTGGGGAGCCCAGGGGGATATCAGGCTGGCTGTTCGCATAGGGCTGGTTTTCTCTCTTCTGGTAGGTTCTCCAGCTTGCTTTGTTTTCCTAGCTGTGCCCTGGCAGTATTTGCCACGCAGTGTTTAGAAGCTGAACTGCCCTTGTGAAGCCATAAAATGATATGATAACTTAACCATCTTCCTGTAATAGCCTATTTCATGGAAGTAACCAGAAACCCATAAATCCATTATCTGCTCTGGCGGTCCTTGGGAGCTGCTGACTTAGCAGGGGAGGCTGGGCTATGCGGGCAATGGAGCCGAAGGTGCATTGCAGCCCCAGGGTTGTTTGTGTTTCCTTGGATCACAGACTGTGATGGGTCCATTCTCCTGACAGTTCTCCATGGCCAGGGCTGCCAGGAGGGAGCAGCTCTGTGACAGCTTCATTTCATCCCTGGAGCCGGTGGACCCTGGGGAAGAGAGCAGAATCCCAGCAGTTTTGAGCTGGTTCTGTGTGTGTTGCAGTCTAGTTTTTCCTAAGAGAAAGCAAAGAAGTTGGGTTCTGGCCTGGCTTTCTGGGAAGAGGCATCTGGTGGCTCCGGGAGGCTCTGGGGTCTTGGCTGTTCCATGGGCTCCCATCCAGCCTGGAACTGTGCCCAGATGAGACCTAGGCCCTGGCGCAGATCAGACCTCAAGGAGCTGTTGGGGATGGCACAGCCAGGTTGTGCGGGGTCATACCTGGCCTCTCCAGGGGCTGCTCTGTGCCTGGTGGTCTGGTGGGTGATGTTTTCTCCAGCCCCTGTGGTTAAGTGGCCTCTAGAGCAGAGGTGCGAGCAGTAAATGGGGCTGATGGACCCCAGGTGTGCTGAGTACCACAACTCCCCTCTTGCTCTCAGGGCTGCTTGGCTGGATTTGAATCTCTTGGGCAAGTGTCAGCCCACTATGCTTCCACACCAGTCTGCAGGCACCCAGCCAGTCCGTGAGCTGGGCTGGGTTTGCAGCCTTCCCTTCTCTTTCCCTTCCCTTGCAGGTCCACCATATCTTGCAGGAGATGGTGATAGGTGGCATGGTGCTGGAGACCAACATGAATGAGATCGTGGCACAGGTTGAGGCCCAGAGCAAGCTGGAAAAGGCAGAGGTGAGTGGCGATGCTGTGGCTCTGCCCCACAGGAGGCTGCAAGGAGGGGCAGCCTGTGGGGTCTGGAGCTGTGTGGGGCGTCCTTGGTCCCTGTCTGCCCGAGTTCTCAGTGAGAGGGCTGGGGCATCCCTCCCCAGCTCTGCTCCGTGTTCTTGGCGAGCTCAGGAAGCAGCCCAAATGTCGAAATGGCTGTTTCCATCAAGGTTAATAACCTGAGGTATGAACAGTTTATTGCCCCTGTTTGTGGTGTCATTTGGAAGATGCAGCACCGTGCTGCCACTGCCACTCCCTGTGCTGTGCCAGGAATAGCAGTGGGGCCGTGAGCGGGATGGGAGGTGGGTATGGGGGCTGCTCTCTGGCTGAGCAGAACAGCGTGGGGGGAGCTGGCTGGGCTGTGGGGAGCAGGAGAGGCAGGACAGCCCGGGGAGTGGCACAGTTTGAGGATGCTCCTGCAGCAAAGTGCGAGGCTGGGGTGGGAGCAGCCTTGAGCCCCTCACAGGTCACTGCTCCTTCCCATTCTCAGGGAGGCCTCTCAGCTGCTCCTTC
The DNA here is from genome assembly GCA_033556795.1 of Tapera naevia. Taxonomy (NCBI): domain Eukaryota; kingdom Metazoa; phylum Chordata; class Aves; order Cuculiformes; family Neomorphidae; genus Tapera; species Tapera naevia. Next base: position 3,373,290 of record JAUMJJ010000353.1, read on the forward strand.
CCGCGCCGTCTCGGCTGTGAAGAACATCAACCTGCCAGAGATTCCTCGCAACATCAACATCGGAGACATCAACATCAAAGTGCCCAACCTCTCGCAGTTCATGTGAGCGTCCCATGGCGGGGAGGACTGCCTGTGCACGTGGCCGTGCCCTGGCTGGGTCTCAGCTGTGTGGCAGATGGTGGGACAGGCACTGCTGATCGCCCGGGCTGGCTGGCACGGGGTAGGGAGCTGTGGTGGGGCTGTCCACCTCTCCATCACCTTGGACCTGGGCTCCGTTCAGCTCTTGGGGCTCCCAGCAAGGGCGGCCTTTCTTCCTCTCCCTCATGGATGCGCAGCCTCTCTCCTTGGTGTGGGGGGATGAGCCAGGTTCTGCCTCTTCTGGCATTCCTGGTTGTAAAAATGCACCAGTAGCTGATGGCTCCTGGAGGGGCCGTAGGTTGTCATCTCCATCCTCTCCAGGCTGGGCTGTCCTGCGCTCTGCCCAGCATCCTTCTGCCTGCCCTGGTCCTTCTCACTGCACCTGGCACCCCGGGCTGGAATTGTTGCCAGCCTGGCCAGGGTTGCTCATCAGAGGTTTGGCTCCAAGGGCCAACAGGGTGGTACCTGCTGGAGCTGGAGCTGCCAGCGGTGCCTGCTGCCTCCACTGCTGGCTGGGTCCGGGCCAGGCTGGGGCCCCCTGGCATGTTTTCCTGTGTCTGAATAAACCAGTGTGTCACCCTATGTGTGTCTGTGCTGGGTGCTGCTGGCCCGGACTGGGGAAGCATTGGGAGGGAACTGTGGGGCTGTGGGGGCTGCAGCCCTGGAGGCTCTCCACTGGCAGAAGCTGGTGTCCAGGCTCCTGCTTAGGGGTGGGAAATAGGGCCCTGGACCCCAGCTGGGGTCCCTGCCGGCACCCTGCACTGCTCTCTGGAGCATGGTGGTCCTGCTAAGGCTGTGGCAGTGATGTCCCCTGTTCTGGGCCTGCAGAGGCAGAGTCACCAGCCTGCAACTTGCTGCTGCTTGCTGCCCTCCTGACAGCTTTCCTGTCTGCTCTTGCCCATGAAACATCCCTGCTCTGCTCTCGGGGTCACTGAGAGCCTGATATGGTGGGGCATGCAGAGGCTGTGGGGCTGGGAGCAGTGTCTCACCAGCTTGGGGGGAGAGGGGCTGGTCCTGGGGCTGGAGTGAGCATGGCTGCAGGGGGCAGGCCAGGCAGCCGGGTCCCTGAGCAGCGGGGCTCCTCAAACCAAATGCCCCTGACTCTGCCATGGCTCCATCTGGCCACCAGCCTTGGGGCCAGCTTGGGGCCCCTTCCTCTGCTTCCCCTCTACTGGGCCAGCTGAGCTCCCGCCCCCAACTCTGCCTCCACTTCCCTCCGCTTCCCCTGGCAGGGAAACCGTGACTCTGCCTGGAAGGAATTTTCCTGCTGTCTCCCCTCCCTGCAGCTTAACCCTTCCCCAGCTGGCCATGAGCCACTGCCTGCTGCTTGAGGAGGTCAAGAGGCCAGGTAACCTGTTTCTTCTCTCCTCCGCCAGCCCCCATCCTCCTCCTACTCCTGTGGGCTGCTGAAGCAGTGCACAGAGGGAGCAGGTGAGCAGTGCTCCTGACTGTATCCAGAGGCTGGGACACAGTGTCTGCTGGGCACTGGGATGGTTGGAGAGGAAAGCTCCAGCTTGCCCTGCGGCAAGGAACCATGTGGTGCCCATGTTCTGCTCTACTCCAGGCCTGGGACATGGGGATGCCGGGAGTGTCCAGCTGGTACATGTGGCCGTGGCTGTGATGGCTGTACCTGCATGCAGCCCCGCGCGGTTGCCAGCACAGGACGTGTCCGGCCACACTTGCTTCCTCTGCGACGAGGAGATGTTTGTGCACAGCCGCCTCCAGTTACGGCTCTGGCCTCGCCGCCCCTTCCCGTCTGCTGCTGGACCCTCGGCCCTGTGGGTCTGCAGGAGGACTGTGCTGGGGCAGGGTGGGCCCCTCTGCCACTCCTGGCTGCTGCCCTTCCCCTTGCCCGTGCAAAAGAGGGCAGGCAATAGGGTGCTTCATCCAGGAATGAGCTGGGCCAAACCACTGGGACCCTATTTTCCCATCCAGGAGGGCTGCAGCTGTGACCTGGCCAGAGCAGAGGGAGAAGGTCAAGGTGAAGAAAAGACCTGAGTCCTGTTGCAGGCAGCACTGTTCCTGCCCAGGTCGGGCCTGGTTGGCACTTGTCACTGTCAACGACCCCCAGTGCCCCAAGGACTGCAGCTGGGTCCCCATCCCCATCCTGCACCCTGAGGTGAGCTCGGGGGATGCAGCATCCACAGGGGCTTCGCAGGGGCTCAGCACTATCTTTGTGGTCTGGAACTGTGGCCAAGTCCTGGCCCCTAGCCCCCCTGCCTGTCCCCACTCAGGCCGTGCTTTGGCACCAATGGGTGCTGGGTTTTGCTGAGTTCTGCCAGGATTTGCTTGCCAGAGCGTGTCCACCAGGCCCTGCTCTGTGGCAGTGAGGTGGAGGGGAGTAGGAATGAAACCTGGCAGTGACCCAGCCCCTTCACAGGTACCTGGCAAATGTTTACCCTCACCCTCAGAGCGCTGGGTGAGCCCAGTTCCCAGCAAACTCATCCATGCCCTGACCACAGCCCCACAGGGCTCTCACAGGACCAGGCCATTGCTGAACCCTTTGCTGCTGGAGCAGGGCATGCCAGGTGGGGCTGGGGCACTGGGTTCTGGTCTGGGAGGGCTGAGCAGGGGGCACCCCCCAAGTGAGGACACTGTTCCTGGGTGCTCAGAGGGCTGCAGGGAGGGGGCACAGCCAGACTGAGATTGCTGCTGGGAGATGGGTTGTCCCCTTTCCTGCCACCTCCCAGGATAAGCGTGCTGGTCAAGGCTGGAGTGAGGGAGAGGACCCCCAGCAGGAGCCTGTTGGGATTTGGGATGTAGGGACTGGGGGCAGTTTTTCTCCAGCAGTAGGGCACTGTGGTCCCCAGGCTCTGTGGGGCTGGCAGGCTACCTCTACCACATCACTTACTGAGGGCTCTTGGATGGGGTGGTAGCAGGGGTGAGCTGCAGCCTGGATGGGGTCTGGCAGCCCCAAGGGGTCCCACAGCCTGGGGGTCCTGCAATGGAGAGTCCCATAGCCCTGCTGTCCTGCAGCCCTGGGGGTCCTGCAGCCTGGAGATCCCGCAGCCCAGGGGTCTCTCAGCTCTGGGGTCCCGTAGCCTTGGGGATCCTGAAGTCCTGGGGAATCCTGCAGTCCTGGGGGTCCCACAGCCTGGGGGTTCCACAGCCTGGGAGTCCTGCAACCCCTGGGTCCTGCAACCCCGAGGGTCCTGCACCTGAGGGGTCCCACAGCCCAGGGCCCCTATAACTGGGGGATCCCACTCTGCCCAAGGCTGGAGGCTCCTTCCTGTCCATGTGCCTGGTGTGTGGGAGTCCCTGCTGGGGCTGGGGTCGCCTGCACCCGAGCTGGGGTCTGTGCCCCCTGCTGCCCCCCGGTGCCCCTTGCCCCTGGTCCTTAGGCCGGCCAGCAGCCCAGGGGTTAAGGGGGCGAGGAGGTTCAGGTTCCTTCCCTTGCAGCTTCAGGAGGAAACTTTCCTCCCTCTGACGGCTGTGTTAGCTGAGCTGAGCCTGGTGCAGGCAGGGGTGCAGGCAGGAATGGGGCTGGGGCAGCCAGGAACCCCACAGCCCCTCATTCCCCTCATCTAAGCACAGGAAGGTGAGTGGGGGGTGATGCTGCTGCCTGAATCCCCCTGGGGGGCAGACCCTTGGTCCTGGGGGTCCCTGCCCCGGGGAGTTATTGAGGAAGGGGCTGTGTGGGTGCAGGGCTGCAGGGTGTGGGAATGGGGAGCAGTATGCATGGGGGTTATAGAGCCCGTATGTGTTGGGGGGGATTTGAGGAGATCCATGGGTGTGTATGAGCTTAAGGAGAGCATGTACATGCGAGGTTATGGGGCGTGGGGGGCCAGAATGGGTGAGCTGCGTGTCCACGTGTGTGACAACCCACATCTGTGCCCCAAGTGTCTGCATGTGGGATGTGGGACACCCATCTGCATGGGTGGAGGGGAGGCTTTGCAGTGGGAGTGCAGGAGCTTGTGTGTGCTGGGAGGCACAGGGAGGGGTACAGGGCTGCCTGGTGTTAATGGGGGAGAAGTGCAAGTGGCTCAGCACGGGGCTGAGTGCCTGCACGCCATGCTGAGGGGGCTGTGTGTGGGGAGGGCGAGTGCCAGGCTGGGGCGCAGCATGCCTGTTGGCGTGGGACAGAGGGTGTGTGGGGTGCCTGGCACCACCCTGGCTGGCTGTGACCCCTGTCCCGGTGCAGCAGTCCCAGCTGTTGTTCAGTGCTCGCTGTTCCCCAAATCCTGTGCCTTTGGGACCAGGACATGGGCTGCAGCCCGTGCTGTAGCCCCGCATGCAGCGGTGCCTGGCCAGGCCATGGGGACAGTCAGGCTCCACCATGAAGGGGCTGCCCAGGGATGCTGCAGCATCATGAGGCTGCTCTGCCAGGTGCAGCGATGCCAGTGAGTGTAGCTGGGCACTGCTTGGCACAGGGATGGTTCTCCGAGGACACCTCTCAGCCTCTTGCCATGTTCACCCTGTCCCCCAGAGCTGCAGCTCCCAGTACGACCTGCCCATGTCACCCTGCTGGAGACACTGCAACTTGGGAAGAGGGTTTCTATTCCCAGGGTGAGACGCAGCACCTCCCCACCCTGCCCAGAATGGGAACTTTGATCCGTGGTACCTGCTCTGCCACCCTGGAAAAGCCTCTGGCAGAGCTGCTGAGACCAACCCACTTCAGTTAGGGGGCTGGGACTGCTCTCCTTACCAGGAAAGAGCTCTCAGGAGAACCTTGTGCCCCTGCCCCGTACACCAGTGCCCAAGCCCTGGCATGTTTCTTTGGCTGCAGCCAGGCCCTGGCCGAGGTTCTGTGCCAAAGGGTGCAGGTGAGGTTGTGCCTGTGGGTCCCGCTGTGTCCCAGCTGTGTGCCACGCTGGTTGGGACCCCCAGCTCACCTGGGCTGCAGCTGGCGGAGCGGCCAAGCGTGGTGCACGTGGGCTGCTGGGTGCCTGTGGCTGGCAGCCCTGGGCACGTGCCTGCTTGGGCTGGGTTCACGGGCCTGGAGTTTGATCTTCAGGTGCGAGACAGGCAATGCAACCTTGGACTTTGAGAGGGCTGTGGGCACAGTGGGCTCCTCCCCATCACCGTCCTGGGCTCCATTTGTGCTGCCTTGGCACCTCAGGGCTGTACCCGCACCCTCCCACTTCTCCCCTGATGTGCTGCAGCCCAGTGAGCTGTGCCCCTGCCTGATGAGCTGTGCCCCTGCCTGGGTTCAGGCTCCATTCTCTCCCAGTTCCCAGTTCAGCCCCAGGCAGAACTTCAGCCCCAGTTCCCTCGCAGGCAGAGGGGTGTTTGGAATCCCTCAGTGACAGCACAGACCCTGTTACTCGAAGGCAAACAGGGCACCACTAAGCCAGAGGCCAGGCTCCAGGACTCATGCAGTGATAAGGCTACTGGCTGTGACCACCTTCTCTGTTCCTCCTTTCACAGGGCCAGTCAGGTGCTTCAGCGGGATCCTGGCCCGCAGCCCGTGCCCAGCCCTGATGGTGCAATCCCCAGCTGTGCCTTGTACCCCCTGCTGCAGCAGTGCCGGGCATTAGTGCTCCTGCAGAACTGGGAGGCAGGCGGAGGGAAAGCTTATCCCAGGGGCTGTCACTGCCCTAAGACTTATGGTCTTTTAATAATTCACCCATTAACTTGGACTATTAAACCTCGTGGGAGCAAGAGGCTAAAAGCTGAGCCAGCCGGGCAGCGCCTCCTTTGCGAGCACTGCTCCTGTGGCCTCGCCATGGCGGCTGGTTTCTTCATCAGCAAGAGCGTGGGCATCGTGGCCATCGTGCTGGGCCTGGGGGCCGTGGCTACCATCATCGCCCTCTCAGTGGTGTACGCACAGGAGAAGAACAAGGTGGCAAATTCCGGCACCACCGACACCACCACCACCACCACCACCACCACCACCACCACTACCACCACCACCACCACCACCACGACTGTCCCCATCACCACCGCCACCCCCAACAATGCTTGGAATCGGTGGAGGCTGCCGACAACACTGATACCAGAATCCTACGAGGTGACCCTGCAGCCCTTCCTGACACCTGATGCCAACAACATGTACATCTTCAAGGGCAACAGCAGCGTGGTCTTCGTCTGCAAGGAAGCCACCGACCTCATCCTCATCCATAGCAACAAGCTGAACTACACCCTGCAGGGCTCCTTCCACACCTCACTGCAGGCGGTGGATGGCTCCAGCGTGCCCCCCATCTCCAATACCTGGCTGGAGCCCCTCACTCAGTACCTGGTGGTGCAGCTGGGGGGGCTGCTGCAGCAGGGCCAGCGCTACCGGCTCTTCAGTATCTTCACCGGAGAGCTGGCTGATGACCTGGCTGGTTTCTACCGCAGCGAATACACGGATGAGTCGGGCACCAGGTACGTGGAGGGCAGGAAGCCAAAGAGGAGCACCCTGGGAATGATGGAGAGCACAGGCTGGGTTTGGGGCTCCTCTCCCAGAAGGATGGGTGTGGGGAGCCTCTGTACCCTGTTCTGCCCACACATCACCCCAGTGAGGAGGGGAACAGGGAGCAGGGAGTGTGTGGAGTGAGTGGAGGGACCTGGGTGGTGCTGACCCCTGCAGAGCCACCTGAGCACTGATGGGATTTGTTTGCAGGAAGGTGGTGGCCACCACACAGATGCAGGCAGCTGATGCGCGGAAAGCCTTCCCCTGCTTCGACGAGCCGGCCATGAAAGCCAGCTTCACGGTGACACTGATCCACCCCTCCGACCATGTAGCCATTTCCAACATGCCTGCCAAGAGTGAGTGGGGTCGGGGAGCCCCGTTAGGGGCCCAGGGGCCTGAAAGGACTGTGGAGTGACCCCTGCCTCCCTCTGCTCCCTGCAGACACACAGCAGCAGCAGATTGATGGAAAGAACTGGAACATCACCGAGTTCGAGACCACCCCCAGAATGTCCACCTATCTGCTGGCCTTCATTGTCAGCGAGTTCACCTATGTGCAGGACGCCTCAGGGAAAGTGCTGGTAGGCTGGGTGTTGGGGCACCTCATCTGCCTGTGTGGTCCCAGCCAGCTGGTGGCTGAGCTCAGCATCTCTCTCCCATCCAGATCCGCATCTGGGGCCGCCCCACAGCCATCGCCGAGGGCCAGGGCACCTATGCGCTCCAGAAGACTGGCCCCATCCTCGACTACTTCGAGAGGCACTACAACACAGCATACCCACTGCCCAAGTCTGGTGGGTGCCACGAGGCAGCTGGGGTGCAGGGTTGAGCTGGCAGCCGTGAGGGCACCGGCATTCTGGCACTGTGGCAGCCATATGCCAACAGGATCCCTCCATCCCCCAGACCAGGTTGGCCTCCCCGACTTCAATGCGGGTGCAATGGAGAACTGGGGGTTGGTGACCTACCGGGAGAACTCGCTGCTCTTTGACGACGCCTACTCCTCCATCAGCAACAAGGAGCGGGTGGTAACCGTCATTGCCCACGAGCTGGCCCACCAGGTACCCTCCAAGCCCTCTGCCTGCCCCACTGGCTGGCTGGGCTTGGCTGATGTGTGACTTGTGACCCCCCTGCAGTGGTTTGGGAACCTGGTGACGCTGCAGTGGTGGAACGACCTGTGGCTGAACGAGGGCTTCGCCTCTTACGTGCAATACCTGGGTGCCCACTCAGCAGAGCCCTCCTGGGGCATTGTGAGTCCTGGGAGCAGGGGTGTGGGCAAGGGGTGCAGGGGCTTCTCTGCTCCTGCCCCCCCGGGGGGCTGCCCCCCTGCCCAGAGGGCGCATGCAGGGCTGAGACAGGTGCTGGCACTCACCTTTGCAGAAAGACCTGATGGTACTGAATGAGGTGTACACGGTGATGGCGATGGATGCCCTGGCCACCTCCCACCCGCTTTCGTTCCGCGAGGAAGAGATCAATACCCCGGCCCAGATCAGTGAGGTCTTCGACAGCATTGCCTACAGTAAGGTAGGTGTGTGAGTCCCTGGTGTGCGGGTCCTGGGTAGTTGAGGTGGGATGTGGGGTGCCCTGCACACCTGGGGTCTCTGACCTGCTCTCCCCACAGGGAGCGTCGGTGCTGCGGATGCTCTCTGATTTCCTCACCGAGGCCGTGTTCATAGAGGGGCTGCAGGTGAGGCTCTGCCAGTACCAGGGACACTGAGCCCTGGTGGAAGACGAGTGTCCCATGGCAGGACCCACTTCCTGGGTGCTCTGCGGGTGTCCTGCACCCCAGAGCTCCCCCTGCCCACCCATCTCTCCTGGTGCTCTCCCCCAGTCCTACCTCCACACTTTTGCCTACGGAAACACCGTCTACACGGACCTCTGGCTTCATTTGCAAGAGGTAGGAGGGGGCTGGCTGCTCCTGGCTGCTCCCCTGACACAGCTCCTTCCCTCCTACCACCTCCGCTCTGGGGGCTGCCTGGTGGGACAAAGTCTGAACCACGTGGCCGAGGGGTGCAGTGCCAGCCGAGCCCTGTGCCCCACCCACACCCCTCAGCACTGGTGACCCGCAATGCTGCCCTCCCTGCAGGCTGTCGAGAAGAAAAATGTCCCACTGCCTGACTCCATCGGAAACATCATGGACCGCTGGACGCTGCAGATGGGTTTCCCCGTGGTGACTGTCGACACCCTCACCGGCACTGTCAAACAGAGCCACTTCCTGCTGGATCCCACTTCTGTGGTGGAGAGACCCTCTGTCTTCAAGTGAGAGGGGTGGAGGGCCATCAGCAGCTGGGAGGACGGGGGGCTGGGGGATGAGGAATAGTCCCACTATCTGTCTGTCCCTGGCACAGCTACACCTGGATCATCCCCATCACCTGGATGACGTCTCAGAGTCCTGGGGACAGGTACTGGCTGACCGAAGTCTCAGGTACTGCATGCCCTGCCCTGAGTGGGGGGTCTTGTTGTCACGCCCCCTGCCCCAGCAGAGGTCAGGGTCCCCCAGGGGGTCACTGGTCGGCAGGAGTTGTGGCTCTGGTAGACCCTCCTCTCCCCTTCCCAGAAACCAACAGCCAGTTTAAGCTGAACAGCCCGAACTGGCTCCTGCTGAACCTCAACGTCAGTGGATACTTCCGTGTCAACTACAACCAGGAGAACTGGAACCAGCTCCTCAATCAGCTCTCTACCAACCATCAGGTACATGGGGCCAGCTGGGCTGTGGGCCCCCACCCCGTACACTCCTCTCAGAGCTGCCCTGAGATACCGGCTCTGCCTTCTCCCAGGTCATCCCTGTGATCAACCGTGCCCAGATCATCGATGATGCCTTTAACCTGGCCAGGTGAGTGGTGCCAGCTGCCCATCAGGGCAAGGGGGACTGGCAGGAAGGGTGCCCTGGGAATGGGCAGTGGCCACAGTGCCACGGAGCTGATGCTGCCCTCTACCCTTGCAGGGCCAAATACGTCAATGTGACCTTGGCCTTGAGCACCACTCGGTTCCTGAGCAATGAGACAGAGTACATGCCCTGGGAGGCAGCGCTGAACAACCTCCACTACTTCGAGCTGATGTTTGACCGCAGTGAGGTCTTTGGGGTGATGACGGTGAGCAATGCCACCCACCTGGGACTGCCTCTCAGGAGACAGGGCGAGGGGCTGGATCTGCACCCAGCGCCAGGCAGGGGGCTGCTGCTGGTGCCACTGGTTGCTGACCACCTTCCCATCCCCCAGAAATACATACAGAAGCAGGTGACACCCCTCTTCAACTACTACAAGAACATCACCAACGACTGGGTCACCATCCCCAATGGCCTTATGGACCAGTGAGTGCAGTGGCTTCGGAGGCCAGGCTGGACCACCGGGGTCTCCCTGACCACACCAGGATGGTCACCTCAGCACATGCCAGGGAGAAGCCATGGCCCTGCCTGCATACCAGTGCCAGCCAGTTGGTGCCTGGCTGCTGTGTGCTGGTCCCCAGCTCTCTGCACTCAGTGCCCTGCGTTCCCTCTCTCCCCAGGTACAATGAGATCAATGCCATCAGCACAGCCTGCTCCTACGGCATCACCGAATGCCAGAACCTGGCCACCAAATATTTTAACGAGTGGCAGAAAAATATTACAAGAAACCCGTGAGTCCCCAGGGATCCCCAGTGCCATGTGGGGTGGCCAGGCTGGGCATGACAAGGACCTCCTGGCTGAGATGGCTCTTCTTTCCCACAGGATCCCCCCGAACCTTCGCTCCTCCATCTACTGCAGCATTGTGGCTGCAGGTGGGGAGGAGGCCTGGGACTTCATCTGGGAGAGGTTCAGAGAAGCCACTGTTGTGTCAGAGGCTGACAAGCTCCGCACAGCACTCTCCTGCAGCACCCAGCCCTGGATCCTCAAACGGTGGGTGTAGGGTCCCAAGTGGGTGTTGCGGCTCTGCCCCTGCCAGCCCCTCACCCAGCAGTGTCCCTCCCAGGTACCTGCAGTACACACTGGACCCCAGCAAGATCCGCAGGCAGGATGCCACCTCCACCATCAACAGCATCGCCAGCAATGTGGTGGGGCAGCCTTTGGCCTGGGACTTCATCTGCGAAAACTGGAGGACACTCTTCAGCCAGTGAGCACTGTGTGGCTGGTTTGGGGCGCTTGAGGAGCTTCCGGGGGGGCTAACTGGGGCAGGCAGCATCCTCTGTCAGCCTGTGCCTCTCAAGGGGGTGGCATGTCCCTTCTTGTGGTCAGGGCAGCCTCAATCCCTGGTGCTGCTCTGTCTGGACACCCTGGCTCAGCCATCCCATTACTCCCCCAGGTACGGGGGCGGCTCCTTCTCCTTCTCCCGGCTGATTTTATCGGTGACCCAGCGGTTTTCCACAGAGTTTGAGCTGCAGCAGGTGAGCCTGGATCCTGCCAGGGTCTGTGAGACCAGGGACCCCAACCCCAGGCACGGCTCTACGAGGATGGTGCCTTGCCACATGACCTTTGCCAGCAGCCCTAGGAGGGGAGCTCCTGCCCCTTCTGTGCCCGGGGCTCTAAGCACCTTCCCTCTCCATCCTGGCTGTTGGCATGCTGATGGGGTGCTGTCGGGATGCCCCATGCCTGCTGCAGCCCCTCTTCTCCTCGGCAGCTGGAGCGGTTCAAGGCAGACAACCAGGACATTGGCTTCGGGTCGGGGACGCGGGCACTGGAGCAGGCATTGGAGAGGACCCGCGCCAACATCAACTGGGTGAAGGAGAACCAGGAGACAGTGCTGACCTGGTTCCAGGGCGAGACGGCCTCCAGCTAAGGGCACGGTCACCATGCCACACTCCCTGCTCCCGGCTCGGCTGGTGCAGGGTGGGCTGGCGGGGGCCAAGCCTGGAGTTCCTGCAGCCCCCCATCCTGCTGCACCCTTGTCCACTCCCCAGCTTCACTCACTCCATCCTCTCTATTCCCAAACGCTCTTTCCCAGCTCGTCCCGCACCAGTCTGGCCCACAGCCATTGCTGCTCATGAGGGGCAGGACAGGTGCCTGTATGATGGGCAGCGGAGAGGGGCCAGAGGGCTTTGGGCTGCAAGGGCCCCAGCTGCCCTAGGCTGTCCAGGGCACTGCTGGGCTCTGCAGGCATGAGCAAAGCCAGGAGGGTGTAAATAAAGGTTTTCATGTTGGCTTTCACCACTGTCCTGGATGAAGGCGGGCACGGGGGCTTGGGGGTGTGCGGTGGCTTTGCAGGGCAGCTGGGGGGGCCCTGGGCAGGAAGCACCTGGGATCCCGCAGTGGGCACAGGGCAGGAGCCGGCGCTGTGGAGCCCCCCGGGCCGTTAGGAGCCTGGTGCTAAGTGGCTCTGGGGGCTCAGCCGACGCCAGCCCCCTGGCCCCTCTGTCTGACGGCTGCATGTGAGCTCTCCTGCTGGGCCCTTCTGTGCCCGGCTTGCCCGCTGCACCGGGGCTGGGGTTCCTCTGCAGGCTCCTTCAGGGTGGATGCTGTGGGGTCCAGGCAGGGCGGGTGGGAGCTGTTCTTCCAGCGCAGCTGGGGGAGCCCCCTGGGTGGTTGGTCCCTCCATCACCCCCAGATCTGGGGACATCTCAGAGCTGTGAGGTGGGCTGGAAGGGGGCACCGAGCCCCCATGTGGCTGTGTCTGAGGGGTGCCAGCCTGGGGAGGTGTCCCAGGTGCAACGAGTGGGGTCCCACAGTAACAAGTCAGGGTGCAGCAGTGCACAGCAGCTTTAATGAAGTGTCACTGGTGTCTCTTTGGCGTGGCTCTGTGGCACTGCCATGCTGCCATCTCTGCGCATGATCAGCTCCACCATCCCCAGTGACGTCCTGGGGTGCAGCCGGGCAGCACGGGGGCTGCACAGCGGGTCAGGGGGAAAAGCGTGTCCAGGGTTGGGGGGCTGCCAAGCTGTGCAGAAAGAGCTGTGTCAGGTGAGCGGCCATGGGGTGGTACCGTGCCCCTCCCTTGCACCCTGTGTCCCACACAAATGTCCCCCAGTATGCATCACGCTGTGCCCCCCAACCCAGGCAGACACCCCTGCTGCAGCGTGCACGGGCTTGCTGGTGCAGCCCTGCATGTGAGGAGCATTCCCCCCCTCCCTGCCCCCCCTCCCCAGGTTCTCCCCAGCCCTGTGAGGGTGGTGGGTGCAGGAGCCGGGGCTGGGGAGGGGGCTGTGGGTACCTGGCAATACAAAGGCAGCTGGGAGCTGTGTACAGGGGTCCTGGGGGGTCCTGTGTCCATTAGTCCTGTCCCGGGAGGTTGGAGGGGGGCTGTAGGCTTCAAGCAGCATGAAGAAGCCATCCCGGTGGCCGTGGCACATCTCTGGGGGGGCTCCAGTGGGGCCTCTGCTCCGAGGCTGCGTGGCGGTGACGACCAGGATGCTGAAACGGAGCCAGGAGTCCTGTGCAGCTCCAGAGAGGTCCCTGCCACAGGCGTGAAGGGAGGTGACCCCCAGTCCCCTGTCTCCATGTCGGGAACCCTGTGCAGCTCACAGGGTTTCCCCGCCATGGGAGGTGACCCCCAGCTCACAGTGCCAGGGGACGGAGCATTCCGCGTGGCCAGTGGGTGCAGGTGGGGGTCCAGGGGCTGGCAGAACCCCAGGCCCTGGGGGCAGAGGGGGCAGTGCCGGGGGGCCGCCCCCCGCCGCCGCTCCAGCGCCTCCTCGCTGAGCCCCAGCAGGGCCGAGAGGTGCGCGATGTAGCGGATGGCGAGGCGCAGGGTCTCGATCTTGGTCAGGCTCTGCCCAGCGGGTGCCAGGGCGGGCGGCAGGTAGTGCCGCAGCCGCAGCAGCGCCTGCGCCAGCCGCCGCATCCGCAGCTTCTCCCGCTCGCTGGCGCTTTGCCGAGGGCCCCCCCGGCCCCCACACCGCCCCGGCTCGTCCCCACGGCCCTGCCGCTGGCCCTGCGGGGCACATGGGAACGTGCTGGGGGGCTCTGCAGAAGCGGTTGGGGAGATGGCATTGGCGAGGCCCCCAGCTCGGTGCCACAGCAGCGCATGGCCCATTGGGGGCTGCAGGTCCTGGGGCAGGAGAGGGGCTGGGGGTCCAGCCATGGCTGGGGTCCACTCTGTGCCCACCTCTAGGGGTGCCTGCGCAGCCAGGGCTTTATGCGAGGCCGGGGTGCAGGTGACACCTTTGTGACTGCCTGGAGGTGTCAAAACCCACAGAGCCAGGCTGGGGCTGGCTGGGAACCTGGAAATGCTGGACCCATTTGCAGAGGTGTCAGTTCTGACTCCTCTGGTACTTAATTGGTGCTGCCCGGCGCTGGGAAGTGTGCAGGGACCAATTCACACGGTCGTGAGAGATGCTAATGCGCCAACCAGCCCTGCCAGAGCCCACTTCGCCCTGCACAGTGGCTCTGCCAGTCCGGGGCAGTGGAGACTTGACCTTGCAGTGCTGGAACCCTGAGCAGCCAGCCCCAACATCCCACGGTGTCCCCACACCTCCTCTACCCTCTGCAAACCTCCCAGTCCCAGGGCCATGGGTCCTGGGTGCCCTTCCAGATCCATCCAGCCACCCGGAGGGGCAGGGAATGCAGGGGTGGGGCAACCAGGCTGGGGCACTGGTGGTGACACCCATGTGCTCCCATCCTGGGAGACTTCCCTGCACACCTTCCCCCCTCTTGCTGTCTTGCTCTCCCTGACCCCATGGGGTGCTGCCTCAGCTCTCTGAGCTCCTGACATGCTCTGGAGAAGCAGGAGGCACAGCCTCCGTGTCTGTGGGCATCGACTGGGCTGTGTCCCCCTCATGGAGTCAAGAGTCCCTGTATTGCTTGTCCTGTTGGTGCGAACCACAACCGGAGAGTTGTTGGGGACTGCCGAGCCCCAACAGGGGCTTGTGTTCTCCAGGGCAGGGGACCCTGCCTGTGCATGTGGGCTTGGGGGACGAGGTGCAGCCTCTGGGCACCATCCCTGCCTATCATACCTGTCCAAGCTGGAGGGGCAAGTGTGTGTAGCCAGGGCTAGGGTTCTGGGAGGCGCTAGAGCAGAGACATTGGTCCAAAGTGGGCAACATGATGCCCATGGGAGGGTCCAGTGGGACCCCTTCAGCAGGAGAGCTGGCTGCTCCTGGGAACATGAGTCTTAACAAGGCACTGACTGCCTGGGGAGGGCTTTGGCCAGTGGCACCATGAGGAGGCTCTGCAGCTCTGCCCATGCCCTCGCCACATCCGTCCCATGTGCCCACCCTCCATCAGTGCAGACAGGAGCACTAGGGGGACTCCATCTCCCCCAAGGAATGAGGGGCTGCAGGCTCTTCCCTGGGAGGGCTCTGACCCCGCGGCCAGTGCTGTCATGGCCCAGCCGTGTTCCAGCACTTGTCCAAACACAGAGGAGGTGGGAAGTTGCTGCCCAGCGGGGCCACAAAACTCATTAACCAGGAGCTCATCAGCTAATGAGACCCAGGAGGGAGCCTGGGAATGGGGGCGGGGAGACAGGGCAGCGCCAAGGGGCACACGAGGAAGGGGCTGTGTTGTTGGGTGCAGAGCACCCACAGAGCACTTTGCTGTGCTGCTGGACCCCCGCTGCAATACCCAGACCGGAGATGGGCTCTAGCATGGTGCCAGGCATTTGTGCACCCGGGGATGTGCTGTGGGTCCAGGCTGGCACAGGTGTCCTTGGACCTTGCACAGGCAAGCAGCGCTATGCTTCCTCCTGGGGGTGGAGGGGGGGTGGGGGGGCAGAACGGGTGACAGCTCCTGGCTCTAGCGAGTTTGTGACATGTCTGTGGCGTCAAAGGGAGATAATGGTTGGTTTGGATGCCAATGCTTTAATGGTGCCTTGCAGGTGGTGTGGGCACTGGAAGCAGAGCTTGGGCTGCAGGGGTGATGCCTTG
The DNA here is from genome assembly GCA_033556795.1 of Tapera naevia. Lineage (NCBI taxonomy): Eukaryota > Metazoa > Chordata > Aves > Cuculiformes > Neomorphidae > Tapera > Tapera naevia. The sequence continues at coordinate 3,388,522 of JAUMJJ010000353.1, forward strand.
GGGTGTACGTGGCTCTGGGCAGCACTGGAGCTGGCTGCCGTAGCACATTTGGTGGTGCAAGGGACCACTGCAGGGGACGGCCTGGTCCCCATGGCCCCTGCGCTTCTGGATGCCCAGGGAGCCCTGCGAAACTCGCATAATGTGGCTTTGGAACGCTGGCAATGCCCCTGCCCAGGGTCCCCACAGGGCACCAGGGCTGCTATGGGGCTGAGCGGTGAGCCTGGCTCCAGCAAGCACCGCAGGATCATCAGGCAATGACGAGTGATAAGCAGGATTTAACCCGTCACCACCCCTATTATAGTATTATGAAGGGAATGAACAAGCTTCACGTGACACTGCGCAATGCGAGCCCGTGCACAGCGAGGCGCTGGCTCACCCACTGTGGTGCCAGCTCTTCCTTGGGAGCGGCTGGACCTGCACCCCACAGTTGGCCCTGTGCCCCACTGCTAGTGCTGTGCCCCACGGTTGACCCTGTGCCCCACAGCAGGCCCTGCACCTCACTGCTGGCCCTGCATTCCACAGTTGGCCCTGTGCCCCACTGTTGCTACCGTGCCCTAAACACAGATTTCTGCCCCATAGCTGGTTCTGTGCCCCACTGCTGGTGCCATGTCCTGGGCCTGGATCCATGCCCACTGCTGTACCCCAGGGCTGCATACACCCAGTAAGAGGGTCCCATTCACCTCTAGTGTGAGGTTCTCATGCACACCATATCACTGGGGCTGTGCACAGCTGGTATGGGGGTCCTGTACTGACCTGATAATGGGGGTCCCATGCTCATTGCCATATCTATGGGCTGTGCACAGCTGGTATGGGCATCCCGTGCCCACTCTGTTTGTGGGTCTTGTGTCCAGCTGGTGTGGGAGTCCCATGCCCACTACCATAGCCCCAGGGCAGTGCACACCCAGCATGGCAGTCCCGTGATCACTGCCATACCCTGGGACTGTGCACACCCAATATAGGAGTTCCATGCCCACCTGGTGTGTGAGTCCTGGGCCCACCTGTTGTGTGAGTCCCATGGCCACTGCTGTACCCTGCAGATATGCCCACGCGATGTGGGGGGTCCTGTTCACCCTGGTGTGGGTCCTGCGCCCACTGCCTTACCCCTTGGGCTGTGCACACCCGGTGTGGGGGTCCCATACCCCGAGGCAGGGGTCGGTGCTGCCGGGGACGGTGCCGAGATCCCAGCCCCCCCACCGCTCCCTGATGGATTTTCCTTCCCTCGGCGGGGCTGGGTTTCCCTGGAAACCTTCGCACCCGCCGGCACCGACACCTGCAGGGCCTGGGAACGCGGCGGGGGGGCCCCTCCCAGCCCCGCCCCCCCTCCATTCGGGGGGGTCCCTGGGCCGCCCCCTCCACTGCATCAGCGGGCACTTGGGCTGCGGGGCTGGTGAGGCTGGGAGGGCTGTTGAGGGACTGCGGGGGCTGTGCGTGCTCAGGGGACTACAGGGGAAGCTGCAGGGGCAGTGGGAGCTGCAGAGGCTGCAGAGGCTGCGGTGACTGCAGGGACGGGGGGCTGCAGCAGAGCTGCACGGGTGGTGGGTCCTGGGTGTGGGGTGCTGTGTCCGCAGAGCCACGATGAGCAATGGGGAGCAGTGGGCACAGACACCCAGGGCTGGCACAGCTGCAGCTCGCTCCACACCGCATACCCCACTGCAGCCCATGTACAGCCCCACAGTAGCCCCCACTGCAAACTCCACTGCAGACCCCACTGCAGACCCCCTGTAAACTCCACAGCAGACCCCACGGCGGACCCAGCTGCAGGCCCCAATGCAGCCTCCACTGCAGGCCATGATGCAGACCCCACTAAAAACCCCACAGATTATATCATTGTAGCCTTCATTACAGTGGGGCCCAAGACCCCTGCTCAGGACTGTGTTGGAGGGGTGAGGGGTGCCAGGGGGTGGGCAGCTCAGAGCAGCCTCACACCACTGGGGTAAAATTTGTCACCCGCCTGTTCAAAGCCTCTGCCCTCGCCCCAGGCCTTTGAAGTGCTGCTGATGCTGGCCACGAAGGTGCCACTTCACACCTCAGGCCCGGCATAAAGCTGGGGCGGCTGGGGGACTTTGCACACAGCCCCACAGCCATGGCGCACACAGCAGCCCCCGGCGTCCCGCGTCCCACCACAGCACTGCTGCACGGCTGGGGTTTCTGTGGACCTCCAGAGCCCGAGGGCTACAGCAGCAGCTCGCCTGCAGCATCGCCTGACTCCTGTGGCCTCGCATCTCCTGCAGTGAGCCGGGGACCCCACCGTGGCCCCACTGCTACCTGCCTGCAGGGTGGCTCAGGAGGCAAGAAGAGGGCTCGATGTGGGGGCCGGGGGGGCCCTCGGCAAAGCGCCAGCGAGCGGGAGAAGCTGCGGATGCGGCGGCTGGCGCAGGCGCTGCTGCGGCTGCGGCACTACCTGCCGCCCGCCCTGGCACCCGCTGGGCAGAGCCTGACCAAGATCGAGACCCTGCGCCTCGCCATCCGCTACATCGCGCACCTCTCGGCCCTGCTGGGGCTCAGCGAGGAGGCGCTGGTGCGGCGGCGGGGGGCGGCCCCCCGGCACTGCCCCCTCTGCCCCCAGGGCCTGGGGTTCTGCCAGCCCCTGGACCCCCACCTGCACCCACTGGCCACGCGGAATGCTCCGTCCCCTGGCACTGTGAGCTGGGGGTCACCTCCCATGGTGGGGACTCCCCCGGAGCTTCATGGGGCTCCTGGCTTGGAGACAGGGGCCTGGGGGTCAACCCCCTGTGGCCCTGCTGTGGAACCCCTCCGAGAGCTCCCCAGGGTTCCTGGAGACAGGAACATGGAGATGGGGGCCTGGGGGTCACCTCCCTACCCCCGTGCAACAGGACCCCCCCCGGAGGTGCTTGGGGTTCCTGGCATGAAGACGGGAGCCTGGGGGTCACCCCCATACATCCGTGCGATGGAGACTCCCTCAGAGCTGCATGGGGCTGTCACCTCCAACGTGTCCTCCTGGCTGTCCCCTCCTCACTGTGCAGGGGCAGAGGCCCCCCCAGACCTCCCCGGTGACCCTCTCCTGGACGCAGGGCTGATGCTTCCGGAGTTCATGGATGCAGGGACAGTCACCCAGGTATGTGCACTGTCAGGTGTTGGGGGGGAGCCCAGGTAACCTCAGCGTGGGGCTGCACAGGGCTTGGGCTCAGCCACCCCGGGGCACTGAGCCCCCCAGCCCTTGGCTTGGGGCTCTGCTGGGACTGATTTTGGGGTCACAGCAGCCTTATTTGGGGTTGGGAATGGAGAGGTGCCCCCCTTCCTCCCAGTTCCCTGATGCCACACTCCCTCGTGTTTGTTTTGAGTCCCATCAGCTGTGATGGATCTGAGGCTGTGGTTCTGCTTGTCCTGGGAGCCCTCCTAGCAGGTGGGGTCTGTCAGCCCTCATTCCTGCTCCCCCTGAGACTCTGGCCTGGTGGGTACCCCTCTCATCCACTTTGTGATCCCCCAGGAACTCTCTGCAGACCTGCTGTCTCTCTTGGAAGCTCTGTTCCCACCTCAGCCCCAGGACTGACCCGGATGAGCCCCCGGCTCTGCGGTGCTGGAGCACCTGGTGCCACACAACTCCACCATGCCCCATCTGGATGGCTGCAACGTGGGGGATGCGTGTGTCCCCTAGGACTACTGGGAGAGAGGATTTGTCTCTCGTGTGACCCTGGAGCTGTGCTGGATGTGCTGGGGTGGCTGTGACTGTACATAAATAAACCCTTTTGTCCCTCCATGTCTCACTGCGTGGCTGTTCCCAGGGCAGGAGCTGGCATGGGGTGGGGTGTGCGGGCACGGCATGCAATGCAGCGGGCACAGGATGGTGTGCAGAGGGCATGGAATGGGGTGCAGTGAGCATGGGATGGGGTGCAGTGTGTCCAGGTCACCTTGTCGGCTGCGGAAGCGGGTTTGGGGCTGGGAGAAGATGGCTGAAGAGGTGAAACTCCCACTCTGCAGCTGGGCAGGCCATGGGCTGCCATTCTGCCATCCCACCTACGTGGGCAGAGGCTGTGGCATGGACCCAGGGCTATGTGCGGGGCTGAGGGGCTGGAGACTCTGCACACAGCTGCAGTGCAGCTGGGCAGCATCTGGGAAACTGATTGAGGGAGGTATCGGGACAGACACCTCCAGGCCCTGGCTTGTCCCTCAGCCAGGGAGGGGTGGGGGGGAACATGCACCCTCCGGATCCGTCCTTGGACAGTGTGAGCTGAGCATCACCTGCACCCCCGTGCCTAGGAGAAACCTCCCCCAGTGCGGGCTTAAGGTGGACATCGGAGTCCAGCGGCAGTGGAAGGGCTGAGGTGTGGGGCTGGAGACCCCGCAGGTGGAGGGCAGTGCAGGGGGGCTCAGATGATGCCGTTCTGCCCACCAGCCCACTCGGGGCTCCCTGCGGGGTATGGGGCTGGCGCTGGGGGTGGGGAGTCCGTCCCAGGGCCCGCAGTGGGGTCTGACAGCCGGGTGCTAATGCGCTGGGAGGGGGCTTCTCCACCTACTGTGGGACTCTGGGGCCGGGGGCTGCAGGGCTAATGAGCCCCACTTATCTGTGAAATGACTTGCTAATAACGTTAATTCCCTTTGCCGGGCGCGGGGGAGCAAAGCCTTTGAGATGCAAATCAACACCCCTCCCTCCCCCAGGCTGTGTCTCCTAGCCAGGGGTGGGGGCCAGCACTCAGGCGACTTGGGGATACACTCTGGCCATGGGGACACACTGACCAAGGGGACGCGCTCTGGCTGTGGGGACTCTGGCAGGGGCAGGGCTGGGAGAAAGGACCTGTGGCTCTTTGGGTCCCCCCAAATGATGCACCCCAAAGAGAGGAGCCCTTGTGTATCCCGATGCTTAGCCGTGGCCTGGGCACTGGAGGACGGGACAAGTCCCCCTCCAGGACTTGGGCACTGTCCAACTGCGAGGCTCCTTCCCATGGCTGGAGGGCTTCTCCCTCTGCTCACCTCCTTGCCTCACTCCCTGGTCCCACTGCCTTGGGCACTGACTGGGGACGCTGAGCCGGGGGTTTCCTGGGACAGGAAAGGTACTGAACAGGGACCACACCAACCCCACACTGTTAGAGTGGGATTTGGGATGAGTCTGGGCAGCTGGCAGAGGGACAGAGCCTGACTGCGAGTGAGGGACTTGTGTCTCAGGTCAGAACTGTGTGTGCACACGTGCATCTGTGTGCGCATTGACAGGAACGTGCATTTGTTTCTATGTGTGAGTGCTGTGCACACTTACGTGTCTCTGTGTGCATGTGGGTGGTGTGGCGTGAAGGACCAAGCTGTTCCAAGGGGGCTGGCTACGTCAAGAAGCAACCTGAGCTGCCAAGGGCACCCCGCTGGCCGCCTGCCAAGCGTGGCCCTGCAGCAGACACAGAGGTGGCTGCAGGCATCAGGGGAAGCTCTCCTGCTCCCCCATTCCCTGGTCCTCACTGGAGGACCACCAGGAACGGCGTGGATGCAGGAGCCCTTGGCGTGGGGACCTGGCAGCTTGTGAGCAGCAGCCCTGACATGGCCTGGCTGGACGGTGCTGGGCAGGACACCCTGGCTGGAGGTGAGGTGGGGGGAATGGGATGTCAGGGGCTCCAGCACTGGACTGGGAGGGTCTCTGTCCCCATGTAGGACCATAAGAAATGCTCTGGGATGGATGGGCAGCAGGAATGGCCTGGAGGAGGCTGTGGGTTGGGGTCAGCTGAGGCTGTCTTCCACTGCCCTGCTCAGTGCCAAGGACCCCCACTGCCCTGGGAGGTGTTGGGGGGTGCTGGGGGTTCTGGAGGAGCAGGGGAGATACAGAAGGCAGCTGAAGATGGGAACTTAGTGAGCTGGGGCAGGCACCATGGCCCTGGGTGGGGAGTAGAGCTCCATGGGATGGGACCTCCGATCCTGAGTGTGACCTATCATCTCCAGAGCTCCTACCCCAGGGACCTTCCAGGCAGGCTACTGCTGCCTGTCTGCTTGTTGTGGCAGAAAGGAACCATCTGGGTCCAGACCCTGCAATGGGAAATGCCACTGTGGACACGCCAGGCAGCCTGGCTCCCCCCTGGAGCCAGAGCTGTGCCTGGAGCCCTCCGGCCGAGGGCAGCGAGGAGACCCTGCAGCTGCCCACCTTCTCCCCTGCTGCCCAGGCCCGCGTGGCCATCACCTTTGCCCTCTTCGCCCTCTCTGCCGGCTGCAACCTGGCAGTGTTGCGGGCAGCAGGCGGTCGACGGGGCAGCCGGCGCTCCCACATCCGCCTGCTGCTGCTGCATCTGGCTGCCGCTGACCTCCTGGTGACAGTGGCTGTGATGCCACTGGATGCCATCTGGAACATCACACTGCAGTGGCGGGCAGGCGACCTGGCCTGTCGCCTCCTCATGTACCTCAGGCTGCTGGCCATGTATGCCTCTGCCTTCGTCACTGTCGTCATCAGCCTGGACCGGCAGGCTGCCATCCTGCGCCCGCTGGCCATTACCCGTGCCCGCAGGAGGAACCGCATCATGCTCTACGTCGCCTGGCTCCTCAGTGCAGGTCTCTCACTGCCACAGGTACCCATCCCCAGAGCTCCTCTACATCCCCTTGCTCCGCAGTAGATGCCAGCTCAGCCCCTGTGCCAGGTCCTGTGGTTGTTCCTAGGGCTGGTGCTGCTGTGAGCCTTGAGGGATGGGGATGGAGAGGGCTGGGAGGAGAGGCAGCCAAGCTGGGCAGTGAAGGAGAGTCTGTGGTAGCATCCCACTTCCACCCAGCTCTGCTCCTCTCCCTGCTGTGTCCCCTTGCAGTGCGGAGTGGAGCTGGCATAGGAGTAACTGCAGGTCCCACTCCTGCGGGCAGGATCTGACCCTGTGGCTGCAGTGGTCCCTGGCTCAGGATGCTGGTGCCCTGCCTTTGGGAGGGGCCACCATCCCACCTCTGCTCTGCCTCCAGCTCTTCCTTTTCCGCACGGTCACCCTGCACCCCCCGCACAACTTCACCCAGTGTACCACTCGGGGCAGCTTCTCCCAGCCCTGGCACGAGACCCTCTACAACATGCTGGGCTTCGCCTGCCTCTTCCTGCTGCCACTGCTCATCATGGTCTGCTGCTACGCACGCATCCTTCTGGAGATCTCCCGCCGCATGGGCTCCAGCCTCTGTGAGTGCCGGGGCACCTGGCTGCCATTTCCCCATCCCTGGGGGTTTTGCAGGGACCCTGGGATGGAGGGAATGGGGGAAACCCTGGCTGGGGCTCTGTGGGGACCCCCCATCTCTCCCTCAGGGCAGGGGGTCCCTGTCCCAGTGAGCCTGTTAAGCGTCCCCACTCACAGGCTGTACCCCCATCTCAGTCTCTTCACTGGACGTCTCACTGCGATGCTCCAGGAACAACATCCCGCGGGCACGGCTGCGCATGCTGAAGATGAGCCTGGTCATCGTCTCCTCCTTCATCATCTGCTGGACTCCCTACTACCTACTGGGGCTGTGGTACTGGTTCTGCCCACGGGCCATGGAAAAGAGAGTCTCGCCGGCCCTCACCCATATCCTCTTCATCTTCGGCCTCTTCAACGCCTGCCTGGACCCCATCACCTATGGGCTCTTCACCATCCCCCTGCGGAGGGGCTGGGGCTGCCCCTGTGGGCGTGGCCCCGAGGCCCAGCCACCCTCCCTGGCCACTGGTTCCTTCCACTGCTCGGCCTCCTCCCTGCCACCCAAGCAGGGTGTCCCAGGTGCTCGGGGGTGGCGCGTGCCCGCTGAGACAAGGCTGCATGCTGCGGTCAGCTCCTGCCAGAGCAGCTCCCTGTGAGCTGGGCACGATCCACAGGGTTACCCACGGGTACCCATGGGGATGCCCTGGGCTGCTCAGTGGGCGTTGAGGCTGTGGGCAGTGAGGGCAGGATTGGTCTGGTGGGGTCAGGGTCACTGATGGTCTCTTCCTGTGCCCCAAAGGGCCCCCGGTCCCCTCTCTGCACCTGCCGAGCCCTGCACAGCTGCTGGAGCAGAGCACAGCACAGCAATAAAGCGTCCTATGGCCACCTCCCATCCTGCGGCCTCTCCTGTCTGTGTCCCCAGCCCTAAGTTGAGCTGGGGTCCCAGAGCTGGTGTTGTTGTGGAAGGGTTGTGTGAGTGTCCCCACCTGCTGGCCCTAGGCTCCAGAGCTGGTCCTGCCCACTCCTGTCCCCACCATAGGGAGCTACCAGGGCCTCCAGAGAGGGAAGAGCACCAAGGGCATCCTGCATCATGGCCAGGGCTGGGTGCTGCTCTCCTTGCAGCAGCTGCTGGGGCAGTTTGTCCCCATAGGGCTCATAGTCACAGTGGGGCGCAGGGCTGGTGGGGTGTGGGGCACCGGCTGTGCCGATCTGGCAGCAGTCTCAGGGTACCTTCAGCAGCTTTGCACCCGCTGGTGGCTCTGCTTGAAACAGGAGCTCTAGGCTACTACTGAAGGTCGTTGCGAGGCACAGGGGCCCCGTTGCTCCCGGCTGCGTGGCAACTAGTCCAAGGCCAGTGCTGTCACAGGAACTGGAACAGCCAGCTTGGGATGGGGAGGTGGAGAGGGGGCTGCAGCCTCAGGGCTGTGGGTGCCTGCACCTTTCACTCCTACGTGGAATCCTGTATCCAGTTCTGAAATCCCCACATAAGAAGGATATGGAACTGTTGGAATGGCTCCAGAGGAGGCCATGGAGGTGATCTGGGGGCTGGAGCACCTCTGCTATGAGGACAGACTGAGAGAGTGGGGGCTGTTCAGCCTGGAGAGGAGGAGGGTGTGGGGAGACCTTAGAGCAGCCTCCCAGTCCTAAAAGGGGCTCCAGGAAAGCTGGGGAGGGACTTTTTATGAGGGCAAGTAGTGACTGGATGAGGCGGATTGGCTTTAAATATGAAGGGGGAAGATGTAGATTAGACATTAGGAGGAAATTCTTCATGATGAAGGTGGTGAGACCCTGGCACAGGTTGCCCAGAGAAGTGGTGGCTGCTCTCTCCCTGGAGGTGGTCAAGGCCAAGTCGAATGGGGCTTTGAGCTCCCTGATCCAGTGGGAGGTGTCCCTGCCCATGGCAGGGGGATGGAACTGGATGGGGTTTGGGGTCCCTTCCAACCCAAACCATTCTACGATTCTATGACTCCCTCTCAGCTTCTGTGCCCCTGAGCAGCTGGTCAGAGCTCTTCCTGTAGTGCCAAGATTGATGCTGGAGCTGAGGGGTGTCTCAGGGGAACAGCCCTGGTATACCCCTGGCATTGGGGAGAGGTTACTGGCAGAGCTGCAGTTTGCCAGAACCAGGACAGTGTCTGTGCTGGGCTCCCTCACCTTCTTTGGTCCCTGTTGCCAGTGAGGACCCACACTATAGATTTGCCCATAGCCCTAGGGAAGCCCTGGCTCACAACGTGGCCTCACGCATTCACTGGCCACGTTGGTGAGAGGATGGCTGGGAAAGCTGCTCCTGTCCCCTGGGTAACCCTGGCTCTGACATGTGGACCTGTGCCCGGAGTACACTCAGCCGCTGCGTGGCAGGGGAGGGCTGTGGTACCCAGCTGCACCAATGTATCTCCTCTGGGATAGGATACATCACCTCTAGGGGTGAGACTAGTATCACCCTAGAGGATGCTGAGCCTGCCTGCAGGGCACTGGGGGGCCGAGCGCCCGATAAGGCAGGAACAGGCAGGGGCTGCCCAATTGGCAGTGGCCATGGCTGTGTCCGGTTGTCCAGCCTGGAACAGTGCCTGAGAATGGCAGCGAGGACCACAGTAGCAGGGGTTTATTACCAAGTGACAAAGTAAAACAGCAGGGGTGCTGCTCCAGCTCTGCAGGAGTGATCCCATGCCCACCTGAAGGCTGGTGGTGGCAGCTGGTGCACTGGGCTCTCCAGGGCTCTTGCATAGGGATGGTCTTGTGGGGATCTCTGCTTTGTGGGGCTCCAGGGAATGGGGCTATAGTCATAGGGGAGTGTGTGGGGGGGCAGCGCTTGCTGCTGCTGGGGCAGGGATGGGGCTGCCTTGTGGAGCAGAGCTGTGCTGCCTCCTGCTGTCTGCCAGGCACAGTGGGATGCACGGGGAGGGGCAAGCCCCAGGCATCAACTTGCCTAAGTATGAAAATAGCATCTTGTACGGGGCATGCTGCTTGCTCCCACAGCAGAGGAAGGCCTGGGAAATGCTTTACTGTGAGGATGGGGGCTTGCAAATAATGTAAACCACCAAGCAAAAAGCACCTGCTGAAATCTTGCCTCCGTTTTTGAGCCAGCAGTTCGTGGGATGCTGCGCTGGCTGTAGCCCTGTGGGGAGAGCAGCCTGCCTGGTGCGGGCACATGGGAACCGTGCTCACTGATCCTCCGCAGGCACAGGGCCCGCAAACAGCAGGGCAGCTCTCCCGTGGGCTGATGGCACAGAGTGTGGGGCAGGAGCACTCAGTAGGTGGGTGCTGGGTGGGTGCCCATTGCTCCTGTGGGCTCATGGCACATGGCGCAGGGCAGGGGCACTCAGGTGGTGGGTGCTGGGTGGGGCTGTGTTACCCCATCCCCTTGCCAGCCTGGGCACAGCTCCCTGCCCACTGGGAGGTGGGCAGTGAGCGGCCTTGTTGGACACCAGGCTGCACCCTGCAGCACATTGGGCCCTGAAGGTGCCCAGGTGTCAGACAAGGGGCCAGTGTCAATGCTGGTCCAGCGAGCCCACCCACTTCCCCAATAGAGCTGGCAAGTGGGAACAGATCAGCCAGGCGAGGGGACGGGGCTGCAGGCAAAGGCAAAATGGGAAGAGATGCTGGAGGATGCCTGTACTTCAGTGACCATTTTCCATTCTGCTCAGAGGCGTCACGTCATCCCCTGCTCCCCCAGCCACCTCCCCATGGCAGCACCTTGCAGAAAACAGAGGTAAAGTGTGACCCAGAAGAAGGCCACCTGCCTGCTCTCCCTGTGGTCTGGGCTCAGGACTGCTGCAGTTCTAGGTGCCGGCCTTGCTGCTGCCAGGTCTCTTCTCAGTGAAGAAGCTTTTGAGCAGCATCACTTGCCCGATGCTGACCACAAATAGGATGAAGGTTTCCCCGACTGACCAGTATGAGACTCGGCCGTTGAGGTCTTCAGCTCTGCTCCGGTCCTGTGCTTCTCGCAGGCGGTAGTGAGTCTGGGAGTCGATCACTGCGTTCAGAGCCTCGTGGATGGTGACACAGGCAGACTCCATCTGGAGACACAAGCACAGTCCATAGCTCCTGCCACAGCACAGCTCAGGATGGCACTCGTGAACTGAGGGCTGTGCGGGGCACCCGAGAGCAGGAGAGCAGTGCCCTACGCTGCTGGGTCTCTGCCTGCCCCAACCCTCATGGCCTCAAGGTGCACCAGGGGAGATTCAGATTAGGCATTAGGAAAAATTTCTTCATGGAAAGGGTTCTCAGGCACCAGCAGAGGCTGCCCAGGGAGGTGGTGGAGTCACCATCCCTGAAAGTGTTTAAAAGATGGGTGGATGAGGTGCACAGGGTTTGGTAGTGGACAGGTAGGGCTGGACTCGATGACCTCAAAGGTCTTTTCCAACCCAACAGATCTGTGATTCTATGACCCTACAGCGGTTCTGCTCGAAGGGGCAATGCTGGAGACTGCAAGGCAGAGGGAGCCTGTTGTAAGCAGCATTGCAAAAATGAGAGCCCAACCGAGGTGATGGGGGCCAAGGGCAGGGTCTGGGTCCCAGCCCACGGTGTAGCCATTCATGCCATGGTGTGGAAAAGCCTTGCTCCACTTCCCTTGTGCAGGATGGAACCCAGGTGTTCAGGCTGGGGGAAATTCAGCCCCAGAGCAGAACCCGTCCTTCGCTGTCTGTGCCGCTGGGAGGAGGACACGCCCTGCACATGGCAGGCAGTTGGCACTTCTGCATTTGACGGAGGGGAAGTGGGACAATGCCTCAACTGCCATCCCGTGGGGCCGTTTGGCCTCAAGCGGGAGCTGCGCTCGGCAGGACCTTCCTCCTACAGTGACCCACCTGTGTCAGGGCGGTGACGCGGTTGTTCATGTCAGGCAGGATGGGCGGCTCGTCGCCCACCTGGAAGTCGAAGTAGACGATTTTGTGGGAGAAGGTGGAGAATTCGTTGCTGAAGCAGAAGGTGTAGACACCCTTGACTTCAGCGTGGTGCGGGAAGCTGTCATACTGCTTCTTGGTCTCCTTGTAGATGGTCTTGCCGTTGGGGTCCTCCACATAGCAGTCCACGTCATAGTGTCCCCCAGTGATCACCTATGCAAAGAGACGCAGGTAACACGTGCTGAGCTCCATGGTATAGCCTCCTGCCCCAGCTGGAGTGGCTCTGCCTGGCCCCACACCTGTGCATGGCTGCATGCATAGCCATGCCCTCAACAAGCGGGCACCGTGCCCATGGCTGCATGCCACGGGACCTGGCTTAGGCCCCTGGGGAAGCTGTGCCTCACAGTGCCCCGAGCTCAGGGGGTGTCTGGACAGGCGGACAGCCCTGATGGCTGGGTCAGGGGCTGCTGTGGTCATAGCGTGCACATCTCAGTGCTGGCTCTGAGGTGGACATGGCTGGACATGGAGCCAGGGCTGGGAACAGGTCCGGGTGCTGCATTGGGGGGTGCATGGGAGAGATGCAGCTGTAGCTCTGCCTGGGCAACGTGGGACGCAGGCAGAAGCTGAGGCAAGACATGGGTAAGGGTTCATGGGCATGGGTAGGGGGTACAGGCAGGGGGACACAGGCAGGGGCAAGGCATGGGTTGGGAAGCATGGGCGTGGGCAAGGAGGACAAGAAGAGGGTATGGCCGAGGGACACAGGCAAGGGCAGGGCAGGTGGTATGGGCAGAGGGTGATGGGCACAAGCAGGGGCAGAGGGCAGTACCTGATAGTCCAGCGTGAACTTGATGCCGCGCTCCAGCTCCTGGTGGAAGCACTGCTTGGCGCTATCGGGCAGCTCGAAGGTCAGCTCGGTGCCGCCGGCCCGAAGAGCGCACAGCACCAGTACCAGAGCCCGCATCCCTGTACGCATCCCGCTTCCCATCCCTGCCTGCATCCCAGTTCCCATCCCGCCCCGCCCCGCCTGACGTGGCGCCCTCTCGGCACCGGCACCGGTTGCGCTTCCGCTGGGGGCGGCCCCGGGCGCTGCACCGCCCCCAGACCCCCTCGAACCTTTTCAGAGCGCCTTGGGCTGTCACCGGGCCCTTCTGGTACCCCCTTCGCCGCCCTTCGGACCCTTTCGAGCCGCGCTGGGATCCTCAGACACCCCTTGGTCCACCCTTCCGCACCCCTCGGACCCCCTCGACCTCCCACGGACCCCTTCGGGCCCTCCCGGTGACCCCCTTCCTGACCCCCCCGACTCCTTAGGCACCCCCCGGGACCCCCAGAGCGCCCCCCCCAGGTCCCTTCGGTCCCCTCACGACCCCCTCCGAGCTCCTCCGGTGCCCCTCTCCCCGCGCCCTGGACCCCCTCGAGCTTCCCCGGTCTCCCTGTCCCCGCGCTCTGAAACACTCTGGCCCCGAATGCCCCGGGACCCCCCCCGAGTGCCACCCAGGCTCCTCTGGTCTCCCACTCTCGGCCCCCTCCGACCGCCCTTCCCCCGGGACTCCCGGAGCCCCCTTGACCCCTGCAGTGCAGCACAGGTTCCCCTCACGGGACGCTCTGGCCACGCTGAGCTCTTTATTAATGAACTAATCATATAAAAAGCCTGCACTGTTACAGGACGTTACGCTCCACCTGCTTATGGCAGCCACACGCACACGCATTTAAATAAATCCATTAAGATATTCCTGCAGAAAAGTGCTTCCCACGCTCCTCAGCCCAATGTGCAGAGCATGGGGCGCCTGGCATTCTGCGGGCACCGATCGCTGGGTGAAGGTATCAAATATCGCTTAAAAAAAAGATAAATGTGAAATATCAGGATATTTAGAAATGAACAGAAAAGGTGAACTGAATTGGCATGGGGTATTGGGAAGAAATGCTCTCCTGTGAGGGTGGTGAGGAACTGGCCCAGGTTGCCCAAGGAAGTTGTGGCTGCTCCATCCCTGGAGGTGTTCAAGGCCAGGTTGGTTGGGGCTTTGAGTGCCCTAATCCAGTGGGAGGTGTCCTTGCCTGTGGCAGGGGAGTGGAACTGGATAGGCTTTCAAGTCCCTTCCAAATCAAACCATTTCATGATTCTATGAGCTATGGGATTTTAAACTCCATACTCTAAACCAGAGGACAAGCATCATTGTTATAGGTAAAATACTCCTGAAATCCAATCTATAAGACATTTAACCTACAGAAAGTATAAACTTTAAGGCTGTAAAAATATAAGCCTACCTTTACTCTGAACAGCGTATTCATATTGCAGTGCAGTTAAACCCAAACCGGGATACTGCTCTGTGCAGGAATCATGCAAGGTTTTGCAATAGCCTGGAGAGAGAGGGCAAATGCCCTGGGCAAGGAACGACTGACTGACCTGTGTGCTGGACTGACAGAGGTGGGGTGAGACAACACCCACTTACTTGTCAAAGCGACAGGGCCTGTGCAGTGAGTGCCAGGACAAGGGAGACTTCACTGAATAAAACTATGGTCTTGGTCTCTCTTGGGTTTACGTAGGTGGCACAGTGTTTGGGACAGGCTGCAGATCCAAAGTGCTTGCCAAGTCAGTGGCACTGGGCTGGCGACTGTGTTTCCTCCGTGTAGTGGGTTTGGCTGGGATTGGTGGCAGCTGCAGCACACATCCAGCTCACAGTCCCAGCTCAGCATGGGGTGAGGAGTGCTCCACACCACTGGCTGGTGCCTGGCTGGGACTGGGACCAGGATCGTGTGTGGAGGTTAGGAGGGGGGCTGGCAGTGCAAGGTCTGGTTGCCCTGATGCTGTGAAGCTGCCACATGCTGCTGGTGCAGGCCCAGTCCCCCAGCAGGATGCTGCTTGGTCCCATCCCCTGGGCTGGGTGCTGCATGGTCCTGTCCATGGGACTGGGTGCCCCACGGCCCCATTTGTGGGGCTGGGTGTCCAGCTCCCTGTGCCCCAGGAAGGAATTGTTGTTGCACTCTCCACCTCCAGACACGCAGACCTGTTTTGCTGGCTCCAACTCACACTGTATCGGGATGGTGCTGCAGACACCAACACCATGCAGCCCCATTAGGTGGCTGCTCCCTCCTCCTGCCTGAATCCAGACACACTCCCTTGCTCAGCACATCAGCCCCAGATGACCACAGTTGCATCAGGAGAGAGGGTCCTAGCTGCGGTTCCTGAGTGCTCCCTGCCCAGGAATTCAGTGCTTGAAGTTGCTTCATGTAGTGGGAAATGCCCTCGAACCTTGGTTGCTTCAGAGACAGAGACAAACCCGTTCTGATTCAGGTCCACTGAAGACACCGGATTGCAGCAGGGATGGTTTTAGATCAACCTCTGGAGTTCCAGAGTGCTCGGAGATCTCTGAGGTGGAGAATTGTCTCCCTCTCCAGCACAGCGAGGGTACTGATACAAACAAACAGTGGTGAGGGAAGGGTGTTGCTGCTCTTCCAACCTCAAGCTCCTTTCTGTTCTAATAGGCACTTCACAAACGCTTCAGCCCCACGGCTCTGGGTGCAGACCTCTGGATGGGTTTCTGTGTCAGAACGAGTGGGATGGAAGAAAAGTGGATTGGAAATAATGAGGACTAAGGACCTTTGTGCAATGCCTGATGATCCCAGATTTGCTGGGATTGGCCTCTCAAGTGGTCACTCCTGCAGAAAGGTCCAAAGGGAATGAAGAACTGGAGAAACTTGAGCTGTTTGGGCTGCATGCCTGGGCTCTACTACGTCTCTGCTGAGTGGGAGCAGGAATCTCCCAATTCCGCCCTCGGCACAGGTCTGACCCTCGCAATCGCCAGTGCTTCCTTGGGGATGAGTGAGAGCGACTGCTCCGTGCGGGAACCATCATGTTTCTGCAGGGTAGGCACAGCTCTGGTAACCTTCCTGGGGAACAAATGGGGATGTGGCTACTGGGCTGCTATTTCCTCAAAATCAGAGAGTTGCCGCATCTGCTCTGCCTGCATGGAGTGTCTTCGGAGAAGCTTCCTTTTGGCTCTCAAGTCACCCCATCTGGGAGAGCTGGGAGTGATGGGAACCAAGGACTTCAAGCCAGCAGCAAGCGGGGAGGGGGTTTTGCTGTTGGAGCCGATGTCAGGGATCGGGGGGTTGGGGTTCACGTTCAGGGGTGGCAGATATCCCGGCCTCATGTGGGAGATGTGGTCAAGCAGCAGGGTCCCAGACCCTCGCCTCTCCAGTAGCCCAGGGGGCCGGTGCCGGACAGTCACGGGTGATGTGCCGGCACTACTGTCCAGGGACTCCCGCGAGCCATCCAGCAAGGCCAGGTGGGACCCGCTGAGCTTCCTCCTCTCTGCCTTCCCTGCCTCGGTGGGGTTGGGGACACCAGAGAGCTGGGCGTCGCAGTGCTCAGCACCCACTCTGCGCCAGAGCACTGTGTCCAGTGCCACGGCCGAGCCGGCACCAGTGCAGTTGATGCTCTCTGGCTCCTCAGGGACTGTGCTCCTTCGTGGCAGGCGCTGGTGGGTGGCCTGGCTCTTCTCAAAGCATGCTTTCCTCACCAGTGGCCCAGGGGCTGGCGGTGTCCTCAGGGTCTGCTCATCTACCGGAGGGAAGAGAGAGGGGTCCTTGCTCTTGCTGCTGCTGCTGTAGGCGAGGGGAGCCTTTTTGGAGAGTGAGAGGTCGCTGATGCCCATGATGACCTCGTCATCCACGCAGACGCCCATGTCGTCGCGGTGTGCAGAGGCCGCCAGCACTGAGGGAGCAACCAGACCCCAGGGCTCAGAGCGCAGCCGCTTCAGCTGCCGCAGCCGGGCTCTCCTGGCTGTGCCGGCTCTTGGGCCCTGTGAGGGCGGCTCATCTGCAGCCCTGGCACAAGGGCTCTCCCCAGGGTGCGATGGGTGGGGGGCAAAAGTGCCGCTCTCCTTCTCAGCAGGGGAAGATGCTGATAGGGGAGATTTCAGGTGGGCACTGGAGGGTACCGTGCATGCCTCGGGGAGGGCCCTCTCCTTGAACTCCAGCAAAGGTGGAACGTTCAGGTACTGCTTGGTGGTCTTTGTGCCAGAGGCCGATTTGTCCATAGTGATAATGATCACCTCCTTGCCTTTGGCTTTGCAGGCGTTCAGGAGGTGCTGCAGCACATCCTTGTCATCGGCGTTGATGGCGTGCACGAGGGCTGATGCTCCCGAGTGGTCCTCCAGGCTGGGGTCTGCCCCGTTTTCCAGCAGCAAGGACACTACGTCTCCCCCAGCGCCACGGATGCAGGCGTGCATGAGGGCTGTTTTCCCAGACTTGTCCTGGATGTTGGGGTCAGCTCTGTTGTCCAGCAGGTACTTCACCATCTTGGCCTTGTTAATGCTCTGTTGATCAACATGCTTGGTGATGCAGGCCACCATCAGGGCAGTCTCCCCTTTCTCATTGCTTTCGTTGATGTAAGCCCCCCCTTCCAGCAGCAGCCGGGTCAGTCTGAGCCGGCCAAGCCACACTGCCTTCAGGAGGGAGTTCCCCCCCATCTCCAGGTCCATCACCTCATCCATGGCACCGGCTGCTGCTACTGGTGGGTCAGGACAGCATTGGCTGGCAGCTGTGGAGGAAACAGGGAAGGAGAGGTGAGGCTTGTTCCTCAGCCCAGACTCTCACCTCTGCCCTGCTCTCATGCCCTTAGCACTGCTCTGCATCCCACTGCCTCTCTGACCACATCCACTCCTCTATGGCCCCAGGAGACCCCCAAAGCCACCCCTTGACCCTTGGCAGCACCACAGCCCCTTGCACATGGGGTCCCTGCTGCCTGTGGGGGAAGGGAGGGGAGTAGCAGCAGGGGGAAAGGCTTGCTCTGTTCAGGGATCTCCTGGTGGGAAAGAGCTGCTCTTTGCTGGCTCGGAAATGCCCCAGTCCTGCCTTCTTACAGCTGTACCATGCATTTACTGTATGGCTTTGGCCCCCTCTCAATAACCTCATCTTTAGGTTGTACAGTATTTTTCTCCATGGAGCCTCTGGCTTTTCTCTCTTTCTGCCAGAGGACTTGGCAGTCATCGCCATGAGTGCACTAATTGCCCTTAATTGCTCTGACCAGCCTCATCCTGAGACAACCACCCACCCACTCTCCCTTTGCCCTTGGGTGGAGGCTCTATTTAAATCCTGGGCCATATCTCCCGTTCCTGGTTTGAGTTGTGAAGGAGCTTAAGGCTCCATCCATGCCTTTTGGACCAGACTCATTCATTGAGCTTCCCTCCTTGACACAGAACCTGAGCTGCCACCTTGCCTGGGCCTGATGGTCACTGTTAATGGGACATGTCACTGGCTGTCCCTGCCCTGCTGATGTGGTCTCACCCCCAGCTTCTGCAGTGGTCACCCTCAGCTTACGGCTCGTCTCCCTTTGCAGAGCAGCTCTGCTCTCGCTGCTCCCTGGTGATACTTCTCAGTTCTTCTTGCCTTGTTCTGTTCCAGCTCTGTTTCCCCAGTGGCCATGCTGACATTTGCCTGGATGCAGCTGATTTCCCCAGGTGCCAGAGAGATCAGAATGGTCCTGATACTGAGCTGATTTCCACCGTGTCTTCTAGGTCTCTCCAGGTGTAATGCAGAGCCCACTAGAGAGGGTATAAGCATCTCCCATGGCTTCTTGTGTTGGAGCCATGACCTTTGCTTCCTCACTGCTGAAGGAAATGTGAAGCAGCTGCAGTCACACCGTCTGTAACCACACACTGCTTAATGGTGGTGTAAGCCACTTTTGTAGGAGAGCGCTGTAAGAGCAGCTTCCACTCACAGCGGGCTCTGCAGCAGGACTGGCTCAGGAGAATCAACAGGCATTGCCTCCGCTCACAAGCGCTTCCCTGCCATGGGCTGGCAGGGGAAATTCAGCCAAGTAAGGCTCCTGTGCATTGCTCCACAGCCATGACACACAACCTCAGTACCTCGTGGCCTTGAGGAGCAACACCCGTCCCCTGCAGCTCTGAGACCTGGTGGGCTCCATGCACAAGGCAGAGGGAGCAGCTCAGAGCTGTGCTGGAGGGACCAGCAGATGCCCAGCACCATGGAAACATCACAGAGGCTCGGAAACAGACCTTCAGCCAGTGTGTCTGGGGGCCCTGCCACTTGCTTGTCCCATGCTCTCGTTGCTCTTTGCTGCCTGTCCAGCTGTGAGCGGTGGTTTCCACTCCTTGCCCAGCCCTTCTCTGGAGCATCCCCATCTGTAAGGGACCTGCCCGAGCCTGTCTGGTTCGCTCGGGAGTGCTTGGCAGCCTCTGCTTCTCAGGGCTCTGCTCACCAGTCTGAGCCCCGGGGGATGCGGCGATGCTGCATCTCTGAGACCTGTGTAAGTTCTTGCACCTCGGGCATCAACCCCAGCCCCCTCAAAGGCACAGGCGGTGTTGCACCTCTCCCCGCAGCCGTACCCAAGTGCTGCTCACAGTCCCTTCCCCTCGGGGGTCCCACAGCTCTGTCTGAAATTGGTCCCCTGCCGCCTCTTCCCTCGCTGGCCGCGCTCCCTGCTCTGCGGCGCCACCAGAGTGTCCCAGCCCGGGGCTCCGGAGCCTGGGCACGCTCGGCTGTGGAGACACCGAGGGGAGGACGGGAACCCTGGGGCAGGTGCCCGGCACCGGTCCCAGTCTGAGATGCTGCTGGGACACCCCCACCCCCCCGTGTCCGGCCCGTTACCTGGTGCCTGGTTCGCGATGCCCCGTGTCGGTACCGGTGCCTGATGAGCGCTCCGGGCGGCTGCGTCACCCGGTGCTGCGCGGGGTGGGGGCAACGGGGTGCGGGGGGGAGGGGGGCGGCGCGTCCGCCCCCGGGTGGGTGCGGGGAGCGGCGGGGGTGTGTGTGTGTGTCTGTGCCCCTGCCCTCTGCGAGAAGCAGCGGGATGGGATGCAGGGGAAAGGGGGGGCTGTGTCCCTGCCTACCTGCGGGGGTGCGGGGAGCGGCGGAGGGGGACACACACCGTCTGTGCCCCTGCCCGCCTGCGAGACAGGGATCCGTGTCCCTGCCTGCGGGGAGCGGCGGGGCGAGGGGAGTGGGGAGAGATGCAAGAGGGGGGTCCGTATCCCTGTCCGCCTGCGGGATGCGGAGAGGGCTGGGGGAGGGATGCGTGTCCCTGCCTGTGGGGAGAGGGGTTCGGGTAGGGAGAGGGGCGCAAGGGGTGTCCGTGTCCTTGTAGGGGTGCGGATAGCAGTGGGGAGGGGTGCGGGGGTGGATGTGTGTCCCGCCTGCCTGCAGGGGTGCGGGTGTGCGTGTGTACAATCCGTGTGCCTGCCTGCTTGCAGGGCAGGAAGGATCTGAGTGTGGGAAGGGGTCTGTGTCCCTGTCTGCCGTCTGCCTGCAGGATGCGGGGAGCGGCAGGGCAGGGGGATCCGGATACATGGAGGGGTGCGGGGTGGGTCAGTGTCCCTGCCTGCCTGTGGGGTGCAGGGGAGTGTGTCCATATGTAGGAGTGGGAGGTGGGAGTGTGTCCATATGTAGGAGTGGGAGGTGGGCGAGTGTCTGCGCTCAGGATGCTGGCTGTGTGCCTGTGTTCATGGAGTGAGTTTGTGTGTGCATGCGTTGGAGGTGTCTATGTCTGTGCCCACACCGGTGTGTAGGGGGTTCTGCGTCCCCATATGTGCGTGTTCACGTGCAGGGGGGTTGCTCGGTATGTGTCAGTGTCTGTGGAGTGAGTTTGTGTGTGCACACGTTGGAATTGTCTGTGTCCATGCCAGTGTGTAGGTGGTCGTGTGTGTCCATGCATGAGTGTCCATGCGTACACATGGGGGTGCACTGGGTGCCCATCTGTGCGGGTGTTCTGTGTGTCCCTTTGTGCGGCTGCATCCCTGTCCTTGTCTGTATATCCATGCCCAAGTGCAGGGATTGTCTGTACCGGGGTGCCCACGTCCCTGCTGGTCTCCATGCCCATGTGTGGGGTTAGCTGTGCCACACGTGTTCCCTGGTGCCCGTGTGTGCCCATGTATTGGGGTGGATGTGTGTTGATGCATGTGTACTGCCAGTGCCCCTGTGCCTGCTGCGGTGCCATGTGCCCTGTTGGTGTTACTGTGCTCAGGTGTCACTGCGAGGGCTGTCCTGCACTGGCCAGGACTCCCCAGAGAGGCTCTGCTGTCTTTCTCCATGGCTTCCAGACCCAATGGGACCCAACTGTAAGCAAACTGCTCTGAGCCCACAGCTGACTCCACTCCCCAATTAGAGATGCCCTCTGGTGTTAATGACCCCATCTGGGGTAACCAAGTGTTCTGCTCTGTGCAGGGGAAGCTGCAGTCACTGTGTGGTGCTTGCCAGGACACAAAGCTCCCCTCTGTCAGTGAGAAGTTCCTAGGTTCAGCACTCTTCTGCTCTCCCTGGACAGACTTCTCTGGTCTCCAAACTCCTCAGCCAGGCAGAAAACTTGGCCCATTATACTCCGTGGCTGCTGAGAAGATTGGCTCTTTAGGAGCAGTCCCGGCAGAAAAAGGTAATCAGGTGGAAAGTGGGGGAATGGTCACAAATACACAATAAACATGAGGTCTCACATGGCTCTGTAATTTAGCTGGCTGCCGCTGCCCATAACAGTATTTATCATAGCACTTGCTTATATTGGATTAACCTTAGGGGAAATTTCTCTTGTGATTACTAAAATGTGATTGAAAATTGCAGCCTTCTTGGTAAAAGATGATAATAACAATAATAATCAACGCTAGCAGAGAAATGAAGTAGTGCTTATTACATTAGTAAGCATTTAGGAAAACCTTATGGCAGCTCCTGTGTGGACTCCAGTAAAGCAGGGGCTGCTCAGGAGGTTTCTAATTCAGCTTGTGAAAGCTCTGACAATGTACATGTTTGGCCATTCAGATGTATGCACGCATACCAGGTTATTTGTAGAAAAGCTTTGCTTAAAAAACAAATTTAGAACCAGACAAGTTGCCTTGGCAGGATGAGCACAGGCTCTGCTGGGAGTGGGGGTTGTTCTCCAACACCAGAGAAAGCAGCATCGCAAGGAAAAGCGATGGGCTGTGCCTGGTCCAGTGGAGAATTCACACACCTGGCCTGATGAGCTGAGGGACGGGTAAGTGGCAGCCACAATGAGGGAAAGTCCAGGATGGGAGAGGGAAGGTCTTGGGACTTTGGAGATTACAGAATCATGGAATGGTTTGGGTTGGAAGAGACTTCAAAGCCCATCCAGTTCCAACTTCTCTGTGCAGAGAGAGATGGTTGTTGCTGGAAGCAGGGGGCTGCCAAGACAGAGTCACATACAATCTTCTCCGGGCTCTAATTACCCCTTCTGGTATCTTCCCTCTCAGTTAAGAGAGTATTTGCAACAAGTGACAAGGAGCCAAGCCTCCCACCTATGAGTGACTCTTCCTCATCTGTGTACTTTGTGGTTATGGTCCCTCTAACAGAACCCAGGTTGCAGTGCTGGACTCTCCTGCCCACTGCAGAGGTGGCTATGGTGCTGCTGGGGCTGGACCTGGTTGGACAGCAGGATTAACCTTCCCTTGCAGATGTTCAGACCTGAGAACTTTCTTTACTGCTCCACCAGCCCAAACTCAGCAGCTCCCAGGTACCAGTGCAGTGGGAAATGCCCCAGCTCTGCTCCTGGCAGGGAAGGGCGAGCACAGTGATGCTGGATTCATCTTGCCATCGGCTGCAGGTCCAAAGAGGAACTGCAATGGCAAGGCCGGACATGGGCAGGGCTGCATAAGGTCTGCCCTTGTGTTGGCTGGGTGAGCCCTGGAGGCTGTGCTGCTGGGACCATGGCACAGGGGTAGCCGTGGAAGGGTCCAAGTGTTAATGATAACCCACCCCCTTTCTACATAAATCATTGCTGTGTTTGCCATCTGCTTCCTCTTTTGTTGAATAATTCATACCAAGTGAGTGATCAGTGGAGTTGCACCCCCCCCCCCCCCCCCCCCATTTGCATGTGATCACAGGTTGCATTTTCTTTGGAGCTATGAGTTATTCAGAGTGATTTGCTGAGTAACGTCTGCACTGCTCCTTGGGCTGTGTTTGCTCCCGGATGACTCCCTGGGGTCTGGAGCAAGGAGAAACAGGCAGCCCTCCTGCCCAACCTGTCAGCCCTGGTCCTGCTCCCTGTTCTCGTACATGCATGCCCAGTGCCAGCTCACCAGGTTCCCAGTATGAAGTTTGGTTGCTGTGAATATGGGATGTTGCCCAGAGTAGTTTTGGCTGTCCCATCTCTGGAGGTGTTAAAGGGCAGGTTGGATGCGGCTTTGAGCATCGTGATGCAGTGGGAGGTGTCCCTGGCCATGGCAGGGTGCTGGAAATGAATGGGCTTTGAGGTGTCTTCCAATCCATTTCATGATTCTATGTGTCTAGAATTGGAGATCTTGTTTAATTGGGTGATTGCTTAAATAGGAGAATTGCTGCTCTTTCTTTGGTTTACTAGGAGCAGCGAACATGAAGGGGCTTGGCTGAGCCCAGGGGATGCATAAAAGACGCCTGGGAAGTGTCATCTGCGTCATCTCAGCTTTAACCACTGCTCCCTTCTGGACAGAGTGTTTCTACATCCCCTCTGTTGTGGCATCTGCATCACTCTGGCTCACTCTTCAGTCTCTGCTAGCACAGGTACAAACAGTGTGGTCCAAGACCTCCAAAACCGACCAGACAGGAGGCAGAGGCCCTCAACAATTTTACTATTTATAATACAGTGCAAATTGTCCACAGGTGGTTTTCTTCCCATATCCTTGTAAGAACTACAGACAGGAGAAGCTCTCCCAGCTGGTGGCAGATCCCAGAGCAGAGCAATACCTGTGATAACAAGACCTCATGTCGTTTTCTACTGCTGGTGAGGCCAGTGAGCAAAGGGCTCTCCAGGATCTGTTGCTGACGGTTACCCTGAAGAGCTGGGATCTACCAGGAGGGGAATGGCCCCAAACTGCCGCAAGGGGCGCCTGGATATTCCCCAGCCCTCTTCTAGCAATGCAGAGCCAACGTGTCCACCTACCTTCATCCTCCTCACCAGCATCCGTGCCATCCCTGTGGGTGCCATGGCAACGAGGCTGCCAGGGATGGCTGTGGGAGGAGAAGCAGCAGCTCTGGTGCAAGGACTCTGAGCCCTGACTTCGGACCTTAGTGCTGCAGCAGTGTCCACATGATGTCCAGACCCAGCCAGTGTGGGGCAAGTCTGAGCACGAAGTGTTTTTTCAGGTGCTTGGGTGCCATGGCTCTGCCTGGGTCTACCCCATAGCCCTGGCAGGCTGTGGAGGACTGCACATCAATCTGAAGGTCCTGACAGCATGTGTGGGGCAGCAGCATGGGGGAACCAGGACCCAGAAACCCTACCTGGCAGAGAGGCTCCTTCTGGGCAGGGCAGGGAGAAGTGGAGGTGCAATACTGTGACACCGAAGAGAACAACAGATATGTCAAGTGCTTTGTTGGGCCACTTCAGCGATATCTCACCACAGAAAAGCTGTCAGGCAGCTCTCATCCCTTTATTACAGCTTTCTAAAGTTATAAATAGAGCCTGGCCCAGCCCAGAGGAGGAGCGAGCAGATTTCAGCTGCTTGCTGGGGCTGTACAGGGCCCGTCTGGTCTGTGGGTGATGTGGCTGTGATCCCCAGGGGTTCGATCAGGGGCTGTAGTGATGCTTCAGGATGCTCGAGGCTGTGGGAGCAGGCTCAGAGACAGCACAGCAAGAGGCAATCACAGCTCTGTGTGCTTCTAAAGCCCCAGGAGGAGCTGCCACAATTCACCCTGTGACTCGACAGAGCTGATCTCTCTCCTGGGAAAGGTGCTTCTCCCCAAACACTGGCTCCCTGGCTGCTGGGAGCCTCCCCTGGGAGCAGTGGCTGCCCCAGCAGCCGGGGCACAGACGCAGGTGGGACGTGAGCAGAGCCTCGTGCTGTGGCTGCCGGGGCTAAATCGGGCCCGTCTCCCCGGGGGCTGTGCAGTGCTGGCGCTGGTTCTATTTCGGGTGGTTTGCAGAACAGCTGGTGATCATCTCTTACACTGCGCAGAGAGGGCTGCGCGCAGCTATTTCTGCCAGCTCATCCACGCACAAGCTCTTTTTATAAACACGTGTCCCCAGAGGGATGAATGCAGGTGATGGGGGAGCTTTCAAAGCTGGCATTTGGGAGGGGACCACCAGCTCTTCTGCAAATACTGCTGCTGCCCAGCACTGTGTCTGGGTGCTCAGCCATGACTCCTGACCTATGGGCCACAAGCACGGGGGCTGCCCTGGGCACGGGGCAGCTGGGGGTCCCAGCCCTTCCTTGTGATCGTAACTCACAGCAGTTTATGTTTTGGCCCCACTTTGGGCTGATCCTATGCCTTACTGCTCCCAGAGGATGCTGCAGGGCTGGGTTATTAGCTGATGGGTTTATAGAGTTTAGAGTTTGGACCTCAACCTCTGCCCACACTCCCCAGGGACAGCAGGTCCCTGCTGTGCCACATCCCAGCTGTGCTCCTCACAGGGGTTTTTGTGCTTGAGGGGGATTGGCCATTCCTGCAGTGTCCGAGTGTTTTCCCTGCTGACCTGAGTAGGGCCAAAATCTGCTGCAGTTTTTCCATCTGATTTAATTTTGACCCTGTTTTCTCCCAGATCTCCTGATTTAACCAAGGAATTTCCAGCTTCCCATGATGTAACAGAGATTAATTAGCTGATGTCTGTGATGGCCTCTTCTAGAGACAGCCTTGCCCCAACACCTTGCATGGCTCTGCAGTGCTGCACCTGTGCTCTGTGAAGATGCTCCATGGCCCCTTCTGTCCCCAGGTTCAGCCAGAGGGATGGGCTGGGAAGTTTAGCCCTGGCACGAGACTTGAAGGAGGCAGCAGATTACCCTTGACCTGAGCGTACCAGGAGCAGTAGAGAAAGGGCTTTTTGTTCACATGTCCTGCAACATCGCCCCTAGTCAAGGGCAGTGGGCGCTGGCAAAGCTCTGCAGGGCTGGAGTCCAGGGTGTCCCAGGTCTCAGCATCTCCTGCACAGGGGATGGAGAGCATCAGAACTTGGTGGAGAAGACAGGGTGCTGGGGATCTGCTGGGCTCCTGTCCTCCTCCCCCAACCCACATCTCCCTTTCTGCTGGTCCCATTGCATTCCCAGGCCAGGTTTGTCCTGCAAGGCTGGGTTATCTCCGGCTACGGTGAGGCTTTGCCCAAAATAGCGGCTCCTGCCCTGTGCGTTATTCGAGGCAGCTGGTGATGCAGCGCTTCCGAAAGAGGCTGCACCATGACAAGTGGGTCTGATGTCTCTATAGCAACCGCGGGGTAAAAATAGTGCCGGAGAATTTTGGAGCTGTCAGGCAGAGCTCCTGGGGTGCAGTACTTAGGGGAGCAGGGCTCTCCACACTGCTGGGAGCTCCTGTCCTGCAGCTGAGAGGAGGAGAGAGCTGTGGGGCTAAGGGCGTGCTTCCTGCCCTGCTGTGGGAGCCTGCTGGTGAAGAGCAGGGGGCTGTGCCTGCATCAACCCACTGCCAACCCACAGTGTCCAGAGTCTCCCAGTTCTGGCTCCTGGCCTAGGGCACAGTGATGGGCATATGCACACGAAGGGAATCTTGTAGTTGAACAAGTGTAAAAGATTTGCTGTGCCTGGTGCTCGTGTGCACAGTTCACAGAATCATAGAATGGTTTGGGTTGGGAGGGACCTTAAAGATCACCCAGTTCCACCCCTCTGCCATGGACAGGGACACCTCCCACTGGATCAGAGTGCTCAGGGCCCCATCCAACCTGGCCTTGACCCAGAGCAGGCAGCCACAGCTTTCCTGGGCAATCTGTGCCAGGGACTCCCCACCCTCATCATGAAGAATTTCTTCCTAGTGTCTAATCTAAATCTTTCCCTTCCAATTTAAAGCCATTCCCCCTTGTTCTATCACTACTTGCCCTTGTAAAAAATCCCTCCTCAGGTTCCTGTAGCCATTTTCAGGTACTGAAAGGCTGCTTTAAGGTTTCCCTGGAACCTTCTCTTCTCCAGGCTGAACAAACCCAACTCTCTTAGCCTGTTATGGCTGTGTTGTTCAGCTTGGCTTCAAGGATGCCCTGCCTGCTGCCTTCCCAGGTTGGATTAGAAGCTCCACAGCAGCATTGGCCACCACAGACCTTATGGGAATCTGCACTTTGCCACCCCCTTGCTGTGCCCTGCCTTCCTGCTCCCTGTGCCATGCTGCCCCCCCATCCCATGTCCCGTGCTGCCCTGGTCCTACAGGCAGCCAGGCCCTGGCTCTCAGCCGTATACCCCAGGTGGGGGCTGCAACTCATAGAATCATAGAATCTTCTGGTTGGAAAAGACCTTTGAGATCATCGCGTCCAACCATACCCATCCTCTGCTAAACCATGTCCTTCAAAACTCATCTTCCCATTTTCTAAACACCTCCAGGGAGGTTGACGCCACCGCCTCCATGACAACCTCTGCCAGTGCCTGACCACTCCTTTGGTAATGAAATTCTTCCTAGTGTCTAGTCTGAACCTCCCCTGGTGCAACTTATGGCCATTTCTTCACAGGGTTTTTTGTGGGTGAGGGGGATTGGCTCTGCGCTGCTGTAGGAGTGATGTGCAGTGGGACAGGGCTGGGCAGTTGGGTGCAGCATCCTCTGCAAGGGACTGCATCAAGGCTGAGGGACTTCGAAGGCATCAGTGGCTGCCCACTTGTGCCATAAGGACAGCTTGTTGCTGCAGGGATGGAGACCACACGTGGGAATCCACTTGCTTCCCTTTGCCAGCACGTCACTGGGCTCTGCCAGCTCCTCCCTGGCAGGATGAGTCTGGCATTACTTCATCTTCCGCTTGCAAATGAAGCACAAACCCCTGTCTGCACAGAGAGAAACCAAGCCTGGGAGCGAGCTCCTGCGCAATGCCAGTGCCCTGCTCTGGGGACTGCAGTGCCCACCTCCTTCTGATTCATGTCTGAAGCATGAACAAAGCCTAAAACCTGCCTGTAGGTAAGGAGTGTTTGGAGCTGGGTGAGATCTGTGTTGCCTCCGTCCACAGTGTGGTGCATTAATTAGACTTTGACTCTAATAAGTTGTGTTAAGGTCTGAAAATAGAAATGCCACTGCTATGTGTCATTGAACAGTGAGTGCTTCCCATTTCCTAATTACCGGCTGACATTTTGCACAATTAACTCAATGTGCTGGTCCTCAGATAACTGCAATTCCCACCCCTTGGATCCTGACCAGAGGCTCCAGGGAGTTGAGGTGCGGGCTGAGGGAACAGGGTCAGGTAGGACGCAGGCTGATTGGCTCAGGGAATGCTGCTTGTGCCAGGAAAGTTTGGAGCAGGGGCTGCCTCGGTGGGCAGAGGGGCTGGGGGAAGCCCCTGTCCATCCTGTCCTTGTCCCTGGGCTTTCTGGCCCTGCTGCCTCCATCACCAGAGCCCTGGGCTCCCAAGTCAGAAGTCCACTTCACAAACACCTTCGTTTTCCCTGTTCTATCCTCATGCATGTGGACCACTGGTGGGGTGGAAATGTATTGTGAAAATGGCTGGAAAACCATTTGCAAACCCTCTCCTGTCCTTACAGAGCCACGTACTGGGTGTTGCCTTTGGTGAGGTCATGTCCCTGGTGCGGCTCCCTGGGTTGCCACCAGTTCCAGTGCCCTGCTCCCCGTCTCCCTGCTCCCTCTGGATCTCCCTCTCTCATCTCCACAGCTGGTGGTTGCCTTGACAACCTGTCCCTCTGCCTGCACTTTTTCATCCTTTTTGCCTTTGTAACCTGCTCATTCTCGCACCTCCAGGTTGTTCCTTCTCATCTCAGCTGAGCTCCAGAGGATCTGCAGGGAAGTCCTTTGGACTGAAAGACATTGAGATGTGCTCAGTGCCAGTCTGGAAAACCACGGACCCTGGGAGAAGAGAGGCAGTGGTGGCAGATAAAGACAGCGGTGTGCAGCTGGGTGAAGTGGCACTACTCCATCTCACCGTGATGAAAGCTGTCCTGTGTCCTTCACAGCAATGCCACACACTCTGTGGAGCTGTAACACACCCAGGGCCTCTTAGGGCCAGGGCAGTTTGGGAGTCTGGGAGTAAGTGGGTAAGCTCGGGGCGAGGGCACTAAGCGCTGGAGCTTGGCCATGGGCTGGAGCCTGTGATGGAGAGCAGTTTCACATGGATGCTTTCGAACCCACTAGCTCCAGGATTCATCGGCAGGTGTAGGAGGAGCAGAGCAGCAATTGAATTTGTAGTCATTATTTGCCGATTAAGATCAGTGCAGGCAGTGTCTGGGAAGGGAGAAAAGAGCCACTTGGCCTGAGGAAAGCAGTTGGGAAGGCAGAGGTGAAACTGGGAGTACAAATGTGAGCCGGGGCAGAGACAGGGCTGGTGATGCCAGCTTTCCATGTCTGAGACATGGCCCCTCCATCGTGATGTCCACAGCTCAGACCCCACATGTTGTCTCGTGCTACCCACTCTGCCTATGCAGGGCTGCAGCACGAGAGGGCTGCGTGGTGATAGGCATCACCATGTGGATACACTGGGCTGTCAAGGCACACAGGTGCCCAGCATGTCTGGGCCCCTCCAGGGGTGTTGCAATGGACAATAATTCCATGGAGTTTTGTGGGACTTCCTGGGGATCTTGTCTCTTTCTAGGCTGGCAGGTCCCTGCACTCCTGGAGTCAATGCTGCACCTCTGAGCTTTGAAGGGTATGTGTGGTCACTAAGGCTCAGGACTGGCCAACGTTAAGGTGTTTTCTCCTATGTGCTTTGCAGTTGGATGGGAACGGAGATGAGGGCAGTGGTTCTGTGGTTCTCACCCAGTGCTCTTTTATTTTATTTAATTTTATTAAACTAAGTTTCATAAACATTCATGGCAGTTAAATCAACGCAAAAATATTCCAATGCTGGGTGCATTTCAGCATTGTGTGCATAAGACATCACATGGTCCCAGATGCTGCTGCACCCAAGCCATGCAGGGCTCCCGGCACTCCTCTGTCTGGTGCCCATGTTCCTGACCGAGAAACCTTGTTTCACCAGAGCAAAGGGTTAAGAAGGTGAATCATCTTGAGTTTACTTATTTTTACAGCAACCACAAAATACAGAAGGATTTTTCTCCCAAACCAATTTCCTATTGCTTGGAGTAGCAGCCTTGTCCTGGGGAAGATGTGGGACACACGAGTCCAATACTCCGTGCTCATGCTCTGCAGGGAGTGAGACCGTGAGCTGTCATCCGTATTTCATCTGTGGCCCCTGACAAGTTCCCATTCCTGACATTTTTTTGTGCTCCAGATGGGTTGGGTAAATACTGGCCCTGGCACTCATGGAGCTCTGAGACCCATTACAGCGAACAGATTTTCATCTAAAAATCATCTTGATTTAAGCTCGCTTATAAAGAAAGCAATTTTGTTTTGACCTCATACCTGCTATGACTGATGAAACATCCATTTCCATGATTGTCCAGACAGGGGCAGCTGATGGAGTCAGGGGGTGGGGGCTGATGCTTGTGTTTGTGCACAGGAAAGCAGTGCAGGAGGATGAGCAGCCAGCGGTTGCGTGCTCTGGAATCAGCTTGGTCCCTTGCTGGATTGGGGCCTCTCCGTTCCCCACTACTGAAGGAGAGCAGCTGCCTCTGTGCCACAGCTGCAGGGCTCTCACAGAGGAGGGTTAATGATGAGAGTTCTGGGGTCCTTGTACACCATACAAGCGTTGTTAGTAAGAATTTCTCCATCCTGTTTCCCTTTCCTCAATCTCCTGTCCTTGTCCCTTGAGAGCAGGTGACCCCAGTGTTCTAGATGTGTTGGGAACAGAGAGCAGTGGGGGGGCTCTGAGTGTCCCACATGGTGGGACTCCTCAGCTGTGGCTGAGACAGGGCTGGACGCTGGACACGCTGCACCAGAGCATTAGCCCTCGGTGACACAGAGCTTGCCCTGGCTGCCAGGGTCTGGGGGTGCTGCTCTGCCCAAGGGACCGGGCTGATGATGCATCTCTCTGACCTGGGTGTCTGAACTTCACCTGAGGGTGAAGGCATCCCAGAGTGAGAAGCTGGGTGGGCATCTGGCAGCAGGCAAGGTCATCCTGCCGCGTGCGGTCAGTCTGTCAGCACAAAGGTGTATTGGCTTTGGAGACAAAGCCCAGAATCTAGGCAATGCTCAGGCCATCTAGGATGAAGTTTTCCCTTGTTACCTCTAAATGGCTCTCCACAGCAGCAGCAGAACACCACTCTGGCATTGCATCTTGGCCGGATGGGTGGGGGCCTGAGAAACACCCAGTGACAGGGATGGACAGACAGACTTGTCCTCCTTGACTCCCCAGGATTCCCGACCTTTCTCCGTTGTCACTGTGTGTATGTAATTACAGTGGCAATTGCTTTGGCCTGTGCTGTGGTGGAGCAGTGGCCAAGCCACCATGCACATCGCATCCTCTGCCACCACCGTGGCACTGTGCATCCTCACTGTGACTTGCCGTGGCTCCTGGCAAGTGAGGAGAAGTGCTTAGTGGAGGAGGGAGATGATTTGAGTTTGCATTACACTGAATGCTTGTCGGAAGAGAAGTGATCTGTATTTAACAACAGAGCTGTGTAATAACCTGCAATTACCTCTGCGCGGTGCCTGTGGGGGTGGCTCTTTCCCTGGCAGAGTGAGGGGGGTGAGCAGTTCTGCACCACGCGTGCTGCCATGGTGGATATGGCTGCTCCCAGCATGTGTCCTTCCTCCTTGGCTTGGTGCTCTCAGGACCTCCTGCCAGCAGCACCTTCTCCAGTCCAGGCAGAACTTGCCCCTCACCTCACCTCTGCCAGCCCCACCACCCCATCTTGCAGCAGCACCCTGCATTTCTGCTCTCTTCCCTATGTTGGCAGCCTGGAAAAGTCTCTTGGCTGCTTTGGTCCCTGCCCTCACTGCCTGTTACCTCCATTATCAGCAGCGACTGTGCAGTGCATGCAGCTGATGCCGGTGGCAGTGTGCAAGGAGGGTCTGTGCTACCCCGTGGTTTGGTGCAGCAGCCTGGCAACACCAGCTTTGCCAGGGATGCAGCTGCAAAGGAGACACCTCTCTTTTGCAGGTGGGAATGCCATGGGTGGGAGGCAATGTTCTCCCATGTGAGCTCTCCCACAGCTGCAACCCAGCTCTGCTAAACCCGGGGTCATATATTGCAGAGAAAACAGTGAGTATGGTGGGCTCCAGTGGAGAGGAGGGACATGAGGGGTGGTGAAACCACAGCTGCTGGGTGTGCAGGGCCATGGCCATGGCTCACGCATGTCCCCTTTGCCAGACCTGTGCTGTGTCGGGTCCCGGGCGTGCGGCGTGGGGGCTTTGCCCTGGCTGCTGAAGTGCTGCAGCAATTTTAATATCTCTGCTGAGCGAAATTTCCTGATTCGGCTTTCATGTCCGCTAGGACACTTATGAAATATCCGGATTCTGTTTTTCTCTGGAGAAGTGGAATTTCCTATTTATGGATTTAATATAAGGGTTACGTGCTCTGGGAGCAAAGCGGCTGCACAGCGGCTGTGCCGGTGGTGGCTCAGCCGTGGCTCCCCCTCTGCTCTGCACCCCCTGGCTGCAGCTCCCAGTCCTGGGGCTGGGGCCGCTGTGGGGAATTCGGCTGCCTCAGTAGTTTTCCAGCCGGCGCTAAGCCTGTTTTTCATGGCTAATCACACCACCTGCCAGGGGTGAAAGCCAAATGCACACTGACAATTCACTGGCGGCTCTGTCTGGAGAGGGATCAGATGAGGTCCCGTCCTGCCACTGAACCCCTCATGCAGAAGCAACCGTGAGAAGGCAGATGCTCACGCCCGGCTGGTTTGTGACTTTCAGTAGGTCTTGGCTCTCTCCACGATGCTGCACCTTCCCTGGGAAAACTCCAGTTCTACCGGGCACCAACTCAAGGCCAAGGGACACTCGGAGCATCTGGGTTTGGTCCTCTGGACCAGCTCATGAGGGAATTCTAAGGAGGAACTTCCTCTCCCCTTGCTTTGTTTTGGGGGGCTGTCACCACCTCCCCAGGTGATGGGAGCAGTCCTGTCTGACTGAGAAGCTGGAGGTGCTCTTTGTAGAGCAGCCCTCAGCTCCTGCTCCCTCGTTGGTGGGTGGGCTGGGGGGACATCCCAGGACCCCAGGTGCTCCATGCCCACTGGTACCAGTTTGTTTAGGACGTCTGCATGCTGCCATCACCACAAACCCATCCCCTGCTCTACACAGCTGTGCTGCAGGGCAGAAGGGCCCATCCTGCCCCCCTAGGCCTGATTCTGTGTTCAGCAGGGGGTTTGCACAGTGAGGTTTTCATCTCGTGACTCCAGGGGAAAGCAGAAGGCAGGGGGTGATAGACCCTGTCCTAAATGTTGACACATCCCTCTCTAATCTGAGAGGATGCTTGCATTTCACAGGAAGGGCCAGCTGTCCCCAGAGCAGAAGCCAACAGTGATGCCCCATGCCCCCAACCATGGCAGGGGCTGCCATTGTGCTGCCTGCGACTGGGTCAGACCACCTGGCTGCAGCCCCAGATGCCACAGTGGGTGCTGTGAGCCCTGCCCTGCACAAAGCAACACAGCCACTGGTCATGGGAAGATGAGCCTGCAGGGTAGCAAGACCCCCCACATTGGTGCTCTACCTCCAACTCACTGCTTATAGCTGAGACAGGTCTCAAGGGTCAGGATCGGCTCCCAGGGTTGGGGAGTGGGAAGGACTGGGCAAGAAGGTGCCTGAGGGTGGCACAGGCGTTTGGGGCTGCAACCTGTCCCAGACCAGTGGTGTTGCGGTGCATGACTTTGACCTGCCCCATAAACGTCAGTCCCTGTCCTGATTGAGGGGATTTGGAGCCCTCACCTTCAGGTGGCCCTGGGACACCCCTGTCCAGGCTTTGCCCAGACAAGGGGCATGCAGGAAGCTGCGGGCAGGGGATGCCAGCGCTGGCATTGCCCCTTCCCTGCTGTCTCAGGGCTGCGGGGGGTCTGTGGCTGTGGCACCAGGGTGGCTGTGGGACAAGGGCTATGGGGCTGGTGGGTTCCAGCCAGGCCAGGCTGCGCACACCCCACCTCTCCCCCTTCCCCCATGAAACATCCCCACTGTGCTGAGTCCTTCCTATCCGGCTGGTCCTGCTGTCATGGGGAGCACCCAGGAATGCTGCATGCACTACTTAGCACCCCTGTTGTGCAAAGCATTTCAGGGGGGAGAGGGAAGACCTAATGGATTGGGATAGCTACAAAACTGGAGAAAAGAGGCTGGAAACGTGAAGCAAATCCTGGGAGCTTTAGAGCAGTGGTTTGTGAGATGGGGGCAGACCCTGCAGGACTCCCAGTGTCCCTGCTTGGTGGGGCATGGGCTGCGTCCCCGCCACATGCTGAGCCCATGTGTGAGTGAGTGGCTCTGCCTCACACATCTCTGCTGAGCAAATACCCCCTTACCTCACGCTCTGGTTTGCTTCCCTAAGTCCCGGCTTTGCTCCTCTCACTGGCGCGTTATTCGCCTTCCTGGTGATGCAAGTCCATTCGGCAGCTGCAGTTGGAGCTGGATTGTGAGCACTCACCTCTAAAGTCATGGAAACATTTGGGATAAATAACTATTCCAGAGATGTGTAAAGCAGAATTGTTTTATGCTCACACAATGCTGATTTCTCACTTTTGCAGGTGGTCTTTGTATCAATCGCAAGGAATTCCCAGCTCACTCCACTGCAACACAAGCAAACATAAATGCACTAAAATAGCATCACAGGACCCCTTGTACAACTGGGATTTCAAGACCTCTTCAAGAAAGTGCGTTTTCCCACAGGGACCCTGGTGCAGATGCTGAAAGAGAAAAAGCCCGGAACGATGGAACTTGCCAGCTCTTACTGAAAAAAAGATGTTTCTTTAACCCTTGAGTTTGCTTTGCAGTTGATTTTACTCAGAACCAACATCTGCAGCAGAGCAAGCACGCACGCCTGGGGACAGCAGGGACAGCCTGGGGACCAGTGTGCCGGGACGGTCGCTTGTGTCACTCGCATACCCTTATCAGTTCTCCGTCCAACAGTTACAGTGAAGAAGCTGGGCTGGAAAAGTGATAAGGAGATGAGAATGGCCTCAGGAGTCGTCTCCCCCCCCTACAACTTGAGAATAGAAAGTGCAGAAAGCAAGCTGGACCAGTAATGCATGAAATAAAGGTTAAGACATCACCGGTTTCCTCTTCTCCCTTGTCGGCATAGTCTATAGGTTGCAGGAAAGCGATGGGGTTTTGTGCTGGCGAGGGCAGGAGGTGCAGTGCTCGGACGTCGGGGTGTGGGTCGGCTGTGCCTGTGCTGCCCACAGAGAGTGCCCCTCGCCCTGTGGGCTCCCTCTGCTCCAGCCCCCCAGACACTCCCCATTCACAAATTTCATAAGCGTAGTCCCCTCCCTGCGGGGTGGGACCGTCCCTCTGGGCCCTGAGCCCGCTGGGGCTGAGCCCGGCACCCCGGCCGGCCGGGTGCGCGTGGAGACCTGCCTGCCGATGGATTAAGCTGTATAAATTGTGGGGTTTCAGCTGGGCAGATTCATCTGACGCTGCAGAAAGGCACCAACAGCCATGGCCTTCCCCAGCCTGCCACTGCTATTGTGCCGGGGGACCGGGGCTGGGGGCGTCCCACTTCCAAAAGGCAGGAAAATTCCATTGCAGGTGGCTGGGAAAGGTTTCCAGGTGTTGGGGTCCCTATGCCCATTGTACCACCCCATCCCATGGAATCACAGAATGGTTTGTGTTGGAATGGACCTCAAAGCCCACCCAGTTCCAACCCCCTGCCATATGCAGGGACACCTCCCACTGGATCAGGCTGCTCAAGATCCCACGCTCCAAGGCAGCTTCCTCTGTGTCCCTGCACTGTCATCCACTTCTCTTGTGATTCCTCCTCAGCACACTCGAGGGCAATGACTCCCGGAGAGCAACCAAGCCTGGTCCATCCTGCTGGGATGGGTTGGCTGTGGGCAGGCACCCGCTCTGCACCATGCAGGGAAGCACAGGGGAGGTGAGTGCTGCGCTCTGACCACCAGAGCTGGACCTGTCAGGATGGCTTGGGGGGCTGTCACCAGCCCTGGCCACCAGTGCCATTGCCCTAGAGCACCCCAAACCCTCTTGTTTTCAGCTCCAGAGCAGTCAAGATGAAAGCCAAGGAATCTGGATCTCCATGCCCCAGCTTGGGCGTGTGTGAGCCTGTCACAGCCATTATGTCCTGCAGGAGCACATTAGGGGATGCTTGGCTTAAACTGGAGATCCTCTCCCAATGTGAATCAGTAGCAAACAAACACCCACGACTCATCCGGAGGATGCCGAGTGGGTGCTCCTGGCTTAACCGTCTTGTGGCCAAGGTTCTCCTGGCTTTGGTCATAGCTCTGGGCATCCCCAAGGTGTGAGCAATGCCTCACAACGTGGAAGTGTCTCTGCCTTGCCAACTTTGGCCCTGGCGATCACAGGGCTGTCTTGAGGCCAATGTGACTCCACCAGGCCTGTGCTGACTCTGAGGGCTCCACTGCTGTCCCTGGAGCTGGGGCACACAGTGCGGGGTGGGTGGCAGAGCCCTTGTTGGGTACTCTGGGGCTGACATATCCCCACCTCCTGCCACTGGCTACACTGTCTGCACTGTGACTAAAAACTGGGTTTGAAGAGAGCAATGAGAAAGGTTTGCAGGGAAGGGTGGAGTCAATAAAGCGATGCCCATGCCCTGTGTCCTCCCTTTGGGTCACTGTCCTATTGCTCCAGTCTCTCTCTTCCTCTCACCCAGTGCTTTCCCAGGGGCTTTGTCACTCTTTCCCAGGCCATGTACAAGCCCACAGTGAGCACAGGGTGTCCCGTCAGCTGGAAACATCTCTTTTTTTTTCAAAACTAAAGCTTCGGTTCTGCACCTCAGCTGGAGAACAGTGAGCTCTGGGAGCACGTCCAGGTGATGCATCTCTTCCTCCAGGTTTATTTGCCACTGTAACAAGAGATGGGGACAGTGCTGAAGGCTTAGCAAGCGTGATGTGCTGCCCCTTACTGCTCTCTGCACTTTGAGGGGGTCTCAGCAGACACTGTCACCGTAGGAAGCAGTGGCCATCCATGGAGAAAGGCGTGGGGAGCTCCAGCTCTCTGTGGCTCAGGAATGGCTCTGCATCCACGGCTGCATCAAGCCCCTTTGCACCTGTCACTTGCCCTGAGCTCCTGGTGCCAAGCACAGGCACACTCAGGAACTCACACATGTCCTGCTGACTCAGGAGCCTGCCCCCATATTCCAGCCTCCCTCTGCATGCCAGGCACACCACTCAGGGAGACACTTGCTGCCAGCCCAGAGTGTGCCAGGAGCACACGGCTCCTGGGACCTTGGGCACTGCAGCCTCTCCAGCTTTGAGCTGGGCAGAGACAAGTGTTGAGGCTGTCGGATGAGGCCACATTCAGCATCTGAATGTGCTGGAAGGTTCAAACCGTCACATTGAAAACATCTGGGAGAGAGGAAGAGGGAGCTGAGACAGATGTTGCCCTGCATGGTGCAGAGGCCGGAGGCACTGCATGCTCCCGGGGATGCCAGGGGCACCGGGAAGAAGCACTCTCTGCCTGCACACCCCAACCGCATTGCTCCGGCAGATATCAAAAAGCCATAGTGTTCCACTCTTGTCTGAGTCCCATGAGATGGTTATGACTGGGCAGATATAGGGATGGCTGTTGGGGTGCAGAATAGGACTGGGGGGGGGGTGCCCCTTTAGGTTGGGCCAGGTTAAAACTGGATCAACAAAATCTCCAAAGACACCCATGTGCAGGTGTGAGTACAAATGTTTGAAGTGGCACCCCATCCTCACAGTATCCTTGGGGTATTTCCTGGACAAATGGGGACTTGTAAGAAGCTGCCCTGACATCAGCCATCCCACAGAACCAACCGAGGTCTGGGCATCTGCTGTGTTCCCAGGGCTGTGACTGTGTCCCTTGCCCCTTGCCCTGGCTCTGCCTTGGCATGTGCCAGTCTCAGGGCTGGCAGGAGGCTTGAGCCCCATGCAAGAGCATTTTGAGCCCCATGCAAGAGCATCTGGAGCCCCATGCAAGAGCATCTGGAGCCCTGCAGCATCTCTGCCTGCAACAATGGCTCTCACAGCACTCCCAACCACTCCGGTGTACCTTGACTGGGTGCCACTGCCCTGGCGCGATGGGAAAGCATGGCAGGCTCACCAGACAAAGCCCTGGGAGGGCCGGAGCCAAGCCTTTTATCTCTGTGAGGCCAGTGGACAAGCACAAAAAGAAAGAACAGCCCTGGGTCCCGTGTTGGTTTTGATGATTTCGTAGCTCAGTAGCTCCAAGGGATGTGAACATTTGTTTCAGAGTAAACACGGCTCACTCCCACATTGAGTTTCTTTGCTGAAGCAGCTCACTCATGATTCCAATGAAAGGGCAGTGGGACTGGGACCCCAAAAGGAGGGGTAGAAAGGGGCTGCAGTGCTGAGCAGCACTGGGAGAGAGGTGGTACCAAGGGACCTGCTGTACCACACCCACGCTGTGCTGGACGTGCCTGGGGTGAACATGGCCTTGGATAGGAAAAAAGGGGCCTCTGCCAGTGTTTGCTGAAGTATCAAGTGGATTCAGACAGCTCAGTGCTGCCACACCAGCACCTGCAGCTGCCTGTGGCCAAGAAAAGGCTGGTCTGCTTGTGGGGCTTGGGTGTCCCATCCAGGTTGTGTTTGGTGCTGGCTGATGCCCCTGCCTATGGGGCAAATCCGCTTTGGCAGTGGGGCAGTAGAGCTCAAGACACACTCACCAGGAGCTGGGCCTGGGCTACTGTGAGGCTGAGGGATGGGGCAGGGGTCCTGGCAAGGCCCTGGATGAAAGCAGAGCTCCCTTTCCCGGTGTCCCTGTCTGCGGGTTTATTTGTGCTTCTCATTCTCCCCTCACACCCTGCTGTTATTAAAGTAGCTCTGGAGGGAGATGAACGCTGAGTGTTTCTATTGCTCTGTGAGAGGGGACATCCGCACCCTGGCATGTCCAGACTGGAGCCTGGCAACCTGTACCCAGCAGGCATCTCAAGGTGACAGGCCCCTTGTGGTGTGGAATGCCAGGCTGCAGATGCCCATGGGAGCAGGTGCCCGGGTGTGGTTGCTGGGGTCTGGGTGCTGGCATGCGGGTGTCAGAGTGTGAGTGCTGGGGTGAGGATGCTGGGATGCAGATGCCAGGTGAGGGATGCCAGGGTGCAGATGCCCACAGGGAAAAGTGCTAGGATGTGGGTGCCGGGGTGTTGGTGCCAGGTGCTGGGGTGGGTGCCACTATGCAAGGTGCCAGGATGCAGTTGCCATAGTGTGGATACTGGGGTGTAATTGCTGGGGTGTGGGTGCAGGGTGCCTGGGTGTGGGGTGAGGGAGTGTGGAGTGCCAGGATGCAGATGCCAGGGGCGGGTGCCAGGGTGTGGGTTCCAGGGTGCAATTGTCGGGGTGTGGATGCCGTTGGTGTGGGTGCTGGTGTGCAGTTGCTGGGATGTGGGTACCAAGATGCGGGGTGCCAGGGTCTGGGCGCCTGGTGCGGTGCCGCGAGCGGAGCTGCACCGCCCTCCGCCGCCGCTGGGTGTCACCCGCAATATGGGCTGTGCGGGGCCAGCACCGCACGCTCCCGCCCGGCTGCTGCGGAGCTGGAGGAGCTACAGGCTGGCAGCCGGGCACGGCTTTCACAGAATCGTTAAATCATGGAACGGTTTGGGTTGAAGGGGCCTCAAAGCCCATGCAGTTCCACCCCTCTGCCATGGGCAAGAATACCTCCCGTTGGATCAGGGTGCTCAAAGCCCCACTCTACCTGGCCTTGAACACCTCCAGGCATGAGGCAGCTACAACTTCTCCGAGAAATCTGTGCCAGAGCCTTCCCACCCTCACAGTAAATAGTTCCCTCGTGCCACTGAGGTGGGGAGGGTAAGGGTGATGCATGGGACCTTCTTGCTTGGTGTCCTGGCGCTGGGAGGGCTGAGCCTTGACTGCAGTTCCTGTGGGATGTGCCAGGTTGATTTTGCTGTGATATTTCTCTTTGCTCAGCTCTTTGTCTGGAGCTGCCCTAGCCCCACAGGGTGCCAGGGGTGGGAAGTCTGGGTGCTCAGTCTTGCTCACCCCAGGTGAGCTATTAAATATTAACGCATGACCAAAACCTAGTGAGGACTTCGCATGATTTATCAATTTAAATGACGTGGCATAAATGGAGCATTTCCTCGCTTGGCTGCCCACACGCTCCCTGCGGGCAGGGTGCGTGGCTGTGGGCAGTGAATAGGGGACAGCTGCAGGGCACCTTGTGGAGCTGCACCGGGCCTTTGGGTGCTCCCCGGAGCTGTCACTGTGGGGTCAGCAGCATTGGCAGCAGCTGATTCCCAGCAACACAGGCCATGTCATGATGCAACCCAGGGATGACCAGCATTCCCATACCCGTCCCTGGACAGACCCCCTCTGCCCGCTCAGCAAGCTGCAGCAGCAGCCTGGTCCTGCTCCCAGCCCCACCTGAACCCCAACCTGAAGCTTCTGCCCAGCAGCACTGTGAAGTTGGGGGTCTCTCCTCAGCTCTCCCAGCAGGATGCCCAGGTCAGGCAGCGCAGGGTGGTACCAGCAGGCAGGAACTCACCATACCAAGACCAGGACCACCCTTGATTGCTCTGCATGGCTGCTCTGCCTGGTGACATGTGACAACTGCATATGGGCACCTGTGCACGTCCAGCACTCACACTTCCAGTTCAGAATCCTGCCCATGTTGCCTGGGGTGCTGGGCAGAGGTTCAGCCTTCCCCCTGCTTCAGGAGCAGCAGCCCCCGCCCCAGCACAGCGGCTCTCCCACTCCCCGAGGTCTGCCTCCCATTTTCTCGGCACACACCATGCGGTTCTTCACTGCTCCCTCAGCTCTGACTTGCATAGGCAGCACTGCCCATGCCAGGGTCTTCACTCACAGCCCCCCAAAGAGTTGTGGTTGTGTGTCCAAGCTCCAGCCCCAGCGCTCTTCTGATCTGTGCCACTGTCCCCTTGCTGCCAGTGAAGCACATGTAGACACGTGTGCCACTCTGCACCAAACAAGGCTGCCACTGCAAACACAAACCCTCTTCTGGGAGCAAACGTCCTCCACTTACCACAGCCAGTGCCTGCAGCGTACACAAGGTGCCCACACTGGGAAACCCTGGTGCCAACTGTTACCTCCACACAGCCCCAGCCTGTTGGACAGAGCCACTGCCCTACAATGGCGCAGTGGCTCTTCTGGGCTCTGAGCAGGGCTACTGCCACCTGCCCTGCTGTGAGGTGTCTACATCCACCCTGCAGCTGAGGTTTTGGGGGCAGAAGGACCTGCATGGGAGGAATGAGCAGGTTCTCCCTCTTTCGGTCGTGTTTGCCAACAGCATTGGCCCACATTCCCTCTGCCTTCACCCCACTGGCCAGTAAGCAAAGTCATAGCGAGCCAGGCTGGGCTACCAGGACTCTCAAATCTTGAGCCTCTACTTCAGCTCTGAGAACCCTGTTCTTTGCCCACCCCTGGCCAGCCCCAGGCCCTCATGCTGATGGAGCTGAGGCCTCGAGGTTGCGCACAAATA
The DNA here is from genome assembly GCA_033556795.1 of Tapera naevia. Classification (NCBI taxonomy): domain Eukaryota; kingdom Metazoa; phylum Chordata; class Aves; order Cuculiformes; family Neomorphidae; genus Tapera; species Tapera naevia. The sequence goes on from JAUMJJ010000353.1 coordinate 3,429,707, forward strand.
TTCCATCATTTCTCCTTAAAAAAGCAGAGACCAAGAAGATAAGGTGATGGAGCTCCCGGCCCTGCTCAGCCATGCACAGATGTGTGCGGTATTTCAGTGTGCCCAGCTCACCTGCCTGCACAGGACCAATCTGGCAGGGCTGGCATGCACACATCCTGCTGGATGCTCAGAAAGCCCAATTGAAACCCTCAGCTCTGCTCCACCAGTGCGAGCTGGGCCAGGGGTGCCAGTGCTGAGCCCTCTCCTCTGCATGTGTGCAGTGAGCTGCGATAACCACTGCGCAGTGGGGAAAGAAGGAAAAGGGGAAAAAAAAACCCACACAAGCAAAAGACAAGGATTTGCTCAACTCTTACCCATCCCCAGAGCCTCTGCTGTGCTGTTCCCAGGCTGCTGTTTTGTCTCTGCTGCCGTTGACAGCTCCACACTCAGCTTCCTAAGGCTTGGCTCCCTCTCTGCTGCTCCAGGCTCATTATTTCCTCTCTGCTCCTGGTGACAGGTTAACATTCGATTCATGGTTTGGGATTACAGACACCTCTCTGCCAGCCCCAGCCCCAGGGACGTTGCCATCCTGAGGGCTCTGTCCCGGTGGTCTTGGGGAGGCTGCTCAGGAGTGCTGTGTTCACGAGGGGCTGGGAAGAACCACAAAATTACTACATCTGTAACGACATGACTGCAGTACAATATCCTTTAATTTGGCATTCTTTTCCCCTAGAGAGCAAATTATTCATTATTAAGTTTCATTTTCACATCCACATTGTTCTACTGTTGCGGGACACATCCTTTTAATATTTGAGATTAGCAACTGAAAGCACTGCATGCAAAACACGATTGCAGTGCGGCTTCTGCACTGAGGCGCTTTGCAAAGCCCCCAAACCCAGAGGCTGGAGGGCAGAGCATGATTTATTACTGTTGTGAAAGGGCCTGATCCTCCATTCTCACCTCCATCTAGCAGCAGTGGAAGAGGAGGCTGCAAGTTTGGCTCTCATTTTGTATCACTGCTTTCTGAGAAGCTGTTGCCCCAATAACTATGGGCTCTGGCAGAGCACTGTTCCTGTGCTGCGGGCTGAGCGGCTGCACTCCAACACCAGCACAGTGCCATTAAGGATGTGCTGTGCTGGGATGGTTCCCCCAAGTCTGGGGTGGCATGTGGAGAACTGTGAGGGCTCCCCAACCTGCAGCTCGTCCTGCAGAGCTGCTGTGCCTGCTGAGCTCCAGGATGACAGGATTTATGCACCTGCCTGCTGCAGGGCCTTGTGCTGTATCTGCCTGATGCTGAGCTGATGCTTTCTGGGGGAGGCCATGGCTGCAGCTGGTGCTCCAACCACCTACCACATCTCTCTGACCCCAGAGCTCTGCTCCTTTCTCCTTCCCATCATCTAGGGCTCTTCCTTCTTGCTGGATGCTGGATGCCTGGCGCTGGATGCCGGGGCTGCCAGCTGCATGTACCCCACTGTCTGGCACATGTGAAAATCAGCTCAGCCACGTGGCACAGCCGACCCCGCACTGGGGTGCTGCCTGACCCAGGAGGAGATGCGTAGATCCCAGCTCACCACCTGTGAGAACTTCCCTGGGGAATGCACTTGCCACCAGTCGCCCCAGCTGCCTCTGTCTCTCCCTGCACCTCCCTGGGGTACCCATGAGGATCCTTGGGGCTCTGCCAGGACCTGTTCCTGCCATTGTGATCCAGAATTGTCCTTCCCTTCAGAGTTCTGCTGTCTCTGTGAGCTGTACGTAGCACAGCAGCTCTGTTACAAGAAGTGTGCATGTCTGGTTGATTGATATGAACCCCAGCGTAGCCAAAGGTTTTTGCTCCTGGGGGCTGTGACCCACAGGGTGGCCAACTGCCTGCTCAGGGCCACGGCTGGGCTGTTGGGGCTCTGATCCTGGTTCTGCCGGTGAACACAGGGCTGCAAGCTCTGTCCTGTCATCACTGCAGGGACTGAACTTGGTTGAGACCAACAATGCTCAGGCTGTTCCCAGGTGTTAGGGATGCCTGTGCAGGTTTGGGGGTGGCAGCAGTGGTAAGGTGAGGGTGGGAGGTGAGAGGGTCCCAAAGCCCTGAAGAGCTGTGGGTGCAGCCATGTGTGAGGGCCTCAGGGGACCAAATCCTACCAGGTCTGCCTGGAATTGAGTGGGTGCCAGAGTGGGGGCCACCCCAGCCAGATGCCAACCAGCCTCACAGAGCACAGTTAATGCACCCCAACAGCGGATGCACACAACATCGCTTCTCCTTGCTTTTCACAAGTGACAGAGGGGCTCAAGCCAATTCTGTCTCCCAGTAGCAGCTCCCTCACTCCTCACCCCTACAGCAGGGAGGAACCACATATTCACCTAAGCACAAATTGAGCCCTTTCCTATCAACCCCACATGCTGCTGGCACACATCTGCAGAGGCATCTGTTTGGGAATTAGCCTCCTAAACGCAATTCAACACAAATAAACCGGAACAAAGCTGTGCTCCTGTAAGATTTCCAACATGACCAAGGAAAATGCCGATTGAACACAGCTGGGGATTTTCTGCAGCACAATGCCAGCCTGTGGGTTTGGCTCCCTGGGTCTCAGGCAGCCCCATGGCCAGTGGCACCATGGTGACGAGGGCAGTGGTATGGGAGCCCCTCTCAAAGGCTCTTTGCAGAGCATATTTAGACCCCACGCATGATAACAGGGAGCAGTGTAAGAAGCCTGCACTGCAGCCGTATTGCCACCTCAGGAATGTGCTTGTGTGAGAGAGAAAATCAGTGCTGGGCTGGCCCCGGCTGCCGGGGAGCGCGCTGAGCTGCGCAGCTGAGATGCAGGTGGAGCCAAAGCCAAGTGCTGCAGCGGAAAGTGCCAGGGATTTGGGAAAAAATGCTTTTTCCATCACCTCCTACTCAGCTCTTTTAGGAGGAGAGTGTGGAGCTGCAGCTCGCTGCTTCTTCTCCCTGATGCCAGTGAACTGAACCCCAACTGCCCTCCGCAGCAGAGGGGACATTCTTCACGCCCTTATTAGCCAGAGAGAAGTGGCTGCGGAGAGGTCGGCTCCTGCAGAGTGTAGAAAACATGGAATGATTGGCCCTGTGCTCTTGAGCCCCCTCCCTGCTCAGCCCTATTGTTTTGTACAGGCAGGCAGCACCGTTATCTTTCGCAGCCTCCTCCCTGATGGAGAGCGTCAGGGCATCCTTTTTGTCTCTTGGCTTTCCAGAAGAATGGAAATTGAATAAAAGATCAAAGTTCAATGAACGGAGAGAGCAGAATATTTCTGGAAAGCCCGCAAGCAGGGATTGCTTACAGCCCGGCGCACATGGCAGGCGCCAGCGCTGCCTGGGTGCAGCTCGACAGTGGTGGCAGGGAGGCATAGGGCTGCCCCAGCCCCCAGCCCCACAGCCACCGTGTGTACGGGGGCAAACCTGCATCGTGTGGGGATCATCCCTGCCCTTGAGTGGTCTTCAGAAAACAAGATGCAGTAACAGATGTGGGTATTGCTGTGCATCGGAGAGGAGGTTTGTCAGAGCCGTAAGCTCCCAGCCTCCCAATTCCCCACTGAGGTGCCCATAGGAAGGACCCATGGCAGATGGAGACATGGTCCCAGCTCAGGAGATGTGGCCGAGCTGTCCCAGTGGCAGTGGTGTGTCAGAATCATAGAATCATCTGGTTAGAAAAGACCTCTGAAATCATTGAGTTCAACGGTACTTGTCCACTCACTAAACCATGGCAGGGTCACAGGTGTCCCTGCAGATGCTAATGAAAAGGGTCTCAGACCCCATGCAGCCTCAGAAACTGCTCCGCAGGGATGACCCTCACCATAGGGCAACTTAAAATAGGCTGCTCCTGGATGTCCCACAACTGTGCTTCTTCTCCAGAGGCCTTTGGCCTCGGACATGCTGTGAGAGCCGGGCGTGGGCACCTCCTGGTGGGCAACGAGAGACAGAGGGGCCACTAGGACACAGCCAGGGTGCTGCTTTCTGAAGAGTCTGCTGGGCCGAAGTGGTTTCTCAGAATGGTAACCAGATTCTGCTATTTTAAATGGGGATATAGCAGGCTGTTTCTGGTGTGTGGGTTTTTTTTTTTTTTCCTCTTTACCGGAGCTTTTCCTATTTATACAAAGCTGAGCAAAAGTGCAATATGCTGGGCAGGTCTTGGGTGAGGAAGATGACCGAGCGCTTCCTGCACTTTCCATATCAGAAATGGACTTAAAGTGCTGTCTAAGATCTCACAGGGTAAAAGAATGTCTTCACAATGGATCAAGATTATGAGAACCTGATCCAGTCAGGTGGTCCCTCTGATGATGGAGCATTTCAGAGAGACACTTCTTCTTGGCTCACACGTCATTTTGGCTTAATTTCCTGGTCAGAAGCACCCTGGCCACCTTCTGCCCTGCAGGGGAAATGTGGCTGATCCCTCCAGCCTCCAACCTCCAACCCTCACGGAACACACAAGCGATGCCATCCCTGCTCCCCTGCTCTGCCTGTGGGTAGTGTCGGTGTGGGGCATACCCAGCTCTGCCTGTCCTCTCTTTGTAGGAGGAGGGTGTAAAGCCAGCTGGGGTGGGGTGTACAGAGTGAACAACCACAGCGTGACAGCCAATAGGGAAGTTTTAAGCAGCTCTTACAATAACCCCTGCCATTGCTGGTGTCCAGTGTGGTGCTGGAGGAGCAATGCCTGGCTGTGGGTCCAGCAGGATGCTGTTCACTCCTGCACTGGGAGGGCTCTGGCCGTGCCGGTGGCCGCAGGGCACAAAGCACGGGGTTTGGCAGGCAATGGGATGGGGTGACTTCTTCTCATTCCTCAGCCCCAGAGGGACCTGGGGGCTGCCAAGCGGGCTCAGCCCACCGTCTTCTCCTTGGCAGCTACGGTGGGGGATGGGCTCCTCCTCTTCCCTCATTCCCATTTATTTTTGGCTCCCAAGTTGTCATAAATGATTTGAGCTCAACAGTTTTTAAAATTTGAACTCTAAACAGCTATTTAAAGCCTTGACAGGATGCGAGAGTATATTAAAACCTTATTTTTAGACCCTTTCTTAGCACAAGAGGCTCGCTCGGTGGCAGTTCAGTCCCCATTCTTCCCGCTGGCTGTCTGAGCCGAACCTATGAATCCCTCCAGGAGCCTTTGGATGTGATGTCATGGGTGGGGGGCACTATGGGACCCCTTGTTTCTCGATGTTGATGGCTTTAGCTCTGCTGAAGAGAAGGAGCCGAGTGGGTGCAGGGTGCAGTTACTGGCCTCTCTGGGCTCTGCTGTTGCAAAGCAAAATGACTTTGTATAAAGAGTTTTCAATCTGCCAGCATTTAAATTTCTTGTGATTAATACAGAAATTAATTAGCATGGTGTAGAGTTAAAAAATCCTGTTAATTAGAGGTTCATGTTGTTAAGTGTCCCAGTGCTTGGGGACGAAGGATGCGTTCTGAGCAGTGCACTGTTGCTCTCCCAATACAGTTCAATTAGAACGTTGCCTGGGTAGATTCCCCTCCTGGCATCCAGTAGCACTGTTGACCTCACACATTTCCTCCTCTGTGGTGCATTGTTATGGTTCTGATCCGGGATATTTTTTGGCCTGTTCTTAATTAGTCATAATTCAGAGGTTTTCATAAGTCACACACTGCACATGCTTCAGTGCTAATGAGGTATTTCCATGCTGAATCACCAACTAATGGTTTACGACGATGATTTTGTTGTTAAATCTGCTACCCCTGGCTCCAGAGAGCAGCTCTGGGGAGCAGCCTGTTTGCTAATACGTGGAGACAGTGGAATGCAAGCAGAAAATATTATGAACTCGTCATCCATGTGCTGACATATTGATGTGGCACCTGCACCTGCCTGCAGGGGCTTCTAAAACGCGCTCGGGAGTGAGCCTGACAGCTTGGGTATTTTCAAATCCAGGCTGCTTGTTTAATGCTCCGCAGCCAAACCCGTGCACAGCCCTGGTTAAGCAGCAAACACACGGAAAACACGCCAGCTGGGAATGCGGGAAGGGCACAGTGGCCTCGATCCATGGCGAATAGGGGTTTTGCACGGGCTGGGACTGAGGCAGGGGTCTTTCTTGCTGCAGCAGGGTTTCCAAGCAGGGTGCTACCTGCATGCATCCTGGGGATGGGGAGCACAGAATCATATAATTGCCTAGTTGCAAAAGACCTTTGAGATCACCGAGTCCAACTGCACAGCAGGCTGCCCCGCTGCCCCACACTGGGGCAGCTGCGATGTGTGCTGCATGTGCTGGGCTGCCTGGATGGAGGAGAAACTCTCTCGCCAAGTTCTGTTCTGCATCAGGGCAGCCACTGCACCACGGCAGTGAGAGGGCGAGGTGTGGGTCCTCAGCTGGGCTGGGAGCTGGAGATGCCCAGAATGACGTTGCCCGCCCAGTGGCCCCCAGCTCTGGTTGCCATGGCAGCTGGATGCAGCTGGGATGGTGAGGGGGGATGTCTGTGGGGCTGGGGCCACTGCCCAGCCCATGGCCAGGGTAGGGAAATGATATTTCGGGTGCCTTATGGATGCTGCCATAGGGCAGCAGAGCGCTGCCCACAGGAGGTGGGAGCAGCAGCCCAGAAGCCAGGATTGATTTCCTGCGAGTGACAGCACAGCAATGATGCCACTTGTCTTTTCATCTTTTTCCCATCGTTGCTGCTCCTTTCACAGTCTAAGACAGAGATCTGCTCCTAGGATGGAGAGTCAGGAGACAGAATACTTCTGTAGGCTTCAGCAATGCTGATGCCTCGGCGAAACAACCTGAGCCCCTCCTGCTGCTGCTCTCCTTGAAAAGGTGAGCGAGATGGGATGTTTAAAACATTCAGCAGCTTATGTTCACATGCAGCAGCCCAGCAGTTCCTGTTTGTGGAAACATCTCCATGGGGGAGCAGGGAAGTGATGCAGTTAGAGGGTTTCTAGCAAGAAATTACAAAAATGCTTCCCCAGGGGCCAACACAAACCGTGCTGTTAGTGTTTGTATTTATTTATGAGAAAAACTGGCCAGGAAATGATTGCTCTTTGCAAACACTCTGGGAGCAGAGCAGTGCATTGTGCATCCATTTGCCTCCCTGCTTTGCCTGTCCTGGCTGCTCCCGTGTGTGGGGACAGCAGGTCCCTTCCCACAGAGCTGAGGAAGATGAGGAGATCTCCTTGGAGATCTCTTAAAAGGATGTGAGGGCTTGAACCAGCCAAATACTTCGGTTGTAGCAAAAATCCATGTGCGACCAGGGAATTCTGCAAACGGATAGACACAAAAGTTATTAAAGACCCACATTCAGAGTCAGCTGTCCTAGATGGTGCATAGGAATTGGTTTTGTAAATCAGCGACACTCTCGGGTATGGGCAAAAGAGAAAAGAATCCCCAGATCCCTGTCGTTGTCCTTGGCTTGCAACTGCCAAGTGTGCTTTGCAGGTGAATAAATGAGCAGGGGATGATGTGCCAGGAAGGTGCCATCCTGCTGTTCCTCCTTGGCTGTGTTTGTGTGCCTGATCTGGGTCTGCAGCCTGGGGTGCCCTCGGTGAGGGTTGGTGTGCAGCGCAGGGGTGGATGTTCCTGTATGTGGGCATGGATGTGGCTTGTGTGCCACCACGGCCAGACCCTGCACTTGCAGCCTGGGAGCTGGAGGTGCCTGCTGGGACAGTGCCTGGCCAATGGTCCCCAGCGCTGGTTGCCATGGCAGCTGGATGCAGCTGCAGGTGAACCTAGATGAGCAGAGCCCATCACAGATTTGTCATCTGAATGGATCCCTGGCAGGGCTGTACAGGAGACAGGGAGCAGGAAAGAATATCTGTGTTGCCCCAAAAATAACCATCAGCAGTCAGCAAAATGTTAACGGGATTAAAATCCATGCTGCTCTTTGTGTTACTGGCGCAAGGACCATGGCTGTGCCACCTCTTCCTCCCAAACAGGGCTGGCATCGGCCATGTCTGAGCTGAATTTCCTCTCTGCAGCAGAGGTGAGGGGAAACTGGAGGTGAATTTAGCACCACAGCTCACGGGGCTCTGCTGACACTTACTGAATGGCTATGCTGAAGGTGAACTGAGTCCCCTGTGTCAGGCCAGATACTGGGCAAACATAGGGCTGGCTGCTCTCTACCTGCTTTGGTCATGGGTTAGTCTGCACTTTACTGGGAAGCACAAGAGTTTTCCAGTATCCTGAGGCATACTGGACACCTGCAGATCTGGCTCCAGGGCTCCTTAAGCACTCATGTACCATGGCAAACGGTGGCTTTCTGCAGCATCTTGTGACCACGACATCTGCATCTCCCGCAAAAATGCATCAGTGGTTGCTACTCCCTGGAGGGAGCCAGGGGTGGGGCCCCAGCGAAGAGCAGGGGTGGCTTTGGGGATGGGGCTCCCCTCACTTGGGATGCATTAACCCCTTCACAGCAGTCTGTGTGGCTCTTCGGCAGGGCTAGGCTGCACTGGCACCCTGTATGCGCTGCCAGAGACGGCTGCTGCAGCAGTGGATGCAGAAAGCACACCAGGAATGCGTAATGAGATGAGATCTGACAGCCCATCTTCCTGGGAACATCTATGTAATCTGCAATAAGATGAGATCAGCCAGCTGGAATTGCCACTCAGCTCCTGCTAAATCAAAGCGCATTTCTCATGCCGGACGAGCCCTCCCCAGGTCACCCCTCAGCCGTGTCAGGTGCTGTTGGCTGTCTGCACCCCATGTACCAATGGGACCTTGTGCCTTCCTGCCCTCTGTGACTTAGGGCAAAAGGCCATTAATGTTCCCTGGTGGATGCTCCTAAATCACGGTACAGTGGTGTGATTGCAGTCTGAGTCTGTTCTGGTTCCTTTCACTGGCAAAAGTGGGTTGGTTTGTGCCAGAGAGTGAAGGGTTGAGCTGACACTGCACGAACAAGGCGCACTGTCTCCAGTGAGCTACCCCGCGGCCCCGCTAAACCTGAGGCAGCAAGCGTTTCCCAACCTGGGGGCTGTGTGAGAGGGGTTTGTATGAAGCCTTTGGCTCTTCCAACCAGCTGTGGGCTTTGAAATCAGGATGAGGAGCCTGGGCACACAGAGTGCTGGTCCAGTCTGGCTGGGATCCTGTTCCTAAGGGGCAGCCCCTGAAGGTGAGTCCCTGATGGGAAGCTCTGGTGTCATTTCATGGTGCCAGGAGGACGGCTGAGTGGGCAGTTGCACGGTTGGCAGTCCTGGGGCTGGGGGTCTCTGTGCCATGCCAGACTCTGCCGTGGCCCTTGGGTACCAGGGCCCATCACTGGCGCTCCAGAGAAAAGGATCCATGGAGCAGCTGGGAGGCTAACGTGAGTCGCCATGGCAACCGAGTATGGAAACATCAGCAAAATGGGTCAAACGAGGAGAATTTAAAAAAATAAAAATAGATGATGGTGTCCATAAACATTTTGGTGTAACACTGCTGCTCCTGACAGCATTCTGGCTACACTCCTGGGTCACATGGCTTCTGCACCGGAGCTCCCTGCAGGGCTTGGGACTGAGTCAACCCCTCCCCATCCAGTCCCTTGGGGAGCAAAGTCACTGTAAAAATCCTGGGTTTTGGAGGCATTGGGGGCTGGTGGGGCTGCCAGTCCTGTCCTGTGCCCAGGCTGCATCCACCATGCTGGTGGCAAAGCAGTTCCCAGTGCTTCCTTCCCACAGGTTCTGATGGTGCTGCTGCCACCCCAGAGATGCAGTGCGGCATGGTTGCAATGGGAAAGGGATGCTGTGGGGCAGGGGTGCAGCAGGGCAGGGATACTGTGGGGCAGTGTTGCAGCAGGGAAGGGATGCAGTGGGGCAGGGATGCTGGGTTTCCAAATCACACATCACTGGTGTGAGGCCAGAGCTGCCTGGCCCAGCTGGTGCCATGACTGACGCAAGCTGTCATCTTGCTTAGGGTGTTTCATGCCCCTTGGGAGCAGCACAGAGTGAACCCCACTGGGCTGCTCAGCATTTCCGTTCTGTCTGGCTCACCTGGACGCTCTGCGGCTCCTTAACTTCCCCTGCAACACGAACACGTCTCGGATCTGTAGCTCCAGTGCCCAACCAGCCACGTACGGACAAGCACACATCTCATTGTTGGAACCTCGGTGCAAGATCTCCCCTCTGTCACTAATTAATTTTTAATAATATGCAGCATGCTTATTTTCAGAAAAAGTAAATTAATTTGTAAACCATTTGCGCTATTTTATCTGTCACTTAAGCTTCTGGGATTTGCAATTTTAATGCATTACATCAGTTAATCAAAATTCTCTTCCAGCAACAGTTTTAATTAAACCCACTTTCACTTTTTTTTTGCTAATTCAGTGCTGTAGCTGAAGGCTGCTAATTAGATCAGGCTTTTTTGGGGGGAGGGGTTACATTCACGGCTTGTGTTACAAAGCTGCAAAAAGGAGTAGAGATGATAGGATCATGGAATGATTTGGGTTGGAAGGGACCTCAAAGATCTTCCAGTTCCACCCCCCTGCCATGGGCAGGGACACCTCCCACTGCATTAGGTTGCTCAAAGCGCCATCCAACCTGGCCTTGAACACCTCCAGGGATGAGGCATCCGTGACTGCTGTGTCATGGGCTCCCCACTCTCACAGGAAAACATTTCTTCCTAAGATTTCATCTCAATCTCCCCTCTTTAAGCTGAAAACCATTCCCCCTCATCCTATCCCTGCACTCCCTGATAAACAGACCCTCCTCAGCCTTCCTGTAGTCCCGTTCAGTACTGGAAGACTACTCTAAAGTTCTCCCCACAGCCTTCTTTTTTCCAGGCTGAACTCTTCAATTCTGTCCTCATATGGGAGATGCTTGAGCCCTTGGATCATCTCCAGGGCCTCCTTTGCATTCACTCCAACAGCTCCATGTCCTTCCTGTGCTGAGAACCCAAGCACTAGACCCAGGGCTCCAGCTGAGGTCTTACCAGAGCGGAGCAGAGGGGCAGAATCCCCTCCCTACCCTGCTGGTCCCAGTGCTTTGGATGCAGCTCTGAACATGGTTGACTTTCTGGGCTGCCAGTGCACATTGCTGGCTCACATTGAGCTTCTCATCAGATGATGAAATTGTGCTGCAGAGCTGGGGCTGTCCATCCCGGTACTGTAGTGGGTGGCTTTGCTGGAAGGCTCCTGCCACACACTGGGCTCTGAGGAGAAGGGTCCTGCAGACATGGTCCAAAGCCACGGTGCTCAGGGGGTCTCTAACCCCAGAGGAGGCGTTTCCAGGGGCTGTGGGAGGTGCGCTAAAGAAAACCTGGGAGAAGGGGGAGTTAAAAACCTAAATGTTATTTTTATGGGTTTAAAATGTTTTTTGAAACTGTTTACTCTGCACAGAATTAATACTTAAGGAAAAAGATTCTGGGTCTGTTCAGGACATGAGTGGTGTTCAGAGCTGTGGATCGTTGTCCTGCCCTGGACATCCTGGGGCTGCGTTCCCCACTGCTGCAGGTCCTGGGGGCCAGCCATGGGCACCTACAGGCTTCAGGGAGGGCCTGGTATGGTCTCCTGCCCTTCTTGGCACACACTGCTCCGAGGCAGCAAGGAGGTTTTGCCTGTGGAATACATGACAGGGGAAGAAGGAGTCTCCTGTGAATCCAGCTCTGCATCCTTGCCAAGGGACCGGTGAGAAGAGCTGCCCCCATGTACGGATGCTACGTCCACCGTCGCTGCACCGAGGTGGCTTGGTGATTTGATTTAATTCATTTTAATTGAATTTAATTTAATTTCCCTGCTTCTGGATGCTTGGGACACAAAGAGCAGCCCCTGGTTTACTGGGCGCCTGCGGGCTGCTGTGGTCTTATGTTTCCAGGGCAGACGTGATGCAGCCTGAGCACCGTTCTGTCTGCTGTCCCCTACGTGGGGCATGAGTGCGCCTGGAGGGCTCTGCTCCTCATCCAGTCTCTGGCAGAGAGCATATGGCTTGCTATTTTTCTGACATAAACACAACCTGCAGAGGCTGCAGAGGGCACAGCAGCACCTGGATGGTCCTAAGGAGGGGAGGAGGTGACAGTTCTAGTCCTGCAGCCGGAGGCTGCTCTCCCTTGGGATGTTGTGGATGCAGGCAGCAACAGGTGGCCTCCCAGCAGCCTGGGCAGATGGGCCACCCTGGGTTTGGAGGTTTCTCCATCCTGGAGCCCTTCCTCCAAGGAGTAGCAGCGTGATGGGGGTCTGTGCTGGCAGCCCCAGCAGAATTGGGCTGACAGGGGTGGGATCTCACTGTGGGCCACGAGGATGGACTCCTGCTCCAGTTGGAGCCACCTGAAGTGAGCTTGTCCTTTCTCTTCCATCAGCGCATCTTCTCCTTCGGGCCCTCCTCCCCCGCTACAGGCAGCTGTCAGCTCCTTCCCACCCACGTGCCCATCTTGGCGAGGCCCTGGGAAATGTTACTGCTCTGAATCACGTCGGTCTGACTGTGAGCCAAGTCCCGCGACGACTGTGCTGCTCCTCAGGAAGAGAGAAGATGGGGATGGATCTGTCCCATGGGCTGGATCCATCCTGTGGGATGTGTGGGTCTGAGTTGGGATGTTGGGATAGGAGGGAATGGGACTGGGGGTCTCCTGCCCTTCCACCCAAGTGTCCTCTGCACATCTGCTTGCAGCAGGACAGAGCAGGAGTATGCAAACCCCAGGGATGTTCCAGCCTGCTGTGCTTGCCCTGAGGAACACCTGTGATTGTGCAGCCCTTACCCATTCCAGTGCCTGTGCTGTGCAGTTTGGCTTCTATCACCCATGGAAGAAACATTCCCTTGCACCGATCCTGTGGTCTCCAGTCCCAGCATTACACCTTATCCCCCCCCCCCCCCCCCCCCAAACAAAGGGCTGCCCCCCACCCCTCTGATGTCTCCACACTCTTCTCCCACCACTGGTGCCATCAGACCTCCCCTCCATCATCTCCTGCTGTCCCCTCGCCTTGCTGGGAAGGTTTCCCAGGCAATGATGCCAGCATTGGCCCAGCTCTGGCTCTGCAACCGGTGCTGTTGTTGCCACAGTCCCTCTTTAACTCCTGAAGAACCCCCCCATCCAGCCCCTCAGCAGCACAAAGAGGCATTTGCTGAGCTCTGCTCCCTGTGTGTTGGGGACAGAGACCTGACCCAGTGGCAGGCAGCAGACCCTGGCCACGGCCTGTGCTATCCATCCCCACCAGCACCGTGACCGCCAGTGCCCTGTGCTGGTGGGAAAATTTTCACCCGTGAGGTTTTCCAGTCATTTTCTAACTGAGCAACAAGCAGAGATGCAGAAGCAATCCCCTGCTTTGGAGCAACGTTGCCTTGGGTAAATGTGTTCCACATAACTGTTAGAGCAGGAGTAGCTTTGTCCAATTATGTGCTGTAATTGCAAAAACCTCATGGAGAGCCGACACGGTACAGCTCTGACTACAGACCCAGCTCCTTCTCTTTCAGTTGAATTTCTAAATCCATCCCCAAAACAAACAGCTCCACAGCAATCGACACCTGATCTGCTATTCAAATTCACCAGCAATATCTGCTCTGACAACTTGCTAACAAGCTTCCACGCCAACAGGCAGCAGCCGCAGATAAACGGCTCTGACAGGGCTCTGCTAAATTAGCAAGTGGAGACGAGATCCAAACCGCCGCTCAGGCTCTATGGCAGCCTTTTTGTGGTGGAGACAAGCTAAATATGTTATTGACTCCGCAAGAGGTGCCACGTATTTGCAACGTCTTTGGGCTCCCCAATCTCCCACGTACTGATCCCCACGGCTGCTGTGTCCCTGCGTGTTCTGGCTGTGGCATTGCTGGGTGTCCCAGATCGCAGCTCCTGTGGGTCAGAGTGGTTGGTGCCAGCCGTGCCGGTGAGGACAGGTCAGTGCTGAGTGCCCTGCTGTGCTCAGCTCAGCCCCACAAACCTCTTGCTCCTGTTACGGAGCAGACAGGCTGAACCTGGAGCAGATCCACCATGTCTTGCCTATGGCATCTGGCAAAGGCTGTGCAGGGCTCTCTGTCCCTCCACCACCCCACGCAGGTGTCAAGAGGGGGTCTCACCCCTCCAGATGAGCATCCTGGCCCCACTGACCTTTCCCAAGGCTGCTGTGGGGCAGGCAGGGATGGGTTGCCTCCCTTGAGTAGCTCCTTCCAGCCTCAAGCAGAGCCCAGTGTCTCTCCATTGTGATTTAGGACCACAAAAAGTACTCACTATCCTGCAAGGACCAGGAATGCTGGGCAGCCCTGTATCTGTACCCCAGTGCATCCATGGAAGAGCAGCAGCAGCCTAGGGGGAAAGAATTACTCCTGGAAATGTCAACTCCATGCAGGAGCTGGGATTTGCCCCATCCGATTCCTGCAGACTCAGGGCACTTTTGGGGTCCTTCGACCCCCTGCTTGCTGGTGATGCAACCAGCTGGACAGCCGGCCTTTCTCCCAAACCTGGGCTCCCAATAGATATTTCCTTTGCTCAACTCTTGCCCAGTCCATTTGCGTCTTAACTGCATTTTCATCAGCCAAGGTGCAGAAATGCAGAGGTCATATTTGCACCTCCCACTGTGCTGCTCCAGACCTGTTGTTCCTCCTTGTTGTGTGTACACACAGAGACTGGGCCAACGGGTGGCATTTGGCATCCGGGAGATTTTTAACTTAGAAAATGGAAAAAAACCCTCAAATGATGACAAGTGTATTTATTTGTGCAGCTGATGCCGCCAATTGCCACATTTCAGTGGCATTTTTTTGCCATTTACTGAAGTCAGTTGGAACACAGAGACAAAATCCAACATTTGTGACATCTCAGACAGCTTGGAAAGGCTCCTTCGAATGCAGTAAAACTCAGCAGGCTTGACATTTGGAACTCACTTATTTCACTGCCAGGCAAAACCTTATGCCTTTGTACTGTATTTTTCCTGCTGTTCCTCAGAGCAGGAATTCCTACTTTTTCTGGTTTCATACCATTATGAACAGACCAGTTTGGGAAAGGAAAAAATCACTGCTGTAATAATAAAATTGGCTTTGAAACAGCAGCAATCTGGCTTGTCGGTGTGGTTCCAGGCTCAGGGGGAGCTCTTGGATACCCACACGCCCGCTTTGTTCCTTGCCTGTATCCCCCAGTGACGGGGGTGTGTGCAGTCATTGTATCTCTGTTCTGAACACCTAAAGCACATGGAATGTGAAAATTTAAGAGATTGTTTGATGTTTGGCTTTTTAGAATTAATTCTTGTACTAAACAATAATCTCTGAAGTGCTGCCATGTGAGTACATGGAAAACCTTCCCCTGGTGAGATGAGAAGCTGTAGTTTAAACACTCGTGGAGCCGGAGGGATGCAATGGGAGGGATGCAATGGCAGTTGCAAAAGTGGCAGGGAAAACAGCTGCCTGTTCTCCTGCCCAGCTTTAGGAACAGTCTTAGAATCATAGAATCATGGAATCATTGAGGTTGGAAAAGACCTCTAAGCTCATCCAGTCCAAGCACCAGCCCAATCCCACCATGCCAAGTGAACCATGTCCTGAAGTGCCACATCTACACAGTTTTTGAACCCCTCCAGAGTCTCAGGTTGATAAGTCTGTGCCAGAGATGAGCCAGGAGCCCAAGGAGCAGGACCAGGGCTGAGCTGGCTTTCCTCTGGGAGCTCCAAGTTTTTAGGAAAGACCAAAACACCCAGAGATGAATGCACTCTGCAGTCACACCAGCAGCACTGCAGTGGGTGCAGAGGGAGCGGGAAGCACCTGGGGCACCAGGGAGCTGCTAAAGACTCCGGGTGGGGGAGGTAGGGGAAAAGCATCTCTCTGCAGCTCCTTGGGAAGGACCAGGTGGGAGCTGGAGGTAATTAGCCCTCATTAGCAATCTGCTACCAGGTGCATCAAGTGACACAAAAGGAGCAGGCAGCTGGTATGGCGCTTTCTGGGTTGTTTTCAGAAATAGCAGAGAAAATGGTGCTTGGTTTGTGCCTGTGGGGCTGAGCAGGGACCATTCAGGCCAAGTGCTGGTGATTTCAATGGGAATCTGTAGCTTTGCCTTCAGCTGTGAATGCAATACGAACAGGACAAAGAGTGGCTTCTCTCAGAGGTGCTTCCTGCTCCCCATCTCCTGATGCAGCCTTGCAGAGCTGGGGACCATGGCACCACGTGCACCTACAGAGGATCTCATGCTGGGGTAAGGCTGAGATGTGCTACCCCCTAATGCTAGAGCCAGATGGAACTGGCGTGAGAGAACCATGGAATGGTTTGGGTTGGAAGGGACCTCAAAGCCCATCCAGTTCCAGCCCTCTGCCATGGGCAGGGACAACTCCCACTGCATCAGGGGGCTCAAAGCCCCATCCAACCTGGCCTCAAACACCTCCAGGGAAAGGGCAGCCACAACTGCTCCGGGCAACCTGTGCCAGTGTCTCACCAGTCTACACCTCTCCTCTTTTAGTTTAAAACCATCACCCTTTGGGCTATCAATACAAGCCCTGCCAAAAAGTTTTCCCCCACCCTTCTTATCAGCCCTGTTTCAGTACTGGAAGGCAGCAATAAGGTCTCCTCAGAGTCTTTTCTTCTCCAGGCTGAACAACCTTCACCTGTCCTCGTAGGAGAGGTGTTCCAGGCCTTTGATAGTGTCCTGGAGGCAGTGGCTGCTGTGGGGAGCAGCCGGGTTCAATCTCGCTCTCTCTGGTCCTTTTTTCTCTTTCTCCCTTTCTTTTTCTAATGAGCAGTTTAGAGGGCAGCAAATCACACTGCTGAAGTTCCCAGGTTATGTAAGTGCCAGTGGGGTGACCCAGGTTGCACAATAGATGGGCTTGTTTGAACACATGGTTGGATTTGGCAGGGTACAAAGGCAGGCACCTGGAAACAAAGACACCTCGACAGCACACTATTGGGAAAGAGCCCTGAGCAGGGACCTCAGGGCTGTGGGGAACAGCAGAAGCGGCATCGCTCTGATCTCGAGGGTTGATAAAAGCTAAACCATCCCTGGCCGCATGAGGAGTGGCAATGGGGAAAAGCCTGGGGGAAAATGTGGGCTGTTATTGGGAAGCAGGGCTGATTCTTATTCTCCCTTCTGCCTGGGAATACGAAGGGAGCTGGCATGGCCCCTTGGAAATCTGCTGAAGTCAGAACCCCCAGAGTTCAGCTGGGGCAATCCAGCAGCAGTGTGGCACCCCTGTGTCCTGTCCTGGGGACAGGAGCAGGCTCTGTGGCTCTGTGAAGGAGGCAGAAAGCATCCCACCCAAGGACCCGAAACCAGCTGCTGCCTTGGGCAGGAAGAGTGCTTCGCTGGAGGGGATTCATCACCTCCTGCCAGGGATGCACAGGTGCTGCTGTCTCCCATGTTCTCTGTCCTTGTGGTGCAGTAGGGATGAACCCAGGGCTCCCGTGGGCTGGCTGCGGGTCCCAGGAGAGGGGTGGTTGCCTCAGGCTCTCTCAGTTTGGGGGCAGACTTTGCTCATTTCTCAGAGCTGCATCTCATTTTTTTGGTGTTTGGCCATGCAGGATGAGCCATACCTGTCCCTGAGACAGGGCTCTGCAAGCTGCTCACACGTGCCTAGTGTCAAGGGCAAGAGCCTGGGGACTCAGGTGAGCTGGAGCATCCATGAGGACAGTGGAAAAGGGGGGCTAGGAGGGTGGGGGGTGGCTGCCTGTGCTGGGAATGACGCTCTGTGGGAGCCGTTCACTCTGCCTGCGCAGCAAAGCTGGTGACGATGTCAGCTTGCCCTGGCATGGCAGAGCCCTGGGGACCTTTGGCAAAGCCTTTGGTCACGGAGAGGCTGGGATGGTGACAAACAGCCCCGAGCCCACGGCAGGATCGGAGATGCTGCAGCAATTATGGTGGCAGTGCTCCGAGCAGAGGGTTCTGCACTCTTCACTGACTTGTTGTAAGGTTTTGAGACTTGTTAAATGCCTCTGCTCCCTCCCCCCAGCTCGTAGCTCCAGGTTGGGTTTCACGCAACCTCCCGTGGTTGAGGTCTGAGCACCTTCGAGGTGGGATGGAGCTCTCCCAGCATTCCAGCCTTGCCTGGTTCCTGATCACCCCGTGGTCTCATCAGGGTTGCTCTTGCAGCTGGTGCACTCCATCCCTCATTCTGTGTTGTGTGTTCCTGCAAAGAGCCTTTGTTGTGGCTGCCTGTGTGGCAGATAAGGCAGCAAGCAGACCCATTTTACCACTCTCGTCTTAGGACTGAGCAATATTTTTGCTAAAAAGAGTTCTAAATGCCAGCTTGCTCTATGATTCAACAGTTGCTCAGGCAGATGTGAGGTAATAAGGATTCTGGTCTTCAGACCTTATCCTAGAGAGAAAACCTCTTCCCTTCATGCTGGCTCATGAGAGAGAGCGATGCAGGGAAACTGTGAATCCCATGGAACAGGGGCTGGTGAAGGTCAGGGATGGAGTGGCTCCCCCTGAGCTGGGACTGTCACTCAGGGTGCCAGGAAGGGAACAGCCCTCTCTGGTCACAGAGAAGTTGGCTTTGGACCCTACTAGAACAAAAATTGATGGAGCAGGGGAGACTGTGGCTCCACGAAAGATCTCTCCAAACTCCCTTGACCCTTGGCCCATCTGCCTGCAAATCCTCTGGTGTCTCTGCACCTCTGAAAGCTTTCCATATCTTTGGAGCTGGAGGTTTCTTGCTGTGTTTTCATCCTGTTGCTGCTTGTCCTCGCTCCATGTTTTCTGTGCATGCAGCTCCACCAGGCAGTGAAGGTGTTGGGAGCCCACAGTGAAGTAATTCAGTCCTGGTCCATCACCCCCTTGCTCTGTGTCCTGGGAATAAACCATTACTCTGGCTGCTACCAGAGCTACCACACGGACGATGCCACTGGGAGCAATGGGATTCAGTAGAAAAATCCCTCTTTCAGATGCAATTGATTTGGGTTCCCCCACAGTCCTGGTTTCCAGGCACCAGTGGCTGCTGGAAATGCTCTCCTGGTGACAGAAAATCTATGGGAATGCAGGCAGCCTGATGAAGAATTCATGGGGATTTTTGTCATCGTCCTTCACCTGCCACAAAAAAAGCAACATTTATTTCTGGTGAGCTATGGGTACAGAAGGAAAAAAGGCTCTGTTTCTTTTTGAGCCTGGACACGTGACAATCGAGGGCTGCGAGGTGCGTTGGAGAGGGTGGATTCTGGAAGGCCGTGAGCAACTGGGATGCACAATGGGGCCCATGCATCCTCATCCCACCGAGAGTGGAGATGTGCTGCAGTGTCCCAGCAGGGACAAAACACCCTGGGATGGCAGTGTGGCACCAGACTCTGTCAGACGGTTCGTTATAGAGTGCTAGGTTATCAAACTGCACCTGTGTAACTCGTATGCTCCAGGGCTTTGGCTCAAGACTGTGGAAATTATGTCACTAAAAGCCTTTTTCAAGCATATTTGAGTTAACTTTTTGGCTGTGTTCAGAAGTTGCTACAGGGCCACCAGGCACCAGGTGTTTCTGGGTGTGCAGAAGTGGTGAGTATGAGGTTATGCATCTGGGACCAGTGAGGAGGGGATGGATGCCATGTGTTTACAGTGGAGAAGTGGCCACTGGGGTTAAAACGGGTGAATGAAATGTGTCCAGACTTAGAATAACTGACTGGAGAAAATGTTAAGATCAATTAGAAACCCTCTTTGTTAAGAGAGGCAAGAGATGTGTTAGTGTTGATCAGTGCCAGGCTGGCATGAGACCCAGTGCGCTCTGTGATGCTGCCGCCTGGCTTGGCTGAAGACTGGGCTTTGACAACCGATGAGCTTCACAAGTGTTGGGCATCGAGCTCAGAAAGCGTCATCCAGAAAATAAACCTGGCTACCTGAAAGCTCAAAGGCTCCAGGGGGAGCGTTGCGGGGGATGCATGAGGGCATCAGCTCTTTGCCTGGTTGTAAATGCCTCATTAATCTTAAAACACAGCAGCGGGACAAGGCTGTTCAGACTGAGAGAAGTAACGAACGCTTTTACTCTTCAGTTTTCCACTTGTCTCTGCGGGCAAGGAGATGCCCTCATTAGCACAGGCAGGTGCTGGGCAGGTGAGAAGGCAGCAGAGGAGCAGGCAGCATCCCTGAGCATCTCTGTGCCTCCAGATGGAGGACGCTGGCATGAGGTGTGCAGAGCACTGGTGACAAATCCACTCAGTGTACCCTGCAGAGGTCAGGGAAGAGCAACACGTGGCCCCTGGTCCTTGCATAGAAGGTGCTTCAGTTTTTTAAGGAGGTGAAAATGCAAGTGATTCATTTTCAAGGAACTGGTGTGATGTGTTTCACTTGGATCGCTGAAGCAACGTGGTCCCACTAACTCGCTGTGCTGACGGCTGGCTCACGTCAGCACTTCCGACCCCAGCAGGACAGGCTGACCTGCTGGAAAGCTGCTTCTTGTTGGGTTTTGTTTGCTGGCTTATCCCTCTGGCAAGCTGTCACCTTGGCTCACTGCTGGGGGAGCAGAGCTGGAAGAACCTGCCCCAGCCCCAGCAGTACTAGAGGGCAGCCCCACGGCAAGCGACGGACCAGTGCTGTGGGGAGCTGTGCCTGGCAGTGGGGCAGGCTCAGCCCCGACACAGGCAGCACCAAGCCCAGCCAGGCAGCCTGTGCAGCCATCAGCCCGACATGAGGCATGACAATAGCTGGTACCAGACTGCACTTATCAAGAATTAAAAGAGGGTAATTAAGGTGAACAGAATTCCTTTTTTTGTGGCTGGATCTGGGCTGGTGATGGCTGTGGCAAGGTTGAGAGTCTGAGCTGGTACAGTGACGGCGCTGCTGCTGTAGGCTCTAGTGAGGCTTGGGTACCTGGGATACTGTTGTCACCAATGTGGACATTAAATAGCTCAAAGCAACTGGTGGGTCAGCCTTGAAATGTGACTGGAATGGAAGAACCCACGGGAAGAGGGTGGTGGGGACGAGACTTCGGGCTTTAATCATCAAACATTTTTTGCCAGTGACCTGAAAGAAGACAAGAAATCATTCCTGAGTGTTTGCAGGTGCTGGGACACAAAGGCCTAAGGAGTGAAGTGGATTTGAACAAACCATTTACACAAAGGTTGTGCAAATACCAGGTCATTCATCTGCCGAGAGAGATGGGAGACGAGTCACTTTCCCAGGTTCGGTGCCCATCCTGGTGAGTGGTGCCTCGGAGAGGAGCTGAGGCTCCCAGGGGCCAGCAGCAGAGCCAGAAGCCCAGGGCATTGCTGTGTCCTACAAAACTGAAACAGCTCTTGTGTGTGAAGAGAAAAGGTAGGGTGTCATGAAGGCTGTATCGCTTCCATCCACTGTTGTGAGCCTTGTCAGACCAGGGTCTCTGGACTCTGCATGTGAAGAACAACATTGAGACAGCTCAGAGAAGAGGTTTGAGTCTGACTTAAGGGATTTAAATGATCTAAAGGCCTTCAGATGATCTTTACGGTCCCTTCCAACCCAAACCATTTCAAGACTGAAGGCTTGGATCTGTTTACCTTCAGAGAGATAAGCGCAGGCTGAGCTGCTCAGAGAGAACATATCGGCAGTGGGTACCTCTCCACCTGAGCCAGCAAGGACAGGGGAGAACTGGGAGTGGAGATTAAACAAACTGACCCCGAAGTGTTTTGTGGCTAATTCTGGATTCATTAGAACAACTGAACAGGCCTGTAATTGATTCTCTGCTGCCAGTGATGCTTGAGTCGGCCCCAAGTGCTGCAGCCTAGAGGCTCCTGCTGGATCAGAGGCAGGAGAGCCTTTGGGCAGGTCAGATTCACATGATCGCAGCGTTCCCGTCCGGCTCGTTAATCCCCCAAACTGCCTCTGTCCCGCAGGGATAGCACAGGAGTGAATCACATCTGATTAATTTGCCTTATCCAGAAGAATCTCCCTGCATTAGCAAATGTTTTATGTGTTTCTCTAATCAACGTGAAAACACCCTACAGGGCCTGGCATTTGCGTCCGTGGTGCTGCCAGCCCAGCAGCCTGCCTGGCGTGTGCTGCGGTGAACCCAGTGTCGGCCGAGCCCTGATGGGGCACTCACATGTGGCTTAAAATGATCTTAAAACCTATTTACAAGGTAGCTGAGCTCAGTTGCTACCTTCCCTGGTATTTTCCTGCTGCATTGCCCCCTGGGCACTGCTCGCTGGAATGTCTGCCTGGACTGTGCAGAGATGTGCTCTGTCAGCAGCAGATGCTTAATCTGATTAAAAACAAACCTGTCACTCTTCTGTGACTGATGGGAATCTGTTACAGCAAATCCCATTGTGATGTGGAACCGAACAGCGTGCCAAACCTTGGCACTTTCTCCCCGTTAAGCTCCGAGGAAGGTTTTTGGGTCACTTTGCTGTGGGTCTCAGGGCAGTTCCAGGGTTTCGCTGCTCTTGGATGCAGCCGTGGGTGCCATCCAGTGAGGACAGGGAGCCCTAGGACCTCTTCTCACTCTGCTTGTGACTCCCCTGGGCAAACTCTGCCTCCTGTGCATTTTCCTGTGCAAGGTGAGGATGATGCACATGTGCCTGAAACCCACCATGGAAAATACAGTACAAAGGAGAAGCATCCCCAATGTCCACAAGTGAACCACCTCTGTCTGGCAGCCAAAAATACCCCTTAGCAATCTTGTGAGAACACTAACAACATTTAAAACTTTACCCCTGCTGAAACAAGGGGCAGTGGCTAGGAGTTGTGGTTTGGGCTCAAGAAAGGGGGTGCAGGGTGATGGGGATGTGGCACTGGTGCAAAGGCACTGCAGATATGGGTCATGTCTCTGGGGGACAGCCCCAAGGCAGGGATGCTGCTTTGGGCAGGCTCAGAGCCCTGCCTGTATCTAGGGGCTCTGTGTGGCCCTCGGGTGGGTGGGATTGTTCATACAGGGGGTGGGAGCTGGGAAATAGCTGGGCTTTGCCAGGGCTGAAATGCCAAGTTTCTCCACTAAGGTGGCTGGAGGACTGACGCAGCCCTTTCTTCTTGGGAAGGTGAACTAGGGCGCAGAGGGGATCTCTGCCCTCCATCTAGTGGGTAACCAGCTAATTAAACTCCTGGATGATGGAGAGGTGCTTGGGGTTGTTTTTTTTCCATGAAAGGGGAGCAGTGAAATGACCCGGCTCAGTGGGAAAGTGTAGTGAAGCCTCCATCCCTGCTGCTGCACTGTTGGAGATGTGACCTTGGGGTCCTGCCTGCTGGGAAGTGGGGTCCCCTCCCTCCCTCTGAGGCTAGGGTGAGGCTGGCATATTTGTGCATTAGGAATCCAGTGTGTTCCTGAAAACACTCACATTCCTCTTCTCAGCATGGTGATGAATCCCTGCACCCCAGCTAGCAGAGGTGGTCCCTGTCCCCACTGGTGCCGGGGCAGCAAGCCCTGTGCTGCAGCGGGTGCCAGGGCCAGCGGCTGCTGCAGCATCTCTGGGCTCACGAACCATCCCTGTGTGCCCTCTTGGGAGAGGAGGAACCGACACAGCGTGTCGCTGATGCATTGCAGAGGCAGGTACAGCGCTGGCAGAGCACGCTGCCTGGGGCGAGCACCAGCGTGGGGCAGCGGGGCTCAGCTCCCCCGGCCATCCTGGGCGTGGGAAGCCGGCCAGCGGGATGGGGTGCCCGAGGGCGTGGGTGCCTTTCACTGTGCCATCTGCAGTTGCTACTCCGTGTGCTTGGGGAAGCGCTGCAGGAGGGTGTGGGGGATATGGGCAGCACCCTGGGATCTGCTTCTCCCAGCCCTTGGGGCTGAGCAGCACCAAGCTTAGCCCCACCAGTTGAGCGGGATCCCGGCTGGGCAGCGGGGACAGCTGTGTACAGTGAAGTCAGATTCCCCCGTCTCTGCAGCCTGAGGGAGTGGGACCTCCTGTATCCTGCTTGAGCTACCGGCTTGCTGTGGATGATGGGGGTGATGCTGCCTGACCCCAGGATGCCGTGGACTTCCAGCTCTGGAGATACAGCTCTCCATCTCTCAGGATCTTCCCGCCACTGGCTGCTGTGTGG
This sequence comes from Tapera naevia, assembly GCA_033556795.1. NCBI lineage: Eukaryota > Metazoa > Chordata > Aves > Cuculiformes > Neomorphidae > Tapera > Tapera naevia. The sequence goes on from JAUMJJ010000353.1 coordinate 3,453,407, forward strand.
AGGGGGAGCTGCTGTTCCCCCACAGGGCTGCAGAAGGCACATGGCAGGAATTTGACCCTCGCTGCTGAATCTCTCCATCCCACGACCATTTGTGCCCCCACACCAGCATCCTGCCATCAGTCACAGCCAGTCCTTCCAGCCTACCTGGGCATTGGGGATCTCGCCTGGCTCCCTTCCCTGGGAATGACTGGATTGCTGCAGAAAAGCCCTGCCCTCTTGTAGCACTAATCACACAGTGGTGTAATTACCTGGTTGCTTGTGTGTGGTGCTGGTGGAAGTGGGGCAGTGCCTGACAAACAGCAGACAATCAGCTTCATCGGGCTGCTGCTCGCTTTTGCAGAGCCCTGGCTGCAGCGTGGTGCTGTGAGAGAAGTGGGGGACCACACAGTGGCTGTGGGCATCCCTGCTGTGCCCTTGGTGCAGATAATCCCACCTGTCCGTGTAAGCGGCTAACGTGGGGCTGATAGGTCAGTAATTGTGGAGCATTTGCCACAATTACTGTTAGTAAACCAGTTTAGCAAATGACACCTGTGTCCTGCCCACAGCTGCCTGCGTCGCTGGGCATATTTATAGTGTTGTCTGCTATCGGGGCTCGTTTCACCCACTCAAACCGAGTCCCCGAGGCTCCTGCATCTCCTTAACCCATTACTTGTTAGCATCCACAGGAGTGCTTTGTCATCTTCCAAATCTGCTGGTAGAGAGGCAGGGAGAAATAATTTCTCCACAAAAATAAGTAATTAATTTCTTCCAGAGATCCAGTTATTAAATTCTTAATTAGAGATGGGCTAAAATGTACAACGATGTGAGCCAGCAGCTTCCCGCTGGCAGGGCTGTCCTGGGAGCCCCTGCAGCAGCAGCAGTGCTGGCCTTGCTTCCCTGGGCTAATCCTGCTGGCCCTGGGGATTACACATCAACACACAGTGTGTCTGGCTCCAGGGTGGATTGTCCAAGGTGATCCAGCCATGTTGCCCAGCACCTTCTGCACTAGCACCCATGCATGCTGAGCTGCTGTCCTCAACGCCTCTCCCTGGCACCTGGCTGCATCAACGCAGCTTCCCAGTCCTGGGCTTGGAGGGGACTGGAAAACCCTTGTCTTCATTTTCTGGTGTCTGAACGAGAGAAGTTTTGCAACAGAGTTGCCCTCCAAGCTGGTTGTGCCTGCAGCCTTGAAACACTGCCTGTCCCTGGGCAGGCTGCAAAAATGGGACCGTGGTCCAGGCTGCTGCCCCTCGTATGCACTCACGGCTTTGGGCTCAGCTGGCTAAAGGCAGGCTCTGAGCCCCATCTCTCCTCTTTGGATGTGTCTCAAGGAGGGATGCTCAGGCTCTGCTTTTACACCTTCTGCCTGTAGACAGTGTCCCATGGGAAGGTGACAGCACCTTGGAGCAGCCCAGCTCTGCGGGCCAGGGCTACCTGGGCACATGCAGAGCTTTGCCGTTTGCTCTCCTCCCAGCTCAGAGAGCAGAGCGTAGGTTTTGGAAACATCCAGGGAGATGTCAAAAATAGACTTAGCCAGGTCTGCTTTTAGTGTTGCTGAGTAAAGGTCTAGTGCACTTTTGAGAGACAAATGGACAGATTGGGGCCCTCTTCAGCCTTTTGTGGAAGCAATGAATGGGGGAAAGAAGCCCTTTTAAATACGTACCTAAATAGCTTATTTGGTGAGGAGTGGGAGCCTGCTGGGACTGGGAGGATGCTGTTTGTCAGAGACTTGCTCAATCCCCTCCCCACCCGGGCAGCTCCACGTGCCCTGGGTACTGGTCACATCGGGCCATGGGCTTTCTCCACCTGTGCCCACACGTGGGCACATACAGGCTGGCACACACCAGCCCAGCTCTCTGGTGCTGCCCCACCACCTGCCCCACTGCAGACACAGCCCAGCTCTTCAGCGCCTTTGATGCTCCTGACAGTGTCACATTTAACACCTCATTGAATCTTTAATCATTTGTTTATTCATTCCTCACTAGTAAGATGCAATATTGGTTTAATTAGAGAACAGAAAGTAGCACACTCTGCCTTTGGAGACCCAGGTTCAGGGAAGGGTTTGAAGCTGGGTTTATTTCCTGCATTCCCACCTCATCTGGACCTCGCCCTGTGGAAGATGCTCAGAACCAGCATCCCTGGGTGGGTGCAAGTCAGCCAGCGCCAGGCATGGGCAGCAGAGCTGTGCAAGTCACCGGACTGGCGAGCACGGGTCTGCTTTACATTTCGGCTTAGAGGAAGGAATTTTGTGTCCCTGCAGGAGCTCAGGGCAGCACGACTCTTTCCCCTTCCTCCCGCAGCGTGGTGTTGACTCTGAAGCCTAACAAGGGGATATGCACAGGGTTGTTCTGCATACAGATGTCACCATGCCATGTGTTCAGGGCAGGTAAAGGAGCAGCTTTTTCTGCCCACACCAGAGCTTGGGAGAGCTTCTGCATGAGCCTGTGCTCGCCCCAAGTGGGCAGCTGCCTGCCACCCAGCCCTTGTTCCTGGGGCCAGAAGGGCCCGTGTCCCTCCTTCCCAGCCCCAAAGACATAGCCAGGGCTGCTCTCTGCCCAGCCACTCTGGACTGGCATGTGCCAAGGTGCTCGCCTTGGGTGTCGGTTGTTCCCCTAGGAATACAGGATGCTTCCATAGGGGTGGGAACTGCTCTCTTAGCCTTCCTGGGAATGCTTTCTCTCCTTTATGAGGGAATGCAGGGATAGGAGGAGGTTGAACAGTTTTCAGCTGAAAGAGGGGAGATTGAGATGATCTTAGGAAGAAATGTTTTCCTGTGAGGGTAGTGAAGCCCTGGCACAGGCTGCCCAGAGAAGTCAGAGATGCCCCATCCCTAGAGGTGCTCAAGGCCAGGTTGGATGGATCTTTGAGTACCCTGATCCAGTGGGAGGTGTCTCTGCCCATGGTTGGGGGATTGGAACTGGATGGGCTTTGAATTACTGTCTGACCCAAACCATTCTGTGATTCTACAAATCTGTGATTCTATATTCATGATTCACATTAGGGAATCACATGCTGAGCACAGGGCCCAGCCATGAGTGATGTGCATCCTCCTCCAGGCCAAGGAGAAGCAGCTCAGGGTGCTGAAACTTCTTGGGATGCTCCAGTGGGCTGTTTGGCACCTCTTCCCTCTGCCTGACTCTGCCACCAGACAGGGACAATTTCTGTGTGTGCCCAGGTTCCTGTTGCTCTTGTGGGCTGTGTCATTGTCCTAGTGGAGCAAGGTGGCACCAGGGACAGCTGGGGCCAGCCAGGATGCAGAGACATGGTGGGGACTCACGGCTGGTGTCCCCAGGGGAGTGGCTGCCCTGGGGTAGCAGGAGCTGCCAGTCACAGCCAGGGCTGCCAGGAGATGTGCTGCCCACCTTGAAGTGCCAGGCAGGGATCATCCCAGCATCATGGTGGCCCCAGCGAGCATGGTGGGCACTGTGCCACCTGGCCACGCATTGGCTGGGACCATGCTGGGTTGCCTGTGGTTACCTGGTGGAGACTGCAGCTTCCCAGGGCAGCAAAATGATTTGTGGACAAAGCAAATCCATGAGCTCTTAGGCTGGGACACAAGGCAGTCGGCCCAGCCACCTGGCTGTCGGTGTTCTCACCAGCTCTCATCAGCACTGAGAGACTGCACATCCCAGCACAGCTGGCAGCAGGGTGACACTGGGAAGACTGGGATTGCTCAAAGCTGGATGTGAGCACTGGGAAGAGAAATCTCCACAGGCTCTGCTCTCCCAGTCTGTCCGACCAGCAGAGTGCCTGTAGCACTGCAGTCCCTTCTGCCAAGACATCAGTCCTGAAGCTTCTGCCTGGGCTGTATCTGGCATGTCTTCTCCAGGCTGGGCAATTACCTGTGCTGGCTGCTTCATCTACTGTGGGGCAGAAGGGGCTGGAGGGGGTTGGCTTCAGAGCTGCTCCTTGCACATGTGCATCCCCAATACACAAAACTCTGCTGTGCCTCATGCACCCCTTCCAGGAGGGGAAGGACACGAGAAAGTTCTTTCCCCCCTGTATTTCAGGTGAAGAAGCTGGCAGCCCCAGCACTGCACGAGGAGCGAGATACACCAGCAGCCCTCTCTGCGGGCTCAAGAGTGAGCGAGAGCCGCTGGCATAAACTACCACATTGTCATCCCCAGCACTGCAACTCCTTGAGAATAGCTTAGCAGTGCAAAGCGCTGCTGAAATAATTTTGCACTGCAAACTAACAGTCCTTAAGCTTTCCATTTAAAAAATTTCAACAAATCCATTATTTCTGGAGCCTGGCTGGCTTGCTGGCACTCGGGGGTCAGGTGCAGCCAGCCCCTTCCTGACACCTGGTGTAGGGAGTTTAGTTCTAAGTGACATATTAGCCTAATGAATCCCAGCATCTTGGTGCTGAGGAGGAGCCCTGATTTATCCAGCCTTCTCCTGCAGCATTTAAAATGTCACTCCTCCATCTGCTTGGCTCCGCTGCTGGTGGAGAAGTGGGACTCAGAAGATGAGAAGGGACATCCATGCTGGTGGCACTAATTCTGCCCTATATAGCTGCAGCCCACTGACCCCAGTGAGTGCTCCTCACCCTGCCCAGGCTATACCAATGATTTTTATTGCAGGCACTCGATGGGGGAACCCTTAGTGGTGGGAACACAGCTCCTCCAGTCCTGCACACCACAGCACCTCTTGGAGCAGCTCAAATTCCCCCCTTCTCACAAGTTATTCTGGACTCCCTGCTGATGCAAGCCCTTCGATCTCGGAGCCACATGCACACAAAGCCTGTTCTCTGCACTCGTTGCCAAGCAGGTTCCAAGAAGATGATGCCACCCCAGGCGCCAGCTGCAGGCAGGTCCTTGGCAGCAGCAGCAATGGCTTGCGTGGGCAGGAGGGAAGTCCCTGGTTTGCAGTATGGTGGGAGAGGCAGACGCAGCCAGGGAAGGTCAGTGCCTGTGGTGCAGCCTGCACTTGCTGCCTGCCCCTGCTGCCTGCCCCATGCCTAGGATGAGGCTGGAGGCTCAGGTGGGCAATGGGGCTGGGGGGCACAGCTCTGTCCCACACCGGTGCCACATGCTCCAACCCCAGCTTCTTTCTTGGTTCTGGCCAAGCTCTGTCTCCCACCAGTGGTCATCCATGGAGCACATGGGGCACCTGGTCCCCCCTCAGATTCCAGTATCCTACTAGTGTGCCAGCGTGGTGTCCCCAGGGAACAGGAGTCACCCCAGTGCCAGGACACCATACACCATACTCTGCACTCTGTGAGAGGGCTCCTGGTTGGTGGGATCTGGCCAGGGAGAGCTGCAGCCTCAGCTCAAAGAAGAGAGCAGAAAGGCAGACCTTGTGAGCAGCAAAGAGGTTACACCTGGAGGCTCTGGGATCACAGATCTGATGCCATTTCCCTGATCTCCCATCTTCTCCAGGCAACTGTGACCAGCAAGGATCACTTTGGGAGAGGGGTATCTGCTCCCTGACAAGCCCCATGTATCACCAACACTGTGCCCTGGCCCCCCGACCTCCTGGTTGTGCCACCTTACTGCCACTCCTCTGTCTCCCTGTCCCTGTCCTGCTTGGCACACAAAAAGCACCAACATGTGCTCCCTCGCTGTCACTCTGCTCCAGAAGGGCAATGATTTCCAAATCCCTCACAGGTTCCTTCTGCCAAGGAGTCAATGGGCAGCTCTTACCAGCATTTTAGTTCTGCAAACCCTCTAAGTGGTGACGAGTGGTGAGGGAAATCACCGCGCTTCACCCGGATCACCCTCCTGGCACAGCATTCGCTCGCTTTATGCAGCGCAGCCCTGGCGTAAAGGGCCCTTTACGGCCGCTGAGCACACATCACGCAGCAAATGCTTGTAAACCAAACTGCTTGTGCCTGTGATTCACACATCCAGGAGCAATGGGTTATTCCTCGCTGGAGCTCTGTTCCGGGCACTTACGGCTCTGCAGCTTCGTGTGGACACTATTTGCATTTTTACATAATATTATGAGTTGCCTCACAAAAAACGGAGGAGGATGGTTAACTCTGTTGTGTTTGTGGAGAACCTCTCTCCACAGGGCTCGTTTTCTGGTTCCACCAGCCACTGAATTAGTGACATTCAAAATAGATGAAGTGCCTGGTAGGTTTCCAGAGCCATTTGCTTTCAGAGAGGGATTTATAACACTGCTGGAGAAGATGCTTTTCCCACGTAAACTGCTCTGCAAATCTGCTTTCATCCTACTGTTTATCCCCAAGTGCAGTGCATATTACAGATGAAGGAACAGCACTGGGCAGGGACAAGAGTGCCTGTCCTGGAGCCTGGTCAGGGGCCACCACCTGAAGAAACTGAACATGGCAACATTTATAGAATCCTGGAATGGTTTGGGTTGGAAGGGACCTCAAAGCACATCCAGTTCCAACAACTCTGCCATGGGCAGGGACACCTCCCACTGCATCAGGGGGCTCAAAGTCCCATCCAACCCGGCCTTGAACACCTCCAGGGATGGGGCAGCCACCACTTCTCTGGGCAACCCGTGCTGGGGCCTCCCCAAGCCTCCCAGGAAAACATTTCTTCCTGAGATCTCATATCAATCTCCCCTCTGTCAGCTGAAAAACTGTTCCCCTCATCCTATCCCTGCACTCCCTGGTCAAGACCCCCTCCCCAGTTTTCCTGGAGGCCCTTTCTGTACTGGAAGACTTCTCGAAAGTCTCCTTGAAGCCTTCTCTTCTCCAGGCTGAACAACCCCAACTCTCTCAGTCTGACCTCGTAGCAGAGGTCGTCCAGCTCTCGGATCATCTCTGTAGCCTTCCTTGGGACTCACTACAACAGCTTAATGTCCTTCCTGTGCTGAGGACTCCAGAACTGGACACGGGGCTCCAGGTGGGGTCTCACCAGAGCAGAGTAGAGGGGCAGAATGACATAAGCAGTTTTAATGACACAAATGTCAGCACCTGCCCTGTCAGGTGCCCCAGCCCTGGGTTGATGCCTTTCAGTCTGAAAATGCCCATTTTGCTACCAGCTCCAATGGAAGGAACCGAGTTTGCCACCAGCCATACAACCTCCTGTTTGGGTCGCTGTGCTGGCAGGCTGGGAGCTCCTCCAGCAGCACAGTGCCTGGCTCTCCCTGCTGCCGCCAGCTTCCCGTGGGTGGCAGCCAAGCCCGGCCTTTACAGGAGAGGCTGAGTGGGAGCTGGGGGAGCCGCCGATAAATACCAGCGCCCACACTACCCAACAGTGTGTGGGGAGCCGGGAAGGTTGTGGGTTTTTTCTGTCGTGCACAAGCTTAATGGCAGCATCCTCAGCCTGCAGTGCAGCCAGTGAGATGTGTGCAGCAGTCCGAGAGGCCAGTGAGCACCTGAATCCCTGGGGAAAGGAGACATGAGTGCAACAGGCAGCCAGACTGGCCATCACATGAGCTGCATAACATCCTGGGGGAGGAGGGAACCCTGGCCCTGGGTGAGCAGTTGCCTGCGGGCCTCTTCCCAAGGGCATTCAAACCCTGTGGGTGCTGAGAGTCAGCCCTGTGAAGAGGATTTGCACACAGCGATGGGGATATGTCCAGAGATGTCCATGCTGCTGAGCAAGGCGTCAGCCATAGATATTGAGCCATCAGACGTTCGGCCTGTGCATCCCACTGGAGCCAGATGTACTGAGTGGCAAACTGCTTCTTCCAGCCAAGCTTGAAAGAGGGAAGAGGCTCTATGGGAACTGAACTGGCAAGGAGGCCACTGGCATCTGAAAGAGCTGGCCACCAGCTGAGTCAACATGAGCCCCATGAATGCAAGAGGGTAAAGCACAGGCTGAGAACAACAGGAGCTGTGTTTTCCACAGCTGATTATTTTGGCATGGAAATCATAGAATCACAGAATGGTTTGGGTCAGAAGGGACTTTAAAGCCCACCCAGTTCCAACCTCCTGCCATTGGCAGGGACACCTCCCACTGCATCAGGGGGCTCAAAGCCCCATCCAACCTGGCCTTGAACATCTCCAGGGATGGGGCATCTGTGACTGCTCTGGGCAACCTGTGCCAGTGCCTCCCCACCCTCACAGCAAAACATTTTTGCCTAAAATCTCATCTCGATCTCCCCCCTTTCAGCTGAAAACTGCTTCCCCTCATCCTATCCCTGCACTCCCTGATAAAGCCCTCCCCAGCTTTCGTGTAGGACCTGTGGAAGAAATCACTATGATTAAAATACTTGAAAACACTGGGAACTCTTTCTTCTGGACAACCCCTGTCTCAGAGCAGCCAGCAACATGGGGCTTTGTGGCAGCACTTGGGAGAAGTGACGATGGCTTCACCTCTGCTTTCCCAGAGAAGGCTCACGCTGGAAACCACATGGAATCGATCGCAGCAAACGTCACATGCAAAAAAATAAACCTCTCTGTTTTACAAATCAAAGTTTCCATATTTGCTTGAGCCTTGTAAGCTGCCAGCTACCTTTTCCATTACCCTCCCTATCATCTAAGGGGAGTGTGAGCTTAAACCAGCACTGTCTAGGGACCAGAGTCCAGCTGCCTCATCTAGAAACTGACTCCACCTCAGGCAATCTGCACCCCCAGGCCACATTGCATTCCCCTGGGTATGCTGCATCCCTGCACAAACTGCATCCCTGGGCACACAGCATCCATGGGCACATTGCATCCCCAGGCACACCCTCACAGTCGACTGGGGGGCCCAGCAGCTCCCAGAGCATGAAAAATCTTTTCCACTTTCACCCAGCATAAGAATTATTCGCAGTGCCAGATTCCAAGTTCTTTGATCCAAGATTTTGCATGCTTCCAGGAAGGATCTTTCCTTGTGCAATGGCATTACTGCATACCTGGCTCTCCATGCCACCAAAGCCAGCAGTGCTGCCCAGAGCTCATTCCCTCTGATGAGGAACTGCAAGGAGGCTCAGTCCCACAGCCACAGTCATCGCTGCCCTGCTCTGTCTGCTGCTGTCTGCTCGGCTCTGGCTGATCCAGTTAGGAGAAGGAAGATTTAGATTAGACATCAGGAAGAAATTCTTCACAGTGAGAGTGGTGAGGCACTGGCCCAGGTTGCCCAGGGAAGCTGTGGTTGCCCTCTCTCTGGAAGTATTCAGGGCCAGGTTGGATGAGGTTTTGAGCAGTCTGGTCTAGTGGGAGGTGTCCCTGCCTGTGGCAGGGGGGAGGAACTGGATAGGCTTTAAGGTCCCTTCCAACCCAAACCATTCTGTGATTCTATGATTTGCAGGGATGGAAAGAATGGCAAGAGTCTCAGCTTCTCCAGGTGTTATTCTGGATCAGTGCTTGGCTGGCAGGATGGGCTGGTGACAGAGAGCACCTGTGCCACATGCTCTGACCCAAGCAGAGGCTGTAGTGGTGAACCTGGATGTGGGACATGACTGATGAGGCTGGAAATGGGAAAGGGCAGAGCCTGGCTGAGAAGGAGCTGAGCCATTCCAGTGGGGAAGGCCCTGGAGCTGGATGCCCACTTGCAAAGTGGGCAGCTATGGGCAGGTCCAGCTGGAGGGGCAGGTGGGCACCGAGGGTAATGTGCACCCCTGCTTCTTGCTCCCGGCCAGGGATGCTTTGTCCTTCTGCAGCACTGCTCTGGCACTGGTGCTCGGGGCACATCCCTCAGGGCAGCAACGGGCACACATCCCAGTACCCAGCAAGCACCCAGGCCAAGCTCCTCCGTCCTGGAAATGCTAGCACCCTTCCCAATTCCATCCTATTCCCTTCTGTTGCCATGGCAACCCGTGACCTCACTGAATTCCTTGGAGATCTGCCAGGGTTTTTCTGTGGAAACAAAGCTAATTATCACCATTTTCCTGATGCCCTCCTTGTCTGCAGGGGCTTGGCCACGCATGGGGCATGGGGCTGGGGTTGGGGCTGGTTCCCTGCTGATGCGGGCAGTAGCGATCGTGTGCCGCTTCACAGCCATACCAGGTCCCACGTGTGCCCATCACTGTGATTTCTGACCCATCCAGTGCCCAGGCAGCCAGGATATGAGGAGCACCTGTGACCCATGGGTTCCAGCTGCCAGGGCGCAGTTTTCCCAGTGTTTCCCTGGCACAGCACACAAGGCCAGAATGGAGGAGGGGGATTGATTTGGGTTGTTCAGCCTGGAAAAGTGAAGGCTGTGGGTAAGATCTTAGTGTAACCTTTCAGTACTGAAAGGGAATCCAGGAAAGCTGGGAAGAGGCTCTTGATCAGTGAGTGCAGGGATAGAATGAGAGGGAATGGTTTTCAGCTGAAAGAGGGGAGATTGAGATGAGATCTTAGGAAGAAATGTTTTCCTGTGAGGCTGGGAAGCCCAAGACACAGGTTGTCCAGAGCAGTCACAGATGCCTCATCCATGGAGGCCTTCAAGGCCAGGCTGGATGGGGCTTTGAGCCCCCTGATGCAGTGGGAGGTGTCCCTGCCCATGGCAGGAGGTGGGATGTGCTTTGAGGTCCCTTCCAACTCAAACCATTCCATGGTTCTATGACTGAGATGAATCAAAATAAATGGAGAAAACGTGTCCTCTCCCCCATATGACATCAGGGAGCAGCTGTGTGGTTACCAGGGTACCTAATGAGAGGCAGGGGGTGGGGAGGGAGAGGATGGTGTTGAGGAGTGGGTGCAGGCAGAAGGACCACCCTGGCTTGAGGGACTGCAGAGTTGAGGATTGCAGCGTACAGGGACTGGATCAGCTCCATGCTACCAGGTAGGAGGTGCAGGCTCTCCATGAGACCCGCCAAGGAAAAGGCCAAGAGTAGCCCTGGTCAGCAACCCGCACAGGCATTCCCCTGGGAGAGCGAGGCAGTTGGCACCCAAGGCTGGAGTGATGTCTGGAGTGGGTGCCCCGCCAAGCACATTATCACACTGAGCTACCACAGGCTGGGATCCCACCTGGCCTGGGGGTCCTGCTTCACCCAGGGGTTCCTGCCCATAAAAGGTCCTTCTCTGGCCAGATGTCTCATTTGTCCCAAAGTCCTTCCTGGCCTGAGGGTCCGTTTTGGCTTGGGGCCTCACTTCAGCCAGGGTTCTCACCTGTCCCAGAGGTCCCTCTTGGCCTGGGGCTCCATTTGTGCCTAGGGATCCATCCTGGCCAAGGGTTCCATCTGGCTGAGTGCAGTCTCTTGGCCTGGGGCTTTGGTTGTGCCCGGGGTGCCTGTTGGCCTGGGGTTCTGACTGTGGGTAGGAGGTTCATGCTGGCCAGGGGGTGCTCTCCGCCTGAGGGTCCAGTGTGCCTGGGGGTGCCTCTTGGCTTGGTGTTCTGGCTATGGGCAGGTATACATGCCAGCTGGCGGGTCCCATGTACCCGGGGGTCCTTGTGTGCCCAGAGGGTACCATGTGCCCAGACGGTGCCTGTTGGCCTGGGTCTCTGGCTGTGCCTGGGGGTTCCCATGTGCTGGGGGATTCACTGCATGCTGGGGATCCCGTGTGCTTGGGGGTGACTCTTGGCTTGGATCTCTGGCTGTGTCTGGGGGTCCTGTGTGCCACAGGTCCCACGTGCCCAGGGATGCCTGTTGATCTGGCTGTGGGTAGGGGGTCCATGCAGGGTAGGGGGTGCTGTGTGCCTCGGGGTGCCTCTTGGCTTGGGCCTCTGGCTGTGGACAGAGGTCTGTTCTGGCAGGGGGTCCCACGTGTCACGGAGGGGTCTTGTGTGCCAGAGGCTGCTATGTGCTGCTGGGTCCCGTGTACCGGGGGGGTTCCCGTGTGCCCAGGGGTTCCCGTGTGCCCGGGGGCTGCCGGTGCGGAGCGGTGACCGTGCCGTCAGTCGCCCCCGCATCCTGCATCCCGGGCTGGGGGGGGGGGGGGCGGCCCCTGGGGAGCGCGGCGCGGCCGCCCCCGCAGCCGGCGGCGGGGTAGGGCCGGCTGCGCTCGGCTCGGCTGGGCTCGGCTTGGCTGCGCGCGGCTCGGCTCGGTTGGGTTCGGCTGCGCTCGGCTCGGCTGGGTTCGGTCCCGGCGCTGCCCGCTCCCGGTGCCGCCGGCATCACATGACAGTGGCGCCCGCGGGCGCGGCGGCTCCGGGACGCGGCGCACCCCGGGCAGAGCCGCGGGGCGGGCAGCGCGGCGGGGCTCGGCCGCGCCATGCGGAGCCGCCGCCGGCTCTCGGCGGGCAGCGGCCGCCGCGGGTGCTGACGCGCTGATGCTCGCCGGGGACCCGCCCGCCGGGATGTGAGGCGCCCCGGCGGCGGCCGGCACGATGCAGAAGGGGATGCGGCTCAATGACGGGCACGTCACCTACCTGGGGCTGCTGGCGAAGAAGGACGGCGCCAGGAAGGGCTACCTGAGCAAGCGGAGCTCCGACAACACAAAATGGCACACCAAGTGGTTCGCGCTGCTGCACAACATGCTCTTCTACTTCGAGACCGACTCCAGCTCCCGGCCCTCGGGGCTCTACCTGCTCGAGGGCTGCGTCTGCGACCGCGCGCCCTCCCCCAAGCCTTCGCTCTCGGCCAAGGACTCCCTGGAGAAGCAGGTGGGGGGAGGGGGGCTGGGATGGGGGAGATGCTCTGGGGTTGCCCCTGCCTCCCGCGACGGGGTCCCGGCCCCGCGCGCAGCCCGGTGCCCGCGGGGGTCCCGCCGGAGCCGAGCGGGGCTGCCCGGCACCTGTCCCGCGCGTGTCCGGGGCGAGAGGGGGGGCTGCCTGGGCCGGGGTGCGGGGAATGCTTCTGGTGCTGGGTCTGGGGGAGGTGCTCTCAGGGGTCGCAGTGCCGAGCCGGGGATGGGGGAATGCTCCCGGGGGTCGCAGTGCCAGGGAGGGGATGCTCCCAGTGCCAGATCTGGGGAGGATTCTCCTGGGGGTCTTAGTGTTGGATGCGGGGGGATGCTCCTCGGGGTCGCAGTGCTGGGGAGCGATGCTTCCTTGGATCGCATTGCCGGGTCAGTGAGTTGGGGGAATGCTTCTAGTGCCGGATGCGGGTGAATGATGCTCCTCGGGGTGGCTGTGCGGTGGGAGGGGAGTGCTTCTCGAGGTCACGGTGCCGGGGCTGGGGGGCATGCTCCCCCGGATCGCATTGCCAGTTCGGGCGGGGGGGCGCGGAGGGGATGCTCCCAATGCCGGGTCAGGCCGGGGGGAAGGATGCTTCTCGGGGTCACATTGCCAGGTCCGAGAGGGAGGGGAATGCTCTCCGGTGTCGCGTTGCTGGATCCGGGATGGGGGGTGATCCTGGGGGTCGCAGTGCCGGGGGGGGCGGGGGGGGAGTTGGGAGGAGGAGATGGTCCTAGGGGTCGCAGTGCCGATCCCCTCAGCGGACCCCGGGGTTATGGAGGTGTCTTGCTCTGCCTGGAGCCTCCCCATCCCCACTCGCTCCCATCGCGGCTAATTAGCCGCCGGTAATTAGCGGCGGGCTGCGGCGAGGGACGCCCCCCGGTGGAAACGGGCGGCGCTGTGCGCAGGGGAGCCCCCACTCCACGCGTGTCCTGACCCCAGAACCCACGAGTGTCCTGACTCCTCTGCCCCACGCATCTCCGGACTTCTGAGCCCCATGCATGTCCTGACCCCTGCCTCACATGTGTCCCATCTCATGTGTGACTGATCTCCTGTGCCCCACCAGTGTCCTGACCCTCTGCGCCCCGTAAGTGTCCAGACATCCAAGCCCCAAGCATGTCCCGACCCGCGTGTGTCTGAGCTCCCGTGCCCCACGCTTGTCCTGGCCCCCTGCCCCATGCATGTCCCAATCCACGCGTGTCCTGACCCCTGTGCCTCACACATGTCCCCATGCCTGCCACCCCACAGTGGTCGCAGTGTGGTGTGGAGGGGTGTGGGGCTTCCGTGGGGTTGCTCCATCCATGCTGGGGCTCAATTGTTTGGCTTCAATATTTCCCGGCCAGACTCAGCCTCCCATGTCCTCCCCACAGGGTTTGCTGGGGGACAAAGCTGGCCCCAGCCCCATGGCATGGGCAGCCAGGGCGATGGGGGCACAGTGCTCAGTGCTGGAGGGGCACAGGGCCTTGTTTTCATCAGGATTTCACTCCGTTCCTGCTCTCTGCACTTGCAATTCGTGCTGCAGTCACAGACCCAGCTGGACACGCTGCGCATTCCCTCCACGGGTGGTGGGAGAAGCAGAGCAGGATCCTCCGTGCCACACACGGGGCTGGGATGTGGTTGCAGTGCTCCCCGCAGATGCTGATGTCTGCGGGCAGAGCAGCGCTGAACAGCAAAGCTCTCGCGAGACCCTGGAAGAATCCAGGTGCCCCCAGCTCCCTATGGTACTGGGGACCTAGCTGCAGGGATGGCAGCCCCTGATGGCCCCCTGGGTCATCTGTCCCCTGTCTGCACCTTTCCCAGGTGGGCAGGGTGGCATCGAGCAGATGCTGGCAACCTCCAACTTGCTTGTGTGCTGTTGCTGGCTGGATCTCAGGGTGCGTCTGAGCAGTCAGTCAGGGTTGATACCAGGTAGGAAGGGTTGGCTTCCAGCCTGGGGTTGCAGATCCCCCTGCCAATACCTGCTGTAGTGTCCAAAATCGCCTATGGTCTCATGGACATGGAGAGGAGCCCATTGCCTTCACCCCTGGACCGCTGTGCAGCCACACACCCGATGGTTGCCCGTGTTGCAGAGGGCAGTGGGGAGCCCCTCGCAGGGGAGAGCAGGGCGGATTTCCTGGTGCTGAAAGCCCAGGCTGGGTGCTTGCTGGAGGCACCATGTGTTTTGGGCCCAGCTCTGCAGGTCTTGCATAATTCCTGCCTAAGCAGGCTCTAGGGAGGTGGTGGGAAGCGCTGCTGGGAGACCGCAGGAGACACCCCACAGGGAACCCTGAGGCAGGGCTGGAGGGAAGGGAAGAAGCATGTTCATTGCCTCTGGCTGATCTCAACACACTCAGCACCCCAAAAAGCCCCCCTACAAGAGCGAGACAGTGCCAGCCCCATGGCTTTGTGGCACATCACCTCAATCCTGGCAGGGATCATGGGAATATTCCCTCTTCAGATCAAAATAACGTTGTTTTGCAGCAGCTCTGCCCACTTGCAGCCCTGGCCCTTGCGCTGGAGCAGCCTCCCAGGTACCGCAGGGCCTGTACAGCAGCAGGGAAGGGACTGTGCTGTGTAATGGGGGGATGCTGCTCCTGGGTTAGGCAGGTAGCCTAATAAAGCCTAATAAGCTCCTTCCTGCTTTGGCTTAAATCAAGCCTGGTTGCCAGATCCTGGCTCCTCTTGTTCATGCAGGATTTTCCAGCAGGTAAACATTAAGGGGAACATGTCACAGCCCCGTTCCATTTCAAAATGCACCTGAAATGCTTGTCCTCGGTGCATATGCAGGGCTGCTGTAAGTACAATGAGATGCGGCCACACTGCGTGTTGCCCAGGCTGCTGATGTGCACCAATGTACCAAGGTTTGGTGCCCAGCTCCTGATTCTGTATAATTTATTAGGAGAGATGTAAGTGGAAGTGCTCAAGCACCACTGCTTTGCAGAATGCTGGCTGGCACAGCAGCTGAGGCAGGCAGTGGAGTGGTTCTGGTGCAGCCCTGCAGCAGGGGCTGTGAAGGAGCCTAAGGACGAGCGGCCGGCACACAGAGCCACAGCCTTCCCAAAGGAAGGGATCTGAGGGCTCCAAGCCAGAGAAAACATGTTCTTCCAGCTCACCTGAGCTGTGTTCAGCATTGCTGATCTTCCTTAGTAAGGAAGGTGCTGAGGAAATTTCTAGCACTGCCTGTGGTCACCGTTAGTTGTTTTCTCAGGGTATTTATCTATCGGGCTGCTTCAGCCAGAGCTGAGGCTGGTGTTCCCTGCAGCAGGGAAAGCTGCAGCATTAGATTCCGTCTTCACTGGAGTAAGGGCTCTAAGGAGGAGAAATTTTAAAAGGTGGCTCTTTCAAAACCCTCCCAAAGTTCACATATTTCACTTCAGTGGAGGATGTTTGGCTGGGAAGGCAGTGTATTTTTAGCATATGGTGCGTATGAAAATAAAGGAGTGAAGTTATTATAAAAGCTGAAACACTGACGAGGAGATCTGGACGCCTCTGCAACTTTCTTTTCTGTTTTTGTTACATTTTTCTGCAAATAAGGTTTTCTCCAGATCTGTTTGATGTGGAAGGTCTTTGATTGTCGAGTGGTCTCTGGTGGTGGCCTGGAGGAGGGGTCTGCCGAGTCCACTCACTGCAGGAGGTGGGTGTTTGGGCTGTGTGGGGCAGTGATGCTGGTGGTGCCGGGCGCATGCCCTGTGATGCTGGGGTGAGGTGGAAGGGTGAACCCTCCCTTTTATTATTCTGTGGTGGAAAGGGCCGTGACGGCCCCCAGGGCAAGGGAGTGTAGGCAGATCATGGGGTGCGGAGACATGGGAGCAGGGGAGCTGAGCAGGTGCAGAGGTCAGGAGCTGATCCATCCCCAAGCTCGCAGCCATGTGTTTAGGACCAGGAGTGCCCTGGTGTGGGATAAGGGCTCTCCATCACCTGTGAGTCAGGCAGTGGGAGTCAGGGCTGGGTTTGCTCCTTGCCTCCAGACTCGAGTCGGATTTATGGACCCGTACCCTGGTGCCATGAGTTATTCTTATCCGGCAGCCCTCTGTGCCTCGGACGAGAGCCAGCATGATGCAAGTCAAGTGGTGGCACTGTGCAGAACTCTTGACTTGAAGCTCAGAAGCTCTCTGGAGCTATAAGGCTTTCTTTTCCACAAAGCCTCGGCTGCTTCTGTGGACACAGATACTATAGCTGGAGATTTTCCTCCCCGTATCAGAAAAATTTGCCAGGGATGGGTACAACATTTGTTCTCTGTGCTCTCAGGTGGCAGAGGAGACTCAAGACATATTTTGTACTGAGACACAAAGCTGAGGATGAGTGGTCAGTGTTGGGTGTGTTTGGCTGTGATCTCCCAGCGGGATGGGAGAAGGCTTGTGGAAACAGTTCCCCCTGGCACGTTGGGGAAGAAGTTTATCTTCCATCTCCCTGGAGTGTGTCCAGCCCTGGCCGCACTTGTTTCCCTGCACAGCTAAGGAAAGCACAAGAAAGCCCCATCTCTTCTGAGCGCCAGCAGCACAAGGAGTAGTGGGTCACTTCTCACCAAGGGCACCCTGTCCAGTGGCACCAATCCCGAGACACTGGAAGAGCTGGAGAGAAGCGGAGCTGGGGATGTGTGTGGGTGCTTCAGGGATGCCTCCCCCCCACAGAGCATTGGGTACGTGAAGCAGCCCCAGATAGCCTGCTACGTCTGGCTTGCTGATGGAGCCATCCCTGGTGCCAGGAGAGCTCAGGCAGCTTTCTGTGGGTGCAGCAGCACAGGCCACAAAATGGGGAGTTCACCTGGGCAGAACTCCTGGGACCCCCAGGAAGGGCCAGGGAAAAACGCAGTCCTGCTTTATGGGTGGGACTGGACAGGCGCCCGCTGCTGGTCCCTCTGCAGAAGAGGGTGGTGATGACCCTTCCAGAGCAGATGGACATTTGTCTGAGGCTTCTCCTCCAGTGTTAGATGCAGGTGCCTTTGCTGGGTGCTGCTGTCCCAGCTGCCATGGTGAGGATGAGCAGCATGTACCCTTTGGGATGCTCTGACTCTTTCCAGCAGTGGCCAGGGGAGTTCCCCTCTGTTAAGTGCCCAGCTGGCTTATCTGGGCCACGGGCTGTGCTCTATCTGAGGGGGAGAGGCAGAGGACCCACAAGTAGCTTTGGACATGGTCTTGAATTGAGGCAGGGAAGAGCTCAGAGCAGCGTGCGGCTCCTGTGCTGGTGGCAGGAGGGCACAGAGCAGTTTCTTGCTGGGGTGAGAAGGGTGTCCATGGGCACCCTCTGCTCTGGAGGGGACGATGGGGCAAGGGTGCCCCTCTGCAGGTGGCTGCATGCCAACCAGAGCCCAGCATAAAGGCAGGGAAGCAGAATCAGGGTCTGCTGGCTGGTACATCAGGCTGCCTGAAGACAGCAAGGGTCCTTGTGCCATGTGGGGATCCTGCGTGAGTGTTCAGGTGCAGCTGGGGCTGAGCAGCACATGCTTTGCGTGGAGGGTAACGTGCTTCTGATCTTCTAGAATAGTCTGTGTTTGATTTTGGGGTATCCATCTGTGTATGTGTCTGCCAGATTGACACCTTCCTGATAGTCACCAGGATGGGATAACACAGTGTGATCTGTGCAACTGAGCACGATGAGGCGATGGCAGCCACGTCTGGGCACAGGACACCTGGCCTCTGCCAGAGCTGGCTTTGTCAGAAGATGGAAAACACACATTTGGCTTGTGAATCCAAATAAGTCAGTTTCGGGACAATGTGGCCTTCTTACAGGTGTTCTGTGAACAAAGGAGCTAAAGTCATGGGAGGAATTGTTCCCATCTGATACATGTGATGTGAGCTCATGGGCATGCTGAGTGGGTTGCAACTGGGAGCCTCAGCTGAGGTTGTGCTCATCGCCGTCACCAAGGGCCAGCTGTGGCACCAGCTGGGCAAACTGGTGTTTGTGGTGCTCGTGAACAGAGCAAAACGTGTACAGCAGTGGGTTTTTTAATGTTTACAAATGGTTTTCCAGAAGGTTGAAATCCATCATGATTGATAGCGGCCTCTTGCACACCATCATGGAGCCAAGTGCGTGTCCCCGAGGCTGGGGATGGCATCTGGGTGTGTGGGACTTTGCGTGTGCAGCAGGGAATACCTGCCAGTCAGTAAACACTTTTCCAGATCTGGAGTGAAGTTCAGCATTGGTATCTCAGGAACTTGAGCTCCACCATCCCAAGCCCGCAGCAGGGTGCCTGAGCAGCACCCATTGGGCCCTGGGGATCCTGTCGGAGAAGCTGTCAGTTGTTGGATGGTTCAGAAGAAGTGAGTTTGTCCTTCAAAACTCTGAGCTGAAGTGCTAAAATAGGCATTGGAATATTTTGGTTGCCAGAAACTGGGAGTCTTTATGGAGGCAAGTTGCATCAGAGGAGGTTTAAATTGGATATTAGGAAAAATGTCTTTACTGAAAGAGTGGTGATGCACTGGCAGAGGCTGCGCAGGCAGTGGTGGGCAATATTCCATAAGCGTTTGGCCAATGCCCTCAGACACACGTTGTGAATGTTGGGGTTGTCCTGTGCAGGGACAGGAGTTGAACTCGATCGTCCTTGTGGGTCCCTTCCAACTAAGGACATTCTATGATTCTATGAGTCAGTAGAGGTTGGTTTATGATAAAGCAAAATGTCTGAGATAATTTTTACCTGTAAAACAAAAAAGCTGAAAAAGAAAATGATGTTAAAATGTTTAAAAGGGTATTCGTCAGTGTGATTCTTTTTTATTATAAGTGTGGACCACTTCTGGTTAAGAGATCTCTTGTTTCAAGCTGGAGCAAGTCCAGAGAAGGCCACGGAAATGATCTGAGGGCTGGAGCACCTCCCATATGAGGACAGGCTGAGAAAGTTGGGGTTGTTCAGCCTGGAGAAGAGAAGGCTCCAAGGAGACCTTAGAGCAGCTTCCAGTATGGAAAGGGGCTCCAGGAAAGCTGTGCAGGGGCTCTTTACCAGGGAGTGCAGGGATAGGACAAGATGTAATGATTTTAAGCTGAAAAGAGGGGAGACTGAGGGGAGATATCAGGAAGAAATGTTTTCCTGTGACGGTGCAGCCTCTGGGATTGTTTTCTTACTGTCAGCAAGGAAAGGAGCTGCCTGGCCACCACATCTCCATCCCAGTCTCAGGTCCTGCTTTCCCAGAACACATGCTATGTAGGTCAGGGAAGTTAAAATCTTCCCTTGCTGGCTGTGGATTTTTGGACTCATCCATCCATTTTTAGACTCATCCATCCATCCAGAACAGGAAAATTCTCCTCCCTTGCCCTTTATGTCAACTGCAATAACCGTCAGCTTCATGAGCAGACGGCTGCGTACCTCTCTGCCATGGGTGGATGGAGGGCACTTGCAGGAGCATCCCCACGGCGGAGAGGCGACAGGGAGCATCTGCCTTGGGGTGAGGAGGACTCTGTGATGGCACAACAAAACTGCTGTGTGCGGGAAAGGGTGATGGTCACTGCTTCTGTGTGAGGTGTTAGTGGCTTAGTCCCCTCACTCCCTTGCTGGCCCCTTCAGCAAAGCCATGCACCGTCTGTACCCAGCCTTGGTCTGCAGGAACAGTGCTTGGCTGTGTCCATCACAGCATTCAGAGTGGTCTGGTGAGTTGTTCAGGCTGGAACAACATTTTTCTGGAATACATTGATTTTCTGTTTTGGAAAAAATCATTGAATCACAGCACGGTTTGTGTTGGAAGGGACCTCAAATCTCATCCAGTTCCACCCCCCTGCCATGGGCAGGGACACTTTCTATTGCATCAGGTTACTCAAAGCCCCATCCATCCTAGCTTTGAACACCTCCAGGGATGGGGCAGCCTCCACTTCCCTGGGCAACCTGTGCCAGGGACTCACCACCCTTACAGCAAAACATTTCTTTCTAAGATCTCATTGTAGTCCCTGGAGCCAGTGAGTGGCTGGTCCTGTCTGTGGGTCTGTCCTGTTGCCTGGCTGGGGCCACACTGCCACCGACCTGACCCCCAGGCTGAGTCAGTAGAAGCTGGTTTCTGAAACGCTGCCGAGTTTGATGTGTCACAGTGATAGCAGAGAAGGATCATAATTTAGGCAGAGATAAAAGGTGGTGGGAGTTTTATTATTCAAATATAAAATAACTTCCTCCTCGCACAGGCGCTGCATTTCCTGGGTGTTGTATGGGGATAGATCAGAGTGACATGGGAGCTGCAGTTCATGTGCTTGCAAGAACTCACTTTTAATTGTGCATGGAGCAGTAGTCGGGACTGAACCATCCTGGCTGCAGCCCCACAGCGGCTCTGGAGCTGCCCCGGCCACCGTGGGAAGCTTTTGGTCCCACATTGTCTGACACCACTGATGACAGCATTGGGAAGGCCAGTTGCAGAGCCTTCGGGAGTTCCCAGGTTTTAGTCAGTGCAGCAGGAGTTGCCTGACAAAACCCTTTGGTTGCTGATGTGTTGGGGAGCTGCCTCAATGGACCTGGTGGGTGACACAGGATCCTGCCCTGGTCCCTGCCATTGGTCTCTGCTACCCCTTAGATGGAAATCTAACAAGTCTTGAAGCTGTGTGAAGTGCTGCTTTTCCAGGAGGCCCAGGATAAGATCAAGATGATCTAAGACAGCAAGGTGCCTGGTCCTGCCAGGGCTCTGAGGAAGTGCGCTTGCCTGTGGGAGGAATTTGGATGCTGCATTGCCCCCAAGGGACCCCAAGCACCCAGGAAGGGCAGCCCAGGGCACCCTGTCTGGTCCCCTTCCATTGGTCAGGGACTGGTTTGGGGGAACCACAGGCACCTCCCCATATTTCTGGTCATACAAGGACTCAGCTGAGTACCAGCTGTCGGTGGAGCGTGGGGTGGTGAATGCATGCATACTGCGGCATCGTGTTGGTTTATCCCCACAGCACTGGCAGCTCATGGGGACACCAGGGCTGGGAAAGGGCTTCCCACTGTGGCCGGGAAGTGACCTGGTACCCACAGAATCATATAATCGCTTGGTTGGAAAAGACCTTTGAGGTCATTGGGTCCAGTCATACCTGTCCGCTACTAAACCAGATCCATGAGCACCTCGTCCACCCATCTTTTAAACTCCTCCATGGATGGTGACTCCACCACCTCCCTGGGCAGCCTCTGCCAGTGCCTGAAAACCCTCTTGTTGAGGAAATGTTTCCTGGTATCTAATCTGAACCTCCTCTGGCACAACTTGTGGCCATTTCCTCTCCTCCTATTGCCTGTCGCTTGGGACAAGAGACCAGCACCCACCTCACTACAATCTCCCCTCAGCCTCCTTTTCTCCAGGCTAAGCAACCCCTGGTCCCTCAACTGCTTGATTCCTGGTGATATTGGTAATGTTCCTGAGCCGATGTGTAAGGGCGACAACTTCCAGACTTGCAAATGTGGTGAGCTCTTCTGGATGCTGTTTGCAGGGGAAGGGATGTAAGAAATATGGGCATAAAGCAGAGGCACAGAACAACTGCACAGAGACTGGCAATTTCTGGGAGATTTTCTCTTTGAAATGTCTCATTGCCGATGTCCTCCCCAGACATCCTTAATCTCTTCCCCTTCCCTCATCAGGCTCAGGGGTGTTAAGGAGATAAGGAGAAGGATCTCCAAATGGATGCAGGAGGCTTTCCCTGAAAGTGGGTTGCCAAGATCTGTGCTGGCGGCTGGCTGCTGCTGTCCTGGGAGCAGGGGTGCATGCCAGGGAGCACACAGCTGCTTGGGGCTGGGTTTGGTTTGTTTTTTTTTTAGCCAAGATACCTATTAAGTCAGATTTCCTTGCTAAACCTAGCAGAGCAGATAATGTCAGGATGAGATTTTTCTTGTGGGTTTCGTTTTAGCCCAGTTATTTCGGGCCGCATCCGGCATTGCAGCGTGGTACCCGTTTCCTAGGAGACCGTGGGAAGGCACCGGCGCAGCACAAGCCCCAGCCGGCGCGCGCTGCCACCACGCGCAATTAGCACAACTACTGTAAATGTCAAGGGAGGCTAAATATAGCCCTGCACTCAGCCCTTGTGCGCCAGGGCCCGTCCCAGCCTCCCAGCCCAAGCCCTGCAAGCACGTGGGGCCAGGGCTGTGCTCAGCGTTGAACCCCAGGGAGCAACAGGGCTTTGCATTGGTGCCCCAGGGTCCTCACTGCCTGCACAGCAGGGATGCGGGCAGAGATGCGGGTAGGGATGCAGGCAACCTGCTGCAGTAAATACACTTTCCCGGCTACCTCTTTCACTGGGTCAGTGTTGTCCACACAGTGGTTGCCTGCAGCCTCCCAGCCCTGCATGGGTTTAGGTTTGTCTGAAGACCAGTGTTTGCCCAGCGGGATTTCCCCTCTCAGCCCTGTTCTCACCCACGGCACAGCTGCACTGCCTCACCACAGGAGCAGCTCTTCCCAAGTGTTGAGGGCCACATCCCGGCCGTTCTCCTGGTGCTTCAAGGTGGTTTCATAGAATCATGGATTGCTTTGGGTTGGAACGGACCTTTACAGCTCATCTAGTCCAACATCCTTGCAGGAGCAGAGACATCTTTAACTGGATCAGGTTGTTTATTTTTGAACAAAGTCACCCGTGGTTGATCATAAAGTGCATTTCTAACAGCTCTGTGCAAGCAAGCAGCCACCTCACCCTCTGTTTGCTCCCGCAGCATTACTTTACTGTTAATTTCAACCATGAGAACCAGAAGACTCTAGAACTGAGGACCGAGGATGCCAAGGACTGCGACGAGTGGGTGGCAGCCATAGCTCATGCCAGGTATCGCCCTGCGCAGGCCCAGGAATGGGGGTGTTGGAGGAGAAGCCATGCCTGAGGGTGGCTGTGGGGAGCTGTGGGCAGGGAACCATTGAGCTGGGGGCTGCCAGCAGGCAGCATGGGGCACCTTTGTGTGTCTCTCCATGTCCCCTCACCCCACCAGTGTCAGGGACCCTTGTGCTGCACAAGGGGTTGCATTCAGACGTGTCTCCCAGTCACCATCCCCATCCCTGTCCCCACCCCCATCCACACTTTCCTTTCCCCATCCCCACATTCTTGTCCCCATCACCACTCCTATCCCCATTTTCATCTCCATCCCAATCCCTGTCCCTGTTGCCTGCCCTGGCAGAGTAAGCTCCATGCATCCACCCCATCCCTGTCCCCGTCCTCATCCCTATCCCCATCCGATGCGGGGCAGCCACCCTGGCAGCTGACTCCGCCTATCCCAGCCTGATGCTGAAGGGGTGCCCAATTCCCCATCAGGTTCAAAGACCACTAGGAAGGGTTTCATCTGGAATAGCAACAAAAATCAGGAGATTTTTCCAAGCTTTTGTGTCTGTGTATGGGAATGCCAGCACAGCCCGCTTGCTGGCCCAAGGAGAGTGAGTGGTCAGGAGCCGGCACGGCACAACCCTGTGTCCAGCACAGGAGGGTGCCAGGCTGGCATCGAGAAGGGGATTGGATGAGTGTTGTGTGTAGGAGATGAGGGAAATACCATCTGCTGCAGCACCCAAATGAGAACAGACATTCATGAAAGCTTGTGCCATGAGTGACCTCCTTCCTGTTAAACTTTGGGACAGGGTAAGGGGGCGAGGTTTGGCCATGGTGTTTATTTTTTTTGTCTCCTATCATTTCCTAAAAATCTGTGTTGTCTTTTCTGTTTGTACCTTCACGGGAACCCTGAGTCCTCTCTCAGTTGGTCAGTTCTGAGTAGCAGCATCCCAGACCACGAGAGCCATCTCCTGGTTTGTTCACCCTGCAGATACTCCAAGGGGCAAGGGCAGTGTGTGGGCAGCTTGGAAGGAGAATCCTTCAGCAAAGCGCAGTGTGCAGATACCTAATTCTGTGTGCACATCCCAGGGGGGCTGTGACAGCAGGTCCGGGGGAGGAGAGGGGCTCATGGCCATCTCTGCCTGCAGTTACAGGAACCTGGCTACGGAGCACGAGGCGCTGATGCAGAAGTACCTCCACCTCCTGCAGATTGTGGAAACGGAGAAGACTGTTGCCAAGCAACTCCGCCAGCAGATTGAGGACGGGGAGATCGAGATCGAGCGCTTGAAGGCCGAGGTGAAGAACCTGGCATCACCCTGTGGATGCGCTGCTGCTCCCTGGGGTGACCCATGGGCTGCAGGCAGGATGGCAGGGACAGGGGGATGTCGCAGCTGATGTAGTTACTCTTAACAACATCAGGCTGGCCTCTCTCTTGCAGAGAGAGATAAGGGGATCACCTTGGCTGGAAGTTTTTCTTGCAGGAGCTGTGCAGCAAGCGGCTGTGCCACCCCAGCACAGTCCACATGCAGAGCTTGATGTGGTCCCCAGCCCCAGAATGCTGCTGGGAAGGATTCACTCTAGCAAGGAGCACTGGGGAAAGGGCTCTCGAGCTGACTCCTTGTGTTCAGGAGTGGGTATAAGGGGAGAAATGGAGAATTCTTATCCTACCATTTCATCTTCTTTATTTTCATCCTGGATACCTCGATTAGGGCTCCTCTGTGTTTTGTGCTTGGAGGCAACGTCTGCCAGGCAGTGTAAAGCTCAAGGAGTAACCGAAAAAGGGAAGAGACATCTGTGGCCTCTGGAGGGAAGCTGTGCCATGTGCCAGCCGCAGCATCCTGATAACCTGAGTGCATGAGGGAATTCATTTGCACAGTACTGGAAACAAAGTGGACACTTTGCTAAAAAGGGAGCATCTCTACAGTGAGAGTAGCTCCTACAACCTGCTGCCTGTAGCTTGTCCCAGAAGTTCTCACAGCCGTTTGCTGCTTGGTAGTCTGTGGTATTGGGCCAGAGGAAGGGTGACACTGCACGGGTTAGGGCAGGCAGAGCAATAGAGTGCAAAAGTGACTCAGCAGGCAGTGCCAAGGGAAGCTGGTGGCTCTGAGGCACCCAAAAAAAAGTTAAAAAAGTTAAAAAGTTAAAAAGTGCAGGTCAGTAGCAATCCCTGGCCATGAGTTGGGGCAGGCTGTACACTGAGGGCTGCTGTTAGTCCTGGGGGACTGGGGGCTCACAAGCCTATCCCAGGAGCAGTTTCACCTCCACTGAAGTTGTGCTTTCCAAGAGGGCAGGATCAGCTCCAAAACTGCTACTGCCACAGCCCATGGCACCCGCTCAGTGAGGGGGCTTCTCCTGGGGCCCTGGTCTGATGCCAGCTGGGAGAATCCCTGGTCTGGTCCAGCCTCCAAACTAGAGTGAACTCTGCTCCCCTGGGAGCACAGATAGTGTGAGGGGCAGGGGATGTGAGTGGCAGTGGTGGGGTGATGAACATCCCGATGAGCATCCTGATGAGCTTCCAGCTGGGACAGGTGGGAGATATGCTGTGAACCCTGATATCCTCTGAGGGGTTGAGATCAGAGACGCCTTGTGGAGCCACAGCCCCATCCCCAGTGCACGGGGGCTTTTGATTTTACCTGGTGCTGGATTTGAGTTTTTTACTCTTCTACATGCTTTGAAGCGGAGATCAAATAATCAGCTTCTACTTTAATGTGCAAATTTTGCTCACTCAATTTCAAAAAAAAAAAACAACAAACAAACAAAAAAAACCCCATGGCACCAGCAAAACAGCTCCGTGGATGCCGGCCGAGGCGCGCCAGGAGCGGGCGCCCTGGTGGCTCTGTGGTGTTTCTTCATCTGTGTTGTCCACCCGTCTCCCATTAAGACAGAATCAGCACAACATGTCCCTATGTCTGCAGCAAAGGGGGAGGCGTGTGCCATCCCCCCCTCCTGGGGTGTGCTGAGAGGTTCCGGGGTGGCACAGCCTCTTACACCCCCCTGTGCCCTCAGATTGCCTCGCTGCTCAAGGACCACGAGCGCATCCAGGCCGGCCAGAGCAGTGCGCCCAGCGATGACGACAGTGACATCAAGAAGATCAAGAAGGTGGGTGAGTGGTACAGGAGCTCTGCTCAGTGTGGAGCCGCTGGTGTGGCCTGGGGAGCTGGCTGAGGATCTGCCTCTGCTCACAGTGGGGTGTTTTAGAGGAAAATGTGTTTTGGAAAGCTGTAAACCCCTCTTGTGGTTGTATTTGCTCCCGGGGTACTCCCTGCACGCCTGGGGTGAGCGAGGTGACTGGGGAGTGCTGCTGGTAGGGAAGTACCCAGCATCTTGACTGTGCTGGGGGAGGACAGGAGTTAATATTGGATCCTTGCTTCTCATAGGAGTCTTGCATGCACCTCTGTAAAAAGGGAAAAGAGGGTATTGTCTCTCTAAAGTGCATTTTTATCAGCACAGGAAGGACTTGGATCTGTGGGAGGGAGTCCAAAGGAGGCCATGGAGATGATCTGAGGGCTGGAGCACCTCCTGTATGAGGACAGACTGAGAGAATTGGGGTTGTTCAGCCTGGAGAAGAGAAGGCTACTGGGAGGCCTTAGAGCAGCCTTCCAGTCCTGAAAGGGGCTCCAGAAAGGATGGGGAAGGGCTCTTGATCAGGGAGTGCAGAGATAGGATGGAGGGAATGGTTTTAAGCTGAAAGGCCTGGTCAGGCCTCATCTTGAATATTGTGTACAGTTCTGGGCCCCCCAGTTTGGGAAAGATGTTAGGATACTGGAATGTGTTCAGAGGAGGGCAACGAAGATGGTGAAGGGGCTGGAGCACAAGCCCTATGAGGAGTGACTGAAGGAGTTGGAGCTGTTTAGCCTAAAGAAGAGGAGGCTCAGGGGAGACCATCATCAGGGGAGATGATGGTTGGTGTTAGTGTGGGCGTTGGTGTTAGTATTGGGTTATAGGTTGGACTTGATGATCTCAGAGGTCCTTTCCAACCTTATGACACTGTGATACTGTGAAAGAGGGGAGATTGAGATGACATCTTAGGGAGAAATGTTTTCCTGTGAGGCTGAGGAGGCCCTGGCACAGGTTGCCTAGAGAAGTGGTGGCTGCCCCATCCCTCGAGGTGTTCAAGACCAGGTTGGATGGGGCTTTGAGCACTTTGACCCAGTGTGAGGTGTCCCTGCCCATGGCAGAGTGGTTGGAACTGGATGTGCTCTGAGGTACCTTCCAAGCCAAACCACTCGTGTGATTCTGTGAAGTGAGTTATTGTTGGTTTCCCAGCCAGGAGGGTTCAGAGCAGCACCCATACCCACACCATCGTGCGCATCTCAGCACTGAGCTAGGGAAGCCTTACAGCAGAGCTGCGGTCCCTGCACCTTGCATGGGTCACCTGCCCAGCTCCTCAGCCTGCACGCTAACGTGCCCGCTGCTCCCTCGGCAGGTGCAGAGCTTCCTGCGGGGCTGGCTGTGCAGGAGGAAATGGAAGACGATCATCCAGGACTACATCAGGTCCCCTCATGCTGACAGCATGCGCAAGAGGAACCAGGTTGTCTTCAGCATGCTGGAAGCGGAGGCTGAGTATGTCCAGCAGCTCCACATCCTTGTCAACAACTTCCTGCGGCCGCTGCGGATGGCAGCCAGCTCCAAGAAGCCTCCCATCACACATGATGATGTCAGCAGCATCTTTCTCAACAGGTGGGTGCCATTCTGGGCTCCAGGAGCTCTGCAGCACCCCGGCAGAGCCCGCAGCCGCTGGGCAGTTGCTGGTGTCCACAGCCCCAGGAGTGGGTTTTGGGGTGCTCAGTGCTGGGTGCTCCCTGTGAGCCTGCAGCCTTACCCCAAAGCCGTGGATGGAAACTCACCATTCCTGTGGGACACATGGATGAGTGACCTACTGAGGGCTTGGTGCTGTGAAGGCTGATGCTCCAAGCCCTCAGTAGTGGGTTGGGGTGATGGGAACCTGTCTGTGTGAGGTCTTGGCTGTGGTGGTGGGCAGGATGGTGTCCTTTGGCATTAATAGCAACCCAATGGGTGAGCGAAGTGAGGAGGATGCAACTCTCAAGGGAGATGCTGTGGAGCAGCAGGTAGAGCCTTTCCTGCAGCTGCTACGCAGGGTCACGGCCACTGTGAAGTGTGGAAGGTGACACTCACTGACTCCAGCCAGGCCAAGTGTGTCACAGTGTGTGCCAGGTTTAATGGAAGCTGCATCAGCTCCATCCCATGGATGGCACTGACACCAGCATCGTGTCCTGCCAGCCAGCCTCAGCAGTGCTGGCCACACATCCCTTGTGGAGGGAGCATCTCCAGCAGCAGCACTCCTGGCTCCTGACATTTGCTCCTGGCCCTCTCCATGGCTCTTGCTGCTGCTGCTGCGAACTCCCCGGGCTCTGTGGGTGCCATCCCGCTCTGGAAGCTGTGACAAGCCCCAGCTGCAGAACCCCCATTCCATTTTTCCCCCAGGGCTATGTGGGGCCAGTGCCAGCAGAACAAGCACTCCCAAGCACCCTCCTCTGCCTTGTCTTATCTCCGTACCCAGAAGAAGGTCCCTCACCATGAGGTCTCCTGGTAAATGAACAGTGGAGGACCTGGGGCCAGCTCAGAGCTCCAGGCAGTAGCACCCTGTCCTGCCAAGGCTGGGAAGAGCAGGGAGGTCTCGGGCTGATTTGTGGACAGTTTTTAGCAAGGCCTGTTGCAACAGGACAAAGAGTAATGGTTTTAAAATAAGTGAGGGGGAGATTCAGGGATATAAGGAAGAAACTGGATATAAGGAAGAGATTTTTCACACTGAGGGTGGTGAGGCACTGGCCCAGGTTGCCCAGGGAGGTGGTGGCTCGCCATCCCTGGAAACACTCAAGGTCAGGTTGGAGTGGGCTCTGAGCAACCTGATCTGGTTAAAGATGTCCCTGTTCCTGCAACCCTGTCCCTTACAACCCAAACCATTCTATGATTCTGTGACTTCTGAGGGAGCTTCAGGCTGCTTGGTTCCTCCCTCTCCTCCTCTGTCATCATCCACTGTTCCCTACACAGCTCCAGACACCCTCTCTGCACCCCACCTTGTGCAGCCACCACCCCAGCCACTCCTCTCTCCCCCTGTGAGCTGGTGATTTTATCTAATTACTCATTATTTGCCACTTGCTCTTCTGTCTTTTCTCCCCTTGGTTTATTTTTCAGTGAAACGATCATGTTTTTGCACCAAATCTTTTACCAAGGCCTGAAGGCGAGGATATCGAGCTGGCCGACTCTGGTGCTGGGTGAGTGCCTGTTGCCTCCTTGCCGTGTTTCCTGCCTGCTCGCTGGCAGAGCTGAGCCCACCCTCTTCCTCTCAGCGCAGCCAGGCAGGCGTTGCGCTAACCGGCGGCGGCGGAACACATCCCTTGCATCACTTGTTCGTGCCGGTCACGGAAGCGAAGATCTGAACAAAGAAAAAAACAAGAGAAACCCAATTCCTGCGTTCCTGGCTCTGCCGGGTGGTGGAAGGGGAGGGCTGGACCATGCAGGGAGAGCTGATGTTGAAGAACATTCTGTGTCTGAAGAGACCCTCAGCTGGCTCTAATGAGTGCTTTTAAACCCAAACTGGGCAGGCTTTGTGCTGGCACAAACACTGCGAGGCCCCGGGGGTGACAGGGTGGTGAGGCAGGGGCCGTGCTGGAGCTCCAGGTGCAGGTTGGACCAGCACACCCACCTCCCTGCCACCTTTCTGCTCGCAGCCGACTTGTTCGACATCCTGCTGCCCATGCTGAACATCTACCAGGAATTCGTGAGGAACCACCAGTACAGCCTGCAGATCCTGGCGCACTGCAAGCAGAACCGGGACTTCGACAAACTGCTGAAGCACTACGAGGCCAAGCCCGACTGTGAGGAGAGGACCCTGGAGACCTTCCTGACCTACCCCATGTTCCAGGTGACTGCTGGTGCCGGGATCAGCCCCAGGAATGCCACCACAGTGCTGATGGGGCACGATGGGCTGAGTTCCACAACAGGCATTGGGTGGTGGGAGGCAAAGCCTGGATGAAATTCACCTGGGCTGGACCCCATGTGGTCCCGTTCTGCTGCTGGGTCCTGTTCAACCATTTCTGGGTTTGTTGGTGCTATGGGAGGACTCTGGGTGAAGCTGCCAATTTCCCAGTTACCCCATGCTGCTGGGACACGGATGAGGGTCCTGGGCACAACCCCATCTGTTCCACCTTTTGTTAAGTTTTGGCATGAGAAGCTTTGAAGCTTTCATAGCCTCCCAGATTAGGAGGTACGAGGGATGGTATCCCCAGCCATGGTGTCGCCAGCCATGGTGGCTCCAGGAGCAGCGTGGGGTGGGCACCTACAGCCCTCTGTGCCCCCCTCCAGCCCTCCTGCACTGTGCTATGGCTGATTCCCCCCTCTATTCCATTGCGCCGCAGATCCCCAGGTACATCCTGACGCTGCACGAGCTGCTGGCTCACACCCCACACGAGCACGTGGAGAGGAACAGCCTGGATTACGCCAAGTCCAAGCTGGAAGAGCTGTCCAGGTCAGACCCACTGCTGGCAGCCAGGGTTGCAGGACTGGAAGCAGCTCTCACCTGGGGCAGCTCAGGCTGGTGGCAGGGCTCTTGGGCAGGTGTGGGCAGGCAGGGAGAGGGGCTGGGGCGGGCAAACCCTGACCCGCAGGGTTTTCAGAGGGTGCAGTGCCAGTGGGATCAGGCTGGCCTGGGTGCTCGCACGGCACCCTTAAGGTGAAGGGGGTGGAGATGGTGATGGTAGCGCTGGGCTGTCCCGCTGGGCTGGGACACAGGAGAAGCTCAGTCCTTGATTCACAGAGAGCCTGTTGGCCTCTCTGACAAGGATGAAAGTCCTTGTTGGCACAGGGAGATGGGTCAGCTCACACAGAGGTGCTTTGGCTGCATGGGGAGCTCACCCTGGTGCCCCTGACGGCTGCTGGGGTGCAGCCGTGCCCCAGAGGAGCTCTGTGCTGGCTTAGCGAGGTCCTGCCCACCCATTGCCCTCATCCTCGGTGTTTCGAAGGCTGAGACATTCCATTTCCTGGCCCCGATTTGCCAGTCCATCCCTGGGGCCAGTGGGATGGGAGCCTGGTGGCTTCTGGCCGTGGGCTGCATTTGCCAGGGCTCCTTAATGAGGAAAGATGAGTTTGGGAGGGCTGGGAAGGGCTGGCTCTGTTCTGTTTGGTGTGGCTGTGCTGCTGGGGGTGGGTGGGACTGCCCTGCAGGAAGCTGCCAGGTGCCTCTGAGGTCTCCATAACAAGCACCCAGGATTCAGCTGCAGTTCCCTGTTTCCAGTCTTCAGCAGCCACAGACTGAAGCATTCTGTGTGTCTCCTGCCAGCATATTGTGAGAGCACCAAACCCACCAGCACCCCTGAGGTGACCCGTAAAATGAGTTTCCGTCTCTCTTCCCGCTCCTCAAGGCACAGGGACATCAGAGGGGGCTGGTAATGTGTGGAATCTGTCTGCCCTAGATCTGAATTTGGGGATTTCTGAGCAAAAAGTGCTCATTTTTAGTATTTAGAAATCTGGAGGTGCAGTCCAGGCCAATGTGTGGGAGTCACCTCCTATGCTCCCAGCTCCATTTGTGTAGATGCAGATGACTGCTCGTGTTTGCTTAATATTCCTTTGAGTTTGGTCTTACCTGGACCAGCTCCTCCCGTGTGTCCAAAGGGATCTGCTGGGAAAACTCACGCAGATCTCCTGTGAGCTCTGATTTTCCCTTCTCCTTCCTTCAGGATAATGCACGATGAAGTGAGTGAGACTGAAAATATCCGAAAAAATCTGGCGATCGAGAGGATGATTATTGAGGGGTGTGAAATTCTGCTGGACACCAGCCAGACCTTCGTCAGGCAAGGTATGGTGTTTGCACCAACGTCCCTCCCCTCCATTCTTAACACAAAGCCCTGAGGCTCCCGTCTCCCATCTCCAGTCCCTCTGTGCATGCTCTGGTGAGCTCTGAAATATAAAAATATTGCTTGTTTCTGAGCTGTCTCAGCTCCCAAGCACCTCACTTCCAGGTGATTTCAGCACAGCATTTTATTCCTGCTGATGCCAGGGCCATATCTGTCCCCTCCGCAGGGTCCCTCATCCAAGTGCCGATGTCGGAGAAAGGGAAGATCACGCGGGGGCGGCTGGGCTCCCTCTCTCTGAAGAAGGAGGGTGAGCGGCAGTGCTTCCTCTTCTCCAAGCACTTGATCATCTGCACCAGGGGCTCCGGAGGGAAACTGCATCTGACCAAGGTGCGGAGCGGGATGTTGCGGGGCTCCAAGCTTCCAAGCTGCTGCTGCTGCTCCTGGGGTGCCAGGACTGGGGCTCATGCACCTGGATGGGGCAGGGGCTGGCACTGCAGTCTGGGCTGCCCAGGTTCTTCTAGTGACACTGGGGTCAACAGCATGGAATAGTTTCCATACAAGAAACCATTAAATAGTCAAAGGTGAACAGAATCGTGGAGAGAATCATGGAGGGTTTTCATAGCACAAGATCTAAGGACATCAAATGCTTTTAAGCGCCAGGTTTAAAATCAGAAAGCAGTAGTTTTTATCCCACCCTCCCCTCGTTAAATGTTGGAGTTAATTGCCAAGTATTTTGGGGGTTAGAGATGAGCTGGACCCACACCTGGAGAGTGGATCCATCAAGATCTACGGAAGCGTGAGGGACCTTGAGTTCACGGATTTCCTATCACCCATGTCTGGAAGCTGGGGGGAAGGAAGAAGGGAGTTGTTCATGGAGGCAAGGAGAAGGAAAGGTAGCCAGAAGTCTGATTTAGTGACCTGCAGATCTTCCAGATCTTCCAACATTGTCTGCCATAGGGACCCTCTCCTGCTGCAGCCTCCTGGAGTGCCGGGCTGCAGGCAGGCGGGCAATTGGATTTGTTTCACGTGGTCAGTTATGTTCAGAGCTCTGAGTCACAGGCAAAGATGAGAAACTGTAGGTTCTTTATAAAAGGAATTATCCTGACTTGCAGCAGAAACCTCAACAATCTGTTCTGTGAGAAACTTAAATTACAGCCTAGGTTTATGCCTAATGCTCACAGTCTCCTCCAGCTCGACTCACGCTTTTGTTGCGGGAAGTTTTGCAGGTAATTGAGCAAGAATTGTACAGAAATTGCTCATTACTGGCATTAAATTATCAGTTTGAAAAATTACAGTCTCTGGCAAAGAGTGATAATTACAACAGGTTTTGGGGAAATTCAATTTAAAACTCATATTCAATAATTGATAAACAAATTAGTTGATCAGTTATACAAGGAAAACTGTGATACCCCAGCAGTCAGGAGCTGCCTTTTCCCCAGCAAAAACAGATGCTGCGCTGGCTGCGAGCTCTGTGCTGGCTGTGAGCTCTGTGTGCATCCTCAGCAGCATCGCCCCATGCGGGGCGGAAGACCAGGGCTGGGGTCCAGGACAGCCCTCACGCCCCTGGTGGGGGGATCCTGCCACTGATCCCCAATTCCTGCCCCTGCAGAACGGCGTGATCTCCCTCATCGACTGCACCCTTGTAGAGGAGCAAGAGAGCACCGACGAGGATGGTAAGGTACCCCGTGCTGGCGCTCCCCTAGGGGCATGCCCAGGGCCCTGCTTAGCCCCCACCCATGGCTGCGGGGTGGGAGGCTGGCTTGTGCCTCTCCCAGTGGGTGCAGGGTGGAGAGGATCATCTCTAAAACCAAAGTGGCAGCTGCTCCAGGCCCCTCTTTTCTGAGTTTAGCAGCACCCCCAGCACCACAGCCCATCTCCCATCACATGCCACAGGCAGCTTGGGGGCTTGGAGCATGTTTGCACCATTGTGGGGTGGGGGAAAAGCCTGCATCCAGCATGGCTTGGGAGGTGCCAGGGGTGCGGGTCCCACTGGAGGTTGTGCTTCACACCAGAGCCTTGGCACGAGGCTGCTGCCAGCCCCAGCAATGATTTCCCTGGCTGGAGGCAGGTTCCATACTCTGTGGCTGGGGACTGATAGCAGCCTGCTCAGTGCTGCCAGTGTCCCCTGTCTTCCTGGACATTGCTGCCATCCATCCATGTGGGGTAAAACCAGCTGTGGCAGAGTTGGAGCAAATTTAGATGCTGAATAGATACGAGGAAGTCATGATCTACTGGCTGGATTTAATTAAGTAAATTATTTACCGTGAGCCACACAGATGCGCCTTTATGCAAATCTGACCTTCCCGAGGCAGGCAGTGAGCGTCACAGCTCCGTGCTAGCAAGAAAAAGGGTCCTCAGCCCTGCCTCCTTATCTGTAGGCTTGTGGAAATGCATGGGCTCCTCTCACCTGTTCCCATTCCGAGTGCTCCAACACATGCTGGGCAGGGGCGTTCTCCCCTGGGATGTGGCACTGAAGTCCCAGCAGTGAGACCGTGCTGCACTCATGGTACACAGACTTGACTTTGCCCAGCAAACCCATCATGTCCTCACCACAGATAACCTGCAAAACACAAAAATCTCCTTAAAACAATCCATGCTGGGAGAGAGGGTGTGGGGAAGTCTCACAATCACTTTGTGTGGCTTTTCTATCCCAAAGCAAAAGCATCGGGGCAGGACATTGACCACCTGGACTTCAAAATTGTGGTGGAGCCAAAAGATTCCTCATCTTTTACGGTGATTCTTGTGGCCTCATCCAGGCAGGAGAAGGCTGCGTGGACCAGTGACATCAGCCAGGTAGGAATGATCCACAGGGAGGGCTGTTGGGGCACAAGTCCCTGTGATGAGCAGCCTACGTGAGATTCCTGCTCTGCTGCCCCTGTGGAGCAGCAGCTTTAGGCACCCAGAATTAACCCTTGATGTTTCCTGGGAGGCTGCAGTTGGGCTGCCCTTGGGCCCAGGCTGCAATGGTAGCACTGCGCCCTGGGTGCTTTCCCAGTGCCATTGGGGTGCTCAGGACCTGCCACGGGCTAAGTTCAGGCCGCATCGGGCTGTTGTGAGCAGCACAGCTGCACCCCCTGCCCTGGGCACCCAGGGAGAGTGGTTTCACACTGAGAGTGACTTGGAGCCAGGGTGCACCAAGAGCCCAGCCATCGCCACAAGCTCTCTGCTGGCCCGAGGAAGAGGATGAGGAGGAGTAGGAAGGTGACAAAGCTACAGCAGGCAGGAGCAGGGTCTGTCCCGTACGTGCTCTGCCTGCACATGTAAATGTGTGGTTTGGATTTCTTTCTGACTCAGAGGTGGTAGCAATTTACTTGCTTTTCATTTGCTTTATGCAAATGGCTTTGAATATACTTTGTCCTGGATGGATGGGGGGGAAAAAAAGGTCGGTTAAGTAGGGTTTGCCTCCTGGGCACCTCTGTTGTACCACATCCTTGTCTGCATCCCCTTGCTCAGCATTGGTCCTCGAGGAGGGAGGTGCAGGGAGG
Organism: Tapera naevia; assembly: GCA_033556795.1. Lineage (NCBI taxonomy): Eukaryota > Metazoa > Chordata > Aves > Cuculiformes > Neomorphidae > Tapera > Tapera naevia. The sequence goes on from JAUMJJ010000353.1 coordinate 3,488,717, forward strand.
CGGAAACTCTTGGTCCTGCTCTTTCGGGGGCTGATGTCAGCCCTGCCTGCACAGGGGTCTCCAGCCCACGCACCTGCCCAGCAAAGTTCTGGGAGCTGAGTTGGCAGTAAAGGACCTGATACTGCTCTGGTGCTCGCTGGGTTTCCCTCCAACAGCATCCAGTGGTGCAGGCTGGGAGTGGAGTTTAATTACGGCAGTAAAGGATCAGAGCAGGTTTCTGCCAACTCTCACAGTGCCATTGTGTCTGCCATCACAGCCTGAGCCTGGGCTGGGTCTGCACTGGGAGACCTGGGGAGCTCTGGGCAATGCTTCCTCCAGAACAGGGATGCACGACCGGGATGGGGAAGCTCCCATTTTCAGGCAGAAGCTCTTGCCCTCCCCAGCTCTGCACTCCCAGCCCTGGACTCCCATCAGGCATGGTAGATTCAGTTAGCAAGGATGCATATTGCCTGGATAAGGCTGGGCTTTCATGGTAGGTCCAAGCCAGGAAGGCAGTGGAGCCATCCTTGCCACCTTCTCCCACATCCCACCCCTGTCTCTTTCAGTGTGTGGACAACATACGCTGCAATGGCCTCATGATGAACGCTTTCGAGGAGAACTCCAAGGTCACCGTCCCACAGATGATCAAGTGAGTGCTGCTGCAGCCGGGCACTGCGGAGAGCGCTGGGCTCTGCCCGGCCCCATGGCACAGCTCCTGTGGCAGCCAAATGCTGCTGGGAGCCCGGGGAGCCTGGTGGCTTTTCTGTGAATGTGGAGGGTGCCCGTGCCACATCGACTGCCCACGCTACTGTGGGATGCTGCCACGCGTGGGACGGGTCTTGGCTCATGGGTGTCCCCAAAGACAGTCTGTTATTGTGCCTCCTGTGCACAAACCTCTGCCAGTTGAGCGCTGAGCGATGTTTCCTCCTGTTCCGGGGTGAAGAATTCCTAGCTCTTCCCAGGTGGGGTTCCTGCATTTTATGTAGGGACACCCCATGTGAACGCGGCTCCTTTGCTGCTGAGGACCTGGTGCCACTTTGCATGATCCTGCACATCTCGGGGGGAAGCTGCTTGTGCAGAGCAGCTCTTGGTCTCGTTCCAGGCTGGAACCACAGATATCTTGTTTCTCTGCAGGTCTGATGCCAGCTTGTATTGTGATGATGTTGACATTAGGTTCAGTAAAACGATGAATTCCTGCAAGGTCCTGCAGATCCGCTATGCAAGCGTGGAACGGCTCCTGGAGAGGCTGACAGACCTGCGGTTCCTGAGCATTGACTTTCTGAACACGTTCCTGCATTCGTACCGTGTCTTCACCACTGCCCTGGTTGTCCTCGACAAGCTGATCACGATCTACAAGAAGCCGATCAGTGCCATCCCTGCACGGTGAGACTGCGCGTGACATCACTGCAATGCCTGTGCTGGTGACCTGACCCTCAAAGGACCAGCAGAGTTTAGGGGGTCTGTGGCGTTGCTCCTCTATCCCCTTTTCTGTCCTAAGACAGACCCCTGCTCCCCAGACCTGCCTGGCCCCGCTGCCGCACCCGGTCCCCATGAGTTGTGATGCCTGCAGATCGGAGAAGCAGATATACCCTGGCTCTGCGGATGCCCCAGCTCCTGGGAGGGCCCAGGGGTGGGAGCAAAGTGGCAGAGGCTTGTGCTGGCTCTGATCTGCCCAGGAAGCTGTCCCAGAGACCCAGCGCTGCTGGAGCTGCTGGTGGGGATCTCTATAACCTCTCTGGCAGAGTAGGTGCGAGTTCAACCTTTCGCTCTCTCTCCGCCAAGGTCCCTGGAGCTCCTGTTTGCAAACAGCCAGAACAACAAGCTGCTGTATGGCGAGCCACCCAAGTCCCCCAGAGCCAACCGCAAGTTCTCCTCGCCGCCCCCGCTCTCCATCACCAAGTCCTCATCCCCCAGCCGGCGGAGGAAGCTCTCCCTCAACATCCCCATCATCACTGGAGGGAAGGCACTGGACCTGGCTGCTCTGAGCTGCTCCTCCAATGGCTATGCAAGCATGTACTCCTCCGTGGCTCCCTTCAGCAAGACCACGCTGGACATAAACAAACTGTATGTGTCCAGTAACTACCCCAATAAAATACCTGATGAGGGAGAAGCAGCCTCTGAGAAGCAAGAGGAGTCACTGCCAAGCAAGCAAAGTGAGTGGCTGTGGGTGGGCAGACAGGTGAACTTCAACCAGGGCAGCCAGCAGAGAGGGGGCCCATTTTGGTGGGTGCTGAGGGGTAAAGGGACATGTGAGGGGGACTGGCACACATTACAGGAAAGTTGGGGAGGGGCTCTTGATCAAGGAGTGCAGGGATAGGATGAGGGGGAATGGTTTCAGCTGAAAGATGGAGGATTGAGATGAGATCTTAGGAAGAAATGTTTTCCTCTGAGGGTGGGAGGCCCTAGCCCAGGTTGCCCAGAGCAGTCGTGGCTGCCCCATCCCTGGAGGTGTCCAAGGCCAGGTTGGATGGGGCTTTGAGCCGCCTAATCCAGTGGGAGGTGTCCCTGCCCATGTCAGGGGATTGAGACTGGATGTGCTTTGAGGTCCATTCCAACCCAAATTTTGCTTGATTCTATGACTGGGTACACCGTGCCTGAGGGCTTTGTGGCAGGGCTGGGGCAGATGGCCTGGCTATGTGCTGATGATGGGTGGACACGGGGAGCTCTGCCCCATGAGGAGGCATGCAGCAACTCCCCCATGCACTGAGGAGATCTGTGGCCATGGTGGTGTTGGCAATGCTGGTGGTTGTGGAAGTGGTGGTGGTAGCGGTTGTGGTAGTGGTGATGGGAGTGATGGTGGTGGTGCTCCTGGTGATGCAGTGACTGATGTGGCCCCCAGCAGTGGGGTGCTGGGGGAAGCAGGCAGAGCTGGGTCAGTGGAGCACTGCAAAGGCTGCAGTTGTTGCCCCATGGAGCATCCCTCCCTCTGCTGCCTGAGCCAACGGCCCCAGGCTCAGCTCTGAGCACAGCGAGTTGGTGGAGGATGAAGCTCCTCACTGCCATGGCCCCACATTTGGCAGTGGAGACCCCATGGATCATCTGACTGGTCGCTGTGGGTTGAGCTGTGCTCCCCACAGGACCAGCCCAGTGCTCGCACTGCCCCATCTACACTGGGATTGCGCTCAGCAATCACCCCTGGCTGTGGGGTGGCTGCCTCAGGCCCAGATCCCTGGACAAGCACAGTGACTCTGGCACTGCCAGCAGTTTCTCTGTCTTTCACAAAACTGGGAACAGGCTGCAGCCTCCCTGTGCACCTCAGCGTTCTCTTGCCCCTTGCTGTGAGCTGTGTTAGCACCAGCTGGTGCCCAGGCTGGGGTTTTGAGGCAGCTGTGGGTAAGGACCACGTCACCCACCTGGAGGTGGTGGGCTAGGCTGCCCCAGCTCCTCCTGCAGCCCCTCACTGGGGTGCGCCTGTGCCCCGTGGAGGAAGGTATCATATCCTGCCCCATTGCTGCCCATGGTGCTCTGAGGTTGGAGCTACCCTGTGGTCCCACTCGTTGTCACCAGCCCTGGGCAGAGCCTGCAAGCTGGCATCATGCACCACACACGGCACAGAGAGCCCCTAACTCAGGTGGCTTCTCTGTCCCCAAAAGCTGGATAAATTGTAAACCCAAATCAAATAACCCACATAACCCCCCCCCCCCCCCAAAAAAACCAAGTAATTTCAGGACTCTTTCCTGTCCTTGGTTGCCGTGTGCCCAGCTGTAATGGGACATCAGGGAAATCTGGCAGAGCTAAAGAGCGGCTGCACCCTGCACTGGCCCAGCAGTACTGGTAACCAGTTTCCTGTTCCTGCCAGGCTCGGAGGTGTCTGTCAGAGAGGAGTCAGACACTGATCCCAACCAGAGCGATGAAGCAGAAGCTGAAACTTCCCCAACAAAATCCCCAACGACTCCCAAGTCCGTGAAGTGCAAAAACTCATCAGGTAACGAGTGAGCCCAGACCAGTCTCACTCAGGGTTGGTCAGGGCTGTCGCTGCCCGTGAACCTGCCCACGTGCACTGCCAAGTGGTGTCAGCATAAGAGTGAAGCAAAGAAGGAGCAGGATTTTACCCTTTATTTCCTGCAAGGGGCCAGGAAAACGCCCAGCTCTCCAGCTTGCATCACAGGGCTGGTCTGTGCATCTAACAGGGGCTTCTCACCCCTTTTCTCCCCTGTCAAGGCTGAGCTGGTGTGTTAGGAGCGAGTTCTGCTGCTCAAGACGTGAGCCTGGACTGGCATCACACATCGATTTACCTGCTTGAGTCTCCCCTGTAGCTGCTCTAATGGTGCCTGTTGCACTCTGTTGGCTTCACACCAGCTAAAGCTGTGCTGGATGAACTGTTACAGTGCAGTGCCATCCAAACTCAGCGAGGTGGTAGCCAACTCTCAGTGGGGAGCAACTGTGTGCTGGCCACCTGTAACCCACCACCTCCATCACCCCTGTCCTGCCCGTGCCCTGGGGGGCTGACGAGTGGAGCAGGGCTGCAGGAGGGGACCGGGCTGTGGCAGTGGTCGAGTGGTGTTGGCTTTCTTTCCCCTAGATTTCTCATTGTTCTCTTACAACAATGGTGTGGTCATGACATCCTGTCGGGAGCTCGATAGCACCCGCAGTGCCCTATCCGCCGCCTCCGCCTTCGCCATCGCCACGGCAGGAGCCAACGAGGGGACACCCACTAAGGAGAAGTACCGCAGGATGTCCCTCGCCAGCGCAGGTACCCTGCCAGTGCTACCTGGAGAGTGGGGACACCATTTCAGGGTGCCTGTTTCCACCACGCTTGGCTGGAAGGCAGCGCCCACTGAGAGTGCCCAGAGCACCCATAGCCCAGTGTCTGCCTGCTCCGGGCTGTGGTCCTGGGTGCCTGGGCACAGATCCTGCGTGAGGAGCCTGCAGGTTGCCAACAGCAAACCTTTCGCACCCACAGCTGGGCTGCATGTGTGGCCCCAGGCTCCCTGCTGCCTTCATGTGGAGCATTCCTGGTGCTTGTGTTCAATAGGCAGCTTAGGGATGCTTGGGAAGCTAGGGCTGCCTCTTCTAGTAGCCATAAGTGATTCCCAGTGGAGCTATAGGCTGTGCTAAGTGGTGCTGGCAGTTTCAGGCTTTCCAACGGACCAGCGAAACGGAGACAAGGAGTTTGTGATCCGGAGAGCGGCCACCAACCGCGTCCTCAATGTGCTGCGGCACTGGGTCTCCAAACACTCCCAGGTGAGCAGCAGGGTTCTGGGGTCTGGAATTGGTTCAGTAGTGGGCAGGTATGGTTGGACTTGCTGATCTCAAAAGTGTTTTCCAGCCAAATATCTCCTTGATTCTATGGTGCTGTGGGGACTCACTGGCATGAGTTTTTGTGCTGGTCAGCCAGGCTCCAGCTGCAAAGATAACTTGACACTTTTAAATAAGCAAATGAGTGGACACAAGGAGGAGATGAGAACTGCGAAGCAGGGGAGCCAGGAGCCCCTGGTGCAGAGTGAGGGGGAGGCACTGGGTTGCTGTGTTTGCGTATTCAGGGTGTAAAGGGAAGGAGCTAGGGAAGGAGCTGGGATCCACATCACCCCCCCCCCACCCAGGTACCATCAAAAGGAGTCGCTGGATTTGATTCCTATTTGGGGGTTCCAGGCTGGGGCCAGGGTTAGGAAGTTGTTCCCTCTGCTGCTGGTTGCTGGGGGCGCTGGAAGCAGTGTTGTACTGGCTGGCACTGGGAAGCACCTATACCTCTCCTAGGCTGGGTGATGCCAGTGCAACGGTACAGATGAACCCAGTACCATCCTGGCCAGTTCCCATTTCCTGGGTGCTGTAGGCTAAGATTTCACAGGGGAAGCAGCCTCTGCCCTTGGCCAAGCAACCACCTGCGCTGGCACCGCGGAGCTCGTGGTCTAGGCTGGGCTTGAGCGGCCAGGGAGTGGAGCTGCTGGGAATGGACATCACTCCTGTTACAGTGCATTAACTCTATGCTTCTGCTGCCTCTGGCAGGACTTCGAAACCAATGAGGAGCTGAAGTTCAGGGTGATCGGCTTTCTGGAGGAGGTTATTCATGATCCCGAGCTCCTGACCCAGGAGAGGAAAGCAGCTGCCAACATCATAAGGTGAAGAGTCGTGGGTGGGAGGTTGCTTTTCCTGGATGCTGTGCCAGGCGCTCAGTGGCTGCTTCCAGCTGATCCTGGGATGAATGTGAGGTCTCCATGAGGGGCTTAGCCCTGTGGCCAGGGCCTGGAGCTTGGGAGGTACTGTGGAGCTGGATGCATCAGGACCTGATCAGGGGCCATGGGCAGGATGTGACCCCCACCTTATGCTTGCCCATGTGTGGGTATGGCCAGAGTGCAGTGTTGAACCCAGGGAGCAGATGGCAGTGGGATGCTGTGGCCAGGGGCTCCTCAGATGGGGCTCTGGCACCCGGGCACGTGTGCCCCCGACCCAGTGCTGAGGCCAGGGCAGCCGTGCCTTGCTGTGTGAATGTTACCAGCTGCGGCTTTGGTGAAGGGGGCTTTTTCTCTTAAATTTGGGACTTGGAGGCGTTCTTATGCACACCAAGTGCTTAACCCCTGAAAAGACAGGCAGTCATGCTGCAGCCCTGTCAGAGGCATATGGGGCCAGTGCTTTCCCAGCTGGAGTAATACTGTCTTTTTGTGCCCTAGGACCTTGACACAGGAGGACCCAGGAGACAATCAGATAACCTTGGAGGAGGTGGTGCAGATGGTAAATCCCTTCCCTTTCGTCACTCCGCATGGTAGCTTGGCGTGGTAGTATGGGAACGGCAACTAAAGATCCCTGTGCTCTGGCACAACCAGCTCAGTGGAGAGCAGCTCTCCAAGCCTGCTGTCGGGCATACAGCTACAAAGCATGGAAAGCTTTTCTGGGGATGGGTCCAGCTGCAAGCACAACTGCATCTGTTGTGGCAGAGGGAACACTAATCCAGCCCACTGACTGTTTAGTCCTCCTGCACCATCAGCAGGATGGCTGGGGTGGGCACAGAGATGCGTCCTGCAGCTGCCAGTGCCTGCCTGAGGGCCACAGGAAAACATTCTGGGTTTCCACTGTTTCCCTAAACTGCACCAGTTCCAAGTGACGGGTGCTGGCCCAGCTGGCATCGGTGCTGCTGCCCTTGGAGTGGAGTCCTGGGAACGTGCGAGGGATTTCAAACCGTCAGGGTGGCTGCGGTGCATTTGCTGCCTTCCTGCAAACCAAAGTCTGTTCCCAGGAACCTAAGAGCCACTTGAACACAGCCTGGTGCCCTTGAAACAACAGCGGCTCTGTCCCCAGGTCTGCCAGCTGCCTCTGGAGTGGCTGAGGCCACTTGGGAATTTGCTAAGCTTTCATGTATAACCACGGGTGCTGAAAAGTTCTTATTCAGAAGAGAAGACCAGTGAAACTGGGGGATTTTGTGCTGCTCCTCAATTGGAACAGCCGAGCAGCAGCGACCAGTGGTCAGAGGCGCACTGGGGACACAAGTGAGCCCTGAGTTTTGGGGCACACACTGAGGTGATGGGGACTGTGGGCTCCTTAACCCCTCCTCATGAGCTGGGTGTGGGTGTTGTGCTGTGTGCTGAACCTCTGCTGGGCTGTCCACCGGGGTGCCCAGAGGCCACCAGTCCCACTGGTTCCACTTGCACATCCCATATTTACTGTCAGCAGCACCCGTGCTCTGGCAGGATGTGCCCCTGCAGCCTGCACTTCCCCCAAACCTCTCCACAGCCCTTGAGGGCCGCAGAGCTGGCCCAGCTGCTGCACTTCCCCCCTCCTCACACCCTACTTTCGCAACCCCTTCCCGCAGCCGGGAGAGAATTGTGCAACCTTGCCCCGGGGCTGCTCTGGGACATTCCGGGGCTGCCTCACCACTGGGTGCCTGTAGCCACCCTGCTGTCCCCAAACCACTGCTTTGCAGAGGGTGCTGGCAGGAGGCGATGCCTCTTTACAGGGCACAGCAGCACCCCAGAGCAGGGGGCTCAGTTGAGCCAGGGCATCACCTGAGCGTCCTGCACCCCCAGCTGCCCTGCAATGCAGAACCTTGCACCACTGTCCTGTCTCCCTGCACCTCTGTTCCCCTGCACCTCTGTTTTGTTCCCCTGCACTGCTGTCCCTGTATGCTGCTGTCCTGTCCCCTGCACCCACTGTCCTGTCCCCTAGTGCCACTGGCTCTGGCCAGGGGACTCTACAGCTTGGCAACTCACATTTTAGGGTGACACCCCTGAGCAGACCATGGACAGGGATGTGGAATTTGTGGTTTGCCTGCTGGGGAGGGACAGCAAGGAGGGGACGCGGGACAGGGGCAGCCTCCCCTCATGCTCCCCTGGGTCCTGGGCTGGACTGGAGGCAGCAGAGAGCCCCTGCCATCCCATCTGCACTTTACACCTCAGCCCGTGCGGCTCCGTCCTCAGAGCCACCTGCAGTTCCTGATTGCAGTGCTCTGTCCTGACACAGCACCAGCCTTCTTTCCTGATGCTGGAAGCTGCTGCTGTAGGAGGCACGTTGCATCTCATTCCCAGGAGGAGTGATGCTCTGGCAGGTTTTCAGGCAGTTCTCTGCTGGAAGAATGCAGGTTTCGAATTTTGTTTGTGTCTGTGGATGCTCCATACAGGCCCAGTGCCAGTGGCTCTTGCTGTCAGCCCAGGTGCCTCTGAGCATCCTGAGTCCCCCCACACCTAGAAGCACCACACAGCCAGAGCCAGCATGAGAGATGGGAGTGTCCCCATTCTCCTGCTTTTCTGGATATCCCTTGGAAGTGCCATCCCAAGCAGCAGCAGGGGCTGGGAGCCGCCAACCCTATGGGCACTGGTGCAGTGGTGCCAGGAGCCCAGGCGAGCTGCTGGGCAGGGGTACCCAGGCACGAGGCAGCAGATCTGGCTGCACTCCCCTGTTGAGTGCAGATGTTGAGCAAACAGATGTTGAGCAAAAAGGCAGCAGCTGCAGGAGTTGGTGTGTGGGGATCCATTCTGTAGCTGATGCCTAATTACTTAAATAGAGAAGATCAGTTAATTTTGTGTCTGCATGCATGCATGTATGATAACACAATTAAACCATCAGGTTCAAAGGGCTGGGTGAAGCTGGTGGGATGCGTGATGTGGGGTGCGGTGCCTCTGGACTGTTGGACCAGGGCGGCACTGTGCATGCCGGCTCCAATGAGGAAAAGCCTTTGGTTTGAGGGCCCAACTTTGTCTTTGATTTTATGTGTGTGAAATGCAGAAGTTGTTGCTCTGCTCTTAACCAAAGAGCTCTCAGTGTTGCCTTTGTTGCCCAGGCAGAGGGAGTGAAAGCAGAACCTTTTGAAAACCACTCGGCACTGGAAATAGCAGAACAGCTGACGCTGCTGGATCACCTGGTCTTCAAGAAGATCCCATATGAGTGAGTGAGCCTCACCAGGGAGGAAGGGTTGTTTGGGTTGGCCAGGGCTCCATGGCCTCCTGCTCATCACAGCCAGCCTGAGCTAAACCCAGGGGGTGCAAAGCCTTCCTGGCTGCTGCCTGCTGGGCATTTTTCCTAAATTCCCAGCTTTTGGAATCACAAGATTACATGATAACTTCTAATGCATCCTTTCTTCTTAATGTAAATTTTTGACCTCTTACTTGCAGAGCAACTCTGCAAGATATACCTCCTAAAAGCCCAGGGACAAGGCAACAACATAAAAAGAGTTAATTCTCTCTGGTTTTAAAAAATTTCAACTTACAACTTTGAAGACAGTTCTGTAACTTATGAAGATCATGATTTTATTGAAATGATCAGAATGAAAACAGTTCCCTCTGTTTTGGCGTGCCTGTCTGTTTTCATCTATTCTTGGCTTGACTCGATTATTTTTGCTGTCCTCCTTCCTCTAACAAGCTAAGAATTGGTTTCCCCTGGGTGTAGCCTGGCGTTTGCGGGATTGGTATCTCAGTGCTAGACTTTCTGGGTTGTTTATTCTTGACTTTTTAAGGACATTTGCCCATACCTTTATGAGTAAGCAAATACCAAAAGTACTGCGAGTAAGCAAATACTTTGAAAGCCAGCCCAGATTCAGGGCTGACCCTGCGCCTTGTCTGCTGGCATCCCCAGGTGACAGGCTCAAGGAGAGCCTCCCATGTCCATCGTGCTCTCCCTTTCTGGTGGGGGGTGGAGGCCTGGCACCTCCACCCCTTGTGGGTATGAGGAAGCTTGCAGCTCTTGGGCATCCCAGAAAAATGGGAATTAAACATTGACCTGAGCACTGTTGTTTGCAGAGAGTTCTTTGGGCAAGGTTGGATGAAGCTTGAGAAGAACGAAAGGACTCCTTACATCATGAAGAACACAAAACACTTTAATGATGTGAGTGCAGCCACGGTGGGGACATAGGGACAGACAGAGGCGAGACAGCTTCCCTGAGCCAGGGGATGGAATGTACGAATTTATCTGCCCCTACCTCTGCTCCATGGATGTTAGACTCCCTGGGGACACGTTGCAGGTGGAGCATCTCCTGGAGCCGTTACTCCTGCTGGGGCTACTGCAGTGAAGGGAAATCCTTTTAATGAATGCTGTGATGGGTGTGTAGGTGTTGTCCCAAGTCATCCTAACACGTGGGCTGGGACTGGTGTCTCCCCAAAGGTCAGCAACCTGATAGCTTCAGAGATCCTGCGGAACGAGGAGATCAACGCGCGGGTGAGCGCTATCGAGAAGTGGGTGGCAGTGGCAGACATCTGCAGGTGCCTGCACAACTACAACGCGGTGCTGGAGATCACCTCCTCCCTCAACCGCAGTGCCATCTTCCGCCTGAAGAAAACCTGGCTCAAGGTCTCCAAGCAGGTAGGGGCGCAGGCCTGAGCCCTCGTTGGGGAGCGTTGGGTGGGTTGGATGAGCTGGGTGCAATGGTGTTGGGACAACAGAAGACACATGAAGTGAAAAACGTGGCCCAGTGGCTGCTGTGGCAGGGTGGGTTGGGAGCAACCCTGCAACTCTGCAGGCTTCCTGCTCCAGCCACAGGGATGAGGCTTCTTCCAGGGCGTTCTCCAAGCAACGCTTTGGGTTTCTTGCAGACAAAGGCTCTGATCGATAAGCTACAGAAGCTGGTGTCGTCAGAGGGCAGGTTCAAGAACCTGAGGGAGGCACTGAAAAAGTGAGTGGACATTGACTCTCCTGCGGGAAACTCTGAAAGGTCTTTCCCACCTTTTGCCAGTGCTGCCCCTGCCTTGCCTCCTGCAGCCTCGGCTTCATGCGGGGCACGGCCGGAGCTTGCGTTTGTGTTGTGCTGCCCGTGGGGACAGTGGCTGCAGGATGCAGGCCAGGGGACCAGGACCCTTCCTGGGGAGAGGCTCCCTTCCAGGATTTCTATGTATTGGAGAGAATCCTTCAAATTCTGCTAACTGTGGAGTCTCACTCTTCTCCAAAGTCCCCAAATAAGGCAGTTTGCTTTCTTATTTGTTTCTGGTTTGCTCCTGAAGTTGTGACCCTCCATGTGTTCCCTACCTGGGAATGTACCTGACCGACCTGGCGTTCATCGAGGAGGGGACCCCGAATTACACCGAGGATGGGCTGGTGAACTTCTCCAAGATGAGGATGGTGAGTCTCCACACCCCACTGCAGCAGGCGAGCTGGGACAGTCTGGATCAATGCGGATTGGTGCTCCAATGCTGGCCAGGCCTATGCCCATGCTGCATCATCCACAGTCACCAGGGCTGTCTCTGGTGAGGGAAGTGTCTGGAAGAAACAAAAAAGCCCTTTGCGTGGTTCAGTGGCTGAAAGCTGTGGGTGGAGTGCACTGCACTAGCTGCCATCGCCCTCCTGGGTGCTGGGACGTGGTTCCTGTGGTGATGGCTGTGCTGGACACAGCTCCTCTGTTTTATCTCTGGACAGATTTCACACATCATACGAGAGATCCGCCAGTTCCAGCAAACCTCCTACAAGATTGAGCACCAGCCTAAGGTACGGCCTTGTCCCGTAATCCATGCACTCCCTCTCCCTTTCTCTCACTCCATTTGTCATGCCTAAGCCTCCTGTAAGGAATTTAACACTGAAGATGCAAGCAGAGCCATGCAAGAGTGGGGGCTTATGTCAGGCAAAGTGTAACGGAGTGGGACAGGCACAGGGGATGGATAGAGACCTCCCTGCTCCTCTTGGCACGCATGTCTCCTGCCACACACACCGTGAAGAGCACATCGTCCACATGGCATTGCTGGCAGAGCAAAAGGATGTGGTTCCCCCTGTCCAAGCTTTTGGCCAGAACAAGTCAGTGATGTCCCTGACTGTCCCTCCCTCTGTTGCTGTTTTGTCCCAGCAGACAGTGTTGCCCTTTCCTTCTGGTTCCTTCTGCACACCGCTGCAATCATGGGCTTGGGGGAGCAGCAGCCTGGCACCGTCTGGCCAAGCTAGGGCTGGTGTGGCTGTTGTTGGGCAGAGCAGTGAGGGAGCAGCCTGGAAGGACTCCTGGGGAGTGGGTGGATGCTGGAGATGGATCCATCCTCCATTGTGAGCTGCTTTGGGGCAAACATGAGCCGAGGCAGAGACCTGTCCACAGTGAGAATCCTACTGTGGGAGAGCAGCACCAGGACTTGAACTCAAAACGGAGCTTGTGTTTTCTCTGCGGGTGAAAGGAGAAGCTGAAACTTTCCTCATCCGTGGGAATGAGTAACGAGTGTTGGTGGATCCTGGCCCTGCTGCCCTCGCACCCTGTGCTCCCTTGCCCTTTGCTGCCCGTCAGCTGCGGCAGGAGTGTGTTTGGAGCCTCTGTGCTGGGAGCAAGGCCTGTGCCTTGCTGGAGGCTGTCAGCAGTGGCACAGGGACAGAGGGCAGCTGCCTGTGGCTGCAGCGGCTGCCCCATGCCTCCCCAAGGTGCTGCAGCACCTGTGCCGTGCTGTGTCAGCTGTCAGGCAGGGCAGGCAGCGTGGTGGGTGTCCAGGGTGTTCCTGGGGCCACTTCGTGTGGTTATAAAATTCTCCCTGCATGCACAGCCGAGAAGAGAAGGCTCCAGGAAGACCTTAGAGCAGCCTCCCAATACTGAGAGGGGCTACAAGAAAGCTGGGGAGGGGCTCTTGAACAGGGACTGTAGGGATAGGCAAAGTGGAACAATTTTAAATTGGAAGGGGGAAGATTTAGATTAGACATTAGGAAGAAATTCTTCATGTCGAGAATGGTGAGGCCCTGGCACAGATTGCCCAGAGAAGTGGTGACTGCCCTGTCCCTGGAGGTGTTCAGAGCCAAGGTTGGATGGGGTTTTTGAGCACCCTGATCCAGTGGGAGATATCCCTGCCCATGGCAGGGCGTTGGACCTGGATGGGCTTTGAGGTCCCTTCCAACCCAAACCAGAACAGCAGCTGATGCCTGGGTAAGCCTTTGCAGTCCTGGGATGAGAAGCTCGTGCAATGCCTGCGTCCATTGGCAGGAACCACAAGCACTTCTCTGCAACTCATTTGCTGCTGGGGCTTTTGTCATTTCCCAGTGTTGGCGTTCATTGCTGGCTGCGGTAGAGGTCAGTCCTGCCCAGTAACTATCTGTTGTTCCTCCAGGTGACGCAGTACCTGCTGGACCAGTCATCTGTGATGGACGAAGAAACCCTTTACGAAGCGTCCCTGCGAATTGAGCCCAAACTGCCCTCCTGAGCCCAGAGTGGTGGCAGGCGCTGCTCATGTCCCCGCGCGCCTCCATCCTGTACATATCCGTTTGTCCCTGTTGGACGCCCTGGAGTGACTCCCACGTCTGTGCTTCTCCAAGCCCCTCATTCCTCAGCCGCAGTAGCCCTTGCGTAGGATTGCCCGCACCCTTTGAGGATTCACGCATCGACGCTTGGCTGGAGCCCTGGGTTCTTGCCAATGATGGTCTTTTTTTGTCCTTTGTCCTTCTCGAGGGAGATGGTGGCTGGGCAGGTGACTCCCCTGTTCCCATGGGCAGCACCTCCTGCTCTGATGGCATCAGCACCACCATCCCCGGGTGGACTCTGTAAGGCGGGATGAGAAGAGAACGCGGTGAGGTTTCTCCCCACACTGTCTGTGTGCTGGCATGGGGGGGTCCCTCCAACGTTGGGACGATGGGGCCATCCCCGTGTCTCTCCGCGCTGCCTGTGGCTCCTGCCAAGCTTCTGTGGATATGCTATAGATCCGTATTCCTTGTGAGCACTCTGAGTACCATGACGTAGAGTTAGAAACCGATGAGCGAGTGTTTTTATGACATATACTGTATCCTGTCTAACCGCCCGCTAGCAGGGATATAGTACTGTAGTGCTTATTCTGTGAATATTACCATGTATTTTTTACATTGTACAGTCTAGGAACACAGTTCAACTCGGCAGTGGCAGGCATGCTCCACTCGGGCGACCGAACACTTTTGCTGTAAGCAATACCTCGTGGTATGAGAATTCTCTTTCAAGCCCTAGAACTGTTTCAACTTACAGCTTGTTTGGGAAAATATTTCCATTTTTTTGTAAAAATATATGTTTCCTGATTACCTCTTGCTAATAAATCTATTCTATCTCAGGGTGAACGAGGGCTCGGGATGTTTTTTATCGGCGCGTGACGGGCATCTCCCCCGCCACAGCATCCCTGGGGGGACCGCCCCCGCCCCGCCCCTCCAGACGCAACTCGGTTGCGCTCGGCTGCGCTCGGCTCCGTTCGGCTGAGCTCGGTCTCCGCTCGGCTCTGTTCGACTCTGTTTGGCTCGGCCATGGCCTGGGCGGCGCTCCTGGCTGTGGCCACGCTTCTGGCGCCTGCCACCTCCTGGGCGCCCTCGGCCGAAGGTTAAGGGACACCAGGAGGGGAGGGAGCGGCTCGGCTCGGCTCTGTTCGGTTCGGTCCTGTTCGGCTCGACTCAGTTCGGCTGGCCTCGCATCCCCACCCCCAGCATCCCCGCGGGACCGCCCCGGCTCCTGCTCCGCCCCGCCCCGCCCCAGTCTCTCCGGCTGTGACTCGGCTGCGCCAGGCTCCGTTCGGCTGGACTCGGCTTGGCTCCGCTCAGGCCCGTTCGGTTCAGTTCGGCTCCGTTCGGCTCGGCTCAGCCATGGGGTGGACGGCGCTGCTGGCTGTGGTCGCGCTCCTGGCTCCCGCCGCCTCCTGGGCGCCCTCAGCTGAAGGTAAAAGGACACCGGGAGGGAAGGGACCCTCTTGTCTGGGTTTAGCTCGGTTCGACTGGCTTCAGCTCGGCTAGACTTGGCTCGGTTTGGCTCGGCTCAACGGGGCTTGAGTCGACGCAGCTATGCTCGGCTCGATTCAGCTCGCTGGACATGTAGGGATTCGGCTCAGCTCGACTTGGCGTGGTTCGGCTCGGTTTGGCTTGGCTCGATTTGGCTCAGCACGACTTGGCGTGGTTCGGCTCGGTTTGGCTTGGCTCGATTTAGCTTGGCTTGGCTCGATTTGGCTCAGCTCGACTTGGCGTGGTTCGGCTCGGTTTGGCTTGGCTCGATTTGGCTCAGCACGACTTGGCGTGGTTCGGCTCGGTTTGGCTTGGCTCGATTTAGCTTGGCTTGGCTCGATTTGGCTCAGCTCGACTTGGCGTGGTTCGGCTCGGTTTGGCTTGGCTCGATTTGGCTCAGCACGACTTGGCGTGGTTCGGCTCGGTTTGGCTTGGCTCGATTTAGCTTGGCTTGGCTCGATTTGGCTCGGCTCGGTTTGGCGTGGTTCGGCTCGGTTTGGCTTGGCTCGATTTGGCTCAGCACGACTTGGCGTGGTTCGGCTCGGTTTGGCTTGGCTCGATTTAGCTTGGCTTGGCTCGATTTGGCTCGGCTCGGTTTGGCTTGGCTCGATTTAGCTTGGCTTGGCTCGATTTGGCTCGGCTCGGTTTGGCTTGGCTCGATTTAGCTTGGCTTGGCTCGATTTGGCTCGGCTCGGTTTGGCTTGGCTCGATTTAGCTTGGCGTGGTTCGGCTCGGTTTGGCTCGGCTCGATTTGGCTCGGCTCGATTTAGCTTGGCGTGGTTCGGCTCGGTTTGGCTCGGCTCGGTTTGGCTCGGCTCGATTTGGCTCGGCTCGATTTAGCTTGGCTTGGCTCGATTTGGCTCGGCTCGGTTTGGCTCGGCTCGATTTAGCTTGGCTTGGCTCGATTTGGCTCGGCTTGGCTCGATTTGGCTCGGCTCGGTTTGGCTCGGCTCGATTTAGCTTGGCTTGGCTCGATTTGGCTCGGCTTGGCTCGGCTCGGCTCGGTTTGGCTTGGCTCGGCTTGGCTCGGCTCGGCTCGGTTTGGCTCGGCTCGATTTAGCTTGGCTTGGCTCGATTTGGCTCGGCTTGGCTCGGCTCGGCTCGGTTTGGCTTGGCTCGATTTAGCTTGGCTTGGCTCGATTTGGCTCGGCTCGGTTTGGCTTGGCTCGATTTAGCTTGGCTTGGCTCGATTTGGCTCGGCTCGGTTTGGCTTGGCTCGATTTAGCTTGGCTTGGCTCGATTTGGCTCGGCTCGGTTTGGCTTGGCTCGATTTAGCTTGGCTTGGCTCGATTTGGCTCGGCTCGGTTTGGCTTGGCTCGATTTAGCTTGGCTTGGCTCGATTTGGCTCGGCTCGGTTTGGCTTGGCTCGATTTAGCTTGGCTTGGCTCGATTTGGCTCGGCTCGGTTTGGCTTGGCTCGATTTAGCTTGGCTTGGCTCGATTTGGCTCGGCTCGGCTCGGTTTGGCTTGGCTCGATTTAGCTTGGCTTGGCTCGATTTGGCTCGGCTCGGTTTGGCTTGGCTCGATTTAGCTTGGCTTGGCTCGATTTGGCTCGGCTCGGTTTGGCTTGGCTCGATTTAGCTTGGCTTGGCTCGATTTGGCTCGGCTCGGTTTGGCTTGGCTCGATTTAGCTTGGCTTGGCTCGATTTGGCTCGGCTCGGTTTGGCTTGGCTCGATTTGGCTTGGCTCGGCTCGGTTTGGCTCGGCTCGGTTTGGCTTGGCTCGATTTAGCTTGGCTCGGCTCGATTTGGCTCGGCTCGGCTCGGTTTGGCTTGGCTCGATTTAGCTTGGCTCGGCTCGGTTAGGCTGGGCTCTGTTCAGTTAGTTTGGCTCGCCTTGGCTCGTTTCGGTTCGACTCTGTTGGTTTCATCTCGGCTCGGTTCAGCTCAGCTCGAGCTCAGCGCTCTGGGGGAGCCACTGACGCATCCCCTCTCTCTCTGCAGAGGAGCTGCAGTTCAAGACTTGGATGCTGCAGGTAAAACTCTGGGGGTGCTCCCGTGGGGCTGGGATGCTGGGGACCCCTCAGGGCACGGCTGACGCCCCATGTCCCCCCAGACCCGCCGGCAGTACAGCCCCAGCGAGTACCCCCGCCGGCTGCGCATCTTCCTGGACAACAAGAGGCGGATTGAGGAGCACAACGCAGGCAACCACAGCTTCCAGAGTAGGAGCCACTTCCCCAGCCCTAGCCCGCTCCTGTGAGCATGTGGCCGAACCGAGCCAAGCGTTTCCTCCCTCTCCCAGTGGCGCTGAACCAGTTCTCGGATCTGACCTTCGCTGAGTTTAAGAAGCTGTACCTGTGGAGAGAGCCCCAGGTGAGTCCCGGGAGGGGTCTGGTGTTTTCAGCACCCAGCCCTGTACATTCTGAAAGTCACTTGGCCAAGCACAGTCCCTGTCCTGCTGGAGCCAGAGTGAGGGGACTCCCATTCCCTGTCCCCCAGATCCCAGCTTCTCCCTTTTGGCTGAGTTGTTGCTCCCACTTTCAGCTCCCAGGTGGGTCTATATTGTTATGGGTAACTTCAGGGCTGGCTGGGGATCAGGAGCTACCTGAGCAGCTTGGGCATTGTTGCTGGAGAGGGGGATGGCACTGCTCTTCCAGGGCTTGCCAAGGTCCCCCCAGCGGAGAGGATAGACTGGGAGAACTGGGCTGAGGACACATAAGCAGCATGGCAGCTGCTGCCACCTCTGCTCCACGTGGGGCCACCATCCCCCAGCACTGTGGTTTGCCACAGCCCTCCCACCTTGCTTGCAGAACTGCTCAGCCACGAAGGGGAACTTCCTGCGCAGCTCTGGGTCGTATCCCAACTCCATTGACTGGAGGAAGGAAGGGAATTATGTGACACCCGTGAAGAACCAGGTGAGGAGCATGTGTCATTGGCAACGCACCAAGAGTGGGCTGAGACAGGGGCACCGTGTCGGCTGGAGCAGTGCTGGGGTGCACGTACCCACAGGGAAGCAGGCTTCCCCGGGACCCCCTCTGTGGCTGGGGCAGGGAAGGCCGTGGGACCTCGGGCAGGATCCAGGCAGAGGGCAAAACCCATCTGCCAGCAGGGAATGGAAGCGTTGTGCTCCTGGCATGCCCTTCTGCCCCGGCTCTGCCACTGCGGGGAGCCCAGTGACCCTGTGTTGCATTGTGGAGCAGTTCCTCTCTGGTTCCTAATGCAGGGCCCCTGTGGAAGCTGCTGGACCTTTTCCACCACAGGCTGCTTGGAGTCTGCTATCGCTATTGCGACGGGAAAGCTCCTCTCTCTGGTAAGAGATTTTCCTTTCCTGTGCACTGACGCCAGTCCTACCTCCTGTTATCCACTGGTACTGCCAGTAGGGCCAGTTCCAACCAGCACCCCCAGGCTTGCAGATGCCTTGCAGCTCCTTACAAGCTGAGCAGAAATCTCAGGGAGGTGTGAGGCAGCATGACCAACAGCTGTCCGTGCCCGAGGCTGTGCCAGTTGCCATCCCCTCTCTGGGTCTGAGTGCTCTGCTGTCCCAGGCTTGGGCAAAGCCCTCCTGGGAGCAGGATGAAGCTGAAGGGGCCAGAGGCTGACGGTCCCTGCCACTGGGAGCAGGCCTGGTTAGTGAGAACCGTGTGGGTACTCTCAGCCTGCAGAGCTCCTTGCTGTGAGCAGCATGCTGAGAAGCTGGCATTAAATTCCCAGAGGGTTCGTATTCTCGGAAAACCAGAACAGTAGCCACTTCTGTGACTTATCGCAATAGCTGAAGGTTGGGTTAAGCATTAAAAACAAACTTGACCTTTGAAAGAGATCTTGGCTAGTGCTCCTTGTGGGTGGGATGGTGTCCCAGCAGGCATGAAGAGGAATGCTTTTTGCAGCCAGGCTGCTGGCTGCATTTCTTCCTCATCCTCCTCCTCAGGCCGTGGAGCCATTCAGAAAGGTGATTCCTGCTCACGACTGCAGCCAGCCAGCTGCACGGCTAAAACCAGGGCGCTGAGGGGCCTGCCATGTGTTTAACTTTGTCTCACTTATATCAAATGTAGGTGTTGAACAGATACTGACTCAAAACCCTCTTCCGTAGGCAGAACAGCAGTTGGTTGACTGCGCTCAGGCTTTTAACAACCACGGCTGCAGTGGGTAAGTAATGTAAGATAATAAAGAGGAGAAACAAGAGTATCTTATGTTCCGTGACTGATAGCTTCCTCAAGATCTAGTGTTGGGATCCTTCCAGATCTTGGAACAGTTTTGGTTTTGCTTTGACTAAGAGGTGTTGGGGAAAACAGTTTTGGTTTTGGTTTGGTTATTTTAATGTCACCCTTCCTAGAGGTTAGAATGTTTCACTCAATCTCCCAACCTTGCTCATTCCCCTTGGTTCTCCTTCTGCTGTTTGTTTTGTCGTGGTGTTTTCTGGCATGGTTGGGGTGCTGTGCAGCTGGGCCTTAACATGCTTGGGGAGCGCAAGAGGAATTCTGTTGCTCTGCCCACGGGTCACGCATGTCTCATGGTGCCTACCTAAAGGAGCCCACAGAAACCTCTGCTTCCCCTTTGTGGATTCCTGCTGGCACTGCGAGAGAAAGCAGAAAAGAAAACTTTCTGAAATCTTAGGTTTCTCATAAGATAAGGGGTCCCATGGGAATGCTCGGAGGGCTGAGCAGAACAACTCTGTGTGCATTTGATTTTTCTTGTGACTCCTCCTTAGGCCCTTCCTTGTTAGCACACCCTGATCACATGCTCCATTTCTTCCCTCCATAAGACACGCTCTCTGAAGGTGACTGGGGAAGAAGCAGCTGTTTGCTGGAGATGTGGGTGCCTTGTCCTCCCCTGTGCTGTGCAGCTGGGAACCCCAGCCACAGCAGCTAGGTTGGGCAGTGGTCGTGGCAAAACACCTTCCAGCTTGCAGGGCTGCAGAGCCGAGGTGGCGTGGCTGGTGCTGGGTGGGCAGGGTGGACCTGGGGGCTCTGTTGTTGGCATGTTCCCAGGAATTAGGCACCCCAACAAGGAGGTCTTCTTCCCATGCTGGTGCAGTACCATGCCAAACAACATGATGGGCTCAGCCAGCAGTCCCAGACAGGGAGATGCTGCAGGAACAGGCTGGAGTTTATGCCTTTGGAGGGTCTAGGATATGCACTGTCTTCCCTTTACCTCTGCTTTGCGGGAGTGGTCTGTAGGACTGCAGGGGGAGGTTGGTGGCTTTGTTCTGCAGAAGCCGCAATGTTACCATCCTAATTAATCTGAATTCTGGCTGTGTCATCTTTCAGGGGCCTGCCAAGCCAAGCCTTCGAGTATATCCGGTACAACAAAGGGCTCATGGGGGAGGACACCTACCCGTACCGGGCTGAGGTATTTCCAGTGTGCTCGGACACATTTTTGCATTGGTAGAGCAGGCTCTAACACTGGTTCCTTTCTGTCTGCACAGAATGGCACCTGCAAGTTCCAGCCAGAGAAGGCCATTGCATTTGTCAAGGATGTTATCAACATCACGCAGGTAGGGCCCTGAGGGTTATGTTTCTGAAGTTCCAGGGCTGTGCCAGGCCCCGAGGTGTCTGAGCTCTGCAGTGCAAGGTGCAGCCTGTTTGCTCTTCAGAGAGGACTGAGGCACTGGTGGGTGCACTCCTCCACTCCTGGGCACCGCTGGCTCCCTTCTCAGAAGGTGGCATCAGTGAAGCACCACAGTCAAATACAGATACTGAGGTCTCTGCCTGCTTTCCATGGCAGGTGCCTCTCCAGGCTGTAAGAAAGTCCTGGTTCTCGTCTTCCAGTGCCTAAGAGAGGCACTTGTTTCCTTGTGTGCAAGCAGGAGCCAGGATTTGCCAGCTCTGACTGCTGGTCCAGGTATCCTGGCTGGCCCAGTGTCATTGAGAGGTAAATGACTGGATCCTCTTCTTTCAGTATGACGAGGATGGCATGGTAGAGGCTGTGGGGAAGTACAACCCCGTGAGCTTTGCGTTTGAGGTGACCCCTGACTTCATGCATTACAGAAAAGGAGTCTATTCAAAGTGAGTCTGAACCTGGGAGGGCACTGGGAGGGGTGAGGCATGGGGCTGGAATCACTTGTATCCATATTTCTCCTACTTTGCAGCACGGGATGCAAGGACACCAGGCTGCATTCTCGCATAAACAGAAAATAGAAACCATAAGTAAGCTGAGCCTTAACATATTGGTTTCACAGAGGAAGAGAGCACAGCACAGGGAATAGGGAACAGTGTACTTGCAGCCAGTTCACTACTGAGAGCTGGACCAGTCTGTATTTGGAATAGAGCTCGGCAAGTCCTTGAGCTCAGGAGATCCCTGAGCCTGTCCCAGGCTGATCTGTGTGTCTGTGGGTCTGTGCTGTGGATGGTGGCAGGGTCAGCTCAGGTGCTTCAGCTGAACACGTCTGGTTTCATTAGAGTAAGTCCCAACCAAAATAAGTGGGTCTTGGGTAGCTCTTGAGCGCCAGGCCCCTGAGGGGTGGTGGTGAGTGGGACAGTCGAGGTGCTTTGTAACAGGATTCTAGTTTGAGGACCACACCAAGCTCTCTTGCAGATCTGTGGTCTAAGGCAGATGTAAAGTCGGAGCATATGGAGTAATTGGAGCTCTGATAGTTTCAGCCTGTGCTTCCCAGATTGACTCTGAATGGATTCAAGAGTAAATCTGTTTGTGGGGATTATGGATCTTTTAGTTCTCTGCAATTTAACAGTGTTTAAAAACAGGAACTCTGGAGGCGGGACCTTGTACCTTGTGTGGTCTTGTTTTGTATCACAGGCAGCAGCTTTCATCAAGTGCAGGTTAAAAGCTGAAGATACAAGGAAATGTGTATTTATACTGAGGAATTCGCTGTGCAAAACATGGAACAGCACCCCTGAACTTGGGGCAGAACAAACCATTATTGTGATGTGCAAAGACTGGCTGGTTTTCATTGGGAAAATTCTTTTGCTCAGTTTTTTCAGCATAGCTTGTTCCTTTCTGACAACGGCGATGTTAATTTGGAACAAAAGGCCGGTCCAGGCACTCGGATCAAAGGTCAGGCATCGCCCTGGCTTCAGATATGACCGGTTGTAATGTTTGAGTGAGAAAACAAACTAGTATTTCTGGTATCTCCTTGTCTTGACTCCCCTCTTACTCTCCACAACTGGAAATTCAGAATATCCATTAGTTGTTTCTGCAGTTCAAGTGCAGTCAAGAATACTGGCTAATCCACAATTAATTAAATTATAGGCTGTTTTTTACTGTAAGAAATCTGCCTGCTTTTCCATCCCTTTGCAGCCCACGATGTGAGCACACTCCTGACAAGGTGAACCATGCTGTCCTGGCTGTGGGGTATGGAGAGGAAAATGGGAGTCCGTACTGGATTGTCAAGAACTCCTGGGGCCCTATGTGGGGCATGGATGGGTAAGAATGTCCCAGCTTTGCTGGGCACACACTACGGTCTGTACCTGGTCAAAACACATGGGCTTCCACTCAGCCTCCAGGTTGCCCTAATGCTCTCCAGCTGAAATTCTGCAGTTTGATACTCTGGGAAGGGATATCATCCCAGCCTCGGTGGTGAAGAAAACCTGGCTCTACACAGTTCTGGGGTGACTGGTTAGAGCACACCCTTGGAACCACGTATCTGCCGTTGGTCCTGTGGTTGGGCAGCGCACATGAAGCCACTGCTTTGCCCGGTGGAAGGAGAGCACTGTGCCTTTCCCAGGGTTACACTTCCAGAGAAGAACAGGTTGCGCTGGCAGCAGGTTTTCACTCCAGCTCCACCAGTAATTCCAGCAGCAAGTGACATTTTTTAGAGTCAGGGGCTACCTCTTTTTCTTCATGGTTTCAGGGAGACAGGGAATAGCTCTGCCTGGCAACTGCGGGCAGTGACAGCTCTGGCAGGAGAAAGGAGTTTGCATGTAACAAGAGCGGTTGCCTTACACCTGCTCAGTTAACTCTGCCTGAGGAGGGAGCACTCGCTCATACGCATTTGTTTCTCTTTTTAGGTACTTCCTTATTGAACGTGGCAAGAATATGTGTGGTCTCGCTGCCTGTGCATCTTACCCCATTCCTCAGGTGTAAGAGGAGAGCACAGGCTGGGGAAAGCAGGCACAGGAACGACTTATTGTGTATGCTAAATGCTAATATGAAGGGAGTGAGCACAAGATGAAGTAAGTGTGCTGAAGATTGCTACCTGCAGGCAGACTCCTTGGCTTGCACACAGCTTCTTGCAGTAGGGAGACCCAGCCAAAAGCAAACACGCTCCTGCGCTGAGTGCCAGACTCCTCCTGCTGCCTTGTGCCCTGTCCCAGCCGTAGCTCCGTGCCTCGTCTGGGGCTGTTGGCAGCGACAGCGTTGCTCTGACAGTGGGAATGACCCACTTACCTGATTCCAGGAGCTCCCCCCTTCCTTCAGGTGGCTGTTTTGTAATCGTGATGTAACTTCTAGGGATTCTTTAATTATCTTTGAAGATTCTTCCTTTCTCTAGAGAAAGATGAGTGCTGTGATTTGTACATTTTATCTATTTTCACTAAATGATGTTTAAAAATCGGGTATTTTAATGCAAAGAGAGAATAAATGGATGATTTTTTTAATGACTCTTACCTGAAACCAATAAAAAAAGAAACTCCCAAAACAAAGTATTTTTTTTAGAGA
Source organism: Tapera naevia (assembly GCA_033556795.1). Classification (NCBI taxonomy): domain Eukaryota; kingdom Metazoa; phylum Chordata; class Aves; order Cuculiformes; family Neomorphidae; genus Tapera; species Tapera naevia. Next base: position 3,512,277 of record JAUMJJ010000353.1, read on the forward strand.
GAAGATGTTGCTTTTATTCTGTGCAGGGTGCTGGGTGGAAGGTCTTCCACAAAACTAGCACCCCGACTGGAGACCCAAAGACCAATTGATACAAAACCAATGCTCAAAATCCCGCTACGCTCTTACAATTGTTATACCTATCTAATACATATGGCTCATTTGGTTACACGATTCCACTTAAACACAAAATTGCTTATTTCCATTCTACATCTTTCGTTAGGATAAGGATGTCCTTCAGGGAATCCTTAAACAATCACAAGTTCTCCCTATCTGATATCCCTTCCCCTGTTTCATCATGTTTTCAACCGTGAGTTGATTAACTATTGAGTTAATGTGTACAATGTGTGCTCTCAGCCCAAAAATTCAACTGTATGCTGGGCTGCATCAAAAGAAGCGTGGTCAGCAGGGTGACAGAGGAGATTCTCCCTTTCCTCTCTTGTGAGACCCCATCTGGCATTCTCTGTCCAGGATATGAAACGGGTCCAGAGGAGGCCATGAAGATGATCAAGAAGGCTGGAGAACCTCTGCTGTGAGGACAAGATGAGGGAGTTGGGGTTGTTCAACCTGGAAAAGAGGAGGCCTTAGAGCACTCTTCCAGTATGGAAAGGGGCTACAGGAAAACAGGCGGGTTTGTCTGGTGTGGTACTTTTTACAAGGGCCTGTAGCGATAGGACGAGGGGAATGGCTTTAAATTGGAAGGGGGAAGATTTAGATTAAGAATTAGGAAGGCATTCTTCACAATGAGACTGGAGAGATGCTGGCACAGGTTGCCCAGAGCAGTTGTGGCTGCCCTATCCCTGGAGCTGTTCAAGGCCAGGCTGGATGGTCTTTGAGCCCCTTGATTCAGTCGAGGTGTCTCTGCCCACAGCACAGGGGTGGAACTGGATGAGCTTTGTCATCCCTTTCAACCTAAGCCATTTTGATTCTTCACAGATTGTTCATTCTTAAAAAGTAAACTCTCTAAGACTCGTCTTGGAGTTCTAGAAAGCTGCATTCTTTATTTTGGTGCTGGATGCATGAGGGAATGATTTCCATCAATCATGCATAACAAGACAAGAGCTGGGACAGAAGGTATTTCCTGCTTAGACACATATGTATAAAGTTTCCCAGAAATCTTATGCATATTCTATTAGTTTCCAAGAACTAATTTTAATATTATTATGAAATTTACAACATCCAGATCTCCGCTAATTGGAGACAGTCCTCTGAACTTGCATTTTTAGATAGACTGCAAACAGATGTGATTATAGAAGACACATTTGTTCAGCACAGATCATACTTAACACAAGGTGTTAGCATTTCTCATAAAACAGTGTCTGGAAAAAAAAACATGCTATGAGGGACATTCTGTCCAACTTTCAAAAAATACAGTTATTCAGATGTAACTTAACTCTAGCTTAAATCAAGATACTTTTTGTAATAGTAACAACTACTTGTATCAATCTTTGGGCCGATATTGGGATGTTCATAGAAGATATCAAGTGTCTGTGTCTTTGGGATCAGGATGTTTGTATCAAAAGAGGTGCAAAATACATCCTCCTTCTCCCCATGGGTAACGGCTGGCTGCCGAAAGCACGAAGTTATATTGATAAGTATAAGCACAGGACGCCGGGACGAGGCCATGGCACGCCTGATGGATGCTATTTCACACTTAATCGGCCACAGAGTGAATAAAGGTGAATCACCCTAGTAGGGCCATCGGAGAGCAACGACGGCCTCGCCGGGACCCCGTCCTCCTAACGCGGCTCCTGCGAGGGCTCAAAGCATTAAAATCTCCCCAGGGTTAAGCAATTCGCTGTTAAAAACGTTTTAACGCTCCCACCTCTACCGCGCCCGCCGCCTCCACCTCGCGTCCAGTGGGCGGGAAGGAAACACGGAACTGGCACTTCCGGTCCGCCAGCCAATCAGAGCGCGAGGCGGGGGTTTGGCGCGAAGAGGGGAGGCGGGTGGGGGGAAATATGGCGGCGTGAGCGCCCCCCGCCGCGACCGGTTCCTGCTCCTCGCTCTCATTCCTTGTCTCAGTCCTGCTGCCCGTTCCCCTTCCATCCCTTTTCCCTTCCCCATCGCCTTCCTAATCTCTTTCCTTTTCTGTTCCTGCCTAGTTCCATTCTCTTCCCGTTCCTCCTCGTTGTCTTCATTTTCCCTTATCTTTCCTCTTCCTGTTCCTTTTCCCTTCCTCTCCCTCTTCCGGTTTCTGCTCCCCTTCCCAACCCATCTCCAGTCCCGTTCCCCATTCCTGTCCCTTTTCTCTTTCCTGTTACCATCTCGTTCCCATTCCCTTTCCCATTCCCTTCCCCATCCGGTTCCTTTCTTGTCCTCTTCCAGGTCCCTTTCTCTTCCCGTTCCTTTTCCTGCCCCCATTCCCGTCCCCATCCCCGTTTCCGTCATGGCTGCTGTGCCGCAGAACAACCTGCAGGAGCAGCTCCAGCTCCTCTCTGCCCGCCGCGCTCTCACCAAGCCGCCCCCGCCGCGGCACCGGCCGCTGTGAGTCCTGGGGATGGTGGGGAGGGGTGGCCGGGCTTTCCGGGGAGCTGACGGGGTTTCCACTCTTTGCAGGGGATTCACCTTTAAGAAGGTCTCTCCAGCCACCGCACTGCCCAGGGAACCTCGTGTCCTCTCCGCTGCGCTGAGGGACAAGGACGTGAACACCTCCCTGGCTGCGCCCCCCGCATTCCTCCCCGCCTCTAGGGACAGGACAGCACCCATCCAGAGCTTCTTTCCAGCAACAGCACCCGTCCGCACACCTGGCCGGGGCCCGGAGTCGGCCTGCGTGAGCCTGGCACTTGACAGGCCTCGGGAAGCATCGAGAGGCCCCACAGGCTTGGGCACGCGGGATGAGGGGCTGCGGGATGCGCCTGCCCGGGTGGCCAGGCCCGTCATCACCATGGATGATGAGTGGGATGACATTGATGACTTTGACTTGTCGGGGATGGACAAGAAGTACTGCCGGGTGCAGGTGCTGTCCCCCAAAGGGCAGCAGGCTGCACACAAGACCCCTGAGAGCACGACCCCCTGCCCAGAGCAGTCGCTGGACTCTCCTGGGACACTGGGGGACAGGACAGGATCTGGCAGCCACAGTGCTGTGGAGTGCAGGGAATCCTCTCTGGAGCCTGAGCCCCGACCTGCATCTCAGCAATCTGTGATCTGTCTTGAGGATTCAGCTCCCTGTGGCAGCAGCAAGGCTGTGGATGAGGACCCTTGGGAGAATCTATCTGCTGAAGTGATTCTGGATGAGGACAGGGAAGAGGCTCCCCCAGGTGACTTTCATTTAGAGTACCCGTGAGCTAGGAGAAAATATGTTCATGTTTGCACAACAAAGGCTTTGATTTTAGAGGGAGCTGCATCTCCTGTCTGACAAAAGCCATGGGTATGTGGCACTTGCTGTGGTAGCCGCAGCTCATGGCTATGCAGGATAGAATAATAGAATTCTGGAATGCTTTGGGTTGGAAGGCACCTCAAAGCCCATCCAGTTTCACCCCCTGCTATGGGCTAGGATGCCTCCTACTGGACCGTGTTGCTCAGAGCCCCATCCAGGCTGGCCTTGAGCACTTCCAGGGATGGGGCAGCCACGACTTCTCTGGGCAGCCTGTACCAGGGCCTCACCAGCCTCACAGGAAAACACTTCTTGCTGGTATCTTATCTAAATCTGCCCTCTTTCAGCTTGAAATTGTTTCCCCCTCATCCAGGGTAACAAATACGTTACAGTGGAGCACTGTCTCATGGCAGGAGTAGCAGCTGCTCACGTGATGGTCTTGCAGTTGCAAGATTTCTGATGTGGCATTCCAGAAATGAAGAGCAGTGATCTGTTGGGATGTTACAGAAACAAAAGCACTTTTAAAATTCATACAAAAGAGACATGAACATGTGTTATGCCTAAATGTAAAGTTGAGAAATATTAACCAGAAAAAAAAGAGATCTCTCTTCATTTAAATCAACAAAAAACCAAAACCAATAAACCCAGCCCTTGGTTATGACCAAGAGGTTGATGAGAACTTGGTGACTATCAGAGTACTTTCTTGGCAGCTCTGTTCCCTGATGCCTCGGTTTTATGAGCCTCACCTGTTGCGTTTTGAAGCTTTTGATCTTCAGCTGTGAAATGTATGTGTTATTGAGTGATGTTCAACAGGGCTCTGATGCTGCCATTATACTAAATGGCAAAAGGTTTTGTGAATTGTACTTTTCTTATTAAGAATATTTTGTTACCTTTCCCCTTTTTCTGTGGTGCCAATTTGAATACATTAATGGTATTGGCCGTTCTTAGTAGGAAATGGTCTTAAGTTGTGCCAGAGAAGGCTTAGGCTGGATATTAGGAAAAATTCCTTCACTGAAATGTTGGTGAAGCCCTGGCAGAGGCAATGGTGGAGTCTCCATCGCTGGAGGGGTTCAAAAATCATGTTGACGTAGCGCTTTGGGACATGGTTTTGTAGGCATGGTGGGGTTGGGCTGATGGTTGGACTGAATGAGCTTACAGGTCTTTTTCAACCTTTATGATTCTATGATTTAGCTTATAAGGCATTATACATGAGAATTTACCTCCTCCTTCCAGGATAGGGTTTATGCTCGTTCATGAGTCTGTGATCTTTTTAAGCCAGTATTTAATGTAACAATAGCTTTCTAGAAAACCTCCTGTAGGAAAATAGTACTCAATTTTTCTCTTCTGACTCTAGGCAAACTGTAGAACTTTTCCACTCAAAAGAGGAAGTGGGGTTGGTTTGTCAATTTGTTTTTAACGAGGAAGAAAAAGGGAGCAGTAATAATTTCTGTTGTCCTTTAAAAGATATAAACTATTATATGTGTGTTGTGAAATCTGATAGTAGTTTTTTCCCCTCTGTTCGTTTTTGGTTTTGTTTATGCTGTAATAGAATGAGTTTACAGTGTTATCCGACAATAAACACACTGCTCTTTCAGCTGCTGCTGATAAAAGTGGTGAGAGCCAAAAGCCAAGCAGCGATGGGAAAAACAGCCCCCGAGAAATGGATGAGGTCAGTGTCGAGGCATTCACAGGCATGGGGCTAGAGGATGATTACTTGGATGTCGTTCCGCCCTCCCCTGAAGAAGAGCTGCCTTCCTTCTCGCCTTCTGTGAAAAGTGTCAGGTAAAATCAAGATTGCTGATAACACTGTCTGTCTTTAAGGGTGACTTTGAAATGCCAAACCAGCTGTGGAACTGTGCTCATTCAAAGCCACAGATGGAGCTGAGCCTGTCTGTGTGCCTTACATGGCAGGTTCGCGATTGACAGCTGCTGTTAATGATGTGAAATACTTTTTGCTTCATGGCCAGTGTTTAAGGTGGCTTTTGCTTCTGAAAAAGATGAGTTATTTTTCCTTCTGTAGTGGGAGGAAAAAAAAACACCTACTGGAGCAAAAAAACAGGGAGGAGAGGAGAAGACATTAGGGCAGAATTATATTAGTGAGAAAAAGACACAATAATGAGCACAAGAACAGCCTATGCACGCACTAAACCTGAAAGTAAGATCTCATCAGGACACCTGAATCTAGTCATTATTACTCATTTTCTGTGCAGCCTTTCTCTTAGCTCCTAAAAATATCTAATTTTAACTAGCTTTCCTTGCAAATACATAGAAAAAAATCAATGTAGCTTTCATTAAGTTAAAACAGACTTTGCCCAGTCCTTAACTCTGTGTCACAAACTGCTCAGCTACTCACACTTAAACTGGGTTTGCAGAAATCTGTTTGTCTTTTCTGCACACCTTAAATGCTGTTATTCTGAAAGTTGAACCTCGCTTATGGAAGTACATCAATTTGCAGTTAGCTGTTTTTAATGAGGTTTTTTTTTAATGTTAGTGTAATTGTCAAGGAATCTACTGGTGGAAGATCCTCGGCTGGCAGTGTGGAGTCCAAGCCTGGGAAAGCTGCTTCCCCACTGCCTGCTGCTAGAAGCAGTCCCAGCATGGAGGATGCAGGTACATGAAATACTTGGAAATTTTCTGCCTTAGATTTTGGGGATAGCTCACAGCTTCTTGTTCTCCAGAGTATCCCATGTAATCCAAGAGTATTAACTAATGGTGGCTGATGGGGAAGGAAAGCCAGGTATGGAGCCTTGGACAGTGTTTTGAGATGTTATGTGGACTCAGGAGCATTGTCAGTACCTGGGTTTGTCAATACCACTCTAGGACACTGCACAGGCTTTTTTGGAACTTAAGCACAAATAGGCCAAACCTTTCCTGAAGTTGGTGTCATGGTTCAGCCCCAGCACAGCTTGACTGGCAGCTAAATGTGAGCAGTGGTGTCCCAGCAGACACATCACTGTAAACTGGAGCTGTGGCCATGCTTCCCTTTGGCTCCCACAGATGCTGGCTTTGGGAACAGCTGAGCTGAAGTGTTTGAGTTTCACTTGCAGAAGTTCTTATTCAGTATTAGTGCAGCACAATGTGGTTTTAGGGCTGCAAATCTCTCAAGACAGACAAAAACATAGCTCAGGGTCCTGTTTTACAGTGTCACCTACAATTTAGTGTTTGTAAATGCCCAGAGTGCTGTCTTTATGTTAATGTCCTAATGATGCTGCTCTGGAAGTAGATTTAGTCAGGCTCCATCTTGTCACGCATTCAGTGAACCCCTAGCGACTCCGGGTTGGGGTGGACCATTAGCGTGGTGCGTGAGGTGCCCTCCTGAGCACCGTGTCAGTTGCAGTTGGGATGGGCAGCAGTGGTGGTGGTCAGTGTGAGGGATCACACGCTGGCAGCAGCTGTTACAGGTCCGGTGCAGCTCACTGGTGAAATCTGAATGGTTTGCAGGGGTGCTGGGTTTGGAAGGGAAAGCTATGAGGAGACAAATGCTGGCTTTCATCTTTGGGAGGTTTTCTGTGGTACCTTCTAGACTGGAATTGCAGTGTGATGTTCTGATAAAACATGGTTTAGTGTGTTTGGGGAGGGAGGATTTCAGGTAAACGAAATTTAAACTCAGGTGGTTTTGGGAATAAGATTGAAAGAACCATGACAAGGTTTGGGAAATACAGATATGGATCAATATAAGGCAAGGGCAAAAATGTGCGGATTCAGTTTATACACACAGAAACAGTTTCTTTACGTGAGCGTTCTTAAAAAATATATCAAAAGTAAATTATTAGACTTATTTATTGCCATTACCTGTGATTTTTGAGAGAGTGATATCATCTTGTTACATGTTCTAATAAAAATCAGTATGCTGCTGTCACTCCATCCAACAGATCAAGGCTTGCCTTTGGAGCAGCAGCTCTACAGCATCATGGATGATATCTGCAAGCTGGTTGATGCTATTCCACTTCATGAGCTTCAGTCTCTGTCCTGTGCGAAAGAGCTTCTCCAGCAGAGAGAACTCAGGTACCCTTTAATGAGCGGTGTCTCTTGTGTTGTCATGCTCTGTGGGCAGAGATGCTGTGCCTGCAGGTGTCTCCATCACACTGGAAAAATGATATGGATTTTCTGAAAGCTTGAAATTACTGACCAAGTGAAGGGGAAAATAAAAAAAAACACTCTGGAATTCTTACCAGTGTTCTGCCAAGAGAAAGGGTCCACATTCAGTCAGACACAGGAGTCAAACCCAAACCATTCTGTGATAATTTGTTTCAAGCCTGTGTTTATTTTTTAACTTCAGGTTTCTCCCTCTAAGGTTGGGTTTTTTACCCTCTGCCTGGCCTGGATCAGCTCTTTACTATCAGGAATTCTTTTATTTTAATGCCTGCAGTGAAGATGTACTAATTCTGTAATTACTTTGTTCGCTGAGTTCTAGTGTTCTCTCTTTCCTAGATCAGTCTGAAATATGTTTAAAATACAGCAACACAAAATACGATGTAACACTGTATGGTAATACTGGAGTAGGAGAGAGACAGAACTCTTTAATCTCTGTTGTGGAGCTTGATAAACTGTTGCTTGTGACCAAGTATTTTTTTCCTCCTTTCTTCCCTTGCCATGTATCCCAGGAGAAAATTGCTGGCCAGTTCTGTCAATTGGAACAAGAGTAGCACAAACAGCACTTTTCCTAAGAACTGGAAGATGTGTGTGGAACGGGGCCTTCCTGCACGTCCTGGTGCCGCTCAGTGTTCTGACCCAGACTGGAGCTTCAGTTCCAACAGGAACTCACCACAATCCACAAACCTCCCGTCTGTGCTTTGTCTTAACTCAAGCAATTTTTTGACCAAAAGGAATCAGGCGTTTGATACCTTGAATGCTGCTTCTGCTTCAAAGCAGAGTGTGGAGGAGATCACCTGCCCAGACACTACAGCACTGTCTTTTGCCAAGGTAAATGGTAAAGACAAAGCTTGCCTCAGCCTTCATTCCGAGATGTCCTTCGGCAGCAGCCGGTATGCAAGCCCAGGGGTGGGAGGTGATGGAAGCTGTCGTCTGCTGGAAAGGCCTCTTACAAGCACAGCTCTGAGAGGGCAGAGTGGAGCTCCGTCTAGCATTCCTGTGGAAGACAATTCTGGTGTGAATGATGCGGACTTTGACCTTGATCACTTTGATATTGATGACTTTGATGAGGACTGGGAGAATCTGGTGAACGTTTCGGTGCCTGAAACGCCATCTACGCCACTGTATCAGCCCGTTCGGGAAGGGCCACCCAGCAAATCGCTGCTGTCAAAGATCATGTCCAGAGCCAAGGGGTCTGCTGCTGTATCCAGTCCTGCTGCTCCAAAATCAAGCTTCCTGAAGGCAACAAAGAGCCATCCAGGTGAATTATGCTCACTATAATTGCTGTTTTTCCCTTTTTAAATCTGTATTTACTTATTTTTAAGCCTAAGACTAAGTCATGCGCTGTAGGTTACATTGGTGCCTTTTGTTTCTGTGCATATTTGGTTTCTTTTTGCTAAATCATCTTCTGTTTTTTTCCCTCCTAGCGATGCCAAACTCCTTGAATATTTCTTTGTCATGCAGGCTGTGAGCTGCCAGGAAGTCGGAGCTGCTGAAATGGGAAACTGGGATGTTTCTGTGTTTTAATTAAATGGTGACTGCCATTGTTAATGCAAAATCATGCGACGGTTTTAGGTGTTCATGCAGAATGTTCAAAAATGGGCACTTGTTGAAGCAAGCAAACCGAACCCCTCTGGGGAATGGGGGTCCGTGTTAATTGTGGTTACTGCAGGAATGGGTTGTTAAATGGGGAAAGGGTGAATGGTAATCTGTTTCATCAGCTGCTCTGTTACTCATGCAGGAGGCACCTACTGTAGGTCCCCATGGCTGGGAGCCTGCCATGGTTGGTTGTCACAGAGGTGATTTAAGCTGAAAGAGGAGAAACTGAGATGAGATCTTAGGAAGAATTATTTTCCTGTGAGAGTGGGGAGGCCCTGGCCCAGATTTTCCAGAGAAGCTGTGGCTGCCCCATCCCTGGAGGTGTTAAAGGGCAGGTTGGATGGAGCTTTGAGCACTCTGATGCAGTGAGAGATGTCCTTGCCCATTCCAGTATTCTATGAAGGTTGTTGGTGTAAGACTGCATTTTGTACAGCCACAAGCAAGCGGCTTGTTTGCAGGGCCTTGCATATAATCAAAATTCATCTTCATATGGTCTGAAATTCTAGATTAATGCCATTTTTTTCAGCAAGTCGTGATCTGAATGGAATAGTTTAAAGAGTTGGGGTGGTGGCTGAGCCATCTGTTTCACGACAGCAGCTTTACATTGCAAAGAGGGGTAGTGGAACTGGATATTGTGACTTATTGTAAGTACATTTTCTTTGTTTGCCAGATCCGTTAGTTAACAACCCTGCACTGGAACGTTTCAGGGGCACGAAATTTCCCCATTCTGGAGAAATGATGAATGTATTTCACAAAAAGTTTGGTCTGCACTATTTTCGGACAAATCAGCTGGAGGCCATCAATGCTGCTCTGCTGGGTGAAGACTGTTTCGTCCTGATGCCCACCGGTACGTAGCTGTGAACGGCGCATGGCTGTGGGGCTCTGGCCCACACTTGAGAAATAAAGACTTGAACCTCTTTTTGCGAGGCCCATGAAAAACTTTTCTCTTTCTCTGTGCCTTTGTGGAGGGTGATAAATTGTGCTGCTTGAATTGTGTGGCTGCAGGGTTTCTGGCGTTGTGTATGCACTGTGGTTTTGGAATGAGGTGATTGAATTTCTGCCTTCCATCATGATTCACATGATAAATCGCTTCCTTATCCCGTGAGTATCATATTGGAGGCTGTCATTGGTGAAATCTTGTGGTTTCTGCAAATGCTGTAAAACAGGAAGTAAGAAATGTGTCTTCTGCTCCTTCTTTATTCTGTCCCCCTTCCCTCTTGGCATCTAACGTGTTGTGTCCTGTTTAATCCCGACAGGAGGTGGTAAAAGCTTGTGCTACCAGTTACCAGCATGTGTCTCTGCTGGAGTCACTATTGTGATCTCTCCGTTGCGGTCGCTGATAATAGATCAAGTTCAGAAGCTGAAGTCTCTAGATGTGAGTTCAAACAGCTTTGCTTAGTTCAGTTCAACTGCAAATAAATGAATTAAAAATTTTACAGTAGATCTTATGTCTCTCAAATGTAAACTACAAATATTGATTCGATGACAACTGTACAAGGCAGTTGTCTGGGAAGAACTAAATTAGATGAACTCGAATATCTTGTCAGTCTAACTGCTAAATTTATTGGTGCTCCTGTGCATTTGTTATTGGAGCTTAGTTGTCGAGTACAGGTGCCTGATTCCTTGGTTCTGAGAGCTGTATTCAGGCTGTATTCTTGATCAGGAACAGCCTGGCTCTGTAGCATAAACGAGCGCCAACGGTTCCTGAGCTGAGAGGGTTCTGGAGGTGCCAAGCATTTCTGGAGATGCCGTACATAAGGAAATGCAAGCACAGAAGATTTGTGTTCTGAGGTAACCACTTATGAACAGCTTCTGTCTCGGTGAGGAGTCTTTTAATCTGTAGTGCATTATTGAGATTAAGCAATCAGGGAGACAAAGGTGGCTAATACTTTCTAGGGCCAAGATAGAGATGTTTTGGGCCGAGGCCAAGGGGCCTATGATGGTGAATTTGAAATGGGACGAATCCTTCTCTTATCAAGTATGGTTTTGATTGTGTGCTACTGACTGACTACTGCACAGCGCTACGCTTGGGCCACTCTCTGCTCCTCCTGATATTGTAGGGTGCCATGGCTATAAATACCAGTTAAACATTCTGTTTGTAGCTGCAGAAGGAATTTCCTCTGCAAAGCTGCAGCTGCCTCTTGCTAGAGGGAGAGCAGACAAGCAGGCACGGTTGTCTCTCTTGGTGTGACCTGTTCTGACACCACTTTTGTCCTCGTTCCTTTGTTGCTATTCAATGAGTTATACTTCCAGATTTGATATTAAATCGCTGCTCTGAGTTGTGCTCAATCTCTTTTGAGGCAATGCTGATGTGTGTTTGCGGGCACTGGTATTGAGGGTGTTATGGTTTTGTGCTTCCTCAAAACTCTGTTTCTTATCTTAAGATCTTTCTTTTCTGAGTTCAGTCTCAGACTTGCAGCATGTTGAGCAATAACCAAACATCACATCCGTTTTCTTTACTGGAAAGAGAGAATTCAAAGAAAGCAGATAAATCCCCCGAATCAGCTATTGGTCTGTTGGGAGAATTGGGAGCAAAAGACATGAATTTTGCATGTAGTCTTTTGGGTTTACATTAGAAAAATTCTGTGATGTCTACAGTACATGGTGGGGAGTAAATGTTAACTATTATTACACAAAGAAGCATTGAAAAAGTTGTGTTTGATGACAGTAAATGCACATACTTTTTATCTGGCTTATAACCAGATGTAGGACTGTATTTGGAGATGCTTTTTTTGTGCATATTAAAACTTCATATGTTTGTTTTAATGTAGATTGCTGCAACCTATTTGACTGGCGATAGAACAGATGCTGATGCTTCAAAAATATATATGCAGTTGTCGAAAAAAGATCCTGTGATAAAGCTTCTGTACGTTACCCCTGAGAAGGTTTGTATTGAATCTGTAAGGTAAAATCGTGGAAGCAACCAGAAGACGCTTACTGTGAAGTATTGAAAGGGAAATGCTGAACAGTTTGCTTCTGGGGGAAACAAAAAAACGCCTAATTTTTAGATAATTCAGTGCGACTCTGTGCAGATATAATGAATTTCAGTCAGTGATTAACGAAGGATGAGCACTGAACGTGTCTGTGCAATTTAAACTCTTAAAACAAAACTCCAAGCTCATCCACTCTGATATATCACAAAATCACGGAATGGTTTGGGTTGGAAGTGACCTCTAAGCCCATCCAGACCCCCCTGCCATGGGCAGGGACACCTCACACTGGGTCAAAGTGCTCAAAGCCCCATTCAACCTGGCCTTGAACACCTCCAGGGATGGGGCAGCCACCGCTTCTCTGGGCAACCTGTGCCAGGGCCTCCCCACCCTCACAGGAAAACATTTCTTCCTAAGATCTCAGCTCAGTCTCTCCTCTTTCAGCTGAAAACAGTTCCCCCTCATCCTATCCCTGCACTCCCTGATCAAGAGCCCCTCCCCAGCTTTCCTGGAGCGTCTTTCAGTACTAGAAGGCTGCTCTAAAGTCTCCCTGGAGCCTTCCCCTCTCCAGGATGAACAACCCCAACTCCCTCAGCCTGTCCTCATACTGGAGGTGCTCCAACCCTTGGATCATCTGCATGTCCTCTGTACTCTCTCCAACAGATCCATGTCCTTACTACACATTAGTACTAATTGCTGTAAGTAGCTGCTAAAATCCAGACTGCTGTGAATAGGATAATGCAGGGGAAAATCTCTTAACTGTCAGGGCAGTAGGTGGTTGTCAGACCATTGCCTTGGACTTAATTATATGCTGCCTTTGAAAATCTGGTTATCCCACAGCGGTTTTCTAAAGGGGGACTGGTTGGCATGCTGGTTGTGTTTCTCCCTTCAGTGTTGTCTTTCCCTGCCTTTAATGACATAAGTTATTTAAACTTATTTGGACTATAGGACCTTGGGATAGATGATACTAGAATCTCACAACGATCCCACACCAACTGCTTTGTTGTCGATTAAAGTGAAGCTGATTGTCATAGTTTTTATCCCCCCTGGCCTTACCTGGGCAGTCAAGATTAGCTTTGCTGTACTGAACAATCATTACTTGGCCAGGTGGAGTGGCCCTTTCTCTGTCAATTCGCTTTCTCATGCCACTGGCGTTGTGTGTCTAGGTTTGTGCAAGTGGCCGGCTGATGTCAGCCCTGGAAAATCTCTACGACAGGAAGCTCCTAGCACGCTTTGTCATTGATGAGGCCCACTGCGTCAGCCAGGTAAAACCCTTCATTTTGTTCTCAAAATGGCAACAGGCTTCGCAGGAGCATCTTGCTCAGGTGTGCTCGAACTGTGTTTTTGAACCAGTGGGGTCACGACTTTCGACAAGACTACAAACGGCTGAACATGCTCCGCAAGAAGTTTCGCTCTGTCCCTATGATGGCTCTGACTGCCACTGCGAACCCAAGAGTACAGAAGGACATTCAGAATCAGCTCGAGATGCTAAAACCACAAGTGTAAGTCGCTCAGCAGTCCCTGAAACCCTTTGTTTGTGCTGCAGAGATTTTGAGTGGAACACTTAATAAAGTAAGAAAAGCATTCCAGGTCCATCTGTAAGACTGACATAGTTGTATCTGATTAAATGGGAATATATGCATGGAATTTAATATTAAAATATCAAAGTAAGAAGGATAAAAACTTACTAAGCCTTTCTTTGCATGATTAAGGAAGCTCTTTAGTAGAAAGTAACATCGTGAACTTGTCTGTGTCACCAACAAAACGTGCAAGTTCTGTTTTAGGCTGCTTTTCATGAGAGTCCTGGAAAAGTGGAGAAGCTGGAAGTGTTTTTTAATTAGTGTTGACAGTAACATAGATAATAAGGTACCATTGGGGCTGGGTTCTATTGTAGTGCTTTCATTGCGCATGATGGAAAAAGAAAGTGTTCCGGTTTGTTGAATTTCTTATTTTAGAGATGTATTGTAGGGGATGAGAAGGGAAGTGACGCTGCACTGTGCAAATTGGATGAGTCGAGTGTGGATGCAAGTGTTCAAAAGGAATTCAACTCACTGCGCGTTTGTATGCACGTTTCTTCCCTCTCAGTAGTGCCACGTAGCTTTGTGTTTTTCACAGACACAGGAATAGTGCAGGAATTTTAGACTTAGAGGATGGATGACGTGAATCTCTGTGGGCAGACTGGAATAATAATGCTTTTGCAGATAATGCAGAACAAATAGTAGTCAGATGAATTCAGAACGTTCATTTGATACCTGGCTTGCTGCAGGTGTTGCTGCACCCATAAAGCTGAAAAGCATCCTTGAACTGTCATGTTTCAGGTTCACGATGAGCTTCAACAGGCATAACTTGAAATATGATGTATTACCCAAGAAGCCAAAGAGGGTGGCGATGGATTGCTTGGAATGGATTAAAAAATACCATCCACGTGAGTACTGAGCAGTGTAGTGTGCTTGCGTGCATCTTTATGAACTGCTTTTTAAGGCAGAAAAAGATTTTTTTATGATGCTATAAAAACCCCAAGTGTGTGCCTTTCTGTAAGTGACAGATTGACAAGAAGAACAAGTTAGAGGTGGTATGATATTATTGATAGTGGGAATTGGATTTATGGACGTCCTAAAGTGAAGAGTTAAGATGGGAAAGTAAATTGTGGTCATGCTCTTGAGTATCCAGCTTTTCTAGAGGCTGCCAGACTTTTTAGCATCGTCCCTTCAGAGTACGAAGGTCATCTAATATTGGTTTACTTGTTTAATTCTGTTAGTCTGCTTCTCTGCGGTTCCCCTTGAAGACAGCTTCAGAGATTCCTGTCTTTCCAGGCTCTCTGAGCCCTGCAGCTCCTGCTGCTGGGAGTTGACTGCCCCAAGCTCCCTTTGTAGCTTCCCTAGTGCTGTAACGTAGGATATTGACTAAACTGCTCGCTCTCTATGTATGTTAGTTCTTTATTCATGGATTTTAAAACCTAGCATTGCACAGTCCTGAGGAGGAAAATTTTTCTTGATTCGACCTTACCAAAAGAACAGGAAATTGGGTGAGGAGAAACTAACAAACCCATGTGATATTAATAAAATTCCTGTTCTTTACTAATAAGCAGTTATTGCATTGCACTTACCAACCTCTCCATACTGGAATAGATGTATTTCCTTAGCAGCCATGAATATTAAGCAAGTGAAAGGGAATAAAGCTGTGTTGTAGCACAAATCTTTGTATATGTTTCCAGATGATTCTGGGATAATTTATTGCCTTTCACGTCACGAATGCGATACAACGGCTGCTATTCTGCAGAAAGAAGGTCTTGCTGCCCTTGCTTATCACGCTGGCCTCACTGACTCCAACAGGGATCTTGTACAGAAGAAGTGGATTAATCAGGAAGGATGCCAGGTAAAAAAACAGCAACCAGGGAAAAATATGAATAGAATTTAGAGTGCCTTTACCCCTCTGGGCCTAGGAAATGAAGGCGAAGTTGTGTAACATTATTGCCAGATCGGATGCAGTGTTAATTAACTGATCCAAACAGATCTGCCAAAACATGTTAGCTGTCTTTTTTTTGGCAATTCTACAAATCAAAGGCTGCACCAAGGTATGCTACCAGGAGGAAGGAACAGGGTATACAAGCTTTCTGAAACAGCACTCAGCACACTGCTGAATTGTATAGTGAGACTCAGTTTTGGAATTTTTCTTTTGTCTGGAATGGCTTTTCTGAAAGGAGAGGTGTTTTTTCTATTTTGTGTTGTCTTACAATTACAATTAAGTTTGAGTCCTGCACAGTGTGGTAAGCCTTGACCCCTTCTCTGCTCTTGGTGCAGAATGCTGCATGAATCACAGAATCAAAGAGGGACCTTAAAGATCATCCAGTCCTGCTATGGGCAGGGACAACTTCCACTGGATCAGGATGCTTAAAGCCTCATCCAATCTGGCTTTGAACACCTCCAGGAATGGGAATAATTTTTCATAACTCCACATAACCAATTATTGTTTCCTTCCTAGGTTATATGTGCAACAATTGCCTTTGGAATGGGAATTGATAAACCTGATGTACGCTATGTTATCCATGCTTCTCTTCCGAAATCTGTAGAAGGTTACTATCAAGAATCTGGCAGAGCTGGTCGAGACGGTGAAATGTCTCATTGCTTGCTCTTCTACAGCTACAGTGATGTAACCAGACTCAGAAGGCTGATCCTGAGTGAGTTTTTGTAACTTAATGGAGATGGTATGAAGGACATCACTGGTCTCCGTTTAGGCAGTGGTATTTTATCCTGTAGAAGTGCCGTTGCATAGTGTGGTATTGCAAAGATGGGAGAACTGTGCATCTTTACCTGTATGGGTTTCTGTAAGGGAAAAATCGACACTTGTGCTTAATTTTGGTCAGGAACATTTTGCTTCATCCATATCCATCTCTCACTTCCTGCCATGCCAATATTTTTTCCCTTCTACAATCTTTAACACTTCAGAGGTGAAATCTGTGCTAGGTCAGTTCTGTACTGACCTGCTCAACTTTTTTTAAGCAAAAAATGAGTATTGCATTTTGTCTCTTTAATAGATAAAGATGCAGATGTGGGGATTTAACATATACAACTGGATTTACTGTGTTTCAGTGGAGAAAGATGGAAACAGCCATACCAGACAGACTCACTTCAACAACCTGTACAGCATGGTTCACTACTGTGAGAACGTAGTAGATTGTCGGAGAATCCAGCTTTTGGCCTACTTTGGGGAAATGGATTTTAATCCCAACTTCTGTAAAGACAACCCGGAAGTAATTTGTGATAACTGCAGTAGAAAGAAGGTAAAAAACAGAACTGTTATTTATAATGATGTTAAACTGAATTTTGTGTTTAGCTGCACTAAAACAGGTTACGTGACATTTGGGGAAGCAAATGGAGAAAATTAATGGGATGTCCTGTAGTTTTGTGAAGCTAGGTGCTTTGAATTACTTCCAGAGTTTAACCTAGAGTAGAATTACACACACTATTCATGGACTAATGACGCTCCTGTTCCTACCAGAGGAGGACTAATGAGGTGTAATGATGTTCCTTAGTGTCTGCCTTCTTGGCTATAGTCACGCAATGTGCACATAAATGTAAGATACATGGGAATGACTGAGGGAAAATCCCTTCATCTGCCTGTTCTAATGTTTTCAAGGTGGCTTTGTGCTGCTGGAGCAGCATGAGTGCTGCTTTAGGAGGTGTGCTCTGCTTGAGGTGGCCCTAAGATTAGGCTGTGTGCCTAATTGGATTGAAGCAAACTTGTTTGCAGCATGAACAGGCCTAGAAGAGCAGTTAGCTGCTTAAGCAAAGGGTCTCTGATCTCTCCAAACCACATCGGTTTGATACCTGATGATGTTGCTTCTCAGCCCTGTGTTTGAAGCACGACCTTACGTAGCTGTGATTATAATAAAAATTGACTGAAATAATGCATATTCAGTCCAGTCTTCTCGATTTAATGTGTGCTGGAAGGGTAAGTTCTAGTGCATGGCAGCAGAATAATTAGAGAAAGCCTTCCAAACAATTCACTTTGATTACCAGTATTCACACAGCAACTTTGTAGCTCACTATTGAATTAACACAATAGAGATTATCTACATCCAGTTGGTGTATATTACTGCATTTTTCATGTATTATCAAATCCAGAATTCCTGGGACTATATAATTTCTCTGTAGGGATACCAACTAGAAAATCATTGCTGCTGTGTTCAGAACTAAATGAATTCATGACTGCGAAAAGCTCAACGAAAACCAAGGTTGTCACTAACAGCTTGCATGAGGGCAGAACCACATAAGGTTTCCTAATGAAGTCTATTTTAACAGGATTACAAATCAAGAAATGTAACTGATGAAGTGAAGAGCATCGTAAGATTTGTACGGGAGCATTGCGGTCAGAGGGGACGAATAAATGCCAAGGGAAATGCAGGCTCTGGCAGATACACACTGAATATGATGGTAGACATTTTCTTAGGTGAGTACTGGTCTCCCAGAAACATCTGAATAGGCTTGGTGCCTGGCTCAGTGGGCACCTAAATGCCTGGCTGAGCATCAGGAGGTCAAACAAGATTCATTTTGCAAAATTATTCTTCTCAGGAATCTCTTAGTGGGAAATGATCCAAAATAAATGAGGCTAAAGCTTTAATCCCTTTCAGGTTGCTATAGTGATAATACTAGTTTTCTGGTGGCACTTGGAGTTTCTGGTGCTGAAATGCACATTTTTATGTCCATAGTCTATGGAATATCCTTGGGAATCTCCCACCAATCTGTAAATAAACACACAAGCAGGCTTTCTAATTACAAGCTAATCCTGTGATATCTGTTACACAGGTTCAAAGAGTGCGAAGATCCAGTCTGGAATCTTTGGGAAGGGAGCTACCTACTCAAGGCATAATGTTGAAAGGTTGTTTAGAAAGCTCGTCTTGGACAAGATTCTGGATGAAGATCTGTACATCACTGCCAATGACCAGGCGGTAGCGTATGTGATTCTAGGAGAGAAAGCTCAGGCTGTGCTGGATGGAGCACTCCAGGTGTGTAACAGTTCTTTTTCTTCTCTTGGATGTGTTGTTTTAAGGAATGTGCTATGGTTTTTATGTTCATATGCCCTAGGATAGTTTAAACATAGTTTGCCTGCCAGCTGAAGTACAGGGACTGATCTTTAGCAGATGCAGGGAGCAGGATCCAACAAGCATGATTTCTAGTTCATCGTTCCAATAATAATGTTGTGAGGCTAAAGGTGAGTTTGAGAGGATTGGAGAGGATTAAGTCCTCGTTGTCTTCTTTCAGGGCTGGGTTGAATGGGGCTTTGAGCAGCCTGCTCCAGTGGGAGGTGTCCCTGCCTATGGCAAGAGGTTGGAATTAGGTGATCTTTGAGGTCCCTTCCAATCCAAACCATTCCACGATTCTATGGTCCCCTCATCCGTCTGATTCCAGCTTGACAAGAAAGGGAAGTTATGACCAACATAGAAGCATCTAGCTAAGAAGGAAAGAAGGAGCAGTGCTACCTTCTGCATTTTCTGCTCTGTTTTTTCCAGTCATTGGTGATCTCTGATGGGAAATGCACTTGAAGGTCATGGAACACGTCCCAGAGCTGCCTGAGGCAATGTCTCCTCTGCGTTAGTGCTGTGTTTGGAGAAGAGCAGAGTCCTCAGCATTAGACCCTGTGACCTCTGTTTAATGTTGGCTATAAATTAGCTTCTCAGGATGTCTTCTCTGCATTGTGTGGACTCTGCTGGTTCCTTGTAAAGGAAACTGAGAGGCAGTTAGGTAGCCTGTAAAAAATCATTTTGAAAGCTTATACTGTGTAAATAGTTCTTTTGGCCCATCAAAGGGCGCTTTTGGTTTCTTGCGCTCTCTCCCTGTGTTGTCAATCAATGTAATGATGGCTCTGCAGTAACTCTCCCCAGAGAAGTCATTGATCGGCTTATTTTAACAGGTGGAGTTTCACGAAACAGAAAATGCTAGTGCTATCAGAAGGCAAAGGGCTTCTGTGGCAAAAATGTCACAGCGGGAAGAGATGGTCAAGAAGTGTCTTGGGGAGCTTACAGACACGTGCAAAACGCTTGGGAAAGTCTTTGATGTGCATTACTTCAATATCTTCAGTACCTCAACTCTAAAGAAAATAGCAGGTAATGTTAGTTTTTTGCTACCTGGAACCCCCTGTCGATTGCGGGCTGGACGTGCAATCGTATGTGCGGTTTCTAACACGTGGTGTGAAGGCATTGAAATGTGCAGAGCCGAGTGAGCCCCGTGGAGGCAGCTGGCACAGCACAGGTAGTGTGGAGGTGCAGTTTGTGCTGTAGCAGTCTTGAGGGGTAAGCACAAAAGCCGTCAAAGTTTCATACTGTGATACAGACCCTGAAGCGTTTTGGAGAAACCTTTTGGACTAGTTTTTGTGCCGACCAGCTAGAGGCAAATCTGCTAGATTAAAGGCTTATCCCCAGTAAGACTTAACTGCGTTGCATGGTACTGAAAGGAATTAGTTTGCTACAGAATACTCTGTGATTGCTTAAAAACAGTTCGTGTGTTTGATGTGTCTAATTGGTGCTTGGTTCTATTACAGAAACTTTGTCATCTGATGCAGAGGTTTTACTGCAGATCGATGGTGTCACAGAGGACAAACTGGAAAAATACGGTGCAGAAATAATTAAAGTGATGGAGAAGTACTCGGAATGGACCCTACCAGGTTTAGTACACCTTGTACTTAAGTGGGTGCTTCTCCTTTGGTACCCTTTCTCCTCCTCTATTCAAAGTTTCACTCAAAAGTTACTTTGTTTTAACTACAAATCACTGATTCTTGCAGTTTAATAATTACAAAAAAGGAGCAGTCATGCACTTTCTGAACATACAAAGGTCTCTGCTCTTCTCCTCAGTACATCTCTGACAGACTAAGAAAGGAAAATGAGAACTGAACAGACTGCCCTGCTCCTGACCTATTAATTATGGGATTTATGCAATATGCGTATTGCTAATGAGAATTCTGACCTTACAGTTAAAGGCCTTGCACCTCCTACACGTTTTTACACCTGCATGTGCTGCACATGGGGCAGTGGTGCAGCCTGGCAGGTAATTGGTAACTGCTGCCTTTTATTTCTCATAGTACTGGAGGTCAGCAGTTCAGCTCTTTGCTGATGAGCTCCTGCTTAGATGTGAAGAACTTTCAAAGCCAGGTGGTAAAAAAAAAAAACAAAACACTATCAGATCAAAATGGTGGGGTTCTACAACACCTTTGCACAGCTGTGACCTTACAGACAAAGTTCAGTTCCATGGAGAACTGAGCCCTGAGGCGAGTAAATTTGGTAATTCTGTTTGAGTGCAGCACATAGCCTGTGTCTTAATTAGAACGTTTGATAGAGCTTGGTATCAAATTTGACACTGGGGCCTGCAATTTAAAAGTGATTCATGCTTGCTTTTAAGGAGGCTGTGCTTTCATACGTAAATGCATGGCTATCAACCTGATCATTACACATTTTATTCTACTGCCTGTGCAAAAAATCCTTCCTCCCTTGATCATAACTGATTGAGAAGGAGCTCATGGCACTCTGAGTCTTTCCATGTCTCCCGAAGCTGTTTTTAAAAACAAGTGCCATATTTGACAGTAGTGTTTCTGGTATATTCCATAATTCCTTCCAGCTGACATGGGGAAGAGAGGGTAAAGGCAGAGAGCCCAGCGTTCCCAGAATAGTTCAGACAAGAAGCCAAGCTAGAGAAAATGGGTCTGGCAGGTATTCTTTTATGTCATGAGGTAAAGCAAGGACAGAAGGCAATGTTGGTTTACACCAACCTATGGAACACTTTCAGCTGAGCCTGGAGCATCTCTGGGATGAAGGCAGTGCAGAGGAGGGTTTGAACAGCAAGGAGAGAGGTTTTGGCACAGTCGGTGTGCTCTGGCTGTCCCAGGCAGCCTCTCTATTTTGGTGGTTTTAACTCTTTGTCTGTGCACAGATGATGCCACCTGCCAAAGTGTGAACACAGCGACAGGAAGCACTGGCACACCTGAGAGTGACGGAGAAGCAGAAGATGCAGTCACAACCTCAAGCTATTTTAGCAATAATGCAAATCAAAGAAGGAAGAGGAAAAGGCCTCCAAACTTCAGAAACTCCAAGAGGAAAAAGACGAGTGATGGTGGCAGCCAGCAGTTTCTTCCCAAAGGGTACGTTACTTGTGGTCACTTGTAGCATTTCTTTGTCTGGCATATCGTGAGGATGATGACTGAATGGCACTGTTATCCTGCTGCATTTTCCTGAGGAAGGATGGGTGTTAAGAATGGCATTAAAGTTATCCAGGTACCTCATAACTGCTGCTCTGCTTTGGGTTTCTGGCATTCTTTGTTTAAAAGCTCCTGGTAAGGAGGCAGGTTTAAGACTTGTCCTTTGTTTCTCACTCTGTACTGCCACAAGCCAAGTAGTGACACTGAATTTCAGTGTACTGCAATAACCGAATGCAGCCTGACTGGATTCTGTGTTTGGAAACATAAAGACAGCTTAAAATTACAAAGATTTGATGGAATATTTGAAATTTGGTTCCTGGTCCCTTGTTAATTCAAGTTCTTCCTCCTCATTCTGGTCTTTTTTTTGTTGCAAATAGCAGTTCCCAACTCAGTAGGTTTTACTCCCACTCTTTTCACCTTTCCATCCACTAAAATATTAGTCATTAATGCTATTGTGTTGGGTCCCGTCCTGTCTAATATCTTTATTGATGATCTGGATGAGGGGATTGAGTCCATCATCAGCAAGTTTGCAGATGATACCAAGCTGGGAGGAAGGGTTGATCTGTTAGAGGGTAGGATGGCCCTACAGAGGGACCTGGACAGATTGGAGAGCTGGGCTGATTCTAATGGGATGATGTTTAATGAGTCCAAATGTCGAGTACTTCATTTTGGACACAACAATCCCATGCAGAGCTACAGACTGGAGACAGAGTGGCTGGAGAGTAATCAGGCAGAAAAGGACCTGGGAGTGCTGGTGGACAGGAAGCTCAACATGAGCCAGCAGTGTGCCCAGGTGGCCAAGAAGGCAAATGGCCTTCTGGCCTGCATCAGGAATAGTGTAGTGAGCAGGACCAGAGACGTTATTGTCCCCCTGTACTCGGCACTGGTCAGGCCTCATCTTGAACATTATGTCCAGTTCTGGGCCCCCCAGTTTGGGAAAGATGTCAGGATACTGGAATGTGTTCAGAGGAGGGCAATGAAGATGGTGAGGGGGCTGGAGCACAAGCCCTACGAGGAGCGACTGAGGGAGTTGGGGCTGTTTAGTCTGAGGAAGAGGAGGCTCAGGGGAGACCTCATTGCTCTCTACAACTACCTAAAAGGAGGTTGTAGTCAGGCAGGGGTTGGTCTCTTCTCTCAGGTGGCCAGTGGCAGAACTAGAGGGCATGGACTCAAGCTTCATCAGGGAAAGTTTAGGCTTGATGTGAGGAAAAAGTTCTTCACTGAAAGGGTGATTGGCCATTGGAATGGGCTGCCCAGGGAGGTGGTGGAGTCGCCGACCCTGGAGGTGTTTAAAGGGAGACTGGATGAGGCACTGAGTGCCATGGTTTAGATGATGGGTTGGTGTTAGTGTTGGTGTTAGTGTAGGGTTATAGGTTGGACTTGATGATCTCAGAGGTCCTTTCCAACCTTGTGATACTGTGATACTGTGACCCTGAAGTGTCTCTTAATGTCAGTACTCTAATTGGATTCATGGAGTCAGGTTAGTTCAGCATTCCCTGCCCCTGTTTCAGGCTGCTGCTTGCCCTTCAGTAAATGCCAGAGCAGCAGCTACACTTGATTTACATTTCAAAGGTATTTTTGCACCCAAGTGTATTTAAAAAAGACAAGTCTTAAAGATGTGAAAGCCTAGTCTTGTAAAAAATGTAAGGGTAGGGTGTGTTTAAATAGAGCGTGGGACAAGAAGTGTGTGAGTAAAGCTGAGGTTTGACGTTTCTGCCTTCTCTTCAAACATTGCAGAGGTTTTGGCAAGTACAGAAGGACCAAGAGGGTGCCTGGCTCCAAGGCTGCAGCTGCCTCTGGCTGCAGATCGGCCTTGCACAGTGTCAGTGCCACACAAGGAGCCACTGGAAAGCTGGGGATTATGGCACCACCGAAACCCAAAAGCAGGCAGTTCCTTCAACCTTCCTACTCAGTCTTGTAACTAGGAAACTGTACATACTGTATAAAAGCACACCTGGAGGATGTAATCATTGTTTATTAATTTTGTGTTTTGTTTTCTCATACTTGTACAGTTGTCAAGCACAAAAACTCACATTAAAGAAATTGTTTTAAACTCACAAGTTTGGACCTTTCTTTCTATTCTAACCATAGTTCTGATGAGGCTTAGAAACAGTTGTCTTTCCCTGAGAATGTTCCGCCTCAGCATGCTTTACAGCACCTTGGGGATCATGGAATGGTTTGAGTCAGAAGGGACCTTAAAGCCCATCCAGTTCCACCCTCCTGGCATGGGCCAGGGACACCTCCCACTGGATCAGGGTGCTCAAACCTCATCCACCCTGGCCTTGAACACCTCCAGAGATGGGGCAGCCACAACTTGTGGCTTCTAGTCCCCCAGCACCCCAAACCCTTCTCCTTAAGGCTGTTCCAAATCCATTCTCTGACCAGCCTGGATTTGTGTTTGGAATTGCCCTGACCCAGGTGCAGGACCTTGTGCCTGGCCTTGTTGAACTTCATGATGTTTTCACTAAAGACTGCTTCTTCAGCTTCTGTAGGTCTTTCTGAATGGCATCCCCTCCCTCTGGCTAACATCTCTTCCCTCTGGATGCATCCAGTCCCTCACTGCTCAGCTTGGTGTTATCTAAGGAATTAACGTTTCTAGAGTGTTAATTATATCCTTAAGGCACTGGTGTGCGTAACTGCACCCCTTTTGCAGCCCTGCTTGGATTCCTCTCCCAGCAGTCCCGTAGCACTGAGACCACTCAGGGTTGGATCCCTCTCTCCATGCTGCTGGGGGCACTAGTGATACGGAAAATGCCGGCAAATAAACTCTCCAAGACTTTATTTCAGAACTAGACAAATGAGGGAATGATTTCCACCAATTGTGTAATGAGACAAGAGCTGGGACAGAATGTATTTCCCACTTACATGCATGTATATAAATTTTTCCCAGAAATCTTAAGCATATTCTATTACTTTCCAAGGACTAATTTTAATTTTGTAATGAATTTCACAACAGCCAAAACTCCTAATTTGAGCTTTGGAGCCAGGTTTGTCTGACTTTGCATTTTTAGATAGGGAAAGACTGCAAACAGGTGAAGAATACACATCTTTGATAAATGATTTCTCAAAGAATCATGTCTGGAAAAAAACTTTGAAAAACAAACATGCTATAAGAAAACATGGTATGAGGGACATTCTAATTTTCAAAAAAAATATATAGTTGCTTAGATGAAACTTAACCCTACTTTGGTTTAAATGAAAATATCCCACTTTTTGTAATAGTGTTCCCTGTCCCCGCGGGGCCGGGCACATGGACCCATCGCGGCGCTTTGGGGAGCGTTAGGACCCAGCGCGGCGGTTCGGGGGCGGGGGCGGTGCAAGGACCGGCGGGAAGCGCCGGGGCGCGCGCGCGCGCGGGAAGCGGCGGCTCCGCCCCAGGCGGTGCGGGATGGAGCTGAGTGTGGCGGCGGGTGGAGAGCAGGAGCAGGCGGAGGGACTGTCCCCGAGCACCCTGCAGCGCCTGCAGGTCCGGCGGCTCGGGGGGAGAGGGGAGGGGTGGGGGGAGATGGAGGGGATGGGGGAGACGGGAAGAAATGGAGGGACGAGGGGAAAAGAGAGGGGAGATGGAGGGGGTGGCGGAAGAAAGAAGGGATGGAGAGGGAGCAGGGGCTGGGGCTGTGGGCAGAGGGATCCGGGCGGACAGAAGCTGTGGGGAGGGGGGACAGGGACGGGGGGAGAGAGGAGCTGAGGAGAGAAGGAGGGACAGGGAGTGTGTGTTGGGGGGAGAGGAGCTATCGGTAAAAGGGGGGGACGGGCTCGGGAGGTGTTAGAGAGGCTGTAAGGAAGGGGGACAAGGAGTTTGGGGAGGGGCTGTGGGAAGAGTGGAATCGGAACTGTGCGGGGGGGAAGGGGAGAGGGGCTGAGGGGAGCAGGGAGTGTGGGGAGGGGGAGGAGGGGCGGTGTGGAGGGGGCACAGAGAGTGTGGGGAGAGGAAGAGAACAAGGATCATGAGGAGAGGGATCAGGGAGTAGGGAGGCTGTGGGGAGGGAGGTCCTGGAGGGAGAGTGGTCTGGGGGGCACAGGGGCCTTGAGGAGCTGGATCTGTGGGGACAGAGGCCATGGGGAGAGGGGTCTGGGGGGGGGACAGAGACTGTGGGAAGAGGGGTCTGGAGGATAGGGTCCATCAGGAGCAGGAAGGTGGGGGTCTGGCTGTCCCGGACTGGGCAGCCCCACAGCTGTCTGTTTCCCTCCCCAGGAATCCACCCCGCTGGGAACCGCAGGGCTCCAGCTGAGCCCCCAGCAGGGCACACAGCAGCTGCGGGTGCTGCTCACGCCGATTGCCGTCACGGGCCGGCGGCTGCCCCAGAAGCGGCTGCTGGGTGGAGCAGGGGCACTAGCCAGCAAGAGGCTCTGCCTGGACCCCAGCCCGAAGGAACCAGCCCCCACCACCACGACCAGCAACGGCCTGGATGGCCTTTGGGATGTGGACAGCGATGGGAGTGATGGGAGCGAAGAGGCAGAAGCTCCTTTGGTAAGTGTCCAGTCTTGGTGTCCATTGGGTTACAGCAAAGGAGAGGTGGTGGCTTTGCAGTTCTCCAGAAGCACATTTGTTGTGTTTATACAGATTGGTGCAAAAATAATTGCTGTTTTAAACCATCAGATTTAAAGCACAACATCTCAGCTTATATAAAACCTATTAATTGAAAGAAGAGCTATTAGAATCTGCACAGTTTTGCTCACAAGAAACAAGTCTGTTTATCCTTGTAGCACAGAACTCTGGAGTCCTGGAACAGATGAGTTCTGCCAAGGCATTTTGAGCTGCTGCTTGGTTGTGGAAAACCTTTTCTTGCAGGAAGTTGTTGAGATGCTTGAAATGTGGTAATGGGTGGGAGAGAGGGTTGGGAGGAAGGGTTTGGTAGTACAGTTCCTGCAGAGTCGTTTGTTAGAGATGTGGTTGGGCACTGTCATAGAGAAGAACCAGTCCTTTTTAAATGACCAGTCTTGGATGCAAACTTTGCTGTTCCGGTTGCATTTGTTGATTTCTGGCAATCCATCTCTGCTGTGATGATTTCACCAGGAGTCAAGAAGCTGTAATGGAAGATCCCACTTGCTGACAGCCAAACAGTGACCATAATCATCTCTTAATGCAGCTTCGGCTTGGGGAAGTGGTTTGGTGCTTCACCTCAGCCCAGCTGTTGCGTGTAGTACTGTTGGTTGTCGTACAGAATCCATTTTTCCCATGTCACGATGCGATCAAGAAACGGATCAGGTTTGTAGGGAGAAAGTCGTACAGAGTGAGACTAAGCAGTGGAAACAAAACCATTAGCAGAAATAAGTAGAGGGACACAGCTAAATTAAAGTTTAATCCAAAATGAGAATCACATTTGTGACAAAAACAGTGATTATTTTTGTCCCAACCTAATAAAAGTAATGTTTGTAAGCATGTTTCCTCTTTATGTTATCTTTTTTTCGCTTTAACCTCTCAGACTAGCAGTGTAAAACTTTGTTTTACTCTTTCAGAATGTCGAAGGGGTGAAAAAAATGATTTTGCTATGAGTCAGGGTATGTAAAGGCCAGCAGCAAAAGCACTGGTGTGTTCTTGTACTGTTACAGCCATCTCCCAGGTGTTTTTACAGGTGGACTTGCGAAGTCCACCTTCTCTTCTAAAAGAGATAAAAATGATCTAAGCATGTATGCCATTTATGTGCAGTATTTTCTGTTGCTGAAGGTATAAGTTCTTGATTCACTTCAGTATTGTGTTTGTTCCAGCAAGATTTTGGTGAACTGACCCTTTTTTGGTAGAATTACTGCTAGGAGTAAGCTTTGTGGTGCAAGCCAGTACTGACACAGGCAGGTTTTGGTGTGGATGTGGGATCACCTTGGTTTGCCTCATTTTCTGTTTGTTTACAAGTGCATCAAACCTCATTTAGATAATTTGTTTAGAGCCTGACTTCCCAGAAGCTTGGGACATCGCTTGCGTGCTGTGTAACCAGATAGTGAGAGTAACTGGCAGTTCTTTTGTAGGATGGATACTCGCAGTTATCGGCTTACGAAAGGAAAAGACTGAAAAACCTTACGGAAAACGCTAAATTCTTTGCTGCGTTAAAGCTACATGAGGTTTGTATGGATTTCAGGTGTGACTACCATCATCCCTCTTGCCATGAAACCCTTCCCTAACAGTGACCAGTGTGTCAGGAAAGGCACAGACACTTCCTCAAACATTATGAATACTCAGACTGGGTGAAAAACTGGGAGGTTGTGATCCTAGTTGTCTTTTCCCAAAGAAAGCAAATCTCCACTCTTATTGTATCCTGTACACACAGCACTCAGCTGTGCTTGTGTGTGTGATCCTGGAGCTGCAGACCCAGCACAGAATCAGAATTGTTGGGTTGGAAAAGACCTTCCAGGTCACTGAGTCCAACCATACTTGCCCACTACTGAACCAGATCCCTGAGCACCTCATCTACCCATCTGTTTAACCTCTCCAGGGATGGTGACTCCACCACCTCCCTGGGCAGCCTCTGCCAGAGCCAAATAATCCTTTTGGTGAAAAAATTTTTTCTGGTATCCAATCTAAACCTCCCCTGGCACAACTTGAGGCCACTTCCTCTCATCTTGTTACTTGGGAGAAGAGACTAACACCTACCTTGCAACCTCCTTTCAGGCAGTTGCAGGCAGTGATAAGGTCTCCCCTCAGCCTCCTCCCAAATGAACAATCCCAATTCCCTCAGCTACTCCCAGAACCTTTGTGCTCCAGACCTTTCCCCAACTCTGTTCCCCTTCTGCAGATGCACTCCAGTCCCTCAATGTCCATCTTGTAGTGAGAGGCCCAAAACCGAATCCAGGATTCGAGGTGCAGTCTCAGCAGCGCTGAGTCCAGATTGATGATCCCTTCTCTGCTCCTGCTGGCCACACTGCAGCTAGTCCAAGCCAGGGTACTCCTGGCTGGTGTTCAGCCACTGTTGACCAGTACCCCAAGGTCCTTTTCCGCCAGGCAGCTTTCCAGCCGGTCTTCCCCAGACCTGGAGTGCTGTATAGCGTTGTGTGACCCAGGTGCAGGACCTGGCACTTGGCCTTGTTGAACCCAATCCTATTGGTCACAACTCATCGATCCAGTCTGCCCAGCAGCATCGAATGAGGTGGCCCTTGGGTTAAATGCTCTCGTTAGGCCCCCGTGTGTGTGTGTTCTGGGACTTGAAGGCATGGTACGTGCTGTGTCCTGCTCGCTTGTGTAATGCATGCTCCCACCCCTTCCTGTGGGCTCCTGTGTGTGAGAAGCAGTACAGACAGGTTTACTGGTTATCTAACTAGGAGGTGGCAGGTCTGGAGCTGTCAGGAGGGCTCCACTCAGCTCCTTGTGCTGGAGAGGCTCTGGGGGAGCTTCTGCAGAGCAGGGTTTGTACTGCTGGAGTCCTTCCCGTGTCCTGTCAAGTCTGGACCATGGGGTGGACACAGTGCATTTTGTTCGTCTCACGCTGGAGAAGTTGTCTAGAGAATTAAGACAGTGGCATTGCAAGTGCTGTCATGTGAACAGATCCAAACCTTTCCCCTTTCCGTACTCTTATTCTTTTTTAATTCACAAGATGCTGCGAGTGAATTCCCCGTCAGGGGTGGTGTGTCTGCTTGCTCCTTATAGCCGGGTGTGAGACGTGCCCCTCATAGGCAGTTGGACTCTGTACCACCCAGACTGAAACCTGAGTAAAGAAAATTCCTTTTCTTCCAGTCACCCCAGAGGGGTCAGTAAAGGCTGTGATCACAGTGAGGCCCAGCCAAAGGAGCTGTTGCCCTCTTGGCTACTGTTAGTGCTGGCCTGTATGGGCTGCCAAAGTAATTACAGTATAGTTTATGGCAACTTTCTTTTATGCTTGTTATGTATATTTTTAATCTTTTTATTTTCTCTTTAAGACAGCTGCAAAACTTCGCCAAATTGCAACTAAAAACCAATCTCACATCACCAAAAGGTAAAACAACTGCATATGAGATACAAATCCCTGTTCCTTCATTGCATATTATCTGGTTCAGTGCTTCCACCTGCACATACGTGGGACGCGAAGAGGAAGAGCTCATGAGGAGTTATTTAACTATGTCTGTAATCTTGAAATGTTTAATTCTTCCAGAGCTAAGCCTAAAAAGGCCACAGATGAAACAGTACGGCGAAGATCAATGCGCTTACAAAGAATTGAGCCATCGGGAATCCCAGTGCCAGAGGTGCCAGCCCAGCCAGAAGCAGAGGAATATGTAAGATGGGAAGGCCTGGAGGAGATGTGTGTGTGTGTGTGTGTGTGCACAGGGGTGTTACAAACTTGGTGCTGATGAAGCTTACTGATAACCCTTGCCATTGCTGATCTAATCATGAAAGCCTGTAGACATTAGGGAAGGCGTATTAGTGCAATGATAAAAGCTAAATTCTTTCATGCCCATGCATCTTGAAAAGCAGGCTACTTGTGTCCTCGCTGAAAGCTGGGCAACATTCTGTGGCTCACGTTGGTGAAATAGTGTGGGTTTGGGTGATCTAAGGTAGAACCTTACGCATTTTTCAACAGCCTGTGGATGCGAGCAGCTTTGAATTCAAAGTTGTATCACTTGGTTTTAATGTTATTTCACTGACAGTTTTGATCTGGTTTATTTTCTTTTGGCGTATTTACTGCCCTTCTGAAGTGGCTGTAGAGCTACAAGAAACATTCTGTCACTCTGAAAGGGGGGGATTTTAATGTTCTGTGGTGCTACAGAATAAAGCTGGGTCTGTGTAATGCATTGCTTGAAGATCGGGATTGGAAAGGAAAGAAGAAGCCATGGGGTAGCTGCTTGACTTCACTGTTGGGTTTAGGAAAGCTCTGTTTCTCTTTTTAATAAGATTTGCTACAACCTTTGTTGTTACCTTTATTTCTTATATTGCTATATAAGCTATATAAGTGTGTTCTTGGAATAATTGGTGTGGATGAATTAAATATCCACCCTTTTCGTAGTTTTAGCTCATTCGGGTCACAAAAATCGTTAATTTCATTGCAGCCTCAGGTTCCAGCTGGACCTTTGCCCATGGTTCCAGAAGATCAGGTGGAGAGCAGTAAATCAGTAGAGGACTTATTGACGACATGGATGAGGATAAGTGAGGTATCATTAGCTACAATTAGTTATTTTTGGATTGTGTAGTTTAAGTTGAGTTCTAAGGAATCTAATTCTGATAAATATGTCATTTCTGCTTGTAGATTAAAACCAATGATACCGGAAAGTGCACGCAGGACATGAAAAGGTAATCAGAAGGCAACAACTGAAAACTGGATATTGTCTTGTTCTCCTGCTTTCTTCTCTCGCACCGCTAACTTTTCAGTGACACTGTCCAGATACCAAGACAGCCTGAACCGCATGGCCCTCAGTGAAGAGAACATTAAAAAGATGGTGAAGTCCCGAGTGTCTTCGATAGCTCTCCATCCTTCGGAAAGCATCCTTCTTGTGGCAGCTGGAGACAAGTTCGGGCAGATCGGTCTCTGGAACGTGGTGAGTTGTCAGCTCGCTCTTCACCTGGCAGAGCTGTTTGGTGCAGGATGGGTGTGGATGGGGCACAGCCTCGAGCACCGTTTTGTTGCGCTTGCGGTGGTGTTTTGTACATTCCCCATTCTCATGGGTAGCACCAGGGTGACTGTTAAACGGCAGCTCACCAGAACTGCTGGGAAGGTCTGTCTGCTCCTGGGCAAACCCTGGCTTATTTGGGAGGAAAGGATGCACTGGTAACTTGGGGCGTAAAGAGGAAGAAAATGGATCACTAGATGAAAATACTGTCAGTGAGGGTTAAAATGACAATCAGACACTGAAAGATTCAGGACCTCATTACAGGACCTGTGTAGCAATTCCACAACCAGGTTTGGGAGAGTGAGCGGAAATGGGTGCTCAGAGCTTGTTTGTTGAGTGGGTACGGATTTGGGGAGCTGCAGTGAGTCGCTGCTCTCCCAGGGGCAGGGATACATTTGCTCTGCCGATGCGTATGCTGGCACGTATTTATATATTTGAGTCTCCGTAAAACAGCTCAGTGTTTGGTGCAGATAATCACAT
This sequence comes from Tapera naevia, assembly GCA_033556795.1. Taxonomy (NCBI): domain Eukaryota; kingdom Metazoa; phylum Chordata; class Aves; order Cuculiformes; family Neomorphidae; genus Tapera; species Tapera naevia. The sequence goes on from JAUMJJ010000353.1 coordinate 3,543,882, forward strand.
CATCGTTTCTGAATTGCCGTAACTGCAGCAAGAACCCTTATTCATGCCCTTGACTTACACCTCCATAGCCTCTGCTTTAACCACATTCACCTGAGCTGGCTGCTTGAATCACACACAAGCAGATTTTCTTATTTTTCACAACACCATTGACCTCTTGAGTTTCCTTTGAGTCATCTCTGCCCTGACAGCTCCAGAAACTTATCAGCTGAATTCAGCTCTGAGACTCTTTAAGTCAGTCAGACTGCCTGGTCTGAAAATTCTTGACTGTGCAGCTGCGTTACTGCCTGTTGAGGAGCATGGCCTGGTGATGGGGAGGCTGGGCTCTCCAAACATGGAAGGCTCTTCATGGCCTTGCAAAGACATTTCAGTAGGAGCCTAGGACTGGTAAAGCCTCTCATTTCCCTTTTGCTTCCTCTGTTTTTTTGAGTCTAGGAGCAGAGTGATCTTTGTTGAATGGACCTGTACGTGTTCCAAAATGATCTATTCATTTTCTTTTTAAAAAAACAGCTTGAATGTTGCCAAAACTAGGAGAGAAGATATAGGGGATTATGTTTTTCATTCAGTTTGGGTCACTATAATTTAGCATGAGTTCTAAGTAACCCAGTAGGTACATATTTTGATGTCAATCATACACATGCGTTTGGTCCTTAGTAAGGTGTTCAGCTGCAGTGGCTGAGAAACCATTTCTTTCAGTGAAAGAGCAAGATATTGATGTCCAGGTACAACAGCAACAGACGTGCACTTCAGTTACAGCAGGAAGTTGCAGCTTTTCCTCAATATGAAACTGAATTCTCAAACTGCAAGTAAATTCTTAGTGCTCATGTGAGCTAAATTATTTGTATAGTGATGAAAATGGTAGTGGGAGGAAGGCCGTGGCCTCGCAGTGCTGTGCCAGGTGGCCCAGGTTGAGGACAGAGGTGGAACTCCATTCATTCTAGGAGGGTCTTGGCCTGGACACATGGTGGTCTGAAGCACCCTTGCTGTCTGTGTGACCTGCACTGATGTCTCTATGCATCAGGCCACACTGCTGCCTCATCCAGTTACTCAGAGCAGGCTGAGACCATCTGTAAACCAGGGACCTCCCTTTGGAAGCTGCAGCAGTTAATAGAAATCATTCTGGCGATTAACGTCTGCATCTCAACTGTTTTTCAGGACTGCAAGTCTGAAGAAGGAGCACACATCTTTATTCCACACAATTTCCTGGTCAGCTGCATGCATTTTTCTCCATTTAATCCTGCTCACTTGCTGTCCTTAAGCAATGAAACGCTGCGATGTGGCGATGTTACCAGAGCTGTCTTCGATGAAGTGAGTTTTTGCTCAGATTCCTTGGAAATCTCTTGCTATGCTCTGCTGGAAAGTGTTAGTCTCATTGTACCCAAGCTTTTGTTTGTTGGTTGTTTTGTTAAGAAGAAACCTCTACACTCTTATTTCCACAAGGACAAATGAAGTAACCTTTTAATTAACATCACAAAAGCAATGAAGTAACCTTTTAATTAATATCATAAAAGCACAGAGGTGCTTCCTACTGGAGCAAATGCAGTAACAGCTTGGCTATTCCACATTCGCTTCCTGCAGACAGTTGCAACTGCTGAACTTCATGCCTGTACTTAAGCAGTATGTGCCTCTCTTCAAATGCATTGGCTTTTAACATGACAAATGAGAGCGATTTGAAAACCAAAACCTTACAAAAGCGCCCCTCCTAAATAAACGTTGTGAACCACTTAAAGCCTGAGCTGACTTGGCTTTGCTCAGGCTTTGAGTGAGCAAAATGCCGTGCGCAGTGAGCCAGGCAGTAGCAGTGAGCCAGGCAGTAGCAGTGAGCCAGGCAGTAGCGGCAGCAGAACCAGGAGCTGCATGGTGCTTACTTCATGTGCTTAGTTTTGGCAGGTGGCATCTGTGTCGATCGGTTCTCTAGCACTGGAAAATATAGTGAGCTTCAACAGCTGAAGGCCTCTTTCCCCAACCCTTACAGACGCTGTAACACTGGTGGGGTTGCAGGCTGGCCGGCAGCTTGGGAAGCATCAGCAATTGGTTGGTGAGGCCAGGAGATTCTGTGAGACAGAAGCTTGCAGGAATGTGTCTGTAGAGGTTGGGGGAGGAGAAATGCCGCTCTCCTGCTCCGTTTACCTTGTGCCAGGTTACACAGCCTTGCAATGCCGCTAGGCGTATTGCTGTCCTTGGGAAGAACACAGCTGCTAACAGGAGAGAGTCTGCACTCCTAGAGAGAGAGCAAATGTGGAGGTTTTCCTGCAGTGTTAGTCTATATGTGGCCAATCACTGCTTTGAGAGGAAACTTCCATGGGATAGAATGGTTTGACATCTTAACTTTGATTTCTCAAAGTATAGGAAGGCAAACCCACATTCCTGCACCCGATTAAAGGTTTCTGTAGCACTGGAGAAAGGAATGCAGCCATTAATCCTGGCTCAGTACAGTACAAGCTCGAGGCAAACAGTGTTTTGTGTCTGAAACATAGAGGTGATAGTGCCTTGTGAGAGTTCTAACAGAGAGTTTGGAGTGTGGTGGTACCAGTGTGTTTTGGGTGGTTAATTACCTCCTCCGTGGAAAGCATCCCAGTTCTACAGTTACCTACATGGAGGGCTAAGAATGGAGCTGGGAGTCGTCTTTATTGCTTTTAGTGTATTAAAAAGGGAAGACACAACCTCCACAGCCTGTGGAGTGTTGTGAGTGTTAGGGAGAGATAACGATGGGTTTTGTTAAAGAGTTTCAGTTGTTTGGGCCTCTTTCTACCCTCAGATCTGCAGAGGGGAAGAAAGCTTGTCTTCCTTTGCCTTCCTGGACGATACTGCCTCCACCACAATAGTTGGACACTGGGATGGTGAGATCACTGTTGTGGACAGACGTACCCCAGGAACATCTCCAGAGCTTTCTGCAAACATTGGCTTCAAAAGAACGAGGACAGTCCACGTCCACCCCATGAATAAACAGTATTTCATTGCTGCTGGCTCAGTGTAGGTACCTCTGAACAAACCATGGTTATCCTGTGCTTGTGATATTCTCTTTGCATTGGTGTCTGAAGTCGACTGAGCAGCCCATATGGAGGGCAGGGGCAGCTGCTGCTGCTGAGGCAGATGGTTTGCTTGCCTCAGTATGTAGTCAAAGATTTCTTCATCAGCTTAGAAAACAAGTTTTTAGTTTTCAGCAGAATTTAAAATGTGATATGCTTTGACTTTCTGTCACTTTTTGGTAATGGGTACACAATAGTCACGAGTCACTGTGGTTTTGACAACCCACAGGGAAGGCGGATTTTAGTGAGCTGTTGGTTTTGCTGCTCTTGGAATGCTGTGGAGTCATCTGAGTGACTCTGCAGCACTGGAGAGAAGTCTTGAACAGACCTTACAGGGAACCTGCAGCATCTCTTGGGTGTTTTTGAGTAAATGGAGAATAGCTTAACTATCACGTTGTGAGGTGTCTGCGTGATGTGTGTTGCAGGGATGTCTGCATTTATGACGTTCGGTGCCTGAAGCCAACTGGGAACAAGCCTGTGAGCACTCTCACAGGACACACCAAAAGTGTTGCTTCTGCATATTTCTCCCCCGTGACTGGGAGCAGAGTCGTGACGGTGTGTGCAGATGACAAACTGAGGTAGGACGGTGTGGATAGGAAAATGTCCGTCTGGAAAACGTCGCCTGGTCATTTTTATCATTGATATTTCTTATCTGCTTTACCCATCATTGAGAGCTTTTATCACTTTTTATTCAAGTGATACAGGTTTTCTTGATTCGGCACTTTTAATGTAGTTTTTAATGTTTTTGGATTTTTTTTATTAATTCTCATTTTCCTGAAGACTGTTTACAGTGAACAGGAAAATATACAGGTACTGTTAATCTTTAAAAAACCAAACAAACCAAAAACGTGGCTCCTGTATATGAATACAAAATGCTTAGAAATAGAATTTATATTTAGCTGCTGGTACTTAAAATCGTGATCATATCAGCTCCCCTGTAGCTGGTCTAACATGATCATTTCAGCTGCTGAGAGTTCTGCTAGAGATCACAGAGTTTTGTCCTTTGTAGTTTTTTGACAATTATTCAGGTGATCGATCCCTGAAAATCCCTGATTGCAATCTGCATATTCACTGTGTGCCTGTTTGGAAGCCCTAAGTTGTACCATGGAATAGCAGGTGCAAAATGAGGAGGGCAGAGGAGGCCAGGGTGAGAATTGTGCCTCTGCTCTGCAGATTGCTTCTGTTTGTAATAGGGGTAGGTACTGGCATTCCATATAGAATGGGAATGTGGTGCAGTTGTTAAAGCTCTCTGTGTTGCCTCTGGAAAGTTGCTTCTCTTCTTCTTTGTCCCCAGACACAGAGTTCTGTGCGAGTCCAGTGCTTTCTCTACTGGGGTGTATTTATTTACTGTGTGCAATCAAAGACATGTTCTCTGTAGTAAGGCTGGTTGTGAGAACTACATCTGTGGTGATCTCAGAGCAAGTGTCAGAGTGGATGTGAGTAAACTAGACCACGTGTGCTGGACAGAGTGGAGAGAGCAGGTACAGGATCCTTTATTTGCTGCCTCCTGCAAAGGAAAAAGCAAGCAGCTTTTAACCCAACGGCTTGTTGAACTTCTTGCCTGAGAGAGGCTGTAATCCTGGCAGTTTATTAGGGTGAAGGAGAACCTGGACAGGAGATCTGTGGATGGTTTCTCTGTCGGTCGAGCTGATGCCTGCCTAGGTCCTGGCTCTGGCTGCTGTTAGGGAACAAATTTCACTCCTGTGTGTGTTTCCCTTCTCTTGCATTCTTCCCTGGGCAGCCTGTTTGTGCCATGACTTAAGGGATGTGATACTGGGCTGGAGGAGACCTCTGTTTGCCCTAGCAAATCATTCTTGTTCTCTTCCTGTAGCAGCTCTCAGAATGAAAAGATGGCCTTCAGTTCTAGCTGGAATTAAATCCGATTTCATGATTGCAGTGGGGATGTTGTTGCCTGTGTCTGAGCTGGATGTCTGTGTGCTCTTTGTCACTGCTCTCCAGTCTCTGGCAAGGGAAGGGCTGCCTTTAGCACTGCTACCTTTTATGAACACTGCTCTGTGTTACAGGGTCTACGACACCACCTCTCTGTTGCCGAAAGCCCCGCTTCTCAGCACTGTGAGGTAAGCAGAGCGCATGGGGGCCGAGGACGGCGAGCTGTGGCCACTCGGCCCACAGGCGCTTGGGGTGTAAGCAGTGGCTTTGCAGCGCTGTTCTTCCAGCCACTCTCCAGCTCTCTGGTGGCTATGGAAGTGTGACCAGCCCTAAGCATCTTCCTGGCCTCAGAACTCACCCCAGTTCTCATAGGCATCCATGGTGGTTTCTGTTCTTAAAGCACAACCTGGGCATAGCCCGCCTGGAGTCGACGCAGTCTGCAGGGAAGCGTTGATGCATTCCTGGGTACTGGCAACAGAGCAGTTTGAGATATGTTTGATTTCAGAGTGCTTTTACTTTGTGCATTTTTAAATAGCAAAGGTTACCTCTTACTGGTAAATTGCCTGGGTTTAGATGGAGCCCCAGCACTCATAAAACACTTGTGCTCCATAAAGGCGAATCTCTGTCAGGGCTGTTTTGCCAAGGAGCTGGAATGGGATCAGTGACTGGCCTGAAAGGTCTTGGTTCGCAACTTATCAGAAGGCATGATGCATTTTTGTCCTGTTCTTACTAAAATACATAATGGTGAAGTGTGACTGCTTCAACTGTGTCACAGCACACTCTGCTTTCTTGCCTGTTCCATTTCTTTGTCCCATCCCACCCGTCACGGGATCGCGATCCCCTGTATGGATCCAGGCAGCACAATCCACACCTCCAATGTGTGGAAGCACTGATGGTTTAGAAGGTGAGGAAGAAGGAGTTAAATGAATCTGACATGATGATAGAGAAGAACACTGGATTCAATAAAAGGAATGTTCATCTCTTTCTTTTTTTTCTCCCTGTTTGTTTTTCTGAAGACACAACAACAACACGGGGCGCTGGCTAACAAGGTTCCAAGCTGTCTGGGACCCCAAGCAGGAAGACTGCTTCGTGGTGGGCAGCATGGCTCGGCCCAGGCAAATAGAAGTCTTCCAAGACACTGGAAAATTGTTGCACTCCTTTTATAACCTTGACTGCCTTGGTTCTGTGTGTTCCATTAACGTTCTTCATCCCACCAAGTACATCTTAGTGGGAGGCAATTCCAGCGGCCGTGTTCATGTGTTCAGAGAATGAAACACGTCTCCCATATTTTTTTTCCCCCCTTTTGCATTATATGTGTTTCCTCTGGTTCCGGCTGCTCCCAAGGTTATTCTGTGTTCTCAGGACAAAAGCCGATTCTAAATGTTTTAAAATAAATGTTATAAACTGCATTTGCCATTCTCCTATTTATTAAAATCAAGGATTAATCCTGCTCCGGCAATCACTGGGTACCAAAACATCTGATTTTTTCCTGAAGTCTTTTGTCAGAAAAAGGAGAAATCACTGGATCGGGAAGACGCTTGCCCTGTGAACCAGGCTCTTGGTGATTTTCACTCGTTTTCTGTCAGCTTTGCTTTCTCAGACTCTCCTAAGGCTGCAGGCATTTGGTATCCAGGTCTTCAAGATTTATCCCTTCAGTAAGATGTCAGATGTCTAATTCAGTCTGTCATGGAGGTGGAAGGAAGGTCTCAGTGTAAGCTGCCCATGGGCAAATTTTGTGGGGAAAACTCACTTCCAAAAAATCAGATACTGGGGAGAGGCCATTGCTTTCATTGGCCTCTGTTTCCCACAGCATGGTGTTGGCTGGGACTCCTGCAGGGCCCTGCTCCACATGGCCAGGCTGGCACAGGATTCCTGTGCCCAGGGAGGCAGTTTGGCTTCGGAGATCCCAGCACACTGTATCCTTTGGTGCCGTTGGCTGCGCAGTCCCAGCTAACACCATGACGGCAGGAGGAGCATCCTGCCTCATGTAAACAATGGGCACTGACACCACAAATAGTGACCAGATCTCACACCAGTGCTGGGTTTCATGATATTTAAATATTTATTTAAGTTTAAAAATACTTTTCATGGCACCAATGATTTTATGCTAACTAAGATATTGGATATGTAGAAAAAGGTACATTTGGAAGGAAAAAAATGTCACATACAGTATTTGGCACATGAAAGGTTAATTTCTAGATTTTCTTTTTATGAAAACTAAGAAATTCACATTTTCAGGTATTTTTACCGTCTACTGCTTAAAGATGCAGTCTGCTAGGACAAGATTTTCTGATATCAGAATCTATGGAAACAACATTTGAATATAAAGACAGGTAAAACTAACAGGTAGTGAGACACGCGATGGGATCTGGGACAAACGGGAAAGCTGGACGCTGACGGGTCACCGGTTCTCGTGGGGCTGCAGTAAAACGCTGAGGGGCTGCAGAGGTAAACGAGGGCTGGCATTGAGTGCTGCGCCAGGGGAAGCTGATGGAGGGGGTTTCCAAGGTTGGCACGGCATGGCCATGCTCCGGCAGGATGACGCCCAGCGCATGGGGCCATCGCACAGTACATCAGCGGCAAGGAGGAGGGGAGACACGGCGGGGTGGGGACTAACGCACTGCATAGAAACACCAGTGACTACGGGCTGAGGTAGGACCACTACGCTAAAAGTTCATTTTGCTGTGTTGCATAAAACAGGAGATCATGGCAAAATCCACCCTCTGTCTCCTGGCAGCGTCTCCTGCTCGAGAGCTGGGGACTCCACATCAAACCCTCCTTGGCCCTGGGTGGCCACAGCTGCGTCCTCGGCGCTGAGACACAACAGCTTCAGTGTTTATTCCCCTTACAGGAGTTCAACGGGGCCTCTCCCTTATTGCAGTGACAATCCCAGTCTGGCTAGCTTGTGGTGTTGGACTGACCAACATCAGCGTCATGCTCGTGCGCCGGGACCCGGCCTCAGCAGAGGGTGGCGCGCGCACGTGTGCAGTGATGGATAATGGGATGCTCAGAGACAAGAATACAGAAATCAGGCTTTGTAAAACCACAGATACGGCCCCAGCTTACGTAAAATCTCTCCCTGAGATGAAATAAAACTTGCTCAACTGTTTCATTAAGCAGGTCCAGCTCCTCACCCAAACTGAGCAGAACCAGATTTTATTGCTCCTGGTGGGGATAGGCTCCCGCTTCCCAGGTAACAGGAGCTCATGGGGGTTGTATCACAAGGACAATGAGTTGGGTTCATTGATTTTTGCTTAAGAACAGCTCAGTCTAAGGGTTGGCCATTGGCTTGTTGGGCATCACCTGCACTCCCACAGTTCTGTCCTTTTCTTCTTCAGTAAAGACACAAAAGCTGAGCTCCTTTGTTCCAAAACCAGAAGCCGTTCTTCCCAATCCATGTGCTCGCTGTGACCCGCTCGGCACAGCACCCCATGGGCACCAAGCCGTCAAGTAAAAAAGACTTTGTTAGATTCAATAACAAAATAGCATTTCGGTGTTAAAATAGACCTTGAAACTGTCTTTTTTTTTTCTTTTTTTTCTTGTTTTTTGTTTTGTGTTTTTTTTAAAAAAAATGGGTACAACTCCAGAGGCTGAAGGGCTTTCTAATGAATCCGGCACGGTCACTGCTGGCTTGGCCAGGGTGCCCGGTGGGCTCTCCGTGCCCATGCTCTCCGTGCCCTTGGCAGCACCCATGCTTCAAGGCTTAGAAAAAGGCTGAGGCAAGGGCTCCCAGTGGTGGGCGATGCTGTACCCCCACCTGGGAGAGGGGAGACCTGGGGCACCCTCTGATAGCGCTGCGCGTCACCGCGTAGGAGCCTCCGGTTGGCGGGGAGGATTTCTGCAAAGCAGTACTTGAAGGTGGTGGTGTGCACAGTGGCGGCTTTAATCACGGTAACAGTACACAAGTGTTGAAAATTGTACTCAGTAGCACCATTGCTAAAGCTCCTGTGTCACGCAGCATCGCGAGCCTCCCGGCGGATGCAATCGGTGGCAATGGGGAAGGAAATCCCTCTTGTTACTTGGTGCTGCCGAAGTCATACAAGAATCGGAATGGTGCGGTGTTGTGTGGGCTCCTGGGGTGGGAGCTGAGCACGGGGAAGAGGAGGCCCCGGGGGCTGCGCCCACCCCCCCCTCATCCTCCCGGGAAGCCTCCTCGGCTGCGCCGTGCTCTGGGTCAGGAAGGGAGGATTTAGTGTGTGTGCCAAAGGACGGCTGCCGGTCTCTCCCCAGGCCCCCGGCCAGCTACGTGGTGGCTCCTGTTTCAGGTGTCAATGAGCAGGCTTACCACGGCACGGACTTTGCAGGCAAACCATCGCCTGAGGGGACAAAAGTATTGGTAATGGAACTGCTCGAACTCAGGGGTCTGGCGGATATCACGGAAAAAGGCAGTGTCAAGGTCGGACTCGGTAAGGACGATGAGGAGGAGGAGCAAAACAAAGAGGAGTCCAACTGTCACAAGGAGCAAACGGAGGACACTTAAAACAAACTTATTCACCTGCTCTGCCTGCGCTACCCCCAGGCTGCCTGTGCCCGGGCACAGCGCCCGCAGCTCGCCGCTTGCATCCTCCGCCTCGCCTGCCGCCGGCGTGCCAGCCTCCGACTCCTTCTCCTCCTCGATGCTGCACGGCGCCCCGTTCGCCTGCCGCGAGAGCAGCATCAGCTCCAGGCTGTGCTCAGCCACCGGCGTGGGCAGCACGCTGTCTGCAGGGCTGTAGTTCTCATCAGCGATGACGGCCACCCGCTCACTGCTCTCGGTGCGGCCGCCACGGCCGGGCGCTGCAAAGGCATCGCCATGGGAGGCTGAGCGCACCGGCGTCGAGTGGGCGCTGTCACGCAGGGACTCCAGGCCTGGGGGAACAGCAGGGAGAGAGGAGGGATGTTCAGCGGTGTGCAGAAAGGTGATGGTGATTGGTCCTCCCTTCCCACTCTTGTCAGCTCCAAGTTATGAGAACAGTGAAACACTGGCATCATCCACCCCTGAAGTGGTGGATTCCTCTGCGCTGGTGGCTCAGTTTGACAGGGTACAGGGCCACCTCATTTAAACTATATAGCACTTAAAAAGATTGGACCAGATAATCCTTGAGGTCACTTCTAACCTTCTGACAAGTGACAGGTGATAGGACGAGAGAAAACGTCCTCAGGTTGAGCCAGGAGAGGCTCAGATTAGACTTTAAGAAACATTTCTTCACAGAAAGGGTTCTCAGGCACTGGCAGAAGCTGCCCAGAGAGGTGGTGCAGTCACTGTCCCTGGAAGTGTTTGACAGGTGGATGAGTTGCTTAGGGATGTGGTTTAGGAGTGGATAGGTATGATTGGATTGGATGATCTCAAAGCTCTTTTCCAACCAAGTGATTCTGTGATTCAGGTGGAAATCAGCAAAAAATCATGGAGCAAGCTCCACCCAGCAGAATAACCCAAAGTATTTTGCCAAAGCCAGCTCTGCTCAGCAAGACGTTGCAAACTTTGCTTGGGGTATGGGGGTGTTCATTTTAGGGCATTGCTTTCAGATCATGGAATGGTTTGTGTTGGTAGGGACCTTAAACATCACCCAGTTCCAACCCCCTGTCATGGGCAGGGACACCTCCCACTGGATCGGAGTTGTCACTGATTGTGCGTAGGTAAAGCAATCTTTGAAATGCCAATTTTAGGACATAACTCATTAAGGACCTCACCAGCACAGTGCCATCTTCCTGGCCAGGGATCTCTGAACTGTGATGCTGCCAGTGGCTTTAATTGCAATTGTGAGTGTTATCTGTCTCATCACCATTTTGTTACTATTAGACTTTTAAATGTTTTTATCCATTAATATTTGGCTAAAGTGAGATTATTTAGATGCCTTATAAAACATATATCTGTAATGCTAACCTTGATGTTTGATCATTTTAATTCTTCACCTTCTGAGTGGTTGCTCTTCTTTATTCCCTATTTTCAAGCACTGGTCTGGCATCACCCATTACCGGCTTTAAACACTTCAAACGGTTGTGTGGAAGGAGGGCAGCCAGGGAGGAACCTGAGTGCTCCTCCACCCCAGACCTGTCCTGAGAGCCTCATCTTTCACCAATGCTCAACCCACGGGGCAGTTGGGTTATGACCAGGGGTCCCTCCCACTGCTGGACTCCCCCTCACTGGGCAAGGTGTTGCTCCTGGGGACAGCTGCTGACAGCTGCTTTTTCTTGTTGTTTTGGGTCCCTTGGGGCTGGCACCACAGCCCAGTGCCCAGGCAGCCCCTGCACTGCAGCTCGTGACCGCAGCAGTGGCTCTCCAATGCCGCGTGACTTGTCACTGTCCCAGACAGCCATTGGCTGTCACTGGACCCCAGGCAGGAGCCCAGGCTGTCATCAATCCATCACAAACACATCCGTGTGCTGCAATGCTCTGTGGTGACAACCACTCTGGTTTGAGGCCCCTCTGCCATGGGGAGCAGGCAATGCCCACACTAGCAAGAGGCAGGCAGGGATGCGGTGGAGGAAAAAAACAGCACCCGGAGAGGTCCACGTTGGGGCAGCCAATAGGTCCCTACCAGCCCTGAGCAGGGAACTGGGATGAGCTCTCCCTGCAGCACCACTGGAGACAGCCAAACATGCTGCAGCCCAAGGAGTGACACTTATGTATTTATCTTTAGGGATTTATCTGCTGGCCAGCACAGCCCTGCCCTGCCCCTGCACCCCAAAGCAGCAAAGTGAGGTCCCAGCCAAGCCAGAGCCCCAAGTGGGGAGCACAGCCAACCCTGCTGTGGGAGTCGCACGTGTGGAAAGCCTGTGCCTGCCTGGTGGGATATCTGGGATATCTCCTAGATGTCCCAGAGCAGCAGCCCCATTATGCATGGAAGGGTTCTCCACAGAGCAGGATGCTTAGGGACTGCACATCAGAGCACAGCCACTGACAGCTCTGATTTAGATTGATTCGCTACTAAAAACCACTTTACACGTGTACACACAGGAACAGGAGCTGCAGGAAGAGCCGTGCACCAGCCCATCTAAGCACGCACTCGGCTGAGCTGGAGTTGCATCTGGGCTGCCCCTTCCACCAAGGCTGCATACAGCAGGCAGGATGGGGGAGCTCCTTCTCCCCATCAACTGCCCCCTCTGTAACCCCAAATTCCAAGAAAACCCACAAGTGTGGCATTTGCTAATTGCAGTTTTTCACAGCAAGGGGATGGGGCAGAGGATGGGGCAGGTGGCTCTGCCATTGCAGCACCATGTGCACCTGGGAGGGTGCCTGAGGGCAGCTGAGGTCGGGTCCAGTGGGTCCCCGGTTTCAGCTGCAACCAGCTGTGAAGGGTACAGGAGCTGGGCATTCCCCAGGTGGGGAGGTCATGGCATCCCAAAGCACTCTGGCACTGTGTCCAAGGGCGTACAAGATGTCTCCTTGGCACTGACCAAGGGTGACGTGAAGACCTTGGAGCCCATCCTGCCTGCATTCCCCAGAGCTTTGCAACCTCTTGCTTGTAAACAGTGCCCGGATGCCTCCAGATCCATCTCAGCTTAACATGAGTGCCACTGTGGGCACCGAGCATGAGCAGCTGCTCAGGCAACAAGCACAGCAGAGGAATAAACATGTTAACACCCTGACAGCTACATTTTCTCATGTGTCACAAAGCTCATATGAACATCCCTTCACTGCACCTGCCATGTCCCGAAAGGGTGGCACCCGCTGATGAGCAGTCTAGCTCCCCATGGAGGGCAGTCGACGGGGTCCCCCTGCTCACCAGTGCGCGTTGCTCCCAGATGCAAACTTCCCACCCACCTGCTGGCTCCACAGGACTGACATAAAAGGCTACAGAACCCGGGGAAACCTGGGTCCAGCCCCAAAACTGAAGCTGCTTCATGGTAATAGCGACCCAGCATCCAGCCAGCGTGGAAAACCCCATCCTGCTCCCCATAGCACATGTCTTGTGCCCCAGATTCCCACATCCCCCCAGGGCTGTAGTCACAGGGACTCACAGGGACCCTTCTGCCCCAGATGAGCCCAGACCCCCTGCAGCCTGGCAGCGCAGCGTTACCTAGAGTGGGTGCATCCCCAGGGCCATGTGGAGTATCGCGTTCGAGGTCAGGGAGCGCCGGGAGGAGCGGCAAAGCCCCCAGGGCCCGGGCCAGCAGCCGCGGCCCCAGGGCCAGCACGCGGATCCGCACCTCCCGGCAGCAGTGGTTGATGAGCCGTAGGTGGACGCTGACTTTGGTTCTAATCTTGACCAGGCACTTCACCATGGTGGCACAGGCAGTGGCTGGGGAGCGGGGACAGCTGCTCACCCGCCGGCACGGTTGACACAAGTGGCACTGGCTCTGGGGTCAGTGCTATTTTGGGCTCCCACATTTCCACGGGACTGAGCTGAGGCGAGAGCGAGGAAAAGCAGCTACTGGTAGGGGAGGGGTGGTGCTGGGAAGCCCTTCCAGCTAAGAGTCATTTGTTGTGGGAGGCTTTTCAATGCTCTCACCACTGGTGAGATGCTTGGGTGGTGGGGAAGGTGTTCACACTGATCAAGGTGGCAGATGTGACCTTGTCTACAGGGCTGGGAAGCTGCCAGGCACACTTGAAAACCAGCACCGACGACAGCCCTGGGCTCCCTCCATTGAAATAAATCCCTTTCTGCTCCCAGAGTGCTGTCCCTTGTAGCAGGCAGCGTTTCTACACCTTGTCCCTGCCTGTAGGCCGGCAGCAGGATCCATGCGGCTGTGCCAGGGCAGGGGCTGGTCCTGCAGCCTGGCTGGGAGCAGGGTTCACCCACCCTCTGGCCCTTAACCATCTCCTGTTTTTCAGACATCTGGACTTCATCCCACGGCCTGGATGCCCACCAGCAGCGCCCACCACATGTACTGCTCTCTGTCACCCCAGTGTCACTGGGAGTCAGCCATTGCTGTCACCAGCAGGTACAATAGCCACCACTATGGCCATGCAGATTGTCCCCAGCCCCATGTAGGGTGCTGAGTTGCAGAGACGGCCCTAGCATTTTGCCCTCTGTCACTCTTCCTTCCCAGGTGCATAGTGCCTCGCATGGTCCTGACTCTGGCTGCAGCCCAGGATGTGGAGCACCAGCACACCAGGATGGGGGCACCAGTGCACCAGCCTGGCAGACTACTGGAAAACCAGCATTTCCGGAGTTGGTGGCCATCGGCAGTGGCCATTGGCTGGCCCAGGTGGGTGGCAAGCTCTTTCACAGACCTACTTCGCCCTGTGCAGGGTCAGACCCTGGTCCCACAGTGCTCAGGAACGTCCTGCTCTGCAGGACCCTCAAAACTCGCTTGGGTGGTCAGAGTTGTCAGTGCAACCTGGAGTCTTATGCTGTGTTTCCAATTTAATCTAAATTAATATTGCTGATAAATCCCCCTCTGCTTTGCTTCTACACTGAAAACATGAGAGCCCGACACTTCACCTGCGCTCAGCTATCAATGCCAAACTACCCCAAGCCACAATGGCAACAGCTACTGCTTCGCTGAGACCTGGGGATGTCGGCGACCTGTCCTGCTCCGGCACCCCCACATCAGTACCACGGGATACAGAAACCTGGTTCTGAGTTGGATGTGCACATTGGCTTTTTGTGTGTGCACGTGCACATGTGTGTGTGTCTCCAGCCCGCTGCTGAGCCCTGGCAGCAGCAGCGAGAGTTGTCCATGCCCTACCTTCCATGATGGAAATGTGCACAGCTCTCCTGCGGGTGCGGGGCACGCTGCTCAGCCGGGGGCCGTGGGTGATGGAAGGGCAGCTCCGGCTCGGCACCAGCCCTGCCCTGGGGACAAGAATGGGGACAGTGTCAGAGCCCTGGGTGCGTGGTGGATCTCCCACTTGGGTCCCACAGCTCCCTGGGATGTACCGGCCCTACAGGCTGCCAGGCTCTTACCGGTGAATTTCGGGTGGCTCCCTCTTGATCTTGGCACTGGACTCCATCACCTCCTTCGCAACACGACCACTGCAGGTGGGTCAAGAACGGCAGCATGAGGATGTGAGAACAGCAGGGGTGAGTCATGAGCTGACCCTAGCATGGCCAGAACCCTCCCCACAGCACTCGGGGAAAGCAGCAATATTTGCTGGAAATAGGGGTAATGGGAAGAGCTGGGAAAGGCTGGGCTGGCTCATCCACCACCAAATTTTGCTGCTCCTCCTGGCATGAGATGCTGGACACTGTGCAGGTCACCTCCTTCCAGGGATGGGAGACACAAGCCATGGATGCCCAGGCCTTCCTGTGCCAGTATCATGCACCTTGCAGCCAGAGATGCTCTGGGGTCCCTCAGCCTGCAGAAATGAGGTTCCAGGTCCAGGTTCTGACTCCAAGGCCAGGGAGGAGCAACACCCCCCAATAATTTAGGAATTGTCATTGTTTGCTTCACTCCTTGTTCTCAAAAAAAAAACCCCAAAGCCCCCCCATCCTCTCCCCTCCTCCACTCCCATGCCTCTAAAAATCTGCCATTCTGGGCTAGGGGAGAGGGATGACAGCTGCGAAACACGGAAGGACACGGTGATGGCCTCAGTGAGGCCACAGTGCTGCAAAGGGAGGACCGTGGGTGGCAAAAGGTGGCAGGTCTTTGGACCTCTACAGCCCTGCCCTGCTCCTCACAGCACATCCAGAGGAGCATCTGAAAATACATGCGGTAGCTGCTACTTACGGTTCGTATTTACCTGTATCGGAACCGGCTTCCCTTGAAGAACAAGTTGCTGCTGGACACCGTCCGCACCTGGCTTGACTTCTCCAACCTGCAATGGCACCAAGAGCTGCAGGAGCATCCTGTACTGCCAGCCAGGCACTGAGCACCCGGGCAGGCTATGGCCCCAGTACCACTTCACAGTAAAGCCTTTGCCTGTTTTGTTTCCAACGTGCTGCGCGGGTGATAAGCACAGAATGCTCTGCTGATGCTGGTGCAGCACTGCCCCTCCAGACTGACCCCAGCAAGGCCAAATTACAAGAGCAAAGCCCTGGAGATGCAAAACACCACTGGGAAGGAATCAAGCCACTGGTAGCAATGAAGTGGCACTGGCTGGTGGGATATGAGAGTCTGGACCATCACAGCATCACCCCCCAGCCAGCAGCAAATAAAACAGTCACGTGGGCCAGTCCTGTCTCTTCCTCATCCCGCAGGAGCTGGTCCCTTGCCCCAGGAGGAGCCCAACAACACCTCAGCTCAGCCCAGAAGTCCATGGCACTGGGTGCATAATCCAGCAGTAATTTACTGACATGATTAATCATAAAGAGATTTGTAAAGCAATATTGCAATTTCGTTCCGTGTTAATATAATGAGAAATGAAACCTGCTGATTGCAGCTGCTGATTGCAGCATTCCCAAAGAGAATACATCACACACTTTATCTCGCGTCTTGCTGATTAAAATAAAACTCATTACAAAGCACAAAGTGGGCTATTTTTAAGTCCCACATGAGCAGGATGGTAAAACCAAAGCATTCCACCTGGCACCTCCCTGCCTTTTCGGAATAGCCCAGCCCGTGACCTCTCTCTTTCTGCCTGACAGCCCAATTAACCAAATCAGAGGCAGAAGAGCTGCCTTGATTGCTGTGAACCAGGGAGCCCAGAGATCCTGGGCAAGGATGAAACCTTTCCTGCTGTCCCCAGTTACTTGAGGAGCTCCCATTGCCCAGGTACAACCCCGGCCTGGAGGTCTCCAGCATCAGGCAGCCACAGGGATGGTCCCTAAAGCCACTGTTCTGTGCTCGCAGTTGCAGCCCAGACTGCACCAATTCCCCGGTCCCTTGGGTATTTCCCCTGAATAATTCACTTGTCCCCAAAGAGCTCAGAAGCAGATCATTGCTGGAAGTTTTTGAGCTTTTCCCATTACAAGGCAGGATTTTCTAAAGCACCCGGGGCACTGGCTTGAGTGCAGTGGGGATTGCAGGGCCAGACTCAGCACAACCAGACCCTGAAAAGCCATTCTAAAATTCACACTTGTGTATCAGGGCAGAAAATATCCCTGAGTTTTGCTGCACGCCCCAGAAGCCCAGCACTTACTTATAGAAAGCCTGGTTCTCTATCCCACACTTCCAGAGGTGCTTGCAGGCTTCTGGTGTTGGGGCAAAATATGTAAGAACAATTTTCTTTTCCTAAAGGAGAAAGACAGGAAGTCAGTAGAGGAACAAGAGAGTGGTGCCCACATGGGGGAAGTGTGGAGGGTGGCCAGAGCATCTGGAGATGGGAAGCAACATAGACACAGAGCAGATCCTCCACCAGAGACACCCACAGCACAGGGAACATTGGAGCAACGGCACTTTACATGAGGGATGGGTGGCTGTGCACGCCAGTGAGTGACCTGCCACCCCCTCCTGCTTTCACGGAATCACAGAATCATTAAGGTTGGAAAAGACCTCTAAGCTCATTCTGTCCAACTGTCAGCCCAACACCTTATCCTAAATCATGTCCTGAAGTGCCACATCTACATGTTTTTTGAACCCCTCCGGGAACGGTGACTCAACCACTGCCCTGAGCAGCCTCTGCCAGTGCTTCTTTACCTTTCAGTAAAGAAATTTTTCCTAATATCCAATCAAAACCTCACCTCGTGCAACTTGAGGCCATCCTGCCTTTTTGAATGTTCAGAAATAATTTTTTCAAAATAACTCATGCTGATGGCTTGTGTAGGAGCCAGTTCAGTTTCAGCCAGAGGTTTTCAGGCAGATTTCATGAAGTAGGGCTGATTGAGCCGGGTGGCCGTAAGGAATAACCATATGATGCCAAATGCAGCACGTGGCTGTGGCTGGCAGGCAGGGTGAGAAGCTGCAGGTGGTCCTGGGCTGCTCAGGGCAGAGCTCTTGCCACAGGACAGCCTGGGGCTCACTCTGCATCAGCAGGCTCTAACGTCCAGAGCAGGACCCAGGAGTGACCCCAGAGCTGTCACGGAGCTGCAGCCCTTGTCACTGAAGAATCACAAAAACATGGAATGGTTTGGGTTGGAAGCCATCCAGTTCCAACCTCCTGCCATGGGCAGGGACACCTTCCACTGCATCAGGGGGCTCAAAGCCTCATCCAACCTGGCCTTGAACACCTCCAGGGATAAGGCAGCCACAGCTTCTCTGGGCAACCTGGGCCAGGGCCTCCACAGCCCCACAGGAAAACATTTCTTCCTAAGATCTCATCTCAATTTCTCCTCTTTCAGCTGGAAACCATTCCCCCTCATTCTATCCCTGCACTCCCCGATCAAGAGCTCCTCCACAGCTTTCCTGGAGCCCCTTTCTGTACTGGGGGGCTGCTCTAAGGTCTCTCTGGAGCCTTCTTTTCTCCAGGCTGAACAACCCCATCTCTCTCAGCCTGTCCTCATACAGGAGGTTCTCCAGCCCTTGGATCTTCTCCGTGGCCTCCTGTGGACTTCCTCCAACAGCCCCATGTCCTTCCTGTGCTGGGGATTCCAGAACTGGATGCAGGGCTCCAGATGAGGTCTCACCAGAGAGGAGCTGAGGGTCAAGAGCAGAACAGAGGGGCAGAGACACTGTGCCCATGTCTCTGCACTGCCGGGCACAAGGTGATGCTACTGAGGCTGCATGGAGAACCTGCTGAAACAAGAACCACAGCTGCTGGCAAGTCCCACGGGAAGGGAAAGCACTCACCTCTTTCTGACTTACATACAAATAGAAAGTCTTCCCTTCGAATTTCATTTTGGTCACCTCGTTCCTGAAAGGCCAAGGACAGGCAGGTGAGAGGCTGGATCCTGGGCTCAGCCCTGGCCAAAACACTTGCTTCGCCCGGCAGGTCACGAGCTGGGACATTGGGAACAGCTGTGGGGCAGCTTAGATATCCTGGTTTCTGTTCCCGAGGCAGTGAAAGGAGCCCCAGGTTCAGAAACCAGGAAGTGGAAAGGGGGATCCCAGAGTCTCCAGAGACCTCATCACAGGGCCACTAGCCGGATGGCAATGGCAGCGGTGAGGGACACAGCGAAGACTGAGGAACAATGCTGGGTTCAGAGGGGCTGGGGACTTGTGGGGTCTTGGCCAACACGTGGACAATGCAGGTTAATGTCAATGAATGTAGAAAATAAGAAGTTTGGGGCAACAAAGCAAATGGAGAGGGAGTGCAGCTCACAAGAGAGAGCCCTGACGTCCTAAGCAGCTTAGGGGCCAGGGTAGAGTGGACCTGACACCGCAGCCCAGCAAATGGCTGTGGAGGCAGAGAGGATCCTGGGCTCCTCCAAGGTGGGCAGAGTGAGAGGTGACACCCTGAGCACATATCATAGGCTCTGCCCTGCACTGTGCTTCCCATCGCAGCAGAGCCCTGTGCTCCAGCAGTGCAGCAACTGCACGACACCATGACAGGAACCTGTTTTCTCCCATTTCTGGGAGGCAGGTGTGTGAGCTTATGGGCACGAGTGCTTGCAGGGCATGGGATGGGTTTCTCAGCTGCCACAGCATCACTCCGTGCAATGTCCCCTGCTCTGACCCCATCTCAGCTCAGACATGGCCACGGGGTGCACTCAACACCATCTAATATGGGCACATCGCCCCATCCCTGGTGGGGTGCAAGTGCCCAGGGAAGGCACCCATTGCTGGGATCACCCAGGTACCCCATACCATGAGAGCTCGCTTGAGCACCCCTCAAACACACAGGGGTGATGTGGGGCCCTCACAGCCCCTGCCCCTCAGCACCGTGTGCATCTCATGACGGAATGAGCTGAAGTGAGCCATCTAGAGCAGCTCCAATCAAGCAGGGCACAACAAGCGATGCAGGGGTAGGAACTCACCACTTGATGAAGTGCACTCTCTTGTTTCCCTGCAGAACAACGAACCCAAAGGGAGTGAAGGCCAAAAACGCTGCGTTCCCCGACACGTCCTGGAATAAAACAGCAATTGCTCAGCTGAACCAGCAAACCTCACTTGCCATCGGTGACCTCAGCCCTAAAGGTGGTGCTGATGCAGAATCCCGGGCACCAGCAGGTCCACCCAGACCAGGACAACCTGCACACACAGCAAAACCTGCAGCAAATAACGGGGCATCCAGTCCAATGGCACTAATGAGGAGAAACAACAACCCAGCTCCCAGCCCCATCCACTTCCTAGAGAAGAATGAACAGCGAAGATAGTGCCCCACCAACCCTGTCACTGATAATTAAACCAGAAAACGGTAAAAACCTGTTCCGCCTGAGTCCCTCAGAGCCCAGCACAGCCAGTGCAGCTGGGTGGCATCGTCAGTGGTTTAAACCCTATAATTAGTGTCACGTATGGAGCAAGGCAGCAGTTTAACTTAATCATAACGTCTAGACTCCACGGAAACAATCATTAACTGCACTGGTGGGCACAGAAAAAACAGATATACGCTGACTTTTAAAAATATTATGAAACAGTTGTGGATGCTCAGTGACTGTTAGAGCCACCCTCACTCTTATTTGGTTGGCAGACATTCTGCTGGTTTTCGAAGGATGCTGAGACAAGGAGAAAGTGCAGGCCAGGGTCAAGATTTCTGGTACATTGAGCAGGAAAAGCAGAAAAAGAACTTTACAGGGGTCATTACAGAAGAGTGATGCTGATTTGATGTCTCCAATGTTTTCTCAGGGGAAAAGCATGGCATGGGGTGTCTCAGTGATGAGTGGCACTACCGTGCATCCATGGGGTTGCTCTACTTGCCGTGCTTGCTGCTGGGATGCCCTTTGCCCAGATGTCCCCAGCTCAGGGGTACAACTCCCTGCTTTGCTCCTAGTTGTGCCCTTCCCTGGTTTAATCAAGAGATGAGACATCATCTCTGCTGTTTGTTTTCCACCCTGGGACTCTGGAACTCGGTCACTCTGCTGGCATGGGACAGCAGGGAGCCAGTGCTGTGATGTGGTCTTCGAATTTCAGCCAAGAACAAATTGATTTTAAATCCAGATGAGATGAAAAATCCATCTTCATCTGTCAAGGGTGAATGGCCAAAAGCAGAGAGCCATGAACCTCAGCCCAATGGCCTGCAAAGGCAAGAGGTTATCCCTGAACTCATTGTGTTCGAGATGCAGCAGCCCTGCGTTAATGATGAGGGTGATTTCTGTGCATCTTTGCAGAAACCAGCTTGTGGGTGATGCATCAGCTCAGCAGCAGCTCTTGCAGCTCAGGTCCTGGGCTGCCCAAAGCACTTTGACTCTGTTCTGAATGCAGAAAAACCTTTGGGAAAGGGAGAAGCAGCACCTTGGCACAGGAACGTACCCTCCTGGCAGGTGTGGTGCCCCTGCACTGACACATCAATCCCTTGGTGCTGCCCTGGCTGTGGTCCTTGCTGCCACAGTAAGCAGGGCATTCAGTAATTAATGGGGTGTCAGGCTGGAATCTGCACACTTTTGGGGTTGCTGCTTTGGGATGGGAGGAGTGGAAATGAGCTCCTCCCAGTTGTGGCAGAGAGGGAGCTGGGTGCCCCCAGGAAGGGAAGGCAATGCTGAGGCAGGAGGAAGACCTGGGGTCCAGGGGCTCAGCAAGGGCTGGGGATATTAAATGGGCCACAGGATCCTAAAGGGAAGTAAGAGAAAAGCACAGGGTCCCCAACACCAGTGCTGAGCCAGATGTGCTGAGCATCGCTCCCAGGGCAGCACAGCCCAATCCAGCCAGAAACACAGAGAGGTGAACCGTAATATGGCTTCTCCAGCCTAGCACAGTCTGCCAGAAAATGGGACACCCCTTTGCCCAGGCCAGGTATATTCACTGAAATTGTGCATTTATGTGGTCTAATTCATTAACAGCCCTGGGGAACACAGAGCAGGCACCGTCCTTAGAGTAAAACTCTGTCTGCTTTGCACTCTACATCCATCTGTGTGCAGTGGGACTGTAAGGGACCAGTGAGAGCCAAACGCAATGACATCTGCAGTTAATAAAAAGCATTTTAAACAGCAAACTGGATTACTGGCCAGGGGAGAGCAGGGCAATAGACTGTCTCTGGCAGATTAATGCTTGCTGGTTTCTCAGACACATTATCGACCTTTTTCCTGCCTCTGACTTGCTGGCTTCAGCAGATGACAATGGGTCACTATCTTTTATAGCTGTCTTCATGTGAAAACACTTTCTTATGGCTTCCCTAAAGATTCTGTGGGAGGATTTTGGAGTCCCCTCCCTCCCCATTTCCCTCCGTGCACAGGTTTCCACTTGGGGCTGTTTTTTAAGGCTGGAGAGGGCTGCTGGCTCCAGTGCATCTCACGCACTATGGCTCTGCCAACACCAAAGCCCATGGGCAGGTGACAAATTGCTGCACTTGGGACAGGCATTGGTACCCAGCATCTAGTTTCTAGCTGGAGTGAGAAATCCAAGGCAAGGAAGAGTGTTCAGAAAAGCGTTTTACCTTGCAAGGGTGTGGGTCGACCCCATAGGTCTCCAAAGTCTGGGCTTTCCTTAGGAAATTCAGTTCTGAAATAGCTGGTGTCTGCCCACTGCAGGAGGGGAAAAGGAAAAATGCATATCCGTGGAAGACATGAACACGAAATCAGCTCTCAGCTACAGGGTTTCTGCTAACAGGAGGCATCAGTCCTGGCATATTCCATTGCATTCATCAGCACAGTCCATCTGCAGCAGGAGACCAGCACTAACACCCAGATTTTCTCTCTCTGCCAGCCTGATTTAGCAGGTGAAAAACTGTGCCCACAGCACCAGGAAGGATCGAAATTCAAAAGCATCTTCAAAATTTAGGGAAAAAAAATCACAGAACTGTTGGGGTTGGAAGGGACCTCAAAGCCCACTCAGTTCCAACACCCTGCCGTGGGCAGGGACAACTCCCACTGGATAAGGGTGCTCAAAGCCCCATTCAACCTGGTCTCGAACACCTCCAGTGATGGTGCAGCCACCACTTCTCTGGGCAACCTGTGCCAGGGCCTCCCCACCCTCACAGGAAAAAAAATATCCTTGCAGTAATCTACTGCAGCCAGCACTCCTGCTCAGTGAGGACACCCAGCCGTACCTCAGCTCTGACTTGTGGATCTCCGCAATTTTCCTCTCCAGCTTCTCTGAGTGCTTGGGGAAGAACTGGAACTTGGAGCTATAGCCTTCTGGATGCTTCCCTGGGTCATAGTCCCCAATCTCGGCTAATGGGAGACAGAACTGGTCAGGAACAACAGCGTAACCTGGACCACAGTGAGCATCCCCATCCCAGCAGTGCCCACCTTGGGGTACAGGGTTGGGGCCAAGAGCACCCTGGGAATGCTGCTCCATCCTGGCCATGCTACTCACTAGGAAGGATCATTTGTAAGGCATTAACTGCATCCAATTCATTTCACCATTTTTTTGAGATATCTCCATTTGTTTGAGATATACCATGAGCAGATAATCACTGTCCCAAATTTATTGCCACGAAACTCCCGGGAGTTGCATTGGGTCCATGAGGTGGCAGCCCTGGTCCCCACCCTGATCCCAGCTGGTTGGGAATAAGACCAGGAGTGAATTCTGCTGGCCTAGTGTCTGCAATTGCACCTCAAAAAAATACAATTAGTTGGAAATCTGTAAAGCACCACTGAGGAAAGCATCTTCCCCTTCACCCAGCCTGGTGAGGTGCTGCCAGGTGAAGACAGGTTGGCCTAAAATCTCTGCCCTGCAGGGGGTGGGCAGGGATTGATCCCCATCTGGAAAACCTGCTTCAAGCCCACGCAAGCTGCAAGCACAAGGACAGGAGGTCTGTCCTCAAAACAATCCCAGTGACCAGGGTGCAGGCATTGAGACCAGGGTGCAGAACTGCCTGAGCCAAGCTGATTGCTGAGCTCAGCCCAGCTCTCTCCTGTGTGTGGGCTGATGCAGCTCCGCTCCATGTCCCACTACCCCATGGGAGCCAGCAGTGATCGCCACTGGTGTTCAACGTAGCACAGCTCTGTAGCTGGTGACTGCTACTGGGATTTACAGGAACCCCGCAGCCTCCTGCCGCTGGGGATGAAAGGACCTTGCTCTCATTTAATTCCCTCCAGCCTCAGGTCCGAAGTGAAATGCAGACGTTGCATTAATTTTTGTATTTCCTGCTTAAGGCACTAAAAGGAGGGAAACACAGTGGCACTGTGAAATAACCCAAAAATGCTTCAGAGCTGAAATTTGTCTTATTTGATTGCTGGGGTTCATCTCCCCAGCTCACCCTAGGGATGCGACCACAGGCACCAGGGGACTGCATCACTCCATGCCAAGCATGCTCCGGCAGGGCAGCCCATTCCCACGCCCAGCATGACGGTGCTAATGACACATCAATGTGCTTTTCTGCCACACAAGCATGACCCAGCTCTTCCAAATAACCCAATGATCCTCACTGAGCATCCCATGCTGCACCCCATCGAGCAGACACCGGCCACCTTGGTGCTCTCACTGCCATGGACAGTGGAGAAGAGAGTGGGCAGAGCTGCAACGGCTGGTAAACAGGCAGAAGGTTTCCCCACCTCCTGTTCCCAACTCCACCAGCACATCTGCAACTCGCTGACAAAGGCACTTTCCTTGCCAAGGTGCTCGGCAGCAAGCAATGAGCTTACCCCAGGCTGGTTTCATCCATCCTTGCAATCAGCAAGCCTGCAGTTCACTCTGAGCCCTCTCTGCAGCCACAAACCGCAGGCACTTGCTGCAGTTCCTGCAGGTTGTGCACAGCCCCCAGGAGGGAAGCGCTTTGACATGGGGCTGCTTCTGCATCCAGATAAACACAGAACTAAGAGACACAGGCTGGATTAGCTGAGGGGATGCTCAGGGGGATGCAGCTTCCCCGAATGCAGGTGGGATAGCTCAGGGAGCACACAGAACCACAGGGCTGTAGGTGAGACCCCAACACCAGTCCTCAGCCTCCACCAGCCCAGCACAGGCACAGTCTCGAAGCACAGGCCCTGTGCTGGCAGGATGACATTTGTATTCTAGGTGCAGTGATCTGTTGTAAGTGAAATAATGTAATAGGTACTCAGCATGAAAAGCAAATTTATCTTGTCAAAAAGCATTACCTTGAAGGATATAGGCAGCCAACAACGCAGCATCTGAGGTCTTGCAGAGGAGACGGCCGTGGTAGAGATCCCGTTTGATCTGCAGGAAGACTAAATACCTGAGGACAGAAGAGAGAATCCATTCATTAAGTGAAGTTTAAATCATCTAAACAGGCAATTTAGATGTGAAATATCTGCCACGAGACACTTGCACTAACATGGTTCTCCAGCACCACATTTACAAGACGTTACACTTGTAGGAGCACACAAGCGTTAGTGACCGGGCAGCTGCCCTGCTTAGGGCCAGTGCTGGGGCTCAGACCTACACATTCCAGCCCCACTCCTGCCCACAGGGACACAGCAGCTGCTCCAGGGCCGGCACCCAACCTGAGGGCAGGCAGAGATCTCCACTGACCTAGCTTCCCACTGGCATGGCCACGCAACAGGGAGGAGCTGACAGCATGGACAAAGAGCACCCTTGGGCACAGAGATACTCAGGTGAGCATTCCCACCAGGGAAGATACGAAAAGAAGGAAACTCAAAGACAAGGAGATACTGGTCATTTCTACCTGACAGCCCCTGGAGTCTCTCATGATCATAGACTCATGAAGATTGGAGAAGACCTCTAATCTCATCCAGTCCAACTGCCAGTCCAACACCAACGTGCCCACTAAACCATGTCCTGAAGTACCACGTCTGCACATTTCTTGAACTGCTCCTCCAGGGCTGGGGACTTCACCACTGCCCTGGGTAGCCTCTGCCAGTGCTTCACTGCTCTTCTGGCCAATAAATTTTTTCTGCTATACAATCTAAACTTTCCCATGCACAACTTGAGGCCATTTTCTCTCGTCCCATTGCTTGTTACTTGGCAGAAGAGATCAGCACCCACCTTGCTACAGCCTCCTTTTAGGTAGTTGTAGCGAGCAATGCTTCATTCTGTTTTGGGCAATGCAACCGCAACCACCCCACCCCATCACAAGGTCAGCAGGGGCTGAGGTGCCCAAGGATGATGCTCTTCAGGGGTTCCTGTGGCCCTGAGCCCACAAACAACTGCTGGGTTTCCCAGTCCTGCATCTTTGCTTGGCTGCTCAACTTCTCCCTAATGTGACTTTCTCCTTTCCCCAACTTTCCATAGCCTTCTAGGTCTCTGCGTACACTTCCCTCCTCCGTGCTCACCAATGGTCAACACCACATCATGTAGAGTGAGCCACCCCTTATGTTTGCCCATCTCTATCTCCATGCTCCAAAGCACAGGGAAAAGATAAACTATGTTGGAAAATTGCATATTTGAATAAATTTAAACCTCAGTAATGGTTTGGGCTGAGTCATGTGGCAATGCATTTGGGAGAACCTTTTGATGGTAAAGCATAAGTCATCGAGTGAAGGAGCAAAATAGAAATGGAAGTGCTAAGAAATGTGTTTAAATAATCAGACTTGCACTCTGCAATATCTCCGTCACGCTTCATTTCTCAAATACATATTTATGATGAGATAAACCACTAATTTTCATAGATAAAATACATTAAAGAGAAATTCAGATGCTAAAGTGTACTTGGTACAGGGCAAAGTGAATTTCAAGCCCAGGTTTCAGCTGCAACTGCAGCCACATCTTGAACAGCAGCAAGAAAAGGCAGCCCACCTGCACAGGGGGCTCAACATGGGATGTGGGGGATCCATAGAGGATCTGGGGGGATGCACGGAGATCCACCTGACCTGGAGCCCTGACAGCCTGAGCCTGGCTGGGCTGCAGAGCTCCCCACTCACACCAGCTGCAGGAAAAAAAAAGGAGCCGAGGTGGCTGCAGCCCTGAAGCTGGGCTCAGGCTTCATGTGCAGGAGAACAGAGTCTTCTCCTTCCAGACCCTGCTATCACCTCTGAAGCACCAAGGCTCCCAAGCACCAGGGTATCCCATGTGGGGCCAGCCAGGATGGAGAGCCCATGCTGAACCGGCAATCACCCCCAGCACCCTCACCCAGCACCAGCCCTGCTCCAGCACAGACCACACAAGGTGCACAATCTAACAGGTTTAACCCTGCCAACACCCCAGCCCTGCTCTCACACCCCAACACGACACCCCCATTCCCTTTCAGCAGGGAAAGGCTGTAGATCCACACTGGTTTTACAAAGAGAAACGGGTCAGCAAGTGCCAAACAGGTTTTCCAAAGCCTTGCTCATGCCTTGGAAAAATCCCCTGGAAAGGGAAATTTCCCGGGGCAATGCTGGGCTGTGGGATGAGGACGCTGAAGATGGGAAGTATTTCTGAGCTTGATGCAGCGAGCTCCCAAGCTGGCTCTGTCCCTGGGAGCCATCGCTTAGCCCACAAGGAGAAGGATGAAGGATGTCCAGGCACCAGGAGACAGGGTGCTCACCCTGAGCCTTTCACCAGCTGCATAGAGGCCGAGCCAGATCCCCCAGCTCCCACCACCAACAACAACCTGATGCTCTTCACGGCTGCTCCCACCCTCCCAAGGGTAAATCTCTGCCCTGCATTTTAATCCTCCTCACTGTGCTCAACAACTGCAGCTGTTTGCTAAGCTCCGATTAAAGGAAGGAAACACAATTAACACACTGTATGTGCAGCTTAATGCCCAAATAATAGCAGTCGCTGCTCCGAGCCGCTGCCTTTGGCCATTCCACATTGAAATGATGGCCTCATGGCTGCAACAGCTTGGAGCAAATGTAAAACCTGCAAGATAAATAAATGCCTCTTAAGTAAAACAAAGAGACAGATCCATGTGAAACTATTTCCAGGCAGTTCTGTGAGTCCCCTACAATGTGCCTGTCTGAAAAAACAGACCATTCCTCTCCAAAGAAGCCAATTACAGCACATGTCTTGGCAGCAGCAGAAAGATGGGGATTCTGGACGTGAAGGCAATTTTAAGCAGGCCCAACAAATGGATGCAGGGCTCTTTACAAATACTTTCCTCCTCATCTCCACTTCGTGTCTGAGGTCAGACCCAAAGAACCAAAATTTTCTCAGGCTTCCATTCAACATCTAAAGGGGTTTTTTTAGCTTTGTTTTTTGGGTTCTTCTGTGAAACAGAAGTAAAGCTTTTGTTAGTTTTGTACATTCCCAGAATAGTTTGGGTAGTAAGAGACTTAAAGCCCAGTCTGTTCCAACGCCCCTGCCATGGTCAAGGACACTTCCCACTGGATCAGGTTGCTCGAAGCCTCATCCAATCTGGCCATCAGCACCTCCAGGGATGAGGCAGCCACGACTACTCTGGGCAATCTGGGCCAGGGCCTCCCCATCCACACAGGAAAACAGTTCTTCGTAAGATTTCATCTCAATCTCCCCTCTTTCTGCTGAAAACCGTTCCCCTTGTCCTATCCCTGCACTCCCTGATCAAGAGCCCCTCCCCGGCTTTCCTGGTGCCCCTTTCCATACTGGAAGGTTGCTCTAAGGTCTCTCTGGAGCCTTCTCTTCTCCAGGCTGAACAACCCAAACTCTCTCAGCCTGTCCTCATATGGGAGGTGCTCCAGCCCTTGGATCATCTCTGTGGCCTCCTCTGAACTTTCTCCAATAGCTCCACGCCCTTCCTGTGCTGAGGACTCCAGAACTGAATGCAGGGCTGCAGGTGGGGCCTCACCAGAGCAGAGGGGCAGAAGGCCCTCCGTTCTCTCTAACAAACTCCTTACAAAGACAATTAGGCATTGTTTGCAGCAATAATGGTGAAAGGCTCCAGAGGAAACACCCACAAGCTTTTAGCAGAGGTGCCAACCTAGCTGCTTGGGCAGAACCCGACCCTCCATGCCATGGCAGTCAGGCACTCAGGGCTGTCGTGCCCTGGAGATCCACAGTCAGTGCTTGTTTTCCAAAGCCGACGCAGTTTCTCCACAAGTGCTTTTCACATCCTTCCTTCTGGCAGGAAGAGTGGCATAAAGAACCTCTAAAGATAGAAACTCAAGAGAAGTGCTGTCAAGTTTCTGCATCACAGTTTATCACCTATTTCTCCCAGAGCATTAGTGTTCCTTATATAAAAAGGATGTGGCTAATTGCTTCCAGGGAACTAGAGACACTCAAACCCCTCCCAACAGAGCAAGCACAAGTAATGACATGCTGAGCTAGAATGTGCTCAGGCACTGGCACCAACATCTGATTCCAAAGCAGTAATAGTAGCAGAAGAAGCAGAAATTAGACTCTTGAAATCACAGAATCACTAAGGTCAGAAAAGACCTCTAAGATCATCAAGTCCTACCATCAACACACCACCACCATGCCTACTAAACCACATCCCCAGGTGCCACAGCCACACAGTTTTTGAACCCCTCCAGGGACGGAGACACCACCACTGCCCCATGCAGCCTCTGCCAGTGTTTCATCACTCTTTCAGTAAAGACATTTTTCCTAATCCCCAATCTAGTCCTCCTCTGGTGCAAGAAGATCTTCTCTTTCAGGAAATCTGCTGCTCCTTGCCTGCACCCACCTTCCCGCGTTGGCCAGCACCAGGGATTCCAGCTGGAAGGAGGGACTATGGAGAAGGGAAGGGCGAGCAGCTGGTGCAGTCCAGGAGTCGTTCTGCACTGGTGGGATTGTACCAAAGCAGCGTGGGTTCTTACAATGAGAAATGCCACGGTTAGCAATGCCACTCTTGGGGCACTCTGCCCTGGCAACGCGGGGTTTGTAACTAACTGCAGCCAAAGACCGACTCAGCAGGTTTAAACCCACAGGGGGTGTTCCCCACCTGGTATGGTGGCTCTACAGCACAGGTGGGCCAACCCACACCTTTCCCCTGGGACAACCCAGAAATATGCAGGTTAGTTTTGAAACCTAAATGTCTGTTACTCTCCCTTGACCATAAAGCGGAGCTTGGCAGGTGCGGTGCCGGTGTCTTACCTGGTGATCTCCTCCTTCAGCGCAGCAGGGTCCGTGGGATAAAACTTCACGCGGAAGCACATGGTGAAGGGAGGCTGGGCTGCAGGGAGAGCAGCAATACCGCTGTCACACGATGACGAGGTTTGTCTTCTTCGCCCTCCTGAAAAGCCCCACTCGAGGAGACAGTCAGGTATTGTCAGGGGTACCACCAACCCTCCCTGCTACCCCCAAACACACCCAGCTGCCCTCGGTATGGAGTGAGAGGATGGGCACAGGTCCATTCACCATTTTGGTGGCCAAGGAGGGAGCAGACATCCCCAGTAAAGCCATGGGGAAGCACCCACAGCACTGTCTGCAGGCTACACAACCCTCCCCACTTCCCAGGAGGACCCCATTTGCTCATCCCCATCATCTCCGTACTGGTCTCTGGCAGAGCCGGTTCTCTGTGCCCGTGTGCCCATAGCCAGCTGTGACTGCAGCAGGACCGGTAGAGACTGATCCCACTTTGAACCAGCAGAACTGCTTTGTGGATAATCAAAAAGGCCTTTTATTCTAGGAGATATGCTGGGAATTGACCAGAGGGGAAGGACTGGAGAAAATGGAAATACATCCAAACTGAAGGGAGAGTACACAACCTCCCTGGGACATCCGCTCGCAGCAGCACTCACCTCTCATCTGCTTCACTACTGACTTGGTAAATTCCAGCCAATGCTGAAAGGAAAAAGAAGGTAATTAAACCAACTAGGTAATAATTTCAGTTAATAACACTGACTCTTCTGAAGAAAACCCTCTTCTTGAAATAAAATCCCACTCTGTGGTAGAGCCAGGGAACTGCAGAGCAGAGGTGGAGGGGGCTGCAGCCCCAGTCAGCAGCTGAGGTGGGGTCCGAGTGGGACCCAAGCCCCAGCCTCTGTATCTGATGTGTCATCCCTGCCCAGCCCCAGGGAAATCCAAATTCTCTGGGTTCCCCCTTGGCAGTCCCATCAGGTCGAGGCAGCAGAGCAGTCAGGCTCCACTGGTGCCGAGTGAGTAGCTGCGCTCACTCAGGAACTGACAGCCCCAGGAGCGGTTCTGGGCAGACCAGAGGCTCACCAAGAGTCATCTTCTTGCGCAGACACAACCCCTGGGGCAGGAGGCTGTGGGAAGCCTGGGGCAGCCTCATGGGTTGTGATGGCTGCTGGCAGCAAGCTCTGAGAGTGGCATTGAGATGGGGAACATCAGGAATGGTTCCTGTGGGAAACACCTGCCCTGCTCCAATAGTGGTCACCACAGGACCAGGGAAACCACCAGATTATGATGGTCTCCACCACACTGGGAAGAAGCATCGTTTTCTTTTGGACTGGGCTGGAAACTGGTTTGAGTGCCAGCATCAGCCTCAGCTGCCCCCCCTCCCCCCCCTCCCCCCCCCCCCCCCCCCCCGCCCCCCCCGATGCAGGGTTGCAGGGTTTCCCCAGATGGAGTGCCGGGGAATGCCAGACAAGGAGGCAAGATCTGTTGCTCTCTTCTTCTTCACTTGGCATGATCTCTGCTTTCTGTGGTCCTGTGCTCTCCACAGCTGCATCTCACTTGTAGCAGCCTCAGGGCAGTGCACAGGCTCCTCCCGGCACATATCAAAATGAAGATGTTTTCCATGCCGTGCCCTCCCGGCAGGAGCCGGAACTGTGCCTGGATCGCGCTGGGCTGTGGCAGCGCCTCTCCCAATTCACACGGGCACTGGGGCTCCCAGCCCAGCCCTGGGCAGGAGCAGAGTCTGGTCCCGCTCGCTGTGACCCCCTTGACCCTCCCCAGCCCACTCAGGCATTGGCAGAGCACATTTTCAATAATGAATATTGACCTATGCAACAGAAATAATAGATTGAAGCAACAGTTTAGTTCATCACAGGCTTAAATGCAGCTCTTCCAGCCGAGGAAATGCTAAACCCAGCCAGCTCTTTGACAGCCCCAGTGTCTATGAGCCGCAGGGCTGGGGCTGAGTCTCCCCCCTGAGCAGTCCCATCATAGGATGCTGCCCAAAGCTGGGCAATGGCTCTTGCCTCAGCCCTCCTGGTCTGAATTGGACTGGATTATTTCCAGAAGGAAATCACCAGTAAAAGCAGTGCCCTGGGCATCACTGAGCGTGCCAGCTCTGCCTCCACTCTCCTATCTCCCAGTGGTTCCCATGTTGCCGGAGGCAGCCACTGCCTTTGGGCTTCACATCCAGAGAGCAGGAAAAGCCAGATCTGGCCCTGGACACTGACTCATCAAAAGCAACATCAGAGAAACACCCTCTCCTTGCAGCAGCTGGGACAAGATACAGACCCTACGTTCCTCATCTGCCCACTCATTTGCTACAGGAGATGTTCCAAGAAAAAAAAACATTCTGCTTCCCCACACAGTGCCTGTGCCGAGGAGACATAACCCTTGGCTTGACCCTTTCCCAGCAGCAGAAGCAGGGAGAATTGTTGGGGAAGAGTCCCTCGTCACTGCCTAAACCAAGATTCACTGCAGCTGTTTGCTTCATGCCCCAGTTCTCAAACACAGCAGCAAGGACAAGTCTGAGTGAGCTGCAAGAAACCCCAATAGTCAGCCCGGGCAGGGAAGACTCTCACCCTTTGCTTGTCAGGGTCCACAAAACGAATGCCAAAGTAGTCCTTCTCCAGCAGGTTCAGGTGGTGGCAGAGAAGGTCAAACAAGTACTGGCCCTTGGCATCTCTCTGCAAGACAAAGAAACTTGGTTACAAAGCAGCAGAATGATGGCAATGGAGCAGAGGGCCTGGAGCACACGGTGGGTGAAGGGGCTGAAACCTGTAAGGTGATACTGAGGACGGTATCCCACCAGCTTCCTTGCCACTTCACCAGCAATATTTTCAGCTCGGAAACCATCTCTCATCCCACCTAAATGACAGCCCAACAGCAGCCGGGAGCAGGACCCTGTAACGCATTGGTCCCTGTCCACTGTCTCCATCCAGCTCATGCCCTAATGGAATGCTGAGGCTGCCCAGGGCTTGGCAGGAACCACAGCAACAGCCAAAACCTGCATTTGCTTGGATAAGAGAGCTGTGCCCAGCAGCTCCGGGCAGCGCTGTGGAGGCGAAGCTGCCTGGACAGAGCACGTAGCGAGAGCACAGCCAGTGTTTGAGTAGGCCAGCAGAACAGCAACCATCCCAAACAGATCCGGAACACCATGAAACAGCCCAGGGCATTTTAAAAACATAAAGAAAACTGTGACCAAGGTCAAAGTACCACTGGGAATCCCCCTGCAGCTCAAGTCATAGTGAAGCACAGGACAGGGAAGCTGTGAATGTGGGGGTCTGTTTGCTTGGCCTGTGTTTCCAGATCATGTTGTGACTTTGCTGCTGTTCTGATTCCTGCTGGACTCCCTGGCTGCAGGGATGCACACGTCACCCTTAGCTTCATGCTTTTGCCCTCTTCTGGTGCTGTTAAGTGCCCTTCCCAGGTCTGGCACTACAGCATGAGTCAAGCGCTGACCCATCTGTTTTTAGCATTTCTTCCTTGCCCTTCTGTGCTACTGAGCTTTCAGGAAAAACCCTTTCCTATTCCTGTCCCTGGCGCTCTGCATTGCTGCACTGTGGCAGAGGGACTGAACAGATCTGTGCTTGCTCCAGGACTAGACTGTGTTGCCAGATCCCCACTCTAGGGGGAGTGGGAGCATCTGGGCAATGGGCATTACAGCTTTGTAAGGTTCTGTTTGCCAGTACAACTTACAGACAGCACTAGACTGAACACTGATGAGGAATTTTAAAGTATTACAGACATAAAACTTCTCAAAATTATTGAAAGTTTAATTTCCAAAGACTGGAATATGCTCTGAAGTTGAGCATTGTGAGCTGCTCCACAGCAGTGCTGGCCCAGGATGCTGTGGTTCTTCCTGCATTTGGTGTGGGAATGCAGCACGTGAGAGGTTGAGGGGACCATGACTCCAGTGCCTCCCCCTCAGAGCTCCCTGGGCCCCACTCACAGCTCATCCAGCTGCGAGGTCACTGCTGGTGATGGACTGTGCATCCCTTCCATCCAACTGATGATCACCACTTGATCCCAAAATGCTTTTCCTACCCGCTGAACGTTTGGCATCAATAAGCTAAAATGAATAATGAGTTACACAAAGGCTCTTCTGGTTCAACATTTCCTTGGCTCTCCAGAATTGCACCCCAGGGGCTGGAGAAGCCCCGCACCAGAGCTGATTCATCAGCAATAGGATTTATCCACACCAAGTGCAACACTGTGCGCGTACATCACATACAACAGCAATGTAACTACAAAATTTTCCATCCAATTCATACTTGACCACTGTAACATTTCACTCATGGACAAGAACCCCAAGACACCCCAATAATTCATGAACCTCTGCTCAGCAGAGCTGCCCACAGGATTCACGCCAGGGGCAGCTGTTTCATGCCCAGCAGAGCTGTACCTCTGCAGTGGTCTCACTCCCTGAGGCTCAGCAATGCTGACAGTGGGGTTGTCTCAGTCTATGTCAGGTCTGGGACCAAACCTGGTATTTTGTTGATTTATGACAAGATTAAAACAGGCGAGACAGCCTTAGGAACTTCCCCTCACCTGAAGGCAAAGAGGCAAAATCATTTGGACTGTGCTGCCTTTACGGCAGAGTGAACACAACAAGGTGCCCAGGTTGAGGGGACTGTGAGGGCAGGATCTGGCCCCTCAGCCTGCCAACCCTCACTGCTGCAGGTGATGGGAGATGTTTTACCTTGCAGTCGATGGGGGACCTGCTTTACAGCATCACATCTCTGCAGATCAAAGGCTGCTCCTGACAGCTGCCACTGCCTCCTTCAGATAACGCAGGTTTCTGTTTCCCTGACAAATACATTTAATACGTGCATTATCTGATCAAATAATCGCTCAGCAGACACAGGCTGTGCAATTGGGGAACCCCACAGGTCTGGCATTAACCTGTTCCTGGGGCTGGGTACTACATGATCTTCATTCAGAGAGCTGTGAAGCTCAGGCTGCAGCCGCTACAACACCGTATCCTTGGTGGCAGTGTCGGAGCCTGGCAGGCTCCAGCAAGGGAATGCGAGGTGGTGATCCCAGCCAGCGTGGCTGCAGCAGCAGGACCCTCCCAGCTCCAGAGCTACAACCTCTGCCTTGGTGGGCGCTGTGCAGGGAGAGACCGTCCTGCTCGCCCGGCTGATGCAGCGCTGGCGCTCAGCCAGCTCCAAGGGCCTGATGGAGCATCTTGGGCAGCCACACACTGAAGGCAGAGGGAGGATCTTCTGTGCAGCACAGAGGAAAGGGCAGAGAAGGACCTGGGGTGGGCAGTGCCCACTCCGTCTCAAGCCCAAACAGAAACATGGAGAAGGACAGGCAGTTCCTACACTGGGCAAAGAGGCAGAGCTGGACCAAGGAGCTGCCCAGCAAAGCTCAGTTGAGGGGCAGGGGATGCTCACCAAGACTTGCTGCTCCCAGAATATGATGGCCTCAAAGACATCGCTGAGGTGAAGCCTCCTTTGGAAATCCTGCTGGTGACCGCCCCAACCCTGTGCCACAGGGCTAGTACCCCTGTGGTTTACCCCAGCCCTCCCCTCACTGTGGTACCTGCATCTCCTGGAGCCTGGTTCTGTGATCATGGCATCGACACAGCAGTCTCACCAAAACACCCAGGGGCAATGGATAGGATCCACTGGCTGCCTCCAGGTTCATCCCTGCAGTCTCGGGCATCAATCCCCCCGGGCTGTCCCAAGCAACCCCCAAGGCACAGGCACAACCCAGCAGCCCTGGAATCGAGTCCTTGCTCTTGTTTTCATCACCCTCCCTGTCACACAATGCGGTGGTACTCACTTGGGCATCAGCCAAGCTTAAGTCAAGTCTGAAAAAGCCTCCTGTACCAAACACGTTTGATGGGATCTGTTTGGGATGCAGCCAAGGGCGGCTTTTGATGCAAGGACTGATGCACTGTAAAACACATGGTGTTAAAAGACACTGAGATGTAGTCTGAGCCCTCAGGGGTTTTCAGACATCTCTCCTGGTGCTGAGGGGCTTGGGTATGTTCATTGCTCTCAGAAGCATCACAGCTCTGCAGATTAAACAGAGCCCCCTCCCATTAGCCTTGTGCCCATGTCCCTGTAGGCTGCATGCACACACAAGAGAAAACTGATTCCAGAAGAGCTTTGTTGGCGCAGACAAGATGGCCCTGAGATGAAGTTTCCACAGCTGGCTGCCCTCATCTCATGAGCACATGACACAGCCAGAGTGGGCTCTGTCCAGCTTTGCTCCAGCCACACCGACGGTTGTGGCCACAGGACACACGCCTCCTCTGGTCAGTGGTTTGTAAAACACCTCTAGGCCAATAAACAGGTCTACGGCTTTGCTCTCACCATGCCGGGCATAACTGTGAGGTTTTGCTTTCCTGCAAATAAATCCCTGGGAGGGACTGCAGAGAATCCAAGGAGGAGCATTGGAAAAGCTGCTCCTTGTGACACCACCTCCCACGGCCGCAGCAGCCAGAGCTCAAAGGCAGCCCTGGCCAGGGCTGTTGACTCATTGCCTGGATGTCCTGAGGGCACCAGTGATGCCTGTGGGGCTGCAGCCCAGAACCAGCAGCTATGGGTCAGCATTCCACTCCTCGGGGTGACGCAAGACACCCGTCACCCCAACGGAGCACAGCTGAGGTCTCCAGGGAGTGCCCATGGGGGTAGAAGGTTGTTTGGCACTGGAGAGGATGTGTCCTCACGCTGGCCAGGCTGCCTGCCCCCTCCACAGCCCAGCAAGCTGCCCTTGTGCTCATCTGGTGGAGCCTGACCTCACAGCCTGGCAATTAAAATCTTGCCAAGCCTCACCTGGCTCATGCCACAGTAAAATGGGGCTGGGCTTTTGGACCCTGCTGCTAAAATACAGCAGAGCAGCCAAGCCTGCTTGCAGAGCCTGCACCTGGGGAGGGCTGCAGACTGGGCACCACAGTGAACCCCAGCCTGGTTCAGCTCTGCTGACACACACTCCTCCCCAAACCATTACCCAGCTTTTAAGGAACTCTCCTTGGTGTGGACAGGGAGACTTGTGAGAGCTCTTCTGGGCAGAAAGCAGGTGAAGTAGCAGGAAAGTGTTGAGAAGTTTGCTGGGAGAGCTTGCACTGCGGCAGCTGAAGCATTTTGCAGCCACAGCACAGCTGGGGAAATGGGCTGGAGCTGAGCAGGCAGCAGCCCTGCCAAAACCACCCCAGCGCTTGGGAGATGCTGAGACCATAAACAAACAGACCTCCCCGCAGGCAGCAAGTCCTGCCAGCCGACATGAACAACACTGACAGCACAGGGCTACAGTTTTGGAAATCACCTCTCCCTGCTCTCCTCTCCTACATCCCCTTCATCTCCTCCCCAGGCCAAACAGCAGAGCTCCTGCTTACCGTTGCTATGATGCCCAAATGCACCTGGCATCTGGAAAAATGAGATTCCCATACTCAGATTTCAAACCCTGTATTTCAGCTGGCCCCAAATGCCAGACCCTCACTGGTGCTGGTCGGTCCCCCAGCTGCACGGGCAGCTGGGCTTGCTGCAGCCCTGCAGCCGCAGCCTTCGGCCAGGAACTCACTGGCAAAGCCACAGGCTAGGCACCAGCGCCACAAGGCTTTGATGTGCAGGAGGGGCATCCACACAGTGGGTCCTGCACAGCCCATGGGTATGGCCACCCTTGGTGCTGTCCTGTGCTCAGGAAGCATCCTCAGATGGTCCAGCAGAGACCACCTTGCAGATGAACGAGACACCAGTCCATGGTGGGAGAGGAGACAGATTCAGGAGCAGGAGGGACAGTAAGGACCCCAGGGCCCCTTTGCACCAGCCATGATGCTTTTACATGGCTCAAGGACCACAAACTCAGAGTGTGAGTGTAGCCATTCTGCTCCAGCCTGAGCTCAGGGTGATGCCTTGGACAAAGCAAGCATCCCCCGCATGGCAGGGCTGAACACTCACCTCACCCCACAGCCCTCCCCAGCTCCCTTGTGCAGAAGTATTTGTTTAATGCTGCTGGGAATCAGCAGGTCCCCATCAGCTACTGCTCTCACTGGGAATGCAGATGTGGATGGCATCGAGTCAGGGCCCTATGGCTGCGATGGCCCACATTACCCCTCAAACCAGGTCCCCCTCACCCACCACCCAGCTGCAGCTGCACCCAGGAATGGGGAGCAAAGTGCCCAGGCTTGGTTGAGCAGGGAGCTGCTGGCTGGGCTCACCAGTGCACAGCGGTCACCGGCACCGCTGGCAGCTGCTCGGGAAATGAGGCCACTCATTTATGAGCTGGAATACAGATTTAGGTACCAAACTTGGAAAAGCATGGCCTAGATTGTACTTTATTAATAGTTTAATTGAGTCTCTGCGTGTGTCATCCATCACTGTTAAACACAGCCATTGCCTGCCTGACAGGCTCAGTAAAAGGGCACAGAATGGAAAGGAGCAATGAAACCTGCCAGAATCCAGATCCTTTTCCCTGACTTAGAGCAAGTTATTGTTCTTTCATTTAATAATGCTCAATGTGTCAATAAAGACTGAAGCACCAGCACAGAGCTTGAGAGAAACTGGAGCAGCATCTTCCCAGCAGTAGAACAAACACCCAAGCCTTTCTCATCTATCGGGCACAAAATATTCTTCCCAGATCAGCTGTTTGGTGCATTAGGCAGACTGGACATCCTCCCAGACTATATAGAAAATAGTAATAAATATTGACTTCTTTCTTGCCCTTAGAGAGATTATTTGCAGGCTGAACTAATGGGACAACCGGCACAACCAGACATTAAAGCAACTGACCACATAAGAGAAACTGCAACTGCATAAATAAAGATGTACTTGTAAATGATTCCAGATTAGACCTGAAGGGCTGTGAGAGCCGAAGCAGCTGCCGCAACGCCTGCAATCTGCTGCAGCAGCGCGAGGCCCGGCTGGCAGCTCTGCCCACTGCAGGCAGCCCCGGCCAAGTCTGTTACGAACATCAGTAATGGAAAAATACCAGTGGAAGCTGTGAGAGTGTGAGTCTTCCTGGCTAGATGAGAAGAGCAGAGGGGATGATTTGGCTACCCCCAGCACCTCATCCCTCCTCACCTCCCAAAGCCAGTTCCACAGGGGTTTCCTCCAGACTCTTCTCTCCCTTTCCCTACCCATGCCCAAAATCAGCATGTAAGCTGTAAAATGCTTCCCTCTGAAATTTTAAAACTGAGAAATGGCAACGAAAGATAAACCAGACATCCCCCCCAGTCCAATGGAACATGGTGAAAGCATAAAACCACAAGCGGCATTACAGGGGGAGAAGCTTTCTCTTTGATCTCTCTAACTTGAATTAAACATATTCTAAATTAATCATTAGCAGTATGTCTTTCAGGAAATTATCTGAACTGTCTTTACAAATCACAACTTAAAAGTGCTGTCTATTGCATAACGTCAACTTAAATATTCTTCGTTTTGATCTTTATGTGCTCTTATAAAATAAGACTTAGATCTGCCCTAAGGTTGGTGAATTTTTGAGGTCAGCTTTTCTGGGTACAGCGCTGTAATGGAGAGACCATCACCAGCTGCACCACAGCAATTACGGCTTGTGCACGCTGGGGACGCGGCACACCAAGCCGGCACGCACAACGCAAAGCTGTTTGCTGCTGAATGCTAACACTTGCTAAAAGTTTTCTCTGTCTTAAACTTCTGAGACATATAACATGTTATGTGCATTGCACAAGCCTTATGATGAGCAGCTGAGGGACCTGGAGTTGTTTAACCTGGACAAGAAGAGGCTGAGATGAGACCTTGTTGCTCCCTACAACTACCTAAAAGGAGGTTGTGGTCTCCACATCTCTGCTCCCAAGTAACAAGTGATAGAATGAGAGGAAAAGGTCATAAGTTGTGCCAAAGGAGGTTTAGATTGGCTATTAGGAAAAATTTTTCACCAAAACACAAGTGGTGAAGCACTGGAAGAGGCTGGCCAAGGCAGTGTTGGACTCTTCATCCCTAGAGGGGTTCAAAACACACGTGGCTCTGGCAGTTAGGGATGTGGTTTAGTAGGCACAGTGGGTTTGGGCTGACGGTTGGACTTAGTGAGCTTAGAGGTCTTTTCCAGCCTTAATGACTCTATTAGTCTATAAACTCTCAAGGAACTGCAGTAAGCACAGCATCACATCCCAGACACAGCTGGGTTGTAGGGTGGTTGTTAATTTCATAACCACTATTAATGTCAATTCTGTGGCTGAGCCGGACAATAGGAGCGCTCCCGGTGGAGGCTGGATTGCAGTGTCTGTGCCAGGAGCCTGCGTGGCTCTGTTAATGCTGTGCTGCTGCTCCCAGCACTGCAGAGGATACCAGGGATTGCCAGTCATTCATGATGCACCACACTGAATTGTTCTGATTCATAATGGTCCCTCATTTTGCGTGGTTTCATGTTACACGAGATGAAGATGTGCTACTGCTTGCGCACAGCTGCATCATGGCACTGGCAGGCACAGAATCCTCAAACTTGAGTTTTTTCTGCTGGTCCCTGCTGCCACAACGTGCATTGCCCTGATGCATGAGTGAAACCTGGATGGTTTCAGCACTGTAGGGCAGTGTGGCAACATGGGACAACACTGTTGGGGGGACCTGATCCCCCTCAGCTCAGCCCCTGCATCCTCCCTCACACCTGATCTCATCCAAGGAGACCAGAACTCATGGCATTCCCCCCTACTATGGGACCTCTGGAGCCCCGACCACATCCCAGTCCCTAACTTCCAGTGCTCCAGTCCTCTGTAGATCAGTCGAGTTTGTCAGGGCAGCAGGTGGGTCTTGGGGTCAAACTCAGGACAAGATTGGTTTGGGACTGGAAGGGCTCAGGGGTGGAAGTTGCCGTGAGATACAGCTACATGCATTCACAGCAGCGGTTGCTGGGCTCTCTCCCATGGTGGTGAGGAATTGGTGGAGTGACAAACCCTGCCAAGGAGGATGCTGCCGCGGGAGAGCAGAGTGGTGCAGGCTGCAGGAGTTCATCGTTACCCACACCACTACTCTACAAAGCATTCAGAGTCATCCAGCCCTGCAGCATCTTTACAAGGTACCTGAGGAGCATTAATGTGTCAGCAACAGCTTAATACAGAGATTTACTGCTCTCTGCTCAAGGAGGAGATGGGTTCGCCAGTAGCCTCAAGAATGAGCTCTTCCAGGGAGTTTATGCTCCCTTTTTACATGGGGACAGAAAGACAGAACTATACTGTTGGCAGGGACATCCTGCTGGGATCTTCCAGTGGCAAACTCACAGCTCAGTGATGGGAACCTCCCTGTGCTGAGAACTGCAGGATCTCTTTCCAACAGAGCTCAACAAACTCCAATTGAGACCCATCTGGCCCCAGACCTGCACACAGCAGCACGGCTGCTGCCATCCTAGCATCATGGAATCTTTTAGTGGTTTGAGTTGGAAGGGACCTCAAAGCCCATCCAGTTCCAGCCCCCTGCCATGGGCAGGGACATCTCCCACTGCATCAGGGTGCTCAAAGCCCCATCCAACCTGGCCTTCAACACCTCCAGGGATGGGGCAGCCACCAGCTCTCTGGGCAACCTGTGCCAGGGCCTCCCCACCCTCACAGGAAAACATTTCTTCCCGATATCTCATCTAAACCTCCCCTCTTTTTAGCTTAAAATCTTTACTTCTCATCCTATCCCTGCATTTCCTTGCAGCTCCCCTTCCTGGTGCGGTGCAGAGGAGCCCCGAGTGCCCTGCCACACCGAGCACCTGCATCTGTAAAGTTCCCAAAGATGAAAAGCAATGAATGCTCAAACTGCCACCCATCCCTGCCAGAGAGTTTTGCACGCTGTACTGCAAACAGAAACACAGCTTCCGCAGGGAGATAAGCGCCTCCAGCACTATCAAACAGAAGAATCCCAGATGATTTTTAAACTTTAAGAAGATTAAACTAACCTTGCATTCTTAGCTTTTCTAAGCTCCTCAGCCAAAATTAGGGTCATCCACAGTTAAAAAAAAATGGGGGAAAAAAAAAAAAGGAGAGATATTTAAAACTCATCAGAAAATGAGCGTTGAGCTGCACTCCAGGCAGGAGGGATCCTTGTCCCACCAAGCACGACAGCTCTCTGGCAGCGCATCTGTGCACTCCAGACATGCTCTGGAGCCGAGTACTTGTGCCAAGGAATGGCTTTGCATTGCAGGATGAGACCCCGGTCTGTCCTAAAGCCTTGCTTGTAGAGACTGGTAGCACAGTTGGTTTTATAACTATTTACCATGTGCTGTGATGGTTTTCTTTCACTCCAGCTTCTTGATCAGGTATCAAGTGGCACCAAGCCTAAAGCCTCCTATCTCTGCCTGAGTACCACTGCCACCAAACCTGCCCAACGCCAGACCAGCAAGACCAGTTACCCCAGTGAGGCTGAGCACAACCAGCCTCTTCACCAGTGCAGAGCCAGCCAGGTGGCAGAGAGAGCAGATACGTCTGCTGAAAAACATCCTTCAGCCAAATTTAAACATGCCTCTTGCAAGGAGAAGGCGAAGGTTGGGTATCATGCCCTCGCTCAAGCATTGCTACACCCAGTGGTCTCACAGCACAGGACATCTCCAAAATCCCCCCAGCAGGTGGGTTCTTTCCATCTCCTTCAAAATCGCGCTATGGGATAAGAAACATCTTCTGACTCCACACCAAACTAGATTGGCCCATGCTTCACAGGGCTCTTTGCAAAGATCCTGCTCCAGCCAGGAGCTGGTCCTGGGGAGGGGACAATGACGAGGGGAGCCCGGCAAAGCACACGGGTTGCAGAGAGTGGCTGATTCCTCAGTGCTGTGCAAGGCAGAGACAATCAGGAGCTCCAGGGCTCCAGCTCCAGGTCAGAAAGGGGATTCAGGGCCCTGAGCAGCCAGTCTGATGAGGCTTACAGTCCCAGCACCTGGGAAGGGCTGGATCTGCCTCTTGGCCACAACCAAAGGCTGTCAAGGAGCAGGAGCAGGGCTGAAGAGGGGCACCAGTGCTTTGCAACTTGCCAGGTTGAACTCCCACATCAGCTGGTTTGGTTTGGTTGCTTGCAGAATGGCACCAGTGTCCCCTTTCTCCTGCCAGGGCACGGCTGAGACCGCAGTGAGCAGAGTCACCCTGAGCCTGTGGGAGGAGGGAGCCTAACAAGCCCCAGGGCTGCAAGAAAATGCTGCTGTGCTGGGTGAGAATCAGCCACCACCAGCCTCAGCCTGACCCTCAATACTTGCACTTGTGGAGCTGAAGTAATGACCCCCCCCCCCCCAGCCGCTCTGCAGATTAAGCACAGGATTTAGGGAAGAAATAGCAGCAGTTGAAAGCAGCTCCTTTCTGCGCTATTTGGTTTGGAAATCTCATTGTGGGGCTGGCCATCCCTCCCTGCCTTCTGAGCTTAGGAGAAGATTATTTTTTAAAGGAAACTGTCAAAAAAGAGTCTATTTTACAAAGTGAAGTTTAGGTTTAAGTCCCTCTGGCAGCGACATCTGAGCTGGGAGAGATCAAAGACCCACCAGCTCCACTGCCAACATGAAGAGATTTTCTCTAGCAATTTGATTGCAATATTGTGGTTTAAATGCTTCATTTTCAGAATTTGGCATTGCGCTGTATGGGCCCAGGATTTATTATCTCTTGGACAAAGTTAATGTTCAGTTTGCAGGGCAAAGCCCTCCTAACTGACAGCTCTCTCAGCACTCACAGTAAGCTGGTGTCACATCTGAGCTGCAGAATGTGGCAGAAATGGGCAAAAATATGGGTGAGAACATCCATTTACAGACAGGCAACAAGCAGATGGGCGATCTGAGACTGTGTCTGGAGCAAAGCCTGCAAGGTTCTAATGGGGTTCTTACCTGCAATGACCCCTCTCTCCCTAAGGTGCCCCAAGGACGGGGTGCGGAGGGGCAGGAGCAGCCTCAGCACCGGCCTGAAGGATCTCCCACTGATGTTGGTCAGGGCAGAGCACCATGGAGATCTCCCACTGTCTACTGCTCCTGTGCAGGTTTCAATACCCTCCTCCTGCAAACCCTGCAGTCCTGCCCCAGCTACTGCTCCCTGTCCTCTGCTCCACTGCCATCGAAAGTATTATTATTATTCACTATTTTGAGTTACTATTATTGGCTATTTTGCTGGTATTGTACCAGCTGCTGTACTCGCCCCATGCAAGCAGAGCACGAGGTACCTGCCTGGGATGCACGTGGCCGGGTTGTACAGCACTGGGATGCTGCCATGGTGAGGAGAGGAGCAGGGTCATCCACCCTGCCCACGGCACCTCCGACTCAAACATGTGGAGAACCCGGCCAGCAGCAAGAGCTCAGCAAAAGGCCATGGTGCTTGAGCGTGGTGTGGCAGGGGCTTAAATTCTGTTTGCAGAAGTGACTGAGCAACACCAAGGAGCTGCAGCGTCATAAAAAGCCCAGTGGGAAGATGCTCTTGGAGGCATCAGTGAAGCCAGGACTTCAGGAGAGCAGAGGGATCATTCCCATGTCCCTTGGTTTTGGAGAATACTCAGTGATGG
Organism: Tapera naevia; assembly: GCA_033556795.1. Taxonomy (NCBI): domain Eukaryota; kingdom Metazoa; phylum Chordata; class Aves; order Cuculiformes; family Neomorphidae; genus Tapera; species Tapera naevia. The sequence goes on from JAUMJJ010000353.1 coordinate 3,587,845, forward strand.
ACAAGCCCCAAGCACGAGAAGCCCAGTGCAGCAGGCAGGACAATGGGGAGCAGAGGCACATTTCCAGCCAAACTTCGGAGCAGAGGGCTGGTGCCCAGCTGCCACAGTGATGCCAGCCCCTGCCACAGTGACGGGGAAGGGATGGACGGGCAAGCACAAGAGAGGAATGAATTTTTCCTGTGCAGATGCTGTGAACAGCAGTCCAAAGGCAGCTCCAGCACGGAGGAAAAAGGAGGATAAAAGGCCGTGGAGAAATAGGTGGCTGAGGAGGACTTCGTACAGGGACATGCGGACTGTGAAGAGCACTGGCCCCCAAAGGCAAGATGCTGGGGATGTGCTGCTTCCCAGACCTAAGCAAGCCCACCCTGCCCTGGAATTTTGCATCTGCCAAACAAACAGGTCTCCATGAATAGCACAGGAGAAGCCCTTACAGCACAGGTGATAGCAGAAGTGGAGTCACTTGACTAGCAAGTGGCAAGGAATCACAGACTCATTTGGTTGGAAAAGATCTTTGAGATCATTGAGTCCAACTGTACCTGTCCACTGCTAAACCACATCCCTGAGCACCTCATCAAGCAGCTGCGGGCAAGCAGCAAAGTGGGAAAAGCAGGATAGTGCCCTGATGGCCCCAGATCCCACCGACTTTACTGCCAGCCAGAGTCCACTGTTACCTTGTCCATTGGAGGAGATGTGGAGCAAGGGAAAGGTGGTTTTATATAACACACAAATGTAATCCTGTTATATTTATAGCCTATGCATCTAAGTATTAATTCCTTGTTATCTGTAATCCCTCCTCCTCGCTGACACAGTGATTTCTGCCTTCATGACTTATCAGGACAGTTTGCTCCAGAAGTTTGTAAAGCTTCCGAGAGGGAAAGTTCCAAATGAGTCTTAAACTTCAGATCATCAATTCCTTGTTCTAATCCATGAGCAGGTTTTTAAAAGCTTTTGACATGCCGACATACGCAAAAGGTCCTTCACAGATCTGCATCCCTGAATTTCAGCAGCTGATATTTCTGCTAATGTCCCCATTTAGGAGAGAATCCATTTCAGGACAGCTGTTAGGCTACCCTGACTCATTTAAGGCAAGAAACATTTTTTTTCCATGTTTCCCTGAAACCTAAACCCCCAGCATCGCTTTGAACTGGTGATTTCTTTCATCACCCACACCATCATTTCCTCCATCCATCCCTGACATCAGCCAGTGCAAGGCAGGATGTCCCCATCTGCTGATTGTGACCTGGAGTGACGCGATCCTTGCCAGCATCAACATGGGTCCTGCTGCCCTGAGCCTTTTAGAGGAGGCACAAAGCATCTTTCAGCCTGAACACAGCTCCCAAGAATCTATATGTTCACAGTGACTGATGACATGTCACTTCACATTTTGCTTTTTATTGCTACTGCATAACATCTATGAATTAAATTTAGATTTTATAAGTCTGTAATTTAGAGGCATGGAAAACCTCTCTCTCCATGAAAACAAATCGGCTTTTCCAGTAATTCAGACTCACTTTTTTCATTCTTGGAGTGGCTCTACATGTGCTCTCGTTTGAATTGGCACTCTCCTGCCATTAGCAGGCAAAACATTCTTGGTGCAACTAATTCTGATATATATTATTTAGAGGGTAATAAACACATTCATAGTAATCAGCTGCTGAGGAACATTGTCTTGTCAGAAAGTAAGCCCTACTGGCTACAGAAAAGGGAGAGATACTTCCAATGCAAGTCATCCTGCTTGTAGCACGTAGGAAACAATTCTTTAGCAACAGCTTCCCCTCTAGTGGCTGTGCGACCCAGTGAGCAGCACAGGTGCCTGATTCGGCTTCTACAAAAGGAATGGCTGCACTTCCAATCTCAGATGAGGAGGAACTGCAGTCCTGCTGACCTCTGACTGTGAAGCAGTATCAGATGCCACACAGCTGCTGTCAAGTAATACTGTACCTCTACTTTTGCAGTTGTACCTGGGCACCATGCTGGCTGTAGAGCAGCTCTGGTACCCGTGCAAACTGGTAACCACTCCTTGGACCTGGGGCCCACATTCACACAGGAACTGAGAACTCTCAGCTCTGGCTCAGCATCCTCTGACATCAGCAAAGCTGGGTCAGACCTTGTGAAACTGGGAAGCTGCTGGTAGAATTGGTCACATCGGCTGCGTGGAGCAACCCCCTCCCATTTATGCAGTTGGAACACTCTGGGCATTGCAGAGCTGCTGTGAAAACCTCTCAGGATGCTGGGCAGAAGCAACCTCAAGGTGCCTGCAGGGCCAGGGCCCTGCCGATGGACTGGGATTTGCAAGGTCCCATAGGGAATCTCCATGTCCAAGGAGGGTCCTCTTCCAGACCTTGCAGGAGAAGAGAAGGCTCCAGGGAGACCTTAGAAAAGCCCTCCAGTATGGAAAGGGGCTCCAAGAAAGATGGGGAGGAAATTCTTGATCAGGGATTGCAGGGATAAAATGAGTGGCTAATGGTTTTGAGCTGAAAGAGGAAAGATTGAGATGAGATCCTAGAAAAAAAATGTTTTCCTGTGAGGGTCGTGAGGCCCTGGTCCAGGTTGCCCGGAGAAGTGGTGGCTCCCTCATCCCTGGAGATGTTTAAAGCCAGGTTGGATAGGGCTTGGAGCAACCTGATCAAGTGTGAGGTGTCCCTACCCATGGCAGAGAGTTGGACAAGTTTTAAGGTCCCTTCTGACCTAAACTATTCCATGATTCTATGAATGGACTCAGCACTTTGTTGTCAATGCTACCACACCCACAGCTGATATAAAATAAAATAAAACGAACCACAAAAATACAATCCTGTGTGAGCTGCTCACAACCAGAAACCCAGGCACCTTCGGTTTTCCTGGCAACATTCCTGCTGAGAAGTTCGCTTCTCTTCCAACAACTGAATGCAGCAAAAAGCTCACGGGAGAAAAGAATGAAAAGTATAAATGCTTCATAAAAAATTTACTTTTCTTGAAAGCGAAGTGAGGCTCCGGAAGAAACACAGGTGCAAGAGCTTCCAAAACACCTTATGAATCCGCTGCCCAGCCAAGCTCTTCCTCTGCTCTGCCCTCCCCAGTGTCAGGAGTGGTGGGATGTGGCAGCAGCTCCCAAAGTGCCATGTCCCAGGGACAGAGCCGCAGGAGAGCCCAAGCATGCCCACGTGCCCAGGATGATGGAATGAGTTATTAAGTTTGTACTCCACAAGTGTCAAGCGTCCCCAGAGCTGTGTAAGTCCTGGGATGATCTGGTGTGAGAAGTCTCCTAAAGCCAAAGCCATCAATATCTGCAGATAAAGGCCATGAGCCAGATGTGAGCCCCCTGTACCTCACTCCTCCAGAAAGACCAATGCCAAGGTTTGCATTTTCCCCACAGATTACTTCCGAGAAAAGCTATTCATCTGTGTGGTCTCCTGGACAGAGGGGAGGGGGTACAGCTCATACTCTGACAGACTTAAAAGCAGAACCAAGCTACAATAAATAAGAGCAAATCCCCAATCCGTACACAGGGTAGAAACTCGAAACTCCAATCCAGAATCAAAACAAAGAGCAGGTTCAAAAGCAATTAATATTCAAATTTCCCTGAATTGCACCTCAAGAATAAAAATCACCACATACAGAAGTGATGAGTGCAAGCCTTGTGATTAAGGCAAAACAGATCTTATTTGTGCTACAGAAATGACCATATGTGGAACCCTTTTGAGAGGGTGTAATCAGTCAGATTAACATGATAATGAACCCTGATTTACCCAGCAAAGGGAAGACCTTTGTCCTCAGAGACTGTGCTTTGCTCACTGAATATTAAAAAAGATGACTTTTTTATCAGCACAGATATCACTTGGCTGCAAGATTATAAATCCTCCCCAAAGGTGATTTCCTAGGGAGAGGGAGGAGAGCCATTTTAGGTGTAAATGATCCACACTAATAGAGGGGCAGGCAGTGGAAAGTTTGCAATAAATCCTATGCTGCCTTCAGCAGAAAATGAGATACAGGCACAAGCACCGTGATGTAAATCCCCATGATGACAACATTATTCTACCAATAACACTGGAATAAACCTTAGATACCGTGCTGGTTGTTGTGCAAAGAGCATCCACAGTCTCTTTTGAAGAGCCCAGCCTTGGTGACAGCAGCCTCTCAGGGACTGGGAAACCATAAATTAAGGAAAAAAATGCTGCTTCCCAAAACAGGGATCTGGGAGGGCTGGGCCAGGATCAGTCTGCCCTGTGCACTGGGAGCTGCTCTCCCACCATAAGAGTTGTGATACTGCCTGCTGCCCTCTACTCTTCCTTAAGAGTTTTGCTCAGCAAGTCCAGTCCAGGGGTATTTGGATGGGCAGAAGCAAACACGCTCAGCCTGCGTCTTGCTGCCAGCATCCTCGTCACCACCAACACAGACAACTTGGCCAAGGGCAGCTGGGAAGCTGATGAAGGTGCTGCCAGCCAGCCAGCACTGGGATGTAAAATAGACAAAGCAGGGAGACCATTGGAAGGGGAATCCACCCCACAGCTTTGAGGAATACATCCTCACCAGGATGCAGCAGCGCAGCCAGTCTCATGGCACACAGACCACTTGGCCCCTCCATAGCACCCGGCAAGGTGTGCAGCTCTGTCCAGCAATGTACACTGCTCCAAGGGAAGATGCACCAGCCCCAGCCCCTTTTCGCTTGGAACAGTGGCTGAAAGAAGTGGACAGGGCTCCAGCACAGGCAGAGGTGCAGGCAGTAGCAGCTCTGCCAGGTGGGAGATAATCTTGCCAGCCATCAGCCTCGGCCGGTGAGCGTGCCAGCGAAGACGGCAGGCGCGTTTGATCACAGCTCTGCTCCTCGCCTAAACACTTTACAAGCTTGTTGAGCAGCTGGGTGTCAACTTCAGAGCACAGCAAAGAGCCCTTGTTTTATTCATCACAAGTTGAAATAAAAACATGTTCACATGAGAACCCGTAACGGCGGCAGAACTGTTGATTTTATGGTGTCCATCGCTCTGAAGACCCGCTCTGGTTTGTGAAAGACCACTGCCCATTGCCTCCCCTTGTCCAGCCCCGCCAGCAGCCCTGGTTGCCCTTTGCTGTGCCATCTCAGCACGTGCAGCCAGGTCAACACTGCAGCTCCTGCCAGGAGCAACGCTGTGGCAGCAGGCAACGGGTCAACTCTCATCACCCTGGGCACTCAAAGCACTGCCTGACACCAGCCCAGCACCCACAGGGAATCAAAAACGCCGACTGTGCTTCCCAGGTCACCCAGAACATTTTTCCTTTCCTCCTGCCAAACCAACCTTTCTCTTGTCATTAGGATTTTAGGATGAAAGAAGCTGACCTGGAACTGCAGAACGGCTCCAGGATCGTTCCCCTGCACATCACACACAGAACCTGAAAACCCACCAGTTCTTTTCTTTTATCAGTTGTTTCTGTAGCTCAGGTCCTCAACAAGTGTTGACATTAGGCAGTGGTTTTCAGAAAAGAAAAGGCAGAAAACTGCTTTAGCTGACCTGGTTTTCTTTCGAAGGCTGTCTGGCAAAATACTAGGAACAAGCCTGAGGAGCAATGTATCTGTCAACTCAGCCAGGCCTTTATTTCGCCTGTGGGTTTAATGGCTCAAAATACATATTCATTTAAATGCTAATTTTTGTTTTCACCTGGGACCCAACAAAAGCTTTTGCTGAAATGAATGCTGACCTTTCACGTTTACTCTCCATCTCTCCCTGCTTTCTTCTCTAAATGAAAGCCTTTGAAGATGACCTGGACTTTCCACTTGCTAGGCTCTCCCCTTGCTGAACCATTCTCTATTTGCTGCAACACTGATGACATTTTCCCACCCTGGGCTCTGTGCTGTCCCACCACCTCACCAGACCATCAGGATGCTCTGGCTTGGCTCATGATGTGGCCCCAGTGCCTTTCACTGTCTCTGGCCCAATTCTGGGAGAGGCAGAAAAGTTCATCTGTTGCCAGACTTAATTCCTCTACTACTTCGGGTCTGACCACACCTTTACATTGGACAAACTGATACTCAGAAGTGCCCCAGATGCACCCTCTGGGCCACCACAGCCTGTGCACAGAGGTGCCTGAGGGTGCTGGAAAGGCTGAGCATTCATCCCAATAGCTCCGCAGAAAACTTCCCAGCACAGTTTGGCAGAGACCATTCTGGCATGGGGAGAAGAGACAGTGGGGACTGTCCAGGGCACAACCTTGACCCAAGATGTCCACATGCAGCCACTAATTGTCAACCCTTCCACACCTACCTGAGTTGAGAGCAGGGCAGCATCCTGGTAACAAGCACCAGGAGAAAGGTGCTCCAATATAAAGGTAGAAGCTCCCCAGAAAATGTACTTCAGCTGCCCAGGAGAGGTTGCTCAGAGCTGGCTCACAGTTGATGCCACCGCCCTGTGGCCCATGAGCCATCGCAGGCTCCTGCCAGGTCCAGTGCACAGACCCCACAGAGTTGCCGAGCATCAGCAATGTGGCACTTCCCAGCAGCTCTTCAGCTGGCAGAGGACACCGTGGTCCTCTCACCAGGGTGCACAGGGATGTCCAGATGCCCTGCTGTCTTACTTGGACCATCCCTTAGCTATAGTGGAGCCCCTGGGGTCCGCAGGGATGGCACAGTTCCTTCCACCCTCCATGCCTCCCTGTGCTAGGAAGGGCTGGTGGTCCCGCTCTGGCGAGGGCACAGGGGTCTCCAAGACACCGTTCCACTCAATGTGATTGCTCCCTGAGGATCCACACAAGCAGGGAAACATCCCTCACTGGCACAGCCCTGCCAGAGCATCGCCCACAGCACACTGCCACAGAGGAACAAGCCCACAGAAGGGCTCAGCACGAAGCTCGCATGGCACTGGTGGGACATTTCCAGCTGCAAGGGAACAGAGCTCCACTCAGCTGTTGCTATTTTTAAAGAAAAGCCCCTAAAAGGCCTCTGTCCTTCCAGTCACATGCCAGTGTCACACGCGACCTTTTCAGATTAACCCAAGAGGGCGAAAAACATTCTCTTGGTAACGTGATTTGGGGAATGGTTATGTGGGCTGACATCTCCCCCTGAAAACACCCACAGGACACAGTGCCTTGGTATTTTGCAGAAAACATGTCAGGAAACTTCAGGCCCTTCTGAGTTCAGAGCGAGTGCCTGGCAGGCGATGCTGCACCCCATGCCAGACCCCTCCACTGCTCCTCAACCTCCCCTCCACAGCCAGGATTGCATGTGGAGATGGAGGGCACTCAGGCACAAAGGAGCAAAATGCAGCCCAGCTTAAACTCAGCTGGCAAAAAAATCATCAGTTCCTCCACAGATCGCAAACACAAAGGAGGAGTTTGTTTGGTATTTAAAGCTCTGGGTTTAGACAGGATCTGCAGTCAACATCTGCAGGAAGGATGCGCCATCCTTCATGGGAAACTCTTCAGAAGCGGAAAAAAAACCTGTCCTTCCACCTGCTTCCCAAGTTCTCTGGCAGGATCCAATTATCCACAGCAAGCCATAAGCAGAATCACTTTGAAAAAACAAGCAAGCAAACAAACCAACCAGAAGGAAGTGACCCTATTTCTCTGTTCATCCCTGAGCACTGGGGTGTTCCACCACTCTTGGCCACAGCACACCCTCTGGCTGGGAACATCGCAGAGCACTGGGGGCTCTTCTCCCCACTGCTAGGCAGGAGGATTATTCACGTTCCTGTAGAGAGATGATGTTTTAAGCCCCAGTGGCTGCATAAGCCCTACTGCCACTGAAATCAGGGGACGAGAATTGCCCAACCTGATGGCTTGTCCCCAAAAGGCACTGAGCTGAGGAGGAGGTGCGCAGCAGCCTGCAGCGGCACTGAGTGTGATCCCCATCCACGCCTGGCCCAGACCCTTCACCCCCACAGCAAAACACCCATGTGACCACACAGAGAAAGGTATGGGAAGTCTGGCAAGAAAACAGAGCCTCTTCGCAGCCCTCAACCATTGATGGTTGACAGAGGAGGGCAGGTGCCTGAGAAAAGCACAGAAAACCATCTGGATTTCTAAAAGCAAAAGCTTTTCCCATATTACATTCTAAAATAAGAGATCTAATCCACATTATCAACATCGCAGGCTTTGCTTTCATCATTGTCTCTAGCAATCTAACTCCCGGTGTACCACGGCACCACGCACACAGCACCCCTAAACATGGAACACCCCCACAGAGAAGGAACCAAGGCCCAGCCTTTCTAAACCCCAAATGCCATTAGAAAGAAGCTTTCATGTTAACTTGTTTACTTGCCACATAAAAAAACCAAGACAGAAAAAAGCAGCCTCAGCTCCAACTTAACAAAAGATGTTTGACAGAGAGTCATGCCTAGGGATGAGAAGCAGTCAGACAGGCAGGCTGACGCTTGACAGGAGCAGTCTTGCTGCATTTGCACAACAGAGAAGAAAGAGGAGCATCTCCAGGGAGACTGGAGCCCACCAGAGCCCCCCATAGCCGTGTGCCAAACCCACCCATCGCTGCAGTCATCACCTGGGGCTGTGCAGCCAAGGAGGGTCCAAAAGCACAGCTACGTGTCTGGTGGACAAACCACTAGCAGAAAAATAAGCCCACAATCTGGAAAGGATAAGCCCACAGGCACCAGGTGCTCTGAAGCCAGTTTCCCGGCCTTTTTGTGGAGCCTCATTGGCAGGCAGCTCCTCCGTGAACAGTAGGCAAGCACTGGGGGACAAGAGTTCTCAGGACAGCAGAGAAGTTGGGGTTCTGTAAGAGTTCAGCTTTCCGATATCTTAGGAACCATCAGCTTTCTGTAAAAGCAGGAAATGAGTGACAATGTCTCCAAATCTGCAGCTGCTCATGTGTGGGGGTGCCCAACTGAGCTGAGTCTCCCCGTGGAGGCTTCTGGGCTCTTGGCCCGCAGAGAAGTTGGATCCAGCACCTCCCATCACACCCCAAAACCTGAAGCGCTGAAACCCAGCAGGTGCCTGAGAACTGCAGCATGAAATGACCTTCCCAGGGTGGCAAAGAGACACAGACTCCGAAAGGTCAGGTCCCATGATCCTGCTTGCCGCAGGCAGCACGCAGGGATCAGTGCAGGGACTTGGGACCTGCCAGCTGCAGCTCTGACATTTATACACAGCCTTTTGTTACTAAAACTACAAAAGATCTTACCATTTAATTTCCTCACTTGATGTTGTACCCCTGAGCAACATGCAAAATTCCATCCCATAGGCCACACAGGAGCTCCATCCCACCACGCATGCACTCCAAAGGCTGAGCCTCTCAGGTGCGCAGCACCCTTTCCACGGGCCTAATAGGATCCTGGCAGCACACAGCTCCCACGACTGCTCCCTGCCCACAGAGTGGGAGGTTCCAGTAATAACCATTCCCTGCACAGGGTGATTGGCTGTCTATCAATTTATAGGTCAATTTTACCTACAAATGCCCTCTTTGCAACACTGAGCCTGTAGGATGGACCCATCCCACCAGTGTCAGCATTTTCAGGTACTGGTACTCACACAAACACATCTGAATGGACCTACTGCCAGGTGCGGCTCACCCTCCAAAAAGCTGCCCTTCCTGCAGGCTGGGCTCTGCATGGAGAGCCAGGGAAGTATGCACCCTTCTTGGGCACAGGGGTCCTGGGAACACCCACCCCGAACACACCCATCACTCAGGGATCTCAGCACCCACTGCACACACAGCCCTGGCCTCCCAAGTTCTGCACCACGGAGCCCCACACTTGGGCATGGAGCTCTTGCCCTCTGCAGCAGAAGCAGCTCTGAGAGCCCAAACTCCACCCACGGCCCTGTGCATTTGTGATACGTTCAGACAAAATACTGATTGAGCGGTGCCAGGCAGGAGGATTACTCATGTTGATGTAGAAAGTCATTGTTTTAAGCCCAGATGGCTGCGTAAGCTTTACTGCAGCCCAGATCAGCGGATGAGAATTGCACGACTTAATGGAAGGAGACTTCCGATCGAGTGCTTGATTGAAGCTAACGCGAGCTGAATACCCAAACACGGAGCACTGGATTACTCTGCTAGCGACAGCTCCACACCACATACAGATACCTTTGCTCTGTGCTGTGCAGAGCTGCTCTCCCACTCTTACCACAATGCACACATTCTCAGAAGCCAGTTCAGTTGTCCATGAAATGAACATCTCCTTCAGAAAACCTTCGGCATGATATGGTGAGCCCAGCAAGGGCAGGCGAGCCTCAACAGCGGGCAAGCACGTGGAGAGCCAGGATGTGCACGAGCGGCGAGTGCAGCTGGAGAAGGCTGTGCAATGGGGTGGAAGCAGGCAGGAGCTTGCCAGGAGGTTTCATCTTGTCAAGTGAAACCAGAAATAGATCACAAGCCTAGGAAATCCTACCTAGAAGTTCCGGCCATCCTCTCAGCATCACAAAGGGGCTAAGCTTCTTCAGGAACCTTTCCCATTCTTCAGATCAAAAACCAAGTTTAAAATCCTCAGTGTAACCTTTTGTGAAAGCACCTGAGCCTGCTCCAATAATGTGGGATGGGGGCAAAAAAAAAAATAAACAAAGCTGGATAAACCCAGCATTGAGGAACAGCTGAACATTCAGTCCTTTAAGTCAAACAAAATAAAGGAGATGAAGTAACTCAGTGCACTGGCTCCCAAGTTTATTTTAAAACACAAGCCTGCCAAAGAAATAAAAATAATTATAGAAGGGAAGTCATTGCCCCTGCACTATCACATCCAATTATCCCAAGGCTGACAAAAGTTTAGGCCCTGAGGAAGTCTCTGTTTATGCAGCCAAGCCAGGAGTTGTGCCTGGACAGCCCCAGCATTGCCAGGGTTAGTACAGCTCCCCATGCCCCACCGCTGTGGATGTTTTATTTCAAACACTATTTTCTTTCCTCTACAGCAAGCTGGTGGTGATGAGCATCCCTGTGGGCAGAGGTTGTGCTCAGCAGCAGATGCTGGACCACTCTACTTCCACACTCCACATCAAAGGGCACCAACCCTCTCCCAGCACAGGTCTCCTGCCCTGCACCCTGCAGAAATGTGTTTTTTCCAACCTTCCTGCTGCTGGCTGATGCTTTATTTGAGCTGCCACCAATTCAGAGAGCCTCCAGCATTATCTCTCTGATGCATCAGGGCTGACGTAGCTGCAGGTCTTCTGTGACAGCGCGGGTGCAGCATCTCTGCCCTGCAGCTCCCCTGCCCAGGTGCCTTTCCCCCTCCAAATGCTCTGGCAGTAACGAGGGAAAGCAAGACAGCACACCCAGTGCCTCAGCAAGGCTGCGTCTCCATTATTAGAGGAAAAATCCTTCCATCAAAGGCTTCAACAACCTCAACATGTTCCTTAAGACAGAATGACTCAGGGGAAAGCTCGGTGCTGTCGCTGACTTTCTCCCAGCAAGGGGAGATGCGAAGGAGAGAAACCACTACATGGTGACTCAGCTCTGACAAGTGGCTCCACAGTGACTATTTAAGAGATGAAGAAAAAGCGAGCACACAGGAGCCCTAGCAAAGAGAAAACACAAAAGAAAACCCTCTCCTTCAGGCAAGCACAAGCATCTCTGAAGTTTCCCAGCATGGCTGTATTCTAGATGCCTCCACAGAAAAGACATCTGATCTGTCCCCAAAGGAGGTTTTTCCTAATTAACTCCCTTCCTGGCTGGGATCTGTGGGAACAGAGGGCAACAGATGCCCCAGTGGTTGGTAATGACTGCTCCAGGTTGGTGAAAATTCAGTCTGGGGGCAGCAGGAACTTCTGCCAGCTTTCAAAGCATCAACATCAGCAGCTCCTCCCAACAGGTCCAAGGGTCTGCGCCCCTGAGGTGCCTTCCAACCCAAGCCATTCCACGATTTTATGATTATTGGACTACAAATTAATCTTAATTTCTCTGCAACAAGCAACTGCATGAAAAAATGAACACTGAAATCACTGCAACAGCCATGCAATTGTGAGAAAACCTGCAATTACAGACTGCTGCTTGCATGCAAAGTGTGAAGATAAACCCATTCATTTGAAGGGAGGTCTCTCAACCATATGGGCTGTGGAGAAGTGTGTTCTGCACTACAACGCACCTGGATTCAGAGGTCAACTGCCTTTTCCAATACAAAAAGGAAAAAGAAGATGTAATAACCCTTTCTCACAGCAGATATTATTGGATCCACCTTAGGCAGAGCTGATCATATTTAAACCTGGTCCTTGTAACTGCCTAACAGCATCAGTTCCCGTTTTCCTTTGCAGAGCTCTGCTTCTCACCTGCAACCATTTGCCAAGGACAGCTTCAGGCAGCAGTACACTCCATCAATGACAAAGGGAAAACCGAAGCTGGCAGAGAGGGAGAAACAGCAGCCGGGAGAAATAAGGCAGTCGGCAAATCGCTCCCCCCTCCTCCAAGGACCGCATCGCCCCTGCCCTGAGCACTGCCCCAGGCGCTGCACCGTTTGCTGTCTTCTCAGCTACGGGAATGTTATCTGACAAAAAGAAGGATTTCAAGAGATATGTCATGAAAAATGACCCAGCAACACGCTCCACTAAATTTAAGTCTGCTTTTCACTTTCTTTCCTCCCATTATGGGTGTGGACAGGGACCAGCACTACAGGGAACAAACCTTCAGAGATTAGAACGAGAGGGAGGAATTCAGTAAAAAAAGAGGATTGCCACTAAATTGCTCCGACATCTCTTGTGCTCCTCTCATGCTGGGAGCAAGCAGCAGTGAGCAGAGCTGGTGATGCAACTTCAGCCGATCAGCACAGCTTGTGGGTGCCTTTTCCAGAGCAGGGTTTGGAGGACAAGAGCAAAGCACAGCCCCATGGCTCTTCACTTCCTGCCAAGCTTGGCTTTGAGGCAAACTCATCCCAGCTGCTGCTGCCCTCTGTTCCCGGCTACACATCCCTGAGAAATGCCTCCCACCTCAGCTCCTCACAGTGTCTATGTTGGGGTTGTCCTGTGCAGGGACAAGAGTTGGACTCGATGATCCTTGTGGGTCCCTTCCAACACAGGACACTATGTTTCTATGATTCCTTCAGCTCCAACATCTAATAAGAAAATCCACCTTCATAAGAACCTCATTGTTAACTTTAACCCATCACCAGACCCTGGGTGCAAAGCCCTGTGTCCCTGGTGAGTCGTCCTACTCCAGTGTGGAAAGAGGCAAGAATGACACCCATGAGCTCCTTTCCCCTTCCTGCTGCATCTGGTATTGCTGAGTGCATTTCTAATTATTTGTGTTAGAAAGGTTCCTCAGCACCGCCCCCCCAGCAATATCCAGCTCCCTTAATTAAAGATAGCAGCAATAAACATGAAATACAGACAAAACAGGGATTTTAATAAATGCCACCTTGGGGATCTCAGAGTTGAGCTGGAAACACTTAATATTGTATGTTGCATTGTTATGAAATTAAACAAATATATGGCCACGTAAAAGTGATATTAAAAATAATTATCATAAATCGGGCTTGAGTGGGCTGGAAATCCCACCCCAGGTGGGAAGGAAAGATCATTCCTGCTGTTTTCCCAGGAAAAGGCACATCCCTGCCTCCGCTCCTGAACTAGGACTGTGTCATGGGAAAGCCAAAATCCTGTGCCTCCTTCCAGGAGCCATGGCCATAAACAATTTTGTTCCCCACATTCCTGTTCCCAGGCATGGATTTCAAGGTGACAAAACCAGAACTAATTAGTCAATGCCCAATTAGATTTTCCCTGCCCTCAGAGCCTGCAGAGCAAGTCCCCAGCTCGTGTTCAATGACAGAATTCAAATATTTGTGTTCAGGAAGAGAAAACCACTGGCTGACTCCACATTTAAACATTGACATTGCAGTTTCTTTGGGACAGGACAGGGACGGTCGGTCACCATGTGGCTATGCTGTTCCCCTTACCATCAGAAACTCATGTCATTGTGCACCTCTGCGCGAGAAAGCACCAAAAGTCTGACGGAAAGCAGAATTCTGCCAAGAAATAGAAAGGATGCATGGGGAAAAGCCATCCTCTAGCCTAGCCCAATCATGGGAAACATCAAGAAACTGCCGACACTCCAGCACAGTCACCAAACACTGCTTGAAAAAAATGAGCCCTGTCAAAGCTATTTGATTTTTTGATGAGTTTAAAAAATGCTTGATAAATATGACTATGTTGATTTAACATATTTAGCCTTCCGTAAGGCATTTAACCCGGTATTGCATGACATTTTGATTAAGAATTAGAATGTTACAACATCAACATGACACACACTAAATGGATTAAAAGCTGTCTGCAACACAGTTAGGATGCTGAAACCACTGGGTGGGTGGGTGTTTATCAGGGATGTTCCAGAAAATGGGCCCAGTTCCCAAGATTTTAATCAAAAACCTGCAAGAAAACACAACGTTGCTGTCAAGCTGGCAGACAACAACAAGCACCACACAAGAAGATGCCAGGCCACTGGTACAGAGCAATCAGAATTGCTTAGTAAACTAAACACAAATTGAAAACCAACATTTTCTCCCTGCTAAGTGAGGCGCACACACCTGAGAATGGGAGAGCACACAGCTCCTTCATTAAGGAAAGGAACCAACCGTGCCCTGAGCTGCATTAGAAGTGGGATCAGCAGGCCAAGGGAGGGAATACTGCCCCTCTGCTCTGCTCTGATGAGACCTCACCTGGTGGCCTGTGTCCAGTTCTGGAGTCCTCAGCACAGGAAAGACATGGATCTGTTGGAGCCGGTCCAGAGACCACCAAGATGATCTGAGAGCTGGAGCACCTCCCATCTGAGGACAGGCTGAGAGCTGGTGCTGTTCAGCCTGGAGAAGAGAAGGCTGAGAGGAGATCTTAGAGCAGCCTCCCAGTACTGAGAGGGGCTCCAGGAAAGCTGGAGAGGGGCTCTTGATGAGGGAGTGCAGGGATGGAATGAGGGGGAATGGTTTCCAGCTGAAAGAGGGGAGACTTAGATGAGCTCAGCTGTTTCCAAACCTTTTCCTCACCACGAGCACTAGCCTCATTCTGAGTGGGGAACCAAGGGCATCTCCCAGCACACAGTGTTCATCCCACCCTAGAGGTAAAAGTTGTTGGGGGCAAAAAAGTCCTATGAACTCCTGAAGAGCCCAAGTGCCTCCTATCCCACCAAGATCAGTACAACCAGGACATCAAGAGCACTTTGTGTATGACTTTGTACACAAGTGTCCTGGAGCAGCACACGGTCATCTCCTACCAGCAGCTCTAAAGGACTCCTTGCCCCAGACACAGAAAGTCAGGTCCCACCTCAGGTGGAGTAGGGGCATCCCACTTGGGTTCACTTGGGGCTCATTAACACCAGGGAGGAATGGATTTGAGCAGCTGCTGTGGGGCAGGGAGGCACCTCTGGTGGGTTCCAGCTGCTGGGACTGACCATCTAGCTCATCCTGGTCATGTGTGCCTCTTTCTCAAGGCGCTCAGCTCTTCCCTCTTGATTTCAGACACCACATAAAAACCCCCAGGGCATTTTCCCCTGTTCCCACATAACACTGGATTATTTGCCACTGTCTCCCAGCAGATGGCAGTTCTTATTTCCAGATTACCTTCCCTTTTTTCCCCTCTCATCTCCAGTTCAGAATAGCTGCAAAAGCTGCATTCCCAGGTTTCACTGCTGAGCAGTTGAAATTGTACATGTTCATCATAGTCCGTGGGAGCCCTGGGAGAGTGGTTGAGCTGCAAGGCCAGTTCCCAGTTCATCTGGATACACTGTGGGAAGGAGAACCTCGTGTATACAAGTGGTGATATTTTGGGGTGGGGAACAGAATTTTCCAGTAGCATTAATGCTTAGACCGCAAAGTAGTTGATTTCTCAGCTCTGCATCCCCATCACCTGAGTCCTCATGGTGGCATCAAAGTGCCCCTACTCGTCCACAATGACCCCCTTGGCCTTCATGTGTTGTTTTTTTCAGGTGTGATCTTCAATGTAAGCTCTTCCGCTAAAGATGAACATGATGCTTTCATTGTTTGATGCTCAACAGAATAAAAACTCCCCTAACAAATGCAATGGAAATGAAGAGAACTTCATGGGGCACAGAGAGTGAATGGTATTCCCATTCAGAAACCCAGTGCAGGTCATGGCCAAGCAGGTGACCTGGAGGCAGTTCACACTACACCAACATTTTCCAGAGCAGCTTTACCATTAAAGACACAAAAGTACTTCACCATCCTTACCTTGCAGCTTAAATCAGGCATGGAATGAGTCTCGGAGCCCAGAGGCTCCAGCTGGTACATGAGCACCATGTGCTGGGGACAGCCAGGCTGTTAATTCCAGGGTGGGGATGCTCAGTGCTGCTCTACTCCCAGGGCTGAGAGCAGCTCAGCATCGCCCAGAACTGGGGAGCGGGCTGCGAGGGGCTGCCTGCTGCCTGCGTCAGAGCTTGACAGATCTCCTGTGTCTGTTCGCTTGCCAAGGCTGGGATATGGTGCCAGAGGTGTCCAATTGCTGCACTCCAGCAGCTGAGGTGACAATATCTGCTGATTATTTATACACAAACCACCATATGGGCCTCTAGCTATAATTGCGTATTAAGCAGAACATTAAAACAGTTCGACTCCATCCTTAGCAAACCCTCACCATCCATCAACAGCACAGATTATTATTAATCACTTTTCCTGCCCTGCACCAGAAGTCAACCAAATGGGAATGCTGAAAATACTGTTCTGTTTATAGTTACTGGTGACATCCATCACTATTCTAATATTACTGATACTTAACACCTCTGCATAACACAAAAGCCATGTCTGGTTGTATCCCAAGCAGCTCTTAATCGGTCTTGGCTGTTGTAGCCCAGCTCAATGCAAGAGAGCAATGTGTTTTGTCCTGGGAAATCCAGGCTGAGCACCACAAGGTCACAGTGTGAAAGCATGGTAGCAGGAACAGCCCTGTACATATTCCACTCCTCATCTTCGCTTGTATGGGAATATGAAGTAGTGCTAAGGCAGGATTAGCAGATGAAAATACAGTGCAAAATGGGGTTTTCATCTGGAAATACCATCATTTGCAAGGGGTAACGGTTGCACCTTGAAAGATGCAGCTGCTTGGCAGGATGCTGAGCCCTGCAGATGGAGTGAGATGCAGGCGACTGGGCGCATCCCACAGCCCTGCCCGCAGCAGCACACAGCCCACACAGGTGTGGTTTTTATAAAAGGTCCATCCCCCCTGAAGATATTTTCTCTGACATCATCCGTCCCTCTGCAGTTCTGGGGAAAGGAAGACAAATGCCTCTCTCTGCTGAATCCTGCCACTGGTGATGAAGAGGAGCAGCAGGCGCAGTGCTGCCAGCCTGGCTCCCGGAGCATCCCCTGCACCCAGGTGCATGCAGGGCAAATCGCTGCACTGGTGCTGCTGCAAATTGTGGTCCCAGACCCACAAACACAGACACTGTCACAGCTCTAGGCCATGCATAAAGCGGTGAACTGGCTGCTGCCAGACAGATTCATTCCACCTTGGCTTTCTGAAAAGAATCACAGCCAACTCACTTGTTTTGAAGTCCCCAGATTACTCTGACCTTCTAATTTCATCTTTTGAAAAAAATAAGCAAAAAAACCTCCCACAAAATAACATGTGTTCATTAACAATAGTGTAGATGAAACTGGGCCCATGGCTTT
Organism: Tapera naevia; assembly: GCA_033556795.1. Classification (NCBI taxonomy): domain Eukaryota; kingdom Metazoa; phylum Chordata; class Aves; order Cuculiformes; family Neomorphidae; genus Tapera; species Tapera naevia. Next base: position 3,605,334 of record JAUMJJ010000353.1, read on the forward strand.
TAGATAACTTGAATCAGATAGAGAGAGACAAAATCTCTATCCTCTACCTTGGTAAATCCTCTCCACCCTCAGGTAGGTACAAAAGTAACGCACACTCCTACCAGTGTGACACTAATACCAGCCCCAGGGACCAGATCTTGTAATATTTGAGGCACTAACTGGGTTTAAAAACACATTTATATCTGGTTTCTTCCCCAAATCCCCCCACCTCCTTCCATCTAAGTTTTTTTATTTGTATTCATTGTCATTTTGTGCAGTCACCAGTCTGGGGCCAGATGGAAGAGCCCAGCTTCAACAGGGTGTCACAGCATCCCAGTAGGGGTCTTAAAATGCCAGAGTAATTTTTAGGTAGAAAAAAAGGCCTTGATTTTCCTCTGTGGAGGAAATATTTCATCATCCGAGTCTGGCACCCTCATTCCCTGCTGCATTTATTGCCACCTTGAGAATCTATGGAGAGGTGCCTTTCCTGAGCCACACAGCATGGCTTGCAGCTCTCAAACAGGAGTCCCCGGGCAGCCTGGCTCAACACCCATCACGGCAATACTTTTTGACTAATTACTGCTATAAAAAGAAAAAAGCTGTCAAAGAGGATTATTCAAATATTGCAATACAGAAGCAGAGACATTTGGAATAGGAAATGGTGCCCCCTCAGACTCTGGTTGTGCCTGCAATAATTAACTCAACCTTGCAGCACCTACTAATGACAATTTTTACTGCACCCACCTTAAAATACTCAAAATGCAGAGAAAATTTGGCATAAGGCAGCTCAGGGCAGCAGGAGGGCTTGGGGGAGCAGGAAACCCAGCCGGAGGGATTTGACTCTAAAGCTTCTGCTCTTGCTCCTGTAATCCGAATGTTACCCAGTACAACAGCAGAGACACCCAAGGGGTTTGATTCCCTGGCTCCCTGGGACAGCAAATCTTGCTGGGCTGGAGCTCAGTATTCGTGCAACCCAGCTCTGTGGACTCAGGTCTGCCCAGAGGAAAACTGATGGTGATGGATAAGGGGGCACATCATTTCTGGCAGCCTTTGCCCTTCTGACTTCGAGAGATTCTGATTTTACCATCACCATAGAATGGTTTGGGTTGGAAGTGACCTCAAAGCTCGCCCAGTTCTCCCCACTGCCAGGGGCAGGGACATTTCCCACTCAATCAGGTTGCTCAAAGCCCCATCTAGCTTGGCCTTAAACACCTCCAGGGATTGGGCAGCCACCACTAGCACGGAGGAGGACCCTGACAGGACATTTGTGGGGTATTTAAAAATTCCAGACTGCAAACTAGAGGGTCTCCTGAAAATGGCATGTGAGGAGAATACATAAAAGCTGCTTTCTACAAGGTGAAATAGCTGCACCTTTTCCTGTTAAAAACACAATTTTCTTCCAGCTATCTTATAATCTGGAAAGAATGAGCAATTTCAGGTCTCAGAGTGATCCCAAGCAGTGACTAATGAGTTTATTGGCACCGGTCAGCCTTCCCAGGACATGTGTGCCATCTCCAGGCTCTCTAGTATGATTCTGTCCATACAAGCCCTCAGGTGTCTGAGCCAAGCCAGACCTGAGCATCCCTAAACCTCCAGCCCTGGGGCCTCATCTCCACTGCTTTGGGAACCGGGCTCCTGCAGGCACTACAGACTGAGGGCAGGGTGATCTGGTCTATCACACCACAGCAGAGTGGGGACCAGCGTATCTGGGAGGTGCTATGGAAGAGGGCTTGCTCTGGACACCCATGGAAATGCTCTGATCCTTGGACAGCTGCCTCTGTCTCAGTGACAGCCAAGGCAAAAGCTCAACCAGACTGGGGAACTTGCTCAGGAGGCTTCTAAGCGCGCACCAGCCAGCGATGGGAAACCACCACTGCCTCTCTGGCTCCCCCAGACTACTGACGGTGGCAAAACAGGGATTTTCCGTTAGCTCTGGCAGCTGCTGAGTAGGAGGAAGAGCTAAGCCTGCTTGAAAACTGAAATCCTAGAGAACCAGCTATTTGGATCTTGTTGTGAGTCCAAGGCAATGGTCAAACCCGGGAACATGTAGTTCCCTTTACCTAGTGTCTTCCCTGCAGCACTGGAAACCACTGCTTTCCCGCTGTTCCCATGGCTAAATAAACCCAAAGATCAGCCCAGACCCTTGGCTGCTGTATGAACACGGGGACAGGAGCCAAAGGAGATGATCATGTGGAACTCCTGCCCTGTGGCTGATCATCAGGGTAGCTCATGGAAATGGAGCTTGGGCAAACAGGCAGATGTCCAGGGGACACCATCAGAGAGGAGGTGAGCAGGGGGTAACAGAGGGATAAGAGAATGAGATGAACAGGAAGGAGACTGAGGAGCCAGGACAATGGGAAAGCCAGGACTCCAGTGGGGTCTTTTCCTCCATCACCAGGCAAACTCAGAACAGTGTCAGCTCCATGGGCTGCTCCAATTGCTCCATTCCCAGGGAGATGCAGGGTGCAGGCTGTCCCACCGTCAGCCTCCAAGCAGCGCGGTGCTGAAAGGAGGCAGTTTGTTTTCAAAGGGTTTTCTTTCCTTGTTGAACAAATCCAGTGACTCAGAGGCTCCCGTGGGGCAACACTCGCTGCATCCTCAGCCTGACCTTCAGTGTGCAGAGCAGCTCTAAACAAGAGCATCTTCAAACTACCACTGTCATGCTACAGCTTATTCTAGTTTGGCTTTGGGGGTGGTGCAAAAGATGACTAAGATGAGAATAAAGAGAAATTAAGGCATTTGGGAATGGGCCTTTATCATTTAGGAGCATCTCAGCTGAACAACACCATGCCTTGGTGTCCTGCCCCCTGCAGATGTTGCTGTGCCCTGAACCCACAACTGCTGCTCCTTTGCCCCCACGCGGGAAAGACAGGGAGAGGATGGCAGAGCAACATTTCCAAACACTACCTCTTGTATCACCCAAACCCCTCATTTATTACTAGTCAAGCCATCAGTAAACAGCAGCAGCAGCTTCATTCCCTGGATATTGCCCCTGTTGGTCAAAAAAGCCTCTTCTTCAGCAGCAAACTTAAAATATCTCCTGTAACTCTAAATGTTGCCGTCTGCTCTTGGTGCCAGCACCACTCCTTGTGCACAATCAGTCCTTGCCTCTCCAACGTTTCTGCCAAGCATGAACTATAAATCACCCCGTCCCCTTCCTCCGTGCCTGGCAGCACTGAGCCTCGCTGCACCATCCACTGCCCTGCCCGAGCTGGCCACCAGCCCCACAGCCCTCCTGCTCCCTTTCTGACTGCCCTGCCTCCTCCTCCTGCCTTACGCCAGGGCAGGCCAGTCCCTGCCTCATGAATTCGCAATACATCTTGGCACAAAATGTCCCCAGGCTCCAACACTTACGGAGTGACCCTTGTAATAGCCTGGCGTCTGGAGAAGCCTTCAAGATCGTTTCAGTGCCTTACACTAAAGAGCTGATGTCCTTTGTCACATAAGGTGACTTTGAAAAGGATTTGTAAACACTGTACATATAGTCTTTTTAAAAAATATATCATAGAATCTTAGAATCACAGAATGGTTTGGGTTAGAAGGGACCTCAAAGGCCATCCAGCTCCACCTCCCTAACATGGGCAGGGACACCTCCCACTGCACCAGAGTGCTCAAAGCCCCATCCAGCCTGGCCTTGAACACCTGCAGGGATGGGGCAGCCACAACTTCTCTGGGCAAATATATATATATATATATATATATATATATATATAAAAACACATAAGTATATACACACACACTCTCCCAGGCAGACACAGGCAGCACAGTCCCACCCGGGATGCTCAGCAGGAGGAGCAGGGAGTGCAGGGTGCCAACAAGGAGCTCTCAGACAAGTCTTCAGAAGATGACCAGTCTTTGGAAGAGGCATCTTTGCTAGGAGAGCCCAAAGCAATCCCACAACACATGGCCACACCACAGCTCTGCTTCCCTGCCATGAAGGGGTGCACAGGTACATGTGTGCAGTCCAGAAGATGCTGCAAACAGTATAGCATTCCCTCTCCCTCCTTCTCCAGCGCTGCAGAGCATGAGGTTGTTACTCCCTAGGACACACACATGGCCATGGGCCAGTTCTGAAGGGTTTGTTTGCAAATGCAAATGATGGGGAGAGAAGAAAAGGGACAAGAAGGGCATCTGCAGCTCATCCACCTTGGCAGTTGTCTCCTAGCACATAACTATCATTGGTACCACCACGCCAGCACATGATGCAAACACGCGACGATCATTTTTTCTCCTAAACCATCGGAAATCCTGCCCATCACAACTACACCTGAACGTTGTCTCCCTGCTAACGACCAGCAAAATTCAGATTTCACAGTGTTAGAACCTCTTTTGTCGACCTTGCACTCCAGGGGGAGATGGGCACGTGATGAATACAGTTATTAACTGCACAGGCAACACGGAAATTCATTGCCATGGGCACCATGGCCACAGCTGCCCTGGATTGCAGCTGTACAAAGATCTCAGTGGACAGCCATGAGGATTTTTGTGCGAGCGTGACATCATGTGTAAAAGTGTCACATTGCTTTATGTCACACAGGCACCCACAAGCGCGCCTGCACGCCAAGGGGAGCAGCAATCTGTCCTGCAGCCCGGCCAGAAGGTAGCATCAGAAACAACCCAATGCCACTCCAAACAGCCCCCAGAGGAAAAGGTAGGTTTTTTCCCCAAATCCCTGCGATCCTGTCTTGCCCAGTGGATGCCCTGGGTCTGGGACCAGCTGTGAAACCCTCTGGGTGAGGCAGACACTGGCCCCAAGAGCTTCACACCAGGTCTGCACCCACTCTGCACCCTCCATTCTCCTCCTTGCCTGCCTGGGATCAGCCCATACCTGCCAAAGCAGCCCCTCATTAAAATCCAAACTTCCAAACCACCCCCAGCCCCTCAGAGGGAATAACATGGGCAGAGTAAACCAGAAAGCCCATCAAGAACACTGATATTAACCTCCCGTTAATTGTCTTGGGGGGGAAATGCAACCAGGTCATTTTCAGCTGAGATATGTTTCTAACCACGGAATTTCTCGGGTATGTCTCGGGTCTTTTCTCCTTGTTCCACTGAGTTTGTTTTCCAATTTGTTCGCTCTAAAGCCTCTCTTTGTATTTTCATTTGAATTTTCACCTTCACTGCTTTCCTGAGCCAAAAAAAACCCCATTGGATGAGAAAGCTGAGCTGAGGAATCCTGCACTGGCACGCGGGGATGCAACCCCCGTGTCCACAGTTGGATTAATCACCTATTGTCAAAGTGCTGCTCTCGCCTCCCAGATCAGATTCCTGACTGGAGAAGCATCCTAGCATCCAGGGCATCTCCTGCAGTGTGGCCAGGTCTGAATGCAACAAAGTGGAGCAACTCTGCCCCAAAACTTGCTCCCTGGTGAAGGCAGAACTGTAATCTCCACAGCAGGATGGTGTGACTGTAATGAGCAGAAGCTCATTCCCAGTGTGGGAGATGCCCAGAACCCTGCCTGCCTGTTCCTCAATCCAGAAATGACTGTATTTCCTACGTGCTTGTTCAAGGCTTGATGGTCTAAATTGTGTGCTGGGTACACTCTGGATTCTGAAGAACAATATGATCTGCAAGCAGCCCTAGAGAACTCGCAAAGGAGCTGTGGTCCCTTCCACATGATTTCCCTGGTGCTGGGGCCGTGCTCTGTACAGTCCCCAGGGATGGTGACCTCTGGGGCCACTGAGATGTTTGGTCTTCATTGACTTACAGCTGAGAGCAGAGCTCATCTCCCCAGCAGGCAGAGCTCAGCCCGGCGCTGTGCTGTGCGCTTGCTGCAGGATGGTGTGTCCTCAGCTCCTGCTTCACAGGCAAAAGCACCTGAGCATTCCCTGCTTGCCTTGCTTGGAGCCATCCCCGCCCCTGTCCCCTCTGCTGTGAAAATTCACACAGTAGCAATAAGGATGTTTCTCGCCTTTGCTGTTTTCACTTTTCATCTATTCAGTTTATCCCATCTATATTTTTTTCTTCATGGTTTGGAAGTGAATTATAGGTGTATTTTGCTGAAGGACTCAGTTTCAGGAGCCTCTGTCTGCTCTGCCACATAGAAGAAATATTGCCACAAGGTTTGATTTATGCTGAGCTCTTCCATTCAGGCAAATGAAGTGGGTTGCTTCCAAGGATCAAGACCAGCTCCCAAGCCTGCAGCGAATGCTGGCACCAAAGAACAGGAATCAGACAGTCAGGAATTCGTAGAAATGGGCATTAATGCAAAATGGCAGCAGATACACAGCAAGATGCTGTCAAAATTGGTAACTGGGAAAACACACACCCAGAAGAGTCCCTATCAACGCCCCTGTGCATAGGATATACAGGAATACACCCTTCTGCCTACAATCTTCCTTTTGAGAGAGGTATTTTTTCCAAAATGCAGTAGATTTTTATTATTTACCCATTAGTGGGGCACTGTCTGCCCCTGCCCCAGGAGAAGCCCCTCAGACCCCATAGCACAGCCATGCACAGCTCTGCAAGGGAAAGCAGACAGGACTCCTGGGGAACAGCTCGACACAGAAGCACCTCACCATTCAGGGGAAAAATAAGAAAAAAGCAAAATACGAAGTGCAAAAGATCAAGGAGCTCATTCATCCCCAGCAGTCCCTGTGGGTTTGGCGTGGGCAGCTCCAAGCAGCCATGGGCAAGCTGGTCTGTCTGGGACTAAGAGAGAATGCCAGGGGGATGCTGGCCAGGAGTGGGCAGGGGTGGAAAGGGCTGGTTCCTCCAGGGGATGGTGCAGGCAGGGGAAGGGGAGAGAAAAGCTGCAGAGAGGCTGGGAAGGGAAGGTTGGAGGCAGAGCAGTGGCAGGACAACAAGAGAGTCACCCTGCTGCGATCCTGCCTCCCTTTCGCAGCATCCGACCCTGTACTTTCTCCTGCACAGAGGCTTCCTGCTGTGTGCCACATCCCCTGGCAGGGACAAGATCACTGCTGAATTTGGATGGGATCTGATGATGGTCATTCCAATACCACCTCCATGTCAATGTTGACTTTGGGTACCATGTTACCCCAGTGGTCCATCCTGGCAAGTGGCTTTGCAAAATGAGGACGACAGGATAAACAAATCCCCTAACAGCCCCAGGCACATGCCTCCCTGAGAGGAAGTAAACGTTGCCAAGGGCTGCTTGTGAAACTTAAGCACTACTTTTTGCAAGTTTGGTCTGGAGAAGGACAAAAAGGGCTTGCACATGCCACATGGCAATGCCATCAGTACGGTCCCAGCAGCTTGGTCCCCTGTCCGGCCACGGATGGGTGCAGAAGCAGCCGGGACCTGCCATGCTGCTTGTCTACACGAGCAGTTTCTATAAAAGAAAAGATAATTACATAAAGGATGCAACGAGTCTGCAACCCTGCTGCCACCCGGCTGCGTGTGCTGGGCTGGGAGCAGAGCGTGAGCTGGAGGTAGCCCCACAGAGGCACCAAACAGCAGGGTGGGAGCCAGAGGTACCAATGGGGGGCTCCAAGTCAGCTCTGGAGAGAGGCTTTCACCTTGTCCAGCCTTCCTGGGCAGGATGCTGGAAGGCTCTGGTGCCTGCATCATGAAGAGGGAGGTGAAAATACCGGGAAGGCTGCATGAAGAGACAGAAATTGTTTGGAAGGCAGAGAAGCTGCCTTGCAGTGGGAGGGCTGAAGAGCTCAGCCTCTCTAATATACTGTAAAGAAGAGTGAGAGGCAACATGATTATCATCGGTAAGTGCCTTCACTGAGGGAAAATACCAGCTGCTAAAGGGCTTTTCAATCAACTGAGGAAAAGCTGCACAAGAACCAGGCTCTGGGAGCTGGAAGCCGCCGAATTTGCATTAGAAAAAAGACACCGTTTTTAAAAATAAGGGTGATTAAGTAGACAAATAAACTGCCCAGGGAGGTGGAGGATCCCGCAGTTCATGGTGCCCCAAAGCAAGACTAGAGCTGCTCTGAATGTGGACTCCAGGACACGTCCCCAGATGTTCCCTGCTGTGGCGCTGCCCCTCACACCCACAGGATCCATCAGGGAAGGTCAGGGGATGCAAGCCATGGGGATGCTCCACCGACCTGGGAAATGTAGGCATGTGGGATAGCTCACTGCAGGAGATACATGGGTTTAAATATCCTGATTTGCACTCTGTCTCTATCTGAACTTCCAGTGTGAGCTCCACCAGCACGGGGCATGCGTGGTCCTGTTCAAAGGAACCACATGGTGGGTGTGGAGGCACGAATGGGCACGACAAGGCTGAGCGCAGGGCCAAGGGTGCAGAAGATTCACATGCGAGCCCAGGGAGAAGGCTGGTGGGATGGGGGCTGTCAGACACCTCAAACAGTGCCAGAAGGGCTGGTGAAGAGGTGGCCTTCAGGCACCCAGTCTACACTCCACCACTGACCTCAACAGGCACAGATTTTTAAGCAAAGGCAAATGATCCAATTCACTGTAATTTTTCCCTTCGGAGACACCTTTCCTCATCCAGTGGGGCCGTGGCACACAACACCCACGGGAGCTCTGCACTGAGGAAGAGTATCCCGCCCACATTAACCACAGAATTTGGGAAAGGAGGCAGGAAAAAACGGGAATACTTTGTAAAATGTATGCGAATCTGGTGGTTTGTGTGGAGGCATTCCTGATGGTTTAATATGCAAATACCCCAGCCTGAGAAGACACAGATCTGAGGAAGTGTTGATGTGAGCAGGCTCCAGGCAGCAGCTGGGAGCATCGCTGGAGGATGCCGTCACCATGGCAACAAGAGGGAACACGCTACCTCACAAATCAAGGACACAATTTTATTGTCCGAATGCTGAGTTTCTTAGACCAGTTTCTAGGGACCGCGTGTTAATAACAGCTGCATCCCATTTATCATGGGCCTTTATTGTCTCTGTAATGAGCTCTCCAGGTTTTCCTGGAGAGCATCTCCTCAGAGGCTGAATGCCAGCAACGCAACTCCAAGTTAAGTGGTTTGCTGTGCTGGCAATTCCCTCCCATGCCCACATGCTTTGAAATACAGAGCAGACTGATTAATTATTAATAACAGGACAGTTACAAACAACATATTATGCCCCATTTTGTGCCACTTTATTCCAAATGCACCCAGAGCTTTCGTTTCTGCGGGATCTGCTACCACTGCAAGAGGGCAAACAGTGGTGAGGCTCCTCACCTTGCTGCTGGTCAGAAGTGCGGTGGCTTCCCCATGTTCAGCTGTGCCATCTCCATGGCCATGGCACATGGAGATGTTTGCACACACTGTAGCCGTCACACCTCCCAGCAAACCTTCAGCCAGTTCCCAGAGACTCCTCTGGTGTTTGTGGACTGACCTGTGCTGGAGAAGCCCGGGGGAGGCCCTGCCTGACACCTGGGAGCTGCATGCTCCATCGGTTTGGGTAAGAATTATCTCAGGTGGGTGATGATGATGATGAACGACGGGATTTGTGCACACAAATCTACCCAACACATGTCAAGGATTCCACTGAACCACATAAGTAAAGCCTGGAATTCATTGAATCACAGAGTCGCTTGGGTTGGAAGGCACCTTTACAGGTCATCCTGTACAACTCCCCTGCAGGAGCAGGGACAGATCAGGTTTCTTAGGAGGTGGCTGGTGTGGAGTCTGAAACCACCACCATTGGGAAGGTTCTGGAGAAACAACATATAAAAATGTCTGCAAGATGTGTTCCATCTCACATACACACTGGTACTGAGCAGCTCCTCATCCCAGTAATCACCACATCTTTGTACGACTCTCGGCAGCTACAGTAACTGGGCATGAGGTTTGGGTTTACATTCATTATTTGCCATGACCTGTTACCCCCTGCAGCACTGCCAGCTTTCTGCTCCACGACCAGCCCAAGCTGACCATGGCAAACAAGTTGGCTGTTCAAACACACAGAAAATTTTCAGTTCCTTTTTAACCAACAAACACAGTCACTAAACCCCTCTTTCTGCTTAACGCAGTTTTGCATCAAAACACCTGCAAGGCAATTCATTTCTACCAGGCAAACTTCTAAGGCTTGCATTATCCCTGATGGCACTGCTGGAAGGCTACAATACCCCAGCAGGTCAGCAAGTTGAAAGCAGTATTTCATCTGGCAATTTATTCAAATAAATCTTTCCAAAACATGAAATAAACCTTAAAGATGGAGCCTGTCAAAGCGTTTGCAATAGTTGAGCTCCCGAGTGGAATGGGTAACATGAAAAGCAGCAGCATCAACCTGTAGGGCATCAACCAGCCCAGCTCAGCTCCCCATGCTCCTCTGGTGAGCTCAGCAGGGGCAGGAGGATTAACCAGCTGACGTGCACCGAGCACTCAGTGAGATAAAAGCAATAGGTTTAAAGATGAAAAAGTGGTTTCATTAATTACCATCATTACCGTTATCATAGCACTGATGCTATTCCTGCTATTTCCATCCAAAGCCATAATCAGAAAAATGGGAAGCTGAGTCTTTCACCACATTAGGAAGGTTTCCCATCCGCTCTCCCATGATGACTCTTTGGGGTGGCCAGCTCCTGCCCATTGATACCGTGTCTCTGCTTCCCAGCTGCTTCACATGTGCCCACCACCATCCTGCCACACATTCTTATAGCTTGCACCTGCACACTGACCCAAATGACACCCATGCAGCACTGTTTATTTGGGTGAGATCAGACAGACCTCTGGGGTCTAGAGCAGGGTGGTTTGGGGACCTCCCATAGGGTTATGGGGATCAGGATGAAGCCCCAGCTCCAGGTATAGGAGGTGCTGCCACAGTGCAAAAACCAGGGCAACCCCATGGGTCTTCTTTCACTGTTAGCACAGGGCAGGGAGTGGCATGAGCTGACCATGCTGCCTCCTGCAATGTGGGTCTGGGGGCCGAGCCCCTGGGGTCTTGGGGAGCAGCACTGGGGGTTGCAAGATGATGTGCAGGATGAGGTCTCACTCTGCCCTGGTTCCCATCATGGGAACGGCATGACCTGGGCACTCAAGAGACAAATGGACCAACTGGTGTGGGAATTCACTGGCTGCCACCAGCTCTTCCTCAGCATGGGGTTTGTTTTTAAGGGTATGAAACCCCCAGGTCTGAGCTGAGCCGTGATCACACAGCCCCAGCTTGAGAGATGATGACAGCAACTGAGGGGAACTCCAGGAAACAAAGGTTTTCCAGACATTGTTTGTGCGGGAAAGAGGAGCTGGAGCAAGTGGCCGTGTGTGCTTTGGGTGAAGAAAAGCCCCTTTGTGCTGTGCACATCATGGGCATTGTTTGCTGGCCGCCCGCCCTCGCACCGGGGCTGCTCTGCTTGGCTGCCAAGGTTAGCGGGAGCCCGAGACATCGGTCACGAAACAGCTGCCTCCCTTTGTGCCATTTACTTCTCTTTTCTAACACTTTACAGTTAGGCTCAGCTTGCTCACGAATTCTTCTTTCCTCTTCTCTATGTTACATTATGAGAAGCAATGATGGAGACTTGCTAATAACACACATCAAATCATTAGCACTTATGCTGGATCTATCACGCACTCCAAAACTCTCAGCGTCATTCAGATCTTGCAGGGGAAAATGGTTTTGCTAAAACCAGCAAAGGCTGACCCAGATTGAGCTCCTGTTTAACCAGAAAGCCTGACATTAGGAGGAAAAGACAGCAGGGAGTTGTGTGTTTCTGCTTGCGATGCTTCTCTGCCTGAGCACAAGTAACTACCAAAAGGCAAATGCTCAGGGCTCTCCCTGGTTGCCCTGATGGAAATACGGATGCCAACCAGACCAGGAGCTCCATGGCCCGTGACACTGGGGAGCAGATGAGCTGATCAGGGAAAACCAGGAAACAATGGTTACTCCAGAAGCTGCTGAGCTGCTGGCTGTTGTGAAGATTAAAGGCCTGGCAGGATGTCTGGGTTTTGCTCATCTTTAATGGATCCCACAAACTAAAAGTCACGTAGAAAATTCTAGAATTATTGTGCCTTAACCCTGGCTCTCACCATGTGCATTTCATGGCCCTGACCCATTTCTGCTGGATCTGGTTCAGCCCCACTCTCCAGTCTGAAGAGGAGCTTTAGGACCTGTACCCAGTTCCTCCATCTTGTGTTGGAGGGGGATATCAGCACCCACCTCCGCATGGTGGGTCCCTCGGGACCTTCTCTGCCATGCTGTCCCTGCTCCTGCTGCCCCGTTGCTCCCAGGGCACAGCACGGTGAGGCACGATTTCACCACCCTGGGCAAGTCACTCCGGTGATGCCCATTAGCTTTAATGGGAAGCTACACTGCCACTACTTCCCATTAAGCCACAACTTAATTCTCTTTGATACAGGAACCAAACTGATCCACACCATGGACTGGCAAAGAAGTCCATTAAAGCAGGACGATGCACGATGAGCAGCTCTGAAGCACAGAGACACATCCTGACCCAAAGCTGGGAGAGACCTGGGGCAGCTCCACAAGGTAGGGCCTGCAAGGTTCAACAGTGCAAAAACTGTGGAAGTCTCAGCTTGGAAGAACCCTCTGGTCAGCCAGAGAGAGGGGTGTGGAGGCACAAGCGTAGGGTGCACTATTCCCACTCCAGCATCCTGCTCCAGCATCCTGCTCTGCTGGACCGGTCACTTCCCACTGCCCAGGCACCAGATACGGGCACTCCTTGTTAATTTTTTTTCACTCTTTATTCACACTCAATTTCACCTGCCTATGGGGTGAGGAAAGGATTTCCACATCCCCCCTTACAAATTCAGGATCAATCACACCTTTTTGCCAGGCTGCAGGGGGAATAAGCTGCTTTTCATGCTCCCCAGATCCAGTTCAACCTGCCCTCTAAAGCAGTCCACAACACCGAACTCTTCATCCTCCCCAAGCATCCTGGATTCCGAACAGAAACTCGATTGTTTCTGGGTCTGCTTTGATGTTCTGTTTTCATAATGAAGCCATTTGCAGCACGAGAATTAGGATTGTGTAATGATTTATATGGGAGATAATAGTTTGCAGGAGCTGCTGAGAGCGTTTGCACCGAATGGAACTTGCGACAGAGGCTCCCAGCCTTGGGAATTATTATATTTTTAAGTGTTAGTATTTACTAAAAAAGATTTTGATTTCTAATTTCAGAAAAATAAAGTGGCTGAGGAGCTTTGCCAGTCTGACTGAGGTTCGCAACAGCATGACATGGCCTCAGGGCTGGCGCTGCTGCTTGGCAGGCTGATTCGGCAGTCTGCTCACATCCTGCATCCCGTGGGCGATGGGAAGCCATCCAGAATGCAAACCCAGGGAATGTTTAACTTCTTCCCTCCACAAACTTACTACCATCATCCTCAAGAATGGAATATACAGAAACACAGAAGATAAGTTTCCTGACTCTCTGGTCATGCATGAGGCAACTTCCTGGCTGTCTCCAGCACTGACTATATCATGACAGCACTAGAAAACCCTGGCCTGACGCTGCCAGGCAGAGAGGGTAAGGGAGGAGGAAAGCCCAGGTGAGACCCACCTTGGCACAGCACAGCCACCTATCCCCACTAAACCATGTTCCAAAGTGCCACGTCCACATGGTTTTTGAACCCCTTCAGGGATAATGAATCTGCCACTGCCCTGGGCAAACTCTGCCAGGTCTTTACCACTTTTTCTGTAAAGACATTTTTCCCAATATCCAGTCTAAACCTCCCTTGGTGCAACTTGAGGCCATTTCCTCCCATCCTATCACTTGCTAGTTGGGAGAAGAGACCAATGCTCACCTCACCACCAACTCCTTTCAGGGAGCTGTAGAGAGCAATGAGATCTCCCCTCAGCATCCTCTTCTCCATGCTAAACAACACCAGGTACCTAAAAACAGAACTGGAGTTTCTGGGTTGCACAATGAAGACCCATGAAAGAACAAGCCTGGGGATGGAGCCTGGGGATGCTTGGGTTTGTTCAAACTGCTCTTCCAGCTCCAGTGTGGCGAGTGCTTTGTTTTGCTGTGGGAGCCGTGGCCACAGCTGGGCTGGCAGTCAAACCCAAAAAAGAGGACAAAAAAGCTACCACAGTCCAGAAAGTTGCAGATGGCCTGGAGCAGAGTGATGCTGGAGCGATGAGCTTATCTCTGCCCAAGTTCAGCTGCGGAGAGCACACGGCTGATTAGCCCCACTCTGAACCAGTGGCACATCCTGCCACGGGGCCAGGACATGGGCAGGAGCCACCCAGGGGGGTGGCATGAACCCACATTTAAGGTGCAGCAGAAAGACGTGCTTATGCAGAAGTCAAAAGACATAAAGAGGCTTTGCAGACAATGAAATAATACGAGGGAGGGAAAGTGGGGGTCCACGTTTGCTTCCAAAGAAGAGAGAAGGAAGAGAGAAAAACGCTGAGTGTGCAGCCAGTGGCACCGGCTCTGCCTGCATTGGGAGAGGGGTCTCGCTCAGCTGGGGAGGAATTAGCCCAGATTGTGGCTTCCAACCAGAAGCATCAGGAATCAGCACAGAAAGGACATGAATCTGCTAGATGGAGTCCAGAGGATGCCACAGAGATGATCTGAGTGCTGGAGCACCTTCTATTTGAGAACAGGCTGAGAGAGTTGGGGTTGTTCAGCCTCGAGAAGTGAAGGCTCCAGGGAGGCCTTAGAGCAGCTTTCCAGTACTGAAGGGGGTTCCAGGAAAGCTGGGGAGGGGCTCTTGATCAGGGATTGCAGGGATAGGACAAGTGGGAATTGTTTTCAGCTGAAAGAGGAGAGGCTGAGATGAGATCTGAGGAAAAAATGTTTTCCTGTGAGGCTGGGGAGGCCCTGGCCCATGTTGCCCAGAGAACTCGTGGCTGCACCATCCCTGGAGGTGTTCAAGGCCAGGCTGGATGGGGCTTTGAGCCCTGTGATTCAGTGGAAGGTGTCCCTGCCCATGGCAGAGGGGTGGAACTGGATGGGGTTTGATGTCCTTTCCAACTCAAACCATTCTATAATTCTAAGATTTTATGATTCTATGAATCCTCACTCCTGCAGCAAAAAGGATGATCCTGGCTCAGCCACCTCTGCGGGGCTCCAAGGCAGAGAGGGCTTGGCAGAAGAGTAGAACTTGACCCCAGGAAACAGCCTCATGTCCCTATTCCAGCAGAGGAGCAGCCTGTCTCCTGTAGGTGAGCTCTGCCCGGACTCGTGGCAGGGAGAGCGCCAGGAGCCCGTACACCCGCCGGGACACAGCCCGCCCCGCCCCCGGCCAATCCCTGCCTGCAGGCAGCCTGCTGCCCTCTTTTTTGCTGGAGCAGAACAAACTCTGCATTTGTGTAGTATTGTACCACTGACGTGACGTCCTCCTGGTACACATACACACCACATGCACCATGGAATTAAATATTGAAGCATCTCATTAATCATTCAAATTGAGGGCAACCCGACGGCATCACTGGTGTCTGTCAGGGCAAGAGAACAACAAATGTCAGCAGCAAAACTTCAGCTGCAAAACCTGTGTGCATAATTGTCTTTGGGTTTGGTGCCGGGTGATCAGAGGTTATCCAACACCCACCTGGGCTGGAGAATGGAGCACAACAGCCGGCACCCTCTGGCTTCTGCCTTGAGCCTAGGGCGCCCTGAATCAGGATGGCTCTGTGCCGACACTGCCACCCTCACAGGAGCTGACTGGTGTTGATGCCCTGCATCACAGAATCATAGAATGTCCTGAGTTGGAAGGGACCCTTAAAGACCATGAAGTCCATCTCCTGTCCCTGCACAGGACAACCCTCACACCGTGTGTCTGAGGGCCTTGTCCGGGTGCTTCTGGCATATTGTCAGGCTTAGCACCGTGACTGCTTCCCTGGGGAGCCGTTCAGTGCTCCACCACCCTCTGGGTGAGGATCCTTTTCCTAATGTTCAACTTAACCCTACCCTGGCAGATGTGATGTATGAATGCTGGGTCTCACAAGAGGCACCCTTTTCCCCTGTGTGCTTGTCCATCATGCTCCATGTCCCCTTATCCCTCTGCAATCATCAAATCATAGAATCATAGAATTGCTTGGTTGGAAAGGATCTTCGAAATCAAGTCCAACTGTACCTGTCTGCTACTAAACCATCCCGGAGCACTTCATTGTCTTTTAAACCCCTCCAGGGATGGTGACTCCACCACCTCCCTGGGCAGCCCCTTCCAGTGTCTGAAAACCCTTTGGGTGAAGAAAATTTTCTTGATATCCAATCTAAACCTCCTCTAGTGCAACTTGAGACCATTTCTTCTCATCCTATCACCTGTCACTTGGGATAAGAGACCAACACAGAGCTTGCTACAACCTCCTTTCAGGGAGCTGCAGACAGTGATAAGGTCTCCCCTCAACCTTCTCTTCTCAAGGCTAAACAACACTAGTTCCCTCAGCCATCTCTCTTAAGATTTGTTCTCCAGTCTCTTCCCCAGCTTTGTTGCCCTTCTCTGGATGCCCTCCAGCCCATCAATGTTCATCAAGTAGTGAGGGTCCCAAAACTGAAGCCAGGATTTGAGGTGTGGCATCCTCGGTCTGGGGCTCATTGTGTTCTTGGTGCCGACAGCCATGCAGGCAAGCGCAGGTGTGGTAGGCTTTCCTCGAAAGCCTCTCGCCAGGCGCCCACTGAGAGGGACTGAGGCCAAGGGCAGGGCTGGTGCCGGCACCCTGCACAGCCCGGGCCCGCGGCCCTGCCCGCTCTGCCAGCCGGCTCCTGACCGCTTGTCCTGCCAGCCTGCCCTTCCCTGCCCCCGTTGAGCTCTCTAAGCCCCCTTTCCCTACAATCCCCTCACTTTGTCCCACTCCCTGCCATCGCTCTGTACTCAGCTCAGCAGCTCACCAGCCCACACAGGGTCCTGAGCATTGGAGGTGTTTCCCCGTGTGATGTCCCTGCAGGAACGCCATCGACTGCAGCAAGACAGAGGACCAGTGCACAAATACCAAGTGCTATTTGTACACCAGAGTGCTCCTCAAACACCATGAAATCTCTGATGCTCCCTGGGACTTTTCTGTGTGTGATTTAAACCATCCCCTGGCCACTCCTGTGCTGGTTAGCAAACCATTTACAGCCCCATTATGACCAAGAGAATCCCCTGTCCTATTTTAACACACTAACAAGGTCCAGCATCCTCCCAGGCATCCAGGTAAGACCTGCGCTGGTAGCAGCAGCTTTCACTCCAAGAGGTCTCCATCAGGTGCCCCATGAAGTGTAGTTAGGTGCAAGAAATATCACCCCAATGTTCCTACACCAATACATTCGCAGCTGTATTTTGGTGAACACCCTGAAGCTGTGCCGAGCCCCATGCGCTGGCAGAGCCACTGCTGCCCAGTGCCGCTGAGACAGTGCTAACATTTTGAGCTTGGTTCATACCTTGTCGCTTCACACAGCAACAGGGAAAACAAGATAGGGCCTCTCAATGTAATTTCAGCTTTTAATTCCCCTCACTGCTTATCAGCAGGGATGCAGACACCTGAACAAGGGGCGACTCCCATTCAAACCTCAGCGTGTGTCACAGGCACTGCAGCAGAGCAGTGAGTGCCCTCCCCACTGCCTCTCCCTGCCCACGCGCACGGCTGCCCATTGCCCATGCCATGAGGGCAGCCAGCAGACACATACTAGCACCTGCAGCTGCAGTTCCAGCAGTGAACAGGAAGAACAGGTGAAGCTTGTCATGATGATCACACCCAAGGAGCCACCAAATCCCCAAGTGAAGCCCTCATGCAGATGCAATACTGGGGGGGAAGCTTTCCAGGTGCCTGGCTCTCCTTTGCCAAGGAACACGGGAGCAAGAGCTGCAACACACCTGGCTGCTGGGTAAGATCCCATTCAGCCAGTGGGAGGTCAGGAGTCATCAAACTGTTTGGTTGGAAAAGGTCTTTGACATCATCGAGTCCAACCATACTTGTCCACTTCTAAATCAGATCCCTGAGCACCTCATCCACTCATCTTTTAAACACCTCCAGGGATCTAAAAGGAACACCCACCTTCCTGAGTTCCCAGACATAATTCTCTTGTATAAGAAGACAAGATTTGTTCTATAAGGCTTGAAACAAGCAGCTGCTGGGTTAGGGAGGAATCCAGCTCAACCAGCCCCTTCCTTGAGTCTTCTCCCATTGTACTTCCTACAAGGGCTTTTCTCTTTCCTACAGAAATTCCTACAAGGGCTCTTCTCCTCTGGGTACAGGAACTGAAATCAGATGGTATACAAATACCACCCTGAAAATCCATCGGAATTCTGTGGAAGCACAACTGTATATCTAACCCTCACAGCAGTTTTGCATTTTCCTACACTCATTCATTGCTGTCTCCAGGTCTGCAGGTGAAGCCAAAGTTTTCATCACTGTTACACAGGGAAAAACTGCATTAGAGGCTGCAAAAGCTCTCAGGCCAGTCTATCTAAATGAAGCGCTTGATGTTTACCTTCTACCCCACCTTTCCATGGAGTCAGGGTACTGAATCATCTCTGATTAATGCACAGCTCATTTTAAGAAGTCCACGTGCTCCAAAGACACATTAACTGAAACAGCCTGTCTGTGTGGGTGAGCGTTACTGGTTGCAAAGACAAATGCCTCAGTTTTAATTGGGACACTCAAAATGTTTAATTGCAATTTTACCTTTCCTGCATATATGTAAAGCACGCTCACAGGGCTGCAGGTTCTACTCCCCTCCTAGGATCCACCTCTCTGTCTCGTGTCAAGAGGCTGTCACTGTGATAAACTAGAGAATCCCTTTAAAGAACTTAAATCAACAACTAGGAGCATTTTAAGTGGTGTTTATCCACTCCAAAGGAAACAAAATATTTGTCTCTCAGTCTTTAAATCTTGCCCCGCACAGGAAACATATCCTGGAACTTATGGCCCAAAGGCACTCCAAATCCAAGCAAGGCCTCTCTCTTCTCCTCTGCACAGATCATATCAAAGAAACTAGTCCAGCTCCACAACGGCACAAAAAATCTCTTGTGAATTCCAGATCCAATTAAAATTATTTCAGATTTAATGATTTGAGGTACTGTTGGGGAAGGAGAGCTCCAAACCTTATTGCAGTGCGTAACTCCTATTTTTATGCTGTCCCTCAGAAGTGATAAAGAATGGGAGTGTTCCCTGCAGCAATGAGCCTCCTGAACCCTTGGTGAAAGCTTCAAAGGTGCCTGCAGCAGTAAGAGACCCAGCATGGAAACCCTCATGTCTGTCCCAAGGGCATGCAAAGGCACCCAGCCAGTCCCACCCATTCTAGAGGGGTGCAGGTTAATGGCTCCCCATCTATAGCACAGATTACTAAAATGGGGAAAACATGATGCTTTCCCCAATAAAATACAAGAAAAGCACATTCTTAGTCTCTGTAACTGGTTATGGGCACTTGGTTTTCATTACACAGTACCAAGTGGGTGAGAGGAGCTGCCCCAGAGAACACGCATGGAGTCCCACCATGTGCAAGCCTTCCCACATTCCTAACACATTGCCAGACCCCAGAGCATTTCTCCAAGGGAAAAGGAGCATTTAACACATGAGCACGCAAGGAGCTCCTCTGACTCCTCCCCTGGCAAGGCAGCTGTGACTCTGTCTGGGTGCAGGCAGCGGGCAGGGAGGGTGGCAGCACCGTTCTGGAGGGGACGGGAAGTCCCTGCCCCAGAACACTTGGTAGCTGGGGCATCCTGGGCATGCTGCACCTGCGTGTGGGAGGGACAGGGCGGACCCAGCCATGGGTATGCGGAGATGAGCAAGGCAGCATCGTGTCCCACCAGGATGGCAGTGATGCTGGGAAGGGTCCTTCCTGCTCCCCCGAGCCCCACTGGAGCCCACCAGTCCTGGGCACATCCCTGGCACCCCCTATCCAACATCTGTCTTCCTCACATCTCTAACCTGTGACTCCCTTGCAGCATCTCTAGCCTGCAGCATCCTACCCTGCCCACCTGCACATACAGCATGGTCCATCTCCTCCTTGGCAGCAATTCCCACATTAAGTGACCAATGGCAGAAACCCCCTTGGCTTTGCTCCCACTCATCTCATTTTCCCTGATGTTTGCACGAAGCAACACCTCTGCAACCCATCGCAAGGGCTCTTTTCTGCCCTTCCTACCCCCTGCTCGCGGGTGGTTTATGTTCTGCCTTAATCAAGACAAGCTTGTTGTCATCTTTATTCTCACCCCATGCTATAAAGGTGGACCCACGGTGCTGGCAGGGGAGGGTGAGCATGTGCAGTGCTTCCTCCAGCATCTGTCAGACAGAAAGCTGCTGCTCAGTAGGCTCGTCCAAAGCTCCCTGCTTGGCAAAGAGTGGTTGCAGCACAGCTGGGACCTCCCAGAATGTGTCAGCACTATGACAGGTCAACTTCTGGCCTTACCAACCTTGGATATTTCAAGAAAACTTACCCAAATGAGTTTGCCCAGGGTAGTGGCAGAGTCTCCATCCCTGGAGGGGTTAAAAAAACATGTAGGTGGCACCTGTGGACATGGTTTAGCAGGCGTGGTGGGGAAGGGCCAACAGCTGAACTGGATGAGCTTACAGAGCTTATCCAACCTTAATGGTTCCATGAGTCTATAAGTTGCACTTATGGTAGAGAGGGATCAGATTGGAACAGAAACCCCAAACTGGACAAAAAGATACATTTTTTTTAATGGCCATAACAAAACAAGACAAGGGAAGCTCTCCGAACAGCTCAACCTCATCATTTTCAGGAAGCGACAGAGCCGTGCTGTTTCTGAAGAGCAGTCGTGTATCCCGAGAGCGTGTAAAGCCAAGGGATCATGTCTGCAGATAGCACTCATCCAGCACAGCATGTGCACAAGATTCCACAACTTGAGTTTAATGTAAAAAAGGTTCTGCCTGTCTGTTCCACTTACTCACATCAGACTAGGTTTCACATGTGATTAGAGAGTGTCTCTGCTAAAGAGAAGCAATGTTTTGTGAAACCTGGGGGAAGGAAAACGAAAATATACCTCAGGAATGCTCGCACAGGTTAGAGAACTCAATGCAAAGTACACTAATTTGATCACGAATAAACATGCTGATTACATCTTTGATGTATTATTTGCACTACTAGAAGCACTGAAGGGTCTTAGGCTGGTGTGCATTTACATGTGCACACACACATAAGGGACAGAGAAATAAAGGTAAGAAGGTTCCTCATCCCTGACCACAGAGGGACTGGCCAATGTGCCTGCACCTCACAGGCCACCCCAGTCCCACAGCAGTGTTTGGAGAAATGGTCTTTTGTCCCATCAGGTCCTGGCTCCTCCTTGGTTTCTGCCCATTTATGAGCCCCCTGCAGTCTCAGAGGATCTCAACCCATGCACACTACCCGCTCCGCCCAGATATGGTCCTAGAGATGGCACCTTCAGGTCAGCTCCTCCCACGCCCAACCTGAGTCCTAGACCCAAGGTGAGAGGTGGCCACCCCCAGATCCCAGTCCCACAGCTACGGTGCACACCCCACAGACATCAGATTTGGGGGCTTTTGGGGAAACTCCAATATAACAAAATCCCTGGGAGCTACAGTTCTTCGAAATGAGAAGCTGTTGCTCATAGTAGCAGCAAAAAAAATGCAACCAAGAGCTGTTCTGTGTGTTCCTATGGAGAAGGAGGTGCTGTTATGCATGGTCCTATACAAAATGAGATGCAGTGTGGATGCACTTCCCACCCACTGAAACTCTGCATAGAAATTTGGGCTTAAATAGCTGGGAAAGGGGGAGTGGAGAGGGCCCTTTCACTGCTGCCAGTGGGGACAAAGGCAGCATGTCCGAATCCACCCACTGCAGGCATGGGGAAAGAGCTGGTGGAGCAATCCCAGCCACTCAAATGAAGTTAGACTGAAGGAATGAGAGAAGAATTGAAGTCATGAGGACACAGGGGTTCCTCATTCATTAGCAGGAGAAAAGATGTTGTGCAAAGAGCATTGACATCCTGGATCCACTGCCTGAGACAAGCCATGCTTTCTCAACACACAGCCACACCAATACCAGCATGTCTCTGCACAAACACAAACCATGCTCGTAGCAGATGAAGGGATTGCAGTGATTTTTGTTGTATGTGTCTTGGAGAAAGTGCAGCCCTTAAAAATTACGTATACGTACCTTACCCCTCCTGGCCAATCCCAGCTTGGTTCCTGCTCACGTCTTCTCCCAAGGGAGTCACGAACACCACTTTACTACAGAGCATTTTGTAATCCCTGGTCTTGCAGGCAGGCGCTGCCTGCATGTGCTGAGTGCTGCTGAATCCTACCCACCTGGCTCACCAACCCTCCCTCCTACCTCCTCAGCAGCTCCAGGTGTGGGAGACTCACTTGTGATACCTGCACAGAGCTCCCAGTAAGCTCGGCAGGTGAGAACAGCCGGCAGCACCCCATGTCCATCTGTCCTGCACAGCCCCCGGGTTAGGAGAAAGGCACCGCAGTCTGTGCCTGGGGGTGCTGCTGTTACTGCTCACTGCACCCCGTGGGCACGGCCTCACCATTGCCATCTCCATCAATATTCTTCAGCTACCTCCAAGCCCCAACACTGCTCAAAGCTGGAGAACACCCTTGGGAAGGCTGAGGCAACCTATGCGTGCAAGGGGCGCTCAAGCTGCTTTATTCCACAGAATGTATCTAAATCGGGGCAATTTCTGACCCCGCAGTGATGATCCCTTGCACCAATGCTGCTCCAGAGGGGGAAGCAGATGGGCACCATCAACCAATGTTCCCATCCTGCTCCCAGCTGCCGTCTCCTGCCCAGGCATGGGAGCTGGGCACCTCCCTGTCTGCAGCCCTTCCTCCAGCACTGAGCTGGTGCCTTTAGAGCAGTTTTACTGCAGTAAGGGGAAATGAGAGCGAGGCCTCTACAACTACAGCCTGCTCTGTTGCCACAGTTCAGATGTATATATGAAACACAGCTGCTGCTGAGGCACATGATCCACAGGCCAACGTGGACATGGGGAATGCTGTCCTCTCCATCATCCATCAGCAGCTCATTGGACTGGAGGAGCCTGGAATCACTGTACAGCACAGTCTGTGTTTCCATCACTGTACTCAGCCCTCTGTGGGTCTTATTACAAATCCCATCTGCCCAAATCCTCCTTGTGCCTTCATGGAGCAGAGAGACTGCTTCAGTTATGCCTTGAGGATGTGGAACTGTTCTTAGTTGTTGCTTTTCATGGAGACGCAGGAAAAGTAAAGTTGAAACCAAGCAGGCAATCCTGTGATTTCAGCAAAGGCCGACTTAGCACTCATGACTCATTCTGGGCTGGTTACATTTTGCTCATTACTGACCTTTAAAAATTCTCAAGGACTTCTCAAATTCTGTCAGTGACTGATTAGCCAATGCAATTGTACTTCACGTAGCTACACGAGAGAGGTTCTGGTTGGAGATTTCACTTTTCCAGCTGCAAGTGCTGATGTTTGCACAGCAAAAACTAAACCACATTACAAGAGGAACTATTCCTCGAGGCTCAGCACTCAGTGAAAGTGAGCTTCAAGGGTTTGTTAAAGACTGGGCTTTGCTCATATCTGGAAGTAGACGCTGGCTTCATTGAGCATCTCCCTAGGGGCTGAGAGGCTGTGCGAGCTCCAGGGCACCAGCGCTAAGCCAATATCCCACTGAGGAACTGGTCTGCCACAGTGAGCTCCCACAACCCATCTCTCTTTTCCAAAGGGACCAGGATGTTTGTACCAGGAATTCTGGGCTCAATCTGAACGCATCAGGCACTGATGCTGCAGTCCTTGGGGCCAAAGCAGGCTTTCTCCAGGATCCTGTCCCCATGGCACAAACCAGGGTGCAGTAACCCCAGCACTGGGCGCTGGAGATCCTGGGGACCGGGTCCTTGGCAGGATGAGTCACCCACACTCGCCCCAAGCAGGGACCAGAGCCATCCATCAGTGCCTGAGTGCCCTGTGCAGCCACACTGCAAATGGCTCATGATAAAGAGCTTCTTCCAAAATACAAAGTGCTGCAGTATGGCTTTCTAAAGCCGTCAGTTCGTACATTATTCGCTCAATTAGGTTCTTACTCTGCAGAAATAGATGGGTAAATAGACGGAGGAATACACTCCTGTCATTCTCAGCTGCTAAAAAATTAAGGTGGATGCACGGACAGTGCTGATTGAGTGTCAGGAATACACAGGGCAGGGAGAGAGAGAGAGAAAGGCTTTGCCTGGCAGTTATAAGAACTGTGATCACCCCTTGTAATCAAAGCAGTGCCTTTCCCTGCAAGCAAGGCTTCCTATCAGCCCTGATACAGCAACACACTCAAACCGCTTGCTATCTCAGAGATCCACTACTCCCTATCTATCACTCAAAGTTCCTGGATTTTATCAAAGTCAATAAAGGCTCTGGACTGTCAAAGCTTCTGTGAAGACGCAAGTATCTAAATCACCTTCACTCTCCCCCAAGATTTTAGCAAGGGGCCAAGGCAGGCTCTGCCAGCATGGCCAGTGGCACTTGAGCTTAGCCAGTCACAGACAAAAACATGTCCTTCATCCTTTGCAGCATCCCTTGGTGCACACAGAGACTGTAAATGCAAATGAAAGGCGGTGGAGAACAGGGGAAGCCCACCAAGCAAGAAGCAGTCGCCTCTCTCTCCCAGTGCTCCTAGTTCAGTATGAGAAAAAGGACAGACTGTAAGAAATTTCAGCAGGCATTGCCCACGCAACCTGGGCACATTTAGGGCAGGGGAGCAGCCTGGAAACAGAGCAGTTTCAGAGGGAAGGTGATCATGGGACATGAACGAAGATCGAGTGTCTTTGTAACAGACATAAATATTTTCACAACTTTCTCCCAACAAGATCCAAGTCAAAAACCCATTGTTCAGTAACTGCCAAAGGATTTGTATGTGCCAACATCATACCCAGCCAGCATGAAAAGCCTTTAAATTGGTCCTCGAAGCCTGGATGACAACACGCATCTCCCATGCACGCCAACTTGTTCTGATGGCAAGCACTCAGAGGAACAGCAGCCCATCCTATAAACACTGCTCTCATAAAAATCAGGTGGCCACGCACTTGCCAGATACTTGGAGACTTCTTTGCTCATCCCTAGGCAGGACGCTTTGCTCCTTCCAGGTAGAGACTCAAGCATTTTATTACAAAATTACAATGAAAGTGCAAATAAAACTCAACATCTTATCCATTGTCAGCTGCTTTGCAGCATCATATAAATCACAACTGAATCACTACTGCTGCAATTGTCTGACACCTCTGGTAGCTCTGCTGCTCACCTTACAAACCTTATGCTATCAGAAGCACTTTGCAGTCAAACAGCCTAATAACGTTGCAGCATCTGCCTTGCCCCGGCAGGATAGAGACTGTGTCCAGCACAGGAACATAGCACATCTTGAGAGGAGCATGGATGGAGTGGAGCATCACCTGGGGGCCCTCACAGAGGTGGCTGGCACAGACCCAGCAGTGGAGGTGAGGCTGGGGGCACAGGGAGCTTGAGAAGTGGTAATTCGGGGAGCACCCACAGCACCGCAGGGTCTGGGTGCCAACCCAGCTTCAGGGTACAGCACCACAGTCCCTGAGACCGTTCTGGTCCCAGCAGTGCTCAGCATAGCAAAATAGCTGGGGCTTGGGGTTAAGCAAGCCAGCAGACACCACTTCAGTAAGGTGGGAGGGAAAAAAAGCAATCACTTTTGTAGAGCAGCCCCTGGTTGTAATTTCCTAACCTGGGCATTAGGTCCCACCCTCCCCAGGACACACACTGCTCTCGGTCACTGCTGACAGCCTGAGCAAGCTCCTGCTCCCAGCAAGAGACAGTTGCGTGATGGAGAGCTCCACTCTGCCCCACTGATGGCAGAGATGCTCCCATCGAGGAGATAGCAGGGAATCTCCCAGCAGCTCCAGCCCTGCACTGGGACACCGAGCCTAGAAAGTCAGCAGCATCTCTGGCTCAGTGCTGTTCCCCACACAGAAACAGGCAGGTTATGTTTTTAGGGGGCCAAAATGGTAATAAAAGAAGAAAACTGCCCAGGATAATGAGCTTCTCATCACGTTCGCCAACAGACATGTTCATTAGTATTAATTACAGCAAACATCTTGCACCAGCCAAGATGATGAAACACAACACCAACCAACTAAAAGATAAAGATTTGATGCCTAGACCCATAAAGCCATGCTCTGGAACACAGCTATGCCACTGCCACATCCTGCTAACAGTGAGGATCGTGATTACACTGTTAATTTAATGCCTTGCTTATATTGATACCATGCTATAGTTATTATCTGCAAGCAACAGATCACTCTGGCTTTATTAGAGCAATGATATTTATATTGCAAAGGAGTTGCTCTAATTGCACGAAGGCATGGCAGCCACTGCTCTCACATCCACAGCAATTTATACCCATACTGTGCCTCCCCAAAACAGGCTGCAGCAGCTTCAGGACAGCACTTTGTGCTCCCACCCTGCAGCTGCAGACCCTTGAGCTGGGCACCTGGGAGCACCCGCAGACTCAGCCAGGCAAAGGTATCCATCCATGTCCCAGCCTCCTGCCAGGAGCATCTCACTGAACATCGCCTGTCAGCGCTGTTCCGCTTGTCAGCGCCGGCTGTCAGTCTGTCCTGCAGCAGCCGTCACTCTGCCAACTGCAGCAGGAGCTGCTTTGGAGGGCAGCAAGGGAAGGGCTGGGGTCCTTTCCCCTCTGCAGGGATTGCATAAGCAGCCGTCTTTTGTCCTCAAAGCTGCACAGCCAGCAAAGGCACGTCAAGAAAACTGCACTCGATCCTCTCTGACAGCTTCTTCCTGAAGAACAACAGTGGTGACGTGGCGATTAAGCTTGATTTCTAATAAGAGCCTTTATTTTAAAGAAGTTGTGCAAAATAATATGCAATGCTGACAGTCCAGGATTTCAAAATCCCATCACTCATGTTAGCCCAGGGCGGAAACACAAAGTGCGTGCGGGAGAAGCAAAATCGCCCTCCTGTTCAAATTCTGTGATTTCTGATAGGAAGATTTAAGTCATGGTCACTGACATGATGGATGCCAGCCCAAGTGGGGTGGCAATTTGCTGGCTATATCCATGCTTGGAAAAAACAGAAACAAGAGAAAATCCAGCCTCCGTAAAACATGAATTATGGCTCTACAAGATTTTCCCCTTCTAGCAAAGTGCTGGCATACCTGAGGTGGCCATCAAAACCTGAAGGAGAGGTTCTCCCCCTGCATCGCTGTGCAGGAGTGAAACTGCAGATAGATAAATCTGGCTGTAATTGTGGAAATACATTGGAGACTGCGATAACGAGAAGCCAAAGGATTACAGAGGATTGGGAAGCGCGTTGTACTGTGAGATCAGCACCTCTGCCTTACAAGAGCAAAATTGATTCGGGCAAAAATTTTCTGAATGGCTTGTATTCTTAATATGTTATCAACTTAGTTACAAAGACGTAACAGCAGTAGATGTAATTTACCTATTTCATGCAAGCACTAGAGACTCTGCGACACGGTAAATTGATTTACAAAGCTGGGAGGCAAAGCAGTACTATAAGAGATTATTTATTGACCCAGGGGCAGCAAACCGTGCACAGGGGAAAATGGGATCCATCCCTCCCTGCCCACTCCAGCAGCCCCCCAGCATTGAGAGCTGACTGTGGAGAGAGGCTTTGGAGGATGCACAGGGGAGCAGTGGCTTTCAGGGTAACCCGTGGTAGGGCAAAGTGTGATGGAGTGGGTGTCACGTTGTACTTTCTCAATCTATATCGTAATTCCTGTTAAGATAACCCATAGCTATGAAAAATCACTTTTAAACATTGGTTCAAATAAATTAAGTAGAGTTAAACATTCATTTGTAGATTGGAAGCTGGAGGCGCCCATGTGGACAGCTGATTCCTCCCCAGATGACATTCACTTCATGTACCCTCAATAACAAGCACAGCAACGATGCTGCTGCTTATTCCTGCACTACCCTTAAAGTCAAGATGTGCCATGGAGTCCATTGCTCTCTAGCACCCGTGGAGGAGTCAGGGAAGGGCTGAAGTGCCATCACCTTCTCATCTCCCCCCAGATGCTTCTGCCCTTTAACGTGAGCATAGAATCCCTCAGCCTTCCTGAAAATCCTCTCCTTGTCAGCCAAACACACCCTGTCTTCAGCTCCTTCCCACCAAAAGGTAATTACCTTAAGAGCTCATTACAACTGCAGGATGTGCAATTACTGCCTGGAAATAATGCACTATTTTTAGCACATCAGAGTAAAAAGTGGCAGATTGACAAGAATTATCCCTCAAGCAGTAAGGCAACTGGCTGGTTAAAACTGACTCTTTTTTTGGCTGGAAAAAAAAGGTCCTGTCCCTTCAGAGCAGGTGGGCACCACCCAGAGCAGAATCCACTACTGCAAATGATCCTCTCCTGCATCCCATTCGAGCTCCTCAGCTAGTGGATGCAATCAGATTGGGGATCTTCTGCTACACCTTTGGGTCTTCTGCCACGTCTTCACGTGTGGACTGGTTACAGAAAACCCCTTTGGTCCCAGGGCCACACCAGCCAGGTGTCACACCTCCCTGCCAGGGCTGGCATGGAACCACTTGTCCCTTCTGCAGTGACAGCACCCTGAAGTCACCCGCCCCATCAGAGCAACCCTGACCTCCTACAGGGGGCCAAGGCAGACATTGTGGGTGTCCTCAAGACCTGTGGAGGGAAGCGGCCCAGCTCTGCCTTCCCAGCAGCCACCAAAATGCACGGACAAATGGTCACACGTCCAAGAAGGCCAGGACAGAGGATGGCCCCAGGAACACAATCTAGTGCCCAAGAAAAAGAGGATGCTTAGCTGTATACTTAAAATGACAGACATCCTAAGTGTGCCACTCAGGTCTCTGGAATTGCCACCTGTGCCTAAAGAGCCTCTTTCAAGTATCCTGCTGCTCCTCTTGCCTGGTATCCACGTCATCCTGACGACAAATGCCAGGGTGTCATCCTGCCCAACCTGGGGATGTGCAGACGAGCTGGATGTGCTGGAAGCCACAGACGACACCCCACAGCCCACCACAGACCCTGATGGAGCAGACAAAGCCATGGGAATAGTCTTCCCAAAAAAGAAAAAGTGTCAGCACCCCATTCCCATGGGAACCATCATGAGCACAAAAACCTCTCTTTGTGCTCCTCAGCCCCAGCTCACAGCAACCCGCTCTCACCATGGACACCTGCAGGCAGGCAGAAACATTTCTGGGTCAAGACAAAGCCCAGGAGGTGAAATGCTTGGAGATTTCAGTCTCCAATTGAGAAAAAGGTAGAAGCAAAGGACGAGCCACATGCAAATAACAGTGTTCCTGGCTGGAAGCAGCCAGCCTACTCAGTTCCCCGCATGAATTCCCCATTCTCCTACCCAGAGCATGGGAACAGGTAATGGTCTCACACCATCTTCCCTCTTGTAGCTCCATGTGGTATTTACTGTCACACTCACGGTACACGCAGCCCTGCAGAGCACCAAGGCTTTTGCCACACTGATGCAGCTCAAAGCGTGGCACTCAGCCTTCATCATGCAGACAGCACCATGTAACACACTCCGTGGAGGCAGAACCATGCTATGGACACAATAAAACAGCCTCTTAGTGCCTCATCCCACAGGACACTGAAGGCAAGATAAATTCCAGCCTCACCAGCCCCCCTAGGCACCACAATCTCCACAATCACCCAACTCACATTCTCAGCATGTCCTCTGCCTCACCCCTGAGCCTTGCAGGACCTTCCTAAAATAAAGGAGCACCCAGCAGAGAGGCCATCAGCCGGGACTCTGCCATGTGCATTGACCACCCTGTCCTGCCTGGTGCCTCTCCCACCAGCTTCAGGAGAGGCTTCATCCTAGGCAGCCATCCAGCTGTGGCCTTCCCCTCCACTCCAGACCAGCTCAGTAGGCCAATCCCAAGGTCAACACTGTTCAGCAGGCAGCAGCTTCTGTCCATCCCATGTTGCCCAGGGTGGCACAGCAATTTCCCCACGAGGCTGGCTGCTTGCACATGCAAAACCAAGGGAGGATGGAGAGAGGACCAAGGGAGGATGGAGAGAGGACCAAGGGAGGATGGAGGAGTGCTACCTTGCAGCTGTGCACGCAGATCGCGCAGCCAATGAGACAATCCATCTCATTGAGGTTTGATAGCTTCAAAGAACATCAAACCCTCCCAGCTGCGCCAAGAGCTGCCCAGCTTCCCCAAACCTGGCTGCTGTGATGGAACAGCCTGCAAGGCCCCAGCACTCACATCTGCAGCAGCAGGTTCTCCAGCATACCTGTGCTTCAGATGACAGTGAATGATGGACTAACTGAGTCACTAGAGAAACATCTGAGACACCTTTGTGTCCTCAGGCTGCTTATCTGTCCCATTGGTGATGCAGAGCCCTGGCAGCACAGGGGTGGCTGGGCATGCAAGGAGGGGATGAGTCCCACAGCCCATACCCTCCTCAGCCAGCCAGCACCAGCATATCCCAGTCCCATCTGCTGCACAAGCAGTCATTCACCTTTGCAAGTACTGTACAAAGCCCGTCTTTGCGCTATAGAAGCTCTCTGGGAACAGATTTAATGACTCCTTTATAAACCTCAGCTATGAAAATACACAATGCATGGCTACCTGCAGCAACCTCCTACCAGCCTGACCATGATGCGCTCTGGAGTCTCTCCATAAGCAATAAGAGATACAAGAGCAATGTACGATGATGTCAAATATGCTTAAAATGTGTATGGATTACAACACCATAAATATTTTAAGGGCTTGAGTGAATCTGTTGCTAACCCTGCTCCAAGCTCTGTTGGCCCTCACAGCCCTTCCCTCAGCAGTGGATGCAATCCAGGCGAAAGCATCATATTTCACCCTGGTGCTATCGCTGTGTCTGCCACGCTAAATAAAGGCCAGAATAATTGCAGCACTTACAAAGAGCCTTCAAAAGTCTCTTTTGGCTTCTGTAGTTTATCAGATGATTTTATTTTCACCAGCACAGCCTAATAGACACGCCATAAGCACTCACCCTCTTCATGTTTGCTCTGTGTAAGTGTTATTTCGTGCCAGCTTGCTCACTTGGAAGAACACAACAGCAAAACGGCCCCATATTTTCTTTTCCGGGCCACTGAAGTTTCAGCACGATGTCCCTGTCCCTGAAGCAGTGGTGGGCAGTAGAGATAAAGGTATCTCCCAAGTGATGGCAGCGTCCCCTGCTTGGCATCAGCCCTGCTCCTCTGTTCTCACGGCAATTCCCAGCCTCACCAGCCCCACCACAATACTGACTTTTCCTCTCTCTCCACAGAGGTCCATGGAACAAAGAAAACCAAACAGTTACGCAGTGTCTGCAGGGGTCACTGTGCAGTCACTCCTTTGAGGCTGATTTACGGATTCCCCAGTCCCACGCAGAAGCCAATGCTGAAGCCATTCTTGGCTGCTTTTTACTCTTATTGCTGTCTCGTGGAAACTGCACAGAGTGTAAAAGTGCAGCCCAGCTCAACTCACCATCTAAACCTCCCATTTATCCTCCAGGCACCATGACCACTGAGCCACTGTCAACACCTCTGCCAAGACCCCAGAGCCGGGATTTCTCGAAAGGGATGAGGAATAAGCAGACAAACAAACGGAGGGAATGGGGAACCTTGTGTTAAAAGAACTGGTTAGAAAACCAGTCCATCATTTCATTGAGTTCCAGCTCAATGGTGCTGAATGGTGCCAGCTCAGTGAGGACAACACCTGCACCCTTGCACTTGGGGAAGTTTTTTGGATGCTGCAGCTGAGCGCTGGAAAGAGCAGCCCATTTTCTAGACCTGAGGGACGACCTTCACATTCATCCTAGGGAATCTGAATTTAAGCCAGGGAGAGCTGGATAAGCTATAACAGAAAAAGGTCATGGAAGGAGGATGGTGGCCTGGCAGAAGCATCTGTGCCCTCCCAGCCCAGGTACCTAAAACCTGTCCCCATCTCAGGCAACCATTTAACCAGCCAGTGACACGAAGGACACCAAAGAGGGCTGCAGAAGACCAGGGCTACCAGCTGCCACCCAGCAGCCTCCCGCTTTCCAGTACACCTCTCTCCCCAGACTCTCCTGGCTCCCCACCAAAGTCCCCTCCAGGGGCCAATCCCCACTGCTAGCTCCCAGCACCAGTGTTCCCAGCTGCCCTATGCCTGGGATGGCACTGGCTCTGCTGGAATGCCGCAGTGGGCAGCTGGCCCAGGCGCTTGTCCCTGCTCGAGGCACAGTGCCTTCCAAACCCAAGGGCTACAAAGGCTCGTTGGGAAGCAATAACACAGTAGATTAATCTCAGAGAACACATCTTCTCCCGCTTCACTTCTAGGGGTGAACAGAGAGCCAGAGGGATTTGGAAATTTCTGTCTTGAGTGCATGAGGTTTAATTGCTTACAGTCTCTGTTACTGATGCACTCCCTCAGCTAAACCCGCATCTGCTCCCTCTCCGCCCAGCAATGCAGGAGCCGTAATTGAGTTGCAGCTCAGCCGTGATAAGCCTTCCCGTGGTGAGGCTCCCAGGGCACAAGCCCTGCCCTGGGATGGAGCCATCCCTCTGCTCATCCCTGTGCTGTTCCTGATGCCAGCAGTGCTTTGGCACTGCTGTCACCCTCGCAGCAATCCTGCTCACTGCTGCTGCTGGGGTTTGTATAATACTGCTGGCTGCAATTCAGCCCTGACGATGGATCAACTCCCCAAAAGCACTGTAGTTACCTTCAGGCTTGTTTCTGGGGGTTTGCAGGTCTCAGGTTGGTTACGGAGGAGCTGTGACCACAGCACTGGCACTCGCTGCTCAACCCTGGGCTGTTGGAGCTCCCCTTCTGGGGGTCCCACAGCCTGCAAGGGCTGAGGGGCAGTGAGCAGGCATGACAGGAGCCAAGGTCTTCAGCTTCTTTGCCTGGTGCAAGACACAAAGTGTTAGGACATGCCCTGCACCGGGAGAAGTAGAAAAGCTCTGTTACAGGCTGCTCTGCTTTTCCTTCACTTGCAACTCTGCAATGCAAAGCATCAGCCCTGCACAGTGAACTCCACCCTCATTGCAAAAGCAGCATCAGCACCTTCTTTATGTCCAGAACCAAGCCTAGATATTAAGCTGGGGGACACGGTACCTGACCAACCCCAAAGCACTGCTGAGGGGACATGGAAGCTACCATGCACACCTGGGGAAGCAAGGTGAGGTGGAATGCCGGCTGCCAGCCAGCATGGATCCCCTCCAAGAGCAGTTGCCCCACAGAGCCTCTTATTTAGTTCAAAACACTGGATGAAGAACTCCTTCAGTGGAAAGCAGAAGTCATAATTGGCCAAAGCCCCATTAGTGGGCTTAAGGACTTGCTTCCAAGAAGTGGTGACAGGATGGGGAGTCATTACCTGCAGATTTGGGTGTCAATGCGCAAACGGAAACGATGCAAAGCTGTGAACACACAGGTAAGAAATGCAAGCGGAAGAAAAGGAAGGGCAGTAGTAGCACGGACCTGGACCAGAAGACAGAAACCCCATTCTGGATCAGGAACAGAACCTTAGTGTTGAGGATCAGCCCACAAACACCAAGACTGAGGCAGGAGCGTGGGCCAGGAGCCTGCATGGAGAGTGAATGGCTTGGCATGGTGGTGGATGCCTACCAATCTCGTCACATCCCTGTGGCCCTCCTTCCACCTCACTTTCCAGTCCCAGCCCTCCACTTTGCTTTCCAGCCCCTGCCTCTGCTGCTGTGTTGCCTATTGCACTCCTGGTTCCTCTCTTCCACTTCCAACAGCCTGAGGAGCTTCTGGGTCTCATATCCCAAAGACATTCTGTTCTCATTACACACTTCCTTTGGAAAGCGTTGTTGTTCCCAAGCCAGAAATATTCGTCAGTATGCTATATAGTGCAATGCTAATGAGAAATAAATTGATTCATGAAAAGTACCTGCTCAGCATGTTTCTTATCTATTTTTCAACCATAACTGCATTGGATTCTGCCCGTTTTTTCAGTCCCAATACACTGTCCATCCTAAGAGTTCAATATGCAGATAATCTACAATCACTGTAAACTACCTTATCCATATATTCCTAAAGTCTCTGGCTTCAGGATGGCTTCATCAATTTTTGTAATTTTTTTATTAAAGGAAAATATCATCTAGGCAGCGAGATGGATAGTTCCTTTGGGATCCAAGCATATGTGCCAAGCTAAACTCCGATATGATCTGCAACGGCCCTGCTATAAACCCCTGAAAAACAGAAAAACCTCACTGATATGACAGCTACAGCGCTTAAATTACAGTCCTGGGTAATGGGTATCACACAGCCAAAATATTCTATTTCCAGCTGCAGCATGGATCACATTTTGACAAACCGCATGAACCAGCCGTGCTCTCTCTGGCCTCACAAAGCACAACATGCAGCTTCTGTTAATGATCAGTTACAGAAATGCCCATCTGTCTGGTGAGACACTGGTACCTGGCAGTACTGACCCCCGTATTGCACTCCTTCCCGCAGCATCCCAGCATCCTAAACCAGCCTTGGGTTTTTTCTCCATCCCCAGGAGTCCAGCACTTATATTCCTTACTGCCAGATATGAAAGATTAAAATACGTGCAGACCTTGAATTTCCAATGAGATACTCGATGCAGAAAAATGCCTCTCCCAGGGAAACAAAAAGAGTCTCAGCCTATGCTCAGCTCCGGTGGGACTGTGACCCAGCCAGGAAAAGATGGATTCTCCCAGCTCAGACTCCTCAAGAAAATATGTTAAAATTCTTATGTTAAAATTCTGATGTTAAAATTCTGAGAGTGCAGCCAAGAGATGGTTCTGAACTCTATGATCCTCGTGCCTCTGCGGGAGGGTTCTCTAACCTTTTCATCTTCACAATGCTAAGTACATCCTACAAACCCAGGCAGGTTTCCCACACTGCCCCCTTGCCCGCAGTAGAGCAGTTTCTGTTTACACCAACATCACTGCAGCTTTCCTGGTCAGGAACAGAGACTGAACAATTTGGGAGAACAGACCTCCTCCATTTCCATAAGGAGAACTGGGGTCACCCACAAATGGAAGGACAAACGGGAGCAGCTAAAAGATCCCATGGCTTAAAATATGGCTCTGCTCCACAAACTGATTTTGTTAAAACAGCATCTCCTTGCTCAGTAGCACAGCTCCCGATGTGCATCTGGAGAGACGGCTGGGACTGCATTAAGGAAAATCAGATTTTGCTGCATTTTACCCCTGTTGCAGATAAAGAACACGATGGCATCTTGCATTGTATGTATGAGTAAACAAACCAGATTCCTCATGATATTTCAGCTGCCAAGTCACTTCTGCAAGTGAAGACAACGTTTATCAGTGAAGGTAACCTACCCAGACAGTAACTGCCCAAGTATAATTAAGGACAAAGTACACTCTGCATCTCTAAAATGATAATGCAGATCTGCTTAGGGTAGATTTTACCATAGGGTTTGGGTTTTTCCACTGGCAAATTCCCACATCATGTAACATGAAACAAAGATGCATGCACATCATCCTCAAACACAATAATGGCCCTGGGGACACGCCAGAGCCTTGTGCAAAATTAGGGCTGGTTAAGGTGTTGCTTGCTTAGGTGAAAGCTCAAAAATCCATTCCAAGTATGAATTCCTTTCTGTTGTGACAGAAGACATGGAAGGCTCTTGATCACGGACTGCACGGTTAGAAGGAAGGGAAACGGTTTTCAGATGAAAAAGGAGAGATTGAGATGAGATCATAGGAAAAAATGTTTTCCTGTGAGGGTGGTGAGGTACTGGTACAGGTTGCCCAGAGAAGTGGTGGCTGCCCCATCCCTGGAGGTGTTCAAAGCCAGGCTGGATGGGGCTTTGAGCACCCTGATCCAGTGGGAGGTGTCCTTGCCTGTGGCAGGGATATTGGAACAGAATGGGCTTTGAGATCCTTTCCAACTCAAACCATTCTATGATTCTGGTCTATGAAGGTGGTGGGTTTCTCCTGGCCTTTCTCCTGGCTCTGGCAGCAACCAGTAGAGCTCTGCTGCAGGGTGAGGGAGCACAAGCAGAAACATCTCCTCAGATGATGAAGGTGCCACATAAATGTGAGTAGATTTTAGAAAGTTATCAGGAGCCACGGTATCTGTAAAGGTGTTGGGAATGCAAGGGGGGAATGTATAAGAGGTGGCCGAATACGTAAAAATTATGATTTATTTTCCTGAGTTCTGAAGCTTCACAGCCAAACCCAAATATCTACAAATCCTGTAACAAGAGGGACTTTAGCCCCATCCTTTCAAATCACCCACCCTATCCCTGGAAGGACAAGCTCACACCCACATGTATTCACATGGCAGCGCTGTTGCACCCGTCAGAACCTGCTCCACATCCCCTCCTTGCCATGCAAGAGCTGTGGTCCCTGCAGGCGCTCACTATGGATTCATCAGCCTTGCAGGCAATTCTGGATCATCACTATGGATGCTCTCATACTGCCATGATAATTTACTCTGGGAAAAATTCAAAGAATAGAATTTGACCCAAAACCTCCTTATCTGCAGAAATGACTCCAAAGCTTTCTGTAACCAAACAATAATTGTTTTCCCTTACCACAAACAAGTGGCTGATGACAGAAGCGCCGCTCAGTTCCCTCTGCAACTGCACCAAAGCCTGACCTCTGCACTAATGAGGAATTGTTTATTCTTGACTAAATTGAGAGCAAACACAGTGCAGCACTTCTCACATGGCAAATCCCTGCTTGTCCCCAGCTTTCCCCAGCAATGTGCTGCTGCTTCTAAGAAGCAACAGTAGTGCCATGCTGCCTCTGCCCTTGGAAACCAGGAGGGTGGTGATTTCAGAGGGTTTGCTCTACGATGCCCCCCACTCGGAGACCCAGCCAGCCCGCCAGAGGCAGAGGGACTGCTCCATTCGGAGGGAGCACACGCGTGGGATTCCCACCAGAGGGTATGTGACATTCCTGCAAGTCCCCCAAAATGTTGAAATGTTAAGCAGTAAAATTAAGGTAGATTTTACCATAGGGTTTGGGTTTCCCACTGGTCACCTCCTATCTCACATAGAGCAGGACAAAGATTCGTGTACACTATCCTTGAACACGTAGGACCAAGCGCCTCTCAGCTATGGAGCAGCTCCCCACAAGCCAACGGTGACTCCACTGTTCACTGACCCCCAAATCCACCCAACGCTGGGCAGGCAGAGTGCATTCCCAGTGCTCCTGTCCATGCTGAGAAACCTATCATGCACGATGATATGCACCCTGGAGAGGACACCCACCTTTATGTGAGCTTTGGAGGAGCTTCCACAGACTGATGGCACCTCCAGCCGGATCTTGCCCACTACCATTAATGAGTCTTACTTGCTGCACAGTCTTTGCCCATCTTCATACTTGGCTTCCAGGAGAAACCAATCTGCAAGGTTTCAGCTAGAAAAGAGATCTGTTGGGTATACCAACAGAGGGGAACCATAGACACCTTTTCTGCCTCTAGGCAAGCCTGGCAAACGGAAGCATCACTCAAGTTTCCATGGAAGGAGATGGCTTTGCCTGACCGTGGCCACAGATGTCAATCCCTTTGAGCTCCTGAAGAGTAAGTCAAAAATTAAAAATAAGTGGGCTGCTCAAGGCACTTTCAGCATTCCCCAGATACCTTGAAAAAAGCCTCCTGCTGCGCATTACCTAATTTTTACATGGCAGAGGCAGAAAATGTCTTCTTTCATGATGCTATTGTACATATCTTTCTACAATGGCATCACCGTGTGTGTGTGTGTATGTATATATTTGCCTTCAACATCTGATGTGGGAAAGTGATAAGCAAAGTAATTCTCTAAGCAAACTGGCTCCTAGGAGGGAGATGGCTGGCAGCTTCACAGCAGTTAACATTGAAAAGTCAAATAGAAAATAGATGTTTCAGCTAGTGAAGAAAGAGCAGCACCAGAAATACTTCCAACAAGTCTCCATAACAACTCGTGTTCCTGCCTCCCATTCGAATGCCAGTAAATATACCACTGGTTTTTCAGTGGACATTTAGTGGATGTTTTCCTCGGCTGCCTTTTATATCCTTTGTATTTAAAATTATATACTTGGAAATGGATTTGAAAGGGAAAAGGAGATGAAACCCGAGAAACTCTCAGCTTTGACTCTTACTCTGTCTTCAAACTCACTGTGATTCCAGGCAGCTTTCTTCTGAGCCTGCAATCCATAGGTACATAAAGGGTTGAGCAGGGAAGGAAGGATGTTGCCCCACCTCACGGCTCTACTAAGATTTAACGGAGTGAGAATGATAGCTTTCTGTTGCAAATATATTTCCAATATTATAAATACAGGCATTCCTTTGAGTAGAGTCAACAGCAAACCAGCCCAAGAAACTTGTTAGTATTCTATTCTACAGGAAAGCTGGGGAGGAGCTCTTGATGAGGGAGGGCAGGGATAGGATGAAGAAGAATGTTTTTTAGCTGAAAGAGGGGAAATTGATATTAAATCTTAGGAAGAAATGTTTTCCTGTGAGGGTGGTGAGGCACTGCCATAGGTCACCCAGAGAAGTAGTGTCTGCCTTATCACTGGAAGTGTTCATGGCCAGGCTGGATGGGTCTTGGAGCATTGTGATCAGGGGGGTGAGCTTTGAGGCCCCTTCCAACCCAAACCATTTTATGATTCTATGATTGCCTTGACCATGCCCAGGACACTCCAGCAGGGAGGAGTGTGATCCTGCCCTGCTGCAGCCCAGAGACTTTGCCAAGGAACTCCTTGAGGGCCAAGACTCCTCCTCACTATTACAACACTTTGTTGGTGCTGTGGTGACTTTGTCCGAGCCTCACCAGGGCTGGACCGTGAGACCAAGGAATGCTGAGAGCACCCAAACCACTGCACCGACCTGCAGCCTCAGACCTAACGTCCGTCTTGCTCCGCGTCTCTGACAACAGGTTTGGCACCAGTCCCTGTTGCTGCACCCTGCGTTCAGGCTGCAGGGAAGAAGAGAAGGTCTGGGAGCAGACAAACTTTTCAGCACGAAGCTTTGTGGATTCCAGAGCTCTTGGCAGCAGGGAGCAACCTCCGGTGTGGAACACATCACCTGTGCTGAGGACTTCAGAGAAGAACCCCACTGCGGAGCAGCGCTCTGCTAACCTATTTCCCAGCAAAAGCAATTGGAAACTCTCAGAAGATAAAAAGATAATGAACAAATAACCTTCAGAGCAGTCAGTGCTGCAGAAACCCAAGGTTCCCTTTGTGCTGACTGCCTGTTATTAATGATCCTGTCAGGCCTCCTAATGAACTTTGTGCTTCTTGTGGGAAATGCGAGGTTTGTCCAAGAGCTCAGGCAAGAACTTGTTTTCATTTATTTCCAAGTTCTGAAATTCTGAATCTAAGAAACTCTATTTTTACATTTATTTTCTCATAAATAAAATAAAGCATCTCCACGTTCTAGTAGTTCCACTGAGGTCTGAAACAAAACGCCACTGTCTTGTCAGGAAAATACTTGATGCATCGAGCAATGGCAAAGCATTAATTATTTCAAGCCTTTTACACCACTGCTGACACCACAGGGAAGAATTTAAAGCATCTCCTCAGACAAGCAGCTCAGTCAGAGTGAAACCGCAGCGCAAGAGCACGGCTTTGGTTGTTCAAAGCTTGCTTTATCCCAACAGTGGCTGCAAGGCTGCCTCGCTGGCAAACCCACAGTTGTGTTCGGAGACACGGAGCTCAAGGTGGTAAATAGAAATTAAATAGACTGCCCGAGGCAGACCCTGGCCATGGACACGAACAAAGAGCCGTTGGGAATGGCTGCCCGTCTCTGCCAGCTACACCACTCCCCAGGGTCACGTCTCGGTGACACCCACGGGAGCAGGGTCCCCAACACCCATGGCCAGCAGTGAGCACAATGCCCAGGGACGGAGCATTCACAGGCATTGCTGCCTTTCCACATCTGACAGTCCCCACACTGCAAGCCACTGCCTTTATTGCTCTAAAAGGTGCCTCTGTGGCATATTTGTATAATATTATTAAAACAATATAAAATTTTATTAAAATAATATGCAATACTATTAAAATACAAGCTGTTTGAATCAAGAAAACCCAACATTTTCATGTCCAGGCACCTACTGGGAGCCCTGAAGCCCCGACAAGTGGCTGATACCCACAGCCTCACCGGCAGGCACTGACCAGTCCCCGGAGCCCAGTGGAGATGAATGCTGGGACAGCCTCCTCTCCTCCCTAAACCAGCAAACCACTGTAAGATACAAAAGAAACCCCAATGATAAATCTGCTTATGAGGTGTTGCGTGCCTGCCCCACTCCCTCTGTCTGCAGCAACTCCATCCCTCCTGCATCCTCCCAGGGACCCAGGCATGAGCTCTCCAGGCTCCTCTGCCTGCTCGGATGGGAAAACCAAGGCAAAGAGAAGAAGGATTCATCCAAGTTCGGACAGCAAACTGTTCCTTCAACACGGGAATATTACCAAAGTAAACTTGTGATAATCAAATTAAAAAGGCTTTATTTAGAAATAGAATATTCAGGTATTATCTAGCAGCAGCACCGAACTCCTACTCACACCTTTATCAAGCACAGCCAGAGGTTAATTTTGTCAACAGGTTTAATGAGTGCTATTATCTGAAATGTAAATAAGACTTCTTATAATCAGCTCTGCCTCCGAGAAGTGTTCCTTCCTTTCCCCCAGCAATGGAGAGGCCAGGTGACCATCAGAAAAGCCCATCCACATGTTCCATGCTGCAGGTGTGAGCATTACAAACGCACAGGCACAGCAGCAAAAGCACCCATTACAAACTTCCAGCCAGCAGCTTCGCACCCCAGATGTGCGCCGCAATGAACAGTGCTGAGTAGGAAAACAACGCTTCACATTTCAGACAGTTTCTCAATATTTAAGTAAAAAATAGAAATACATCAATTAGAAACAACAGGCGCAGGAACAGCCTGGGTGAAGGAACACCATGGATCTTAGTAAGACATGAAATATCTGCGCTAACGAGGGAATGACCTTCAAAACTCATTCACCGCTTGCAGCCCCTATGGTGACGGCTCCTCACTTGTGAGGTATTTTACATTCCTCCTATGTACGCTATAAATTTGCACCGACTATAAATACTTGGGTTATAAGACAGCACGAAAGCAATGGAAAACAAATACTTAAGTGGGGTAGTCTTGATTGTGAGGGAAAAACAAGCTGATTCTTTACACCTTAGGCCATGCATACTAAACACCAGGATTCACTATTTACTATGCTGCACATATAATAAGCCACCAAAATACGTGATCAAGTAGTACCTTCTCTTAAAAACCAGACAGGCATGCACAATGACGACACCTTGTTAAATTATCTTAAGGACAGGATATCCAGATTTTTCTAACCTGCATTGCCAACACTTTCTCTCCCAAACTATAGTTTTCCATTTAATTTGTATTGAAAGCAGCCTCTGAGAGATGAATTAGTTGTGCTTATGCAAAATAAACTGGGTTGTTGTTACAGTTGTTTACTGGGTCACACTTTACAGTCCAGGTGGGGGAGGTGAGGGAGAAGAGAGCAGCATTAGCATTCTACAGCTGTTATTTGCACAAAACCACTGTATTTGTCTATTTTAGACCATTTAAGCAAAACGGATGGTGCTTCCCATAGCCTGAGCATCCCTTGGTAACGATTCCTTAGCATTATCATTTAAAGCACAGCTCTGCCTGTATGTGCAAAGATGCTCCCTCCTCCTTGGAGCTGCAGGACAAGGAGAACTGGGGAGACCCAGCGAGGGCTGTAAGGGGGGAGTTGTTGCTGTTTACACGTTGAGTCACCTTTACTCCAAACTCTGCCCTGAATGTTCCATCGCCCGCGGACTGGGCTAGAGCCAGCAGGCAGCAGCAGGAGCAGCTGCGAGTGCCACAGCGCAGGCTTTGGGCGAGCTCTCTTCCAGAAATGATGATGATTGTAGGAAGGAGAGGTAAAAGCAGCCAGAGCACAGATGCTCCTGGCAGTCCTCAGTCACAAGGTCCCGTTACCTAACGGTTTGCAGCGGCAAGGCTGAGTGTGTTTGGCCAGTTTGTAGAAACCCGACATCCCGCGGGCCCTGCAAGCAGCCCCCGGCTAAAACGGTTGGGGGGGGGGGCAGCCCTGGCTCCTGATCCTGGTCCAGGTCCTGCCCCGGCAGCGCACGGGGCGCGGAGGATGCACACCCCATCCCCGCAGCCCTGGACGCCGCTCCTCACTGTTGCACAGCCCGGCTGCTCATTAGGGCAGCGCTAGGTGCTAATGAGGGGGTGACACCGGGCACCCCAGTATGCGGAGAGCCCATCCGTGCCTCGCAGCATTCCCCTTGCCCTTCAGCATCCCCGTCACCTCGCAGCATCCTCCCTGCCCTTCAGCACCCCCTCCACCTCGCAGCATCGCCCCTGCCCCGAAGCATCCCCGCCCCGCTCCCCAGCATCCCCCTCTTGCCCCTCAGAATCCCCCTCTTGCCCCGCAGCATCCCTTCTGACCCGCAGCATTCCCTCTGCCCTGCAGCATCCCCCCCTGGACCCGCAACATTCCTGCTGCCTAGCAGTATCCTCCCCGCCCTTCAGCATGCCCCCCTGACCCACAGCATCCCCCCTGCCTCGCAGCATCCCCTCGCCTCACGGTATCCTCTCTGCCCCTCACGGCCGAGGCTCCCCACGGTTCGGGGGCTGCGGGCGGCTCTGGTCAGCGGGTTCGGGGGTCTCTCAGGCGGGGAGCTCTGCCCCGGGGCTCCTCTCCCCGAAAGCTGGGGGAAGCGGTGGTTCCGCCTTTGTTTAACCGAGCTCCCCCCTCGCAGCTCTGCTCCCTTTGTCTGGCGGCTCGGGGATCCCGGCCCCCCCGCTGCCCCCCGACCCGCTGACCTGGATGGTGCAGGTGTACTCGCTGTCGTCCAGCAGCCGCACGGTGCAGTTGTACTCGCGGTCCAGGCTCCTGCTGCTCCCACTCATCCACCTGCTCAGCATCTTCCCGGAGCGCCGAGCGGTGCGGAGCCTCCGCTCACATCCCCGGTGCTGGGCGGTACTGGGAGGCGCTGGGCGGTGCGGGGCGGTGCTGGGTGATGCGGTGCAGCCCCCTCCCCCGCTCCCAGCCCTGCCCCCGCTGCGGGCGGAGCGGTGCGGAGCCTCCGCTCACATCCCCGCTGCGGGATGATGCTGGGTGATGCTGGGTGGTGAAGAGTGATGCTGTGCTGTGTGATGCGGTGCTGCTGCCTCCCCCGCACCCAGCCCTGCCCCCGCTGCGGTGCGGAGCTTCTGCTCACATTCCCGCTGCGGGATGATGCTGGGAGGCGCTGGGCGGTGTGGGGTGATGCTGTGCGGTGCTGTGCGATGTTATGCGATGCTGTGTGATGCGGTGTGGCCCCCTCCCGGCACCCAGCCCTGCTGCTGTCGGAGCGGTGGGGAGCCTCCGCTCACATCCCCGGTGCTGGCGCGGTGCTGTGCGGTGATGCTGGGAGCTGCTGGGCGGTGCGGAGTGATGTTGGGCGGTGCGGGGCGATGCGGGGCGGTGCTGTGCCGTGCAGCCCCCTCCCCCGCACGCCAACCTCGGCGCGGAGTCGGTGATGGACTCCGTCGCAAACAAATGTGGGCCAGGCGGCGGGGCAGGCGGCAGAGCACGCGGGAGGGGGCTCCGCGGGCGCGGAGGGAAGGGGTATGGGGATGCGGGGTT
This sequence comes from Tapera naevia, assembly GCA_033556795.1. Lineage (NCBI taxonomy): Eukaryota > Metazoa > Chordata > Aves > Cuculiformes > Neomorphidae > Tapera > Tapera naevia. Next base: position 3,648,631 of record JAUMJJ010000353.1, read on the forward strand.
CTCCCGAGGTGCCGGGCTCAGCTGCGCATTCCCCAACACAATTCCTGCCCGCAGGTGCAGAGGGCTGGGATGCAGGGGTACAGGTCTCTCCTGAGGAACCCTGTGAGGTGCGGGAATGCAGGAGTGCAGGGATGCGGGGCTCGCTCAAAGTGCTCTGTGAGGTGCAGGGCTCACCTGCTGGTGTGGAGGTGCAGGACTCCCCAGGGACCCCAAGGCACCCTTCAAGGTGCAGGGTTCAGCTGTGCACTCCTGCCCACGAGTGCAGAGAGGGGAATCATAAAATCATAAAACCACAGAATGCCAGATTGGAAGGGACCTGAGGGTTCATCTAGTCCAACATTTTAGGTGATCTATAGTTTAAGTGAGGCAGCCCAGCACCCCATCAAGCTGAGCTTTAAACGTGTCCAGTGTAGAGGAATACACAACCTCCCTGGGGAGACTATTCCAATGTTTAACTGTTCTCATGATCAAACATTTTCTTCTGGAATCTAGTTGGAATCTCACCAGGAGCAACTCAGATCCACTGCTCCTTGTCTTTTCTATGTGACTTGTTGTGAAAAGGGAGTCTCCATCCTCTTGGCAGATACCCTTTATGCACTGGTACATGGTGACAAGGCCCCTCGTAACAAAACCAATTCTCGCAGCCTTACTTCATATGGTAGGTTTCACTGACAATTTTAGCAGCCCTTCTCTGGACCCCCTCCAGCCTGTGTAGGGCTGCGGTGCTCCCCAGGGACCAGAAAGCGCCCTGCAAGCTCCTGTCCTCCCTTCAGGAGCATCAGCCTTACATTCCAACTGTGCAGCTATATTCTCTCTGCTCCAGCTTTGCTCTTTCCCTGCCTTCCTTGCCAGGAAAACAGTTAACAAAGCCACATTCCTCACCTTTCCCCAGGCAGCGCAGGCTCCTTTCCCACCAGACCTTCCAGACCCCTCCCAGCTGTATGGCAGCATCCTTTTCTGCACTGCACTGCCCAGCCCAGCTCTTTGCAGCTTCCCTTGAAAGAACTGCTCCAAGGCACCACTGGCTCTCCCAGCTATGGTACCCCTGACCCACCATCCTCACCGTGGGGAGCCCACACTCTGGTGTACAGGGGTGGGATCCTAATGTCATACAGCTCAGAGGTTGTCCCCATGTCAGGTGGCAGGAGATGAGCCTTTCCCAGCACCTGCTCCCCTGTCCCCAGCCAGGCTGTGCATGCTCTGTCTTCCCATGGGCACATCCCTGCAATGACTCTGCTCTTGGAGGGACCATAGAGGAGAAGCAGGCACAGTTATCTTAGTATCCAAAATACAATTAATCTAAATGTCCAATTAATGTAAATGCCTTGGTGTGAAGAAGGTGTGGCAGGCAGTGGTGCTGCAGAAGGGAGACACAAACAGTGGGCATCATCTTGTCAACGGCATTATTCTGCAGGCAAAAATGCGGGCAAACCCAGAGGCTTGCCTGTGTGGGATGTCTATCGCGAGACTGGCTTTGCAGCTCCTCGGGAAGATGGGCTGTGCCCAGCATGTTGTTTGGAGGCATGATGCATGGCCTGGAACAGCAACAGCGCTTTTCACAACGAGCAGGACTTGCTCCTGAACCATCTGGGCACTTCTACAAAGATGCTTGTATTCACTAAAGGAGTTGCTACTTTGCCATGTATCCCGCTCTGCATAAATTGTTCATCTGCCTCAGAGCTCCCCTTCTGAACCAGCTGAACTGTTAATGAAGAATGGGCTCCTCAGCGTTAGCAGGTGCTGCTTTCATCAAGAACAGAAGCTTCTGAGCCAGCTGAGCGGCTTAATGAAGAGAGCATTCATGGCACAGCAGCCCCGGCTTTGTCAGGGAGCCGCTCACCCCTGCCATGGCTCAGCCATTGACTTTGTTCCTCAACTGAGTGAAGGTTCCAGTTTTCAACAGAGAAATTGTGGGGTTTTTTTAAAGACCCTGACTGAGGCAATGCAGGAGCCCCTGGAGGAAGTTCCTCCCCCTCTGCTGCTTTGCTGGTCCTCAGAACAGGATATACTGTTGGGAGTCAGATGTCTGAGGGCAGCTCTATGCTTCTGTCTCAAACTACCTGAAATGGTTTCCACTGAGCATATCAAAGGCTGGGAGATGCCTTTACAAAAAAGATCTCTGTTCCACAGCTTTGACTAACAAAAGTGCAGTTTTGATGAGTAATATCTTTTTTACTTCTTTTTAACAATTAACACAGTAAATCCTGCAAATTATCAGTACTTGGATTCTCCATTACTTGCAGTTTTGAGCTCAAAAATCCAAAAGGTATACTTAAAGTGATTTCTTAGATGTATTTTCACTAAGAGATTGTGCTTTAAACCCCTGGGAGCACAGAGCGTGGGTGTCTGGCACTTGTGTTCCTCAGGTTGGCACTTGCATTAAAAATGCTGCAAAGCACCCAGCGCACAGCAGAAGTGTTTGCAGAGCTGTGCATGAGAACCGTGCTGAGGTGCAGTCAGAGCGCTCTTTGCCTCTGCTGCAGGACAGAAGCTCAGCTCGGGTGTGTTTGTGCTAAGGACCAAGGGTGCACCCGCAGCCCCATCTCATCAGATCCACATTGCCCCCTACCTGTCTCAGGTGTTTCAATAGAAAATGCCATGCATTATCTGTTTATCATCTCTAATCCATATATTTATCATCCATTATAATTTGTCATATGGAAATCTCTGTAGCTTTGGGAGTGGACGTGGTTGCACACGTGGTATGCAGAACACAACCCAGGTGTTTCCGAAGGGCAGGCTGGCAGCAGAGACCTCCCTGCTGGAGGATGACCAAGTGCTGGGCACTGGGCATCAGCTGGAGACCACGATTCAACCAGCAGCTGCACTTGGATTCAGCACAGAATTGAAGGGTGACTGCTCATCTTTAAATCATGCTAATGTCTCTACGCAATAACTACTTACTGTGCTCAAGGTGACCAAGCCCTCTGCTTTATCGGCATTTCTTTTTAGCTGCAGCCTGTTCTGTTTGGGTGCTTTCTGCATTTTCATCATCTGGAGCTGGGAAACCGGGCTGTCAGCTTTGCTTTGTTTTGCAGCAGGTAGTTGAGTCTGAAATTATAGAACAACAAATTCTTTTTTATCATCTGAGCTCCAATGGTGCCACCCAGGTGAGATGTCAAAACGTGGCCCAGCTCACAGAGTTTGCCCATCATTGTCAGCGTTATCATTCTGCTTCCAAACCAGCTCAATTCCAACTTATGCGCTGCTCTCCCAGGCCAGCTGCAGCAGAAAGCAGGCATCAGTTCACCAGTTCATGCTTGCTCTCAGGTTTCTACACACTCAGTAGAGACAGAACCCGAAGACCAAATTCGCTGTTATCTCTTAATTACTTTTTGTCAATGGAAAGCTTTGGAGAAGAAGAATTACCCTCTCCTAGCAAGAGGCCCACATAGCTATTGCCACCAGCCCGCTGCACATCTGAATTCCCTCATATTTACCTGATCTGAACCTGGAATAAACACTTGGATATCCTTCACACAGTATTTTTCTACCATAGTGAATAATTACACACGCTATGGTCATCAGTGAAGGACCCATCCTCACTTTAGGCCAGTATTTTAGAACTGCTGTGTGTTACAGATGGGAGATTTCTCCAGGGAATTCTGCCGAGGTAGGGTTCTTCCATCCGTTAATTTTTGTGGAGCGTGGAGGCCTGTTAGCTGGTGTTCGTACATCTTCCATACTCAGTTGAACACTGATGGCCATGGGAAACATTTGGACCAGCAACTGAGTTACCTTCTCCAGCAAAATCAGATCAATAAGGTCTAATTCTTTAGGCTTAGATGTTGTCCTTTGGACACATCTCATGCAGCAGGAGTGCTGCAAAGGCTCCGAAGAGACATGCCATGCCAATAAACCCAGCACAATGGGAAGGAGGACAACAATCCCCATATGTATTTGTGTGCGTGACTTCAGTCCCTTTATTACTTCTATACATCCTGATATTACTTGTAGCAGCACCATCTGATGGGAAGCAGCTGCTGTGCTCAGAGGTGGCTTCATGTGCCACCAGGGATCATCATCTCCGATCACATTTCCAGAGGGTGTTTCATGCTGAGCTGACAAGAAAAGAAGGAGACGAAGAAAGGTGAGAAAAGGATACTCAAAATGAGAAAGAGAAGAAAAGAGAATGAGGGAGGAAAATAGGGCAATGAGGATGGAAGTCAGCTGTAAGAGGGACAGGAGTGAAAGAAGAAACTGGAACCATCCCAGCAACAGCCCCACATGTACCCACGGGGAAACTGGCTGTAGCATCCAGCTTCCCGACTCCCAGGCATTTGAAATTTGAACGAATTATAACCAGAGGACAAAATTTCAGCCCATTAGGAGGAGGGCGATGCACATTAATTACTACTGACATACAGGACAGGCTCATTAGGCAGAGGTCTCCTTCAGTCCTAGCACACAATTTTTGGCTTGAGGCAGGTATTTCAGAGAGTAATTATAGAGCCTGTGCTGCCAGGCAGGACACAGGAGTCGGCCTTGTACATCTTTTCCCTCCTCTGTCTGATGCAGAGATGTGGAGCAGCTCTTGGGGTGGGAAGGGTGCTGGGAAGAGCCTGGCAAAGAGCAGCGCTGAAGCTCAGAGCTCCTCTCTGCAGTCCCACGTATGGTGCATGTCGTCACTGCAGGTCATGTGTGGCAATGATGACAAAGAAAGAGGGGAGATGGGGTCCTGTACTCAGGGACCACCATCCCGGGTACAGTTCAGGGAAAGCCTTGCTCTGTCTCAATTGTGAGCAGCATGATTTGTTAGCGTCAAGGAGCCTCCATGAACAACCCGGATTGCAGCAATGTGTCTTCCATGCCAGCAACGCTTGCAGGTCACCATCCGATATCACACCCTACTTTCTTCAGTGCAGTCCGTCACCCAGAGAAGGGGCATCTTCCCAGAAAAAAATAGGACAAGGCAGAATTTCTCCTGGACACCTCTCCTGGCTGAAGGATGCTTGCACTCCAGCATGGAGTCCTCTTGCAGTACATGGAGTCCATACAGCTGGGTCTCTCCTGAGTGCCTTGCTTCTTCTCCTCCCTTGGTTTTGCTGCGGGCCTGCACCTTGCTGTTGGGCCTCCACCAAGCTCTGCAGGTGCTTCTGGATGTCCTGCAGCGCCTTGAGCCATTGGCAGGGTCAGATGTGTCTCCCCACCTTTGCTTCTGACTTTACCCAGTGGGGCTGGGTCTTCTTGGGAAATGGTTTCCTCTATGAGGCAGAGCCTGTATCTTCCACCAGATTCCCTGTGGGCTCAAAGCCACCAGTCTGTCTTGGGGATGCAAAGATCATTTTCAGCCTCTTCACCCCTGGATTTCTTCACTTCCCTTAGGGAGCTCCTTATGACTGAGCCCCTCATGGTGAGGAACTCACTCCTCGCTCTCGGCATCGTGCCCACAGAGCACCAGCATGTCTCCCCTTGTAGGGAAAGGCATTTGCAAAGGAGAGAGACAACACCAAGTGGGACTATTCAAGCCAGAAATTCACAGCAAACAATCACTCTGACTTCTTTCCTTGCTTGCAGAGCTGATCATATGTCTGTCAGGAAAAGCTTTTCTTCATGCACTATGGCAGAGGCTCTGGATTGGAGGTGCGCTGCATGTGTGCCTGGTGAGATGGGGCACACAGGAGTTCATCCTCATTCTGAGTCACCGCTCTGGCAGATGTTTACATCATCAGCCCTTAACAGTGCACATAGAACTCTCAGTATACTTGGGTGCTCACAGACGTAACACTGAAAAACACTCTTGGTAGGTTTTTGCTAGCAAGAGATGCTCTGGCTTATATCTAGGGAATACCAATAGGGAACAGCTCTGAAACCAGCCCAGAAATCCATTTACATCATCCCTGTAATTCTATTTGCAGATCATTTCTGAGAAGGGTCTCTCCGTCTCTGCATCTGGGGACTCTGTACTGGGAATCAGGGATCCAAACAAACGCATTATGGGAGTCATGTGTCCCCAGCGGAATTTTGTGGTGACCTCTCCTGTGCATCATGGCCAGCATTCGTGTATGATTCACATGATATTTAGTAGCATTTTTCTTGAAGTCCTGCTTTTTGTTCTCCATGTCTGTGAAGTAATCACAGCCTCTGTCAAAAAAACCCCATCCATCCCTCCTGATTGCAAAAGGCTTGGAAATGCAAGGCATACAGACCAGATCAGGCTCAGCAGGGGTCAGAAGTAAGACAGTAGGAAAAAGCAGCCCTGGGGTTTTTTTTGCTCTCCATCTCAGCCTTTCACTCCAGCTCCTGATGTTCGAGCATGAGGTCTTGGATTTGCTGATACTGTCCCTGATGTAGCACAAGAATTTAAGTGTAAATAAGTAAATACTTAATTTCCAGGGACGCTTGATGGACTTGGGCACATAATCCAACAAGATATTGGCAACCATAATTTTGTTCAGCTCTGCTGAAGCCCCATCCTTTAAATGTTGCATCTGTTCTGGGCTCCCATCCAGCCACCTCTCCAGGACCAGGACCCGGCTCCCTGCGTGTTATCAGGTGCTAAGAGGAAGAAGAAAAGCTCTCACCACGCTAGAGCAAGGGTGCAAACAGAGTGCAAATGGAGCTGCCTGCAGGCAGGGTAGGGACCACAGGGCCTCCACGCAGAGCTAGGGATGGCTGGGAGGACTGGACTGCCTGGCAACATCACCATCTGACCTAGGTTGCAGAAGTATTTCTGTGACTCTTGCATGAAATAGGGCTGGAAATTCCTCCTTTCTGTTTATAAAGTGTCTTCACAGCCTTGGTGGGTAGAGGACGGCTGCTTCTGCAGCCCCTGCATGCTGCTGGAGGCAATGGCTGTGCAGATAAATATGGAATGACAACTCCATGCCCTGGCATGCTCCCAGCCTGTGGGTCTCATCCTGCCAGCCATAACCAGGCTGAGACGCAGCGCAATGCCAACGGGCTGTCTGCACAGGAGGGCACAATCCTGTCAACATGCAAGAGAATCAAATGCTCAGTATTTTTCCAAAGGAAAGAGGAGTGGGTGAAGCTCTGAAGCGCATATTGCGCAGATCTGATGCCCTTTAAACCAATGCTAGCCCAGGGAAGTGAGGGGAGGAAGCCCGTCAGCCTTCGACCTCTTGCTGGAATGACCAGTGTGGGCACTGCGTAAAGAAAATGCATTTGCACAATGAGTGTTTCAGGCAATGGTCATTGCTTTTCCAAACTTGCTTTTACTTTTCTCTTAAATATGCTTAAAATTACCATCTTCAAAATATTTCTGCTAAAGCCCTGTTGTCTGAAGAAAACAGACTCCCAGGGTGCTTCTACATCTACAAATTCAACAGCTTGGGTAGAATATTTACTTCTTATTATCTTCATTTTATGCAGAGATTTGTTGGCAATTGGAGCTGCAAGAGAAGTGCACAGACGATGTGTGCAGCCGCAACCACGGCCTAAGGCTGTCGGCATGGAAGGGATGATCTCTCACATTTCTGAGCCTTGTGCATTGACTGCCCATTTCAGGTGGGAAGAGAGAAAGGGTTTGCGCTGGCTGTTGAGGGCCCACCTGGAGTGGCAGCGAACACTCAAAAACGCTGCTGCCCCTATGGATGATCTCCAGATGTTTCGGCATTTCAATAACACAAACGTATTTGCAGCAAACAGGGTAAGGAAGCTCAGGCTGGGTGAGCCGGCTGAGGCTCTGCCAGCTCTGCTGGCAGCCTGGTTCCCCTCATTCTGCCCTTTGGAAACATACTGGTCATGGAGCTGGCTTTCGTTAGAGCCTAACGAGGTCAATCCAGTGTGTGAGTCCACAGCCTCCAGTCTGCCTGAGTTACTTAATACTGTTTCTATCGATGAGACCCTGGAAAAATCAATGCAGCAATGATGTCCGCTTGTTACTCAGTAAATGGCCTTTCCTCCACCAAACAGATCTGTTTTACAGGTTAATGAATTATAAGGAGAAAGATGTGTTTCAAAGGATTCTTCTCCCAGGAGAAGATGGGGGAGGATGAAAGCTGACATGGTTTTGGGGTTGTGGCAGGGCTATTAACTGGGCACTACATCTGCAAACAAAACCTTCCTTCCCGCTTCAGGAAACCCCAGAGTTTTAGCTTCTGCTTTGTTTGGAATTTTTTCTTTCTTTGTGTAAAGTTCTCCTTTTATTTAGAGTAAATATGAGATTCTCTTGTCCCTGTAGAGTTCTGAACGCTGCCTGGGACTCAGGGATTGTGCTGAGCTGCAGAAAAGAAATTAAAAAGTAGGTATTGTGCATAGAAACCTTAAGTAGCTCCCGGAAGAAAAATACCCTGGTGGAAGCGTATTTGGGAGAGCAATTGTGTGCAGTTCTGGGCACAGATAACACGGGACAAAAAAGATCTAAAGCCACTGGAGAGTGTCCAGAGGAGGGCACAGAGTTGGTGAAGCGTTTAGAAGGGAAACTGTGTGAGGAGCAGCTGAAGTCAATTGGTCTGTTCAGCCTGGAGGAGACTGAGAGCAGACCTCATTGCAGTTTACTGCTTCCTCACCAGAGGAGGAGGAACAGGCACTGAGTTCTTCTCTTTGGTGACCAGTGATAGGGCCTGAGGGAATGACAGGAAGATGTGCCAGGGGAGGATTAGGTTTGCCATTAGGAAAAGGTTCTTCATCCAGAACAGATCCAGTGCTGTTGATTTTGAACACACTCTAGAATACATGGAAAATCCAAAAGCAAGCAAAGTGGTGGTGCTGAGCTGACCTTCCAGTAGACTGGCAGGCTTCTAGGCAGGAGAGCTAACAGGAAAATTGAGACAGAATGAAGGGACAAAAATATAATGATTGCCAATATAGTTTACAGACAGCAGATTCAGTCAAACAAACGTGTTTCCATTCCCAGAAAAGACTGCAGTTTAGCACAGTTGTGCAGGTGTGCTGTAAAACAGGGTTTGTGAAGATGAGCATCCTCTCAAGCTGCAGGCTGAGGAGGCACTGGTCAGCAGGCAGATATAATTGGTGATCGCGGTGCAGCACCCTCACTGCACAGTGCAGCACCCTTGTTCCAAGGCACTGCTTCCAGAGGGCTTCACCAGGGACAGGGTGTAGTTGTTTTTAATCAGGAAATTGTTAGCAAATGCAAGATCCCTGCTGATCCAACATATGGATGATTAACAGCCTAGCGGGATGGTCGCTAGCCAGGAAGAGCAGCTGAGGCACACACTGCTCTGGAACGCTCCGCTCATCCAAACAGAGAGCAGTTTAGTTCAGCTGAGAATCACAGAATCATAAAATCATGGAATCACGGAATGGTTTGGGTTGGAAGGGACCTTAAAGCCCACTCTGTTTCAACCCCTTGCCATGGGCAGGGACACCTCCCACTGCATCAGGGGGCTCAAAGCCCTATCCAACCCAACCTTGAACACCTCCAGGGATGGGGCAGCCACGAGTGCTCTGGTCAACCTGGGCCAGGGCCTCCCCATCATCAGAGGAAAACATTTCTTCGTAAGATCTCATCTCAATCTTCCCTCTTTCAGCTGAAAACCATTCCCTCTCATCCTATTCCTGCATTCTTTGATCAAGAGGCCCTCCACAGATTTCCTGTAGCCCCGTTCAGTATAGGGAGGTTGCTCTAAGGTTTCCCCAGAGCCTTCTCTTCTGCAGGCTAAACAACCCCAGCTCTCTCAGCTTGTCCTCATGTGGGAGATGCTTCAGCCCTCGGATCGTCTCCGTGGCCTCCTCTGAAGTCATTCTAACAGAGCTTGCTCCTTCCTGTGCTGAAGACTACAGAACTGAACAAGGGGCTCCAGGTGAGGTCTCACCAGAGTAGAGCAGAGGGGCAGAATCCCCTCTCTCACCCTGCTGATCCCACTGCTTTGGATGCAGTGCAACCAAAACAATGATCAGGCAAAAGACTGCAAGATCCATGGGCTGTGCCCAGGCCGTGGATGATGGGGAGCACGCCAGGAGTGCTCCTGGAAAGCCATGGGAGAGCAGAGGGGGCAAAACAACTCACTGGGAGTGACCAGGGTGTTCCTAGCAAGCAAAGCGAGCAGCGAGAAAAGCAGGGTAGTGAATTGCCCGTGGAAATCCAATTATCCGATGTTTAGACCAACATGGGAAATTTGCATTCATGTTTGGTGTTTGAGTTCTTAAAAGAAATGTGCAGAAAGACCAAAGGAGAATGAGTAAAATCAGTGAGAGGCTGGCATAAATACCCAAAGAGCTCCATCTGTTTAGCTTACAGAGAATACTGAGCATTGCTTTATTAAGCTGTATAAATATCTTTACGGTAAGGAAAACACCTGATTGTTAAAGGCTCTTTTATCTAACACAGAAAGGCAGAGAGAACGCCGAGGGCTGGGTGTGAAAGCAGAAAAGCTGAGATGAAAGACAAGGCTCACTGGGCTTGCAGCCACCTTGGGAGCTGGGCTCAACAACTCTCCTCACCCTTAAAACTCCTTTCTAAATTATCTGCCTTACTGGAACACAGGTTCCTTCACGTGGGACCACCACAGCCCTGAGATGGGTTCCCTCTCTTTGTTCTCACTCGTCCTGAAACTGTGGCTGGTTTGGACACTGAAGATGGAGATTTGAGGGATATTGTTCTCCTAAAAGCAGATGGGGAAGATAAAAGAGAGAGGAGTTTAAAAATGAGATAAAGACTTTGAAAGCAAATAGCAATTAACCTTTCCGTTCTGAAAATCTGCCTTCCCAGAGCTCAGCCACATCACACCGGGGCGGGGGAGCGCTGCAAGCCTCTGCTGCAGCACAGCTGGCTCTGCTGCAACCGTGGGCACTGCCTCCTGTGTGCCAGGAGCAGGGACGGATGTCACCTCCATACCCCACACAGTGGCCTACGTCCCAGCTCTGTTAAGCCGGGGCGATGAAGTGGGGAGGCTTTTTGACCCTGCCTGCTGTGGGGATGGAGCAGAACCCAGCGTACCCTGACGGAGCTCTCCAGCTTGAGTCTGCCGGTGCTGTGAGGTCGGTGGGTCAGGAGGACAGGGGGTGCGTGAGTGCTGGCCGGGCTGTGCCCAGTCTGGGCTGCCAGAAAGGAGACGTTGGCACAGGTACAAAGCGAGTGGTGGGGACAGGAGAGGGCAGGACCCCGCTTCAGGTAGGGCTGCTTTCTCCTGCCTGGAAGTGCTCCCCTCAGCACTCCTTCCTGCTGCAGCATCTCTGCAGGGGGGTGAAGCACCCTTCCCGGGAATCTGATGTCCAAATGCATGTCCCAGCAGAACAGGAAGATTGCATTACACAGTGCTGTGTTTATTACCTGGCTGAAATGACTGCATTACTCCCTTGCATAATAAATCCATTACTGTGCCACCACAACACGGAGAATCGAGTGCACCTCAGCAGGAGATGCTGGGGCAGAGCAGAAATTGTGTCTGCAGCCACAACTACCAGCAGGATCTGAGAGAGCAACAGCGGGGGCCCAGCACAGCCAGCCTGGCACAGGGTATGGTCAACCACGAGGACCAGGGCACGCAACCTCACACAGCTCTTCCCTTCAGCACTGGGGCAATGACCAAGGTTCTCAGCTCTGATGCAAGTACTTTTGGACCTGCCAAGCCATTGGCAAAGATTTGCCATGCTAGAGAGCATCAGGCAGGGCCCAGAGCAGGAGGAGGCACCTTCCCATTGCACAGCACCTCTGAACCGGGTGTGAGGTGGCACAGCGTGACCGTTAGAAAGGACTTGTGCAAAAGAGAAGGAGCTGAGAGAGCAAGTGAGACAAAGAGCAAAAAGTAAAGATTCCCCAGCAAGCACTGTGAGCATGGGCAGCTCGCAGGGAAGGGGCTCTGAAGGCAGGCAGGTGGCAGGCTGGGCCATGAAGTCAGAGAGAAACAGCGGGATGTGAGCACTATCTCAGTTCATCGGTGGCGGGACCCTGATCTCAGGGTCACTCCTCAGGCTGGCACCTCAGCATGGCACATTTCCCCAGCTCTCACCGTCCATGACCTGCATGCTGGGTGCAGACAGACCTGCAGCCAGGCACTGCTCAGTAGCAACAGGGGCACAGGCTGCATGCCCCAGCCCAAGACATTAGCAATATCTGGAGGAGCTGTCAGCATCCTTCAGGAGTGGGAATACTCATAAATATGGAGTGGAAAACAGTTCAGTCCCTATGAGCCACAGCTCCAGAGAGTGGCGCAGCTTGTCACGGAGCCCATTGCCATGGTACCTGTCAGCAGCTCGCAGCATTGTTTCACACGTCCTACTGCTCTGAAAGGATCTTTTTTAAGAAGCAGCATTTTAAAACTGAGCAATGAAGTATCTCACAGCCCTGCCTCAGCTCCCACAAATCCAGAGACCTCAGGGTGTATTTTGTGAGTTACATTAACTCGTTCCAGAATATAAACCCAAGAAGTACTGACCAGCTGAACCTCACAGAGTCTGGTACTGATATTTTATCACATTGCAGATGACTTCAGCAGTGAATGGATCCTCCTGACTTGGGAGATCTATAACAGCACAATCAGGTTTTTACTCTAAGATCATGAGGTTCATCATCAGAAAGGCTTTCCATCGCAGTGCTTATGTACCTGCCATCTTTCCTTCCATACTGGCAAGATCCTGTCCTCTCCCATGAAGTCAACAGCAATTTCAAAGAGAGCTTACAATCAGGTCCAACAGTTTTCCATCAGCTTCTGACTCCTTCTCCCAGTTACACCTTCTGCTGCGCCTGTCCCTGCAACCCAGAACTGCTGGGTTTTGCCCCGCTCAGGGCATTCGGAGGAGAGGGATGCCCGGGCAAGGAGCAGGGCTCCACATCCAGCTCTGTCTGCTGAGCCGGGAGCCAGGAACAGTCAGCACATGCTTCCAGAAAGGCCACAGCCCCTCCAGTCCCCGCATCTTTAGCTGCCATGGAGTGCCAATGGGAAAGACAGGGTTCCCATGGGAACGGAAAGTGCTGACATTTCTAAACTAAAAAAGGAAAGAAGTAGCAAAGTATGCGCTCAGCAGGATGGCGTAGACATGGCATGTGGGTACATCACCCTTTCCCCCTCTTCTTTTGCTCGAAGGTAAGCTGTTTTTAAAATGATTCACATTTGACTGCTGGCAGGGCTCACAGCCACGATGCCAAGTTCATTTGTCTGGGTTGGGGGTTTTAATTCAGGCCAATTGCCTGCAAGATTAATTCTCCAGTGTGTAACCACGGGAAAGGAGACAAAGCATCCACATGAAATCACGCAGAGGCATTTCTCTTTCTCATGCAAAATGATTGAGATAAATAAGGTAAATTACACTGCCATATTGCTGAACGAAATTGTAACGGTGATACCAAACGTACTTCCTGCACTGTAATTAAGTGTCTTTGAGTTTCAGTTGGGAAGATCTTTAGCTGAGAGAGATGTTTCTCTTTCTGTCAGACCAACGTGACGTTAGAAGTGGATGGTGACTCAATGGAGGTGCTGACGCTGGATACACATCAAACAGGCACGGAGCTGTCACAGATGCAGCTGGTGCCTCAGGGACTGGAAGAGACACTGCAACCCTGGCTCCTCTGAAGAGCACAAACAGTTTCACCATTTAAAAACCAGTAACATTTTTGGCAAAGTAAAGAGAAGTCAATGAAGAAATTGGCTGTTAGCTCCTGCTCACTCTAATCCATATCTACAGAAAGGAGTTTCAAAGAGCAGAGGGGATGCATCTCACCACAGAGAAGAGAGGGCTGGGAGTGCCTGGAAAGCAGCCTGAAGAAGGGAAGTCCTGCGTGCACCATAGACTCTCCATCTCCTCCAGATCTTGAGGCCCAAGTGCTGTGAGTCAGAGAATCATAAAATCATGGAATGGTTTGGGTTGTAAGGGACATCAAAGACCATCCAATTCCACCCCTCTGCCATGGGCAGGGACACCTCCCACTGGATCAGGGTGCTCAAAGTCCCATCCAACCTGGCCTTGAACATCTCCAGGGATGGGGTAGCCACCGCTTCTCTGGGCATCCTGGGCCAGGGCTTCCTCACCTCACAGGAGAACATTTCTTTCTAAGATCTCGTCTCAGTCTCCTCTCTTTTAGTAGAAAACTGTCCCCCCTTGTCCTGTCCCTGCTCTCCCAATAAAGAGCCCCTTCCCAGCTTTCCTGGAGCCCCTTTCAGTACTGGAAGGCTGCTCTAAGATCTCCCTGCAGCCTTCTGTTCTTCAGGCTGGAGAACCCAAACTCTCTCAGCCTGTCCTTGTATGGGAGGTTCTCCAGCCCTCAGATCATCTTTGTGGCTTTGACTCATGGGAGTGCTCCTCCATTCCCACCCCTGTACCTCCTCCAGGATGAGATCCAGTTGCAGGTGCTTGAAGAGAAGAGTGGCTGGTGGTGCTCAGCAAAGCATGAGCATGCAGATGGCCAGGCTCCCACCCACCATCTCAAATGCTAAACCAGTTCATGACAAGCTCCTTCTGAATGCTTCTGTCTCTCCTGTCTCTCAACAGTAACCAGGTGAGAACAGGGCCCCTCCTCTTTCTCCTCCTCTTCCTCCTCCTTGGCACTGGGGCTCTGGTCTCAGGCTGGGCAGACAGTACCTCACCAGCTGCCAGCATTGTCACCAAAGCAGGAGAGATGGGAGGGGGCAAATTACTCATCCCGCTCACTGGCCCGTGGGTGGCATTTGAGAACTTGCTGCTGTCACGCAGGTCAGAACACCTCTAATTATAACAGGGCCACTTACAATAACTTTGCGTTATTCAGCTTGAGGGAGAGGCAGGCAGCTCTGTGCATGCTTGCTGCTAAACACTTTCTCCAAAGCTGCTCATGCCTCACTCCAACCCTCCTCCCAGAGCCTGCTTCCTGAGCCTGTCTCATGCTGTGATGGCAGCAGGTTTATGGATGCCGTGCAAAGCTACTCCTAAAATAAGCACTGGACATGGGGGTGGGTAGCCCCTGCCTCCAGTGTCCATGCTCCCTGTGAGGCAGGAAAGCCCGCAGGAGTGGCAGGGGCATCCCTGTTCCTCATGGCAGTGACCAACCCCACAGCTGGCCTGAGGGCACTGCAGACTGAGATCCTCATTTCCACCCTAAAATGCCCCTTCAGCACAGCAATCTCTCCCCCAGGAGGGACTAAACAGATTTCCCAGCTGAGTAGCACCTGGCCGGACACCTGGTTTCTCTGCAGCGTTTGCAGTACCAAGTGAGGCACGGTGAGTCATGGACCGGGCAGCATCCCTCGCTTGGAGAGACTGACTCATCATGGAGCACCACGCATTCCTGTCCATCCACCAGAGACAGCCGACCTTTCTCTCCCTAACAGGGAATAAGCAGGACAGGTTAGTGGTGCACTTCCAGCACTCCAGGGCTTTCAGCATAATGAAGAAGAGCAAGGGTAAAGCCTGTCCTGCCCATTCTGCATCCATTGCTGGGAGCTCTCCAACAAATTCCTGAGCAAGGACCTACAGAACTGCCTGGTGCATTCTGAGATAACATTCCCCCAGCTGGCCACAATGAAGAGGCTTCGTGCAGAACCAGCAGGCATTTATCCAGGCAGAGGCACTGAGCAGCATCCCTGCCTCCTCAGATCCTCACAGCAACCACTGCCTATCCCACCTGCACCAAAGCAATGTGTTGCTGCCTTCAGCAAGCATTAGTGACTCCTGACATGAGATACTACCACGTGAGGCAGTTTCCACCCCACTCCACATGTTTCAGAGGCTGGAGGACATAAGACATCCTGCAGATCCCTAGCTGGCCACAGCGCTGCTCAGTGTGCGCTGGGCACAGTCAGGGCAGGCAGCACCAGATCCCCAGGGGGGCCAAAGGAAATGGTTGTTGTGGACTTGCTGCCTCTTTTGATTGTGCTGGAGGAGACTGGGTGAGGTCTTTTGTCTTCATCCTTTGGATGTCATCATCAATCCTGGTCCTTGCTGCTGAGGAGCTCCTGCCACACCTGTCAGCCGTTCCTGGAGGGAGAGTCCCTTGGCTGCTTCTCTGGGAGACTCTCAATAACCACACAGTGGTTTTATTTGTTTGGTTGGCTTAGCCTATAACCCCTTTTCATTTCTGGAAGAATATCAGGCACTGTTTTCTGCGATTGCTTTCATGGCTCAAGGACAGAGTTTCCAATCTGGAATTAGAGAAGCAAATCCACTCTTTCTTCGGAAAGAGGACATGTTGAAAGAAGACAGTCTGTTTTTACCAAAGATGTCTTTCTAATGACAGCGCTATGAAGAGGTGTTGACAGACACCGCTTGTCACTGATGGCATTTGCTCCACAATTGCTTGTTCGGGGACTGAAGATACGGGATCTGTAGCAGGGGACAGTACTGTTGTAACAACCTCTCGTTTCAAGCCAAATTCTGATCCAGGTTGTACTGGAACAGCCCTGGTTGAGCTTTACAGGAATCTGGGAGGATAGCTCAGGGTTATTCCATCCTAACATGGGTGTGAACTCAGCCTGACATCTCCATACACCCCATATCAAACTGCTTTTGCAGACAGTGAGAGCCACTGCGCAATGTCACCTCCCCAGGGACCAGAGGAAGGAAGGAGGCAGCATTGCTCTATTCATGAGGCTACATCAGTAGCTGTATTAAGCTTCAAACAGCAGTGCCAGCCCTTAGGGAAAGAATATGATCTCACATACGGTCTCACACCCATCACATGCTGCTGCAATAACACACCTTGAAAATGAGAGGAACCCTTCCAACTGAGAGGTCAGTTTGCTACAGTAGATACAACTAAACAGGGCTGAGAAAGTGAGTATCCAAGCTAGGGGTCAGAGTAGTCTGCTTGGGAATGAGGTGTGGGACAAAGCAACCCACACTGGTTCAGTAGAATGCTAGGGCACACGATGAGGAGAATAGTGCTGCCCTAGTGGAGGTCTCCTTGACCTCTCCTTTCTTTCCAAACTCAAGCAACCATTAGACTGATTCCTTTCCTTGGGAACTGCCTTTTGACTCAAGGGACCTGTCTCAGCCTGTTTCCACCTCAGCAGCTGCTCAAAAGATGTCAAGACTTTGTGTCATCTCTGCACAGGGCAGGAAGTGACAGAAACTCTGTCAAAAGAGAATAAGCATTCATCAAACAGCAGCAATTGTACGGAGGGTTTTGTAGCACCAGAATATCTGAGTGGGAATCCTGGGGTTACAGAGAACTCAGTACAACCTATCCTTAACTGTCATGCCTGGCCATACCCAGCTATAGTTTTGACCACAAAGATGAGGGTCCTTGGGCAGATTCTCAGCCCAACTACCATTCACCCAAGACGGGCCATGAAGCTCCAAGAGAGTTATAAAAGCAATCCCACCCTTAACTCCATACATTCCACTCCTCATGGTTTAAATCTAATGAACTGTGCTGGTTTAATGCAATTTCAAGCTTGTCATCTGTGCACTAACCACTGACCTTTTCCTAACACCCTTCAGGCAGCCAACAAGTAGGTTACATCTGTTACTTCAAAAGCAAGACCAAAAGCGGAAGCCAACATCTCCCGGGCTTTTGAACGAGGTAGCCTTATCTTTGTTCTGCAACATGGCCTTATAAGGATGAATGTGAGCACCCACATGTCAAGGTCCGTAAGGATACATGGGAATCCACATGGAGTACCAGACCTTCACTATGTTTTCAAGATCATTTTACACTCAGCAGCCCATCACAAAGCACAAAGTTAGATTTTTGCTAACTTTATTTTTAACCTTCAGAGTTCAGCTGTCTTTCATTCTCAAACATAAAACTCTTATCCACAGAGAGAAATACCTAAGGAGACAACCGTTATGGTGAACAACCACCCGATGACCTGCCAGCAGTAAGATGTCTGTAGGGTACAACAGAGACAGAAGCTTTCCACCCAGATGGGATCCACCCAAGCGCACTCTGCGGAGAGCCCGCAGCCCACAAATCCAGCTCTTGCCTCTGTCAACTTCTTCTCCCGTGCACTAGCACAGCTCTACCATCAAAGAGGTCCATGTCTGTGTAATAGATAACCTTGAAGTGTTTGTTGATCAAACCTAGAGAATAATGTCTTGTTTGCTCAAGTACGTTTGGTTCTAGCGTTGTGCTGCTTTGGTGGTTTGAATCTTGGTATGTTTTTTTTAATCAAGCATAAAAACTAGGAATTGTCTTGCTTCATTGTAATAAGTAGCTGGGAATAATCTGCTGATCAAGCCAACTGAGCAAAGGGAATAGTGTAGCTGCCCAAAAGATGAGAACAACCTGCTTAGCAGAATGTGTTTAGCCATCATATTATTAAATGTATTGTTTTAAGCAAATGTTAAACTGTAAATATTATATTACTGTGGCGGTCTTTGTCTTAGCTGACTAAGACTTTGTCTCTGTTTTAGCTGACTCTGCAGCAAAGTTTTCAGGAGTTGCCTGAAGCTAGCAGCAGTGTGCGAAAAGATAAGATGAAGGAAGAAGGAGTCACCAGGCTGGAGTTTTATGGCCTTGCTGGTATCTGGTACGAGGTTCCCAAGGAGACTGAAGGGGCCATCTGCCTTTTGCAAGAGATGACATAACCCCCTCCTGTTGAACACTGAGGTGCCAGAAACCCAGGCCGAAGGGGGGCCACAGACCCCCCCAAAAACCTTCCCAGCGATAGTACTGGGGATAAAAAGGACTGTTTGAAACATCTGAAGTTGCGAGTCGTGGTGGAGCTGCTAGCCCCCCCGGCCGCCCAGTACTGCTTTTGCTTTCCTACCTAAATAAGTACTTAGAAAACTTGATTGGGACTTCGTTGCCTTCATTCACTTATGACATCTGCTCTGGAGTAGACTCAGTCCATCCACTCTGTAGGTCCACTGAAGTGCTGGACAAGATCATTGTGTGTCCTATCCCTGCACTCCCTGATCAAGAGCCCCTCCCCAGCTATTCCTGCAGCCCCTTTCAGTACTGGCAGGTTGCTCGAAGGTCTCCCTGGAGCCTTCTCTTCTCCAGGCCTAACCACTCCAACTATTTCAGCCTGTCCTCATAGCAGAGGTGCTCCAGCCCTCAGATAACATCTGTGGCCTCCTATGGACTCGCTCCAACAGCTCCATAGTAGAACTATCAGCTCCACGCCTTGACTCTGTTTCCGTGCCTTTCTATGCCATCAGAGGAAAACTCAGGCTCCATTGTTTAATCCCTGGCTTTGTCTCGTCACCATCCAGGGGTGTTTATCGTGGTCCTGAAACATGGAGGTACACAAAGCCCAAAAGGCTGTGACAAACCATGTCTGCAGGTCAGAGCTGAGTCTGGTGTATGCATTTGCCATCACACACACAGAACCCACACACCACACAGAAATGCCAAATGCCATAAATGCACCGTGACACAATGGTGACATCTGGGAGCTATTTCTGTAAAAAGCATGCAGATGACGTGACCCTGTCTGCTTGAGACACACGCTGGTTTGATGCACACAGCGCTCCACAGCCTATCCTGAAACAGGATCTTTAAAAAGCAACCCAGATTTCCAGTTAAATGTTATCACAGTGGTAGGTTTCCCATTTAGTCACCAGCAAGGCTACTGGCTCTGGTTGAAGGTGGGGTATCATGCACTGGTTTAGCCTGATCAGGACATGGAGTGAGGTCAGTTTGGTCCAACCCCTGTCTAGTACTTCCTTCACCTCTCTCCTCAAGGTTCTGCTCACTCACTGGCTCACGCATCACTAAAGTGAGTCCTCAAAACAGAGGCAGACGTGCTAGTAGGCTGTGGAATAGATTCATCTGCCAAGGAAGTGATCAGGAGTGACACGAGCTTAGTTCCTCACAGGATCAGGGCCATGATGAACAATTTCTTGCAGTTTCCAGGCAATAATGGAGTTTAGACAACAAAGGTTTTCAGACACGCAAAGTTCATACACTGAGAAGTTGAACGCATCAATGCTGGCACTAGGCAGGCAAGCAAGATAGAGGCAGGACCTGGGGTGGGGGAAAACAAGGACCTACGTATGCACATAGAGAGGCCACACAGGAGACGAACCAGGTGGGAGTCATTCCCAGCTCCTCTGTTAGATTTGATTGAACTTTGCGTGTTTTGTGCAGTCTAGGCACACTGAATTCTGACCCAATTCAGCCAACCACTAAATACGGTGCTTAATCCTCAGCACTGCTAAGCACTTTTCTAGACCGCAGCTGAACAGCTCAGCATTGAATCCAACCCCTAATAAATACAGCACAATAAGATGCTGAAGGCACACATGGGTGTCAAGAGGCCAGATGGCAAGCAGCATCACACCGGAGGACTGCGATCCCCTGAGTGCAGTCCCTACACTGGATGCCACATTCAGAGCTGCATCTTTTCTCCCCTCCCAGAAGGCCTTTGCATCCTCAACGGGACACAGTAATTAAGCTGACACGGAAGAATACAACCCTTCTTCAAAGGCTAGCAGATTGTTTGGGGATTTCTCCTGGAGTTGCACAGCTGCACTTGGGAGGAGATGAATATCGGAGAAGACAAAACCGGATCAGCTCTTGCTCGAAATCTCATGATGGGGAGCAGCCAGCTCCCACCACACACCTCAGATAAATGACACAGCCACCGAGGTCACAACTACATGAACGGCTGCACTCTTTAAAGGCAAGGTTGCAAACTAATCAGAGAGCAAGACACACAGTTAAAACCAGCTTGTTTTCTCAGGTTGAGCAGAGGGCCTTTCCCTGCACACAGGGCTGGGCTCAGGCACAGTCAAAGAGAGCCCCAGTTTGGTTTGGTGATGGTCCCTGCCCACTTTGACCCTGCCCATTTAATGGGAGACACCAGAAATCCCAAGCATCTCCAGATGCAGTGTGATACCTTGCATATACAGCACAATACCTGAGCAGTAAAAATGTTATTGTCAGGATATAGATTGCAAACTTACGAGGAAGCCGTGGCAAGACAGGCAGCAAGTGGCAATGGTGGCACTGCCTGGGAGGAGCTGGGAAGGGACCAAAGGCTGGAGCTGCAGGATGATGGCTTGCAGTTTCTCACTGTGCTTTGGTGCCTTGCAGGGCGTAAAGGACAGTGCAGACAGAGCATAAGACAGATCTCCATGCAGACCTGTCCTGACCTGGAGCCTCCAACAGGCAGGACAACCCAGCAGCTGCTCTGGCAGTGGGCAGCCGTGCCAGAAGTAGTTTAAATTTCTTCCTACATCACTATTTACTCCAGCTTGCACAGCACAAATCACAGTGGCAAGCAGAGCACAGGCACCTGCCTGTGGTACAGCACTACCTGTGCCTCAGGCAGCTCCACATGAAAGGCAAGGCCAGTTCGAAATAGAAAAACTCCCCTGAATTAACAAGGCAATGGAGGAGGTTGGGTGTGCTCTGAAGGCAACCCATAAGGCATCCTTCATCCTTCCTGACTCTTTATTAACTCCTTCACAGGCAGTGGGTATTTAGGGTTGGAGAGAGCAGGGCCACAGGAGGAGACTGGGTGCTTGCAGGTCAGAGAGCGTGCTCACATTCAGGAGCAGCTTCCATCTGTATTTATAAAACTCAATAGATATGGGGGTGAGTGCATGTTCTGCTGTGCTCTCAGTGCAGCATCACAGCTGCACCATCATTACAAGGTGAGCACACTCTTAGACAGGGGAGGAGAACAGCCTATTCTCACTGAGCTCTGCCAGGGACCCAAGTCAGTGCATGTGCTGGCCTCATTTCATTGAATATTTACCAGACATGTTTATGACCATGGTTTGCATTCCATTTCATCCATAACAAATGGACACAGAGAAAAATAAACCCTCTGAGGTAAGATGCAATAGAGAGATCAGTATGATTAAGGAGGCAACTATTAATAGCAATTATGTTTTAATGACTGTGTGTAATCTTTCTGAACCAGCAGTTTCTCACATGCCCTCTACCATTGACTCTTCTGATCCTGTGTTGAATGGGATGAAAAAGGAAAACGAGCTGGATACACTTCCAGCAGATTCATAGCAGCTGGATATAAAACTTCTTTTGGAGCATTTACATAAACACTGTACGAGGCAGTGTGGCCGGCAAGAAAGGTGGGAGTGGCTCTTTAAGGGTACAACCCTGCCTGTGAGTCTAAATGATCTGAATGCTTCTCTTTATGTTGAGGGCTGTTTCTGCAGGACAAGGGGTTTGTGCTCCCAGGCTGCTGCCACGAAATTCCAGGCACAAAACAGGCACTGAGAAGGACATGAAACAGTCTAGACAGAGGGGAGCGTTTCAGTGCTGCTGGAAGGAAACGCAGAGCGTGGCTCAGAGCCACGGCTCAGACGGCATTTGATGTTCTTCTGCTGGCAACCCAGACGAGCAGTAGAGCCTTGAGCCAAGGAACGCTCCCAGCATCTTTGCATACTGACCCTGCCAGGGGCAGCATGGTGGGCAGACACAGCCCTCCCAAAGCGCCCGCATTCACCTCAGCCAGAACCAGCACAAACCAGCCAAGAAGTCAAAAAATACAGCTCCGCAAATCCCTGCCATGGCTGGGTATCCTCACAAACTCTTGTGCTTAGCAACCAGAAAGTTTTAGCTGTTCCATAGGTGGAAAGTGATGGATCAGGCTGGCAGTCAAATACATCCACACTGTGACTGTAACAAAATGTACCTAATGTCCCCACTGAGAAATTATCGCATTTTCCAGCATGACCTCACACGCTTGGCGCCACTTTGTGGGTATGCCAGGAGGCTGTTGCAATTCTGTCCGATTCCCCCACCATCTTTGGGGCAAATATTCTTAAAGCTAACTTCAATGGTATGAGCTTTTGACAAATATGGAAGTATATCAAAAGCAAGTAGACACAAAAATAATAAGATATTACATTTCATTACATAGGGAATGGCTTTAAATTGGAAGGCGGAAGACTTAGATTAGACATTAGGAAGAAATTCTTCACTCTGAGGCCTTGGCACAGGTTGCCCAGAGCAGTTGTGGCTGCCCCATCCCTGGAGGTGTTCAAAGTCACATTGGATGGGGCTTTGAGCACCCTGACCCAGTGGGAGGTGTCCCTGCCCATGACAGGGGGGTTGGAACTAGATGGGCTTTGAGGTCCCTTCCAACTCAAACCATTCTATGATTCTATGATTTCAAAGCACTTTCCAGTCTTGCAGATGCTAGCTCTTGGATTAATGCAACAGGATAGGACTTGGGCACAGGGAAAAAGTGTGTTCTTTCTTCTCCATAGAAAACCGATCAACAAGAAGCTGATTGTCTAATGCTAAAAATGAACATTTTTGTACATCTGAATAAACAGTCCTACCAAGCACTGTGAAACAATTGACCTTTGCTTTGGAATCACACATAAATCTAAAGTATACAGAAAGATTAATCGGTGTATCTCAGAACATCTACCAATAATTCGAATGTCTGGCCCAAATTAAAGAGAGGCCCCAGACCTGGCACACAGATGCTGAACGTGAACATGGTGAAACAGTCGGAATACAAACTTTGCAGGGTTGTCAGCAGTGTTCCACCCAGCAGACAACCAGGTTCTGCAGGCACAGGGTGCTCTGACACCCTGGCAGCTCCTTTTCAGCATACATGGCAATATTAGAGCTATTGAAACCTGTCCTCAAGGACTCTGCAACTTAATCCAGCCTTAAAGAGAAATTAATTAAAAAGCCTGCTTGTGAAGAGAAAGGGATTCACACTGCTCTTTACCTGGCAGGGCAAGGCACAGGTTGGGGCCAGCCCAAGGCAGAGCTCAGCTGCAGCTCAGGGCATCACCAGGGCAGAGCACATCCAGTCCCACACCCCTGCCATCGGCACGGACACCTCCCACTGAATCAAAGTGCTCAAAGCCCCACCAACCTGGCCTTGAATATCTCCAGGGATGGGGCAACCACCACTTTTCTGGGCACTCCACATATCCATGTCCTTCCTGATACACATAAATACATCTCTAAGCAAGCAGCTGGGAATGTCTCCTTACCTGGTCTTTGGGAAGAAAGAGCAGGAATTCAGTGAGCAGCAGAACCAGAGACACCTCATTTCCAAAGCGTCTTTGTGCTGCCCCCACACACCTTCTGCTGGGTCTTGAGTCCCTCCCTCCCACTTCCACTCAATGGTAAAACACTCTCTGTCTGCCTAACCACCATTATCCATTTTCTTGGCACGTTGAGGAATACAAGGTGTCACAGACCTGCACACTCCTGCCACAAGCAGACAAGAGGCACAAAAGCTCTCACAGTGGGGCTTGCAGACAGACAGATGGTGTGATTGTAAAGCACCATTTCTTAGAAAAAAATGGGCTAAAAAATGTAGATCACTGTAACAGAGAAGGTCCTGAGGAACAGGCTGAGGAAGCTGTACTAAAACCATTTGAAGATGACCTTTCTGGAAGAGATGCCCAGGAATAATTGCTCCCCTTAGCTGCCTGCTGTTTGCTCCTCCCTTATCCACACTAGGATTATAGAATCACAGAATGTCCTGAGTTGGAAGGGGTCCACAAGGATCATCAAGTCCAATTCCTGTCCCTGCACAGGACAACCCCAACATTCACACCATGTGTCTGAGGGCCTTGTCCCAATGCTTCTTGCATATCGTCAGGCTTGGCAGAATGACTGCTTCCCTGGGGAGCTGTTCCAGTGCTCCACCACCCTCTGGGTGAAGAACATTTTCCTAACATCCAGCCTAAGCCTACCCTGGCACATCTTCCTGCCACTCCCCTCAGGCCAGAGAGAAGAGCTCTGTGCCTGCTCCTCCTCCTCCCCTGGTGAGGAAGCAGCAAACTGCGATGAGGTCTCCCCTCAGTCTGCTCTTCTTCAAGCTGAACAGACCAAGTGACTTCAGCTGCTCCTCACACAGTTTCCCCTCTAAACCCTTCACCAACTCCAAACCCTCCTCTGGATGCTTTCCAGTGACTTTAGAACCTTTTTATCCTGTGGTGCCCAAAACTGCACCCAGGGCTCAAAGTGGGGCCGCCCCAGTGTGGAGCAGAGCGCGACAATCCCCTCTGTCGCCCGGTTAGCGATGCCATGCTGGATGCACCCTAGAACATGGTTGCCTTCCTAGATGCCAGGGCATTGCTGGCTTGCCATCAGCCAGAACCCCCAGATTCCTTTCTGCAGGGCCCTTCGTGCCTGTTCTTTGGCCATAGATGCCTTCAGCACTGCACAGGACCACACAGGACATGGCTCATTCAGCCTGCCGCACACCTCCATCCATCCTGAGCGCTGTGATGCTACTAAAGTGAAGGGCTTGTTATTAAATCCCAGCCACTCTGGAGTAACTGAATTATCCAGGTTTGAGTTGAACCAATTAACTGATATAATACATGACTCTTGCTTTCTTAAATGAAGAGAAGTATCTCGCTTTCTGCTCATGTCTCACTGTAAAAGTGATGTTTCAAACACTTCAAACTTAATTATTTAAGACTGGATGTTTCTTGAGAACTGGATGGTGCTGTATGCAGTGCCAACCAAGAGAAATCTATAGTGATGTGAGGACGAGTGGGGCTCAGAAAAATATCCTTCTTAGGATGAACTTGCTTAAAATCAAGGAGGTCTTGCTGGCTGACCTATTGCTCTTCTAAAACACAGCTGGGAAGATGAAGCAATCGGGAAGAGGCATGCTCAGAACACACCAGCTATGGTCCTCCAGAGTAAAGCTAAGTAAAAGGGTGCATGGGACTGAGACCACAGAAAACCAGCTACAACAGGAACATTAAGGATGCACATGACTGACCTCAGCACTTTCCGATTCCAAATGCTTCACAATGGAAATACAGTGTTCCCTCAGTCTGATAAATGGTCCCTTCAAAGGCTTCCCCATTTCTAGGGGGGGAATGCAGCACCAAAGGAGGGTCCTGACCATCAGCTGTTTTGTGCAGATGAAGATTTCAAATAGAGACTGGAACGTGCCCGGCGTGGAGCTTGACACTGCGGAACTCTGTGGAGCAGGTAGGAGAGTCCCTGAGTCCAACGTGAATCATTCCCACAGCGATGCTATTGGACACATTCATTACAGGAAATGACAAGAGCAGAGACCTTGATGAGCTCTCTGTGAATTAAACAACTACTGCATATTCTCTGAGGTGGACCTGAAGGTACCACTCAGGTACAAAGGGAAGGTAATAGCACGGTGACACCCAGGCACGGTGACAAGGAACACAGGTCAGAGTGTGGTGTGTGGTAAATAAACACTGTATTTCATGTAAATTATCTCCCAGTGTTTCTCCCTAGAAATCAGCAGTGAATTGAGGAAAGCAGCACATATCAGTTCTGATCGACCCTTGCAATGTTACTATAAAATGAAGGATGAGATATTCTAAATAATGCTCTAAATGAAAGAAATAAATAAGGAAGCAGATTAAATTACACATTACTGTGTTTACAAACATGACACTGAATCTCATCACCTACACACTCCAGCTGATTTTACATTAGGATAAAAATAGAGGTTTTCTTTCTCTTGTGGTGGCATCTGAGCTCCAGTGGTTACGCTCCGGGGCACGTACTGATGCTGCTTAAATCAGATTGCCCCGGATTTTGTCTGCTGAGCACCTCAGCACGCAGTGGCTGGGGTGACAAGCATGCCAGGCTGGGACAAGGTCACAGAAGTCCTAGTGGCACTGCCCCCCTTTGCCCAGGACATCTCCATCAGCTCTCACACCGGACATCCCTGTCCAGTCTGTCAGTCTCCTCCACTCTGGCTTTAAATAGGAAAGGTGTAAACGCAGCCCCGTGTGAGGGTGCTGCCTGGGGTGGTCTCTGCACCCCACAACCAGTACTTTCCCTGGGACATGGGAATAAGGGACCAGGGCCACTCTCCACACACAGCAGAAAGCAACCAGAGCCTCTGGCAGGCAGTAGAAGGCAAGAGGAGCAGGAGGCCTGCAGTGCCTTCTCTTCCACAGCCCTTCTGCTACCCCACAGCCACACAGAGGCAGGCTGGCTGACACGGCTCCTGCCACGGAGGACCAGGAGCCATCAGTGGAGGTCAGCCCAGGTGTGGGGCTTCCGAGGGCACAATGTACCTTGTGGTTACCTTGGCCATTTGAGGCCACAGTGCTGACAATGTGAAGTGACACTGAGGCTGAAGGTACTCTACTCCCTAAGCCCACAAGCTTTCACCCTAGATGGGTCCTCAGATAAGACTTGCCTCCCCCCTCAAGCCTGTCCCACACAACGACTTGCAGTTGAGAAGAGGAAAGGAGAGAGGCATGAGGGGTGGTCACACCCCAAACATAGATGGAATTTGTGCTCCCCTGTTTTTTTTGTGGAGACTCCAGCTAGATGCAGGGATGAGATGAGGGCATTGAGGGCATCTTAGTCTCTCAGTTGCTGCATAAGCAGATTAACTTCACATGCAGCTGATCCATGGAGAAATGGATCAGCAGGAGTCCCTGACAAAGACAGATTTCTTCCCGACTCACATTCTGCTTGCTTGCAGCAAACACCCTGGATGATGTTATTTACGTGACCTATCTTCTCTTCTGACTTGCATCACTTTTTACTACTCAAACTTCGACCTGGGTTGCGGACATCCCATTAAATTAGGCGCTTTACTGAAGCAGGCTTGATAGTCATTTTTCTTCCCCATCTCTCTGTTCCCCCCAGGAACGCTCCTGAAGCCAACGACAGTCCACTGGGAAAAGGATTTAGAAGACAGAAAAGTAAACCAATCGCTGTGAAAAGCTCCATCACTTTTCCTCCTCAGAGGAACAAGAACAGAACTTCTAACTTGCCTTCCAGGAAGGAGTAAGCGAGGTTAGGAGGCACCAGTCCCACTCTGCTCTCTGGAAGAGAGAATCTGACTCTTGAAGGATTTGCTCCTACCTCTCCCAGTCAGCAAGTGCTCTGCTCTGCTGGGAACTCATGTGTGTGTGATAGGTATTGCAAAAGAAGGCAGGAGGACACAAGTGAAGGCACCTTCCGGAGAGGGAAAGCAGCTACAGCCATTAAAGTTGTTTCCCCATGTTCACCAGTACTCCTTTTCCCTCTCCCAGAGCCTGTCACAATGCCTCCTTCAGAGCAGCATTCCCAAAGACACCCCAGTAATGAGCCAGAGCGGCTTTCTTCCCCGATGTTTTCCTATTCTTGTCCCCACATAGGTAACAGCTCCCCATGGAAGCTCCTTGTAGTAAGAGCTCGTGTTCAGTGCCCTTTGGCTGGTTCGAGTGCTCTGAATCACCTCGCCCTGAGCTGCCAGCTCAGAGCAACTCCGCTGAACCTGGTGGGAAGGGTATTCAGTGGACCTCCTCCAGGCTCACCCCATGGGAGTGGGAGCACAACCAACCCTCTTGTTCTGCACCTCTGGGCTCAGGGGACTTCATTAATGGAAAGGGCTTCACTAGTAGAAGGTGCCATGGCAGAGGGGTTAGAACTGGATGGGCTTTTTAAGGTCCCTTCTAACCCAACCCAACCCATTCCATAATTCTATGATTAGATGGAACATTAGATGAAGACTCTCTTTTTATGAGAAGTCCCATGGAAAAGACAAGGGACAACACGTGTAAGTTACTCCTGGGAAGATTCTAATTGGATTCCAGAATGAACTATTTCCCAATGAAAACAGTGAAACATTGGATTAATCTCCCCAGGGAAATTTGTGAATTTCTCTACATCAGAAACTTTTAAAGCCCAGCTCAACAGGGTTCTGGGCCACCTCTTTTAAACCATCACCTAAAGAGGCTGGACCAGATGACCCCTGAGGTCCCTTCCAACCTGGCATCCTGTGATTCTATGATTAGATGGAACATTTGAAAAAAATTGAGTGACGAGAAGGAAACTATTTGGCACTTAAAGAGCAACAAAAAATATGAAGCGGGTTATGTGGCAGAGGGCAAGGAGGAAAGAAGAGGAAGAATCACATTCACAGTGCAAGGAAATATGAATTTTCCCTGGAAGCAATATTTAAATGGTTTGCAATCTAATTTAGCACATCAAAGACTTCATTTTTTTCAGACAAGACATGGTACTTCAGGCCGGCTCTAACTTCCAAGGACACAAGCACACTCCTGGACTCAACGGAATCATCTGCTCTTTAAAGGGTATCACATTTCTGAACTGTGTCAGCTTTTCCTTTTCTGCCTTTGGGGAAGCACCTACACAGCGCCCACTTCCATTTTCCTTAAGATCAGAGACCAGGATTTTACTACAGTGATTTATGGTTAACAGGCCTGGAAGGGACCTGGAAAGTCACCTCATCCACCTTAAAGCCTGTATCCTGTGAGCTGTCCTGCTAAGGGAGGACTCCAGCATCTCCAGGCTTTGAAGCTCCTACAAACCACACTCACCTCATTCGGATCTGGGAATGTCAGTGAGCTGGAAGATTGCTGCAACGCTTCCCTTTCCTACTCCTCCTCCCTGACAGGCTCTCTGTGCTACTCATCACTGTCTGGAAGGTTTCAGACCAGAGAGGTCCCGGGATGATGGCCCTGTATTACAAGATGAACATAACAGGAATAGGGCTGAGTACAGCAAATACCAACTGCTGCGATGGCTGCTATTGACACGTAAATTGAATTAGAGATGCATGCATTTCATATAATTGAAAATATGTGAATGCACAATGCGCACCAACGGCTCTCCCAGTTCTCAGTTCAATAAGCTGCCGCTTTTCCTACACTGAAATGCCAATTCCTCTTAGAGTAACAAACAAAACCTGCCAAAATTCTCATCAATACTGATCATTAAAACTTTCTCAATCATGAAGGAAGAAATAAATACATGAGATGTTCCGGTGTGATAACAGGTGCTTTCCCATCCACATGTTGTGATAATGATTTGTTTCCTTTTCTGTTTATGACCAAGGAAGTGTTCTTAAAATGCTCCTGATTACAAGAGCTGGTTTCAAGGCCAAGGCAGAGTCTTGACAAACAGAGCAACAAGCTCTGATGCTCAGTTTGTGACATTCTTAGTCTACAAGAAAAACTCAAACCTACCTGAACAAGGAATCTTAAGCACAAACTAAATCAGGGGCAAAAAGGGCAGAAGGGATTGTCTGCTGAGGCAGCACTGTTCCTGCACTTGGATACGATAATTGCAATCACCTGCCTGCAAACAAACGACTGTGTTTTGGACCCCTTTCCTTGGAACTGCCGTTTCCAATTGCCTTCCAGAGCTTGAGTGGTGAACAGCAGCAGCCGTTTGTGTGTAAGCTGGGAAAGCAGGATCAGCCAGGCTCCAGAACTGCCTCTTACGGCCCAGCGCGCTCTCATTGCATCTTGTAATACTTAATAAGCATTCGGCCTTAATTGCAGATTTTATCTTACCCAGTACTTATGCGATAATTGATGACCATTGTTTGCAGCAGAGTTTTATAGATCTTCAATCCAGACGGAAAGCCTCGCTCCAGTGCCTGCACAATCGGATTTCTCCACATCTCGGCTGGCAGGGAGGTGCCTGGCACCATCTAGTGCTGGGCTGCAGTGGCAGGGCCCAGCACTGTGAGGATGAACACATCCCCCTACCCCTCAGAGAGGGAACTGCTCCTTGCTAGACCCATGCTCATTGGCTGGGTTGAACACTTCTTTGTGAGACATGGGGTCAAACCACCTCTGGCTCAGCACAGAGCCCCTCCACCCAACCAGAGTATGGGGACAAATGTCAGCCTGAGCTCCACAAGCAAGGGCTTGGGTCTGTAAAAAGCAGAATGTGTTCAACTCCTACAAGTTTCCAAGGAACTTCTCAGTGCTCCTCATCAAACTGCTTCCAGAGACAACAGAGAGTGAGTGAGCCTTTACATATTATGGCAAAATAAAGATCATCCGAGGGCTGGAGCACCTCTGCTATGAGGACAGGCTGAGAGAGTTACAGTTGTTCAGCCTGGGGAAGAGAAAGCTTCAGGGAGACCTTAGAGCAGCCTTGAAATCTGGCACAGCAAATGCCCCTCAAGCTACAGAAGGCTTTGCTTTGTCTCACGAAATCTCATTTATATTTAGCAGAGCTACATTCAAGTTATTATTTTCCTTCTTTGCTTGTGTTCCCCGGCAACAAAACAGAATGTAATTGAATAGGAATGGTTTGCAAAACCTCTGCCACACTGTAAGACAAAGGAACCGCACCACCACTACAGTAAAATTCCTGTCTTCACTCTTGCTGAGCCACAGCTCTTTTGCTGTCCTTGTAACCTCTGCCCTCTTGCCACAGGGCATTCCCAAACCTTGCCACACCGCTCAGAGGCCACAACCACATCATCACCAAGGGGATTTATTCTTCTCTTCCAGGCTGCCTGCAGGACTTAGAGCCAGCTCTCTTCCTCCTGTGCTGCACACAGAATGGCATTCCCTTCCAAAAGCCTTCCAAGCATAGGAGGGAGCACTGACAGGCACTGGATGGGGATGCAGCCTGGTGTTAACCCCATCAGACCCATCAGAATTCCAATCATGGGACCAGCTCCCACTGGGCACCACAGCTGCACCCCAGACTACTTTCTCCAACGCCTGCTACACCAACCTCGCTGCACCTCTGCTCCTTTAAAGCTCACCTCCCTCCAGGGAGATCTGCAGCAATGCTCCCCTCTTTCTGCAACCCCTCCTGCTCGATGGGAAAGGGGCATTTGTATCTCTTGGCACCTGCTCTGTGCATGCTCTACTCAGTTTGCATCTCCCAGGAGCTCCTGCAGGAGGACGACCCACCGGAGTTCGAGCTCCAGTCTGAAGTCATTTCCAGTGCAACCTCTGCTCTTCATTTTCCACAGAGTTTTTGGGGGTTATGTTGCAAACATGGAGCCGATATCAATGCTCTGCCTTTCTCTAGATTACTCACACTAACCTACAGGAATTCCTGCCAACATCTGTGGTTTTCATCCTTGTTGCAAATGTCATTTGCCATTTTGGGAATTCCATGGGCCCCTTGGAGCAGTACAGAGCTGTGACTGCATCTATTAAAACCAACCAAACCAAACCAAACTTCCTTCTGTAGAAATGCTATTTAGAGAAAATACCTTTCTTCAAAGTGCCAGACTCTGCTCCGAACCTCCCGAACTTCCTCTCACGAACAGATGTGCTCCCCATTCCCACCCTGGTCAGAAGTTTCCAGTCAAATACCATTATCTGGATACAGGTGAGCTGTTTACACTCCTTTTCTATTGGAAAGTGATGCCATTCGATGAGTCAATCCCAAATGTTCCTTGGGTTTTCATAATGCAACATGTTATAGGTGGTTGATTGAGATTCCTTACTTCAAATTGCTTATTCTCAGACAGATTTCCAAATCTCATCTGTCCATAATTAAACTTAATAACATTGCAGCTATACAAAAAAAAAGACTGATTCTACAGTGCCTTCTTCTCTAAGTGCCATCTTTACCCCTAACAGAGAAAACCAAACATTTCCTTACAAGTCAACATGCCTCATTTGACTTCTACAGACATTGTTACCTTTTACTTCAGAGATGGGAACCCTGTTGCTAAGATGTTTATGAATCAAAATAAGGTTCCTGTGCCTCCTGGTCCCTCCCTGCCAAGATTCTTTACCATCACCCAGGTACCCAAGCCACTCAGGCTTTCTTTCCATCCCTTGTCTATTTTCTTTCCAGCTTTCCCTCCCAATTCCACGCCACCAAGCATCTGATGGGGTTTGCACAGCTCTAATTCCCCCCTATGGAGTGACATCTCACTGAGCACATGTCCCCAAGGATGCGCTGAAAAGAGAAGCTTGAACTTAAGGGCTGCCTGCCTGACCTCACACACAGGAATTCCCCTTGTTGTTACTCCAAGGATAAAAGACACTTTTGATGCACAACAGGAGTGTCTACAGAGTCTGTACAGTGTCTGCACAGCTGTTCAAACACAGCAAGCAGCTAACATTAAGGCAGAAAAGCAGCAGCACAGTTTGACCTGCTAATATGCAGTCTTCTGACAATGTACCCTGGTAATGTGCACATGCAAGTACACAGGTGCACGGGGTGTGAAGTTGCAGTAGCTTCTTTCTCTTCTTTTTACAAACTCTCCAACAGCAACAGCCTGCACCTCTGCATTTCCTCTCGAAACATGCATGGAGAGCAGTACCCGAGCTTCCTGAGGGTGGCAGAAGAATGAGAGGCATCTGTGACCTTGACAAGACAGAGTGTTTCAACCTTAGAAGACATAAAGTCTTTCCCAAGACAGATGCTGTTAACAAACCTCAAACCATTGTTCAATTTGTGTTCTCATTGTAATGAGTTTTGATAAAATCTCCAATGAAGAAGGAGCTGTTAGGGAAGCACATGATTGCTCCGACACAGCATCTGGTGGCAAGAAGTACAAGCAAACCAACGTGAACAAAAGCAAACCCATGGCATCTTATTACAGGATCACTGAATCACAGAATGGTTTGGCCTGGAAGAGACCTTAAAGACCATCCAGTTCCAACCGCCCTGCCATGGGCAGGGCCACCTCCCACTGGATCGGGTGCTCAAAGCTTCATCCAGCCTGGCCTTGAACACCTCCAGGGATGGAGCAGCTACCACTTCTTAGAGCAACTGTTCCCTCTGGTCCAATCCCTGTACTTCCTGATCAAGAGCCACTCCCCAGCTTTCCTGTAGCCCCTTTCAGTACTGGAAGGCTGCTCAGAGGTCTCCCTGCAGCCTTCTCTTCTCCAGGCTGAACAACAACAACACTCAGCCTGTCCTCGTATGGGAGGTGCTTCAGCCCTTGGATCATCTCCAATGGCCTCCTTTGGACTCTCCCCAATAGATCCATGTCCTTTCTGTCCCAGGGACTCCAGAACGAAAGGCAGGGCTCGAGGTGAGGTCTCACCAGAGCAGAGTCATATGTCACTATTCCCTCATCTCTGTGCTTTGTCTTCTTGCTTTAGGAGGAGGAAACACCTTGCTGTTTTGCTGAATGCAATGTACCTGCACAGACAGACTCACTCATTGCACAGATTTTTACAGTGTTCGTTGTAAGACACTGCTGATGGTAATTAAAATATGTAGCTTACGCCAGCCCCAACTTAACAAAGTTTATGTGAACAAACTATAAAATTTGTTGCTTTCAAACCTGAAGACAACCCAACTGGGCGACAACAATCACAATGTCATCAGCTGCTCAACCCAGGGATGGGTTTGAGAGAACAACCTTGCTTTGATACGTGTTTCTCCTGAGTGGAAAGGAACTGTAGGGCAAGTGACTCCTAAAGAGATATCAAAGGTCTGCTCTAAGCTGACCATCCATGGGTGATGATAACATGTGCTTCAAGTGAAAGTAATTAGTTTTACTACTATTCTTGCAAATGAGCAACCAAAACGCTTAACAGATACAGCTCTAAGACAGGTATGCGGTAGCCTCTTCGCAAGATCATTGTACTTTCAGCATCAATCTCATCCACAAGCTGGAACGATCACACTGGAGAACCAACCTCACTGTTCCCCTGCTTGACGACTGATTCCCTATCAATAGCTTGGGACTGTTACATTAAATGTTAGTAGGCTCTGCTGCTCATTTTGCCAGTTGCTCAGCTCACCAACAGATGGGGAATGTTAATTGGGTTTTAAAGTATATGCTCAAAGTCTGGGCTGATTTCAGTTCTGTATTCAGAGTGTCTGCAAAACAACACAAACTCGCAATACAGCTAAAAAAAGGTTTCATTCTGCTCAGCTGGAAGGAAATGAGATCTTAGAACATTTCATTATATACTTTCTCTGACCATGATAGAAGCTCAACCCCGTACCCAGCAGTCCTTGAGGAGCTACTCCTCTACTAATTTACCTAACACCTTTTTAAGTTCATTTTTATTTTTGACCTCCATAACACAGAGGAGGTGATGCACAATTTAATTGTGCAGTGTGTGGAAAAAGTACATCCTTACGTCCTTGTCTTTAATCCTGCTGCCCAGCAACTTCACCTGGTGTCTGTTAGTTGTACTGGCAACAGAAACATTAAATCTTTTTGCACATCATTATCACTGTCCTTATCTCCTTCCTCCCCAAACTCCCTTGCTATCTCCTGGAACAAAAGCCCCACACACACCCTTGATCACCCCTCATTTCCGAACCCTTTTATAACCTGATTGGAACTGCAGTGTTCAGGATGCAGAAGAGCAAACACCTATCCTGTCAGTATCTTCTATTTGATTCTTAACTTGTATCTTGTCAATTCCCAGCAATGACTGGGGCTAGTTTCTTGCCCCCTTTCCTAACACGCATGAGGGTAAAGGGGACGTGATCAGAAGCCTCTAAGAGTCCACTGGGTGTGTGCATTGCAGTAATTTGTTTTCCCCTGTAGGTGTTACTTGACATTTATCAAAATGGAATTCCTCTGCTGTTCACTTACCCAGTGTAATGAAACCCAGCGACCCTTCCCAGCCAGCCTCACTTTTGATTATCATGAAAAATGGTAACAGCATTTCCACAAATCACCTTCCCTTGTCATTCATTTTTTTACTTCTGATCACTTATGAGTACGTGGGAAAAGCTCACAAACTGCCATGTCTGCAGTAAAGAAGCAACTTTCTCCACTCTTCCCAGTTTTGACTTAATTCCTAATCCATAAGGAAACTGTTACTTCACAGCCTAGGAGTTTAAGAATCTTTGGCAAGGGCCTTTTATAAAGCCCAGGTGCGTTACAATGATCAAATTAACCCCAGCATTTGCCTTTTGACTCCTTCAGGAATACCTCATGATATCTAGAGAACTGACCTTCTTCCAAAGAGCCATGCCAACTTCTTCATGTCCCACCTGCTGATCGGCTCTACCTGGCCTCTCGCCGCTGCTCAGTTCAGCTGGCCCGCTCAGGCTTCTCTCTGCCACCCAGCCAGCATCACTGCCAGTAGCTGGGCAAAGTCACATTCAAGTTCCTTTAAAGTCTCGTATTCTGGACCCAAATACCTGGTAAGTCACTCCAAAGCTTTAACTCCACTGGCATTTCCAGTCCTTCCGATGTACCCCAAGAGCAGGCTCTGCTCCAAGGAGAATCTTCTGCAGCAAACAGCAACAGATCACCTTTTCTTTTACAGTCTTAATGCTCCCTGATCACTTCTTGCTGAAGTTGCTCAGGTGGCAGAGGATGTGATTTCAACCCAAACACATGGGAACATTTTTGATGCCTTCAGCAAGGTTCTCTTTGAGACCGTCCTGGTAGCCAAAGGGCAGTTCCACATTGACCTCCACTGATTGCCTTTCCTGCTGCCTTTGTTTGGACACAATTTCCATTCCCTAGGAAGACGGCTTTTAACATTAGTCTCTCCAGTTCTGCTAAAGGACACTGTTAGATCTGTGTTTTGATAAGTGTTCTACCCCTGGGCTGCGCTTCCAGTACTCTGTCTTGAAACAACTGCTGTATCACTTCAGGTTTCCATACAATCCCAAACAAATTTTCTTCTTTGTATCCTCCAGCTTCCCCAAGATCATACACTGTTTAAAACTTAGTTCTTGTATTGCGTTCCACGATGACACCCACGCAGTGTGCACCAGACCAGGGCTCTTGCCAAGCACTCTTTCCATTAATGCTGTACTATGGGGAGGTGGGGAGCTGGAGATGCTCAGACAAACGACTCAAAAGGATAAGCCAAGATCCCAGTCAGAGGCTGAGCTGGAGATGCCAAGAAGTACATTATTCCAACACACAACACAAGGTTACGGTCAGAAGCTCTGGAAGAGGGAGCAGGAATACAGCCTTTCCAACCAGGAAAAGGATAGACCAGGACTGGATCACAGCTGGAATTAAACAGCAAATTAAATGGAAAGAGAAAACTGTGTGGTGTTACCTCAGCACTGGGATACACAAAGGCAACCACAAAAAATGTGCAGGTGCCAGCTCCTACCCAGGTTGGCACCACTCCCTGGAGTGAGGGAGATGCTTTGTTGCCAGCTCTGGAGTTCACACAGCGCAAATGGAAAGGCCTTACACTGGAGAAACATCACTGAGCACTGCATGAGATTTCTGAAATCCAGGTATAGGTCTGACCTCAGATTTGTGAAGTTTATACTGTATTTACATGATTTAGGCAAATATTTCCTTTATCACTGCATTCAGGTTTGCACAGATTACAAGTATCTGGAAAGAACAAGGTCAACAGAGCGGGCTGAGAAACCTGGAACTACCCAGCTTCACAGTGAAGTAAAATCTGCAACACCAGACCAAGAATCTGCACTGCCACCTGCAGAAAGCTGATGGGCAAACTGGCCACCAAGGCAGCAGCAACTGAAAGTGCCAAATATTGATGTGTGAGTACACTACAGAATCAGGTGGAAAAGAGAAAGGTGTATGTGTGCTGTGACACCATTATCACAGCAGGCAGATTCTGCACAATGCATGTTGTATCTCAGGAAAGGAAGGCATTCCATACAATAATTTCCTCAGTATTGTTCTTTTTCCTCCTTTAAGAAGAAAACTGATCCACTTCTGTTTCTCACACATCCTCATAACAGTGCTTTACAACCTGCAGGTACTGTGATTGCATCACGTGTGTACTGTACCATGAGCTGCCTCCAAATCCCCTCTCCTGTCCAAGGTGCTTGGCGCAGGAGTGCAGCAGTAACATTACTTAAATCCTAATTACAGAAAGAAAGAGAAGCAGGAAAAAACTGTGCTTGACTGTTGTGAGCTTCCACCCCTTGCCCATGAGGCAGTAGTCTCAACCTGCTGCTGGCAAACACCTTGTGCCCTGAGACTGAGGGCTTGTGAGGCAACCAGAGTAAGGAGAAAGGCTTCATTTGGGCATTTCTTATAAAGCAAAGAATATCATAGAATCACAGAATGGTTTATGTAGGACTTTAAAGCCAGCCAGTTCCAAGCCCCCTGCCATGGGAAGGGACACCTCCCACTGGATCAAGGTGCTCAAGGGCCCATCCAACCTGGCCCTGAACACCTCTAGGGATAGGGCAGCTGCAACTGCTCTGGGCAACATCTGCCGCTGCCTCACCACCCTCACAGGAAAACATTTCTCCCTAATATCTAGTCCAAATCTCTCCTCTTTAATTTAAAACCATCACTCCTTGTCCTCTTAATATAGGCCGTGCTAAAAAGTTTTTCCCCATCTTTATCAACCCCTTTCAGTACTGGAAGGCTTGCTCTAAGGTCTCCCCAGAGCCTTCTATTCTCAAGGCTGCACAACTCCAGCTCTCTCAGTCTCTTCCTAGCGCAGGTGTTCCAGGCCTTTGATAAATTTTGCGGTCTCCCCTGAACCCATTCCAACAGATTCATGTCCTTCTTAAGTTGGGAGACTCCAGAACTGAACACAGAGCTACAGGTGGGGGATCTCACCAGAGCGAAGCGGAGTGGCAGAATCCCCTGCCTTGCCCTGCTGGTCCCATTGCTTTGGATGCAGCCCAGGACACAGTTGGCTTCTGGGCTGTCAGCACACATTGCTAGCTCATGGTGAGCTTCTCATCTCCCAGCACCCCAAGTCTTCTCCAGGGTTGCTCCAAATTCTGCTTGGGGTTTGCCCTGATCTTGCACTTGGGCTCGTTGAGCTCCATGAGTTTCGCACAGGGCCACCTCTTCCCCCCTATAAACCGCCTGTGACTTCTCCCCAGCGGCCCCACCCGCCTCTCTGTGGACCCTGTGTGCTTGTGCTGTGCGTTTCTGCCCGCTTCTGTGGGCGCCACGGCGCTATTCCCCCCACACCCCCACCTAAAATGGCGGCCCAGGGGAGAGACCCGCCGACTCTCGCAACACAGGGAAGCGCAACGCGCCGGACCGGAAGTAATAGTGCATCAACCGGAAGAGGCTGTGCGTCTGGCCGGAAGTGGTGGGGCGTGGCGCCGCTGCCGGCCGGCGAGGTGGGCGGCGCGGCCGCGGTGGCAGCGCTGGGTCTGGGCCGCTACCGGTCCCGGTCCCTCCCTGCGGGGCGGTGGCGGCGCCTGGGCAGCCCACAGCCCTGCGCCCCGCCGCGGGCAGCCCGCTTGTCTGCTCGCCCTCGGAGCCCTCCGCGCATCCTTGTGGACCCCTGCTGCCGGGGATGCGTCCGGCCCGGTCCCCGGCCCCCTGAGCCGTCCCTCCGCCCATCTCCCGGAGCCACCTCCCGGACTCCTGAGCCGCCCTCCTTGGGCGCTTGAGCCGCTCTCTCCCCTCGGGCACCTGAGCCGCCCTCCCCGCCGACCTCAGCTGCCTCCTGCCCGGACCCCCGAGCCGCTCGGAGCCAGTCCCTTCTGAGCCGCCCTCCGCCCTCCCCCCCGCTTCTCCCCCCTCAGGCGGAGGCGGCGAGCGGGTGAACCCCCCGCCCGGCGGCCTCCCCCATGGTGGGCTTCGGGACCAACCGGAGGGGCGGCCGCCTGCCCTCCCTGCTCTTCGTGGCGCTGTTGGCCGTCATCGCCGTCCTCGCCTTCAACTGCTGGAGCGCCTCGTCCCGCCAGGCCCTGCTGCAGGAGGAGCTGGCCGAGCTGCAGAGCCAGGCCAAGCGTACGGAGGTGGCCCGGGGCCGCCTGGAGAAGAGGAACTCGGACCTGCTGGGCAAGGTGGATTCCCATAGGAAACAGCTGGAGCAGAAGGAAGCCGACTACAGCCACCTGAGCAGCCAGCTGCAGGCCCGCGACGGGCAGGTGAAGAAGTGTGAGGACAGCAAGGTAAAGCAGGGGGCTCGGGGAAGGCCGGGTCCCTGCGCTCCTGCAGCCCCGGGGTGGAACGAGCCCCTGCAGACCTGGTTTGTGGAGCTGCTGGCTTGGCTTTGGGGTTCCCGGGCATTTGCCATGCACTCGGGTTTCAAAAAGCACCACCGAAAAGAGCTGTGAATGCCCAGGAAAGGCAGCCAGTCTGTTAACGGTGAGAAAACTATAACGCTCAGAGTTAGTGGTTTTCCAGTCAGGTGTTATTAATTTTGTTTCTTTTTTGAGCTCTCCTCCACTGCAAAGATAATTTGATGTTTTGTGATCAGTCAAAGAGCTATAAACGGACTTAAAATTACTGTTTGCTTGGCCTCAAGGGAGATGAAGCTCGTGTAATGTTCAGGTGCAGCACGCTGTGCTCGGTTTCACTGTCTCCTATCAGGGTCTGGTTCTGATGTGGAAAAATCGTCCTACAGGAAAGATGGGGAGGGGCTCTTGATCAGGGTGTGCAGGGATAGGATGAGAGGTTAATGATTTTCACCTGGAAGAGGGGAGATTGAGATGAGGTCTTAGGAAGAAATGCTTTCCTGTGAGAGTGGGGAGGCACTGGCACAGGTTGCCCAGGGGAGCTGTGGATGCTCCATCCCTGGAGGTGTTCAAGGCCAGGTTGGATGGGGCTTTGAGCACCTTGATCCAGTGCGGGAGTTGAAACTGGATGGGTTTTGAGGTCTCTTCCAACCCAAACCGTTCTGTGGGTCTATGATCCGTGCAGCTCCAGTAAGGTGCTGTTTTCCTTAGCTGCAAAGAGATGGGCGAATGTGGAGTTCAGGTTGCCCTTTGATGGCCCTGGGATTTCTTTGTGGAAGGGAAAATGAGTGAATGCATCAACTTTCAGTGTTCCACGTAGAGCGCATCAGCTTTCACTGTTCCACGTCACCACGGCAGAGCCCAACGAACCAGTTCTGTGACTGTCGGGTGCGGTCACGGGTGCTCTGTTTGCAGTTCACAGCTCTGCTAATCCCAGTAGGATTTATGGAAGTGTGGGCTGAGTTTGTTTCTCTGGCCATTCCTTATCATACTAATCAGGACCAGCGTAACTAAGTGCTTTAAACTGTCACAGAAAAAAGAAGTTCATACCTGTCTGATCACCGAATCCTTCAAACTGGTTATGTTTGTACTAATGCTGTGTTTTCTTTCCTACTGAACCATTAAAATGTGTGTTCAGCAAACATAGGTTTTAATTTCTTGAATGTTTTCTGAGATTGGAATGAAAAGCCTGATTAGATTTTAACGGTGGGTGCCAGTGCCCCCCATGGGAAAAGAATGCAATGAACTGCACTGCAGTTAAAATATTTTGATAGTGTAGAATCTAGTTTAATTTATAAATCGTTATCCCATACTGATGTCCAGGCAGTTGTGTCTGATGAGTGAAGAAAGCTGAACTCAGTTCAGTTTTAACAAAGATAACTTCCTCTTGTAAAAGACAGAAACCCAGTAGTTTCCTAAACTGTTGAGGGTTTTGGTTTGGGTGTTTTTGTGAGCTTTTAATGCAAATAGAGGGCAAATAGGGTTTGTTTCTCAGTCAAAGCAAGCAAGCAAAGGCCGCAGTAGCTTGAAAGCACAGGAGGTGGTTGGTCAGGGCATGGAGCTCTAGTTCCCAGGCTGCTGAAGATGTTAAAATAACAGGAGCTCACAGCTGGTCTGGACACGAGTGGAGGAGGAGGTCTGCCGATGGCTGGCAAATACACTGAAACCACCTCCTCCCTGGAGTGTGGGAACAGTGTCTGAGGACAGTCAGGGGAACTAACAGAAGAGGGTGTTTGTAGTACGACTTCTCTTTGTGTTGGAAGGCTGGTTTTGCGTTCCTGTGTGTTTGCAGGCAGTGAACTTGTTCTATGCATCGCTATAACAAACTGGCAAGGGTAACGCTCTGCTGGTGGCATCCATGTAAACCAGCAGTTATTGGGCTGCACGTCCAGGCTTGCTTTTAGTACAAGAAATCTATATTTTTGGGAAATACATAAGGGCTTTGGGAAGCCAGAGCTGCTGTGGTGGCCGTGGTACAAACCAAGGTGCTGGCAAGCTGCTTGTGCCTATAAAGCACTGGTGTTGTCCCTAAATCCGGTTGGTCTTGCAGTGCTGACAGAGCCTGGAAATGTGACTACCGACCCTCGGCAATTACTTTGATCGTTAGTTGCATTCATACTGCAGTGGGTGCTCTGTGTCTTTGTTCTTTGTTCCAGAAGCTGCTGTTTAAGGTTCTGTGAGCTCGTAGCTTGGAATATCCTCTCTTCTTGTGTTCAGAACATTCCATGTGCCTTCTGAGGCAAGAATAGCAGTGTTTTGTCAATAACCAGTCGCTGTCCCCTTTTCTCTTCCTCCCAGGTGAGGGTGTCATCTTCCCAGTGGCAACAACCCTTTTAAGTGACTGCGCTTCAGGGAGCAGAGAGTAAAGCTGTGGTTTAGGTGACCAAGGATATGTTATGAAAAAGGTAGTGAGTGATAGGCACAAAGTGTCTCACCCAAAAAAAAAGGCTTGGCTGATTTGGTGAGGATGTTGAGGGTGTCCCTGCCCATGGCAGGGGGCTTGGAACTGGATGGGCTTTAAGGTCCCTTCCAAGCCCAACCATTCTAGCAGGCAGGCAGGGATTACCCCAGGGTTTGGGAGGAATGTATGCAGAGTTAGTATTTGGTTCCTGAGGATTCCAGGCTTGTTTGCAGTATACTGTGAGGATGCTTCTCCCTATATCTTTACACCCCAGCAAGCTCAGTCAAATGATTGAATGGCAGGAGTTGTGGTGGAAAGCTTCCAAATGGCACTCCTCCAGCATGGAGGGGTTGGGAGCCCTGTGTTTGCGGTGGCAGCTCTCCGGAGCATGCCTCATCCCAGACCTATTGCTGGCAGTGCCTGGGGTCTGACGCAGCTGTGCCCCTCCACCACTGTCTGGAAACGGGGCTTCATGGGGTGAAACTGTTCAATCAAACATCCTTGGGAGCAGCTGGTTATGTTCTTTGTTGCCAAAACTCCTCAGTTTGCAGAGCTGCAGCTTTACAGCAGCAATGTTGAGTACAGTTTCCAATCTCATTGCATATTCCCGATGATCATAGAATCCTCTCCTCCACTGTACTGATTGCATGGTGATAGCACTGTCCGTGCAGGAAAAGGCAGCTGCTGACAGCGGAAAGATGATAGGATTGTGGCATACAGGGCCTTGTGCAGACAAACTGGTGACCAGCTCTCCTGTGTGGTTCCAGCACATGACACCGGCCCATGCCATGCTGCTTCAATGGGCGATCTGGAGGGTGTTCCTCCCAGGAAAAGAAGTGACTTGCAGGGAATACATGCAAGTGATCACCCCTTACTGCATTGGGAAGCAATCCCACCAGTGGTCTGCCTGGCCACGCAGCAATACGCGGCAGCATGCTCGTACCATTTCTCCGTTTTGCCTGTTTCTATGACAAGATGGAACAGTTCAGGCAGCATGGGGATACTGCTTTGCGTGTATGTGGCTCCATCCTGCCAGGGGTTTTGGGGGGCATTTTTTTGTCCTGTGCAGA
This sequence comes from Tapera naevia, assembly GCA_033556795.1. NCBI lineage: Eukaryota > Metazoa > Chordata > Aves > Cuculiformes > Neomorphidae > Tapera > Tapera naevia. The sequence goes on from JAUMJJ010000353.1 coordinate 3,691,379, forward strand.
GCTCATTGGGCTGCGGAGGATTTCTTCTGTACATCCCAGCTGCTTTGGAAAGGATCGAAGAAGCCACTGAGAGATACAAATGATACAAGCAGGTCTGGATTCACGAGGGCGCAGCTCGGAAAGAACTGGACTTGCGCCATGGTTTGTGGATCATGTTTTTTTGCGCGTGTAGGTGGGACAGATCTCATGAATCATAAAGATGCTTCCTCCCTTCCATCCTTCAGACCAGGGACATTTGCTGTCAGCTAGGCTTGTTGGGACATAAATTCTGTCACTTTTCTCTGCAACTAAAAATCTCCAAATTGAAAGAATGAGGGATAAAACTGGTGCTGTCTTCAAAGCAAACTTCTGTGAGCAGAGAGGCCCTGCCCCAGCTGCTGCGGGTTGAACATGTTATACGATGAGCAGGAGTCAACTCATGGGGAGCCTGGCTTCATCATAAATACTGATAGATGAAGGTTTGAAATCAGAACCCATTGCTTCCCAGGATCTCCTTTGTTTGTAGATTTATCGGGTTGGGGGAAAAGAAGTGCATTGGAATGGAGGAATGGAAAAACTTGGACCTTATTGCCAGTGATTTGCAAAATAGGGAAAAGGCTTTTCATTAGTACTCAACAAATTGCTCTCTTTGTATCTGTTTCCCTGTCCTGTGCCTGTTGAGTGGCAGTTGACAGAATGGGTGCCTGTTGGAACAGAAAGGCTTGGTGGTTGCTTTCACCTCATGCTGTGTGGAGTGTCCGTCTCCACCTCTTCCCCCTCAGGATTCCTTGTGCTTTGGAAATGCAGCGCAGGAATGCTAAAGCGGGCTCTAATTTACCTGAGTATTGCTCTTTGTGCATCCTCTAACCAGAGCACTGTGCAGCTCCTCCTCAACATGTGAGAAGGCTCCAAAATGTCCCTGTTGGGTGTTCTTTTGTATCCCCTTTCAGAGGCGTGTGCTCAGGGTTCTCTGTTACCAGACAATCGCATCACCTGCCATCTGTTTTTTTAGGAAAACCCTTCTGAAGTGGCTGGGTGCTCGCCCCAACAATGTCAGAGCCATGGTGGTGGGGCCTCTGCACTCTGGAGCCCATTGTGGCTCTTGTTGCCGGCTGTGGGGCAGGGATCGCTGCTGGCACTGCCAGTGTGGGTGTTGCTGCTAGGGATGAGCCAGGATACTGCAGACTGGCACACAGGGAGCTCTTGACAGAGCACTGTTTCCTGAGGAGCCTTTGTTATGTGACGGGAGTTGTTCTGCATGCTCTGTGTGCACTGTGTTCCTCAAGAAATCATGATTTCAGCAGTTCTCCTGTGGCTGCAGGTCCCAGAGCTCTCCATGCCCACCTCAGCCCACGTGGGAAATTGGATCCATCAGCCCAGAGTCTGAGGGCCTCTTCTAAAAACATCGCGTGAAGCATGTTTAAAGACACAGTTTATTGAAAGGGGAGGGAGCGGTGGATAGGGGAAGGCTCAAAGCAAGGGCAGAGGTTGTTTGTGTTTGCTCTGGCAGAAAATACACGGAGATCTTGGACTGCGGGAGCTGGAATAGCTGTGTCTGCATCCCGCACCTGAGCAGGGGAACAGGTACTCCCCTGTGGTATCTGAGGGGTGATTCTAAAATTGCCCCAGAATGACAGCTCTGTTTCAGTGCCCTCCTGGAGTTACCCTGTCTGTTGACCATGAGACTACAGGAAAAAACAATTCCAGCATCAGTGTTGGCTGACGGCTGCGTGTTTATTCCACCTTTCTCTGTGTGTTCTGTGTGCATCCTTCTCTTCCTTTCTGCTGAGTTTTGTCCTTATGACTTTATGTAAGAACAATACAACACATATTTGCTAAATGGCATTGTGTACATGCAGTTCTTATTTCTTGTCACTGCTCCTTTTTCCTTACTAAAAATACCAAATTAAAAGCTGTTGTGGAAGTGTTGGTGTCAGATTCTCTCCTAAAGTAAAATGTGTGCTATAGCTGTCGGGTAGCATCACATAAAAAGTTTACTTTAAATACACATCAGGTTAAAATAGTTTCTGCTACCGACACTGCATGTTTATTTTTATGCACAGTGCTTTGACATTGGGGAATCACTGGCTCCTCCTGCAGTGTCAGAATGCAGTGTCCTTGGTTTAGGCCTGCCAATCTACTACTTTGATAGAAATATGCTCTGGAAATAAATGTAAGTCCTTGTTAGAAAAGCCTAAATAGAGTGTTTGGGTGGTGATGTCACTTACAGGTAAGCAAACAGACATTACTTCTATTTACAAGAACTTGTGTGCATCAATCTGATAATGCTTTATGTATGTTGTCTTTACAGTGGAATCATGCAGCCTAAACCCCCTCTAACCTGCCACTGTACTTACTGAACCCTCTTCTTCCTTTCAGATGAAGCTGCAGAACAACGTCTCCTATCAGATGGCAGACATACATCGATTGAAGGGTAAGGAGTTGATGGTCTGGCAGGCTGCAAAGCTGTATTTTTCACCTGCCTAAGTACTGCAAAGGGCGTTTTAAATGAACAACCAAGTGATGCTGCAGCATCGCATGGTGTGAAATGCCATTGTAATTGTTTAATACCTAGTCTGAGTCAGTGTGGAGTAGGCTCTCTTAAGCTTTGCTCTGCTGTCTGCAGGAAGAACCTGTGTTCTGGCACTCCTTCCATCCAAGAGATTGGAATCATTTTCACAGCCAGATAAGGAGTTGGGAATACTTTGGATCAGCAGCATTGTAATACTTGTGGTGGGTTAGGAAAGGTCCAGAGAAGACTTTTTTGGGGTGATATATACAGACATGATTCCTGTGCCTGTAATCCTAGAGCAACCTAGAGCTGCTAATGCCCATGCGCGCCTGGTGTTTCTGCCAGTCTCTGTGTATTTGCAATTTAAACCAATAGGAGGCGCAGCAATTATTTACAGCCCAAGGAGCAGGGAAAAGAACTTCCAGAACAATGACTTGTGAAGACAGGAAATGTGGTGGTTTATGGATGGTGTGAAGGTGCTGCCTTTTGTAAGCAGATTTTTGACCTGTTTTTTTGTGAGCAAATTTTTGAGCTGTTTAACGATGACGGAAGTTCTGTGCACTATGGGCATTTTTTTTAGATTTCTATATTCATGTTGATTTTCTTTTTTTTTTTTTTGTCCAGAACAACTGGCAGAACTACGTCAGGAATTCATTCGCCAGGAAGATCAACTGCACGAGTACAAGAAGAACAACACTTACCTTGCAAGGAGACTGGAATATGACAGGTATATCTGTAAGAATGTCAGTGACAATGGGTTTCTGTGTATGAAATGGAAGTCTGTGTTCATTAAACAGTGCAAATTAATCCTATTTTGGTGAATCCTCAAACATGAGTGTGTTGCTTGGTGACATAACTTGGACTTAGTTGGTTGTTTGTTTTTCAGGTTCTCGTTTTTTTGTGTTGTTCTGCTCCTCCCCCTCAAAGCAAGATGTGATCTAAGAAAAATCTGACTTGCTGGAATTGTTCAGCATTGGATGATTTTAAGACAATGCTTCTTTTATAATGTGGATATCTGAGTTAACCAATACTGGGAAGAGTTTAATCAGCACAGATCTGTCAGCTGCCAGGGCTGTTCATGACTGTCTTTCTAAAAGTGTAATTTTATTTCTTCAACTGAAGTTGAAAGCATTATGGATATTGAAATGTGAAGTTGGCCTTTTAAGTTTCTGATGGAGAAGCATAGAGAGCAGCTGCTTCTGAAGCTTTGAGGAATGGGGGAGATCAGCACTGGATAAAACGTTCAGAACTTCCACACACAAAAAGTGTTCTGTGCTCTGTGTGCTGCGTTGAGGATTTGCAGGAGGCAGGGATTGTGTTGGGTTGATCTCTGTGGCATGTTACAGGAGTTGGACAGGTCTCTGTGCTGTCAGACCTTGTTGTTTTGAGTTAGTAGCAGTCATAATAGTGGTAGTTGTGTTGGCAGCCACGGGAGATGCATAATTTCCTAGTGGAGTTCAGCTGTGCTGATGGCAGATTAACCGGGAAGCTTGGCTTTACAGCTGCTTTCCAGGTGTTGGAACAAATATGTTCAAGGCTGTTCAGTTTATTTTACTGTTTTCCGGTTCAGTCCCTCTTTTTTCCAGTTCTGCTTTCCTTCTGTAGTCAGTTCATTTCCACCCCATACACGTTTCTGGACAGGCTAGGCTGCTTGCTTCTGAGGTTTGGCTTTGTGTGCCACATTTTATTTCCCCTCCTGTTTTATTTATGGGAGAGCAGATGCAACAAATGATCTATAACTGATAACGTGTTTCTAATCAAGTCTGCAGTGTGCTCAGCAGATCAAGGAAATGAGGCTGCAACATGAAGAAAATATGAAGAAATTAATGGACCAAGTTGTGCGGGAACAAAAGGTAACGCACAACTCAGTTTTGTGAACTGAGAGAACCTGAATTCTGCTGCTTGCTTCACTCATATGGAGGCTTGGACATTTCTCCCCTAACTCTCTGTTAAATGTTGTCCTGAGCAGCCCTGAATTGGTGTTGGTGCTGGTGTTGGAATGTCTGCCTGTTGGGCTCAGTCAGTGAACTGAGCCTTGGAGATCAGGCTTAATTCTTTGCTGTGCTGCAGCCTTCCTATATGACGTCATTGCTAAGGATTTTGGTTTCTTCTCTTACAGTGGATGATACTTTATAGCTCTTCAGGGTGGGATCAATGTTCTTACAACTTTGTATAAGTTATTGTGAAGGGGAACCTGATCTCTGAGGCCTTGAAGTGCTAATATGATGCAAATAACAATGGTACTTGTATGGTATCAAGGGTGTAATCATATCATGCAAGCTGCCAGCAGAATACAGGCCTCTTTCCTACAAACAGGTGAAATAACCTGCTTTCCTTAAGATTTCATTTCCTTACTTCATCTCTGTTTACAAACATCTCACGTAAGGCAGATTTGAAGTGGATTTCGGTCATGTCTTTCTTGAAGTCCAGAATCATTTGAGTGTCTGATCCAAGGTTTAAGCCTCACCCTGTTTGCATTGTACCGAAGAGCCACATGCGCCAATGTAATTGTCTTGCAGCCAAGCTGTATTTTACATTTCCTGTTCAGTTACGTGTGTGTGCTCTCATCTCCTGCCCTCAGGATTCAGGGATAGAGAGCTGCTGCTGCTGTTTGCTTTAGGGAACATCTAATTCATAAGTAGGATTTTACTTACCCAGATTAATCTTGAAGAGGTTCGTTTTGTTATTTTCAGGGACGTGGTTAATATTGGTTCCTTTGTTCTGACAGACCACACAAAACGTTCAGTCCAGTAAGGACACTGAAGTAATTCCCGATAACGACGACCAGGCAATAGCTGAGACTATTCCAGAGGCGGAAGGCAGAAACACAGTAAAGAACGAGCAGCCTTCAGATCAGGCTGAAAATAGCAAAGGTATTTCCTTTTTGTGTCGTTTCTGGTGGATAGTGACCAGTTGTGTTTCATCCTGTGCTATCCAGCTGAGGTGGGGAAGGGGTGCATTGTTGGAGAGCTGGAGTCTGCACAGAGGAGGTGGCTGGAGAAGACGAGCGTTGGAAGCCCTCTGAGGGGGCTCTCGCTGAGTGACTGTTGCTTCCTCCCTGGAGGCCTCTTCAAAAGCAGATGGGTTTCCTTTGTTTCTACTACTGGTGAGGGGGCTGGAGCACAAGCCCTATGAGGAGCGACTGAGGGAGTTGGGGCTGTTTAGTCTGGAGAAGAGGAGGCTCAGGGGAGACCTCATTGCTCTCTACAACTACCTAAAAGGAGGTTGTAGTCAGGCAGGGGTTGGTCTCTTCTCTCAGGTGACCAGTGGTAGAACCAGAGGGCATGGACTTAAGCTTCGTCAGGGAAAGTTTAGACTTGATGTGAGGAAAAAATTCTTCACTGAAAGGGTGATTGGCCATTGGAATGGGCTGCCCAGGAAGGTGGTGGAGTCACCTACCCTGGAGGTGTTTAAAGGGAGACTGGATGAGGCACTGAGTGCCATGGTCTAGATGATGGTTGGTGTTAGTGTTAGGTTATAGGTTGGACTTGATGATCTCAGAGGTCCTTTCCAACCTTATGATACTGTGATACTTCTTGTGCTGCTGAATCGGCACCTTTTTGTATCAACTCAATGTCTGTTCTGGCCAGCTTTGCACAGCAGGCTTTTCTTACTCTGACACCAAGTTTCCCATCCCTTTCGATCACTACGAGCACTGCTCCAGAGCAGCCTCCAGTGGCTTCAACAGTGCAGTGTAAGGAGGGTTGTGGTCATGTTGTCAGTATGGGATGTGCTCAGCAGATAAAAGACTTTTCTTCTGGTCTTAGAGCCTTTCCAGAGGAATAAAATTCACTGATCAAACTTCAGAGTTAGTAAGGAGAATGTACTATTCTTGTCTTACAGAGAAAGTCAAACTGGGAGGAGATGCAGGCATGCCTGAGATAGAAGATAACGACCCTGCTAAAGCTGAAGACACTCCCATTTGTAAGGAGAAATATTCTAATACTTTCCCATTTGTGTTCTTGGTGGTGAGAGTATTCTGTTTGAATGCTGTGTACTCATAGAGAATGGAAAGTTTTACAATCTGTCTATTGTAATAACCTTCGAGTGGGGTGTAAGAGCTTTACTGTGCTTTAGGGGGTGAATTTATCAGAACCAAATGCTTCTCACAGTTCTTTATTTCCCCTGGGATATTGTACTTCATATTTTCATATCTGGGTTAAAAACAAGAAAACAACAAAACCAAAATCTTTACAGGATTGTTAGAGGAAGACCTGGGATATGGTGTCTGTTCATTTCATGTTAACGCTTTTGTCCATGTGTTTTATTCTAGCTTTAAAGAAGCCACTTATTTCAGCTCCTAAAAGTGAGGCTCATCAGCCTGTTGTAAATCTTCCAACTGAAAAGCCCCAAGCCCCAAACCTGGCACCAGGTAAAGTCCTTATCAGTAGGTGACAAATATGCATTTTGTAGGAAACTCACCCTTGAGGATCTACTGCCCTGTCACCGGTGTTAGATGAACATGGGCAGCCCTGTTAGGGTTTGTGTTTACAAACAGCAACAGATTTCTGCAGGATATGGCAGTGCGTCTGGTGTCAGTCTGGCCTCCCACACTGAGACCCCTGGCTGCACCATCACTTTTTATCCCCTACCCGGTAGTTTCTGGACCTTTTGACCAACTTCAGCCAAATTTGAGACTTGGAAGTTTCAAAGATTAAGCACTTCAAGTTTTTTCCACTGGACAGAGAAAAGGTTTAGAGGAATTGGAGTTAGAAAGGACACAAATCCATAGGAAATATACTGAGACTTAGTGCTCATAGGTAAAGAGCATTACTTTATATCTGTGCTGTTAGTGGCATGTTGAATGCTGTCCTGCTAGAAATATCAAATAGAATGTACTTATTATCATTTGTGACTTGACCAAACAGTTTCAAATTTTTTTTGTTATGCCAATTATTGGTTCTTTTGGAAAAAAAAGGCAGCAGAAGTATTTCTCAGTTTCTTCCTTCTTGCAGTAGATGTGTAAGTAGGTTAGAGAAGCAAAATTAGGGAGCTTAGCGCCTGTATACACATTTAAATTTTGTTTCCAAATGTCACATCTTTTCAGTAGGTCATTTCTTTGTGGTGTTCTGAGGTGGTCCTGCCTTTTGGCTTCATTAATGAGAAAACAAAAGACAGCGAGTGAGAAGCTACATCATTGAGTTCAGAATTTATCAGTGGAAGGTTGAGAAGAATTTCAAGGGGGTTTTCTATGTTCTTTGGTTATGCAGTCCTCAGATTATGCGCGTTATATTTAGCATAACTCCTGTGACCTCCTGCAACCTTCTCCACGAATGATAGTTCTTGAAACAATAAAAGATGCTTAGTAGATTGGAAAAGCAGAATCAGCACGAGGATACAAAAATATATCAGTGTGGTGTTGTTTTAGGCTTCATCAAGCACTTAAGTACATACAGAAAATCAGCTGAGAAGGTAATGACAGGATTGATTACATATTGAGGTATGATGAGTTGTCTTTTGCAGTAGCTTTATAGCCTTTTGGAACCATGTTAAAAACAAACCTGCTTCCTTGTCCTGTAGGTTTGCACAGCGACAATCATGGAAACGCTGATGTTGCAAAGCAGATCCCTCCAAATTCTCTCCAGCGCTTAAATTTTGAAGAAAACGTGGAAAATCAGAAAGAACACAAAATTGAGACAGACCATATAAAAATTTCTAAGAGCAGACTTAACGACTTGCAGAAGATGAAGCAAAGTAAGTTGGCCAGTATCAAGTACTTGACTATATTAAGAAACTCACTTCATTTTGTCAGTTGTGGTGCCTGTTTGGAAAATAGGAGCCAGTACAGCAGAGACATTCCTGGAGAGTAAGCCTGCAAAGAAATGGAGTCAATTATGGTGGAAAAGAGAGGACTTACTATAATTTAGTAGATATATTAATAGATTTATTTAGTTTTTCATAGATACATTCAGTCATTAAAAAAAACAATTTACTTACAGGAATTTAAAATGCTTTTTGAAATTACTAGAAATATAGATTGAGATCTTTGATACATGCATCACAATTCCTCAATTTCAATGCAGTGTTTTGGGCAATATTGTAAGAATTCAGCACTCACGCAGTGGCTCTTTGTGGTGGTATGTGTGCAGTGGTCAGAAGTGTTGTTTTTCTGCGTGAAGAAGCTTCCAGAACCCCTCTCTTCCATGCCTTCTCAAGGAAGAGGCCTTCAGGTGGGAGGAGATCCAGCCTCTGTTGATGGTGTGTGATGAGGGTTGCATACCAAGGCTCAGCAGGCAGAGAGGATGAGGTCTTGGGAATGCATTCACGATTGCCTGCCTGCTCCTGGGTTTGAGCTGCACCTCTGCCTCAAGCTGACACAGTGAAACCAGGAATGAGACCTTGTTGCAGGCAGATTGATGGAGGGCTGGGCAAGAATAACGTTGCACAACTTGAGTAACAGAATATTCCAGGCATAGGTCTCAGTCAAAGTTTTAGTTGAAGAGCTTTGTGAGGTGTGCAGAGGTGCATCCTTTGCTTGGCATTGTTGGGTGCTCGGAATGCTGGATGGTAAAGGAAGTGGGAGATGTGAGTTCAGCATCATAGCAACCTGTGAGCATAAAAGTAGTGCATGATCAAGAATGGAGAATTATATCATAGCAAGAGGGCAGTTCAGTCAGAACCAATGTGGTCAGTGACAGGTATTGGTCACTAATGGATGTTTGGAGTGAGGGTCTTCTGGATTCATTAACAGGAATGCCAGGTAAGATGGAGTCTCTCACTCTGTTTTACCCAGTGCTTGTGAAGCTGTCCTCTGGCTTTATATGTCAGCTGGAAGGAATTCAGAGGAGAGGGAGAAAAAAGAAAGTAGGGTTTGGTTTGAGGGGAAAAAATCTAGGGAAAGACCAGGGTTGCAGAGAGGGATTGATCATCAGTTCACTGGGTTTGTTATGGGTTGGTTGGTTTGTTAAGAAACAGATCTTTCTCAGGTGACCAGTGGCAGAACCAGAGAGCATGGACTTAAGCTTCGTCAGGGAAAGTTTAGACTTGATATGAGGAAAAAATTCTTCACTGAAAGGGTGATTGGCCATTGGAATGAGCTGCCCAGGGAGGTGGTGGAGTCACCGACCCTGGAGGTGTTTAAAGGGAGACTGGATGAGGCACTGAGTGCCATGGTTTAGATGATGGTTGGTGTTAGTGTTGGTGTTAGTGTTAGGTTATAGGTTGGACTTGATGATCTCAGAGGTCCTTTCCAACCTTGTGATACTGTGATCTTTAGCAAAGGCTTCCATTATTTTAATGTCATGGATCTTCCTGATGAAGTGGGAATGGGTCTCTTCAAAACTGGTCTGCAGACTGTACAAGCTTTCCTTCTACTCTGTGTGTCCAGAGCTGTGCAGAACTATTTGGTTTATTGAAGGTGCTTCGTCCCAAAAGATGGTTTCCTTTTTTGTTTTGACAGCATGGATTTAAAAAGTAAATTTGGCACTGGGTACAGAGATGGGGGCATTGCGGCTGTTGGGTTTCCAAAGCAGCAGGACCTGAAAGGGGCTGCAGCAGTGTCTGTGGTTGTGCTGGGCACCCTGGAAAAGTGCTGGGGACAGCTGCCCAGAGCAAGGTGGCTGAGAGGATCCAACTTTCAGTATCGTCTCATGTATCCAGAGTGCATTTCAGCAAACATTACCTGCAGGTTTAGCATCAGTGACAGCCTCAGGGGCGGCCTGTGTTCTCGCTCACCTCTTGTGCTTCACAACAACATATTCCACTGTGCCTCAAACAGCCAGTCCTTGCCATGCCTGCTTTACCAACACTAGCTCATGTGTGGAGGGACTTGAGAGCCTCCAGGCCATGTCTGCCGTGGAAAGAAATGGTGTGCTGCTGGGTCCAGCTACCAGCATCTCCTGGTGCTTTTGAAAGTCTTGGTGGCCTGGGACCGTTAGTCATCCCTTGTGTTCAGTGTGGTGATTTTCTGGTGATGGGTGAGAAGCCATCTACTGCCGACACTTTTGGTGTGCCTGGCTCTGGCGCACACAGGCAGCTGAACTGCTGTCCTGCCTGGCCTGGGCAGCTACTGATGAGGTTTGAGTGCCCAATCTTTCCTCCCTCCACTGGAAGCAGCTTCAGCTGGAATCCCCAGCATTGAGAGCAGAACGGAGCACCTGTAGCAAGAGAGCAGCTGTGTCCTGAGGCTGTGCCAAGTCCCGACCTCGCCAGGGCTGTACTGCTTGCTGGCTCTGGCCCATGAGCTGGTATAGGCTGACTCTCCCTAGCGCCTCCTCTGATGTTTAACCTGGTGTATCTGCAGGCTTGGGTTTGCCTCGAGTTGTGTATTCGTTGTGTTTTCATAGCTTGCTTCATATATAACACGTGTAGATTGTACAGTTCTCTCTGCTTCCTGGATAGGAGGCAGAGCCCAGGAATATAAACAGGAATAGCAAGGATTTCTTGGTTAAGGATGAACAGAGAATGAATAATACATTAAGCTTGTGATTGCTAACCAGGTCATAGTTTCTTCCTGCCCATGTTATGACAATACATGGAGCGTCTATGACTGTGTTTGAGCTGCACTAGATGTGATTCCCTTCCCAACCCAGACAAGAAGTGGCATATTGTCTATGTCCTAGGTTTGATACAGAATCAATACAAAGATGCAGAATTTCAATATATGCTGCCACATGCCATTGTTTTCAGTGTTTTGAGAAATAATTTCAATTTATACCTGCCCATTGTAACCCTAGCCTCCTTTTTAATCCTAAAATTGAGATCCCATTCTTCAGTGTTAATTCTCTGTTTAATTGCTTAAGGGTGAGTCCCTTCTCCTCTGCCTCACAGGCTTTTCCTTCAGCCCATTCCCAGTCTGGAGAGATTATATCACACTTTAATCCTATTTTTTCATTTATACCTAATCCCTCCAGACTCGCATCCACTGCAGATTCAGTGCTGTGTTCGTTAAGCCCTGAGCAAGCAGACTGAACTGCGCTGGACCTGACCAGATCCCCTGGGATCCCATTAAGCACCAATTCCAAACGTGACATGATGCCATTAATCTTTCCGCGTGTGCTTGGCTGCTGCTCCTGTCCTGTCCCAACTCCAGCTGATTCTTTTTTCTCTTGGGCATTGGTTGAGAATCTGGAACTAGTCTTGGTTCTTTGGGAGACAGAAATATGGGAATCAGATCATTGTGAAAACTGTTAAAGCTTAATAGGAAACCAGAGCGAAAACGCAAATTAACAAGGTGGTTACAATGAGCTGGGAGATGCAGGGCAGACCTATGCTGGGTTCTGCCCAGGACAGTGCATGCTCTGCAGACATCAGCAATGTGTGTAGGAAACTGCCCATCCTCATGAAAAGCTCCAGATACACAAAATTCCACTGAACACTCATCAGCATTTTAAGAAACTTTTTATTTTTGAGTGTTTGTGGGTAGTTGGAGAGAGAGTTTTTTGTTTGGGTGCTTCCCCAGCAGTCCTCTCCACAGAGAGAAGGTGAAAGCAACCAGAATTCACAAGATCTGAGTGCTGAGTGACCGAGTGTGCCCTTTTTGCCAGGAGCTGTTCTTGTTCTCCCCAAGCCCTCTCCCTTCTCTCCCCTTTCTCCTCCAATTGAAACCCGTATACAAACCCCACTGTCCTAACCTGCCGTCAGCTTTCGGTTGGAATCTGCCTGTTTCTTTCCTCTCTGCTTCTGACTTAATCCTTTGCCTACTTCGCAGGCCGATTCTTTGATGAGAATGAATCCCCTGTTGATCCGCAGCAGGGCTCTAAGCTGGCAGATTATAATGGGGATGATGGTAACGTGGGTGAGTACGAGGCAGACAAACAGGCTGAGCTGGCTTACAATGAGGAAGAGGATGGTGATGGTGGAGAAGAAGACGTCCAAGGTGAGCTTGGGCCTTATCTCCATCCCATTGTAATAAAATCCATGCCGAGTTCCCTTGTTGAATTTGTGTAAAGCCTCGCTGGTTTTAGCTGATCACAAATTTCTAATAAAGGATAAATAAGGTTTAAACAGTCTCTAAAATTCAGTGTTGCTCTCCATTTGAGAGCGAAGTCGCAGCAGTTCTCAGAGAGGATATGGATACCTTGTCCCAGTCAGGTATGCAGTTTCTGTTAGAAAAATCTAGACACTTCCAATTTCCAAACCCCAAATCTGCAATCCGGCCAGCTGGGAGTGGTCTCTGACATTGCTTTAGTAATGTCAAAACAGAAGCGTAGTGGTTTTGGCTACTGTTTTTGTCCCACTGCCTCGAGGCAACCTGCAGCGAGGCCTCAGCCGTGTGAAGCATCATTGCCGTGCGTTGTACACAGATTCAACAGGCGCCTGCTTTCCTTACTAACAAAACTTCCACACCTGTGAGCCTGGGGCCAGCCTTGTCCCCGTGTGTGCATGTCCCCCTCCTGCTCTGCATGCCTTGTGCTGCCTTGCCTCCCTGCTGCCTGCCTGGTATCCCAGCACCTTGTCCCCGCTTCTCCATATGGCTGTGTGGTGATGCTTTGTGAAGGGCTTGCATGTCCATAGGATGGAAATGTTTATGGCAATGTGTAGAGTATTGCCAGTTCAGGAAAGGGTAAAATAAAGGCGGGGGACATAATTGAAGTCCTATGGGCCCCCTGATTGTGACTTTCATAATGCAAGATTTTTAGCTGGTAAGTTTTCAGATGTATTTAATTGGTACCCCAGCATAATTAATGGAAACGGACGATAAAAACCAGCTGATTTCTGTGGGCAGACATCTAACTGTGCAGTGTAAGCTCTTTGTGGCTGGGCTGGTAGTTTGAAATCCATGAGCAAGCAAAACAAAAGTGTGGATGAGAGCCCTGGGCAATTAATTACCTTACTGGTGAAAATGAAAACTCCACTGCTCTGCAAGATGCAGCCATTGCCTTATGCTTCTGCTCAAACCTGTAGCTGCGGATTTTAGTCACTGTGGGTTCTGACATCTGACCTCTTGAGTGATGGTTGTGGGGTTGCAGTTTGCTGGTACAAGGTGGCTTGGAAATGAAGGTTCCAAAGTACCACAGTACATACAGCACTGCTGTGGTAGAGGAGACTCTCTTCTAACAGTGATCACCTTGTCATGGGAAGGAAGGCCTGGTACACCCTGCGTGCTGGCGTGAGTGCTCTGCTCTGTAAACCCCAGCAGTTCTGCAGGCCAGGTTGTCATGGTTTTCAGTTAGAATCATGGAATGGTTTGGGCTGGAAGTCCAACCTCCCTGCAGAGGCAGGGGTATCTTTAACCAGATCAGGTTGCTCAGAGCCCCATCCAACCTCACCTGGAATGTTTCGAGGGATGGGGCAGTAACGACCTCTCTGGACAACCTCTGCCAGTTCCTTCCCACCCTCACAGCAAAACATTTCCTCCTAAACCCAATCTCCCCTCTTTAAGCTAAAACCCATTCCCCCTCGTGCTATCCCTGCACTCCCTCATCAAGAGCCCCTCCCCAGCCTTCCTGCAGCCCCTTTCAGTACTGGAAGACTGCTTTAAAGTCTCCCTGGAGCCTTCTCTTCTGGAGGCTGAACAACTCCAACTCTCTCAGCCTCTCCTGGTACGGGAGGTGCTCCAGCCCTTGGATCATCTCCATGACCTCTGGACTCGCTTCAACAGCTCCATATCCTTGCTGTGCTGAGTTCCCCTTGTTAAGCGGTGGGTGATGCCAAGCTCCCCAGCACCATTGTCCCTTAACTGGACCTCAGAATACAGCTCGTGACGTTTCACCCGAGGCCACGTTGCTAGGTCCATGCTGACTCCTGGCATTCACCTCCCCCGGCCTCTGGGCCGGCCCTTCCTGCAGCCACTGCGCTGCCGAGCGGGAGGTGGTGGGAAGCCCTCGGCTGCGCCAAGCCGCACAGGGCTGAGGCGCCGTGCGGGCCACAGGCAGCTCTGGCCGTGCTGCACAGCCCCCTACTGGTTCACTTATCGGCACAGCTACTCGCCTGTGCTGCCTTTAGAGGGAAACGAAGGGCATTAGGGAACAAGAGCCGATAGTGTGTGTGCTGTAAAGCATCTCCGGCCGTGGGAACCATGTTCCTGTGTGCCAATAGGAAGAGGTGGGTTTCATAAAGCAATAAGTGGTGATAAAATGGTTAGAAACCATGGAGATTGTGCTAGTGTAGCTTGATGTGTAAGGACAATGTGACAAAATAGGAGCTTTGACTGAGAGTGGCCTCAGGAAAGCATTGACCATTAAGATGTGATACCAGTCAGCTCCCTGCTGGAGTGGCTTTAGTTCTGGACTTGGTGAAAACCTCCCTTCTCATCAGCCCCTCAGTTTGGACACAGTGAGTCTAGCATCTGGTAGCGAAGATTGAAGAGTGACTTCTGGAAGAAGAGCCTGAGTAGTGTGTGTTGCTGCCTCAGACGTGATTTTCCAAGCCGTTTGCTAGGTTTCATAATAACTCCTTGACTGGTTTCAAGGTGTAAGTCACACCGTGTGGCAAGCAACACCTCCAGAAGCAGCATTTCAGAAACGGTGTTGCTTCAGGAGACAGGGTAGTACTGTGGGGGTGTGGAGGGATGGTGGTTGTGGTTGTTTAGGGAGGAAAAATAAATGAATTTCTGTCTAAAAACTTAAAAAACATCACATGGCTTTGCGTCAGGCTCAAACAAAGCATGTGGCACTTGCAAACAAAGCAATGTGATTAAACATATTGTTCTGTTGCCACTGGAAATGTGGGGGCCTTAGATTGAAGTTGCCAGAGGAAAATCCACCAGCCTGGGGATGAGCTCACACAAACATCTGTATCCCACCAGGCTGCCTCCTTCCAGCCATCCCCTTTGAAATACCAGGGGATGGCTGAAAGTCATTGGCTTTACTACCTCAAATCCATTCCTGAGGTGGCTGGTGAGAGCTCTTTAAATCAGGGGTGTCCATGTGCTCAGTTGGCAGTTTCTCACAGTTCTGTGCAGATCAGCTTCCAGGCTTTGGCTGTTTGGGTGGATCCTGTTGCTGGGAATCCTTGTAAGGAGTGGAAGAGCCCGGGGGAGCCGATAGGCTCCTCACAGACTGAGGAAACTTAAACCTGCTTTCAATTCCTGTGAACAAGGCACTTCCTGAATATCAAGGGACACAACTTGAAATGCAGCAAAAGCTTAGGAACTTAAACAATCTGAGGTTTTAGTGCTTCCTCATTGATTGAGGGAGGAGAGCTGGGACCTGCACAGGAGGGAGCTGAGTTATGGCAGGGAGAATGCAGAATACTTGTATTTTAAAACATCACTTGAAAAAAAAACTACTGAAGATGCACTTTCTGGATTTCTAGGGGCTTTTTTGCATGCTACAGTGAATAGTTTTACTAAGGATGCAACAGGGGTTTGATTTTGTGATTTTTCATGGTGCTCAAGAACCAGACCTCAAGGAGTAGAAGCTGGGAAGCAGAACAGAGTGGTGGAGAGCACAGTCATTCTGGATCTGATAGACAAGGTGAAACATTTCCATTTTCCAGTCAAGGACAGAACTGTGAATCCCTTGTTAAAGGTGACCCAAACCAAGGCATCTGAGGCGCTCCTGCGGTGGCCACTTAGCCTGAGTTGTGGGGCTGCGTGTGATGCAGGAGCTAGGCTGAAGGGTTTGTTTCAGTCATGAAGAGTAGGATGACAAATGTTTGCTCATCAGCAGTGCTGGGAGAGTGAGCAGGGATTTCCATTGATAGGAGGTGGAAAAGGCTGGGAACTGCCTTTTGCATTGTTAAAAGTCTCTCTTCTAATGTTCCCCACAAGTCTGAGATAGGAGATGGCAGTACTTAAAACCTTGCCAGCAAAGTCAATCCCAGCAGTAGTGTAAATCCCACTACTAGGAGCTGTGTCGTGGCACCTCTGTGTGGCAGGGATTGTTTTCCAAACCTGAGAACTAGGCAGAAAAGGTATCTTCATATACTGGGGGTCATGGCAACATCTCTGTGCTCACCCCACGAGGTGCCTACCCTCTTGTAAAGTCTTACAACATAACTCCAGAATGGGTTAAAAAGGCAACATCACTTTGCGAAGTGGATGACTTTGCAGTTGGGTGTCAGTGGAAGAGTTGAACCTGTTCTGAAACCCCAGATTGAGAATCCGCAAAACACAGGTGCAGGAAAGCTAAAGCTGTTCAATAGCATGAGGTCCCTGTTCTTCACAAGATCCAACTCCTGAAGCGCTGGCAGCAGGATTCATCGCAGGCCCATGTATGTTCTCCGTGTCTTGCCCACAACTTCACCCCCATATCCCAGTGAGGCAGCTCCATGCGGATCTCTGCATTAGCAGCATGTGCTGGGGAAGTGCGTGTAAATATTTGTTTCATCAGTGTCACATCAGGTTTGATCTGACTATTTTAATTGCAGATGATGAAGAAAGAGATCTACAAAATGACCTGGTGGATTATGGCAAGCCACGCTTCAGCGACGGCGTCCTGTAAGGCTGAGATCACACAGGAAACATGGACGAGAAGAGGCCTCGACTGAGGAACTCAAAAGTGCTGCAAAACTGAACCATTTTCACTTCGGTGTTTCTTACTTAAAAGGAAGCTGATAACAAACCGTGTTGAGTGTGCCGTGAGGCAGCGGGCGGTTCTGTACAGGTGTACATAGCTGTACAATGGCAAATTGTACCACAGCCCTGGCGCTGCCGGTACATCCACCAGTTACTGGGACTGTAGTTTACTGTAATAATCTCAACACCTAGACCCAATACTATATGCCGTTAGCAAACTTTGTAAACTGGAGAACTTGTACAGTTTGTATCTCACGGGACAAACGCACCGAGGAGACGATGTACAGCCCACGGACTCCTATTCTACAGTCACCCCTATCCGAGCAAACCCCGCTTTGCTCACGAGTGCTGTGCTTCTGTATTTTGAGGTGAGCTCTTGGTTAAGAATGAAAACTGTTTAAAACATTACTCCTTCCTCCCTGGAATGGAGGTCATGCTGGGGTGGGTGGGCTCCTGAAGAACAACCTGTTTGAATCTGTGTATCCAGGGACCACATCCAGAGCCGGAGGTGGACAGTGGGGGTATTAGGATGTTAGTGATTTGATACTTCCTGAAGGAGTGCTGTATTTCAGCTGATTTTCAAAGGCAAGAGGAATAATTTGGGGCAGTTCGTAGGGAATTTGTGTCTGTGTTAAGGAGAGCAAGCATGCAGAACAGCTGAGCCCCATCAGCTCTGTCGGAGCCTTCCTCCCCAGGACATATGGTGCGCAGTTGTGTGCACTGTTCTACCATCTCAAGCTCATCCGTCCTTTGTCGCAGCCACTCACATTGATTTACAGCTCAGCACCCCACTATGGCGCTCGGCACCAGCCACGTTTCACCTTCTGGTTCCGCTGTTGGAAGGGTAGTCAGTTGGATACGTTTTGTTCTGTGTTTAAGCACTTTCTGAATTTGATGAAGACGATTCTGTTTCTCTGCAAGTAGTAGAAACGGAGGTTATGAACCCAGCCTGCACTTCCAGAAGGGCTGCTGCAACAAGAAACCACAGGACCTGTGCCATGGGTGATGGTGCTTCATCTCCAACCTGAAGGAACCACTGAGGTTTGCTCGATGCCCATGCAGGACCCCTTTTCAATACATTTCCTCTTTAATACATTTCAGTGGCCACACAGCTCGGTGGGATTTTTGGCTGCAGGGATCTTCTACCAATCTGTCTTAAATAGACAAGGAATACAAATGTCAGATCCTGATGATGCATCTCAAGGTTTCTTTTGTTTGAGCTTTTCATTCCACACTTGTGGGAGACAGGCAGGGAGCAGTCCTTTGCATGGTGTGATGTACTTTCCATTGGCAATAAGATGCTGAACCTGCTCTGAATTAGATCCCATACTAACACCATGCCATGAGTACGAGCTCATACCACGCCTCGCAGGGTATCAGACTTCAGTACATGCTGTATGTAAACACTGCAGGATTTTTGTTTGTCTTAAAATGTAATTTCATCCTGAATTAGGTGTTAACTTGATTCTTCTAATGAAAGCTACGTTTATGGGTTCTAATAAATTGTTTAAGGTATGTGAGGCTTCTGGCTTTTTTTCTTTTTTTTTTCATTACTTTTAAAACTTGAAGTAGCTGAGGCTCTCATGGCAGTGGAAGCGCTTTGGCCTACTGGCAACAGTTGGAGCTGTTCTGGAATGGCTGGCTCGGGGGGCAGTGGTGGGATGGGGACCTCCTTTTGGTCACACACAGGTTACCGAGGAGGAGTGGGAGGTGAAGTGTGTGATGAGCAAGCTGCCCTTTGCTGAACACCTGTGTGTCTGCTCCTGCCTCGAGGTTGGCAGTGTTGTCTGAAATAACTGAGCCTGGTCTGCAGGAGGAACGTGCTCAGGCCTAGGGCCGTGTCCACACCCCTATCGGTTTTCTATGGATCCTGTGAGTGTACCTGAACCCAGCTGGTTGTTACCCTGCTCTCACAGTTAACGTCATGAGGATGTGCATCACCATCTTCTAGCTTCTTGTCTTCCAGAACACAAAACCATTTCACATTACTTCTTTGAATCTGTACAAATGTGGCATTTTGGACACAACAGGCCAAGAAGGCCCCCCCTATACCAAAAGCAGTTGCTCTGTTGTGCGCAGTGACCATTTGAGTGGGTTTTACCATCCTGAGTGAGCTGCTCAGGGACAGGGAGAGTTCCATGTTGGGCTTCTGTTCATCCTGCTTCTCCCTGTCAACCTGGTTACTTCTGTCTGCAATACAGAATGACATTACCTGGCACTTCTGGACAACTCATTAAATGACTGATTTTGGGAAACAGGTGAGTTGTTATAACTGTAGTCTTATGATAACTATTACATGCATAACCAATTCCTTATTATGTGTAACTTGTTTTCTTGTGTGGCACTGGCTGTCTCATACTTTATGTTTCAGAGAGCCCCATGTTGAGATTCTTCAGGTCTAAAAATAGTAAAAATGAGAACAGTGTTTGCCCTAGCACTCAGTGTCTCACTAAACCATCACCCTTTAACTGGCATGGATTAACCTGGAAGAGCCCATGGAAAGCCAGTGCTGTGCCCAGTGAGAGCCCAGCTTAGGTCAGGGAACAGCACCGGCTGTGTGTCCGCAGCAAACGGCCTGACCTGTGCCCATGGTGGTAATGGGGACATGACAAGGTACTGTGCATTGCCCTTCCCAGGA
Source organism: Tapera naevia (assembly GCA_033556795.1). NCBI lineage: Eukaryota > Metazoa > Chordata > Aves > Cuculiformes > Neomorphidae > Tapera > Tapera naevia. The sequence goes on from JAUMJJ010000353.1 coordinate 3,710,909, forward strand.
ACCATCCCAACGCCTGCACCCACCTTACAGATTAGAACTGGGAAGGCAAGATGAGAAAGAAGGCTTTCACACTCCATGTAGGAGATGGTAACATGGCAAAACCCAGCCCAGGTGGTTGCTGGGGCTCAGCCCATACGCTTAAAGTCCTGTGGGTTTCTGTGCCATTCCATGTGAAACTGATACTCACAGTTGTATGGCTTGTTCATCACCAGCCAAGGAAGGGGAACACACAGTTCTGAAGGGGAGTCAGGAGTGTCTGCCCTGGAAGAGAATGTCCTCTCCGGTTTGGTTGGCATCTCTGCTGCACTCACGCTCCCGGGAAGGCTCTGACAACAGGCAAACACTACCTGTTCCCTTTGGAAAGCACCAGGAGACTCAGCCAGCAGGAACCACAGCCTTGCTTTGCCTCTGTGGTTTGGAAGATATTTGACCGCTGTGCAGCCTGGACAGACACAGTGTGAGCTTGATGGGTGCCCTCTTAAGGACTCTCACTGAGGTCACTCTTCATCATGCAGTGATCCAATGTTTAAATAATTTTATTTCTGAGGGGAATTGTTCTGTCGAATTCCACATTGGTAAGAAAAAAGTCCCTTGGGACATTTTCAGAGCAGCATTCCTCATTGTTTGTTTGGGGGTGGGTCCATTTCCTGAGCCCTCTCCTGTGCACATGTGGCTCCCTGTTGCTGGTCAGTCCTGTGCCCCTGTTATATCCCTGTTATGCCTCAGGACACCCCTCCTTCTCCCTTCAGGACTGCAGCAGGTGCTTCCCTCAACCCTGCCCAGTCAAACACGCCGTGCTCCGCTTAGCTGCCTGCTCCGACCTCTACCAAGGACCTGGCCGCTTCCATCGCTCCATGCCTCACTTCCCAGAGCCCTGCACCACTGGGAACCATGGCTCCAGAGCAGTTTGAGTCACACTGGCACCCAACCAGTGCTCGTACTGGAAGATAAATAAACGTCCAAGTAATCCAGCTGAAGATGCAGGACAACAAACAGGCATCTTCACTTTTCAGGAACTCCTGAAACTCCTTGTCCCCAGCTTTGCGTGAGATCTGTTCTTTATGTACTATCCCAGAAAGCAACAATCCTGCAAGTTTATCCCTATTTAATGCTGTAGCGAGGCTGAACTGGGGCTGTGACTCGGGCTGAGCAGGCTGTTTCTTACGCAAGTGTTCCCACAGGCAAACAAAGTGGCCCCAAAACATCTCCTGTGCTGCTGAAGATTGCAGACTCACAAATCAGAGCTCGGTGTTCCATGAGCCACTCGATATTTGTGTAAGAACTGTACTTGAGCAAAGAGCTGCAACGCGTCATTCTCACCTAGTGCAGGTTCCACCTCTTTTGAGGAAGGCAGAGGCCTGGGGAAGTGATAACCACGATCGCCTCCAGGTATGCAGAAGACTGTGCTGAACACAATGCAATGAACTCATCTTTTCTAGCAAAGTTCTACCCAATATGTGCTCACTTTTTAAAGATCAAAATATTCCTGCCTGATCTGCCGATCCCTGTGACTCCCCTACAGCCCCAGGCAGGCTCTGCTCAGCAGCGCTGCCAGCACTGATCAGTAACCATGACCAACCCACCTTGGGTCTGTTCTCCAAAATGCAGTTTTTAAATCCCGGTGCCATTCCTAAGCCAATACCTGTTTCCATGGAAATAGCGCACACAGAACGCTGACACATTGCAGAGCACGAGCTGCTTCAGCATCTGCTCCCTGCAGCCACCAGCAACTACAAAATAAACCCAGCTCTGGCTGCCACAAAACTGGTTTATCAGGCAGATCAAACAAAAGGTCTTCACGTGTCAGCCCAGCCCAAGTCTTCTGAACAAAACATCCAGGCAGCTACAGCAGCACACAGCTCAGCGGACTCTGCTTGTAAGGCTCATCTACAAATAACCTTTAATATATGCAGGGATGCACCCCTTGAGAGGTCCCTCTAAAGGGGCAGCCAACAGGACCAGCAGAGCTTTTCCTATCTCTTCATCTTGTTCCCATTCACACTTTCAAGAGCTTCACCTCACAATTCTGCATTCCCAGGTGCTTGGTGTGGTAAGAACATTTGTAAATGTGGTAAAGATGAGCACCTCCCTCTCACCACAGCCTGACTCCAAGGCGTGAAAAAGCCAGCATTTAAACCTGAATTCAGACTGGATTTACTGACTGGTAATTACTTTTGCCAACCAGGCACAGTGCCCTTCTGGAGGCCAGGGTGGCTGAACCTCAACACACATATTGAAACTGGAAGGAAAAAGAAAAGAAAAGGCTATGAAAAGACACCAGTGGAGAGCAGGGCGGAGCATGCTTGGTTCTCACTGTACCGTAACAATGAAATGATTTCATAGAATCGCAGAATGATTTGGGTTGGAAGGGACCATGAAGGTCATCTAGTCCAACCCCCCCACAGTGAACAGGGACACCTTCCACTGGATCCGATTTTGGTTGTCCATTTTTTCTAGAATGTTTCCCAAACAGTTTTTTCTTCTCCTTTCAAGTACTCTGTGCATCCCTGAAGAGAAACAGCTCCCCCTCTCACAGCCCTGCCAGAGCACACCAGACCAGGTAAAATATCTTTATTGCAAAGCAGTCTTCCTGCTGTCTGCCATTAAAGAGGGAAAGCGCAATACAAAAGCAATGTGAAACTACTTACTCTCAGGATTTTCCCAATCCATATCTCAGCAATCTGCATTGACTCGTGACACATTGGGCCAACCGCTCCATTCCTTCTTAGAGACATCGTGTATTCTGAACAGTGAAAACCACCTCATTTTTACAAGGCTGAAGAAATGGTGCGTTTGATGTAAAAAGGACCTTTGCTGGTACTCCTAGATCATCACTCCCATCAGCATTTCCCCTGCCAGAAGACAGCATGGCTCAGCACCTCCAAACCCTCCTGTGACCGGAGCCAGAGCTCTCAGCAGCATTAACTGCTCCCTCCTTGCTGTGCTCAGCCAACACCAAGGTCTCCAACCCCACCAGAAACCTCAGGGACAACAGCTGAAATAGCTTTTAAAAACAGAAAGCCTGGAGATCTTACCTGGCAAAAGGCACAGAATTTGGTGTTTTAGAATACACGAGACAATGCTTTGGACCCAATTTGAGTGTGAAGAGCCATGATTACTGACTGTAATTATTGCAACATAGCTTGTACACTTCTGCTCTTCCCTCTGGTGTGCTGTCCAGGTACAGATCTCCTGCACTTGGTATGTGGGTACTGGGGCACGGGGTGTCTGCCTTGTCTGGAGTCTGGACATGGACTCCACAGTTTGGATCCCATGGAATAAAGGGGTAAAAATAAATACAGTACAGACCGTGGCAGCAGGGTTCTTGGATGAATGGCTTTGAGTGTCTTGTGAATTCTCTGCATCCACTGAAACAGGGAATAACACCACTGTACAGCTTCAAAGCACAGCACAGATATAAACTAATAAACTTCTAAGGACTGTGTGAGGAGGTTCAAGAAAACATGAAATTCCTCAAGGATGAGAGCTGATACCATATCAAAGACCAAGAAAATTCTTGCAATTGCCCTATTTCCTAAAGATTTCAAATGCAAAACTTGTACAAAGACCAACATCCCTCTGCACTTTGCATAAGTAACCAAACTGTAAAAGCCCCAATTACAAGAGGCTGCACTTTAAAAGCAAATGCAAGTCCATGTAAATTAATGCTGTGATGCCAAAAATATTTTGCCCAAGGTTAAACTGAGAAAATACATATTCCTAAGTCATTTTTTTATCAGCAAGTGATTGCAGTACTTTTGTTTTTATGCCCAGCCCTGAAAAGAAATGTGACTTGAAGAGACATTAGCATACAAATGGGATCTGAATTTTCAAAGCTTATGCAACTAACTGTTCCTCCATTACCGACAGCTCAAATCAATTAATTGTGGAAAAATCAGAGAATAAATCTGTGTTTCAGTTTAAAATATGAGTGCTCCCTTTTACCTCGGAAACACTCATGAAATCTGAAGCTGGTAAAAATTTAGCTTCTTGAGGGGGGGAAAAAAACAACCTGAATTCACTTAATGTTCTCTCCACCAGTGTTGTTTTCCTCCCTCCTCTCCTCCTTGCTTCAATGTTCCTTTCTCTCTCTCCCCCTCCCAAAAAGAGACGGAGACAAAGTTTTCCTCTTCAGATTATTTGATCCAGTCTTCAGACCCAGGAAGTGTGAAATGAGAGGGTTGTTTATCCTTTTTAATGCAAAAAAACCTCAGCACAACCACGACTACACAAATTCCAGTGCCTGAGTGAGGAGCAGAAGGAAAACAACGAGCAGTGAGCTGAAGGCTTGGCTGCTGAGGCCGAAGAATGACTCAAAAAAGTATGAGAAATGCAGGTGCCAATGGTCACAGGAATCACTCCATTTATTCTAGTCCCAGTGGTCCAGTTCTGTACATATGGAGTAACCAGGCTTTGCCAAGGCTTTCTCAGAGCTACATGGACCCCACTCAGGCCAAGACATGCTGATGAACTTGGTTTAGTTTAAACATCAGGAAAATCAATCAAACTGGCGGTGGTATCTCACCAAAAGGTAAAAAACAGCTCTATGTGAAACAAATGCAAAATAGCCACATCGTCTAGAATTTGAGTAGCCGCAAAGAGCACTCTGCTTCAAATACTTTGAAGACTCAAGTGACAAGATGTAATCAGATACTCAGTAACCACTGCTGTCTGTGTTTTATTAAATGTTATCATTGTACATTTTCACACAGATAAAATCATTAACAGTGAAACACCCTAAGCCTGCAGAACAAAAGCTCTGCTGTAAGCCAGTATTTTGCAACAGAGCATTAAACACTTTCAGTGAATCACAGCAGGATTTGCCTGGGAAACACACCTCATCGTGCACTCCTGCTTCAGTTTAACATTGATATACACAGACCTCTGCAGAGTCGGGTTTATTATCTCGTTTAAACTATAGATCACCTAAAAAGTTGGACCAGATGAGCCCTGAGGTCCTTTCCAATCTGGCATTCTATGATTCAGTGATTAGATCTGCCCCCCCTATTCAACATATGACCCTCCAAAAGCCACACCAGTACTGAAGGAGGACAAGGAGCCCAGTCTCTCCCTTTGTGGTACATGAACTAACGAGAGCTTTGCTGCACACATTGCTGTTCACTGCTCACTGCACGCGCACATGGATGGCCCAAACACACCCCCGTGTGGTGTGCACTGCTGGTTTGTCGAGAACTACCCTCCACGCCACAGGCTCACTCCTTCCCAAACACCTTACAGCAACCGAGGGATTTACAGACCTGCACACACCCAACAAAGCGTGAGAGAAGCGGTTTCTTCAACTTCCAGATGCCACAAGAAAAGCCTAAGTTTTATTTGAACACTTGTCAGTTTATTACCCCAAAACTGTGTTTCTCATGTAGCAACAAATGAACTGTTAGTACCAAGCACTCAGAACAGGGTGTGCATCACTGGCACGGGCTGCGTATCCTCTAAACAGTGAATTAGCAAAACTGATTAATAGGTGTCAAAACATTCTTATGTGTTCCCACGGCAAAGAAACAGATACAACAGAGAGTAAAAGGTTTAGTTCTATACAAATATATTTAATACCACCATTTCTTTGCATATTGGAGAAAAGCTGGATCAAAAAACGCTATTTTACTTGAAGTAAGGTTGTTGAGGTCCCAAGTTCACAGCAGAATCCACTTCGCTGTTAAAACCAATCTCTGAAAAATTCCATATCTGACAACCTTCTGCTTTATCCGTACTATGGAGAATACCCACATGCCATAAATCTAGTCATCAATTGCAATCCTTATTCTGGGCTATATATGGAATTTGAAGTAACCTAGAACCAAAGTACCCTAACTCTAATTTACAGTTTAAGTAAACTAGGAATGTTCTTTGAGGAGAAAACCAATAATATTTAATGGGATCAAAAATCTGGCTGCAATAAACCAGAAAATGTGAAACAGGGTGCTGTGTGTCACTGTGGGGCAATAGCAGTGTTCTGAACCAGCTAAAGTTTCCTAGCTGACCCCAGGGTTAAGGAGACCGTATTTCTCCATTACAGCAGTGGTTTAAATAAAATAGAAAACACTCCAAATAAACACCATTGAGGACACATATAGGCCTATTTATGGGCACACCGGAGGATTTTCAAGCCAGCCAGAAACAGGGTGATAATATTTATGCAAAAACTTCACGCCAACACAGAAACCGTAACACTCCAATTCTGCAGCCTGTACCCAACTCCACCACCATCCCCTGCAGCCTCAATGGAATTGCTAACATGGTTACTCTATACTTCCCAAAATGGGACTTGCCCACCTGTGGATATGTGTTTCTGTCCCTAGAGGGTTGTTTTATGACAATCTTCAGTGATGCCCTGTGCTAGATCAAACACGAAGATTCATTTAAATGTGTGTTTCTGCAGAGGGATGGAGTACCATCTGAGTCCCAATCCCTGTCAGCTGAAGTGTAAGCAGTGAGAACAGCAAGTCTAGAGCTGCTCCTGGACAGACAGATTGGAGCACAGACGTGGAGACACAGCCTGGAAGCTGCTTCTCATTTAAGACAAATACATGGTTCTGTTTACCTATTAAATAACACTGATTCCCTTCAGATAAGCGAAAGAAACAATTACTTGAAACAGGTAATTTTAAAAATATAAACCCAAACAACCATTGCTTTGTTTAGATGACAGCTGTCTCTCAGTCATATCACGGTTGCTTTCACCTTGGCAAAACAAACTGGATTGGAGCACAGTACTTGTACTGCTACATAGTGCCTGCAAGAAGGGTGCTGAAATTCTAGGGAAAACTTAAGGCACCCTCCCCCTGCTCCCCAGAGTGGGTCCTGAAACATGGAAGAGGAATCCCAGCAGTGCATGACTTTTGAATCTGGCTGCAAAGCCTTGGATTCCATAGCTGGAAGTGAAATCCCAACCTGAAAGGAAATACAGCCTCTGACTGCAGATACTGGAACAGCTCACCAGCATACAAACACCTGCTTGCTCTGGATGGTGCCAAACGATTTCCTCTGACAGCTAGTTTCATTCTAATTACCTGCTCTGAAACCACATTTCCACCTACCATTTTTCCAAACTCCCACTTTCTCGGTATCAGTGAGTGTCCTTTTGGGCTTTGCTATGAGACATCACAAAGCCATCCTGCCACACTAGTTCCTCTGGCTGGACTGACAAATAATCCTAACTGAGTTTTAACATGTCCACGCTATGCTTTTTCACAGCTGATCATACAAAAAATATTCAAGTTCCATGGTTAATGAGTGTGTTTATAAATACTTGGATGTTCTAAAGAAGAAAGGTTACCTGTTCTGGAGGAGGACTAAGCTGCTTGTGCTGTCTATTTGTTACCTCTTCTCTTCAGAAACCATGGATAAGTTAGCTTTATCATATCTTCTGCTAAAGAATAGTAGTTCTGTGATAGAATTCCATACCAAATCTTGGCTTCACAGCAGCAGATCTGGTTGGGTTTAACAAGCCAATAAATATTGTAAGTGACTAGAGCTGGGACTTTTATAACACGATCCAAGTTAAACAGGGAGTCAAAAGGTAGCAGAAAGAGAAAATACACAACGCCTGCATGGGCTTCTGCCTGCCACTAAGCTACTTTTGTACAAACACTCCCTTTTGAGCAATACCTGGAAAAGTTATCCTTAGGTCATAACGCATATTAACCTGAGAACTGAAGAGCTCTGCTTACAAAGCTTGGTGGATAACAGTGATCACCCACGAAAAAAAAAAAGTTGGATACACAAGTCCAGTAGGATGCAAATCACAACTTTAACCCCCGCTACATTACTGCATGAGGTGGTCAAGCTGCCTTTCCCTCCCTCGAATGCTAAACCACGCAGCATCCTCAGCGTTTCACACTGAAAGAGGCTGCCTGGAAAGAAAAATAAAAAGAGAAAACAGGAATAAAACAACGCAAGGCTCTACAGGCACCTTGGAAGAGCAGCTCCAAGCAGAGTGCCAGCCCTGCCCCGTGCTTTGTGGCAAGAAAAACTCTGTGAGCAGAGTCACCCAGTCGAGGAGCGCAAGGCCATGCTGCTCCCTCTCACCTCAGTGTTGCCCCCTCACCTCACAGCTCCCCTGCCCTCATCGCTCATCCCCTCCGCCTCAGTGGTGCTCCCACCTAACAGCCCCTCCACCTCACAGCCTCCTCACATCACAGCCCCCCACCTCAATGCTACTCCCTCCTCACAGTTCCCCCACCTCAGTGCTGCTCCCCGCACCTCACAGCCCCACCTCAATGCTGCTCACACTTCACACTCCTCTCCACCTCACAGACTCCCACCTCAGTACTGCCTCCCACCTCAATGCTGCTCCCCCCACCTCACTGCTGTCCCACTGCCACCTCAGTGCTGCCCCTCATCTCACAGCTCTGCCACCCCATGGTTGCCCCCCTGCTCTCACCACCCCAGCTCAGGACCCCTCCTTCCCCTCAGAGCTCTTGCCCCCTAACCTCACCGCTGTCCCCCTCGCTAGGGCCAGTAACGGCTGTTGCCCCCTCAGAGCACCCCTGCTCACCTCACGCCTCCCTCCCTCCTCCTCCAAGTTCACCTCACCTCATGATCCACCCTCACCTCAGACCTCGCCCCTCGCCCACCTCACGGCCCCGCTTCCCCTCCGACACCGCACCCCGCTCCTCCCCTGCCTCTCGCCCCCTCCCTTTCCCCCACAGTTCCCCCCCCCCCAACCTCAGGGCGAGCAGCTCGGCCAGTCTCGTCCCTCGCCCGCCCCGCGTCCCCCTCCTCCCACCCGGCATCCGCACTTCCCCACCCCAATCCCCTCGTCCCTTCCCACCCCGCGCCCCCCCTTCTTCTCCCTTCCCTTGCCTGCGTCCTCCTCCCCCTCACACCCTGCGTCCTCCTTCCCCATCCCTTCCCCATCCCTTTCCCGTCCCCTCTCCCCGTTCCCCCATCCCGCGCTCCCCCTCTCCAGTCCCCCCTCTCAAACCCCGCCCCCCTCCCCGTCCCCTCCCCACACCCCCCGCTCCCCGCCCCGCCCCGCCCCGCGGCGCCTGCGCGCGCGCCGCTGCCATCCGGGTCCCTGCGTGCGGAGCCGCCGGGCGGCGGGCGGGAAATGGCGCCTGGCTGCTGAGCAGCCGCGGGAGCCGCCGGTGCCGCGAGCCCCGGGACGCCCGCACCGACACCGGGGCCGCCCCGGCTCCGCTCCGCAGGTAACGCGGGAGGCACCGCCCGGGGGCGGGGGGGAGCGCGAGCCGAGCATCCCGTGGGGCCTGCCCTGCGCGGGGCCCCGGTTCGGCCCGGCCCGGCCCCGCCACCGCCACCGCCACCGGTGCTGCCGACGGGGCCGGGGCGAGGGGCGGCTCGGGGGACTGGGGCGGGGGGCGCGGCGAGGCTGCCCCCCGGGGTGGCGGGGGAGCACGGAAGGGGGAGGGCGAGGCTGCCCCGTAGCATGGCAGGACAGCCCCGGTGGGTGTGAGCAGCGCTGCCCCGAGGGGGTCAGCGGGGTCACCTCTGGAGGGGGCCTGAGCCGCCCGTAGGGTGGCAGGAGTTGTTGGCAGCGCTACCCCGGGGGTGTCAGCAGGGCTACCCCGGAGGATGTCGGCGGGAGCAGCTTTGGAGGGTGGCAGGGCTGCCCCGTAGGATGGCTGAGCCTCCCCATAGGGTGGCAGGAGGTGTTGGCAGCGCTGCCCCAGGGGATGTCAGCAGGACAAGTCTGGAGAATGGCAGTGCTGTCCCATAGGGTGGCAGGCGGTGTCGGCAGCGCTGTTCCATAGGGTGGCACGACAGCTCCAGGGGACGTTGGCAGAGCTGCCCTGTAGGATGGCAGGAGGTGTCTTCAGGGCTACCTTGGGAGATGTTGGCAGGGCTGCCCCATACGGTGGCAGGATGTGTCAGTGGGGCTGCCCCACAGAGTGTGAGCAGGGCTACTCCAGAGGGTCTCGGCAGGACGACTCTGGTGGGTGCCAGCACGGCCAGGCAGTGAGAACACCACCAATTGCATCTGCCATCACTTGTGAGGGCAGGAGTGGGGGATGACGGCCAGGGGAGCGCTTGCCAGTGGTGTGCGGGACCATGGCCATCCAGACTCCTTACTGTCGTTCCCTGTCAGTGCTGGGAACATGGTGCAAGGTGTGAGTGTGGCGCACACCACAGCAGATATCGGCTCCTGCTGTGTTACAGGAGAAGGAGAATGCTCTACAAGCCTGTTGCTCAATGTTATGGCACTCGGGAGCACATGAGAGGACAGGTTTGATGTGTTTTGGTGACCTCGAGCCTAGATCTGCCCAGGAGGTTTCTTTCTCTGCAATGGTGATCTTGGCACTTGTGCTGATCCCAAGCCTGTTGTATCTGGTAGGTGTTTTTTGCAGTCTTCGAGTTGCTTATGGTGCACTTTTAAAAGTAATTTTGAGATTGTAATTATTGACTTTGCCTTTCCTGATAAGCTTCCACTGTCAGAGTACAGCGGTCCACGAAGAGGCTAAGTATAACTATTACTCTGTTGCCCTGGGCGAGTCACAGCCTCTTTTGCCGTTTCTCCATCAGTAAAATGGGGATAATGATACCTCGGAGAGTTGTTACGAGAAGTAGTTAATGTTTGTAGAGGACTTAAAAGACCTAAGTGTTATTAATTAAGCCCCATGACACATTAAGGTAAGAGTTAGCGAACCAGGTTTACACATGGATGAACTGAGGCAGGAAGAGATTATGATTGAGCTAGAGTAACATATTGGATCTGTGACAATAGCAGAAAACAAGTTGTAACTACTTCACGCTGTAGGCAGGAGCAAGCAGCTCTGTGTAACAGATATGATTCCAAGATTATTCGCCCCTCCCTTACCGCCTCCCTCACCCCCCCCCCCCCCCCCCCCAATTCCAAGCTTTTCTACTTCAGGAGGCCTTGCTTGTGTGGTTTCCAATTCACCGGATAGCTCCAAGGACACTTGTGGCTTGCCCACTTGAAAGAGTTTCAGCAGTTTTCATAACGAGATATATGTTCTAGGATGCAAGCCAAATCCAGACTTAAATTCCATAAAACATTCTCCGCTTTTCCCCTGAAAACATTGTGTGGAACTTAGTTAAGACTTGATCCCATTCCAGTTAGCACTGAAGCTGACATTCCTGTTTCATCTGAGAAAGTTCTTTCGTTAAAGAAAAACTCCTCCTGTCAGTCTGCCCCAAAGATGTAACGGTGCATTTAGGTCATTTTTCTGAAGATGTAAACATTCCCCATATGCTGGAGCTGCACATGCATTTTCATAACTTAAAGGCAATTTTCCATCTTCAGACTTCCACCGCCAGCTGATAACTTCTCTCCACTGCCTTGTTTCCCTGGCATGCTGACGTGATGCTACTGCAGGCTGAACAGCGTTAAGCAGTTAAAAAAAAAGGAATTCAAAAGGAAACTTAGTCTTCGTCTTGCAGAGTTTTTCCATGCTGTATTGGCTTTCATTTTCTTTGATCACTTGTAATACTGCTGAGGTTGACACCAACAAAAGCAGTGTTTGTAGAAGACTTTTAAGAATCACGTTTGCTCTTCTAACTGTTTTTTATGCAAATAAGTGGAGCAATAACTTGGAGAGTTGCACAGTTTTGTAAGAACCAGCACTGGAAGTCAAATTGAACTGTTTTGGCAAGAAGAGCTTGAGTAGGGGGGTGGACAAGATGATCTCCAGAGTTCTGTCCCAACCTTTGCTGCTCTGTGACTCTGTAAACGCAGGTTATGTCAAGTAGAACTGGAATTTGGCCGAAATTTAAAAGGGAAGGGCATTCCTAGACGGATGTGTTCTCTGAAAGGAGCTTGGGATTTCTTGCCCATTTGAAGGTGTGACTGGGTGTTCCAGAACACCATGGTGGTAATTTCAATTTACAATTGGCACTGGCTGAAGCCAGTGTAATTGCATCACTTGAAAATTGCCTTTTGCAGTTTATGGCTTTTCAGCTTTTCCCTATTCAGACCCTGTGCAACCTCTTCCCTGTTCATGTGTTCTCAACCTGGACTCCCTAAGGAAGCCAGTTCCTCTGTGTTGTGGCTTTTGGACTTTGATAATGTCAGCAGAGGACTACTAGGATTATCCCAGATTTAAAGGGTGTCCCTGTTCCCCCACATGCTCCCACAGTGGCTGCATCGTAATTACACTTTCTCAGGAGTGCTCCTCTCAGACAACTTTCAGATTCATTACTGTGAGCAGATCAGATATGGTGGTTCTTACTCTTATTGGCCAAAATGTAAAGGACTAACCCTGAATGAAATTGTTTCATTTGCTGGCAGCGTGTATTGCCACTAAAGTGTTGGCATCAATCTCTTGTTAGTTGTAAATGGAAGATTGTTTTTCATCTGTTGTATATGAAGAGTTGATTTTTGTGGCATTTGATGTTTATACATCCCACTTAACTCTTCAAAAAATGCGAATATGCACTGTAAGAGTGTAGTTGATTAATGAAATTGGTAATTGTTTACAATTTTTAAGGGGCAGACTATTTAAATCGTCATGCTGCTGTGATCCTCTGAGGGAGTAGTGAGCTCTTCAAAAGGGTGTATAAAGAGAGCGGCTGTCCTGGGAGGGTTTCTGACCACATCAGGCCCTGAACCCTTTGAACATGGGTTCATTTGCAGGAGTGCAGTGGTGGTTGCAGTGCTACATCTCTCTTCTGATTGCGTGGAGGAGAGACTCCCGTACAGTGAAATACTCAGACGCCAATATGCAGGTTGTTCATATGTTGAGTTGTCTGGATGGCTGTTATTCAGTATTTTAGAAAAACAAATGTTTTACATTCACAGGTGAAGACTTTTTCAATTGCACTTGAAAAACTGAGTGTGAAATTGTCCTCATCTAAAGCAATCAGTTCCAGAGACTGGGCAGTGGCTTCCCAGTGGGCAGGCTTAAGTTTTTTTAAACAGATTACTTCCCAATCAGATTGGTTTCAATAATTACTTTGATTAAGGTCCTCTTAACTATGGAAGATAAGAAGTTCTTCCATCATTCCTTGTGATCCAAGGAGAATGCTTGTCAGAACAGACTGGTGTAAGAATGTAACCTGTGATGTCATCCTGGTGCTTGTTTTCACTTCTACCAGCACTGTTAGGTGTGGGATCTGATGGATTCACTGGTTGCTTCAGTCTCCCTATCTCGTGTGTTGGTGTTTGTGGCCACACCGAGATCTGTGGACAATCCCAGGGGAAGGAAACGGGCAACTGCTGGTGGACAGGGTTCACTCAGAAGCTGCGTTGATCTCTGCTTTGTTGTGACATAAAAAATACAGCTTCCCACAGGGAAAGTTTTATGAGAGCCCAGCCCCATTGCTCAGGTTTCTACGTGACCCTACAGCCAGTATTTAGGAAGTGCCTCCCTGTCACATTAGATCTGATGAGGATCCTCTGTCTGCTGAGTGGTGTGAGTGCCAGAGTTCCACATTACAGAGATGATGAGACTGGAGTTATCCATATTGATTGGCACTCCCGTTTGAATTCAGAACTTCTCTTAGCTGTAGAAAGCTAAAACACTTGTAGCTGTGAATTCATAATATTTATTGTAGCAGTGTAACTTTAAGTATATACAACTTTAAGTATTATCCTGAAAATAACTAGAATTAAAAGGAGCTGTTAACTCCACCGCACCTGGAAAATAAGCAATGTGTACTTAAAGCAGAAAAAAGTAGGTAAAAAATACATCCTATATAGCTAGTGTAAGTGGGAGAAAACACAAGACTGAAGGATTTGAGTTAGAATTTAGCTATAAATGACTGACTTTATTTTATGTATATGAACACATGCGGTGGCCGGCAGGAGTGTCATTTTCAGCAGAGTAAGGCTTGGAAGGTGACAGTGCAGGGCATGTCGGCAGCCCCGAAGCCTTGTAGGAAAGAAAAGGAACGTGTCATTATTTAGGCCATGTGTAGGAACAGCTAGTTTAAGTTAATAAAGGAGGGGGATCTCAGATGAAATCGGAGCAGTTGTTCTAAGCAGTTTAGCTTTAGTTGCACTGATTCAGTCTAAATCATGACTGTTTTCTTTAGGCTGCTATAAAATGTGATTGTTGGGATTCGCCCAGGAGGCGCTAATTAGAAGAAGGTGGGTAATTCAATCTAAGGGTTAGGCTATACCACAAGGACTTCCCTGGCACTGCAGTGCCAGCCCGGCTCCTGGAGGAACCTCCACAAAAGGGGTTTCTTTTGCCAGCACGAGCAGCATTTGCGCTCACCAGGAAGCTTGTCACCCCAGCTGCATATGACAAGGGAAAACCAGTGTTCCCCCTTCCTTTTGCATTTCTAACAGGCACTGTTGTTCTGAGAAAGCTTCTGCTTTAGACAGTCTAATAGAGTTTTTCTTAGTCTGGATAGAGCTGTGAGGGCACTTGTTATCTGCTGCATGGTGTGCAGGGGCTGTGGTTGCTCGAACAGGGAGTGTGATGCAGGTACATTTATTTCTTAACCCTCGTGGGGAGGGATTTTGCTTCATCCTTCCTCATCTCCTCTAGGCGCGCTCTTCTGTCGTTTACATCTCAGAGCTGGCGTTTTGAAGCGTTCAATCTCTCAGGAAGGAGTGGGCTGACTTGAGGTAACAGCTCGATTCCGTCATCTCCTTTGTCCTCCCTTCATTTTCCAATCTTCTTTTCATATGAGATAACACTGAGTTGCCTCTCTTTTCTCCCTTCCCAGGGAACTTCTCTCAGTTACCATCCTTGGGGAGCTCATTTAGGTGCAGCAGGCTCCCTTTTACGCACAACACCGCCTTTGGGTTGTAGTGTACTGCCTACTTGCCTGGTTCAAATCCATCACCTGGGAGGGAGGCAAATCCTGTGGACAAGGACCAAGTTCATTCTCTGTTGCAAATATGGCTAGTGCAACATGCTGCCTGTCCTGCAGGGGTAGGGGTGGGTCTGGGTCTGTGTCCAGGCGGGTCTGTGACCCGATGAAGAAGAAGGTCTGTCAGAAGTTAAGAGATAGATACAGAGGCTGAGAGGAAGCTAGTTAGGAGTAGTTACATGGGCAATAGTTATGTTCTTTCATTGCTTGCCATAGAGCAGCATAGTATGAACTGAAGTTTTAGGTTTTTTAAAAGGGGAAAAAGTATACAAGAAGTTACTGAGGTAATTTAAAAATAGCAGAAATATCTAAGAGAACATTAAAGGTACTTATGGGCTTTGTGAATACTAGATTTACATATAGTATATTTGATTGAATTACCTAGCTCTATTTATTTGACACCTTAAACTCTTGTCAAGGCCAAGTAGTTATAATTAAATCAATTTGAAAATGCTTGGAAGAGCTGATTTATTTTGCTTATCAGGACAGAGCCAAAGAATAGTCAAGAAAAAAATAAGAAAGTTAGTGGAATCTTCAACTTTTAATTTACGTCCTTAAAAATACAAATTTGGGAGAAAGTTTTGAAGACTTGAATGTAGCCGAAGTGATGTTCTTAAACCACTGTAATTCCTGGATGTAAAGTTCCTTAGGTTTGCATTGCTTAGGGAGCATAGGGCTTTCTCACGTGAAAGAAAGTCCAAGTGCTCTGCTGGAAAAATGGGCTGCGTAGATACAGTCTCAAGTGAAGAGGTGTTGTGCTTAATTGTTATGCTTAGTTGCCCTGTTGGGCTTGTTTGAAGATAATTCTCTTTTGATAGCGGATTAGTTTGTTTCATACCTGAAAAATGTTTGATAATGTTAAATGTAAAGATGAATAATTAATACAAATTAATATAAAATTGTCTGGAGTCAGTTAAAGTAATAGCAGTCAATTAACCATAAAGCAGTGTAAGATTAGAAAATGGCATTTGTCGTTGGTGGTCCATGCTTTCAAAATAAGAGGTATTTCAAGAAGGTTGCTCTTTGCCTCTTTCTCCTCTCTGTGCTTTCGGCTCCCCTGTAGTTCAGGTGCTGCTGTAGGGTCAGAGCAGCACGTGTTGCTGTGAGTGTGCTGTTCCCTGGGATCTGAATGGCTCCTTGCCTGCATGTGGACATCACTGCTGTTCTGTCAGAATTACTGGGGTAAAGGGCTGCTTTATTTCATGGTTGAGATTTATTTTCAAACTAAAGTAACTGTGCTGATAACCCCACTACTGTTGTATCAGCTAACTCAGTGTCGTCTGTCTTTATCTCTGTTGTCAAAGTGTGGCGCTGGAGGAGCAGGGCTGTGGAATGACCCCCTTGGTGCGGGGGGCGTGGTGCCCACACTGTTTGTGTCTAGAGGGTTTAGCTCGCTCTGGTCCTTTGTCCTCGAGGGTTGAAGTGCATCCTCCACTTCAGTTTCCACCAGGACTCCAGTTGATATGCTCCAAGATTGCTCTGTTAAGGGAACAAAAGCACTGTAGATGGAATGGGTGATGAGAAGATCTTCAGAAGCTCACATTAGATCCAGGCTGAAAAACTGGTGCTGTTTTATGTTAAGGGATATCTTGCCTGATGAGAGGGCAGAAGATGCCAACAACTTGTAAAGTGTTTGTTTGTGTTAAGCTCCTTGTGAAAGGAGTGAGAATCACAGCATGGATAGAAAAGGGGCAAATCTGGTGTGAAAAGACAGTAAAGGAAGGTTAAGGGCCCTCAGTCAGCCACCAGAGGATAGAAGCAAACCAGGTATTATCTATAGTTTTCTGAACAGAGGCAGTTTCACCGGTTCCATAGCTCAGCTCTATTCTTTTTCCTGTGACTGGATGGACACATCTCACCTGCTTCCATGCAAAGCCTGCTCCATTGATTTGGTTTGCCAGAGATGGTTCTTTAAATTAATCTGGGTGGACTTTGCTTGTCCTCTGTGCTCAAAGAGAGTTTAAAAATGAAGTTCTGTTTTATAACATATATGGTACTGAGAGGATGAGGAGAGAGTGAATTCCCCTGGTTGTTTACATGCTGCCCCGTCTGTGCTGAGGAGCTGGGCTTTTCCTCAGAGGTAGGTTAGGAAAGGAGACAAGACAGAATGTTTCTGTCTGTGTAGCCAGAGTGGTATGAGGACTGGGCTGTGGCCATCTTTCGCTTATTCGGCATGCTGAAAGTGTCTGTTTTACCAATACAGCTTTAGATTTTCAGAAAACTGTTAGGAACTTAGGATGTTTGAAATCTTCCTCCTACGAAACTGGGTTGATATTGGTCAGTGGGTTCCGCATCTGCCAGGGAGGATAGACAGACACATGGACAGTTACAGACTGTGCAGTTGTATAAGCCGTATTTTCTCTAGAAGTGTAAAATAATCAACTGAAGTAGCACAAACATTGGTAAGCTTTTCTACAGAATACAGCCCATCAAAGAGTAGGAAAGCAAATTAAACCCGTGACATAAAATACTGTTGCTTTAAAAATGTGTGACCAGATGGTCTTTTTAAAAGATGGAAATTTTAAACCTGAATAGTTTCAATGATCACATCAACAAACCCAGCTTGGTGGTTGGTGGTGGAGCGGCTGAGGCTGTGATTCCACAGCAGCTAAAGGGTCTCTGCAATGGGCAGTCCCGCTGCCTGGTCTGTGGTGTGGCCAGACTGTGCTCCTGGGCGAGCAGCATGGCACAGGCTGCCCTCCTGGTTCAGGCCTTTCCTTGAAAGCAGGGTGAGCTCCTCTGGCTAGCCTGTAGGGAACAGCCCTCTCCCACATGTTGCTTTGGGTTGTTCTGGAGCACCATGAAGGCCGCGCTGTTGATAGGCGGCTGTGACTGTGCCAGGGCACGTGCTGACAGCTGAGCAGTCGTGCAAAGTTATGCAGGCACACGTGGGTGATTGCAGTGCCGTGCTTTAACCCCGCGCCCCGGGCTGGCTGCTGCACTACTACAGCTGCCCTTTCACTGCCGGGAGCTGTATGTTTTTATTCCACCCCTTGTTCCTGTGTTTCTGTGTTCAAACAGTGGAGTTTACTATGGCTGTATGGAGTTAGTGGAGTGCCAGAGCTGCCTTGGGGAGGGCAAGGAGTGTGACGTTGGTTGGGTTGCCTTAGGCTGTCCTGGAGTCGCAGCCTGTCAGAGTGGCACACTGTAGCGCGGGTGACAGTGAGCTGAAACGGAGAAGGGGTGGCTGGAGCTCCCTGTGCCAGCTGCTCTGTGAACCCCAGCGTCTTTGCAACTCCATGCTGACCGGCAGCAAACGGCAGAGCCAGTGGGAGAGTGAACAACTCCTTAACCTGATTGTACTGCTGGAGAGGGCAATGCTGACCTGCAGCTTGTTTTTTCTTCCCCACAGCTCCCTTCTGGGTCGTAAGACACAGTGAGCAAACACCTACCAAGTAGACAGGGCTGTAGGGGAAGAAGGTGTGGAAATTAGAAAGCATTCCTTCTCTTTTCATTGAGACATGGCCTGGCCATGTCTGATTCTGGGGAATTCCTAGTGAAAAGTCTGGGTTTGTTTCAAATACTGGGGAATGATGGGGGAAAAAAACCAACAAAAGGTGATATCAGCACGTTTTGTTCTTGCAGCTTTCTCTGATTTAAAGTCTATAGATACAGATTCTCCTAGCACAGGAGGGACACCTTGTTGGAGCAAGTCCAGAGGAGGCCACAAAAATGATCAAAGGCCTGGAACACCTCCCTGATGAAGAGAGGCTGAGAGAGTTGGGAATGTTCAGCCTGGAGAAGAGAAGACTCTGAGGAGAACTTATTGCAGCCTTTCAGTACTTAAAGGGGGTTGATAAGAAAGATAAGGAAAAAGAAAAACTTTTTAGCAGGGCTGGTAGCAATAGGATAAGGAGGAATGGTTTTAAACTGAATATTAGGAATAAATTTTTCATTCTGTGAGTGGTGAGGCACTGGCACGGGTTGCCTGGAGAGGTGATGGCTGCCTCATCCCTGGAAACATTCCAGGTCAGGTTGGATGGGGCTCTGAGCAACCTAATTGAATTAAAGACATCCCTGCTTCTGCAGGGGAGTTGGACTGGGTGAGCTGTAAAGGTCCCTTCCAACCTACACCAACTATGGGACAAATGTGGAGACAAGTGGCCTTCAGCTGGCGCTATTCCATTCTGATTTACCAGTGCAGTGTGTGAATCCGTGCCCCACAACACAGATGTGTGGCGTCCCCTGTCGCTGACTCGGAAGCCTCTGGGGCTGCCAGGTGAGCTGAACTCCTGGCTGGTGCTGCCTGGGTCTCCTTCAGAAGGTAACCCTGTACAACATGCATCCTTAACGGCGGCATCAGTCATTCTGTATCTCCTGCCTTTTTCACAAACGTGAACTTCCCAAAGGAAGTGCTAGACAAACATTGCCTTCCCACTCCACAGAGCTCTTCCCTGTTTGCTTACAGAGCTGTGTCTGCTACTTCACAGACACCAAGTAATAGAATCATAGAATGGTTTGGGTTGGAATGGATCTTAAAGATCATCCAGTTCCAACTCCCTGCCATGGGCAGAGACACCTTCCACTAGACCAGGTTACTCAACCTGGCCATCCAACCTGGCCTTGAACACTTCCAGGGAGGGGGCAGCCACAACTTCCCTGGGCAACCTGTCAATATATCATTGCATCTCACACATTTCAAAGTGACAGAGATGGGTTAGACCACCCAAGCTGGCAATTGGCTTGTGAAATAAGTGAAATCAGGGTAAAATCGAAGAAGAATGGCAATGTTATAGTGTGTGCAGATGAGATTTGGCTTACAGAACGCCTGTTGCTGTTGGTCCTTGTGCTTGTTGTACCTTGTATAATTGGAATATTGACTGGGAACTTCCTATCACTTTCCATTGAATAGTCAGTCAGATTTGGGTTTTTCTTTTGGATTTTTCACCCAAAATAAAATAAGGGGAAAAAATTAATCAAAGAGAATGAAGTGTGTAAAGCAGCCTGGTTGTGATGGGATCAGCCAGGTCCCTGAAACCTACTACAGAGTTTTGGAACTGAATGGGATTCATTAAGTCTCAATATTCTGTTTGTAAGAGTATGTGTAAAAACACAGTAACCCTCATGGATTAATAAAGCTGTTAAGCTTTAGCACTTATATTCATATCAGTTTTAACTGAATTATATGCAAAACCTAACAAATTAATCTCAGAAACTGAAATTTCTAAGAATAAAGTTTTCTGTGCCTGCAACAGCCCAGAAAAGACTATAAAGAAGTCCAGTTTTAGTCAGCATGTGTATGGAATAGAAAATGTTCCGTTTGAGACTTGTATGGACAAGTCAGAATCTCAACTGTGCTGGCATTTTCCCCATTTTTGGCAGCAGAGTTGGTTAATTTTTTTGTTTTTAAATCCGGAAAACCAGATGGGAGAGGAGCAGAACAGCAGCCCCTCGCAAGGCAGAAAGCAGAGTTTAAACTGTTTTTTAAGGGCTTGAAAGCCGTATAGCACACCAAGGAGAAATGTTTTCCTGAGCAATAAGAATCATATTATCATTTAAAGAGTTTTTATCCTACAATAAATAGAGTCTGCTATTTTTAAGGCCAAAGGAGCAGCCAAAAAAAGTTACCTAGCCTTTTAAAATACAGCAACCTGACAAAGTCCTGTGGAATATGCAATTGTGGTTCTGATCCCAGAGGACGATCAAGTCGAAGCAGAGCGAAATTAGGTTTTCTGGTGAAGTTCAGCAAAACGCAGCTCTCTTGGCTAGGCAGAATTATTATTAAAAATTATTAGCTTCTCACAACAAACACGGGGTTACTCCGTGGCTTTCCTAGCCGGACACAGACTGATGAGGACTTACTAATCTTCTTGATTTTTGAGGTTGGTTTGTTTGTTTTTTTAATTAACAAGGTAACTAATATGGATAAGAAGAACAATTGAAAAAGTAACTAATGAGAATTTTTCTGTGGCCAGACAACATCCTGGAAGGCCTGTTCGGAACTGTTCAGCAACCTGGCTGTACTGCAGCTGCAACGAGAGGGAGATGACTTCCAAAAATAGGCTCCCTGTGTGCCTAGCAGCGTGGATTAAATGTCCAGAGAGCTGAATCTGTCTAAAGACAGCTGATCCGTCCCCAGATCCCCCCAGGAACAGTGCTGGTTCTACTGGAATTTATCTGCTACTCTAAAACTCAAGCACCACAAACTTGTATTTCAAACCATCGCCGCTGTTGGTGAGCTCTACGGTATCTGATGATGGCTAATGTCAAGTTCTTGTCTTGGCAGCGTCAGAGATAGTGAATAGCATCTTCCACTGGCAGCAAAGTTTGGGGTTCAGCTCTGAGGCGACCTCCTCTATGGTTAACCCAGCTCTCTGTTTTTTTAGTTAGTAGTCTGACCTGGACTGAAGAGACCATGTTAATGACAAGCGCTTACCCTCAGTCACAAAGAGAAAAATATCTTGGCCAGGAGGGAATAAACTTTCAGATCCAAGTGCATCTCGTATAATCAAAACAAAGCCTCCCTAGCAAAGCCACAGCAAAACAGTGGCACATAGGAATACGATTGCTAGAGCAGAAAAATAAAGTGACAGAACCTCTAATTTCTGTTAAGGCCAACGATAAAAACTGGCCTTCATTCTTTGGCAAAATTTTGCTAAGAAAATTCTCCTTCTAGGGGAGATGGCTTGAGCTTTGCGAGTGTGAGTCCAGGGCAGAAGCACTGAGAGATCATGGTTGAACCAAGGGGGCTGAAACCCAGGGTTCTCAAGCATGATTCTGTTTCAGATTGCAATGACTCAGTAACCTGAAAGACAGGGAGGGGAATAAAAGGTGCTTTCAGTGAAACAAGGAAAGTGTAGAGTTGCTGTCTGCATTGCCTCTTTGCTAGCTATTGCTAAATCTTGTTTTGGTGGAACTTGTGGTTTCTTTATAGATTTAACCAGATTTCATAACAAAGCACGAGCGTTTGAATAGTCCATTATTTTGCTGGTTTTATGAATCATTCTCTTTTTATTTTGCTTTTACCTGCACTGTACTATCACTGCTTCCAGACCTCTTTGAATCGTGGTTTCCCAGTTAATTTTTTTCTCTCTAGGAAGGAGCTGCAGAAAAGCACACTGCAAGATTTGAGAAGAGTGACAAGTAGTGCAGTATGTAGTGAAAATAAAAAATACATCAGCTGGAATAACACGAAACTACTGCAGTTTTCTGGGGAAGGAGAATAAGTTGGTTAAAGAAAGACCAAGAGTCTTTGAGGGGGGAAGTGTCTCAACAACTTTGAACTGACAAAAAGCATTTCCTTGAAGTTTGAAAATGCTTTAGGGCCTGTCTGGATGAAAGGCTTTCTCCCAAAGTCATTTGCCTTGGCTTTGTTATGAGTCCAGACAGGTATATCATTGTGCTGGGCTTATCTGTCCTGGATTCCTTCCTCCCCACCAGGCACAGGCTTATCAACTTGTTGTCTGTTTCTCATGGTGAGTTGGGCTTCTTTGTATGCAGTCAAGATCTTAGTATTTCTTGAGAGCATCGTGTGTCACGAGTAGACTTCAGCCAGCTCAATGAGCATGTCTTCTTGTTGAAGTGTTTCTTCGTACTTGAACCTAGGTCACATCTCAGTGGTGAAACGTGCTGACAAACCATGGCTGGTGTTATCTGTGTAAAAGGGAATGGAAGAAAATGTTTGTTCTTGGTTCCCCTTTCTGTGGATCTTCCTGCTGTGATCCAGTTGGTGTGTCCAGTGACGCTTGAATGAAACGAACACATTTTTATAGAATTATGGAATCATTAAGGTTGAAGAAGACCTCTAAGCTCATCCAGTCCAACCATCATCCCAACCACACCGTGCCCACTAAACTGTGTCCCCAGATGCCATGGCCACACAGTTTTTGAACCCCTCCAGGGATGGAAATTCCACCACTACCCTGGGCAGCCTCTGCCAGTGCTTGACCACCTTTCAGTAAAGACATTTTTTTCCCAATATCCAGTCTAATCCTCCCCTGGTGCAACTTGAAGCCATTTCCTCTCGTCCTATCTCTTGTTACTTGGCAAAAGAGACCAGCACCCACATTACTACAGCCTCCTTCCTGGGAGCTGTAGAGAGCAATGAAGTCTCCCCTCAGCCTCCTCTTCTCCAGGCTGAACAGTCCCAGGTCCCTCAGCCACTCACAGAACCCCTGGGCTCAAGACCCTTCCCCAGCTCCATTCACCTTCTCTGAACGCAGAGTTCTCAGCAGGGAGGCCTGCTGTGTCTCAGCTGGTTGACAGTGGGACATGGAACCCAGTGCTGGTGCCACACAGGTTCAGAGCCAGCACCGCGTGTCATGGCTGTTGTGTTTGCTGACAGTTTGTAGCTTTCTGTACATTGGTCAGGTGTCTGTCTGTGCCCTCAACATAAACACCATGACAGTGTGCATCAACACTTCTGCTGAAAATCTGAAAAAAAAAAAAAGAAAGAAAACCTGCTACAGAGAGAACATCAGCTGAGGCTGCAGTAGGGTGTCAATGTCATCTACAGCAGCAGAAGCATTATTGTCTAACACTTGTTGAGGATCGCAACAGAGCTGACACAAGGTCCATCCCCTCCTCCTCTCCTGCTGTCTCAGTGCTTGGGAGAAGCTCAGGGTCTCCCTCTAGCACTGAGGAGGTTGGACGGGGAGCTTGATAAGCTGTGAGATCCTGGGAGGATTCACAGTGTCTGTTTCATCTGCCTGGAAAACACCTGGGTGTTACACTGGAACGCTGGAGAAACTGATCAGAGAGGAAAAAAAACAAATAAATAAAATTCCCCTCAACAAGTCATGCTGCTGAGGTGTGCTTGGCTGTCTTTGACCTTCAGAGCTCGTGGTGTTCAGGCTCAGATGCATCTTTTCATGGTGGCAGTGCGGTGTTATTCCCGAGTGCCAAATTAAATGTAGAAATCGTTCAACACTATAATTTTGAATTTTCTTGTCAGTTTTCTCTTTCTATTGTTCATTACTATTGTTCTTTTACCATCTTATTTTTTTCCTGTATCAAAGAGCCCTAAACCCTGTAATTATACGTGCCTCACCTAATTTAATAGTTTGGGGAAAAAAGAGGTAAAACAGTGGTGCCATGTGTGGTGGGAAAAGAAATCACTCCGGACTGCATTTCATGGAGGTGTGCTCTTATTTAGAGCTGTGAGTCACTTGCAGGGATTCTTTCCTGTAGGTGCACTGTACCTGTGCCATGGTATTGATGGGGCAGAGAACCTGAGCTTCGAGGGCAGGGGGAGCCTCAGGAAAGTGGGCATTTATTACAGCCACATCTCATTCAGTGGTGTTTTCGATTGTTCCTTCATTTCTCATTTTCCTTTCTCACAAATCGTTTAATGGCATTTCCATTTAGCCCATTTTGCCATGTATTTCCCTGTTGAATAATGCGAGGTTTCTTTATTCTTTCCTTTTCCTCTCACTTTACAGACGTAGAAGGAATTCGAGTCAGAAGGGGTTTTGAGAATTTAAAATACGTCACATATTCAGTGCAGAAACCTGGCTCGAGTCTTTAATGTTCAGCGTGTTTGCTGTTAGGGTGTTTATAAGTTGTCTTTGGGTTCATGATGGTGCGGTAATCCTTCAGTGTCAGCTTGTTGTAATGAGAAGGAATGGCACAATTGCCCAGAGAGAAGATTTTGAGCTGTGAGCTCCTAAAAGAGAATCTGCTGGAAAGGGAACTGAAGTACCCAAATTGTTTGGTGTAAATCCCACATGGAACCAACTGCCCAACTGCTTGGCTTCGGTCTCGGCACAGCTCCTGGCACTGCTGAGGTCTGGGCTGCGGCGTCTCAGGGAGGCGCTTGGTGACTGAGGCACTCCATCAGGCGCTGCGCCAAGCACTGTGTGGTGGGGAGATCCGGATTGTGCCGGGGTGAGGAAGGAAGTCCAGGTACATGTTTGGACTTGACTGTTTTGACTGAGAGTGTGCTGAGTGTTGTAGTCTGGTTTGTGCTTGCTTTGAAAGAGAAACAAGAAATGTAATCCAAGTGAAAACTGTCCCCGCGTGAGGAAGGCAAACTTCTATTACTGAGCGGATTGTAGGTAACTGTTGCAAAGTCCATTAGAGATATTTATAACCCGAGGCTTGATACACAGGGTGTGAACTGAGCCAGAGAGCTCTCTGGCTATGGTGCATGGAAGTGTTGGGTAGTTCCTTGCTGGATCAATACGTACTTGGCACGGACAAACATTAGATTGGTTCATCTTTTGTCTGACAAATAGTGGTTTCAGTTCTCGAAGAATCAGGC
Source organism: Tapera naevia (assembly GCA_033556795.1). Taxonomy (NCBI): domain Eukaryota; kingdom Metazoa; phylum Chordata; class Aves; order Cuculiformes; family Neomorphidae; genus Tapera; species Tapera naevia. The sequence continues at coordinate 3,735,870 of JAUMJJ010000353.1, forward strand.
AACTTGAAGTATAGCGAATTATTAGCAATATTTTCATTCTCAAACTGGAATTTCACAAGTGTTGGTCTTCTTACAGTGTTTTACAGTTCTTCATCTAAATCCTTCTCACATACATTCATTTTTAGAGTAGTCGTGTTTAAATCCTGCCCGGAAAATGGGCAGTCCTCTGCAATTTCCCATAGAAATATTGTAGAAGGTTGCTGTTTTTTACAGTCACATTGCAAGAAGTTTTCCAGTTTTTCAAAATGTGTAAATAAGACTTTAATGAATGTGGTTTACATCTCTGAGTGTGCTAAATCCCATTATATTTCAGTGTTCATTTACAGAATCCCTAATTCCCATGGTAGATTGTTATCCATGGTCAATCAACAGCTGGAGTTATTTTGGTGTAAATCTCTTCTTCCTTTTCAGAGTGCTTTGAACTGGATAAATGAGAATTAAGGATCTCGTTTAATCAACATACGTGTTTTAGGGAGTGTGAGCTGTTTCAGTTCTGTGCAACACACCTGCACAGATGACTGAAGTTCAGTTTCTGGGATCTGGTTCACTTGAGACCACAATTCTGACTGGCAGAAAAGAATTACAGTATAAAAAAGGTGCAAGAGCAGCAATGCTCAGGCCCAAGTGTTGGTGTTCAGGTGAGGGTATCCTCTTCTTGTGCTCTCCAGAGCGATCTGGACAGGCTGGATCGATGTGACTTGATGATCTTAAAGGTCTCTTCCAGCCAAAACTATTCTGTGATGGCATTGGCAGAGTTCCAGACATGAAGGTGCTTAGTGTCACGCACACGCTGCCCACCGGTTTACTCTGAGACATCAGGGCCACCCTGAACCCTGTGCTCTGTCCCAGTGATTACTCTGGAATGGAGCCTCTGTTGACTGCCCACTTCCTTACATCCACCTCTGGAGTTTGTTCCTTTCCAGCGCTCTGGAATACCCCATCTCCGTGGACTGTGTGATGCCCAGCTCTGTCCCAATCCAGTCAGTGCCTCCTTGTCGTAGACAAACAGAGTAATTTCAGAGAGTTATGCTTCAACCAGATTAATTCCTAAATGCGGTGATAATACTGCCAATAATATTCCTTTTCAAAGCAGAGAGGGACTGGAGCTCCTTGGAGGGTTTTAAGAATATTTTTAACATGGCAAAACAGTGTTAGTTTCTCTGACTTCGTTCCAGCAAATTGCGAGCTATTTGACTTGTATCATCGATATATTTAAACTCCTTGGTTTAATGGTTTAACGGCCGTTTTCTGTCTCAGGCTGGATTTCCAGCCAGGGTTGTGAATTTGTTCATCTCCTACACACAGGAACCCTGAGAAACCTTACACCTAATTGTTCTTTTTTCAGCTGCTTTGGTTAATATGATTTTGCTAAGTTGTACTGACTTAAAGTTACATAATTTAATCCAGACAATGGTGATAAAAACCAATACTTTCCTCGATATTTCTGAAATGAAAATTATTTACATGATTTAAAGTGACTTTGGGCCATCCTGTCCATTGATGTTTGATAATTTCCTCAGTTGTATAATTGGGACCCCCTTATTTGTGTGAAGTGTAGTAGTAGCATGTCCTTTGTTGAGGATCCTTCCCACTCTAAATCATACCCAAAAAATTAACCTGGCAGCACTTTGTAAGAAAGGGAAGTAGAGGTGCAAGTCCCAATAACAGGTATGTTTATTTTACATCTTTGTATAAGAACTTTATTTTTATCTTTTTATTTTCCTAATGGCAAGGAGAGGGAACAAAAAACAGGATTATCATCTGTGGGATGGTTTCCACTAGTTCTCTGCATTCCTTTTCTCCACGTACAGTAGATTCTTTTAATCTCAATGTGAATTTTACTGCCAATACTGATAGGGAAGGCACTGTGGAAGGCGAGAGCTGGGGTGCTGCTGTTCCTAGAGGGCGCATGGTTGTTAGGGACCGGTGTTTATCTGTGCAGGCTGCAGTTCCCGGCTGTCTTTCCTTACACCTCAAATACTGGTCTGCATTTGCCGTGGTTACCTAAGGCATTTCCGAGTCCTGACTTGTCCTTTTCCCATCTGTAACCACTTGCTGTGTTAACGTCTGATGGAAGGTGCTGGACATAGGTGTATGAAAAACAAAATCCCATGTGTGCTGGTGGTTAAAGCAGATCTCGTGTGTAACCGTGAATGCTGCACTCCTGACAGTGCCAATTGAGCCCTTCTTTTGCTGAGGCTTCGAAAATCGTATTGGTAGTTCATGTTACTCTTCATTATCCAGAACACCTCTCATTGGGGTTGAGATTTGTCTAACTGCAAACAAATGCAGCAGAATACAGTTTCTGGGCTGGTTTGAAAACTCTTACCCTGACTCTGCTGTGCTTGTGTTGTAGCGGTGGCGCCCCCACCGTTTCCTAAAGGAGAGAGCTGCTGTGACACCACTTGTATTTCCAGTGTTAGAGATGGTTTATACTCTCTGTGCAGTAGTAAGATACATGCTAAGCGGACCTCAGAAAAGCAAACACTGATTTCCTTCGTGAGGAGCACATGCTTTTTTTTAAAAGAAACACTTTTTGTCATTACTTCAGTGATGAAATGTGTATTGCTTTCTTATCGGTGTTTCTGTGCAGTACAGCTCAGATGAATTTCTTGCTGCTGCTTTTCTCTGCCCATAATCCAGCATATGCATGATTTTCAGCACCTGAGTAGTCCCATTCAAATCAACCCAAGCAGGAACTTCGTTTAGCTGGAGAAGGTGTATTCCTTAGTCCAGAAAAGCAGCTTTGTTCATGCACAATTTTGACACCAGCAGTCCAGTTGAACATTGTAGATAAATGGAACACATTCCTGTAATGGCCTCTTATTCTGCTTTAATAAATATAACCCTTGCATGAGCTTTTCTGGGGTGTAATCTTACTCCTAAATACAGCTATATTGAAGATCAGTCTTGGGTTCCTTTGAGCTGCTATATTCTCACCTTATCAAACACAGTCTCATTTATGATTTTTTATTCTGTGAAGACGACACAGATTTGGATTTATGCTTCATTTCATCTCAAATTTAATATGGAGACTTAAAATTAAGCCTTTTGAGCCGGAAAGGGGCTGGAAAGGACTGCCTGGGCCATTGAATGCTGAAGACACCAGACATCACACAATCCTTTTCCCCTTAAAAGCAGTTAGATTTTTTTTGTTCCTACTACTCAGATCAGAGAGTTGTACAGAACCTTGTTGATCCAGTGGTTGGATGTACCCATGGCCAGATGATGTTCGTTTTCTTCTGCCAGTGCTGTGCTTTGACTTAAAAAGGTCTTCTTTGGGTTTACATTAAGCCATATAGTTGGATGTAAAAGCTCAGTGTTCCGGAACTCTGTCAGGATTGTACAATTGTTTGAATTTATGACTGAAGCTTACTACATTTCTTCAGTGACTCCATATTCTTATTTCTCCCTTTCATAGCTTTACATGTGGTGCACATGAAAATGAGGCTGAGAACGCGGAAATCTTCTCAGCAGTCGAATCAAATCCACGGACAACGTGCGCTGAGAGCCAAGAGGAAACATTCAGAGGTGGAAGAGAGCTTGCCTGTTGGTGGAGGGAAACCACAGAAAAATGAAACTGGCTTGTTGTCTTCAATCAAAAAGTTCATTAAGGGCAGCACACCCAAGGTACACCCTCAGTGGGTTTCTTCTTTGTTTTTTAGTTGGGTTACATTCAGTTAATTTTGATTTAAAACCATTTCTATTAAGAGTAAGCAAACATGCATTGTGGTGGAAGCAAAACATTCCTGTGAAGAATCGGGAGGCAAGAAGAGCCTGTGACAGCTCTGTCAGGTAACAGGTGGTTTTCTCTAACTAAGCAGACTTCAGACCCTCTGGGAGTCAATTGTTGGTGTATTTAAGACAATCCAGTAAATCACAGGATTTATTCCCTAGGTATTTCTCCGTGAAAATGCTGACTGATAGATTCAGTAGATTTTTAATTTCTGATTTATGGATTCTTTGAATTTGGAAATTACTAATACTGACAACTAGGAAAAGCAGGTATGCAAGCATTAATTTGCTGAATATTTTTGGCATTTTTATTCAAAATTGTTTAGGAGCCCATCAGGCAGTAAAAGTCCAGCTTCCCAAATGCAGCTCTTGTGAAATGGGTGGGACTGCTCCGTGTGTTATTGCAGTGAACGCTGCCTTGCTTAGTGGCTCAAATTCAAACATTGTCAGGGCTGAACCACTAAACCTCATCTGTCCTGATCCAGACAGAAATCTGAACTTTACTGGTCTTCACATGGGAAAACCTGTTGCCTATACATTTGCAGGGTGATTTTTGTGTGTAGATCTATGCAAAAACCCGTGGGATTTTGCGTGGAGAGGCCAAAAAACAACTTAATTCAGTCCCAGCAGTGGAGATACTGACATTACAGAGCTGTAAATTGTGAAGAAGAGTAGCCAAGAAGTCAGTCATAACTAAATTCACATGTATCTCAGATTATCTGTATGATAAATAAAAATGTGATATGAATTCAGAAATATTTTCTGGTTTTTTAATTAAGTGTTGAAACAATAATTTTGTAACAAGCTGAGGTTGAAGTACTTTTAATTAGAGTTACAGTGTATTCTTAAATTGTGAAAAATATGGTGAAATTTAGTATCTCAGGGCATGTGTTAATTACCAGAGGAACACTGAGGTGTGGACAAAGAAATATTTCAGTAAAAATAAATGGTCAAATTTGCTTATGTTTGTTTTTCTTTAAACTGGGACAATTTGTATATTTCACGTTCTGTATCTCTGTTGTAGTGCAGCCATGCAACATTTTGGCTGCAAAACCACTGCAACAGAACACTGAAATTAAGCAAAACATTTTATGTTGGAATTTTGAGATAAGGAAAATATGTCTGGTGTTCTGTTCCTTTGTCTCTCTCTTCAAGGCTCTGTTGGCTTTTTCTCTTCCTCTCCCACATCTCTGAATTACATTTCAGGGTTTTTTTTTCTCAATAGTTTTTTTTTAGTATAAGGTGCCCATGTTTTTCTGCTGTTCCCTTTCGTGTCCTCCCTGCCTGCAGCAGGACTTGGAGGGGTTCCAGTGGCATTAACATGGCACGATACTGATACTGCTGGGCCATCTTCCAAAGCGCTGGTGGCTGAACAAAGGAGTCCTGGGGCTGCCATGGAAACGTTATAACTCTGAGATAGTGTCTGTGTGCAACTTGCACAGACGTTTGATTATGGGTGTGCTAAAATCTAAATCCCCACCGAGGCTGGATGGATTTATGGCAGGAAACGTCTTCATAACAGGTCTATCCTGGCAATTTGGATCAGAGTCACAGGGTATTTATCTGACACTGTAAAGATGTCTTATTAGAGGTATTCGTTAAACAAACAACATCTGAAAGCACCCTAGAGCTCTTTAGTTAGAGAAACCAGAGACTGAGTAGTGGCTTTTCAAGTGTGGGTGATGGCTGGTCTGATCTTGAGACCATCTGCTAATTTACAGCCCCCATGCCAGTCAGCACTGGTATGGAGCACGTGGTGGTATTTGCCATTCACAAACCAACAAGTCTGGTGCACGATTGCGTACAGGAAGCGCTGTTAGGATTTTAGATGTTAACATTGTAAATACCGTAGAACTTGTTGGAAGTGATTCTGAGCGTGCTCAGATTGGGAGCTTTAGCGCCATTGGAAGTGGCACTGACTTTGACTGCTGTCTTTGCCTCTGGCCTCAGCTCAGGCTGCTCCTTCGTACATTTGTGGTTTCCAAAACCAATCTAAATGCACACAAAATGTTTATGTTGCTGTGATATTGCCTTGTTTCCTGTGGCACAATTATTGAAAAGGTGATATTGAATGGAATAGTTTTTATACGGATCATTATATAAATACATATTAAGGTATGTTTAATTCGATAGCTGTGCAGTGCAGTTTTCAGGTATAAACTAAACAGCACAGTAACATTATGTGTAATTTCCCCTTTGGACTCTGTAACTGGTACCACGTGGGCCCAGCAGTGTGAGTTTTCCACCACATCATCATAGCGCATCTTCTGGAGGATGGAAGGGCTCTTTGGTTTTAGGAATTCTCTATTCCTCTGCTGATACTGTCAGCCAGATTTCCTGTTCCCGTTCTAATTTTTGTGGGTTTCCATGAAGCAGAATGAGAGCACAGCCCATTTAGTGAAGGCCAAGGGATCGTTTTTGGTAGCTAATTAATTTCTCTCATTTTTTTCCCTGGTGTTGAACATTCGAACGAGTGACCTAGAAGAGGAGATGCCTTACTGTTGTGTTAGCAGCTCAGGGAGCCAGCTGTCTTCTCTCATTACATGGCACATACAATATTGCTAAATCTAAGTGTTTGTAATTAGATTGTTCTCATCAAGGTTGCTGGTCAAGGATATTGCTAGTCAAAAGCTTTTGGGATCAGTGATCTCCTGATACGGATGTCAATGCATTTCCATGTTTGTTAGTATTTCTTTTGACTATTGCACTGTTAGCATGGGCCTTAGATCTTTTAGAAATTTAACCTGTTTACTTTCTTTTTGGAGCGCACAAACACTTTTCTGTTTTCTTTTTAAAGATGTGAAACTACTGCTCCAGAAAAGTAATATTGGAATTCTAAAATTGAAATGTTACTTAATTTCAATATGATCTGTGGCCTTGTTATTTATTTTGATATTTAATTCCATTTATTTTACATTGTCTCACATGTTACGTTTCCATGTACTCTATATGGTCATGCTTTAGATTTCTATTGCCATTTTATTAAGTTATACCTGGGAGTTTGGGGAAGAAGGAGAGAAAACCTGTCTTAAGCCTTTGTGCCTGCATATATTCATCCACAGAAAATAGTAAAAGTCTTTGGTTCTGTGTAATTCATGTCAGTGCCACCAGGAAGAGCAATTGTGTGTTCACAGGTAAGGAGAATCGTCGGGCAGAACCCTTGCTTACAACATCTTTAACAGCTGTGTTTTGCCATGTGCTATCTGATATGGATTGAAGTGCAGCGAGTTATGTACTTTTACACAGTTCAGTAAGGCACTTTGTGTAGGGAGCGTGGTGGAGAATTTCATACTGGATATCACTGTGCAGTTTGCTTCCTGTGTATTTAGCAGGCAGAGAAATCAAGTTTCAGGTATCCAGTTGCCTTGTCTCTGTGTTTCCTGAACTCCATAGCACTTCAATATTTATAAATCGGCTGTCCAGGGAAATAGTGCTTACTGACAGGTTTTCGACCACAGAAGTTCCAAGAATGGTTTTCTTTCCTGGTACTTTGCTATTGACCTTGAATGGTGTCAGTTTAAATGCGTTTAAAATTCCAGCTGCCCAGATACGTGTTGCCTGTTCTGCATCTGGAAGCGGAACAATAAAAGGATCTTTTGTCAAGCTTCCTCTAAGAGCTAACATTTTCTGGTGGTGGTCAGTGGAGCAAAGAGGCACTATTCAGACTGTTTCTTTTCTTCCTCTTTTCTATTTTAAGGAAGAAAGAGAAAATCCTGCAAAAAGAAGTAGAATTGAACGGGATATCGATAACAACTTGATCACATCTACACCTCAAACAGGAGAAAAGCCTAAACAGATCTCTCGAGTACGACGGAAAAGTCAGATGAATGGAGGTTTGTAAATGCCCTAATTGTTGGTGCAGCGAATGGAGAGTCAGTGGTCTCACAGCCAGTAACTCACACAGGACACACCTTCAGTGGCAGAGGGTAGCAAGGGGTTTGTGATTGGCTTCAGTGAGAGAAGGCTGAGCTGGTAGTAACAAAAGGAGATTTCAAAGACTATAAGCAGCAGTTACACTGCTTTGCAGACGCTTCTGTTGTATCTTTGGCACAGCAATTTTTGATGTGCGTGACCACAGCTGACTGTTTTGGAACTAATTTGATTAAAAATATTATTCTAAAAGGCCAATGGTAATTATCTGATTTAGCTCTTCTCCCATTTTGTTACAAAAGAAGTGAAGTATGACTTCCCACCTCATGATGTTTGTGGAAGTAACCAGGTGTCCTTAGATACTGAAAGCATTTGTCAAACACGGAGACAGGTTTCTGTCATTGAAAGGGCCTTTGATCAACGCTGATTGAGTTTACGGTGAGTTCTGGCTTCAGAGTTGGATCAGACTGCTCAGAGCCTTGGCCAGTGAAGCTTTCAATATCTCTAAGGGCAGAGATTCCACAACCCTGCTGAGCCCATGTTACTGTACAGTGACAGGATGTTTGTAGTTGAACCATTCTACGCTGGTTAAGGCAGAGCTGCCCCTGGCACACCCCAGGCTTATACAGAAACCACAGAGGTGAGTGCTGGTACAGCTCTGTCAGCTCAGTTGACAGAAAGGTTCTCAACTCGTGTGCACAAAATAAATTTCCTCACTTCCATGTGGACAGGTGTCTCAACAGTGTTACTGTGAAGGAAATTGCTTCTCTTTCATTCCAGCCTCAGAGCTGTCCTGGATCTCAGCCAGGAGATGGCAATGTTTGCTTTAGTGTACATGCATATTTGTAGAAACCCTGAATTGTTAGGTGTTATGGTTTGTAATGGGAAGATTTATTGAATTTAATGTCCTTTGTTATCTGTGCTGACAACTAAAAATTATTTTACTTTGTGATTGAATTTATGCACATATTTGTGTATATGTGGAGAAAATAAACTATGTACTTGATCTTGGGAAGTTTGGAGGTGCAGCCACTGCAGTTCCACCAGCACTTTCTCTTGTTTCCTCCTGCTGGAGTCACACTGATGCTGGCTTCTATTCCTTGTGAAAGGCATTCAGCAACTTAAAATCACTCTTCCAACATCAAGCCCATTTAATTGATTTCAGCTTCATTATTTGTTAACCTGTAGGATACTCTGTATAAACAGTGAGTGCTTCCCGATTTGTGGTGTTGAACTTAAGATAGCATTGAAAATTGGCACTTCAGTTTTATGTTGGTACTACATTGCTAGCATTTTTTTTAAATTAAATACTTAGGTTAGTTTTTTTATCAACCAAATTGAACCATGATCAAGAGGGACCTTTCCTGTAGTGAAAGTAATAACAATAAAAGAGGGGATGTAACTGTGAGAAAGAGAAGCATGGTATAAAAGTTGTGCTTCATAACTTTTCTTTTCCAGAAGCTGGAAGTTATGAAATGACAAACCAACACGTAAAGCAAAATGGAAAGTTGGAAGATAATCCTGCCACTGGCAGCCCCCCACGAACTACGTTACTGGGAACCATATTTTCTCCTGTTTTCAATTTTTTTTCACCAGCAAATAAAAATGGTGAGTGTCATTTAAAAAGCAAGTACTTTTAAAAGCAAAGAGTGATAGATTTAAGAAGGCTGCTTTGAGCAGCAGTACACTTTTCATTCTGATACATGGGCCAGAAGTTACCACTGCCAATTAAAAGGGCTCCTTAATTCTTACACGGGTTGGTCATTAATAAAAGGAGCAATCAGTTCATGAGAGTTAGTGTGTTTCTTTCACGGGTAGCAGTATCTAGCGGTGCACCTTTTATTCCAAAAAGAAATGAAGAAACAAAAAACAGTGGTGTTAAGTCCCTTGTCCCAAACATAAAAGGCATTTATCATGGCTTTCGTTTTGGTTCTAATTTTTGAAATGTGAGTCACATGCAGCTATCTTCAGTTATTCTGAGACTTGTGTGTGTGGTTCACGACACTGTCAGTGTTCTGGTAGGTAACTCAGCTTAAAGAAAATGACTGAGTTTACTGAAATCTTCACTCAGGAACATCAGGATCGGATTCACCGGGACAAGCTGTTGAAGCTGAAGAAATAGTGAAACAGCTTGATATGGAACAGGTAGATGAGATCACTACAAGTACTGCGACATCAACCAACGGAGCAGCCTATACTAGCCAAGCAGCACAGGTCAGGTCTGCTGTCAACAACGGTTTGGAAGAGGTGGAGGAAGCCAGTGACCGTGATCTGCCACCACTTACAGGTAAGAAATGTGCACTTGCCTTGGGCTTCAGTGCTGAAGCTGAAAGTGATTTGTGTTCTTGGGGAAATCCTGCCACCTGCGTTCCGTGTAAATTAATATTTCACATTTGCTTAGGGCATGTATTAATATTGATGCATGTGTTTAGTAGACAAATCTCTGTTACGCACAGACAGTTTTGGCAATCTCGTCTATTCCCGGTGTAGTTCAGTTACCTTGTAACTGAAAATAAACAAAGATTCCTGAAGAAAAGTGTTTTTATTAATCCTGAACCATACCCTCCCCATTAAAAACACACATCGAGAGTTGCTGATCCCAAAAGAGAAATGAGCAACATTGTCTTGTACGGTGAGGTGAATGAGAACCACAGATCTTACATTGGTTTTCCACGTTTTCTTCAAAAGACTCTTCAGACATATTTTTGACAAAAGTTGTATCCACAAAACGCAGCTTCTCATCTTTGTGTGTGACCCGTGTCAAATTGTTAAGTGATCTGAATCTTCCTTAGAGCTCACACTATCGATAGTGAGGTTGTGCAGAGGTTATGGGGGCTGCTCTCAAGAAGAAGGAATTTCATTTCTCAAGAACTAAAGAAAAGAAACTGAATTCAGCCTCTAAGTAGAGGATCTGTGTGTGATCCCCAGGTCCTGTCCAGACCTCCAGATCTGCTCTGTTGCCATGTTTCAGGAGGGCCCCTCAGACACAAGGAGGGTGACAGCTTAGACTGGAGGAGCTGTGCTTGCTTCTTAGGCTGCCGTGGGCACCGAGGCAGTTCCCATCCTCAGGGGCTGGGTGGGTGCCTTGCCATGTCCTGCAGGCACTGCGGGTGGGCAGGTCATGATGTTCCCTAGCGTGACGTGACATCAGGTTCCCAGGTGGCTTCCAGAGGGGCTGTGTGGGCTGATTCAGAGGGACCACAGGACTGTCAGGTTGGGCTGAAGGGAGAGCTTTGTCGCTGTTGGTTGAGGCACACCTGTATCAAGTGCAAATTTCCACTTCTACAAACTGCACTAATGAGACCAGCTCCTGTGGTTTTTTGTTTTATTTTTTGTTTTGGTCATTTTTGTTGAATTTTAGCACCAGTATCTCCAGACAGTGGCTACTCATCAGCTCACGCAGAAGCCACCTATGAAGAAGACTGGGAAGTCTTTGATCCGTAAGTTCTGCTATTTGTACTGAAAGTATTATATTTGTCATTTTGGGTACTGGATTAAGACATTTTTATCTAAGTTGGAATACTTTTATATTATGATAATGAATTCCAAAAGCTTTTGACTTAAAAATAAGCGTATATTGATGTGTGTGTGTGGATCCAATTTAAAATAATTTTTTTACAGCATTAAATATTCAAAATATTAAATTTGGGTACAACATTACTGGTTAAATTATGTCTATACATTTCTACAGCAAAATCCATATTCCTTTCAGATATTATTTCATCAAACATGTTCCACCGCTTACGGAAGAACAACTGAACAGGAAGCCAGCTCTTCCACTCAAAACAAGAAGCACACCGGAATTCTCATTAGTTCTAGACTTGGTAAGTGTCTCTGTAAGCACACACCAAAAGCAAGGGATCAGCAGCATTTCATTTGTTCCATTTGTTGCTGAAATTGGTAGTATTTACATAAAACAAAAAGGCCTTGTTGAGTATTACACAATTGTTAGTATTTTTCATTAAATATAGTCTACATTAGAAAACAATAATAGCAGCAATAATAGAGGGCTTGTTGCATGTGTTGAACAATTATGAAACAAAAAAGCATTACAATTTTTATCCTCTCAGACAGAGTTACGTGTCCCCGTAAGACTTTGCTTTCCTGAATCTGGTGTAGGAAAAACAGAGATGTAATAAATGGGGGAATTCAGCTCCATGTGTCTTGTATCAAGATTGATCAAGAATGAATCTGTTAATTCTTAGAGGGCGCAAATCCTCTTTTAAAAGTGTTCATAGAAAATATTTGTCTTCATAACCATTCCTTTCAGTCTCTCTGCTTTGAAAGTTGTCTCAGGCCCTGTTAGTGATGTCAGGACCATGTTTTATCGTGCGCAGTGTCAGCTGGCTTGTCAGATGAATGGATGAGCTGTTCAAATTGACAGATGCAGATTGAACCAAGCGACAAGATAGCCTGCAGAATTGAAGTGTTTTATTCTAACTGTGACCCTGGCACACCGTTTCTAATGACAGTTTCCAAACCTGCAAGAATCATGCAATGTGTAATTCATGCTAAGAGTTCTTCTTCAATCTTGACAGCACTTGCACAAAAGTCAATTTTCCAGGCTAAGTAAACCTGCCTTAAACTGGGTGTAAAAATCCAGAAAATGACATCTGCTTTCAACATTCATTTCCCAATCTTTTCTTTCTTTTATACTGTCTTTTGATTTTTTTATAGGATGAAACATTAGTGCACTGTAGCCTAAATGAATTAGAAGATGCTGCACTCACTTTTCCTGTTCTTTTTCAAGATGTCATTTACCAGGTAATTAGCGTACGTGGAAGAATATATACCTTTTAATGTTGTTTGACATCTGAACTCTTGCTGTGCGTATTTGCTGTCATCGTGATTAAAGAGAGATAAGTAGCTGTCTGGAATGTAACAACTGTCTGGGTTACAAACCACTGGCGTCGAGTCCTGCAAGGTGGGTTGTCCTGTACTGGAAATACTGGGGAGCAGTGTTCATTGCCACCATGGCGCGGTCGTGTCAGTCATGAGTTCCTGTGTCAGACATTCATTGCGAGGAGCATGTGACTGATCACAGCACCTTGGCAGCAGTATTTTTCCTTCCCAGCAGGTGGAGGCAGGAATGGTGAGAGTTCGGCTGCTGGCCTCTCCTGGGTACAGCTGCTCACACATCAGCAGCTTTTCTCCCTTGCCAGAGAAGCCCAGTCCACACTGGTTGATCATTTCTGTGTAGAACACATCTCTAGAGCCTGAATTTATCTTCTGTCTTGGTTGTTAGCCTTGCTGGTGCCCGTTCTGCCTCTTTACTCCCAAAGAGACATGACTGGGTAGTCAGGGTGATTTTTTATTGTCCTGTGGAAGCTGCTAGCTTCAGTTTTGTTCTGCTGTAGGAGGTGATCCTGGCTGTGTTTTATGCTGAGGGGCATAAGAGGAGCAAGCATGGGAAGGAGGAGCTCTCTTCCAGCACCTCCCAAAGGTGTTGAGCTGGGCCAGGCTGTCGTTCTCAGGTCCTTTTGTCTAACGTGCCTGGGAGTAGCAACAGCTTCCCCACCATGTAGTTTACACAGTCTTGGACCCCACTATAGTGTCTTTGGAGAATGAGCCATCTCACTGTCACCAGCGGCTTTGGTGCTTTGTTACTGTGACAGAATGAGATAACAATGCATGTGAATCTTGACTCTCCCTTCTAATGAGCTCCACTCTGTCTGCTTCTCGGAATAACAGGAGAGCCACCAGGCTTTGGATCTGAGAGTCAGGAAGCCTTAGTGTATCTTGGGCAGCATCCACAAAGAAGTCCCATCTCAGGTTGGGAAGACTTAATTTTAGTTCAGTAGAACCTCTAAAACCTCACTTCTGCCCCTTGAAGAGCTGTGGCCAGCTGTGCTCCAGGCAGTTTTGTCTGGTTACAAGGTGGTCTTTGTTGAGTCGCTGAAGACATGGTCTGGTCATAGACGAGAGGTAAGCAGAGCACAGGGCAGTCATTCTCTCCCCTGAGCATGGTCATCACTGATGGCTTAGATCAAGCTCACATCTGTGCAGACACCGCACCAGTACATCTTCCAATCAGAAATGTGGATGTGGTACTCCAGGAACAGAACAGTGCTTGATGTGTGCTGTCAGCCATGCTGGGCCCTGCAGCTGCAGGCTGGTAGAAGTGCTTCCAGGTTCTGTATTTTGAATGAAATCAGAGAGGTGCAGGTCTCTATATGTGGCATCTCTTCCTGTGAGTCTGCTGTTCTTCACAGGGAATAATCTGTGTGTGTGTGGTTGTGTGCTGCTTGTATTTGAATGTATGGAAATTGGGAACAGCTGAAGCTTTTGTGTTTTTATCGCTTTTGACACCTCCATATTCCATGTGTAATTCTTAGTGGAAGAAGGTTATTGAGAAGATTATTGAGTTTGTGTGCTGGCACATATTATCAGGTAATTGAGCTGATGCTGCCCAGCTGGTGAAAGCTGATTCTAAGTGTTTCGTCAAAGCAACCAGTTTCATTTTGTCTTAAAGACTGTCCAACTTCTATATTTTAATTGAAATTATTTCTAATTCTGTCAAATCTTTCAGTAAAATTGTTAAGCCTAATGTTACCATTTTATGCTTTCATTCTTAGCTGCTTAGGCCGGAAGCTAATTTGATAGTGTTTTAACTGAGTTATTATTTTGTAGGAGTTTAATGTTTGCTGTTTACTTTATCCATAATCCTCATTTTGATCTAATCTCTACAAACTGATTCCTACCAGTGCAGGTGATAGCTGAAGTATTTTGAATCTTTAATAAAGTCCATCTCTGCTTCAGGTTTATGTCCGGTTACGACCATTCTTCCGAGAATTCCTGGAACGTATGTCTCAGATTTATGAGGTAAGAACAATTAGACACTACCTTTGAATTTCATTTTTAAGTTATATTCACATACTTATATCTAAAATAATTGTTTTTTCCCCTTCAATCCATAGATCATTCTTTTTACTGCTTCTAAGAAGGTGTATGCAGACAAGTTATTGAACATACTAGACCCTAAAAAGCAACTGGTCAGGTAAAAAGAGAAAACTGTGAATGTACCTGTTGTAAGCAAGCAGTACTATTGCCTAAGAAACGCGGTGCAGAAAGCAATTGTGTGGTGTTTGTTATTGCAGTGTTTCTCACTGAGCTGATGTTTTGTGGTTTTGTCTGGTCTAAGAGTGAGAGAGAAAGGAACTGAAGCACTTTAATCATTGCTTGGTGAGAAGATAAATCCAGACAGCTTTACATGGCCCCAAGCTGTCCCCATCCATCCTTTGCAGCCTGGCAGGCTGCTCGCACCATCACAGCGGTGTTTGCAATACAGTGAATAATGAAACTGAGCAATAGATTACTTTTAAACTGCTCAAACTTGATTTACTATTTATAAACTGAGATAGTATAATTATCTTTCCAGTCAGCCTGGTTTTATTTCGTACTCAATCACAAATTATCTGTTTGTGGGGTTTGTAGTAGAGTTGTCCTAGGTTTTCATTTCTTAATGCTGAGCTGTGTTTGGAAACAACAGGCATTTCTTGACAACAGTTCCTTAAGGTGTGAAGAAGCTCTGCCAGATGAGATTGTTACTCTCATCTGGAAGGCAGACTGTTACGTGGGGAAGCTGAAACCAGAGAGGAGTCTGCTCAGGGACTCACCCTGTGCAGAGTGTCTCCAGTACAGACAGCAAGCAGCTGTGCTTGACTGCAGTCAGAGCTGACAAGAGACTCCTCTGCAGGATTTTATTGTTATATCCTTCAGTGCAGATTTGATTTTCTTTACATATGTAATAGAATTAACATTTGGACTGAAACAGTGGTTCATAGAATAGAACTATGGAATAGTTTGGGTTGGAAGGGACCTCAAAGCACTTCCAGTTTCAACCCCCTGCCATGGGCAGGGACACCCATTCAACCTGGCCTTGAACACCTCCAGGGATGGGGCAGCCATTGCTTTCACATATAAGTCATTTCCCATAAGAGTGAAAAAATGTAAACTGCTCACTGGTTTCCATCCAGGAACAGTCACCTTATGGCTTGTTTTTATCTGGCATGCACAACAGAACCCTGGTTTGGCCTTGGTAACTTCCTTGCCACTGCAATTTGAATGGGCAGACAAAGCTAGACTTCCAAATGCTTCTAGTCATTGGAAGATCTGAGCCAAGTGGGATCGCACAGCCAAGCGGGATCGCACAGCTAAGCAGGATGCATGAATGAGTCAGATGTTTGCACTTACAGGAGTCTGCATGTGCATCCCTAGCATTAAAACTCCTCCTCCCAGACCCTTGTAGCTGTGATTCAGGACTGCAGTTCTATCTGTGTTAGGAACAGGAGAAAATAATAGGATGCACAGCCAAACAGTATTCTAAGAGTCTGCGGGAGGACTGGTGTGGTGTGTGAATTGTGCTGTGATTCATGTGCCACTGAGGAGCTGACATGGAGGCAGGATTAGGTGTGATATTAGCCTAAGGTAGCGTTGTCAGGCACTCCATACGTGTGACTCAGAATCTATATATAAAGTCACTCACTACCGAGACATCAGCTCATTTTCCTCTATAGCAACATTAAGAACTCAGCCCCTCGATGAAAGTCAGCACACTATGTACAGCTTCTGAAATATAAGCAGCCTTAAAGGAACTGTGTGGTTATACAACTGTGAAACTCACAATCTGACCAGTTTACAGCTTATTTTTAAACTAGAAGGGTGTTGATATTGCGTGAAATTTCAGTTGTATTCCTGGGTTTTTTTGTAATCTGAATCCTTTAGTCTGTCCATCGATTTATGATGTGTTTCTTCTGTAATAAATTAAAAGGGACTAATTAGAAAGGAAGAAGTTGATGGAATGTTTTGACCTTGAGGCTTTTTTTGAGCTTTAATAGTTGAAATGGGTTAATTGTGAGCAGAGGTAACAGAAAACAGAAAATGTTTGTTCCAGTACTTTGTGTTGTGGCCTCCTGTAGTGTGGGGAGCCCAGGAATAACAGCTGGAATTAAATAAAGCAATAATAAACCTGAATGAGCTGGCTCCTGTGCAGAGCTGATTTCTGGTCCTGAGGCCTTGCAAAATCATTGAGTATTTTGGGTCCCTTTGTCAGTCCATCTGTGAAACAGAAAACAAGAGGTGTTGACAAACATTTGTTACAGCTGAGTGGGGCTTTTCTGTTTACGTACAACCCACTGCCTGCAAAACCAGGGTAGCAGAGAGTCTGCGTTACTGGTCATTTCACCAGTAACAGCTCACAGGAGAGTGGGAAAAGGACACAGTTCTTTGGAAGGAGCTGAGTAGATCAGCGAGGAAAAGCCTGGGTAACATTTGGCAAAATTAACTCTTCTTTTGCCCTGTGTAATGTAGATGGTTGTAATTTGTCTCATTAATTAGTATTTTGCTTTAATCACAGGCATCGACTTTTCCGTGAGCATTGTGTTTGTGTACAAGGGAATTATATAAAGGATTTAAATATTCTTGGTAGAGATCTCTCAAAAACGATCATCATTGACAATTCACCGCAAGCCTTTGCTTATCAGGTGAGGCCACTGCTGTCAGCATCCTTCTGAGACACAACTAAAACATTCCAAGGGAGGCAGTGAAATGCAACACTTTGGTTTTGCTTCTTATTCCAGTCTAATGCTTAAGTTTGTATTTAAGCTCACGAACCAAACTGTAATGAATCACTTGGGTTTGTGTGCTGTTACTTTTGTGAAGAGCTGATCAAGTGCAAAGGAAGTGGCTTCCGATGGGAGCCGTGGGCAGTCAGTTCCAGTGCTCGCTCCGCTTTTCCAAAGAAACCACCCGCCTGCCAGGCTCCAGGGGGGGTTTGTTTTTCCAGTGCCAGAGAAATGATGAAGAGCAAATCACAGGTGGAAATGCCACACAGCTGTGGCATTTCTAATGCTTCACATTAGAGTTGTGCCCTGTGGTTTAGACTTCCCAGAAGGATGGTAGGTGACTCTTCCAGTTAGTCCTATTCCATGGATTTGGAAGTGCAGGATAAGATCTCCAGTCCCAACATTAAGGAAGCAAAAAAACCCCAGGTGCTGCCTGCCTGAGCCTGGTGAGCACAGGCTGCACCCAGCCCAGACACAGGCAGTGTCCAGGCTACTTTGACATCACACTGTCTCGGAACACCAGTGCTTGTCGGTGCAGCGTTACTGTTGGAGCTACTTTGGTTTCAACTTCAGTGTGGAAACTCTTGTAGTGATGGGTGCCAAGGAAGGAGATACTTTAGAAGGGAATTTTAATACTATCTTTAGAGGAAAAATACGCATTAATAAACCCTAGCTTGGAAGCATCTTTCCCCAGTATGTTATTTCATGAGTCGTATTTTTAGATAAATTAAGTATAAATCATGTGTTGACAATATTTTTATTTTACTTTAGCTTTCAAATGGAATACCCATAGAAAGCTGGTTCATGGATAAAAATGATAACGAACTGCTAAAATTGATTCCATTTCTGGAGAAACTCGTAGAGCTGGTAAGCACTTACTTTGTTTGGCTCCCACTCCAGTATCTTTGTTGGCTCCTTCCAGTATTTTCATGTGATTTAAGAGGTTTTGTGTCACTGCAATTTAGACTGCAACAAGTCAGGTATGTCTCTTTGGGCAGGAACTGGAGCGTGCACAAGGACTTGGGTACAGTAAAGGACCCAGTGTCGTCGTTTTAACTGTGCTTTTCATCAAAAAATGGACAATTTTAACATCAGTTGTAATGAAATTGAGAATCTGTAGGCATTTAGGTTTAGATAATGCCTGCTGGTGGTTTGATATGTGTGCCTTTATCATTAAAATGCAAACAAATGACTCCTAAATGGTTGAGAATGTTATGTAACTATTTCTGTGTCTTTTGTAAACTGGGGTTTGGACTGGATGAACCATTAAGGTTCCTTTCAACCCAGAGCATTCCATGATTCTGTATTCATGGCTTGTATTTTATTGTGTTAAAACACTGCTGTTGAAAAGCTGATCCTGTTCAAATTTGATTAATAGCTGTGTTCCTTCTCCTAAAACCAGCACCTTTTTATTTCCCTGCAGAATGAAGATGTCCGACCTCACATCCGAGACAGATTTCGCTTGCATGACTTGCTACCCCCCGACTAAAGCCTTCTGTCGAATCGCTGAAGGGGGAGAAAATGCAGGACCCTTTTGGACTAAAACAAAACATTGCCATTACTGTTGAAATTTTGCATTTTTGTACCCCGTCTTGCTTTTCTTATCTTTGGTGCCCGACAATAATCAAGGGTTACAGGAAGAGACTTTCTATATCTGAGATTGGATTCATTCGGAACAACGCAGTCCAACACCGTAGGTAGGCAAGAACAGAAAAGTCTTTAGAACTAGTGCGACTCCAATGAAATTTTTTATGTACAGGACATCTGCAGTTTATAAAGAATTCTGTTTCTGCCACCAGCAGTTTGACCTGTCGCAACACAGGATTTTATGATACAACAGAGATTGAAAATGGACTTGTGTTTTCTCTCTGTTCGGTGCTCTAAGTGGGTTTGTAGCCACTTCTCTGTTACTTCTAAGAGTCTCATTTCAACAGGAATGGCCAGTACAAGTTGTTTTATTTTTCCTGTTAAGGTTTATAACCTTTTTACATTTTTGACCTGTATTAGATTAGAAGTTCATTATGCATTCCTTTTAGTTGAGGCGCTTCATAGTTTTTCTGGAAATAGCCAAATTTTCTTAGTTTTTTATTAAACCGTTGGATGGCCGTTTTCCTGCTTCGTCTGCCTGCATCCTGTATATTTGTTTAAAATATTCTCTAGTTTTAGCCCACATAAGTTTCATTTAGAAAGGAAAAACCCTGCATTTATATTTTCTTTCTGTAATATTCTACTGTAGTTGAAATCTTTTCAAAGATCAAGAGACTGGCTAGATAAGAAGAGTATAAGAGTTACTAATATTCAGAATATTTTAAACCATTGTGATGGCATGTACTCCGGACAGACAATACCTGGCAGTGGCACAAACAAGGATGGACAAGGAATACCTCAGACTGTGCTGTGCATGCAGATCTTGACAGGAGAACTAGCTCTGTCACACGGTAGGTTTGCCGCAATTCCATCACTGCTGCCTTCTGTTTCCTCCAAGACCGAAGCGTTCTGCACAGCGGCTCAGTACTGTAAGGTGGTTTGCATGGGCTGATGGTACCTCTGTGGCACTCGCCGTTACAATCAGTTCTAGGCCCCGAGTGACAGCGCAGGTACCGGGCAGCGACTATGCACAATCCTGTGGTACCGTACACTCCCACGCCACCGGCGCGGCCCCTCCGCTCTCCGAGCGGCTCCTATGCTCTATGGAAATAGTCTCTCAGCCTTGGGTCTCTAATGCAGCCACTACCAGAGGTGGATATTTTTATAATGGTGTGTAATCTCCTTTTCCGGAGGCTTTTTATGGAGGGTATAATTTGTTAAAAGTTAGGATGCTTTGCCTCTCGACTGCATTAACGCGCCACAGGCTCAGACTGTTTTTGTGTAAAAGATGTCACAGAACGGCACTTTTTCTAAAGAGAAGTTTGATATTTTGTATGCTTGTTAAGAAAGTACAGTATTGGAAATTAAAGGTGGACAACTGATAATTGAGAAGTATGTCAATTAATTTTTTATGTATATTACCTGTTTACTTGTACAATTTTATTGTACAAATTACATGCAGCTTCATTTTCAAATGAGTCCTTAAAATAAGGAAAATCTTTTTAGGAAGACATTTAATTTTTGTATTTTTGATTTTAAAAGGCATGAGTTATGTCAACTTTTTCCAGTGTATTAATGAAGATTTTAACTTTTCATCAGGTTGAGTGTTTTCTTACTATATTCTCTGTTGTGTACGTAGCTAGCACATTGTGTCACTGAACTGTTTAAAAATAGCATGTAGAGCAAGCCTGTTTTGTGGAAAATCCTTATTCATTAAAAAAAATCATTATGGCAGATTTTCTGCAAAAAAAGTGAAAACATTTGCAATTCAGAATACTGATTTTTTTTGTATTTAAAGAAAGGTATTTTGCTTGCAGGAAAGAAATACTACAGATTCATTTTAATGAGAATCTTTTAAATGTATTTATCTTTAGGGCATCTGGGCATCTTTACGCTGTTTGTCTTATGTCTTTATTGAAATAAAATGTACATAACATTACCTTTACACATGCTTTTGCGCAGACGTGTGAGCCCTGTAGCCATCCCTGAGCCTTCCTGGGTTTATGTTGATATGATGGTTCTGGAAATAGTTGTGGTTTTTGAAAATGATCAACTTGGATCTGAACTGCTGCCGGGTTTGCCAGCTCTTTTTTAATTGTTTGCAAAAATGTGAATCTAAATCAAAGGTTTTTTAATTGATTTAATGGTGAATTCTTGTTTAACGGATAATTCTGCCAAATTTCTCAAAGCAGTTGAGGTAACAGAACTTTACAAATCACCAGCACACCAGAGGGAGGTGGTTTGTGTTAAGTATTTTTCTCTGCCTGTAAGAAACGGTCACTTGCTCTGAGCACGTCCTTGCCCACCGCGTCCTGTGTCTGGCTGAACCCCTTCCCAATGCGCTTTGTTTAGTTAAGGAAACCAAAGCTTACATTGCACTTTAAGGCTGAACCTGTGTTGCGATGATTAGATCAGTGAGGGACATCAAAATGTAAAGCAAGGGGTTTACTTCTACGTAGGTGCACAACGAAATAACAGAATTTGCTCAGTAAACATTAAATATGAAAATTTTAATGTGCTGCAAGTGTGGTATTTATCATTCTGAATTTCCTTTGCAGAATGAGTCTACCTGCTTCCAAATGCAAGCTCGTCATAGTGTCACATGCTTCTGGCCTAAACCATCTTTGAGCAAAGCAGAGCTGTAATCCATCAGGTTTTATTTTTGTCTTATTATAATGTCTCATGGGTGAGGCTGCCCTTTTCCTGACACGGGGCTGGATGGCACTGAGCGAACCAAAGCTGGCGCTGGTAACTGGGCGTCTGAGCTATGTGCGTTACTTGAGTTGTGGATGTAGAACTGCACAACGCAAGTGGTTTATCTTGGAGCTGTGTCATTTTCCAGTTTTATGTACTTTTAGAAAACACAATGTCCTGTTTACAAAGTTCTCGGTTACTTCATTTGTGGTCTCATGTTGGGCTGTGGTAATCATGTTACTTTTACCTGTCCAGATGAATTCTGTTCTAGGTTTGAGCATTCTCGGTTCTGACAGCAAAACAACGTCTTCCACACTTGTTTTGCCAACACATGTTCGATCTTTGCCTTTGCTTTGCTTGCTGTGTAGCTAGAACAGTGTTCCCCTTGGTCATACCTCCTTCCTTTCTACCTTCAATTCATTACACCTTCCATATGTGTAAGAAAACATTTTTTCATTATTTTTGGAATGTTTCAGAAAGCCTGGATGTTTCAAGATCTGATTAAAAGCCTCCCCAAACACGAGTGGTATCCCCCAAAGGCCTGCTAAGCAGGCGTATCTTCTTCAAACAGAGCACTCACTGCGTTATCAGAGACTGTCAGGTGTGCGGGTGCTGTGCTGGTGGAGCACAGAGCTCAGGGCTGGCAGGAGTGGTGCTGGCTTGTTCCAACACTGGCACAGAGCTGCTGGGACAGTTCCCCCTCGCTCACTGCGAGAAGCAAGTGTGCTTGTTGAAACAGATCATGTCCCCACACCACGTGGCTGAAGTTCTTTCTGGTGTCTTGAGTTCCAGGGCAGTTGTGGGGTGACGAAGCTGGAACCACATCCAGACCCAGTGGGGAGAGGGACCAGGAAGGAGTGGATGAGGGGATGGTGAGGTGGGTGGAGATCTCCCCAGCCTGTCTGCCAGCAGCAGTGTTGTTAGTAAATTAAAGCAGATGATGAGGTTCTTAACCTCACAATTGATATGAGAACTAGGGCAAGCCCTGTTTGGGGCAAGATGTCTGTATCGCAGGGGATTGCAGCTACTGAACCAGTTGTGTAACCTTCCTGTCATTCCGCTCTCTTCCACATGAGGACTGGAGAAGCACTACATAAGCCAAAGTGTGGGGAATTAGGAATTTTAGCTGTGCCTCCTTTTGTTTGCTGTGCTGTGTTCCAACTGGAAGGGCCTGGGGAGCTGCCTTTGCAGAGCTAAAATAGTGTAAAATGAATGTGTATGTGGTTGAGGTGAATCTGGCACAGATGGCGATGTTATCACTTCAGAGAATTCAAGGGTCAAGGCCAGGAAGTAAATATCCACAGCCTGCTGTCAACAGAAAAAGTGATGGTGCCTGCTAGGATGGTACCAGCTCAGCTGGCCAAGTTTGTTCCAGCAGATGCCAATGTAAACAGGTCTCTCTTCTGTTGTAATAACATGTTCCACCTACTTCTATCACTTCCTGAAAGGGACAATGTTCCTCTGGTGAGAGGACTTGTACAGATCTGTGTAGCAAAGCCAACAGACGGCACCTTTGATCTGCGATCGTGCCAGTGCTGTTTCATGCCATGGAACTTCTTTAAACTCATTATCAAAGACTGATACAAAGAAAGAATAAAGCAGGCAGAGTGAGGCCAGCAGTGCCGTGAGCGTCCGACCATGGAGCACAGCTGGTTGTTCCTGGCCTTTGCCTCCCGAGAATGAGGGAAATGCCTTTCTATTTAGAAGACAAAAGCCTCTTCCTGGGAGAAGTAATCCTTCAGAGGTGTTTTGACAATCTTCAGGCAACATGATTGTGTGGAGGATTGGAGCTAAAAGAGAGTTAAAAATCCACTCTGTGAGCAGGATAAAGTGGGAAAGTGCAGGTTGTCCAGAAAACCTGAGGTTGCACCAGAGCTCCCCAGCAGTCAGGGCTGGGGGAACACCAGGAGGCTTTCTCTTCTACTTTTCCTTTACTCCCTGGGTCACCTTTGTTACCCACCCTCTGCCAGCGCTGGGGCTCCTGCAGCTTGTGGGCAGCCTGTGCTGGGAGTGGATCCAGCTGAAAATTGTAGCAGAAGGCAGGGAGAGGTGGCAGCAGTGAGGACTCCAGAGCTCGGATAAGGTACAGCTGCTGGGGAGTGGAAGGCTCATGGGAAGAGTTTTTCTGGGGAAGAATAGTTGTAGCATGATTTTCATTCAGCTGGAGAACCGTGTCCCTGTGTATCTTGGCACTCCAAGACCGCTCTCAAAGATTGGATTGCACTGAACCCCCCCTGTTTTGGATTTGAATCTTGGGTTCTCAATGCTTCAATTGAATCCTAAACAAGTAGATCGGTGGCTGATCGGGAGAGCACAAGTGCCCGCAGGTGCCTTGGTTTCTGAGCTGATCACGGTTTGGTAAAAAAACCCTAGTAATTCAGAACCCCCCAATGGTGGCAGCAAGTGTTTGTTGCTGGAAGCAAGCACAGGCAGTCTGTAACAGTTGGCTTGGATGCATACGAAGTGCATCCCTGTTCCGGTTCTCTGTGTGATGTAACACAGGTTTGCTCTGTGGTTTTGATACTTGTGATAATGCCACTGTACAGATGGGGCAGAATCCTGTACAACACCGTGGGAGGAGAACTCCTGTTCTACAAATGTGCGTATGTACATCAGATATTTATGCTCTGACTACTGCTTCCGTGATTTTTAGCTGATCTCATCCTTTATTGAAGACTGTTTTCTGTAAAGCAAGGCATTTCTTGTGGCAGTTTTCAGCCTTTAAAATGGGAAAAGTGGAGTGTGTGTGTGTGTGTTTTAAGCACTAAGGATGCTGAACAAGGAAATAAATAAATGATTTATGTATTACAGTTGTAACAGCAGGCTCTTGTAAGGTGGCCTCACATTGAATCCAATTTTCCATATGCCAGCAGTATCTGCTGTAAAATGACCACGTTTTGTTATTACCAGTTTCTCCTCCTAAGCATAAACCTTCAGGCTTCAATGACCTTTAAGGTCCCTTCTAACCCAAACCATTCTGTGACTGTGATTCTCCAAATAGAGAACTGTTTGGGTTGCTGGCAGTGGTTCCTCTGATTCGGAGCAGTGCTGAGCTGGGTTTTTCCCTTTGTGCCTTGATTTCCTCATGTATACAACGGGAATAATACCTCACTGTTCAATCCAAATGGTTAATTTACTTTAAATGTGCTGTGTAAATAGGTAATATTTTTATCATTAACATGTTCCCAGTCATCACATGGTTGCTGGCAGTTTCATAATGATCTTTGTAGCACACTGAGCTTATGGAACTCTGTGCAGACTTGGTGAGGATGTAACCCAGGACATGATTTGATCTATAATTATGTCTCTACTGTCATTTATTCTGCCTGGTAAGTGGGTAACAACAAAAAAAGGGTGATAACTTTGGATGTCATGTTTTTTTCTAGCCAACATCTATCACAGTATTGTAGATCATTCCAACTTGTATGAAAGATATTTTCTGAATTTATTGTCTTCAAAGATTTGCACTTAATCACTGGGATTCTCACAGAAATCACGGAGTTGGGAGGCAGCAGTGAACTGGATGAAGCAGACATTCCCAGTGTTTCAGGGTATGGTGTTATTTGCCAAGCAGGAAGGAAACGAACCGCCACAGAGCTGAAGGAGGCTTTATCTGTGGTCTCTAGGCACATCACAGCTATGCTGTTAAGTCCCAAGACAAGAAGTCCACTTCTAACTGGCTCCATCAGGAATAGCCAAATGGTGTGGCGCATCCGTCATTATCAGGTCTGAAACAGAAGTCTGCGATCTCCAAGGGAACCAGAGCTCTGGAGCCACCAAGATCTCTCTCCCTTCACCCTTAGCCCCTTGCACCCCTTATCCCTGCTACCCTCATTCCTGCTCCCCTTGATACCAAAAATGCCAGCAAGTAAACTGTCTTAAGACTTGTTTTGGAGTTTTAGAAAGCAGGATCCTTTATTTCAGCATTGGATGCACGAGGGAATGATTTCCATCAATCGTGTAACGAGACAAGAGCTGGGGACAGCATATCCAACTTACAAGCATATGTACATATTTTCCCAGAAATCTTGTGCATATTCTATTACTTTCCAAGGACTAATTTTATTGTTGTTATGAACTTCACAACAGCCAAATCTCTGATAATTGGAGCTTTGGAGCCATCTCTGTCTGACCTTGCATTTTTACATAGGGAAAGATTGCAAACGGGTGATTAGAGAAGGAGACACATCTGTTCAGCACAGATCATAGACTCATACAATTGCTTCTTTGGAAAAGACCTTTGAGATCATTGAGTCTAGCCATACCTGTCCATTGCTAAAACAGATCCCTGAGCACCTCGTCCACCTGTCTTTTAAACAGGTTCCCCTCAGCCCCTCTCCCCTCAGCCCCACTCCCCTCAGTCCCATTCCCCTCAGCCCCACTCCCCTCAGCCCCTCAGCCCCACTCCCCTCAGTCCCACTCCCCTCAGTCCCATTCCCCTCAGCCCCTCAGCCCCTCTCCCCTCAGCCCCACTCCCCTCAGTCCCATTCCCCTCAGCCCCTCAGCCCCTCTCCCCTCAGCCCCTCCCCCTCTCCCCTCAGCCCCTCTCCCCTCAGCCCCTCTCCCCTCAGCCCCGCTCCCCTCAGCCCCGCTCCCCTCAGCCCCTCTCCCCTCAGCCCCTCTCCCCTCAGCCCCTCCCCCTCTCCCCTCAGCCCCGCTCCCCTCAGCCCCTCTCCCCTCAGCCCCGCTCCCCTCAGCCCCTCCCCCCTCAGCCCCTCCCCCTCTCCCCTCAGCCCCTCTCCCCTCAGCCCCTCTCCCCTCAGCCCCTCTCCCCTCAGCCCCGCTCCCCTCAGCCCCTCTCCCCTCAGCCCCTCTCCCCTCAGCCCCTCTCCCCTCAGCCCCTCTCCCCTCAGCCCCTCTCCCCTCAGCCCCGCTCCCCTCAGCCCCGCCCCTCCCCTCGGTGGGCGGAGCCCCGAGCCTTCGCCCCTCCCTCCCCTCAGTGGGCGGGGCTCCGAGGCGGTGTCCCCGCCCTCCGCCCCCGTTCCGCCGCCGTCCCGGCGTGCCTCGCGCGCGGCGCCGCCCGCGGCTGCTCTGCCCGGGCCCCTCCCCGCGCGGGAAGATGGCGGCCGAGGCGGCGGACTCGTGGGGTGGGTGTCGGGGCCGGTGGGGGCGGGTGGCGGACGCCGCCGTCCCGCCCGCGCTCACCCCGCTCTCCTCTCCCCCTCAGACGCCGACAGCTTCGAGGTGGTGGAGCCGGTGGCGAAGCGGCTGGTGCCGGGAGTGGCCGGGGACCGCTGGGCCGGCGAGGATGAGGAGGACGACGTGAAGGTGCGGCCGGGCGGGCCTCACCGGGGCCTCGCCGTGCGGGGGCACGGAGGCAGCGGGGCGGGACGAGGCCGCTGCCGGATGAGGCCGGGGCAGGCCTGGGGCTGGGGCGGGGAGGGAGTTGGGGCCGGGCCTGTCCGGGGGCCGCAGGGACCGGCCCAGGCGCCCAGTGCGAAACGAGGTCACCCCGGTGCCCCCGTGTCCCGGGCGCGGCCGCCAGGGCTCGTCCGCGGCGCCTTGGGTCTTCCAGGGGGCAGAAGAGCAGCGGGCAGAGATTTTTCCGGGCCCTGGAAAGGAGAGGCGTCCCCTGTGCTCTATGGATGTGCCAGCTGCTCGCCAGGCTCCCGGGTGCCCTCCCGGCCGGCTTTCCCGGGCTCCCCGGTGCCTGCCCCTGCCTGGCTGCCTTCCCCGGGTTCTCGGGTGCCTCCCCTGTTCCTGGCCTGTTTCCTCTCGCCCGTCGTGGCCTCCAGAGCCGCAGCTGAGTCCGCTGTGCTGTGTGGGACGCGAGTATCGGATTTAATGGAAGCAGCGCTGTGTTCCTGCTGCTGCCGTTGGCCACAAACTCTTTTGCGGTCTCGTCTTTGCCACTGTTTTTTCCTACTTCTTCACCCTCCACCACAGCTGGAGGCACAGGTGCCCGGCCGTGCGGTGCCCATCCAGTGGTGCCCACAGCGCTTAAGAGGTGTTTACTTAAGGAACTGTTTGAAATGGGTTTGTGCTGTGTTTCAAGGAGTGATATTTGCACTGAATCCATGTAAAAATGTGCAGGCATTCATTTCTGATGCTCATGAAAGCAGAGCTTCTTCAAAAACTCATTTTCTCCCACTTAGTTCCAGCTGCCCTGTACCAGGCTGGGGTGACGGGATGGTGGAGGCTTGGAAACCGTGTACTCCACGTTTATAAGGAGAATAAGCAAAGCGATGCCAGGAGCGTACAAGGAACAGACTTGATGAATGCAAGGAATGGAAATGGGTCAACTGGGAAAGATGTTTGTTTCAAATCAAGGTGCTGGGTTGTCACAGTGGGCACTCTTAGGAAGTGACCTGGTCACTGCACAAAGCTTCAAGTGGGATTGTTCTTTGGGTGCCAGCCATTACCAGAGTCTGTGAAAAACACTGGTGCTGTTGTCCTTGCAGCTCAGGCCGGACTTCCTTTTATAAATAGCATGGAAAAAGGAGCTCATCTTCCCTTAGAACAAAACGTTAAAGTTTTGAGAGTTACAAGCTGTCCATTTTCCTTCTGAAATGTCACAGTGCCCACGCCCTGTGGTTATCAGAGGTGTCGTGTTGCAGCAGGCTGAATGAGTAAAGGTGTTGGTGTGCAGTGGCTGCAGTTACTTGTAAAGAGTGTTGTTAGTGTGTAAGTATAGGTACATACAAATAATTTATATATGTGTGTATGTATACGCGTGTGTCTTCAGCTGGGTGTCCCTGTGGGGCTTTTCCTTCGTCCTTTGGAAGTGAGGAACTTTGCTGCTGCAATGGAATGTATCCCAGCACTCGGACTCTAAAATAGCTCTGGTTCTCCTTCCAACCCAAACCATTCTGTGATTCTGTGATGATGGTTTTGGTCACGGAGCAGCCATGAGAGAGGGACCATTCTGGCGAAGCGGCTCTGGTTTAGTTTGGCACTTCTTGTATGAACAGCAGGGATTTGGAGCGGAGCTGGGGGCTGCACTGGCTCTGGGTGCTGTGTTCATCAGGGCCCACCCCAGGGAGGTGAGGACAAGGATGTGGTCTGAAGTAGAAGCTCAAAGTGTTTTCTGAGCATGGGTTTGCATTCAGGTCGGTATTCCACACTTGGAATGTGTTTTGTGTGTTCAGATTCTGCAGTTTAGTGTGGAAGAGGAGTAAAGAATTTGAAGTAACTGTTCAGATCATGAAACCCTGGCTTCCTTGGGTTTAAAATGAGGATCTTCCTCACTAACAAACCCCTCACCAGTGTTCCCCAGTTTTCCAAGACAGGCCTTCTGCAAAGGAATTTTCATCTCTTTACTCTTGGGTAATTCTGCACTGAGCGAAGCCTGACCTGGGAAATGCGCGTGTTGCCTCTGCCACAGCACCATCCTGTCTCTTTGAAGGAGAGTGCTCAGGTTTAGCTGGGAATCCAACTGCTGGAATGCCTGGCCTTCTCCAGCTGTGTCCTCTGGGATTGGAGGGAATAATGTACACAACATTTGTTTAGGGTATGTGTGGAGTGTGTGAAATCCTGAGGGTA
Organism: Tapera naevia; assembly: GCA_033556795.1. Taxonomy (NCBI): domain Eukaryota; kingdom Metazoa; phylum Chordata; class Aves; order Cuculiformes; family Neomorphidae; genus Tapera; species Tapera naevia. The sequence continues at coordinate 3,764,801 of JAUMJJ010000353.1, forward strand.
TTGCTCTCCTCAAGGGCTCATTTACCTGAAATGGCAATGTTTTCAGTAGCCTTATTTTAGATGAGTGTGCCTACCTGTGTATTGCTGAAATACTCCAAAGTTTTAGCTGCTTTATTGGCTGCATTTAGGAATAAAGCTGTCCTCTTTGAATTACTTAATGTTGCATCTTTGCACTGACACTAATGCTGTTTTCTTCCAAGAGAGCTGGAGGAATTTATAAGCCACAGAAACAGGCGAGTGTTTGGGTGCTCCCCTCCACCCCCAGTAAAAAAAAAAAACAAAAATGAAAAATTAAGAAAAGACCTGCCCAACCTATTAAATAATCAAATTCTGCTGCTGTTTAAAAAGCCTCCTTGGAGAAGAGTGGGGCAGTGTTTGGCACAGCTGGCAGACCTGCCTGTCCTCACTCTGCAGGTGAAGAGAACATCCTCTTGTGGCAGTGGCTGGTGACTGCCCCCTCCAGAGTGTTCCCGGTGAGGCTGAGCTCAGTTGCTGCTCCAGCAGCGTTGTGGGGCCGTGGGCAGACTCCCAGCATGCCCCAATCCCTTCCACTGAAGTCGAGATCTGATATTGCACCTCAGGATGGTGTGGGGAGACGCTGGAGTAGGCAGCAGGTGGCCACGCTGCCCTCGAAGGCTGTGCTGTTGCTGTGTGGGTTTACATCTCAGCTGTGCAAGCCAGACCTGTGCTGTGCCCTTCCTCCAGGCCTTTGCTCCATAAAGTGCAATCTAAATCCCATCTGTGAAGGACAGGGCAAGGGATGAGGCAGGAAGCTGTGTACAGCAGTGATGAAAAGAACTATTTAAGAAGAGGGTGTAACAAACTCTTAATTAGGTATGAGTTAAAATAACGCTGCTCCAAATTCAAGTCAGCTTCTTGGAATGTAGATGGGAAGCTGAATCCCTTACAAGTGCCAATTAACTCCAGTGAGCTGGTTGGGGAACGCGGGTGTCCTGCTTGGATCAGCACGTTGCAGTGAAAGACTGAGCTCTTCCACCGTAGTCTTTTATTTTGCCACAGCAGTAGCAACCCTTGGAAATTAATAAATATTTGCATGTCTTCCTGTGTTTCTACCCGGTTCAGGATTTGTGGGTTTCAAGCTTACCTGTAATGATGGGCTGAGAGCAGCCTGAGTTCTGTGCAGACCCTGTCTCGTCAAAGCCCAACTCTTCAGCTTGCAAGCTGGCTTGGAACAGACAACTAAAATTAGATTGCTGTGGGACTTCGTGGCTTTCTCTCCTGCTGTGTGCATGCCAGGTACCACATGTTGTGACCTCAGATCAGGTTTTAGAGCATTGACTTCCATGCAGAGGCCATCCGCTTGTGTTCGCAGTTCCCAGAGCCCTTACGCAGGTCACCGGTGGGAAGAAGGTGCAGAATTTCTGCTGGCTGAGCATGCAGACGGCATGAGCCGCGCAGGTCTGTGGGGAGCAGTGCCTCCTCTGTGTGTAGTTAGACCATGTAGTATGGTGAACCACAGATCATCCAGAGAAACTGATCAAAAATGGGGTCCTGTGACTGTGAGAAGCTGGCGGGCGCCCTGTGTTCCCCTCATGTGTCGCTGCTGCTCCCCCTCATCCCACACAGCACAGCTCTGTCTGCTGTGCATTGGGTTGATGTTCAGCCATGCGTTGCAGTTCCTGTGCTGCCACAGGAATGCTTTCCCTGGCACGGGGAGAGGGTCACGCTGGCATCATGCAGTGTGGGGAGCGGGCATCTGGGAAGGAAGGGGTCTTTGGGTTCTCATCTGAAATGGTTTCATCTGAGCTGTCTTTTTGCAGTGCTGGCTGGTGCGTGTGTCGGATGGCATCTCAGTATGTGTAGTAATAGCAGTTACAAAAAAACTTCGGTTCTGCTGTGGGTGTTGATGTGACTGTTCATGATCTTGCTTTTGTAACTGTATTGACATGAGACTTTTGATTCTTGGAACAAAAGCTACCTTTTTTTGTGAGAAGAGCTGGTCCTGAAACATTTTGGCCAACTCCCCAAGGCCATGCTCATGTGCACAGCTCTCACAGCTTCCTCCCTCCAATCTGTAAAACTAAGGGGGATGTGAGTGTTTAAAGAGCCTGTATGTAAGCTGCTGTTCATTGTTATCTACACAAGTAGAAAGTATCCATAAAGGAATCTTAATTCAAACTTATTTTGTAGGATAACTGGGATGATGAGGAGGAAGAAGAAGAAGTGAAGGAGACGGAGGTAAAACAAGGTAAGACTTCAGAGTAATGCATGGCCCTGTGTGCAGCATCAGAATGGAGCCTGGGTTTGTCCTGTGTGTTCCTGAAGAATCAAACCCCAAACAGAGCTGGGTTTGGCTGTGACAAAACTTGTGTCAGCTCTCCGTGCTTGGATTCCACCAGAGGAGCTCTGGCTGTTACTGATCAGTGTGTGTAGTTGCTGAAAAATCCAAGGAGCCCTCTTGGGTTTTGAATGCTGTGTTGTTTGATGTTTTACAGAGCCGAAAGTTTCAGAAAAAAAGAAAATAGCAGAAAAAATAAAAGAAAAAGAGAAACTACAGAAGAAGAAGCAAGAGGAGCTTAGAAAAAGGGTAACGCCTTATTTCTGCTGGGCCTGATGCAATGTACAGGGCAGGGTTGGTTATTTCTTTTTGAGGTGAACAAGATATGTAAAGGTCTTGACAGATCTGATAAAGTAAACTGAAGTCTTGTACTTGTTAACACCTGGGGATGTAGCTTTAACTGCTCTGTAATTTAACCCGTTACTGAAATAGTGCCGGTCCCTGCTTTCGTATGCACTGTGTCATATCATGTGCAGGTGTGAAACTCAGGAGTGAGGTGCTTCTGCCCACTTTTTGTGAAATGAGCAGTATATTGAGTGCTGTGGCATCATCCCCTTTTGCAGAGGTGGTGCTGGCTCTGGGCAGGAGCGAGCTGTTCAGGTGGCATTGGGGAAAACACAGTTGCTTGTATGGTCTCTGCTCAGGGGTGTGGAATGTAACCTTCTCCCTGTGTGTGTGTGTTAATTCAGTTAGAGGCACCGGAGGAACACAAAGAAGTCACACCAGAAGAACAGTTAGCAGACAAACTACGGCTAAAGAAATTGCAAGAGGAGTCGGACCTTGAGTTAGCGAAAGAAACATTTGGTAAGTGCGGGGCCCAGGCAAGGAGCTGGATGCCACTGTGGCAGCACGAACACGCTGTGTCCTCTAAATAAAGCTCTTAGAGGTGTGGATACCCCACAGAAAGAGCTGAGCAGGACGGGACTGCTGGAGCACATGGGCTGTTACAGAGAGTGGTTGGAGTTCAGCTGTGCCCTGGTACTAAGGGCTTACCGCAAAAACCACAAAAATCCCTTTAGAGCAGAAGGTGCTTTTTCTCAACGTGTCAAGGCAGGAGGCAGTAGGAAAAAGATGGCTGACTTAATTTTCCAACCTGTTGGTACTCCTGGTCAAAAGATGAGTGTGTAAAAAGAAGAAAAGACAACAGTGCTGTTTCCTCCTGTTCTGGGGGGCTTCACAGCGTGGATTAATGGGGCTCTGGAGGAGCGTGGTGCAGCATAGCTCCTGCGTGCTTTATTTCAGGCAATCTTTGCGAGGCGCTTGATGTTGGGAACACCTGTTCTGTTCAGGTGGTTGAACGAGCTGGTTTCCTGACACAAAGGAGGCTTCAGGCAGATCATTCTGGTTTTGTGCCCTGACTGAGCTAGCAAAGATGCTGATTCACAGCAGTGTGCTTCACACTTTCCTTGCTGACAGCGAATTGTGCAGCCTGTTACTGAGTGCAGGTTCTGCTGAGAGTTCTGACAGAGCACAGTGCCTGGGGGGAGGGTGCTGAATGGAGCTGCAGAGAACCAATGATGTTTTGTGCTTAGGAGCTCAAGCCAGGAATCCTTTATTTAGGGGAAAGGGGCTTCATGTAGTGACTAGCTGGTTTGGATTCCTGAGCTGTGCAGCAGATTCTCTCACCATGCGGGCCAGTGACTTGGGCTGCTGCCTTTGTGTGACAGAAGCCACTGGGGAGTGAGCACAGAAGCCTCAGCTTTGGTTTTGTAAAGCTTAACTGGAGCAGGGAACTGAACGTCAGCCAGGCTCCTTGTTTCCTGTGGTGTCATATTAGAGCAACCATCAGCTGTGGTCCCTGAAATACCTCTGTCTTTGCAGGTGTAAATAACACTTGTGGAATAGATGCCATGAATCCCTCTTCCAAAGATGACTTCACGGAATTTGGCAAACTACTAAAAGAGAAAATCACACAGTATGAAAAATCCTTACATTACGCTGGGTTTTTGGAAGCGTTAGTTCGAGACGTATGTATTTCGTGTAAGTTCCTCATGCGGGAGATGTCCTGGAGTGCCCGGCTGCCCAGCGAGGGTGGGGTGAGGGTGAAAGCATGCTGTTATCGTAAGCATTACCTCGAGTGGGTCTCTGTGGTTCATACCATGTGGAGAACTTCTCCCTTTGACTCCCTGGTATCCGATTCCAGCCTCACACACTCTGTTACAGATGGTGTGCTTGTACGAGTTACGGACAGTCAGTTTAAGATGGGGGGCTGTGTGCGTTACGCTGATCTAAATCCTGCATGTTTTTCTGGAAACCATCCCTAAAATACTAATAACTCTGTGAGCCAGACACTGAGAGTAGCTCGTTTGGAAGGAAACTGTTACAGAATTGAGTTCATGTCATTCTGGGACTGCAGAGTGAATGGTCCTGGAATTTGTATGCAACTGTGCAGGGGTAAAACTGACTTGATCTCGTTTTCCATGGCTGTGGTGGACTGAGGTACTGGTGAATTCACTGCTTGGGATCCCTTCCTGCACTGCAGCTGTTGTAGCAGGGTGGTAACTCGTGCTGTCTGGTGCTGTACAAATGCTTCTGATGGGAGGGGGGATCTTCTATTTCAAGTGGGTTCCAGGTCTTCAGAAGACCAAAGGACTCACTGCCTCTTGTGCATTTAGTGTTAATAATTGTAACTGATCGTTATCCACTGCTTCTTTGGATATGTTTTACTGTTTTTTACTGCATCCATAGTTCAAATGGCTCCTCATTAAGAGTTTTGTGTTCACTATCTTGAAATTATGTTTTACCTCCTGCGGCACTCGAGCTGCTTATGAGGGATCATCCAGAATGGTAACCGTGATCATAAGGCCCAAAGCGACCCCGTGTGCATCTTAGTGATTTAGCTTATGGCTAGTTTTTTAAACGATGCTGATGTTTTAGATTGCCTGCTGAGAACAACATTGATGAGGAATCTTTTTTATTTCCCCCTTCTCCTCCCTGCCAATGCAGTGGAAGTTGATGATTTGAAAAAGATCACAAATGCTTTGACAGTCCTATGCAGCGAAAAGCAGAAACAGGAAAAGGTAAGAGTTCGGAGCTCTTCTGTGGTGGTAAGGGCAGTGCTGGAGGGGTCGTCCAGAAAGCAGGAATGGGGCTGACTCAATGGGAATGCTGATTTTAGTAAGAGCAGGAGAGCCAATGCCAGCCTTGGATAGTGGTTTAGATTTAAATCACCTTCACAGTGTGAGGTGGTGAAGAGTTGATTGAATCTCAAAATCACATGCAAAACCTTCATTAATTGCGTAAGTGGTGCCTTGTTCTGTTTTCTGCTGTCTTGGAGTTAAAGCAGCTCATGCTGACCTCTGGGAGGAAGCAGCCAGCCCTATTTAGAGCTCAGTGTCAGTATAATAGCAGCTATGGCAGGGACTGAAATCCTTGCCAAAGCTTGGGATTTAGAGCAGCAGATAACTGGGATTTTTATGCTGTCAGAAACTAAAGGAGCAATAACAGCACGGGCAAGGGAGAGGATGAGTTTTACATGGGGATGTAATAGCGGGACTGATGTGTAAGTGCTGTTTGTTGTTTCACAATGTACATCAGTGTTAAAGCTTGAGGTGTTTGGAGTGCAGTGAGTGACTCATTAGATAGCAGTGGAATTACAAAATCAAGGAATGGTTAAAGTTGGAAGTGACCTCAAAGCCCCTCCAGTTCCACCCCCCCTGCCATGGGCAGGGACACCTCCTACTGGATCAGGGGGCTCAAAGCTCCATCCAGCCTGGCCATTAACACCTCCAGGGATGGAGCAGCCACCGCTTCCCTGGGCAACCTGGGTCAAGGCCTCTTGCAGGAAGACATTTCTTCCTAAGATCTCATCTCAGTCTCCCCGCTTTCAGCTGAAAACAGTTTCTCCTTGTCCTATCCCTCCAGTCCCTGATAAAGAGCCCTTCCACAGCTTTCCTGGAGCCCCTTTCAGTACTGGGAGGCTACTCTAAGGTCTCCCTGGAGCCTTCTCCAGGCTGAACAATCCTAACTCTCTAAGCCTGTCCTTGTATATTTGGTTCAGGAAAGCCTCCAGGTGTGAGGGAAGTGCTTTAATGCTCACTAGAATTCCTGTACAGTGCGTTAAGTCTGGAGTTGGGCAAACAAGATCAGCTTTTTACCTTAATTAGTACTGCACTCTGGGGAGAAGCCTGTAACTGAACCAAACGAGTTCAAAAAGTCTGTGTGCTCCCTGTTTTTATGCTCTTCTCTCCTGTCTTTTCCTGTAAATTGGTTTGCTCGGGCACTGGAAGCTGCAGCTGTGCTGATCCCACAGGGAAAGGCTTCACTCTGAAACCTACTGTAAAGCTTGTTTAGGACTTCCCATTTTTGGCCAGGAAGATTCTTGGCCTCTGTGGTGTTAAAAGCCACATCAGATTCCTTAATTGAATTGGGAATTCCACAAAACTAAACCCTGCCCTCTGCGTTTACTTAGTTATTCTACTTTTTAGAGCCTGGGTAAGAGGAGCTGAGTGACAAAACCTGGGCAAGTCAAGGAGCCACCGGACACCTGAAATACCACAGCTTCCCCCCAGGCGATGTCATGGTGGGGTGGGAGTCATCGGCACCAGAGCGTTCACCGCAGGGATACGCGAGCGCCAATACCCAAAGACACAGTGTTACAGTAATTAGAGCGATGACAAATTACTGTGGATTTCAAAGTAAACATGCTCTTTTTCTCTATTTAAGCAGAATAAAGCCAAAAAGAAGAAAAAAGGTGTTGTGCCTGGTGGAGGTTTGAAGGCGACCATGAAAGATGACCTGGCTGATTACGGAGGCTACGATGGAGAATATGTACAAGACTTTGAAGACTTCATGTGACATTTATCTCCCTTTCTGTTGTCTTTCTGTTGCCCATAATCCCTTAAACATGTAGCACAACTTCTGTTCCTTTAAATTCTGCCAAATGCTACAATCAGAACTGCAGTGTCGCTGTGCTGGTGGCTTCGCTTCAGGTGGACTCCTGCTAAAGCACCGGCTTCCCAGGATGAGGTCGAAATGAAGACATTCAAAAGCTACATAAATTGCGGTTAAAATACCCAAATTCTGGTAATGGTCACTGTTGCTATTTGGTTTTATAGTAACAGCCATGAAATTGGAGATGAATTTCAACAGGGCCAAGTATTAGAGCCAGCACAGCTCAGTGACACGGCCTTAACTGTACCCCAGGGGGACTCCAAATATTTGAACAGCAGCAGTTTGCAGCAAGGGCATGGTGTGCACGCAGTGTTACGATCGCTTTGTCTCGCGTTAGTGCTTGGGGTGTTCAGGTTATGGTGAAGGGCAACTGTGGAGTGAGGGTGCAGCACCAGGAATGCCTCGCTTGGCACAGAGCTGGGTCCCTTGCCAAGCACAGGGCCTGGGAATCATGGCTTTGGGAAAACAACTGCAGGCTCAAGCATGAAGTGTAGTTTCCGTTCACCTAAATTTTACTAATGCAGCTGTATGGGTTGGGTGTTCTTTAACAGTTAATTGCCTGGTTTAAATGCAAAAACACAAAATTCTTTTGGTCTCTCCTGGGTTGTGGCAGATCTTTCACGACTCGGCCATTTTCTTTCATTTGAAAAAAAACAAACTTGCTTAGCAAACTGCAGCAGTTCCTACAGTTGGGCAAATTGTTACGTTAACAATTGACATCATCAATGTTTTATAAAGCAACTAATTTAATAAAAATCACTATTGAGGACTTCATTACAGCTGCCTGCACCATTCTTTGAGTGTCTTACAGTAAAACTGCTTGCCGCGGAACCACTGCAGACTGTGCACATACTTGGTTGTGGTACCGGGGTCAGTCCTCGTGTGTGTGGTGCCAGATCCCATTCCTGTAACACAGCTGCAGCTTCTGGTAAGACTCTTACAGGTGTTGATGGTAAATAGAATACTTACAGGACTGCCATAATCCAACCCTTTCCTTGTTGAACTTCTCTTTTCTGTTGCTAGAACTGCTGGGCTCCGTGGCTTGTCCTTAGCTGAGGGATATTGAGGTGCCAGCCACTGTTTTATCCCACTGGCAACCACTGTTACCACAGGCAGCCCCTGCATTACAGCAGGGTTTATGGTGTTTGTTCCCAGCATGTGTGGGCTTCCACAAGGCAGGTGATCAGCTGGATCCTTCCCATTGTCAGTGGTCCCAGATTTTTAAAGGAGTGGGGATGGTAATTTACGAGATTGCTCGAGGTTCTCCTTTCATGCTGGGATCTTCAAAGTTGAGCGAAAAGCCTGTGAGCTGTTACTTAGCTTATTTGGAGCTGGCTGCGATTACTGTGATTGGGTCTTAATGAGACTGGCTGGGACTGGAATTCAAACTGTGTTCTATGCAGGCGTGATCCTCCAGGCATAAACTGTCCTGCTGGCCAGAGCAGCTGTGCCTGCACAACACCTCACCTGTGTGCAGCTTCCAGCACTGCCATGCAGATCAGAGATCAATGCTGTGCCAGTAACTGTCTGCTATACCCAGAGGTGCCAGCACAGAACTGTTCAGCAACGAAGAGATGGGGAGCTGTAAATCCAAGTCAGTGTCTCAATGCTAATGCAGGGGGTTGCTATGGCAATTGGATTTTTGCTAGGATTGTGTTTGGAGATAGCGCATTGTCATTGCTTGCTTGTACTCCAGAGCTGGCTGTGTGCTGCTGCCAGCCCTCCCTCCCACCTTGGGACAGAGGGAACTTCTTGGGGGGTAGCAGGGAGCTCTGCAGGCTGCCTTGATTTTGGGGAGCACACAGAACCCAAGCCGACACTGGGCTCCTGTCTGAACCCCTGTCCAACTGTTATCCCACCCAGTTAAACCAGACCTGACCTTGTAAACTCACCAGAACACCCACGTGGTGGGATCCATTGGCTCCTGGCAGGGTGCCGATACCAACTGTGCCCAGCAGGATGGGCTGAGCTCCAACAGCAGTTAGGAACCACTAAGAATATATTGGTGCTTGATGACTTCTTTTACTGCAGGACAGCAGCACATTCAGTACACACTGCTGAGTTGTACAAGGCTATTTCACTTTACCACAAAACCAGGTTCATCAAGCTGGAATGGATAATCCTAGCGTGCATCTACAACTTCCTCCTGCTTATTTCCCTGTTGATCTGCTGGACGAGGACATCGGGCACTCCCCAGATTTAAAGGGCTGCTGGTCCCTGTGGGCACTCAGTTGAGCTGCTCTGCAGCTGGTGGTTAGTCAAGCGTTCTGTAACAGTAACATTTATTGTACAAAACCCAACTTCAGGTTCACACAGTCTTGGTGTTTCAAATATTTACAGCCACCACCAGTGTCTGGGAGTAACCTTCACACTGTGGCTATTACCGCAGGCAGGTAACAGATAAAATAGCTCAAAGAGTGGTAACTGACCGTGCCAGAAGCTGTGGCACTGATGCTTCCCCAAGCCCGTCTCCACTTCCCAGAGGCAGGATTCTAGCTGGATAACATATCATTGAGGCAACAGCCAGTCTGCGCGTCCTTCAGGAGCGCGTTTACCACGTCGTAGAACTTGTTATCGTAGGCCAGTCTGTAGTACGTGTAGATGTCCTCACAGTAAGACAGAAGCTTCTTCAGGTGTTTCAGCGCAGCGTCCGTAGGCGTGTGGTGTTGGACTCTGAAAAGAAAGGTGAGCATAGCTGAAACAGAGGCTTCACAGACAGCGACTGAAAGCTGGAAGAACTGTACTACTTAAACAGAGGTTGTGCTCAGCACGCACATTGAATTCTCCTGGTTGTTTATTTTGCTCTGATTAATTTTAATAAGGATTTGATCTGACCCAGCCCGCTGCACCAAACGCGCCCAGCTCAATAAAAAGGGCAGATCCAGTGCTGTTGCCACCGTACACTTAAAGAACTGGACACAAAATTTGAGTCCCTCTATACTGCACTTACAGCATAAAAAGTTTTAACAGCTTTAAGACTTTATGCTGTTAAACATGCAGCTGCTTCTCTAATGTAGCCTGTGGAAAAGGAAGTTCCAACTGGACCACAGAACTACTTACTTCTTGGCAATCTCCTCAAAAATGCCAGGTTTCAATGGTCTTTGTTGTTTGAATTCTTCCAAGTAAGTGAAGTCTCCCTTAGTGATCACTTTTTGATACAGAACTTCAGCCCAGTCTGGAACAAACTCGTAAGCCTCAGCCACAATAGCTGCCTGTGGGGAGAACAGAGATGGAATTACTGAGCAGGAAGTCTGTTCTTGCTCAGAAACATTCTTACACTTGGAATACTTAAAATACTCCAGGTCTTCTGTTTGTCCTATCCTTGGTGCTGTTCTTGAGCACAGCTGTGTTAGAGAAATGCAAGGATAACAAAATACAGCAGGTAGTAGCCCTTAGCCCCTAAACAAGGCATCAGGGGGTCTGTTCATTCTCTTAGAAAAGCCCTTTTCTTATTTCTGCATTTCCAAAACGATGGATCCCAGCGCAGATGAGATGTCAGGGCTCTGGTCTAGACTGAGAGCAGCGTGGGAGCCGCTGGACGCCAAGGTCCTGGCTGTGCGACAGCAGCACGGGCTGCTGAAAGCATCGGCCCCCAGGACTGCATCCGTGTTCCCCTGGGCCCTGCACAGTGACACGATGGGCCCGCAGTGACAGGACTTGGTGGCCACAGGGAAGAGCTGAGCGTTCTGCTCACAGGTGCAGGGTGCTTCAGTACCTGCTGTCCGAAACAGTCCTTTTAACAGACAAGGAAGCCAGGCTCACCTGGTAGAATCTGGGCAAGGAGACAATGGAGTCCATCAGGTTCTGTCTGCTGAGGTTGATCAGCATAGTGCTCTGGCCAGTGTTGAGAAAGTGCAGCTGGAGGGTTATCAGCTTCGTTAGCCGGCTGCAGCGCAAGGCCTGGCGGACACAGGAGTCCTGTTTAGTAAAGACAGACAAATGCAGGCTTTGGAGGAAAGTTTCCAGAGGAAAGCAGTAAATATTCCTCAGAGCAATGACAAGTTCAGAGCTGTCTCGTAGTTTTACTGTTGGTCATATTCCATTAGTTCAAATAAAGCTCACTCACCACAAATACTACTTTCATCATAATGACAACAAGTTTTGAAACATTATATTGTTCTATTCTTGCTTGTTAAGCTCATGGTCGTTCCTCTAAAACTGGGGTAACTGTAACCCTGGAGTTAAAGCCCAGACAGGGAACACTGTGCTGCTCTTCAGGCTGTCGGGATGCTGCTGAGCTGACAGAGCAAGAGATTCCTTTGCTCCTTTTGTCCTGGGACAGGACTCTGCACACCCTGCCTTGTGCAGCCAGGTCTGTTCTCCCAGTTCAGCTCATTCCCAATGCACTCCCAGTGCTGTACACAAGTCATGCAGTTCATCTAATTTTACCTTGGAATAGCTTTCTGCTGCATCAATAAACAGAGTCAGAGCTTTCATCAGCAGTTTCTTTAAATTTGCGACATCCTGAAGAGACTCCTCTGAAATGGGGAAAAAAAAGGAATAACCAGTTATTCATAAAGGTGATGTCAGTCACAGCAGTGACTCCTGGTACCCAGTCCCAGTGCTGCTGCAGAAGACAACAAAAGACTAAAAAAAAATTGTCTTATTGAACAAGCTCCGAAAAAAGGCAAAGAAACAGTGCTGCTTGTTCAGTTCATGGGCCAAAATCACTCGCTCAGGGACTGCAGAACTGAAGAGAAATCCAGGTCACACACTGGCAGCAGGAACACTCACTGACTGTCACCAGACAAACTCAGAAAGTTATTCGGTGCAGCTGCTGGTTTGGCTGAGGTCACAGTCCCTGACAGCTCCAGACTGAGATCTCCGCGTGCTCCACAGTGTTCTCCCCGCAGCACACAACTCACCAAGTGCAGACATTAACAAGTTATCATCTGGCACAGACATAACCCCCAGCAGTTTACAAAAAGCCCACTGTGTCACACCCTCCTGAAGTGAGGAGGACATGCCATGTCCTCACCTCCGCCCGTGCGTGGCACCACAGGAGCATTACAGCATGGCAGGAGCCAACAATCTCAGCTCTGGAAAGTGCCAGAACAGCCAGATAAACTGTTTGGTACAAGAATCCCTCAAATCGGCAAACAAGAGCCTCCTTCCAGACTGTGGGAGTGTAACAGATGTCACCAGGACACCACAAACAACCAAAACTACATTTACTGGTTTTGCTGTTTCCACTCACCCCAGGGCCGAGATTCGATGAGTTTGAGCTGTATGCGAGCAGCAGCTTCATGGTTCTCACCAATTTCTCGACACATGCTGAAGCACAGGGCTATCATGTTGTGCTTTTCGCTGTCCCCAGGGCGACAACGCTTGATGTAATCCAGCAGAGCTGTCTTCAGCGTCCCAGTCTGGTCAGGAGAAAGAATATCAGATTAAGGTTTAAAGAGCTTTTTTTACTGCACATTTTGGTTCCCACAAACAAAGCTGCTCTGGTAGAGCTTTCCAAAAAGCAATCATTGCACTTTTTGAGGTTTCTCCACACTATTTTAAAACATAATGGCAATATCATACTTGTGCTTAGCGACATCACAGAAGGTGCAAAAATCCAGCACCTCTGCATTTATTTACACAAAAATGTCACAACTGACATTTCTTTATGGCTTTACTTATGAGAAAGCTATAAATAGTTAAGATTTTTAAAAACCTAGGAAATATTAACTGGAAGTAAAACCAAAGCAAGGCATGAACATTCTTAGTGAGGTTCCCAAGCCTGATGTTTCAACGCTGCTCTTGTTGCAGCACTGAATGAATTAGAACACACTTAAACTAAAACCAGAATAAGCCTCAGAATTAATTTATTACAGTGAAACTTGACGAACACTTCCTGCATGCCAGTAATTAAAGTGCTCAGACTGTTCCACTTTGCTGTATAAACATCAGTTTCTGGTGGAGCCACACAGTTCTCTGAACGTTTTCTCCCCTTTATCCCCTCCACATACTGAGTCCAATTTCTTCCTCATGAGCACTTCGAAGTAGTGTTTCTCATGCAGCAGTTCGAATATGTAGGTCATTTCGTTGTATCTGCCAATCCCAGTGAGAAGACGAACCTGTGGAAATAACAGTGTGAGTACAAAGCAGAAACCCCTCTCGGAGCAGTCAGTGCCATGGCAGGGCTGCGTGAGGCCAGAGAGCTGTCTGAGCTGGCACTGCTCCCTGGCAAGGTGAGGTGCATTTGGCAGATGTTCCCTCACAGCCATGGAAGTTCTATTTTTAAATCAACCTACTGCATCTTTTTTTTTTTTTTTCTTGAGGAGAAAGGGCATAATTTTAGCAAATAAACCCAGGCAGTGAACCTTTTAGCAATGACACCAGTGCACTGGGCATGTCTGAGACTCAGGGAGCCCTTTCAAGGTGGGATGTAAAGGTGCACAACAGCCTGGCAATACACACCACCACGTCTCACCAACAGCTGAGTGGCTTGGACATCCCCATTCTGATTCACTATACTGTTGTCACCTCAACACTCCACAATCTCCACCTTTCCAGAGAAGCCTTCTAAGTGCTTCTATGATGTAGAAGTCCTCACCTGCACACGCTGGACCAAATGCTTGCTTTCAGCCTTTAAAGGACAGACAGGAGAAGACCAGTGGCCCAGTGTGAAAGCCTGCTCTCCATTCCACCACCTACCCACTCCCCAACACTGCTCACAAGCGCAGTTACTTCCTAATGTGCACAAGGAAGCCTTCACATAGCATCTGGATAAACATGTACAGCATCTAAGACACACACCACAAGTCCGTACTCCTCGTTAGGTGCCAAATATTCATCGGTGAGGAGCCGCGCTGCTTGGAGGACTCTAGTGATTCCTTCCATGTGGCAAGTCAGACTGAAGCAGCTATGGGCCAAAATCAGCAGTTCTGTAACTGGAGAACAGAACAACCAGGTATTTCAGTTAATAAGCCAAGGAAGTTAATTGTTATTTCTCTCTCCAAAAAGTGATGCCACCTCTGCAGAGGAAACATAACCTTTCCCATTACAAACCACAGAACTGGACTAGAAAATGGAACTATTCTTTTTCTGCCGTAACCAATTTAAGAAGTGACAGTTTCTGTAACAGAATGCATTCAGTCTGGCTCCTCAATCTGTGGGAAAGTCTGGGTTTTTTGGATCATTTTCTGAAACATTTTATTCCACATGCAAAACTTCCAATTCCCTCCCCCCTGAAAACTGGCTGACAAGATGTAAGAATAGCTCAGCACCCTGGTGTCACCAGGCAGCTCTGCATTTGGAAAAGGAAGGGCACTAATTTTGCATCTGGGTCTGAGAAATCATCCACGGATTCTATACACTAAATACATGAGCTGTAACAGAACATCTCAGTATGCTTCATTTTCCGTGGAAGGCCTGGTCTTATGTAAAGCAACGATGACACAGCAGAGCCCCAGACCTTGCTCTCGGCACCACGCGATGCGCTCAGGAACGCAGCAGCACCGCACGAGTTGGTACACAATGTACTTGAAACCACAGATTTTGAGACGCTGATTTTTGACAGTTCATGTCATGAACCAATACAACAGATTCTGAAACAAAACAGCTACAGTTCCCCCTGAAAAATGGTGCTCCAGCAGAGACTGGATTCAAGGAGCAAGATTCCTCCAGCACAATCTGGTAATTTCCAACACTGTTTCCTCAGCCTTTTCCCTAGTTTTAGTCATGAAAATACTCATAATGCCCCTGTGTTACTTAAGCAGACAAAATAAGGGGCAAACTAAGATTTGACAACAGGACCAATGTGTTAGGGACATAAAAATTACACAGAACATGATATTTTTAATTATTTTTTTCTCACAAAACGTTTCCAAATTTCCAGTGCTGGACTCTCATGGAACAGTTTTGACATTAACTTCAGCCCTGCTTTCACTTCCACAGAACACATGCTACAACACTCTGGATAAAAGAGCATTGGAAGTTCTGCCCGTGTTAACATGCACAAGACAACTCGTATTGAAATCTTATCCTCATTCATGTTCCTCAGACACGAGGGAATAGCAAATCGTTTTTAAAGACAGCCTAAATAAATAAGTAAAAGGTCTTGCAAAGTACCTCGGCTACGCTTTATAAACTCAGTGACAACAGCTCCATGGCAAATAAAGCTGCAAAGTGGGAAATGGACTTTAGTAACAAAAGATCTAGAAAGTTTGTTTACGAAATGGATACAAAAAGCCATTTCTATTTGTGGTTAATACAAAGAAAGCCACGATACCCTCCTTCTGCAGCAGGTAACTCCCTGACTGCATCTCCCAGCTGTTGGCACAACACAATCTCTGCTGTGTTTGGAAAGTGAATGGACCCAACACTTTAGCAGCACCTGTATTTCCTGTGTGTATACTCAGACCTGCTAATTTAATTCCAAATCTGACATCAGTAATAGCTACTTCTGTCAGCCTTGCTTTTATTCTCTGTGATGTGATTTTAAACCAAGTCATGCTGTGTTCAGTAATGCACTGGTTACACAAAGCACTGTTTGCTGTTTACTTACTGCATGAGAGTTCCCCACGTGGTACGGAGGAAACTTTATCCAGTAACTTCATGCCAACCAGTGTATGGTCGTGGCACAGCTTAGCCAGCTGCAGGAATGCCTGGCTCTCAGCTGCAGGGTTGGAAACATGTTTCTGTCCTGCATCCAGAGAGAGAGAGAGTTATGTCCCAATGGCTATTGTTCAGAAGAGATTAGCTATGGTAATAGAAAAAAAACCCAACCCAGCCATTATAACTTCATCCAGCTTGGCCTAGGACTTGGAACTGCAATTCTAGAGACACTTCTGATCTTACTGCTTAAATTTGAAAAACAGATACTGCTCCTTTGCCAGTTCAATGAACAACTCTACTGCTGCTGGATGATTCCACAAACCCAGTAGGCTGCTGCTCCCTCTCCTTACACAATATGATTCCAACTCATTCCTTGCAGTGGCTCTGATCCACACTCTTCCATGAACCAGTTCAACTCATGAACTCAGCAGAAAACTCTTTTCTGGATTTGTTTTCTGCTGGGTTAGCAAGTGGGCTCTTCTGAAGGCGGTGCGCAAATCATCTGAGCTAATGGGTACAAGCGTACAGCGAGAGCGAGGGGGAGCAGACTGGAAAGCAGCAGGAGCAGGGGAGAGCACACCCGGGCTCAGCAATCTCCATCCAGTGGCTCATTGCTTCTTCTGGGACTTTGATGTTAATGTTGTGGTGAAGCAGAGATCACTCAAATAAAAAACCTTGCCAGATAAATTCCTGCTGTTTTGAGGAACATCCCTCATTTTACAAAATCAAAAAAAAGGGAAATCATTTGGCCACATTTTTACATTTAAGTCCAAAAAATTAAAACCTTCAACACTGCAACACCACTTCAGACTCAAAAATGACTAAAACCAAACATCTGTATAAAACCTTACACAAGGTGTACAAGGTTTACAGACTTTATACAAGAGGTGCCCCAAAATTACTGACAATAATTACCACTCACATATCTAGAGAGCAAGGACTGCTTTTCAGGTATAAAAATACCACACTTATAGATCAAAAATGCTAAAATACCAGATTGAGCTTCTTTACTACCTTTCCCTTCAGAAGATGCCAGTAATTCCTGCATGACTTCTTCAGCCACCAGCTCTGCCACGGTCTCAGGCTGCAGCCCCTGCGTGGTGATGAATGCCTGAGCTGTCTTGCACCTGTCCAGCTGCCGGGATGACAGAATCGCTCGAAGCACTTTTTCAGGATCATGGGCTGACATTTCACTGTAGGAGCAGTTCAGTTCCTAAGAAAGACACCTACACTTAGAAGATTCTACACAGAAAAAAAATCCAGGAGATTGAGATGAGATCTTATGAAGCAATGTTTTGCTGTGAGGGTGGTGAGGCCCTGGCCCAGGTTGCCCAGAGAAGTCATGGCTGCCCCATCCCTGGAGGTGTTCAAGGCCAGTTGGGATGGGGCTTTGCGCACCCTGATCCAGTGTGAGGTGTGGGGGGAACTCAATGAGCTTTGAGGTCCCTTCCAACCCAAACCATTCCATGATTCTGTGATTCTATGGAATATAAACCTTAACAACTTAAATACCTAGAAAAAAAGAAAGAAATATTTCCTCCCAAACGAAGAACTGTGTTTTTCTGCCTATGCTGTGCTTCTGAGGTTCCTTTTCCTCTTCTCCTCTACACACCACAAACTCTCAGTGAGAATGATATACTAGTTTTCACACGCCACGTGGAAGAGGAGCTGGTGAGGCTCTGTGAACACTAACATATTACAACTGCTGTAGTGGGACAGGAAACAACAAACTGGTTGCTTCTCCTATCACTTGTCTGGACCACACCCCTTGGACTTAACTGCCACTCCTCTGAGCAGTCTGGCTAAAAGCTGCCACTCTGTGGAGCCTGCAGAGCACCTCTACACTAAAACTTCTAAGGTAGCTTGCTATCACTTTGTCTACTCTGGGTCAATGTGGATTATGAAGGCATCCCACAACAAAGGCCTAAAGCACAATGCTAGACGAACAATACGCGGTTGAAAGATTATAAAAAAGTACATCAAAGAGACACGGGCTTAAATCTGGGTTAATGGAGTCAGAGGCAGGGGCCTGGTGAGTCTGGGAGCTGAATTCATTTTAATACTTCATACCCAGATAGCATCTGGCCATTTTTCCACACAAAGGCTTGGTGATTTCACGCTCTGAAGCTTATTTCAGGCACCTTTTGAGTACTTTCACTGCTCTCCATCCTTTCCTCCACAAACACCCATGGCACAGCTTGATACAAACGTCTTGTTTCTTCAAGGATGTTACCAGACACCTACCTGAGAAAGTTCATACAAACAGAGAACCTGTCTGCAGTAGTTTCGTCCATGGACACATTCATCTATGAGAGCCTTCAGACTGGTCACAACCCAATCATCTGGAGGTGGAGCCACAAGGTGTGTCCAGTCTTCTAAACTTGATGCTGAGAACAAAAATACCATCAATTCCTTTCTCATACAGACAGATAACAGCAACAAGCCTCATGCTTCAAGCAGGACTACAGAAACCTGTAGTGAATACATAATTCTCTCTCAGTTTTTGAACACCAAACTTTTGATACCTGTGATTTTTTAAGTTTTAGGATACAAAAGATATGACAGAAGACAAATGAGCCAAAATATACACAATAATCTCCGATATAAAATTCCTAAACATAAGGGTCCATCAATCTTTCTGATGGCTGAGCCTTCATTTATTCTCTCCTATATGTCTATTAAGCTTCATACAAGCTAGTACTGTAGCAAGTAATACAAGTAACATTCCAGCTGACAGCTTTCTCATTCAGCGCTGTAAATATGTACTTTTATAGAAACCTTATCGGCCTTAACCTTGTGATTAACAAAACACTAAAGCCTCTACAATGTACAAAGAATTCAGAGAAATATAATAATTAAAGCATTTCAGCTCCAAAAACACAATCAAGATTTACTCAAGTGTGTACTTCAAAAGCAGGAACAGAGATGAAGCTCGGTGCTAGTTTACTGGAACAGAACCGTGACCTATAAAAAACGAACGGTTCAGGGACTATAGACACTGCAAACAGAAACTCCCTGCCTGAAGCACAGACAAGCAATGTACGTTACAAGGCCTCAGATTCCTTTCATTAGAGGATTTCTGAACCAAAGAGATGACCTGTTGTCACAAAGACCTTATTTCCTGAAATTAAGACTGCAACAAAGAGGAAAAACCCATCAGATCCCCAGCGATAGTGTTAATTGCTCAGTGTTACTCACTGCTCAGGACTCTGCCTTGCTGTGACACGCTGCCTTCTGAGGTCTCCTCCCTTGCTGCAAGAAGAGTCTGAATATCTGTGTGCAACCTGTCTAGGTCAGTCTCCCCCGATGCCAGAGCTCTACAGTGCAACACCAGAGAAACATCTCGGTGGTAGAAATGGAAATACTGGCAAACACGGCTGGCTTCATGCACACTTCCCTCATCAAGAAGGCATCCGATCAGACTCTTGAGTGATTCTTCCTCGTCGTCAGTCAAAGTCTGCTGAGACTCCCCAAAGGCAAGACCCTCCAGCTCCAAGTATTTCGGTGTGTTTAGAGCCGGAAGCTTTGAAAAAGTGAACTCCTTAGCTAAGTTATCAAAGGTGAGATCCCTGTTCACTGCAACATGGGAGGGAAACCTCAATTTGACCAACCCCTCATCTGTGGATAACGTTTGCTGTGCGATGCGACAAATCCAGATCTGCTTCTCTATTTCCTCTAATTTGTGCAGTGCCACCGGGTCATCCTTGGCTAGCCAGTGGCCAGCTAAGGTAAGCAACAAATGCTTCTCCATGATGCTGCTTATTTTCTCATGAGCTAAAGGCTCAAATACTGTGTTTGCCTGATTTAAAAAAAAATCAGATGCAGCTTTGCTGGAGACTGAGTTTTGCATGAAGTTGTCATTGCATTTTTTCCAGAATTCAGTTCTTGTCTGGTTTTGATGCCACTGTCCAATGTCTCTCAACTGACAGAGATCTCGCAGAACCTGCAAAATTCAGAGAGGTTTTAAACAACCACCTTTCCAAAAAACAAAGATCACAGTGGGTGGCCAGAATACCGAAAAACTGCATTTAGGTTGTGTCCAAATATGCAACAAATCCATCTGTTTCTTTCATCACATGAAAGTAATTGTATAGCAAGTAAAAACAGCCAGAGAATAAGGAAAGTTGCGCAGTCCTCCTTAGCTCAGCACTGACAGTGAATGCGTTTGGGGCAAGTGCATTTCAAATAAAAAGTGATTTGAAGAAACACCTGTATTTCAGGAAGACTGAGAGGCAATGTTCTCAACACTATGAGAAAGAGCAGTACAAGAGGTGGATATCCTTAGTTAACTACACTGTACCTCTTGGATAACTACGTTGTCCACAGGCAGTTCAGCCAGCGCTGCTACCTCTCGAGCCTGAGAGAACATTCCTTTCTCCTGCAGCTGCTCCAGAATCGACCTGCACTCACTCTGAAATGTCTCCATATCGTGACTGGTTAGGATGGAGCGATTAATTGATACGGAGGAATCCTGCAAGGTCTCACTGAGCGCACAGACTTTCTTCACATAAGGGCCTGTTAAGAGTAAAAACAATTAGAGAAGGCCGGTTCTAAAACCTGAAGAAATTCTGCTTATTTCTGTATACAGCCCTGCCAAAGCAGCACAGGTCTTACACTCTAAAGGCTTCATGGGACTGAAAATAAGCTCTAAATCCCTTGCTAAAATACTTCTGAAGATAATCTGTGCACTCCTCATCAACACGAGCATGCATTCATTCTCCCAAACACACTTACACGCAGTTCCATTTTCAATTCACCATAAGAACCAAGTCAGGCTATATAAATGCTTATACAAAAGTAACAGTATGAACAAGCTTCAAGTAAACATTTTCAATCACTCCAGAAACATTGTATGTGGTCTTTAGACTAAAGCAGTAAGATCATCTAGCAGAGGGAGCTGTATTTACCATTGAGTAAAAGATTATCTGCTGCAGCAAACAGCTGTAAGAGCTTTCTTAATTCATACTCCGTCCTACATTGCTGCATCATCAACTCAAGCAGAAACAACGCTTGGGATTCCAACCACTGCACAGGCAATTCTGATGCTGATGGCTCCTCTGCACTTTTCAGCTGTGGAGATAAGAGATTTTTAAGTGTTGTTTGTTATTTATTTTTTTTTTGCAAATACTTCCTGTGTTTGGTGGGAATGGCAGGTGTGCCAGACCCACAGCTTTCCTTAAGAAGCCATGAGCTGCTATTCCCAAGGGAGCACTGATCCATCTCTGACAATGTTTGACCTTGATCTCAAAGTAGGGAATGTTATGACAGAGTGAACCTACTCCTGATAAACACAGAGGAGAGAAAAGATGCAAGAAGGATCAGGAATGGACAGATAACATGAATTGCCAGATGAAAAGCCCTTGTCACACAGCTGTGTACTTCACAAACGTACCCCATAGGCGAGGGGCACATTGGAAGGGAAAACGCTCTCATGTTAGCTTGAATTGCAGGAGAGAAAACCACTAATTACACAGAAGGTTTGTTTTGTTTCCAAGATATTCAGGAACTACAAAATGGTGATGGAAAGAAAAGACCTGAAATGATCTGTGAAAACATCTTGTATGCAACGAGCAAGGAACACTGCATGAAAACACTTTGGTCCTTTTCAACCCAGATGCTAAATCAGTGCTTTAATCCAAGTGTGTCATTCTGTTCCACGAGCCCTTTTCAAAGACCAGCCTACACAATGTCTGACAACTATCAAAACTAAACTCATACCACAGACTTTTCCAAAGCTTTGAAACATAGTGAAAAACATTGTCCATGTTAAACAGCTCTTCCCTGTAAGGCACTGGTTTATCAGTTCATATTGACTTGCCCTGGTCAATAACAAACAAGACAATAGCTCATACTAATAACTGAACAATTCAATAACTCAATTTACCAGCAGTGGTCCTACCTGAGTCAGTGCCACATTTCATAGAGTAAACTACTCACACGAGATGACACTCTATTTCAATATACCCGTATCAACTTAAACCAAAATTATTTAGAAAAATGCATTGTGGAATTTGAACTGTCAAACCCCCCATTTTTGTATCAACTGCCAGCCATAAAAAGAATCTGCTGAACCCTACTGCTTCACAAATCAGCTGCTAGATCATTCTAAGACACCCCCCGCCCCCTTCTTATATATAACATCAAATGCCTATCACATTCTAATAATGGAAGACCCAGGCAAAGATATTCAGAGAAAATTAATTTGCTTACTTTTGTGAGACTTTCCTGAAACTTGTCCAGTTTGGTTTTAGCTTCGCTATATTTTTTACAGCTCATACACAGTTCATACACCTCCAGTACATACAGTAACGGTGAATCCTTCAAGATACAAGAATAGGTTAGAATTGTTTACTAGAAGTACCTCAGTAAATGTAGAATTTGCCTTCCTCAGTACCAGAACCACAAAGTTCTCATTTATCAATATTGCATGCCAGGTTGATACATGAGCTGCAACTTTGTAATAGCTGGAAGAACTTCCATTCAAAGATTTTCTTACTTGACCGGGATTTTCAGTGATCATGCCCAGGTTGTCTGGGCCACAAATAGCAAGATAGAGGGCAGATCTGTAGGCCACCTCCTCTCCAAGATGAACTGAGATAGTACCTTACCTTCAAAAAGAGCTGGAAGCCATTTAGAAGAGTTTTACTTTTTTGCTTTCTTAAGAAGACTTCCCAGATGACCGACAGCTCATGGAGGTCCCACTCATGACTTTCTGCTGAGCTGTGAATATGGTTCATTGCTTCAGCTCTGGTGGCATCATCCACAGCAGTAACAATCCAGACACAGAGACAATGAATGATGTTTGCATCCTGGCAAATGATGAAAAGGATAGTTTTATAATAACCAGAGACAGACAGCAACTCGTTATATACCACCTGGAGAAATGTGTTACTCTATTCACAATTACTACAAAAATAAGAGAAAAAACTCCACAAATGCATCCTGCAGATGCAGACTCACCACTTAATGTGACTCTGCACAATCATCATTTTTTTACTACTTGTTCCTCTAAAAGATAAATATCTTCTTCAATACTCACTGGGAAACATGCTGCTAGAACACTCAGAATGGGAGCGTGCTTCCTCAGTCCTTCAGTCAGAAGGAAATAGGAAGGGCTGGTGTTCGCCTGACACTGAAGGAGGATTTGAAAGAGACTGTCTGTGTTCTTGCTCTTGAGCACCCCGGCAGCGCTGTTTTCTGAACACAAAAGTGGTAATTTCTCTAAAGCCAACATCAAGTGGTCTTGTAAAATGGGAGTGAAATCTTGAAGGATAGGAATGACCTAGGAAAACACAACCAAAAGCATCTACACAGACTGAGATGCAAAGGGAACCAGGAGGAGAAGGACTGAAGCATTGCACACACAGAAAAGACAAGTAAATCTTCCTCAAATTTGATTTTTCAGAACGTTTGGAGACTTAGAGCAGAATTATTAAATTTTTAAATTACCTTCAAAACCAAAAATGGAAGATTTTGATTCTCAAAAGCTTAAGTATGTTTGCACAATAATTGATGTAAGTTTTGAAAGGAAAGACGAGTGGTTTTATTAAAACTTACACTGAACACAGGGTAACTCTCCAATAAAAAAAACACTAACTACATGATTCTAAACTAAACTAACAAACAGTGTGAGCATCATAATCAGAGGACAATAAGCATTCTGAGACAACTCCTAACTCCCTGGAAACTGATGAGCCTTCAACTTTACATTTGCTCCACAATGTGATATTCTCTTATTGAAAAACCTATTTTTTCCTTTCTTTTTTTGAAAATCACAGACCAAGAACGTTCACAACAACCTCTGTCTTCATTTGCAACCACACATGGACAGCTTACCTCATCTGGCTGGTAGCTGTACAGTTGGGTTTGGATGAGGAACTGCAGCCAGTCGTTACATTTAGCACATTCCTTTAGGTAAGATGTGCTCTGTCTGACATTATGGAGTTTACAGAACTGCATGACCAAAGACCACTGCCTTCTAGAGTCACTGGAAGTCCTGCATGGAATTTCAAGAGCCTCAGCTGTCATAAACTGCTATTTACATCAGATGTTAAAGTAAAAACATTGTGTGGCCTGAGACCCACTGCCAGCAAATGGCAATGCCAGCACTTCCACTGACTTCACTATGGATTAGGTCACATTCCACTGCGGGAGCTTCCGTAGTGTGCCCTGTGGACATTCCCACCCACCAAGGCAGTGCATTGTCCTGTCTGGACAATGTAGGCTCTGAAAACAAGTCCATAACCTTCACTTACAAGTGTGCTGCAAGAACTCTGGTAACAGCGAGTCTACTGTGCTGACTACACTTCATCAACTTGCCAGTACCCACCCATTACCTCTACCATTTGAAGTTATATTCTAAATTCAGTTTATTGCAATAAAACACACATGGATCTCTTCAATATTATCTGAATACACAAATGGTAACATTCAGTGCTCAATTCCAATTTGCCAGCATAATCCTTTAAATCAGGTTTTACTCACTTCGGTATTCCTTGATGCTCAACTGCATCCCAAAAGGCTTCTTCTAAAGACAGAAGAATTTCTGCTGCTGCTGCTTTTTCACCATGAGCCAGTTTTGTTAACTTTTCAACTGTTGCAAAGAACACATTACTATTTCTGAGATACTATTTGAGATGAGTTTTCAAGTACAAAAGAGAAGAGAGTTTTGTTTAATCCTCTTGTTATTACAACATCAGGATGAACCTTACTATAATAAATATTACTCTGAGCCATAGGCAACTGTGCAAGTGTCTATTACATACTCCTGCAATTGTGGCTGCATGTCCTATTACAGTTTTCATGCATTATTTGGCATGCCAGGTTCAAAATGCACCTTTAAAATCAGCGAGAAGCAGGAATAAAAGAAGAGCAAAATCCTTAGTTCTTCAAAGAACAGAGCACTTTCACTGCATTCCTGAGAAGTTAGGCACCATCCTTCAGTCCATCTCTGCTTCTCTGTCTAATAAGTACACAGTATCCTAATTTAAAGCAAAGAAAAGACATCCTTACCCAAAGATTCTCGTATTTGATTGTGCTGAGATTCTTCATTTCTAGCTCTGTAACTGAAAATTAAGTTTGCAACTTTAATATCGACCCTGAGTTTGAGGCTGTTGAGACCAAGCAACTCCAGAAAACAGACGCAGGCTGCTGCTACTGCCGGCACACTGAAGAAAGACAGACCTAAAATATAGGCTTGATTTCCTGCTTGCTGAATCCTGAAACAGAAAGAACACCAGTGAACACAGGTGATTTTAAAACACTTCTCAAACACAAGTATTCCCCACGTAAACAAGGATCTACAAGGCTGACCAAACTTCATTAGAATGAAAATTATTCATAGACCAAAAGTTTCATGTTTGTAAAGAAATGTAGGTGTGAGAATAAAGCTTCACCCACAATAAGCACAGAGTCCACAATTTAATAAACTTTAACAAGAACTAAAGTCAATGCTTTTGATATTGTAATTAATAAAACATGCCTGCCAGCAGTTTTAGTGCAAATAGACCCACTGCAGAGTGTGCAGTCCAGGCATTGCAGCACCAAGAACCTGAAACTCATCTGTGGATCGCAGTAAGTAAAACAGGTACCATAAGGGCTTCTACAGTGCCTGGTTCGTGGGTTCTCTGAGATTCTTCCAGAGTGGCAATTGAAGAAATCACACATGGTTGGCTGTCTTTTAAACTACTAAGTACTTCAGTCTACATTAAGAAGCATTTTCCTTTTTGCCCAAATCTTAGCTGTTTAAATAAGAGAAACTGATTGGTATAGGAATGATAAAAAGAAGCCAATGGTGACTAATATACAAGACTACATTCTGGAAACAAATGGTGATCTGTTCTGATGTAACCCCTACTAAACCTTAATATATTTAATAGTATATTTAATACACCTTTTGACCACATGATTGTGAAGCCTCAGCAAGGAAATTTAATTCCTTCAATCCCCAGTATATTATTTGTCTTATCGATTTAACTGAACAAACAAGTGCCACCCTAAGGAAACGTCTAAGAAAAGTGGCATCTTTTTTCCACAAAGTGATCCAGAGGCTCATTGTGCAGACTTTATTTAGGTAATTCAAAATAAAGCTCACTTTCTTTTAGGTGATATTTTATTTCTGTCCTACTCAATGCCAGACTGAACAGACTCCTCAGACATCTAAAATCTCATGTGATGCAATGCACAACCCTTACTTGCTGTTGGAAGGATTAATGTTACTCCATGTGCTACATTATCACTTAACAGAACCACCCCACTGACACTTTTGAGACTTACAGCTGTTTGGGAGATTTGCTCTTTACTAACTGCTGGACCAAAAATGTTCCAAAAGCAAACGATGGACGTCCATGGTGCAAATAGTACAAAAAATCCAGCCGTTCCATTACAGCATATTTGTTCACCAGTTCAGGGGATGAAAAATGAGGAAAGTCACTTGATGCATCTAGAAAGAACATAATGATCGTTAAACAGTTGAATAACTGATAAACAGTTGAATTAAACATAAAAAATGGCTTTTGGCTACAAAACATGAGATGACAGTCAAACACCTTTCCTCTTGTTCCAATTCAAAGCTCAGCATACTCAAACCCCTCTGAAATTCCAATTCTCATTGTAAAATCAGACTTCTAGATAATTTCTTAGGCCCTCAACTTGCTTTAAAAATAAAATACCGCTTTTCTATCCCATAATACATTTAGAAAAACTTCTGTGAAGAGCTTAATGGAAAAAGGTAACCCACTGATGATTTAATTCAGAACAAATTCTAGTAAATTACACCAGTTATTTGTAAAAGAAACAGCCTTTTTAACCAGTTTATCTACCAAACCATTTCTCTGGAAGTATTTTATCCTAAGTACTTAAGGCTAAAAAAGCATATCAAACTTGCAAGTAACATACCTGATGCAGCAAGAGTGTTTGTTGACTGCCAGCCAAATAATTTAGAGGGATCAAAGGGCACTAATGACTGAAAGATTAGAAACAAAATATATTGAGACAGTTTGTGATTTTCACATCAGACCAGAGTTGTTCTGTTAAGATTTTTACATCAGACCAGAGCAAAGAATATTTTATGGAGCTACAGGAAAGACAATCAGGAGATGCCTGTGCTGCCACCAAGCAGAGATGGATCTCATCTCAGTTCTGTTGTAGAGGTACATATTTATCTACTCCATAGGATCAGAATGCAAGCAAGTGCTAATAAAACAGGCAAAGAACATACTTAAGTACCTTGCTAAACAGTGATATTAGCAAAGTTAACACTTCCCTTCTAATGAATAATTCGGAGCATTTCCTCCAACTTTCCTTTTATCTCACACCACAGATCTGAAGTAAAAGGCATCTGCCCAGAAATGGGGCATGACATTCCATGAGCCACTACCCTTTAACGCCAAATTGCAATTTCACTCAATTAAAACTATTTTAATTCTAGTAACACTAATCAAACTGCCTGATATCACTTCTCTGACACTCCAGGGCTGCTGAAGGTCTGCACTGCAGGTGTCTTCACATGCCAGGGGGCACAATGTTTAGATATTGTTTTAAAAAAATGTTTAGAATGAAGCTATAAACTTCAGCTCCAACTTAAGGATTCCAGCATATGGTCCCCAGCTTTGGTTGAAAACAACCTTCTCTTACTTTCCTGTGGTTCTGCCCAAAAGCACTACCAAGAAGCACTTTGTGTACCTGAATGAGATGGTAAAGAGAGATGTCCAGTGGCAAAATTCCATGAGAAGTACATGGGGGAAACAGAGCAGCTTTGAGTTTGGGGTAAGGAGTTAATGCCATTTTTAAGAGTTGTGGATCAACTTTCTTTAGAGGTTTGTCCATATCTTCATTCTGAAGAACCTGCGTTGCAAGGAAGCAAAATTATTTCATTGGGCAGAAGAAAATGCACTAAGATAACAACAAAACAAAATTTGCATGTGCCAAATAAACTACCTCATGGAATGTGACATACGGTGACAAATGAGAAAGTGTAATTTCTTCCTGGAAAATCCTTTGAAGTTTTATTGGATGTATCTGCAACAGTAACTGATGATTTAGGTTACTGTGCAATGTACCAAAAAGCTATCAGCATTAATAAACTCAGTTCCAACACATGGTTCATGAAGCATTTTTCTTTTGAAAGCATAATTATTTATAATGTGCTTTTTTATTTCTGTAGCCCAACGCAACTGCTTAACATAATGTACCCAGGAAGCTGAAGGTTTTGATATGTGCTTAGATTTTTGGCCTCTAAAAGTAAATATATGGAAGCTGAATGACACCTGGCAGAAATACAGCCCAGATATGCACACAAAGACAATTTATTCCTTTGCATTTTAAACACCATTAAGAACTTCTCCAAAAGCTGATCAATAACCTGTTGCACACAGTACCTGATCGATACCTCCAGGGGCATACATTGTAGTAGCAAGTGCCAATAGTGTCCGTCCTTCCAGAAGCATGCTACTCACACTGGCTTGGTTACTGGGAATCAAGATCTGAGCGTTTGCTAGACTAGCCTGAAAAATCATCTTTGGATCTTAAAAGAAAAGTAGAAGTGAGAATGAATTTCATGCCAAAATAATATTAAATTATTAAACATGCATTAAAACTGTTCTATGATTATGAAAAAAGCTTCATTTCTTACTTCTCTGTTGTTAAAAGTGACTTTTTCTCAGTTTACTTATAAATACAGTTAAGCTGTTCTAAATTTTAACAAGCTTTCCCCAATTTTAAACCAGAGTTTTACTTGCACAGATTGATTTTGATTGAGTCCCACAGTTTAGTATTGTATTAGTTCAACTCTCTATCCTATACCGATCACACTGTCTGAAAAAACTTCACTTGGGCTTGCTTTTATCATTTGTTAACATGTGACTGTACAAAAGATTAGGGATTTAAAGATAAGTGTTTTAAAAACAAGTGAGCTGAGTTAAGGGCAAATATTCTACTTATTTTCAATGACAACAACTAAAAAAAGGCAAACCCAATTCAAGGGGCAGAGAAGTCAAAACGCATGACAAGTACCAGAGGCAACTTTTATTTTAATGGTATATGCTATGAATTCTCCCTTCCATTCAACCTGTTAGGAATAGAACCAATTTGAAGGCAACATACAAAACTATTCTGACATATCTACAGCCTCCAAACTGCACATACAGTTTAAGCAAGATTATAAACCACATTTTATGGATGAGGAAAAGAGGTACTTCTAAATTATTTGCCGTCGTCAAAAAAAAAGTTGGTAGCACAGCAGAGAATTAAACCCAGCTGTGCCAAATGCTCCATGAGCAGCATGAACACTGGACCACTTCCTGAGTGATTTCAGCCTCCTACCTCCTGGATTAGTGGCAACCCCTCGACACCGCACGAGAAATTCAAACCAAGGATGAGCTTCAAGCAGTTCCTTGTTATCCAAAATAGGGCAATTTGAAGGAGTTAAACTGGAAAAAAGGTAAGTAACAGCACAGTGAAAATACAATATTAGTAACCTTGACTCACAAATACCACTCTGCATAGTCTAATCATTTTATGCAAACTAAAACTGATTACACAAACAAAACTCTCCCAAAGAAGACCTGTTGGCTTTTCCCTGATCCACTTTTACCTTCTTAATAAATACAGTTACACTGGAGTTACAGCTAAGAAATTTTAATTGCCAAGTATCATTAAATCAAAGTCTTCACACCACTCCAATGCCTAATATTTCTTTCTCCTTTAAAGCCTAACTAATCCTAATTTAGAAGGAAACCAGCAATTTCTTTCTTTGTGAATGTCTCAAGAACGATCCCTTGTGCTCAAGTGAGAGAGATGCTGAAGAACAAGTTGCTTTGGCTCACTTAAAAGTGCATTGCTTATAATATTCTAATAACTACAACTATAATTCTTCCCTTTGCTGACTGACACACAAATTAATCTGACAGGACAACTCGAATAAACCTTCAAAACACAGTATGAAACCTACCATGGTGCCCCACAATTTTCATTGACTGTGACCCAAGCAGGCTTCCACACCACAGAAAGGGCAGAGGAAATCTCTTACTGCCAGCTATTAAAACTGTATTTCACTATTTAAATCTGAGGGATGAAAAGCATTCATACCTGTAATAGTCCAAGTAAGTGTATAACAGATACTGCAAATTATTTTCTAAACAGTGAAGGACAAAACAAGTATGGAAGTCCAAGCCAGTGGCAGAGCTGTATTTAGGAACAGGGTGAGGATTTTGCAGCACTCCCCCGAGGTAAGACAATCTTTGCAGCAGAAGTTCAAAATCTTCCAGCTCGGAAGAGACAAAGATCCCATTTCTATCAGAAAAGAGGAAAAGCACATGCACTGATTCAACAGTTATCACTCTAAGAAGATCTGAAGGGTGCTGTCAGTTCAAAATTACACAGCAGACCTTTCCTTCCAGGGGGTTGCTTCACTGCTGAGGCAAACATAACATGCCCAAATACATCTGACTGTGCTCAAACAATATTGTGGTTACTACATCTCAACTGCAGAGAACAAGGCATGAGCAGGGAAATGCTGGGGTTAGAATTTTCTGCCTTTCATTAGAATGGCCATCAGGAATACAATCGTTAAGAAATATCAAAGGGCTGAGAGAGGATTTCCGCTGCTCTCATGTTTCTTTCTGTTATCTGAAAACAGAAAGTGCAAGCACAAGAATAAAATCAAATTCATTAATGGATTTTTGCTGTTAAAAAAATGGGTGCTAAATACAATATAAAAATTAATAAGTATCAAAGATTTTCTCAACATGTGCTCCTACAACTATCTGCTTTTGGGTCCACAGAAGGGAGAAAGTATAAAGCATGAAGGGCACATACCTAGCCAGCTTGTTTAAGATATCGTTTCTCATATAGCTACTACACAGTGTGTTCCGGTCAATGATGTCTGGCGTGAGAGGGGGCCACGTAGCTTGTCCACACAATGTCTGGCTGGGCTCACACTCTTCAATCCATGCACAAATGTTGGGCCAGTCGTGCTGGGCTGTCAAGTGCATCCAAAGAACCTCTGGGTTACACGTCCTTAGTTCTGTGTTACAAAAAGGCAAATTGATGAAACTGGCACTACTCAGGGAAACACTGACATTTCTTTCTACATGTACGTATTTTTAATGAGCGGTTGCAAATGTGATGCTGAGATTAAGTATATTGGTACAGCTTGTTAGAGCTTTACGTTGGAAAAGCTAACCATAACACTGTAGTGTAGGGCACTTTACTGAATGTAGCAGAGTACAATATTTATAACAACTGCCATGCACTAGACAAGTCCCTTTCAGCTACTTCCAAGTTTTACCCTATAGGAAAAACATAGTTCCCAGTCAGAACACATTGTTTACCCATTTAAACTGACCTACAGTAGCAGCACACAACTTTAGCTCTAACAATGCCTCTCCTACACAATCGCAACGCAGTAAGTCAAGGACAGATTTTCACTTCACAATCTAAGCCCTCAGTAGCAGAATACTTGCCTTGACATGGTCTTTTGGGGAGAAGAATCATCTCCCGTGTATGCTCATCCCACCACTGAGCCCAGTCAAACATCACTCGGACTCTCCGATTGTGAACCCGATGTCTATCACAGTTCAACAAGGAGTCTAGAATGGCCATATGTCTGGAAAAGTCATCTTCTTTCCTCCAGTTCTTGAAACTGCAATGAAGTGCTGCATTAGGGCATTGTCCAGTACTCTTAAAAGAACCCACAATCTCACACACAGGAGATAAAGCGTCAACAAATTTGGCAGCCCATTTCGAAGAGAGTTGTGCGAGCAGTAGAGGGACTTACTTCAGCTAGAAGCTTGAGAGTGCATGTGAGAGCAGTGGGCAAAGTATTAACTCATTCTTCCAACACTGACATAGCAAATGATAAGTATTGTGACATTCTTACAATTATTTAATTGTAAAATTATTTTTCTAGGTTATTTAGTTTGCTGTATTATGGATATCATATATCAAAATCATGGAATGTTGTTCATGTTTCATTTGATTAATAATGCTAATAATAGAATTTGCTATTAAAAACACTTCATTTAGGGTGCTGATGACATGAACAGAAAAGGCCTCTGTTACACTGATGACAGTACATCGTGGTTTGCTCTGGAAAGAATACGACAGCAATTGTTACACTAGTGAGAGAACAAACAGCTCCCACACTGACCCTTATTTCTGCAACAAAGACCAGCATGAAATTAATGTAAGTACAGAAGTCTGTGTTTGTTAGTGCAGTAAATCATATGGAAGGTAGAAGCCAGCATATTTTAAATCCTATTAACATTATTAATTAATAATTAAAAGCAATAACCCACATTACCTGGAAAGAGATTGAATCTCTTTATTTTCTTGGGAGGATTCCGAGTAAAAGCTTTCAACCTGATGCACAAAGTCTATCATTTTCTTCTCTTTTTCAGAAAAATAATTTTCTTCTTGTAAAACTTTCACCTTTAATTCAAATTAAAGTATTACCTCCAATTGCCATTTTTATCATCTACACTGTAGGAAAAAATGCTGGAAGCATTGAGGTCAATACACTTAAATTTCAAGAGGGCCAGGATTTCATACAGTGTGCAAGCAGATCAGAACTAGATCCGAGCCAGAACAAGACATGTCTTTTTAACCATATTTCACTTCAACTGCGAATACAAAAGAACACTGGTATGTCAACATGTTTCAGCACCTACGCTGCAAGGGAGCAGGGACAAAATCTGTTTGTTCCCATTCTACAAGTGTGTTCTGCACAATGCTTTCAGCACAAATACACAATCGATTCAGACCTGAGACATCAGCTAGACAGAAAAGCCTTTTCTGCACTTACCAACAAATCGCGTACGTGTTTATCAGCTGTGTAGAAACATATCTTACG
Source organism: Tapera naevia (assembly GCA_033556795.1). Classification (NCBI taxonomy): domain Eukaryota; kingdom Metazoa; phylum Chordata; class Aves; order Cuculiformes; family Neomorphidae; genus Tapera; species Tapera naevia. The sequence goes on from JAUMJJ010000353.1 coordinate 3,797,389, forward strand.
AAACTCCTCCTTCACATCAAAGCCCTAAGAAAAAAGAAACTCACTGTATGCAAACTGGATACTTATTGTCTGCTAACTGTACAAATGCAGCTGCACATGGATAGAATGAATGCAGCCATCTTCTTTCTCAAGCACATGACCTTTTACAAGCTTGTGATACTGGCTTCACCAGTTACTGGCGATGTCAAGATAGCCCAGTGGTCTGCATGTTGTCTCTAAAACATCTGGGTACAAGATGCGTGCCCTTCAATACCTGACCTGCCAGAATCACTTTGCTGATCGTGACATCAATAAACACACATTCACAAACAGGTTCCCTCGTATTCTGTAGGTACAGAACTGACCAAAGCAGTTCCTGAAAACAAGTTCATTTTCATTGCAATACAAGCATATTGGCCCGAAAAGGCAACCGTGTCCTGGGCTGCATCCAAAGCAGTGTGGCCAGCAGGGCAAAGAAGGGGATGCTGCCCCTCTGCTCTGCTCTGGTGAGACTTCACTTGGAGACCTGCATTCAGCTCTGGAGCCCTCAGCACAAGGAAGTTCATAGATCTGTTGGAGCGAGTCCAAAGGATGCCACAAAAGCGATCAATGGGCCTGGAACACCTCCCCTAGGAAGGGAGGCTGGGAGAGTTGGGGTTGTCCAGCCTGGAGAAGAGACGGCTCTGGCGAGACCTTAGAGCAGCTTTCAATACTTAAAGGGGACTGGTAAGAAAGATGGGGGAAAAAACTTTAAGCGGGGTCTGTGTAACAGGAAAAGGAGTGAAGGTTTTAAACTAAAAGAGGAGAGGTTCAGACTGGATATTAGGGCGAAATTCTTCACGATGAGCATGGCAAGGCACTGGCACAGGTTGCCCAGAGAAGTCATGGCTGCCCCAACCCTGGAAACTTTCATGGCCAGGTTGGATGGGGCTCTGAGCAACCTGATCCAGTGGAAGATGTCCCTGCTCACTGAAGAGGGGTTGGAGGAGATGACCTTCATTGTCCCTTCCAATCCGAACCATTCTACAATTCTATGCGGTAGAATCAATATATCCATAAGACACCTAAACACTCCCCATGATCTTAGTATTCATTTATATCATTAGCCATAAACAAGCACTGAGAACCATCTGCTTGCTGAACACCTCTCACCATATTTCTCAAGAGCTCTGAGGCCTCTCTGGTATTGTCCTTCAACAGATGGTCATAGACCAGATTCAAACCGGTCTGAATAAATTCCTGAAGATTCTGAGCAGGATGCTCATGCATTCGGAAGAAGGCCTGGGCCTCAGGTATTTTGTTGCTTAAGATGGCCTCAGCAATGACTTCCTGCAAGGGGGAAAAATGGAACAAACTGATTTCATCAACTTCAGTGTTAGCATTGTTACTACAATCCCTATATTGATTTTTTTTCCCCAATAGTTTCAAGACATTTCCATACTAATAATTTCCTTAAATATATTTAATAAGAACAGTAAAAAATGTATTATGCATTTTTTACCTCTGGAGTCAGTTTTTCCCACATGAGGCTTTCTTCTAATGCAGGCAGGTTTTCATCAAGCCCACTCCCCATGTGCATGGTATTTATCTGTAGCCGGGGATATTGCCTCAGAAATTTTCTAAGTTTAATGATGTAATCAGTTAAAATATCTGCACTCTTCTGAAGGAATTCATCAGGTTCTGTTGAGGGTATCCAAGGCATCAGATAAACAGAAATGAAAAACACAGCATTCATAGAATCACAGAAACACTTTGGTTGGAAAAGGCCTTCGTGATGTCCAACCGTACCTGATCACTACTAAACCAGATCCCTGAGCACCTCGTCTACCTGTCTTTTGAACACCTCCAGGGATTTTGATTCCACCACCTCCCCTGGGCAGCCTTCTGGTGAAGAAACTTTTCCCAATATCCAAACTAGAGGCCATTTCCTCTTGTCCTCTCTGGTTCCCTGGGAGAAGAGACCAGCACCCACCTTGCTCCAACCTGCTTTCAGGGAGTTATAGACAATGATAAGGTCTCCCCTCAGCCTCCTTTTCTCCAGACTAAACAATCTCACATCCCTCAGCTGCCACACATACGGTTTGTTCTCCAGCCCCTGCACCAGCTTCACTGCCCTTCTCATTCTCGTTCCCAACGCTTAGTGATGCTGAATGCTTTCTCCTGACGGCACCTCAGAGGAAAGAGCATATCACTTCTATACTGTAATCTGACCAGTTCAGGTATTGGTGCTGCCCATCACTGGTAGCATATTGCAGGGTACAGCCACCATCCTACCAGCGCTCCCAAGAGCTCCCCTGCCCTCACTGATGTGTCTTCCCTTCAGGGACATGTAAATGAGAACCGAGCTTTTTTATTAAGCCAATCAATTAGCAGGCAGATAAATCCCATCTAAAAATGCAGAGACATCTAAATCCTACAGTCATTTATTATAAAACAAAGACAACAAAAAACATGTAAGAAAAAAATTATTAAGAATAATAGTTAATTTACTATTGACAGAAATCACTTCTGCTTAACCTGTATAACCTGTTGGTCACAGACTGAAAACCCCACTGACAACAATTCTGAGCCCAGCAGCAGGACAGCGTGCTGGATATTGGGATGTGTCACCCTGTTCTCCATAGCTTTCTCTAGCAGAACAAATCAGTCCTCTGGAATGCCACCAGTTCAACACTTCACTACTGTACCAGCTGTTCTTGTACCTTGTAGGCTGTGGTTCAAAGAGCAACAATTCAGCAACAGCGCCAGTGTAAGCAGTCACGTGCTGCACTCAGCCCCATTAGATGCTGTTCCTTGCTTTTGTGCCACCCCACGGGTCAAACTGGGATATGTGACTGTGCCACCACACAGTAAAATCAGACTGGGAAGTGTCTAACCTGGTAGGCTATTTTTCCAGCTGTATCAGTTTCTCAAACTACTCTATTCCATTCCAGAGCCACAAAATCACTTGTGCCAGAATATTTCAAGTGGTGACACTGAGAAAAGATCGAGCAGCTGAGGGTTAAACTCAAGCCATTCAACTGCACTATCATCAAGTATCCAGCAACAGCCTGGAAGTCCCACTCTGCCATTCTCATGCATCCTAAAATGATCCTGCTGACAGAATCCTGTCTGACCTGAGTGCCTGATCACAGTTGTTCGTGCTAACACAGATACTGCTGTCAGATTTCTTAGGCCTCCCTTAAATAACACCTATCATTCACTTAACTCTAGCACATTTTTCTGTTAATTCTAGGTAAATTTAGGCTTCTAATAAAAAAAAAAAAGTTGTTCTTACTTATTTCACAACACGTTACATTACAACATATGATTCAAAATGAGTAATCTTACCTGCTGAGTGTACAAAAATGTCTTCAAGTTGCTTAGAAAGGAAACTCAATGTGAGGTTCAGCAGCTGCTCAGAAAAGCATTTACCCTGAGGGTCCATATCATTGCCTCTGATTGCTGAGCAAAGCAGGTTTAGAGCTGGCCTCAGCTCTTCCAAATCTGCAATATTTACATGCAAAGTCAAATCACCTGCCTTCTACCATGTGACTGATCACATAAACTTAAATTTTAAGTTAAAAGTCATAGAGCTATGCTACAAAAAATCTTCCAAAATGAGTCAAAAACTGTATGTAACATGCTTTCCTTATGATATGTGTGCCAATATCACAACACAATGAAACTCCCACACCAAGCACCATTTCTCTCTTATTTTCCCAAAGTACAGAAGCTGCCCTACAGCATCACCCAAACATACAAGAGCACAAACAATTCAACCTGCTTTTACCATCACACAGCCATAAACAGAGAGGCAATTCAACGTAAACTTCCATGCAGCAGGAAGCATTTGACTTACTTTTCAGGTAAGCCTGGGAAGCGCTCTCAGCAGACTGTTCAGGCCCTGAGCAAGGGGCAGGCAAATTGAAGAGACTTTCTTTGCTTTTTAAAAACAAGTCTACTGTGTCCAGCTGACGATTTTCCAAACCTGCCTGGACAAACATGCAGAAGAGCAATTATGCATGTATTCTAATTACATATCTTGTATACTCACCACTAGCATTTGCACTTCCTACTAAGTGACAAAAGTGCACAGGCAGAAAAGAAGAAATGTAACCTATACTTAAAACCCCTGTAGCCTGCAAGAATGAGGTGCCCTGTTCAGTGCCTGCCATGCTCCTCTACCCTGTATCTTCAGAGACAAAATGTTAATTCAACAATTTATTATCTTGAATATAAAATAAGTACTGGAAGAATCAGGACATTGAATCATCTTACAGCAACTGAAAACTGCTGTGACCCTTCCCTCATCAATCCCTTTGGATCACACCCTTCACATAAGATAGAAAGAACCCTATCAGGTGTCTTCACCTAAGCTCCCTCCCTCCAAAACCACAGGCAGACAGGGACTGAGAGATGCTCTGTACTGATTGCTGTAGTGCCCCAGACTTTTGGAACAAGAACTTTTTAAAACAAGGATCTCTGCCACCTAAAAGTAGGAGCAGAGCACTGGCGAACTGCAGGGACACAAGGGCATTGGTCTGTGGTCCGGTACAATAAAAATATTTTATCATTTATTCTTAAGGGATACCAAGCAATATTTGGCAGCTTAAGCTCTCCTCTTGGCTTTAGGATAATGCCATGAGCAAAGCAAAAATCTACTTATGAGGATTTATTTCAATATCCGACATTTTTCAAGAGGAAAAAAATTGCTACAAAAATTGGCAAAACCACTTTTGGTTCCAGTTAAGAAGGCAGTTTGAGCACTGCTTAGTTTAAAACTGTCTTTTTTCCTAATGTATGTTAATTTTATTGCTGTTTTTTTTCCTTTGAGTTACTCATCTAATTTATTCTGGTTTATTATTAAATTGTGTATTATTTATTTTTTATTGTATATTTAAAAACTAAACCACAATTTTTCCCCTAGGTTACTGAGGCACACTCTTAACTGCATCTAAACCCACCACTAACATAGCTAAATTATATTCACTGCTTTAAAGAAGTATTTTTCTAACCTGTGGGACATGAAATGAATTTCTTTACCTCTAGTGTGTGTATTGGAATTGAGCATCGCTCCCATCCATTGAGATGACAAACAGAATCTATGACCCCAGCGCTGCCATGGATCATCAATCTATTCAAAAAGTCTTCTTGAGTTAAACCAAACAGAACTAAGGAGAGACCACGCTCTAAAGAGAAGAATCAAACCATAATTAAAAATACATAGGCAAGTTGCTACACAGCACTGTTCCCATCTCCTGTCTGTCTTTCAAAACAGTGGCGCTGAGCTGCCGTGGCTCTGTTTAGATTAGAAAACAACTGGGAGCAGCAAGGCAAGAACAGCGCTACCACAGCAATAAAAAGCTTTTCTCTGAAGCCCACATCAGACCAGTTACATCAACCCCCTGACCTGTCAGCAGCAGACACAGCGGCTCCTCCCCACTGCAATCCACAGAAACACTGTTCTGGCCAAAGGGGTAATAGGTCACATCTTGTGACTCAAAGTCCCAGAGAGCAAGAGTCAATCCTTTGTCTTTTGTTAATATTACAAACAGGGCTGTAGCTCCTGTGACCAATTTACACTCCAGTTTCACTCCTTCTTCTGGTGTTTCCACAGGGATTTGCTTCCACTGCAGTCTGGCATTCCTGAGGTTTGTACCATCGCTCTGTATGGGTTTGGAAGGAGCCCACATAACAGCCCGTGGAACAAAAGCCACCATCTTCTCAGACTTTTCACAGATTTCAGGATTATGACCTTCAAGATGGGTAAAAAACTGATACCAAGGTAAATTCAAGTCATTCACCAAATCTGGAGACCCTGGTCGTCTTCTCCTTACCACATCACACAGCGAGGATAAGTGTGCTTTCCAGGACCTGGGGGGAAGAAAGACGTTTACCAGGTCTTAAACCAAGAACAATAGAGATAAATCAATTTTTAAAATTTCCTAAGTTAAATAACACACAGTGCAGGGAGAGGTCAAGGGGTAATGGTTTTCAGCTGAAAGAGGGGAGACTGAGGTGAGATCTTAGGAAGAAATGCCTCCCTGTGAGGGCAAGGAGGCACTGGCCCAGGTTGCCCAGAGAAGTCGTGGCTGCCCCATTGCTGGTTGCGTTCAAGGCCAAGTTGGATGGGGCCTTGCGCACCCTGGTGCAGTGGGAGATGACCCTGCCCATGGCAGGGGTGAAACTGGATGGGCTTTGAAGTCCCAAAACTTTCCATGATTCTATGATATGATTCATTTTAAGCCTACAGATTCCATCCAACATTTTGCATTTTAACCTTCACATGTCCTGTTTATTTCTTTTTAAACACCATTTGCAGCCGAGCTGAATGATCACAGCTCCATTAGCTGACAACATCCATGAAGCTGAGTGTTTTTAGTACATTTTCTTTTCCTCAAAAAAAACCACTCCATTAATTAAAAAAAAGTAGAATGAAATCAACAACAGAATTAAGTATTTATTGCATTTACATCAAGTTATAATTAACATACTAAGGCTCAAAATACCGCTTAAAAATTTTACACGAACACAAAATATTCTGAAGTCCCCATGCACTCACCTGTGCTAAACACAACAAACTGTGACGTCCTTGGAACATACAGGTCTGTCAATACTGGTTCAAACAAAAGGTAACACCCTAACCAGTAATCACTATTCGGAAGCTGTTTGATGGCAGATGGAAAGTTGTCTTGACCCATTTCCTAACATCATCCTAGCATTCATAGATTCATAGAGTGGTTTGGGTTGGAAGGAACCTTAAAGATCATTTAGTTCCAGCCTCTCTGCTATGGGCAAGGACACCTCCCACTAGACCAGGCTGCTCAACATTCCAAAGATGTAAAGCAGAATGAGCTGACTTTACTCATCACAACTACAAAACTCAGTCCTTTATGGATCGATGCTCTAAAGAGGGCAAAACCCAGTTGGTCCTCGAGCGTATTTTCATTATGTACCTGTTTGTTCGGAAAGGCAGTGACAAAAACTTCATGCTGTAGTCAGAACTAGCAAGGTCATCCTCATCAAGCCCTTCAGGAGGCTTCACTGGAAGATTTTCAGTATCTCTCTTGCAGAGCAAATGCCCAGGGAACTGTCTGTAAAGAAAGAAATATTAAATTTTACTTCCCTCATAGATGATTCAACATTTTTTTTTCCTTCATATTTAGCTCCTCCAGGAATGAGGATATGAGAGCTGTCGGAAAAGATGTTTTCTCTCAAAATTAGTAACATCCACAAAAAAGTACCCCAACAAGCCATCAAAACCTCCTTTGAGGTGGACAACACCTCTAAATTACAACCTAGCCCTGATTTATCAAGCAAAATCAGTAAAGCCATATTGGAATAATTTAACAATCCTTGTACCCTACAGTATTTCTAAAAGCTGCTGCCAACTCCCATTGGCACTGACAGCACACGCCCGACCTTCCTAGGAAAAAATAACAAGTCCAATACAAAGGTTTTGTATTTGTTAAAGCAACAGAGCACGAACCAGTCTCTTCTCCCAAGTAACAAGTGATAGGACAAGAGGAAACGGCCTCAAGTTGAACTGCGGGAGGTTTAGATTGGATATTAGGAAAGATTTCTTAACTGAAAGAGCTGTGAAGCACTGGCAGAGGCTGCACAGGGAAGGGATGGAGGGGTTTCAAAAAGCATGTAGTCATGGCACATCGGGACATGGTTTAGTAGGCACAGTGGAGTTGAGCTGATGGTTGGACTGGATGAGCTCAGAGGTCTTTTCCAACTTTAACGATTCTTTGATTCTATTCTATGTTCCTAACTGAAGCAAATATTAACGAGCAATCTTCAAACACAGATGAAATTTCTGCTCCATCACAGAGCCAGAACTCAAAATTAAAGGCTGCCAGCATCTCAACTCTTACAGGACCAAAGTCAGACACTTTTTAATGTTAGACATACCCACAACTTCCATTTTGGAATCCTGCTGCAAACATACCTGAAGTACCTGTTTAGATCCACAGAGAGGGCATAGTTGGAAGAAGCGATGACCACTGCCACGCTGAGATCCTGTGCCACTTTGACAGCAGTGAGTGGCGACGCGATGGCTGGATGCTTATCCTCACCCTGTGCACCTCCCTGGCAGAGCACTATGCTGACCTTTGCTAGATTTGCACCATCCAAAGAGTCAAACATGTCTTTAAACAGTGTCAAAGAAAACACCAGGCCTCAGATCACCGAACAAACCAGCCATTACAGAAAAAGGGAAGAGGGTAATTCCTGTTAACTTTGTGGCCCAAGCCAGTCCCTGCCCAACAAAACATCTAGAGTTGTTGGTTCCATAGGAGCCTCCCAAGTTGGGCTAAGATCAGAAGTGCATTGTGCCAGGTGCTGTATTGTCACACAGTCTGTGCCATCTCAGAAGAGTTAATTTATACTTAGAAGGGAACTTGGACAAATGTATATCGACAGTTACAACATTAGGAGAAAAAAGTAACCTGACTTCATTGCATTTTTGTACACGTATGTCAGAAAAGAATTGACAAACAGGTCAAAGTTGAAGCACAGTCTGCCAGGTCTGAGCTGCTGCTCTTTGGAACCCAGAGGAGAGTTTATTGGTTCTCAAGCTGTGACTCCCAGTACAGAGAACTGCAGAGAACTCCTAAAGGATCTAATTAAGAAAGGAAAGGCCACTAACAAGAGACTTCAGCCTCTTCTACACAGATCCATGTATTAAAAATGCTGGAAACCACTGCTCCAATGCGAAACAGATTTCCAGTGGCATGCTGAGGAACTGCAGTTGACCCACGACCACTCACTTTTTGCTACATTAATCAGCACTTCACTACCCAACCCTTTATTTAAAACATCTTCAAAACAACGCTTGAATTTCTTTCAATAAACTTTTGCTTAACCCTGACAGACAAGAAAATAGACGTTGATCTTTTAGATCATCCATACCAAGAATGAGTCTCTACTGCAAAGGATACAAATCCAGCCGGTGCTGTCTAACAGGAACAGGATCCCCCTGCAGAAGTGCGTGTCCGTTACTCTTTCCAAAACCGACGGAGGCAAACTGAGGGTAAAGCAGTCGCACGTCTCTAAGGGTGAGTCTTTCCCAGCAAAGGTGAGATGCACAACAATAAACTTATTGAGCAGCAGTCTGCATTTGCTGTTTCCAAAAGAGAGTATCCGCAGAGAGAAAACTGAAGACAGACCTGTAAATTCAAAGATATTTTAGAATCAATCTGGTACTTGTGATTTGTAAAGATACCTCAGAAAAACAGCTCAAATGCCTCTGCTACTCTCTCAATAAAAGTTGGGATGGGGGGGGGGCTTATTTTGTTTTAAATCTCACTTTCAACACCAGGAACACCGCTTTTAAAGGAGTTCCCTACAACAGAGTAGGCTTCTTAAGTGGACAACACTATGAATAACACAAAAAATCATCACAAAACACTTCAGTCAGCACGAAAAATAAAATCTACAACCTTTGGAAACAGAAATACTTCAGCAAGTGAGCCTTGTTAAGAACACTGAAGGCCTACGTCCTGCAATAACGGTGCCTTCTAACCGTACGCTGTGTTTCCTAACACAATGGCAAACATAACCAGTCCCTGCAGCATTAGTGAGCACAGAGCTTTGTCTCTACATTTTCTTCCCCTTGGTACCAATATCAAAGCGGAAGTTTGGGATAGCAAGGTTGCATGAATGTTTTATTAAAGTTTATTTTTAACTTCGTATCATCAAACACTTTCCACTACATCAGTTCAACTCCCTCTCATGATGCCATCTTTGAAGACAGAAATGTCTCTATTATTTTTCAGGTTCATTAACAGCAAATGAGCTTCAGATGAGCATGAACAGGTTTGACACTGCCCCAGCGTCCCATCCTCCTGCCTGGATGCGTTTCACCAGCTGAAGCAGAAGCAGACCTGCAACAATCCCAAATACAGCACAGACACTGAAATTTACTCACTAATGTTTTTAACTTCAAGGAGCTTTTTAAGTGTGTCTTCCTTAAAACTGTGCAGGTAAACCGGGTTGTACTTTCCATCTTCCAGAGTAAATTCATAGACACAAAGTTCATGACTTTTACTAAGAGCCAGTAATTTTGTCTTGCCTGCTCGTAGATCATCATCTTCAGTGTTCTCCCACATGAAGCTGAAGACATAACATTCAAGATATTTATTGACCTCATTTTTACACATTTCATTCACTGAACAAATCTGGAAGCTGGCTAACATGGACAGCACAATTTCAATCCTTTTCAGTAATAACACTGCCCTTGTACCCTCTCCCCCAATACAACAGATCTCATCCCTAGCAGAGACTGGGCTTGAGGCATCCCTACTGCTCCTCTTCTCAAGAATATGGGGGGGTTCTATCCTTATGTTTCTTTCCTTTAGTCCATACCATGGCAGCGATGCTTTGCTTCAGGACTTCTAGGAAGAGGAACACCAGTGTGGCTGGCTATGGTGGAGCAGAGCATATTGTCACGCATTTTTCCTCCCTGTTGCTAGGGCTGAGAAACTCCTCAGGTGTCTGTCTCCACACCAGCTCTCATACAGAAGGGGGAGCAGGCAGAGAGGAAATGGCTGGAAGGCTACTTTGGATGGTGCAGTGGAACACAGGACTGGAGCACCCTGACAGTGTTGGTGCTGCTGGACACTGTGACAATGAGAAATGCAATGTGACTGTGGTTTTGACTCAGCATTAAAAGCAGATTAAAAACATCTTGTGATTGCTGAGCGTCACACACAAGAGCTCTTCCTCGAGCAGCAGACGAGGAAGTCAAGCAGCCAGGGAGCCAGATTTTTTTTTTAGAATCACAGAACGGTTTGTGTTAGAAGAGACCTCCAAGCCCATCCAGTTCCAAACTCCTGCCACGGGCAGGGACACCTCCCACTGGATCAGTGTGTGCAAGGCCCCATCCAACCTGGCCTTGAACACCTCCAGGGATGGGTCAGTCACCACTTCTTTGGGAAGCCTGAGCCAGGGCCTCACCACCCTAGCAGAAAAACATTTCTTCCTAAGATCTCATCTTAATTTCCCCTTTTTCAGCTGGAAACTGTTCCCTCCTCATCCTATCCCTGCACTGACTAATTAAGAGCCTCTCCCCAGCTTTCCTGGAGCCCCTTTCAATACTGGGAGGCTGCTCTAAGGTCTCCCTTCTGAAGCCTTCTCTTCTCCAGGCTGAACAACCCCAACTCTCTCAGCCTGTCCTCATAGCACAGGTGCTCCAGACCTTGGATCATCTCTGTGCCCTCTTCTGGACCTGTTCCAACCGCTCCATGTCCTTCCTGTGCTGAGGACTCCAGAACTGGACGCAGGGCTCCAGGTGAGATCTCACCAGAGCCGAGGGGCAGCAGCGGGGCATTTTAAGTCAGCAACTCCACAAAAACAGGCGGATTTTCTTTTTTGTTTTGCTCTACTGTAACTCAAACACCCACAACCAAACAAATGAGCAGCAAGAACTCATCGTCCCCTCCAGCAAGAGCAGTTTAGGCAGTGGGTAACCCGTTCCCAGGCAGGTCTGGAAGCGCCCTCCGCCCCGGGCGCCCCAGAGGCCTCTCCCGGCCTCCCTCCCCCGCCACTTACTCATCCCAGGCTCCCGGGAGGACGCTGCCCCGGGCCCGGCCGCCTCCGCGCGGCGTCAGAGACTCCAGGTAGATCCCACCATGGAGCAGGAGGCTGCCCAGAGCGCCCTGTCCCCTGCTGAGCCGGACCCGGGCCGCGTCTCGCGGGGAGAGGGGCGCCAGCAGCACGCGCAGCTCCCGCCCGGCCCCCGCGCCCCGGCCCGCCGCCATCTTGGGCGGGGCGGCCCCGCCTTCCGGACACCTGACAGCGCCGCCCGGCAGCGCCCGGCAGCGCCCGCGGCGCGGAGCGCCCTGGGAGCTGCAGTCCCCGCGGGGCTGCGCGGGCAGCACAGCGCCCCGCGGCGCGGCCCTGCGCCCTCCGCCTGAGGCAGCTCCGCACCTGCAGCAAACCCACCCCAATGCCCCCGGCACAATCACAGAACGGTCTGGCGCAGACGAGACCTTAAAGCCCACCCAGTGCCATGGGCAGGGACACCTCCCACTGGATCAGGGCGCTCAAAGCTCAACCAACCTGACCTTGAACACCTCCATGGATGGGGCAGCCACGACTGCTCTGGGCAACCTGTGCCAGGGCCTCCCCACCCTCACCGAAAAACATTTCTCCCTGAGATCTCAATCTCCCCTCTTTCAGCTGAAAACCCTTCCCCTTTGTCCTATCCCTGCACTCCCTGATCAAGAGCCCCTCCCCAGCTTTCCTGGAGCCCCTTTCAGTACTGGGAGGCTGCTACAGGGTCTCCCTGGAGCCTTCTCCCGGCTGCACAACCCCAACTCAGAGTGGACACTCACAAGCACCTCAGAGTGAGCAAGGGGGCCTACAAAAAAGCTGGGAGGGACTTTTTACAAGGGCCTGTAGTGACAGGATGAGGGGGAATGGCTTTAAATTGGAAGGGGGAAGATTTAGATTACACATAAAGAAGAAATCCTTCACAAAGAGGGTGATGAGGCCCTGGCACAGGCTGCCCAGAGGAGCTGTGTCTGCCCCATCCCTGGAGGTGTTCAAGGCAAGGTTGGATGGGGCTTTGAGCACTCGGACCCAGTAGGAGGTGTCCCTTCCCATGGCAGGAGGGTAGAACTGGATGGGCTTTGAGCACCCTTCCAATTCAAACCATTCCACGATTCTATGATCCTATGACTCTGCCCTATCCTCTCTGAAGGATGCTCCATGTTCGATCACTAGAAGGGCAGAAACACAAGGGTTTTGGCCCTTCAATACGTTTTCCAGAACCACAAGCCTTTCCTTTCATTTTGACAAGAGCCTTAAAGATAATTCTTGTCTGCTGAAGCAAGGTATTTGGAAGAAGCCAGGGTCTGGATGCACTGGGCTTGTGTGCTGGCCAGTGGGCACCTGCTCCCAGGCAGACTTCACGAACACAGAATCATTGAACAGTTTGGGACGTCAGGGACACATTCAACTGTATCACATTGCTCAAAGCCACATACAACCTGGTCTTGAACACAGGAAATCCTTAGCCCAGGGTAATTAAAAAGCAAAGCATTCAAAGTCAGAAAAAGGTACTGACAAGAGAAATAAGGCAAGTATTTAGCAGGAATAGCATCCCAATAAAAATCCACCTTGTTCTAATCCAGCACCTTGGTTCCAAATTCTTTTTCTGAATCCATTTCAGCTTTAATATGTTATAGACAACAATAGAAGCTGAATGAAATGCTTCCATTTCTAACAGAATCTAAATCTAAGCTTAAAGAGAAAAAAAAAAGGCAAATTCCTGAACTCTGAAAGCAGCATTTCAGTACAAGAATTGGTTTTATTTTACAGTGCAGTGATTGAGACAATGTAGAAATTTAACTTGCAAAACTTAATGTATATCACAACGTCTGTCAGAAGGCGATACATACGTATTGTTCTGGTTTTAATCATAAAATATTTCTCTGGTCACCAGAAATTACAAACTCAACACTATAGATTTCATTTTAATTTTAGAGACTAATTCTTCATAATTTACATCTATCTTATAAACAATTTATTTAAAAAAATGTGTAAGATAAAAAGAACTCAAGTATTAAACTCAAGGCCTTGATTATTATTATTTTCTTTTTTTTAAACAAAGATATTTTAAGAAATGTATCAAAATGATGACTCTGTGGGTATCACAGCTACTAGTCAGGCTCTGTAACACACTGCTCCACGATTTCACGCAAGTTTGGGTTCTCCATCGCAGCTGCCACTCTCTCTTTGTCATTGATTTGCTTGTTGACTGCAAAATACCACACAAGAAGTCAAGTCAGGAGGAGTTTTCAGTGGAACTTTACACACAAACGCTACAACAGATAACACACTGCAGTGAAGATGTCCCAAACCTAGTTAATAGCCAGCTCAAAGGCTGGGAAAACACTCCTGTACAGGAACAGTACAGTGTGTCAGCTTTCTCTTCCATTTTCTTAGGTGGAAGATGTTATTTGCATAATATCCACAACTGAAATTTGTACAATAGCTGCCAGGGCACTGCACGGGTAGATATTTCACTAACTTGGCCCAGAATAAGAAGGCTGTGCCAGACACAGTAGAAGGACAACAAGACAAGAAGAATTTGAGAGTGCTCGATAATCAAAGGAGAGAGAGGAGTAATCAAAGGAGAGAGGATTTCTAGGAAATGGAGAATAAAGCAAAAAAACCCTCAGTCGCAAAACCCCAGCCATCAGTAATGAAACATTTTTATTATTTCTCTAGTCCAGGAAAAGAACTTAAGATGCACTAATGACATGCCTTGAAATCAAGTGGGACACTTGTGTCACAAGTCCAAGTCCTCCAGGTTCAATTTGTCATCATTTACCAAAAAGAAGCAACTGGGACACTGCCTGGTAAAAGGCTTCAACAGCCATTTAAGCCAGTAATTGGCTACAGTTTTGAAAGAATTTTGATGCCCTGCAAGCCTTACTCTAAACATTGACTGAGAAACAGGTATTTTTATTATGATGATGTGAAGACAGCAAGATCAACCAGTCAGGCAGTTCTTCACATTATCTATTCAGCAGCACAGTAGCAACTTCTTCGAAAAGGACAGTGAGGTAGGGAAAGAAAAGGACTTCTCAAATGAACACACACACAGGCTAAAGCTGTTCTACTTACTGTCTTCTTCAGTGGAATGTGTACCCTCAGATATGTAGATTTCCAGCTAGAGAAGAGATAAGCAACTTTAGATGCATACATCAAGAGCTGAATATATTCATTACCAGAAGAAAAAAAAAATCATAGAACTACAGAATTACAGAATGGTTTTGGTTGGCAAAGATGTTTAACATCATCGACTCCAACCATCGATCCAGCCCTACTAAGTCCAACACTAGACCACGTCCCCAAGCATGACATCTACTTGTCTTTTAAACACCTGCAGGGACAGTGACTCAAACACCTCCCTGGGCAGCCTCTGCCAGTGCTTGAGAACTCTTTTGGTAAAAAAGTTCCTCCTAATGACCAACCTAAATCTCCCCTGGCGCATCTTGAGGTCATACACATGGTACAACACACATACCATGCACGCTATTCACTCTTTTAAAAACATCCACAGACAACAAAAAGGGATTGATACAAGAGCTGACCTTGGGTTTTACTGCAACACAATCCCAAGACAATCTCCTCTCCCATTTCTAAGAGACTCCAATCATCTTTCTTCAAAGTTGTGGAGGCATTTGCTCCTTACTAATACCAGCTGCTCTTGTGAAAAAGTAATTGTAGTCAGGCTACTGGAAACAGAGTGGAGAATTGGCACTGCTTCCCCAACAAGTTCTCTGCAGGCCACAACTCAAGAACTATTTGTTTCAAATCCACCAGAATTGTAAGGGTCACTTCCACAAGCTTAAGCACTCTTGACAACACATCCTTAGGAAGAGATTCCCATAAGATATTCCTAAACAGTTCTGCTCCGTGAGGAGAATCACAGGCATTGCATTTGAAAATGGTAGTGTGATGCAGTATCCATTTCCTGCACAGGAACTGATTATAAGACAAGAGCCTAAACAGACCTAAACCCTCTTCAGACATTTCACAGGCCTGACAAAAACAACAACAAAACATTTGCATGTGCTGAACTAACTGCAAGGAGATCTCGTAAAACATACCAAAGGGAAACCAATTAAACAAATCCTATGCCTTTCATCTTGTCTCACTGAAGCTAAACCTATTTGTTACTGTGTGCCCAGCAACACAAAGCACCATGTACCTAACTTTCTAGAAATGCAAGTCTCACTTTACATTGATTGACTGGAAAGATGAAGCTTGCAACTATAAAAATGAAACAACAAAAAAAACTAACACCACAAATACTGAACTAATGAATTTATAATGAATTTCAGGTGAGTTTCTCAAGATGTATAAAAGACTGTGTTTGTTGTTAAAGGTGCACTCCTAGATCCTGCTAAGACCCAAACAGCTTGCTTTAAGGATATATTTAACCCCTGCTTCCCAGGTAGTTTCTTACACTCCACAGTGCCAGGGCTGCCCTTTTTAGGGACAGTCTGGTGACCAGGGTCAGGCCTGTATGTCCTCCATACAACAGTTCCTAAGATACAGGCCGTAAAGATTCTGTTACTGCCATTTCAGTTTTGAACACTGCCATTTTCCTAAACCCTAATGAACCTGTTCTAAAGCTCTCACTTTCTAGGTGCTGCCTATAAAAAGCAGCAGCCTTCCTTTTACCTGGTCTCTAACTAACAACAGAGTAGTTCTCCTGCTTTCAGCGCTTGCTCACAGAGCGCTGGTCCACTAGAGACAACTCTCAGATACTCCAAATGGCACAGCAGTGTCATAACTATTAATATTTGATATTTATGATGCTTAGATATACTGAAATACTAGAAGGCTAAATTCATTTTTCCCTAGGCAAGAGTATGACTCTGATTCTTTGTCACACTGGATTTGGAAACATCCTCTCTTTCCACCCAATGACACCTGGCAAGGAAATCCCTTGAAACACCCTGTATTTCAGAAGATCAGCAATAAATGGTCTTTCGTGAATGAAAGCAAGAACTACAGTGGTTCATAGGTCCCTCCAGATGCCACGCTGTACTGCAGCATTCACTCTCTCCACAGGCAATTGACAAGATTTAAAAAGCCCCCATCCTTAATCACGGCTTGCGAGTTCCTTGATCCTGCAGCATACATTCTTTAAAGAGAAGTTCGCACACATTCATGGAGATTAAAGCAAGTTCCAGAGCAGATACTTTACCTTATGTCTAAAAGGCAAACATCTCTGAAGTTTTATTCTTAAACAAAGGCCTGTTTAAACAAAACAGACAGGAGATTTTATTTGTAAAACTCAAGGTCGGAGATGCATTTTCAGAGAATTCATATTTCACAAAGAAAACCCACCAGTACAACCAACAGCCTTCTCCTTTTGTGTTCCAAACAGCACAAGCTGTGGAGAAGACTACATAACCTGTGGTCTGACCCTTTGGATGTAGCTTCTCAGCTAAGCTCACATCTGCCTTACAAGCTTGGGAGGTCTCTGGTCTCTAAATACAGACAAAATGCCCCACTTCCAGCTTTCTTCTACATCGTAGCTGCATCCACACAGAGAAAAATGTTTTGTTTGTTTTCAAGCATTTGATAAAAAACTCAACATAAATTGTTTGAAGAACCCAGCCTGCAGTGGCTTAGGAGCAATCCAAGCTCAGACCATCACTGTGCAATGTATAACAGCCAGAGTGAGCGGAGGAGCAGTCTGGTTCATCTGCAGGAGCGGGACCCAGGTTTGGGGACAGCCCTGCCACGAGCCTGCTGTAGTTTCCCTGTGAGTCCTGGCTCAGAGATGGACTACACACAGACAAAGGTGGACCACAGCCCAGGCTGTCCTTGGGCTGAGCCAGTGGTGACACCAATGGACAATGCTCCCCAGAAGAACCACGGGCTTAGAGTACTCTGTAGGGATAAGAGAGTTTGGAAACAACCTACTTACTGCCCATGTCCTTACATACACCACACAACCACATTAAACAGTCACCACAACCCCCTCCTGCCACAACCCCAGGAGCTGTGCTTCAGGGGTCACACACTACTGATAACAACTGCACCAGCAGAGACATCACAGACCCAGCTGACAGGTAAGAGCTGAGAACATGATTAGCACAAAGTTTAAGATTGGACACATACAGCATTGATCCTCAGGCCTGAGCCTCAACCTGACATTCCTAACAGCGTCAAAGCATAAATAAATTATTACTGTTTGGCACACTAATGCTTTACTACCTATGTTTTTCTTTCTACATAAAGTTCCAGAGGTTTCTTTGGGCATAAATCCATGTTCTCCTTCATTAAATTAAATACTTATTTTCCCTCAAATCATAATTAAAACAGACTGAGACATCCCAGTACGGACACACAACGGTAGGAGCTGCTAACCTCGGTACATCTCAACCAGTCATTTCAGAGACCTCAGGCGTGGTTTTTCAGCTGTGGTCTAACCACAAATAATGAATTGAAAAAGCAAAAGAAGCCAGCGTAGATTCTCATTCATCTTAACTGCTTTCAAACCTGGTGGGAATGGAGATCAGCTCATACAGTAAGGAAAAGGTAAAAGAAACAATCACAAAGGTTAAATATTGTTTAAATTGAAGAGCTGACAAAATGTTCAATTTGAGGTTACTGGAATAATTCCGAAACTGTAAAGAATCCTGTACCACTTCCCAGGAGATTCTGAGAGCTTCTCTTTGAGGACCTTCCCTAATTCGAAAAAACCAGATGGCTGTTCCCACGTTTCCTCTGGTTTGTGTTTGTTTGCATTTCTAGTAGGGTTCTCAAGATGAAATTCCTAGTCAAGCTGCTGGCAAAGACTGACATTATCCAGACAACCTAAAATTAACCTTACGCTCATTGTTATGCATTTATCGAAATAGAAACCTTACCAATGAGAGTAGCCAAAGAGCAATGAGGTACTGTTGGTGTAAACCTGATGACCACCAGATATTCATCTTCACCTATTTCGTGCACTTCCACACAGCTTTCCGTTACCACTTCCAGTTCTTCCAAAGTATTAGGTTTCTCTGGGTCCCGGATAGTACGGATTATATCTACAGCAGAAGATAAGCAACCAACAATAAAGCAGCTTTCCTGAATTCAATAATAGGTACTTCTATTACGAACCATCACCCCAGCATTGTTTATCGTGCTTCTCTTTGGAAAAGGCAGAGCTGTTGCAGTCAGTGGCACATTCTCTCCTAAATTCCTTCAGAAGTGGGTAAATTTATTGTTTGCTGTGCACATATTTTTGCAGATTCCATTTCTAAGCTTGCTATTACTTCTAAAACCACACTATAATAGAAATGAAAACATGCCTGTTAAAGGACACATATCACCTTCGGAACTAAAGATCACTTGACATTAGTAAAAGGACACAGACAGCTGTGGTATTTCAGAAAGGTCTACCTGCTTTCAGGTTTCTCAAGGTCCAACTTATTAACAAGAAAAGCCAGATTCTCTTCTCATCTTCTCCTCTCCACTTCTCAGCCTGGGCCTCACAGATAAGAACTTAAAGCCTTCACCCACCAGGCAAGCGGTGCATTCCCAGAATAGTTCAGGTTGGAAGGGACCTCAAAGCCCATTCAGTTTGAACCCCCTGCCACCTCCTACTGGATCAGGGTGCTCAAAGCCCCATCCAACCTGGCCTGGAACACCTCCAGAGATGAGGCAGAAACCACTTCTCTGGGCAACGTGGGCCAGGGCCTCACCACCCACACAGGAAAACATTTCTTCCTAAGATCTCATCTCAAGCTGCCCTCATTCAGCTGAAAACTGTTCCCCCTTGTCCAATCCCTGCAATCCCTAATCAACAGCCCCTCCCCAGCTTTCCTGGGGCCCCTTTCAGCACTGGGCAGCTGCGCTAAGGTCTCCCTGGAGCCTTCTCTTCTCCAGGTTGAACAACCCCAACTCTCTCAACCTATCCTCATAGCACAGGTGCTCCAGCCCTCAGATGATCTCTGTGGCCTCCTCTAGACTTGCTCCAACAGATCCATGTCCTTCCTGTGCTGAGGGCTCCAGAACTGAACGTAGGGCTCCAGGTGAACAGTGACAACAGCACAGGCTCCATCCCAAAGTCACGGCACCCACCCCACCTCCAGACACAGCCTGGGGCTCGTGGGGAGGCTGGGAACCCCAACAGGTCCCCACAGCAGGCCCCCACCCTTCCCTTAACACCTCCTGGACCCTCCGGCACCTCGTGGGGACCCCTACCCCATCCCATACACCTGGCAGTGACTCTGATTCCCAATTGTTCGACCCTAGGACACAGCCCTTGCACCCCTCAGTGGCCCCCAGGGTCCCCACAGCTCCCCCAACACCCCAGAGCACAGCATCAACGGTCCCCAGCCCCGCTCCAGCCGCCTCTCTAAGGGGTGCACAGGGCCTTGCCGCCCTCATATCCCCAGGGGCACAGCACTAACAGCCCCAGTGCCCCCCCATGCCCCTCTCCACCCCCGCCCCGCTCTCGCCCCCAGCCCTGCACGCTCCCCTCACCCCTCGTCCCCCCCAGCCCTGGACAGTCACCGTAAACCTCCAGCGCCTTGTCCTGCTCCATGGCCTGGCGCCGGGGGGCATGGCAGCCCCTACGCAGCCCGGAGTAGCGCAGCACCCTGCTCAGCGTCTGCGACAGCAGCCCCAGCACCACCGACATCATCCCGCTCCGCCATGGGCGAGCGCGGAATGGGCCCTCCCGGCCACCGTCCAGGGGCCGCCGGCAGCGGGAAGTGCTGGGGGGCGGGGCCTGAACTGAGGGGCGGGGCCTGAACTGAGGGGTGTGGCCTGAACTGAGGGGCGGGGCCTGAACTGAGGGGCGGGGCCTGAACTGAGGGGCGGGGCCTGAACTTAGGGGCGGGGCCTGAACTTAGGGGCGGGGCCTGAACTGAGGGGCGGGGGCTGAACTGAGGGGCGGGGCCTGAACTGAGGGGCGGGGCCTGAACTGAGGGGCGGGGCCATGGGTGGTTCAGCCTGGAGCCGAGAAGGCTGCGTTGAGACCTTAGAGCAGCCTCGCAGTACTGAAAGGGGCTCCAGGAGAGGGGTCCATGGGTTCTTTATTGATTCTGGAAGCAGCACCAATGATTGGTTTCCGTGCAAACATCAAGCGGCTGATTCCCTTCATATTCTGCCAAGTACCCGAGTGAGTGGACATTGCACTGCCCCACTTTTCAGCTTACGAAGAATCACAGAGTGGTTTGGGATGGAAGGGACCTCAAAGCCAATACAGTTCCACTCTCCTGCCATGGGCAGGGACACCTCCCACTGGATCAGGGTGCTCAAAGCCCCATTCAACCTGGCCTTGAGCACCGCCAGGGATGGGGCAGCCACCACTTCTCTGAGCAACCTGTGCCAGAGCCTCCCCACCCTCACAAGAAAGCGTTTCTTCCCAATAATTAATCTCAGTTTCCCCTCTTGCAGTTTAAAACTCAGCCCTGCTCCTATCACTTCAGGCCCTGGTAAAAAAGTCCCTCTTCATCTTACTTAGATGTAGATACAGATCACGTCAAGGAGGGTTGGATGGGCAAGGTTTTAGGTGCCTGAGGACCACCTAATGTTCCTCCAAACCGTGTCACCTGCCCTCAGTTGCTACCATCAAGTGATAAAATTGTCCTTTTTTTGTTATTAATGTCTTGCATTTACAATCATGAGAAACAACTGCAGAGGGCACCAGCAAGCCACAGAGGGCTGGTCACAACAAGTAACTACTGTCTGCTGGGTGAGGACCATCCCTGCCCTGGGATCCCGCTGCTCATCTTGGTCTGCGCAATCACCCAAATCCCCACCTGGTCTGCCCTGCTCCTGGACAGCAATTTGGCACCAGACTGGTGTCTTGAGTTCTTGGAAAACAGGCTTGGAGTTTTTTAGAGATGCTGTGGAAAAGCTGGGAAGCCGAGGAATCAGCAGTGGCAGGGTCTCCTCTGAGCCATGATGGTTTCCATAGGATTTCAGCTCTCTTTGCTCATGCCCATCACAATGGAGCTGTGTTTCATGCCAGTGCATTCCAGTTGGATCTCCAGCCTGGCAGAAGGGGAGCTTCCCTAGCCCGGCCTTAGCTCCTGCTCCGGGCTCTGTCTTGCCTAGCGCAGCCCCAAACCACAGCACAAACTCCTCTCCAGTTCCTCTAGAAAGAGTGAGCAGCTTTCTCCTACCCCTTTGCAGGGCTCCTGCTGCATACAAAAGGATTTAGAAGAGCTTCTGTTTTTCCAGGCAAGACAGTGATTTGAAATCATGTTTCTGACCCCAGTGTAAAGGGAATTTTAGAAAAGCAAACCTAGTGTTATCCACAAAATTGGTTGATATTTCTGTTACACTCAGATGACCTGGCTGCAAGTGAGGGTGAACCGTGAGGTAAAGGGGCTCTGCTCTCTCTCTTGCTGATCACACGTGGGAGGTCTCACCCCTCCTCGATGGCAGCAGGGCTGGATACAGGGACCACAGGGCTTGTTTGCAATAGCTTTTCAAGGGGGGGTGACTATTAGTCTCTACAGATGGCAGCACAGCAGTTACATACAGAGTTATTTTTAACATACAGATAATTCTAAACTTTTACATCCAGTCGTGCTGAGCTTTCCGTAAAGCAGAGCTGCCAGTGCTGGGGAGGCTGCATTTGCTCTGGCCCAGGCTGTGCAAGGCCTTCTTCTCTTCCTCCCCCGCTTTGACACATGTGAAACAGCTTTATTCAATTTCTCACAAAAAAACACTTGCTCTGGATGAGCAGAGGATGCTGTGCCTTGGTACCAGCAATGCCACCAAGGAACGAGGCAGCTTTTTTCTCTCCCCTTGCTTTCCTCTGCCTGTTTTCTGCTGTTGTGCTTCCCACTGGGAATGCCCTGTGCATTGATCAGCCCTGGAATGGCCATGAGTTTCTGGAGCCCTGGCTTGGGTTTGGCACCTGAAATGGCTGGACGCTGGCTGTTTGCTGCTTGAGCTCCCCACCCTGAGCAGCTGACAGCGACCGGCTGCAAGAGAAGAGCCAAGAAAGATAAATCAACTAAATTCTTCAAATCCTTTTCTTACAGTCCTGCCTTTGCTTTTCTGGCCCTCAAGGCTGTGGAACCTTTCTGTGTAGCACAAAGGCTTGGGGTTTTAAGAACAAGAAAAAATAAAAGCATCTCTTATCCTCAGCTGAAGAGGCATGGATGGGTGTTGTGAGCCATTTCTGGCCTGTTTGGACTTCGCTGCCTCCTTGCATGCTCAGGTCACAGGTAGAACCATATCCCTCACCAGTTCTTGCATCTGATGAGGAACTGGTGACCCCTCTGGCTCTTTGGGGACTCAAATATTCCGGCTGAGCTCATCTAGTCTGGACAGAAGCACTTGGGAAACTTAGAGAGCCTGCAAAACACAGGTGTTCTGACAGGGTGACCCAGCTGCTTCTTGAGATGCGGAAGTGTCTTAAGTGTTGTTGTTAATAAGAGACAAAACCAACCTCCTCCATAAAGTGCCTGCTGCTTCCCAATTAATGACTTCTTAGTTCCTTCCTGTCTCCAGCTATGGGAATATCTGGAGGTGACTAGGGGAGGCACAAGATCTCTTTTCTAATCTGAAGCCAAAAGCCCCTGGCTCCTTTCAGAGGGGTGTTCAGAAGACCATGATGAATAAATAGAAGCAATAGCAAAACATGAGCTACAAGTTACTGCCCTAATGCCTTCCTCATGCAGGTTCTCCTGCAATGTGTGCAAAGAGTAGTCATCTCAAAGTGTTTGTGAGCACCATGCTGCTGCTTTTTGCCGGTCTCCATCTCCTGGTCACCCATCTCCCCATCACCCAGCTAAGATGGCTGTTTAAAATACTCCCACTCCTCCCTCACACTGGAAAAAGAAATCCTGGAGGAGAGTCTTACCCAGTCCCCGGCAATTGCAGCCTGGCAGGCTGTGGGCCTGGGGAGCACCCAACATCATCCCATCATCGGCAGCGCCGATGCCACCGTTGGGCACCTGCCCTACCCATGCAACCTCTCTCTGCTGCCCAGGCTGAAGCCACCAGCCTAGTCTACACACCCCCAGACCTTCGGTTTCAGCAGGTCCACGTCTTATTTGGTTTCCCAGGTCTTCCCTCGCATGAGGAAGTCTCCTCGGTTGAGCTGGCTGAGCTCAGCACAAGTTTCCACTGATGAACATCTGCAAGCTGCTTACTTCGACTGAGCTGTGCTGACAGACAAAGCCTTGGGCTCAGCTTTTTTTAGAAAGTCTCATTATTTTAGTTATCTCTAACAGTTCTGCTTGGCAAAACCTTTTGAAAACTCTCCTGTCCCTTGCACCACCACCATGGCAAGGGGACAAGCCTGACCCAAACAGCTCCAAACCCTGGAACAGGTTTTGATGCAGCGGTTGCAGCTGCAGGGCAGGGTGTTGGGTCTGACCACCCTCCTTTCCTCTACCCTTGTTTTAACACCACCAGCCTCTGTCTCCTTTTATAGTCACAAGCCTTCACAAATTTCCTGCTGGAGTCCAGCCTAGTTCTTTCCCACGTTCTTCATTGCCCAGTAAAAGGGAGCTCACACATCTTGCAAAATCATTTCATAAATCATGCCTGCCAACTCTCTCCAGAGAGCTGGGCTGGATCCTGCTCCCATGGTGGGTGCACTGCGAAGATGGACAGTTGAATCCTACCTCCAATATGGATGGGGGTGAGAAGAGGCTTTTAAAAAGATGCTGGATGGAGGTGGGAGAAGAGGTGGGAACACAGAGCATGGCCAGCCTTGATGATGTCTTGGTGGTGATGGTGTGTATGGTTGACCTGTGGCAAATATGGTGTTGATAAAGCCTAAAGAGAAAGATAAAATATTTCAGGGAGGTTTTATATTTACAGTTGGTTCTGAAAAAAAAACCAGGAAAAGTCTTTTGGGAGTTCGGTGTTGTGGATGTCAGGATAGTTGGAATTGGAGCCACAGTTGCAGGCTGGAAACCAGCAAAATCTGGGAGGGGAGGTCTTTCATGGAATCATAGAATCACAGAAGGATTTGGGTCAGAAAGCCCATCCAGTTCCAAAGCCCATCCAGTTCCACCCCCCTGCAGTGGACAGGGACAATTTCCACAGGATCAGGGCGCTCAAGGCCCCATCCAACCTGGCCTTCAACACCTCCAGGGATGGGGCAGCCACGACTGCTCTGGGCAACCTGTGCCAGGGCCTCCCCACCCTCACCGAAAAACATTTCTCCCTAAAAGATCTCATCTCAATCTCCCCTTTTTCAGCTTAAAAACATTCCCCCTTGTCCTATCCCTGCACTCCCTGTTCAAGAGCCCCTCCCCAGCTTTCCTGGAGCCCCTTTCA
Source organism: Tapera naevia (assembly GCA_033556795.1). Taxonomy (NCBI): domain Eukaryota; kingdom Metazoa; phylum Chordata; class Aves; order Cuculiformes; family Neomorphidae; genus Tapera; species Tapera naevia. The sequence goes on from JAUMJJ010000353.1 coordinate 3,822,139, forward strand.
GTACTGGAAGGCTGCTCTAAGATCTTTCACTGAAGTCACCATTCCTGTAATGAACATCGCCAACTGACCAGGTTTAAATATGATTCCGAAGGAGGAAGTGGCCTGGCTAAAAGGGTTTCTTCACACTCTGTTTGCACTAAATGTAAAACAAGCTTAAATTGCTTTCTGTCTGAGCTGCTGCCAATGAAGCCCCTGTGCATCCCGAGCTGCTCCAATAGCTCCAGCTACCAAACCCCAGCTGAGTAGAGCATTTGAAACCTGCATTTCAGCATTAATTGCCTCCAGAATCAAATTATTTTTTTAAATTAACTTCATCAGCAGTTTCTCCAGAATGAAGCCTGCACAATGTGAGGGTTTTCCTTTGTTCCAAATCTGCCTTCTGTGGATTTATCATCTGTTGGTCCAGCAAACGGCGAGTGAGACCTCTGAGCAATTCTTTCCCTGGTTGGTAATTACCGGCTGGGGAATACAATAGATTGCAGGAAACTTAGCTGAGATCCTCTTTAAAAAACATATTGTTTTTTCTGTTCCCTCTGTGGAAAATGAAGGAAAAAAATACTTAAGAATGTCTGTCAGAGCCTGGTGCTGGAGGGGGTGGGGGGCCAGGCAGCACGGCACAGAGAGCAGGCGAAGGAGGCTCAAACAGACCACGTCTGCATTTATTTACTAAAGCAACTTCCAAGGCAGCCTGGGCATTGAATTCCTTTGGGAACAGGTGGAGGGGATATAGCTAAAATGTATAAGCTGAGTGCAACCTCTTAGGACGCATTTGGACAGGCAGCTCCTAGTCATTGTGAAGCTTTTTTTTCCCAACATACAATATTTTTCTAGTTTTAACTTTCTGTATTTCAGTTGTGTTGGATTTTATCTTTTTTCTAATAATCAGAATTTTGTCCTCCACTTCCCCTCAGCTCTCCCCTCCTTCTCCTTAGGAAGAAAGTTTTTACTTTAAGAAGCAATGTTTTTCTGTGAGGGTGGGGAGGCCCTGGCCCAGGTTGCCCAGAGAAGCGATGGTTGCCCCATCCCTGGAGGTGTTGAAGGCGAGGTTGGATGGGCTTTGAGCAGTCTGATCCAGTGGGAGGTGTCCCTGCCCATGGCAGGGCGTGGTCCTGTCCAACCCAACCATTCTGCGATTTTATTTGCTGTTGGAACACCTGGGTTTTGGTTTTCAAGCAGGACTGAAGGCGGCTGCCCTGGGATAAATAGCTTGCCTGTACATCCCTGTGGAGTGATGCTCTCAGGCCTCCCTTGAGCACCGACAGGGCCCTTGAGCTCAGGACCCCTTGCAGTACCTAATCCCACGGGAACCACTATAACACAAAGCCTCACAGGTTTTGACCAAAAAGCCACAGCTGTTAGGTGGAGCAGGATCTGTCCAGCTCCCTCCTGTCTCTGCCTTCCCAAGCGCCTGGGGTTGAAGCCATCTTAACAAGGAAGGACAGTTCTTTCCAAACCCCAGTGCAGTTTGGACATGCACCAAAGATTTGGCTCACAGGGAGCTAGTTCAGATGTTTAATTTCTTGAGTGTGTTCTTAAACATAAAAAAGATATCTGTCTTTTATCAAATAAAATGAAGTAACCTTACCAACAAACTGTCTTGGTGACTCCCAGGCACACTAGGGCGAGTAAACCCTGAGCGTGGGACAAAAGGCAATTATGTGCCTGATGTTGCCCAAAGCAGCTGGTTTCTTCCTCCATCCTCAACGTCCTAGTGGTTTCTGCTCTCCTTTGGCTCCAGCATCTGCTCACGCCGCAGCAAGTGGAGCCCAGTTTCACCCTGAGAAACTCTACCCATGTTCTTTCCCAGTTCCCTGTCCCAGCAGTGGTGATGACGAGGGGTCTTGCTGAATACGTACCTATATATGTGTATATATTTGTATCTATATATGTGTATGTGCAGAGGCCCACAGGTCTCGGTCAGCCTGAGCTGCCTGTCAGGGACAGCGTGGGTTATGCCACACAGCCAAGAAAGTCTTCAATGATACAAAATTTTAAGAACACCTCATTTGAAAGAGGAGACTTTGCTCTGATATCAGTTGCTGTTGCAATGAAGCTTGCCTAGATTTGTATAAATGTACATTCCTGCCTTAAAACCCAGCCCTCAGCTCCAGTTAACCCAGGGCAGGTGTCCAACCAGTGCTGGGACGTGACTGGGCTGCAAGAATAGAATCCCCTGTTGCCTCCGACAGCTCAGCAGAGAAACCCAATGTTTTTCAATCAGGCCAAGTAAAAGCGAGGGGCCAAAGGTCAGGGAGACTTTGACCCCCCCCCATCGCTGTGGTTCACAATGAGTGGGAATCCCCCCCTTTACTCTGTGCCAAATGAAGCATATGGGGTTTGCAGCGCTGGGCTTCAATGGGGTCTTTCTGAAGTAATGAACCAAAAGTATCTTAGAATGACAAAGTGAATGCATCCTGGTCACCATGCATCCTGTATTACCAATGAAAATCATGATTTAGGGCTTTTCTTCCGTTTGCACTGGTCAGAGCCTGGGCCCTTTGGAAGGCTCTGCCAGGGTCACTGGTCAAACAAACACGTGTTCTTGGCATGACCGGTGGCTTCCTTCTGCTCTGGCTGAGGGACACCAGCCATGGAGCTCAAAGACCTCTACAAGTGGGCTGGCTGACATATTCCAGCTTTCCTCTTTCCTACTCTGCTCTAATTAAGCTCTTCCGGCTTTCTCTCTGAGCAGAAAGGATGAGCTTGCCTTCCTGGCAAACCATCCTTAGATACCCCAGGGAAAGGCACCTTTTTCTTTCAAACGTCTTTTGATTCATAATTACTCTCCTGCTTTCCTGCACACTGCTGCAGCAGTTATTTCTCAAGTAATGTCCTTCTTGTTGTTACACATTAATAAAATTGTCTTCAAAAGAAGAAAAAAAGCCATTTCTAGTTAGTTCCTTGGTTACAAGGAGCAGCTGAACACATAGATATGAACAAAGCTGAGCAAGTAAATACCCAAATCTCCTCCTGGGAAGGATCTGGCTTTGCTGGGAGAGGAAGCGAGGAGTTCTGCCTGCACAAACTCTGCATTCCTGTTGCTCGAAGAAGATTCTGCTGTCAGATCCATCAGAGCTAGTGAGAGCAGGACCAGGGAGCCAGAACTGCACCAGTTCTGGAGAGCTTTTATTTACAGTCAGTCCATTTTCCAACCTGTAGATGTCTCAATGAAAGAAAATATTATAGAATCATGGAATGGTTTGGGTTGGAAGAGACCTCAAAGCCCATCAAGTTCCAACCCCCTGCCATGGGCAGAGACACCTCCCGTTGGATCAGGGTGCTCAAAGCCTCATCCAACCCAACTTTGAACATCTACAGGGATGAGGGCAGACATGTCTTCTCTGGGCAGTCTGTGCCAGAGCGTCAGTACCTGCACAAGAAAACGTTTCTTCCTAAGATCTCATCTCAATTTCTCCTCTTTCAGCTTCAAACCATTCCCCCTTGTCCTATTCCTGCACTCCCTGATCAAGAGCCCCTTTCCTGGAGCTCCTTTCATGACTGGAAGGCTGCTCTAAGGTCTCCCTGGAGTCTTCTTTTCTCCAGGTTGAACAACCCCAACTCTCTCAGCCTGTCGTCATACAGGAGGTTCTCCACCCCTCAGATCATCTCCGTGGCCTTCTCTAGGTTTGCAAACAAATCCATGTCCTCCCTGTGCTGAGGACTCCAGAACAGGATGCAGAGCTCCAGGTGAGGCTGCACCAGAGCAGAGCAGAGGGGCTGAATCCCTTCCCTCACCCTGCTGGTGCCACTGCTTTGGATGCAGCTCAGGACAAGATTGGCTTTCTCAGCTGTGAGCGCACATTGCTGGCTCCTGGTGAGCTTCTCATCCACCAAGACCCCTAAGTTCTAACCATGCCCTGCTGGGCCCAGTACCTAAAGCATCTCCACTGATCTGTGTTTTCAGTGAAAAATCCCTTGAAATTCCCCAAGGGGAAGAAAAAATACGAAACCCTTCTCTTTTCTTCAGTAACTGTTTAATTTAACGCACTCATGAGCTAGAGCCATGAACTCCCAACATGTTTAGAAGCTGTCCCTTAGTGAAACCTGGGAGTGTGATGAAAGCACAGGACGGATGGTGCCAGTGAGAAGGAAAACAGGACCAAATAGAGGCTCTTCAAACAGAAAAATTTGCACCATAATGGAAAGGAATAAAACAAAATGGTGAAGTCATAGCTTGTGTTACGATACAAAATTTCCCCTGTTCTGGGACTGAAAGTTGTTCCTGACAGCAGATGAGAAGAGGAAACACACCTTTTCTCCATGCTCTCCAATGCAGGTAGGATCGCCTTCATTGCCTCCCTGTTCCTGAGCATCCTGTATAGCCTGAAGAGTCACACAGAAAGGAATTCCTACCAAAATATTTCTGACTCTCCTCTGTGGCCCAACCTAACAGCAAATCCTACCTGGGACAGGGAGGGATTAACAGACAGTACCCCCAGACCAGGTGGTAAGGGCTGTGGCAACTGAGGGCTGCTCCTCGTACAATATCGATACTCTAGTTAAAAGAATCAACTAACCTTAACAGAGGTGAATTTATATAAGCAGAAAAGGGGGTCTTAGCTTGTAAAAACATAGAAAAACACCTTAACCAACCATTAAACTACTACGCTGTAACAGCATACAGAAATCCAGGTGTGGAAGTGCAGGGTTGCAGCAAAGGGGATGCTCTGCTCACCACCAGACAGAGTAGCTTCCCCTCTCTTTCACAAACACATGACACTGTGATTTTAGGGTCCAAATGTGTCATTTATCTTGTCCCTGTTCCCAGAATTACACGGGCAATGGCTTTCACAGAGAAAAGCAGAAGCAGGGAGATGAGTCTGGAGCCTTGGCACACACCGCAAACCCGGTACTCGTGGGGGGTAACTGAAGCTAGGACTTTTTTGCCCTGCCCTGTCTCCATTTCTTAAATTACAGCTAATTAGCTTTAGTGTGTAAACAGTTTAACGAAAAATACAGAAATGGGTTGCCAGCTTCAAGACCCTTAGGAAAAGAAAACCCCTAACCCAGCCGGCCGGCTGTGCTGGTGGAATGCTGGATGCTCACTTCATACATACAAAAACAATAAAAAAAGACAAGAGTTTCGTGCTGGCCTGCCAACACCATCAAGAGGCTAAAAATGTCAAATGATAGCACCATAAGCATTTCTGAGAGGTCTCCCCTGAATTATTGCTGCTTTGGGTTTCCCTTCTCCAGAACGTTTCCCAGCTGGTTGCCCACAGCCAGCCTGACCCTATTGGAAGGTCCTGGCTACCCCTGCATCTCCTGCGGGACCCGCACACCCAGCTCACGCCAGACCTTATATTTCAGACCGATGGTTTGAGCACCGTTAGAGTGTAGCACAAATAAAAGAAATCAAGCCTTGCCCGTGTTTGGAAAGAGCACCCATGCAGCTCACAGACAGCACCAGCTGGTGCTGCCGTGGGATGAGGCAGAGCCCCAAGTCCTGGCTGTGACCCAGCTCCCTCCGGGAGCCACCGCCATGGGTCCTGGTGCTTCTTATCCTTGGGGACAGTGTTGTCACCTCCTGGAGGCCCGCTCATCCCCACGGTCCCGGCCGGGTGCCGCGTGGTGCCAGTGCTGGCGGCAGCTTCGGCAGCACTGGAGATGGACCGTTGGGAGGTGGCACCTTCCCAGGAGCCGCAGGGTCTGGCAGAAGCTGAACGTCAAGCGGTCGCGCTCGCAAACAAAGCCTGGAGGAGAGACAAGAAGGCAAGGACAGTGTTAGTGGTAGCGCAGTTATCAGGCATTTGATGCAAAAATCGGCACGCAGTTGGCAGAGATAAACACAGCCCTCAGCAAATGCAGAGCCCACCTGGGTACTGAGCATCCCTGTTATTTCTAATTGCCAGCAGAAATAACTCTCTTCTGCTGCTTACAGCTCTGCAGCACCTTCCCAGGGCAGCAAAACCATACAGGGGAGTGGGACTGAGCCTGGGGCTTGCTCCTGGGGATGGGGGTGGGAGAGGCGAGAAACCTCCCAGCAAGCACATCTCTTCCCAGTCTCCAGACCCTTCCCTGCAATGCTGGCAGAATGTGGCAGAAAGGTGATAATCCATTTATCTTTGTATTGTGTTTGGATTATTTTGAGAACACACATCATCTACTGTGCTTCCTGCAGGTGTCTCGCAAACCTCCAAACAACACCAATGCTTCTTTAAGGATGAGCTTTGTTTTGGGAACCACTGCTCCTGTGCCAGTGCCCCGTCCTGTTGTGGGGGAAGCGCCCAGCCCAGCTGGGGCAGAGCCTGGACATCCCACCTGGCTGCTCGCAGGCTGAGCAAACTGTTCAGAGAAGCTTTCCACAAATGGCCTGAAAATCACCAATCCCTCTCCTGGGCCAGGAGCACCACATCAGGGTGTTTGGTCCAGCCCTTGGGTCCAAGTGCAGGGAGACATGAGCACCCCCAAAGAGACTGTGCCCTTGGGGTGCGATAGGGCAGAACATCCCACCACCCTGAGATGCCCTTGCATCCACCACCGCATGCAATCATGGTGCCATGGGTCCCATGGGATGGAATGGGATGTGGCAAGGAGGGGACACCCCTCCACCATGCAGAAAGCAGCCCCAGTGGCTCCCAGTTCCATTGTCAGCCACACTGGGAGCAAACCAGCTGCAGCTCTGTTTAGTTACAGCAGCAGAGACCCATTAACAAATACACCTTGTTTAGAAGCATGTATAGATGGTTTGCTTTCGTTTTGAGTTTCCTCCTTTTGTACTTTATATCATAAGTGCCTCATTGAGCCACCTGCATCTCCCCCAGGTGTACAAGACATTTAAATTACATCATCTCTGTCTAATTTTATTTCCTATACAAGCAATTACAATAAAAGACAGCTCTTCTCTGGCAAAGGGCAGGGTTCCTGCTCCCTGGGTGGACACGTGGGGCTGGTACCCCCTGGTCCCCCATGCTGATCCACCCTCTGCCCTGGACCAGACCAAGGAGACACAGAAGTAGGGCAAGAAAATGGGCTTTTCTCTTTTTCAGGACACTTTTCGCCGAGGAAACACCAGGACCCAGCTGGAAGAGCCCTCACTGACCACTGCTTCTTGTGAACAAAAGGCTTTGCTCAGGGAAAGGCTGCTGCCCCGATTCCCACGGGGGGACGAGCCGATTCACAGCGGTGAGTGCAAAGGACACAGCAGATGCGCAACAGAGACTTTTCCCCCTGTTTGGGATTTCAATCACAGCCCTCATTCCCCAGCTCCCCAGCAAGGAGGTCACTATGCTGCTCTAAAATTAATTTTCTATTTCAGTGGAGATATTTCCTCTCTTCCTCTTGAGCAGCAGCTATTTCTGCCCAGCAATAGCATTTCTGTGCCCTGAAGAAACCATTTAACACAGAAGCTGCTGCCTGCCAGTGCTGTCAGACCCAACAGCTGCCAGTGGATTGGGACCACATGCTGGATCCCAGTCCTGCATCCCACTCTCAGGCTGGGGTTTGGTCCAGCTCCCTGGAGGCTGGGGGATAGTGTGGGATTCTGATTTTTCCTGCTGGTTGAGCAGAGCGGACGAGGAATTGCTGTAAAGCCGGGAGCAGCACACGTCCCCAGAGCTTCCCTGAGAGCAGCCACACTGCCCAAGAGCACCACAGCCAGTCAGGAAAAGGGAAGCATTTGCTCGTGTGGTGCTCCATGGGAGTCTCAGGGATGGTATTCCCTGGGAGCATCTCTGCAAATCCACATGGCATCCTCTGAACCCCAGGGCCCTTTTGCATAGGGACACTCGAGTGCACACACACACACCCCTGCACATACACCCCCCCCACACACTTCCACCCACCCCCTGCAGTGAGCATGAGCTGTAGGACAGGGGTGACTCAAGTAGGGATCCTGAAACACCTCTGGGGTGTTTGATGAGAGAGAAAAGCCCAAGGGCATGTCAGCCTGGAACACCCTCTCGGCAGCAACACTGGAGAAAAGAAGCTGAACTGTGCCTTAAATGCACTGGTGCCCAGCTCTGGCTTTGCATATCAACCTCAGTCACATCTTCCCTTGGGCAGGATTTGGGCATCATTTACTCTTCATCACGATGTGACTGCTGGGTAACCCCCTCCTGCCTGACCTGTGCTTCCTGAACTGCTGGTTTTGGAAGCACTATTGAGTAAGAGAGATGGGGAACATAGTGACGGCCCTGGCAAGCATGGACAGAAGCTGGCATGCTCCGGGAAGTTAATTACTCACTGCACAGAACAAGTGCAACAGCAGGAGAGATTCCATGGTGTTTAGAACTCATCTAAAAATACTGCATGGATGGGAATGTCAGGGGCTTTGTGGAGGGTTGGCTCTACAGCCACGGGCAATGCTGCTGGGATGTGCAGGGCTGAAAGCAGACCCTGCTGAGAAACTCGGTATTTTTAGCCTGGGCTCCCCAGCTCCACTTATCACAATGCTTTTCCTAGAAAGCCATTTATGGATCGCAACCAAGTTACCTCTTGCCTTCTCTTGACAGAGCTGTAAAGGCCAGGCTTCTGCAGCCTCTCCCTGGAAGGCTGCTTTGCAGGACCAGAGGTGACGGTTCAGCTCTTTTCTGATCCCCTTCCAGTGGGTCAGCACCCTGGGCACTGGCATGGAAACTCCTGCCCCTGCAGTACCCAGAGCTGTACACAGGCATAAATAAGCCCATGGCTCTCCTGCCAGGAGTTATTTCTCCTTGTATACCATGTTATCCGTGAAAGTTTGAGCCTGCTGCATAATAAAACGTTTAGCCTGGAGAAGAGGAAGCTGAGGGGAGACCTCACTGCTTTTTGCAGCTGCCAGAAAGGAGGCTGTGGTGAGGTGGGTGCTGGTCTCTTCTCCCAAGGAATAAATGATAGGATGAGAAAAATGACCTCAAGTTGTGACAGGGAAGGTTTAGACTGGATATTAGGGAAAAGGTTTTTACCAAAAGATTGGTGAAGCACTTGGCAGAGGCTGCACAGGGCAGTGGTGGAGTCTCCATCCCCAAAGGGGCTCAAAAAGTGTGTAGATGTGGCATTTCAGGACATGGTTTAGTCAGCATGGTGAGGTTGGGCTGACGGTTGGGCTGGATTAACTTAGAGGTCTTTTCCAACCTTAATCACAGTATCACAGTATCACTAGGTTGGAAAAGACCTCTGAGATCAGACCTATGACCCAACAATGATTCTACAATTCTAAAATCCGGGATGGGTGTAGCAGATGGTGGAAAAGATCCCCCACCCTTGGCTGGAGGTGTTGCTGCAGCTGCTCTGCTGCCCTTACTGAGAGCTGGTGGCAGGGTCTGGGATCCCAAAGCAGTTTCATACCATGAAGTCAATGGGAGCCATTGAGCACTCATCCTTTTTCTACCACATCGGGCTGTGCTTTGGTCTGATGCGGTGTCTCAGCAGGGATGTGCGCAGAGTCAACCTCAGGTCTGAAAATCTTGGCTGAGCTCAGGATTCCTCCCTGGAATTCGGTCTTGGGCAATGGAAGCTGTAATAAGCACTTCATTTTTTCAGCTCTTCAGAAAGGGTCCCTACAGAATTGACCCGATTCTCATTTAATCCTTTTACTAGTTTTTTTTTCTATTAACAATTTTTTTTTTGTGCAATTCTAACACTTCATTGGAACCTATGCTCCAGTGTTCAAGTCTATACCAAATTTTCATCTAAAGAAATACCTTAAAGCAGCGTTTTTCAAAATCTAGGCTAAGTCATCACATTAGAAACTGAAAACCCCACTTTTTTTGGCTGTTTTTATAAGTTGGTGTGGAAGTCACTTTAAATTTCGTTGAAGCTTCTGCCATACAGACCTAAGCATTTACTTTTATGCTCTGGAAAAATAAACTTCCTGGAAAACGTTTTGTAAAAACAAGGAAAGGTTGAGCTTGGAGCTGAGCTAGCAAAGCCATAGAATTAAGCTGCTGACCTCTGGCCTTTGGGATGCTTGGAGAGCCAGTGCCGAATTCAACAAGTATTGTCCCAGGGTCCTGCTCAGGGCTCCACGGGGCGCTCTGCAGGCAACAAGCACTGGTGGAAGCAGCACCAGAGCGGCAGTGGGTGGGCAGTGTCTGTGCCATGTGCGCTCCGCTGCCAGGTCTGCCTGCATAGGCACGGCCACAGCTTTGAGCACTGGGAGAAAATCACAAACACCTGCCAGATTTTAGGTGTCAGCCCTGCCACTCCTGGCTCGCTCAGCCACAGCACCATCATGGAGCTCCCACTGACACCCCTTGAGCATCCAGCCTGGGAACTGAAGACCAGAGGGAGAAACAAATCCGTGCTAAGCCCATCACTGCTTAGACCTGGCATCTGCATTAACCCAGGGAAGGCCAACTTGGGAACACCTGACCAGCCTCTGCAGCCCCTGTCACTGAGAGCCTGTTTCCCTGCAAGGGGAAGACGTGTAGCACTCGTTTTGCCTACATTTAATAAAAATGGGGAATCGTTTCCCAAGCACCTATTTTTCCATTGACAACTGTTGTTAATTAGCAGTAAATAAAGGGCACTTAATGATTTGCTCAGCAGCACCTCCCCATCTCATGCTCAAATCCATACTTACATGCTCAAATGACAGAGAAAATTGGAATTTGCTGCAATTATTTCTGGCATGTAGCCCTTGCGGACACATCCAGCTACACACAGCACCATGGATAATTTCATTTCCCTACTCAAAGCAAGAAGGAATATAACATTTAATTGCCAATTAATCTTGAGGCAACTAGAAATACAGCCATACCCTGAATAATGAGCCCAGAGCACTACAAGTGGCAGCAGTTGATGAGGGCGCCGGGTATCTGGGATTTATAGGGGGAAGCTTCACCCCTCAGTCCCCCTGAGGCATTGCCCTTCCTGCAGCCCCACCAAACCCCTTACCCTGCGCTGGCTGCTCACAGGACATAAGGATGATCTCTATCCTGCTCCATCCCTTCTCACCAGCTGGAAACCTTTATCCCTTCCCAGAGAAACTGTATCCACAGCCAGCTTATACATATTCATTCGTGGGCAAGCTGAGGGCTTTACCTTAATTCTTCTCCCTTGCTGGTATTTAAAGCCTGAGATACTTATGGGAAGCAGTCATGTTTGCTAAAGCGTCCTGGCCAGAGCAGAGAACCAGACCCACCACCTGCTTGGGGTGATTTTGGGGAACTTGCAGACCCACCCAGGACTGGATCTAGAGAAACAGGCAGGAGGAAAACTACTAATTTGATGAGATTTACCACGACGAGCACCCTGTGGGCTGCACGCGTTCAGTCCCACACAGGGTTGTTTCACCCATCACTGGCGAGGTCTGGCCAAAAGCCACCACACAGGCACAGCTGCTACATTGGCAGCAGTGGGTGACTGCTGTTCAGCTCACCCTTTAGCATCCTCCTCCAATATAAACCCATTGCTGCTTTCGTATCTTAAAACTGTTGGAGCTGCGCCAGTTCCTCTGAGCTCTCACACGGGACCTACTGCTCAGCTCCTTTCCAAAGTGGACATAAACCAAAGTGCAATACTTAAACAAAGATATAAACATGCTGTGTATGTTTTTTTCCAGCTTTCTGAGTTACAAGAAATGATCGGTATCAGGAGTGGCTGATGTGGGTGTGAGAGCGATGCTCAGGCACAGTTGGAGATCAGACAGCAGGAGGCTTTCCCAAGCCAGAGGCTGCTTTTATCTCCTCAGCAGCCCTGCCCAGGTCCCCCAAATCTGTTCCTGCTCCTACTGCCCAGGCTGTGCTGCCAGGAGGAAAGTGATGTCCTCCTTAGCCCTGAACACCACCAAGGAGCTGCAGAGCTCTACTGGCTGCCACTGGCATGGGCAAGAGTGATGGCTCTCAGCCCCCATGCAGATTTTCCGGTGCTGGAGCTGCATTTGAGTTCCTCCTCTCAACATGGAGTCAGATAAATGTCCACCACATGGAGGCATCTGGGTGCCCAATGGGCTCCGATGCTCCCTGGGAGCTATCTAAGGACACGGCCACCCTTATCTTCTCCACTCACAGCTGGATGCAGCTGTTAAATGACAGGCACATTGAAAAATAACCCCCGTGTAATCTTCAATTCATTTATAACTTGGCAACAAAATGGGATTCTGGTTCTAATTAATTCTGATCTCCTTTAATTGAAGAGAGCTGATAGCCGGTGAGATGTTGTTTATGCTTCATCTGTTCCGCCTCTCTAAAAATTCATCTGATAATGGTTTTAGCATTTAAACTCTGCTGGGGTTATTCACGTTTTTGTGTCCAGCGAGAGCTCGACCACTCACAAAGACAAGATCTTTCTGGTATCCATGCCCTTCACATTAGAGGTGACAGAGGCTCTGTGTGCTTCTAACATAAACACATGGATCCCTCCAGCCCACATTAATCTTGTGCAAAGATCCTTTAAGCACAGGAAAGGGCTGCAGTTCACGCTCGTGCCTTTTCTAGGAGCCTCTGCCTGTGGATTTACACATCTGTGATTTCCTGCCCTGTGAAAGTTTTGTTCCTCTTCATGGTTTGGCAGGAAATGTTTGTATTTCCAAGAGGCGTTTCCTGCCCTGGACTACAGCCAGAGCATTTATGTCATTTTTCATCCAGGACTTTAACATTTATTTGTGTGCTTCCTACACATCGAAGCGGTTATTCTGGTACAACCTTGGCTATGCCGTGCAGCTCCACAGCTCTCATTATCAAACCCAGCACAGAAATTTTCCCTTGACAAAAATAGCCGGAACTGCACATCAGTTCTTGAGCAAGCTTGACTAATGAATTCCTAAATGCTGAACTGCCCAGCAGAGTTGCAAACACAGGAGGGTCATGCAGTCACACAAATGATGCAGTTTAATGGCTAAAAGCATCCCAACAGCCAGCAAGCACAGCCTCCAAATCACAGTTAATCAAAGGCAATACTTCTGCCCTTTCCAAAATAGGTTTCTGGGGGAACATGGCTGAATGCAGGACAAATACAGAGCTGAGAGCGGTGTCCAAGGCTGCAGAAGCAGACCTTGCAGGCTGGCACCTGCACCCTGGCCACCAGCCACTGCTGCCCTCCTGCCCACCCTGCTCCCAGCCCTCTCTTTGTTCAGGAAACCTCCAGAGAGTCTAACGTTTCTGTCTGGGCAGGCAAAATGCATTTTTTTGTCCAGACACATGAAAAAGATAAGGTGGATTAATGATTAACATGCTAATAGCAATGACATCTAATCTCCACATTATATTGCTTTTCGGTTTAAGTGCTGTTAACCCTTGCAGCCCCCAGATTTCTGGCTTACAGGCACCTGCCTGGTGCCATGGGATGCATCTCTCCGAGTGAAGGTGAGAGGAGAAGCCAACAGAATATCCATGGCACAGTAGCTGCAGCCAGAGCGGGTAAACAAAGCCGGTAGACAGTCTGCATGGCTCAGGCTGGAATGGGATTGACCCGCTGGAGCATCTACCCAAAGATGCTGGGGAACTCATCTTTTATCTCACTTTCTCATGGTGAGCCCAGGCTTGTTTCAAAAGTCTTGTGTTCTGGGACTTTGTTCCTAAACAGCTTTCTGGTGGTCAGAGAGCTTAACTGCTTGATATTTCCTTTGCCTTCCTCTTTCTGAATTACACGTGGCTCCTGAACCACGTCCCTTTGTCCCGCATGGCCCCGGCGGGTTGGTCCCTTTGCTGGGTGATGCTGCCTCCAACAAGCACATCGCAGCACACATTTGTGCCAAGAAAATAACCCAAGTGCTCTGGACATTTATAGACAGCTATAAAATTCCCACTTAATTATCGATTAGCCAAGCCAACCTTGCACAACTCATGTATAAAACACCCTGTCCAGCTTCCCCAGACACATTGTTTTTTGGTAGGAATTTCCTCCCCAACCCCATCGCTGCAGAGGGTACTGGCACCCTGCTTGGCAGCACCACAAGCACCATGTGCCCATCGCCCTTCCCCACGCCTGGAACCCAGCTTGCCTTGATACCCACCCATCCCACCCGGATGTTGCTGCAGTGCCCATCCTGGGGTCCCTTCCTGGGAGCAGGATGGCGTCGTGCTGACGGCCATCTGGGAGAGGGCAGGATATGACCTGCCCCACAAAAATTAATTGAGTGCAGCTCATCTTTCAGCAAGGCCAGTTATTGCTGGCGCCTTCCTCCAGCTGATCCAGGGGCCCAAGAAGTGAATGGTGGGGAGAAGGAAAAAAAAGAATTAATCTAAACTTGGCTAGAAAAACATATCCAGTTACCTGACCAAGAAATGGGCTGTGTTCTTACACATCCTTTGCTTCGTTTCATGGTTTCAAGGAGACCGCGCAGACTCCCCCACTGGTGCACAGCACACACACCCAGTGTCCATGAACAGGGTGCTGGTTAAACCTCTCCAGACACAGCCTGCCAGGTGACACAGTGTGGTGACACAGTGCTGTGCCTCCTCCCGCTCCTGCCTGATCCACAACGAGTGGCCAAAACAGGCACAGCTGAGGTTCTCACTGTGTATCAGCCCTGACCAGTGCCGTACAGTGGAAAAGGATCTCCATCCTTGGCAGAGGACGGGGATGGGGGACGATGCATCACTCCTCCATGAAACCAATGACAGAGGAGATGCCTGCTCTGCAGGGAATATTCCTTAAGCAAGAGCCTGGGTACTTTTCACACCAATCTCCACAATTATCGCCATGTCCTCAAAATGCAGCCTTTATCCCAAAGAGGGCACACAGGCTCCTGGTGAGCAAAACCATAATACTGACAAAAGCATCCAGCTTTCGAGATGGGCAGAAGGGCCGCGGGGCGCTGCTTACTTACTTGACTCGGAGCTCTCGCAGTCCTGCAGGTTGCATTTCTGGGTGCTCTCAGGCCAGGGCTCGTGGTCGCAGAGGCTGCTGTCCTCCTCGGCCATCCCTGTCTTGGTGTTGATGCACTTTACCTGGCGCCGCTGGATGCCCCCGCCACAGGGAGCCGTGCACTGTGGGAACAGGGCAGCCCCATCAGCCTGGGGGGACCTGTCCCCACACCCCACAGAGCCACCTCCATGCTGCACTGCCAGCAGCACCAACCCAGGAGGTTTTCAATGCAGTAACTCCTAGTTTGGTTTTGAGGGTTGGGTTTTTTCCTTCAGGTCCCTTGCACGTTGTGCAAAAGCCCCATGGAGAGGACTGGTATTCTCCCACCCGCGCTGGCTCACCTCTCCCCAGGAGCCCACCACCCAGGTGGTGCAGGGATGCGTGTTGCACGGCCGGGTGGAATTGGGCCGTAATGTCTCCTCACAGTGGCCTGGCTCCGGGCATGTCACCAGCCGCTCCTGCTCCCCACCGCCACACGATTCCGAGCACTGCCAAGACAGAAGCCATCAAAAGAGGAAGGCAGCGATGCAAGAGAAAGGCAGAAACACTTCACGCATTGGTGTCTTAAGGAAATGCACTGCAAGCTCATAGAATCATGGAATGGATGGGATTGGAAGGGACCTCAATGCTCATCCATTCCCAACACCTTGCCATGGGCAGGGACACCTCCCATTGGATCAGGTTGCTCAAAGCCTCATCCAGCCTGGCTTTGAACACACTCCCTGATCAAGAGCCAGCTTTCCTGGAGCCCATCTCAAGTACCAGGAGGCTCCTTGAATGTCTCCCTGGAGCCGTCTCTTCTCTACGCTGAACAATCTCAACTCTCCCAGCCTGTTCTCAGATGTAAACTGCTTCATCAGTTGCCCTACAAACACCTACCAAACCTGCATCCTAGGAGGAATGCCCACTTTGCATCTAATGCTGCTGTTAGCAGAGGTTTTCCTTCTTGGTGCTCAAAATTGTCTGGGAGGCTCCAGGAGGCAGAAGGATCCAGCAGACCTGCTGCAAGTATCTGCTTAGACTTTGCAGGTGTGTGGAAATGCAGGCTGAGCCTGCTGCCTCCCTGCTGGCAGTAAGTGGGGGCCCCAACAAAGCATCTGCATGGCCACAGGTAGCTCATCACTCCTGGCCGCGTGCGTGCCCAGCAGCAGCCTCTGAGCATTTGTTCTGGACAAGCAAACGCCGAGTGCTGGCCGAACATGCTTCCAGGGGAGAGGGGAAAGATAACCACGGGTGGGAAGTGCCCCATCACAGGCACACATGCTGCATGTGCCGAGCCAGGAGAGATGCCCCACTGTGATGCTCAGGGGTCAGCACTGCCCTCCTGCTCAGCCTCCTCCCCAGCAGTCCTTACCTCTCTCCAGGAGGACATGTACCAGTCCAGGCATGGTGTGCTCTGGCAGGGGAGCTGCGCGGGTGGTTTGTAGAGGACAGCCTGGCAGTGAAAGGGCCGTAGGAGCCTCTTGTCTCTGGTGTCAATGCAATGCACATCCCGAACCTTCACCCCTCCACCGCAGTTCCGGGAGCACTGGGAAATAACAGGAGCGTCACGTTGGTGGCAAAGGCTGGTGCACAGGGAATCCCTCCAGCAGAGGAGGCAATCCCAGAGACACACTCTGCTTTGGGCTGGGTTGAGTTGATATTCAACCTCTTTTCACCTCTTTCTCTAGCCCAAGCTAGAGGAAAGTCTATGCAACTCTAAATCCGTCACTAACTTCCCTCTGAAAGCAAGTGGCTTCCAGTTGTAACAGCAACAAAGTCTTTCATACAACAAATGAACTCCCATGTGTACAGCCAAGAAACAGCACCCACTCAGAGGAGGATTGCCCCTCCCCACCAAACACCCAGGATTCACCCAATCCAACTGCAAACACCCCCTGGGAGTGTCAAGTGGCAAGAATGTTTTCCAGAAACTTTCAAACTCCTCTTCATTTAAGCTTGGAGGTGCTCAAGGCCAGGCTGGATGGGTCTTTGAGCACCCTGATCCACTGGGAGGTGTCCCTACCCATGACAGAGGGGTTGGAACTGGATGGGCTTTAAGGTCTCAACTTTTGCAAATTCCTGTTTTTTTAACCAGCACAAGAGCAGGAAAAAAGAAAATATTATTGTGGGATGAAGTAGTTTAAACTCTGTGGCAAGTGGAAATCTTAACCCTCTGCCTTTGTGAGCACTCCTCAAGGGGGGTAAAGCTGTAACCACAGACAGTTACCACTGGCCTTCGTTTGTCTGTGGATGTTTTTGGACCCTCTCTCCTGGTCACATGCCCATTTACCTTACTCCAGTTCCCCACACGCCACGATGAACATGGTCTCAGGGAACACCTCCGAGCAGGGACAGGTTTGTTGGCAGCGGAGCAGCCGTCGTCACTGCCGGTGCTGCAGCGCACGGTCCTCCAGATCGCACCCACACCACATGTGGCTGAGCACTGAAACACACGAGGACAATTTCTGCTCCTCTCCTCTTACAGCCAGGCTATACCAGGATGTCTCCATGACCCACGGCTGGCTCTGGCCAAGGATGGAGCCTGGTGGCCCAGCAGAAAGGCCCCTTGTGACTTGGCTCCTCATCCCTCTGAGGGCATTGAGAAGGGTGCCCATAAAACAGGGACATGCAGAAGCCAGGCTGTGGGATGATGTGAGGAGAGGCTATGCCTGGCACTGCCTGGCAGGGGATGAGCCCCATGGAGAAACCCCACAGCAAGAGGCTCCCCTCTAAACAGTCCCATATAAGGCAGCCCTCGGTCTGGGGGTAGAAGGAGGAAAACCTTCCTCCACTACCCACTTCAGTTGTTCCTGGTCTGGCAAGGACTGTCCTTCCTCTCCCTGTTCAGGTTCTGGCCTCTAGGAGGATCCTCCCCTGACCCAGGACCCCTGCAAGCAATGGCCATCGCCACCATCCCAGCCACAGCAGCTCAGTGGGAAAGAGGGCAGCACTGGGGATCCCTGCAGCTGGGACTGCCTTTAGCTTTTGTGTTGCTAGGTCTCTATTAATTAGCACTAATGGCTTCAGCCATTTGACTGCTGTCTCCTAAAACTCTGTTTCATGCCCTCCTTTCACCAGCACAGCCTGTCCATTGCTCTTTCAGTGCTAAAACCTTGAGTACAGACTCCTCTCCACCTCCTCTTGGATCCAGCCCTTGCTGTCCAGACTGATCTGATTTATTTCATAGCAGCCTCTCCATCTTAAAAGCCTTTGCAAGGCTTTCAAAACAGACCTGGTGCTTCTGTCTCATGGTGCTGCCACCAGCCCTGTCCACGCAGCAGCACTCCCTCCAACACCCCAGCTCAAGTGATTTCATAAACCTCAAAACCCTTTTATAAAGCCCACACATGGGCTGTATTTTTGCTGGTACTCAGTATCATCCTGACCTTTAAGCGATCTTTTGTGCAGCCTGCTTAAAGGACTCCCCCATCGCCTGAAGGACTCCCTCAGTGCTCTGTCTCCGGTGCTTCGTGACACTGAAGGTTGTTATTTTTGTACTTGCTGATAAAAGCCCATTCTCATGAATTGCAGGAGCCATTTGGCTGTCACTGCAAATGCTAAGCAGGAGCAGCCCCCAGGAAAGCCTGGCAGTAAGAGGATCGCTGAAAATTGCTGATAATTCCCCATTCACTGCATCCAGCACAGCCCCTTCCCCTTGGTCATTTGCAGACCTGATGCATCTTGTAGGCGACAATTAAGTTTCTGTCATTGCACAGCATATTTTAAGACACTCTCTCCAATGCAATGGCAGGAGCTTGCTCCCATGCCAGGAGTTCTCCGTGGGTGCTCAGTCCCGGCACAGGGTCTCTGTGCTTGCCTGCTCCTCCAGGGATTTAGGTGAGAAACGCGTTTCCCTGCCCAACAAGTGCTGCCACCACTGAGCTAGACATTGCAGAACGCAAGGAGCTGCTGCCATGGCCAAGTGCCAGGCATGGAGGGCAACTGGAGGATGTGTGAGCCATGCTCATTTTATTGCAGGCAAAGAGCAATGTCCCAGAGACCAGCCAGGAGAGGGACAGGTCTCTCACCTCCATACAGGCCATGTCAGCTTCTATTGGGGCTCACTACATACCTCGCTCCAGTTGCCGACCTCCCAGCTGGGCATGGCAGTGGCTGCCACAGTGGTTGATGGTGGAAGCAAAGCTGCCTCCTCCTCCATCTCTTCCTTCTCCCAGAGCGGCGGGGGGGCAGGCATGGGTTGGGGTAACTCGTGCTCCCCATCACTGATCATAAATGTCCCTGGGGTTGCCCACAGTTGCCCTGGTGTGATGCTGCTGAGTGGGGTCCCATGGGAGATCTGCTGTGCACTGGGTGATACTGTCTCTGGGTGGTGGGACACCCCCATGGTCCACCACACTGGTGCAGATTTGGAGGGCGATGCTCCTGCCAGATGCATGGGAGAGCTGTGAGCCAGGGCTGAGGGCATGGCTGGCATCAGAGAGTCTTCCTGGGCGAGTCCACTGGAGCTGAGCTGGGTATTTGGCCCAGGCATGATGGGGGACAAGGATACAGCTGCTGGAAAGGCTGTAGTGGCCACCAAAGGAGTTGAGGTCAGATATGTCAGGGTGTGAAGCTCTGGCTGATGCCTTGCCTGCCCCACGTGGCCCCTATTTGCACCAGCAGGATGGGGACTCACAGTTGGATAGGTGCCACCAGCACTCCTTCCCATCTCCTGCCCCAGTCCCTGCGGGGTGGGGAAGGAAAGACGTGACCTCTCTGTCCCTTGGGCTTGCTCATCATCCAGTGTTTCTGCCCACCCTTCCTGCTCCATGGGAGCAGCACCATTAGTGTTATTGGGGATGACC
Organism: Tapera naevia; assembly: GCA_033556795.1. Taxonomy (NCBI): domain Eukaryota; kingdom Metazoa; phylum Chordata; class Aves; order Cuculiformes; family Neomorphidae; genus Tapera; species Tapera naevia. Next base: position 3,841,656 of record JAUMJJ010000353.1, read on the forward strand.
AGACCATTTTCCCTAGAGTCTTCACGGCCTCTCCCTGCAGAGTTGCCCACATCGTGCTCCTCGCTGCCAGCGTTATCCAGCCCCTCTGCGCTCAAACGCCCCTCGCTGCTGCTCTCTGGCTCTCCCAGGCTGTTGGCCATGTTTGTGCCAGTGGGTAGCAGCAGGGAGGGATCAGCCAGGTAAGGAGCCCAGGGAGCAGGGCTTTCAGCTGGAGCATCCTGCCCAAGACTGGTCCGTGTTGGCACAGCTCCATGGGGCTCATCCAGGTGTGGGTGGCTGTGGATGTCTGCAGAGTCGTGCCTCCAGGTAGGTGGGTGTTCCTCGGAGCAGGGCACGAGCGTTGCATCCTCCTCCTCACCCCTGAAGTCAGGGATGGCATACTTGGGAGTGGCTGTCACCGCATCCTCAGGGATCACGTGCAGGAGGTCATTCATGGCTAATCCTCCAGGCTTTGTCTCTCCTTCGTTGTGCACAGGAGCAGAAGTGGTTTCTTTGCTGGTCACCAGATGGTCCTCACTTTCTCCTCCTCCCGGTCTGACGTTGTACAGGACATCAGCAGGCACCTCCACATCATTGGCACTCAGCTCTGGCTTCTGCCCCTCACCTTTGGTCTCCTTCTCCAGGAAAGGATAGTAAGACAGATCCTCATGAAAGTTGATAAAATTATAATCATAATAAAAATCATCAACAAAGATGTTTCCCTTCCTGGCTGAGAAGTCTTCCTCAGTGATGACATTGACATCATTGGACTCCGGAATATTTGGAATTAAGGGGTTAAATTTAGTGACGTGGTTACTGGGGATGTAATCGATTTCATTGAACATTTCTCTGCTGGAGGAGCCACTGCCAGACCAGTCCATGTTGATGCTGTCCAGTTTCTTCTGGCACTGCAGCAAGGAGCAAACAGTTTCCGAGCTGGGTTTTTCTGCAGGGTCACAAGCAGCTCCAGTGCTGTTGCTGCAGTGAACAAGACGCCTCTGGGTCCCATTTCCACATGTCACGGAGCACTGGGAAAAACAGAGATGCAAACGTCAGGGACAGGAGCATGGGTGGTGCAGGCTGCAGCAGGAGGAGCGGGGAAGGGGCATGCAGCTGTGCTTTGGGCACAGGGAAAGGAGGCTCCACATCACTCTGCCACACTTCCACCTCCCATCCAGGTCCCGAGACATCTCCTGTGCCAGTCCCACCCATGGCAGGGTGTCCCCTGTACCCGAGGTTGGGAGCAGGGGGTACCAGTCACACACATAAGTGTTATCACTGTCCCAGCCCAGCTCTGGAGCTGTCTCCCCGTCAGCGACTGTCCCAGAGCAGGGCTGGTGTTGCAGGGGACTTTGCTCAGGGTGAACCGTGACCTGCACTCCAGCCAGAAACAATTTTCCCGGGAGACGGATATTGTGAAGCGTGTTGGGTAAGATGATCTAATAGGTCCTTTCTATGACCTATCGCCATGAATTGCATCTCTTCTTCTAGAAAAGAATTCTTTGAAATAGGGGAAAATAACATGGGTGTTGCCCTAGTAGGGAAAGAGCCAGGGTCAATAAGCAGCTTTGTTGAGGACGCTCCCTCCTCACCATAATGGTCTCTTTGAGATTGTTTTGTATCAAAGGAACCCACAAGCTGGAAAGGAGAACAGCAAAATTTTCTGCTGGGCAAGTAAATCATAGCTGTACTGAGGTCTCATGTGGTCTGCACAAGGCACGGGCTGCTGCAGCCTGCGGTGACAAGGCACAGAGCATCAGTCACACACATCAAAATGCACCCAGCCAACAAGGACAAATGGTCAGCAAGGCAAACAAACCCAGTGGAGGGGATTTCTGCTGAAACCACTGCTGTTTGGATGAAAATGGATGGGTTGAGGTGAGGGGTTCATGCACAGCCACCAGCACATGGAAACTAGGAGGCTGAGTGGGACAGGCAGAGCTACTGGGCTGGGCCAGGAGATGTGCTCCTCAAGCAATGTATATTCTGTATTTTGAGCCTTCTTATCTTCACTCCGTACTCATGAGGGCCAGGTGCCTGGTCAGGATCTGCCCTGCTCCCTGTGCCAGTCCTGGTGGGCTTCCAGGTGGGCGCCCACCCCATGAGACACCTCCTCCCAGGGTGGTGGTGGCTGGAGGAGATGCTGACCCAGCAGCTGGGCCTCGTGCTGTGCCATGCAACGCTGCCTGCAGCCTCCCCAGCTCTTTGTGTCCTGGGCAATGCTGGGTAGCAGTGGAAAAGACCTGAAGGACTGTGCCCAGCAGAAGGGCCAGTCCATAACCTCACGTGGCATTTCCACCAGCTACGTAATGTTGCTGAAACAAAACATTACCACATATTAACATCTGCAGGAGGGGTGCAAGCAAGTTGCTTCTCCCTATGGGGATGGCACCGCCAAATCAGGGAGAACAGAGGTCAACTCCTCAGCAAATGCCTCCAGCTCCATTCAGGAGATAAATTCCAGATGTCAGCAGCTCTTGCAAATGGAAGGAGGGGGCCTATTTGCCACGTCTCGGTTATCAGGAAAGCCTCCTGGACACAAGATAAGAAACGATGGGAGGAACACCCAGAGCTGGCAGGGGGGTTTAGCATCAAGCACACCACTGCAGGAGGCACCAAGCAGGCTGCGTGGATACTCCTGTGTGCAAACCCTTGGTTATTAACAGACAACAAATACTGCTTCCGAGACCACCGATGACTTCTTTGGGAAGTCAATAGAGCTGCACATACATTGATTTAGGGTCTTTCTGAAGGCACTAAGTCCTGGTGTTTAAGCGCTTTGTTGTGCTACCCAAACCACAAATAACCCCTTTGGCTTTGGGCGTATGTGTGGCTCTGCCCAAGGGTGTGCAAGTATAAGAAAAGCAACAGCTCCCTGTTATTATTGCTGGACAGAAGGACTGACCATTGACTGACCACACTTCTGGCAAGCTTCCAAGCCCCTTAAATTTCTCTGCTTACTGGTGTGTGGAAATGCAGAAGAAAGAGGGCTCTCACTTCAAGTGAAAGCAGGACAGGAGAATCACAGACATCTAAAATCTCAAGGACATTTTTCCTGGGCTCACAGATCTGTTGATGTCAACACCACAGAGGATGATGGTGATGGCTTGTGCTGGCTCTGTGCACAGCGCAGACCCATGGGCAATTCATGATTTCCCTTTAAACTGCTGCAGACGCCTTTCCCAGCCCTGCAATTGAGGCTTTTGTGAGCCCCGAGAAAAGTATTTCTGAATAGCTCTCATTTTGCCTTCAAACTTTCTGTTCACATTTTTATTCCATTTGTTTCTAAGCAACAAGCTCCGTTCCCAGGCTCTCTCGTTTCCCTCCTGATACTTGTCTACACACTAAACACTTTTTGAAACTACAGCTTAAATTAGGAGTTATAATATCTTGGTTAAAATCGTTAAGCTGTGAGAGTGGGGAGGCTCTGGCACAGGTTGCCCAGAGAAGTGGTGGCTGCCCCATCCCTGGAGGGTTTCAAGGCCAGGCTGGATGGGGCTTTGAGCACCCTGATCCAATAGGAGGTGTCCCTGCCCATGGCAGGGTGTTGGAACTGGATGGGATTTGAGGTCCCTTCCAACCCATACTATTCTGTGATTCTATAATCTGTGTCATGAAATTCCCATCTGTGCGAGCTGCTGTTCCCATGTGAGCCCACAAAACACATCTATGATTTTCCTGTAAGCAGGAACATGCCCATTGCTCTTGGGCAGGCTGAAGATGCCTGAGGGCACTTTGTCCCCAGCTCTTCCCAGCTTTGCAAAACACTGGGGCCTCCTCAATGCTCTCTCTCACCTCAGACCAGTTGCCCACAGCCCACTGGGAGGGACAGGGAACCTCCCGGTGACAGGGTGCGATGGCATCTGGCTTGGAGAGGTGCTGGCATTCCGCTTGCTGCAAGGCCCTCTGCTCGTCCAGCCCCACGCTCTGGATACAGAGCACCGTCCTCTTCATCAGCCCTGACGGGCCACAGGTGGCCGAGCACTTCTGCCATTCGCCAACCCACCACCTGGGAAAATGGGAGAGGGGAAACATCTCAGCAGGAGTGAGGGGCTGCTAGCCAGGCTCTGTCCTGTGCCCCACCACATTGGTGGTGGGTTTCAGCCACTGCCAGCCAGGGGGTGTTGGGGCCAGGAAACGTATATGAGATGCACATGAGCCAGTAACCATCAGCAGGGCTAGGGGTCATCAGTGAATGAGGATTCCAAGTGCAGCTTATGCTGCAGCACAAGGATCAAGGGTCAGCAATGGGTCAGTCCCCATGTTGTGTCAGGATAGTTATTTGCACAGAGTCAGGGAGGGGCTCCCAGCCCTGCCATGATGGCCCCTTTCCATGCAGCTCGTGGTCTAGACAAGACACACACTGCAGTGGTTGGGCAGCCATAGGAATTTGATCCCACAGACCAATGGATCTGGGACCCATTCTCAAGCAAGGAGTTGAGGTGTAAACCTGGGGTGCAAAGAGCAGCATGTGCCCTGGTGCAATCCGGGCTCTCAACAGCTGGGGTCCCCCTGACTCTGGCCACCTTCTTAGGGCAGTTTAGAGATGAAAGCTTTGTGGAGGAGCGAGGGCAAAGACAGCAGACCTGGCCGGGCAGGGCTCCTCGCTGCACGTCCTCTGCTGGTCATCAGGACGGGTGAGCGCGTCGCAGTACCGCTCCTCCACGATGCCAGCCAGCTTCTCCACGCAGTGCACCATCTGCCGCTGCACCCCTGCCAACACACGCAAGGGCTCAGCTTGAGGAGGAAACCCAACTGAGCCACCCAGCACCCTCTGCCAGCAGGGAGAGGAGGCCTTGAGGTAAAGCCTGAGCCACCAAAACCAGGGGAAAGAAAACTAAACCACCACTGAAATGGGAAGTCAGGAGCCCACTTCTGCTGAGGGACCAATGCCTTCATGGAGCCCAACAGCATCAGTGCTTTCAGTGTCCCAGGTGGGAAAAGCAGAGATGGACACTTGGTCTCAGTCTGAAATGCGTGTGATGAGACCTACGGAGCTCTACTAGGCTGGAAAGTGACCCTGGATATGCAGCTGCAAAGCAGGGACACCTGGGACTGGATGGATGGATGCAACACCAGTCCAGTCAAGACACAGCCTCTCAAGAATTACAAGAAGCAGGCCACAGCTGAAGCTCCTCCTGGGGGCTGGTGGGACACAGCATCTGCTGCCCAGCATAAGGCAAACCTCAGTTCCTGCCCTGAGACCGAGGCCAGGGCTGCTCACACAGAAAGCTAAAACCAGATCCAAGAGAGGGCTGGCAAATCCTGTTCTCCCTTGGAAAAGAGCTGTTGGATTATACCTGTTCTTTCAGGGCTAAGGGATGTCAGGGAATACCTAAGAAACAGCAAAAACTTCCACAGAAGGCAAGGTGAGGACAATCATGACCAGAACTGTCAGCACGCCAGAACTCAGAGACAAAGGTTGCCTCCACCTCGCGAACTCCACAGGATGTCTCTGTTAGCCCTCCCGGTGCTTTGTCTCTCTACCAAGTGGTTCACAGGGACAAAATCAGTTAAAAGGAGAACTTCTCCCCACTTCTGCTGACTCCCATTCTCAGATTCCTGCAACAACCTCAGCTCAGTCCTAGTAGCCTCTGGCTGTGTCCTTTGGTCACAGGAAATGCACGGGGCATTGTAGGGCAGAAATCTCTGGAGTAAAACCTTTACTCTCCTATATTTTTTTATTGCCAGCAGTGAGATGAGAGATGCAGAAAAATGCCCTTCCAAAAGCTGCTGAATGGGATTTAATAGCAATGCTGCCCTTGGAGGCTCTGTGGGACACCTTGCTAAAAGAGAGACCTCCTGCATGGGGGAAAAGCCTTTCCCCACCTTTCCCGTTGCAAAAAGCCTCTGCAGCTTCCGTGCAGGATGTGTTTGACGCTGCCAAAGCCACTTGGAGCAGCACATGCGGGGCAGGACAGCAAACGGTGGAGATGCTGCAGTCCACGATGGGAGCACCATCCTGGGACCACCATCCAGAGGCACATCCAGCCAGCACAGCCCATATGTCTGAAGGGGAGCAGCTGGCAGCAGCAGGGCTCTCTTTTGGCAGCCTCCTGCCCCAGCTGCAGCTCGTGGATAAACCACCCGCCGAAGCCTCCTGCCCTGGGTCTGCAGTGCTCGTGGAACGGCATTTTTCAGGATGACCTCACCCTCGACACGCTGCCTCACTGCCTGCTTTTGTACTCCTTTTTGCAACACATACTTGACCTGTGACTCGGGGAAGCTGTAAATATTACGCACTGCCATCAGCTGGGATTGATACAGCCCTGCTGAAGCTGCCGAGCCACGCTCTGGCTAAAACGCTTGGGAGCTGACGGGGCTGGCCAGGCTGGTGCCCTGGCACTGGTTCCACAGGAGAGGCTCAGCTTGAGCTCTCCTGAATCCACGTCTCAGCTCACACCATCATCCAGCCTAGGGAGAAGGACTCAGTGCTCCTGCAGCTGCTTTGCCCGGGGCTGGACAGGGTGAACATCCTCACCCAGCTCCTGCCTGATTTGCTTCTGGATTTCCCTTTCATCCCGGAAGCCAAGCACTCAAACCTTGCAAAGGAAAGCTGGTTTTAAACAAAAGCAAGGGCCCTCAGCTCTCATCCTCCTTGACTTGCATTGCTGCAGTGCCCACGCAATCCCTCAGCAAAGAGCTCTCAGCATAAATGTACATCAAAAGACCTATCAACTTCTGCCACAAGCAGGAATCCATACCTATCTCCCAAGAACTGGCAGGAAACATCTTCTGGCACTCTGCGCTACCTGGAAAGTGTGAATGACCTCAATCTCCCTTTTTTTCAGTGGCAGCCACTCTCGAGGAAGTGCTTGCTGGTCCCAGCCTCCCCTCTTGCCATGTGCTCAGACTGTACCTCCCCCAGAAGCTGCCCTGAGGATCCCAGGATGCCCAGTTGGTAGTGCTATGGGGTGGGAAGGGGGAAGCAACTGTCCAGCACCATCGGGCAGTGCAACACCCTGAGTTTGGTCTGCACCAGGAACCCTGCCATATGCTCACTGTAAACTGCTGGAAATGATCCCCCCGGGAGTGGAGGATCCCTTCCACACTCCCTGGATTCCTCTAAAGCTCTTTCGTCCCTATCTCCCTGTCTGGTGTGTAACAGGACACCGAGCAAGAAGCAAAGCGCAGATAAAGTGCAGGGTCCAGTGGGCGAGCACGGAAGGAGCACTGGAGAGTGGTGACCTCAGCAGATGTCACTTCTTTCCTCCCCTCCAAGACCTCCTGAAACCAAAGCCCCAGGAATTTCTAGGCATGCCTGCAACATGAAGATACTCTTCCCGCCCTGCTCCTCCGCTGTGGGCAGCTGAGCCCAGAAGTCCCGCAGAAGCTGGACTCACCGGTCCCACACGTAGCAGTGCATGTGGTCCAGGAGCCAAAGCGCCACAGGAACTCTGCTGGTTCGATCTCATTCTCGCTGTCGGCCGGGCGCTGGATCGTGTACTGGTACCGCACGCCAGGGTTGGTCTCCTGAAATAGCAGCTGTGGGGAAACAATGGGTGTCAGCGATGGGGCTAGTGCACAGCAGTCAGGGCTGGCCACTGCATCCTTAGGAGATAATAACCTGCCCAGCATGGCAAGAAAGACATCATTCCCCATCCCGCTGCATGTCAGGGCTGCATTTGTCCCCTTGCAGTGTCTGTTGGTGGGGGACAGCGATGATTCCAGCTGCTGTACCCCAGCAGCAGCACACAATCATCTCTGCAATGGGATTACAAATAGCTGGAGCAGGGTAGGAGCAGAGGAACTGCCCCAGTTGCCCCTGCTCAGAGTGCTGGGTTTGTGGAAATGTCAGATAAAACCAAAAATTAACAGTGAGAGCACCAAGAACCACTGGGACTTTGGTTTCACGTCTTCCCTGATAAAGAGCCTGGAAGGATTCCTATTAATCTTCCACCAGGACTACTGCCAGATGCAGTCCCATCTCAAGGTTTAGGACAGTGAAGGGCCCAGGATGCCCAGATATCACCTTCCCTGTACCCCTCCCCATAGTCGGAGCTGGCGGAGGAGGTTTTACATGTGCCACCATCAGCCCCAGCCCCGAGTCGGCATCACACAGGCCACGAATGACCCTCCTGAAAGTTGGGAGCACACTGAGCAACCTTTGCCTCCCTTTATCACTCTTTACTCTTCAGTGAGGGATGTTACAGCTGGAGGGAGGCTCCGACTGCTCCCAGCCTCATCTGCTGGACTCACAGTGGTTGGTCCAGATGGACGGACACTGAGGCGAACATCAGTCACAGTGACCTGTCCTTTGGGGTGGGTGGCAGAAAGAAGGGGACAGCAGCACAGGTCCAGCCCTGCAGAGGACTTGAATCTCCATGTGTTCCAAGGGGAAGCACCTTGAGGCAGCACATAGAATCATAGAATATCTCAAGTTGGAAGGGACCCTATGAGATCAACAAGTCCAACTCCCTGCTCCTTGCAGGACTGCCTAAAGCTAAACCATATGATTAAGAACATCATCCAGACACTAAAAAAATTGCTGAACTCTTTCAACCTTTCTCCTCCCAAAAATAAGTCTTCAGCCACTAATACAAAGAAAATGTTGTGGTTTGCTGTTATTTCCAGTATTTTACAGATAGACTGCTGCACTTAAAATGAGAACACTCAAGGACCACTGCATTTGATAGGAAACAGTGCTGGTTCCCATTTGCATCTCCAATGTGCCCCAGGCAGCACCAAGCGAGAGGATGAACCGCATCAGGCTGGGGATGACACCCAACCTGTGCGGTGGAAGGGGCTGCAGCAAACAGAAGGCAAAGCCCGTCATGGCTGATGGTGACACACACCTGAAGGAATGTCCTTGACCTCTCCCCACTTGACATGTGGTTCCTGCTGCTCCCAACATGCACAAAGTGGATTCTGTGGTTGACAAAACCTGCCCAAAGCACCTCCCGCACCAGCGCTCGGCACAGGCTGGGAATTTAACCTTGTTTTTCTTAGACTAAGTGCTCCCATTATTGCCAAAGCTTTGTTGTTCTTGGAGCTCTGGTGGAAGCGACGGCATCTTTCCAAAACCTCTTCATGAATATTGAACCAGTTTTGTTAAAAGGTTTTAATTAGGTTCCAAATCCCAGAAAATGATTTGTGGGTGCTAAGCGTGCCAATGCTCCCATGAAAAGCAGCTCTGGCAGCAGATGAGCCCCAAATCCTACTCACATTTCTTCCCGAGCCTCTGAAAGAAATGCAAAAGGTGAAGACTTTGGCAGCTCAGCATGGCTGGATGCCTGAGGGAACCTTGGCAAAAGGGCTGCTGCTCGGGGAGAGGGCATCAGGCTGAGCCACAACTGCCATGGCCGAAAGGGTCCCAGGGGTCCATGAGATGTACTTTTGTGACAGTCACTGCCTCTGCACTTGGTGCCACCAGAAATTTCAGCCTGGTGCCAGCTGTGCCATCACCCATGGGATGATTCCTATCAGCCTCTCTGGGGGAAAGCCTGGCCTCACAGAAGATCACAGAGTCATGGAATGGGTTGGTCAGAAGAGATTTCAAAGCCCATTCAGTCCTAATCCCCTGCTATGGGCAGGGACACCTCCCACTGCATCAGCTGGTCAAAGCCTCATCTAGCCTGGTCTTGAACACCTCCAGGGATGGGGCAGCAACCACTTCTCTGGGTAACCTGGGCCAGGGCCTCCCCACCCTCACAGGAAAACATTTCTTCTTAAGATCTCATCTCAACCTCTCCTCTTTCAACTGAAAATCATTCCCCCTCATCCTATCCCTGCACTCCCTGATCAAGAGCCCCTCCCCAGCTTTCCTGGAGCCCCTTTCAGTACTGGGAGACTGCTCTGAGGTCTTCCCGCAGCCTTCTCTTCTCCACTGCTCAAGACAAGAGGATGCTCTCTTCCTCTGCAACTCTGCCATCCTGGAAACACACTGCTGCAATGCAATATCGTTTTCAGTGAATTTTTTCCTTTGGACTATGTGGTTAATTTTAACCTTTCCTGCCCAGATCCAGGTAGGCAGGGGGTGTCCTCCTCTTCCCTGGGAGCACAGCTGATGCCAGGCAGAATAGCTCCCCAACAATGCTCACCTCCTGAAAGCTTCAGGGTCTGATGAAAAATGACCACCTATTCTGGGGAAGGAAGGAGTTTTACGGAAATTCCCATGGGCAAAAAAAGAGTAAAACTTGACATTTCTACTAGTTTCAGAGTATTTCAAATTATCCTTTTGGATTTTTGCCTTCTGCCTCAAGGGCTTGTGTGAGGAAGCAGAGTCTGACCAGCAGCGCCCTAGGTATCTTCACCTGCGTTTGGACCACGAAATTTGACTCTGCCACTGCGCACAGCACTGCAACGGTTCCCACTGCCTCCTCCAGGTGATCCAACCCTGCCAGAGGCAGTGTGGGCTCTTCTCCTGCTCGTGATAAGATACAAGAAAGGCTGCAGGAAAGGGGCTCTTTCTCCTCATGCGCACTCTGCTGTGTAAATATAGTGAGGAATGCCGCAAAGGGGACGTGGCTCAGCATGGGCTGGAAACACACCCATGGTTGGCTGCTCCCGATGTTGGCCTTCAGAGAAACATGTCCCCATCCCTTGGATGGCAGTGAAGTGCCATGACAGACTATGGCAGCTCAGCCCCGCACGAGAAGGCAGGAGATCGTTGCCTCTGTCCCCACCAGCCTCCCTTACCATGCATTCCAACCTCCAGAGCTTGAACCGTACCTGGATCCACACAGGCTCCATGGTGGGCCCTGGTGAGGTGAGGTTCTCCCAGTTCCCCGTCCTCTTGTAGGTGAAGGTGGTCCCTGCCATCCTGTAGTCCCCATTCCACTGGATGGTCCAGCCGCCATTCAGGAAGTATTTCTCCGGGTCCTCGCTCCGCAGTGCCAGAAAATTTCCAGCTTCTGCGACTTCTTCAATGCGGATCTCCCGTGCTCCCACAGGGATAATTCCAATATCAACGTAACCTGGGGATGGAACCTGGCATTGGTCTTCGGGGAGTCAAAGACAGGACATAGGCAATCCGTGCCCTTGGGCAGGTGCTAATGTCCCTTGGGTGGGTGCTAGTGTCCCTCGGGTGCCAGCATTGTGCCATCCTAACACCTCTGTGAGGCACCAAACCCCATCTTGCACTGGTCCATGCTGCATTCCCTGCTGGGAGAGCCTATTACAGTGAGGTATTTCCCACACAGGCGCTGGCAAGGCACTTAACGCACTTTTAGCCTGTCCTTGTCAATCCACAAAATCCCCTTAAACCTCTCCAAACCAGCCCCACCATACACAGATTGTTTTTCAGGCCTTTAGACACAAAAAGCAGAAGGAGATATTTTTCTTCTGAGGAGCAAGAAGTGAAACGGCAACACTGCATCTCCCCGTGCTGCCACTTGAGGTTTAACCCACCAAAATCAATAAGTCATGATAAAAACCACGCTGCAAATGAGCAGCACCAGCCAGCCTGGTGTTTTGGGGATGGAGCCAAGCGCCCTTACCCAGGCCCTCACTGTCCTCGAAAGTCTTCTTGATGGTGTGGCAGGTGGAGCCATCGCCGTGACAGACGCCGCACCGGTCCTCCACCGCATTGGAGTCAATCTCGTAGTCGCAGCCCACATTCTGCAAGACAGCCCCATCAGCTGCCTGCGCCCCGCATGCCCCCAGCCTTGCCCCACACCACTGGCAGCCAATGCCGGAGGAACAGGGGAGAGCAGGACCATCCCTGGTCCCACATGGTGGGAGATAAGGAACATGAGTGGGAGAGAGGGGCGAGCTGGAGTCTTTCTGCTGGGCGGGCAGCAATACAGGTTTCTCACTCTAACATATCCTTGTGGTGTTGTTCATACGCAGTGAGGATCACGTCCCACATCTCATTTTTACCATTTCCTACTTGAGTCCCCAGGCAGCAGAGCCTGTCGGCACATGTTACATGCCAAGCCGAGCTGGGAAAGCCCCTTGGTCCTTGACCCTGCAGGCAAACCCTGCTAAGTTCGTAAATCATGAGTTAACAAAATTAACATCTTAAACAGATAGTCACCTTTCCAATATAGCCATTAATAAGCACAAGAACTCGTTGTACAAAGCCCAGCTGTTCTTTGACTATCACAAATGAACCACACTATTTGCTCAGAAATATAAATATCTAGGGCTGCAGACATGCAGTATCTGAAAAGTTCTTCTCACCACCACACACAAACAATCCCAGTTTGCTGCTAAATTAACATTAAATTTCATATATTTCACGTCATATACAACCAACCATTCAATGAACAAGTAGTGAGCCTGAACTTCAGGCTGTACCAAAACAGACCACAGCAATGTTTCACCACACCTTCACACAAGAGCAGCATGTGGGCTCTGGACCAATGCACCTCTGGTGAAATTCCAGAGTGGGAATTAACATGGGAAAGCAAAGCCACTGGAGATGTCATGCTACAAACTCTTACAGCTAGCCCTGCTCCAAAACACCTCACAGTATCACAGTATCATAAGGTTGGAAAGGACCTCTGAGATCATCAAGTCCAACCTATAACCCAACACTAACACCAACCATCATCTAAACCATGGCACTCAGTGCCTCATCCAGTCTCCCCTTAAACACCTCCAGGGTCGGTGACTCCACCACCTCCCTGGGCAGCTCATTCCAATGACCAATCACCCTTCCAGTGAAGAACTTTTTCCTCACATCAAGCCTAAACCTCCCCTGACGAAGCTTGAGTCCATGCCCTCTAGTTCTGTCACTGGTCACCTGAGAGAAGAGACCAACCCCTGCCTGACTACAACCTCCTTTTAGGTAGTTGTAGAGAGCAATGAGGTCTCCCCTGAGCCTCCTCTTCCTCAGACTAAACAGCCCCAACTCCCTCAGTCGCTCCTCGTAGGGCTTGTGCTCCAGCCCCTTCACCATCTCCGTTGCCCTCCTCTGAACACATTCCAGTATCCTAACATCTTTCCCAAACTGGGGGCCCCAGAACTGGACACAATATTCAAGATGAGGCCTGTCCAGTGCCGAGTACAGGGAGACGATAACTTCTCTGGTCCTGCTCGCTACACTATTCCTGATGCAGGCCAGAATGCCATTGGCCTTCTTGGCCACCTGGGCACACTGCTGGCTCATGTTGAGCTTCCTGTCAACCAGCACTCCCAGGTCCTTTTCTGCCTGACTACTCTCCAGCCACTCTGTCTCCAGTCTGTAGCTCTGCATGGGATTGTTGTGTCCAAAATGAAGTACCCGACATTTGGACTTATTAAACATCATCCCATTAGAATCAGCCCATCTCTCCAATCTGTCCAGGTCCCTCTGTAGGGCCATCCTACCCTCTAGCAGATCAACACTTCCTCCTAGCTTGGTATCATCTGCAAACTTGCTGATGATGGACTCAATCCCCTCATCCAGATCATCAATAAAGATATTAAACAGGACGGGACCCAATACCGATCCCTGGGGGACACCACTGGTGACCAGCCGCCAACTGGATGAGACATCATTCACCACCACTCTTTGGGCTCGGCGATCCAGCCAATTCCTAACCCAGCACAGAGTGCTCCCATCTAAGCCACGGGCTGCCAGCTTCCCTTTTTATATGCTGCTGAAACTCTGTACGCCTGCTACAAAACCACTCACCCTGCACAGAGCAAGAGACTCGCTGTGATTCTGCACCATAAAAGCTGCAGCCAAGACCCTAGAGAGTCCCGTGCCAGCGAGGAGCCTTCAGCCTTTGCTCCCTGGGGAGGTGCTGAGGAGCTGGCACGCACCCCCAGCAGCAGCAGCACTGATTTATCTGCTGCGACAGGCTGTGTAAGCCAGGTCTAATTCTGGTGGCGGAGCCAGTAGTGGGCTCAGCAGCCACGAGGATTTCATGTGCAGCCAACTCTGGGTGAACGTGCCGTCATCTCCACGAGCTGCTGGATTGCACCAAGGGGAAATCACAACCCCCACGCTCTCCTTCCAGCCTGTGCATTGCGTGCTGCAGCCTTTGAAGTAACTGTCAGACCATTACAGGAGGAAACGGGACCTTCCCAATGCCTTCAGCTGCCACTGGGGCCCTGCCCGCTGCTGCCGGAGCACGGCTGTCGACAGGGGGGAGTTTCCACTAATGTTTTTTATATACAGCTGCAAGGAAATTCGTTGACTGATTATTTTCCCTCTTTCCTGCTGCTCTCTGCACTGTCCAAAAAGCCTGTTTTTCCACAAAGCCTTTCAGAGAGCATCTTCATCCAACGCTGTGGCAGACCTGACCAAATCCCTGGGGACAGCATGGCTTTGGAGCATCCCATGGTGGGAACCTGCCCACAGATTATGGTAGCTTGGCTGCCACCCATTCCCTAATTTAACAGAAATCCAATGATGTCCTGCATGTGTGCTTATTCCATCCTAAACCTTGGGACTGCTTCCCTAGGGAAAGGGAAAGTGTGGATGATGGGACCGTCTTGCTGCCACCAAAGGTAGCAGGAGGACCCAGGGCCCACCTGCATTTCCCCCAACATGGAGGTCCCTTGGCCTCCCTTCCCACAGGCTGGTGTTGGACCCACCTTGCAGATGCCGTTGATGCACATGTCACGGCTGGCGTTCATCTCGTAGCACGGCGTTCCGTCGATGACAGCGTCTCGCAGCTTTTCGGCAAAGTATTCGTCCTCCGGGCGGCAGTGCAGCTCGCAGGGGTTAACTGGGGAGCCCAACAGGCAGAAACTAAACCTGAGCAGCTGAACGGGGAGGGCGCGTAACCATCTCCGAAAACATAAAATAACCCTGCAAGCCCAGCCATAATGTAAAATACAGCATAAACACGCTGTGAGGCAAATCTTACAGACACAGGCAGCAAAATGCAGCCGTTAGCAACATCATGTTTCAGGATTTTCACTGGGGCTGCAGGCTTTGCCCTTGACTCACTGTTGTTGGGTACCGGTGTCCACTTGTAGAGTTTCCCCTTGTAGAGCATGGGGTTGAACTGGCTGCACTGGACCTGGCGGAACGAGGGCTTGTCAAGAGGACAAGGCCTAACGTTGCAAATCCGGAATCGCTTCCGCTCCCCCAAGCAGTACCTGCCCCCGTACTTCGGCCTGTCCACGGGAGGGAAGAGAGAAATCAGAGTCACAGACGAGTTAGGATCGGAAGGGATCTTAAAGCCCATCCAGTTCCAGCCCCCTGCCATGGGCAGGGACATCTCCCACTGCATTAGAAGGGCTCAAAGCCCCATCCAACCTGGCCTTCAACACCTCCAGGGATGGGGCAGCAACCACTTCTCTGGGTAACCTGGGCCAGTGTCTCCCCACTCTCGCAGGAAAACATTTTTTCCTAAGATCTCATCTAAAACTCCCCTCTTTCATTTTAAACCTGTTATCCTCTGTACCATCAAACAAATACCTACCGCACATGAAAGAAACTCCCTTTTTATTCAGAACTAAAACATCTCCTTCACTACACCGGGTAGCTGGCTGATGAGCCAGCGCTCCCATAAGCCAGGCGTCTGTTCCATGGCTGCTCTCCCTCTCACCTGGGATGCGCTGCCAACTCTACTCATCTGCTGCCCAAGGGAACAGCAAAGCTGCTGCTGTGCTTTTTAAAGAGGGACTTGAAAAACAACAATAGTTTTTTCTCAGATGCCAACAGCCTCTCCATGGCCCACAGCCCCACAACCTCATGGAAATTACTTTTCCCGTGATCAGTTAAGCCCGGGCACATTTTGTTGAAGAGAATGAAGTGAATTATTATTAGGGCTGTGTTTACATTCCTTGCTGTGAGGAAATGCCTGCGGGAGGAGGGCTGCCCACTGCACACATTTGTTCACTCCATCCAAAAGGCAAAGCTGAAGATTTACCTACAGCAGCCAAAGCAAACAACTGCCCAGGAAAACCCTCTTACTTTTCCAGCTTGCTCTCCTGCCACCCACAGCTGTGTTTAACACACTCCATAAACTACAACTGCATTTCTGCTACAACACTCATGTCAGACACAAGCCCAATTCTTGACCTGGGACCCAGATTAAACAGCACTTTATTAAACAGCTCAACAGAACAAGCTAAAAACAAGGCGCCCAGGGAAGAAGCAGGGCAGAAAGCACATCTGGGTTCATTAGAGAGCTGCTCCCAAAGATTTCAGACCTTATCAAGATATGGAAAATGATGGTCACTGAAAAATTGCGCACAAAGCCCTTTTCTCTCCCTGACTCAGGGTGCTCCGACACCTGGGCTACACCATGGGGTCTGGCTAAATCCAATACAACAGAGATTGGGTGACCAAGGGGACGTTTGCGGAGCAGATGGGCCAGCCGAAAAAGCACGGGATGGACAAAGCTGCTCCTCTGTCAGTGCCCGGACACTTCCTGGCAAGAGGCAGCGATCACAGCACCAGCAGGCGGAGGGAGGTAGCCTGGATCAGAACTCACTCATGGAGAGCAATGTGGTGGCAAACAGCAGCAGGAATTTTCAAAACAGCTCTGAATCAGACTCAAAGAACGCCTATTTTTCTTACCCTTCATTAAAGGACACTGGATATGTTTTACAGCTCCAAGCATGGAGTCTTTGCTCTTTGAGTCATATTCAACTGCTCTCTGCCTGTACAAAGTGGGAGAGACTTATCTTTGGAAGGAGGCAGAGCAAACTCTGCCCCTCCAGCTGCCCAGCCAGATAAATGAATCTCCTGAGTGCTTGAAAAGCATGCAATTAAGACAAGTAACTGCACAAGGGCACAGTTTTGCCATGCAATGCAGCCAGGGACAGGATCACACTGGTCAGATGATGGTTGTTGGTTTTATGGGGTAATAAGGAAGTGTTGGGTTCCTCTCCTGAACAGGGTCCAGGGGAGCAAGTGCTCACTTACGTGGGGCTGCTGCACTGCCTCTCAGCGCTCTGCACGCCCGCGCCGCAGCTGCGTGAGCAGGCGGCCCACGAGCTCCAGGAGCCCCAGCTGCCATCGATCGCCGCTGGACGGTAACCCACGGGCACACACTCCCCATTGAAGCACCACTGAAAAGGTAGAGGCCAGAAGAAGAGAAAATGAGGTTTAAGGATGCAGTAATTGATGTCAAGTCAGAAAGTCCAGCCATGGGGAATGCTCAAATCCAGCACTCTTGTTGCGTCATGAAAATCCATGCTTTGTTCGCACAGAGGAGCCTCGGGCTCTGACGGGCTCTGCCAGAGCCTGGGGCACCTCTAAGTGAAGGTAAATTCAGGGCTGTTGGAGAATTTGCATGAGGCAATGGCCCCAAACCTCCATGGAGACCCCTCAGTGAGGGGATTCGTAGCCTGATCTCAGACCAGAAGGAAGAGCTGGCCAGGCACAGCCACAGACAAAGGCACGGCAGGAGGGTTAACAGGAAGCGGCGGCCCCAGAGTCAGCCCTGGTGCTCTTGGGGCCAGGGTTTCAGGAGGGGACACTGTACCTAAACGGGAGAGACGTGTACAGGTATTTGTAGAACTCTACATTTTTATGCAGCCTTGGGCAGGAAAACTCTATTCCAGATGAATGATGTGTCATGGCTTCAGCCCAGGGCTGCTGTGGTACAGGAGTCAGTGTTACCCATGGTGATGGGAGCCAGTTCCCCCCTCCTCCACACGCCGTGCCCCACGCAGCGCCTGCCAAGTTACCACTGGCACTGCTGAACCCTCCATAACCCGGAGCAGAGAGGGGAAGATGTCCTGAAGACGGGCACCCCCCACCACAGTGGATGAAGAGCAGAACAAGGCTTGTGCTCTCCTGCCATGGGAATTCACTGTGCGTTTCACGTTCTTAAGGCACTTCCAGCTTCACTGAAGGCAGTCCCTGCCAGGAGTGGGGGTGTTTGGGGAGAGTGAGGACAGTGATGTGATCTGTCCCTGTGTGCCGGAGTCTTTGGAACTCTCCCATGTGCAGGACAAGGTGTCTCTGCAGCCACAGAGGGGACTGTTCCTCATTACCTTGTTCTCCCCACATGCCGTGCCATCAACAGCAGCGTCCAACTTGGAGTGGCACGTGTTCCCCACTGTGCACCACAGCGTGTTGCAAACGCTCTGCAGAAAACACAGTTGCACAGAACATGGTTATTGCACTGTCCAATCCATTGGCATAAATTTAACTTACAGGGAGAGGATTGCCCTGACCAAAGACGCCCGAGAGCCCCTTGGAGCCGCACAGGCCCGTGTTATGGGGGGGACATCCCAGCTTACATCCATGTCATCGCAGAAGGTGGAGTAGGGGCCGTACTGCAGTCGGCACTGGTGGCTCACGTCGTAGAGGACACCCGGGGGCACCAAGGGGTAATCCAGCACTTCCCGGGCAGGGGGATCATCCAGGCACAGCCCCCAGCCCCGGCTGAAAGAGAGAGGTCAGAGCAGCATCACCACTGGCCCACATCCATACCATGCTCCAGCAGCTGCTAATGGAGGAATCAAACAGCTCATTAATGCCCCACCACAATGAGAAGCAATTAGTATTTCCAGCTAATATGACCCTGGCTCTCCAATCAACCCTGGGCTAGTCCAGCACATGAGGGGGCACATGAGGGTACCTGCTTCTCGGAGTGGATGTCCACTCCCAGAGCAACCATTCTGTGGCTCCTGGGCAGAGCAGGTTATAAGGAAGGGAAAGGCACAAAGGCAGCAGTGGCTTCTCCGTGCAGCTGCCAGGCTGGTACTTTGCATGCTTCCCTTTCCTCCCTGAGATGCCCCTGTCCCCCTCAGGGAAAGCCAGAAATGCCATTTTCCCTGGGAATAAACCCCTGGAGTTTTGCTATCTGACCATGTCATCAGCTCAGTCCCCAGCCAGGATCCCACATTTGTCATTCAAGGTGAAGGGTTTTATTGGAAAAACATTTCATTGTAGAGAAAAAGATGCTGTCCCTATGTTCATACATCACGCTGACCCCAGAAACATCCCCGCAGTCACCACAACCCACCTGCCACTGCTCTGCTCATAGAAATCAAGTAGATGATCAGCAGCAAAGTGCACTCACCCTCATATTTACTGCTACAAGCAGTGCTCAAACTGTGCTGGCCAGGACATCTTTAGAAAAGGGATATTTAACTGCGAGCTGGGACGGCAGCCGGTGGCCGGCAGCCAGGCTGTGGGAGCCACGGGGATGCTCCTGGCCGCCTCGCTCTGCTCGGAGTGTGCTTGCTATGATACTTCACAAACACAGAAGGAATCGTCACTAGTTTAGCTTTCAGTGTTGATTTAAACAAACTTGTTTCCAGCAAGGCGAAGCCTCTGGCGAGAGTTTCTCAGTAGATTAGATTACTTCAGCTTGTTGTGATTGGGAACAGATCTAAATTAACTTGAAACAAGATTCCTTTTTAACCCAAAGCAGCAACATAGAAACAAAAGCCAGCAGCATAGGAGAGCTCCTGCTTTGGGGTGCTGGCAGGGCCAGCTCCCTTTCCTCCCTTTCCGATCCCAGTGAAGTCCACACCAGACACCTGCAAACAGCTTGCTTGTCTGGAGACAACCCCCTAAAACACTACGGATATATATTTTATATAAGCAGCTTCCCTATTCTTGAAAAATCAGCAAGCAGGTCACTCTCAGCAACCCAGGGGCTTGAAAGTCTCTGTTCCAAGTCCACAACAGCAGAAGCATCCTACCTCTCCCAGACCAGCAGGGAAGGATTGCAGCAGGCAACACAGGGCTGAGCTGGGATACATTAAGTGTGGATTAGGCAGCTGGACACAGTATCAGCCTGTCTCAGGCATACAGAGAAGTTACTGCATTGCACCTCCACAAGCATTTTATTTACCTGCTGGTGCAAACCACTTAAAATTAGAATTTTCTCTAAAAATGGAAAGAATGACACCTTTGCTGGGGGAAGTCCAAGTTTAAGTACTGGGCTCCTGCACTAGGTACATGCATGGTACTCGTGCTCCTCTGGGCCAGCTCACCAGCTGCCTATTTGTGTACCAGTACATGGGGCCCTGCACATCACCCCACAACCGTCCCAAACCCTCCATTCTGCTCAAGGCACTTTCTGCCTTGCCCCAGCTTACAGGAGGGGTCTGTGTTCCGGGATGGAGAGTGATTTAAGCTTCCTGTCAGCTTTCCAGTGCTATGTTCAAAATCTACTTCTTCATTAAACATATTACAATCACCCAACTGGTGGCTTCAATTGGCCAAAATATATTATTGAGGCAGTAAAAACTGGCATGAGTTTCCCTCTGGCTTTGCAGGAACTCGCTATAAACCACACTCTGCAGTGAAAACGCACAAGGGTCTGCGCTGTGCCTGCCTATTTCAGTCTGTTCGTTAACGAGCTGGGTGATGGAGGAGATGGTCTGATGATTAAAACCCCATATGTGAGCAGGCTGGGAGGATCTGTGGATGCATTTGTGAGCAGGATTAAAATTCCAAAAGCTCTTGGAGAACTGGAGGAAAGGTACAAAATGCCAGGGCTGAATTCAATAAAAACAAAGGCAAGGATTGGAGCTTGGAAGAATCAACCACACAAAGAGGACATCCAGCAGAATGGGCAGAGAAGCAATGCTGCAGGCAGAGTGAGGAGGACCAGGCAGCCCCAGGCTTCAGGAAGGTGCTGAGATGGAAGGAGGTAGCTCCACACCATCGCCTGCTCATGGTGCAGGCAGGGCATGCCCCAGACACTGGACTCTGTTTTACAAGGGGATCCCCCAGCAGGGCTGGGAAAGAACTCCACTCATGGCAAGGGGTGGGGAGCAAAGAGCCTTACAGCATCTTTCAATACCTCTGAGGCTTAGAGGGGAAAATCAAGGAACACCAAAAAGGGCTTGTTTGGGAAGCACTGGCATGACTCACGGCTGATGGCATGCCCAGGTCTGGAGAGGTCCCTGCTGTGGCAGTGACGTGTCCCAAGGGAACAAGCATCCCTCAGTTAAAATAATGGTGGAGGCTGGCAAAGGACAGGTGGTGATGCTCCTGCAGTGGAGGAGCATCCATCACCCCTGGGTGTCCAAGCGCACCCTGACCCACGGCCTCGCCAAGAGGCTGCACCCAGAGTCTGACCTGCAGCACTGCGGCTGTGCTGCTGTTGATGACGGGAGTCATTTTCAGATGTTCAAATGTCCAGCAGCACTTGTAAAATAATAATATTCTGTAAAATAATCATCATCATCATCGAGTGCTTTTTTCTTTTTCTCAGACGTGAGGTCTGTTCCAGTCACACCCAGGTCAGCAAGGTCTTATTTGCTGGCTCACTCATTCCCCTTCTCTTGCCAACATCATATTAAATACACCCATGTCTGTGCTGGCAGTGGGCCTCTCCCTTGCCTGGAGGATGTTGCAGCCAGCGCCTGCTGGGCTCTGCTCTGCTCTTAAGGAAGAGCTGGTCCTTCTGTGGGAGAGCAAAGGGACCAAACCCCAACTTTAGAAGCATCCAGCTGCTCTGATTCCTCCCCATTACAGCTCATAACAACCCAAGGTCATTGCAAGTAGGAAATTCTTAAACCAAAAGTGAAGGTTAAAAGAAGAGGGTCAAGAACATTGCAGATACAAGAAAGTGCCATTCCTTCAAAAGCCATGAATTAACAATAATTCATTGAACCCACGTGTTCCAGGCTGGTGTTTAGAAACAGGAGCCAAGCCCGAGGCAGCCTTCCCACCACATAATTGCGGGTCCCTCACCCACCTCATCACTGTTTCTTGCTGACGCACTCGCCGTTTTCTAACCTTTCCATAGCAAGGAAGGAAAACGTTTCTCCAGTGCAAGACACTGGCTGACAAATGTAAATCTCTGGGCTGCGTTCCTAGGAACTTAATAACAACAGCCTGGAAAATCAGCCCTGGGGTGCTAAAAATAAACAAACGCACTGAAGAATTTGGCTCCGTCTCATTTCCTCACGTGATGCCTCCTGCCTACAGGCAAACACCATCTGCCCCAGGCAGAACACTGAAGAGAACTGCCTGGAGCACCCAAGAAAGCAACTCTGGCTTTATTTGTTCAAGCCACTGTCCCTCTGCCATCACCTAAATGCTGGTGCTGCTTTTGTGTTCAAACCCCTGTCCTTCACAGCAAGGACCAAGGCAGTCAAGCGAGACAAAAGCATCCCCAGGTGCACCAGGGATGGCTTTTAAGTGGGTCCATCTGAGCTGTTGACCCAAGCCCTGAGCCACCCCCAGCACCTCGCAAGTGAGGAAGAGGAGGAAGGGAGGACTTACTCGAGGAATCGTGTGATGTACTCCCGGCTGCAGCGGGACCAGGTGAGTGGCGACGTGTCATACAGGAGCTGTGGAGACATGATGAAAGGTCTTTTCCCAACTGGCTCACAGTCATTGCTGCTTCCATCATGCTGAATCCCAAAACTGTGTAAGAGCACAGCCCCACAAAGGAGAGGTGAGCCGCACGCCGCTACAACCGCGCAGCCTCTCTGCTTTCCAGCACAATGACATGAGATGCTGGACATCGCAAACTGTTCCAGCTCTGCAGGGACTCGCTCATTAAGACTGGGGGATCTGGCCAGGGGGACATTTTAGTGACACCAGGGGCACTGCCCTGAACTTTATCTCATGCTTCTATTTCAGCTTTCTTACTTTTTCTTGGCTGAATTTTCAGTAACAAGAATATCAAACAAGAACAAGTTAATTAAACTTACTCGGTATGTGCTTTTGTGATATAAAAATATTTATTATGAACTATGACGTTCAAGTGATCTTGTCAAAATTTAATTGAAATTAGGGCAAGCAAAACTCTGTCACTGATTCTGTACACAGTCCTGATTTTAAAACTTCTTAATGGGCAACTTTCTCTCACAAAACCTTCAGCATCAACAACACAGGGCAATATACAAATGCAGTTTGTCCTGGTTGCCTCAGATTATGCAATTTTCATTGAATCCAGTGCAACCAGAAACTTGGCTCTGAAACAAAACCCCTTGAGTACATTCCCCCAGAAGCAGAGAAAGGTTTGCACCAGTGAGGAACAGTTCAGCAATCTTCTCCCAGCTTCCAACTGTGCCTTCTCAAGCCCTGACTGAGCAGCACAGAGTAGAGGAGAGGAAGAGGAAAGCAGTGGTACCTGTGTCCGAGCTCATGGGCCACGGTGAAGGCCAGGGGCAGTCCCGTGTCCTCGTTGATGTTGCAGCTCCTGTGGGGCTGGCACATCCCTGCCACATGAGACAGGCCCAGGGTCTCGCAGGGCCTGTTCATCGCTGCACAGATGTCCTTCCTTGGGTGATGGAGACAAACACACAGACACAGAACAAAAAGCAGGTTTGAAAGAGGCAGGACCAAACACGAGGCGCGAGAAGGAGCACGAGATGCATCCCAGCCCAAGGAGGAAGACACATGGATCCTGGCCAAACAGAAGCAGGAATGGAGACATACAATGTCTCCCCACAATGGAAAGATTTACAACCTTGCCTTTCCCCTTTACTCTCCCGGTATCCCCAGCTTATTATTAAGCCTGATTAATGGGAGCTGCTAGCCAGCCTGGATACGTTTATTCCATTGTATAAATAAAGCTGATGCTGGGAATAATTAAGCAATTACTGTATTTCTTGGGGAAGCACATCCCAGGGGTGGTGTGGTCCAGGGCAGAAGAGCTCCAGCCACCCAGGAAGAACAACTCCATTGAAGTATATGGCCTTAAGTGCCTTATTTCTGCTACAAAGCACATCTCCTAAAGAAGATAAAACTGTTGTGGGCTGTGAATCATCACACAAACCACCACAATACTGCCAACAGCCAAGCTCCTGCAGCCTGAAACCATCAAACTACGTTTTTACTGCAAAGTATCTAAACTTGGCCAGAGGCATGAATTCCTGTGAGCTTCATGGGAGGTCAGGGGCCTCCTCAGAGGCTCCTCTGCCAATCCCAGCATGAGCCTCAAAGAGTTAATCCCTGTGTACATCTCCCGGCAGGATCCAGCCACTCTGGGGTTTGGCAGTAGGGTTACAGTGAAAACCTGCTTTGGAAACTCAAATGCCAGTTAACGGGGAACTGTCTCCAGGTTCAAACTTGAGATTTGAGACCAGTTCCAGCCATTAGGGCCAGGACATCTTCAGATTTCATGTCACATGTCTTACTTTATGTGCAAGTGTCCACACAGGGCTCAGGCAGAGAGAATGGGATTTCAGCTGCACCCACAGAGCTGCTCCTCTGGCTGCCTGCCTTCCCAGCTGCCTGCAGCCAGCAGAGGGGTTTCCAGCTGCCAGCATAGCACCAACAGCACAAAACCAGCATGTGAGCACGATACCTTGTGAGCAGGACTGCGACATCGTGATGCAGGGGATGGGAATCTCCTTTGACATTGATGCTCTTCTGCCATTTGCAAAAGCTTCTCAAGGTGTTGTCTGCGTGGTGGGAGATTTTCAGAGCCTCCTGCCAATATAATCATAAGTCTGCTGTCATATTGTTGCTGGAACTGTTCAGATTTTAGGATGCGGTGGGGAGGGGTCTGATCTCAGACACAGAGTGAAATTGGGAGTAACTGCCATCCAGATGGAATTGCTCCATGTTTATAGGCTGTAGGCTGGGGGGGGGAATACCATCCTTTTCTTCTGTCTTTTCATCTGGGATTCAACCAAAACATTAAATCATCTGATACTGCGGGTTAAGAAACACTGCAGGAAAATATTCCGTCCTGGCTGACGGTGAAGGATGCAGCTGGGGAGCCGGGCAGAGCGGCGTCAGGATCCCTGCAAGTAGCTGGGAGCACAAACAGGCAGCGACTCACAGTGCTCTGCCCCTCTGCTACCAGCAGCAATGCTGAGTTATAAACTCTGCAACATCCTTGACCATGCACCCACGACACTTCGCCAGGGCTGCAGCCCACACAAGACAAGGCACGGGCATCTGCATTTATCTTACACAAACTCATCCAGGCCATGAACACAGCGCAAGAAATCTTACAGGCTTCAAAGCTGCTCCCTGAGCACCCCATCCAGGCTGCCAGAATGGGAGGGCAAGTCACCACGTTGGCTTTTTACCTCTTCCTCCTCCAGCAGGATGAGTCGCACTATCGCAATGTTGATGGGGTTCCCAATGCTGGCGTGGTGGAACAGGCCTGCCACCTGCAAAAGGCAAAAGTCAAAGGAATAATGCCTGGAAGGCCCTGCTGCTGTTCTGTACATCTGCAAGGGAAGTGGAGCTGGAGGGGAAGCGGATCTGGAGGGGAAGTTACTGAAGGTCCTTTACAATATCTCAGGGAATTCCCCAATGAAAGACCTGATGTAGACCTGGTTTAAGGTGCTGGGAATGCAATGATGTCCATTTAAAATTGATCTAATCCATGTAGGACATTGAAACTCAACCAGAAATGCCCTGCGAATACCTCTGCTTTCATTCCTAATGGATGTGCTTAACAGCTCAAAGGAAGCCTGTGCTCTCTGGGCACCTTCACTAAGCCCCCAGAAATCCAGGGAAGTTTCAGCGAGGTCCTCTGCCCAAACCCACCTGCTTTTTTAATCATCAACTAAAGCCCTCTTCCAGAATGTAAAGAGGTGCCACCCCAGCAGCAGCAGAGTGAACAGACTAAACCAACTCATGATGACTTATCTGCTGCTTTGATGTGCTAGCGAAACCACCCTTGGATGCCCAGTGAAAACCACCACAATGTGGTTCTCTACTCCTTCCCTTCACAGTCCTCAGTGGTAGCATCCCAGGAAAACCATTCACATCTCTCCTGGTGCTGCAGAGCGCTGTTTTTTTGGGCATTGCCAATTCTAAGTTTGAGGCAGTCTGAGGCAAAGCTCCCTGGTCCCTCTGGGTCTCTCCTCCTGTGAGGAGGCTTCCTGACCATGCAGAGGGTGGTGGGCAGCCCTAGTGCAGTTTTTGGGGTGGTCACAGCTTAAGCTACATCCCTGTACCTGCAGCACCAACCCCCTCCCTTCCCTGGTGAATGGGTGCAAGAGGAACAGCCCTGCCCTTGGAATATCTCCTGGGAGGCCACCTTACCAATTCCCACGAGCATGAGCTGCTCCTCCATGCGTGGAGATTTTGGCCTTGGGCTTGCTGACACTGAGCCATGCTCCTGCAGCAGACAGAGCACTGAGCAATGTAGAAAAGCCAACCCGTGGGTGGGAAGAGTTTGTCTGGCAAGAGGTTTCCTAAGGTCCCACCAGGGATGAGTCCTGGCAAGACCAGTGGTCTTTATGTCTCATAACCACATCCTCAGGGAGCCGGCGGCTCTGCCATTGAGAGGACCAGGACTTACCATGTTCATCACGGTCAGCACGTACTTCTCTATGTTCTCACTCCCATGGTATTCTACCATTTTGGTGTCAGCCACCACCAGTGTTTCCACCCACTTCTCTTTGCTGATGGAGCGCTGCTTTATTCTTCTCCTCCTGTGCTGCTTCTGTTCCCATCTTTCCCGCCGCTTCTCAGATTGCTCCAGGCTTTCCTGAGATTCTGAGGGATTAAAAGGGGGGAAAAAGGATTTTATATTTCTTTTAATGTCTGCAATTTTGGTAAAATATCACCAAGGCTTCTTTTTTCTTTAATTCAAAGAAATAACCTTTGGTGTTGAGCAGAAGGCTCTGCACTTTGACCCACAACTTAAGTGTATTTTGCAGTCCTGTGTTCTAAAAACTCAAAGGGGTGAAGACTCTGAGCTCAGGCTGTTGGAGAGCAGAATTAGTATTGGATAAAATAAATAAAGAAGACATTTGAAGTAATTTCTTTGACCGGAACAGGGTTTGCAATATTCCATGGGGAACGTGAAGCCTCCCAGAGGACAGTGCTTATGGTTCATATAAGAATTTACAGGCAACCCTGCAGGGATGCTTGAGCCGGTACCATGGAGATATCAGGGGCTCCATGTTCTATCATCATAAATCTGCATTTTGCAGAGAGAGACCGTTCCCCAGCTCTGTGCCCCCGAGGCTGGACTGATGTCTTGAGTCAAATCCCAAAGATCATTGGTGTCCTGGGAAGATGGAGATGTTGCAGGACTGCACAGAGATGTCCTCAGCTACACGGAAACTGAACCCTGCTCCTTCCCGGGGAGAAACAACGGGAACATTCACTGGGTTGAGCAGAGACAGGAGGCAGAGGAGAGCTCGGCCACTCCTCACGCACACCAGCAACTGGGAATTCTCATGTGGAGACTTTTCCTGTGACGCTGCTCCAAGATCAAGGTCAGGGTCAGCCCCAAGCTGGGTAAAGGCTTTACAAACCACATCCTACACAGTGGGAATTGCTTTTATGACCAGTTTCTAAGGGCTCAGCCTTACTTTGTTAACAATGGACTTTTACATTTTATGGACTATACTGTCCTTTAGCTGTGAAAGAGCGTTTTATCCCCCAGCCTGAAAAATCCCAAGTATCTGGATAATGTGATGAATTGCTAATACCACTCTGACAGTTTAATCGCAACAGCTTCCTTGGAGCTTGTTTCCATTGTGTCCTTTGCTGCCAAGCTTCCAGTTGGGACGTGATGGTACTGCTGAGAGGACAGGTCCAGAGGGCTCCTGGGATCCTGGGGAGGGCTTCCATGGTATTTTTGCTTGGAGACCCCTCTCCAACACTTGCCCAGCTGTACACATAGGCTGCCCTATGTATTGACAGAAGCTAAACACTACCAAACAGCCCAGCATCATCTGGCTGGGGCAAGGGGTTTCCAAATAAAACGAGCAATCCATCAGCACAAAATGAAAGACTTGGAGTAAAATCCTACAGACTTTTGGTTTCCTTTGAAAGCATAAACATAACATCCACTTTGCTCACCCAGATCACAGGAGAGATCCAAGTGCATTGCACACGGGGTATATGCTTGCTGAAATTAATTTATAATTAATAGACTTCAAAGTCTAGAAGGAGCCTTTATGATTATTACCATAGATTAAACAATTTTGGTTTAGATTAACAGAAGAATGCCTGAAGATAATCTGATTATAGTAAAAAATAGCCAGTTTCCAAAGGCAGAGAGCTCCAGGAAACACACAGAACAAGATGCACCACGTGGAAGATGCAGCTTCACTGATGCAGACAAGGAGTAAAGAGCCTTGAGCTGCTGGGGATATGCTGAATTCCTCAGTACTTGAAATATTGGAAGTTTTTCCAACCCATAAGCTCTGGTCAGAGGAGAAGGAATCGTACGTCCCCTCTGCCCTGCAGCAGAAAATTCTAGGGCAGTGACCATGTTTCACCCCAGAAGTCCAATGCCCCAGCAGGTCAGAAACCAATGTTTGCAAGGCAAACAAATCCTCAGCCTCCACATCATGGGATACTTGCAGCAGGGCCGGGAGGAAAAGATGAGAGCGAGGGGCCTGAGGTTTGGCACGCAGAGAGTCGTGTATGTGAGAAACATAAGCAAATACAGGAAAATTGGCAGGAGTTAAAAAAAAAAAACAAGGCTGTGCTCTGCAGTGATTCCCGTGAGCTATGGGCTCCAGTCACTAATGCCACAATCACCATCTGGCACTTGGCCAACGGGCTCTCCCAACTCACAGTTTAAATGAGCCTTCCAGTAATAAAAATGCCTCTGGGATTGGTTGTGTGGGCACCCTTGGAGGTGTGAGCACCTCCAGGATGTCGGATGTGGCACCACTGTGCTGTCAACCGTACATCTCCCATGCCAAAAGCCACCCCGCAGCCCACGGTCCATCCCCTCCCTGCTCCTGGTCCCGTTTTTCAGTCCAAGGGTTTTCTTTCTTGCCTATATGGCAAGAGAGACCTCCAGCCCAAATTGCAAAACTCCAACAGAGAGCAACCAGTGTCACGGATGGATGCTGGGCATGAACATGGGAGTCAAACGCTGGGGCTTAAAACTAACACGGGGAGCTAAGGTTGGGACCTGCTCCCTTTATCTTTCTACCATGTGCTTCACACGAATTCCAGGACCTGGGGTTGGCCTGGACCTGGGAATGCTACCGGTTCATTGCAAAAATCCAAGAGAAAGGGACAATACCTTGCACACCACAGGTTTCCTGTGCAGCTCCTGGCCTGCCTTGCTCTGCCCCATGCTCAGGCACCTGGCGCTTGTATATCCTGTGGGGCTGCGCCGCTCCATCCTCTTGAAAGCTGGTGGACACTGGTTCGATGAAATAGTCCTCATCCATGAGCCGAAACACGCCCTTCTGGCAGGGAGAGACAAAGTTGTCATTTGCATATAGCACAGACTCACATTGAAGAACCTGGGAATGCAAGAAGTTTGTGAAATTTTCCAGGAATCATAGTATCACAGAATCGTGCTAATGCTTCACATTTTTTCTACTTCTAAAAAATAACACTAATTCATAGCATTTGCATGATACTGCTGATTTTCAACTCACTTTTCAGACCTTAAGGACAGTTTCCTCTAGTTTTCAGGTGATACATCACATGGGTGACAAATTATTTAACAAGTACCTTTGTTTTTTGCTCTCCCATCTGCGCTTAATTCACAGAGAGAAGTTTAATTCTCTTAACCAGAATATATTTCAAATTACCCGGGTGAACATCCTTCAGCCCAATCACTATTAGCATCTTGCTTTTTTTCGTGACTCACACTCCAGGATTGGATTTCTACGTCTGCTGGCAGATTTAGATGAGATTTTAGGAAGAAACTGAAAGGGGCTCCCAGAAAGCTGGGAAGAAGCTCTTGATCAGTGAGCGCAGAGATACGATGAGGAGGAACGGTTTTCAGCTGAAAGAAGGTTGATTGAGATGAGGTGCTTTGAGCACCCTGATTCAGTGGAAGGTGTCCCTGCCCTTAGCAGGAGTGTGGAACCGGATGGGTTTTGAGGTCACTTCCAATCATTATGTTCTATGATTTTATATTTTCAGCTTGCTGGCAGGATGAGGCCATGCAAACACTTTCAGAACCCTTATCAATTACTGGGGATGTCCGCAGTGAATAGACATTGATAGCAGTGTTTGTGACATTTTCTACTGTGTGTACACTGCAGCCATCAGCATTCCACATAAACATTCACAGAAAAAGGAATCAAAAGGTTGTAGTTTCCTCCAGATGCATCAATATTTTTTGTCTAAATGATGGGTCTGGCTCTTTTCTGCAGCCTCAGCTGATTTAGTGGGGAAGAAGCAATCTTGACACCTTCCAGGATGTGCTCAGATCCTATCCCACCCTGTCATGAGGCTGAGCTCTCCTCTTGCAGCTTCAGGTGATGGAGAAGCAGCAGAAATGCCCCCACCACATGCTTACGTGCTATGCTCCTCTCCCTCAAATCCATCCTCATGCCTCCAGAAAATGCACAGGGCTTTGGGTGGCCACGTAAAGCCACCCCACTCTCCTGAGCTCACTCTGAGTGTGGACACGCTCTGCCTTTATTTAAACACAGGAAGCTTAACATGCAAACACAGCCCCAGTAGAACAAAGCCACCTGCAGCAGCAGCAATGCAGAGCAATGACCTGGAGCAATCTCCCCTCCAAAGGCAGAGGTGCCAGGCATGAGCAGTGCTGGTAGGTTGGATGGGGTTTTGAGCACCCTAATCCAGAGGGAGGTGTCCCTGCCCATGGCACGGGGTTGGAACTGGATGGGTTTTAAGGTCCCTTCCAACTGAAAACATTGCTATGATTGTATGATTCTACCCCTCCCTCCACAGTTGTGCCTGCCTCTGCCCTGCAGAAGAAACCCCCTCCCCTATGACCACCAATTCCAGGAACCCAGTGCCTCCATCAGCCTGTGGCTTGGAATGGGGCTCTGCATATTGCAGAAGCTACCCAATTATATGGCAATGCTTCTGCAAAGCCCAGGAAGATTTAAATCCCTTGAGGATCTGGATGCCAGCTCATGCAGATACGGATGTTTATGCTAAAGTCTCAAATTTGACTCGTCAAGTGCGGACTCGAGAGTCTTACCTTTGAAAGTGACTTTGCCTTTCAGCCAAACTTATACCCTTACAGGTCATTGTTGCCCTCAGGAATATTTGCAGTGGAATAAGGTTGGACACGAAGATCTCAAAGGTCTTTTCCAAACAAATGATTCTATGAAACAATGCTATGATAAGGCAGGGGAGGTGCTCGCAAAACCCGAACTTTCGCTGTACCTCGAGGTTTCAAACACCACGTACAGAGGGTTCCTCGTAATCCTGCATCTCTTTACTAGAAGGCAGAGGTGACGTGAGAATTGCTCTCTTGGGGAATTTGGACACAAACAAGTAAACACAGTCCCGGAGAGTTCCCAAACCACAGGAATCCATGGGAAATTTACAGTCAGCTCATCCGCGGCTGGATCAAACCTATGTGCTATGAGATCCTGACTCTCCTGCTGCTGGGAGGAGTTTTGCTGTAGCTGTCAGCAGAAAAAAAAAAGGATTTTCCAGAGCCTCTGCTGCGTCCTTACTGAAAAAGCAACTTGGTACTTACCAGGCCATCACAGGTGCTGAGTGCAGCCAGGCCTCCCTGCAGTGCCCGGCCCCAGACCTCCCCAATCATATGGCAGGAGTTGTAGGGATGGGACTGGATCTTGGCGTTGGTAATGCCCCCGTACCGTCGCTCGCTGACAAAGCTGGGTGCCAGGAGGTGGCCGTTCAGGCTCAGGTTGAATTTCAGGGGCTGCCCTTTGTAATGCAGTTCATAGAAGGCAAGAAACTTGCTCCGAGATGAGGGAGACCTCCGGTGAAGTGCTCGGTGGGACAAATCATAGGACAGGAATGACCCACGCTCGTCAACCTTGATGGGATGAACAATGTCACTGCTTCCAGGCTCTGGAAGAGAAGGGTTCAGTGTTAGCTCCAGAGATGATCATCGTTCTTCTCCCACCCCTTCAGCAGGACGCTGAGCTGAGCTGCATCTCAAAGATTATCTTCAATGAACTCAAAGGTCTTTTCCAACCAAGTGATTCTATGATTGCATGTTTCTAAGCCAGCAGGGTCAGCTACTCAAGCACCAGTTGGGTCTGGTAACTGGTGTACACTGCTGCTGCTGAAGGTGCTCCAGGAACCGAGGGAGGGCTGGGACCCCACACCACCCCGTCTGCCCTTGCGGTGGCAGGGGCTGGGGTCTTCCCTAGGAGAGGGTTAAGGTCAGGGTGGGGAGGGATGGAAGAAGGGAAGGGAGGGACATTGACACAGGTTGCTCAGAGAGGTTGCGGCTGCCCCATCCCTGGAGGTGTTCAAGGCCAGGCTGGATGGGGCTTTGAGCACTTTGATCCAGTGGGAGGTGGAACTGGATGGGCTTTGAGGTTACTTCCTACCCAAACCATTCCATGATTCTATGTTTCTACCACATGCAGCTTCGGGACTCTGCTACAGCCGGGCTGGTCCCAGTTTCTATACACACGTTCCCGTTGTTTAATTACGGCTGCCGGGGAGGAAAAAAATCCCAAGCAAACAAAAAAATCCCGAAACCTCCGAAATCCCAGTGAAAAGGGGGGATTTGGGGTTGAGCCGGGGGTGAAACGGGGGAAACATGGGGGGAACGGGAAAAAGCCGGGGGAAACCGGGAGGCAACAAGGGGAGCTGGAATGGGAAGCCGGGTGGGAAACAGGGAAGGCGGAGAGAAGACGGGGATGGGAGAGGGGGGAGGTGGGGGAGAACGTGGGGAAACGGGGAGAAGCCGGGGCGGGGCGGAACTAGGGGAATGGGACGACCTGGGGGGAACGGAGGGAGCTGGAGAGGAACCGGGAGAGGCCGGGGGAAGCCGGGGGGAACGGGGGAATCTCGAGGGGAAGCCGGGGGAGGAACGGAGGGAGCTCGGGGGAAGCTGGAGGGGAGCAGGGGCAGCCGTAGGGAGCCGAGCGTATCCCTGCCCATGCCACCGGCGCCGCGGGGCAAGGCCAGCGCGGGGGGCAGCAGCGCCGGGGCACCGGGCTGAGCGGTTCCTGTTCCCGCGGCTGCCACGCTGCCCAGTAGGGCGCCCCGCGCAACCCCATGCGGCTCCGCGTCCCGATGGTATCTCCATAACCCCGGGGGCACCCCCTCCTGCATTCCCTGACCCTGCGGGCACCTTCTGCATTCCCGCACCTCGGGGCAACTCCTCCTTGCATCCCCGCACCCCGCGGGCACCCCTTCTGCATCCCTACCGGCAACCCCGCAACCCTCGGGTTGTCCCGCACCCCCGCCTGCATCCCTTCCCGCATCCCCGCGGGAACCTCCTCCCGCACCTCCGTACCCCGTGGGTACACCTGCACCCTCGGGAGCACCTCCTCCTTCACCCCCGCACCTCGTGGGCATCCCCTCCTGCATCCCTGTAACCCCCTGCATTTCTGCACCCCCGACCGCATCCCCTCCTGCATCCCCGCACCCGGAGGGCACCCCCTTCTGCATCTCCGCACACCCTTCTGCATCCCCTCTTGCATCTCTTCACCCCGCGGGCATCTCCTTCTGCACTCCTCCCGCACCCTCGCGGGCATCCCCTCCTGCAGCCCTCCTGCACCCCGCGGACCTGTCGGCGCGGTGGCCCCACCCGCCTGCAGCGCCAGCGCGGCGGTGAGGAGCAGAAGGAGCCGGGCCGGAGCCGGCATCGGTGCGGGCAGCGAGGGGCTCAGCGCCCGGCGTCGGCGTCGGAGGGGGGGCTCCGCGCCTGGGGCTGGGGCGGGAGGGGCGGAGCTCCGCGCCTGGGGGCGGGGCCGGGAAGAGAGAGGCGGGGCTCCGCGCCTGGTGCTGAGGGGCCAGGGCGGGGGGGGCGGGGGGGGGGCTCCGCGATGGGGGCGTGGTCATCTCGGAAAGGGCGGAGCTCTGCGTCAGGGGCGGGGCCAGAAAGCTCACGGTGCCCGCCCCGCCACAGCCCCCGCGCGCCCCCCAGCGTCTATCGCGCGCGGCTCCTCCCGCGCCCTCCGCCCAAATTTGGGTGGAAAAGGGAAAAGCGGCGTTTTTCCCGCGGCTGCCGTCACCCTCGGTTGGGCCTCCCCCTCAGTGCATCTCCTTGATTTCCTTTTTAGTGGGAAATTGGCTGGGTGGTGGCACACAAATAGCTGTGTTCAACAGCTCCATGTCCAAGTGGAGACTGGTGACCAACGGTATTCCGCAAGGATCGGGATTTGGACCACTGCTGTTTAACATCTTTGTTGCAGACATGGACAGTGAGATGGAAAACACCCTCAACAAGTTGGTGGATAACACCAAACTGTATGCTGCAGTTGACATCCTGGAAGAAAGGGATGGATCCAGAGGGTCCTATACGAGCTGAAGATGTCGCCCTGAGCAACCCTCGTTGGTTCAAGGAGGCAAAGTGCAAGGTCCTACACCTGAGTCGAGGCAAATCCAGGCTGGACGGAGAATTGATTAGAAGTAGCCGTTAGGAGACTTGGAGTGCTGGGGGATGGCTCAACATGAGCCAGCAATGTGCGCTCACAGCCAAGGAACCGACTGTGTCCCAGGCTGCATCCAAAGCAGTGGGACCAGCAGGGCGAGGCCCCTCTGCTCTGGTGAGACGTCTCCTGGAGCTCCACGATCAGTTCTGGAGACCTCAGCACAGGAAGGGCATGGATCTGTTGAAACGGGTCCAGGGGAGGCCACGGAGATGATCCAAGGGCTGGAGCACCTCTTGTCCAGGGACAAGCTGAGAGAGTTGTGGTTCATCCTGGAGAAGAGAAGGCTGTGGGAGACTTAGAGCAGCCTTCCGGTACTGAAGGGGTCTCCAGGAAAGCTGAGGAGGGGCTTTTGATCAGGGAGTGCAGGGATAGGAGGAGAGGGAACGGTTTTCAGCAGAAAGAGGGGAGGTTGAGATGAGATCTTAAGAAGAAATGCTTTACGGTGAGGGTGGTGAGGCCCTGGCATAGGTTGCTTGGAGAAGTGGCGTCTGCCTCTTTCCTGGAGGTTTTCAAGGCCAGGCTGGGTGGGGCTTGTAGCACCATTGCGTGATTCTCTGATTAAACCGCTAATATTCCATATATAAACTAAAGCGGGCAAGCGACCCCTGGCGGCCGGGGCGGGCGCGGCGCGGCCGGGCCGCCGCCGAGTGACACGAAGGAAAAGTGATATTTCAGTTAGCCCGGCTAGCTCAGTCGGTAGAGCATGGGACTCTTAATCCCAGGGTCGTGGGTTCGAGCCCCACGTTGGGCGCCTGACTTTTGTTTCCGGATAGTCTTCTTTTTACATTTTTTTTCCCTTTCTTTTTTTCTTTTTCTTTTATATGTATTTTTTTAGTTTTCATCCTCTTTTCCCCACTCACAGGACTTGTAGCCAGCAGGGGCAATTAAACAGATGGTTCATCACCCTTATTCATCTCTCCCTCTGCTCTGCTCTTGTGAGACCACACCTGGAGTCCTGTGTCCAGTTCTGGAATCCCCAACATGAGATGGATATGAAACTGTTGGAATGGGTCCAGAGGAGGCCATGGATGTGATCCAACACCTGGAGAACCTCTACTATGAGGACAGAATGGGAGAGTTGGCATTGTTCCGATTAGCAGATTTGGCTGTTGGGAAATTCATTATAACATTAAAATTAGTCCTTGGAAAATAACAGAATACACATAAAATTTCTGGGAAAGTTTGTATGTGTAAGTTGGAAATATCTCTTGTCCCTGGCTCCTATCTCATTACACATTATTGATAGAAATCATTCTCTCACGTGTCCAGTGCTGAATTAACGGATGGTGCTTTCTAAAACTGGAAAATGAGTCTTAGAGAGTTTATTTGCTGGTATTTGACAGGCTGAGAGAGTTGGGGTTGTTCAGCCTGGAGAAGAGAAGGCTGCAGGGAGACCTTAGAGCAGCTGGAAAGGGGCTGCAGGAAAACTGCAAAGGGACGTTTTTCACAAGGGTCTGGGGTGATAGAATTAGGAGGAATGGCTTTAAATTGGAAGGGGGAAGATTTGGGTTAGACATTAGGAAGAAAATCTTCACGATGAGGGTGGGGAGGCACCGGTCCAGGTTGCCCAGAGCAGTTGTGGCTGCCCCATCCCTGGAGGTGTTCAAGGCCAGGACGGATGGGGCTTTGAGCAACGTCTCTGCCCATGGCAGGGGCTGGAACTGGATGGGCTTTGAGATCCCTTCAAACCCAAACCATTCCACGGTTCCATGCTCTCAAAGCTCTTTTCCCTGCCGGCCCTTCTGGGACTACAGCTCCCGGCCTGCCCCGGGGCGCGCGGCGCGGAGGGCGCTGGGCCGGGGCGGTGCGTGATGCGGCGGCGCTGAGGCCCCCGCGGGAGGGGGAGGCCGCGGCGCTCATCAATGGCTCCCAAGCAGGATCCCAAACCCAAATTCCAGGAGGGTGAGTGCACGGAGTGTGGAGAGAGCCTCCCGTGCCGGGGGAGACCGGGACGGGCGGGTTTTCCGCTTCAAATCCGCTGCCAACGATCGTTCCTGGGGAAGGTGGGAGGGGCAAAGAAAGCGGTTTAAAGGGGGAAAGTTCTGTCCCACCGGTGCCTGGGACCCCTGAGGCGGGGAGGGGGACCCCCTCGAGGCTGTGGAGAACCCCCCTGAAGGCGGGGAGGAGGTACACCCTGAGCCTTGGGTCACCCCTGAGGCAGGGGTGGGAAAGGAGACACAGCCCATGAGGGCGAGGAGGTGGGAGGAAAAAGAACCCCCGAAAGCGAGGGGTGGGGGGAAAGAGACCCCTGAAGGCAAGGGTGGGTACCCTGAAGGCAGAGGAGGGTGGAGGGGCCCTGGAGGTGGTGGTGGGGTGAGTGACGTCCTTTGAAGGCAGGGGGTTCACCCCCGAGGTTGTGGGGAAACCTCCTGAAGCCAGGGACACACGCCTGATCCTGAGCCTTGGGGTCACACCTGATGGCGATGGGAACACACGACCCCCTGAGGCTGAGGGAGGAGAGCCTGAGATGGGGAGATCCCCCCAGAAGGCTGGGGGAATGGTGGGAAGAGACGCCCCCTGAAGGCAGAGGGGGTGGTGAGGTCCTGATGGTCATGGCCGGGGAGGGACGCCCCCTGAAGGGTGAGGTGTCACCGCTGAGGCTGTGAGGAACCCCCCTGAGGACAAGGGGGCATGACAGCCTTGAAGGCAGGAGGGAAGATTCCCTAAGGCAAGAGAAGGGGACTCTGAGATGGGGAGACACCCTTGAAAGCTGGGGCGGGGGGAAGGCCCCCCTGTGGCAGGAGGGACACAGGACATAAACCTCTTGAAATGAGGAGAGGAGGACTTCTGAAGGTGTGAGGGGGTACCCCTTGAAGGGGAAGGGCACGCATGATACACAGCCCTGAGAGCTGGGGGGTGATGGTTTCCCTGAGGTGGCTGTGGAGAGATCCTGGGGCCCCAGGGCGCTGGCCCGGGCAAGAGACCTGTTGACTTCTTCCCTGGGATGAGGATCCCAGTGCTGTTGGCGGTGAGGCAGGCTGTCAGCAGGGCCCTTCACCAGCCTAGGCCTGGACCCCAGGGCTTGTAGTCCCTTGGCACAGAGGGCAGTTTGTTTTTTAGCTTTCAGTGCTCTAACAATGTGGGAATATGTGGAAAGCATGAATTCCTGTAGGCTTTGTCTCCTTTCCCGTTCCTTGTCTTTCCTGCTAGTGAGTTGTGTAGCGTTCCTGTACCCTATTATTCTAAATATGCTTCACTTTCTTGCAGGCATGGACATTCCGTGGCATTAAAGCTATTGAAATCTCCAAAATATGTCAGCTTTTTTATTTTCTTGAGTTTGAAACATGGTTGTGATTTACTCTTCTTTGAAAGGAAAGATCCCTTGGGGAGGGATCCGCATGCAGGAGGAGTCACATGGCAGTATTTGGACTATAGCTGGTAGGGGTGGTGGGGTATATTTAGAGTGAAGCACAAAGTTTTTATGTGAATAAGGGTTAGGGTTATGAGACTTGTGAGACTTATTTTGCATACATTTTGGTTTTTAGATAGTGGTTGTGGTTGATACTTATATAGGTAAGTGAGAATGCTAGACAATGGTAAATGCAAGCTTATTCCACTCTTTCTTCTTCCCCTGTCCCTTGCTTTGGCATCAAAGCAGGACTTTCCACACAATTGTGATTTCTTAGAAGTGCAATTTGCAGAAGGATGCCTGGAAGCAGGCCGTTCCAGGTGGCTAAAACAACACTGTGATTGTCTGCTTCATGGCTGCTTGCGTCGGAGCGTGCTCAGTTGTGCAGCAGCATTCCCTGCCGTGCACTAGTACCAACGGTAGTATCAACCTGCAGAAATAATCAATATTTTAATGTATGGTTCTCATAATAATTAATATGAACTCAAATGAACTGCAGAAACTAAAACTTCGGTAGAAACCTGGGCTGTAATTATGGTCATGGCTGTAGGAATATGAGCAACCTTGATTTAGTACAGAAGTTAAAATTTTTAGCCTTTTTTCCACAAATGTAAATGTATTTGTGATCTCAACCGTAGTATTAAGGACGTAAGAGTGAACTGAATAAAGCTTCCTGCAGGCCTAAAACTTAAATGCTTTATTGTGGCCCTCACAGCATGACAAATGGGAGTTATTTTAATTGTAGGTTTTCAAGCTAATTGTGCACCTAGGAGTGGGAAGCGGAAATCATCTTATTGGCATTTTCACAAAGCAAAGAGGAGACTGACTTACTGTGAAAAACCTGAGTGCTAGGAAAGCCTGAATGTCAAGCTAGAAGTACAAGTATACCCTTTGGAATGAAGGAACTGATGCGTTTATGTAGGCATGAGAAATTAGATCAGCATTTGGGCAAATATGAAGTAAGAGTTGTAGGTGCTTTGGGTGGTCTGCATCTTGATTGCTGCAAATAGAAAAGAATCTCAGGTGTCAGATTCAACATCTCAGTTGCTTATGCAGGTTTTTCTTTTGCTAATGCTGATGAGGCTTTTGTGTTATCCATTCTGTTCTGAAGATGTTGGTCAGCCTGCCACTTGTGTTAGTGGAAAGGCTATCTTGGTGGGTGCACCTTTGATCCACAGGTTCAGAATTATATCTATAATTATTCTGCCTGTAAAGCACTGGAAGGACTGGGTGGCTGAATTTGGACTTTCATGAGCTCATGATGGCATTGGTGCCAGCCTGGAGCCTGGGCGGCGTTGGAGCAGTACGTGCTGGTGGCATGGCACCAGCACTGTGGTACATGGACATAATAACAGAGCTTCTGATTGCTCA
This sequence comes from Tapera naevia, assembly GCA_033556795.1. Lineage (NCBI taxonomy): Eukaryota > Metazoa > Chordata > Aves > Cuculiformes > Neomorphidae > Tapera > Tapera naevia. Next base: position 3,880,366 of record JAUMJJ010000353.1, read on the forward strand.
CCCTGATTATAAAGATATTTTATTAAACAAAAGTACTGAGTGTATCAAAATGAACATTTCCATGAGAATCTTTCTAAATCTTTTTCCTTGACACACAGAAGTATTTTACAAGTTGAAATACATTTCTGACCTAGTTTTGTGTTCTTCGTCTTTACTGTGAATATTTGTTTCAGCTCTAAGGAGAGAAATCGTGGGATACTACACACTGGATAATAAAGAAGTCTTAAATCACGAGCAGTTTTCTAGGCAATATAGGAGTGAAACAGTAAATTTATAGTCAAATGCTGCTTATTCAGAATGTGGATGTGTTGGATACGGTGTAATAGCAGCTGCACTGGTTGAAGAGGCCATTGCTGTATCTGCTTCTCTTCCAGTCCCCCTGATGGAATGGTGTCCGAATCTCCCTCCTTTGCTCCCAGCGTAGTCAAGTGAGTTGTCATCATCCACCCAATAAATTGTGTAACTGCACTGACTCTGTCAGCAGAGAGCTTGTGGAAAGAGGGTGACAGCTGCTCTGTCCTGTGCGGAGAATAATTGAGGTGTGGGGGCAGTGAGTTTCTGTTTGTGTGTGTTTAGAGCCTGTCTGGTTAAAAGCATCATGTTATGTGCCTGTGGGGCAGAGAGGCAAATAAGGCCAGAATGCAGGAGGGTCAAATTAATGGTGTGATGTGCCCCTGACTGTACTTATCACTTGATTGTGCAGAATGTGGTTTTGCAGAGCAAGAGTGCTTTTAAACTGACAGCCCCTGAGCTGCTCCTTCCCCCACCCTCGCCATTCCAGGGTTGCTCACAAGGAAGAAGGTCTCCAAAGTTCTGTTGCTGGTGAGATGCCAGTCTCTGCTCCTCCTTCTCGGCCCATTCACCTACATATTTGACCTGCACAGCCTGCTGTTAGGCAGCTTGTCTGTCTGAAAACGTGAGGCACTACCGCTTTCAAGAAGGAATTGGATATCCTGTGTTAAGTACATTGAGATTCCTACAATGTAACCACGCAATAAGACCTTGACATTGGGGGAAAAGACAGACTACAGACCTCTTCCACTTAAAACCCACAAAGTAATCAATTTTTCTTGCTATTGTACAAACCTGACATTCATCTGTCCCACAAGTTGGATGGGGAGACAGTGTTGATTCTTCCTGACTCCCTTGAACTGGGAACACCAGATGGTGTAGGAGTGCTTCCTGCAGGAAAATCATCTCTTTTGAGAGCTGATTTCCCATTCTGAATCAAAATGCGGTGTCTTGGAGACAGTTTTACCTCTTGACTGGCTGAATACTCGGGCTGAAGGGGTCCATTTGTGTCGAGCCAGTGTGTCTTGGTGCCTGCATCTGGAGTTCAAGGCTTTGAAGGAGTTCTCTGAGCAAGCCTTTAAGGGTGTCTGTGACTTGAGTTGGCAGTGGCTGTCCGTATGGGCAGGAATGTGAGTTCTGGTGCCAGTTCTTCACTGAGGTCTCTGGCTGTTCTGCAGAACAGGGCAGACTGGATGTAGCTTGTGTGTATTGGGCCCTTCACAAATGCTCTCCAGGGAGGTCCAGGAATCTTTGCTTCGTAGCCTGAATAATCAGAGTGCTGATCCTCTTTTGTACAGGAGTGAATTTGCTTCCCAAACACTACCCTGCTTCTCAAATTGGTATCTGTCTTTGACTTTCTTTCCATGTTGACGCTGGATTCATGTGATGTTTTACTTGATCACTTATAATTTACAGAAATGGCACATTGGTGGTGTTCTAAGATGTTTGTCTGCAACTTTCTTTCAGGTGAACGAGTGCTTTGTTTTCATGGGCCTCTCCTTTATGAAGCAAAGGTATGTGTGATTGCTTATTGCTGCAGATGGTTCTGACTGTTCCCCAAGAAAATAAGGAATTCTGTTGGTTTGCTTACTCTGTCGCCCTAAATGGGATTAAGGACTGAAACTAAAATGAATTAAAAACCTGATGATGTATGGAAACAATTTGAAATTCTGACACTCTGTATTGTAGAAAAGTCTCATATAACCCAGTAGCACTGTGCAGCTGTTCTGGTAAATTCCTGAAGGCGGGGTGGGTTTTGTGTTAAACATCTGATAAACCTGTGTTCCCAGGGCACTGGGAAGCGTTTGTGCCTGTAGAAGCTGGAGCTGGTGATAATGCATGCACTAGTGAGTGAGCTGCAGTTGGAGCTTCCTCACAGGTGCAGGTGACTGAGTGCAGCTGGTGGTCTTCAACTGGGACAGCGCTGCAGAAGGTAGTGCTAGGTTAAAATGACAAACAGGTGGTGTCCTCGGTTCTGGGTTTTTAACCTTACATTGCACGTTTGTGGCTTGGAGAAGTATGCTTTGCAGGTGCTGGAAGGGATTTGCCAGTTGACATGAGAGCTTTTGCCTGACTATTCAGTCTGGATCCATTCTGGGCTCCTGTAATGGCAGAAGGAACTGGGTTTGACTTTATGAAGATGCTTTGTAGGTGATAGTGAATAACAACCTTGATGTTCTTCCTGTTCATTTGCTCTATTTTTCTTTTTTGGTTCTCAGTGTGTAAGTTATTTAATTCATGATGACTGTATCCTTGGCTTCCCATAGCGAGGTGATCAGAGAAGCACTTGTGTTTGTGTTAAAGTAGTATTAAAATGTTGACACAGTAATTGTACATCTCTGTACAGTGCAGAGTTAATTGAGATTCACTTCAGACACTTCTGACCTCCAGCAGGAAGGAAAATGTTTTGGTACAGAAATGCATTTGAATCTTCCTTGCTTCATGCTCACTTACTTTGTTCAAAACAAGGAGACCCTTCTTAAACACACAGGCTGTGTTTGTCTGGCTTCAACTCCAGGGCTGTCAAAAGGAGCCGCTGGTGCAGTACTGTGTCAAACCAGAGTAGGATAGCCTCGCTCCGAGTTCAAGTCCAGGTGAGACTGAGTTTAAGTTCCGTATGTGCCATTTTAGAGATCAGTACTGAAATATGTTCTTCTCTATGTTTGCAATTACATTGTTTTTAATTGGAGAAGAGCGTAGGAAGGAGTCAACACACAAGTCTTGAAGATGCTGTACAGCAGAAGGCTCTGCACTCTCAGATACTTAGAAGTAACTCAGTTAGCATGGCAAAGAAACAGCAGTTACGACTTTTAGGAATCGCTTTTTACTTTGGTGGAAAAAAATCCTAAAAAAGGGACAAAAACCTAGAGCTGAAGAGGGTGATTCTTCATGTTTTACACCATCCTCATGATTTCACTGTTCAAGTGGCACCTGTATCTCAGTGTATCCAGAGCAATGTTCAATACCTTTTTGGATGAGATGCCTTATCCAGGAGGAAGCTGGTGGATTTAATTTGGTGTCGTGAAGTTCAGGGACATCAGGTGGGTTATGTTGTTTCTGTTTGGGCTGTGCTTTTGCAGGAAGAGGCATGTCTCTGGCTGTGTTTTTCTGTTATACAGATGTGGTAGCTTGAGCTCCTGTGTGCCAGGCCGCAGGGGCAGGAGGAGGCTCTGGTGTTATCAGGTGGTGCGCACAGTTGTGCCAGCTCACCTGAACTGACTCCTCTGGATGAGCTGAGACGCAGCATTGCAGGCTGTGAGTAGGGCTGTGCTAAACTAGAATACAAAAAAATTGTGAGAGATGATCTGAGTGATACTATGGAGTGGCTGGAACAACCTTGTCATGTTTGTATTCCCTCTTTTAATGGTCTCACCTTAACATCGGCATACGAGGAAGTTACTATGTTCGCAGGCCAGACTTTTGATGGATATAACTGGGCTTATTTTCCTTATCTATGCATTCTTAACCTAGAAAAAGCCCTTACTGCAACTCTCTACTGAATATAATGTTGCCTCTGTGGCTGTAGAGATCTGTATTGTTGATTTTCCTTTTGAAGACTCCTGTACCTCAGCCAGCTTACCTGTCTGGGGAGACTGCATATGAGTGAGCGCTCTAGCGGTTGGCATTTGGCTAACCTGGGGCAGGGCAGTGACTGCTTGTTTACTCTTCTGGTCATCCACAGGGATTCCTGATCCTTCTCGTGAGTGAAGGTGTCCCTTTGGATAGCTGAGCAGAGCTACTTGTTTGCCTAGCTCTTCCAAATCCGTAAATGGGCAGCAACTTGTGTTAGAGAACTTATTTCTCCTGTGAAATAGCTGCCAGTATTTCAGTTGCTTGCATGGAAATCCCTGCATGTTCAAACTCTGGAAGCTAAAAAAGCACTACCTGCTCAGATCTCTGTTCTGATTGGTATTGACTGAACTTTCCTCTCTGTTCCAGTGTGTAAAGGTTGCCATAAAGGACAAGCAAGTGAAATACTTTATCCATTACAGCGGTTGGAATAAAAAGTAAGTATTGCATAAAATGAAAGCAGTATTTCATTTCCCTTTATGGGAAAATGCAGTTTTATCTGTTTGAACGTGAACTTGATGGACCATGAGTGCTCCCATGTCCCTGTCTTTAGGAGATTGTTTCTGAAATTGGCCAAAATGATTTTATGCAGAAGCCAATCATGTATAGTGCCTAAGTAGCCATTTCCTTCACAGTTTGGTTGTAGGGCACACTGGCTTAGCATGTTGGTAGATCGATGAGAAAGCTTTATAGCGTTCTGTTTGTTTCAGTGTGGAAACAGTCATTGTAATTCCTCCCTGGCAGAAATACCCAGTACAGAAACTTCCTTGTTGTGTGCTGGTAGGAGAGGCAACCCCTGCTGAGGTGAGGTAAAACTTGCTCAAACACACCATGTACTTCAATTTTATACCACTTTGGGCAGCAAAGTTTCGTAGTGGAGATTTGGAGATGCGTGCCTTACTGGAGGCTGTGTTCTGAACAGGAAAGGCTGGCTGAGTCCTCCACATGACTAGGCTTAGCCTATGTTTCAGTTCTTGTCTATCAGGCTGAGGTAAAGCTAGATACCTCTGTTCTGAAAAAATGTTAGGATTCTAGGTTAGAGATTGCTGAAGAATAAAGCATCTCCATGAAATACATATTGAACCCATTAAAGGTGAATACTTCCATGAAAGTGTTGCAATTATGTACTGTTTTCTTCCATTTCAATGCTGTTCTGCCACTAGGTTTTGAATTTAGAAGAAGTAGAGGTTTTTTTCTTAGTGATTAAAAGCCTCAGCTCCTTGGACTCCGGGAGGTTTTTAGAGAGCCTTTTCTGATTTGTTTTGTTTTGTTTCAATGCTGTAGGCTCTGGAGTGAAGCCTCTTAGTCAGTAGTATCTCAGTCTCACTCAGGTGACTAAAAGATGAACTTCATGTTTAATACTCAACTTTTTTAAGTGCACCTGCACACCCATCCTGCCAAACAGACAGATAAACGTTTTGTTGTAGACACTGGCAGTTATCTTAGAGTGGCTGCTGCGTGTTAACAAGGCAGCATGAATTTGACACTTCCTTTCCTTGTTGGTCTCTGATTAAGAGTGCCCTAAGTGATGCCATGACTCCTAATTTTCTTGCTTGCACTGTTCTGAGTTTTTTGTCTTCAAGCTTCCAATTAACTACATTAAAAGTGGCGTTGCTGCAAGATCTGGACAACTGTGGCAATATGACTACTTTTGATAACTATAATTATGGTCCTTTGTTACTTGTTAATTGCTTGACTTCTTAATTTTTTTTGCAAGTATCAACAGTTAGTACACCAAAAAAGTTCCTTCATCCTACAGTATAACATGCTGCACAGTTACACGGTGCTGCTTCTGAAGGCCTCTCGCAGCTGCACAGGCAGGAGTAAGATAAGTGGCTTAAATATCTGACCAAAGCACTGTCCTGAAAACATGGCCTGAGGCTGTGTACAGCTGGACATGTGTTTCTCTGTAATGCTGGATGCTGAGCTTGCCTTGTCATAACTCTCTTTAAAAATCCTATAGTGGTATTTGTTTTGACACCTTGATGTTCTAAGACCGGCAGCTATTGCCATGAAGCAAAAATAGCACAGAACCCTTTATATAAAGCGGTTTAACTTCCATACTTTAGAATAACTTGGCCACTTTTAATGTGTTTTATTTGAAATAAATTTTCAGATTGCTCAGGTAATCCACTCAGTCAAAGTGGAATTCTGCTCTTAATGTCGATTTCCCCAACAACCTGTTCTCTTAAATCGTTCACTTCAGATTCTGCAAATATTCATGCCATCTTGGTTTCCTTCACAGACAGAAATCAGAGCTCTTCTTCTTACAGTAAGATCTTATTGCTGAATTTGTTAACCTATAAAATGTTGGAATAGATAAAGGAAACTTGCTTCATAATATAGTTGTGGCCACAGATGTCCCATAATTTAGTAAGTGTAGAATATCTTTTTTCCCCCAGATGCCTCTTTTAAACTAAAGGCAGCCCCCCCTCCCCTCAGGAATTGCCCATCCCGTAGGTTTGGGAAACTTTTTAGAAATGCCTGAGGGCTAGGCTTCCCTAGAAAAATCATTACAGCTTCAGTCTGTGGGGAAAGTGTTTGGTAATTTACACTTTCATTTGTGTCAGTCCATGACTTGATACAAAAGCAGAGTACACTCTGAAATTCCATGCACCTTTTAATTGATTGTTGTGTTTAGAGTGCAATTATGGAATGTTTTGAATGATTGCTTCATTTTTATAATTTTTTTTTAGCTGGGATGAATGGGTTCCAGAAAGCAGAGTTCTCAAATACGTGGATACCAATTTGCAGAAGCAAAAAGAACTCCAAAAGGCCAATCAGTAAGTATTCTTGTTAGAAGTCCTTGTCAATAGACATGTTTTTTAGTGGAGCTTCAATCCAACAACTGAATATCAAGGGAACTTAGCGAGGATTTTGAAGAAACCCTTCAAGAGGCATTCATATATTCATTTATTCTTGAGATGGTTTGGCTTGCAGAGTTATTCTGACCTTTGTTCTCTAGCAGCTGAGACAGAACAAGCTGTTACTTAGTTTTAAAAAGTTGATAAGGTTTTAAGGAAGAGCAGCTTGATGAAAGGGAGAGGCAGCCTGCCGTCCCAGACATCCTGTGCTGTGGAAATCGCATGGCTAAAAACACCCTTAAAATATAACGTTAATTGGTAAGGATCTTCTCAGCTTCAGAATGCCTAGAAACAGTTGGATTTTTGTTAGTGCTCATCTTGTATTTCTTCAGTAGAAATGGTCTTATTGAGAAGCTGTTTTGTATTTTTCAGCAGCAGTGTGATGCAGTGTAAGAGGGGAGGTGGCAGGAGAAGGAAATGGGTGTCCAACCTGCTAAGCGTTGTATGAAGAAGCCTAAATCTTCTTGATATTGAGTTGAATTTGTTCCTGCTTGTGACATGCTGATGCTCAAAGCTATTTACTAGACAATCTCTAAATGTTTTGCATTACCAGTTGTCCTTTGAGGGAAAACAAGCTTCTTTGTCCATTAAAGTCTTCTTTATGAATTTACTCTTTTTAAAGGGAACAATATGCAGAGGGGAAGATGAGAGGTGCTGCTCCGGGCAAGAAGACTTCTGGTCTGCAGCAGAAAAATGTTGAAGTGTAAGAAGCTTTTTATTTAAAATTAAAAAAACCCTAACCAAAACCCTCCAACAGCTCACCCCACCCAAAAAGCTACCAAACTTTGGCTTGTCAGTTTTACTATTGATCTCCAAATAGCGTTTTTCTTAGAATGGCTTCTCTGACACAACCCATGCAAAAGTTGTGTTTCACTCTTGTGATACCAAAAAGGCCTTTGAAGTATTTTATTAAACTGCCCTTTTAGATTGTGCAGTGTTTGGTGCCGAATCAAGGTACTGAGTAGACACTAACAGTACTGTTTTTGCACTCTGTTACCTTTAAGTCAGTTAACTGACACTCAGAAAATGGTGAGTCTTCGTGAGACTCGTGTACCTCAGTGAAATCAGTTTCTGTATAGAATTTTACAGTTCTTTCAAGCTGTGCAAGCACTTTTGAATAAAATCCTTAAAATGCCTTACCTTCTCATGGTACAATTGTTAAAATTTCATTTAAAGAGTGTTTGTTTTGCTGTTTTTGACAAAACTAAACCTATATGCTATTAAAAATGGTTTTGCATCTTAAGAGACCAGAAGCAAGCTCAGACATATATTAGAAAAAATAATTGCAGGGTGTATCTGTCAAATTTCTCTCATTCCATCTTTTTAATTTTTCAACATAGGCTTGTATGGTGTTCTGTTAAGATTGTCATTCAATCACGGCAGCTCTGCTGCTTTGCTCATGTGCCATGAAACTTCTGTTTGGGGTAATGCTGCACTTAATTACAAAGACTCATTAGTGCTTTGAACTCCTAACTTCATTTATGCTTCTCGTCTGCATGAGGAAGCTGCTGAAATGACACCAAATCCTAAGAGCATTTGGCATCAGCCTCAGATTTCATGTCTCATTTATGGACAGCTTGATGCCATGAGAGGTGCATCATTGGTGTAAGAGGTGCAGTGGGTAGTGGGTGCACTTGGGCTTTTTGCTGTAGATCCTGATCAAAGATTTCCCTTTGGGATTATTTAAAGTCTTGCCAAAGCTCTAAATTGGCTTTTGGTCTCTGAAATGGAGAGTCTGATGGATCTGGCTGTAACACTGTATGCATGCTCCCTTGTGGTCTGCTGAGGTAGGTTCTGAGGTGCTTTCACCTGTCCCGTTTGGTGTGCGAGTTCTGTCAGCTCAGGATGGCCTCTGGCAGGGACCTGATCACCTGGTTGTCTTCATTTGGGGTGAAAAAGCCCCAAACCAAATGTCTGCTTAGACAGTTCATAGTGAATGTCATTAAAATGTTTTTAAACCAAATCTAAATTATGCCTTTATGAATGGGCTGATTAAGGGATTGTTGCAGCTGAGTCATCCTGCATTTTAGTCACTGGGAGAAGAATTTGTTTCATGTGTAACTTGGACACAGGTAGTGATGACTCAGTTGTAAACATCTACAATTTGCACTGTAGAGAACATCCTAGTAGTGACTCCAGGATTAAGTTCCCCGTGCTGCAAGCTTTAGTCATGGTGGTGGTTCAGGCTGATTGCAGTGGGGTGAGTTGTTAGTAAATGTTAAATGTTAACCTGTGCTTAAAATCAAAGTTGGCTTCATTCTCTCAACTATACCTAATAATGTAGCATCCAAGGGAGACCCCCGCAGCAAAAATGACTTCATCTTGAGCCTCTGGGTAACTCTAAAGCTTGAAAGCATGTTACCAGGTCTGTCTTCACTCTGGTTGAAACCTGCTGGGGAAAGGGAGTGGCTTTGCTTTTTGCTGTCATGGCTGTGGTAAGCATGGGTGGCTGTTTCCAGCATAGCAGAACAGACAGTAAGCTAATTCTGACAGTTCTGTTTCAAGGTGATTGGAAAAACTCATTCCTTGATGGTGGATTTTCAGAGTTACGAAGGGAAGAAAGAAAACGATTGTCATTAGAACAGCAGTCTTACATTGTAAAGGTCACTTTTTACAGGGTCCCATACGCTTATTGCACTGATCTTGCTCCTAGTCTCTAGCCGTTGCCAGCATCCAATGCATCCTTCTAAATTACACCTGTGCTTCCTTCAAAAAAGTCTCCCTATTTTTCTTCCCTGTTTGGAGGACAAGGGAGAGGAAATACTTTGGTATTGATGCAGTGTTATGATACTACTGATACTACTGATTTGTGACTTACCAAACTACTGCTTCTCGCATCCTGCTTGCAGCTAAAGGCAAGATGGCTTCTGAAAGATCTCCAAATACAGCTCCAAAATAAAACTTCTGCCTTGTTCTTTTGTTGTAACGCTAAGGTCATTGAAGTTACATAAAGTACGGCTGGTGGGGAGGGGGAGAAACTGATCACGCAACTACTCTAAAAGGGTAATGCTGTCGACCTATTTGGGTCTCAAAATTTACCTTTTGTAGCATTCTTGGAGGATTGAACAAAGGGGAAGGTAACTTAGATTTTGAAACTTATTCTTCTGATAGCCAAACAGTAATGGAAAGGAAATAACAATCTAAGCACAACTTATCCTCCAGGAATGTTCAGTAAAAATATGATATGCTGCCAAAAAGGTATATTTTTAAATCTTAAATCGGTTCTCTTTAAGGCTAACCACGAGGTCTGACATTCTTTCCTTAACTCAACCCCCATTGTGCCTAGATTTTTCAGACGAGATGGAGCGCATACTGTTTGCTGTTTGGAGACCCCTACAATATCGACGCGGTGAGTTAAGGATGGATTGTCAAACCAGGATTTTCATCCTGAAATCCAAATCTCCTTGCTTTCATAGATTTCTTTTTAGAGACTCTTAAAGTCTTCCGATATAATAATGTCAGCTTTGGTAGCAATTCAATTAATTATAAGTACTGCAGTTTATCATTGGGTTTGGTTTTTAAAGCCAGCACGGACAAACAGTTTGTAGTTTCTCCGAAATGTGTACCTTTTCAGTCGTGAGAGGGTACAATGCTAGTAGCTAAATGCATTCAGTGTCTCCACTGTTTAAAAGAAAGTGGAGAACAACTGACTGCAGATTTTTGGAACTGGATGGTTCTAGAAGTTACAGTTGGTCCACATGCTGTAGCCTGGAGTTCTGTTTCAAAGGAAGCGGGTGACAAACTGCACTGTCTGCTATGAGTCTGGGGAGCAAGGCTGCTCTGAGAGCTGGTGTTAAAATGTGAGGTTTGAACTTGCTCCTTAATGTGCTCTATTTCTATTGCTGGCTCAAGTTTGTTCAGAGTAACAGCTGTCTTAAACTGCAGTTTGTTCAGAATAACGGTTGCCTTAAACTGCAGCTCATTCAAAAAGCCTTTGAGATGTTTTGTAATCAATATTGGATCAAATAGAAATATGCATGAAATGTGGGTTGGATACATTGGTTCTTAAATAATTATTCATCTTATGATAACGAGAATCTATCATAGAAAAACAGTGTATGCTTATAGCAGGTTGCCAAAAATGAAGTGCAGCTCCACAGATACGGGCTTCTCCTGGCTGTTTCCTGTGCAGCTCTGCTGAATTCAAATTTCTCGGAGTTGGTGCTACCTTGGATGAGCCTGATATGATTAACTTGCAAAAAAATCAGTGAACAATCATAGAATCAGTTAGTTGGAAAAGACCTTTGAGATAATTGGGTCCAACTGTACCTGTCCACTACTAAATCATATCCCTGAATAATCAGAGTTGATGGGTGCCTGGAAAATAAGAAGGGCAACTGTGTGTTCTAGAGGTAAGATACGGCACTGAGTAACAAATCTGAGAATAGCATCTGGTTTTAAATTATGTGTTTGCAAACAGTCTCATCAGAGATGCTCTCAAAACAGTATTTTGCCTTGAGTTGTTGGTTTTTCTTCTCATGACAGTCTTGTTCTTAATCTGGCGGTACTACTCCACATCACATGCTCCTGCTGCACATCCATTGTGGCATCCCCTGCTATCTCTGGCACAGCCAACAGCCCTTTTGCAGGGCACTTCAAGCCCTCCAGATGTCAAGTGGCAAGTGAGCACTGCCTACGTGCCAGTTGTCTAGGGCTGTAACAGCATCAGAATAGCTGCACCGACTCAAGCTGGGGATTTTCCTAACCTTTTCTGCTATTTGGTCACCAGTGACATGTGTTTAGGGATAATCAAGCGAGTCAAGTCTGGAATGCTGTCCTCCCCTAAATGCCCTTTTTGCTTCTAGGGACTTGAGAGCTGCAGGCTATATCTGTGTTTAGTAACCCTTGGTAGGACTGTCTTACTGAAGTTTGGATTTCTAGCATCTCCATTTTGTTCTCATTGTGGTTCAAAACTGTGAAGATGGGAGGAACGGGGATGACTCCTCCTGGTTTTTTTGGTGTCTGCTGCTTTAGTCTTTTGGTCTTTTGTTTGCCTTGAGGAAAGATTGATTCATTCTTCAAGCTTTGCGTTTTATCACTTGTGATACCTCTGCCACGTTTCACCTCGTCCTGCCCAGTTGGGCTTTCTCAGGCTGACTTGTCTGCCTGGTTACTCCAGCTGTGGAAGCCGCTGTACACTTCCAACTGTCCTCTGGTCTCTCTACCTCTTCTGTTTTGTTGTGTGCCTTCCAAGGTCTAGGTGCCTGACCAGGCACAGCAGATGCACCTGTATATCACCTGGACCTTGTTTTTCATCCTTTTGCTAATGATGTGTGATGGTTTAATTGGATCTTGATGGGAATGCGGCTTCTCAGAGCTAGGTCAGTGACCAAGCTGCTTGAGCAATAGAATCTGAGTTCATACTTTCTTACAAAACACTTATTTTTCACACTTGAATCTCTTCATTAACTTTTTTTTGCAGCTAGTCACCTTGTATTAGGAGAGGCTTCATGATTTCATAAGCTTAGTTACAGCTGTTGCTTCAGTAAACTGGCACCTCATCTCCTTTTGCTGGCTTTTACAAATGTATTGAACTCAAATGCCTGAGATAAGCAGTAGCTGCCTTCCTTCTCTGCTGCCGGTATCTGAACCAATAGTGTAGGGAGCTTTTAACAGACCTCTTAAGTCCCTTTAAAAGGCACATGGATTTGGAGAAAGTAAAATACTTGTTATTGTCCACAACACTTATCTGTATGCTCATGGGCTTCTGACTGTTGAATAGGAAATAAACCTTCCAAAGTACTGAGATTTTTCCTGACGTCATTTATCTGTGGTGAATTCTATTTTCAAAGCCTTTTTTATTTTCTGCTGGCAGTTTTCTGGACTCGTCCCAGAAAACACTCCAGTTTAGAGCTCTGAGCATTAACACCAGCTCTCTTATGCAAAGTTTGCTGGCTTCTTGAGATGTGTCCCTAAGGTTCTGTGGCAGATACTTGATTCCCTTCCTTCTGATGAATGTCTGGTGAGATGAAGTCTTTCAGTATCTTGTCTTCTGTGGCGTCCTCTTTAGTCTCACCATTTGCTTGTGAGCACAGTCCTGTTTTGGGTACTGAGGCTGGAAGTCCAGGATTATGCTCTTGTGGCAGGGACTGCTTATTTTTCTTCTGGGTATGTCACCTTTAATATTATATAATAGCATTTCACTGTGGTGAGCTGTAATGTTGTTTGTTTTCTACTGATTATCTCACTTCAGATGATTATGTCAGTAGTTCATTTATTTTTGGTTTTCTAGTTCAGTCTAACATTTTGACCCCTAATATCTGAATATTTTTGTTACAACAGCGTGTTTTTTCTCTGCTCAAAGAACCCTGCAGTGAGGGCTGGCTTAGCATCTTACCAGAACTCATTGCTGATCCTGCTTCTTTGAGGAGGTAATGTCTGACTACAGTGGGGTGCATCCTTTGCGTTTGAACTGTGAGGTCTTTAGCACCTTGTACCTCTGTTCAGTCTTTTTAATTAAAACTCTTTTCACAGAAGATTCCTTGAAACTTCCGTTCTGCTTTTTAGTGGTGTTTTCAGTGAAAAATGCCAGTCAATAGAGAAATAAGTGAATGAGGAATAGCAGCTGGGCTATACCTGCTATTTAAGAAGTCAGTGAAAGCTTTTATACTGCTTCTGTGCAGCAGGGCAGGGCTTCCTGTTCCTGATGGAGTTGTGAAGTGGCACAAAAAGATGTGATTTAACCTGTCTTGGGTACTTTTCAACTTCTTGGACTGCAGCTTCTATCAGCAGGCCTGTCTGTAACCTCTGTGATACAGCAGCTGCATCTTTCTCCTGGGTATCAAGTGTGCTGCATGCTTCAGTCTCCACACAACAACAGCACTCCATGTGGCGCAGCTGAGCATTATTCAGACAGTCTGCAGTTCAGGTTATCAAAATTGCTCTCTGTCAAATGCTGTGTCTCTAACCTTGACTCTTTCTGTATGTTCCCTAACTCAGATTTGTCCTTTAGACTTCGCAAACAGCTGGCTGCTCTGACTCAAAGCAGAGGCATATGATTGAAATACCAGGAATGAGGTGGGAGAGTGCAAGCAGCTGCCTAGGATGGCGTATGCCGCACTTCGTGCTCCAGTAACAGAGATGTGGCTTACTGCGTTAATTGCAGTAGTTCTTTAAGTACCTTATATCCCAGTTTTATAAGACTCTGCTTCTAGGCTAATGCTTAGCACTTCTATATTGTGATTTTAATTCTGGAATGAACTCAGTGTTGCTCCTTGTTTACTCTTGGTTTGGAAGAAAAGACTTTCTTTCCAATACATAAGTTCATTATCAGTGACTTGACTTGGCAATTGTTTGTTCTTCCTGGAGTGAGATGATCTTTATTCTGCCCACAGTTTGAGCCTAATGCTTGTTTGTGACTTGAAGCTGGAAAACAGCCTTACTCTTCCAATCTTCAGACCTTCCTAGAAACTCTGCCTGCTTCCTGACCCAGATAAACCCAGTTCAAAGCCTGGATACAACAGTTGCTCAGGATAGTGGGGCATTTCCAAGGAAATAATTTGGTATTGGCAAAGAGTTTTGTCCATGCAATCTGCTTATTTTCAGAGGTTTGACTGGACTCTCATATACAGCTCATTGAAACATGAGTAGTAGTGAATTGAAGTGTTCTGAAAATGGCTAGTAAATATACAAAATTCAGATAATAACAAAAATACCTGTTAGGACAGTTTAATTTTGCCAATCATACTTGTGACCTATCTGAATATTTACATGTTGTGTACACTGTATTTCAGGTGTCCTTAAAATTTTTGGAAGTATAGCTCTTGATTTGCAATCAAAATAAGGCCTAAAGATAGAAACTTGGAGGAGTGTGAAGTGTGTAAATTAGAAACAGTAGATGTTGAAGGAAACATTTGGAAGAAGATAAATACTAGGGACACTATTTAGTCCTGTTCCAAATGTTTCTGGCTATCATAAGTTTGATCTCCCCTAAAAGCTGATGTAGGCAATGCATATAATTCTGACAGTGCTGTTAAAACTTCCCTGTAATGCTGTTGTTGTGAAACTTGTGTTTTCAATACGTTACTGGAAGTTAAATCAGTTAACTGAGAGTTATCTGATAATTCCCATCACTTCTGTTTCTCCCATATTCTCTCTCCAAGTGATCCCTGAAATACAGAAATAAACCACCTACAAATCTAGTGCAGTTTTCCAAGAGCACTTGGAATGTATGAAATGTCTGTAGATGTTGCTTATGTAAAAGTCAGTACTGGTTTTGAATACTCGTGTTCTTGGGATGCCTTAGGGGGTTTTGTAGGTTTCATTTCATTGATTTCCCCCACCAAATGGTGAATTCTAAGCTGTTACATGACAAGTTTTGTAGTATAAGAACTGGTGTTAAATCATATTTGATATCTTCCATGTGCTTTTTATCCAAGTACTCCACGGGCCACCGAGTTCTGAACTTAGTGGACAATTTTTCTGGCTTCCTGCTTTCAGTTCTTTAAGTATTGCTATCTGTGTTTGCAATAATTTGTGTTCTTCTTGCAGGAAAACAAAAAAGAACAAACAAAAAAGTAAGTATGTCTTTGTTTTGTATGTAATTGGCTATCCCTAGTAAAGGATTCTTAGCTCGGATGAGACCTTAAATCTGCCTCAACTAAGTTTACTTGCTGTCACCTTGTGTTCCTCTTGGGCTTCAGCTGTCTTTTCCTCTTGATTGGGAGGACCGCACACTTTTCTGGTTTGCACACAAACTCCTTGTTTCAGTCTGTTGAGATTTTGACCTCTCACAAGTTAAAAGCGAAGTGATGTCTCCATGGATCTGTTGAAATAATTTCATAAGTCAAACTTGTGTTTGCTTATTGGGATGGAAATGTCATGTATCTGCAAAGCAGAGTTGCTGGTTCCAAAAATTCTTCTGAAGAACGTTAGATACTGACATATGGGTTTGTTTTTAGTGCAGAAACCCCATCTTCAGATAAGCGCAAATACAACAGTTGAAACTGTCACAAATATGTGGGATTTCCAGAGTACAAGTAATATTTAAATCAAAAACCAAGTGAGGAGGTGACCTGAGAGAGGCCTTAGTCTGACTTTTAAATCTTTCTTCTAAATCTTTTTCACTGCTATTTCTTCCTGACTGCCCAGATCTCTGAAGCAGCACAATATCTCTTTTTCTGTACAGCTCCAGGAATTGGAGAAGGGAGCAGTACCAGTGAGACACCTCAGCCTCCTAGGAAGAAGAGGGCTCGAGTAGATCCGACTGTTGAAAGTGTATGTATTTTTGCTTCTCTCACAGAAATTTGATAGAAAGTGTCTTCTTTTGCTCAGAAATATGGACAGTGATATTTGTCATGCAGTGTGGCAATGTGAAATGTTACAGCTTGCAAAACTAAGGTTCCCGAGTGGCCTTGAAAAGTCTGAGCTATTTTCTTGTTCGCTGTAGTAATTCCTCAGTCCAGTGGTGCATTTCAGTTGTGAAAACGAGGAATATGGGTGACTCTTGGCCTGGACAGTTATCTGAAGTAATTCGTCTGGCTTCGCATTTTTCAGGAAGAAACATTTATGAACAGAGTTGAAGTAAAGGTGAAAATCCCAGAAGAGCTGAAACCATGGCTGGTAGATGACTGGGACTTGATCACTAGGCAAAAGCAGGTAATTTCTCAAAGGAACAACCTGGCTGTATATAGGCCACCAAACCCAGAATTTCATATCCTGTCCAAGTGCAGTGTAGTGAAATCTCCTGTAGAGTCTGACAGCAGCCTGGTGCCTTAATTGACACCTCTCGTTCCAGATGGGTTTCAACCACAGGTCACTGTGGGTGGGACTGTGGCTGTAAAATTGTAGAACAGACTTGCTGTAATCAAGCATAAGCTAAAAAGGCAAATAATTTAAACTTAGTTAACCTCTAAGTGTGGCATTAACTCTGTGCATACTTGGCCTGCTGATGTGCTTTGAATAGGCTGGATCCATATAAAACTTTCTGATACAGTAAATTAAACTTTGCTTTCCTTTTTAAAAGTATAAAACACTTCAATGAACTTACAGTATTAATGAATTATGACTTATTTCTTATGAAACCACTAGTAAAATTTGCAAGAAGCATAGAAAATGGTGTTGAAAACTGTTTGATAGGCTGCAATTGCATGTTCTAATATACTGCTGCTCTGAGTGCTGTCTCCGTTCTTGCAATCCCAGGCATGTACACACCTTGTTCAAGCCCTGCATGGGTAAGGCTGGCTTTTCTTTGTGAATCCAAACCTTAAGCTTGCATCAGCAGTGAAAGTGCTTAAGCACCACCGTGTGTTACACTGACCCCACCCTCTGCACCCCCCCAAATTCCTTCAGATAGAATTGCTTTTGTGAAGGACAGATCAGGGAACTGGGGTCTGTACCTTAAAAAAAAAACAAATGCAGGAATTTGCTGTACTGAACCCTGCTGTATTTGACTGAACCAGTGTGTGGGTGTACAGATGATCTGGGTATGGTTAATCCTTGGGAATCATGGCTGGGAATATTTGTCCTCCATTCTATCAGCTCTGATGTAGCTGGGATGCTCTTCAGACTGTGCCAGCAGTGAAACCCCCCAGCAGAGGCTTGGCAGGTGTATTTGCTTTGCAGCAATAGCAGTGCCAGGTGCTGAACTGTGGGTGCAAGAAGAACAGATGGAGGAATAGGCAAAATGGTTGCTGTTTGAACTGCTGTGTGGCCTGGCCTAGGCAGGTCTGTAGAGGCCTGTGCGTGCTGTGCTGCCTGCCTTTGACCCTTGGGGTGACTCCAGCTCCTCAGGGTGCTGTTGAGCAGCACAAGCATTAGATGGCAACATGAATACAGTCACTGTAAGGGATTTCTTTTTGTAGGCACAACTAGAACAGTTTCTGCTTTCTTTTGTAGCTCTTCTATCTTCCTGCCAAGAAGAACGTTGACTCCATTTTAGAGGATTACGCTAACTACAAAAAGTCACGAGGAAATACTGATAACAAGTAAGAGTGGTCATTTCAAAGCTTAAATACTGCTGTTGCTGTTGGACTTGTATTCCATGGAAAGTTTAGTGAGGTTGTTAAACATGTCCCAGCCCTGTGTCCAGCTTTGTGTTCAAGACCAAGGTGATCGAGGGGTTTAGAAGTCTTTGAGGAGGCAATTTAAGAACACAGTTCTGCTTTCTGGATGTTATTCCTGCTGCCTCCACCTTCCCTAAGCCTTTTCCTAAAGGAAGCTGATACAAGCCAAGGGAGTAGTTCTCCACCCCTTCGTTTTATCTCAGGCTTCCTATGCTGGATGAGTTCAGTCACTGAAAGTTGCAGTGCATGAGTTGAACAAATGATAAAACATGCCACCTAACAGATGAGCAAAATGTTATCATGTAGGTTGAGGGGTGGAGGACAGGGAGGTGGGCAATGACTTAATAGAATCGGATGGGCAGCACTAATTACCTTGAGGTGATAGCTTTGAAGATTCTTGTTTGTAATTACCCCAGCAGTCCAGCCCTGACAACAAACAAGGTGTGTTTATTCTTGAGTGAAGCTTTCCTGTTTTAAAGGGAGAGAAACTAGAAATGTGAAGTTGTTTTCTTCCATTCAAGAGGAAGTGTGTTATTGATTTGTCAGGGTGATTTAACATTCATTTATGTAACTGTCCTAATGTCTGCTCTGAACTTGTTTGCATGGTGGAGTGAGGGTTGCACTTCTCAGATTTGCAGTGCCACTGCCAATTCCTACACAGATATTCTTCCATTGGTTGCAAAGGTGGAGGCCTGCAGGAATGTGGCACTGAGGTGTAGTTAGAAACTGTCAGCCTGAAGTACCGCGTGGCTGACCCTTTCCAATAAGCAGGAGTTCAGTCTGTTTACTTAAAGTATTGTACTTTAAACTGATGTGAATGGGGGTTAACTGTGGTTAAAATAGAAGAGCTGGTGAGTGTCCTTATAGATACTTACTGTTGCTTTGAAAGGACTCATCTGGTTTCTCTGAGTAGATGACTAAAAGCAAGGCTTTTCTTGGTCTGCCTGAATCCTTAGCACTCAGATCAGTCCATTTTTAAAGGATATCTTGAAATGCATCACTCCCCACAGCTGTATTTTAAGGTCTCCAGACAAATTTCCTTGAAAAGACCTGAAGACTTGTAGCATTGGTGGGCTCTCCAAGCCAGCACTTGTCTTGTGTCCATCCAGTCACTAGAACAAGACTTGTGGTGTTCTCTGTTTATCAGGGAGTATGCAGTCAACGAAGTTGTGGCTGGAATTAAAGAGTACTTCAATGTCATGCTGGGAACTCAGCTGCTTTACAAGTTTGAGAGGCCCCAATATGCTGAGATTTTAGCGGATCACCCAGATGCTCCGATGTCCCAAGTGTACGGTGCCCCACACCTGCTGAGGCTGTTCGGTGAGTATGACCTCTGAAGATGAAAGAAGAGCAGCTGGAAGCATTCAAATGCTTCTTTTTCCTGTCTTGAGTCTCAGGCGTTGTGAACGTCAGGAATTTGACAAGCGTCTCTGAAACACGTGGTTTCATTCTTACTTTGTGTACTGAAAGTGTTCAGAGCTGCTCGGGGATTTGGAATGGAAAGGGATTTTCAACAGCCTGGTTGATTTAGGTGAGCCTGTGTATGTTGGAATGTATTCCTTGGCTGCTTGTATCTGCTCCTGTAAGGTTTTAGACTGTACTTAAATACTTATTGAAGTCGTGGTTTATAACTAACAAGCGCTATTTCTTTTTGAAACAGTGCGAATTGGAGCTATGCTTGCTTACACTCCTCTTGATGAGAAGAGTCTGGCTTTGCTGTTAAACTATTTGCATGACTTCTTAAAGTAAGTACTTTTTAAGTCTTTCAGAAAGAAAAAAGTTGTTCAGTAAGCATGAGCTGTTGTAATGTGGCTGATTTCCAGTGAACAGCTGCTATGTAACACATATATATTGTCATCTTGGGCTTGTGTGTGATGTGTTCACCAGAGATGACAGCAAAGTTTTCTCAAACTCTGCTGTATAGTCACATGAGTGAGACTGGTTTTAAATTCTCCCCAGTTATACAGAGATTATTGCTAGTTAAGCATCTGTTTACTTATCTCTTAGTGTGCACTTCTAAACTGTCCAAGTCTGCTTCTTGTTTCCAAATAAATGTTGAAGCGTTTATTTGTAGTTGCTATAAAAAGCAGACAACAATTACTGCAAACTATTAAATTACACAACAGTTACTCAACAACAGTTGAGCGAATGTTAAAAAACAATGAAACTTAATGCTATTTCTGAGATAAACTGTCATTCAGTGCTGTGATTTATGTTGTGGTGCTGTAGATGTGTTATATTTAGGGTGAAAACCTCATCCTAAGTAGTGAAAAACCTAAGTGCAAAATGTGGTTCTTAAAATCTAAAGGTCTGATTTTTTTTGTTACTGTGTAAGGAATGAACCAGCAAAGAACTCCACAATTCACCTGTAAATGTTTCCTGAATGTGAGATTATAAAACAGCATTACACTTCCATTTAGTGTCTGAGATACTGTTCCTGTGTGCCCCCATATGTACGAGCCTGACTTTAGCAGCTTCCATGCATCTGTACCACGCTGGAGGAACCCATTATATGTTTCTGCAGTTCATGTATACATGTGTATAGGGACTGTGTGGTGTGATGCCACTTGGCTCTGCCAGCTCACGGTCTCAGTTCAGCTTTTGCTTTTGCTGTACTGGCAGAGCTAAAAATGGATCAACCTCATTTCCAGGGCAGACTTGCCTTGGAATGGTCCTAGAGTCTCAAGATGATCATAGTCTTTTGGGTAAATGTGAGTAAATGCAAATGTTGAAGAGCTTTCAGCTGTAAAGATAGAAATGTGAAGCAGTGCATTGACCAGAAGTCCCCAAATCCATCTGGTAAGTAAGAGTGTATAACGCTTATCTTGCTGTGGTACTCGTTGACCATGGCTTGCTTTGCTCTACCTGTCGCTCATTGACCCACTGAAGTTCCACATTTGCACACACAGAATTTCCTGGTGTGCTGCTCCTTGTTCCTCTGAGTATGACCAGTAATAAAAGTGATTTGAGGTACAGGAGCTGACTGAACGTCAAACTGTTCATCCTGTTAATCTTAACCTGCCTGTGCTCACTTGGAGCTGGACTTGCTTGACAATTTGTTTGGAATTTATTTTTTGGGCATGAGCTGTCAAATCTTTAGTTGTTTTACCCAGCTGGCTTTTTTCAGTAGATACATGTTGGTTTGCTGCTCTTGAAAGTGTGTTTCATGGTCTCGGCAATCACCTGACAACTCACCCGTGATGCTAAACAGTGTAGGCTTCCAGCAAGAGGATAATTTAATCTTTTCACTGTTTTTGTAGGTATTTAGCAAAGAATTCCTCTGCGTTGTTTAGTGCCAGTGACTATGAAGTAGCCCCGCCTGAGTATCATCGGAAAGCAGTATAATACCATGTTGCTTTACAGCGAATGGATCCATGTGATACTGTCCACTTCCACGTCTCGTTCTTCACATTTCGATTGCACAAGTTATGTAAGCATAAAGTGAATAAAGTTGTGTGTTTAAGAGGGAACTGGCATTTGTAAGTCCTGCAGATTTCATGTCCCGAAATGGAAGCTCAGAGTTTAATGGGTGCTCTTCAGTGTTTCTGGCTCACTGCTGCTTTTTGCATCAATGAACTGTAAAAAGGGACACATGATGATATGTCGTTGTACGAACTCGTCCGTGCTCGTGGGTCTGTGTTGACATTATGGTGTGCTTCGCTACCCCGCTTTATTGCGTAGTGATGACAAACGCAGGCTGTCCTGCCCCTGAGGGCTGGCATCACCCAGTGCTCGTGCTGTGGCTTCATCTGACTCAAACCCATTCACTCAGTGTTGGAAGTGAAACGTTTGCTCCATACGTGTGTGCTGTCATTTAGGTGGTTGAAGGACTGTGACTCTTTTATATTCTAATCATTATCATACTGTAGCGTCTTGGAAATGTTGGTCCTTTCACAGAGTGTTTTACAAACCTTCAAATAAACTTTTTTAATTTCAGATGTCGTCTATTGTATTTGCATCAGTCCCATCCTTAACAACAGTGGCTGGTCAAGGGTGTTTGATGTGTGTTAAGAGTAGTGTAAAGCTATGCAGTGTTAGCTTGGAGATGCTGTGTTTCTTTTTAATTCTAAAGACCAATTGTTAAAGCCTGTATGTCCAATTCCAGTGGGCAATGTGGATTCTTTTCCTCTGGGATCATGATAGAGTCCATAAGTGGTGATAATGCAGTGTCACTGCATTTATTGCAGTGTTCTTCAAAGCTTTGTTATTTTAAGAGCCTGAGCCCTGGAAGCACGCTCTGGCTGGCTCTGTCCATCATTCCTTGCTCAAATTCAATGTTATATGTGTAGCAGCATCTCCAGTGGTGAACTGGTGGGCAGGTGAGGAGCGCATTGCTGGGTGGTGGTTTCAGTGGCTTTGTGAAAGCTGTTACAATTCCCTGTGCTCCTGATTCTGTCTCAATACTGCTGTGAGGAGCTGTGGTAGGGAAGTGGCTGTAAGGGAAATGTGAACTGATGCTGATGGGAAAGAGCCTGGTGCTGCCGGTGCCTTGTGTGTGTTATTTTCCTGGGCAGATGCGTGTTGTGCTTGGCTCTGACTGCAATATCAGGCATGTAAAGCTTATCTCTCCTCTTGATGTTGCAAGTTCCCTGCAAGCGTACGCCCTGTTTGTGGGAAGGTCACCAACAGAATTAACTCTGAGCTGCACAATACATGGCTGGCACTGTTGTGTAATCTGTCCTGTCTGGCTTTTGTTTCTTTTCCCTCCTTCTCTGTGTATTTCCCAAGGCAGCTTGTCTGTGCCTGTGCATTACGGAGTTACCAGCTCACTGTTCCAGCCCTCTCTGCTATGTTCTGTCGAGGAGCCATCTCTATTCAGGTCTTTGCGGGTGTCTCCTCCTGCCCTTTGGCCTATTAACCTCTTCTCTAATGGCTCGATTAGATCAATTTTTGTTTGTAAACTGTGTCCCTGCACACTCCATCACTTGGAAGCCGGTTCCCAGCCCGAGGAGAGGGGAAGGCAGCCAGGCTGAATTCTGTGCATCAGTTTTGGCTGGCCTGGCAAATGCTTTCTTACTGTGATTCTGTGTCCATGGGACACAGGCGGCTTCATCTGTGGAGGACAAAGCGTTAAACTCCATCTTGATTCATCCTGCACTCGTTTAGGCAGCGGAGCTGTGCTGTTTGGGGCCAGTATAGGCTGATGGAGGAGGCTTTTGCTCACATCTTTTACAAGTGCCACATGACTGGGCTGTGGCTTAAGTAGTTGCTGTTTTGGGCAAAATACCAGACCTGTTATTGCAGGAAACCACAGTGTCTGGGGATTGGAGCAGGACTCTGCCCAAGGGCTGGTCCGGCGCTGGTGGAGCGAGTGACCTTCCTGCAGAGGCTGGGGAGCCTCCCCTGCCCCAGCTCCCGGCAGAGAGGCCCCACAGGGACATCCCGCGCCCATGTGTTCCCCAGAACCCGGGATGCACCCTTCCCTGAGTAGCTATGCATATAGAGATGGGAGTGGGCTGGGCTGGGCCTTGGGAGGGTGTAAGCAGGCTCACATTCCTGGTGGTGCCTGGACAAGAATCCAACTGGGTCATTCCCACCCTCTGCCCTTCTGTACCCAAGCACAAAGGCGTCCTAAATGGGTTCTGTTTTGCACAGGGAGGGGCTACTGGACACAAAGGGTATTGGATTGCTCAGTGGAGCAGCAGGGATCTCAGCTTCAATGGAAAAGAACAACCTTGAGCAGCGATGTGAAGGGAAGTTGCCATGGACACTGAGGCAGTGCTGGGGAGCAGCGGCACTGCTTTGAGGTGGATTTGTTTGTAGGAATTGGTTGGAGGAGTGCAGGGACAGACATGCAGGGCAGACTGACAAAGGGGGGTCCCTCTCAAGCTCTGGGCTGGTGAGGGGAGAAGCCCAGGAGCTGCATGGGTGAGAGAAGATGTGTGTTCCGCTACCTGGTGCTGTTACAGTCCCTGCCTGCTCCTCTCTGTGTAATGAATGGCTTCATGAGGCTGATTAGACACTGCTCCTTCATTATGGTGGCCGTTACCCAGATGAAGAGCCAGGAATTCCTCACAATGAGGGTGGTGACACGCTGGCATAGGTTGCCTAGAGGAGTTCTGGCTGCCCCATCCCTGGAAGTGTTCAGGGCCAGGTTGGATGGGGCTTTAAGCAACCTGATCCAGTGGGAGGTGTCCCTACCCTTGACAGGGGGTTGGAACTGGATGGGCTTTAAGGTCCCTTCCAGCCTAAGCCATTCTATGATGGTGTTTGGAGACTGAACAGTGGGTTTATCCTTCGCCAAAGTGCCCCAAAAAGTGAAAATGACCTGTTGATGTCTGCATGCTGGTGTTCATAGCACAGCGTTTGCACTGGAGGCCTGTATGGATCTTCTCGTCATCCCTTGGTGGTTCCTTGGGGAGCTCCCTGGGGGGCTGCTGGAAAACCAAGAGCAGGAGGGGCAGTGTGAGGGTAGAAGAAGGGAGCTGGAGGGGATGCTGGCCTGCAGCCTCCCTTTGGCAAGACCTGCACAAGGTTTCCCTCCTGTGTGGAGGACACGTGCTGCCCTTCCCTCCCTTGCTGCTTCTGTGCTGAACTCATGAATCATAGAATCATGGAATCATTAAGGTTTGAAAAGACCTCTAAGTTCATCCAGTCCAATCATCAGCCCAACTCCACTGTGCCTACTAAACCATGTCCTGAAGTGCCATATCTGAATGTTTTTTGAACCCCTTCAGGGATGGAGACTCCACTACTGCTGTGGGCAGCCTATTCCAATATGAAGATCCTGGGAAGGATGAACTCTCCCTGGCCTGAGGCTCTAATTGTCTGCTTACAGGCACCTTTCACGTTGAACTCAGAGTTAAAGTTGTGCTGAAGTATGGGCTGTGTCTCTGCCAGGGTGAAGGATTACAGCACGTACCTTGTAACTGCTCAAATGAAAGCTCCCGCTGAACTGTGCATGGACTGTCCCCAGGCAGAGCGACCTCACAGCTCTGAGGCCAGACCACTGCTGGGGATACATCTCCTGCATTAGCTGGGTCTCTTTTGAGCCAGATATTGGACGGAGTGAGAGATGAGAGCTGTGCCAGTGCCCCTGTGTCACTCTGGGTATCCCTGAAGAGGCAGATAGTGAGCTTGGAGCCCTTGGGTACCCTCTGGATAATGCAGACCCCAGGGAGGCTGTGGGCGCTTATGGGGCCAGGGCTTTGTGTCAGATAATGCCTTGGAGAGGATTGTACCTGCTGGAGGAGCTGAGGCAGCATTGGTAGAGAAGGAAACGAAGTGTTTCCAAGTGTGGAGCACTGGAACCCATCCGGGTGCTTGGAAGGGAGGTTTCTGGAAGTCGGGTAGCACAAGCCCCATACTGAGCCCTTGCCTCCCTCCTGGCACACGGCATGAGGCGGCCAAGCCTGGGGCAGCTTAATGGGCCAAAAACCCTCTGACAGAAAGTACCCTTACACAGGGTTTTATTGAGGACGTTGTCAGTGTGCAGTGGTTACTAATTGTGTTGCTCTGGGTGGCTCTGGCTCTGTGGCTGGAAGCAGTAGCTGGCATTTCAGCTGTGTATCCTGCTCCACACATTGTTTCGCCTTTTTCCTTTCTTTGCTCCAATCAGAGGGTGATTTCCTGCACCATGGGGTGCAGAGGGCTGGGTGCATCCTCGCCTTATTCTCCTGCTGCCCTTTAGTGTCTGCCCAGCATGGCCAGCGCTTGTGTCAGATGAGATCCTGCTGCTCCTCCACCCTCATGGTGAGCTGTGCCCCATGAGCTTGGCCATCGCTCCAGCTCCGCAGGATGGACAAGAGAGAAGAGGAGACAGCAGAGCGCTTTTTCTGGCTTCACTCACACTCGGCCATGGCATCCTTGCTGGTGAGTCCTCCCCGCTATGGACACTTCCCTGGTGTCCCTTCCAGCTGTGCCCTGCATGTGCGGTGTCTGTGGTGCTTTGGGCTCTGCCAGGGGCAGCGTATGCCCCCTTGAGGGGCTGTGCCACAGCAGCTGGGACACACAGAGCCACTCGGCACTGTTCCTCTGCTCTTGGTGCAAGCACATCGCGTGGTGGGTACCCACATGGCTCTGGCAGAGCTGCCTCACTCCATCCTGACTATGCCAGCATGCGGGAAGGAACCGGCAGTGCTGGAGCTGCTTGCATTAACTCAACAGGAGAGGGAAGGAGCTTACACCAAGGAGTAAAGAGCTCACAGGTCCCAAGTCCATTACGGCAGCGTGTGGCTCCCCCTGTTAACCCCAATCAGCTTTTGTGTGCAGGTGCTCACCAGGCTCTCATGCCATGCGGGGATTATGTGAAAGCCTTGCCCTGCTCACTCCCATTAATTAGTCACACAAAGTGGAATTAGGGAGCTAAACAGTGCAGTGTGCTCCCTAAGCACCCCAGCTGTCGCCCTAAAGGGACTCACGGGTGCTCCTGGCAGTGTCCAATGGCTCCCAGGCCTCCCAACCCCACAGCGGGGTCTGTGGCCTGCGCTGCCTTCCTGGGTGTTAAGGGAACTGTAATCGGCTTCTCTGCAAGTAAATGGGATTTCTGCAGCTGCTCTGGGGCCGGGAAGGAGCAGGAGGTGCCTGGGTCTCCCAGAAACTGTGTTTCCCCTCAAGGATCCTCCAGCAGCTGCTGCTGGGTGGCACCTTTAGGTTTTGATTTCCATGGCATTCCCTTTCTCTTTACCCCACTTGGTGTCTTACACCAGCTCTGAGAACCTGAATACACAATGTATCTGCGGAACTGATCCTCAGAGGAACATTATGTCCCTCTGGAAGGCCTGGTGTTCTCCCTGCTCAGTGAATCTGGTGCCTGCTCTGCCGTAAGCTGTGGTAACAGATGGCTGCTGTGCTTCCCGCTGGTTTGCAAACATCACTGCAATCTCCTGCTGCTGTTAAATATCTGTGTACAGAGGGGAGAGAAAGCAAAGGACTGGAGTTACTGCTCAGGGCATCAGAATGTCTGCAGGGTCTCACCTGCAAATCGGGATGGAAGGGGCCCAGGTCCAGAAGCCCTGGTCCATTAGCCAAGGTCGGCATCTTTATAGGAAGATTTACAGTGAGCGAAGGAGGATGCTGAAAGGCAGCAGAGAAGTGGCCTGGGTGGTTTTCTCTGCCTGATGCTGAATGAGAGCCCCTGTCAGGGTCCAGAGATGACAGAGGAGGAAGGGCAAGGGGCTTTGTCTCCACCTGCCCCTGAGCAGCAGCTGCTGTAATACATCCCTGCTCTGGGGCTGGAGGGTGACCAACTTTCAAGGCACCTGTCCTGCTGAGACATCACAGCTCACACTGGGAATCCCGGGAGCCACAGGAGCTGCCCAGCCATGGGAAAAACTGGACTGGTTGCTCCCTGGCTGCTTTCTGGGCAAAAATCCCAGCTTTTCCTCTCAGTTTTCATATTGTGAGACTGGGGAGGTGAGGTTGGGGGATGCATGGATGTGCCTGCAAGGTCTAATGCTCTTAAAAATGAACCCCAACCTGGGTCAGCCTTTGGCTGTGGCCCTTCATGGGAGAGCAGGGATGCCCGACTTGCATGGAACCTCTGCAGTGAGTGCCCAAGTGGCTTCGCATCACCCTCAAGTCCCACCAGTGGGTTTGGGAGCCCTGGGCTGAGCAGCACCTGCTGCCAACACAGAGTGGATGATGGGAATCCCACAGGAGCTGTGCAACCCAGGCACACACTCATCCACCACAAGAGGATGAGGAGCACCGACCCAGTGTGTCGTGGCTTGCATGCAGCTCTCAGCTCAGATGCTGCTCATCACCTCTAATTTGCACTGAAGGGTTGCTAAATCCAGAAACAAAGGCTGCTTGCTAATTAGTTTATTTTTTAAAGCAACCTTTCAGGAGCAACCAAATCATCCTGGAAATGCTTCCTTCTCCCAGGGCTGCAGAGGGACAGTGTTACTGCGTTAGGGCAGCTAATGGAGCTGGAAAAACACCCATGTGTGCACATTCCCTTCTGGAGTCCTTGGGGATTAGAACTGAGTGACAGCATGGTGTCAACTGCTGAAAGTGGCAGCCGAGATGAACCCTCCGTCCCCTGGTGCTGTCCTGGAGCAAGAAGCAGCGAGCAGACAGCCAAGAAAAACTGCATTAATTCCAGGGCTACCTGGGATTCTGCAGAGAAGTGTGAGAAGTTTTGTTTCATAAAACTGTGGCAAATGGTGCATTTAAACAAATTCTGCATATGGAACACGTGCAATTTTTCATCCTCTATTTGCTTTCTTCTCCCTTTCTCTTGTTTCTCTGCCCGCCTCCTAGGGTCATGCGAGACAGGTGCAGGGAAGCATCCTCAGGGAGCAGGGGGGCACCCGGAAGTTTTTTTGTTAAATTTGGAGGATGTTGCACAAATATAAATGTTTTACCCAAAGTTTTTTCTTTCGAATTACCAGCACGCAGCTGCTGGCCACATTGGAATGGAGTTTCGAACTGCTCCCATAGTTGCTGATGATTCCCCAGTCACTACAGAACAATCTTATTAGGAACTCCCTGTCCTCCCAGTAAAGGCCTGGGGTGGCAGAGCTGCAGCTCCTGGTCTTTACAGCTTCACCAGATGCCTTCTCCCAGCTTGAGAAAACAACACTGTGGATGCAGAGGGATGAGGTGCCCAGAGCAGCACAAAGCCAGGAGGCACTTAGCCCCTTGTGCATCCCTGGGTGGGAATCTCAGCTGGACCAGCAGAGAAATCTGTGCAATCTCCCTCTGTGCTCCAGGTGTCCTCTGGGAGGCAAAACCTCCTCCTTAACTCCTGTGCCAAGGAGCTCTTGGTGCAGCCTGGAGTTCTGCACCACCTCCCCGTAGGCACTGGCTGCTGAGGATGCCTTGTGCCAGCTCTCGCTGACCAGGCGTGCCCACGCATTCCTTCTCGTCTGACTCTGTTTGCCATGTGACACTGCCTAAAGCTTTAGTGTGGACAGGGAGACATTTCGTGCCAGGCATGCTGTGGTTTGTGCCTTAGACCATATCCTGGCAGTGCCCTTCACTTTGACACGGATTATTTTCCATCTGGATTTTGGGTGCTGGTTCAGCCGCTGGCCCCAGGAAGGAGGGAGCTGGCACGCATGGTGGGAGAGTGGAGCTGCTTGCCAAAGTGTGGCAGAGTTGGGGAGCAGGGCAGGGTGATAGAATGATAGAATCATGGAATGGTTTGGATTGGAAGGGACTTCAAAACCCATCCAGTTCCATGCCCCTGCCATGGGCAGGGACACTTCCCACTGGATCAGGGTGCTCAAAGCCCCATCCAGCCTGGCCTTGACCACCTCCAGGGATAGGGCAGCCTGTGCCAAGGCCTCCCTGCCATTTCTTCTGCTGTTGCATTTCCTGGGTGTTGTTACCGTTGCTGCAGAGCCCGTGGTCTCTCGGTCTGCAGCACGCTGATGGTCGTTGCTGCTGCTTGTGGGGAGGGTGCACGGGATGAAATGTGGCACCATTCCCACTTGCTGTCCTCTCACTTTGGTTTCCTCACGCGTTGGCCCTGCAGTGGCTGTACAGAGTCCCTAGATGGGTGTCCACGAGTCCCCAGCACAGCATTCATGTGTCCGTGGTCACCAGCAAGGCACAGCCACATGCTCCAGACCCAGAAGCCCATGCCTGGGAGGTGGCACGGTGTATCCACCATGGCTTCAGGCCCCACGACAGCCCCTGTGCATGCCCCAGGGTAAAAGGAAAGTAGGTTTGGGATAGTGGAGACCAGCCTGGAGGGATCCTGTGCTGCTGTGTGCTGGCTCTACAGTCAGGGCAGCCGCCCTGTGGAGCTGCGCGCGTGCTATCAGCCGGATGCTGCTGCAGCTGCAATCACTGCTTTTGTTTTTAATTGGGTGGAGAGTGGAAACCCAGTGTCCCATTTCTGTACAAACACAAGCGATTTATTATCCAGGGGCCCAGCTCTGAACTGGACTAATGAAGCTCCCACTGCTCTCTCATCTTCATTGCTGAGCTCTCCAAGGAAAGGGACCAAGCATCATTCCCGCGGCCCCAACAGTGCTGGCTCTGTCCGGGCTGGGGCAGCTGGGCCCCAGGATGGTCTCAAAACGAGCACTGCAATGCCTGAGTGTTCCCCTGGTGATGCTGCCAGCCTGACCCCAGCCCAGCACGGGTCCCATGGGATGCTGTCGCTACTGCATGGTTGGAAGGGGTACCTTGTGATTTCATAGAATGGTTTGGGTTGGAAGGGACCTCAAAGCCTATCCAGTTCCAAACCCCTGCCATGGGTAGGGATGTCTCCCACCGGATCAGGGTGCTCAAAGCCCCATCCAATCTGGCCTTGAACACCTCTAGGAATGGAGCAGCCGCAACTTCCCTGGGCAACCTGTGTCAGTGCCTGCCTACCCTGATAGGAAAACATTTCTTCCTGATATCTCATCTAAGTCTCCCATGTTTCAGCTTAAAACTATTCCACTTCAACCTGTCCCTGCACTCCCTCATCAAGAGCTCCTTCCCAGCTTTCCTGGAGCCTCTTTCAGTACTATAAGGCTGCTCTAATGTCTCCTTGGCATGCTGATGCTCAACAGGCATCGTAGCAGCAATGCTTGTCAGCTGAGAGTACCATGAACCTGCCCTGCTGTTTTCCAGGACCCAAGAGTGAAGGGCTGATGTGTCCCTTACGCACAGAGCATCTCCGCAGCCTGGGGAGGGGACAGGGCTTGGCAGTGGCTGATGCAGGGAGGAGATCAGGAGCAGAGCTGGGAGAGCCCACGGAGCCCCTAGGTCCCCACATGTGGAAATCTGCCCTTCCCTGTGATTTAAAGAATTGAGGATGAGGGAGAGAGGAAAGAAGGAAAAAGAGACTTGAGATGCATGTGGAACATGGATTCGCTTTGTACTCCAGCCCTTGCGAGTCCTGATGTCCTGGTCATGCCACTATCCCAGCCCAGGGCTGGGATCTCCACCACACCCAAACCAGCACAATGGAGCTGCCGTTCAGGAGCCCTGACCCGCACCAACCTCCAAGCCTCTGCTCGAACCCTGCTGCAGGTGAAGGCGATGATCCTCCTCCTGAGGCGCAGTAATGACTTGCTTGTGCCTTCCTTGTGTGGTTCTTGGTCCATCGCTCTCAGCAATCAGCCCTTGGGAGCGGCTGGGGAGTCGTTTCTCCTGTTCGTTGTTTCTCACAGGAGTTTCACGTCGGAAGCTCTTCCCTGTAATTTGCTCTGATGTCTCTCTGCCCTGACATAACCTGTGCGGCAGCTGCAACCTCACCTACCCACACAATGAGATGAATAAAATACTGCCCCTGCTGTAAAGCCAACATCCACGGTGCGTGTAAAGGTCCATGGAGCTCGAGGTACATCTCTTCCCTGCTGCTTGAATTCCAGAAATCGCTTTTCTCATCTTCATACAGCAGAGGTTCCTCTGGTGCCCAAATAATGTCTTGCAAACAGATGCAGTTACACACACTACTGGTATTTTTCACGCTGGGAGAATCATAGATTCATAGAATAATTTGGGCTGGAAGACACCTCAAAGCCCATCCAGTTCCAACCCCGCTGCTATAGGCCAGGGACACCTCCCACTGCATCAGGGGGCTCAAAGTCCCATCCAACCTGGCCTTGAACACCTCCAGGGATAAGGCAGCCACAGCTTCTCTGGGCAACCTGTGCCAGGGCCTCACCACTCTCACACGAAAACATTTCTTCCTAAGATCTCATCTCAATCTCCCCTTTTTCAGCTGAAAACAATTCCCCCTCATTTCATCCCTACACTCCCTGATCAAGAGCCCCTCCCCAGCTTTCCTGGAGCCCCTTTTCAGTACTGGGAGGCTGCTTTAACTTCTCCCCACAGTCTTCTCTTCTCCAGCCTGAACAACCCGAACTTTCTTAGCCTGTCCTTGTACAGGAGGTGATCCAGCTCTCAGATCATCTTCGTGGCCTCCTCTGGATTTGCTCCAACAGCTCCCTGTCTTTCCTGTGCTGAGGACTTCAGAACTGAACACAGGACTCCAGGTGAGGTCTCACCAGAGCAGAGCAGAGGGGCAGAATCCCCTCCCTTGCCCTGCTGGTCCCACTACTTTGGAGTGGCTTTCTGGGCTGTGAGCACACATTGCTGGGTCCTGTAGAGCTTTTCATCCCCCAGCACCCCAGATACATATTAATTTTGTTTAAGAACTAGTGTGTTACAAAGGATTTGGGAATTTTTTTTGAAATGAGGGAAACCCCAGCTACCCTAGAATAGTCCCAAGCTGGAGCCTGAGCCCACCTGAGAAGATGCCATTAGGAACAGGAAGCAGGGGAAACCTAGGCAGACGGAGGTGAGAGGAGGCCAAGTAGGATGGAGCCAGAAGGATATTGTGCAGTAGGACACAGACCTTGCATCTGGCAGCCATGCTCTGCTGTCAAAGGGAGCTACCAGCAGCCACCCTGGGGACCCCTTCACCTCTGCTCATCCATGCTCAGTCCCCTGCACCTCTCCTGGCTGCCATGCCGAGGGCAGTGGAAAGGCTGCAGGAGGGATGGAGTCAGGCGGAGGTGAGTAGGGTACACAACAGGTTTGACCAGCACAGCTGGTGTTTGATGGAGGTGACTGGAAGTTTTGGTGGTTGACCTTCAGAGTCCTTCCTCTGGGCACCTTCCTGAGACATCCTGACATCTCCTTTCCCTCCTGAGCAGCAGGGTCTGCTGTCTGACTGGGTGCCATATCTGTTCCCCAGCTGTGTAACCCAACACTGCAGGAACCCCCAAGCACTGTCTGGTACTTTCCTGCCAACCCTGATTGCTGGAGCGATGGGGCGAGGGCATTGCAGCCTTTCACATGTTTCTACTTTTAACATGTTAGAGATCATGTCTGTAACCTGCTCTAATTTTAGGCTGCAGAATATATGCACTGCATTCCCAGCACGGGAGCCTGAGTGCAGGTGTAAAATTAGATGGATTATTTATGGGCTGGCGGTTGCCAGTGCTTCTTCACTAAAAAGTGCCGTGCTCATTCGTGTCCGCACTCCTCTGCTTCCTGTGCTCCAGACCAATCACCTGCTGCTCTTTTCCCATCCTAGAATTAGCCTGCAGTCCAAATCTTGTTATCCAGGAGGAGGGTTATAGGGAAAGAGCACCATTCCTGCATTTAGGCATTGATCCATGTTAGGATCAGTTAAACACAGAGCCCTTCATTCCCAGTGGCTTTGGCTGGCAGGAGCTGAGAAAGCAGGCTTAATCAGCAACTGAACAAGTCTAAATGGTGTGTTTCTAGGCTATGCCACAGCTGGAGAAAGGATTATGTGCAATAACTAACATGGAAATGCTAATCAGCATGAGCTCTGGTCCAAATTCCATTAACAGGAATGCTGAATGCTGAGACTAAAGTGCTTGGATTAGGGTAGCCTGGCAACAGATTCTCTTCCCTGATGTTTGTGTCTCATGCTCCAGAATTTAAGCTTTTATTTAAAATACAAGTAATTTTCTTTCCCTCATCAGCAGGAGTAACCAAAATGTCCAAACATGCAGCAGCTGTAGATCAGCGCGGTGATGTGTGCCGGAAGCCTGGCACGCTCTGCCGAGGACACATGAATGCAGTCACTTGTTAGTGGTAGCATAAACATCACTGTGAATGTCTGATCAGTGGGACCCAGCATGCCAGAGCCCCAGGTCACTGGGAGGCAGGCAGTGGAATGGCTCTGCAGGAGATGTGGGCAGCCTGGATGGATAACGAGACTCTGGTTCTTCTCCAGGCCTGATCCGGGGAAATGGTAACTGAGTGTGCAAACCAGGACACACATCTCCGCCTCCTTCAACATCCATGCAGGCAAAGTACATCTGTATGGATCTGTCCACCTCACTGAAACCACTGTCCTGGAGGTTGTGGTGAGGGACATGCTGGTCTCTTCTCCCAAGCGACAAGTGACAGGATGAGAGGAAATGGCCTCAAATTGTTCCAGGGAAGGTTTAGATTGGATATTGGGGAAAAATTTCTTTACTAACAGAGTGGTGAAGCATTGGCAGAGGTTGCCCAGGGCAGTGGTGGAGTCTCCATCCCTGGAAGGGTTCAAAAAATGTGCAGATGTGGCACTTGGGGACAGAGTTTAGTAGGCATGGTAAGGTTGGGCTGATGGCTGGACTGGATGAGCTTAGAGGCCTTTTCCACCCTTAGTGATTTCAGGATTCTATGACTTGCCTTGCTGTGCAGTTTGCAGAAGGAAAGGCTTTGTGCCTGACCATGATCTCCCAAGCTTTGGATGTTTAACACATCTTTATTATTTTGTATGACTGTTCAGTCCCCAGTTTCAGTGCTTTTCACTCTTTACTTTATCCCGACCCTTGCTTTCCAAGTCTTTGTCACTAATATTTCTGAAGGAACTCAGGCTCCTCCTGTTCCAATTCAAGCTGGAAATTCAGGGAGGATGTGGCCAGGGAAGTGTCTGCTGTAAAGTGGAATACGATGTGGTGGAAATCCTTACAGCAAAGTTCACCCACTCCAGCAAAACTGGAACAGCAATGGATTTACCCATGCTTCTCCCTGTCCTTGCACACACCATGCAGGCTGCCTGGGCTCTCCAGGTGGTGGAGGGGAGCGGTGGGTTGCCATCACACACATGCACGTGACTGTTGCTGTACAGCTGTTCAAGAGGTCCTTGCTGCACATGCTGCTCCTGAATGCCTCCCGCGTGATGTGCAAGGAGGAATTTGAAAGTGGAATCCATCCTGTAGCAGGACAGAGGTTATTGTATCAATGGAGTCACAACATAGATTGCTCATTCAGCCTGAGTTACTGAGAAAACAAGTATGGCCAAATAACAAACCCAAGAGAGATGACGACTGACACTGTTTATTGGGGCTGGAGCTGCACCAGCTAAAACAAACCCTGGATTTAGGCACCAAGTCTGGGAGCAGAAGTTGCCCATGCAGCCAGGGAAGCGTGCTCTTCGAGCGCCCGTGTGGGATCCGGGAGGAGTGCGTGTGTCCTGGGGCAGCCGCGCCACCCCGGCGGGGCTGGAGGAGCTCTTGACTGTCCAGACAAGTGTCTGCTGTCTGCTTAGTGCGCCCTGGCACTTGGCACATGCAAAAGCACGTGAATGGGGGAGAGGAAAGGACCCTTTTCAGGGTAGCTCTCAGGCTGTTGGGATGCATTGACCTGTGGGTGGTATTTTTTTCCCTCTCTTGAAATGACAAGACTTTGAGAAAATCCGTCCTTGAATAGCTCAGCACAGAGAGCAGGCTCATGTTACGCGGCTGCTGAACTGAACGGGGCAGGTATTTCTGGCAGCCTCTCGCTGCCTGGTGGCTTTGTCCAGCACGATGAGGCACAGGAATTAGGACACAGTGTGCCGTCTTCTCTCAGGACTGCTCTGAGGGCTGAGGCTTTGGCTCTGCAGCTAGATCAGCTCCTGGATTCATGTACAGATTGCAGCCTAACGTGAGCCAAAGCTCCTTTCCAGAACCAAATCCCATTCACAGGAAATTCACACCCCGTTTACCATCGGTGGCTTCCAAGAGGGAGCAGTAAATGCAGGGGGAAGGTTTATTATGCAGGAGTGTCATGAAATCGGTGGGTGCAGCAGCTGAGCTGACAGTGTGCCGGCCTCATAGGTCACCACAGGCGCTCCTGCTCTTCCTGCATTTCCCAGGGGTTTGTGCAGCCCTTCACTGCCTCCGTTTCTCCTCTGCTGCAGCTCTGTTCTCCCTCCTCCTGCGAACCCCAGGCTGCCCTCAGTTTTGCTGGTTCAGCTGCCATCTCAGCAGGAGGCAGAATTTCAAATCTCGCTGGTTTCCCGCTGACCAGACCAGATGGAGAGCAGACAGAGTATGGCAGAGATAATGAAGCTATTTTGTGAGCCTTGGAGAGCTGCGTCGTGTTTCTCTGGCTTCAGTAGACACCGCTGTTTAGGATTATTGAGGCAGATGCTGCAGTTGCTATTATTATATCGCAAATCTATGCCTGGATGGTTGCTAACCTGAGATCCTGCTTGCTTTGCTCCTCGTGAACCTAAAAATGAATCAAGGATCTCTCCAGTGCTGACAGGAGGTCCCAAGAGGAGACGCGGTGTGAAGGAACTACTGAAGGTCAAGGGGCTCTGGTTTCACTGTTGAGCCATTAGAGCTTAAACAAGGCTCCAAGCTGTTGATGATCCAACCCTGGACATCATATATACAAGGATAAGCAGATCAGGAAGAGCTTTCCCTTTGCTACTGACTGCACCGCTAAAGCTTTGGAAACTGCGACCGGTGTTGCCTAGGAGCTTTGGTTTCCAGTGCAGCCAGCCAGAAAAACCCACCCGGTGAGGATGGAGAACAAAGTACTAATGACAAACAGCCATTGGAGATATTCTCCTCCGAACCAGGCTGGCTCCCCACAGACTTCAGAGTGAGCTCACTCTGAAGACCTGTCTGCAGCTCTGCCAGTGTTCAGAGGGATTTACACTCCACAGAGACACATTTTTCTCTTTTTCAATGTAAATGAATCAGTCGTTAAACTTTGGTTACTTCCTCACAGATCTGTGCTATCAGGCCAGGAAGGCATTCAGGTCTGGTTAAGTTCCTTTTGATTTTACATTCCTTTAGGCTCCTTATCTCTTTCTTTATCCCTTCCATTTGTCTGTCCTCCCTGGTACTGTATGTATGGTGAGGCTTTATCTATGTGACTAAACCAGTCCATGGGTGACAGAACTTTGTGCTGCCATTGTCCTATTTCCTGGCGCAGCCCCAGAAACACTGGGCCAGGTGGAGCTTACTGAGATTCCCTTTGCCTCTGCTCGGGGCAGAGGCAGAAGTGGCTGCTGGACAGCTGGGCAGTTTAAGAACCTGGCAGCACGAAACAGCCCCTGTGGTTGCCCTTGGGCTCGCTGCTGAATGCCAGCCCAGGGAGGACTTGCTTCTCAGGGAGGATTTTCATGATGAGTTCAGGGTCTCCACATTTCTAGATTATTGTTTCATGGTTTTTGCTTCTATGGCCATTTCTGAACTGCTTTGCTAACCCACCAGGCTCTCTGTTTGCTGTTTCCCTCTCTGCAGTTCTGCCCAGGATACCATCGCATCCCAGGATGTCCCTGGACAGAAGCTCCTGTATTACTGGAGTTGCATTATCTAATTGAAGCTCTTGCCTGCTGCTGCTGGCAAACATAGGACGCAGAAATCCCCACTTCTGTTTGCAGTGTGGGGAATCAGAACCTAATGGCGATGATTTCCTGATCGCATGTGTGAATGTGAGAAGTTTTTGATATGTCTTTCACACCCACTTCTGCTTCTAATTCTGGCTACGCAGCGTTTGCATCCTCGGGTATGACCACAGAGATCAGTCGCAGCTTTCTGGGTGAATGCTGCAGTCTGTAAGTGACACACTGCCTTTGGTTTCACTTGGAAGTTCAGCTCCATTACACTTGTTGGAATGTGCTGTTAATTAATATAATTTATCACACAGATACTGTGGACCAAAGCGCTAAAAATACAGGTTTACTGGCTGTCTCTCGGGGCTGTTGCCTCATCACAACAATCTCACTTCTCTGAAAGCATATTTGCTTTCTCTCAGTGGCAGAGGTGCTTGGCAAGGCTTGAAGACCCAAAATGCGGTGCCTTTACATGTACATCTTCCCTAGAGATATTCCCAAATCTTCCCCTTGCGACTGGAACTACAGCCCCATGCAGTCATGACAATTAAATTAGCCACTTTCCTGCAAATGTGCGTGTGCAGGAAAAACTGGGGAGCTGTTCTGTCCACAACATGAGCTTTACCTGCTCTCACTGCCAAAACAGATTCCCTTGCTTTGGGGTGTTCTGTTCTTCTGGGTGTGTTTTAATCAGTAACGGATGCACAGGACAGTGTGTTCTGTTGGATGTCTTGGCAGTAGGCAGCAGACCTCGTTTCTACACCCACTTCTGACCTGACATACAGCTTTGGAAGGTTGTGTCCCACCTGTTCCCATTCCCATTGCTGTCCTGTTGATCATGCACAGGAAGTTCTTCTCAGCAGGCTCGGTCTGGGCACTGTGCTCCGTGTGCAGGGCTGAGCGTTTCCTGTGACTGACAGGCACTGTTCTGAAATAGCCGCTAGTCATAAGCAGGAGCAGCCAAGTTGGCAAATGAGCTTTTGTCAAATTCAGCTCCCAAGAGGCTGGCACATGCTTTGTTTTTTTCCTAAGCTCGGCATCACGCCAGGCTAGTTTGGGAGCACAGTGTGTAAACACTGGCTGCATGGAGGTTTCCGTCTAAACATGTTTCCTCCCTTCTCCCTTTCTTGGAACCCAGAAAGGGTGAAAGGAGTAAATGAAAGCTTGGACACTGGATTGCTTTGGCTGTGTGTTGTTAGAAGATTCTCATTGCTTGCTTGTTCGTACCTGTGGCCATGCCTCATCCCCAACAGTGATGTGCCGACAGGTTTGTGTGCACATGGCTGATGCTGCTGGGGGATGTGGAGAAGTGGCGTAGGATAAGGTGGGAACCAGCAGCAGGCACAGCAGTAGGGCTTCAGGGCCTGCCTGGTGCACCAGTGCCTGTATGTGTGCTCTGGTTCTGTGTGGCTACCACTGCAGGCTGTTCCTGGGAGATGGTTGGCAAGGGCATGAGACGCAGCTCAGAAAGGCACTGCACAGTCTGGGCACGAGACAGGCTGACAGGACCTCGCTGCATTCTTGCAGTGAGGACTTGGACTCTTCATGGGCTGAAGAGCAAAGGGAGATAAAATTATATCCTCCTCCATGCATGTGTCTGGCATGGAGATTAATTTATCTGGATTAAGACAGCAAGTGATGCAGGAAATGCCTGGGTAATTTAATGACCCAGGTAGAAATAGTAAGCAAGGAGCGCGTTTCCCTTTCAGTTGTGTTGAGGTTTTATTTTTATGTCCGGTTAAAATCTGATTGATAGGTCAAATACCAGGTACATATCAGGTGGGTATTGGTCTCTTCTCTCAATTAACAGTGATAGAACGAGAGGAAATGGCCGCACCAGGGGAGGTTTAGATTGGATATTAGAAAAAACTCTTTACCGAGAGAGTGTCGAAGCACTGGAAGAGGAAGCACCCGGGGGAGTAGTGGACTCCCCATCCTTGGAAGGGTTCAAAAAACACGTAGATGTGGCACTTCAGGACATGGTTTAGCAGACACAGTGGTGGTGTGTTGATGGTTGGACTGGATGATCTTAGAGGTATTTTCCAACCTTAATGATTCTATGATATAACATCTGAGAATCAAAGATTGTTGAGTCTTTCACTGAAGGCAGATATTGCTATGTGGTGGCTGTGGTGGCTTGTTCAGAGGGTGCTCCCCAGCTGGCTCCCTGTGTGGCTGCAGGGAAGATGTCACTGAGTGTATGTGGAGGTCCTGGAGTAAGAGTCCGCACAGAAAAACACTGCTTGGTTGTCTCTGTTGCTCACAAACTTGGGAATTGGGCATCACCTCATTTTGTGGAGTGCACGATCACCCAGGTTTGTGCTTGTCTGTGTCTGATTCAAACACTTCTCCTTGAACTCTGACTGCAGTAAGAGAATGGCATAAATGCTGCTCTTTGAATAGAGCAGAAAGGTAGACTTTGGCACTGTAACTCCAAAAAAAGCCTTCACCACCGTGACGCTATTTCCTCCTCTTATCTCACTGGAGAGCTTGGCTTCCATCAGCTTGTCTCAACTGCTAGATGCGCAGGCCAACACGACTTCTATTTCAGGGGAACTTGCCAGAGATTAATTAGATCCCAGGCCTGTTAGCGGGCCGGCCAGCAAATTTTGTGTGCCATTAACTCAGTACTTATCGCACAAACACTGCTGGAATAAATATCCCCTTTGTTGCGCTGCTGTAAGCAAAGGTTGTCAGAAAAAATGAAATGTTTGAACAGATACAGAGCGTGATAGTTTCTGAGCTACATAAGCTGCTCATTTAGATCAGATTTTAGCTGTGGTTACTGAAACGGCACTCAGTGTGTAATAGTGCGTGCAGCCCTGCCGTGCTCAGCAGTACTTTGACATCCCTGTTGCTGGTCACCCATGGCAGAGGGGAGCTGTATATCCAGTATAGCTGATGCACAAACAATGATAGGCTGAGAGAGCTGGGGTTGTTCAGCCTGGAGAAGTAAAGGCTCTGGGGAGACCTTAGAACAGCCTTCCAGAACTGAAAGAGGCCACGGGAAAGCTGGGGAGGAGCCCTTGATCAGGGAGTGCAGGGATAGGATGAGGGAAAAGGGTTTTAAACTGAAAGAGGGAAGACTGAGATGGGATCTTAGGCAAAAATGTTTTCCTGTTAGGGTGGTGAAGCACTGGCTCAGGATGCCCAGAGGAGTCGTGGATGCCTCATCCCTGGCAGTGTTCAAGGACAAGTTGGATGAGGCTTTGAGCACCTTCATCCAGTGGGAGATGTCCCTGGCAGGTTGGAACTAGATGGGTTTTTATGTCCCTTCCCCCCCAAACCATTCCATTATTCTATGATTTAATAGACATCCACCAAACTGTACTTCAGCATAGGGGGAGATGCACAGTCAGTGTCAGTGATTGTTCTAAAGAAACCTGTGATTTGAAGGATAAAGTCACAGAGAAGTAAATACGTAGAGTTGGGAGACAGTGGAACAAATCTCCAGCAAGAGCTGCGAGTTTCCATTTGTCTTTGTTTGTCAGCAGTGAAGTGACCTTATCTTACCACCCTCAGGCTGGGCCCTACTGCTTGTGCCCACGCAAAACAAACACAGGCCATAGCAGACTGGCTTGCATTGACTCGTCTCACTGACAAGGGAGCTGGGAGAAAGTCTAGCCAGACAAGCAGGGAATGAAGCGATGGAAGCCAAGAGCCTGTAACGGAGTGATGGTGAGAGAGTCCTGCAGAACAAATGAGGATGCATCTCGATAATAGGTAGAGAGGTATGGGATGTG
The DNA here is from genome assembly GCA_033556795.1 of Tapera naevia. Classification (NCBI taxonomy): domain Eukaryota; kingdom Metazoa; phylum Chordata; class Aves; order Cuculiformes; family Neomorphidae; genus Tapera; species Tapera naevia. Next base: position 3,920,807 of record JAUMJJ010000353.1, read on the forward strand.
GAGAGGGGTGATGTAGTGGGAGCTACATGCCAAGAATCTTAGCAATAGCAGCTTGAATTAATTTGGAGAGCAAAGTGAGAAGCCTGGAGAAAAAGACTGTAGTAGATGTGTCCAGAATGAGAGAAGAGTTCTGGCACCATGGTTAGGAGAAGGGCCAGACTGGGGATATCTCTCCAGACTGCATTGTTATGGCCTGGCTTGGGCTGCTGAGTCAAAGGCAAGAGCTGCTGTACGTGCTGCTAAGGCAGGAAGATTAGCTGGGTTCCTCCTGAATCTGTATGGCCTGGATGCCAGACAGATGTGCAGGTCAATCCCAAGTCATCTGAGGTGAAACCCCTTGTTCCTGTGCTGACACGTGCTGGAAGATGGCGTTCAGATAGGGAACTTTCTGGGTTGTCAGGAGTGGAAAAAGGGGATGGCTCAGCTCAGGCTGATCTGATCCGGCTGATTGCTTTACCCTGCACAGGGCTGGCTAGCAAGAAACGTGGTGTGATAGGGACAAGCTTCACCCACCATCGACTCTGGCTGGAGGAAAGCTCGTTCATGAGGCAGATGCGGTCCTCTTACCACAGTAGCTGCTGAGCCTTCAAAAAACAAGAGCCCCAGCTGGTTGGTGCAAATGCAAGGATGCATGTGATTATCTAGGGACAAAGAACTCTGGAAATGGTTTGGCACTTGAACTGTTATGTGCAGCTTCTCAGCACTGATAGGAAAGCATGGAGTTACTGTTAAAATTCTGCTTTCCCTCTCACTGACGTGACTCGGTATGAGCTTGCTTTAAACACTGATTATGGTGGGAAGCGAAGAGCTACTGCTGTTATCTTGGTACTGAAAATCAGATAATATTTTGTAAAGCTGAATCTTTTGTTAATAAGAAGTTATTTTCAATAAACCAACTAGTTCCTGTGAAAACTCATCAGCCAATGGTTCTGATTTGAACAACTCAAACCAGTTTGTCCACCCCAGGTTAGACTGGTGCTGGGGCTTAGCTTTGCACTTGGATTCGTGAGTGGACGTGAACGCTGCTGCCTCATGTTCACGCAGATCCTTGCGCAAGCACCCTTTTGAGGTGCTGTGGTTTATGTGCGCTCAAGGATTTTGCTTTTTCAATTCCATACCTTTGGCTAACTAAAGGAAACAGCTGCTGGTATTGCCATGGGTAGAAAATCCTGATCCCACCATCTTCCAGGTGTTGCTGCCAATTTACAAGCCATGTTACTTTGATTTCATAGAATCATGGAATTGTGGAATGGTTTGGGTTGGAAGGGACCTCAAAGCCCATCCAGTCCCCTGCCACCTGCACCTCCCACTGGATCAGGGTGCTCAAAGCCTCATCCAACCTGGCCAGGGATGGGCCATCCATGACTGCTCTGGGCAACCTGTGCCAGGGCCTCATCACCCTCACAGGAAAATATTTTTGCCTAAGATCTCATCCCAATCTCCCCTCTTTCAGCTGAAAACTGTTCCCCCTTGTCCTGGCTTGGAAGCATGAAGATATCCACAGAGGCAAAGGAGTCAGCTCCTGAAAGGAGAGAGGTTGCCTGAAAGCACAACTCTTAAAAGAGAATGCTGAAGACATTACATAGCATTCAGAGCATGAATATCTTATCTGCAGAGTGTTCAATCCTGGACTTAATCCCTTTTGGATGAGATTAAGCTGGGGGTTGGACTCATATTGGGAAGGTTTTCATTTCAGAGCATGCTGTTACTTCCCAGTGCTGCAGGATGTGCACAAAATGACAGTGTATATTTGAAGACACCAGGTACCTCTCACTCTAAATGGCTCACCCAAAGAGAAACCGAAATGTCTGAACCCATGGTTTGCCTGAATTGATTAAAGAGCAGTGACATTTACCTTGAGTCCTGCTTATATTAGCATGACACATTGACTGAATACCTCCAACCCAGCCGTAATAAGGTTTTAGAGCTTAAACACAACACATGGGCTGTAATTAGTCTCAAAACTGTGTGTGACCTTAAACTTCCCGGTGGAGCGCCCTTGCGTGGGACAGGGCTGTGAGTAACAGGATGAAAAGGCGATGTGGAGCCCTCGCTCTGTGGCGCCTTTGTGGTGCCCCCTTGTACTGCCCTCTCTGTGCATGCCCCTCTTCGCTGCTCCCCCTCAGTAGAGCCCCCTCTGTGGTTCCTTTGTGCCACCCCCTCTCGGAGCCCTCTCTCCGTGGAGCCATTCCAGTTCCCCCTCTGCGCAGCTCTTGTGCAAGCTCTCCGTGCCTCCCCCTCTCTATGGTGTCTTTGTGGCGCCTCTGAGGGGGCTGCCCCGGCGCCAGAGCGCCACCCCGCTGCGTCCCGCCTCTGGCCCACCCGCCGCGCGCGCCCCCCAGCGGCCGGGCGGTGCCACGCAGGCCAAGACCCCGCCCCCGCCACGCCGCTCCCACCCTTTAAAGTGAGGAAGTCCCTCCTCCATCTCTGCGCGCTGATTGGTTGCGACACCCGCGAGGGCGGGTGGCGATTGGCTGCGAGTTGCCGGGCTGGGCGGTGATTGGCTGCGGCTCCCCGGGTGGGCGTGGCGGCGGGTACGGGGTGCCGCGGCGGTCGGGAGGGTGTGCGCGTCCCGGCCGTGGTGGCGGCGGCGGCGGGAGCGCCTCACGGGGCTGGTACCGCGCCCACCCGCCCGCCCCGGGGCCCGCCATGAAGAGCCTCAAGTCCCGCCTGAAGAAGCACGAAGCGGTCATCGGGGGCAGCGCGGTGAGTGCTGGAGTAGGGGCAGAGGGGAGGAGAGGCTTCCCCCCTCACCCAGCACAGGGTCTGGGGGCTCTGTTGTGGTGCCTGGGGAGGGAAAGAATAGGGTGCTCTGGGGTAGAGGGGGGTGCTGGGGGAGCTGGGTGTTGTGGGGCAGAAGGGGAGCCTAGGGTGAAGGGAGCCTGTGGGAGTGGGGTGCTGTGGGACAGAGGGAGGGGTCTGGGACAGAGTGGTTTTGAGGGGAAGAGGGGCAGCCTGGTGGCACGGGGAGCTTCCCTCAGCGAGCTGGCGATGTGCTAGAGGTCTGCAGACTCTTGGGGTTCAGTGCGAGGGCTGGCAGGGCAGACGGTGAGCCCCGGGGTGCCTGGGTGTGGGGAGGGTGTGCAGCGAGGCTCAGAGCAGCGGGTGGGAACAGGTGCTGCCAGGCACCCAAATCCTGTTCAGGCTGCTCTGGGACAAACTGCAGCTCGGAAAACAAGCGTGCAACTACACCTTCCCTCTGCCCTCAGCTTTGCTCTTTTCCAGTAGGAATTAACACCTTTTTTTTTTTCCATAAGAGCCTTAGGAGCCAGTGCTGAGCTCTGGTTGGCAATGTGCCCTGGGGCTTGCAGGGATGTGTGTGCATGGCATTGCCTGTGGCCTCTTCAACAGTAATAGCTCTGTGGCAAAATCACAGCACCTTTCCCTATGCACAGAAGGAGCATTTGCTTAGAAAGTGGACAGAAAGCTCTCAGAGTGGCTAGTGACTTTACACAGTTGTGATTTCTGATCATCTGCTCTGGGAATACTGGACCTGGGGGAGCTGCAGCCTTTGGAAACTTTTGTTATGGTGCAATTGCCAGTGTTGTGTTCTCCATGGCTTCCAAAATTTAGGCTGGTGTTAACTGACTTTAAATAGCTTTATTGGTTTTCATTTTTACTTTATTCCTAGAAGCATAGAATGGTTTGGGTCCGGAGGGACCTCAAAGCCCATCCAGTACCAACCCCCTGTCATTGGCAGGGACACTTCCCACTGCATCGGGAGCTCAAAGCCCCATCCAAACTGGCCTTGACCACCTCCAGGGATGGGGCAGCCACCACTTCTCTGGACAGCCTGTGCGGGTGCATTCATCTCTGCTGATGAGTTTTGATGAGAGAGGTCTTTGTAACTGAAGAAAGCTTTACCGGGGAGTGACTCTGTCACCAGTCAGTAAGTGCTTCCCTGGGAGTCTGCTGTGGCAGTTGCACTCCTGAACTTACTGTTGATTTGCTGAACTGGCTGTGTGGAATAGCGGAAAAGGGCAGGTTAATAGGATACGCTGACTTTTATCAGTAGCCTTTTAAGTTATTAGCTATCTTTAAAACACTCCTGCATATTTACTTGGGATCTGAAGCTACTACTTGAAAATCATAGCTCATTTGAAAGATATGTGGATATTCAGGCTTGTAGACTGCTGACTGAGCTTATCTGACAAAATGACAGCTCTGTGTGGAAGCACATCCCCGTGCTGAGCCCTTCGCTCTGCAGGGCAGTGATTCACTAGTCTGTTATGATAATTTATAGTGTGTAGGCTGGTGCTAGTTTGTTATTCATTAGTCCTCCAATACTTTTGAACTGTTTGTTGTTTCAGAGCAAGCTTGCAATAATTAACTTTCAACAAACACTTACAGCATCCCTATTTGTTTTTGAATAGACGTGGAGATGTTTCACTTCCATAGGTGGCGGCTCAACAAGCCTCCCTTTCGAAGTAGGTTTGAGCAGCCTTCATTTGTCTGAGAGCTGAAGTAATGCTAAAATATATAAAAATTAATTAATTCTTTCACTGATATCCTTTTAAAACTCGGATTTTTACCCATGATGCGCTCATTTTTCCTGTTTTTTTCCCTGGTTTTGGTTACCAGCTAATCAAACACCAGCTGAACAACCTTCTGTAGCGGGAAAAGATTCAGCCGTGTGGGCGGGGGATGATGCTGAGGGTGATAGGGCACAGCCAGGTCTCTGTTCCTCACTGCTGGGAAGGAAGGGAAGTGGGTGGGGATCCTGCCAGCCTGAGCTTTGTGGATCTTGCCTGAAAGGAGTGTAAAAGGGCTGCCTGTTTGAGAAATTCCATCCCTCTCTCCTGTCCCCACCCAAGTGCTGTTTCCTGGGGAGGGGAGTCCAGCTTCATCACTATATCCCTTCATCCCACTGCTGAAAACTTTCCTTTGGGTTAAGCTAATAGTTATGGGCCCTCCGTCTTTGGAGGATGACCTTTTGGAGATGGCTTTGTTACCTGTCTGGTGACAGAGAGAAACCATGAAAAGCAGCAGGAAGTAAAACTGATAGTTATTACAAATACTGCAATTATCCAGAATGTTTTGTCTGAAAATGGAATTCTCTGATTTTGCCAACTCCAGCTGGCAGCTGGTGCTTAGAAAACAATCTGAGCAGCCTGTTCAGTAACTTCAGTGCTTGGAATAGCAAGGCACATGCTTGTCACTTGCAGTAGTGTAGGCTGGGAACTTTAATATCAGGCTGTGGAGCACGAAGCCTTGAGGGCGTGCTCCTTTCTTTCAGTCAGAGGTGATGCCTCATTCACCAGTGTTTACAAGGTAGATTTTAATTAATGTAGTTCATCCTGTTGGGGTGACCACAGCAGCAGGCGCTGCTGTTATTTCTGAGATGCCAAAAAAAGAGCTGATAATTATAAGCATGTGTTTCATTTCACTTGTGTTTAGAAGATGTGTTCTGCCAGTCAAGTCAGACATTCTGTCAGTGGCTGTATGTACGAGAAGCAAATATGGAATGCTCACGGGTTGTTTTTTCTTAAGATGGTTGAGGAAAGATTGGTTTGTTCTACCAAACTTCTGCTTCAGACCATTACTCATCACCTTTCACTGGTGAGATTCTAACTGTTGGCCTCTGGAAGGAGAAAAAAGGTTGCCTACTTATTTCTTTAACACTTTGGAAATAGCTGTGGAGGTGGTCTGTTAAGTTTGAGGTGTGTTGTGTTGTTGATGTGAGGGTTTTAACCTTTGTCCTTTGTTATGAGGTCTGGAATTTAGGGAAGGGATCTTCTGGGCTGCTTGCTGGATGGCTACTTACTGTGAAACGTGGGGTTCCCGGTAGTACTTTGAGCACAGCTGGAGCTGTAGCACTGAGCAGAGCCAGGGCTGCATCTCCTTGTTGTTTGCACCCTAGGGTATCTTATCAAAGCCAGAGCTGGTGTGAGATATGCACACACTTCAGAAATGGGCAGTCCTGCCTGGAGCACTGGCAAGTCATGAGAATGAGCAGATGTAAAACCAGGTGAAAGCTTCTGCCAATCCTTTCTCCTCTGGGAACAGTGATGCTAGAGGTTCCTAATTAAGAGAAACTGAACATCATATATAATGAGCGGAAATGGTTGTGCAAGAAACAAAGGTGGACATCTGAGCACTTGCGCTGGCATGATGATCTGTGGTTGTTCAATTAATATCTGAATGAGCTCTGTAGTTGGTGACAGTGGTGACAGCTAGACTTGTTTGAGGCTGTGTTAATGCTTTGTCCTGTGGAGGCTGCCCGGTTCTGTTCAATGGGTGACTTTTCCTCTGTTTAAGGAGTGGAACTTTGTGGGTTGACCCATTACACAATTCAGCAACTCCTGCTTCCCTGTCAGCAGCAGAGAGGGGAGATACCACCTCTTGTTCTGATCTGACCGTTTTTGTTAAGAGAATGGAAGAATACTATTTCTGAATTTGGTAATTAATCAGCATTGCTCTATCTTAATGTGCACAGCAGGATAGCTTTTAAAAATGATTTGTAGCACTAGTGTGCTGTAAAATACGCATCAGTAATTGGAGGAATGAAATAATATAGATGTTTGTAACCTAGATTTAACTGAAGATTCAAGATGTCTTCTTAAACTAAGGAAAACATTTGTACTACTGGTGGCACATGCTGGTTTGTAAATGAACAAGGTTTCATGGCATATTATTATGACTCTGCTCTGGGCAAAGACAAAACAGTTTTTGTGAGCCATGCTGATCACAATGCTGTGACCCATTGGCAGAATTTTCCCAGCATAGATGCTGTTGACCGGAGCAAAGTTTCTCTTCCCCCTCCTCTGCCTCCCTCCTATCTGTTGTGGGCAACCTGAGGTGACTTAACGATGCCATCTTCAGGCAACATGGCCAAGAATAAATTTATAATAGTTGAATGGCAAATCCTAGGCTGACTGGGGTTGTTCTATAGAGTATGTGTGGGTTCGAGGGAGCTTTTATTAATGCTTATGCTAATGTGTGTACTCTTTGGAAGAAACCTTTGTGATTCATTTGCATTTAGTTAAACAGAATTAGGTGCTGGTTTGTGTGATGTTTGTGGTTGAAACATGAGGTTAGTCAAGGCAATTTGTGCTTCAGCAAAAGCTTTGTGGTGCAGCGTGTTTACAGGTGAGCTGTAATTTTCAGTCTCCTTAAAGAGGAGGATTTGTCAATGCTTTGTCATTTTGGTATGTAGCAATTAAAAATATTTATAAAATTGGAGGTACAGTGAGTGCCTGTGTGCGAGTTCAACATCCTTAGCTGAGCTGCAGATGTAATTATACAGATGAGGCTGTTTGGTTATCTTATTTTAAGTTCATCTGACCTTTTACTCAGTTACAACTTATGTAGTACTTTGTCAGTATTTAAGTGTTAATATTTGTTAGCAAGCAAATGCTTATAACATAAGAGACTGATATTGTCTCTGTATTTTCATTACTTAATTGTGACTGAACAGGATTGACTCACACTCTAACAGTGTATTCCCTTCTCTTGTGCTTGAGGCTGCTTCCCTGTGTGATTAATGTGATAGTTGTGTTGTGCTCTATCACCCCTTAATATTTTCTGATGCTTCGTTATTAGTAAATGGAAGTGCACAGATCAATCAGTCTTTGTGATTTTGAACTAATGGTTTGCCTGGAGTTCTGAGGCAGGCAGCAATATGCTGCTTTAATGGCAGGCCAAGCAGCTGGACTCTGACCTTGTGCTGCTTTCTCCCTGTTTAAGGGGGCAATAACTTCTCCGGGGCGCTGCTGGTGTTGAAGCTGTGCTGCAGCAGGACCTGGGCTCCCTGGGACCCTCCCCCCCTGTTTTTGAGATGAAACCTGTGATACTCTCCTTGCTGTAAAAGTGTGCAATGTTCTTCCATGTGTATAAATCTGGCCCTGGTTACCTTAAAATGTCATTTACAGACTGTGTTACGATGCAGCTGCAAACCCACTGGTTTGTTTCCAGGGTGCATAAGTAGTTCTGATCACTTTTATTAGTCCAAGTTGGTCTGTATCTCAGGGCTGAGAATGTGAGGCTGTTGCACCAATGAAAGTGCCCTTGAGTTGTCTGTTGGCGATGAGACATGAGTAAATTGTGTTTAAAAACAAAATTAAAAATATTTTTAACTGTTTCAGCGGCCTTTGCCTCCTTCAGGGGCTGTGTGCAGGCTTCTTTGACTTCCACTGGAGCCTGGGTGCTGTTGGAGTTGACGGTGGTGGGTTTTTCCCCAGTGCAGCCATGTGGAAACAGAACCCGGCTGTGTTGTTGGGTCCATGGTGCTCCTTGTACATAAGAGTCCTATTTGACACAGATTTAGAGATGGTTTTGTGGGAGGATAATTTAATATGGTTTTCAGGGAGGTGTTTTATGTTGCATAGATAATTAGGAGTGGATTTGAATGCTTTCTTGGTATTTAATATTTCGATCTTGGTGGGACAAAGTAACTTGTAGTAGGAAGGAGAAAGTAAAATCAGGAATGCTGACAATGAGGTTTTAGATGGTTACTGTGTGTTTTGCTTTAACCTGCTTGTAAGGAGACTTAAACTATATTAATTACAGGATGCAGTTACGTATACACAAGCCATGCAACAGCATGACTCTTAAAGTTAATGTGAACACTGAGAGAGGCCCAAAGCCAGCCTGACTCTCGGAAGGCTGCTGGGTCGGATCCCTGTGTAGGCTAAACCTCACCCTCTTTGTAGCAGTCACTGTTTTTTCCGTAGATGGAGAAATTGCAGTAAATGAGGTGATAACACACTGCATGTGGGAACCTGCTGGGTGAAACAGGAGCCATGTGTTTGAGCTGTGTCTGGTTTCCCTTACGGAGACTAAACGCTACATCTTACTCTGTGGTTTTAAACTCCAAATAATTTGTATGTGAACCCAGATGTATCCTGATAAGCAAAATAGGCTTGTAAAGTATAGAATGCCGTTTTTTCCCACCCATTTGGGGTTACTCATTTCCAAACCTGGTATCTGCAGTGTTTTCTAGGCAGCTGTGAATACGTCAAAGTCAGCAAGGTGGATGGGTCTTAGCTGCGGTGTGACTGTGCTGTAGGGGCGGCTGTGACCAGTGCGTAGCTTTGCAAAATACTTTGGGCAGTCTGAATGATCCTTTTGTTTTGTCAGGCTGTGTGGTCTTGAAATAAATCAAACACCTTCAAAAGCAATTGTAATTGTGCTGTGTGGAACTGCAGGGTGTGTCTGGTCGCATATTGGGTTTGGTCACAAATGTACTCTGACCTTTGGAGAGAGCGGGAGGATGAAACTCATGAGCTGGTCGGTGTGCCGAGCCTGCCCTGCTCATCTGTGCTTGGCTACGTGACACACGGATGTTTCTCAAATAACTCCTTTGTCAGTGGGTGCGTGCAGGAAAACCACAAGAAAAGTTAATATCTTGTGACAAAGATGGGCCTAAAATTAGTAGTCTCTTCTTTGACAAGAATTATTCTATCTAATGGCCTTCACAGACTTCAGAATCTACAGTTTTAGTTTCGTAACAGGTTCCATAGAAGTATGATATTGATATTTTTGCCTAAATAACTTTTAGGAATATTCATACATCTGTGAGCCCTCACTGTATGTGGTGCTTTACCGGTGCTCTTTGCTCTCTGGATGTTTTATCTGCTTATGTCACCCCGCTAATGGCATTAGAGGAGGATGTGTCCCCTTTGGTTTTCCTGTTAATAGGATTATCTCCCAGCCCAGCAGGGATGAGGAGCTGCTCTTGCTTTCACAGGTTTATGTGGGCTTTCAGGCTGAAAGGCTTAAGATCCGCTTTGAACAGCGGTATTTCTGAAGTGGGTTAGGTGACTGCTAGGGATTGTCCATGCTTTACTTAAATATGCTGTTTATTTAGTTAGTTGGTGTTCTGCAGATTTGTAAGCAAAACTGTTTAAACTCTGGATGAGCAACTCCTGGTTCAGGTGGAAGTTTCTTGGGCAGTACTTCTATTTCAGCAACAAGTTAATTTGTCACAGGCTTTTTTCACCACAATATTAAGACCAGTATTTCTTGTGCCCTGGCTCTGTGTTGCCTTTTTTACAAAGGTCAGTGCATTCCCAAACAGGAGTCATAGCTCGTGGGTTGTGCTCAGACTGATGACCAGGAGTCTTTTCTTATGGGCTTTCTCCTAGCATAAAAAGTCTTGGAATTTCCCTTCTGGCTGCTGGAATTTCCCTCTGGAGGATATCTGGGCTGAGAAAAGGTCTTGACAGAAGAGCTGGTGGGATTAAAGGTTATGGATTGCTTTCCAAAGGACTTTAGGGCTGGGATCTCCTTTGTCTGACCTGTTTGGGTCCCTGTAACACCAGTATTATTTCTTCCTGTTGTGCTTTGGAATTGGCAATAAGGTGCTTCCTTTGCTCAGAGCTCCTTGGTGGGTCCATGCGGGTGGGTGGTGGGGTGCACACTGATCCTGTGCACAGCTTCAGGGGTTCTGCCTGCTGTCCTTTATTTCAGTTTGGAAGGAGAAGATGCCCAGGATCTTCAAGCTCATATTCACCAAGTATGGTGCTGTGTTTGTTGATAAATATATATCCCATGACAATAAACAACTCTACACATTAACTTCATGGTTCCTTCTCAGGTTGTCAGCAATGTACAAATATATATTTATTTTCTGTAGCCAATCAGAACTGCCCTTGCTGTTAGCATACCCCTCCACCCCCCTCAGCTTTCATCACCAGCAGCAGTACACCCTGCCCACTGCCCTGGAACATCTCTTGCTTTGTGGAGAGAAGTGAGAGTAATTAGTCTGGGTACCAAATATACCCTGAGTGTAAATACTGCTGATGGCATCATTAGTGCTCTCAGTGCTCTCATCTTTAAATACTTAATTGTAATGATGGGTGAGGAACAAGTTTGTTTTCCAAGACTGTAGTTTTAAAGTCTCTCCTGTAAACTTTGGCTCTGACCTGTGCTCTATACTCTTCCTGGTAAAGACCCGAGTGGTGACATTTTTATCTGCTGCCTGAGTTGGTGCTGGCTGAGGGTTGTGATGGCCCAAAGATATGGACAAGATGAGGACTGCGGATAGGTAAAGTAGCTTGACTTCTGATCTGCCAAATATTTGGTAAGATAAGGGGTTTCAGGTTCAGAGGGAATAGAATTAGGTAATTGTCAATGCAGCTGTAGTTATATTGTACAGTTCCTTCCCAAAGCATGTGGAAGATGCAAAAAGCTTACCTGGACTTGAGGGAAAACTCGCTAAGTTAATAGAGCCATTCATTCATAATTATTAAGCTTGTAGGTAGAATCCCTTCAGCCCAAGAAGTCTGAATCATTGAAAGCTAGGAGGGCTTGTGGAAAAGTAGACTATGCCTGTTCAGCGTGTGTGCTTTTTCTGAGCGTGCTGGTGTGAGCGCAGGTCTCTGCCTCGCTCTGGTCAGCCTTAGAGTGCCAGATGGATGTGTGGACTGTGTGCAGACACCTATGGCATCTGCGCATTATGAAGCCCTTAAGCTGAGAGCACACCTGGTTCAAGGTGATAGGAACGAGTACTGCTTTTGATCCTAGCCAGGTGGTGGACATGGGATACTCTCTTATCTTTGGGAAGCCTGGAGTTGGGAAGAATTTCTAGCGGGCTTAGCTTAGGGAAAACAGGTGCTCTGTATTAACAGAGAACAGGCAAAATTGCCTTAGATAGGGATAGGTGGGAGCTGGGCACCTCCAGAGATCTGCGCTGCTGGTGTATCCGGTGATGGTCTTCGTTCTCAAAAACCAAACCTGAATTAGGTTCCAAATGTTGGCTACACTGAAAGAGCACAACACAAGCAGGCTTCATTACTTTGGACTCTCGGAAGTCTCTGAGATCCATCTGCCTTGGAGAATGATTTAATCGGTGTGAGTTCGTACCTGGGCAATGTTTACTGAGGCTGCTCAGAGTTGAGGGAGCCATGAAAGCAATGTTTCCTGAGATCTGCTCTCTGGGCTTAGTCTGGGCTGGGCAGAAGTGGGGAATGTGGTTTAGCAATTCTGAATCTTATGGTCAAGACAGAAAGGGACTGGAGGCTGAGTGCAGCTCGCAGTGGTGAGGAATGTCGGCAGGCAGATAACAGTGGAGACAAGCAAACCCCTCAGGACCAATGAATCAAAGACTTAACCCAGGAGGAACAGGCACACTTACCTATGTGATTTCTCACCAGGGAGTGCAGGGATAGGATGAGGGGGAATGGTTTTCAGCTGAAAGAAGAGGGATTGAGATGAGATATTGGGAAGAGATGTTTTCCTGTGAGGGTGGTGAGGCCCTGGCACAAGTTACCCAGAGAAGCTGTGGCTGCCCCATCCCTGGAGGTGTTCAAGGCCAGATTGGATGGAGCTTTAAACAACCTTATTCAGTGGGAGATATCCCTGCCCCTGGCAGGGCGTTGGAACTGGATGTACTTTAAGGTCTCTTCTGACCCAAACCATGTGGAATGGGATCGAAGTTACTGGGGAATAGTGAATTTGTGCAAATATGAGTGGTTTTTAAAGTCTGTTTCCTGAGAAGACCCATTTATTAAGCTATTTGGAATTTCTTGTGTATGTTCTCCAGGGTGCGTGTGTGTTTGTGGTTTTTCTGGCTATGTACCATGTTTCTTTTCTGCAGACAAAACAGAGCATTGCTCATCATGTTGACCCAGTCTCTAAATAGGGAACTCAGGAGATCTCCGTTTAAATTTAAAGCTTGTGCGAGTCTGCATCTTCCCTGCTGTTAATCATTATGCTGTCTATTTAATGTTTTGACAGCCTCCCCGACTCCTCTCGTTTAACACGTTGGGAGACAGGCTGGCAGCAGCAGAAAGCTGAAACCAGGTTCTATTCAGAATGGGTTTCGTTCCTGTAAAAGGAGGATTTTTTTTTTAAAGCAAAGGCATGTGTGTTTTCTAATTTAAAATCAGTTCCATTTCTGTCAAAATAGGATCATGCATTCCATCTGCTCAGCAGTTGTAACTGTCTAAAGTCTGATCGAGGGTCTGGTTTCGGCTTTGTGGTGTGTTGGAATGGGAAAAAATTACTCTCGGGAGTATTTCAGTCCTCCTGTGTTATTAGTGGTGATGTGTGACCTTCGTTAATGTCAGTGGACAGCTAATTTGACTAATGTGTTTGTTATTTTAAAGTGAGTGTTTGCATGTCTGCAGAACATTACAACACTGTAGTAAAGTTTCATTGCATGCTTGTCTCGTTAGTTAACGTTAAATCTAACCGGCATTACTCAGGGCATGGGCATGCAGAGAATGTATTAATAGCTATTGCTTTCTGTTGCCCAGCTATCAGGGACTGGGTTATCAGAAAATAGATCTGGGCTGAGGAGACTGTCTACGTATTGTTTACAAAATATTTCAGATCTGGGCAATATTTACAGGGGTTGGAGTTGTGCTGCCAGGCTGGGACGGCACAGACGGGAGCTCGTAGGGTGCTGTGGAGAGAGGCTGGGCTGGCGGCCGGACCCACGCGGGCTTTGCCGGCTGCTGCCCGGGAGTAGCCTGTGCTGTTTTCAGAGTGATGAAGTCTGAAGATGATCCTGAAGATGGGGAAAATGTGCTTGGGGATCCGAGCTAAGTGAAGGATGGGACAAAATGAGCTTGGGGCAGTGGAGAGAACCCATTTCTTGAAGCAGCCCGTTGGAATGCTGGCTTGGTGCTCTGTGAGCTGCAGTGGTTTGTAGCTCATGATAAACTGATTGCTACTGGCAGCAAGGAGCTGCGAGCTCTAGGATGAGTTGTTGGTTTTCTTGTGCAGCTAAAGACACAGTAGGTATCTTCGATTTCCTGTCAGTGGCAGTTGTTTACAACTGCAGAAATGTGAAAAGTTGAGTGTTGTAAATGTTTTGTAAGTGTTCTTTTTTAATTAATGTGAATTATATCTGTCTAACAACTCTTCCTGTGAGGAGTTGTCTTTAAATGCTAAATGCTTGGGTGACCATATAGGATTTAGTCCATTGTTAGTAAACTGTAACCGCTTCCTAAGTGTTATAGGCAAGGGGAAAAAATACTTATATTAAAGTGGTAGTTATTAAAAATGCTTATGTTACTGGGAAGATTTAAAAAAACAGAGGGAATGAACGGCTGGTGAAGGGTTTTCTGCAGGTTTGAGTGTGTTTGCGATAATGCGTATAAGCTGCAAGTATGAAACTCAGCAGTCCAAACCCAGCTGCAAACCTGCAAGGTGTCATTGCTTTCCTCTGAGGATGTGAAATGTATATATGCAAAAGAATTTAGAGGGAACAGAGCTTGATGCTGTCTATGAGTAATTTCTTAGGTATTTAAAAGTAAGTTGTAAACCTTGCATACTAACATAGCTTGCATCTGAGGCACCTTTCCCAGGCTGCTGAGGAATGCTGTCCGCCCCAGCGATGTGGGCAGCTTTCGCTGGGAACAGCGGTGTCGCCAATGTGAAGAATTCATCGTGCCAACCAGGCTGGCTTGGCTTTTATGCTGATGGGTGTTTGAGTCAATTGACAATCGGTACTGCACTTTGGCAGGGCAACACGAGTGGGTGTAATTTCATTATTGCCCGGGTTTATTACTTCATGTCACTTTTAACAAGTATTGTACTGAATAAGCTAGTACTGGTACTTCGATGACTTGTTTATATCGTGAGATTGGGGAATAATCACGATTGCAGCTCCCTCCTGTGAATCATTGTACAGCTGTAGGACGGTGGCAGTTCTGCTTTGTATCTCTTCTTTTACCTAGTGAGCCCTGGCTCCGGCACAAGGTGAGCCCTTGCTGTAGCTCGGAGCTTTAACTGCTTTGAGAACTGGCTGACTGGCACTGACTGTCTCCAGCGTGGACCTTCCAGACTTTATCATATTAAATTTTGGAAAATGTTGGTCTGTGCTAGCAAGACAGTCTTAATTGTGACAGAATGTAGCTATTTTTTTGTGTAGCTTTTGTTTTTTATCTGATAATTGTTGTTCTTGCTCTGATATAAAGACTGCTAAGCCTTGTGTAGTGGTTTTGGTGCTTCAGGGAGGTGGAAGTGTGTTGTGATAAACCCAGCATAAAGGATACGGGATTAATGGGCTACTTTTTCTCTTCAAGAAACAAAGATGTTTTAAGCTGCTCTTTAGCCTGTTCTATTTTGGAATGGTTAGGTTTACCAGTTTAAATGTTCTTTATTCGGTGAGCCATGGAACTTGTGATCCACAGTCATGAGTAAATTTGCACACCTACAGACTGCGTATGGCTTGCTCTTAGCAGTCCATTCTTTTGCTGTGTAGAGTTCGATTTAAATCCTTTATAAGCCTTTCTCTTCTGTTAGAAGCTTTTTGAATATCAGTGGCTAGCTTGGCTGTGAGAGTTCTGTTGCAGAACAGAATATCTCAAAAGTGTAAAGCGCTTCAGGAAGGACGCTTTGGCAATGAGGAGAGCAAACTCTGTTTTGGGGTGGGATGCTTGGCCTTTGGCCTGAAATTAAATTCAAAGTGAACAAGGAAAAAGTGCAGGGTGACCAATGCCTGAGACTGAGCACGTGGGTGCTCTGTTTATAACTGGCTTGCACCTTCTTTGCACTTTACATTGCTTTGATAATTGCAGGCAACTTAAAGCTATCTACTTTGAATTTCTTTCTGCAGCTCAATAGATGTTCATCCCTTCAATATCCGATTTAGCTAAATTTTGACCCTTGGAACAGTCAGGAAAAACTGTGTCCTGTAGCATTTTTTTACCATGTCCATTTGATGTTCAAGTCTGAAAATTGCTTGGGACACAGTGGAGCGGAGCTGGTTAAGGTCTATTTAAGAATGGCCAGATTCAGTGAGTTGAGTTAGTAAGTTTCTGTACTGATGTAGGTTTATCTACATTGACTTCCAGCATTTCAGCATTCCGTTTTCTACTGTGCAGGGCTGGGATGCAGTTCTGTGTTGAGTCAGATCTGAAGTATCCGCGGTGAGAGAAGAAAAAGTGAAGGTGCAGTGAGAAGATAGCTGTCCTGGCAGCTTCACACAGCAGATAGAGGGGCCAGAAGAAGGTGTCCAAAGACAACCTAATACAAGAAGCTGTTTGAAAACCGTATATGAAAATGAGGATAGGGAGCTACTGTGTGCGGCTTTAGTTATGGCTCTATTAGACAGAACAAAGCAGGATGAGGAAAACCAAAGGGGTTTGATCCTAAAGGTCTCCTTTAGGAGCAAAGTAGCTTAAGCCAGCTGTCTTAGAGTACTGTACATTCAATGCTAACAGTGTGATTGAAATAGTACAGTGATATTATACATAAATAACTCTAAACACCTCAATAGGTACGATTCTGTTTGCAACCCAAGATATTTTTTGTTATATCACCCAACTGCATATGATTCAGCCCTTTATTGAAGGTCCTTTAGTAGGCCAAGCACACCATAACTTACCTGCCTTTTGAATTCTCTCTTACACAGCTGAACACAGACTGGAACAAATACGATGACAGGTTAATGAAAGCAGCTGAAAGGGGTGATGTGGAAAAGGTTTCATCAATCCTTGCCAAAAAAGGAGTCAGCCCTGCCAAACTGGATGTGGAAGGGAGATCTGCGTAAGTAGCTTCCAGTGCTCCAGTAATGGTCTTGAGAAGCTAAATCTTGCTGCTGCTCTAAACTCATTTTTAATATATATATACTAGTAATACACCATGGTAGATTCTAGCTTCATCTCAAGTAGAATACCAGATAGCTAGAATGTCGAGTTCTCATGAACAATCTTCACTTTAAAGTGAAGGTGAGTGTTTAAATAGTCAAGCTTGCCAAATTTGAATGTTAAAGAGAAATGGAAAAGCATATTGTGTTTTCACCTGGTTCATTGATCCAAGGTAGATAATAACTACTTCTCCAAAAAGTCATCTTGTTCTTTAAAGTAAAATCTGCAAAACTCTTATCCAGCTTTGGGCAGAATCCAAATCCCACTTTATACTGTATAATGCATTCAGTGTGTAGCTATTTGCTTGGACATTCCTGGTTAATATTACTATTTTTGTCTATAAAACAGTTGTGCTTAAGCAAGATATTTTCTGGTTTTAGATTCCATGTTGTAGCATCAAAGGGAAACTTGGATTGCTTGAACACCATTCTTGTTCACGGAGTTGACATCACAGCCACTGATGCTGCAGGTGGGCTTCCTCAAATGTCCAAGTGCAACTTGTAAAAGTTCTCTGCTTGGTTTTTATTTTGGAGCGGGACTAAGCTAAACTATAGGATCAATGGTCTTTGTTTCCATGGAATTCCATGGATTGCCCTGTGGTTGGCAAAAATGTTATCTATGTATTGTGGAACTTGGAGGAAGCTGGCTGTGTACAGTCCTGTAGGTTCATGGATGCCCCTGGTGTGCAGCAGAACTTGTAACCTTCAGCTTTGTGCTGCCATAACTTTATATACAGTCTGCTCCAGTCTTGATGGTGAGATCAGTATTTCTGATTGAGTATAACAGTATGAGAACTGGTTTAAATAAATTTGTGTTCACTTAAATACCAAATGTATTTCAGGTACTTGTGCTAATACTTAAGGGAAGTACAAATTAATTTCTTATGAATTAGTGTTATGTGATTAGTAACAGACTTTGAGAAACAACCTAGGATGTTGAGTTTGTTTGGTATTTTGAAATGCATTTTCAAGGTAGATCCTGAATTGATATCGGTCTCTTTTTAGGTAGAAATGCATTACACCTAGCTGCAAAATATGGACATCATTTATGTTTGCAGAAGCTGTTGCAGGTACTGAAAATTACGACTTGTCTGTTGGTATGGTTTTTTCATTGAGGAGAAAAAAAGATGCTCTTAAATATGATTTCAAATTGGGCTATGCCACTCATCTCTTTTTTTTAACAATTCCCTTTTAAAAATAAGGTGATTATGGGGAAAAGATGTTTTCATATTAATTGACTTCCAGACCTTTTGATCGATGTGTTTAGAACTGAAGTGCATGTACACATAGCTCTCTTTCATGTATGTAATTCTATTTGTGAACTGCAAACTTATATTTTTTTTCTTAAATCACTTTTTATTGCTTTAATTCAAACCTCCAAACACTTCATGTTTTGTAATGCAACCTGAATCCTGATGGATAACTGGAGTTCCTTATTTTAACAGTACAATTGTCCAACAGAAAATGTGGATCTTCAAGGAAGAACTGCTCTTCATGATGCAGGTAAAAGGTGGTGCTTTTCTGGTGACTATAGTAAGAAATCTAGATTTCATTAATGGATTAATTTTCAGGGGGGTACAATTCTTCTCTTTTAATTTTGGTGACTGTAGTAGGAGAAAGTGTTTAATGTCATGATGTTTGTCCTTAATGACAAGCTCATTAACAATCTTAGCAGAGGTTATAGGTTTGAAAGTCTCTTCTGATGCCCATGAATTATCCAGTAAAATCTTAAGCAAGTACCATGAGCAGTGTTTAGAGCAATGTTCTAGAATGTTAAGATACCTTTATTCTGGGTTGTCTGTATCCTCATTGTGCTATGTAGTTTCTTAAATAGGTAAGTCTGAGTTTTCATGGGCTTTTGTGTTTTCATGACTGTTGTGTCAATGAAACCATAGAGTCTTGTCATCCTTTAACTTATGAAGTTTTGTGAAAGAAATATCCCTGAGGTGGTGTTTGGGATTTCACCAAGGCTGTTTTCAGCAGTGTAACTTGCTTTTTCTTTTTCTCTGGAAAGCTATGTCAGACTGTTCCGCTAGCATACAACTGCTGTGTGATCATGGGGCCTCAGTCAATTCAAAAGATGGAGTAAGTAACTGCTTATAGCCCTCTCCTGTACAAAGCCCATTGGCATCCTTGTGCTTTCTCTGTTTTCTCTCTCTCCCTCTGCTTACTACTTTCCTCCTTCCTCTGTTCAGGATGGGAGGACACCACTGGTGCTGGCCACTCAGATGTGTCGTCCTGCAGTCTGTCAACTTCTGATAGACAGAGGAGCAGATGTTAACGCCAGGGACAAACAAAACAGGTGACCTGTGGCATGGTGTCAGAATCCCTGCTGACATTTAGAGGGTGGCAGGCTGTCACTTGGCTTTGAGGCTACAGAATAAAAACACTAAATTCAGTGGAAAAGAACCTGGGATTTAGTCCAGAAGTGGATGAGCCAGTTCAACAATGTGGATAAGCATGGCCTTTTTAATTGCTTTTTCTTACATCAAAAATACCTGTAATCTTGTTTCTGCCAAGCACTTACCCCAGCTCTGTCTAAACTTTGCATTACGTTTGTCTTGCCTATTGGTATTTGTATCTAGAGTGAGAAAGCCAAAAGTGATGAGAGTTTTCAAAACCATAGGTGGCTCTCTCAAAGCCAGTAGGCTTATGGTGGCTTTCATGGGAGTCCTGCTATTATTTTGGTTTTGTTTGCTTTATAACAAATATTTAAACATTGACTAAATAATCTTTTAAAGCTTAGTTTCTACTCTTGTCAGAGGAGAGATCCCTTGCCTCAAGCTCACAGGATTAGACACAAGTGCATGAAGGATTGTTTCTGTAAGTGATTGCTCTATTAAAGTGTGAGATCTGAGTCTCTGAATGCATTGTTTCTCCCCGTCCTCAGGACTGCCTTAATGTTAGGCTGTGAATACGGCTGCAAGGATGCAGTAGAAGTTTTGCTCAGAAATGGTGCGGATGTTAGTTTGACTGATGGCCTTGGTCATGACTGTGCTTACTATGCCAGAATTGGAGACAATATTGACATTTTGGCTTTGATAAAAGCTGCCGTTGAGGATTCCAGCAAAGGTATGAAGCACGTGACTGTAACAATTTGTTCTTTCACTTGAATTTTCTTTTCCCACTGCTGTGTCTCCAAGAACTGTTTTTTGGAGGGCGGTCCGGTAGTCCTTTGAACAAAAAGGTGATAAAAGTGCTTGTTTGAGAGGGGAAATAAGGCTTTTGGACTTTGAGTAGAGCTTTTAAGATTAGTGCAGGCTTTGATATCTTGAGAGGTTAACACTGCTGAACCTGCCTTGCAGTATTGGTCATAGGAATTATTCAGCCTTATTTATAGAGGATATTTGTACTTGTGAATGTTTCCGTATTTAATTAATGTGGTGGTGGTGAATCTGCTTCTTGAAATGTCCTCCCAAGATTGAAACTTGATAGAATTAGCTGAATTTGGTGCATGAATCTGAATGAAATGCATTTAACTTCCTTTTTGTTGTCCTTTTTTAGCAAGAGATACCATGAGGAGAGGGCAGCCTGAACAGAAGGTAAGGCTGCTTATACTGAGCATTTCCTAAGGGTGGTGTCTGAAAGCACAAGAGGACACAAGGCGTTAGTGAAGTTTCATTTCATTTGAGAATTACGCCCTTCAGCTCTCACAATAGAGGGCCCAGGAAGATGAGGGGTGTTCCAGCCTGGCTTGGCGCCAATAAATGCTCCCCAGTCCAAAGCTGAGAGTGAGCTATCATTGAACAAGGTTTTGTATCACAACAGCATCTTAAGTTTGTTTTTCTTCAGTGGTGTCCTCAACATAAGAAGGGGGCACCTGATATTTTAAAAACGAGTTATGGTGTAGGGAATTTTTTTTATTAACTGATCTAGCAAAGTTTTCCACTTTGGTTTCAAATATTTAGTATGTATCACAAAGATTAGAGGGGTATGGTGTAAACCTTACTGTCTTTGCTGTGAAGTAAACAGCCTTGGTAGCTGGCCTGTAGTGGCAAATCATGATTAAATTACCTTCCCTAAGCTACTGATGAATACATAGCACTTTCTTTTTCCAACCTCAGTGCCTCATTTAATAGTGAACAATGTAATAATTAGGAAATGTTTCAAGATGTTGTAATTTCAAGATTTATATTATGAAGTAAATGTCTCATGCTGCTCAGCTGACCTGTTACTTAGAGATTGATGCTGGAGGTCAAACAACATTTTGATCATACTGGCTGCTTCTTTATACTGAAGAGCTGCTCTTTAGCTGTGAGACATGGTTGTAAGGTCTCTTAAATCTGTTCAGAGAGGCTTTGGAGAGACTCCTAGTACAAGAGTAGTATCATAATTATATGAAACTGGAAGAGGTAAAATGTAAGATGTTCACTTTTGACCTCCTAAACATGGTAGTCGTATGGTGTGTCTATTTCTGTTTGAAAAATATTCCATGACGTGCATATTCAGGATTAGAGTTTTGATAAGCAGCCCATTTACTGTCTGGGTGAGATCATGATTGAGCTCTTACTGAGAAGCAGTCTGTCAAAATGTGAGTGTTGGTAGTACTGTACCCCCACGGGAGCTGAAACAGAGGCTGAGCGCAGCTTGCTGTCCCTAGAAAAAGATGTCTGCAGAGCACACCGGGGACGTAAATTAATGCTTTATTGTTGTGCTAACAGATTACCAATATGTCACAGAAGTGGAGTCGGCTGCATGCGCAGGAGGAGGTGAATGTCAAGCTGTATCAGAAGGAACATAATGCTCAGGTGAGCAAGAAGGGTTTCTGACTTGTGTATTCCCATATGCATAACGAACCAGACATGCTGAAAGCGAGATGTGCTTGTAAGGTAAGCATTAATGATGCCATTAGGAAGGGCCTTATATATTGTTGTTTACTTAAAACTTAATTGCATGACTGTGTGACATGGCAGTTATGCAGATGAGCCGTAAACTTTTAAGAAAAAAACCTTCTTGTTAGTGTAATAAATAGTTGCAAGTCTCTTCATGTCTTTGCTTTTTCTATGCTTTAACTCTGTTTACTTTTTACCTGCAATAGAGTTATAGGGTCACAGACCAGGAAGGTTTTATTATTTAATGTTCTCAAGAGATATGTGTTTAAGTGGTGATACTAAAAACAACCTGTCATAATTGTTGTAATAACAGTATTAATCTTCTCATCTCATCGCTCTGTCATTACAGTTTTCAGAAGGGTAAAAACATTTAACTATAGGGAACAAAAGCACTGAGATGAGAAATTGAGGCCTACGTTCTGAAATACTTTGTAATAAGAGCATAAAGCTATCTAATTGCAGCTTCTGTGATTTGAGCTAAAGTAGTTACCACAGTTAAGACAATGATTATCAGGTAGGAGTTAAACAGGCTTTTATTGCTTGCACGTGAGCAATGGGCAGACGGATGGTGCAAAGACCTATCGTTTCCAAGTGCTGGATTTACTGTACCTTACGAGGGTGACTCTTGTGGCTGCAGGAGCAGTTGGCACATTTAAAGGTTGCTGTGCTTTGTGCCGACGAGACTTTTCCATTCTCTGGTTATGGTCATTGAGTTTCAGGAACTGTTTTAACATTAGTTACTTTTACTTGTAAAGAGACAGCAGATAAGCAGCCTCTTAAGTGCTGTCAGCATTGAATTTGATCATACTCTGCTCGTACTTTCAAACCTGTTTGTGCACTTAAATGAGAATGAGCTATCTAGAAACAAAAAGTTTGAAGACTCTGGACATTGTGCTTATATAAACCTTCAGAATGAAGCAGAGCTGGAGTAAGGCCACAAAATCATGAGAGGACTTGTTAGGCAAGGCTTGCTGTCTTTAGAACTGTTAAAAGTGTTGGTTCAGGTTCTTTAGTTTTCCCAGTCTGTATTGTGTGGTGGGTTTTGTTTAGTTTTATTTTTTACGTTTTAAGGAATTGGAGTTAGAAAATCAAGATTTGAAAGATCGAATGAGAGAAGTGCAGGAGGAGCAAAGGATGCTGCTGGATAGGATCAGTGGGCTACAACTGCAGTTGAATGAGGTAAATCTGGTATTGGAATAACCTGACTTGAAAGCTGTGATTACCACCTGGCACTGACAGTGGAGGCTAGTAGAGGTAGAAAGGAAAGCATGTGTGATTAGGATGTGGTCTTCACTGCGATTTCTCAATGTGTCACTGTCTCTTCTGCTGCAAAAGCCTTTGGTCTCATCTCCTTGCATTTTGAATGCGATTACGTGTTACAACATCATTCACTGACACTTATAAATTTGAGCAATAACATACGTGACTGTACTTTCCCATGGAACATGAACTGTGAGGTGTTCTGGTATTTTGTGATTTGGAGAGTAAGCTTCATCTGCATAATCAAATGTAGATGTTGTGTGTCCATACTTTATTGTAGCCACTGCTTGTTTTCCAGCTGTTACTGTAGGTGGTGGAAACACAGAAAAAACTTCCATTGGCAAAAATAGAAACAAGAGTTTTCACTAGGGAATTTCTCACCCAAATTTGAAACCCTGTTTTTAAAATAAGCTCCTTTTTTTTTTTTGAGGTCTAAATATGCCCAGTAGAACTGGGGAAGAAAATAAGAACAGGTTTGTTTTTTCTTAATGGAGGCTCACATTTGTTCCTTCACTATGTTTGCAGAAGGAACATTTAAAACCTGTGTGCAGCATCCCCTGTATGTACAGCACGTGGATAGGAAGAATATTTCCTCCTGTCATCATTGGCTTGTCTGAACTTCTCTGAAGCATTGCCTTTATAAAACAATCCTCCTAATCTCCTTAATATTCACTTTCCAAAACCAGCCAACTTCTACTGAAAAACTGTACTCAGTTGTATGTGATGTGGTTAATTGAAAAGAGATTCCAGTTTCCTTGTACGCACGTCAAGAAGCATTGCTCTGTCAATCATCCTTAGCTTCCGCTTATCTTTATTTCTCTTGCCAGAGGTCAGATGTAAATGGAAGGGGGACATCAAAAGCATGTAGGGTTAGGAAGGGGGGTAGCCTTGTCAGCTGATGAAATGTGTATGAGCCCCTTGAACACTATTGAAAAAATGATTTGTGGGGGAATTTTTTTGTTATTTTTGCAGGAGCAAATGTTTGCAGATGATCTTGAAAATGAGGTACGATATCACCTTAAAGTGTAATAGAACTGTGAAGTAGGGGAAGCAATTATTGCGTTTAAGTAATGATATTTAAAACTATAGAGAAAAACTATCTGTAAATGTGAAATGAAATATCTACTGATACATACTCCATTTATACAGCTGCATAGCGTTTCTGTTGCTACAATTAATATATAACCCCTATGCCACTTTTAAAGCAGACTAATTATCTCTTTAGTGACTTTCAGTAACACAAGACTAATAAATGCAATTAATTTAAACAATAGTAAACCACGTTAGTGCTTATTCCCTTGACTAATTCTCCAACACTCCTCTGGTAGAGGAGCGATGTAGAAGAAATTCAGAATCAAGAATTTGGGGGTTCTTTCAGTGCTAATCTTGGTTAAAGTTCTCCCTAGACTTTTCTAAAAAATCTTGTAAATCTGGCCATTTTTGTGGCTTGGGCTATTGGGCGGTTTTTTTCTCTTTCAGAAAGATGAGCTGAAGAAAATCCTAACTGCCAAGGAAAAACAGCAGGAAGAAAGCCTGAGAACTATTGAAGCTCTCAAAGCCAAACTCAAATATTATGAAGTACGTTACTTGATTTGAAATGTCATATAGCAATTGATATTTACAGTAGTAAAGACTTAAGCAATTTGAAATTATTGAAAGTCTTAAATGGTTATTTCGTTGTAAAAGCTGTCCCTGCTCTTTAATCCCTTGCTTAATAAAGAGTAAAAATTTGAAATGAATTTTCAAATTTAGCTTTGTGTTTCTTGCTGTTTGCTTTTTAGGTTGACTTTGTGGGATCTGGAAGTAACTTTTGTAATAGTAAGTATATTTAATTATCAAAACTTACCATGCGTGATGCAGTGTCAAAATACATAGATAAAGGGTGTTTTTTTTCTCTGTCATCTCTTCCTTTTGTTGGTCGTAACTCTAGCCAAGCATGATGTGTGCATACACACTTCTGATCTCAGAACAGTCAGCTTGCCCTAATTGGCTTGTGCTGGAGTACCGGGGCACTCAACCTTGCTTATGAGTGACTGGTAAAGGGTTCTCAGGCACTGGCAGAAGCTGCCCAGGGCAGTGCTGTAGTCACCATTCTTGGAGATATTTAAAAATCAGATGGATGAGGTGCTCAGGGATCTGGTTTAGTAGTGGACAGGTACGCTTGGACTCAGTGATCTCAAAGGTCTTTTCCAGCCAAATGATTCCAGGATTCTATGACTGGTTTTGTGAAATATGTTTTAACACTGCTGCGTCTTCTCATCACATGAAGAATGAGCTCAGGAAGTTCTGTGCTCCAAATTGAGTCTTTCCCTTTCAGTTCTTTGTATCTTAAAGAACGCTTGTGGCTGGCTCGTGACAAGAAAGCTGTGTTCATCATGAAAGCCTGACTGTTGGCAGGTTTGAGAGTGGCTTTAGATGCAAGACTTCAACTTACACTTCTATTAGATATGATTCCATCTCCAAAAACTGAAGTCTTTTGGATCCAAATTGGTTACAGGCCTGTCTTGCACTTGTATGACTTAAAATGCTAATTAATCTGTCATGAGGCATCAAGAGAGCTGTTTGATTGCTTGTCAGAAAGAATCAGTTAGTTGGAGTGAGAGAGGATGCTTTTCCCTGGTGTGTTCATGTGCAGACATGCAGCTTGCTTGGGGCAGCTTTCAGGGCTGGTTTACAGATCAATACTAAACCTGGCATGGTAGGGGTGTTTTTTTTTCTTTAGGAGGAGTTTTTGCTGACTTCCGATGTGACTTAGTTAAGGCGGAATTGTTTTAATACCCAGTACTTGAATACCAACCTGCAGCCTAGTGCAGAACCCAATAAAATTAGGAAGGGAAGTCATAGTTCTTGTAATGATTGAGTTACTGTTTTTAAACAGACTAAATGCTGTTTGCTTTGCAAATCTAGGAAAAGAAGATTTATTACTTAAACAAGGCCAAGCATTTGCTGTGGAATCACAGGTAATAAATATTTTGCCACTTGAGAGAACATTAAGATAGTTATGCTTGAGAAAGCTAATATACTTATAAATGTGCATATACTAGACATTGCTTTGAATACATTTTTCATTACTACTCTCTCTGCTGTGTTTATTTCTAACTGCTGGTGCCCTCTAGAGTTATGTGTGTGACATGGCTTTGTGCTGCGAAAGCGATGGATGCTGAATGGTCCAACGTGAGCTTTACTAAAACTGAATCAGCAGTCAGTATAAAGTGCAGTTCATTTTTAATCTACATAATTTTTCCTGCTTTAAATTCAGCTAAAATCCAGGAGCCTTTATTTTTATGACAGCTATACAATAATTTCCTGCCAATTTTGTTTGCTGAGAGCTGCCTGCCTTTTAAAGCCCTGACTCGGTTAAAACAAGATCTGTCAGACCCTTACAGTGAGTCACACAGGATAGGGATTGGTCCTAACTGACAAACTGTTCTTACACTGGGGTGTTTCAGCTGTAGAGCTTCCAGAAGTGAGTAGCTGCTAGAAATAAATCTGTACATTCCATGCTTTCTTGCCAGATTTCATTGGTAGATGTATTTTGTATGTTCTGCTGGTAACATGGAAGAATCCAGTTTCTTCTGCCATGTTTTACATTATTTTTTTTATTTTTAGTTGCAGTTTATAATGAGTTGCTGAGCTGTTCTTAGAGGGGGGGGAAAGGGGAAGGGGGCAGCACAAAAAGCCAATTAATGAAAAACCCAAGCCTTGTCCAAACAGGAATTAAGTGGCTTTAAGTTAGTCATGTCTAGAAGTCAGGGACTTGGAACATGAATGAGATCATTGGAACAAATCTGCATCACATCGTAGCCACATGACTGGTAGGGAGGTGGAAGTTGGTAGTGACAACCTCCTACAGGAGGGCAAAGTGTTTTTGAATATTGGACAGTAAATTAAGCGACTGCTTTCCTCAGTCATTTCAGAGAGAAGGTTCTATTAAACATGACATAGTCCAGTTCTGGTTCCTTTTAAAATTATTTTCACATGCTTGATGCATGAGGGAAATCTGTTAATAAATTAAACTTCTAGCAGATGAGTGATTTTAATATGAATAACAGGGGAAATGAAATGAAATGAATGTACTATACCTGCACTTTGTCAGGAGGCTCTCGTGACTGGGAAACAGTGACGTAGGACTATAGTCAAGATTTTTACTGTTAAAAGCTGAAATGATAAGTGTTCTGTAGCATGGGCAAGAATTGATTAGTGTTTTTCTAAGCAAACAGATAATTTTTTTATGCTCGTTTTAGCATAGGTTTCAGACAGTTATGTACATGACAACTTGTATGTATATGACTTGTCAAACTTGTAAATGTGTTTCCATTTTTGTGCTGAATTATCTTCAGTCTGCATCTCTGCTGAGACCCCTGGAGCTCTCTGTGCCAAACCAATCATCCAGTTCAGAGAAGGAAGCTTTAAAGAAAGAACTTGACAGCATGAGGACCAGCTACGGTGCAGCAAAAGAAGAAATCAGCAAATTGCAGAGAGAACTGTCTCACAAGGTATCTGAATGCAAAGCTTTGGCATCAGAGTGTGAAAGAACCAAGGCAGAATCTGATGGACAGATAAAACAACTGGAAGATGCTTTAAAAGATGTGCAGAAAAGAATGTTTGACTCTGAAGGCAAAGTTAAGCAAATGCAGACCCACTTTCTTGCTCTGAAAGATCACCTGACTAGTGAAGCTGCTTCGGGAAACAGCAAGCTAACAGAGGAGCTGAAGGATCAGTTGAAAGAAATGAAAGTGAAGTATGAAGGAGCTTCTGCTGAAGTGGGAAAACTAAGGAACCAGATTAAGCAGAATGAGTTGCTGGTGGCAGAATTCAAAAGAGATGAAGGAAGGTTAGTGGAGGAAAATAAAAGGTTGCAGAAGGAACTTGTTAAGTTGGAGATGGAGCGAGATAAAAGAGGGAGAAATGTCATGGAGTTAGAAGGGCAGCTCAAAGAAATAACAGCAAAGTTAGCCCACTCTGTGACTTCAGAGAGATTTGAAAACATGAAGAGTTTGTTATCAAATGAAGTGAATGAGAAAGCCAGGAAGTTAGCAGAGATGGAAGGAGAGCAGGAAAAACTGCAGGCAGAGATTTTGCTTTTGAAGAGGGAATGTGAGAGTCAGAAAGCTAAACTTGCTCAGCACGTAAAGCCAGAAGACCACGAACAAATGAGGAGTGGATTTGAGAAAAAGAATGAGGAACTTGGGAAGATGATTTCTGAGTTGTCACAGAAGAATGAGACTCTGCAGAAAGAGCTTGAAAGACTGCAGATCGATAACAAGACACTTAAGCAGCAAATCCAAATGCTGAAAACTGAAATTAAAAGCCAGAATGTGCCTTTAAAAATTCACGAAGAATTGAAGAAAACAAATGATCTGACTGTGGGTGACCTGACCAAAAAGCTTTTTGAATTAACAAAGAAGTACAATGAAAGCAAAGCAGAAGCGGAAAAGTTGCTGGCAGAGAAGAACAACCTAAGTGAGAATATCACCCACTTCCAAGCTGCATACCTGTCTCCAGAGCAGCATGAAAAGGAAGTGGAGGCTTTAAAATCTAATGGTATTGAACTTGAAAAGCAGCTTGCTGAGCTTCACAAAAAATACAATGATGAACAAGCCAAAGTGTGCAAACTACTCTCTGAAAATGCAGTCATAAAAGAGACTCTCAGGGCTCAGTATGTGCTGGCTACAACACATGAGGAAATTAAAACAGCCTTGAATAACACACTAGAAAAGACTAATGGAGAGCTGTTGGATCTGAAAGAAAAAACTGAAGAGATGAAGCAGGAATTCATGAGGGTAAATGAAGAGAACGGAACTCTGAAAAATAATGTGAAGTTCTTGCAAAATCAGTTACAAACTGAGTACATAAGTTTAAAAGAGCATGAAACTAGAGTGAGTACTTTAAATAAAAGCATACAGGAACTTCAGGAGAACAGTGCTGCTATTGTGGCTGAATATAAGAGGGGTCAAGAAGAAATTTTACAGTTGCATGCAGAAATGGAAGCCCAAAAGAAGGAACTCGACACAATTCAAGAATGCATTAAGTCAAAATATGCCCCTGTTGCCTCGTTGGAAGACAGAGAGCAAAGCTTTGAAGCCACAGTGAAAGAGTTAAAAGCGCAGTTGCAGGAACAGGTGCAGAAGTGCAGAGAAAGCGAGGAGGAAACAAAGATGTGCAAACAGGAGAATGAAAACCTCAAAAATGGCATTTTGTCCATCCAAAATGACTTGCAGCAGAACTACATCCTTGTTGAGAAGTCCCGTGAAATGGAAAAAATGTTTGCAAGCAAAATGGAGGAGTTGAATAAGCAGCTGCGGGAGTTGCTGCAGAAATATATGGGAGCAAAAGAAGAGGAAGGTGAGCTGGAAGAGAGTACCTGGCAGACCATAGCTGTGCAGGCACAGCAGCTTTCAGCAGAACAAATCGAAGCCTTGAAGAAGGCTCTTGGTCACACCATTGAAGATCTAAAGGAAGCCCTTAGAAGTAAGAACGAATGTTATCACAGAGAAACACTAAAAGTGGGAGAACTACAGCAGGAATTGTCAGGTCTAAAAAAGTCTTCAGTACCTTTGGCAGAGTATACGCAAATGAAGGAAAGGCTAGAACAAGAAATTGTAGTGATGAAAAACAGCTTGAGAGAAAAGGAAGAAGAAAACAAAGTTAAAAACGAGGAAATATTGAAGCTGCAGTCTGAGATTCAGGGTACTCGGCAAGCTTTGACAGACCTGGAGAGCAAAGATGTGGTTGACATGTCGGAATACAAATCCATGAAAAGTACTCTGGAGGCCCAGATTAACAGCATAGCTGAGACCTTGTCTGATATGAATAAAAAGTATGAGGAAGCCTGCAAGGAGGCTTTGCAAGCTAAAAAGAGTGAGCTTGCTTTAAAGGATGAGAAGGAGTTGCTTCAGTTACGGAGCTGCAGTATCGAACAAGAAATTAAAGACCAGAAAGAAAGGTGTGATAAATCATTGACAACAATTATTGACTTGCAGAAGAGAATACAGGAATCTGCAAAGCAGGTGGAAGCCAAGGATAACAAGGTAGGATGTCAGTTAGTTCCTTATCACTAAACTGAAAACGCAGGAGCATTAACTAGAGTTCAGATACAGCTCCTAAACTATTCGGACACGATTGTGTGCTGAGCATTGGGTACCCAGGGCTGGCCCAAGTCTGCTAAGATGAAGCTCCGAGTTTGTTATACTAAATTTTTCTAATTCCTTGTATGCTTCAGGCATCTCACATTATATTTGAAGTCTGTTAAAATGTCTAAGCTGGGTTTTAGATTCTGGAGTATTAGCTCATTTCTCCCTTGGAGCTGTATTTGTTCATCTCTGGCTCGTCTTCTGATGGCTCATTGTTCTATTTAGGAATCAGACCTAGAACAGCTTTAGTGTAGCAGTCATGCAAGCTGCTGGCTGACCTCCAGGGTCCATGCCTTGCAGATTCCAGTGCTGGGAAGCAGAATGTGAACCAGGGGTAGAATGTCATGAAAATGAAGTCCTCTGTCTTCGTGAAGTCTCTTAGCCAGTGTCATGGCAAGCTGGGACAAAGACCGTTCAATGCTTGCTGATCTTCAGCAGTCTTTAAGTATTCAGGTTTTTGTAAGTGAGACATCCTTAAATGAGGTTTTGTATGCTTTTTTTTTAAGATTACAGAGCTGCTTAATGATGTTGAGCGGTTAAAACAAGCTCTTAATGGCTTGTCTCAGCTGACATGTACCACTGGGATTTCCTCAAAGAGGCAGAACCAGCAGGTTGAGATGCTCCAGAGCCAAGTGAAAACACTGCAACAGCAGTTGTCTGTAAGTAGTCATGCAAGGTATTGTCTAAAATGCAGTAGCGTTGCTTATGGTTTCTGGTATAAACAAGGCAATACATACATGGCCACTGGAACACTGGGACTGACTGTAGGCTTCAGAACTAGATAATTCATGTTTTTTTTTTTTTCCCCTGGCTCCTAGCTTCCCTGTAAATTTACCTGCTTCTGCCTGCAAACTAAAGTTGGAACATTTGGAAGCTTGTCCAGATAAAAAGGATGCATTTTAGAGGGAATTTGTGCTTATGAGATACGCTGCTGTAGTTCATGCCAAGACCGTTGCTGTATCCAAGTTCCACGTTAACATTTCCTTTCAAAAAAAACCACTACCCACGTATTTTCTCACTTTGAAAGAAAGTGAGGTGGTCTGTTCTTATGGGATTTGACTTCGTGTTCCCTTGGCTGCAGACATGAAGTGCATTGCTTATTAAGTACTAACACTAAAGGGTAATGGTAAGTGCTGTGACTTTGTGCACAGACATGTTTGTGGCCCCTGTGACTTCAATAAAGCTCATAATTAAAGCTGCGTATGTGAGCAAAGCTAGTTATTTGTAAATCTAAGCAGAGTAGGATGCATCTTTAATAGTATTTGCAAGGTTGACGCTTACAAGGCAAAGCATTCTTAACTTGAGTGGTTTTAAACAAATAGCTAATGCTGTTGGTGAAACGAGTTTTTAATCTCAGCACCTGGGCTGACACACTTGATCTGATAGCCCTTCGGCAGAATTGCTTTGCTACAAGTAGACAATAAAAAAAGTGCAGCAGTGACTTTTTTTTCATGATTAATGGAGGGGATATAGCTAACTTTAACCTTGAAATTCTGCTTTGGTCTGTCTGTAAGTGCACAAAACCAAGCCCACAAAGTTGGAAACAGGCAAGAGTAGATGTTAAAAATTTGATGACTTCACCACCTCTTCCTATCTTCTTTTTATAGGATGCTAAAAGGCAGCACCAAGAGGTAGTTTCAGTTTATCGGACACATCTTCTTAGTGCTGTACAGGTATGATAGAACCAAGTGCACTTTGTTTTATTCTGTCATCTTGATGTAGATATTCTTGAGACACATTTCTAACTGCCATACTGGAAGACCTCTAATAAGCCTGAAACTGGCATCAAGTACCTGTTTTCATGTTGACAGTTTTAGTTTAGTTAGTTTAGTTATAAAGCAAATTCATATCACAGCTACAGTCTTATGGTGCCTTCTCCTTGTTACATGTATACAATTGGTAATTACATTTAACAATAACCTGCTTTGAAGGGTGGTGATGTCTGGTGGTGTGAGCGTGGTGTTAGTTCTACATCATCCCAGGTAATGCTGGAGAAAAGTTGAGTAGGAGTTGGAAACTTAATGCAGACTTGCCCAGTCACTCTCACTGAACAAAGAGCTTGTCAACTGCTTTAAGTCTTATGGCTTCAGTTACCCCAGCACACAAAAGAGGGGCCGTTACTCCAGCAGCAGGCTGTGTAGTCTGGAGGATAGAACAGGAATTCTTTCCCACATCCTATTTTCATTAAGGAAGCTGCTGTACTAGAGAGGTAGCTCCTTCTTTCTCTCATGAGAAAAAAGTAACAGGACTCCTAAAGCATTTCAGAATTTCCCAGAGTGTTGAAAACACAACAGTGAGTTGACTGTTGGGTAGTTTGAAAGGACCTCCTAATGTTAGCAATAATAGTTGGCATTTGGGATTTTTCTTTTAACTAAGTGTTTGCTTGCTCTAGGGTCACATGGATGAAGATGTCCAAGCTGCTTTGCTACAGATCATTCGAATGAGACAGGGACTGGTTTGCTGATGTGCTTAGTGCCATTGCTGTTGAAGGCTGCTGCTGCATCTCATACGAGTGCTGTGATTATGGTAGAGATAACCTTCATGAGATTTATATCATTGTGGTATAGCTGCAATTAGAATCTCCAAATATGAAACAACTTACAAAACTGAAATATTTTTTCTTTGTAAAACAGTGAAATAGGGCCATGAAATTTCAGATCTGACACTTCCTTCGTGAGATTAATAAAAGATGTACAGCATCTTAACATTGGCATACGAGCTGACTGTCAAAATGATGACATAGTAGGTAAATTATTTTAATGTCTGATTGACCACTTCTTAAAGCAAGGCCTATACCCAGAAACTCCAGTTTATCCTATAACTTGAACTCTCATGGTATGGTTAATATGTTCA
This sequence comes from Tapera naevia, assembly GCA_033556795.1. NCBI lineage: Eukaryota > Metazoa > Chordata > Aves > Cuculiformes > Neomorphidae > Tapera > Tapera naevia. Next base: position 3,953,425 of record JAUMJJ010000353.1, read on the forward strand.
AATGAGCTTGTCTGAGTATTGTAGCTGTATATCTCCTTTAATGATTAAGAGAAAGTGGCTATGTTGTCACGTAAGCTGAACATGGCATACTATGACATGCTGAAGTCAGCTGCAGAGGTAGGAGGAGGCTATTTAGCTATGTATTGTAACTTGGCTGGCCAGGTTACAGACTTTATATTTAAATAGAAGCTTAAGATGTAGTGCCTTTACTTTTGCAAGACTTAAAATCAGGGTTTCCATCAAAACACTAAATTTTGTTTGCAGACTTTCCCTGAATGCTCGGGTAATATTGGTTACTGTAGGCTAAAACAGCGGGACTGGAGTGTCATGGTTTGCAAAGCAGCACTGTGATCTAAATCCGATAGTCCTGTTTCTATATAATTTCACTCTTCACTGTGCCTAATAGGAGCGTGGGCTGAGGAGCTCATTAAGCTGTACACTACATAATTCAGATATTGGATTTTCTAATACTAATAAGTTTAAGGTATCTTCCTCTTAATTGTAAATTATGTACTATAACCTTATTTATGGGAAAGATGCAAATAGTAAGGATTGGTGAAATGAGAATTTTTATTTGCTTGGAATCTACCTATTAAAAATGAAACAGGGCTTCATTTTAAACTGAAGGATGATGCTCCCATAAATAATATTTTTATGAAAGAAAGCGTGAAATTAGGGACTGTTCAAAGGAAATAATTAGCAAGCCTGATAACATGTGGCAAGCAGCGTAAGTGCTATCAGAAACTGTGTTAGCTTCAGTCTGCTTGCTTGAAAGCACATGCTCATAACTAGCGAGTCAGAATCTGGCATCCTGATGCAGAAAAGACAAACTTCCTCTTCCACGTTCCTGAAAAATAAGGACTTAAGTCAGAGTGCAGAGGTCTCTGCTTCGTGTCAGCTGGGCTTCCCAACGAGCTGCACCTCACAGGCTTGGGGCGCAGTTTTTTGAGTACTATTATATCCTTTATTGTCCCTTTTTGGGCAGAATCTTGTTGTAGAATTGGAGAACTGCCAGATAGAGGAGGCTACAGACATAGCGATGAATGTGCATGGCAGTTTTTACTATAGAAATACCCTTAATATATTTACTAAATGTCTGTAGTCAAACAGATCTACTGCTGCTTTCCTTTAATTTCTTAGAGGACTATTACAGAAAACATCTCGGTATATACATTACTGTTTAGCCAAATTCTTTTATGACTGCATTACTTGAAACTCTTATTAGAGAGCATTTGTTTTGATATACTAACTCTGGCATATTTTCATATTGTATGTTTCCTTACTGAGAGAGTTCTATGTACGTTTTTCTAAATTTCTCCCTTATTTCATTATCAATAAAATGTTTTCTTCTTTTTTTATTGTAGTGGTCAATTCTGTAGAAGGTAAAGAAATGTAAATGTTTTGGAAAAATAATCTGGGTAGTGAAGTATATGAACTCACTTGAACGCTCTTGAATACCAGGTAACATGTTTGGTTTTTAGGTGTCCGCTGGGATGATTTGGTTCTTCTATTTCCAGAGTTTGTTTGGTGAAGTTTTAGTGACCTTGATCGAGGCTCACAGCGTCTACCAGTTCAGAGTAAATCGATGCTGGCCACTTACACACCAAGCAGGGCAAGCTGTCTGTTATGGTTTGGGGGTGAACCAGTGAAGTTGTACTATTGCTAGTGATGAAAGCATCCTTACTTGATAGCTTGCACTGCTACCTGGTTTCCTGCTAAGCAATCTGTGCCTAATAACTTCTTGGCACTGCCACAGTCCGTTCATGTGGCATGGCTTGCAAGCAAAGGGCTCTCTAATTTCACTGTTAGCTTAATTTAATTTTAGTGATTTGGATATCTTGTCCAGCCCATGGGACACGAACGTGAATAAAATTAAGGTGTCAGGGTATGAACAGTGTAAGTGTGACTTTTATTTAAACAGTGACTGAAACAAAGGTTTCTTCTCTGGATCTTTGGAGGAGTTGCTTGTATTCGAGTTTTATGCAGCAGCTCTCTTGAGGGTTATTGCCAGTCTCTAATTTGACCTTGGATAAAAAAATGTATATACCTGAGTTTTCTGAAGAGGAGCTGGCACTTAGGTAGAACTGATTCAAGATCTGACATGGCTAAACCTTCCCTCTGCCAGTTAATTCGTCCTGTGAGCTTCACTGAGTCAGCTAATCTACAGGGGACCGTGAAGTGCTTCTTGCTGATAATTTTCTGATAGCTTTACACATTCTCAGGTGTACTGGATAGATATTTTGATCTCCAACCATGTGTTTTCTACAGTGAGGCTAATTATTTAAAAGCTTTTTCTCAATTATATTTACATCCTCTTTTATTTTTTAGTAGGCAAAGTAATTTCTTTCCGCTAGAGTATTTTACTTTTGCTGTTTTTCTTTTAAGGGGTGTGTGTATGAAGATTAACATTACACTTAAACAGCAGCTTGGAGCACCTTCAAAAGCAAGCTGCTAGGTGAAAATACTCGCTGTTACTCCACTCCTTGACCCACACCAGAATAGACACCTCGAAATGCTGAGATTGTATGGTTTGAGTTTCTTGTGTTGTCTGGGTTGTTGTAACTGCTGCTCCAGCAGCTGGATTCAAGTGCACAGATCTGAGGTTTCCCATCACGTTAAATGACTTCAAGATAATTTTTGCAACTTCAGTCCAATGGCATAGTTGTTGCATCATGAGTACAGTTCTCCCTTCGTTACAGCAAATACATTTTTTTTAAGAAATAATTAAAATTGTCATTTTTTTCATGAAGTATGAATAGGTTTCTGTGCTTAGGAAATTGTGTGGGTGGTTTAGATTTTTTTCTGTTTTAAAATGTTTCCTTAATGCTCCATTTATTTAGCATTATGCTAACATGATGCTAAAAGGAGACAAAGTTGCTGCTTGTTATGAGGAGTGAAGGGAAACCTGCCAAGCCCAATTGTGCATCTTCTGCAGTGACGATGGTGGCTCCTTTTTGAAGCAGTAGTGCCCTAGAGCTTTTGCCTGGTGGTTGTGGGGTCCTGAGTGGGTTTGCTTTGCCTTTTGCTGGACACTGTTCTTAGTCCTGCCTGGACTTCCAAGTACTTAGGAAGAACATCCTAGTTTAGCAATAAATGCAAGATAAAAAACACTATAGAAATGAGAAACTAAACCTGAATTTTCTTGGGAACACATTAATTCAATATTTCATGTGATACCTGGTAGGTCAGACTCTTCTGTCACCTTGGTTTTGGTGGCACTGTAAAATCACAGTGTGAAAGAAAGTAAGCTTAACGTTTTGGGTTTTAATAGGTGTGTATTGAAATACTGTGCAAATGGGGGTGTCTCCAGGATCGAACTGCATTGATGAATAGCTTGCCTGTGCTGTATGTAAACTCCTTTGGGCTCCACTGACTCATGAAGGTGAAGGTAAAATCTGGGCTGTGTCTGTTTATCGGTGGAGTTCCCATGGCAGTGATAATCCATGTGTTTGGTAAAACTAGGTGTGAGGTATTGTGTGCCTGGTGAAGGAAGCTTTCCATATTTATGCATTTGTGGACAAGCATTGCTGATAAATGAAAGGAGGAAATGGGAGGTGACAAAAATGTCAACTGTGAATGAAATGCATCAAAAAGATTTGAAGGGGGCTTCACAAGAGGTGTTTTGTGATCTATTCCATGCAACAGTAAAACAGCCTTAATAAGGCAATGCAGTTTATAATTGCATGTTGGCACAATGATCCTATCGTGGAGTAACGCTTTTTAAAGTGGATGTCTGACTTCTTCCTGGGCTGACAGCAGGGTGAGGGAGGGGGATTCTTCCCCTCTACTCTGCTCTTGTAAGACCCCACGTGGAGTTCTCTGTCCAGTTCTGGAATCCCCAACATAAGAAGGACATGGAACTGATGGAACAAGTCCAGAGGAGGCCACGGAAATGCTCTGAGGGCTGGAGCACCTCTGCTCTGGGGACAGGTTGAGAGAGTTGGGATTGTTCAGCCTGGAGAAGAGAAGGCCCTGGGGAGACCTTAGAGCAGCCTTCCAGTACTGAAAGGGCTACAAGAAAGCTGGGGAGGGACTTTTCAAAAGGGCATGGAGTGACAGCATGAGGGGGAATGGCTTTAAATGTGGAAGGGGAAGATTTAGATTAGACATCACGAAGAAATTCTTCATGATGAGGGTGGTGAGGCTCTGGCACAGGTTGCCCAGAGAAGTTGTGGCTGCCCCATCCCTGGAGGTGTTCAAGGCCAGGTCGGATGGGGCTTTGAGCAGCCTGATCCAGTGGGAGGTGTCCTTGCCCATGGAAAAGGTTTGGAACTGGATGTGCTTTGAGGTCCTTTCCAACCCAAACTATTCCATGATTCTATGAGTCTTTTTGTTTTGAGTAGCTGACCTGGAAACATCTCTGAATCCAGGAGAGTTTGGAGATTACTGGTATTTTTTCTTTTAATCTAAAGCTTGTATTGCTCTGCCAACTCAGAAAATTAACTTTTAATGGCAAAAACATACATGTAGTTCAGTCACAGCTATTAGAACAGATGGATTTTACATTAAGTGAAAAAGATATTGAGCATTTAAGGGCCATTAAATTGTGAAGCTTTTTATGGTTGGACTCATAGCCTTGAAGCCAGCACTCTGCTGTGAAGAATATTTATTTTTACATTTGCGAAGTGTGTGAGATGATGAAAAGGGAATACATTTTAAAGGAAAATAGGACATGAAAATGTGATGTTTTTCCACTTTGTGAACAGCTAGTTTTATTTTATAACAATTAGTTTTACACTTCATTAAATGCTGGGGATTTTGCTTATGTGCTCTTAGGATACAGTGGAGAAGACTTTAAAAATTCTCAGCAGGGCGTTGAGTTAGAGTTTTATAATTTAATGGGGGTGTTTAAAAGTAAGACAGGATTTGTTTAGAAGTTCCTCATATCTTGAGGGTTGTGTGTAGTTTAAGAATCATTTTAGATGCAAAACCACTTCTGACTGGTGTTGGGTCACACCGCTTGCTAGAGTTTAGGTCTTGTAAGATACTGACACTTCCAAATGATGAGTACAGGTCAAGTTAGGTTCTAGAGTGATCTAGTAGCAACAGGTTTGTCCAAGTGACTCTGTCTTCAAGCAGCTGTGGGGCTCAGTGTGTAGGAATACTTGTGCCTTTGGTTTAAAAAAAGCTGTCCATGAACACCATGGCTATTGAAAAAGATGATGATCTGTCTGTGCTGGTAGATTCCTCTGGAAGCAGTAGTGAAGGGTTTTTGAAACAAGGATGGAAGAGCTGAAGTAGATGATCAATGAGCGATTCACTAGGGAAAAAGTCAGAATAGAAGCTTGGTGGGGCAGAAGTGCCAGTTATGAGGTACCAGAATAAACCCCTTCCAGAATATGAAAAGGGCTCGAGCTTCAGGGAAATGACCAAAGCTGGTTTGTGTTTTAGTGTGTGTGTACAGGACATCAAGGGCTTAAAAGGAGTACTTGCTACAAGCAAGAATAATGGAGAGGTTCTTAAAAGAAATGGGTAGAGAAAGACCCATTAAGTATTTATGGACCTGACTTGAACTGATGAAACTGGAATGTGTTCCAGCCAGTGATCTGTTATAGGAATACTCTGGGAATGGCAGAATGGGTGGTGAGGTGTGATATTAAAGCTGCCAGTGCATGACCTAAAATCAGAGAGAGCATTGTCCTCTAGGCTTGAAAGCTTCAGCAAGGAGAGTGCTATCTGGGGGTGGATGCCTGCAAGCTGTGTCATGTCTTGAAAAGCTTAAATTTTAGCTCAAGAATGAGTTAAAAAGCAGCGGCCTTTCTTGCTCCGGCTGCTGTGTGATGACAGCCGAGGTGAGCCTGTGAGTGTGCTGATTTCTGTTGGTAGTGGTTGGGTTAGGAGGTCTCTAGAGACCTGCCAAGCTGTGTTTAAGAAGTTGACAGCCTACATCTCTTGGAGCAGGACATGGTGTTGGCTTGTGTGATGAGAAGGTGCAACGCTTCTACCGGGGTGGTAAAGCTGGAGAAACAGAGGAATTCTCAGCTGAGTTTTTCCCAGTAACACATGAAGAAATAATAGTCTTCCATTTCTTATAGTAAGACAGAGAAGTACATATACTTTTGCCTTTTATTTCAAATCTGAAGTGAAAATTACTCTAGAATATCTGCTTCTGCTTGGCGGAGGATGCTGAAGTTGTATGTGCACCAGTACTTTCTAATGCTAGAATGATACACATTGATAACAGCTGCAGAACAAATCAGTCTGCATCATGCTGGGTGCTTGGCTGAGGCATAAGCTGGCAAACTTAATTATAATTTACTTGGAGATGGGTTCTTGAGTGGCTGTGCTGCCTGCTGAGGCACAGAGCTCCCCTCTCCGACAGCAGCCGTTCTGCAGTATGCAAATCACCCCATGTCTGTGACACCTCTTGCAGCAGGTTCTGTGTTTATTATTGCCTTCTAATAGGTGTGAGGAGCAGATTACAGTTTGACCTGGAGTGGGGAGAAAGCATATGGGTAAAGAGGACATTGCTTTCTGGTGTGTATGCCCCTACAGAAACCATGTGTCTAGAAGAACGATTATTTGTTGCTGGATGGGCAGGAGACTCAAAATTTTTGCAGTGGATTGCAAGGAGGAGTGTTTGGCTGCAGAAGTGCAGCTCTGAAGTGTAGGTGATTGATGTAAGACCTTTAAATGCTGATTTGGAGTTAGGAATTCCAGCATTGACTGAATTCCAACATTTTCAAATGATTATTTTCATGTTGTCTTATGCCTAGAAAAAGAAATGACCTTGTCTCCTTTTAGGAATCTTGAGCTGTCAGCAGCTTCTTCTGATCTGAAGCTCAGAGTTGTCAAATTGCTATAAATCCAAATAAAAGACAATCGTATACATGCATCTCAGCTTATAAGTCTGACACTCTCAAGCTGTTGGAGGTATTTCTGGAGGTGCTGTGTTGATAACCTTCCACACATACAAGGAGTGGGTGATGCACTTGTAAAACGTGGGACCTCTGGTGTTGATGCGTATTTTTGTATGAGAAATCAGAGGTGAAAATAAGGTAACCCCATCCTTGGGCAGTGAAGTCTCTCACCTCCTACAGGTGCTAAAAGGCGAAGAAAATCAGTGGGCATTTAAGTAGTGATGAGAGGGAGCTCCTTGATAAATAGCCAAAACCTGGGGGAGGTGAGGGTGGAGGGAGAGCCAGGTCTCTAAAGAGGTAACACGGTTCTCCGGTTCTGGCTTTATCAGCAGAGAGTGAGGGAAGCAGGAAAACACATGAATTTGGGTAACTTTGAAGAATCCTGGCAGTTATCTGCTATTTTTCCCTCTTCTGAATGAGAGCATAAAAAGCTGAGGGAGGAGGGTACAGTTCCCCTGTGCACAAGAGGGCTCTTGAGATTCCCTGGTAGCTCCCCTGTGTATCTGTGGGGAGAGGCTGCTGATGGGAAGGACTGACAATTGCTCACCCCTTCTAGAGGGTCCTTAAGGAAGGAGGAATTGCACTCTGTTGAAGGATTTTCCCCAGCTGGAACAACAGACTCGCTTCTCAGACCTATTTCAACAGCTTCAGAGTGCGCGTCTGTCGTCTTCCACTTTATAAATGCTTCCTCCGCATCTCAGTCAAGACTCTCCGTGGGCATTTGCTGTTGTCCTTGCTGGAAATGTGACCTTGGAAAGCCAGAGTGAGATGATTTGGACGCCCACAGAGCAGCCCCCGTGCCCCTGATCCTCGTACCCAGCTCTGGCTGTCGCATGGCTTTGCTTGTGGCATCTGATAGAGCATATGATTTAAAAACTTCCCAGGTCACCTTCGCAGTATCTGAAATGCAATTGATGGGGAATCCAGGGACGCATTTTAAAGTAAATTACATGGAACAAATAAACCAATCTGCTTCTAAAGTGCTCTTGTGCCTTTGAAAACACTGACACTGTCTGCTGGGTTTTTAAAGGGTATTTTTATTCATTCTAATTGAATTGACCTTAAAAAAGAAAAAGGCAACAACTAAGCAACACAACCCCACCCCAGTGATGTGGGTGTCTGCTTAGAAAAGGTCTGATTTTAATCTGTGCCAGCCTGTTCAGACAGCCACTGTGGTAAGGACATTGCAATTACTCCCTCGCGAAAGACTTTGCTGTGCCTGGTGGTCCTGGTGGCAGCTTGCGCCGGCTGCTGCGGTGTGTGGGCTGCGTGGCCACACATGCAGCCAAGAGCAAGCACAGAAGAGTCTCTTCAGAGCCACTTCTGGCAGTCCCTTTCCTAGCCTGGGAGGAAAGGAAGCCTATGGGAGCATCATTCTGGTCAGGGCAACCTGATCTGCTGCTCTTTGTCTTCCTGCCTTTTAAATCCAGCTGTAGAATCATTGAACCATACGTTGGTTTGGGTTGGAAGGGACCTTAAGGATCATCTAGTTCCAACCCCCTGGCCATGAGCAGGGACAACCATGTCCTTAGCCTCCACAATTTAGGGATGTTTATGTTTGTTATTGATGTCCCTTGGGATTAGGCTGAATTCAGCTTTGCACTGCAGGCAGTGTTCCAAGGTTTCTGACTGGGGTTTAGTGATTGTTAACGATGTGCCTGTGTGCTGTCAGATCACCTGGCAGTGCAGATTTGTCTACCTCAAGCATGATCCTGTCATCATATTTGTCAGATGAGGTAGAACAGGCAGTCCCTGGCTCATGCTGGCTCTGTGAGGTTTGTGCCAGCTGTGGGATAACAGATGGTACCTGCTCTGGCATGACCTCTTCCCTGCAATCAGATGAAGCTAAGGCTGAGGACAGAGGTTACCTGATATGGCACAGAGCCTGCCAGGACAAAGTTAATGTGCCAGGGCTTCTGGAATGTGTTTGGACTGGCTCAGGGAGTTTATACTGGATCAGCACTTCTGGTGCTTAAGGTGTGTTTTCATCCTGCACCAGACACCACAGAGCTGAAAAGTGATTAAAACACTTAAAAAGAGGGTCTAGAAGTGGACGTATACAGTTGGACTCGATCTCAAATGTCCTTTCCAACCAAACAGTTCTATGATTCTATGCCTCCAATGTAGTTCGTCCCTGGCTGTTGTGTTGCAAGCGGATTTTATTCCTATTTTCTTCTTGAAGCTGAGTGAGATGTGGAGATGAGTGTTCTCCTGTGCAGGTCTGGGTTTGGCCAGAGGGTTATTCAGATGAGGCTTCCTTGTGCTAGCGGCAGCCAGCTTCTCAGCATCCTTTCTGGGACCAGGAAGAGGGGGGTGAGGTTGTACAATTTTCTAGGCAAGATAAAGCACCAGAAGGAGGTTCTAGACCAGCGCTGGCACCCCTGCTGTTCCAACAAGTGGCTCTGGGACTGTTGGGGGAGAAGTGAGGCATCCTATGGTCACATCGAGGTTCCTATCAGATTTGGCTCTGAAAGATGCATGCTTTCCCTTGTTAGTTTCAAATGCATCTAATTGCAGTGTACTTACAGCGCTGCTGCCTGTAGGCGCTGGCAGAGATGATGTTCTGCCCTGTGGCTCTGAGGGTTTCTGTGCCAGCTGACTTTCCTAATTGGCAGTGTTTGCTCTGCACTGATATGGCAAGTCATAAACTGTATAACAAGTGTTCCGGGGGAGGGAAAGCTGGTGAGAGGATTCTGGCTCTACCTTGATACAAAGCACTTCTCCAGGAATGTGCTTATCTGGTGTATTCCCATCTTGGGCAGGAGGTGCTCCTGTATTTCTGTTGAGATACAGATGCCCAGGAGGGGTTAAAAATGCTACAGATGGACTTTCCTTAGGCTACAAGAAGGTGTAGCATTACCTCTGCTGCTGGCTTGCCTCATCAGGACAAAATAGATATGGGACTGCCTTAATGTCCTGAAATGCTGGGAATGTGGTCAGGGGGACAGAAGAAGAAGAAAGAGCCCCACAAATAGCCTCGGGCTGCCCAGTTCTTCAGAGAGCTTTAAATTCTTAGGTGGGATGATGTTTGTGCAGTCTTTTGGCTGAATGTGGAACCTCCTGAGGCTCAATACCAGGAAACTGATGGGTATTGATCCTCACAGCATCCTGCCCTGCATTGCTCCCCATGTGGCCCAGCAGCAGCTCACCTGCAGGACTGTGGCTCATCTGTGCTCCTCCAGAACAGGTTAATGCTCAGACTGTCAGGTTTCTGCAGCCTGGGCTGCTACTGAACCTATAATCTCATATGATACCCCAAATTGCTGGGCCATCAAAACAAGCACCTTCCATTTGAGGACGGGCTGAGAGAGTTGGGGTTGTTCAACCTGGAGAAGACGAGGCTGGGGGGAGACCTTAGAGCAGCCTCCCAGTACTAAAAGGGGCCCCGAGAAAGCTGGGGAGGGGCACTTGATCAGGAAGTGCAGGGATAGGAGGAGGGGGAACAGTTTTCAGCTGAAGGAGGGGAGATTGTGATGAGGTATTGGGAAGAAACGTTTTCTTGTGAGGGTAGTGAGACACTGGCCCAGGTTGCCCATAGAATTGGTGGCTGCCCCATCCCTGGAGGTGTTCAAGGCCAGGTTGCTTCTGAAAAGAGTTGAGTGGTTTGAAGTGCTGTAAGCATTGCCTGGTATGAATGTCAGAGAGGTAACAAGGTACCTCGTGTCCTGAATTTTATCAGCATCCGGGATGAATGGGTAGAAAATGAATGCTGTTGGGCAGAGGCATTTATGTAGGAAGAAACCTGCCTGCTGTGTGGCGTATTCTGTGCAACTGGTCAAAAGCAATTTTGAAGAGATTTCTGCCTGTCTGCGTGAGCACTTCTTCAAAGCTTCCCATGTTTGCTATGGAAATGTTGTGTGGCATGAAGAGAAGGAGGTACAGAGTGTATGATGCATTCTCTTAAAAGAAATAAGTGATTGTAAAACTTATCTCAAAATGAGAATTTCCATAAATAAACAATAGGGAAGGAACTTCTGAATGCTTATGCCTAGTGGAAAACATTGTGATTAATTCTAACTTAAAAGTAGTTTGCCCTGTGCCGCTGTGATTGGATTCCTTTGAAGAATGGATGATTGTGCACTGACCTGGCAGAACTAGAGCTGCTTGGACCTGCAGGAAGCCTTGTGCTTTGGGTTTACTCACGATTTTTAACATTTGGCACATGCTTAACAGCCAAGTTGTACACGCTCTGACATGCTCCCCGAGACCAGGGCTTGGACTCCCACAAACCCTGGAAGTGCTGCTGGGAGGATCTGGAGGCTGAAGGCTCCAATTCTGCTCAAGAAACTCCTTAAAGCTCCAACAAAGCCTGACCCTGTTTCATGGGCAGTTTTGATATGAGTATCTCGCCTGGATGACTCTGCCTGCATGGGGAGAGCTCGTGAGAAGCACTTTGCAAGAGCCATTCCTCGCACCTTTGCCATGGAAGTAGCTCAAGCAGGCTCCTGCTGGGGTTTGGGTTTTGGCGTGCCTGGCATCACTATCTCCCTGGCAGCAGGAGCAGGTTGGATGCCTTCATCAGCTACCCTCGAGAAGGGCTCGTTCCAGTAAGCCTTGCTGCTTGCTTAGAGCTGGTTCTCATTGCTCCTAACGTGAGCTGCTTCGTGGCCAGCCTTGTACCGGTTTTGGTTTCACCCCAATATTGTCCTTCAGCATAGTTCTCCATCCTCAGTTCTCTCCATGCTTCTGAATAGTGGCCTGATGCTTTCTGGGTGGTGAGGCTCTTCCTCACTTGTGAAACTTTGTTCTCCCTGGGCACTGGCAGTGACTCAACATCATCTCCTTGGTGTCTTGAGCATGTGCCAAGAAACCTGCTCCCTGTTAACTCCTCCTGGTCCTCAGACTGGCTTGTGAAGGGCTCCAGTGTGTGCTAGGAGCAGTCTGATACGGCTGATTTAGTGCCTGCTCCCAGCTCTCTCTTCTATGAATTTTCATGCTGCCTTTTTCAGGGAAGGTAGGTAATTCCGTGGTGCCTTTCAACTGCCTTTCACCACTTGAGGCTCAAGGCACCTCAAACCAGCTCTTGGGGAAACCTCCCACAACCTGCTGTGGGGAAGCTCCCTGCATGGTTCTTTGCTTTTCCACTTATCTCCATCACATCAACTGTTCTCTGGGGTTTTTTTTGAATAACCAAACCACACGAATTCTGTAATCTGCTTTGGAATCTGATGAGCAGCAGATGGCTCCATGCTCTCTGCAAGCACCCATCCTCTCCATTCCAAGGAATAACTACGTCATGTTGTTCAACAAGCCACAGCAAATAGTATTTCAATCCAACCTCTCTTCCCCCTTTTCCCGCCCGCCCCACTGTGGTTTGTTGGTTCACTCTCCATACCGCATTTCGTCCTGCCCGCCTCGCAGTGGAAACACAAACCCCCGCTTCATTACAAGCTCTATGGCTTCCCCCTACACTTAACATACCATACAAATTGTTTGCTTAACTTTGGCGTCTTGCCTCAGAGGAATTTTTGTCATTTGAAGGTTTTAAATCGGCTATTTGAGCCGCTCACAATGGTAAATAACAGGCTATTAGTTTATAAGAGACATGCTCGCTGGCATCTCAAACCTCTTGGAGGGATCACCCTGTCTTGGAAACTCCGTGATGCCTGTGGAACTGAATGCTGTTAAAAGAAACCCCAAAACACTGCCCTGGGAAAACTCATTTATAGAAAATAAGTGAAATGAGTAGACGTTTCTAGCCACATGTTACTCATTTTCTTTTTATTGCTTTAACATGTCTTCACTGGAACGCGTTCCTGTTGGAGGCTGACGGTGCCAGCTGTACACCTGGCTGGAGCTGGAAAGAAACCGAGTTGGGCCTTTCATCTGTGCTGTTTTCTGTTATGGTTGGAACTGAGGATTGGCTCCAGATCAGACGAAGGGTGAGCTGAAAACCATCCTCAGTGCTGGTTTTTAGAGGAAGCCTTATAGGGTTGTGTGTGGGGGGTTTGGTGTTTTTTTTTCCTCCTTTTTGTATCAAGTTTATGTACTGGCAAAGGGGGGAAACCAGTGTGTACAATATGGCAAGCAGAGTGAGCAGGCAGCCAGGCCAAAGGCTATAAATTATTATTTTAATTTCTTGGTTTATGGTTTCTCGTTGACTCCAGATCAATAGGAAAAAGGTGCATTGAGCCACGTCTTTTAATTAGAAGACTGCTGTGATTAGGCTTCAGTGAGGGGTGGGGAGAAGTGTGAAAAGGATGTGCCTGGAAGCAGACGCTGGTTTCCAGTGTGGGCTGTGATGCTTTCCTCTTTGTGTTGATTGCTTGTATTTTCTAGAGGCCAGGTTTCTTGAGGAAAAACCCAACCTCAGTGCAGCACGCTCCACAGAGTTTCCTTCAAGCCTGTTTTGTATTTGCATTCTCACATCCTAAGCCAGTGGACCTTGTTTCCCAGAGAATAAAAAGGCAGTGTATTGTAGTGGAATCTGCTGCTTGCTTAAAAATAGTTCTGATTGCATTTCACCCCAAACCCAGGACACTTTCCTCACAGTGGTGAGAAATCATTCCTGTTTTGCACCTAGCAGGTGCAGCAATATTTTTTCTTTTCAAAGAATTTCAAGAGCGAATTGCACATCTGTAACAAAGCTTGGATTTCTCTGCTCATCGCCTTCAGACATGGCCCTAATTAAATGCAGATATTAAACACGAAGCCTAGTTTATGTTCCATAATTCTTAGGAGAATGACCCATCACATGATGTTTGTTTGAAGTCTTAGTTAACCTTTAATCATTTGATGCTGAGTCTGGCTTTGATTTTGCTGCAGAAAAGAAGTATAATCTTCAGGGAGGAAATGTGCCAATCCTGCGGCATTTCTCATTGTGCTGGGAATGTTTCGTTTGAAATCTCTTAGGTGATAAAGTCTGTGGAATGAAGGCTTTTTCCGTGTCCATGGTATCCAGCATCAGAGTAATGACTGAAATATTGCTGAAGCCAATATGTTGGTGGAGATGTAGGACGGCCGAGCAGGATGGCTTGGTGCGGGTCTCAGATATGGAATTTCCTCAGCACTCAGCTATGCTGAGTCGATACTTAAGGAAACACTTAGAGGTGTTCAGAAAAGCAGAGCTAGAAATGTTGAATCTTCAGCACCTTCCATGATAAAATCGAGCCAAAAGCTCTTCAGAAGCATGCCTGCTTGTTTGTTTTTGCCTTGTGGGAGGTGCTGTCTAACTGCCATGGAGCTGTTGGATCAGCCAGCCTCCGCTGTGCCAAAGAGCGAGGTGAAGAATTCCCCTTGCCCGCTCCCACCCAAATGTGGGCTGTGGGAGCCTGAACTGACGCCTCTTCCAGTTGCTGTGGAAGATCTTGCCATCTGCGGTGGGTTTGGCTCAGCGCCTGGGGAGTGGGGCTTCCCAGCAGAGGTGGAAATCCTTAGGCTTGTTCACTGCATGTGCAAAGTGGGCAAGGAGCCAGGTGCCCTGGACCAGAGCAGCCTCGCTGCACCGACCTCTCCTGCACAAACCAGGGCTTCTTAGCACTTTTGACCTCCTGCATTCCTCGTCCCTGTGCCAGTGGTTGCTTTTCACCACCATTCCTTCCCCATAACTATCACAGCTGTTTCCTTCTCCAAAGAAACTGAGAAAGAAACTCCCCTGGCTCCAGCCAGAACCTGATAACTGCTGGTAAGTGGCTTGTCAGCAGGGGCTGTGACAGGCGATGGTGTGAGTGAAACGGCAGCTCATGGAGGGAGGGACACTTGCTTCAGGCAGTGCTGGAGAGCTCATCCTTGCCTCATTGCAGAGGCTGAACACTGCATATGCCATGGAGCAGATAAAGCTGTCAGGCCAAGGGCCGCAAGGACCTGGGATAACTGAGACTGCAGTGACACGCTGGGGTCCAGATGTTGCCTGGAGGCTTAGCCATAGGGTTTGCAGGTTATGGGAGGGTTGGAGTATGGGAGGGTATGCACACCCCAAAGCATCTTCTTCCTGCCATGTATAGATGCTTGGCCTATTCACTTGCAGTTGGGATGCGAGAATGGAGAGTGATATTGGGGGGGCTGGGAAATAAAAAGCATACTGGGCCTGGGGAGGTGTTCAAGGCCAGTTTGGATGGGGTGTTGAGCACCCTGATGCAGTGGGAGGTGTCCCTGCCCATGACAGGTATTTAGAACTGGATGGGCTTTGAGGTCCCTTCCAACCAAAACCATTCTATGGTTTGGGGAACTGAGGCTTTCTAAGTTGGTCCATTCTTTCCTCCTACTGCCGAATGAACCTCATTGGGGCATCTTTCAGCCATGGCTTATAAATATTGCTGTGGGCTTGCTTTGGCCTGCAAGCACTTCTACTGAACCCTAGTGAGAACTGGGCATGTGCCCAAGAGTGTGTAAGGTCAGATCCTGAGCCTTGTAAGGCTCCTAGAAGTCATCTTAAACCCATGAGCTTTGGAAACGTTTACTTATCCTGTGCTGACAGATCTGAATGGGCAGCCCAGCTTCTGCTTGTCACAAAGGGCTTCTGCATGGTAAGCTGAGAAGCTGGGAGAGATGCTTGGCTTTTTGGACTCGCTGCAGGCAGATTTCAGTTTGGCCCCCAAATCCCTCTTTGCTTCAGCTTTCTGTCTGTGCGCTGAAGATAAAAGCGCTGCTGTGTCTCTCCAGGGGCTCGGGAGGATAAATGCACTGGAGGTTTGTGAGACATTGCCTGTAATAGAAATTGGGCCTTGTTAATACTGAGCTCAAAGCAGAACACTGTCCTTTTCATCTATACTATTATTAGTGTTCTTTTACTTCCCTGAATGAAGTCAATGGAGTGATTCTCATGTTAATTCTCCCTCTACTTCACTCTTGTGAGATCCCACCTGGAGTCCTGCATCCAGTTCTGGATTCCCCAACATGAGAAGGATATTGAACTCTTGGAACGGGTCCAGAGGAGGCCACGGAGATGATCCAAGGGCTGGAGACCCTCTGCTATGAGGACAGGCTGAGAGAGTTGGGGTTGTTCAGCCTGGAGAAGAGAAGGCTGAGGGGGAATATTCGAGCAGCCTTCCAGTGCTGAGCTGGGGAGGGGCTTTTTGCAAGACCATGGACTGATAGGATGAGAGGGAATGGCTTTAAATTGGAAGGGGAAAGATTTAGATTAGACATTAGGAAGAAATTTTTCATGCCGAGGGTGAGGAGGCCCTGGCCCGGGCTGCCCGGAGAAGCTGTGGCTGCCCCATCCTGGAGGTGTTCAAGGTGAGGTTGGATGGGACTTTGAGCACCCTGATCCAGTGGGAGATCTCCCTGCCTGCAGCAGGGGGGTTGAAATTGAATGTTCTTTGAGGTTTCTTCCAACGCAAACCATTCCATGATTCTAATAGGGGAGAATTATCACATAGTGAAGCATTCTTCTGTGCTGACTGGGCTTCAAATTATCAGCCCTGTACTGCTCTTCTGTGGTTGAACAGACAATTTCAGACACCCTCCTGCTTCCCATGCATCCTTTGCTGGTCCCTTTGGGGAGGGAAGGTGCCAGAGCCCCGGGCTGTGGTTGGCCCTGCAGCCTGCAGATGGTGCCAGAGACGGGGACAAGTGCAAGGTGGTTGCTACTGTGCAGCTTTCTGTGCTGCTTCTGGGGAACGCTGAGCTCAGTGACATAGAGGTAATGAGAAAGGTAGTACTGGGAAGGAAGTGGAAATTGAGAGGAAATCTGTGCCAAAAGTGCTCAGAAGCTGAGGAAAAGCCGTTACAAACCCTACTGCTTTAGGTGGCTGAGAATATTACCTTGAAGCAGGAGAAGCACTGCAAACAAGACGATGGTGTGGAAAAGGTCTCCCACCTATAAAATTCTTCATAGCCTCATCATTTTCTTGTGTTGTGTTTGCTCTGGCAGCTGTTTGATCTGGTCCTGGACCTGGTTTGTGCGGTGAAAGGTGATGGATGCAAAGAAAGTGGCAGGGTTAGCTCTTTATATACTCTGTGGAGAAGAACATCTACAGGAGATACGCGTCCACTGTCGGCCTCGTGCCGGTGGTTGCGTGCCACCTTGCTTAACCATTCTTTCCGGTGTTTTGGCTGTTCTAGGAGCATCTGTCCTGGTTCTGAATGACTTTGTAGGCATTTTTGTTAATCTCTCAATCTGAGAGTGTTTAACATATCTTAAAAAAAAGCCGAAGGACAGCCAGGCAGGCTGTTGAATTACTCCTTCATTGAGAAAACAAGGATGTCTGGAGAGCAGCAGTATATCTGCCATGGTTCATAGCTATCACAAGGCTGAAATACTTGATCTCTTCATTTCCAAAGATGTCAGAGTGACTGTTTCCCTCTTAAAAAAGCACTTGGAGTCGGTAAGAATTGAGGTTCAGCTATAGGTTCTGATCAAATCCCCAGCCTCTGCTGCTGCAGGGAATGTCTGCTTCCAGCAACAGCCTTGGTGCAAGAGCTGTGTTCACACTGGAAACAGCTGGACCTACTCAGCCAAGGAAAACTTGGGGAAGCATTGATTGTACAGTGTTGGGATGCATCTTTCCTTTCTGAAAGAGGTGCCATGTCCTCCAGGACCAGAGCTGCTTTCTACCAATGTCCAGAAGCAGCATTCTTGGAGGAAGGTGGGACCAAATGACCACTGTTTTGTGGCACTGAGTGAACTGGTATCGGGTAGTGCCCAACCAGCCTCTGTGGACTTGGCTTTCTTAGCCAGAACATGTTTGCTGGCAGTTCTCCTTCTGTGCTTCTTCTGTCCACCACGGTGGTTCCTCTGCTAATCTTCACCGAGCAGGCCACGTGTGAAAGGGATGTTAGAGACAGCGACTGGCTCCTCGCTGGCTTCGCGATAGCCTGTGGACATAATTTATTTTCTGTGGACAATCCAGCTGGCTGCCGAATGGAGTCGCCTGGATGGCATTTTCCTTTTCAAGTCTGGTTTCTGTGGAGACTGGTTTCTTCATAGGTGATAACTTTACAGAGGAGACTAATGACTGCATGTTGATGAAATACTGCTGTGAGCCCATCTGGAACTGCCCTGTGCCTGTGGGTAACAGCTGGCGAGCAAAGACAGCAGAGGGAGCTGCCCTAGCAGTGGTGGAGGAGGTTGACCCCTTTTCTCTCCCACAGGGCTGTTAGCATTTTAGGATCAAAGCTTTTCACATTTGGTCCCTGTACTCGAAGAAGCTCAAGTGTTTCCACTGCAGACATTAGTGATTCTGGCTCTGCTCCCTGCCACCCATCCCCAGATCCACTTTGCGAGCATTCTCCTTGAAACTGCAGTTTACAAAAATAAAACCTAGATTAAAGCCAGTGCAGCTGCCCTGAGGTTTGAATCGATGCTGGTATGATGTGTTGCCAAAGAGAGAATTACTCAGGAGTGTGGATTAGAGCTGTTTGTCTCCAGGAAGACCAGGTCTTCAAAGCCAGGGAATTTTCCCAGCTATAGCTGGTGCATCTTCAGCCACGAGGCTCTGATGCCCTTCTCCATGGGCACCAAGCGGTCAGCTATCTTGGTTTTATTCCAACTTCTTCATTCCTTTCTTTCTGTCTGGTTCAGCATTCTCCCATGCTTTGGCTCGAGCTTGCTGGCCAGGGCTGCCCTCCAGCCTCCCCTTCGCTGTTTCGCACCAGCTGTAAAAACTTCAATACTTTAAAAAATATTTTTCTTCCTGTTGGGAGAGAGGTTAGAATTTTTTTTTGTTTTGTTTGTTCTAAACAACCTGTGCTCCTGCAGCACTGCTGAGGGTCTGAATGCTCAAGGAAGGTTTGGAAACTCCAGTTCTTCGCAGCTGCTGGGTCTGGGGAAGGATATGCTGTGGCTGAGCTCTTGCAGGAGGTGTCTGTGCTGTTCTGGCGCTGTGCTGCAACGTCTCAAAGCAGTACGTGGTTTCATGTGCTGGCCTGCAGTGGTGGTTTGTGGCCTCTCTCAGCTGCAGGAGATCTGTAGCAGGTCCTGCTCATTGCATGGTGAAAGCAAGGTAATACTGGTTCCCCGGATCTTCCTGCACGTTGTGCTGCTCCTCTGCAAGGAGCCTGCTGGCATGCTGTCCTCTCCCAGCAGCATAGGCCGGGCTGAGCATGGCTCTGAAGCAGACCTGGTGGATCTCTTTTGCTTGAGTGGTTTCAGCTTTGACCAGAGATGTGCCTGACCAGGATGTGAGCTCCTGACCTGGCTCTGAATATCAGCTCTCTTTAATTACCAGAGGGCTAGTTTGCCTCAAACTGGGATGGGGTTGTTCAGGGAGCCAGCCATCTGACCATGTGCAGGAGGGGAGGCAAAGTGGGGAGGGTCATGGTACTTGTAGAAGTGATGTGAGAAAGCAAGCCCACCCAAGGTTGCTTGTCCCCTGTCTAAACCTCATCCTGAAACCTGAGGACCCAGGGCCTCAGATTGTAACCCCTGCCTAGGGAGTAGTGAGCAGACCAATGAATTCCCCAGGCTTGGAGGTGCTCAGCACTGGCTGTGGCACTCAGTCTTCGTGCTCAGCTCTTGGAGCTCTCTGAGCCCAAATCCCACTGCTGCCAGACATGCCATGGAGCCTCATCTCTGTTTCAGGGCAGTGTTTGTTCTCTAGTGACTCCACATTCTCAGCTTCTAGAGCCAAAACTGTCCATGGCTGCGATTGCTGCCTTTGAAGCAAGCTCAGCCTTCCACAGGTGGTCTTTGGACAAGCATGGGCTCTGGCTCAGCACTTGTGATGTGAGGTGTTCTCCATCCCTCGTATCACCTGCGTTCCTGTGGGTTTGTTTCTCAAGTATATTAGAAGAGGGGGAGGAGGAGAGCAGCCCGAGGGGGATTCTGGGTGGTGAATCCCATCGTACCATCCACAGGTCAGCCATTGGGCAGAAGCTGAATTGTGTGTGGTGCCTGATAGAATGGAACTGGTCCTTGGAGCAGGCTGGTAGGAAACGGTGGAGAGGAAGGTTCTGGGGAGTTCTCCAGTGTGGTTTTGGAAAAGAAGTGATTGAGGCAGTGGTGGGTGTTTTGATGGATTCAGGTTTTACTTATTAATGTCCCTTTTTTGGCTTGTTTGTCTGTGTCTTTTATCAAGGTCATGGCTGTAAAACAAAACCAGCATCCATGATGTATCTCACCCTTGCCTATTAAACCCCTTTTAGAAATGTAGCCTGGATCATTAAACACAAAACCCCAGCCTGGCACAGAGGAAGGGTGAGCCACCAGCTTCCCCACTGAATAGAGAATTTCTTCCAGCAAATGAGGACCTGCTTCCTTATGTGTCGAGACCCCAGGATGGTTTAATTTCTGTGTCAGTGCTAATTGATTGGAAGCAACAATTTTGCCAGACAAAGCTGTAAATTAGTTTCAAATGGGGGAAACAGGCCACCCACTGCCCAAATATCGTATTGCAGTAACAACATTAAACACAGAGCAAACCATAACCCAGGGAAGGAAAACCCAAGTGAAACCAGATTTGCACTCATTCCCTTTCCCCAGGAAAGTGGAACCAGATGGCCTGTGGCTTTGATAATAAGAGAGCCTGATTCTTTCAGATACAGCTTAAGCTAAGTATCACACAAAGGGATGGGCTGAGAAGCAAAACCTCACAGGCATGAATTCTGCCTCTGGAGACCATCGGCATGTGAAACCCTCCCAATAAAAACATTACAGAAAATTGTCTTCCTAATTGCAACTGAGCCTTTCTTGCTTGGCCGGCCCCTCTTGTTGCCTTCTGCGAGATCCCAGCACCGCTCCCACAAGTTTCAGCTGCGGATGCAAATCTCTCCTGGCATTTCAGGCCAGACAGGGGGTGCCTGCCCTGGCTGTGGGTGTTTGCACTGTGCCTGTGCAGCAGGGCCTGGCTTTCATAGAATCACAGAATCGCTTAGTTGGAAAAGGCCTTTGAGATCATTGAGTCCAACTGTACCTGCCCACTGCTAAACCAGGTCCCCAAGCACCTCATCTACTCATCTTTTAAATACTTCCAGGGTTGGTGAGTCCATCACCTCCCTCGGCAGCCTCTGCCACTGCTGGGAGAGGTTTATCCCTACTCCCTAAAGGCAGCTGCCTGATAACCCCGCTCCTTCCCTCTGCAGCCCAGCTGTGGGATGGATCCAGGGACTGTCAGGTTGAAGAATGCTGAGGAGCTCTGAG
Organism: Tapera naevia; assembly: GCA_033556795.1. Lineage (NCBI taxonomy): Eukaryota > Metazoa > Chordata > Aves > Cuculiformes > Neomorphidae > Tapera > Tapera naevia. The sequence continues at coordinate 3,974,305 of JAUMJJ010000353.1, forward strand.
GTTGGGTCGTGGCTTCGTGGTGGAGCGTAGGCTGACCCATTGTCTCTACTAACGCGGAGCTCTGTTGCCTCAGAGCTGTTTGCTGCATTGCTTGCTGGGTCTGATGCTGCGTGGGTCTGTGTTAACAGCCCCCTGTGTGTGGGGCTGCTGGGTTCCAGCCACGAGCACTGCCCTCCAGTGAAAGCTCACGTGTTCTTGGTTTGCCTGTGTGAAATGGTCAGCTTTGTCAGCCTTTTGTTTGTGTTACCTCTGGAACTGGCTGGAAATAACCATGAGGGCAGGTGGGCTGTGTTGAGCATTGACACACCAAACCCCTTATCTGCTCCTGCTCTAATGCCTTCACATTCATGAGGTAAAATTTCTTCTGGGTTAAGGTCTCTTGGCTTCTTGTCACCTTGTGGAGCAGAAAGAAGGAACCCATCATGGGGAACTCGTTCAGTCAAAGATAGTGCTGCCTGCTTTGTGCATATTTCGTGCCCTAACAGGGACCCTCTGGCAGCAGCAAATGCTGCAGTATGTGAGGAAACTCCCCACGGGGGTGTGAAAGCATGAGGTCTGTTTCGAAGTTCAATGCAATTATCCATGTGTTCCTGTAGCATCCAGTGGCCTGTTTCTGGGGTGGCCCATTGTATGCTAGGGCAGAAGAAAAGCCTGCTCTCTTCCCTAGAAAAACTGGTGAAAACTCCTTATGACTTCAGTGCAGCTTGGTTCTGGGCACAGAAAACGTCTCCTCTAAAAAGTCTCCTTTCTCCAGGCTGGTGCCTTCTGATGGTCACAGTGGCTCTGGGCTGGGAGGATGGAAGGGCCAAGGGAAAAGTTTTCTGCCTTTACACCCTTTTTTTTGGTTTTGAAATATTACTTTCTCCCAAGCCAGGTCTTCCCACAGCCACGCTGGGAACTGGTTTGGCAGGGGTGTTCCCTTGCGCTGGGGAGGAGCAGGTAGGAGCTAAAGAGAGCAGCGGTGGAGCAGAGACAGTGAGTTCCTCTTGGCAGCTTTTGGAAAGTCAATGGTCTACCTGGTGATGGGTTCAGGAGAGTTACATATGTGTCGTGCTTGGATGAGGGCTTTGAAAAACCATCAACAAATAATTGCTGTTTCCTCTTTGCCTTGTGGTAAGGCCAGACCCGCGCCTGTGAAACCACCGCTGCTCGCCGTAATGATACACGAGAACAGAAATCTCCGCCTCACCCCATACAAAATGCTGTGCAATCACTTCTCAATCACTGTGGGTTGCTTTAGCCACAGATGCAATGTCTGACATCCAAATGCACAACAGAAGGTGGGTAGGAAGTGCTACGCAGACCTACATATGTGTGTATGCTGGTCTCTCCTGGGTGTGGAGGGGTTTTTATTTCTCTTCTTCACGACAAGTAATCGGGGAGTTGTTTTTATTTGTGCGTGGATCTGCTGGGCTTTCTGCCATGTGGTGAGAAGCTGAGTGATGGGTGAGGCTGGGTGAAGGTTGGGTAACCATGCCATCAGAGATGCAGTGAATGCTGGTGGCTGGTTTCTGCCCTCAACTGCTTGTGTTACTCTGCAGGCTTTGCTTTTGCCACGTGGAGGGGACAAAGGCAGGACACAGCTTTAATTGCTGCAGATACTGAACATCCTGCAAGCCCAGAGGGAGGGTGATCTGGCAGGTAGGATCCATAGGATGAGTGCTTCTCTCAGTCCCTCTGTGAACAATGCATTCCATCTCTGCACGCTCCTCTAAAATCATAGAATGATTTGGGTTGATAGAGGCCTCTAAGCCCATCCAGTTCTACCCCCTGCCATGGGCAAGGACACCTCCCTCTGCATCAAGGTGCTCAAAGCCCCATCCACTTTGGCCTTGAACATCTCCAGGGATGAGGCAACCACAACTTCTCTGGGCAACCTGGGCCAGTGGCTCCCCGTCCTCACAGGAAAACATTTCTTCCTAAGATCACATCTAAATCTCCTCTCTTTCTACTGAAAATCACTCCCCCTCATCCTGTCCCTGCACTCTCTGATCAAGAGTCCCTCCTCAGCTTTTCTGGATCCCCTTTCCATGCTGGAAGAAGGTTTCTCTAAGGTCTTCCTGGAAAAAAGGGGCAGGTCTTCCGCTGTTGGTCATACCTGCCTGGGTGAAGCCTTCTCCTGGCCTCTCCCAGAGCTGTCTCTCACCTCACATGGACAGCTTTTAACAGGTGCCTGGCTGTAGGCCTGGTGATGCTCTGGCTTTCATCCCTCTTGCATCTCCTCTGCATCACAGCTGGGTCACACCCTTGGAAAAGTCACTTACAAGTGCACTGGTGCTCATGGCTGCTGGGGCCAGGCTGTTTCTCTGCCCCTTTGGCAAAGTGCTTGTGAAACACAGGATGACCCAGTCTCAGAGCCTGCTAGGAAATTCCCATCACACCCAGAGAACACCCTGTGGTCCTTGAATTTGTGAGGACTGGCAGCTATCGTTATGCATGCAGCATCTTCCCCCTGGGTGCCTGAGGAATTACAATGCTGGGTTCTCCTGGGCTAATCACTGTTTTGAACAACAAGATTGATTGCTTTCTCTTTTAATTATTTGCAGATCACTGAGACTTTGCAAAGTGCTCTAGGTGACATAAACCACAGTTTAATGTGTTAGCATTTGCCCAGCTTGGGGATTTTTCAAGCTGAGCCACCAGCAGGGCTATGGGAAAGGAGGAGTGCAAACAACTCTGTCCTCCAATGACCTGCTTCATGTACATGCATTATCATCTGCTTAATGTGAGGCTTTGGGGAGCAGACTGGGTGTCTCGTCCCTGTCCCGATCCCTTTCTGATTACTGTGCATGAATTCAAACACTTAACAGCTTTGGGCTGCTAATTTGCAGCTCAAAACTGTCGATGGCAGATGAGGTTTTGCCCGCTGGTGTCACAGTGACAACCTGGCTTCATGCTATTCAACACCTCCAGCACCATCTGCCTGCGGCTGTGGGGCTCTTGGCTCAGCCGTGCTCCCTGGGCCTCTCTCTTGGAGGGTCACTCCTCTTCCTTCATCTCTGCTGACCTGGAAATTGTTTCTGCGAGTGCTTTGTGTACGAGTAGTCTGGCAGTGACTCTGCCTGAGACTCTTTGTGGTGTGCTATTTAAACCTCCCGGATCTGTGCCTTCTTAAAAGGTCACAGTATCTGCATAGACTTTTACAACTAAAGCTGCTGGAGGGCTGGGGAAGATATTGTGCTTGTCGAGTCACATTCGGTGGAGAGCAGCTATTCCTGTCATCACACAGAAATAGCTTTTCTTGTTCTGGGGAGGATGCTTCGCTCTTGGCCTCCTTTGCCTGCCATGGGGTTTGTGGCCGCCAAGTCAAAACATGGGGCTCGTCTGAGGCTTCAAAGTCACAGCAATGTGATCTCCAGAGCTCCCTCTCAACAGCGCGCTGCAAGGCAGCTGGATATTCAACTGACCAGTTATCTTCCAGCATCTCACCTCCATCTTCCTTCTGAAACGGGTCCAGAGGAGGCCACAAAAATGATCCGAGGGCTGGAGCACCTCTGCTATGAGGACAGGCTGGAAGAGTTGGGCTTGTTCAAGCCTAGAGAAGACAAGGCTCTGGGCAGACCTTAGAGCAGCCTCCCAGTACTGAAAGGGGCTCCAGGAAAGCCAGGGAGGGACTTTTTACAAGCGTGTGATAGGGCAAGGGGGGGACTGCTTTAAATATGGAGGGGGAAGATTTAGATTAGACATTAGGAAGAAATTCTCACACTGATGGTGAAGAGGCTGTGTCACAGGTTGCCCAGGGAAGCTGTGGCTGCCCCATCTGTAGAAGCATCCAAGGGGAGGCTGGGTGAGTGTTTGAGCACCCTGATCCAGTGGGAGGTGTCCCTGCCCATGGCAGGGAGACGATCTTTAATGTCCCTTCCAACCCAAACTGTTCTATGATTCTGTGATTCTGGCTCTGGAGAGGGGCAGGAAGGAACTGTGTGGGGACTTTGCTGTCCCTGGGCTGGCCCAAGCTCCCACTGGGAGTGGGAGGACCCATCCCAGGCCAGGCAGGAGGAAGCTGAGTTCCACCTTGTCCACTTGACTGATGATTTTTTGTGCTGAAGAAACAAATGAGCTGTAGGAAATGCACGTCTGCTATATATTTCCAATTAAAGCACAGTTTGGTGCTGATTAGTTCTAGAAGTTACATCAAGAAAGGAGAAAAATGTAAATAAGCAGTATTATTTTTTCCCCCCCTCGTCCTTTCGACAGATGGAGCCACGCTGATTACATTATCTGATCTCTTTCTAAAGAACAAATTGTTGATGGGAAGCTATCTCTGTGGGTTCGAAGCGCGCCCAGCACTGACTCTGACTCTGCTCCGGCTGTGGGGATGACGCTTTGTTTGTTCCCACAGCCTGGGCACCGCAGCCATCGGCCGTTCCTGCTGGTGACGGCTCCGTCTGCTTTCAAGAGTAAGGTTTTTCTTAAATGAAATCACTTCCTTGGAGTAATTACATCAGCTAATTTGGGACTTAATTGGCTAATTAGAGCAAAGTGACAGTTCCTTTGCTGCATGGGGAAGGAACACAGTGTAACGGCAGGAAATCTGCAAAGCTCCTGGCTGCCAGTGCCCGTGGAGGTGGAGACAAGTGGTGGAGGAGATGTTGGGTGAAGCCATCAGCCTGTGCTGTCCTTTGGCTGCCTTGTCAGCCTAGTCTGGAGGGACATGAACTCCAGGCTCCAAAAGCTGCCACGGCAAGCAGGCAGTAGAACCTGACGGTTGCTGGGGATCATAGAATCATAGAACGGTTTTGGTTGGAATGGACCTCAGAGCCTATCCAGTTCCAACCATAGGCAGGGATACGTCCCACTGGATCAGGTTGCTCAAAGTCCCATCCAATGAACACTTCCAGGATGTGGGAACATGGGCTGTTGCTGTGGTAAATCAGTGCAGAAGCTCTCATGGGGAAGCAGGACATCAGGTGCCATCAGCCTCCAAAGGCATTGTTGCAGGCAGAGTGCTGCTAGCTTGAGCCCATGCTCTCTTCCTTTGGGCTTGGCTTTGCTGGTCTATCTCCTCAGCAGAAAAGTTTGGGAAGGACCAAAGGTAAAGGGTGGATTTTTACTTTCACCATCTTTTTGTTTGCTTCAGACAAGCCGAGGTGTGAGCGCTGCCCGAGTCTGTGGTTTGGTTTGGCTGCATCTTCGGGAAGCTGTTGGATGTGGTTCAGTTGTTGAGGGCCTGGGTGGTAGCTGGAGACTTGAATGCTGTTTTCTGCCCTGGCACTGGTTTAGTGTGGCCTTGAACAAATTTCTCCATAATCCCAGGCCACTTTTTCTACTCTTTTGCCAGCCTTTCCTTATAAGTAATCTCCTTGGAGCAGAAACACGTCTGCATGCATCCACAGCAGAGCTCTGATGTTGTTCAGAGCCACGTACACACAATCTCAAAACGATTTGGGTGTCTAAATATGCCTTACTATTTCTGTGAGCATCCAGATCTAAAATTTAAGTTCTTTCTCATGTGTGATCTAATGCTAAAAGACCATGAATTCTGGTTGGCACATGTGTTTTTGCCAGCAGGGTTCCTAGGCACCAAGATGTCAATTACCTATTATTCCCAGCACATGTGAGTTCTCCATGTTTGCCTCCATCTTGGGATGCACAAACTTGATATTCCTCATTAGTCATGTTCAGGGACTCAAGCTCAGGAAGATCTAAGAGGGCCAGAGCAATGGTTTGGGCCAGCTTCTGGTAGAGCAAAAGGTGGTAGGTATCTTCTTGCCCAACTGCAGGTTGCAGCATGCACCCAGGGCAGCCAGAGGGTGGATGTACCAGCCTGAGGTGCCTTCAGTCTTTTGCTTGAAAAGGTCTTGCTTTGCATGACTTAATTATATATGATCAAGGTCAGAGAGAATGACTGGGTCTCAGATGTGTGGGCTCAGTAGGGAACCCTGACTCCAGCCCACGCCCTGATGTGGGTTTATCCTGGCCAAGACCCTCTGCTTGGGCCTCCCTGTTCTGCATGTTGGGGTGAGTGCCCCTGCTCAAAGCAGCAAATGCCATGTCTATTCTTCTCCTTGATGTTGTGCACAGAGCATCTCTGCAGCTCCTGCTTGGCCCTGCCTTTGCTGTAAGCTTAATGCATGCAGGAGGTGCAATCCCTTGGCTTCCGTTGCCCTGCACGCAATGCGATGAGAATGATAAGATCATGTTTAGTACCTGTGCATCATCTCTATGCAGCCGGCTCCTTCCTGTGTCTCAAGGATGCGCGATCTTTTGGGAAACACTGAGGATTTTCAGGTCATGTGCTACGACCTCATGTCTTTCCACATTAATGCATTCTTTCATCTTAAAGCTCTAGATAAGCCAAAATCACAGTCCAAGTAAGAGCCAGAGGTGCTCCCAAAGTTCACCCTTCCATCCCTCTCATTTCCTAGAGTCGCCCGAACTGTGTGTTGTTGACAGTTCTTGCTGAGGAGACGAAAGCCCAGCCAGCGGGGCAGCAGCGCTGTGGCCAGGGCTCAGGACCCCTTTCTGGCAAGCCCAAAGTTCCGAGCAAACTTGGTTGCAGTGACTGAATTTCATGTGAAAACACTGCAAAGTGGAACTTCTCACGATCTTCATCTGACAATAAAACTGGCAGGCTGACTTGGCTATGAAACCAGCCCCTCTGCACCCTGATATAACCTGAGCCTGGAGTCTGGACTGAGGGCCAAAACCAGGAGAATTCTGTATGGTTTTAAGTTTATTGTGAACATTTCACCACATTCTAACATAAAGTTTCTTGTTCTGGTAACTGCTTATTCAGTATTTAAATTACAGCAAAGGATACTCCCTCAGATGCTGTAACGCAGTCTGCAATCCTCCTCTCGCTTTAGACGTCTGCCACAAGGTACTGCACTGCCACGGCCCTCCTGGGGGAAAATAGCAACCTGCTCCCAGATGTTTTTGCAGCTGGAGGAAAAAGGCCTTGTAGTGATTAAGGATAAATTGGTTTCAAATATTTTTATAGTGCACAAAATAATGTTTTATATAGAGAGAACAAAACAGGCAAAGAAAGGATATTGAAATCCTCCAGTGAATTTCTCAGGGAATCGCTGGTTCTATCAGAGGAGAAATCTGACTATGATCATGGTGTTAAGTGCCAAGCAAATGGCTTGGGATGACAATGGGCACAGGTGGGGTTCTTGCTGGGCAGGCAGTGCTGGGGGCTGCAGAGAGCAGCATCCTCTGGGCACACAATGCCCTGCTGCCTGTGGTACAGCCTGTGCACTGTGGGGATGGAGAGCTGTGCCTGACACATGTGGGGACAGCCCCGATGGGCTTCCCTGCACCTGCCTGGTACCACACAAATTAGCTTGGGCACCAGCATCTTTCTGGAAGAACATGAAAATCCTCTTCTTAAAGCTGGTTGTTCACAGAGTTTGGAATTCCCAGAGAGTTTGCTCAGCTAACCTGGGAGAAATCAGCGCTCCTGAGCAAGCCTCTCTCTTGTCTTTCTTACCTGAAATATAATTCCGGTTTCTAAAGTAAAACAACAAAAAAAAATTCAGTTTTGTATTGATGTTTTGGCTTGAAATGTCATTTTGTTTTAATTGAAGAACCAGAGTGAAATGACATTTGAAGTCAAAATGTTAATGTTTTGTTTAGACATCTCCCATGGGAAAATTTAAATGTTCCATCAGAGCTGACATTTGCCTGTGAAAGAATCCCCAAATCCAAGGTTTTCTCCAAATGGAGGTGAGAAGTTTTTACATGCTGGGTATCTGAGCAGGCTCTGCAGATGCTCTGGCAGGAGGTGGGCAGGACATCCTCAGGTGGGTCATTAATGGGCCCGTGTTGGCTGCTCCTGATAGCAGAGAGGAGCAGATTGAGCATTCTGTCAGCAGAGGTGAGCAGGTCACCAGGCTAATGCCATGCTATTAAGCTGCTGCATCTCAACGCAATCCTCTGGCACTTGAAATAATGAGCTCTGCTAATTCAGTGGGTTTTCTATGGCCTTGCTTAGATAGAGAAATCCTGCCACTCCTTCACTTATCAGGCTGAGCGGTCTGTCCCAAAACTTGTGGATTTTGCTAATTCCATCTAAAGAAAACTCTCAATTACTGCAAAGTAAAAGTTTGCTTTGCTGGAGAGCCCCATCTGCAGAAGCACTCACTTGTCCACTGGCGAGACTCCTCTCCTGGAGGGCTTCAGCCTGACTTTGTGGCGATTCCCAGGGAGGAAGGAGCACAAAACCAAACTCACTGAAGAGGATTTCTCACTCATGTCACCCAGGCTGTGTAAGTGGTGAGGTTTCCTAATCCTATTGCACACCTGTGGCCCAAGAGCCCAATTTGCTCATGCTGCAGGGATGTGTCTGTGGCTGAGGGGCTGTGATGTGCGGGAGAGCAGGTCCTGGGCTGCCCTGGGAAGGGCAAGGGAGTGGGATGAGATGGGGAGTGACACCTCCTGTGGGCAGAACAGCACTGGTGCGTGTGTCAGAGCCCATGGTGGGACAGGAGCAAGTCCTTACTGCTTGGGGTCTGAGAGACGCCATTAGGATGGGTAGAGCTCAGGAAGGTTCTTCACTTTGGCCACCTCCCTGGGCTGCCCCTTGGAGGAGAGGGAGAGAAGGAGCAGATGCAGGAGCTACCTGAGGCATCGCCTGGCATGGGGAGAACATGATGGTCTCTACCTGGTCTGTGGTCTCCAGCTCCTGATGAGTCTGAATCACAACTCCACCTCTTCTTCCTCCCTTTTGTATGGAGGCAACTCAAAGTCAAACAGGAATTGCAGGACAGAAGTTTTACCCAAGAAGGCTAAAAGAGATTTTGACAAAGCAGATCATCTTAGTGGTAAGATCTATGAACTGGAAATGTTCAAGGACAGGAGGAGAGGGTAGAAATGCTCTTGGGGAAGGGGGTCTCCTGTGAGTTAGAGCTGTGTGTGCCTCTGGCAGGCTCGACGTTGGGCTGCTCTGGGTATGACTTGGAGCAGGGAAGGGTGAGGACGAGATGTGAGCTGTACTAACGTCCACCAGCACGAACTGGTTCATCACTGCAATGCCAGATCTCACTCCTTTAAGTTTAAAGTGTTGTTCTCTTGCAGCTGTAGGGCTGCTTCCTCAGTGTGAGCAGACAAATTGCTACCCAGCATTACCAGGGACTTGGTGTGAGAGCAAAATTCAAGCCAGACAGACTATCTTTAAACTACCAAGTCTGGGAGGTGTTTCGTAGAATCATGGAATGATTTGGGTTGGAAGGGACCTTAAAGCCCATCCAGTTCCAACCCACCTGCCACGGGCAGGGACACCTCTCGCTGGATCAAGTTGCTCAAAGCCTCATCCAACCTGACCCTGAACACCTTCAGGGATGGAGCAGCCATGATTTCTCTGTTTACTTGCAGTAATTCCATTTTGACATATACTGCTGTTCTGAATTACAAAAATCCAACTCCAAAAGAGAAAGAAGACCCTTCCATGCTGCTTCTTTTCTTTCTGGCCAAATTTGAAGACCCCGAGCACCGCTCCAGCGGCAGCAGAAGCAGCTGACAGGTTTGTCTGAGTCTCCTGAAATGCCAGAGTCTTGGATGGTTCAGGTGGTTTCGGCTTCTCTGCACATGGGGATACGTGAGCAGGCAGCCCGCTGGCTCCCTGGAGCCAAGAGCAATGCTGAGCCTCTCGGGAGGAAATGAAAAATACATCAATTCTCCTTCTCAGACACCTCGCCCAGGGGGTTAATGCAGTGTCTTTTTTTTCCCCTTTAACCAGAATGAAAATAACTTTCAGAAAGCTTTGGTGTTTGCTTCTGCTTTGGCAGCATCTGTGCTGTGGAAGCTGGAGGGACGGGCTGTGTGGTGCAGTGAGGGGCTGCTGGCAGAGAGTACAGAATGGCCTGGAAAGCAAGAAGGAATCTGGCCTTGAGAAACGGCACGGGGACAGGGGACTTGGGCATTGCTTCAGGCAGTTCAGACCCATCTTCTGCACAGAAACATGCTTGTAGCCTCTGAATGAAATTCCAGTTTGGAGCCAAGCATAGAAAAACACCATTTCCCACGCATGTTTCTCAGCCTTTTCCTGGCTGTGCTTGTGCTGAGCCCTGGGCATTTTGGTGCTTCCTGGCACAGTGGGGCATCACAGCCCTCTGCTCCTCCCAAGAAATGGCTTTTCCACTTCTTTTCCTGTTTTTGTTTAGTAATGATGAGATCTCTGCGGTGACGCAGAGCTCTGCAAGCAATCCCCGTTGCTAAAAACACACCGATCTGCACAGCATCCACTGCGATCCAGGGAGATAGGATTATACTTGGGCTTCATTGTTTGGTTTTGAGGTGTTTGCAAATACTAAAATTGTCTCTAATTATTGTTCAAAACCAAACAAACATCTCCCGTGTTGAGGCGCTGGGCTCTGCAGCGGAGCCGGCTGTGCCAATGTGCGGTGCATCCTCCCTGCCAGCAGGACCACAGCCCTGGAGGGGCGATTAGACAGAGGCTTTTGGCTTGTCATTTTGCTCTTGTGGGTTGTCAGGCTGCTTTGTCTGTCCATTTGCATTTGCTGAGGTTTTCTCCCCAGTCTCCTTTCAGGAAAACTGGGAGGAAGGGGGCAGTGTTGCTATGACAGTGCCAGGGTGAGCGCTGGGAAGACAAGGGGGTCTGCTGATCAAAGGTGGGAGATGAGCAGTTGGTCCTTTTGGCTATAGCACACGTCTATTAATTTCACTTGAAGGTCCCTGTGAGCTCGTGCTGGCTGCCAGCGTGCGACCGTCACCTCGTGTTAACAACGCAGTGGGGCTCGCTGGGTCTCCTCTCTGCAGGGCAGATCACAGCTCATGCCTCCCGCGTTGAAGCATCCTCCACTTCGCCTGGGTGCTGCCCAGCATTTTGGCTCAGGGAGGCCAGAAGGGTGAGTTTGAGCAAAGGGTGATGTTCCCAGCTTCAACTGGACATTTCCCATTACCCCGAGAAACCACAGACCCGTCTGTGCTTTAGTTTAATTGCTGCTTTTCTGAAACACTTCAAAGAATGTTTCTAACCGCAGTATGTGGCACATATTATTAGATTTGTTTTTGGAATATAATGATAAACTGTTGCCATTATGGAGGTAGACGTAATTATCCAAAATCTATTTTAATCTATTCTGCCTTTTAAATATTCTATGTTCCCTTTTAATAAGAGGTAGCATCCACCCTTTGATGTTATAGCGGAGGTGTAGAAAGCTCTCCTCTTCTTGCTGCAAATGTTAATTGAATAGCCTCCCTTTCTCTTCATTAGCTGCATTAGCTTGCATTAACACCTTTTAATATCTCTTTAAAATCTTGTTCAATTTACTTTCTTTAATCTTTTCCTTTCCCAGAGTGTTGCATTACTTTGATCCTCATCTTCTTATTTTCTTTGATGACAACTTTGAGTTTAATTTGTATTTGAATTGAAATGGAAATTTCCTAATTCCCCAGAATTCAGACTGCGTTTGACACGGGTTTGGCATCTATGCGAGTGTTTGGTGCTCTCTGTGCGGGGAGGGGGAGCTGAGGGGTCAGGAAAAAGCGCAATCACAGAGATCGCTGCCCACAAATGCACCGCTGCCCCGCCATCCCCTCTTTGCACACACGTGCAGGAGAGCTGCTTCGCTGTCAAATGCCTTGAAGATCACAGGCAAGGTCAATAAAGGGCTCTCTGCGATGTCTTCTTCTCAAGGGCCTGGCTCCTGGACTCCAGGCATTCTTGGTCATGTTGTCTCATGCCATGTCGAGCTGTGCTGAGCTCTGCCAGTGCTTAGCACCATGCAGGACACTTCCATGTGGTGTGCTTGCAGGAGCCACCCTCTGCTCTCTACACACCAGCTGGGAAGCAGCTCTCAGGACATCCTTCAAATTGGAGCTGGACCAGACAAGGTCTCCTAGGCACAGGCACAAACAATTTATCACCACCTGCCCTGCAGACACCAAAAGGAGATGCTTATTGAAGCCTCCTTAGGGTTTTTTGCAGGTGAGCAGGGTGGGTGACGTGGTGCTTTTCCCCTCTGATTGTCCCCTCCCTGCTGCTCTGTTGGCTGGCTGGGTTGGTGGACGTCTGGGTAAGGGACCTGTTTGGGCAGCCCAGCTCTGACCATTGCAAACTACAGGCCACACAGGGTAGGATGTGGCAGGACTCCCCACCTGACTCCTGCCAACACAAAGAGGGACAACGGGTGGTCATCAGGTGTGGGCATTTTTGTGTTGTGGGCTGACAGAAGCAGTGTGATGAAGGGTGCTGGCTTCTCCCCTGCCTTCTTTTCTCAGGCAAGGTTATGGAGCAGGACCTGGGAAGACTTTCAGTCATCTGATGAGTAAGTAGTGTCTCTACTTATCTATTAGTCCTGCATGTGGTGTTGGGGAACAAGTGGCAGCAGCTTGTGTTTCAGTCCTTAGGGACCTTTCTTTGCTGTTCCCCTGATGCCTGGAGGTTTGCTCGCAGTGTATTCCTGCTCCTGGGCTCCGGACAGTGGAGGATTCTGTTCATTGCAGACTGTTTCTGGTGCTGAATATCGCTGCATCCCACCCTCATCTCCAGGGGTGGATGTGTTTGTTCTAGGTATCTTGTAGACCTTCAATAGAGTCGTTGATGTCCTTTCTGCAGGTCCCCTTAGCATCATCACCTTAACCTCAGCTCTTCCCAGATCATTTGACTTTTTAATTACTCACTCTCTGATGCTGATAAGCAGTTGGCAGGCTGCACATAATGTGATTTCCCACTCTTTTGCTGATGGGTAGCTCTGCGTGGCTCTAGGTGCCTGAGGACCCCTTTCTGCTGAGGCTTGGTGTGGGAGATGTGCAAGGCAGCTGTCTGTGGTGAGCAACGCTGGCCTGGGCACTCGGCAAAGCGAGGAAGTCCTACTGAGTGCCTGGGGCCACCACAAATCAGCACCTTTCTCCTTCTCTGTCCTTACACCAATGAGTCCCCAGAAACAGGGTGCTCCTGGAGGCTGCTTGGGGCTGGAAGGGCATGGAAGCAGCTGCCAGGGACTCATGTCCAAGCCCATTATAGAGTCTCCCAGTGAGAGGCTTTCCTGATACTTATCACTGGAATTTACTGGTTTCCCTTCTTGTGTTTCACACGGACAGTGGTCAGGCTGACAAGGCTGATTATAACAAGAACTAAATGTGTATGTTACAAGGCCGGGAAGGTTTATTGCTCTCTCTGCAATTCAATTAAACACACGGGTGCTCAGGGTGCCTATGGATAGTTAATTGAGTTCTCTGTACCTACTGCCTCTGCCATGCTTTCCCCTACAGATACTTGTGTAGTCCCCAGGGCCCTGGGGGTGACTCCAGCCCCTCACAGCTCTGTCACCAGCAGCAAATATGCTGCCAGCATAGTCCAGTATCCTTGCTCCAAGCCACTGCTACCCTGGGAGTTGCTGTGGCATAGAGACAGAAAGCTTTCTGTTTGGGTCTTTTTATTTTTTATGCTTATGTATAAAAAATCAGCTTACTCATTAGAAATAAATATTAATTTTTTAAAGACTTATTCCTGATGCTCATCAGAGCATTTGGTGTCTATTAAAACCCAAATTCGCATGGATTTTAACAATAACGTCACTTTTTTTCTGAGCACTTTGAGTAGTACTTGTGGAGTCCAGAAGAAGAGGTTGTTGATTGATAACATTATTCACAGGCTTGAGTTCTTTATTTCTACAAATATTTCCTTTCTCTGTGTGTTTTCACCCAGTCCTGCAGATACAGGGAAGCCTGTTATCCTGAGCTGCTGAGTTACGTGGCTTGGGTCTTGTTTTGCAATGGGTCTCTTAGCATGGAAAATTAATAAGCAGCAGAAATGAGGCTGTGATTCTCCCTCCTACTTCCCCCAGCCCAAGTATCAAAGTACGGCAATGGTTTCTGGTGGTGCCAGGCAGATGACTCGTTTCTGCATTACCCATCCCTCCAGTTGCCCTTGATATAACGAGGGACCAGAGGTCCCAGCATCCACAGGACCTTGGTGTCGTGTGCGTTATCACCTATGTACAAACGCAGGAGCGGTGTCTGGAGATCAGCTGGGCACTGAATGTGCTCTAGCCCACCCGCCAGCTCCTCCCCTTTCATCCACCTTCAGGCTCTTGGACCTTCCTCGCAGCCAGTCCCCCTCAACTCACTGTGGGCTCGGCATCTCCATTGCTGCCCACCAGCATGTCCGAGCACGATGACGTGGCAAGCGCTTTTAGCAGACCCAAAGGGATGCTTGCTTTGCAGATGAAACTGTCTGGCTTTGCCGTGGCTCTACAGCGGCACGATGACATTGTCCCTTCTAAAGCTGACAAATGCTCTCTGTCTCCAGTATAGAAAGGCACTGATCTTAAATCTCCAGGGAGAAGGTGTGATGGTGGCAGAGGACTGTGCCTACCACGCTGCCGTTGTCAGATGACTGCACACTCTCGCCTCCACGGCTCTGCCTTGGCGAGGTGGGAATTTAAGGGATGTTTTGCATCTTTTTCCTTTTTAATCCCTGTAGAGGAAGCTCTGATTTTTGAAGCATTGCTCTTTTCTTCCTCTTCCTTTTCTGGGAAGAGGATGCTTTGCTTGGAGGCTTGTGCTTTGCAGACTGCTCCTGGGGAAACAGGCGATTTGTCACTTCCAAATAGCTGCGTTCTCACCCGCGCTGTGTGATCCTCCATTTAAACTAGAGGCAGCATCTAAAAGCACCTCTCAGGCTGGCAGAGAAGAACTGTGTGTAAGATGGAAGGATACAAGGAAGTGTCTTTAAGGGATCATAGAGTATCAGCGAGGATAATAAATTCGCTGGCCAGGGAGGTACCTTGAAGTCAGGTTACAGAGCACGACCTTCCCCCAGGCGCATCTCCCTGAAATGGCAGAGTACGAGCACGCGGCGGATGTGATTGTGAAAGACTGAGAAAAACTGTGTCTGAGAGCCAGGACTTGTGGTGATTTCTGTCTTTTCTCAGCCAGTCCCAGGTCCAGCTCCTCGCTGTAGCTGGGGTGTGTGCTCTGCTGGGCACCAGTGGCCTCAGATGAAACCATATGAGATTGTCTCCATGTCAGGCTGAGGTCTTCTCACCTCTCATGTTGTTCTGGAAAGCCTGGGAATATTACCTACCTTGTGTCTTCTAAGGGCTCTGGGCAAGTGACAGCCATTTGTGACAACCAGCGGGGACATTCTGCAATGGCTGAACCTCGCACCTCATGAAGTTCCCTCCCTAAGCGGGTCTGAGGGGAAAGAACCTGCCCCCAGTGTCACCTCCAGCAGATGAGGCTGTGGCTCACCTCAGGCTCGTTGCTCTGTAGCCCTAGGATGAAGAGGTGGAGGTTGTGGACAAGGCAAACTGCTGTTTTAGTCTCAAATTTGGAACAAATCTGTTTGCAATGCTGTTTTGGCTTACTGTGGTTGTCCCTGTTGCTCTGGATCCCTGGGAGAGAGAAATAACCTGGAGCATTGTTGGTTTACCTCCTTTCTAATGTCCTTGGAGAGATCTGTCTATACGCTGCACCTGATTGAAGTGGACTTATATCTTCCTGCTTATTTTCCTGTTTCCACACCCCTGGCTCATGCGCTGGTGAAAACCTCCAGCCCTGAAACCCCAAATAAACCCCATTGTTGCCTGTGTGGTGTGGAGGGACACGGGGACAGGCGAGGGTTGATGCAACCTGGAAAACATCTCTGCATGGCTTAGCCCAGCCTGTTCTGCGGGGCCTCACACACCTTGGGCTGCCCTTCCCAGAGCTCCAGGGTTGCTTTATGTGCCCTCTGGGAAAACACCATGCCTGATGCAGCTTGTGCAATGTCCCCTAACGAATTCCTGCAGATTCAACACCCCAGCCCAGGAGCCTCTGGTTCCAAACACATGTTGCTGCCTGATCCTGCCCGTCGGGACTCCGGCGCTGCGCCCTGCTCTCATGGGAGCTTTGCGTTAAGGAGGCCGTGTAATTCAAAGCAATTTCATCACGAGCATGAAGCAAAGGTCTGACGACTCCATGCCGTGAGAAGCTTTCCTTGCAATGATTACATCACTGTTGAGACTCTGTTGTGTTCTTACACTCAGTGGTATTTATCTCATGATTTCCAATTAAAAAAAAGGCAAAGAATCCCCAAACTTTCCTTGGTCAGGTTTAATTAGTTTCTAGATTTGAAGAACAAAAAGCTCTGAGATGTTGAGGACCTGATGAAATTAAAAACTTGCTCACTGTGGAAGCAATGATGGTGAGGTGGCAAATTGGATGTGCCAGGGATCCTCCTGCCTTTCATATTTCCACGCTACTGGCTCATCTCATGGAGAGGCGATGGGAGGCACTGGAGGATGCTGCTGTGTAGAGGCAACCTGTGTTTGCAGGCTCCAAAACTGTTCTGTGATGGATGGCGGTGGCTCCGAGTGGCTGTGCTGCCCCAGAGCACCTCTCTTCCACCGGCCTTCTGCAGCCACTTTAAGGCACCTTTACCCATCTCCTTACTGGTTTTGATTGGAAAAGAGAACAGGATCATTCTGTGCCCGTGAGCTGATGGAGGGGATTTTCAGTGCTGGCATTCCCGAAGGCCTCACCATGCCGGGAGGCTTTTGTGGAGACAGGCTTGAAAAAATGCTGCAATAAAGCAGCTCCTTGATAATTTTTGGGCTATTAAGAAAGGGAATTTGAACATTGAGATTGTGCCTACATGAAGGAAAAATAAGCCCAGTCTTCCATGTCCTTTGGTCCAAAAAACAGTGAGCATCCAGAGAAACTCTGCTTTGCTGGAGAAGGATGTGTTCTGCAAGGGTGGTTTTGCTTCAGAGGCCTGCATACAAGAATGATGAATATTTCCCATTATTAAATCCAGTTTCAGTTGCTTATAACTTTGCACTTAGCTTGAGGGGGAAATTTTCTGTGGGCAATGTCTGCTTTAGGTGGAAACTTTGTATTTGGGAAGTTTTGGCGAAAACAGTTCAACCACATCTGAGAGCAATGGGAGGGAAACAGTCTGCTTTGACATGTTTAAAAAGCAAAAGAAGACACATGCAAAAGCACTGCTGACATGCTTGTCTGCACTGAGGGTGAAGCAAGGCGGATGCCTGGCTCCAAGTTGGTGGGAGTTCTGGGCTCGGTGGGCAGCAGGGAGCTCAGCTATCTGGTCTGCTGGGCTTGGTCCCTCACAGCAGGGATGTAGAAACATGGAATGGTTTGGGTTGGAAGGGACATCAAAGACCATCCAGTTCCACCCCCTGAAATGGGCAAGAACACCTCCCACTGGACCAGAGTGCTCAAAGCCCCATCCAGCCTGCCCTTGAACACCTCCCAGGATGGGGCAGCCACGACTGCTCTGGGCAGCCAGTGCCGGTGCCTCAGTACCCTCACAGGAAAACATTTCTTCCTAAGATCCATCTCAGTCTCCCCTCTTTCAGCTGAAAACTGTTCCCCTCATCCTATGCCTGCATCCCCTGATCAAGAGCCCCTCCCCTGCTTTCCTGGAGCCCCTTTCAGTACTGGGAGGCTACTCTAAGGTCTCTGCGGAGCCTTCTCTTCTCCATGCTGAACAACCACAACTCTCTCAGCCCATCCTCACAGCAGAGGTGCTCCAGCCCTCAGATCATTTCTGTGGCCTCCTCTGGATTCACTCCAACAGCTCCATGTCCTTCCTGTGCTGATGACTCCAGAACTGAACTCAGGACTCCAGGTAAAGTTTCATGAGAGCGGTGCAGAAGGGCTGGATCACTTCCCCCACACTACTGGTCCCATTTGCTTTTGAAGCGGGATTTGCCTTTCTTTGCCTGTGCCTTTTTGCTACTCCCAGTGACTGTGTGTGCCCTGACACAAGACAGATTGACTGTGCTGGGCTTCCCCTGCTGCCAAGGGCTGGTGAGGCAGCCAGGCATTGCAGCAACCATGCCATTTAGCACTGCATGGTAGCCCAGGCTGTGTGGACTGGGGGAGGATAGGAGAGCAAGTGGAAAGCAAAGAAGCAGGAGATGGGGTACCAGGAGGAGTATTCAGGGAGTCAAGCTCCACCTCTGCCCTTACCACTAGGCTCTTAGAGGGAAGTGTAATGCTCTCGTATAGCTCCGGCATGTAGCAAGGAGAAAAAAGCTGCTCCCAAATCTGGGTTTCCATCAGATAGAAGGAAGCACTGCAAATAACCAGCTCGTTTGGGGTTGATCTCAGCCTGCAGGGCTCTGTTTTCTGCAGGGCCTGGGTCAGCGGCTGGCTGCCTGCAGGAGGCCTCTTGCCAACTCTGGGCAGCAAGGCAGGGCTGGGGGTAATGAACCTCCTGGCACGCTCATGTGCTGCACCCCTTGCATCTCTGAGCTGCCAGTTCAGGCGTGCACTGCATTAGCTGTGTGGGTGTTGCTGATGTTCAAAGCACCAGCGCCGTTTCCTCGACTCCTTGAGCAAGCTCCTCATAGCCTCAGATCCCCTCTGCCTTTTGTACTCGCTTTTGAATTTGCCTTATGTGATGCTGAAGCAAAAGAGACAGTGCTGACCCGTGCACATGCCTTCCCTGCAGGAAGGACCAAAACAAAACCCTTTGTGAGGTCTCCAGGGGCCACAGCTCCTAGGCATCTCCCATGGGATTCTCCAGCCTGTGCTGCTGAGAGCAGCTCAGTGCTGCTCTCTGCTCAGGGCAGTGGGTCTGGTGCAAAGGCGTTTCTGTACATCTCTGGGACCTGTGTGCCACATCCTGATGTGGACAGGTGTACTTGGGCTTTGCTGCCATGCAGGGCACAGCAGGGTTGGGATGGTTGTGCCATTGGAGGCTCTGCCAGCCTGGAGGAGGGCACTGACCTCCTGCTGCTTGCAGTAGGGTGGTTTGGTGCTGGCCCACTTGTTTTGTCCCACTTTCTGGTGGTGGATACATGGGGTTTCTTAGGCTATAAGGTCAGATCCTGCAGCTGTGGTGTGCCTTTCATCCAGGGTACCATGCTCCGTCCCTCTCCAGGAGCCACACCTGAAACACACAACCACCTTGGGCGAGTAGCATCTTTACTCCAGAGGCCAGGAGCCATTAGAGCTAGAACATACCCAGAAAAGAGTAGAGCATCCGCAAGGACAGCATGGTTTGGGACTCAACCTGGGGGTTGTTGTGCAGCACGATGGGCCATGCTTTTCCAGCATTGCTGCCTCTTTCACTGGGCAGGTCAAATGGGATTTGATGGCTTAATTTTATCCTTTGGCCTAGGGCTTTAGGGGTTCTGCTACAGCCTCTTGTGAGCCTAGAGCATCTCAGGGCCAGCTTCACTACTGTTCTGCTGCATTCCTGCTGGCCATAGCCCTGGGTCCTGTCCCTGGGCATATAACCCTGATGATGCTGCTGCCTAAGGGAGCCAGGGGCCAGCAGAGATAGTAGTTATCAGCTGCGAAAATCAGATGGGGAGATGAGGCTGGAGATGCTTGGGCTGCACCTAAACAGGAACTCATCACTGGTGTTGAATTTATTTCACCCGTCCTCCCTCTGCTGCAACTTAGTCCTGCGGCAGGAGAAAAGCACTTTCCCATTAAAAGTTGGGCTAGGTTCTCCTGGGCTGCCTCTCTGCAAATGCAGCACTTGCATTCATCTGAAAGGCTCATTGAACGAGGAGTCATTTCTCTGCAGATATTTAAATGGAAATCCAGCAGGGTTATTAAGCAGAGAGCAGTGAATTTATTCTGGTCATTTATTATTGATAGGCAACATGACACTGTTTTAATAGTGTTCTCTGATCCTGCTGCAGCACGGTGGTTTGGGGATGGGAGCAAGCCCAGGGGGAAACCAAATCCCTTTCCAATGTTGCTACAATGTGCTGCTTCATCTGAGAGCCCGGCTGATCCTGGCTGTCACTCCTTCCAGCAGCTGACGTTGGTCTGGTTCAAGGAGCAAACAGGGGAGCTAAAGGCAGAGAGGTGGCTGCTGCCGTGCTGGATGTGGGATGTGGCTCTGGTACAAAAGCCTATGAGGTTTGGCAGCTTCCCGGGCCGAATCCTGACCCTGTGGAGCTACAGAAGCTGTAATGCTGGGACAGCCCCTGTGATGGGGCTGGAAAGCTGCGGACACCCTGTGGGTGCTTCCTCCCGCCAGCTGGTCGCCTGCAGACAGCCTTTGCAGAGCAGCAGCCGTGGTCTGGGCAGGAACAGGCAGATAATCCCACTGCTGGGTTGGGCTGTGGGGCCTGCATGGATGAGGAGTTGTGTATGGCACCCCAGAGGCACAGGAAGGAGAAGTGGCCTGGGATAGTCAGAAACAAAGCCCCAACAGCTGCGGGAGACTCCCCAG
This sequence comes from Tapera naevia, assembly GCA_033556795.1. NCBI lineage: Eukaryota > Metazoa > Chordata > Aves > Cuculiformes > Neomorphidae > Tapera > Tapera naevia. The sequence continues at coordinate 3,994,418 of JAUMJJ010000353.1, forward strand.
CCCTGCCCAAGCTGCACTAATCCACTTGTTAAGCTTCACTAAAACAGTCAAACCCTCTATCTCCAAAATGGACCTGTAGTCCTTGCAGAGCTCAGTGCTGTGCTTGGCCAAGCAGTTGCAGCCAGCCGTGCGTGCAGGCGCTGCCTGCAAAGCCTTGGCTCTGCGATCACCGAGCCCCAACTCCAGCTCTTCCTACAGGCAACATAGAGAAAGGCTTGGCAAGACACGGGTGAGGCCTCCTTTTTTCCCATGTATTTGTTGCTCTTCCCGCTTTGTGTTTGGTTTGCAATTGTCTCTGTGAATGAGCCATGGCCTTGGAAATCACCTGCTGCTCAGCCGGTTCCATCAGGCTTCCCGGTGAAGCAGGACCCTGCTGCTCTTGGAGGATCTGAGGGCCTGTTTTCTGTTTGATCCTGTTATCAGGAAGCCTGCTGTGAGGCAGCAGCCCTGCACAGGGAGGCACAAGCACCCACAGTACTTCACCTGCCACAAGCCTTCGCTCTGGCCGCCCTGTCAAAGCCCTGCTCTTGGCTCGCTGTGTGCAGAGCTGCTCCCTGTGCCGCTGCGAGCCTGGCCAGGTGCCCGGCAGGTGCGTCCTCTGGGGGCAAAAACCTTTCAAGATGAGCAGAGACACCTCCAGAACTTCTTAAAGCTATTTATTCTGACACTGAGACGTAGCATCGCTGTACAGCTCTGCGCCAAGTTTGCTCTGGGTTATGATGTACAGGGGTCTGGAAATGAAAGGGAATATTTTGCCTTTGAAAAGGAGAGGGATCGTGTCTGCTGTGTTAAATTCAGAGACCTGGATTTGAAAAAAGATGTGTGTGAGTGTGATGAAAAGCTTCCTACGAGTTCATCCCATGTAATTGGGTTGAGAGTTCTTGCATGGTACACAATCATACTGTTGGTCACAAAGGGGGTACACGAGCGGAGGGGCTCACAGAGACACAGCCCAGAATGTTTTTTGAACCCTGCCCGCAAATCCCAGAATGGGCCATTAGAAATTAAAGAGATGCTGTTAATCAGAGTTGGAAATAAAACAAGACACACATGAGCTCCTCTGCTTGGGCTGGACTGCTGCTGGTGTCAGCTTCAATTGGAATAAACAAGTGTTGCTTGACTGTACCGAGCTACTGGAAGGCAAAGCATTGCTGGGAGCAAGAGGCTGCTCCGCTCCCCGATGAGAACCACTTGCCCAATTTCTGCTCATTTTTAAACAGAGGCGGTTGTGAAACCGAGAGGGTACTCAGGGGTACTCATTACCACTTCTGCTTTGTGAGAGTTTTCCTCCAGCGCCCATAAAAACACTTCTTGGGCTCACAAGGGATTCCACATCAAATATTCAAGGCAGATTACAGTGAGAACCACACAGGAGAATGGGGGAGGGAAAAAAAAGTCTAAACTGTTCAGTTGCTTTAATAAAGGAGCCAAAAAGGTTAACACAGAGAAAGGGAGGTGGGAGGGAGGGGAGAGGCTCCTCAGGGCAGCGCTACTGTTGACGAATGCCGGTGCAGCCTTGGTTTTGAAGCGGGTGCCGCTCCTGCTGAGCCAACTCGGGGCACAGTTTATTACCTGCAGCCAAGAGCAAAATCCTTAGCAGGGATAACGTGCACGTGGCTGTTCCCAGAGCCTCTGCTTTAATAAAAAAAACCCAGGTGGCGAGTATTCCTGCCCTGGAGGTGCTGGTGGCCTCTTTGAAATGGGTTTGTTTGCTGTTGGTCTACACAGAGAGATCTCTGCTGCAGGGAGGTTTGGGGTGGAAAGGCTGGGGTGTGCAGGGCCTGCATTGCACCTCTGGATTGCAGTGGGGCTCACAGCTCCTAGGGTTCCCAGCCTTGATTTGAGGGGTGAGTGGTTAGCAAGCACCCCGGCCCGTTCCTGCTGTTTGCATCTCATTTTGTACTTTGGTCCTGGCTGACCAGACGTCTCAGGCCACTGGGCTCAGGAACCAGGGCAGTGCCACTCACAGCCTAGCTTTGGGGGATGCTGGGACTCCCTATGCTGTCCCTGAGCCCCTGCTCCATGCTGGGTCCTGCCGAGCCTCGTGAGCATTGGTCAGGCACCCTTGGCACTCACCAGCTCTCCTTAGGGAAACAGACCTGATGAGGAGTTAACATGGCTGAGCCAAGTCCTTCCTCTGCCTTTGTTCGAGGGGGCAGGGATATAGCTCCCAGGAGTGGGAAGGGAAGGGCCCTGGCCATGTCAATGGCTTCAGAGGCAGGAATTTTAACCATAACACCAGCAGGTTCTGGCACTTCTTCACTCATTTGATCCTGCTGTGATTCTTGGCCATGAACCTGCCACTGTTTTGGGGGATGTCAACCAGGAGATGGAGAAGGTCCTGAGCAGATGGGAAAGGTGCTGAGCAGGAGATGGGGCAGGTGGTAAGTAGGAGATGTGGAAGGTGCTGAGCCAGGAGATGGGGCAGGCGGTGAGCGCTCTGGTTTTACAGCAGGAGGTGGAAGCAGCACTATCTCTGATCGTAGGGATGTGGCTTTCCTGGCAGTGTGGGTTTTCGCCTGGTGATGTAGTGCCACAATAAAACATTCAAAACCTGTCAAAGCTCCTGAGAGTACAATTCTGCTTCACAGATAACATCTCCCCCTAGAAACATGCTTTGCTGTTTCTCTCACATGTTTTTCTACCGCGTAATTGTTTTTCTCCTGCTAATTGCGCCGCAGAGCATAAGCCTGGGAGGAGATGCTGCAGCATGTGAACCTGGGCCCAGGCTGGGGGAGGCTGCGCCAGCCCGGCTGTCGGCCCGGAGGGGGTGCGGGCCCAGGGCTGTGTGGGGACACTTGGCACTGCATCACTGAGCAGCACCCAGGGGTTAATTTCCCGTCTTGCACAGCCTGGGGGAGGGTGCGTGGTGCACGTGTGCTCTCTGCTTCCCACAACTACCATGTGTTCACTAGGGGATGCTTGCACAGAATCACACAATGACCTGAGTTGGAAGGGATCCACAAGGATCATTGAGTCCAACTTCTGCCCCTGAATAGAACAACCCCAACATTCACACCACATATCTGAGGGCCGTGTCTAAATGCTTCTTGAACATTGTCAGGTTTGGAGCTGTGACTGCGTCCCTGGGGAGCTGTTTCAGGGCTCTACCACCCTCTGGGTGAAGCACCTTTCCCTAATGTCCAACCTAACCCACCCCTGGCACATCTTCCTGCCATTCCCTCAGGTCTGATCATTGGTCACCAGAGAGAAGAGAACAACACCCGCTCCTCATCCTCCTTTCTTTGTGAGAAAGAAGTAAACTGCTATGAGCTCCCCCCTCAGACTCCTCCAGGCTGAACAGACCAAGTGACTCCAGCTGTTCCTCAGACTATTTCCCCTCTAGACTCTTCACCAGCTTTGTGGCCTTCTCTGGACAATCCCCAGTAGCTTGATAGCCTTTGCTGTGGTGAGGTTTGGACCCAGATGTCTGTGATGTCCGAAACCACCCAGGGGCTGCCCTGCTCCATCTGACTGCAGGGAGTTTTCTTGGGAGTGAGAGCTGGGTGCAAAGCCACCAAACCTACCCACAATGCAGAGCTGTTTGCAGAAGGCATGATGTAGATGTGGTGATGAAGTAGTTGCATTGCCCCATGAACAGCCCCAGCAGTTCTGCAGCTCCCCAGCAGTGCTGCGCACTGCTCACGCCCTGCAGCATCATCTGTTGGATGATGAGGGATGGCCCAGTGTGGTTGTGCAATGCCTTGGCTGTTTGCTGTCACATGGGTGTTTCACAGAGGAAGCGAGGGGGGACCCTGGTGCCATTCACAGGGCACTCAGCACCTCCTGTGGGGTCCCGGCTGGCTCCTGGTTGCAGCCTCTAATTGCTTGGCATTTTCTTTCCCTCTCACAGTGCTTAATTGCAGGCTCTCCACGCTAGCAGCACCTGTAGCACTCTGCAACAGAGCTCATGAGTCACAAGCCACCCACGTTGAGTGTTTATTAACCCACAGGGGAAAAGCACCAGGCTTTCAAAATGCTGCATACCAGGAGACTTACCCAGTCCTGGCCTCCACCCCAACCCGCCCCATACCAGGTAAGGGGTCCAACCCTGCTCCGTGAGGGTGCCAGCATCTCCCTGCTGGTGGGGGTGGGCCCTGGCCCTTCTCTGGGGTGCAGGTGTGATCCCGGAGCTGCTGCCAGTGCTGGGCCATATCTAATGTTCCACAGAGACAGCACTGCGTGGTGCCTCGTGGTGATGGACCAGAGAACCCAGACTGCAAAGGGAGGATGCTGTGGGGCAAATAACTTGGGAGGGAGGGATGGCACCCAGGACAACTTTCCCTTCCTGACTTGCTTGTGGTAATGTAGTGGCCTCATTTCTGCAGCCCTGTGCTGGGACTGCTCAGCCCACCTTGCCCTGGACAGGACACGAGGTCCCAGACAGGGGAGCGCTGGGGTCTGATGACAGGGATTGTTGGAGCAAGCATCTCTCAGCAGGGTGAAGGGGCAGGCAAGTGGTGGCACACGTGGTCCTGAGAAGCAGCATGGGTTGCTGTGGTTTTTGAGCTCATAAGTAAATGGATTTGTGGCTTCAGTCGATTGACTCAGAGCTGAAGTGTTACTTGGCAAGGGCAGGAGAGCTCCCGCCCCCTGTGCTGCTCCCGTGCATCCTCGTCAGCAAATAACACATCACGGGTGACAGTTTAAGGCAGGATGTGGTTGTGGCTTCTTTTTCTTTTCTTTTCTGGCTTTTTTGAGGGTCTCTCCTCCTCCAGCCCCTTCAAGATGAGATCCTCTCTACGGAAAACAAATCTCTGTGGTGGGGCAGCCAGCAGCGGCCCCAGCGAGGCAGTGATTTTCTCACTGCCACCCACTCCCTGGCTGCTGGTGGGTGCAGGTGGTCCATGCTCCTGTGGGAGGATCAAGTCCCGCTTCTCTCCTCTACTGAGAGCCCTGGACAATGAGCTTGGAGGGACAGGGTCAAGGGGACAGGGTGCTCTTCTTCCCCAGGATCGCAGTGTGGCAGGTGTCTGTGACTGCTCAAGGGCTGATCAGTATAAAACTAGTTTCTGTTGAGCAATTTGAGAAACTTGTCTGGGTGCTGACACAGCCCCAGGTCCCAGTGGGTGCTCTGTCCTGCTTCTTGTGGGTAAGGTGGCCCTGTGTGTCCCAGGCAGGAGTCACTGGAGATGTTGCTGTGCGATGACTGGTAGCTGCATGCTCTGCCTGTGTATTTGTGGTGCAGGGGCGATGTGGGGCTGAAGGGGAAAGGTGGTTATTGAACAGGGTGAAATTGTCTCATTTCCTTCCCATCCTGTATAGGCTTTTGCTGCACCGTTGCAGCAGCCCAGGAGTGCTGAACCCATGCCTGCCTCCCCTGGATCCTGGGAAGCTCAGAGAGTGTTTTGCTAGCATCGCAGGGCTGCATCCCTCTTGGCTGCCATGATTTCCACCTCAGCTCTGGGGCTATACTCATCGTGGTCTGGTGCCATTTCTACAGCAGCAGGCTGGGCAAACTCACAAGGTTCTTCCTCCTGCCCTCTTGCCCTTTTTCCTTTCTCTGCTCTGAATTTTCCAACCCCAGCTTTCACAAAGAACCCGTGGTTGAAATTTGGGCTTTGCCTCTGCCAGGTGGTAAGGCTTTGTAGGTGGGCAGTGGGGCAGGATTGGGAAGGAAGAGGAAGGGGAAGAGAGGAGATGAGTGCAGCCGTGGGGCAGCAACTTGCTAAACCATCTGACAAATAGAGCAAGGTGCTGCACGTTCCTGTCCACAGTGAGTTCTTGTGAAATACTTATTTTGAGTGGAAGTGTCTGCCTGGTTGCATCTGGGGCAGCCACAACTCACAGCTCCTTCACTGTGCCATCCCTCGGACTCACCCACACCTCCTGTGACAGAAATCCTGTTTGTGTGAGCTGTGGGTTTGTTCCTGCAGAGAAAAGTGAGGAGTGTGAGTGTGGTGGTGCTGGATTAGTGTCAGCTGCTCTGGCTCAGAGCTCAATGCTGAGAGCACGCTGGCATGATGCAGGCGGTTGGTGCCACGGCGTGTGCTCTGGGCTCTGCCTGCCCCAAGGCCACCACCCGTCCCCGTGCAGGGGGTCAGCATCTCCAGTACCATGAGATAGAAAGGAAGGTGGCAGGGCTGCCATCAGACACCTGTGGTGGCTCAGCTGTCCCTCAGCTCATTTATCCCAAGAAATATGCCTCTTGGGTTGGGGGCTGTGCTGCCTGCACAGGCAAGCGTGAGCTAGTTCTGCCCAGGCTGCTAACGGAGCAGGCGTGGGATCTGTGGTTACCCCGGTGTTGGACCAGGGCTGATGTGACCAAGATTCTGGAGAGCTGCTTCTCCACATCTGCCTGCAGTGCCCCGTGGAACCATAACCTCACATATCTCTGTGCTGCCTCCTCTCTTACATCCTGCTCTGTCCACACTACCTGTATCCACCTCTTGCAAACCCCTCTTTGCCTGAGGTCCCTGCTGGCAGTAAAGCGTGGGGTTGGGGATGCACTGCTCCTCACCACCAGCCGTGCTCCTGCCCTTTAATCACACTTTGGGATCGCCTGCCAGTAACCTGGAAGGAAGCGGTTTGTGGAATGGTGGCAATGATGAGCCGGTTCAGAACTGTGGCTATGGCTTGAGGTTTCTGCTCTGGAAAGTTGACTAATTTCCACCAGAAGTCAGGCCACAAGAAAAAAAAAAAATCCCAAGAAATGCCTGGGCCACTAACCTTTTGATGGAGACCTTTGAAAGAGGCTGAGGGGCTTGGTTACGTGGGATTGCCCAGAGCAGAGCCCTGGGGCTGTCAGCAGCCCTACTTTGCTCCACACAGCCAGCACCAAGTGGGGTAACACAGAGAAGTCTCTTTAGGGATGTGGGACAGTGACAGGAAGATTGAGTGCACCCTCAGCAAATTTCCCAAAGACACCAAGCTGTGTGGCGTGGTTGAGGTGCTGGAGGGAAGGGATGCCATCCAGAGGCACCAGCCTGGAGTTGTTTAAGGCCAGTTTGGATGGGGCTTTGAGCAACTTGATCCAGTGGGAGGTGTCCCTGCCCATGGCAAGGGACTTGGAACTGGACAGGTTTAAAGGTCCCTTCCAACCCAAACCATTCCATGATTCTGTGATTCTATGATTCTATGCCTGTGCTAGGGGTATGAAGTGTTTATTTCTCTTTGTTAGTCTTATGGATCAAGTTCGTGAAAGCCCCATCTAACCTGACATTGAACACCTCCAATGATGGGGCAGCCGTGACTTCTCTGAGCAGCCTGAGCCAGTGCCTCGCCACCCTCACAGGAAAATGTTTCTTCCCAAGATCTCATCTAAATCTCCCCTCTTTCAGCTTAATTCCAGCAGTTGTTGCTGCACCGTCAGCGCTGGCTCTCCATCTCCCAACGTGAGCTGAACACTGTGGTTTCTGAATGCTTGCAGAGCAAATGGCCATGTCATGGCTCTCCTGATTCCTGAGCTGGAACCTGGAAACCTGTCTGCTGGGGGCTTTGGGGAGGTTCCGAGTGCCTTGGGAGGGTGAAACAGGCTGGTTCCCTTGGCTGCCACATTGGGTCTGTTCCAGCAGCACAGACGCCTGCACACAATACAGCTTTGCTGTGAAGAGTGTTTAAAAAAGGAGGATGCTTGCTGAGATGTTGTTTTTTTCCTGGAGCTGCTGCAGAGAGGGGGAAGTGGACAGGAGCTCTGAGAGGCCCCCAGTTCTTTCTTCCCAAGACTTAAACTCAGCCCTGAACAACAGATGCAGCCCTGCTAATTTCTTTCCTTGGTGCAATTCAGTTTCTTGGGTGGCAGGATGCAATTTGTGTTTGGCTTTCTAGAGAAACTCTTGGCTTGTCGCTCTCAAGGCACAACATGTGCCTTAAATAGCAGGCTAAATTTCTCCACCTAGCCTAAAAAAATAAGATCCTCCTCTGCCAAATGAAAGGACATATTCCAGTATTCTTTGTTGTTGCAACAAATTGGGTGGATACTGTCAGACTTCTGTATTCTGGGAATACTTCCAGAGCCTCTCTTTGTGTGCAAGTCGGTTACCATGTAATTGTCAACTTAAATTGCAGTGTTGGATAACTCGGCTTCGGCTGTAAAATAATCTGCCTCTCCTGCGACTCAGCCCCAGCAGCGCAAGGGCAATGGGCTGGGCTCCACCCCTCCTGCGCAAGGACTGCGAGAGTCCTCTGCAGAGCTTGGGCTCTGCCTGAGGGCTCCTGGGGGCATTTGTGGTGGCAACTTTGCTAAAGGCATTGCTGCCCATGTGGGAAGGATGAATCCTTCTTGTGTGGCTGGGACATGCTGCCTGCATGGACGGCAGAGAGGACAGGAGGGATAGGGTGTCCCTGCCTGCCTGCTGTCTCTTGGCCTCTGCCAGCTGCGACCTTGTGGAGATAAAAAGGCTGCTTTTGATGCAATGGGAATCCTCTTCACCCTTTTCCTTCCCCTTTCAAATTGGCAGCTTGTTTTGTTGTGTTTGTTTTAGCCTGAATCCCAATGACAATTAGTGCTAGAAGGCTAGATTAAGCTGTTTTTACTTGTTTTCTTTTTCACTTTGATTTCCACCTCCTCCAAATTCTTAATCCTACTGAATATTTCATCTCTTGTAACTCCATCAATTGAAAGGCTCCCAGCGGGATGTACAGGACCGGCACTGTTTGAGCTGCTTTGCTTTAGCTAATGCTTCTCAATGCTGGGCTGAGTTTGTTGCGCAATTTATTTCAGACGAGGAAACCACAGCATCCGCTTCAGCAAGAAACAAGTGAGCGATTTGGGAACAGCACTGTGCAATAAATGAGAACTTCGGTGGTTGATGAGAAAGCAGGGCACCCCGCGTTCCCACCTCGTGCCTTCTCCAACTGCAGGCAGATTTTGCAGGTGGGAAACCCCTCATGTGGCCACAAATAGGAGATTCCTCTGTAAATGGAGGATGCTTTCTTCTTGTGGGTGGTTGATGTGGTGGTCACCTGGCATTCATTGGCTCTGAGGAGGGTCAGCCAGTCTAGAGATGGGTTGTTCCATGTAAAACAGGTTTGCTAGGGTGCAGAGAAGTGATGATGGAAGATCCTGCCCATCTGGTTTTGATTTCCCTATAAAAAATTTAACTTTTGCTTTTTTTCTGTGATTCTTTTGGACTTATTGTTGGGTTTTTCCTCTAAACTTGCACTGTTGGCAAAAAAGCTTTCAGATAGAGAACTTCTTTTCTTTCCTTAACAGAAAGCCATTTCTAGCTTGACCAGCTCTGGGCTGGCTCTGCATATCCTGATAGGCTTCTACTGCTGGAAAGCAAAGATGGGGAGAGGGTGGAGGCTTTGCAGCTCTCTGTATCCACGTACTCTCTTGATTATATCAACCTGTCTAAATGCATGGGGTGGTTGATGTTTGTAATGATGCCTTTACCACCCAAACTGCTCCTTGCTCTATGATATCCCTAACTGTTTGCAGGGACGTTTCCCTAGGAGGAATCTGGCTGCTTCTGACATAAAGCAGGGATGCAGCAGGCTCTCCCAGCAGGTTCTTTGAACTGTGCAAAGCTTCAGTGCTCTTCACCTGTTCTATATGCTCCTTATCAAGAGCCCCAAAGTATCTGCAGCCTGGATGGGAAGAGCTCTCACTGAAGTGCCAGCAGCCGCCTCCAAGTGCCTTTGCCAAGGGAGCTGTGGTGGCATATGCTTGCTCTCAGAGCAAGGTTACAGTCTTGACTCATTAGAAGTTACTTTTCTCATTGTGGGGCATATGCAGAAGAACCTGGTGCCAAGCTGGCAACGTGTGCAGTGGAGCAGAGAGGGCTCTGAAAGGCTCCAGAGGAAGGCTGCACTTGTACATTTGTCCTCAATTATTTTGTTTTGAAAGCAGCACAACCCCAGCCTTGAATAGATGCTGGGTTAGCAGAGGCTGGGAGGCCTGCAGGGCACTGGCAGAGCAGCAATCACTGCCCCATGGAGCTTTCCTCTGGAATCCGGGGCTGCTCCTCTCTCCCTGAGACCCCTCCCAGGTGGTTACTCCTGCAGGCAAGTAGCAAAGTGGTTGGTCAGGAGCCATGACCCAGCAGTGGTGGGATGGGACAGAATAAAAAGCCAGCAGAGCCCTGGGACCAAGATGCAGGTCCTTGACATGGCCTGTGCTCCAGGCATTCCTGCTCCCTGCTGAAATGCATTAGACACAGGTAATCCAGCCCATTCCTAAATGATGGGTCTGGTGGATTCGCAGGATCTGCAGCCCATGCTAATGGCTCATTGCTGAACCATAAGTGGTTGTGTTATACTTACTTTGGATTTATTGGAGGCCGAGGCATTAATTTCCTGAAATATATGGTCATGATGTTGAGGTTAAATAAGATCTCATTCAAAAGGATTCTTTTATTATATTTAATTTGTAACCCCTTTTCTATAGCCATTTTACAGCTATTCCTCCCCCTCCCTTAAATGTTCAGTGTCATGTTTCCAGGAAGAATCTTATTTCATGCAGACTAATAGCATTTTTCAGTATAACCTTTTACAGTTCCTCACCGTTCGAGTTACTCCAGTCTCGGTTGTTTATACACAACAAGGTCTTAAATCCTCTTTCAGAAAATAAAGATGTTGATGCAAAAGCAACAAGAGCTTCTGGCAGAGCTAAAATCCATCCGTTCTCTCCTCCTTCCTCACATGCCACCCCCTTCAATCTGCTGTAACTAAAAGCCCTTTTACTTCAGCACTTGAGCACTTTGATAGAACGCATGTTGAGTAAATCTTACATGACATTTTTACTCTGAGTGATATGTATATAAAGTTGAGCTGGCTCAGTGCTAGCCTTGCTTCGCCCTTCTTGATGATGCTGCTATTGAACTGATAAATTAACTGTGGAAATCAGTGCTGCGAGATGCTGGAGCCCAGAGCCAGGAGGGGGATGAAGCTGTGGTGAAGGACGATGGTCTGGATGCATTCGGAGCAGCTGAGGCTGGGCAGGGAGCAAGGGAGCATCATCCAACGCTTCCTCTGCTTCTTGTGCTTGCTCTGCTGCTGGTTGCCCTGGGAGATGGGAGATGTGAAGCCCTGCTCTAAATCGCTGCTGCTGCTGTTGGTTTTGGTGTCCAACCAGTGAGTCTCCCTGTTCTGTGGTGTTGCACATGTCCCTTTGTCTCACTTGAAATGCCAGGTTCAGGGCTGGCCCCGCAAGGCACCCAACATGCAGAGGCCCAACCTGAAGGAGAACGCATCCCAAAATTGTTGGAGATGTGCTACCTGCAGGAGCTCTTTTCTAGGTCAGAGTGATGAGCTCATTGCTGCTCTCCTGAGTGCCAGTGAGGTATGGGGAAGGGTAGGCTTGCTCCAAGGTGCTCGTCCTGCAGAGTGGCCTCAGTCTCCCAGGGGTCTGTGTGAGTGAGATAGACAGGCATTGAATTTTCCTAGGAGTCCAGACAGAATTGCTCCAGAAAACAAGTCTTTATGTCCCCCAAACTAAGGTCACACTCTGGAGGACAAAACCCCAACCCTTTTCTGAGTGTTTGAAAGGTCCAGGAAATGATGTACAAACTGCCCATCCCTGGGGTTGTGAGAAGGAAAGGTGCTGAAGAGGATGGAGGTGAGGCTTTGGCGCTGCTTGTTACTCCTTGCATATTGACCTTTTGCTGGCTAAGAGCAGCAGAGCATGGAATGCTCTCCAGTTCCTCCTCAGCACCTGGCTGGAGTTCAGGCTGGATGCCCTGTGCTCCCTGCTGTGCTTGCCGAGCTCTGCCAGTCCTGCCCCCCCGCATCCAGTTGGTGCTGGCATCTTGCAGGTTGGGAAACAGCCCTGGCCTTCTGCTCTCCTAGATGAATTTTCCTTCCCTCCACTGGCAGCCGGAGCAGTACGTGGGTGCTCCTGCATGCAAAGCACAGCAAAGGAGGGATTCAGTAGCAGTTTGGGAAGAAAAAGGGGGATGTGATTGACAGTGGGCTGTGGTGGAGATAACCCAAGGCATGGAGTTATTGGAGCACATCCAGAGGAGGCCACAGAGATGATCCGTTCCATGATCCTATGATCCAGGGCCAGGCAGGCTGGGGCAGCAGACTGATCTCTGGCCATGATGATCTGGAAAAGTGTGACCACCACAGAGTAGCAATGCCAGAGGGTGGGGAGCAGCAGGGACCCCCTTGCTAGCCCACCTCCATCCCCAGTAGAGCATCCTACTCCTGCTCATATCCCCCCAAGACTGGGATGTTTGACCTGCAGTGCCTCTCACTCCAGTTCGGAGGCCTTGCTGTGCCTTGCTGATGAGGGTTCCCAGAGCAGGACCAACATCCCCACCATGGGAACCCCTCCGTGTCTCCAGCCTCGTGCAGCACCAGCCCTACCACTAACCCCAGCAGCATGGAATTCCCAGCCCAGGCTCCGCAGGCAGCCTGCCCGACGCAGAGCCGCCGTGCTCCCGGCAGCTCCTCACGCCAAGCTGTCAGTTCTGGCTTCTACAGGGATTTTCTCTTTTCTCTTTTTTTTTTTTTTTTCCTTTCTCCCCCCTCCAGAAGTGCTGATGGACAAGTTGAGTAACCATATCTGCTTGTTACAGGACATCTTGAGGCTGATTGCGGAGGTCAGGACTCAACTGGAAAGACCGCAGCGGGTTGCTGACTGGCATCCATGGTCCAGATAAGATAAAAACAACTGATGACAGCAGGGAAGTGAAACAGTCATCTCAGCACTTGGATTAGTGCCCGGCAAAGAGGAAGGGAAAAAAGCCCGCGGAGGGCCGGTGGGGAGGGGAAGGGGGTGGAATATGGATTAGAATAGAAACTCTGGAAAAAGCTATCAGGAGGCAGCAGATTTGGGTGTTAAATATTTATGAATTAGCGGCACTTGTCGCGTTCTCTCTGAGCTGTGAGTTTCCAGGATGGGAATGTGTGTGGTTGCAAAGCCGCCGTCGCTGCTGCAGCACATAGTGTTGAGGTGGGGACATGCTGTCGAGGTGGGCACGTGGTGTCATGGTGGGCACATAAAGGGAAGGCATGGAGAAGCGTTGGGAGCAGGAGGCAAGGTGACTGGCTCTGGTAGGGCTGGCGGTGCCAAGGCTCACGGCAGTGCAGGATGAACCCAGCTAAAAAGGAGGAAGGATAAATGAGGTGCCATAAAAATGACTACTATTATTCAGAGAATTCTGCTGAAGAGCATTGGAGTAATTAAATCATAATTGCTTATTACTCAGCTGAAGTGACATTGTAAGTGACTGAAGGTCTGCGATGAGGTGAGGAAGCGGGGGGTGTCTCAGCTTTTCCACCGTGCTCTGGGTTTCCCTCCATCTCGCTGTGGATGTGTGCATCCATGCGGGAGATAAGCAGAACCCCCAGTCTTGATGAAGGTCACAAGCACCCCTGAGCCCATAAAGCTTGTTTTCACCATGGCATCTAAACAGAGCACCCTATGGGTGCTGTGGCAAGCACAGCATTGTTGGCTGCTACAGGACAGGGAGCTGGGAACAGCTTCACCTTGTGGGAGGTGCCCGAGTGGACTTGCACAGCCCAGGCTGGCCATTTATTCCTGGACCCAAAGGTCTTCGTTGTTTGGCTGACCCACTAAGCCCTGAGAGCTTTAAAGGAACTGCTCCCCATTGCGAAACAAAGAGCCTGCAATCCTGTAAGCATTTAATTACACAGCGATGTTTATGGAACGTTTCGAAGGGCTCATGTAATCTGGCAGCACGGAGAAGACGTGGCGTCGAGGTTTGGAAGCGTGAGCCTCCCTGGCATGCCACGCCACAGCAGGCTCTCCTTTTGCCAGCCAGCTTGGGATGATGAACTGCATTTCCAGCTTTAGGTAACGTCTTCTGAATTTTAGTGGAGTTTCCTCATTTTTGTTTTGAAGTTTCTCTGTGTTTAACATTCTGAAATATTCTGAAACGAGGTCATCTGGCACTTAAGTAGATCTGAGCACCTCTTGGTTGTTTTTTTTTTTCACCCCTTTTAGCTGCCCCCCATCCCTCCTTCACGCTGCCTGTGGCCAGGGAATGCTGCTCATGCCCTGCCACAAGCCTGTCTCTCCTATGAGAGCATCCAACCAAACCATGGCTGCATCCTGCTGGCACGCTGTGATGCTCACAACTCTGCTCACATCCTGTCACATCCCAGGTGAACTTTCCTGAAGGGAAAGGAGAAGAGGAGAAGGGCCCATCGTTGTTGCTGTTTGGAGGGAAAATTGCTGGAAAATGTTGGAAAGAGCATTCCTTCTGTGTCAGTCTTGAGGATAACCCCACACTCGCCACTCCACACGCTCAAGGGAAGCGCCAGCCTCCAGTGCTTCAAGGAGCAGAGAAGCCGGTTATGTTTCCACCAGACATATTTTTTTTTATTTTTTCAATAGCTGTTAAGTGAGTCACCTGGCATGGCAGAAGCACAGACCACCAGCAAGGAGAGCACCGAGGAACTGCCAGGGAATCTGCTGCCAAGAGAGCACTCATGGCTTCAGACAGCCTCTTGTTTGGGGGCTCACTGGAGCCAGCTGGGAGGTGAGCCTGCTGCCCATGCCAGCACCGGCCCCCTTCACTGCGGCCACGCTCCTGCTGCCAGCCCTGTGATTGTCTAATTGCACCAGGCTAATGGAGAGAGCAGGAAAGCTCATGGCTCCCCTGCTCTTCGGGGAGAACCCAGGCAAGAAACACTAGTAAACTTGTCCTCATGTTACAAAATCATTGAATCATGGAATGGGTTGGGTTGGAAGGGACTTCAAAGCCCATCCAGTTCCAAACCCCCTGCCATGGACAGGGACATCTCCCACTGTATCAAGGTGCTCAAAGCCCCATCCAACCTGGCCTTGAACACCTCCAGGGATGGGGCAGCCACCACTTCTCTGGGCAGCCTGTACCAGTGTCTCCTCATCCTCACAGGGAAATGTTTCTTCCCAAGATCTCATCTCAACCTCCCCTCTTTCAGCTGAAAACCACTCCCCCTCATCTATCCCTGCACTCTCCAATCAAGAGTCCCTCCCCAGCTTTCCTGGAGCCTCTTTCCATACGGGAAGGTTGCTCAAAGTTCTCTGTGGAGCCTTTTTGTCTCCAGGCTGAACAAGCCCAAGTCTCTCAGACTGTCCTCATATAGGAGGTGCTTCAGATTTGCACAGCGAAGACATCCCTAAATGAGAATCATCTATGGGTTTCTTCTCATCCTGGTGCAGAACCCGAAATCTTCCTCCCATTCCCTTGCTCTGAGTGAGTGAGGGTACAGCCGAGGCTCAGCATCAGCTAGAGGTGGCCATGCTGTGCCCAGCTGGGTGCCCCTCTCTTGGAATCAGCTGTTTGCCCTGGCTCCTGCAGCCTTGGTAGGGGTTAAACAGCCAAAGGAGAGAGAAAAGGGCTCTGGTGATGCAAACAATAAAAAGTCTCTGCATTCCACTGAAGTTTCTTGAGCAACTGGCATTTTCCCATAAATGTACTTAAGCAGAAAATCACCAGAAAAGTGCTATAATCTGACAGATTTTTCACAGGCTTAAATATTCATGAATTAAAAGAATTGGCAGAATTTTCTACATTATTAGCTTTCATCGTGGCTACAGGAGCAGTTGGTGCACTGGCTGCTCTTCAAAAACTATTAATCTAGTCTGTCATCACAGCAGCCATTTTTTAATTAGCTACTTTACTGAACGATCTGGTGCAGGAGTGAGACTGGAACATTTAAATGGTATTAAAGTTTTAAAGGTGCCTCTTTCCATTTTTAATCAAAGTTCTGGAAGGTAACAACAGGGAAACAAAGGTGGCAGCTTTGTTTTAATGGTTAACTTCTGATTTTGGGAAAAATCAAGCCTTGGGAAACTGAGACTCTTCTATCAGGAGAAGAAATTCCAAGAAATAAATTGTTCATTAAGCAAAAATTTACTACATTCCTGCCGGAAGAAATCAAAAGGAGATGTTTGTGGCTGGATCTCCTCGTGTGTATTGAGGCAATAACAGAACATGGCACCACATGCGTTCTGCCAGAGTCAGTGTTGGTCCCACGGTACCAATATTCATCCTGGCCCTGCAGGGCCCGCTGCTGCATTCCTGTGTGGCTCTGTGCACCTGCTGGGAGCATCCCCTGGGCAGGCTGAGTGTGAGGGGCCCTAATGCCATGTCAGCTCTTGCCACAACATTCATTTGAGCTTTTGTCTTGTGCAGGAGTTGTTTGGCATTGTGTAGTGTGTAATCCAGAACTCTGACAGGTTTGGAGTGGTTCCTTCCTAAAAACCAAGAACCCTGCGGTGAGTACATGTGGGCTGCTCCTGCATCTGTGCAGGTTGCTCCCACATCCATGCAGGCTGCTCCCACAACCATGCAGGTTGCTCTCATATCCACACAGGCCATTGTGGAAGC
This sequence comes from Tapera naevia, assembly GCA_033556795.1. Classification (NCBI taxonomy): domain Eukaryota; kingdom Metazoa; phylum Chordata; class Aves; order Cuculiformes; family Neomorphidae; genus Tapera; species Tapera naevia. The sequence goes on from JAUMJJ010000353.1 coordinate 4,010,647, forward strand.
ACATCTTCAGCCCCATCTCGGAGTGTGCTTGGGCTGTGAGCTCGGTGCTGCCTTCACCAAGCATTGGAGCTGCAGCAATGCTGTTGGCACTAAATCTCTCTGCCCTGGCCTTGGCTGGTAAATGAGCTGGATTTACAACTTTTTTTTTTGCATTCACCAACCTCTAAATCATTGCACATGTTGGCTCTGCCCTTGTCTGGGGGAAAGCAAGCGCCAAAGATAGGGATGCCTGGAAACATCTCCCACCCCATGAGGTGTCACGAGGTTTAGCAAAAAGTGTTATCTCTGGTATGGAGGATGAAACAAACCCCTCTCTCCCTGCTGTCCCTGGCCCTCAGTGATCACAGGGATTACAGTGCTGGGGAGCATATGGAGCTATGCTGGCTGCCCTGGAGGTGTGTGCAGTTCTGGGCCTCAGCTCAGCTCCTGGCTGAGCCAAACCCAGCAAGGAGACTCTATGTTCTTGTACCCTAATTCTGTGTGCTGGGAGTGCTGAGGCTGTCCTGGACCCATGCATCCTTTCCCCAAGGGAAGTTGGTGGAACAAGGAGGGGTTGGCTCCAGACCAGGAGCACAAAGGCTTAGATGCTAAATCTGTGCTTTTCTGTAACTCAGTGTTATTGTCCATGCCCTTGGCTCCGTGTGTTTGAACCCCACTTTGCTCTCTGTGCCAGAAATGCTGCTCTCCTGGCTTATTATTTTCGTGTGAAAACATAGAAAAATTATGTCTTTATGGAGGTTTTAAATGTGCCTTTTTTTGGCATCAGTGCCTACGGCTCTGATCTCTGCTGCTCGTTATTGCCAGAGCTTTAATTTGAGCATTATAGTGCCAATGTCCTGTGGACTGGGGAAGGGAATTGCTGTAGGTTTAAGACTTTTCCCCCTATTGGCATGTAAAACAAGGAATGTAAAGAAATTGGCAACTAAAATGCCAGTGCTGCGGCTATAACCTTTCTAAAATCTGCTCTTTGTAAGCCCTTCCATGATGAGAAGTAATTTTAAAGAAGGTTTTTCTTTTGCTTGACTTGATACTGTACTTGCTGTTTGAAAGGACCAGGACAGGCACCGGCCGGTGACCAGGACATAGATATTAATATGGAGTGTGGTGAAAGAAGCACACAAAATGCTGCCTGGTTTTGCTCATTTTCACAGCTCCAGTTGAAAAAACTCCATGATGTCATTTAGCCTGGAAAGCACTGGGGTTTGGGGTTTTTCTTTGATGACATGGAATAGGGAAATTCTAAAATGCTGGGATTGGGGAGATTTTAATGCTTTCTGGGAAACAATTTCTTTCTTTAATTTGTGAATGTTTGCATGGGTGAATGATTTTTGGCAGGAAATGCGTTCCCCTCTGAATCTCAAACTTTGCACGGAGACCCCGATTCTCAAGAAAAGGATGAAAAAATCCCAACCTATTTCATAGTTTCAAGGGAGGAAGGACGGGGAAATCTTTTACTTAGAGTAAAAGAGTTTTCTTGGAGTTTCCTTGGTTTGTGGTTTGTGGTTTGTTTTCTGCCTGTTGTCTTATGGATTGGAAAAGTAAATCCCAGTAGGATCCATGAGGGATCCTGCTGGCAAAACCTCATGGAAGTGGTTGAGGATTAGGATGCAGCTTCTGTGGCTGTACTGCCAGCACGGGAAGCTCCCCACATGTAGAGGGAATGGGATGAAGCTCCTACAACTCCAGCCTATCCAGGATGATTGATTAATGCTGGAGGCAGTGTGTGGCACGAGCTGGAAGGATGCACTAAATCAGAGTTACTCCTGTTATGTACAGACTGCTGCTTTCATTCCCATTAAACACCAGGCAAGGGTTTCAAACGATGTCTATAACTCTGGAGCTATTTTCCTTGTGCCACGTGCCTCTGGCTGCTCCCACTGCTCACTACCCCACACCAACCAGGGGTTCTGCTGTGGGACTGCACAGCCTGAAACCCCACGGTGCCCTCCTGGGGAGGTGCTGAGCAGCCTTGCTCCAGGATGCACATCCAAGCAGGAATCAGCAGGTTTAAAAGTGCTGGGCTAGAAAACAACAGGAACAACCTGTTCCTCTTCTCCCACAGCACAGCTCTTATGCTGTGAGATATGTGTATCCCCAGCATAAGAAGGATATGGAGCTCTTGGAACGGGTCCAGAGGAGGTCATGGAGATGATCTGAGGGCTGGAGCACCTCCTGTACGAGGACAGGCTGTGAGAGTTGCTGTTCAGCCTGGAGAAGAGAGGGTTGCGGGGAGACCTTAGGGCAGCCTCCCAGTACTGAAAGGGGCTCCAGGGGAGGGGCTCTTGATAAGGGAATGCAGGGATAGGATGAGTGGAGAACAGTTTTCAGATGAAAGAGGGGAGACTGAGATGCGATCTTAGGAAGAAATGTTGTCCTGAGGGTGATGAGGCCCTGGCACAGGTTCAGAGAAGTGGTGTCTGCCCCATCCCCGGAGGTGTTCAAGACCAGGCTGGATGGGGCTTTGAGCATTCTGATGCAGTGAGAGGTGTCCCAGCCCATGGCAGAGGGTTGAAACTGGATGGACTAAGGTCCCTTCCAACCCAAACCATTCTCTGATTTTGCCCATAATAGATGTAGGAGGGCTGCTCTGATTTACCCAGTGCAGTTCCTGTGCTCCAGAGCCCCTCAGTTTGCATTCCTGGATGACACTTTTAAATCCTAAGAAGAATTGCACATCTATTAGAAAAAGAAAAAAAAAAAAAGCTTTATTTCTATGTGTTTGAACAGTGAATCCATACGTGTTTCTTCTCATTAAACCCCATTTTTTTAAAGGAAATCCACTGCAGAAACAAGCATGGAAGCCAACATAATTAAAGGCTTCTTTTTCCCCAGCCATGGTCCTCTGGTCTTTGAAGAGCTCGGGGATCCCTTAGGAATGCTCTGAACTCTGCAATATTTTGATAGCTGCAATAACATAATCAGAAGATGCTTTCATAAAGAGAGTACCTTGTGTGGATTGAGGCCACCCCCTCTCCCCCGCTCCAATTGCTGATTTAATGGGGTCCAGAGCTCGGGTGCAGATGGGTAGGTTTCTTTTCTGCCTCTGCTTCTCCAGGAAGGCTGCAATGCTCAAGGGTTTTTTGGAAAGAGTCAGAGTGTTTCCCTGCATTGCATGGCCTCTGACTCCTCTAAGTGATGCTCAGCCCATGACCCTGGTTGGAGGCTGGGGCGAAGGGGACAGTGGGGGCTGCAGCCTGCCCTCCACAGCCTGGACTCTGCTGCCCTTCAAATTATTGCACACAGTGCTTCTCTTCTGCTTGAGAGTCTGCCAGGTTGTTATTCATCCTGAAATCCTCATTAAAGCACTTTAATTTCTCCCCTTCACTGGCTAACAGTGTGCATGAATCCTCTTCTCTGTGCCCGAGCCACCGGAATCCTGGGTTTGTGCCTTCTTTTCTTCCCAAGCTGCAGCCCCATGTGTGTCCGCTCCACCTGAGCTCTGGCAGCAGGGGATGCTTGGAACGAGGAAATTGGGGCATTTCTTTAATCTTTAAGCTGGAATCATTAAGCTTTAATCAGGCCAAATTAGGGTTTTGAATCCCACTGCCTTGCATCAGTCTTTAATTGTATGAACTCAGTCACTCTTGAAGTGAAGCTGTCCCGGGGCCCTGTCCTCTGCGGGTGGAGAGCAGCAGGCACAGTGCCACCAGCATCCCCAGACCCCATGGCTGGGGCTCTGAGCAACAGAGATGCTCACCAGCCTTCTCGCTGCTACAAGCTTGCCCCGGCTGCAGGTAGGGTTCCCAGATGCTGGAGGGCCATGGGGCTGGTCCATGGGGAGCCTGCCTGGCTCTGCACCCCACAAGCATCATGGCAGTGCCAGGGGACATGGTGGGATGGCTGGCCCTGCAGCTACAGCCAAAGATCCCTTTCCTCCAACCATGAGGGAGATGGGATATTGGGTTTGTCCCTGTAGGAGCTGAGCCTGTTCTTTCCCTCCCCTCTACTCCCTCTCTGCTCATCACCAATCTTCCTTGGATGCTTCTGTGACAGCCCTGGCATGAGGGGCAACGGTGATGCATGGTGGCATCTGTGCCAGTCGCCTCTGCTCCGACTGGTTCATCACCTCTTGTCTCCCATAAAAGCCGCTATTCACAACATAATGTGAATGAATTCTCACTAAAGCCTGCTAAATTACTCTGAGACAAAGCAAGGCGCCAGCAAGTGGGCTGCTTTGCCAGTTCTTCACGGCGTGTTTAATTTATCACAGAGTCCTTGCCTTCCAGATTTAGGAGGGTGCTGCTCAGCCCCTGGCTGGTGTGGTGGGAGGATGGCAGCATCCTCCTGCCCACAGCACCCTGGAGCTGCATCCTGGAGCTGTATCCATAGGGGCTCAGCTGGGGCCAGAGCTGCCAGCGTCAGCTGGGAGTAGGAACCCCAAAACCTCCTCTGCCTTGGGGACAAAGCAGCTGAGGGAATCACAGTGCTGGCTGCCTCCTCTCCTTGTTTCATTCTTGGCTTTTCCTCACCTACTGCTGCAGGCAGGTCCCCGACCAAGTGAACCCATGTGAATCCTAGCTCCAGTGACTTGCTACCCCAAAGGGCACGTTCTATACTGTTCTGCACTGACCGGTGTTACTTTGTCTGGTCTGGGTTGAACGCAAGCTCTGTAATTCTGTTGCAATGAAAGAGCAGGATTCACATTGCTGATACAACTCTACACAATTTACCCTTTTTCTTAATGCTTGCATTTCCCCACGCTTTCTGAATTTCCTGTAGCTCAGCTGACTGTGCTGACTTTCCTCCCACTCACATGTTCATACCAAGACAACATTAAGTAAGAGGAAGATAGGTCAGTTTTGGCCTGATAACTGTTCCCCAGCACAGCTTATACAGATCAGGGAACAAATTATGGGGTTTTACAGTTCATAAGTACTTCCCCCAAACGACCTGAATTGCAATTTGTCTGAAATCCGGGTTTTCTCTACAGCCAGTCCACTGGAGGTGATGCTTTGGAAACAAATCCTGTAGCTTGATCATGAATCCATGATGGTCAATGGCTTTCTGATGGTGGTGGAGGCGCTGAACCTTCTTATATGGACCAAACCCCATGGAGGGGCTAGGGACAGTGTGGTGGGAGTTGGGCTGGGACAAGGGACGGGTGTCAGTGGCTTTCGCTGATAGCTGCTCTTTTGGTGTGTGCATGAAACTCTTGATGCAGCCATGGCTCTGGTGAGTGATCTGTAGAAGGCAAACACATTTGATGATGTAAAGTGAGATTTTTGAGGTGCAAGAAAGGACAGCTGCAGTCATCACGAATGAGTGTGTTTTGTTTGGTGCGGGTGGTGGCTGTCGTGGCTCTGTCGACTGCTGCCTTGAGGTGCCAGAGCCATCGATATCTCCACAGCTCAAGGTTTGTCTCTGAGTCTGTGTTGTACTTTAAGTCATGACTCTGTGTGATGATTTTTCCTCTAGTGAGGTTTAGGGCTGCTATCCAAAGTGAATGCACTGCCAGCAGTGAGGCATCCCCCATCCTAAACCCATGAAGCCACGTGGCTTCACCATCATGAAGCCACATGGCCAAAGGTCCCTCAATCCAGTCTGCAGAGCACACACCCCCTTGGTCCCCATCCCAACTCACCCACCCTTCTATTGTGGATTCTCACAGATCACTTGGCATTGGGCCGCAGAATGGTATTGCCAGGTTTGCATTATAACCTCTTATTACAAACCCCTCAGCGTTTCTCCGGATTGTTTCGCCTGTTATCATTTTTCCCACAATGCGCTTGCATGATCCTCTCTCAGACTTAACCACATGGCAACCACATCACATAATGCAACTTCTGTTCTGAGATTATTCATATTTCTCCCCCCCCCAATTGTTGCTTTGCCAAGTTTTTCTTCTAATTCTGAGAAGTTGAATTTAAAAGAGCAGTGTCTGCGGTACAAGGACATGCTTAGGAGGCAGCGTGAGCAAATCAACTCGACAAGTGTGTTCGCAGGAGTCAAACCTGGGGGGGGAGCTGTGAAAAAGCAAAACAAAAGCCCCTCCAAAGGTCTATTTTTATTTTATTTTGTTTTCTGGAATGTCTCATCACATGAAATAACAATGCATCCCAGCGAGGAGACTGCAGACAGGCTCCAGTGAGAGGGCAGCTGAGGAAAAGATTGGTTTAGAAGAAGGTTTTTATATGCAATCTATCACAAATGCCAGTTCCCAGCAGAACGGGATAAACAACAAAAAAAGGGCTGCGCTATCTGGGATGTGTGTTTGCAGTCATGCTGCTGGAAGGGAACGGAGCCCGTGGCCATGGGCACACTGCCTGTGTCCCACATTCCCTGCCAGCACAGAGATGTATGGTAGAAGGGCTGGGAGCGGGTATTGTTCCATCTCCAGGTCCCACTTTTCAGGGAGGATGCGAATGGCTTGGAGCTGGCCCTGGGCAGAAGGGTGTGGGGAATGTGACCAATGAGGGAAGATGGAAAGAAATTAAGTTGTTTAGTCAGGAAAAGAGAAGATGGCACGAGCAGGGGGCATTTTCAAGACCTTTCAGTGCATGGGGCTGCAATACGAAGCAAGTGGCTGATGTAATTCTTATGCACTGGGACAACAGGAGCCACTGCAGCTGAGCCCTGGTCTCGGTGCCGCAAAAACCACCACCATCCAATCTTGCCCCATGGATCTGGCAAGCAATGGGGAAGAGCACCAAACCCCTGATGTTTCTGTTCAAATTTTACCACCTGTGGCAGCCACTGTGCATTTCTTGGCATTGTTGCTGGTGTAAGTGCTCACAAAAGGTGAACCCAGAGAGATTTTCAGCCCTGCCTCCACTGTAATTCAATATTTTACCTAAAATTAGCACTTTCTAATTAAGTTCCCTGGGAGCAGGCAGCTCATGTGCTGGTGTTACATCTGAGTGCCTTTGACGGGCAGGTGTGGGGAACGCAGCAATGGGCCCTTTGGCGCAGGGGGTGGCAGCGGGTGGAGGGTACGGCTGTGGTGTTTTTTGGGAAGCATGCTTTAATCTGAGATTTTGTTTAAGTTTGATTTTCAATAATTGTGAGCATGTGAACGTCCTGGCCTAGGTGTCCTCCATGGAGCTGCTTCCTGAGCCTGGCAGACTCATTGGACATGCACTGGCGTTGGTGATGGAGAGGGACAGTCATTCCTGAAACACCTTCCAACTCAAACCCTTTTTGTTCCTATTGCTTTTACTTTGCAGTTTCTGGAAACTGGCTTTTTTTAGGACCAAGAATCTCTACTTTGCATCTTTTTTTCCTTACACCCCCCCCTTACTTCATTTTTCCTTCATTTCTGCATCTTTTAATTCTGGAGCCTTCAGCTGTACTGGCCAGTTTAGCATAAGAAATGAAATTAATTCTCATGCTCAGGCTGCAAATGTAAATTCATTTATTAATAATTTAAATAGATTTATTTATGCAGTTTGATATTTTTCAGGTTCAGGGAAGCAATTCATTTTTCTTGCGTTGATTATCAACAGACACCGTCATTAAGCTCTTTTTTTTTCCCCTGGCCTCTTCTTCCATCTCTGCCTGCTAAACAGATAAAAGATGGGAGCCCACTGGTCTCAGCAGGCTCACAGAGAAACTTTCAGTGAGCTAACGTAGGTAAATAATTAATCGGACTTTATCTTCTAACTACTTTGGACATTTCTTCTCCAGAAAAGAGATGGGTTCTGCTTCCAAACATTTCCAGTCACCGTCACATGACGAACTTCTGCCAGATGTGTGAAGCCTCCGAGGAGAGCGGCAGCATCCCAAACACCATGAGGGAGATCATATGGTAAATGTCGATGTGTTAGCGTCAGCCACAACATTGTGCTCTTATCAAATCAGGATAAATGGTGAAGCTGGCTCCATGGGATGTGGTGGAATATTTTAAGCAAGAGTCACACATATTTACTTAAAATTAGATGGCTCTGAAATGAAACCCTCCATCTGAAAACCCACAAGGCCAAGCCCACCTCATGACAGCTTTTTGCACATGGTTTTCATTTGTATAATGGGTCAACCCAGCCCTCAGGATAGGGATACCACAAAACCTTGGGAATGTTTGAAATGTAGATCCATTTCCTTGTGGTTGGGACCCCTCTGAGATGAATTGAGCTTCCTATCAATCTGGATTTGCTTTGCTTCTGTGAGACCAAGACCCTCTGCTGAAGCCTTCAGACTCGTGTCAGCCTTGCCTAGCTGCACATTATGTTACAAATCTGAAATGGTTATTTCAAAGACTCATCATTTTTTGCCCCAAACTGTTGAGCAAACCCAATAGCGTCAATATGTGGCCTCAAAGCCGGGAAAGCTCACCGGTCTTTGCTCGTTCGTTGGCTTTGTTCGCTGAAGCACAGGGGACTTGCACTGTGCTGGAGGTTTCCTTTTCATCCCAGGCTTGTCAGAGGCACCGAAGATGTGAGCTCTGCCGTATCACTGGCAAAGCACTGGCTCGTCCAGCTTCCCCACCATCCCCCTTCTGCTTGCTTTTGCAAAGCTTTAGCATTTCTCTTTTATCTTGCTCTTGATAGGTTCAAAGACACCATGAAGCCAAGTCCTACCTTCCTAGAGATGGGGATTAACCAGCTCGTGCTTCCCGAACCTGTCCTGCAGAACTGGAATTGATTTATCTTGGTTTCAGCAGCAACTACACAGCAGTTCCTGGATGAATGCAAAACCAGGCTTCTAAGAGGCTTTTTAGCATCCTGGCTCCAAGGGCGATGCCACCATGTTCAGCTTTGATTGCAAAAGCTTATGCAAATCAAAGCCCTTTCCTCCATTTGCCTACACGGCCTGTTCTTGCAGGAAAGAAGCAATGTAAAATTTGCAGGAGCTGTTCTGTAGGAATACTCCCAAAAATCTCCCCACCGTGGCTCCAGTTTGCTCCAAAGCAGGTGTGCAGTGAAGGCTCCTCGAAGGAGCTGTGCACCAGCATCAGTGCTGGAAGCTGGGGTCAGGGGAGGTTGCTGGTGCGAGATGGAGATGATCTGTCTTACACAAGTGCTCCCACCAGCCACTGGCTCAGCGAGCTCGCTCTTTCCTACCCAGGAGCGGGGTAAAGGGGCTGGAGAACAAGTCTTATGAGAAACAGTTGAGGGACCTGGAGCTGTTCAGCCTGGAGAAAAGGAGGCTGAGGGGAGACCTTATCACTGTCTACAATTGTTTGAAAGAAGGTTGTGGTGACAGGGGTGTTGGTCCCTTCTCCCAAGTGGCAGGTGACAGGACAAGAGGAACTGGCCTGAAGTTGTGCCAGGGCAGGTTCAGATTAGATATCAGGAAAAATTTCTTCACTTAAAGGGTTCTCAGGCACTGGCAGAGACTGTCCAGGGAGGGGGTGGTGTCACCATCCCTGGAGCGGTTTAAAAGATGGGTGGATGAGGTGCTCAGAGATCTGGTTTAGTAGTGGACAGGTATGGTTGGACTCAATGACCTTAAAGGTCTTTTCCAACTGAGAAATTCTATCATTCTGACACCCCCCTCCAGCATCCATTGCAGGGAGCTGGGAGTTGGGGCCAGCACAGAGGGCAGGGATGCTCAGAGGGGATGCTGTGAACACTCACCATGACATGGTGACAGTTGTTCTGCCACAGATGATAGGCAGGAGAAACCCACAGCTTCATGTGATGACAGCACTCGTGTTCCTTGGATCACAAGCCTGATCTGTCAATTAGCAGACAGAGCATCGGCTCCAAACACCACCCCCAGCATTGCGGTAGTGAATGTTGAAGCATCTATTAAACTCATTTTGCACCATGCAGAATGAGGCACGTGGCTCCTCACATTATTGCAGCTCGGCAGGACGTGCTGCTTAGTTGTCCCTGTTTGCACCTTTCCACAGAGCATCCAGTACACTCTGATATGGGACAACCCAGACATCCGTTTAATCTCAGCAGTTCCTCCAACAGCCAGAACAAGCGTAAGATACAGGGTACTACTCCTGGTACGTGACCTGACTTCTCTTCTCTGTGCTGTCCTCTGCTGGATTACTGACCTGAGATAGCTTCAGATGGACACATACCCTAGGAGACAGGACGGAGCTGGGGGGGGGGCTCTGTGGGCTTATCGCATGATGCAGCAATTTTTCATAGAATCATAGAATGGTTTGGGTAGGAAAGGACCTTAAAGCCCATCCAGTTCCAACCCCCTTCCATGGGCAGGGACGCTTACCACTGGATCACGGGGCTCAAAACCCCATCCAACCTGGCCTTGACCACCTCCAGGGATGGGGCAGCCACAACTTCTCTGGGTAACCTGTTCCAGTGCCTCACCACCCTCACAGGAAAACTTTTATTTCTAAGATCTCATCTCATTCTCCTCTCTTTTAGATGAAAAACATTCCTCCTTATCCTATCCCTGCACTGCCACTGTGATCCCTTTTCTGGAACATGCACAAGAACTGCAGGGTTTTTGCTAGAACACCGTTTGTTGGGGAGCACCAGCAGCAGCTCTGCAGGCCAGCGAACTGGTTTTCCAGGAGCTGAAGCCTTGCTCCCTCCCAGAGAAGATTTGCAGAGTTTTGGCGTCACTGACAAAGTGGGATCTTGCTCTGGTGCCTCAGCAGGTTCTTGGGAGGACTCCTTAGCTGAAGGACCTCACAAGCATCCCATTTCAGCTACTGCCATGATGTGTAGGTGAAGGTTCCTCCGGTGCTCCCTGGCCACTGTCACCTCTGTTCCTCATCAGCAAACTGCCCTGAGCATCTCTGCGGGACCAGTTTGCTCTTTGCATAATTTCAGTTATGTTTGATGATTAATTGCCCCACTGCAGGATCTCAGACAATGGGTTGAATTGATTGGAAGCAAGGTAATTTGGGATACAAGAGATGCTGTTGACTGTGTTTTTGTAGCAGCTAATTCTCCTTGTAAATTAGTACATGTGATACGGGGGACCCTGGTTATGCAGATAGCTTTCCTGGACTCTGGGCTGTGTCTCCAACACCTCTGTGTTTACCTGCTGGCTTTCCCTCTTGCTTGGATATTTTCCTGGGATGCAGAACAATCTGGGTAGTGTGGTTGGTGTGGGGCCAGCTGGGGCTTTGCTTGAGGAAGCAGAGATGAGAAGCCAGGCATGGAGAGGATGCCCAGGGCCTCCACAGGGTGGCTGGCACTTTTTTTCCAAGGAAAAATAACTTTTTCAAAAAGTGGTGGTGTTCAAGGCCAGGTTGGATGGGACTTTGAGCACCCTGATCCAGAGGGAGGTGTCCCTGCCCATGGCAGGGGGATGCAACTGGCTGGGCTTTAAGGCCCCTTCCAAACCAAACCGCTCCATGATTCTATGAAAATGTGAGTTTGGAGGAAGAGCAAAGTGGTCTGTGGGTCCCCACAGGAGAGGGATGAGGGAGCCCACAGAGCCACTAGCAGTGGGGGTGCCCTGCACCCCCAGCACTGCTGGGCTTCTGCTCTCCAGAGTGTTTGAGAAAGCACCCTTCCTAATCTATTGGTTTTTCCTTCCTCTCAGGTGGAGAAATGGAGGGCAGCTCTCACAGCCTGCCTGCCAGCCCTGCTTCCCAGGGAATCAGCGGAAGGACATTGATTTATGATCAAAAGGGAAAAAGAAAAGCAGAATAAAAAGAATACTTAAGATTTAAAAACAGGGAAATCTCGTTTCTTCCTGTGTAGGTGTTACCTGGGAATCTTTCATGTTGCACCTAAATGGAATTAAGAATGAGGGGAAAATCACCCTGGGACTTGCATGATCCTTGTAGCCCTCTATTAAAATTAATCCAGGCATTGATCTGTACAATTCATTAATAGCCTGGCATGGGGAGAGGAGCTGCAGCAGTAAACAGCCCCAACACCGTGGCTGCAGTGGGTTCCTTGCCTCAGTGTCACCTCGACGCCCGGTGGTTTTATAATTGGTCGGAGTCGTTACCGTCCGAACCCCGTAGAACCAATTAACCATCGTCCTCCCTGACCTGGGCTTTCTGTGGCGGGGGGACAAAAGACTTAAAACGAACAACCAAGAGCAAAGACCTAAATCTTTTTGGCTGCCTGATTAATAATCCTGTCAGGCCTATCACAGGCACTAAACAGTAATGCTGGTTGCAGCTGAATTTTTTATACTTTCTATTAATCTTTAATGATAGCTTGGTCACCTAGTCTCTTTTATCTTGTCAGATAAATGTATGGTTAACAGGATAATGAGATTTCGAAGGCTCTGTTCTAGCTTACAGCCATGCAGCGCATGGGGTGACCCCTGCCCCTGCCGGGGAGCGGAGCGGAGGTGATGGTAATTGCTGGATGTGCTGTGAATGTATTGGAAGCTGATGGATGGTTTAAACTTTGATTTGAGGTCAGGAGGTCCCTCGGCTCTGGAAGGCAACTGTGGTTTTATTACTTGCAGGATCTGATGGGGATGTAATTAGATTTAGCTATTGCTTTATTAATAAGTAATTGTTCCTACTATTGCTTTGGGTTAGCAAATATATTCCACTGATAATTTAAGGCATTGATATGGCTTTATTTATTAATAAATGGGGATATATGGTTTTGCCTGTAGGAAAGACTAGCACAGAACTCTGTCTGGACACTTCTCCTGGAGTGAAGGATTTGCTCTTTATTAACACAATAATTAACCTAATTCTGGGAACTTGGCTCTGCCATGGGAAGTACGCGTGTGTCGGCTGCGACGCCAGCAGTTGCGCAGCCGTGCATTTCACGCTCTGTACACAGGACAGCACCCAGGGACCTCGAGGAAGGCTAAGATCCCTATGGATGCTCATTGCAGCACCCAAATGTCCCCCAGCTCGAACCTCCTCTGCTGTCTGGCCACCAGCCCCTGTGCCACCATCAGCCCCTGGGCCATCCCAGCCCCTGGGGCACTGTGAGGCTGCTGGGAGAGACCCAGGGGCCGAGAGCAGATGGATTTGCTGTTATGAACGTCATTGTGAGCATCTGAGTTTGCTTGCCAAGTTGGCTCTTGGCCACCAGAGCCCTCTGGACCCCTCGTGTTGCCCCATGCATGCTGTGGCTGCTCTCACCCACTGCCTATCCCCTCCCCACCACCTCAGAGAGGAACCTCTGAGCCTCCTCTGCCTCTCTGGGCATCCATAGTGTGAGTGAGCAGCTGCTCGGAGTGCTGCGCTTTGCAGCCCACTGTGAGAAATATGCTGGGCTGGTTCCTGGTGGATACTTTTCCCTTCCTCTCTTACTTATTCTTCTATTTGCCAGAAACCACTGGGATAGCAAGAAGCTGGTGGCAGCACCAGCAAGGTGCTTAGCACCTTGCCCAGCATGGGCACACCAGAGCAGAGCATTCCCTGTTCCCAGCACGAGCTGGGTGCCTCTGTTTTGGTAGCAGGATAGCTTTGTGTTGCTTTGTTGCTCAAAGGAAGCTCCTTGCATTAATTATGTTACCATGTAGAAAGCTCTGGCCTGTCATATACTTTTTTTCTTTCTGTTTTTTTTAGCTCTGTTTTTCATAAAGTGGTCCTAAAATGACACGGAAAGCAGCTGCTTAAGCAATTGTGCCAATTAATGGGTCTCTGAAATTAAAACGCCTACACAGTCTAGATGAGATTTCTCCAGGAGGGAATTCAGCAATTGTCTTCATGATAATCAGGCTTGACTTGTCTTAGCACACATTAATAAAAAAGCAAATGCATTCAAAGAGATGCCCTTTAGTGGAGAATATCCACAATATAGTAATGAGTCTCAAAAAAAGGGGGGCAGGAGGAGAGAGGAGGGATGCTGAGCTGGCTCCAGCCTTTCCTTGGGGGAGGGAGACTTGGAATTCATGTCATGGACTCACTGGATTCTCTTGCTGCAGCTGCTGAATGTGAATCTACACTTTGTGCCAAAGCAGAGTAGTGGCATCAGCTACACGAAAAGGTCAATGCGGGGTTTGAACCAGGGGCTGAGAGGACTCCCTAGTTCATAAAGGATGGGGGCTCAGCTGGGGGCTTCTGAGGGGGGGAATGGCTTTAAAGTAGAAGAGGGAAGATTTAGATTAGACATTTGAAATTCTTCATAATGAGGGTGGGGAGGCCCTGGCCCAGGTTGCCCAGAGAAGTTGTGGCTGCTCTTTCCCTGGAGGTGTTCAAGGCCAGGTTGGATGGGGCTTTGAGCACTTTGATCCCACAGGATGTGTCCCTGCCCATGGTGGAGGTGAAACTCGATGGGCTTTAAGGTCCGTTCCAACCCAAACCACTCTATGATTACTTCCCCGTGTAATGGTGCTGCCTAGAACCTGGTCCAGCTGCAGGACATACTGAGGGCTTGGGGCACGTATGTCCCATGGGAGCTGCTGCTTGTGCCCCACAGCAGGTTTTCCTTGGGTTTCTCCATCCTGGCTCAGAGGCAGACAGAGCCTGGCAGTGGCAGTGCTGCCTGCCATGCAGTGGGACTGGGTGGATTCCTGCCCCATGCCATGGACTCCTCTGTCCTGCACAAGATGAGAACTGCATCCCCACTGCCCCCACCCTGGGCAGCCAGGGCTGTTTCCAGTGGGATCTGTGGAACATGCAATACCTGAGCTTGTTTGTAGCAAAAGATCTCTGCTCAACAGAGCTCCTTTGACTTTGTGTTTGTCTGAAGATGGGAGAAAAGAAGTGCCTGGGCTCTTTGGTGGCCTTTCCTATGGAGCATGATGGTGAAGCTTGCTGAGTTTTAGGAGGAAAAGAAAAGGCAGGGACAGGTGTTCAGCACCAGCTTATGTAAAGCATGGCTTGCACCCATGGGCTCATTCAGGAGCTGCACAGGCAGCTGAAAGACACTGGGAGCTGTTGACTTGACAGCTCAGTTCCTACATGTGGTAGGTGACCAGCTTGCCTGAAGTGTGGAAGAGTCAGATCCCTTCTCGGCTCTGCTCAGCTGCATTGCTCTGAATGCTAAAGCGACCTGAAGAGAGGATAGGTCCCATTCCTGTGCCCTCATACTTGAGGCTGAATTTGCGGTAGGTGATTTTGCTGTTTCCACTGAAGTCAGGTGTGAGAAGGGAAACATTGAGAATAGAGTGAGATGTTTGTTTTCCAAGATAACAGCAATAATAAACTCTGTTGTTGCAGCAGCAGTTCCAGCGCTGTCCCAGGAGTGTGTGTGATGGCTATGATAGAACAGGCTGAGAGAGTTGGGATTGTACAGCCTGGAGAAACTCCACAGAGACCTTAGAGCAGTCTCCCAGTACTGAAAGAGGCTCCAGGAAAGCTGGCGACGGGCTCTTGATCAAGGAATGCATGGACAGGATGATGGAGAATGACTTTCAGTTGAAAGAGGGGAGATTGAGATGAGATCTCAGGGAGAAATGTTTTCCTGTGAGGGTGGGGAGGCCCTGGCCCAGGTTGCCCAGAGCAGTCATGGCTGCCCCATCCCTGGAGGTGTTCAAGGTCAGGTTGGATGTGGCTTTGACCCCTCTGATCCAGTGAGAGGTGTCCCTGCCCATGGCAGGGAACTGGATGGGCTTTGAGGTCCCTTCCAACCCAACCATTCCATGATTCTGTGTTTGTTTGTGGGCTGTAGCCTTGTGACAGTTCCTCTGGAGAAGTCTCCCTCCTGCCCCGCATTATTTTCACTTCAAAAATTTAAGCGGCTTTAAAAACAAAAGTATTCAGAGCAAGCATGAGATTTTTGTATGCAAAACTGATGAAAGAAAAAGACTTACAGCTCTAAAATTCATAGCTGCTGCTTATATATGAAAGCAAATTCTTGAGTTTCCCTAAAATTAACTAGAGGGGACTGCCATGAGCTGGACTCTGCGCTGGGGACCCTTTTGGCTGTGCTTCAGCTTTCCCATCCCTCCCTGTCCCATCCCTCATTGTCCTTCTGGGCTATTCCAAGATGCTCCTGCTGCATCTGCCCAACTGTCCCAGGGTGCTGGTCTCTTGGGCACCCACTGGGCAGGCAGGGCTGCAGCTCAGCTGGGCAGACAGGGGATCCTGCAGGACAGTCATTATTTTCTTTTAAGCTTTTATAGTGTTTTAGATTTTCAGATGCACCCGGGTTTGAGCAAATATTTTGATTGCAGCTAAATGAGAACATAACAAATGCTGTTTAGACAAAAGCAACACACTCACTATTAGTTTTAGACAATTTGTCCTAATATTGTTTTGAATCATGCATTTATTCCCCCATAAAGATTTGATTACTTTGCTTGTTTCATTAATCTTTATTTGTTTAATCATCTGCTAAATCTGTTTAATCATTGGTTTAAGTGGAAAGATTACATGAAGATATATAATGCTTAGTGCAAGAGCAGTGCCAGAGCTGCCCTGACATCTAATTCAGCCCTCTCTTACATTGCTTTTTATTGTCCTAGGTCCTTGTTTTGAGCAACAAGCACCGGGGATCCCACTCACTGGTTTTTCCCAAGCTGTCCATCAGCTGTGGGTGGCAAAACCAAAGAAGAAAACCCTCACAACCTGCCTCCCCTCTGTAGTGCCGCTGTTTGCCTGGTGCCAGGGATGATACACTGGATGCCATTACCCAGGAGCCAGGTAGAAAGATCCCCATCCTGGACCATCCATGTTGCTGACCCTTGATTTTGTGATGTGCAGTCAATTCCTTTGGGAAGCAGGGATGCAGCTGGAGGTAGGAGCCAGCATCTTTGTCAAGGGAATTCAGAAACCTTAAGATTTAGGGCAGAACAGGGCAATAGGGGCTGCAGCAGTGCCTGCAGGTTAAGGCCACCTTTAAACCTGAAATGAGGAGAGTGTCTTCAGGTGATTTAGCAAGGACATTCAATGCAGTAGTTTAAAAATAATTTTCTTTTTGTCCTGGCTTATCCCACTCTCCACGGTTCATCAGCCCCGCTCCACTGATGCTGGCCACCTGTCCCACTCCTCTCTGCCCCCGGTGAAGGGAAGGGATTAATATGTCATGCATTGGCCGTGATTTCCCTCACAGAGACTGGGTAAGAAACATGCAATATTTCACCAGTTCTTGTGTTTGGCTGCTCCCGTAATCACCGACCTCAATCACGGGGGAGTGGGGATATTTTATGAATTAATAAAAAAAATCTCATGGATGGACCAGCGGGACTCGGGGAGAAACACGTGCAGCAGCATCTTAATGAGCACGGTGGGGAATTTCAGCCCCAATGGCTTTTGTGTGGATTGGAATTTTTTTTCCTTTCCCCCCTTTTTCCGCTCCAGTATCACTGTGGGGGTGCATGGTCCAGCATCCCTCTGGGAGTATGTGGTCCAGCATCCCCAGGGGTTGTGTAGTCCAGCATCCCTGGGTGGGGTAAGCTGTCCAGAATCCCCCAGAGCAGGAAGGTCGTGACCACCCACTGGTTAGGGCTGCACCCACGCCAGCACTAAATGCACTGACCATCCGGCAATTTGTGGTGTGCACCGGGTGCTGGCGGATCTTTTACGGCAGATCTTGTACTCATTACTGAATAATTCATCGTCGCATTAATGTCTTCAGATCCCATCGCGCTACCGCTCTCTCCTCCTCTTGCTGCTTCGCTCTGCCCACTTGGGAAAACTTTATTATGCCTTGCTCTGACGACAGAGTATACAGATAAAAGATAATTGCTTGGCTTGACTCCCCCATTGATATGAAAATAAGATTTAAATTATTCACTTCAGTTTAAAGGTTAGTTGAAGGTTATTACAGGGGATAAAAAAAATCACTCTTCATAACATTGCTGTTGGAGATGAGACAGGTTTGAAAAGCCTAATTTGCACGGCAGGCCAAGGCGGCTTGTTGTGAATAAACTGAGAGCCCCTCAAGAGATTTTAATCGCCGAGAAGTCAATTATTTATAAGCAAATTACGCTTAGCGGCTCGGATATATGCAACATGGTTAGTCCTGAATAGGGACAAGATGGAACCTATATAACTTAATATACCTCCCATTGTACAACAGCGAAATCTTTACCCGGTTCTCTCCTGCCACTAATCCCAGCTGGAATTTAATGAGCAGCTGAATTTCAGAGGGAGAGCCTGATCCTGGCTCCCTTGGACTCCTGTTTATTTTATTCTTCCCCTTCAGTCTCTGGGCTTCCAGCTTCCGTCTCCAGCTCCCTTTTGTGTTGCCGCCTTGTAAATGGAATTAAAGGATTGTAAATTTTCCTGCCGAGCAATAGGTCTTGAAAGCGAGACGTCACTTTGCCGAGCGATCGGCTTTATCCAAGCTTTCACTTAATGCTCTTTTATGTAGGAAACTATTTTAGTGTCTGGTGCTGGGAGAGTGGCAAATCTCCTGTACGGAGTTAATAATTAATGCTGCGGCAGCTTCTGGAAGCGGGGCTGTATTTCAGCTCGCCCTGACCGCAGTGTTCTGTATTAATCATCTCCAGTCACTGCTATGCAAATAAATAGCCATGGAAAACCAAAATTGTTGCCCACTGTGCAACGGGATCCCTAGCTTCTGCATATATAACACAGCTGCATAAATCACGATTTCTATATGACTATCTGTGTGTAAAGCATACGTGTAATAAAGAGATTATGCATTCAGGCTTCAAACAGAGGTGCATTAAAAAGACATCTACATCTTCCAGTTGGATGCCTACATTAATACAGGGAAATGCAAATGCGCTTCTCCACCCTGGGGTGAGCATCGCTCCAGAGAGGAGCACAGGGCTGGCAGCTCCTGTTCACCCATCTCCATTGTGCACCATAATCTGCTTTGCGGGAGCTCACAACGCAGACACCATCGCTACTCAGTCATAGATTCATAGGATTGTTTGGTTGGAAAAGACCTTTGAGATTGAGTCCAACCACACCTGTCCACTACTAAACCATATCTCTGAGCACCTCGTTTACCCATCTTTTGAATCCCTCCAGGGATGGAGATTCCACCACTGTCCTGTGCAGCCTCTGTCAGCCTCTTTACTCCACTCTTGCAGTAAAGAAATTTTGCTTGATATCCCATCTAAACCTCCCCTGGTGCAACTTGAGGACATTTCCTATTGTCTTGTCTCTTGTTCCTTGGGAGAAGAGACCAGCACCCATCTCAGCACAGCCTCCTTTCTGGGAGCTGCAGAGAGCAATGAGGTCTCCCCTCAGCCTCCTCTTCTCCAAACTAAATAGCCCAAGGTCCCTCCTAAGAATTGTTCTCCAGCCCCTTCACCTTCTCTGGACATGATCCAGTGCTTCAGTGTCATTCTTGTAGCAAGTTGCTCCAAAGTGAACCCAGGATTCGAGGTGCAGCCTCATCAATGCTGAATATGGAGGTACAACAATCCCCTGGTCCTGCTGGCCATGCTGTTTCTGAGACAGGTAAGGATGACATTGGCCATCTTGGTCATCTGGGCCACTGCTGGCTCATGTTAAGCCAGCTGTTGACCAACACCCCAGAACCTTCTCTGCTGGGCAGTTTTTGCTCTTGTGGCAGCCCCCAGTACCCATTACCCCCAGGACTGGGTTTCCCAAAGGCTCTTGATCTTTGCAATCTGCACTGGAGCTGACAATGAGATTCATCGCCTGCTTTTGGTTTGTTATTGATTGGTGCAGGCTGAGCACTTGCCTTGGGCTGCAATTACCTGAGTTTTGGGGGGAACTCCTGATGAAATAATATATCTGTTTCATGGAGTGTTTTTAAAGGAAAAAAAAAAAGTCTTTGCTTTGCCTCTGTACTGCACTGACAATGCAGTGAAAACCACTTGAGACCCCAAAGTTATCCCCCAGCTGGATTTGCTGAGAATGGTCATACCTGGCTGAATTGGGGGCCTTTGTGTAATTTCCCCTGGAACAGGCTTGCTCAAAGCTCCATCCAGCCAGGCCTGGAACACCTCCAGGGATGGAGCAGCCATCACTTCTCTGGGCAACCCAGGCCAGGGCCTCCCCACCCTCATAGGAAAACATTTCTTCCCAATATCTCATCTCAATCGCCCCTCCTTCAGTTGACAACTGTTTGCCTCGCCTTACCCCTGCACTCCCTGATCAAGAGCCCCTCCTCAGCTTTCCTGTAGCCCCTTTCAGTACTGGAAGGCTGCTCTAAGGTCTCCCTGCAGCCTCCTCTTCGCCAGGCTGAACAATCCCAACTCTCTCAGCCTGCCCACATGCAGGATCATCTTCATGGCCTCCTTTGGACTCACTCCAACAGATCCATGTCCTTCCTATGCTGATGACTCCAGAACTGAACTCAGGGCTCCAGCTGGGGTCTCACAAGAGCAGAGCAGAGCAGAGCAGAGCAGAGCAGAGCAGAGCAGAGCAGAGGGGCAGACGCCCCTCCCTCACCCTCCTGGTCCCACTTCTTTGAATGCAGCCCAGGACACGGTTGGTTTCTGGGCTGCGGGCACACGTTGCTGGCTCATGTTGGGCTTCTCATCCACCAGTAAATACACCATGTGAAATAGCTTCTACTCTGCTTTAATTGTGTTACCTCTTGACTAGGATATTCTCCCTATGTTTTTTTTGAAAATGCCACTGCTCTTCAATGGAATTGCCGAGATTTAGCAGTGGAAAAAGGCATAGGCACAGAACTGTGCCTAATTGGAACTAGAAGATATTTTCCTTTTTTAAACTAGATTTCTTGTACACATCCTTGGGTGCACGTTCCTATTGTTACCAATTTCTGCACGTTGCATGTTAAAAACACAGACCCCACATTTTCCAGTGGAATTTGAGATGGAAGCAGCATTGAAATGCGCAATCCTCCTCTCCAAATCTGGGCTGTCTGAGTGCCAGTGCTGCTCCTCACCCTCCTTTTGCAAGGGTGGCCGAGGCTTGCGCAGGCAGGGGCTACAGTGGGGACAGAATGATGGCAGAAGAGCCCTCAGGAGGCTTTTGAGAGCCCCATCCACCTCGCCCTGGTTGACACATGCCTGGGGCCGGGAGGATCACCCCTTATGCATCACCGGTGGGGCTGTCACTGCAGAAGTGCTGCTAATCAGGTATCATCCTCCGCAGTGCGATCAGAAAGCCTGCGAGCTGTCAGCCGGTGTTATTTGTGCTTGTATATTTGGTTTGAAATGAGATGTAAGCAAAGCCCATGTGTGCCTCCAGTCTCCTTTGTAGCAGAAGAAAGGCAAGAGCGAAGAATATGTTTGCAATCATGTCTGGCCCTTGATTTGTAGCTGTGCTCAGCGCCCGTTTGGGGTCTGGAGCGTACCTGCCTCTGTAGGGAAGCTGGGACTGAGCTGTTTCTGTATGCACAGTGGTGTCGTGTTCAAGTTAAACCCTTTTACCTTTTATTTAAAATTCACGGAGGCTTGACAGGTAATCTCAGGAGCTGGATCATTATGGCAGCCAAAGCTAATGGGTAGTAAACGAAGCCTTGTAAATCCCCTGGATGAAGTAATGGGCTTTATTCTGCCTCCCTTTGCCTCTCACAGGTGGCTCTCTGGACCCTCGGGTGGCAGCCCTCACTCCACAGCTGGAGGAGGATGGAGACCTGCAAATGCACTGGGAGCTGCTGGGTGGGGAGTGAGCACAGCACATGGTCCAGCTGGGCTCTGGGGAAGAGATGGGCAGGAAAGCCATCAACTGCTGCTGCCATGGAGCCATTCTGGGCTGCTGTTGGGAGGATGTGGGGCTGTATTTCCTCCAAGAACAACCCTCAGTGCCTGGACCGGCAGGAAAGTGCCTTTTGGTGTCCAACCTTCCCCAGGCCTGGGTGGTGCCGTGGCAACCACACTTGGGTATTAGGTGCCTGAGGACTCTCTGTTCCCCAGGTTCTGCCCTGCATTTGAGGTTCAGCCCATGCATCGCTAGTGGAGACTATGGAAAATCAAGAATTGTTTACTGGGACATGCTGGCCATCTGCAAATCTTATTGTTGTGTCAGGAAGGAGAGGATGTGAGACTCTGAATAAACAGGCTGCCAATGATCTTTACAGATACCCAAAATGATGTAGTTGTTGATGACGATGATAATAATAATAGTAATAAACCCAGCTTCCCTGCAGCCCAACCCTGTCCTTGCAGCAGTGGGAGCTGGGTCCCAGCACAGGGAGCTGCCACCAGATCTGCTGGTACGGTGGAGATCATGGTCTGTGTTTTCACCCAGCTGTGGCGTGGTGCCTGGGCGGAGAGAGATTAGTGAACTAATTGGGTGGAATTGGTGGAGCTGGAATACATATTGATGGGGTTGTCAGGATGATTATATTGCTGAGGGCATATACAGCTGGGGAGGGAGTGCTTTGATCTCACAGAAACCACATTGCCGTCTCCTGTGCTCATTATCAGGGGTGCCTTGGGAGCCTCTTTCAAAGCGCCAGAGACATCATCCTCAGGACCTGGGAGGCGAAGGCGGCTGCTGGAGCAGGAAGGTTCTGGGGTGAAATGGTGTGGGCACTGAAAGTGGCATCACAGAACCATAGAATCATAGAATGATTTGAATTGGAAGGAAACTCAAAGCTCATCCAGCCCCAGCCCCTTCCATGGCAAGGGACACCTCCCACTGGATCAAGGTGCTCAAAGCCCCATCCAACCTGGCCTTGAACATCTCCAGGGATGCGACAGCCATGACTTTCCTGGGCAACCTGTGCCAGGGCCTCCCCACCCTTATTGTGAAGAACTTCTTCCTAATGTCTAATCTAAATCTTCTCCCTTACAATTTAAAGTCATTCCCCCTCATCCTATCACTACAGGCCCTTGTAAAAAGTCCCTCCCCAGCTTTCCTGTAGGCCCCTTCAGTACCAGGCGGCTGCTCCAAGGTCTCCCTGCAGCCTTCTCTTCTCCAGGCTGGACAACCTCAACTCTCTCAGCCTGTTCTCGTAGAAGAGGTGCTCCAGCCCTCAGATCACGTCTGTGGCTTCCCCTGGACCTGTTCTAATAGTTCCATATCCCTCTTATGGTGGGGATTCCAGAACTGGATGCAGAGTTCCAGGTGGGTTCTCATGAAAGTGGAGCAGAGGGGCAGAATCCCCTCCCTTGCCCTGCTGGCCACACTTCTTTTGATGCAGCCCAGGACATGGCTGGCCTTCTGAGCTATGCACATTGCTGGCTCATGTTGAGTTTCTCATCCACCAGCATGCCAAGTCTATCTCCACAGGGCAGTGACGCAGCCACTGTCGGCAGTGGTGCTGAGTAGGTGAGACTCAGCATCCTGCACCTGTACCCACTCGCTGCTGCCAAGGACATCCCGTTATCCACAGGGAATTGCTTGGCTTTATTACCTGGGGCAACTCTGCTGGTAACCTGGCCTCGCTCCACCGGCAGAGCGTGCTTTCCCTGCTGCACATTGGGTATCAGCTTTCCTGGTGTTAAGTGCCCATGAAATGAAATACTTATCAGGGGAAAAATTGCTTAGGAGAGTTAAACAACTGGCGTGCCCCATGCAAGGCGTCATCTCAGGGCGTTTCTGGGGGAAGGAGGAGGTGCCAGCAATGCTTTTCCCTCCTGAAACCCTGCTGCCTTAGGGGAGCTTGGGGCAGAAAACACTGCCCAGCTTTTTAGCAGTTACCAGCGAGGCTGGGCCCCTCACACACTCCCACGTCAGCCTTCCCTCAATGTTCAGAGGGATAAAAATTCCTCTTAAATCATTCATTGGTTCTCTAATGTATTCACAATGTGGACTATAGAACAAGATCTGAAACACTCTTTTTTCCAGTAAGACTATTAAACGGTGACACTTTGACACTAGCAAGAAGTATATGAGATTAAAAAGTAAAAACTGCATAGAAATCTAAGTGCCTTCACATACTGTTAGGATAAAAATTGCTGTTAGGAGCATTAAAATAGAGTACTTGTCAGGCGCAACGGATTCCAGAGATGTGTCTGCTGGTTTCTGTGGCATCAATACATGTGGTTCCCTCTTAGGTGAATTACAGAGCATTTAGAGAGGCAGAGGATTCTCTGGCAGATGCTAAGGCAGAGGATGAAGGTGCAGAGGGAGGGATGGGCAGCAGGTTCCTGGACCAGGCGTGAGGTGCAGCCTGGAAAATTTGGATGGCAAGGGACTAGTGGGGTCCTGGGGAGGCTGTTTCATCTGCCCATGACATTTGAAATCCCCTAGAGGCAGTTAATGGATGAAAGCAGGAGATGAAGGAGCTGGTTTTTCTTGGCACAATTAATCATTTATTAGCTAATCAAGAACACTCACAGGAGATGAGGAGAGTGAGAGAATCTTGCTTCTAATAGGAATTAGTTAGCTTATGGTTATTTTTCCCTTTACTCTGATTTCCCAAGGAAATTATTCTTGCAGAGTTCTGCTTTTCCAGCAGTGCCCCTCCCCATTTTCCCGCACCCCAAGACCCCGTTGCAGCCCAGCTCCCTGGAACAGATCCCTGACCCAGAAAACCACTCAGTATCTGAAATACACAACACAGAGCAGGGAGTGCTGGCCTAATTCAGATGGAATTTATGCTATTGCTAGGATGGGGATGTGCTGCCCCATTCCTGCTGTGGATGCTGCAGGAACCCCGCTGGGGCCTGGCTCTCCCTGCAAATGCAGCGTGGATGGTGTGATGAGCTGACTCCAAAGGCTGCTGGCTTCGGGAAGGCTGTTCTGGCACTGCTGCTGGCAATCGGGCACATGCCAAACTGGATTGACTCCTGCTCGCTTATGATACCATTCTGCCCAGCAGGAATCTCTTTGAATTGCAGCTGGCGAGGCAGGCGCTTGCAGCACGAGGGAAGAGCGACCGCGTCGTCAGCCCTATCAGGCAGAAGAGAATTTACAAGCCAAGGCAAACCTGCAGCTGTTGGTGCTGGTGAGCGGTGTACATGCTGACATGGCTGTACACGAGGTTTGTGCTGGCACAGAGTAGCAGGACCATGTTCTGCAGTGCAGCCGACAGCGTGGAGCTGTTCCCAGGGCAGGTAGCATTACTGCTTCTAACACCTCAATGTCCTCACAGGCTCCTGCAAGGCATCTGAGGCACAGCAAAAGGAGTCTAGAAGCGGATGTGGAGATCATCCTGCTTGGCCACCCTTGTCATCTTCAGGAAACCATGTCGTGGAGGGGTACTGGCATGGGAAGTCATCAGCAGTCCACACCTCTCTGCCAAGGTCAAGCCTAGGGTTCCGGCAGCTGGATTGGATGGCATGTTCCCATCTGGGATTATTCGCCACCATGTCAGCATAATTTCCTCATGCCCTGCAGACAAATATGTCACAGCCTAGAAGAGGGAGGGAGAAATGGGAGAGGTTTGTCACTATCAGAAGCTGAGGAGCTGGAGTGGGCAGAGGCAGGAGGAGCCAAGTGTCTGCTGGGAGCTGAAAGCATCAGGAGAAATCTGGTGGGGGAAGCAGCCCAGCCTGCACACAGAAAGGTGGCCAAATCTGGATCTGATACTGCCACGTGCATCTCACCAGCACCTCCACCCTGGCACTGAGGAAGGGATGGGAGTGAGAGGGGAGCTCAGGGTTGGAGTAAGTCCTGGGGAAGGGCTTCCTGGGATGAGGTGCTGTTAGCAGAAGCCAGAGCAGGCAGGGCAGGATCCGTGTCTGCTCCAGCACGGGAGGCTGCCCTGAGCTCTGCACCAGCCCTTGGTGATGGGCCAGGCTTTCTGAGTTGTGGGGAGATACTCTCCTCAGTTGTAGTTTTTTGGAAAGATTCTTGGAGCCACCTGGAAAGGCATTGTGGGTATCAGACCCAGAGCAGTGCCCAAGGCTCTGCAGCTCTGCAGGGCATCAGCCTCCACCCAGGTTTTCCTGTGGGCTTCACCATCATCTCTCATGGGAGCAGCAAAAAAATCAGTGGCTTCTGTGAAACTTCCAGCTCCTGGAATTGGGTTGGGTGAAAATCCTCTTCCTTAGGAGAGAGTTGGGTTTCAACTTCCATGGCCTGAAAATATGAACAAAAGTCTCCCAAACTAAATAAAACTAAGACAAAATATATTACATTTTAAAATCTTGTGACATTTTGGGGACTGACTCATGATTTTCAAATGTTTGGAACCAGTAAGGCTGCAATCAATTTTGCTGCTTCCTTGGCTGATTGCTTTCAGAGAGGTTTTAATTCTACTATAAATACTTCAGCTTTACAACAGCAGTCTCGGTCAGATATGCAATAATACCCAGTTCTGCATTTCAGGTAAGGCTTTAAACTAAATTAAATCTCCTCAGTGTGGCTAATCAGAGATTAGCTTTGATCACAGTTTGTTAGCCCAGGCCAATCCTATTCAAATCCTCTGGCAGACCTAATATCAAGAGTGCTTTGTCCTGTGCTTATAACGTGAAGCCCCATCCCCAGGGCAAGGCAGAGAGCTTTTTCATCTTCTACTTCTAGGTATTTCTCTACACACGGTGAAACATCTCTCTGGTGCGGCTGCTGTCTCCTGCTGCCCTGGGACAGTTGGTGCTGGACATCCCCTGCATGTGGCTGGCTGGGTGAACACTGGCATTTGGTCTGACCTCTGCTAGCTGCCAGCCCTTCCTTTGGACTTTACTCCCTCCCCATTGCATCCAAAAATAGAGCGAAGATTCGTACTGGGAATGGGAAAAGGTGATGGAAACAGGAGGTGGAGGTCTTTTGCTAGAGGCTGGCTGTATAGATCCAAGAACAACACCATGTCAAGAACCTTGAGTTCAGATTTAGTAACAGCTACCTAAAAGGAGATTGTAGCTAGGTGGATGCTGGTCTCTTCTCCCAAGGAACAAGTGATAGGATGAGAGGGAATGGCCTCAGGTTGTGCCAGGGGAGGTTTAGATTGGATATTAGGAAAAATATCTTCACTGAAAGAGCAGTGAAGCATTGGTGGAGGCTGTCCAAGGCAGTGGTGGAGTCTCCATCCCTGGAGGGGTTCAAACCATATGTGGATGTGGCACTTAGGATATGCATTTGTAGGCACAGTAGCATTGTGTTGATGGTTGGACTGCATGATTTAGAGGTCTTTCCTATTTGCTGCTTTCTGCTTTATCAAGTATATTTTAAAGCAATGGAAATGGTGCCTTTCTCTTCCAGTACAAGGGGTGCAACAGCAAAGTGAACTCAGGTAGGATCTTGGTGCAACTAAGTTTACTTTCCAACAGCTCCCCAAGATGATGTGAGTCCACAGAGCTGCTCTGCCCACTCCCTGCAGCCTATGTCTGCACTTGCACATCTGGATGTGCGTGTGCATGTGTGTTCGCTAGACATATGGTGCCCTATCTTGCAGTGTCAGCACTGCCATATCCTCTGCCACTCAGCACAGAGCCAAGGACAGAGGCTGGGCTCATTCTGCTGAGTTGTAGCTGCAGAGGACACAGCGTAACTTGGGAACCCTTACTATGAGCTCTTCCTCTCCTGCACCCAGGACATGGCACTTGTGGCCCCACTGTACTGAGTTGAACCAACCCTTTCTCCTGGTTAGAAGTGTCCTCTGTTGTTGTTGTTCCTTTGTATACTTTATAGCCCAGTAAGTGTCTGAGATCACCAAGGCTGACATTAAGCTTCTTCAGCTACTCAGCAGTATTCTTTTTTGAAACAGTACAGTGTGACTGCCACTATTGATTTTAGGGGGTTGTGTGATGGGTAAGAGTTCCTCTGAGCCAACTGGTATATTAAGCAATCATTTCTATAGCAGATGACATAACTCCCCCGGCATCAGTTTGCCCTAATGGGCCTGGTATTACTCATGTGTTAATTGATTGGGCATGGAGAGGAGAAAAGCTAAATTCACTCGCGAGGTGATTTTTATGGCCAGGCTCGTAGCAGAGGTAATTTGCTGAAAACATTCAGTCCCTCTACGGTTTTTGTGCCATCATCTGTGTTCCTGCACTCCATCACCACGCTGCGCTTCAATCAGCAAACCAGGCTCCGTTAGGGGCGTCTGAGGTAAAGTCCCCAGGGAGGCACCATGATGGAATATTTCTTCCTTCTCTGCCTTGTGCTAAAGCTTAGATGGAGATTGGGAACAGCATGGAGAGATCTGCTGCTGGCTCTGCCCAGAGAGCTCTGATGATGTGGGACCTCGTGATCCACTTCCCAGCCCCAGGGTGGGCTTCAGAACAGTTTTCCTGTTGAAACACTCTGTTTTGAGCAAAACCGTTTCTTTCTGGAGTAGTCAGAGAGAGTTTCATCCATGAAAGATTTACGCCAGCATCTCCTGCACAATAATCTCCAGGGATGGGGAAATAAAAGCATAGACTCCTCCTCTGCTGTTAAGAGCCCTGGAAGTTTAACAGCCCTGTGAAGGTGGTTAAAACCTTGGCTTCACTTCTCAACCTAAATGCAGCCCCTTTAAAACCCCAGACCTCACCTGTGTCTCTGCCCAGGTGATGCTCAATTGTGATGGGAACAACCTGCTGAGCACCCAGCCCAAGGGCAGATGCTTGCAGGTAGTCATGGAAAGGGTCGAACAGATGAGGACAGGTGCCTTTGAAGTCATCAGCTGCCTGCCTGAAAAATTAACACTGGAGCTTAGAGCAGCTTGGAATGACACTAGATCTGGGAAGAGATGCCAGAGACTGGTCCTCATTATCTTGCCAAAGACTAGTCCTTGTTATCTTGCCAGAGACTGATTGCTTTTAAAGCTGACAAGGTGAGCGTGTGTATGCGTAATGGCACATAACAACCAGCTAACCTGAAACTGCTGGAATTTGCCCAGAGCTAGAAGAAAGCCAGTCAGTCCTGCAGAAAAAAAAACCCAAAGGCTTTTTCTGGATTACACCGTGGAGCCAGATCAGACACACTCTAAAATTTTGGCCAGTCCTTTGGCTGGGATTGAGGCTGGGAGAAAAATGTTGAACTATCCCCATCCATCCCAGCAAAGTGAGATCTGGATTGGGCACTACGTAGGATGCTGCTGTGGAGGGGTCACACTGGCTCCATCGGCATCAGGCCTCTGCAGGGAATAAATGCATCTGTCATTTGAGGTGGGGAACTGAATTGCAGGGGATCCCCAACTCATGGCACAGTATACCCATGCTCCAACCCTTCTCCCTGCATCCCCTGGTTAATGCCTTCAGCTTATCCCTTCCTCCTCCTCCAACCCTGCCCACTGCGGGGGCTGGATGCGGATGTAGGGCTGCGGGCTTCGCTGGCATCTGCTGCCCTGGAGACCCTCGCACCTGCTGTGTCACCAGGTCTTTATTTGTTCAGCTGGGATATTTGCATCCTGTTCTTGTCATACTGTAAGCATCCTCAGTCATTAGGGAGCTATTTGCTTTGGTGTGACCTTTGTATCTGTGGAAGAGACTCTGGACAAGGTCAGCTTTAATAATAACAAGGCTCTCCTCCCGCGATCGATGCGGGCACTCTCCCTTCTGCACCGTCTGCACATCGCAGTCCCTCAGTCAGACAGTGTCACCAGCAGAAATGACGTGAGAGACACACAGACTCCGAGTGCTGAGCGGGTGGAATGGTTTAGTGCTGCCAGCGCAGGAATTTGCCTCACCTCTTGATTTGTTCCAAACTAATCCCTTCCTCCAAGTGGGCAAACAGTTTGGCTTGGCTGCCCTCCCCTGACTAATCAGCAAAATATTGAGCTGATCGATAGCCCTGTGGCCAAACCCTTCATGCTTGTCAACAAGGCTGTGTGCTAACAGGGCCATCGATACAGAGCTATTTAATTTGGGGTGAATTGTGTAATTCTGATACCCTCTTGCACTGGTCACGATAGGTTGTTTAGAGACTTCAGAGTGTATGAAATCCACTTTTCTTAATGAGAATTTCAAGGCAAAACTACCTCCAGGAGAAAAAAAAAATGAGAAGGAATGTGGTGTCTCTGGATGTAGGAGGCACCATTCAGGAGTTGCGCATCAAGAGAAGGGCAACAAGGCTGGGGAAGTGTCTGGAGCCCAGGGGTTATGGGAGCAGCTGAGGGACCTGGGGCTGTTTAACCTGGAGAATAGGAAGCTGCAGGGAGACCTCATCACTCCCTACAGCTCCCAGGAAGGAAGGTAGTGAGCTGGGTGCTGGTCTCTTCTCCCAAGGAACAAGTGATAGGGCAAGAGGAAATGGCCTCAAGCTGCGCCAGGGGAGGTTTAGATTCGATATGAGGAAAAGTTTCTTTACTGCAAGCGTTTGAAGCCCTGGCAGAGGCTGTCCAGGGCAGTGGTGGAGTCTCAACACTGGAGGAGTTCAAAAACTATGTGGATGTGGCATTTCGGGACAGGGTTCAGTAAGCATGGTGGGGTTAGGCTGATGGTTGGCCTCGATGAGCTTAGAGCTCTTTTCCAGCCTTAATGATTCTACGGTTCTATGAAAGAGTGTGTTGGCAGTGGAGCTGCAGCTCAGGGTTTCCTTGGCATGTGACAGGGAGAGCTGGTAGGTGTCGGGTCTGTAGTGGCTCATCTGGAGAGAAAGAGAGAGAAGTCTTCCAAAATTAAAGCTTCTGCTTTTGGGAAAAAAAAAAAAAAAGGTGTAGAATTTTCATTTAAAAAATATAAAGTAATTAGCCTTTTTTCAGTGGGCAACTTCAGGTGTTGAGTTTTGCTGTTGATTACAACCATCAATTTCTTTTGATTACAATGGCCACGGCTCTTTCCTGGTGTTGTCTGGAATTAAAATTTCAGTAGCAACAGTTGTAAAAAAACAATGTCAGGTTTATGAGGCCTTTTTTTTTTTTTATTTAAATGCTTTATTTCAGTTCAAGTGAATCAGAAACAAACAGCATTTGCTGCCACGTGCCGTATCTCCTTAATGCAGGTTATGTGCAGAGATGCCGACAGCTCAGAATGCCCAGTGCATTATCTGTGTTTGAACAGAGGGGAAAATCAAGCAAACCCAACAAATTGCTGAAGAGGAGCCATGTGGGATGCAATCAAACCAAGGAAAGATGGGATTTACGGAGGGAAACATCACCTTTTTTTTGGTTTCATAGAATCATAAAATCATGGAATGGTTTGAGTTGGAAGGTATTTCAAAGTCCATCCAGTTCCACCCCCCTGCCATGGGCAGGAACACCTCCCACTGCATCAGGGTGCTCAAAGCCCCATTCAGCCTGGCCTTGAACACCTCCAGCCACACGGCAGCCACAACTCTTCTGGGCAACCTGTGCCAGTGCCCTCCCCACCCACACAGGAAAATATTTCTCCATAAGATTTAATTTTAATCTCCCCGCTTTCAGCTGAAAAATGTTCCCCTCGTCCTATCCCTGCACTCCCTGACCAAGAGTCGCTCCCCAGCTTTCCTGGAGCCTTTCAGTACAGGAAGGCTGCTCTAAGGTCTCTCTGCAGCCTTGTCTTCTCCAGGCTGAACAACCCCAACGCTCTCAACCTCTCCTTGTATGGGAGGTGCTCCAGCCCTCAGATCATCTGTGTGGCCTCCTCTGGACTTCAACAGATCCCTGTCCTTCCTATGCTGAGGACTCCAGAACTGAATGCAGGATTCCAGGTGAGTTCTTGCTAGGGAGGAGCAGAAGAGCAGAATCCCCTTCCTCGCCCTGTTGGTCCCACTGTTTTGGATGCAGCCCAAAATACTCCTTCTTTCAGTGGAGGGTGAAGGCACATCTGCCCCTGGACCCTTCAAAAAACATTTGGTACATAAAGCAGCAGCAGGATCCAGCAAGTGAATTTTCCGCTGGGAGCCCAAGACCTTGATGTGATTCAGGCTGAGTAACCACAAATGGTTTGCAATTGCAGAGGGCTGCGCTCCATGGCCAAGGCGGCTGCCAGCAGGGTCCAGTGGCTGCTACAATTCTCCTTTGGGTGCTGGAGGCTGCTCAGAAGTATGGCCATAGGCGACTCTGAGCTGGCTTCCCTCCTTGCCTGGGTCATGGAGAAGGGACCCACACAATCCAACAGCTCCTGAGGAGCCCTGCAGTGAGCTGCACACCGCTTTCCTGACCTAGTTTGTTTCTTTCCCTTTCTCACAGATAAGCTCTCCATCTGCAAGAGATTGTTTCCTGACATGAAAAATTTACTTTTTAATGGGCCAAACTGCTGCAGCTTCTAAGCTGGATCCAAAATAACCTCTTAGCACATCACTCTAAAGGGATCTCCAGCCATTGCCTGTAAAACTGAAATACAGTTTGTACTAAAAGCCATTTACAAGCCATTCCCTCCTTGTCTTCTTGGTTTCATGTGTTGTTCTAAAGCTTCAGCGCTTGCTTCTGGAAATGGAAAATGATATCGTGGAACCACACTGCTTATGGCTTTTGTTTTCGAGTTAAAGCAAGCTCAGAAATCAATGGAAATTTTTTTTTTTTTTTTGTCTCGGGATCCAACAGCAGAAGAGCCTCAGCAGGTTGGCCAAGGGGAGATACGTGGCCAGTGGTAACACATGGGGGAAAAATGCCATGTGACACCTGCAGGGCCAAGCATGACAGGGAAAGGCCGGTGATGTCCTGGGTGGGGGTGAGACCCACAGCCAGGAGTGAGATGGGTTCCCCTGGGTGAGTGAGGGATGAAGCCTGCATGAACACTACATCCCAGCTGTGCCAACAGGACACAGGTCTTGCTTAACTGCCTGGATTTTTGGCAGAGCTGCAGCTCCTGCAGCATGCACCCAGGCACTTCATCCTCTGTGGGAGGTGATGTGCCAGTGGGGGGATAAGGGATGGATGTCCTATGCAACAGCCCAGATTTGCAACATAAACCAGCCCCAGAAGTGACTCTGCCTGTGTTCTCACCAGCTCTTTATGCGTGGCCAGCATATGCACGGCCATGCTTTAAATGCAGCAGTTCCCTGTGATTTCTCAGAGTGGACCATCCCGGAGAAGCTCATTCCTACCACAACTGCCAAAAAAAGGTAAAAGAGCAACTCCCTATAAAATTCCTGCCGACTTTCTCTGCTACACAGGTATCCTCTCTTCCCTCAAAATAGCCATGGAAATAAATAACTTTGGGGAATAAGAAATTTCTTTGCAAAAATTAATAGGTGCAGCAGACCCGGAGCAGCTTGCGAGCTCAGGTGAAAGGCTCAGAGACCTGCCTGAGCAGCAGCCTGCTGCTGAGCTCTAACACCAGTGCTGTCTGCATGCTTAGTGCATTCAATTCCTCCTTGCTGGGAGGTCTGCACGCTTTTCCGCCTGCCCTTTGCTGCTGTGCTGTGCTGGGTCAGAGCAGCCACGCAGCACTGCCTCTTTGGCAAGTGCTAATTGCAAAGAGCTGATGGCAGGGCAGTGGTGGTGGCTCAGCACGTGCCAGCATCGAGGCTTGTTGGTCCAGCTGGAATGCCACCACCTGATCCGAGTGTTCCCATGTTATCCAGTGAAGTGCAACAGCCAAGTATGTCTGGAGAGATTTAAAAGACATGTAGATATGGCACTTAAGGACATGGTTTAGTGGTAGGCTTGGTAATGTTAAGTTTAAAGCTGGACTTGATCTGAAATGTCTTTTCCAACCTGAAGCGTTGGACATTGCACATTAGGAAGAAATTCTTCATGATGAGGGTGGGGAGGTCTTGGCACAGGTTGCCCAGGGAAGTCATGGCTGCCCCATTCCTGAAGGCCAGGTTGGATGGGACCTTGAGAACCCTAATCCAGTAGGAGGTGGCCCTGCCCTTGGAGAGGGATGGAACTGGCTGGACTCTAAGAACCTTTTCAACCCAAGCCATTCTATGGTTCTATGATTCTATGTTTCTAACCTAAATGATTGTATGATTCTGTCTTTCAGTGTAAGTGTGTTGCTCACTGGTAGCTGGTGGCATCCAGGAGCATCAGGGCTGCCCACAGGCTGCAGTGCTCCACTTCCCAGAGACACCGAAGTCGCATGGAAGTGCCTCATCTTGCCCTTAATCTTCATCTTTTAATTGTGAAATATTCTGTGTGCATTTTGTACGCATAATTACAGGGCAAAAGATGGTGATAAAATAGTTTAAATTAATAAGATTATTAAGTAACCTCTGCTGCGGGTAATTCCTCACTCGAGCAGGCGCACAGTTCATTGTAATTAGTTTTCTGCTTCGCTGGAGCATGCTTAAAGGACCTGGGAGGGGTTTTGAGGAGAGAAAGCTGTAAAGCTGAGCTCATAGCAGAAGAGAGTTCTGTCAGTGGAAGGTGACAGTTGGGGAAATGTCCTTCCCAGCCCCTCACAACACAGGCACTGTTTCTGATTTTCAATTTGATTTGATTAATTTTCATCCACATGGAGTGCTGGATGGCTGACCCTGGGGCAAGGTGTGAGTGGTGTCACCATAGGGTGCAGCCACCTGACTGCGAGCATCCCTGCACCAATGGAGTGCCTGCCTACCCATGCCTCTACCTGCCCGCATCCCTGCCTGTGTCTCTGCCTTCCCACATCCCTGCCTGCCCGCATCACTGCCTGTCCACATCCCTTTCTGCCTGCATCTTTGCCTGCCCGAATCCCTGCCTGCTTGTGCCTCTGCCTGTCTGCATCCTTATCTGCTCGTATCCCTGCCTTCATCCCTGCTTTCATTTCTACTTGTCTGCACCTCTGTCTGCCTGCACATCTGCCTGCATCCCTGCCTGCCCATGCCTCTGCTGCATGGCCATGTGCTGCACTCAGCCATCAGTTCAGGCCCTGCAGGGAAGGGCTGCTGGGGAAGCAGAGCCCACCCTGCTGGTATTGGGGGGGAGGCTTGTGACTTACAGGTGGAGGGCAGAGAGCTTGAATACCCCCAGACCCACAGGTGAGCTGCAGCCAGCGCTCTGCCAAAGGTATCGCAGCGCTGGTGATCGCTGCAAATCAAGCTGGTTGTTAATTCTACAGTGTCAGTCATTCAGCGCTTCAGTTTGGGTAGCTAAAGGCAAACATCTGTGGCTCCACTGCAGAAAACCTCCCTATTACCTATGTCAACAATTTTATTTTTAACCCAGTGCGCAAAGCGAGAGGTGCATCCCTTATCTGGTGCTCGGCGGCCGCATATGTAACACCATCACATAATTAACAGTCAAGATCATTTACATTGTCGCTTAGCTAATTTTCATAATGTTTTCTTTATTATCAGAGGAAGAAATTAACCCAAGAATTTATTTACATACTAGTCTCAAACAGTAACAGCTTGCTAATTGCCTGTTAGGTGATTAATAAGCTTACAGCAGATGCTAATGAATCGAGAGCTCACTGTTTCAAAGGTGCTCTTGCAGCATGCTTGTGTTTTGGCAGCTTAATTAGTGCAATAATTATGTACTTGTTGCTCCTTCTTTCAAGCAAATACTGTCAAATGCTTAAAAGATTAAAGAGAATTATATCGCTGAGAACTAGCTGTGCTTAAGTATTCTGCTTTTGCTGACTTCCCTGTTGTTTCCAAAATGGGAACGGATAACTGCAATTATGGTGCAGGCAAGAGCTGAACATTTTGAATGGGTTTGCTGGTGGTGGAAGGCAGGAGCAGAGCCCATCAGGTGCTTCTCACCCCAACCCTGCTTGCCCTCATGGACTGATTTCAAGTGAGGTTGATTGCGATGGGGGCTGAACCACTGCAACCATCTCTGAGCCAAATGTGGAGGCTCCACAAGACTTTCCCCTTGGTAGCTTTTCAGACCACTTCTTCCAGTGCAGGAACAGGAGATTTTTTCCATACCATGAGATGCATCCAGCATGGCATCACTTGCTGGTTGAGGGAGGGGATCATCCCACTCTGCTCCACACAGGTGAGGCCCCACTTTGAGTACTGGATGCAGTTTTCGGTGCCACAGGATAAAAAGGATCTAAAGCTACTGGAGAGTATCCAGAGGAGGGCATGAAGTTGGTGAAGTGTTTAGAGGGGAAGCTGTGGGAGGATTGGCTGAAGTCACTTGGTCAGTTCAGGCTAGAGAAGAGAGACTGAGGGGAGACCTCATCATGCTCTACAGCTTCCTTACAATGGGAGGAGGAGCAGGTGCTGATCTCTTGTCTCTGGTGACCAATGACAGGACCCAAGGGAATGGCAAGAAGACGTACCAGGGGAGGGTTAGTTTGGACATTAGGAAAAGTTTCTTCACCCAGAGGATGGAGGAGCTCTGGAACAGCTCCCCAGGGAAGCAGTCACAGCACCAAGCCTGACAATATGCTAGAAGTATTTGGCCAACGCCCGCAGACACATGATGTGAATGTTGAGGTTGTCCTGTGCAGGGAGAGGAGTTGGATTCAATGCTCCTTGTAAGTCCCTTCCAACTCTGGACATTCTATGATTCTGTGAATTCTGGGTGAAGGTCTTTGTTCTGTGCAATGCAGGAGCTGGACTAGGTGGTACGATTGGTCCTCCATGATGCTGAAGCCACTACAGGACCTGTCAGAGTTTGCATTTGTGGGTGAGTGACCTTGCTGATCTTTCTCAAGGAAGAAGAGGTGAAGCACCATGAAGGAGGTGTCTGTGCTGCACTAGCCATTACGAGTTTCCACCTTAAGGGTGAAGAAGTAGAGATAAATCATGCAGGAGATGTCTCTGTTTGCTATAATGGGTTAATTGCCCGTCTGCCTTTGTCATCTCCGTGAATCCAGAGCTTGAAGATTTCCCTCATAAACCCCTTCTCATCTCTTTTTCAGGCTGGGAAGTTCTGCCCCATCCTGTTGGCTCTCTCAGTCACCCCCATGGATCTGCTGTCCCTGACTGCACTGCGGTGCAAGCCAGGCAGGGCAGATGCTGTGCACAGTCGTCACCTTTCCCTGTGCCTTTTTGAGTTCACTTCAGTGCAGGAGGGACTGGAGCAGATGCTTGAGATATGAGTGACCACAGGTCCACACTGTGGCACTGAGATGTTCCTCTGTCCCTCTCTGTGCGCATCTCTGGGCTGAAGTGTCTGCACAGAAGACCCCACAATGGCCCTTGGAGCTCCTTCCTGAGTGGTAATATCTCCTTCAAACCCATCACTGTGAACGCAAAGTCGGAGGGTGAAGTGTTGGGGCTAAGTCACAGCAGGCTTGCGGTGAGAAGGTGGAAAGCTGCTGTGGAGGAGCCTCTCACAAGTGTCCTAACACACGTGCTGGGGCTGGAGTGGTGTCCCTGTCTGAAGCAGCAGCCATCACAGGCCGGCAGAGTGCCACTCGACTGCTGAAACTCCATCCCTGGAGGGGAGCGGCAGGCAGCTGGGGCTGGAGATTGCTCCAGCAATCTCCGGTTTCCTTGGTGACAGCCAGGATCTCTCCGCAGCACAAGAGCTTGGGCTTGACGGCTGTAGAAGGAGCCTTTTTTCTGGATATCACACAGTATTATTTGGTGTAGGGTTTCCAGGGTCCTCATTGTTTTGAGTTTGAGCAGCTGGGTGATGGCAGAGCCTCACCAGCCCTGTCCACCTTCCCTGGGATGAAGGCATCGCTCACAGTAGCAGGCTCTTTGCTCCATCTCCTTTTGCAGTAGCTGTTGCCATCTTGTTTAATTCCCACATTATCTGATTGCCACAGTGCATTTCTCTATATTAGGCAGCAAGCCAATTCGTTACTTAACCTGTAATTGCACTTTAATATAAGCTATCTCAAAAATGTCTTTTTGGAGTGAGTCTTATAAACACATGATATGCCCCTACCATCAAATGGCTGTGTTCTTTGGGAGGAGGCTCTGTGGAGGATTTGGCACAGGTTCTGTTAGTTTCAGCTGCCGATGCTTCATCAGGGGCCGACATGCCGTGTGTTGTTAAAGGGCACAGCCCTTCGGAGTTCATTGCATTTAAAAAATGACTTCTCCCCAGGGATTTACTGTGAGCGGAATTGCTACCGATTTGTTGACTTGAACCCTGGGAAAAACCCACAATTTTTCTAACTTCATCTGCAATCACATTATTGTGGGAAATGTGGTGCTTTTGGGTTTGCAAAATGCAAATAGGAAGACCTCATCTAGAATAACAGCAAGAACAACATTCAGCTGCGTTCCTACAGCTGCCAATGGCTGCTGGCAGATTCGCTTTTTAATAACCCCAATTTTACAAATTAAACGCTGATAACATGTTTTACTACCATCCTGCGCTCGTTCCCCGCTGCAGTGGTAGGGGAGGGAAGGTATTCAATCTCCATCTCAACTCATTAATTTTAAAAAGTTGGCCACTATTTGCAAAGTGTTAAGCATATAAAAATGAATGTTGACAAATCTTTGAGGAATAGAATGAAACAAAAGAAATCAATTAAGGAAATGGCCTGCAGTTATGTTTTATAATCTGAATTGCGCTCAGCCTTGCAATGGAAGTTATCAGCGAGCTCTGGTGCTGAATGGAAATTGTAGGAGGGGAAAATGGGGCTCGGGATGGAATTCAATATTTGCTGAGGCTCCATAACACTGTGATGGATATTGGTGCGTGTCTGGCTGGGTCTGGTCACCAGCTTGAGTATGGGCAGTCTCCTGAGGGGAAGCAGGGCTCTCATGAACAAGGGGAAAAGCCTTAATGGCCCTACTGGGCTTTGGATGAAATCTGCTACAAAATACCTTGATGCAAATCAGGGGATGCATTGTGTATGAGGCCATTTCTAGGGACACACAGCCCCACCACTTGCACAGTTTCAATATTTGCCCTGTGTCTCAATGTTTTTGTGGTTGTCTCTATTGAGCTGCCATTTAGGGCAAGGTTGCAGTTTCAGGTCCTTCTCCAGGTGAAGAAGGAAACCCCAGTTCTCCTTGCCTTGCTTTCCAGACTCCAAGCCGTGTTCTGCAGAGGGGCAAGGCCACTCAAGTCACTCTTCTCCATGTGTTTCCAGGGCTGTTTTGCACCCTGGCCCCTGAGCCCTGACTCAGAACATCCCTGTTTCCTTGGGACTATGTTTGCCAGAAGTAAAGGAGATTTGGAAATTTATGCTGACCACTCTCCCCTTGAAGGTCTTTGGGGTTCACATTTACCCATCTGGACCGGTT
Organism: Tapera naevia; assembly: GCA_033556795.1. Classification (NCBI taxonomy): domain Eukaryota; kingdom Metazoa; phylum Chordata; class Aves; order Cuculiformes; family Neomorphidae; genus Tapera; species Tapera naevia. The sequence goes on from JAUMJJ010000353.1 coordinate 4,049,015, forward strand.
TTGACCCAGAAGCAGCAAAGATCACAGAGCTGGCTGAACCATACATATTGCAAAGTGGTGAATGTGTGAAGATGGAGGGCTCAGCACTGAGAACCACAGATCCTTGCATCTTCATCCTGAGCCCAGCAGAGGCAGGGCAGGACCTCAGCATGCACGTGCTTCATTTTTCTTCACCATCCCTATCCCAAAGCAGTGCTCGAGGCTCTGGGAGCAGGAGACAGAGAGGGAATAGTGAGCACCAGCTCATCTTCCGCCATGACCCATCACCACAGCATCCCTGCTGAGGTCCTTATTTAACCGAGGGACAGTGTTCTCTGGTATCAGTGAGTCACTTCTACTTAGGACAGCAGTATAAATTAATTTGGATGTCTGTGTGATCCTATCAGTGTTATCTCAGGCTTTGTATTTTAAGGCTTCAGAGTAAATAAATGTTTTCTCCAGATGACACATGAACCCAGAGGAGAAGGGGAAGTTGTCTTGGCCAGCTCTGGCACAACAGTAGAAACCCTGTAGGGTTTTCACCACCAGTTGTCTCGCTGGACTAATGCTTTATTACAGACAGAAAGGTGATGAAGGGAGCACCCCAAAGCAGCACCCTGCAGGGGGGAACCCGCTTTCCTTTTCCCAAGCACACTCCTGCCCCAGGGCAGCGTTCCCACCTGGCTGAGCTGCCTGCGACCTTGTGTGAGTGCAGAGTTCTGGCAAGGTGATGTGCTCAGCTAACAGCCACCTCTCCTCCTTGTCATTTGCTCCTCTTTTTCTTATGAAATATTATTGCATTGACCATTTATCCCCATGTATTTTTGTTCCTCTGAAGACTTAGAAATCCCTGTAAGAAATTCAGAAGTCTGTATAGAAAAAAACAGCTGAAGAAGGAAGAACTCCATTCTGGGGAAGGGTGAAAGAAAGATCTATCAAAGGGTATCTCTAGCATTCACTTAATTTTATTACTTTAAGTGACTTTATTACCTTCATTTTGCTTTCTGTAGCATTCCAGCACTTATTTAATAAACCCCTCTCTGGTTTTAAATAGCAGTTTAGTTTTTATGGTAATGCTAAACTTAATCAGATGTTCAAATTAGCTTGAAATTAATTATATTGACAGCAGTAACCCTTAGCTGCCTCTTCACGTCCTGTGTACAGATCTCCTTCAAGACTGTATTAAATGCCATTTAGACACAGGAATTAGTTGCAGCCCAGTTCCCTGCCGATGAGAGCCCATCCCTCAGGCAGTGCTGGTGGCTGCTGGAATCGTCCTTGGTGCCCTAAACAGAGAGGAGACAAACCAGAAATCTGCTATCTGAATAAGGTTGATTTGAGGATTTATACTTATTTTTCTTAAACTGACAAAATCTGAGCTTATCCTAGTATCTTCTCTTGGAGTTTTGGAGCAAGACACCACCTTGCTATGGGGAAAATATGGAGGCTGCCTTCGTATGGAAGATGTAAACACCCTGTAACATCAAGACCTACAGCTTTTTCTCCAGTAGGACTGACTTGTGAGTTCTGGCAGGGCAAGGGAGGAGTGTGCTGACATCATCCAGTATCACCCTGGTTTCCTCCTGGTCAGCCTCACCAAGCCCTGCAGAGGCTGGAGGTACATTCATTGTGCCTCCCTCCACAGGTGTTGGGCACCTGGACTACTCCTGGCTTGGAGCTCAGTATTGCTTTGCAGCAGCACGGTGCAGCCAGCTAGCTCCATGTCAAATCAGGTCCTTCCTTCATGGAAGGATGTCAGGAGAGACAGCGCTTCTACACTCAGGAATGCTTTCACCCTACCAGTGACTTTTCACCAGTTCTGTCCCAAAGCGTATTTATAGGATGAAAAATACTCAAAGAAAGATATTCCTGCATCTCTGATGGGGCCCAGAGCTGGCGTGCTCTAATTGCACTGTGTTTAAAGCAGCATTATAAGTAGGGTGAACTAGAGACCTCTCCATCAACTCAGCTTGGGGACATGAACCTTGGGGCAGCTCCATCACAGAGAAGGCCCAAGGAAGCAGATCCATCAGCTTAATGTGCCGTGGATGGGCAGATAGGGACTGCAGACCACTCCTGTGGCCATCACTGCTGGGAGGGCTCCAGCAAGGCCATGCTGGGGCCCCTCAGTGTGAGAAGATGTCTTGCCTTTGCTCTCTGGGCTTTCTCTTGGAGATGCCAGCAAATATTGCCTTGTGCTCTCCATCTGTGTGAGAGCCTGGCTGGATCCAGCCCCTCCAGCAGCGGCTGCTATTGATAATTGCCATGTGTTGGTGGAAAGCCATTTGTTATTGATGCCAGTTTAGAGGTCTTATTAGCTTAGCATGCCTCACTGCTCTAAAAAAAGAGAACTTCCCCCCTTTAACCCACGCTGGGCTGGCAGCCTGGCACTCCGACCCAGCTCCCTTGGGATCATCGCCCGCTGCTCCACTGTGGTGTGACTTTTCGCTGAACTGCCCTGCCTGTCCTGGAGCACCCAAGGTGTTAAACTGCATTAATGAGACTGATGTGATAAACCCTGCCAGCACAGACCGAGCCTGCTCCACTCCACTCACTTGCCCTTAAGTTTGATGTGATTTTGCATTTAAATAGCCAGAAGAGTTTGTAATATTAATGCATGGTTCATTGCCAGCGAAATCTGGGCTAGGTACACACTTCACTGGAGAGTGAAGACAGCCTGATTCATAGAGGATTCCTGCTAAATCTGCTGGAGGTTCCCAGGGAACTGGAAAACACATTATGGTAAGAATCAACATGACCTTCTGAAAGCACCGCGCGGAGCCTGGATCTGTAGTGCTAATGCTGGAGCAAGACTTGGCGCAGCACTAGTCTCCCCCATTGTTTGCTTTCTGGCTGGATGGTAGAAAAGCAATCAAATTAGAATTAAAACTCCCACAAATCGAACAATATCTGCCGATGATGTTTAACTTGCATGATATACGTTATCGTGTGTAGGCATACACATGCCCCTATGCAATTGTCATGTTGAAGCTTGTTTTGCTTTTGATTGGCTCTGAGGCAGAATAATATGGGGGCTGTAATGCAAGTTGTTTTTCCTTTTGGAATGAATAACTCTTGTGGTAAAGCTGACATGAAGCATAAATTTGTTAAATTACATAAACATTATTGCGACCCATAAAATTCAATGAATCCTCATCGCCTGTTTACTCATGGCTGGCTTTACTGTTTGCACAATGTAATTTAACGTGTCAATTTGCTCTCAAATAAAAAACATCTGGCCTTTTGACATGCCAAAAAACGGCAGAGATGAGCGGAGAAAGCAGCTAAAAGCCCGGGCTTTACATAGCTGTTAGCAAGGGGCTCTTAAAAGGAAGTCAATATCATCCTGATCAATTGATGGCCTCTTGGCAAACCTCCTTCTGCAGACCGGTAAGATTAGTAAATTTTATCCTAATTAAAATTAAGAAAAGCCATGGAAGGCTGGCACGTGCTATGCAATTACATCGCCTGCTAATATTTACATCCTTTCTATTGGATTTTTAAACAATCTTATTATTTTGTAATCGTGAATAACAAGAAGAAAAATCATACTTCTAGAAGAGATTTTTATTCCAGACAAGCTCTGGAGTCCCGGTAAATTAATTCACTTCCCTAAGCCCCTTAGCTCAAGATTCTCCTTGAAAAGCTCAGACTTTGGGAGTCAGGCTGGTACCAACATTCACGTACACAGAGCCACACATTAAGGAAGGCTGGTAAATCTCAGCTTAATCCCTAATAAGCGGTAATACCTATTGCTCCCCCAGACAGCGCACAGAAGATGCTGACCTAAATAACAGGAGTTTAGAAGCCACATGTGGCAGAAATCCTCCTGTGAGCTCGCTCTGTCGACGACTGCTCCCGCTGATTGATTGAGACGTTTATGATTTGCATAGGAGACAGTTCGTGTAATTACGGATTACCCAATAAAGCCAATTGGTTGCAAAGATTAGAGAGGCCACGTCCCGTAGGAGCCACTGGAGAATCTCACAGTGTTTCTTAGTCCTGGTTGCATCTTCAGCATGAGCCCTCCCTGCTCCATGCGGTTCAAGGCACTGATGGAAAACAAGCAGCCCTGCGCCAGACATCAGCTTGTGGGGTAATTATAAACCCTCTGGCAAAATCATAGCAGAGCCCCGCTATGAAATCAAGAGGTTACTGTGAGTTCAGGCATTGTTTTAATTAAGGGAGAGGCATCTCTTCCTTAAGGGAACTCTGCAATCACGTTACGGCCGATAGGAAAGATTTCCCAGATTGTCAGCAAGGGTTAGACACGTTTGTGCATAAATAAATAGTGATTTCTCTTCACCCGCTAGGATAACACACAATATTTTCTTTTAAAGTCTATGGGACTGGCGGTGGTTTTGCTCTAATCAAGTTCTTGGCATTTCGTACAGGCTTCTAATGGGACTCAAGTAGTTGCACATTTGCTGTAATTGGCCTCGAGTAATTGCACATTTCTCTAAATGATTAATGAACAGGATTAAAAAGTTTGAAAAAAGTCGCCTGCCACATTGGAGAAAATGTAAAGTCAGCGGGGCCGGAGGAGAGGCTCTTGCACAATTAGTTATGAACTGGTGGCTGAAGGGCTGCATGATAGAGGAGGAATCACATTGTGGGTGGGAATGGAGTGGGCTGGCATGGTTCTTCTGCAGCTGAGCCCCTGAGTGGTGTAGAGCACAAAGCTGAGGTGGGGATTATTGGCTCAAGATATTAGAGAGATAACACGTGTCAAAGGTGACTCCTGCCAAGTTCCATTTTAGTAGATAAATAAATAAATCCCAGCACGTGGATTTCATAGAATGGTTTGGGTTGGAAGGGACATCAAAGCCCACCCAATTCCAGCCCCCTGCCATAGGCAGGGACACCTCCCACTGAATCAGGTTGCTCAACGCTCCAGCTAACCTGGTCTTGGACACCTCGAGGGAAGAGGCAGCCACCATTCCTCTGGGTAACCTGTGCCAGGGCCTCTCCACCCCCACAGGAAAACATTTCTTCCTAAGATCTCACCTCAGTCTCCCCTCTTTCAGCTTAAAACTGTTTCCCCCTCATCCTATCCCTGCATCCCCTGACTGAGAACCCCTCCCCAGTTTCCCTGTAGCCTCTTTCTGTGGGGTTTTCACCCAGTTGCTATTGCGAGATGATTTCTGCTTCTCTTCTCCGTCCTGCAAGGCAATGAGCAGACGACTCCTCTCCCTCTGCACTTCTTTTCATTAAAGGACGGTATTTGATAGGGGTGTTAGAAACATATGGTGCAAATCACTTGCTTTGGAAGGCGGCTTAGGAGGAAGGGAAAAAAAGAGTCGTGGGTACCCATATGTAAAACCCGACTGCAAACATGACAGGGGAAGGCTGACTCTGCATGCTGTAGCTCCCAGTCTGGAAATACTTACCGCCTCCTTTGACATTTGCTGTGGTGTGTGGAAAGATCTACAGCTTCCTGGGGTCTGAAGCAGGCGGCCAGATGTGAATGGAGCGAGGTGGGCTTGGGCATGGGTGAAACTGCAAGGGGACAGGTGCACCCATCTGCACCCAGTGCTTGGCTCCTGCACCCATTTGTACCCAGCACTTGTCTTTGGCATCCATCTTCACCCAACACTTGGCTCCTGCACCCATCTGCACCCAGTGCTTGGCTCCTGTATCTATCTTCACCCAACACTTGACTCCTGCACTCATTTGCACCCAATGCTTGTCTTCAGCACCCATCTGCAGCTGGTGCCCATCTCCTGTACCCATGCTCAGTTTCTGCACCCAGCTTGGCTCCTGCACTCATTTGCACCCATCTCAGTTCCTGTACCCATCTCAGCTGCATCCACAGCCTGACAGTTGGCAACTGCAGAGGTGCCCATAACCATTTCGCCTTCAACACAGAGGCTTTGGTGAAAGGGCCAGGGCAAAAGGTGCCCCTCACCTGTGCTATGGCAGAGCAGTGCTGTGTGGCCAAGGGTTGAGGAATTTTCCCAACCCAGCATGGATGCCTCTGCAGAAAAGCTGTTTTTCCCCAAATCAAGGGATGATCAGGCATGGCCAGGGGACTTGCAGGGTGCTAGGATGTGCATCCAGATGCAACCAAGAAAGCAGAGAACATTTTTTTTTTCCTCCATAATTTCAGCGTAATTTCAATTTGAATTAATTATAATGCTTCAGTTTTCTAATGAGGATGAAAAATCACTTCCCAACAGCAAATCTATGCTTTTATCCATGGCACAAACCTGGCAGGCATGTGATGCATGCCCTGTGCTGTGCCCAGAGCAGGGACATGTGTTATCAGCCACCCGTGCAGCCTCAGCAGAAATGATGTGGCCAAACCTCACTCTGACTGCCTTCTGTCAGAGTTTCTGGGCTGATATTCAGACTTGTGAAATAAATAACAGTCATGCAAGGAGCCGTCCTGGGCTCTCACCTCTTCATCGCTTTGTTTTCACACCTCCACCACTTTCTCACCCCCACCAGTGAGAGCAGAGCAGTGAGCAGCCCTCTGCTGGGTGAAGAGGGGACATGGTCATCCCAACAGCTGCCTCTTTGCAGTTCGAGCTGAATTAGGACATATCCTGAGCTCAGGGCAGGTGTTCAAAGGCAAAGCTAGGTCAGGTGCAGACATGTTGAGTGTTTCTGGAAGAATGCTCACTGTGGGAATGCAGCTTGGGTGGGGGGTCCAAAGGAATGGCAGGAAGGTGTGCCAGGGAAGTGTTAGGTTGGTTATTAGGAAAAGGTTCTTCACCCAGAGGGTGGTGAGCAGTGGAACAGCTCCCCAGGGAAGCAGTCAGGGCTCCAAGCCTGATAATATGCCAGAAGTGGTTGGACAATGCCCTCAGACATACAATATGAATGTTGGGGTTGTTCTGTGCAGGGACAGGAGTTGGACTCGTTGATCCTTGGGAGTCCCTTCTAACTCAGGTCATTCTGTGGTTCTGTGATTTTGTGATTCTGTGAAGCGCCCACTCCCATGGTTGCCAACTGCCCAGGGAGAGAAGGGGCATCCCTATTAGAAAAACAAAAGGAATCTGTGGCTTTGTGTTGCGGAACTGGAAGCGTTTGTTGCAGGAGATGGGCAGCCAGGCAGCAGAGTCAGCAGCAGCAGCTCCACAGGGTGTGTGACTCCAGACCAACAACAGGGTGGGGCTGCAGAGGGGGAGTCTGGGTGCCGACTCTGACCCTGGCCCTTGCACTGCCAAGTCTGTGGACTCTCCTGCACTGGCTGGAAATGAGCACTGTTGTCTTGTTTTGCTGTGTATTTTGGCTGCTGGCAGGTCCTGCTGGTTTCTGAATGGTGCTCAGAGGCACTGGCATTTTTGTTCTGTCTATCAGAGCAGGAGTTGCAGCATGGGAGTGGGATCCTGCCTTTTCTCTAGATGTGCCAAGAATCATTCTCAATCAAGAGACCTTTCTGCTTCCAGGGCTCAAGCACTGTGAAAAAAAAAGCAGAGATGAAAAATGATGGTTTAAATTAGGGAAGAAGTGTCTGGGAAAAAAAATAAAGTGCTAAAGGCTTTACTTGGCACTTGACATACTTGATGGGCTTTTGGTCAGGGCTGTGTGGCCAAGTTGGAAACCGTTTGGATGTGCACAGGATTGAGGCACTGGGCAGGTGCTCACAGAGACGGCGATTGGAGGTCTGCAACTCCGTCCTTTGCTCTCCCGCTCTGGGGCAGCTGGAACCGGGACAGATCCTGCAGGGAATTGCACCCCGAACCCTGGGTTCAGTTTAGGGCCCCTCACTACAAGAAGGACTTTGAGGGGCTGGAGTGCATCCAGAGAAAGGGAATGAAACTGGGGAAGGGTCTGAAGCCCAGGGGTTCTGGGAGCAGCTGAGTGCCCTGGAGTTGTTTAGTCATACCTGAAGGTGTTTAAAAAATCGGTGGACAAGGTGCACAGGGATCTGGTTTTGTAGTGGACAGGTATGGTTAGACTCAGTGTTCTTAAAGGTCATATCCAACCCAATGATTCTATGATTGTATGTGAGGTGTGGGATCCCTGAGGGGTGCAGGAGTGCTGGTTCGGAATAAAGCTGAGCTGGTTTAGCAGGGGGCTGACTACTCCCCTTCAACATAACCAGGCCGTAAACCTACAGCATAGGGAATATTTTGAATGTCAATGCACATGGAGCTGATAACTCTGAACTATTGCTCCTTTGTGCACGTGAAGAGTAGGAGCTGCCCGATGCCAGCACAGGCTTCAGGCTCCTAATTAAACCAGGGCCCCGCAGATCCCACTCACTCTAAACACTGGCACTTGATGGATGGCCCGTTGCTCCATCCCAGTGATGTCAAATAAAAAAAGATTAGAGGAGGTGTGTGGGGAGTAGTGTGCCGAGCCGTCGGGGATGGGGCTGAGCTGATAATAAGCCCTGAGTCCAGACTAAACACAGCAGGGTCTGTGGGCCCCTTCCCCAGCAGAGATGACATGGGGTGTGCTGGATGCCCTGCTGCTGGGATGGCTGCAGCTCTGCTGGGGTGCTCTGGTACCTCAGCACATGTCATTGCATGGAGATGATGGGCACAGCTGGACAGTGCTTGGCAGGGCATCAATTTAGAATCATAGAATTGCTTGATTGGAAAAACTTTTGAGATCATTGAGTACAACTGTACCTGTCCACTACTAAAACAGATCCCTGAGCACCTGGTCCACCCATCTTTGAAACACCACCAGGGATGGTGACACCACCACCTCCATGGGAAGCCTCTGTCAGTGCCTGAGAACCCTTTTGGTGAAAAAAAATTTCCTGATGTCCAAACTAAACCTTCCCTGGCACAAACTGAGACCATGTGCTTGGCCAGCACAAACAGTCCTGGGTGTCCCAGGTTCCTTTTGCCAGGTAATGACAGTACCCCCTTGGCTCTGCCTGGTGCTGCTGTCCTGTCGGGAATGACGTCTTTCCCATGCTGGCTTTGGCACCAGCCACTTGGCCATGGCTATTGGCCTGGGGACAGAGAGAGGATGGTCTGGGCACGCAGGAATGGCCATATGGGATCACAGGGTGGAAGGAAAGGTGCAGCTTTCAAGTTGCTTTTATTCTACTTTTCTCTGCAGAGCAGCATCTTGCTAGATCCTCTCATGCTTGAGCTGCGTGGGGACAGCAGCGAATCCTTGGGGTCTCCACCAAGCTCTGCTATCGCTCTAGGAGGCCTTGGCTTGATGCATGCCCCTATTCAACATACTGTGGGAAGGGTGGGAAAGCCCCACCACCCCACAACTTCCCAGCATACCCCCATACCAAGCAGATGGGTGTTTTCCAGTTCTCCAGGCCAGGAGAAAACATTTAAATGCCAGCAGAACCCTCTGCTACCACCGTGCCCCACAACCAGGGCTCACCCTAACCTCAGCAGTAGGAAGTCCCAGTGCAGCAAAGAAGGCTGGGGAGGGAAATCTGCACTGAAATATCTGTTCTGGTGTGAGCTGGCAACACCAAATAACAGTGAAGCAGCAGCAAAATAGGATTTATAATACCCTCAGCTTTACTCCCCAATTTCAGCTTTGAAGATGAATGTTTGCTGCACTGTTATTCATTTATACATTATTTTTCCTGTCTCCTGAGAGAAACTGTGCTTCCCAACACACACACAAAATGCATTTGCTTCTGTTTCTAAAAATCATATCAGTTCTGCCTTAAAATTACATGCTCATAAGCATTCCTCCGCATCCTCAGGCACAGCCCCATCGGTGAGGATGCAATCCTCGTGGCGTGGGTTCACACCAGGTCAGTAATTGCTGTGGAGGCCACGAAGCCACGGAGTAGTAGTAAGGTTTTGCAAGATGTATATGCTCGGATGGTTGTGGCTACCTAGGTAAATGGCTACAAGCCCCCCAGGCGTGGGGACAGGGATGGGCTTGGCCAGGGATGCATGAGGACTGTGCTGCTGTGTGAGCATCGCTGTGTGAGATGGTTGCGTGAGATCCTGGGGTGACAAAACATTACGTGTGTAATGTTGTGTTGCAAAAGGAACAATGAATGTAAATGAGTTGGAGAGGTTTTTATTATTAAAGAGAAGATTGATGGTTCAGCTATCTGGTGTGGGAAAAGCTAGTGTCCTTATTAAATGTAATTATCTGCAGCACTAATAAAAGCTTGCACATTTCCCTGGGTCAGGCTGCCCTCTGTTTTAGCTGCGCTCAGAAGCGTTAATAAGCAGCAGCTGGAAGAGCCTGGAGAGGAGTTCAGAGGAGATGGCCATCACGCCAAGTACTTGCTAATTGCCGGTCAAGGATGGAGATGGAGTCTATCAGGGTGGCTGTTAAACTGGTCGTGCAGGTCGAGGTGTTTCACTGGACTCTGTACCAGCACAGCTCTGCACGGGCACCTCGAGTAGGGGGAGAGATGGCTCTGTCCAGGGAGCCTCTGGGAACAATTCACCTGCCCAGAAGATGGACATGCTTTTCCCAGAGTGTGTATGGAAACAGGTCACCCTCGTGCATTTCTGTTGCGCTGGAGAGAGACATTTGGGTGCTCCTCGTGCCTGTCTTGCCCCAGGATGGTGCTGGTGCAATAACAACGCTCATGACCTCAACGGGACGAGAACAAAGAGAAGGAGACAGCATTCCAAATGAGATGCTGTGGAGTGCTTTGATCTGCTATTGTTTTAATTAACACCTCTAATAAGAATGTACGATTCTGGATAAAGGATACCTGGATCAACAGTTTAATGAGCTTTCCCTTTGGAGGAGGTGTGAGTGCGTTTGCTGGCTGGGCTTGGAAACTTCCCAGCAGCGTCAAGCATGTCTTGGGAAAGCTCTGGCAGCAGAGAGCAAGCAGAAACAAAGGTTTCTGCTTGCTGGTGGGAAAACAAATACCCTTTCCTATCTTTCCCTAAAGAAGCACAAATCAATGCAGTCTCCATCACTTTGAGCTTCCAACCTGAAGCTTCTACTGGTCGGAGAAGACCTTTGGGAAAACTGAAACAGCTCGTTCTGGAATGCAGATGGTCCAATGTGCTGTCACAATGTGGGTGTGCAAAACAGGGGTGATTAAAGGGTTATTCCCCTCCTTGAAGATTGGATGATATTTTTTTCAGGCAAGGGGAGCTTAAAGGAGAGAAGCTGAAGGTCCCCTTCCCATGGATGGAGCCTGGGACTTCTTTGGCAGCTGCTGACATGCAGGCAGTGGGAGCATCACGGGAGGAGCACCGCAGGGATGCACCTCCAGGGATGCACGAGGGTTTTTGATCAAGAGTTTGCTGGGCCAGGGCATCTCCACACAACTTAAAGGGTCTGAGCCAGTGAGAGGAGCTGAAAAGCAAGCTGAGCAGTGGATCTGCACAGCCACAGCACCACATTGAGGATAAACGGTCCATCCATGCCTGCCTGTAATAATCATCCTTGTAAGTAAATCACCAGCGCAGGCAGCAAGCAGCAGGGTGAGCAGGGAGGAAACCAGGTGAGACACAGCCTCACTGCAGGGGCGGTGAAGCCTTCCCCCCTCCCCCGGCCACCAGAGGAGTAATTGATGGCTCTGGCTCTCCAATCTGTTTAAACAGGCAGGCAAAAAACAGAAGCACAAGGTATACATCGTTCCAGAGCACAGCGATCCAGGAAGCAGTTTGTACCCCAAATCACAGAGCTGCTTCAGATCGAGGGAATTATTTTGCATCAGGTGCAGAGAAACTGCGCTTTGAAGCCAAATTCTTCATTTCAAAGGATGCAGCAGGGATGATGTGCCTGGGTCCAAGGAGGGTCTGCAGACCTGCTAATTGAGGCAGGACCTGCAAATTCAGGCAGAAATTTAGGCAGAACCTGCAAACTTCATCCCTTGCCTTCAACAGCAGCAAAGCAAGGGCTGGACCAGTGACCATTGCTCGCTGGCCAGAGGTCTGCAAAATCTGAGAAGCCCCCATGTGTTTGCCCTCTGGTTTGTGATTCCCTGGGGCTTCTCCTTGTACAAAGCAGGGTGCCAAGAGGGGTGCTTAAGATCCAGGCTCCCTCCAGCTGGTATCTGGGAAGAGGGGAGCAGGATGTGCCTGGTCTCTCAGAAGACACCAGGGGTCATGCACCTCTCTCTGGCTGATGCAAATTAATTGCTCTGATGGAATAATTGCTATTATAAGACCTTCCCCTGGTTATAAATTGGGTTGGTAGCAGCCCTGGAGTGGACAGACAGCAGCACCCACATCACTCTCTTCATCCCCTGCATCCAGCTTTGATACTTCAGAGAGTGCCAGGATTGAAGCAGGGCTGCTGGTAAGCAAGGTGGCACACACGGCCAGCGAGGTGACACACATCCCCAGCTTTCAAACTGACCTGCAAGACCTCCACATCCGCAAGAAGTGTTTTCTGATCTCTTCCCTGCTATTTCCTTCAGTGGTAAATAACAGAGCGCCAAAGTGCCTGCGGTGCCGTGGGCTGGGGGCAGTGGGTCCCACAGGCAGTGTGGGGATTTGGGCTGGAGCAGGGTTTTTCAGTTTTGCCTGACCAAGGAATAAACAGAGGGAATTTTCCCCTCCATGCATCTGTAAGTAATTTTGAGTTGGGAAGCTATCATTTTTCTAATGGCAATGTTTGCTGTAAATTCACGGACGTGTCATCAGAGCCACAGGACTCGGTCCAGCTCCCATCAAAGCCAGTGGAAATGGCTTTCTGCTTCCCACAGTCCTCACCAGGGGCTGGATTTGGCCCTAGTGCTGCTGTTCCAAGACACGGGGTGAATTCAGGGTGCTCCGTAAATAATTATCAGTAACAGTGAGGACTGGCACATGCTTCCTTACGTCCTCTCTGCGTGCCAGAGTCATTAACCTGCCTTGGTTTTCCAGGACTGTTCTACAGCCAGGATGGCACCCGAGGTGACTGGGCTAGTCATCGAGAGACGATCGCAGGTCCCGCAGTGCTGGCGCACGATGCTTTGTGCTGGCAAGGCAGGGATGGCACCACAGGAATTTTCTACCTCAGAAATAGAGATTTTCAAAGCTAACGTTCAACCCAGGGTGCTCAATAGCTTTCCCAAACTGCTGTTCCCGGAAATGCTGCAATCCCTAACAACCTTGCCTGGCACCACTCACATGCGGACCCCCTTCAGCCATCGAACCTGGTATCTCATGGTTGCATAAACCTTCTTTCTAATGGTGACATGGTTCTCCATTTCACACACAGTTGGTTGTTTTGGACAGGTAGGACATGCAGAGATGAAACATGGATGGTTTGGGTTTACTCCATCCTCTCCTGAGTTGCTGCGGTGCCGTGGTTGAGCTGCAGATAGGAGAATACTGAGCTGCTTCCATCCTTGCACGGCGGCCACCAGCCCCGTGGCAGCTTATGCTGTTGGCAGGGAGCACTGGGTTGAGCTAATGGTTATAAAAAAAAAATCCCATTCCTTCTGGCATCTTCACCTCCTGCAGATCAGGAAAGAAAGCTGATATTTTTGCAATTTCATTTACTACAGGCTGAAAGATTACTGTAGAGTGCCGGCTCCCCTGTCCTCCAGCTAGTTAGAGCACAATGCTGCTTAAATTGTCTTTTTGATAACTGTTCTGGCTGCAAGAACAGAGGTTTCTGTGGGGAATTCACACAGGGCTGCCTTCAGCTTCCCCCATCCTTCATATTGCAATATTACTCTTTACCTAGCAGAAGATATTCCTAATCGGCTTCACAAAAAGCAATAAAGCCTTTTCAACACTTCATTGGCTTTGACATTTAAGGCACACAGCAGGCAGGAGCACAGGTGGAGGAACGTACTCCCTGGCTGGAGCTGGGACGGAGGGAGAAGGGTATTGCCATCTCATGAGGCATCATTCTGTCTCATGCGGAATCATTTCATCTTATGGGGCATCATTCTGCCTTATGAGGCATCCTTCCATCTCATGAGGCATCCTTCCATCTCATGGGGCATCTTCTATCTCATGGGGCATCTTCCATCTCATAGGGCATCCTTCCATCTTATGGGGCATTGTTCTGCGTCGTGGGGCATCTTCCATTTTATGGGGCATTGTTCTCTGTCATGGAACAGCCTTCTGTCTCTTGGGGTATCCTGCTGTCTTATGGGCTATCTTCCACCTTATGGGGCATCATTCTGTGTCATGGGGCATTGCTCAGCTACGGCTGTGGGTCTCTGTGGCATCCTGCAGCACCCTAGGACCCCATGCTCCCCAGCCTACGCTGGTCTGGATGCAACTCCATCCAGGATGGGCAGTGGCTGTATTTCCCACGTGGCTGCAGGTCCTTCGGTTCCTCTGTTTGCTTTGTAATCCTGAACAGCTTTTTCCCACCTCGGAAGCTCTCTGCTTTGTGGGCTGCAGCTCTCCTGCCCCAGCTGTAATGGCTTAGTTTTATTAGCCTGTGACTGCAGACGCTAACCGTTGCCTACAAGCCCTGGGAGGATTTCAGCTGGAGTAGGAGTAGCGTGCTGAGCATCCTGGCACGCTGCCTTTTCTCCTATAAAGCGTCATGTTTCCAAATGGGTAATTACTGCACTGGGATTTATGCAGTACTTCCTCTAAGTGGTTGTGTGGGCTGCCATTCCTCGATGAATTAAAAAGCAAAAAAATAGAAAAGAAAAAAAAAAAAAAAAAAAAAGAAAAAGGATCCAAATCCAGCGGTGCTTGTGAGGCAAGGGCAGGAATGAGATCAGCTCGCTCTGCCCTTACCTGGCAATAATGGGAAAGCGCTCTTTCAATTGAGCTGTTCCATTCTTTTGCCCTGAGCTATGAGAAGTAGATTGGATGAAAATTATCAGGCTCCCTGTCTAGAATAAATATTCTTGAAATGGAGCAAGTCATAAATAAGCGAGCAGCAATATCCTGGGTTATGAAGATATAATTTCTATCTTTAATAGCTGAGTGGGCCCCGGGGACTGTCTGGAAGTGGCCTGCCTGGCCCCACTATTGATGAGGGGAAAAACACAAACAAGCAAAAAAGCCTTTTGTTTCTTTAACCCTGAAATTATTGATACTTTGAGGGAAATAATGACGTGCTGTGGCTGCAACCCACACCTCCCTTTGCCGCAGAGAGTGGCCAGCCACTCCGGTGGGATTAGCCAGGGATCAGCCCTGGATTTATCTGCTTGGGAAAGCTGCCCCAGGCTCCCGCAAAACTCCTTGGCTGCATCTCTGGCTGGCAGGATGGTGCTGCAGGGATTCCTGTGCTAGGAGAAGATGGGGACCTTGAAATTCCCCACCTTCGAGTGAGGGGCAGGGGGGAGCATGTCCCTACCAGCGAGAATTTCATGCAATATGTGTGTTTATTGGCAGCACTGCTGACAGCCCAGCCTTTGGAAACTGCAAGGTGGGACGATAATTAATAAGAGTTGCCAGGATGAAGCTCCAATTTTGATGGGATTAGTCTTAATGGTTTTATTTTTAAAAGCCATTTAATGACTAATCAGCTCTCCCTTACAAGCTAAGACGTGCTAGTGCTGTTTAAAGCAGTCTGTAAGGGGGTTTTGCTGGCGGGCAGCTGGGGTGGCTCTGCGGAGCTTCTTAAAAGTGCCCTGTTTTTCCCCATCCTTGGGCTGAGCTCTCCAAGCCGATGAGCATCATGCGGTACACGGGGGTCGCGTGGGCAGAGGGTGTCTGTATCACATCAAACACCCAGCTGTAGGCTGAGGGGTCAAATGCTGCACGGTCTTGGCATGGAAAATTGACACAATCCTATGCTTCTATAATTAAAAAAACCCATACATATCCCTTATTTCTGCATTAAATCAGTGTAACCATGTGCAGTGGTCTCTGGGGAATGAAAAGAACTTCATGAACCAAGGCCAAGTGTAAGGTCTTGCACCTGGGTCAGGGCAATCCCAAGCACAAATCCAGGCAATCCCAAGCTCCAAATCCATGATTGGGAGCAGCCCTGAGGAGAAGGGCTTAGGGATGCTGGGGATGAGAAGCTTGCCATGAGCTGGCAAAGTGTGCTCACAGCCCATAAACCAACCATGTCCTGGGCTGCATCCAAAGGAGTGGGATGGACAGGGCAAGGGAGGGGATTCTGTCCTTCTGCTCTGCTCTGGTGAGACCTCTCCTGGAGCTATGTGTCCAGTTCTGGAGTCCTCAGCACAGGGAGGACATGGATCTGTTGGATTGAGCCTAGAGGAGGCCACAGAGATGATCTGAGGGCTGGAGCACCTCCTGCATGAGGACAGGCTGGGAGAGTCGAGCTTGTTCAGCCTGGAGAAGAGACGGCTGCAAGGAGAACTTAGAGCAGCCTCCCAGTTCTGGAAGGGGCTGCATGAAGTCTGGGGAGGGCCTCTTGATCAAGGAGTGCAGGAAAATACGATGAGGGAGACTGGTTTCCAGCTGAAAGAGAGGGGATTGAGAGGAGATTTTAGGAAGTGTTTTCTTGCCCCATCCCTGGAGGTGTTCATGGTTAGGTTGGATGGGGCTTGGAGCAGCCTGATGCAATGGGATGTGTCCTTGCCCATGGGTGTCGGAACTGGATGGACTTTAAAATCCCTTCCAACCCAAATCATTCCACGATTTTATGAATGTGCTGAGCAGCATCTGGGAATGCTGATGGGTACAATCTAGGGGGAGGCTGGTCACCCCTTCAGTGGCTGCAAGGTCTAGTGCTCCCAGCCTCATTGCTCCCCAGCCAGCCCCAGCCTCTTAATTTCTAACACAACAGAAGTCGTTCCTTAATCTTTAATTACATGGAGTGACATGGGTGAAATAATTCTTTTCATTTCTGGGCCACTGACATGATTAAGAACCAAAGTCTCCCGTTTGGGAAAGAAAACGGTGCAAATTGCCCATCACGCGAGATCTGTATCACCTTCCACTGAAACTCTGCATAACGGACCACCACGAATCCATCACCCAAAGCCTCACTAGGGAAAGATTGCACCATTATTGAATTATATGTTTTTGAAAAAACAACACCCTGATCTGTTTCGTACCAGTAAATATGTGATTTACATTTAATTCTGAGTAACCTTTCCATGATCAGTGAGGTGTGAAGGAATTTAATGACACAAAGCTACATTTATGAAGAGACCATTCATATTCATTAGGCTTACACATTAACAATCCTGCCAGTGACATCTCACTAGCACATGCTTTATTGCTGTAGTTTATGGGGGTTGAGAGCTGAGTGAGCTGCAGCTTTCTCACCCCTGCATGGACAGACCCACGCAGGAGACCAGCTAAAACCAAAATAAATTAAACAGGGGTTGGAATCGGGTGTTCCTTTGTTTGGCAGGAGAAGGACTGGGACTGTCCTTCTGGTTTAGAGCAGAGATTTTAGGTGAGAAGAGGAAGCCTAGAGAGGAATGTCTTCATTATCTTTGCAATGTCTAGAAAGGAGGATGTATTGAGGATTTAAAAACCATAGAAACATGGAATGGGTTGGGTTGGAAGAAGCCTTAAAGCCCATCCAGTTCCAAGCCCCAGCCATGGGCAAGGGCACCTCCCACTGGATCAGGGTGCTTGAACACCTTGAACACCTCCAGGGATGGGGCAGCCGTGACTTCTCTGGGCAACCTGTGCCAGGGCCTCACAACCCTCACAGGGAAAAATTTCTTCCTAAGATCTCATCTCAATCTCCCCTGATCAAGAACCACTCCCCAGCTTTCCTGGAGCCCCTTTCAGTGCTGGAAGGCCCCCTTTATGTACTGATATTGCTGATCATCATCTTTAAAACATTCAGAAAGTGAGGGGCCAAAGGGAAACCCACTCTCAGGTGACACTGCTGCCATGGAGAGCACATCTCCAGCTTCTGGGTGGGCAGTCTTCAGAACTCAGATTTGGCATCCCAAATAATAGAGGTTAGAGCTGAAAACACTTGGAAAATCAAGACTCTAGGTTTGCTGTTCTGGTTCTTACCCATATTTTTAATTTCTGGGCTTTCTGCTGGTTTCAAGGGTTTAGGATAATTAGGGGTGGAGATGTTTGTGGGAGGTCTGGAGAGGTCCCTGGGGCGTTCCCCTTGCCAGAAAGAGTTAACACTGCTCATGACCTTACAGCAGAATCCCTGCTCTCAAAAAACATCGGTGCCAAATGGCTCCACGTGGGAAGATGTTACCCTGCTTAAGGGTTTCTCATATCAAAGCTGCCCCAGTTCAAGCCCAGAGCTCTCTGCTGCAACGTTTCTGGGGATGGGAGTGCCATAGATAAGGCATGGAAAACTGAAGGATAATCCTTGGAATACCTCTCCCAAACCCACATCAACACATTGTAGCTCCATCTTTGGAAGCACATTGAACCTGAGGGCCCCTGTGTAAGGATCCGCAGGGTGTGGGTCACTGCTTTAAAAGATAAAGCAGACCAGACCAGCTTTGTGACACCTTCTCCCATGGGATGATGGGGATCTCCTGGGCTCCCATCATTGGGTCCCAACTCATCTATACTTAGCACACATAAAACATGCTGTTAGAGGAAATTAGAACGTGGCTGGCATTAGAATATCTCCTGTGAGCCCCCGTCTGATGGTGAAGCAAATGAACCGCAACTGTCTGCACTGAAAAATAATTGGGTGTATTAGGATGCCATAAGCAAATAATCAAACCAGAGGCACGCTGCCATCAGCTGACAGCCCTGCCTGCTCGCCCACGGGCACGGGGACATGGGGACATGGGGACACACACACAATAGCTGGGAGGGACTCAGGCAGAGTGGGATGATGGGACATGTCCATGCTTTGGAGTGACCCTTGCCAAGGGAAGCCGGTGCTCACCCTCCCCCAACAGAAATATTTTGCCTTAATCCGTTACAAAGCTGCCTGTGATTGCTCTGGAAGCGGAAAGGGAAGCAGCCCGTGTGCCAGGGAGAGCCCTGAGCACCTCTGTGACCTTGGAAGTGTGGTTTGTTTTTCCAGTTTCTTATCTTCATCCCAAGGGAGTCATGCGACGTTGTCGGCGTTTTCCGCTGTAGCCGTTGAGAGCAGGCAGCGGATGAGATGCCGAGGGATCTGCCAGTGCTGCCTGCCTTTGGCTGAACTCCTGCCCCACATCCCCCTTGGCTGGGAAACCATTAGCCCCCACTGTCCTAGGAGTGGTTTTATCCTCCCTGGCTCCATTGGGGCTACCTCGCACCTCTAGCCCAGCGCCCACTGCTGCAATGGGTGTGGGTTTGTGGCTCTGTCCACTCATCTGAGTGGCTCCCAGGGCAGCCCTGAGCCCTCCCTGCAGCCCCAGAGACCATCATCCCTCCCACGTAGCTCTACGTAGGCTCCCACTGCCACACTGCCCTCCTCCTTCCTTGCAATACCTTGTTCTTTGCCTGGTATGACACAGTAAGACAATAATTCCACTTCATTTCATCCCATTTCCTTGAGAGCATTTGTATAGAATCATAAAGTCACTTGGTTGGAAAAGACCTTTTAGATCATCGAATCCAAACATACCTGTCCACTACTAAACCAGATCCATGAGCACCTCATCTACCTGTCTTTTAAACACCTCCAGGGATGGTGACTCCACCACCTCCCGGGCAGAATTGTACTCTCTCCTTTAGGCATCTTCTTTGCACCCTGAGCTCCCATGGCGCCTGGACACTCCTGGACCCATACCACTGCCAGCTGCCCCATGACCCCCATCCTCTCCCTGGATGGATGGATCAGAAACCCATTCCAGCAACAGGATCATGATTTACCCCCCAAAATGTTGCTTAATGACCACCGGAAAGAGTAAAAATGGTCCTTTGAACTGTACAAATACCCCAGAGAACCCAGCTGTTTGCAACACATGTATCTGCTGCTAGTACTGTGCAGGGCATGGAAGAGGTGACCCAGCATCACCAGCAGGTGAGCACTCCGTATTTAATATCCATCTTCCTTGGAAAAACACCTTTTAAAGCAGATGACATTGCAATGTGCCCATTTTCAGAGCAGGGAGAAGTAGTCTTATGGGCTGCCTGTGCTGCAAATGAAACATTAATTAATTTACCAGCAGGAAGGATATAAATAACTAAATCAGATGGTGTGACTTATTCACAAGGTCCTGATGGAAGGCAATTGTTATTCCTGGCTGTGCAGGTTAATGAACACACTCTCATTTTCTCAGCATCACATGCTAAAAATACATGTGGGGCAAATCATGCCTGGCGGCTCCCATTCCCTGCCAGCCTGATGGCCCCAAAGTGGCCCCAGCACCCAGGCCCCTTGGACGCACACTTGGGGCTGGGGGAGCAGGGCCCATCATGGACCTGGGGGTAGGAAGGAGAAGCCAATTGTGTGGGAGTGGAAAGGAAGATGCTGCCCAACAGCCAGAAACTCAATCAGTTTTCATATCATCATGGAATGGTTTGGGTTGGAAGGTACCTTAAGGCCCATCCAGTTCCAGTCCCATGCTGTGGGCAGGGATAGCTTTCACTGGATCAGGGTGCTCAAAGCAGGAGGCATCCGGAGCAAGCGGAATCAGTGGATCCCCTCTGACCCACGGCAGCTCGTACTCACTCTGGCAGATCTTGCTTTGCTTCCCCTTGAGCAGAGATTTCCCACAATGTGCTGCCTTTTCATTTGCCAGCGCTTAAAAGGATTGGAAAGATTAGGAGATTTCAATTTAGCAGCAGGCAGGCAGTACGTCAGGCAGCTTCCTTCTTCAAAATAACATGTCCTCATCAATAACACCAGACCACAGCCCACAACACTGCTCTGAGGTGAAAACAGGATTGTTTTGAAAAGGGAGAACTGAAAAAAATAGAAAGAAAAAGCAATCAAGGCCCAGCCATCTCTGCTTTCAGTTTCCTTGTGTGTGTGCACTCGGTTAATGAGAGTTTGTAAAGTGCAGGCCAATGTAAAACTAAAATGGCTTAAGCTGAACCAGCTGCTCAGCCTGTCCTCTCCGAGGTTACCAAAGCTTTGGTTTTATTTTCACTGGTGCTGCTTGCAGAAAAAAGGAAAGCTGGAGACTGGTGCTGGGTATCCATCCTGGAGCAGCCACCAGCTGGAACCAGGTCAGGGGAGAGACCTGGGCTGAACTGCACTGATCAGTATCCCTCAGAATGGCAGTGGTGCCTCAGCATCCATCAGGTTGGGAGTGGAGCCTCATCCCTCAGCCTGGCACTGGTGCCTCAGCATCCGTGGCTCAGCATCCCTCAGCCTGGCAGTGATAACCTCAGCATCCACTGGGCTGGCAGAGGTGCCTCAGCATCCCTTAGCCTGGCAGTGGTGACTCAGCATCCGTAGGGCTGAGAGTGATACCTCAGCATCCCTCAGCTTGGGAGCGGTGCCTCAGTATCCCTCAGCCTGGGAATGGAGCCTCATCCCTCAGCCTGGCAGCGGTACTTCAGCATTCATTGGCCTGGGAGTGATACCTCAGCATCCTTCGGCCTGGTAGTGGTCTCTCAGCATCTGTTGGGCTGAGAGTGATACCTCAGCATCCCTCAGCCTGGCAGTGGTACCTGACCATCCGTTGGGCTGAGAGTGATACCTCAGCACCCCTCAGCCTGGCAGCGATGCCCCAGCCTTGCAGCTGCACATGGACTGGCTGTTATTAAAATGTGTCGCGCCCGTCAGCACCCAGCGATCAGCACTGAGATATCATTGTCACCCGGCGTAGCGTGACTTTTTTTTTTCCTCTCTCCTCTCTTTTCACTGTGATTGGAATGGAGCCTCCTGGGAGCCGTGAACTCCTCGCAAATGGCTTCCCAGGGATGGGAGCAAATGAAATGTAACAAATCTCCATTTGCAATTTTGGGGGCATGTGACTGGAATAGGAAATGGGATGGAGGAGCCGAGCTCTTCCTCGGTGCATTACTGAGCAGTAAGTGGCTGCTGCCTGCTAAAATAAACCCTTTAGCACCTTCATCCTTCATTTCCAGCACAGCTAAACGATACAGCAAAATGGCACAGCCCGTCTCATTTAGCCCAGGGCTGCTGCTTCCCGAGCACATGCAAGAGGGGAAATATTTTAGTTCAGCTTTCTTTAGAGCTCTGTAACACCCTGAGCTAAAGGAGAATTTCAAGAGGCTCTTATGGTGTGTAAAAGCCTTAGTGGTGCCTCAGAGCTCCTGTGCCCAGCAAGCCCTGTCCATACGCCATGCCAAGCCATGCCATGCCATGTCGTGCCCTGCCCTGCTGTACTGTGTTGTGCCGTGCCATACCATGCCGTGCTACGTTGTGCCGTGCCGTACCATGGCCCTTCCAATGTCCCTGCATGTCCCTTCTATGTTCCTGCATTTTTACTCATGACAGCTCCCCATGGCTTTGCCGGGCACACTGGCAGAGTCTCCCTCTGCCCAGACCCTGGCTTCTCTCTCATAGTTAGGCTGGGCCATTCCCACCACGGGTAGAGCCGAAGGCATCCCTAATCACGGCACTGCTGCACAGGGAAATCAGCCTTCCCGCTTCACAACCCCTCGTTGCTCATTTACTGCTAATGGACACAAGGCCACTCCATCCAAAAGGTCTTGTTCCAGAATGATGATTTTATTTTATTTTTTAACCTCCCAGCAGGATCGATCGCGATTGCCGCTCAACTGGAAGGCTAAACAGCACCGAACTCACTGGCCTTGGGTGATTTGTTAAACAGCCTGGATGTTTAAGTTAAAGAGTTTCATGTTCTTGCAGTAGAACAGTGAAGTAGCCTCCCGGGTGCTGTCCAGTGACCTCCAGTCTCTGCCTCCTGCAGCGCTGGTGATGCTGGTGCCCAGCTTGGTTGAGTCCCCATCCCTGGAGGTGTTTAAAAGATGGGCAGGCAAGGTGCTCAGGGATCTGCTTATTAGCAGACAGGCATGTTTGGATTCGATTATCTCAAAGGTCTTTTCCAACCAAATGATTCCAAGATTTTAACTCCTACATCAGGGCTATAGAGCTTTTATTTTATAATAAACATGCTGGGATGTAGAGCAAGCACAGGGCTTTGAGAAGGGCTGGATGCTGATTCTGACCCCGGTATATGGAGCCTGGATCAGGTGCCTTGTCCCCGCATGCCATTTGTGTCCTTCCTACCTTGTCACTCCAGCACCCGGTGCAGCTCATCTGTGGACAAGGGACCCAGCTCTTCCTTTGAATCACACCGCAGTCTCTCCAGCCCTTTGGGAGACCTCACCTCATGTTGGCTGGGTGCAGGTTTGGGTCAAGGCTTGAGTTCTCTGCTCTGTCAGAGCTCTAACCTCCTGCACCCATGGATGCCCCTCAGTCCTGGTGGTACAGGGTGTTCAGGGTGCTGTGCAGGTCTGTGATCACAGATATGATTTATTTCTATTTTTTTGTGACTGACCAACCTGAAATGTTTGGGCCCTGCATTTCTGGGTTCTTTTTGGCTTGTTTTATAAAAGTCCAAACAGCTTTGGCAACCAAATGAAAGTTCTGAGTCTGATGAGTAATTGATGTAATTTTACAGAAGAATTAATCAACCTGTAGGGCTAAATAGATGTGAATGCAAACACAAAATCCCTGGGTTTGTATGCTCTTCCCAGGAAAACCCCTTCCTACCCCTATTACTCATGTCCTGTCCCACTGTTGGTAACTCTCTGGGCCAGTCCTGCTTTCGCACACCTGCGGCACACCCTCCTCAGAACTGGGCTGCGAGAACACATCCTAGGGGAGAGTGGGGCCACCCACGAGGGCTGGGATGCAGCTGGGAAACCACTCTGGTACCCAGCCCAGCTGCGCATCGCCCTTGCTGCCACTGCTGCTGTGCAGGGCCCCGCTGCACCCCAGGAGGTGGGTGGAGGCAGTGGGTGCAGGCATGGGGTGCAGGCAGTAGGTGCAGGCAGAGTGCTGCAGGTCCTGGGGATGCTCTCAGGCATCTCTCCTGTGGCATGGAGGGCTGTGGGGTGCAAAGGGCAGAGCACAGAAATGCCAGGGGTTGAAATCGTAGTGTCATAGAACGGTTTAAGCTGGAAGGGACTTTCAATCCCAATCAGTTCCAACCTGCTGACATGGGCAGGGACACCTTCCACCAGACAAGGCTGCTCAAGGCCTCATCCAACCTGGCCTTGAACACTTCCAGGAGACAAATCATGGCAGAAAGATGAGGAGGGTGAGGTGATTTGGGAATATTTGAGAGAGATTGTGGTGGGAGGCAATGGAAGGGAAGAACAGGAGAAGGGCTGCAGTCCCCAACCTCTGCTCTGGGATATTTCTGCCTCCTGGGATGCAGCTCTCCTCGCACAACTCCTTGATGGGATGTGCGTTTTGCTGGAGAGCAGAGCAGCTCATGGGAGCCAAGGCTGTATCCACCAGCGAGCACATGGGGCTGCCCTGGATCAGTCTCTCGCATCCTCCGGGACCCTTAGGACAGGGGCAGCAGCGGAGTGGGCTGTGCCAGGCTGAGAGGGCGGTTCTTTGCTCCTTTTTTTTTTTTTTTTTCTAGGAGGAGAGATAATTTTAACTGAACAAACAAAGAAGGAAGGCTCTGCTAATGAGACACAGATGAATCTTGTCTGCTTCGAGGGTGTTAGGGGAGCTGTTTTTCCAGTGCTAATAACCAAGCCTACAACAATGAATGAAGCTGATATTGTTTGTTATTGTTAATAGATGTTAATGATAACTTTATCTGCAGCTCTGAGAGGTTCCGGCTGCCAGTGCAGGGAAGGTGCCTGTCACAGGCATTCGCAAGGGTGAGCAGCAGCATCTGAAACACAATGCTGAGAGATTGGTGCTGTTTGGGGCTGTGGGACTGTGTCCCCCTGAGCTGTCCCACCAAAGAATGGGTTCTGTAGCTGTCACTTGAGTAGGAAAGGAGCCGGGAGAAGGTTTCTCTCTGAGGGATTAACTCTTCCCACCTGCTCAACAGGTGGGAAACGCACTGCAGAGGACAGGGATGGAGAAACATTGTGGTTGTGAGTGTGTTTGAGCACTGGGAGAGGCTGCCCTGGGAGGATGTGGAGCTCCATCCATCCTCAGAGGCACTGGAAGCCCAGCAGCACACAGTCCTGGGCAACCTGTTCCTGTTGGGAATCTGGGTTAACATGGGGTCAAAGAGACAAATCTCCATCAGATGAAGAATGAGTGGCCCTACTGGTAAATTCTGTGGCCAAGGAGAGGACGAGAAGAACCTCAGCTGAAGTGATGGCTGATGCACAGAGCTGCACAAGCAGGGACCTGGCACCCGGCATCCTTCTGCCAGGCAGGACCGTGTCTGGGGCTGCGTGGGAGCCTGTAGGGCAGAACTAGCCCCTCTGGCAAGATGTATCCCTTTTTGAAGCCATGTTTTAGAGCCACACACACCACAGCGTGTGATTCGTACCAGAAACTCAACTGAAAAAAAACCTCAAAGACTTTCAAACGCTGATTAAAATGACAAGATTATGGGCAGGTCTCTGAGCTCTCTTTGACGAGGGGCCTGCCTGAATTATCAAGGGCCTGGGTGGCTCTGGTGAGTTTTCTGGGTCCAGGAATGCTTCTCTGGGGAATTTCAGCAGCAAAAACACCAAACCACTTACTTCAAAATCCTTTTCTCTTGAAAACGTTTGCTCTGATTTGTTAAAGAAATGATGCTAAAAGAGGAAGCCACCCCAGGGCCAGTTTGTTCCAGCCAGCCCCTCTGATCATTTACCACCTGCACCCGCAGTTATTTTTGCTGCTGGCTGGGTTTGCCCTCCCATCGGCCGCCGGTTCAGGGTCCTGCTTGCGGGTCTGGGTGGCAGCAGGAGCTCCTGCAGCCTGGCCACAGCAGTGAAGCTCCGGCGGGGAGAAAACCGCAGGCAGCCGTGGCCCCGGTTCACACGCGACTGTTGAGTAGAAACTGCAGGGAGGAAAAGGCTGGCGGGCGAGGAAACAGCCGAGATATGCAAATGCAGTGGAAAAACTGACTGCGTGCAAAGGGGCCAGGTCAGCCTCACCATCCTGCAGCAGGACTGTTTCTGTCTCTTTTTCCCCTCCTCAAGCATCTGATTCTGCCAGAGAAGCCATTGCACGAGGTCTCTGCAGAGCCAGTTCCTAATCAGCCTGGAAGTTGCTGGCTTGCAGGGAGGAAAGCACTATCAGGAAAACAAAGCAATGAGAATCAAAAGGATATTTATTTTCATATCTACAAAGCAAGCCTGCAGAGAGAAGTGCAGAGCTGTTTCGTTTCTAGCGCTGGAGCTGAGCTGTGAAATCACTTCATGATGGTTTTGGGCTGTTGGAAATGAAGAGGTAGGGTAGGTGTTTAGCTGAATCATAGTTAAGTAGAGGAGATACCAAACAGCCTTAAATCCATGCTTATTCAGGAAAGATCTTTAAGCGTGTAATTAACTCTAAGCATATGCTTAGGTGCCTTGTAAGTGGTGATGCTTTGCTGAATTAGGGCCATAATTATTGGGCTGCTACCGTAGACGTGTTTACCCTTTGCAAGGCTTGCATGCCCCAGCGTGGGCGCTCCATGGCACGCTGCCCGGGCCGTGGGGAGCATTGGCAGGGCAGGCTGGGCACAGCAGCCCCAGGGAGGATCTTGTCTGCATGTCTGCAATGGGCAGGTCCTGGCGGTGTTTGGGACCTCCAGGAATAAACGATGGCAAAATCCTTTGGGGTGCAGTATGGCTGCGGATTAACCCAAGGGTCCAGCACGACCATGACCACAAGTTATGCTTCCTGGGCTTGTGACCAGTTCACTGCTGCAGAAACCTCCCCTTCCTCTTGTGCAAAGAGCCGGCACAGCCTTTTCTGCTGTGATAAACATCTATAAGTCAAGCAGAGCTCTAGAGGGGCCTGTGGTCTTGTGCCGCAAGCTATGCACCAAGGGCTGTCCAGGACAGGGAGCTGCTCTATTGGCATCACCAGAGCTGGCTCCATGCACTCCTCCCAGCTCCCAGCCTTCTCAAAGAGACAAAGAGTGCAGGCAGGAAAATGCCACAAAGCCTTCGGTGACACAGGGTGATGTATTTATAGCCAAGGCTTTCATGTTGCAAAAACACAGGAGGCCAAACTAAATATGCCGAGGCTGCAAGAAAGCAGGAAACGAAACCGAATCATCGCTTGCCAAAGCCCTCAAACGAGCGTGGAAGACAAACGTGAGTGGAGCAGGCACTGGCTGCTGCCTCTTGGTGTGGGCGGCTGAGCCGGGCTCTGCCAGCCCCAGTCTTGGCATTGGGCAGTCTGTTCCCATTGTGGCCTCTGGCACGAAGGGGTTAACAGGTGAAGATTTTCCCATTTTCACTTGTCTCTGTCACACACTCTTGGGAGGGGTGGTTTGAGGTTTTGCAAAGCAAATATAGCCTTCATTTGAAAACCACACTGGCTTTCGAGGGGCTCAGTGCAGAGCTTGGCAGCTGCTTGCCAGGCTCCCTCCTGCCAGCTGCTGGGCTTCTCCCATTGTCTGCGTGCACTGTTCGTGTGGGACACCTTTGCCATGCCCCTGCCTTGGGAGCTCTGTCCTTGCCTCTCAGGGTGCAGGTCAGCATGCCACAGCATGTTCCTCCTTCTCTGGGTGCATCCTCAGCCTCTACCAGTAGCAAGCCTGTGACCTGGATGGCCCTATTTGGGAACAACACCTTGCAGAGGGACTTTATGCTTGGGCTGTAGCACACAGAGCCAGCTTGAGGATGGCTCTGGCACTGCCGGCTCTGCAGATGGGTGCCCAGGGCTCCGCTCTCCTCTCCATGGCTCCCGATGTGTGAATCTGCCATTGGGGAGACCCACTGGCTGTTTTCCACCCAGTACATGGGCTTCTGCCCCATTCTTTTCTCAGCCTCCCAACAGCATGGTGGTCCTTGCCCCAAAATATCCTCTCATTCTGGCCCTTTCTTGATCCTGAGGTTTCCTCTTGCAGTAGCCATGACCCTTTCAAGCTTTGCAGCCCCATTTTGCTGCAGGACAAGGAAGAGGAAGTCCCAAAACCCCAGAAGCCACATACTGATAAAGGTTTGAGCAGACCCTGAGGAAACCATTGGCTCTCCCACAGCCACCCAAGCACCAGCACATCCCTCCGGCCCAGTGGTGGATGTGCCCAGCTGGAGCAGGTTGATGCTCCCAGCTCCCACAGCTGCGGAGTGAACACATTGCAGGATTTGGACCAAAGTGGGTGCTTTGCCTTACTGGCAGGAGCCACTTCCTAATGAGCTGCTCATGCTCACTGAAGTGTGGAGGTGGTCCAACACATTATCAGTCGCTGTCACCCCCAGCCCATGCTGTCCAAGTTTAACCCAGCCATCCTGTGCTGATGGCTTGATATGCACGCGGCTGACTGATTCCCCTGGCATCTACAGGGCAGAGCAGACCTGAGACACACCCCTCCACCACCAGGGTCAGTCCCCCTCTGATCAATCTTCCCTGAGAAAATCATTACCATAAGTTATAAGTGATTATCACCACTGGGAAGAGCGCTCTGAGAGCAGCGTGTGATGCTCTGGTCAGGGCTGGGTCTGGAGATCATAGAATCATAGAAAGAATCATTTATGTTGGAAAAGACCTTCCAGATGATCAAGTCCAACCCTTAACCTAACACTGCCAAGGTATGAATGTGATGTGAATCTTCACCTTCCAGCTCTGAACAGTGTCGGTCTGACCCATCGGCTGCTTGGAAAAGCGCAGGACAGGGAGGGCCCTTTCTCCCCCTCCTGTCTTCAGATGATTTTCCAGTGCTGATATCAACGGCAGTACAGGTGGTTAATGCAGAGGGGTGGTGAGACATGACAATCTGTGTGAGAGGTGCTGGAAGGGAAGGGTTGCCAGGGTGGAACATCCCTTTCTGGAACAGCAGAAGGCTTTTTTACAGGGCAGGAACTGCTTGGCCGGGGGAGGGGGGGGGGGTGGGGGGGTGGGCTGCAGAAATGCTATCTAAAATATGCACCCTGCAAGTCCAAACTTGGCCCAAGAAGTGGCTGGTTTAGTCTAGTTTCGAAAAATATGACATCAAAAGTTCAAGTGAAGATTGCCAAGGTGAGTCCATAGGCTCTGCTCTTGGGTGGCTTTAGCTTATACCTATGTGTTTGCCATGTGGGGAGGTTGGTTCATGCTGCAACTATTTCTGCAACGCATGCAACCAGCAGCGCAGGCGCAAGCAGTCAGGGACCTGCTGCAACCTGTCTGGGTTGCTGGAGTCTCCTGGCAGGATTCAGTCCTCAATCTCTGACCTTGAAGAAACTGTGTGAAGCTGTGCTCACTTCCTCCAGAATTGTTAACCTGGGTTAAGAGGATATTTTCCACGCATGATGGATTGCGACACCAAGCCTGGAACCCGAACTACACTGATTAAAGAACAAACCCCACATTTAATGCGGTGTAATGATTTCCACCTTGCTTAATGGTTGCGAAACAGAAACAAGTTATCGCTAGCACATCAAAGAGCTGGAAAAATTTAGTCAACGGTACCTTTGAGCTATTATGCATATCAAGTGGCAAGATACCATCATGAATAATAAGGGATTTGCAGCAAGGTTGCACAAACAGCAGTGAAGCAATGCTTACCACGCACCCTCCTCCTGGGGTACATCAAAAGCCCAAAGAGAAGGGCAACTCATTTCCAAAGAGCTACACGTCTAGAGGCGGTTGGAGGAAGAGATATGTGATATCCTGAAGAGGAGGCTGAGGTGTGATAGAGTTCAGCGGACAAAGGACTGGGTTGGCACAGAAGCCTGAGTGCTGAAGGGAAAAGCTTTGTGTGTCACGAGGTCTGACATAACACCAAGTAAATTCCTGCCTTTGCAGGCCAAAACTTTGCTCACCTCACAGTTGCTACATCTTCTTTCTAAGCTTCCTTCTTTTGTCCCAATAAATAACAAGGACCTCACTGGGGGCATTTGCAGCATGTTTTTGTATTCGTCCCTTTCCTTTTGGGATGGCTTTCCAGTTACCTTGGCAGTGCATTGGAAAGGCCATTCCTCTCTCTGCCCATGCTCATGTCCCTCAAATAAATACTGAGGATGTTCATCCTCCCTGTGCCAGCCCTCCTTGGCCAGGCTGTTCCTGCCAGCGCCTTTGGAGCAGGGGCAAGCAGCAGACTTGCTTGAGCTTTTTGTCCTGTTAGCCCTAAGCCACTAAAATGATATTTTTGGTGTCCTCCTCCTTAGAGCACCCAGGCACATGTGGGATCTGTCCCCTCTGCACAGTCCAGGACATTGCTCCTCAACAAAGGTGCTCCCTGGGCCACCATGATGGAGGGGATGATGGAGAGGGCAGAGCAGGTCCATGTGGCTATCACCAACACTGTGACACGGAGAAAGATTTGCTCAAACCCTGCTACAGCCCTGACACATCTTGCTCCATCTCCTTCAATCAGATGTTTGTCAGGAGGACCTAAGCCACTGAGATGGGATCATAGAACCATAGAATTGTTTGGTTGGAAAAGACCTTTGAGATTATCAAGTCCAACCATACCTGTCCACTACTAAACCAGATGCCTGAGCACCTCATGCACCAGTCTGTTAAACACCTCCAGGGACAGTGACTCAACCACACCTCTGCGCAGCTGTTCCAGTGTCTGAGAACCCTTGCAGTGAAGAAACGATTGGTGGGACCTGAGCACACCTCAGCACCAGACAGCCCTGCCGCTGCTCAGCTTTCCCAGTCCTCAGCAATTACAAGCTGAAGAAAGAAATACACTTGACTTGCAAATAGTGTTGGGCAACGAGTGAGTCTTTCTACCCACAGAACCAGCCCCAGGGCTCACCACGCTGTCTGAGTCTGACACAGTTAAATTTTCGCAGCGAGTGCTGATGACAGAGGATTACAAGAAGGAACAGTCCATCCTCAATAAATGGTTTCACTTGAGAGCTGCAACCCAATTTGCTAATTCCTCTGGCATTTCTGGCAGCGGCGCTACTTGCCACACGCCTTCTACGCTAATGTCTTCCTTGACTGGTACATCCTTCGGGGTTAGTGTGATTTTGGAAGAGAATAAACTGACCCATTACTCATGCATTACCAAATGTACTTCAGCGGCTGTGGAGCTGTGAGTGTTCCTGAAGAAGCTGAGTAGGATGGCATGGGCTGGAAAGCCTGGGATTGGGCTGGGAGGAGCTCACTGTGTGGGACATGGGGTGGCTGATCCTTGCTTTGCGGGGGAGGGAAGAGATGTGCAGTGCCACCCAGTCACATCTCAACTATTTTTTAATGCTTTTTTTTTCACCCTCAATTTCATCTGGTGCCTGTTTGCACCATGCACAAATCCATATTGTGAATTCTGAACAATGAGCGCTTGAGCAGGCAAACAAAGTCATGCATGGACAGGAGCATCGGCTGTAGCCAGCCCTTGGATGCTGGGTTTGATTTAGCTTTGCCATGGCCAATGTGGTCTTCCCCACTGCAAGTCACTGTGCAGCTCTGGGAGCTCCAGTCACTGGAGATGATCTGTAGCATCTCTTAACCATTGCTCCTCTTTGTGGGAAATACAGTCTGCTGCCGAGTCTGCTGCCCCACTGTCCTCATGCTGGGCTGGCTGGTAGGATGGGACACCCCAGTGCTGACAGCCCTCCTGGAGCATCCTGTGCAGCTGGCAAGGCCTGAGCTCCTGGTGTGATCACCTCTGACACTGCCTCCACCTACGGCCCCCGGGATGGCAGAAGAGACGCGCAACCAGCTCCAAATCTATGCAGTTGCCTCCCTGGGGCAGGCATTTCAGCACAGTTGTTCCATGACCTCCCAAAGGCTGCATCCCCTGCTGCAGGGCAGCTCCACTCCCTCCTACTGGTTAGGGCTGGAGGGATGCCACCCCAGCACCAGGCACTGATCCTGCTGCCCTGAGCACCCTGCATCCCTCCTGTCTGTATATTCATTTCCCATAGCTGACTTTGCAATTCTTCCTGCGTGGAAATAGCTCTCTGACTCTGCCCACAGTAGCTGTGGCCCAACACCGTGTGTGCCCAGGATGGTTAATCCTTTGCCCAGAACAAAAAATAAGACAAACATTCAAATTAAATGGGACATTAAAGGAGGATCAAGATGGTATTAATATTCAATTAGAAATGATCAGGGTGAGGCTAAGGCTCACTCTTCTATTATTGCTGTGTTTGCAAGCAGCTTTTTCTTGCCACTGGAAGCTGGGTTGGGAGCAGGAGACCATCCCTGTGTCCTCTCCAGGGACAGATGCTCCAGGCTCTGCTCTGCTCTGCTCCAGTAGCAATGATGGAGGGACCAAGCCCTCGTCCTGAGCAGAGCCTGCAAGGTGAAGCGGCCAGGCAAATGAGTGCAACAAACCGGTGAAATTGGAAAAGTAATTGCAATTCCTGGTGCTGAATCAGCCTGCTATGAACAAGCCTGAGGAGGGGGAGCAGCTGCTCCAGTGGCAGAGCAACAAGTCCCACAGGGTGCGGAAGAATCCAGCCTCTCTTTGCAGTTCCTACTCCAAGCCCTCTTTGCAGTTCCCAGCTCTACAGCCATGGAGCACAAAGGCAGGACTGCAGCAGAATAGCTGGGCTTGTTTGCGCTTCAAGGCTGTGCATGAATAAAACATCTCGGGAGCACAGCACAGGCTCCCTTTGTCTGGCCGGTCCCCGGGCGCTCTGTTTTTTGCCATGTGCGCACAACTTGGAGGGCAATATTTTAATGGGATGCTGCCTCAGACCAAGATAAATGCTTGATTGTTCATTTGTCTTTCCTCAGCCAAAGGGGGCTTCCTCCAGCTACCGGCCCCTTAACTCCTCGTGCAATTGGCATTGGTGGGGGTGAAACATCTTTCTTCCCAAACCAGACAAAAGGCACCTCCTAGGCAATGGCTCAGCTGAAGCTGCACAGCCTCATCTCCAGAGGCAGAAGCAGCAGCCCTGCCTATCCCACCTACTGAGTTTCTTCTGTGAAAATTCTTCATCAGAAATGAGTCACAGACAGAATAATCGAAACTTTTGATGTTTCAGAGGATAAAGGGGTCAGAGCAGCTCACCCAGAGCTCTGTCTGAATCCCGGAGAGGCCTCCTGCCTGCTCTGTTCTGGAGACTTGAGAGCACAAGATCTCTGCTTGATGCGGTTCTGGGGAAGGTGGGGTTAAAGGGGATTAATGTGGGAGCCAGCCCTCTCCTGCCCTAAAGCTGAGCTCAGATCTCTTGGTTTTGGTGGCTGGGACTGCATCTGCTGCTGCCTGTGACAGCGTGATTGGCCTTGGGGTTAGCGTAGCTGCTGCATGGGGGGGATCCCAGCGGTGCAGAGGGCAGGGACACGATGCTACGGTGGTGGTAAGCATCCTGGTGTTGACAGTGCTGTGGCAGCAGTGCTGCTGCCATGGTGCTGCTGGCACAGTGCTGCCCCGTGGGGTGGCAGCAGCTTGGGAGTGGATGGTATAGAGTGAGCCCATATCTTGCTGTCATTGTAGTCCCCAAGCCAGCTGCAACAACAGTGGATTCATCCCCACTTTTGCAGTGGCCAGGGACTTTTCTCCTGGATCTGAGCTCAGGAGCTGCTTTTCCCCTACATTTTTCATTTAATCCATCCCAGGGCAAGCTGCGGTATTCAGAAACACGGTTAGCAATTCATCTGCCTCCTGCTGCCATCAGATGCCGCACAGAGCCAAACTGTGTTGACCCATGCGCTGTTTTGGCCTGTGCTTGCCCTGCTCCTTGGCTGCTTCCTGCCTCCAGTGCTGCCCCATGGCCTCTTTGCAGCAGAGGGACCCATGCCTGGGCAGCTCCGATGATGCTTTGCCTCATCCCTTTGTGATGTGATGGAACACACAGGAGCTGATCCCTTGCCACAAACAACTGGATTTGGAGGGAATTGTGATGTCTGCCTGAGCTCTGGATGCAGATGCTTTTGGGTATCAGCTCCTGAGTATCCTTCCTGCTCTGGGGATGGCCACCCACAGTGGGGCTGTCCAAGCTCATCACTGGTGCAGGATCAAAATGAGGAACATCTCTAAAAAAACAAGGTTTTGCTGGAAAACCCCAACTTGTTCCAGTGGAGCAGCAGGGGCACGGGAGCAGAAGAGCTGCCCTGGCCTCAGCTGGTTGCCCCAGTCCAGAAATAACCAGGCAAAAATCACTCCCCTACGGTGCCACACTGCACTTAGGATAATAGTAATTAATAATAACAATAGTAATCCTTATCATCATAATGCACAGTTTATTGAGAGCCTACTGGAGCAGGGTCTGCAGTGATGGAATTATTCATTCACACCCAACGCCACAATTCCTGTGTCCAGTCCACAGTGCAGAGCCAGGACCACACTGTTATCCCATCCCCATGGCTCAGGGGGGATATCAAATATTAATATTTTTAAATACTGGAGCCTTTACAATGTTATCAAGAAAGTGATCAAGGACTGGTTTTACTCTTAATGTTTCTTTACAGCTGAAACCTTCTCATGGCTGCTTGGCTCAAGAAAAAGCTGTTGGGGTGAAAATATTGATTAAAAGGTCTGATTTTTTTTCCTTCACAAAGGAATAACAACAACAATTTTGATGGCACCAAATTAGCAGCGAAGTGTTATTTTCAAACAGGCAGTTTGTAATTGGAGACGAGGAGGGTTTTTGTAATTCCCAGCCAAGTGTGATTTCAGCATCTCTGGTGAGGGTGTCTCTTACCGTCACCCTGTGCTGGAGTCTGTTGGGGACCAGGCACCCACCCCGCACTGGTGCCAGCCTCAGCTATGGGCAAGGTGGTGGCATTCGTGTCCCCTCCGCAGTGGCTGCCACTCTCACCCGACTGCAGCCGGGATGTGCTTATATTGGGCTGTGTTTTGGGGGAGGAGTGGGCTGGGGAGGAGGAGAGCTCCCAGTCACGGCAGGGATGAGCCGTAGAAAACCGGGTGCTGGTTTAATAGTGCTGGAGAACAGAAACGCAGGAGGAGTGGCATGTGATACTTGATTGCTCGCTACAGGCATGTTGGCTCCGCATGTGTAAAAACAATAATTAAACGTAAGATGTGGGAGGATTATTAAAGGTTTTATGGCATCTAATCCTTTTTTGAAACCTTTCTGTAGGCTGGAATCTGAGGCTAGAGCAATAAAAATGCAAACTACACCCAGATTAATTCCGTGCACCATTATTTTCCTCCCCAGCCCATGCCCTTGGTGTTTACGGGGCTGTGGGAGCCGGTTGGCAGGAAGGAGCAGGGATGGGCATTGCCTTGTGCTGGCAGAGAGGGGATGGGTGGGAGATGGGGAGGTGCTGCGGTGGCAGCCCCTCCAACCACGGGGCTCACAGGGGTGGGGAGCACATGTAATTCAATGGAGGATCCACATCATTTACCTGGAGCCCTGCGTCCAGTTCTGGAGTTCTCAGCACAGGAAGAACATGGATTTATTGGAGCATGTAAGAGGAGGCCATGGAGATGACCGAGGGCTGGAGCACCTTCTGTACAAGGACAGGCTGGGAAAGCTGGGATTGTTCAGCCTGGAGAAGACTCCAAGGAGACTTTATTGGGGCCTTTCAGTATTTAAAGGGGGCTGTTAAAAAAGACAGGGCAAAACTTTTTAGCAGGGCCTGTAGCAATAGGACAAAGAGTGATGTTTTTAAGCTAAAAGAGGAAAGGCTTAGACTAGACATTAGGAAGAAATGCTTTCCTGTGAGGGTGGGGGGCCCTGGCACAGGTTGCTCAGAGCAGTTGTGGCTGCCCCATCTCTGGAGATGTTCAAGGCCAGGTTGGATGGGGCTTTAAGCAACCTGATCCAGTGGGAGTTGTCCCTGCCTGTGACGGGGGTTGGAACTGGATGGGCTTTGAGGTCCCTTCCAACCCAAACCATTCTATGATCAGCACATGTTCACATGTGCATGTGAACATACAGCCAGCTACATCTTAACCCCATATTCCATATGTCCCTTGGGCACTGCTCCCGTCCCTCTGTCTGGGGACTGAACTGAGCAATCCCCGCACCCTCAGGAGCAGTGGTGAAAACAAATAAATAAATAAATGCAGTCGCCTTTCGCATTTCAAAGCTGGGAGATTTCCCCCCCCTTCAGAATGGCTTATCTCCATGAAATTAGTAATTGGCGTTTCTTTCTGAAGCCGGGTAAGCGCCAGCAGCCGCTAACACCCACGCGACACTCCATTCTCCCTGAGAGGCCCTGCAGCCAAAGCAGAGAGGCTCATAAAAATAATAACAAGTGTTAAAAAAAAAAAAAAAGAAAGGCAGAAAGTGCTGAAATCAGATTTTCCTTTCCCTTTTGCTTCCTTGATGATTTTCAGGGCATGCAAAGCAGCGTCAGGCCAGGCAGGACAGTGCAGCAGGCAGGTTTCAGGCACCCTTTGGTGGGTGAATGACAGGGGAGAGGAGAGGTGGTGTGAGTCAGGGTGAGCTGGGCTGGAGCAGGGTGCCTCCTCCTTCTCCAGGCTGGCGTAGAGACACATATTTACCAGCCCCATTTCATCTCCAAAGCACCCTTGGGGCAGCAGCATCCTCCCCCAGAGCTCCCGGCCTCGCCGCTCGTCTGGCACGTCAGGGCGGCAACCCCAGCCAAAACAGGTTTTGGCTTATGACTTCCAGCCTGCTCATTAATTCTGGGTTCTTCTGGTTGGCTTAGTTAATTTTTTCTCCATGTATGCCAGCTCATCCTGCCCTCATGTTTGTTTCTGGAGACCCCCCAGCTCCATGTGGACCTGTGACCCAAACCAATCTGCTCTGGGGTTCCTCTGGCCACTTTATCCTCTGTGGGTCTGGAAGCATTGGAGGCAGCCAGAGTGACCTCCCAGGCAGTGCCGTGACTGGGGGAGCTGAGAATGGAGATGTGGGACAGTTCCCGGGAGGGTGTGCCGGCTGCCTCACTGAGGGCTGCAGCAGATCCTTATCGATAACCAGGAGTGCATCCAAACCTCCAGAAAACAAACCTGGCCTGCCAGCCAGGCAAGCAGTGGGTGAGCTCTGCGCACATGGCACATCCCTCCTAATCCCCTTGGAGCTGCTGATGTCGTACACACCCTGACAACAGATGGTTATCAGTGTGGGAGATCCTGGGTGCAGCTCCATGCCTCGGCCATGCTGGAGCTTCCCAATCTCTCTTGCATCTCTATTGCTCTGGCTGAGGCTGCTGCCGTTGCCAAAGGAGAGGCGGTGCATGTCAGCCCTCTCCCGCTCAGCTCTTCCACCGGTTGGATGCCCCAGGCAGCTGGGAGGAGCAGCAGCAAAGCAGAGGAGCGGGGCTAATGCTGGGAACAAGCCCATGAATCATAGAATCACAGAATGGTTTGGGTTGGAAGAGACATCAAAGCCCATCCAGTTCTAACCCCCTGCCATCAGGGTGCTCAAAGCCCCATCCAATCTGGCCTTCAACACCTCCAGGGACAGGGCAGCCTCAGCTTCCCTGGGCAGCCCGAGCCAGTGCCTCCCCACTCTTACAGAAAAACACTTCTTCCTAAGATCTCATCTCAGTCTCCCCTCTTTCAGCTCAAAACCATTCCTCCTCATCCTATCTCTGCACTCCCTGATCAGGAGCCGCCCCTCCAGCTTTCCTGGGGCCCCTTTCAGGACTGGAAGGCTGCTCTAAGATCTCCGTGGAGTCTTCTCCAGGCTGAACAACCCCAACTCTTCCAGCTTGTCCTCATACAGGAGGTGCAGCAGCCCTCAGATCATCCCTATGGCCTCCTCTGGACTCGCTCAAACAGATCCATGTCCTTTCTGTGCTGAGGACTCCAGGACTGAAGAAAACCTGCTGCTCTCCCTGATCCTTCTTGCCCACCTTGCTGTGCCAAGGCAAGTGGGGCTGATGGGTACCACCAGCTCCTCCAGCACCTTGCTGCCTGCCTGGGCAGCCCAGCTCCCCCCCCAAATGTATCCTTTCTCTGCAGAGCACCAGTGCAGGGACCAAGAACAACAGCAAACTACCCAATCCCCAGCCCCAGAGCAGAGACACCAGGCTATAAAAGGGACGTGGGAGCAGGAGCCCTGTGGGGGAGTCTTTGGCTGCACTGCTCCCACTGCAGACACCTAGCCCTGGTTTTGCTCCCTGCTCTGGTGATTCATGCTGCTCTTCAGCACAGCTACCTGAGCAGGTTAATTACCTTGATAGATATAAATTATGGTGTAAATTAGACATGCTGTGGTTTCTAGCCTGGGCTTTAACAAGGGCCCCATTTACTTGGGAGTAACTTGGTGCAGACACTTTGGGGGATGGCTGAGGCCATCATGGCTTGTCCCAGAGCACAGGCTACACGACAGGTCCTTGGGAAGGAGACACAGACCCCCTGCTGTGCCCCTCTCCCCAGCCATGCTGGGAGATGCAGAGCATGCTGAGCATCCCTCCCCTCTCTCCAGCCATGCTGGGACATGCAGGCACTGAGCTCCCACCACAAAGGAGGGAGCATCCATGGAGAAGCATTAGGCATTTCAGTTTAATGAAGATGAGTCCTGGGCCATAAGCAAACACATTTCCTGGGGTCATTTAAACAGGGGAGCAACTGAATATGTTGACATAAAGACCAGGCTGGGTTCCCTCTGTGCCAGGGCTGTTTGCTGGCTAACAGAGGACAGATAGGACTGACCCTATTGCCAGGCTCCAGAGCAGCCCACACCTTCCTCCATCCTGACTTCTTGCAGTGAATCCCTGTAATCTTTATCTTTTTTTTTTCTTCATATTTCTTTTCTTAGGCAATCCAAAAGCACAAAAATTGCTCTGGATCGATTTTTTGGACACCAAGTTTAGATGGGTCATATTTGCCTAGCTTTTAATGCCTGGTGTCTATAGCTCGCGCTTCCATCATCCCATTACACGGATGACAAGCAGGCCAGCACCACAGAGAAGAAACAAATTACCTAATAAATCAAGCACCTAGGATATAAAGCAGACAGGGTTATTAGGCTGCTAGAGAGGGATAGTAACAGATTGTCATAGAATCACAGAATGGTTTGGCTTGGAAGGGACCTCAAAGCCCATCTAGTTCCACCCTCCTACCATGGGCAGGGACACCTCCCACTGGATCAGGGTGCTCAAAGCCCCATCCAACCTGGTCTTGAACACCTCCACGATGGGGCAGCCACGACTTCTCTGGGCAACCTGTGCCAGGGCCTCCCCACTATCACCGTGAAGAATTTTTTCCTGAATAGGAAGAATTCCTAGATAGGGATGGAATGGTGGGAAGAGGGAGCCATGAGGCTGCTTTGCCAAGAGGGCTGCTCTGCACTGTGAACACCATGCTGGCTGGAATGCTCAGTGGGCTCTGTGCCAGCTTGGTGACATTTGTCTCATAAAAGGCACTGTGAAGTCAGCCATTGAGGTTGTTCAACTTGGAGAAGAGAAGGCTCAGACCTTATTGTGGCCTTTCAATACTTAAAGCGGGCTGTTAAAAAAGGTGGGGCAAAACTTTTTAGCAGGGCCTGTAGCAATAGAAGAAGAAATGGTGGTTTTAAACTGAAAGAAAAGTTTAAAGTAGATCTTAGGAATATTTTGCTGTGAGGGTGGAGAGGCACAGGTTGCCCAGGGATGCTGTGGCTGCTCCATCCCTGGAGGTGTTCAAGGCTAGACTGTATGGGGCTTTGAGCACCTCGATCCAGTGGGAGGTGTTCCTGCCCATGGCAGGGGGGATTGGTAGTGGATGGGCTTTGATGTCTCTTCCAACACAAACCATTCTATGATTCTATTATTCTATGATTCTATGATTCTATGAAGCGAGTTCCCTGCTGACTGGGAGGAGGTTAATGGGGTTGGAGGGGTGGTTTTATGAGCTTTTTCCTTTCTCTGAATCCTCCTTGCAAGTTCTCACCACTTTAACGACAAATTCTGCGGGGTTAGAAACAAGCCTGCTCCAAACCAATGAGGTCTTTGCGGGCTCCATTGCAAAGCACTGATTTCATTGTGGGATTATAATTAGTAACTACAATGCCATAATTATGCATCATTTAACTTCTTGGCTTTAATAGCCATGTAAGCCAGCATTAAGGCAAGTGAGCAGGATCCCAGTGCTGGATCATGGGGGAAATATAGAGGGAAGGAGGCATTTCCAAAGGGGGTGTCATTCCTGCCCTGCGGTTAAACCTGCCCTCTCCCCGAGTGCTTGCTATTGTTTTCAGTGAGAATGGAGCGGTGCTGTGGGATGGAGCAAGCCCTTGGCCTCACAGGGGCAATAGGCAGAGGAACAAAAGAGGGCTGCAGGAAGGAAATGCTTCAGAACCTTCTAAAAGGCTCCCTCTCAGCAGAAGAAATGCTTTTGATTTTTATCACTTTTGTTCTTTCAAATAACCTCCCCTTAACCTTTTTGTGTTTCCCTTTCTGGGACAGCAAGATAGTGCTGGGAGTGCTTGGACCTCTTGGCTCCAGGGTGCTGATAGGGAAGCCTCAGTTTTCATTGTTGAACATCCTTAATTCATGTCCCATTTGCCTCTTCGATTACAGTGGAGTCATCTCTGCTTTAGCATCCACACCTTTTGAGGCTCAGCTGGGGACCATGCTTTGCAGAGCTGGGTCTCCTCCACCCAGTAACCACCTTGCACCAATGACCCAAACGGTTGCTGCACCCTGGAAAGTGTAGTAGCTGTACCTGATAGCCTCCTGCCCTCCCCCGCCTCTGGGATCACTTGGTTTTCTCACCTTGCACAACTGAGTGGTCGTTCCTTGAAGTCCAATGTGGCCATCACCCTCTGTGTCACTTAAGT
The DNA here is from genome assembly GCA_033556795.1 of Tapera naevia. NCBI lineage: Eukaryota > Metazoa > Chordata > Aves > Cuculiformes > Neomorphidae > Tapera > Tapera naevia. Next base: position 4,089,217 of record JAUMJJ010000353.1, read on the forward strand.
CCTCAAAAAGCTGCCCTGAAACTCATTATTCTGGATGAATTAAATTGTTTGTAATTGATAAATTATGCAAAAATGCCTGCCAATTCTGAAATGTAGAGCTGATATCAGCCCACCCAGGGGGACTGAGGCTAATTTTATCTCAGACTTGCATTGTGCCTCGCCTGCTTGATGTACGTTGTATTGATTTAACAAGGCTCCTGGGAATTAGGTTGATTTTCTAATTTTATCTTCTGGATGAAATGAATCAGATTTAAATACAATGAGGGCATTGTCTGCCCTGGAGAGCGCAGTGGTGTGAGCGAAGTGGTCTCTGGTCTGGTGGTCGGCTCTGTTCGTGAAGAGGATCAGTGGTGTCTGTTCTCCACCCAGTGTCATCCCAGTGCATCTTCTGAGGACCAAACCCACTGGACTCCCAGTGGCGGATGCTCCACATGCTTTTCCTTCCCCCAGCACCCCCAGGCTGCAGTGGAGCAGGAAATGTGAGATTGCTCCTCAAAATAGCTCTGTTTTTTCTGTCAGAGAGAGTTGCTGGAGCTACTGTGATGCTCCGAGGATGATATTGGTGTGAACAGTAATGCTAGTACTAAAAAGAAGCTCAGGAAAATATTAAGGCTGTATTTTTCCCATGCTTGTTCAATTCTACATGGTAAAAGTCTATAGAGGGGATAATGGAAGAACTTGATTCATGTATCGGGTGCAATCTCTGCCTGAGAAATTTCCATTACTGTGAGTTCAAGGGTCTCCCCAGCCCCCTGAGTGTCCCCAGGGGCTGAGGGCAGGAGACTCAGACCGTTGTCATCTCCAGCTGGGAGGACTTTCAAAAAGCAGCATCTGATGCCCGATACAGCTGTGCTCTGCAAAGAATCACTTTGACCCACCCTTTCCTCGCATCGATTTATCAGATAACTGGGACAATTAAGAGATCGTGACCATAAGTAATCTGGAGTATGCAAGAAAAAGCTGTGGTTAGAGCAACGTGTTCTGATGTGTCGGATTCAAAGGCTGGAAGAGACCTTTGGCTTCTGGATGTGGCTCAAAATGGTGGGTTTGGAGGAGGCAAGTTGTTCAGAGGATAAAGCACCAGCCAGGGAGATGGGTGCTGTCTGGTGTGCTTTGTCCCTGATTTCCTGCTCTCTGAGGCTTGATTTTTGTAGCTATTCATGAGAACTTATTAAAAAAAAAACAGGAGATTTGGGTAACAGAGTCTTCATCTGCATGCAGACCCTGCTGGAGCCCAGGGTGGGACTGTGAGCTGTGGCCCTTGCAGTACTTCAGGTTGGAGACGCTAGAAGGTGATTCCTGGCAAGCTGAATGCAAACGCTGTGCCCAGGTGGTGTTGGGGGAAGCTGGGGGTGAATCCCTCCTGGAGAGAGAGTCGCCCGTCCCTGCCCGACCTTCAGGGCTTCTGGCACTGGGCGAGTTCCCAACTTGTGCTCTTACTGCTGCACTTCATTGCAGTGGTTTTATCCCTGGGATATAGGATGCGATCTGGAAACCTCTCTGAGACTCCCAGGTGGAAGCATCCATCCAAGGGGAACACTTGGCCCCGGCATTACAAGTTGGGACAGCATCTCCATGCCGGAGAGCCTGTCGGGGTGTGCTAGAGGGGAACCAGGCTGGCAGTGAGCCAGGGAGAATGCTCTGCTCTTCAGCTAAACCCTTCCCTACCAGCTGAACCCGAGCTGCAAGGCTGGATTCAAGCCGGGGGGCAAACAGGGCTCTGAACCCCGGTCAATCCCCCGCGGTGCTGCTGGTGGGGAAGCACAGGAGCAGCTGGGGCTGTCCCACAGAGCCATTCCTCCCTGAGCAGGCTGGTCCAGCCACCGCTCCCAGACAGCCTGGGAGGAAGGGAAGAGCTTTGCAGATTTTTCTGGTTGCGATGATAAACACGGAGGAGCCAACAAGCACATTTCCATGCAGGAATTCTGCATAACTTGTCTGTGCATATGGTACAATGGCCCCAAGGCAGCCAAAATAACATGGAAATTAATATTTTTTTTAACTCCTGTTTTCAATTAGTATGTATGTTTTCCTTATAACTAGGACCAGCTCTTCTCTATTCCTTCCCTCCTGCTCTCAAGACCTTTTGGGCTTGTAACTGACCTGTTGTCCATTATACAACTCCAGTAAATGGCAATATTCTCTATGTACTTAGAGGAAAGATGTGAAGGGACTTTTTACAAGGGCCTGCAGTGACAGGACAAGGAGAAATGGTTTTAAATTGTAAGGGGGAAGATTTAGATTAGACATTGGGAAGAAATTCTTCTCTTCATGATGAGGGTAGGGAGGCACTGGCACAGGTTGCCTGGAGAAGCTGAGAATGCCCCATCCCTAGAGCCAGGGTTGCGGCAGGTTGGAGGGGGCTTTGAGCAACCTGATCCGGTTGGAGGTGTTCCTGCCCGTGGTACTGGGGATTGGAACTGGATGGGCTTTAACGTCCCTTACAACCCAAAGCATTCTATGAATCTAAAATGTGTTTTGCTGTTGAGAAGGAGATTGCTAGAAGGAGGACGATGGGTTGGTTGCATGGGTGGGGATTCCACCTTGCTGCTGGAGATTCAGAAGGATCTGAGTGGGGTATCCAGGGGCTCCTTTGGTCTGGTCCCAGGCATATGCTGGGCTGGAGGCCACAGGAGCTGCCAGTTGTGCTCTGTGCCCTCCATTGACGCCCTTCTCCCCTCAGGCGAGGGCTCTGCTAAAGACCATATTGATCTCTTTTTTGCAGCACAGAGCCTGTTAGGACGCGAAAATTGCTGTGCTTCAAGAGCAGCTTCACCGAGAATGAGAATTTGGAGTGTTCAATAAATATTATTAGAAAAGTGAAAGATAATAATTATGTCAATTACGGGATGGGTAATTGGGCCTGGAGAAGAAAAGTACTTTTCTTCCTAATTGCTGGGGCCATGCTACTGTGATTGCATGTATCGGTTCCAAAAATAAAAGGCCAGCTATCAAGTGGAGAAAGTGCTTTGTTTTTCTAATGGCATGTTAGAGCACTGTGTCTGGAAGAGTGTGCTGGGCTGGCCTGCAGGAATGTAAGAGCATCACTTAAAAAGAAAAAAGAAAGAGCAGCATTTTCAGGTGTGATTGGAACCTTCTTTTTGCTCCCACAGCCATCAACACCCTCATGCAAACCTCATGAAGATCAATCAGGCCAAGTGCAATGTTCTGTGCCTGGGTTGGCACCATCCCAAGCACAAATCCAGGCGGGGCAGAGAATGGACTTGGAACAGCCCTGAGGAGAAGGACTTGGGGAACTGGGGAATAAGAAGCTCAACATGAGCCACAAGTGGTGGCTGCCCCATCTCTGGAGGTGTTCAAGGCCAGGGCTTTGAGTACCCTGATCCAGTGGGAGGTGTCCCTGCCCATGGCAAGGGGGTGGGACTGGATAGGCTTTGAGGTCCCTTCCATCCCAACTATTCTGTGATTCTATGATCTGTTTCCACCCCCAGCTTCCTTGGTCTCCTGGGTGGCTGATAATGGAGTGGAGTATTTGGCAGTCTTGGAGCACTACCCCTGCTTATTCCTTAGGTGGTTTGGAGGTTGCTGGGGCTGGGCAGGGTGTGCGCAGCTGTGGCAGGCAAGGGATTCTTGGGGTTTGCTGTGCTAGCCAGGGCTGGGTGGCCTGTCAGTCAGGGCAAGCACAATCCCCCAGTGCTTTGGGGCTTTTGTTTTTTTCCATGGTAAATAAAAATTCCTGTGATCCTGCTTGAAAGATGTCTGGGAGAAATTCCAGTGTGGTGGAAGAGGGGGGAAGGGGAGTGGTGATTTATTTCCTCCTCGCCTGGTATAAAAGATACTGTGCTGGGTCTACTGAGCTTTGAGTGTTTGTATAAATCTGTCTACTCAAAACATCTCAAAGAGTTTGACTGACGGCCCATGTAATTTAGCACACAGCTAAAAATTTAAATCTCACAGTGTGCTGAGAACTGGAGAAGACAGCGTTGCCTGTGCCACGCTCAGTGTCGTGCTGTGGGAAGCAGGTACCAGGATTAGATTTGGAGAGGTGGGGCACTGCTAACCCCCCGCCCCGGATGATGCTCCCTGGTTTTCCCCATGGGATGGAGGCATTGCATGACTGAACTCTGTGATGCTTAGCAAGGGGCTTGTGGCCATGGGGCTTGTGACCCTTCCCGCAACGCTGCAGTTGTTCTGCTGCCATCTCCCCTTGCACAAGGGGTGATCCTTGCTGACCGAGTGCTGCTGCTGATTTCACCACTTTTAAATCTCCTGTGGTCACTCCCAGGGCAGCAGGGTGAGGATTCTGATCCTCTGCTCCTTTCTAGTGTGAACTCACCTGGAGTCCTGTGTTCAGTTCTGGAGTCCTCAGCACAGGAAGGACATGGATCTGTTGGAGTGAGTCCAGAGAGCACCTCTGCTATGAGGACAGGCTGAGAGAGTTGGGGTTGTTCAGCCCGGAGAAGAGAAGGCTCCACAGAGACCTTAGAGCAGCCTTCCAGTCCTGAAAGGGGCTCCAGGAAAACTGGTGAGGGGCTCTTGATCAGGGAATGTAAGGATAGGATGAGGTGGGATGGTTTTTAACTGAAAGAGGGGAGATGGAGATGAGGTCTTAGGAAGAAGTGTTTTCCTATGAGGGTGGGGAGTCCCTGGACCAGGATGCCCCGAGAAGTGGTGGCTGCCCCATCCTTGGAGGTGTTGAAGGCCAGGTTGGATGGGGCTTTGAGCACCCTGATCCAGTGGGAGCTGTCCCTGCCCATGGCAGGGGGTGGAACTGCATGGGCTTTGAGGTCCCTTCTGACTCAGACCATTCCGTGATTCTGTGATGAAGGTGTGATGCACCAAGCAGTGCAGGCACACAAGGTCAAGGTGCTCCAGAGCTCCCTGCATGCTTGGGTTCCCCAGTCACAGCCTGGGGGCTGGTTTTGGGGCAGAACAAGGCTGGTTGCTAGTGTGAGCTCGGTTCAAGGCACTCAGCTTGGCCTCCCTCAACCCCCAGATGTGGTGGCAGTGGGAGCACAGGATGTCATCAAGGAGCCAACCCCCCTGACCATCCTCCTTGCAAGCATCAGGCCATGGGAACCAGCTGAGCGGGCATCGGCTCCCAGGGTTTGCCTGACTCTGCTTTCCTTTTCTTCTTTCCCTTTTATCTCCCACTTAATTTGTCTGCCTCTCTCGCCCATATGTTTGCCTGGAGATGGCAAGGTTTATTTTTTTTCCCCCTGCTCTATAAATAGACGTTTCAGAACAACTCCTTGCTGCCAGTTATCCGTCTACACATCAACATTAACATAATTACCGCAGTGAATCTCTAATCTCGGCAGTAACGTGTTCAGGTTTTAACAGCGGATCGGTCTTCGTAAATGGGTGTAATTTGGGTCTTTAGTGAGCTGACAAATCTGGAGGCGAGCTGCAACAAAGAGCTGTGAACTTCTCCTGCTTCCCAGCCCCGATTGCTCCACCCAGAGCCGCGTGGTGACAAGTGAGATGGGAAGACTGAATACTGTCTGCCACGGATCCTGGAGGTGGGGACGGATCACAGCCGACCTCGTGGCTGTCAGGACAGCAGGGCATTAATCTTCCATCTTCTTTGTTTTGTTTGCGAATGTCCCCGAAGGACGGGGCTGTAATTGGGCCAGTGGCAGAACTGGCAGCAGGATTTCTCCTGTGTGTTTTCCAGCTGCTGACCGTAATGTCTGCTTCCTGGGGATGTCATTTTGAGCATGGCACAGGCTGGAGGTGATGCCTGTTTTCTTGCCTGCCGCTGGATCCTGAGGATGTGCTGCCCGGGTCTGGCAGAGATGGGATTCGGGCTCAACTGCAGCCTTCCTTGGGCAGGAACATTGCAAAGCATCGATATAAAATCTTCTTCCCTGCTGGATTTGATACATCCAAGAGATGCCTCCCCTTCTTCACCACAGGGCTGGGATGTATTGGCTGCTTGCACTGGATGGAAGAGAGCGCTGCCCTGCCCCTCCGCTGTCCTCAGGGCAGGTGGCACCAGGCACCTCCTAGGGCAGAAGACATTGAGAACCTCCCAGAGGTAGAGGCTTCCTGCTGGCAGCTGGTTTTGCTGAGCCAAGGCTCCCTGAAATCGCTGCTGTCCAGCCAGCACGGGGAAAAGAGTTACCCCAAACCGTAATGCATGTGTGTTCCCTTCCAGCCTCTGAGCTACACAGGGTCTGGTTAGATGGTTTCAGTGGTTAGATGAGTCACGACCTCATCATACTGTGGCAACGCTGCTGTAGCACACACACTACAAATTATGGATCCTACCACCCCGATGGTGGCTGGGTGCCTGGTGACTTCAGATAGAGCAGACTGTGGGTTTGTTTTCTGAAAAGCTTTGACTTCAGTGGGAGGGTTTGGGTTTGCTTTCTTTTTTTGCCTAAGGAAGAAAGGAAGGACAGGTCCTTCGAAATGTGAGGAGCTGTGCTGCTGGAGATGCTCTGCTGTCAGGCTGGGCTGAGATGTTCTCAGGCTGTGCCAGGTGCAGGATACTCCCAAATGGAGCTTTTGCAGATGGTGTGCATCTCTGTTTCGTTAAGTTGCCTGTGATGCCTCTGCACAGCTCATTAGTGGGATGTGGGTATGGCAATGAGAAAAGGGAGCTTCTCCCCAGTTGCCTGCAGGGCCCAAGTACCACTGCCCAAAATCTCTGCTCTCTGTGAGCTGACATAACTTGACTAAAGTTTGCAGCACGTTTTCTGCTGCTGTGGTGGGTTGCCTGGAAGAAACTCCTCAAATCATCATCACTTCGATTCCCAACAAAAGAAAGGAGCCAACTGAGTTAAATGCCTCCTTTCTGATGTGATGTTTTGTTATTTTACTTTCAAGAAAAATAAATATCCTCTTGGTATGTTTACAGCACTGATTTGGTACTGCAAACACAAACTGAAATTGAAGGGCAAGGCATTTCAAGAAGAGTGAAGTCAACTCTAGGAGCTGGCTCTCAGTGCTGGAATGCCCTTGCAGTGGGGCAGAAGTGACCTGGGAGCTGGTTCTGCGCTGTGCAGGAATGAAACCTCTGGCATAGTTTGAGAGCTGCTCCTGCAGCCCATCTTTCTCCTTGGAGGGCCCAAATGTCTTCTCCTCCCCCTTCCTGGGGCTTCCCCTCCCTCATAGGCTTTCGGCTGCCACCTTGGTGTGGTGACTCCTAAAGCAGCTCTGTCCTAGGTGATTTCCCTATTTGCATGCTGCAGACAGCTTCTCTCAAGCTGAAACTCTTCTTGCTGTTTCCTCGGGCTCCAGCACTGTTGCTCTGGCTGCAGAGCTGGGGTGAGGGTACCCTGCTTCTCCCTCTGCCCCATATGTATCAGCCCCAGGCTGCCCCAGCTGCATCTGCCAGCAGCAAGGTTTAACATTTGCATTTTGGTTGCCTCTCCTGCTGCCACCTCCTCAGTCCCCAGGCTGCAGCTCTGGGTGCAAGGTTGCTCAAAGCCCCATCCAACCTAGCCTTCAACACCTCCCCTCTTTCAGTTAAAAAACATCCCCCCTCATCCTATCCTTACATTCCCTGATCAAGAGCCCCTCCCCAGCTTTCCTGGAGCCCTTTTCAGTACTGGAAGGCTGCTCTAAGATCTCTGTGGAGCCTCCTCTTCTCCAGGCTGAACAAGCTCCAACTCTCTCAGCCCGTCCTCATAGCACAGGTGCTCCAGCCCTCAGATCATCTCTGTGACCTCCTCTGGACTTGCTCCAACAGATCCATGTCCTTCCTGTGCCTCCCCGTGCTGCACGGCCGTTCCCACGAGGGAGCAGAGCCACAGGGTAGGCAGGGGCGCAGGCAGGGATGCAGGCAGGGATGCAGGCAGGGGTGTGAGGCCAGCCTGGCAGCTGTCGATAGGCAGGGATGATAATCACGTAGCACTACGGGGGGTGATGGTTGTTTTTCTTCCCCCAGGCTTGTGTGGATGCGCCAGCATCTCTGACAGCATAATCTTCTGCCTGGTGTCATCATTATGGAAACAAGCTGTAAATCTTCCCTTGATGTTATGTAGATCCGGGATGGCTTGCCTCACGGGAACAGCCAGCGTTAAGAAATAGGGTGTTGAACATAAAGATTAACATATTGCAAGCACTAATTTTGGGCAGGAGCTGCCTTTGTGAGCAGAGCCGTGGTTGGTAACGCCGTTAGCGGCTCTGTCGAGCTCTGTGCAGCGTCTGCCGAGAGCTGGATGCTCTCACCACCCCATCGCCTTCTTTCCCTCCCCTTCTTTTCCTCTGGCAGAGCTGCCGAGTAGCAGAGGGAAGGATAATGCAGAGCAAGGGAGGCTGTGCAACAGAAAAAAAGTTGTTGTTCGGATGTTTTCAGTATAATAGTGCTGACCTGCAGACACCTCTGTTGGCCGCTGCTCCCAGACCTGTCATCTTCCCACCTGCTCCCATTTAATTCTGCCCATCCCGACCGGCTCTGCGGGTCAGTCCCGCCTGTGCTGAGTGTTCCCACTCACCCCCTCACTTTTCTCCGCCAGCCCTTTAATCTTGGGGAATATTTTTTTTCCCCACTGACATCTCTGACTCTCTTGTGAAATGCAAATTAATTAGATTCTAATTACTCACTGTGTGCTGTTTCTGTTTCACTCTCTTGTTAGGTTAGTCTAACATCTTTGTTGTCAGCTGTATGTTGTATGTATTCAGCCCATTAAAAGTGATCCTTGTTCAGCGGGAGACAGGCAGAGCAAAGAGACAGTTCCCCCCCTCCTGCTGGGGCTTTGTCAGGAGCAGCTTTGTCAGCAGTTCCCGGCAGCATCGGGAAGGCAAACCTTTGCTTTTTTTTATTGTTCAGTTTTTCTCTTGTTTTTTGGTTTGTTTTTTTTTTTTTTTTTTTTTTTTTTTTTATAACCCAGCGAGTTAAGCATTTCAACGAAACATTTAGCGAGCATCAGCCAACCCGCTGGCTCACCCGCGCTGCTCAGGACCACGCTGGTCTTTTCTCCACACTGGTTTTATGCTGCTTCTGGTCTCCTGTGTGCTGGAAAAGTCCTCCCCTGCATGTCCTTCCATCCTGCACCAACCCCATCCCTGGTCCCACGTCCCTCCAGAGGACCCACTGCCTGATGGAGGTTCAGGGGAAGAGGTGGGACCCTTGGTCCAGGGATGATCATGCTTGGGGACCCTGGGGTCCCATCACCACCTTGGTCCCTCCCTGCCCTCTGTGTCCCCCCCCCCGTGGGAAAGCAGGCACCAACCTGCATCCTCTTGCCTTGCTCATGCCTGGCTTTTTACCCTCTCCTGTCCCCTTCCCCTTGCTCCTCAGCACTATCCTCATCTCCTGCCAGCCCCACAGGACTCTCTGTCTTTCTTGCCATTCCCCTGTTCTCATTAAACTACCTTTGCAGCATTTTGAGGCTGCGGACATGGCAGTCCTCATGACAAGTGTCCTTTTACCATGCAGATGGCTCCTGGACAAAAACCTGCCACCTCAATGGGTAGAAAAGATCATACAGGAATGGAAGGAAGAGCAGCATTGGATGCTATCCTGCAAAAGCTGGCTGAGAAATGTGAGTGTTGGTCTGCATCCCATGCCCCCGAGTTTCAGGCAGATTCATGCCTGGATAGTCCAGTAATAGAGATCTTAATAAAATAGGAACTTCATGGAGATTGTGTGGCACTCAGCAATGAATCAGGTAGTAACATCAACAGAGAAACAGTCCTCATTAAGCAGAGGATCTCATGTCCATGGCATAGAGCACTGTGGGCTTGCTGGGCAATGGGAAGGGGGCGTCTCCCTGGGTTATGAAGATGATTCAAGGGCTGGAGCACCTCCCATATGAGGACAGGCTGAGACAGTTGGGGTTGTTCAGCCTGGAGAAGGCTGCAGGGAGATCTTAGAGCAGCCTCCCAGTACTGAAAGGGGCTCCAGGAAAGCTGAGAAGGGGCTTTTTATAAGGGCATGGAGTGATAGGACAAGAGGGAATGGCTTTAAATTGGAAAGGAGAAGATTTACATGAGGCATTAGGAAGAAATTCTTCACAATGAGGGTGGTGAGGTTCTGGCACAGGTTGCCCAGAGAAGTCATGTCTGCCCCATCCCTGGAGGTGTTCAAGGCCAAGTTGGATGGGGCTTTGAGCACCCTGATCCAGTGGAAGGTGTCCCTGGCCATGGCAGGGTGTGGGACTGGATGGGCTTTGAGGTCCCTTCTAACCCAACCCATCCCATGATTCTGTGATTCTATGATTCAGCCCTCCTGGTGCTCCTGATACCAACTGTGCCCCCTTGGCACTCAGCACCTCACACCGGGGAGGCGGGTGCCAAACTGCAACTCCTTTAGGTGCCTGTTTGATGTCTTAACAATCTAACAAAACATGTGGCAACCAGGAGCGTTCATCCCACGCCTGACGCTGGGAATGAGACGCTTCTTGTACTTTCTGTAAATTGAGTGTGTAAGCAGGGAAGTTGAGGAATCACATGAGGGAACGGGAGCATCGGCAGCATTTCTCTGGCTGCTGACACCAGTGTTGCCCTCCTCTGTACCCCTGGCACACCAGGGAGCCCTGCACACCCCCAAACTGAGAGACCCGTGTTCCAGGTTGGAGGGATGCCCATGGATTGGGGATGGTGATGCTGCTTCAAGCACAGCCCCTTTGCATGAGCAAATTTTGGCTGCAGGAATAAGTGTAGAGAGGAAGGCCAAATTGCAACCGGCTTGTCTTTTGCTCTTCACATAAGTAAGTCAGGGTGAATTTTTCAAGGAGTTTGGCCCGTGGCTTCACTGCTATGTACAGAGCAGAAGTTCAGGTGCTGCTCAGGTCTGGCTGTGGCAGTGATCCTGCATCCCTGCATCCCCCGAGATGCCAGCCCTCTGCCTGGCCTTTTCACAAGCGCATCCCTCTGCCTCAGCCCTGTGGCCCCAGAGAGCCTCGCAAACGTGCTCACAGAGCACTGCAAAACTGGAGAGAGGCCTGAAGTATCCCCAGTTGGTCACTGTACCTCCAGCCAGAGCCACAGAATCATGAAACAGTTTGGGGTAGAAGGTACCTCAAAGGTTCCACCCCCCTGCCATGGGCAGGGACACCTCCCACTGGATCAGGATTCTCAATGCCCCATCCAAGATGACCTTGAACACCTCCAGGGACAGGGCAGGGCTGAGTGTCTTTTGTGTGGAGTTCTGTGCCAGAACTGATCCAGCACAGCCATTGCTGCTGCCCAGGTCTGGGTACCAGCAACTCCTCAGGTTCCACAGACGCAGAGCCAGAAGGATGCTCTTTTGACAAGGCACCAGCAAGGAAAACAGACCAAAGTTTCTGCAGGATTTTTTTCCCATCTGAGGACTGCACAGCCCATAAATAGTGTTAAAATACAGGCAGGATCTTCTACCTTCATGCTCATTTTCTTCTGCGGGAAGCCTGGCTCGCTGCTCTCCGGAGTTTGTTTGTTGCCCTAGGAGACACGCTGACAAGCATCACAAGCTTTGAAAGTCAATTGCTCACTGGAGTTGAAAATGTGTTTTCAGGTATCTGGCTGATAGGTCCTCCATGAGGAGGATGTGGCTTGAATGCTAAGTGAAGCAGCATTGAATCCAGCCCCTCGGGCAGCGAGAAGGGGAGATTGCTCTGCTCTGATGTGCTGCGATAAAATTCTGCAGCTCAAAATGACCACAAGATCAGAGCGTGAAGTCCTTGTTTGCCCAGTCAATAAAGGCAGCATAATTTATATTTAAGCTATAAACTTTTTGTTTCTAGAGAAATTATTTTGAATGAAAATGAATCATAAATTCATGGAATGGTTTGGGTTGGAAGGGATGTCAAAGCCCATCCAATCCATCCCCCTGCCATGGGCAGAGACACTTCCCACTGGATCAGGTTGCTCAAAGCCCCATCCAACCTTGAACACCTCCAGGGACGGGGCAGCCAGGACTGCTCTGGTAATAAAGATTAAAAATTTCTATTGCTCTGGGGAAATTGTTGTGATTCTGGGTTTTCTGTGGTCCTGGTTCCTCCAGGAGCAACAGTGCTGCCTGAGGCTGGCTCTGCTGGGCTGCAACACACAGAGTGAGCATCTGGATGAATAGTCACACAAGTGAGGTCTGAGTGTCTCCCATGGTGGCTGCAAAAGTAGCAATATGGATGGAAGTCGTGCCAGAAATCTGACTCTCCTGGGGAGGGGTGACGGATCTCCTCGCCGTACCCTAATACTAACCTCGGCTCCCCACTGCTTTGGGAGCCCAGTGCTTGGTGATGATGGCTGAGATCCATCAGGTCTAGGACATGCAACATGGCTTCAAGCACTTGGATGAAACCTGCTCCAGTGGTCAAAAATCTCTCTGTGCTTCTCTGACTGGTGTTTGCAGAGCACAGCCTGGATCAGCATCATCTCCCTGCATCTCTATCGTCTCCTGGAGGCTGAGTGCTCACCATCCTGGAGAAACAAGTGTATCTCTGCCTGGGGCCAGTGTATTGAGGAGCATTTGTTGGTGGGGGTGAATATTCCAGCAAACCAGCCGTGCATGTTTGATGGGGTTTAAATTAATCTCGATTGCTGTCTAATATTTTAAAAAGACACTTTTTATAACACACGAGAATAATGTAGGAGAACTAATGTTCCCTTATGAAATGCCTTTCAGAACAATGATAAAAGTGCACTTTAATCTGCTGTGAGAAGTCTCCGTGAGGGAGAGACGTCACACGAGCAGGTGGAATCGTGGAATAAATACAATCATTAATGAGAAGGGAGAATTTGCATCTTTTGACTTTTCCAAAACACCTGCTCTTTTTTTTTTTTTCAAAAGGCTTTATTTTGTTTCCTGAGGGGGGTCAGGAAAACCTGGGGATCCAGGCTTCTGGCCGTTATTAAGGCATACTTTCAAAGACTATAAAATGTCAAGGAAGCAGCACATGGGAACTAAGTGCTCCAGTAAGTTTTCCCTATGAAATTAAGCACCTTTATTGCCTTAAAGGAGAATTGCCGTGTAATGATGGACCAATGCAAATTCCCACCTGCATATGAGAATGAAAGGGCTGGTTCCCACCGCAGTGGACAGGGGAAGTGCTGTCGGTGAGTGCTGCCGCTGGGGATGGGCTCCCATCCGTGGCCTGGCAGGAGGGAGCCCTGAGACCCCGGTTTTGGCTCCTGCTTCACAAAATTGAGACTTTCATGGTGGGATTGGGCTGTACCTTTCCCGGCATGCAGGGCTCCTGGGCTGCCCGTGAGCGTGCTGTTCCCAGGTAGAGGGGTTGAATCCTGGTTGTATACCCCCATGCTAACTGCTCAGAGTCTTTAGCAACTAGGATGGCTCACACCTCACCCCATGGACAGTCTCTGCTACTGGCACTGCCAGCATACCATGCCCACACCAGTACTGGCCTTCAAACCCTGACATCACCCCCTAACACTGGCATCACTCCTAAACACCAGTGTCACCCTCAAAAACTGCCATCAACCTCAAACACTTCCACTGCCCCCAAACACCAGCATCACCTGCAAACATCAGCCTCACCCCAAACACTGCTGTCACCCATGACACCAGCATCACTCCTAGACATCATCATCACCACCAAACTCTGTCACCATCTCCGAATGCTGCCATTGCCACCAGACATCAGCATCACCCCACACTGGCATCACTGAAATGGAAACCCATGGACCTGCACAAATTGTGGATGCACTTGAGGCTCCACACAGGCAGAGCCTGCCCAGGTCAATTTTTCTAAGTCCCATTTCTGCTTGTTGCTGAGAATGACTGAGTCAAGCAGAAGCCTTTCTGATGACCTGCAATGCCACCACCAGCTACAGAGAAGCAGGACCTGGAAGAGGTATGGAGCCTCTTACAGCTCCAGATATTGGATGAGGAACAGGTCTTCATAAAGCTGTCTAATAATCCATTCACATTTGGAATATTGTGTTTTTAGAGGGTGCTAATTTTAATACAGTTTCTGGAGAAATCTTATGGTTTCCTTCATTCTCTGAGACCGCAGTGTTGCAGCAGATAAACATTTTGCAATTGCCATCCAGGCAAAGGTGTTGCAAAATGTGAACCCTAAGCAACTGGTTCCTTTTGGTTGGGAAGAATTTCAAACATGAAGTTTGTACCATGTATTAGTTCTTTCTAATTGTAGCATCTCTGGGGGACTTCAAAGGTCTCCATAAATGAGTAGAAAGTTTAAAGTTCAGACTAGATCTTAGGAAGAAGTATTCTACTGTGAGGGTGGGGAGGTGCTGGCCCAGGTTGCCCAGAAAAGCGGTGGCTGCCCCATCCCTGGAGGTGTTTAAGGCCAGGTTGGATGGGGTTTTGAGCACCCTGATCCAGTGGAAGGTGTCCCTGCCCATGGCAGCGTGTGGAACTGGATGGACTTTAAGGTCCCTTCCAACCCAAACCATTTCATGATTCTATAATAAATACCTTAAAAATACACAATACAGAATAAATACTTCACAACAAGGCATGTATCATCACTTCTTCTGTCCTGAGGGCAGTGATTCTAATTAAACACTTACAGATACGATTAAAATTTAACCCCAGTGATGCTAACTAACCATTCAAGGACATACTCCACATAGTTAGGGAAGTACCTACCCGTATCGGTAGATGAATGACATTATACAACTAATGCCAAGTGCTCCAGTGTGCCAGGGCCACCCCACCCTCACAGCAAAACATTTCTCCCTAAGGTCTCATCTCAATCTCCCCTCTTTCATCTGAAAACTCTTCCCTCTTGACCTATCCCCGCACTCCCTGATCAAGAGCCCCTCCCCAGCTTTCCTGCAGCCCCTTTCAGTACTGGAAGGATTTATGATGATCAATACTTGGGTTTTAAGGCATTATGAGGATAAATTTCTGCTGTCATCTTACGATTCCAGATATTTGGCTGGGAAAACCTTCATGAAGGATTTCATCAGGATGTCTGTTCATGAAAACAGTGGCTGGGGAAAAGCAGAAGCAGCGAGCTGGAGCTCATCCTGATTGCTTGCACTGTGCACGACACTGGGAGTACACCAAGACAGGGAGAAATGCTCAGGAGCAGTATCTGAGCCAGCAAAAGGACACATTGAGTCATTTTGTGGAGCATGAGGACAAGGGCTCATTGATCTGCTGCTGGGAAATGTCCCCAGTGCAGATGATGCTCTGCCAGTGCTGCAGCGCTGCTGCACGCAAAATAGACAAGACTATGGAAAGTACCAAAAACGAGTGCAGTGGCACAGGTGCCTCTCCTGGACCATCAGTGACGTGCCTAGTGCTGTTCCATCTCTCCATCTGTACCATCCAGGGTGAGTTACCCCACTCAGGGATTGGACCCACAGCTTCATCATTCTTAAAGAACCCAGCTCTGCAAAATGTATTTGAGCTTGATTGCATTCCCCAATGGAGGAGCAAGCATAGCCAGGACATCTATGTGTCGTCAGCCCGTGGATGCACAAAGCCAATTCTCCTCCATACGTGGCACCTTCTCTGCATGAGTCCATAATGTGGCTGCAGTCCAGCCACAATCCAGAGCCAGGCTACCCTTCCCTCCTCCTGCCCTCTGCAAACTGGAGCGATTTGCAGCTGATAATAGAATCCTAGAATTGCTTGGATTGGAAAAGACCATTGACATCATCGGGTCCAACCGTACCTCTCCACTACTGAACCAGGTCCCTGAGCACCTCATCCACCTGTCTTTTGAACCCTTCCAGGGGTGGTGACACCACCACCTCCCTGGGCAGCCTCTGCCAGTGCCTGAGAACCCTTTCAGTGAAGAAATCTTTCCTGACCTGAAACTCTTCTGGTGCCATTGCCTCTTGTCCTATCAGCTGTCACTTGTGAGAAGAGACCAGCACCCACCTCACTACAACGTTTTTTCAGGGAGCTGTAGACAGTAATAAGGTCTCCCCTCAGCCTCCTTTTCTCCAAGTTAAACAACCTGAGGTCCCTCAACTGCCTCTCATAAGACTTCTTCTCCAACTCCTTTGCCCTGATTGCTTCCAGTCTTTGGAGGTGCAGGGAGTGCAACAAAGCTCTGCCACCAGAATTTGCAAGGCAACACTTTCATCTGGTAAATAGCACATTATTAATTTGCATGAGGGTTAAACTACTGTGCCGAGCTGTGCCTGCTTCAAAGCCATTTAAAGAGCAGACATTGAAGTGGTAACTCAGGCATCCTCTGAACAGCTCTTAACCAGTCTTCCCTGTTTGGTGAATGGCATCAGTATCTTAGCTGCTTATTTAAAGCTTTAAAAAGTAACCGACTTCCTTGAAGTCATTAAAGCCTAACCTTTAAACTCCAGGAGTCTAATGGTTCAAGCCAAGCATAATGTTGAGGCACATCTGTGATAAATCTGCTTTTAATCTCCACAAAGTGCTTTTCATAGATTCCAACTTGAACGTATGAGGTGTTAGACGAACACACTGAGTGCTGGTAAAACACACACGATTGTAATCCATTACCTTTTACACAGAGCAGCGTTTAGTTTTATTAACTATTGAAATATACTGAAAACTGTTAAAAAAGCACCGTGTAAATCTCTAAGATTCATGCTGCTTGATTTTATAGAGGCCTAGTTGCTTGCCAAAGTAGCAGGAGAGGAGTTTGGCCAATGACTTAACAGTTTGTAGCTGATTAACAGAAACCTCCCAGCTAATTTAGGGAAGTACTGATTAATGAGGAGCTAGGCTAGATGCAGAGGGCTCTATGGGAGCTGGTACTTAGCCCTGACACCCCACTACACCCCGAAGCTGCTCTTTGCATGGGTGCAGGGGCTCAGGTGTGGTCTTTAAAGCAGGGTGTTTAAACCCAGGGATGTTTCGGGCCCTGAGTGTCTTCAGGTGTGAACTGGGATGGGGAGCAGCCTACAGGCAGAGAATGAGCCCCACAGGGATGGGTAAGCTCATCTCTTTTCCAAGGGGGTCTCTCTTTGGATGTGTGTCCTCCCAGTGAGAGGAGGACCTGTGGGTGATGGTCAGAGAGCCTGTCATAATGTCCCTGCCACCCAAGAGGTTGCTTTTGCTCTGTTTTTAGCCTGTGGTGGAGCTTTGCAGAGTGGTTGCTGCAACTCATTGGGGCTCACCTGGTTGTGGCTGGAAAGCAAATGGCAGGGCCGGTGGGTTGAGCTCTAGGCAGGGTTAACAGAGTGTGACTGTTTGTGCCATATCCCATTAATCATGGGATTATACCTCCCTTTGCCTTTGGTGGCTTTTGGGCTTGTGGTGTATCAGGGCTGGTGCAGAGCCAAAGGCTCCCCAGGAGCCTGGTGGTTCCCAGAGACAAACGAGCATCCTCAGTCTGGTTTCCCACAGTGTCAGGGCATGGGATGGATACTTGCAGGGTCTGTAATCTGCCATGTGTCCCATCCCTGCTCATGTCTGGCACCTTCCAGGACATCTTCCTCATGCCCTCCCCTGGCCACCAGCAAGGTCCTGGGCTGTTTGCACTTGTGTAAATCCCCACTGACTCAGCTGAGCTCCAGGTTGTCTTTTGGGGTTTCCTCAGGTGCAGAAGTGCAGAGGATAAGTCCAGGGTGCAGCAGGACCGGGGCAGAAGTCTGCCTACACCTCTGTCCCCAGCGAAAGACCTTTTGGCCCGGTGCCTGCACACATGTGCTGTGGGAGTTTCCAGCTGCGCAGCCGGCACGGCGCAGGATGTGGGATGAGTCAGAGGGAGAAACGATGGGGCTGGCTGGGGGAGGCCTGGGCTTTCCCTTCTGCTGCTGCCTTGCGGGGCTGTGAGGAAAACCAAACTCACATGTGAGCTGTGGGACATGCCCAGGGATGCCCTCCCCAGCCTGGGTTGCTACTGGCTGGTGGATGGGATGTGTGCCCTCCCCAGGGTTTCCAGCTGAGTTTGGGATGTTCTGAGGCCTTGGTTGCAGAGGCATTTGGGACATATCCTGCTCCAAACTGGGGCTGGGTGGCAGGAGACAGAATGTTTAGTATTTCTTGTGTTCATGAACCTCACCAGATGTCTCTTGCAATCCTGGCAGGGCTGAGGGGTCCCCTTGGGCACCGCAGCCCTCCTTCTCAAACCATTGCATGCTAAAGAGGTGCAGGGCAGCAGCAGTGTTGTGGTTTGCTTCTCTGTTATAGGCAAGGAGGCAGCTGAGCACGCCCAGCTGTGGTTTTAATTTGCTTGCTTGCATGTGAGCATTGGAACTGAGGTTGCATGGGAGGCTTTGGGCTTAAATGAGTGCACAGGACCCATGTCCCATGGTGCTTCATGGCTGTCCAGCAGTCCTCCTCTCCATGGCAAACCCTGGCAGCTCTCAGCCTCTGGCTGCACCACCAGCTGGGCTGGATAGATCCTGGCTCACTTGGCTGGGGGCTCCTACTCCAGAATATGGACCAGGCAGGTTGGTGCTGAGTCAGGGCTGGTCCCTGTGCTGTGCTGGGACAGGGCTGAGCTGGGACTGGGCACTGGCACTGCAGCAAGGAGGGAGGTTTGGATTTCCAGGCTGGGCTCATCTCCATCTCCATCCCTTCATCCATGCTTTTACAGCCAGCAGGGCTATTTGTCAGGAAAACATGCACTTAAGAGGGGGAAAAAATCCTTTAAGCCACAGCAAACTCTAAACATGGGACTAATTAAAAGATGTCCAAGGTCAGTGAATTAGCACAACGGTAGGTGATTTAAACACGTGCATGGGGATTTCTCTCTGTGCTTCCCAAGCAGCCACTCCCAGAGGCCTCTGAAGAGTGGAGGGAAGGTTTGTTGAGTGCCAGGAGCCCAAACAAGGGCTGTAACACTGGGCAGAGTCACGGTGGCAGAGGGAAGCTCCGCAGGGGCAGTGCAGGTCTGCCAGGACACGGCTTCGTTTTAATAAAAAACTAAATTGGAAAGTGTGGTTTGAAAGGCTCTTCCAGATCCAGAGGGAAATAACTCCGCTTCAGAGCTGATGAAGCCAAAATGTGTTTTGGTTCTTTCCCCTTTTGGAAGAACTGTCAATAAGTTTGTTTTTTTTTCCTCTCGCTCCTTCTCCTCTCCCCATATGATTATTCAATTTGCCATGAAAGCTGGGACCAAACCAAAACCTCCGTGCCAAAACCTCTGCACTTGGAGAACATTTGGCCCCCAAGCTGGGGCTTAAATTACATCTCGCACATGGCCCCAGCCACGCTGGATTAAAATACAAGATATACACGAGTTCCTGGTTGTCAAAACCCAGGTCTGGAGCGAGCTGCTTTCTGCCTGAGGGTTTCTCTGTCTTCCCCAAACCTATGGGAAAGAAGTCCCAGCGTGCTGGAAGGATTTCCCCTTGTGGGGACCTCTGGGTGCTGCGGTGCTGGGGCGTGGGTCTGCCCCACAGTTTTGGGTGTGAGGGTCACAGCTGCCCTTTGGGGTGGTTTGCATCATTTCTGCCCTGGTACAAAGGCCCTGGAGGTTCCTTTTCAAATGATTCGGGCAACCATTCCTTCCCTCCCACCACTGTTGGGTAGGAAATACCTGGCACAGCTCAGTCCCTGGATGGATGGGATGGGGAGAGAGCAGATCCTGCTAAACCACTATCCTGGCAGGGTGGTGAGGAGATATGGGTCTGATGTGGCTCTACTCTGGTGGCTCTCAAAGCCCTGAGCGTGTGTCTGGGAGCACCAACAGCCAAACAGTCAGATGCATCCTGCTCTCCATCTTCAGCAAAGAGGGTGGGCACTGGGTGCTGGTCCGTGGTGACAGTGCTTGTTTGCCCCAACTCAGGCGGGTTCTTTTCTTGGCCAGAGACCCCTCAGTGACGTCCTGTCAGGATGTGTTGGGACCAGCAGCATCTACACAGCCTGAAGCCTTCACTTACAACTGAACCCATGGACCTGCTGGGAGGGGCTGCAAGTGGCTCTGCCAGGAGCCTCCAAACATCTCCCTCCTGGTGCTAGCAAGAGCTGTCTTTGCTTCTCAGCCTTCATGCTGGGTTTGCCCAGGACTTCAAACTGCTGAAGATTGCACCAGTCTTGATGCCATCACCAGGGTCTCTAAAGGACACTAGAATGCCTGGGCTACCAATAGCATGTGCAAGCCAGTGGGATCTCCCTTTCCATCCCTGGGATCTCCCTTTCCATCCTGGTGTCTCCCCTTCTATGGGATCCCCATGGAACCCAAGCCACAGTCACCAGAGCTGTTCCCCTGGACCTTTTCCTTTCACACTTTCCTTTCCCAATTTCCTTCCCCCCTCATTCCCATGGCTCTGCCTGCTCATATTCATCAGACCCAGCCTATAAACAAGACACATCCTCCTCTTGTGGAGCCCATGATCGGAGAGCTCTTGGCCTCCTTTTAGCAGTACAAGGTGTTCCAGTGATTACTACCCCTAAATAATGTGGTTTAACAATTAACAGCTTGTTTAAACAGTATTTGCAATTCTCTGCTACTGAACAGGAGACTTTAATCTCCACACACAAACAGCGTCTTGTCGGGACAAGCTGTGGGATCTCTGGTCTGCAGTGCAGCTGTTCTCACCTCACTTTGTTGTCCCACTGTGGGGTTTCACCATGAATTATTGTAGCATCACCAGGACCTGCTGCATCAGCCCTGCGCGCTTAGGTCCAGCTAGTGATGAGGGCCTGGTGGGGCCCAGCACAGCCCTAGCATGGTGGATCAGACCCCTTGGTGCAGATGGTGCCTCCTCCGCTCCTCAGGCTCCTTTGAACATGCTCACTTCAATTATCTCTAATTACACGCAGTGTATCAGAAGCCAGACTGCTTTGAACCTGCAAGAGAATCTGTGCCGTTTCCAGGTGCAGGGCAGTGAGCCACCCTGGCCACATGAAAAGGTGGTATTTCTGGAACTATTAAAGCAATGTCTTTTAATGATTTAATAAAATAGCCAGCATATCAGCAAGTCCTCTCAAATGGCAAAACCCGATCCAATCAACCATTGCTCTGGCAACTGGCTTCCTCAGATGTATCAGTGGGGAATGATTTTTCCAAGGCAGCCTGGGATGTCTGCGATGATGGAGCCAGAAGGGACCCAAGGAACAGTCATCATTGCTCACTGGCTCTGGCTGGGGCAGCTCCCTGCTCCCTCGGCATGGCGATAGGCAGAACTCACCCTGCTCCATCCCCAAGTGCCAGCAGGGTGATAGGCCTATTTATTTTGAGGATGCCTGGTGACCTTTTACAGGCAACACAGATAAATTCTGGGCCAGACGGCTTTGTTCCCTCTTAAACCAAGAAATAGAAACATTAATCATCTAACCAGTCATTTATCATGGTTTGGGGGCATTAATTTGATGGTATGTCATTTCCCATTTGGTCTGTGTGTTGTGGAGGCTGCATTCAAAATGCCTTCAATTAGATGTAACTAATGATATAGAGCTATTTTAAGGACCAATGATCCCTTAGAGCAGGAGGTTGATGCCACCGATGCTCAGAGCAACCACCTCTGACAACAGTTTGGAGCCAGGGGATGATCCCTTAGTGGAAGACGAGCTGCCACCAGCCTCCCCTAGGTTGCTGGGCTGCCCTTCCCCAGCCAGTGATGCTGAGACACGGGGATGCACCCTCACCTTGTGTTTAGGGAATCATGAACCTGCCCCCCACCAGATGCTAAGAATTCCCTGTTCCTGTTTCACAGTATCATAAGGTTGGAAAGGACCTCCGAGATCATCAAGTCCAACCTATAACCCAACACTAACACCAACCCATCATCTAAACCATGGCACTCAGTGCCTCATCCAGTCTCCTCTTAGACACCTCCAGGGTAGGCGACTCCACCACCTCCCTGGGCAGCGCATTCCCATGGCCAATCACCGTTTCAGTGAAGAACTTTTTCCTAACATCAAGTCTAAACTTTCCCTGATGAAGCTTGAGTCCTCCCAGGCAGTTGGTGTACTCAGGCATGCAAACCAAGGAGAAGTTTGCTTGGTACCCGAGAACTATGTTTCCCTCCTACTCAACAACCAACTCCTAGATGCCAGGCTGATCTTTCTCATTGCAGTCATCCCTTCAGCTCAGAAGGTTATTTGTAATGCAGACATTGTGGGAATGTCCTGGACCATGTCTGCCTCACAGCTACCTGGGAAATAAGGGCTGAGATGTGTAGGTCTCGAGTCTGGCTTTGTCCTGGGGATCCACAACAAGATGACAGGAGCTGCAGGCAGACAAAGTTGTGCTGGGGAAAGGGACAAGGAGGTACATAGGAGCAACCAGGGACCTCCTTTCCCATGGGAGCCTGAGCAGATGTGTGGGGTTGCTGCAGTACTGAGGGTCAAACAAGTCTTTGTGAGTTTAGACTAGGACTAAGCAGACAGAGCTTAATCCTTTTCCTCCATGCATCCAGTGCATCCAGATCATGACGTCCAGACCAAGGATGTCCAAAGGAGAGTGCCATGTCCAAGGATGTGGTCCTTGTGCAGGGAAGCACCCTGCCAGCTCAGAGACTCCAGCCTGGCCCCCAGGCAGGGTCTGAGCATGAGCACCAGGTGAGCTGTGGCCTGGTGACTGGGTGTGGGTTTGGTTTCTGGCTCAGCCGTGAACTCATTGCATGACTGGGGTGAAGCAGGAAACCTCCCACCTTGCTCATTTGGCTTTAGAGAGCTGTTAAGTCTCTGAATAGAAAAGCACCCTGTAATGACTCAGGTTATTAATGGTTGCTCGGGGTACAATGGCAGAGTAGGGCAGATCAGAGAAGCTGCCTGCAACCAGCTCTGCCATCCCACCATGGAGCTGGCCTGCAACCCCCTTATCTGTCCCAGACTGGGGCAGCTCCTGAGTGGAGCCCGTGGTGCCAATTGCACAGCAGAGCAGGCAAATGCTCATTAGGTTCTGGGTGGAGCCTCCCAAACCCATACTCAAGAGCCACCAAGACCACAGCAAAGCTGGGCTGCAGCATCAATCTGAGCTGTCAGCACAAAGCAGAAGGAGCTATGTTGCCACAGGTCGAGGTCAGAACTTTGCTATGCCTTGGAGAAAAAGTCTCTTGGCAAAAGAAAAGGGAGCAGCTGCCCTGCAGCCACGCACGCAACACACCCTTCCCTCCACGGCAAGCCTAACACTCTCTAATGCTCTCTAGAAAGTCCTGTCTCCTCAAGATCAGCTCCAAAACCAAACAGGGAAAGGCAATTTGTGCCCTTTAGAGAGGAAGATGATCTACTCCATCGCCTGTAATGATTCGTTTGGAGTTGGTCTGGCCTATTAGGTCAGGTCTGTTTTGCAGGCTGGGCTATAGGTTCCTGGTGCAGCATCGTTACCTCAATGCCCCGCAGACATGGTAGCTGCAGGGTTTTGGATGCCTGGTGGATGCTGGAGTGGCTGCCCTTCTCCTACACCGGAGGCCTCCAAGCATCCCTGTGTGTGGGCAAGTGAGAGAGTGGAGGGAGAGGGAAAGATCCCAGGTGACGTTTGACCTTCTGGAGGCTTTGTCAACACGGGGAAGTTGCCTGGAATAGCTGTTGCAGAATAATCTGTTCTGGTGAGCTGTTTGAGGCAGAGAAACTTCCATTCCCTTTTGCAGGCTGGGGAGCCGTTAAAAAGCAAAACAAAGTAAATCACACATGTGTCTTTTGTACCAGCTTTGGGCTTTTGCATGGGAATTGTGCTGAAATGATGACCCTGTCCCAGCTTGAAACACCACACTGACAGCAGCTGAGTGGAAATTCTGTCTGATTCCAACCCAGAGCCGCGCTGGGAGGACCCTGGCTTCCCACCACCACCCCCAGGTCTCTGCTGAGTTGCCCTGCTTGGACAAGGGAAGGGGAAAAATGCCTCCTGCTCACCTCAACCCCTGCAGCTGAGGCTGAGGTCTATTTGGGGCACAGGTGCAGGCTGGTGGTGTTGCAGGGCTTGTGCTCCAGCAGCCATTCCCTTGGCTTTTCCTCCAGCAACTGAGCACCCCCAGGCTGCCCCAGTGATGGGGGGAGCTGGACCAGGGCTGTGCCCCATGCTGAGCACCAGAACTGCCCCTTCCCATGGGTCTGGCAGCAGGCAGGCAGGGAGAGATGCCCAAGGAAAATGCTGTCAGCTCTCTTTTCTCCTCCACACTGGGCTGTTGGCCTGCATGGGGCTGACACCGCACCCCAGTGCCGTTCTGAGGGTGTGCTGGCCAAGCTGGCCTACTCAGAGATGCCACAGTAATGCTTCTGTTATTCACAAACCCCTTGCTGTTGTGTTTTCACCTCGACTCGAAGCAGTGGCCTGGCTGTCTTGAAAGAGTGTGAAGCCCTTCTAAAACTTTCCGGCAGGCTGACAAAGTCCTCCATGATGTAACGGCCCCAAGTATTTGCTTGATCTTCTGTTGCCACACATTCTTCTGAGAACAACCCCGCACAGCAACGCGCGCACGTCACTCTCCTCCAGAGAGCTGGCTGCTTTTCTCTGGTTATAAAGCAAAGCTGACAAGTGTCAGACCTCCTGCCAAAATCGCACTGACTGGCATTCTCATGAGTGCTGGTCAAACAGTAAAATCCATTCATTTGTCTAAAAGCAAACCCACAGCGTTCTCCTTGTCTCAGGCTGAGACAAAGTCTGTGCTTGTCTGCTCCCAATGCCCTTCCTATGATGGCAGTGGGCACTGCCCTCTCCTAATCCTGCAGCTGGTGCAAGGATGGGCTCTGGGGGTGGCACAGACACAGCCCTGGAACCCCACAGCTGGTCTTTGGCGGAGAACATTTAAGCAAGACTCTTGGCAAAACACGAAACCTAAAGCTTGGGAGGTATTTGAGGCAGGGAAGATGTGAGGTGGCGAGGTGATGCTCCATTTGGGCTCAGCTTCAGGCATGAGGCTTGATCCCCTCCACCCTCCCAGCACAATGTCCCCACCCCCAGGTACCCTCATGGATTTTAGGAGGCTTCTTTCTCCTCTGTCATGGAACGTGGCAGCAAGAGGCTTGGCTAATTCTGTGTGGAGCGCTGAGTTTCTGCCTGACAGCAGCATCAGCACTCGCCACTCAGATTGACGTGCGCTCTTTGCGTTCAATTAAATGCTTCCGAGGAGAGAGATACTTCATTTCCAGACCAGCAACAGATTGAGCAGCAGAAGCATCTTCAGGAAGCTGTGGGTATTTTTTTTTTTGTTGGAGATGTGCTGGGAGGAAAGCTGAAAACACAGCGCAAACGTTGTGCAAACCTGGCAGCTCCTTGTCAGCAGCTTGTGTGCAGCACTTGGTGGGGGCAAGGGATGGCTTTGAAGGCCGGGTGTGAGCGCTGCCAGTTCTGGAGCTGCTTGGAGCTGGGTGCCCTTGTCTGAGGCTGGGACACAGCCCTTGGGTAGGTGCTGCTGCCCTGTCACCTATAAGTGCTAATCGTGAAAGAAGGATCCCACAGTGGCCAGTGGGGTCCTGGGGAAGGGTGAATCCCTCAGCACAGGCAGCTTTTGGGACAATCCTTCACACTAAGCTTTATCTTCCCCCCTATTCCATTTTCTTCTTCCTTTGATGAAACTTCTCACATGTCCTCTCAGGTAGCACATGATTGTTGACCACTTTGCTGAGAGCCCCATGCTGTGCCTTGCAAGGGCAAAACAAGCCCTCTGTGGAACATCCATCTCCCAATCAGCTCCTTCCCAGGGCTGGAGAGCACAAGGCAACATGGCTGCACTATCCTGGAGCCCCGCTAGTCTGTCGGGGCAGCCCAAACCCCATGCTATGCCTTTCATCCCATGTAGGTGGTATGAGGAGATGTGATAGTCCACCCTGAGCAAGGATGTGCTAGGGATGGGGGGAACCTGCTGACAGCCCCCAGTGCCATGGCTGGGCACTCCCATTCCCCTGAGCAGGGGATGCTCTAGGGCTGGAGGCTGTGCCGGGCTGTGCAGAGCCCTTCAGGGAGCCACACACTGCTTGGCCAGTGGTGGCCACAGAAGAGCAGGTACCTACATAAAGGCCAGTTTTGATTTCAGAACTGCACAGAGATTGGCCAAGCGGCTCTGAAATCAAAATCGTCCTTCACACAGGGTCCTGCTCTTCTGCAGCCATCAACTCAGCCTGTGGTGGGTCAGGGGCTCTGTGGATACGGCAATGCGCTGTGGGCTGCGTGGGAACCAAAGGTCTCCAATGCTTTTCCTAGGCTTCTAGATATCTCAGGAGTTATTACTTCTCAAATGCTGAAAGATTACTGCTTTGGTCCCAAAGCATACGATTTAGAGACAGGCTATAAAACATGGTTAAACAGCCAAGAAGTGCTGGGTGCACTGGGGTGCACTGGGTCAGAGGAATGCTGGCAGCCACCTCCTGCCCACCCACGGGAAGAAAAGCACCCCATTCCCAGTGAAAGACATCAGTGCTGGCTTCAGGCAGGCAGTGGGACTGCTGCCACGGGCTCGTATGGTCACTATTCCTCCAAGGAGAGACCACAAATCGCTCCTACCCAGCAGATATTTGCTGCAACTGAAACCAGTCCCAAGCAATCGCTGAAACCCATTCCAGGCTGAGCCCCAGACAAATGCGCGGCTCTCGTGTATCAGTGGTAAATGTCTTCCTGTTTAAAAGCTCTCCAAATCACAGGGGGAGCTTGTTTTGACATTTGATTAGCCACAGAGAACAACTTGAGAGTGCTTGAGTGAGTGAGTGAGCAAACTCAGAAGCAATCCTGGTGCTGAATGCTCCGGCCTGTTAGCGATAGAGGCGTATCGGGCCGGGGAGGGTGGGCAGCGCTCCAGGGGAAGATAAGTGGGCTGCTGGGAGAGACGAGCGCGAGGAGAGGAAGTGGTGAGTGAAGTCAGCTGAAAACAGTTTCTTTTGCTCGCTCTGACTCATAAATTTCATTAATACTCGGGTTTGTGAGCAAGCAAGTGGAGCTGCGCAGAGTTCCGTTGTCCTGGATCTGTGCAGAGCTACACACTGCTGCAGGGGGACCCTGGCTGCACAGCCCCAGGAGGCTGGAGAGCCAAGAGGGTGGAGATCCAGGAGACTGGAGACCCAGGAAGATGGAGATCTAGGAGGATGGAGACCCAGGAGGATGGAGACCCAACACCAGCAAGTGTTTCTTCTTCAAATAACACCCTTCCTGATGGTGGCCTGAGCAGGTCCATGAGGAGGCAAAGGTGCCACAATGCTTGTCTTGTTGGTGCCAATGTGATGCTGGACCCCAGCCATGAGAGCTGCCCGGGCTCAAAAGGCATGGGCATCAAGGAGGAGCATCCCTGCCTGCAGAGCTCAGCCAAACCCGGGCAGCCCTGAGCTCCCGGGAGTTCAGGGGTTTTTTTTTCTCCCAGATCTAAAACATGTTGTGTCAGGTTGATCCGGACACTACAGGGCTGTTTTCCTTTCCCTTGCTATCACTGCTATCAAGTAGGAGTTAACAGCTCTTGTTTATACAATGACTATCTGGCCAGAGGCTGATTTAATACCTCCCACTTCTTTTAAGTGCAAATAGACTCTAATGTGTGTATTAGGCTACTTCAATGGCTGTTCTGGTGAAATCTTGCTTTCCAAATAACTTATCTGCAGTTAATGCTGGGAAGAGAAGAGCAAACTACTTTAGAATTTAGCAATAATAAAAAGAAAACTATCTGTTTAATGTATTTCCCCTGTTCCTTGGATAAGCCTTTAGGCACACCGAGCCTTGCTGGGCTTTTGCATGCAGAATCCCATAATGGTTTATGGGCTGCAGCCCTGATTCAGCAAAGTTGCTTATGAGCATCCCCAGGCTTCAGCCCAATGGGTATCACTGGCAATGCAACACTGGAGGACACTGAGCTTCGCAGCAAGGCTGCCATCATCCCATTTCCAACCCAATGCAGATGCCAGCCCTGCACCACAACCATCCCGCATCCCTCTTGCTCCCCAAGCTCCAGGCTGGAATGTGGCCACCAGTGAGGTGGGAGCAGTAGCCGTGCTGTGCAGGCAGCCATCGGCAGCCACGCTTGGCAGGAGAGACAAAGAATAATATCATCCCTGAGCGAAACTGCAGAGTTTCTGCTGAGTCACAGTCATCGGGGAACGGGGAGAGCAATTACAGCTGAAAACTGGGAAGGCATCCCAAACAAATTGGTTATAATTAACAAGTAAGAGAATAACACCAGTAATACCATTAGCAGGCCCAAAAGCCATTTGCAATATAATATCTATAATTAGACAGTAGACAGCAAAAGCCTGGGCTGAGTGGCTGGCCCTGGGAAGGGAGGGCAGGTGAGGGTGGGGAGTGGGGTATCCATGGGCTCCAGAGGCGGCGAGGACCTGTGAGCACCCATGAGAAGAGAAATCTACAGGGAGACCTTAGAGCAGCCTTCCAGTACTGAAAGGGGCCCCAGGAAATCCGAGGAAGGACTCTTTACAAGGGCATGGAGTGATAGGATGAGAGAGAATAACTTTAAATTGGAAGGGGGAAGATTTAGATTAGACATTAGAAAGAGTCACTGGCCCAGGCTACCCAGAGCAGTGCTGGCTGCCCCTGGATGTTTCCAAGGCCGGGTTGGATGCAAACTGATCCAGTGGAAGGTGTCCCTGTCCATGGCAGGCAGTTGGAACTGGATGGGCTTTGAAGTCCCTTCCAACCCAAACCATTCCATGATTCTATGAGCATCCATGAATGACCTGGCTCTGGTCATGGGGACCAGTGAGGACAACAAGGGGCAGGCCCTGGCTCTGGTGTCCAGGGAGGCTTTGCAGGTACAGCCAAACCTACTCTCCCAGCCAGAGTCTCCTCTCCCTCCTCCATCCGGGATGCAGCCTGGCTTTAAAGATGAGTAAGGACACCGTGTTGCTGTGTCAGGAGCCGATGCAGCATCGAAGCCCCAGTGCTGGTTGAGCACAAAAGGCTGCGCTGCTCTGGGCACAAGGGCTCTGCCCCACCCTCTGCCAAAGCACAAACACGGCTCATGGCTTGCGCAGGGTGTCCCTGCGTGGGGCAGCGCTGGGGCTGGATGTTCGTAGGGGCATGGAAGCAGAGGCTGGGAACTTCCCTGTCCTGCCTCTAGAGTCCTGTTTTCTCTGTCTGTTTTGGACACCCGCAAGTTGTTTGTTGGAGCCAGTAGTGATGGATCTGCTGGGTTTCAACCTGAACTGCAGCTGAGCCGTGTTAGCAAGTCCTGTGCCTGATCCCTTCACCTA
Source organism: Tapera naevia (assembly GCA_033556795.1). Lineage (NCBI taxonomy): Eukaryota > Metazoa > Chordata > Aves > Cuculiformes > Neomorphidae > Tapera > Tapera naevia. The sequence goes on from JAUMJJ010000353.1 coordinate 4,118,054, forward strand.
CTCCTCTTGGCCAGAGCTTTGGGAATGCCTGGCTCCGGCTCTTCTCAGGAGACTCTGCTGCCAGGAGGGTCCTGGGCTTCCCCTTGCTCTGGCATAATTTGTACTCTTAGAAACATGGAATGGTTTGGGTTGGAATGGACCGCAAAGCCTCCCTGGACACCAATTCCAACTCCCTGACGTGGGCAGGGACGCCTCCCACTGGATCAGAGTGCTCAAAGCCCCATCTAACCTGGCCTTGAACACCTCCAGGGATGGGGCAGCCACCACTTCTCTGGGCAACCTGTGCCAGAGCCTCCCCACCCTCACAGGAAAGTATGTCTACCCAAGATCTCATCTCAATCTTCCCTCCTTCAGCTGAAAGCCATTCCCCCTTGTCCTATCCCTGCACTCCCTGATCAAGAGCCCCTCCCCTGCTTTCCTGTAGCCTGTTTCAGTACTGAAAGGCTGATTTAAGGTCTCCCCACAGCCTTCTCTTCTCCAAGCTGAACAACCCCAGTTCTCTCAGCCAGTCCTCATAGAGGAGGTGTTCCAGCCCTTCGATCATCACCATGGCCTCCTCTGGACTTGCTCTAACAACTCCATGTCCTCCCTGTGCTGAGGACTCCAGAACTGGATGCAGGACTCCAGTGGTGCTCTCTCTGTAGTCTTTATCCATCTCCTCACACCTCCCATCCTAACTGCAATGCCATAGGACAGAAATCTTGCTGGTGAGGCTCGGGCCCTTCTTCAGTGCCAGGAGGGTTTTGGGGCAAGTCTGGAGCATGTTTGTTGCCTCCTGGGCAGCCCCAGTCACCCAGAGGTGCTGAGCTGGGCGGGCACAGGGATTGCTCAAGCAAATCCCGCGAACGAGGGTGAGGTCAGTGGGAGTTTTGCTTGTGAAAGGATGGGGAAATCGGGGCCTGTTGTGGCAACACCTGCAACCGATGCTCTTCCCTGTCTGTCCACCTGCTGTTGAGGCTTGGAAACCTCCCAGCAGCGTCTTGGTGGTGCTTGGTAATGCTCGCTGCTGCCTGCTCCTGCCACCCACCCAGAGGACCCCAGCATGGGACTTCCAGCTTTCTTTAGCTGCTGTGGAGCAGGGAGGAAAGCCAGAGCTCAAAGGTTCTACAGAGGAGTTTAAGGCAAGAACCCAGCTCCTGCAGGCCAGCCCAACGTCCTCTGCTGTTTTGCAGGTTTGTGGGATGCATTTGTCCACCTGGAGCCCCAAGATTTGCTCTGAAGAGGGAAAAAGGAGAAAGCGTGAAACCTCAAAGCCAGAGCACAGTCAGTTGTGTGGATATTTGGGTGCTCAGGGCATCACGAGTAGGAACACCCGAACCTAAAAGGGGTTTTTGCTGTCTCCAGCCCTACAGGGATGCTGTGCCAGAAGAAGTTGCAAGACTGAACCCTCTCTTGCCGGGGGCTGTAAAACCTCACTGCCAAGCACTGATAAATCTTCCTCACGAAGCAAAATAAACTCGCTGATAGCTCTCCAGGCTCAGTCATTAGTATGTGTTTCACTGCCTTCCCAGAGCTGAAGTCCTTGTTTAGGTAAACTCGAGAGCTAAAGGAAATCTGGCAGGCAGGGTCCTGCCCTGCACAGAGGGCAGATAGTGTCACCTGCAGTGTAAACACACACTGCTGACTGGGGCCCGGCCCAGCTTGGCAGCGATAAATGCTGTCATGCAGCCGTGCACCGGAGCAGCGCCTGCGCCCTGGGCCAGTTCAGCTGGGCCTGGCGGCCAGGGAGAGGTGGGAGCTGAAGGGACTCAGTAAGCATCAGGGGTGCAACTGTGGGCATGGGTGTGCATGTGTGTGTGTGTGTACATGTGTGTGTATATGTGTGTGCGCATGTGTGCATGTGTGTATGTACTTGTGTGTGCACGTGTGTGTACGTGTGTGTGTGTGTACATACGTGCGCACATATGTGTGCTCGCATGCATAGGTGTGTGTGTACGTGTGTACGTGTGTGTGTACATGTGCGTGAACATGTGTGTGCACACGTGTAGGTGTATGTGTGTACAGGTGTGTGCATGTGTGCATGCATGTGTGCATGTCTGTATGTATGCAGGTGTGCATGTGCAGGTGTGTGTGCATGTGTAGGTGTGTGTACAGGTGTGTGTGCCTGTGCACGTGTGCATGTGTACACGTATGTGTGCATTCATGTGTGTGTATGCTGGTGTGCACAAAGGTTTCTCCTCTTTCCCCCGCCACCTCTTCTGCACCCGAACAGCAACCCCCACTCACTGATGAAGCCATGCAAAAGCCAATGCAGTCCCTTCAAGCATTCTTGGGACACACAGTGTATGAACGGGAGATAAAAACTTTGGGGAGAAAAATGCTTTTCTCTCATTTTGGACCTGTTTCCCTGCAGGGAGGCTTGAAGGGAGCAGGGTGACTGTGGTTGTGCAGGCATTCAGACCCTGCCAACTGCAACAAACCTCATCCTGCAGGTTTCTTTCTCCTCTCGTTCTTCCAGCCCCCAGGAGGACTCGGCCGCCAGGAGCAAGGCTGTGGAGGGGCTGTGTTCACCCACAGAGGGGCTGGGGCCAGTGTGGCCAGTGTCTGGGTCTGCTGGGGCCAGTGGGGCCAGCCAAAGTTGGCTGACGAGGGAGCATCGCCCATGGGAGGACAGAGAACCATACCTCTTCCCCTGCAGAGGCCGTTTGGGAAGGGCAGCTCAGATGGTTTCCCTGAAGGGCAGCATTGCGGTGGGGACAGGATGGTGTCACAACACCCTCTGCCTAGAATCCGAGCCTGAGGTTTCTCCTCAGACAGGGTTGATGTGGACATCTCTGGTTTCCTTTCTCCCAGCCGCAAGACCTTGCAGGGTGCCACGGCTGCAAGCCCACAGCACGCCTGGGCACCCTGGCACCATGGGAAAGGACAACTCTCCACTGCCAGCTCTCTGTGGGACAACTCTCCATGGAACAACTGTCCCCAGGGAGCAATTATGGTGAGAAGCAGGGTTAGGCCCAGGCTTATGGTTGGGGTTAGTCTTAGGGTTAGAGTTATCCCCGTGTAGTGTTGTTCTCATGTAGACTTGTCCTGCGGAGGATTATCCTAGACCCCTGTCACTGCAGCACAGGGGATGGGGCACATCTTGGCCAAAACCACTCTTGAGACCAGTGACCTCCTAAGGGAGGAATCACCACATTGCCCTGAAGGACCCCACCTCCTCCTGTACTCTGCTCACCCCAGGGTGCTCCACTGCCACGTCCTTGTGGGGAGCTGCCCTTTGCAAGCACCCAAATGATGGGGCTGCACGGGACCTCTGGCCTTTGCTGACATCCCCAGAGCCCTCATCCTCACTTGGTGGGGCTGGTGTCCCAGCTTGGGCAGGAACGTGCTAGGAAGAAGACAAGATGTCTCCCTCCTGCCCCACATGACCCATGGAGCAGGGATGCGATGTCCCCAGCCTGTGGTGACAAAGGTATCTCACTGGTTGGCTGGAGAGGAGCTGGCAGCTTCTCCAGCTGAGAACTTCTTCTAAGATCGTTAAGGAAAGAAAAAAACCTCAGGAAAAGAAAAATAACTTATGGGAAAAGATCACGGTTGATAACTGGGATGTGCAAATATCAATTTAAGTAGATTTTAAATCAATATGAACCAGGACGTTTCCTTTCACCCCTAATAGTTCTTTTTTTTTTTTTTTTTTCAACCAGGTGAGTTTTAATAAGCTGGAATAAAACATCTGCTATTTCAGTACAGTCCTAGCGTGAGGAATATCAATTAACGAGCAGCGTTCCCGGTCGTTTGAGTTCACCACAACAGCGCTGGTGCTGCGGCGAGATGGGAATGGGAAGAAAATTACAACCTTTTCGGGGAAACCATTAAATAAAAATCAGAATTTGTCCATAAGTAGCGCCGAGGGAGGGAGGCAGCTCATCTAATGGGTTCTATTTTGAGCAATGAAATGAATTTTCAGCGCAAACCTGCTGCTTTCTGTTCCTCTCACCGTGTCCCCGTGTCCACTGAATTCGGCTTCAGAAAGTGCATTGGGGAAAAGGGTCTGGCTCAGCCCCACTGCTGGAATCACCCCATTATTTTGCACTTTTCCAGCTTGACGAGGTCCAGAGTGAGGATCAGTGGGGAACTTGCAGGGCCTCAGCAACCAGAAGCATCAAACCCTATGCCAGGGTTAGCATCAACCTGACAGGGGGAAGATCACTTAAACCTCCTAGCCATGGAAATCCACAAAGATCTGCAAACCCAGGAGCGAGCGCTGGGGCCAAAGTGCCACAATTTGGAGGATTATGTTATGAGGGTGGGGAGGGCACTGGCACAGGTTGCCCAGAGAAGTTGTGGCTGCCCCATCCCTGGAGGTGTTCAAGGCCAGGTTGGATGGGGCTTTGAGTTCCCTGGTCCAGTGGGAGATGTCCCTGCCCATGGCAGGGGATTGGAACTGGATGGGCTTTGAGTTTCTTTCCACCCAAACCATTCCATGATTCTATGATTATCCTGTATCCTTCCATCCTCCATCAGCCTGAGGGAAGTTTTGGCAGCCCTGTCTGCCTGCTGCCCTGCTGAATAGTGAGGAGGGGCAACACGACAAGGAAGGGCAGCGTATGTCCCATCCCCAAGAGCCTTGCAGAGGGGAGGATTTTCAGGCTCTGCTGCCTTCACTTTGCAATCCTCCGGGAGCAGTGGTCACATTTCTCTGCTAAATAGATGTCGCCTTGGATATACTGGGCAGCACAAACTGCCAGGGAGAGCACTTTACAGGAAGAGTAAGTACCAATTTCACCGCTAATATTTCCAGGGTTAGTAACTGCCATTAATTTTTGCTGTTTCCCCAAGCACAGGCACTCTCGGGAGCCCTGTCTCATGTTGCTCGGAGCACCATAGCCCCACACTATCCCACGCTGGTTTGCCTGGGCACTCTCCTGGTGTTTGCTTGCCTGGTACAGATAGCTGATCTCCCAAGGCTGCAGTCCCAGTGGGGCTTTGCATCCTGATGTGCACCTTGATGTGCCCCCTGACGTCCACCTCAACGTGCACCCTGTTTTTTCTGCCTGATAAGCCCCCTGATATGTACCCCAACATACACCCCGATGTGCACCTTGGTGCCCACTCCAATGTGCACCCCAATTTTCCCACCTGATGTGAACCCAAATGTGCACCCCAATGTGCATCGATGTCCACCCCAATGTGCGCCCCGTTTTTTCCGCCTGATGTGCACCCTGATGTCCACCCCAATGTGTCCCCTGTTATGCACCCAAAGCTGCACCTCGATATGCACCCTGATGCATACCCTAATGTGCATTCTGCTGTGCCCCCTGATGCCTACCCCAACGAGCACCTCAATGGGCAACCTGACGTGCAATCTGATGTCCAGCCGAATGCGCACTTTGATGTGCATCCCAATGTTCATCCTGATGCCCATCCCGTTTTTCCCACCTGATATCCACCCCAACGTGCACCTGATGTGCACCGATGTGCCCCCCAACATGCAGCTCGGTATGCACTCATGAGCACCCCAAGATGTCCTCCGATGTGCATCCCAACATGTCCCTGTAGAGACAAAGCCAAAGGGAGGCAAGACACAAAACGTCGCAGGAGAGATGGGGAAATGGCGAGCGAGGCTGAAAGTGCGAGCGGACAGCGGGGCAAGGCGAGAGCAGCGCAGCGGCTTCGGCTCCTGATCCCGCGCCGGGTTTTGGCGCCGCCCGCAGTACGCCGGCCGGGTCCCACGTGGGGTGAGGGAGGGGCGGGCAGCGGCAGCCAATGAGCAGCGCCCGGCCCGGACCCTTCATGTCACGTCAACAGCCGGAACGCACCCAATTAGCGGCGGGGGAAGGGACACACACAAACACACACACACACAGGGGAACCGGGCTGGGGAGCCCCCGCGCACCCCACAGCGGGCTGGGGCACCCTGGGACGGCACACACCCCCTCCCTGCCACCCCCCCTCCCCGCCTGCTTTTTGGGGTGATTTTAGTGTGGTTTTTCCGCCTTTTTTTCCATCATTTTAACGGCTCCGTTTCATTACCAGAGAGTAAACCTGAACCTGTGCGTTTGATGCACCGAATAGAATTGATATTTAGCCCTGCCGGCCGCAGCACGGCGGGGCCGGCTCGTCGGAGCGGGAGGAGAAGCCATTCCGCGCTAATTACGCCGCCATGGCGGGCGGGGGGGCGAGCAGAGGCGTTTGTCAGCGCCAGGGCCCCGCGTGGCTTTGATTGACAGCACCTTCCCCTACCGCGGCGGCCGCGCGCGTCTCAACCAATGGCGTTAAAGGAAGCGGAACTTCCCGCGCTCTGATTGGAGGGGTGGCCGGAGGACCCCACGTGGGCCGGGGAGGCTCCTGTGTGACGGGAAAGAGAGAAGAGAGGAGCCATTTTGTGTGGCCGGAGCGGGGCGCGCCCGCGGGGTCGCGGCTCTTCCTGGTCGCGTACACCGCCTTCCCACGCCTGAACGGGGGGTGTGCATGTGCCCCGCACCTCGTCCTTTCTGCGGTCCTCGTTACAGCCGCTCAGGCTCAACAGCAGCCGCAGGGAACGGGGGAACAGAGGCGCCCCCCCCCCCCCCCCCCCCCCGACGCATCAAAGTGGATGGGCAAGGGGAGGGGGATCTCTCAGTGGGAGGCTCGGTTCGCCCCTCCCCGGTACCGCTATCGCGGCCCATGGGGGAGTGCAAACACAAAGAGCTTCCGCTCGGTTCGTAACCGCCCTGCTCGGCCCCTGAGAAGCTCGCGGGCAGATGCCCATCCCCGGGGAACCGGGAACAATCGCCCGGGGCTGCGGGGGGAAACCGGGCTCAATAGCTTCGGGGCCAAGGGGGAAGCGGGCGGGGGCGTGGCTTGTAGTGTGGGCGTGGCTTGCAAGGTAGGCGTGACCAGGACCAAGCGTCTCTTACGGAGTGGGCGTGGCTTGCAGAATGGGCAAGGTTTATGCACTGGGCGTGGCTTAAGGGCAGGCCCCCCCCGCCCCGCCGGAGCCCCCGCACTGCCATTGTGGCGCCGCCGCCCAATCAGTGCCCGCTCTGCCCCGCCCCACGTGGGACCCCCGCGTCGCGATTGGCCGGCGGGCGGAGGGGCCGCCCGGGTTTTGTTCCCCCTCCCCGCCGCCCCGGTTCGCCCGGGCGCTCTGGCGGCGGCGGCGGCGCGGGGATCGGACCGCGTGCTCGGGCGCTGCCCCAGCCCCGCCGAGGCTCCACCGGGAGCGGCTGCTGCTCCTCTCCGCGACCCTCTGGCACCCACCATGGCTCGTGGAGTTACGGCGCTACCGGCTGCGCGGAGCTGAACGGCGGTGGCGGCGACGGGGGGGAACGGCGGAGGAGACCCTGCTTCGCATGCCCGCGGCGCCCGTGGAGTCGGATGTGTACGGCCTTCTTCCCCTCCTCCTCCTCCTCCTCCTCTCCTCCATGGCCGTCGTGCTCCGGCGTTAGTTCCTGCCTTTGCTTCCCCCTTCTCCTCGCAGCAGGAATTCCGCGGGCTCCTCCTTCCTCTACGGCTTGGGTTTTGATGTTTTTTGCTGGTTTTGCTGCTGTTTCGGGGGTGATTTGGCTTTTTATTTTTTTTCCGGAAGCGGGGTCAGCACCTGGCTCGGCCGGGCTGGGCTGGGCTGGGCTCCGCGGGTGCGCAGCGCCTCCCTCCCCGCCGGTGCGGCGCTTTATGGGGGGGGGGGGACACGGGCAGGAAAAGCGGGGAGCACAGCGAGCTGGGCCCCCCGGCACCGTTCCCCCTCCCCATCCCTCTCCTCTACCCCGGTCCCCCCTAGAATCCCCCGAAACCCCATCCCTCCAACCCGCTCCCCACCCCCCCCCCTTCGTACCCCGCTCCTCCCGAGGCTCCTTGACCCCCCCCACTCTACCCCGCTCCCCCAGAGACCGCGAACCCCTTCCCTCCACCGCCCCGGCTCTATTTCCCCCGGCCCTCCCCTCTACCCCGCTCCCCCTAGAACCTCCTCGAACCCCCCTTCTTTTACCCCACTCCCCTCGAGACCCCCAGACCCCCCCCCGCCCTGTTCCCCCCGAGACCCCTGATCCCCTTCCCTCTCCCTCCCCCGTTTCCCCCTTCCCTTTCTCCTCCGCCCCCCGCACGGACTTCCCCGCCGTCTCTTTGTTCCAGCTCTCGGTGTCTCCCGGAGCGCCCCGGGCAGCAGCAGCGCACGTCGCGATCGCCGTAGCGAGGCTCGGCGCGGCTGGCTCGTGTGACCGCGCCCCAGCCCTGCCATGTACCCCCAGGGCCGGCACCCGGTGAGTCCCGGCACCCCTCTCTCTACCCTCGAGACCACTCTCTACCCGCTACCCCGAACCCCCCTTCCCACGGTGAGTCCCGCTCCCCGGAGACCCCTGAGACCCGCCCTGCCTTCCGAGATCCCTACACCCCCCCGCGACATCCCCTACCCTGCTCCCTCTGGTGTGTCCCGAGACAACTGAGACCCCCTCCTCGACCCAACCTCCTTACTCCACTCCTCCCCGAGACCCCTTTCTCTCTTGCTCTCACTGAACCCCACGTCCCTGCTTCCCTCGGTGAGTCCCACACCCCTCAATCCCCCCCGAGTCCTCCTTGCTCCCATCTGTGAATCCCGAGACCCCCTGAACCCCCCAACTCCCACCACACTCACCCCAGTGAGTCCTACTTTCGCCTGAGACCCAACCCCCTCCCAATCCTGCTTCTGCTGATCCCCTACTCTGCTCCCTACTAGACCCCCCCAAACCCTTTTCCTCTACCCTGCTTCCCCTGAGACCCCTCTGAACCCTCCTCTCTATCCTGCTCCTCCCAAGAACCCCTTGAGCCCCACGACACCCCCCTCCTCCAGTGAATCCCACTCCTGTGAGCCCCCCCCCCCCAACCCTGCTCCCCCCATTGAGTTCTGCTCCCCCTGAATCCCCCAAACCCCTTCCCATACTCCACTCCCCCAGAACCCCCTCCCTTACTCCACTGCCTTTGTGGAGTCTCTTCCCTGCCCTGAGACCCGCTGAACCCCCCGTGAGTCCCACTCTCCTCTCCCCCAGGCTCCGCACCAGCCGGGCCAACCTGGCTTCAAATTCACCGTGGCTGAATCCTGTGACCGGATCAAGGACGAGTTCCAGTTTTTGCAAGCCCAGTACCACAGGTGAGCTCAGGGGAGAGAGGTGCTCCCCTCTCCCCTGCCCCCCCCCCTTCCCCCCGACACCCTTGATCCACGGGGTCTCACCTCTCTGCTCTCCCTCCCCAGCCTGAAAGTGGAGTATGATAAGCTGGCGAACGAGAAGACAGAAATGCAGCGCCATTACGTTATGGTAAGAGACTTTAATCAGATTTGGGATCAGGCTGTAAATGCCATTAGCTGGGAGCCCAGCCGGGCGCTGGGAATGGGGGAGAACCCTCCCTCTGCCTGCCCAGGGGCCCTGACACCGAGCCTGGGTTAGGGAGGGGAATGCTTGCTGCCATGGGGACTGAAGAGGGAACCTGGAAGTGAGAATGAGTTTCCTGTTAACCCCCTTTTTGTCAGCGCCTGCAGTCTTGGGGGGTCCGGAGCTGTGGGCCTGGGTCAGAGAGGTGCCCTCGGGGTGGGTTTGGGCTGCCCCAGGGCATTTGGAGGAACTGAGGTGAAGTTGCTCTGGTGCCTTCCCAGGGCATCCCCATCTCTTTCCCCACCTGTTCTTCCCAGAGGATCCCCCCCCGCCCCTTTCTCCCCTTCATTTCTCAAGGCATCCCCCCCTTCTTCATCTTTCTCAGGGCATCCCAGTCCACTGCAGCCTCTCTCTGCATAGCAGGGCTCCAAGAGGGGGGTGGGTTGTGTCTGACCAGCTCAGTTTCCCCCGTACCCCGTTTCGTGGCAGGGAGGAAGGGGCTTGGGTGCTCCCCACTCCCCACAGCAGCACAGGGCGCAGACAGGCAAGAATAAATTCTGCCCTCCCCCCCGCCCCACAGTGAGAAGCTGGGTTTCTGGCCCTGCTCCGGGCTGTACCTGTTCTGCCAGGGCTGAGCAGGCGCCTGTCACGGCTCTGCGCCTCCTTGTTTTCCTAAGTAGCTTAGGAGGAGAAAACAGGAGTAAAAAGGAGTGTCCTCTTGGTAAATGCATGCCAATGCAACCCTATTAACATCTGCTTATTTATTATAAGGTATAATTTCCTTGGCTGCCAAGGCTTTTAGGGCAATTTTGAGCAGGATACTTTCTGGTAATGACCTTATGCAAATACCTTCTGTTAAATTAATGCAAATTCTTGTCTCTTTTTTTTGCCTTTATTTCCCAGTACTATGAAATGTCGTACGGTTTGAATATTGAAATGCACAAACAGGTGAGTGATTCCAAGGGGGGAAATGGTGTGTGGGAAAAGGAGGCCGAGGGGAGACCTCACTGCTCTGTACAACTGCGTGAAAGGAGGTTGTAGCAAGGTGGAGGATGGTCTCCCTGGTAGCCAGTGACAGGACAAGGGAAATGGCCTCAAGATGTGCCAGGGGAGATTCAGGTTGGATATTAAGAGAAATTTCTTTATTGAAGGGGTTGTCAAACATTGGAAGAAGCTGCCCGGAGAGGTGGTTGAGTCACCATCCCTGGAGGGGTTTAAACAAGGTGGTACTTGGGGACGTGGTCTTGTGACAGACTTAGCAGGGCTGGATTGATGATTGGACTCGATGATCTTAAGGTCTTTTCAAACCAAAACCATTCTGTGATTCCATGATTCCTGTCGCCCTTTAAGCAATCTGACCTCAAATAAGCCCTAAATGTGGAAGCAGTGCTGTGATTGGGGCTATGACTCCAAGTGAGATTTCGTGGTCCGGCAGTGGGAGCTGCAGGTTTATGACAGGTTGGTTTTTTTTCCTATATTGAGGAGAAACTTGGGTTTGGAAAGGAGTGTTTGTGAGAACAGGTGCAAATGGCCTTGCCTTCCGTGTTGAGAGGTCGGTACCTGGAATAGCATGTTCCCAACCCTCAGAAAATACTCTTATCTCCTGTGTTTTCCTCTGGGTTTGTTATTAGTGTGAGGCGCCTGTTTCTAAGGTCATCCCCCTGCTGCAGCGTGAGACTTTAGAAGGGAATTATCTTCAGGGATAGTGATATCTTATGCTGTGTTGCTCAATGTCGTGGATTTGTCTTTGCATCTGGAAAATGAAGCAATGTTTGGTGCTATCTGTTTTTTTTTGGTCTCCTCTAATATGTAGCTCACCCGAAGGGAAAATATAGAAGGCCGTAGCACAATGTGGTGTGCTACCTTGATAAGATTATAGTTAAAGAGCCTAAAGGCTGGGCACATGATGGTAAAACTTAAAGGAATAAAGTTATTATTGAGATTAGACCCGATTATTTGTGCTGCTGCCGCTTACTGGTTTTAGAAGGAGTTCTAATTAAGAACTTAAAGCAGATAGAAGTTGACATCAACTTTGCAATTCGCAAATCAGCCCTCATTCAACTCCAAAGTGGTTTTGCTTAATAGCAGCGTTGCAGCCCTAAGGAAGGACGTGTCGTTAGTCGGCTGATGAGATTCAAAGCTACCCGTGTGCGAATCTGTTTCTTGCTTCCCTTCAGCCTTCTGGTATGGAGTCACAGGGTAATGAAAATAATTACTGCTTACTCTTCAGTTTTGTAAAAATATCTTCTTCCGTGCAGATAATCCTGACTTTCTCTTCATTGCCTGTGCCTGGACAAAAGTGTCCTTGCAGGGAGTGCTGGGGGGCTGCATGGGAGCCTGGGTACCCCCTGTGAGTGAGGGCACACAAGGCTGGTGTGCTGCTTGGGAAAGCCTTGGGCGTGGGTTTGCCAGGATTCCTGCGTGGGCCTCTAGTGGCTTCCAAGGACCTTGTCTGCATTCTGCAGGCATCCACTGGGACATGGAGTCTGTGGCCTCTTTAGAAACACTTGAGGGATTGGAGTAATGCAAGTGTTGGTGCAGTCTGCTTTCTTGCCTACTGATCGCTTGGTGATGGAACAGCTTTGCTGTGTGCAAACGCTGGGAGATGCTGAGATAATACTGCAAGATATTGAGCTGCTTCTCTTGGTCAAAGCTTTGGAAGGAACTGCTGTTTCCTGAGGCATGCGTGTTTTCCACCAGTGCATGTTTGCAACCAAAAACTGATCTGAGAGGTTTTCCACTGTGGGATGAATATAGGGACTTGGCAGTGAGAGCTCGGCATAGGCTCTGGCTGCGTGTGGATGGAGTGTTCCGCTGTCTGATCCGTCTTGTGGTGTGACCGTGTAGCGTGTCTTTGACATCAGGAAAAATTTCTTCATGGAAGGGGTTGTCAGGCACTGGCAGAGGCTGCTCTTGGACATGGTGGAGTCACCATCCCTGGAGAGGTTTAAAAGACGGGCGAATGAGTTGCTCGGAGATCTGGTTTAGTAGTGGACAGGTACATTTGGATCCGATGATCACAAAGGTCATTTCCAACCAAACGATTCTATGATTTGCCAGGGTGTTTGGCAGGGTGAAGTCTCTGGTAAAGTTTTGGAGGGTAAATGAGGAGCCTCAAGATGCTTGCGGTGGTTTTCAGTGCGGCTGATGCATGCAAGAGCCACTGCTGCCCTCCCTGACCTGGATTTTGCAGGGTGGTGGTTCCCATGCCACAGAAGTTGTGGTCAGGGAGGTCCTTGCGTGGTCGGGGTGCGCCTTGCTGGGAGCTTTGCTGCCTTGCAACTCGGCAGATGAATCTTTGCCGGATGATTCCAGCCTGCGCTGAGCATCCCCCGCCTGCTTGAGTTTTTTCTGGTGACATATGCTGCGTGCCTGGTGCTGGGCTGTCGGGGGAAGTTTGGGGAGGTTGAAGCTGTCGTCTTGTTTAATTGACAGCAACGTGCACGGTGCTGGATGGGAAACAAAGCAGCCTGGGCTGCTCTCAGCGTGCTTTAGGCGAAAGTGGGGCAGGAAGGAGCTCAAGGATGGGGTGAGCAGAGGGATGGGGAGAGCTCAGGATGTAGGGAACACTTGGAGGGATGGGGAGCAAAATCAAGGCATGGGGTGAGTGGAGGGATGGGGTGATCTCGGGATGGAGGATGGGGTGAGTGCTCAGGGGTGGAGCGAGCTTGAGATTGGGTGAGTGGAGATACAGAGGGAGTTTGGGGATGGAGTGAGTTTTCGGGGATAGAGAGAACTGGAAGGGATGGTGTGAGTGGAGGGAATGGAGCAAGCTCAGGGATGGAGGGAGCTCAGGCTGGCGAGTGCAGCCCAAGCGGGTACCCAGATAGCGCTTGCCCTGTTCTGGGGCCCGTTCGTCCCCCCCCCCCCGGAAGGCATCCCCTTCCCACCACTAATTGCAGCATGGTCCTGCCTGCATCTGGTCGAGGGTGGCTGGTCCTGAACAAACAAGTTTATCAGCTGACCTGTTTAGCGGTTGACTTGTGTTTATCTGCACACAATCAAGTAGACTGAAGAGCCTGAATTATTCATGCAGTGTCCTGCCCTCCAGACTTGACTGCTTGTGATTACATCTGCTCGAGACAAACATTGATGGATACTTCATCTTTAAGCAAAAGGGGATTGTCTGGCTGTGGGCTTATATAACAGATTATCTCCTCTACGCTGAATATTAAGTGCGTGCATATGTGGTCGCGTGTGGTATTTTATTTTTTCCTTCTTTCTTCTTGTTTTGTTTCTCATTAAGAAAAAAAATGTAGTTTCATAAACAACTCCATATGCAAGGAAATATTTCGGAAGTGACTACCCACTTTGTTGCCTATAACGCAGTGAATTGCTCCTTACATCAGCCTTCCTGCTGAATGCAGCACTCATGGGGCCCGGCTCAGCTCATTTCAACCCAAGGCTGCTTAGGAGTTTTCTTCTAAACTCATTTTTTTTTCTTTAAGGTTAATTGATTTTTAGAAAAGGGACTTTGGTTCCCCGGTTGGTTTGGCATTGTTTTTGTTCAGCTATCTGTAGATAATTGGAGGGAATAACAATTCCAAACGAAAAACTCGTTTTGTGTGGGGAAACGGGACACCTTGGCAGGGAGAACCTTTGTGCTGTGTGGTTTTTTTTTTATGGCTGAGAACTCTCCACATAAGCACTTCTTGGTTTGATGCTTAAACACTTTAATACTTGAATCAAACCTGAACCCTCCGATACTTCCATGGGACGAGGGGCATGGGGGTTTTTGTTCTAGAATATTCCAAGAACACAGTATACTCGGTCATGATAGTTAACAAGGAGTGCCAGGTAATAATTTGCTGAAGTAATTTGGTAGGGTGATGCTCTTGGTTATCTTAAGTTAGAAGGGAGTCGCTGTCAGCCACCTGCACCTCTTCCGTTGCGGGAAGCAGTGGGTGGGGTTTTGGGGGTCCCTAGGTGGGTTTGGAGTGAGCTCTGCCCCCTTCTAGCCTGGGTGCTGGGGGTAATTCCATAATGAGGTGTTCTGGCCCGCCCCTCCACACCCCCTCCCTGAATTTAATTCTCATCAGCGAAGCTCTCCACTTTGCTAATAATGATAGCAGCCACAAATAGCTTTCAACATGCCATTGACAGCCTGGTTGGAGAGAGCACTTGAAATAGTGGTAGACAGCTGAAAGTACCCATAATTGTGCGCGGGAGTGAGAACCACACTGCTCAAGGGCCTTATTTTCATGTGCTTAAAGAGACAATATCCTGGTTTCAACAAATGCTGCTGGTGCTTCACCGCTGGTGTGATTTACTCCTTGCCTTTCTCCGACTGCCCCTGCCACCCTCTCCCAGGGCTCGGATTTTGGGGGGGTGTGCAGAGCTGGGGTGGCTGAAGGAGGTTTGTGGTGCTGCAGACCCATCTTGGAGATGCTATCTGGGTGCATGTGGAGTGACTTGTGGTTTTGGAGCTGAAGAGAAAGCTGGGGGCTTGTGGGTGGGTGTTTTTTCCTTGGAAATCTTGTGTGAACCATGGGATGATGATGATGTTCAAGGCCAGTTTGGATGGGGCTTTGAGGACCCTGATCCAGTGGGAGGTGTCCTTGCCCATGGCAGGGGGATTGGAACTGGATGGGATATAAGGTTCCTTCTATCCCAAATCATTCTGTCATGCTGTGTTCCTGCATCCCATGGACCATCACCTTTGGCAACACCCTACCAACCCCATTGCTCCAGGGGTTTTGAAAAGTCTCTAGGGTGTTTTGGCATGTTTTTCAAGAGGAAAGAAGGGTCAGCAGAGGGATGCCTGTGCATTCAGCCTCTTGTCTCCAGCCTGCGTCCCACCATTTAAATCAATAAGGAAGGACAGGTTGGACTTTGCTCTGGTATGGCCCAAAATCCGTTCTGTGGCTGCATCTGGGATGGTGCCCTGATATGACTCACTTCCAAACCATGTGGGTTCATGGGGGATCTGTCCTGCTCCGGGTGTGGGTTGGGGGTGTGTGTGCTTTGAGCCGGGCATTTGGGAAGGCTGAGGATATTTCCTGCAGAGTGGTAGCTGTGGGGTTGTTTTCTCTAAGCACCTCCATCCCCAGAGTGTGGCTGAGCACTGGGAACCCAGGAGGGGTTTGGTTTTGGTCCTGTGCCGTGGGGTGCTGGGATCAGCCCAGGGATGCAACCCCGGGGCATTGATGGGGCTGGGGCAGTCCTGCAGCTCCTATTTGCTTGCTCAGCTAAGACCAAGGCTGATGTGTTTTGACGCAGGGAGCATCTCCGTTGCCTGGGGCAATGTCTGCAGGATGTCACAGCAGGGCGCAGGCTCCCCCCAACCCCTCACCCTATTCAGGGCTGGGGCTGAGCTTGCACTCCTGTATTTCAGGCCATTTTTAAGGTTGCTCCTTTCAGCCCTGCTTGGTGTATCCAGCAACTGACGGCCGACAGAGTTATTTTTAAACTTCCCTCTGCCATGTCCAGGTGTAAAGATGAGCGGATGGGGGCCGGGGCTGCTGGGGAGAGCCAGCCCCCAGCTATTTAACACCATGCCACCGTGCTGCTGCAGCCGGCGCTTGGCTCAGCTCCAGCTGCCGCTCTCGGTGCCCTTAAGCGCCGCGGGTGCTGATGACCGCTCTGGCCATTTTAAGAGTGGGTGACAGGACTCACAGCCTGTGGTCAAGCGCGTGGTCAAGCGCTGTGTCTCTTGATTTATAACCAGTGCAAATGTTTTCTCCAATCACTCTCTGCTCATGGAACACAGCCCCAGAAGTGTTTCTTGACCAGCAGCGGGGTAGATTCCTGGCAGGCACAGGGGCCAGCGCAGGATTAGTTGGGATTTCAGGTTCTCCTGACTCCTTGCCCTTTTTAACAAGGGGCAGGGAGCTGCCATCAGCATCCTGCTGCCTGGGTGAGTGTCCTGGGAGGGGCTCCCATGGGCACTGGTGCTGCCACAGCAATGTGGATACCTCTATTGGAGTGCCCTCTGGAGCCTCTGTCTTCTATCCACTGCTCGTTTGCAGCCCCCATCTCGGCGATGTGCACCTTGGTCCAGCGACAATGCAGGGGATGTGGAGGCTGGGATTGCCATGGCAACCCTGCAGCGGGGGAATGGAGGCTTTTCTTGGCAAGAGTGGCTTGGGGGGCTCTCTGTTCTGGGGTGATGTGATAAATGAGTCTTCTTACAGGGAATATGCTGGGCATGAAACCCTCCCCTGTTCCCAGTACGCCAGAGGATCCCCTTTCGCTCCCGATTAAACTTTTAATGGGGACAATGAGAGTTTAATTTCCTGGGGAATGAGAAAAGTTCAAGTGAACAAATATTTAAAGATCATTGAATCTCGTGTTAACAGGAGGCCTCACAGTCATAAACATAATATTTTGGACATGTAATATTTTTTTTGCTTGCTGAATCCCATGTAGGAAGTCTCTCTCTTTGCAGAGCACCAAGTTTTTCTTCAAAGCTTTAATGGAAGTTTGGGGAGAATTGGATTTAAATGTGGAGGAGATGGGTCATCGTGGTTGTCTGGACCATGTGAGTGCTGGATGGTGCCCAGGAAAACCCAGCGCCTTCCCTCCCTCCTCTTTGGATACTGCATTTTTCCCCTTACATCTAAAGAACCTTTGCGATGTGCAGCTGGAGGGACCGCTCGTGCTGGCACTGCTGTTTGCATCTCAAAGAAGGATTGTGTTTGTTCTAGAATTTGCTGGGGTCTGGAAAGAAGGAGTTTGCAGGAGAAGTGACCATGCTGGAAGAGCAATGCGTCGAGCGCTTGTTGTGTCCGGAATCCAATAGGCTTCATGTGAAGGAATAAATATTTAATGGAGCTGCAGTTTATATATAATCTAATCGATGTGGCAGTGCCAAAAAGGCCTCTGAAGTGGCTTACCTGTCGCAGAGCAACATGTGATATAGGCACTGGGATGGTTTATCAGTGGCACTGCTGCTGCTTTGAAGCAGCCCTGCTTTGCCAGGATGGCTGGTGACACGCACAGTGCCAGCTCCTGCTCCTGCACCGTGCTCCTTCAGACACAGAACCATGGCTGGGCTTCATTTCTGCAGTTGGAGTTTGCAGCCCAGTTTTGTGGGTGCAGAGTGGTTGGTTGACGATGCACACACATTGAATAGCTACCGCTGGCTGGAGTCCGCATACCCTGATGATAACATCAAAAGAAGCGTGGGCCAGTGGGTCGAGGGAGGGGTTTCTCCTGCTCTAGTCTGCTCTTGTGAGACCCCACCTGGAGTCTTGTGTCCGGTTCTGGAATCTCCAACATAAGAAGGACATGGAACTGTTGGAATGGGTCCAGGGGAGGCCACGAAGATGGTTGGAGAGTTGGAGCACCTCTGCTATGAGGACAGCCTGAGAGAGTTGGGGTTGTTCAGCCTGGAGAAGAGAAGGCTGCCGGGAGACCTTAGAGTGCCCTTCCAGTACTAAAAAAGGCTAAAGGAAAGCTGGGGAGGGACTTTTTACAAGGGCCTGTAGTGATAGGATGAGGGGGAATGACTTTAAATTAGAAGGGGCAATATTTAGATTAGACATTAGGAAGTTTTTCATGAGGCCGTGGCCCAGGTTGCCCAGAGAAGAAGTGGATGCCCCATCTTATGAGGTGTTCAAGGCCAGGTTGGATCGGGCTTTGAGCACCCTGATCCAGTGGGAGACGTCCCTGCCCATGGCAGGGGGGTGGAACTGATTGGGCTTTAAGGTCTCTTCCAACCCAAAGCATTCTGTGATTCTGTTGTACAGTTCTATGTCAGTTGTGCTCCTGTGTTGGTCTGTAACCTCAGGTTGGTCTTGTAGTGCCGTGTACCCCAGCCCAGTTCCTCAAAGCAAGGCTTGAGTGCCTGTTGGTTATTTCTTTTTTTCTTTTCCTTCCAAACTGGGCTATTTGAGTTTTTTCTTGCAGTGTTCAGGAGCAGGTGGAGCTGAGAGCCCCTCTTGGGTTTGGCACCCCACTGGGTTAGGATTAATCAGAGCTGCTGTGCGAATATCCTGTGGATGCCTTGAGGCTGAGCTGTGGGGACAGGGGAGGACAGCCTGGGGGTGCAAGCAGTTATCTGGAGAGCACACAGGGCTCTCTGAGCTGGGGGGTGGCTGCTGGCTGTCTCTGGGAGGAGGCATCTTGCTGGCAGGGAGGCTGGAGCAAGACCCATTTACTGCTCGTTATTGATAACGAGCTGCTCAAGGCTGTCGGAAGGAATTTCTGGGCGTTTGATTCTGTGCCAGGGCTCAGCTCTGGCCATTGTTGTGGCGCTGAATCCTCGCGGCTGCTCAGGCCGTGTTTGAGTTGGACCAAAAGCTGTTTTAACAGCTGCCTCAACTGGTGGAGCAGCCGGCCTTAACTCTTGGGAGCTGGGCGGCAGCGATCTGGGTAGCTCCATGAGCTGAGCAGGAGCATGCGTGGGGTGTGTGGTGCGGGGCAGGATGGCACCTTCTGGTACTGGCTGACGTTCTCCCCTTGAGGAAAGTATTATTCCAAGTTGCACAACCCATGGTTTGATGGCATGGGTTACTTGTTAGACTCCCAAATAAAGAAATATTGCAATTTCTCTTCCACTACAGTGTAATGGTATCCCTTTAAATTAACCTTTTTAATACAAAATATCACAATGTCAGCTTATCTCCTATTTCAGTATTTATGCTACTCTAAGGCTCTTAGTTGCACTATGGATTATAAAGTTACTTGCTTTTGTAGGGCTAGGAACATATAAAATATTCTAGTAATTTCTGTGTTCAATAAGTTAGAATAAGATTATTTAATCTTTTCAGTACCATGGATTTTTGTTTTATCTGAACTCAAGATGTGAATTGGAAAAATTGGAAAATTGCGTTGATCTCCTAGAGCAAAAAGGTTTCCCACTCCTCATGTGTCATGTTTAAGAACTTACTTGAGCAAGTCAAGCTGATGAGGGGGGAATGATTATGTGTTAAATTACCTGAGTGCAAAGTAAGGATGGCGAAAGGAACCCGAATGGCTTTGGTTTGGGGTAGGGAAAGACCTCGCAGATCAGAGCAAGAACCCACCAGCCCTGGCTGCTGCCTGAGCGCTCGCTGTGTGGGGCGGTGCATGTTTGCCCATGCTTCTGCTGAAGAAGCTCAATGCTTGCAAATGTCTGATTCTTGCTGGACAGACAGAGCTGATGTGACGTGGTTCAGCATTTTAGCAGAGCAGCAGCTGTTCTAAGGATGGAGAGCTGAGGTAGAGCCTGGCTGTGTTTTCTTGAAGCCCAGGCTGGTGGCAAGCATTGGGGCTGCTCTGTGACACTCGGTCCCATGATGGAAAGGGGACCAAAATGTCCCAAGAGCTTGAGGAGTTGAGCCATGTCTGCGTTCGCAGAGTGTGCACAAGGTGCTATCCTTGTCTCTTTTGGGAGTCACTGCTTCCTCTTGTGTGGTCTAGAGGGGACAGGGAAGGGACAGGAAGGGGACAGGACACACAACCCTGCTGCCTGGAAGCCTTGTGCCGTCCATGAGAGGCTGCTTGGTACTAACTGTTGCTTTTTTTTTTTCTTCTTCCCTTTTTTCAGACAGAAATTGCTAAAAGACTGAATACGATTTTAGCCCAGATCATGCCTTTTCTGTCACAAGAGGTAAGGATGTTTTCACACCCCAGATGGGGGATGCTTGCTCTCTGAGGGTGGGGGTTCCCCAGGAAGGCAGCGCTGTACCACTTGGGGGGTCCTGTGATTGGGAATAGACCTGGCTCCGCCAGACTTGGGGCTGGGGAGTGTGGGGCTCAGATCCTCTCTGTGTGTTGCAAAACCTTTGGGGTAAGGGCTTTGCTTGGCTGTGGGAGTCTGCACTGAACCTGTGGAGCAAAAAAAGGCTCCCTGTGCACTCCATGGTCCATGGAGGAGGGAGATGTGACTGGGCTGCTCCTCTCATAAGCAAAATATAGGCAAAAAAGTTGGTGATGGGCTCCTTTATGGGGCTGCTGAGGGAATGGGGGGATGTCACGTCTCGGCTCGATGTCCTCGTACCTGGCTCTGACCTGGCCATGCTCCTCTGTCCCCACAGCACCAACAGCAGGTGGCACAGGCTGTTGAGCGTGCCAAGCAAGTGACAATGACGGAGTTGAATGCTATCATCGGGGTACGTGGACTTCCCAATCTGCCTCTCACCGTGTGTATACCCCTTTTATTCCTATCATTTACCATAACCAGAGGCAATCCTGCGCTCAGATGGGGTTAAAGAAGGGTGACTTGCAGCACCCCGGCAATCCCATGGTCCCCCCAGACCACCACAACTCCCCCAATCTGACGTTGAGTGAGATGGGAGATGGTAACCACTGCTTGGGCATCCCAGCCCCCATCCCTGGGCATTAATGCAGCACTGGGAGCCTCCACCAGCCAAATTTTATGTTGTCCATGAGACTGGGGAGCATATGGGCCGGGTGCCCAGCAGCCCTCTCTGAACCCCTGAGCCCAGGCGTGTCTCTGCGTGTGCTGTTGATGTGAAATGTGCTGTAAACCTGACGGAGTTGTTGTTCCATGCATTGACTTACCCGCTCCTGTCTTACCGGCCTCTCTCTCTCTCTCATAGATCTCAGGTAGTTAAGACTAACACATTTTATTATCTCTTTAATTGATATAATGGTCTCAGTTCTGCAGCAAACCTGTTCTCTGGAGCTCTCTTAACGCTAGGACATCAGCATCCCCAGCCAGCATCCTGGGGAGGTGACTCCAGAGCTCCTTTTGTGTTTGTTTTCTAAAATGCACTGATTTTTAATTGCTTTTTTTTTTTTTTGAGTAACTACTTGCATGTCTTAAGATGTAAGAATTTTTGTGATTCTCTGCATTTAACTTGCTTTTATAGACATTTTTCTGGTTTTGTGGATAGCACTAAATACAGAATTGTGCTCTGGGCTCCTGCAGCCATTGGGGCTGAGGAAAGATGATGGATCCCTCACAATGGGGCTTGGGAAGTGCTCTGGGCCTGGAAGTGTGTTTTGTTGGGGTGGCAGACAGCACCGCGCAGCTGCCTGGCCTCCTACCTGAGCCTCGCACCTCCCAGTGCTCCAGGAGCTGATCTGGTGCATCCACAGCAGAGCCAGCGAGATGCTCGGCTTTGATGAGCTGCTTTAAGTCACAGCCAGGAGCCCAGGCAGCTCGAGGCAGATATTGGAATTCAATTAAGGTAAATGAGCGGGGCTTGTGACCCCCATTTTCAAGGTAATTGCTTCCTCGGATCAGAGCGAGTGTCGTCCCGTCATTAAGCAGCCAGCCGTTTAATCGCTTTGCCTGATGAACTTTGAGGAGCAGGAATTATGGGCAGCCTGGGGAGCGTGGAGCTGATCAGAGTGAGTGTTGGGAGGGGGTCATGGGCAGCGGGGAGCATCTCCTCCCACTGTAGAGGCAGGGACCTGGGATGCTGCTGGCAGGAGTGTGGCGAGCTATGCTGTGTGCAGTGATGGCTGGAGAGGAGAGAGGGGCTTGTCTGAGATGTGCTGCACGCTCTGGGCAGGTGCAGAGCTGGTTTGGGTCACGGATCCATGTTTCTTGGTGCTGCAGCACCTGCCCCATTCTCTTTCAAGATGTGAAACCAAGACTGGTTTGGTGTTTTCCAGCAAACAGAATTTCACCTTGTTGTGCCTGCTGTGGTTTGTTATGGTAGGGTTGCTCATGTAGGGCAGATGGCTTGTGTTTGTCTTCCTTGAGTGGAGAGGGCAGCGTGCTGGGGCATGCACAGCCCCACAGGGACACATTGCTGGCGCGGGGGAGATGGGTGGCCCTGCCATCCTAATGAGAGAAGGCAACTCTGTTTGTATGCACCAGCATCTTGGAGCAGGTGCCACAAACAAACTTAACACATATACACAAACGGTCCAAATCATTAAAACCTCCTTTTTTCGCCCCTTTTGAGGTCAAGAACTGTTAATTTTATGCATCTAGGCCATTGTCTCACAGTTCCTCTGCTTCAGGCTTCTGTGAAATTGAGCCCTTGATTTGGTTATAGCTCTGGAAATGATTAGACTACTTTACTAAATTTAACGCAAGTGGTGAACTTAAGTGGTGAACCATTAAATCGGTTAACAAAGGCATGAAGCATGATGTACATAATCCAATTAAAAACACTCTACGTATGAGATATTCCTTGCCAGCCTTTCTGGTAAATTGTAACCTCTTCATATCTTACCCATATTTGTCTGGTACGTGACGAGGGGCTCTAGAAGGAAAACATCTCCGAGGCTGCGTGTCTCCAGCCGGCTCCTCTCACCTGGCTCGGGACTGGGCCATGTTGATGGTGGCCCAGAAAGCCTGGAGGTGTTCAAGGTTAGTTGTGGCTTTGAGCACCCTGATCTAGTGGGAGGTGTCTCTGCCCATGGCAGTGGACTTGGAACTGGATGATTTTAAAGTCCCTTCCAACCCAAACCATTGTATGTTTCTATGGTTCTATGTCCATGCTGTCACCCAAGCTGGGTTTGCAGTACCTTGGTCCACAAGTGCTTGCTGCAAGCTGATGTCCTGGGCTCTTTAGTCAGAGGCAGTTTGGGATGTGCCAGCAGATGAGAAGCCCCAGCGTGGCATCCTGAGTGGGTCTGAGCTTGCCATTCAGCTTGGGCATGCTGGGAAGATGTCAGGATGTGTCCCTGGCCCCAGAAGGCTGCTCCAGGTCCTTGTGCTGTGTGTGTGGCTTTGAGTAGGACCCTGATCCCATGTGGAGGGAGCCCCCTGTCTCATCCCCACCATCTGCTGAGTGAGCCAACTGCCGGTTCAGGGGTGTTTTTCAGGTGGCAAAGGTGACTGAAGAGCTCCTGAACCCCCCTGGTTGTTTACATCAAGGCTCCACATGATGTGTTTTTTAGAAACTGCCTTTTTCAAGGAAGGAGATAAGGGGAGGGGAAGGAAGGTGGGCTTTTCATCAGACGCTGAGTGAGCAGCATTGCTGAGCTTCGTTTCATCCCTCTGCCTCATGGAGTCCCAGATGGGTTTTGTCTCTCTCCATGGAGTCTCCAGGATGTGATTCCCAAGTGCTGCGCAGGAGGGCTGTGCAGCAACCACTCCTTGGGCTAATGTGCACGCGTGGTGGAGCAATGCAGCTGGGAGGGACCAGAGATGCCTGTGGGGAGCTGCGAGCCTGGGGATCCTCTGGCACTGCAAACACCTGCACGGACACCTTCGCCTGCCATCGGGATGTACCCTGGGCTCATCAGCTTGTCATCTTCTCCTGGCCATGGGATTGACCTAGCTGGGCCATGACTCCTTCCAGCAGTGCTGGAATGGAGGTCTACACCCCTGGTATGATCTTTGCTACTCCGTGGAGCTGCCCGCAGCCCAGCTCTGATGCTGGACGGAGGGATGAGGCTTTAAACCAGAGCTGCCTGGCAAGGATACTTTCCAAATGGATTCTTTCACTGCTTCCTGCCTGCCAAAGGGGAGAGAAGTACCGTTAAATGGTATCTTGGGCCACAGTGGGATGTTATGTGTTGACATTCGTTTGCAAGGAGGCTCAGACCCTGTGGGGCCACAGATTCCCAAGCCGCTGGATGGATTTATTTGCTGGTAGTCTGAAAAAAGGAAGAAACCAATGGTTTTCTGCTCTGCTGGAGGGCGAGGCTCAGAGTGGTGATCATCCCTGCTTTCCTTGCTCTGGATGCTGCTGCACTTGCTTGTGGTGGAGCTATGTTGTCTCCTGGGGCTGTGCCAAGGCTGACCCCTGTCAGCATTCCTGGGCTGGACTGTTGCTGCATGGACTCTGCCCGTGAGACTGTGCTGCTGGTTTTGGGGGCTACTGCTGCTGCGAGGGGTTGTCACCCTGGGGAAAAAGCTCCTGGGAGGAGCATTGTGCAGTGCATATGTTCCTGCCCACCATGGGAGCTGGAGTTTGCGGAGGATGAAGTGTTGGATCTCTGTGTTCATTCAAGCCCTGCAGTGACAGGTGCCGCTGGAAAGCATGCAGGAAAGGATGTACCATGCTGGAAACCATCGTGGCTGTTCTCCAGAGTGATACTTTGATATAATGGCCAGCCCTGTCTCTCAATTCAATGGATGGAAATCATGTGAGATGGGACTGTAAAGAGGCTCATTGATTTTGGAAGAGCCGAGGCTCTGTTCCTCTTGCTTTGGTGTTGGAGGGATTGATCTCCATATATGTGTTTGGCGAGGAGGCAGGGACTGTGCTCTGTGCTGTTGAAGGATGCCCCTGGGCACCTCCTCGTGGTGCTCCCCTCGCCCAACCAGCAAGGTATCTTCACATACGCTGCTTTGAGGACACCTCCTCTAATAGAGTTACTCAGGATATGTCCCCTCCTCTGCCTCGTGGATGGAGCAGCCCAGCAGTGGCCAGAAAGCTCCTGCTTTTGAGGACGCAGTGATTTATGCTTTTCCTATAGCAGCATTGCAGAGGCCTAATTGCCTCCTTGATTTGGCTTCTGCCACAGCTGAAAGCACTGCACTGCTCGGAAGAAGCTGCTTTTTAAGATAATGCATCTTGTCTGCCTGAAGGTGCAGCTACTGCCTTCCAGCTGTGACACTGGGCTGCACCCTGGGTGGGGATTTCCCTCTTCCCTTGCACAAGGCACAGAAACCAGAGCTTGGCAGGTGTGGGTCACCCTCCATGCACCCAGGGTTGCTACTCATTCCGCTGTGCCCATCAGTGGGTGACAGCAAGTCACCCCTTCCTGCTACCCGCTGAACAGGTACTTTATTGGGTGGAGGTTGAACATGTGCTTCCCCTTAAGACATGGCCTCAGTGCAGGAGGGGGTCTGAAAAGCTGCTTCCTGGCTCCTGCAGCCGGCTTGGGGGAGGGGTTAGTGGGGTGTTTGTGGGGTGCACCCAGGGGTATGTGGGATGTGCTCCCTACCCTTACCTTTGGTGGGGCTGCAGGGCTGCATGCGTGGCTCTGTAGCAGAGCTGCTTGCTGCTCCACAGGTGTGTGGACTGCCAGCACTAGGGAGCTGCAGGCAGGAGGGCACTAGCTGTGCTTGATGGTGGGAGGGAAACTTTTAAGTGCACCTTCTGTGCCTGACGGGTTTGAGATGTGCCCTGTGTGAAGCTGAGTGCAGGACCCCTAAGGCTAAACTCACTCCTTCTACTTTCCCAGTGTGTTTTGTGGGCTGTTTGCAGCAACCAGTGCTGCCCCATTGGGCGATGCTGGGGGGGGTCATCCACCCGGACCCCCGTTGGGCTGTACTGGGGCGGGGTGGAGGGTATCATCCACCCTTGACCCCCGTTGGGCTGTGTTGGGGCGACGGGCTGTGTCACCCACCCCTAACCTCTGTCGGGCTGTGATGGGTGGGTCACCACAGTGCTGCAGAACATGAGCTGGTTCAGGGACACCTGGGTGCATCCCTTTGGCATCACTGGGGGAGACATACTGGAAATTCCTGGATAGAAATGTTGGAAATGTAGGATCCTCCATGCCTGGGAGGTATTTTTGGTGTTCTCCTGCTGTACTGTAAGCTGAGTTGTGCTGCAGTGGGATGGCAGCAGCCCCCTCCGTGTGTGTAAGGGGTGGGTTGGTGTCTGTCTGTCCATGCCCCTTGGAGTGCAAAGAGTGGATCGGTGACCATCCTTCTGTCTGTGCCCTTCAGGGTGTAAGGGGATGGGTTGGTGGCCAGTCTGTCTGTCTGTGCCCCTTGGAGTGAAAGGGGATGGGTTATTGGCTGTCCGTCCATGCCACTTGGGGTGCAGGGTGTGGGCTGGTGATGCATCCGCTCATGCTGCCCCAGGATCCTTCTCCACGCACAGCCGGGCTCACTAGAAAGCTGCCCGCTCTGGTGACTGCTTCTGCCATGCTTGGTGGCACCAGGGAGGGAGAAAATCTGATTGGAGCTGGTTGCAGGCACACAGGGGTGACAGGAGAGGCTCCTCTGCAGTTTGGGTGTCCCCCCCCAGCCCATGATTCCTGCTGGAGCCCAGCTGCCCAAATGCAGTTCTGCCCCGGCAACTAAATAGGTGCTGCTCAAGGTGGCTGTGAGTGCAGACAGGAGGGCTGGAAACACAAACACCAACTCTGAGAACCCTCCTGGCTGGACCATTGTCATCCCTGGATAGAGGAGCCACAACAGGGGGTGGCTCTTGGCAGTGACACCATGCAGGGGAGACCATGGATGATAGCTGGCAACTCGAATTTTGGCTTGTTTGTGTTTGAAATAGAAACGTAGAGGATGGGTTTGGTTTTCCCTTCCTCTCCCCAGACATGTGGTTCAGCTTCTTTCCTGCTGAAAACTAGCAGCCAATTCCCACAGCCAGCTCTCATGGCTCCCCAGAGCCCTGGGGAGGTAGGGAGCAGGGAGGACTGTGCACCCTCCTGACTAAGTTGCAGCTGCCTCCCTGTGTGCTGAGGCTGCGGATGGGCATGCCTGACCCTGCAGCTGCTGCACCCACGGATCAACCATCCCCATCCCAAGGATGGGGCCAAGGCACTGTGCAGGTAGTTTTCTTCTCCCCATCAGGTGCCTTAAAGCTGACCCTGAGCAAATAAGCAAAGTTTTTGCTTTCTGAGGATCTTGGATGCATGGGTTTCCTCTCTCTGATCTGGCCTAGCAGCTGGCACTCCAGTCAGGTCCACTTTCTGGGATGTTATTTTTTATGTTTTTTGCTTGTATCTAATGAGAAGCAAAACTAACCAAGTGTGCAGCAGTGATGAGAATTACCTTGAGTGAAGGATGACACCTGCAGCCTGACCTGATGTGTGTGCCATGTGTGCACTCATGGACAACTGCAGTGGGGATTGTCCCTGGGCACCCTACGTTGATACCAAAAATGCCCGCAGATAAACTTTTTAAGACTTGTTTTGGAGTTTTAGAAAGGAGCATCCTTTATTTCAATGCTGGACACAAGGGAATGATTTCCATCAATCATGCGTAACAAGACGAGCTGCTAATGGGGCTTCTCCTTCCAGGCAGCAGCGGGGCAGCTCCCAGGGCTTGATGCCTCAAATGTGGTCCCACTGCCCCGTCCCTGGCTCACTGGTGCTTTCCTTGCAGCAGCAGCAGCTCCAGGCGCAGCACCTCTCGCATGCCGCCCACGGGCCCCCGGTCCAGCTGCCGCCACACCCCTCGGGGCTCCAGCCGCCGGGCATCCCGCCCGTCACCGGCAGCAGCTCGGGGCTGCTGGCGCTCGGCGCCCTGGGCAGCCAGGCACACCTCGCTGTCAAGGATGAGAAGAACCATCACGACCTGGACCACAGAGGTGAGAGCGAGGGGCTGGGGCCATATGGTCTCTGGGGTTGCACATCACTGCATCACCTGGTGCAAGAAATGCTGGCTGGTCCAGGCATGTCTCTGCTCCCACCACCCCATCCCTTGGGGACTGGGCTTCAGGGGATGTGCTCCTGCTTTTAGGGATGTGGCTTTGAAAGCCATTGGAGCAATTCTTAGTGGCGGTTTCCAGACGATTCTGAAGCTTTCCCTGCTTTTCGTGTTGGGGGAGGTCAAGATGCTCCATGGGAGCAGCTGAGGGATGGTGGGCTGTTTGAGGTGGCAAGGGAGGAGGGGCCCTGCCTTTCCTTGATGATTTAGGGCAGGGATTGCAAATTGCCCCTAGAAATGGCACTAGAATATTGACCTCTGTCGGGTTGATTTGTGGATGTGCCCCCAGGTTTGCACGCAGGCTTTGATGGAGTCTCACTGCAAACCTGCGTCCCCGTTCAGCCATGCCTTAATGGTGAAGCAGCCTTCGTCCTCCTTCCCTCTATCACTGCCAGAGACTCTTGACGGCCTGGAAACCAGAAATATTCACTAGCAAACTTTTTTCTTATTAGTGATAATACAATCCTTTTAGAAGATAAAATGGTGCACGAATTCATTTGCAAACCAACAGGAAGTACAGAAGTGGCCACGGAGGTGATCTGAGGGCTGGAGCACCTCCCATATGAGGACAGGCTGAGAGTTGGGGTTCTTCAACCTGGGAAAGAAAAGGCTACAGACAGACCTTGGAGCAGCCTCCCAATGCTGAAAAGGGCTACAGGAAAGCTGGGAAGGGGCTCTTGATCACAGAGTGCAGGGATAGGATGAGGGGGAATGGTTTTCAGTTGAAAATGGGGGGATTGAGATGAAATCTTAGGAAGAAGTGTTTTTCTATGAGGGTGGGGAGGCCCTGGCATGGGTTGCCCAGAGAAGTTATGGCTGCCTCATCCCTGGAGGTGTTCAAGGCCATGTTGAATTTGGCTTTGAGCACCCTGATCCATTGGGAGGTGTCCCTGCCCATGGCAGGGAACTGGAACTGTGTGGACTTTGAGGTCCCTTCCAAACCATTCTACGATTCTTACGGGATTCCCAGGTGATCCCGGGGCAAATGGGGCTGTTTGTGTACAAAGGAATGTCCAAACCACATCCCACAATGTGACTGCAGAGGTGGGTGGGTGGGAACTTCTGAGTTGGTGACTTTGGGTCCAAGAGCCTTTGGCCGATGCCATTCTGTTTGCATTTCCCAGCATTTCCCTTTTCTTTGTGTGTATTGCCAAATAAATCACACTGACAGAAAGGAATGGGCAGGAGGAAGCAGAGGCTGAATAGGGGATAAGAATTTTAAATCAAAGGCAAAGAGAGCCCAAAGTCTTTGAGTTAAGGCAGGAGACCATGCGAGAAGAAGCTTCCAAGGTTATTTTTCTGTTTAAAGACTTGTTCTAACTTGCTTTATTTTTCTCTCTCCTCTTTATTTCGGCTGTGACCTCACCTCTGCCACTGGCTGCCTCTAAAAGAACGAGACTCAAGTGCAGTAAGTGTCATTACATCCTTATTTTCTCTGGTGTCTGCATGGGTTTGGTTTGTCCATGGACAAGCTGAGAGAGTTGGGGTTGTTTAGCCTGGAGAAGACAAGGCTCCAGGGGGACCTTAGAGCAGACTCCCAGTACTGAAAGGGGCTCCAAGAAAGCTAGGGAGGGACTTTTTACAAGGGCAAGTAGTGACAGGGATGAGGGGGAATGGCTTTAAATTGGAAGGGAGAAGATGTAGATTAGGCTTTAGGAAGAGATATTTCATTCTGAAGGTGGGGAAGGCCTGGCACAGGTTGGCCAGAGAGATGGTGGCTGGCCCCTCCCTGGAGATGTTCCAGGCCAGTTTGGATGGGGCTTTGAGCAACCTGATCCAGTGGGAGATGTCCCTGCCCATGGCAGGTGGTTGGAACTGGATGGGCTTTGAGGTCGCTTCCAACCCAAACCATTCCATGATTTTATGGTTGGTTTAAAACAAAAGTTCCAGGGATACCTTTTTCTCAGGGCCTGTTTTAAGAAAGCAAACTTGAATTGAAGCCCCTCACCCTGGGTGGAAGAGCTGTGGGAGGGAGGGAGCAGAGCTGCTTTCTCCAGATTGGTTATCAGCTTGGGTTTAAATCTTTTTGATTGCTGCAGAGCATCGCAGTTTGGTTTCAGTTGCGAGCAAGCACAGTCAAGCCTGTGGTGGCTCCAAATCCTCTGGCGATTGGGAAAGTTATTTTATTCCTGATCACTCCTTTATTATCTTGGGTCATCTCGTCTGTAGGGTTGGGGTTTGGGCTATTATGCTGTGTGAAGTAGGACTTGGAAGGTCAAGCAGTTGACTCCACCACGGTTCCTTAGCTGGTTAGTTAACTGGCACATCCCGCGCAGCGGCTTTTGATTTGCATCGTTGACATCTCACTGGAAGAGCAATGGGAGGGTCTGGGTTTGGCTGGGTGTGGGGTCTGAGCGTGATTGGGGAAGGTGGGAGCATGGTTTTCAGGGGTCAGAGGCTGGTGAGGTGCTGTCTTCTTTGGGAGGACATTCATCCTGCACCCCCAGCCATGGAGTGCACAATGTGGGGGGCTGTGCTTGCTGGGGGAGTGCTCAGCCTGTGCCCCCAGGCCCTGGGGTGCACGATGTGTGTGGGGGGCTTCCCTTGCCAGGGAGGCTCAGCCTGTGCCCCCCACCCCTAGGTTGCACGATGTGGAGGACTGCTCTTGCCTGGGGGGGCTCAATGCATGCATCCCCCACCCCTGGGGCTGCGCAATGCTGTGTCTTGGGGAGAAGCTGGCAGGACAAAGCTGAGCTGAGGCGCAGCTTTGCAGTGCTTTCCTGCCATCCCCGAGCCCACAAATGAGCCTTTTGAGAGCCAGAGGGGGGGCGGCTGGGATGAAAAGTGCCATTTATGGGGGGAAGGAGGGGAATTGGACATCATTAACCTGCCCTTCCAGCGGGGAGGGGGCCGTCTGGGCTGGGCAGGCTCCCGATCTATAAACTGCAATCGCAAGGATTCCCTGCGGAGGTTTAACGTGCCCGATAATCAGAGTTAGTCATTCATATTTTCCTAGCCTTGCCTGCGCAATAAAAAATATTTAGCTGCTTGGC
This sequence comes from Tapera naevia, assembly GCA_033556795.1. NCBI lineage: Eukaryota > Metazoa > Chordata > Aves > Cuculiformes > Neomorphidae > Tapera > Tapera naevia. The sequence goes on from JAUMJJ010000353.1 coordinate 4,148,509, forward strand.
ATCGGGCCAGCGGCGGGGCTGGATGGATCGATGCCTCTAAATGCTTGACATGATTCTCTGGTAGCTGCGAGGGGTTTTCAGCATGACTGGCTGAGAAGAAAGAGCCCGGTGTTATCCAAAGCTGCTTATTGGGTACCGAGGAGAAACATGAACTGCTTTAGTTCTCCCTTTCAGCCGAGGAAGAAAGGCAGGCAGAGCAGCTTAGGGAGGTTTCTGCTTAGCAGGGGTGATGGGACCTGCTACAAAATGTGGAGCAAGGGTGATTTCTCCCACCACTTGGAGAAACTCATTGAAGGGCATCTGCATGGGGTTGGGGGCACATGAGGCCAGTCTTTCTCCAGTGCTCTTGAGGTTGTTTTGTGCTGCCATTTGTGATGCCATTGCCTGATCCAGTGGGAGGTGTCCCCAGCCATGGCAGGGGATTGGAACTGGAGGGGCTTTGAGGTCCCTTCCAACCTAAACCATTCTGTGTTTCTATGATTCATTTTTGCTCCAAGGCTGATCCTGATGTGCAAAAGGGGCTTTCTTGGAAATGCCACCCTCTTTTGAGCTTTGCTTCTTGAAGCAGACGTTGAAAGCCCCCACTGAGCTAAGCTGGTGGATTTTGTCAAGCATTTTTAGGATGTTCTTTGGCAGGACAGAGCTCAGCGGTTGGTGCAACTTAACTAGGGTTGGGGTTAAGCGGTTCCTTTGCTCCCCAAATCATAGAATCGTGGAGTGATTTGGGTTGGAAGGGACCTTTACAGGTCATCCAGTCCAACCCCTCTGCAGTGAGCCAGGGACATCTTCAACCAGATCAGGTTGCTCAGAGCCCCATCCAACCTAATGAATACCAGGGATGAGACCTCAGTTCTGCAGCGCTGGAGGGAGCACCCAAGGATTCCAGCCCTCGTGCAAAGCTTTTCCCCTGCCCAGGCCTGGGGTGAAGCTCTGGTGCTCCCCGTAACAGGCAGAGGATGAGGAGATGGGGCTGGTTTAGGGGAGCATGGCTTTTCCCCTTTCTGTGTTGCCCGGTACCTACTGGTGGATCCCAGCGCTTGCTGGGAGCTGCTGTGATCACACAGATCTTCCCCCAATATTTGCCTTTCCGAAAAGGCACCAGCTCCTCCCTTTTTGGTGCTTTGCTCTTGCAGTAAATAGTCTGGGGTGCCCATAAGCACCCTTGTTAAAACAGAGAAGCCACCTCAGGCTGCCCCTACTGTATCCCTGGGGCTCGGAGTGATGCGCAGTGTGGTGGTGGCCGTCCTCCAGCCCTGGCTGGACCCTGTCCCTGGGGTCTCACTGCACTGTTGAGGTTTTGCAGTCTGGGATAGGGCTGGATTTTTGGCTCGGTGCTTGCCGTAGAGTCCTTTGTGGCATCTCCCGTAGTCCCATTTCCTTCTATTTCCAACTTAAAAGTTTCGTCTGTTCTTGCAGAATAATTCCGTTTCACCCTCGGAAAGCCTGAGAGCCAGCGAGAAGCACCGGAGCTCCACGGACTACAGCATCGACTCCAAGAAGCGGAAAGCAGAGGAGAAGGACAGCATGAGCCGATATGTAAGTGGGGGGGGGTCTGCATATGGGGGTACCGAGAGCTGTAAAGGAACACAACGATGCGGGGCACGGGGCGTGCAGCATGTGTTGGGGCAGGACTTTGGGTGGAAGAAAGCGGGATTTGGGTAATGTTTCCCAAAGGTGGTGTGGGTGCCTTGTGTTCAGCTGCTGAGGGGGTTTGGATCCCCAGGTCGGCCCCGGGTCCCGGGGTTTGGCAGCTCTCTGCAGGTTGTGGCTCATACTGTGTTTCAGGACAGCGATGGTGACAAGAGCGATGACCTGGTCGTTGACGTCTCGAATGAGGTGAGCTGGGGTGGGGGGCAACCATATCCTGGGCTACATCAGAAGAGATGTGATCAGCAGGGCGAGGGGTCCCACTGCTCTGCTCTGGTGAGACCTCATCTGGTGCCCTGTGTCTGGTTCTGGAATCCTCAACATAAGGATGTGGAACTGTTGGAACAGGTCCAGAGGAGGCCACAAAAAAGATCCGAGAGCTGGAGCACCTCTGTTATGAGGACAGGCTGAGAGAGTTGGGATTGTTCAGCCTGGAGAAGAGAAGGCTGCAGGGAGATCTTAGAGCAGCCTCTCAGTACTGAAAGGATCTACGGGAAAGCTGGGGAGGAGCTCTTAACAAGGGTCTGGAGTCATAGGAGGAGTGCAAATGGCTTTAAATTGGAAGAGGAAAGACTTACATCAGGCATTAGGAACGAATTCTTCACGCTGAGGGTGGCAAGACACTAGCCCAGGTTGCCCAGGGAAGTCGTGGCTACCGCAGCTCTGGAGGTGTTCAAGGCCAGGTCGGATGGGACCTTGAGCACCCTGATCCAGTGGGAGGTGTCCCTGCCTATGGCAGGGGATTGGAACTTGATGTGCTTTGAGGTCCCTTCCAACCCAAACTATTGCATGATTCTATGATATTGGCAGATTTGCTTTTCTCCCTCCTGTGCCATGTTGGGAGTTTGGGAGGTGAAGCGTGATGCCTTAGCGTCCCCACAGCAGTCACCCCATTCCTGCGTGGAACAGGAGTCAGGAGGAGCCCTCGCTGCTGCTGGGGTTGCCAATGCTTTCTCCTGTCTTGCAGGACCCTGCCACCCCCCGGGTCAGCCCAGCCCATTCGCCCCCAGAGAACGGCATAGACAAAGCCCGTGGGCTGAAGAAGGGGGATGCACCGAACAGCCCGGCCTCGGTCGCCTCCTCCAGCAGCACTCCCTCCTCCAAGACTAAAGACCTGGGCCACGTATGTCCTTCACTCTGCCAAGGGGTTGGGGGTGGCATCCCACGGCTGCTGGGAGTGATTGACAGGTCTGGGGTCTGGCTGAGCCAGGGGCTGAAGGTGCCAGTGGTTAAACTTCATCCTTTGTTGTTTTCATCCCTTTTCCACCCAGAATGATAAATCGTCCACGCCTGGGCTCAAGTCAAACACTCCGACACCGAGGAATGATGCTCCGACCCCGGGGACAAGCAGCACCCCAGGACTGCGGCCGATGCCTGGCAAGCCGACTGGCATGGACCCCTTGGGTGAGTACTGGTCCCCTGGTACCCCCTCACTGATGCTGTCCCCAGTTGTGCCCTCCCCTGGAGACACAGCAGTCTTGGGGGAAGTTTGTGTTTATCAGGGACCTAATCCAGCTCAGGACAGGGGTGATGATATAGACAGCGAGATCGAGGGCACCCGCAGCAAGTTTGCAGATGACACAAAGCTGAGTGGGGCAGTCGTCCAGAAGGACAGGATGTCATCCAGAGGGACCTGGACAGCCTGGAGAAGTGGGGCTGTGTCAGCCTCATGAGGTTCAACAATGTCCTGCGCTTGCGTCAGGGCAATCTGCAGTTTCAGTACAGGATGGGGGACAATGTGAGTGAGAGCAGCCCTGAGGAGAATGACTTGAGGGTGCTGATTGATGAGAAGCTCAACATGAGCTGGCAGTGAGAGCTTGCAGCCCCATTTTTGTGTCTGCACCCTCCCTGGAGGTGTTCAAGGACAGACTGGATGGGGCTTTGAGCACCTTAATGCAGTGGGAGATGTCCCTGCCCATGCCAGGGAGGTGGAACTGGATGGACTTTGAGGTCTCTTCCAACCCAAAGCATTCCATGATTCTGTGGGGTGAGGAGGGAGGTCCAGCCATTGCGCCTCATCCTCTGGGGCGAGCGGGGCTGGGTGCTGGCAGGCTGCGTCCCCTGACCTTGTCCCCAACCCTCCCGCAGCCTCAGCCCTGCGGACGCCCATCTCCATCGCGGGCTCCTACGCGGCTCCCTTCGCCATGATGGGGCACCACGAGATGAACGGCTCGCTCACCAGCCCCGGCGCCTATGCAGGGCTCCACAACATCCCCCCACAGATGAGCGCCGCAGCCGCCGCCGCCGCTGCCTACGGCCGGTCGCCAATGGTGAGCTTTGGAGCTGTACGTAGCACTTTTAGCTCCTTTTCTGGCTGCTGGCGGGGTGGTGGGTGTGGGGAGGAGGGGCTGTGGGGTGCAGGGGGGGCTTCCCTCTGACACTGGGGCTCCTCACCAGCTGCATTTTGAATTGGCTGCCATCTAAGGGTGCTGGATGGGGAGATGCCTCCCCGTGGGATGATGCATTTGTGCCACTACCTTGGGGTTTATCCTTCCCCCATGCATGGGACTGTGCAGCCCCCTTTCCCTTGTTCTTGCTAAACACTCAGTCCGAAGCTTTAAGGCAAAGTAAGAAGGAAACCACTGCTATTAATGCAGAGATGGAGGGTTCTGCAGCCAGGGTGCTGGGCATGGCTTGGGTGCTCCGGTCCCTGGGAGGCTGGGAACAGTACAGGGAGGGTGAATGTGTCCCACGCTGGTCCTTTCAGACCATAAACTTTAAGGTAAACTTTCTACCAGGGGAAAAATAACCATGGGCTTTTGAGCAGCAAGGGAAAAGAGGGAGCTGTTGTGTGTCCCCATGCCTGTCCAGCTCGCGGACACGAAGCTGATTGCTTGCATGCCCAGCTCATGCTTGGCCTTACCTCTCTGTGTCTCTTGGCAGGTTGGTTTTGACCCACATCCACCAATGAGAGCCCCTGGCCTGCCCTCGAGCCTGGCGTCCATCCCTGGAGGGAAACCGTAAGCCCCCCTTGGTTTTTGTGCACTGGGGGGTGGATGTGCCCGAGGCGGATGAGTGTGGGGCTTTACCTGGGCCTGGGTCCATCTGAACCCACGTAAAGTAGTGATAACCTCTGGTCCCAGAACAAGACGACCCAGCAGCCGGGTTGCAATGCCACATGACGTGACATCCCCCTCCTCCCCTGATGCTGGGTTTGCAGCAAAGCTCTGCCTCTGGGGCTTGACCCCCTGTTTGCCCTCCCCTGGCAGAGCCTACTCCTTCCACGTGAGCGCCGACGGGCAGATGCAGCCGGTCCCCTTTCCTCACGATGCCCTGGCGGGTCCCGGCATCCCACGGCACGCCCGGCAGATCAACACGCTGAGCCATGGCGAGGTGGTGTGTGCAGTCACCATCAGCAACCCCACAAGGCACGTCTACACCGGGGGCAAGGGCTGCGTGAAGATCTGGGATATCAGCCAGCCGGGCAGCAAGAGCCCCATCTCCCAGCTGGACTGCCTGGTAAGGCCTCACGTGGGAGCAGGGGCATCCCTGATGTGTATGTGACCTACAGCAGATTGCTCCTGGTCCCCAAGTGTGTCCCCGCTGCTTTCCCATGGCGGGGGGTGGGACTGGATGGGCTTTGAGGTCCCTTCTAACCCAAACCATTCTATGATTTGATGATTCGCCCACCTGTAATGCAATGAATCATTCATCACTTTAACATCTCTTCTCCCTCCAGAACAGAGATAACTACATCCGCTCCTGCAAACTCCTCCCTGATGGCCGCACGCTGATCGTGGGAGGGGAGGCGAGTACCCTCACCATCTGGGACCTGGCTTCTCCCACACCCCGCATCAAGGCTGAGCTCACCTCCTCTGCCCCTGCCTGCTATGCCCTGGCCATCAGCCCCGACGCCAAAGTCTGCTTCTCCTGCTGCAGTGATGGCAACATTGCCGTCTGGGACCTGCACAACCAGACGCTCGTCAGGTGAGCCAGCCTTGGCACCCAAACATGGCAGGAGGGCTGGGAGCATGAGGGGGATTGCTTTTCTCTGTAATTGGGGTCACCACGTTAGGACTTCGGGAGTGGCAGCAAGAATGCTATCTCATGATGCTTTTGTTCATAAGTGGGCCCAGCAGGCTCACCTGGGCTGGAGCAGTGTAGCAAAGGATGCTCCCTGGTGTGCTCCGTGCGGGGAAGCCTTGTACATGTAACCTAAGCACCAGCTCCCTTGAAACAGCCTGCCTGCTTTTTCGTATTCCCCTTGAAGATTTGTGTATTTTTTGTGTTTAAAGGCAATTCCAAGGCCACACAGATGGTGCCAGCTGCATAGATATCTCGCATGACGGTACGAAGTTGTGGACGGGGGGGCTGGACAACACAGTGCGCTCCTGGGACCTGCGGGAAGGGAGGCAGCTCCAGCAGCACGACTTCACCTCCCAGGTGAGAATGGGGAGCCCTTAACCAGGATGTTCTTCTCCTGGGACTTTGTGGAGACACCATGCAGGAATTTATCCCTCTGTGGAAACCAGGCAGCCCACTCAGCAGCTGGCTTGTGCGTGGCCATGGGAGGGGGGCTCTTCCTGCTGGGAAATGGCCTGTTGAGTGTTCCTTTTAACTCTGCATGTTGTCCCCGCTGCTTCAGGTGTAACCCAAGAGTGTTCAAGGCTGTAAGAGCTGTGGGGCTCCCCAGGCTCCTGTTTCAGCTCTTCTTTCATCGCTTTTTCATCCACTGCAAGATGAAGCTGCTGTTAAGAAAGCAGTGCTTGCCTAGGGATGCTGATGGGCATTAAAGGCTCTGGGTGCCCCACAGGTGGGGTGGCTGCAGGGCTTGGGCACCCAGAGCCTCCTGCACATCCCCCCTGAAGGGCAAAGCTGGGACCTTAGGTCCCCTCAGCAAGTGCTGGAGCTGCCCTGGTGTTCACCGGTCTCATGTGGCTGTTCCAAACACGTGGGTGTGCCTCTCCAGCCCCTGCTGCACTCCTTCAGGGCTGGCCCACAGCCTCCAGCACAGCTGGTGAAGCTGGAGTTGGTGAGCAGGGTCCAGAAAGGCAGCAGTGTGGCAGAGGTCACTGCATCCCAATTGCCAACAACTGACACTGGCAGTTGGAATTTCCTCTGTGTTAACAGCCATAAAGCTGGGTGTGCACAGTCTATGCTACCATGGTTTCGAGCCCACAGGTAACATGGCTTAGAGCTTATTTAGCTCTTTTGTCTTCCAAGGTGAGTTTTCCTCTTCTGGAGGATGCCAGGACAGTGCTTTCTGTCCAAAGGCAGAAGTCCTGTCCCTGGAAGAGGTTGTGTTTCACTTGGGATGCCTGGGCTGGGGCTGTGCTTCAGGGGCAGATGCCGTTTGCCACCTCTGCTCATGTCTCAGTGCTTTTGAGTACAAGGCTGCATCCTTCCCTGCCTGCTGGCCTCGCTGCTGGCAAAGTCATCATGTTATTTGCATCAGCCCCAGCTCGGCTCATGCCTGGGCCATCAGCATCTGTCTCCCAGGGGGATTTCCAGGGACAAGGAGATGGATGTTACCAGCTTGGTTCACAGGTGCAACCCTTCCCTGAGTACCTTTCTGTCCTCCCTCACAGATCTTCTCCCTGGGGTACTGCCCGACAGGCGAGTGGCTCGCAGTGGGCATGGAGAGCAGCAATGTGGAAGTGCTGCACCACACAAAGCCTGACAAGTACCAGCTGCACCTCCACGAGAGCTGTGTCCTCTCCCTCAAGTTCGCCTACTGCGGTAAGCGGCTCCGGCCCTGAACGTGGGTTCCTGGGCTCCTATGGTTGGGATGGGCATCTTTGGAAGATCTCCAGCTTTTCCAGTGTCTCTAAAATACCGAGTCTCTTGAAGGAAAACAGTTGGAAGCCTCCAGGGCAGCAAGAGGCTGGCTGTGGGGTCTGGCTGTGGGAAATGGCCAGTGGCAGGTTTCAGCTGCTGATACTGTGTTTCCTGGGTGCAGGTAAATGGTTTGTGAGCACTGGAAAAGACAACCTGCTCAATGCCTGGAGGACACCCTACGGAGCAAGCATCTTTCAGGTAGGAGGCTGCATCTTGGGCAGGACACAGAGGCACATGGATGCCCCTATCCACATCATCTTGTGAGGCTGCCAGCCCTGGAGAGGGGTCACCTGTCTAGGGTGGCCAGATTTGGGACCCAGTATGTGGGGTGTGGTGATGCCATCAGCATGGATGAGAAGCTCACTATGAGCTGGCAGTGTGTACTCGCAGCCCAGAAAGCCAGCCGTATCCTGGGCTGCATCAAAAGAAGTGTGGCCAGCAGGGTGAGAGAGGGGATTCTTCACTTCTACTCCACTCTTGTGAAACCTTACCTGGAGTCCTGTGTCCAGTTCTGGAATCCCCAGCTTAAGGAGGATGTGGAACTGTTGGAACAGGTCCAGAGGAGGCCATGGAGATGATCTGCAGGCTGAAACACCTCACATATGAGGACAGGCTGAGAGATTTGGGGTTGTTCAGCCTGGAGAAGAGAAGGCTGCAGGGAGAGACCTTAGAGTAGCGTCTCAGTAATGAAAGGGGCTCTAGGAATACTGGGGAGGGACTCTTTACAAGGACTAGGGGGAATGGCTGCTTGGTTGAACACTACCATGGCAGCCTCCTTGGGGAAAGCATTCTGATGGGTTTTCTTTTCCTCCCCTCCTCCATTTTCCAGTCCAAGGAATCCTCGTCTGTCTTAAGTTGTGACATTTCAGCGGATGACAAGTACATCGTCACGGGCTCTGGTGACAAGAAGGCCACAGTCTACGAGGTCATCTACTAACAGCAGATTCGATCGCAGCGCTGGCAGCTCCCAGCCCAAGTGGTGACAGGACTCAAGCGGCCGGCAGGGAGCAGCCAGGGGCTCGGGGGGGCTGCCTGGGGTGGCCCACAGCCACAGACCAGCACGCTCCGACGGGGCTCTGCCTCGCGTGCCCGGGGTTCCATACTCATGGATTTATTTGGAGGTCTGCAAATAATGGCACACATCGAAGCCCTAAACGGATTTTTTTTTGGTTGGTTTTAGGGTTTTTTTGGGTTTAATTTTGAATTTTTTGGTTGTTTCCTGGTTCTCTCTGTCTGCGCTTTGGTGGCACTATCAAGGACTTATTTTTTATTGTGACTCTTTTTTTTTTTTTTTTGTGCATCCTGCATAAGAACTTGTGAAAAATGTAAATACCGGACTAGTAAATAGCGTTGGAAGGGTGGGGGACCCCTCCTGGTACACTAGTTGTGTATTTTTCGTCTGCTGTAATTGTATTCCACTGATGGTTTTGGTGGTGGCAATCTTATTATTTTTGTTTTTTCCTTACCCCAAAAAAGCGTCCGTTTGGGCGTGACTTTGCCATGCGGCGCCTAAACCAGGCTGAGCAAAGATGTCCACTGGTGAAAGTTGTTCCTCCTGTCGTAGCCGTGCATTGTTCGGTGTGTTAGTGATGGTTGGACGCTGCTGGGACTCCTCAGCTCCTGACGGGACATCAGCAACACAATCACCATTTTTTTATATATGGATTTCTTTTTTTTTTTTTTTTGTGCTTGTATGTTTGAAGAAAAAGGGGAAGCCCACGCGGGGAACGTCTGCGCAAGCCCTTCTTGGTCTTCGGACAGAAGCAATGAGGAGTGATTTCAAAGAAAGCATAGTAAAAAAAATTCAGCTCAGGGAGCCACGAAAGATAATAGCAACTTATGTGTTTTGTATTCAAATGAAAGTAAAGAATTAGAATTGATAACCTTTAAAATACAAGTTTTTTTAAAAGCAAAGTTTACTAACAAGTAGGGTTTGTGTGCGGTGGGGGGGGAAAGGGCTGGCGGTGGTCGGGTCCTGTGGGCTGTGTGGTCTTTGTGTCTTCTGGTATCTCGGTCCCGATGAAGCAAACCCTCTCCCCGCACAAGCCGGCGTTTCAGCCTTTTGTACTAAAGGGTTAAAAAAAAAAGAGTTAAAAAAAACGTAATGGGAAAAATAAAAGTATTTGTGTAGCAGAAGCGCTCGCCCTGTATTGTAGCATATGGAAGAGAATTTTTATACTACATTTTTATGGATTATTTTTTAAGTTTTTGGTTTTAAGCTGGTTGAAAAAGAATATTGGTTAGGGGTCAGGTGAGACCCGCCTGGTTTTATGGGGAGTGGAGGAGGATGTAGAGACAGTTGGTACCTGGCTGTCCTGGGTTGTGTGGTTGGTTTATCCTCCTGAGCAGCCGTGAGATGGGGTTGGAAGGAGATTTCATGGGAAATAAGGTGGGGTGTTTTTCCCATCAAAATAAGAGGGTTTTGAGATTTTTGCCCTTTTCTGGTCAAAAGAGAAAGAACGGGAATGTCCCAGGCAAGCTGTGTGTACCCTGTGCAGCTTGTTAGTGCCGCTTGTGTACCGGGAGGAGGTGGGATTGATCTCGCGCACTAATGACCTGACGAAGGCAGAAGTGAGCTCTTTAAAGCTGCATTTAAGGGAAAGTTGTTTTAAGGGTGGTTTGGCTCAGAAAAATGGCTCTGGCCCTGCCCCTGGTGCCAAGGGAGTTGTGCTGATGTCTGCTGAGGGATTCAGCTATGCCTGGTCCGTGTTATGGGGTTCAACGAGTCCTGCTCTGTATTTTGGGATTCACTTTTGGCCCCTGTGGCTGTCGCAGATCTCTGTGGGGCAGCTCTGCCCATCCCCCAGCAGCCCCAGACCCAGGTGGAGCATCCTCATCTCTTTGCGTTGATGAGGGGTGCATTGGAAGGGGCTGGGGGGCTTTGAGCTGCCCCCATGGCAAACTTTCCCTGATGGAAATGCCGCTGCCAATTTGCATCCTGGTTTGCAAGTCATTGCTTCGTTTTCCTCCAAAAAAAAGAAAGGAAAAAAAGTGAAGGAAGTGCGTGTACCGGAGCTGGCGGAGGGTGACTGAGTCAGACTTCTCAACTTTACACCAAAGTATGTAGCAGAACATGTACAGCTGTTAATAACTGCAACTGTTTTTTTGTAAAAAAGGGAGAAAAAAAGGCAAAAAAAAAAAGAATAAAAAGTAAATGTAATGAAGCTGAAATGAAAGCAAAGTGTCTATAAACCCTTTGATCTCTGAAACCTGCACTGAGTTGTTAATAAAAGCAAGCAAAGAAAGCGAGGGGCCGTTTTCCTGCATGGTGGCGGGATGGGGGCAGGACCCCCCCTTGCCCAGGGGTCCTGTTACACCTGGGGGTGATTGTGGAGGTCAACTGCAGGAGGAACCCAGCGCAGGACCATTAGAAACAGCTGCCTGCAGCCCTGCACCCGGCCTGCAGCTTCTCTTCCTTCCCAGGGTTCTGGTGGCTGCTGCTGCATTGCAAGCTGTGTCCTCCTGCCTGGGATGTGCCTCTGAGGAATGTGCTCCTTCCTCCTTCCTCCTCAGCCATCTCCCCCCGCCGCCCCCCTTAGGGACAGCCCATGGGCACCTTAGACCCCATCATTTGCTTTTTGTTCCCAAAGGCATCACCCACCTGCTTTGTTTCTGCTGCTGATGCAAGCCTGCAGGGAGGACAGGGGAATGCAGAGAAAGAGCTGGGAGCGGAAGATCGTGGAGTGGTTTGGGTTGGAAGGGACCTTAAAGCCCATCCAGTACCAATCTCCATTCTATGGAGGGCTGCAACCTCCCACTGGATCAGGGTGCTAAAAGCCCCATCTAGCCTGGCCTTGAACACCTCTAGGGGTGGAGCAGCCACTACTTCTCTGGGCAACCTGTGCCAGTGCCTCCCCACCCTCCCAGGAAAACATTTCTTCCTAAGATCTCATCTCAATCTCCCCTCTTTTAGCTGAAAACCCTTCCCCCTCATCCTATCTCTACGCTCCCTGATCAAGAGCCTCTCCACAGCTTTCTCGGAGCCCCTTTCTGTACTGGGAGGTTGCTCTAAGGTCTCCCTGCAGCCTTCTCTTCTCCAGGCTGAACAACCCCAACTCTCTCAGCCTGTTCTCTTTAACAGAAGTGCTCCAGCCCTCGGGTCATTGCTGTGAATCTCCTTATGTTGGAGATTCCAGGACCGGACACAGGTCTCACCATAGTGGAGCAGAGGGGCAGAATCCCCTCCCTTGTCCTGCTGTCCATGCTTACTTTGATGCAGCTCGGGACATGATTGGTTTCTGTCCTGCAAGCGCACATTGCTGGCTCAGGTTGAGCTTCTCATCCCCCAGCACCCCAAGTCCTTCTCTTCAGTGATGCTCCCAATCCATTCCTTCCTAAGATCTCAACTAATCCTCCCCTCTTTCAGCTTAAATGCTGCACCCTGTGGGCTGTGGCTGCCAGAATGGGATGTACCAGCTCTTGGATGCCCGTGTCTGCAGCTGGGATGCTCTCTGTGGCTCATGGATGGGGTTGAGTGGCTTTAAACCCCTAGGATGTGAGCACCTGCATTCCTGCACTCTCAGGCTGGGCGCCCCTGACAGAGACAAAGCACTTTCCTTGAACTAGGACATATGTACCGTCCTACGGGGGCTTCCCCGTGATGGATTGAACATGACAGAGCCTGCTGCGAGGGAGAAATAAAAAGCAGGAGCAGCACTCTTAACTGCTTGGGTTTCCGATAATGTACAGTGGTAAATGGTTATGAGTGCATTTAAATCTGATTTTAAGCTGGCTGGAACGAGGGGCTTACACAGGGGACCATTAAAAGATAAAAATTGCAAGAAATCCTTTGTTGTAAGATTTCGGAGAGCCCTGCGCAGAGGAGCGGAAGCGTTTGGAGGGGCTTGGCATCCTCCCTACCCTGGGAGCCCGATCCACAGTGGCTTCAGCTTTCAACAGTTCCCAGCAAACTGTTGCCCTTTGCAATTAATTTGCTTTGACTCCAACCTCTCTGAAAGTGCTGATGGAGAAGGTGTTAGAGCTGCGCGCAGTCTCTTTGATTCCCATTTACGCTATCAGCCAGGCGCCCGAATGCCTGTACTTTATAATTAAAGCATCCTGAGCCCCACGCACTGTTTTTTTTTTAATTATTATATATTCATAAAATGACTTTTTTTAACAGGCTTTTAGTTCATCTTTGGCTGATGCTACTGTGAAGGCAGGGACATTGCACATCAACTGAGAAACAGGGCTGGAGTTGCAGTGAGGAGCCAGGATTCACCTTGCTGGTGCTTGCCCATTCCATAGCTACAACCCCCAACAGCACCTCTGTGGCTGCGTTGCGCACTTCTCATGAGTGATTTCCTTCCATGAGCATTGCACTACTGCAAGGAAGGGCTCCCACAGAGACACGCTGGGTATTTGGTCCTGGCAGATGCTGAGCATCAAAACTGAGCTGTTACCTTCTTTTGTGCACCCTGTACTTGTCCCCACTTCGGGTTCACCCTATAGCTGTTCCCCTTTTGGGCGTACCCTGATGTTCCTCCAAGCTGGTTTCCCACCATGGTGCCACTCCTGGAGCCTTTGCAGGTGAGGACAGAGGTTGCACCAGGATGCCGTGCTGTGCTGTGCTTTGCTGTGCTGTATCATGTTGCGCTGTGCCATAACATGCCGTGCTGTCGCTGTTCCATGCCATGCCATGCCATACCATACCATGATGTGTTATTCCATGCTGTGTCATGCTGTTCCATACCATGATGTGCTTTGTCATGCCATGCTATGCCATGCCATGCTTTTCCACGCCATGTTGTGCCATGCCATGCTGTGCCCACCTTGGGAATGATGCAAACAGCTGCAGGCTGTGCTCACAAGGCAGGCATGCATTTTGGGAGCAAGGATAACAGAGTGCCCCTTTCCCCTTCCATTTTCCCAGTCTCTGTGCCCAGTTTCACAGCACAGCTCACCCTTTGGGGTGCAAGGGCCAGCACCATCTCACAGCGTGGCACCCAGGGCATTGGCTGGGCCAGGCTCTGCCCCAGGAAGGGCCGAGAGCCCTTTCCTTCCCCCTTCCCATCCAGCAGGCGTTTGGTTGCTGCAGCACTGACTGCCATCCCTCGTCTCCGAACAGATGGTGGGAGGAGGCTCTGGGACACCATCAGCTGTTGTTATCGCTAGCTGATGACACGGAGTGTAAATTCTGTTGGCACTACTCCCTTCGTCTGTTCTGCCTCTGCATCCCACCAGTTTTAATTACTGTAATTGAGTTATAATGAATGATTGTGCATTACCATTGTCTGTAATGTGGCAGGGAGTATTCTGTTCGTTACACACTCCATCTAACAACATGCCCCTCCTCGTTGCTTTGTTTATCTGGTTGAAGGGTGTCATCACTTCAAATGGCAGAGATAAAACAGTACTCAGAGTGTCTGCGTTTAGATGTTTATCGTTTTTCTCTCCTCAGACTTGGTGCTTCACTGAATCCCAGTGGAAAACTGCAGAAACAGATAAAAACTAATTTGGCTTAATCTCTCTTGAAAAAAAAAAACAACAACAAAGCCAAAACAAAAAAAACCCAAAACACCCAGAAAAACCCTGCAGAGCTTTTGCTGCTGAAAAAATCATTAGCATGGGCTGACACACACAGCAGGAGGGGTTGCCTCGCTGCTCCAGCAGCTTCTGCCTGCCAGTCTGTCCCTTCTGCAGGTGACACAGGCACCTGGAGCCCCAGGAAAGGCATCTGGCCCTGCTCTGACCATGTCCCTTGTGCATGGTGCTCACAGCCACCCTCACATTTGCTGCTGGGGAAGGGACTGCTCCAGGCATGGGGCTGCAGGGCTGGGGAACAGCGGCATGAGGAAGTGTCAGGGCCCCCCATGGAGCTTTTTCATCACGAGGACATCTCAACACTGACCTGGGATGATTGCAAACCCCCTGAGATAGCTACACTCACTGCATCCAGCCCAGCCTCTCTGTGCTGGTGTGTAGGTGGCACCTGAAGGGCCAGCTTCAACCTGGAGACTCACCATAGCTTCATGGGTCTCTGCTACTCCATGAAATTGAATCATAGAATCATAGAATCACCTGGTTGGAAAAGACCTTTGAGATCATCAAGTCCAGCCATACCTGTCCATTACTGATCCAGATCCCTGAGCACCTAATCTACCCATCTTTTAAAATCCTCCGGATATGGTGACTCCAACCACCTCTGCCAGTGCCTGACAACCTTTTTGATGAAGAATTTTTTCCCAGTATCAGATCTAAACCTCCCCTGATGCAACTTAAGGCCATATACTCTCATCCTGTCATTTGTTACCTGGCAGAAAAGACCAATACCTGCCTCAATACAACCTCATTTCGGGGAGCTGTAGAGAGCGATGAGGTTTCCCCTCAGCCTCCTCCAGATTAAACTCCAGTTCCCTCAGCTGATCCCAGAACCCCTGGGCTCCAGACCCTTCACCAGTCTCATTACTCTTCTCTGGATACATTCCAGCCGCTCAATGTCCTTCTTGCAGTGAGAGGCCCAAAACTGAAGCCAGGATTTGAGGTGCAGCCTTACCAATGCTCAATACAGAATATTATTCCTGATGGCCTTTTCCAGTCAGTGCTTCCCATGGGTGAGATGCAGTGGGTTGGGATGAGTTTCTCTGCTCCCTACCAGCCCCTCAGGGTACTGATGAGGAGTTGATGCCAGCTCCAAGGGGTGAAGCTCTGCTCTTCTCATAGCCCAACTGCTCCAATGAAGGCAAGGTTGGATGTGGCTTGAAGCACCCTAATCCGGTGAGAAGTGTCCTTGCTCATGGCAGGGGAGTGGAACTGGATGGGCTTTAAGGTCCTTTCCAACCCAAACCATTCCATGATTCTATGAGATATGGAGCAATAAGCTCACTGAAAACACAGCATTTAAGTCAGACCCTTTATCCTTGAGGTAGAGGCCAAGATCACATTGATTTTCAAAGGCAGCTTTGCATTCCATGAGCACCCATTGTGCTTCTTGGCTTCTGGAAGGATAACAACGTGCTTGTGTGCACTTTGTATTTCTTGTAGGCTGTGGCTGGCTTAGGAGAAAAGTGGTGTCTGAGCATTTTTTTGTGAAAGATGTGGCTCCCTCTGCATGCTGTCAGTAAACAGCTGAGCTAAATAACATGTTGTTATGAATAGTACCATTTGATAGTTTAAAACTTTTCCCTTTTCTTCTTTTCTTTTCTTTTCTTTTCTTTTCTTTTCTTTTCTTTTCTTTTCTTTTCTTTTCTTTTCTTTTCTTTTCTTTTCTTTTCTTTTCTTTTCTTTTCTTTTCTTTTCTTTTCTTTTCTTTTCTTTTCTTTTCTTTTCTTTTCTTTTCTTTTCTTTTCTTTTCTTTTCTTTTCTTTTCTTTTCTTTTCTTTTCTTTTCCTTTCATTTCCTTCCCTTTCCCTTTCCCTTTCCCTTTCCCTTTCCCTTTCCCTTTCCCTTTCCCTTTCCCTTTCCCTTTCCCTTTCCCTTTCCCTTTCCCTTTCCCTTTCCCTTTCCCTTTCCCTTTCCCTTTCCCTTTCCCTTTTCCCGTTTCCTTTTCCTTTTCATTTTCCCGTTTCCTTTTCCTTTTCATTTTCTTTTCTTTCTCCCACCTCTCTTTTTTTTTTTCCCAAGGTGAATTCCAGTGGGATCAGCACTGCACAGGAATTGCCCTGGAGGAAGCTGGCTGTTCACCAATTCGCCTTGTAAAAAAGATTCATTATTGCTGTTGAGCTGAGATGAAACAATTCCCTGGAATTAACTGGGCTAATTTTGACCAACCAATGTTTTGCTACAATGGAAGTTTTTATTGTTACACATAAAAGTCAAAACCCCCAGCACCCCTGGGGGGAGAAGATGGGTGAGATGATAAAGGTAACTGCGTGCACGGATGCACGTGTGTGCACATGCACGCTCTCTTCTGCATCCCCTGGGTTGTGTCTTCATCCCAAGGCTGACTGACGGAAATTCCCCTACACAGCCAGTCCAGAGGAGGCCATGGAGGTGATTCTAGGGCTGGAGAACCTCCTGTATAAAAAACAGGGTGAGAAAGTTGGGGTTGTTCAGCCTGGAGAAGAGAAGTCTCTGGAGAGACCTTAGAGCAGCCTTTCAGTTACCTGAAGGTGGCTCCAGGAAAGCTGGGGAGGGGCTATTGATAAGGGAGTGCAGGGATACAACAAAGGGAATGGTTTTACTCTGAAAAAAAGGAAGATTGAGATGACATCTTGGGAAGAAATTCTTCACCATGAGGGTGGTGAGGCCCTGGCCCATGTTCCCCAGAGAAGTTGTGGCTGCCCCATCTCTGGAGGTGTTCAAGGCCAGGTTAGATGCGGCTTCGAGCACCTTGACGCAGCGGGAGGTGTCCCTGCCCATGGCAGGGGATGGAACTGGATGGGCTTTGAGGTCCCTTCCAACCAAACCATTCTGTGATTCTGTAATTTCACATTTGCAGGAATAATTGCCTGCACCTATAGAGCAGGCAGCATGTGCATAGGCACCTCCCGAGGTGGGATTGCTTGGCTGAGCTGTCCCCATGAGTGATGGTGCCAGACTTGGGGACTGGGACAGTATAGGACCCTAGGAGCATGTGGCATGGGCAGCACCTCCTGCTACCCCTGGCAGAAGTCCCATGGGCCCCAGCCACACCTGGGATGCTGAGGAGGCTGATGAGAATAAACTCTGACTGACAATTGGTATTTCATGTGTGCAGGTTTGATAGCTTCTGCTGGGAGGTTAATTGATGGTTCATTTATCCCCCAGAAGTATGAAATAAGAGTCTATTTATGGATCTTGTTTGGGATTTACCTTTCAATTAGTGCCAATACATAGATGAATGGCAGGAGCCCCTCCCATGCACATTTTTGATGTGCAGGGGATTCTGTTTCAGCACCCACCGTATCCCGCTGGAGTGACCAAAGCTTTGCCATCAACAGGACGTGCAGCGGGACTTGGGCTCAGTCCCTGCTCACTGCAGCTCCCTGGCAGGGAGACAGGGAGAGCATCCATCCATGCGGTGCTGGGACCCACGTTTACACATCAGTGCTGATTTATCAGAGCAGGGATTCACCTCCCTGCTGTGTGGGAGCCACGGCTGCATCCAGGAGCTCTCATTTAGGCACCAGAGCAAACGGCCCAGTCATTTGAAAATGCTTTATGGCAGCTCAAAGCAGCTGTGCTGTTCTCAAGGCGTATTGGAGCGGTTTAATTACATTTTGACACTAAGAGCTGTTTTATTATCCCAATTTTTGTTGTATAACTAGAGCACGCAATGGATGGCAGAGGCATAATCCATTAATACTCACTTGTGAGGATTTGTAGCTTTGGACTCGTGGCCTCATACCTTCCTGGCAGATAAATATACTATCCCCCAGTACAGCCTATCTGGGGGAGCCAGTGAGTCCACAGCATGCGGGGATGCAGTATTTATGACCACTCCTTACTCTGATTCCACCACACCCTTAGTGCCCCAGTCACACTTGGTGGAGGATCACTTGGTGTCAGGTGGCCTGGGGAGCCAAGAGGGATGGGCACGTATACAGGGGTTTGGCCAGAGCCAGTCTTGGTGGCACTGCCCTCCCTGTGCTGTCACTGGTCCCACAGCCAGCACACACCATAGATCTCTCTCCATTGCATAACCTCTCATTTTTGTGAAAAAAATTGGGGCTGCCAAGAGGGGCTGGGGACAGTCTTCCACTGATGCTGTTCAGTTCACACCCATAGCACTGTTCTGATGGTCTGGATATGCCAACCATTCATCAAAAGAAACATGGCCAGCAGGGCAAGGGAGGGGGTTCTGCCCCTCTTTGCTGTTCTGGTGAGACCTCACCTGGAGCCCTGCGTTCAGTTGTGGAGTCCTCAGCACAGGAAGAACATGGAGCTGTTGGAGTGAGTTCATAGGAGACCACGGAGATGATCCAAGGGCTGGAGAGCCTCTCCTACCAGGAGAGAGCTGGAGTTGTTCAGCTTGGAGAAGAGAAGGCTCTGGGGAGACCTTAGAGCAGCCTACCAGAAATGGGACTGATAGGAAAGATGGGGAAAAGCTTGTTAGTGGGGCCTGAAGCAACAGCGCAAGGGGGAATGGTTTTAAGCCTAAAGAGAAGAGATTGAGATGAGATCTTAGGAAGAAACGTTCTCCTATGAGGGTGGGGAGACACTGGCCCAGGTTGCCCAGAGAATTCATGGCTGCCCCATCCCTGGAGGTGTTCAAGGCCAGGTTGGATGGGTCTTTGAGCACCCTCATCCAGTGGGAGGTATCCCCGCCCATGGCAGAGGATTGGAACTGAGGCTTTGAGGTTCCTCCATCCCAATCCATTCCATGATTCTATGACATGACAGTTTGAATATAATAATTCTGTGATACTAGAAATGAATGCAAAGACACAGAATTTCAAAGCAAGGATAAGTCTATCTATCTTCAGAAGGTCAGCAAGGGAAGGATCTACTGTGCAAGCAGGATGATACTCCATCAGATGCACTGAGATCAGATCTGGGAATCCCCACTTGGCCCTTGCAAGGCCAGCAGCCATGGCATGGCATAGTATGGCAAGACATGACATGGCATATTGGCATCAGCTATGCTCTCCTGATCACTGCTGGCCAAACTGCAAAGCCACCAGCTGCCTTCAGCTTGCTCTTCTGCAGGAGGCAAAATCGTAAAAGTCAGCATGATTCTGAAAACACAGAGTTTCCAAGAAAGATAAAGATCAAAGCCAGCAAGGTCAGACTGCAGCATCCCAGCCCCAGGAATGGCTCCAGCTCCCACGGTGGCTCCTGCCTCGGAGGGTGACCGTTCCTCAGCCACACAGGGTCCTGGAGGGGTGCAGGGCGGGGGGAGGCAGAGATGTGGCCCCGCTGTGGGCAGACAGCATGCATCCTGCCTGGAGGGACATGGCTGCGGGGCCAGGCAGCACTGAGGGTTCACAGGCATCAAAGCCCCCATTGGGCTGACATGATCCCACCCACAGCTGCTTTGTTCTGTGCAGTAGCCAAGAGTTCAAAACATCTGTGGCAGCAACATCTGGGTCAGACCCCACTGCACCGTCCCTTGCAGGCTCCCCACACTTCTGTCCTGGTTGAGGAACTCCCACCCAGCCCAACCAGGCCCCCAGAACAACCTTAGCACTGTGGGTGAGCCCCCACTTCTCCACTGGGGCAAACCTGGGGCTTTGGGTGGTTTTGGGCTCTTTTTTAGTGTATTTTTTTTCCCACTAACATTGCAAGAAGGAAGGGGAGACACCTCCAATGTGGCAGAAGCAGTGGCACTGGCCATGGGGTTCCCTGTGAGCTTCAGTTTGGCTATGCTAACGGTCACGGATCCACTTGAAAGCACTGATGCTTATTTGAAACCAGCCCAACACAGACACAGTGCTTACAGCCCCCTGCCCAGCTTTAATGAGCTCAGAATTTGTTCTGATAAATAACTTCCAAGGAAAAGGAACCGTTTGAACAACAAAACAAGCGTCCCAGGTAATATACAGAGCAGTAGCTCTCGTGAGCCATCAAGCCACCCTTGTTGCCCATGTAAGGGCTGGCCCAAAGTTGCACAAGACCTGAGCTTGCCCAGCTTGGAGCTTGTCCAGCTGGATACCCTGGCCTTGGAGAGAGAGCAGAGGTGTGCCTTCCATCTATAAATAGGAACTGCACATCTTTACAACTGGATTGTTCCTTGCAGCATAAATAAGGATGATTTTCTCTAGAAAGATCTTCATTCCCACTGCCTGTGATGCATGGACGGGGTGGGAACAGCTCTGCGCCTTGTGTCTCTCCGCAGCTCGATGCCGGCTGATGTCCAGTAATCCCCAAAGCAGCTCAAAAATTCCTCAAAGCAAGAACATAGCTTTGCATGCTAATGGGAGGGCAGTGGGGATTAGCCAGCATCCCACCCCCCGAGCAGCTCCCTGGCCCAGAAACCATGCAGACACCCTGGCAGATGCAAGGACCTCGACCTGTTTTATGCGCTGTGGTCTTAAATAAGTTGCTTTTCCCCTCCCCTTTCCTAACACTTAACCTCATGCTCCTCAGTTTTGAACACACAAGATTTTGGCACGCAGCTCTGTGGACCACCCTCACAAGCAAATCTCTTTAATTTATGGAGAGGCTTAGCTTAAAACATGCGGGAGTGTTTGGTTCCCCCCCCCCCCCCCCCCCCCCCCCCTTTCCTTTTGCATTTTTGTCCCAACTATAAATTTTTAACAACAGTTTCAAAAACATGAGCAAATCATCAGTGACGTTTTTATAACCTGCTTAATACTTTAAATAAAAGGTTCCTCAGAAGTGCATGTCAGGAGCTGGGCAGAGCAGCATCTCAATTGCTAATGAGATTGGTAAACAGGGGAAGGGATATCCAGGGCATTTCAGCATTGGCAAGGCCTCACCTCAAAGTGAGTTTTGGGCCCCTCACTACAAGAAGGGCACTGAGGGGCTGGAGCATGTCCAGAAAAGGGGAATGGAGCTGGAGAAGGGTCTGGAGAACAGGAGTTCTGGGAACAGCTGAGAGCTGTTTAGCCTGGAGAAGAGGAGGCTGAGGGAAGACCTCATCACTCTCTGCAGCTTCCTGGAAGGAGATGGTGGTGAGGTGGGTACTGGTCTCTTCTCTCAAGTGACAAGTGATAGGACACTTGAGAGAAGATAGGACAAGAGGAAATTTCTTCAGGTTGCACTAGGGAGGAGGTTTAGATTGGACATCAGGAAAAATTTCTTCATGGAAAGGGTTCTCAGGCACTGGCAGAGGCTGCCCAGGGAGGTGGTTGAGTCCCCATTCTTGGATGGTCTGACAAGGTGCTCAGGGATCTGGTTCAGTAGTGGATGGGTACAGTTAGACTCGGTGATCCCAAAGGCGTTTTCCAACCAAGTAATTCTATAACATTTCTGACTGTTCACCAAACTTGCAATCTCATCAAGGAGACAGCACAAGAGCTTGACGAGGGCTCTTTCCCATAAATCCACGTTGATTGGCATTAATTGCGCTGTCCTCCTCTGACTCTCTATTAATTGAGTCCCGTATCAGCTGTTCCATTATTTTCCCTGGGATCGATGTCAGCCTGACAGGACTGTAATTACCTGGGTCATCTTGTTTGCCCTTTGAAAATACCGGCACAACATTAGCTTTCTCCGAGCCTTCTGGAACCACCCCAGTGTTCAAAGACTTATTGAAAATCAACATTAATGGCCCAGCCGTTCCCCTTGGCCAACTGTTTTTAAAGCTCCTTGGCTGCCGCTGAACTGGACCCGCTGATTTCCACACGCCTCCGGGTTTAGCAACTGCTTAACGTCCATGCGAGTTACTGCAGGGCCGGGAAGTCTTTCATCATCAACCACTGATCCCAGCCCTTGGCTTCCTCCCAACCACCCGACCAACAGCTATTGAACACCTCTGCCTTTTCTGCATCCTTCTCCTGTATACTAGGAGTACCCAATCCTGCTCTAAAAGGCCTTCTCAAATTTATCTGTGTTGACATTAATTTTTTCTTTAATCCATTGGTTTTAAAACATTTGTGGGTTTGGGTTCAGTACCTCTCCCATCTCTTCTGATGTTATGTGGAGTGGTCTTTGCTGTCCACCTGGCAAGGATCAAATTGCTCTTCTATGCCCCAAAGCATCATTTGCAGCAGGGAATTGAACTGAGCTAAAGCTTTAACCTGACAGCAAAGCCAGCAATGGGAACAAGAGAAATCAGCTTCTAAGAGTAAAGCAAACCCCTGTTCATAGCACAAAGAGCAGTGAGCAATGAGTCCTCCAGGAACCCTTGCAAGGACGTCCAGCTTGCTTCAGATCACAAAATCATAGAATGACCTGAGATGGAAGGCACCCACAAGTATCATCTAGTCCCACTCCTATCTCTACAAAAGACCGCTCCAAAATTCATACTGATGCACCACTGCAGGCAGAGCAGCAAGCAAAGGGTTACTGCCTATCCTCCCAGAGCTGGATGGAACCTGGAATTGCTGGAACAGGTTAAAATAATGTTCATCTGTCTTCATTAGGCACAGGAAACATGGGAAAGAATGGTGGTGTGGCCCAACAAGGGGCCCTTTTCAAGGATCATTGTGCCTTTCTTCCAGGTAATGTAGACAAATGGAAATGGCTGGGAAGGGGTGTAAGTCATCCCCGGTGCAAGGTCTGCAGGCAGCACTGGGGGAAAATGGGGACACCCACTCAGGAAAAGGCTGTTCCCGCAGCCAATTTATTGACATTGATAACAGCAGGAGAGGACCTGTTTGAGACCCAGTGAGTGCTTCGCTCTGATAGGTGCTGAGCATCAGCTCTGGTGTGGAGGTGCTGTAACGCTGCCAGCGTCCCCTGGCTGCACCTGGGTCCCTGGGAGGAGGAGGGTGGGGTTTCTGCTCCCTCACAGAGCACTGCAAGCCTCTCCCTGTGCAGCCGGGTGGCCACTGCCTACCCCAGCAGCTGTTTGCTCACGCTGTTGGGCCGCAACGACACCATAAATTCAGGCAAACCCAGCAAACACAATAAGCAATTGTTATTTGACAGTGTAGACTGCTTTTGAACCCTCACGCAATCTTCCGCAGTGGGAAGCCAGGGCTGTAACCCTGCTGAGTTTCTACCAGCCACCCCCGTCCCCATTCCCTTCTGGGGAGCCCTTCTGTTCACAGCTCAGTTTATGGCCCTGTGGTAATTACACCTAGCCACAGCTTCTCTTAATTAGCTGTAATTGATAGCCACATGAGGACAGGGTGATATTAAAAAGGTTAATCGGTTTGGGCTGGGCATGCATTTGGATGGCAGTCCCTTCAGAGGCTGCCCCAGAACCTGCAGAGTGTGGCATCTCGGCACAGCTCCGGCAGGTGTCCTGGCTGAGGGTCCAGCTCACTCCAAGCACACCCGTTGCTGGCAGTCGAATCACTGTGACTCTGCTTGTCTTCTGCTTCTCCACGCTTCTTCCCCATGCGCACCGCCCAGGATAAATGTATGACTGTTTCCATCAGCCTGATGGAGTGTGTGCCAGAGTGTCCTCTGGGTGCCAGGTGGTGGCATTGGTGTCGCCAGAGTGCTGCAGTCACCCACAACCCTCCACTGATGTTACCACTAGTGATCACTCTGGCCAGACAGGTGGGCTGGGTTGCCCTTGGCCAGGGAAGTTTTGCAGGGAGCAGCAGGGATAGCCTCTGTCTCCTCTTCCTCTACTGTGAGGCAGGTTGAAAACGTTCGGGTTGTTCAGCCTTGGAGAAGGTTCTGGGGAGACCTTAGAGCAGCCTCCTGATACTGAAAGGGGCTCCAGGAAAGATGGGGAGGGACTTTTTACAAGCACATGGAATGATAGGATGAGGGGAAATGGCTTTAAATTGGAAGGGGGAAGATTTAGATTAGACATTAGGAAGAAATTCTTTACTCTGAGGGTGGTGAGGCCTTGGCACAGGTTGCCCAGAGCAGTTGTGGTTATCCCATCCCTGGAGGTGTTCAAGATAAGGTTGGATGGGGTCTCGAGCACCCTGATCCAGTTGGAGGTATCCCTGCCCGTTGCAGGCTGGTTGGAACTGAATGGGCTTTGAGGTCTCTTTGAATCCAAATCATTCCATGATTCTATGATTTCTGCAATCATGGGGATGTGATAGGGCTGCCCAGCACCTGGTAAGGGATACCCAGCTCTAACCAGCTGCCTCAACATGGACCTCACAGCCTCTGAGCACAGAGGTCTCCAAAGAGCATCACCCCAGCTACCCTGATGTTAGCTGATCTGCTGGCAAGAGCTCTTCCACCACTACTGAGTAACTAAGAATGCAGCTAGAAAAGCAAACATGACTGTAAGACTGATGAACAAAATGAGTGTTTGCTCCCAAGGCAAGGCAAGGGAAGGGGCTATGTGTCAGGCTCAGGAGCTGACAGAGAAGGGTTGCGTTTGCTCCTCTTTTATTTTATCTCTTCAAACTACTGGGAGAGAATTAAGTGAGCACATCAGAGGAAAGGAAGTATTGATGCAGGGAGGTGCAGAGTTGTTTCTGCCAGGCAAAAGGAGTGGAAGATCCATGTGGATGCACAGCAACATTGTGTTGTGCCATGTGCTCCAGCACCAACTGTACTGCAGCCGTTGCTGGGAGGGGAATGTAGCCCCCCCCCTACTCCCACCCCTTGGCAGCAGCTTTAAAGGAACGATTTTGCCTGAATGCATGGCCACAGCATAGAAAAACTAAATCCCAGCAATGCTCTTAGTGAAGCAGTACTCCAGAAAGAGGCTTCATTGCAGCAGGTTTTGATGTGAGTCTGTCACAGAGAGGTTATCTCACCCAAGCGTGTTTTATTTTTTAATATTTTGGTGAAAGCTGAGCTGTTTTGTAACCCCACCTTGGCTGCTTAATTCTCCGAAGTAAGCCTGAACTGCAGGAATGTCAAGGGAGGCCAAGTACTTGCCCTAGCCTCACTGCAAGACAAAAGCCAACACTTTCTGGCATTAAATCGCTAAGAGACAGTCAAGGACTCTTCAATGTGGCTGCAAATTGTTTGGTCAAGCTGGAAAACACAAGCCACAAACTCCCCTTGGCCTGAACTACCCGTAATCAGATAAAACCATGATGGAGCACAGAGTGAAAAACTCCCAAACCCCCTCATTTTCAACCTGTTGAAATGGTGGCAAAAGAATCATAGAATCGTTAAATCATTAAGGTTGGAAAAAAACCTCTCATCTCATCCAATCCAACTGTCAGCCCAACCCCACCGTGCTTACTCAGCCATGTCCCAAAGTGCCACATCGGCACATTTTAAACCCCTCAAGGGATGGAGACCCCACCACTGCTCTGGGCAACCTCTACCAAGGCTTCACTACTCTAACAGTAAAGAATTTTTTCCTTATATCCAATCTAAACCTCCCCTGCTGCAACTCAAGGCCATTTCCTCTCACCCTATCACTTGTTACTTGGTTGAAGAGATGAGCACCCACCTCACCACAACCTCCTTTCAAGGAGCTGCAGAGAGTGATGAGATCTCCGCTCAGCCTCCTCTTCTCCGGGCTGGACTGCCCCAGGTCCCTCAGCTGCTCCCAGAATCCTGGGGCTCCAGACCCTTCATCAGCTTTCTTTCCCTTCTTTGGATGCGCTCCAGCCCCTCAATGTCCTTCATGTAGTGAA
The DNA here is from genome assembly GCA_033556795.1 of Tapera naevia. Taxonomy (NCBI): domain Eukaryota; kingdom Metazoa; phylum Chordata; class Aves; order Cuculiformes; family Neomorphidae; genus Tapera; species Tapera naevia. The sequence goes on from JAUMJJ010000353.1 coordinate 4,173,939, forward strand.
GGGCCCAAAATGAACCCAGGATTCGAGGTGCAGCATCACCAGCGTCAAGTCCAGCTGGACAACCCCTTCCCTACTCCTGCTGGCCACACTATGGCTGATTCAAACCAGGATGCCATTGGCTTTCTTGGCCACCTGGGCCACTGCTGACTCACGTTCAGCCACTGTTGACCAGCACCCCCAGGTCAAGCCTTCCTGCTCTTGTTGAACACATCGCCCAGGCCCCAGGACTCATGCACGCTTGCTTTCCAGCTGGGTGATGCAGCCACTGGCAGGATGGATGTGTTTAACACCTGGGTTTGCAGGCTGGGATCGGGCCCCAGAGCATCAAGTGCATCGCTGGGTACCCGCTGTGGCCGGGGACGATGGCAGGGCTGCGGCTTTGAGCCATTCGTTGTGGCTGCAGAAATGTTTAGGAATCAGCCGTTTAATGAGAACAAAAGAAATTAATTGGTGGTTTAGGCCTAATGAGACTGCTGTGCAAATTAACAGTCCTCATCAGCAGAAACAAACAGAGCCTTTAAACGAATCGCGCGCCCAGCGAGCATTTGCAGGGTGATAAATAAGGGGTCGGGAGAGACCATCTGCCCACCCCTCCCCGGCACAGGCTCCGGGGGAAGGGAAAAAAAAAAACACCCAGATCTCAATAAAGCATAAATTCTCCATGTTATTCATCCAGGCCCAGCTTGACACCACCATCTTCCCGCCGAGATAAAGGCTGAACCCCACTCAGATTTGCATCTGAAAGGTTTGTGCAGCGGCCCCTCGCTGGAAGAGGAGCGGGGTCTCGGGGGGCGTTTAGCCCCTATTGAGGCCGGCACAAAGGGACCCCCACAGCCCCACCCGGGGATCCGTCACACAGCCCGTTTGTTCCCGCTGTTTACTTAAGACGTTCCTCAATTCCCAGCGAGGATTTGTGTTTCGGGGTTGGTTTACTCCTGCTCGTAGGCTGGGAAAGGAAAAAAAAAAAAAGATCTGTCTGATCTTTAATAATCAAAGTAATTAGAATAATCCTTTCAGGGCTCAATGGGGGATTATTTCTTCGTGTCATTTTAGTTTCATCCTCATTTGGGCTCATAAAACGTGGAAAAAAGCACTTCAAAAGCCCCACTGTAGTCCCCAACCCTTCACGCTCTTGAAAATTCCCACCCAGGCGCCTGCCGAGGCTCCGTTCTCAGGGAAACTGCCAGCCCCAGCCTGTTTGGCTACAGAACATTTATTTATTTCAGCCGTGGTCAAATAAACACTGGGTCCAGCGAGATTTGGGGATCGTTTGTTGTTTCACTGTCTTGGGCAGATAAGGAAACCTTTGATGAAGTGAAGGGACTTTGTGTGTCTAATCTGAGCCCAGCAGCTCTGTGCGGTGATTGTAAACCGCTGCGGTGTCTGCAGGGAACAGTAATTACATAGGAGGATTAAAAGGTCCTAAACCTCACCTATATTTCACTTTTGTAAACTACCGAGGAACAAAGAATTCTTGGCTTGCCCAGAGGAAAGAATAATTGACACAATTCGCAGGCGCAGGATTATTATAATGTAAATAAACGAAGGGAAGAGGACAAAACTAATTTAGGCTTGAAACATTTCATCTGGCGTTTAACAAGGGGGATAAACACAGCCTTCAAAAGAAATGCTGCAAAAAAAATCCCAGCCCCCCTCTTTCCACTTCGTCCCCTCCCACTCAGGGGTGCAGCTCCCCCAAAGGCTGGAGGTAAAAAAAGAGAAGAGGCAGTGCTACCCCGTGCCTCTGCAGTGTTTGAATTCCCTGGGGAGCTCCTCTTTGTCCCCACAGCGTGGTCATGGCCCTGGCTGCATCCACTGTGGTGGCTGGAGAGATAGACATCATGGTGGCTGGAAGGATGAGCATCATGGTGACAGAAGGGATGAGCATTACCGTGGCAGAATGGATGAGCAGAACGGTGACTGGAGGGATGAGCACCAAGATAGAAAGAGGAAAGAGCATCACTTTGGTTGGAGGGATGAGCATCTCAGTGACAAGAGGGACAAGGGACAAGCACCGTGGCATGCAGAGGCAGCTCCCAGCCAGAAGAACTGCCGTGTTTTTTCCTGCTGTCCTTGGACACTCACCCAGTCACGCACGTGCCTGCAGAAGCTGTGTGGGAAAATCAAGCAGGCGACTGACCTTGGTTTTGCACCCGGCTGGCAGCGCCGTGCTGCTTTGGGGAACTAGAAGCTGGATTTTAAAAAATTTCAGCCTTCCTGTCAATAAAACACAGTCTTCCTCTGTTTTCCAAGGGCCACATGAAGCATAATTATCAGTATTTGTAAAAGCGTAAGTGGTACAGTAGTGCAAACAGCCAGCAAGTAGCCACAGAGCTATTTCTGCTTTAAGACAGCAGATACCTGAGCACAATACGCATCAGGATTACACAGGAAAAGGGCCAAAAGTAAGAAAAAAAAAAGGAAAAAGGCAAAAAAAACCATTGTCATTTTCGCCAGCTTGACTCCTGATTTCAGCAGATGAAAGCCTGCAAGGTCCCATCCAAGGCTGAAACCCAGGCAGGGTTTGTAGCAGTGCAGGAATGAGCTCAGCTCCTCCAGATTGAGTTTCCTGGCAGCTGCTGATGCTGATAACCACCCCCAGGAGCATCAGCTCTCACTCATCCTCAGTGCTCTCACAGAAAAGCAGGGCTGGGAAAAGAAAATGAGAGGCACGCGGGCCTGGCCTCAGTGGATGGGAGAGGAGTGTGCACGTGCATGCGAGTGCGTGAGTGTGTGTGCACGTGAGCGTGCGCGGGTGTTGCTCCCGCGCTGGCACCCAGCCCTGCTTCCCGCGCCTCTGGGTTGCTACGGGCAGGGGGAAACACTTGGGGCTTTAAATGATGAACAATTATCAGCGGGAAAATGACAAGAATGAGCAAATTTAACAAAGAGCTCAATACCTTCGGCTAAATGCCTGACATAAATGCATTCCTATTAGGCGGTCAATATTGGGCTGGCAGCTCCTGTCTGTGCCTATTTCTCATTAGACAAAGCCTTGACCTTGACCTCATTGTCCTATTTGCCAGGAGACAGAATCCCATAACAACTCGTTTGGTGAATGTATTGGACCAGTAATCCATAAATATTGATTCATTGTTTGCAGTGTAATTTAAATGTCAGTTATAAGCCCAGGGCAGATAAAGATCTGTATCAACAATAAAACTGGATAGAGGCTATAAATCCCCTGGGGCAGCCTGGGTTAAAATGGAGATGCAATGCATGAAGCCTTTAAAAGGAAAAGCAAAAACAAAGAGAAGAAAAGCACCACATTTCCTGTACATTAGAAGGAGGGAGGGTATTGATTATCTGGACAACCAGCATGGGTTTGCCAACCCCAAAGTGGGTGCCCTGATCCTACTATGTGCCCTTTCTACCTTCCCCATAAGAGATGTGGGTCCTCCCCAACTCTGCTGGACCTCCTGTCCCTTTGCCACCCCTTCTCCTTCTCCTTCTCCTTCTCCTTCTCCTTCTCCTTCTCCTTCTCCTTCTCCTTCTCCTTCTCCTTCTCCTTCTCCTTCTCCTTCTCCTTCTCCTTCTCCTTCTCCTTCTCCTTCTCCTTCTCCTTCTCCTTCTCCTTCTCCTTCTCCTTCTCCTTCTCCTTCTCCTTCTCCTCCTCCACCCAGGCAGAGGTGCTAAAGTTGTGGGACCCCAGGTCTGGGGCTCCCAGCACCCCACAAGTAGACACCCTTGGTCAGGTATAAGGTGCTTCCTCAAACGCACTTATTTGTTTGCCCTCAAACAAAAGGAGGGGATAACTTCTACTGACAACTGAGTAACTGCCACAAAGAGAGAGAGAAAAAAACAAGTTTTATTGCAACGGTTTCATAACTTTGTGTTAGCTGCAAACATCAGTATCAGTGCAGCTGACACAAAGATGCAGAAACACCTTTTAAAAAAACATCTCTTTTTAAAGAAAGGTCATTTTGGGGGTCAACAGACACAACTGTACCAAGGTTGCAAATCCAGTTCCTCAGAGCAATGTTTCTCTCCAAGGGTTGCAGCACCAGAGGGGCAGGACCATTCCCTGCAGCCGCAGCAGGGCCTGTGCAACAGACATGGCACAAACCCCAGAGAAACAGCCCAAAACAAGGCCCTGTGTCACTGCCAGGGTCATGCAGGCAGATGAGCCCATGCTGCCACTGCAGCCAAATCTGGCTGAGCACCCAGAGACATTTAATGAAATGCAGGGACAAGGCAATCGCCAGGCTTTACCCCTGCAGATGCTTCTCCTTCTGTGTGCTTTCATTTCTTCTAAACATTTAATTACACTTCCAGTTCTGTCCCTGTTAAGGCTGGATGCTGGTGCACTAATCGACTTCCCAGCGACATAGAGCAAATCCTATTGACAGTGGTGATAAGGAGTTACAGCCTGCAGCTGCTGAGCTGGCTGAGGGTCCGGGGCAGCCCCACATCCCCAAGCTCCCTGGCATATGGGGCCTTCCACTGCCTCCCCAGCCCCGTGGCCCTGCCATTTGGCAGTCGGTTCCCGACACAAAGGCTCAGCCAGCCCATGTGCTCGCAGGGTGAGATGAGGGAGGCTTTGATCCTTCCTCCTGGAGCAGAATCCATTGTCTTTCCAAAGCCCATCCAGTCCCAGGCTCCTGACCCCACAATGGCCCTGCACCTACTGGCTGGCATGATGGCACAGGGTGCTGACAGATTTTTAGAACACGGATCCCACCAAGCTGGGTATTGCAGCTCAGGATCCCACAGGGGGATGGTGAGGTATGCCTGGCATGTCACCATTGACCATGGAAAAAAGGGATGCCCAGCACAGCTCCAGCACTCATGGGAAGGAAGAATGCCCAGCAAGAGCTCTTGCATGGGAATAAGGGATGCCCAGAACGACTCAAGCATGAATGGGAAGGAAAGTGCCCAGCAGAGCTCCAGCATGCATGGGAAGGAGAGACCTCTCGCACAGCCCTCACATGCAGAGGATGGAGGGATGCCTGGCATGACTATGGCATGCAAGGGACGGAAAGAGTTTCAGCTCAAGAAAAACACTCCCCAGCCGCCTCGGTGCGGTTCCTGCGCTGTGGGTCCTGTTTGGGTGCTGTATGTCAGGATAGAAAAACATTCCAAGGGCAATTCCCAGCCATAAAGCATTTACCCCCATGAAGGCTGTGCCCTGGGGCTGAGCGCCACACAGCAAAGGAAGGAAAAGAAGGTTCATATCCATGTGCCTTGAAGCTGGAGGAGGCTGCTTGGAGGGATCCCCGCTGTCATGGCACATGCCAGGGTAAGATTTGGGATGGCATGGTCAGCACGCGAATGGGGCCAGCTGGCTCTGTTCCCTCCAGGATGTGAAGCATCCAAACCTGCTGCTCCCCTGCAGCAAGGGGTCTTGAAATGATGCAGGGGGTTCCCCCAGCTCTGGAGTAGTGGGCACAGCAGCAGTGCCCACTCTCATCACAGCTCAGCTGCAGCTGGGAGGATGCACTGGAGGTTTCCCCAGCTGGGGCTCCTCCAGTCTTCACCCCCCCACACCCCAGACCAATCCTGAAGTACACGGGGAAACCATTCCTCATTTTCTTGCAGAAGGAATCCCACTTTCGCTATGCACCCTTTAAAATATGATTTTGTATCTGTTGTGCTTGCATGATTCCATAACAAGAAGAGCTCAGTTCTGCCTTCTTCTATTGAACCTGCACCAAACCACGTCTGCAGCCTTCTTGTTGTTTCCTGGAAATGAGACACAAATTCTTGTCTCTCGCTTTCAAACACAGTCTTTTTTCTGCAAATGTATGTAAACTTACAGCTCAAACCCATTACACATTCAGGTGTGAATAGAAAGCAGTTTGAAATGCTTCTTTTTCCTGGAGACAGAACTTCCCATACTCTCCCACCAGTACTGTTTTTACGCAATACACTACGGTTTGGGGTTTGGGGTTTTTTTAGTGCTAAGTAACAGCCATTTAGTCTAATATCTCTGTGAAGCAGTCGTAGACACAGAGCTCATTATTTATTGAGCTCTATCAGTGACTTTAAAAGAAATCTTTTATATCAGCTTTGCAGCATAGTAATCTCCTTAGTCTGTTTGACAGCAAGAAAAACCACTGTGCATAAACTCTTTTACTGCCTCAAAATATGGGTTAAAAGAAATACATTTTTTCATGGCTTGGAGAGGAAGATCCTGGGAATTAAGCAAACCAGTGAGATCTGCACCTCTCCTGGCAGAGAGATGCTAATGGGCCTTCCCAGAAGAAAACAAAATGCCAAGCCTTGCCATGTACCAGTACATAAAGGGTGTCTGCCAAAACGTTGGACATTCTCTTTTTACAAGAAGCCATGAGTATCAGTTGCTCCTGGGGAGATACCAACTGGATTCCAGAAGAAAACATTTCCCCTAAAGAACAGTGAAATATTGGAATAATCTCCCCAGGGAAGCAGAGACTGGACTACTATCAAGGTTCAGCTTGACGGGGTGCTGGGCCATCTCATTTAAACTATAGATCACCAGAAAATGTTGGACCAGATGATCCCTGAGGTCCCTTCCAATCTGGCATTCTATGATCCTATGATTGTCTATTCTCCAGGACTCTCCTAAAGGCATGTGCATGCCTCAGATAGGCATGAGATCCCCAGGACAGGGAGCCCCCATGCTGGGCATTGTCAAGTGACTCAACAACTTGACTAAATCTTTCTTTGTAGGGTCCACCTAACAACATTCTCTGCTGGAAGTGGCAAACCTTGATACCTAACGGGATAGAGCCAACATGGACTTGAAAGTCATAGATTTGAACTGGATATAAGGAAGAAATTTTTATACTGAGACTGATGAGGCATTGTCCCAGGTTGCCTAGGGAGGTGGTGGAGGACCCATCCCTGGAGGTGTTCCAGGCTAGGTTGGATGGGGTCTGAGCAACCTGATCCAGTGGGAGGTGTCCCTGTTCATGCAGGGACTGGACTGGTTGAGCTCTAAATATCCCTCCCAACCCAAAGCATTCTATAAATCTAGGATTGTATGATTCCATGTTTAGACACAACAGTCATTTCCCCACCTCCAGCCACCTTTTTTGATGTCAAAGCCATCCCAGAAAAACCCGAAACTGTACCACAAACACAGCCCCGCGTGGTACTGAATCTCACCCGAAACCATCAGGTCCTCTGTGCTGTGAGTCCTTCCTCTGGAATTAATATAACCATCCCTTGGAAGTTTCCATGCAGGCGTCATTTAATCCGGTGCTAGGGGCGGCTGGTGCGGGACGCAGCCGAAGGGCACGGGCAGCCAACGCGACCTTTTCATGTGGTCCAGAGGTATGCACCCTCTAATCTTATTAGGCTTAGGGGCTTGAAGTTTAGAAGTTTAATTCAAACCCATGTTATTACGACTTACCCTTTATGCTCCCCTAGCGATGATTAAGCCATGAAAATAAAAAGTCCCTCCTCCCTGTAAATTTGTGAGACACAAAGGAAGCAAAAAGGCATTTTCTGGAATGATTTAAAGTGGGTTTGGCGAGAGGCTTTGCTTGAGTGCTAGGGCAGATCAGAGGAGCATGGGGGGACCGTGGTTTACGACAGCCTTTGAATGCAGGAGGTTACATTCTAATCCCGTATTTAAATAATATGGCCAAAAGGCCTTTTCTGTTAAAAAATAGAGAGCAACAAAGAAAAAATAGAGAGCAACAAAAAAAATAGAGAACAACAAAATCCCATCCCCAAGCTGGAGCTGGTTAGGTCATGGCCACCACTGTTCAAGGTTTCATGGAGAGCTTGCACTGATGGGAGCCAAACGCAGCAGGAGCCCAGCAATGTGGGGCCCTAACTTCTTGCAGGACCCCGAGATCTGCAGCTCCCCGACCTCAGCACCCCCCCAGCACCCAGAATGAAGTGTTTTTGGAAGCCTGTGCTCTGGAGAAAGCCCAGGCCAGACAAGTGGTCGTTGGCTGCAGGAAGGAACACAATGAGTCCAAGGACATTGCCTCCAGCCACCCAAATCTGAAAGCACTGTCTGTCTTTAAACGAGCCTGACATGCACACAAACTTGACATCACAGCCCTGATTTTGGGGAAGGGGTAAAAGATATGGAGGGTAGGGTTTGTGGAAGAAAAGGAACGATGCCAGTTGAAATCAGCAGCATAGCACCAGAGCTCTGATTTATCCCCAGAGAGTGATGCTGCAGTCCTGGAACCTCAAAAAGCCTAGTCAGTGCTTTCAGGCAGTCCCTTTTCCCTCTCCCTGTGCCCTACACAGCCCAATGGTGCTGCTGCCGCATCACCAAGTGCTGAAGCAGCTCCTGCTGCCAATACCACTTCCCCGTCTGCTGGTGCTGGAGCCAATGGGATGTGCTGAGCCATCCCTGTCCCACAACTTGTGCTGGGATGCTGCACAACAACACAGCAACTTGTGTCTCCAGCTTGCACTGACACACCATGTTGGGGAAAAAAAGGGTTTTCTTATCCCAAACATTAATATCCTGTGGCTTTTCTGCTCAAGAAGAGCATTTGGGTGATTAGATTGCAGGCATTACAGAAACTTCAGAAGAAGTACCACGCGACTGCTAAACACCACAGTTTACCACCCGAGAACAACACTTCTCTATCGTCATCCAGTATTATTTATTTAGTGTCAGCTTCTTAAACACGCTCTGGAGGACACTGAAGGTGTACAACTCACAGGGCTGTTCTCCCTGACAACTACTGTCTTCTATATCAAGTACAAGGGATGCTTAGGTCACGCTAGCTGGAAAAGACACCGAATAAATGAATCCCAGTGCCACAGAAATGCCGTGTGTTTCCCCAGATGTGCAGTGGAACAGCCTGGGAAGCCCATTGCAAAAGCTGGTTTCTCCATGCACAAATCTAACAAAACTTTTTCAGGGGAGGGGAGGACCTGGAGCCCAGAGCAGCTCAGGAAGCCAGAGCAACCAGTCAAGAATAGGTTTTATACATCCCAGCTCTTTTCATGGTGATAGACTTATGGTATCCTTGTCCAGAGGAAACATGAGGTCAGTGAGGAGTTGATGGCATCCCTGGGTACCACATCCCCTCCCTCTTGCATGCCTGGGTACTACATCCCCTCCTTCCTGCATCCCTGGGAACCACATCCCCTTCATCCCACATCCCCTTGGGCTGGGTTCCCCCCTCTCCTTGTCATGTCGGGAGATGGGGGGGATCTTCATTTCAAAGGGAGAAAGGAGTCCTGCCTCTGGATTCAGGCTCTTCAGGATCCATTTCCCAGGACCCCAAACCCTTTAGCACCTCTTCCTGCTGTGAGCCGCCACTGCTGGAGCCAGCAGAGCATTGGGTACAGCCCCTCTTGATGTGGAAGCCAGCGGGACGGGTGCCCACGTATCTAGCGGCAGGATTTGACCCCATATGTTTTTCCTCTGCTTTAATTTACATTCCAGGAATGGATCAAAAAAACAAATAAAACCGGCAAGGCAATGCCAGCTCCTACATCTGCCTTTGGAAACCTTCAGCTGTGGCCACTAATGTTGCCTAATTCCAGCCAGACAGCGCAGCTGAGAAACTCGGCAGCAGTGGGGTGGGAAGCCTGCCCGCAGGCAACGAGGTCCCCTTAGGGATCACAACCCTCTCCAGTGGAGAGACCACCAAGCTCCCTCCACAGGAATCATCTCCTCACTGAAGGCCATTGCACACGGGTGCAGGGCATGCGGCTGCATCATGCCAAGGGGAAAATCTCCAAGTGTGCACCCGCTTTGGCCTCAGTTTTAATTGCTTGTGATGAAATGATGGCACTAGGTCCCACCAAGGGCTTGTGCGTCCCCAAACACCCCATTAGCAGCCAGGCAGCCCTGAGGTACATCGTTCTTCCAACAAGTTCACAGAGAGGCCATGTCCCCCCTCCGTCCCCCGGTTTTTGGAAGTGCTTCGATGTCAGCCAACACGTTCTGCTTTGATCAACAGCACTGCATAGGCACCGGGGTTGATGGTAATAGAAAACAAATTGAACCAGGCTGGAAATGTTTAAAAGGAAACACACAGTGCACGGGAGCCAAAAAGCACAGCTCGGCGTGTCCCGTACTCTATGAAGCAGTGTTCTTCTCCAAATCTCGTGACATCAAACACCAACAGAGCTGGAAAATGCTCCCCTGGGACCCCAAGGGGAAGAATCCTCCCTCCTGCACTGGTCTTTCCGTGACACCAGCACCAGGCTCTCATGGCTTTGCTCTCAGAAACCCCACGGCCCACGAGGTGAGCACACAGGCTCTGCAAGGGGCCAGGCATGAGCCCAACAAACCTCTAAAATTAAACCAAATAAAGTCTTTGGCTGCATTGCAATATAACTGGGGATCTCCAGAGGGAATTGGCCCCCGGTAGCTCTAATGACAACCTGACATACCCGCTGGAAAACCACACGAGCCCCGGACCTGTGTCCCAAAGCACTCAGAGGGGTTTTGAACTTTAATGGGAAGGGCTTTGATTTACATCAGCAATGGCTGCTGCAGAGATGGAGGTGATCTTCATGATGATCTTAGAGGTGTTTTCCAGCCTCAGTGATTCTATGATTCCATGTGCAACTCCAGCAGATCCCTGGACACTAGACTAGAGAAACACTAAACACCTCCACTGGTGCCTGCTGCAGCCTGGCTGTGGGGAGGAGATGGGTAGAAGCCCTCATCTGCTGTAAGCATGAGCACCAAGTGATCCAAACGTCAGAGACACTGGGAGACAAGACCCACTGCTCACCCAGTGCCAGGTGGAACCAGGTGTGCAAAGACATCCCTGTGCTGGTCTATGCCCAGGACACTGCAGAAATATTATGCCATTGGTGGGGCATATGGGACATCAGAAGAGTTGTCAGGCTCTGTACAAGCAACAGAGGGGAAGCTGTATTTTTATTGTTGTTAAACACTGGGCTTGAAAACTCCAAGGAACCTGCTGGGACTCTAGAGCTGACACTCACTGACTCATTTGGGAAGTGCACCCTCTGGATCAGAGCAGGAAAAAGTTTACAGCTCCCCATATTTTAACCCAAATCCCCAACAGAAAATCAGATTTGGGATGTAATTTGCATAGCATGTCTCATGATTTCATTTAATCTGCCCAATCCTCTTAAGGAGCAGAGCAGCATAAGTTATCACAGACAACGGGGGCTGCTTAGAAACTGCAAATCCACCCATCCAGCAGAGTCTGGGCTCTGTAGTTAATCCCACTCCTGCCAGAGCACATCACCACAGAGGGTGGAGAGTATGGGAAGAAGAAAGGTGAAACCCCATTCATGTGCCAACAGCTCTAGGTCAGCCTCCAACCTCCGTAGAGGAGTGAAATTTTAGGGCTTTGAGTCACTTCTTTCCTTCCAGGCAATTTGCCTGTGCCCAGATCTTATTAGGAACTTAAATATCAGCCTGATTGACACACTAAAAATACATGTTCGGCTACCTCTGCCTTCCAGAATTGGCTTTACCCAAAATTCCCTCCTAGAAGGAAACCTATGCAGGGCTCGACTTTGTCGGTTAATAGAGCATCTACCAAAGCCTTTAGGCTTTGTCTTTAATTTGTCCATATAATTACAGAGAAAATGCATTCTTTATAGTGATCAGATTCCAGATCGATCCAGCAACCAGAGCCATGTCCTATTTTTCAATTAACTCTCCATCATCAGCCCTGTTCCCTCCCGCTCTACTTCCATAGCATAAAAGAAAACCCCAACCAAATACTTTTTAAATGATTTGTTGTGATCGAATAACTCCCCCAAATACCACAAAGTATTAAAATCCCTACTTCAATATCCTTTATCCTTTAAGGTTCTTTATAATTCAATAAACAGGATTTCAAATCCTCCCCAAACCGGGGTGGACTTGTTCCGCGCTGCCGTTCCAGGCCACTCTTCTAATGCATACTCTTATTAAGCTGTGCAAGCTTACAGCTCTTTAATCTTTTTGAACACATGTTGAGAAGAATAAAAGCAATTTTGTTTGGGAAACTGAAGGCCATGTTCAGCTGGAAATAAGCTTTTTCTATAATCTCACCTCTTGCTTTACAGAGCCGGCTCCAGGGCTGTTACCCAGTAACCCCTGAAAGGCACCACTGCGCTCCATTCATTTTCTCTCTTTTTTTAATCGTGGGAGGGGAGAATTAAGGAAAAAAACCCTAATTTTGGCTCTTTTTGCCCAAATTGGTACATTTTTTACGGTTTCTGCCCTCAAAATAATCTCAGATCTGGGCTTCCTTTGGCTCAGAGCTAATCTGGATGTAATTCCCCTACCCCTGCCTCTGCCCTTGGCAACACGCAAATACAGATTAGAGGGTTATATAAATGTAATTTTCTAATTAATCGTTGCAGGGCCAGCCACCGCATTTTTCTGTACATCAACAAATGCACAGAAAGTTCAACTGTGAGAGAAAGGAGGCTTTACATAACAGAAAGGTTTCTGCACTGCATTTGTTAAACAAACTGCCCTTTCATGTTGCCCTCAGCCAAACTCCTCAACACAACACCAGATCAACCCCCTGCTGCCAAAACATGTCATGGAATGGTTGGTTTGGAAGGGAACTTAAAGCCCATCCAGTTCCACCCCCCTGCCATGGGCAGGGACACCTCCCACTGGATCAGGGTGCTCAAAGCCCCATCTAACCTGGCCTTGAACACCTCCAGGGATGAGGCAGCCACCACTTCTCTGGGCAACCTGATCCAGTGCCTCTCCATTGTCACAGGAAAACATTTTTCTCTAAGATTTTACCTCAATCTCCCCTCTTTCAGCTGAAAACCTTTACCCCTCATCCTGTCCCTGCACTCCCTGAGCAACAGCCTCTCCCCAGATTTCCTGGAGCCCCTTTCAGTACTGGGAGGCTGCTCTAAGGTCTCCCCAGAGCCTTTTTCTTCTCCAGGCTGAACAACCCCAACTCTCCCAGCTTGTCCTTGTAGGGAAGGTGCTCCAGCCCTCTGGACCTGCTCCGGCAGATCCATGTCCCTCTCGTGCAGAGGACTCCAGAACTAGACGCAGGGCTCCAAGTGAGGTCCTACCAGGGCAGAGCAGTGGGGCAGAATCCCCTCCCTCGCCCTGCAGGTTCCCCTGCTTTGGATGCAGCTCCAAACCACCAGGGTTTGAGCTACCCTGCTTTGGGGATTCCCAGCTGAGGAAGTGACATTTCATCCCACCTGGAACAGATTGTGGAAACCTGAAAGCAAGAGGATTTTGTTTTCTTTCTAAATATTTCATGGAAAAAAAATACTTGCACGTCCTCTTTAAAAACAAACTGAAGTGTTCATTAGTTGGCCTATTTTTTCAGGTGTATTCTAATAGCACTAATTAACTCTAAGGTAGATTTTAGCACTTCAGCCTCCCTTTCTGCCTTCAAATGCCAAAACAAATCTTGCCATAATTACCAGCAATCCTTTTCATTACCGGCTGCCTAATTATCCTATTAATAGCACATCCTAAGAGACTATATTTGCTTGGCAGGCAAATATTTGTTTTTAAATTAGCAAACACAAAGACAAACTGCTCTGTTTGCCGAAGGATTTTGAAATGCAAAATGGTTTATATTCATAGAAAAAAAAATTAATCCAAGTAAACCCTAATGCTTAATCCATCTGAAGCATTTGAATCTTTTTAGTGAGTTCGACAAGGGGGGAGGATCACTGTGCTGGAAGAGGTAGCTTGGAATACCTCTATAATAACATGCCTGGGTCTGCACAAGGGCTCCTGTTTGTTTTATCACTTGGGGAAGGACGCGATGCCCAGCAAATTACTGAGAAAAAGGACCCTCGTGGCCAGTTGTGCAGCTCAGAAACCCCCATGCTTTGGAAATGAGAAAAATATTATCTCCATCTTCCTCCCCTTTTGAATTTAAAGCCCAAACTGGAACTACTTTCAAATAGCACCCGTGGAGCATGGCATGCGAATGCAGGCACAGCAGAGCAGCTGTTCACCCTGCCAAGGGATGCTGCCACTCTGTGGGTTGGACCATAGCAAGAAAACAAGCTCCCCATGGCTGTAGGAGTTCTCCCTTCTCTCAGGGCTCCAGAGCACAATATTTGCCTGGCAAAGATAGCTCCAGTGCTGGGAGGATACTGCCATGACAGAAGGATGCTATGGTCATGTGAGGATGCTATGGTGGTAGGAGGATGCTGCCATGGTAGGGAGATGCTCTGGTGCTGGGAGGATGGTGCTGTGGCAGGAGGATGTAGTAGTGGTGGAAGGATGCTGTGGTGAAGAGAAGGCACACAGCTCTGTGCCCCACTTGTCCCATCAGACAGGCAGGATAATATCGTAATGTTTTGCTTTTAGTAGGGAGGAAGCATTCTGTTTTTATGTGCAAAACTCCAGAGTGATTGGTCAGAAGAGTTAATTATTCATCCTATTTTTAACAGGAGAGGTGATAAAGACCTTCAGCAACCCTGAAGTTTCCCTTAGGAGCAGAGGGCAGGGAGCGGCACTAAGTTCTTCCCAGGACAGTGCCCAAAGCTGCTGTGAAACCTCCGTCACGGGGACACTTAAGAGTGCAGAGACTCCTCCACTTCTGCAGGAAGGCTGTGGCTGAGCCTGAGCAGGAAGCTCTGTCTCTGGGATTCAAACCAAGCAAAGATCAATAGATTAACCTGCAGCAAAGGAACTCCGCCGACGTGCTTGCTGTCTGTGTCAGAGCAACTGAATTATTTATAGACCTAGAGGGTCTCTTTCCCTGTAGGCTTGCAGAGCATCTCCCTTCACAGACACAATTACAGGCGGCTCTCTTCAGAAAACCAACACCTCCTTTCTTTCTTTCTCTTTTAATGAAAACCCAACTGCTTCTTCCCTGGGTTATAAAAAGAGAAATACAACCTTGTCTCACAAACCACCAAGAAGAAGGAGATAAATGAGCAGCACCTCGCAGCTGTGTTACCACCAGCTTGGTGGGCACAGGCAGGTTCCCAGGCTCAAGGGATGTCCCACATATTTGGGGTGCACATGCAACATGGGCTTACACTGATACCTGAACACCTGCTTGCTGCCTGTTCCCTTCCACTTCCCATAACCTCCACTGCTCTTTCTCTGCAGCCCGAGGCAGGAGGAAGGACAAACACACAATTCTTCCTTCCAATTTAAGACCAACCTCCGATGCATGGGATATCTCAGCCCTGTCAGAGAGGGATAACATATGTGTCTGGATCTGCTCCTGGTGCCTGCCTGCCTTTGACTTGGTCCCTGCTCCGTCACCAACCATCATTGCCACAACCACCACCACTGCCACCATCATTGCAATCTCCAACATCACTACCATCACCACTGCCACTGTGGTGCCACCACTACCACTTCTGCTACCTCTACCATGGCCACCATGGTGTCATCACCTGAAGCAGGCAGCACAGCCAAGGAGCTTAGAAGAGTTTATTTGGTATTAGAGGGTTCAACAATAGGCCAAGCTGCTTTTCCTCCACTGCATGAACCCCAGTGCTGGTACGCAATACCTCTCCTCCTGGCCCCTTCCTTGGCTAGTTAGGAAAATCTAGCAGCCTGGGCGGGCTGAAGGTGCAGGGTGAAGAACACCACACTGTGAGGGAAAATGAGTCAGTTCCTGGGAAATAAAAAGTTAATCAGGCTGTGCAGAACATTGCCCAGGGTTTACTTGAATGACTCAAGCCTAAAATATAGCAGCGTCCACACCAAGGAGACAAAGAGTCTTTGCAATCCATTATGCCGCTGCAGAGACCTGGCTGAGACCACACATGCGACAGCAGTAGTAAATAATGCATCGCCGCCCCGGCCAGCCTCCTCCTTCTCCCTTTCCTTTTACCCTGTCAAGCTTCTTGTCACATCCCAGTGCCAGGCTGCCCATTTGAATAAGCACTGCAGGATAACAAACATCAAACCTCTCCTCTTGCAAAAAAAAAAAAGGACAAAAGACCAGTATCAATGCGAAACACAGGGTTCTGCTCCGTTTCTGGAGGAAAGAGAAGGGACGGAAGGAAAAACTCTCCTCCTGTGGTGTTTTACAACCTCTGCGTTTCTCAGACTTTGTGTTAGGTTGTCTAAGTGCAGAGGACACGGGAGTTCCCTCCCCGGAAGTCTTCATGACCAGGTTGGATGGGGATTTGACCACTGATTCAGTGGAAAGAGTCTCATGGCAGGGGCCTTGGAACTGGATGAGGTTTGAGGTCCCTTCCAACCCAAACCATTGTATGATTCTATGAACCTTGGCTCTGAAAGGCAGCTGTGACGACCCCACATATATGGACTGACTCCAGCAGCCAGACCTCCAGGACAAACCCTGGCCCAGGTGATCCAGCCAGTGATGCCCCACACCACTGGCACAGCCAAGCGATGCTTTGCAAACCAGCGGAGCCTCCTTTGGTACCCATTCTGCATCCAAGCATGTTGAACATGCACTGATGCTCAGTCACTGCTGACAGTGGGTCCGTTACACCTCCTGGGGACCACACTCCTCCTCCCACCCGTGCTTGGTGGGACAAAGTAAAAACCACTCCGTTGCTGAGACCCAGCCAAGACAGATTGTGCCCCTGTTTTTTGTGTTGACACTGATTGACAAACACCTCTGGGAGAGTGACAGTGGGACAGCTGTGCCTGTGTTCCCTGCAGCAGCAAACAAGCTGTGTGTTACCAGCAGAGGTTTGTCAGGGCTGCCACTGTTCTCTAATTACATTGTGGATGAGGATGGAGTTCAGGAAGGGATGGATCTCCAAGATCAGCATCCTTGAAGTGGAGAGCCTCCATTTCTGCAGCAGTAGGACTCAGTAATTCAGGACCTCCTCCGTCTCTGTTGGACACACAGTGACACAAGACTTGGACCAACTATGTCTGGGTTAGATTCAGAGATTTAAGGAGCAGAAGGATCTGCTTTGCAGACTCCCATGCTGTGCCAGGTCCAGAAGCTCACCCTGAGCTCACAGCTGAGTCTCCTTAGAGAACGTGGCTCCAACATGGGTGCAGGGGCTGCCAGAGGAGCTGGGGTGCTCACTGATGGGCACACTGGGAAAGAGGAGGCTGATCTTTGCCAAGTCCAGTTTTATGGCTTCCAGAAGCCTTGGGGGTCCCCAGGAGCAGTCATGGGTGGGAGGTGTGTGGGGCACCTGCAAAGGCTGGGGGAAAGCAATCCTGGCTCTGGGATGCACATTTCTCTGAGGAAACCTTGCCTCAGCAGAGGATGGTGCAGCTGGAGTCATCTCTAGGAGATCCCTAGCCCAGCCAGAGCATCCTCTGGAGCTTCCTGGCCCCACCAGAGCATTCCCTGGAGCTCCCTGGCCCCTCGTCACCCACGGCTGTGAAAACAGGATAGAAACTCCAGCCGGAGCCTCTCCAGCAAGAGAAAAAGAGGACAAACCAGAGGCAAGAGCGCCTCGTGCACCAGCAGCAGGGAAATGAACCTGGCTCCCACAATTCACCGAGGTTTGTTTTCACCTCGTGCAGGGCGGGAAGCAGATGGCGCGCCGGGGGAACGACGCCCGCCCAAGGGCCCCACTCGCTGCTGGATTTGATGAGCTGTGCACATGTGAAACCCGAACATCTGCAGTGCCATGTGGTGCGTGCAGCGGGCCAGGCGCTGCAGCCCCCCACACACCCCAACCCACAACTAAACACCATCAATTATTCATGCCCGAGTTATTTGTGGTGCAAAGGGTCCATCAGCGACTTTGATTAAAAACCCAATGAGTAATGAATATGCAAAAGCAAGCGACTGCTCGGAGGAACAGATTTGTCAAATTGTCCATACTTCATCCAGATGAAGAAAAAGTCTCAAGAGGTCCTGAAATTGAAAAACTTGCTATCGAATCCCAGCATTATCTTAATGATTAAATCCCCTCTGCCGTGCAGGCACTTTGCATGAAGCTGAATAGGAAAATATTTGTATCTTCAATTCGAAGTAAGGGCAGCAAGAAGAGTGGCACGCACACAAGAGGAAATGTGATTTTAATTCACATTGTGGCTCCACAGCCATTTAATTATTTTAATTAGGCTTAATTAGTGGTAAATTTACAATGATATGCTTGATACCTGGCATTAAATCTTTCATGCATAAATGTTTTGTTAAAATGAGAAAATAGGCGAGTGGCATTTTGCCAGCAATTAGAGCTGCATGCTCTAATGAAAGATTACCACTCCGCTGTGATTCATGATGACAGGCAGAGCTGGGGAGCTGTTTGTGTTTCACCGGGAGGACAATAATGCCGCTGCTGTCACCTGCAGCCCTGCCATGGGCATGTTTTTGGACCCAACCTGGGGGCACTACTCCTTACAGCATCCCAGTGCAGCACCTTGGTGGGCAAGGGGACCGGAACACTGGTGGCCCTACAGGTGGACCAGGGGACCAGGAGGGGACTGGACACCTGCTCCCCACCCCAAGGCAGGTTGTGGTAACACCTGGAGCATCATCCTCCTCCCTAGGCTTGAAGGAGCAGTTCAGGCATTGGCAGAGACTGCCCAGGGAGGTGATTGAGTCACCATCCCTGGAGGGGTTTAAAAAATGGGTGGATGAGGTGCTCAGGGACCTGGTTTAGTAATGGACAGGTATGGTTGGACTCTGATCTCAAAGATCTTTTGCAACCAAGTGATTCTATGACTCTACAGTTCCACAATTCTATGAAGGTGTTCTGGGCCAGCTGGTTGCCTCTGCAGACTGGTCCCTCTCCACCTCCTTCCACAGGAGAATCCATTTCCATCCCAAAGTCCCAGTTGTGCCCCTTACCCTGTCTCTCCAGGGCCTTTCTTGACACCTCCTTTATGCACCCCATGCACCTTATGCCTGGATCCTCTCTCACATCTTGGTGCAGCTGGCAGCACTTGGCCATGCTTCAGCTCCCCTTGCTTTCCATGTTTGCTCAAGTGTTTTCAGCCGCTTCTTTCCCATGGAGCTCCATCTCCTGAAATCACCACTCACTTCAAAAATCCTTAGAGAAAGCTCGAGGCGAGGTGCTCTGTTAGAGATACCACACAATTTTGAAGCACAGCTCTTGGCCTGCTGCTGGTCCCATGTTGGGTAGACCAACTCCACCAACACGCAAGACAGAAAGAAGTGTTTCCCAAGAGGAGCAGGTGGGCAGTGGGACCAGCGGAGCTGATCCATGATGTGATGACTTCCAGGGCTGCTCTGCTGTGCTTTGCTGGTGTTGCCACCTCTCAGCTGTCTTCCATGCTATGGGTTTCAGTGATGCTGTGGGAACACAAGAAGACACCCAGATCCCACCAGGGACTGGATAATTCCAGGATGTGGAAAGGGTTTATAAACCCAGATTCACCTTTGGCTGCTACAGAGCACAGGACCTGGGTGAACTTGGCGCAGGGATGACTGTCAAGTGCCCTACGCATGTACTGCCTCGTGCCAACTGCCCTCCAGCCCTGGAGGTCCCCAAAAGCCTCTGTTACCTCCTTCCCTTTTAAAAGAAAGCCAAACCAGCCACACTCCCTGCTTGTGAAAGCAACAGACCATTGTTGGGTCATGCCAAGCTAGTGCCCAAATTAAAGCATATGTGCTTTGGAGTAACAGGGATGATTGAAAAACTGCTAAAAATGCCTTGGATCTAATTGGAAGCAGTGTTAACGAGAGGCGTGTGCTGTGCCCGGGGTGTCCGCTCCCTGCAGACTGGGTGCAGGTGGGTGGAGGGTCCCAGCTAAGAGCACCCTACAAACACAGAGGTGGTGGGTGGGGTGCAGCCCATTTTCCTGAGCCAGACTTACATTTGCATCGTAAATGTGCCCTGTGGTGTGTGTGGCGGCTGGGATGCAAAGCGAGCTACTGACCCCTGGCAAGGGCCACGCAGAGGAAGAAACCCAAGGAGCCATGGGGAAAGGAGGCTCTCAGCAAGGATGTGGGCAGAAGGTTTTAGTGCAACAGCCCAGCATGATCTGCTGATCTCTCCAGAGTTTCGGCATGTCTGTGTCCAGGTACACGGGGCTGAGGCAACCAGAAGGGTAGGACAGTGAGCCCTCCATGAGCAGGCCATGTGCATGCCTTTTAGCTCACAGAGAGATGGGAAATCCTTCCATTAATCTTGGCATTAAAAGTAGTAAGATGAAAACTGGAAAAAAAATCCATTTTCTATAGAATTATAAAATGGTTTGGATTGGAAGGGACCTTAAAGCCCATTCAATTCCAACCCTCTCCACGGGCAAGGACACCTTCCGCTGGATCAAGTTCCTCCAAGTCCCATCCAACCTGGTCTTGCATAGGAAACTCACAGCTGGGTGTGGCTGGGTTAGTGTGAGGAGGAATGGAGAGAAGCAACAAGGTTCTGGAGACCTTGGAAAACTCTTGGCAGCCAACACAAGTGAGTTATTGGAAATAGATGCAGAATGCATGTTCGTTTTGTAGCTGGTGGCAGAGCATTTCCTCATTGCTCAGCAAACACAACACAACCCCTACCGTCACGGAGCAAATGAGGTGGTCAGGCTCCTCGATTTGCATCTCACCTCTGGATTAGGGTCACTGGAATAGCTGAAGCTCCTCTGTTCAAGGAAGGGCAGCAGGAGAGCCACAAGGCTGCTCAGAGACTCCAGGCCTGGTGAGGAGAAGGGAAAAGCAGGGAGATGAATGCTTTATACAGAGCCCAGCAAACGGAGCAGTCCAACGTTTCAATTACAAACCTGCTAAAAATCACAGAAAGATGAATTCCAGTATTTTCTAACCACAGTTAAGTGCACCAGGAAGATATTAACTATCTCCTCGTCCCTATTGATCTTCCTGTCTCCAGCTACTACTGGAAACAATTAGAGGTCAATAAGCAACATGAGATGGAATTTACAGCTGCCAGATAAACCGTTTGGAAATATTTCCTTGCCCTTTTACATCAGTGGTTCTGTCAATACTGCAATCAAATATTCTTTATGGAAAAGAAAGTATCTTTGAAAATATATCTGTCCTGTCCCACGGACTGGGAGCACAGCGTGTAAATACAGAGCCAGCGGCTTGCTGCAAGCAGCCCTCCAAGTGAGATCCAGCGTACAAATAGCAACAAGGCTTTCTGTGTTAACAGCACCATCCATCCGGGAGCCACAGTAATGCGTTTACCCTCTCGGTGACCCTGTGAGAAGGAATAAGAAATCTTCCTCCTGAAGCAGCCAAGGAGGAAATCAGAGCATGAAAATGTTGTGGGTGCAGTTTGTAAACGGCACATGTGCAGTGACTCCACTACCTGCAGATTAGGTTGTGGAAACAGTTGTGCATCTTCACTGCAGGACCCTTGGCTGGGTGCACGCTGCAGGCTCCAAGGGGGATGCATGGAATTGGTCGCAAACTGGATCCTGTGTGAGATGCACGTTGTTCAACACACGTCAGATGCCTGCGTTGGATGCATGCATTAGGTATGTGCATTGGATACATGCACTGGATTCAAGCGTTGGATGCACGTGCTGGATGCATGCCTTGGATGCATGTGCTGGACTCCACAGTGTATGCACGCATTGGGTGCATGCATTGCACACACTCATAGGACACATGCTGTAGGCTCACACCCATGCCAGGACTTCAGGGCACAGACTTGTCCATGGGCCTACAAAGATGCCTGATTGGGCGCAGAGCCAGGCACAGCACAGCCACATTTGTCACAGTGTGCTCCTGGGGCCCTGCTGCTGCAAAAATTGCATCCCTGCCAGCCGCTCTTGCAGCCAGTATCGCAGGCATCGTAACTGCTTGGGTGTAGGGTGTAGGGTGACAGAATAACCACAGTGGACTTGGAAAAAGCACGGCATCCAAGGCAAGCACAAAGATATCCCAGAAGTGGAGGCATCCCTGTCCCAGCCCCCGACATGACCACCAGGGGCCCAGGACGATGTACTGGAAGCTAATTTTGTTCAGGGCAGGAGATACTCGACCTGAAGAGATGCACAGTCCTTTCATTAAAAAGAAAAAAAAAGCCATAAAGCCTACGTATTCATGACAGATTTACTAAAGCAGCAATTCACTGCAGTGCCATGGAGCAAGTGTACACACAACTCAGTTCTGTAAGGAATCATTCATGGTACATTTAGTGAGGCTCCAGGATGAATGGGTTGAAGCATTCTTTTGCTATTTATCTCCTATTTTCCTTGCTTGTTAACTCCTCCTTCCCAAACTCAGCTGTCACCACATTCCTATCCCTGATCCACAGAAGAGCTGTGGCAGGATGGAGAGAGCAGTGCTGATGTCCCATCTGAGCCAGGCAGAGCGAGGTGACTGGGAGAGCCGTGTCAACCCTGGGCCGCAGCAGATGGCAGAGGGTGCTGCTGCTGGGGCAGGCAGAGATGAGGACAGGCAGCCCCCACACTGCCCATGCTGCCAGAAGGGTCATCTCCAACTATGCAGGGCCATTTGCATTATAGACCCTGCAGTCACACACTTCTCCACCTGCCAGCCTAGCTGGTATGTGTGAAGGTCCCCAGGGGTGTCCCAGCGAGCCCTTCTCTGCTTCTACATGCCACCCCAGCACTTCTCCTTCCTGAGGTCTTTGGTGGCTGGTTCTTCTGGGTGCTGGCTGGTGGTAAACCCACTTCCTCCAAGCAACACACCACCTCCTACTTCCCCAAGGCTTGGGAATAGTTCACAACCCATCTCTCTGCAAAGGGCTGAGTCAGACCTACAACTCCAGGAGCCTCCTTCTTTGAAATAGCTCCCCAGCCTTTCTCCAGCCAGGTTCCCTTCCACAGGTGAGTCTCTATCTCCTCTGGATGCTGAGCCCTCTCCCTGCCACCACCCCCTGCACTCATGATTGGCCACCCCACCCACTATCTCAGGGAGCTATGGGTGCTCTGATGCCCACAGTTGCTCCTGGCCTCAACACCTAGGAACATGTCGTGCTTGTGAGACACCCCATCGTAATAAATGAAAAGGAAAGCTCTTCGTAAATCAGCCTTTCTCCCTCAAAGCTGGGTTTAGCTGTTCCCAGGTCTAGCAGTACCTTCCCAATCCTGTGAGCTGGGAAGGGCAAAGCCTAAAGACTTTCTGTCCCCAAATGACCCCTGAGCATCTCCAGAGGGCTCGACTGCATCGATGCCTTCCCTCTCCCAATACCTTGAGTCTTGACAGGGCGGGAGATTCACATCTGTGTGTGTGTGCTACTGGGAATAATTTTGTCAACAGCACTTTAACATCCAAGTGATTCTCATCGCAGCTGGTACCGGGAGCACTGGTAACTGCAATAAAAATAGTTTTGCAAAATAAATTACCTAGCATTTGCATATTCTGTGCATAAAAACACACACTTGGATGCTGACAGTGAAGAATCCCCAGGTCCAGGTCTGGTCTGGTAGCAAGAAGGAGAATAATAAACAGCAAAAAAAAAGCCCCACTCTCTCCCCATTATACCAGATGGCAAACAAGGGCTGGAGCAGAAAACTAAGCACATCTTAATTAAATAACACTTGATTTCAGCATCAAACTGGGTCTAGGTCAGTGAACCGAACAGCATTTTTCTCTTGGAGGGGAGGGCACACCAGCTTTCTTGAGGAGGGAGAACCAGGCATCTGAGAGCAGCCAAACCCTCCTACAGCCCCTGCGGGCAAGATGCACAGCCTGACCGCTCTGTGCTCTGGCCACCATTCCCGGGGCAGCACCTTACCCTGTCTGCATCGTCCACCAGTGAACCCACAGGTAGCAGCTATGCAGGAGGAGCACACAGCTGGTTGTTCATGGTTAGGAGAGGGAATGAGGAATGCCTAAAAACCCAGAAACAGGCATAATTATAGGAGTTAAGCAGAACTAACTTTTTGCGGGAGATAGATCTTCCAACTGAGGCAGAGGGATCCAGCTCAGTGCAGAGCAAAGATCTCCACAGAAAGCACAACCAAAACGCACATCCCTTCACATTCACTGACTCTGCTGGAGCACGCAGAAGCACCCACCTGCTGTGGAAACCCCTCTTTATTCCCTGGCAAATGGGTTGCTCTAAGGCACCTGCTCCTGATTGAAACCCTAGGTTCTTGTTCATACTGGGTGACCCCAACCAAGCACCTCTGCTCCTGGTTGAAACCCTAGGCTCTTGTTCATACTGGGTGACCCCAACCAAGCACCTCTGCTCCTGGTTGCCATGCATGGCTTTTTTTATTTGCTCCTATTTTTAGTTGTACTGCAGGTTCCCCCTACCCATCACAGTGATGCCCACAGCCTGGAAATGTTCCCTCCGTGCTGCTGGCATTAATAAGAACATTGGTCACATTGAGTCATTGCACTATCATGTTGCAATGAAAGCTGACAACAACGGGCAGAAATGGACAGTGGCTTGGCAAGATTGGAAAATCTTCCTTGCAAGTCTCTTTGCCAAGCAAGTAAAACTCAGGGCTGCAGCATCCCCAGTGCCGCCACCCGAACCACAAGGCTCAGAGGGAAACTACTCCTTTTCCAGGCCACTAATACAATTTTCTTTACTAAGCAACGATACATAGGAGTGCTAGTAGCCTGCAAGGGTCTCATACATCAATTGCTTTTCTCATTATTAAAGGATTGTGTGGGTATTTTGGAGGGATGGCTATGGAAAAGGCACAGCACATGTGTTTCTTCCTCCATGCTTCAGGATGTTTAGAGCAGCTCGGCCAGACGAGATGAAAGCAAATACACAAAGTGTTCTTACGTGGATGCTTTGAGTTGCTGCTGGCATTCTGCACTTGGGTTACCCTATTTCTGTTCCTTTTAAAGAGATCCTTGGCAAAGAGAAAGGTGTACTATGTCCAAAAGTTTCCTGGATTAATCACAGAATCATTTGGCTGGAAAACACCTTTGAGATCGAGTCCAACCATACCTGCCCACTACTAAAGCAGACCCCTGAGCACCTCATTCACCCATCATTTAAATCCCTACAGGGATGGAGTCACCACCTCTGCCCTGAGCAGCCCCTGCCAGTGCCAGAGCACCGTTTCAGTGGAGAAATTTTTCCTAATATCTAATCTAAACCTCCCCTGGTGCAACTTGAGGCCATTTCCTCTCATCCAGTTACTTGTTACCAGGAGAAGAGATCAGCACCCACCTCACCACAACCTTCTTTCAGAGAGCTGCAGAGAGCAAGGAGGTCTCCCCCCAGCCTCCTCTTCCACAGGATGAACAATCCCAAGTCCCTGAGCTGCTCCCAGAACCCCTGGACTGCAACCCCTTCCTCAGCTCCATTCCTCTTCCCTGGACACACTCTAGCCCCTCAATGTCCTTCTTGTAGTGAAGGACCCAAAGATAAAGATAGGATTAAGGTAGGAAGGAGAAAATGCAATTCATTGACTGTTCATTACAGGGACTGCAACCCCAGGTAGGGGTGGTCACACTGGCATATTGGCTCAGTCCCAGTTTCCCAGAGCTGACACTGGACCTGGCTTGGGAAGATGTAAACCCCCTCTGCAGCCTACACTAAGATCTCCCAGAAGGCTGCAGACCCTAAGGGTGCAGGAGCCCCAGTGGCTTGTGGTTCTGGATGCAAAAGTGAGGAAATTTTGGATACATTCTCTTCAAACTGAGGGTGAACATTTTTAAATGCCAAACATCATAACGGTGGTATGTGAGCAACATCCTGCTGGAGCCAAGATGCCCTGCATGGGAGGCACCAAGTCCTTTGGTGGACTGAGAGCAAATGTCACCATTTCACTTATTTGAAGAACAGCAAACCCCTTATTTTACAGAACCTTTTCAATTTTGAAAACAAACTCACAGAGAGGATCCAATGTTTGAGTAACGGGAGCTCTGGAGGTGGAGGAGGTGACTGTTCGGCTGCCGAGAGATTTACAAAGCGACCTGTTGAAGGCCACGTGTTCGGAGGGAAAAAGGAAGGGAAAACTCTAAAGTTGGACATTACAAGGAACAAAAATTCTCTCCCCAGTCCCAGCAGCCCAGCTGCAAAGGCCGGAATGCAGCATTGAGACATAGGATGAGGATGCTCTGCTGAATTCAAACACCACTTTGAATGCATCCCCCTGGGAAAGGTGCGTGGCAGCCCCTGGCCTCAACACAAGGAGGACCTCAGCCCCTTGGTGAGTATTTCTTTCCTCTCTACCTGCAGTCAGAGTATTTTTTGTTCATAAACCCTTGTCTGTACTTGTTATTAGTGAGGGGGATCCTGGCCACCCCTGACCAAATGCTCACAGCTCACAAGACTGCTCACTGCTGCTGGGAGGACAAGAGTTCAGATGGCACATTTCCCATGGCTCCACTTCATTGGTTCCATGAGTACAAACATGGGTCCTGACTTGTTCTAACTCTGCAGCCTCTCAGGGACACCAGGAGCAGCTCCTGGGCTGGTGTATGGCTCATCCCCATGCATCTGCTGGCCCTGCACATCTTCCCAGATTTGTACATCCCCCTAACCCTAAGCATCCCCCTAGCTCTGTGCATCCTCTTGGCCCTTTGCATCCCCCAGCCCTGTGCACCTTCACCCCCCCCCCATCCTAGCTCTGCACATTCACTCACAGACCTCTGCATCCCCCCACTGCCTCCAGTCTGGTAGCCAAGCTGGGGGCACAAGGGTGCTTTTCACCAAAGAGACGTGAGCAGGTTACTGTAGCTCAAATGCTACCACTCAGATAACAAGGCCCGCAGCTTGGGGACTGCCTCTCCCAGGTTTCCAGTCCTGCACAGGCACCATCTTGCAGGTGCTGAGCTTCCTGCAATGTCCCTGCCTCCCTTCTCCTGCCTGTGCCAGCCAAGGGCTCCCAGCACTTGGCAGGAATAGCCCCTCTGGAAAGTTCAAGGTTAACAGCATCCAATTCAAAAAGATTTTTTTTTCTGTTTTTTTTTTTCTAAAAAATAACATTATTTACAGCTCTTACCTCCTCAAGGGTAAATTTACAGCCACATCATTAAGCACAGACAAAAGCCTTTAACCAGTCTGGGGCAGGGGTTTCACAGCAAAGATGATGCTGTGATTGCAAGCTGCCCATGAATGCAAACATGGGGCGGCTGCACACCCTGGTGCTGAAACTGCAGTGAAAAGAACAGCATCCCAGAGTGCCCTCATCCCTGGGAGCCACGCAGGGATAGGCTGACTCTGTCACCGCTGCCTGCCCTCCGTGACACGGAAACCTATTTGTGCCTAGCTGGCAGGCACCCATTAGTTGAAAGGGAGACAGACCCAGAAAAACAACATCACCCCACTGGGCCCGCCACCCACATGTCCTGCCCATGCTCCCCGTTATCCATCCATGAGCCAATAATGTGCACTCGCAGCCCAGAAAGCAAACTGTGTCCTGGGCTGCATCCAAAGCAGTGGGACCAGCAGAGTGAGGGAGGGGGTTCTGCCCATTTGCTCCTTTCTCACCTGGAGTCCTGTGTCCAGTTCTGGAGTCCTCAGCAAATGAAGGACATGGAACCGTTGGAACAAGTCCACAGGAGGCCATGTAGATGATCCAAGGCCTTGGGGCACATCCCTTGTGAGGACAGGCTGAGAGAGTTGGGGTTGTTCAACCTGGAGAAGAGAAGGCTCCAGGGAGACCTTAGAGCAGCCTCCTAGTACTTGAAAGGGGCTCCAGAAAAGTTGAGTAGGGGGTCTTGATCGGAAAATGCAAGGATAGGATGAGGGGGAATGGCTTTCAGCTGAAAAAAAGGAGAATGAGATGAGATCTTAGGAAGAAATATTTCCCTACAAGGGTGGTGAGGCCCTGGCACATGTTGCCCAGAAAAGTGGTGGCTGCCCCATCCCTGGAGGTGTTCAAGGCCAGGATGGATGGGACTTTGAGCCCTCTGATCCAGTGGGAGGTGTCCCTGCCCATGTCAGGGGGTTTGGAACTGAATGGGCTTTGAGGTCACTTCTACCCCAAAGCTTTCCATGGTTCTATGAATCTTTTACAAGCCATCCCAGGCACCCCTCCCCAGTTGCAGGAACCCTTCCAGTGGGTGCCCATTGAAATCAAACATTCACGGATGGGGAAAGAGGAGCCATGATGCTCCCAAGCTGGCTAGTCTTCTGTGTAGTTTCTCATTTCTGCCAGCAGCAAATGAGGATCCCTTACCAGATGGAATAAACTGGCAATTTCTTTAGTGATGACAAAAGTGAGGCATCCTTCCAGCTGTAACCAAGCCGGGGCACCAATCATCATGCTGCAGGGCTGTGAATCTCCTCATCAGCCCAGACCCCTGGAAGATGCTCAGCTGGGTTCCTGCCCCTCCTTCCTCTTTTCAGATAGAAGGAAGGTGGAAGGAGAGATTCAATCCTTCTTCCCAGGGTAGTCCAGAGAGTCAGTGGTTATATTACACGACAAACAGCCACTGCACCTCCCTGCAAAATTATGTGCTGCTAAAACTCCAGTTAATTCTTGCATTCGACCTTCATAGCATAATCAGGTTAATGCGGTTCGGGGCTGAGCAAGCCCCATCTCCCTGCACATAATTCAATAATGGCTTGAAGAGCGAGATCCTCAGATGCTTATGTTGTCATGGAATCCATGAAATAAGATTAATCGGGGTAGAGGAAAAGAAAGTGAGAAATGAGAGCCTGGTTGGGGAGGATGAGAGGAGCTGAGGAGGATTGCCATTGAATACCAATAGTGCTCTCATCTGAGCATCTCCAGACCTCTTAAAGCACAGAGAGAATCGCTACTCCTTCGCAGGAGGAGCAGCGCATCAGTCTGCACGGGTTCTCTGGCAACAATTCACAGGTCAGGCACTTTGCTGGGAATAGAAAAAGCACCAGAAAGTGATCTGAATTCTTTTTGTTTCAGACCAGCCCATGGAGCCCCTCACCCTGCAGGGAGCAAGTCAGCTCCTGCCTCAACGCTTGACTGGAGCAGAGCTCCGAGCACTGCTCATGGCTTCTCTTCCAGTCAATGGGCTGTAGAGCCTTGATTAACTACATTAATTAGGGGAATGCAGGAAACTCTGGAGTAAGAAACATTATAAATCTTCTCCCTTAAAAAAGAAAATAATTCTTGGATTGATTTTGGATGGCTGTGAAGGTTCTACTCCACTGACCATCTCCAACAAGGGGCACGTCTCACCTGCGAGGAGCTCTTCCCTTCTGGTTAACAAAACAGCATTGATTTGTCTATATCCAGGGCCAGAAGAGCAAATGATGCTCCACGTGCACTTCTCCAGCTCCATCAGCCAGCGTGTTTCAGCAGCACCGCACAGGTCTATTTTCCATGCACTTGCTTTGTGCATTGTTGATTTCCTGTGAATTGGAAGGATCCTGCTCTGGATCATGGAGTGCAGATAACAGAAATATGCATAGCTGTATGTAAAATAGGATGCTTGGATACAAACAGGATCCCTGGGCTGATGATATAACCAAGTCTGTCCTTCTCTCCTGGGCACTGGTGCTCATTTCCGCCCTCAGAATAACATCCAGGGCACCTGAGAACTGCTGAACTGCAACAACAAGTTCTGGTATCGCCAGCCCACCATTGAAGGCAACATGAAATCTAACACACTGCTCTTGTTATGTATCAGAGGTGGAACTGAGCCACAGCACTTGATACAGATTTGTCCAGTCCCTAATCCAGGAGCGGGCAGATTTTCATCCAAGTCCCATCCAACACACACACATTGGGCAGTTGGTTTTTCAGGACATGTGTAAAAAGAGAAAGCATTTTGAAAAGAAGGGGAACAACTTTCTTCTTAGGCCTCCTCAACATTGTTCTGTACATCTTACAGCAGAAACCACTCCAGAGATCATTTAGACGTACTTAGCTGATAATTTGAGTTTATAATTAAAAAATGATTTATTGACAGAAGCTTTAGTGGAAGTTGTTAAGAGTTTCATGTCAAACCTACAAAAGTCCTCATTCGCATCCTTTACACTTGAGGGTTACTTATAACAAGTCCTTATTCCTAGAGGAGAGGGGGGAGATTAAAATCTCTATACCTGCTCCATTTTCTCCATGGGGCTGAATCCTTCTTGGTTAAAACTCAGATGGGATAAGACCTAAGGAATCACTTAGGTCTCACATTTCATCATGCATGATCTTAATCAGTTTGCCAGGATTTCCTTTGCTCACAGAGAAGGCCTTGGGATGCTGGTGGATAAGAAGATCAACATGCACCAGCAAAGTGCACTCACAGCCCAGAAGGCCACCCATGTCCTGGGCTGCATCCAAAGTAGCAGGACCAGCATAGCAAGGGAGTGGATTCTGCCCCTCTGCACCACTCTGGTGAGACCTCACCTGGAGTCCTGCATTCAGTTCTGGAGTCCTCAGCACAGGAAGGACATGGAGCTATTGGAGTGAGTGCAGACGAGGCCACATAGATGATCCAAGGGCTGGAGCACCTCCCATGTCAGGATAGGCTGAGAGAGTTGAGGTTGCTCAGCCTGGAGAAAAGAAGGCTCCAGGGAGACCTTAGAGCAGCCTCCCAGTACTGAAAGGGTCTCCAGGAAAGCTGGGGAGGGGCTCTTGATCAGGGAGTGCAGGGGCAGGATGAAGGGGAGTGGCTTTTAGATGAAAAAAAGGAGGATGAGATGAGATGTTAGGGAGCACAGATTGCCCAGAGAAGTGGTGGCTGCCCCATCCCTTGAGGTTTTCAAGACCAGGGTGGATGGCACTTTGAGCGCCTTGATCCAGTGGGAGGTGTCCCTGCCCATGTCAGGGGGGTTGGAACTGCAACCTACTCCGTGATTCTAAGGCAAATTCAAACATCCTGCACAATGCAGGAGGTTTCACAACACAGCTGACCCAACTAAGGGCAGAATTAAGATCAGCTGGTGCAAGCAGAGACAAAAAGAGGCAAAGAGGGACCCTTCACTGCTATGTACCACTAGGAAGGAGGGCTGGCTTGGCCCTCAGAGCACACAGTTCATAACCTGCTGAGTCGGCAGCGGTGCTGTGCAGCCTTTTATGAATTTAAAAACACAACCCATAATCTCCAGGGACTGCAAGGCTGGAAAAGGACTTCATGGAGTCATCCAATCCACCCCAAGGCCTTCCGTCTACTTCAGTGTGACCCAAAGCTGGTGAAGGTGGGAAAGACCTGGTTCTGATGGAGACCCTCCTGTCCAGGAAGGAAAGTACCTCTTCTCACTGCCTTTGATGTTCAGAAACATCCCATCAAAAAGAAGGTGGAATGTAGAATATATACAGCTGTGAACAAAATACTGACTGTCCTGTGGTGGCTCAGATGTAAGCAGTGGCTGCGGCAGGAGTTGCTGCCCCAAAGAGCTGCTGCTGTGTCTCCAGGGCCTCCAAGGAAAGCATTTTTCTCCAGCCAGCCCCAACCCTGAGCTCGGAGCTCCATCCTGGCAGTTCCCTAGTGACAGCCCCTCAGCCTCAGGAAGATGCAATTAAAGCAAACATCTTTTGCAAGATAAGGAAAGCGTTGTTTCCTGCAGAGTTCACAAGGGGTTCTGCTCTTGGCGAGGCCAGCAGAAACCCAGGGAAATGCCTTCGATCACAGCATTCCTTTTTAACAGTTGTTTTAAGTCAAAGTCTCTCTGTGAGTGCTCTAAATACACTCTGTCAACAGTGATGAGGCAAGAATGAGAGATCACACGTGATGGCCTGCTAAGCAGCTCTGTGTTACTTTACTCAACATTTACTCTGTGTGGTGCCCACAAATCCACCTGAAGGGAGAAGGTAAATATTTCCTGAGCTGACGCTCTCCCGGAGGAATGCTTACACATCACTCAGCTATGCTGGAAATGAATCACCTTTCAAATATTTGCTTTATCTTACCTTACTGTATAATTACCATCTCAATTCCCCCACCAATTCTAGTTTGGGAGCAGTTAAATAATTGGCTTTACACCCACAGTGGAGGCAGAAAAGCCTGAAAGTGATGAAGAAGCAAGGATGATGTTGGAAGGCAGCGCCCAGGCTACAGCTTCCATCATGCACTTTCCCTCAGGACCTGCAGCCTGTCCCCTATCCCAGCCTTTTTCCGAGCTGCAAGCCTGGTAGCACCCCAAAGCCTTCCTGAAAGTGGAGATAAACCCTCCAAAGCCCCATCTAGGGGACACCCTTGCAGCAACAGCAACCCTCCCTATCCCCCTTGTCGGAAAAGTTGTAATCCAAGCAGCTTGTAGCGATGAATTATATAGCTTTAATTTTTATTTAATTTAGATTGGAGATGATAACGATGATCTGTTTACTAAATATCAATTAATTATTTAAGATATATTTGTTGCAGCTCAGAACAATGCAGTAGATGTGTATCGGGCCCCTGTTAAACCTTAATAAATACGTGCTTTTAACAAACAATCAGCTTTTAAAGCATAATAGCTACTCCACGAGATGAAACGACAGGATTAGCCAGAGCCAGCGTGTGATTTGGATGTTGGGTGAGGGAGCCGAGCAGCAGAGGGGCTGGGAAACGACATCCCCATGGATCTCCAGCCAGCGCCGGGTGGTCCGGGATGTCCTGAGCATCCTTCTCAGCACTTCTACGCTCTGCATGTTAAAGGCAGCTGAGTGTGAAGCAGAATATGAAACCAATGCTCAATCAGCAGTACGTGGATGAGAGGCGACTGTCACAAACAATGACTTTCTTTATCCCTTTGCGATTTGTTCCCATGGCATGAAGGTCAGGAGAAAAGTAGATTTATTAAAGCATAAACAAACTGCATAAACGCTTATGGTAATTCCACTTCCGTTAAAAATACCCAGGTTATTTTTAAAGATACTTTAAATTATCTCCTTTCTAATGAAAACTCACATGTAATCTGTTAGTGAGGGATGTCTGTTGAACCATGAAT
This sequence comes from Tapera naevia, assembly GCA_033556795.1. NCBI lineage: Eukaryota > Metazoa > Chordata > Aves > Cuculiformes > Neomorphidae > Tapera > Tapera naevia. The sequence goes on from JAUMJJ010000353.1 coordinate 4,206,402, forward strand.
TATTCAGAGAAGTCTCTGTTCTGTTATCTGGAGTCTCTGGAGATTATTCCCACCATTGTCCGTTGTGATGGGTCATTATGCACTCTGTGAATTTAATCTTTTAGGCTATCCAGCAGCACAGAAAAAAATGTATGAATAACAATTTTCCTGTAATAACCTTCAACTAACCTTTCAACCAGAGTGAGTAATTCCAATCCTATTTTCACATCAATAGAAGAGTCAAAGCCAGGCAATTATCTCTTATCTGTTCCATAACCCTCCCCCTTTAATTTTTAAAAAGGATGTTAAAGTACTTACTGGAGGCAAGAAGAAGAAAGGAGGCTGGAATGAAGTATAGACAAATTTTGATGAACAGTGATAGGGGTGCGGTTTAGATAATTATTAATTTTGTCCCACCTCCTTCCATTTTGCCGCATTCCTTCATTGTCAGGGGCACACCAGTTGCCTCACCTATGGCCCAGCTGGGGCAGGAACACCACTCCAGCCACATGGGTCCCTCCTTTTTGTCATCCATCAGGACCAGGCAGGCCCAGCCTGGTTGCTCCTTGTCACAACTGTTAGCTCAGGGTGACCAATATGTACATGAGCTGCCTCCAACTGGGCTCATGGGGTGCACACGCTGCTCTTTCAAGGGGTAACAGAACCCAAACTTGCTCACCAGCATCCCCTAAAACCTAGCCTTGCTTCCTTTCCCTTATGAGGACAGGCTCAGAGAGTTGGAGAAGAGTTTGTGGGGAGACCTTAGAGCAGCCTCCCAGTACTGAAAGGGGCTCCAGAAGAGCTCTGGAGGGACTCTTTATCAGGGAGTGCAGTGATAGCATGAAGGGGAATGGTTTTCAGCTGAAAGAGGGGAGACTGAGATGAGATCTTAAGCAGAAATATTTTTCTGTGAGGATGGGGAGACCCTGGCACAAGTTGCCGAGAGAAGCAGTGGCTGCCCCATCTCTGGAGGTGTTCAAGGCCAGGCTGGAGAGAGCTGAGTGACCTAATTTGGTTGATGATGTCCCTGCCCATTGTAGGGGGGTTGGACTGGAGGACCTTCATGGTCCCTTCCAACACAAACGGTTCTATGACTCTCTGATTCCTGGGGATTGTAACGAAGAGGAGAATTGGACCTACACCCCACAAGATGTAGGTAGCATGTGGGCTCCAACCTCCAGTGGCACCAGCCCTGTGTCAGCACTGGGTGAGGGTTACAGAGGCACTGACATCCCCAGCAGAGTCATCGAGAATGTGCAGGGAGGTTTCAGCCAGCAATAAAGAAGCGCTTGCAAATCCCCGTCTGTTTAGATTTCAGTTTGCTTGCTCGGGCACCGCACCAGTTGTGTTTGAAGGTCAGGGGTTTGTGATGATAAGCCAAGAATGAGTAAGCTGATTGCCAGCTTCAACCTCTCCGGTGGGAATTTATATCAGCTGAACTCTGGAAAAAAAAATCTCTCCAAGTCTCAGGAAGGGATGTTTTATCAGCAAAGGAGACTCAGCCAGGGGTAGGAGCTGTGGGATGGGGACTGGCCCCTCCCAATTCCAGCCCTGTTACTGAATGCTATGGATTTGGGGAAGGAAAAAGTGAAAAATGAGGGGGAAAAAGTGCCCATGTATGGCTCTGACCGCCGAGAAGCATTGAGCTCACCCTGTACCTGACTTACTGCAAGCTTTTCTCACCAGGTTGGCTTCTAGAAGGGATAACTCCCCCGCTGCTGCCAGGAGCATCTCCAGCAAACCACGGGAAGCTGCCAAGTTCAGGGATGCTGATGTCTTGCTGTATTTTTTTATCTGCCTTTATCTAACCTGTGCTCATGGGGCCTTTTAGGATGAAATGCTTCACATGGTGCCAACAGGAGCAGCTCTGAGGCAACAGTGCAGACTTGCTGTGTGTCCTCGCCAGCCCAGGCTCATGCTGAGCCCCTTCTCCAAGGAAAACCAGCCCTGCTGAGCCACTGCGACACCCCAGTGCAGACATGGATGGTACTGTACAATTGTTCCATGCCCAGCACCTTCCCTTCACAGATGGATCCATCTCTCTGGACAGAACCACCGAAATGTCTCAGGGTGCTGTTGCGCTTTGGATCCCTCTGCACTGAGCGGCTCCATCTCGTGTCCCCTGTTTCTTACCTGCAACCTGTGCCACGGCCATGCAAACAGACCAGACTGGGACCAACACCTCTGGACTGGGATTTCTGACAATACTTTGTTGTTGGAGAAACCTGGAATATCTGGTTGATACTAAAAGGCCCTGGGTTTCCAAGGTCAAGACTGCAGCACTGATAGAACTGCCTGTCCCACCTGAATTGGCTTGGGCCCCTGTTAAAATGTGGATTATTACACATATGCAGACATACATATATTAAAAAGTACATATAAATACATATTTTTATATATATGTACACAGACACACAGAGCACGCTTTTGCATGTCCTGGTGAAGTCTGTGCGTGCCCTGTCCCCAGCTGTCATTGCTGCGAACACAACAGCATCCATCAATGCAAATCCCCTTCCCCAGTAAGTGTATAAAATTGCCCTATTTGCACTTGCTATTTCCTTCAGGAACAGAAATATCGCTGGAGTAATCTCGGCCGGCTTTGCCAGCGCTGTGCCGCAGAAGGATCGCATTTGAAAGTCTAATGACGGGCATATTCCTCCTAATCAGAACAGTAATTTCATGGGCAAAACACCCCATTGTTTCGCAGAGAATGGCAACCAGGAGACAAGAATGCTGTGCTAAACATTAATTGTATCAGTGCCCAGGCATTTAAGAGAGCAGGGAGTTCTCAAAGCAACGCACACCCCAGTTTTGGGGACAGTTGTCTTTAAGAGCCCTGGAAGGGGATGAGAAGGCTGATCTGCCGCCAGCTGGCAGGCTGGCGCGCTCCGGATAAATGCAGGCTATTGTTCAGGGCTTTTACAACAGCACCACCGAGCAAAGAGGAAAGAAAAATAAAACAAAAATTAAAAAAGAAAATCAGCTGGCAGTGCAGAGGCAAGGGCAGGAACAGGAATGCTCATGGGGGTGCCAAGCTCTGGGGTGTCCATGCTGCCCACTGCCACACAGAGGGGTGCTGAGTGCCCACTGGCTGGCTCAGGACTGCAGTGCTGAGGTCGCATCCTGCCCAGCTTGGGGCCATGGCCAGCACCCCTAGCCAGCGGGCACCCCCATGGGGCGCTGGCTGTTGTTCTTCAGCCATGGGGAGCACCAGCTCCGCACGCTATAAATCAGTGGAGGGAATCAATGCCTGGCTGGCTGCTTGCTGGAGAAGGTTAACAATCAGACCTTGTTTTGGGGGAAATTCTTTTACCATGAGCTTCCCCAGCAGTTCAAATCGCCCAGGCTTTGCCCGTACATGGCCAGGCACAACCATCCACCCAGCCTCAACGCAGATGGAGTGGCACATCCCAGGCTCGGCCGCGCAGCCTGCTCCTGCCGGCAGCAGATTGCATTAGGCCGACCTGTTTATTCTTCGTACTGCAAGCACTCCCCAGTTCACGCCGCTTTAAGCCGATTAGAGCTCGGTAGGTGTTGCTCAAACACACTTGCCACGCGTGTTCCAACACGTCTGCTGCACCGTAACGCCTGTCTGGCCAGCAGAAATGTTTGAGCGGTTCTGGCCAAGTCTCTATAAATTACTTATTAGTCACCCAGTCTAAGATCTCTGTGCCACATCTCAAAAATAGCTGTGGGCTGAGAGCAGACTTCTCAAAAGCAATTAAAAAGACCCAGAAAGTAAACAGAGCAGGGTGAAAACTGAGAAGGCTGTGGAGTCAGAACTCTGCTGGGTCTGCTCATAAACATGGTGCAATTTCTCTTGGGTTGGAAATGATTCAGGGCACTTGTGAAGAGCTTGGTGGGGTGTGTTTGTCAAGCTGGACGTTCCTGAGCCATCAGGAGGAGAGTGGTTCTGCAGGAAGCAGCAGGCAGGGATGCCTCCATCCCTGATGAAGGTGGGCATGGGTAGAGCTGGTGATGGCCAGAGCTGGCGAGCAGCCCCTGCCTGGGAGGAGGAGATGGCATTTGGCAGCTGCAGCCCTTTCAGGGTTATGTTTGTTTCTTTCGTTTATTTAGTCCTCAATTCAAAGTACAAGATGACAGTCAGCTACATGGTGCTGGTGGCATCGTGAATGCTGCTGAGTACTTAGGGACACCCCAGTCCCCAGCCCTGCAAAACTCAAGACATCATACTCCCCACGATCAGGTACCAGAGCCGTCACACAGATGACCCACCAGCTGATGATCCAAAAGAGGAAGCACCACTTCCCAAAGACCTGAGGAGCATCTGGGTTCCCAGAGATATTGTGAGCAAGCCCATACTCCAAGAAGCTGTGCCACAGGTAGGCTCTGAGACTGCCCCATGGCCTCCAGCCACTTCCCAAGGCTTCTCCTGTCCAGGGACCCAGCAAAGAACTCTCCATGCAGATCTCGCCAGTTGATATTTCTGGACTCCTCAGGCATGAACTCACACAAACACTAACGTTGGATTGAGACCCAGCACTTGCACTGTAATATTACGCTCTATCAACAACTACACTTCCTCCGGAGGAACAGAGTGTGTGGTTTAATGACTCCAGTTGGCTATAAAACCTGAAACACAATTGCGCGGCCTGTGGCCAAATTTCCACTCAGACAATTTTAAAAGTGCAGTTGCACATCCAGGCTTACGGGTGTCTGGATGCCCATCCTCAAAATCCCCGCAGAAGCTTGCAGCCAGCACCCTGAGTGCTCAACGTATCTGCTCAGCCCCAAGAGAGGGGTGACAACATGAGCTCAGAGGCTGGTGGTCAGCCTCCTCCTTTAGCACAGGACAGCAATATTGGGAGATCACTTGAGAGGTCCCAGCACCCACAGCATCTGGGTGCCTGGCAGATGTAGCAGAAGATGCACCAGGCAGCACCGGGGTATAGCAGCCTGAGTATCCACCACAGTGCCATGGAGAGCTCCAGGGATGGGGTAAACAGGAAACCTGATAACCCAACAGTGGCAAGAGCAGCAGTATCGCAGGCAAAGCTTGGACCACAGTATGTGATCCTCCCCAGTGAGATCTGTACGGGCTGCCTGGACTGGGAGATGCCATCATCTCGTGCAACTACTTTCCAGTTGGGTGGAGCGGAAGAGACAACGCCTTGGAAGAGCTGCTGAGCAGAACAAAAATGTTATCTCATGGTGAGAAGTCATTTGAGAGCAGGGAAGGCTGGCGGGCGCCTGGCCAAAGGTGAGGCAGGGCTGCAGAGGAAGCCCACAACAGCATAAGTGGGCAGGAATTGTTAAAACTCCATTTCGGGGCTGCCTTGACCCACCTGCCCCATGGGTGGAGAGCAGAGTACTGTATCGCTGAGAGATGGAGACATGTCCACCAAGACCCTGTGCTCACCCTGTTGGGAGGCTCTAATCTACTTTCCCCTGTTTTGCAGCAGCAGTGGCAATCAGAACCAGGGCTAACTCCCCGCTTTCCCCAATTCTTTCCACCTCATCAAACTGTAGAGCAAAATGCCCCAAAATGCTTCATTCCCAGGTCCAGTGGTGGAGAACGGGAGGTAATTTGCCGGCACGGCTCCGCACCAATCCATCCTGCTTGCTCCAGTGGTGGTGGTTGGGTCAGTGCAAACACTAATGAGGCAGTGAAGACAAACAGTTTGTCAGCGCTGACAAAGGTGAGCTTTTATTAAAGTGAAAAAAAAAGGAAAAGAAGAAAAAAATTTAATTGGAACGGCTTCCAAACGAGCCCTTGCAATGAAAGCGAGGGCGCAGCGGGGAGGCAGGTGTACTCACCCACCGAACGAGAGCCATCGAAAGCCGGCTGCAAGCAGGTAATTTTAGAGACAATGATTTAAAGCGAAGCACAGAGAGGATTTCAGAAACCATGGTACCAGGTCCCCACGGTGCTCATTAAGGTTGTACAGATTGCATTTCCCATCTCCCCGCCAGCCCTCCAAAGTGCCTGTTATTAATTCATAAAAACATTGCAAGAGTGATTGAATCCAATGATTACTGGAGCAGGCAAACACAAGAGATGGTAAAATATTCTGTCTCTCTCTATCAAGGCTCTCTGAGCACAAAAAAATATGTGTGTGTGTGGGGGGAAGTGTTGTGAAATATTAATCAGAGCTGTTTGCCCCTGGGCAGAAAGTGGGGAGCGGCGCAATCAATGTAGCACGAGCTTTCCCAGTGACATCTATTTGAGAAGCTGATTACTGTGGGTAAACAGAACTAAATATTCTGGATCTTTGGATTTCACCTCTAGTGTCACCGCTACAATCCGATTCCCTTATCATCCCTCCGCAGGCACGACCCCAAGGGGAATCCAGCAGTGCTGGTGCCGCTGCAGCTGGCAGAGGGGAGAGTGGAGGGACGGGGTCTGATACGGATTTCTTCAATTGCATTATAAACATCAGCTCGGGGGATGATCTCATGAAAGATGTTGCAGGAGCCCCTGGCAGACCAGAGGATTTATTGCCTGCTACGAGCCCCGAAAGTGTAACTAATGGATTGAAGACACACAGGGAGTGAAAACAATTAATAGAAAATTAAGAGAAAGCAGCATATTAGCATTGTTACAGACAGATCTGGAAGTGCTGCCCTGCGGGTCCAGCACTGATGCACCCACATCCCCCAGCTGCGCCAAGAGCAGAGGGCTGGGTGAGGATATAATAACCCTGTGCTCCTAAGGAAGCTCTCACCACTAAGGTTGCTGCTAATTAGCTGTTGTTTAATCTAATTGTTTTGAACAGAATTGAATTTAATAGAAGCATCTAAGACATTATTTCACGGTGGCTGCTGGTTGTGGATGGGCTCTGGTAGGGCACTCAGACACCAGTGGGCATGGGCTGGCACTGCCCGTATCTCCATGCATCGACAACCTCCCTTTCCTTTTCTTTCTCTAAACATTGCCTTTCCACATATTTTTTTTTCCTGGACTTGTCTATCACAACTCAAAAAACCAGAAAAATGCGGGCTGAGAAAGGGTGTTTCCAGCAACCCACAATACCACAGTATCAGTTTTCTAAGAAAACCTCCCAGATTCTCAATAGAAGAAAGAATTGAAGAGAAATTATTTTCTCACAAAGCCATTTTTGATTTGGGGAAAAAAAAAAGAAACTTTAGTACAATTTTCAACTGGTTCCAGTTCTCAGGAAGCTGTTAATTACTTGTCATGCACTTCTAAAACAATTCTCCCCTCTTGCAGCCTCTGCAGAGCCCTGGCCCACACAGGCTTTACTTCCCCTGCTGCTTGAAATGTCTCTGTGCAGCCAAAGCAAATGACTCTGGGAGTGGAACATGCATCTCTCCCAGATGTTCAAGCATTAAAACAAGCATTAGGAAATGTGTGCGAGAGCGCTGATGGACTCGTTTCATTGTCAGACTTTCCTGGCTTGGCAAGAGCACCAGGGCTGGCGCTGATGTGGAGGACGAGAAGCTGTAAGGATGTTGATGGAGCAGTGTGTGGAGCACCAGCCGTTTCCAGGAATGGTTTTGCTAAACATGATGTTTTTTTCTCTCATCCGAGCCAGCTTGGATGAGGAGGGCTTTCCCTGAGCAGAGAGGTCCTTGAGGAGTAGCAGGCAGGGCTGCAGCCTAGCATTGCCTGGAGCTACAACTTGCACTAACCTCTGCTCTACAGACAGATTCCTGTGCAAGGCTTCCTTCTGCCTGGGAAGCAAGGGATACCTCACGGGGAGCTATGTCCTCTTTCTCTTATTTGTGATGGTCAGACTTCTCTCCAGCCAAGATGTGAACCCCAAACCTCATAAGCAAAACTGCCTTTGCATGTATGGAATCCATCTGAAATGGAAACAATCATTTTTGTTTCGCTTTTGGGTGAGTATTTTGCTGGATTTACAGCCATGGAAATTGAGTTTTCCTTATCCAAAGTTCATATATTTCCTACTTTTTATTACACAACAGATTCTCTTCTACTATCCAGGTGATACAAGTAACCTCAGCCCATACTCATGCAATCATGACTTTTTGACCCCACTACTCTCCCTGTAAATACTTTTCTTTCCAATTCATTCCAATTGTCAACCATCTGGCAACTATACCAACCCAAGAACTGCACAGGAGCCACTTGTTTGCAAGTACTGCTAGGTTTCTTCCATCCTTGGGCACCAGCTACCCCAGAACAGCCCCTTCCCTAGTTCTCCATCCTCCAGTGAAATCTGAGTGGTAACACACAGATGTAAAATGCCCACCCGGATATCAGCATCTTCAGTCTTCCTGGATTTCCTTGGGTTGCTTTGAGATCAGGCTCATTCTTCACCTTTTAATGCAATGGGTTAGTGGGAGGAAATACGCAGTCCCTCCATCCCCAGAAGATGCAGTGGAGGGACCAAGTCAAGACCTACAGTGTGCATTTTCTCCACTGCAGTGGCCTGAAAAGAAGCCTGGACATCTTCATCAGGCTATCTTGGAGCACCTTTCCTTCTGCTGAGATGTTCAAATCCTGCAATGCTCGGACGGGTAGCTGAAGCACTTTGGACCTAATTGTAGACAAGCGCACATTTTATATATAAAAAATTGTACCACTTAAGTCCCATTAGGAGAAGACAACACTGCATGTGAAAGGCAGCATTATCCTTACGTAACAATGAAATTAAAAATTTGGAGCAGTAAATTGAGATGGGCTGATCTCAAGAGGACTGGAGATGAAGGCCAGCTCAACTAAGTGCTCGGATTATTTAAGCCACTTGTGCGTACAAACCCGGGCTGGGAATCTCAGGGGAATCCATGTGAAAACTTTCGCCTGTCCTGAATTTCAGTGGATGAGTGAGAACGACTTTTGCTGTGGTGTTTCAGAGTGTTTTATTTCAGGTCCCTGAAGAAAACAGGAAATGTGGAGTCAGATGGGAAGAACTCAGCCACGTTTTTGACCTAATAAAAAGGTCCTATTCAACTCCCAGGCAAAGTGATCTGGAGGTGCCCTCATCCTGCTGACTCCTGGTTGTACCGGTCCTGCGGCAACCCCTGCCACAGTGCAGGGAATGGGAAAAAATGCTTAAAAATTACAAACGTCATCCTGAAATTCCAACCAGAAGAGAGGGGAAGCCAGCCTGCAGCAGCTCCCACACTCACTGCTTGCAGGAATCTATGTGACCTGCCCTGGAATGCTGTCTCTCTATGGACCAGCCAGTGATGCTGCCTGCACTTGCCCTGCCTGACCCACACAAGCACATCAGATGTGGCTCATGGCCCTGGGTGGAGACCAGGGGCTCAGCTTGAAGGCATGGAAATGGGCCTGGAGCAGTCCTTAATCTCAGCTTTAGAGCCAAAGCCGTAGGCAAGACTGGTACCCATCCATGCTGCCATGGGGATGGCCAAGATTGCCAGCCTGAAGTCCAGGTTTCAGGAGACCACAATTAAGAGCTATCACCCAGTGCAGCCTTGCACCCACAGATTCGAAGTGACTGATTTGAATAACAATGATCGTTTACATACATCTCCAGACTACACATGCACATGTTTTTTCCTCTCTGAGCTGGCAATGAGCTGCCCATTGGGGCTCCCCAAGCTTAGAGCAGAGACAGGCAAAGGGGACAATTACTCAGGACTTGTCTGAGCAGCACCAGACCTGTTGCTGTTGTTGCTGTTGCCCAACTATGGCATTCTCAAAGGAAAACAAAAAAACCCTCAACCTGGAATGCATTCGTTGGCTCGTCATCACTTACCATTTGTGTCGATTTGGACCCTGGGATAATCCCAGCTAGAACAACACAGTGACTCTCTGTGCATCACTCCAAAACCAACAGCAGCATCATGCCAACTGCCCTGGGGTTTTGTGGACCCTGTTTCAGGGGGGTGAAAGCCACCCACATGTGCCTTTCTGTGACAGCCAGTGCTCAGGACACTCCCCTGGAAAATAGAGAGTTTGCACGGGTCTGTGCTTGGCCCCAGATATGCAGGGTAACCTCAACCAGTCTCTGGGGACCTGTCCTGGACAACTCTCCTGAGTAGACCAGAGGGATGGCATGTGTTATATGTTGGTGCATCCCACCTTTTTAGGGGGGCATCTTATTTAATGCACAGTGGGAAGTCTGTGCAGGTCTGCCCAACACCCTATCCTCTCACATGCGCCAGGATTGCCTTCTGCTCTAGAAAACCTCTCCACAATACAGCAGCCGCACTTTGGCAGTCATCTCACCCAGCAGATGATACCCAGGCAGCTCCTCATCCTGTCTGCCAAGGACCTGTAGGTCTCAGGGCTGGAAGGATGCTGTGGTCCCGGTGGGATGCTTACGTGGAGGAACAGAAAGCAACTTCAGCAGCAATGGCTGCAGCCTGCAAACTCTGGTCTGTCCTCAGTGAGCTTGGTAAGTGCCCTGGCAGACTGGACCAGCTCCTGCGCTCCTTCCCCACCGCCCAGCTCCTCAAGAAAGCCTCTCAGCAAGCCTCACTCTTCAAAGAACAACTTGTATAAATATTTTCCTAAACAAACAAGACCAACTGTGAGGTATTCCCCAAAGAAACTTTCAAAAACTCGGCTCTCGTTTGTACTGAGGAGCAGGGTATGCAAATGCAGCAGCTGTCTGGAGCTGCACACAGTGACAGGGATGCATTTAATATCTGCGCCTGATGATAGAGTATGGTTGGGATGAAACCGCTTAAATCAGTTAGCGCGTGGTTTTAAGTGCTGAACTTGCTGTTATTGCTGCTAATGGGAGAACAGTCCCATTATCACTGCCCTGTGACAGCTACGCATGACGCTCACGTGGAGCTCTGCAGAAACAATGGAACTGAGGATGCAGCAGAAAGGCTCAAATTAAAATCCTCCAGGAAAAGAGGATGAAGCAGAGTGCTCGTTACCAAGACGAAGCAAACACCCAATAAAATGACGTTTTGCTTTTTAACACATTGCTCTTGGAGGGGTTTCCATCCTTGGCAATTGATTTGCTGCTTGTAGACACTTTCTCTTCTGCACAGTCACTGAGCCCAGTCTCATTATTGAATTTTTAATTTTTTTTTTTTGTACAACGAGACTGGAATTGAAGTTTCCACTTGGAGAACCGTGATTTGTGAATACTCCCATTAATAAACACATTTTGTCTGCAGTGGCTCACAGCACGTCTATTCCCTGAGCTTGCCTCCAGCAATGGGATGACCATTGGCTTATTTGTTTGAAAACTGGTAAATGTTGAAAGGTTTGTGAAATCCAGCAAGTCTGGATACTCACTTAAGGAGACTGGTTAGTCATTATTTAGCCCTGTCCCATTTAAAAGGCTTCAGCTGGCCAATCAATGAGTAAAACCAGGACAACTCTGCAAGCATCAAAACCACAGCCAAAGCCGAATTCCCAGACTACAGTAAAGCTCATTCATCCCCAAAGGATGACGGCAGGGGGAGGATTTGTGATTGCTTCACAGATGACTTTCAGAATAAACAAAAGACTAAAGTCATTAGATAATGTATTTGCAATTAATGATCTGTCCAGCTCCAGGCCCAATGGAAAGAGAGAGAAAGGGGAGATGGAAAAAGCCTCCCTCTTGTTGACCAAAGTCCTGTTACACGTTTTAATCGACAAATTAAATACCTGTATTGTCACTAACCCAGAAAGAAAATCACTTGCAACACTGTTGTTCCAGAGCCACTGTGGTGTAAGGGAGGAGGAACAACATGACAAAAGGAAGAAGAATGAGACAAATTTACAACCACACCAGCCCTGGCTGAGCTTCATTCGTTCTTATCCTTTTTTTTGTCTGAAAGATGGGAAAAGGAGAAAAAAATGGGGCGTGGTCTTCCCAAACTAAAGCATTCAACGATCATTTGGATTTGACCAGAATAATCAGTGTAAGGAGATGCTTGCTGTTCAAAACCGGTCCTTCCTTGGGAAAGTAGCTCTGCTGGGAATCAGGAGTGGGGCTGAGCCAAGCCAGGCTGCAAATTCAGTGAGAAATGGGCAAAAGTCCTTCTGAGGCTTTGGTCCAACTCAAGCCAACCTTATTTCAGTGTCATCCCCAACATCTGGGCCTTGCTCAGATAAATGGTGCCACTTTTGGGTTGCGTTAAATAAATAAATATGTTTAGAAGCTGTAAAGTCCTTTAAAAATTCATTAAAGAGAAAGAGCCTGGCGAGAGACAGCCGAGAGCAGAGATTGCATTTGAAAGCCTTTTCCAACATGAGCTACAGCTCTGATTTGTGTGGAAGAAAATGGTGAGCTCTCCTTGCAAACCCCACCAGGCAGCCCTGATACTTGCCATATGGCCTGCAGGAAATTTCAAGGGACATAATTAATAAGAACTAATTAACCTCATGAAACACGCTTGTTGCTGGTGGCCCAGCGTGTTTATTGACCGAGTCCTACACAAGGCAGTGCTCACTCCGTCTCCCTCTTTTCCGTCACCCCACGCCTGGCTGCAGATAAGAGAGTGGAGGCAGCTCCAGCACTTTAAGGAGATGTGGGGACACAGAGGGGATAAGCCAGACAAAGCACTTCACATGGTCCACTACACCTTTAATGTACAGAAAGTAATTAAAATGGGAGACAAATTCATCATCAGTCAGTTCAGTTCAAAGTGCAGCCAGGCTGTATCTTCCTTATGCATGGGTAGCGTGATGTGCATATCCGTCATAAAACCTGCATTAAAAATTAGTCAAAGCTGTTAGTACATCGCAGCAGACCAGATGGTTTATGCTCTGAAGTGTTTCAGGAAGCTCATTTTATTATACATGAATGCCTCATGTCGTAGGCCTGGGCTGATATTTTCATTAAACACACTCCACAAAGCATTACAGCTCCGTTGTCATTTTATTCAGCACGGATGATTTCTTGCACACGGGCTTCATAGTCACGGCTTGTCACGGCTGCTCCCGCGGCACGGCTCGGCTCGCCGCAGGCACAGCGCGGCTTCCCCGTGCCCCAGCCCGCTGACAGCCCCCCACATGGCTTCACGCTCCAAGAGCCTGAAAGCCTTGCAGCAGCATCTAGCAGAGCTGCAGAACATGCCCTGTGCCAAGGACTGAGCCCCCAGCCCCCCTGCCTGTCCCAAGGGACTCTCTGATCTCCAATTGTTCATAGAACCATCATAGAATTATAGAAAGGTTTGGGTTGGAAGGATCCTCAAAGCCCATCCAGTTTCATTCCCTGCCATGGGCAGGGACACCTCCCACTGGATCAAGGTGCTCAACACCCCATCTAGCCTGGCCTTGAACATCTCCAGGGATGGGGCAGCTGCAGCTTCTCTGGGCAACCTGTACCAGGGCATTCCCACCCCCATCATGAAGTATTTCTTCCTAACATCGAATATAAATCTTCCCCCTTCCAACATAAAACCATTCTGCCATGTCCGATTGCTACAGGCCCTTGTAAAACATCCCTCTTCATCTTTCCTGTTTTAAACTAAAAGAGGGTAGAATTAGACTAGATATTAGGAAGAAATATTTTCTTGTGAGGATGGTGAAGCATTGGCAGAGGTTACCCAGGGAAGCTGTGGCTGCCACATCACTGGAGGTGTTCAAGGTTAGGTCGGACGGGGCTTTGAGCCTCCTGATCCAGTGGGAGGTGTCCCTGCCCATAACAGGGGGTTTGGAACTGGATGGGCTTTGAGGTCCCTTCCAATGCAAACCATTCCATGATTCTACAATTCAATGACAGCCTGGCCAAAAATGGGCATTTTAAGAAATCTAACCCCACTGTAGCAGCCTACTGTTTTAATGTGGCCCGAAGAGACACAAAAAAATTTTAATCCAGATTTTAACCCACACAAATATGTCTTAAATCCCTGGGGTCTAGTGCTCTTCTCAGTCAAGTTTTTGACTGCCTTGCGGGTTAGAGGCCTTCTTCAAATCACTGCAATAGCTTTCTTTAAACAACAGCTCCGTCTGTGTGTGTTCCTGCAGCTTTTTGGGGTAATAGCTATTCGGCATATTAGATTAAGTTTAAATTGGCTCAGGTCATGTGTGTTATAATTTCAAATTTGTTATCTGAGCTCAATAGTCCATTAAAAAAAATACCTCACTGCTGAGAACACTTCAAACTGATCACATTTGCTAAAACGAGCCCCGAGACTGAAAAAGAGAGAGCAAAATAACATTTTATACCTAAGACATAGTGATCCCTTCAGGTCAAAGCAAAGTGCCTTGGCAGAACTCAGTGCAGGCAACACACGTGGCTTCAGGGTCTGCATCAGGGCTGGGGATAACACAATAGAGGGCAATAAACACCACAATGAATTCCACAACTATGACCTGATTTCTTTTTTTTCCCCTAATTTCCTTTCTACAGCCGAGATAAACAACTTAAATTAAACCGGGGTCACAGAGATGAACATGTTGTGCTACCTCAGACTTTATGAGGTTGCTGGCAGAGGAGGAACCCACTGCAGAAGGGTGGTGGGGAGCCCCTCGGCAAGTTGTGGGGCTGAGTGGTGAACCCTGACTCAACATCTAGGCCAAGCTCTGGGAGTGCTCCTGTTGAGCGGGGTTTACTGCAAGAGAGGAAGTGCTGGAGGAAGTTTTTTCACCCAGGTAAAAAGTGATAGGATAGAGTAAATGGCCTCAAGTTGCACCAGGTGATGTTTGTATTGGATATTAGGAAAAATGTGGAAAAAATTAGGAAAGAGCAGTAAAGCATTGGCAGAGGCTGCCCAGGGCAGTGGTGGAGTCTGCATTCCTGGAGGGGATGTGGCACTTGGGGACAGGGTTTAGTAGGCACAGTGGGGTTGCGTCGATGATTGGACTTGATGATCTTAGAAGTATTTTCCAACCTTAATGATTCTACGAAGGCACAGGTCCTGGGAGTGCTCCTGCCCTGATATCAGGGCTTGGGTGAGAACTCTCCACTGAGACATCACCCAAAGCTGCTGCCTCATCATTCACACTGCCAATGATGACACCTTCTGATTAAGTTTGGGACACCTAGATTGTAACCAGTCACTCATGTGGGTTTGAGCTACATGATGGCATAAGCAAACTAACGGATCTGGAGGCCAGGAGAGCCTAACTCCCACCCCTGCCTTCCTCGGGACCAGTGGTCCCTTGCTGCCCACCCCTGTCCTGCTGTTACACGCCGTGGCACATCCTCCTGCCCTGGGGCTCTGCACCACATATGGCACAGACAGAAACAAGCTCTTTCTCTATTTAGCAATTACATTTAGGTAGATTTTCTTCACTTGGGATTGGAACAACCACAGAGCCTGGTCAACCAGGCCATAAAATGCCATTATCAGCCTCCACCCCTCCAAGGCGATTCCAGTGTTTCCCCTCTCAGAGGGCTGCAAGCTGCCCTCCCATGTCAAGCCTCTGTTTATCTGCATCGTCATTACATCATTTCATCTTCCTTCATGCTATGCCCCTGCTATTAATCACAACCATAGCCTCCTCTACAGGATGTTTAAGGGATCAGATTTCTGTCTACTCTCGTAAAACGATTCTCCATTCTCCATAAGGTCCTAATAACCATGCTTGGGATCAACTCTGCTTTGAACAGGTTTCCCTTATGGTGGAAACCCCACAATCTCACAGTATGCTACATTTTACTGCTGCTTTGGGCCATTAACTTTTATCCCATCCCAAATGGAAATACTTCTCCTGAGAACAAAAACTGCCTTCTCTTTTTGCAGGTTGAGTCACACCCGCAGGCCATGGGAAGTGTAGGAGAAAGAACTCTGTGCTCCAGTGCCAGTGACCACCAGAGAGCTTGGATTAAAGGTGATGGGGATGATTTGGTGCCACTGTGAAAGACAAGAGAGGAAACGTCATATGTCTGCTCCTTGATGCATTCCCACATAGTGACATTGGCAAAGAGATCAATCTCTTAGCCCAAACAAACAACAACCCTTTCCCCGTCCACGGCCACATGAAGGTATTATTGGCCAAGCTTCCATATTCTGAGATAAACATCTGCACAGTCATACATCTCCCAGGCTTACATTTCTCACCCTGACTGCCTAGATGGAAAGATCTATGGGGCAGACTCTTGAACCTCTCCATACCTTGGGACAGCATCAGCCTGTTTGGGGTAACTCCACAATTATTAACAGCAGTCCTTCCTCTCTGCCATTGACGAACACAGAACAAGAGGAGAGTTTTCTAAGAGAAGGCATATTCCTCATCATCAATCAGCCCATCAAAATGTATCTTTTTAGCAAGAAAACCACCCTCTTTGCTTTGCAGCTGTGTGGGGTGAGGACTGAAGCTGTGTTATCCCCAGTCAACAGGCAAAGATGACGGGCACGTCTGATAACCACAGTCGCAAACTTCCTCACCTGCTTGCACCACCATCACAACACCCATATCCAGGACCCTGTGGGCTGAATCACATGCTCTGCTCAGCACTTCAGTATCCTGCTCCTCTTCTACCCATCTATGTCCTCCACCCACTTCCTTAGAGCTACCAGATCCTGCAAAGCCAGAAAAAAACCCTGTTGTAAGAGGACTTTCACCCCTCAAAATCCAGAGGTGAGGAGAGCTGAAATGCTGTCTGCATTAGGGTAACTACTTCCACGAGGTGACTGGGCTTCAAACCTGACCAAGACACTACAGATAGCTCCAAGGTTTCTCTTGTAGGATTTTCCTCCTTTCATTGTAGGACTGATGGATCACAGAGAGCATGGGCTAAGGGGAAAGGACCAGGAAAACCAAGCTGCTCTTTGCACTGTGCTGATTTAGTAGCATCATAACAGACATGAGCAATGTCATCTGTGCACATTGAGGTCCACCCACCTCGCCCCACATCTTTCACCACTGAGGTCAGAGAAACTGTGAACTCTGGTCATGTCTGTGAAATGGGCTGATTTGCCAGAGAAGGGACTCTGAGTCAAGCCTCCCAGCCTAGCCTGTCACCTTGTCCCTTCCTTACACCTGGTCCCTTATCAATGCAAACCTGAGGGCTCCCATATTACCTGGCCTTGATTTGCAGAGATGTTGCTGTGCACTCAACCAGTGGGTTCAAAAGCGACGGAGGTGGCCAGAGGGACCTTGCCTTTCACCATCATACATCCCCTTGTGATGCTGAACAGGCAGCAGCTCTCTATTGCTGCGGACACATACAGAGAGTCAGAACACTCAGAATGACGTAGTTTCTAGGTGAAGATCATCCACTCATCTCTCCAGTTGCACATTTCTCACAGAGCCTTACTCATCACTGACTGCTATGGTGCATCCTTGTGCCCTTCCCTCCAGGGATGTTCCACAGACAGAAACAAAGGAGATCTGTGGGACACCAAACTGCTAATATCTGTAGCACCGAATGGCTGGACATGGTGGCAGATGTCTGGAAGGCACCATGTAGCAGCTAAAAGCAGCAGCGGGCAGTGCAAAGGGCAGAGCAGGCAGCCGTAAGGCTGCCCAAAGTGGTCTGTCAGCACTCCCCCCATACTTGTACATGGCTGTGTCAGAGCCAGACAGAGATTGAAACGGCTTCTGGCAATTTCCAAGGCCATCGCCATCAATCAGCAGCCTAACAAGTCCATTACTGTCGGCTGACAGCTCTCAACACGCATCTCTGCTCTCACACCGTTTGTGCTGACAGAGCCTGAATTATACGCAGCATCCTGCTCCCAGGGTGCTTCTGCCTCGCCTCACCTCACAATGCCCAGCCAGGATGGCCCCCATGCAGGTCAGCTTCATCCCCTCAATTCCGGGGCTGGTTTCTGCCCTGGCCATGCTGTGGGACTGAGTCTGCCCCCTGTGCTGGGGCTCCATCCCCACCCTGGGCTCTCACGGCACACAGCCCTTCTGTGGGAGACAGTAATAGTAATGGGGATGGAAATGTTGTGATAAATATGAATAATTACACCACGAATTTTGAAATTGGAATATTTCAAAGAAATTTGCCCGGAGAAGTCGTAGCTGCCCCATCCCTGGAGGTATTCAGGGCCAGGATGGATGGGGCTTTGAGCACTCTGATCCAGTGGGTTGGAACTGGATGGACTTTAAGGTCCCTTCCAACTCAAACCATTCCATGGTTCTATGAAAAGTGCCTATTTGAAGCCCCGTTGAGGGTTGCCTTGTCCATTTCAGATTTGATTTGTACTTAAAAAAGGAAAAAAAATAGATCTATATAAAAAACCCATGCCCAAAGTCTCAAGAGCAGTACTATTAGCAGTTGACAGTGAGTCCTTATAGACATAGAAGACGAGCTGACACAACACCAGCAGTTTTGTTTCCTAATTTTCCTACAGCTTCTAATGATCTTTAAAAGAAACCTCATGCAAGTTTTCTGCCATTTCCTCTCTCCCTTTTTTCTTGGTTATGGTTCATGGTTATGTATGTGCCTCTGGACAAAGTGAGGTCTAATTAGCCACAAGCCCCTATTTATCGTTTATCATCAGCTAAAATATGTTGCAACAGAGAATAAATTTGATATATTTCTTTTTTCAAGGAGGATCTTCAACTTCTGCCAACAGCATTAACAATCTGTAAAGTAATGAGGTGCTGTTGATGGTCTTAGACAGGTCTAGACAAAAACATAATTGCCTTCTGTGCTGTTATAGTTCATTAAGGCAGACGTGTTGTAGAGCAACCTCTACATCACAAAGCTTGGCTCAGTACAAAATATTAACACCATAAGAACGAATGGACCTCTGACCTCTCCTGATGTCCTATGGATGGAGCCGCAGTTTTAATGGGGCAGTTTCACGTCTCTCTCTGAGCAATCGCTGCAGAAAAACAGAGCTATTATCTCACACTTCTGCTCTACATTTTGTCAGCATTGCTGTAAGTCTCTGTTCCATTAAAAGCCCTTTACAAGAGTTTGCTGGATGGGCTGTGGGCCGTGATTCAGCACACGATTGCAGAGCCTGACACACACCCAGGTCAAGCCTTATGGAAACAGCAAAACTCCACCAGTCCCAAAGGCAGCCCTGGTGTCGGAGGGTATGGTTATGCCAATTAACCCCAATTATCGGTGCTGCATTCATCCTGCAGCGAGGGTTACAGCAACCATGAGGTTGAAGGATCTGCAAGGTACTGCAGAGTTGACTATGTGGGTTCATACCTCTGAGCTGTGCTTTGCAAAGGAGGGATTAACCCACTGGTTTGGGTTTCTCTGATGCTATCTCAGCCCATTTTCAACGCTAGCAACTGCCCCTTTTTCATGTGCCACAAACCATGGTGCCACCCCATAGGCACGTTTGTATTCTCAGCCTGAGATGGATCTGCAGCTCCTAACACCTTCAATGATTGAGTTGTGAATCAGAGCACAAGAAAGGTATGTAGTCCTGCCCCAGTCTGGGGAACAGGGTGCTCAAGGCAAGAGATGAAGATCTGTTCCATAGACCACATGAGTGTAAGGGAGATTTTCTCCCAGTTTCTTCCCTGTGCTTTCTCATGCAAAAGACCTGGTGACTTCCCTGGAAGCTTTTACTATAGCAGCTTCCTTTGGTTATAGGACTATAATTGAAGCTAGAAGAGCAGCAGAAACAGCTATAAGCAAGCAGAGCAATTGTATATTGTACCACTGTCCTCCAGCTGCAGCTCTATTTGAGCCTTCAGCTTGTTTGAGTACCTCTCTCTCAATGCAGCTGGCCTCAGCTCACAGTTACTTCACAGCACACAGCAGAAAACACCCCACTTCTCCCCACTCCACGGGAAGGGTTGCATTGGGTCAGCTTTCCACCAAAATGCAATTGCATCCTATTTTTTCCTGGCAATAAACACCTCTAAAAACTTCAAAAATCTTGCAATAATTTTTTTTTTGTCTCCATGTGGAGTGTCAAAAACTGCTCATGGAAAAGGAAAAGCAAACCAAGACACTTCCACCTAATTAACCCAAACCAGTTTCAATCAGAAAGAGATTGCCTCATGAAAACTGTTTACCATCGTTGACAAGCCACCTTCATTAGGCAAGAAGTGTTAATGATAATCCCCCTGACAGGTTCTTTAATCAGAGAGGAGTGGGCAAGTGACAGGTTCCCCCTCTTTTTCCTCCACTCACAGCTCTCAGCATGACCTGGCATCATGGAAAGGCTGCTAAGCACAGACTGATCACTTATTTGAGAAAGGGAAAAACAAGAGGCAAGATAATAAAGGTGAGCAAAGTGATTTAAAGGAGCAGATTGAGTGCTTTCACCTTGAAGGTGAACCAAGCTGCCTTCTGGAACACTCAAAAGTAGCAAAGCTGCTGCAGAGCTGTGCCTGGGCTGTTGCTGTCCTGCAGCTCTAACCTGTGAGTGGCTGGAGGAGGTTTTGTCTCCAGTTGCCTCAAGAGGTTTTAAACTGCCAACTAGCTTTCCTCAGGGTGCCCCAAACCGTGTCCCAGACCCTGTGTTCCCATCACTGATCAGTCCCAGCAAAGCCCTCTCCCAAGGGCAAACACCCCTGAGCCTCCCCACCCACACACTCATAGCAATGCTCTGCAGTGCCCATCTCTTCTCCCCCCACACCACTGGATATTCTATTGAGACCATACAGCGACCCCCTAAAATCACCCCGAACCAATACCAGAATAAAGAAACTTGGGGCTGGGGAGAAAATCTGAACCCACCCTGAGCCAAAGGTGTTGGGGCAGAAGCTCCAAGGGGCTTAACAGGGCTCTGTCTCCAGTGACAAAAGCTTCCCTTTAATCTGTTTTTATACTGTCTGTAGGCTGGAGTCTCGTGCAAATTCATCCAAGCACTCCATGGTTATCTATGCACTCTAATTAGGCTTCTCCACCCCGAGAGCTGGGTGGAGTTCATTCAGGGCCATTCGTTATTCCTTAATGATTCTCTTCTTTCCTGGTAGCAGCTACAGGGATGCCTGTGTGCAGAGACGCAAAGGGCATCTCAGTTTGTTAAATTCATCCCTTGATATTTCCTTTTTCCAGAAAAAAAAAAGCCCTGGATCAGCATTTCGGACAGGAACCATGCTCATCACCTGCATCTTCTGGATGAACAGTTCAGTTTGTCTTGGAGCTGTAATCCAGGCTCTTTCACAGCTTGTGTAGCAAAGGAGCCTCTTAAGACAGTGACGGGACGTGCAGGGTGACAGACCTCACTGAGGAAAACCAGCCTGGTTTTCAGGTGATGAAGGCCACACTCTCGGTTCCCATTAGTGCTACGCATGCCTTCACTGAGAGCTTCCCTGCGATACAGCTTTGACTGTAATTAAAGCACCACAGTCACTCATCTGATCGTTTATAGACCTGTGTGTCTCCCTGCATCTGGTTCCTACACATGGTCAACACCGCGGGTCCTGGGCTGTGATCAATGACCAGTGACCAGTGGTGTAGGGGATGCTGGTGGGTCCTTCCCAGTTTCAGACTCCCCGTTTGGCATGAACCTGATTTGTTGACATCCCCTGCTTGTATCCCAGGAGAGCCTTGCTTGTTTTTCCCCCCTTAAAACTTGCCATCCCACACCCACGAGCTCCAAAATTAAAGCATCCAAGAAAGATTATAAAATTATAGCTGCGTCACTGGACATGGACAAGGAACCTATGAATCCCACGGCTCATGCAGAGCATGGTCAGGATGAGCAGCAGGGAGAGGGGTGCATTTGCAGCCACAGAGGAGTAACCGTGCCCCCAGCCCAGCCCACCAGTACCCACTGCCCGCAGCCGTGCCAGCCCTCCCCCTGTAAAGCCCTATGAAGGAGCAAAACACAGTAGCGCTGCAAGGGAAAAGAGGCATAAATCATGCATGTGCAAAGCCTTGTGGTAATTAACGTTACCGGCGATGTGTCTGGGAAAGTTGCACCTCAGCCTCGCATGATGTTCTGCTAATTAAAGGCTTATTTTGTTACGGGAAGCCCTTTGTGTAAGTTGTTTCACACAATCCAGTCTGAATTTTATGACCTGTGGGCTCTGTGAAGTGAGTAAACTGATGATCCTGGATTGTGCAATGCTCATTAAACGTTAATGCTATGTGCATTTCCACCCCTGCATTTGGAAGGCTACTAATCATCTTCCTATTAATTGTGCAAAGCATCTACTCACCCCAAATTCTTTACTGAAATTAGTCTGTGAGAGCCACCACAGCTCAGCCCTGCTGGGACTTCCAGTTTCATGTAAGCAAATGTTGCAGACAAGGAATTCCAATGATGAGGAGGTGTCTTCCATGCGTAACAGGTCTGCAAGAACCAGAGTTATAGGAACAGTTTAGTGCACCTCGCCAAGAACCAGGGAACACTGGTTTAGCCTTGGTAAGGCTGCCCAGGGCAGTGGTGGAATCCCCATTCCTGAAGGGGTTCAAAAGGCATGTAGATGTAGCACTTCTGGACATGGTTAAGTACGTACAGTGGGACTGGGCTGATGGTTGGACTGGACAAACTTAGAGTTCTTTCCAGCCTTAAGGATTCCATGATTCTATGATCTTCTTATGTCGTAACCCTTAGGTTAGTCCTGACCTGGAGCAGAGGGTGTCTCACACCTTGGAAGAATCCTCCAAGCGTTGACGGGAAAAGGCAGCTGGAGCACAGTTAACATTTCAATGGGGTGAGTTGATGATAAGAGATTATCGTGAATCTGGATCTTTTTCTAATAGTTCTACTGGCAAAATAAGCTGTAAACTGCAAATGGGAGAGAGATGGGACCAATTTCAGAGCAGACAAACCCAAGTCCTGCCAGTTCTGCCGGAAGGAGGAATAGTCACAGCCCTGAGAACAACTTTCTACCACCAGAAATGTTTTGCTGTGAGAGTGCTGAGGTGATGGCCCAGGCTGCCCAGAGAAGTCATTGGCTGCCCTGTCCCTGGAGGTGTTCAAGACCAGATTGGCTTTGAGCACCCGGATCCAGTGGGAGGTGTTCCTTTCCATGGCATGGAGTTGGACCTGGATGGGTTTTGATATCCCTTCCACCTCAAACCATTCCATGATTCTGTGATTTCTGGGCCACAAAGGGGGAAAAACACGGTAGAAACCCCACTGTGAGATGATGCAAGAGAGACCAGGCAGCCACCTCCCCTTGCAACACTCTCCACCACCTGACACAGATCCACAACCATCACTGCTTGTTCTGAGAGAAATTTATGCCTATGTAGGATTTTATTAAACTGTGCCAAACAATTGTAATTTATTCCTGCCAGCTACAATGATAATTTCTCTCCACTCCTGTTTTACTAAATTGCTACCTTTATTTTTGCAATGTGTATATAATTACCAAATGTTACTAGTTCCTACCCAAAACGTCTCTCCTTGGAATAGTGCGGATGTCTACTCATTGCTGTCAATTTTTTTAAAATGTTATGATTGATAAAATTAAACTGTGAAGCAAGGCATGAAATCTGTCTCATAGACACCATTTTTTTGGCAAGAGGAGAAAACAATGCCAGTCATAGCAAAATTCACAACATGATTCACTGGAGAATGGAGGCAAACTTGTGTTTTTTGGCTTGAAGGACTTAATAAGACATCCACAGCAACTCCAAGCTGTATTGTTATATTCAATTACTTATGAGGCCCCAAGTTTCTCCACTTTAATTGCTCGAAGCAGGGAAGCTTTAGTCACAGTGTAATGTACCCAGGCATGTATGGGGTTTAATGAATCATACTAACTCTGCACTCCAAGCAATTAGGTAAATCTAGCTGTTAGTTAGTGAGGCATAAAATAAATTTAATCTCTCTTCTAAAAAATCAATTATAGTGCTGTAATGTATAATTCAATTTGGGTCATGCTACATAAATTTTCTGGTTTTAGTATGTTTTTCAACCGGTTGTTATTAGGTTTTGCAAGCTGCATGGGTGTGAGTTTGGGGAGGGGGGGAAATGCTTTTTAAAGGAACCTGAAGCATCCTTGGTGTGCAGAAAAGGAGCGGTCAAGGTGGTACAGCACCAGCACTGCCCACAGCATGGTGAAGCCAGGGACACCTCCTGCTCGTAACGTGAGATCCTCCTACTCATGGCATCATAGAATCATGGAATGGTTTAGGTTGGAACGGACCTTAAATCCCAGCCAGTTCCACTCCCTTGCCATTGGCAGGGACACCTCCCATTGGATCAGGTTGTTCAAAGCTCCATCCAGCCTAGCCTTGAACACCTCCAAGGACAGGGCAGCCACGATTTCTCTGGACAACCTGTGCCAGGGCCTCCCCACTCTTATTGTGAAGAATTTCTTCCAAATGCCTAATCTAAAGTTTTCCCCTTCCAATTTAAAGCCATTCTCCCTCATCGCCCCTTTAGCGGTCAGCAGAGCCTGAGCAATGAAGATCTATGAGTTGTCCTGATTTATAACCTTCTAAAGACAGCTTTTCCATTTGATAGGCACTTGGATAAAATAAGGAACATTCCCAACAGCCACTGTCAGTGCAGACAATGTGCTTGGGGCACAGGGAACCAGGATGGGCTCCAGACAGGCAGAGTGGGAAAGGACAGAGCAGACAGTCCCTAAGGATTCCTTAGATGTGTAACTGAGCACGGAGCCAAGGTGCAGACTCTCATCATAGGGGTTTCTCCTTCCACAGCCCAGTTCCCGGCCTCTGGAGCATGCTGGCAATGCCAGCACTGCAACTCCTGCAGGATGGGGGTGCAGCTGGGGGAGCCAGTTTCAATGGTAGATATGGCTGTGTTTTACATCCCAGGAAATCCAAAGGAGGATGTTCAGTGCTGATCCTGGTACCCCCTTGTTCAGCTGGTGACACATTTCAGTTTGGGAGTGTCCCTGCCCATGGCAGGGGCCTTAGAACTGGATGGATTTTAAGGTCCCTTTCAACCCAAGCCATTCCATGATTCTGTGATTCAGTGGTAGGCACAACCACATTTTACATCCCAATAAAGCCAAAGGAGAGAGTTCAGCTTCAGACCTGATGTAGCACCACCGCACACAGAGCAGTGCACACAACCAGAGAACCGCTTAATCTTCTAATTAAGCTTTGCTTCTCAGTGGGTGACCAGGGCTTCACAACTTATTAAAGCCTTTCCTCTTTTGATAATCTTTTCCTCTACTTGCATTTCTTTTGGAGCAGGCTTATACCCAAAGCTCTCTCCAGCTGCCCGGACTCTAACAAAACAAATTATGCCAGTCATTTTCATACTGATGGGTATTTTTCCACCCTCACATCTTCTTTTTTAATTAAAAAATTAATAGATATTTATGTTTGTTCGCAATGAATGTTTTTCCCAAGCCCTGTCCACTCTAATGACTTTTCATGCAGATTCTAGGGCTCTCACTCACTTTTATTTATCAGCTTTATTGATTTGTAACATTCTGATAGTTTTCACTTGCAGTCTGCAGCCACTTCAGGGCTTCAGAGCTCACTAACAA
Organism: Tapera naevia; assembly: GCA_033556795.1. Taxonomy (NCBI): domain Eukaryota; kingdom Metazoa; phylum Chordata; class Aves; order Cuculiformes; family Neomorphidae; genus Tapera; species Tapera naevia. The sequence goes on from JAUMJJ010000353.1 coordinate 4,231,495, forward strand.
AACCCCAAAATAGGAGGGAGAAATAATTAAAGGGAAGACATGCAATGCACAGACCTCAGTGTTCCATACCGTCTGGCTCGATCCATGAGATAAGTGTTATTTAAAATCCACTAGCCAAGGACAGATTTTATTACAGGAACAGCTTCCCAAGTGAAAAAAATCCCCCACAGTCAAAATAAGCGCTTGCTATTGTTAGGTTGCTTCAACTTGTTGCCTGGCATTTTTCCCTCCTTGCCAGCTTAATGGAGTTCATTCCATGTTTATTCCATGTGTTTTTCCTTCAGGTGGAGGGAATACAATACACACACACCCCTCTGAGTAGTGTTAACTCACAGGCTGCCCTTGGGAAGGAATGGCAGGTCCAGAATCCCTCAGGGCAAGGTTGGAGTCAGACCTCATGCTTGCAAACAAGGCATGTGTGCAGGTTTCCATACAAGTCAAATTAGAGAATCATAGAATCCCTTGGCTGGAAAAGACTTTTGAGATCATTGAGCCCAACCGTACCTGTCCACTACTAAACCAGATCCCTGTCCCTACTAAACCTCATCTATCCATCTTTTAAACACCCCCAGGGATGGTAACTCAACCTCCCTGGGCAGCCTCTGCCAGTGCCTGAGAACCTTTTCAGTGAAGAAATCTTTTCAGTGAAGAAATGCTGCTCCTGCTGCCAGGGTCTACCGAGTGAGAGGGTGGGTTAGGAGAGAAATTGGCTGGTGAGCTGGGCTCAAATGGTCACAGTAAATGGGGTTACATCAGGCTGCTGACCAGTCACTAGTGGGGTTCTGTGGGGACCCATCTTAGGGCCAGTGCTCTTTAACGTCTTCCTAAATGACCTGGATGCGCGACTTAAAGGTTTAATAACTAACTTTCTGAATGACATGTAATTGGGGGGAGCTGTTGACACTCCTGAGGGAGGAGAGGTCCCTCAAGGAGCTTCACAAGGGCAAGTGTTCGGTTTTGTACCTGGGACATGGCAACCCTGGATGTTCATACAGACTGGAGAGTGAGAAGCTGGAGAGCAGCCCTTTGGAAAGGGATCTAGGGGTGCTAGTTGATGGCAACTTGAGCACAAGCCAGCAGTGCCCTGGTAGACAAGAGGCAACTGTGTCCTGGAGTACATCAAGCATGGCATCACCAGCTGGGTGAGGGAGGGGATTGTCCCGCTCTGCTCCACGCTGGTGTGGTCCCACCTCAAGCACTGGGTGCAGTTTTGGGTGCCACAGGATAAAAAGGTTCTAAAGCTACTGAAGAGTGTCCAGAGGAGGGCACAGAGTTGGTGAAGGGTTCAGAGGGGAAGCCATGTGAGGAATGGCTGAAGTCACTTGGTTAGTGAGAATAAGAGACCTCATAGCAGTTTACTGCTTCCTCACGAGGGGAGGAGGAGGAGCAGGCATTGGTCTCTTCTTACTGGTGACCAATGACAGGACCCAAGGGAATGGCAGGAAGATGTGCCAGACTTGGACGTTAGGAAGAGGTTCTTCACTCAAAGTGTGGTGGAGCACCGGAACAGATCCCCGGCGAAGTAGTCATGGTGCCAAGCCTGACAATACTAAAGAAGCACTTGGCCAGTGCCCTCAGACACATGGTGTGAATGTTGGGGTTGTCCTATGCAGGGACAGGAGTTGGACTCGTTGATCCTTGTGGGTCACTTCCAACTCAGGACATTCTGTGATCCTATGATAACCCCTGTTACGATGCAGCCTTGCCTGAAATGGCACCAGGAAAAGGAGGTGAGTTTCCACAGCCGCATCCCACCAAGGAATGCTATCTCAGACTGCTCAGTGCCCAAGCATCCACTTTCTCTTCCCAGCATGGCCTCTGCAGGCAGCGACTACCGCACTGCCCTGATTTTGGTAACAAAGAGGTTTATAATTTAAAACTCCCAAGCTAAAATGCTTGGCCTTAAATTACACCAGTGAGTGAGGTCTCCCAGACGAGATTGGCATTTGCATACTTCAGAAGTTGGGTTATGCAGCTTCATCCCTGTCACTACAATCTAATAATAACCCCAGATGAAACCACACTCCCAGCTTCAAAGCGTGAGTGCCAGGCCAAGCCTGCCTGGCCAGGGGCTTCACCGCAGACTCAGGCTGTCCTGCAGGCACCAGCATGGGGTATCTGCTCCATTGCAGGGCAGCAAACACGGAGGGAATTACACCCTGGAAAAGTGCTCCCAGCCCTGTGCAGAGATGTTTATTATAGAATCATGGAATGGTTTGGGTTGGAAGAGATCTTAAAGCTCATCCACTTCCTGCCACAGGCAGGGACACCTCCCACTGGATCAGGGTGCTCCCAGACCCATCCAACCTGACCTTGAACACCTCCAGGGATGAGGCAGACACCATTTCCTTGGGCAACCTGGGCCAGGGCCTCCCCACCCTCATTGTGAAGAATTTCTTTCTAGTGTCTAATCTAAATCTTCCCCTTTCTAATTTAAAGCCATTTCCTTTCATCCAGTCATTCCATGCCCTTGTAAAAAGTCCCTCCCCAGCTTTTTCATAGACCCTTTCAGTACTGGCAGGCTGCTCTAAGGTATGCTCAGAGCCTTCCCTTCTCTAGGCTGGACAAATCCAACTCTCGGCCTGTCATTATAGCAGAGGTGTTCTAGCTCTCTGATCTTTGTGCATTATCAGCCCCAGCACTGGGGCTTTGGCTGGTCCTAATAGCTTCCTACACCCAATGTGTATACAGCCCTTGAGGGGCTGCCCTGTGACCCAAGGGATGGATCCTGGCACAGCCCAGCAGAGGGCATTATGCTTCTCTAAGGGCAATAACTGTAATAATTACATGACTAATATGTACAGATACAGGAGCTCCTGCCATGCTGAAATCTCCCAAAATCCATTTTTAAAGGACCCTATTACCTTCAAGGAGGGAGGCTTTTAATCAGGGCAATAACGATCGATAAATTAGGAGTGAATTAGTGCAAAATAATTGTTAAGCTCTCCAAGTTCCTAAACCCAGGCAGCCCTTTCCCATCCTTTGATGTGACGAAGTTTTTAATAAGCCCTGGATAAGCTCCAGGACCACAGGGCATACGTGAGAAATGTTACTCATAAATCTATAATTGCCACGCGTACAAATGCCTGCAGGAATGGACGGACACACACACACACACACACACACATGTGCATTGTGCTGCACCATTAATAGCTCACCCCAACCTGATACACTGCTAAACAGTCCCGAGATCCTATTTTCACACGCGCGGCGAATATGACCTTTGTCGCTGCCTGCCAGCTGCTTATAATTTTGACAGATGCAAGCACATTTCTGGGAAGCCGCATATAGTCGGTGGCTAAAGATCAACAGGCTCTGCTCAGGCTTTAGGAAGATTGATTGGCTCAGGGGAATCCCATTTGCAGCCCCAACTGAGAATAGGTTCACCACAGAGAGGCGTTAATGACTTTGATATCAAGGATCTAAATATGTCAACCTGCGACTCGTGTTGGTATTAAGGCATGCTATATTTATACAAAACAGCCATTAGCAGAATGCTAATTAATGTGATTCGATTTCCAAGTAAATCTCAGCCCTTCCAAGTGGTGTAACACAAGCTTTTATTTTAATCTCCCTGGAATTGAGGGGATGCTGCTGCGCCCGATCATTCCTTGGGATTAGGCAGATTTATTTTTGCTGACTTTTCCCATGGCACCCCCAGGTCCAGTTATTGCACATAGAGAAAGGCAGTGGAGGTAACAATGCTGGGTGCTTCCCGAGCAGCTCATGAATGACAATTCAATATTTATGGTCACAGCCTGAGTAAACAGGTTCACCTACAGAAATCCCTATTGAAACGAGATGAGCTGAGAACGACAGTGCTGTGATTCATCTTGCAGGGGGCAATTAATTGAGCCAGCAATGTGTGCTTGCAGCCCAGAGAGCCAACTGTATCCTGCACTGCATCAGAAGAAGTGTGATGGGCAGGTCAAGGGAGGTAAATACGCCTCTATTATGCCCTTGTGAGACCTCACCTGGAGCCCTGGAGACCTCAGCACAGGAAGGACATGGAGCTGTTGGAGTAAGTCCAAAGGCGGCCATGGACATGATCCAAGGGCTGGAACACTTCCGTACGGAGACAGGTTGAGAGAGTTGGAATTGTTCAGCCTGGAGAAAAGAAGGCTCCAGGGAGACCTTAGAGCAGCCTACCAGTACAGAAAGGGGCTCCGGGAAAGCTGGGGAGGGGCTCTTGATCAGGGAGTGCAGGGATAGGATAAGAGAGAATGTTTTTCAGCTGAAAGAGGGGAGATTGATATGACATCTTAGGAAAAAATATTTTCCTGTGAGGGTGGGCAGCATTGGCCCAAGTTGCCCAGGAAAGTCATGGCTGTCCCATCCCTGGAGGTGTTCAAGGCAAGGTTGGATGGGGCTTTGAGCACCTTGATCCAGTGGAAGGTGTCCCCGTCCACTGCAGGGGTGTGGAATTGGATGACCTTTAATGTTGCTTTCAACCCAAACCATTCTATGGTTCTATGAATTAATGCTCTGGGATTTTCTGCTGGACAAGTATGGTCTGATCCTTGGACAGATAGTTCCCTAGAGGAGGTGAGATAGGGACTGGCTGCTCCATGCAGCCTCTGCTCCCACACACTGCCTTCGCTGGGCGGGAAAGCCAGCTTCATGGGCCCAGAGAAAGCTTCGGATCTTCCCTAGGGTTGTCTGATCCAGCTCTGACTGCCCAATCAGCCAGTGAGACCTGGGAGGATGCAAAAGGCTCTTGTCTGGGACACATAACTGTATTTTTCTGTCTTCTGTTAGGACCAAAGCAGGTACCATGTTGCTGAAGGGAAGCCGTACTTCAGCAGCTGATGCTCCATGTACTGTTTACCTAAAATGAGCTGGAGTTAAGCAGTTTTATTCCAACTGCACCTGCACCAAGAGCATCTGGATCAGTCTAGATTATTCCCTGCAACATACATGGTCCAGAATAGCACAGCAATAACTACAGGCACTCGTACCAACATTGCCTACAGCCCTGAGCCATGAGCCTCCTTGGTTCTGGATTTAGACATCAAAGCCAGTTGCATCTAGGGATTATATCCAGTTTTACTTCCTAAAATGTGCAAGAGGGAAGAATTTTGCAATCATATCCTGGCAGGTACCATGAGAAGAGCCAAATGCACTGAGTCGCCACCAACTCACTCTTGGCTGTGCCCTTCAGCAGGAAGAAACAAAAGAAAATGCACAGCGCTGCAGAAGCCATTACACAGAGAGGCATTGCAAAGCTGATGCCACGAAGAAGATTAATGGAGCAGAGCGTAAAAATAAGAAAGAAAATGAAAACCAAGTAAACACAGAGCTGGTAAAATGCTCTGCTGCTGCCAAAGTGCTTGCCCCTAAACACACTGGGTCACCGGCTGGAGCTGTGATCCCCAGATCTTGCTGATGTCTTGGGCAGCCCAGTGACACCAATTGCATTAATAGACCATTAAGATAAATGAAAGATATTTTTCCCCTTAGAAAAGGGAGCAGGTGCCTTGGGATGAGCTGGGGGCCATCCTTGCACAAAATGAAAGCTACTCTTTCCACGAGCTGTTCTGACCATCTCCTTCACCGAACTGGGAATGAGGGTGAAAACTGGAAACAGAAATGAATTTGCTTCCAAAGCCTTCAATGTGTTGCTCCTGTGTCCTGAGCTCAGTGATGGATGGTATTGGCTTTTTAAACTGTACTAATGAAAGATGCTATGGGACCACAAGAAGCATATTTGCCAGTTTGACGTGTCCCTTGTTCTGCTGAAATCTCTGTTAGCAAAGAGATGAACCTGGGGAGGAAGGTGGAGGATAAGGAATGGGGCTGCCAGCTCCTCTGCAGGTACAGGAATCTCAGCAGGTGGCCCCGCCACCAAGCACCTCCCAGACACATGGCTGTGGGTTCAAACACCTAATTTTTCTCTTCTTGCAGGAGAGATCCCTCAAATTCACACCCCGCTGGCAGAGGATGGCTGCTGCTGCCAGAACTTGCTGCATTTGAGTGGGCACACTCTATGTGCAGCTCTACCCCATGGGACACCCTCCTTCCAGCAGAGTGGGGAAGCCATACCAGGTCCATCTTATCAATATTTTAAACTAATTATGGAGGGAATTGTGGGAAAAACTAGGGTTTTATTACAGCTGAGACTTTTTCCAAGTTCTTGTTATTTAAGGTATATGTTCCATGTTCCAAAGTGCCATGTTTACACACTTCTTGAACCAGGAATGGTGACTCCACCACTACCCTGGGCAGCCTCTGCCAGTGATTCACCACTCTTTCAGTAAAGACACTTCTCCTAATACCTAAGCTAAACCTCCCCTGGTGTAACTTGGGGCCATTTCCCTTCACCCTATCACTTGTTACTTGGTGTGGATGACGCTGGTTGCAAATCACGCACTGTTCTTATCCCAATCCATATCCACTGTTGTACAGTGCAGCCCCGGCACAGACACTGCATCAGCACAAGTGGCTGTGTGAGGTTCTGAGCACCCAGCAGCCACTTTGCTCTTCACACAGAAACACCCACTTCTTTCCTTCTGCTAACGATCAGCAAAATAAAAATCTGATTTTTCTACTGAGCCAGAGGAGCCCAGAAAGTGCTGCACTTCAACAATGCAGCACTTCAACAACAAGGACTATTGGAGTAGATCCAGTGTTCCTCCTTGCAGCTAAAATATCATGTTTTCTTTTAAAAAAAAGGCATGATTGTATGTCCAAGGCCACATGTAAGCTGCGGTGCAGCACATCCTGCCTGCCCCACGGGCTGCTGCTGTAACAGCACCACCAGACAGCTCGAGGAAAGCCAGGTCTGTAATGGGAGAGGGATCTAACCCAGCGCCTCCGCCCACAGGGGTGAAGGGCGAACAGGGTCTGACAGCCCAGGAACATTTCCTCCTGGATGATATGTTGAAGGGAAGATCTCTTCTGCTGCTGGAGACAGGGCCAAACCCTTGGCTGACACCCAGCTCTGGGCCAGCAAGTGCAAGTAAGTGCACATTTTGGCTCATTATGCCGCATTTTCACCCAAGGCAGTGCCAAACCACACCTCCAAAAGGGAAACTTAGAGCCTTCACAGGCTGGGGGTGCTCATCCAGGCTGTGGGGAGCCAGGGTGATATCAGCTCGGGGCAGCAACATTTGTCATCGCTGTCACTGTGCATGGGGATGCTGCCAGTGCAGTTTGCACATGGGGTTCTCTCACCTGAGATGTAACAGGAGAATGATTACTCTGCTCCTGCAACCATGGAGAACGCAAACTGGACCAAAACTCTCTGGGATGGGTGCTCAGCTGCAGCTCAGGGTAACTGAAGAATCTCCTGGGGATAATTAACAATGCAGGATTCTCCTTGGAAACCTGTAAGCAGGGTACTAGGAGGGATGCAGGCTGGCATGTTGCCCATGGGGATGGAGCATCCTTCCTTGTCCTGATGCCATGAGAATGGGGCAAAAATCCTGGAGAAAAGCATCAAGCAGCATCCCACCTCTTTGGGAAAGGGGCCTTTTCTCTTCTCCCAGGGAGTTTCTCCAAGAATTTTCCCATTTTTCAGCTCCCCTGGTTTTGGTCCTGACCCTTGTTCCCGACATAGCCCTGTGTTGAGAGCTGGGTTTAAGGCATCACCCACAGGGACCCACGTATCCCTGCTATCACATCCCTCCCCGCCAGCACATCCCCACCAGCACATCCCGGCCTTAAACAAATTCCAGCTGGAAGGCTGAGCCATAAATCTTGTGGGGATCTGCTGGAGCTCACTGTGACCCCAATGTGTGTCTGTTTCCTCCTACCACTGACACGACTACCGCTGCACACAACAGCTGCCGCATGCTGACAAGCCGCGGGAGGGGAGAAACATCTGGCCCTGCTCAATGCTCCATCATGGAAATATATATATATAAAAGATATGCAATTCCCACTCCAGCTGTGCTTTGCCGCTTGTGTGCTCAGTGCCTTCCCAGCCCTCCAGAAAATTAATAAAATATAAGGTGTTTTAATGACAGTGCAACCCAGACAGCTGCAGCCTGAGAGCACTATGTGGCACAGGGCAACTGGGGCAAAAAGGGGCGAAAGAAACAGGGTTTAGGGCCATAATCCCACTCTCCCATTAGCTTTGTGCCTGTTGTTAAATTGGATTTCTGTAGCTCCAAGAAGGCTCTCCAGCCATCTCCATGTTGCAATGTGTCCAGGCCAGAGGGCTATTAGGATGCTCCTCGTTAGGACTGCAAAGGATAGGCCTTCCTAGGTCAGCTCTGTGGGTTCTCCTGGCTCTGCCCTTCCTGGGCTTCTCTGCAGGGTTTTACACCCAGGGAAAATGAGTTACAGAAAGCTGACATCTGGGATACATCTCTGGGATAAAAAAAAAAAAAAAATAAGAAAGACAGGGTGATGCAAAGGGAACTGGCTGGCGGATCACAGGCCATGGGGCACTCAATCACAAAGATCTTTTCAAAGAAAAATTGCCCTAAAATTCAGTAAATCAACTCAGCCTTTGCCAGCATTTTGCTCCCTCTCTGGTTTTGCTGTGATCCCAGTAAATCCACTCAAGAAGGGCGAGGTAGGTTTTGAGGTCCTGCCCTCTGCACCCATCTTCTGCTGTTTAGCAAGGTGGCACAAAAAGAAACAGTAATTCAGCTGGGAATTAAATCATAGAATTGTTAAGGTTGGAAAAGACCTCTAATATCATCAAGTCCAACCACCAACACAACACGACTGTGCCTACTAAACCATGTCCTGAAATGCCACCCCTACATGTTTTTTGAACCCCTCCAGGGATGGAGGCTCCACCACTGTCCTAGGCAGCCTTGGCCAGGGCTTCACCACTCTTTCAGTGAAGAAATTTTTCCTGATATCCAATCTGAACCTCCCCTGATGCAACTTGAGGCCATTTCCTCTCCTCGTTTCCCTTGTTACTTTGTTGAATAGACCTGCACCCGCCTGGTTACAGCCTCCTCTCATGGCGCTGCAGAGACTGACGAGATAACCTCCTCTTCTCCAAGCCAAACAGCCCCAGGACCCTTAGATGCTCCCAGAACCCCTGTGCTCTACACTCTTCCCCATCCTCATTACCCTCCTCTGGACATTCTCCAGCACCTAAATCTCTTTCTTGTACTCATTGAAATCTGCAAAATCCCCATCAACTCCACCATAAAACCTCAGCGGCAGCTGTGAGCCTGTCTCTCTCCCGTAAGGAGCTCTTTGGAGAGCTGCACATCAGGAGTCAATTCTGCAAAGGCCATAAAGCTACACGTGTGTGGAAACAAGATCAAAGGCAGAAGCGTGGTTTTAAAGCCAAGGTTTCCATTTCAGTCTGGGAATGATAGGCCTGACCCCACTCTCCCTCAAATCAGCTAAAGCCTTCTGAAACTAGTGAGGTCCCAGTGATGCACGTGGAGCATCAACCCCTTTCCAGGCTGGGGAGAACCCATGTCCTGCCCCAAAGTTCTCAACCAGAGCTCACACTAAATGCAAACGCCAAAAGAAATTGCACAAAAGCTTTTATCCCATCCACCTGCACATAAGTCAGAAAAGACCTTCTGGTGCTGGAGCATGTCCAGAGAAGGGCAACAGAGCTGGGGAAGGGTCTGGAGAACAAATCTTATGAGAAGCGGCTGAGGGAACTGGGTTTGTTTAGCACGGAGAAGAAGAGGCTGAGGGGAGACCTCATCACTCTCTGCAGCTCCCGGAAAGGAGATTGTAGTTAGCTCGGTGCTGGTCTCTTCTCCCAAGTAACAAGCGAAAGGATGAGAGGAAATGGCCTTAAGTTGCATCAGGGGAGATTTAGATTGGATATTAGAGAAAAATTCCTACTGACAGAGTGGTGAAGCACTGGCAGAGGCTGCCCAGGGCAGTGGTGGAGTCTCCTCCCCTGGAGAATTTCAAAAAGCATGCAGACATGGCACTTTGTGACATGGTTTAGTAGGCACAGTGGTGATGGGCTGATGGTTGGACTGGGCGAGCTTAGAGTTCTTTTCCAACCTTAATGACTCCATGATTGTATGATTCTACATATTCTGAGCCCCCCAGCTTTGAGTTACTCACGCAAACTGTGCCTCTCATCCTGGTGTCAGGGCTGCCAGCAGTGGTATCACCTTCCCACATCCCAAACTATGAGCTGTGAGATGATCAGGCGGGTTTTCAACACACTTGTTTTCCTAATTGTCTCTCTGCTCTGTTTTCTAATTGGAGATGTCTTAACACAAATAATTATAGCCAAGTAACTGATTAATCATTCAAATGAAATTAAAATTGAGTAAGTGATTTAATATATTTAGATAACACACATGTGCAATAGAAAAAAAGTGATACTTATCTACAATTGTCACTCAAAATGGATGAGCTTCAATTATTTGTGCGGGGAGGAAACAGAGGTATAAAGTTCAGAATCCAAATTATTGTGTAAACTGTTGACACATTCTGAACACTGTTATTTAAATGCCATTAAATAGATATTTAAATGAGAATGAATAATTGCATCAATAATTCATTTGCAGCTTAAAAAGAGATTTCTGTGCAATGTTAGTTGGAGGAATAGGACTGTTTGGCTCTGAAGACTTTTCATATAGTGATGGAGGAAGTGTCTCTGAAATAATTGTAAAAGCAGCCTCAGCACTCCTGTCTGATCCCAAACCTGAGCCCAAACCCATCGACGCAGCATATAAGTGCTCTCAGGGCTAAAATCACCTGGTTATTGAGTTAGTTGGGTGTTGGAGTGACACATTGGCTGATCTGCAAGCACACATTGCCAGCTCATGTGGAGGTTCTCACCTACCAGCACCCCAAGACCTTCTTCTCAGGGCTGCACACAATCTGTTCTTCATCCAGCCTGGATTTGTGCTTGGGATTGCCCCAACCCAGGTGTAGGGCCTTGCATTTGGCCTTGTTGAATTTCATGAGGTTCACACAGCCCCACCTCTCATGTCTGTCCAGGTCCCTCTGGATCCATCCCTTCCCTCCAGCGTGTCGACCATGTGGCACAGCTTGGTGTCATCGTCAAACTTGCTGAGGGTGCCCTCAATCCCACTGTCCATGTCTGTGACATAGATGTCGAACAACACCAGTCCCAGAAAGCCAACTGTATCCTGGGCTGCATCCAAAGCAGTGGGACCAACAAGGCAAGGAAGAGGATTCTGCCCCTCTGCTCCGCTATGGTGAGGCCTCACCTGGAGTTCTGTGTCCAGTTCTGGAGTCCTAGGAAGGACATGGATCTGTTGGAGCGAGTGCAGAGAAAGCCATGGAGATTTAATCTGAGGGCTGGAGCACCTTCCATTCAAGGACAGGCTGAGAGAGTTGGGGTTGCTCAGCCTGGAGAAGAGAAGGTTCTGGGAAAAATTTAGAGCAGAACAAATGGCATGAGGAATATGAGGAATGGTGTCTATCCCATCCTTCCCTCAGCAAAGCCCCAGTTGACACCAGAGGGCATTTGCAGTGCCACGGAGCGGTGACCACCTTGCCAGGGTTACCTGCAAGGTGATTAGAAAACAATCCTCGTCATAAAACGCCAGATGATAATGTGTGTCCTCCTCCTCTCCGCTCTCACATCGCTGCTACCCTAGGGGGCAGTGAGGTCTGAGGGTCATGTTACACCAGGCTCTGATGTCAACACTCTGTGCATCAGGAAGGTCCTACAAGCACCGTCGCAGGACCCGGTGCTGGGAGCCACCTGAGTGCCAAAATAGACCAGAGACTGGTACAATTCCCATCTATAACTTGTTTTTTAGTTTGGATGTTCTTACAGACTGAGACAATAGAAAGGAAAGCCGCCAGTATTTATGGTGTATTTTATTACAGGGTGAGGATGCTTCACACCCAGCTGGCAGGGGAGCATGAGCAGCCTTTGGCAAGGGAGGAAGACAATGTGAACTGCATAATTGTTGAAGCAGTGGGGATCTTCCCAGCCTGGTTCATATGGGGAAGACGCAGAGGATGCTGTGGACCTCTCATCAGCACCTGCCATGGGGGAGCAGGAGGAGGTGCCCCAGCCAGGAGACCTCTTTGGGGGTCCCTCCAAAGCACCTGCATTCAGAAGTTCCCACCAAAGCATGGCAGCACAAAGAGCAAGGTGCAGCAGAGCTCAGCTGGCAATGCTGCCACTGCCACATCCCCCTGTTAAGTTTGCACCTTGTCACCTTGAAGAGGAGCCAGCCTGGATGCATCACAAATCTGATTTAAATGGGGATTTAAAGATCTCACCTGGCTTGGACTGTGCTGATTGTGAGCAGGGAGGTGGTGCACACTGGTACAGTCCTGTGAGACACAGAGCTTATTGTGAGAGGAAGACGGATCCCTTTGAAAAGCCAAAAATGCAAGCAGGCAGCACAGGCAGCAGGATGAGCTCCATGTCTGCACAGGCAGCAAACCCAGCTCACCCAGCAATTAAAGAATCACCAATATTTGTTGTCCAGGGGCAAGGGGGCAGCTCACGTAATTATGAAATAATTGGGAAAGCATTGTCTGCTTTTTCCAATCATGCATCTCTGTTGAGCAACAGTTTCTCATGTATGAACCTCTGCAGGTCTCTACACATCAGGCCAACCATACCCTGGGCTGCATCTTCTAAAGTGTAACCAGCAACCCCTCTACTCTGCTCTGGTGAGATTCCACTTGGAGCCCTGCATCCTGTTCCGGAATTCTCAACACAGGAAAGACATGAATCTGTTGGAGCGAGTCCAGAGGAAGTCACAAAGATGATCCAAAGGCTGGAGAACCTCCTGTACAACTGCGTTACAAAGACAGGCTGAGAGAGTTGGGTTGTTCATCCTGGAGAAGAAAAGTCTGCAGCGAGACCTTAGAGCAGCCTCCCAGTACTGAAAGGGGCTCCAGGAAAGCTGAGGAGGGGCTCTTGATCAGGGAGTGGAGGGATAGGACAAGGGCAACGGTTTTCAGCTGAAGGAGGGGAGATTGAGATGAGATCTTAGGAAGAACTCTTTTCCTGTGAAGGTGGGGAGGCTCTGGCACAGGATGCCCAGAGAAATGGTTTCTGCCTCATCCCTGGAGATGTTCAAGGCCAGGTTGGATGAGGCTTTGAGCCCCCTGATCCCATGGGAAGTGTCTCTGCCCATGGCAAGGGGGTGGGACTGTATGGGCTTTGAGGCCCCTTCCACCCCAAATCATGCCGTGATTCTATGATCTCTGCATGGCTGGTCTTATATGCAGCCCTGATGCAGCCTGAGATGCTCAGTGGGAAAACAAGAAATGGAAATTTTAAAAGATTTTTTGACCTCCCAGATGTCTCCAGGAACACACAGCAGCAACTCTGGCTGCAATGACATCCCCAAAGTTTAGCAGGGCGTGAGAACCCCAGGGAAAATTCTCTGCCCCACACCTATGGTCATCACTGCCAGGTCACCTTCATTAGCAGATGCTCATTTGAACCATAGGAAGATGCTCAAGACCTTCAGCTCTATGATGAGCCTGGGTTTTGGAGATGGTGAGATGCAGTGGGGAGGGCTCAGCCCTCCCAGCCCAGCACAGTGCCCAGGGTGTTCTCCAAGAGCAGCTGCCCCTGTCTCCCTTTTCTCCCCAGCACAAGCTGCATATACATTACCTAGCCCTGCTGTGTTAAAAATATGATTGTCAGCCTCTGTAATTTTCCAGTGACAGCTCGAAAAGAAACAGCTGAGCCACAGAGCTCCAGCTCCACATGCCATCTATTTCTACTGTCAGCTCCAGAGAGATCTTAATTATAATGGCTTTTGGTGCTCATTCCTTCCTAATGCTGTAACAGGGAGATGATTGCAGCCGTAAATGAGCGATCAGTCTATTCCCTGCTGGGTAGTAAAACTGGTTGTCAGGCTGGGGAGGGACGGCACGCCAGAAACTGCTCCCTGGTTACAGTTCACGTTGCACACTCCAGATAAAATTGAATTTGGCTTACTCATAGCTGCAAGTTACAGGGCGCAAGGTGGTGATTGCCCCAGGAATGGAGAGGGAGCAAGAGGTTTAATTGGCTGCAGAGCCTGGAAACAGCAAGGATCAATTTTGCATTGGCTATAAATACAGATGATGAACCTGGCCCTGACACTGGCTTTCCAACCACCAGTAACCGTGTTGTTGCCTCCTTATCACTCCTCCTCGGAGCTCAGGAGCAGCTGCCCTGACTCAGCAGCTCAGCTGATTTGCTTTGCCCTAGTGAAGACAAACTGCAGCCAGGGCAAAGATTTCTGATGCCTATTAGAAAGTTTGGGAATCCTCTGCCAGCCTGCACAAGTGAGGTACCAGTGGAGGAGCTCAAAAGTAAATCCCAAGGGACCTGTTGGACCACATCCCCTCACTCAGGCAGGTGAAGGAACCTGCACACCCCTCACACAAGACAATACAGGGAACACCCCACAAAATGCCTCTCACAAACAAACATATTTCTTCTTAAGATCTCATCTCAATCTCCCCTCTTTCAGTTGAAAACCATTCCCCTTCTCCTGTCCCTGCACTCCCTGATCAAGAGCCCATCCCCAGCTTTCCTGGAGCTTCTTTCAGTACTTGAAGGCTGCTCTAAGGCCTCCCCAGAGCCTTTTCTTCTCCAGGCTGAACAACTCCAGCTCTTTCAGCCTGTCCTCATAAAGGAGGTTCTCCAGCCCTCGGGTTGTTTCTGTGTCCTCTTCTGGACTCGCTCCAACAGATCCATATCCTTCTTGTGTTGAGGAATCCAGAACTGAACACAGGACTCCAGGTGAGGTCTCACCAGGGCAGAGCAGAGGGGCAGAATCCCCTCCCCCTCCCTGCTGGTTCCACTGCTTTGAATGTAGCCCAGAACACGATTGGCTCCAAGATGTTTCTCGTTCATCTTTGCTCTTATCCTGCATCTCCCAGGTGCCCCTCTAAGGGACAGAGATGTTGCTGTGCTGCTTTGCCTTTTTGCCAAAGCTGGTCACAGCTGACTGAAGCAATTTCACAGCTGAAAAGAAAGCTGTGAAGCCCTCTCATGGGTCACGGGTGGCAGAGCAAGTTAGCCACACTGCTGCTATTTATGCTTCAGGGCTGCCACAGATTTATATCTTTGTCATTATATATATTTTTTTTTAAGCAAAGGAGAGAGAGAAAGGCAAAGTGCTTGTCCCCTTCTGAAGTTGCAAAGTCAGAAGATCGCTGACTCAAGCACTGAAAGTCCCTGAGCAGCCACTGCTCCTGCAGATTTAGACTCCATCCCAGCCAACCAAAAAGAATAATTATTTCTCTGCTGCACTGTGCTATTTAAAGTACGACAAAGTACAAAGACACTGAATTATTCACAGAAGAGTTATGCTCACGCACAGCGAGGTAGCAGCCACCAAAGACAAATACAGTGGTTTCAGGTGCTCTTGCACCCAGCCCCAGTCTCTCCAGTGACTTTGTTTGATTCGTATAGAAAATATAGTCTAGATGTGACAGCAGTTTCCAAGGTGCCCTGCTCCTCTGGCACCCAGGCCTGGACAGCCACACAGGGAGGGGCATCCAGTGCTGCGTGCTGCACAGGGATGTGGAGGCAAGGATGGCTCTGGCCATAAGAACAGGTCAGACCAAGGAGTAATCCTATCTCCTGAAGGGTTTTAACACCAAAAATTGCCCTGTCACCATGAACACTCTCATCCCTGCAGCAGAGATAGCCCTGAAGGAGGGGGCACATTGCTGCAGCCTCAGCCCTCGGCACACAGACGGGCTTCCTGGCATCTCTGGAGCTCTAGGTTCATGCCAGAGCAGGGCTGTGCTGAATCAAAAGAAGCCACCAGGGTGAGGGAGGAGATTCTTCCCCTTTGCTCTGTTCTTGTGAGCCGCCATCTGGAGTCCTGTGTCCAGTTCTGGAATCCCCAACATAAGAAAGACATGGAACTGTAAGAATGGATCCAGAGAAGGCCACAAAGTTGATCGGAGACTGGAGCACCTCTGCTATGGCGACAGGCTGAGAGAGTTGTGGTTATTCAGCCTGGAGAAGATAAGGCTCTGGGGAGAAAGTACAGTAGCCTTCAAGTACTGAAATGCGCTAAAGCAAATCTGAGACTTTTTACAAGGGCATGGAGTGGTAGGATGAGAGGGGATGGCTTTAAATTGTAAGGGGGAAGATTTAGATTATGCATTAGGAAGGAATTCTTCACAATGAGGGTGGTGAAGCCCTGGCTCAGGTTGCCCATAGAAGTTATGACTGCCCCATCCCTGGAGCAAGGATGGGGCCAAGGCCAAGTTGGATGAGGCTTTGAGCATCCTGATCCAGTGGGAGGTGTCCCTGCCCATGGCAGGGAGGTTAGAACTGGATGAGCTGTGAGGTGCCTTACAACTAAAACCATTCTCTGATTCTGTGATTCTATGAAACTTTTAGAGACAAGTCCAGCCCTGACTGCTCACCACTCAGTTCAGCATATTTCCTATCCATTTGCAAACAACAAATGACCCAACTGCAGGACCACACAATGACTGAGACCCCTGGCGTGGCCCTGCATGAGCATCTTTCCTCCAGCCTCCTTCCCTCACAGTTCCTGCTGTGGACCAAGCTGCTCCAGATGAGCTGAGCTGGGCTTGCTCAGACAGTCCCGGGCCACACTCTGCAGGGTGGGGACTTGCCACCCATGATGTGTCACAAGCCATCACTGAGCACACGTTTGCAGCCTGGAGGCTGTTTCTCTCCCAGACCTCTTCATCTGCCCCCTCCTAGGTTTTGTCCTGAGTCCTGTACCCACAGGCACCAAGCATGGGGAGGTGATAGCCCATGGGCAATACAAGTGAAGGCGATCATGAAATTTGAGATAGGATTTGCCCAAAGCTGATCCACTGCCACATTCCCGAGAGCCTCTTGGGATGTGCCCAGCAATGGCTGGGGTTTTGCTGCACAAAAAGAGCATTCAAATACTTTCTTTTTTTTTTTTTTTCATTTGTTCTACAGAACTTTATGGATTATCAGTGGTTTCCTCATCGTCTCATAATTTATGAAATCAGCCGATTGCTGTACTTGGCTTCACCTCAAACTCAGTAAACCAGCTCACAGCCCAAATGCCCAAATCATAAGAAGCTCACGCATCATTTGAGTGGGATTTTCATATATTTCAACTGGAAAAGATACAAAGATGGTTTTAACAGTACAGAATACGTTTTTTTGGCATCCCACAAACCCACTTTAGCTCAGTTGTAAGCACATTATTGCCTCTCCATGACCTGTAGGCAGGTACACATCACATGAGAACAGAACCCATCCCAAGGACATCCACAGCGGCAGGAGAACCCCTGCATCCCCGCATTGTTCTTTGTCAATCAACAAGAATAAAGATATTCTGTGCCACAACGTTGTGTCCTTCTGCAGAAAACTATGTTGAAACCTAGGAGGAAAAAATGCGTAAAAAATATGCCACAGTTCCTGCACCCTGCTTTGAACAACAACAATTTTGCTATTTTACAAACCAAGTCATTAACAACAATCGTTACCCAGAACCTGCCCATCACCTCGCTCACCTCACATGTCTGCCAGCAGAAACCCTGGTGCTTTTGGGTTTGTAGACTCTTGGGTGGCTTTGCTGGCCGTGAAGGCAATTGCAGAGATCAAAGAATCATAGAATGGTTTGAGTTGGAAGGCACCTCAAAGCTCATCCAGTTCCAACCCCTTTGCCATGGGCAGGGACACCTCCCACTGGATCAGGTTGTTCAAAGTCCCATCCAACCTGGCCTTGAACACCTCCAGGGATGTGACAGCCATGACTTCCCTGGGCAACCTGGGCCAGTGTCTCACCATCCTTGTTATGAAAATGCCACATAACACCCTAAACATTAGAAAAAGCAAAATAAAATTTGGAACTTTCTTTAAAATCCAGCTTGGATCTTTAACAGAAACCCAAACACAAGTGTTTTTTTCTAAAAAAAACACAGATTTTTAATATTTGTTATTCATTTTTTTCAGGCAGAACTGGCCTCCTGCACTCCGGCAAGCCCAGCATCTCGTGCTCTGCCCTTTCAGAGCTGCAGCAGTCCCTTTAACAAGGACAAGATTTCTTGCTCACATACTGTTTCAAACTAGAGATCTGAGCAATAACGCAATGACAACACATGCAACCACTTAGACACCAATTAATATCGGCGGAAGGCCCCTTGTTGAAGGCAGCAGAAAGAACGATGTAACATTTCCGGAATAACGGCTGAAATTTGCCATTGTGTGTCATCAGGAATCGTTTAAAATAGTTCGGATCTGAGCTCTTTCTGTCAGGGCTTCGCTGAATTAACAGATGACAGATTGCCATAATGAGAAGCTCTGCTTTAAAGACAAGGCTACATTGTTTTTCCCTTACTGCTCCTATAATTTGGGATGTTTCAAAATAATTATGGCAGAAGATTAATACCTTACAAGTTTTCAGGCATTTCTCACACGCGGTGGAGAGCCGGGCCTGTCTTTTGCTGAGATTTTATGGACTTGGGTGGGAAAAGGGGCAGCATTCTTATACCCCGAAAAACATCATTATGCCCCAAACACTGAAATTCGGAGCTGTAACTACAAAAACTGGGCTCTGGGGAGACCTTAGAGAAGTCTTCCAATACTGAAAAAGGCTCCAGGAAATCTGAGGAGGGGTTCTTGATCAGGGAGTGCAGGGGTAGGATGAGGGAGAATGACTTTCAGCTGAAAGAGGGGATACTGAGATGAGATCTTAGGAGGAACTGTTTTCCTGCGAGGGTGGGGAGGCACTGGCACAGGATGCCCAGAGAAGTGGTGACTGCCTCATCCCTGGAAGTGTTGAAGGCCAGGTTGGATGGGACTTTGAGCAACCTGATCCAGTGGGAAATGTCCCTGCCTGTGGCAGGGGGGTGGAACTAGATGGGCTTTGAGGTCTCTTCTAACCCAAATCCTTCCATAATTCTATGATTCTATGAAAACTCATGGATTTAAGAAGAAAGGTCTCCCAATCAAGTGTTTGCCTGCAGCAGCCATGTTGTTGCTCAAGGATGGTTCCCATGTCTCTGGCTTAGGGCTGTCAGCAGGAGTGTGGGGTTTCATCAGGTGTTGATACAGACAAAATTGCAGCAAGCTCTGCCCCCTTGGGTTGGGGTCTCAGCTGAGTGGTGCCTGCTTCCTGGGGGCCACAGGGAGCCCCACATAATGATGGGGAAGGCAGCCCAGCTCCCACTGCTTCTGCCCCATGGGATGGAGCAGTGCCTGCATCCCTCTGGCTTTGCAGGCTGTGACCCTTCCTGCACCCGGCACCCAGAATTAATTCACTGCTCTTGTGACCCCCAGACTGGGAGGGCAGAGGGATGCCTTGATGATCCCTGTGATGCTGTGAGCCAAGCATGGAGCCCGGGTGCCCACTGGCCACTGAGCCCATTGGCTGCTTGAGACACACTGGGAAAAAGCCACTAACCAATGCAGGTTTGCGCTGCATTTCTTGTCCTCATTAGCTTGGTTGTTGGATCACATTTCTCTGCTGTGCACAGGGACCACAAAGGCATATTATATTCAATGTTAAGTAAACAAACTTTTGAAAACTGCCTTTTATTGATTCCATACAGCCATCTGGTTTGAAGGAAAAGGCTCCCTCCCTCTCCTTTCCCCCCTCCTTGTGAAAATATTCGAAGGTTAGGGACTGGCAGTGGCTCAGCGTGGCTGCAAACCATGGCGTTTCCTCTGCGGTTCACAACACAGGAAAACGTCTAACTTTCAGATAAATGTTGGAGGCTTATTTGGTTCGCCCATCTGGTAGCCAGCCTGTTCTGTGAAAATTAAAGATATACATATGCAAATATTCACAGTCTGCTTCCAAGATCTAAAGAATTTTTATGATGTAACCACAAAAAGAGGTTATTTAATGTTGACAATATGTAGCAGAGCAAAGCACTATAATGCTGCATATGGTAATGTAACTTATGAAAATGAAGCCACAGTGCCCTTACAGAGTAATGAAAAGCAGATTTCACCTTGAAGACTATTTGAGCTGTTTAGCTTGTAATGACTTGGAAAAAAACCCCAACCCAGAAACACTGGTGTGAAAATACAACTTGCCACAGAGCCACATAGATCTCAGCCACGCATGGCAGTATCACCAAACAGCCTCAGCCAGGGTGTGCCTGCCCTGTGCCAGGCATGTGCAAACGTCCCACTGGGATGTCTGTAGCCAGGTAAGACATGGACCAAACTCACCTGTGATGCTAATGCCAACAGAGCTCTGCCCTCCCATGTTGCAGACCCACGCATGGTTTCCATCATCGTGGGGGCAAAAGGCGTCCCTCTGTCCCATCCAGCATCACAGGGGGACAAGATGTCCCTCTGCCCTCCCAGTCTGGGGGTCACAAGAGCAGTGAATCAATTCTGGGTGCCGGGGTGCAGGAAGTGTTGCACCCCACAAAGCCAGAGGGATGCAGGCACTGCTCCATCCCATGGGGCAGAAGCAGTGGGAGCTTGGCTGCCTTCCCCATCATTATGTGGGGCTCCCTGTGGCCCCCAGGAAGCAGGCACCACTCAGCTGAGACCCCAACTCAAGGGGGCAGAGCATTGCTGCAATTTTGTCTGTATCAAGCACACATCACACACCATCATCATCCCAGCTGAGAGGGATGGCAATGCCACAGCCCCCCACAGCACATCTTCAGCCAGGGCATCCCACCACCCCACCATCATGCTCCAACTGCATCAGCTGCACAAAACACATTACCCTCGATCCATCATAGACATCAACCGAGCTGTGGAGAAGAGTTTCCAGCATCCCTGATCCTGCTTTGTACATAGCAAAGACTTATTGCTACTGCTAAAATTAATTATGTCCTCCTTCTGTAACGAGCACCTTTGTATATTATGCAAGCGCTTCGCCTGTCATCAACAGCCTCAGAGAAAGACGTTTGAATTAACAAAATATTACTGTGATCTTCTCCCTGACAGTATGGAAGCAAAAATATTTAGTGAGTAACTGAGTTTCTTTTAATAATTTAGTAGACTGCAAAAAACCTTGATCATCCAGCTGACTTGGAGAACAAAATAGTCAAGCTTTGTGTATCCTAAGCTGAGATAAAAACACAAGCAGAAGAAAGAAGTTTAAAATCATGTTTTAAAAAGCTAATTAAAAACGCAGCCCACATGCAAGAAAGAGGCCAGGGAAACTGTTCTTTAAAGCAAGTGAAGCTACAGGTTTCTTGCCCAGAGAAGTTGTGAGTGCCCCATCCCTGGAGGTTTAAGGTCAGGTTGGCTGGGGTTTTGAGCAACATGTTCCAGTGGAAAATGTCCCTGTCCATGGCAGTGGGTTCGAACTGGATGGGCTTTAAGGTCCTTTCCAACCCAAAGCATTCCATGATTCTGTGATTCCCTGTCTCCCTGTTTCATCTGCCAGAACAAAGCAGAGGGATGTCACCCTCCTGCCAGCTCTCTGCCAGGGCCCAGAGGAAGCCAAAACTGGAGTTACCTGCATGCAGGAACACCCAGACTGGCTGTATCCCAAAAGATGTTTGTGACACAGCCCTTCTGGGTCATTCAACAACATCCCACGGTTGCACCAAGCTCAGCACCAGGCGGGTTCCAGGTATGAACCCATCTCTCCCCTAGATGGTTTTAATCAAACACCTACCATCCTTGGACACTGTGTGAGAGTGGAGAAATCCCACAGCCAAGCAAGCCATTCTCCTGCAGAGCCCTCTGGGAAGTGTTCTAGGAGCATGGGCAGGACACGAGGCCTCTCCCCACCTCCACCACCTCCACAGGGCAGCACAGGGTGATGGAGACAAGGACCCTCCCCAGAGTGACAAATAAAGCATGTGGTGAGTTTAGTGCCTAGAAGTGTGAGCCCTCCTGTGTACTCTGGGTACGTCACTGGTTTTCAACTCCCTGTCCTATCCCTCTGTCGCTGCCTGGCTTCTTGGAGACTGCAGAAGCACAGAAGGACTGCACTAGCAGAGCTGCAGCTATAGTAGGACACTGAGAGAAGATCTCTCACAACAAGATTGTGAGCTTCAAACCTGGTTCTCGTACAGCTCAGTATTAACTGTCTCAAGCCCCTGGATCAAGTGGTCATGTGTGCAGGAGAAGGGAAAAGAAGCATCTCCACAGCTGGAGCTGGTCCCATCAGCATCAGCCGAGAGCAGCAGGAGCAGAGGGAAGTGGGGGCACCATGAGCACCCATCACCCTTGATTTCGACCTTTCTCCAGCTCACAAGCAGCAAACCAATGAAGCAGACCAGAGACCAGGCGGCACAGCAGCTCAGGGAAGGAGGGACCAGAGGAGGATTTTGTGTTCATCTTGGCACCCCCCTGGAGTCAAGCACAAGCCTGTGGATCCCAGCACCTCCCCAACCAACACCAGACAGTCTTAATTTTTGTTACTGTTGTCATTAAGAGCCTGGGTTTCTCCTGGGAGCCCCTAGTCATTGAGGCAAATAATTTGACAAGATTCATTTCTGAGCATCACAGTTGGAAGCTACGGATATTCCCAGCTCAGGGGTAGCAAAGTGCAGGGGCTTGGCAACCTCCATCTCAAAAAAGGATCTGTCAGGGAACCTTGTGGACTGACATTTGGAAGGAAAAAGAAAGCAAAGAAACCTCAGCTTCTCCAACAGGGCCAGAACTATTAAAAGAGCGCTTAGGCCCCTTAACATAAAAATGCATCAAAGAGGAAAACCAGATGAGAACAGATTCATTTGCCTTGGAGGAATCCTGGCTCTCAGATATACTGCCTTCCTCCAGCGAAGGTTCAGTGTGACTGAAATGCCTTCGGGCAGCAGAGCTGTTTTGTCTAAGGCATTTATTTGCAGAGGGCATTTTAAGGAGCAGCCTCTCCGGAGGGACTCCACCCAGGCTCCCTTCCCACTCATTGGCATGCAGAGCAAAAAGCCCCCGAATCCACAATAATGAAAAGTAGATTGCTTTTTAGATAAACATCCTATATCAATGACAAAAAGATGAACCAAAGCTACATCGATGATCAGAGTATCAAAGAGCTCAAGATCAGGCTTCAGACCTGCTAATAACGCCATCCACTGCCTGCTGGCCTCAACAGGCTGGTGGAGAACCCAGCCCCGCAGGAATGTTTTGAGGATTCATCTGCAAGCAAATACCATGGTATTTGTCACCCTTGCAGGGTATTGAAGGATGCTACAGCTTGCTTTATGGACATCACAGGAGGTCCCACCCATAGACAAGATGCTCCTTGAAGGCATCAAGGAGCTTGGGAGCATCCAAGCACAGCTGGTGCACTGCAGAACCCGAGAGATTCTTTGTGCTGAGCCCTCCCAGCTCCCACTGCACATTGCTTATCAACACCAGAAACAACCAAGACAGCAAAACCTCAAGGACATATCCTGCTTCAGTGGGAGTTGATGCTTCAAACTTCAAATGCACGCGTGGTTTTGAACAGCTCTGGACCAGGGGAACTCATATGAGTTGAGGTTCAGAGGTGTGGCAGGACCCCACCAAGTCTTCCCCAAGCTCTGGGACAGGCTGGGTGACAGTTTGCACCACAGCAGCTTTGTCGCTGGCTCTGCTCACCTCCTCTACCAGTACATGGAGACCCAGAACCAGCACGCCATGCCCTGAGTGAAAAATAAAGCAGAGCAGCCCAATAAGAGCCTCAGGGATGAAGTTAGTTTGAGGGCATTAAAGGCCTTTGCAGTCAGACCAACCAATGACTATTTCAAGCTTCACACAACCCACAGGGAGGCCTCTGAAGCATGGGTTGACTTGCACAGGTTCTCCCCAAAATGAGATCTCTCCAAGGAAGATATGTGGAACATGCATGAGCCCCTGAATGTTCCTAACTCACAGGTAACACTCATTCATCCCCTTCACTTTCAAACCCACTTCTGTTTATCCCCCACCATAAAGGCAGGCGGCTGATGGGGCACTGACATGCTCCAACATCTGGGAGCCATCCCAGCCCTGGTGCTGAGCAGTGAGGCAGGAGAAGGTGTGATGAGAGCCAGATGTTCAGCTCTGCCCGAACATCCTAAATGGAGGGGATTACAATAAGGGGACAAATAAAGAGGAAGGCCTGTAAGGATAAGCAGAGCCCCTGGGGATTTTAAAACTGATTTTGAAAACCCATTTCCCTTGATTCAGGAGGAATTTTATGGAGTAGCACCAGTAAAGCACTGTTTGTTTGTTGCCAGGCCAGGCGACGCTGAGCCTGGGTTCGAGGCAGGGATAAACCCCGAATTTCCTGATGTGGGTAACACTTACAAGCATGTGGGTTCCCAGTGTACTGGGCAGCACCCAGCACCAACCGGGGTGGCAAATGGGCAGCACAATGGCACCATCAGACAGCCATTGGATGCAGGGTGGCATCGCAGTTCGCCTGTTTGGGAGGTCATGAGGAAATGAGAAGCAGTGGGAAGGGAGCCTCTTGCCTGCCTGATGCTTGCAGCAGCTTTTGCATAGAATCATAGAGACATAGAATTGCTTGGTTGGACCAGACCATTGAAATCATCAAGTCCAACTGTACCTGTCCACTACTAAACCAGATCCCTGAGCACATCATCCATCCCTCTTTTAAATCCCTCCAGGGATGGAGACTCCACCACCTCCCTGGGCAGCCTCTGCCAGTGCCTGAGAAACATTTTGGTGAAAAAAAATTTCCTGATGTCTAATCTGAACCTTCCCTGGCACAACTTGAGGCCATTTCCTCTCATCCTATTGCTTGCCACGTGGGAGAAGAAACCAGCACCCACTTCACCACAACCCCCTTTCAGGCATTTGTAGGTCTCCTGCCTGGTCTGCCCTGATCAAAACCTGCCTGAGGAGGTGCAAAGACTCTCCTTTCTCCACAGGAGCTATTGCTGGAGCAGAGGTGCTTTCTGAAGCTCAGCGGGAGGCAGATGCTCACACCAGCCCTGCCACCACCCAGTACTCTGGCTCTCATGCTGGAGGAGGCAGTTTTCACACCTCCAGTGTCTCTGGCCCAGCTCCATCAAAGCACTTTTTGCCCTCCCCATGTCAGTGAGACCCAGTGCAATTGCCTGCAAGAGAAAGTAAAATTAAGCCTGGTTTTAAATGGAATGAAAATTACAGGAGAGCGTGAAACCGCAGATTAATTCCATCAGTCAGAGATCACCGGCAGCCACTGTCCCCACCACAAGCAGGAGCCAGGTGCACAAACTCCCTCATCAGCAATGCAATTGGAGGGGTCGTATAATCAAGGAATGGTTTGGGTTGGAAGGGACCTCAAAGCCTGTCCAGTTCCAACCCCCCCTGACAT
Source organism: Tapera naevia (assembly GCA_033556795.1). NCBI lineage: Eukaryota > Metazoa > Chordata > Aves > Cuculiformes > Neomorphidae > Tapera > Tapera naevia. The sequence continues at coordinate 4,256,571 of JAUMJJ010000353.1, forward strand.
GGGCAGGGACACCTCCCACTGGATCAAGGGGCTCAAAGCCCCATCCAACTTGGCCTTGAACACCTCCAGGGATGGGGCAGCCACCACTCCTCTGGGCAACCTGTGCCAGGGCCTCACCACCTTCACAGGAAAACGTATCTTCCTAAAATCTCATCGCAATCTTCCCTAATTCAGCTGAAAACTTTTCCCCTCATCCTATCCCTGCACTTCCTCGATCAGAACCTCTTCATAGCTTTTCTGGAGCCCCTTTCAGTACTGGGAGGCTGCTCTAAGGTCTCCCTGCAGCCTTCTTTTCTCCAGGCTGAACAACCCCAACTCTCTCTGCCTGTCCTCATATGGGAGGTGTTCCTACAGGCTCATCCTCAACAGTAAGAGCTCCTGCAGCCCCATCCTCAGAACCGAGAGCTCCGCAGCACAGCCCCATCGCAGCCGCAGAGTGCCTGGTGCTGGTTGTTTTTTAATACTTAATGAGATAAAAGGTTGGAATTGCTTTTAAGTCCTAAATTGCCTTAGCCCTTTTTATCTTTAAAAACCACGCCAAGCAGTTTGGGAAGGTATGTTTTTTTCAAGTTTGTTATAATGATTCCTGCTTGCTATTACATTAGAAATACAGCTCTTTCAAAGGCTGTTGGGATGCATTTAATGTTTCACTTTTCGGTCTCTGTTTCTTTGTTTTTGATCTCTGTTCGCATTGATTAAAGACACTGACGGCTCAATTTTGATTAAATCCTAAATCATAACTGGTTTACGAAACAACTGTGAAAGCTGACATTTATGAAGTTCAGTAAACTGGTGTAAGAACAGGAGTGCAAGATGGAAAAAAATAATAAACCCCCTTTCCAAACAAACATCAGTTGACAGCAAACAGATGGTTCAAGGCTCTTAGTTGTAAACTGGAAAAATTAAGATTTGGCAGGTTCTGTTAAAAAATAGTTACAAAACATCTTAAAGTTTTCCCCTTCATATCCTGGTGTTGCTCTGGGCATTGTTTCAATATTTTCATAGGCTACTGCACGGAAAACGTTCAGAATACATGAAAGCAGCTGGCATAAAAGGTCTTAGAAATGCTAGTTAAGATTTATAGGAAGCAAGGTTGCCAGCATCCCAAAGATGCAGTATTTAAAACTCAGCTCCTCAGCTCACCAATAAATCACTGTAACTTAGCAGCACAGCTTGAGTTTCATCTCCAAGGGTGCAAGAAAAGTGGGTAAAATGTAACCTAGGTAGATTCTTTTGTATTTGTTGACTTATCCTGTGATAATGTTAAGCTAATATTTTTGGGCAAAGCACAGCCATGTAAAATTAAACCTCTCACTGACACAGGTTCCTCCCCAGGAGGTGAATTCAGCCAGAGACCTGCTTATTGCACACAAACATTTCCTCCTCCTCTGAGCTGCAAGAAAAAAAGGTTGAGGGAAGAACTGGAGGAATGCCTTGAATCCTGTAGCATTTGGTCATGCCAACACCCTTTACTGGTGAGTTGGGCAGTGTGACCTAAACCCATATGTGATTTTGGCCACTGCAAAATCCCCTGCCAGTCTGTGGCCATTGACACCTCACCTGGAGTCCTACGTGCAGTTCTGAAGCCCTTAACACCCGACTGACATGGAGCTGTTGGAGCAAATCCAGAGGAGGAGACAGAGGTGATCAGAGGAATGATGTACCTCCTGTACAATGACAGACTGAGAGAGTTAGGGTTGTTCAGCCTGGAGAAGAGAAGGCTCTGGGAAGACCTTAGAGCAGCCTCCCAATACTGAAAGAGGCTCCAGAAAAGCTGGGGAGGCGTTTTTGATCAGGGAAATGCAGGGGTAGGAAGAGGCAGAATGTTTTTCAGCTGAATTAGGGGAGATTGAGATGAGATCTTAGGAAGAAATGTTTTCCTGTAAGGTGGTGAGGCCCTGGCACAGGTTGCCCAGGGAAGTCATGGTTTCCCCATCCTTGGAGGTGTTGAAGGCCAGGTTGGATGGGACTTTGAGCCCCCTGATCCAGTGGGAGGTGTCCCTGCCCATGGCAGGGGTGTTGGAACTGGATGTGTTCTGAGGTCCCTTCCAACCCAAACTGTTCCATGATTCTATGATTGTAACATCCCATTGACATGGGTGACCATTGCAGGATTCCATGGCCATTACAATATCTCATGGCCATTTCAATATTCCGTGGTAGTGTGTACCCCCCCTTAATGAGGATGCAACACCTGCAACACCTCTGCATATCCTGTATCTGCAACAGCCCTTTGAGCCTGCACAGATCAGGAGAGCAGCACACGGGGTGCTCCTCTCCCACGGCAGGTGCTCTCCTAAACCTGGCAAGGGTATGCGTTGATGCCCTGCATGCTTTCCTGCTTGTGCACCTCATGGGTACTATTGCAACAGTCAGGGGCTGGTGAGGGTGCTGGGAAGAGCAGTTCTCATGCAGTGCCCGAGGCTCCAAACCTCCTGTGCGGCATCTCCAACACATCCCTGCCTGTAGGCAGGTTGCAAAACTCCCCAAAATCTAGCTTGGAGCATGTTGGCATGAAGCCCTGGCTGTGTTGTCCCAGCATCCAGCAGGTCCAGCTCTTGGCAGCCCCACGAGGCACAGGCAGCAGCCAGTTCTCCAGGGTTAACAACTGAATCGCTCTGTCTTTGCTGGAGAGTCAATGGAGCCTTGTCTGCATCCTGAATTACTGGCCTGCAAACAATCATTTCAGAGGCTGCATCCAAGTCCAGTTCCTCCCCTTTTCTCCCTCCCTCTCCCACCAAAACCGCCACTGAAACCGTTTGCAAACTGAGTGCAGTTGCTCTGGGCGCAAACACAAGTTTTCATTGGGTCCTTCAGCCTCTCCCAGTGAGCCAAGAGCTGCTGGGCAGCAAGAGCCACGCTCAGCCGGCATTGCTCAGCCCACACGGAGTGAAAATACATGCACAGGCTGCAAACAATTTTAATTTTAAGATCAAAGAGAGTCTCAGGAAGGAGGGAGAGATGGATCCAGCAGAGGGCCCAGTGCATATCTCTCCTTTTTAATGAGCTTCAGCAGCTACAGGAGCTGAGTAGCCACGGGACTCTGTGAGCAATTGCAGAGCTGCAGAGGAGCTGTGCAGGGAAGCTGCAAGTGATGCAGCAAAGTATGGAGGACCACAGCCAACCCTGCTGAGGTGACAAAGACTGCGACATTAATTCAGGTCATGTTTAAAAGATGCTGTGGGTGTGAGAGATCAAAGCTCCCCTGAACCTCAGGCAGTAGATTTGCAGGTCCTGCTGGTGCAGTGCTAGCGGATGCTGATAGCCCAGGTTCCCTGGAGAGCCCATGCAGGAGCACAGTCACCCCAGACCCATGCCAGAATCACCCACCGGCACAGCTCACCTCCTCTGTGGAGTCTGCGGGGCACTGTGATGTGTGTGCTGCTCACCTAGCAGCGCCGCGCCTCTTCTTTTCTCCATAAATGCATTTTGGGACATGGTAAGTCAGTGTGAAGCTCCTTCCAGAGCAGCTGTTGCGTTTCTTCTTTTCTGTAAGAAGACAAATCTCTGGAGAATGGGGCTTCATTGCCTCTGCTTCCTTCACAGGTGAGGTTTGCTGCAGAGAGATGCAGAAACATGTTAGAAAGAAAAGAAAACACACAGGCAAACATTTCTGAATCTCATAGCACTGCTTTGATCCTTGTTTTATCTCTGGGTCAAGTTTTCTTTTGGCAGAACCTGGTTTATCATTCATACATCTAAATCCCTGGAAAAGAAACCTCCGTCTCATGAGATGTAGAAAACTCTGTTTGACAGAGAGCTAAAAATAATCTCCTCTGGGGAGCAATCCTGCTCTGCCCTGAAGGGAAATGGGAGGATGAGTTCATAGGTCTTTTCCATCTCTGGTTCCTGTAACTCTGCAAAAACACAAGGTTGCGTCTGCTGTTTATTTTTCAGAATATGCAAAACTCATCTCTGCTGGTCTCTGTCCCAGCCTTTCCGATTAGGAATCCTGACTGCCTTGCCCTGGTCCAGCTTTGCAAGTGCCTCTGATGTCTCTTTTTATTAAAAAAACCTTCCTCTCTTACACTTTTTTTCCTTTCTCCCCCTGCTCCTTTGAATGAATGCTCAGACAAGCACTGGCTGTTTCCAAGGGATTACCTCGAGTTGCCAACTTTTATTCCCATGAAGAATCCTTTTCTCTGTGTGCTATGCCGAGATAATAAATCAGGTGAGCAGGAATGCACCGTCCCTGGGCCAGCACAACCAACATCTTCTGATGACTCCTCCGACTGGAGGGGAAAGAGCCTGGGAGGTTTATTTTGCAGTCGTCTGGCCGTGCTGGAGATGCGCTCCATGGCACTTGAGCTGGCAGATGGGAAATGGCTATTTCTTAAAAAAACAACAGCAAAACCAACAAATGTCAAGTGCATTTATAACCATGTCTCCATTACTCCTTTCTTGGCGGGAGATGAAGGCTTTTCCCTCAGAGCTGTGGCCACCAGCTCAGCCAGGGCTTCCCTGCAAGGTATACCAGTCACAAACTGGGACATCTCAGTGCTGGGGAGCAGGCAGGAGAAGGCATCACAGACCCTGGTGAGCAGAGTGCATTGCTGGGATGCTTTTGCAACCCTGGAGCTCGCTGGCCACATCCTGCCACATCCAGGCCATGCATGAACAAGAACAGGGCACCAGGGACTGGCCGGATCATCACTGAGTTGCAGCCAGCCAGACACCTGGGCCAGCCTCAGCCAAGCAGCAGCATTACCCAGCATCCTTCAGCTCTGTTCCCCATCCAAATTCCCAGTCATTCTTTGTTTTCTGCATTTTTCTTTTTTAAATGATATTTTATCGTAGAGGCTGTTGTGGTTTTGCTGCCTGCATAAACCCAGAATTGGCCTCCTGTGACCCCCAGGGACCTGGGGCCAGCACTTCCAGCTTGGAGCGGCACGGGCGGGTGGCTGGGCTAATATCTCTGCTGCTGGTTTGGCTCAGCTCTTAGCTGGTGCCGTGGTTGGACCAGAGTGCAGCAGCAGATGCTCAATGCCCTGCAGTTAGATGCCCTTCCAGTTGACGAGACCAATCATCACGGTGCAGTGCCAATAGCTACGCAGGTTGCCCAGAAGCCCAGAAGCCCATGATGGTCTCGAGCAGAGCAACACAAACAGCAGTGTTCCATGCCCTTGGGGTGACTCAGGACTGCTGTTTGCTCTGCACACACCCCACAGCATTTTCCAGCATCTGCCCTGCTTCATTTCCCTTCCTCCCTCTGCTTACTGATGTGATTTAAGGTTGCCACCTTGCTGCTCCCATCTGGGATGTGCAGCAGCAGCAGCAGGGACTGTGCCACTGCTGTGCCCTGTGTGGCAGCATCGCTGATCCTGGTAGCCCTTGGAGCCATCTCCTTAAGATGTTTTGTGTAAGGGATGGGTGAGTAAGGTTGTGCTGCTGTCAGTTGTTTTGTCCTGCCCATGGATAGTTAGAAATGCAAACGTTTCCCACTGTTTAATTCATAGGCAGTAAAGAAAGCTGGGTCACCCTAAAGGAACTTACCACAGATATTTGTACCAGTCATGCAAGGACAGGCAGGAGTTGTTCAGCCTGGAGAAGAGAAAGCTCTAGGGAGACATTAGAGCAGCCTTCCAGTACAGGAAGGGGCTCCAAGAAAGCTGGGGAGAGGCTCTTGTTCAGGGAGTACAGAGGTAGGACAAGGGGGAATGGTTTCCGGCTGAAAGAGAGGAGATTCAGATAAGATCTCAGGGAGAAATGTGTTCCTGTGAGGGTGGTGAGGCCCTGACACAGGTTGCCCAGAGAAGTGGTGGCTGCCCCCTCCCTGGAGGTGTTCAAGGCCAAGTTGGATGGGGCTTTGAGATCCCTTCCAACCCAAACCATTTCATGATTCTATCATTAAAATGGCATCAAAGAAATCCTGCAACTCTTCAAAGTGTGCTTTCAAACACCCAAACCTGGAACTGGAAAAACTGAGACTCCTGTCTGGTGCCAGACCATATGAGAGCAGCCATGATATGGCCATTAGGGCAGCTGTGGGTTAACTGGGGCTGCTGGTGGCAAACTCCTTACCTCTGGCCAGGAATGGACACGCAGGGTTTCAGTTGTGTCTGATAGCCTTTAGGAGCCTGGTTGTAAGCACATTTTAGTTTTCAGGCAAGGAAACAAACCCAAGTCCCAAGCCCACTCTACACTACAATGTAATTATCTATCCAAGAGCAGAAAATCACAGATGGTTTTGCATGGATTTTCTGAAGGAGTGTACTCCAAACGTTGTTATCTGGGGAACTGTAACAAAACGTACACGGGCACTTCTAACTGTAGCATCTGGAAGGAAGGGATAAAAATCTGCTTATGTGCACAGGCGAAATTTCCAAGAGCAAGAGCGCTTCTGCAATTCTTTGCCTGAATAGGAAACAGAGCAAAGACTGTGAACCACTGGGAGTCAGCCTTATCCACCGCATCCTGGCTTCTGTTGAAAGCGAGAGAGAAAACCCTTTCACTCCCTGGGATTCAAATTCAAACCCTGTGTGCGTATGTGGGGCAGGAGTGATTTGCAGCTTCAGATGCTGAAGGGGAGTCTGGGAACAGCTGGAGAGCAATGGAGGGGATATAATCACGAAGGATGCTGGAGGGAGTCAGACAACAAGTGAGACACTGGGAGAAATCTTTGTACTCTGGATTCCTCTGGCAGGCATAATGGAAGAGGGACCAGGCTTAAAGGAAGCAGAACAAAGGATAAAAGTGATGTAAAGGCTTTGCAGAAAGGGGGGACTTCTGAAGGCTGCAATTTTGAAGGGGTTTTTAAAGGAAGTATTTGAAAAGAAAGCTGCCTGCATTTCAAAATCTGACATAGCGTTCTGCTGCTGGCGTGCTTCAGCTTAAGCAGCAATGAGATCACGCAGAGGGGAACAAAGATGATTTTTAATAAGAAATATGGCCTGACCATGCAGGGCACTCGAATGATGGGATGCCTGGCTAGAATGCGTGTCTCCAGATAGCAGGCAGAGTCATAGAAACATAAAATAGTGTGGTTTGAAAAGACCTTTGAGATCCTTGAGTCCAGACGCACTTGTTCACTACTAAACCAGATCCCTGAGCACATCATCCATCCTTCTTTTAAATCCCTCCAGGGATGGGGACTCCGCCACCTCCCTGGGCAGCCTCTGCCAGTGCCTGAGAGCCCTTTTGGTGAAACAATTTTTCCTGATGTCTAATCTGAACCTGCCCTGGCACAACTTGAGACCATTTCCTCTCAACCTATCACCTTTCACTTGGGTGAAACAAAACCAGCACCCATCTTACCACAACCTCCTTTCTGGGAACACAGAGAGTGATGTCTCCCCTCAGCCTCCTCTTCTCTAGACTGAACAGTCCAAGATCCCTCAGCTGCTTCCAGAACCCCTGTTCTCCAGACCCTTCCCCAGTTCCGTTCCCCTCCTCTGGATATGCCCCAGCCCCTCAATGTCCTTTTTGTAGTGGGGGGCACAGACTCATTACAAAACTTCCAGGAGGATAAAAAAACCTCTTAGAAAACACTAGCATCAAGCTAAGCTGGTCCATTGGCACACTGCCCACTGAGCCATTTATCCCAGATATAAATAACATAATTAACCTACGTGGTCTATACATAGCGTACCACTAGGATGACTTTTTGTTGGAAAACAAATAAATCATTGGAAGTTTCAACCCTATTTACAGAATCGCTGCTCCATAAATCATTCAGATCCTCAAGGCTACTTTATTAACACCTTTCTGTTTGCATGCTTCCAAGGAAAAGGCATAGAGTTCTAAATGGTTTGGTTTTATAAATACTCCCCAGCAAGCAGCAACTGCCTTTCAGCAGGTAATGAAACAGATGATGTGCTCCTAATCCATGACCAAAGGTTATTTCATGGTAGTGCCCTCCCAGTACTCTGTTCCAGTCATTTTCTGCTCTCACATTGGAGAAGAGACTGGTATTTCTGTCATGTGAACTGAGTCTGCGTGATCTGCAGCCAAGATCAATGTTACTAAATGAAGAGAGCACAGCTTAATGCAAGGGAAGCTTTTGTTCAAGCACTGAAGACCAAGCACTGCAGCAGGCTAAGGAGCTGAACTCCCTCCCCATCTCAGGGTGTTCAATGCATGTTGCAAAAATGCCCTTGGGTGTGTATGGGGGTCCTATCGCCGGGCAGGGGTCTGGTGCACTGGACAATGCTCACAGGAGCCCCAGACACAGCCCAGCTGAGCCCTCGTCCCTTTGGAGGAGAGCTTCCACATCCACCTGCAGCCTCCAGCTGAGCCTTCCAGGGAATGCTCAGGTTTGCACTCCAGCTGCAGGAACAACCTTCAAATCCATCCTCTTTAGCAGCCTGGGGCGTGCTGCAGCTGCAAACATCCTCACCCTTTGCTTTGGTTCCAATGAGAGAAGCTTAATTGAATGCAGCTAATTTCTGGGAAGCCTGGAACCACCCTCAGTCTGTCTTTATAGACAATTTGGTAACTAACGGTCAATTTACTCTGCATGTGGAGAGGGAGACAAGCACAAATGGGAACATTTCTTCTCCCACAGTCCATCACTTCCGCAGGAACAAGGTTGGTCAAGTGGGGAGTGCAACCCAAGTCCTGCTGTGCTGGGGTCACCTTGGACAAAGCCCATTAGAAGTGTATTGCCTGCACCAAGCATGACTTCCAGTGTGACCTGGAAGGCATAGCTCTGACTGCAGCCTTTTTAGCCCCAGGAAGAGCTGTGGCATCCCCTGAAGAGCCAGGCAGGCTTCAAGCACCTCTCTACAGCTTTTGTGCAATGCCAGCAACCTGCAGAGCGGTGTGGGATGGAAGGCACAGCTGGTGGGGTCGGTCTGCACGTCGAGCTGCGGCACATCCCAGGATGACATGAGGATGGTGATCTCCCTGCTCCCTCACCAGATCCACTCCGCTGGGCTGCATGGGCTGAGGGCCATAGGGAAAACCTTCTCCAGCTGACTGGGAGAGCATCTTATCCCTGTAGAGGAGGAACACACGTGTTAGTATCTCTCTCGCCCTCCCTGAGCCTGCCTGGGAGACAAGTCCCAGCTGAATCCTGCTCCCCCCTCTCTTGCTGGTGCTGGGTGGTGGGTTTAGTGGCAGTGCCAGGCTACCACGCCACCAAGAGAAAGTGGCTCTGCAGGTTCTAACACTGCAGCAAAGCCCTTCAGGCACAGCCTGGGCTTTGCTTTCCACCTCTCTCCCACCCTTTGCTTGATGCTGTGCAAAGCACCTGGTGTGAGGCATCTCCTAATGCCCAGTGCTGGCACAGCTCAGTGCCAGCATTTAGACAAGCACGAGGACTTCCATGGGGCATATTTGTGCACAACTTGTGCAGGGAAACCCAAGCAGCTCTGAGGCAGGAGCCCAGCTAACACCAAGCAGAGCACACAAGCAGAGCAAGCTGGCATTTGCTGGAGAAGGACAGCAAAAATGTACTTGCAGCTGGATTTTTCCTTCATGTAAACCCAGTCTTGCCACAGCTGCACAACTGCCCATTTCTAAAGCTATTTGCAAACATCAAGGGAGCAATCCTCACCTCTCCCTTGTCCATCTGCAGTTTGTCACAGGGCAGGCAGAGAAAGCAGTTGTTGCTGCTCGTAGCAGACGGGCTTGGTGATGCAGCTGTTGGCACACAGTGCTCCACTCTCCCACACCACGGGATTGGCTCCTCCAAAACCTCTTCTTGCCCATCATGAGCAGCTCAGCATGTGTGACCAAAGATGTTTTCTCTGCTGGGTTGTCCCCTCCGGTAGGGTTTCAGCAGTAGCTCTGTGACCAGCACGTCCTGTGGACCCTCTCCTGCTCCTTCTCTGGGGAGCTGCTTGGTTCCTCAGAATCCAGCCATTGCTGAGGGTCACCTTTTTTATTAACGCCTCTTGGCATCACCTAAACAGGTACATTGCATTCCCAAGGAGTTACTTACTGCCTGTCGGGGTAAGAAATGAAAGTTTATCCGTTTATGCCTGGTTGTTAGCTCAAGAGGCTCCCGACACTGAGGAACCCACAGCAAAGCTGCCTCTGCTTTACAGCTCCCTGTGCACAGCCTCCTACTTTTATTTTTAGTTGATGGGATTTAGCATAAAATAGTGCTGACCGAGCAGTAATCTCAAAAATTTGCTATCGACAGCTAGATCATCGTGTGCCGTGTTCTTGACTTGCAAATAGCTTCCCCGGATAGCGAGGGTGTATTTATTAAACACAGCTAGTGTTGCATCTTTATTTAGCTCCTTCTGTTACCACACTGTATAATTCATGAAATTGCCTTATAAAGTTCAGGAGGAATTAAAACTTTGACCAGTCCGTGAACCAGACCTGACACTTCCATTATTTAGAATGAAAGCTGAGAGAAATGAAAACCTGACAAATAACCCAGTGCCAGGGGAGAGAGGCCAAGAGCAGAGCTCGCCTCCGGATGAGCAGGCAGTAGGCAAACAGAAGTCAGCTCCAGAGCATCTTGCCCAGCTCAGTGCGGCTGCTGGATCCATCCTGCATTGCCAGGAGAAGGATTTCTATTCCAGGTGATGGGAATCCCCAACATAAGAAGGATGTGGAACCGTTGGAGTCCAGAGGAGGCCACAAAGATTATTTGAGGGCTGGAGCACCTCCTGTACAAGGACAGACTGAGAGAGTTGGAGTTGTTCAGCTTGGAGAAGAGAAGGCTCCAGGTAGACCTTAGAGCAGCCTTCCAGTAATGAAGGGGGCTACGGTAAAGCTGAGGAGAGACTTTCTACAAGGGTCTGTAGTGATAGGACAAGGGGAAGCGGCTTTAAATTGGGAGGGGAGAGATTTAAATCAGACGTTAGGAAGAAATTCTTCACTCTGAGGGTGGTGAGTCACTGGCACAGGTTGCCCAGGGAAGCTGGGTCTGCCCCATCCCTGGAGGTGCTCAAGGCCAGGTTGGATGGGGCTTTGAGCAACCTGATCCAGTGGGAGGTGTCCCTGTCCATGGCAGGGGGATGGAAATAGATGGGCTTTGAGATTTCTTCCAACACAAGCCATTCTAAGATTCTATGTTTCTAAGCCTTCCCAAGGCCTCCTTGGTGTGTTTCACAGCAAGTCACATCCACCACCAAAACTAGGCAGTCGTGAGGGTGAGGAAACACCAGTGGGGAAGACAAGGATGGTATTCTATAGAAAGCAATAACCATTCACCACCATCAGCTCCATTTCAGAGCAGACCTTCTCTTTAGGAGACCTCAGCCAGTCCATCTGGATAAGGAAATGCTTGGCTTTCCAGCTCAGCGCCTGAGCCTTTCTCGGCAGGAGGGAAATCACATGCTGTCCTCTTCTGAATATAATGTTTTACAACACCATGCTCTCTAATAAAATGTTCCCCTCAAGTTCATCTTCACGATAAAAACAGTTTCTTCCCTTACATCGGAGGCTGTGTGTGCCTTGACTCATAAATATTTCATTAGCACCTGGAGAGTTTCCAGTAGCAAACGATGTCATTTGGGGTTCTGGGTTGCCTGGGCATCACAGACGCTGGCTGGGTGCAGCCAGGTGGCTCCATGGTAGCACACGGCTGCTGCTGTTATGGGATCTGCTGCCTGCAGTGGGGTGCATGGCCTGCAGTGGGGTACATTACTTGCAGCAGGGTGTGTGTCTTGCAGTGGGGTGCAGGACTTGCAGGATATTCTGGACATCCTTGCACCATGGGACCTGTCAGACCTCAAGCAAAACTCTCCATCACACCCCTTGTCTGGCCCTGACCCCAATGCCAGTCTCCAGCAGCAATAATGTCTTGGAAGAGAAGCAGCAATCCCAGCCTGGTGGGTTGTGTCCAGCTCAGCACTGGGAGGTGTTTCCATACCAAAACAGGAAGAAAGGCAAAACTCTGAACTTTTTAAGAAAAAAGGCTAAAACGTTTCTTCTCATCCACCTCCAGAAAACAAAAGCCCTGACCACAATGCCCAGCTCCATAGGGCAACATGGGGGGTCTGAAGCCAGACACTGTTTCCCTGTATGGGCAGGGGTGAAGCTGTGAGGCCCAGCTTCAGGCTTTTGGTGTGAACCTGCCTCTCCTCCAACCTTAAAGCCTTCCCTTTGGAACTATTGTCCCAGGAGCTACATTTCCATGCTTAGACATGCCATGTGCAGATGAAAACCAGATTCCACCAGCAGCGCTCTGGGCGTGCGTGCTCTGTGGTTTTCAAAAATAAAAGAAATAAACATCAAAACAAAATGAAATACTAATACTGGCACACAACTTGACATGAAAACTTAAATTCAAAACATGTCCAGCTTTGGGAAAAATTGTTATCCTACAGTAAACCTCTGGTGATGCCTCTTTCAGCCAGCCCCATCCCAGCAGGCTGCCCAGTGGGTTCCATCCTTTCCTTGGTGAGACCTCATGGTAAGCAAGGGGTGAACGGCTTCAAAGCTGCTGTTTTCATAGGATGGGTTGGGTTGGAAGGGACCTCAAAGCCCATCCAGTTCCAAGTCTTTGCCATGGGCAGGGACACCTCGCAGTGTGTCAGGGTGCTCCAAGCCCAACCGACCCTGGCCATGAACACCTCCTGGGACGGGGCAGCCATGACTTCTCTGGGCAATCTGTGCCAGTGTTTTACCATTACAGTGTGAAAAATTTCATGTTAATATCTAGTCTAAACCTCTCCACTTTTAGTTTAATACTGTTCCCCTTGTCCTATTGCTATAGGCCCTGCTAAAATGTTTTTCTGCATCTTTCTTATCAGCTCCCTTTAAGCATTGAAAAGCCACAATAAGTTCTTCTCAGAGATTTCTGTTATCCAAGCTGAACAACCTCAACTCTCTCAACCTCTTGCTGATATTTCTAGCGCTAATATGTCTGGCAGGGAGGAGGGAAAACTGCTGCCACTCACACATCCGTTCATCTTAGAGGAGCTGATCCCTCAGCATAAATAGCAGAGCAAGAGCCAGCCTGGGCGGTGATAAATAAATGATCCCCAAATGCCCTCGCCAAGGGAAAGGAGCACCGGGGGGTGTTAACATCCCACCCCGTGTTACCGCTGCCCGTGCTCCTTTCTGCTCAGCTATTCATGGTGCTCCATGCCTGTAATAACTGGTGTTTTGGCAGCTGACGCCGTGTAATCGAACCAGGGCTGTCAGGGAAATTTGTAGCTATTTGCTTCGCAGGGTTTCTTCGTTCCACTCAACAGCTGTCAGCCCGCGCCGCCTGGTTATTGATGATAGGCGCTAATCATGCAACAGATTCCCCACATAAATCAAGAGGCAGTAGAAAATAAAGTTTCTTCACACTGAGGTCATTTGCCCCCCTCCCAAGTGCCACGGAGAAGACAAATACAAACTCTTACTCTCGCTATTAATAACCTCCCTCCCACCGGCCCCCGGCAAAGGGAGAGGGTGTCAGATTTGAAATTACAGCTTTTGTTACATCAGCTGAATTGCGTTGCTTATAAAACTAATTGCTGGGTAAGTTCTGCGTGTTCTGGGCTTGATTTGTGGACTGTCACGTGTTTGCAAGAGGGATCCTGTACAAGGCTTTTTCCTTTTCCCTTTTCCCCACTCCCAGCACACAGCGGAGGTCAAGCAATGGCTCTTGCATATTGTAAGTGACAGTTTCAAGTACCTCAAGGGTGCTAATCCACCCTCAAACTTTTTTTTCCCATCATATCTTTATTGTGCTGAAAATGGAAAGCACTTCTCTCTCCTCGCGTCTGTCACTCCGCTCAAGTGTAAACCGGACAAATTTAGCCCTGGTTCAATGTCAGCTGGCACAAACCCAGCCTCGGCACTGCTGCTTGCCAGAACGGCTTTCCTGCTGGCGGCACAGGGCCAGCATCACCCGGGGAATCAGCACGATGATGAGGGGTGGCTGTTGGTCCTCCAGTGAGCGGTACCCGCTGCTGCACAGGGCTATATGCGGGGCTCTTGCCCTCCTGCGTTTCGAGATGACGGGCAGCCCCTGGCACTGCTGGCCCCATCCATCTCCATCTGTTCAGTTTATCCTGTGGCTTCACCATCTCTGGAGGTGTTTAAAAGATGGGTAGATGAAGTGCTCATGGGTCTGGTTTAGTAGTGAATAAGTGCGGTTGTACTCAATGATATCAAATGGTCTTTTCCAATCAAACAATTCTATGCTCCAGTGATCCATCCATGCCTCCTTCCCAAAATATCTTCCCCAACACTGTTATCTATCTTCCCAGCAAGCAGAAGCCTCCCTGGGTACCCAGGGCAGTCTTGCTCACTGCTAGCCCTCGTCCCCAAAAACCTGAAGGATTGGAAAGCATATGGAGGAATTTAGGGCTGTGTGAGCACAAAGCAGGGAGAGCCCAGCACTCCCACACCCACATCCTACTGGACCATATGAACCCAGGGAGAAAAATTGTTATTCTTCTCTTGTTATAGCCCTGTAATCCATGCTGCAGCACTGGGGGATGTGCATGCTAAATCCCCCTTTCCCAGGGGGGAGCAAAGCCCCTTGCCTGGCTCTGCAGACGAGGGTGATGAACTATGCACTCCCACCTCCATACCTCCATCAGAGTAGCTCCCATGTTACAAGATGGATTCATTTCTAACCCAGGTCACATTTTGGGGCTGAAGATTTTGACTTCATGGTTCAACTCCCTCCTGTCACATCTCTCCCTACTCATTATGCCTGTGGTAGGATTGCAGCCTCTCTGCTGGTCCTGAGCATGTGGTGTGGCTGGTGATGGCTAAACTACCCCTTAATTCATGGTCCAGGACCTGACACAGCCTGGCTGCTCTGGCCACAGGCAGGGCACACAGCCACACATGGCTAATGGGGGAGAAAACTGTCTGTGATGGACAACGTTTTTGGAAAGCGATTGCAGCTTTACTCCTCAGAAGGAGAGCAGGAGCAGGAATTATAAGGCACATCAGCATCAGCACATCTGGCAGCATCTGCTTGAGTCACCCCGAATCTCCCATGAACGTCCTTACCTGTGCTTGTACATTGTCTGTCCACACAACGCATCTCCTGCTATGCGTGGAGCAAATGTAGGCAACACAGCAACAATCAGATGTGTCACTGGACATCAAGAAATACTACTACTACCATTATTATTATTTTAATGCATTTACCAAATCACAAGACCCACCACTTCCTAATTAGCCTCCAGAACAGTGCTCTTGTTAATAAAATGGTTAATTCACTCAGCAATGTGCCTCATACAAAAGAGGAGCCAGCCTTTGAAGGCAAAGCTTTTATCCTTTTCAAACACATCCTCAAGTTATCAACTTTCACGTAACATCAAGGCCTGCTTTTGTTGGAATAATTTAACACTATTAGTTCACGAATGCTGCCACCGTTGTGGAGCTGTCACTGGCTGCAGAGAGACATTTGGTTCAAAGGCAGCACCAGCACCAAGCCAACTTTGACTTAATTTTTTTTTTAAAATGTGGTTTTACCCCCCCTTTCTGAAAGGTGGTTTGGAGCTGGGGCTGTCTGGTTTGGAAGATCTAGTCTTGGCCATGCCTGTGGTGGGGACATGGCCAGTGGGTGATATTGCAGCAGCCTCTCTGGAGCTGGAAGCTGGGCATAGCTCTGCTGTCAGTTCACAGAGGGCTGGTGGCTGGGTGCCTTGCTGGTCACACCAGAGCACTGCTCTGGGGTAGTGAGTGGTGGTGAGGGTCAAATGACATGGGTAATGACATGCAGGCCATTGATTGAATGCAACTGAAGGGCCACTTGCACTTACTCAAGAAATGCGCTTCCTGCAAGGAAGATGAAAGTTCAGATGGTCCTCATGGTGGCGTGGGTGGTGAGGAGCTGGAGGGGGACTGTCACCCCAGACAGGTTCACCACCCAAATTCCCTCCACAGGACCATGCAGCTGGCTCCAGTTCCAAGTCCCCCTTCAAGTTCCTGAATTTTGGGGCTTGTCACCTGCTGGACGCTGGCAGTTGCAAAACGGCCTCCAGGGCCCAGGTGAGAGATCGATGCAATCCAGGCTTTTCCAGCTGGTACACGCAGGCTTCCCATCCCCTCCTGAGCTCCCCACCAAGCAGAGCCTAGTGCTGCTAGGGTACCAGGGCATCAGCCCGGATGGAGCAAGGCAGGAGCAAGCATCAATCAGCGTGACAAGTGCAAGTCCTGGCTGCAGTCTTCTTCCAGTTAACACCAGTTACAGTGGTGAAACATCTTGCAACAGGCAAAGCAGCTGTACTAGTGAGCCACAAACTCAGATACAGTAGCAAAAGTGTCCAAAGAGGGAAAATGAATCTTGGTGACCATTGATGCCTGCCTAAGGATTTCCCGTATGTTCTGCAGTTTAGCACATCCTGAAGAGCCACAGCTTCAGTGACCTCGTGAAGAAACCCTCCCAGGATGGCAGGAAGCGTCTTAGTAAGACTTTAGCCAGCTCTCAGACTCAATTTACGTTTTATTGATGCTGGAGAGCTGGGACTCAAACCAATCAAGGCAAGGCAGGCTGTGCTTCAGCAGTGTCTCCCCAGCTGCCATCACTGCTGCCGCTCACCGCCTCCTTACCTTGCCTTGCCTCCCACCACTGTGTCACCTTTCAGAACCTGGTGACATTAGCCAGACCCCCTTCATCTCACAGTCTCGTCACCCCAGATTGGCACCAATGCATTGCCCCCACCACAATGCCTCCGCATTGCCCGGTGCATGACCTTTGTTGACAGCAAAAGTGTTGCCCAACCTCTGCTTGCTGTTTCAAATAAAATACCCCCCCCCCACCATGAGTGGCAGGCATGGAGCCCAGCTGGGAGAGAGAGTCAACAAGGAAAATTTCCAGGATAAGGGAAAATAAAACCGGTATTTCATAGCACATCCAGCTCAAGGGCTGCTCTGCCAAGCAGCTCCATCCACAGCAGGAACAGGACCAGAGTTTGGCCACAGAGGGGACCTGCCTGAAGGCTGCTGGGCTGGGTTTGCCCATTGCACCCCTCATGGCACATGCGTCCTTTTCTGTAACATGCATACAAGGGCTTCTGGTTTCTAAAATATCAGCAGAATAATTTTCTGCTATTCTGAGAAGCCTCACACCCCAAATTCATGAAAAGATGCAGTAGTAAACCTGCTATAAACATAGGTGCAGAGGAGCATGGTTGTGTTGGGGCTCACATCCTCGGGGACCCCCTCAGCTTGGTGGGGCCAGTGACATCAGCAGGATCCCCACACCAGAGACATCACCAACTCCCCATCCTAAGGATGTCTTCTTGCCTTCCTGCTGTGCCACATCACTCAAGCCACATTGGGTTGGCTCCAAGGTGGAGCAAACCCCAGATGTCCCAACCTCAGACACTCTCCCACGAGGAGCTGGCCACCTCTAACTCACCTCAGGCCAAGAGCACTTCTCTGC
Organism: Tapera naevia; assembly: GCA_033556795.1. Classification (NCBI taxonomy): domain Eukaryota; kingdom Metazoa; phylum Chordata; class Aves; order Cuculiformes; family Neomorphidae; genus Tapera; species Tapera naevia. Next base: position 4,273,819 of record JAUMJJ010000353.1, read on the forward strand.
GTCCTGTGTTGGTTTTAGCAGCACGGCGGCACCTTCAGTAGAACAACAGCGCTCACCCAGCTGAGTCACAGCTATTCCTAGGTGAGCAGTTAAATAATTCAATGACGTTTTATTTCAGAATTTAATTATTTTATCATTTATTTATAGGACTAAAGAGAGCTCTCTGGCACAGCAGGCTATAAATCCCTGTTTCTTCCAGCCTCTCTCTGCCTCTCCTCGCTCAGTTCTCCCATTCCCTGCTCCTGCACTTCCGTACATTACCGAAGATGACAAAATCCCACGCAAATTCATCTCCCCCACCCATTTCTCTGAATTAGATCTTTTTCCATTTTATTTCCTGGTTTCCTTTTCCCTCAGCTGCTGAGCAACTGGAAAACAAAAAGGCAGGAAAGACCCAACATCTATGAATCCAAAAGGTGTAGGCGCCTGGGCTGCTGTCTGCAACATCGAGCATCCTTCTTGATGTATGATTTTGCTACCACACATGTGTGTCAACAGGAGCGAAGGTGTAAAGATAGATTTCTTTATTTTATTTCTTTTCTAGTCTAGAAAAAAAAGGAGTAAAACTTGAATCATCCACGCCCAGCCCCGATGTCGAGGCTGTTGGCTGCACCCACAGACGACTCACTATGACAGGGCTCTAACATTGCTCAGGGTGCCACTACAGTGTCTTCAGACAAAGGCTGTTTGCTCATAAATTATCACACCTACTTTATCCTTTTCAGGTATAACCAGTAATTTAGCTTTAGGAAAGGGGGAAAAAAACCCTCAACTGTGGAAAGGGGGAAAATCATCTCAGGCAAGAAATAACTAAAAAAAAAAAATGTGCAAACCAGAATGAAAATGACACTTCAGCTTTAACATCACATCATTAGCAAGATATTTTATCATGCAATTCATCTGCCTACCTACCTGCTTCCCAAACCACAATGTTCCCCTCAGAGTTCTGTTCCTCTTTTGCAATGAACCATAAATTACATGCTGACAGCTTTAATTTGTGCAAAGTATGCCTGGTTGCTTCTGGCACAAGCAGCCGGCTGCTATAATAAGGTCAATATATATTCATTGTCGCATTGCTTGATGTGCCAGATAACACAAAAATGCAGAAATGTGGTAGTTTCTTTGGGGCTACAAAGTGGGAATGATAGAAAGCGAAGAACGCTGCATCTCATCAGGGCATCGCAAGCAGTTGGCTCATCATTTATGCATGGCATGAGCAATGTTATGATTTAACTAATCATCATCAGTTATTCATCCCATTGCTGTCAGGGGACCATGCAACACTTTCATTTCTTGCCAGTTCTGGATAATTTATGTTCCCCTATCATTCGAGGGCTGGTTGGTTTGTTTGCTTGCTTCCTCTTTTTAATGTTTTTGCCTTGTGGTTGACCATTAGAAGGTAAACTCCAACATTTCCTCTGGCGTCTGTGTATGATGTAGCCTCTGAAACTCTGCCTGTGAAGGAGGAGGAGATCTGCCCTCGCTGGGGAAACACCAACCCCAGAAAGCACAGGGAGAAGCTGCCCAACCCCTGTACAAACCCTCAGGGAGATCTGCCCTTTGCAGGGCTGTTGCTGGGTTGCATCAGTTGGACTGGATGATCTTAGAGGTCTTTGCCAACCTTAATGATTCTATGGCGCTTCAGGGAGCAACACGAACCAGGCTGATGCTGTTGGGACATCAAGCATCCCCTCCAGTCGCTACCCTCTCCTGGACAGGATGGTGATGATGACAACAGCCCTGCAGAGTTGCTTTTGCAGCAAGGATTGCTCCCATCTACCCCACTCTGCACTCACCCTGTGCACCCTCTGAAACTCAGGTGGGAAAAAGCATCCCCCAGACCCTTGGGAAACAGAGGAACAGGGCACTCAGTGCCCGTCACCCTGGCAGGAGGCATCCAAGGAATTGTCTGGATCCAAGAGCTCCCTGCAGCCCACCCACATGATGCTCAGAGTCATGGAGACCCTGCAGGAGACCAGCCAGAACTGCTGTGGGCACCTGTGTTGGAGCCAGAGGCACCAGAGCAGGTGGCTGTGCAAGGGAAATGGCCTCTGAGCAACAAATGTTTCTAGTGCATCATGATTACAGAAGCACCTGTGCTAAATGGCTTTGCATGGTGCTGCTATGAACGTTTACAGAGCTTGGGACCCCCCAACACCCACAGTCTCCTACCTGTGGAAATTATAACAGTGTCTGGTGGCAGGGTGGAGAAAGAGCATCACTGCCCCACGGACCTCTGCACCAGGGAGGAAATCCTTGCAGAGCATGCCCAGATGTTGCTTCCAGTGGTAGCACAGGCCAGTTTTGGGCTGTGACAATTAAAGACATGCAGGTTTCATAGAATCACAGAATGACCTGAGTTGGAAAGGACCCACAAGAATGATCCAGTCCAACTCCAGTCCCTGCACAGGACAACCCCAACATTCGCACCATGTGTCCGAGTGCATTGTCCAAATGCTGCTGGGGTATTATCATGCTTGGGGCCCTGGGGAGCTGTTCCAGTGCTCCACCACCCTCTGGGTGAAGAATTTTTTCCTAACATCAAACCTAACCCTCCCCTGGCACATCTTCCTGCCATTCCCTTGGGTCCTATCACTGGCCACCACAGAGAAGAGCTCAGCGCCTGCTCCTCCTCTTCCCCTCATGAGGAAGCTGTAGAGTGAGAGGAGGTCTCCCCTCAGTCTCCTCTTCTCCAGGTTGACCACAGAGCTGCAGCAGCACCTCACTGTGGGGAGTGTCAGAGGGGCAGTAGCATGGCAGGGATGGGCAGAGGTGCTCAGCTTGCCAGCCTTTACATCAGAAAACAAATATTTGGTGACACGCTCTAGCAGCAGCAAAACCTTCTCCTTGCTTTGATGGCAAGCCTAGTTTTTCTGGGCTTGAGCCTGGAAACCCACTCTCTCATCTGAGTCTGGCTTGGTGCTGCTGACAGTTCAATTGAGTCCCAGTCCATAAGGGAATAGAAATGAATTTTCTATTGTAGAATAGGAATAGGTGCCCTGATCCATGCCAGTGAGGTCTGGTATCAAGCACCAGGGATACAGGGAGGACCAACAGCCCTCAAGATGGACTTTGCTATCTGAGCCTGACACCATATTTTCATATGTGTAAATGCAGATAAAAACACAAACATTACCATTATTCACGGACATTTTCATAGAATACTTATTAAAGGAAGTAGATTAGACAGTTTTTCCCCAAGATCATGAGTATTTAAAAAGCAATAAGGCTTAATGCCTGTTTTTCTTACTCTGTAAGGTGGTTGAGGATGATAAATGACAGGCAATTTCATGGCTGGAATTTCAATTTCCCAAAATATTAGCACTGTTCTCCTCTTCCAAGAGCTCACTTTTGGCAACCTCCTGCATCGCATCCTCTTTCTCTGTTTCTGGATTCATTTTGGGGTCAGACATCCATTTCTCACGCGAGGCAAAGGTCTTTGGAAGGCTGTCAGTGATGCACAGCCCCATCCGCATCCTGTCAGAAGAGACTTAGGAAAGCTGAACATTTTTAACTTGGCATTTCTTAAGTAGAATGACTATCCTCTCGATTTGAAATTTGTTTGGATTCAGACAATCTAATTTAGGGAGAAATAAAAAAGCCCCAACAGGAAGAAATATTTCTATTTCAGAGAGATGAAATGCGTCCATTTCAGAAAAGAAAAAGAAGTTTTACCTGAGACTCATTGATATTCATTTTTGTTGAAAAGAAGGGAAGAAAACAAGATGATAGGACAAGGGAAACTATTTTAAGCTGAAAGAGGGGAGGTTTAGACGAGATCTTAGGAAGAAACATTTTTCTGTGAGGATGGTGAGGCACTGGCACAGGTTGCCCAGAGAAGTCATGGCCGCCCAATCCCTGGAACTGTTCAAGGCCAGGTTGGACGGGGCTTTGAGCACCCTGATCCAGTGGGAGGGTCCCTGCCCATGGCAGGGGTGGTGGAACTGGATGGGCTTTGAGGTCCCTTTGAACTCAAATTATTTCATCATTCTATGACCCTATGTTTTCAAGCCAGTGCAAATGATTTCTTGACTCCAGAGCAAGATAAATCAACCAACCAAAAGGCTAAAACAAGAAAACATTCAACCCCAGTGTCACATTGACGAGCATTGCTGTGAAATCTCAGCACGCATAAGCTGACATTTCCAGAGTTTTTCATTATTTTTCCTACTTACCTATGCTGCATCCTTTCCTCTTTCCACCCAGAGAGATGCATGAGGGCTACAGGATGTCCCAGCCACAGAGACACTAAATGAAGTGATTTTGATCAGCCTGGCACCTGATTTATCTTTCCATTAAAATGCTACCATTTGGGATATGGTTTACTAGGGAGACAGGTTCGATGTTCTCAGAGGTCTCTTCCAACCTTATGATTCTATGATTCTTTGATGATCCCACACTGCTGCAGAGCCTTAGATACAGAGGTCAGGGCATGGTCGGGGGGATGTGACCTTGTGCATGAGCAGGGAATAGGTGAAGGAAGGAGAATACAAGAACCTTCTTCATCTAACTACAGACAGCAGCCTTGCTCATTGCCAGCACACTCTGTCAGAGCTAGCTTGTCCTCACAAGGCACTTTTAGAGATTCTCTCCATTTCACGGCTCACAAGACTAAACCCAAAGTTTAGTACTGTGCAACCACACGCTCTGGCCATCAGCCACCCATTGGCATTGGGAGGACCAAGTGTGCTGGATGCTTTAAAATTAAAACTCCCAAAATCTGGCACCCAGAAAACCTGGTGCCTAGAAAATTTGGTGTCCATCAAGCTCCAAACCCAGTCCCCAGTACCAGCCCCAAATATTTCAGCAATATCCCTCTTCCTGTCCAGGCTGTGTGCATGAGGTTTTCTCCAAGATGGTGTTCCCAAACCCCATAGTTTCACAGTATCACAGTATCATAAGGTTGGAAAGGACCTCCGAGATCATCAAGTCCAACCTATAACCCAATACTAACACCAACCCATCATCTAAATCTTGGCACTCAGTGCCTCATCCAGTCTCCCCTTAAACACCTCCAGGGTCGGCGACTCCACCCCCTCCCTGGGCAGCTCATTCCAATGACCAATCACCCTTCCAGTGAAGAACTTTTTCCTAACATCAAGTCTAAACCTTCCCTGATGAAGCTTGAGTCCATGCCCTCTAGTTCTGTCACTGGTCACCTGAGATAAGAGACCAACCCCTGCCCGACTACAGCCTCCTTTTAGGTAGTTGTAGAGAGCAATGAGGTCTCCCCTGAGCCTCCTCTTCTTCAGACTAAACAGCCCCAACTCCCTCAGTCACTCCTCATAGGGCTTGTGCTCCAGCCCCTTCACCATCTTCATTGCCCTCCTCTGAACACACTCCAGTATCCTAATATCTTTCCCAAACTGGGGAGCCCAGAACTGTACGCAATACTCAAAATGAGGCCTGACCAGTGCCGAGTACAGGGGGACGATAACTTCTCTGGTCCTGCTCACTACAATATTCCTGATAAAATATCCTGATATCCCTGATATCCCTGCAGATACCAGGCTGCTCTCATCCAGAGCCCCTCTGGCGCTTCATCCCTGGACCTTCTGCAGAAAGCTTGGGCTGCCAGATGAACAGGTCAGGTTTTTCAGAGGCAGAGATGTCCTGCAGTGAGCACAGCAGCCCCTCCAGCTGCCAGCGCTGTGGCTCCTAAGGCCTCTCAACCCCAGTGATGTATTATTGAAATCCATTAAACTGCAGCAGCTCTGACAGTGCTCTGAGGTATTATGTCACGGCACCACCACTCTGATGATGTACTTACATAATATATCAAAGCCCCATCGCTCTGATTACGCTCTAATACAATATATCACAATGCCATTGTTCTGATGATGCACTATTACAATACATCAAAGGACCAGGGAGCTGCTGATGTGCTATTACTGAACATCAAACTCTTGTCAATCCGCTGCTGCGCTGTCATGCAATGGCCACTCAGAAGGCAGTAATAAAATTAAGCTTATTCTTTAAAATTTATCTCTCCATCCATCTGTGGAGAGGTATTGATTTAGCACAGGTTGGGAACTGCATATATATCCATTAAGGTAAGGGCTGACTGATAAGGCTTCATATGCTTTAGAGCTTTTAAATTGCAAGGGGAGCTTGATTTGGTTTTTGAGCTTGTGGATCTCCAATGCCTGCCAGGAATGAAAGCAAAAAGCCCTCCTCTGCTTTTTGCAGCTTCTGCTTTGCAGCCTGAATATTACAGGGCATCCAGTACAGGTTTCAGGAGAGAGTTGCTCACCACACTGCTGTGGATGCAGGAGAGGTGGAAGCCCATCAAGCTTTTAAAAACAAGAGGTGCTGGGCCTTTTCCAGCAGCCTGAGTGCAATATTGCTTCTCTATATTTTCCTGAAAAAAACATTTCCCAGCTGTCTCACAGCCTTGCTGTGGGTTTTTTATCCTTAGAGGCTAAGAGCAATGTGCTGGGAAGGATGAACCTCCCACCCCAAGGGATAGGGCATCAACACCAGGCAGCTTCTCACCAGCACCTGAGGACATACAGCAAACAAAATATGCAAACAAAGGACAAAGAGCAACTACAAAACGAGAGGAAGAAAAGCAAGCACTGCTTGTGATGTACCCAGCCCCAGGGCAGGACTCCTCAGCCTCTGCAGCAAAGCCTCATTTACAGAGCCAGCAGCACCCTGAGGGTGCAGAGCACCCAGGTGGGCATGGGCTGAGCCCCCAGGCACTGGACACCAGCCACATGCCTTCTCCAACCTCTGCTACAGGTGAGCAAATAACTTGCCCTTTTAAAAGCTTTTATCAGCACAGCAGTGAGAATCCAGTGCTTTCCATAAAAGAAAGGGGAAGAAGTATGCATCATGGTACAGCTGGACTCAATGATCTCAAAAGACTTTTCCAACCAAACAATTCTATAATTCTATGATCATAAGTATTTTTATGATACATAAATAAACACAGATATCAATGTATGCTGGTTGGCAGAGCAGCAGTAATTTTGCCTTAGGATGTCAACCCTGGCCAGAGGCTAGAAACATGGATTTACGGAAATCCAGTCATGAGGCCAGCCTGGGCTGTGACCAGGGATGAGGACGGGCACGTGCAATGTATTCTCCAGCAGCAGAGGAGCCCTGAGAGATCATAGAACCATAGAATTGTAGAATGATTTGTGTTGGAAGGGACTTCAAAGCCCATCCAGTTCCAATCATCTGCCATGGGTCATCTCCCACTGCATCAGGGTGCTCAAAGCCCCATCCAACCTGGCCTTGAACACCTCCAGGGATGGGGCAGCCATGGCTTCCCTAGGCAATCTCTGCCAGTGTCTCACCACCCTCAGCATGAAGAATTTCTTCCTAGTGTCTAATCTAAATCCTTCCCCTTCCAATTTAAACTAGTTTCCCTCATCTTATCGTTACCTGCCCTTGTAAAGAGCACTTCCCCAGCTTTCCTGGAGCCCTCTTCAGGTACTGGAAAGACAATGTAAGGTCTCCTCAGAGCCTTTTCTCCAGGCTGAAAAACTCCATGTTTCTCAGCGTGTCCTCATAGCAGAGATGCTCCAGGCTTCTGATCATCCTCACTCTTCCCCATCCCCAGGACTACAGTGAGTTCCAGTGGGATGAAGACCTCAGCCCTGGTGGAACTGGTACTGGGACCCCTGTGCTGATGGAGCCAGCACCATGCTGCCAGAGCATGCAGTGCCATCCCAGCTCAGCCCTCCTAGGTTAAGGGCTGCACCTTAGGGAAGCTCTTACCACCCTCACTATTTCATTTGGTTCCAGAACAAACCTGAGGGTGGTTAATGACAGCTGCATGCTTTCCAGCTCCCTCCCTGTAATTAGGGCTGCCTGGAGGAGCTGTTCTAACGAGGGCTGGAGGAATTTCCCTGGGTGCTGAGCAGGGAGACCTGGCAGGGAGGTTTAGACTTGGCTCGGGGAATCCTCTGTAAACCTCCTCTGGGGGAAAAAAATTACATAAAAGCCCTCCCTTATGGCACCAGAGCTTGGCTTTGAGCGACCTGGAGCTGAGGAGCAGATGCCCTGATAGCAGGAGTAGTGTTTAATGGGGCAAGAGTGGTTTGGAGGTGCCGCAAGCAGGCTGGGAGCCACAGATGCAGGTGGGGATGGGAGGTGTTTGCTGGGGAGGAGAGGAGACCGATAAGAGCTGTGAGACAGCCTGAGGTCATGCTAGTTGGCTCTCTGGTTGTCCTCAAACACTTCCACCTGCAGAGATAAAAGCACTCAGAAGAGACTGAAACTATCCCTGCAGCTGCACAGGAGGGAACGGAGGCGTGGGTGAGGCTGCCAGCCAAGGCTGAGCTGACAGAGGCATCTCCAGTAGAAAAGAAAAAGCTGGTTTCTTCCCATAACCCTTTCCTTTAACCCCTGGGCAGCCACACTTGAGTTTTCACATGAAGTTTTTCCCTCTTTCCTGGATTATCAGCCCAAACCGCATGCTTTGGGACCAGTAGCAATATCTTTGTGCCTCTGTCCTGAGCACGTCCCTCAGATCCTGCACATCCCAGTCATTCCTTGGCTACCAGTCCACGTGCCTACTTTTCCAGTCTGACCATTCCCTCATGTCCACACTGGGCAGTACAGCATGCATAGGGGTGCTCTGACCCCATGGAGAAAGCTCTGGTCCTCCCCCACCTTCCCATAAGCACCAGCCACCCATCAGTGCCCACCAAATGTGGCCAACTCAGCCAAGAGGGCTCAGCCCCAGCAGGCCATGCTGGCTTGTTTTTTCTACGATAACGCAGATGAGATAACGTCATAAAAAGAGAAAAAGGAGAGTTTCTCCCTCTTCAGGAAGGCAATGACAAGAGCTGGGGACTGCAGCGGCGATGCTGTGCAGCAGGGCTCAATACCCTCTGCTTGAGAAGATCCCTGGGTGCAGAGCTGCCCCAGGGGTGGTCCAGAACAGCAGGGACCTGCCCAGTTTAGGGAAAACACTGGTTAAAGTGAGATCAAAAGGAGGTCAGCTCTTCCAAGGGGCCCTGAGAAGGTGGTGAACGGCAAAACAGCATCTATTATGCCTAAAATTGCTTGGGGTCAGGGAACTGTGTGTGTAGCAGCAGAGGGGAAAGGAGGAGGCAGGTTTTGCTTTGCAAACAAGTAGCCAATCCCCCTCCACTTCGACTGATGGGGGAGGCAGAAGTGGCTCAGAGCAGGGCTGGGACTGAGAGGGGGCGGAGGCCAAGTCCCAGGGACCCTAAAGAGTGGTGGCACCAACTGGAGGAGAGTGGAGTTAACCACCCACAACACCTCTGCGAATTAAGACTTCTTCCAATCTGTCTAAGCCCGATATTACAAAGAGCCCACAGGAATGCTGGGTGCCTGCCATCTCGCTTCACACGTTTTGCAAACCCAAACAGCCAGGAGCAGCTGGCACCGATGCGGGAGGGGCTTCTGGGAGCCTGCACATCCGTTAGGAGCTGTGTTGACCTGCAGTGCCCGTCCCCAGCAGCCTTGCTCAGCCCCGTCAGAGGGGCTCCAGCCCCGCGCCGTGACCGGCAGCAGGGGGGATGCTGTGCTCACACCTGGCTCTCATCAAGGAAAGCAGGCAGGATCCGACCTGTGCCATCACGTTGAGGGCTCTTCATCCAAATCACCTCCCTCCGGAAGAGCCATCCAAGGGCTGGGAGCTACCAAAACACCTTGGTTTCAGATGCTTGTGTAACACACCGTGCCACTGCAAGAGCTAATTACTTCTAGTAAGAAATGAGTGCGTTTTGAAAAGGCTGCCTGCAAAGCCCGGTCAACCACAGCCAAGCCAGCCTGAGAAGCTCTCCAGGCTGGAGCTGACTGGTACTCAGTGCATGGTGAAATGCTGCTCTACCCCAATGCTGGAGCTGCTGCAGGTACAGACAGAGGCATTTGTCCGCAACCGGTACTCAGGGGTCAAACAGACACATCCCCTCTCACCCTGCCGGTGTCACTTCAGTTGTGCATGGCCCTGCAGAGTGTGGTCCACTCTGGCTGCATAGGGGGATGAGGAGCAGCCCAAGCCTTTTGCTGTCCTGCAGAGATGCTACCGTGTGTGGCAGTGCAGACCCTGGTCCCTTTGGCAGCAGCATCTCTGCAATGCTGAGCCACCCTGGCTGCCACCAGTGTGTCCCATCCCCAGTGATGCACACCTATAACCCAGCACAGAGGGAATCACCTTAAGGCCCCAGCTTTCCTTGGCTTAATAAAATACCACTTTTCCTGTGCGGCTGAGTTGATGGGACAGCTAGCAACAAGGAGCCAAGTGAGCATCCCCACTTCTCTCCTGCAGCCCCTCCACTGTTTATTTTAGTGTATCTTTGGGAAAACAGCCATTGGTGGCAGGCAGAGATGTTTAATCAGGTTCGTATTTACTTTTGGAGCCACTGTACAAACAACACACTGTGGGTAAATTAAACAAACACCGGTTATAAAGTCTACATAATCAGCTTAAACTCAAAGGATAATTACAGGAGTCAAAACTACAGTATCGCAGAGATAGGCAGTCAAGGACTGGCTCCAGCACATGACAGAAATATAAGTTAGCTTTGAAAGATAACCTTGTGTGCTACAATTAACTCGCAGGCTTTGACAGTTACCGAAACCCTAAATGAAAATAGCCCAAGGAAAACAAATACCAGGTTTGGCACTCCTGATGAAATTCAAACCTAAACATACAAATTAAAAGCACCTCGAGAGGCAGGGTGGGATTTAATAACATAATGTCTCCCATTCACTTGAAAGTAATTGATGCACAGGAAAAAAAAACCTTTCTGCCAGCACAGACAGTGGGAAAACCCGCCAAGTGGCTGTGGAAATCGAACTCTTTTCATGTAGAGGTTTTTTTTAGTTTTGGGTTGTTTGTTTGGTTTTTTTTTTTGTTTTTGTTTTTTTTTTTTTTTTAGAGCAATGACCTGACAGCAAAAAGCCTGCAGGGAAATGGCTGATTTAGAGAGATGTGTCTGAGCCAGTCTGGTCCACGCTCAGCACCCACTAAGCACCAGTAAGTGCAGCATTCGGTGCCCCCCCCAGATACAAATAATATTAATTTGGAGTGGAAAAAAATGCAGTGATGCTGGTAGCTCCACGGAAAAATGGGTTCTGGTAGGTGGGAGGGTTATTGAGAAAGAGAGCAGGGAGGGAAGCTGGTGGCAGCTCCTCAGCGAGGGGTGAACACAGCCCTCTGCTGCCCCTTGCCCAGGGATTGGCCATGGGACCGGGGATGCTGCTGCATGGAGGGGAAAAACATCACGCAGCAACCACATGTGGGATCACCCCACAGTTCTGCAGCAGTGAAACTTTTAATTGTTATATTACATTATTTACAGACAACTTCAAAATTCAGGGGATGAATGCAAAAATGTTTTGGCAGTGTTTTCACCAGTTATCCCCTCCATTTCCCAGACCGTTAAGGCTCAAAATGCAAACACATCCACAAAAGAGAGGAATATTTCCCAGCTCTGGCTCTTCTTGCACCTCTTGGATGCCAGCCCAGGCATGATGGTGGGTTCTGACCATCTGCCACCCCTCTGATGGTGAAAGTGGAAGGAACTTGCTCCTTCTCCATCCAGCTCCCAGCGGACAACTCCCCTCATCCCAGAAAACAACACTGCTGGGCCTGATTGGGATGCTGCCTGGCAGTCTCAGCAGGGAGAGAAAAGCAAACAACCTGACACGTTATGACTTCCAACAAAGATCCAGGGAGTAGCAGGCTTTCCTCAGAGATGGGAAAACAAATGCCTTTTAAAATAAAAGCCGATAAACTGACGAACTTAGTGCTGCTTCTTGCTTATAAATCACAACACTGCACTTGCTAATGGCTCTGGCAATGGGAGTTCAAAGGAAAGAAGTAACCTAATTATAAAGTTTGTTAGATTTATTGTCAGTTAATAACAGCGTTCTCAAAGATGCAATGAGTAAGATCAGTGGGTTTTGCATGCTTTACGCATTTTTTTCTCTTCCCAACAACAATTCTAGGTCAAATTTATTGTGCTGCTCTTCTTTTTCCGTGACGGGGAGTGAGGACACTTGCAGGCAAGCCTTGCAATGCTGTGATTAGCATAATGAGGGCAGGTGAATATAACTTGCTTCCTTGTGGCTTTTTTGGCTCAGATCATGAGTGAGAAAAAGTGTCAAGAGCTGCTGGCAATTTTTGCAAATATTAAGGTAATGAAACAACTCAACGTTGCTGAATTATTAAAGCTTTTCCCGTGTTTCTGATTTTTTATTCCTTTTATTAAACGTGCAAGTGAAGTATCAGGGACTTGGACTGCTTTCTTTCTCCCACGCCTTTCCCAAAAGCAGTGGAGGGGAGGGAAAGACAAATCCAGCTCAGTGAAGCTCTTCTGGCTGGGGTTGGGCTGACTGTGTGGCTGCACAGAGGGATGCTTGGCCAGCAGAAGGGCTGCCCCCTCCCTGGAGGTGTTCAGTGCCAGGTTGGATGGGGCTTTGAACACCCTGATGCAGTGGGAGGTGTCTCTGCCCATGGCAGGGGGTTGGAACTGGATGGGCTTCGAGTTCCATTCCATCCCAACCCATTCCATGATTCTATGATTCCCAGGGTTTGAAGGTGACAACAGGCTGTCTTTTCCTGTAGCATTAACAAAAATATTCTGCATTAAGCCCTCCAAAATAGGAGTAGTATTCTAAGCTTAATTTAAATATAATATAATAGGAATCTGATGTTTCCACCAAGCGAGCACACGCCAATCAGCCTGCAGTAAGCACCACATTCTCTAAACAAATCGTTATTAACTTTAATATATTGCAGGCATGTACCAAGCTGGATCCAATTTTAAGTGAAAATTAACGGCAAATTCTTGTAACCACATTAAGAGCCATCTTAGTTCATTTGAAATCAGTTAAACATGAAAACAATATGAAAGCCATCTTGTGTGCCTGGAATATAAATATTTGTCCTTATCCTTGCCAGAGCAGCAAGAAAAATTAAGAGACGTTGGCATGTAAGCTTTATATAAACACCCTCACAAAAGGCCGACATTTGATGGATTAAAGTGTTTGTCAATTTTTCCATTTCCTTCGTCAAAAAGTAATTAAACATTAAGCAGATGTCAGAATCTAATTGGTTCTAGAGAGTATTGCACAATAGGATTTATGGCAATTGTGAAGTTGTATTTACATGTCTGTAAACAGGCAGCCGTTTGCCAGAAGACACTGGTCACAGAGCTCTTGCCTCTTCTGAGTTAAAAAAGCTTGATTTGGAATTCAGATTCACCAGCTCTGCACTCGCTGACCAGCCTGAGAAAGCTGGGAGGCTGGATGGGCTTTACTCCCCACTGGGTTGGGATGCTCTCAGCCTCCTGGTCCCATTGCGAGTGCATCATCCACATCCTCTGCTTATGCCTTGGCTGGGGGAGCAGAGCAGGGCAGGGACGGGGACCACAGCCCTACCTGCCACCCCCACCACATCCCAGGCACTCTATAAAGACATGAAAGCATTTCCTTTCTTTTGAACCCTTTTTCTCTCCTTTCTTCCATGGAAGAATGGGAGAGGGAGAAACAAATGGGGGGAAAAAAACCCTCCTTGAGGCTGCCTTTGTGTTCAGCTTTCCTTTTTCCTTCTTTTTAAATTGAAGGGAAACATAAGCACAAAAGAAGGAAAGACCCATATTGTGAAATATTCTTTGAAATTTATGGTCGAAACTGTATTTTTCTTTGTATTTTGTCTGCCCCACAGCAGAGCACCCAGCATTCCCTGCAGCCCTGCGGTCCCTGTCCTCCATGGGTGACCAGTGCCATGGGATGTACCCTGGGGGCTGCATTGACTCTTAAACAATAATCCCTATTGCATTACTCATCCCTACCAGAAACCTTACATCTGAAAATGAGGAATATGTGCCTGTATAGGCAGTCAGGTGCAAAAATGCCTTCCTGGAAGACGATGTACCCTGGCTGGCCTGAGTTACATGTTGGGGTTTATCTTTTCACCCCATCTTCACCAAGGAAGGTAATGATGCTGGCACTGGTGCCAGTAGCTTCCTCCAAGATTGGCATGGCTTGCACCAGCTCCAGCTCTCTGGACAACAAGGGAAGATCTCTTGCATCCCCCAGACAGCTACCCTGGGGATGCAGCTGCTCCCAGCACCTGGGGAGCCTGGGACATTGGCCCAGGCGAGCGGCAAGGCAGCACCTCTGTCATCACTGCTTACTTCTTCTGCTGTTCTTGAGAAAAGCCATAACGACTTTCTTGTTTTCAATAGAAAGACCCAGTTCTGAAACACCAGGGGTCTATCCTCTAGAAAATTATGGCAAGTTTATAACCACTAAAGTATCCATAGATGATGCTAATATGGGAGGCTCCACTGCTCAGCTCCACCAGCCACTGGGGGCTGTGGCCTCTCTTGCCATCACCAATGTGTGCAATTTCTGAGCAGGTGAGATCTCTGTGAAGGTCGCATCCATACTCACTGTCCTTATGGCAGCACTGGTGGCAGGGCAGGGCACTGCAAAGGGCAATGCCTTGCCTGTTACACAGGAGGTGCAAGAGAGCTTTCAAAGGGGCGTCCCCAGCCCAGGAAAGTGGCAGGGGCTGGAGCAGGGCTGCAGAATGGGACACAGGCACAAGATGGTCCCAACCAAAGCAGGACCTGCTCAGGCTGACGTGGGCTCCAAGCACTAACATGAAGAAAGAAGTTTGCTTGTTTGCATGACAGACTCTGTCCACCCGGCTCAGGGTATGGGGAGAGCCAGCTGTGGGATCGCACCACTGTCACCCTCTCCTACAGCATCAGGAGGACTGCCATAGCCCTAACTGCCCCACAGGTGCCTGTTGGCCAATCGTCTGGTGTATATTTCATGGAGATTAATTAGCTAACCAGGTGCCAGGGCCAGGGAGGCAAAGATGATGTTTCGCATCCTGCGCAGCCAACGGGAAATATCCCCCTCTCGTGGTGCCCATCACCGCAGTGTTAGGCCACCTGCCAGCTTTGACAACGTTTTGTCTCTACACGTTCTGCAGTGATGTCAAGCAAAGGACAGCCCTCATTTCCAAAGGCAGAGGAAACATCCCTGTTAACCAAAGCTGCCCTGCACACACCATGCACGCTCCCAGATTAAATCACAGAATCATATAATGGTTTGGGTAGGAGGGGACCTTAAAGCCCATCCAGTTCCAACCACCCTGCCATGGGCAGGGACGCCTCCCACTTGGTCGGGTTGCCTCAAATCAAGCTGCCCCTCTGCAGGAGAACTAAACTTTCCCAGTCCTGGTGGTTGGGAACAAAATTACAAACACAACATGCAATAACTTCGGATGATGAAACAATTTTAAGAAGGATTTTGTTCATACCTGGCTCTGAACATGTGGGACCCAGTGCTGCTGCTTAATTCATAGAATCATAGCTTGATTGCAAAAGACCCTCGGGATCATGAAGTCCAGCCATACCTGTCCACTACTAAACCAGATACCTGAGCACCTCATCCACCCATCTTTTAAATATCTCCAGAGATGAGGACTCCAGCATCTCCCTGGGCAATTCAGCACTACCAAAGCCACAGCTTTTATTCAAAGGAAGGAGGCTCAGCCCAGAGCTGTTATTTCCTTTGCCATTCACCTACTTTATTCAACAAGACAAATTAAGGAGTTGCATGAGCTTTTGATAAAACCAAACCTCCACATGGTGACCTGGCCAATATTTGCATGGTAGATCAATGTCCCGTTCGTCTCCAGGGCACAGCAGCAGATGCAGTGCCTCGGGCAGGAGCTGCTGTGGACTCGAGTTGGTTGCTCCCAGCCCCGCTCCTGGCCAGCCTCAACCACCAAACGCTCCTGTTCTCCTAGCAAGAAAAGAAAGGCAATGTTAATGAAGCATCACTGGTGCCAAGCTCAGAGTGGGAGAGGAGTGCTGCCCCTTGGGCTGTAGGCTGTGCATTCTCCCTGTGAAGCCTGGACCCGCGAGCTGAGCTCGGCCCCTTCCAGCAGCTTCCCCAGGCTTGCTTTTAGGTGTTTCCTAAAAATGCACATTATAATTTACAATAAAGATATGGGAACAGTGACATTTACTGCAGACCTTGTGCTCATTAAAACAGTCTCATTGCCTCATTAATTCCATTTTTCAGAAATTATGTTCATTTTTATGCACTGTATTAGCTGCTCATGCATTTCACATGCTGCTATTCCACATTTAAGGAATATGTCTCGGAGAGGCTTCCAAATCAGCAATCCCAGTGCCCTAGAAGCGAAATAATTACTTTTTCCATTGCTAGTTCCTGTTAACCCACTCAAGATAAATAAAATTAATGCAACTACATTTGTCATGTGAATTTAATTATTCCAAACAGCATTATCCT
This sequence comes from Tapera naevia, assembly GCA_033556795.1. Lineage (NCBI taxonomy): Eukaryota > Metazoa > Chordata > Aves > Cuculiformes > Neomorphidae > Tapera > Tapera naevia. The sequence continues at coordinate 4,290,088 of JAUMJJ010000353.1, forward strand.
GGGCTATAATTGTAGAGGAAATGTGCTTCGTGATATCAAGACTTACCAAGTGGGTGTTTTTCTGTTTCCAGAAGCCCCAGGGAAGCAGAACATTGACAGTACGGAGGGAAGGGCTGCACGTTTGGGCTCCAAACATGACTGTGGGAAGGGCTGTCCCCAAACCCACAGGGCGTCTCACATACACCTGCATGAGGATGAATGGAGGTCCTTGGTCCTTCTCTTTGCCCCCAGCCCCTGCTTACTTGCAAAAGCCATAGCATGTACCAAGCATTTGCTTTGTTTGCACTGAAATGGAAGGATGCTCTCAGCCCTGGGCAGTTCCTGAGATGCAGGAGCTCTGCAGGCACAGGAGGCTTCTGCCACAAGGGTGTTTGATTTGCCCTTCCCTGGGGAAGATCTGCCTCCTACCCTTCCCAGAGTCCATGCAAGCAGGGTGCTGTGATGAACAAGCACCGGGGAAGGGCTGTCCCCAAAGCCCTAGGGTGTCACACACACCTGTATGAGGATGGGTGGGTGCCCGAGTCCTTCCCTTCACCCCCAGCCCCTGCTCATTTGCCATAGTATGTTCCTAGGATTTTCCTTGTTTTCACTGAAATGGAAGGCTGCTCTAATCTCTGAGCAACTCCAGGTCTCAGACATCTCCCAGACTCCTTCACTTCTTCTCTGCCATGGGTTCTTCAAGGACCACCTTCCCTCTCTGTGAGCTGAGGCTGCAGGAGTCCCAGTCACAAGCACGCCCTCAGCTACTGGCACCTGCAGGAACATCTCATTACCGTTATCCCCATCTCATCTCCTCCAGGTGTTTTTTTACCATTCCCAGCACCAGACCCTTCTTTCCTGCACGTCCTAGGAAGAGGCAGTCTGCACTTCGGCATCCCTGACTCCTCATCTCATTCCAGCTCAGCCAAAACCGCTATGTGTGTGTACATATATATATATATATATATATATATATTTTCCCTTGGCTATGCCTCACAGCTACTCTCCTTCTTTGCAATTAATTATTTAATCTCCCAGCTGTATTACTTAGCTCTCTGAAGCATCCTGGGCTTGGAGATTGCATGAAAAATGCTACACAGACCAAACAAGTAATGCAGTGCATCCATCCCCAGCTGGAAAGGGGGCTTGCGGGGGGGGGAGGGGAGTGTGGGGCCAGGACCTGCTGCTCCCAAGCTAATTCAGCTCAGCATCTATATTTAACGGTATTTTCTATAAGGGAACAAGCCTGGGATGAAGCTGGGCTGCAGCATCCCCTCCTCTGCATGCATGTTGGGTGCACACGTTGGGATATCCAATATTAATGAAGGACTGGTTTATTGGATTTCGTTTCCAGGGCTTCTCAAAGTGGCACTGGGCCATAGGCAGCGGGTTATAAATAGGCGTGTGTCGTTTAGAAGGTCACGCAGTGAACCTCAAGAAGTGCCAGAAAGTTAACGAGAAACAGGGAAATGCAAATTAAATCCAAACGAAACAGGCGCTCCCATGCACAGCCCCTGGCCCAGCGGCAGAGGAGCATCCTCAGGGCAGAGAGGTGCCATGCAGGAGCAATTACGAGTCTTGCCAAAACACGGAACTGCTCCTCCAAAAGAACTGCCTCTTAATGGATAACTTAATATCATCTGCTGCTTCAGCACTCGGCTGCTCTGGCAGATTCCCACACTTTTTCTTGTGGCATTAAAGGTCAGGGGATTGAGCAGCGCCAGCATGAGTGGCAGCAGCACCAGCAGCCATCTCTTATGCCCGTCTTTGCTTCCCGAGCACCAACTGAGGGGTGGCTGTGCCTGCACCACTGCCGCGGCATTCAAGGAAGCAAACGTGAACTTTAATAAAAGCCGACTCCTCTACCCTAAATAAAAAACATTCCCTGCCTTGAAGAAACAACATTTTTTTATTATTATTATTTCAAAGTACCCTGTTCAGCAGCAGAGCATACAAATACTCATGGCTACGCAAATAGCAACTCTTTATTTGCTTTGTTTGCTCAGCCAATATTGACTTTCCAGCCTAACACTGCTGCTATTGAGTTTGGCTATTCACAATAATGTTTGACTAGCATTAGAACAGCACAGCGATAACAGCATGTGCAACCGAAAAAGCAATCCATCACCCCTCCGTGGGATAGGGCCATTATGACAGGGGGGGAAAAAACCCCGTCTGCTTATTCAGTCAAGTACAACTGTTGAATCTAATGCTGGCAATGACACTCCTGGCTCGTTCAAATAACCCAAGGTTACAGCGTTACTGTGTGCTCACACAGAGCAAACACTGCGGAAAGGCTCTGTTTCTGCTTGTCATTTTGGGTGGGACTCAAAGGGGTTTGTTTTGGGCCAGGGTCACTGAATGTTGCCCCATGCTAAGGCACCCTTGTGCCTCCTCATGTTGCAGCCACCACAGGAGAGCAGCACCATGCCGTGGATGGACAGACAGACGGACAGAGGAGACCAACAGGACGAGGTTCAATAAGGCTAAGTGCCGGGTCCTGTGCTTGGAACACAACAGCCCCATGCACCGTTACAGGCTTGGGAAAGAGCAGTTGGAAAGCTGCCCAGCAGGAAAGGACCTAGGAGTGCTAGTTGACAACTGGCTGAACATGAACCAGCAGTGGCCCCGGTGGCCAAGAAGGCAAACGGCATCTTGGCCTGAATCAGAAACAGTGTGGCCAGCAGGATCAGGGAAGGAATCATTCTACTGGACTCGGTGTTGGTGAGGCCACACCTTGAATCCTGGGTTCAGTTTTGAGTCCTTCACTATAAGAAGTTACAAGGGGCTGGAGCACCTCCAGAGAAGGGAGTGGAGCTGGAGAAGGGTCTGGAGAACAAGGGATATGAGAGGCAGCTGAAGGACCTGGTGTTGTTTAGCCTGGAGAAAAGGAGGCTAAGGGGAGACCTTATCACTGTCTACAACTGCCTGAAAGGAGGTGGGTGTTGGTCTCTTCTCCCAAGTGGCAGGTGATAGAATGAGAAGAAATGGCCTCAAGTTGAGCCAGGGGAGGTTTAGATTAGACATCAGGAAAAACTTCTTCACTGAAACGGTTCTCAGGCACTGGCAGAGGCTTCCCAGGGAGTGGCAGAGTCACCTTTCCTGGAGGTGTTTAAAAGATGGGTAGAGGAGGTGCTTGGGTATCTGGTTTAAGTAGTGGACAGGTACAGTTGGACTCGATGACCTCAAAGGTCTTTTCCAGCCAAGCAATTCTATGATTCTGCCTACCTGTGGTTCGGGTGCATGACCACTGCCTTGACCTCTCCCCATCCTTGTCAGCTGTGTTCAGCAGGTTCCTTGGTTCGCACTCGCTTTGCAGACGTGTTTTGTTTCCTTTCCAGATTGCCAAGGCAGACTGATCGCCTTGTTTACCTCCCACGTATGTCCACTAGTTTATATAAAACAGGCGTGTGTGCGTATCAGATGTACACAGAGGCAGAGAGCAGCCGCCGTCTCGCACGCATTCATCAGCCGGCTCCCTTCCCAGTAAAGCCCAGACTGGTGCACCTGGGTGGGCAGAAGGGTCCCTTGGCAGCCAAAGGGGGAGCAGAGAGGAGAGACCCTCATCTTCCTCAACCTGTGACCACAAATAAAAGGCAGGAAGGCATGGAGAGCAAGCACTTGAGAACTGATCATGTGAATAAACAAAAAAAGGCAAACACTCTTTCTGCCGCAAATAACTCCAAAAGAAGGAAACAAAAGGGTAATTATCATTGCTCAGCTGCTCTCCGGGCAGGGCACCCGCTGCCTGTTTGCTTTGGCTGAATCATCACCAAGAGGCACCCAGGCACCTCTGCTTTGTGCACAGAGGAGTGATCACCCCACACAGAGAACATGAGCAAGGGCTCCAAGCAGGCTGTTTGCACTGCAGAGGGACCACAGCAAGGGCTCTAAGTGGGCTGTAGGCTCTGCAGAAGGACCACCTGCCTGGCCACAGCACTGCCCACAGCACAGGCAAGGCAGACCTCAGCACAGTTGCTCCCCCTTGCTCTGCTATCATATGGCGAAACCTTCTGGGTCTGCTAAACTGAGTCAATCCAGAAACAAAACCCAGTCCTCTCCATCAGAACATAATTCAAGAGAGTCTCCTGGGCTTCTGAGGAGGTGGCTTGGATAGGCCCTTGGGGTCCCTCCACCCCTGGAACCCCAGCATCCTATCGCTTGTCAATTTACTGGAGCCTGGTGAACAGCATCACGTGCAAACAAGATACATTTGATCTGAGCTGAGCTCAGCTGAGGTTGCTCCTGCACCCAAGCCCTTTGGATGCTGCCGGAGTAAAGGTGTTTGCATGATCCCTTGCTCTGACATTGCATTTTGCACTTCAGCCCCTGGGCAGCCAAACGTGCCCACCCTGTTTTCACAAAACTTCCCAGACAGCTTTTATCAGCCCCAGGGTTGCGCAGCTCAGACGAGTTTAGAAGAAAGGGCCAAATCCTGTCCCCTTACCTGACGTGCATCTCCCAGAACCTAGGTCCATCCTGCAGTATTTTGGGGTACACTTTTATAACCTCCACTCCAGGACAAGGCAGCACAGCTGAGCTGAGCTATTTTGTCCATGTCCTCCATAATGCAAGGCAGCAGCTTCATTTCCATGTGCACAAATCTGTTGAAGAAAAAAAGGATGAATGAAAAGGCAGACAGGAGATGCAATGATGGCAGGATGGTCCCACAGGAAATTAGTATTTTTTGATGAAATTAGCTTTCTATTTTGGGTAACAATTGGTACTTGACTAGCTGAGAAGGTGGGATACACCTCTAGCATGTGATGGAGACTGGCCATTGGAATGATCTTCTACTGCAGACCTCTGCAACTGTCAGAGAAGGCGGATGCCTTGGTTTTTTGGTAGAAAGTGGAGAGGAAACCCAGTTAGGCAGTAAATGGCTCATAAAAGCATTGCTATATTAACAAAAGTAGGAGAATAACAGGTACCTCATTTTATGAAACCATGTTTGTGTCCCGGGAAAAGGCCGAGGGAAACTTCGGTCCCTGTACCTGAGCCCTGAGCAAGACTATGACAGGGTTTGGGGAGCAATTTTGGATTATTATACAATATTATTTCAAACCACTCTGCAGACCGGAGCTCTCTGCTCTTTATTAGCCTCTCAGGGTGTGCCTGCGCCTCGGGTCTGCTCAGTGACAAATAGCAGCCTATTATTAATGTCATTATTATTATACACGCCTTTCTAGAGAGCCCATCACACAGGCTCCCAATTATGCTGAATGCTTACGTAGCACCTTTCATTTCAGGTCTCATGCTGCTTTACGAACATTAAACCAGTGTTGGAATTTTTGCCAAAGGCAAAAAGTAAAAATTAGGGAGGGTGGGAAGGGAAGAGGAAATCCCAGCGTTGATGCCTCCAGTCTCTGCGTCTCACAAAGACAGCGATTGTATGCAGGAAAATATGTGAAGCACTTTAATTTGGGGGTTATCCCATGGTTTTAATAAACTCATTTGCTGCGATGAAGCACAGGCATGGAGGCAGAGGGGAGGATTTTGTCTGTGAGGAGCGGCTGGCGGGGCAGGCTGATGGGTGTTGGGGTTGGTCCCATCTTTCCTCTCATTACAGTTGCATTGTATTTTGCACCATCACATTTAACCATCAGAGAAATTAAACTCTGGCGCTCCCAGCCTGGAGCAATTTTTCTCTGAACCACCAGAGGAGAAACTTTCGGTGCCTGCTGTAGCTAAAGATGAAAATGCCAGTTGCTCCCATTGAACCACAGAATCATGGAATGGTTTGGGTTGGAAGAGACCTCAAAGTCCATCCAGTCCCAGCCCCCTGCCATGAGCAGGGACACCTCCCACTGGATCAGGGATGGGGCAGCCACCACTTCTCTGGTCAACCTGTGCCAGGGCCTCCCCACTCTCACAGGGAAACATTTCTGCTTAAGATCTCGTCTCAATCTCCCCTCTTTCAGCTGAAAACTGTTCCCCCTTCTCCTATCCCTTCACTCCCTGATCAAGAGCCTCTCTCCAGCTTTCCCGGAGCCCCTTTCAGTACTGGGAGGCTACTCTAAGGTCTCCCTGGAGCCTTCTTTTCTCCAGGCTGAACAACCCCAACTTTCTCAACCTGTCCTCATATCATTCACTTCCAGTGATCTGTTGGACCAAGGTATCAGCAGCTTCCGCCGCTGCTCCCGGGTCTTTCCCCTTCACCCCAGCATACGGAGGGATGCGGAACGGATGCTGTGTCCCTCCTTATTATTCAAGTCAAAGCATTGTGTTGTGTTCGAGCAATTACGTTTCATAATTAGTTATAATTAGCCTGCTGTGGTTTGGAAACCTCAGCAAGGGTTTTATCTACAGGAGCCTGCTGGCAGTGCGTCACCAGGAGAGATGGCGTGGCCTAGTCTGACAGCTCCCCTTCCACACAAATCCCTGCCACATCTCCCAGGTGTTTTTCCAGCATAGCCTGACGTTGCTCTTCGCCTTCTGCTCCCGGCCAGCTCCGCTATTTCTGCACTCATAGTGTAGGCTGGTGGGTACCATCCTTGAACACCAGCGTTTCAAAGCAGCTTCTGGCACAGGGACCTCTGGATTCTGACGCATTCCCTGTTTCTGAGCTCAGTTCACCCACAGGAAGAGAGCAATTGGCTCCTAGCATCGAGTACCAGAGCTTTTATAGAATCACAGACTAGAATAGAATCATAGAATTGTTAAGGTTGGAAAAGACCTCTAAGATCATTCAGTCCAACCATCAGACCTACCCCACCATGCCTAGTAAACCATGTCCCAGAATGTCATAACTACATGGTTTTTGAAGACTTCCAGGGATGGAGACTCCCCCGCTATCCTGAGCAGCCTCTGCCAGGGCTTCACCACTCTATCAGTAAAGGTATTTTTCCTAATATTCAAACTAAACCTTCCCTGGCACAATTGAGGCCGTTTCCTCTCATCCTGTCCCTTGTTACTTGGGAGAAAATAGTCCATCATCACTGACATCCCTGCTGGCACTCCTGCATCCATCCGTGCCAGCTGCCCTTGTTCTTTGGCCACACAAGAGCTGGCTCCTACTGGAAGCCCCCGTGAGATTCCTCTTGTGAGGAAGCTGCAGACCATGATGAGGTCTCCCTTCAGTCTCCTCCTCTCGAGGTGGAACAAACTAAGTGACTTCAGCCTCTCCTTATAGGGCTTCCCCTCTAGACCTTTCACAAATACCATGGCCTCCTCTGGATGCTCTCCAGTAGCTTTAGATCCTTTTTATCCTGTGGCTCTAGCTTCTCCACAGCATCCCCTTCCCACTGCAGTGGAACTCAAATTAGCTAGCAGATAGAAGACTTCTCCACAATAACGTATCTTTTCTAGATAATGTACTTCTCCTAGATAACACACCTGCATGATCATGCCCTGCCTGGATAGCTCTGGAGCCCATCCCGACTCAGCCATGACCTTGTTGGCTGGTGTGTCTGGGCACAACAGGGAGCAATGAGGCAGGACAAAATCAGTTTAACCTCTTAATTAAGAAGTTTCATAACCAACTTCAGCAGGACCAAGGGTTGGCTGTGAAGGTGGCGGGACAGCAGCTGCCCCTCACCTCAAGAACTTCAGCTGGGAGCTAATGAGGAGTAGTTCTGCTGTGCAACCTTCTGAAAGAGCAGGTTTGGGCAGCACCAATGCACCTCACTTGCTGAATGCAACCTGGAGCAGAGCTGGAGCAAAGCTATTCCTGTGGGATGCGACAGGCTTGGAGAAGATGACAGGAGGTCTGCAGCTCGCACAGGATCTTCCAGCCACTCTTGAGTTGAGCTGAGTCACCTCTCCTCCTCCTGTGCAAGCTGCATCCCAGCCAAACTGTAATACTCAGGGAAGAAATCGATGGTGGCTTTATGCCCAAGGCCTCCCCACTGCCCACGCAGGCATAACAAGGAAGCCTGCTTTGCTCTCACAGGTGCCCAGCAGCCTCCGCGCTCCCTCCTGCTGTGTTTTCTCGTGATTGATGGATGCTCGGCAGCTCCTAGCCCAGAACATCCAGGTTAATTGCTCAATAGTAAACCAAACACCCTTAACATTCTTCAGGACATACATTCGAGACAGTACAAAACGAGATTGTGATGCTGTGATTCATCTTGGTGTCTAGGAAAATACTGCAGCTATAAACTGATAAGGAAAATGGGATACAAAGTAGATAATTTTCAGCCTGTTAATCAGAGCAGCCTGGATATAAACTATAACAGAGTTCTCATTTGTGTGCCTGGGGCTCAGGTCAGGCTTCTCATTTCTCCACAGGTGAGTATTTCTTCCAGACGCACCTGTGGGACCCTCTGACCTGTGTCTCAGGGCACCATGAGCAACCATTAACACACTCCATATCCTCAGGTGCTGCTTCTCACTTCTCCCCAGGACTCTGGTGCCAACCAGGTGGCATGGGGACACAGGGCATCACCTCAGCTTCCAAAGCAGATGAAGCCCAGCCCCAGCATCCCTCCAGCTGCCATATACACGGTGTTGGAGCCAGCCCAGGTATCCCCCTTGCAGCCAAACCCCAACAGAGATGGTCACAGGGTGGGCTCAGTAACCATCAAAGCTATTCCCATCTCTCGGCTGCACGGCTTGGGCTGAATTTCAAGGCCAGGAGCTATGCCATTACATGCAAATCCTTCCACCTGACATTAAACAAAAAGGAGAGAGTTTATTTCAGGTCCCCAAAGCCCCAAACCTTGCAACTCTGAACACTTAATATGTTAATCAGCTGCCAGGGGTTGTCGGGGCGGGCAGCAAACACGGTGCCACTGCCATCTGCTCTGCCGCATGCCACGCTGCAGCCCCTGTGCCAGCTGGGGCTCCTCTGGGCTTTGGCTGCTTGAAACATTATGAGTTTGGAATCTCTTTGTGCGCAATTTTTCCATACATGGCACACGTGTGTGTATGCACGTGGCAGCTCCCCACTTCTCTCACCCAGGCCAACATCCACCAGCAGAGAGGCTTTTTCAAGTGCAGGGATGCTTGCAACCATGCTGAACACATGGTCCCACAGGAGAAGATGGGTGGCTGTGGGTCAGGCATGCACAGAGCCAAGAGCTCAACTTGAACCCATGTAATTTCTGGTGATTCCAACACAGGGCTCAACCAAAGGCACAGCAAAAGCAGCAAGCTGGGACATGGTGCTTGCACCCTCACACCTCTGCTGAGCAGCAGTCCAGGGGCTCATTTACCATGAGACTCTGGACAGGAGTACTGGGATCTGCTCATGAGCCCAAACTGGGAGAAGAAGCTGCCTTGCTCAACCCAAGCGTGTGCTGGGACTGCTCACATCCATTTACACATGTCAGGGAACACTGTCCACATCACCTGCAGTATGACTGCCCTCTCCACACCAGGCAGCAAAGCCTCCTGCCTGCTTCAGTTATTTTCTCCTACAGAAAGTGTTCTCTAACCACCGTTATCTAATATTTAGCAGTGCACTGCAGTAAACAAAGTGACTACACATCGTTACCTCGTGCATTCAAAATGAAGGCTGTTAGCTGGATAATATATTGTTCTCTGCATCTTTCAGGTGTTTTCTGCTCTCGATCAGAGCCCAATTAGGCTCCTTTTCTGGGGAAAATGGCTCTTTGAGGCAGCAGAGCAAGAATGCATTACCTGCAAAGAGAAGTTTTCAGAAGAATTGTCACTTATCACAAGGGTATATTTGGTTACCCAGAAGAAGAGCAGTGCACATCGTGCTCTGTCCCACTTATTCTCTATGCATGACACGATGAAGTAAAGATGAACCATGCTGTCACACTTCACCTTCCAGTCGGCACCAGCGAGAGGACCCACTTGTGTCCCCTATTTGGGGACTTCTTACAGGGAACCGGGGATGAGCACAAAAGTGTCTCCATCCACAGGCATGGCATGGTCCTTACTTGAGTCTCCAGCTCCCCACCATGGGCTGGATCTGGCCTCTGTCCCATATCTCCACTCACATCTGGGGCTTTGATGCTGGCCCAGCTCTGATTTCTTTCAGCTGTGGATGAAAACCGTCATTATGGAAGAGTCTATTGGGCCAATTTTTGGCTGCCCATCCCAGCCTGGCAGTAACTTCAGAAAAACATGTGGCCTCTATTGTTCCTTTTGGTGTAGGCAGGAATTAAGATTTGCCTACAGTCCTCCAGGTACTTTTGCCTTCTTTTAGTTGTTTTTGAGTCAGGTGTTTTCCACCCCGCCAGCATCACCCTGTTTGTTCCAAGATCACCTGCACAAACATGTTCTCAGCCCAAGGGCCAAGGTTCAAGAGTTGAAACCTGCACTGCTGTGTGCCTGCGTGTGAGTCTCAGCCAAGCCCTGATTTGGTTCCTTCTAATTATCCCTCCCCATATTAACAGATAATAGCTGTACATTTAAGCAAATTATCTCAAATAAAAAGGGGACAATAATTACACTGTTTGTTTTTGCTCCTTTCATTGCTGGAATTATTCTCTGTTTGCCCAGAGTTAAATATTAACGAGACCCTTTCTGTGCTGATGTCTTCTCAGTTGCCTTTTACTGTTTAAAACCAGCAAGAGTCAGTAAAAGTTTGGGCAAATATTAGATTTGGCCCAGTTTACTGTTTGTATCAGGAAACCGATTGGTGTTATTGATTGACAGATGTGACCAAATGTTTAGAAAGCCTGTCCTCTATTGGATTCTGCTAGGTGTTTCAGCAAACAGCCCTAATACAAGGCAAACAGAGTTATTGGAAGAAGTACCAGCCTGTGTTAGCACAGTAAACTGAGGGCTATGCAAACAGCTTAAAAGAATCTGGCCACCTTCATCTAACCTTTGATGTAGGTATTGATCCTTCTGAAGGTGGCAAAAAGTTTGAACAGGGAGCAGATTGAGTAGGATCAAATATATATAAACACTGTCAGAATGTAAATGTTATCTTTAAGCTACGCTGTTGGGTTGGTAATGGATGGCTGTTTGGAATTTATCTTCTTCCAAATCTCTAAATCCATGCAGCAATAAAAATTAATAGTAACTTTTAGATAGACTGCCTTCTAAGTCTCTCACTCCTCCCCTGGAAGGTACAGCAGCAGGCATCTTTAATTCTTCTAAGCCGAGGACAGGGGCTTACCGCAAGCAGGAGATGTGGCCTTGAGAGCTGCCAGCCCATGGATACATGAATGAGGTAGCATATGGATACACTAATGGGGTTGCACAATCAGGGGCAAATCCCATCTCTAGAAGCTTTTTGCATAACCCAAAGTGCAGCAGTGATGTCCAGGAGAGACAGGGCTGTGCCTCCTGGCACGCAGCTCTCCACAGCCATTCTGCACACTCTGCGGAGGAAGCTGCCTCAGAAAAAGGCATTTGAAGGTAAGTTTGCCACATGGAAAAGGACAGATGGGGTGATCCCCAGCAGCATCAGAGAAGGCATGAAAGGCAGCATCATGGCAGTACCCAGAGGAAGGACATGGATCTGTTGGAGCAGGTCCAGAGGAGGACACAGAGATGATGAGGGCTGGAGCATCTCCCACACGAGAAGAGCATGAGAGAGTTGGGGTTGTTCAGTCTGGAGAAGGCTGCAGGGAGACATTAGAGCAGCCTCCCAATGCTGAAAGAGGCTGCAGGAAAGGTGGGGAGGGGTTCTGATCAGGGAGTGCAGAGATAGGATGAGGGGGAATGGCTTTAAATTGAAAAGTGGAAGATTTAGATCAGACATTAGGAAGAAATTCTTCACGATGAGGGTGGGGAGGCACTGGCACAGGCTGCCCAGAGAAGTCGTGGCTGCCCCATCCCTGGAGGTGTTCAAGGCCAGGTTGGATGGGGCTTTGAGGCCCCTAACCCAGTGGGAGATGCCCCTGCCTGTGGCAGGGGGTGGAACTGGATGTGTTTTAAGGTCCCTTTTAACTCAAACCATTCTGTGATTATATGATACCCACTTGCTGCCGATTGACTGTAGCATTTCCCAACTCGGATACTCAGCCAGGTTGCACTGCCTTACAAACACCCCTGCAGCATCCTTCCATCTCCACTCAGTATTTACCAACATGCCTGAAACAGCCCTCAAACCATGGCTGGCACCAGCTGCCCGCAGCTCTCAGGACAACAGTTTGGCATAGCCACCCATGGTGCCTGTCCAGGCTCCATTGATGCATCCCACTCTCTGCAGTACAAACTGCATCCCACCCACCTCTCATTCACATTGCAATTATTACCCTGGTGTGGTATGTGGAGAGGCTCTGCATGCACAAGTGACCATTCATGCATCCAAATACCATCTGCGGTGGCAATTACCACCAGCACACATGTAATCAAGGTAATTATGCACACAAATTGGGCGTGTGATTGCATGGGCATTTCTATGATTTTTTTTCTTTATTATTATTATTAAGTTCGGCCCCTAAAAACTAAAATAAATTCTAAGTTATGTTGTAGATTATGAGCCCATCTGGCTATACTTGCAAATAATCACTGTTTATAGTAAGAGATGTTAAACAGGCGATGTTGATAGATGGGTTAATCATTGCAAGAGAAGAAAAGAGATTGTTTTATGCCTGTATATTGACCCATGATACATAGTAACCAATAACAGGTTTGAATACAAGCAGGTAATGACCAGCTTTTTGCTTCAGAAGTGCCTTCTAATAAAAATTATGGTGTACACATTGTAAGAACGTATCTGATGAATCATTACTGCAGCACAGGGCAGTGATGGGCTTAAATAAAGCCCCGATTAATTATTAAACCTGAGCAGCACACATTTTCCATTGCACAAAATCTGGGAAGATCTGGCAGAGCTCATGGCATGCCAAGCCCTCACAATTCAGGTGGATTTCTGTGCTCAGGGCTTTGTCCACCCTCTGCTTCTCATTGTGCACCATTGTGGTTTGCATCCAGCTCCTTGAAATCACCAGGAAACTTTCTAGTGACTCCAAGATAAAACTGAGATAGGCCCAGTTGTATGAACATGCCATGCAAGCGAGACTTATAGCACTGTTTGAGTAGGGGTGATCAATTTTTAAGCTGAAAGAGGGAGATTTAGATGAGATATTTAGAAGAGAAGGCTGCAGGGAGACCTTAGAGCAGCTTTCCAGTACTGAAAGGGGCTGCAGGAAAGCTGGGAGGGGCTCTTGTGCAGAGAGTGCAGGGACAGAACAAGGAGGAATGGTTTGCAGCTGAAAGAGAGAAGGATGAGATGAGATCTTAGAAAGAAATGTATTGCTGTGAGGGTGGGGAAGCCCTGGCCCAGGTTGCCCAGGGAAGCATTGCCTGCCCCGTCTTTGGATCTGTTCAAGGTCAGATTGGATGGGGCTTTGAGCAACCTGATCCAGTGGAAGGTGTCCCTGCCCATGGCAGAAGGGTGCAACTGGATGGGCTTTAAAGTCCCTTCCAACCCAAACCATTATATGATTCTGTGATCCTTGTTGTCTGAAGATTCCATGCTACCATAGCTGCCACAGGGCGGTGGTTGAGGGCATCCCTGCCCCTTCCCCTACTCCAACTGATGTGCTGCACATTCACTTAGAAATTATCTTCTCTTTGCTGGCCGAGCAGAAGAACAAAGCACGCAGGGTAATCAAAAAAGCCATTAGCACTGCCAGCTCCTAAGAAAAATTAACATTATTCTTTAATGCTGGGCCCTACTTAGACAGGACTTGGCACCGCGGAGGCCTGCTCCAGTCACACCAGCTTATGAAACGAACCATAAAGAAGGAAGGAAGGAAAGCTAGTAATGTATCTCTCCCCCCATTTCCTTCAGCAACAGGAGCTAAGAACAAGATGGTTTGCTATTAAGGCATCAATAAGGCATTTTTTCATGTGCTAAAGACCTTGCTGGAGTATCCAGGCCAGCCCCTACATCAATGGAATCTAAACTGTTCAAGCTTTTGTTATTCTCGGGAAGTCACCCTCTAGGAGTTTCAGACCAAAGATAATAAGAATTTTGAGCCAGACTGCACAAAACAGGTGATTGTTTTACAAAACCGGTAGCTGGAAGGAGGCACCATGGGTGGCTATGCCAAACTGTTGTCCTGAGAGCTGCGGGCAGCTGGTGCCAGCCATGGTTTGAGGGCTGTTTCAGGCATGTTGGTAAATACTGAGTGGAGATGGAAGGATGCTGCAGGGGTGTTTGTAAGGCAGTGCAACCTGGCTGAGTATCCGAGTTGGGAAATGCCACAGTCAATCGGCAGCAAGTGGGTATCATATAACCGGTAGCTGGAAGGAGAATCATTCCTCCTCCAAACTCCAGCACCAGACATGGAAAAAGTCTTGTGGGACTCACAACACAGGTCTGCTTTGGTCCTGGTATGTCCTGTTGTAGAGGGTAAGTTCCCAAGGCTGCCGTGCTTTGACTGATGTTTAAGGATGTGAGTGCTGGGAGCCATTCTTTGGGCACTGAGGAAGGACCTTGCAGGCTGGGCAGGAGAGCTGCAGCCCCTAAGGCAAAAGAAGGGAAATTGCCATGAATTGGAGTGAGAGCCACCTGGGGACACCCTAGGAGGTAAGCCAGGGAGCCTGGTGTACACACCAGGGCAGGGTGTGTTTAGTAGAAGGCTGCTGGGTTTCTAATACAAAATCACTCACTCTGGGGGAGGTGCTAAGCAGGGCACAACACCCATCACTGCTGGGAGAGATGAGAGCAAGGAGGGAAGAGAAGATGCACTACAAATACCATGCAGCAGCAGCCAGTAGTTAAACAGGAGCAAAGGGTGTCTCAGTATTTCTATTATACATCCAATTTCCATAGACAGTGTATAACTAAGACAGACAGAAAAAAAATGTGTACTACGCAGGGTGCTGCTCTGATATTTCTTAATCTAGAACAATTTTAAATCTCTCTGGCCATTTCTGGAGCTGCTATACAACAACAACAAAAAATAATTAGAGGTACGGTTATTTAAATGCTTACTTGGAGCATTAAAACCCCCAGGAAGTTCAGGACACTTCCAGTACTGCTGTCACATGCAGATGTCCCTGTTGGCTCTGCTCTGTCTGTCCATACCTCTTGGTTGGACAGTTGCTGCTGTGCTGCTCCCATCCTGCCTCAACATTCCTTGTGCAGCTGGAGAAAGCCAAGGGTAGCATTGTCAGTAGGATTTGGAAAGGTTACTGGCCTGGCTGGCCATTCCTGAGACACAAGGATGGCTATGCTCATCCATCTGGTTCCATCTTGGATGGCCAGAGCTGCTGGAGCAGGACCTGCCCTGATGCCAGACCAGGTGTGCACAGCGCTGCAGCCAATGCACACGCCAAAATCAGGTTCTTGCCTGCAAACAGTGAATTGTGGAAAGGTTTTCCACACAGTTACATGATTTACGCACTTGATTTTGGCAGCAGGGCATGCAGATCAGCCAGCCAATTGTACCTGTGCTTTGCAAGAAGAACTTGCTAACCAGTGATTTTGAGGCCACAGCAGTGCCAGACGCCTGTGCCCACTCCTGTGGACAGTGCCATTGCCCACGATCTCCTCCCCTTACCCAGCCTGACCTCCAGACTCTCACGAGAAGCCTTCACTTTTGGAGACACCAGAAAGGTAGAGAGAAGACTTATCCAAGGTGCCAAACATAGCCTGACATGCACCATCTTTGTGCCCAGGGACAACATCTTACCAGCTACACACAGCATTTGCAAGGCACAAAATCAGCTGAGATGTTCATTTCTGAAACTTCATTTTCTTAACAAAGCCTGGAATGAAAAGGAACTGCCAGGAGCCGCAGGAACCCATTTACCCAGAGGGAGACTGGAAAAGAAAGCAAAATGGCAGAAAATGAATTCAATGTGCTATATAGTTTGCAATTGTTGCTTATAGCTGTCTCCCAAAAGGTAGCTGGTAATTATCCTATTTTATCATACAACAACAATTTATTACTGGAATAATGAGTGAAAATAAGCAGGAGCAACCTGCTGCTGGTTCCACATCACGCTGCACTCAGTCAGTGTTGTTGGGCTGAACCTACAGCACTTCAGTTATAACAGAACAATAATTTATTAATGCACACACTTTACGTTCTTAAAATATCACATGTACATGGATGAAGTCATAGCGACCTTCTTGTGCGGCAAAAGCCACCAGAGGCCAGTCCTTAGGAATACAAGGACTAAATACCACAAGGGTTCCAGTTAAATATTGAAATAATCTCCCCAGGGAATTGGTGGGTTCCTCTGCACGGGACAGTTTTTAAGGCTCAGCTTAACAGGGTGCTGAGCCTTTTCATTTAAACTACAGATCACCTAAAAAGGTTGGATCAGATGATACTTGAGGTCCCTTCCAGCCTGGCATTCTATGTTTAACCAGCAGCATGGTGGGGGGTTAAAGACATTCACAGTGTTATCCAGCCAGGTGTATTTTCAAAATCAAATCTGTCTCCCAGTGCTGCACCAGGAACAAAGAGAGGTGAATATCATGGATATCACCCAACAGAATCACAGAATTATTTAGGTCAGAAAAGACCTTTAAGATCATCGAGTCCAATCATAAACCTCACATTGCCAAGTCCTTAACCACCACATCCCCACGTCTTTTAAATCTCTCCAGGGATGGTGACTCCATCACTGCCCTCCAGTGGGCAGCCATTCCAATGCTTGACAACTCTTTTGGTGAAGTAACATATCCTAATATCCGGTCTAAACCTGCCCAGGAGCTGAGGACTGCATGAGGCCACCACCACGAGCAGACAAAGCCCTCTCTCATCACTAAAAGCCCAGAGGGCAGCAGGCTGACTGAAAAACCGGAGCGGTTTCAGCATTTCCCAGGTAAGACTGAAAGCATGGATTGCTTGCTTTCAGCAACACTCTTCATTCAACAGGATAATTCTCCATAAATAAAGCCATGGGGGACAACTAAGTCAGATTTTTACAGCGTAAGCATCAAATTGCACACGCTAGCAACTTCTATTAGTTTAGTCTTAAAGCATGACATTCCAGCAAAGCTTGGAGCACGGGTAGCACTTACCACCTCAAGGGGATGGAAAGAGCAGCTAAATTTACCTATCTTTATTCACCTTCTCAATGCTCTCATTTTTAGCATTGCTGTTCAATGTGGTATTGGCCCCTCCGGCTGATGGGAAATCCCTCCCTAGAAATATCCCCCTTTAAAAGCAGCCACTCCATTTCACCAGAGAGACCTGCCAGCATCCTCATGCACAGAACCTGTGCTCTCTGGCCCGGAAAATCACCCCCTTTATATTTTTCTTGGATCTGATTAGCTCCTGGTCACCCTAATTGTCACTTGAGGATGCTTTAGAGGGGGTTGGGGACCTCCTTCCTTTTGCTGTCCTGCCAGATGCAGCAAACTTAGGCACAACTGCAGAATTAAGGCTGTTGCAAACTTTCCCACTCCAGATAATTTATCGCATACTCTCCATTGGGTTAGAACATCAGGAAATTGCCTGAGTACACAAGAGGCTGTGGAGCCATGCTTGCCCAGAGCGATGCAGGCAGATTTCCTCCCCTGCCCTCTCAAAGCCGATTGATCAGATGAAGGGGGCCCCACAGCCACTGCACTGCAGTTCCACTGGCTTATCAAAACCACCTTCTCCTCTTCCACACCACAGCCAGGTTTCCAACAGCAGCATTTGCCAACATTCATCACATATTTCTCTGGGACGCTGTAGTTCACTATGATGAAGTCCAGCAAAACACCTGCAAAACACGGGGGTGATTCCCGGTGCTAATCCCAGTCTGGGGGGCTGCTGGGTCCCTCCAGTGCAGCTTGGCTCCCAGAGTGGTGCAGCGTCCATCCCTCCCACCACTGGCCCTCATGGACCTCATCTCTCAAGGCTCATTTAGAATCACAGAATCATTCAGGTTGGAAAAGACCTGTCAGATCATCCATTCCAACTGCCAGCCCAGCCCCGCCGTGCCCACTAAACCATGTCCCCAAGTGCCACGGCCACATGTTATATTGAACCCCTCCAGGCATGGAGATTCCACCACTGCCCTCGGAAGCCTCTACGAGTGCTTCACAACTCTTTTAGTAAGGATATTTTTCCTACTATTCAATCTAAACCTACCCTGGCACAACTTGAAGCCATTTCCTCTCCTCCTATCCCTTGTTACTTGGGAAAAGAGACCAGCACTCACCTCACCACAACCTCCTTTTAGGCAGTTGTAGAGAGCGCTAACCAGCATCGGGCAGGCCACAATGCTAAATGCCTGGCTGAGATTTTAAGCCAAATCTCTTTGCTTTTGTTACTTTTTTGGTTTATTTCATGTCATAAATTCAAATTCTTTGAGTACTTTTTGTGCTCTTTATTAATGGGAGCATGACTTTTTTAAAGGATTGTATCATAATGCATATTTATGAGACACCCGTGGATCAAGAAGACTGATATTTAAAAGATGCAATTATCTTTAAAAAGTATGGCTTTATTTTCATTCTAATTAAAACAATGTTTTAAAGCAATCTAATTGGCTTCCCAGTCCTTTAGCTCAGTTACTTGCTCATTACAACTCCCATATTTCTTTATAAGCAAATTTAAACCCAGTCTCTTACTCCAGCTTTAAGCCTTGGGCCTCCAAAGAATTAGGGGTTTTTGTACCATACAATAAAAATAATGCTTCCTAAACACTAGTGGTATCCTCGTTAGATGAAACATCCTTTTGGTTTGATTGAGAAAGCCTGAATGCAAGATTAAGAGGAAAGGGGGGCAGAAAGCTGAGAAAGGCTTTTCTAGAAGCTGCTGCCACAGAAGATAACGCCTAACAAGTTCTAGTCTGAAACGCAGACTCACTAATTAATATTGTGAACTGAGCCAGAAATGGGACTGTTTCTGGGATAATTTCACTCTAAGGGGATTTGCAGGGCTGTGCAGCAGCAGCAGCTCCGTGCTCAGGTTCTCCAGCCCCATCCCATCAGCAAGGAGAGCTCTGTAGTTACAGCCAACCACTTTTTGGCTGCTGGGTTTGGAAGCAGTCATTGTTTTTAGCTTTATCAGTGCAGGTTTGATTATTTAAGAGATTTTTTTTTTCTTCCATTAAGTAATTATGTTCTACTGAATTAGATTTCAATAAACAACGTTGGCTTGATGACAGAAATAAATGCATTATTAGATTTAAAATCTACTGGCTATTTCATTCAATTTGCAATACCAATAAAGAGGCTTGTGGTGGAAAACCAAACACGGACAGATGGAAGCTTGGCCTGGAGATCTCTGTGCTTAACCACCTGCAGATGGGTGACAACAAGATCTTTGAGTGTCACAGCCATCAGACACATCTGGGCCTGCTATTTGGAGGCATTGTTGATGTTAGAGCTGGCTCAGCCAACTGACCCTCTCTGATCCAGAATGCCTGATGGAATGCATGACCATCCGGTTGTTCTTTCTGGAAGCAGAGCAGCACAATCATTGCTGATATTTGCTTGGGCAAATCACTAGAGTCACTGAAAGCCTTTGAATCATGGCTGGGTGTCTTCACTGATGGTCCCCACCTGAGCAATGGCTGGAAGGGAGAAAGGTGCAGGTGAGGTTTTCCTCTATGTCACAAGTTGGATGGGAGGTGCAAAAGGGACCCTGAAAGCACGGCTGGAAATTGTATCCTTAGTGATGGCCCATCAGCTGAGGCAGAGATCTCAAAGCCACTCACCCTCCCAAACAGCAGTCCCTCACTGCAAGTGGACTTTAAACTCCTTCTAAGCTGGAAAACCCCTTCCTGGATCCCACTAGAGCCAGGGGGTTGCCCAGCGAGGTGTTCAAAAGGGATGCAGGCAGGAACAGCCCCAGACACAGTCCACTGCCTTCAATCACAGGTGGAAGGGATTCACTGGTCTAAATGAAAAGTTGTCAGCTTTAAGCAGAAGTTCAATTCTCAAATTAGCCCAGCTGCAGGGTAGATGATGGGGAGATCAGCTCTAGTGCACTGAGCCTTGAACATTAACTAATGCTGAGTGATGCCCAGTGCCCCTCTGTGTGCATACACAGCCAACTTGCACCCAGAGCCACCTCACCCATCATCTCCTTTGTACAAATACACAGGTCTTTTGGGCTAGTGGCAGCAGCAGAGGGTGAGTGGAGCTTGCTCGAGAGCTCACACATC
The DNA here is from genome assembly GCA_033556795.1 of Tapera naevia. Taxonomy (NCBI): domain Eukaryota; kingdom Metazoa; phylum Chordata; class Aves; order Cuculiformes; family Neomorphidae; genus Tapera; species Tapera naevia. Next base: position 4,310,008 of record JAUMJJ010000353.1, read on the forward strand.
TGTCAGAGGGCTGAAAGCATTCCTGGAAGGGCAACATCCCTGTTGTGAGCCAGGAGCCCATCCCCGTGGCAAGCTGACAGGGAGAAATGCTGGGCTGGCTGTGTTTCGGTGGATGTCCCGATCCTGTTCATTACCTCAGCCCACACGTGCCATGCACGTGCCTGCTTGCTTGCCCATGGCTTCAGTCAACATCTCACTGTGTCGATCAACACGCCTTCGTGCAATTAAGAGGAGGGAGGAAAACCAGTGGGGTTTTGCTGGTGCTGATGGGCTGAGCTGTCCCAATCCCTGGGGAGGATGAGGGTTTCCCAAGGATGTAGCATTTTCCTGAGTGAGGCTTTAAATGCAGGGGAAGGCCACTCATCCATAGGCATCCTGCACCCATCGCATACCTCAAGACTGAACTTCTCTGCCCTACCTGTGGACATTTGCATTCCCAGTGAAACCACCATTACAAAAAAGTCAAGTCACTTAAATTTCATATTAATTTGATTTTCCAGAAGGTTTCTAGGAAATGTTTTCAATCAAGAAGTAAGTTCAGATTGTAATAAAATATTACATAAATATTTACATCAGCCCTGGCTTTACTTAAAAAGGAGGGATTTTTTTCCCTCTTGCACACGCTGCCAAAGTAGTGAGCTGGCAAGCCAGCGAAAAAACAAGGTCTGAGAGTCACTTTTTCCCCTAGCAGATCCATCACCGAATGATCAGAAGGTTTATTTTTCCCATGTCTCCCCCAAATTCCACCATTTCCCTTCCTAAAAGATTCCATGTGTATCCCGAGTGCATGGTCAACCAGGTAAGGCAGAGACATCAGCTCTTTATACAAATTAGCGATGGGGGGAGGAAGGGAGGGAAAAACATCTTCAAAGCTACAGCACATTAAACGGAATTTATTAGATGTGTTGTGTGGGCAGGATGCCAGATAAATTTAATATGGATCTATATACAAAGAAACTGTCTAGTTACACAGAATGAATATTTAATCATGCATGGATCAAGCAATTTCACAGAAGTAATTAAAAGCAGGCTTTGTTTATTGCTAAAAATTATAGCTACCCTATTGACCTGGTGCTGGAGTTCTTTTGCCATATTGAACATGTTACCTGCTGATATTATGTTATTAAATGGGGATTAAGACTATTTCTTTTTCCTTTGCAGATAAGAGCTCTTAAGCTATCTTGTCTGTTTGTGCACAGGGGAGGGGGAAAAAAAGCCCCACAGGGGAAAAAACAAGCTTGCATGAATTAGAAGGGTTAGGAAAACACTCATACCTATAAGGGGGAGGCAGAAAATGATGAATCAATTAAATACTCAATGGATTAATTTGATCCTAGGGGAGGGGAGTAACCCAAAGGATGAGCTTGATGTTGCTGGGCTGCTGGGGTGTTGCCTGGGCATCACAGCTTGTGGCTACATTCAGGGCAGAACCAAGCAGGAGGGTGCTCACCCTGGACCATCACAAAGAAAAGGTGGAAAACACTGATGTTAGAATTACAGATTCAGGTCCCAGGCTGTGGGCAAGCTGGGGCTGTTGCCACTGTTGCTTATGGTTTGTTGGACGTTAAATCCCACTTCCACGTGCCGATGGCTCTGTGTATTAAACACCCACCGTAGATTTGCCTTGAAACAAACTGACAACACAGGGTTTGCTGTGTGGCTGTGCACACTCCTGTGTTGTCAGAAACATATGCTCCCAGCCCTAACTGTCCCCAAAACCTGAGTCACTCTGGACTTTGACACAAGCAAGAGGAGCCAGACTCCTCCTCCAGTTTAGCTGAGCATCTGTGGACACATGGCAGGACCAAGAAGGGTTCCTCGCACAAGCAAAGGCAACCTTGATGGTATCATAGAATGGTTTGAGTTGGAAAAGACCTCAAAGCCCATCTAGTTCCACCCCCCCTGCCATGAACAGGGACACCTCTCACTGGATCAGGGTGCTCAAAGCCCCATCCAACCCAGCCTTGAACACTTCCAGGGACTGGGCAGCCACGACTTCTCTGGGCAACCTCTGTCAGGTCCTCAACACCCTCATCTTGAAGAATTTCTTCCTAATGCCTAGCCTAAATCTTCCCCCTTCCAATTTAAAGCCATTCTTCCTTGTCCTATGACTCCGGGTCCTTGTAAAAAGTCCCTCCCCAGCTTCCTCATAGACCCCTTCAGGTCCTGGAAGGCCTATAAGGTATTAAGCAACCAAACACGTCAGCATCCCCTGTGGCAAATCCAAGCCTGAGGAAAAAGCTGTCAGCTAATCCTGGAGGTGAGCAAACACCACTTACCTGGAAGAAGCCCTCTGGGGGGATCAGAGCCAGAACACGCTGGAAAGGGCCAGCCCAAACCTGTGCGGTGCCCATGATCCCTGTAGGGGGAGGTCTGGAGAATAAGTACGAAATTGTAAGCTGCCTGTTCCCAAGAACCTCCTCCTCCCCGAGCGGCATCACCAGCCCATGCTGACATCGCTGACAGAGCAAACCCCTCGTTGCTTAATGAGGCACTTACTAAAGAGCTGTGTTCAGCAAGGGAGGCCGCCGGCTGCTTGGTTGCTTGTTAATTAGCTTCCATGTGACGCTCCAGACTTAGGGCACAGCAGCTGGAAATCTGCCCAGCAGAAAAGGACCTGGTGGTGTTGGTCGATAGCGGCTGAACATGAGCCAGTGGTGGCCCAGGTGGCCAAGAAGGCCAGCAGCATCCTGACTTGGATCAGCCATTGTGTGGCCAGCAGGAACAAGGAAGGGATCATCCATCTGAGCTCAGCATTGGTGAGGCCACACCTCAAATCCTGGGTTCCGTTTTGGGCCCCTAACTACAAGAAAGACATTGAGGGGTTGGAGCATATCTAGAGAAGGAGAACAGAGCTGTGGAAGGGTTTGGAACACAGAGGTTCTGGGAGCAGGTGAGGGAGCTGGGGCTGTTTAGTCTGGAGAAGAGGAGGCTGAGGTGAGACCTCATCACTCCCTGCAGTTCCCTGGAAGGAGGTTGGAGCCAGGCGGGTGCTGGTCTCCACTTCCAAGGAACAAGTGAAAGGATGAGAGAAAATGGTTTGAAGTTGTGCCAGGGGAGGTTTAGACTGGATATTAGGAAAAACTTCATTATGGAAAGAGTGGTGAAGCCCTGGCAGAGGTTGCCTAGGGCAGTGGGGGGAGTCTCCATCCCTGGAGGGGTTCAAAAATCATGCAGGCATGGCATTTGTGGACATTGTTTAGTAGGCATGGTGGGCTGTGCTTGCTGGTCGGACTGAGTGAGCTCAGAGATCTTTTCCAACCTTAATTATGATTGTATGATTCATTGATATGTTACATCTCAGAATCCTCAGTAGGGTTAGAAAGCCCCTTCTTACCTCTTCCAGCATCTCGCAGGGTGCAAGTACCAGTGGCAGATGGTCAAGGGCATCAATCCTGTGCCTGCTGGGTGCTGTGGCTTTCAGGTATACAAAGAGAGCAGAGTGGTGATCCCCAGGACTCCTGTAGGAAGAAAGAACTTAATTTACACGTTAAACACCCCAAGTAGTTCTGTAAAATTGATGTCTATAGACCAAATACCTGTTAAAGCAAAACAGCTTTAAGAAGCTTTGATATCAAACTATCCCTTGGAATAATAGCTTCACTTAAAAGCATAAGAAAAATTAGGACCAAGGGTGCAAAGGGCTGGGAAAACAAATGAAATAGGCTGGAGAAACACAAGCAGCAATGAAACACATTGGAGTGGAGACTGTCAGAGCCCACGGTGGCAGCCACGAGGAGTTTGCAGGCTTCTTGCACCCGGTGCACCTCTCCCCCGCTTGGCAGCCGCTTGTAAGCCATTAGCAGATGAGGATATTACTGTTTTACCCTTACTTTGCATAACTATAAATGACAGAGCAAATTGCCACTCTGTGAGAAAACAAGCCTGATGTATTTAAGCTGACAGCGTCTCTTTACATTACGATTATTTATAGTGCGTTAGCACCAGGGCGGCTTCGCCAGGCGCTACCCGGGGCCGGCAGCTCCCCAGCCACAGAGCAGCTCCTTGCAACAATAAACCCGGAGTCTGTGAGAGTTCATGGAACAAAATAAAAGCCAGGGGTGATGACATTTATAAGCACCAAGATCTTAAACACACACACAAAAAAATACTACCGTGGATGAAGGCTTTGAATCAAATTTTAATAAAAAGCTGGAATTCTGGCCAAGAGCTGGGATATTGAGAAAAATCTTTTTTGCTATGGCACACCTAAAGACACTTCTAATTACACATATGCATACATATTGATACATATATGTGCATATATATATATACACACACACATGAAGGGAGAGCATGGAGATAGATATATAGAACCATACAAAGGTTCGGTTTGGAATGGACCTTAAAGACCTTCCAGTTCCAACCCCTCTGTCATGGGCAGGGACACCTTCCACTGGATCAGGGTATTCAAGGCCCCACACATATTAATAGCATCACTGAGCTCTGCCGTGCTGGCTCCCAGCTCTCAGCCCAAGTTTCCCTGCATGAGCACTAATGCAGTGTCGTGGGCTGATACCCCAACACCTTCCCCATCAGCACCAAGTGCGGGCTCCCAGGTGCAGGAGGTGATGCCTGCAGGCTCTGTATAGTGCTGGAGACCTTCTCAGGACAGCAGCTTGCGATGCCCAGACCTGCAACATCTTAAATGTCACCCCTCATGCCCAGCAAGTGCAACGCTGCTGAGTCAGTTAACATGGGCCCATGAGCCAGCTCCAAGCTGGTGGAAGAAGTTGGTGATGCCTCCTTCTCCCTGGGGCAGTGGGAATATCCCACTCAAGGATCCTTCCAGGGTGAGAGTTAGCTGACCCACAGGTAGTTCTCTTGTCTATCCCATGTGTTAACACTTGCTAATCTGCGCGTGTGGAGGAGAACTCAAATCACAAAGCGTAATTAAGATGTGAATTCTGATGCGTAGGAAGAAAGAGGAGGGGGGAGCAGGGCCTCTCAAGGTCAAAAAACAAACCTAGACAAAAGTGTTATCTCCAGTGTTGCACAGCTGATTGCATCATCTGCATATGAAATGAAATCTAATTAATATTTGCCATGCACAGACGGTTGCTGAACTCCCCTCACCCCCACCCTCCCTTCTTCATTAATCTCAGAGTAACATCCAGAAAGTTGCACGTGGTAATAAAACACCAAGCACCCTCTCTAGTGATCTGAATTGGAGATAAATCTATTCTCTTGTCAGCCAGCCTAGGAGGCAGAAATTGTAACTTCCCCAGAAGTCAGTGACCGAGCTTGCAACAATTTGCTTAATTAGGAGAAAACAGTATTTTTCACTAAATTGGGTGGCTAATGTATATCATTATAATCTGCCAAGGAAGCGGATTTGCCCTTCGCTGCCGTGCCAAGAAGACAGCTGAGCATTATATTTATCTAGGAAGTATCCCTCAGCCCTGCATTAAAGAGGCTGAGAGGCAAATTATTCCTTCATATTAATGGTTGATGATTCTCTTACTGCGTATCTGGAGGCCTCTTAGGTCTTACTTCTCGAAGACATGAAGCAATGCTTCGTCCCAGGTATATTTTTCATCAACCCTATAAAACCTTCCAGTTGATGCTAATGGAGGGGCGAGTTTATCTCCAATGGGTCCCAGGCAGGCTTGTACCACGGATATGCCAAGTACCCATTAAACAATGAGACATAACAGGGCATGTGTTAGAGCGCAATAAAGACACATCTTGCTGAGTCAGAGTGATTACTTTGCTGATTAGAAAAGCTCATTTCGAGTAGCTCTGCCCTGTGGATGGATTTGGGGAGGGGGTCAGTCCCACACGGGTACACACAAGAGTTCCCCAAACCTCAGTTCTGCACGTGCCAAAGCCCTTATTTACAGTAACATCACAAGTCCATCCTAGTTCAGAGCTGCAGTCCTCAGCTCCTCCAGGGGTGGGAAGCTGCACTCTAAATGCTCACATGTCTGTAAACCTGTGGGCAAGAACTTGAGACACACAAACCCCTGAAAGCCAGCGCAAGGGCTGGGTGATTGAGTCCCCATCCCTGGAGGGATTTAAAAGATGGGTAGATGAAATGCTCAGGGATCTGGTTTAGTAGTGGACAGGTACAGTTGGATTCAATGATCTCAACAGTCTTTTCCAACCAAGGGGTAATACGAGTATATGATTTAAAGCCCAAACTTAAACATCCCCCTCTGACCAAACACCCACCAAGCGTTTTGCACAGACCACCTGGCTGCCAGAGGGTTGCTGTGTGCCATGTCAGAGCGTGGGCTGTGCTTCTACGAGGGAATGTCCTGTCCCATCACAATCCACTCTCCCACACAGGGAGCTAGGCAGAAGGCACTGGGGTTGGAGGGAGGAGCGTTGCTCAGTGAGGTTTTTCAGCACTAAATCCTGAATTTCCTCATGAGTTTGGCTGAAGGTGAAGTTTAGCAGATCTCATTATTATTCCCTCATCATCTCAAACCCGAGCACCGCCGATTACTACCTCTCCTGTGGTGTTCCTTGGTGTGGTGTCTCTGTGCTAATTAGCAACCTTCCCCAGATGGATGGAGAAGCCAGGTTTTCCCCAGGCTGTGATTTTTATACTTCATCTGCTTTTGCTTCACCACCACAACCTGCTCTCCCCTTACACCTCCCTAGAATCATAGAATTGTTAAGGTTGGAAAAGACCTCTAAGCTCATCCAGGCCAACCAGAGCCCAACCCTATCATGCCTACTAAATCATGTCCCAAAGTGCTACAACTGTACACTTTTAAACACCTCTAGGGATGGAGACTCCACTACCGCCCTGGGCAGCCTCTGCCAGAACTCCACCATTCTGTCAGTAAAGGAATTTTTCCCATTTCCAGTCTAAACTTCCACTGGCACAACTGGAGGCCATTTCCTCTTATCGTATCACTTGTTTCTTGGGAGAAGAGACCAGCACTCACCTCACTACAACCTCCTTTCAGGGAGTAGCAGAGCGCCGCAGAGAACCACGGAGGTCTCGTCTCAGCCTTCTCTTCTTCAGGATAAACAATTCCAGGTCCTTCAGCCAAGACCTGTATTCCAGACCCTTCCCCAGCTCTGTTCCCCTTCTCTGGACGCTCTGCAGCCCCTCACTGTCCTTCTTGTAGTGAGGCAGCCCAAAAGTGAACTCAGGATTTGAGGCATGGCTTCACCACCGCTGAGTCCAGGGGGAAAATCCCATCCTAGCTCCTGCTCGCCACACCATGGCTGATCCAAGCCAGGATGATGTTGGCCTTATTAGTCACCCGCTGTAACTGAATAATCTTCTCTCAAAGTAGACAGTTCTCTCTTCATTCCATGGCAGGGAATGAAGCCATCTGGGCTCTGCCAGCTTCCCGCACTCCCAGACCTCACGGCTGATGCTGGTTGGGTTTTCTGCACTGCATTTTACCCACAGTTGGAGCCAGAAACTAGATTTTGGTCTAGTTTGTATAAACTGGGCCCAGATCTGAAGTTACAGCTCAGGGTCTTGCTCCCACATAGCCCAATTCCACTACGTCTTTTCCTTAATTTCTTATAACTTTTATTAGCCCAGCAAAAATAGTTGAGGCTTGGAAAGCACCACCATGTTCCCCACAGCAAAGACCTCAGAAGAGACCACACTTTCCTAAAGTTTACTTTCCGCTGTAGCTCACAGCTCCAAAAACAGAGCCCAGTCTTTCCCAGCTCATTTGCTAATGTCTTACTAAACCAGTGAAAAGCCCTTTTGCCATCCTGTTTATACCAACTCCTTTTCTAATGCTGCTTTCTTGTGTATGCAGCCTGTACTGCTCTCATTTCACAGTCTGCAAATCGATGCATTGATCTGGGGAAGCTGGTGTTTAACCAGCATTTTGCCAGCCTCTGGCTATTACCAAACCCCACCCTGGTGCACCACATAATACTTTTTGAGTAGCAGGTAAAAGAAAATTCCTGCGCTAGGTGTTCAAGGTCAAACTTTCACCCAGTCCTGCTCCAGCCTCAGTTTTTAAACCCTCACACTGCAGACATGAGCAAGAGGAGCAGCACAATTTGGGCAGACATAATGCATCCCCAGCGGTGCTCAGCAGCTGCTGTCACCCCATCACAGAATCATGGAATTGGTTGGGTTGGAAGGGACCTTAAAGCCCATCCAGTTCCTCCCCCTGCCATGGGCAGGGACATCTCCCACTGGATCAGGTTGCTCAAAGCCCCACCCAACCTGGCCTTGAACACCTCCAGGGCAGGCAGCCATGACTTCTCTGGGCAACCTGCACCAGTGCCTCACCACCCTGATTGAGAAAAATTTCTTCCTAATATCCAATCGAAATCTCCCCTCTCAGAGTTTAAAACCGTTACTCCTTGTCCTGTCACAATAGGCCCTGCTAAATATTCTGTCCCCATCACGGACTGTCTGTCATCCCCAGGATGGAGCAAATAGGGCCAAGCACAGGTCCTCTCCACAAAACACAGCACATGACTGGCATGAAATTTCTGCTGGGAAAGGAAGAAGCAGGGAAGAGAGGTCGCCCAGTTGCTCTCTGAATAGCAACCCAGAACAAGAACATTGTATAGGCAAATGCAAATGCATCCTGTGTGTGATCACTGCTTTGGGGACCAGTAGGAAGCTGGCAAGCACCTGCAGGGAAGAATCTGGGGTTATGCTACAGACCAGCCGAAAGCAAGTTACTAGTGATGTATGGATGCAAGAGCAAGCCAACACTGTACTGGGATACATAAACAGGCACTCATCCTGTGGGAAACGAGAAGCCACTGCCCCACGTTGATGTTGTTGTGGGAGGAGCAGTCCCAGCACAAAGTGGCTGCAGCGCAGGGGGATGCTCTGCTCCTTATGCACAAGATATTTCTAAAGGGAACCAGCAGATGTGCATCTGTGAGCAGAAAGAGGGAGCTGGCAGAGCCACGGTGAGTTGTCAGGCTGTGTGCAAGGTGAGCAGTGCTGCCAGCAGTCTCGGGATGCAGGCAGTTCCTGCTTCTACACAAGGAGAAGGTGAGCAGGCTCCCACATCTCTCCATGCAGCAGAGCCTGCCCGAAGCTCTGTGCAAGGGTAGCTTTCTCCAAGTCTTTCCGCTCACTCCCACTGTTAGAAAACCACCCCACACAGCTCTGCTCCCTCAAAGCCAAATTGCTCTTGTACTGAAACACTTAAAAATAGCATGATGATCTTGAGAGGCTTGGCAAGAGGCAGAAATTAAGGACTTTCCATCACAGACTGGGGAAAGTATCTCATCCCATCTGAAGTTGCTCAGAGAAGCTGCAACTAAAAGACTTTTGTGAAAAGGAAGCACCATGCGGGTGCCATATTTTTGTAGAAACCCACATTGAAGACAAATCAGCCCCCAAAGGCCCCCTGATTCGTGCAACCCATGGTTTATCTTCCAGCACGTCCCAGAAGAGGCACTGAGCTACCCCACACAGACTTGCTCCCCACCAGCATGGACCTTCCAGACTGCCCAACTCCAACAGAATTGCCAAAATAGTGAAGTGAAAAGAAAATACACAAGTTCAGGAGAGTTAGTGTGGAGATAAACTGAAGGGAGACAAGGGAAGGGTTCGTGCTTGGGGAAAAGGGGTATAATTGGGAAGGAAATTGAAAAGGAATTCCTTGGAATACGGCGTGCTGCTAATGGGTTCCCTCTGCACTGCTGGAGCAGAGCCTCTCCCCATCTGGATCCAATGCCAGCGTTATCCCAGTGCGGGTTTGTGTCAGAGACAGCAAACTGCACTGAACTGCTTTGGTTTAGCGAGAGGAGTGAGCTGCACCAGCAAAAATTCACCTGGAAGTTAATGAAAGTGCTGGGTTCCTCCAAGTTTAACTGTAGCTTGTGGGTGGATTTGCTGAGCTGGCCGAGGAGCCCAGGTCAGCAGCAGAACATGGGCAGTGGGGACTTTCAGACATGGAGCTGCTGGGGTCCAGGTTGATGTGGCACCCAAAGGTGATGCCTGCAGCAGGATGGATGTTGGGTGCTGGAGTCACCCCCAAAGCTGCAACACGGTGTTTCACCAGCTCTCTGCAACACCCAAGCTGTCCGGGACTGGCACACCACTGCTTCAACACTCCTGATCTGGGCAAAGTCCTGCCTCTGTCAGAGGCAGAGCCTTGGCATTTGCACAAGAGCAGCATTTCTAGCAGCGAAATGGCCTTTTTCCAGCATACCATTATTTCTATTTTATAATGTTGCACAGCGGCCAAAGAATGGATCCGTGGAGTCTCTTTGGCACCAGGGAGGTTAATGTTTTCCTCTTGGCACCCATGCATTGATAGCTGTTAAGTGCAGGCTGCTCCTAGGCCAGAGATTGCCTTTCAATAATCTCCTCCTTTACAATTTCAAAGCCTCGACAATAAGGATTGCTTCCTGGCAGCCCAGTACGTGCTCTGCCTGTGAGACAATGCTCTCCGAGCAGGAGAAGGCTCTTTGCTGGAGTCTTGTTGTCATTGCTGCTTTTGTGGTAAAGGAGGAATTCATCTGCTATTATATTTTCACCTCTTTGTCATCTGTTGGTATTGGAAAGTGTATTCCCCAGGCTTGCTGGACACCACATGAGCTAGTTAATGGTAATAAAAGATTAAATTAACTATGGGATCAGAAAGGCTTTCAAGAAACATATAACATTAGATTAATCCCAGACATGCAGATTATTACACGTATTACTGGATTTAATACCAAATTGAAACTAGCGGAGGAAAAGGACTATGCAATATCTGAGCTATCCAAGCGTGCCCATTACCCGGAGAGGAAATAAATCCCCTCGGCCCACAAAGTCCTTTCCATTGGAGGAGCAGGGGCTGAAGCTCTGTGCTCACAGCCAGCACTGCATAGGGAGAGCCCTTTGCCATTAGGCTTCGATCCAGCCCTTAATGAGGTCAACAGGAGGCTTTCCATGGGCTTCAGCAGCCTTTGAATCTTCTCCTTCCTAACAAATCCCAAACTAAGAACCCTTAGACAAGCACAGGATCGTCAGAGGGGCAATTAAGACCACACTGGGAGTGGAGAAGCTGCTGTTGCCACCAACCCACCTCCTTGCGGATGGCCAAGATGAGGATAAGCATCCTTCCTCCCTTCACCCCAGGGCTTGCAGCCCTGGCCTGTGGAGAGCATCACGGAGAGAGGCCCAGAGGAGAGCAGCCTGGAGGAGAGAAACCCAGCAGCTCTGTGGGAGGACAGGGCTGGGGCAAGCAGGAGGAGCTGGCATGGGACCGTAAGTTACAAGCTCAGTCCCATGGTAGGAGCCAAATCTTGATATCAAAAAAACATCTAGTGCAAAACCAGCACGATGCAGCCCCAAGCTCAATAAAACCTGCTGTGTTAGAACCGCAGTCTTGTGGGGTTGTTCCTTGTGTTTCATGGCTTGGAGCCCTGGCTGGTTTCCTCATTTGCTGCAAGATTAGATTTCTCCTAATAAGTCTTATTTCTTCCTCTGGACTTACCAGTGGCTCAGTCAGCAAAGCACCTGGCTCTGAGAGTGTTACTGGCCCAACGCAACACTCTCCAGGTTTCCCCACACATTGGCTTCTGAGGGAACAATATCCCATGAAAGGGTTAGAGAAAACATTGCCCATATAGTCACATTTACCCCCTATTGTGGAGTCTTGCCTTCCTTTCCTCACACACCACTGAAGTCATACGGAAGTCAAAAGCATTTTACTCCCTATTTTGGTTACATCAGGTGCACAAGAGACAGCCAGAATATTATTAATGCACCAATCTTTTTTCCTACTTATTTTTCTAAACACATAGAATAGAGGAAAGAGCATTCGAGGCTGGATTTTGGGGTGTGTAAAAGAAGCCAAACGGAGTCAGTAGGATGAAAGCACTGAACATACAGAGACAGGAGAGACCTGGGCTTGCTGGGCGCATCTCACAGCGATTTTAACACTGGAGGTGAGTGACTGTCTTTTATGGTAGATCAGCACAGCAATTTGCCTCTCCACCAATGAAAAAATGAAGGCTGTGAGCTGTAAATGAGCTGAAACTTGGTGGTCAAGAAGATGGCTTTCCATCCTTTCCGTGTGATGGATTACTCCCACAACTCAAAAACAAGCATCTAAACTCCTGTGCCACACTGACATCTTATGGAAAAAAGCATTTGTTACAATTGCAGAGCTGCAGAAGCTGGTTAGATTCTTAAAGGACAGGGTTTCAATACAAAGGCTCAAATATTGTTCCCCACCTTGCCCTAATAAAACTGGTTCTGTTTGCCATGGTATAAGTTGTACAAAATTCAACTATATTTTTCTACAATTAAAGCAACAGAATCATGGAATGGTTTGGGTTGGAAGAGACCTCAAAGTCCATCCAGTCCTATCCCCCTGCCATGAGCAGGGACACCTTCCACTGGATCAGGGGGCTCAAAGGCCCATCCAACCTGGCCTTGAACACCTCCAGGGATGAGGCAGCCACCACTTCTCTGGGCAACCTGTGCCAGGGCCCCCCCACCCTCACAAGAGAACATTTCTTCCTAAGATGTCATCTCCATCTCCCCTCTTTCAGCTGAAAACCATTCCCTCTCATCCCTGATCAAGAGCCCTTCCCCAGCTTTCCTAGAGCCCCTTTCAGTACCAGGAGGCTGCTCTAAGTTCTCCCTGGAGAAGTAAGATCATGAGTTTCCTCACTGCTTGGCACAACCTGGAGGAGGTCATGTTAACTGCAAACCTAACACTTCACCTCCAGCTTCACTTGTTTCTGATGATTTTATACTAAAAAACAAACCAGTCTTTCGGTGCACTGACCTCTACTGCAAGGTACAAAATGAATTTGCTAGAAGTTAATGAAGGAAGCAAGAGGAACCTTGAGTTCCTGGGCACAAAATGACTATGTGCACATGGACCTTTAGCACACTAAACCCCACTTGGTAGAAAGACACCTACTTGCAAACAGCATCGTCAGCACAGGGGAGAGCTGACCCCCACCGGGCTGCCAGTTTACCCACCAGATTTCATGGCCAGATTTTTGCAGGGAAGCAGAAATCATCTCACTGCAAGTTACTGAACCTCTTAAACTGCTTTCAAGATCATCATTTATGAGTAAACAAGAATAATTCACAGTATTTAGCAAAATTGCTTAAAATAAACATCATAGAGAGCAGCCGTCCAACACACAGATAAAATGAGGATGCATTGCCCTCTGGGGGGGCCTGCATAGCCACTCAGCCAGCCTTTCTTAATGTTGGACTCAAGTGCTCACAAGCTTGGATACCTTCTACTGTGGAGCCCCACACCAGCAGCCAATCAGAGAGGTGTTGGAGAGCAGGATGAGGGTCCCTCCTGCAGGCCAGTGACCCTTGAGGGCAGCAGCAGAGGGGAAGATGCCTGGGGGTGATGGAGATGAGAAGTGGAGGACTCTCGAAATGATTTTCCCCTTCCTTCAAAGTGCTGAGGTTTCTGACACCATTTCTTTCAGCATAGTGACAGCAGGCAGCTCCAACCTTTCCTCTGAACTCCCCAGCCACGGGCACCAGCACCCTTGCACCCGCTCAGCAATGCCTGTCCTCTTTCAGAGCAGGTGCCCTCAATCCTCCTCCTGGAGCAATCCCAGCCTCTGCAACCACCCCAGATTCCCTCCTCCCAATAAAAGCTGGCAGCAAATGCTTTCCTAAAAGCCCTGGCCAGCTCCCACACCACCATCTTCTTTTTTGCAAATGACTGCTGGGAATTAATCCTCCCCGTAACCTGCTGTGACCACAAACACCGCCAGCACAAGTGTCCTTTAGATAAGGCTGCTGCCACTTAATTAGCTAATATTTGCACAGTGGTGGGAAGATGTAGACAGCTTCCTCGGCACCAGCATCGCTGCGAGGTGGGAGATGAGTGTCCCTGCTCGGGCAGCAGCAGTGGAGTGACCACACGTGGCTGTGCTGTCTGCCGGCAGCGGGACTCCCAGGAAGGCTGTCACCCACAGAAATGATGTATGTGCTCTCCAAAGGTTCCGCCTAGCTGCTCCCAGCCCCAGGGGAGTTCTTCTTTCCAAGAATAAAGTGGCAAGGGCAGATAACACACAGGGTTACTGAGTCACTTAGCTCTGCTCAGGTACCTACTGCATTTCCAGAGACACCTTTGGGCTCCTCCTTAGAGAAACAGAAGAAGCTGTTAAGGAGGAAGGAAGCAGCTTAAAGGAGAACGCAGAGGGACTTCATCGTTCATTAGTCCACGTCACCAGCCCCAGGAGTGGGATACCCTGCCCTGATGCTCTGTGGATGTGCCATCTCCTTGGGCAAGGAGAGCTGTGAACTCCCACCACATCTCCCAGCCCTGCTGGCCACAGCATCTCCTTCCTGGAGCAATGACGCTGAGTACGGGTCAGTGATCTTCCCAGGACCTGAAACACAAATGCCATCAGCAGCATCAACCAATGCTGGTACCAGTACACCAATTAGTCCTATAATTAGGGGATGATCCTGCAAAAATGAGTTAGAAGTAGAGGGTGGGCAGCACCAGCTCTCCTCCTACAGCAACGGCTGCTTCTCCATACTGGATAATTGCTGTTGCAGGCCTTGGGTTCTTCCAGCATCCAGGGACTTAGTTCCCAAGCCATTTCTTGCCTTTCCTTTCACTATTGCCATGATAACATTGCAGGCCACAACTTAAGGAGGCTGTAAATACATTGGAGGAAAGTTTTTATGGTAAGGTGGTTATTAAAGATATCCATAGCATTAACCAAATTGCAGAGAGAGCAACAGAAAAGGAGACAAATGTGTATCAATGCTGAGAAATAACATTCACACAACTGGAGCACAAAACAGGACAGTGAGAAATCCAGGATTTTCCTCTGCTTTAGCCAAAAAGAGAATATTTGGGACAAATTCACCACCTCTCAGTTGTGCATAAAGCTTTTCTGAGGGAGTCCCATTCATTTGGAACAGAGGCTGTTCCCACCTCTAGTGGGGCTCACAGGAACAACAGCTTCAGAGCTCAGGTCATGTTTCCTGCAGAGCACTGAAGGAGCACAGGAACACCAGTGCAAAAGCATAATGAGGAGTTCATATTTTTAATAAGAAATTTAGAATTTCCTTGTGGCTGTCTGGGGTGGAAAGAGCTCTGGCAACCTCCACATCATGGGTTTCTGCACTCAGTTCAGTGGGATCTTTTTCTCGCTGGGAATTTCAGAGTGCTGAGGAAATGGGTCTGGGTTTCTTTTCTCGTAGCAGAGAGAGTGCTGGCAGGGAGCTGCCTCCAGCAGAAGTGAGTGCCAGGTTAGCAAAGCCTTGCTGTAATTTATGCACTGGTTTGGGATCTCATGGCCCTCAAGGGAGCATGTCAAATCCACATCATCTGCCAGAGTGCCAGATCTCATTGTTGGATCCCTGACAGGAGTGCTGCACACTTGCTTGTCCCAACCCACCTACTAACCCACCTCACAGGCCAAGATGGGGTGGTTTGAGGCTGATTCCTGGGGAATTTCCTGCATGAAACACACGTGGACTACTCTTTGCTTCTTTTGGGTTGTCCTTTAGATGTGGTCAGCCCTTCACATACCACTTTGGACTGGCTGCTGCAAAGGAAAAGGGTTCTGCATGTCCCCCTCGCTAGCAGGGAAGTGGTAGAGCTCCCAAAGTGCCCCCAGGGGATCAGAGCAGCTCTCAGTGCAGTGCTGCAGCAGGATGCCTGCTTGGTGTAGGATGCTGAGTTTTGAGGAGGAATGCCTTATTCCCAGTGCTGTTGTGCAGAGAATGAACCACTGCTATAACACCTGGAGCCCTGCAGCCCTTCCAGCACTGACACAATTCCCTTTCCCAAGTCAATGAGACTGCAAATCCTTGTTCACCCACACCTGGCAAGCCTCAGGTCTCAGCTCCAGCCCTGCCAATGTGGGACACAGACACCCATCCACCCCAAAGGGCAGGAGAAAATAAAACACATTGAGCTTTCCACCCTGCTGTGTGAAGCTACGTCCCACCTCTTGCCAGTGTGGATCCCTTTACAGGGGCGTTTTCTTCTTTCAGGCCTCTTGGCAGATCCAGATGGGCTCAGTGGTGCCACATCTGGAACTGTTTGCGGCACCTAGACAGGACTCCAAGGATGACAACAGTAACTCGTCGTGGCACGGCGATGGGCTCTGGCAAATCCACCTTTACAGCCACTCATGGAAAGCATGTCCTCAAAGAGAGTCCCACTCCCAGGCCACTTTGGGAGAAAAAACAACACCCCAATTAAACGGCAGCATCTCACACCTCGGCTGCATTGAGAGAGCAGTGGAAAATGTGCCCTTACTGACGAGCAGCCCACCCTCAGCAGAATGCCCAGGTGCCTCTCACGATGGGGACACGAAGCAAGAGGGTTGGTGCTAATGTCCTTCTTGGGCCGGTGCCCTCCCCACCACAGTCTGGGAGGGAAGAGGACAAGCAGCCTCTTCTCCCTTTTCGCTTTTTGCAGGTTTGTCTTGTGCAAGTGCTCAATTAACAACATCGAACTCTGTACCCCCGTGGCGAGTGAGGACCAGTGGCAAAGGGCTTTGCAGCCACAGATGGGGCTGGGGAGGATGGGGCAGCTGCCAAAATCCTGCCTTTCCAGCCTATAGCTCTTAGCCTTGACACCTGGTTGTAGGTGATTAACAGAAACCATCAGCTTTGTTTCATGCATTTTAGCTCAGCACTGATGACTTAAGGTCACAACCCCTCACTAATGAGAGGCTTTCTGTGGCTGACTGATGCCCTGAAGCAATTAGTCCCTCACAATGCTTCTTATTTCTTTACTAAAGGGATGCTGTATGAGTTTTCTTACTTTTGGCAGAATCTTCTCCTGCTAAATAAGCGTGCTGGTATTTACTAAGCGTGTTCCCAAGCGTCGTGTTGCCAGTGGGATTGCAGCAGCACCTTGAAGGAGAGCCTGCTTGCTCCCAGCTAGGACACCCCATCTCTCCTCCTTGTAAACCCTGGGGGGGATTTTTATCTCCAAAGCCTGTGACTGTGAGCAATGCTGGTGTTGGCCACAGAGCCTTCAACTCACCAGGGGCACAGGAGAGTCATAACCCAAATCATCATCATTTGCAGACCCCAAACCATGATAGTTATCTCCTTAGGCTGTGCTTTGCCATCACTTCTGATCATAGAATCACAGAACATTTTGAGTCAGAAGGGGCATTAAAGTCCATCCACTTCCACCCCTTTGCCACAGGCAGGAACATCTCCCACTGGATCAGGTTGCTCCAAGACCCATCCAACCTAGTCTGGAGCACCTTCAGGGATGGGGCAGCCACCACTTCTGTGGGCAACCTATGCCAGGGCCTCACAACTCTCACAGGAAAATTATCTCTAACCTTCAGCTAAAACACTGCAACAGGGATCATAAAAAACATAGAGCCCTGAAGCAGCTCATCCCAGGCAACCACTGAATGCATCAGCACCTCCCTTGCAGCCAGACCACACAAACCTAGGCTGGCAACATGTCCCCAGCCCACAACATGCTGACCACACACACACCACCCAGAAGACCACGCTGGCTGCAGGGTATGAATCATTCTGCTGTGCTGGAGATGCAATACCATGAGCCCAGGAGCACCCTGAGAGCTTCTGTGCCCCCCCAAAAGGGACGTGTACCCAAGGGCAGGCTGCAGCAGGGCACCACTCAGCAGATGTAAACCAGCCCTACTAGCTAGGACCCAGCTGCTGCTCCCACATGGAGGTGACCCCCCAAAGCACAGCTCTCCACAGGACTTTTTTAGCACAGGGGCATCCTTATCAGCTCACAGTTTATATGAGAGTGCACTCCTTCAATGTCCTTTAAAGCACTTGCCTTCTGATTCGGAAGGGAGACTTGAAACACAAATTAAATGGCAAACAAATCCAGTGTCTCCACTTAAAAGCCCTTTAAAGGCTTGGAAATGATTAATGTGTTTAAACTATAAACTGTAGCTGTTTTAAGAGGAGATAAATGAGAGATCAAGACTTCTGACTACACAAACAGTGCGAAAGTGTAAGTAAACAGTCGTGACAAGTTTAGCGCTCTCATGGAGACGGAGTTCTGCACAGGACGCGTGTTCTCCGTGCCACCGCTGCACGATTTAAAGAGGAAGCATCAAGCTGACACCAGAAAGAGTGATGTGCAATTAAACTTTGCCCTATCATTAAGCTTTGCTCCACACAGGGTCATAGCACCCTGGTTATCGCAGGGTCTGGGGTGGGACAGCAACTGAAGGTGGTCTCTAAGGGAGATGACTGACGGACAACATGCACGGCTTTGTTGGTGAATCTACACTAAGGCAGACAGTTCCTCTCCCAGATCCCCAGGACACAAAAATGTCACAAAGCCAAGACCCATGGAATTCGTGCCTGAAGAGTTATTGCTGACAATTGCCAGCTTCTCCTTGCAAATCCTGCTCCAGATCTTGACAGCCCTAGTTCTACCAAGCCAGGGATAATACCAGGATGGGAGTGACAGAGGGAAGCCACCTCTGTCCAGTGCTCCCTGTCACCATGGCAGGGACAATCACTATAGGCTGTACTAAGCCTGTCTGGGGCTGGAGAGCAGGATGTCCCAGATTTGAAGGGAGTATCATGGCAAAACTGCAATGTGCAGATGCATCAACACATTTTGCAAAGCAGCTGCCAAGGCTGGTCCTCACCTGCCCAATCCAACAGCAACACAACAGGTCAGGGAAGTCTGATGGAGGACTGATGGACAGCAGGAGATGAGGTGGGAAGGACACGCAGAAGGCCCTGTCACACGCCAGGAGCACAACCTCATGTCTCCAAGAACAAAAATTCTCAGTGGCACCGGTTGGTCTGTTTTGCATTAAGCAAACAGAAGCCCAAGACAGAAAAACCTGTGGATCTCTTACACAGCTCTGGTGGGACCTCATCACTCTCTGCCCAGCCTGGCAAGCCAGGAATCTTCTCTCCAGCTTTGGCAGATGGTGAAATACTCTCTAAGAGGAATAAGGAGAAAAAAAAAAAAGCAATAACAAAGTCATTTCTGCTACAGATGAGTAAAGATCCTTGAACTCCCTCCAGAAAGAGGCCTCGTGTCCTCCAGGGTAGCTTGCAACACTCTGCCTGACAGCTGAACTCTGAGCCTGCACCTGAATCATCTGCACCTCATTAGCACCAGCTCCCTTGCTGCTCATCTCATTTCATAATGGAGAGCTTTGCCCTGGAAACTCAGCGATTTACATTCCTGCCTTGCTCTGTGTCCCAGCAGAGATGCCTTTGTGTCCCCAGAGCTGCTGAGCCAAGCTGCTCACCCTCTCAGGAGCACAGAGACAGTCCTTGTGCCCTTTCCAGCACCAGATTTCGCCTTGGGCCTTAAAAATCAACTTTTCTCTTTAGCACCTGAAGAACTCCTCACCCTCTTTTTCCCTCCAGGAGAAGCACTGGGGCCGCTCTGTATAGCACAGCCTGCTCCCCACACCAGCCATCCAAGGCTCCCCATTGGGAGTCATGATGTTCAGAAGTCCTGATGTGCTGGATTCACCATGAGCTGTGTCCCAGTTCTGTTTTCATTTGTATTTTTCTTAGTGATCCAAGAGAGAGCTGCAGAGACAAAGATGCACAAAGACGATCAGGGAAACTCCTTTATCAGCTTTATCCTACAGAGCAGGATGCAAAAAATGAAGGCAGAGCCCATATTGGAAACCCCAGTATGACTTCTCCCATGCAATCCATAGCAACATCCTGAAATGAGTCCAGCGGGAATCATAGAATCATGGTATGGTTTGGGTTGGAAGGGACCTTAAAGCCCACCCAATCCCAACTCCCCTGCCATAGGCAGGGACAATTCCCACTGGATCAGGGTGCTCAAAGCCCCATCCTACCCGGCCTTGAACACCTCCAGGGATGGGGCAGCCATGACTTCTGCAGGTACACTGGAAGGTGTTTTTGGGAAGCAAGGAGTATGTGCATAGACATGGGTGTACAAGGAAGGGGCTGACGCCAATGCCCCTTGCTGTGCAGCAGGGATAAATGCACAAACATGGTGGGAAGGAGGTGGCAGTTTCTGGGTGCCTGGAGGACAGAAAAGCAAACAAACATCAGAGAGCACAGGAACCAAAGGGATGCATTGGACTTTCCTGCTGAAAGATTCATGTGTAGTTCAACGGGCCATTTAGCAGGTAACTGTCACTTCAAACACCATGGATTATTCAGACAACAGGAGACAAGCCCGGGTAATGCTGCTCATAATCCTGTGTATGTTCAAACACTTTGACACTAGATAAATAGACTATTTAATTAAACCAACAAGTCATCATTTATTTTCACATCACAATAGGTTAAATGACTTTTTATTCCCATTTTCCGTATCAACAGAGCAGACTTTTTGGTAATAAAAGCTAAACTCTAATTAACAGCTGGTGTGGTTGTACTTGGCAGCATTGTGAGTAATTCAGTACAAAACAAACACATTTACTATAAATGGCTTTTGATTGCACAGACCAAGGTAATGGATGTTTTGTGAGTGAGTGCCAGCTACCGCCCGGTTATTGTTTCAGAGGTGTTGTGACAGGACAGGGGAGGAGGTGAGTGAGAGCAGTCATCATCCTGGCCAGAAGATGGAAGTGGGAAAACATTTAAATGACTTATAAACACATCCTGTGATGGGGGCAGGACCCGTGAGTGCTGCCGAAATGCCTCTTAGGGAAGGTTGCGCCCAGAAGTTGTGGTTGCCCCACACCTGGAGGTGTTCAAGGCCAGGTTGGATGGGGCTTTGAGCAACCTGATCCAGTGCAAGGTGTCCCTGCCCATGGCAGGGGGGCTGGAACTGGAACACCCAAACCATTCTATAAGTCTATGAAAGCAGCCAGAGCACCCTCCAACCATAGTGGAGCTTCAGGAGGGTTCTGCTAAGAATTCAAAACCCTAGGATGAATGCTCATCCCAACCTGCCCACAGACACCCAGCGTTGTTTTAAGCCAGCCCCGTGCCCTGGGTCTCAGACTGTGCTGGGGCAGAACAGTTTCCCCCATGCCCCCAGGATGTTCCTCATCATCCTTCTGCAGCTACAAGAACAGCTTGTTCTGCTGCTGTTGCTACAAATCAACATGTGCTAGTTACGAAGGGGAGAGAAAATTTGCCCAGCTCATCATTTCTTATCATAACCTCTTTCCCCCCCCCCCTCCTTTTAAAACAGTGCTGCTTTAATAAGCTTCTTGCTGCTGGTAGAGCCAGCGAGGACAGGGCTGATGCTGTCAGCTCGGGAGGATAAATGGTGTGTCAGTGGCTTCTCCTGCCAGCAGCATGATTTGCAGCATTACCCACGCCTTGCAAAGCCGCCAGCCCCGAGGTTTATCTAGGCACGCTGTCCGTCACTTCTTCCCCCTTCTAATGCTTTTCATTATTTATGCAGAAATATCGACAGCAGCTCGAAGTCCCCAGCCATAAAAATTATTTCAAATCAATCTCATGCTTCACTTACTGATTTCCCATTTAAACGGTCTCTCTGGTGATTTAAATACCACCTCCTCAGCCAGGCCTTCATATTGATCCACTGTTCAACGGTCCCCACGCCAGGAAGAGTGAACCAGCTGGCAGAAGAGGGATTGGGACACCCATCATTTGTTCCTTCCTAAGGTGGCAGCTCCCCTAGAAGACACGAGCAGGTTTTCTTTAATTTAAGTCGAGGGAAGATTTATTCTGAGATGTTGTAGAATCATAGAATGTCCTGAGTTGGAAGGGACCCACAAGGATCATCAAGTTCAGTTTCTGTCCCCAGGACAACCTCAACATTCACACCATGTGTCTGAGTACATTGTCCAAATGCTTCTTGAATATTGTCAGGCTTGGTGCTGTGACTGCTTCCCTGGGGAGCTGTTCCAGTGCTCCTCCACCCACTGGGGGAAGAACCTTTTCCTAATGTCTCACCTAACCCTTCCCTTGGCACATCTTCCTGCCACTCCCTTGGGTCACCAGAGAGAAGAGGTCAGCGACTGCTCCTCCTCCTTCCCCTTGTGAGGAAGCTGAAAACTTCAGGTTTTTTAACTCCTCTGCTGCTTTTGGGTGCAGTGGTGCCCAGACCCTCACCATGTGCCCTGAAGGGGAGGGGGTCACGCAGCATCACAGCAGCACCTGCGATGTTACAGAAGCGCTGCAGGCCTGTGCCAGGCTGCCATACCTGGAAAGCATCCAGAGTGCAGGGACTCTGCATGTTAAACAAGGACTCCAGCATCAGCAAATCTTTCCTTTGAAAGCAAGAAAACAGGCAGTGTTTCCCATTGTTTTTAAAGGAAATGCATAATCTGATTATTTTAAGTGAGGTACATAGAGCAAAACCCAAAGTATCTAAACCAGGGGTGCCAAACTCACGGCCCACAAGCCAGATCCAGCCCTCCCCCTGGTTTTATCCATCCCAGCACCTTGTTTCTACCCAGCGGCAGCGCCGAGCTCCATGCCCCTGCGCTCCTGCCAGTGCTGGTCACATGTGCAGTGTTTGCCGCGCGCCACGTGGCAGGAGCAGGAGAACGGTGGGAGCCATCAGTTTGACACCTCTGCTCTAGACCCAACAATGCTCACTCCTGCCATCCTGCCCACCTGAGCAAACCCCAAACCAAGCAACCCAGACCCCAGAGAAACCCCTTCCTGCGCCAAGAGCCTCTGGTCTCTTTTTAAGCAGCTCTGGTTTTCCTAGAAGAAACCAGAAATCCAAACAAACCTGCAGCAGCTGAAGGGCTGTGTTCAGCCAGGACACCACACCATAACCTGATGGAAACACGGATCCCATTCCCAGCGGCAGCAGTGGGAATACTTTCCAGCTCCTGCTGCTCCCTCCTGCTTTGCCAAGGATCAACCAGGCAAGGGGGGAACAATAAACCTGCCCGCTCCCCAAGCACTGGAACAGACCCAGGCATTCATGGGGGTCAGTGGAGACCCCTCACCTTTGTTATAAAGTTCTTCCCCTTCACTGTTGGTGCATTAGGCACACGTGCCACCTGCATCCTTCACCTTGGTTATCTCCCACCTGCATCTTGATTCAATGCAAAGCTGCAGAGGGCATTGTGCTGCTCTGAGACAGCCACAGGGCTGTCACTGGTGTCACCTCAGACTGGCCAGGGAGACAGCATGGGTCAGGGGGACAAGTCACTATCCAGCCAAAACTCAAGGCTTGGGTTTTGGGGCACCCAGCCTTCCAGGAACCCCTGCTGCACTGAAGGGACCAAGGGCAACTCCATCTCCTACCCCTCCCCAAGGCACTTGCTCCAGTCTCTCAGTGCCAGTGAGACCCTCCTGAGCAGCCACTGCGAAGAGACAGCCCTCACTGGGACCAAGGATGGTCCAGGAGGTGTGTCCCTCCTGCTAACAACAGAAAAGTCACCTTGACATTAAATGGAAGCCCTGGGGCATTGCAGCACAAGGAAGCAGCTGCCTTGCACACACACACAGAGAGCTCTCAGCATGGGAGCAGGTAACCTTTACATGGAAAAGGACAAAAAAGGTGAAACAAGCATGTCTGGGAAGCTGGTGTTACTGGTCCCTCTTCCACAGAAGCTGTGGCAGCCTCAGCTTGGTTCTCCTAGTCCATTACGATAAACATATACAGCTTTGTTAGGGTTATTTTAATTTCTAGCATATATCTGAGGGGAGAATGTGGAACAATTCCCCTGTTTGCACAATAATTACGGGACAGGCTTGCCAGGAGTGCCCCTCGCCCAGTTGTCTGCTCCCCTCTGCAGCAGGATACATGGTTGAGCAGCATCGCTTCTGCCACTGGGCAGCACGTCTGCACCACTGCAGTCGGGAGAGAGAGTTCAACTCTGATGTCCACAAGCGACAGAAGTCATCCTGGATACTGTATTTGAACACTTCATGAACTTCTGTACATCGCTGATAGGCAAGGTGCTTTTTTG
The DNA here is from genome assembly GCA_033556795.1 of Tapera naevia. Lineage (NCBI taxonomy): Eukaryota > Metazoa > Chordata > Aves > Cuculiformes > Neomorphidae > Tapera > Tapera naevia. The sequence continues at coordinate 4,333,735 of JAUMJJ010000353.1, forward strand.
AGCAGAGCACCTTCCTCCCCATCCCCACGCCAGCAATAGCTTAGCTCAGTAAAATAACCACTTGTTTTAACCTGGGGCCATGCACGGGGGCAGGCAAGCCTGGCTTCCTTCCAACCCAAACCATTCTATGATTCTACAAGGCACCAGGCATAGCCTTCCTACAGTCATACCTACAGTGTCTGCTGTACATTGCAGTGGTGCTTTTGAAGGTGTGGGATGTAGCTCCGTGGAGATCAGAGGGCAACTTTAAGCAAAGCAAGAAACCACCAGGCTGTGGCATCAACACTCAGCTTCCCTGGAAAGAGAGTGGGACCCAGCAAGTGCAGCAGAAAAGCTTCTGCCCTGGGATGGGGCAGGGTAAATGGTCACTCAGGCTTTTCTGCTTCACTCCCCAGCCTCTCATGAGCACCTGGTCCAGTTCCTGTTGATCTTGAAGGCTGTGCAAAGAGGGAACATAATTTTGCGTGGATGGTGTGGGTGCCCTTCTTCCTGCTAAAGCAAGTTCTTATTTCTCCTGTCACCTTTCATTTGCCCCATTTGCTTTTGAAGACCTGAGTAAGTTACCGCATTCAGGGTAGACTACCCAACCTTTAAAAACAAGGAGATGGTTTTTGGGCTACATCTCCTCCACTGATGGCAAAAGGCAAACCCAACAATGAGAGTCAACGCAGAGAAAGAGAGAAACCCAGCACCTACATTTGCTTTGTGCGACCTCTAGCTCCGACTATCGCTCACAGAGACTGAACACAGAGAGGAGAGAAAAACACCGTGTCCTAAAGCAAACAGCAAGGACAAGCTTGATGAGAGTATTTAAGCAGTTATTAGAGAGCGTTTGATTGCAAACCTTGTAGGAGCCCCATGGAGCATGTGATGTTTGTTTTACCAGCACTTAGCCGCTGTCCTGTTAAGGAAGAGAACAAAGTGTAGGTGTTACAAAGTCAATATTGTTACAGGGAGGCATGTGACAAAGGGCCACCGAGCTGCCGGTCAATGAAATCACTTTCTCGTTGGGTTTATACAGCTTAGCTGGAGTTTATATTATTCCCCCTGAATTACTTTTCCAGATGTGTATGACATAAAAGATTAAGATCATAGACCCAACGTGATTATTTCCACTGATGAGATTAATGTGCGGGTTTGGGATTTTTTTTTTCTTTAATCTTAAAATGGACTTTTTTTGATTGAATCAAAAGTGGATTTTCAAATGGTTTCACAACCCCTAAAGCTGCAGCCCCACTGCTTCCTGGTTCATTTTTATCTCCCCATTTTTTCACATTCCTAATAAGTTATCCTTTAAATTGAAATTTATCCTGTTTATTGTTGCCTAGAGGTTAATTAAAAAGGAAAGGCCACAAATCCCCTTGCCATCCTCTTGAATAAATGCACTTTAAACAGCAACCTAAAGAAAAGTCAATAAATTCACTTTTTTTGCACATGGGTCATTAGGGCATTAAAGCTTCTAAATCACAGAAACATGGAATGGTTTGGGCTGGAAGGGACCTCAAAGCCCATCCAGTTCCAGTCCCCCTGCCATGGACAGGGACACCTCCCACTGGATCAGGGGGCTCAAAGCCCCATCCAGCCTGGCCTTGAACACCTCCAGGGATGGGGCAGCCACAAATTCTCTGGGCAACCTGGGCCAGTGCCTCCTCACTCTCCTAAAATATCATCTCAATCTCCCCTCTTTCAGCTGAAAACTGCTTTGGATGCAGCTCAGGACTCAGTTTGCTTTCTGGGCTGCAGGCACATATTGCCAGCTCGTGTTGAGCTTCTCATCTCCTGACATTCCAGGTCTTTCTCTTCAGGGCTACTCCAAATTCATTCTCTGCGCAGCCTGGTTTTGCTGAACTTACTGAACTTCACAATGTCCAGGTCCCTCTGGATGCCTACAAATCCAGTCCCTGGGGCAGACACCTCCAAGTTGCTGACCCATCACAAATTTAACATCTGCCTTTCAATTGCCAAATTTTTGGTGCCCTTTGCCAGAAATGTTGAATAGCAGTTAAAAAAAAGATACCCACAGAAACACCCATGTTGATAAAACAGATTATTTTCCATTATGCAAATGATTCCTTATAAAACTGTGGCTCAAATCATGTGGAAGAAATGTGTTTGTCCCCCAGAAAGGGCTCCTACTCCCACCCCCACCAGCCCCGTGGAGGCTGCAGGGCCCCATGTTTAACCTGGGGCTGGTACACAGCACCCCAAAACAGGCCAACATGGCCTGGAATTCCTGCTTCCTTCGCAGAAATCACTGGAGGAAAGCCCCGGGTGTTTTACATGTTTGAATTCTGCTCTGATGTCCCAGTCCCAGATTTGTGCTTTCAGGAAGGAGGATTAACGTTATCCTTATTGCAGCTATTAACCTCTGCCTGTGAGGACAGGGGAGGTAAATGAGTAACTGCAGATCTTGGGTAACCAGAAAATACACAACACTGTCGCCAGCACACATGGAGAAGGGATTTTATTCCCATATGTGAGAGTAAATACTTTCTTTTTTTTTTTTTAAACACACTAGATTTTTTTTTCCTTTTTTAAAAGAACTTCCCACTTTGCAGATTCACACGTTTCCATCAAGCATTTGCATCCCTTGGGGGCCTGGCCTTCACTCCAGAGCCACGTTCTCTAATCCGTAACTTATTTTTCTTCCTTTATGAAATGAGAAGTGTCAAACCCAAACCTTGAGAGGAAGGTGGAAATCCAGGCTTGAATCCTGATCCTGCAGCCTGACCTCTCCACGTGTACTCGACACCTCTGGAAATGCCATCAGCTGAGCCTTGCTTTTCTTCTTCAGCACCATCTAAAGATGAAACTGTCTATAAGCTTTGCCTCAAATAACACAACAGCTTTTGCTACACCTGTCCTGCATCCAGCTCCGACGTAATTTACATGCACATCTGACAGCCCCTTGGAATAGCAGTGGGCAAGAAACAGCAGCCCCAGCAATGGATCATTTGTTCTTCTTCGGTCAAACACAGCTAACCTCAATCACATCAGGACTGCCAGCTCACTGAAGAAGCAGTAGAATCATAGAATCATGGATTGGTTAGGGTTGGAAGGGACATCAAAGCCCATTCAGTTCCCACACCCCTGTCATGGGCAGGGACACCACGCACTGGATCAGGGGGCTGAAAGCCCCATCCAACCTGGCCTTGAACACCTCCAGGGATGGGGCAGCCACAACTTCTCTGGGCAACCTGTGCCAGGGCCTCCCCACCCTCACAGCAAAATACTTCTTCCTGAGATCTCATCTAAACCTCCCTCTTTCAGCTCAAAACTCAGCTTAAGTTCTCGTACCTAGTTTCTCCCTCCACCCTGGCTCTGCAAATAGCAGCTCTGCCTCGTTTAGAAAGGCAGTGTTGACATTTTGTTATAAACGGTAATGTCAATTTGATAAAGTTAATTACTTATTATTTGGAATCTAATTTGCATTGAAGGTTGAATTCATTAAAAAGCAGGAGTTGTGTTGAAACAAGAGGTGTCTGAGGGAGCTGGGGGGATGCGAGTAGAGGCCAGCGACGTCCGGCTCCCTGGATCAGCAGGGTGTGCTCCCACCCTACTGTCAGAGGGTTCATTAACACAACAGATGAAAGTACTAACATACCAGAGCTAAGGATTCCCAATGCAATAATGCATTTGGAAAGCCCAAGCTCAAGTAAATATTTACTTTGTCTTATTTTTCAGTTGAATTTCTTACGGCAACTGAGGAATTGAGCTTCTCCAACTCTGCTTGGGTTTCAAGTCCACAGCAAAACACTGTGCCTGTTCACACTAATTTTAGTATCAGTATGATGTTAATATCAGTATTGTGTTAATATACTATTATCAGACCTTTTTTTGCATTAGTTCAGCATTTCTTCTAAACCTTGGAGATCAAAACCCTTGCAGACTGCCCACCCTGCCAACTGCAGGCACCACTCACCTCTCCACCCAACAATCCTGAAAACATCCAAACCTGTTTATTTTAGCATATTACACGCAGAAGGAAAACCCCAGCCCTGCTGTTCCCTAATCCAGAGCCAAATCCATACACACTTACCTTTTTCTATAAAAAAACGCACCTTCCCTAATGAAAAAGTTTTCTTCCTAAGCCCTCTGCACTGCAAACACCATCAGCAATGCATCTAACAGAACATCCATCTCTCCTTACATGGCTGTATGGGAATAATTTGGGGGGTTCCAGTTGAAGGATACAACAAAAGCCAAATAGCAAAGTCCCAGGCCCACTGCTAAATATCCAGAGCCTCTACAAGATGCCCAGGCACCTTGGTTGGACCCAACCAAGCTGCCCACCCCTTGGGCTCCGGTGTGCTGTCAGACCCAAGGGAGAGCCAGCCATTCAGGCTCAGAGCTGGGGAGGATGGGAGTCATGAAGCCCAGGTACCCATGACATGTCAGCCCAGTTCTTACCCTTGGTCTCCATGCATAGCTGCAGCCACATTCCTGAGCAGTGGAGCCTCATCTCACCCTAAAAGCACCAAATTAGAAGCACCTGCCCTACAAGGACAGGCTGAAACTGTTATGGTTGTTAAACCTGGGGAAAAGAAGGATTCAGGGAGATCTTAGAGCAGCCCTCCAGTACTGAAAGGGGCTACAGGAAAGCAGGGGAGGGGCTCTTGATCAGAGGGTGCAAGGGACAGGAAAAAGAGGAATGGTTTTCAGCTGAAAGAGGGGAGATTGAGATGAGATCTTAGGAAGAAATGTTTTCCTGTGAGGTTGAGGAGACCCTGGTCCAGGTTGCCCAGAGAATTTGTGGCTGCCCCATCCCTGGAGGTGTTCAAGGTTAGTCTGGATGCGGCTTTGAGCCCCCTGATCCAGTGGGAGGTGTCCCTGTCCATGGCAGGGGGACTGGAACTGGATGGGCTTTGGAGTTCCTTCTGATCCAGATTATTCCATGATTCTGTGAAAATATGAGTGGTGCAGAGTCATGGCACAGTGCCATAGCCTTTGTAACACCAACAGCCCTCCACACACCACCTTTCACCCGAGGCCAGGGATGCAAACATCATGGTGTTCCAAATGCTTTTATCCTCCTCACCTTGTGCTGGCGGGCTCTGAGTCACTGCTGCTCTGGATTTATTGTCAAAGTGATTGCCACTGACATTTAAACCATCCTATTTTCCCTTTATCTCCTCACCCTTTCGCATTGTAGCTTTTAGTCTATAACTCCATGCCAAGATCCTTTCACCCCCTAGCATTTACTCCGTAGCTGCTAAAACAAACAGAGCCTGGCAGGTAAGAAGGAGGTAACAGTCATTTTAATATGATGAAATCATGCACGAGGCTTAACAACCAATTAATGCAAGACAATCAGAACTCATTAGGCATTTGCAGCGAGTGCTGATCTTGAGGAAGAAGGTATGAGGCAATTCACAGCATCACCCCCACTGCCAGAGTCATCCCCCTCGAGGAGGAGGATGCTAATCCAAGGACCCCCTGTTCCTCTCCTAGCTGCCTGCTAGAGATATTTTCCTTTTTCCTTCTCTCTTATTCCACACCACCACCCCAAGGAACATCAGGCTCAATGGGTGCTGTCAAAGGGTGCTGCGATTCACGCTGTGTCCCTCAAAGCTCACCTCGGCTTGTTTTGTGAAAGAGGGAGCTAGGTTTGGGCAGCTCCCTGGCACACAAACTCCACTGACTTCTCATTGGCAAATGGGGGCAAAACCCAGCCAGCTCTTTACACAAAGCTACTTCCCTGCACTCCGGTGTTTGTCCTTGTGTTTGCTGTCATGGCTTTTAACCACCGATGGAGGTGAACACGAGCATCCTCTGGTCAACTACCTCGCAGCAGCCGAGGCTGTCCACCCCAGAGGGCAGTGTGCTCCTCTGCAAACACCGCGGTGATGCGTTTCCCACTGGACACCTTCCCTGTCACAGCTCTTTCCAAGCGCAGGTTTCTCTCACCTTGCACCAGCCAGGAGCATCAAATACCTGTGTTTAACCTGCAATAACTACATTTCCAGCAGCACCGAATAGACCTCTCCTGCATCTGTGTCCTGGGGAATTCATGTACCAAGAGGACTGCCAGTAAGTGATGAAACACAGTATAGAATCATAAAATCATGGAACCTTTTTGGGTTGGAAATACCTTAAAGTCCATCCGGTTACAACCCCCCTGTCAGAGGCAGGGACATCACCCATTAGATCAGGCTGCTCAAGACACCATCCAACCTGGCCTTGAAGCATGAGAGGTCTTCCTCCGTTTGCTTTTCCCTGCATACCGTGGGAAGGTAGGGTGCTCCACACAGCTACCCTTTTCCAGAGTGTCTCCAATGCTCCCAGTACTTTTCTAGCTGTCCTTCAAAGGGTGTTCCCCTGGGTGCAGGGGGGTTCGTTCACAGGTGTTTCAAGGTGTTGAGAGCAGAGCTGGTGACAACACAGCTGAGCACCATCTGCCACCCCACGCTGCTGGTGCATGGACCAGTGATCACACAGGACCCACAGCACCAGAGGCAGGGATAGACAGCCCCACCAGTGCTGGCACAAATGCCCATGGGCTAGGGGAGGGAGAACCCCAACCAAGGCCCACTGTGCTCCCCTTGCCAGGCACAAGCGGCTGCCAGGGCTTAGAGCAGCAAAGAGTAATCCAAGTCCGAGAAGCTAACAAATGATTTCAAGACATTGCCAAGTGCAGCAGAAGAGCCTGTTCACTTCACAACGGTGGGTTACAAGATTTACTGGGTAAAGCCGAAAGTGCTTGCTGTACGTGCTCTCTGTAAAGGTTAAAGCTCTGTGAGCCAGCGTGGGTTTAGGGGCTCTGCCGTGACCTGCTGCTTCACAGGCTCATTTAATTTAATTTCTCTGGCTTTTGTCTGCAGAACACCTTCTACCCCTTTCAACAGCACAGAGCCAAAAGCCCAAAGCTAATATTTATGCCTTAGATCTCCTTGATGATGCAATCTAGTAACAAATCACTACTTAAATAATCCAGCTATTTAATCATCCAGAAATGTGTAGAAATAAGAGGATTATTCTTCTATCCTAGGGAATTGTATTTTACAGGCTCTGGGATTTTTTTCCTAATAAACAACAAGAGCAGCCCATGGTATTTTAAAAATAAATCCAAAGCTCCAGAACAACAGAGCTGTGGGGCAGGAGGAGGCTTCTCCACTGCCAGCTAAAACTCCTTGCCCACTGATCAAAGAGTTTCCATTCAAACCACAGGTTAAATGATGTGTTTAACTCCTGCACATTCGGTCTAGGGGAACAAACACAAACTCCAGGCAGAGGCAAACTTTCCCAAACTTTTGGGAGCTAATGTGGGGTGATCCAACCATGACAACGCTATCCCTGCCCCTGGAGAGCAGCTTCACCAAAGCAAAGGACAAACCATATCCTGGGCTACATTAAAAGAAGTGTGGCCAGCAGGGTGAGGGAGGTGATTCTCTCCCTCTCCTCCACTCTCGTGAAACCTCACCTGGAGTCTTGTGTCCAGTTCTGGAATTCCCAACATAATAAGGACATGTAACTGTTGGAACGGGTCCAGATAATGCCTCAAAGATGATCCGAGAGCTGGAGCACCTCTGCTACGAGGACAGGCTGAGAGAGTTGGGGTTGCTCAGCCTGGAGATGAGAAGACTCTGGGGAGACCTTAGAGCAGCCTCCCAGTGCTGGAAGGGGCTACAGGAAAGCTGGGAAGAGGCTCTTTACAAAGGCAAAGAGTGATAGAATGAGGGGAAATGGCTTTAAATTGGAAGGTGGAAGATTTAGGTGAGGCCTTAGGAAAAAATTCTTCACAATGAGGGCGTTGTTGTTCCCCACCATCACCCGAGCACCCTTTTACTCCTCTTTTGGTAGGTGCTTTGTCCCCAAAGCTGATTCAATAATCAGAGACAATGAAGCTTTAGCATGTGGGTGGATTTTTTTTAGCAGCATCTGAACTCAACATAAATCAAGACAAACATTGGAGACAAAAGCCATTTCTGAGAAGCAGCTCCTTGGAAGAAATCGTTACTTACGTGTCACAGAGGCTGCCGAAGCAGGTCCTGTCACCAGTGCTGCTGGGGATATCTGCACAGACTTCTGCCTCAGTTGTGAGGGTGTTAAAGCCCCATCCTTCGGATGCAGATGCTGCCAAGCTGTCACAGACACCAGCTGTTTTCCACATCAGATGTCCTTCCCAGTCAGACAGACACTTCACTGGATTCAGTTTTGGGCCCCTCACTAGAAGAAGGACACTGAGGGGCTGGAGCACATCCAGAGGAGGAAATGGAGCTGGGGAAGGGGCTGGAGAACAGGGGTTATGAGAGGCGACTAAGGGAACTGGAGTTGTTTAGCCTGGAGCAGCTCCTGGAAAGAAAGTGACAGAATGAGAGGAGATGGCCTCAAGTTGTGCCAGGGGAGGTTTAGATTGGACATCTGGAAGCATTTCTTCACCGAAAGGGCTCTCGGGCACTGGCAGAGGCTTCCCAGGGAGGTGGTGGAGTCACCATTCCTGGAGGGGTTTAAAAGATGGGTAGATGAGGTTCTTGAGGAATCTAATTTAGTAGTGGACAGGTATGGTTGGACTCAATGACCTCAAAGGTCTTTTCCAATCAGGTGATTCTAAGATTCTGTGATTCTAGAAACGCTTTTATCTGAAGTAGTAACATTCACTGTGGTTTTCACCTACCTTTGGGAGGGGAGCATGGCAGGCCCTCGGACGCAACTCCCAGCACTGTCCCCACACAATGCCACGCCAACTCTGCCAACACAGGCTTTGCCATGTGTCAGCAGTTCAGCTGCTACCACAATTTCATGAGGGTTGCTCATGCCTGCCAGGATTATTGTTTATAATTATTCATGCTGTGCCATGAACAGCGAGCCTCTCGGAAGAATAGCAGCTCCAATTTTAATTCCTTCGGGCAATCTAAAGCTTATTCCTGCAAACACTTAAGAGTCAGCTTTCAGCCTTTTTACTCAGCCCCTAAGTGCCTCTTGCAGTGTGGATGTAGTTGGGGAGGGATGGAGGCCTCCCCCCCACCGGACCACCCCAGGCCAACCTGCACCTCACAGCCGCCATGCAGGCCATAAATGCTCTGCAATAATCAGAGCTGGGTGTAAGAGGAGACCACAAAGAACAGAAGAAATGACGAACCCAATTGTCATGAGAAAGACTACTAGAAGCTCTAAAAATTAAAAGTGTATCCCAAGCATCCATTCTCTGATCCCAGCCTGCATTTAGGGGGCTGCATTGTTCAAAGCAAGATCATAGAATCATAGAACCGCTTGGTTGGGAAAGACCTCTGAGATCATTGATTCCAACCATACCTGTCCACTACTAAGCCATCCCCAAGCACTTCATCTGCTCATCTTTTAAACCCCTCCAGGGATGGTGACTCAGCCACCACCCTGGGCAGCCTCTGCCAGTGCCTGAGAACCCTTTCAATGAAGAAATTTTTCCTGATATCTAATCTGAACCTGCCCTGCTGCACCTTGAGTCCATTCCCTCTCCTCCTACTGCCTGTCACTTGGAAGAAGAGACCAGCACCCACCTCACTACAACCTCTCTTCAGGCAGTTGTAGACAGTGATAAGGTCTCCCCTTAGCTTCCGTTTCTCCAGGCTGAACAGCCCAGGCCCCTCAGCTGCTGCTCATAAGACCTGTTGTCCAGACCCTTCACCAGCTTCATTGCCCTTCTCTGGATGTGGTCCAGCCCTTCAATGTTCTTATTGTAGCGAGGGGTCCAAAACCGAACCCAGGATTCAAGATGTGGCCTCGCTACTGCCAAGTATAGTGGTACAATCCTGAATGCCTCATCACTGTTGCACACTGAACGATGCCTGATGGAGACACGGCAGCAGCAGAAGTCCAGGATTGTGTTATCTCGGCTCAGTGCCCACCCCCGAAGCCCATCCTGTCTCTCCAAACACAACAGCACCAAGCTCCCTGCTCTGCCCGCTGCCAGCACAGCCCAAGTGCCTTCAGGCAGCAATTCTTGGCAGGTGCAGAATAAAGCAAAGATGTTCTGCAATGACTTCGAACCAAAAGCCGAGTTCTGCCCCTGGCAGCCTCCATTGCCCCCAGACACTCAGGGGCTCCGGCCACGCCTTTGATCCCTCTCTGCAAATAGCTTCCCGCAGGCAGCGTGGGAGCTGGATGCTGACGGTCCGCGCTGGAGCCGCCGGGCTGGGAGCAGCTGCAGCTGCTCGGGTCAGGGCCGGAGCGTGTCAGCGGGCAAGTGCAAAGCACGCACAGGAGCTGCCAGGTCCAAAAAGCAAGCAGGCTCCTCTGCCTCAGCTTTTTCCTCCTCTGCGCCCTGGCAGCCTGCCTAGCGCACAGCCCGGCTCCAGCCAGAACGTTTTTCACAGCGGCAGAGTGCAGGCACCTTCTTTTTTTTTTTTCCACAAAGCACTTGGCAGGAGCAGCGGGCAGGGCAGCGAGGCAGGCAATAAAACCCCGTTAACATCACTGGGAAGAGTGCAGCTAATCCTACAGGCTTCTGGAACTCACATCCTTCACAGCGATTCACTGCCGCAGCCAGAGGGGCAGAACACGACCTGGAAGAAGATTGGCGTCCTGAGCGTTCACATCCAGGCTTTGGAACAGCCCCAGCCCAAGAAGAGCTCGACTTCACCTCCCTGTGCCTACAATTTCAGGGCTGAGCCTGTGTATTATTCTTCTGCTTTTCATTACTCAGCAGAGTCTGCAGCCCATTAATGTCCAAAACATCCAAGCAGCACAGGCAACAGAGTCCAGAGCCTTCACCTTGTGCCAGTAGGAAACTCTGACGGTTCAGAACTGGCAGAAAGATCGGGCAGCATTAGCTGCAGACCTCAGCCTGTTGTGCTGGGAATTTGTTGCCTCAAAAGGTAAATATGAATTCAACTGAGTCTTCCTGACAAATACTGGCTTGCTAAGAAACTAAGAGACAAGCAAACTGATCAAGATTCTTCTCTGACACCAGGCGTGCTTACCAAGCAGGGTATCCACTGCTCATCAACTCTTCCAGAGAGGAGCAGCTGACTGGATGTGCTGAAATTCTGCAGGCATCCAGCTACACAAACCAGAAATCACAGAAACGAGCCTCGGAACAAAGGCACTGAAGAGATGTTTTCATCAGCAGCCTACAAGCCTTTGCAAAACAGCGTGATGCATCACACTGGAGAACAGTCTGATCCTGCTGGCCAACAGCAGGGCTGACAGAAACAAGGAGGACCTGCAATGAACCCTGGTTAAATGAGGAAAAGCACTAATCATGTAAATTGGCATGGGTGCTTTGTTTCCATGTATAACTGAGCTCTCCGCAGCAACAGGTTCAAGCAGCCCAGCATGGAGGTGAATGGGCAGCTGCCTCTCCCAAGCCCAGAGCAAACAGATCCTGAGCAAACATTCCTGCTGCTGACAGCGAGACCCCAAGGTGCCCCTGGGTTTAGAGCCACTGCTCTATAAATTGCTCTAGTCCAATAAATTGCTCTATTATTGGGCAACAACAACTTCAGGGCTATTCCTTCCCCAGAGGCTTGCCTGCTAGAAACTTGAACTTTGAGTTATTCCGGAGGGCTATTTCCTTACCTGGGAAATGTTAAGCTGCCATCAGTGCAAAGCTCAAGGGGAAAATAAAGGTATACGTGCACCACAAAGGAAAAATCAGCTGAATGTCATACAATTACAGAATCATAGAATCAGTTTGATTAGAAGGGACCTTAAAGCCCATCCAGTTCCAAACCCCTGCCACTGATCAGGCTGCTCAAAGCCCCATTCAATCTGGCCTTGAACACCTCCAGGGATGGGGCAGCCACAAGTTCTCTGGGCAACCTGGGCCAGGGCCTCCCCATCCTCATCATGAAGAATTTCTTCGGAATGTCTCATCTAAATCTTCCTCCTTCCAATTTAAAGCCATTCCTCCTCATCCTATCACTCTGTGCCCCTGTAAGAAGCCCCTCCCCAGCTTTCCTGTAGCTCCTTTTCTGTACTGGGAGGCTGCTCTAAGGTCTCCCCAGAGTCTTCTCTTCTCCAGGCTGAATAATGCCAACTCTCTCATCCTGTCCTCATAGCAGAGGTGCTCCAGCCCTCAGATCACCTTTGTGGTCTGGTCTGGACCCATTCCAACAGTTACATGTTCTTCTTATGCTGGAGATTCCAGAGCTGGACACAATACTCGAGGTGAGGTCTTATGAAAGCAGAACAGAGTATCCCCTCCCTTGCCCTGTTGACCATGTTTCTTTTGATGCAGCTCAGGATGCCCAGTCACTTCAGAAAGGCTCTTCTATCCTCATGGACAACAGACTGGTGGGAATTGGCTCTGGCCAACATCACATCGGTGGTTTCACTCAGCTATTTCACAGAGGAGCCTCAGTACAGGCAACCTCCTATTGCCTGCTGCTGTTTGTTTTATTGCTTCCCACTAAATGTCAGTGGAGACCAAGGAATGACAAGTACACAAAGATACCCACAATAAATGCCAGCCCTTGTTAGCCAAGTAAATTGTGTGCTTAGCTGAGTCTTAGAGGAATCTTTGCAGAGTAAACACTGCCAGGACTGTGTGTGAGAGTCAATATGTGAAGAAGACACAAAGAACAACTTGAGAGGAATGCAATTGAGTGGCACTAACGCAACCCCGCCGATGGAAAAGCATTGCTAGACCCAGGACAAGAGGCTTGATGGGCACCCAGAGCTCCTGCTGTGGGAGTCCCCATCTCTTCTTCTTTCCCAAAGCTCACAGGCTTCAAACTCCCACCCAGAGAGCCCAAGTCCTCATCCAAGTTCTGTCTCTCTCCAAATGTGAACCCAAGGCAGCTCCTTCTCACACATTAGGTTTCAGACTTTGAAGTTACTTATCTGTGGCACTAAGCACAGGAGGTAATAGCTTTTCTGTAATAAAGATGTAACTTATTAAGATAGGTGGGAGGTGGTGTGTTGGCTGCTCAGTTTGATGATGATGCAAGGCTTCGAGCCAGGAATGGCAGCTCAGCCTTCACCCTACCCTCGAGGTCTGCTTGGAGGCGCCAGGCAGCACAGTAGCTCAGTGATGGACCTCAAGGGCAGCCAAGGCACACGAAGAACAAGTCCCAGACTGAAGGCAATTATAGAATCATTTGGTTGGAAAAGATCTTTGAGATAGAGTCCAACTGTACCTGTCCACTACTAAACCAGATCCCTAAGCACCCTGTCCACCTGTCTTTTAAATACAACTTGTTACCATGCTGCCACCTTCCTCACAGCCTTGCAAGGACAGAAATCCTCCTTAGCCATGTCTTTATATTTACTTTTGATTAACCTTTATAACAAGGGGGCTGTAGCAGCTATTTTCTTTGTCCTTACCAGCTCTCTCCTTCAAAACATGTGATTTCTGAGCAAAGCTCTTGCAAAACATCACACTCCAAAATACAGAACTTGGCCAAAATTGATTTCTTGGTCCTTGCCACGTCTCCTGTGCCACCAGTGAGATAAAAAGCAGCTTTTGAAGAGCTAATTCAGAATGCCTCTTTCACTTTGCTTTTGAAAAAACCCAAATGAAGCCATATTTTGTAGCTAAGTATTTTCCCCTACTGAGTTCTGAGTACCAGATTCTCATGTCTCTTTCCCAGGTTGCCCCAGTAACACTTTGAATATGACTTATACTGACGACAGATTGACTGAATTCAAATCAAAAGAGAATGCATCTGACAGCTTGCTCATCGTTAATAACAGATTAATTATTTTAGCAGTTAATTTAAATGCCAGAAATACAAGCATGGGCCTTAAGATTTTTCCCATCATTTCCTCTGACTATCCTTCCTATCCTTGTCCGCCCGCAGGGCAGCAGCAAAGTAGGAGGATGGGTGGCAGCAGGAGCCCCACTGCACAGGTTAGCAGTATCCCAAGATTCTACAGCAGGGAAAGGAAGACTTCCCTGCCCCACCAAAGCCTGCCTACCGGCAGGCAGAAAAGGAGCCAGCCCCCGTCCCTGATGGTGATTTCACACCATCTAGTGGCACCAGCTCACCGTGCAGCTGCAGCAGGGCTGCTCCCTCCACTCCCTCGCCAGCCAGCACGGGACTTGCCTGCCGAGTTCCAGTTCACAGAATCTTCTCAAATCCACTTTTTTTTTTCAGGCTTGTTCTTCCCCTCGGAGCTTTGTCTTCTGTTTGCCATTCGTGACTTATTAGCTATAGTCTAAGACACTGCATTTCTCTAGTTAGGCAGGCAGTAAATAAAAGCAAGCCTGTCCTTCAGCCTACAGCATCCCAAACACACACTGAACAAACACACGCCTCCCACACAGTTATCCCTCTCTGCTCATAGCTTTTTGAGGTAGGACTTCCCAGACCAAGGTCGAAAGCCTACAAAACCATTAAGCAGCACTGCCTGCTCAGGACAGCAGAGTAACAATTCTCTGCCTTGTGCTTTCTCAGAGCAAGTATGACCAAGCCTACTCTGAGCTGAAGAATAAGTGTATTTATACCAGCTACAAATATGCACTCATATTGGTCACTTTTTTCATTGAAAGAGATAATTAAAACATCCCCTACTTTTTTGAACCACTTAGTAACAAAATCTTTTTCTCATGCTGGAAGCTTTGAGCTTCTTCAACATCTTTTAATGAGGCTGTCACCCACTCAAAATGGAACCAGCTGCCCTCAAAAGTTATTTGCAGACACAAAGATAAGCTCATCCAAAACATACCTTGGGATCCAAGTAGATTCCCTTGTTTGACTTTCAGAAGTAACTTAAAAGGTGCGTTCATTCAGTGCTCCTTGCACAAGATGCAGTCAAAATGCTGCAGTGCTTACCATAGTTTCTGTAGCTTCAAAAGTTCCAAGGTAGCACAAAGAGCCATGGAATAATAGTATTTATTTTAATATACTTGCAGAGCCACACATATACAGGTCTCATCACATCTGTGAGCAAATTGCCCTTTTACTCCATTATCTACAGCTGTAAAATGTTGAATTATTTACTTGCACTACATAATAAAATAGATCTGGTGTCCAGTCACCCTTACTCAGCATCTCAGTATTCTTGTTTCAGTACTAGGAAGAGTTGAAGATTGAAACTGTTTATCTGCATATTAAATAATGAAAGGTAATTCTTCAAAGAAGAAATCCATATTACCAAGCTGTTGCTAGTTATAATAAAATAGGAAATGGCATAGAAACACTCTTAAAGTGCGATACTGCATCTAAATATGTAGCAGCATTTACGCCTCTTCAAAACAGAGGACCCAGCAAGGGATGGGCAGTGACCAGAAGTATTTTGCACTCTAAAAAAGAAAAAGCTAACTAAATATGCAAGGCAAAACCCTTGTGTCATCTGTCTGTAAAGATACAGCTTCATAACATACATACATATGAGGCAGAAGGAGTACTTCAGAAGCCCAGGAATTCCTGGGCAAGAATGTAAATGCAAGAACATTTAAAGAAACAAGAAATGTAAAATCTCAGGTATTAAAATACTCAGGACACAATGGCAGAACCACCCTGCAACTATGAAAGATATACACACCCACACATATGCTTCTTTGGGGTTGCAAAAGAACGTATCTCCCATTTAACCATTGCCTGGAGCAGGCTGTTATAAAAATGTAAGCTAGTAGTGACAGCCAAACAGTTTGTCACTGGTAGCAGATATTACATCAGTCTGATAAAAAGCAAGAGGATTCCAACACAGGAGTATGGTAAGGTCATGGCTTTCTTCGCCTGAAAAAGAAAAGGCACAGACAACTGTCAGGCTTTACACAGCAGTGGTTTTCCTCAACAGCAGTCAACAGCCTTTTCGCATATCCTGCTGTTTGCACCAGTCTCATGTATGTCCTATGCTGAGAAATGTTATTAGAAAACTGAAGAGTTTATTTATCAGGAAACAGTTGGATTTTGGTTTTCTTTTTTAAACAGCCATAAGCCTAAATTGAAGCTTTATTTCAATTACTGAAAAGGTTTAAATAAATACAAGCTGTAGCTCAATGCACAGGCAAGGTAAAGGATTTACTACAACATTACTACAACAGAAAGGCTGCAAGTAACAGTAGGTCTCAATTTCTAATAAGAGATTTAATAAATGATATGAAAGGCCCATTTTTGTCACCTTATCTGAAAGGGGGATTGCTGATTTCAGATACTCTCCAAAATACCCTTCCACCACTGTTCTAAATGTTTTGGATTCCAAAAGCAATAAGTTCAGTTGATTTTGGCTTCATAGAAATCCCTTTTCCTCTCCAGCCCTCTCATGCCTGTAAGCTTGTCTTCTAAAACTGCATATTTTCTTCCCCTGAGCTGAACATATGACTTCCACAGTGCTGCCATCCCCTATCAGCAAGAGGCCATATCTGGATATTGAGTTCTGTTCTGCAACACCTGGTTTAAAAGAACTATCTTATCTGAAGCACATCTTTTGTCGGTGAAGAGTTTTGTTCAATCTGGGGACTAAGGGCTGGACACTGGCCTTACAAACTGCAGAATCATTTGGACTTCTTGCTAGAAATTGGGACGTTTATATTAAATAATATTTAACAATAATCTAATATTAGCTGTGTTCCAGTGCACCATTAGATACATCCTATGGTTGCCTTAGTTCCCTCCTCCCTATGCCATAATGGAATTGTAATCCTGGTTATTTTAAATTTATCTAAAGACATAAAAATTAGCATTCTTTACAACATCAGCATCTGATAAAGGCGAGGACAGAAGAGGGATACAGCTTAGTCAAGGCCTTTCCTAACCCTATTCCATTCTGAACACAGTCCTCAGGTTTTTACAGTCAAAATCACACAAAAATCAAACCTGACACTCTGCTTCCTGCACCAAAGGCCAGAGTTTTACCCAGAAGACAGGTTAATAAATTGTGTTCAGTCTCCTACAGGTGTATCCTGTCACCATAAGCTTGCGTATCTTACAGCATTAAGGAGGCACACACACCAAACCTGAAGTGGGAAGGGCAGCAAGGTCAAGGGGAAGGTCATCTCACTTGAGATGTCAACAGGAAAGAGAACGCAACACCCCAGCTACAAAGGAGAGATGTACTTACTTGGGCTGAGCATGATGCTGATATCCAGGTCCAAGAGCTGATCCCGCCCTCATCTCCACTGCCACAGAACACTGAGAAGACACAGAAAATCAGCCTCTATTACTAATCCCCACCCAGATCTCAGTCTGGCCCCAAATTCTCAACCAGACCAAGCATGGGATGTCCCCCCTACTTTGTTTATAGCTTACTCTGGTTTCTACATCAGTCCATTCAGAGTCTGCAGCATCCCCTGGTGGGTCAGGATTGGAAGGTGATGATCTTCGCTTTCGACTGAAAAAGGAGTAGGTGGAAAACAAAGTTACAAGCATCGTGTGTTTTGACAGCTTCTCATACACAAGGGAACACATTTTATACTTTCTAAATAAATACTTTGCTCTCAGCAGCAGACCAGCCTTAGAAGCAGCTGCAGTGTCTGCAGCCCCTCCTAGTTACTTTTATGTGATTTCACGTTAGATACAACCACGTTCTGTTCAATCATTTGGACCAGAATCAACTACTACTGGAGTTAGGGATGGCCAACAGGGCCAGAACCTAAACGCAAGACAACTCACCCAGTTGGAGATTCTTGCTTCAGAGTCTCTATCTCTGTGAACTGCACAGCCTGTCCACCACCCCTGGTTTTGAAGACATCGCCCTGGAAACCACAAGCCATTAACAAGGAACAGTCACTAAGTCAGTTATGGTACAGCACCAGCTTTCACAGGGAAACTGAAGTGCTTACAACTGCCATGTCCTTGCAGGTTGGCAGCCAGCAAGCAAATGTGCCCAAAAACACTCTCCCCCACTCCATATCTCCTCTTACTATAGACAGAACGATAGAGGGAACACCATCTATCCTAGCAATCATATGCAAGATACCCGTAGAGCAGTCACCACAATGACGAAGACAAGTGTATGACAATGACCACTAAGTAATACCACAGGAATCATGTGGTAAGCTCAGTTTCAATGTTTTCCTCCCACAGCATGAACAGGTATATTGTCGGCTATTGAAGACTTTGCTTTTGGAAACATCACTAGAACCTGTGAAGTTATCTTAAAGGAGGTGAGCCTTTTGAAATCTCTAAATCATAGAATGGTTTGGGTTGGAAGGGACCTTAAAGCCCATCCAGCTCCCTTCTGATGTTGGGGATTCCAGAAGCGGACAAAGGACTCCAGCTGGGGTCTCACGAGTGAGCATTCGAGTATCCATCACTGCAGCAAGCTTATTCATACTGCTGCTGGAAATCAAACAACATTGTTCCAAGACCAACTCCACAAGATTACCTGCAGCCCCAAGTCTAAGGAACTTTCACCACAAAATGGATTAGTGCACTTCACTAAAGGAAAAACAGCTTAATTACTGTCAAGGAAAATGGTGAAGATAAAACAAGCTTGTAATGGTTTGTATGAAGTATTTTCAGACTCTAAAAGTTCCCTTGAATCCACTTGCACAAGTCTTTCCAATCAAATCTCTTCATAGATCAAGTCAAACGCACCCTTTCCCAAGCCGGTAAACCCTGCAGCAGAAGACATTCCCAGAAATAGCTTTGACATGGTGATGATGAGCACAAGATAAAGGCGTTTGCGTTACCTTAATGAGTTTGGTTTCAATCTCCCCATCAGAGGCAAGCTCCTGGTGCGTCAGCATGTACTTGTCACACTTAGCTAGTGCCTTTTCACTTGCAGCCGCCACCGTGATGGCATGAGGGACATGTGGCTGCATGACTGTTTCAGTGGGCAGATTAGAAGGTGGCTTATGATCTACCCATCTCTCCCCAGCTGAGCGTGACCGTCTGTGTCTGAGGCGAACTGGAGGTGCGTTCTGATCAGAGCGGGAGAGAATCGGAAGAAATCAGCACACAGTAAATCTCTGAGAGGATATCATTAGCAGAGGTGAACTTTGCAAGTCTGGTTAAGATGTGTTTGCCTGAAGATCAAAGCCTCGTCCCTAAAGCTCTTTCAGAGTGCATCCTTAAAGGCACCATGACCAAGAGCCTCAAATCTGATTATTAATGAATTACTTCTGTGCCAATTCGCTGTTATCCAATCTATTGCATTCCATATCTAGTAAAGCTTCCTCAAGAAGGACATCTTTACATTTGGTAATGCTCCTTTTGAGTTTCCAAATCAAAACTGACTGCTATGAACATATTAACCAACCAGAAAAGAGCAATTTAAGACTTCATTGATGCATTCATTGAATCAAAATGTATTTTTGAAGCAGCAAAGCAAGCAGATTGAATATGGATTTCCAACATATGTAAACATATTTATATATATATATTTATATATATAAAAATATATATTTTTATTTTATGAACATTATTGTCAGTGTCTCAGGAAAATCAAAGCATTCTGGAAACTTGCTTAGGAACCTGGGTCCCTTCAAAGTTTATGAATGGGCTTTTGTAAACTCTCCATTCTATTTTCATACTAATTTTAGAGAACTCTGAATCACAATGAGATTACAAAACCCAAACCCATGAATGCAAATCCCATTCACTCTATCTTCAGGTGACGAACATCAGTTAGGACTTCTTTGGCCAATAGACGTAATATTGGCTGTACCCTTTACAGATAAACCTCCTACAAGTCTAAAGCAGCTCTTATAAAATTAAATGCATATAGGGAAATGTGGTTTTAGGCAAAAATCTTCATTAAAATAAAAAAGAAATAAAGAATTTAAATATTTCCTTCCTACTCCAGGTTTAATGGGCAAGTGCTTATTTCCATTGATGTTTTTTTGTAACAATTATTGAAGTTATGTTCTGAACAGAGGGCACACTACTACTGTCACATTTTACTGTGGCAGAGACCACATCCTTTACTATGCTGAAAATGGTTTGTGTATTAGATGGAATAGCACTTGCTCAAGAGCATGTCCCCAACTTCACTCTCAAAAAATGGATCACACCATGATCAACTTTCCTCCTCTCAAGGGGCTGGGGTTGTACAATTCTCTTGGATTTGCCTGAGCCACTGTGATAGGGCTATAACATGAGAGACACTGCCAATACATTTTCATGCATCAGTTTAATGAAAAAACACATCTCCCACCTGTAAGCAAAGCCCTCGGTTTTAATGCAGATGTGAAAATTAGAGAAGACTATTCTAAGAAAATTAACAGTCACACAGCGAGATGTTAGTCCAGGCACTGTTTCCAGTAGACATTTGCAGATATAGCTCATAAAACCACCTTTTAAGCTGCCCAAACGGACTATAGTAAATTGCAGGCTGCAGGATAGATTTGAAGAGACAGACACAAGTCAAAACACAAGAATACACGTAGCTAGGGGATAAGTCTAGCTAGTTCAGAGTTCCTTCCAAGTGCTCTCTACACACCAGCAGGAAACATAAACTGCATTTAAGAAGTTCCCAAGAGTCAAGTTAAGAAGACAACGAGAATGAGTAGTGGGACTCAATTTGGAAACAGTAACGTCATACAAGAAATACATTTAGGGTAAAACGCCAATCTATGTTAGGTGTGCTCGATGTAAGAGAGCAGCTGTAACGAGCTTGTGAGCCAGACTAAGCAACACTACATTTAGCTTTTGATAGGAGCAGCACTAACCCTGCAGCATTGATCCTCTTCTATTTCTAGCTCATCTCTACGCCTGCGAACCTCAGTGACTGCAGTCCAGCACATCCCTCGCCTTCTGTCTGGGGTGTTATAGTCTCTACTTTGTTCTGGTCCTTGTTGTCTACTCCTTGCATTAGAAGTGCCACTGGTATGCTTGTGCGAAGGGGTTTTCTGCTCCCATTCCATAACACAGGATGCCACAGAAATGCTGCTACAAGAATTAGAACGTCTGTGCACCTGCGGGTTGTTCTCGAGCCGCTGGCTGTTAGGGACCTGAGTAATACAGTTACTAGAAGGCTAGAGAGAACAGGAAAGAAGTTAGTGAACACACAGATCTGTCAACTTATAAGGTAATAAAACAATGAATACTGACGATGTGCAGAGTGACAATTGCCATTCAAGCTTATGGTTTTGGAGAGGTGTTGTGTTGCAGTGACAGCATTAAGAATCTTCCGACACTTAGTAGCTTTAGGAAGTAGGAGCACAAAGAAAGACCACTGATAAATGCAACAAGGGACAGACAATTCAGAGCAACTCTAAACTATCCAGATTCTGCTCTTGTGAACTATATTCTAGCCACCGAAGAAAAGTGGCTTGCACTTTAGTTCATTTTTATAAATGTGCTTTTCCCTATAGCAAGTGTTTCAAAGGCAACTTACAGGCACCGGTGGAGGAGACACCGATCTCTGAACAGGCTTCTCTCGGTCTCTCTCCCGTGAAGGCCTCTCTGGCTTATCATTTTTAGGTTCAGTAACGATGGCCTTCAGCTGCTTCAGTTTTTCATCTTTGACCCAAAGTTTGTTCTGCATCTCCAGCTGCTTTGCTGCTACGCGACGCTCCTACAAAAACAGATGAGGGAAAGCATGAGAACCTTGCACAAAAGCACAAGTAATCGTGTTTGAAGAGAAATGCTTATTCCACATGGAAAGAAATCCTTCCCCGCTGAGATACAATCTGCTGGAAATAATGACATATCAAGCTAAAGAAAGACTTTCCAGATTACAGCACAGTACCATGCTTAATCCCATAATCATTTTGCTTCCTAAATTATAAGGCAACTATAGTTCCATCAATGGTCCTGAAGTAGCAAATAGTCCTGCAGTAGAGAGAGTTAATCCCTCAGCTTTCCTTTCCTGATTGCTTGTCAAGCACATATCTGAGCATGACTTTACATGAGGATAAAGGGGAAATTCTGACGCTGGGCTTCTACTGACAAAAAATCATGAGAATCACTCCTTAGTCAATGCCACAAACCCAAGAGAAAAAAACTGTAGATATTGAAATGAAGCAACACAGTGCTTACGAGAGCTGTTCTAGCTGCACCAAGTCCTTGAGGATATCTTCTTATGAAACCGTATTTATAAAAGTTAAGTTCAAAGTGTCTGTTCAAGTCCATAATTAAACACACAGCCGTTCTTAATGCTACCAGTACAGAAAAACACTCAGAAAACCAAGCCACCCGGCTCCCCCCAGCACTGCTCTGTTACACAGTGCTAAGAATGGCAGCACTGTACTTACACACTCCTTCTCCCATTTCATGGTCGTTTCTGCCACCATGCCCTGCAATCGTGCTTCCAACCTGCGCTTGTCAGAAGCCTGACGCTGCAATTTCTGGGTCTGGCTTTCTAGTTCTTGCTGAAGATTCCGCTTGTCTTCTTCGTAAATTGTGGCAGTTTTTTCTAAAATCTCGACCTGGAGGGAGAGAGGAGGGACTTGGCAAAGCTTCTTAGACTGCAATCACCGAAGCCCAGAGCTGCTAGTTAAGTCTGACTGTTAATATCTACTAGAATGTATCGGCTGTTGCACAAACATTCCGAGGTAAATATTCCACAATCCAAGAGGCTTCAGGGATTCTACAACTTTTTTAAATGTTGCCCATCTCAATGCATTAAGAAAAGCCTCACCTCATAAGAAAGGCAAAAACTGTTCATTAAACAGTAAAAACACTTCTAATCTTCTTTCTAACAGCCATTTGCAAACAACATGTGATGTCAAGAAGCTTCCCAAATTGTACACAGAGCATGCATTTTGTGCTTAGCTTTAGACAACGAAAACACTGACCTTGTACTCCAAAGTTTTGATTTTCTTCTCCCGGCGTTCTAGCTCCATTTTCTGTCCTGCTATTGTTTTCTCTTTTTCAGACAGTTTTTCTTGCATATAGTTTTCCTTGGATACAACACTGGAGTCAAACTCTTGCAGTGCTGTTTTAAGTGCAAGTGCTGCAAGAGAATGAACATATTGTAATTTGTTTCTCTGCTACTGATTTAACACTACCAATTATTTCATTACCTCAAAAAAGTTTTTTTAAATGATCAATCTAGACAAGATACTTATTTCCTGTTATCATAGAACATCCCAAGTTGGAAGTTGCTTGCAAGGATCATTGGGTCCAACTCCTGTCCCTGCACAGGACAAGCCCAACATTCACACCTTGTGTCTGACGGTGTTGTCCAGATGCTTCTGGAATATGGTCAGGCTTGGTGCCATGACTCCTTCCCTGAGGTTCTACTGCTCCATTACCCTCTGGGTGAAGAACCTTTTCCCAATATCTAACTTAACCCTACCCTGGTACATCTTCCTGCCATTCCCTTGGGTCCTGTCATTGGTCACCAACGACAAGAAATCAGCACCTGCTCCTCCTCCCGCTGTAAGGAAGCTGTAGAGCATGATGAGGTCTCCTCTCAGTCTCCTCTTCTCCAGGCTGAACTGACCAAGTGACTTCAGCCAATCCTCACATAGCCTTCCCCTCTAAACAACTCACTAATTCCATGCCCTCCTCTGGACACTCTCTAGTTGCTTTAGATTCTTTTCATCCTGGGCACCCAGAATTGCACCCAGTTCTCAAGGTGGGGCCTCACCTGTGCAGAGCAGAGCAGGACAATCCCTTCCCTCGACTGGTTAGAAATGTTGTGCTGGATGTACCCCAGGACACTGTTGCCCTTCTTAGCTGCCAGAGCACTGTTGGCAGTTGGTACAGAAGAAGTCCCTTGAGTAGTAATAAGGGCACCACACTGATGTTCAAATTCTTACCGGTTTTGGCAACCTCCTGTGATAACATTTGTCGTGCTTTATGGCGTTTTTCCAGGACTTCAATAAGCTTTGGAAGTGCTTCATCATCATTAACATCCAATAGCTCACATAAAGGCAACGGAGGGAAGTTCTGCAAAAACATTTCTGAAGGAGATTGCTCTTCTATCTCTGTAAGAATGAAAGCCAAGACAGTCTGTCAGCAAGCTACAGAACAGAAATATTCCATTTGACAACGCACAGCCACAGATCATTCATTCCACAGTATTGTGAATCAGACAGAACTTAGAATAATTAATGAGAGCTACAAGTTTTCTGAAGATGTGACAGTGTTGAGAACAGACTGAATGTGACACACTCGATTTATTGCTGTATAATACCTCCAGGCAACTCTTGATTTCTAAAGTAGGCCCTAAGTATACAAAATATCAAAGGAGCACCCTCAGCACTATTTCTGTCAGGAGCTACGATAATGCGACCACGAATTCAATTCCTTACCTAGAACAAAGAGTAACTTGGAGACTTGCACTGTAACTGGGTTTATACCACAAGTATCACTGCAGTTTGAGAAAAACAGTTCGTATTGCACAGGGCTCACAACTAGCAGTTAAGTGAAGCTCCTTTGGAACTTTCAAGGTTAAATTGTTTTTAAAAAGCCTTCAACTCCTAACAGAAAAAGATGGTGCAATCATCTAGTGTCTTACCTGCATTTATTGGGCCACCCCGCATCTCCAGTTTCCGTGAGAGCTCCTCTCGGAAGGCCTGATTCCTGAAGCGCCGTCCTGGCGTTAAGCCACAGAGTGGTCTATCTACAGGTCTTGCAACTTCAACTTCCTGGGTCATTTCTGCAAAGCGCATGACTTGCTACAAAAGAACAAAAGCAAGCTTCAAACTAAAACTAAGCAAGAGCAGTCCAGTGTAAGGTTGAAAGGGATATTTTAGGTCAAATTATTGGAAGAGATATTATCAAGATACAATCTCAAGCACTTCCCAACCAGATGACTTGTGATTCTGAAGCAGAGCAACCAGAAGCCTCCCCAGAAACACCTCCCTGACCTCAGCCCACAAGGAACCACAAAGCAAACTGTGCAGATACAGCCCAGGTTTTCACAAGTACTGTCACAGTGGGGATTAAGACCTGTATAAAATCATAGAACTGTCTGGGTCAGAAGGGACCTCAAAGCCCATCCAGTTCCAACCCCCTGTCATGGGCAGGGACTCATCCCACTGGATCAGGGTGCTCAGAGCCCCATCCAACCTAGGCCACGGCCTCCCCACCCTCACAGAAAAACATTTCTTCCTAAGGTCTCATCTCAATCTCCCCTCTTTCAGCTGAAAACCTTTCCTCCCTCCTCCTATCCCTGCACTCCTGATCAAGAGCCCCTCCTCAGCTTTCTGGAGCCCCTTTCAGGACTGGAAGGCTGCTCTAAGGTATCCCCAGAGCCATTTCTTCTCCAGGCTGAAGAATCCCAGCTATATGGCTATTTGGACTTCTGTAGATAAGAGAAACTTTTCCTATTTTACAAGCAAGCAGCAGTTGTATTTTTTTAAGCAAAAATAAGACTTGGAGAGCACATTTGCCCTACAATATTATATTAGATTACCAGAAGTGACCAAGCAAGTAAAGCTATCGTTCTTCTCATCTACTAAACAAGTACAGGAACTCAGTGATAAACATGAAAGAGCAGCAGGAGGTTAGATCTACAAGGACATTACCAAGCTTTCCTCGTAGTCTTCAGCTTTAGGATTAACGCACACAATCATACGCACTTTTCCTTCACCATCAAAATAGTTCTTGAAGAGGTGAGTCAGTTTGGAATCTCTGTATGGAACCATCTTAAAATAAAGTACATGAAAGATCTAGTAAGCTTTCATTACACCTGAACTTCATCAGATCAAAAGGTAATTAGTTAATGGGTTGTATACCTTATTTATTCCATACATCTGGTTTTCCCGTAGAACTTCAATACATGTTCTTAATGTCATTAGTGACTGATTAATATTACCTTAAAAAAGCAAAACAAACTCTGTAAGCAGCCATTTGGGTCAAATTTCCAATTTTTTTAGAGTAGTAAAGAATAAATTGCCTGGACTTCAGTTTTATTTGTTACAGATAACTGCTATGATGAATCTGAAACATCAGAATAAGTGCTACTGAACTTCTGGTTTCCAAACCAGAGATTTAAGATCATCAGATTGGACAACTGAACATCAGAACAGACATTTCTATTCTTTTTATGAGTTCTTTACAGTACACAAGACTCATATGAGCACATATTATGACATAATATTACCAGGCTGCCTAAAGGTGGTACATACCTGCTTCTCGCAGCCTGTTCCCTTCCGCTTTTGTTCTACTGGTTCTTTCACTTCCAGCCAGATCAACCAGAGAGAGCTGGCTTAAAGTGATCTGTTCTTTCTCCTGTTACAGAAAACAAACTATATTAGTCTAATGTTAGCTCTATAATCCTTCTAAGAGGGTGGGGGGAACACCTCACACCCCCAAACACTTAAAAAGAATATATGCTGTGCCTGTAATAAAGCTTGAGGGTGTTTTTATAGGGCTTAATGCAAGAAGCTGTGCACCACAAGCTTTTCTTGCGAAAAAGTTGAGGAGATCCCTTCTATCTTGGGCCACAAGACAGATAAACAATTGCACTTGTTTCCGTCCTCCAGGTTTTAGATTCACACTCCATTTTAATGCCTACACTTTCATTATAAAAAGGAGACCAATTCTATCAAAGACTCAAAATTTAGTAATTTTGATTTCCTTCAAAAGGAAATTGCTAATGAGGAAGATGCACACACTCAAGACACAGCAACTACTTTGGTAGACAATGCTGCAAGGTTCACCGCCTTTTTTACCTTACACAGACACACATACACAGTTCCCCTTTAACAGCCTGCCCCAGAACTCACCTGTAGCACATTATCTCCATCTGCATCCAGGGGTGCCTGAGCCATCTTTATTATAAAAACACTGTGAGAGCGACTGGATTCTCGATTCAGCTGAGTGTTTGCAATCCGCCTCTTCTTTTGACCTGTTCAGACAAAAAAAAAAAACAATCCCTCCAAAAATCTGTTTTAAGACACCACATGGCAAAGCCCATTCTGTTTTCAGCATGAGTGTGTAAAGGACTACATATCTGTACTGAATTTAACAAGTTATATTCTAAGATTTACCTCTCCAAAACACTTCAAAAGCTTCTTCTGTAGATTTCACCTCTACTTCTGTGCATCCTGCCACATACATGTTGTGATTCTGGTCCTCACGAAGTATCTTGGACTGTGGAGGTCTTGAGGACAGGGAAGAAAACAAAACAAAAAGCACACCAAAATTGAGTGGAGCTTTATGCATTGTGCCATGCAAGTTTCCTTTTGTTTACATACAAAATTCAGACTGAATATGTCAATTATCGATACAGCAGATGGAAAAGGAATTACATGGACACGCATCCAGCCAAGATTAGTTACACTTCAGCTACTGCTTTAATTTAGAAGCTATGTTTAATTGCAGTTCTTATTGGAAATCATAGGTTTGGATAGCAGCTATTGTTTTTCTACGTGCATACACTCACACAGAAGCAAGATGGCTTTAACAGTGTTCTGCATTTGCTAGTAAAGCAAGAAAAGATAGGAAGTAAGCATGAGTTTATTTCTGCTTCTACTAAAAGAAGTGTCACTTCCCCATATTGGGAATAAAACACTTAGGCACATACATAAAGTCACCGTTGCGCACAGGAGTGTTGCAATTGTTCCACCTACCAAAAAAACAGGGTTAAAAAATATTAAGCCATTCAGCTTGTGCCTAAAATCTTCTTTATACACTGTAGCTTAAATAAGTAGAAACAATCAGAGTCTTTGTAGGTTGATTTTTGGACATAAGCACAATACCAAACCAAATAAGCTTATTCTTCATTAAAAAGCATTCACAGACCCTTTTCAGATCAGTACCCTCGAGACACCTCTTGATACTTCAGAGCAATGGCTTGTTTTGCTCTAGTTAGTCTTCGTAAATCAGCCAACTCTTTAATTAACACATGTACCAATGGATATGCACATGGCTTTCTTTAATGGATTTGGAATTTAGAAAATATAGCCAAAGCTTAATTTGCAGATGGTTTAGCTCGAAGTGTCAAGATTTACTGATTTTAGAAAGCAGCCAAGTATACATCTTTCCAGAAAAAGGTCCGGAATGTCATTTGTTTCATTTATTTCTGTTTCTATGGAAATTATTGGCATGAAGTGAAATAACACACAAACTAGCATTAGCTGTAAAGCAACAACAAAACAGCAACTTTCGCCAAACACACTGTTTCCAGGAGAAAAAAAAACAAACATGTCAGCTATGGAATGACTCTTCAAGTTGCAGTCAACCGTACTCAGAAAATAGCATGGATAGACTGAGAATCTCAGTGGGATACAACACATTTGCTTATTAATCTCCCATTATAATAAGGAGAGGAGCACCAAGTCTTAGCAGGAACACAAAAGCCACCAGTACTTGGCACACTTAAATAAAAAAAATGTGAAAAGGGGATGGCCAAGGAGTCCAGACAACAGTAGTTAAGTGATTCCCATGTACTGTGAAGCCGGACTTGTCAAAACTACAGTTAAAGACATATTGCTGCTCCCACTAAAGCGTAACTGAAGTAGGAGTAACGATATTAGTAAAACTAACTTTGGTTTTATAGGATCAAAGGGAGTTTCCTCCAGGAGGTCATATATGTAGTTGTTGTAGATCTCTATATAGGAGACAAAGACACTGTAGACGTTATCCTCATCAACTTCTTCTGCTTTGCAGTGATCTTGCACGTTGATCATATCAGCAAATTCTGGATCTATCTGCCTGTTGAACACAAAATAAGTGATTGTAGCGGCGCATCCACAGCCAGCTAACAGCCAACAACTGTACAACTGAAAAGTAAGTCTACCAACAGGTAGCAAGATTTGAATACAGAAGCGCTCACGCTAGCGATTGAAGACAGGACATCCACCCACATTAGACTTCAAAAAAGCACTTTGAAAAGTTTAACTTTCATCTGACACTGCTGTACTCAGCTACACTAAGAAATGCTTTGTTAAATTCCTGGAGAGTCAGCGTGGGAATATAATGGTTGTTTGGCAAGGAGGAATTCTAAAACTAGGATGTAGAAACCACAGTGATCATGCTGACCATCACCTGCTCTGTGTGCTTGACGAGTAGAACTCTTTGTGTTTAGGTAACACTGGCCTTCATCAGCTCAGCGCTCTCCTATAAAATACACTGAGAGTCCTGGCCCGCAGTGAGAGATTAAAACACAGTGGGAAAACTACTCTGCCTTTCCCTGAAAAATACAGGCAAAGCAGCAGTTTAGGGATTCATACTTTCTGGCAAGGACTGATCTCCACAGTGTCTGCATTCCCACTTGAATTTCCTCTCCTGGCTGCTGTTCCGGAGTTGCCCTGGATCATGAGGTAACGCAAATAAATTCCTTCTTTTTGTTTCATCTGTGGCTTTGTGGCCATTCCTGTGCTCTGCCTGCGTTCAGCTCACACAGTCAGCATTTCTATTCTGCATTCAGCGATCTCTATTTGGCAAAATATCCCCAATTTTAACTTCACAGTATTCCTACTCGGCAAAGTTACAGCACATTACTCACGACTTAACATGGACAAAAAATGGATTTGCATTGCCCAATTCTATGTCTTCTAATCGAAATACTTAAGGCAATCACTCAAACCACGTGAAACTATTAACTTTCCATTCATATTTTTCTTTTCTTTTTCAAGGGAAGGATAAAGAGACCAAGGTAAGTTAAACCCACAATAACAACATTTACGTTAACTAGATTCATTCTGCATGTTACAGGAGTCACTTACGTGCCAGATGGAGTTTTCAGAATAGGCATGGCATCTCTTTTCTGGCGCTCCAACAGAGCGTCTACTTCACACTGAACATCCACACCATTCTTGTCATCAAGCTTAAACACCTGAGAAGGAAACGTTGCATGCTTAGACAATATAATGGCAAATACCAGAAAACACAAGGTGCTGGCCAGTAAAACACAGCTTGATTAAGCTGTTTGGCAAAGACAAATACCATGCCCCTCACAAACACTTGATCTGCTGGCTATTGGCCAGTAGATCCCACAAAAAGCAGATATTCCCAAGATAGCAATATTTCATTAGTCAGCATGCTACCAAGGAAAAGACTTCCTATTATTTCAAATTCATTTAGATACCAAAGCTCCATAGATGTTTGACCACAAGAAAAGCTTCACATCATCTCCTGTATTACTTTAGATAGGGTTTCAGGTGGCTTATGGCTGGATTTCATTCCATAACTCTGAAAATGTCCTCTTTTCTTTCTTATTGTTTTAAGGAGGTTACAGAATGAGACACAGTTACAAGGCTGGTCAGCCCATACATCTTCGTGATGTGTCCATCCTAGCTACTATGCCTGCTCCTTGGCCTTGCTCTACACATCTCAAGGGCATGGGATCTTTTTTGTTTTCTTTCTTTTCAGGAGAGAAACTTTCAACAGAACCTTTTTTCTAGTGTTTTTAGGCCGTTAAAAGCAACAGCATGGAGAAGTCATTGCAAAGCTACTCACAAACCGCTTGGCCTGGAATGGTCCTATGCTGTTGAAGATCATATCCAAACACCGTGGGAGAAGTCCTCCATCACCAGGAGATCCTGTCATGGTGTGGGTTTTCCCACTGCCTGTCACACCATATGTAAAAAGGAGACCTGGAGGGACAGGAAAGTTAAGTGATCATGCTTGTCTCAAAGGAAAGCTCAGTTCAATCATACGCCCTGCCCTTCTCAGATAAAACACGTTTGGGAAAACATTGACTGCTTTTGAACAGTTAACAGTAAATTATTTCAGCCCACCAAAAGCCACTGTCATGACCAGTGCTTACATCCTTTATCGATAGCCACTTCAGCTACAACTGGCAGCACCTATCACCCTCTCTGGGGAGAGCACATTTGAGAGCCAAATGGCCAGGAAGCCACTAAGCCCCAGGTGTGGAGGGCTGATTTGTTATGACTGTTACCAAGGAGCATGACACAAGCCAGATAGGCCAAGCACCAGCACCATGATATCAAACTATGCCCAAGAGCTGAAACCCTACAAATGGATCTCTGTAGTCAGTCTTTAGCTGGATAAGTCATCCCTTTCTGCAGAAAAAAAAAGCTTCTCTGATTAATGGTATACAAAAAGATTAGACATCGACACAAGCAACATACATGCCATAATAAAAGTAAACAGGTTCAGAAGTACTGAAAGGCCAGAAGAGCTTCCAAGGATGTTGTAGAAGACAGCTGAGCCATTGCAAACAAGATATACGTGTTTTTACCTAGACAAGCTAAGATACCTTCAGACATATGAAACCATAGCAATATAAGGAGCTGCATGGGAGATGTAGGGCAAAGCACTACAAAACAAGTCCTTGCTCACCATTTTTCCCGTGGATGAGATCTTCCACTAGAGGTTTAGCCACCACATCAAAAAGTTCCTTCTGAATAACAAGGGTGCCAAATACTTCTTTGAATGAATATTGCATCTGCAGAAAAGGAGATACATTGGCCTATAACTTACATTCCCCCATCTAGAAGTCCATCGCTTCAAGACGCCTCATTGTTTCACACCCTAGAACCACTTTTCCATCCGCCTACCAGTATGATGAAGTTTCTGCTTTAGGATTATACCAGTTTGAACGTGGGCAGTGGCTCCAGTGTGGCTGTCCCAAGAGCAAGAGGTGCAGCAACTGTCTCATTTCCACAGAGCTCAAGTCCAAGAAATAACCATAACAATCACAAAGCCTGAGCTCCCAGCAACTGGAGAATCCCACAATTTACAGCTCCAAGCACAAATCTGTGTGAGTTCCAGCCGTCATTCACACAAACGCTGAGCAAAGGAACATCCACAGTGGTTCCAGCATTTAATCATTTTGTTTTAAGCTTGTGGCTTTTACAAGTCCAGCCTTGGTTTCCAGTCATAGGCTTTAAATATACTTTTTTGGATGAATCTGATCACTTTTTCAGTCATAATACCTGCTTATTTATGTATCAGTATTTAAAATTTGAGCAAAGGTTTATTTACCAAAGTTTAAATTAATCTTCTCCTATTTTATTAAAGCCTTTGAAGATCACTTTAGTTACTGGCTGTAATGATTCCCCACGCGAAAATTGGAAACAAAGTATTCCACACATCCAAACTAACAATTTTTTTTTTTTCTTAGAAACACCAGGATTTTGTCTCATTTTGAGTTTCAGCCCTGTGTTAAGAACCTGCAGTTAACTGTTTCACTCTCCAATCATATTTAGTGTTATAATACTCTCGCTCTTCATTCTGAACGCATGACCTAAACCCTGCTTTTCTAGGAAACATTTGTATTGATCAAATAACATGAACCACTTTGTGACCTGCTGCCTATTTTTCCTTCATGGCGTTTCACCACTTCGTACACATAATCTACAGCTTTTCTCCAATGCACGTTATACAAATACAAAAACATTGCTTTTTGCCCAAATTCAGTTTGGGACAAATCAAATGTTAATTCGTTTGTGTCTGGCTTAGCTTTAAGTTGGTTGTCTTCAATTCACCCTGCATTAAAAAGTCCTCCAAGTAGTCTAAATGTTCACTAGATTTGTGTTTGCTCCTTTATCCCCCTTCGGAAAATACATTTGATGGCTCAGGGTGCATTTTTGCTCTAGATACCTTTCTGGATTTGAAACTTCACTTTTCTAAAAGCAAACACTGGTGATGCTCACATAATCACCTAGATTGGAAAAGACCTTTTACATCATCAAGTCCAACTGTAAACCCAACACTGCCAAGCCTGCCACTAAACCACACCCCAAATAGACACATCTACATAGCTTTTAAATCCCTCCAGGGATAGCAACTCCACCACTGCCCTGGGCAGGCATTCCAGTGCTTGACAACCCTTTCCATTAAGTAATATTTCCTAATATCCAATCTAAACCTCTCTTCTATCACAACTTGAGGTCATTTCCTCGCATCCTATCACTTGTTGCTGGGGAGAAGAGATCAGCACCCACCTCATTACAGCCACCTTCCAGAGAGCCTGCAGAGAGCAATGAGGTCTCCCCTCAGCCACCTCTTCTGCAGACTAAACAGGCCTAGGCCCCTCAGCCCCTCCCAGCATCCCTGGACTCCAGACCCTTCCCCAGCTCTGTTCTTCTCCAGATGAACTCCAGTCTCTCAACGTCCACCACAAGCCAACAGAAAACATTGGCAGCATGGAAATGGACCTCTGTACCCACTTGCAGGCTGGAAGGCAGCTCCTTCAGCTGCGCAACGCTCCAACCCCAAGGTGGAGGGCCCAGACAGAGATTCCCCTGCCACCACCCAGCCATTACCTCCCGGTACTCCCCGTTGCGGGCTGTCCTGTATCTGTCGGGTGGGTGGATCTGCACCGTAGTCTCATTGATCACCTCGATGCATCGCTCCTCGTCGGGGCGGCCGAGCGGCCGCACCCTGCAATACACCTGGGAAAAGGAGGAGGCACATGGGGCTTATCATCCCTTGGAGCAGCACGGGAGGGGTCGAGCCCCGGGGACACCCTCACCAGGGATCCCTCATTGGGGGCCCCCTCACCCGAGGAGCCCCGGGGAACTCCTCACTCACCCCCACAGGATCCTTAGGGCTGGGGTTCGACGGCTTCTTCGGCACCGGCCGGCGCGGCGTCTTGGCCCTCCTGGGGGAAGAGGGAACCACGAGGGTCACGACAGGACCGGGCCTGACACCGGCACCAGGAGCGGGCCAACCCGGGAGGGGCAGCCCCGCGGCCAGGTGGGACCGGTGAACCTGTGAGGGGCTGTACCGGTACCGGCTGAAGCCGCGAGGGGCGGCCCCGCGGCACCAGTGAACCCGGGCTGAACTGGAACCAGGCGGGACCGGGAGAGGTGGGAACGAGACCGGCGGCACCGGTACGGGCTGAACCCGGACCGAACCGGGCCCCACAGCACCGGTACGGGCTGAACCCGGGAGAAGCGGGACAGGGATGGTACCAGGAGAACCCGGGAGAGGCGGCTCCGAAGGACCAGCACCGGGTGAACCGGAGCCAAACGGGGGCCGGGCAGAGCCTGGACGGGCGGCCCCGCGGGGCCGGAACCGGTACTGAGTGAACCCTGGAAGCGCGGTACCGGCACCGAGAGGTGAATCCCCGCGGCACCGGACAAACCCGGGCCGAACCGGGCCCCGGTACCGGGTGAACCCGGGAAAAGGGACCTCTCGGCTCCGGTACTGGGTGAGCCCGTGCGGGCCCGGTCTCCGCGGCCGGGCAGGGGGTGCTTACGCCGCCTTCATGCCGCGGTGTGTCCGTGCCCGGGTCCGTCCCGATCGCTGCGGGCACTCCTGACCCGGTGTCCGCGGCCGCAGGGCTCGCGCGCTCCGGCGATTCAAATCGGACCAATCGACGCGCGTGTGTGCGATGACGTCATTGCGCACGAGCGTCCGGCGGCCCCGCCCCCCACGCCCCCCACCAACCCGCAATGGCGGCGCCCGGGCGTGGGGAGTGTGCTGCGCAGCTCCGGGGAACCGGTCCCGGGAGCCCCAGGAGCCCTGCAGCTGGGGGGCACTCGGGCCCAGGATTCTCAGAGCCCGGGGGGAGCCGTGAGCGGGAACCAAACGAGCCTCAGAGCCGGGGGAACTCGGGCCCAGGAGCCCCACGAGTCCCAGAGCCAGAGGGGAGCTGGGCCCAGGAGCCCCAGAGCCGGTAGGGGACCAAGTCCCCGTGATACGAGAAGTAGTTACTACTGCAAAAAGTGGAATATTTTGATTTAAGATAAAGTAGAATCAGTTTTCTAACTAACTTCATTTAAGTTTTATCTAAAGTAACTTTTCTTGAAAGTTAAACAGAATAGTGCTCTGATAGCATGGGTTTCTTACAGCATGTTTTTTATTTCAAACAATATTTTGCTAGGAACTGTTCTTTGAGAAATTATAATGTGTTAAGTATGATATGTGCTGAACCGATGTGTTTTCTTCTATAGTCAGCACTGTTTGCATTCTTTATCAAAAAAATCATAGAATTGCAGAATTGTTTGGGTTGGAAGGGACCTTAAAGCCTGTCTAGTTCCACCCCCTTTGCTCCAAAGCTCCAATTAGCAAGAGATTTGGCTGTTACGAAGTTCACAATGATATTGAAGTTAGTCCTTGGAAAGTAATAGAATATGCATAAGATTTATGGCACAGTTTATACATATGCGTGGAAGTGGGAAATACTTTCTGTCCCAGCTCTTCTCTCGTTACATATGATTGATGGAAATCATTCCCTTGTGTCCAGTGCTGAAAAAAAAGGATGCTGCTTTCTAAAACTCTGAAATGAATCTTATAGAGTTTATTTGATGACATTTTTGGTACAGCATGAGCTCTGCAGCTGGGAGGAACCTGGTCCGAGGAGCCTCAGAGCAGGAGCCACACAAGCCCTGTGGGCTGGGATCAAGCAGGAAGGGATCGGCATAGAATCATGTAATCACAGAATGGTTTGGGTGGGAAGGGACCTTAAAGACCATCCAGTTGGATTTTTTTGGAGTGCAGGTGCAGTCCGGCTTCTGGAGCAACCCATCCCATAGCAAAGCCCCTTAATACTCTTGCCCAGCTTTCCCTGCCCATTACCAAATTGAGTAAGGCAATTCTGCTTGGCTTTTGAGTGCTATTTGGTTATACCTGTCCCATCCTGGTATTTCCAGTGATTTCTGCAAGGCCTTTTGTGGCTCTGACTGTGGTGGAGCTCTGCTGGTACCAGCAGGATGCATGATGTGCTCAGGGAGCTGCAAATCCCTCTGGCAGCACGTGGCATTAATTCCTACCAAAGCCAGGGCCGTGGAATGCGCTACAGCCCCTGGACCAGCCCTACATCACCAATGGTTGTTCGGAAATTCTTCAAGTCAGGCATGTCCTGAGCTCAGTTTCATTTCTATAGATTCATGAAATAGTTTGGGCTGGAAGGGACCTCAAAGCCCATCCAGTTCCACCCCCTTGCCATGGGCAGGGACACCTCCCACTGGATCAGGGTGCTCAAAGCCCCATCCAGCTTGGCCTTGGAACACCGCCAAGGAGGGGACATTCATGACTTCTCTGGGCAACTTGTGCCAGTGCCTCCCCACCCTCACAGGAAAACATGATCTTCTCCCAGGATCTGGTCAGTAAGATAAGAGTTTTGTTTGGGATTTGCTCTGGACTGAGTGCAGAAATACAACAAAACAGCATCTTCCACCAAATAAATGCCTGCATAATTTACTTGTAACAATTGAAACAGAGTTTTTATTTCTTTAGGTGAATGAGCCCATTGAATGGCTGTTTGAAGGCTGCTCTCCAACTGAACAGGGAATCTGGCTGACCTGTACTACTTCAATTTCAAACATTCACTCAATTAGTATGTGAAGTACGTACCAGACAAAGTGCTGCGCGATCCAGAGGGGTTACGGTACTGTATAATAAAGGGTTACATTTTTTAATGTAATTTTCCTACAAATTGAAGAGTTGGTTGGAAAATACCTTGGAGATCACCGAATTCAACCGTACCTGAGCATCCAAATTCCAAATTCAAACAGCCAAGAAAAAATATAAACTGAGTCCTGTGGATTTTCCAGACTGTTAAATCACATCTTGCACACAGAACCAGATTCCTTTCCAGTCACATGAGGACACAAGGTAAATAAGCTTTGCAATTATTAGCATTTATCTCTGAAGTGATTAGTTTTCACAGACGGTATTTCTATGATACTATCCAAAATTAGCATATATCAGTGCGAGTTATATTAGTTTTCTCTTTTAATGAAATAAAACTGTTGAATAAACAATTATGTTCCAGTGCTTATAAATATTAATATAAATCTTCGTCAACTTTCAAAAGAAAGCTGTTTTTCAAAAGACTTATTTGTCCCAAATATATTCAACGAGCTGTTGTAATGTCACACAAAAGTGCATGTTATACCTTGATAGAGGTAATTGGACTACAAGAGAAATTATACACCCGTATGATTATCAGGAAGATCAATAACATTCCCTAGCAGTAATCTTTGCAGCCCGTGTTCCCATATCTCCTGCATGGTGCT
This sequence comes from Tapera naevia, assembly GCA_033556795.1. Lineage (NCBI taxonomy): Eukaryota > Metazoa > Chordata > Aves > Cuculiformes > Neomorphidae > Tapera > Tapera naevia. The sequence continues at coordinate 4,370,324 of JAUMJJ010000353.1, forward strand.
AAATAAATCCAAGGTGAAGATTCATCATTAGAGCCCTCAGCCAAGCTCTCCCCCAGCTGCCTACCCCTCACCTGGGACAGGCTGAGTCCTTCAGGCTCTCTCCAGGGTGCCCTGCTTCTGCCTGGAAAATCCAGGTGCAGCAGCAAAGGAAACCAAGGAGCCAGAGCCAGAGCATGGGGCTATTGCTGGGTGAGCACAGGTCCAGCTTTAGAAGCGCTTTAAAATGACAGATTTTGACCTCGGTGCGTTATCAGCTGAGCTGTTGTAACTCCTGCCTTCCACACAACAATGCCCTTATTTATACACTGCAAGAACTCCACTGCTTTCTTGCTCAGTAGATGCTTTATTCTCCCCAGACACCCCCATCCTATTCAAACATTCTTCTGTGCAAGTGGGAGCAGAAATTGGAGAGGTTCAGAGGGGATAGCTCTGCCATCAATGACACCCTCAGATCAAAGGTCCATCTATCCCAGTATCCTGCCTCCAGAAATACCAGGGAGAGGATGCCTTGACCTGACAACCACGAATTGCTCAGCCATCGCCTTCAACAAGGTGTCAAATACCTTTTTGGAATAGCGTGGCTTCACATCTGTGTTAAACACTTTGCACAAAACAGGTCTTGTAGGGAGGTCTACGCTATCCCTTTGATCCTTCCCCTGTTTACATTTGGTGCCACAAATGATGTTGGAGCAGGAACCCAGCTGGGAGTAGAAGATGGAGGTACCTGGTGAAAGGGAAGGACAGTGCTTCCTGGGCTCTGTGCTCGGGGCCGCAACATCACCCATAAAGGCAGCAGCTTAGCTTTCCAGGGGAATTTATATCTCAGGACTTACCTATGCACCAGAATTGGTCCCAAAAAAAGTGCTATTCTGGAGGAACATCCCAGGGGGAGTTCTTCTAGAATAACTTTCTGGGTAATAATTAAAAATAGCTGAAATTAAAAGGTAGGCAAACACTAGTCTCCCTCAATCCCGCATTGGTCAGGCACTTGGGTTTAGTTTAAGGCTGTAGAACATGGATATTTGAGGGTTTAATCCTCTAAATAATGCCACTTTCAAGGTGAAAACCTTAGTTCAGGAGCCCCAGGGAGAGCCCTTACCCATGCTTTGGCCAAGCAGTCTTAGTTGTCAGGCTAAACCAATGACAAAAACATCTGTGTCACCAGCATTATCCATATCCATTTGCTCCCCCAGTCTCTCTATAAGGCAGACCTGATGAATGCCTATTGCTTTGGAAAGTATTAGCACTTATATCCCTTTGACAGAAACAAAAGTTAAGGCTATTTTAAATATTCCTTGTGGTGAAATAGGAGCTCAGTTAAAAGCATCTCATAATCTGTTCCCAGCTTTAAAGCTCTATGTACAAAAAACAGAGCAATATGTTTTGCTGTTGAGAATAACTCAAATAAAGGTTTTTCTCAGAGAGCGTAGGTGAATAAACTCCTCCTCATCCATACCTTACCCTTACTCTTTAGGGTTTCTCCTGCAGAGCAGCATAAACACTACCTAAAACCAAAGCCTAATGTCCATGTGGTTTTTCTCTCTGGAGAGGCTCTGGCATGAAGCGCAGGGATGTGGAGCAGACCCCGATGACAGCCAGGTTCACAGCCACCCCGATGCCCATCGATGTGAGGGTCTGCAGGGAGGAGGGAAGCAGCAAGGCGGGCAGGAGCCGGTCGTGGCGCTGGGCCATGTCCATCATGATGGCCTCCATCTGGAAGTGCGTGCCGATGATCCCACACACGTGGAACACTTGGTGGCTGTGCCCTGCAACAAAGCCAAAAATACTCACCGAGTAAACCCTTGGGCTTCATTAAAACACCACAGTGTAGGTGCAGCAAACTTTCTGCCTAGCATCAGCTGACCCCAGGCATCACATTTTAAAATATTCGTTCTACTAATTTCTTGACTTTTGTGCCACTAGAGATTTCCTTTCAAAAATGCAACTGGTCGTAATGGAAACAAAGGATGAGCAGCTTGCTGCTGCGGTCCTGGCGCACATAAGGCGTTGAAGAGCACTATGCTTGTGCACAATGTGATGGAGAAAGCAGGGAAAACCCTTGGGTCTCCTGGGTGGTTGCTCCTGCAGTGCCCTGACATGGCACTGTGAAGCACCACAGTGCCACAGTGAAGAGTTTTTGCATGGGAAATGAGTGCTTTGCGGTCACAAAACCCTCTGTGAAACATTTTGGAAGCAGCAGGCTTATGGAGCTATTCTCGCTTTACCTAAGCAAGGCTGCTTTATCTCGTATGTAAAACACATCTCAGATTTCCAGCAGAGAATATATTATAACCTCTAGGAGCCACTAATGCATTAATGTACTTTCTTCCTGACAATAATGAGAAGACAATGCCAACTCACCCAGTTGGCACTTACCAATGTAGTCAAAGTGTCCTGGCGCGAGTCTCTCCGGCAGATGGCTGGCGAAGATGAAGCAAGTGAGAAAGGCAAAGATGGTGTGCTTGTAGTGGACCAAGATCACAGCCTCTGTGCAGCTCTCCACTGTGCACAGGTAGAACTACAGCAGAAGAGAGGCATCCATGCAGGGGTACCATGCACGGGAAAGAGGGGAACAACTCATTTCCAAAGGAGGCAGCGCCGTTCCCCCACTCCCCATCATCTCCAGCTGCCCATCACTCAACGACAGGGCACGCAGTACAGGACCCAGAGCTTGATACAAGAGCTGTCACTGCTATTTCATGCAAATCCCAGCTCCACATTGCTCATCCTTAGACCTCCCTAGAGCAAAATTCCCACCCCGCTGCAGTTTGGGAGCTGGAAAACTCGCAGAGTTCAAAGGCAGTAACTTTACAGCACAGGCAAAGTTTGAGTGCGATGCTTTGAAGTGGAAGGAATCTGCCTATCAATAGGTGCAGGAAAAAATAACTGAATCTCTTTTCCTGTCTGAGTTTGGTTTCCTTTAAAAAAAATAAAAGCTGGCATATTTTCCCAAGTATTTTCAAGACTAAGATGAAGCAGCTGATTATTTCCAACCCTGCAGCAAGCAAAGGTCTTGGTGCTGTGAATATATGTGTAGGCATACCCGGTAGAATAGAGGGATGCTGTCAAAGAGGTACGGGTACACAAAGGCCAGCGTGCGGGAAGCCTTGCTGAACCGGGGCTGCTCCGCCTCCAGAAACCTAGAGGAAAGCAGAGGAGGCATTTCACGTGGTGCCATTAGGCCAAGGTAAGCGCTGGGTTCTGATTGTCAGTCGTTTGCTGGGGATGCTGGATTGCAGTACACAGGGCTGCACATGCGTTCTCCCACAGAGAAGTGAATTCAAGCCAGAGCAAAGCCTTTTTTGTCTGCTGATGGTATTAAAGCTGCGACTGTAGCTGAACCTTCTCTGGCTGAACTCTGAGCTGGGGAGGAAGCTTTTAGGCACCACCTTCCCCCTCTTCTGTGCTCTGGCTGTAACAGGTGCATCTCTGCAGCTTTGAAAACAACCTTTTTCACACCATCCTGGCATGGCTGATTTTGCTTCTTCTGCCATTGCTCATGCCCCAGGGAAGCAGTCACAGCATCAAGCCTGACAATATTCCATAAGCATTTGGACAATGCCCTCAGACACATGGTGTGAATTTTGGGGTTGTCCTGTGCAGGGACAGGAGTTGGAGTTGATGATCCTTGTGGGTCTCTTCCAACTCAGCACATTCTAGGTTCTATGATTCTATAGCCATTACCCATCAGCAGAACAGAGCTGGTCTTTAAACAGCTGCTGCCCCTGCAGTTGTTTTCAACTGAATGTTCACTCTCAGCTTTGAATCCAAAGTTTTTCAGCACAGCAATCAAGGAGAATACATCTGCTGTGGTTTGGAGGATTTTGTAGGTAATGCTGCATCCAGGTGGTGATTGTCACTGTTTGTTAATTAAGCTGTATTGCAGCTAATGTCTGAAACACATGAAGTATCACAGCATCCTTCTTTTTTTACGTCCTGCCAAGACCTTGCAATTGTTGTTACAGAGGATGCATGGAGGGAGTTACTGAAATCACAAAGTGAATTTATTTAACAAGTTTCTTTTTAATAACAGCACCATTATAATGGAAGAAACAGCCTGTTGGTTATAATCAGACCATAGTTGAGTCACCATCCCTGGAGGGCTTTAAAAGATGAGTAGATGTCGCATTTGGGAGCATGGTCTGGTGGCAGACTGAGCAGGGCTGGATCAATGGTTGGACTCGATGATCTTAAAGGTCTTTTCCAACCAAAACCATTCTATGATTCTATATAAGGAGGAAAGAGGCTGTCTGCCTTTTTGTTCTTTATGAAACCGCACTGCTGAAAAGTGGAATATAATTTACAGCTGAAATAATGAAGGAATTGATCACTCAAGTCCCCCCAAAAAACAGTATGAAAACTGAAGTGGGGTCAGAAGCCATGTGCCAAGTCCCCGGCCTGTTCTGTCACACAGAGAATGCACCTGAAATGAAACCTGGCGATGGAAAGCCCAGGGGAGCCGCTCCACACGCTGGCACAGCCACCAGCCAGCCTCTCTGGCTGCCCACTGCAAGCCTGGCACAGTCACACCAACCCCTGCCCACCAGCCCTGGGGTACACTGGGCATCAGGATGCCCCCCACCATGGGGAAGGTTCTTTCAGCCAGCCCATCACCGTGCCCTCCTGCTGCAGACACAGGTGCTCCAAACTAAGAACAGAAAAGCTCTCCCTCCAATGCCTCCTTGCTGGGAAAGTCTGACTTTTCTAGAGTTTTAGCCCAATGTGGAAACAGAGGGGTTAACTTGAGCAGAACTACAATAGATCTGCCTGCAAAGCAGAAGAATTCTATCAATGAGATCCAAAATATTGGTTGAAACCCCAACAATTTGACTTATGTCCAAGAGCTGCTAACTGCATAAGGGCTTTTGGCTCTGTTTGGCCTCCAATCTCAGCTTGTGCCTTGCCCAGAAGACATCACATTGATGGCGAAGATGCCTCCTGTATCCTATTTTCTCCTGTATTTCTATTTACTCCTATTTTCTCCTGTATTTCTGCATGATTCCCGCTGTATTTCCCTACCGTGGCTTCCCCTGCCTGGTGCTGTACTCACCCTTGCCACACATCTTCCCACTCCTTCACCCACATACTGATCCAACTCATGCTCCTCTGTTGTCAAAATGGAACCACCATATAGCAGCCTGGGCACATGGCCAGCTGCACGGTGACCCCTCGGACATTGCCCTGCTCACAGAGGACAGGGTGAGAGGTAGCAGAGTTCAAGCAGACTCTGTTCTCCTCAGGAAAAGCCCATCCAGTTTTTTTTGCTTGAATGGAGATGCCAAATCCTCCACCATGAAAGAAACCTTTTATGCGGCTGCTTATCCTGCACTGAGGGGTGAAGCAGTTGGACACTGTCTGTTTCAGTGTGACAGGGGTATCTACTGTTATGGAAAGGATAAACACAATTCCAGTCCATTTCCATGTTTGGCAATTCAGGATGCAAACCAACTGACCAAAAATCTTACTGTTGACTCATCAGCAGCCTTTTAAGATTGGAAAGCTGATGAAATTTGGTGCAGCAGCTTAGCAAACGCCTTTCTTCAGATACCCACTGCAAGTCCCTGCCTTCATCACATTGCTGCACCCTCCTCTGCATTAACTCGGACTCCCCTTGACCTTCACGGCGTGCATCAAGAGGCTGAGCTTCCTCTGCTGCTGTGTTCAGCTGTGTTGGACAAGCTCAGCTGGGTTCAAGTAGCTTAGTGACACCAATCTGAGCATGAACTGCTCCGAAACAGCCAAGCTCACTTCTCTCCTCGTGTGACCCAAATCCAGGCAGCCATGGACCCTGCTGGCACCTCCAGACAGCCCTGCCCAGGGTGTGGTTGGTGGAGCAGCCCCGACAGCATTGCTGCACGGCTGCTGAGCCCTCTGTGAGCCAGGCAGGAGCAGGAGTGCCTGGGCAGGTCCCCTCCAATCACACCCAGCTCGGTACCATCACTGCCCGTTGCACAATTTGCTTTCGGGTCTGCTTCTGTCCATCCACCCCCTGCCTCGCACAGCCTTTTTTCCTGGTGTGACTCAGCCCAGGGTGACGTGCAATGGGTGAGCAGCACCCTGCAGTAGGAAACTGGGTGGCCCAGGTGCTGGTGGCCCCCTCTTCCATACTCAACAGACACTTACATGAGCCAAATTTGCAGGATCCATGAGGAATACTGAGAGCTTGGAACTCTTCCCCTTGGGAGGACACAGTGATGCTCAGCCACATCCCACCCCGCAGCAGCACCTCTGGTGCAGCAGAGCCCGCTGGGCACCATGAGTTCTTCCTGCTGGAGCACAGGAGCACCTCTCTCCCTGCCAGGGCAGCAGCATCGAAAACCAGTGCTGTGCTGAGGGATCCTGAGGGCTACCTGGGCCACAGCAGCTGGGGAGGAAAACCTCCCAGGGTTAAGTGATGCTCTGACAGGCGACAACATGCCAAAGAGCAATTGCACACCAAAGAGCTTCCACTTGCCAAAGACACCCCAAAACAGAAGAAGGGATGATGCCAAACAATTCACGCCACTTGTGAAAACAGGAACTGTACGTTCTGCAAAGCAAACTGCGTGTTGTCGCAATGACAGACACGGCTTCTTTGCAAAAACAGCCTTCAGGGAGGGATCTACCATGAATTAAATAAAAGCCAGTCCAGCGGGAGATCTAAACACGGCACGGATCGCTGGAAATCAGCTGAGTAGCTTGGACATTTGAGTTATTCCAAACAAATTGTCTAATGCCATTCAGGAACAACATGCCACACACAGAGTGCTGCTCATGCTTTGAAAATGATGCAATCAGCTGCAAGAATGTTGAGTTTCTGCCTCTGAAAATCTGTTGCGCGCAGATGTAAACACACACACTCATATAAACACATGCCTACACACATTTAAATACACACACACTCACATATAAACACATGCACGCACATATTTTAATACACACATACACATATAAACACCCACACGTATATATAAACAGATGCACACACACCTATAAACATGCACAGAGCACTTAGGCAGATCCATGCCTTTGGCAGGACCATGCTCATGCTCAAACCCAAACACATGTTTAAATGTTGGGTGCAGAGGACCTTTCTGAGGTTATGTTAGGAACCCCATAGCCCAAAAAAAGGCACTGGAGGTGGGTTTCTTCCTGCCAGGTGTGCACCATATGAAACCACCTTTTGAACTTTCAGATATTAAAGCCACTTCATTTGTTTTGCATTTTTCATCATCAAACTCTCCTAGTGCCAACATGCAACACATTTTGAGAACCACAAGTCCTCTTCTTCCCCTTCCGGAGCTTAAGGCTCGTATTGTTACAATACAAAGCTTTGTTAATAATCCTAATCAACGATTATGCTGAAGCAACCAGGGCAGATAAAGCAGAGGCTCACCTGGAATAGCAGGACAGACTGGTGCTAATGACAGTGTTGAACACCGCAATGGGGACGTAGCAGTGGTGGAAGGTGCTGTTGACCCATTCTGCTGGAAAAATATATGCTGAGTATGCCAGTGCAGACCCTGGAAACATAAAAAGGGATCAATTACTTCCAGCTCCCACTGCGACCCTCAGCATCCTCCTGTGAACCTTCGAATCGCCACTGGGCATTGGGCACTTTCAGGAAAGGGAGATATGGATAAGGTAGATGGGCAGTGAAGTAGCTAAGGGGAGCATCAGATGGATATCCCAGTAGCAGCTCTCGCAGACACCATTCCCTGAGGAGCCAGAGCACATTGTGCCATGCAAAGACTCTGGCTATTGCCTCTTCCCCTGGGCTTGTCCCCCTGAGGTGCCACCAATGTCACTGACAGCAGTTGTCTGTTAATGAGGGTTTTTTTCCCTCATTCTATTTACTCTAAACACCAAAGTATCTCACACCAGGTCTCCATCCCCGGCTATCAGGTACAAAACCCACCCCAGATTACTGTTTGTGCCAGAGTCAGAGGTGCTTCCCGGTCCCTCCCAAGCACCAGGCTTCAGGGAGGAGGAAGAGGAGGAGCAGAAAATAGACACAAGCAGCCTCTGTTCCTGCATGTCATGTGGGTATGAGCCATCTGAGCATTCCATCTCCCTGTGCTTCAGCTCCTGCTGCCCCAGGGACGTGCTGGGGGCTGCCACTGCACTGAAACCTCTACCAACTTGTCCGTCCTTACCCAGGCTGTACATGCTGAGAGCTGCGTAGTCAAAGAAGTAGCAGATGTGCCGAGCACGGGTGGACATGGTACTGAAGGTGTGGGCACAGCTGGAGGCCAGGGGGTAGATGCAGCAGGTCAGCAGGTAGGCCAGAAGTGGCCAGGCATGGGGGTCCTCCCGGCCCCCCGGCCCCTGCAGCCGTCCCACCAGGGTCCACACGAAGTACCTGTGGGATGGAAGGAGCTGAGCATCACACCCTTGGATTTCCCCCACCCAGGATATCCAACCACCTCCTCCCATGGATGCTGAAGTCACAAGAACATGGTACCTACCAGGCAGGCACAAAATGGGTCCAGATATTGAGGGTTTCATTTGTCATTTGGAAGACACTGAGGAGGCAATCTGCTGCTGAGCTTCGGGGAGGACGATACCCGAAGAGGATCCCCTGCTCCTGGTACCCCTGCAAGGCAAGGACTGGCACCAGTGGCAGGCGCAGGAGAAGGAAAGAAGCTTGCCAAAAGGAAAGTGCCCATAATTCAAGACCCAGGACCCTGCTGCAAGGACAGACCTGTGCCCTTGCCATGGGAGGTGGTCCCAGTGAGGGACCCCAGCATGGTGTTCCTGTTTGTAACCTCCCCAAATCCCACCGCGCCTCGAGCTTAGGGAAGAAAAGTTCCTCTCTGACCTTAGGCACTTGGTTGATGCTGAGCAGCCGGGGTAACTTGAGGCTCAGCATTGCGCAGGTTGGGGCTCCAACTCCAAGGGATGTTTTCAGCTCCGCTGCCCTGGGGACGAGCCCCGGCGGTGCCTCACACCCCGCCTGGCCGCATGCCACACCTCACTGGGGTAGCTTTGGGATGGGAACGGGGCTGTCCCAGGACAGGTGAAGTGCTGCTGCCCAGGCTCAGGACAGGTGGCCTAGAGGAGATTATATAAATAATGGAATCACTTGGTTGGAAAAGACGTTTGAGATCCTCAAGTCCAACTATATCTGTCCACTACTCAAGCATCCCTGAGCAGCTCATCTACCTGTCTTTTAAATATCTCCAGGGACGGTGACTCAGCCACCTCAGATGAGCATTTGTGGGGACATGGCACAGTGTCCCCATGGCAAATGCTTCCTGAGGGTTCCCATGGCTTGGGGAGAGGAGATGAAATCCATTCCTGCAGGAGCTGTTTGGATCCTTCATTACCATGTGTACCCAAAAGGGGCAGGGGGAGAAGGACAGCATACCATTCCATCCAACCCCACCACCTAGAGGGACTGAAGCCCCCTGTTATTGCCCCAACCCATCCAGGGGTGGTGCAGAAACAGCATCCACATCCCCAAGAGCACTTCAAGGTCACAGAGAAAGCCCTGAGCATGGGGTGGGGGGCTGCAGGGTGCAGGCAGGTAACGGGGAGGACAAAGGGTCCCAGGGAGTGCCCAGGTTGATTCCCCTCTGCCCACACCCCATCAAACGTCCCAGCACTGAGGTTTAGCCCCAGCATCTCCATCTCTTACCCACCAAGAGCTTTGGCAGGGCCACCTCTCCCTGTTCCACCTCCTCCTCTGGTCTGTGAAACAAAGGTGAAAAAAATTATCATCTCCTGTGTCCTCCTGAAGAATGCAGAAAAGAGCCCAAGGCTTGGCTTGGGAGATCAGCCTTCCAAGAGCTGTTCTCATGACGGCATTTCAGCTGCCGTAGCCATCCCTTAACTTCACACCAGGAGACACCAAGTTTCAGCCATCAGCATGTGTTGCTGGTGCTGCACAAGACTTGCCAGTCCGAAATAAACCCCTTTGCTGCCCTTTCCCAGCCCTTGGCATTGCCCTTTGTCTGCCCCTGCCTTTCCTCCCCTCCAAACTCTACCTGTCCGTGCAGCCAAGCAGGTCTGGTGCAAAATGCCGTGGGCCGCCGTGGGCAGGGAGTGCCTGGAGGGAGGGAGGTGGCTGGGAGGTGGTTAAACAGGAGGGAAAAAAATTAACAAGGCAAGAGAGCAATAAACTCAACATAAAATAAAATTGGAAATGCCTTTAGTTAAATATTAGACTTAAATCAGGAGCCTTTTCCCAGCTGTGGTGCTACAGGCATGCTGCCTCAAAGCTACATGGAGGCTGCAGCCCAAGATGATCACCTTGGTGTTCCTGCACTACTCCATGGAGGTAAGGGGACCTGAACCCTGTGGTGGCTTCCAGAGGCTCAAGATCCTGCTGGAGGGTGGGGAGAGAGGGCAGGGAGCAAGGGCAAGGCTGTTGTTGGCTATTTGCATACTCAGAAATAAAGGGCAGCCTGGCACAGAGCTCTCCCTTTTCCTATCCCGGCCACACGTCTGATAGAAACACAAATGAGGGTGATGATGGGAGAGAATGAAAATAATGTCTCTTATCTCTGGGCAGCCAAGGAAACAGCGCACGCTCTTCCCAAAGGCGTGGGAGCCTTGATTTGCAAAGAGCCCTTGGACGGGAGCCCCGAGCTGGGTACATTTGGGTGCAACCCAGGCAAACCCTGTCCAAAGCCGGGAGCTGGTCCCCTGCACGCACCCCACGCTGGCTGCCTCGTGGAAGGACGTGGGAAGCACTGGGCCCAGGCTTAAGGAAGAATTTGTATTTTTAAGAGCTAAATGAGTCACAGAGCTGCGGGGTGCAGCAGCAGCAGCCCGGCACACCCTGCAGTCCCGTGTTTTCCTCCTCCTTTGGCTGACTTTTCCACCTGAGGAGTGGTGCTCCCACAGCAGCAGCATGGGACGAGGGATAGGGACACATTGCAAACGGCTCCTTTGCAAACAGCAGGTTTGCATGCTCACCCAGCTGACTGCAACCATACCTCCTCCTCCTCATCCCAGTTCTGGAATCCCCAGCATAAGAAGGAACAGGTCCAGAGGAGGCCATGAAGATGATCCGAGGGCTGGAGCACCTCTGCTGTAAGGATAGGCTGAGAGGTTGGATGGGGCTTTGAGCCCCCTGATCCAGTGGGAGGTGTCCCTGCCCACGGAAGGGTGTTGGAACTGGATGTGCTTTAAGGTCCCTTTCAACCCAAATCATTCCATGACTCTATGATCAGCCTCCTCATTCCCCCATGGATGCACAAAGCCCCGTGGGGATGTCAGGCACCACAGGGCACAGGTCCAGCCTGGGAGCCTTTGGTTTGTGCTGCCTTCACCCAGGGAAGGTTCCTGGCTGGCACCAGCTTTCACTCTTAAAGGCTGCAGCTTGCCCTTGGTGCAAAGAACCCTGGCGTGTCCTCTGTCACCCTGTCACAGGCTCCAGTGAGCGAGGAGCGGGGCTGCAGCTGCTCTCCCATGGCACGGCTCTCCCTGCCAGTCCCAGCAAGGGACTTTCAATGGAGGGAAAAATACTTTCACTGTTAATTATTAACTTTTATGACTTTCTGATGGTGGTGCAAGGAGAGAGACCAGTTGAGCTGTAAAACCAGCGGCTGGGCTGCTTTGAGCACTCGGCACCGGCATCAGCAGCATGGGACACACCAAGACCTTTTGCAGCAGAACAACAGAGGCTTTGTGGGAGGTTATTGCTGCTGTGGGTGGCTGCTGGTATCTGCTCGGCATCTGGGACAAAGAGGCAGCTCCGAGCACACACAGAAGCTTAAGGCTTCCCAAAACCAGTGCGTTTCAGGCACGTGCTAGAGCTCTTTGCCAGAGCCAACACCCTCAGCCATCCTCCTTGCAGGACGGCTGCATCTCAGCATCCCGTCCTGCTCCTAAAACACTGCCGAGGGAAATTCCCATAAATTCTGCAAACAAGCAGCACAGCCACAAGCTGCTGGTGCTGTGGGAGAGCAGGGAAAAGCAGTGTATTGCTGGCCCCACCATCCCCATCCCGGCACCTCTGGAAAGCTCACAGCCTCCCTGCATGTACCCATGGCCGAGAAAACCCTCGGCATCCTCCGAATAGCATGAAAGAAGCAAGCTGAAATGGGGGGCGGGGGGGGGAAACAGAGCAGACAATACTTACAACGCTGCTCCCGGGAGCAGGGCTGGGTCGGATGCTGAGTTATCGCCGGTGCTGGCTCTGGGCAACCGTATTACTCATCTGTGTACAAACACAGCCCACATGGCTGAGCCACGCTGGACGCCAGGCTGGGGCGTAGGCAGCCAGGCGAGCGGGCTGGGGCAGGTTTGCCTGGGACAGGAAGGGCAGGGAGGCTCTGCCGAAAGCCCTGCTTGCTGCCAGCTCCTCTCGGAACGGTCCCCGAGTCCAGGCTGGGCTCAGGGGAAGGACACGGCGGAGGTCAGCCCCGTCGGCTGCTTTTCCAGCTGAAGAGCAAATTAATTCTGGCTCGTCTTGTAGTGGAACAGGAAAAAGGCAAGAAAATAAAACCGGAAATAACTGTGGCCAAACACTCTCGGATCGTGCTCTGGATTAGCTTCAGCCGGGCTGCAAGGAAGCGGAATAAGGGCAGGAAAAGATATTAACTCCCAGACCGCCCTGTGCATCTTCAGCTCCCAGGCCTCTCCGCTTCAGCACCGGAAAACACCCAAAAAACTTTCTGAACTGCCCCCAACGGGGCTGTAAAGTTAAAACCCTGCTGTAGATGAAGAGGGAGGTGCACCCAGACTGGAGAGTTCTTATGTCATTCCCGTCTGGATGGAGGACCTCAGCCAGTGGGGGGATGGGGTTCCCCTTGGCCACTGCGGAGCAGGAGCCTCCAGCTCTCCCCATGCCTGTGCTGGCTGCAAAGCCCAGGACAGTTCCCTTTCTCCCCACTAAAGCCTCCATTTTTACCACAACCGTTAGTAATGAGTTTCACAATCTTTGAACAGGGCAGTAGATCAAGGACCGCGAGGCGCTGGAGAGGGATGTGCGGGCATTGCTCCCGTACTATTAAGTAGATGGAAGAACCAAAGCCAGGTGTAATGTGCTGCTCACAGCTGTCAGGGTCATTTGAAATCAGGGCTGGTGAATGTGCAGCACTATCCTGCACTTCAATTACCAAGAGAAGTCTCCTGGCACCAGTTTCTGGGCATAAGCATGCTAACTCTCTTTTGCTGGCACAGTAGTGTTGCTTTGCCCCAGACAGCGGCTTCCAGGGCTCTCCAATCACCCTTTTGGGTGCTGTTCCCACCAGGAAGGATGCCATGGAGCTGAGATTGTGTCCATTTCCCATTTTTGGAGCCTTACTAAATGACCCACCGGTGGGGAGCAGCTACGGGGTGAGCACGGGTGTTCACACTCATGCATCTGGCAACGAGTTCTATAGCAAAGTGAATCCCATGCAGAGAGCTTAGATCCTGCCAGCAAAACCCAAACCCTATGGCCAAAACCTCTGCTACGACAAAAAGCATCTCTGGTGGCAAATGGGAGCCTTGGCAGCACAGGGGTGGGAGCCAGGGATGGTCTTGCCCTGACAGGGATGAGCTCAGAGATGATCTTGCCCTGGCAGGGATGAGCTCAGGGATGATCTTTCCCCAGCAGGGATGAGCTGGGGATGCATGTGTGCCGGCGGAATCTGATGCTCATGCTCCAGCCTGAGCCCATGCAGGGTTGAGTTTATAAACAGCCCTTTTATTTGAAGACAGAAAACCTGTCCCAAGGCAGAACGAGGAGAAAATTTCATCATAGCACTTCCCAGAGCAGGAGCTCTGTCATGGATAACCGGGAACTTCTGGGTCCCTCACAGCTCCTGCAGCATTCCCCCCGGCTTGCTGGCAAATTGGCACAAAATTAGGATTTGCTCGGCGAGCACAGGGCCAATGAGGCCACAGCTGTGCTGGGCACACGCACATCTGCAGCCAGCTGTGGGGCAGGGGACACCCTGGCTCCCGGGGGAGACTGGCACTGACTGCATCCCCCCACGGTCCCTGTCCCTGCAGGGCTATGGGCCAGGAGCAGGAGGAAAATGCTGCCTCTCTGCACAACCCAAGCTTTTGGTATTGAGTGTGTGTTTTAAACCCCTCCTGAGCTCTTTTTTTTTCCTCCAGCCCACTGCCCTCAGAGACCAAGATGCAGATTTACTCTACTTACCCCCTCGCCTGCTCGGGTTTATGAGCTGCAGCCGATCAAATGAGCTGGAAAGGATGAAATCTGCTGCTGCGCTGTAATAAAGCCATGAAAAACTTGAAAATGACTCCTGGATGGTTTTACACCATCATTGACACAAGCCCATCAAACAATCCATCTGCATTTATTTGCGCTGGCAGCAGTGCAGGAGAGGTTGATACCCATGGACTTCGACCCTGCTTTGGACACGGTCCCCAGCCCCAGGCAGGGCTTTCTTCCCAGCATTGTGCCCGTGTACGAGCAGCCTGGGAAACGGCGTGTTTCACAAACTGGTGTTTGCAGTGCCTGCAAAGGCTGTGACATCCCCAAGGTGCCTCCTGCAACTGGTGCCACCAGTTTCAAACCAGTGGAAACTTCCCAGAATGGCTGAACCCCAAGTATGTTTTTTGCAGCAAAGTAGGAACTGAGCTGAAATAGGAGCAGCACATCCTAGGGGGCTGGAAACCAGCAGCAAGCACAAGCCAGCTGAGAGGTTTTGCCGGGTCTTGTCCCTGGGGTCAAAGCACTGGGAAAAGGCATTTGCAGTGGGGAGGCTCTCAGCTGTGCAGCTCAGATGCTTCCCAGGACAGGTGAAGGTTCTGGCAGCCCGAAATCCCAGGGACAAAATGTGTCAGTGGCAGATCCAGCCCTGCATCAGTGCAAATGCCCAGGCAGCTTTAACAGTGGAAGTGGAGCTGCCAGGCTCAGCATCCCAACTGCTGTCCTCGAACATCACCATCAGCATGTGTTTGCCAAGCACTGGCCCAGATCCACACAGCAGCATCAAGCTCCACTCCAGCCTGCAGTGACATTCACAGCTGCTGCCACAATCCAGCTCCCCAGCAGCCACGCGTTTACCAATGGTGTTAAAAGCCAGAGAGGATGAAAAATTGGTATTTGAGTGTTGGCTGGATCCCTCTGCCCCTCAGTTATTAATAGGGAGCACGCCTGCACGTCGTTGATCCCTCAGTGTGTGCCCAGGAACAGCCCCACGCAGGTCTGAATACCCACCCCAGCTGTGCATACCCATTCCAGATGTGTATGCCCACCCCAGAATTGCACAGCCACCCCCAGATGTGCAGAGCTACCCCTGCAGATGTGTTCATGCACCCCCAAATGTGTCCCTGCACTCCCCACCTTCCAAACCTGGCAGTGTCGTATGGAGCAGCTCACAGGAGGTGTGAAGGGAGAACTGGTTAATATTTAATTTAGCCTTAAGCCCACATGTTTAATTACACACATTTAATTCTTCTCTGTGTTATTCATGGTCTGCCGCCAAGTGCTCCCTCTTCAGCGCAGACCCCTACGGGGCCCGATCCTGCTGCGCCTGGGCACCAGGCAGAGCAGCTCCACATGTGTTGGTGCCCACGGAGGACAGTGTCCCACTGCATCCTCTGCCTGACCTTCAGCAGCAGCATCCTCACAGCAGGCATTCCTGCCAGCCCGGCTGGAACTGCTGAGCATGGCCAGGGTGCAGAAACCAACATGGAACCTAGAATCATAGAATCCTGGAATGGTTTGTGTTGGAATGGACCTTAAAGCACATCCAGTCTCACCCCCCTGCCATGGGACACCTTCCGCTGGATCAAGGTACTCAAAGCCCCAACCAACCTGGCCTTGAACACCTCCAAGGATGGGGGACACGGGAGCAGCTCTGGCTTCACCCCTCCATTTCCTCTCCTGCTCCTCCAGTAGTGCCTGATCCCCACCTCCCGCATCCCAGTAGAGACCCCTACATCTGGGAAGCAATGTGGGGAGCACTGAGGTGACCCAGCCTGTATGAAAACAGGGAGTCCAGCCAAAATCAGCACCCAGGCACATCCCAGGCATGGAGCAGGACCCCTGCCCCCTCTACCCCAGCTGCTGGCATAGCCCAGATCTAGTGACACATTTCTGGCTCCAGCCTGCCTTAATGAATATTTTTCATTATGAATATGAATGAATATGCTGACAGGTTCTGCTAACGGAGCATGTGAGGGGGAGGATGTGCCAGTGCTGATGTTACTGCTGATGTCAATGCTTTGGGGGACATGAGGGTACGACAGACCCAGGCAGGAGCAGGGATGATGCGGGGATGCTGCAGGGATGCTGCGGGGATGCTGTGGGGAGAGTGGCTGCAAAAAACTGATGGGGAGGGAAGAGGGTGCTGAGGAAGAGATGAGTTGTCAGACAGAAGCCACAACCTCATGGGAATTCCAGGACTCCATGGAGAAAAAAAATCACTCATGGCCCTTCCTCTCCTTCACGAGCACAGACATCTGGCCCCAGATGTAACCGTACATTTGAGAAATGCTTCCTCATCTCTTCACCATCATCATCACTTCCCTGGAGCTTCTCAGGCTGCCCTGCCTGCCCACAGCACAGCTGGATATGGCCCCACTCTGCACACATCAGGCCCCGTGCATTAAAGAGAGCAATACCCGGTATTAATATTTAATTCCCTCTGAGCGGCTCATCCCGTGGTTAAGACCCCAGCAGCCAGTCCTGTGGTCCCTGGATAGAGGGAAAGGGAATTTCCCATCAGCTGCTGCTGCTGGCATTTGATTGTTCAAAAGGCCCAGGGAAAACAAAAAAGCTACAGTGAAATATCGGGGCATTTAATGAGATCCAGCCAAGCCCTGTGAGTACTTGGGATAAAGTCAGGATTTTAATCAAAAGGCATCTTTATGATCAAATTAAGGCATTGGTGTTCCCTGTGCAAGCGATGCCATTTGGATTTTCCTTTTTTCCCCTCCTGGTCATAGGCTTTGCAGAAACCAGTCTGTGGAGATGCTTTAGGAAGAAGTGTTTTCCAGTGAGGGTGGGGAGACCCTGTCACAGGTTGCCCAAAGAAGTCGTCGCTGCCCCATCCCTGGAGGTTTTTAAGGCCAGGATGGAGGAGGCGTTGACCACCCTGATGCAGTGGGAGGTGTCCCTGCCTGTGGCAGAGGATTGGAACTGGATGGGCTTTGAGGTCCCTTGCAATCCAAACCATTCCAGCATTCTATGATTTCTTCCCAGGAGAGGCTGAAGGTTTTGAGAGATAACTTGGTGCTGGGGTACCCTGGTTGATTTGGTTCTTCAGCAGGTACCATGCAAAGAGGGGGGGGAGGGTGATATCCCATCAGGAAAAGAGCAGGGAAAGGGGGAAATGGGCAGCCCACAGGGTCCTTCTGGAATGGCTGGGGAGCAGAACAGGGTCGGGATGTGGAGGGAAGCAGAGATGGGTGCAGGGCTAGGAGCACCACCAGGTCCCCCATGGCGTCGCTGTAGGACACAGCCAGTCCTGATCACACACTCGTCCATGCCCACACATCCCCAAGGCATCGCAGCATCCTCAGCGGGCGCCAAAGCTGGTGTCTGCCCAACAAACCTCTTCCTGAGCCTCCATAACACCTCTTTTCACACCCAGAAGAGAGATTGTGCTCACAAACAGACCCCTGGGCCCAAGAAACATCCCTGCACCACTGCTGTCTCCCAGTGCAGGTAAAGAAGCTGCTGCCTCTTCCGCTGGAGCCCTGCTGCGCGGGGAAGCCTCAGTGCTGTCTCTTGTATTTCCTTGTCAGGGTGACAGAAGTCACTAAAACATGATGAATCCATCCAGAAAGGAGTGCCTTAAGCTGGTGGCATCGCTCAGGCTCAGGAAGGCCATCAGCCTGGGCTTATAAACAGGGAAATCTCTTTAGCACAGCATTTCTGCTGCTAAAGGGGGACCAGGAGGCACAGGAGGAGAGGGATGGAGGAGGGATGGGAGCTGCAGCGGGATGGGGTAGGAGGGAGGCTGTACGTGGAACATTTTCCCACCAGCAAGTACTATTAATATAGACTCATCTAGAACAAAAAAAAAACAACAGACACCTTACCTGCATCACCACCAGGAGCACGACTTGGTACCAGTATCTGCAGATGCCGAGGACAGGAGCAGAACCGCAAGTGCTTGAGGCCAGGCCAATACTTCTGTTTATTCCCAGCTTAGCACCAGAGGCCAGCTTTGATGTAATGAGCCATCCCATATTTTATATTTCAGCTTGAGCAGTGCTGGAAGCACCTCCAGACACCCCTAGGGTGGGGAATGTGCCTCCTGAGACAGTAGCCACCAGTCTCAGCAGCCAGGTGTCTGTGACCACTGAGGGATGCTGAGAAATAAAGCACTGTGAGCATATTCACAGCATGAGTCAGCCAGCTCCCTGGTCCGAAGGCTTGGGGATGCCTCAGGTGGCAGAAATGCAGGACCCATCTGTCCTCGTGGGTGTGGACAGACTGACTCCCCTCTCCTGCACTGCCTGCAGAGATGCCCACGGGATGGCTCCTCCTCTTCAAGCCAGTGGCACAGCAGGGTTATGTCTTTTCCAAAGACAGGCACAGCTTCTCCAAGCTAGGAAAAGCAGGAGGAGCCACATAACATCATAGAATGGTTTCAGTTGGAAAAGACCTTTAAGATCAAGTCCAACCATCAATCCAGCCCTGCTAAGTCTGCCACAAGATCATGTCTGGAAGTACAGTATCTACACATCTTTTAAACCCCTCCAGGGATGATGACTCGACCACTTCCCTGGGAAGCCTCTGCCAGTGCCTGACAACCGTTTCAGTAAAGAAATTCCTCCTAACATCCAACCTAAATCTCCCCTGGCGTATCTTGAGGCCATTTCCCCTTGTCCTGTCACTGACTACCAGGGAGAAGAGACCAACTTCCACCTCACCGCAACCTCCTTTTAGGGAGTTGTACAGAGCAATGAGATCTCCCCCTCAGTCTCCTCTTCTCCAGACTAAAAAAACCCACCTACCTCAGCCACTCCTCGTAAGACTTATTCTCCAGCCCCTTGACCAGCTTTGTTGCCTTTCTCTGGATGTGCTCCAGCATCTCAATGTCCTTCTTGTATTGAGGGGCCCAGGATTTGAGGTGCAGCCTCACCAGCCACATGCACATGGGCAGGACCAGACCTCCTCTGCTTCCAGCTCCTGTTACCCCGGCACAAGGTGCTCCTTCCTGTTGATCTTCAGTTCAATGACAGCTACTCAGCAAAGAGCTTAAAGACACAAATTCAATAAGATGAGTTCTCAAAATATTTACTGTCCTAAAGATTCCAGCCCACGAAAGCGAGGATATCGCTCAATATCTGCACTTCACCATTACAAAACTCCACCTCGTTCAATCAGCTGAGACGCGGAGCGCTTGGCATTTCAATAGCTCCTGCCATTTTGGGAAGAGATTAGTAAAGTATGGGAGCAGCTATTTAACATTCAGGAAGAGCTGCGTGTCCATGGGAGTTATCAATCCCTCCAGGCAGATGGCAAATGTATCTCCTTTCACCACAAACTGAGCAGCAAACATCCAAATTCATCACCAAGACAACATATTTAAATCCACTTCTGTTTTCGATTCATGCGTTTTTAACAAAGTGCTAAGTAATGAAAATCAATATTTTCAACCCAAGCAGCTGGGAGAACAGTCCTGAAGCTCTTGCCTGGCTGCGGATTTGCTCCGTGCATTTCAACCATGCAAAATGATTCACGACCAAGTCAGATGTGGCATCCTGGGGCAGGTCACGGTTACAGCCAAGGAGGCACCGGCTTTCCATCGACTGGCTCTGATTTAACGGCACAGCCCTTCAAAGCAGGAAGCAACATTGCAGGCATGGAATGACTAAGACAAAGGTGAGCTCAATCCTAGTTTTGATAGCACTGGAAAAGTTTCATAGAATCACAGAATCATCACAGTTGGAAAACACCTCTAAGCTCATCCAGTCCATCCATCAGCCCAAACCCACCGTGCCTACTAAACCACGTCCCCAGGTGCCACATTTATATGGTTTTTGAACCCCTCCAGGGGTGGAGACTCCATCACTGCGCTGGGCAGCCTCTGCCAGTGCTTCACCACTCTTCCAGTGAAGAAATTTTTTCTAATATCCGATCTAAACTCGCTCTGGTGTGACTTGAGGTCATTTCCTCTCGTCCTTTCACTTGTTCATTGGGAGAAGGAACCAGCAACCACCTCACCACAACCTCCTTTCAGGGACATGTAAACAGTGATAAGGTTTCCTCTCAGCCTTCTCTTTTCCAGGCTAAACAGCCCCAGGTGCCTTCTTTAGATGAAAAGAGGAATTAATAGACAGGAGCACTGCTTGCTCATTATAAGCAACCTCAGCAGACAGTTGTCACCTTTGTGATGGCATTTTTTAGCAACCAGTTACTTAAAATAATTATTTAACAACAATCATAGAACTCAAAATGAGCTGCACTGAGCAGAACTCATTCACAACAGCAGCACACGGCATCAGCTTTACCTAAGCAGCCAGAGAAGAGCCATCTGTGGGCCTCACCCCCAATCAGCAAACACTCAACTTTTGAATAAAGGACAACTTACACCTTACTTACACAATCACAGAATGGTGTGGGTTAGAGTCCATCCCAGTTCCAACCCCCTGCCATGGGCAGATATGCCTCCCACTGCATCAGGGTGCTCAAAGCCCCATCCAACCTGGCCTTGAACACCTCCAGGGATGGGGCAGCCACAACTTCTCTGGGCAACCTGTGCCAGAGCCTCACCACCCTCAGCATGAAGAATTTCTTCCTAATGTCTAATCTAAATCTTCCCCCTTCCAATTTAAAGCCATTCCCCCTCATCCTATCACTCCAGGCCCTTGTAAAAAGTCCGCCGCCTCCTCCCCCGCAGCTTTCCTGCAGCCCCTTTCAGTACCGGGAGGCTGCTCTAAGGGCTCCCCAGAGCCTTCTCTTCTCCAGGCTGAACAACTCCAACTCTCTCAGCCTGTCCTCATAGCAGAGGTTCTCCCCGCTTCTGATCATCTTCATGGCCTCCTCTGCACCCGTTCCAACAGTTCCATATCCTTCTCATGTTGGGGACTCAAATTAGAACAAGAACCTTCCAGGATACCCTTAAAGGAGACATCTCAAAGCCACTAAGATGAATGCACCTCAGGGCTCATCCTCAGCCATACACAGGTACCAGCTCAAACAACGAAGACACCCCATGCTTGTTTTAAGATAAAAAAATTTATTTTACAGTCTTATAAAGCAGCTTTACATTAAGCACAAATGTTGATCCATTTACTTTGTATATAAACATAGTAGAACCTTTCCATCTGCAAAAAAGTCATGTCTCGCTGTATATAAAACTAACATGTGCACATTGTGCTTAAACTGCAAAGTCTGTACAGCTTTACGAAGGACTACCCTTCACCAGAGCATCCTGTAAACAATTTATTGCATATTTAACACATGGTGTATACCCCACATGTAAAAAAAAAAGGTAGAAAAAAATAAAGTACAATTACAAGGTGAATGAAAATAGCAGCTTTCAGTGAATGTCTCGCACGATGGCCGAGAAAGACAGCACTGCCACACTTGTACAGTTGTGCTTGTGTGTCACTGGTTCACATATACCCACGCACACTACGTTTCCAAAGTCTAGGTACAATAAGCCTCATGGGAAGATTAAACAGATCTTAGGGACCAAGACCTTTGTCAGTTTGAAGAATGGAAACAAACAAAACCCAACTCAAGTGAACTCAATGAAGCTATGGGCGCCAATCTTCTCTCACGGCACCACTCAATTAAAAAGTAGAGCAGGAAAAGCCCCCGCGCTGACTCTTTTCAGTCCTACAGCCTCTGATGGTGATTGGTTTGATTTCCATGTGTGCTAAGGCCAACAAAAAAGCAATGGAGATGCTAAGGATAAGGTGGTCTGACAGGACCGATGGCGTTGGCGTGGCCAACCTACGCTTCTGAGCTCACCTCTCCAACAGCTGCTGGGCTGACTCACATGAAGCACCGAAAGATCAGCCATGCTGCAAGTTTTCAACAGGCATTAATTAAATAAAAGAGGGGATTGTGGCCTCAGTAAGGCACCAATACTATCTCTTGAGCAGTACCCAAGGAGTCTAGATTCTCCAAATCCAAAATTGGCAAAAGATGAAGGAAACAGGCAAGAGAAAGAAGTTTCTGTTTAAAGGAAGCACATTGGTCTGGGTTTTGTGTGTGTGTGTGCGTATACACATGTATGTAAAACAAAATTCACCTCTGCTACCTTTGGTATTGACATTTCTCCTGTGACATCCACTTCTCATATTAGCTGACACAATCAGCGTGTGTTTGCAAAGATCAAGTAACTCAAAAGTCATTTCAAATGTCTGTGAGAAATAGAAAAAAACTTAAAAAAAACAGAGAAAAGAAAAAAAAAAAGAAATCAAGATGCATATTGTCCTTGTGCCCAGCCTTTTTGTGATTTGAATGGTTTGCCCTCAGGACAAGCATCTCAAGCTCAGCCACCACCTATTCTACAACATGTAACAGGATCAGTGGAAAACCCTAAAGCTCATACATGTCCTTCCCATGCTTGGAGCTTCCAAGTCTGGAACCCTTACAGCAAACACCAGCATGCTTTGACAGAGCTGATAACCTGGTATTTGCTACAGTACCAAACTGAAACCCCTGATCTAATGATGCAATTGGTTGGGTTTACTCTTCTGGATCAACCAGTAGGCTACCTGTTGAGAAGGCAGACTAACAGTGGGTGTAAAATATCAATAAAGAGGACAACGAAACCAATTGGTTTCTTCTGCATTACAACAGGAAAAGGGTTTGGACACATGTTTTTGGTTATTTCACAGGTCCCCTTGCTCACCGGGCAGAGCCACAAAGACAAAGCACACCCAAGAATCAAACAATGGTTTGGGTTGCAAGGGACTTCAAAGTCCATCCAGTTCCAACCCCCTGCCATGGGCAGGGAAACCTTCCACTGGATCAGGCTGCTCAAAGCCCCATCCAGCCTGGCCTTGAACACCTCCAGGGAGGAGGTAGCCATGACTGCTCTGGGCAACCTGTGCCAGTACCTTTCGAAACTCATAGTGAAGAATTTCTTCCTAATGTCTAATCTAAAACTTCCCCCTTCCAATTTAAAGCCATTCCCCCTCATCTTATCACTCCAGGGCCTTGTAAGAAGTTCCTCCCCAGCTTTCTTGTAGCCCCCCTTTCAGTACTGGAAGGCCGCTCTAAGGTCTCCCCAGAGCCTTCTCTTCTCCAGGATGAAAAATCTCAGCTATCTCAGCCTGTCCTCATAGCAGAGGTGCTCCAGCCCTCAGATCATCTTTGTGGCCTCCTCTGGGCCTGTTCCAACAGTTCCATGTCCTCCTCAAGTTGGGGATTCCAGAACTGGACACAGTACACCAGGTGGGGTCTCAGAAGAGATCAGAGAGGGAGAACAACCAGGGAGAAGCCAGTGCTGGAGACATAACGATTCCTTAACACCATGAGTAGGACAGCAGGCAGAGGTGAAACTTGGTAATAAAGCACAGGTGGAGCTGGAAAGCCCTCTGGGATGATTTTAACTTGCAAAATACTTGATATACCCAAGCATGTTTAAAATGAAAAAAATGAAAATCTTAACTAATTCCAATTGAATTTCCTGCACACTACTTGGATGAGCTCCATGTTACACTCAGGAATTCAAGACAAGTCTCCCAAAAAATGAAGTTGCCAAAGCTTAGAGAAACCTCTCAGTTGACATAAAAAAATACAGTACAAAACACAGGGCTCCACGAAGAGATTCCAGCTACCAGGGAGGAGGTGACACCAGCAAACCTGACAGGCGATGGCGAATTTGGCTTTGTACAACAGGGGTGGCACGGTTGCAGGTTTTGTGCGGTCAGCAAACCCCAGCGAGTTGTGCTTACGTGATGTGACTTCAAAGCCTGCACATTGTCTGCATGTTGTCCATCCACATGTCTGTAAAGAAACCATACAGCTAAGGGATCTCCATAGAGAGTATTAAAACCAACAAATATGTGTATTTTTCACTGCAAGAAAAGAATAGGCATAGAAAAAAACACCTTTAAAAAGATACACTACAAGTAAATACACATTTACGGCATTGCACCACATGATCTGTTACGCTGCTCCAACATATACACATAGAACTCTGTTTTTAAGGAGGCCACAGACTGACTTTTCAGGCAAGTGCTGGACTTAAGAGACCTGTATGGCTTCTGCAAATGTTTTCCTACAAAAAGGGAAAAACAAAAACCCAACCAAAACACGTCCCCAACCTCTGGAGCACAAAGGGGTTTTGCTTCGTGCAGATGGTTTCACGGTGGAACGCTAAGGACAGGTGACATTCCCCAATCCTACATATCAGACCCAAATATTTTCACACTGGAATGCAATGACTTCAGGAGATCAGTTTTTAAGGATCACTTCTTTGAAAAGGTCCATAAAAAACTGTGGATGGGACCTCTGAAGTGGTACCTCTGCGAGGCAGCAGGACCGAGGGGTTTGGTTGTAAGCTCTAGTTGTGCTTTGCCCGGCCGCCTCGTAGGTAGCTCTTCCACCTCTTGACGAACTCTTTGAAGATGGGAGACTCGTCTATCGTGCTGAGGAGCTGGAGCTGGTTGATGTGGGTGGTGTGATAATCCCATCGGGCCAGGTTGGGAGCGGTACCGAGCATGAAGTGCCGAAGGTCATAGATGGTCCCTGAGCCGGTATCATAGAGGGGGAGCATGGCCTTCAGGGACTCCATGCCCCGCTCGTAGAGGACCCGCGCCTCCTTCCCCAGCTTCTCCCCAGCCGTTTCTTTTAAGTCGTACAGCCCGATTAAGGAGTACATGAAACCATTGAGCACGAAGGAGCTGGGTGAGGTCGGGTATTCCTCATACCAGTCATGCCGGTTCATGAAGACAGCTTTCACCCCACGCTGCTCCGACGGCAGCTTGTACGGTGCCGTCGCCCGCAGAGCCGAGCTGAGGAACACGTGGTCCTTTGTCAGCAGGTACGCCCGCACCAGAGTCGAGATGGCCTGTCCCTGCGCCATGGCCGAGTACCAGCCTGGGTCCAAGGACTTAAATCCTTCCCCCAGCTTCCTCGTCACCATGATGGGCCAGCCGCCTCTCTCGTCCTGGTTCCTCACCAGCCAGTTGCTGGCAGCGAAGAAAGCTGCCATGTGAGCGGTGGCCGAGATGGTGACATTATCGAGGAAGCCTCTTCCCTTTGCTATCAGCCTCACCACTCTCTTGGGCATGATTTTGGTCTGCTTCACGGCTTTGGTGTTGGAGAGGCCAACACCCTTCCGCAGGTCGGTGACCAGGTCTCTGGTGACAGTGCTCCAGCTAGTCCTGGGACCGATGCCATAGAAGATGTCTCGGTCCTTAAAGGCGATGAGTTGGGTGTTGGAGACGTAGTGCACTGTGAAGAGTTGGTTCTTCTCCGTCGTCTCAAGAACCACGGAAATGCTCCCATTCGTTATGAATTTGAGATCAAAAGAAATGATAAAATCTCGGCTGTTGCCAAGCTGCAGAGAAACCCCCTCGGTGTTTTCTGCAAAACAAACAAGAAAAGCCTTGTTCAGTGGTAGCACTCAGCTCTCCAAAATGTTTAAGCCACGAAGTGCAGCTTCCAGAGGTAAAGCCGTCTCACCAGGCAGCATCTGAAAGCTTTTAGGGCAGCCCATCAATAATTCAATCATCCTTTCTGCACACCATCATTTATTATTTAATTAAGGATAAAAGTAAATCCGTGAGCGAAGGCCAACTCCCGCAGCAGTGGGGAAAACTCATTTGCATTTTACATTAACTTACATTTGTTCATTGAAAGGGTTCTCAGGGAGCAGAGCAGGGATTTAAAAGATGGGTGAATGAGGTGCTCAGGGATCTTGTCTAGCAGTGGACTGGTATGGCTGGACTCAGTGATTTCAAAGGTCTTTTCCAACCAAATGATTCTATAATTCTACCCGACTGCAGCACTTGGCTGTGGAGCAGGGGCCCAATTGATGGCTTTATCAGACGCTGCTGGCACCTGAGGGATGGAGGAGCACAGAAACTGTGTGATTTTCCTCTTCTGTAACTCAAAATATAAACTGCTCCTTCGTTCCAAACTGAACATTTCGCTTGGCAGAAAAGACCTGAAAAACAGGGCACTGCTTGAGCAGGCACATTTCTGAATAAAGCTCTGCTTCCAGATAAAAAAACACCAGCAGCACTGAGAAGCAGGTATTTAGGATCCTCTCAGGACTTGAAATCTGTGATTTTTTTCTTTCCCAACCTGACAGTTTCAAAATTCAGTGCGCCCATTAGTTTATGGGGGGGCGGGGAAGAAGGGACTCTGCTATAAGGACAGGCTGAAAGAGTTGGGGTTGTTCAGGCTGGAGAAGAGAAGAGAAGGCTGCAGGGAGACCTTAGAGCAACCTTTCTGGTATTGGAAAGGGGCTCCAGGAAAGCTGGGGAGGAAATTTTTGCAAGGGCATGGAGTGATAGGACAAGGGGGAATGGCTTTAAATTGGAACAGGGAAGTTTTAGATTAGACATTAGGAAAGAATTCTTCATGCTGAAGGTGGTGAGGGCCTGGCACAGGCTGCCCAGTGAAGCTGTGGCTGCCCCATCCCTGGAGGTGTTCAAGGTCAGGTTGTATCGGGTTTTGAGCTCCTGATCCAGTGGGCAGTGTCCCTGCCTATGGCAGGGGGGTTGGAACTGGATGGGCTTTGAGGTCCATTCCAACCCAAACCATTCTGTGATTCTATAATTCTATGACAGAGGGAGTAATGGCTTAAAGTATTTATTAACCTCTCCATTGGCAAAACTCAGTTTAATTAAAAAAAATACAAAATAAATCTCCCAGGCAAGCCATGGAATTAAATCCAGCGTTCTCTTGCAGGCTAGATTTTAAAACGTAAAATCAGCTCCTCCCCCAAAACCCTATTCTGGAAGATCAAAGGGCTAATTAGTTTGTAAGGCTGTGTGTGAATCCTGCAGCTTTGAAGGCACAGAGGGATGACACAAACACTTTAAGACAGTCATCATAAATTAACGGCTTTCCATAGACTAAAATCCTCTTGCGTGAGCCCACTGTTTCTTTTTGGCTCCTCTCAGTGTGTGGAAGACCCCATCAATGGTTCTAGGTGCAGCCACTGAGATAGGGCCAGCCTTCCCTGGGCTCTTCCCCATTGCCCAAATGAATCTGTGGCATTTTGCAACATCTTGCGTTGCAAGGTACTATTTTACAGCACCTTTCATTGGGACTGAACGTCATCATTTCCAATCTTTCAAAGCAGAAGCTTCACTCTTTTGAGTTTTGGAGATCAGCATCTGCTTTGGGAGAAGAACCTGAACGCTTTGTTCCGTAGCATTTTGTTCCGATGAAAAACCTAATTAAGAAAACCCTCACTTGCAATTCCTGTCAAGTAAGTTTTATGGTTCCTTGTAAATAAACGCTTGTGTGATAACGAAGTGAATTATAACGGAGATGGGGGGGGAGAGTTTTAAGAAGTGAGGAACAACAGGCTGTCTGTTGTTTGCACTGCCTTAAGCGCCTATAAATCCATTACTTCAGGCCATCTAAGCCGAGTGGATGCATACCCTGGCCTTCGAGCCCCGCAGATTACTCTGCCATCAATAAAGTATGAGGAGAGAATACATAACAGATCTTTTAGCCTTTCCTCTCCCTGTATTTATCTACAAGAAAGACAAAAGAGCATTCGACATTTCTTTCCCTAGAGACCCAGGCCTAAGGTGCCAACTGAAAATTACTTCATTGTCTTTTTAAGTAATGGACTCATTAATTCTAATGGGTATTGATTGAGGAAAAATACATTATGTCCTTATTAATGAGCCTGTCCTCACACAAAGGAAACTCTTGCATGAAATAATGAATTTCCCTGCTAAGTACAAAACAGAACACGGTAAATCGAAGTGATGGCAACATAATGCATCTTGCACGTCTGCGGTGGAGGAGAGACCGGATGCAGTCGCAGCCCTTCGCCATCCTCCGTAAATCCTTCCATGGCACCTGGGTAGCCAATCCCTCCTGTTGCCCTGTTTAAGGCAACTTGGGATAGTGAGAAGTGAGATCTCAAATGTTGCAAAAAATCATTGTGTCCCAATGCGGAGAGATCCTGGGTCCAACCAGAGAGCTGCACGTGCTACGCTTGCTCCAGGCTGAAAATAGACTTTATCTATCATCTGTCAACATCTGCTTATCACATGTCAGTGCTATTTCCCAGGCTTCCAACTGGTTCCATGGGGTTTTTTTAACTTCTATTTTGAGACAGAAGCTGCAAGGCTTAGGAAACGTGACTGCAGCTTCTCACTGCTCTCCATGCCTACATCCACCCATGTTTTCATTAAAATAAGGTTGAGAAAGCAGTGAGGGAGAGAAAATAGAAGAAAAGAAAAACTCCAGAGATACAGAATCAAGGTGACATTATCAGGTGAGATCTTGAGGATGGGAAGTCATGCAGGAAAAATAAAACACATTATTCCCAGCAAGTTAAAGCTTCCCTGGTACCATCTCTGCAAATTAACAGGCATGGCTGTGCTGCCACTTGTTTAGGATAACCCACCTGGAGCAATAAACTGTTTGACATTAGTGAACTTGGCTTTATCTGACACCGTGGACAGAGAGCAGCCTTTCGGCACCGTCCACTCCACGGACCTGCCAGGTTTGTCCTTCTCTTCGGCCGTTTCGTACACCTCGATATGAGGCGGCTTCTCCGTCAGGTTCTTACTGTAGTGACTCAACCCGTACTGTGCAATCTGGATGGGGTAGAAATAGCCTTGAGGTCCCCACTGCGTGGATAAGGGCACACCTGAAAGAGAGGAAGAAAGTATTTTATCAGCAAGAATCACCTCTCCTCCATACCCCATCACTTCTTTACTTTCAAACAATATTTCCAGGCTTCACCATTAGTTTGCGTTGAGGAATGTCCTATTCTGGGAGTAAATGGCTCCCATTTACATTGAGATCCATGACCAGTCAAAACCAAGCAGATTTCAATGGCAGAGAAGTCCTTCTCATGGTCTTCCATAAATTCCCATTTAATTGTTTACTGGAGCATTATACTTATTTTAAATACATTTAAAATGTCCAAAGGGATTTCCCCTCCCCTTGCCCCAGGGAACATTAAATCTCTAAACAATGTTTCATCTGACTCAATCCCTTTAACACCACATAAATCTTCATAAATTAAGTATATACATTATTACTAGATTTTGCTAAGAGTTATTGGATGCTAGAAGAACAATTTACCCAGCATCCACAAATCTGGTCCAATTACCTTGGCTCCCCTAAGAGCATTACAAGCGCAGTTGCAGTGATGCCAGCAGAAAGAAGTCAGGCTCTCCAGGCAATACCAGCAGAATATGCCTAAATTCTTCCACCCAGAGCTGTCCCCCTTGTCTTCAGAGCTACTGCTCCAGCCCAGCCATCCTGGTATTAACCCCTCTGCACATGAGTCCGTATCTCAAAAGCTGGCTAGCAGCCTTGCAGGAGAGCACACTTCTCACTCTTCAAGTTCCAGTGATTTTAGATTTAAAAGCCTGCACTGACCAGAAGAACCCCTGGAGAGTCACCTCTTTAGAGGACTCCATGCAGGAAGATCATAGAGAGCATCTTCTGGAGCCCAATGCATTGCATTTCACATGCAAAACCCGTCGAATGAGCTCAATGACACATAGCTCAATATAAAACTTCCTCCCTCCATTACGATCGTTAGCAGAGATACACCAGTAGAAAAGCCTGCCCAGCCCCAGCTCTCCTCTGCTTGCCCTTCAGCAGCTCCCAGGAGCTGCAGCCTATGGTTTTGGGTGGAAAAACCTTCATGCCAGAAACTGCCTTCACTGGCTGCGTGGGAGTTAAAAAACAAACTGTGTGGAGGAGATTTATTTATATATGTAGCTCAATAAGCAAGCAAACACACAATAATTAAGGCACTGAGTCCTGAGTTGTATTTGGAACAAATTCCCAACCTTTAAATAGGAATCCAAAGTGGGAATATATCACCCTGAGCCTCTTGCAAGAAACCAAGGCTATTTAGTACCACAAACCACAGAAGCATGGAATGGTTTGGGCTGGAAGGAACCTCAAAGCCCACCCAGTTCCAAATCCCCTGCCATGGGCAGGGACACCTCCCACTGGACAGGTTGTTAAAAGCTCCATCCAGCCTGGCCTTGAACACCTCCAGGGATGGGGCAGCCACAACTTCTCTCAGCAACCCGTGCCAGCGCCTCACCACCCTCACACGAAACAATTTCTTCGTAAGATCTCATCTCAATCTTCCCTCTAAACCTTTGCACTCATGTAAGAAAAAAAGAGGGAAGATGAAAATAAACAAGTTGGCATTTGCACCATTTTTCCCCTTGGCAATGTCAAGCTCAGAAACCAATTTCATCTCAGACCTGGCACAATGAAAATATTACTTAAACTAAATGTAAAAAGATAAATTTTCATACATATTGTGGTGCTTTGCGTTACTAATAAATATTACTGATGGAGATGTGATGGTTTAATGCTGCCTAAAGAGAAGACTTGCACAGAAATTGTTCAAAACCCATGTATTATCTCAGCTCCTGGAAGCCAGCACACTTATTAATGCTAAACGTTTTCAGTTAAGGGTGCATTCATTGAGACTGAAAGATGTAAAAAGAGAAATCCGCTATAAGAGCTTTACTTGAAATTTAGACAAGATGACAAGATTAAATTCTCTAGGTCACAGGATATAAGAACACATTAACCTCGCAGAAAGAGGGAAGGTGAAAATATAACACGAGGGTTTTTTCATCATGCAGCAACATGAGAATCTCTAGGGCTCGAATGAGGCAAGGCAAGAACCCACATCTCCCTAAGAATGAGATTTAAAATTAAACCTCTTCCCTACAAGCTACAATTATTTCTCTTCTCCTCTTGCTGGATGCTCATAACTCCACAGCCTTTACAAAACCCAGGCTCTGACACCACCTTTCCATGCCTTCTCTGGGCAGCCTATGCCAGGGCCTCCCCACCCTCGCAGGAAAACATTTCTGCCTAAGATTTCATCTCAATCTCTCCTCTTTCAGCTGAAAACTGTTTCCCTTTATCCTGTTTCCCTGCACTCCCCTGATCAAGAGCCCCTCCCCAGCTTTCCTGGAGCCCCTTTCTGTACTGGGAGGCTGCTCTAAGGTCTGCCTGGAGCCTTCCCTTCTCCAGGCTGAACAACCCCAAGTCTCTCAGCCTGTCCCTGTACGGGAGGTGCTCCAGCCCTTGGGTCATCTCTGTGGCCTCCTCTGGACTCACTCCAACAGATCCATGTGCTGTTCCAGAACAGAACAAAGGGGTCCAATTGAGGTCTCACCAGAGTGGAGCAGAGGGGCAGAATCCCCTCTTGCCCTGCTGGTCCCACTGCTTTGGATGCAGCCCAGGACCTGGCTGGCTTTCTGGGCTGCAAGCGCACACTGTCGGCTCATGGTGAGCTCCTATTGCGAAAGCCGAAGACAAACTCCCAGATATTAAGCTGCCGGTGAGTGGCCAGGCTGTTCCACAGGTGCTGGTGTCTGCTTGGCTCAGTGTGTGGGGCATATCTGTGCTTGCCTCGAAGGAGGAGCCTCCTCAGAAAGTAGGGCCAGGCTTTTTTATTTACTTTTAGATTTTAAAATATATGTGGCTCCTTTACAGATACAAGAAGTGTCAACAACAATGCCAAAATCATAAGAGAAGTGTCCCAGCACCTGTGGAGTTTTCTGCAATCAGTAAAACCAGAGATTACAGAACCATAGAACGGTTTGGGTTGGAAGGGACCTTTAAATGTCATCTATTTCAAACCCCAGGATGCAGGATGGGAGCTGGGAAAACTTGGCATGATTTCCTCAAAGGTTATTTAATGAGGTTATCACAATGAAATTTGTAATTGCTTTGCATCTCAAATGATGGCAGCAAACTTTAAGAAGCATTATAACTATTAAGAAAGAATAAAATACTCGCCACAAACCTTCCACACCACTGATGCACTTCACTCTGTCTCGAACCTCAACGTTGTAGCCCTCGAAGGACATGAAGACCCCGTCGGGGTGGTAAGGTGCTCGCTGTGTGTATACTTTGGAGTAGCTATGAGAGAATTCAAACCTGTCATAACCATCGTACTGAGCAATTTTCCCATAAACCTCAAAGTATTTCTCTACCCAGCTGAACGGCAGGAAGACCTCGTTGCCTTCCCTCCTCCCTTTAACGGTGTGCTCGTCATTGATCAGACAGTCAATCTCCTCATACTTCAGCCCCGGGGCTTTGTTGCTGTTGAAGCGTCCTGCGACAGGAGGAGCCTTCTGCTGCTCCTGGGGTGATGCCTCCTCGCTCTGCTGCCGGGCTGGGTCGCTCTCAGA
Organism: Tapera naevia; assembly: GCA_033556795.1. Taxonomy (NCBI): domain Eukaryota; kingdom Metazoa; phylum Chordata; class Aves; order Cuculiformes; family Neomorphidae; genus Tapera; species Tapera naevia. Next base: position 4,402,526 of record JAUMJJ010000353.1, read on the forward strand.
GGCAGCAGCGGCGGCTCCACGGCGTTCGAGGCTGGCGAGGCTGCGGGGGAATGGGCCGGCTCTGTCGGAGGAGCATCGGTTCCACAGCAGCACCGTCACCAGGGTGAAGAGGGCGCAGATGACAATCAGAGTCTTGTAGTTGACCCGAGCTGCCAAGCAACGCATATTCACACCATACCTGCAAAACAGAGAGAGGAGAGGTTTTTCAGAAGTGGTGCTTACAGCCAGAGCTGTCGGTTCTACTAATCTGGAGCCTGCCCGGTGGGAGCATCACCACATCCATCACCAAACGTGGGTACCTAGAAGAGAATTCATGTTTTTCCAGCTCTCCGTGAGCAATGAGATCAAACATACCAAGTCATGATTCACCTCCCTTCTGCAACAACAGATTGTTTCACCGAACGCACAGGATGCAAAGAAACAGCAGTGATCACAGGGCAACTGCTTCTAAATACAGAGCCTGATGTTAATGAGATGCTCAGCAACCACCAGGGAACAGCAAACAAACTCTCACCGGCTGCGGCGCGTGGGAGGAAAAGAAATCCTCGGCAAGAACATAACCACCACCTCCCCAGCACCAGGAGGCAGGTATTTCCAACATAAGATCCCTACAAAAACAGTCTGCAGCCTAGAAACATTCACAGTTCACACAGCTGGAATCACAGATACCTACGTGAAAAGGGGGCCTGGTTTTGCTTTTTTAAAAGCACAAACTTAAACATTTTCAGAGATGAAACTCAGCACTCAAGGCTGGATCAATTCTTGACCTTACCGCACCTCAAACATGCTTTTAAACAGCAACATGCATGAGGAGGAGCAAGCAGGCTGGGAAGGCAGGACGAAGCAGCATGAGATGAGGTGGAGACGGTCCAGCAGCCCCCTGAGGAAGAGAGGGAGGGATTGGGACAGGATGGGACCATCCCTGGGGACAAGACCTCCACAGGGCTCACGCGTCTTGCTCCCCTAGCAGAAGGCAGAAACTACGTAAACCCTCTCTCGGGATTGCCTTTGATTTCTTTTCCCTGCAAGATAAACCTCCTGCTGCATGAACCGTTACAGATCTGGCAAGGAGCAAGGCTGAGCAGCATGGAAACAAATCCAGAAGCTGAAGTGATTTAAGCATGTTTGCTCAGATGACTCTACTTTCGCTGAGGAATTAAAGTCCTTCAAACAAATGACACATGCATTTTTTGAATGCAGAGGAATATTTAAGATACACTTCATAAAATCCTTATTAAACAGACACTTAATTTCGCCTCCCAGTATCAGAGCTGCTGAGTTAAGTTTTAAACCCACTTCTCCCTCGCAGCCCCAGCTGACAACCCAGATTTGCTCAGCACAGGGAAACCTGAATGTTCCAGGAGGATCTGGCAATGCTGGACCTGGCCAGCAGTGATTTCAGCTCCAGAAATGTCTGCAGATGTTGCAGAGGTTGTGCTGGTAGGCTGGTGTTAACCATACTGCAATTAAAAGGAGTTTCACCTCGAAATGATCAATTATCTCTCACCAGTTTTACACTTCCACACTGTAAGCACCATCTGGTCATTTAAAACCAGGTTTTAAAAGATAAGTGTCTTATTTTCTGAAAGCCCAGTTTACTACAAGCTTTTAGAGACCATAAATTTATATATAATTGTATTTTTATGGAAATGCTAGCATAAGAATAAATCCAATTTTCTGCATCAGCAGATAATTTTTAGTGATGATGCTTTCAGGATGACCTCAACAAATATACTTCACTCTTTTTACACAAAGGGATAATTCACTTTTAAATTGAGAACGATGTTTCTGACACACTCGACCTCTACCTATAAAAATCAAAATTAATTAAGCCATCTGGATTAGCAGGGGATAGGGAGAGAGGGAAGGGGAAACACCACCATCACCACACTTTTTACAGTCCTATAACCCCCTGCCTGTTACCACAGGGTTTTAAACAGAGTTTCCAGCTGCAAAAACGTCTTGGCTGTGCCATTGCATAGCTTTTATTTCATTTGGGTTTTGGACAGTAGAGGAGTGGAAGCGGTGCAAAGCATTCCCTATGCTCGCCCTGCAGCTCCAGGGAAGAGCAGGAGATGCTGCAGGTTGGGTCCAGCCACATCCATGGCTTCCTGGCAACAATACTGAAATATCGAGTTTTTATGAACTAGAACTGAACTGAAGAGGAGTTGGAAAGAAAAGTGGAGTGTTTTCAGAGAACCATCATGTCAAGTCTCACCAGTCACTGAAATATCAGTGCAGAAGAGAGGCTGATTACATGTTAAATGGAGAGATGGATTTTTATTCACCTGCAGGAAAAAAGAACTCAGAATTTCAACAGAAGAAAGTGGTAATTTAAACCTGCAAAGGGACTGGGTTAAATTGTTTTATTCCCTTGCTGCTCTTATGAAAAGGATTTCTTCACACCATACTTAACAGATTTAAGGAGTACAACACAGGGAACCATTTTTAAGTTATGAAGCATTCCATCCACAAGCCCCCACTTGGTTTCTCTCTGTTTTGCAGGATGACATCCCCAGCCTCTCTAAAGTTGCGCATCCAAACACCTCCCACCCAACTCTGAAGGCGTAGGCTGTTTATCATACAAGTCAGAGAATCATAGAAGCATTTGGTTGGAAAAGACCTTTGAGATTGAGTCCAACTGCAGCAGTCTACACTAAACCATATCCCTGACCACCTCATCAGCCTGTCTTTTAAAACCCTCTGGGATGGGGACTTCACCACTGCCCATGGCTGATCCACACCTGGATGCTCTTGGCCTTCTTGGTCACTGCTGGCTCATGTTCAGCCACTGTCGACCAGCACCCCCAGGTCCTTCTCTGCCAGGCAGCTTTCCAGCCACTCTTCCCCAAGAGTGTCAGTCCCTATTCCTCAAGTAACATTGGAGCTACAGGTTTTAAAGGGCAAATACTTCGTGGAAGCCTTGTCAAAGTTCCTTTAACTCCTGTGCAGAATCAGCACTGCGAGCGGCAGGAATGGATGCAGCAGAGGGATGCTCTGTGCTGCTGTTACAGTGGGACCCACACTCACACTGCCCTACAGTGACAGCACAGGGCATCAAGAAATTCATACTTGTTATGCTTATGGAGTTCTGTACAAATCATTATATAAACTCTAATTAAAATGCCATGAAATAGTATTTCTTACAGAGCAAACAACTGGTTCCAAACATATCCTAAACCAGGGACGGAAACAGAGAAACACATTTTGCCAATTCAGGTGAGGTGTTCAAGGCTTCCAAATCCCTGCTTTCAATAGAAAGAGCAACTGCATTAAATAAAAATAAAACCTTGCTACCACCGCTCTGTTAATGATGCCCGAGGAAAGGACAAACTTGGTACTCAGTGCTGTGAATTAGGATTCCACAGTCCCAGCTGTGTATCCGAGAATGACAGATTCAGTTCTGGTACTCAGCTCTTACATAAAACCAAGCTATTTGCATTCTAAAAATATATCTCTCTTACAAAGTCCCTTATAAGACAGGATTTTTGATCTGCAAAACTGTGGTGAATATATTAAAGGTAAGGATTTCTCTGAAGTTCAGAACATTGCCAGATTTCTGTGTACTCAAGAGGAAAATTATATATATGTGTATATATAGATATATATGCGCGCGTGTATAAATCGATATGTATATTGGTGTGTACAGGTATATGTGTGTGCATATATATAGATAGATATACACACATATTATTTTCCAATGAGCAATGACCTGACCCTTTCTTTTTCATCAATGCCAGAAGCCCAAACAGAAATTCTCCAGTTCATCACGTCACTCCCCACCAGGTGCAGGAATATCTGAGAAGTACCATGATCCTTAGTATGCCTTTGGTTTCCCCAGAATCACTAATACAACTATTCCAATCGGCCATTCCAGTTTCATTAAGATCTCTCCATGGGAGCTACACAGGAGTGTTAATCTGGAATCATTAATTTCCAGCAGATGCTGTATCACAGCCTCCTCTGTTAGAGATAAATTACTGATTGCAGCAAATGACGAGATGGATGCAACACCTCCAGGCATGGACATGTCCATGGAATCCTGACTGTTCTGTCATGCTATTTACACTCACACTACCTGCCTCGACCAAGATCTTATGCCGAACCTAATTTTAACTGAGTGGCAGAGCCTTTTCTTGAACTCACCTGACCCTGACATAGCATTAATTCTCAAGGTCTGGACTTCTACAACCTCAACGTATTTCAAGTGGAACAGGAAGAGTCTGCTCCCAGGAGGATACTGAAGCAGCAGCATGGCTCCCCTTCCGAAAAAAATCACATCTCCAGGTGTTATTCAAGACTCCTTGGCACTCAAAGGTAAAAAAGAAAGCCTATTGCAACAAAACAGCCTCACGTGCTGACACAGAGCATGACACTTTGCACGAAGGTTGACCCTGGCTAGAGGTGAGAATTACTTAAAGCTCCTCACAGCTCCCAAAGGTCCCACCTGCGCAACTACCAGTGACACTGGCACAGGTTGCCCAGGGAAGCTGTGGCTGCCCCATCCCTGGAGGTATTCAAGCCCAGGCTGGATGGGGCTTTGAGCACCCTGATCCAGTGGGAGGTGTCCCCGCCCGTGGCAAGGGGGTGGAACTGGATGGGCTTTGAGGTCCCTTCCAACCAAACTATTCCATGATTCTATGACAGCGACAGCAGGGTGACTGCAGACAGGAGCATGCCTGCTGGCCACGTGCTGATATTTATTTTTAACCATTACACCTATGTCACCTGGGCAAAACGGACACAAACTGTGCTTCCAGATGAGCAGGCGATACCAGTGGCCTGTGGCTACTTCAGTGCTGTCATTTTTATTTGCTCACATTGCATGGATCAGTTTTTAATAAACCAGATCGATCATTCTCTAAGCAACAGCCATGACTTGCATTTAGCTCAAATTAAAAGCCCTGGAGGATGCATCACGTGCAGCAAGAGCCTGACTTCCACAGTTCTGCAACCCCCCTGCTAGCACGGGCAAAGAGCACAACGTGCTTTGGGCTGGTTAAAAACACAAGGCGTCTTCCTGAACAGATAACTGAGTTGGGAACTCAAGAAACCACATCACAAAGTACATTCCCCAGGAACACGTCAGTTGGCAGCAAGTTAAAGCATTGAAACTCCCTGCATTTAAACAATAATCAGAAGCAGGTTGCCCGCTGAGTCCCGGCGCTCTCCGAGCAGCCTCACACACCAGCGCTGTGTTTGCTCGGTAGGAAGAACGATCGTATTTTAACTTAAGACCAGGGATTTCTGCCGAATAGCGATAAGCTACCTATTTACTTTGAAGCCTCTACGCCAGCCTAAGCTATTTAGTACAGAGAAAAAAAAAAACCCTGAGTGGTGACTGCCAGTCTGAGATAGGTTAAATTCAATATTGAAAGAAAAGATACACCACATTATTTAACAAAATAAAGCAATGAGACTAGAACGTCGATACACACCCAGATTCAAAAGTTACACTCGCACACAAACCTCAGCCAGGACTTTTTTTCCCATTTCCTGTGTATTACAGGCAGTAAAATGCTATTTAAGCTGTCACTGTAATGTTCTAGAATAGAAAAACAGAGACTGCAGGAGTCTTTTTCAATAACTGCAGAAAATTCTTTCTGATAATTATGATATCAAAATTTCAGATCCTTTGCCAAAACTTGTATTTTAAAATGGGATATTTGTGAATCCTTTAACTTCCACACAGCTATGCACTTCCCAAACATGTTTTACCTGTGGCCTCAATCTGTTTGTGTCAGACTTCCCTCATTATCACCTACTTCATTATGCATTTGCTTCCCTGCTGTGCAAACAAACCAGCTCTGTTTCACTGAACCTGGAGATGTTGTGTATTCAGGAAAACCATTAAAAATACGTGGAATTTACCCTAATGCTGACCTGGCCAAGCCTCACTTCTCACATTGTCTTTACACTCAATTTGCACTGAGTCTGTATTCAGTATTTTAATACATTTTTAGTATTTTAATACACAGTGTATTGTCGAGATTGCTTGTTTTTTTCCCTGAGTGCTATGAAATTACAAGATTGTACAAAACAGAAACAAGTGCATCTCCCGCAACAGAATCTCTGGCTGTTTAGCACAGATTTACTGTCTAATCCTCACTGCTTCCAGAGCTCCATCTGTGGATGATTAGAGAGAGAGGATCTAAAATCTGCAGTGAAGAAGCCATATCCAGCGGCTTATCCACCAGGTTTTCAGTCCAATTAGTGCCTAATACAGTTCTATTTGTATCAACACATCTATTATTAAGCATCAGCAAAACCTGTTGCTATGTAATGGTTAATTTAAAAAGCCAAAGTACTTTTCTGTGGATACTGATGTTATCACTTCTTACTGAAAACTGCGATTTGCATCTGATTCAGGCACGTTCAGTGCTGGTATCCGTGCAGCTACACAATGTGCAAGGGTTTCAAGCAGGTTTAGCTGCTGCCTTGAGACGCACAGGGTTGGAGCATACTATTTCCCCTTAGGAAAGCAGGATTTTAGTGAGTCATGGGTCTTTGGCTTTCATGTCATCAGGGATGTTCTATGATCTAAAATTGGGAAAAAAAAGTGTAAAATTGGAAAAACTTGCACACTTTGTTGCAACGAGGCGGACAAGGTGCTTCAAGGCCTGATAAAGCCCTGGATAACCTCGCCTAAGCCCTGCTTTCGACAGGAGGTGGGGCTAGATGATCTCTAGCCGTCCCCTCCAGCCTCAGCTTTTTCATCACCGCTCTGGCAGCCACGCAGCACACAGGATCTCTTCATGCTGGTCCCACACAGAAGGCACTGGTCTTCCTTCTCAACTTTCAAAAGCATTCAAAACCTGTATTAATTAAAAAAATCAAGTATAGCTCCAAGAGTAACTGTAACCCAAACTAGACAGAAAAACTCTACTAAGATGCTAGGAGGGTATTTCCTTGTCCTGCACAATGGAATCAGCTTGGATGGGGCCCTGAGCGCCCTGATCCAGTGGGAGGTGCCCCTGCCCGTGACAGGAGGGTGGAACCGGATGAACTTTAAGGTCCCTTCCAACCCAAACCGTTCGATGGTTCTATGATTCACTCATGCTTCTGTGCCCAACTGCTCAGCCCATATGTGTTTGGAGCAGCTGGACAGTCCCAGCCACTGCAAAGGCTCCCAGGTACCAAAGAGGCTATCGAAGGTGTCTTTGTTTTTCTAGTAAATCTAGGACAGAACACTGCTACAACATTTGGAAGTGATTTGTATATCATACTTTTATGCCATATCAGGAAAACCCACTAGCAGGGACTGCTGCTGTAATTATGAGCCCATTTATTGTACAGTCTAATAAATCCACTTGCTTTCCAGATGGATTAAGCTATTAAACCCCTCACTAATGGCACAAACAGTAACTCCAAAACCTAGCTGCTGCTTTTGGAGGCATCACACTGCCTCCTTCCAAGCTATCACGTATTATATTGTTACCACGCAGATTAATGAAGCAAAAGATGAAACCGTTTCATCAGTCTCCTTTGAAACCAATGATTAAGTCCCAAGACAGCAGCGTTAAGGGCTGTAATGAGACTCTCAGGAGGAGCCTCGCAGCCTTATTTGAGGGAGCTGGGCTGTGTCCCGGGAGAGGAATGGAGAGCCCACTGCACCATGGGGTTTACAGCACACAGGCCCTTTCCGTAGCTGTACTTTGGATGGCACTGGCTATGGCCATGGTTCACCTCTCCTGGATGCCGCTGCTACCATTTTCCACTCAAATAGTTTTTTCCTCCTTTCCCACAGCACATCCGGCCGCCAAGGAAATGCCGGTTGGGATGAGAAGCAGGGCAGCACGCACAGGCATGGTCTCAGCTTCTACTGGGATCGGGTGGGGAGCTCCCAGCAAACAAGCCCAGTGAGTCAGGTGAGGTTCAGCAGCTTTAAGCAGTAACAGAACTGTCAGTTCTGCTTTGCAGCGATCCTGGGAAGAGTCCCCACACTGCCAGCTGTGTTTAACTCCCAGCGCTAGCACAGGTACCTGATCTGCACGCACTGCCAGGCATAAGTGTTGCAGCTGCTGGGTTTTCTGCTCAGCAACACATTATTACCTTCCTAGAACGTAAAGCACACCACACCAACTCTTTATCTTCTTAAAGTAAAAATACAACAAGAAACCGAATAGGGGAAGCCCCATACTCAATTTCTTCACAGTCTGGTGAGATGCAATGAGCAGACTGTCAGGAAAGGTCTCCCTGGAGGTTCATCATTCAGGGTAAACAAAAAAGACCTAAAGACGATGACTTCGGACATCATTTGCTGCTTTGTGGACATAAACTTTATAATCTATGCCATCCCAATGCACAGCCTGGCTGGCATGAGCAAGCAGTTGGGATTGTTTTGTTCCTCTGGATCATTAGTGACTTTCTCATAACAAGGCATCTGATCACAGCCCTGAAGAAGATAAAGCAGAGATCATAAAATCACAGAATGGTTTGGGTTGGAAATGACCTCAAAGCCCATACAGTCCCAAATCCCTGCCATGGCCAGGGCCACCTCCTACCAGACCAGGTTGCTCAGGTTCCATCCAATCTGGCCTTGGAACACACCTCCAGGGATGGGGCAGCCACATCTTCCCTGGGCAACTCGTGCCAGGGCCTCACCACTCCCAGCATGAAGAATTTCTTCCTAATGACTAATCTATTTCTTCCCCCTTCGAATTTAAAGCCCTTCTCCCTTGTCCTATCACTACATGCTCTTGTAAAGTTCCTCCCCAGCTTTCCTGTAGGCCTCAGATCAAGTGTGCATACCTCCTGCCTCACTGCCCCTACGCTCCCAACTCCCCACCATGGGAGCTATCGGGTCTTGAGGAGCTGGGTACCCTGGGGGGATGCTTCAGCCCCCCCCAGCCAAAAAGGGGAATGGCAGTGACAGCACATGAACTATCTGACTGCTTGCATCCTCAGCTGCAGTGCACACCAGTGATCTGAAAGGGTCCTAAGAGTGTAATTTCACCAGTTATTTAGATTAATAAGCCATTATTGTTTTTACTCCAGTGCAAAGTCTGCAGTGTTTGCCTGATTATAATTTTTGTCCTTAAAAAGAAACTCTGTGGTATTGCTGTTCCAGCTTCTCCAGCCTCCATACAGGTCACACTTAATCATCAGCACTGGCAACTCTTACATTATCACGTCAGCTCCTATTTGTTCCTGACTTATTGAAAAAGAGAAGCATTTTATGCAGAAGATGGAGAGTGACAGAATTTGCAATGAGTAATAAATGACTACAAACGCCCATCCTTGCTCAGCTCCACCAGTGGCTCTCTCACATGTGTATTATGGAGGTGTTGTACCTGCTCTTGCCAAACACCACTATTCACCTTTCTCAAAATGTTCATTTGAGCTCAGAAGTGATTTTTGTCCGGAAGTTACTTTGACTGCTTATTGGCATGAGTGTGATACAGCTACAATTACAGCTGTGATCCTCTCATCACATCATATCCCAAACACCCATGTACGAGCTCTGTTATGCAGAATAATTGTGAAAATATGTTAACATCTAAAGAACACGGATGTTGTTGGCAACATTATCTCTAAAGGACTAACTTCTATCCAGACAAATGTGCTGAGAGAAAACTTGCAGTTCAGGTCAGCTGGTTAAATCGTTATAACCTTTATCTTAAAGGTACGGAAAGTGTTTTACATTTAAGCCAAAGTCAGGGAAGACTCAAATCATAAGGAAAAGATAACACTCTTAGAATCAAGAGAATAGAACCATGGAATGGTTTGGGTTGGAAGGGACCTTAAAATCCATCCAGTTTCAGCCTCCTTGCCATGGGCACGGACAAGGGTGCTCCAAGCCCCATCCAACACGGCCTTCAACACCTCCAAGGATGGGGCAGCCACGACTTCTCTGGGCAACCTGTGCCAGGGCCTCCCCACTCTCACAGGAAAATATTTCTGCCTAAGATCTCATCTCACTCTCCCCTTTTTCAGCTGAAAACCACTCCCCCTTATCCTATCCCTGCACTCCCTGATCAAGAGCCCCTCCTCAGCTTTCCTGGAGCCCCTTTTGGTACTGGGAGGCTGCTCTAAGGTCTCCCTGGAGCCTTCTCTTCTCCAGGCTGAACAACCCCAACTCTTTCAGCCTGTCCTTGTATGGGAAGTGCTCCAGGCCTTGGATTTGGCCTTGCTCCAACAGATCCATATCCTTCCTGTGCTGAGGACTCCATAACTGGATATAGGACTCCAGATGAGGTCTCACCAAAGCAGAGCAGAGGGGCAGAACTAAAGAACACTTGAACAGTACCTCAGCAGATGGATAATGTTTGGCTCAGGACTGAACCGGAGTCGCAGATCTCCCAGTGTAGGTGATGTGGGGACAGGAGTGCCCAGCTGAAGCCTCTGCCACCCAGGCATGCGGCTCTCCAGACACTCATCACTTGGATCTAAGCTTTCTGCTGGGGCCAGCATGTAAAGCCACATTCCTTTAATGCAAGGGACTGATCCAGTACAGCGGCAGTAATTTAAATTTCAATCATGCCACTGGAGAGAGGATAAGCCACATAACTCATGGTCTATTTAGCCCTAAGAAGTCAGAACGTATCTACTTCGGAAATCCCTTTCCAAATCCCTTCCTGCAGCTCAGCATTACGCACGTTCATCTTGAAGGGCTGGCAAGACAAAAAAAAAAAAGCAGAGTTTTCCTATTTTCATGGCATGGTGAACAACTATCAAACCTGCACACCAGGGGTAAAATGTTGTAGGATGTCTGAGAGACGAAAGCCATGCTTTTCAAACCACAGACACAGGATTTCCAACCAAATTCTAAGTTGGATTTTGGAATCATGCCAAAAATGCCAAAATGGTGTCTAAGGTGTGTGGATGAAGCATCTGGCCAGGCATTTTTACATGATATATGTTATGGCTTAGAGCAACAAAACTTAAATAACAGCACCAACCCTTTGTTTAACAAGGCACCTTTAAACAAACTGAGAAAGCCAGTTCTCCATATACCCAGCCTGATATCATGGCCTCAGGCTGAGTCTTCTATGTTACACACAAGGGGAAGTTATAGAATGATAGAATGGTTTGGGTCAGGAGCAAACTTAAAGCCCATTCAGTTACAACCCCCTGTCATGGGCAGGGACATTTCTCACTGGATCAGTGTGCTCAAAGCCCCATCCAACCTGGCCTCAACAGAGGGCCAGCCACTGCTTTCCTGGACAACTTGGGCCAGGGCCTCACCATCCTCACAGGAAGACATTTCTTCCAAAGATCCATCTTAATCTCCCCGTTTTCAGCTGAAAACCATTCCCCCTCATCCTGCTCCTTCACTCCCTGATCAAGAGCCACTCCTCAGCTTTCCTGGAGCTCCTTTCAGGACCGGAAGAGTGCTCTAAGGGCTTTCCTGCACCCTTCTCTTCTCCAGGCTGAACAATCCCCACTCTCTCACCCTGTCCTCATAGCAGAGGTGCTCCAGCCCTTGGATCATCTTTGTGGCCTCCTATAGATTCGCTCCAACAGCTCCATGTCCTTCCTGTGCTGAGGACTCCATAACTGGACAGAGGACTCCACAAGAGGTCTCACCAGAGTGGAGCAGAGGTGCAGAATGCCTTCTTGCCCTGCTGGTCCCACTGCTTTGGGTGCAGCCCAGGAGACGGTTGGCTCTCTGGGCTGGAAGCGCACACTGTCAGCTCATGTTGAGCTTCTCATCCATGAGTCATACAGACCTCTTACTTGTTTACCTCTGTCTACTGCAAACATACCTTGGATGAACCGAAATGCAAAGCCTGAAGCTGTTTGCCTCATTTTTCAAAGGAGAGGGTGACATCAGAACCCTCCTTCTCACCAGACCTGAGGCTGCTTGCGGAGCATTGCTGCTCCCGATGCCACAAGCGGATGCGATTTCCCTGGAAATCAATGAAAGGGAACACGTACCTAGGACCAAATGAGATTTTTAAGCCAGTACGATGTAAAGTGATACTGATCAGAAATGCCTAGAAGCTGTCTCAAGCAGTTATGCACCCATTAGCAACTGCATCCTCCGACTTGAGTTCTTCCACCAAGTGACACCGAGCCAGCTCACAGGGAGCTCTGTCTCCTTTGCTTTCGTAACGAACCGGGAAATAACCCCTGTGAGTACCAAGCAGCCAAAGCAGCACAGATTTCCTTCGTTCTGCACAAAATGTGTTTATTTCGCTCACAGCATATGCTCAGAGTCATCTATTTCATGAACAGAAAAGGAAAATTCACCTTCTCCCCAGGTGACAAGGGAGACAGCCCAGCCCAGTCACCCCAACCTGTTGAGTTTTATTGTCACTATAATTCTGGAAGTTCGCTTCGTGCTTCCCATTTCTTCCCTACCAGGTTCCCTCTCAGAGTCTCCGCTAAAAAAAAAATAAAATCTCAATTTAGAACAACGCTTTCCTCCTTCCACTCCACAGCCTGATCCTCAGCCTCACAACACATCACACCCCCAAACACCCACATACCAGCTCTGTTAAGCAGAATAATGGTAAAAATGTGTTAACATATAAAGAACATGCGTGGTTTTGGCAACCTATTTTAGTGGGAAAGCTGGAATGGTGTTTTCTTTCCCGACAGGGCTGCGGGGACAGTAACGGAGCAGACAGAGACGCAGGCACTTCTGCTGCCAACTCATTACAACGCCTACAAGAATTCAATACAAAGTGTGCTCCAAATTACAACTCGGACAGCTGGCAAGTATTCGGTGCGCCTGCTCGCATGCTGCCTTCAAATAAAAATAGAACCCTCCTAGTTTGAACACTGCCACCATTTAAAAGGAGTGGGCACGAGAATTCAAGAGTACACATCCTCTGCTCTAAAAATTACACATGGTTCCTATCAAGCAGATGAATTTTGAGAGAGCATGTTTTTGTTAGGCAATCACTAGAAAGCTTCTTGTAGTTTCTGCAGTTAGACGTATAATAGAATTATTAAAGTTGGAAAAGACCTCCAAGATCATCCAGTCCTAACATCAGCCCAACACCACCATGCCTACTAAACCATGTCCCAAAGTGCCACAGTCACATGTTTTTTGAACCCCTCTGTGGATGGAGACTCCACCACTGCCCTGGGCAGCCTGTGCCAACAAGCAATGGACACACAGGTTCTGCAAACGACCAGGCTGCAAGAGCTGCAAGGCATTAGCAGTGCCCTCATGCATGGCTTCTGAGTGCTCTGTTGAAAGCACAAACCCCTAGGAAACCCCAAACTGATGTTTATGGTTTACTACTGGCATAAACTATTCATGACTGTACACTCACCTGCTCCGTAGGTACAGTTTTACCAGCTTTTTCTGTCACTATGTAGAAAGCAGAGGTTAAGGAGGTAACACTGCTCATAACAGAGACGTGAATAAAATTTGGTTTAAGTTAGAGAAACCAGCTAAAAATTCCTCATTTTTCTTGCTTAGCAAACTTTCACACTCTGTAGAGATGGCTCTCCAGGAAGTAGTTAGGGACAGCAGCCTCTCCATTGCAGAATTAAAGGTTTCAGTGAAATTTTGCTGCTTCAACCAAAAATTTTCTAAAGCAAATGACCTATAGCAACAAGCAAAACCACTTAAAAACTTTACTAAGCGGATTTAGTCAGGAACTTTTAAAGCTTCCCCTATAATTGCTTTCACAGGCATTTTCTCATAGTTTTCACTTAGAAAAGACCAGTGAAAATACTTTTCCTCAAAGTAAACTGTGATATATTTGGAGTGGCTGAAGCTTATTAGGGGTAAACATGCAGTAAGCAGCTACAGCATGTTTTCCATAGGTGCCAGTTGAACAGCAAGCGCTCAAGCCTCGTGCCGGCACGCAGACCGCAGGTTCTTTCAGGTGGGTTTTCCAGCCTGGCATAAGCTCAAGTGGCTGCGTAAACCACCACTGCTTCCCACCCTTCACATGCAAACCATACACACCCAGTAACGGCGTCCAAGCTGCAGATACCAGGGACCTGGGCTGAGCAGTGGGAACTCCGAGCCACGAGCCGCCTGTTCCTGGGAGAGGTGCTGGGTCTCCTTCCCCTAATCCTGCAAATCAAACTCTGTCTGGCACTCCATTCTCCAAGTAACAGCCTGTCCCAGCAGAGTTTATGTTTAGACTCCAGCATTAACCCTGGCAAATGTGCCTGGAAACCTTCTGTTTCTCAATGTTTTCCTGTTCAGCACACCAGGGATTCCTCAGAGGCAGCAGCGCTGGGTCCTGGGGAGACCAAGATATCGGACTAATCCCGCGCTTAGGGAAGTTCCCCACAAGGGCTGAGCTGGCTTTTACAGCAGGAACTTGAATTCTGTTTTTCATAAGGCAGCCCATTTTACCTTTTTTTCAGCCTACTTTGCAGCTCCTTAGAAGAGCTGATGAAAAAGAAGGGCAGAACAAAATTAGAAGCAATATAAAAGCACACTGAAAGTGACTTGAATCATAGAATCATTTGGTTGGAAAAGACCTTCGAGATCATCGAGTTCAACTGCGCCTGTCCACTACTAAACCAGATACCTGAGCACCTCATCCACCCATCTTTTAAACACGTTCAGGGGTGGGGAGACCACTACTTCCAGTAAACTGCTTTGGTCATGAATTATTTTGTACAGCTACGACAGTGAATTGTTTATTTTTAAGCACGCAATAGACAAAAAATAAAGTTAACAGTGGAAGACAAGGTCACAACAACTGCTGAGAGGAGATAAAGCGCTTTCAGAGACGGCTTCTCTCTTCAGGAAGAGACAGGAGTCAGTAAAGCGTGAAGAACTTGCATAGGGAGAGATGGAATATTTTTGCCCATGGCTCCTGTGTTCTCATTTTTGAGATTCCTTGGATTCCAAGAAAACTGGGATGCATACCTATAGTAATTATAGACTTGTACCTCCAACACAGAACCCAACACAGGCTGGGCAGGCTTTGCAGCTTTAAAATTCTAGCAAATGAAGTATAATTTGAAGTCAATCAGTCGAGACAGGTTTTCTTTATAACAAATAGCTTTACAAAGTCTTCAGCCTTCTTATTTAGCGCCACAAGGCAGGAGCAGAGATCAAACACAGCAGCAGGACCTGGCTGGGGGATGCTACGTGCCAATGTATTTTCCAGCTCTATTTGGGAAGGCCACGTAGAAGCTCAAGTAGTTTTGCCAGCTGGAGCAAACAACGGACTACATTCTTAAAGACAGCAGGAAATACCAGACATGGAAATCAACTGTTGTGCCAAATTCCTCATTTTTGTGACTTCCATTTGCCTATCCCTGCTTGAAAAGTAAATTCACATTTTACAAGCATTTTACCCCAATATTTTAAGCACCAAGATATCTCAGTTCTTATATATGTAGATAGGAGTATTTCATCCATGAAAATCTAAGCTTTTCAAGCCAAACACAAACAAGCCTAAGAAGCAGCTTCACTTCACCAGGCACAGGTCCCAACAGCGCACATTACCTGACTAAGAGCAGCAACACCAA
The DNA here is from genome assembly GCA_033556795.1 of Tapera naevia. Lineage (NCBI taxonomy): Eukaryota > Metazoa > Chordata > Aves > Cuculiformes > Neomorphidae > Tapera > Tapera naevia. The sequence continues at coordinate 4,417,928 of JAUMJJ010000353.1, forward strand.
GCTGCATCAAACTGGATAAGCACGCAGCAATTCCCAGACAAGGGAAGGAGGGATGCTGTGCACAAGCAGCTGCTCCAGACCGTGGGTGTGAAAGGGCCCAGGGAAGCCCTGGAGATCACCAGCTACCAAGGGAGCATCAGAATCAAGTGGAAGGGCATGGTCAGTGGGCCTCTCCTGTTCAAGGTTTTCCACTAATGATCATAGTCTCCATCATCAGTAAAGACACAAAGCTGGAAAGCACTGCAAGCACAGTGGAAAACAGGATGCTTAATAAACTCATAAAGTGGCATGGGAAAAGAAAAATCCAACAAATGAAAGTTATTCAGACAGGATTGACCAGCTGCACCATAAGGAGGCAGAATTTGTCCCACTAAACAGGATTTCTTTGGGTTTTGTCTGTTTTTTCGAGAGTACCTAGAGGTTACCTGCATTGCAAATTAAACCCCAGCAGGTTGTCAGGACACAAACCACACTGGGATGGGCACACATGTGGAAAAATGGTTTAAAAGTTGCAAGGCATGAAGCAACCCAGGTCCCATCCACCCCACATCTCTACACACACACTCTCCACTCCAGCACTTGGATATCAAAACCAGTTGTTAAAAATCAGAGTTGTTCAGTTTGCTGGGTTTTTTAAATGGACTATTTATGTAATTTCTTGGAGCAGTTGATTCAATTCCATCCCAGCCTAATGGGAATTCAACAAGTTTAAGTGGTCTGTTCTTAGGAGAGGCAGCCGTCCAGCAGTGTGTCCACACTTCCCCTAAAGAAAATCCCTTTTTCATGTCATTTGCTAGTAAAGAGGTAATAATTGTATTGAAATAATAAGAAAAAAAAGATATTTCACTGCACTTTATAACACTTAGAAGCAGTTAATGGAGCAGAGATGTTACAATAATGGTTCTATTCATTTTGTTTAACACTTTAAAGCAGAAGCTTCTAAAGTTGGTTTTTGTATTGTGGCAAAAATTGGTCTGTGTGCATTCTGATGGCTGCATCCCTCCCAATTGCGTGCTGGAATTCCAGTGAACTGTCACTTAGCCTTAACAAAAAAGCTCTAATAATTGATTAAAGTCTCAGCACGTTTCTCTTCTCTAGTTCAACCTCAAGACACAGCAATTCAATCCTGAACGAGGAAAGAGCCTTAGCATTTCAGGAAAGGAAAAAGTTTAACTTCATCTGGATATCCTGGAACATAAGAGATGGAAGTGACCTTGCCTTGCTAATTTATGGATTTCACATTCCCATTTCTCACTTTCGTGGGAGTACAACACAACACAGAATCTGATTTTGCTCCTCCTGCCACCTTCTTGATTTCGGAGAGGGATTGCTCCATTTCTGCTGGGATAAGGTACAGTTGGATTTTGCTCTCCTGAGTGGCTGCCCTCAGGGAGTCCTGGAGAACCTTGCAAAGAAGGGACTGATAGTTTCTTCTCTGTGCTGAGAGCAACGCCAGCTGGCAGTGCATGGCACCCATGGTGGGAAGCCACCATGCACCAAAGTGAGCCCTTGGAGGGAACTGGAGGGACAGCAGCACTGTATTGCTTCTGGCAGGCTGGAAAAAGAGACAAAATCACTCCAAACTCCTTGGATTCACAACAGATTTCAAAGATGAGGCTTGCGTGACAACCATTTGGACAGAAAAGGCTTTTGATCACGTTTGCATGCAGGAGGCAGTTCTCAGCCTGCACGCAAAGTCCTGGGGTGCTATGAAAGGTGAGCAGCATCTCAGCAAAGTCAGTCCCTCCCATCACTCCCTGTGGTCGAGGTGATAACTGCCAGGAGTGCTGCACCAGGTCAGTCACATAGATAAAAACAGTTCTTAAACCCCAGAAATCTTAAACTGTCACAAATACCCTGACTATGCTAAACAGTTCTTCCTTATGAAACTCTGTTCTCCATCAGCCTTTGTAACTAGGACTCCTCCTCGCGTCCACCTCAATACTTTGGGGGCTGAAGGTGTCTTGACTGCAGTTTGTTGTATTCAGGGAAGAGAATAATTTACACAGAGACAACACTTGACTCCAAATGTGGATTTACAGACAACGTAAATCCAAAGGGAGTCTCTGGGGGTTGGAACTGGGTGGGCTTTTAAGGTCTCTTCCAACACAAACCATTCCATGATTCTGTAACACTTTTGGATTATGTTTGTGCCCATGCAAACCCTTGCACTCTCACCCTCGTACCTCCCAACACTGCAGGACTGGTAACCTGGCACTGAAACTCATCTGCTTCTTGAAATACCAATACTTTTAAAAAAATGATTAATGGGAGAAAATAACCGTCTCCTTCAGCCACAATCACCACTGCACCTGGAAGCAGGATTGCACTCAGCCATGCTCCGCTCTTTTTCCCAGACAAGCAGCAGCCTGTTTGAAGAAAAGCCGTATTATGGAACAAACCCTTAAGGAAATCAGCACACATTTTCTAATCTTTGACTCTTTAGGTTCATTTATTGTAGACTTTTTATTGGCTTGCAACTTGCCATGCAAGTTAAGACGCTGTGGGATTCTGGTGGAGACAAAGTTATGGGACCAGATGGATTTTACCAACAGACTGCAGATGTGAACCACTCCAGGGCAGCTCTCTGCTTCCTGACTTTTCTCTGCACCACCTCCCCAATATGATTATTTTTTTCTTCTACTCTCTTCTCACGCCTTATTTTACCCAAATTACCCACAGGAGTTTTGCTACAGACTTCAGAAGAACATAACTTCGCTTCTGAATTGTAAACCTCTCCCATGTGCCTGTATGACAGTCAATGCCTGAAGCCTACAAGCAATTCCCCTGTCAGGGCTGTATCCACATAACTGGTGTTCCTCCTGGAATTCAGACAGGCCTCAGTCATCCCAGCTCCCTGTCAGCAGTGCAGAAAACTTAAATCAGATCTCGATACAACAAATACTTTTAGCAGCCTCATTTAAATCAGCCAAGATGTATTCAATATCCTCATTTTCACAGAAAATGTGCAATGTAAATCCTCATAAACCCCAAAGTTTGCCCACTACTTCTCATAGAATTTCATTTATTAAATAAACAGCTTTTAACATGAAACCAGAAAAAAAAAGGCAGTGCTCTTATTCAATTGTTTTCCTGCAAAAATACGCCACAATTCCCTCTGTCTCCCCCAGCGCTTCAGGTAAGAGGGAATGATTTGTGATAGATGTGTGGTCTTTGATCGCTGCTCCGAGACTGGATCTAATGGACTGTAAACACCAGCCTCTCCCGTGTCAATAAATAATGTATGAACCTGTACTCACACAAACACACACAGGTAACACACTGGGACAGCAAGTCAGAACCAGCAGCAAAACATTCCTTTTTCTAAAATTCAGTTACATTGTCACCACTTTCTGCACATTCATTCCTGTTGCTAGAAGAAACTCAACTTTATGATTTACCTGTTTTTTCCAACACAAGTTGGAAAATTCCATTCACCACAACTCTCTGGGCTTGGCCATGCAGCCACTCTTTTTACCCAGCAAGGAGTATGCCCATCCAAGCCATGAGATACCAGTTTTACTAATTTTAAGTGTTCAAAAACTGAACAGCTTTACCTCTTTGGAAGAAGAGCTTTCACCAAAACAAAAATATAAGCAAATATAAACTGTTTCACCTCAGCTAAATATACTCAGAAGGAAGCCTCCAGCACTCCACAAGCTTAAGGAAATCTCAACTTGATGAAAATTCACTGAATTGGTTCCCTTTTAGAGACTCCATGAACTTCTTCATAGTTTAGATACTCAGCTCAGTTTCAGAAGTAGGAAACTCGGGTGAAAATATTCAAAAATAGCCTGAGCTGACCTCAAAACCTTACTCTCCACTGAAGACAAAGGAAAACTTTAATACCCAAGAAGCCCAACCACAGGGAAAGTCAGCACACACCCCATCAGTTTATCCTGGTTCCCTGCTCACCAAGGAAGACTAACACCCACGAAGGGAGATGAGCTTTATCAATGTCTATACAAAAACGTAATGATCGCTTTATAGACAAGTTATGTCTGTCCTACAATGAGGTCATTAATCTGATGAAAATATATCAAGCAGAATGTGCCGAGACTGACAATGACACCATACCTCATCATCAATCTTGACCATGTAACGTCGCTACAGGCAAAAGAGCTATTACGATGAAGACACTTAAATCACCCTACAGATGGAACTCATCACACCACTGTAAAAATGGTTTATTAGCAACGCACATCCAAGCATTATCTGAAATTGTGTAACAAGTAGCTCAGTGTGTAGTTCATAGAATCATGGAATGGCTTGGGTTGGAAGGGATCTTAAAGCACACTCAGTTCCAAGCCCCTGCCACGGGCAGGGACATCTCCCACTGGATCAGGGTGCTCAAAGCGCCATCCAACCTGGCCTTGAACACCTCCAGGAATGGGGTAGCCATGACCACACAGGGCCTCACCACCCTTGCAGGAAAACCATTTCTTCCCCATATCTCATCTCAATCTCCGCTTTTTCAGCTCAAAACCATTCCCCCTTGTCCTGTCCCTCCACTCCCTGACCAAGAGCCCCTCCCCAACTTTCCTGGAGCCACTTATCAGTATTGGGAGGCTGCTCTAAGGTCTCCCTGGAGACTTCTCCTCTCCAGGCTGAATAACTCCCAACTCTCCCAGCCTGTTCTCGTATGTAAGGTGCTCCAGGCCTTGGATCATCTCCGTGGCCTCCTCTGGACTGGCTCCAACAGCTCCACATTCTTCCTCTGCTGAGGACTCCAGAACTGAATATTTAATTTATTTAATGTTTAATATTTATTATGGCTTTATTGCTGCATCTTAGTTATTTTCCAGGTTTGTGCTATTAACACGACTGCCACTGACTAACGTAGCACTGCAAGCATAATTCACTCACAAGTGGATTTTTATGAGTTTTTCTTTTGAGCAATCGGCAATGGCACTGCCAAAAAAATTCTGCAAACGTGCAAAGATCCAGTAAGCAATTAAGCACTAACAATGGTTTTGCTGATTGTACTGTTGAGGCTGAACCCATTCAGCAATAGACACTGCAGCAGGAGACAGGATAAAGCGATTCACAGCAGTTCTGCGCTAGCAGCGTTACTGAAAACTGAAATAAAAAGAATGTTCAAAGTAAACATTTTAAGCAGAAACACAGGCATTTAGCATCCTATGCATACATAAGCACTTCTGTTTTACGCACTACAAGCATTTCTATTCTATGCATTATAAACACTGACTGACGATGCAAATGGAATGGTTTGACTTCTTCACAAGCGTTGCTGGTAGCTTTCAGAAAAGATGGTGCCTGGAAGATAGGAAGGAAAGTCACAAAACACTAAAACTACTGGCAATGCTGCTCTTTGCATTGCTGACAGCACCAGCTGCTGGGCACAACACAAACCAAACAGCCTTCCCACAGCCAGAGGCAGATGGGCATGAGCTGCCAGGCCATCACTCCACCATCAAAAACACGTGGATTGATATCGAATTTGTTATCTGCAACCATTAACACACATAAGCAGATCACCTCCATGAATACAAGTCACTGCAGACCAATAAGTTTCATCGAAAAGCATTTCCATCTTATAGAACCACAGAATCATTAAGGTTGGAAAAGACCTCTAAGCTCATGCAGCCCACCTGTCAGCCCAACCCTACCGTGCCTTCTAAACCATGTCCCAAAGTGCCATATCTGCATGGTTTTTGAATCTCCCCAGGGGTGGTGACTCCACCACTGCCCTGGGCAGCCTCTGCCAGGGCTTCACCACTCTTTCAGTAAAGAAATTTTTCCTAATATCCAATCTAAACTTCTGGTGCAACCTGAGGCCATTTCCTCACATCCTATCACTGGTTACTTGGGAGAGGAGACCATACCCCACCTCACTCCAGCTGCCTTCCAGGGAGCTGCAGAGAGCTACGAGGTGTCACCTCAGCCTCCATATCTCCAGACTGAACAGCCCTGGGTCCTTCAGCTGTTCCCAGAACCCCTGGACTCCAGACTCTTCCTCAGCTCTATTCCCCTTTTCTGGATGTGCTCCAGCCCCTCAATGTCCTTCATGTAGTGAGGGGGCTAAAACTGAATCCAGGATTCGAGGTGTGGCCTCAGCAGTGCTGAGTCCAGGGGGACAATCCTTTCCCTGCTTCTGCTGACCACACCATGGCTGATCCAAGCCAGGATGCTGCTGGACTTTTGACCACCTGTGCCATTGCTGGCTCACGTTCAGCCACTGTCAACCAGCACTCCCAGGTCCTTTTCTGCTGGGCAGCTTTCCAGCCACACTGCACAGTTTTTTAGGTGGAGCCAGCACTGCATTACAGGAAACACACTCGTGAGGATTTGTATTGTGTGATGGATGCAAAGACAAAGCATTTGCTTGTGAGCAAGATGTACAAATGCCATTAGCAAAGCTGCCAGGAAGAATGTCAATGCCGTATCCATCTCAAACAAGTTCTCAGTGGCTGTATCTTCCCACTGGAGTGGTTGCTCGTTGTAGAGAGCCACTTGCAGGAGACTAGGAAACCCAATTATGGACAATAGCAATATCTGTGTCAAAAAACAGCAAGCAATTTAATCACTCCTACACATGGAAACATGTATTAAAGCTAATTATTGTACATCGGTCAATGTAATTGCAACTCAAGTGCAACACGGTCCATGTAATTAGTTGGCACTAATGGAAACCTCATAATGCAACAAATGTACTAAAACATTCCGTGTTGAGAATATTTCCTCACAGTACCAGTAATTCGTGCTACTTCTCTTGTCAAATTTAAGAAGTGCTTTGCCTGCCCTTCCCTGATATCAACATCTGGCTTTGAGCACCATGATCTAGTGGGAGGTGTCCCTGCCCATGGCAGGGATTTGGAACTGGATGGGCTTTTCCCTTCCAAACCAAATCATTCCATGATTCTATTACGACCTCAGTGACCCTAAGAGATGTATCACACTATGAGCCAAGCTGGTATCAAACAGCACAAGAGAGATTTTATAGGAGAATGCTGAATTTCCCAGAAAAATTCTTGGTGAGGCAAGTTTTTCTCAAAGCAAATAGCCACTCTCCTTTGTAAAGGCTGATTACCCACAGGCTCCGTGAGCTATTAGACAGTTTAACATTTGGTCTGAGTTTGTTTAGTTGCAGACACCTGCCCAGTTCCTCAGTGGTTTTGAACTTATAATATACCAACACCGCTTATCCCCTGGTGACACGCTCTGGACTAACAAATGAGTGGTTTAACGCACACTGAGTGACTTACTTCAAATAGGTACAAATGAACAAACCACCTTTTTGCCATCTGTTTGGAGAAACAAATTCCCACATAAGGGTAATAAAATATGGTGATGTGACATTTCCAGAAAAGCGTGCTCAGGCACAGCCCCCAAAGTACCACTCAGCTCACCTCCACAGGGAAACGACACAAAATACACCCAGGTCATGGATATTTCCAAACAAAAGCTGGTCCTTTGGAAAATAAAAGCCCCACCCCATTGGGGAAGCAGCTCTGGATGTGCCAGTCAAGATGCCACCACGATCAGAGGAAAGGTAAGCTTCCCCACAAGGTAACATTCCCCACAAGGGTGTGGGTCACAAGCTGCTCCAGCTGCAGTAAGCAGGTGCCTCTAGCAGGGAGCAAGACAAATGAACACACAGCCAAGTACTCTGCTTTCATCAATGCTGTGGGAGTTTCTTTAAGGAGTTGTACCTGCTCACCCCCACAGCCCCCAGCACTAGGAACAGAGCATTCTCCTAAAGCTTCTGTCCGACCACCGTTCAATATTCAAGCATAAAACTAAAATTAATACTAACTTATTGTCTTCTGGATGCTACAGGCTCCCTTTCCCATCCAGAAACTCAATGCATTCACTCCTTATTCTCTTTCAACCCCACAGACAACCTATAAATTATTACTTTATATTGCAGGGCACGCAGAGGCTCCAGCAAGGGTCAAGGCAACATGCTAGAATAGAGACAAGTGGCTCCAGAAAGTTTCTCAATCCTGGTCTATTGAAATATGCTTTTAGTGGAGGCAAAAATGATCCTCATTTGTATAAAATAAACTGTTCAGTCTGTGTCAATATCTTCTCTGCTGCTGTTCCCCCCGGCAGATTAATTATCAGTCCACTCAGATCTTCTGCTCCACCATATTAACTGATGCAACACCATTTAAAACATATTAAAAACAGTCATACACCAAACTTGAAAATCTGAATAATTCAAGAAGGCACCAAAATAAAAAAAAAAAAAGAAAAAGAAAAAAAAGGTCTAGCTAGGGAAACTTGCAAACATCATTCTTTCATCTACCACCCTCCCCTGTATTTTTCTTTAAACCAATACTGAACTTGGGGGCAATTAATATCCAATACATTTCCAACAGCAGCAAAATAATTTTTAGCATCTCCTTCAAACCGCTGTTTCGTGCCATCCATCACTCACAGGAAAACACGATCAAGGCGGGAGTCTATGAATAACTCTGCTACTTCTCCAGGATTCAATCTAGACTGCTTCTAAATATGTATAATGCCTAGGCTACATTAACACATTAAAGCTTTGTAGATTGCCATCAGTGCTTCTGCAGCTTAATTTCATCTGTCCCTCACAATTCAGATCTTGAGCTACTTTCATCCTAAAGGAAAGAAAAAACAAAAATCAATCCACTTTAGAATCACAGAAAGGTTTGAATTGGAAGAGACCTTAAAGCCTGTCCAGTTACAAGCCCAGTGCCATGGGCAGGGACAACTCCCACTGGATCAGGTTGCTAAAAGCCCCATCCAACCTGGCCTTGAACACCTCCAGGGATGGGGCAGCCACAACTGCTCTGGGCAACCTGTGCCAGCGCCTCCCCACCCTCACAGGAAAACATTTCTTCCCAAGACCTCAATCTCCCCTCTTCCAGCTTAAAATGTTCCCCCTCATCCTACCACTCCAGTCCCTTGCAAGGAGCCCCTCCCCAGCTTTCCTGGAGCCCCTTTTAGTACTGGAAGGTTGTCCTAAGGGCTTCCCTGTAGCCTTGTCTTCTCCAGGCTGAACAACCCCAGCTCTCTCAGCCTTTCCTCATAGTAGAGGTGCTTTAAATATAAAAACTCGTGATGCTCACATAGGCAGATTGCTAAGCATTGTTAAGAGGATATCTATTTAAAACCTGCCAGCAAAACTTGATTCCCCTATTAAACAGGAGTACTCTCTCCCATTCTATTGCCTCGTTGTTAATAAAAACCATATTCTATGATCAGTTAAGCTTGCGAAAGTCTGGGCAGGATGATGAGTTTGACAAGCCAAACAATTCAGGAGCAGACTTGGAGAATAGAGCAAGTGATGAAGAGGGAACATTTTAAGCGACTGATAAACCACCACAAGGGATTCAGTGTGTTTGTTTTTCACTCCAGCTGCACAAAGCATAGCAAGGCAGAGCGCAGTAACACAAAATGGATGCTTTTTTGCTAACATCACCTTAATTTCCAAACAAGTTTGTCTGTCTGGTTAAAAATTCATTTCCTACTTCCGATTTTAATTGATAACACAGCTGTTGGGCTCATTCAAAAGTAATGGGACAATTTAAGGCATCCTGTGCCCACAGTGATTGGAAATGACAGCTTACATACTCCAGCACAGGGCTGACATTCGTACACCAGGTTCCAAACCAAAGCTCGGCAGATTCATCGGAAAATTCAACCCCAGGTGAAAAAACTTAGCAGTCGAAGCCTCAAAAAATAAAAGTTACCAGTTTCAGATTAAACACACATGTATTAATTATCATGCAAAAGTTTAGTGTTTCCTTTAATCATTTTGACATGCTTTGAAATCATGTGGCTGGTACAGCAGTTCTTAGAGCACTTTTATCTCTCAGTTGTAACATCAAAAAAGTGCAGGAAACCCCAGACAAGATTTCCTGCCTTCCAGGTTTGTCATATCTGCTTTAGAAGGAGGATTCCTAAAGTTGTGCACAGCAAGATAGACCATAACTCATAAGAAACTGTTTTAAGTACAAAAATCACTAAATTTAACACGAGAAACTTCTCATTCTTTCCTGTGAGGGTGCTGAGGCAGAGGCACAGGTTGCCCAGAGAAGTCATGACTGTCCCATCCCTGGAGGTGTTCAAACTCGGGCTGGATGAGGCTTTGAGCACCCTGATCCAGTGGGAGGTGTCCCTGCCCATGGCAGGGGGGTGGAACTGGATGGGTTTAAGGTCCCTTCCAACTCAAACCATTCCATAATTCTAGTTGGAAATTAGAGTCACAGAAGCCAAGCTGCAGCTTCATATCCGTATTTTATGTAGGATCCCAAAGCCTCCACACAAGAACAACAGGTTAAGCCCTGCTCTGCTGTGCTACCTAACTCCTGCTTACAGCATGGATAATTATATACAACATACAAAAGAAGGGAATTAACATATTTCTCACACAAAAACCAAGCAGCTCAGCTGCCAACCTGTTCTCACGCACCACCTTACCTGGAATAATTCACCATTGATACTTCCAAGCCCTCATACCAGAGTAATTTATGGGTACCATGGTAACACAACTGCAGCTCACCAAGTCTCACCTTTCATGAAATTCATGCAACTGCTACCTCTCCAAAGTGAGATTTTTCACCGCCTCCACCCTATTTTCCCTCCAGCATCCCTATTTTTCCCCTCCAGCATCCTTCAGAAGTCACCCAGCTTACTTACCACCCAAACTAGGAAAATAAAGACCTCCGAAAATTAGTTTTCAGGCACCACAGCCCTTCAGCAGTAGAGCAAAGCCAGCCAGCTCGTCTCTGCGCGAGCCCCCCGCCCGGCTGGCGGAGTCCCCGTGCCGAGCAGCCTGTACACACACAGCCACACGCCTTCCGCAGCTGCGAGTTATTAAACTGGATGGATGTTAACCATTTAGGCATCGACAGCAGGCTAAACAGTTTAAACACAGCATAAACTCCAGCCCCAGAGTTAACTGAACACGGACGTTTATTAAGCAGGGAACGGGGAGAATCTGCTCCTTTCTTACCTTAAGCAAAGGGAGGTCTCCGAATTCTAATGCATCTCAGATTTTTTCAACTTCAAAAATGCATTGGTTGGTGATTTAAAGTGATTTCTCTCTCTGATTTCCTGCGGAGGAGATGTGGAGAGAAAACAAAAGGAAAATTGAAGTACTTAAGGATCTGTAACAGCCATCAGAGTTGAATTTTTCCCCTTTTCTCTGTAGAAATCCTCTTATTCCACCCTGCCTGCTCTTAAGACAGCGCTGCTGACGAATTCCAAGGCTCTGCTCTTGACATGCGGAATCACTGAAGGATCAAGAGCATAAATGTCACTTCCTCCAGGCAGCACATCAACTGAAAAGGAGCCTGATCTGCTCTCCCCGCTGCAATCCTGCCCAGCCACCGCACAAATCCTGACATCTGCCTCACACCGAGCTCTCATTAAACACTCCTGAAGGATTCCAATTTAAAGCTCCGATCTGAAGGATCCCAGTTTTAGCCAAACCATTATGTAGTTCCACTTGAGGAACCGCATGAGTAGAAGAATATAAACTGAAAAGCTAATAAAACAGAAGTCAAAGTCTAACCTTGAAACAAATTACAGCTGGCTACATGCAAGCAGGAGGCTCTGGAATTATTAAATGTGCTTCAGAAGGGATTTAACTCACCAAACTCCACTGCAGTGCTTTATTTATGCTATGTGTGACAGCCCCAAACTATTTACTAAGGATTTTCCATCTCCTTTATTGCTTTTGCATAGTTCCCAATCGAATCCAACAGGCACAAACCCTGGGGAGATTGGAAGGTTGTTTTTTTTTTTTTTACAGGATTTCATAACACAGTGGCCTAAAGTTCCTTAAAATAGAAATTAGATGTCACGAACACAACATCCTAACATGGATTAAACAGAAACCAGGGCATCAGCATTGCCTCAAAATGCCACATAATTAACTCCTAAAACAGCATTTTAATGCTTTCTGCCCTTCCTCAGCTTGGCAAGAGAGTGCATAATTACTCTCTTATTAGCTCGCTGCATCCTTCCCTCGCTAAAATTAAACAAAAACTCTTCTGTTGGGAGTTTGCCTTGAAGAAGTCGCGTTTTAAAAGGATTACCCTGCCGCTAAAAACAAACTGGATTCCATAAAAGGAGGCTTATTCATGCACTTTAAGTCTTATTTTTTTAGGTATCTAACACGTACCTGGATCTTTTAAAAATCTATTTGAATATTCTTACAGAATTAGCTCAATAAAGTTAATTTTTATCACCCATTAAAATTTATGCCACTGTGACTTGAGCCTGCACAGTATTTCTTCCTATAATCCTCTCGCTGGAGGCTCAATTTAATAAACAAAGGCAGCTCTAATAATTCAAATCTTGCTTTCAAAGATGTGATGTGCCTGTCAGAAGCCTTCTGTAAGCAGTCAGTACATTTCTTCACCCTCTCTCCAAGGCTTTGCATACGTTTAAGCCTGCCTCTTGCCTTTTCAATGCCGATAACGACTCTGTTTCTTTTCTCCCCTTTAAAGGATTAAACGCAACCACACAGACATTTTTATTAGTGCATCACGCACCATTAAATTGTCAGCTTGTCTTCCACAATTCTCTTTAAAAATAAATAAATACATGGCCTTGAAAACATCTTTACAATAAAAATACCCATTTTCTTGGCACTTATTTATAAACTGAAGCAAACAAAGCCAAAACCCAACCAACAAAGCACCGCACGGATTGCTGCTTGCGGAGGACAAGAACCACTCTACACACAACATGTATTTTTAAAGACAGCGCGGAACACTTACAGAACATCCACCAGAAAACCCTGCATTTGGCTCCCCCAAGAGATTTATTTGTATTATTTAAGAGTTCACCCCGCTGCCTTGAAGCAGCAAAGTGAGAACTGCCCCATTTTACACTCTGGTCATGCGGGAACAATTTCCAGATTAGAAACACAAGTTTTCAGCAAGAGAAAGCAGTGAAATTTTCAGCCCTCCATGCAGGAACAATTGTGCCAACACAAGCTACGTGTCTTGCACCAAGACGATGATGGCTCAGGATTCCCTGCAGTTACTTCCTAAGAGTGCTCTGGATTTTTAATGCCTCCCTTATCTTTTGTCAGTATTTCCATCAGAGCACAAATCAGCTCTCTCTCATACACAGAAGCTTCCTTCTCTGAAATTCCAAGCTACAGTCGAAGATGCCCAAAACTTCCTTCAACGGGGCTGTACCTTGGCACAATTTTCAACCCAACCTGCAGCCCTAACTGGAACAAAAACAGCCAGTGCCACAAAAATTCTGTTCCTGCCCAAATCATACCCATTTAGAGGAGTCTGCCCATGGAGATATTTTACCTGGTATTTCGCAACCCAATTTTAAAAGTAATTGACATGTTCGACTTTAAAGGCATAAGACCCACTGACACTCCAGATCTGCACATTCCTTGTTTAACATCTTTGTCAGGCATAGACAGTGGGATTGAGGGCACCATCAGCAAGTCTGCTGATGACACGAAGCATGGCTGACATGCTGGAAGGAAGGGATGGATCCAGAGGGACCTGGACAGGTTGGAGAGGTGGGGCTGTGCAAACTTCATGAAGTTCAACAAGACCAAGTAAGTACATGGTCCTGTCCCTGGATGGGGGTAATCTCAAGCACAAATCCAGACTGCGTGGAGAATGGAACTGGAGTAGTCATGAGGAAAAGGACTTGGGGTACTGGGGGATGAGAAGATCAACACGAGCTAGCAGCTTGCGCTTGCAGCCCAGAAAGCCAACTGTGTCCTGGGCTGCATCCAAAGTAGTGGGACCAACAGGGCAAGGGACGGGATTCTGCCCCTCTGCTCTGCTCTGGTGAGACCTCACCTGGAGCCCTGCGTTCAGTTCTGGAATCCTCAGCACAGGAAGGACATAGATTGGTTGGAGAGAGTCCAGAGGGGGTCACGGAGATGCCTGGAGTACCTCTGCTATGAGGACAGGCTGAGAGAGTTGGGGTTGTTCAGCCCAGGAAAGCTGGGGAGGGGCTAAAATCAGGGAGTGCAGGCATAGGATGAGGCAGAATGGTTTTGAGTTGGAAGAGGGGAGATTGGCATGAGATCTTAGGAAGAAATGTTTTCCTGTGAGGATCGTGAGGCCCAGAGAAGTGGTGGCTGCCCCATCTCTGGAGGTGTTCAAGACCAGGTTGGATGGGGTTTTGAGCCCCCTGATCCAGTGGGAGACGTCCCTGCCCATGGCAGGGGGTTGGAACTGGATGAGTTTTAAGGTTCTTTCAGACCCAAACCATTCTGTGATTCTGTTTTTCAGCACAGGCAACAGAAATATCCCTGCATTTCTCCCCCAAGGAGAATTCCTCACTAGAATATTGGTAAAATTCCAAAAACCGTTGTAGTTCTGTTCCACGTTGATGCAGAGATAAGTGCTGGGCAAACGTCCTCTTGCTCCCCACTGTCCCCAGATGGGCAGGACTGGGTTAGTTACTTCCACCAGGTCAGGAGAGAATAAAGAAGGAGCATCCCTGCAACAGCTTGGGCACAGTCAGGAGAGTCAATCTGGCCAAGTTATGTTTGTCTGCTCCTGGCTTGCGGAAAGAACAGCTGCAGAGCCTGGAAATAAACCCAGGAGACAGCCTGGAGGCTGAGCACGAAGCAGCCAAGCAGGTGCTTTACCCCCGTTTTCCTCCCAAAGCGAGCAGCAGCTCAGGCGAACAGCTTGCACCGGGGGCTAAGCAAGGGCATCGCTCCAACAGCAAAGAAATCCCTGCGGGTACCTTCAGAACAGGGATCAGGATCTTGACACAGTCAGACCTTCAGCCAGCTCCACAAGGACTGCAGGAGAGAGAGGGCAAGATGACAGGCATGGAGCAGGAAGAGGCACAAGTGACACTTAATGTAGCCCCGAGGGATGGAGGGAGCCTGTTTTCTGTTGCAAGGAGCCCAAAGCCACGTTGAAAGCCCAGCTTCCTCAGGAGGCACCTCAGCAGAAAATCAGTTGACTTGCAGGCTGAAGGCAAAATTAACATCCACAGTTGCACATTTATCAAGAGCTTTTACGAACCCATGCTTTAATGAAAGATCTCTAACCATCACGACCAGTTCTTGAGCTCCCTGCACAGGCAGGATATGGAGCTGTTGGAACAGGTCCAGAGGAGGTCACAAAGATGATCTGAGGGCTGGAGCACCTCTGCTGTGAGGACAGGCAGAGAGAGTTGGGGTTGTTCAGCCCAGAGAACAGAACAGAACGCTGCAGGAAGACCTTAGAGCAGCTTCCCAGTACTGAAAGGGGCTACAAGAAAGCTGGGGAGGGGCTTTTTACAAGGGCCTGTAGTGATAGGATGAGGGGAAATGGCTTTAAATTGGAAGGGGGAAGATTTAGATTAAACATTAGCAAGAAATTCTTCACTATGAGGGTGGGGAAGCACTGGCACAGGTTGCCTAGAGAAGTCGCGGCTGCCCCATTCCTGGAGGTGTTCAACACCAGGCTGGATGGGGCTTTGAGCACCCTGATCCAGCGGGAGGTTTCCCTGCCCATGACAGTGGAGTTGGAACTGGATGGGCTTTGAAGTCCCTTCCAATCCAATCCAAACCATGCCATGATTCTATGTTCTTGGAGGAAGCTTCACATAAACGAACAAAATTTTCCCACCTTTGACTGCAGACAAAGCCAACTGGAGAGGAGACAGGTAGTCAGCATCACCCGGAAGGACTTGCAAGAGGTGAAGCAAGAGGATCCCATCCTAAGGCTGTCAGGATACATCCCAAAGAGATGACCCAAACCCAGTTTAACTGATTTTGTTCACATTACTCTCACAAACCCACAAAAACAACACCTTTTCATGCCCAGATAGGAGGATTTTATCTTGGTTCTGGTAAACAGAACAATAAGACCTCATCTTTTACTTCAATGATCTATAAAACAGAATTTTGCGAGTTGTTTCTAAAGCCCAACATTATTAAAAGAAAAAACTCTCTATTCCACTTCCAACTGTTGCACATTCCTGACACTGAGCCACAACTACAGAAACAGGCAGCATGCACAATTCCTCCTCCCAGCTGCATTTGAACATCTTCCCATTCGAGTCAAGAACTGGTTCAAGTTACACAGTTCAGATCCAGCATCTGACATGGCCGTAAACCCCAAGATCTGGATTTCTGCTCTCATCCAACACCCATGATCATTATGGCTCTTCTAAACATGTCGTGCCCATCCATCCATCCAGAGAACCAGTGTTCCCATCACCTCCCAGGTGTATGGGACAGAGACATGGACAGTCAGAAAAGGAACATGGAAGCTGCAACCTTGGGAAGGTGCCCAAGGCCAGCAAAGATTCGTGGATTTAAGGTTATGGATCAGCCTGACAGAAGAGGGCAGAGGAGAGAATGTGTAGGCACAGATGCCTGCTTTCAGCACACCGAACACTCCGAGTTTCACACTGGCATTTGCCACTGACTAAGAGCGCTTTTCAATTTAAATAAGGTGGTTCAAGTGATAGCACCCAATTAACGGCTCAGTAGGAGGACGGCATTAATATTCATGAAACATTCAAAGCAGACAGGGGATTCTTAATTGTGTGAACCCACATGCAACAAAGCTGCACTAACACTGCACCACCACCCCAAAAATATTGAAAGACAAATCAATATTTGTTTCCGTAGCTTATTTGGGTTCCACTCTGATCTCTGCCCATTTAATCTTAGAGTCATGGAACAGTTTGGGTTGGAAGGGACCTCAAAGCCCATCCAGCTACCACACTGCCACAGGCAGGGACAACTCCCACTGGATCAGGATGCTCAAAGCCCCATCCAACCTGGCCTCAAATACCTCCAGGGATGGGGCAGCCACCACTTCCATGGGCAACGTGTGCCAGGGCCTCCCCACCCTCGCAGGAAAACATTTCCGCCTAAGATCTCATCTCAATCTCCCCTCTTTTAGCTGAAAACTGTTCCCCCTTATCCTCTCCTGCACTCCTTGATCAAAAGCCCCTCCCTAGCTTTCCTTTTTTAAACACCACTGTTCAGCTTTACACAATGCATATTCCTGCTGAGAGGGAAATTTTTGGTCCCACAGAAAGAGGAACCAGCCTGACTCAAGTCCACGGGGTTAAACCTGACCAACCCAGGCACTGGCTGTCACAAAAAGTCCCTGAATGTGAGCCTCTGACGCAGTAAAACCTTCTCTCCCTGGTGCTGCCATTGCAGTGCTCAGTCCCAACTCTGGCTGTTTTTCTGGCGGCAATGTAAAGGAAAGCAGTTATTCAGAGTAAAATAAAAAGTGTCCATTATGATTGATCTCCTCGTCCTACAAAGTGGGGGCCTTGTTATTACAAAGAATTGGGTTGCAAAAAATACACTCTAATTTAAGTATTTTGGAGACAGTTCTGGGCTAAATGCAGAGGATCTGGCTGCCTCTGGCCACCAAAGCTAAGTGGAAGCTCTAGTGGAAGCTCTAGCAGGTCCTTGAGCAGGGCAAACCTCTGCTGAGCAGTAGCAGCACTGTTAGCTTTGCTCTGCAGGTGCACAGGTTCTATCATGTTTCATTTTCCATCCCCATCATAGGCATGAGTCTCCCCAACACAGCCCAGGCAGCAGGATAAGGGTGCCAGGGGCACCCCATCCAAGCAAACATCAAGCTTGCAACATAGAACAGCAGAACAAGCCTTTTTTTTAAAGCATGTCACAAGAAAAATTATTTCAAAGACGAGGAGGCTGAGTTGTGCTTGGATACCAAAGGGCGGGGTCTGCGAGGAAGAGAGGTGACAGCAAACACCCTGCAGCACTCTGACAAAGATCCATCCCTCGAAGAGAGGAGGCTGTGTCACCAGAAGTCATCTGGATGCCAAGAGAGCCAAGGACCCAGAGAGGCGAGGTTTGCCTGCAGTCCTCATGCAGCCACAAATACAAACAATTCGTATCCAAGGCTCTCTTCCAGCCACAGCAAAGAGCCTCTGCTGCCAGCGCCCATGTCTAAGGTTTCTGCAATCCCACGTGCAGGATGCGGGTGGGTTTCCTTCGACAGCAAAGTGCAGAGAATAAGAAACTCCCCTCCAGCCCTTGAGGAGCCCTTCCACTTTGGGAAACTACTTAAGAGGAAACATGCACTACTACCAGTCATGCCAATTGCAAAAATAAGTTAAAAGCAACATCACAGAATCAGAGAATGCTTTGGGTTGGAAGGGACATAAAAGCCCATCTTGTTCCAACCCCAGTGCCATGGACAGGGACATCTCCCACTGGATCAGGGTCCTCAAAGCCCCATCCAGCCTGGCCTTTAACATCTCCAGGGATGGGGCAGCCACCACTTCTCTGGGCAGCCTGTGCCAGAGTCCCCCCACCCTCACAGGAAAACATTTCGTCCTGAGATCTGAAATCAATTTCCCGTCTTTCAGGCGAAAACCGTTCCCTCTCATCCTGTACCTGCACTTCCCGACCAAGAGCCTCTCCCCAGCTCTCCTGTAGCCCCTTTCAGTACTGGAAGGCTGCTCCAAGATCTCCCTGCAGCCTTCTCTTCTCCAGGCTGAACAACCCCAACTCTCTCAGCCTGTCCTTGTACAGGAGGTGCTCCAGCCGTCAGATCGTATCCGTGGCCTCCTTTGGACTCACCCCAACCGATTCATGTTCTTCCTGTGCTGAGGATTCCAGAACTGAACATAGGGCTCCAGGTGAGGTCACACCAGAGCAGAGCAGAACAGAGGGGCAGAATCTCTTCCCTCACCCTGCTGTTTCCCCTGGATGCAGCCCAGGACACAGTCGGCTTGCTGGGCTGCAGGCACACACTGCCAGCTTGTGTTAAGCTTTTACACCTATGTGTAGTTTATTACTGCTCCAGACAGGAGGTTATGTATCCCTATTGTCAACGCAGAGAATGTCAGTCAGAACACGCATCCAGTCCTTAAAAACTCACGTTTAATCTTTGAACTGCATCTAGAAGTAAATATTTGGTGCCTTGTATCCTTCAGAACTATTACATCGATACAAGATGAATTTGTTATTAAACTTCAAGCCGAGTAGGTCACTAGCTGAGAATTACAGTCAGCACCGGCCATGAATGTGGAGCTTTAGACAAAGGATTTTGCACAGTGCTGAGCTTTCCTAGAATCACAAGTCTTGGCATCGGTGTTCAGTAACACTAAAGCATTCTTGCTATTTGTGTATTGTAAAATTTATGGAGTAATAGAGATGCAAATGGGCTGCCACAACACTGCAGGCTGGGCAGTAATGCGTAATTGCGACACGGTTTTTAGCTATTTGTGAAAATTGGCTTTCTTGGAGGAGAGAGATTTATTGGGTCCTCACCTTTTTAAAGATATAGTTCTCACCTCTCTTACCTAAATACATTTTTTTTCCACTTTATGGTATTGGTGGTTTGGGAAAATGAAAGCTTAGGGACCACTCACAAAGCGGCCACATTCAGATGGCTGTTTTACATGTTCGGAAGACTTAGGGTGATGCTGCATTTCTCTGACACTTACTAAATTGCTTCATCTCCTGACATGTGTGCTTATAAAAAGGGCACAATATCAGGAGGTCCAAAGTTGGTCTGTTCAGTGCCTGGAAAACCAAGGCTGTTCAAGTGTTGGAACAGTCAGGTTTGCTCTCTCGTTTACTTGGGTACAGGGCTTGTGAGGCTGCATTCCTGTGACAGTGGAGCAGCACACAGGGTTTTGGTGTTCACTCTGTTAACCAAACATTCTGATTCTGCCTTAAATCCACCTGTGTGATCCCAAGAACCTATCTTACATATAAGTTCATATATATTGAGCAGCCTAGTCTAGTGGGAGGTGTCCCTGCCCATGGCAGGGGGTTGGAACCCAGTGATCTTTAAGATCCCTTCCAACCCAACCCATTCTATGATTCTATGGTAAGTTTTTATATCTATGCAAATGAAAAGAACCCAACTATTGACTTTACACATTTTTATCCTCTGTCTAAACCCCTGAGTATCAACTCAGAGCATTCTGTGATTCTATGAAAAACAACCTTATTGCAATGTCTAGTGGAAATAAAACCCGTAACTATTGAGGAAAGCACCTGGCATCCATTCAACCCAAACGCACACCTTTCCTCACCTCTCAGCCACGCACTGATCCTGCTCCTACCAATCAGCAATTGAGGCTTTTGATACCATAGGTCAAAAAAGTGTTTGCATGCACACATGGGTCATTTTGATAAAAGGCCATGTCAGAGAGAAGCCAGGTAACTCCAGAAGGTTAAATACCAGGAAGCGAGCAACCACCCCTCTTTTTTTTTTCCACTGCAATGTTATTTTATATATTACGCAAAGAAGCTCAAGCATTGCATTAAGTTTTCCATAATTCTTCGCTTTTTGGGATAACAACACTGTAACAGTTCTTTTAAAAGAAGTCTAATTCTCAGCAGGCTTAATATGAACATTCTCTGAGAGTGCTGTTCATGCTTAAAAACAGGCATTAAACAGCTAAAACATTTGATGTTTGGAAACAAAGTTACCCATCTGCCAAGGGTTTTGGAAGCATTACATACCAGAAAGATTTTCTGTTCTAAAACCATTTAATGTTAAAGAAAAGTCTCCAGACACGCAAAGCTTAAAGATTAAAAATAATCCTTTCCACTTACTTCTGGCTCTCCCTTGGAAAAGCTTTTGTTTACTGTGAAGGACCAGTTTTCCACCATAAACAGCCACCCACCGCCTAAGATTGAGTATTCAGATCTACCCTACCTCTACAAGAGAATGGCATTTATAAATTAATCATAAACACTTAAAAATAACTGACCTACTTTGCTTGGCCACTGAGGATTCACTGCGCACAAGCATCCAAGGTAGGAATTACCACCGTGCCAACGGAAGTGTGAAGGTGCTGCACATCAAGCTGAGTTCTCATGGCAAATTGCTGTGCAATGCACACTGCATGCAAGTTTAGCTGCCTCCAAAACGTGGTCAAGGGGTCTCACCAAGCTTCCCAAGTGTGAAGGTCTGTCAGGTTTCGACACACAGAAGCGCTCTAGTCCGGCTGACCCCGGCACTCCCAGCATGCTCTTACACACCAGAGGCACCTGAGTCATAGAATCATTGAATGGTTTAGGCTGGAAGGCACCTCAAAGCCCATCCAGTTCCACCCCCTGCCATGGGCAGGGACACCTCCCACTGGATCAGGGTGCTCAAAGCGCCATCCAGCCTTGAAGCTTCTGCAAATCCCTGCCCTGTAGCTGAATGTTCCTTGTCTGCCAAGAGAAGCACTGAAAAGAGGTTAAAGGAAGATAAAACACCACATCCCTTGGTGGTTGCAAGGCACCAATGAAGCTAGCAAGAGGTTTCCAAGCTGGATGACAAACCCATGAGTGGGCCACAGAGAGCATCCTTGCCAGGGTTAAAGGCAGTGTGTCTAGGGTGAGAAACAGCCTGGTGCTGGCAAGACTACAAGCATCAAGAAGCAATTCTGGAAGCTGACGGGCAACAGTACATCTGCAACACCCCACACCGATGCTGGGACCCAGGGCTGTTCAGGTTTAGAGGGGAATTCTCACCTTTCTCTGAGCCTAAAACCTCGCCGGCTTTAACTTACAGTAACATATGGCTGAGCAGGATGAAGCTCTTCCTCCCACCTCCCCAAAAGCGAGTAGCTTTTCTGACAGCTTAACTTCCTGGGAAATGCAGATTTTTCCGGAATACTCACTGCACAAAAAATAGAACAAAACCTTCTGAGATGTGGAGGAAGGCGGCTGCTGCTGTACAGAGCCTGCAGATCTCCCACACCTCCGTTGTGAGGCTGGCATTGAATAGGGATTTTATCTCAATTCACCTTCTGTACAGCAGCTCCAGTGCAAATCCATGTGGGCAAGGGAAAAGATACTTAAAAGCAGTTATAACATGAAATAGAGGTGTACGACTATTTAAGAACAGAATTTAAAACTGACAACTCCAATTATGCTCAGCACCTTCCCTGTTTTTCCACAGATGCCCCATCCCTTGTTTTCTTCATCTGTAGAGCAATCATAGTGCTATTTGCATTGCTACATGTTTATTATCAATCAGTAGAAGACCTTGCCAGCCTAGGGAAGGTCTTTCCAGCAGTTTCTGTGGCTGTTTCCATGGTTAGAAGAGCTGCTCAGAGCCAGTGGCACCAAAGCCAGGCACCCGTGGAGACAGCAGCCCTGCCTGCACGTGTGTTTTCCCTTTGAGCACAACTAGACAGGCCCAGAGCACCCATTGGATCCTACTGGCAGACAGGCAGCACCAAAACCCTTCTTTACAGTATGAAGCGTGTGACCTCTTTTAGTCCATCATCTACACAGAGAAACAGTTTATATACATGAAAAACCCCACACTGAGAAAATTACTTCTCCCTTCCTGCAGCAGAAGATGCTCTGATCTCATCTGTTGACATTTATCATTAGGAAGAGAGTCATCTGAAAGCCCCACGAGGAGCGGAAAGCTTCTTAGGGTTTTTAAGAAAGCCTACATTAAACAGCAGGGATAGCGAGAGCAGATTAGTCCTTCAGCCTGAGACACACAGTACGGTTAACACAGCGTTATTTGTTTTAGAAGAACTTAACAGAATCAGTTAAGACAACCCCACCAGCAGTTTTCTCCTTCTGTATTCAGCTTCACAGCCGGGTACCTTTTAAACAGGAGAACTTGATGAATAAATATTTCTTGAAGTCACAACTCGAGTTTCTGAAAATCAAAGCCAACAATTTTAATGATACACACTAAAGAAATTGTTTCTCCAGCTCTAGGAGCTCCTGATAAACCCCTTTTGTTACAAAAGTTCCTGGAATTTCCTGCATACCTCACTGCAATTAAAAACAGGAATAAAAACGCACCAACAGCCTTGTTTCCCTTGCCAGACCAGCTCAGGGACACTTCTGTCACACTCACCTCTCCAGAAGGCTTCTCACTCAATCATTCAGCTTAAACCAAACTCCCAGGCACCCTGCAAGGATGCAGTAAAACCTCTCATGCTCTCGAACAGAGTTTTTCAAGGCAAGAAGCAGTACTGCAAACACGGAGTTTGAGCCATGGAGATGATCTGAGGGTTGGAGAACCTCTGCTATGAGGGTAGGCTGAGAGAGTTGAGGTTGTTCAGTGTGGAGAACATAAGGCTCCGGTAGAGCTTAGAGCAGCCTTCCAGCCTTTCATCAGGGCTCCAGGAAAGCTGGGAAGGGACCTTTCACAAGGGCATAGAGTGATAGGATGAAGGGGAATAGCTTTACATTGGAAGGGGGAAGATTTGGGTTAGACATTAGGAAGAAATTCTTCACAATGAGGGTGGAGAGACCCTGGCCCAGGTTGCTCAGAGAAGTCGTGGCTGCCCCATCCCTGGAGGTGTTCAAGACCAGGTTGGATGGAGCTTTGAGCACCCTGATGCAGTGGGAGGTGTCCCTACCCGTGGCAGGGGAGTTTGTTCAGAGGACTGTAAAGCCCATCCAATTCCAACCGTTCCATACCCTCCTTACGTTGGGGATTCCAGAACTGAACGCAGGGTTCCAGGTGGGGTCTCACAAGAGCGGAGTAGAGGGGAGAATCCCCTTTCTCATGCTGCTGGTCACACTTCTTTTGATGCAGCCCAGGATACAACAGGGAATTTAACACCCCTGAAAGAGATGAGAAGCAATGCCCCAACGTCTCTATATTGCACAAGCAGCAATATGGGTGTTCCCAGAACAACTTAATTTCCAAAAGTGGGTCTTTAGGCAGCTCCTACAAACTTGCTAAACTTTGTGATCGACAAGCTACGGGTAATCAAAAGTGTATAAATCAGATTTTATGAAGTGACTCCAGCCAACTGGTTCCATATCAGGGGACACCAGCTGATCTGTAACCGCAAAAATACAAGCAATATAAATGGGGAAAAAAGAAAAGGTGGCATACTTGAGATAAGACACTAATTAAATGCTCGTTTCCTTTGGAATTAGCAGTGAGCTTTCTTTAGAAGGATCTCATTACCATGCATTTTATCTGTCACCTCCAGTATTTCACATTCAATATTAACATTTAAAACACAGCTGAGAAACTACGTGTGGTTTTCAAGTAAACTTTGTTAAATATTAGCCAGCTCATGACAAAGTCTTTCTGCCCCATAGGTTTGCACACTGCTTCACCCGCATTAAGAGCAAGCGCCAAGGCTCACCTGCAGCTCCATCGACAAGGAAAACACAAAGTTCAGTGGCAAGGAGGGATTAAAGAGCCAGCAGCCTGCTCACAGAATCATTGAGGTTGGAAAAGACCTCTCAGCTCATCCACCAACCGTCAAACCAACACCACCATGCCTACCAAGCCATGTCCCAAAGTGCCACGTGTACATGTGTTTTGAACCCCTCCAGGAACAGAGATTCCACCACCGCCCAGGGAAGCCTCTGCCAGGGCTTCACTACTCTATCTGTAAAGAAGTTTTTTCTAATATCCAATCTAAACCTCCTCTAGTGCAACTTTGAAGCCATTTACTCTCATCCCATCACTTGTTACTTGGGAGAAGAGATCAGCACAATCCCCTTTCAGAGAGCTGCAGAGAGCAATGAGATCTCCCCTCAGCTCCAGACCCTTCCCCAGCTCCGTTCCCTCCTCTGGACACGCTCCAGCCCCTCATTGTCCTTGTAATGAGGGATCCGAAACTGAACCCAGGATTCAAGGTGTGACCTCACCAGTGCCGAGTCCAGGGGGACGATCCCTTCCCTGCTCCTGCTGGCCACACCATGGCTGATCAAAGCCCAGCTGTCACTTGGGAGAAGAGACCATCACACAGAGAACTTGCCTTGTTACAGCACCAACAGGACCCCATGAAGGAGCAGGAGGCAAAAAGGAAGCCAAGAGGACATGAGGAGAAAAAAGGAGAAGCTGCAACTGTGGAGCATGGAGAGGGAAGTCAAGAAAATAGCGAGTGTTGATAGGAAAGCGAATTTACATTTGTCCTATGCAGAAATCCAGCACCAATACAGGAAAGCTAAAGTTGCACTAAGCTTATTTGCAAAATAGTCCCCAAATACAAGCATTTATTCCCCAGATTTTACTTGGGAGGATCAGAATTTCATTGTTACGGAAAAGAAGGAAAATCACAAGCCGGCAATACTGTAAAAGGGGAACATCTGACATTTTAGGTCTGCGGCACAAGGCTAAACTGATGAGTCAACCTGCTCTGAAAACCTGCAGAAATGAGATCTTAAAGTTTTGACTGCAGCTCCAACATGAAAGTGAGTTCATTAATAACATACCCAAGTACGAAATGAACCAGTTTAAGGAACACCACGAGCAGATGCCTTTTCATCTTACAGCTCAATTAAACATCCAGAGAAAGCAAGCTCCTTTCAGGGCAACCTCAGTGAAAAACAACTTATTTCCCTTTTTTTAACTAAATAAGTAGAGAACCTGAACAGAAATAAAGAAGAAAAGCAAAGACCATTAAGTAAAAAGCCCATAAAGCCGCAATTTTAGTTACCCCTTCCTCATGTCACAATGGTGTTGCAGGTGACCACTGCCACACCTGCTGAATGTCATTTTTGGGGGGCTTTTAGGTTGGCTGAGTTGTTTTTTGTTTGATTGGTTTACACTGTTTGTGTTTTTTGTACCCTTTACCCATTTCTCTGAAGCTGTCACCCAGGATCTCTTGTTTCCTGCACCATGTGTGCTTGCTGGGTGACCAGCGCACCTCTTCTTGTTCCTGCTGGAGTAGGAGTGTAGACTCAGCATTACAAACGGCAGCACTGTTGTTAACGAATCAATTGGACAATGAAAGAGCTAAGGACACTTGTCTTACAGAAAATTACTGTCAAATGCTGCCAGGCGCAGCTTTCCCTCTTTCTGGGCCACCAGCCAGACACTAATCATTTCAGGTCCCTACTAATTTTTAGCCGTGTAGCACACCGTGTGATAGAACGGGGGCAGCTTCATCCACACAGTGCTTCAGTAAACTGTTATTGATTATTAAAAAAGAAGAAACAACTGCCATCTCAAACACAGACAGCGACAGTATTCCCTGCTGAAAAGCTGAAGGACTTCCCGATGCACTACCTGAAGGGACACATAGAATCATAGAACGGCTTGAGATGGAAGGGACCCCAAAGCCCATCCTGCCATGGGTAGGGACAAACTCCTACTGCACCAGGGTGCTCAAAGCCCTATCCAAGCTGGCCTGGAACACCTCCTGGAATGGGACAGCCACAACTTCTCTGGGCAATCAGGGCCAGGGCCTGATCACTCTCACAGAAAAACACTTCTTCCTAAAATCTGATCTCAATCTCCCCTCTTCCAGCTCAAAACCATTTCGCCTCATCCTGTCCCTGCATTCGCTGATCAAGAACCCCTCCCCAGCTTTCCTGGAGCCCCTTTCAATACTGGGAGGCTGCTCTAAGATCTTCCTGCAGCCTTCTCTTCTCCAAGCTGAACAACCCCGACTCTCTCAGCCTGTCCTCATAGCAGAGGTGCTCCAGGCCTCAGATCATCTCCGTGACCCCCTCTGGACTCACTCCAACCAATCTATGTCCTTCCTGTGCTGAAGATTCCAGAACTGAACTCAGAGCTTCAAGTGAGTTCTCACAAGAGCCGAGCAGAAGGGCAGAATCCCATCCTTTGCCATGCTGGTCCCACTGCTTTGGATGCAGCCCAGGACACAGCTGGTTTGCTGGGCTGCAAGCACAAATTGCCAGCTCATGCTGAGCTTCTCACCCCCCAGCACCCCAAGTCCTTCTTCTCAGGGCTGCTCCCAATCCGTTCTCCACCCAACTTTTATTTGTGCTTAGGATTGCACTGACCCAGGGACAGGACCACGCGCTTGGCCTTGTTGAATTTCAGGAGGTTCGCACAGCCTCACCTCTCAAGCCTGTCCAGGTCCCTCTGGATCCATGCCTTCCCTTCAGCATGTCAACCACATGGCCTGCTGTCAACTACAAACTTGCTGAAGGTGCCCTCCATCCCACTGTCCATATCTGTGACAAAGATGGTAAACACCACCAGTCCCAATACCAACGCCTGAGGAATGGCACTTGTCACTGGTCTCCACTTGGACACTGACCAGCATCTCTTTACTAAAGCGAGTCTTCCCACCTTTTTAGAGTACAGTGTCAAAAGCCTTTCCACAAGCTGACAGACAATAATCATGAAAGTTGCTTCTTATCTTGATACAAAGAGAGTCACTTTTTCAAAAGGTACAAAGAGCACCTGGATCATCGAGATGCCTCTGACCTCAGTGATATTTATTGATCACCAGCTGTATCAGTAGTCAGTGGTTCACTGAATTGAAAACAATGTCCTCAAATACAAAGAGTGCAATATTTCACCCAGATTTCACAATTATGCTAAAGAACATCTTAGCAGGGCGAGATGCCTCTACAGATCCATTAAATGTTGTTAAGGCTTTTTACAACCGGCCAAGTTTAGCAGCACCTAATGCCCTTAAAACCCTTTCTTGCTTGGCCAGCTCTAAAAGAACTATCAACTACTGGCAACTCCTGCATCCAGTGGAACAAGCCAAAAGGCTCAAGCTCCTAATAGTAACAAAGCAAAAAAACATCACAACTCCAAAATCCCACAATCATTGTGTCTGAGGCGCTGTATTCCCCTGAATCCAACATGCACCATGTGGACGAACTGGAAAACCATAGTTCTGTATGTACACTGATCATACAATCACAGGATCATGGAGTGGTTTGGGTTGGAGGCCCATCAAAGCCCATCCAGTTCCAAGCCCTTGCCATGGGCAGGGACATCTCCCACTGCATCAGGTTGCTCAAGGCCCCATCCAACCTGGCCTTGAACACTTCCAGGGAGGGGGCATCCACGACTTCCCTGGGCGACCTGGCCAGTGCCTCCCATCCTCATCGTAAATAATTTCTTCCTAACGAAGATCTTCTTCAGCTCCCTGGCAAGCTGTGAGGTATTTGCTTTCGGAACATTAAAATTTTGCTTAAATATTTCAGGTCAAACTCTGCATCATAATACTGCCATCAAGCATTCTTTTCTCATGCTTCTCAAAACAGGCAGGAACAGAACAACCCATGGGCACTCAAACTTATCTTCAACTACAGGATACGCACATCTTATTGGTGTTCTTGTGACATTGCCTCACAATAAAGCACCCTAAGTCATCGACATTATGAGAGAACTTCCACAATCTCCCGTGCAAAGCCTATAGTGGCTGATCTACATGTTGCATTTTGAAAGAAGCCACAGTACCCATGATCCTAGAACGTACTGTCCTCATTAGCTAAGTTCTCACCCACATTCATTTTAGCTCTTAGAAAAGAGATTGATATTACATTAATTTCCCTTTTCCCAGAGAGCTTGTTGAGGTTTTCTCGTCTTCACACTCTCCAAATAGCTCTGAATTCCTGAAGGCAAAATGAAGAGGCCACGTCTCTTTGAATTAAGTCCCATTAAGAAGAGTGAACCTCTCGTTAAGGTTCCAGCACAAAGCCCAGTTAGCAGCAGCCTTCTTAACAAAGCTGATTTAACTTTGTTACATCTCCTACAGCACTGGCATGAGGCACATAGGGAACCTTCACACAAACAGGCTCACAGGTGGCTATAATTTCACTGATTCCAGCAACGGGAAGCCTGCTGTTTGCTGGCACAGATGCAGTTTCAGAGCTGGCTTTGACAAAGTCTAAGACACCTTAAGCTCCCACTGAAAAACTAAAGAGTAAGAAAGCACTGTGAGTAGAGTTTAGCTGCACGGATGCCTGATCAAACACCTCAGCTGTACCGCGAGTGTCTGTGTTGTTACACCTCAACGTCTCCAGTACGCGAAACACCTTGACAGAGAGAAGGAACACCCATAATTTAGCCTTGTCTCTAGGTTTAAATTCAGCCAGCCTGCCCAGAGACTCACCCTACACCAGGAGCCAACCTCTGTAAGCGCTTACCCCCTCTCCCCCAGCAGAACCTAGGTTGGACAACATGATTCAACACAATTCCATAATACTCTCCAAGCCTATCACAATGCCATCCAGGAACCACATCGCACCTCACCAGGCAGCAACCCCCACAATGCTGCTGGAGTGCAGGAGGCAGCTTTGGAGAGACACCCCGGGTGTCACCGGGTTGGGGGAGCCTCTAGCAGGGCAGCAACCCTGCCAGAGTCTGGTTCACCTTGGACTGGAAATGTTCCAGGTGGGACTCACAGCACTGGAATCCCATTGGGAGGGAAACTGAGGGCTTTTCCCCAAATCCCTGCATGCCATGACCTCTCTCTCCCCACACCCCACAGCCCATACCTACAGTTTATGACCTCTCTCCTCGTGCCCCATAGTCCCTATCCCTAAACCCTATGGCCGCTCTACCTGCACCTCACAATCCCAATCCCTACACCCTACAACCCCTGTCCCCGTACTCCACAATCTCCATACCCCACAGTCCCTATCCTTGCACCCACAATCCCTGCATCCCACAATCCCTCTCCCTAAACCCCACAATTCCTATTCCTGCACCCCACAGTCCCCAAACCACAGAATTCCTGCACCCCACAATCCCTATGCCCTGTAATCCCTCTCTCCCGCACTCCACAAACCCTACACCCTGTACCCCACTATCCCTATCGCCGCACCCCACAACCCCCGCGCCCCCTCTCTTCCTGTCCGCACCCCACAATCCCTCTCCCCACAACCCCCGCCCCCACGTTTCCCGGCACAATCCGTGCTCCCCTCAGCCTGGGCCGCGCACGCCCGGGCAGCAAGGTCTCTGGGAGAGGCCACCTGGCCCTAAACCCCCACGCCCAGCCTCCTCCCACCCCTCCCAAGCCGCTCCCGAGCCCCGTTACCGGCGTGACCGCCCGGTACCTGCGGGGCGCGGGCCTGGCGGGCGGCGGAGGCAGCACCAGGGCGCGGGGGCGCACGGAGAGGAGCACGCCACGCCCACTAGACGATCAGCCAATGGGAGCATTGTGGGCGTGGCCCTCTCAGAGCCTTGACCAAGGGGAGCGTGAGGGGCGGAACCTGCTACGGGCCTCGGCCAATGGCAACGCGAGGGGTGTGGCCCGCGGAGAGCTCTGCTCAATGGGAGAATGGGGGCGCGGCCACTCAAAGATTATGGCCAATGGGAGAGCGCACAGAGGCCGCGCCGCGCCCCGCCCTCCCGCTGCACCGTCAATGGGAGCGAGGGGGGCGGAACCAGCCGAAAGTTCTGGCCAATAAGGGAGCGCGGCGCGGGCCGCGCCGAGACCCTGACCAATGGGAGCGCGCGGTGATAGAGTAGGGCTGGGCAGGGAGCGGCGGGAGCGAGCGGCTCCTGCACCGGGGGCACGGCTCCCACCCAGCCACTCCCATCCACGCGGCGGGCAGCGCTGGGCCCCCCGCAGCCACGGCCTCTCCCCCTCGCTGCAGCCTCCGGCGCGCCCCTACCTGCGGAGGCGGCGCAGGGCGGGCAACGGCACTGCATAAGGCCCCGACGGAGCCCCCAGTGCGGGAGTCGAGGGGCAAGGGGAGCTGCTTCCGGCGAGAGCGGCGAGGGGGCGGGGCCTGGCGCTGGCCAATGGGCTGCCCGGCGGCGGGGGGCGGGGCCTGGCGCTGTCAAGAGGCTGCGTGAGGCCGAGGTGGGGTCTATGGGCCAAGTGCGAGATCGTGCACGTGCCTTGGGGCAATCGCATGGACAAGCGCGAGCTGGGCAGAGAACGGGTTGAAGAGAAGGACCTGGAGTACTGGAGGATGAGAAGCTCGACACGAGCTGACAAGGTGTGCTTGCAGCCAAGAAAGCCAGCTGTGTCCTGGGCTGCATCGAAGGCAGTGGGACCAGTGGGATGAAGGATGGGATTCTGTCCCTCTGCTCGGCTCTGGTGAGACCTCACCTGGCGCTCTGTGTTCAGGTCTGGAGTCCTCAGCACAGGAAGGACGGGGACCTGTTAGAGTGAGTCCAGAGGGGGCCATGGAGATGATCTGAGGCCTCGAGCACCTCCGCTATGAGGACAGGCTGAGAGAGTTGGAATTGTTCAGCCTGGAGAAGAGAAGGCTGTGGGGAAATCTTAGAGCAAGCCTCCCAGTACTGAAAGTGGCTCCAGGAAAGCTAGGGAGTGGCTCTTTATCGGAATGCAGGGACAGTACGAGGCAGAATGGCTTGAAATTGGAAGGGGAAGGATTTATATTAGACATTAGGAAGAAATTCTTCATGCTGAGGTACAGGTTGCCTAGAGAAGTTGTAGCTGCCCCATCCCAGGAGGTGTTCAAGGGCAGGATGGACAGGGCTTTGAGCACCCTGATCCAGTGGGAGGTGTCCCTGCCCATGGTAGAGGGTGGAATTGGATGAGCTTTAAGGTGCCTTCCACCCAATCCCTTCCAGATTTATGAACTAAATGTTACCTGGTTTAGTCAGCATGCAAGATCACTGCTTCCTCGTATGATGAGGTGTTTACTTGTGTGCTGCTGACTCTCATGTTTTCAGAGACCTCCAATCAGAGATACCCAAATTCTTCCTTCAGGAAATGAATCTTGTCCCTGTACAGGGGCAGACACCGAATTTCCCTTCAGCTTTGCTTGAAGTGTCTGTGAACCTGTTTTCTCAGTGCAAGCATTGTTCTGCCATCCAAAGCCCAGGTCCTGCCCGAATGGGTTTGCACAACCTTGCACACTGCTTCTTGCCAATCCCTCCTTTGCGTTTTGCAGCCTTGCCCTTCATATTCTGGTCCTTGGGGCACAGTTTTGGTCTCCTACTCCCTTTCACCTGCACCCATGCTCTGGCCCTGTGGGCTGGGTTTAGTGGGCATGGTGGTGTTGGACTGGATGAATTTAGAGGTCTTTTCCAACCTTAATGATTCTGTGATTCTTTTGGGTGCAGGGGCTGAGCACGAGGTCCTTTGCCTGTCCCAGCAGCATGGTCTGGACTGACACTTCCAGCCCAGTGTTTGCATGAGTTGCATGAAGGTGCAGGGCACAGGGATTCACCCTACATCATCCAACCCACCTGCATCCAGGTATTTTATACCACTGTGGACTCCCCATGCTAAAATCCCAGTTTAGGGATCTCCAGTTGGAAATAGTGGATTGACCTTCCACTGATTTTAAATTAACTGAGTAAGAAGACACTCATTGAAGTCTTAATTACTGCATTATCAACATTAATTAGCAGATTAGGTATATACTGGAGGCGAGGATTCAGCATTGCCGCACCATGTTCCTCTCTTTGCCCTGTGGTTGCAAAGCATGTTCCTTCAGTCTTGTCTTCTCCAGCACAAATGCAAGACAGCCCCAGCCAGGGGTCCATGAGAAAGGCAATAGTGGAGGGGTGCCTGCGGCACTTAGGGAAGCAAGAACATCCATAATCAGAGCAGAACTGGATGCTGATGCTTGGTTATGTTGCATCAGCTGGGGAAGGTCGTATGCTGCGGGTACCTCTCAAACATTGAGATTCTGATGGCTTTGCCAGGCAGGAATAGTCTTAAAAGAATTATTCTGTTAGCTTGGCCCAAAGATTGTTTCCATGGCAATAAACACACGGACACACCCCACTCCTTTGTCCAAGTTATTCCTTAGTCTTATTTGTCACACGCCATGAAAACAAAATCATAGGGTAAAATGCAAAGAGGTTTTAAGATAATGAAAGGTTCTTGCCTTCCACTGTTCCTCTTTGTGTGCAGAGGGAGCGTGTGACCGGAGCCAGCCTCGCCGAGAAATTTCCATTGCAAATGAGTTCAAAATCCCAGCAATGCTTTTACGTACTTTGACAGATGTAATAGGGCATGCAGAACACAGCTTTCTGTATTTCTCAGTATCAATACCGGCTTGGGGATGAAGAAATTGAGAGCAGTCCTGAGGAGGACTTGGGGTGCTGGTGGATGAGAAGCTCAACATAAGTTGGCAATGTGAGCTCCCTGCCCAGAAACCAACCGTGTCCCGGGCTGCATCCAAAGTAGTGGAACCAGCGGGGCAAGGAAGGGGATTCTGCCCCTCTGTTCCGCTCTGGTAAGACCTCACCTGGAGTCCTGCATCCTGTTCGGGAGTCCTCAGCACAGGAAGAACATGGATCTGTTCGAGTGAGTGCAGAGGAGGGCACAAAAACGTTCAAAAGCCTGGAAAACCTTCCCTGTGAAGAGAGGCTGAGAGAGATGGGGTTGTTCAGCCTGGAGAAGAGAAGGCTCCAAGGAGACCTTATTGTGGCCTTCAAATTCTTAAAGGGGGCTGATGAAACATGAGGAAAAACATTTAGCAGGGCCTGTAGAAATAGGATGAGGGGTAATTGTTATAAACTAAAAAAAAAGAGAGGTTTAAACTAGATATTTTAGCAAGAAATTCTTCACGATGAGGGTGGGGAGGCCCTGGCCTAGGTTGCCCGGAGAAGTAGTGGCTGCCGCACCCTGATCCAATGGGAGATATCCCTGCCCATGGCAGGGGGGTTGGACTGGACTACCTTCATGGTCCCTTCCAACCCAAACCATTATCTGATTCTGTTTTCATGTAAAAAGTTCTTGAACTGCAGTACAGAAGATACAGGAAAAAGCACCATTTTCTTCATTACAATGCAATAGTAAAAATACGGTGGCCGGGGAAAAGTTCCAGGCCCCTTTCTGCCTGCCCAGTGCCAGCACGAGGTTGTGTCAGTTCCCCTGGCTTGTTTAAGCACTGTTATGAGTCTGACCAAAAGCAAAGTGTGTCCTCAGAGGGCACCATACAGCAATACCTTGGGTGCTTTTGTTCCTGCATGGGATAAGGGATTTCAGCAGAGGTCCCATATGCCAGAAAGCATTTAAATAGAGCTCAAGAGACGGGGTGGGGATGCTAGCATAAAAAAATTACATTACAATTCCATATTAGCTCCCTGTCTGTACAATCCTGTCTTTCCACCAGGCCAGTACCCGACTTGGTTGTGCTCCTCCAGCCTCTTCCTGCATTGGGCTCTATGCTGATGATTCATGTATTAATATGCAGTTATTAGATGCCTCCTCTGCCTTCACTGCTGCTATCTGTCTCTGGCAATGGAAGGAGGAAATGAATTCTTAAAACCTCAGGAACAAATAGTCCACCCGCGGAGATCAATCCTGCTCCCACTGACGTCAATGGAAACATTTCCATCGGTTTCAATAGGGGCAGAATTAGTCCAATATATCAGATATTAGCTTGAGTTATAACCTCACAAAGCTCTGTAACTGAAGGGTGAAAGCTGTGTCTGTTAAAGATAACTCGTGGGAACGGAACGGCTGTCAAAGGTGTTTCTCTTTCCAGGGCAGGGAAAACAACTACTGGGGCTGTGGGCTGTGAGCTGGGGCTGTCCGTGATGGGGGAGTGTCCCAGCCCCACTCAGCCACTGGGACCCCGCTCTTCCAATGGGGTTGTAATGAGTTACTGCACTTTGATCAACTCCTCTGCCTCATTCATCTGGAGAAGGCTTCAGGGAGACCTTAGAGCAGCCTTCCAGTACCTGAAGGGGCCTAGAAGAAAGCTGGGGAGGGACTTTTTACAAGGGCCTACAGTGACGGAACGAGTGGGGATGGCTTTAAATTGGAAGGGGGAAGATTTAGATTAGACATTAGGAAGACATTCTTCAAGATGAGGGTGGGGAGGCCCTGGCACAGGTTGCCCGGGGAAGTCGTGACTGCCCCACCCTGGAGGTGTTGCAGGCAAGACTGCATGGGGCTTTGAGCACCCTGATCCAATGGGAAACGTCCCTGCCCATGGCAGTGGGTTGGAACTGGATGGGCACTAAGATGTCTTCCAACCCAACCCATTCTATGGTCTAAGACCTATCTTCCCTCTTGAAAGCTGGGCGGGAGGGCGGCAGGGGAAGCCAATGGCTGCAGCAGAGCCTCTCATCCCCACTGTTGTGGGACAGTCCTCAATCCTTCTGTCTGCAGAGAATCACCTGCTTTCCAAACACCTTTTACTGCCCAAAACCAAGAACTTAATTTGATTCCGAATTTACTGTTGTGGCTGCACGTGGAGCATGGAAGCATCCAGGCTGGATGTTAGCAGTGGGCAGGAAGAAAAGCCCCAGATATCCTCTTCTTACCATGGTGCTAGGGACAATGCTGCCTAGGCTCACCACTCCCATCCTGCTGACCACTGGGATAGGAACAGCAATGGAGGGAGCACAAGAAAATGCCAGTGCCCTTCCTATCCCACCTTGCCCCATGGGCCATTTTCCTGCTGCAAATAATTTGAAGCAAAGCCGATATCAGCCCCTCAGCTGTGCCCAGGGAGGTGTTGAACACCTGGGTTCTGCCACCTTCATTTGCAGGAGCCCTCATCATCCTTACGTTCGCAGACCTGCACCCCATGGTCATTCCCTGTCCTCAGTCTCCAGCTCCCCAGCTTGGTACCAGCTGTGCTGGGGACAGGAGGAACTGGTCACATCCCCTCCCTATGCAAAATCTCACACCTGAAGTCCTCTGGGATGCTCTGGAGCATTTCTCTCCCCTGCCCCACCAGGCAGAGGGAACACGACAAACCAGAAATCACCACTGGCCCTTCATTTCCCTAATTAGAAGGCACCAGCTAATGAGATATCATCCAAGCAAAATATTAGGAGTCGAATAATAATTATATCAATGAAATCAACAACAATTTAACAGCAAAGGTTAATTACATTTATTTAAAACTCTGATAGACAAAATGCTGCTCAAACAGTTGGGTAGACTAATTGAAAGCTAATGTTGCTCCTAAATTGAATTTCAAATGAATTTTACATCCATAGTTCATTTTGCTAATTTCATTCCCTGTATCCTGTAATTTGTTGGCAGTGATTGATTACTTAAGTGAATAATATCTATGTACCAGGACCACTTAGTAATAGAATGTGCCAAGTATGATCATACTGGTAATAAATACAATTTCTTTAAGGTTTCCCTCTCTGTCTGGATTTCAGAGGAGCAGGGATGTGCTGCCAAAGGGCTTTGGGCAGCCGTAAGCTCCTATTTTACTTTCTTCTTATCACCAGGCTGCAAGAACCTCCCTGTGCTGACACAGCTGCAATCGCAGCCCTCGAGCAGCACTGATACAGAGCAGCACTTCATCACTCCTCAAATCCTCTTTATTCATCAAAGGATGGAAATTCCTATAATGGGGGTTGGTCAGAGAGTATTCTGCAGGGAATATTTCAACCCTCTCCAGACTGAAAGCCAGCGTTGAGCCCCAGCCCAGCACTGCCAACCCACATCCCAACACCAAGTCTCCACCATCTCTCTAGACCCCATCGACCTGAGCGCCAGCTCAGGGGACAAACAGCAGAGTTTCAACAAGCACTGCTGCCTCTCCTTGGCATCTTGGAAGCACCCACTGCTGCAAGATGAATGCAATTATATCTTAATAAAATTTTAATACAGCGAATTATGCACTTTGCATCCAATGAACAATTAGCTGTTGCTATGCTACAGCCAGAGTGTAATCACAATAATGAAGCCAGCCAAGGGAAGGCATTAATCAGGAGGTACATCATTATCCAGCCTCACCCCCTGCCTCCTCAGCTCCTGATTCAGAGCCTCCTGTTGCTCAAACATGAAAAACAACCCCAAAACAAAGCTGAATCTGGGTTTAAGGGAGCAGCCCTTCTCTAGGGGAGTTTCCCATCCCAGCTGAGGCTTGGTTTGGCCAAAGCTGGTCCAGCTCTGTGCCCACTCCAAGGCCAAAACCCCAGGAGCATCAGCAATCCCCTCTCCCCAGCTTTCACGTCCTTTAATCATTTCTTCTTCAGATCCAAAGGAAATATCTGACAAACCAGAGATGTGGGGGAGAAACAGCAGCTGACAGAGCTTCTGCAGATGGAAAGGGAAGAAATTCATTAATTTTTCATCGCTGTGGCTGGGATGTGAGCAGCTCAGTATTCATCGTGGCAGCAGTGACCTTGATGTTGCCCTCGGAGTGCATTTCCCAA
This sequence comes from Tapera naevia, assembly GCA_033556795.1. Lineage (NCBI taxonomy): Eukaryota > Metazoa > Chordata > Aves > Cuculiformes > Neomorphidae > Tapera > Tapera naevia. The sequence goes on from JAUMJJ010000353.1 coordinate 4,454,599, forward strand.
TCATCTGCTGAGCATCCGCCTGCCCTCCTGCCCACCAGCAATGGAAAACACCTCGGAGTGAGCAGGCAGCTGAAACCCTGCAGGATGCTTGCGTGCTCTGGAGGAGCAAATCTGCAATGTTCCCCCCTCCCAGCACGTTGCAAGCCCCAAAAAGAGGAGGAGCAACCAAATTCCTCCCAATAAAGCATATGCATGACTGCAAAAGGCCAGCGGTGTGCGTGCCAGCGGGCAGATTGTCAGTCGCAGAGCGGCCACGCTATGCGTCTCCATGTCCCCAAACACCGACGCTTTCCTCTAAAGGGAAACCTTCTTCCTCTTTGAAAGTGCACTGTGCTCTTCCCTTGAGGAGGAGAGCTTGAGATGAGATCTTAGGAAGAAATATTTCCCTCTGATGGTGGGGAGGCCCTGGCACAGGTTGCCCAGACAAGTCCATGGCTGTCCCATCCCTGGAGGTGTTCAAGGCCAGGTTGGATGGGGCTTTGAGCCCCCTGATGCAGTGGGAGGTGTCCCTGCCCACGACAGGGGGTTGGAACTGGATGGGCTTTAAAGTCCCTTCCAAAACAATCCATTCTATGATTCTATGATATGATAGGGTGGCAACCCCATTTCTTGGGTGCTTTGCATGATTTCTCCCTCAAAATCCCTCTACTTTGGGCACTCTGGTGCCACAATGCTCAAAAAAACCCTCAATTTGCTTTGTTTTAGTCTTTTTAGGATATGCTGTGAGCAGCAGAGCACTTTGGCACCTTGTGATTCAGCGGGAATGTGGAATGAAAATGATTATCTGCAGACACATAATGATTCATTCTGTTTCTAATTGCTTAAAAATGAAGGGAGAACGGGGAGATGTAATTAACTCTTCTTTATGATTGAGATGAGCGTGCTTTCCTTGGCCACGTGATGCTGCTGTGTACAGCCGTATTTTTTTCCCCTGGCATCTTAGGCAATGTGAAAGCATAGATGATCTTTAAGGTCCCTTCCAACCCAAACCATTCTACGATTCTATATATGCACATGGATGGAGTCAATCCGTGAATGTAGCTAAAAGATATCTCAAAAATACCATAACTTCATGTGCAGGGGTGGGTCTTTCTTTCCCTGAAAGCCCCAGAAGACTGCAGTTGTCCTGATTTTCCTTTCAATGTGGTGAGCAGGAGCTTACATCATCCCCTGAGTGAAGCAGCCTCCTTCATTATGGCACGTGGGTTGTCATTGTGGTGATGCTGGTGAAGGGGTGTGCTGGTCCTTGCCCAACAGCATCAGCCCATGGGTTTGGAGTCACATCAAGGGTCTGCTTCACAGTGCATAATGTCAATTTTTCTTAACCCTGGCTACCGCGGGCTCCTTCCCTCCTTGATGGGCAGCAGGATGGGAATCATAGGATCACAGAATCATGGAATGGTTTGGGTTGGAAGGGACCTCAAAGCCCATCCAGTTCCAACCCCCTGTCGTGGGCAGGGACACCTCCCACTGCATCAGGGGGCTCAAAGCCCCATCCAACCTGGCCTTCAACACCTCCAGGGACAGGGCAGCCACCACTTCTCCAGACAACCTGTGCAGGGCCTCCCCACCCTTGCAGGAAAACATTTTTTCCTAAGACCTCATATCAATCTCCCCTCTTTCAGCTCAAAACAATTCTCCTAGACCTATCCCTGCACTCCCTGATAAAGAGCCCCTCCCCAGCTTTCCTGGAACCCCTTTCAGTACTGGAAGGCTGCTCTAAGGTCTCCCCACAGGCTTCTCTTCTCCAGGCTGAACAACACCAACTCTCTCAGCCTGTTGTTGTACAGGAGGTGCTCCAGCCCCCAGATCATCTCCATGGCCTCCTCTGGGCTCGCTCCAACAGATCCATGTCCTTCCTGTGCCAAGGCAGCCAAGACCGCCCCAGTGGAGAGAGGGAGTGGGAGGGGAGCAAAGCTATGAATGATATGAGTGCTCAGGGGCAGGGAAGGGCACTGAGCTGGGCTTTTGTGCCCCTCCAGCAGCCACACCGCTTGGCACCCGTTCTGCATGGCCGGTAGCCCCGCGACTGCAAGGTGATGCCATGGAGGGGAGATTCTGTCCCACCACTCACGATAGGTGACAGACTTTGCTTTCCCCAGGGGTGACTTTGCCATTGTCGAGTGTCTCATCTCCATCTTTCCTTTTTATTCCTTTACACCAAAGCATCAGCGTTTTGCACACTTGGCCCATAAAAATAAATCCTCCAGGTAACGCAGCTTCACACGACCACTTGTTTTGAACAGCAGTGGGTCCACGTGGTCCACTGCTGCTGCCAGCTCACTGGCCATGCGTGGGGACATCCCCGCATCCCAGGGTCTAGTGTTTCTGAAGTGGCTCCATCTCTCCAGCCATCCCGAAGTAGGTGAGCTGTGCTGGACCCCTCAGCACTGCCTGAATAATCTGTTTTCCTGGGGCAAAAGAGGCAAACCCCTTTCTGCGAGGTTTGGGGGGGGGGGAAGCAGACCAGCGCAGCCCCAGCAGGGCCCTGGTTGGTGGGTCTGCAGTGCCCTCCTGTGGGCACCGCTCCATCCCAGAGTCCTGCGAGGTGCTGAGGGACACCATCCCCTGCATCCCAAAGGGCTCTGGGACGCCCAGTCTATCCCAAAGCGCTCCAGGACCCCATCCCCTCCCACCAAAAGGGCTCTGGGACCCCATCTCCTCTGTCCCAAAGCCCTTCAAGCTGATTCAAGACTCTACGCGCCCGTCCTAAAGGGCTCTGGGAGACTGGTCCTTTGACACTCAGAACCCCTGCATGGATGCTCCAGAACACCCCAAATAGCTCCAAGACCCCGTCCCCTCCACCCCAAAGCCCCATGGCCCAGTTCAGCCCCTTCCTCTCCCCGTCCCTTGCTCTCCATGCATCCCACCCTCTCCAGCTCTGACTGAGCAGCAGCTGAGAGCCAGCACAGGTAGTGTAAGCAGGATCCAGCCGCTGGAGCCCATCACCCCACAGGAGGGCTGGTAGGGGATGGCAGGAAGGCAAGGACAGGCAGTTAGAAGTGTTCTTGGAAGAAGCGGAAACCAAAGTGCTCGCAGTGTGCCCTGATGACTTTGGCAAGCGCTGGTGAGCCACAGAAGAAGACCTGGACTTTTCCTCTCTTCTCCTCTGCCACCTTCCCAAACACCTAGCACACAGAAGAGGAGGTGGTGGCACAGCTTGCTCCTGACAAAAGGAAGGCTGGATCCTTGCCTGCTCTAACAGTTGCTGCCTGGCAGAACTTGGACTCCCTGAGCCCCTGCAGCACTTACTTTCCATCAAGAGGGAGAAGGTTCCCCAGGTCTGGATCATAGAATCATAGAATGCTTTGAGTTGGAAGGGACCTTAAAGATCATCTAGTTCCAACTCCCCTGCCATGGGCAGGGATACCTCCCGCTACAGCAGACATGGATATCCCAAGTGCATCCTTCCACTCCAAAATGGGTTGTGTCCTCCACCTTCCCATGGTGTCCTCCACAAAAAGAAGGTTCAGAGGACACATCTCCCTTCCCATAAGCAGGGGTTTGGCAGAAGGACAGCCCTCACCTTGCTCCAGTTGGGGCGGCCGGGCTGGGTCCTGGTGCGCAGCCCCGTGATAGAGTCCCTCTGCTCCTTGGTGGCCAGCAGGTCCAGGGCCATCTGCAGCCCAATGGCCTTCATGTCGTTCTTGCCAAGGGCCGATGTCATGTACATGTGCATCTCCAGGAACCGCCCTGGGTGTTCAAGGGGAGCCCAGCTGCACAGAGGAGGGGCCCAGCCCCACACCACACCCCCTCGGGTCGGGTTGGGGTCTCCCAGGGGTGATGCCAAGCGTGGAGCTGAGCATCTCTGGGATGTGGCTGTGCTGGCCAGCACCTGTTCTCCTGCTCACCTCCTGGCTCCTGCTCAGCCTGCTCCATTTCCAGCTTGGTTAGCAGGCTGATGAACCACTCAAAATGCTTCTGGTCTCGGTTTATCCAGATGAAGTCAACCTGAAAGGACAGAGCAGCCTCTGCTTCAGAGCTGACAGACAGCAGGGGGGCCAAATCCAGCCACCTGTCAACCCAGACCTCCTGGATGGGGAAGCGATGCTTCCATCCTGGAGCATTCTACCCCCATGCCCAGGGCAAACGTTGGTCCTCTGCCCATTCCTACCTTCCTGAGCATCATCTCCTCGTCTCGCAGATCCTCACACCACGAGTAGTGGCAGCTGGGACAGCTCTGCTTTCGCCGGCGGTACCTGTACGGGCAGACACAGCCCTGCCTGCCCCACCACCCACACCCCTCAGACCTCAAGCACACCTTGGCAGGGAGACCCTGAGCACCCATTTGTCACCAGCTCTGGTGCATGGCCAGGGCCAACCTTCTTCCAGCAAGTCTCCTAGAGCTGAAATCCCCAGGGAGGACCCCGTTATGCATCCCAAGTTTAGAAGTGAGGAGGGTCAACAGAGAGGTGTTGGAGGACAGGTCTGCCACGGCATACATCACACCTGATGCCTCCCAAAGTCACATCAGCGCTCGTATTAGTGATTGCAAAGCTCCACCAATGCAACCACAGCCCAAGCTACTGTGATGACACCAACCTGTACATGATGCTCTGCAAAATAGAGGCAAAGGGGGTGATGCCGATGCCTGCGCCAATGAGCACAGCGTGCTCCGAGGTGAAGATCCTCCGTGTCGGGGTCCCGTAGGGGCCATCAATGTAGCACTGGGAAAGATGAGAAATGGGGAAAGATCCAGCAGCCCATGGGTGCTAGAAAAGCTCTTAGGCTGCAGGTGGGAGCAGGGGTAGCATACAGGGTGCAGTGTGGAGTTATGGAGCCCAGCAGAATTTGAGGTGTTTTTAGGGGAGCAAAGGAAGAGGAGGATGGGGTGGGCAGAAGCACAAAGCCCTCCAGCAGTGCAGGGTTTGTGTCAGCCCCACGTAGGACCTCCGTGTACAGGGGCACACTTGTGGGGTGGCAGGGCACACGTGTGGAGGCACCAGGCGCATGTGTGGGTCCCCCCCACGAATGCTGAGCACAGCCCTGCTCACCAGAGCCAGGGAAGGACTGAGACATCCCTCACCTTGATGCTGCAGAGCCGATGGGTCGCACCCAGCCCAGCACAGACCTGCGAGGTGAAGAGAGCAGTGACCATCTCCTCCTCCCCACCCTTAAACAAGCTTCTTCCCTGCACTTGCTTTGTGGTTGCTCACGGCTGGGTTTATCTGGGCTGCACACAGTTTCAGCTGCATCCCATGGTCAAGCCCAGAGCCCTGCTTGAGCCAGCACATTGCCTGAGCCACCATCCAACACCAAGAGCACATCACCTGATGGCATTAGCTGGATAGTAATTGGTTTGAGTATTGATTAAAAAAGCAATTATCCAAATCCCTATGCAAGCTGGGGGGTGAGTAAGAGGTTTGCAAGGACTGTGATGGCCCAGGAGGTGGGAACAGGCATAAGGAACCTCAGTTTACGAGAGGACAGATAAGAGCGTAAGGGCAACAGGGAGAGAAACTCATTAAAACCAGAGCATGTGAATTTGTTATCTGCAAGAACTGCTCCTCCAGCCCAGACAGAATCAATATCCTGAGAGCTTCTCACGTCATGGTATAAAAGCTGCTAACAGTGGCTCTCAGCATCCTGGCATTCCCATGATCTATATCTGAGAAGCTTCTTTTTAAAAGAGCTTTATAAAGAGTTTTGACCCATTTGGGGAAGGAAGTGATCCTTCCACTCGTGTCTCCATGCTGGTTCTCCAGTTGTGTTGATGAGAGCAGAGAGTCCCTCCCCACCCCACAGGCACTGGGGCCTTGGCAGCGCTGGGCAAGGGTGGGAGATGCTGCTCACCCCCGTTGGCGAGTCCTCCTCTCTGGGAGCAGCAGTGCTGGTGGTTTTGTACAATGTCAGCTCAATGGCTCCATCCCCACCGGTGGCCACAGACACCTCTGCTGAGCCTGCTCTGTTGCAGAGACCTTCCTGGAAGCCAAAGGCCAAGGCACAGAATCAGCAAATCAGAGAATCATAGAAAACTTTGGGTTGGAAGGGACATTAAAGCCCATCCAGTTCCAATCCCCTGCCGCAGGCAGGGACACCTCCCACTGGATCAGGGTGCTCAAAGCCCCATCCAACCTGGCCTTGAACACCTCCAGGGATGGGGCAGCCACAGCTTCTCTGGGCAAATTGTGCCAGGGCCTCACCACCCTCATCGTGAGGAATGTCTTCCTAATGTCTAATCTACATCTTCCCCCTTCCAATTTAAAGCCATTCCCCCTCATCCTATCACTACAGGCCCTTGTAAAAAGTCCCTCCCCAGCTTTTTTGTAGGCCCCATCACTGGCTGCAATGCTCGTGGACATCTGATGCCCCATCCATTAGGGGCCATTTGGCCTTGGGTGGGCCATGGAACCCTCCAAAGCTGCAAAAGGACCTTGTAGGGGATGTGTACCACGAGAGATGCACCTAGCACCCAGCCTGGTGCTGCATGGGTGGCAGATAACTGAGGTGATCCTGGGGTAAGCAGAGAGCATCCTGCCCCAACCTGTCTGCAATGCTTTGATTTTCTGGAGCAGGCCAAGGACAGACCATCCAGCAGAGCCCTCAAAACATGCCAGACTGGGACTGCCAGCTTGAGAAACCCATGGGCACACTGGGGTTCCTCAGCTTGGCAGTAGCATCACCTTGCAAATATCAGCCAGCCAGAAGCAATTTAAGGTTTAACCCCTACCTGTGCAAAAGCTGAACCCCATCTGCACCAACCTGCACCCAGTGCCGACACCTTTTCTCCCTCAGGCTTCTGCTGGGCGGCTTCGGCTCTGGGCTGGGTAGTTCAGGCTGCTGAAAGTATTCGTACAGCTTGTTGGTCCACTGGCCCAGTGACCGGATGTGCAGCCAGAGGGTCTCTGCAGGATGAAGCAGAGCAGCAGGTGGGCATCCAACGTAAAGAATCACCCTGCAGCCCTGGCACTGCACGCTGTGTACCACAGAGCTCTGGCCCCAGGGAATCAGCAGTCATCGTAGAATCATGGAATCACTGGCGCTGGAAAATACCTCTAAGATCATCCAGTTCAACCATCAGCCCAACTATGCCCACTAAACCATGTCCCAAAGTGCCACATCTACACATGTTTTTAAGCCCTCCAGGGATGGAGACTCCACCACTGCCCTGGGCAGCCTCTGCCAGTGCTTCACCACTCTGTCAGTAATTTTGCTAATATTCAATCTAAGCCTCCTCTGGCACAATTTGAGGCCATTTCCTCTCATCCTACCACTTGTTATTTGGGAGAAGAGACCAGCACCCACCTCACCACAGCCTCCTTTCAAGGAGCTGCAGGGAGCAATAACGGCTGCCCTCAGCCTCCTCTAATCCCCACTGATGTCCTTCTCATCAGCCCCGGGCTCGCAGCAGAGGACTGGGTTTGCTCTGATGGCTGAGTGAAGCCCAAAATCCAAACTCTGCGCACCCATGGAGCCAGGCAGGGCACTCAGGTGTCATTCAGTCCCCACGCCTTGCTTGAAATAACCCAAGCACGTGTGTTTGTACAGCATTTATGTACAGGCAGAGGTGGAGGTAGTGACTTGAGGCACACGTGAACACACGCTGCCCTGCTCCAAAGGCATGAATTCCTCTCTGCATGGCCCTCAGAGGAGATTCAACCACCTGGATGGGGCTTGTGTGATGCAAAATAATATCCTGGTGACCTGAAGCATCATCCTAGGGTTGCAAAACATCATCCTGGTAGTGCAATAAGTGGAGGATCAGTGATCACCTTGCTGCTCAGGAGCACTGCTGATGGTGAAGGGATGCCACTCATAGGTGGCAATGGCTGGGATGTTCAGGTAGACGTAGTCTCCGGGCTTGTAGTGGAAAAATTGTGGTCTCTCAATCACAAGGTGAGTCACCTGGGAGAAAAGGAGACCAGAAAAGCTGGGCACGTCACACTGGGGTCTCTGCTGGGGTGATTTCCCTGCAGCCCACAAGCACCCAGGTTTGTGTCTCCCATTTTAAACAGTGGCCAGTGCGAATCGAACTTACAGCTTCGACCTAAGAAAGGGGTTTATTCTCTTATTCACTGCCCACCCTTGCTAGTAAACAAAAATCTCAGTTAGGGCAACATTTTCTTTGAAGAAACTAAGAGTCAAAGCAGGTTTTGTTATCTCCTGCTATTCTAGGGGGTTAGATATTTTTACTTGAAAAAATAGGCAAAAAAATCTAAATTAATAAAACAATGAATATGAAGAAATTGCTTTCAGCTCTTGCTGCAAACATTCACCAAAACAGCCCAATTCACCACATATCAGCTGTCCACTGCATCCCCCTTCCAGGTCACCATGCGGACACATCAGTGCCCTCATCCTCTTCCATGTCCCACTGTCCCTCCTTCTCCCCTGCATCGAATAACCAGCATGGTCACTTCCAAAGGGCTTTTCCCCACAGGTTTTTCAAATATTAAAGGTATGTTCCACCTTTATTCCTGCTCTCCAAAGAGAAGGGGGCCAGGGCACTGGGAGAGAGGTGGGAAGAGGCACAGAGACCCCCACAGGTGCAGACCTTGGAGGGGAGAAGGTTGACCTCCACGATGCGCAGCCCCCCCGCACGCCGCCAAGCCAAGCCAACCACCTTCTCCAGCACAAAGAGGCAGCCGGGAACCACAAACCACTTCCAGAATTGGGGGGCGTGGAGGATGAGGAGGGTCCAGATGGAGATGTAGGAGAGGTGGGTCCAGTAGAAGAGCTGTGGGCAGGGAGTGGGGGGAGCTGAATGAACCAAAACCAGCAGAGCCAAAGAGTGGAATCACAGAATGTCCTGAGTTGGAATGGACCTATAAGGATCATCGAGTCCAACTCCTGTCCCTTCACAGGACAACCCCAACGTGCACACCATATATCTGAAGGCATTGTTGGTGCTTTGTGGTGAGACTGTGCCAGAGCATCCCAGCAGGCAAAGATGCCCAAGTGATGAAGGAAATCGTGGAAAACCCAGAAGTGCAAATCTGTGGATGTGGAGACCCCAAGGGAGGTATCGGGGCACCACACCAAATCCAGAGCCCCCTCTCACCCATGGGGCAGCATCTAGATGGGCACTCACCCATCAGACCCTCCCCCTGGTCCCCTTGCTCCTCAAGACAGAGCATCTTTGAGACCACTGGATGTTTCCGAGTTGAACAGGTCCACAGCAGGACGCACCTCGAAGTGGCCGCTCCGTCGGACACAGGGGCTGGAGAAGGCGAAGATGGCAGCGAGCAGCCCCTGGAGTGCCAGCCCTGTCTGCGAGGCCGTGTCAGCCAGGCCCCCCACGCCGGGCTGTGCCGACAGCAGGTACTCGGCGAGGGCAGGGTGCCCGTCCCGCCGCGCCAGCCTGCCTGGGCACACACACAGTCAGGACTGGGCACTCGCAGCACCCGCCCACCGCACACCCCAGTTTCTGCTGCACTCACCAAAATGTTGCCAATTATTGGGTTTTAGCTAAGGAACACCCAAGTGCTTTAGAATCATAGAATTATGGAATAATCTGGATCGGAAGGGACCGCAAAGCCCATCCAGTTCCAGTCCCCCTGCCATGGACAGGGACACCTCCCACTGGATCAGGGTGCTCAAAGCCCCATCTAACCTGGCCTTGAACACCTCCAGGGATGGGTCAGCGGCAAATCCTCTGGGAAACCTCTGCCAGGGTCTCCCCACCCTCATCTTTAAGAATTCCTTTCTAATGTCTAATCTAAATCATCCCCCTCCACTTTTAAAGCCATTCCCCCTCATCCTGTCGCAACAGGCCCTTGTAAAGAGTCCCTCCTGAGCTTCCTTGTAGTCCCTTCAGGTACCGGGAGAGTGCTCTAAGGTCTGCCCACAGCCTTCTCTTCTCCAGGCTGAACAACCCCAACTCTCTCCGCCTGTCCTCATAGCAGAGGTGCTGCAGCCCTTGGATTATCTCCGTGACCTCCTCTGGACCCATTCCAACAGTTTCATGTCCATCTTATGTTGGGGATTCCAGAACTGGACAGGTGACTCCAGGTGGGGTTTCACCAGAGCAGAATAACCTTTGCTTGAATGTTTTTAAAATGCAACATTTTCATTGCCAGAGCCCATGCTCAGGCTCGGCACTGTGGCACAAGGAGGCATTTTGCAGAGGAGGGGTTGTGCCAGCATTTGTGCTGCCCCAATGTACATGCCCCGAGCAGAAGGTGCAGCCTGGCACCCTACCGTTGGATGAGGGGCACCGTGGGATGTGGGGTGCAGGGCTGTGGGGTGCAGACCCCGCTTGGGAGCTGTGTAGGGGATTGCAGGAGCCCTTGGCTGCCTGGCTGGGAATCCACTAGAGGGGGACAACAGACAGCATGCAGACTGTGAGGCACCGAACACTCCCTCAGCTGCCTGCACCCTGCCTGTGGCCTCGCAGCCCCCCTGGGTGCATCCCCCAGCTCTCCAGGACTTGCAGCCCCCTCCCTGGGATATGTGCACCACCGAGGACAAGTGCACCCTCTTGGTAGAACATCTTCACCCCCGCCCCCAGCACATCTGCATCACCTTCCTGGGACACAAGCATCCCTCCAAGACATCTGCATACCCCTGGGACATGTGCATCCTTCCAGGACACATGCTTCCCCACCTTAGGACACATGCATCCTCCCCAGCACATCTGCATCCCACCCTGAGACATGTGTATCCCTCTGGGACAGGTACATCCTCTTCCTGGGCATCCTGCATCCCTATGGGACATGAGCATCTGCTCCTTGGGACATCTACATACCTCCAAGGACAAGCGTGTCCCCTCCCTGGGACATCTTGATCCCTGTGGGACATTTGCACACCTTCAGAACATCCACATCCTCTGTTGGACATGTGTATTCCCTCCCTGCAACATCTGCACCCCCTTCCTGGGACACAAGCATTCCCCATAAGGTTCAGTCCAGGCTTCATCAGTGCAATGTGGGTGATGCCCCCTGCACTGAGGGCTTTTTTGCCCTTGAGCAGCAGGTCTGGAACGGGGGAAGCCACTGCAGGGTTGAAGGGGTGCATTGGAACAGGTGCTGCCCGAGATAAACCCACGGCAGCCAAAGGGCTTCTGCTGCCCAGGAGTTGCTACTTACTGAAGTTGGTGACGTGGGCGCCCGTGTGAACGGCTGCCAGCGCCAGCACCACGTACCCCACGAGCTGGTGGAAAACAATGTGCTGGTCCAGTGGCAAAACCTTGGCCATGGGGGTAGCTCGCAGCCAGGTCAGGCACCTCCGCAGCATCAGCACCTCAGGGAGAGGGACAGGGGGCAGTCGGAGTTGTTGGGGGGCTCAGCCAGGAGCTGGTCCCTTGTGATTCCAGAGCCAGCTCCCCATTAACACTGGGTGTCAGCCTGGAGAGCACCCAGAGCACCCCTCTGCAGGGTGCATCCCATGAGGACCCTTGTCCCAGATTGCTCACATAACCCATAACCCATTATATATATATCATTATCAGCCTGATCGCACAACTGCTAAAGACCACAGGCTCCACTACTGCCCTCAAAAGAGCCCCTGGCACAGGTCCTGGTGTAAATAGGATGTAAATAGAGTCATGGAATCATAGAATGTTTTGAGTTGGAAGGAACCTTAAAGATCACTCAGTTCCACCCCCCTGCCATGGGCAGGGTCACCTCCCACTGGATCAGGGAGCTCAAAGCCCCATCCAACCTGGCCTTGAACACCTCTAGGGACGAGGCTGCTACAACTTCCCTGGGCAACCTGTGTCAGGGCCTCACCACCCTCAGCATGAAGAATCCCTTCTTAATGTCTAATCTAAATCTTCCCCTTTCCAATTTAAAGCCATTCTCCCTCATCCTGTCACTACAGGCCTTTGTAAAAAGGCCTTCCCCAGCTCTCCTGTAGCCCCCTTCAGGTACGGAATGTCTAAGGTCTCCCTGGATCCATCTCTTCTCCAGGCTGAACAACCCCAACTCTCTCAGCCTGTCCTCATAGCAGAGCTGCTCCAGCTCTCAAATCATCTCCATGGCCTTCTCTGGACCTGTTCCAACAGTTTAACCTCCTTCTTATGTTGGGGATTCCAGATCTGGACACAATACTCCAGGTGGGGTCTCACCAGAGCAGAGTAGAGGGGGAGAATTACCCACACAACCATCACCCCATGAGATCAGCATCCCTCCTGCAGCCCAGGACGCAGAACTTACTGCAAGGAAGGCACAGTTGAAGTTCAGGCACTGCCCACAGCCCCGAGCCACCACCACCCAGCCACCAAAGCCAGCATGCCTCAGGGCAGCCAGGGTGAAGAGCAGGAGGTTCAGGCTGGTGTAGCCCCCCAGGAAGGCGAGCTTGCTGCGGTGGTTGTGCCAGTATGCCCGGGTCAGGTAGCGTGGCCGACAGCTCCTCTCTGTGGGTGGTGGGGGCTTCAGCCAGCTCGCTGCACTGCGGACAAAGGTATCACGTTGATCCTTGAAAGGGGGAAGCTGGTGAAGTCCTGCATCCTGACTGGCACCCATCCCTGCATCCAAGCCCTCCACCCACCACGGCATCATCTCTGCACTCATCCTACCACTATTCCTGCATCCAAAAGCCCTAACGAGTGTGGTGCCATCTCTGCACCCACCCCTGCATGAGTCCTGCATCCAGTGTGGCATCATCCCTGCACCCATTCCACCACATACCTGCACTCATCCCTGCATTGAAAATCTGCACCCAGCATGGCATCATCCCTGCACCATCCCTGTATCCAAGCTATGCATGCAGTGTGGCACCATCTCTGCAAACATCCTTGTATCCAAGCCATGCACCCATCACAACACCATCCCTGCATCCAAAACCAGCACCCAGCATGGCACCATTCCTGCACCCATTTCTTCACCCAGTTTGGCACTGTAAGGCCCTCCGGTTGCTCCCAGTGCTGGCCAAGTATCTTGTGCTCTGGGTGCCCCATAAGAGCCTTAATGAGAGCATAAATGCCATGCTTTTTCCACCATGCAGGAGGATGAAAGTGCTCGCAAGGGAACTCGCAGCCCTACATGGCTGCTGGAGGGATCCACCGATGCAGCTACCTGATGGTCAGGTTCTCCATGACCTCCGGGAAACCCTTCAGCTCTTCCCTGAGCTCCTCAAAGGTGATGGAGCCACTTTTGTCCTTGTCAGCAGCCTCGAAGAGCGCCAAGGTGAGGTCTCCCAGACGCTCCTCAGGCAAGGCGATTGCGCTCTCCCGCAGGCACCACCGCAGCACCACACGCAGCTCGTCTGGGTCGATGGAGCCACTGCCTGCATGGAGTCGGTGGGTCAGGGCAGAGACCCTAATACACCAGAGCACCCTGACAGCCCCATGCGTTTACCTTCATCTTGCACTTCTAATGCAGAAACTGCCTCCCTGCCTTGTACGCAGGCTCTTTAGAAAGAAATCGTGCCCGGTCAGAGCAGGACCGTGCCACTGCTCATAGATTAGCATGAGCTTGTTCAGCCTGGAGAAGAGAAGGCTCTGGGGAGACCTTAGAGCAGCCTTCCAGTACTGAAAGAGGCTGCAGGAAAGATGGGGAGGGGCTCTTGATCAGGAAGTGCAGGGATAGGGTGAGGGGGCATGGTTTTGAGCTGAGAAGGGGGAGATTGAGATGAGATCTGAGGAAGAAATGTTTTTCTGTGGGAGTGGGGAGCCCTGGCCCAGGTTTCCCAGAGCAGTCCTGGCTGTCCCATCCCTGGAGGTGTTCAAGGCCAGGTTGGATGGGGTCTTTGAACAGTCTGATCCAGTAGGCGGTGTACCTGCCCATGGCAGAGAGGCTGGAACTGTATGGACTTTAAGGTCCCTTCTAACCCAAACCATTCCATAATTCTAAGATTCTATGAAAACTCTTGGATTTAAGAAGGTGACCCAGTCGGCAGTTTACCTGCAGCAGCTGTGTTGTTGCTTGGCTGGCAGAGCTCAGCGCTAGCAAAGCAATGCAGGCACGTTTATCCGGCAGCCAGGCATGAGAGCAAACCAGATAGGCAAGAGGCTCGGCTCTCAGTTCCTCAGCCAGCTTTCTCTGCCCAAGCAGGTCAGAGCAGGAAAAACAGCTTGAGAAGAACTTTGCTTTTGTTATTCCCACCTTTCCCAGCCAATGGAGGAAGAACAGAGCATGCTGGGATTCAGAAATATCAACGCACTGCGATGCCCAGGGGAGAGCCACGCTGCCTCAAAAATTGCAGCTTGGTTCAAAAATATAGAAATCCATCTCATTTTCCTTGTCTTACCATCCACGTCGTAAACTTGGAAGAGGAATCTCAGCTTGTCTGTTTCATTCCCATGTACGAGCAGGCTCAGGGCTTTCAGCAGCTCCTCCAAACTTATGGTCCCACTCCCATCTGAGTCAAACAGCGCAAAGAACCTCTCTGCAAAGAAGGACTGTGGGGAGGGGGACAAATGCTCTCACACAGCAGTGGGATGCTCTCCACAGGCCCAATCCTGGACCTACAAACAAAATTCTCACTACCAGCAAAGGGAATTGTCTGGCAAAAGCTGAAAGTCACAGGGATGGTCCAAAAACAATAGGGAGGACCAAAGGCTGCTTTTTGCAGGCAGTACAGCGAGAGGAAGGGAGGGAGCCTTGGGGATACAGGGCTTGACCTGGTGGCAGGCAGCTAGGAGGGAATAGGTGGAAATAGACCAAGTTGGATGGGGCTTTGACCAACCTGATACAGTGGGAAGTGTCCCTGCCCATGGCAGGAGATTGGAACTGGATGGCCTTTGAGGTCCCTTCCAGCCCAAACCATTCTGTGATTCTATGAATACCCAAGTGTGTTCAAAGATGGACTGTGGATATCCAGTTGTTTGGTGTGGGGATGCTGGTGCTCCCAGATGAAGGGACCTCGTGCTCCAGCCACCATGGAAGCACTCACCTCTTTCACTTGGAGAGCAGTTTTGAACTCCTCCAAGTCGATTTCTTTGTCCTCCCCTGCAATGTTCCCGAACTGCTTCGTCACCCACCGCAGCCACTCGGAATCCTCGGCTGCGCTCATGGTGTGGGAACCTGCAGGAGAGCACAGTGCAGGGACAGCAGAAGGACACAGTGCTCCCAGGGAGAACTGGCAGTGATAGAGCAAGTTTGGGCAATGCAGCTGGAAACAAGGCATAAACTTCTGCTCACATACAAGGATGTCACTTCTGAGCCCTCTCGTCCTTCAACACTGGTTTATCGTCTCTCCTCTCTGACAATCACACCCAGCTTTGTCCCCAAGGCTGTAGTTGTAGCTGGGCCTTATGTTGCCAAATCATCTTTAAAGTGTAGCTGATCACAGCTGTTGTGTGTTATTCTTTTAACTTCCTTTATTTTCTATTCCCTGCCTCACCTTGGGAAGCGCATGCCCTGCCAAACCCAATAAAGAGCTCATATTCACCCGGTGCTTCAATCCTTATTTACTGGCCATCAGGAACACATGGGGAAGTGTCTTTTTCATACTGCAACCTTTATTCCTTTTTGAACAAATCCTACTTGTACAGCACTAAACTGTGACTAAATTGGGGAGGAGGTTGCCATGGGAATGTCAGAACCAGAAACCAGGTAGTAAACCATTGCTGCTTTACTGCTGCGGCTGGCGCTCCAGGGGAAGCAGGGAGACATTTCATACGCTAAGCGGCAGAGTTTCACTTCATCGCCAGAGACGAAACAGCCGATCCCAGCTGGGAAACTCCCTTGCTTTACCTGCTTCCTTGTTGAGTGGGAAGTTCATAGAATCATAGAATTACTTGGTTGAAAAGACCTTTGAGATCATTGAGTTCAGCTGTACCTGTCCACCACTAAATCATATCCCTGAGCACCTCATCTACCCAGCTTTTAAACACCTCCAGGGATAAGTCCAAAAGTTCATAGAGTCATAGAATCACAGAATCATAGAATGGTTTGGGTTCCATGGGCAGGGACTGCATCAGGGTGCTCCCACTGCATCAGGGTACTCTAAGCCCCATCCAACCTGGCCTTGACCACCTCCAGGGATAGGGCAGCCACAACTTCCCTGGGCAACCTGTGCCAGGGCCTCACCACCCTCAGCCTGAAGAATTCCGTTCTAATATCTAATCTACATCTTCCCATTCCACATTTAAAGCCATTCCCCCTTGTCCTATCACTCCATGCCCTTGCAAAAATTCCCTTTCCAGCTCTCCTGGAGCCCCTTTCAGTACTGGGAGGCTGCTCTAAGGTCTCCCTGCAGCCTTCTCTTCTCCAGCCTGAACAACCCCACCTCTCTCAGCCTGTCCTCATAGCAGAGGTGCTCCAGCCCTCAGATCATCTTCACAGCCTTGTCTGGAGCCGTTCTAACAGTTCCAATACCAGAATAGTATCAGACTGCAAAGAACAGGGAGGAAGGTGGAGAAGGCATCAGAGTCCAAAAAAATGAATAAGGAAGCCCTAGGCAGTGCTTTGCAGTCAGCATCTCTCTCTCCAGACTCAGCATCATGATGGAAAGTGTCAGGAAGCACAAAATACATCACACAAGAAGCATCCCCTTGGGCCCCAACTGAGCCATGCCTCAAACAAGAGCGTATTTCCATCGCAACAATAAGGCTTTCATTTGCAATGGTGCTCAAACAGCGTTACAGTGAGCAGACTGAAGTACAGGAGAATAGAAATAACTGGTTTAACCCAACCAAGAGCCCAGAACTAGGTGCTATAGGCACCACATGCTGCTGAGCATCACTGCACAGCAGTACCATTCCAAGGGGATTTTTCTCCCCATCCCCAGTAGTATTTCTCCCCAGCTGTGTGTTTTCTTCATGAAGTTGCAGCTTTCCCTACCGGCACCCAGAAAAGAACAAGTACTAGTTGTGAACTGAGCTAAACCTGCCAGCTAAATTCATTTTAAAACTGTGGCAACTCAAGGTCATGAAACCATTTACTGGGGAGAGGGCAGAGTGAAGTATAAATCATCTTCATGTATGTGCTGGATCCTACAGACAAAGCCCCCATTATACTCAGAGTATTCCCACTACACAAACATACTGGAGATATCTGAAATAAAATAGAAGAGACCTTAAATTTGCTAATAAGACTTAATAAATTGTGATCAGGCTGCTACAAAAAGATCTTAATATATTATATTCAGACATCAGATGGAGCAGGATACTGGATTATTTACTCCCCTTTGAGCTTGCAAGCGTACCAGAAAACCAAGTCTGTTTTATTTCAGTTCTTGTCTTAAATTCCTCATATACGTTTATGAAAATAAGCCTGACTAGTCAGTCTCTCAAGAAAAGCCCTTCTGTTTGCTCTGCCCACAGAGTCTCGCCTCTCGGGCTGTCAAAGATGACCACAAATCGAGCGTTTGTGCACAGGATTGGAATGTATGAAGGTAACGGCAGCCACACAAGCCAGCCTGAAGACAAGAACCCAGTTCTATGTAGACCTAGAATGGAGCCCAGTGCAGGCTCTTTCCATTTAAAACTGCTTTCTGGAGTCAAATTATACATCTGTAAAATTTTACAGGTTGGTGCCTCAACTGCCTGTTGCTCCAAGAACAAAATCAAAAGTACAAACACATCCAATGGTCTTACAATCTGCAAAATGCCTGAGAATGAGAAGTTGCTGAAACTCCAGCAGCAACAAGTGAGGCTCGTGCCTGCTTAAACGAAGAGGCGGTAATTAATACAGAGGAGGTGCATCCCTGGAACACTGCTGGGAGTTAATGTGGGCAAGAAGCAACTTTGAGATGCACCCGTGCCTTCCTGAGTCACTTCTGGAAAGGCAATATCCCTACAAATGCAGACATCCACAGACATCTGAGGGTGAACCCCAGGTTTGGTGGGAGGTGACACAGACAGTATCCCTCCACGAGATGAGGGACGACAGCAGTGAAACCATCCCTGCTATAGGAAGAGAGTCACCCTGCCTGGGTCCTGGGGTAGCCTGAAGGTGGACAAGCCATGAGCCATGATTTTAAGTTCTTTTTCTTCTTGCATTTTATTAGTGACCAAGTTTTGCTATATTTTGATTTGTACAGCGATCCTCCTCCCAACACAGTGAGGTTTTTGTGCCCTGAGGGCCTAAGCACAGCAGCAGGCAGCAAGAGCACAGCTGGCATTACTTGCAAGGTCATCTGAACATCACTGATATTTGGTATTTTTCTGAAAGCTTCAATATCTGGAGACATGTCACGACCTCTGCGACTCCTGACTCTTCATCTCTGTTCATAGGACAGTTTGGGTTGGAAAGGACCTCAAAGCCCACACAGTTCCACCCCCTGCCATGGGCAGGGACACCTCCCACTGGATCAGGGTGCTCAAAGCCCCATCCAACCTGGCCTTGAGCACCTCCAGGGATGGGGCAGCCAAAACTTCTCAGGGCCTCCCCACCCTCATAACAAAACATTTCTACCTAAGATCTCATCTCAATCTCCCCTCTTTCCACTTAAAATCCTTCCCCCTCATCCTATCATTACAAGAACAACTGAGTTCCCTGTATTCACAACATGAATTTTTAAGGCCCCAAACCAACACCTGCTAAAAAGGGGCCAACTTCTACTATTGACCAGGAATTCAATATCGGAGATAGCCCAGTTTATGCAAGATCTGGCTATGATTTAGGGGTGGCTGATGTGGGTGATTCTGGGAGAAGTTCCCTGTTGGTTTTGATGGCACCTTGCTGGGAGTGCTCCCAAACAGGTGGAGAGAGAGGGAGCCCACATGGAGGAGTTGCTGTGTTCAGGCCCCATCAAAACCAGCATCATCTGAAAGTACCCTGGCGCATTTCTTTAAATACTATCCAAAAATGTATGAGGAATTCAGATCTAAATAATTGTCCACCAGGACAATTTAGTGTTTCTGTCACATTAAAAACACACACAACAGCATCATGATTCAAGTGTCGTGCTCCATTTCTTTTCTTATTTCTAAGTTAAGTATACTTTATCACTTTATAAATTCAGAAGCTGCAATCTAAATGGATAATTTAAATACTCAAACTAAGTGCCATAAACACAAAATTATAACTGGCCAATCTGTATCAATCTAAAGAATTCTGTGAAAATATCTTCTTTCCTTTACTTAAAAGAAAATAAAGTTAATTTTGTATTTACCAACTCTCAGAATATTTGCATTAAGGCAAGAAATGCTGTATATATTAACAAATTACACAACTTATATCTACAAATACTTCAGTCTGCTCAGATTTTACACAATTTTTTTCTACAAAGCAGAAACTTAGAGATATTTAAATCATAGTAAAAGTGGCAAAAAAATCTTTCTTTGAATAATAGCCTACTGTAATCTTCCTAATACTCAAACTCACCTTAAATGTTTGGTAGAGGTTTCATTCTTATTTATTCAAAGAGCCAGCGCCTTCAGTCAGCTGTGGATCCCACCCTACATGACTGTACCTCAGAGGTGCAGACCCTTTTAAACGTTTAAGCTAGGTCAGCCTTAGCAAAGCTTTTCACATCAGATAAAAGAAGGATTTCAACTGAACCACTGAGGAGCATCTGGCTGGGACATTTCCATAATTACCTAGTTATTTTAGCACTACTCTGAAAGTGCCTTACGGGTCCTGTCTAAATGCTCTGGAGAAGAGAAAGTGAGCAATCACAGGACGTTGGCTGAGCCAGGGAAACTGTTCAGCTGAGTGACGAGCTCAGGGGCCACAGAGAAACCACTCTACATGAGCTCCCCTATGAGACACTCCAAATGCAGCTGGGCATATGCAGACCACAGTTTGTTTATGTTCATAATAGTGATGCATTTTTAATGTAAGAGGGACGTAAAGGTTCATTGTAATCTGCATGCAGCTGAACTGTGGATCATTGCTGTGCAAGTGAAAAGGTCTTACCACAGACTATAACTTCGATGGTGTCTACAGCTGAAACCTCAGCCTCCTCTTCTCCAGGCTATACAATCCCAGTTCCCTCAGCTGATCTTATAACCCCCGTGCTCTAGACCCTTCCCCAGCTCTGTTGCCCTATTATGTGCCATTTCCCACTGAAATACATCTCCAAGTTCAAAAAATCTGGTGTATCAAATACACAGCAGCACCAAAGCAGTAATTAATGAGAAATAAATACACCCCTGTTCCAAAATCCCCTCATTAAAATAACCTTTCCTCATTTCACATTCCTGAAACCACGCTGCCATGCTAAAAGAAAGGAAAATGTTTAGAAACCCAATCAGTCGCTCAGCACAAACACAAACGACATGATCTCAGTTTGATACACAGGCTTGAATTTGCTGCTGTCTGTGCTTTATAATCTTCTGCTTTGAATAGAAGTTGCCATGTCATAAGCAGTTTGGTAAAGGAGAGCTGCCCAGCTCTATTGTGAAAGCATACAAGAGTGGTCTCTGTTTTACAGCCGGGTTTCTTTTTATGCAATGAGTCCTCTGAAACTTGCATGGATTTTTCTGAAACATGGATTCCCTTCCGAAGCTGGAATCTGTTTCAGAGGATCAGGACCCTAAACACAAAGAGAAATGTATTGTTCACCCATGTAGCATCTTAATAAAGATATTGCATGGAAGCACCAATGCAGTCTGACCCCTTCCAATATTAATCTTCTTTCCTGTCCTCAGCACAGGAAGGACAGGGAATTGTCGGAGTGAGTCCAGAGGAGGCCACAGAGATGAGATGAGGAGTGGAGCACCTCCTGTACAAGGACAGGCTGAGAGAGTTGGTGGTGTTCAGCCTGGAGAAGAGAAGCCTGTGGGGAGACCTTAGAGCAGCCTTCCAGTACTGAAAGGGGCTACAGGAAAGCTGCAGAGGGGCTCTTGATCAGGGAGTGCAGGGGTAAGATGAGGGGGAATGGCTTCCAGCTGAAAGAGGGGAGATTCAGATGAAACCTTAGGAAGAAATGTTTCCCTGTGAGGGTGGTGAGGCCCTGGCACAGGTTGCCCAGAGAAGTCGTGGCTGCCCATGCCTGGAGGTGGTCAAGGCCAGGCTGGATGGGGCTTTGAGCACTCTGACCCATGGCAGGGGGTTGGAACTGGATGGGCTTTAAGGTCACTTCCAACCCAACCCATTCTATGTTTCTATGATAACATGACCCACGTCCTTTCCCCATGCCACGCTGCCCTCATCATCCCCCAGGGACATATCTGAAAGCATTCAAGTGTTCACAAAAGTGTAGAGATTTATTCTGAGGGGACTGACTTCCACCTTACAGGATCAGTTCATCCTAACATTCTCAGAGCAAATTAGAGATACAGCCAGTCACGATCTGCCTGTATGACATTGTGCAAGTACAGAACATCAGACTGGTCCCTCCTGAGCAATACAGAAGAGCAGCTTTGGAAAGAATAACATGAAACGCAATAGAAAAATGAGATCTGATTTTCTACTGCTCAATAAAGGAGCTACACAAGTTTCCACCTCAGCTATTAAATAATCCACACAGTGGAACAGGACTGGAGAAACACCAGCGTGCGTTTGTACAACTGCTTCTGTGAGATCATTGCCAGGGCTGTGTGACTGTCATGATCGTTTAAACATTGTAAGGCTCTGAAATTAAAAAGACACACAAAGGGAAAAATGTCAAAGACAATGTTGAACCTTGAAGCTTAATGCTAAGGCCGTGCTGCTCAACCTAAACCACGTCAAATTACTGCTTAATTCTATGCTTTCCTGAGACACAGACAACGTCAAATGACAAAAATTAAAGCCTTCGTGGTTAATCAGGAACTAAAAGCAAGGAAACAGAGCTACAAACACAACTAACTGCTATAAAATCAAACTGTTACACAGACATTTATTTGCTGAAAGGGATGGGTGATTTTTTGCTGAAAGAATGCAAATAAACTGACTTTCTCCTGTCTTTCCTGAGGCTTCATCATACTCGCCATGTATGCAATAGATATGATTCTATACCTTTTTCAGCTAAAGCTTTATCTACAGAACAACATCCATGTAAGAAATCACATTCGGAGTAAGGCTGAAGCCATGAAAAAAAATACATTCAACCTCTGCTGACAGACAACTTTCCTCACACATTTGGTTCGCTAACAAGTGAAGTTTTACAGACTTTAATGTGATGCTTTCAATAGCACAAAGTTTTCTAATTTCATAATTCAGACGAACAACCCTAAAGACTACAAATTAACCTGAGAACAGAGGAAAAAATATTACAGCCAGAATCCTAGTCAAGCAATATGAAACTACGGGATCTCAAAGGGGTAACAGTGGAGAAAGCACTCCGATCAATCCATGTGTCTGTGGAATTACAAAACGACCCCAACCCACAGTATAATCCAGAAGCTGGAAAGGCTCTCTGGTTACTACACTGCCATTTGTCATCTCTGGAGGACAGGTGTAAATTGAAAAGAGAGGAAGAGGACCAGGGCTGTCAAGAAAAATATTGATTTGTAATCAGCTGTCTTCTTTAAGACTTCCTTCAAACCTCTCCAGAACAGCAATCCAGGCAGGAGCAGAAGGCCCAGCAGCCGTGGCTGGACATTGCATTCTCTTGCCCATAGGCTCACCAGAAAGGCTTTCAATCTGCTGAGATGGCAGTTACTGTCCCACAAAATATGCTGTTGGACTACACGCTGTCAGCTGGGAACTCAAAGGCACAGCTACCATACAGACCGTTTTCTTACATCTGTAAAGAAAGAAAAGATATTTCCCCTCTATATCAAGGGACAACACTCATAAATGTGACCATCAAGTAAACTGCCAATTGAATAGATAAGTTAGAAATTTTGGTGGCTTCTGGAAGTGCCTTCTACTCTTTCCCAAATGTTCCTCATGCCTCAGTTTGTAACAGCCCAACAATTCTACCACATTGGGAAAAGCATATGCAAACTAGGAAAGTTTTCAGGTAAGAGATGCCCTTTAACACGTTTATCTGCAGTGCTTTGAGGTATGAAAAGTGTTTAAACAGCCTGTTCAGGGAGAAGTTTGTGAAAACCATGTAAAACTTATATTGCTACACAGGAGGAAAAGCCTAGTGTTATTTTTATTTCTGTAAATTTTTCCGTAACGGCTAAACATTTAAAATACATATTCTCTATAAAGGTACACGAAGACTGTGTGAAAAAGTCATCAATTTACTCTGGTTCATTCAATCTGAGCAAGAACGTGAAGTTTTTTGGTCTTCTCAAACAAGCCACTGCTCAACAAACAACCAAAGGGGAAAAGTTATTTCAGGCAGCATAACTAACATGAGCAAAGGCTTCACGCAGGCATGCGTAGCATCACCCAGCAGGCAGAGTCCTCTGCACTAACAGAAATGTCCAATCTCTTTTTTACCTGCTCCTTTCAAAGGTTAGAGGGACATGCTATGGAAAAACACAAGTTCAGGCTGTAATAAATTAGAATCATAGAACGGTTTGGGTTGGAAAGGACATCAAAGCCCATCCAGTTCCACTCTCCTGCCATGGGCAGGGACACCTCCCACAGCATCAGGATGCTCAAAGACCCATTTCAGCCTGGACTTGAACACCTCCAGGGATGGGGCAGCCACAGCTTCCCTGGGCAACCTGGGCCAGGGTCTCCCCAACTTTGCAGGAAAACATTTCTGCCCATCTCAATCTCATCTCAATCTCCCCTCCTTCAGCTGAAAACCAATCCCCATTGTCCTATTCCTGCACTCCCTGATCAAGAGCTCCTCCCCAGCTTTCCTGGAGCCCCCTTCAGTACTGGGAGGCTGCTCTAAGGTCTCCTTGAAGGCTTCTCTTCTCTAGAAATTCTAGAGCTTACCTCAGGGTGCTAGTAGTGGTTGTAGACGGCGTTCCCACTCCTTGACAACCCCTGCTTGGGTAGAGTACCAGCAGCGTGCTCCCCATTCACCTCAATCCCATCAGACACACACTGGGCTCCAAGGAACTCATCTGACAATATCATTCTTGATAACGTCTTGATTTAAGTTACCATTACCAAGCAAATGCCTGTGGTTTGGGGCATAGCCAAATACATCCAGTGAAACAAATGACAAGCTTTGAAATGAGAGAATGATTTGAAGACACATGTAGGAAATGCAGTGAAGAAAATAACATTTTGAAGCACCATTAATCACAGGAGACAACGACTGCGGGGAGAAGATGGGCCAGTCACTCATCACTTCGCGCTCTGCCTCGCTTGGTGGCAGGAAAGCTCAAGCATTCACACCAGATTGCTGCTTTAAGGGCTGCAGAAGAGCTATTTCTGCTCACTGCTTCCCTAAATAGGTGAACATTATGTTCCTTTGGGCCCCTCCTGATGTGATGGAGCAACAACCCTTAACCTGTAACTGGCAGGACATAAAGATATTTTTATAAGCACACAGATGCTACGTGGCTTCTAGGCACTTAAAAGCCCCTTTTAAAAAGAAGTATTAGGACAGATTGAGAAGAAAATATTCATTGCCACCAGCCTCAGCCCTATAATGATAGTGCTTTTAATTTTTTTTCTGATATTCAGAATTTTAATTTGGTGAGGAACTGTGTATGTAGATAAGCAGGTCAGCACCCCCTTTACGGCTCATTCTAATGCTTCCTATCTGGTTTTACACACTCAACATCACAAATACAGCAGAGCACAAACCACAATGGCTCCTGGGAAGGCCAGGACCTTACATTGGTGTAAATAAATCTTTATTTTGGTCCTGCATCACCTCAGGAAAACCTCAGACCAGTGGGGTTTGGTCCCAACTCTCCACAGAAACCAGCTGAACTGCAGAGGGAGTGCAGGCACAGAGAGGTCCATACACACCCACCCCAGATCTCTTCTCCAAGTGATGGGCAGCAGTGTTAGCTGGTTACATTGTGATTTACTCCTCTCTCAATTGTAAGTATGTTAAAATAATTACATTATATTGCTCATCATTAGCCACTGCTTTTAAAGTGATTGTCTGGGTTAACATTTCCTTTAGGAAATAAGAAGGTAAATTAGAGGTGGCTGCAACCTGTATCAAATTGAGAATGATTTAGTGCAGCAATAACCCAGCTATTAGCCTTTACCCACAAGGCAGAGCCTCAAAGAATCCTGAACCAAAAAGTAGCAGTAAGAAGAGTCTGGGACTGCTTGTTCCCACTATCTCGAGCAAACTTCCGCTAGTCAAGTAAGATAACACATTTGAAATGGTTAAATAAGACAACAGTACTGGATGGTTACCTAGGATAATGCATCAAAATATGAGAAATAAATTCCTTACCATTTAAACTCATTGGAGGAACATGCTTCATGCCGAGTGCCCTGCAGCGTTTTCTCTATGGACCACCAATACCACATCAACACCTTTCAGAGAGGGGTTGCATCGCTGTGCTCTAGGAAAAAGGGCTCTGCTTGTAAAGAAGCCTCTACAGTGCATCCAAGGGAGCACCTCTCATATGAGGCTGGGGGAGTTGGGGTTGTTCAGCCTGGAGAAGGAAAGGCTCTGGGGAGACCTTAGAGCAGCCTTCCAATACTGAAAGAGACTCCAGCAAAGCTGAGGAGGGACTCTCGATCAGGAAGTGCAGAGATAGACAAGGGGGAAGGGTTTTCAGCTGAAAGAGGGGAGACTGAGAAGAGATCTTAGGAAGAAATGTTTTCCTGTTGGGGGCGGAAGGCCCTGGTCCAGGTTGCCCAGAGAAGTGGTGGCTGCCCCATCCCTGGGGTGTTCAAGGCCAGGTTGAATGGGGCTTTGAGCCCCCTGATGCAGTGGGAGGTGTCCCTGCCCATGGCAGGGGGCTGGAACTGGATGGCCTTTGAGGTCCCTTCCAACCCAACCCATTCCATGACTCTGATTCTAACTTCAATGGCATTTTTCATTGCCTGTGACACAGCACAAGGAAAGGACAGAAACAGAAGACTATTACATGTATCCCCTGATATGAAGAGAGAAAAATACCCACAACACCATGAAAATGAGCTGCTTTTCATGACAGACATTAGATTTCACTATTCCAATGGGGAAGAAGGCTTCTAAAAGGTGTTAAGGGTATGCTTTCTACTTGGCAGTCTCAGAAACATTGGCCCAGAGAAGTCAGCACATCACAGGGATGGTTGGTGTCTGGGCACTCATGACTGCAGTGGGATCCTTTGGCAGGAATGCCAGGCTTGCATTGCCTGAGGAATAATGAGCTGCAAGTATTTATATTTAAAGAACAGTGGGAATAAAATCTGGGAGACATTAGCAGCAACTGACAGGAAAAAAGCAGTCTGGGTATTGAAAGAGATGTAATCTGCACTGGGAGCTGCTGTGCAGGCACAGTGATGGAACACTCAGCTTCTCCCACTGTGGAGCTATTTCTGGACTTGGAAAGAAATCCTCTAGGGGGAGTCAGAAAATTGTTTAAAGGGTTTTTTTTCCCCCTTCAGACTGATAGTATCAAAAGACCAAGAGACCCTGTGCCATTGCACAAAGAAAAATAGTAATTAAAGAGCTTGGCTTCATTAGATGAGGAATATTTAGGGCATGGCAGAGGCAAAGGCTGATAGAGCAAACAGCAACATTTCCACACGGAGAGGTGGGTGCTGGTGCTGCAAACTGCAGAGCAGAGGGGAATCTGCTACTTCAGAGAGCTTCAAAGAAAGACGTTTTCACCTGTCAAAGAGATTTTTGGAATCCACACAAGCCAGAAGAGCTTTCAGGATGAAAGGCTCGTGGTGCCAGCACTGGGGTGGGAGCAGCTGGAGCAAAGCGAGGGAGTGGGAGGCAGAGGGTCAGCATGCCAAGGTCAGGGCTGGCAGCAATGGAGCAGGAAGATGCTGTACCAGAGTCGGCTGCATCAGCACTTCTACCTTCCTGGGGCAGCCACCAGATACAGAAGAACAGTTAATATTTAATTAGCTAGCAGCCAGCCAAAGTAGCATCATTGTTTGTTTATGGAGGTATTTTAAATTGGGAAGTTATTTAGGTTCATTAAATATTACAGCCACTGTAAATCATGGGGGGAAACACATTCTCATGTTTTTCCCCCAAAAGTTATGAACAACTTCATTATATCCAGAATTTATTACCCACAGTTTGACAGGGCACTTGTAACCTACTACAAAATGTATGGTTGTGATTTCAGTAACGCTCTGTAGTTGTTTATCTACGTGTTTATGGGAGCACCTCCTATGAACAGAGGCTGAGAGCTGGGGTTGTTCAGTCTGGAGAAGAGAAGGCTCTGAGGAGACCCTTATCGCAGCCTTTCAATACTTATAGGAGGCTGATAAAGGTGGGGGTAAACATTTTAGCAGGTCCTGTAGCAATGGGGAATGGTTTTAAACTAGAAGAGAAGTTTAGACTAGATTTTAGGAAGAAATTCCTCATGATGAGGGTGGTGAGGCTCTGGCACAGGCTGCCCAGGGAAGTAGTGGCTACCCCTCCCTGGAGGTGTTCAAGGCCAGGTTGGATGGGGCCATGAGCAGCCTGATCCAGTGGGAGGTGTACCTCCTCACTGCAAGGGGGTTGGACCAGATGATCTTTATGGTTCCTTCTAATCCAAAGGATTCTATGATTCTACAGTTCCACAAAAATCAATGGAAAGGCATGTGGGAAAACAACAATTGTGCTCCAGAAAAATGCCGCATTTTGTTGGGTTTGTTTTCTAAATCAAAAATCTGAATTGGGATAAAGACTTGCTATTGCAAATTGAACAAAATGAAAAACACATGGGAAAAGGAAAGTTTTTCTTTAAGAGCTTCAAAACAAATTTATGAGACCATTTCTTTCCCTTTGATGTCTGCATTTCAAAACAGAAGAGAAAACAGCCTGACATCTAGGGTGCCCGAGGCCGTGCTGCTGCAGGGGTGGTCCTGGATTGGGAGAGAGGCAAGGGGACAGGGCTGGCACTGGCAGCCACCCCAGATCCCTATGAGCAGCTGGGCAGTGACTCCTGCACCTGCTGGGAAGGGAATGCTTTAGAGAAGGTGTGAACAAATAAGCAGCTCCCTGGGGCCAGCAGAGCTGTTAGAAATGCAGCACCTGGCTGGAACTGCTAAAATAAGAATCACCCCAAAACATGAAATATAACAACATCCAAAGTTGGAAAGACATAGAATCATAGATTCGTCGAATGGTTTGGGTTGGAAAGGAAATCAAAGCCCATTCAGTTCTAATCCCCCTGTCATGGGCAGGGACACCTCCCCTGGATCAGGTTGCTCAAAGCCCCATCCAACCTGGCCTTCAACACCTCCAGGGACAGGGCAACCACGACTTCTCTGGGCAACCTGTGCCAGGGCCTCCCCACCCTCAGCGTGAAGAATTTCTTCCTAATGTCTAATTTAAATCTTCCCCCTTCCAATTCAAAGCCATTCCCCCTCGTCCCGTCACTCTGTGTACTTGTAAAAATTCCCTCCCCAGCTTTCCTGTAGCCCCTTTCAGTACTGGGAGGCTGCTCTAAGGTCTCCCCAGAGTCTTCTCTTCTCCAGGCTGAACATCCCCAACACTCTCAGCCTTTCCTCATAGCAGAGGCATTCCATCCCTCAGTTCATCGAATTATCTTGTTGGAAAAGACCTCTGAGATCATCGAGTCCAACTGTATCTGTCCCCTTACTAAAGCACATTCCCAAGAAATCCATCTATCCGTCTTTTAAATGCTTCCAGGGATGGCAACTCAACCACCTCCCTGGGCAGCCTTTTCCAATGCCTGACTGCCTTTTCAGCGAAGAACTTTTTCCTGATGTCTGTTCTAAACCTCCCCTGGCACAACTTGCGGTCATCATCCTCGTGGCCTCCTCTCACCCATTCCAACAGTTCCATATCCTTCTTATGTTGGGCATTCAGAACTGGACACAGAACTCCAGGTGGGGTTGGTGTGGAGTAAAGGGGCACAATTCCCTCCCTTGCCCTGCTGGCCATGCTTCTTTTGATACAGCTCAGGATACGGCTGAACTTCTGGGCTGCAAATCAAAAAAAACTTTTATGCCATCAAATATAAAATGAGGTGGGGAAGGTAAACCCAAACATGTTTTCAGTTTTTGAGGATTTTACATTGTTTTTTTTATCCTTGGCTGTATCCAAAGCAGTGGGACCAAGAGGGTGAGGGATTGGATTCTGCCCCTCTGCTCAACTCTGGTGTTCCTGCCTGGTGAATGCTCAGCTACTAGAAGTGATGAGCCAGACAAAGGAATTATCAGCAGGAATTAACAGCACAGGACACACCTTTGCTGCCAGCATGGTGCAGGCTGCAGGGAGCTCCCCAGGAACCAGCCATGCTCAGAGCCCCCATGCTCACCCAACCAAAGATGGCCAACACCAGGCAAGATGGCCCCAGCAACACTCGCTCTGCATGCTCATGGCCTCAGGTTGCATCAGGGGAAGTTTAGATCAGATATCAGGAAAAAATTCTTTACTGACAGAGTGGTGAAGCATTTGAAGAGGCTGCCTATGGCAGTGGAGGAGTCTCCATCCCTGGAGGAGCTCAAAAAACATGTAGCCGTGGCACATCAGGACACTGTTTAGTAGGCATAGTGCGGCTGGGCTGATGGTGGGACTGGATGATCTTACAGGTCTTTTCCAGTCTTAATGATTCTATGATTATTCCAACTTTTTTACTTTTCTGACTGTGTTACAGTCAAAACAATTTCCAGATTTCTGCCAAGCAGGCTTCTGCCTTGACATCTATAGCACCCCGTTCCCTCAATCTAAAAACAGAAACCAAACAAAAAATAAAAAAAAAAATAAAAAAATGCTTAAACCCCAAACCAAACGAAATCTACACCCACTTTTTCTAAAGCATCTTATTCCAAATCTTTAGTTTCCTCTTGTTTTGATGTTATGATGCATCTCAAAACCTATCCCACCTTTGTGACAATAATTAGCACAAGTAAGGGTTTGTCTCTGCACAGATTTGGTGCCAACACAACTACATTTGTTTGGAAACAAGCACAGTTAATTCATAAAACTTGCTAGTATCAGTGTAATTATATCAGTACAAACTTACCAATCTAGTTCATGAAATCACTTAACTTATTATGCTTAAAGGCAGGCATAATTGTGCTTAAACTAGCTCTAAATTTGACAAACATATGCCTGACATTTTTAAAGTGCTAGTAAAGAGTATGTTCAAATGAGCCCCTGAGACATCTCAGATCTAAATTAGGAATCTGAGATAACAGGAACATGGAGATAGCATTAAGTTCCAGAAAATACGTTCAAGCCCCAAGCCGAACAATTTGCCTACACTCAAATTTTCTGCAGCTGTTCTTGCTGTTTGGTGTTACAAAGCATTCTGTGCTGATAAACAGAGGAATTTGCTAGGAAACTTCTTCTGCCCCTCTGCTCTGCTCTCATGAGACCTCACCTGGAGCCCTGTATCCAGCTCTGGAGTCCTCAGCATAAGGAGGAGATGGATCTGTTCAAGTGAGTCCAGAGCTCAGCGAGGTGTGGTCTCCAAACCTGGCTTGACACAGCCCTGCACAACCTGCTGTAGATGACTCTGCCTCAGCGGGGGCTTGGACTAGTGGGTGTCAAGAGGTCTCCAACTTAAATGATTCTGTGAGTTTTGTTCAATCCAGAAACTAAGAACAAAATAACAAAAATGACAAAATCTCAAACCATTACCACGTTCCTGTGCATTACTCAGACAAAAATAACCCAAGGGGGGACAAACACCTTCCAGTCAGCAGTGCTGGCTCCATTAGAGAAGCCCTAGTGATTTATCTGTCAATACTCAATTGGCCAGCTATGGTCTTGCAGCCAGACAGGAGGCAGCAGGGAATGCAGCGTTAATGTTGTGGAACCACAAACCAAGACCTGCAACAGGGAAAAGTAATTCTTCAGCTTGGAGAAGACTTCGAGGAGACCTTATCGCAGCCTTTCAATACTTAAAGGGGATTGATTAGAAAGATGGGGAAAAACTCTCTGGCAGGACCTATAGCAATAGGACAGGGGGGAATGGTTTTAAACTGGGGAAAAAAAAAAAAAAAAAAGGAGAAGTTTAGATTAGATATTAGGATGAAATTTTTAACTCTAAGGGCAGAGAAGCTCTGGCACAAGTTGTCCTGAGAAGTTGTGGCTGCCCCGTCCTTGGAGGTGTTCAAGGCCAGGCTGGATGGGGCTTTGAGCAGCCTGATCCAGTGGGAGGTGTACCTGTCGGTGGCAGAGGGATTGGACTAAACAATCTGTAAAGGTCCCTTCCAACCTAAACCATTCTATGTTTCTATGATGCACATCTCTGTTCCTGCCTGCTTGGACCTGTCTCTCCTTTGAGGTCGAAGGATATCATCAGGGAAAGGTACAGTATAAAACAAGCAGCACCACAGGGATGGCTCAGTTTTAGCTGAAGTCCCATATTTCCATTACCTCTGCTACAACTCATCTCACATCCAGCACGGTAACTGCCAGAACACAACGCGTGGCACAGCTCCACCAGAGGGAACCACGAGGTGGCTCACTAGAGCGCTGACCACGCATTTCAGAACATCACCAGGCTGTTCGCCTACACCAGTACTTAAACCAGTTTAATCACAGTTTGCCTATACACTACAAGGCATCCTGTTCTCTCAACAGCGGCTGAAAGGCAAATACTGAGACCCTGAGATGGGTTTCAAATATGGATGTACTCCAGAAACTCCTGAACAGAGGTGTGTGGTTTTTGTTGTAGTTGTTGGGTTTTGTGTTTTTTTTCTTCTTGTTGTGGGTTGGTTGGTTGGTGTTTTTATACACAGTACCTTCAGGAATAAGAATTTTTAAGTCTTTGGACAACACAAGCAGCCTATAGAACAGACACCCAGCTTCAGGGAAAGTCAGTCTGCTCAAAGAAAACATTCCAAATTGATTCATGTAGGGGAAAGATTTAAAAAGTGGGATTTTTTTTTTTTCCTTTCCAGGTTGTGATTTTTCTTTATATGCTCTAAAAACAAAAGGGGAGTGTAACCAGTTACATTTTGTTTAAAAGGAAAAAAACGTGTCCTGCCTGCTGAGATTTTGCATTGGATGCTGAGGTTTTCTCTCCCACAGGGTACAGAAGTCAGAGCCTGAGAGAGATGGTAGCAGAATTTGCTCTGCAAAGGAAATTGCTTTACTACAGGTGGCTTAAAATTATCTGGTTTCTATTTATGCTCATTAATTCAAATACCTGGGGAGAAGAAATGATAGCTGAAAATTCAAATCTTTCAAGCAAGGCTTTCCAAAGCTGAGATTCCCCCAATTCTGGGTTATCCAGTCTCTCAACAACAACAAAAAAAAAATAAATATAAGCCATAGTTCTGAAAAGATGAAGAAGATTTATCTTATCTTTTCTAGGCATTGTGGAAGATTATTAAAATATGACATCACAACTCACTTCTCCCCATTCTTCTATAGGGCTACAAGCAAGAACAACAGAGAGGTAAGCATGGAATTAATAGATCACAAAGGAATAAAGGAACTGGAAATAGGAAAAATAATTAAAAAGAATTTAGAAGCAACAAACAAAATTGAAGTTTTCTACTTACTTGATTTCCCAGCCACGAGTTGCTGTCATTGCCTACCCCCCCAGTTCTAAGGTCTGCATCTTAACCAGCTAAGAGCTATTAAACAGTCAGAGAATTAGCTTTGGGCCCATGTGTATATTAGAACATCTGAAGGGAAATTAGGCAAATAATCATTTTTTATTCAGAAGTGTAACTCAATTATATATTAGAAGAGTACTACTCACTTCCAGTCCCACCAGTTTTCCCAGAATCTCCACCCCGTTAAACTTGCTCAGCAAGATAATGACTGACAACAGGTTTCCCCAGTGAGATGCAAGTTAAGAATCACATTGGCACATTCTCTGTTCCCAAGAGCATTCGTGGCCTGATGAGGCAGGAGTCTGGGAGCTGATCAACACTTCCTTAGATATTACATATACCTGCTCTATACAGGTAACCCCTTTTGGGGAGGGGTGAAGCTGCAAAGTCACAACTGGAGAACTCAGTGTTCAACATAGGTTGCTCAATCACTCTGCTCCTTTTTGCTCCAATTTGAGCGCTCTGCCTACATCGTAGAATCACAAAACGGTTTGGGTTGGAAGGGACCTCAAAGCCCATTCAGTTCCAACCCCCTGCCATGGGCAGGGACATCTCCCACTGGATCACAGTGCTCTAAGCCCCATCCAGCCTGGCCTTGACCACCTCCAGGGATGGGGCAGCCACAACTTCTCTGGGCAACCTGGACCAGGGCCTCCCCACCCTCACAGGAAAATATTTCTTCCCAAGATCTCATCTCAATCTCCCATCTTTCAGTTTAAAATCATGCCTCCTCATCCTACCCCTGCACTCCCTGATCAAGAGCCCCTCCTTGGCTTTCCTGTAGGTCCTCTATTCTCTCCTGTCATTCTCAAATCTTTGGCATCAAGTATCTGCCAAAGATCAGCATCAACACAATAGTAAACTTTGTAGGAAGTGATTCTAAACAGTATTACTTTGAGTTTTTCTATCAATAATGTTACAAAATAGGCAAGTAAATTTTCCGCTGAGGAACAACACATCTGCAAATCATGGTACATTGCTAAAAAGAAATTTCAATGTAAAAGCCTTAGGAACTTGTTTATATAAAACAATGTTAAATTTAAAGACAGGCATAAACGTCTTTCTTTCATGTAAATTACATGGAAAATGAATCCCTCCTGCTCCAAACTTGTGCACAGTAAGGGTTTTACCTTCTTAATTAATTCCACTTCTTAAAACTCAAGTCTAGCCAGCAGAAGTTATGCTGTGCTCTATACACATAGCCCCCAGGAAAAAGACAAAATAAAGTCTGCTTTGGGATATATGTTTACTAAATGCATGAAAGATTAACAAACTCTGTTTCTGGAAATCCAGAGATACAGAATTCCAAAGCCAGAAACTTAAGATAAGACCCTGGAACTGCAGTGGGTATGGCCAGAAAAATGTTAATGCTAACAAAGCTCTGCTGTAACACATTTCTGTTGGGCAACAACTTAAAAGCACTTTACCAGGGATGATATTCACCAGGCAGTCACAGAGAGAAGACTATTTTGTTCGGTTTGGAATATCTGACTCTGTATATTAGGCAATGTTTTCATTTCAGTCCTAAGTTATGGCCACACTGACAAGTCACGGATACTTGCCTTGTATGTGTAAACTAGAAGTCGGTGAGCCACTGTCTTCATTTTAGAGGAACAAAAAGCCACCTTTGGTACTCACTCCTAGCCAGTAAATAACACATCAGATTCCCTCCGTGTTTCCTCACAGAACACAAACCCAAAGGTGACTTGTTGGTACTGTTGTACTGCCCTTGTGCTCATATTTTTCCTAGTGCTAGAACTTACCTTTAGTAACCTGCACGCCAAGATGTGTCTTCAAATATATATCATCATGTTCATCAAAATATTTTAAAAGCTCACAAACATGCTAAATTATACAAAACACTTCAGTCATTTGACTTCTTTGTGTGATTGCTTGTAATGAACCCACGTGTGCATTAGATATATGCCCACTAAAAGTACAGCTCATCAGAGCCCACAAAAGCTCAGTGTGTATGGATGGCCACTGCAAATGACCGGAGACCTCCTGCATGGAGCTCCTTCGACCCTTCAGTATTTCCAGGATCTGAGCCTCTAAGTCTACCTGTTTCCTCAGATTAACGTCCACCCTCTTTATAAGCACATTCTCATCCATGCTAGCTGACATTCCAGTGTTTTCTGATGCCTGCAGTAAGATACCACATCACCACCAATGGATTTTTTTTTTGTTTTCACACAAATTAAGAGTTTTGAATGCCTGCCTGAGCCCTGTAACTGCCTCAGAAAAAAGCCCAGAGGGTGGCCACAGTGTTCCCACTTACAGAAACACTATTTGAAGATACAACACTCCCTGTCTTGCCCACACTGCAGTGATTTCTAACTCTCAAAACATTCAGAAACCACAAAGATCCATTTCCTATGGTTCTCCATTCATGGGGCTGAGATAGGAAAGCAAATGTTTAAAGAACAGTGACAGAAAAGAGTGCATTTTTAAGATTACCATAAGAACAGTAGAAGCAGCTGTAAGA
Source organism: Tapera naevia (assembly GCA_033556795.1). Lineage (NCBI taxonomy): Eukaryota > Metazoa > Chordata > Aves > Cuculiformes > Neomorphidae > Tapera > Tapera naevia. The sequence continues at coordinate 4,489,309 of JAUMJJ010000353.1, forward strand.
AAATAAACAAGGTTATATAATTTTGTATTTTCAGGAAAGTTATTTGTGAAGTATGGAGGAACGAAGAATGTATTTCATTCCTCCCCTCATGGGGCTTTAAAATATATACAACATAGCACAAGCTGTGGGAACTTTCACAAAGAATAACATAGCACATAAGCAGCAATAACACTCAGATTACTTCCCTTGCTCATCTCCACACATTCCAGTGCAAAGATCCATGCTTTGAGCTTCATTCAGAAGCCATGCAGAATGCTGAGGCACTTTGCACAACTGTTAGCCGGAAAGTTGGACCCTGCAACAAATGACCATCTACAGAAATCCAGAATGATCAGATGTTCAGCAAACAACTTGCAAGGAACAGCTGTAGAAATGGAGCAGGCTGGCCTGACAAAAAGACCACAAATTGTACCAGTATATTTAAAGGTTTTCTTTTTCTCTGTTCGTGGCTTGTATGAGAAGAAACGAACTTAAACTACAGCAAGGAAGATGCAGGTTAGGTGTCTCAACTAGCAAGAATGGCAAAGTACTGGTGCAGATTATTGAGCAGCAGACATTTCAATGTTCCTTACCTCCAAGAGCAGCCACATAAACATCTGTTAGGCAGCAAGTTATGTGTAGCTGACCCTGCCTTGCAAGGAAGCCTGGGCTGTATGGCCTTCCACACTCATGAGTCAATGTTTGATCATTTCATGTTCTATCATTATTTATTTGTTTTACCATGTCTATAAAGTCTAGCCACTGACTCAGACAAGTCCTGGGCTAGGATAAACTTGGGACAGAAATGCCACAACTTGCACAAAAAAAGAAATGCAAGAGGCAGCAGTAAATAAAGAGGTAAGGAAAAACAGCAAGGCAGCATTGATAGTCCCAATGACACGTCAAAAAAAACCTCAAGACTGCTGCAGTCATCACAGCACAGGAAAACTAAAGGTTGTTTAGGAGAAGGGGTTGTTTATGGGATGCTTTTCTTTGTATGAAAATATGGGTTTCAAATACAATTGGCAGACAGTGGAGGCTGGCATAATGCATCAAGCAAAACTCGTCACTGACTACAGTGACGAGATGAGAAGTTAAGACAGCACAGGATCAGAGATAAGGAGAAATACTTCCTACAAGTATACGCAAGAGAACAGCACACAAGCAAAGGATGAAACAGCAAACCCCTCTGCTGTACAATGCCCTCCGCCACAGTGCTCTGGGTGGGTGCAGCATATGATGGTCAGGGACGTCTTCACAAGTTTTCATGACGAAACAAACACAGAAGTTTAGAAAAGCCTACTCAGAATTACAGAAATTCTGATTTCAAAAACAATGTTCAGTTTAAGTTTGCATAATAAGCAAATAAGGCTGTTTCATCTGCTGCGATTATGATGGGGAAGGAGGAGGATGACGGAGAGAACCTCCAGTTTAACTGCATGATATGGAAGCTGGTGCCTCATTTACAGACACTTTCAGAAAGACAAAACAGATTTTCAAATTGTAACAGAGCTAGGTAACACCACAACTACTGATATGACCACTAGTTTCAGGCTTATGCAAAGCGAGGCACAGAGGAAGCAGAAAAAAAAACCCCATGAGGTGGTAAGGAAGCATTTCGGATGATGAGTAAAGAACTGGTGGCAGCCAGCCACAGATGCCATGGGAAAACCGAAGTCCAATCACATGACTGCTAGTGGCAAAAGATGACGAAGGAATACTGGGCTTCTAGCTAGTGGAGAATCTTGGTTCTCGTTAGGGAAGAAATATATTTAATAGGCATGGTGGTGTTGGGCTGCATGAGCTTAAAGGTCTTTTCCAGCCTTAATGATTCTATGTTTACATTGGCTTTGTATTCCATTGCATGTTTTCGGCTGACCAGCGCAAACAGATCCAAGAAAAGCAGACATCATAACCTCTGCTGCTCCAAGATAAAGTTCAGTTTTGACTTAAACATCGCTACAGTTGAGTCATGAATCACCACCTCAAAGAATCTATCATCTGTGAATGGACCATGTGTCTCAAGACAGAACAGATGACCAAGCCAATGACCGAAATTAGTTGTAATATTAAGTATTAAACCCCCACCAGGCTTGCTCACAGAAAGCAACAATGCTTTCTTGTTTGCCAGGGGACTGTTTTCACCTGCAATTTTATGAAAGGCTGAGGCAGCACATAAACCTCAAGTAGTAAAAGGAGGTGTATATCAGCAAACTTCAAACTGCACTACATTTATCTGGAGGGCTGGGAAGACAATTGCATCATCATTTACATCTTCCTACACAATTAAAGCCAAATCTTTTGTTCAGATCACAGAACTCAGCTGTGTCAATTGAATCGCTCTGATTGAACTAATTGAATTTCAATTGCTCAAGTCTGGGTTTGAACAGTTTTGTATGACATTCAAAAGGCTGAAGACTCCCTTTATAAATGGAAGTGTGTGTGGGGAAGGACACCAAAGGGTTTGGCTGTTACCCAGAAAATAACAAATGTGTAAAGTATTTCACTGGAGCAGAGCATACAGAGTTTCCTCTTTCAGTCGAGGTCTCCATTTATCAATGATGCAGGAAGCTCTTCCCACATTTTAGGGTTCTCTCTCTGCAGACAACTGCAGTGGAACTGGATGTTACTAACCCAAGTCCTGCTTCACCCCTGTTGCTACCATTGTGTGAGCAGACATGAAACATGCTCGAATTACAGCTTCATAGGACAGAGGGCATGGACTATTTGTAAAACTCCTGCTTTTGCCACCCAGAAGCTCCATACCCACCTAGGAGGGGAAACAACACAATGTGGCCACAAGAGGATTAGGATTCTCAATGTTTATTTAATTAAATTTTAATTAAATGCCAGGCAGGATCCCATGGCTGATGCCTACCAGCAGCTTCTGTACAAACTTGCCGATTGTTCTTTATTCTCACTGCAGAAGTGGATCATGAGCCAAAACCAAAACACTCATGAAACTGATCGCATCAATTCCATGAACCCCCGGAGCCAGGCCACCACATCCAGTATGCACTCAACCTCTTATTCAGCACCAATTCATTACACTTATTCCAGTACAACACTTCCACTTCAAAGGCATCAATGCTATAGGCGTGCAAGAACCCTGCTGTGTAACTTTCTACAATGGCCCATCTACTTTATCTTCAAAAATAATCTTGTTTTGTTAATAACTTCTGTGCTACAGAATCTACATTCCATTTGTGAATAAATTATCCATGTATTCCAGCACTACCCAAGTCTTCAACTTGTTAAATTTTCTCCCTCTATGCTTTAGATAGAAGTAGCTGCATTTATTAAAACAACTGAGCATAAAAAGTGGCAGAGAACACCCCACGTACCCGCAGACCAGCCTGCGTGGCTGAACAGCACCAAGCATTTTTGGGTGGACAGGAAGAGTAATTCTACTGTCAGTTCTGATCTATCTGGGTTTCCCACACATCACTTAACTTACCTGTCTATAACACGGACATGAGCCTTTTTCCTGATTTATACCTCTCAGGGGTATTAGTTGCACTTATGAATGGTTCTATGGTTCTTCATCGTTATCAATCCATTGGCAGGATTTATCTCTGGTCAATGAGTTTTTGAACCATTACAAGAACTGCAAAACCCTCTTTGAGAGCACTGGCTAAAGCAGGAGTTCCATATCCTATCATCACCTGCAAACTGACCTCTCCGGTACTCGACTGATGACCTTTGGTAATTCACTTCAATTTAAAACGAAAATTCCACTTACTGAGTACTAGAAAAGTGAGCTTTGATGACACATTAGTGAGAGAAAATAATCTATTGGGGTTAGTATTTTGGAAGTCCTCCACTTCCCAGTAAAAGATTCTTTTCCTTTGGACTAGAGGTGTATATTAAAAGGAAGTCTGGGTTTGGCAGAATGTTATCCCTCATCCCCCCAAATTTTTCAAGAGCTCCTCACTCCAAATTCCATTTTGAATTGAATATGAAACGTTCCATTCAACATAATTGGAAACAAATTAATAAATAATACGTCTGATCTACAGATTAAGGAATGGCAAATAGAAAGTATTACCAGAGAAGTAGAAAAGTCCTCATTAATACAATATTGAAACAAATTTATTACTGAAATAAAAACTTGTGTAATGAAAGTGCAAAAATAGAAGGTATTTAAGGGCTGGGTATTCTCCTGCCTAAACTCAACAAGTCATACTCATTACGAGTCACTCAGTCCCTTTGAATCCCTGCCCTTTCACTATTATTTTCAGAAAAAAACAAACCAAAATCTTACCACCTCCAAATGTAAGATTTTGCTGCAACCTAAGCACTCCAAGAAGTACAAAGCTTTGGTGTTCATCTGAAACCTAGGCAGAAATGCTCCATCCACGTACGCTCTCTGAAGTTGACAAGGGGAGCAAGGTCTTACACTTCCGCTGTTCCCATCTTTATCACTTACACTGACCAGCAGAGCACTGGGCAGATTTTTTTTAGTACTGGCAGGAGTTACGACGGCAGCTGCACTGGTAATTACACTGACAACCATGTCCCATCAATCGCATTCCTCTTGCAGTCCCCTGCCCAAGAACTGTCTTCACTTTCATCTTCACTACTTAAAACTGTCAGACTTGAAGGCTCTCACATCCACTGCCTCAAGTTTCATACAATGCACTCTTTCTACAGCAGGTGCTTTGATTTTGAGTGTAAGGAAGAAATGCATTCTGTTATTTCAAAGTACTTCTGCTAAATCAAAACCTAATAATTCTGTGAAATACAAAAACTACTTTCCTTTTTTCCCCTCTGAAAAGAGCAGAACTGGCCAAGTACTCCTGAAAGTTCTCCAAGTCCTAGTGGGACAGTAAGGCTGCTGAACCCTCAATCACCTGCACACTGCTGATGTGCAGGCCTCAGAAAAACCTGGCATTACATTCTCATTGCTTTAAGTTACTCAGACAAACTACTATAAAAAAAACCAAACACCTTTTTAGTTACCCCAATACACGCAGATTTGACAAGAATCTCTGAATTTTGTGTTTTAATTAGAGCCCTCAAAATGACTCTTGCATCAGCTAAATCAGTCCTTCAAGATCTTTTCAATGAACTTCATTTTATGCTTTTTCATTTTGACATCATCATTCACTGCCTTTTCTACCTTAGTTACAAAATACATTAACACAGATTTTTACATATGTATCCTTACATTTTTTGTAAAAATTCTCATTTTCCTCTCCTACCTCTGACTTGAGACACTGCTAGAAAACAGAATATTGTGCTGCAAATGTGGAGTATGTACAAGTAATTAATTCAGAAACCAATGGGAAGCACCCATACGCCAGAGCAATTATACACCGCTTCCAGAAGCAGGCACTGAAATCCATACTGTTTTGAACTTTCTCAACTCCCTCAAAAGGACAATTACTTAAAAATAAAAAAGAACAAATAAAAGCAGACAAAAGCCCTTCTGATTTTAGACCACTCCATTTACACCTTGCTAACCACTACTGGGAGAGACTGAAACAACCGAAGAACAGACAGAGGCACAGCACCAACATCTGAGCCCTTCAAAGAGCATAAGCTCCAGGGCTTATTCATCCAGCCTCTTGAGTAGTTCTTTCTTTTTTTCTGCCTGAAGCATTCCCCTATTGATTTTAAGGGTCTCAATCACATAAATTTACGTTGTCAGAAAATTTATACCATTTCCCAATGCCCATTTTTGTCCCTTTTGCCCAGAATTCCTGGATAGCGCCAATCAGTTGTGTTCTAAATTCCTCTTAGTGACCAATGCTACAGCTGTGCCGGGGTCAGGGAAGCTAAGGGCGGGAAGAGGGATGATTTAAGAACAGAATTTTCTCTTTCCAGTTACCATATCTACACACAGAGAAATGCCCGAAGAGGATGTTACACAAAACATGAAGGAATGCATTGTGTAGATGCAGCAGGGACAAACAAGATACTAGCAGATCTACAAAGCAGTATTATAAGCCACAAAAAAAACCAATCAGCAGCTCATTTCAGTCAATGCTCGGCTACCCAGTGATTTTACAGACATAGAACACAGCAGTGTTTCCCACACAACGCACATGCTTTACAGGAGCCCTTCACATGGAATAGTACTAAGGTAAGGTTGTAGTATTTGTGTTTAAAAAAAAAAGTGATTTAGTGGGATTTTACATATTGAGTTCAACCAACTTGTTTTGTATTTCATACAAGTTCTGATTGAAAAATGACATGTTGAAATAAATGGTAACTCTCATGGTAAGAGATCACAAATCTCAAAATTTATCAAAGAAGAATCATTTTAATGGATCCCTTAAGAAAATACAGAAAATAAACATGGAGAACCAACCAAAACAACAGACAAACTCTGGGTGAAATCACCTGATTGGTCAAATTGCAGCTGCAATAAATAGCTTCTAGGATTTCGGATGTATTTAGGATTTCCTTTTCACCTAGTTCACAACCCATTACTCTAAGCAATGAAGAAACCAGACAACTATGTGACCCACGCACAAAAATCAAACAGTACTGTAGTCATGACAGTGATTACTCACAATATTAACTTCTTTGTATACGAGCTTTAAGAATCAGAACATAAAGCCAAGGACTGAGAAAATTTTGATCTTCCAAGGGGAGACTGGCCAGGGATCCATGGAGCGGTTTCCCACCATCATAAGCACAGCTCAGACCACTTTTGCTCTATTAAGAACTCCAAGAAAACAAGATTCCATGTACTGTGTCAGTACACAGTATTTCTAACCAATGACACCCACAAGAGATAGCTGACAGCTTTATTCAGAGAAACACACAATAAAAATTCCTTGGGTAAGACTCATTATTGCTTCATCAAAATATACCTGTTTCTTCCTCTACTACAAAGAGAACAAACAGGAATCCTTCATTCAAATAGCATAACCATATCCATTTTTAAAGCTGATTTACTTTTATGAAAAAAGTATTTGTTCCGTGACCAGAATCTTTTTGTTGCTATTTAAGAAAACCCGCAAGTTGTAAAAGATCTTATTTTGAATTTATTTACCATTGTGATAGGATGTTTATGTTGGCCTATAGAATTTCAGCAGTCAGTTTCAGATCTCCAGACAGTCCTCAAACTCTTGCAATAGAAGTGAGCACACGAACGGGGACAGAGGGATTTAAACAGATTTGTACGTTTAATTTTGAACTGAACTTGTCCAAGTTTCCCCAATAGTTTGGGCAGGGGCATTTTATACAACTGTATACAAGTAGAAAATACAATGCATTCTTTATTCTGAGAAAGCCAAGGGAAAATGTATCTCTCTATTCTCAGAAGCTGGGTTTTTTTAATATAATATTGGTTAGTTAATACTAATAGACACTTCGTTTCCATGATAAAAATTCTTTTCCAAAGGTCTTCACCTGCGCCAGGAAAACAAACTCCGGATCAAGCCTTCCTCTGCGAAGCCTCAGCCCAGGGGCCACCTTTGTTCACACCTGTAAAAGAGAATTTAAAATACAGCTAAAATAAAATTCACCCTAACCCAGAAGTCCTAAACCCTCTGCAAAGTTTATATTCTAAAATTACTGCAGTAACTTCCATTATGTTGAAACCAGTGCCACAGAAAAACAAATGACTTGTCTGTGCCACAAAAAAACTGAAATCTCATAGCTCTATCAGCTACATCATAATGGGGCCTTAAACCATCACCACCACAAAAATACTAACCTACTACAGAACATCAGTGGCACCGTACTGTGAGTTTCACTTTTTACCTTAAGCTGGATCCAGTTCGACCTTCCTCACAGCTCACGTGTCTCAACAGAACTTGTGCTTAGTTGTCAACTGCGTTCATTCCAGTTTATCCACAGACGACGCAGGCAAAGAATCATCTCTGTCCTGCACTGCAAAATATTTTGACAAGACAGACAGTTTTCCAGCAATTCTCATCTTTGTGTTGATACTGAATATCAAATATCTCAAACAACTCAGGGATTTTTACAGTCTGGTCTTTCCAGCCACCTGAACTGAAGGCAAGGTTAACAAGGCCACCAAAACACCAGTGACTCTGCACAAGCAGGACTCCAGCTAAGCGAGAGAAGAACATTTTACCTATTCCCTGCTACACTCAGTGAAAACAAAACCAGCTCGATAAAACCAGTCCCAAGCACAAACAGAGGAGCTAGCGTGGGGTTTTGCCACTGGATTCAACACCTGACACAGACAGTGAGCCCTGCCAGGGCATATTTGGCACCTCATTTCACAAGTCTTGCTGGCAAAAGAGACAGGAGAAAATAACCTCCTGTTGGCGGCACAGCCCCTGCCCCACCACTTCATCTAACTGTGGACACGAGCGACAGCAAGAGCAGGCTTCCGAGGGTCTGACACATCCAAACCACCTCCAAGTATCTCCCAAGAAAGCTTTTCCGAGTGGGAACTGACCAGCCCAGGATTTCTCTCCACTAGTAGTGCCTTCCTAGCCTCAGCAACCTGTTCACCTCACCCCAAGCCCTCAGCATCCCCTTGACCAACCTCTCAGCTACCCCTTCACCCTGTTCACCGCTCCCAGCATCCCCTTCAGCCCATTTATCTCCCCTCAGCAGCTTGTCCACAACCCCCACTGCCCCTTCAACCCCGTTCACCCTCCCTCAGCAGCCCCTCCAACCCTCCTTCACCTCTCCCCTTTAACTCCCCCAGGAGTCCCTTTACCCCTCTTCACCCCTCCTTCAGCAGCCCCTCCAGCTCCTTCACCCTCCCAAACCCCCTCAGCAGCCCCTTTACCCCTTCCTCCACACCCCTCCTTTTAAGACCCCCCCAAGCGCCTTTACTCCTCCTTCACCCCCCTCTATCTGCCCCTCCAGCCACTTCGCCCCCCATCTGCCCATTCACCCCCCTCAGCAGCCCCAGGGGGGCTGAGCCCCCTCCCCCAGCGCTCAGGGCGGCTTCTCCCTCCCCCGCCGCCTTCCCCCCCCGCACGCACCGCACCGCCCCTCCCGCCCCGCGCTCCCCCCGCGCGCCGCCGCCATTGCCCGCCGCCATTACCCGCGCGCCGTTCCGCACCTTTTCTTTTCTCCCTCCCTTTCCTGGCTGCGCGCCCCTTCCCCGGGCGGCTCCGGCTTTTAGCGGCCGCTCCCCGCCCCGCGCGCCTCCCCCAGGGCCCGGCAAGCGGGGCGGGGTGGGGAAAGGCAAAGCCAAGCGCACCCCATCCCCACTGCGGAGCCGCTGCTGCTCCTTCCCCGTCAGCCACCAGCACGGAATGAGCGTGTGCTCCCAGCCGGGCCGGCCGTGCCGCTCCCCTATTGGCTTATACCGCCCCCTCCGCCTTTCCATTGGCTGCCGCGTGGCGTTGCAGCGTCTCGATTGGTCGGCGCCCGCGTCAATCAAGCGGGAGCCCCCCGGAGCGCCCGCCCCCGCGGTTATCAGGTTAGTGCTCGCCGCGGTGCTGGGGCTCGGGGTGCCGAGCGGAGCCGGGTGCGCCCTCAAAGTCCCTGGTTGTGGAGGAGGAGGAGGGGGGAAGAGAAGGAGGAGGAGGGGGGGGTTGTTCTGCATCGGTGTCACCGCAGGAGCGGAGCCGGCGACAGCCAGCACCATGGATATGAAGAGAAGGATCCACTTAGAGCTGCGGAACAGGACGCCTTCAGATGTAAGCAATGCAAAATAATTAATAAAAAACCGCCCTACGTTTATTTTTTTGGGGAGGGGGGTTGCAGCCCAGCCCTGCGGAGCTGCCTCCCTACGTGTGTTCGGCGCGGGGGGCTTTGCATCCCGATTTGGGTGCACCCCGCGGTGTAAAAGGGGGGACTCAAGCTGCTGCTCCCGACCCCGCGATGCCGTGGGGGCTGCATCAAAAACCAAGTTGGAGCCTCTTCTCTCGGCGTGTTTTAGTTGGCAAATATTTGCTCTGGGTGCTGGGCAGGGAGAGGCAGGCAGAGACCGCGAGTGAGTTGCGAATGGTTGAGTTTGAAGTGCGTCTTCGTCTCTTTGCAGTGATCAGGCAGGAGAGGCTGGGGAGCCATATTTGTAACTTTGTAGTCCTCATGAACGCGCCCTTTCTCCCTCTCTCTTCTCTCTCTCCAGATGCTGAGAAGATAAAAAAGAATTTTTAAACCAATGCTTAAGCGGTTTTTTTTTTTTTTCCGGGTATCGCCGCCGGTAGGGCGAGCGGTGGGTTAAAAAAAAAAAAAAGGCAAATATTGGAAGGAATTAAGCGCACTCTCCACCCCTTCCATCCCCGCACACGCACAAAAAGGCTGGATGTGTGCGTGTTTTTCCTCCGGGGGCTGGACTTCGGGTTGTTGTGCCGCGCGCGAGAGGAAAACTTTGTTAGGATGAAAAAAAAAAAGACTCTACCCCCAAAAAGGAGTAGGGGTGCCCCCCAGACCCGCCTCGACAGTGCGCGAACTGGGGTCCTTGGGGCTCCAACTGGGGGGTACCCGAGGCTCCAACTGGGATTCGCCCCAAACACCCCCCTTCCAAAAAAAAAAAGTGGGGTGTTTCCTAAACCCGCCGCGGTGGAGCTCGAACTCGGGTCCCCGAGGATGAAGTGGGGTCCGCGGGGAACACCACACCCCTCTTTCTCCCCAAGCCCAGCCCAGTGGGGCTCAGATTCGGGGGTCCCCAAGGCTGGAACTTGGGGTCCCTGGGGCTGGAACTGGAGGTCCCCGAGGCTCGAATCCGGATCCTTGGAGCTCGAACTCGGGGTCCACGGGGACGTCCCCCCCCTCCCCCGCCTACCCCTTTGCGTGATGATGGCTGGGGAGGGTGGAAAGGGAATGGGGAGGGGATGGAGGTGGGAACGTACCTCGCTGAGGAGGGCAGCGTGGCAGGACGGGTGTCCGAGGGGCAAAGACACCAGGACGGTGTCACCTGCTCTTTAAAGTTTAAAAACTCCTGGGCGAGAAGGGAGACGACGAGGAAGGGGCAGGAGGAGAATGAGGAGAGGAGGAGGGCAACAGCCGGATGAGGGGCAGGAGGAGAAGGATGAGGGGCAGGAGGAGAAGGATGAGGGGCAGGAGGAGAAGGATGAGGGGCAGGAGGAGAAGGATGAGGGGCAGGAGGAGAAGGATGAGGGGCAGGAGGAAGAGAACAGGGGCAGGGGGAGAAGGGGGGGCAGAAGGAGAATGGGGAGGTGGAGGAGGATGGGGGCAGCAGCAGGAAGAGAGGAGGAGGAAGAGGATGGGAGCAGCAGGAAGAGAAGAGGGGCAGGATCAGTAGGAGGATGATGGGGCAACGAGGAGGATAAGGGGCAAGATAAAGATATGAGGGGGTTGGGGGGGGGGGGCGAGGAGGAAGATGAGGGCTCCCAGCACCAGCCCCCCAGTAGCCTCGTCTTATTTTGAGGCACGGGGGGGGACAATGAAGGCGTGGGGGTCACAACGATGGCAAACGTGGCACAATGAAGGCAAACGAGGCCAAGCCCTGGCTTCCCACCCGCTCCCAGCCCCGTGCTGCAAGTAGGACGCGGCGCCATGTTTGTCCTCCTTCCCCCCCTTCTCTCTTCACTCCTCCTCTTCAAGCTGTGGTGGAGGTTGAACGGCAGCCCCTTCAGCCGCCCCGCCGGGGCTGCGAGGGGGAGCCCGGTCCCGCCCTGCCGGTGCGGCGGGAGTTGCGCCATGAGAGGCGTTGTTGGCGGCAGAGCGCACGCTCCGCCGTGGCTGCCATTTTGTCACCCAGCGCGGGGCGGGAGGCGGCGGCTGGTTGCGACCGAGCACCCTCCTCTCTCTCATTAGTATTGCTGTTTTTAATAAGGGTGCTTTTTATTTGATAGCGATGCTGCTTTCCTACCCTGCTGGGGGCACCTCGCATCCCTTCAGGCTCTGGGAATGCGCCTTCTCCCTGGGCAGAGCCTGGCGGGAAGGTGGAGCCCTGCATTCAGGGCTCCTTTTACCTCTTTTTTTTTTTTTTTTTAATAATTTTTGGCCTTTTTTTCCCCCCAGTTTCAGTCACTTTGTCCTTTACTCCCACTGCTGGAGGCTTTTTCACCGTTGCAAACACAGACTTATGGGTTAAAGGATTGACCCAAAGCGTGTTAGGTATAAACTGGACTCTTCTTCACTTTACACCTGGATTTTGCACTGTTTTTTAAATTCTTTTTGGCCTTTTTTTTCCCTAGTTTCAGTCAATTTCAATTTGGCCTTCGTTCCCCCTGCTGAAGCCTTGTTGACCTACACAGACCTATAGGGTAAAGGCTTGACCCAAAGTGTGTTATGTATAAAACAGACTTTTTTTGTGTCGTCCACGCCTTGATTTTGTTCCAGTTTTGCCCTGTCGTTTAGGGTTTCTTTTAGTCATTTTTTGGCCTTTTTTTCCCCTAGTTTCAGTCAATCTGTCCTTCCCTCCTGCTGCTGGAGGCATATTCACCATTTTAAGTGCAGACCTACAGGTTAAAGCCTTGACCCAAAGCATGTTTGGTATAGATTTGATTCCATTTTTTACCCTCTGCACCTGGATTTTACTTTCTTAAATTGTTTTTTGGCCTTTTTCCCCGGTTTCAGTCAATTTGTCCTTCACTGCTACTGCTGGAGGCTTATTCACTTTGGTAAACACGGACCTGCAGGTTAAAGGCTTGGCCCAAAGTGTGTTGGGTATAAACTGGCCCTTTTTTTTTTTTCCCCACCCTCTGCAGCTGGATTTTTTCCTGATTTTGCCCTGTTTTTTAAATATCTTTTTGCCTTTTTTTTCCCCCCTGTTTCAGTCAATTTGTCCTTCACTCCCACTGCTGGATGCTTATTCACCATTGTAAACAAAGACCTACAGGTTAAAGGCCTAACCCAAATTGTGTTAAGTATAACCAGACTTTTTTGTTTCCTCCATGCCTGGATTTTGTTCCTTTTTTGCCCTGTTTTGGCTTATGCCAGAGAGTTGGGAAAGCTCTGATCTGGTGCGGATTCCCTGTTCTCCAGTAACTCAGATGTCCACAGCTGTAAAATAAGGCTACTTAACCTGTCCCTTTTTCCTTCTACCTGCCGGCCTTCCCTTCTGTCAGCGAGTTCTGTGTGTCCTCCCAAGGCAGCAAAGGTGACACCTCCTCTAAAGAGCCACAGCTTTCTGTTTTCATAGGAAGGGGCAGAGAGATGCTATGTGGGGCGGCTGCTCTGTTCAGAGTCTGCTTTGTACAACCATTGATTACCGATGTGTGCACGTGCTTTTGTGTCCTGGAGAGCTGAGTGTATGGTTTGAAGTCTGTTTCTTTAAAATACCTGTTGAAATAAAATTCAGCTAAATCCAGCTAGTGCTTTAAAGTAAAATACTCACAGCTGGGGCTTAGAAGTGATTCTAAAGCCAATGTCATTTATTTATGGATTTTAGTAAGTCTTTGGGCATGACTTGTTTGCGTTCATCTCTGCTTTGATAGATAGGCAGTATTTTTCCTTCTGCTGTGGGTGTTCATTATTTTCAAACTTCCAAGTGTGTTGTAAATGAATTTTCGTGAAAATAGGCCTGAATATATTTGGTTTGGAGCTTGTGCCCTGCACGCGCTTGAGTTTTGCGGTACATCTCATATTTAATATATCTTGCTATCAGAATATACAGGATCAAAACTTTTTGTAAATTAAAACTATATAAATGGGTGTTTATAAGGTGTGGTGGTTCTTCCTAAGCTTGTGTTAATATTTTATAGCTTGATCTGGCTAATACAGTTCTTGTGTGGAATACTGTGTGCTGCTGTGCAGCTGAGCTGGCCGCTTCCTGCCCTTAACTCATGTAATCCTGTAAGGTTACATGTTGACTCATAAAATATAATAGAAATGTCTTAAAGTGAGTTGTGTAGCAGCTGTTTCTTTTCTTCCTTGGCCTGTTTGTTTTAATTCTCCCTCCATTATTATATGAACTCAGGGTTTGTGAGGGGTCTGGGGTTTGGTGCTGGACATTTGTGTGTCTTGTACAGCCAGGGTTGAGCTGGCTCATCTGCTTTCTGCCCACCTTTAATGGTCACTTATGGTAGTGCCCTTGCTGTAGCCTTTGCCACTTTGCGTATCTTATCTAAGGTAGTTTTCTTTTGTGATGAACTGCCTTCTAGAAATGGGCCAGGTATGGTTATTTTACTGGGGTTTCCTCCAAAACTATCAGCTGGTGGCAGTGTCACTTCTGACCTTGCCTGGGCAGATTTTTGGGTGTCCCTGTTTGATTCCCATCATAAACTCATCAGTAAAACGCCAAGACTGTGGACAGGCTGGATACTGGGGTTCTTCTCAGCCCTGTGGCATGGAGGTAGGTTTTTGAAATCATGCACAAAACTCATTTTCTCTGGTTGAGTGCTGCCATGCCAGTTCATTTAGTGTGAGGATTGAGCGTTTTATCAGCTCAAAACCACGGCAGTGATGAAATACTGACTGTAACAGCAGGCATTTCTTTCAGTTCTCCAACTCTTTTGCACTTTTAAACTTATTTGACAATCTGATTTCTCTCTGTAGGTTTTAACACTGAGGCAAATACAGTGCAAGCATCTATACAAAGTGTTCTTTCAACTGAAGAATATAAATAAAGAGGCTCTTTTCCCCCAAGCTAGTTCCTTGTTGTGATGCTAGCGAGAACAGTAAAGAGTTTAAAGTGACACACGCTGCTTTAAAGACCTGCTTTTAAAATACACTTTGGTCTTGTGTCTGGGTGCAGATACATACTTTTTTTGCTTTCCTGAGGCTGAACAACCTCAAAATGGAAAGGGGAGATGCTCTAGGTCTGGAACAGAGTGGGATACATTTGTGTCAAGAGTAGTATGAGATCAGCAGGTATGCATTCTGCGGCGTGTGCAGATCATAGTGGATTTTTGCAAGCTTGTATCACTTACATCCTGCTGGCAACTATATCAGTGATTAAGCCTACAAAGAGGTAGCTGTCTTTATTGCAAACTTCCCAAATGTTTGTAACAGCTGGGTTTTCCGAGGGCAGACCTCTATTGGGTGGATGGATGGTCGTCTTGGAAGGACTGCAAGGCCAAAGGATGGGTGTTATGTGTGGGCTGTCCTCACTGAAATTTGAACTGGTTTCACAGCTGGTTACGGGGCTGTCCAGGGAATAATTTTGCAAATTCTCTTCTCTTAGCCTGGACCAGTTTCTAAGCGTATGAAAGGAACTATGAGTATAGAATTGAAGCACACCAGTATATGAATCTAAAACTAGTTGCTCATTGTTCCCGTTTCTCTGCTAGAAAGAGTAGCAACAATAGAGTTTTGGGTTATTTTAATCCTGAACTATTGAGAATCATATTTTGACCAGCAAGATGTAAAGTATAGTTATGGTTACAAAATTATCTGTATGATTCATGTTTCTGTCTCGCTTTTGGTTTGATGGAAAGGTATTATAGAGAAACAGCTGGTGTTTAGATCATGAAATTGTGCTGTAGTAATGCTTCTCTTGACCGAAGAAGGGGTCTTGTCTTGCCCACCAAATGAAACCAGGTGTTGAAACAAGTTTAAAAAAAAAAAGCTTCTTAGTACAAACCTTCTAGGGTTAAGCCTGGTTGTTGCAACAGGATTTGTGTGTTATATATCAATAAATAGAATACACTTTTCTGCTGGTCTGCTCTAAATGTACATCACAAACTCCTGGTGTTACAAGGTACCATTAATCATGTGCAGCGGTTTAGGAGATTTTAAATATTTTCTGTTTTGCTGTATTTAAAAGATCTTATTACCAAAGTCAGTGATGCATCTTTAAGTGTACAGTGAGTGGTGGCTGGTTTTGTAAATATTTACATCCTGTAAGGCTGGTGTTGACTGATTCTTCCCATTTCACTCTGGATTACTTCCCCCATCCTCCTGCTGTAAAGACACAGGTATTGGTAAGCTAGAGAAGCCTGAAAATTAAGAATCAGACCTATAAAGCGTGGGTGCAATGTCCTGAATGTTTTTTTGAGTACATTAAGAGTAAGGTAAGTTTATGGGAGCAGTTCTGTTTTGCATGCCAGAGTGCCTGGAAGGGCGGTCCTGTCCTTGCCACCCGCCAAGAAGGGCTTGCCATGATGGCAAGCACGTGATCGCTTTCAGCAGTGTTGATTGACAAGCAGCTCAGCTCAATGAACCAAACCTTCCAAGTCTGCAGCGAGGTCCAAGTCTCTAGTGGGAATCTGAGAGCAGCTTTTTTTTTTTTTTTTCTCGATTTTGTTGTGCTTTGGAGCCGTAGATAATTCTTACCTGTTCATGTGATGCTGCTGGACTTGCTCTGCATGTAATGTTTTTGCTGTCTCCTCTCTTGCCCAGCTACCCTTCAGACATAGTACCTGGTAAATACGTAGTCTGTGGTTTTTGGCCAGGTTGCTAAAATCCATCCTGCAGCCCTTGCATGTATAAGCGTGACCTTTGAAATATTGCCAAAAAAAAGCCTCAGTGGTTTGCCTTTCTGCCACTGTGTAAAAGTTGTGCTCTCAATCAGAGCCCTCATTTGTCCATCGACTCAGGCTATTGAACACTTTCCCTTCAAAGCCATAAAAACAGAAAAGCTTATCTTTTGCAGTGTGATTTGCCGGTGAGTTCTATAGCCGCCGACATCTTCAGAGGCTGCTTTCTCTATTAAACATGCAACTCCTGAAATTAGCCTGAATTTAAATGCAATGTTTCCATTTTATGTACGGCTACATCAGCTCTTTGCTGCTAAGGACAGTTTGGAGTACGCACAACTGAAGAAACTCAGACTTAAAAGTCTCAGACTGAAGGATTTTCAAATTAAAGGGTCAATGCAATCTTACGTTTTACTTTTGTTTTGTTTAATAATAGCTGATGGTTGGTGATGTTAGAGGTCTTTTCCAACCTCAGTGATTCTATCATAAAAAGAACTTTGGATGTGGTATCAGACTCTTTCTCAACTGGAGAGAAACTGGGATGTGGAGCTGGAGTGACCTGCACAAAGTCGCACAGGCCAGCCAGGTGCAGAGTAAAGTGCTCTGCCTGTGTGTGATACCAGCTCTAGAAAAGGGAGAAGCAAGCAACATTAATGTGAATGCTAATAAGCATTTAATGCAAAGATCAAGCAATTTGATCACCCACATACTTGAAACAGTCTCTCTAAAGAAATATTTGGAGTTTTTAGAGTCATGCTGCTAACAGAGGAAACAAAAATGAAAACTATATGTATGTGGTTGAATGAACCAGCTTTCCATGTCCCCAGAGTGTTCTTGACTTAGTAATTAGTGCATTGCTTATGCATTTGGCTCTACTCACCCTTGTAAATGTGAGGCAGAGTGACTTATGGGGGTTTTTGGTTGGGAGGCGTGTTTTGAGAAAGACAGTGGTAGATTATTCTTTCTGGAAGTTTTTTAGTATTGGAGATGCCTCGTAATTAGGAATAAGCATAAGGCATTGCCAGAATTGCCAAGACCCTTGACCCTCCTGCCACTTAAGTATTTCACTTGGACCTTTAGTTTCTCAGAACAGAGTGAAGGGACTTAAAATGAGTAGGAGCCATATGTAGCACTCTGAGGTTTTGTGGCTATGCTATGTAAAATATTAGAGAGTAGAAAAAGTAAATGTATTCGTGCTAAGCCAGATTTTATCTGAGCTGTTCAAGCAGCCTTAAGCGGTCTCTGAACACAGAGCAGCTTTGATTTAAAAAAAAAAATACAGCCTAACCACACACAACAACAATTTCCAGTCTCCTCCACAGCTCCTTTTGCTTGGGCAGGGGTGATGTATGTTCCCCAAAATATGCAGAGTGGCCAGCAAAACAAGGACACTGACTGCGCTTTCATTGGAGCTAACAGAGCCCAGCTGGAGGAGGGTTTAAAGGTGACTTTAAACTGTGATGTTGCTGCATCCCTTTGAATTTGAGTGCAGCGATTCAACAAGCTGCTTGAGTCCACGCTGTGACACAGGGCCAGAGCAGTGTCTGTATTGTCGCTGTATTGTTCTTGGTCCCCAGGCAAATGTTTCCATGCAGTTCCTTAGTTGCAACCTCGTCCGGAATAAGTCAAGAGTTTCTTCATCACGTGCTTGTTGGATCACCTAGATTAAGTACGAAGCATTTACCAAAGTGTAGCTTACAAACAGGGAGCAGAGCTGTGTGAGAACCATGGTGTTACAGTTCAAAGACAACAGTACTGGAATCTGCGTGTGTCTGTGTGTATTGGGACTTGTAGTGAGGGATGTGAGAGGCACCCAAACTGTGTCAGCATGATGCTGGGAGTTCAATTATGAGCTTCTAAAACCCTGTGCTGAAGTGTTTAATAGTACTGGGGAAGTTTTGGAGAAAGAGGTGCAAAAGAGGAATTCTAATATGAAAGTTTTACATGGTTGCGTCATTTTGAGAAACACTAGATGAATTTTGAGGTCCAGCAGTAGTTTCACATGACCTTGTTCTAAGAATTCAGAGTTCCAGCTCTGTTGGTCGGATATAGAATAGGCAAAACAGCTTGAAGTAGAACCGGTTGCCATTGAACCATCTGTTCTGGAAGCTGTTTTGTTCCATGGTTGTGAATTGCTTGGTGTCAGAGGGTCTGGTTACAGAGTGCTCATGGAAGGGCCTCTTTTGCTCTGGTGTGAGGAGGACGCCTAGGGGAAATCCTGTAAGCTTCACCCTGGAGGTGGTCCTGTAAACTTCTGCCTAAAGAGCTTTGAAGTCTTGACAGGTGCCTGGTTTCCAGCACTTGTTCCTGGTGTCCGTAACGGTGGTAATGGAGTACTGCTCAAAATTACAAGGTGTATGTATTAATCCCATCCACTCCCTCCCCAGCCATCAGTAACTGCCACTGCTAATATGATCCTTGGGTATTCTGCCTGTGAGATACCTTGCCCATATCTTAAAGGAATTGGTTTGTGTTACGTGGTGAAATTTGCATGACATTTCTCCCTGCCCCAGGATTTGCAGATTCTTTCCCTGATACAGTAACAACCAGAGCCTGTGCAAGGTGGATGATTGTCAACGTGTACTTCAAGTGAGTTAAATCATTTTATCTCATCTTGGATCCTTGTAATAAAGCCTTGAAGGTATGTACCGAAATCCAGAATCAGATGTTGGTTTAGTAAGGAAGAAAACTTTGCTGCTGTTGCCTGCAGTTGATACCTGTGAGCTTTATTCTGTATCTTGAGGAAGGAAGAGGACATCAGCACTATTGGAATTGTCCCTTGCCTTTTGAATTTAATTCTATTTCTGGCTATATCCTCATCCCTAAGCCTCTCCACCAGGCGATGCTGAGCTCAGAAGGGGAATCCCCCATGGCACCAAGCCAGCGTGGTTGGTGTTGCAACACCTGCCTGCCTCTCCTCCCTGCCTGTGGACAGCACACTAGGGGCAGGAAGGGACATAAACCCAACGGGCAGTGCTCTGAGAAGGCTGAACAGCTCTTGAAGTGTCTTGACTAATGTACAGTAGCTCAGTAGCTACTCTGATTTGAGCTAGAGCTGATTCTGTGCTCCCCTTTCTCACTGGTTCCCACCAGTAGCTGAACTTTGCACAGCGTGGCTCTGCTGTGTGCTTATATCACAGGGGGGCCTAATGTGGCTGAACGTGTGTCCTGAGTGCAAGTGGCATTTGGTGCTGTCTTCATACTTCTTAAAAAATTTCAGCTCTTCTAGGTTGGTTACGTTTTGGTGACCATCTTAGAGTAGGAGTTACATCGTGTCTTTGAATCTTCAGAGCAGCTTCATTAGCCTAAGGTACTGAGTAGGCTGTTCGTTCAATCATTTCTTGGCCTGGTCATGTTCCCAGATAGTGCCTGAAATGGAAAATATGCAATCTTTCACTCATTCCAATAGTACCTTCGGGGGAAGCTTGTAAAACTAGAGCAGGGAAAACATCATATCCTTACCATCACTGTGGAGCTAAGCATGAATGATGGGCTACTTGCAGGACTTGGCCATGATCTCCATCCTTGGCACACCCATGCCTTCCCAACAAGTGAGAACATTGTGGCTGTGGACACACAGAATTCTCTTAAATTCTGCACCACAAATCAAGTGGAGTAGAAACCTAAGAAGATGAATTTCCACTCAAGGATCCCCAGATCTACACGAGTACAGATGTGGAATACAGTTCAAGAACTAAAAGGGCAACCCTTGGCAGCCTGGTTACAGTAGACAGCAATGGTTGTTCTTGACCATGGAGCTTTGCATGTACTAAGCAGGCTTTTGAGACCAAAAAAAAAACCGAAGACAGAAACCCAGGTGTCTTGAAGAAATGTTGATACATCTGGCAGAGAATAAACTGTCTCTGCTTTCAAAAGTACCAACACAGGCTTCTCTTGCTCTTCTTTCCCCCCATTTTCACAGCTCTGCCCTCCTCCAAATGAAATTGCTACTGGGCTAAGAGGTATGAAGGACTTCTCTCAGTGCTCCTCTAGATCATTTAGTTGGGAGCAGTGCAAGACAGAGTTAACAGCTTCATCTTTTGCTGCCTTTCTGGATAAAAGTGCCTCACTGCGGGATATTCCTGTCCTGGGGGTACTGTATGCAACCTGCCCTTCAAAAGCATCTGCTCCGTTGTGCTGAAAATGAGACATTGCTGTTCGTATTTGTAAAGCCAACAGAATGCTGTTTGTACTTGTAAATTTACCTTATGTATTTCAAAAATTCTATTCACGACTGTGTCTTTCTGTCACCTGGTTAAACCTTACAGACCAGGATTCAGGAACTGAGTCCCAAGTTCATGGATCTCCCTGCATATGGGTTGTAGGCTTTCCAAAGCAGAGACTTTGCCTTTTCACATGTCACAATGGAAATGCAGATTAAAGGTTAAGGTGATAGCATGTGCAGCCTAATCGTTGTCTGTGTGTTACTGTATTTGATCGATTTTGTGTTGATAACTCAAGAGTACGAGTTATCTTGTATGTGCGGATCTTCTTCCTCTAACAGAGAGGCAACCCATGTTGGGAAAGGGTGTCAGGGAAAGGTCTGCAGGGACCGTGTGCTGAAAGTGACTCCCTGATTTAGAGCACAACCATTATGAGAGGCGGCTGAGGGAGCTGGGTTGTTTGGTCTGGAGCAAAGGAGACTGAGGGAAGGCCTTATGGCTCTCTATAACTGCCTAAAAGGAGGTTGTAGCAAGGTGGAAGTTGGTCTTTTCTCCCTGGTAGCCATGACAGGGCAAGGGGGAGTGGCCTAAAGATAGTCAGGGGAGATTTAGGTTGGATGTTAGGAGGAATTTCTTTACTGAAAGGGTTGTCAAACATTGGAAGAGGCTGCCCAGGGAGGTGGTTGAGTCACCATCCCTGGAGGGGTTTAAAAATGAGTAGATGTACTTGGGGACGCGCTAAGCGAACTTAGCTGGGCTGGATCAACGGTTGGACTTGATGATCTTAAACATCTTTTCCAACTGAAACCATTCTGTGAAGTCCTTTGTGATGAGTCCCATGAAATCCAGTGGCTATGTGTACATGGTTGCCTGTACTTACCCTAGGAACAGGTTGGAGTCTCGCAGTGCACCCATGGCTATATTAAGGGTGTTGTATATGCATTTGGGAACACAACTTAATGCCGTAACCGTACTAGGAAACGGGTAAGAGTCCCTGGCTATCAAGTGGGCAGTAATGTGGAGAGTGATGTCATGAAGAGATACAGGGGTTGGTGTAATCCACTGCGAACAGCGCAGCGTGCGTTACCAGTGATGTGATGTCATGGGCTGAGAGCGTCAGAGGCTGTCAGAAATAGCAACTGGGATGCCCACAGGAGAACAGGTCCAAGGCAGAAGAAGCAGCAAGGTACTTGCTGGCGTGTGACTGCAGAAAACTCAGGACTGAGACCTGCAAACTGCAGCACTGAAGCAGAAGCATGTGGGCCACCAGGAAGCACCTTCACGAGCAGATGGCACCCGTGGAATGGGGGAACAGAGCAGCAGAGCCCAGAGCCACCCCGGGAGTGCAGGGGACAGGCAGAACAGCAGACTGGGTGAGAAGGGCTTGGCAGCTGAAGCTGTACATTATGCAATATCCCTGCCCAAGTGCCTGATGGTGCCTTATCATAAACGCTGTCGGAGATGCAGTTATGTGCTGCAGGAACCAACCCAGCCACCTGCATGTTAGGCTCCTCTAGATGTTCACTTGCAGGTGACTTCTTAGCTGGTCAGGTAGGTATTCCGGTGTTATCGGTGGTGGGTGGTTAGTTGTGGCATGTTGCTTTTCCTCTGTTTCTCACTGTGTAGCAGTTCTTTGGGAAGATAATTGCTGGCCATGTGGTTTGTCTTGTATTTCTGTTGTTAATGACTCCAATTACTGCTTTGATTTGCTTATGCATTGTGGCATAGGCAATGATAAGGTTAACAATACATGGCTTCTGCAAGGTGTATCTTCCTGTGCTTGATGTAGCTAAAGGCAAATTAGCTGAGGATGTGTATTCCCTTAGTCTCTCTCTCCCAAAGTGTCCACATTGTCCTCCCTGACTCTGACTGCTCATCTGTGTTTCTGTGGTACTACAGAGACTGCAGTGTGAGCTGACTCTGTGGGGTGAGACTCCTCCTCTCGTTCAGGTATACAAAGAGGCTAAGAAAAGGCACTCGCCCAGGCTCCTTGCATCAGGCAAGTGTTTATTCTGTGTTCTGGTGACAAAAAATGAGGAAAGATGTAAAAATTGTAGTGTCACTGCGTTTTCAGGGAAGTTCAGTAGATGTTTGGAGAGTTATTCAGGAGCTGTAATTCTCCCTAAGATTTCTGAAAAACTAGGTTTTTAGTCCTTCTGGCATGCTTCTGTGCTAGTGAGCTGTTTCAGATGGAATGTAGCTTCACTAAGGTCACCTTTCTGTTTCTCCCTCTCCTTGTACTGACACAGTTACGTGCTCACTAACCATCAAGGCTGCAGCGTGCCTGGAGGCCCAGTGTCCTCATGAGGGGCCTAAGGTTTGAGAAGAGACTCCTGTGCATCAGCCAGCGTGTTTGAAAAGTGCTCAGTTAATCAGCCAGCAGGAACTCTGAGAGCGATGCCCTCTCCTGGAGGGGCTGGCACTGCCTCTCTGGTTTGCTGCAAAAGAGCAAGTTCCAAAAGTGGAGACAGCAAGTGAGAGTGGAAGGGGATTGGGGACACGCAAGACTGTGGGCTGAGAGGCTGTGGGCAAATGCCTGCAGGTAATTTTAATGCTTAAAAAAACGGGTAAGCTGGTGGCAGTTTCCTACAAATGCAGAGAACTGAGTATGATGCAGCGGTGAGCAGAACATGGCCATGAAGTTGGGAGAAGCCCCACAAGCCCAATTCCTCCTCCTTTTGAACCCTTGTACTTTTAATTGGATTCTTGAACGTTTTAGAAGGTTATTTTGACTTGAGTTTGACTTTGTGGGGTCCGTTCTCTCAGAAGCAATTCCGTGTGTTTACAGACCTCTGGCCACATAAGCACCACATATACTTTACATGTTGTGCTTCTGGAGTTTGAAGAGCCTGTGCTCTGCTATTTCCTGAATGAGCTCTTCAACAGAGCTTTTTGTGTTTTGCAAACCTGTCCAGTTTTATTCCACGATAGTTGTTTTGAGTGTACCTTTGTCCAGTATCTTCGTCCTGGGTGAAGTGTTGAAGAGAGTGTCACAGTTCTGTATCATCTGAAAAGCAGAGAGGAAACAGCAGTCTTGCCCTAAAAAGAGCAAACTCAAAACAGAAGCCAGTTGCCTCTTCTGCCACCATATTAAAGGGCTTTTCTTCATCCATCGCTGATTCCTCAAATCTCTTCTCTGCCCCCGAGGAAGCGTTGTCCAATTCTGTGTTTGCCTCTTCTCCATCCTGCCCATGGGGAGGATGAAGGGAGGGATGTTTCACCTCCTGGGGCGAGGGCGGATACTGTTTCTCTCCCAGTGTGAGGTTTGGGTGCTGCTTCGCTCTGTGCCTTTGGTCTGCTGTGTAGCTTAGAGCTGACTCTAAACCTTGCTGACTGTTGTGGCTGTGAGCATTTTCCTCCCTCATCTCCCTCTCTCCCTCCCGCCTTGTTTCATCTTTCCAGGTGAGCTCTTGCAAACTTCCTTTGCAAGGAGGATAAGGCAAAAAAAAAAACAACCTCATGCCCTGCACAAGCACTGACCTCCCAGTAGGGAGATCAGTCCCTTTGGGCAGAGAACCTTGTCTCATGCTCCTTCATCATCACCATCACCATCCCTGCTCTGAACCATCGTCAGTGGGTGCTCAGAGGAGCCACCTCGCTGGCTGGGGAAGATAACGGGGCAGGCAGGGGCCTCGTGTGCTGGGGAGCAAGGACACAGATAGGGAACACAGCTGCTTAACGCTGGGTTTGGGGTACAGCTGCTTTTATTTTAATTTTTTTTTTCCCCTCCTTTTATTTTTTTGGCAGGAGCTGTGCGTGTGTGTTAAGCAGATCTGTAAAACTTGTGTGTTTGTCCCCGAGTTGATCTCGCTGGATGATCCTGATACTTAAATACTGTTACAGGAAGAAGATCCACATGTTTGTCTCTTAAAATGTCTAGAAAGTCACTGTCTAAATTTCAAAGCAAAGAGGGTTTTCTGTAGTTTGTTTTGGGTTTTCTTCCCCTGTGGAACACATATATGGAATCATGAGCATTTTACTTGATCTTTGGTTTCTTATAACCAGCCTAAAATCCTTCTGGAAGGCATTTGTGTAGTCATTCCCTATCACAATTCTTCTAGGAAAACTGTAGCATCTTGGAAAATGTCTTTCCTACTCAACGCTGGTCCTCCTCCTCTCAATGAATCACTTGTGCTCTCGTGTTGCTTTGGGCTCACTTCCCTATTGACTTCAGTGCCTGGGATTTAATTAGAAATCTAGGGATGTTATTGGGAGCTGTAAAACTGCGTAGGATTCTTCTCTGTGCAGCAGGATTACAGTTCTAAAAAAATGAAGCAAATTAAACATTTGCATATTAACTGTCCTTGGTGTGAACTGAAGAGTTGCTTCATGTTTCTGCATATGCCGCTCCTGCAGACTCATTTTATCCCATCCTTAGCATAAAGCAGCACCCCTCGTTTCCCAGACAAATCTCAGGCACAGGATGGGGCCTTCAGTGCATGCAGATGGATGGGTTTGCCTGGGGATTTTGTAGGGGAGAAATAGCTCCCAGAAATCATGTTTTGGTGTAACCATGTCTGGGTATTCACGAATGGGTGGACTCTTCTTGCGAAGTCACAGTCCTCGGCAGCAGAGCTTCCCCAGAGCGCAGGAGAACTCTTGTTGGATGCTAAGGGCTTGAATCCCATAAGGCTGACCTGGCTTTAGGGTGGAAAGGAGCAGTTTTATTCAAGGTAGCCTGGAGTATTGTGTCCAATTCTGGAATCCCTAATGTAAGAACTGTTGAAACGGGTCCAGAGGAGGCCACAAAGGTGAGCCAAGGGCCTCCCATATGAAGACAAGCTGAGAGAGTTGGGATTGTTCAGCCTGGAGAAGAGGAGGCTGCAGGGAGACCTCAGAGCAGCCTTCCAGTACTGACAGGGGCTCCAGAAAAGCTGGGGAGGGACTCTTGATCAGGGAGTGCAGGGGTAGGGGGAATGGTTTTGAGCTGAAAGAGGGCAGATTGAAATGAAGCATTTTCCTGTGAGGGTGGGGAGGCCCTGGCCAGGTTGCCCAGAGAAGTGGTGGCTGCCCCATCCCTGGAGGTGTTGGATGAGGTTTTGAGTAACCTGATCCAGTGGGAGGGCATCCCTGCCCATGCCAGGTGGGCGGAACTGGATGGGCTTTAAAAGTCCCTTCCACCCCAAATCATTCCATGGTTCTATGATTTAGGAGCCCTTTTGCATTGTTGCTGTTGGTTTCTGTCCGTTGAAGATGGCACCTGCAAAGCTCTCGTTTAAGATCAACAACAAGACCCACTGGGCTGTGACTCGCTGCACACCTGTGGGGCTTCCCAGCTGTGGCTGTCAGGCTGGTCCTGTGCTACTCTGGCCTGTGGGGACGTTATCTTCAGCTCTACCTTCGAGCCTCCTGCTGCAGGAGGGCCAGGCAGATAAGGAGAACAGTGCTGCAGCAGAGCTGCAGTTGGTGAGCCTCTCCTGCCAGCATTGTCTTGACACATTCCTGGTAATTCCCCTAGAAAGGAGTTGCTTCCGTCGAGCAAATCTTCCCATGGATCTACCCTAGTGAGGAGGGGTGAGGGTGGGCTCCAGCAAGGCCTGGCCATGGGTTGCCAGTACCTCCTTTAAGTTTCAGGAGTGCCTGAGCAGACAATGATGTCTCCATGCTTGAAAAGCTCCCATAATTTTTGCATGCAGAGAGAAGCTGTTTTAGCAGCTGATGATGCTTTGTAACAGCACGAGTTGTACAGCGTGTCAGAGTTGTAGGTTAGTTTAAAAATAAGTAGACTGTTTTCATATTTTTAGAGCGCTTATTGTTGCCTTTACTAAAGACAATGACACTTCTCACAGACGATTACAGATCTGTTAAGCCAGGATTAATGTTTCGAGCTGTTTATGGAACACCACAAAGGTGGGTAGTGGATGCAAAGCCAAGTACCTGTGTTTCTGAAATGCTGCTAACCATGCTGGCAGAAGCAGGGATCAGGCACTGAACGGCACCTTTCATGTGCTTCCCTGTTTGCTGGTAAATTGTTTTTTACCTGATCTGTGCCATCTTTTTGTTGTGAGTGAAATCTTTGTCCTCTGCATGGAACATCTTATTTGCCTATTTTGCATTTTTGTCTTTCCAGGTTAAAGAACTTGTTCTTGACAACTGTCGGTCGTACGAAGGCAAAATCGAAGGCCTCACAGATGAGTTTGAAGAGCTGGAATTCTTGAGTACAATCAACGTATGCTTAACCTCAGTTGCAAACTTACCAAAGTTAAACAAACTTAAGAAGGTAAATAAAACGTCCTATGCCGTATATTTAGGCGTTAAAAAGACGGGTGTTTAAAAGCTGGGTGGATGAGGTGCTCAGACATGGTTTAGAAGTGGACAGGTACGGTTGGACTTGATCTCAAAGGCCTTTTCCAACCAAACAGTTCTTTGATTTTGTGAAATCCCTTCCTCTTTGCACTCTCCCCAATGTAAAATAGTTGTATAACAATGTAATTTAACTGACCCAACTGCTTTGTGATACATGTTTGCACTAAAACCTCAAGATGTTCGTGTGCCTTCTAGCTCGAGCTAAGCGACAACAGAATCTCAGGAGGACTGGAAGTGTTGGCAGAAAAGTGTCCAAACCTCACACATCTAAATCTAAGCGGCAACAAGATAAAAGATCTTGGTACAATAGAACCTCTGGTAAGTTGGAGCAGTGTACAGGGTGAGATCCAACCCTGTTTTGTGATGAGTAGATGTGATTCAGGCTCAGAAGGTCCAAAGCAGCTTGCAGCAGGGTGTCTTTGGTGGTTATCTCTGTGGCCAGGTTGCAGTGGGGCTCAGCCCTGCCTGGAGCCAGCAACCTGGGCAGCTGCTCCCCTCTAGCGGCTGCTGGGCTGGGCTGAGCTCCCCTGGGTGTGGAGGGGACCACCTTGGGTCTGCAGTCTCCAGCCAATGCCTCTGCCTGGGGTACAAGCTACAGCACCAGCTGCCTCCAGACTGGGATTGCTCACTGCAGCTGGGCAGGGCTCGCTGAGCTTCCAGCTCATTCCTGCTGGTTTCCATCACCCGTCCTCATTATTGCAAGTGCTGACATCGAGTTTGTCCAGTTGAAGTTCCAAAAAGAATCCAGGTGTCAGTTCTGGTAGTGCTACTTTCTCACCTTTGGTTTGTGTGCCCTTGGCTCTCCAGAAGTGAAGAGTTTCAGCTCATGCTTGTTTCCCAAATACTGACTCTTAAAATGTCTCGGGGAGCCTTTCTTAGAGTCCATCTTGGATCTCCTTTCCCTCAGCAGAAGGGCAGAGCAGAGCAGTCAAACTCATGTAGCAAACAGGGGAGAGAGAGGATTCTAGCTGCTCCCATTTTCCGGCTTATTGTTTTCTTCATGTCACCACTGCTCTACCTGCTAAGCCCCAGAAGGGAGATATTTCATAAGTCTTGATACAAATCTTCAACTGCTTGTGCTTCTATTGTTAGTACTTAAAAGTGCTGTGGGCAATGCACACCACCTTCCTCCTCCCTAAACCTAGGAACTGAATTGCTCGTCAATTTCTGAGCCTTCTTTCATTTTTTTCTAAAGGCTAAGGCTTTTTTAAATTTTTTTTTTATATCTTGTCTTGTGCTTTTTGGATTACTGGCTAGACTAACATTTATCCTGTGATAAATGTGTGCGATTTTGCACCATTACTGTTTTCCAAACTTCAGTCTACTTGCAAGATGCTGAACTTTGAGAGAGAGCCTTTCCCATTCTTGGATACCAGAGCAGCAGTGGTGAGGCATTACAGATTTTTATTCTGCACCAATTTAGTAGGCAAAGACCAAAATGGACCAGGGAAGAGATTGTGCCCCTGTACTCAGTGTTGGTGAGGCCACACCTCGAATCCTGGGGTCAGTTTTGAGCCCTTCACTACAAGAATGACATTGAGGTCTGAAGCGCATCCAGAGAAGGGGAACAAATCTGGTGTAGGGGCTGGATAACAAGTCTTATGAGAGGTGGCTGAGGGACCTGGAGTTGTTTAGCCTGGAGAGAAGAAGGCTGAGGGGAGACCTTATCACTGCCTGAAGCTCCGGTGTTGGTCTCTTCTCACAAAGAACAAGTGATAGAATGAGAGGAAATGGTCTCAGGTTCTGCCAGGGAAGGTTCAGATTAGACTTCAGGAAAAATTTCTTCACCAAAAGAGTTCTCAGGCACTGGTAGAGGCTGCCCAGGGAGCAGGTGGCCTGAAGGTCTTTAAAAGACAGGTGGATGATGTGCTCAGGGATCTGGTTTAGTAGTGGACAGGTACAGTTGCATTCAATGATCTCAAAAGTCATTTCCAACCAAATGATTCTATGAAAATGACCCTTCTGTCATGGGAAGCTCTTGAGCACAATAACTCTGGCTGCTGCTGCATTCTCTGCTTTTGTAGGGAATTGTAACACTGAACTTCAAGGACTTCTCTTTCTTTGCAGAAAAAATTAGAAAACCTGAAGAGTCTAGACCTTTTCAATTGTGAGGTAACCAACTTGAACGATTACAGAGAAAATGTATTCAAGCTCCTCCCGCAACTCACATACCTCGATGGCTACGATCGGGATGACAAAGAAGCACCGGACTCTGATGCAGAGGGCTACGTGGAGGGCTTAGATGACGAGGAGGAAGATGAAGATGGTATGTGAATTGTGCTACTTAGTGTACGTAAGTTAAAAGGTCAATATGCTGCCTAGTACATTTTGCTTCCAGCTCTGACTTGTTGGCAAGAGAAGGGTGTTCTCAGCAGCTCCTTCCTGACTGATGTAAAGGAGAAGTACCTCAGTGTCCTCTGAAGGAACCGAGGGGAAAGGAGATGGGCAGGGCCTGAAAGAGCTACTTTCTCAGTCTTATCTCTAGTGAAAGATCGGGATGACAAAGAAGCACCGGACTCTGATGCAGAGGGCTACGTGGAGGGCTTGGACGACGAGGAGGAAGACGAAGATGGTATGTGAACTTGTGCTGCTTGGTGTACATAAGTTGAAAGGTCGATATGCTGTGTGCTACTTCCAGCTCTGACTTGTTAGTAGGAGAAGGATGTCTGCAGCAGCTCCTTCCAGCTTATGTAAAGCAGAAGTACCTCAGTGTCTTCTGAAGGAGAGATGGGCAGGGCCTGAAAGAGCTACTTTCTCAGTCCTGTCTCTAGTGAAAGGTGGCAGAAGAAAGGGGCCGGGAGGCGAAGTAAGATGCTGAAAGAGTTCAGGGAGAAGAAAGCCCTAGGGGATGAAGATAAGGGAGAAATGGATAAGAAAGAACAGCATGCAGATACTGTGGTTTTCCAGGAACTGCGTGATCAGGGAAGTACGAGCAGTTGCATAGAGCCTGATGGAGAAAGGCAGGGTGGGGAACCAGATTGGGCATGGAGAAAAGTAGCTGAGTCAAGTAATGAAGTAAAGGAACCAGGGCATTAACAGGAGTTTGTAGCTGCTCTGTGAGAACAAAATGAACTGGTTGGGATTGGGCAGAAGAGAGGAGAGTGTGTGTATTGAAGTCTGCCTGGGGCAAACTCTGTGAAGGGCACTAATGAATGTTTTAACATTAGGAAGATGCATGGTGGGTCCCAGTGTGCTGTAGGTGCCATTCAGCCTCTCGGCAGACTGCACTCGGCAGCAGTGCACTGGTTGGATGAGTGTCTGGCTGAGTTGGGGGAATTTGCTAGACTCTTCAAACCCAGCTGCACAGCAGAAGCAGAATAGCTGGTCTTGCAGTTTTCCCTCGAGTGCTGAATGTGAGCTCTGGTGAGAGGGACGACTGCTGCAGCAGTGCCTGGCAGAGCAGTATGTTCTGCCAGGTTCAGCAGGGACGGATTCTCATCAGAGCACAAGTCTGAACCTGCCTTCAAATGCATGAAAAAGCTCCAAAACACCGTTCCTGCAACATGGAAAAACAATTTGTGGTTTGTTGCTTGGGCTCCTTGCATTTAATCTCTTTTCTATTGAAAAGAGATTGCAAACCCATGAGGTGGACTGAGTGTGACCCTCTTGTCAAGCATAAAGGCGAGGGATGTCCCTTGGGGAGAGCTGCCAATGCATGGTTTGCTCTGTCCTGGTGGGAGCAGATGGGTATGTGCAGATGAAGGGCTGCAGGTGTCCCACGGGCTCAAAAATGGTGTTAACAGTGGGAACTGGAGCAGCTGAAACAGTCATGAGGCTGCTGTGACTTTTCTGTCCCGGTTCCTGCAACCCTAGAGTGTCTGAGGCTGTGGGTGCAGCTGCCACATCACCCTGTCAGTGGGCTGAAGAACACAGGACTACATCTAGTCCTGTCAAGAATGAGAGAGGAGCCTTTTCTGCACCACCCTTGAGCAATGTTTTCAGTTTGCTCCTTGTGTCAATAGGAGGTCACATCTCGGGTGATAATGCGTGGAAAAAATGTAAACTTTCCATGTCTGAGTGGTTATTCTTGTTTGTATAGAAGAGGAGTACGATGATGATGCTCAGGTAGTAGAAGATGAAGAAGATGAGGAGGAGGAGGAAGAAGGAGAAGAGGAGGATGTGAGCGGAGAAGAGGAGGTGAGGGTTTATCCAGTTACTAATGGGTGTGGAGCGAATGTGCTCCAACTGGGAATAGCTGGGCTAGAAATGGACTGAATATTGGCGGCTTTTAGGACTTGTGGTGTGTGGTTGCTTTTTTTTTGCTGGCGGTGGGGGCGGCTCCGAGGCGTGCCTGTCTGTGAGCCAGCTGCCATCTAGTGACCACTGCCACAAATTCGTTCTCTCTGTTGGGCTGGTAAAAGCACTGCCGGCACTGCCAGCATCGCCTGCAGACCTGGTTCTGGTGCCTTTGGAGGACGGGGGTACAACCGAGAGAGCGGTACCCGAATTAGTCACTGTGCTCTCTCAGTGAGATTCCTCCCTGGGCAAGTACCGTGCGGTTCTTCAGGATGCTTAAATTCTCAGTGTGGTCCAGCTGCTGTGTGTAGCGTGTGATGAAGCGGTCACAGGTTGCTGAAGCTTTACCTTAGCACAACCACGGGGACTGGGGCTAAAAATTGACTGTAGGGGGGTTGTATTATCTGTGCTCTGGCCAGACCATCATAGATACTTAACTGCTGCTCGGCAATTGGCTGGTTAGCCTCTTCTCAAAGCCAGCAGCAGCTCCTAAGGCCCTGGAGGGGTCTGTTTAAGTCTGAACGCTTTCTACCACTAGAATATCATAGAATATCATGGAATGGTTTGGGTTGGAAGAGACATCAAAGCCCATCCAGTTCCAGTCCCTGTGCCATGGGTGGGGATGCATCCCGCTAGATCAGGCTGCTCAAAGCCCCATCCAACCTGGCCTTGAACACCTCCAGGGATGGGGCAGCCACAACTTCCCTGGCAACCTGTGTCAGTGCCTCCCCACCCTCAGCATGAAGAATTTCTTCCTAATGTCTAATCTAAGTGTATCCAATTTAAAGCCATTCCCCATCATCCTGTCACTGCCTTCCCTGATCAAGAGCCCCTCCGCAGCTTTCCTGTAGCCCCTTTTGGTATTAGAAGACTGCTCTAAGGTGTCCCTGGAGCCTTCTCTTCTCCAGGCTGAACAAACCCAACTCTCTCCTCCTCCTACTGACGAGTTGTCAAGTTTGCCTAAACTCAGGATCTCATACCAAAATTTGCAATTACATGTGAGTGTGAAGTGTAAAACAGTTTCCTCACTGAAGAGTTGAAGCCAGAAGTGGGTGCTATGATTGCAGGGAAACTTGGGCCAGAGTCCAGTTATACTGTAGCACAAAACTGCACTTATATAAGTGTGTGGGAAGTGGCTGCCTCTTTGTTTAAGATGCTTCAAGGACTTTCCGTTGTAAAATGCTGTTGGATGTTGCCAAATTGTGAAAGGTCCTACACGACTTTTTAAATCCTGCTCTTCTTTTGAATACA
Source organism: Tapera naevia (assembly GCA_033556795.1). NCBI lineage: Eukaryota > Metazoa > Chordata > Aves > Cuculiformes > Neomorphidae > Tapera > Tapera naevia. The sequence continues at coordinate 4,521,464 of JAUMJJ010000353.1, forward strand.
GGAGGATGAAGAAGGCTACAACGATGGTGAGGTAGATGATGACGAAGATGAAGAAGAGCCTGGTATGGCAGCATTCTAGTTTTTGCTATTGAGATAACAATAATAATAATGATAATAGTGATTTATTTTTTCTTTTAAGAAGCAAGCTCATGTTTGTATTGCCACTCCTTTGAGAGCAAGCACCTTGCCAAAGTGTCATAGATTTGTAGAATGGGTTGGGTTGGAAGGGACCGTTACGGGTCGTCTGGTCCAACCCCCTGCCACAGGCAAGAACACCTTCCAATGGATCAGGTTGCTCAAAGCCCCATCCAGCCTGGCCTTGAACACCTCCAGGCGGGTGGGACATCCATGGCTTCTCTGGGCAACCTGGGCCAGGGCCTCCTTACCCTCACAGGAAAACATTTCTTCCCAATACCTTCTCTAATTCTCCCCTCTTACAGTTTAGAACTGTTCCCACTCCTCCTATTGCTACAGGCCCTGCTAAGAAGTGTTTCCCAAGTAGAAGCTTTTTGAACTTGTTCAACTTCTTGGCAGCATGCAGAAGTATTCTTATCACTCAAGCTGTGTTTTATTTCCTAGATGAAGAACGGGGACAGAAGAGAAAACGAGAACCTGAAGACGAAGGCGATGAAGATGACTAAACTGAATAACCTATTTTGACAATTTCCTATTGTGATTTGACTGTTTTTACCCTGTATTTCCTCTCCCCACACCCCCAACCTTTTTTCTTTTTTTTCTCCTTTTTTTTTTTGTTTTGTTTTTTTTTTTTTTTTCCCAATTTTAATGTTGCTGTGGGAATGAGAGGGAGAAGCAGACTGGGTGGGCAAGGGAATAAAATACTATTTTTACTGCCACTCCTCCTCCTATTCATTTTAAGGTTTTTCTTTTTTGTCCTTCTCTTTGTCCCTGTAACTGCAATAGTAAGTATAAACCAAGTGGTAATTTGTTTCTTATTATCGGAGTGCAGAGTTTGACATCTTTAAAAGACAAAAACATTTAAGATGAGTGGATGATACCCCAAAATACTCTTGTTTGGAGACAGCTGAAGAGTGTTGGCTGTTGGGATTTTTCCAGTCACTAAATACATAGTAAGCCCTTTTTTGGGGGGAGATGCTGCAAATCTGGGTGAAGCATCCCTGCACAGCAATGGGTGTGAGAATGGCATATGGGAAAGTGATTTCTTTGTCGCCTGTCCGTGAATGACTGCCATTTTCAGCCAGCGCTTTCCCTGCTTTCGTAGGTCCCTTTTCTTTTGCTGTTTGTAAATAGTGACCAAATGTTTTTGTCAGGGGTTGTTGTTTTGTTTTTTTTTCTTGGGTTGTTCCTTTGGATCTGGTTTGCGGGGTGAATTTGCAGTCCCCCTCCCTGCCCTGTGTGTTGTGTATTTTCCTTTCTGTTTGTTTTGGGTTTTTTTTTTTTGGCTAGGGTATAGCCAATACACTGAAAATGGCAGGCATTGAAATTATATATATAAATATATATAAAAAGTGTTCCTAATTCCTGAGTTACTAGTGAAATGAATTTGACAATTGTAATAAAAAAAACCCATTTCAACCCTTTTAAATAAGGTGTGTACTATTTTGGTCTGTAATATATAACACCTAGTCAATTTTAAGTGATGAGAAACTACTTCCACTTGTGCTCTATACTTTGAAACTTTTTACAAACCTGAATACAGGAGGCAGTTCCGCATGTAGGGTAGGAGGTTTCTTTTCATACACTCAAGCACGAGATACTAATACAAAAATTGTATTTTCTTACCTAGTGGAAGTCAGTAAAATGACTGAAAATACCTAGTGAATGTACAGTTTTACTTTCATATCCCTCTTTAAATAGCTTTAGAAGTGACTTGTATTTCCTAGTCAATATTTCATCTGTATAAATACATTTGCAACAGGTTTGTTTTTTTTTTCTCCCGGAAGAGCCAAACTTTGAGTTTTATGTCTGTTTGTCATTGATGAATTTCAATAAATCTTTTTATACAATTTTTCTGTGGCTTATTTGAGTAAAATGGGCCACTGGGAAGGAGTCGCATACCTTTTAAAAAGGCATTTACTAAGCTATTCTGGTACATCTCCTGATATTTTTAAGAGCTTGATGATACGTTTTGCTCCATAAAAACTACTCTTGGGTGAAACTGAGGGAGAGGTTGTGGTTTTAATGTAAATAACATATGCCATTTTTCTTTCAGAATGAGGATTTTCTGTGCTAGAAGCATGGTGATGGCAGTTAAGCGCGTGTGTTTCTACTGTTCAATCCTATCCAGGCCTAGAAGAACTCTTGCATTCCATCATTTGCTTGCGGTGCTGCAGTTTGGGAATTCTAGGTTGGTACATCCAGGAGCTTTAGGTTGGGTTAGAAGGGACCTTAAAGCCTATCCAGTTCCACTCCCCCTGCCATGGCCAAGGACACCTTGCACTGAGCTGTCTGCTCTGAGTCACTGCCAGGCTAGAGCTGTGGCTCCATGTCTTCCTCTTCTGTGACTGAGTCGAGTATTAAAGGTGAATGGGAGAACAAGTGGGACATTCAGTGTCCATAAAATTAAGTTTCTGGGCTGTACAAGAGCATTGAGAAGCTGTGGAAAGTTGCATATTGCTGCTTCTTAACTAGTTCCCATTGGAAAAAGCTGTGCTGGTTTTGTAGGTGGGAAGCTACCCTGCCCTGATGCGTTCGGATAGGGTGGGGGTTGTTTTTTGGTTGGGTTTTTAAAAGGAAGTACAACTGGGCAAACTGCTTCTCCCCAGCCAGAATCTGCAGCTGTGAAACTGAAACTGCAAACTCGCTGGGCAGGGTCAGGCTCTTGCAGAGTAAATCGCGGCCTTGCTGACTTGGAGGCTGCACCCGGAACCCTGGTGTCACTCTAAACCTTCTTGATCTAAGGCTGTGGTCTGGTTTTATACTGGAAAACTCAGTTTTCTGAAGACTTTTTATACTTGAGGTATGAGAAGGAATCAGCAGTGATCAGACCACATCTACACGTGTTTTGAATCCCTCCAGGGATGGTGACTCCACCACTGCCCTGGGCAGACTCTGCCAGTGTTTCACCACTCTTTTGGTAAAAAAACCCTTTCTTAATATCCAATCTAAACCTTCTCTAATATCACCACCCCTGTGATAGTCAGGGAGAGCTCTTCCTTCACCCCATTCCCCAAACTGGGGCCAGTGACTTGCTCGACCACATGCATATTCTGGATGACTTTGAATTCCATTCAGAGAGAGAGAGGCAGAGAGGTAAACCTGCTGGGCTGCAGCTGCTTTTAACAACCAGCCATGCTGGTCGGAAGTGGATTCCTGATATGGGGACAGGTGAGGGTCTTCCCCTGCCCTGCTGCGCTTTGGTTGGTATTAAATCTCTGCCCCTGATCTCTGCAGGACTGTCCCTGCTTCAGCCAAGTCTCTTAGAGTTGGCTTTAAAGGTGTCTTGTGTTCCAGTAAAAATGAGTCACTCCATACTGAAACTTAGCAACCTCCTATGCCCACAGACTTCAGCCCTCAGAGCGAGATGGCTGAGGATTTTCAGTCCACAGTGTTAAAGGAAGAGATATCCTGTAGATGCTGAAAAAATGAGACTTGATGAAGGATCCAGCTGCATGGAGTTCATCCTGATTCTATTTCTGTTTTCTAGAGGTCCCCTCAGCTTCAGTTACTGATGTTGATGTTCTGATATACCTACACCAGCAGGGAAGGTGCAGGCTGGGCAGAGGGGTGGGCTGGCAGGGGCTGATTTTGAAGCCAAGGAGGGGGCACCTCAGTGACAGCTTTGCAGTGATGGGGCTCCATGCAGCTGTGTGGCAGCTCCGTGTATCCCACCAGCCCCTCTGGACCATGGCTGACAGCTTGGCTCCAGCAGAAGCAGCCTGGGAAGGGGATGAAGGTGCTGCAGTCGCTGCAAGCTGCTGGCAGGTAGGTCTGAGAGAAGGACCGCGATGCTCTCTTGGTGCCCAAAGATGCCAGGGCAGCAGGCGCTGCTTTCCCTGGGCTTCCCAGCTTTCTGCTCCCTTGTGCTCTTGCAAATCATTCCTCCCACCTCCCAAAACGGAGAGGGAAAGCTCTCCTCCTTTCTCCTGCTCTATTATGCGCTGATGAATGCTTCCTCTGTGGCAGCAGGTGAAGCAATTGCCCTGTGCAACCCACGGCTTTGCTTGCAACAGTCCTCGTCCTCCTTCCCAGTGAGGCTCTGGCAGCAGCAGCACCTGGATTCACCACCACACACATTGCCAGGGAGGAGTGAAATACTCAGCTGCTGCTTTGCTTCATGCACTGGACTTGGGGATGGGGGGAGGATTGATGCCATTGGGGGTGAAGCACAGGATGGGACAAGGGCTGGAGTCAGAGTGTACACGTGTGTGGCTCAGGAGCTGCAGTTCAGGAGCTGAATTAAGAGCAGCCCAGAAGAGAAGGATTTGGGGTGCTGGGGGATGAGAAGTTTGACATGAGAAAACCAACTGTATCCAGGGCTGCATCCAGAGCTGTGGGACCAGCAGGGTGAGGGAGGGGTTCTGCACCTCTGCTCAGCTCTGGTGAGGCCCACCTGGAGCCCTGCATCCAACTCTGGAGTCCTCAGCACAGGGAGGACGAAGCTGTTGGAGTGAGTCCAGAGGAGGCCACAAAGGTGATCTCAGGGATGGAGCACCTCTGCTATGAGAACAGGTTGAGAGTTGGGGTTATTCAGCCTGGAGAAAGAAGGCTCTGGGGAGACCTCTAAGGTATTCCCAGTACTGAAAGGGGGTACAGGAAAGCTGGGGAGTGGCTCTTGATCAGGGATTGCAGGAACAGGACAAGGGGGAATGGTTTACAGCTGAAAGAGGGGAGACTGAGATGAGATGTTGCGAAGAAATGTTTTCCTGTGAGGGTGGGGAGGCCCTGGCACAGGTTGCCCAGGGAAGTCCTGGCTGCCCCCTCCTTGGAGGTGTTTGAGGCCAGGTTGGATGGGGCTTTGAGAACCCTGAACCAGTGGAAGGTGTCCCTGCTTGTAGCCGGGTATTGGAACTGAATGGGCTTTAAGGTCCCTTCTAATCCAAACCATTCCATGATTGTATAGTTATCGCTCCCCTTCTAACTGGAAACCCGAACCAGTGTTTTCTGTCTGAGCATCTCCTATCAGCTCTCCTTGGTGTTTCTGCCAGTGTATTCTGATCGCTGTTTTGTTTAGCTCAGTAGTTCTCATGCTCCACACGCAAGTGCTTGGTCCAGATAACATCACCCCATGGCTTTTCTGCTGTTGGCTCTGCTGTTTTTGCTCTTTCTGCTCAGAGCCAATAAAAACCTGGTGAAGAACATTTTGGCAAGACTTTAACACTTTCTGCTTGGAGGTTTTATTTTTCCATTACACAGGGATGCTCTGCAGTTGCCAAACGTGTACAGAGAAGGGAGGCGGCAGCAGAAGTAGCACCAGGTGAGTGTTCCACCCTGGACATCCTCCTGTGAGCAAACATCACCAGTCCTCTCTGTAAACTTTTCAGCTTTGCTGTAACTGCTGATTTTACTCTGCTTTCCCAGCGCTGTTTGGAATCTGGCTGCTGCTGGGGCAGTAGGGCAGGTGATGGGCTGTTTCCCTGCTGAGACCATACGGATGCTGCAGAATATCTGGAGTAGCCACATCTGGCTGAAACGTGTACGTCCAAGCACAACTGTCAGTCCTAGCAGGCAGGTTGATGTGGCACATGCTCAGCACTCGCCAGGAGGAGTGGCCATCTGCTCCACAAAGGCTGGTGGAGATTCAACTCTACCTGAGCACCAGTTCCCCTTTCGGTGTTCGAAAGCCTCCTCCTGGGAGGGAGTGGGGAAGTCAGGTTCTGGGCATCTTGCTTTAGGTCAAAAGGCAGTGGTGTGTAATTTCTAAACAAAGCATTAAACAGGCCAGAATTCCTAATTATTCATAGTTGTGAGGGAGTTGATCTCCCAATGGAGCATCCCTGCGTGCGTATGGGGAGCTGCTCAACGAGGCAAGTCCTGCGAGTGCAAAGCACCTCTGGGTTTTAAAGATGTCAGAAAAAGGAGGGACCCACATCACAGAATCATTAACATTGGAAAAGACCTCTAAGCTCATCCAGCCCAACCATCAGCCCAGCCCCACCGTGCCCACTAAGCCATGTCCTGAAGTGCAAATTCTACACACTTTTTGACCACCTCCAGGAATGGGGACTTCACCAGTGCCCTGGACAACCTCTTCCAATGCTTTTGGTAAAGAAACTTTTCCTAATAATCAATCTAAGCCCTCCCCTGATGCAGTTTGAGGCCATTTACTCTTGTCCTATAACTTGTTACTTGGGAGGAGAGACCAGTATCCACCTCCCTACAAACTCTTTTCTGGGAGCTGCAGAGAGCAATGAGGTCTCCCCTTGGTCTCCTCCAGGCTAAACAACCCCAGGTCCCTCAACCACTTCTCATAACATTTGTGCTCCAAACCCTTCACCAGCCTTTTGCCCTCCTAATTGATGGGAAACTCCTGTTTAATTTAAATAGACCCCATAGTGGCTTCTCCTCTGCTTTTACTTAGTTTTACATTTCAAAAATCAGGTCTTTTATTTTCATCTATAAATTTGGAGGAGGGGTTAATCACCAAAAAATCTTTTCAAGTAGACATTCACAAAATGTTGGAAAGCAGAGAATTAGCAATAATCCTGCAGCTAAGGAAGCACAAGAGGAGGCGAAGCCTCAAACAAAGCAAAACCTCCAGGAAGCAGAAAGTAGGTCAAGTTGATAAGGATGAGCACAGAGGGGCAGCATTAAGAGGGAGGGGGAAACAAAGTAGGAAAGAAATCATCCTATGGCTGTGTTTGAAGAAGGAAGGGACTGTCTGCTACAGACAGCTGAGGTCTTTAAGCCTTTTTTCCTTAAAATCTGTTATCCCTGAAGGTGTCAGTGGTGATGGAGAGGTGATTGCAAGTAGCAGCGCTGCAGGAAGGGTGAGACCTCAGGCTGTGTTTGGAAGGGGAGAGCTTGGGAAACACTGCAGATGAGATGTTTGGGAATTACTGAGGCTGGATAAAATCCTTGGAGGGATCCTGGAGGAATCAGTCCTGAAGAACATGGGATCAGCTCTGCTAACAGTGCAGGACCAGGAGCAGCTGAGAGGTTCTAAATACACTAGAATATTTGGGAAAGAATGGCTGGAAAGCTGCCTGGTGGAAAAGGACCTGGGGGTGCTGATTGACAGTGACTGAACATGAGTCAGCAGTGGCCAAGAAGGCCAACAGCATCCTGGCTTGGATCAGCCATGATGTGACCAGCAAGAGTAGGGAAGGAATCAACCCCCTGGACTAGGTGCTGGTGAGGCTGCACCTCGAATCCTGGGTTCAGTTTTGGACCTCTCACTACAGGAAGAGCATTGAGGGGCTGGAGCACATCTGGAGGAGGGCAACAGAGCTGGGGAAGGGTCTGGAGCCCAGGGGTTATGAGGAGCCGCTGAGGGAACTGGAGTTGTTTAGTCTGGAAAAGAGGGGGCTGAGAGGAGACCTCATCGCTCCCTGCAGCTCCCTGAAAGGAGGTTGTGGTGAGGTGGGTGCTGGTCTCTTTTCCCAGGTAACAAGGGACAGGATGAGAGGAAATGGCCTCAAGTTGTGCCAGGTGAGGTTTAGATTGGGTATTAGGAAAAATGTCTTTATTGAAAGAGTGGTGAAGCATTGGCAGAGGCTGCCTAGGGCAGTGGTGGAGGAACCTCTGGAAGGGGTTCAAAAAACATGTAGATGTGGCACTGCAGCATATGGTTTAGCAGGCATGGTGGGGTTGGGCAGACAGTTGGACTGGATGATCTTAGGGGTATTTTTACCTTAGCAATTCTATGATTCTATAAATACTGCCTGTAAGAAGGATGGGTGGAAAAGTGCTGGGAGGTTACAGACCGATTGGTCTCATTTAGACCCTGGATATTGGTGCAAACTACCCAGAAGAATCTCAAAAACCCACAACAGTACCACAGGCTCATCAACAGCAAAGGGCAGAGCAGTGAGGCAGCACAGGAGCAGCTCTCATGGCTCCCAAGTGACTCAAAACCCTTGGGATGAGGGATGATACAGCGGGTCCTTGTAGCAATGTCAGATTGCACCTGGCTGCACGGGGACCTTGCTCCGTGGTCGAGATGAAAGGTTGAAGCAGTGCGGGAAGTTCAGTGCTAAAGTTGGACGTATCAAGTAGCCCCAAACGGGCCATTCTGCTTTAAATAGCATCCAGATGGTGCAGGAGGAAATGTCGGGACAAGTTGAGCTGTTCCTGAGAGGGTGGAGTTTGGGCAGAAAGGTGCAAGAAGAGGAGCAGTGAGAATCATTGATTCATAGAATGGTTTGGGTTGGAAGGGACCTTAAAGATCCTTCAGTTCCAACCCCCCTGCCATGGGCAGGAACACCTCCCACTGGATCAGGCTGCCCTGGAAATTGCACAGCCATGATGTGGGCTGGGGAACTTTGGACAATCCCAACTGGTTTGGGAGCCCCGTGAGATTTGCAAAGGAATGCTGTGCACTGAAGGCCACCCCAAGGCTCCCCATGGAGATGCAGCCATTGCCTGCACACCCCACAGTGTCCCCCTCACCTGCAGCAGAGGCGACAGCCACAGCCAGGCTTGTGCTGAGGTTTGCAGATATGCTAATTGGCTCATTAATCATCACCACCCACAGCTGTAATTGGGCTCATTTCACATCAATTCCAGGAGCTTTGGAGAAACATTGGCTCTTCCCTTACAAGAGATAATTTAATGCAGTGAGTCTCAACGCCTCCCTGTAAGCCATAAATAACCTCAAGCAGGACCAAGCCATTGCTGTTCTGCCTGAAGCTGCCAATGTGCACTTAAATAGTGGTTTCTCCTTCCAATTACGAGACACAGTAAACCCAGGAAATTCCAGTCCTAACACCAAAGGATAACACGTTCTGCAACACCAAAAAAAAATTTTAGAATTGTTTGGTTGGAAAAGATCTCTGAGATCATTGAGTCCAACTGTACCTGTCCACTACTAAAGCAGATTCCTAGGCACCTCATCCAACCATCTTCTAAAACCCTCCAGGACTGGGGACTCGACCACCTTCCCCTGCCAGTGCCTGAGAACCCTTTCAGTGAAGAAATTTTTCCTAATGTCTAATCTGAACCTGCTTTGGCACAACTTGATGCCATGAAATGAAGGAACTCAAGTTTAGATCTCTATTGCCACCTCAGCATCCCTCACACTGCCCTCTTGATTGTGCACACCTGACTGCGGTACTGAGGGAAGCCAGGGCAGCTGCAGAACCACTGCATTTACCTTCCAATTTCGGGCCAGTCTCAGCATGATGGGCTGATAAGAAAGACAGAGACTGACTTTTTAATAGGCCCTGGTGTGACTGGACAAGGAGGAATGGTTTTAAACTTAAAGAGGGCAGATGTAGACTGGATATAAGGAAGAAAGTTATATAAGGAAGGTGGGGAGGCACTGGCACAGGTTGCCCTGAGAAGTCATGGCTGTCCCATCCCTAGAGTTGTTCAAGGCCAAGTTGGATGGGGCTTTGACCACTCTGATCCAGTTGGAGGTGTCCATGCTCATGGCAGGGGGTTGGACTGGATGAACCTTAAAAGTCCGTTCTAACACAGAGCATGTGGTTAGTCTCTGGCTGCTTCCCCCGTCCATGGAGCACCTCCAGCAAGAATCGCACTCCCATGCTGCTCCCCGTCAGCCCTGCAGGGAAGTCCCAGCCAACCCAGGGCAGTCCCCAGCACCTCCTTCCCTGCACCATCAGGGCTTCTGCTCCTCGTTCCTAAAGCCCCAAGAAACCATCCTGAGCCTCTGGGACCTCTGGGAAAGAGCTCCTGCACAAGCAGAGAACACCTTTTTGCAAATCCAAAAATGCCCCTTTGGGTCTCATCACCCTCTCTCACATGGGGGCAGTGCACAGCCCCACAGCAAGGAAAGGAAGGAGTGGGCCAGGTTTTGGTATCTTGAAAACATTTTATTTCAGCACTATTCCGCGGTAGCATAAATAAGAGGCAATGACAGCACGTGTAACATAAAGAGGGGAAGCAGGGATGCAGGGCATACGTAAATTAATGGAGAGGAGAAACGGTTGCACTGGTGGTGCTGGGCAGTTCAGCAACCTGACGTAGTGAAAATATACATATATCTAGGTAAATTAGCAGTATTTGGTGTCATTCCTTGTGCCATAGGCCTAATCCAGAACAAAACCCCCATGATTGTACACACACGCTGAACTCATCGAGCACCCACACAGCTCCAGCACTCCACTGGGTCCATCCCTCCAGGCAGCGCTGCAAGGTCCGCCTGGAGGACATCATTCCTCGCTCCCCCTGGCACTGGCGTGTGGAAAGGAGGAGGGTGAGTCCCTCTGCAGAGAGAGTGACAATACCTCACGGGTTAGGAAACTCAAACCTCTCTTTTTGAAGGAGGATGGGGGTGCACGTGCATGGATGCACGTATTAGGGTTGGAGCAGCTCCCATCCTTGGGCTGCTCCTGCCGAAGCCCAGCTGTACCCGGCAGCCCCATCAGCCCTGGCTCCCACCACAACATCGAGCTTTTGCAAATCAAGCCCTTCCCGCACCCCAGTTCCAGTTCTGCACCTGCTGTCACATTTTTGCATAGGAAAAAACATGAATAGCAATGAAGCATCACGCTTTTCCAGGGAGCTGCTGCCACCTCAGCTCCCCCTGTTCAATCCCGATGGCGGAGACACCGCCTTTACACTCCAAGACCATCGTCGGGGCAAGGTGGGCAACTCAGCCACCTCTCAGGCAGTAGCTTTTGGTTATAGCGGCTTTAGTGCTAGACAAGACTAGGAGGAGGGTTTTCCAGTTAGTGAGTGGGCTCTTGGCAGGTCACTTGACTTCTGGCTCATATTCTGTGTAAGTGGATATAATAAATTTAAAGAGCAAGTATAAACAAAGAGAGTTTATTTAGAAAACATCCCTGGAAGTTAATTATTCTTCGGGCTTTTCCGTAAGTTTTTTAACTCCAGCTGGAGCTGTCGGATCCGTATGTCTTTCTGTGAGAGTTCATCTTTCAGCCGCCGGATCTCGTCCTGCTGTCGGAAGAACATCCGAAGGAGCTGGAAGGGAAGGAAGGAGGTGGAGGGACCACACCAGCCACTTACCCATGGGCTTTGCCAGCCCCCAGAGCCACCCTGGGCCTCTGCTGCTTTTGCAACACGATTTCCTCTGCCGTGCTGGCTGCTCTGTTGGATTTAATATCTTGCCCTTCAGCTTGGGGATACCCTACTCATGCAATCTGCAACCTCAGCTCCAGCAAAACGAATTCCTTCTGGGACCAAATGCTGATGTTTCCCCAGCACCTCCATATGTTTTTCCCAGAGAAGGATTTTAATTAAAAAAAAAACAAACCCACATTTAGGAGCTCAAGGCTGCTCCTTGTGGATGCTCTGTGGTTAACATAGAGCAGGATGCTTCAAGCCATGGTACCCAGGTACCTCAGCCCGGGAACACAAGCAGAGACCAGTAGAGCAGCAGCTTCCCGGGATGCACCCAGAAAAACGTGTATGTGTCCCCCAGCCAGTGACCATCCCCTCCTTCCCATCGCCATCCCTTGCCCCAGTCCAGGGCTGTGCTGCCCTACCTCGTTCTCTGTCCGGGGTGGCACATTCTCCAGCAGGTCGATGCCATTAACGACAACGCTCTTCTTCTCCCTCGCCAGTGTCTTAAAGACAAGTTTGGATGTCTTCTTGGAGCCCTCCTTCAGCGACATCAGGATGGGATCTGAGCAGAACAGAGTGCAGGAGGGGGTCAGAGGAGGGCTGCAGCCCCACCCCACTGCCTGGCTCTTTTGGGGGCTCCGTGCTGCCCACCCAGCACAGCACCAGTGGCTTTACCTCTGTTCACCCCGCTCAGCCATTCATCTGGCGTGAGGGCCGGCTCTGTCCCCGGAGTCATCGGGTAAATGTCCTCTTGGTATGTTTCTGACTAAAAACATGGGCAAAATAAAAGCAACCACTTCCATGAATCACCTCACAATTCAATCACACATTGCAACGTGCTGCAAATGGTTGCCCTTGCTCCTTTGACATGGAGCAACCCAGGCACCCAGGAAAGTAAGAAACTGGTGTTGGCACCATTGAGTTGGATGAGACACCCATCACTGCCTGCTCGGGGCACACAGAGCAAAGCTGGGAAACACTGGTCAGCAGCAGAGTGGCCAGAAGAGGACGAGTGGCAGCTGAGCTGCGGCAGAGCCCAGCACTGGCTCCTCCGTGCAGCCCTGGCTGGCAGCTGGGTTTGCTTCCAGCTGCAAATGGTGTTGGCAAGGCAAATGCCAAACCCTAATCCAGCTCCAAGATATACTCTACCAGAAACAGCCCTCAAATCTCAGGTGAGAGACAAACCCCTTGTCTCCTGTCACAATGGGCCAAGCTGAGTTTGCACAAAATACTTGCATCAAGGCCAGGAGCAATGCAGAATGCATTTCCTGCAAGGGGGAAAGGCTTTAAACTGGAAGAGGGGAGATTTAAATTAGACATTAGGAAGAAATTCTTCATGATGAGGGTAGTGAGGCACTAGGTTGCCCAGGGAAGTTGTGGCTGCCCCATCCCTGGAGGTGTTCAAAGCCAGGTTGGATGGGGCTTCGAGCACCTTGATCCAGTGGGACGTGTCCCTGCCCGTGGCATGGCATTGGAACTGGATGAGCTTTAAGGTCTCTTCCAACCCAAACCATTCTGTGGTTCTGTGATTCCCATTAAGCCTTGGGTAAACCCCCCCTGGGAAACTCACGCCTGGGAACAGTAACAACTGGGAGGTCCACAACTGGTGCAAAGTGACCCAGCAGTGGGACTGGCTGGCAAAGCAGTACAAGCGAGGGCATCTCCATCACACCAGATCCACTTCAGATACCCCTGGGTGCCACTCACCCTGCCCAGCCCATTCCTGTGCCCCACAGGACTCACCCTCCTTGGCACGATCATGGAGATGGGTTCAATCAGCCCCTTGAGGGTGATGAGCTTGTAGAAACGAAAGACCTCGCAGGCTGACACGTCCAGCCCATGCTTCGGCATCACCCCTGCAGGGGAGACACAGACAATAACTCCTGGGTGCTGCAAAGCCCAGGCAGCCAACTGGGACCCATCCACCATTGAGGACCCCCAAAATGTCTTTGACCACCATCAGGAGACTTAATTAATCCCTGTCACCACCCTGGGGACCTGGGGCACAGACCTGGGCCACACCAGGGATGCTTTCAGGGATATTGGGAAAAGTATAAGCTGCTTTTATTGAGGTCAAATCACAGGAATCATTGACTGTGCCTATTAAAGCATGCGTGACAGCAGGAAGGATGTCACTGGGCATGTTATTGGCCAGGATCCAGCTCCAGCCTGGCTACACCACAGCGACACAGCAATGTGAACGCTGCCCTGCAGCCCTGCATTGATGCTCCAGAGCCGGCACAATGCTGGCCAAACCTGTTTAAACACGGTTTTTAATTAAGCACATTCCATCCTCTACCTTTAATGTGCTCAGAGCAAAGGGTCAGCAGCGCAGCCATCCTTACCCAGTCCTTTTTGTGGAGCCGGGGAGCGAAATTCCATGAGATAACTGACATAGGGCTTTTCCGATCCGATCTCGTAGTACCGAATGTTGCCATCACCCTGGAGTGAGCGCAGGGAAGAGGGAGGGTTTACTGCTTTGGCAAACAGGAGGTTGAATAAAACCCATGATAACAACCCCAGAACCTCATCCTTGGGAAATGCTGGAGGGAGATGAGCTGGGATGCTGCAACCCAGTGCATCTCCTAGAAGGATGCTGCTCACTCCTGCAACAGCAGCAGGCACCTCTCCAAACCAGGCTTTGGCAAACATGAGGTTGAATAAAGACCATGATAACACTCCCAGCACCTCGCCCTTGGGAAACGAGCTGGGGATGCTACAACCCATGCACCACTCAATGGGACACTGCTGGCTCATGCAACAGCAGCAGGCTCCTCTCCAAACCAGAGCTTTGTGGCCAAAGAGCTGCAGAATGCTTTGCTCAGGCCTGTTCCCCATCCGGCCCTTCTCCCCCACTACTGTTTTTCCCTTCACCTCCCCAGGAGCTGCTGCAGCTGCCACACTGCAGGATGCAAACTGCAGCCCTTACCTTGCCAGCCAAGTACAGCATGTGGGTATCAGCATCGTAGAAAGGGAAGAGGAGACCTGAGAGCCCATCGATCTCCTCCTCTATCAGGGGCATGGACAGGTCTTCCTGCGCAACAGGAAAAAGCACTTTATTGAGCAAGATGTCCCAATGCTGATGCTGAGCAGATGTCCCAGTGGGGATGGAGAGGGTGGACTGGCACCCACCTGGTCCCAGAGGGCGATCTGCCGCGTGTTCCAGCGCGACACCCCCGTCGTCAGTAGCCGCTTGGTGCTGCCCAGGAAGACCACCCTGTTGACACGGTGGTTCTTGCAGCTGGCCTCCTGCAAGACAGAGGTGTGCTCATCAGCAGCTCCCCCACCTGACTGCAGCCCCTAGATCCACACACTGTTTCAGGAATGCCAATTCCTTGGCAGGTCCACCACCACCACCTCTCCTGCCTCATCCTAAAACGCCAGCTCCATGCTGGTGGGGTGGCAGCCAGTATGGAGGTACCGTGATTCAGTGCCTGCCCCCTGTGCAAAATCAAAATGCCCATGCTCCTGCAGTGCCCTGATGCCAAAAGTCCTATCCTGCAGCTTAATGGATATCCTGGGGTTGACCGGGTCCCCTGCAAGGGCAGGGAAGAGGATGGAGAGTCCATCCCTTCAGACCAGCAATATTAGATATCACCTTAACTGAGAAAGCACCACCTTCCTCCAAACTGTATCTCTCGCTGGAATTTTCTGCACCATCCCCCCCAATTTCTACTATTTCCACAAATCCTTAAGTAATAGAAGAATAATAGCCTCCAACTCCTCTGCCTGGGATGAGGCCAAGCCCTCCCCAACTATCTCCATCTAATTAAAACAACCAGCCCCTCCTCACTGCAGACCCTCACATGTGCAAAGCATCACATCATGAGCATGTGCAGCACCTTGCAAATGGTTTTACACATTTCAGAAGGATTTCTTCCCAAGATTTTACTTCTAACTCCCCATCCCATGCAGCACGCAGAACCTTGGCACGAGCACTGCACCTGCAGGACCCTGCCAGAGCGTGGCTCCACCACCCGCAGCTTCTTGTCCTTGCAGGTGGTGGCCAGGAGGCTGCCATCGGTGTTGAAGGACATGCAGAGGATGACATCTGTGTGGCAATCAATCATCTTCACAGGTTCTCCAATGTCCAGGTTCCAGATGAGAACCTGTGGGAAGAGGGGAGGCTAACTTGGCATCTCCACTCGTAGAGAAGCCCTCAACCCTCCTGCAACCTCATCAACTGCTTTGGGCATCTTAATATCTCCTATTTTGGCTGAAATTTTCCCCTTATCATCTACAAAGACCCCTTCTCGGGCTGCCTTGCATCTGATGCTTGTGCCAAATTAAAATCCTCCTTAAGGCCCTTGCACAAGGGAAGGCACCACCTGCTGCAGGCATGGTAGGTCGCTTTCTTCTGGCCAGGAGGATCCTGCTCATGCCACGAGCATGGAAAGGTTTTGCAAGAGCATCCCTGGGTAGCAGCTGAACACAAGGAAGGAGCAGGGCAGGGCAGGGCTCACCTTATAGTCGTAGCCAGCGCTGAAGAGGATATTGTTGGTGGTGGGATGCCACTCAACGAGGCCGACGCGCCGGCTGTGCCCATACAGCTCCAGGACAGCCTCTGTCATGTTCTTCTTCAGGCCACCCTCAGGGATCTCCCAGATCCGCACCTGCAGGACAAGGCTGGTGTCGGGACCGTTTTGGAGCTCCAGGAGGACCCTGACATCCACTCAACACCTTTAAGTAACTCTCATTAAAAAAGCCAAACCACATCAAATGCAGCACACACCAGTCCAGGTTCCCTTTTTCCTCTTCCACCAGCATCTCAAAAGATGAGCTTGCCTTCAGACAGATGTGGTGGCCATGGTCGTGCTGCCCCAATGAGCATCACAGGGTTGAAATTAAGCTTTTCCAGAGCAGGGAATATCTGGGAGGCTGCTATCTGGAGAGAGATAATCCTGCTGCCCCTTTGATTGCTCCTCCCTCCCTCACCAGCACCCACAAGGGTTGCCCAGTCCAGCCATGGGCTGAGCTACAGCCCGGGGAGAGCAAAAATTCTGCCCAGGGAGGTGGTTGAGTCACCATCCCTGGAGATATTTAAAAGATGGGTGGATGAGTCGCTTGGGGATCTGGTTTAGTAGTGGACAGATGTTGTTGGACTTGATGATCTCAAAGGTCTTTTCCAACCAAGCAATTCTATGATCTGCAATATTGCAGTGAAAAGCCTGCATAAGGCTGGATGGAGTGGTGAGTTTTCTGCCTGAACCTGCACATTTGGAGCAGGGAGATGCTGCTCTTGGGGCTACATGGCCTGCAGAGGAAATGGTGTTATGAGAGAGACACAGTTAAGAGACCAGTTTAGCTTGGAGGCACGATTCTGAAAGCATCAGTGGTTTCAGAACAAGGCACAACATGAGGAAAAAGCGACACAAGCCTGAAGGAACTGGTTACAAAAGCAGCAGGTTACGAAATGGCTGTTACCAAACCCCCAGCCGCAGCTCACTCTGCTGATCTGCATCCACGAGAGCTCAGAGCAAGCGAGCTCTGAGCACCAGAGAGATGCCTGCTGCACCTTCACTGCTTGGGGATGCTCAGCTGCAACACCCAGGCTCCCTGCAACATCAGGGTCTGCTCAAATAGGAGATCCCTCTTGCCTTTTTCTGTGCAGGGAGCCTAAAGGAGGGTCATTAAAGATGTCCTGCATTCGTGCTCAGCTGGGAAGCATTGCTGGGGCTCTGCAGCACAGCATCACCTCTGCGGTCTGCTCCTAATGGAGTTGCATCATTCCTTGTGTCTTGCCAAAGAAGGGGGTGAGTGCCAAGGACAGGCTACTTCAGGCAGGTTTCCCCGCTACCGCAGTTGCTGTGACCTGAAAATAGATGTGTGGAACTGGCCGCAGTACTAACGCTGTTGTGCTGCCAGGATGGGCACAGCTGGAGCTAACCCAAAAATCAAGGATTGCACTTCACAGCCTGGTGCCCTCTTGGGATGGAAACGATGCTTTTGGAGAGCTCTCAAAAAAAAAAAAACCCAAAACAAAACAGAAGAAGAGCCCTAGAAGTGCCTCCCTCCCCCTCGTCCCAAGATGCCAGGGAGGGCAGCCAGGGTGAGACTCAGCCCATGAAACTGGAGGCTTCCTCTCCCAATCCATCCTAAAAAACCTCTTGATAATGTTTTCCCTCAAAAAGGCCCTTTCCACAAATAGATGTGTCCTGCCAACAGCACACCATGCTGCAAACCCCCCCCCGAGCTTGACGTGCCACGTCAGCTCCCTGTGCCTGAGTGTACAGAGAGCCCCAGCACAGGGAAATGCACAGCCGGAAACACCTGTGGAGACTGGGTAATTCTTCTTTTAATCTTCATGGAATCATTAAGGTTGGAGAAGACCATTAAGATCATCCAGTCTGTTCTGTCCAAACAATGTCCTCAAGTGTCATGGCGACGTGTTTCTTGATCCCCTCCAGGGATGGTGGCTCCACCACTGCCCTGGGCAGCCTCTGCCAGTGCTTCACCACTCTTTCAGCAAAGAATTTTTTTCCTAATATCCAGTCCAAACCTTCCCTAGTGCAATTTGAGGCCACTTCCTCTCATGTTATTGCTTGTTACTTGGGAGAAGAAACTAGCACCCACTCTTCTCAGGGAGCTGTGGACAGCAATAAGGTATCCCCTCAGCCTCCTTTTCTCCAGGCTAAACAATCCGAGGTCCCTCAGCTGTTCTTCATGAGATTTGTGCTCCAGACCCCTTCCTTCTTGTTTTGACCTGCCCTTTAAAAATCTCCTTCCCAAAAAGCCTTCACTGCATTCCAGCAACTGGCAGGAGCTGAGAACTCACAGATCAGCCCTGCTGCTAATTGTTCTGCAAGGATGAATAATGAATTAATGGTCCTGGTGCAACAAGGGAGAGCATCTGGCGAGGACAGAAGCCGTTGTCTGAGGTACGGGTGGATATGGGTTTTATAGTGAGGGAGACATTGCAGGAGGGGTTTCGAGCAGAGTGATAACCTGGGTGGGCTGCAAGACTTGTGTAACCGCAGCTGTTAATATGGGCACTGCTGAGCTGTGAACCCCTCATCTCCCCCTTGGAGAGGCTGCCCTGGCGACAAGGCTCCACATGTTGTCCTCTCTGCATAGGGCACGGAGGAGGGAAGGCATGAGTCTGGAGCAGGACCGACTGGCTGCTTCACCATGCAAGCAGTGAATGTGGCAGCTCTTCTGTGGCACTGGTGTCCCCAGCCTGGCACTGATGGAGCCTCCAGGTGACAAAAATCATGCAAACACTCTGTTTTCTGCAGCTTGGACTCCGTGAGGACCTAAGCATCCTCTCTCTGTGATAAAGGTTGGTGGCCTGAACTTCATTAAACCTGAGAGCGAGTAGAGAGAGTCCAGAGGTGCAGGACTTGTTCATAAAGCAGCACCTGGGTGTGAGGTGGCACCTGGAGCCATGAGCCCACATGGCTGCAGGGCCGCTCCCCTCCAATTCATGTCCATCAGGGGAACTCCCACCACCACTGGACAAACTCAGGGGCAATTAAATTCATTTCCAAGGTTTAAGGATGACTCATGAAGTCTTCCTACTCCCTTCCCTCCCTCCCAGCACCTCCTGTTCCCCGGTGACTGCAGAGAAAAGGTTATAATTTAAAGTGGGAGACAGCTCACCATGATTCATGGCCATGATCTGCATCTTTTTCCCCACTCAATATCTTTCTTGACAACTTTCAGCTAATAAAAAATGCCAATATACTGAACTGAAGGAGAGAATGAGACACTCTGAAATGCTGAGGATCAGGTGAGACAGATTCATAACTGGGTAAAAACTGGATCATCCCAAACCCTGGCTTCTGCTGTGCAGAATTGGCGATGGTTTCTGACCTTCTTCCTCATACAAAGGCTTTTTTTTTTCCTTTGGAATGGACTTGTTTGTGTCCAGAAAATAAAAAGGATGCAAATAGCAGCTATGTAAAGATGACCTGATTCATTATGCCCCAGCCTGCACAACTGCCTTTTGCTCATGTCACTTGATGGATCCAGCCATGAGAGCAGTCACAGCCCCTGTGGTCCCCGAGAGCACGAAAGATTAATAATAGTATTGCTGTTGGGCTTGAAAAGGAAAAGAAAAGACCTCATTGTGCACAGCTGTATGGCTTATCTGCAGCAGGGGACGCAGAAAGAGGAGCGTTGTGACAATAAATGACACCGAGGACAGCAGAGGAGCTGGGCACGAGCCACAGCCCCTGCACTGCTGACACAGGATTGGCACAATTTGCCTGTTGCTCTGCATCAATCTCTTACCCATCTCGGTTCCTGAGACTGCTGAGCCATCACCCCCATGGTGTCTCCAGCTGTATAAATTAAAGGCAGGAGGGTGCACAGAGCTGTGCCTGCCTACAGCCACTTGTCCCCTCAGGAACTGTCAGCCCAAAGCATCCCAGCTCACCGAGGAGTCTTCAGAGCATGATGCAATGATGTTCTCAATGAAGGGATTCCACTTGATGTCCAGCACGTTGCCTTGGTGACCACAGACTTTGGGGTAGTTTGGTTCGATCCGGCCCGTCTGTAATTTAAATTAGAAAAAAAAAAAAGGAGAAAAAAAAATAAAATTTAGTGATAAAGTTGGTCTTTTTAAAGCTGGAGCCTTGTTAGGGGAGAGACTTCCATAGCTCACGCTAGGGTGAGGCTTTTGGCTGGAGGAGATGCCCAGCTGAGTAAAGGATTGGTTTTACCACATCAGTATTCCCAGGGATGGCTGCAGCCACTCCATGTATGAGAAGGGATTTCTGCAAACACAACCTCAGGAACTGCTTCATGCAATCACCCGCCCAGCCCAGTGCAGCACAAAATCTTTGCATGACCATCCAAAACCACGGGCAAAAGGGCTGGAAGTGCTTAAAAGCTGCTGAATCCTTGCCTGGGCCTTGAGGCAGAGCAGCCAGTGTGTCATGCACGAAGTGTTTGGTACTTTCCTCCCAAACTTTGGAAGTGATGTTGCACAAAGTATGCACACAAACTCCACAGGACAAATCCCCAGCAACCTTGGCATCACGAAGATTCTTCCTTAATGATGCTAAGAACCTAATTACACCATTTGATGGGATCCTTCCACATGGATGGAATGGGTTGCAGGAAGCTTGCACGGACCTTGCAGGATGCCCTTGGAGCTGGCCACCCCACCCCACAGCCCTCCTTCCCCTGGGCTGGCTCCTTGCCGCAGCCCGGAGGTGATGGCACACTTGGAGCATGCAAACTAACTAGGTCAGCACGACACATCCACTAAATATTTCATAGCTCTTCCAGTGCTGACCTTTTAACGTATCGAGCTCCTGGCTCCATTTAACACGAACAAAGAAATGCACCGAGGAAAACACACAGCATTTTTATCATCCCCAGCTAAGGGAACCAGCCAGGAGTGCTGTGCACAGCTGGATCAGGCCCAGGGGCTCATCCTGCGCCGTTGCTGCTGGGAAGGCTTATTTGAATTAATTTTCTCCCAAGGAGATACAGCTACTAATTGCCAGGAAGCCGTGGTGCATGCTGCAGCACAGCGTGGTCAGTCAAAGCCCCAGCCAATACCAGCTGGGAGCAGCTTAGGATGCACGGGCAGAGCAGCTTTGCCTGCACAGATTAAATCAGGCAGCAACAGTGATGCAGAAAATAAAGGCAATGAGAAACACAGGCAAACACAACCCTCCCCAAGCCTGCTTTTAGTTCCCTGTTGGAACTGGATGATCCTTAAGGTCCTTTCCAACCCAATCCCCTGCCAATACCAGCTGGGAGCAGCTTGGGATGCACGGGCAGAGCGGCTCTGCCTGCACAGATTCGATCAGGCAGAAATAGAGATGCAGAAAACCATTGCATAAGGCTCTGAGAAACACAGGCAAACACAACCCTGCCTTTAATTTCCCACTGGAACTGGATGAGTTTTAAGGTCTCTTCCAACTCAAACCATTCTATGATCAATTTTTATTAGTGAAAAGCCATTTCTTGCTCAAACTCCTCCAGCAGTTTTGCCATCCTTTGGACACAGCCCATGTAGAAGATGAGAACTAGGCTGGCCTTGACATACTGGGGACTCGGTTATATGGGTCATTTCAATTCTTATGGTAAAGGGAAAAAAATCAGTGCCTGCTCTCACTGCCCCCAGTATGTGAGCAAATGAAAACCTTCGGGTCCATCCCTGGGCAACAGGGTCACAGCAGTCGCTCCCCTCTGCCCCTCGATGCTGTCTCCTATAAACACTCACTAATTCCCTGGTGCGTGACAGGCGTGGGATCACATCCTCGTTAGCCAGCCCGTGATGAGCGCTTAGCACAAGGCTGATTCGAACTCATGAGCCTCTATCTAATTAGGGCACGTTACACAAATTCCCTACCCATATGGCACAGGGCTCGTTTTTCCTTTGGTGATTGATACCTGCCAGTGTGATTTTAACCTCCATCAGGGCCAATTTCAGAGGTGTCAGAGTAGGGATGGATGGAAGAGCTGGGACGCAGCAGCTGCATCCACCTCCTCCTTCCTGACAGCATCACTTTGGCTCACTCAGAGAGCCTAAATTTTGATAATTCTGCTCATTAGCAATAACCTGGCTCAGACCTGAGCTGCCACAGCCATCCTGGACCCCTAACTGCCAGCCACTAGTTTTCTTCCCTGCCTTTACCTGGCAGCCTGGCCCTGAATAAGCAGCAGCGACTGATGTACACAACATTTCTGACATTGTCAAATAGCTGAAAGGGCGTTTTCCTGGTTAATACCCCAGGCTTGGGTTTCATTTATGCTTCAGGATTTTAGGAATAAAACCAGGCAAAGTGACTTTCTAGCAGTTTTGCCAGGGTGACTCAAACCTCTGGCAGGTGGTGGCTCTGGATGCTGCCACAGCCAGAGGAATAGTTCCCTAAACCCCAATCCTGGTTCCTCAAATACTTCCAGCCCTTCATCCTCCCTCCAGCTGCCAAGATACTTTTCTTCACCCACATTACCTCAAGCATCACTGCAATCCCTGAAGCATCCCATAGAATCATGGAATGGTTTGGATGGAAGGGACCTGAAAGCCCATGCAGTTCCAGCCCCCTGCCAGGGGCAGGGATGCCTCCCACTGGATCAGGGTGCTCAAAGTCCCATCCAACCTGACCTTGAACACTTCCAAGGATGGGCTATATCTAATAATTCTGCATAGGTGAGGAGAGCTCAGTCCTGTGCCCCACAGACCTGGAGAGAGGTTGAGGTGTTTTGAGACCCATCCTGCACACAAGCATCAGACAGAGTGAAGTGCAAGCTGCAGGGATGCAGCCACTAGGACAAGCAGCTGAGATTTGGGAAGAAAAACCCCAAAGTGAGAATGTGGAGAGAAACACAGCAACATCGGTGCTTTGTAAGGACAAGAAGCTCTGCGTGCCAGTACCACCCAGCAACCCTCCTGTGAATTAATGGGATGCAAAGCACAGCTTTATCCGTTATTATATTAAGTACGCCAGCAGACATCGCTTACCCAAACGGCAGATTATCCAGCTTTCCCCCTATTTTCAAATTTGCATTAGTATGACATTATTAACACACTGTCTAGAGTAGAAATTCCTGCAGCAGCTGTTAAATTCCAGGTGGACAGACCTTTTAACGGCACAAGTTAATATGCAGTCACTTTAATTTGGACCAACCACCCAAGTGATTTCCTTTGCCAAGTAGATTTGATGGGTTTTGTCAAAATTCATTAGGCTTTCAGGAGGACAGAGAGGAGCTTGGGTACCAGGGATAGTTTCTGCCCAAGAAATCAAGGAGTTTGATTAAAATGAGTTGAATGCAGCCAACACGCAGGAGCTGCCATGGTGCCCACAGCAAGGTACCCAAGCAGGGCTGGGTTGTGCCCACGCCGAGGGCATCTAGAAGGGGAGAAGGAGCCAAAGAAAGGAAATGAAATAAATAAAAACAGAGATTCCTGCCATGGTTTCCCATTTAGCCATTCACAGAGGGACCTCAGCAGCACCCATATATTAAGACATGGTGAATCCTAATCACTGGATCCCTGAGCCTTGGTGACGAGAAGTGCGGTGACCCAGATACCCCTTAGTGAGAACCACGGCCCTCCGGGCTCCAGCAGCAACAATGTTTTCCGCTGCCTGGGCTGGAAGGAGCAAACCTTCCAGTAGCTTCAGCCCCTCAAAGCCCTCCCTTTGCTGGAGTAATTAGGAGAACTTGAAAAGGAGAATGTTATTTGTATTATGGCTGGGGGAGAATGGGAAGAAAGGACAACAAATTTTTTAAGCTGGTTGAATTCAGCTATTTTGCTGCTTCATGAGCATGAAGGAAGGTTTCCCTTGGGAACAGCTGAAATGGCAGTGAGGGCAGAGCCCAGGAGGGATGGATGCACAGCCCTGGGAAGTCTGACTGCCCCAGGAAGGGGAACACCATCACTAGGGATAAAGCCTCTTTATTCTCATAAGCATCACTTTTGAGCATTCTAAGCCATCAAAGCGTTGCTGTGAGTGGTGTGAGCTCACCAGCAATTTTGATATCAGAGTCCATCCCAGCAAACTTCTTGGCCATCACCATCATCAAACTCAAGCAAAAAGAAACATTATCAATTCAGACCCTCTAAGCAGCACAAGTTTCAGTCTCACAGTGGCAAGACTCCACATTTGCTTTGCAACAAACCAGCGGGAAGCTTGGATAAATCATTTTAATATATGTATTTCATAAAATCTGCTTTTCACCAGCTCCCCTGGAAATACAAACCCAGAATGTTTCCAAATCATGATCTCTACTGAAAGCTTTACTCAACTTTACACTCAAAGCAATCATGCATGGAAAACTTTACGGAAACAACAGCAGCATTCACCCAGCATCAACACCAGCACCTTCAAAGTTCCTGGGTGAGGAACCTCCCCAATAAGGAGCACCCACTATCAGCCCCTGGACCAGCCAGGCCACCACAGCAGCTTTCCCTACATGCTCGCTGATCCCTTATTAGCTTTTAGATGGGGATCAGGGAAGCACTGCCTGAGCCATAGGAGATTTACAGGGTTTCCCGGGAAATCCTTGAGTACACACACGTCTCCAGGGACCAAGAGATTAAGAGTAAATACATTTACTGCTGCCTTTTTAAATAAGGTCTCAAGAGCCAAAGAGGAAGAAATTATACAGATCCTCCTGACCCGAGGCAGTTCCCTGGCTGATTTCAGAACAAGGGAAGGTCATCGTAGGTTAAGTCATCTTCATTAGGAACCACGTTGAACAGAACCAGCACAAGCAAGAGAGAAACTTGATAAACCCTTGGTAGGGACCCAGAAAACTCATTGCCACGATGTGCTGCCAGCACCAGCCATGGAGCTTTGCACATCTGCCTGTGTGGCAGCAGGGACCAGCCCTGGCTGAGAGCCCATGGGAAGCAGAAGGCAAGAGGAGAGTTCCATCCCATCTGGAGTTCCATCACATCCACAACATGGGCTACTGAAGCAAAGAGGGATGAGAGCTTGAATGCAAGGGGCCAGGGTACCAAGCAGTGGAGGTGTTGCACCAAGAAGTGCATCAATACCAGCACCTTCAGACCCTGTCCCTGGGTGAGGAACATCCCTGAGGAAGAAGCACTCACTACCAGTCCTGGGATGCACCAAGGACTTGCTGTCCCGCTCCCTTGTGCTGCTGCACACGGAGTTGCCCAGGGAAATCCCCACGTGCAGGTGGAGGATGCTGCTATTGGAGATTTTTCTTTCCAACAACTGAATAAAGACAGATGCCAGTCAAGGCCAACCACACGTGTTCCCAGCAGGATCATCCCTCAGGAGACCTTCAGCTCCATAGGGACAGGCATAAGCAATGGATTTTCTGCATCACAATGCCCTGATACTTAGATGATAACTGTAAATTTTAAGTGTTGTCACTTCAAGAGACAGACACTGTCTGAAAACACCGTAGTTAACTTCCAGAAAAGCCACAAAGGAAAGCACACAGCAGTTTCCGACAAACAATTTGCACAGATTAAAACCGAAGCCTTGCTGTGGAGATGTTCATCTGCACCATAAAAGCAGTAGCCAGGCTCAAGCTTGTTAATTAAAAAGACAAAAGCCCATATAATGTCCCTGTTAAATTGGATTATGGACACTAAAAAGAGATCCATGTTTATTGGTAACAAAAGTCACTTCTCCCCAGCGAGGACAGGGTTTCTCTCCAGTTTAACCGGCAGAGGGGGCAGGCCGGGCTGCACTGCCCAGGCAAAGCCCAGCTCTCATCCTCAGGCTTAGCTGCAAACACATTAATGGGGGCAAAAATTCAGATTTCCCCTTCCAAGCTCCTGTTCGCCCCAGGAGCCCTGTTTTCAAACCTCATTTCCTCCCCATATCCCCCACCAGCTCTCAGGGCAGCCCTAGAATATTTCACTGGCACTCTTTGACTGATCCAGGTGCTTAAAAGCAGGCAGAGCTCAGATGTGAGATCCTCACAGCTGCTGTCCTGTTATCTCCTTGATAAATGCAGGACCATCAGATTGTGCTCCGATGTGGAACAGTAACACTGAAGCATCAGCTATTTTGTAAGGCTCAGGTCTTTTTTTTTTCTAGCCAGCTCTGTGTAAAAGGAGATGTCTCCTGTAGACTAAAATCAGATAGAGAAAAATCCACAGAAATGTAAGAAAATCCATTCTTCAGACCCAGGCAGCCTCCTGTGTCCTGCATTTA
This sequence comes from Tapera naevia, assembly GCA_033556795.1. Taxonomy (NCBI): domain Eukaryota; kingdom Metazoa; phylum Chordata; class Aves; order Cuculiformes; family Neomorphidae; genus Tapera; species Tapera naevia. The sequence continues at coordinate 4,547,191 of JAUMJJ010000353.1, forward strand.
AAGGTGAAAAAGCTCTAAGGACATGAGAATTGGTTCATAGTATAGAGAAATAGAGAAAAAAATATGTATTTCTTTTCTTGCAGAAAACCTCATGGTGCTTAGAAGCCCAACAGCTCCAAAAAGCAAGGGAAGCAGCTGTGTGATGAGCTTGCCTGTTCTCTGCCCAGCCTTGCCAGGAGTGTCCCCACAGGGGCGGGTACACACAGCAGCCCCTCGGGTGATGTCACCAGAACCTTAAGCCAAGCCATCCTGCAGCCAGATAGCAGAAAGCCAGAGTTCCTGCTCGCCAGCTGCCACAGGACACCCATATGGGTCATTCCCACTAATCCCACACAGACAAGGGGCAGTGGCACTGATACACAATAAGGTCTCTGAAGAGACCTTAGAGCAGCCTTCCACTACTGAAAGGGGCTACAGGAAAGCTGAGGAGGTGCTCTTGATCAGGGAGTGCAGTGACTGGATGAGGAAAAAGAGGGAGATTAAGATGAGATCTTAGGAAAACCTGTTTTGCTGTGAGGGTTCTGAGGCCCTGGCACAGGTTACTCAGAAAAGTGGTGGCTGCCCCCTCCCAGGAGGTGCTCAAGGCCAGGTTGGATGGGGCTTTGAGCAACCTGATCCATTGGAAGGTGTCCCTGCTCATGGCTGGATGGGCTTTGAGGTCCTTTCCAACCCAAACCATTCCATGATTTTATGATTTTCAACAAGCTCTCCTCTTCCCTTCATCTGAAGCCTGAATCAAATCCTTCTGTTGCTATCGTTTAGGGAGAAAATCTTCATCTTGTCAAGCCCCGGGCTCAGCCCTGCTCTGCCCTACACCATGGGCACAGCACCCTTCACACTACCAGCCACAGCCAGAACAGGCAGCACTGGCTAAACAACAATATGGGACTTGAGCTTCCTATGTGTAAACAGAGACTCCCCTTTCCTGCTTCCTTCAAGCACACAGGCAGATAACATTGTCTGACTGCAGAAAATATGCTGCCTCTATCCCCTGTGGAAACATAAATCCTCCTGTTGCAACGTACACAATACCTGCCACCCTCTCTCCCTCAGGGCAGGCTGCCCCAAGAGGCTCTTCCAGCAGCCCACAGCCACCCCAGCAAGATACACAACACTCCCTACCCTTTAGGACTGCCCCAACACCCCTGCTCACTCCCAGCCCAGCTCCTATGAAGGCACCTAAATCAGGCACAGCTGAAATAAATCAACAGACTTATTTGCCCCCAGGTGTTTCACAGAATCCCACAACAGTGTGGGTTGGAAGAGCCCCCTGGAACTCACCCAGTCTAACCTCTCTGCTAAAGCAGGGTCACCTGGAGGAGGTTGCACAGGAACGTGAGCAGATGGGTTGGAGTATGTCCAGAGAAGGAGACTCCACACCTCCCTGGGCAGCCTCTTCCAGGGCTCCATCACTGGAAAGCAGATTTTCCTCATGTTGAGGTGGAACTTCCCATGTTCCAGTTTGTGCCCAGAGCCCTTTGTTCTGTCAGTAGGTGCTGCTGAGAAGAATCTGGCCCCATCTTCTTGACATCCGCCCTTTAGATATTGAACAGCATTGATGAGATCCCCTCTTAGTCTGCTCTTCTCCAGGCTGAACAGACCAAGCTCACTCAGCCTCTCCTCATAACAGATGCTCCAGTTCCCTCATCACCCCCATGATCTCCACTAGACTCTCTCCAGTCATTTCTTGTTTTTCCTGAGTTGGGGAGCCCAGAACTGGACACAAGGACTCTGGATGGGGCCTCTCTAAGGCTGAGCAGAAGGGAAGAAAAACCTGCTTTGCTCTGCTGGCCACACTCTTCTCCATGCACCCCAGGATACCATTGGCCTTCTTGGCCACCAGGGCAAGTTGATGGCTCATCGTCAACTTGTCCACCAGGACTCCCAGGTCCTTCTCTGCAGAGCTGCTTTCCAGCTACCCCAGCGCCAGCAAAGCCCTGGTGCTGCCGAAAGCACGTGGGCTGTCCCAGCTCCCTTGGTACTGGTTGTTGCAGGAGAGCTACAGCACAAACACACAATGTTTTTAATTATTTAATAACTGCTGTTAAACTCTGTCCTGGCCTTGGAACTGGGAGGAGAGCAGCTCTCAGGCTTCCAGGCTGCACGTGCAGTATCTTCAAAATCACATATTTTGTCCCTTCCCTGGCCAGTACATTCCAGGGCTCCCCATGCATTTGGATAAGGCTAAAATGCTTTGAACACTAAGCAGACCAAAGCTGAAAACAAAAACTGGGGGATGGAAACCTGATGGGAAGGGAAAAGTGGGTACTGCTGGCACTGCATGGCCCCATCCTGGCTCTGTGGTCACACACAGATGTAAGAATCACAGATTTCCTTTCAGAGGAACAGAAATGCTTCATTGCTGCCAATAATATTAGACAGATATTAGATCTTAGGATGAAGTTTTTCCCTGCAAGGCACTGGCCCAGGTTGCCCAGAGAAGTCATGGATCCCCATCCCTGGAGGTGTTCAAGACCAGGTTGGATGGGGCTTTGAGCAGCCTGATCCAGTGGGAGATGTCCCTGCTCATAGCAGGGGGGTGGGATTGGGTGGGCTTTGAGGCCACTTCAACCCAAACCATTCCACGATTCTATGATTTTCAACATGCTCTACTCTCCTCTTCAGCTGAAACATGGTCCAAATCCTTCTGTCACTATGTTTTAGGGAGAAAATCATCATCTTCTCAAACTTCAGTCTAAGCATCAGTGCACAAGCTCTCCTTCACCCACTTTCTGAGTATATTTATAGCACAAACCCTTTGCAGTGCTGAGAACATGCTGGTTCCCAGTGGCCAAGCCTCCAGAACTCGGGATCCTACCCCAGCTCTGCTGCAGCACGGGGTGGGGTGACAAAATGCAGCCATTCTCCATCTTTCCAACCCACGCAGCCTTGCAGGAGTGGTTGCACATCCCCTTGATCACTACATAAATACATGTGGAACCAACATTTCTGATGTGCAGGCAGAGGAACATATGGCCCAGCATATGCAAATGCATTGTCACTTGAAGCACAAAGCAGAGGGGTTTCTGGTGAACATTTCTGAGCAGAACAGAGGGGCAGAAATGTAAGAGAAAAAAAAAAAGAGAGAGAGAGATGGCAGCAAATCAAATCCTGAGCAGATCTGCAGTATCTAGGTTACCTTAATTATGTTCAGCTAAATATGGATGGCAATTAATTAGAGGGGTGCTGATTTCCAAAGAAAATTAGTTTACTCTTAATGAGCTAATCAGTCCCTATTTAAAAAAAAAAAGACAAAGAAATAATGAAATTATTAGATGGCACAAAGACGTGTGCAGCCACTTGACACAGGGCTGCTCCGGCTGGGATTTACTGGGTGCAAGAGTGCCAGGGCTTCCAGTGCCAGGGCTGACAGTCCCTTCAGAACAGGTTGCAAACAGCATCGTGCTCCCTTTGCTCTTATCCTGCTGGCACCGGGCTATGTTTGCTAGGAAAAAAAAGGGTGATTTTCTGGTAATCCCAGGTTATCAGCTCAGGATTTAGGACCACGAGCAAGCAGTGTGTGGATGGGTGTCCTCCCAGCTGGGGAGGGAGGCAGCAATGGAGGCTGGAGTGCTCCAAGTGCTCAGACAAAGCTCCTGGTTCTTCGAATATTAATGAGTCAAGCTGTGCGCTGCAATTAAAACGCTGATTATAATTTCTCCCATCTGTAGCTGATTTGACTCCAGACATACAAGAAAAATTTGGAAGAAAGGTGAATATTACATGGGAAAAACATCCAAGAGGAAGAACAGGGCGTGGGGAACTGGGAGGGCTTGGAGGGGAGTGCTCCTCCATCCCACTACGGCCTGTTCTGGCTGGAAATCACAGAATCACCTGAGTTGGAAGGGACCCACAAGGATTATCAAGTCCAACTCCTGTCCCTGCACAGGAAAACCCAAAATTTACACCGTGTGTCTGAGGGTGTTGGCAAAACAGTTCTGGAATATTGTCAGGCTTGGTGCAATGACTGCTTCCCTGAGGAGCTGTTCCAGTGCTCCACCACCCTCTGGGCAAGGAACCTTTTCCTAATGTCCAGCCCTGGCACATCTTCCTGCTGTTCCCTCAGGTCCTGTCATTGGACATCTGTGAGAAGAGCTCAGCGCCTGCTCCTCCTCCTCCCCTGGTGAGGAAGCAATAAACTGCTCTGAGGTCCCCCCTCACTCTCCTCTTCTTCAGGCTGAACAGACCAAGTGACCAAGCCCAGAGGATTCAGCACCACAATTTTGCTGTGCAGCCTAAGGAACAATGACCTGCCCATGTACATCCACCATTATCTTCAAGTTGCAGGGGAGGATGCATCCTTCAGGGGAGTGAATGCAGCTATTCCAGGGTCAAAAATGCTCCTGACAACGAGCAACTGGGAGCCCCCATGTCCCCTCCTGCAGCCCAAGAGCTGTGGGCTGAGGGCAGGGTGCCCAGGGATGGGATGCTGGTCCCAGCTCGCAGCTGCTGGTTCACGCGCTGGAGCACCAGTGGGAGAGCAGCAGTAGCAACACAACCCTGCTACCCTGCGGCAGTGCCCTGTGCTCAAGTTTCAGGAGCATAACAAAGCAAAGATTATATTTATTTCATGTTCAAGGTCACTGCTGCTCAGCTTTTCCTCCAAGAGATGCAGCTCTGCATCTGCTGTGGGGACGAGTGCTCAGCCAGGACCATCACTGCACACCAAGTGCGGTCCCATGGGGCGGCTTCTGAAGCATCAGCTGAATTTACAGGAGTTTAAAATTACATGAGCAAGAAATTCACGTGGGTACTCATGCAAAGAGCTGGGGCAAGGCTTAGCTGGAGAAGTAAAAGCACAGCACGGTGGGAGGAAGGATTCGTGCTGCCGTCAGGATTAATGGCGCAGAGGCGTACGCGCTGCTTCTCCCATGCAAAGCGCTTTAGATGGGTACAGCTGCAAACCAAGCCCAGAGCCCTCTGCACAGCCCATGGCTTCTGGGCACTGGCTGCTTGAAGAGGATGGAGTCTTAAAAACAAATGTTATGTGAGGTGGCATCTCCTGCAGTCCAGAAAGCAAAAGCCCTTGGGGTTTAGAACAGGAAAACTGGGTGTGCAGCTGTGCTCTCCCTCTCAGGCTGCCCAGGGAACTGGATGGCTGAGATTATAGCATAGAATGACAGAATGGTTTGGGTTGGAAGGGATCTTAGAGACCATCAAGTTCCACCCCCTGCTATGGGTAGAGACACCTCCCACTGCATCAGGGTGCTCAAAGCCCCATCCAACCTGGCCTTCAACACCTCAAGGGATGGGGCAGCCACTACTTTCTGGGCAACCTGTGCCAGGGCCTCCCCACTCTCACAGGAAAACATTTCCTTCTAAGATCTCATCTAAATTATATGGACAAGCTCAAATTAAGGACCTGCTACCTGCTCAGTAGGATGAGGGGCTCCATGGGGACTTCCCTGCATTGTGAGAGCTGTTTTGGTGAAATATTGGGGTCACGAACCCAAGGGGGCTCTGTAACTGCAAAGGGGCAGGGTTGAGATGTGCCCAGTTCCCTCCTTGCTGGCATGTGATCACTAAGAGATGCCAAAAAAGATGGAGCAAAAGGAAGCTTTTAACAAATGTTTCATTTTTCTTCCTAAAGAAAAACCTCAGTTCCCTACGGCAGCTGTAAATCCTCCCTTCCTCACCCAAGAAAACCCCATTAAAGTACAGCATAGGCTGCTGCAGGAAGGGATTCCTGGGATGGAGTCTTAGGAGGAGCAGCTCGGATGGAACTGGGATTGTTTAGCCTGGAGAAGAGGAGGTTGAGGGGAGACCTCATCACTCTGTGCAGCTCCTGGAAAGGAGGTTGTAGCGAGGTGGGTGTTTGTCTCCTCTCCCAGGTAACAAGGGACAGGACAAGAGGAAACTTCCTCAAGTTGTGCCAGGGGAGGTTTAGATTGGATATTAGGAAAAATTTCTTTGCTGAAAGAGTGGTGAAGCACTGGCAGAGGCTGCCCAGGGCAGTGGTGGAGTGTCAATCTCTGGAGGAGTTAAAAAACTGTGTGGATGTGGCACTCTGGGACACAGTTTAGGAGGCACAATGGAGCTGGGCTGACAGTTGGCCTGGATGATCTTAGAAGTCTCTTCCAACCTTAATGATTCTATGATTCTATGATCTGCACATACACACTTTGGGACTGGCTCCAGATTGGAAGACACCTCCGCCGGAGCCAAACTTCTTACCCTCTCGAGGGGGATGACGAGAAAGGAACCCCCACCGGCGCTCTCGGTCACGATGGCGAGGAAGCGGGTGTTGACGGCGCAGAAGTGGTTGTCGTGGACGTTCTTGGTAATAGGGATGCCATCGAAGCAGTGCTCTCGGCTTGCCACCTTCCCATAGACGTTCCGAAACTTGGAGCTGCGGTACTGCGGGCGCCATGACATCTGCTGGGGAAAGGTAGAAGGTTTAGCCTTCCAAAAAACATCCCACACAGGCTGTTCCCCAGTTGCTTTCCAGTTTGGAGCTGATGCTACGATAAATTTTTTGCCTGACAAGGCACAGCAGTATCAGGGCAGCCCAGACCTGCAAATGTACCACCTTTAAAAAAATATAAGGTGTCTCCCCTGTGCCAGGTACCACTCACAAAAGGCATTAAAAGGCTCTCTAGTGTTGCAAAATTTAAGCTGATCTCCTTTTCAGCATGAACTGCTTATCTAGAACACACAGCACTACTACTACTTCATGTACGTATGACAAATGAATTAAGGCTTTTAATGCGATGATTTGGAAATGGATTAGGCTGGACCACATGAAAGCACGCATCGGGGCAGAATAAGAGCACTTAGGCAGAGAGTGAGCATCAGAGAGCTGCTACACATTGCATTCAGCTGTCTCAGCTTATTTGGTACGGGTGTCCTGCTAAGCCATAGCATCGCAGGAGTATTTGCTGCAGCCTGACTGCCATCTCTGCCAGTGGAGAGATGCTCCCAGGGACTCACCAACTGATCCTGGTGGACCAGGGTTCCCAAGGACTCATTCAGCTCATTCTGCTTCCCTAGAGCAAGTCCAAATGCCACAGCTACATGCATAGAAATCAGTTTGTCCTCACTACTTTGCTTTTTCAGGCTTGGAAAAGAGAGGCTGGAGATCTGCCCAGCGGAAAAGGACCTGGGGATGTTGGTCAACAGTGGCTGAACATGAACCAGCAGTGGCCCAGGTGGTCAAGAAGGCTAACAGCATCCTGGCTTGGATCAGCCATGGTGTGGTCAGCAGGAGCAGGGAAGGGATCATCCCCCTAGCCTTGGCACTGGTGAGGCCACACCTCAAATCCTGGGTTCAGTTTTGGGCACCTCACTCTTCCTGAACACTAAGGGGTTGGAGCACATCCAGAGGAGAGGAACAGACCTGGCGAAGGGTCTGGAGTACAGGTCTTATGAGCACTGTCTGAGGGACCTGGGGTTGTTTAGCCTGGAGAAGAGGAGGCTGAAGGGAGACCTCATGGCTCTCTGCAGCTCCTGGAAAGGAGGTTGTAGCAAGGTGGGGGCTGGTCTTTTTTCCCAAAGAACGATTGATAGGACGAGAGGGACATGTCCTCAAGTTATGCCAGGGGAGGTTTAGATTGGATATTAGGAAAGATTTCTTTACTGGAAGAGTGATGAAACACTAGAAGAGGCTGCCCAGGGCAGTGGTGAAGTCTCCATCCCTGGAGGAGTTCAGAAACTACATCGACACGACAGTTCAGGACACACTTTAGTACGCATGGTGAGGTTTTACAGATGGTTCTACTGGATGATCTTAGAAGTCTTTTCCAACCTTAACAATTCTATAATTCAATGATTCTCAGTAAAAGAAAGACTGCTTTTTTTCATTTTAGTTCTCTTTTGAACAATCCTGATGGTAGCACAAGTGTTCATGATAAAATCCATGAAGATTTAAGGTGCTTTGAGTATGCAGAAGAGCATTTAAGCCCCCTTAGAGCCACATAAGTACTCAGCTCTACCCAAACATGCAGTAATTTTGTGCTGAGCACTTGTAGCCACTCGTATCGTCATAACCAGCATCTATGGACAAAACTGTGACAACTTTGCACTTTAATGTTGGGTCATCTGCTGAGAGCACCTCTCCATGTAGGGCAACACCAGAGAAACGTGCCAGTGGCTGCTCCAATACCAAATAAATCTGAGTCCCCGCTTCCTCCCAAACTCAATGCCGTGGGCAAGTGATTGGGAGCATGTTTGAGCACTGTCTCCTGCATAGGAAAAGGATGCTTCAAGACTGGAAGCAGTGCTGTCTTCCATCTCTAACTCATATGAACAAGCTTAACTCATGGCTATGGGGCAAAAGGCAGAAGGAGGAGCAGCAGTTTGGCGTAGAGACAATGCTGTCAGCAAACCTCAGGCTGCAAGGAAAGAGGAAACAGATCCTTGAAGATTTAACCCAAAATGAGAACAGGGAGACTTTTCTTGGCTGGAAAGGTTTCTGCTCTGAAAAAATGCAGACTCATGTCCAACAAAGCACTGTGAATCCTTGCCAAGCCTACCCAAGCAATCAGAGCCAGGCGGGGCAAAGAAAAACTGCAGCCTGAGGAGTGGTTTTCAAGAGTTTCACTAAATTTTACATCTTCCTTTGTCTGGACAGATGAGTTTTCATATTGAAATTAAATCTTTCCTAATGTTAAAAAGCACAGAAATGGACTTCAATATTTTTTAAGTTCTCAATTTGCTCTGTGATCCCAGGACTTTGACTTTGCTCTTGTTTCTGCCCCCTCCACTCCAGGCCTTTTGGAAAAAAAGCCCCCATTTCTACTGAAAGGGCCATTTGCTCAATCCTTCCCCCACTAACTGTTCAGATGCTTCATAGCATATCCTCACATGGGACAAAATCTATGAACCCCCTGTGGAAAGCCCCCCTGCCATGAGAGTGTAGCAGGATAACAGCTACAAATATTTTCTGCATCCAGAAATTCAACTTAATGACTCACTGCCAAGTGAGCTCCAAGCAGCCCAGAGATGTGTTTTTTACCCCTAATGTGGGTCCTCATGTGTGTGATATGGATGCTCCCTACTAGCTGTAGTCTTCAGACACGAGAGCAAAGCAGCAAGTTTGCAGATGACTCCAAACTGAGTGGTGCAGCAGACACATCAGAAGGCTGGGATGCCATCCAGAAGGACCTGACAGGCTAGAGAAGTGGGCCCATGTGAACGTCATGAGGTTCAATAAGGCCAAGTGCAAGGTCCTACACCTGCATCACGGCAGTCCTTGGTTTCAATACAGTCCGGGGGATGATGTGATTGACAACAGCCCTGTGGAGAAGGACTTGGGGGAGCTAATGAAAAGATCAACATGAGACAATAATGCGTGCTTGCAGCCCAGAAAGCTAACCATGTCCTGGACTGCCTGTTGAAAACAAGCTGAATTTTCTAGCCAGGAGGATGAGAATCAGGCTCTGCAATCCAGGGTAGAGGTATAGTTTCAAACGGGAAATAGTTTTGTTATTTACTTATTTATTTTCCCTCTGTGTGCTGCTTTGCAGAGTCTGTCGCTCCCCAGGGTTTCCGGGCTCGGAGGGGGCACGCTGGAGATCAGCACTGGACAAACATCCTATTTCCTGGCCAAGGCAGCGAAGGCTTTTGAAGATGAGGAGGGGATGGAGAGGAGGGGGGATGCAGGGATGCTTCAGACACCGGCAGGGTGCTGTGCAGTGTTCCCTGCCACTGCCGACTGTTTTGCAGGTGGTGCTGACATTTCCCAGCCTGGAAGGAAAAGAGCCCCTTCCCCAAAGGAGCTCAAATCAGGCAAGACAAAGCGGGAGAGGAAAGGCTGGAAAAATGACCCAGCTGCCCCACAGCCACACATCAACCCCTCTGCCTTGTGCTTCCTCCCAGGACGACAGCGCTGGGGGCTTTGCATGGGGTTTGGCACGCAGAGGCCAAAGCATCTCACATCCCTGGGGTGTGAGGAGAGGCAGCTGCAACCAAGCTGTGGCGGCATCACTGTGGCCATGGGGACAGGAACTCACTACAAGAAAGACTTGATGGGCTGGAGGGCATCCAGAGAAGGGCAATGAAGCTGGTGAAGGGGCTGGAGAACAAGTCTTACGAGGAGCTGCCAAGGGACCTGGGGTTGTTTAGCCTGGAGAAAAGGAGGCTGAAAGGAGACCTCATCACTGCCTACAATTCCCTGACAGGAGGTTGTAGCAAGTTGGTCTCTTCTCCCAAGTGACAGGCAACAGGACAAAAGGAAATGGCCTCAGGTTGCACCAGGGCAGGTTCAGATTAGACATCAGGAAAAATTTCTTCACCGAAAGGGTTCTCAGGCAGCGGCAGAGGCTGCCCAGGGAGGTGGTGGAGTCACCATCCCTGGACATGCTTAAAAGAGAGGTAGATGAGGTGCTCAGGGATGGTTTAGTAGTGGACAGGTACAGTTGGATTCGATGATCTCAAAGGTCTTTTCCAACCAAGCGATTTTGTGATTCCCAAGAGGAATGTTGCATTTGCTGCCTTCAGCTTGAATTTAAACCTTTAGTCTGCTGGCATTTCAGCAACCATGGAAATCAAGAGCTTTTTCAACCTCCCGGGATTGGTTTTCCAAATTTCTTTGCCTTTTCCTCCTCATTCCATTATTTGGCTTAAATTTGGCAAAACTGTGTTTGTTCAGAACCCACCCTTTTCTCTGCAAATTATTTTCCCCCTACAAATACCATTCCCTCTGCTCTAGAAGAGGAAGATGTACAAAGAAACTTGAGGTGAACTCAGGGATGATTGCGAGCCCCCCAGGCCATCACCCCACAGCAGGCGGGCGCACTGCTGCCAGCTGCTTTCCGGGAAGATGGAAAATGCTGGAAGTCAACCCCCCCTACTAATTCTCACTCCTGGGTGCTACTTTCCCTGGTGAAGCCACAGAAATCCCTGAAGCTCCAGTCAGCCCCAGCTCCAGTCAAACTCCTGGCAGCAAGGGACCAGCTCCTGTTACCACATGCTGTGCCATATCCAGCAATTCTGGAAGTTATTACCAAGAGCATCTGCAATCCATAATATATATTTTTCATGAAATTCGCTTTTTGAACAATTCTCTCCATTCTGATGATGGTAATGGGCATTTTCATTTTTCCGTCACCTCGCTCTCAATGGCTTACAGGCATTAAAAAAATATTATTGATTTATTGGAGTAATTTCTATTCGACTCCAGAATCACACTATTTCCAAGGTTCATTCCAGTTCTGCATTATTATTGGATTCTGGTTTTCCTTTTCATTACAAAACTTCCTTGTTTTGGGTTGAGCGGGACTTGCATGAAAAATGAGAATACTATAAAACACTTTGAAGAGAGGCAATAAAACAAATCACATCCCCAATCACAACATTCAGCATCACCATTAACTTCACAAAACAAGCAGCAGCAGTGAACTCCTCCCGTCCGCTTTGGCATTCTAAGGTTCATTGCAATGTTTTACTTATTCGAGTGCTTGAGGGGAAGAGCATGTCCCAAAATCCCAAGCTGGGAGATGGAAATCTCTTCAGCAACAACAGTTTTGGCAGGAAATGGGTGTGCTGAGAAGCCCCGAGCAGGGATTCAGGGCAGTGCAGAGCATCCCTTTCTCCTTCCTCTCCTTCCCCTGCTCCCCCTCTGGAGAGAGGCAGCCGTGGGGAGGAGAGAGCCGGGCAGCACTGCCATCCCACTTCTCCTCTCCAAACAAAAGAACAAAGCAGCTCATTGAGGTTTCATAATCGGAGCAAAGATATCTGCCACCGCCAGGCATCCGTGCCAAGCCAGGCACCCAGGCTGAGGGGAACATCCTCGTTTAGCAAAATTATTTAATTGAAGGAGAATTGCAGAGGAGTGCTGGATGGTGTCAGGTGTTCATCTTTGCATCGGGGTTTGTGCTGTTCCTCAAAAGCTGGTGGTGGGGAAAGACCCCAGGGACAACACGATAGATGAGGAGCCCGGCATTTGCAGTTTGCCAAGCTCCCTGGCACCTTTGCAGAGTTGCACTGATGTCTTATGCTGGCCCCACTCTGCTGCAAGAGCAGAAAGGTGCAGAAGATGCACAGGAGCATGCAAGGTAGGCCTGTTAGCAAGAGGTTTTCTACCTATAATAGGACTGGATTAAAGCAATGATGCTGAGGAGCGGCTGCAGCCTCGTACCAGGGATGGAACAGGCAAGTTTTCCTCTCCAAAACCACAGGATGGTGCATGTGTGGAGGCTGCAGAGAGCTGACTTCCCTCTTTTTCCTCATCTACCCTGGGAGCTGCAATATTACATCATGTATCACAGGGTTGACACATGAGCAAGAAACAGAGGCATCCGCCCGAGTGGGGATAGGAGCTGCTCGGGATGAGAAGCAGAGCAACTCTGCATCTGCAGAGGGGTCAGAGCTGCCCCATCCTGGGCAGCCTGTGAGCTCCTGCTTCTTGTAGGGTGGGGAAATTTGTTTTGTAATGGGTGTCTAAGGCTGCCATTTAACTTTACAGCAGAGAGCATCTCCAGGAGGAATTGCATTAATAAAAAAAAAAACAACTTCCTATTTTGCAGTTTTTTCTCTAGGATGGATCTTAGGGCAGCCTCCCAATACTTAAAAGGGCTACAGAAAAGCTTGGGAGGGACTCTTGATCAGAAAGTGAAGGGATAGGATGAGGGGGAACAGTTTTACGCTGAAAGAGGGGAGATTGAGATGAGATCTTAGGAAAAAATGTTTTCCTGTGAGGATGAGGAGGCCCTGGCACAGGTTGCTCAGAGAAGTTGTGGCTGCTCCATTCATGGAGGTGTTGAAGGCCAGGCTGGATGGGGCTTTGAGCACCCTGATGGCAGGGAGGCTGGAACTGGATGGGCTTTGAGGTCCCTTCCAACTCAAACGATTTCGTAGTTCCATGATTCTATGGAGGACTGGTATCCACCCTGCAGTCTCCATCAGTAGATGCCACAGGGCAGGCGGATCTCACCCACATGTCCCAGAAGCATGCAGACAAAACCCATGGGGACCAGCTCTGCCCACATCCCCTGGGAACAGCACTGCCCTTCGTCTGGAAAAAACACAAACCAAGAAAAGAAAAAGCAAAAACCCCAGTCTCACTATGGAGGCGTTTTTTGATCCTCTGGCAGCTCCAGCCTTAGCCTACCAGCAGCAGCAGGACACAGCTCTTGTCTCAATGTGTTTATTTTTAAATGCATCTTTTCAAGCATCGGGAGTCTTGGCAACAGCAGCCGGCAGGGAGAGCTTGTGCACAAAGCCCCCAGCGCTGCAATCGGCAGCCACACAGCACAGTGGACTGTAATCCCGAAAAGATCTCTGTCTCCTATATTTAGCCTTGTTTAATCTGCCTCAATCAGGAAAGCTTTCAGAGAAATTAATTTCTGCTTTGACCTGTACGAAGTGCTCATTTGGAGGGGCTGGCAATACCCCTCCTGCCCTGGCACTGTGGAAGCCCTTTCTCCTTTGCACTGTGCCCCCCAGCACCACGCCAGGGGGGTGACAAGGGGGTTGTGGCACCTACAGCAGATCTTTGGGGTACTGTGATGGCATGTAGTATCTCCCATGTCCTTAGAAAGGTTTTTAATGGTAAACCAGTGTTCTTTCATCATGACTTATTTTTCTGCCCATGATTAAGTATCAGGGTTATGGTTGACTAGCAAGAAAAAAGGGTTTGCATGAAAGAATGTGTTGGGAAAAGGAAATCCAACACTCATTTCTTGCCTAGAAAATCTGGGGCTTTCAGAAGGCCTTTTGAGGCACTCCAGGAGACACTGCCTTTCATTCCCCTTTTTCTTGCCCTTCCAAAATCACATTATTCCCTTTTTTCTTCCCTCCTTCTGGAGGTTTTGTTGAGAATTCCCCATCTGGGGCTTTCTAACTAAATTCAAGGCAGAGTTCCGTACGATGAAAACGAAATACAACTGAAACCCACACTTGTACCCCCCCCTTGCATGGGATATTTTCCATCCATCCTCTCCAGAGTCAACACACTGCCTGTACATCCCCGGGAGCTGCTGGGCAGAAGTTATTTTCCATCAGGAAGGTCAGCGGTGCTTGAGTTTGACATTTCAAGCATTGATCAGCCATTAAGGCAATGAAGTGTTACTGGGCAAAAACAAGAGCTGCTTTTCAGTAGGTCTTAACCAAGGAGATGGCTTCATTTGTATGAAGCACAGCATTGCCTGATCCCCCCTTTCCCTCGTCCAGGGACTCTCCTCACAGCTCCCATGTGCAGAAAGCAGGGAAGAAAACATCAAAATAGCTCACCAGGGTTTATTTTAGAGGAAAAAGCCACTACCAGATCCGACACCATGGTCACGCTGCCATGTGCCTGCCAGGACACAGCCATCATCCCCAAAGTCCCCGCCAGGCAAACACAAACCTGCTCTGGTCCTGATGCTCCTCCACACCTGGAGAACATCAGCTCTGTGGGATTTAGGAGCCTCACAGCCAAGGGGGGATTTTAATCCCCTTCCCAAAGGATGTGGTGCATGTTGGCCATGCACTTGAGGAGAAGCACAGCCACAGGCAAGAGACCTGCACCTGCAAAGCACTGAGATGAGCAGAGCTGTGATCATACCCTAAATCAAGACCAGCAAACAGCAAACCACTGTCCCTGCAATCCCTACATGGTACGGAAGCCCCCATAAAGCCATCTCCCCTCCAAAGCCCGTCCCCACTCAGTTTTGCTCAAGCAAAGACAATACATTTTCCGCCCAGAGGGGAAAATGCAGAAGCGGGAGCTGGCAGAGCTCGTGGGCTGCAGCAAGACAATGCCACCCCAAGACATGTCCGGCCCAGGCTCCTCCAGACACTAAGCATGGGACCTGATCAGGACATGCCCAGCACATTAGCAAAGCATATATGTAGGAATGATGGTAATGGAATCCGCTCCCTAAAGGAAAGCTTGAAATTAAACAGCTATATTTTTATAAGATATCCATCATTGCCAAAATTAGTCATCAAATGCTTACTGTTCCATGCACAACAGACTAGAGCCAAACAAATGCTGATTTTAATCTCTCCAGTACTCTAATGCTCTGACGATTCTCAATTCAACCTTGAAAACGGCTTTTGTTCACATTAATGGCTTTCACGCTAACGAGGCTCGGTAAGATTTAACATTTAGGCACATCTCGTTCTTCATTTTCATAACAATTCCACCACGGAGAGCAAAACATGTTTGCACTGTGCAGGCATAATTCGGCCCCCAGATGTGTCAGAAAGTCCAGATTCAGCATTGCTGCAGGATCGATTGCTTCAGCCGGGGCACTCAGTGCAATTGCAGCCTGAGTTTGACTTAAAAGCAGACGGGCTAAGAAATGCCAAGTCTCTAATGTCAATTAAGTGGTTTCTCTTTTGTGCCAAGACACCTTCAGAGTTGAGCCAGCCAGTTGGGCTCTTGGCTTGCTTGGGCTCAGCTGCTGTTTGTATGGAGCTCTCTGTCCCAGCCTTATTAAAATGCCCTGTGTGGGCCACTCACCAGGCTGCCGTGCTTGCTTCCCAGCACGCTAGACTTGTGCAGGTCTCTCATTGACTCGACAAGAGCTCTGTACAGAGAGGGAAAGCAAAAACATTCAATTCACCACCCCGGGAGACTGAGAAAAAAACATACAAACTCTTCCTGCTTCTCCACGCCACGCTGTCAAGCAAAGCGTGGCAGGATGTGACCCCCATGGGGCTGCTCCCGTGTTATTTTTGGATGAGCCAGAGCATTGCTGGGCACGAGGCTGAGCCTCACGAGTCACCAGCAGCAGCCATGACGCTGACCCCCGAGTCCTGGTGTCCCTGGTGACTGTCAGTAATTACACATTGCCACCTACTTTCTTCTAGAGAACAAAGTAATTCCAACACAAATAGTTATTGCTCCTGAGTCCATTGGCAAATGGAGGCATTTACGTACACGGCACATTACCTGACTCATACACAGCCTGGCAACGTAACCATTAACCTGTCCACAAACACTGGAATCAGCAGCGGGACGTACAGGAACATGTATTCATATGCCCAGGTAACGTTTGTCGGCGAGTCAGCTGCCTGCTCAGAGCCCCCAAAGCACCTGCATGGGCACAATTGCCCACGCCTGCCCAGCTAGGGCAGGATCCGGCCCCAAACCCCACACAAGGATGAAGTGACACGGCAATAGGGCCAGGGAAGGAGGATGGTCCACGCAGCCCACCATGGGCAGCCACTTTCTTGGGGGGAACACAGAAAGGGAACATTTGCCCAGCAGAAAAGGACCTGGGGCGCTGGTCAACAGCGGCTGAACATGAACCAGCAGTGGCCCAGGTGGTCAAGAAGGCTAACAGCATCCTGGCTTGGATCAGCCATGGTGTGGCCAGCAGGAGCAGGAAAGGGATCGTTCCTCTGAACTCAGTCCTGGTAATGCCACACCTTGAATGCTGGGTTCAGTTTTGGGCCCCCTCACCACAAGAAGGACATTGAGGGGCTGGAGCACACCTGGAGGAGGGAAACAGAGCTGGGGAACGGTCTTGAGCTCAGCAGTTCTGAGAGCAGCTGACGGACCTGGGCCTGAAGAAGAGGAGGGAGAGACCTCGCTTCTCCCAGAAAGGAGGTTGCGGTGAGGTGGGTGTTGGTCTCTTCTCCCAAGAAACAAGCGATGGGACAAGAGGAAATGACCTCAAGTTGTGCAAAGGGAGGATTAGATTGGATATTGGGAAAAATATATTTACTGAAAGAGTGGCGAAGCCCAGGAAGAGAGTGGCGAAGCCCAGGAAGAGACTGCCCAGGGCAGTGGTGGAGTCTCCATCCCTGGAGAGGTTCAAATACTGTGAAGACGTGGGCACTTTGGGACATGGTTTAGTGAGCACAGTGGGGTTGGGCTGACGGTTGGACTGGATGAGCTTAGAGGTCTTTTCCAACCTTAATGATTTTATAAATTTTTTGCTGGCAGATTTGTGTACAACCAGCTTTTGCAAGTACCAAACGGAGGTCACACTGAGGTGCAGGGAAAAGTTGTTTTGTCGACTTCCATGGAGCAAACCTTTCAAATGGTGCAATTTCAAAGGCTTCAGTTTTAGAATTTGTGCTTCAAGAAGCCCTTGCTTGACCTTTGAAAAAAGGCAGTTTGCATGAAATCCAGCACAGGCTCATGGAAGCAGCTTATTGATGTGTTCCCAGCCTGCATCCTCCTGAGGAACAGCCCCAGGAGTCAAGGCCAACTGCCAGAGCCCTGCAACTGGTATTGGGCTAACAACACACTCTACATAGCAATACAGCAGCAATGACGATCAGAGCCCCAAAACCAAGTCCTGCTGGCCTGAGGAGGCTACGGGGGCCCCAGGAGAAGAAGGAGTTTGATAGTTGTATGAGCTTGGATCAGGATTATATATTGACCACTATAAAGCAGATTACGAGACAGGCAAAACTGCACATCCTATTACAGGATAACTACGTCGATAATGAAGAATAAAGCTCCCCACTGAGCCTCCACACAGCTATTATGGTTTGTATGGCTCGGTAGTTTCGACTCCAAGATAACATCAACGGTGCTGTGGGACCTCATCCATCTTGTGTTGCCATGAGAGTGCGGTGGCTCCCAGCCCGGGGTGGGGGGACTATCATAGCTCTGCTTCCCCCTCAGCACCAGTCTGGCTGAGACCCTGCCCCAGGGCCACATCCAGACCCATGTAAGCCCTTCCATGGCTGCCCACAGGCAGAAATGCCACCTCAAAATGCACCATTGCCAGCACCAGGGACACAATCCCAAATGGCATCAGCATCCTGAAGGTGCTTCTTTTACACCAAGTTTTTCCATGCTTGTTTCGATCCCTTTGCATAAAAATTGTTATACATGTCCCAGAATAGTTATAAATATTCAAGAGCAGAGTAAAGAGTCTCCTTCTTGGGAAGCAGCTTTTTTTCCTGGTCCTGGTATGGGTTGAAACCCATAAAAAGCTGCTAAGCAATTGCATATTTTTTTACTTTATTGACACAACATGGAGCCCTGGGGCAGAGCTCAGCAGCCTGCAGCGCCACAGGCACACTGGTCCTCACCCCTGCCAGCTGATGCTGCATCAGGCAGCATCCCTCACCATGTGCCCACAGCAGCACGAGGTGAGTCACAGAATCACAGAATGTCCTGAGTTGGAAGGGACTCACAAGTATCATCGAGTCCAATTCCTATCCCTGCACGGGACAAGCCTAAAATTCACACCATGTGTCTGAGGGCATTGGCCAAATGCTTCTTGAATA
This sequence comes from Tapera naevia, assembly GCA_033556795.1. Lineage (NCBI taxonomy): Eukaryota > Metazoa > Chordata > Aves > Cuculiformes > Neomorphidae > Tapera > Tapera naevia. Next base: position 4,565,308 of record JAUMJJ010000353.1, read on the forward strand.
TTGTCAGGTTTGTTGCTGTGACTGCTTCCCTGGGGAGCTGTTCCAGTGCTCCACCACCCCCTCTGGTGAAGAACCTTTTCCTAATACCCAACCTAATCCTCCCCTGGCACATCTTCCTGTCATTCTTTCAGGTCTTTGAGTTCCCTGAGGTGCCATCATCTCCTATTCTCTCAGGGGCAGAGGTGAATTAGCCAGGCAGGGCAAGGGTCCTCCTGCTCCTGTCTCACCCCACTGGCTCCATTTTCCACCATCTCCTGCCAAGATGTGGTGCTGGAGCATCTACTCAATGTCACACCACTGACGAGAGACCCCATCTCCCTCATCCCCACCAGCTCTTGATGCACACACAACCCATGGAGCAGGGGAGAGCCCTTCAGCTTGCTCTTATCAACACTTTGGAGACCCATATCCTACAGCAACCAGCAAAGCTCCTTGTTTTCTCATTATTTATGCACCCGGATGATGGCACAAACATCTGGAGCAGCAGAGAGAAGCTGAGCAAATAGTTTCAGCTCTGCATCCACCCGCAGGAAACACCTTTGGGCTCCAATAAACACCGGAATAAATGCACTGAGTAGGGCCTCAAACAAGAGAATGCTCCTATAAAACAGGTTGTCACGTTCCCATCCCCTCCTTCCCACTGGGCTTCACCCTGGAGAGCAGCAGTGGGGATGAGCTCGTAGACCACATGGCAAAGCCAAAAACTCTTACGGGGGGACAGCAGATGTGGCTGGGGGTCAGTGTGTGTTGCAACGCAGGCCTCACCCCATACAGCCAGTTCACAGGCTGCTCCACAGTGTGGGATGCTGCCAGCCCATCGGCACATGGGACATCACAGTTTGGGCTCAGCAGAGCCCCCAGACCAAATGTTTTATTAAGACTGCATTAAAGAAAACAGACTTGGGGTTTGAGCTGAATTCACTCTTACTTGTGCTCTTACTGGTGGGATTTTGCCTTTGCCTGTTTGCTGCAGGGAACAATGAGATGATGGGTTTAATTGCCTTGCAGCACAGGAGCACCAGTGCTGATGTGGCCAGGGTGCAAATCCAGATGTCCCTGTACCTCAGCAGGTGCTCTGCAGGATCCGGCATCCTGCGCTCAGGACTGATACTATGATTAAATGTGTGATGCAGTGGAGATGTAAATATCAAGGCAATGACCTGGCAGAGGAGAGACTGAAGAGACCAGGTAATCATACAGCCCAGGGGAGAGCTTCCAAGGGGCAGAGCACCCTCACCACAGTGCTTCCCTGATTTGGTAACACAAAGTTGGACTGATCTGCCAAAAGCCTGAGCAGATCCCTGCTTCGGCACCCATTGGGGTGGTAGGTGCACCCTAGCTCCCTGATGGTGACTCCAGAGCAGGGCATGGGCTCCCCAGGATGGGATTTTTGGCAGGCATGGTTAGCTTTGGGAAAGCCACTTGTCCTCAGTGCACAGACAATGAGAAGCAGCAAAGAGAGCTTCATGTTTATCCAACTTGTAAAGAGCATTAAATTGATTTCACAAATATTAAGGATTAATCCCATTAACATGGTCTAAACAAAGGACAAAAGACAGATGAACATTGCTGGAGCAATATCTGCCAGCTGAGTATTTTCCAGCCTGGAAGGAAGTGACTGGGATTTCCCTGGAGTCAAACTTTTCAATGATTTCTTCTTTCTAGAGACCCTGGGCTGCCTGGGAAGAGCCTCTCCTCTTCTCAAGCTGCTGGGAAAAAAGCTCCGAGTGAGGCCAGATGTCTCCTTGGCCATGGGGCCAGGCTGTCACCACACATCCCCATCCTTCCTTGCTGTTTCCCACCCACCCCGTGCACTTCACATGGTCCCATGGATGTCACGGAGTGCCCGGGAATGAGACAAAAAGCATCCTTGGCACCAGCCTTTTTGGTATCAGCGGAGGCCCCATTTTGGACCATTTTCTCCCCAGGAAACCTTCTGGGGGAGGCAAACCAAACCTCTCCTGGGCCCACGTGCTGAGAAGAAATACAAATCCCACGCTCGTCAATAAATTCTGTAAACAAGCACACTTTTTCCTCCCACTCTGTTTCCTAACTCCTTCCCACCCTGCAAAGCCAGTGGAAACATCCTGATGAAGCACAAAGCATTTCTGGCCCCCGGAGCTGCCCTGGGTCACCGACTGCAGGATTTTACCCTCCTCCAGCCTCTTGAAATAATGTTTCCTTGAGAGCAAAAAATATTGCATGCTTTTTCTCAGCTTGAGAGGTTGTTAGGAAACTCAGAGAGGGGAAAAAAGCCTCTTTTCACATGTTAAGATGAGCAGGTGACCAAGCCAGGCACTCAACCATGAGCCTTATTTCACATCACATCACACATCGTCAAGAAGACCTAGTCAAGACACTTGCCTACAACAGGCTTTTTTTTCCAGCCAGGATCCAGCAGTTTTAAGCAGAATAAGCAGGGCTGACTGTATAACAGAAAGCCTCGGATGGGAGGATGCTATAAATCTAACCCCTCCCATACTCACTTACTTTTTAATTGTAAAGAGGTGAAAAACCACACGCATCGGTGTTAAAGGGCTGGGGACAGCGGGGACACAGGAAGCTGTCAGACCCCATGGGTAAAAAACTGCTCGGGAAGATGCTATGGTGTGGGTGAGGGTAAAATAAATCAGGGCCAAAAAAGGTCTGCTGGAGCACTAACATTTCCAGTCTTGTGACATATAGCCTGAACAAAATCATAGAATCATGGAATGGTTTGGGTTGGAAGGGACTTCAAAGCCCATTCAGTTCCAATCCTCTGACACAGGCAGGGACATCTCCCACTGGATCAGGGAGGTCAAAGCTCCACCCAATCTGGCCTTTAACACCTCCAGGGATGGGGCAACCACCACTTCTCTGGGCATCCTGTGCCAGGGCCTCCCCACCCTCACAAACATTTCTCGCTAAGATCACATCTCAACCTCTCCTCTTTCAGCTCAAAACCATTCCCCCTTGTCCTATCCCTGCACTGCCTGATCAAGAGCCCCTCCCCAGCTTTCCTTAAGCCCCTTTCCATACTGGAAGGCTGCTCTAAGGTCTCCCTGGAGCCTTTTCTTCTCCAGGCTGAACAACCCCAACTCTCTTAGCCTGTTCTTGTACAGGAGGTGCTCCTGCCCTTGGATCATCTCTGTGGCCTCCTCTGGACTCACTCCAACAGCTCCATGTCCTTCCTGTGCTGAGGACTCCAGAACTGAACACAGGGCTCCAGGTACTTACAAAGCCCCAGCTTTGTATGGGACATGAACCACAGAAACTTATTTATCCTGGCAAACAGCACTTTCTAAAGCAAGGAGATGGGTGAGTAGCTCAGACACCTCTCCCTCACTGGTTGTTTTCTACCCAAACCCCTCTGGGAATGAGCACCCTGGCTTGCTCCTTGGGACAAGGGGCAGCACCCCACAGCCCAGGCTCCAGTGACTGCTTTCCCCTCCCAGCCGCTCCCTCATGGAGCCATTTGCTCCTGGACCACTTACAAAACCACAAGGGTTTTTTGGAAGTTCATCCCAGTTGGGGGCCAACGTTTTCCAAAAGAGAAGGAGGAAAGCGAAAAAAAAATAGAAGAAGGAAAACAAACACTATCTTCTAAGTATTTCAGCCTTCAGAAACCTGTTTCCTGGCCAGAGCGAAGAAGAGCCAGAGCCAGGGTGGATGAAGGTCACAGGGGCTGGGAAGCGGGAGGCACCGACCGCCCCGCTTCCAGCCCGGGAGCTGGAGCCCAGACAAGCCCTGCCTTGTGCACCAGTTCCCAGGAAGGGGGAAACCATTCACAGAAGCAAAAGGAAGACTTGTTATTCAGGCACAAACAAGAGCGCAGGGAAGCACATGGAAGAACGTTTGCGATATTCCTCCCCTGCCCTGTGATGTGCTCACATTCACCATAGCCTCTTCCCTGGTTTTCCTTGTATTTTAGCACACAGTGTCTAAAATCGGGTTTCATTGCTCTTAATATAATCATGAGAGCAGCCAAAGTCACTTTTTTTGCCACAGGTTTGTAGTGAACCAACGCAGAGCTGTGGACCCTCTCAGGAAGGTGCAGGAGCCATGGTCCTGCAGGCTGAACTCACACAGGATGCTTGCTCCACACCACAGCCTCTCCCGTGTTCACCCAAGCAATATTCTGTAAGTTCAGCTTTTTGGCCATTTATCCAAAGGACTCAGAACTTCCAGAAGGACTGAGTCTTCCATGGATCTGCTCTGAACTGGTGTACAGAGCTTCCTTGGGGTACAGGATCAGATTCTGGGAGAAGGAGAGCTGCAGTTGCTGCACTCCTCTTGATAAAAAGTGCTTTTCTGAACATGCAACCACCAGCCCTGCAATGGGCGGAGCAATTGGGGATGGCACGGAGCAGGTGAGAGGGGCTGCCACGTCCCTGGGCTGCATCCATCCCCCTCCGGTCCCCTCAGGGCCACCCCACGGCCCACTGGGGTGTGGGCACAGCACAGGGTCCTCACCTGCCCTGCTCTGCGGGCTCGTCGGGCACCTCCTGACACCCAGGATGGATGTGGGGCTCAGAGAAACGTGTGCGCTCCTTGACCCTGGAAGAAAGGAAAAACCTTTGCTTACCACAGCACTTACCCCAAACCCCCACAGGCACGAAGCCTCAGCCTCAGCTCCACCACACGCCCTGGAGACATGCTGGGTGACAACATGCACCAAGCTGCAGCCACCAGCACCAGTGCAGGCGCAGGCAGCTAATCCCTAATGATATTGGAATCATAAAACCATTAAGGTTGGAAAAGACCTCTAATCTCACCCAGTCCAACCATCAGCCAAGCCCCACTGTGCCAACTAAACTGTGCCACGTCTACACATTTTTGAACATCTCCAGGGATGAAGACTCCACTGCTTCCCTGGGCAGTTTCTGCCAACGCTTCACCACTCTTTCAGTAAAGACATTTTTTCCCAATATCCAATGTAAACCTCCTCTGGTGCAACCTGAGGCCATTTCCTCTCATCCTATTCCTTGTTACTTGGTTGAAGAGACCAAAATCCACCTCACTACAACCTCCTTTCCAGGAGCTGCAGAGAGCAATAAGGTCTCCCCTCAGCCACTCCTCATAAGACCTGTGCTCCAGACCCTTCATCAACATTGTTGCCCTCCTCTGGATAAACTCGAGCCCCATGCTCTCATTGACAGACCCCAATCCTGCATGGCAAAACTGCTACTTATCCCAGTTGCAAGCAGAGATTTCATAGCGTTGGAATCTCATTGACCGCTGGGGCTGCCAAGCCCAAGAACACCCAGTGCAGAGGCTCTGGGGGCTGGCATATGGCATGAGGATGGCCCCAGTCTGCCCGCAACCATGGGACCCCCAGCACCACAACCACAATCCCAGTGCTGCTGGCACAGATGGGTCAGGATGTAGCCCCATCACCCTGGAGCTCCCCAGCCCCTGCAAGGGCTGAAGTGCCTCGGGGCAGGCACACAGGGACCTGTGCACAGACAGAGAGGCTGTTACTCTCTGGGGGATTTAAAACAGCTCTTGTACATGGGGAGAGCAGGGATGCTCAGAGCAGAAGGCAACCAGGGCTGGGCTGTCTGAAAGGACAGCAATGGCTGCAAAGGGACCCTCACCCCTGCATGACTAATGGCTCAAGCTTCGGTGACAGCTCCAGCACCCCTAAAAACCCCGGGAGGCAGCATTTTGGGTCTTTCCCATTACCAAACCCAAATAGTGTTAACTCTGACAGTGATGCCCAGTGCTGGCATCCTTCAGTCCCCTACACAGACACATGCATATGCCCAGCAACTTCCCTGCCTGCGCCGCAGGGCTTTTTTCCTGAAGCACAGCTACTCCCAACCCTTCAGCGCAGGAGGTGGGTGAGGATTTTTCCATAAGGCCCAACAGCTTGTCTGAGGGATTCACACAGCAGATTGTCAACGGAAGAAAACACTGCTCCAAGAGGGGGAAAATCTGGGTCCGCATCCTGGTGGGAGGACGGGGGCTGCGGTCGGCATCCGGCTGGGAAGGGCAGTGCGTTGCAGCTTGCAGGTACATCTCCCATCCCAGTGCTAGGCAGGAGCAGGCACTTTCTCGACCATGGTTTTAAGTGAACATGGAGCAACAGGTTGGAAAGATTCATTTTTAGGACGGCGAGGCGACCGTCACTCTGCCCTGCTCGAGGCTGCCTGGGTTTCCAACCCTCTTGGACTTATCAGCTGTGTGCCATAGCATGACCCAAATCCAGGCTCAGACCTGAAGGTTTTACCCTATTTCTCTGCTCTTTCCAACTTAAGCAACACCTTGGCTGCTCCAGCACCACCCTGGCACAGCCTCTCCCTGGGCAGTTTCGCTCCCAGAGCTTTTCATGGTGATGCCTGAGGCTCCACAGACTGACTCTGGCCAGAGAGCGGCAGCAAGGGGGCTTTGCCAACAGCTTTGCGATGAACAAAGGAGAGCGGGATTTCTGGAGCTGAGCTTGGCACCAGTCCCCTCCCAACCCGGGAATGATGGGATTCACAGATTTGGGGAGGGGGGGAGGACTCCAGCAGCTGGCTCTGTCACGTAGATTTTGCCTGCTGCCAGATTTGGGTAATTACACTCTGACTCGGGAGATAGGAATCCGGGATTCGACTCCTTCTAGCTCTCTGCTAGCTGGGTAATGAATTGAACTATTCATTATTTGATAAAATTTCCATGAAAAGAAGAAGAAGAAGGGGGGGTGACTGCATTGCATTTGCAAGAGATGAATTACAGCACCCAGCAAGCCTGCTGGCCACAGACGGACAATATTAAAGCACCAGATTAATGCTGCATTGAATCACAATTAAAACTCATTAAAAAGCCTCAGGCCAGACAAGTTGCCTTTGATGAGAGTAATACTTCTTGAAATGGGGAGCTTCCATTTTTAGACTCAAAGCAGCCCGTTGTGCTCGTTCCCCACCCCCAGAAATCCCACCAAAGCTAAAGATTAGTGCTCATCCACCCTGCTGGAGACAAGGGGACTTGTTCTGTGCTTTATTAACAATTCAGTACTGACTGCCTTGTTCCAGCCCAGTCCAGCTGGTAAGCAATGCGGCCTCGTTACCCGCTTCCAGTTGTGGCATCGTGCACTGTTACTGCATCTCCACCCACCAGGTGCTGCAAAGCAGCTCCTCCAGAAGAGCCACCGTTCCTACACACCTGCCTTGGACCCTCAGCAATCCATTATGCTTAATTTCTCATTTGCGAACAAAGTCTGCCCAGGCAGACCAAACAAGTGAGGCTTTTCCAACTGCAACATCACTGAACCTCAACTGAAAATATATGGATTTTTGAGGCAGTAAAAGGCAGAGAAAGCCCTTCTTTTCTCACACCCTGCATGAGTTTTTTCTGCCTTCACTGCCTCCATGCCCCTCTCCCACTTGCTGTGACACCTGGTCCTGCATGGGGACCTGGCCCCAGTTCCTGATGCACAACCTGGGCTGGGCTTGGGTTAAAGGAGCTCTATTGATTTGTACAGCATGAGCAAAGCCCCATGCAATGATAAATCCCGTTAATCTATTTGCTAGAGATGTTGGTTACCTTGCACCTAATCTATTAACATGAGTTTTATTCACATTATTCAGAGCCATTCCTCAAGCCTCTGAGCACAGTCAGTGCTTCATCAAATCCATTTTTAGTGAACCACCTAGAGAATACTTCACCCGTTATTGCTCTAGGAATAAAGTCAAGCTGTGCTGCCCAGAGCCTGATTTCTGCAAAGCCATCTTCCCTGATAACATGACCCAGTGCCTTCAATTAAGCTTCCTATTGATTGAACCAGTATCAGCTTTTCCATGGGATCAGCGTTTGCCCCAGACACTCTAAATTTGCCCTTCCCGCCAAGGCAGAGGACACTACGACTCATCATCAGGAGCATCACTTGCATCACTTCAGCTGCACGGTCACGGCATTGTAACTGTAACCTCCCAAACAAGAATCCCTGCAGTAATTATTATTTACCCATGTTAAGACATCATTTATTTACCATGCTGGATCACGACAGGCCATAGTTGCAATTTCTTCTCTGGGTTTTAGCTTCATGTGCTTGCTGAACTATGAGGATGAGCCGTTATCCAGGCAACGCGGCTTGATTACTAATGCCAATTAATAGTTAAAAAAGCCAGAGGAGACCATAGGATAATGCACGCTGTGGGACCTCCCAGGTAGCATCCTCTTCTAAACTGCGTCTTTTAGAAAAACCTCCAATCATTTTAAAACTATATTTCCCCAAATTAACATGCCCCCAGGCCCCCACTAACTTCTGCTCATGGTTAATTATATTCAGGGCTTTGGAAACAGCCTCCAGCGATGGGTGGGAGCTGGAAGCACCATTGCCATGCCAAGGGACTTCTGCCATGCCTTCGCCTGCCAAAACACACCCAGCACAACCCCTGCTCAGAGGATGAATTTGTCTAGCCCTTCCCTGACCACAGGATTCCCACTTGTGTATCTCCAAAGATCTCATTAAACTTTTGATGGGAAATAAATCTGGAGGGCCCAGCCGTGGGCTCTTTCCTCCTACTTCTCTTCCCCATCCTGTGACTCACATCCCTTCACCCCTGAGCCCCACTTTGTGCTCTTCCTGCTTGCGGGGATAAAGCAGAAAGTCATCCAGGGTGAGGAACTACTCACCCAGCCCTAGTAAACCACAGCCATCGAGCAATTCCCTGTTTGCCATGAGATCTTGGCCCGTCAGCACTGTTTGCCTATTGCTTTTGCAAGCAAAACTGTTTAACTTCCATAGAATAGTGGAATGGTTTGGGTTGGAAGGGATCTTAAAGCCCATTCAGTTCCAACCCCCAGCCATGGGCAGGAACACCTCCCACTGTGTCAGGGTGCTCAAAGCCCCATCCAACCCAGCCTTGAACACCTCCAGGGATGGGGCAGCCACAGCTTCTCTAGGCAACCTGTGCCAGGGCCTCCCCACCCTCACAGGACAGCATTTCTTCCTAAGATCTCATCTCAACCTCCCCTCTTTCATCTGAAAACCATTCCCCCTTGTCCTATCCCTGCACTCTCTGATCAAGAGACCAGATTTCCTGGAGCCCCTTTCAGTACTGGGAGGGTGCTCTAAGGAAAGTCTCCCTAGAGCCTTCTTTTCTCCAGGTTGGACAACCCCAACCCTCTCAGCCTGTCCTCGTATGGAGGTGCTCCAGCCCTCGGATCATCTCTTTGGCCTCCTCTGGACTCAATCCAACAGCCCCACATCCTCCCTGTGCTGAGGACTCCAGAACTGAATGCAGAGCTCCAGGTACTTCTTTATACAGAAGGCATTTGGGCTGCTTTTCTGTTTGCAAGCAACAGAGACCAAACCTGAGCCTCAGAGTCTCACAGGACCAGCTGATCTACTGCAGAGATTAAGTTATCACCAGTTCCTATAGCACCTTCTCAGCTGAAGGCCACCATCTCTTTCTGCAGAGCCCAGAGAAAACCGTGGCCAGGCAGAGCTGGTGTGGCATGGCATGGGATAGCACAGGATGCAACGGAAAGCAATGATGCCAGAGAGACATCAGAGTCTGGGCAGATCCCTGAGCACAAGGCGTGGGCTCTTTTTCCATTTCAATCGTCCTTCTCCATCCTATTTATAACCCGCCTAAACTCTCCTGGGTAGCAAACTCCCTCAAAAGAAAGAGGTCTGAGGATGCACTGCATCTGCTTGCATGTCTTCCTGTGGGAGAGAAGGGGGTGGACTGGGATACGGATAAACCCAGTGTGTTTCACATACTGACAGCAGATATTTCTGCCCCCTCCCTGCCTTTCTCCAGCCCCCCACACACCCCAAGAAAAGCTCTTTGTGCACCCCCATGCTGGCACTAGGAGAGCTTGGCCTGGTGTTGTGCACCTGAATCTGATTTTCCTCTAGGGATGAACTGCTCAGGACTACTTGCAAAGCTTGTAAAATCCTACCCATGACTCCTGTTTCCAGCACCACCTGTGAAGTGGCCCCAGTGTGGGAGAAGTTGCTGCAGGAACACCATAAATGCCTGTCCTTGACAGGCCTGGGAGCTGTTGGCTTTACTGGTTTTAGTTAGACAACATTACTGATAGTTAAGACACCCAGAGATGGGCAGGATGCAAACATCCCAGAAGCCCTCCAGGACTCCCTCTTCACCTGCCCTACCACGGGAACACAATTCCCAGTTCCCAACCCACCCCATTTCCCCCAGCCTTGGGTCACCAGACCCTTCCCCAAATGCCCACCTCACACTGACTCCTAGCAGCCAAAACCACACAGAAAAAGCACCCCCTCTCCCACAGGTGCTCATGACACTTTCTTTTTCCCCACCACATCAGCCTGGGCCATACGTGCCAGCCTTGCACCCAGGGGAAGGACTAGAGAGTGAGGGACACTTTCTCCACCTTGGTGCTGGGGTCCATGCCCCAACTTGCCTGGAAAGACCCCAGAACTGATGCTGAGCAAGGACAGGAGCCTGGTCTTAGGTTTCTTTACCTTGTGCCAGGATAGTCCATATTGCAGGAAATAACATCTATAGGGCGTATCAGAGCTTCACAGGCTTTGTGTACATGGTCCAGATCTTTCCAGTTCATACCTCCATTCCTTGAAAATTAACAGCAGAGTCCTTCCCCATCCTACTGATGGTGCCTTCCTTACAGCCCTGCTGCGTTTTCTCAACATAGCTCTGAATAAATCCATTTGCACTTCGAAAAGAATCTGTTAATGAGCACTACTAATTAGTCAGCTTGGCTTAAAGAAGTGACACCTGGCAGCATTTGGGTTTGTAGTTCTTTTAATCCAACTGACCATTCGGGTCCATCCATCAAACCCCCTCTCAGCACCCAGAAGAGCTTGAAAGACACTTTTTCTTGAGTGCAGATGCTGGTGGGTTTGTGGAGCTGGCAGTAGCTGCAGGATGGCATGACACAGCACGAGGCACGTGGAAATACCCAACAACAAATGCAAACACTGGTGACTGCCCAGCAAAAGCCAAGCAGGCAAAATGCAAGTTATTTGCTGAGGACAAAGATAGGAGAGAGGGATTCATCCCCAGCGGCCTCTTCACTGGGGAGCCTGGGGACACAATGGCCCTAGAGCATCTTCTGTCTCTTTGCATGTCCCCAGCACACTCTCGTGTGCCTCTGCTGAGTGTCTCCTCCTGCCGGGGAGGCTGGCAATATTTGGGGTGAAAGGCAGCAAACAGAGCACAGCTACCACTGCCCTCCAGGGGCAAGTCCCACCTTGGGGCTTGGAGAAGGACCACAACAGCTTCAGTCCTGTTTGCTTCCACTCTGCGTGCACTGTGCCACAGCCCAGATCAGTACTGAAGCACAAACACCAACAGGGACTCCATCCCATTACCAGGATGCTGATCACAGCCCCCTGAGACCCTTCCAGCTATGGCCAGACCCTGTCCATCACAGGATGAGGCAGCCCTTTGCTCAAGGGTTTCCCAGGGCTGGGGAGATACTGTTTCCCCTCAAGTGTGTGAACCATTAGACTCATTGCCACATCCTTGTGTCTGGGCCGCAGAGCAAGGTGGGAGCGTTTGGGCCAAGCAGGTCCATCTTGGACCACTCTGCTCCCAAAGTCCCATGACTCCCACCAACTGCAGGTGGACACTTTCCTCCAGACACTGACATAACATGTCATATCACGCCATATCACACTAATATAGCAGGATGTTGCATGCTCTGGATCACCCCATTGGCAGTCTCATACTAGCACAACCCTCGCCATGATGTGGGATGAGGTGAGCAGGAGATGCTGAACTTGTCTCCCCAGCATGAGGAATTGTAGGGATGAGAAGAAATGGGAAACAGCCCTCAGAATATAAAACCTTCCCCTCTGCAGCAATCTGGGAGAGCAGAACTCCAAGACTGATCCAGAAGGTGGTTTGAGTGTAGGTTTAATGGCTTTAAATTGGAAGGGTGAACATTTAGATTAGGCATTAGGAAGAAATTCTTTATGAAGACGGTGGGGAGGCCCTGGTACAGGTTGCCCAGAGAAGTCGTGACTGCCCCATCCCTGGAGGTGTTCAAGATCAGATTATATAGGGCTTTGAGCACCCTGATCCACTGCTAGGTGTCCCTGCCCATGGTCGGGGTGTGGAGCTGGGTGGGCTTTGAGGTCCTTTCCAACACAAACCATTCCGTGATTTTATGATTCTATGATTCTACGATTTGGGGGACCCAAATGACTTGAGTTGTAAGGGACCTTAAAGCCCATCCAGTTCCACTCTCCTGCCACGGGCAGGGACACCTACCAGTGGATCAGGGTGCTCAAAGCCCCATCCAGCCTAGCCTTGAACACCTCCAGGGATGGGGCATCAACAGTTTCCCTGGGCAGCCTGTGCCAGTGTCTCACCAGTGTTGCCCCAGCTCTGCTCTAGATGGGTTGCTCCGCCACCAGTGAGCCCTTCCACCCCACAACCTCCCCCCGTCCCGCTCCTTAATCCCCCCCCAGCCCTATTCTCGAGCTCTCCCCCCGCCCAGAGGAGCCGGCAGCCACCTGTAGAGGTCTGGGCAGCAGCAGCATCTGCCGAGCGGCCGCGCAAAGCGGCTTAGAGAGGGGGTGGGGGATGCTCAGCCCTCCCGGCCCCCCCGGCCCCCTCCTCCAAGGGTTAAAAATGCAGCAGAGCTGGAGCCGGAGGGGCTGAGTGAACAGAGAGGCAAGAAATTATATTGAAAAATACAACAAAATTAAATATATTTTAAAAATGCGGATGCAGCACCTTGCAGGGGTCCTATAAGGGGTCCGGGGGGGACACAGCGGATCTTACCTTGGTGACAGTCATGCGGGAAGGAGCAGAGGGGTGGGCGAGCTCCGTGGGATGCGGGAGATGCGCGGGAGGCGGAGGGGAGAGGGTGGAAAATAAAGGAGAATAAGGATGGGGAGGGGGGAAGGGGGATGCTGCGGCGGTTGCCCCGCGGAGGAGCGGGCGCCGGGGTCTGTGGGGAGGGGAGAGGGGAAGAGGGAGCCGGGAAAGGGGACTGGGTCGCCCGGAGCCGCAGCCGCGGTCGGAGGGGGCGGCGCTGTCAGCCCGCACCGCCGTGACGGAGCAGCCGCTCCCACGGGGAGGGGGGGCCAGAGGGGAGGGGGGGCCGGACGAGGGTGCTGCTGAGCTGCGGGGAGAAAAGGCCGGGGGTTAAGTCTTTGGCAACGCAAGGGGCTGTTGGAAGGGGGAAGGGATGGGCAGGCACCTGCTGCCCCCTCCCATCCCCATTCACATCTGCATCCCCACCCGCATACCCATTTCCAGCCCCATCCCAACCCCAGCCCCACTCCCAACTTCCCCCCCATCCCTGGCCCCAGTCCCAGCCCCAGCTCCAAGCCCATCCCTGTCCCCATCCCCATCCTGAACTCCAATCCCTTCCTCATCCCCATCCCTAGCCCAATATCATCCCCATCCCCCCCACAACCCCCTACCCTTCCTCATCCCCATCCCCAATCCCATCCTCAACCCTGTCCTAACCCAATCCCATCCTTATCCCCACTCCTACCCCATGGCCCATCCTCACCGCCATCCCAAACTCTGTCTCCATCCACAACTTTTTCCCCATTCCCATCCACAACCCCAACACCACCTGCAACGCCATCTCCACTCCTATCCCTATTCCCATCCCCTTGGGTGAGGCACACGGGGATGTTGGCCCCCTGGGGTCCTCCCTGCACCCTGTCCATCACTGAGGCCCAGTGGTGACCAGTAAAACCAATGCACAAACACTGGGAGCACAACAACTCTCCTTTCTCCAAAGCAATGAAAATAAATGCTGGTTTCTGGGCCCTGACCAGGCGACAGGCTGCATGGCAAACTTCTGCAGGGAAGTTGCAACCAAGCCACGTCTTTTATCATCAGCTTTCTGCAGTGGGATGTGCCGCAGGGTTAGCACCTTGCTGTCTGGTCCCTTCCAGCTGGAGATTATAGTAGGGTCCTACATCATCCATACACATCCCTCCATGTTCTTGTTTCTCTTCACATAGAGGCTGATTTGGTTTCCTCCTGTTATAGACAGCAATAAGGGACAATACCAGAGCCCATGGCTTTGTGCCAGTTCTCTGGTGTGGCCCAGATTGGAGCTGGCACTCAGATGCACAGGGTTGCTTAGCATGTCCCACCATGAGCTGGATGCCTGGGTTCCTCCACAGCCTGGAGCCCAACCAGCTGCTATGAGGTCACTGCTGAAGGAATAAAATCCATTTGATTTCATCCTGCTTCCTCTTGTCACCGCTGATCAAACCAACCTTCTGTTGGCACCGACTCAAAATACATTCAGGGGCGCAGGGTACCGGAAGGCGTGAAGCAGCATCCCTGCTAGCCATGGCCTGCATCTCCAGGCCTTGAACCAGCCACAAAACACAGGCTTGTTGTTAAATTTTAAAAGATCTCTATCACTGGAATTGAGAGAAGCAGCACTTTAAAAATGTAGTATTTTAGCCCGTTGTCTCCTGCTTACACGGGAATGAAACCAGCAGGATACAGCCCAGGCACAGACTTATCCAGCCCTTAGATTCCACGTTGCACCAACTTATTTTATTGTTGGTAAATTAAAACTACTTGAGGCCAATACCAACTGCATTTCCAGTTCCCCTTAAAGAAAAGCGCTCTGCCAATAAACAAAGGATTTCCTTTTCATAAGGAGATTATTCAGCCAAGAGTCTGATGAAAGATTACTGAGTCTTATTCTCGTGCCGAGCGTTCCCATAAAATATCAGTGGATCTGATAACAAGTGAATACTGAGAGCTGTAAAAAATGTTTGTCTTTGGATATTCCTCTAAAAACCAGCTCTGTTCTTAAAGATAAACCCTGTGCCATGGGCTGGACTGGAAACTGTGAGGAAGGTTAATGCAATTAATGTAGAGCTAATGACATTAGCCAGCAGAAGCAGCCACGTCTAATTCCCAAACCACCCAGCAACGACCTCTTCCCAACAAAACCCCCATTTTCCCTGGAGCTGGTGACGGAATCAGGCAGTTCGATGTGATTAGAGATGATGCTTAAAATTAGACAGAGCTTGGGAGGTCATAGAGGCGGGGGACGCCAAGGCCAGGATGAGCCAAAAGGGGAGAAACCAGGCTCTTGCAAAGGCTCGAGCTGTGGAAGCTGCTGCCCCAGAGGCCACTGCCCCTCGTCTGGAGCTACTGGGATTAATTAGCACCAATCAGCTGATTGAAACAACTCACTTGGAGCCATGAATTGGGACAGCTGATGGAGGTAGGGTGAGGAGGGAAAGGCTGCTGGTAAGGCATGAGTTGCTGGGGGTTTTCTGGGAGTCTGATCCTGCTGATGGAGGGAGGATGTAACCATGCAGTTGCTCCCTGTGGTGCTAAATCTCAGCATCTTCCAAATCCCAAATGCTGCTACTGAGGGGAGCCTAGAAATGCTCCCATTGAGGAAAGGGCTGGGACCCCCTTCAGAGTGGAGCAAGAAGGACAGGAAGGACCAGGAATGGAGCCCCAGCAGCTGAGCCCTTGCCAAGGAGGCAGGAGGGATGCTGGGGTGGCTCAGCCGTTGCTGGGGTGGGAAGGTGGGAATTTGCAGTGATGGGGAAGCCACAGCTGTGCTGCAGCAAAATTTCCTGCCCCTCCAGCAACACTGCAGGCTGAGGGCACCCATTGCAGCATCTCTGCACGAGTCCCAGCAGAAAATAGCATTAATGGATGTGTGTGGCTCTACGAAGAGCTAGAGGATATGAATGGGCCCTTAGCTTTGCTCCACAGCCAAGAAAATAGTATGGGCTCCTTGTTTCACCAATATAACACAACAATTCCAACCCCCAAACTGTCTGGCTTTTGGCAAACTGGAAAGGATTTTGGTATTTTTTGAACAAAATTAAGCCAGTGAGAGACTGCAGGGGCTTTGTTACTTGGGTTCTGCTTTGAAGGTTTTGCTTTCTCAACCCAGATTTGCCCTCCTGGGGACGGAGGCAGGGGTTTTGCCAGGGCTGTACAGACCTACACTGACAGCACCCCCTCTCCTGCTGCTGTCGCCAGGGAAAGGGAGATGCTCAGCACCTGCAAAGAGTTAAAATCTCCTGCTGGCACAGTGCAGGATCTGTCCTGGCCTCCTCGGGCTGGAGTTGCTTGCAGAGGAAATCAGCATCAGACATGGGCTGCGTGGGCAGGATTGCTCTGTCCCTGTGCTGCACACGCAGCTCACAGAAACGTGTCTCCCGTGGTCCAGGAGGATGCCTACAGGATGGCCAACGGGAATATTCCTGCAGGGCTGGATCGGGCCATGCAGCCGCAACCCCATGCAGAGGCATCTGCTGCAAAAAGCTGCCGAGCAGAGCCCTTGGTGGGGGGAGGTGGCGTTTCTCACCCGCCGCCTGTCAGTGGGCACAGCTGAGAGCAGTGGCTGCTGAGGCTGAGCAGCCATGGTGGGCTTGGAGCTCTGTGGGTGCCAGGGGTGAGAAGCAGCGGCGGGGGTGGCTTGGGCTCCCTCTCCTGGTTCTGCTGAGAAAAAAACCCGGGTGTACAGAGCATAAAGTTGGTAATCTCACAAACAATGGATGGTGTGGGGACAAGACCAAGGACACCAGGGGACCCCAGGGGCACTTGTGATCGTGCGCATCCCTTGGGGCAAGCGAAAGTCCATAGCTATTGCTGCAACAGAGCAAACCCAGGCAGACAGATGCTTGGGGCCCTGAGCTGGGCTAATCAGAAGAGGCAAAATTTAGATTACACATTAGAAATTCTTCACAATGAGAGTGGGGAGGCACTGGCACAGGTTGCCCAGAGAAGTTGGGGCTGCCCCATCCCTGGAAGTGTTCAAGGCCAGGTTGGATGGGACTTTGAGCAACCTGATCCAGTGGGGTGTCCCCGCCCACAGCAAGGGGGTTGGAACTGGATGGGCTTTAAGGTTCCTTCCAACCCAAA
The DNA here is from genome assembly GCA_033556795.1 of Tapera naevia. Taxonomy (NCBI): domain Eukaryota; kingdom Metazoa; phylum Chordata; class Aves; order Cuculiformes; family Neomorphidae; genus Tapera; species Tapera naevia. The sequence goes on from JAUMJJ010000353.1 coordinate 4,582,110, forward strand.
CCATTCTATGATCATAATTAACAACCCTCCCCCCCTAAAACCAGGCTGGGGGTGCTGCCTGTGCCCCCTCACATCCTGCCTTGCAGCATCTGGAGTCCACGCAAGGAGCTTGCCTGCGTTTCCATCCTGTCCCCTCATGTGGCTCATCCCAGCCCTCTGTTTATCTGTATGTTGAATTAACTGGTGCTGCTGAGTGGGTAGAAGGAGATGCTGCCTCTGTGATGCAAGTCATTAGGAAATTTGGAGCCTGCCTGGCTGGCTGTGCAGTGGGAAGAGTATGGCTTGTAGAGCCTGTCTCCAGGAGATACGGGACATCTAACACTGCAGACGTGTGTCTGTCTTCAGTGCAATACATCACCTTGCTCAAGGAAAGCTCCTGAGAGAAACAGTGCAGAACCTATCCCAAATCATAAGTCCGGAGAGACTTCATCAGCCCATTACTCACTTCTTGGCTTGGCTGGGGCAAGTCCTAAGGTTGACCTGGTTACACCACAGATGATAAACTCTTCCTTTGATGAAACTCTTGGAAAGACACATCTCTCTTGCACCAGGCTGTGCTTGCAGACAGATGAGAATAATAACGAAGCCACGCTGTAGCACTTAATTACAGTGTCACCAGAGAATCCTGCTTAGGAGGTGATTCATGAATGGAGCTGGCCAAGTCACTTGCTGCAAGCCCATCATGGCTTTGCTCTGGGGATGCAGGTCAGGCCCCAAATCTCCTTCACGTGGTGTCTGCCCGGCCAGCCAGGAGACAGGACAGCTTGGAGTTGGCTGGACTCTGTTAGCACCAGAGCGTTGGAGGGAGCAACCATGATGGTGGTGGTCTTGATGCTTCTGGAGGCAGGTTCTCTATGGCTGTAGGTAGAACAAGTGTTCATTTCTCCATGCTCTTTCTCAGCAATGCTGTCCCCTCTGAAGTGAAGGACGTGTTCCCCCCTTAGCAAATACAGGATTCTTAAGGAAGGGTCCACTGAGCTGGTTCCTTCTCCTGCTGAAAATGAGTTACAGTTTTTTACACTCCTGTGCCTGGACTGATGTAGAAGGGTGGCAAAAGCTGAGTGCATTGTTTGTGCTGGCTAAAACCACACTGACATAAATATAGCATAGATACTGCACACAGTCTGTGCATGGCAGATTGGCCTGGATTATCACTTGAGTTACTGCAGCTGTGAATTACATGGAGGTTAATGTTTGGGTTTTATACCAGATAATTTATAGAGAAATCTAGGGATGGGCTTTCATCTCCTGTGATGAAAGTACATCTGGAATAACAATGCTTGGTAGAACCTGGCACTTGGACGCACCAAAAGCGCAAGTCCTTCTACTCGAAAGCAAGATGTTTCCATTCAGAAACACTGTTAGCAAGAACAAACATCTCTCTATTACTGACTTTCCTTGCTCTTCCCCTCTGCTCAGTCATCTGGTTCAGATTAGTCCTGGATGAGATCCCGTTTTGCTCAGGGAACTAGGAGGGAAACTTGGAGCTATTTCTACTCATTTCAAGTATGAATTGAATGCAGCACACAAATGAAAGCACAATGAGCTCCAACATATGAAGGGAATCAAAGAGACATGGCAGCTCCTCCCTGTGGAAAATCATTTCTAATGGAATGGGAGATGGAGGGTGAGAGCCGAGTTTCCCACCTTAAAGTGGTGCCTTTGGTCCCCAACCCCCAGGACCAGTAGCAATGACCACTGGCAAGGTGGAAGCTGTGGTTGAAGTAGAGATTTGGGGAAAAGCCCAGCTCAGTTCGGTTGGGCCAGCAGTGGGGTATGGGGTGCCTCTGTGCCAGCTGGGAGTGGAGGGTCCCAAGCCACTCTTCTGGCACTCATCATGATCTCATCCCAGCAGGAAACTGCTGTTTTCTCCAGCAAGTATGAAGAACAGCCTTCCTCCTTCACCTCCCCGGCAAGGGTGCTGGCAGAATTTACCAGTTGGCTGGGAGGAAAGCCCTCTTCTCACAAGTGGGGAAAGCTATTCTTAAGAAAAGCCAAGCAAGAGGGAGCCTCTCAACACCAGCGAGTCAAATCCAGCTCCTTCTTGTGGCTTGTTGTTTACATAGCGCCTGTTCCTAGCCAGCTCTTGCCATAGCTGCTAATTTGATAGCATGTGATGGATCGGAAACGCTTTGCAGAAGATGACAAAGAGAAAAACAGCCTTCGCGTCGGAGGCTGGAGCAAAGCAAGAGAGCTGGGGCAAAGAGCTGTTTAGATTTTGGGTTGGTGTGTTTTGGGGCGATAAAGAATGATAGAATCATGGAATGGTTTGTGTTGGAAGGAACTTTAAAGCTCATTCAGTTCCAACACCCTGCCATGGGCAGGGACACTTCTCACTGCATCAGGGTGCTCAAAGCCCCATCCAACCCGGCCTTGAACACCTCCAGGGATGGGGCAGCCATGACTTCTCTGGGCAACCTGTGCCAGGGCCTCCCCACCCTCACAGAAAAACACTTCTCCCTAAGATCTCATCTCAATCTCCCCTCTTTCAGCTGAAAATCATTCCCTTGTCCTGTCCCTGCAGTCCCTGTTCAAGAGACCCTCCCCAGCTTTCTATACTGGAAGCTGTTCTAAGGTCTCCTCAGAGTCTTCTCTTCTCCAGGTTGAACAACCACAACTCTCTCAGCCTGTCCTTATACAGGAGGTGTTCCAGCCCTCCAGTCACGTCTGTGGCCTCCTCTGGACTCACTCCAACAGTTCCCTGTCCTTCCTATGCTGAGGACTCCTGAACTGAATGCAGGGCTCCAGGTGATGTCTCACGAGAGCAGAGGGACAGAATCCCTGATGGTGTCACTACTCATCAGCCTGGGTCTTCCTGGCCGAACAACCACTGCTCAGACAGACAAATGCCTGATCTGGTTTTCTGTTTGAAGGGAGTCCAGATCTCAGGCTGTGCTAAGCCAGATCTCCTGCCACGGGAAAGCATACACTGAATTTGGAAACCTGGATGATACAGTGGCAGATCGGAAAGTGTTCGGGCTTGGGAGCTCTCCTTGCAGTGTGGAGGGCATGGAAAGGGGTCTCTGTTTAGCAGAGCATCCTTGGCAAGAGTCCTGGGCTGTGGGAAGCCAGCCCGGGCAATTTAAGAAGGGTTTTCCATAGCTCACGTCTGTTGTGTGGTGGATGTGTTTGGCAGTTGCCTCCAACATGAATTTTAAAGGGAAACCTGAAACGCCTGGCCCGCTTGCTTTTTTCCCCTTGCAGCATGAGCCCCCTCGAGCCTCCCTGGGCTCAGAGGCGAGGAGGAGGTTGACACCATTGGGGTGGGCAGAGTGACTGGGTCACCTAATTCGGGACCCCTGTGGACAACACGCCAATGATCCCTATGATGATCATGTCACCAGAAATGGGATCTGCTCCCCAGCTGGAAGACCCCACGCAGTGCTTAGGAAAGGGGCTGGTGAAGAGGCAGCTGATGGAAGCCCACCAGAGCCTCTTGGTCCTCCCAGTTCCCTCAGTCTCTGCCCCCATATGCCCCTGTTTGCAATTCCCACCCAGTTCAGACGGGAAGTGCTGAAAAATGAGCCCTGAGTGAAGCACATCACCAAGCAGCTTTTGAGTGTCCCCTTCCTACAGCCCTTCATTCTGGGTGCTAAGCCTGGATATACTGGTGCATTTTTGGGGCCCAAGCCTGGGACACCAGAGCATTTCTGGGGGGGGGCTGAGCCTAAAGAACATCACAATATTTTGGGGTTGATTCCAAGGTACCATAGCATTTCTAGGGTCCCAACCTGCGGCACTGCAGCACCTTTCAGGTACTGTAGCATTTTTAGGGGGCCGAAGCGGGGTACCATGGCCTTTTAGGGAGGCTGAGCCAGGGGCACCGCATCATTTTGGGGGCTGAGTCCAGGATCCACCCCAGCATTTTGGTAGGCTGAGCCTAGGATGCCCCCCAGCATTTTTGGGGGGGGCTGAGCCCAACGCACATCACATCATTTTGGGGGCTGAGCCCAGGATGTTCTGCTGCATTTTGGGGGGAGGGCAGAGCCCAAAGTGCACTGGACGATCTTAGGAGGCTCAGCTCAGAATCCACGCCAGAATTTCAGGGGGGTTGAACCCAGGGTGCAGCCCAGGTTGCACCTCAGCATTTTTTGGAGGGCTGAGCCCAGAGTTCACCACACCATTTTAGGGGACTGAGCCGAAAATCCAGCCCAGCATTTGGGGGACTGAGCCCAGAAACCACCCCAGCATTTTAGGGGGCTGAGCTCAGGATGCACTGCGTCAGTCTGGGGGGCTAAGCCCAGCTTCCTCCCCAGCATTTTGGTGGGGCTGAGCCTAGAGTGCACTGCATAATTTTGGAGAGGTTGAGCCTAAGTTGCACCCCAGAATTTTAGAGGCGCTGAGCCCAGGATCCACCCCAGCATTTTTGGGGGGCAGATCATGGTTTGGGGGGATTGAGCCCAGGATGAACCTCAGCATCTTGGAGGACTAAGCCCAGAGCTCTCTGGACCATTCTTAGGGGACTGAGCCCAGGATGCACCCCAGCATTTCAGGGTCGAGCCTGCCACATGTGCAGCCCCGGCAGCAGCCCCGGCAGCAGCCCCGGCAGCGGCTCCAGCAGCAGCTCCAGCAGCAGCAGCGGCCGCGTTTGCCCTCTAGCGCCGGCCGGATGCCCGCACAGCCTGTACTTTGCGGGGTCTTGGGCTGGGGCACAACTGAACCCAGCATCGTGGCTCCATGTAGCGCCAGGGGTGGGATAAGAGCGCAAAACCATCACAATTTCCACCAAAGCAAGAAAAGAATGACTTATTCTTATCAAACTTCACAGTGCTCTCCCCATCACCCGTGATTTTAGCCATGGGCTGGCAGCACCAAGGCTTACTACTCAGGTGATGATGGGATGGGCTGCTCAGCCCTTGCAGAGGACAGGCAGCCTGCTGGTATGGACACAGGACTGGGCAGGAGCCAATGGGACTTGGAGTGCTGATTGATGAGAAGCTCAACATGAGCCGGCAATGGGCGCTCGCAGCCCAGAAGGCCAACTGTGCCCTGGGCTGCATCCAAAGCAGTGGTACCAACATGAGAAGGATACGGAACTCTTGGGATGGGTCCAGAGAAGGCCACAGAGGTGATCTGAGTGCTGGAGAAATTCTTCATGATGAGGGTGGTGAGACCCTGGTCCAGGTTGCCCAGAGAAGTTGTGGCTGCCGCATCTGTGGAGTTGTTCAAGGCCAGGTTGGATGGGGCTTTGAGCAACCTGATACAGTGGAAGCTGTCCCTGCCCATGGCAGGGGGGTGGAACTGGGTGGGCTTTGAGGTCCCTTCCAACCCAAAGCATTCTATGATTATATGAAACACCAGGCAGAGCCCTGGCAGCAATGCACTGCAATGCTGACCCAAGCCATATGCCGTGCACCATGGCTATAAGGCCATTTACATTCCCAGAAGCTTTTTACAAATATTTTGGAGCATAAATAAATAAAAGCAAACAAAGTGTTACCTGGGAAAACTACAAAGCATGACTATTGGGACGTTAGCCAGTGGGATGACCTTCTAGCCACCAGCAGCTTCACCAGCTCTGCCAGAGCTCAGCTATGTTTTACAGGTGTAATTGCTGACCCGGAGACTCAGCTGTCTTTCCCCCGCCTGTGCCACAGATAACCCAGAGAGAGTGTAGAAGCCTTCCAAGCACAGACTTCAGGCAGGAGTGGGTTTTCCACAGCACTCCTTAGCTGAGGAATACTTCATATCCCAAAATTTCTGAGCATCACCGCCAGCAGCTATGTTTATTTTCTAAATGACTTATTTAAACCCAGACTTTTCTGCCCAGCAGGGGTGAGTTTTGGTCCTTCAGCCCCACTGCCAATCTGGGGAGTGAGAGAGGCAATACGTTGTGCCTAACACATGGAGAAAGTGCATCAGCTCTGGCAAACATCAGCAGGGTCCTGTTAGAAACGTGGGCTTGGGGCTGGCAATGGAGATCTTGTTTCCGTGGGGTGACTCACACTGGAAGCACATCCATGTGCAGCGCATCTCTTGGCCAAGTGCTGCTGAGAAAAGTCACTTCGTAGCAGTTCTGTCTCTGATTCTCCTTCTCTGCTTATCTTCACCACTTTCGACTGCAGTTGCTGGTTGGAGATCTCAGTCAGGGAGGTTTTGGTCAGCTTTGCTGGAGCACGAGTGCAAGTCACAAGCTCCGGCCATCCATGTGCTCAGCCGCTGCTGGGCTGGAGCCAATGGGGTCTGATCCAGCGCAGCAGCTGCCAGAGCCTTGGCTGGTCCTAAATCGTGCCGTGTGGCTCCAAATTCTCCCTCTGCCCCCCATGTCCATGTCCCTGTCCCTAGTGCTTCTAAGGAAGCACCCCGACACATTGGTTCTCCATTCTGGAGCTGAAGCAGGATAGTGCCATCACCTGTGACTTCAGAGACAAATGAGCTCATTAGGCTGCAAGTGCTAATCAGCAGCCTTTGCTTAAAAGGATGGAAGCTGGACTAAGGGTGGTATTTTGTTGGTGTTGCAAAGAGCTGTGGTGTCCTACAGCTTCCCTGGTGCAGGAGGCTGAAGCCAAAGCCTTCCTGCTCAGCTTTGGACCCAGGGCATTCTTTCCCAGAGCAAATGTCTTCCTAGGTTGGATCTCTGCATCTGTTTGAAGGATGCTGTGAGGCAGTATCTGTTTGAAGGATGTTGTGAGGCAGTATCTCTTTGCCCAGCTGTGGATGGTGCAAGGTGAAACCCTGTGTGCTCTTGTGAGCTCAAGCACCTTGGTGCTAGTAGTGCCCCAAGGCTGTTGTTCTTGTAGCTGCTGAGGAGGCTGTGTGTCCTGGGCAGCTGGTTAGAAGGTCCTGGCACAGGGATGTGAATCCAGAGTCTTAAACAGCTTCATCCTCTCCAGTGGTGCAGTAAATTGGAAGGAGGGGTAGGGCACAATGTGCCCTGCACAGAGAGCTCTTGGTGATTAAAAAAGGACATTTGATTTCAGTTCTCTACCATCCTTTTCCAGGAAAACCTTGGTTCTCTGCAGTGCCACCTCCACACATCGTTCCCCCAGCCCTGAGCTTGCCGAGTTTTGCAAGGGAAATAAAAACATCTCGAGCATGAGAAAACTCTGCTGCCAGGCTGTGGTACGTTCACTTCTGGTGCTGGGAGGGCCAGAGCAGTCCCAAAAATGTCAGAAATAGCTGCAAATTTTCTCTTTAGGGTATTTTATTTTTGCTTTATAGTTCTCCTGCCCAGTCTGGCAGAGGCGGGGGGTGAGGGGAGGTGTCTGGCTACAATACAGCTTGGGAAACCATAGGGCTGGATCAAAGGCATTTGTGTTTGGTCTGGGTCCATTTAATGCTTCAAAAGGTGATGAAAAGGGGCTGTGGGCATGTGTGTGAAGTGAAAAGTACTGGAACAGATTCACCTTTAAATCTCAGCAGTTGAAATGGGGTCCTGGGACAGGCTGCCAAGGGCTGCAGAAGAGAAACCAATCCACCCGCTCTGGCTTGATTTTTCTAGCAGACCCAGGAGAGCACAGCAGCAGAACAATAATTTAGAGCTGCCCTAAATGGTTTTCAGGTGTGACTAGGTAGCATGACATGGGCTATAACAGTAAATGAAAGGAATGGCTTTGCTTCCATAAATGTATTAACAATACATCATACCTAAGAGTAATAGAGACTTGGCTACATAAACCAAGATTTTTAAACATGATAGGAGTATGGAAAATAAAAAATAAAGTAGTAATTTTACAGTTGAGAGGTCATGTAGTGATGGTTATAGCAGGGTTTCTGGACTGCAGAGATCCAGACTGAGTCTGGATTAGGGTGCTCAGACATCAGCAGCATCTGATGCAGGTAATGATGTTTGAGCACAGTCTAGATGGTGCTGGGGTGATTCAAGAAGCATTTGGACAATGCCCTCAGACATTTGGTGTGAGTGTTGGGATTGTCCTATGCAGGGATAGGAATTGGACTTGGTGAACCTTGTGGGCCTCTTCCAACTCAGGTCATTTATTCCATGTAGCAGCTCACTCCAGATCTCCAAAGGGGTAGCGTGCTTCCATGGTCAATGGAAACAGCAGAAGTCTCTCTCGTGAGTGGGGTGAAATACTGATGCAGCCCCTGCCTGAACACCCTCTGTCCCTTAGGTCTTGCTGAGGTTGAAGTTGGTGGGAGTAGTGTCTCCAGCAGGGACCTAACTGGTCCCAGTGAAAGGCAGCTGCTGGAGGAAGGGTCCCTGGCTGTAACCCTCCCTTCCTTGCAATGCAGGGCCTGCAGGACCGCACTAAGGGATGGATTCTGTGTAGACTCCCTCCATCACGTGGATGGGATCTCCCAAGTAACCAGCGATAGGATGAGAGGAAATGGCCTCAAGTTGTGCCGGGGAGGTTTAGATTGGATATTAGAAAAAATGTATTTACTGAAAGAGTGGTGAAGCATTAGAAGAGGCTGCCCAGGGCAGTGTTGGAGTGACCATCCCTGAAGGGGTTCAAAAAGCATGTAGACTTGGCATTTCAGGACCAAGTTTAGTCGGCACGGTGGTGTTGGGCTGATGGTTGGACTGAATCATCTTAGAGGTCTTTTCCAACCTCAATGATTCTGTGATCAGGGTGAAGGCTGTTCAGCCTTTGGTGCAAGAACTCACCTGTTTCATTTCTAATACAGAGCCTCTGATCTAGGAGGACCTGCTTCCTCAGGGCTGTGGGTGTCCCAAGTAAGCAGGAATCTATAAAGTTAGGTGAAGCTTGTACCCAGGCTCACTGACTCCCTGCAGTCTCCAGCCAGTATTTGTGTAACATGCCCAGTACAGTTCTGATGGTTTTGGGGAGGAAAAAAACACCTTCAAAGTATTTGACTCCCTCCACATTTTTAGAGCAGAGGGAGTGCAGTGTCCAGAGGTTCCATGACATTATTGAAGGCTTTCTTCTATTTCTCAAACAATAAACAAGCACGTTTGCCATGGCGCTGGCTTCCCTCACCCTGACCACCTGCACCACTTACAGCATCTAATGAAACACATGTTTTCCCAGCAGTCTGGCCTGGAGGAAAAACGTCTGCAAAATGATGTATTCTTCTTGTTACAGTTTGCAAAATTGTATTTGGGTTTGTTTTTCTTTCCCTAAAGTGCTAAATATAATCAAGAGTGGGACTGCTTCTGCTGGCTCAGGGGTAGGAGGGAGAGGAGATGATGTACTGCGGGGCTGGCGGCAGCTGCGGAGGAGCAGGAGGAAGGAGAAACTCTGCTTCAATATGGGTAGCACTTGCAGGCAATGGAAGTTGCCTTTCCTTATTACATGCTTGATTAAAAAGGAAGCCAAGGGGATACTCCTGCATTCTGATGTCCAGCTGAGTTTGGTGGCTGAGCCAAGGGTCTCTCCCGCAGAGCCCCCCTGCTAGTGTGCATCAGCTCATCCTGCTGGAAAAGGCTGGTTTTAAAAGCAAGCGCCATGGAAATCAACAAAACTCCAGGTTTATCAGATGGCTTCAAGCTTTTTAAAATCCATAACCATCAAAAAATGTTGACAGCTTTAAAAATGCAGTGTTCTACCAAGAAGCAGATGAAATGGAAGAGGAGAGAAAGCTGGGACTTGTAGGCAATGGGTGCCACTTTGCACCAAGAGCATTGACAGAAGTGGTTGCAGGCAACGATTCGTTGGGTTTAGAGGGCTCTGGAAAATGAGATTTGCTGTTAAATTATATAACATCCTTTTTTTTTTATCTGAAACTGAAGTCGTTTTTCATAATAGGCAGCGATGGCAACCTGCGTGGGACAAGCGATGTGTGGCACTCAGCTGTGCTTCACACCAGTTTTATTCTATCCCAGCAGCATCCTGGCATTAGAAGAGCCTTTATACTTAATACCTGATTCCATCACAAATATGGCACACAGATGGCATAGAAGAATCTGGATGTCCACTGAAAGAAAGATCCTAGAACCTGCTTGCTGACACATTTCACTTTATGAAGGTGCTTGTTTATTACAGTGCTGCAGCTGTGTCCTGGGCTGCATCCAAAGCAGTGGGACCAGCAGGGTAAGGGAGGGCATTCTGCCCTTCTACTCCACTCTAAGGGGACCTCACCTGGAGTCCTGCATCCTGTTCTGGAGTCCTCAGCACAGGAAGGACATGGATCTGTTAGAGAAACTCCAGAGGGGGCCACGGAGATGACCCGAGGGCTGGAGCACCTCCCATCTGAGGACAGGCTGGAAGAGTTGGGGTTGTTCAACCTGGAGAAGAGAAGGCTGCAGGGAGATGGAGACCTTAGAGCAGCCTTCCAGTATTGAAAGGGGCTCCAGGAAAGCTGGGAAGAGCTCTTGATCAGGGAGTGCAGGGACAGGATGAAGGGGAACAATTTTCTGCCAAAAGAGGGGAGATTGAGATGAGATCTTAGGAAGCGATGTTTTCCTGTGGGAGTGTGGAAGCACTGGCACAGTTTTCCCATGGAAGCTGTGGCTGCCCCATCCCTGGAGGTGTTCAAGGCCAGACTGGATGAGGCTTTGAGCACTCTGATGCAGTGGGAAGTGTCTCTGCCCATGGCAGGGCGATGGAACTGAATTGCTTTGAGGTCTCTTCCAACCCAACCCATTCTGTGATTCTATACAACTATCTTTGTGAATGGAATAATTATAATTTCTCATAACCCTGAAAATATGAAGTCAACAGCCTGTTTTCTTTACTTTTACTTTATTCTGATGCAAGAACCTCTCTAGGATAGGATTTGATCATTGCCGATTGTTTTTACAGGTGCTGGGTCTTCTCTGAGGCCAAGGCCCTGGGCTGGGCCAGGAGGTGTCCCAGCTTTGGGACAGGCTTGCACAGCACCAGCACCAGCAGGACCCAGGTGTTTCAGGAGGTCCCAGCTGCAGGGTCAGTTAGAGCAATGCATTCCAAGGGTGAGATCCAGCACCTTCTGCCAGTGGAGATTCTGGAGTTTGGTTTAAAACAGGCAACTCACCAGGAAGATGGGCAGCCCTGGGGATTAACTAATCCCTGCTCTGTCTTCCCAAGTGGATGCCAGTCCACTGCAGCTGCTGACAGGGTCCTGGTGTGTCCTGGCAGCGAGTTTTCTCTGTTCCTAATCTGTCTGAGGCCCCAGGCTCTTTTGGGCAGTGAAACATCTTTTTCCGGTTACAAGCCAGGGCAGGTTTCTTGCTGATGCTGCATCCTTCCCCTTGAGCTGGCATTTCTGTGACACTGACTCACCCCCTCTTGCTGAAGTACAGCCACTTAATCATCCCCTGCCTGGCCGTAGAGCACCAGCTGGGGATGGTTCTGTGGGTGTGATCCCCAAAACGGGCAATGGAGAGCAGGAATGGGACCACCAGATAGCAGAGGCTCTGCAAGCCATAGTAGGCACTGCAGGCAGAGTTTCTGCACATGCTGCAACTTGGAAAATAAATAAATAATGATAATGTAACTTTGAAAATAATAATACTGCTAAAATAATATGTGGGAAGAGGTGGGAATATCCAGAGGAAAATGTAGTTTGGGAGCTTCATAGAATAATAGAATGGTTTGTGTTGGAGGGGATTTCAAGGCCCATCCAGTTCCACCCCCCTGCCATGGGCAGGGCCACCTCCCACTGCATCATGGTGCTCAAAGCCTCCTCCGGCCTGGACTTGAACACCTCCAGGAATGGGGCAGCAATGACTGATCTGGGCAGCCTGGACTAGGGCCTCACAACTTTCACAGGAAAAAAAATCTTCCTTATATCCAGTCTAAATCTGCACTCCCTTAGTTTAAAATCATTCCCCTCATCCTATCCCTGGACTCCCTGATCAAGAGCCCTTCCCCAGTTTACCTGGAGCCCCTTTCAGTACTGGGAGGGTGCTCTAAGGTTTCCCTGGAGCCTTCTCCAGGCTGAACAACCCAACTCTCAGCCTGTCCTCACAGCAAAAGTGCTCCAGCCCTCGGATCACCACTGTGGCCTCCTCTGAAGTTTCTCCAACAGATCTGTGTCCTTCCTGTGCTAAGGACTCCAGAACTGGATGCAGGGCTCCAGGTTGGGTCTCACAAGAGCGGAGCAGAGGGGCAGAATCCTCTCCCTCACCCTGCTGGTCCCACTGCTTTGGATGCAGCCCAGGACTCAGTCAGTTTCTGGGCTGTGAGCACACAGTGCTGGCTGATGCCCAGCTTTTCATGCCCCAGCACCCCAAGTCCTTCTCCTCAGGGCTGCTCTCAATCAATCTGCTTGGGATTACTCCAACCCAGGTGTAGGACCTTGCATGTGGCCTTGTTGAACATCATGAGGTTCATATGGGCCCACTTCTCCAGGCCATCCAGGTCCCTTTGGATGTCATCTTGGCTTGAACTAGGCAAACAAAAAATCAAGCCAGAGTACAGACCCTTGTGACTGGGGATTTTCTTCCCTGCATCTTCTGTAGCAAAGGGGTGACTCTTCTCCATTCCAATCATGGCAAACGCCTTGGAGGGAGCCTTAATTCCAGCAAAGAAAAATCTTAGCCATGCTGTTGTGTGATTTTAAGCAACTGGTGGATTTAAACCTACAGTGAATTCCCAGACAGCAGCAGGAGCGAGCAGCTCTGATGCTGGTGTGGTTTCAGAACAATCCTCTCCCTGGGACAGATCTGGGCTGGTTTTATGGACCAGAGGGAAGAAGAGAAACCACCTGTTCCTTAAGATAATGCGTTCCTCAGCCTGAAGCATTTCTCGTGCAGATCTCCAGAATCCATGAGGCATTTTTTTAGACACTGAGGCTGTTTGGTGAAAGCCAACCTGACAGCTGCAGCATTAAATACTTTCACATTTTCCTTGTTTCCATTTTGTTTTGTTCCTTTGGTTGGATGCTTTTGGGTGGCGTTTCCTGCTCTGCAGACAATGCTGCATGGCAGAGTCACTCCAGCCAGCACAGGCAGCCAGGGGACGGTGAAAAGCCGGGTCAGCGTTCTCTATAAAGAACTGGCTTGCTTTATAAAGTCTTCAACATCTTTTTTTTCCAGGAAAAAAAATAATCTGAGAATGTGCTGGCATCCAGTTTTGGAGTAAAACCTCAGACTTCATTAACAAAGAAAGCACCTTCTTTTGGCTGATCTTTACTTAAAAATCCAACTTTCAAAATCTTCTTTGGCAGGAGCAGGAAACTTTGTGCTAACTTGAGTATCAGATCTAAAGCAGTGCAGATTGAGAGAGACTACCTTGAGGATGGGGTTTAGATTGGATACTAGGAAAAAATTCTTTACTGAAAGAGTGGTGAAGCATTGGAAGAGGTTGCCCTGGGCAGTAGTGGAGTTTTCTTCCCTGGAGGGGGTTCAAAAAGTGTGTAGATGTGGCACTTTGGGACAGGGTTCAGTAGGCACAGTGGGGTTGGGCTGACGGTTGAACTGGATGAGCTTAGAGGTCTTTTCCAGCCTTAATGATTCTGTGGTTCTAAGGTCAACTGCATCCCATCTGCTCTCACAGGAGCTGCCATCAGGGAGGATTGCTTCTGATTATTTAAGCTAATTGCTGTTAAACAGCTGCATTCTTGATACCATTTGGATTGTACAAGAAAGCATCTTGGAAATCAGAGGATCAACACCCTTCCCAGAAAAATCCATTGGCTTCTGAGTCAATGGCCAACAGGTGACTAAATGCAGCTGAACTCAAACCTCCATGCTTGGAACTTCAGGCAGTACAAAAGGTCTCGACCTTCTGACAAACCGAAAGGGCACAAAGCGACTTGTGAGCAGATTCACAAATGCAAAGCAAAGACAGGACAGTTTAAAAGCTCTAAAAGACCAAGTGTGAAGGGATTTTATCTGTAACACTGCTGAGGAGGGAAAAGCAGAGCAATTTGCACTACCAGCTAGCCCCTGGCAGTGAACTCTCCATCAGAGGATGCTTATGTTATTGCAGGTGATGAATCACAGGGCAGCAGGGATCTGCCACCAGTCTGCAAACGCTATGGCAGAGACAATATCCTGTGCTGCCACCTCGGCACAGGGATGCGACTGGCTTCCAGCTACTGGGCATCAGTGTTGGTAAGGCAGGGAACTGCAGCAGTTGTGCTCTGCAGCAGCACCCGGCCAGTAATGGTCTTACCAGAGCATGGACAGCAAAGCAGAGCACTTTCCAGACACCTGGAATGTGTTAAATCTGTCTCCAAAGTCTAAAAATGGCTCATCTTCCCTTTTTTTAGAGAAGGCTGTCTAGAAAATGCCAGCAGCAAGCGCCCTTGGAGTCAGGTGAATGGGATCCAATTTTGCTGCCTGATGGTGTTTCTGGTTTGGAGAGGCATTTGAGCTGCTTGGAGGAAGCGTTTTGTGAAAGCAGGAAGGTTTGTTACAGTACTTGAAGTGGATAATGTGGTCGTTTTCTGCAGTGGGCTGCTGTGGAGAGATGACCAGGAGTACACAGTTCCTAACTTGCCCTCACCACAGGGTCCTGGGGCTCCAGCGATTCCTTTAGCAGAGTTTTAGCATGCTTCAGGATTCCAAATAAAAGTGATGTGAGGGCTGGAATCATCCTTTTGATGCTGCTGGTGTTGGAAGCTGGCGTGGAGGCAAGCAGCAAGGAGGAGCTGGTGGTACTCATACTGTGACAATCTCAATCCTTAACCAGACTGCTGTTCAAACTTGTATTTGCCTTTTCTGAAGGTTTTTAATCCCCTCACAGCTTGCACTAAGAGAGTCTGAGGCATTGTTTTTCTTGAGGAAGGAAAAAAAAATCACTTTTTGGTCTCAGTGTAGAAGTTCACATCCCTTTCCTTAACCTACCCTGGCGCATGTCCAGTAAAGCAGCTGAGCTCTGCAGGGAGATGCTGCCAGGGCATCATCCCCACCTGGAGCCAATCAGCTACTTTTTTTCCCTCCCAACAGGTCTGCATTAACACAATTCCCACCTTGGCAGGGCCAGTGAAACACAAAGCTGTGTGGCTGTAGGTGATGCCCCTTGTTTGGTCTCTGGGGAGCATGGACTGAAGTGGATGGAGATAGATTCAACACCCTTCTCCTGACTATGCCTTGCCTTTCCACACAACAGGAAGGAAAACAGGTTTGAAAAGCTTTGTCTTCTTTCCACCTTTGCAAATGATTTGGTGCCCAGAGTTACTTTTACTGTTGCATATTTTCCCCTCCTGGAGATTCAGCACTGTATTAATCAAGTTCTCCTCTGATGTTGGGATTTTCATGGACTGCCAATTGCATGCAGCCCATTTGGCATCTTCTCTGACAAACCAAGGTTTAAATGGCTTTACCATTCATAGTTAGGGCTTAGCTGAGTGTGATACTTTGGTAGAATTAAACTGGAAAAAAAAAATCAACTAGAATTTGTATTACACAGCAATTGCCTCCAGACAGGGAAGGATGTGGGCAAATGGAGGTAACAGAAACCTGCAGCTGGGACAGGCACTGAAGAGAAAAAAAGTGTTCACAATAGATAATTAAGAACAGTTATTTAAGTGGATTTTTTTTTTCTGCAACAGAAAATTTCCCAGGGAAAACAGTTTGTTTTGTGGAGGCATTTGGTTTCTTGCTTTGGTTTGAGAAGGATGTGAAGTGCTTGGGATACAAGGGCATTCCCAGGGCCTCTCTGGGACAATGCTCTGGAGTTGCATAGGGTTCAGGCCAATGTTGGACACTGGAGCCATCCTTATAGGGAGGGGAAAGAGCGATGTGATTGTTCAGCCTGGAGAAGAGAAGGCTCCAGGGAGAACTTAGCACAGCCTCCCAGTACTGAAAGGGGCTACAGGAAAGCTGTGGAGGGACCTTTTATCAGAGAGTGCAGGGATAGGATGAGGGAAAGGGTTTTAAGGTGGAAGAGCAGCAATTTAAATGAGATATTGGGAAGAAATAATTTCCTGTGAGGGTGGGGAGGCCCTGGCACAGGCTGCCCAGAGGAATTGTGGCTGCCTCATCCCTGGAGGTGTTCAAGGCCAGGTTGGATGGGGCTTTGAGAACCCTGATCCAGTGAGAGGTGTCCCTGCCCATGGCAGGGGGTGGAACTGGATGGGTTTTGAGGTCCCTTCCAACTCAAACCATTCCATGATTCTCTTTATTTTTAATTTTCTTTGGTGCTATACGTGTGGAAGAGGTATGAGCAGGATCTGGTCCATGTTCTGGTACCTGGGAACCTGTCTAGACAGCATTTGCCTTGGGTCAGTCAGGGAATTTGGACTGCAGTTACTCAGCACAAGCTCAGCCCCAGGGGATTCATCCTAATAATTCCTACTCTGGGCAGGGTGGATGTTTGTTCATTCAAAGTAAGAAATAAACAGACAGAAACTAAATAAATAGCAAAAAAATAATGCTGGCTAAGTAAACAAAGAAATTCCTCGGTAGCAAACGCTTCTTTACTGTTAGTGGTCTGTAAATATAGCACTGGGAAAGCTGCTTGAATCATGAAGTCACCATGACAGCACCAGGCACCTGGGGAATCTTGATTTCCAGGGTCCAGCTGGGGGAGGAGTGACCTTAAAATATGGGAGAGACCACATCACCACAGCTGCTTCCTTGCTGCCCTATGGTTCTCCCAGGGGATACTGTAGCTCTCCCACCTGGTGTCCTTGCCATGGGGTCCTGGGGTTCCAGCAATCCATTTAGTAGGGTTTTAGCATGCTTCAGAAAGCAACTTTCAGAGTGTAAAGTCATCCGTTTGGAGGTGGATGTTATAGCTGAGTGCTGATTGCCAAGCCAGCAAGAAACACCCGGCAAGGAACAGCTCAGCTATTGCATTTCATATATATTTCTGCAAAAACAGCATCTGCCAGGGCTTTGCCACTTGCCTCAGCCCAGCACCCACGAGCCCTGGTCCAGCCACAAAAGGATTTGATCACAGCACCAGCTTGGTGGCATTGAAGAAGAGAAGCGTTTTGGCAAGGGCTTAATAAATACAGCTTATGCTAATGGAGTGCAGGGAGCTGAGGGGCAAAGTTCTTCCAAACACGGTGGGGTTGCCAAGTCTCTGCTTTCCGGAGGTTAAATTACTTTCCTATTTTTACAAATAAAAAAAAATTGGGTCTTTGCAGCGCCACTTCACTGGAGAAGCTATGCCTGGGTTAGTGTGGATTTTATCCCCCAGTGTTGGTTCTGGAGTTGGATGTTGCTCGTGGCTGCCTCCTCCTTAGCTCCTCCCGACAGCTGGGTAGATGGAGTCCCTGTACCTCTGCCATCTGTGCCCACCTGGGATGGGGATCACAGCGGAGAGGACTCAGGATGTTGACGGCAGGAATGTGAAGCTGTGCTCACAAGGAGGCAGTTGTTGAACATCAGCCTTGTACCAGAATTCAAGGATTTCCTGCTCCCATAGGCAACAACTCTATGGGGGCCCTGGTTCAGCATCTTCTCCTCCTTTACTAGACTCGAGCCTCCTTCTGCTCCCCTGGACCTCGCTGTAGTCAGGGCAATCCTATCTGGGACATTTCTTGGGGTAAAATGAGTGAAAGGGAGACCCTTGGACACAGAAAAAACCCTGGAGAATCACAAAGAGGGAAACCTCCAGGTTGCTCCCCCTTGGTGCTGTGCTGGCAGGACAAGGGAGGCTCTTGCCTTCCAGTCCCAGTCTTGTGCTCTCTCAAAACGTAATGTTTCCTGGCTTCAAACAAAAGCTGATAATCTCTGGGAGAAGCTGGCTTTCTGTTTACATCAGCTTTTGTTTTGGACAACCAACTCTCCAGAGCTCTGAGCTCAGCAGGGCTGTGTGACAGCCAGGCGTGACGGCACCACGTGCTCCACTGGCCCCCGCTTGCCTTCGGCAGGCAGCTTTGACTGCTCCCCATCACCCAAGGGAAACAAATACACCCACGTCTGAGTGCTTCCACCCAGGGGTCTGAGCATACCAAGACCCCCAGGGAGCCACTGTTAGTCCACCTTTGTGCTGCCTTTTCCCTTCCTGCCACACCAGAGCTGCTTGTGGGTGCAATCCTGACCCCAGACCCAGGTGCCAAGCAGTGCTTGGTTCTTGTAAGCTGGGGGATGTGTGTAACCAACCTGCACCCATCCTTCAAAGAATCATAGAACTGTTTGGGTTGGAAGGGACCCTAAAAATTCTAAGCCCTTGCCATGGGTAGGGGACACCTTCCCAAGAAGATGTGGGAGAAGAACCTTGGGAGCACTGGGTGCATCCCAGGTCCTCCACAGCACCATCACCCCAGGGCCACTCACAATTAAATCCCTGCACAACACTGTTGGCCCTTTATCTGTTTATATTAATGAATTAGGGAATTTGTTTTCATTCCTGGCCTCTGTTTACATTCCTTGTATCCTAGTTAATTCTTTCAAAACTCCAGAAGCAATAGCATCCAATACATGACACCCTCAGAAAGGTCAGGCGCAAGGAGGCAACTGCTGCAGGGAAAGGTTGAAGCTTGGAAAAAGTGACCACACATGGGAAAACCTACAGTGGACTGCTGGGATGGCTTCAAAATGTAGGAGAGAGATGTCAGGCAGCTGGTGAGTCGGTACCCATGAGATCAGGTAGTGTTTGGAGACAACAGGCCGAGAGACTGAGCTGGGACCCAGATGCATGGATGGAAGTTACAGAGTTACTTGTAGGCTTTTCCATTTAAGTGGTGCACAAATGTTTGCTTGGTTCAGTCATGCAGCTTGGGGCCATCCTGACACGAGCTGCAATATTCTATGTATCCAGATTTCATAAAGCCATCCAAGGATGTTGATTTGAGGAAGACTTAAGATATTCCCTTTGGGAACAGTGCAGGAATAGTTTGTGTAATTACCTGACCAGACCTGCAGCCAGATGAAGTTGCTGCCTGGGTTCATAGAATCTTTCAGCTGGAAAAGAACTTTGAGATTATCAAGTCCAACCATACCTGTCCACTACCTGTCCCTGAGGACTTCATCCACCCATCTTTCAAATATCTCCAGAGATGGGGACTCCACCACTTCCCTGAGCAGCCTGTAATCATCCTTGCGGGCTCTCTCCTTGCTTTTTAGTGACTTGTGCTGGCATTTGTGGAAACTGCTGATGACTGGGAAGGCAAAAACATTTCCCGGGTCAGGTGCAGAAATCAGCTCCAAGGTTTTGCTTCTGCTGAAGGGACAGGGTGGTTTAAGCCCAGTGGTGTTTGGCTGCAGAGCATGGATGACCTCCAACGTGCACAAGCCTCAGTTTGCACCTTGACAATTTTCTTGGAAACTCTCAGGCTTGTAGAGAAACTATGAGGCTTTTTTTGGTCACAAACTTCTGACATCTGAGCCATGAGCAGAAACTTTTCTCAGGAGCCAGACTTTTTCAGGGCTGCCCTTCCCCAACAAAAGCTTTTGCTTTGCTCTGTTTTCAAGAGAAAACTTTTTTGTTTCTCACTTTCTCCACCAATTTATTCCAGTTGAATAAGACCTCACTCCCCTGCTATCACAATCAGGGCCAATTTAGACTACTGAGAACCCCCCAGGGATATGTGAGCTGCTTGAAGACAAAGCAGAAGGGGTCTGAGGTACTGTTCATGAACCCAAAACCTTTTCTTGGGAGCCAGAATTTTTCAGGGTTGGAAACTGAGGACTGCCCTTCCCCACCAAAAGCTGTTGATTTGCTCTGCTTTCAGGAGAAAATTGTTTTGTTTCTCACTTTCTCCACCAATTTATTCCTGGCTGCTGGAGGACCCTGGGGGCTCGATGCTGCCCTAGTTGGGTTTGGTTTCTGACACGGTGGGATGTCCAATGAACCAACCCGCAAGAACCTCTGAATCACAGCATCCTGAATCTGAGCACCCCTCTACCTCCACGTCCCCCAGCAAAACCCAACATAAAGAAAACCGTCCCAAGGGCTCACTGAGAGCCGGGCAGGACTCACTGAGAGCCGGGCAGAGCTTGCAGCACATCTTTTCCTACCACCCTTCCAAGCGCCTGCGCGGGGACCGGCTGTTTGTTTGCAGCAGCGCTGGTCTCTATTGGAGATGGTTGGTGTGTGTCGGCCCCATGAGGCAGCGGTGCTGCCAGCCGGTCCGCAGCCCCAGCGATGCTCGTGTGTGAAACCTCTGCCCCTGCTGCAACTTTCATCACAGTCAACAGCTGGGAGATGAGAAGTAACAACTGAAAAATCACCCTCCTTCAGCTGCCTGGAGTTGTTTCTCACCCCGTGGCAGCATGCGGGAGGCTCCGCACAACTGCAGGCAGGGATCTTTTGGAAAACACAGTCTGGGTTGGCTGAAACAGCACTGAAATCGGAGCAGGATCCAAAATGAAGAGGGAAGGGAGCTTTTAATGTGCGCCCAGCTTTTTTTCTTTTTACAGGATTAATATCATGTGATGAATACATGAAAAGTATCTTCTGTAGGATTTTTAGACTCAAGGAGCCCTGTTGCTGAGAGTTTTGCTGGATATCATGGGATGTCCTCGTAACAGCTTTTTGCAGGAGATGAAATACTATTATTTCTTTGGGTTTTGCTTTCTCATCCATCACTGCCACCAAGAGCTGTTTACATTTTGGAAGTATTACATCAATATTATAACAGCACAGCTCTTCTCCTTTGAACTCTTGGCATTTCTCAGTCAGGCAAAGAGGCTTGGTCACATGAAGACATCCAAGGGTGATAACTCAGAAGAGGAGGGGCCTGCAGAGCAATGCAGCCACATAGAATCATAGAATCCTTTGGTTGGAAAGGACCTTTGAGTGCCTATATAGATTAAAACATTTTCACACAACAGTTAAGTAAAACCCAGCTCCCCTGCTGTCCCAATGGGGGGCAATTTGGACTAATAAGAACTCCCCAGGGATCTGCAAGCTGCTTGCAGACAACCAACAAAGAAAGCAGAATGGATCTGATGAGTCTAAAGCAGCTCCCAGGGTTTCTCCTTTTGCTTTGCTGCACAAGAAATGCAGCTGGTGCAGAGAAACCTCTTGCAGGCAGCCCTTTGGCAGAAATGAGAAAGCCAGTCCTTGTAAACTCAACTTTCTGCTGGGTTACAGCTTGGGGAGCTGCTGCTTCTTGGTTTTCCATGGAGTTTAACTTCTGAAATGCTGTGCTTGAGACCCTGCTTCCTCAGTTTGGGGAGGGAGAGATAATGCAAGGCCCAGGACCCTTCCTCTGGTGTGATTTTTCCCATCTTTTCCTCCACAACTCTTCAAGCTGGCTGGTTCCATTGATCTGTTTCCAAACAGCCTCCATGAAAACAGAACCAAGATGCAAATGTCAAGACTATATAGACCTTTTGTAATTAATTATTGGGTTTTTTTCCATGAAAAACTGGCTTGGCTTCCAACGGCATGGGAGAGTTCAGCTCCCAGTGAGGGATTTCCCTGGTATGCCCCATCTGCAGCCCCAGCCTGGGAGTAGGAGCAGAGAGGCTGCGGCTTCTGCTCAGAGCATCCACTTTTCAGAGATCCCTCCCTCTGTGCTCTGGTTGCTCTGTTTTAAATCTGTGCTTCCTGCTCAAGCTTTTTAATACTTCCTTTTGTTCCCTAAAAAAATAACTTTTTAACTTTCATGAAACCAGGAATGCATTTTCTTCCCTTCAGTCACTGCTATCCCCTGAAATTTTGCTTTTTGCCCAGATTTATAGGGGAAAACCAGCTGGGAGATGCAGTTAAGAGCTGAAAGTATCTGTTAAGTTATATTTTGCTGATGGAAGGAGCACTGTACAAACAAGCTCAAAAGCATCCACATCTCTGTGCCGTTTTGGATCCTACTGCTGCTTTGATCTCCGTTCCAGACATGTGTCCTCTCCCGCCTGCAGACCCCAAACGTGTATTTGCAGGAGGAAAGAGAGGAGAATGAAAAGAAACTGGATCTCCCAGACACTCTTTTTCATCCAAGAGTGTCTCGCACTGAGCTTATCTCCCTCCCACAGACCCCAAACTGTCTGACAGACACTTGGTAGAGAGAGTTGTTGGTGTTTGGAACATCTTAAAAGATCTTCGCTCTTGACTGAACGGGAAGAAGGACAAAAACATCATCAAGGAACACTGCCTGCACTTCTGCTTCAAAGGGAGGAGAGCTGGTGTTGCAGTGGGCAGACCACTCTGGCTCTTCTTTTCTCCTGGTTGCAAGGTTTGTCTCACGAAGCTTGGTCGCTGCAGGTAGCAACTGCATGTGGAGATGCTCTGCTTAGTAAAGAGGGCTTGGGCTGGAAGGCAGGTAGGGAAGGACCTCCAGAGTCACATCTGCTGCCTGAAAACAAACCAAAGACTGGGTTTATCTTTTCCACTTTGAAAAAGTAGAAGCAAGGTGGTGGCTGGTCCCACATTCCCAGCACAGCTGCTGCAGCTGGGCTGCCTGCTCTGGTCTGTGGGTGCTCATGGCTGCACCCCAGCCCCAAAGAATCTCTGCAGTCAGCTGGGATCCTGCAGGAGCTGGGCATCACTAAAGGATGTCCCCTGCCCGAAGAGGAAGAAGTTGGAAGGAGAATATTCCACCCTGGGGACACTGCTGTGTTTCAGGTGCTTTAGGATGTCCAGCCCAGAGGTGGTGGTGCCCTAAATGGCATTGGTGGCTCTTGGCGGGGGGATGCTGGGGATACTGATCCAAGGACTGTGCACAGTGACACAACCCAGTAATGCCCAACAACAGCCCTGGCATTAGGAAAGAAAATGCCCAGTAGTAGTTTTCCTCCTTCTTCTTTGCTGTTTGCTTCTCAAACAGACTCTCCTGGGTGCCCTCATGAGCAGCAATGTGCTCATGCCTGGGTAGGTGATGAGAGAATTAAATAGGTGCTCCAGAACTATGTGGTGCCCTGCGGCATCATAGCAGCTACCTCGGTGCCGTGGACACCAGGCCCATTCTCCTCCACCCCAGGGGTGACATCTGGAGGTGGAACCTGAGCAGAAGTGGTACCCAGCTGGAGGTGGCATTTGAGCACTCAAGACTAGGTGGCAACTGAGTGGAGGTAGTGCCCAGGCAAAAGTGGCACCTGAGTAGATGTGGCACCTAAGTGCAGGTGGCATCCAGGGAGAGGTAGCACCCAAATAGATGTGGCATCTGAGTGAAACTGGCACCAGAGTGGCTGTGGCCAGAGGTGGCACCCCACAACCATCAGTAACCCATGCATGCCTTCCATCACCAAACCTCCATCAGGACAAGGGGTTCCCGGGGGACCCTAGTGTGGTGCTGCAGGGAAAAGACCAGGGTGCTGCCTTGGGGCTGAAGTTCCCAGACAGCATAGTGCTGCTGGGAAACCGATTCCTAAAGGGTGCCGTGGCTGTGCAAAGGCTGTCCCCTCTCCCGTCCTCTCCTGCTGTACCTCCTACAAGTTTTGCTCGTCCCTCCCACTCCCTCCCAATGCTCTCCTTCTGTCAGGGAGCCGGGAAAGGCTGGGGATAAGGAAAGGGCTCTGCAAGCGAGGCTACCAGTCTGGCTGGCTGCCTCCCGCGGATGCTCGGGGCCAGGGAGCAGGGCAGCCAGCGCTCCCATGGACCTCCCCAGCAGGATGCTCTTCGCCTGCTCCCTCTGCCTCTTGCCCGGTAAGTGCCCGTTTTCCCTCCTGCGCCCACCCTAATTCTCTAAGCAAGAGGAAAGCAACTGGGAATAACCTTTTTCTTCTTCTTTGGGAAAGGTCCTGGAGAAAGCCCAGGGTTAATAAGGTTGTTGGAAAAGTTCCCCGGAGCAGGAGGGAGGGACGAGGCGGGCAAAAGGGAGTTGAAAGGGTTGAAACGCTTTGATGGGCTCCAAAGAATGAGCTCCCAGGAACTGCAGCCCAGCATGGCATCCTGTGGCCCCCCTCCTCACTGGGTTGCAGTTCGAGTAGTATTGGAGAGTGGGTTTATGAAGCATCAGATGGTGAGAGGGAGAAAAAATCCCTCCAGAATAAAGCTAGACCCTACCTAGAGTCAACTTTTGTGACCCACAGGTGGTTTGTCAGTTGTACATGAGGGGGCTCTGCTAGAGAACACTGCTTGGGGTTGAATAAGTTAAGAGATGTTTTGGTTTCAAGAGGAGAGTGTGCAGCTTCCCCCATACCGCTCAGTGTGTGGGGGATGAACCCTGCCAGGGGTTGGGGTGGGAGAGGGGTTTATGCTTCATCCTGGCCCCTCGCTGGCACCCTCGGGCTCGCTTCTTGCAGAAAGACACTCCCTGACAGCGGTCATTTGTGCTGCAATTACATTTGGCATCGTCAGAGCAGCCGTGCTGGGACCGCTCCGTGCTGCAAAACAGGGAAAAAAAGAGTTTTCCCCTGCTACCAGGAGCACTACCAGTGGCTCACACCTCCCTGTTAGCCTGCAGCGCTTCTACCACCGTGAATATTCCTAAACACCGTGATGGAAAAGCACCCGAGGGTGGGATTTTTTTTACTAATTTTGTGTCGTGTCCGCCCCCCCCTCCGCCTTTCTAATTGCTTGATCCTTTAAAGTAAGCCGCAGTGGAGCTTCCTTTCTTTGCTTAATAGGGACCATGTGTGTGTGTCTTGCATGGCGGCAGCGAGCGTGGCCGGATGGATGTGGGGCTGCTGCGTGGAGCTGCCGGGGCCGATTGAGCCGGCAGAGCAGCCCTGGCCGTGCTGACGTGGGCAACGGTGTGCGTGGGGTGAACTTCAAAGAGAAGCTGCTCAGAGATACCTGACAGTTATTGGAACATGTAGTTGGGGGAAGTGGCAAATTGGTGTCCCTGCCTTAGGCTGATCAGAAATTGTCCACGTTAGTCTTTCTGCCCACGGGTGTTTCTGCCCACGAGTGTTTCTGCCTGAGCCTGGACTGGCTGGTGATGGCAGCACTGCTGCAGCAAGCTTGAGCCCTGTGCCGGCGAGAAGGGTTTATGTATCCAGAGCTCCATGGTGGTCTCTGGACCAGGATGCATTGTGGCTACTGGTCCATATATTTTGCTGAGATCTAGCACTGGCGTTTGGCCACCCAGACTAAAAGCAAGTTTCCACGATGTGTGGGACCCCCTGAGGTCCTGGGCTGAGCTAGGGGGGCTGGATTGGGATGTGCATCCTTGGGAATGGTCCCTTCCTCATGCAGGCAGTGCTGCCTGTCCTGGTGCAAACCCTCACGTGCTTTGCCTGAGGGAAACCGTCCCCCTGGCTTAGAGGAGACTCCTGCATTTGGGTTCTCTCCCTGCTCTTGCATCTTCCCACAGACTGGGAGTCCCTGGAGGCACCGTGCTGTCCCCGGCGCATGCTTGGTTATTACTTGTCACCAGCAGCAGAGCCAAAGGAGAAGGCTGGTGGTGCTGGGAGCTGGCAGACAGTTCCCTTCCAACAGGCACCTTGCAGGACCCCAGCTCCATGCGTCCATGCCAGCCCATCCTGGGGACAACCCAAGATGACCCTAAACTGTAGATCAGTTCAGCTCCTCTTCCCTGAGGCTTTGATATGAGAAGGCTGGGTCAAAAGTGGGAGAGCCCAGTCAAGGGGTGCTGAGCTGTGGCTTGTTAAAATAAATGCATTCTCAGCACTCCACCCGGTTGCTCACTGGCACCGTGTGCTGGCAAGGAAGCTGCAGCTTCCAGAAGGATCCAGGGAGGATGTACTCAGATGTGATAACTTCCCTTGTGTCAGCCTATGCATCTGGTTTTCTTCGCTGGTTTAGTTTTCCAGAGAAGGCAGTCAGCTCCTTCCCTTTCTAAAGGGTCACCAAATGGTAAAACCATTGTGCTTGCTCCATGGGGCACATCTGGGATTGTCACAGGTCCCAAAAGACCCTCCATTCTGGACTTTCATGGTGGGCACTTAATTTTGTGTGGCCACACAGCCCAAAAAGCGGACTAAGTGACCCCACCTCCCAGCTGCCCACCCAGCAGCCAAGGTTTGGCCAGGAAAGGTCTGATAAACAACACCTATGGGGTGCCAAGGGCTCTGAGAAGCCAACGCCCCTCAACCTGTAACTTTCGTGGTGTCTCCCTGGGAAAGGGGCAGTCAGAGCCTTACTGCTCTTTATTCCTGATGCCATTTGTGTTATCGCTAGTGAATGCCCTGCAAATGAATAATCAACACATTCCTTAGGGCTGCAAACCATGGGCATCAAACAGCTCCTCCCTGGCTTTTGCGGGAGGGTGGGCAGAAAGCTGGAATTGTGGAAGCACAAGGTACTTGTGTAGCTAACACGGCAGGGCTGTTTGTCAGAGATTTTGTGGGTAATCAGGAACGTTACAACACACGAGGCAGTGATGACTGATTCTCTGTTCATCCTCAGTGTTCCCTGGCTCTTCAATCCACCACTGCAGCAGCCACTACACCCTGGGTTGTTTCCTAACAGCTGATGACAAATGCTGGCTTTGAGATAGCGGCCCAGAGAGGAATTTGGTGCTTTCAGCATCTCATTTGGCAAAGAACGCTTGATAGGAATTAAAAGCTAGAGGGAAGCACAGGGACACATGGCCCACCCTGCTCATTCTTGGGGCCTGCTAGTTTTTGCCCAAATACCCTATAAAAAGCTTAAATTTCTCTAGTTAAGCCAAACATTTCAATCCTGAGAAAAGAAAATGCAATGTGCGTGGCAGATGGGTTGCAGAGGAGCATCTGATGACACTAAAGCTGGTGGTGGCAATGGTGTCACTGGTGCCCAGCCCAGCACTGGGTGGCCAGTGGCATCCCCAGTGATGCTGAGGATGCAGGAGTCAGAGGGGCAATGCTGGGGTCCATGGACCCACTGCCCCATTGCAGAGGTCACCTCTCCTGTGTGGCCTTGAACAATGAGAGAGGCAGTGGGAGTGAGAGCAGCATGGCGAGTTTTGAAGTGTCAGACTAAGATGCTTGACCTCGACACGCTCTAGGTTTTTGGCAGATGTGAGCTTTCCCCCCTGCCATGTGCTCCCAGGCTCCTCCAGCAAGCAGCTCCCTCCAAGAAAGCAAGAGCCTGGCACAACAAATGCTCTTCTCGTGTCTCACTCATACCCTTTGGCACCCCCAAATCCTGTATCTCCTGCCTTGCCACACCTGGGGACCTGCAGCAGCCCTGGCAGTGGGCAAAGTTGCCTTTGCCCTGGGAAATTGGGCAGAAGAGCCCCTGCAGACCTGGCTGCAGGTTCCCGTGGCTAAACTCAGATGCAGCCTTTGAGATGTTTCTCCCACTCATGTCACTGCCCCGTGTTGGCTTGACCTCTCCAGAAGTGCTGTCCCAAGCTGTGAAAGTGCCAGAGGCCAATGAAACTGGCTGGTTTTGCACAGTGCAGTCAAAAAAATAGACTGCATTTTCCCCAAAGTGAAATAAAATTAAGGAAATTCTTCCGGCAGCCCCACTTATGATCTTAAATCATAAAGGTTTGGAGCAAAGGCAGCAAAATAAAGCCCCAAACCTCTCACAGCAGCAGAAGCAGCCTTGGGGCATCACAGCAAGCACTGCTTTGCATCCCATTGCCAGCAGTGAACCCCAATGCCTGCCTGAAGGATGCAGGCAGCAGGAATGGGCAGGAGGAGGGTGCTGGGACCCCAGGAACGTTCCCCTCCCGGAAGTTTCCCTTCTATGGAGGACTTATTTTTATTCTTTTTGGCCCAAAAAGTGGCTTTTATTCCCAGAATTGTTTCCCAAATGTGTTTCGCTTTTTTTCTTTTCAATATTTGACCTGACAAGAATCAAAAATTTGGACCCGACAGAAGCTCCAGTTTGGAAAGGAGGTATTTGAGGCTTCCTGACTTGGCTGCATCGCAAGGAAAACATGTGGCTTTTGGTCACTTATTTATGACAGTGATGTCATTCCCGACAAGAAAATGAGGCTCGGTTCTTTGGGTTGCTAAATCTTCTTGACAGCCTCTCAAAAATCTCCCGTTAGTTTCAGCCAGTTTAAATATTATCCGATTATATTTTTTTTTTCTTTCTACCTTGAATGCACCCACATCTGTCGGCTTTCTGAGAGCCCTTCTTCCATCCATTGCCTGGAAACTTCCTTCCCTGCTTTCCCAGCTCCATGACCTCCCCCAGTCCCCACTACTTGCCAGGATGCTCCAGCATGGGGAACAGCACAAGAACCTTGCAGCATTTTTCCCTGTTTTCCCTGGGACCTGTGATAGGGGAAAGGTTTTAAGCTGAAAGAGGGGAGATTAGGTATTATGAATAATTTTGTTATTGTGAGGGTGGGGAGGCCCTGGCCCAGGCAGCCTAGGAAAGTGGTGGCTACCCCATCCCTGGAGGTGTTCAAGGCCAGGTTGGATGGGGGTTTGAGACCCCGATCCACTGGAAATTGTCCCTGCCCATGGCAAACAGGTTGGAACTAGGTAGGCTTTAAGGTCCCATCCAGCCCAAACTATTCCATGATCTGATGATTCCTGCTTTTTATTTGAGGGGTTGTGTTGTTTTTCATGACCAGCCTGGCTGCCTTTTGCAGGAGGCTGCAGGTTCACTATGGTGTCCTAAAGCAAGGAGCCAAGGGAAGGGGGCTTCCAATTTGTCCCAGTGTTCGTGCTCCCCAGAAACTTCTGCTTGGAGTTCTGCAGTGCAAAATCAGAGAAACTCTGTTGAATGCAAAACATCAGAAGAAAACCCATCACATCCTCTCTGCTACTTGCTCTGCACCCAAGCAATGAAGATGCCTCTGCATTACCTGGAATTGAACCTTGCTTGAAATACTTCAAGATCCCCCTCCCCAAAAGACTGTCCTCTTCCAGCTGGGTCCAGGGGGTTACCCTGACTCAGCATGGCAGTGATGTGACACCCTGGGGTGCTCCCAGCTCCCTATGACCTCCTCTCCTGCCTCATCTATCGCTGCTCCCAGTGGTCTCCCTTTCTCCACTGGGTAACAGTTAACTCAGAGGAGGTTTTAATTTGTTTTGTAATGTTAAATAAGGTCAAACTACCACAAAATATGCTGGCTCTCATCCCTCCACACCATCTCCTTTTTTTTCCCCCTGCTTTCTAGAATTTCTTTCTGTAGCGTTTTAAAGTTCCTTACCTCAGCTCTCCTTGGCGAGACTCCGCGGTTCTCTGCTTACACAGCCAACGTTGCAGATTTGTTCCTATGACTGCAAAAAATCAGCTTTATCCCTAACATTCCTACCTATAAAAACACTTTCCATCCTGAAATTTTCTGCCTGGGAAGTAGCATTCCCAGCCTATCCTGTTGATAACCTCTTTAGACCGCTATAAGTACCAAACATGATCCTTCTGCTTCTTTTGAAGCCATCCTTACTAGGAATGCCAGGATATTTTATTTGCAACCACAGCTACTTTCTGCCTGAAGGCAAACAAAGAGCCAGGATATCCTGGCTATTGCACATCCTACCCTGCAGCAACATCTCCCATTCAGTTTCTCCTTGCTGGGACCTGGGCCATGCCCCTCTATGCTTAAATAAACCCATGGGGAAAATGATGTTGCAAATTAAAAACACCTCCCTATAGAAGCTCTGCAACCTTTGCACCTACAGGGGGTCTGAATGTGATGCTGTCGCTGGATAAAGACAGGGATCTTGACCTACAAGCTATGGGACATGGAGTCACGGAATCATTAAAGTTGGAAAAGACCTCTAAGCTCATCCAGTCCAACCATCAGCCAAACCCCACTGCCCCTACTCAACCATGTCACAAAGGGCCATGTCTAGATGTTTTTTTAACCCTTCCAGGGATGGAGACTCACCACTTCACTGGGCAGCCTCTTCTAGTGCTTCACCACTCTTTCAGTAAAGAAATTTTTCTTACTATCCAATCTAAACCTCCCCTGGAATAATTTGAGGCCGTTTGTTCTCATCCTATCACTTGGACATGGACCGTGGTGTATGGCATATGGGTGGCTGCAGCATTTTGCACCCTCCAGTAACAGAGGCAACACAGCACATGAGCCCCTTGACACAGAGAGTGTTCCTCCCCTCTGCCTGGGGTTGGTCTTTGCCCCCAGACAATTTCTCCATTGAAAGCACCCAGAGGGGCTCTGGGCACAATTCAGGGCAGCCTCTGCACCCATGGATGGGCAAAGGGGCATCTCCAGCAGCCTCGAAATGTCCCAGTTCTGGGGACACTCATCTAACACTCGTCTCTGCACACCCTGATGCTGGCAGAGGGAGAAGCTGCCAGACTGATCCCCCCAGGATTTGCTCCCTTGCAAGCAAATTGCTCTTGAAGGTTGACGCACATGTGTTGTGAGCACTGGGCTCCCCATAGCTGCCATCCTACGGCCAGCAATCCTTCTCCTGCTGTCCTGGGGGAAGGGACATCCTCCAGAGCAGCCTTGGGGAGAGGACTAAGCCTGAAAACCACCTCATCTGGGTCTGACCATCCATCCTCAGGGACATCCCCCTCCAGAGCAGCTGCTTCCTAGCAGCCTCCACCCCAACACCACCAGCTTTCACTCACATGGGAAACATGAATCCCAAATTTGTCTCTTTGGCACTGCAAAACCCTTGGGGACAGCTGGGATGGGTGATGGGTTCCAAATCAGGCACACCTGGCATGGCCACATAGTTCCTATGTATCCCCAGCCCATGGTCCCTGCTGAGGTTCATGGGGACATGGTAGTGGCCATCTCCACCACAAGCTGGAGGAGCAAAGTACTGTAGAACAGTGTCACCCATCTCAGGGAGCCCGAGGAGATGTGACAGAGGCGGAGGATGCTTTCTTCTCCAGTCCCCATGTCCATCCTGGCAGCAGTAGCTTCAGCTGATTCACTTTTACTGCAGCTTAGAAAAAAAATACTTTTTCCTTTACAACAAACCAGACACTCTTTGCTTGAGAGCAGAAGTGGGCACCAGCTCAGCAACCCCAAGGAGCACATTGGTGCCTGCCCGGGTGAAGACCCTTTACAGGTCAACTGGGGAAGGGGACCCCTCCAGAGCTTCTGCAGCTGTGGCCTCTAAACCCTAAATGAACCCACTTAAAGCTGCAGCCCCAGGGCTGGCCACACCCTAGGGCCTCAGGGCTGGAAAGAGGAGTGCTGAGAGGCTGCAGATGAGGTAGGGCTGGGATGTTTTGGGTCTTGCAGTCTCTTCTCCATCATAATTGGCTGTGGGAATGCTGTGCCCCATTGCTGCTGTGAAGGGGTCAAACCACCACTGGTTGTAGGACCCTTCTGGGGCCCATTATATGATCTGGGGAAGCAGCATTACCAGGGTGGTTGAGGATAGAGGCACCTCTAGTGGTTATCTAGTCCAACTGCTGCTCCAGCATGGTCACCTGTAGCAGCTTGTCCGGGGCTCTGCCCAGTTGGGGTTTGAATATCTCCATGTGTAGAGACTGAACAGCCTCTCAGGGTGCTCTGTTCAGTGTCCAACCACACTCAGTCTTTTCTTCTGCCGTCTCAGCACCTTGGCTGACAGGATCCATCATTTTCTCTCCCCAGGGTTCAGTGACACCTTCAACGTTGACACCAAGAGGCCCAAAATCATAGCTGGCTCTAAGGAAGCATATTTTGGCTACACAGTGCAGCAGCACGACATCGGGGGGAAGAAATGGTAAGTGAGCTGTGCACCAGCCTCTGACAAGAGATCTAAATGAGCTTACTGGAAAGGGTTAATATCTCCTTCATGCCCCATCCAACCACCAGCTTGGGGTGGGCAGTGCTCCAGCTCTAAGAAAAACTGAGTTTGCTCTTGGTGATGCTGATGCCCACTCAGCCTGGGCAAAGGTAGAGAACAGCAACTCACTTTTTCCAAACAGAGATGTATTTGGGTGCTAATGGTGTATTTTGTACTTGATGGATGTGTGTGTGAAGGGTGCTGTGCAGTGCACTTGGTGCTGCTTGGCTGCATCTCCGTGGCAGGTGCCATGCATGGGGCTTTGTCCAGGCAGGTTCTTGGTTCCCCAGGGCCCCTCAGACTCCAACATTCACTGGAAACCCATCTAGATTTTGGGTCACAGCCATCATGTTTTATGTAGTTTCCACTGAAGAGCTGTGGTCTGCAGAAGCACTCAGACCTGCCTGTGTCTGTCAGGAGTGCAAGATGAAACTCAGGCAGGCTTTGCTCAGGTTTTGGGTTTCATAGCAGGTTTTACTCCTTGACAGGGTTGTTTCCCACTAGGGGATTTTGCACAGATATTGGCAAAGACCCTTGGTGCTCTTCAGGAGCACATCTGGATGCTGCAGTGATGAAGGCAACTCAAAAGCTCATTAAATACCTTATGACTCAATTACTGTGGAGCTGAAAGATCTACCCCACAGGTGGACAACAGCCAGGCTTAAGGCAGCAAGCAAAGGTGTGACTAATGCAGATGGACACCTGAAATTCAAAAGTCAGATCTGTGCTACCTTTGCATGAGCTTTTGTGCTGGAAGAGGGTGCAGAGCCAGACCCCATCCGGTGTCCTCAAGCCAAGCTGGTGTTTCACTGCAAGGAAAAGCAGGGAGGTTTGACTTTAACCTTGGTCTCACGACCAGCACAGCCTGGAACCTCCCCCACTCAGTTCTTCCCTTCTGTTTTATGGAGGGTTGTGGCCAGCTGCACAGGCACACTGCAGTGAGCCTTTCTGCTGGCTCTGGGCTTTGGTTTCCCACAGGGATTGTGTGTTTTCCCAAATGGTACCATGCATCCAGTTAGTGGGATGATGCTGATGCTGTGGCCACCGTGCTGCATTCTGGCTGCAGGGGCCATCCAGGCTCTGGTGCTCTCATCCACATCCCAGGGAGAGGCTTGCAATTAAAGCTGTGCTGTGGTTTCCACTCGCTGGGTTGCCATTTCCTTCCGCCATCCAGCAGAGACCTGAGTTAATATTCATAAAGCTTTGAATGGTGGGACCAGGTCCAGCTTTCCACTGCGAGCGTGTGCTCTGGGATGGGCTGGGAATGGAGGGTGCTGCCTGGGGTGCACCCCATGAAGCCACCTCTGCCACGTTGCAGAGACATGTTCTGAGCAGGTATTTTAGCATCCAGTATCCCTCCTGAAGTCCAGAGACTCGCATCTGTGTGGTGGTGATGAGCTTTCCCATTGCTTCAGCTCAAGACTGGGCTGAGTCTCTCCAGAGGTGTGACTATGCCAGGTACCGGAGCAACCTTGCAGGGGACATCCCTGTGGCTCATGAGCAGGTTTGGCAATCAGGGAGATTTTGTGTAGAACAGAGCTTGCAGGGAGCCAGGTGGTCTCTTGGGGTCCTTTTCCTCCTCGCTGTTCATGAAACCTTTGCTGCGGCACAGTTTCCCACACAGTCAACTTACACTTAGCAAACAGGCAGCCAGAAACCTCTGGCATGGGACAACCTTCCACCTTTTATTCACTTGAGAATGTGGATATTTACCCAAATAAGTGTTCTTTTTGGGGCGATAAGGAATTTTGGGCAGCCTGACAGCACAACTGCGCTTGTTCAAAGCCACCAGAGCACTGCACAAACACCACTGTCGAGTAGTTCCAGTAAATAAAGCAAATTCCTGCAACATCTCCTGGGTGGGGGTGGCTGACGTTAATGGGTGACAATGCTCTGCTTGGAGTGATGTTTTCCATTCTCCTCTCCTTCCCGGCAATGCTGGAGCACACCTGGGCAGCAGAGTGTGCTTGATTTGTAAGGGAATAGCAGCCCAGCCTGGTGTCCCTTCCCTCACCTGCATGTCTGTGAAATGGTGAGATGGAGACCACGCTCTCCAGGGTGGCTGATCTGAAGCTTCAGAGCATGTGAGCTCTCTTCATTTGCACAGACCTGTGCTGTGAAATATTTCTTATCAGGAATGGATCCAAAACACAAAAAAAGGGATGCCATTTGCACTGGCCCCTGCAAGAGATTCCAACTTCACAGAGGTGTCTGCCAACTCAGGGCTAAACCTAGAAACGGCTGTTTGGAGATGGCTGTTCTCCAAAGGAGATGGAGGAGCAGGAACTGAGTGTCTTTGCAATCACATTCCTCTCTGCCTCTGGAGAAGGCCAGTTTTCCATATCTCATTTCACACTAAGCATACTGTAAATTCCCCTTTGGAGAAGAGTTTGGAAATGGGATGTAGATGTCATGCAGGTGCCTTACCCCAAGCTGCTAATGTGCCACTGCACTCTTCAAACAACAAAATGACATCTGTAGGTGCTGGTGTTGGGAAACTCTTCTGGGACCACAGCTGAGCCTTGCTCCCTAGAAGGGCCCTTCTCTTCCGTCCCTGGCCAGGAGATCATAAAATCACAGAATGGTTTGGAAGGGACTTCAAAGGCCATCCAGTTCCTCCCCCTGCCATGGGCAGGGACACCTCCCACTGGATCAGGGTGCTCAAAGCCCCATCCAGCTTGGCCTTCAACACCTCCAGGGATGGGGCAGCCACGACTTCTCTGGGCAACTTTTGCCCATGCCCTCACCAGAAATGACTTCTTCCTAAGATCTCATCTATATCTTCCCTTTTTCAGCTTAAAACCATTCCTCTCATCTTACCCCTGCAGTCCCTGATAAAAAGCCCTTTCCCAGCTTCCCTGTAGCCCCTTTCAGTACTGGAAGGCTGCTCTAAGCTGTTCCTGGAGCTCTTCTGGAGATGCAGTTCATAGATGTGGCCAAGTGTGCCCCATCCTTTAGTCCATCTTGCAGAGGTTCTGGACGAGGCATTTATGAGGAATCCCATTCAATTCCACCTTGGCCCTCCAGGTTTGGACACAGAAAGGGATGATAGCAATAGCAAATCTGTGGGACGTTCAGCACCTGCGTGAGCTGGTATTGCTGATCTGCAGAGATTTCTGCTCAAAGTGACATCTCTGAGAGATGCCCTGTGGAGACTGGTGGAAAAATCCAAATTTTAAAATATTTCAGCCCAATTATAGCTGTAGATGCTGATTTAGGCATGATCCTGGCTGCACCCTGGTGGATGGACTGCAATTCCCATGCCATTTGGGGGCTCTTACGCTTTTTTGTCATGCCTTTGAACTGCCACCATCACTGATGAGATGGTCAAGGGCTGTCTTCCCCAAGGACAAGCACGGGGAGGATTTTGCCTCCTTTTCCAGCAGGGCACTGGAGAAAAGACCAGTTTGGGCTTGTTTTGGCTCTTCTCTGCCAACATCAGGCAGGACACAGCTCTAGTTTTCTCCTCTGTCGGTTCCTCTGCATGGAAAAAATGGAAGTTCTCTGCACAGAATGAGTGTGTGTATCTACATAAGTACAGCGTGTCTTTGAATATGCAATTATGTAGTATAAAATGTCTATTAAGTATGTGTACACAGTTAAAAAATGAAGCCACCATGACTCACTCTGGTTAAAGGATAAATGACTGAATAAACAAAACATCTATAGTACAAACCAAGGACGTACAGAGAGAGCAGGATAATAATTGTGCTGAGCCTCAGCCAACCCCAGGAGCTGGCAGGAGGTAGGAGAAATAGAGATGTTAATATTAAACCCCAGTTGCTGGTAAGGAAGAAGCCAGACGAGCATCCTCCAATGCCATCCCGGAGGAGATCAACAAAACCCCCTGAAATGCAGGAGGAGCTCAGGGAAACTAAATGGTTATCTCAGAAGCAGGGATCATATAGAAGTGATGGTTATAACAATGTGCTGCCAAATACCAAGTGTGGAATCTGAGGACTTTGGCACCTATCCTTCAGTCTGAGTCTTTTAATGCTGCTTTTGGATGGCTTTAGAAGGGTTTCAAACCAGCTTTTATATATATTTTCGTATATAGAGATATATTTACGTGTGCATAGATGTGTATTTGAGTGTATACGAACTTTATACCTACTCTTCTCCAGGTATATTTTTAGTTGTGACTATTTTCCTTCTTTTGACTTTCAGGGAGGGAGCCAGACCACTTGCATGTGGGGGCTGTAACTGCAGCCCTGATAGTGGAAAATCTGGGAGGAAAGAATTCAGATTATTAAACTCAAGGGGGAAAACTCTTGGATATACACTGCTCGAAAAGCTCGTTGGTTCATGGGGTGGCTTTTCTCTTTCAGAGCAGTGAGTGGTTCTCAGACCTTCCTCTCAACACTTTCTCTCCGTTTTTTATTGAGCTGGAGGTGCAACCCAAGTGTTTTGTCCAAGTATGTGAGTGGAAAATATGACAACAAGCTACTGAAACTCATCCTAACATACAATGTAGTTCCATACAGAGCAGTTGGGCAGTGTCTGCCCTGCCTTGAAGCACTCCCTGTGCAAGGCAGGGCAAGTGGTACCTGGCGTTATGGGGTCTGAGCATCCCCAGACCCCAGGGCTGGACATCTCAGGGGAGTTTTAGATTGGATATTAGGAAAGATTTCTTTACTGAGAGAGTGGTGAAGTACTGGCAGAGGCTGCACAGGGCAGTGGTGGAATCTCCATCCCTGGAGGGTTTCAAAAAATGTGTAGGTGTGGCACTTTGGGACGTGGTTTAGTAGACACGATGGGATTGGACTGGATGAACTTGGAGATCTTTTCCAGCCTATGATTCTGTTCTATGATCTCAGGTGAAACAGGAACTCCACATGCTGTTGTGCGTGGGGTAAAGTGGTCTGGCAGGAGTTTTGGTAGAAGGACAGGGAGTTACTGTAAGAGCAGAGATGATTATGGTGTTGACCTGAAGATGCGCATGGGTGTTTGTGGCAAACACAAACTGGAACCACCTTGTGTTTGAGGAAAAAATATTCTTAGAGGTCCAAATTCAGGTAAAAAAAGGGGAAAAAAGTTCCTTCCACCTTTCATTCCCCTTCTCTCAATTGCTTTTCCCAATTGCTGCCCATCGTGTGCAGGAGCTGTCTCACTCCCTGAGGAAGGACAAAAGGACCCACACATGCAAGGGAGAACATGACAACCACTGTGCTCGGCTCTCCATTGCCATCCAGACAGCCCAGTACAGAAGTAGGAGAGGGAAGGGGGCCTGGGGTGTGGGTTGTGCCACCACGGGGCAGACGGAAGCAGCCTTGATGCTCCACACAGCAAGTGCTGGGACGGCTGCCCTGTTCCAGCTTGTGCCAGTAGATTGATAGTTCCCAGCTATGTGAAAAATGAAGCTTGAGAAGAATTGGCTGTGGAAAGAAAGTATGGAAATAAACATCCATTAGCCTTCAGAAGCCGTAAAAATAATAAATATAGCATTCCTGATCTGGCTGAGGTCAGGTCTTCGCTGATGCTGCTGGCAAGGTGGCATGGCTGGGGAATTGGTCCCAAGCCATGCTGACAGTCAGATGAGTTTCAAGGGCTGTGGGTCTAGAATTTGGGGTGCTGGATCCTCTCTGGCTGCTCTCTCCTCCCTGGGCTTGTGTTTCATGCTGTCACTTTGTAGCAAAGGGTTGCTGCAAAGCCTGGGTAAAGGGTTTGGCTCCCTTGAACCCCTCTGTGAAGTTCCCCACCACCTTCAGCAAAATCCCATCCTTGCAAGCACCCCAGGGTTAACCCTCCCTTCAAGGGTCCCTGGAGGGGGCAGCCCCGAGCCCCCATCCCCACACTGCTCCAGGCACAGACATGACGTTTCCAGTCTGAGCACGGGTAAAGGAGGAGGGAGAAGACAGAAAAATCTGCTTGGTGGATTTAGAGCTATAATTGTGCTGATCTGGAAAAAGAGTTAAAGGGTTTGCTATTTCCCTACTACTGCAAAGGCTGTCTTGGCTGTAATTCTCCTGTGGTTTGGCCTGTACCCGAGCGCTTGGATTATTTTGGTGAAAGGGTACAGCACTGCAAAGCATTCCTCCGGTGCAGGGATAATGTCTGCTCCTGTCCCTCCCTCCCACCATGCCAGGGCCGCAGGATGTGGGGTGCTGTAGCAGCCCACCCCACCTCTTGTGTCCCCTTTTTGACACGTGGAGTCTTGTCCAGAAAATCACATAGGCATTGCTGGGCTCTTTGGGGATGCTCCTGCTGGGCACCTTCACAGGGCTTCTTGAAGGACATAGGACATCTGACATCCCTGGGGCAGATCACAAAATCATGGAATGGTTTGGATTGGAAGGGACCTTAAAGCCCGTGCAGTTCCAACCCCCCTGCCATGGGCAGGACACTTCCCACTGGATCAGGGTACTCAAGACCCCATCCAGCCTGGTCTTGAATACCTCCAGGGATGGGGCAGACACAACTTCTCTGGGCAACCTGTGCCAGGGCCTCACCACCCTCATCATGAAGAAAATTTTCCTAATGTCTCATCTAAATCTTTCCCCTTCCTATTAAAGCCATTCTCCCTCTTCCTATCACTCCACACCCTTGTAAAAAAACCCTCCCCAGCTTTCCTGTAGCCCCTTCAGGTACTACAAGGCTGCTCTGAGGTGCATCAGGATTTTTAGGAAGTGCTGGAGGAGGCCCGTTAAGTGTCACAGAACCATAGAATCATAGAATAGCTTGGGTTGGAAGGAACAACGAAGATCATATAGTCCAACCCCTCTATATTGAGCAGGGACATCTTCAACTGGATCAGGTTGCTCAGAGCCCCATCCAGCCTGACCCTGATGAGCTTCAGCAGCCAGGCCCATGTTGGGGAAATTGATTCCTTAGGGTTTTTTTAAAGCATCCGCACTGCACCATAGTGTTAGCATCCAGGTACAGCCCTAAGACCCCAGTGACTCTGCCATGGTGAGACCAAGGGAGGCTGGAGGTGGATGGACACTAGGTCCTGCCTGTACCACCAAAATATACATGTGCTGAAAAATATAACCTCATTTATGAAGTTGTCTTTGGAGAAAGGGGATCTTGCTTCTTCCCAGCCTTCATTATTCACTCATAGAAAGACCTTTGCAATCACATCTTCATTATTTAGGATTGGGGACTTGATGCCCTGGTCTCAGAGCACTGAAGGGCAGCTGAATGGAGCTGTGATATTGGAGGCTGGATGCCTCCAATGTGGAAATGCATGGGTGTTCCCCCCAATGCTGTTAGCTGGTGGTAATGGGTGACTGGAGAAAGAGACGCCTGGTGAGAATGGGAATTGCAGATCAGGGTTTGCTTTGGAAACCTCCATAAGAAAACCAGAGATTGCACGACTCCCTGATGGACACGTGCAGCCTACAGAAAGCATCAACCAGCACCTCCAAACACCGCGGTGTAAACCCACAGCTGGGCTAAGAATTGCTGACGGCCCTCGCCTGTAAACACCTCTTTATTACAATATCCCTAAGTAAAAGGGAAAAAATTACACCAGGAAAAATAAGAATGTATCATTACTACTGACCACAATATTCTGCGAGGTCCTCAGACATGTTTTGCAACACACCCATCATCTGCTATTTTAAGGAGAGCACCCATAATTTTGCTTACTGTGATGGCTGTGTAATTGCTGCAACAGCGTGTGGGGATCAGACCTTGCTTGTTTCTGTGTCCTGGTTTTGGGTCCTTTCAGGGGTGTTCCTGTGGCCAACAGGCATGCAGGGAGATTTACGACAAGAGGAAATGGCCTCAACTCGCACCAGGGGAGGTTTAGATTGGATATTGGGAAAAATGTCTTTACTGAAAGAGTAGCGAAGCATTGCAAGAAGCTGGCAGGGCAGAGGTGGAGTCTCCATCGCTGGAGAGCTTCAAAAAATGTGTACATGTGGCACTTTGGGACATGGTTTAGTAGGCACGGTGGGGTTGGCCTGGTGGTTGGACTCGATCTCAAACTTCTTTTCCAACCTTAACGATTCTATGAGATGGGCCAGCAGGTCCTGCCCAGCCACGTGAGGGGTCTGGAGACGCGCTGTGGGAACAGGCTGTGTAATTAGGAGCATCGATTCCCATCCTGACCCGACACAGGGAACTGCTGGGTAAATTACAGTTGTGTTTATGTTTCATTTTGCAAAGAGAGGTTTTGTTTTAAGGCAGAGAAAACTCCAATCGGCCTTTAAAAGCAACAGCCAAGGGTGCTTGTGTGCGTTGGTGGCAGACGGACAGCTTCCTGCAGGCACTCCCCATGCAGGAGCAGAAGGGGACAGGGATGGGGACAAAGCCCGTGGTCAGGAGTGGGTCAGGGTATGGACCCGGTTGCCTGCACTGGGCACTGCAGGGTCACTGGGACAGAAACCTCAAAGCAAGGATGAACTGCATCTTTGGAGAGAACTCCCCTAAAACTCTCCAAACACAGGGAAGGAACACTGCAACTGCTCTGTTGTTAGTAGGTGGTTTATTAATTGGGGTAATTTGGGGAGCATAGGGAGACCTTGGGGTGAGCAAGAGGCTTTGATGCCTCCACCAAGAATGGTTCTGCCAAGGGATGATTTACTAGGAATGGTTCTGCCAAGGGATGGTTTACCAGGTATTCAATTGGCAAAACAATCTTGCAGAGGGTGTAATACTCCCCTGCAACCACCCAAATGGCTCCTTGGCCGTGAGTCAGGCCAAAGCTGGTTGCTGGAGAAGACCTTTGTGAAGGATGTTGGTCCAGAAGCCGTGCTAAGCCTGGCGATGATCAGGAATGGCTCAGGATGAGGTGGTGTTACATGCAGGAGAGAAGGATGTGGATGAAATAGTCATGGCCAGGACGAGCATCTTCTCCTGTGCTCTCCAGTGGAGCTGTCCTGTATTAAAAATATCACCACAGATTGACAAAGCCATTTGCTAGAGGCTACTCAGCCACTGTCACATCAATGACTCATTTTCAGGTCCCCCATCCTCCTGTGCCACCATCTTTTCGACTCTGCCACAGTTTCTGCCTCTCCTTAGACTCACGCGAGGTATTTTCTTCCACTCTTGTGGATATGGAGGAAAACATTTCAAAGTCCATTCCTCTGTCACATCCCCTCCAGGAAGCCCTGATCCCATTTAAAGTTTTCCACAGCTGAACTCTCCCTTTCCTGAACCTCCTTAATCACTTCTTCATCCAGTTCCATCTTGAATAAATTAACTGCAAGTGAATTTGCCTTGCAGGAGATTAAGTGTCCCATTGATTGAAAAACCCTGTGAAAAGCATAGTTGCTTCTCCGTTCCTCCCTAATCCCTGCATTCCCGGATCACCGGCTAGACATACCTTCCTTTCCTGATTGCTTTCCATTTAATCAAAATATCTTAAGGCTCAAAATGATCTTTGCAATCTCTCCACAATGCACCCAGGGAGTCTGCTGTGCCAGGGCAGTTGTGCCCTTAAGTCAGGAATTTGCTGGATGCAAAAAGGCTGAGTGGTCTCTGGGGTGTGGGATCATCATGCGTACAAGGAAGGAGCTGAGCTATGTCCAGGCAAAGATTCTCGTTGATAAGCCCAGGCAGGAGAAAACACAGGTAAAACAACAGCACTTTAGGAGCAATAATAAGCAGGAATTCAGAGAATCGTGAAATGGTTTGGGTCAGAAAGGACCTTAAAGCCCTTAAAGGATTTTGGTCGAACAAGCTCACAAGCTCCCCACCAGTTTGCCAGTTACCTTGGTCTGGACAGCCCAACACTTCTCTGTGGAAGAAAGCTGTCCTGGGTGAGAAGCTTCATCCAGTTGCAATTATAGAATCAGAGAATCATGGAATGGTTTGGGTTGGAAGAGACCTCAAAGACCATCCAGTTCCAACTCCCCTGCAATGGGCAGGGACACCTCCTACTGGATCAGGGTGCTCAAAGCCCTATCCAACCTGGCCTTGAACACCTCCAGGGATGGGGCAGCCACAGCTTCTCTGGGCAAACTGTGCCAGGGCCTCACCACCCTCCCAGGAAAACATTTCTTCCTAAGATCTCATCTCAATCATAGAATCGTTTAGTTGAAAAAGACCTTTATTCATCAAGTCCAACCATACCTGTCCACTACTACACCATAACCCCAAGCACCTCATCTATCCATCTTTTAAACACCTCCAGGGATGGAGACTCAAGCACCTCTTTGGGCAGCCTCTGCCAGTGCCTGAGAACCCTTTTAGTGAAGGCATTTTTCCTAATGTCTAATCTAAACCTCTCCTTGCACCACCTGAAGGTGTTTTCTCTCATCATGTCACCTGTCACTTGGGAGAAGAGACCAGCACCCACCTCACTCCTACCTCCTTTCTGGGAGCTGTAGACAGTGATAAGGTCTCCCCTCAGCCTCTTCTTCTCCACTTAAATAATCCCAGTTTCTTCCACCACTCCCAGAACCCCTGGGCTCCAGTCCCTTCCCCAGTCCATTCCCTTTCTCTGGACATGCTCCAGCCCCTCAATGCCCTTTTTGTAGTGAGGAGTCCAAAACTGAACCCAGGATTCGGGGTGCAGCCTCAGCAGCACTGAGTATGGGAGAGGTTTCCTTCCCAACTCCTGTTGGCGGCACCATGGCTGATACAAACCAGGATGATGTTGGCCTTCTTGGCTGCCTGACCACACTTTTGGCTCACGTTCAGCCGGCTGTTTCAGACACTGAAACATGGCAACAGTTTAGGTTCTACGATGCCCTGCCGTGTTGCGTGTGCACCTGTAATGAAATTGTTTAAAGCTGTGTAAACAAATGCAAAGAGAGCTTGAGATGTCATTTTTATGTTTGGTGTGAGCCTTGCTTAGCAATCGTGGACAGAACTGTCCCATCTCCAGTTTGGGCAGGGTACTGGGAAGCAGGACCTGGCCCAGATGCAGATGCAGGAATTGGATTCTACTCCCCTCACTACACAGGCAGAGCAGAGACTCCTCAAGTATTTCCACCAACAGCCTGTTTTTTTCTCTTTCTTTGCTTTTGTTTTCCTCAGGATGACAGTTAAAAATACATACTCAGACATTTTGCTCCAAGCAGTCTGCGCTTTTCACATTTAATCCCTTTTTTTTCTGCTTTTGTTTTCTCCATAAGGAGAGCATGAAAAGGAAGGCAAGGGCGGGCTTGTTTGGTTCTTATTTTCTTGTAAAACTTCATTTATTAGCCAAGCAATGACGCAAGGGTTTGCCGCTTCCCTCTTTGCAGGGAGCTTTGCTTGTTTAGCATCAGGCCGTGGCCGGGAAAGGATCGCAGCCCTCCCGGGAGCACAAGATTTTGGGTGACCCAAGGGTGTGTGGGGAGGGGAAGAGCCAGGATGGAGCAAGGAATGGCTCCCTCCTGCAGCAAGATGCTCCACTGGGATTTGGGGTGATTTGGGTTATTTGGGATGGGACTGCTATTTTTTTTTCCCGAGGAAAAAATACTTCAAGCGCATGTTTATAAGCTACAAATAAAGGAAGAGGTTTATAACCAACCTGTGAGCTGGTGAGTAGACAGCCTCTGTCGCGGAACACTTATAAGCATCATTCCAAACAGCTGGAAAAGTTTTCCCTGAAATGCCAAGTTTCTGCGACAGTTTGACAGCTTCAGCTAATTAATCATTTAAATTTAACCGAAAAGGGAAAACAATGCCATCCTCTTTGGGAGGCAAAAGTTCCATTTCCATGAGCTTCACAACCCCTTTGCATTCATGGCAGCATCCATAAATATTTGGGATTTCTTTTCATAAATATTTGGGATTTTCTTTGGGTGGTTTGTTCTCATCATAGTCTCGTGTTTTAAATAAATGCTTCGACCTAATAATCACTTCTATTCAGGAATATTTATTAATGGGCAGTGTGTTAATATCAATATGTGAATATTTATTAATGGGAAAGTCTCAGCTGGGATTTTCCTGCTGTCTGGGGTAACCAAAGAGAGGGGCATCAAGGTGGAGCTGCTCTGAAAAGTTCATGTTAAATCCTGCTTAGGTTAAATTATTCTATTGAAATAAGAATTTAACAATGAGATAATCATCTTGTAAGGTGCTTCAAACTTTATTTCTTCAAGGTCTTTCTGTCTCCTCCTCCTGCATCCTTTCACTATATTTTCACATCTTCCACCTTCCTCACATCTCTGACCATGAGTAAATGGGCATTGATAAGCAGAGGGACACAAGCAAACACCTTGTACAGGTCAGGGGAGAGGTACCGGATTTCCCTGAGCTTCTGGATGAGGACAGTTCCAGACAGTTATTATTTTCCCTTAATTAATAATCTCATTAGCAACAAAGCTGTAAGACAGGAAGCATTTCCATGAGAATCCTTCAATGCCGCTTACATTTTGGGAGCTTTTAATTTGATGAGCAAGGGAATAAAAGAATGAGTGTTCAGTGTCTTTGTAGAAGCAGCATTGAAAAAAATGACCATTTCTGGTCTAACAGAGAACATCTGTGCTGGGGACGGTCGCTTTGCCAGCTGCTGGATAGGGTAGTGCAGAACAAAAGAGGTCCTGTTTATCCGGCGATCTGACCTCGGATGGTTGCATCCACCGATAGGATTTTAAAAGAAAAAAAGAAAATGAATGGAGCAGATTTATTTTGGGCTAACATGTTGGGAGCTGAAGAAGCCAATAACTCGTGGTTCAGGGTATTTTTGAGCTAGCCTGGAAGGAATGGTCTAATTCCTCCGGTCCTGCTCTCCTCCTCCTCCTTTGGTTTGGTGCTTTGTACTATTCTGGTCAAGCCCACAAGAAAAAGTGAGAACAATGCTTGCGATGTCCCAGATACATCCTGACTGGTGCCCTGCACCCTTGATGGGGTATGTGTTTTCATCAGCTCCTCTCATCTTAAAGAACAGATAAAGGCCCAATGTTCTCACTCACTGCTGAGCTGGGCATCTAAACGTACAACTCCAGGCTGCTCACGAGTGAGCAAGCCCAGGTCAGAGCAAAATTCCTGGAAATTCACTTTTTCAGCTTTTCACTGGGAAAAATTCCCTGCAGGTCCCAGTGTGAATTGCTGTTATTGCTATATCAGCTCCTTGCTATTCCTTCGGGTAGTGCTAAGCAGGACCCCTTCCTACACATCTGAGTCCTGAAGAAAATACTGGTATGAAAAGGTCCCTACCTAAAGTAACATTGAGAAGGGGCACCTCTGTTCCAAGCTCCCTGGGGCCAGTCATGCCATCAGATGGATGATGAAGGTTTTGGTGCTGGTTCTAGCCATGAGCTGAGCTGGTGATGGGGATCCCCACTCCTCCCCATGCCATCAGATGGTTTTGCAGAACTCTCTTGCTGCCAGGTATTGATTCGCCCCCAGTTGCATCTGATGGCCATTACTTCCAGGCAGCAGTGAGTCATCACCCTGGCTTATTGCTGCCTGTTGTTGTGGAAGGGGAAGTCAAAATCATGCTTTTGCTGCTTGTGCTGAGTCAAGTCAGGGGAACAATAGTGTCCCCTCAGGAAGGGACCCTCTCCTGACACCTCTCAAAACACAAACTGGGAG
Source organism: Tapera naevia (assembly GCA_033556795.1). NCBI lineage: Eukaryota > Metazoa > Chordata > Aves > Cuculiformes > Neomorphidae > Tapera > Tapera naevia. The sequence goes on from JAUMJJ010000353.1 coordinate 4,626,712, forward strand.
TTTGGGCTGGGGAATCCTTTTTTCCCGGGGAGTTCCCCTCCAACGGTGGCTGTAGGTGTGCTCCCACACCTCCCATCCAGTCTCTGGGTGCTGACAGGTTCCTCTTTCTCACAGGCTGGTGGTGGGAGCTCCCTATGAAACCAACGGCCAGCAGAAGACTGGAGATGTCTACAAGTGCCCGGTGACCAGTGACTCTCACAGCAACTGCACCAAACTCAACCTAGGTAACCACAGACCCATTTGTGCTTTTCATCAGTGCTTTGGTGTGTAAAGATGCCCAGATTGTCCCCAAAAACACCCACCTGGTGTTTTAGGAGGACTTTTAGATAAGGAGTTTTTTAAGGTGTTCACGTTACTCCTGGTGCTGAGCTTTATGCAACATTGGGTAAAATCAAGCAAATTGGAATAAGTCAAAAGTTACTTATTTAATATAGCTTAATCTGGTTTATTAAATGATCAGGATAAACTTATCAATGGATAAATGGCCCCACTAGCCAATGCATCACTGCACATGGCAGTGTCTGTGTTCCCTCTCTGGGGAAGCTCGGATGCTGTGCCCACCGCAGCAGGTTCCCTGGGCGCTGGCATCCTTCCAGCATCCAGCCTGGCCCCACTGATTTGGTATTTAGGGAATTGTCACCCTGCCCCACCACCCCCAGGCCCCATCACTACAGAAGAAGAGCCCCTGGAGGTGCTCTCGTCCCACAAACATACTGATCCCATCTCCCTGGATGGAGAGAGTGAGTTCTTTCTTGGAATTTCTCAGTCTCATCCAGCACTGACAGTGCCAACACCACAATTTCGCTGCCTGGGCAGTGCAAGGCACAAGGGGACAAGTCCTCTTTGCTGCCTGCAGTGGGACACCTGACAATCACATCCCTATCTCACCAGGGAACGTGAGAGCTGAGGACTTTCTCATGGTCCCGAGAAGTGCCGCTGGGTTTTGAGGCAAAGCCTGGGATTTTTTAGCACTGAAGCAGCTGTTGTCACTTAATTTTTCATCATTATGAATCTCAACTATCCTGGGTTTCTAACAGAGCTAATAAGAGAAGAGGAACTTTGGATCAACAGCAATATCTGATTAATTGGCTCCAAATATTTTACTTTTTTTAAACATTATTTTCTTTTTTTCCTTTTTTTTTTTTTGTTATTTCCTATGAGAATATTGAGTTTCTTCAAGGAAATAAATCTCTTGTGTGGGTAAATTTAAAGCTTGCTAAAAAGCAATATTTTTCTCATTGAAAACAAGTTTCAAATTGAAAGATGGGTTCCATGAGTACATCCTATTTTATTTTTTCCCCTCACTATCTTGTCTAGTTAGCACAGTCCACTGAGGCCATTTGAATAAAACCAGATGCGGAGCTGCCCTGTGGGGATGCTAAGCTGACAGTGAGTGTGCAGCAGGGATGACCATAGTGTGGAGAAGCACAAGATGATGTGGGACCAGGACTCTGCCCCTGCCCTTCCCATATCAAGAGGGCAATGGATGCACAAGCTGGCAGGGAGCACCCTGCTCTCCATGCCAGAACCGCAGTTGCATGGTGTAGTGAACCTGGGTACCAGAGCAGGACACCAGTGCCTGCAGCTGGCATCCTGGAGGGTTTATAACGTGGGCTAAAGCCCTTTGTACTCTGGTTTTGCTGCAGTATATATGCAGAGAGGAGGTTGGAACAAGCTCAGGGTGCATGGGTGAGAGGGGAGGCTGGTCCACGGGGGGAGAAGTAAGGGGTTGCTGGAGGTTGCCCAGTATCACGCTGAGCATACAGGTTGTGGATCTCATTTCTGAGCCTCCTCTCTATTTAAACCCAGCAAGAAACTTGTAAAAGCCACAGACAACTAAACCAACCCCCCCAGTTTTACAATTTTTTGCCCACTCTCCTCCTTCTCAGTTTGCTTCTCTGGCAAAACAGCAAAGGGGAGCCCTGAGTTGAAGGGAGCTGCATTGCCCAGCACCTCTGAGGAGAAGGAATGGCTGGGTTAGGTAGCATTAGTGTCACAGCTGAACTGATATTGGCATTAACAGAAAGACATGGCTGCCCTGGGGGCTGTTCCCAGTCTCTGGGCTGTCCCATGGGAGACAAAAGCAATGCAAAAAGATAAATCAGCCACTGAGTGTCTGCTGGCCCAGCAGTAAAAGATGAGATGCTAAGCCTGCTCACAGGGGTTTCTTCCTAAAGACTGACTACATAAGACTTGGACATTCTTTCCCTAGAAGACTTTTCTCTTTCTTGTTTGTGGCATCCAAGAAAAAAAAAAAAACAATTCTTATCTTGACAACTGCTGCCAAAACAAAGCAGAAGCACAAAGTCTGCAGTGTAAGCAGGCAGAGACAGTTCTCCGGCATTCAGCTGGGTTCCCTCTTGCTCCAGAGATGCCAGGGAACACCACGGGGACATGGGCTGTGTGCCCGGCATCCCTGCCCGGCAGCTGTCCCTAACCACATCCTCTCTCCGAAGGACGGGTAACGCTCTCCAATGTCTCTGAGCGGAAGGATAACATGCGCCTCGGCCTCAGCCTGGCTACCAACCCCAAGGACAACAGCTTTCTGGTGAGGAACCGGGGCTTTGGCACAGCCTGGCCTCCCTGCGTGGGGAGGTCTCTGCAGGGTGCATGTAGATCAGTGTTTACAGGTGTGCAGAACCAGATGCATGCACATCAGTGTGTAGAGGTATGAAAAAACAAATGCATGCACAACAGCTTTTAGAGGCACGAAAAAACAGATGCATGCACATCAGCTTTTAGAAGTGTGGAGAACCAGATGCAGGTACATCAGCCTGTAGGGGCATGCGAACACCCCTCTCTCCATATTTATATATCTGCTGCACGCACTGCAGGGCTCAGAAACCTCATGCACTCTCATTTTCTGTTGGGACAAAGATGCTGAAGGAGAGGACAGCCTGGCAAAGCAGCCATTAAGAAGTGGCAACTTTAAATCCATCCCTGATGCTTGTTTTTTTCCACCAGGCCTGCAGCCCTCTCTGGTCTCACGAGTGCGGGAGCTCGTACTACACCACAGGCATGTGCTCACGGGTCAACTCCAACTTCAGGTTCTCCAAGACAGTGGCTCCAGCTCTTCAGAGTAAGAGAAACCATTTGCACTGCAGGTCTAACCCTATCTTTGAAGTTAGAGGGAGTTTCTGTTCTCTAATTGCTTCAGTTCCATTGAGAAAATAAAGCGATGTCAATGTTTAAGCAAAGACAAGTGATCAGAGGAAAGGGCTGCAGGGAAATGATTCAAAGGAGGTTACGTACACAGACATCTGGTAAAAGTTTTCCTTTTGACTGACACCCAGAGAAGACAAAAAATACCTTATTCTTCCAAAACCAGAAATGAAAGTATCCAGAATATTTTATCAGCACAGCTAGGAAGGAAAATAGGGAAAGAATTCAAACCTTGGCCACATTAAACAAAGAGCTCATTGATTGAAAACTAAATATTTTGGCCCAAATTTGTATATACGGGTATGTGGTTTTATTTTGAGGTATTGAATAAGCTTTCTGGCTTTCCTGTAAGTGGTAAGAAATTGCAGAAGCCTATCCTGTACCATCAGGGCTCCCAGAAGTTCCTTGCCCCAGCCAGGCACAAGATGTGATGTCCCTGCTCCATCACACATCTGATGTCCATTAACTCTCATGGCACAGAGCAGGGAATGGGAAAATGGGACTTTCGGGTGGCAGAGGCAGTAAAGGCAGAGTCCACCACCAGATCCTCAGTGTCACTTCCCTCTTTATGGCCAGGAGATGGCCTTTTAGAGAGAAGGTTGTTAATAAGCAGAGAGTTATCATTTAGAATGTGGGATGCAGAGGGTTGGTTCCCCTTTCTGGGTCCTAGTATGAGCAGGAGATCGAGATGGTGGCAAGCACTTAATGTGGTCCTGATGGTGTGACCCACGTGAGAATCCAGACCATGGGTGCACTAGCCCATAAATGCCTACAGTAGGTGAAAAGGACAACAAATAAATATCTGCCATTGGAAAATTCCACATCTTCTGGTTGTTTAAATAATATTATAAAATATAAACAAGATAGAGAGAGGACACCGAGCAATTTCCACCACTTAAAACCAGTCAGCTGCATAAATCCTTCACGGCTCGTACTGCTGGGCTGAGCCCTGGGGTCCTCGCTGGGGTTTTTGGCTGCTTCATCACTGAGGATTTAACGGGGAGGGGAGGAAATGCCCGACTTGGATTATATGGCGAGAACAGGCAGGACTGAGGAGTGACTCAGGGGTAAAGCATTGCTCTGCGGGAGGAAAAGAGGCCGGATTCTGCCTGCAGCGGGCCGTTCTTTGAAGTGTGCAACTATATTAGACCGGATAAAGGTCCAAATCAGAATCAAAAAGATACCATTGAGTGTTATTCTTAGAAAGTTATCCAGTCTTTTCTCAGCAGAGGGGATGCTTGTGGCTTCTCACTTGCTCATTGAAGCACACAAGTCTTTAGGAATGATTGAAATAAGATATTTTTTTTTTAAACAAATCATAAGAGCAAGTACCTGACTACGAGGGATGAAACCATAAATCTCCTCTTTGCCAGCATTGCCAAAGTCTTTCAATAACACACTGCATCTTTTTCACAGGATGCCAGACGTACATGGACATCATCATAGTTCTGGATGGATCAAACAGCATCTATCCTTGGGTTGAAGTTCAGCACTTCCTGATAAACATCTTGAAAAAATTTTATATTGGCCCCGGCCAGATACAAGTAAGACCCTGCACACCTTGCGTGACCCCCTCTGCCAATATATTGTGATTTCTCACTGTGCTTTTTTAAAATAAGCTTTCAATGTATGGATTTTAAAGCAAATCCCATGGAAATAATGCTTACGTTAATGTCCTTAAATGAGCTATGGAGAGAGCAGAATCCCACACCCCAACCAGGCACAGGGAGTATGGAATCATATGAAAATATAGATGTATCTCTTCCTTTGCTTGTCATTGCTGCTCAGAAAACAAGGGATCCTGCCAGGCTAAAATGTTTTTGCTAAGAGGCTTGGTCCTCAATTAATGCTTTAGTATTGCCTGGTGCTGAGAGAGCTTTTTGCAGCTCTGAAGAGCTCTCCATCCTCTTCCTGTTAGAAATTGCGGCTGATTTGGGCAGGGATGTTCTCAACAATTTGCATAAATAACCCCTGTTCAATCCTGCCTAGAGATGCTGGTGGTGCAAGCTGGGGCACAGCACATCTGCATGACTCTAAACCTTTATAGCACACACTGCATGTGGGTGAGAGGTGACAGAGAAAAGAAATAAAATTGAGCATTATCAGTGGCCCCATAGAGGGAAAGCTGAAGCAAATCAGGACAGAGTGATTGTTTTTTGACGGTGGCTGTGATTTTGTGTGATGGGCAAGACATGCTTGTTGTGTCACAGGCCCTCGCTACACAGTGGGTTGTTGGCATCCTTTGTGATATTCCTTTAATCCCTAGGTTGGAGTTGTTCAGTACGGGGAAGATGTCGTCCACGAGTTTCATTTAAATGACTACAGGTCTGTAAAAGATGTGGTAGCGGCTGCCAGTCACATAGAGCAAAGAGGAGGTACAGAAACCAGGACTGCCTATGGGATAGAGTTTGCTCGGTAAAAATCACTCACCTTCTTGTTCATTCTGATAACAAGTTTAACATCATCATTTATTTTTCTGCCCTCTCTCCCCCTTAGATTTTCTTTTCTACTTAGAAAGAAAGGAATGCTGCCTGGCTGAAAATGGTTTTGCAAGAAGGCTTGGTCCTCAGTTAATGCTGTAGAATCATAGAATCGTTAAGGTTGGAAAAGGTCCGTCAGCTCATCCAATCCAATCATCAGCCCAATCCCACCGTGCCTGCTAAACCATGTAGACATGGTTTTTGAGCCCCTCCAGGGATGGAGACTTCATTGCTTCCCTGGGCAGCATCTTCCAATGCTTCACCACTTTCAGTAAAGAATTTTTTGCTAATATTCAATCTAAACCTCCCCTGACACAACTTGAGGACTTCTCCTCTTGTTCTGTCGCTTGTCACTTGGGAGAAGAGAACAGCACCCACGTCGCCACAACCACCTTTCAGGGTAGTTGTAGAGAGCAATACGGTCTCCCATCAGCCTACTTTTCTCCTCTTTACAAATGATGTTTTGCAAAACTGCTCTGTCCTCACTTGCAGCTGGATCAGAAGGAAGGCACAGAGGCAGAAAATGAGTCCTCTTCCTGAAAGCACACAGTGCCCAAACACAACCCAACATCTGCAGACCCCCAGTGGGTACCCAGGAGTTCAGTACAGCCACGACCCACAGCTCCGTGTCCTCCTTTATCTAGGACAAGTGCCTGGTCCTATAGTTTTTTTGCTGCAGGCAAACCACTATTCCTTTTGCAGCTGTAAGGCATTTTGCTGAATTAGTCTCCTCCTGCAAGAAGTCCCCTATAAAGTCCTAGATCATTTTCCTGGATTTCTGTATCTGATTGCACCTCCCCCAGGGCTAGGAACCACCCAAACACCACTCAGTGCTTTATGATTTGGGCGATCGGGCAGGCGTCTCTGCATCCACAGCAGTTTCGGGTGCAGCCACGACCCACCTGGCGAGGCTGAGCAGCCCAGGGCATCTCTTCAATTGCAGCTCGGAAGCATTTCAGAAGGGTGGCCGGAAAGGGGCAAAGAGAGTAATGATTGTAATCACAGATGGAGAGTCGCACGACAGCCCAGACCTGGAGAAGGTGATTGAGGACAGCGAGAAGGACAACGTCACCAGATATGCAGTAGCAGTAAGTGGAGGGGAAGGGTCTTTCATGGAATGGTTTGGGTTGGAAGGGACCTCAAAACCCATCCAGTTCCACCCCCCGGCCGTGGGCAGGGACGACTCCCACTAGACCAGGCTGCTCAAAGGCCCATCCTATCTGGCCCTGAACGCTTTCAGGGATGGAGCATCCACAACTTCCCTGGACAACTCATGCCAATGTCTCACCACCCTCATCGTGCAGAGCTCAGTGGTGCCCCATGCACCCCACTGCAATGGGGCTGGCAGTGCAGCCCATCTTGACTGCTCCTGGTGCATTCATAAGAGTGACTGTTGCTGGCCCTGAGGATGGGATGCCTGGCTCTGGATTCGACTACCAGAGCAGGTGGGGACAGTCAGGACCCTGCATTGTGCCCAGGACCTGGACTGCATGAAGGGTGTCTGGCCTGGACTGTCTAGAGGAATTGTAGCAGCTCCTTGCTCCCCAATTTGCTTTCATAGTGGGGTGTCAGACACCAAGACTGTCAACTCCTTCCACGTGGCCAGCCTTTAGGTGCTTTGAGACAGCTCTACCCATTGCGTGAAAACCCCTGAGTCTTGCATTTCTGCTTCAAACCTAGGTATTGGGTTATTATAACAGAAGAGGGATCAACCCTGAAGCCTTTTTGAACGAGATAAAATTTATAGCGAGCGACCCAGATGACAAGCATTTCTTTAATGTCACAGATGAAGCAGCGCTCAAAGACATTGTGGATGCACTGGGGGAAAGGATATTTAGCTTGGAAGGTGAGTCATATTCCTTCCTAAGACATCCCAGCCTGCCAGACTGCAGAAAGTTGCTTCAAATGTGCTGTCAGTCCTTGATTTGCTGAATTTGAATGGGTAACACCAAGGATTTCCCTAATCTCTGTTGGATACAGAACATAAAATCATATTTTGAATATCTTCATATATAAAGAAATGTCTTTATTTTGACTGGTTTGCGTCATCAGGCATGAGGATCCCCTCTCCTCCAAAGGTCACCCCTTGTTCTGGCCACTGGTATTTGCAGAGCTGTGATGGCTTTGTTGTAGCAAACCTTGGAAATTTGGCATGGGGGTCATGGTGGGTTTCAGCATCTTCCTCACCCATCTACCTCCCTTCAATCCCAGCTGGGTTATAAAAAGGCAGAAACCACACGCTGACGGCGAAAGACTCCCTGGGGTGTCAGGGACTGCAGGGTTATAGGAATAATGCAAGATTTTTGGGGTTTTATTGGCTGAAATTAAATATCAGGAAATATTTTTGTTCTAAACAACAGTGCTGCTGTCTGCCTAGACAAGTATGTTAGTTTCCAAAACTAAATTTATCTAAATTTCATAGGAAAAGGGCATCCCAGGACAGACAATTGAAACAGAAGATGGAGGGCTTCCACTGAAAATTAAATATCTCAGGGTTTGGGGGCATTTTGGTCAAACTAGCTCACAAACTCCCCACAAGTTTGCTAGTTACTTTGGTCCAGACAGCCCAATGGTTCTCTTTGGAATAAAGGTTTCCTGGCTGAGAAGCTTCACCCAGTTTCAGTTAGAGAATCATAGAATGGTTTAGGCTGGAATAGACCTAAAAGTCCATCCAGTTCCAATGCCCCTGCCATGGGTGGGGACACCTCTCGCTGGATCAGGGTGCTCAAAGCCTCATCCAGCCGGGCCCTGAACACCTCCACAACTCCTCTGGGCAACCTGTGCCAGGGCCTCCCCACCCTCACAGGAAAACGTTTCTTCCTGAGATCTCATCTCAGTCTCCCCTCTTTCAGCTGAAAACCATTTCGCCTCATCCTATCCCTGCACTCCCTGATCAAGAGCCCCTCCCCAGCTTTCACTATTGGGAGGCTGCTCTGAGGTCTGCCGGGAGCCTTCCCTTCTCCAGGCTGAACAACCCCAACTGTCTCAGCCTGTCCTTGGATGGGAGGTGCTCCAACCCTTGGATCATCTTTGTGGCCTCCTCTGGACTTGCAATAATGAAGTGAAATCCTCTAAACCCACATTTCTGTGTGATCTCTCAGCCAGGAAATGAAACAGCTGCACTGAGGCAGAGCTCACAATATCTGTTAGCGACACAAGTTCGTGAATTATGGTGATTTAGTGAGAAACCACCACATTTCCAGCAACTGAAGTGCTTTGTGCTCCAGGTGGGGTGGACTTGGATGCAAAGCTCTCTGTCAAATCCAAATTCCCCCCTTTTTTAAGGAACCAACAAGAACGAAATCTCCTTTGGCCTGGAAATGTCCCAGACTGGATTTTCATCGCATGTTGTGGAAGTAAGAGAATAAATGTGGGTTTGTTTTGCTCCTGCCTGTGCAAGCAGGCACCTTGAGCTTTTTACCATCAAGGGCAATTGCTGGTGGGGAGATGGGTGTTTGGGTCAAGTTATTCCTCATGAAGCTAGATGGCCAACAGGAGTGTAAGGAAGAAAATGCTGCTGCTGCCGGTTTATCCCATGGGAAAGGGAGCTGCTGGGAGACCAGTGTGTTCCTTAGGACCAGCCTGCAGCACCTCCTCCTGTTACCATGATCTCTTGGAAAGGGATGTGCCATAGAATCATAGAATGGTTTGGGTTGGAAGGGACCATGAAGGTCATGTAGTCCAGTCCCCATGCAGTGAGCAGGGATCTGGTTGCTCAGAGCCCCATCCAACCTGACTTGAATGGGGGAAGGTTCTTGTTTACAGTGAGGTGTAGAGGATGGTCAGAATCCTTCCACCCACAGGCTCTGTGGGCTGGCAGGTCCGAGCGAAAAGCCAGCAGGAAAATTCCTGTTTAAGGTTTTCCTGGCAAGGAAAACCACACTGGAAATGCATGAATGGGGTGGAAATTTCATTCCAGCATGTTTAGAAATCTCCATCTTTTCAGGTGTGCTTTGGAGAATGTTTTTTTCTTCTTAATTAATTTTTTTCTTTTCCATTTGTGAGATTCCTCTCTTATTCCATAAAACCTGTGATTTCTTGCTGGTTTTCTCTTCTGCTCTCTACGGCCTCCAATAAGTCCATAGTCTAGGAACTGGGCTTTGAGGGAACTCCCCATGTTCTCTCACACAAAGCCAGCCCATCATGTTCCCTTGTCCACCTCAGCATGAATTGACTTTACACATACGGAGCATTTCTCCTCTTGGCAGGAAACACCCTCAAGCTAATCCTGTTTTCCCACAGGATGGGATCTTGCTGGGGGCAGTGGGCGCTTACGACTGGAACGGAGCCGTGCTGAAGGAAACCAGCAGCGGGAAGGTCATTCCCCTGCGGGAATCCTATCTCCAGGAGTTCCCAGAAGAGCTGAAAAATCATGGAGCATATTTAGGTAAGAAAGCTGAATGAGAGTCTGCTTCCAGGGCTGAATTCATGATTTTATGCTTAATAATAGGAAACACAACTTATTTCTCAAATGACTAAGAGCATCCAGCACTGCCAGGCGTAGGCGGCACCGTGCCCAGCTGTTTGTGAGCTCCTATTTGTGCGAAATCTCTGCTACCCTTCACTCAAGGACCCAGTGTCCATCAGCATCCTCACCTAGGAAGAGTTCAGTGTTGACCATGGTGTGCAGCACAAACGTGTTTTCAATGCAGAAGTAGCTCAGACACCAGCCAGCCTGGGTCAGCTACAGCACTTACTGGAATAGTTTAAAAAGCCCTGATGAAATTTCATGCCTAGGGAGGAAATACCTGCTGGGTTAATCTGTTCCATGTGTGGCTGCTGAAACCCCAGAGTAAAAATATCAGCCTGCTTTGCAAAACAATGTCTTCTCTGAAGATGTGCATGCCAGGCTGAGCTCCCCCTTGGCAAAGACCATGGGGTGGGGGGATGCTGGAGGATCATCCAGCAGCATGTCGGGGCTCTTACCTCTTCTGAGGACATGGACAGCCCTAGGACACGTGAGTCATTTCTTGGGGGGACAGCAGAGTGCTCTCTGAGTGCCTGAAATGAGGGTGGCTGTGTCTGTGCAAGGAGTACCAATGACAACATGTGGGAGCTCAGCTGGACTCTGTCTTTCCCATTGCCCAGAGTAAGAAACCCAGAAGTATTAAGGAAACACCAGTGCAGAGCAGTCCAGCTCACCCAGCACCAGGGCCTGGGGGTTTCGAAGCTGATGCTTGGTTTAGGAGGGGAATATTTAGGGAGGCAAAGTCCCGTTGTAAGGCCAATGCCCAGGAAAAGGGGTCTGTAAACCCAAATAGACCCTGGAGATATTCAAAATTCAACTGGATGTGACCCCGAATAAACTGATCTGGCTTCACAGTTGGCCATGCTTTGAGTTCCTAATAATTTAAGTAGCATTTAAAACTCACTGAGAGTTGCAGGCCTAATGTAGGGTTTGAAAAATAGATTTTGCAGCTTCAGTGCTATATCCCTTCATAAACCCACCTGCAACCATGTGCAAGTGCCACAGCCCAGCACATAACACATGGTGTTTGTAATCCCAGCATAGAGATTGATAAAATTATTAAGGTTGGAAAAGACCTCTAAGATATCAAGTCTGACCATTAACACAACCCCACCGTACCTACTAAGCCATGTCCTGAAGCATAAAATCTACGGGTTTTCTGAACCCCTCCAAGGAAGGAGACTCCACCATTGCCCTGGGCAGCCTCTGCCAGTACTTCAGCACTTTCAGTAAAGAATTTTTTTTCTAATACCCAAACTAAACCTCCCCTGGTGCAACTTGATGTCATATAACCAAAATAACCCATCTGGGTAGAAAAGAGGGTTTGCTCAGGGTCATTCACTTACATAGGTTTGTTTCCATAAGGAATCGTGAGCAATGGTCTTGAAGGATGGACACACAGTGTAAATGTTAACACCAAGTATCAGCTAAGTCTTTCACACTTGGTTTTGGACGTGGTGTTGCCAGGGTCTCAAAGGAGCAGAGCAGCGGGTGCTGCAGTCTCCTGGCATGCACACACCTTGCTAACATTTGTTTAACTTGGTGTGAGTCACGAAGTAAAACACTCATCAGGCTGGAGATGGATTTGCCCTCGATGAGAGAAGGATTTTGCACAGGGTTTGCTAGTGCCAAAACTCTGCAGAGCTCTGGGTGTAGGTAGGACCTGAGCAGGTGGCTCAAAGCCCAGGGTCAGGCCGCTGGGGTTTATTTGAATGATTTTATCCTTGCAGGAATCTGGGTTTCCAGCTTCCTGATCTGGGAGGCAGCCAGAGCTGTGTCAGCAGCCGGGGGCTAATGGGAAGCAGAGCACCAGGCAGCACTGAGAGCAGGCAGGGAGCCCCTCAGCCGTGCTTACCCCTGCCCACCCCTCTTCCAGGTTACACTGTTTCCTCTGTCATATCCACCAAACACGAGCGCATTTACGTCGCAGGAGCACCCAGGTTCAACCACACTGGGAAAGTCATCATTTTCAGCATGCACAACAACCGAAACCTCACCATCCACCAGGCTCTGAAGGGAGAGCAGGTAATGCCAAGGATGCTGCATGGATTTTTCCTTCTGGCATGCATGTTCATCCCTTGATCCTCCTCTCACCTTTTGCAAACAGTTCTGTTTAAATGACTTTGCAGCATAGCACATCCACGGGCAGCTGAGGTGTCCTGGCTGTTGCTGCATCCACAGCTCCAAACTGTACGGCTGTAGCAGGGGTCGGGCTTGGAATGTCCTTATGGGTCCCCATCGAGGAGGGTGGCAGTGCCCCTGCACGCTGGGAATGTTGCTCCCATCCCATGTTCTGTCTCCTCCAGATTGGCTCCTACTATGGCAGCGAGATCAACTCCCTCGACGTCAACGGCGATGGCATCACTGACATTTTGCTGGTGGGAGCCCCCATGTACTTCAGCGAGGGCAGGGAGAGGGGCAAGGTCTACGTCTACACCCTGCAGGAGGTATGTGGCTCGGGATGCTGCATGGGCCAGGGCGTTTGGGCACTAGAGCAAGAACCACACTGTGTCCCCTCGTGTCATGTCCCCAGCATGGCCCTGGTCTGCACACACCCAACAGCTTCTCTGCAAACATCATAGCACACCACAGCCTGGTCCAAAGGCAACAGAGCTTGGCAGCGCCTTGCTGTTGTGGCTACTGCAAGACTCAAGGAAGATTTGTCTGTCCTTCTTGTTTATAAACAGTCTCGGGGGTTTGCTTGCTCCCAGTGAAGGAAATGCAGCCTGCACTGGCATGGAGCCACCTCAGCTCAAGGCTTTGTTGCTCTCAGCCAGAACAGCTTCCCAGCCCTGAGGAGGTGATGCATGAGGGGCAAGGCAGGGTCTTTACAACACGGATGTCTCTCCAGAGAAAGAGTCCCCATTCACTTTGCTTTCCCCAAAGCCATTCCCTCTAAGGGCACCATCCTCCCCAGGGTAATGGGGAGCAGCAAGGTCAGTCCCTCCACCATCAGTTCAGGGCACAGAAGGGACATGTGTCATCCCCATTCCCTTCCCCAGCACTTGGAAGTGCTCTGGGCCAGGGCCAGGTTTCCTGCTGCCCATAAATCTGGGTGAAAATGCAGTTTCTGAGCCAAGTCCATCAGGTTTTGAAGTTGCATGAAGCAGCAAGGATGTCATGTTCTATATCCAAGACTGCAGAGCCCACCCAGAGCAGCAGGAGTCCCTACATCTAAAGCACAGCTGGTCCATCCCTGCAGAAAGTCCTGCAGCCCCTGGAGGGCTCTCACCTCCTTCTTTAGAGAAGTCACTTGCCCATCACTGCATCTCGTTTGCCTGCCTTTGAGGGGTTTCTCCTCTTGCCAGGCTTGCTGCTGATGGGTATTTTGGGGGGTTGCCTTTTCTCTTTGGATGGCCCAGCAGAACCGCTTCGTTTCCAGCGGTGCCCTCATCGATCTGCAGAGTTACCAGAACTCCCGCTTCGGCTCCTGCATCGCTGCTGTTCCAGACCTCAACCAGGACTCCTACAATGACCTTGTCGTCGGGGCACCTTTGGAGGACGAGCACCAAGGAGCAATATACATCTATTTCGGCTTCGAAGAGACCATCCTGAAGAAGTACAAGCAGGTATGGCTTTCTGTTCTTTGCTTGTCTTGTCCTTCATTAAATGTATTTTGTACCCATTTTAAGGACTATTAGAGCACAATAATTTCACATTCTGTATTACATTGTTAATAATTTTTCCTGGATATTTTCTTCTGTGAGGGGTCCCAAGACAAAGCAAATGTAGGGTATAGAAAAAATGTTGGAAATTAGGACAATGCTTAGCAGTTGGTGCAACAGATTTCTTTGTAAATTATTAGAAACACTTGTGATAAATAGTAAATATGCAGAGTAAATTCAGCAGAAATCTCTGGATTGTGTTTTCCGAAGAGAAACTGCTCTCATTCCCTGGAAAATTAGGTTTGGTACAATCGCTTGGGAAGGGGCATTTCCAGTAGTGTGGTGGAGGACAGCATGGCAAAGCCCTCCTTCGCGTGCAGGGATGCTCCTGCTGGAAACCAGGCTGGATTGTCCCCTTTGCTTTTCAGCGGATAGCAGCCGCAGACCTCGCGCCAGGCCTGATGTATTTTGGATGCAGCATCCATGGACAGCTGGACTTGAATGAAGATGGGCTTGTAGACTTGGCCGTCGGCTCTCTGGGGAACGCCGTGCTGTTGTGGTGAGCTGTATCTCGTTTGGCACTTTCCTCTGCCTGAAGCTCATTGCAATATGCTGACATTTTTCAAGGAAAATCTGATCTCCCAACAATCTGACCCATCTTTCCACAATAATGAACCCCTGCCCAGTGAAGCCATGGGATTTCAGTGCCGCTGGGCTCTAGAAGGATGTCAGAGTTTCTTTGGCATTGAATTTCATCATTAGCTTCCCAGGATTTTCCAACCAGCTAATTGATTTGTGGTGAGAGGGCAGCCACGACTGCTCTGGGCAACCTGTGCCAGGGCCTTCCCACCCTCATGGTGGAGAATTTCTTCATAATGTCTAATCTAAATCTTCCCCCTTCCAATTTAAAGCAATCCCCTCATCCTATCACTACTTACCCTTGCAAAAAGCCTCTCCTCAGCTTTCTTGTAGCCCCCTTCAGGTACTGAGGTACTGCTATAAGGTCTCCCCCGAGCCTGAGGTCCCTTCAAGTCCCTTGGATTTGTTAGGGTAGCGGTGCCCAGCAGAGACAAGCCACCCTGGGTCTGCCTTGAAAAGTGCTATATACACACAAGGGACCAAATCCTGCTCATGATGCTGAGCTACTTCAGTGGTGTAAGCAGGAGGCTTATGTGAAAGAGATTTTACTCTTCAAATACTACATAGATGAGCTGAGAGCAAATCAGAATTCTGTGGTGGCTTTTGGTCTTCCTCAGCACCTTCTTGATGTTGAGAAAATGGGTGAAAACGTGTGAATCAGGAGTTGTGGGAGAGTTTTGGAAGCTGCTACAGACATCTGCGTGCATCCCATGCCCCAGCACATCTCCTGACCCTTGCTTGCCCTGCAGGTCCCGCAGCGTGGTCCAGATCAACGCCAGCATCCGCTTCGAGCCCTCCAAAATCAACATCTTCACCAAGGACTGCAAGCGGAACGGGAAGGATGCCACCTGCATGTCGGCCTTCGTCTGCTTCACTGCCATCTTCCTCTCAGCTCACTTCCAGACGGCGAGCGTGGGTAAGCAGCATGGCCAATCGCGTGGCAAAAAACCCAGTGCATGCGCTGTTTAGATCTCCAGCCCTGAGGGAACACCCAGCTTCTGCCAAGGGAAACCATCCAGGAGCCTGGCATGTGTGGAGAAGCGCACGTTGCTATCTGCCATATCCCTTCTTACCCACAAATTTATCATAGAATCTTAGAATTGCTTTGTTGGAAAAGTCCTTTGAGATCATCAAGTCCATCTATCTTAGCTGATGTAGCAGTGATGATGTCTCTGCCATCAAGCAGTGCCAAGAAACACCCCAAGGACGTAACCTTACCCTTGTTTAGCCTCTTCTCTCACCCACACCCTGAGGTTAAGCACTCCCACAGCTTGTGGGGTGTGTGACAGCAATGTCACTGCCACCTCGTTGGCCAGCGGGACAGGAGAGGACGTGCCTGTCCCACAGAGCTCGTCCGTCCCTGCCGCTGCAGGGACATGACACATCTGCTGACCAGATGTGCATATTTCTCTAATATCCCAGGGAATCTCTGTGAAGTTCTTGGCCAGCTCTGCTATGAAACCCTCTCTTGCTGCTGTGACCCTGAGTCTACCCAGCGGATGCCCGTGACTCAGCTGGAGTGGGGGGAAGTGAGAGTGGCTCAGCCCCCTGCCACCCGGCAGCAAACACTGTCAGAGGGAAATTGGGTCTTGAGCGAAGCCAAAGGAAAAGCTCCCATGCCCTAGAGGAAGAATTTTGATATCCACTATCAAATCCAATGTTTTCCTCCTCACTGCTGTAATTGTGGAGCTTGCAGGCCAAAAACTCTGACCAGGGTTTTCTTTATTTATTTAATTTTACGCTTATTTCTACCCAGAACAGCCCCATGGACTGTGCATGCACGAGGCTGATCATAGAATGGTTTGGGTTGGAAGGACCCTTAATGCCCATCCAGTTCCAAACCCTGTGCCGTGGGAAGGGACACCACCCACTGGATCAGGGTGCTCAAAGCCCCATCCAACCTGGCCTTGAACACCTCCAGGGATGGGGCAGCCACAACTGCTCTGGGCAACCTGGGCCAGGGTCTCCCCACCTTCATCGTGAAGAATTTCTTCCTCATGTCTAATCTAAATCTTCCCCCTTCCAATTCAAAACGATTTGGTAAAGAGATGATTGCTCTTTGTTTATGCCCATTTTGTATTGCATTGGTGTAGTGGGTGCAAATCCCTCCCTGCTCAGCACCAGCCTGGGGACCCTAATTTCTGCAGGAAGGAAATGATCCCAGTAAAGCACTTGGGAGACAAAAGCACTCCAGGGTACAGTGCTTCCAGGAACGGTACAGGCCAGCATGTGATATATAAGGGGTGAATAGTTTTGTAGCCTGCATAGATTATACTCAATGCCTTGTACCATTGTATTTTTAAAGTTTTCATTTAACCTGGAGAATGAATGCTTTCCTCAAAATAAATGTCTGCTAGAAAGAGGCAATGACAACTGTTGCTCAATATTCCCCATTTTCCCTTAGCGTGCTCCCTGCCATAATTCTCCCAGGGGGGTGCAGTAGGAGTTTGAATGCCCAAAAGCCTGTTTTTATCAAAAATGTTGTGGCCAGCGGGAGCAGGGAAGGAGCTGTCCCCCTCTACTTCGTGCTGGTGAGGCCATACCTCAAATACAGTGTTCAGTTTTGGGCCTTTCACTACAAGAAGGACACTGAGGGGCTGGAGCACATCCAGAGGAGGGAAACAGAAGTGGGGGAGGGGCTGGAGTCCAGGAGTGATGAGGAGCAACAGAGGGACTTGTTCAGGCTGGAGAGGAGGAGGCTGAGGGAAGACCTTATTGCTCTCTGCAGCTCCCTAAAAGGAGGCTGTGGAAAGATGGGCGCTGGTCTCTTCTCCCATATTAAAAAAGACAGAGAAGAAATGACCTCAAGTTGTGCCAGGGCAAGTTTAGGCTGGATGTTAGGAAACATGTCTTTACTGAAAGCGTGGTGAAGCATTGGAAGAGGCTGCCCAGGGCAGCCCAGGCAGTGGTGGAGTTTCCATCCCTAGAGGGGTTCAAAAACTGTGTAGACGTGACGTGGTTTAGCAGCCATGGTGGGGTTGGGCTGGAGGTTTGACTGGATGAGCTTAGAGGTCTTTTTCAACCTTAATGATTCTACGATTTTACGACTCTGGGCTGCTCTATAGTGAGTGTAATCCCTGGGAGAGGTGCTTGACAGTGCTGCTCTCCTTGCAGCGCTGCGGTACAATGCCACCATCGATGAGCGCAGGTACACGCCACGGGCTTACCTGGACGAGAGTGGAGAGCGGCACACGCAGAAGGGGCTGGTGCTGCATGCTGGGCAGGAGTGGTGCAACAGGCTCCAGTTCCACGTCCTGGTGAGTATGAAGGAGGACAAGGCTGGGGTCTCCTCCTCTTCCAGCTCTGGCGGGTGATGCTCTCCACCTTGTGAAAAGCAGCAATGCGCTGGGATTCAGTCAGAGGAACCTTGATAGTTCAATGGGGCTGGCAACGAGCCTCATCTCTGCGCCCGGACTTCTTTGCCTGGGGTTTGATGTGGTCAGGGATGGAACTGCCAGAACGCAGCAGCTGCTGGGTCCCCAAGCACTGATTTCATTGCAGCCCCCACTTGCACGGTGCTCTTTTCCATGAGCTGCTAGCCATGCCCTTGGGGAGGGTGTGCACTCGTGATGCCCGGGTCAGTCTGGTCCTCCTGCTCCAAAATCAATGAAAACTCATTTTTTCCATTGGGAACCAAATGCCTCTAAACCAGTCCCTGGTGCTCACATCTTCTGTACCCCTCTGACCATCAGGTATCCCCTCCTCGGGTGCAGGAACCAGCAAACCCTCTGCACTGCTCACAGCAAACAGCTGATGCACAAACCTGGCCCAAATCAAACATTCCCAGCAAATGATGAGAATATTGTGGAGGCCAGGGAGGGCTGGGCTGCCAGACTGGCCTGGCCTGAAGCCCCGGCCTGAACTGTTGTGAACTGCTAGGAAATTTGAGTCTGGAGCTTGAGATGGAGCTTGTGATTTAGCTCAAGAAGCATCTGGCTTCCAAGCATCTAACTGCACCCCGTGCAGCTCAGGCAGCTCATGGGAAGAGCTAACAGAGCTCCAGGAAATGTGCAGCTTTGCTACCAGCCAGGCAAGCCCAGGTAAGAGCTTCAGGACAGTTCTGTCCTCTCAGGAGCCCAGCTTGTGGTCAATGACCCCAGAGCATCCATCTTTGGGAGCCAGCAACTCCAGAGTGAAGCGTTTCCCTCGCATTCTAAGGGGTACTGATTGTCCCTGTCTCTAGGTAAGAGTTAGCTGGAGAGGCAGGATTATTACATACCAAGTTTACTAGACTGCAAAGCTTTTATTTCATTAAATAATCACTCATGCCTGTAGTTCTGCCTTACCTTGGTCTCTGGTGCTGCCCCTCCATGAGCAGGAGCCCTGTCCTTCTCAACAATGCTTTCTGTCCACCACAGGACACAGCTGATTATGTGAAGCCAGTAACATTCTCCATTGACTATGAGCTGGAGCACCCTGAGAATGGCCCCATGCTGGATGATGGCTGGCCCACCTCACTCAAAGTCTTGGTAGGTAGAAGCACAGACCTTCCACGGCTGCCTTTTGTCAGGCATTTGGTCAGCAGATTTATCACCGAATGTAACGTTCACATTATCTTCCAGCTGTAATACCTGGTCCCTCCTGTGATAGAAACATTTGCATGCACTGCAGCCAGGAATCGCCACTTGTGTCCCTTCTCCTTGTAGTACAACCTGTGGCTCAAAGTGTCGCTCAGCTGCTCTTGTTATCCCCCCCTCAGGTCCCTTTCTGGAATGGATGCAATGAGGATGAGCACTGTGTCCCTGATCTGGTCCTGGATGCCAGAAGCGATGTGCCAAGTGCCATGTAAGTAGGTTTCTCAGAGCATCCTCCCAACCAGTACCACAAACTCGGGGTGAGGAGAGGCTGCAAAACCCAGCCCAAATTCATAGCATCATAAAGTCAGATGATAAATTCTGGCATCACAACTGGTCCTTCATCCAATACCACCACAAAGTTCATTCAACACCACCGTGACATGTTCCTCCGCACCTCAACTCACAAAGGATCTCTGAGCCTCTGCCTGTTCCCTGCCTGGAATGAATCAGTGTTTTTTTCAGGGAATCTGTAAAACAACCAATATTTGGTACCATGGTGATGAGTCCTGGGAAGACAAATCAGTAAATTACAGGGAGGAATAAATGAAAAGCTGGCATTACCCACTTGGCAATTACAGGCTTGACTCATGCAGCAGGAATAATTATATACTACATCTGATCCCTTAGAGAGCTTTTAAAGGTTATCTAGGAGCACCAGAGCCTGAACCTCTACCTCCCATCAACAGCAGCAAGCCCTGGACTAATGGCCAGTGCTGCTACCTGGGGATTATTTGCTTCCCACAGTTTAGCATTTATTGCTCTGCTTCTTCTGTAAAGCTCTTGGTCCTGAGGCTGTGACCCAGGGCATGACCGGTCCTGGCTGAGCTGCGCTGCTGGAGGTTGAGGTGAGCTGTAGGTAGGGGATTATTTAAAGATCTTAGTGGCTGGATTCCTGCAACCATGCTCTGCCAGGGTGCCAGACCTCTGATCTGATTCCTCCTGAAGCCTGAGGAGCTTTCCTGATGGCATCAGTAGGAACTGGATAACGTCCTACAAAAGCAACCAGTATTGAGGTGATTTCTGCTGAGAAAACAACTTTTGTGGTGCCTTGTTTGAATAGAGCTATTCCTACCAGCCAGCACCCTGGCTGCTCTGCCACCAAAGGCAGAAGGTGGCTTTGCAGGTGGAACCCTCCTACATTTTCCTATTCTTATTTTGTATAAAGAAATTAAATGCCCCAAACCCATAAAGTCTGCAAAAGCACACACTGTCGTCACAGACCTGTGCCAGTAAACTTGCTGGGAGGGTTCATAGAATGATTAAGGTTGGAAAAGATCTCTAAGACCATCAAGTCCAACCGTCAACCCAGCACCATGGTGCCACAGCTGCACTTTTTTTGAACCCCTCCAGGGATGGAGACTCCCCAGCTGCCCTGGGCAGCCTCTGGCAATGCTTCACCACTCTTTCAGTAAAGAAATTCTTCCTAATATCCAATCTGAACCTCCCCTGGCACAACTTGAGGCCAGGGAGATCTCAGCCAGGCTGAAACCAAATGCCAGCTTCACCCTTTGATAATGGTATGTGATCTACTTTTTCCTTACATCCCAGCTTTATTGAGAGCTCCTAAGAAAGCTGGGCATCGATTCGAGAAAGCCAGGCACCGTTAGCCAAAAATCCCAAACAAAATGATGCTCCATAAAAGGAATTAGTGATTCCTCTTTCCGTAGTAGTGCA
The DNA here is from genome assembly GCA_033556795.1 of Tapera naevia. Lineage (NCBI taxonomy): Eukaryota > Metazoa > Chordata > Aves > Cuculiformes > Neomorphidae > Tapera > Tapera naevia. Next base: position 4,647,317 of record JAUMJJ010000353.1, read on the forward strand.
GCACAAGAGAGGGAGAGCCTGGATCTCCTTGCTCTGTCCTACACGCTGTGCACAAAATAATGCTGGGGTGAGGTCTCGGTGCAGTGCTGGAGGCAGCCCTTGCCTGCATCGCTGCCCTCCTCGTGCAGGGAGTACTGCAGGCGGGCGCTGCGGAGGGCCCCGCCGGACTGCTCCGCCTTCACCCTCTCCTTCGACGCCTCTGTCTTCATCATCGAGAGCAGCAGGAGGAGGGTGGCTGTGGAGGCGACGCTGGAGAACCAAGGGGAAAATGCCTACAGCACGGTCCTCAACATCTCCTTCTCCAAAAACCTCCAGTTCGCCAGCTTGATCCCCAAGGTGAGGCTGCCAGGGGAGATCCAGGGCTTTCCAGAGGTGCTTCTAATCCTGGCCGGATAAGAAAGCTATGTCCTAATCCAGAGCCCAAAAATGTCTCCGTCCCTCATAAATCAGATGTGTTTACAGGCTTAGTTTCTGAGTGTTCACAGCCCTTTCAGCTCTTTATTTTGGAAATACAAAAACGTTTTCCTTTTAAAAGCCTGAAAGAAGGTCAAATGCAGATGAAATTATTTCCCTCCTCATTTTACTACTCCAAGAATTTAAAAATACTTGCTGTATGTGGCCAAGGTCCCGTCAGGGATGAATTTTTGCAGCTGAGATAGAACTCCTGAAAGTATGGACTGATAATGGGAACGTGGCCACAGCTCAGCATGGAGCTGGACAAAGGCACGTCTCCATTCTTGTCCCCTGGATGAGCCCATCATGTCCCATCCACTCTCACCTTTGTTAATATTTCACCCCCGTGACTCACTTAGTCTTGGTGCAACTCTCCCCTTTTCCCAGTGAGGTTTGGGAAATACGCTGAGCCCTCACTCATCCTCCCAGTGACTTCATACCCATCCGCAGATCGCATGTTCTGCATTTGTTTTTCTACAAGCTGTGCCAAGAGAAAATTGTGGGACATGTTGCTCACAAAATAGGAAAAATACGTTTTCTGAGAGATTCCTCCAAATTAAGTGTGGGGAAAAACCCTATGAGGCTTGGTAACAAAGTGCCGTGCAGCAGTGGTTGCAGGAAATACTTGTAGCTGGTTATAGAAGCATCACCAAGGGGTTCTTGGCTGCTGCTCTCATAAGTAAGCAAATTGCCAATGAGAGGGGTTGGATGTTTGTATCAGAGGTTGTACAGAGACCTAAACAAAGAGTAACTGTGGCTCCAGAATGTTCATATTCTCAGCAGATGACTGGGAGAAAGCTCCAGTCTGTTGCTGAAAGCTGTCAAGGTGTTTTCCCTGTAGCTGGTGCTGGGTTGTTTCATCTCCTGGCTGGGACTTGTCTGGTGGCAGCAGCACGAACTGAGACCCTTGCAGAGTCTAACCTGGAATAGCTCATTGTCTCGTCGTGTGGATGGACACCTGCACACAACCAGGCTACAGCCTCTTGCAGGGTTACTACAGTTTGGGAGCAGGGGAAGCAGATCAGGGTCTTTGTCCCATCCCCTCCCCAGCCTGTGCTTGGGCTTTGCGATGGGCAGGAGCTGCCCCAGCCCTGCCAATGAGCTGGGAGATGTTCAAGCAGCAGGAACAATATTGTTGAGATGAGGAAATTAAATATTATTCTTTAGCTGGTCTTGCAGAATAGTGTCACCTGGTATTTCTTGATGCTTCCCTGTGACTCCTCACTACAGAAAAATATTCTTCTTCCCTAATACAGTGCCGAGAATAATCAGGTTTATCCATCTGCCACTGTAGTGAAATTTCTAAGGGGGATACAAATCAGAAAGCTGGAAGCCACTTACTAGAAATGCCCCTCTCCAGAAACGGCCCTAGAAATTCAGCTGCATGGGAAGGATGACCAGCCTGCAGCAAGCAAGGGGTTTAGCTGGGTTGGTTGGTCTTTTTTCCCAAAAGCCTGCTTGGAGCCCCATGGGTGCATGTCCTGCTTTCACAAAGAGCAAGGTCATAGGGCTCATGCCTGGTATCATGGACATTTCATGTCCAATTCTAGGACGATACAGACATCAACATCGACTGCATGACTGAAGACAAGAACCCCAACAAGAAAGTGTGCAACGTGAGCTATCCCTTCTTCCGAGCCAAGGCCAAGGTAAAGCTGTTCCCTCCCACCCAAGTGAGGCTTCACCCATGGGAGAGGAGCCCTCTGTCCCGTGCATGGCTGTAGGGTCAAAGCCATCCATCTTTTTGCTGGGTTTTCTTCTTGGTCTTTGAACAAGATTTTTAAAGATAAACATTTGGTTTCTTCCCTTTTTCTGTCCCTTGTTGGTATTTGAAAGGCGCGTTAGGGGAGCTGGGATGGTTAGGATGCTGCCTGGGTGCTAGGAGAGCACCAAAATCAAATCCAGCTCCTTCAAGCCAAAGAATTTGACTCCAATCCTTTGGAGCAATTTCAACATTGGCTTTAAACCACTGATGGTAACTTCCCCATCCTTGAAGGATGACGAACCCTTCTGTGTGTCTGACAGATTTTTCTTGCTCCGAACATCTGAGGTCCCTACAGACCCTCCTCCAAGCCTTCCCAAGCCCCCTGGGGCTGGTGGCATCCTCCAGACCACAGCTCACAGCGATTCCCAGCACCTTTTTTAAAATGTCGTAATCCCCTTTGCAAACATTATGTGCAACAGGGTTGGAAAAGTGAGGAGATGCCACGGGCAGGGCAGGACCCTGCTCACTGGGGCCACTCTGCAGTCACCTCATGAAATCCTACCTGCACCCCTGTGGGAAAACAGGACAGGACAAGACAAGAAGGATCTAAAGAGACAAATCTTTCCAACCACTGTATCCATCTGAAGCCTTTCCTTGTCAGAAGCTTGAAAAGGATGGATGAGCTCCAGGCACCTTGCTCAGCTTTAAAGCTCCCAAAAAAGCCCTCTCAGATGCCTGTGGCCATACACGAGAGCGCAGCAGCCCGACTCCCCATGACCTACAGGGGCTGAGAATGCATCTGCGTGGCATCAGGTAGTCCAGGTCCTGCCAAAACAAAGACAAACTGGAAATGGAAATTTGGCCTGAGAGCAGCAGGAGCTTTAATATTATACTCAGCTGTGCAGTCCCAGACAGTTTGAGGTCATTGCCACAGCCCTTGCAGATGTGACATTTATCACATTTTATTATTGTTGGCTCTCTCCAGCTGCCTTCCCCCTCCAGCCGACCCCGTGCCGCAGATGGGAGTGAGCGGCCTCTTGCTGCAGGTTCCCCAGAGGGTTTCTCCTCCAAAGGGGGAGCTCCTCACTTCACCAATCTCAGAGAAAAAAAAAAACAAACCCGCAGTGTGTAGGGCTGAGAGCAAATCCTGCAAATCCCCAGCGTGGCCTCTTCTCTCCCTGGAAAGCTGAGGCTCTGCCCAAAGCCTGGCAGCATCTCTCAGTGGGACCAGGGTGATGCTCTCATCCACAGAGCCCTGCACTGCTCCTGGTAGGTACTCACCAGATTTTTTTTCTCCTAAGGCTTTCTCCAATCTCTTTCCAACCTCCACAGGTATCTTTTCGCCTGGATTTTGAATTCAGCAAGTCGATTTTCCTTCAGAGCATGGAGATCTACTTGATCACCAACAGGTTAATGGTTGCTTTCTCCCTGCACTCCCCTTGCACATGTTTGCAATGTCTTTGATGTTGATTGCTTTTTTAGGTTTCCTTCTTCCATAGCCCTAGGTGATGCTGAAGGCTTTTCTTATGGAATAACAACCAGGAAACCTGATTGCCTTGGATTTTTACTGAGTGTGTAGCTCCTTATTCATGAGCTACTCTTTACAGTTTGGTCCAAAAAAGGAAAGCTGGGGAGGGGCTCTTGATCAGGGAGTGCAGAGGGAGGATGAGGGGGAACGGTTTTCAGCTGAAAGAGGGGAGATTGAGATGAGATCTGAGGAAGAAATGTTTTCCTGTGAGGGTGGGGAAGCCCTGGCACAGGTTGCCCAGAGAAGTTGTGGCTGTCCCATCCCTGGAAGTGTTCAAGGCCAGGCTGGAAGGGGTTTTCAGCACCCTGATCCAGTGGGAGGTGTCCCTGCCCATGGTGGGGGGAGTTGGAACTGATGAGCTTTGAGGTCCCTTTCAACTCAAACCATTCCATGATTCCATGAAAAAGCCAGAATTCAGCCCTTCCCATGTCCTTCCTATGAAGCCCCCAAAAACTTCAGAGGGGAACCAGCTCCTACCTCACCCCTGCTTGCCCTGCTGCTGTTTCAGTGACAGCGAGGAGAAGGAGAGCACCAAAGAGGACAACTTCGCCCATCTGAATTTTCACCTGAAGTACGAGGCTGACTTGCTCTTCACCAGGTGTGTGGTTTTGGAAGGGGACACAGCTCACGGAGGGGACTCGCAGGATGTCCTTTGGGAAAAACAGTGCTAACCCTGTGGGAGCTGTGTTCAAACAGAGCCCAGTAAAAATTGAGCTTTAATTTGGGGAATCTGGTTGTGGTTTAGAAAAGAGGCTGAAGGAAACATAAAATCAAGGGTGCTGCAATGATTCCTCAGTGCTCTGCATCCCACTCAGTGGCTCCTTCTAAAACTGCAAGAAACAACGAGGTGCTGCACTTTCATAATGTGTTTTAAGGCACAAGTGTTATTAAGGAGGTGTGAGGGCAATTTTTTTCAAGGGGAATAAATACTTAGTGTAGGTAACAACGTTCATACCATGTGTTATGAGCCAGTGTCTGGGCTGGTAGCCATCTAAAAATCACCTTGCCAGAAGCTCAGCTGAGGGATGGGCGTGGAAGGCTTTGGGCATAAACAGTAACAGGAGCAGTGTCCTCAATCCAAAGAGAGCAGGGAGCTAAGGCACAGATGAGAATTTATTAACCTGATTATAAGAAAAAAATAGGCACCCCAGAACCATATTCCCTGGCATCACCTGCTGTAATCCTTAGCAGATTTTTGAGATCTTCAGTCATCTTATTTTTTTTACACTAGGGGCAAAGGGGCACTGAAGATAAAACCACTTCAGTATTTAAAATTTATGGGGAGATGGGGAAATTCTCAGTTTAACAAATATTAGAATTGCCCTTACAGGAGAAAGGAAAACTTGGATGAGAACTGGGGCTGCCCAGCCTGGTGCTGGGGGCAGCTGGGTATGGGGTTGCTTAATGCCCTGTTTGCTCCAAGCCCACCTCATGTCTTGTTCTCCTCTGTCATGGCAGGACATCGAGCCTGGACTACTATGAAATCAGGTCAAACAGCTCTCTGGAGAGATACGATAGCATTGGTCCCCCCTTTCATTGCACTTTCAAGGTAAGGAGGGGGTTTCAAAAAGCTGACAGCCCCCTCAGAGGTGGCATGTGCCACAGTCACCCAGCTCATCTCCATCATATGGGATGCTGGCACTCCAGGTTCATCCCTGTCCCATCTTTGCAGCTGCAAAACTTGGGTTTCTTCCCCGTGGAGGGGGTGACCATGAAGCTCACCATCCCTGTGGCCACTCGGGCAGGCAACCGCCTCCTGCTCCTGACCAACTTCATGGTGGACCAGGTAGGATGAGGATTTCATCCCCTTTAAGCACATATAGGTCCCTTCTGCACAAGAGGTGGGGTTGGAGACACCCTGCAGTGGGTCACCCCATCCTTTGGCAAACCCCACATGCTCACACCTGCATGGACAGTTTTGGCTCATGCTCAGGCTTCTCCCTTTTGCATTTGCTTGGCTGGAAACATGGAAAATGGCAGGAGCCAAAAGGTTCAGTCCAAATATTTTTCTGAGCTAGACCTCCCTCCACTATGCAATGAATTCCTGAGGGTCTTGAAGGCATTAACTGTGCCTGGGGCCAACTAGAGGCTTCAGAGCCTGTGAAAGTGGTGAGAGAGCTGAGAGCAGAACCCTGGGCCATCCTGATCCTCCCACTGCCCCTGCAGCTGTGCATGATGGAAAGAGCCCAGCATGAGAGCTGGAATAGGCTGCCCAGAGAGGTAGTTGAGTTGCCATCACTGGAGGTGTTTAAAGGATGAGTAGATGTTGTATTTGGGGACATGTTCTGGTGGTGGACTTAGAAGGATGGATCAATGGTTGGATTTGATGATCTCAAAGGTCTTTTCCAACTGAAACGATTTTATGATTCTATTTTGAGGGCTGAGTTTGGGGCGGGTTGGGCCCCCAGCTTCCACCAGGATGGGTGCTGAGCATGGTCCCATCCCCATGCTGGGAGCCCATCAGTTTCTCCTGTAGGAGAACACAGCCTGCAACATCTGGGGAAACACCACTGACTACCGGAGGACGCCAGCTGAGGAGGACCTCTCTCGCACCCCCCACCTGGTATGCACCTTCATGGGCCTGATCCTTCCTGGCCCCAGGCTAAGCCCTGCTGCCCCAGCAGCCACCAAAACAGAGAGAAAGGCCCCAGGATGTGGATGCCCCATTGCCATCGGGGAGGATGGGTGCCTGGCCCCTCCACCAGGGTTTGGATCTTACTCCCCTTGGTGCATGCCAGGGCAGAAGTCCAGGGAGGTTTATCCCCTTCTCAGCAGCGATACTCTTCCACAAACTTTTCCCCTTGCAGAACCACAGCAACTCTGACATAATTTCCATTGACTGCAATGTGAAACTAGCCCCCAACGAGGAGATGAACTTGCACTTGCATGGCAATCTGTGGATGAAGTCTATGAAAGCAGTAAGTGCTCCCAAAGCCAACATGGGGTTTTGAGGAGAAATCCCCAAAATACACTTTTGCACCACCAAAGCATAGGGGTTGATTTTTTTTTTTTTTAACCCTCTCCTGTGATCACCTTCCCATCCCAGAAAGCCTGGGCATGTATGGGGTGATTCCTGTTTTCAAAGCTCACTTAGTCCATCGGTGTTGGACTCCATGATATTAAAGGTCTTTTCCAGCCTAAATGATTCTGTGATGTTGTGTGCAGCCAACATCCCGCACAGCACCTCATTGGGGGAAATTTAAGCCCCTTTTTGCTGAAATTTAACCGCACTCATTACTTGCCCTGCATTGTCCTCCCCCACGGATGCAAAGCCAGGCTGGGGGAGCAAATCACTGGAGTCACCTGGTTGGGGCATTGCATCTCCTCCCAAGTCTGATGAGAGGCCAGGCTGGATGAGGCTATAAGCAACCTGATCCAGTGGGAGATGCCCCAGCCCATGGCAGGGGGTTGAAACTGATGGGCTTTAAGGTCTCTTTCAACCCAAACCATTCCATGATGCTCAACTCCAGCACTTTTTTTTGCACAGCTGAAGTTCAAGTCACTGAAGCTTACCATGACCGCTGCCCTCCAGCGACACTTTGGGAGCCCCTTCATCTTCCGTGAGGAGGACCCCAGCCGCCAGGTGAGCCCCTGGACAGGATGGTCGCATATGGACCCAGCAGCTTTGGGGATGCTGCAACACCCTGATCTGACACAGTTTAGCCCTATAGCCAACAGAAGGGCTGGAGCAGCCCATGCTGACCATCCAGCTCTGCAAAGCCCAGAGCAACTCAGTGCAGCTGTGGCCACAGCCAGGCAGCTCCAGTCCCAGCAGCACCGGATTTAGCAGAGAAAACTTGAGCCAAATCACTGGTATGTGGGGTGGGCATCTTCCTCAGAAGCTCCAGCTTTTTCCCAAAGTAGATGTTCAACACCCCCTTTGTTCCTATCTGTCTAGTTCCTGCACGCAGCAGCAGCAGCATATTTTAATGTTCTTTTCTTGCAGATAACCTTTGAAATCTCCAAGCCAGAGGAGTCACAGATCCCCATCTGGATCATCCTGGGGAGCACCTTAGGAGGTCTCCTGCTCCTGGCCCTGCTCGTCCTTGCACTCTGGAAGGTGAGCAGCCCTTAAGACACGCACATCAGGGTGTTGGTGGAGAACCCGCAGGTACAGAGGGCCCCTTCAGCTTCATGTCCCCACGAGCCCCTCAGCAAAAAAGCTCCTTCAACCTGCTCCCACATCCATATTATTGTTATTCAAGGTCTAAACCTCCCTGCAATATCCCATTTAGAAGAAGGTATTTCCCAGCAATGAGCTGAAGCGACAGTTGCTTTTAGACTCATAGAATGGTTTGGGTTGGAAGGGACCTTAATGCCCATCCAGTTCCAACCCCTGTGCCATGGATCAGGGTGTTCAAAGCCCCATCCAACATGACCTTGAACACCTCCAGGGATGGGCAGCCACAACTTTCCTGGGAAACCTGTGCCAGGGCCTCACCACCCTCATCATGAAGAATTTCTTCTTAATGTCTAATCTAAATCTTCCCCCTTCCAATTTAAAGCCATTTCCTCCTTATCCTGTCACTCCATGCCCTTGTAAAAAGTCCCTCCCTGGCTTTCCTGGAGCTCCTTCCAGCACTGGGAGGCTGCTCTAAGGTCTCCCCAGAGCATTCTTTTCTCCAGGCTGAACAACGCCAACTCTCTCAGCCTTTCCTCATAGCTGAGATGCTCCAGCCCTCGAATCATCTTCATGGTCTCCTTTGGACTTGTTCCAACAGTTCCATATCATTCTTATGTTGGGGATTCCAGAGACAGACACTGGACTCCAGGTGGGGTCTAATAAAAGTGGAGCAGAGCAGGAGAATCCCCTCCCTCACCCTGCTGGCCACACTTCTTTTGATGCAGCCCAAGGCACTTCCAGGCTGCAAGTGCACTTTGCCGACTCGTGCTGAGCTTCTCATGAATCAGCACCCCAAGTCCTTCTCCCCAGGGTTGCTCTTAACCACGTTATCCCCCATCCTGTATTGAAACCACAGATTGCCCAAACCCAGGTGTAGGACTTTGCACTTGGCCATTTTGAACCTCATGAGTTTCTCTTTAACCCCTACAGCTTGGATTTTTCAAAAGTGGGAGCCGCAGGCGAGCAGCAGAGCGGGAGCGGAGCACCCAGGGGCTGGAGTGATGCTGCCAGGTCACTGCTTTAACCCCCTGCACTCCTCCCTGGCCCCTCACCAGTCACGGAGCACAGGTTCACCTCCATGCTGAGGGATTCAGGTGCTGAACTTGGGTTTGCATCGAGAGGAGAGCACACTTCTATTTGTGTGAAATCACCTAAACAGGTCCAAAAGCCCCCAAAATACCCCTACCCATCCAAACCTCCCCCCCTCAGCCCCTGCTCATGGCCCCGCACCACAGCGCGAGGAGCTGCAAACTGGGTTTGCAAGGAGGTGGCAGCGGTGCAGGACACAGGGGCTGCCGAAGTGACGTGTCCGTACCGTGAGGCAAACTGTGGGGCTGCAACAATCCTTAAAAAAATAATAATATCCTTTAAAACTGAGAATTGCTCATTCCTTTGGCCGAGCTGGAGCAAACACCTGAGCTTTGCTGGCCACGGCTCTCAAACTGCACTGCCTTCGGTAACCAGAGCAATTGGGTGGAGATGTTAATTTGCCTTCTTAATGCACTGACTACAAATAATAGCAAATGAAAGCACCTTAATGCAAATCGCCAGTGTCCAGCTGTACATAGTTATTTTAAAAATATTGCCCTGTTTAAGAAAAGGAGAAAAAAAATTAGAAAAGAAATTAAATAAAAAAAAAATCAAAGAGCAGTTTGGGGCTTTTCCTACAAACTGAGCAGTTTGGGAGAGCCTGTGTCCAGCAAGGGTCTGCACGTGTATTATATTTGTACATACTGGGTGTCAGGCGAAACCGGCCGATCGGTGCTGTTTGACAAAAATCTTTCTTTTTGCATAGCAGATTATTTATGCTAATGTTAATTTTATGGCTGAAAAGAAAGCCTACATCCGCCGGATGCGGAATGACGTCTGTTAAATACTGTCCTGGTATTTTTTAAGGATTAAAAATACAGTATTTCAAAAATGAATAGCGTCTCCTGTTCTGTGCTAGTGGTTCAGCTGGGTACGAATGGGATCTGCTTCCACTCTACTGGGATGGAATGGAGGTCACTGGGATCCAGTGGAGGAGGATGGGACTCAAGCAGCAGCTGCTCACACAGACCTGGGATGCAGTGGAGGAGAAGTTCTTCCTCCATTTATTGTGGGATGCAACGGGTTCACAGTCTGTTTTTAAAAGGATGCTGTCGGGTGGGATGAGTAGCCAGGGCTGGAGCTACAGATGCCTTTGGGAACCCAGAGGAGGGTAACTACAGATCAGCCCTGTGCATTGCATAAAATAGGGAGGAGATCTGGTATTTCATTGGCAGCATTCTCACAGCTTGTAGCAATTTAACTCAGAACAGCACCGAAAAAGCAGTCAAGCTGCTCTGCACTGGTACTTTGGTTCTCAAGCTCACAGTCATGCCCACGGAAGCACTGGTAAAACAAGCTCTCCTGATCTACCCCACCTGATCCCAGCTCTTGCCATCTTTGGATAAGCTCAGTAATTTATTCTGTACCTTGACAAATGCTGAACAGGCAGTGCAGCCCTGGCCGGCAAACCCTGCTGTTGGTGCCAGGGGACCACAGCAAACTGGCATGGGGGGACAGGGCTCAATGCAGGGGATCCCCAGGCTGGCACAGGGCATGGCAAAAGGGTTGGTGTGCCATCTCTGCCAAAAACAAAACTTCAGTGCTGTCATCTGGAATAAATAAGAGTGACTTGTTTTCAGAAAACAGTTTTCTTTACTAAGCCAAGCACTTTCCTCTGCTTGCTGATGCCAAGGCTCTGTGGCCGAGCTGAGCTGTGTTTGCCTCCACAAAGGTGCAGAAGCCTAAGGCGTAAGTGAAAAACTCAGCTTTTCATGCAGCTACCCAATGCCAGGGTCAGCCAGGGCTATCACCACGGTTTAAGCACAGTTGACCCAAAGGTGAGCATGTGAAATGCCAGCTGCAGTGGGGACACTGCCCTTCTGCTTCAGCTCACCTGCCTAAGCACACCCTGAGGGACCAAGACTCCAGGTTTACCAAAGGTTTGCATCCTACTGAGCATGGTCTGACCTCAACAAGGTGTATTTTTAAAAGCCAGGCTGCTCTCCAACAGCAGCTCTCTGTGCTGAGCCAGCTCTATAAATAACAGACCCCCACCCCCAGGCACACGCATGCCTTGTCCCTGGCAGAGGGGACGTCACCCAGCTCCTTGTTCACAGCGAAGGGAGCGCCCCTGCAGTCTGTACAGATTTTTTTTCTCAAGAGCTTTAAATAACTCCCACAGAGAGCAAGTGCACTCTTTCAGCTTTTAATGCCTGAAAAAGAAATTTCCAGACTAAGGAGAGGGAAGGTACTGGGATGCTGAGAGCTGCGGCAGACTCTGCTGCACCCACAGGCGTGCAGGAACAGGCATCCACCTTTTTTTTCTTGTCCTTTGGCCAAGAGCTTCTGCTGCCATAGCGGAGGCAGAAGAGCACGTGCACAACACCACCTTCCTGCTCTGCGGACAAGCGGGAACCCGTCTACAGCAGGAGCCAGGAGCACCACGCCTGAGACAGGAGCAGCTTTAGCATCAGCCGCTCCTTCCACGGCACAGACCTTCCCCCTCTTTATAAAGTGCTTTGCAACCTACTGACAGGATGTCCCCTTGCTGCTTCTGGGTAGAAGTATCCTCTCTCTTCAGGTCTTCACATACTGAAATCATCCCAGGAATGGCATCAACAAAGCAGAATCTCAGCAAATACCCTGCAACAGAGCCAAAAGCAGGAAAGGATCAGAAGAAAGCTACAGCAAAAGGAGGAAGAAGCAGTTTTTCCACAAGATACCATAGTCTAATGTATTTTCCTTATTTAAAAAGCAGATTGTGGGAGGAGGAGCTTACTTCACCTCATTATTACCTACAGATATTCCAAGCATGCACAGTTGTTCCAAGAATGGCTTTATATGGGTATTTCACAACACCTGGATTACTCCATGACAGAAACCGGTTCTGAGGAAAAAAATGACAGTGTAAGGAAATCCTGTCTTCATCAACAACAGAGCAACTCAAAAGGACTCCCAGTCCAGAATCCTTTGTTACACAGCTAGCAGTGTGAATCACCTGCAAGCGCTCAACCCTCCTTCCCCCAGCTCCCCGAGGCCAACAGGCTCCAGGACCACTGACTCCCTAGTAACTACACACATCACAAAGCATAAATGTGCAACAGTGGAAAGGGACAGTGAGGATTAGAGCTGTGTGAAACAGCTGGCACAGGAGAACAGACAACTGTTTTTCTATAACATGTACAAACCAATTCACATAGTGGTTAACTTTAGGTGAGTTAGCTACCAGCAACTGTGCAAGCTCAATAATAATTACCTGGTGCATGTTTGCAAGCTGTTTCAGCTTCAGGTTCAAAGCTTTAGCGATAACGGACACAGTCCCAAAATGGGGAGACTCAAAGCATTCCCTGGCTCTCACAACAAGCCACGATGAGTTAAAACATTTCTTTGCATTTCCAACAGCCAGGCAGAAAATTGCAGCTGTAAATCCTCAGCCAAACACCAAACTGCAGCTTTCCTGATGAGTTCAGAGTGGTACATCTCAGCATCTGGGAGGAAGACATCTGGAGTACCACCTACAGAAACACAAACACCTTCCCAACCGCCTAGCCACATCTATTTGCTGCATTAAGGCCCATGTTGCATTTGGTTTTGCCACAACAGACACATTTGAGATACAACAGACACATTTTTCATGTCAGGAGCTAGTTACTAGCAGAGTAAAGTTTGCAGCTTAGACAAAATATTTCTAACACTTTTCCCACTACAGAGACACAACAGCCAGCACTTACAGTACCACACAATCCAAGCAGAGCTGTTCTACTTGGCACTAGACAAAAATTAAGAGTTACAAGCTAATTCCACATTCAATGTTTATTTATTTGTAATACAAATAGAAATGTGTGCCCAAATCTTGCCTTAAAGTTCTACCCAGATTGTTTAAAAAAAGATCTACAGAACATTCTTTCATCATCTGACAGTTAAAAAGCTGTGTTTTAAATAAACAGAGTTTTCAGTAGCCTGTCAAAACAAGTGACATTTTACTGTCGGAGCATCTGCAACTTCTACCAAGGAGAAGGACTTTCTCAAGCAACACCGTTATTATACAATCAGTTGCTTATCATAAAAGGTTTTATGATAGGACAATTTTTTAAAAATCAGTTTTAATATAGATTTTCGTAATGAAAGGAGTAAAAACCATGAAAAATCCTCAAGTCCAATTCAGGGAGGCACAGATCCATGCTTATGGGAAAAGCCAGCTTCAAGCAGCATCCCCGCTCCAAAGGAAGACTCTCTTTGGCGACAGACTACTCCATTAGGAAGATACAGCATTTGGAATCCAAGAGTGCAGTTGTACATAATTTTGAGTCAAAAAGGTGCGTGTTGACCATTGAAACAACAAAAAAAATGTTAAAAGCATTTTGAAATGTTGGGACACACACAAACACAAATACCCTATCAATTTTCTAGGTATCCATGCATGATTTTTATATATGAGCAACTTAGCTACACAAAAAGAAACCATGACTCGGGTTTGTTTCGCTCAATGTGCAAGTTCCTTTTTCAAACATTATCCAATGCCTACTGTAGTAGTGTAAATGAAGAGCTTAATACTTCAACTATCAATAGATGAACATACCACAGCTGAATTTAAACCTGTATTTCCTAACAGAGCATCCCATGGGGCTGTAGCTGTTGGCAACATTGATTATTAAGCTGTTGATAACTGCTGTTCAACACTTAAATTTAAGAAAAAATAACATTTTAAAATGTTACCAACATCTTCAGCATTAACTGAAAGGCATAAAAAGACAGTGAGGTATGAGAGCAATGGATTGCTCTGTACATCCAGACATCACTTTTAACCCACTATCGCATAATTTCCCATTGTTCTCCCACCTCACTCCAAGTTTTAAAACTCACAAAGCTGCTGCTGCTTTCGGAGGTGCCTTTGCAGAGGACTACCTAAAGCATTCCAGCTGCAAATCACAAGTGGAGATGTGTACTGGAAACAAAACATCCTGCACAAGTTACATTGGGATTCTTTTCATTTTGTTTACAAAAAAAACAAGAGATAACAAAAAAAATTCTTTTAATTAAGAGAAATGACCAAACCCATCAGATTTGACTACAGGAAAACAATGTGGCTTTTTTTTCCCCCTCCCCCAGATCTGCATGAGAACTGAGGCTGCAGACTGGATCCAGAGGAACCCAAAACCAAGACTATAGAGAAAATCAGCTCCACGTAATTGTGTTTATCCTGCTGCCTGCAGTTGATGTCATCCCAGGATAGCACCGCCATGAAAGATTTTACATTGCCTAGTGAAACTTCACAAATTCTTCCAGAGTTCTGGGGATCTGGTTTTGGTAGCTGATGTTATAGATCCGTACTGCTCGGGCAGCCAGGCACTTGAGACTCAGCTTCATTTGAGTTTTAAGGAGTATTTCAGACACCCCCGTTGTACTTTTATCAAGAGGGGTTTTCTTCTGCTTATTTGTCATGTCTGTGTGAGCACCAGCCTCCACTAGGCTAATGATGATGGAATGCAACGTCAAGAAGTCGCTGATGGGCCTGTGGTACTGGACAATGATGTGGAGTGGACTGTTTCCTTCGTTGTCCACAGCGTTCACGTCAGCGCCGCAATCTAGCAAGAGTTTCGTGACAAGCGCATTAGGAAAGCTGCAGACATCATTTGTGTGGAAGTCGTCAACCGGCGTGCTGGAATTGACAGCGTGATGCAGCAAACTGGAGCCGTCCCGCGTTCTGGGATCGAGGTGGATCAGGTTGTAAATCTGTTTGTTGATTCGCGACTGATCCTCTTCGCTGCACTGGGTCTTGGTAGAGATGCAGACTAAGTAGAGAAAGGTAAAGATGTTGCATTCGTAGTTGTCCATGGCGGTGTGGATGTCAGAGTCTTGGGTGGTTTTGATCCGGGACATGCCTTGTTCTATTTCCAAGACGCTGCACCTCAGGACACTCTCGATGTCCTTGGCCTTAACGGGTTCATTCAAGTGTATCATCTGAGAGAAGACTTGAGCAAACCTCAGGAGGTCCTTATGAGTGTTCCTGTTGCCTTTCTGCCTCAGGTGCAACGCGTGGAGCCATAGCTTAATACACTGTTCAAACTCCATGTTATCTGCATAAACAGCCCCACGATAAATAATGGGGTGAGAAACATCAATATTGTCTGACGCCAAAATTCTCTCTCGCACAATGAGGCCTTCCATGTGAAGGGCATCTCTGTCCTGCCTAATAGACTCTAATTCCTGAGGAGTCCTGCATTCAGTCCTGTTTCCATAAGCTTCGATTTGTGGAAGAACTTCTTTTTCTATTATATTCTCACTGTCTCGGTACCTCTCCAGCATTGCTAAATATAAATAGTGGTAAGTCTTCATTATGTCATAGTTTTCTCTGTCATTTGCAAATGAGGCACCCAGAAGTTCCAGAGCTTCAATCCGGCTCCTCCTATCACAGTGGGCATGAGCAAGGAGCAGCTCTACAACATCAGCCTTGCAGCTCTCGGCAGCCACCTTCAGCGGAGTCATCCCATGGCCGTTCACCATCATCGCCGCCTTCCACTTGACCAGCTCCCTCACTATTTCCAAGTGGCCAGCTTCGGCCGCAAAGTGCAGCGCGGTGGCTCCGCAGTGGGCTTTGGCGTTGGGATCAGCATGCTGTTCCAGGAGGTACCTCACCACATCCGTGTGTCCTTTGTAGGCCGCAATCATAAGGCAAGTGTTGTCGTACTTGTTGGCAATGCTGATGTTGGCGTTGTTTTCGACCAGGTACTTCACGATGTCCAGCCTGCCGTCGAAGCACGCAGCCCGCAGGGGAGTTGAGTTGGTCACCGTGGTGTGATTCACATTGGCGCCGTGACTCACCAGCAATTTGACTACCTCGATGTGGCCGGCGCCTGCCGCACACCAGAGAGCTGTGGCTCCATCAATGACAAAGCTGAAAACGTAAGGATAGAAACAAGGAGTTAAACAGATGCTTTCAAACCATCTTTTACAGACAGCCAAGCTCTACGCAATAGGCACGCACATACCCAGCCACTCAAAGGCATTTTATCACTTGAACTTACTGGGACAGCCAAGGTGAGAGAATGAGAGTCTGATCAAGCACACAGACCTCCCAGAGGAAGCAGCGTTGGAAGGTGAAACTTCAAAGCAGCCAGGGGATTTAGCCACATTTCGCACCAATGCTTCCCGTGCTGCTTTGAACATTCCACCTGCAAGATCCAATCCTCAGCCTATGGAGGTCTCGGGGAGAACAGCTACAAGAACTACCGCTTCTTTGATTCCTTGTGTCAGTTTCTGACACATGAAACAAAGAGAGAAAACTTAAAATTCATATATTGACACAAAAAAAGAAACTCAGCCACAAATAACAGTGTCGATACACAATTCACTAGAGCTGGCAGCAAAGCCGGCTCAAGAATTTCCTATCACTTCCCTTGTGCTCTCTCCCCAAGCCACAAAATCACCACCACTCCTGCTGCACCGATGCTCCTCATTCGAGAGACCACACCATAAACCAGACCTGCAACCTGGTAGAACAGAGGGAATTTCAGGAATAAAACAGAATTTAAAAAGCCAAAGTTCTTCTGTGCAGGACTGTTTCGGGATCTGCTTTACTTCACAGCCTTGTAGACAGCTTCCTGGCACTCGTCAGTGTGGGGATAGCTGACTTCAGCAAAGCATCAGATTCTTAAGTTGTTTTCATTCCCAACCCAGCACGCTGTGTAACTACAAAGACAGAGTCTGATGTCCTTCCTGTTGCTGTGATTCACACAGAGAAACAGGTGGCATTCGCACCACAGTTAACACACAGCTAGGCACATCCCAAAGCACAGAGGCGGGACAAATGCCTCATTTCCATACATCCAGTCACTTTTCCCAAAGTTCAAATACTGTAAGACATCAACTTAATTTTAACTTTAACAATCATTTTTATCATTTTATGAAATGCTCACATAGCTCAATTGACTGTCTGCCAATCCAACACCACTAGACAACAATTTGGGGCTGGTTAAGAGCTCTAGCACGCAGAGGCATCTATAGGCAGACACGGTCATTCATAGTAAGAAGTTCCTTGTTTTGTAAATAACCACATTAAAACACTTTTAATACCAAACAGAGTGACCTAGGAGCCGTTAATGAATGCGAGGCAATGGATTGCTGTGCTATAACCCAGAAGCCTGGAGCCCAAACAAGCAGAGCTGCAGTGCCACCTTATCTGAAGCAGAAGGACAAGGACGCCAGATCACATGCCACCTCTCCCGCCTCCTCTCACCAGTCCGCAGCTCCCACTGTACCCATTGTGTCCCAGACAACACTTCCTTTAATCTGGACAGGCAGAGGCCCTGGCAAACAGATCACCCTCCTGTCAAGGCATAGGAGGATAAATGAGAAAATCCAGCACCCGAGGGGGGCTGACAGTCCTTCCTATCGCTTCCTGTCAACAGAGGTACTGCCTTTATTGGAAACTGGGCAGACCTAGAGATCCGCAGCCAGTTGTTGCTTGTGAAAAAAAAAAAAAGATCTGGAAGAGAAGAGGAAGAAAGAAAACAAACCAAACCACACAGGGAAGCTGGTTCTTCCCCTTTCAATCAGCGCGCAAGGACTAAGCCCTGGGCCAGCTGGAGCTGCATCGGCACAACTCCAGCTGATCGAGGAGGAGCCAGATGAAGGATACCAGCAGGGACCGGCTGCTGCCCCTCTCACTCAGTGCCTGACATGAGCTCTCCGCTCTGCGCGAGCCACCTGCAGAGCCTGAAGCTGCTCAGAACACCCACCCACTCACCATTAGTCAGCTTGAGGTGTAAGACGGGCAAGAACTTGAGGAGCACTATAGCAGATCTTTAAAAACAGTGTTCCTCCTGCCATGGCAGCCCACTGCCAGGGACAGGGACACCACAGCCAGGCTTCTCTCCAGACAGCAGCATCAGCAGCACTGCCCTGGCCAGCCCTCAGCAAGGGCCAGGCACCTCCTGCCCTCCCTTTAGAATCACAGAATCATTAAGGTTGGAAAAGACCTCTCAGCTCATCCAGTCCAACCATCAGCCCAACCCTACCATACCTACTAAACCATGTCCCAGAGCGCCACATCTACATGGTTCCTGAACCCCTCCAGGGATGGAGAACCCACCACTGCCCTGGGAAGCCTCTACTAGGGCTTCACCACTCTTTCAGTAAAGATTTTTTTCCTAATATCTAACCTAAACCTAGCCTGGTGCAACTTGAGGCCATTTCCTCTCAACCCATCCCAAAACGTTACACTTCTCACCCAGCTTTTCCCTACACTGTCTCCCAGCAGTGAGGAAGGGACGTTACCCGAGATGTCTGGACTGGACACTGAAAAACCCTCAATTTGAGTAAACACACGCCTAGTTCCTGTGAGCAAGGCAGCCCTGCTGTCACCCAGGGCAGAGAGCAACCTTGCAGACAGGCTCTAACACAGCGAGAAAGACCACAAGGCACCCTGCTCACTGAGGGGAAACTTGACGAGGTGCTCTCCAGGCTGAGGTGAATACATTCCACCTGCAGTTTAAGACAAGGGATTTCAGAAGGGCAAAAGCATTTTTATGGCTAACACAGCCTTCAGCACAGGAAGGACATGGATCTTTTAGAGCAAGTCCAGAGGAGGCTACAAAGATGATCCGAGGGCTGGAGTACCTCTGCTGTGGGGACAGGCTGAGAGAGTTGGGGTTGTTCAGCCTGGAGAAGAGAAGGCTCCAGGAAGATCTTAGAGCAGCCTCCCAGTACTGAAAGGGGCTCCAGGAAAGCTGGGTGGGGGACTTCTTACAAGGGCATGGAGGGACAGGGTGAGGGAGAATGGCTTTAAATTGGAAGAGGGAAGATTCGGATTAGACATTAGGAAGAAATTCTTCACAATGATGGTGGAGAGGCACTGGTCCAGATTGCCCAGAGAAGTCGTGGCTGCCCCATCCCTGGAGGTGTTCAAGACCAAGTTGGATGGGGCTTTGAGCAGCCTGATCCAGTGGGAGTTTGTTCCTGCCCATGGGCTTTGAGGTCCCTTCCAGCCAGAACCACTGATAAGTCCATCAAGCCCCTTCCAAACCATTTCACGATTACATCAAGCACTTTCCAAACCATTCCATGATTCCATGAACCCTTCCCAAACCGTTCCATGACTCCAAATCCTTTCCCAGCGTCAGGTTGCAGGATGCTACGTACCCGTCGAAGCGCACGGTGCCGGTCTGCTGGGTCTGGACGCGGTAGTGCTCGAGGAGCAGTCGCACCACCTTGGTGTGGCCGTTGCGGGCGGCGATGATGAGTGGCGTGGAGCGCTGCCCGCCGTGCTGGCTCACGTAGCCCAGCAGGTACTTGATGTCGCTCTCGGAGCGGTTGAGCAGCAGCGCGGCCAGGGTCAGCACTCGACCCTCGCTCGCCGCTTTGTACACATACCCGGCCAGCCCCTCCATCGCCGCCTCCTCCTCCGCCCGACTGCGACCCCGCCGGCCCCCGCCGCCCTGCCCGGCCGCCGGGGCGGCCTCGCCCTCCGCCTCCTCCTCCGTGCTGCCTCGCTGCGCGCCGCGGGGCTCATGCGGGGCCCTGCCAGGCCCCTCCGGGCCGGCGGCGAAGCCACGCGGCCCCGGCGCCGCCGCCACCCGCCCCGCGCGCCGGGGGGACGCGGACGCGGGGGCACCGCTACGGGTCGCCGGAAGGGCCCCGCCGTGCCGCCCCGCCCACGGCGCCGGCTCCGGAAGCGAAACAGGAAGCGGCGCTCCGCTCTCGCGTTTCCACTGCTCCGGCCCGCAACCGGTGGCAGCGCACGGGCGTTCCGGTTCGCGGGCGGCACAGGAGGCGGCTGTATAAGCTGTTATTGGCGATAAACAATTGAAGAAAACGGAAGCCTCGGAACCTTCTTCCTCGGAAAGCTTTTCTCCCAGTCTTGTAAGTTTGGCCCTCAGCTCCGAAACAGTGATAACACCTCTCTTTGGCCTGTCTATCATGGACAAGGCTGTGAGGATTTCCTTCTCGGGTTCCTCCTGCTTCATCTGCCTGTACATTATGTTCAGGAAAGTGGAGAAATCCAACTCTGCGTTTCTGTCTGGAAAAATAAGATAAGATTCTTTAGGAAAGGCTGCATCTTTAGATCCAGACTATCTCCCTCCTTCCTGGGGGCACCTTTTCCCTGACTCTGGTCTGGACCAGGATGGACACACTCCTACGGGCTTTCTCCTGGCCCAAAAACCCTTTATAGCTTTGCTAGACTTGTGCTCCAAAACATCCAGAATTTTTAATCCAGCTCACATTGTCACATAATTTTTCTTTGAGCTTTGTGCTGTGGTTTGAATTTATACATAGAGTCATAGAATGGTTTGCGTTGGAAGAGACCTTAAAGCTTGTCCTGTTCCACCTGGCTGCCATGGGCAGGGTTGCTCAAAGCCCCATCCAACCTGGCGTTGAACACCTCCAGGGATGGGGCAGCCACAACTTCTCTGGGCAACCTGGGCCAGAACCTTCCCTCCCTCACCAGAAAACATTTCTTCCTAAGATCTCATCTCAATCTCTCCTCTTTCAGCTGAAAACCATTCCCCCTCATCCTATCCCTGCACTCCCTGATCAAGAGCCTTTCAGTACATGAAGGCTGCTGTAAGGATTCGGTTGGTTTGGTGAGTTAGATTTGGTTCAGTTGGACTGGGTTGGGTCTCATTCAGCTGGTTTGGGTTGGTTGGATTGAGATGGGTTGTGTTCAGTTGGACTGAGTTCAGCTGGGCTGGATTGGGTTGGATTGATCTGTGTTAGGTTTGATTTTGTTTTGTTCAGTTTGTTGCTTTTTTTAAAGAAGAGACTAGCAGCTTCTATCACCTCAGTCATGCCTCTACACCAATAAGCCTGTCAGCCCTGTCTCAGCACACGCTCCATCCTTGGTTTCAGGGACACCATTATCAGCCTTGCTGCAAGCAGATCAGCTTAACCAAGAGCTAAATGCAACCCACCTACTTGGTCACTTCTCCTTTCCTCTGCACAGATCATCTCCAAGAGACCATCAGGAGGTGCCCCACGCCATGACCAGTTACATGAGATGGATAAAGGCCGCATTGAGTAATGTGATATGGAGCCTGCATTGTGTCTGTTGTGTGCCATTGTTTTCAAGGGGATACGGTATCAGTGCTCATCAATAGTTAACTTAAAATTGTGCAACTGGAGCTGCTGCTCTTTGTGGAAAGTTTCGCACAGCCTGGACCGTGCATTATGTATGGGAGCAGTGGCCTGGCTGTGCAGCCAGCATTGCCAAAAGGAGCCCTGGAGAGGCGAAAGGGAAGCAAGTCAGGCTGCGGTCAGCTCTGCGGTGTCCAGTCAAGGAGGATCAGCTTTTAACAGCCATGGACGCATGTAAGGCACAGCATGACAAGCAGGGTTCATGGTAAGTTTAAGTGGAACCTGTCTCCATTACCTCAGCCACCTCCTCCACTTTCCAAGGATGTTTTTTGCAAGCTGTGGGTTCCACTCGTGTTCCAGCATGAACAGCACAGAAGGGGTCTGTGAGGAAGCATCGATGCTGCCACCATCCCTCCTGACAGCACCACTGAGCAGGGAGATGGAGGTCTTTGTTCTGGAGCTTTCTTGATTTCCACATGTCCAGCTCACTGTGGTCTGCACCATGATTCTACACATGCAGCGAGGCGGGTAATGGCAACTCAGTAAAACCAACCCAACCCAGTCCAACTCGACCCAACCCAGATCAATCTAACCAACCCAAACCAGCTGAAGCAGACTTAACCTAGCCAAACTGAATCAGACCCGACCCAGCTGAAATGAATCCAACCCAACTCAATCCAACCAAACCCAAACCAACTGAACCAGACCCAACGCAACCAGAGCCAGGAGGGCTCAGCACCAGCTTCCCTAAGGAGGGGAGGCCAGGGGAACCTGGACTGCAGGACATGTGGCCCTGGGGGTGGGTGGACAGCACTAGGCAGGCCAGACGAAGGCAGCTGCCTCATGTGCCACCCACAACCTGGAATATCCATGCGCTGCTGTGGGTTGCAGGGGGTGAAAAGGAAAGAGGGAGGTGCTTCTGTGGAAAGCTCTGGCACAGCTCCAAGTGGTGATCTTGCCATCTTGGGGACGTACACGCGCACAGCCAAGGAAACAAGAGACCTGGATGTGTCTGTGTGGTTAGAGCTCCCAGCTCCAAGCTGATCCCAAGGGTGCCTGGGCATGTGCAGACCCCCAAGGTCAGTGTCAGCGTCCTCGACCTGCCCAGCAGTGGGTGAGGCACCAGGGGGTATGAGTCCATCAAACCCCGTGGTCCATTAAACAACTGTTTCCCTGACATGCACATCTCAGGCTGTTCCCTGCGTGAGGAGCTCCGTGTGGCTCCAGTGCAGCTGCATCTCCTGATTTAGATCCTAAGCTACAAGTCCTGAGGGATGCAAATCCCTCCCTGCTCCCCACTTTAACAGCCTATGAGTCGTCCTGACCTGGTGGCATTTATCCAGGCAAAATGGGGGAGAGGGAATAGAGCACTGCATCCATGCCTTCTGACTTATCGGAGTGGCAATGTCTGTGTGCTCTGCGCTGTGCAGATGCAAAATCCCAGTTGTGTCTTTTCTGGGCAGTGGAGATGAAATCTCACATACATAGGGAGCTGCTCATGGGGATCTGCCAAATCCATGGCAGAGCCACACTGAGTTCCACCACCTCAATTCCTCTAAACTTCGGGCTTAACACAATAGCGTGATTCCATGGGATGGGCTCTGTTTCCCATGTCATGCTTCCCACCTTGGACTCTCCTGTTCTTGGCCAGGGGAGGGCTCGGAGGAGATGTAGCTGCATCTGCCAAGAGCTTTTTGCCTGCAGAGCAACATAAGGGTTAAACACCTCCTTTCCCTCTATTTTGAAAGCAGCAGAGATGCCCACTCCTGCTTTGGGGAGGGGAAGGCAAAGGCAATCAGCTGCCTGGGTTTGGCACAGGGAGGGCACGACTGAGCCGAGCTGAGCCAAGCCGAGCCGGGCTGAACGGAGTTGAGGCAAGCCCAGCCCAGCCCAGCCGGTCCGCGCCGTGCGGGTCCCGCCCCTCGCTCTCCCGGCGGGGCGGTCCCAGTCCCGGCCGCGCAGCCGCCGCTGGGCGCGGGGCCGGGCAGAGAGGGGCTGCGGGGCTCGGCGGGGATGCAGGGCGCGGCGCGGCGGCGGCCGTTCCCGGCGGCGGCCCCGGGCTCCCCCGCGCTCACGGGGCCGCTCTGCCCGGGCAGGTGAGCGCTGGGGCCGGGCGGGAGCGGCCCCTTCCCCGCACATCCAGTCCACTCTGCTCCCCGGGGTCCCCAGCCCGAGCATCCTTCCCCCCTGCCCCAGTCCGGGGGATCCCGGGGGGTCGGGTTCCCCCAGCCCCATCTCGGTTCACTCAGCATGGTGCAGGGTTTGACCGCCTCTTCCAGGGAGCCGCAGCTCTCCCAGCCCATCCAGAGCATCTCGCCTTGTCCGGCGCCTCCACCCCGTTCCAGGGTAACCGGGGGGATCCGGGTCCTCGGCCCCATCTAGATTCCCCTGCTCAGCCACGGCACCCAGCATGGTCACGGGCACCCGGGATGTCCCAGCTGGTCCAGGACCTGAACACCTCCTCCAGGGATCCGCAGCTCTCCCAGCCCATCCAGAGCATCCCAACTTGTCTGGCACCCCGCCCCATTCCAGAGTGTGCTGGAGGGTCCCCCAGCCCCATGTAGGGTTCCCTCGCTCTGCTGCAGCACCTAAACTGGTCCTGGGTATCCTGGCTCACCCTAAGCGAGTCCAGAGTTTGACTTCCTCCTCCAGGGAGATGCAGCTCTCCCAGCCATCTAGAGCATCCAGACTTGTCCTGCACCACCACCCGGTTCCAGGGTATCCTGGAGGGTCAGGGTTCCCCAGCCCCAGGTAGAGTAACCCCTGACTTGTCCAGGCATCACCACCCCATTCCAGGGTGTCATGGGGGGTTGAAGAACCCAGCTCCATGTAGAGTTCACCTGGCATAGTCCAGGGTTTGACCACCTCCTCCAAGGAGCCGCAACTCTGCCAGCTCATCCAGGGCATCCCAACTTGTCCAGGTACCACTGTCCTCTTCTTTCCATTGGACTTGGACTGTGCATGCAGGTAGCACAAGTTCATGGCTGATCCGGCTGGCGCCGTTCTGGTCTCAGCACGGTGGGAGAGCAATTCATCTGCTTTTCTTGTTCCGAGGTGAAGTTCCAGTGGTGCTGGAGCATTATTTGGTGGAAAGAACTTCAGCAGGGCTGGATCCAGCATTGCTCTGCAGAGGCAGACAAGCATGATCTTCAGAGTGGAAGCTCCCATAGCATCCCTGTGCTGGAGTACCACCAGGCATGGGTGCAGTTTTAACCTTCAGCAGAAGTGCTGTGGGAGTCAAGTTTTGCTTTGTCACGCAAAATGTAAAAATAGTTGCACTTAGTTCAGCACTTAAGCTTTTCACCCTGCTTTTGTGCTCACTTCTCAGCCAGGAAGAGCCTTCTTATCCGGATATGCCAGTTTTTTATTGTCCAGGGAGGGTGTGGAATCTACTTCTCTGGAGACATTCAAACCCACCTGGACATGGTCCTGTGCAACCTGCTCTGGGTGACTCCATCAGGGGAGTTTGGACTGGATGAGTTCCAAAGGCCCCTTCCAACCCAGCCCATTTCGAAATTCCATGACACTTGGCCTTTCTGTACTGTCTCCTCATCTCTTTGGCCTCTCAGCTTCGTTGTTATTCCACAGATCTCAAAATCCAGAGATGTGCCAGCAACCAGGGTAGTACAGGTTTTGGGTGGGGATGCAGACCTGGAGTCTGTTCCCTGCCTCCTCAGAAACTGATTACATAACTTAAGGCTGACACTGTCACTTCTGTCATCTCTAGGCATGGAGCAGTCAAGAACGAGGACACCTTCAAGACCTCCCCATTTCACTTTGATCTGTGGTTCTACTTCACACTGCAGAACTGGGTGCTGGACTTCGGGCGTCCCATCGCGATGGTGAGTGTGGCAGAGGCAGGCCCAATGCTTTGCTGGCAATCAGCTTGTTTAGGGTGGAGGGTGGTGGTCCTCTGTAGACCCATGGACTATTCCATGCACCAAAGGGATGCTCTTGAAAGAGCTGTCCTGGAGATGAGGACCACTGCCATGTACTGGAGTGAGTAACTGGTACCAACGTGTTGCTCCTGGTGCAGGGAAGGTGTCTGGGAAACTTGTTCCATGTCATCTGTCCCACAACTTTACGTTTTCATAAGGAACGTGACCTGGAGAGGTTTCTGCTGCTCTTCCCCATGCCTTGCCTGTACATCCACAGCTGGGACTCCTGCTCTCCAGGCAGTGTAGCGAGGTGGGTGCTGGTCTCTTCTCCCAAGTGACAGGTGATAGGACAAGAGGAAATGGCCTCAAGTTGAACCAGGGAAGGTTCAGATTAGACATCAGGAAAAATTTCTTCACTGAAAGAGTTCTCAGGCACTGGCAGAGGCTGCCCAGGGTGGTGCTGGAGTCATCATCCCTGGAGGGGTTTAAAATACAGATAGATGAGGTGCTCAGGGATCTGGTTTAGTGAACAGGTACGGTTGGACTCGATCTCAAAAGTCTTTTCTAACCAAGCATTTCTATGATTACCCTCAAATGTCATTTTTTTATTGCTGGCATCTGTATGTGGCAGAGGGTTAATGGAGACCCACTGCTGCTGGGCTCCAGAATGCCATCCTCACTCACTCGGCCACACAACTTCATGGCATCAGCTTTGGGCAGCGCTGTGAACAGCTGAGATGTAAACACTCTGTGCCTTTAGCACACACTTCCAGATTGTGCTTTTAGGGATGCTTCCTGCAGGAAATGCTGCCCAGCCTCATTACTAACAGCTTCATGAAATCAAGCTGACGATTAGCAAGCAGTGTCAGTCCCAAGTGAGGATTTTCTTTCTCCCTGTCTTCCAGCCAGAAGCAGGACTGTAATCCCAAGCTGGGTGGTGAGGATGTACTGATGTGCTTTTTGTTCCTTCCCTTCTCCTCAGATAATCCTACCTTTGGAGTGGTTCCCTCTCAACAAACCGAGTGCTGGAGATTACTTCCACATGGCTTACAACGTTATCACACCTTTTCTTCTGCTAAAGGTAAACCTCGAGGTGCAGGTGTTACTTTCTTTTAAGTAATACTGGTTGTAAAAACAGGGCGAACAATAGTTTTGTAAAAGCTAAAGGTTTTCAGTACCTGAAGGGGGCTACAGGAAAGCTGGGGAGGGACTTTTTACAAGGGCATGGAGTGATAGGATGAGGGAGAATGGCTTAAAATGGATGATTTAGATCAGATATTATGAAGAAATTCTTTACAATGAGAGTGGTGACTCACTGGCACAGATTGCCTGCAGAAATTATGGCTGCCCCATCCCTGGAGGTGTTCAAGGCCAGGTTGGAGTAGCCTGATGGCAGTGGGAGGTGTCCCTGCCCACGGCAGGGGGGTTGGAATTGGATTAACCTTAAGGTCCCTTCCAACCCAACCCATTCTATGATTCTTAGGAATTTGTTGAACAAATGTTGGTCACTCTCAGACTCCTGCAAGTGAGCTGTTAGGGATTTGCCACTCTAGAATGAATTTATGATAGCATCTTTTAAAGAGCAAAGCAGTGACCATCTTAACACAACTCAGTTTCTTCCATATACAAAGCAAATCATTTCGCCCAGGATCTCTGGATTCAGGAGGAGCCAGAGCCCTTCTCCCTGACTGAGTCAAAGCGTCTTTTAAAAAGACAGCATCTGTCCGTGACTTAAAAGACCTTATGAGATGACTGGAACTAAATTGTTAGATTATCTAAATTGTTAGATTTCTAAATTGTTCAGTGCTTAATTACATTTGCTCTTCAACATTAAAATTGTATCTTAAGCTTGAATTTGTCTCGTTTCGGCTACCAGCTGCCAGGTCATGTAAACCATTTATGAGGTTAAAGGCTGTTCATATCATTAGAAATCTTTTTCTATTAAATACTTCACAGCCAGAAGATATGAGAAAGCAATTATAAATATATTTTAACCTTCATTAGCTATAAATTAAATTATGTCTTAAGTTGTAAATGAGTCTCTCTCTCCTGAGTCTGTCTGGGAGATTTTAAATGCTGATGTGGCTAAAAAGGACTATGGTGCTTTGAGAGATGTGAAAGCTCTGAAGCTTGGTCTGACCCATCAGAGTCTGACACAGCTGATTCTGCAGGCTGGGTGCTCATCAGGTTAAAATTTGCCATCTTGGACTTGCCTTGCAGCACAGCATGAAGGGCTGGCGCACACAAAGAAATCCACTTGTTATCCAGGGTGCATTTCTGTTGTCGGGTGTCCCCTCAAAGGACATGTCCCACCCTCCTTCTCCATCAGATGAGAGCTTTCCCAGACATTTTGCTCTCTTCATCCTCTCTGACTCCTCTGACGTTTACACAGCCATTACAGAGAAAGTTAAGCCTCAAAATTAAATACAAATAAGGAGCTTTTCAGTGTTTATGAAGGGCTGCAAAGCTGATTTGGCAGCAGGGAGATGAGAGGCGAAGGTGGCCCTGACTGATCCTTGGTCTGGGCTACAGTGTCCCCCCTTATTCCCACTTTCCAAGGCTGGCTTGGTATCCCCTCGGAAGCCTGAACCATGTGAGCTGGGATTTATGTCTTTTGAGGTCTTCTCTGTTTGCAAGCTGAGTGGGGAACTCCTTTCCAGAGAGAAGCTCCTGCTCCTTGTCCCAAGTCAGGCTTCCAGGAGCTGGCCCGAGCTCTGAGTGACACCAGGCTCCTCCACCCAGACCATGCGATGGTACAGGGATAGCTCATCACTAAAGCTGGTGTCAAACCACTGCCTCAACTGGTTTTGCTGGTAATTAGATAGTTCTAGATATGCATTTAAATGCAGCTTTCTCCTTAAGAGCCAATGCTGAGAGCTGAGTCCAGTGCCATTAGGAAGAAAGAAAAATACCTAAACAGTTCAACAGGAGTCCTTTGAAAATCATCCAGCAGAGAATCATGAAGGAAGAAGCATCTCCTGCGCAGGGAAGTGAGGTGCCCAGTCCGAGTGCTGCTGGAGGCTCTCCCACCACTGGATGGCACAGCCAGCCCTGTGGAGCCGCACAGCAGAGCCGCAGCAGCTGCCTCTTCGGGTCTCATCGACTGGCTGGGATCACATCTGGTGATGAAATTGCTTCAAGTCCTGTATTAGAAGTATTGTATCAGGGATTCAGTCTAAGCAGTGACTCAGGTGAAGACGAAAGGTTTAACGAGGGTAAAAACTGTGGCTTTATACTTGCAAACAGCGATAAAATGCATACTCAGACCTGAACGCCATGTTGGCTGGTGGAAAGGTGTCCCAGGTGTGTTTAGGGAAAGCAGCTGCAATCCAGGAGGCTCGTTCTGCTGTAGTCCCACCACTTTCCCTGGGGAGACAACTGTGTTTCCCTGGCAGGGTGCTGGGCATCGCAGTCACAGCTCACACTTTCTGCAGGCCTCTTGCTTGGGGTTTTTTGATGACTTTTGCAAAGCAACAAAAAGTTGGAGAGGGCAGGACTTGTCATGGCATCTCGTGCTTCTGCTGGTCCCTCCTCACTGTTCAACACCTCCCTGTGTTTTTAGCTCATTGAGAGATCCCCCAAGACCTTACCAAGATCAATGGTCTATGTCAGCATCATCATGTTCGTTATGGGCGCCAGCATCCACTTGGTCGGAGACTCCGTAAACCACCGCCTGATTTTCAGTGGCTACCAGCACCATCTGTCTGTAAGAGAGAATCCCATCATCAAGAACCTGAAGCCAGAGACACTGGTAAAGAGACTGTGTTTTATGCAATCACTCAAAAAAATAAATTAATTGCTTGTTCTTATTTAATAGCATCCTGTTCCCTCTACCCTTTTAAATCTCTTTTCGTTGCATTGCAGATTGATTCTTTTGAGCTGCTGTACTACTACGATGAATATTTAGGTCATTCGATGTGGTAAGCAATTTACAGTCTTATCTAGTGGGCTCAGAATGAAACACAAGGACAGGCAGATCTGATCTGATTGTAGCTTAATATGTAAAAAAACCCAAACTGAGCTGATGAGAGCTGGCTGAGGATAACACTGGCATAGCCAGTGTGATTACAGTGGATCTCTCCCTTGGAAAATCACCGCTTCTCCCCAGTTTGTTCTGGTGATATTTCTAGGAGATGGCGGCTGTTTGACAGCTGCAGGGGACAGAGCTTACCTGTTCTCGGCCACCTTCTGTGGGACATCCAGGTGAAGGGAGAGGTTACAGCGCAGGTCCGAGGGCTCTGCAGACTTCTTGGCTGTCACCACCCTTATTTTTGCTGCTGTGAAGGTTGACTCTGCCCAGTGTCTCTTGCCCTGTGCTCTCTCTCCCCTTCTTTTACCGTGCATCCGTTCAGTGACACATGGTGAGAGGGAAGGCTTCCTTGTGTAGTCAGACCAGTGCTGCCCAGTGATGGAGACTGTTTGGCCCCAGTAACCCAGGTAGCTCAGCCAGGGTTTGATTTTAGTGCTATTGCCCTGAGCCAACCCTAGAAATGCTTGTTCCAGCTGGACAGTGAGCTTCATCCAGCATGGCTGTGCTTGCTGACCCAGTGGCAGGTAATGCTGGCAGCACCCCAAGACTGCAGCAGGTCTTCTTGCATCTGGTGCTGCAGCAGAACTGTCCTGCTGCTCTGCCTGCACCCAAGACCCAGGAGGGACTGTCTGGCCCTTTATCCGATGTTAGGTAATCCTGAGATTACTCAGAGTAGAGAGAAATCTCTCCCCCATCAGGCTTTCCTGGTTTATTTGCTGTTCCTTAAGTGCTGCGAAGCAAGCAAATCTTGTTTTTTTTAAATAAAAAAAAAGGCTCTGTGATGTTGAAATCCTGGTCCACATCCTGCTTTCCTGCCATTCAGCTTTTGACACAAGACAACGCTCTTAGACACCCTCAGAGAGTCCAGGAGTGTAACAAATGCAGTTGTTGGACAGAGCACTCGAACCCAGTGTATGAAGTACACAGCAAACTGGGGCTGATCCTGCCCGAGCCCCGGGAATCTCATGATCCGCAGGAGCACTTGTCACAGCCAGAACATACAGCAGCCCTGCAGCAGGCATCCGTAGTCTCTGTTGCAGTGGTAATCTCACTGCAAGAGATGCTGGCAGAGAGGTGATGCCCTGTGGGACCCCCCCAAAGCTGGACCCCGCACCCCAGTTACCTGCTGCTTCACCCACCCGAGCACCTTTGGCTGGAGCTGGTTTGGTGGTTTCTGCTCCTTCACCCAATTAATTCACCTGCTCAGTACAGGAATTGCCTGGGGTGGGTGGGGGTTGGATTTGGGAGTTAAACGCCTTGCAGGGTCACAGCACCCATCAGCGTTGTTTCTGTTTGCAGGTACATCCCATTTTTCCTGATACTGTTCATATATTTCACCGGCTGCTTCACCCCTGTTGAAGAGGAGAGCAGGATGCCAGTGGCTGCTTTGCTTCTGATGGGGCCCAGCAGCCTTTATTACTGGTAAGCGGCTCCTGTCCGCTCTGGATGGGCAAGGGTTGAAGAGGGAGGACTGCAGGCAGCCCCACAGCGTGCAGGCAGGGGTTCATCATTCCCCAGGGCAGAAATCACTGCACCTACTGCTCTGCAGGTCTGGAAAATCAAATCTGGCTGAAAGTTGCTGCTGTTTTATTGGGACAACTTCAAGGTCACACCTCAGCTCTCCTATTCCTGCTTGGGTGTTTCTTCAGCCACACTGAGGGTCATGTTGGTGTTGCTGGAGCTCTGGTTTCCAGCCTCTACGGTGCTTGCTGTCCAACCCCCATCAAAGACTGCTGTTTGCTGTGCTGTTATGCAGTTCCTTGATGATTCTGGGGTGAGCACTTGATGCCTGCAGTGCATCCACCTGCTCTCAGGTTGTTGGTGGCAGTAGGGACACCCTCACCAGTTGTCCAGGGATCTTACACAGAGCCCAGGCTGCCTGCGTGGCGCTCAGATGCTGCCTCCTCAGCTCACCCTGCAGGGACAAATCGCCTTTTGAGAGAGGTCTTATTTATTTCCCATCTTCATTAGCCTCATCTTCCCAAACCGTTTCCCTGATGGCAGCCAAACAACTTTGCATTCATCTTCAGAGATGATGTTCTCTCTTGCCTGTGGCTTTGCCCCCCACTGAGAGTGTTTTCATACAGTAAATTAATTTTTGATAGTCAGAATCATCAGGATGATTTGGTCAGTTCCCAGTTACCCCATTGCACTTACTTTAAATGTATCAGCATGAGTCTCTGCATTTCATGTGCTGGAGATGTAAGAACCAGGCAGTGCAATTCCTCCTGCTACCACGCGCTCAGGACTCGCCACTGCCAGACAGCACAGAGGGAGCAGTGGATTTTTGGATTAAATGAGCACAACATCCACAGGGCGGAGCCAGACTCTGGCTTTGGTTCTGCGTTCAAGCACCCCATTCACAAACTGAGCCCAGCACCTTTCAAAACTTCTGCCCAGCTGGAGTCCTCAGCATAGGAAGGACATGGATCTGTTGGAGCAAGTCCAGAGGAGGCCACAAAGATGATCTGAGGGCTGGAACACCTCCTGTACGAGGACAGGCTGAGAGAGCTGGGGTTGTTCAGCCTGGAGAAAAGAAGGCTCCAGGCAGACCTTAGAGTACTCCAGTACTGAAAGGGGCTACGGGAAAGCTGGGGAGGGGCTTTTAACCAGGGGGTGCAGGGATGGGATGATGGGGGTTTCAGCTGAAAGAGGAGAGATTGATATGAGAGCGTAGGAAGAAATGTTTCCCTGTGAGGGTGGAGAGGCATTGGCCCAGGTTGCCCAGAGAAGTTGTGGCTGCCCCATCTGGTGGTGTTCGAGGCCAGGCTGGATGGGGCTTTGAGCACCCTGATGTAGTGGGAGGTGTCCCTGCCCATGGCAGGGGAGTTGGAACTGGATAATCTTTAAGGCACCAATGGCTGTTTTTGCTTTGCAGGTATCTTGTGACAGAGGGTCAGATTTTCATCCTCTACATTTTTACTTTCTTTGCCATGATGGCTTTAGTGATGCACCAGAAACGTAAAGGACTCGTCCTGGACAGCAATGGGCTTTTTCTCTTCTATTCCTTCATTATCACACTGGTCCTCATTGCTGTGTGGGTGGTTTGGCTGTGGAATGACAAAATTCTCAGGAAGAAGTACCCTGGCGTGATCTATATCCCCGAGCCGTGGGCATTTTACACCCTGCACATGAACAACCTCCACGCAGCAAAGGAAAGTTTATAAGTTTTGATATTTTAGAGTGATTTGGAGAAAAAAAAAAAATCTAGTTTTTCTAATGTAGATGTATTTCAAATAAATTCCTGACCAAGAGTAGCTGCAAGGCATGTGTTACCTGGACCCAGCTAGGGAGGGGTTGTCCAAACAGAAGGGAGAAGTCTTTGTGACTTACTGCTTCCAAGTCTGGGTCACGGCAGGGATGTCTCTCCAGCTTTGCAGCACAACACAGTTCCACACTGGAATTTTTTGGGTGCTTAGGGAAGTACTAGACCCTTCCTATGTAGGAGGGGTGCAGCAACCCAGCCCCACAGTGATCCACACCACTGGAGATCCCCCATCCCACTGCACTGCCCTGGAGAGTGAGCTGGCCTTTAGTGGGAGCAGTTTGCTGGGAATCCAAAGCGCTCTTGATTTCCCCATGTCGTGGCACAGAGAGATTTATCCGCTCCTCCCACACAGCTCCCAGCCAAGCAAACATGTCGGGAAGGGGCTGAGCTGCCCCCCCTTGGCCCTGCACAGCATCTCCAGGGAGCCTTCACAGGATCCTCACTGCCAGCACCAGGGTTAAGCCCTCACTGCTGGGTGCAGGCACAGTGTGGGAAGGGCCTGGCTGGTGGCAGAAGGGCCAGTTCCCCACAGAGGCAGCCCAAAAAGAGCACTGGGCAAGGGTGAGCTCCAGATTTGGCTCTGCTCACGTGAGGTCTGTGCCAGCAACAACTTCTGTTCCCACTCACCACTTCGGCATCCTCAGGTGATGGAGCTGAGCTCCTGCAACTCCAACTGCATCCCTGCAATGGTTTGTGTCTATGAAATTTATATTAGAGCCCTGTGAGACAGAATCCAAGCGGCAGAAGAAAAAAAGCCATTAGCAAAAACACAGTGTATAAAAGCATTTGGTAAAAAGTGAGTGACTCACGTTGCTTCCTAAAGCAGCTCTCGTCTTTGAAGGGACCATCTTCATCCTATGAGATTTAAGGGCCCTGAATATGCCAATGTAATAGAGCAGAGTCTTCCCTGGGAAGGTCTCATCCATGCTGAAGTGGTCACTACAGCCACTAAATATTCCATTCCTGGGTCTGGATCTCCACTGCAGCCTGGCACCAGGTACTTCATCCCCTACACGCATCCCAGCCCTGCCTGTGCAGCCACTGGGTTTCTTTTTGGGATACTTGAAGCAGCAGCAGATCTGGAGAGGCAGAGCATCGCCTGTCCCACACCCAGGAGCGCCCAGCTGAGCTGCTGGCTCATCTCTTTTTGTAGGGAACACGATGGGATTTGTAGACACATGGATAATACCTGCTTTGCAATGGCTCAAATGTCAGCTGAGTGGCAGAAGCACAACGTTGGAAGGGACCAGAAGACGTGAGCAAACAGGGCTGTTCGTCTGGGTTAGCAAATACAGCTGGAGGCTCTGCCTCCCACACACACCCAGGTCCCAACCCCAGCAGCTCTCTGGCTCACTGCAGCCCTGCCCCTCCCCTCAGCATCACTTCCTCAGCGGACCCTTCCGAATTCCAGCCAAGGGCTGCAACAAGACCAAGCAGTCCTGGAGGCTGTGTGCTCCCAAGCAGATCAGTTAATAAATGCTATAAATAAAAGTTCAGTTAATGGGGAACTTTTTAAGCCCTTCTCTTCTCAGCCTGCCTGTGATGTTCCAGTTCTGTTGTGTCTGCAGGGTTTGAACTCCGCTTTCCTAGCAAACCTGATGATGCCAGTAATGCCCAACACCCTGCCCTGAACTCAGCCAGGGCACAGAAAGCCCAAATTAACTCCTCCTCCTGCCCATCAGCAAAACTGGAATCACAGCAACCATCAGTGAACTGCAAAGCTGTAAATCCCCCCACACCCTTCCCCAGTGGCCTCAGCAGATACCAGCAAGGCTGGATTTGTCTCCCAGCAGCTAAGCTTAATACAAGGTGTGCAGCTATTTAAGATTATCAAACCATTTGTGCTCAACTAGCTCATCTCCATCCAGCCCAACCACAAACACCCTTAAACCTCGACCAAGGGAAGCTCTCGCCTCACTCCTGACAGCATCGCTGCTCGGGATCCCATCCAGAGTCCTGAGGCTCTGGGCAGGCTGGGGGGAGCCCTTCTCCCCACAGCATGTGAGCCCAAGCTGTGCTGGCAGCAGGATCCAGCCCCAGCAGGGATCAGGTCTCGTAGCCATAGCAGCGGGGTATTTATTACAGCCCGGCCGCACTCCACCCCGGGCTGGTGGACTTTAGCCCTTAATCGAATAGAAAAAGTAGCAGCAGACATCTCTGAT
The DNA here is from genome assembly GCA_033556795.1 of Tapera naevia. Lineage (NCBI taxonomy): Eukaryota > Metazoa > Chordata > Aves > Cuculiformes > Neomorphidae > Tapera > Tapera naevia. Next base: position 4,681,565 of record JAUMJJ010000353.1, read on the forward strand.
CCCAGCGGGCGGCGTGAAACACAAGGAGGGCCCCCAAATAATGGTGAGTGAAGCGTTTCGGCTGGTACAAACCACTCAGCCCCGCTGCCCCATCCAGATTTTAAAGTTGCTTTTGGTCTTTTAACTTCTCTCTCTCCTTCCCCCTTTGTGCTACAGGCAAAATTTCTGTCCCAGGATCAAATCAATGGTATGTACAGTTCTATTCTGATGGTTTTAATTATTATTGGCAAGATCAGCTTAACAAATTTATAGCAAATGGCATTTCCCCCAAAAGGGTCTCAATCTGAGTTGGTGCTGCCCCACTCACCCTCCTCCTTCCAGCTCCCCAGGGGATCTGCTCGCTCTGAAAGGGGAGAAATCTCCCTGATTTCATTAGAACAGCACTAGGTGTGGGCAGGGAGCCAAAACCTCCTGCAGACCCACACGCTGGATCGCACCAAGACCAGCAGAGTTTAACCTGCAACCACCCAGCCCTATAAACATAGCCCTGGCTGGGCTAACAAGGATCAGGAGATGTTTGGGGTGACCATTTACAGCCTGGGAAGGCTTCCACATCTGATGGGAGCAAAGGTGAAGGGAAAAGGGGAGGAAGGAGAAGGCGCAGGAGGTACAAATTCTCATTGTGAGACCTGGGGCTCTCCCTGGGAAAGGGAACCTCTGCCTTGGACAGAAATGAGGGAGGTTTGCAACAATAACAGCAGAAGAAGCCTGAAATAAGAGTATTACTGCAAATCCCTTAACCTGCAACCTCCCAGCCCTGTAAACACAGCCCTGGCTGAGCTAGCAAAGACCAGGAGACTTTTCAGGTATCTGCTTGCAGTACTGGAGCCTGACAAGGCTTCACGTCTGATGGGAGTGATGGTGAAGGAGGAAGGGGAGAAAGGGAGAAAGGAGAAAATGCAGGAGGTAAAAATTCTCACTGTGAGACCTGGGCCTCTCCCTGGGAAAGGGAACCCCTGCCTCCAACAGGAATGAGTGAGGTTTGCGCTTTGCTAGGAGAATGGTAGAAAGACTGAATAAGAGCATTACTGCAAATCCATTAACCTGCAGCACCCTCGGGCTCAGCAGCTCTCCAGTATTGTGGCGGGAGTAGAGGGAGAGCACAGCATCCACAAGTCCCCCTGTACCCACACCTGCGAGAAGGTCTGGGGACAGAGAGGATGAGGAGGGTGGCGTCTGCACCAAGAAAGGCTGATTTTTCCTTCCCCAGCTGCTCCACAGACAGGGCTGTCCCTGCACAGCCCAACTTGTCCGTTAGCATTGAGCACAATGAGGAGCGGAGCCGGGAGCACAGTGGGAAGCAAGGATGAGGGATGGCAGCCTTATCTAGGTCAGCTGCAACCCTCTTATTTATTTATTTGCAAACTGCGAAGCCAGTGTTGGAGGGGGAAGGGGAGAGGGCGAGGACCGGAGATGCCACAGCAGGATGGCAGCAGAGACTCTCCTGTGCCAGACTCGCCTGGCTGACAGCACTCGCGCTCTCAAACACGACATTATCAGTTCTTTAGTCTTTTACTAAATCCCAGGCAGTGGCAGGGACAGGCACCAGACCCTGCACAAACCAAAGCAGCCTCCTCCACCACTCCTTAAAGCTCAGCATCCTCTCCTTCAGCATCCTCTCCTTCCCCCCATGATGGCAGATAAAAGTACTTTTTGAACAGTATTCTACATATTTGGAGGCCAGATTCCACTTTCAAATCTGCCTTTAGTCTGAAGGACCCCAGTTAGCTCAGCTATTCACAAGCCTGGATTTTAATTGCCCTTGGCACTCTACCCAGGCTCCTCCACCACTGTCCATCATCCTCCTTGAAAGGAGACACCCTTAACCAGACACAATATCCCCCCTGGAACCCTACCAAGGCCAGCTGACTGGGCAATGGGAGGAGAAACACCACTGGCAGATCAATGTGATCTTGCATGGCATAACAGAGAGCTTTGGTTTTTAATTAGAGTTCAAGGAATGTTTTTCCCTGTACGACAAGAAACAAAAAGGCAAGATAAAAGCCTCTGACCTGATGGTAGTGATGCGGTGCCTGGGAGCCAGCCCGACGCCGGGAGAGGTGCAGAGACACCTGCACTTGCACAAGATCGGTAAGCAAAGGGCAGCAGCAGCACATGAATAAAATACACTGGATTACAGTTGGAGAAATTCAACTTCTCTGTGTCAGGGGGACAAGGAGACTGCCTGGAGGCCAGCAAATGATACTTTTCACCCGGGAATGCAGCAAGAGCAGTCACCACAGCCTAGTTCAATATGCTTGATGGTGAACAAAGTCAATCTAGAACACAGATTAAAACAGTGCCATTAAAACAGAAAAGCAGAAGGCACAGATATCAATTACGGATTTTGAAGCTGGGAAACCAACCAGTCCAACCAGCAGAGATAGAAGAGCACAGAAAGACATTCATCTGTAGACAGGCTGAGGGAGTTGGGGTTGTTCAGCCTGGAGAAGACAACACCCTGGGGAAACCTTAGAGCAGCCTCCCAGTACTGGAAGGGGCTCCAAGAAAGCTGCAGAGGGTTCTCATGATAAGGGAGAGCAGGAATAGGATAAGGGGAACAATTCTCAGCTGAAAGAGGGGCGATAGAGATGAGATCATAAGAAGAAATGTTTTCCTGTGAGGGTGGGGAGGCCCTGGCCCAGGTTGCCCAGAGAAGTCATGGCTGCCCCATCCCTGGAGGTGTTCAAGGCCAGATTGGAAGGGTTTTTAAGCAACGTGATACAGTGGGAGGTGTCCCTGCCCATGGCAGAGGGTTGGAACAGGATGGTTTAAGGTCCCTTCCAACCCAAACCATTCTACAACTCTAGGTATAAATTCAAATCACAGCACAAAGACAAATTATGGGATAATGTGGGCTGGATTAATACTTCTGGATAAAGAGGCTTTGGAGCACAAGTCTAGCAAAGCTGTAAAGTGTTTTTTTGGGCCAGGAGAATGCCCTTAGGAGTGTGTCCACCGTGGTCTAGACCAGAGTCAGGCAAAAGAGAAAAGGTGGCCCAGGAAGGGGAACTGAGGGGAGAGGAGGGAGATGCTCCTGTGTGCAACAGGGAGATGCAGTCTGGATCCATGCTACAAAACGTAGCCTTTCCTAAAGAATGTGCTCTTATTTTTCCAGACAGAAACGCAGAGTTGGATTTCTCCACTTTCCTGAACATAATGTACAGGCAGATGAAGCAGGAGGAACCTGAAAAGGAAATCCTCATGGCCTTGTCCATGATAGACAGGCAGAAGAAAGGCGTTATCACTGTTTCGGAGCTGAGGGCCAAACTTACAAGACTGGGAGAAAAGCTTTCCGAGGAAGAAGGTATTTTGCAATTCAAAGATGTATCAAATGCCCCCCATCTTATTTCCTTCTTGATTTTTCTCTGTAGTCAAATCTAGGTGCTTCCAGATGGGCAGCCAGGAAGGACCTGTGCCAGCAGGAGACAGGGCCTTGCTTGACAGCCTGCCTTGTTGGGGAAGAAGGGATGTCCCCCATGACTCCCTGAGCACCAGGGCACAGCATTGTGCTCTGCACAAAAGGAAAGGCAGCTGCTCATTAACCAAAAGGCCTTCTCCCTTTCTCGAGTTGTTTCCTGAATGATGACTTCTCACCCCAAGACATTTCACTGTGTTTATAAAGTGAGCTTCCAAACCCTCCAGCTGCAGGGATGCTGTAAGGAGCACACAGGGCACCAGGAGTTTCCCAAGAGCGCTACCTGGTGAGCTGCAGCTGCACAATGGGAGAGAGGGGAGTTTTCAGTTAAGATTCTTTTAAGTAAAAGATAAAACCCAACCTTGCTTTGTTTATCAGAAATTTGTTTCCAAGGGGCACAAGAGGAGGAAAGTTCCAGGAAGCTGAAAGTGATCAAATCCTTTTAGACAGCTGTTTGCTGTAGGCATTTTATGTACATACATAAACCTTTCCAGTGCATTTCCCACTTCTCCAGCTTTCCCAGGCTGCAGGAAGGCAGGGCAGTGCTCTGTGCACCCCTCAGCCCTGGGGACAGGTTCTCCTGTCCCCTCCTTGCTCAAAACCACATCACCTGCAGCTTCTTCTCTATTATCTCTGGCCCCTCAGACCCCACTGCAGAGAGCCGGCTCTGGAGCTTGTACATCAATGCTCCATCTTTCGGAGAGAGCAAGCAGGAAAACCCATCAACAGTCTGACAGGGGCAAGGAGTGATCCCCAGTGGGATCCCTGAGGGTAAAACTTGTCCTTTCTGATGTTAAAGGAAAATTTAATCAGAGCAAGGTTGGACCCTCCAGTTGCCATCACCAGCTTCAGCAGTGAAGCACCAACAAGGCATGTCTTCTGTTTTGTTCAATTGTTTACCTGCAATGACAACTTACACAGCTATTTACATCTGCAAACACATTCAGACCCATTATGAGATTGAACAGACATGGAAACATTAACCCTAATTAAAGGCATCCTAGCAAGCAAGAACCACTATTACATAAAGAAGATTTGGGAGGTGTAGGGGGTTTCCCATTGCTTCAGTGCACAGGCTGCACATCTACTAACAACCTGGAATAATGTATTACAGATCCTAATGTAGGAAGCAATGCTTCTTCTCAAGAAGAAATCCCCCCTTTGCCTTCACATGCTGCACCCCAGCTTGCTAAGCTGCCATAAATATCTGATGTCGGAAGAGACTCAATTCCATTTGCATCTGCAACTGTTCAGTAACTACTGGCACGTATTTTCATTTACAGTGGCTCCAGGAAAGCCTTCACTTCATTTAATTTAATGTACTTCTACCAAATGAGAATTGGCACGTTCTTCTTGTGTTATTTTTAAATGTTCTGGAATTTTGAATGTATGTCCTTAGAAACACTTGATTAGAGGGTTAGATCTGGAAAGCCAGAACTGTTGCTGCCCTTACAGTAACCGTACTCTCCCAACAGCTCCTCACTCACCCTCCCACGGGGATTGGGCTTCCCCCTTTACATACTCTGATATCTGGCTGCAAACAGAGGGGAAAACAGCATCTCATTCTGTACCTGCATGGCCAGCAGAGAGGGAGATGGAGCCCTTCCACACCTATTGCAGTAAAATAGCTTTTCCCCTAAACCTTTTCACTCCCAATGACCTCCCCTGATTTCACAACTGGCAGCTGCAAAGCTGCTATTCCATGATCCAGCATAAGCACTAAGTCTTACTTAAACAACCACAGCTCTTTCAGCCTGAGGAGCCATTCTGGTACCTCAGCCAAGTGCCTCAGGAGCAGTATCACAGCCCAACCTCCGCCAACTGGCCCTCACCCGTGGCAGAGGGGCAGAGCACTGTATGTTACAGGTAAAGGAACCAAGGGAATTCGCCTCCTCTCCTGTCAGCCGAAGGAAGACAGCATTCAATCATAGAATGGTTTGGGCTGGAAGGGACCTCAAAGCCCATGCAGTTTCAACCCCTGCCATGGGCAGGTACACCTCCCACTGGATCAGGCAGCTCAAAGATCCATCCAATGTGGCAGTGAACATCTCCAGGGATGGGACACACACCATTTCTCTGGGCAACATGTGCCAGGTTCTCACCACCCTCAGCATGAAGAACTTCTTCCCCCTTCCAATTTAAAGCCATTCCCACTTGTCCTATCGCTCTGTGCCCTTGTAAAAAGTCCCTCCCCAGCTTTCTTTTAGACCCCTTCAGGTACTGGAAGGACACTTCGTGGAGCGTTCTCTTCATTCAGCGACATTTAACATGATTTTTCTATGTGTCATTTCTATTTTACTGACATTATCTGAAAGGAAAAACACCCTTTAAAAGCTTAGCCTGTAGAGAAGAGAGCATTTTAAGTTAAGATACCTGCTGCCACTGTCAAGGTGCTCCTACAGCTAGAATGAAGAGCATCGTCACTGTCAGGTGCCACTTGAGTGGTTATGACTTCTTTAGGAGTATTTTCAGCAAGAGCCTTTAAAGCCCCATCTGAGGTCTCCTTCACTTTCACACACTAAAGGCCACTGATATTAAACAAGTGTCACACCAGTCCACTTGAAGTCAGGCACATAATCTGTACAAGCACTTATGTTTTGTCTGCATTGAACAGGGACAGGTTTGCTACTCACGCCAAATAAGATGCTCCTGCCAAGAGCAATTAAAAGCAGATTTGGACCAAATTTGTGAATCTTTTCCACACAGAACTCAAAGAGATGGGCATCTCTGCTCCAGAAAGTTAGACGTGGAAATCAAAGTACTAATCGAATTGGTTTAAAGCTATAATGTGGATGGCCCCTCTAACTGATCCCGAAGTTATTAACAAAAATTATTTGAACACTCACATCTTGCATGGCTCTTCTTTTGCAGACCACAACATCCCTAATATATGCCACTCAAGCTGGTGTTTTTCTTTGACTCTTTCTTTCAGTGGACGACCTGCTGAAAGAAGCCAAAGTTGGACCGAATGGAACAATAAAATATGAAGAATTTGTCCGCGTCATTTGCCTTCCTACAGCCGACTACTAAAATTCAAACCAAGAGATTTTACAAGAGCAGGACCTGACGCTTTTTTGACTTCACTTTTTCCTAGTTTACTACATGGACTTGGGAACCATCATTTGCCTTTAAAGATCATTATTTTGCCTTCAGGATGGTGCTCACACTAACACAGGCTCCTACCCCATTTCTAGAGAAAAGCTGTCATAAAACGTGAGCTCTGTTATTTAAATAAACTGAACATAACACTTCCTTGTGTAACATGTCATGCTTAAAAAACCCAACTCTTGTTTTAAAAAATGAACTTAAGTCTACAGATTGCAGCACAAATGATAGCTTGTAGTCAAGGTCTCCTGGTGACTGTGTTCCAAGAGGTCAGCAACACCCCTAACTATTTGCTGCTTCCACATACCCGAGCCCAGCCATGGTTCTTCGCATAGAAACAGATTCCCTGGAAAGCTTGATTATGTCACAATAGTGGTAAACATAACTATTCCTTGGAACCATGTTATGATCCCAAACAGATGTTCCCCTGTCATAAAGCTGTCAATAGCTGCACATGTGAGGTGGTCACGTCCCTGCTGACTACCCAGAGCAACAGGAGACAGACAGACAGCAGTTCTCCAGCTCCCCAGGGCTGAGGGCAACTCACAGCCTGAAAGCACCTCAACAGCCCACGCTCACTGTCTTGTTCCTCCTCATCTTTCGCTCCTCCAACACAAAAGAGCTCTGTGTTCTTGTACTTCTCTCACATCATTAAGGCACCATATCTTGCCATGTCAAGTCTCTGTGCAGTTACACTGTCCCTGCATTCTGATGCCGCGCACTGAAAATGCTGTGCTCGGTAAACAGATCTGTCACCAAGCTCTGGGCTAACTGCCCAAGACACACCCCTAGAGACAGCCTGGCAGAGAAAAATAGGGACCATGAAAATGCAGTTTCTCTACAACAGGAAAAAAAATATCTCTCATCTTTAGACTCATTAAAACCAATGTGACTCACAGCAGTCGTTACTGGTCTTACTTGATCAATATCTTGGCAGTAGTTAAGGTCCTTAGATTGGTGTGGAATTTAGAACAACGTAGAGCATTCTCAGAAATTTGAAGAACTTCTCTGCACAGTCACAGCACACAGAACAACTTGGAAGAGCATATGCTCTGGTCAGGTCTGCCACGGCTGCTGCCCATGGGAGCCCCCTTCCCCTCCTTCTACCCATGCCTCTTTGTTATATTTTCTTAATTTTCAATCTTTATCACTGAAGCAAACAACTCGCACTTTGCTCTATCTGTGACATAATCAGCAATTAAATTACAGTCATTGCAAACGCAATGCATTTATCCCCTACTGAGGCACCCAGCATAGCCAGAACATCGCAGACGAAGGCTACCACCATCACTGCAGCACCTGCAACCAACCAGGACTGCAAAGAGCCCAGATCTGGTCAGAAACTGTAAAAAAAAAGTACAAGCAAATCTGTAATTGCCTCAGTAAGGGTAAGGCAGGGATTATTCTCATGGAACAGAATACATGGTGGAGAAAGAATAAAAGGTTAAATGACATGTTGAATGCTGCGCAATAAATGGAAGTGGATCCAGGCTGTCACTTTCAGTTCTGTAGTTTAGACAAATGGCAGTTGTCTCTAACCTTCCTGGATTCAGAGCCAAGCTGCAGAGCCTGCAGTTCTCACAAGCCAGCAGTCCCAGACCAACCCATCAAGCTCAGACTTCAATCCTGACATGCCAAGATACCATCCAAAGGCCCTCTGAATAAGAAAGGATCATGCTTCAAGGGGAAATAAAGTTCACTCAATGTAAATCTGACCTACCTTGTCATTCCTGCCTACCACATCCTTCAGTTCTTATAGCAGCTCTGCATACTCTACAAACCAAAAAACTCTTATTTCTCTGAAAATTAAGAGTTACAAGCAGCTAAACAGTCAGATAGTGCTCCAGAAAAACAATGTACAGTGAAAAGAGAGGTAGGATTCACCAGGAGAATCAAGAATAGGTTGTAAATAATAGCAAGAGATACAACTAACCTTGCAATTCCCTCCCCACTGTTCACAGTTTCCACAAAACGCACCTACCTCGACGCTGAGCCTTGGTGTCCTGGTGCCGTCTGGAGGTCTGTCCGCACTGTGGTTTCATCTCTGCCCACCGGAGCCACTCCAGACCTTTGCTACAGAAGTACCCTCGATGGAGGTGAGCAAAAACCTCAGCTGCTTTGAGCGTGAGAGCCATCAGCTTATGAAACAAAGAGCTGGGTTAGAAGCATTTGTTTCCAATATGCACCAATAGTCAAATTACAAATGATCCAATACACAGCTTAGTTCTTCCCTATTGACCAGAATAGTTGATTAACAAATCCTTTCAGCTGCAGACAATATAAAAGCTTGTATGTCATGGGGATTGATCAGCTCAGAATCACTTTGGATTACTCCAGAATGCATCTGTATCATAACAGGCAGTGGCTCCCCATCCCACTCTGGTTGGGTAAACATTGCCCAGAGAAAAGCCAGCAAAAAGGAATCACATTTCACACACTCACAAAACAAAGCAGCATTGTTAGAGCTCAGAGAGACAAAGGTGCAACCCTCCACACCACAAAACATTTAGAAGCAAAGCATTCCTGTTCAAAAGGGATCTTTGCAACCCTGAGTTCAAAGAAACCACCCTCCTTCCCACCTTTTTCTCCAGGAAACACAAGGTAACTGAATGGTTTTTATTACATCTAAAGATTTCTACATAAACAGGTAACATTCAATAGGTAAACCATTTCTTTTTCCAATGCATATAATAAATAATTTCACTTGGTACTTTTATACAAACTGACATTGGTCTACTATACATTTTTAAAAGCCGTTTACTGGTTTGGCATGCCGTATGGAAACTAAGAGAAAGTTTTAAGGCAATGAATGACAGACTTAAATTCATGGAATTAATGGTATTTTTAATATTCTGCTTATATACATTTTTCCCTTTGTTAATTAAAACAATTAACAGCAGCACTTTCGAGGACCACCAGCAATTTTCCCTTGTTAGAAATCTAAGCTCTGTTAAAAAAAGAAAATAAGAAACCAGTTACACTGACAAATCAAAACCCTTTCTATTAAAAATGTGCTTAAAACCCTGAAATGTTAAACTGCACCAAAGAATTCCTTTTCCAAACGTTCTCACAGTCCTTAGCTCTGCGTTGGGAGGCAGGTCCAAGAGAGTCCAGTGACAATCTGGCAGTCATCCCATCCTTGAAGGGCGTATCGAATCCTTGCTGCAGAGAGGAAGGGGCACATCCGGAATTGCTGCCACGTCTATCCTTATGGAAGTGCTACACAGCTTTTCACACACAGCACAGGTTAGAATTTAGTATGGTGCTTCATTTTCTAAAGGCGCAGCAGTAACGCCCTCGAGAGCGATTCAAAGCCACTTCCACCCTGCTGCTGGAACAGTTACACACTCGTATCCATACACACAGCACTGCACAGACACGGACATGTGCCTGTGCACACCCCACTCCTCTGGTGGAAGAAAGAACTTGAGGACAAGAGGCCACCAGCCCACGGATGGCAATGATGCTGCAATGGGCAGCGAAAGGAGCAGCACCGCAGCCCAGTCCACCCTGGGCTGCTTCACTGCACCTCCGGTAACGTGCAAACCAACAGAGACCAAGCTGTGGAACAACGTCTGCAGGGAACTTGTTGAGAACTCAGACTGAGACTTCTACCAAGCAATGTTAACTGTGGTCAGAGGCACAGAGAATTATCAACTAGAAAGAACACCCTAGCATGAAAGAGGAATACTCACAAAGCATACAGGGCTAATGTCACAAAGGAGGACTCCAGAACAGTTCCGTGCCTTCTTTGTAGAGCAATGAGGTTAAAAGTGACAACGGTGAGCTGAACAGCCTTCCTCCTTCAGGGTGAAGTGGAAGACGTCTTCAGCTGACCTCACTTTCCAAAGCTAACACAGGCACAGAGATGCCGGATTTGGTGCGACCACACACTTGCCACGTTTAATTTTATATGTGAATTAACAAGATTTTAATACCATTGTCAATAGTGACATAAAGCTGCTCTCCAGGTCATCATTAACAATACAGTCCATGGAAACACTGCCACAATCGTCAGCAAAACAGCCACAAGCTCTCCCGACTTTCGCGGAGGTGTTTCGGAAGCTGGGGACACGCACGCTCCCGGTTACACCGACGGCAGTCGTACTCCGGATTTACAAACGGTATTACAGCAAAGCATATGCTCTGAAGTTACCAGGTTAGTATTCATGACTAAAATGTATGAGATATATTCCTAATGTAGGTTTAATCACTTCAAAATCAGACTGAGCTTAAAAAATAAGTATTTCCCATTTTCTATCCTTTTATTTCTTTTTTTTAACTGACATTTAATAAATTATAAAATTGGTGTATGGTGAAATATATATATATCAGCCAGATATGTATGAAATACACATGCATGGGAAAAACTATTGAACTCACTTTTAACTCACACACACAGATCTATAAATACATATATACACACACATATACATATAAACACAAACATTTGTTTTCAAAATTCAAGTCAACTATTTAGTGGCAGAGGGATGCTGTAAAAACACTAAAAACGATTTTGATGCCACATAATGTGAACCTTTCAAATAACCATACGACTGATCATACAGCAATACCTAATGCTACTTGGATTAAAGATATTTTTTTTTGCTTTTTTTGCTTTTTTTTCCTTTTTTTTCTTTTTTAATCAATACAAGATTTTGAGACAACGTCATAGGCAAAAGGTGGCCCTTGTCAATGCTCAAAGCAACCAGCTGCAATCAACAGGTTTGGACATTAAGAACTCAAACAAGAATCTGCTAATTTTAGTATTTCTTAACTCTCTTCCCCCAATAAACTTGTTACCTGCACTTTTAACCAGTTATAAAAATATTTTTCATGCCAGAGGAAATATTTACTCTGACATGGACTTTGGGACACAAGAGAATCACTTCCTTCCCTCTCCTTTCTCTTACTTTAAAGAATCTTCTGAAAAACTGCATTCCAGCTATTTACACATTTTACTCTGTAATAAGAATGGATCAGCCCAAATGACCCACCAGTTCTAAAAGAAGGGTTCTATGTCATGCACAACTTAAAAAAAGAGAGAAGAAAATGGGAAGTCAGTATGGTTCAAATTTCAACAGAAGCGGACTGAAAAATCAGGGAAACCAAAATAATTACAACGCCATAAAGAGAAAACTGAATTTTGCAACCCACTACCCTAATAGACTTAATAGGTAGCAACATGTTTGAGCACATGGGCTGCAGGGTGGGGCTTTTTTATTGGGTTGGGTTTTGGTTTAAGAGACTCACATTGAACATTTAATATTTATTTTGATGAAGGTGAACTCAAAAGACAGTGTACCAAGACTGTTATCAGCTGCACAAACCATGCAATAGTGTTGGTATTTGTATTTTCTTTCTTTTTGTTGACAAGTTCACTTTTAAGCAGAAATTTGATCTACTGCAGCTACAAGGAGGTTTTTCCAGATGGAACAAGACAGGCCTCAATTCAACAGGCCGTTTATACACGCATGGCTAACTTCAAAGCACAAGCAGTTCCACAAAGTTAAAACTGACACATGCTTAATATTTTGCTGATTAGGATCTTATATTACTTTAAATGGATTTCATAGTAAGTTCTTAGAAACAAACCCCCAGAGTCCAATGGGTCAATGCGTTTATTTGGGGCTAGATTCTATAAATTCTCTGTCTTGTCCCACATAAGCACAGCCAAGTAAAACCTCAGCCTGAGATTTTATTGAGTCTGGCCCTCAAGAACAATTGGTGCACTAACGAGCTTGCAACATGCTTGATTAAAGCATGGAATTAAACAAAATCATCTGAATAGAGGGTCACGCAGAATCAGAAATGACAACAAAAACACCCAAAAAAATAAACCCACTCCTGAAAGGCTATGTCCTGCAAACAGAGGGGATGCTGCGGGTAGGGTTAAATCCACTTTAAGCATTAATAAAATCTGCACTAAATACGGGATGGGGGAATTACATTCCACCAAAGGTAAATGTCTCCAAGAGGAGAAAAATCCCTCTCACAAGTTTGAACTTTAGAAGTTCAGCTTCTTTTCTGCTTACGTTATTGTGAAGAAAATAATGCCACTTGTGTCCAAACTATAGGGGAAAAAAAGTAACGCACATGACAAATGCACAGGTGTAAAATCTTCAGCATCCATAAAAAATGAACTGAAGCTCCTTTGTTTTTGATATTTTTTTTTCTGTTTTGTGTTTTTTTTTTTCTTATTTTTACCAGTGAAGCCATCTTAGGTTTATATACAAAAGTAAAACTGAAAATATACTTTTGTTCTCTGTACACATAAATTTTTTTCCCTAAAAAAGGAAAAAAAACTTGTCTATGTTTCTAACATAAAGTAAAACCAAGCACAAAGATTTTCTTTGACGAGTTCATTTACTCCAAAAATCAGTCCAATGAAATAATGTCTGGTATGATACCAAAGATAGACGCCGTGTCCGTGCTGCTCCTACTTGCAACTGGATGACCATGATTCTCTCGCAGGCTGTTGGAGGAAACAAGACTGCTGTTACTGCCACTATTGCTACCATTTGTGGCTGGCAGAGAACTGCTTCCTCCCGCATTTAGCTGATCGAGAAACATCTGAGATGAAGTGTATGGGAAAAAACGAGAGTGTAAGAGTTCTTGATCATCTGATGCGGAAACTGCCGCAGCTGCAGCGGCAAGAAGGGATGTGTTGTAATGCTGGGGGGGAAAAACAACATTTTCAAGTTACATTGCAGTCACCATAGTTTTGATTCAGACCAGCACAAAAGAAGGTATTTGTAAGCTAAAGCTCCGACACCTGGATTTTACACCAGCTTATCTATCCAACCTTTCTGGCAGGTAAGCAGATCATTGCAGTCAACTTTTACCTCTGCAGCCCCTCATGTCTGAAACCAAAAGAAACTGGAAATACCATAGAATCATAGAATCTTCTGGTTGGAAGAGACCTCTGAGATCACAGAGTCCAACCGCACCCATTATCCGCTAAACCATGTCCCTCAAAAACTCATCTATCCTTCTTTTAAATACCTCCAGGGATGGTGAGTCAGCCACCTCCCTGGGCAGCCTGTTCCAGTGCCTGACCACCCTTTCGGTAAAGAAATTCTTCCTAATATCTAGTCTGAACCTCTCCTGGTGCAACCAGTAGCAGTAAGAGAAACACTAGAAAGGTAATAGTATCACAAGACACTCAAACTAATAAGAAATGGTAAGAGGCTGCATCACTCTTCTTACTTCTTCAAAAACCGCCTTGGCCTAAAAATTCCCCCAAATTCAAAGAAGCATTTTGCCATCCCTCTTGTCTGCTCAAAAGCTGCAGACCAACCACAGCCGCAGGAGCCATGTGCTCATCACTGCTGGTGGAGGAAAGCATAACCCTATGAAAAACACATTCAGAACTAGCACACCTCAACCCATCAGATGGCAGCATGGGCTGTCCCAGGTTATACTTGCTCATAGTCAGACCCTGAAGGGCAAGACCTTTATCCATCAATAACTGGATTTTAAATACGATCACTCTGCTCTTGGTGTTTCTTTCCACTATGATGAAATATCCATGCAGGCTGTTCAGCCTTGCTCCCTGAAATTTATGCATGGGTATAATTACGCTGCATCAGTACAGCCTCAGACTTCCGCGCTACTTATTTCAGGATAATTATCATATCTATGCTTTACTGAATATCAAGATAGCTGTTCTGAATCCAAATTCTACAGTGTAGGCTCTGGTCTTAATTATGATATCAAAGTATTCCTCTACAATTCTCCTACTCGAGATTGCAGAACAGCCACAAAGGGACAACAAAGGGCAGGTGAGCCACCCCTGCTCCCTTCTTCTCTTGGAGGCAGAGGAGGAAAAGTGATCAAGTGGGAGGACTTGCCAACCCACCCTCCTTTTGAGAATGAACCGCTTAGATCCCAGAGCCAGAGAAACCAGCACCGATCTGGCCCATTTCAATAAGCACTTACAAAAAAGGTGTCAAACGTGGTATGAACAGGCACCCAGCCTCAGAAAAAAAAGAGAGCGCTGCCCCTGACTCTCCAAATCGTGTAAAGGACTGTCAGGAGTCCCAGCAGTGGGGCCCAGCACTGGGAGATGGCCAAAGGTAGACCTCCAGTCTGAAAAACCAAGGCGGTGGCTGGTGGACCTACAGCCACAGCCGAGGGTCATTCCACAATACAACAGTGCCTGACTAAGCTTCACTTTTGGGAACTTAAATGTTTATCTTTTGTTATGCCTCATCGTACACTGCTGATGTTTGGTCACAGTTTCTATGTGTATAAAATAAAGCTGCAGCCTGCCTGCATTTGCACCTACATAACACATCTGCTCCTTCCTTGCTGTACATCCAAGCCAGCAAGTCCTTCTCAGAAAAAAGAGTATCTGTCGTACGACTTGGTTTTCCTTCACTTACCTGATTGTCTCCTGACAGGAAAGGGAAGAAATCTAAACCTGTAAAGAGCCAAAGAAAAAAATTAAGCTTCTCAAAAGAAACAGCACCTCCCTACATTCCCATTATTTATGTTGAAATAAAACCAGCACAATGCTTATAACACTTCAGAGCCTCTTCACTGCCAGAGCTTGCAACACACCGACCTTTTGACACCTTAAGATATTAACCTAAACTTTCTTTTTTTCCTGATTTTCTAAATATGACCTCATCCTCCTGGCTGCAAAATAATATTTTGCACTACTGGATTATCAAACAATGCAGGTTATTGCTTGGAGAGCTGTACTTACAGCTATGAGCAGTCACAAGCTCACCTTGCAAGTCATAAGGCATAGGTGTCATATGGAATGGATGTCTGTAGTCTTGGATAAGTGATGTATTGATGTAACTGGTGTCAACAGCAGGAAGGCTCGGTGTTCTTGACACAGGAGATGCTTGATGGGGTAAATTTAAGATGCTGGAAGAAACAAAGACTTGTTACAAGCGTAAAATATAGTCTTAGCTTTAATACCGAAAGAACAGCATTTGAAGATTTCTTCTGCTGTCCCATGCAGGGTATTCCTATTGTCAAATCAACAAAATTAACCTCTCAATACGCATCATAAACTTTGTGACAGGGGCATAACAACTCCCCCATTAAATTTCAAAGCTTCACTAGAAAGCATCAAGATGATCTTTAAGGTCCCTTTCAATCCAAACCATTCTATGATTCTATGACGATGCTACAGCACCTCAATGAGTCTTATAAGGACTGGAAAGGGCAGGGATGGGGGGAACAGGCACGAACAACACAAGTTCTCCAGACTTTATTCTCACAATGACATTTCGTCAGAGCAGTTACTTCAGTCCAAGACAGACTGCAGCCCAAACAACCTAAGCCTAGCAAAATTAAAAGCAAAGCTGTCTCAAACAGTAGAAACTGATGACTCACTGTAAATGGGAACTCTGCTACAAATATGCCTAAACTAGGACAAGACAATCCTAAAGGTATACTGAATCCCTCAAAAAGGTACAAGTCTGCATAACAACATAACAGATACTCTACAAGTTAAGCAGCAATGGCAGACAGCCAGAAAGGTCTTGAGGAGACTTAAGAGATCACCGAGTCATTTACATCACTGGAGTAGCAATCAGTTCAACAACAGGATCCCTTGGTTTAGCCTCAGTTTTCATCCCTACATGTTTATGTAAACAGGGTGCTATTAACAGCTCGGCTACTTAGATGTAATCAGGTTATTCTGGCACTCTTTATTACTACACTACCCACACCGCACCCATGCTTCTCATTGCTCTTACTCTCCTTTGTATTTCCCTATGGAGGAAAAACAATTCCAAATCTGCAAAGCACACACTTTTAACCCACAACCTTTTGCACAATTTTATACTCATTTTCACATGTCTGAATATAAACACAATTCAAAAACTGTACTGTGTTATACCCTTAACTCAAAGTTGTTATTCCACTCTTTTCAGGCCTTGTAACCTGAGACCAAACCCCTCTGCTATGAGCTACTAAATCGGGATGCAATCCAAATACAGAACTTTCTAGATACAATTCCTTTGGAAATGTGTTACTACTCCCCATCTTGAGTATATTCGCTCTGCATTGGCCTGCAGAGCGAATATTTTATTCTCACCCCTTATTATTTAATGGTGATGCTGGAGATATGGAAGGACAGCTTCTCTTTGCAGACGGCTCCTCCTCCTCTTCATCCGATGAGCTATCGATGGTCAAATCAATCACTTCTACCTTCTTATTTTTATTTGACTGTTGGTGAGAAGACACCTGATGTTCCAAGGAAGAGCTTATGCATCCTACACAAAGTTAACGTAATAAGCTATAGTTTACAATCATCATAACACAGAACACTACAACCATCATAACATCACAGCTTCTTATATGCCCTCATAAACAAAGCTTACAACTTAGAATAAAAGACAACAAAATACACGTCACTGATGATAACTTAAAAGTACCATCAGCCCCAAACAGGTACTACTCAAATAACCTGTCTCACAAATGAGCATTAAAAGCTAAATATATGCAAAAATGAGCATCCTGAAAACCTTTTTAAGAGAGCATCAGCATTTCACAGGTCAACAGTATGACATGCACTCCACACATCCCACAGCATGGCTTACCATCAACTCCGTTGCAAGTCGCAGTTACTTCCTGCACCTCCTTCTTCGATCTCATAGGAGCCCATGATCCATCCTCCTTAAACTGAATTTCATCACAGTCTGTACAAAACTTCAGGATTTCCATGAACAACCTGCCAACCAAACCCCTTAATATCAGTCCTCAAAAAGAGCTTAACTCATTTCTGTCTCCAATATCTTCATTATAAGTCTGAAGTAGTGTTAAAGAGCTGAAAGCTTTCATTGCTCTGTCCTTCTCTCAATCTGCTTCCTTGACAAAAAGGAGTCAATTTAAAATACTATCTAAAATTAAAATCTGCACATTCACTTAAAAAAACTACAAGAGTGGAATCTCACAGAGACCAAGGTACAGAACCCTCCATTTTCCCAAATCAGAGAAGAATGTGAACTAACACTGAAAAAAACAAATTCTCACTTACCCATATTTATCTGTGACAAGATTTAAGATACGGGCTTCCTCAGTTAACAGAGTCCATGCAGCTACCATTTCCTGAAATGTCTGTCTTCTTTTTAAGTGAAAACTTCCTAACATAAGCTGAGCACGGGAATCTACACTTGCAGCCTCTTCTCCTAGATGCGCCTCCTAAAACTTTCAGGATCCTGGCACCACATTACTCCCAGTGGGAATTCCAGCTTTTGACCAACACTATTCATGTGGTTCTGCGTAGTAAAGAGCTTTGCTTTAATTAGTGAGAAAGTTCACTCTTTCCCAGATTGAAACATTTGCTAGAAATCACCTTTTCTCTGGGATACTTATAATTGCATCACCTGATCTCCATCATCCACATCTAGCAGCACCAGAAGACACAAGGAAAATGTGTTGGTTTAATTATTAACACTCTTAGTCTTCACTACTTAACGTTGAAACCTAGAACAAGGAACCTCACAGTTCTCTGCTCCAAAGCAAAGGACTTGTACATCTTGGGGTCCAAGAACCCCAAAGCAGCCTGTGCAAGTGTCTCTTCAAGAGGTGTTTGCAAGGCCCTAAAGGAGATCCTGAGCAACATTATGCTTTATTGGTAGGTCACCAGAAAAAGTACATACACATAAAAAGATTCAATAACTTGCAAGGCGGTTTTCTGGGGTTCTGTTTGTTTCCAGTTTTTTCAGGTTTGCTTTTTGGGGTTTTGTTTGTTTGCTTAGTTGACTGTTAGGATTTTTTGTGGGGTTTTTTTGAGTAAAACATTCTGAGAGTATTCTTCAAAAACTTTTCTTGCTCTCTTCCTTTATCCCACATTGCAAAGAAGGTTCCTATCTAAGGAATTCAAATGCAAACCCAGGAATACATACTTGGCATTTCTTCATGGAGACCAATATTAAATTTATGCATTCTTTTAGTGTTTTGCAGGTAGGCAGTACCAGGGCATCAATCTCTGTGTCCCTTTCAATAGACAGCAACTCCCCAAGTGTGGAATTCTACATGGAACTGTACGTGCACTCGGGGTGGGAAGTGTGTGGCAGCACTGATCTGATCTAACAGGAATGTCTGCCACGACTATGGCAGATTTGTACAGTTGCTCCATTAAAAGAAAAGCCAACATGTGTTGTTTTCACCTGGGGACTCACACTATGGAATATTAAAACAAAATTCAAAAAAGCCACAAAATCTCAAGCTCAAAAATCTGCCTAGGATTGGAAGGAATACATTTCATTATTACTAACTTTAACTACAATTCTTCCAGAATACTGAATGAAGAGGTGACAGGCTAATAATTCTTTAGCAACAGCAGGGAAATGAAACAACATGGAAACTTAAAAGAGGTCACAGTCAGATAATCAAGATCTCAGAGCACTGGATTCTGTGTAGAACAAGAACAGTAAGCAGAAAGGGTAAAGGACACGTTTTGCTTTGACATAAGTTTTACTTACCCATCAATAATGAGGTGTTCATAGGGAGCCTTCTTGTCACAGACAGGGCAAACCCAGGTTGGTTTCTTTTCATTCATTTGAATATATAGAGTGGCATCAAAACATTGCAGGTGTGAACAAGTCAGGGCCCTACATGGTATAGTTAGCCGCATTTTACCAAGCTTTAAGAAAAATAAAACAAGATTACATTAAATAAACAAACAGAGCTTTTCTGTCTGAAAAGAGACAGACACAGGTTGAATTTTACTCCAGCAAGAACTCTCACAAATACGAGTTTTTATTAAGTGTCAAATACACCATTCCCTCCTGCCTGTAAGTTTAATCATCTCATAAAAGAAAAAAAAATACTAAAAATCAGATTTCTAACTACATTTGATTACATTACATTCAGGAAACTGAAGAATCCTTCTATATTCCTGTAAAAAATACAGAGCTCACTGAGCACCTGTAACACACCAGTGCCCTGGTATGATGGACACAGGTCCACCCTCTTGTATTCAATCACACCTGAGTGTGTATTCAAGCTGCTGTCCCCATCTCAGAAGGGAACCATCAGCACCACTTCTTTAATTTCACAGTTACAGAAGGAAGACTACAGAAAATGTATTTGCAGGAATACTGATCATTTCCTGACACGTTTCTCCAAGTCCATCTTCCCACTCCTTTTTCTAAAGAACTGTCAGAACGTGACTACTCAAATTATCACACCTGGAACCGTTCAAAAAGTATCCTACACTCTTCCTGCTACGATAAACACTACCGTCACGCACACAGTTGCTAGGGCACATAGTGACAGGACAAGGGGGAATGGCGTTAAAGTGTAAGGGAGAAAATTTAGATTAGACATTAGGAAGAAATTCTTCACAGTGAGGGTGGGGAGGCACTGGCACAGTTTGCCCAGAGAAGTCGTGGCTGCCTCATCCCTGGAGGTGTTCGAGGCCAGGTTGGATGGGGCTTTGAGCAGCCTGATCCAGTGGTAGGTGTCCCTGCCTCTGGCAGGGGGGGCTGGAATTGGATGGGCTTTGAGTTCCCTTCCAACCCAAACCATTTTGTGATTCTATGATTCTAACCTGAAATTTCACTGCCTTTTTCCCCACTTTCTCAACACTACAAAGGACCCACAAACGTTAACGGAAGATGAGATAAAAGAAAAAGAGTTCTAAAGGACACTTGTGGATGGGGACCACCCTTTCCTTCTAATTTGTAGGAAGGCCAAGGACAGCGAGGTTTCACAGACCAGCACAAAGCCGAGTGCTTAGACCAAGCAGATGACACAAGAGAGCTACACACAGTGGGTGTTTAGGCTAAATGTTGGAACAGAAGTATCTTAACTTTGATTACATAAATCAATGCTAACCCAAGTCATAAAACATTAATGTATGATTACATTGAACGCAAAATTGATTAGACAAGTGAAGAGCATTTCAGATTAATCTAAAATAAGATTCTCCTCTCCTCAAAAAATCAAGCAAAGTTTTTGGCAAAGTGCTTACACTGCACTCTAGGGAGAGGCTTTAAGGTAAAAAGCAGGAATGCCTAAACAAGACTTTCCCACATTAAAAAAAAAACCAAAATAATTATTTATTAAGAACTACTTATACTGAATATTCTTAAGTTAAACATATTTGACTAAGCCCCCAGTCAATTCCAGCAGTGGATAGTGGGAGGAACTATTTTTAGTACGGTTTAAGCATGCACCTTGGTCACGCATACTGATTCTGAGCAATACAAGATGGGTGCCACAGGATGGCACTCAATCTCAGCACATCAGAAAACTAAAACCAATATCAAGAACAAAGGCTCCACTCACAGTCCACTACTTCCTCCATGATGCTTTTTTCCTTTTTGCATCCCCTTAAGCAGAAATCCCTCCAGCCCACTGCCAGCAAACTCAGCTAGTCTGCAGGATCTTGCTTATTTTTCTCCCCTCTGGCTCTGGGTGACTGTAACAAAGCTCCCCAGCAGATGGGAGGGGAACGGAGAACTCCCTGGGGAGCCGGCAGTGATGGTGCCAGAGAGCTCAGACAGCAGGAGGTGCTGTATGTGCCATGTGTTTGGCACCCCCTCCCCGCAAATCCATAACCAAGTATGTTATTTCTATCCTATAATCAACCCCCAAAGCAGCCAGGCCCCTGATCCATGTCTGTTATGAATCCTTATCTCCCAGATGGTAGGTCAATAGCCCGTTTGTCTTTTGGGCACAGTAGGAGTCTCCTAGCTCAGCAAGGATCAGGAGCAATGGTACCAGAGATAAACCTGGATGCTTCTTATATGATGCAAAATAAAAATAAGGAAGGTCAAAAGACATGCTGCAGGAAGAACATGAATACCCACCCCCTGAGTAAAAAAAAGATTTGAATCAGACACATTTTCACAAGCTTTTGGTGTAAAACCTGTGGCTCTCATTTCTAAGCAGCAGTTGGATTTAACCAAAGCCATACACAGTTAGAATCAGCGTACTTGGCGTTAACAAGTTGATGTCTCCTTTCCCATTTTTGGCATTGCACCTCCTGGATCATGTCAGCTGTGCTGGCCAAGCTGGGTCAGGAATGACAAAAGAAAAGGTCAGAAAAGAAGGGATGCATCCCAACTTCTGAAAAGCTTTGTTTCCGAGCACTGTAACTGTTTTGATTCCTGCCTGTCAGCAGTCAAAGGGGCACAGCATTAATTTCTAAGTGTACAAAACATCGCTATCTTTTCATGCTAAAAAAAATGCACCCAAAACAGGAGTTATAAGGATTTGCAAACAAAGCTGCAAAACCTACAGTAAAATGCTCAATTTGGAATTTTTGTTCAGTTAAATATTTGGTCCAGCTGCAGAGCCTGTGGATTTATTTATTTTCATTTCAAGTGAAAAAAAAACATGAATGCAAGAGTCTTCCTGAAAAACAGATTAGTCCAGCCCATCTGCCTGTTCTATCTTGGAGAGATCCAACCAATGGCTAAGGACAGCTTTTTCTCTGTACTCTCAGGAGGAGAGCAGGCCTCTGTGCTAAAAAAAGCTCAGGAGCAATCCAAAACAAATTCAGAGGAAGCTGCCTCGCTCTGCGCTTTTTTTGAGGGCAACATAAAGGTTATAAAGCCTAAATCTACCACCCCCACGCAGATATGCAATTCCATTTGTTCCACTGCCATATACAGACGAGAGATTCACACCCTTAACAAATGCGACAGAAGAATGGCAGTCTCGTGTTAGAGCTGAAGATGCATCAATCTGTACGTTCTGGTTCTGCTGTTGGAGACCCAATCTGCAATTTTTCATGTGTACTACCAAAGCACACCCTGTCCTCTCAAGTGTCAGGAAGTAAGCACGAATTATTTACAAAAAAAATTCCCCTTGAGCAAAATGCTTATAAATTAGCAAGTAAAAACAGGGAGGATACAATAAAACTACATGCAGACCCGAGGACTGTCTGAATCACGCTAATAATCTTCCTATTCCTGGGACAGGTTGAAAGGTGCAGCCTTTGCAATGATGGATTATGCCATGAGCTACAGTGAGATCAGACAGCACTGAGTGAGGAACATATTGGAACAAAAGTCAAGTGCATGTCTTGTAAGCATGATTAAAATGACAGAGAGAAACATGCTTGAAATAATCTGCTGTAGACTTTGTTTTGTACTCCTATCACAGAAGCAGTAAATTTTAAAGAGGAAATACTGACAGAGGCAGGGCTTCCAAAGAATTTGCCATCTTTCGGTATTGACAGACTTGCAGTCCTAAAAGTAATATTGTAGAGGATATTCCTGCTTTAATACCGACTCATCTGAACCGCAGTAAACAAGAAAAACGAAAAGCACCTAAAAGCTTTGCAGAAGAACAGGACACGACAGAAGTGTGTTGAAGAACTCCCATGGAACAAGCTATAAAGCAACGTAACTGCCTGCAGTGGCAGCTTTGACAAACCAAATATGACTGAAGCAAAAATCTCTAATCCCAGAAGATGCCTGAAGATTAATTTAAGATAACGAGTACATACACAGACACTTCTAAACTCCTACAGCCATTTAATTCCTGCTAAGAGATTACTATTTTAGTCTGTATTGGAAACTAATTTTAAGTGGTAAGAATATCGTGCCTGAAGAATGAAACAGCGCAACAGGACTACAGTTGCGCTTTCTAGAATAACCAAGCACTAAAAGCACAA
Source organism: Tapera naevia (assembly GCA_033556795.1). Classification (NCBI taxonomy): domain Eukaryota; kingdom Metazoa; phylum Chordata; class Aves; order Cuculiformes; family Neomorphidae; genus Tapera; species Tapera naevia. The sequence continues at coordinate 4,704,688 of JAUMJJ010000353.1, forward strand.
CAAACTTTCAACTGTAACAACTCAGCAAAAAAAGCTGCCAGGAGTGGACCCGGAATACTACAGCATTCCAAATCTGCAGCAGTTTTCAAGTGACACATAAAATTCATAGGTTTATAAGGTTATAGGTTATGAGGTTCCAAGTTTACAGGTCAGGACCTATTTTGAAAATGCTACCCCTATATCTTTCTTACAGATGAGTTTTAACTTCCTTACAGATGTGTTATTATTTAATTAGCATCAATGTTGATACGGAGGAAGTCTTAAGATTGAAGATCATGAAAATATCACATTAGATTTACGGTAATCTAATATAAAGTAACCACAACGTCAATTGTGCATTTTACAAAGCAAGGCTTATATATCTAAAAGTTTATCCCTACACTGGTAAAGTTTAAGAAGATATTTAATAACTCGAGAAATAAGCTTCAATTTTGCAAGAATAAAGTAAATCAGTTTTCTTCTTTAGATTTCAAAACTGAAAATTTTGTCTCCAGCTTAAGCAGACTGATCCAACTCAAGAAAGAGCTGTATCCTTGATCTGGAGATGTGATTGAAAAGTCATATTGCAATGAAGACATTGTGTCAATGAGTACAGAGAGTAAGAATTCTGAAGATGCATGGTACTTGAAACAAGAGCACTAAGTCCCAAAGACAAAAAAGTGCACATAATATTAATATTGTGCAGTTCAGCCAGTGATAACATAAACCCAGGTAAAAATCACTGCTTATCCCTGCATCTCACTGGTTGAAAAACAATAGGTCAAGACACAAGGCATCTCTGTCGCTTCTCAGTTGCTTTTCAGTCGCTGGAACTGTGTTCTCCCACTTCAAATCTGGAAGATATTTTATTTCAACGACCTCTGGAGCAGTGCTTTGTTTTTAATATAAGATTATTAAACACTCAATGTGCACAAGTGCACAAAATTAGTTAAAAGATGCTCAATTCTTCGGCCACAGGCACTGCCTGAATAGCTATTTTCAATAGTCAGATTCACATACCTTTCCACAGAGAGTGGTTTTATCAAAATCAAGCACCGAAACAGTACACTTAGATGATTTGGCAATGGATTTAATTGTAGGCCTACACGTAATTTTGAACAGCCTTTTCAGGTTAATGGAATACTCCTTTTCTCAGGGGTATATCCACACTTAAGTACACTGACGGATAATTTCAGCACAAAGTTAACACACAGGTAAATGCAAGCTAACCAAATACGTGTCCCAGAACAGCCACGTTTTAATCAGAATCAGTTTTAAGGGAATTAAAAAGCACTTACTGGACAAAGAAGTGAGACTCTTAAGCTTGTTGTTGCTATTTCACTGTCGGGATCAGCAGTCAGCTTCTCCTTAACTGTTATTGGAAAGAATAGAGGGTTATTCTACAGTGGGTTTAAAACACAAACTGGATGACAGAGAAATAAAACAAGTGTAAGACTGCAAAACTTTTGGTTTGCCATGTCTACTGGAAGCAAGCAGAGGTGACTACGGCTTCAGAGCCATAAAATAAACACGAAAATGTAAGCAGTCTTCACTGTCTGGAAACACCATAAGCAACAAGATTAAAGAAAGCGAAAAGCACTAAAGGTCATAACTTAAACCAAGATCCCTAGAAAATGTATTTATGCAGAGATGTCTCTTTTCATACACATGCAATTTTGTATTTGAATGTTGCTTAAAATCTACCAACAAGATGAGCCACGTGGACTTGATCCTAACTTCAAGCACTGCAAAACAATGTGTTAACTCTCACAGGTCTAAGCACCTCTGCAAACCTCTGAAACGCTCATCAAGCACTCCTGTGACTTAAAATTGAAAAACCAATCGAGAATCAGAAGCACCCTGACAAAATCCAAGCTTCATATAACTGCAGTGAAATACTAGCACAGAAGCCTCTCATCTCTGCCCATGCTCTACCTTTACTTATAAAGACTGTTTCATAAGCAGTCACTGGTTAAATGGACAAGGCAGTTCCATGCTCTTTCTGCTCTGTGACCTGGACCCATGCCTTCATTCTCACCTTGTACACACACAGCAGCACCCACCTGGAAACTCTCCAGTTTTTGTGCGTTTAGATCACTATACTGCATTAGCATAAGCTAATGCCCACCACTATAAATTTATATATGTACCAGCTCTGTAGTGTTTACTGGTGGACTAACATCTTCCCTCTCGGAGAAGGTCCTGTGCTGTGTACAACACACCTTATCTGAGCACTACAGAGAACAATCAACAGCTGCCAGGTGCTGCTATTTTCACCCTCTCCCTGAAAAAGAAACATGCAGCAGCTTTTTGCCTGCGTTTTTATTATACAAACTTATAGCAATATGTATGTGTCAGAGAAAACAATAAAGCAGCAAACCTCACACTTAAATCAGGAAGGGGGCTGGGAGGAGTCCTGTGCTAGACACACTCTCTCCAGGAGCTCACTCCACAATACTGCACCAAAGGAACAAAAACTCTCTGGAGAGAGCGTCCTCTGGCATGTCAGCATCAAGGTTCAGTATCAGGCATTTAGTTCAGCTTGCCCAAGGTACTGAATTACTAGTTAACTATATAAATACAGTCATGCTACTCTGAAGAAACAAAGCCAGCATGGCTGAACTGAAAGCGATTCTCTTGCGTTTTTCCCTTCACAGTGTCAACAGGGTTCCTGGACTGGCTCCTAGTACAAACAAAGGCCTCTGAGTCTTTGAATTGGAACTGAATACAAAGAACACCACTATCAGATTCTCAAAACCCAGAGAATTGTAGGAAGTCCAAACCTCGGTTAGCACAGTCCCATTTCAAATCTCCTCTTACAAAAGCTATTTTTCCTTTTCAAACAAGTACTGCATCAGACATACTTAGTGCTCTAGAGTGATCGGGGTTCCGTATTCCTTTCGCTCGCAACCTCTGCAGTAACACCGTAGAGGACAGCTGCTTTACAAGATAGACTGCCATGGAATAGTTCTGGAAAACAGAACAAAAGAGCACATCAAAAACTGTTTTAATCAAAAGACAGCTTGTATTTTACACAACGCTTATGCAATTGTTCTGTGATTACAGGGCGCTGTGTTTCTAAAGCAGTTACAAAACTTCAGATGGCAAAGTTTTCAGACTAAAGAAAACCCACCGTACTTCAGAAATTTCACAAGGCTGCATTTTGAGAGATGGAATAAAACTGACTCCATGCTTTGTTGAGATTAGATTTAGCTGCAAACCAACCTATTAAAACAGCATTTAGGACATTTCTGGAAGTTTTACATCTAACTTGGGCCATGTAGTCTACAGCCCATTTAAGAAGGGTAATTTTACATCAATAATGTCAGGTACTGTAGTTGTGTCAATACATTTCAGGAATGCTGTCAGGTCAAATATGATCAATTTTTTTTTTTTAATAAAAGTATATTTTGTTTTCAAAACAGGAAAATCAGTAGTGATGTCTCTTCAAAAGCAATATATAAGATGCATCATCTGCAGTACTGCCTACTTAGTCTGGAAGCACTGTTCAACTTTCTTTTCCTTATCTTCCTGCACTTAAATTCTATGAAATGGTAACTCCACTGCCAAAGCTTAATAGAAAGTAGTTAAAGAGTTCAAGAGTTCAGCAGAGCCAAGATGTACTGCAGTGAATCTAGCCGGAGCGAGCAAGAAGCCACCACTCCCAATTGTCTGTCCTTCCCCTCTGGAAGAGGTTAGGTCACTTCCCCCCCATCAGCCTCAATGGAACAGACCATGCATGTGTTCCTTATCAGCGTCAGCAAAAAGCCATGGATGTTCACTTCTGCCACTGCAGAAAATGATCTGGTGTACAAGCAGGTCAGCCACAGACTGACCAGCGACTCTACCAGCTCCTTGGAAGCTCCTCAAGGGAGGAGCACGAATGGCAAAGTGCTCTTCCCAGCATCCCTAACTGATTTCAAATCAGACTCTGAGACAGCCGAAGCTCTCATTTTCCTTGCAAGCTGCTCACAAAAGCATGTAATAACTGTCTTTTTGAAAACGTGATACCGTACTATGAACCCATCAGCAACACCACTCTCTCTGCTCACCCCCAAAATGGAGCAGGCAAAACTTGCCTTCTCACATTAGAGTGCATAGATTACTTTCTGATATAAGCAGTGTTTGCTAACCTGCAGCTATGTTCATATGCTTTAAACTGAAAAATTAAAGTCTTCCTCCCCGGTAACTGTCATGTATTTAAAAAAAAAAAAAAAACTTCACACAATTGTGACTTCTACCATTATTTAGGATGCCACTAGAACCCAAAGATGAGATTGCAATAATATATCTTACCACAAAATGACACTAATTGAAATAGCATCAGAAACGCCACATCTTAAATATTTTATTCTTATAGCGAATGCTTCTTACATTGTTAAAAACCACTACTGCTTTAGCTTGTTTGTTTAATGCCTCTATTAGTAGAGAAGTTAGAAAAATGGTAATTAACATTGTGAAATTATTTACCGACAGCTTGAATCTACAAAGCTAGGAACTTGCCTAAGGCATCTTGTACAGAAGGCTCTTGAAACAGACTGTGTAAAAATCACAATTATGACTGCAGGAAAGGTAGAGTAACACTAGTTGAGACAAGCAACTGACTCTTAAGGGATGGGGAGGAGGAAATTCAAATCTTGTGCTACATAGGCACATGCAAACATAAAACAATTCCTCACATTGAACCGTTAAGGTCTCAAAGTATCACATTAAAACTCATGAGTGGAGAAGTTCAGACCAGCACGAAATTCTCATGAAACACACTAAGAATCTGCCATTCTCTTCAGTTTTGTACTGTAAGACAGAAGTCGGCCAACACGGTGTTTATAATAGAAACCCAAGAAACCGGCTGGTCCACAAGAGACCAGCTTAGAGTCCACACTCACTTGTGACATTTCTTTCCACTGTATCCTCACTGCTAACCTTAAGTAAAAGCGCAGCACTGTTTTCAGAGTAATAATCAGGATTCATCAACTTGCATGCAAGCAGGTCTATGATGCAAACCAAAACAGGTTCATTTTAAATGCTTATTTCCGATACCTGCAGTTCTCATTAGATAAAAGATGTTTTAAAAATCCTTCTGCCATCACTTATTCCATAAACTGAATGGAGACTGTTTTACGGTCCACAAGAAATCCATCATGAAATACCATTGGGATGTTTTATAACTGGCTATTGTGCATGATTGGGCTGTAAGCATTTTTCCATGCTGGTTCAGGAATCCTGGGCTTTGCGCACTGACAAATTCTTGGACAAGGTTTCATCGCAGGACTTCTAAAAACAGGGTGGTTGCGATAGCAAAGCCACCATTTCTCAAGCACACACTAACTCTATAACGCGCGTCTAGCAGGTTTTTACCATCAGTTAAAGCACTGCACTAACTCGCCAACTAATTTACTTTTCCCAGCGTGTTCCAGGTTTAATTAGTCCAGTGGAACATCAGTGATTTGATAAAACCAATTGTAACATTCTCCCCACAGACATAAAAAAGTTATAAAAACACGACTTTTTAAATATTAAGTGCAAGGATAGCAGTTGTGACAACAGAAAGGTAAAAGAGGCAAATCAAATCGCCTGGGTCCTGCTGAGTTGCTATGCTTCATGTCCAGATTTACTCAGTTACAAAAGACCACTCTGTACAGAATGCCACAAGCAAGTTCCAAGTTGAAGCTAAGATAACATTTGTCAAGTCCCCAAAATCAGGAAGATCTGAAGTTAGGAGAAAGTTTTGTAGCCTACTGCTAAAAAATTATGATGTATTTTATGCATAATTAAGCTTGTTTAGCTTTCAAATCTTTGAAAAAGACGCCAAAGCAGAAACTAATAAGCTTCAGACAGCATTATGTACCATAGTTACTTACTCGTCCAATTTCTGCAGTCCATGAAACAACGATTGTGTTTGGTACCGTTGTCGATAATCTGACGAGTGAGGTAATGTTGATTGGTCGGCTAGGTCGCTTTGGTTCAACACCATTTTTGGTTGGTGGAAGGTAGCCCTAGAAATCAAAGTATTTTTTCCCCTCAGCAAAAAAGAAAAGAAAAATATACTGCTTTTGCCTTCTTCCCCTCTCACCACAACCCTGCCCCAAAAAAGGCTGTCTCTCACCTGAGCCAAACTCCCTATTCAATTTAAAGATACATAGAATAATGAAATGGTTTGGGTTGGAACGGACCTTAAAGTCCATCCAGTTCCACCCCCCTGCCATGGGCAGGGACATCTCCCACTGGATCAGGCAACCTGTGCCAGGCCCTCATCACCCTCATTGTGAAGAATTCCTTCCTAATGTGTAATCTAAATCTTTCCCCTTACAATTTAAACCCATTCCCCCTCATTCTATCACCCATGCCCTTTGTAAAAAGTCCCTCCCCAGATTTCCTGGAGCCCCTTTCAGTAATGGAAGGCTGCTGTACTCTCTCCCCAGAGTTTTCTCTTCTCCAGGCTAAACAACATCAACTCTCTCAGCCTGTCCTTATGGCAGAGATACTCCAGCCCTCTGACCATTTTCATGGTCTCCTCTGGAGCCATTCCGACAGTTTCATATCCTTCTTATGCTGGAGATTTTAGAACTGGACGCAAATGTGTCAGACAATAAGGTATTGGGTACTTTACAAGCCCGTTCTCCTGGAATATTAAAAGGCACCTCTGCCATCTCTCCTTTCTCAGCATTCCTGCTCAACCTGCCCAACCACCATCACTCAGTCTAATCCTGTGTGCTGCCCCAGGATTAGAAGCTGGCGTTCTACCTCTTCAACCTTTTTGGTCAGTGATGTTCTGTTCTCTGCTCAGATGATCTCAAAACAGAGTCCAATTTCAGTCAGACTCACTGGATGTTTGTCAAACATAAAACTTTACTGTCATGTTTTTTGAAAATTAATCTTCTGGATCTACTGGCTGGTCTCCAGAAAAACAATTTACTTAACTATGTTTTCCATTCATCTTCATTCAAATGCTCCAAAATGTGAAATCAAGGGTTAGGATAAATTCTCAGGCTAATTTCTGACTGACAGCTACTAATAACGCTATGCAATTACGTATATGAAAATAACATCTTACTTACTGGAAGGCTGCATGGTTTCCCATTTACTTTCACACACAGATTGGGTGGGAAGTGATCTTCTTGTGGACAACTGGTTTCTGATAAACAAAACCTAAAAGCAAAGAGCTTCCATCATATTTCACTTCTGAAGTGATTTAAAGATCACCTCTTCCTGGAAGGAATTTTTCCCCCATTGAGTTATGAAAACATGACGAATCTTGCCAAATACAGTCCCCAGATTAGCTGTACAGATCATCAAGCTGGAAAGCCCCCCAAAATTACAAGTTTGGATCAAGACGCCTGCAGGTTCCTCCTCAGATTTCTGCAATTCCTCAGACAGACTGTAACTCATTCGGATATGCCAGCTCCTGTTACCATCCAAATTTCTTTCCTACCTTTTCTCCAGATTGATCTCTTGAGACAAGACCAGGATTTCACAAAGGATAAAACACACAGCCTCTTCATCCCTCCCTCCTTCAACTTCAATAAGCCAGCCGGCTGTTTAGCCACAGCATCAAATGCTTTTTTTGCGCCTATGTCAAGCCTATCTCTTAAGTTCAGACAGTTTTATTTATTTACTTAACTTCATACAGGCTTATTTGTCCAACAAAATATGTGTAGACTAAGCTCGCATACAATAAGCATTCAAAGAAGCAAAACAGCCTCTCAACTCCACAGGATTTCTTCCGGGGCACCTGCTGCACCCACACAAATGTCCCATCAGATCAGGTACAGATGTTCGAGACAGCAGAGCCTAACAAGCTGCTGCTCTCAAAAACGGGAAGGTACCTTCTGTCCCAGTCTTCCCTCATGCACTCCTCATCCCTTTGTCCATCCGAGCTCACACCAAGCCAACTCAACTACTGACCAGCAGCAGGTATCCTAACAAGAAAACCCCGAAGTAATCACTTTCTGTCTGGCAAGTTAACACCTCACTGTGCAGATATGACCAGGGGAATGAAAGCCAGTCATTTTTGACAGAAGCAAGCTCTGAAGACAGCTCTGCTACCAGCTCACCACAGAATTATACAATTTAATCAACTTACAACACATTGGTCAAAATCTCCAAAATGAGCAACAGGTTAAGACTATCTGGTGATTCCCAAGTCTTGCCTCCCTTCCACTGCCTAAAGAAAAGCAGACCCTTGGGTTGCGAGCCCAGCAGACACTGTCTGACACCTCTGCTAGGACAAACAACCTTTATTGCATGTACGTGCCGAAGGCCCAAGCATCTGGAATCTGACAAGACGTGGAATAAAAGAAAGAAACACAAGCACAATCTAAAACAGCGAGCTGAAGAAAATCAGCTGGCTACAGCAAAGTACATGCAAGGTTCTGACACACCACCATCAGGCCACTAGCAATGTTGGGAAAGCTGCATGTAACAAGGACAAGTAGTTAAGTCTGCCCTTCTCAAAGCAGCCAACAGCAAGCTTTTCTCAAGAAAACAACAGGATTAGACTCTTCTCCATAAAGGAAAGCCTAACCTGCTGGGGAGCACCTCTGATGTACTTTAAAACACAAGAGCACCAAGAAGAGGTGACACAGATACGTACCTTAGCTGGACCTGTACTGTAAAGTCACATTTGGTCCCAGAAATATCCCTAGGAACAACAAAACACAGGTTAAAACGCACTGTTGACACAACAGGCTCATCAATATTTTCTCCAGAGTTTGCTGTTACTTCAATTCATGGAAACCACGCTTCCTGGTACATACAGTGTATGCCAACCACACTTTCCTCCTCTTGGTCAAACCATCACTCTCCAGACACACTAAAAAGGGTACACATTTATTTTTCAAGGTAAATAAATCAATCGGATTCTCACTGAACCTCTACCATTTCCACTTTTTGTGTATTATACAAAGAAAATTGTGATGGGTCACTACTCTTTTCAGAGAATAAACATAGAACTCAGAGGATCTGACTGGTGGTGAGAAAGGGCTGCAGGAAGGTGCCTGTATGTGGACAAGAGAAACGTGCCCAACACTCACTGGGCAGCGGTGGTATTTAATTCTGCCTTCCTCACCCTCTTCCCCTCCATCAGCTTACACACAAAGGAAAACAGAATTCCCCAGAAAAGTATTCCCTAGAGGCACTACACTGATATCTGATCATGTTTCAAAATCAAAGATACGGTAAACTAGTCCCTTTTTAAATTTATTTCCATTTCAATGCTCTATTACTGATCAAACTCACATTGAACTGCTGATTTGCTGCACTTGTTGTGGCGTCAGTGCAAATGCGAAGCAGGTTTCTCGAAATCGCTGACTATTGTCTGATGCTACAAGAAAACAAGAGATCACTTTAAAAACAGCAAATAGAGAGTAATTAACAGAACTATCTCCCTTCATCCAAGTGTCTACATATATACACACATATTTATTATAGCAAGCCTAACAGTAGGAGACACGTCTGTTTCTGTAAACACTCCCAGAGCCAACAAGAAAGCTGCCATTTAAACCCTCCTGTAAATATAAATACAATAAGCAAACTTTACATGAGTATAAATTATAGATCTAAAAAATCTGAAATAAATCAGTTAAAGGGTTTCTATCAGTCACAGTAACTTAACACTGAATGTTTGTGATATTAAGTAAGAAAAATTCTTAGAAATTCTCATCCATGGCTTTTTGATTTCTTTCAGCGCACAAACTCAGATGATGGATTAGCCTGTAAGAGTACACAGAGCGACTGGCAAGTACAACCCATGAACTTCTCACATTTCAGTCAGATATTCTATGGAGTTCAATGCACCAAATACACAACATGCAAACAACTCATGAGATACACAAGTATGAAAGCTGGGTTTGAAGTCCTTCAATCTGTACCACTGCTCCATAACAAAGGAAACACTAGTGGAGAGTTAATGCACCTGCTGAAAAACTGAATGAATGTTAAACCTTTCCAAAAGAGTGCTTATAACTAGAACACAAGGCAGTACAGCACCCACAAAACGGCAATGAAAATGCCTTACAAAAAAAACCAAAATAAATAACATAGCATAACAAGAGAAGCATCTCCCAGAGCTCATCAACACAGGTACTGAAGTGGAAGTTGAAAAGCCTGCCATTCAATTTCATTGTTCTTAATAACTTTACAAGGTTATGAATAACTATACTGGGTATTAAACACTCGGTAAATTTACCATTTTTTTGTTTTACTCTAATACACCTCCTGACTCATCCCTGAGTGACAGATGAGTGAACACTTCTGGGCGATACTGCAGATATTTTGTTAAAAACAGCATGTGGTAGGTTGGAATCAACAATAGAACAGACATCTATTTAGTATAAATATTAACAGCACCAATCTCACCAAATTACGTTTCTGCCTTCCTTCTATGACACTGCTACAAGACCTGTACGTTTTATGACATTCTATGCATACAGTTTATTATCAGCTGTCCTAAAGCAAGACGGGCAAGAATAGGTGATACAGACCAAACCCAGCAACTCCTGTCAAAGTATCAGCAATACTAAATGTTTCTAAAAGCATTAATTCATATAAATAACTCCTTATGTTTTTATGTGCACATATTTCGGGTTTTTTCAACACTAAGTCCTACTGCAATGTCCGGAAGCACCATCTGGGTTAGAGCACAGCATGTAGTCTCAAGTTAATGCTTAGTGAGACGCCCCACGCCTACACTACCCAACTTCTATTTTTATTTTAATACATTTTCAATTACATTTTGTCAAATGAGAAACATGCAGGGCTTCAGATGACAGCCAGCCATGTCATCACAATACAAGAACTTGCAGGAAATATAAACACAATGTATACAATTAACAATGAATATCTGTTATAACATTTAGTCCTCAATGTAACTTTTTACCTATTGTGAGTTATAAATGGAAAGATTAGAATTACACACTGACACCAACAAAAGATGAATTAGGGAAGTTAACACACTGCGAGATCAGAGAAGTGAATGAATTCAATTTATTATTTCATATTTTCTCATGGTTAAGTGTGGCCTTAATCTGTTGGGTCTGGTTTCCTCCCATGTATTATTTGTATTAACCCTAGAAATTTTCAGCTTTGCCTTTAGTTTTGGAAAGCCTTTGCAAACTTTTGTTGTGAACCCTAACACATCTAATTAAAGGACAAGACTACTGAACATTTAACTAATAGTACCTTAATTTAAAACTTAATTATCCAAAGAACTTAAACAGCAATCTACCCCACCTTTCTCCAACAAATTTTTCCCTTCTCAACTGCTCGACTTTCTGCTTGTTTTGGTTTTGCAGCATCCCCAGTTTAAAGAAACAAGCAGGTAATAAGGAATTTTGCAAGCATTAGAAAGAAGAGAGGAGAAAAACAGCAAAAGTCCCAAAATCCAGTCCCTTTCCTCTGTTTGTTAAACAGTGATACCTTGAAAAGTGGGTTTCTAGTGTCTATATTCAGTTTAATCCTATTCTTTCCTTGGCCAAATTAAAGCATTATATACTAAAACAGCAGAACATTTACAAGTACGTTTGTTGGTTCTGACATGGGAGCTTTCGTAATTCCTGTTTGCTGGGATTACAGAACAGTAAGTAGCCTCTGCATAAATTAATTTTTTTTGCAACAGAAATAGCCATTTCAAACTCAGAACTGTTAAAATACCACAGAAATGTAAGCATTACGAATAACTGTGCTGTGCACACTGCAGGTAATCAATTTCCTCTTAACTAGAATCTGCCTCAAATGAAGACAAGAAGGAGGAAGGCTCTGTGAGGATGATGCTGGGTGGGTGGGTTTAACACTGTCAGTTTAGATGAGAGACAAACCCGCCCTCAACATTTCTTCTTACACTGGCTACTGACTTCATATGCACTCGTCTTAGTAAGGAAGAGCCTGTGAGCTGAGAGTCTGATCGATGGTCCCCAGTGATCTGAGATGCTCTTCCTCGCATGCTGCGTGAGCGCTTCTCAGCATTAACACACACACACACGCCAAGTTCTCAACGCGTTGCTTTTGTGTATAGGCAATCGTGGCAATTACCATGGGAGCATGGCCAAATCACAAAGAAGAAGAAACAACTTGTTAATTAGGCAAAGACGATCCACAAGGCAATCAAGACATTTCAAAACCCTTGGCAGACTGAGCAGCACAGAAGAAGACAGAGAAGCAGCAATGCTACTCTGCACTAGGAGTGTGCTATGGTCAGGTTTTGAACTGGTACTGGGATGCAGCTCTGCCCCTCGGATGTGTATCCAGCAATCAGAGAAAAGAGCAAATTTCAGTGCCAACTGCCCAGTGCAGCACGTGCTGCCATAAGCAAGCCTTGCCTTCAGGAACAGGCACCTTTCAGCAAATCACAAAGACGGAATTTGAATCCTTGCTCTCAGCACTGTATTAAGAAATGGCAAGAACAAACTACAGAAAGGACAATAGGAACAGCAGGAACATCACTGGGCTGCCACATCAGAGAGCACAGCGAAAAGGCTGCAGTGGGTAAAAGCACCACTTCCGTCTTCAAAGCTTTCAGTTAAGATCCCGCAATGGGTACCTCACATCAACGCAGCGGGACAACCTCCCACCCACCCACACTGCAGGGAACCCAGCTCCCCATGCCCTCACAGTGTTCCCAGACAGGACACGGAAAGGACAGGCAACACACACCCTCCGACTGAAAAATCCCAGCAAGTAAATTCAAGCAGAGATCAGTTAAACATGGTCCAGAAAAGTCAACAGCTTCATAAAGACTCTATTTAGCACAATGGAGAACAAACTGTTCCTTTATTCTGCTGCTGTGGGTGTACAGCAAAGCCATGAGGGGTTTGTGGGGGAAAAGGATGTGACAGAACAGGTAGGGGAGGGGTCCTGGGTGGTGCCAGGGGCTTGACTGGAAGGAAAACAGTACACAGCAAACAACCAAACCTCTGTAACGGGGATGAAATATATTTTTCTTCGTGGTTTTCTCTAATCTTCTCCTGTATGTTTTCACACCATCTTTTTCTGCCATATCTATTATTTCTAGATCTACTAACGCTACAAATGATACATGAAAATTTCAAACACACACATTAAATAGAGCTAATTCAGCAGCTTTACTATTAAACATTAAGCTTCCAAGCTTATTTATAACGATACAAACTCCTCCATTCCTAAGGACTTCAGATCTCTCAAGGAAGAGACAGTGGAAACACAAGAGTGTAGAAAAGCTAACAGATCTCTATTAATTCAGTCGTTCTATCTGCTACGAGTAGGAACACCAAACAGATCCTGGGGAGTCAAGCACATCATTTACTCTAACGTTCTGGAATATGATTAAATAGGGAAGCTGTGGATGTCCCCTCCCTTGAGGTGTTCAAGGCCAGGCTGGATGGGGCCATGAGCAACCTGATCCAGTGGGGGGTGATTCCTGACCATAGCAGCAGGGTTCAACTGGATGGGCTTTAAGGTCCCTCCCAACCAATCCATTTCACGTTTCTATGATTAAAACCAGAAATATGCAAGCACATAGTTTTCTACAAGAAAATCATCTTGATGGTTAGAAATATGCAACCATGTCCTGCAAACAACTCTTATTATTTAACAAAAGAAAGGCAAAAATAGATCTCTAGCTGAAAAGCTTTGGATTGAAAAAGAATCCATACTATAATAAAGTTGGAATCCAGCCAGGACAATGGAGTTAATATGAATATTCTTAAGAAAGCTGTCAGGAATGGGTTTTTTTTAAGAGTTGTTGGTTTGTTTGTTTGGGTTTTTTTTTCACAACTACGAGTGATTAAATTTTATAACCTATTCTTTAGCACTCCCTGAACAGTACAGAGTTTGAAGGATCAGTCGAGAGTGGTTTGTAGGCCATGTCTCCTTTGCAATTTCAGAAAGGAGGCACAATGCTCAGATGTCTAATGTACTTCTTAAATTTACATATAAAGAAGAAAGGCACGGTAATTTTAAAAACACCCCATGAATCACTAGCATCGCCTTAGGTCGCTGCTAAAACACTTCCTAAATAACTCAGAAAGCTGAAAGGGCAGGATTTGAAAGCAGCATAAGAAGTTTTCCATGCAGATTTTTGTGATCAATTGGTGCCAACAAGAACTATTTCAGATAAACCCTATCAAAACCCACTTCCATCTTACCAGAACCTCACCAGTTTTGAGGGGGTGCTGAAGGGGGGCATTTACTGCTTCCTCGTTTGTCTGGCTTCAACTCAGGAAAGGTGATAAACAAAATCCACATTTCCTTGCGAACCCAGACATACTCATCCAGAACCAGAACAAGCCTTGTCCACTGTCTCTGTGGGTCCCCACCACAAGTACAAAACACTCCAAGATGCCTAAAACCTTGCAAAAGCATTACAAAGCAGGATTTCTTCCTCAAAGCTGTTCTTTTCTCCAATTCACTATCATCACAGCTTCCCGCGCTATTTCATGCTTGCCTTGTTCAAGTAGTGACCCCAACAGCACATGGAATCGGTGTGTATTGAGAGTGACCCAATTGTGCCATATCGGTTGTACATTTTGTTAAACACATCACTAGTAATGAGTTTCCAAAATTTGAACTAAACTTCTTTTAATACATGACAGGATCATTCTCAAGACCAAAACACTTATAATCCTGTATGAATGTACATATACTCGTGTATATATACAATGAATATACTGCTTATATAACCAATAATGATGCATAAAAAACATTTCCTACCAATTTTATTCTTTTTTTTGGAAAAACCCTATAGTGCTAGAGTGAATAAAAGAACCCAGCTCGAGTGGCTGCATTTTCTACAGCTCTAAAAATATTCTGTTCCACCTCACCAGTACCCACAGCTAAAAATAGCCACACAATCTTTCAGCAGTAAAATACCTCTTGCTGTCTTCAGAAAAAGCCAGGCTCTAAATTTCCGTTCAAGAACATATACCTTAAAATCGTTAATGAACCTGATGTTATCACTTTGTAGAGGGGTGATGTTCCCTGATGCAGCTGCAGCTGACCATCACCCTACCGATGCACTAAGGCTAATCTTTTCCATCTATCATCACCAAGAGCAGCATGTTAAGTAGCAAAGGCAATATACCATCTTCTAATACAGAAAGATATCTGTATTCTAATTAAACTTCCATGTCACACTGCAGTAATTACCAAAGTTCAAGCCAAGAGAACAGGTATCATTGAACTGGCCCATTACCAATGATTTTCAGTAATAACATGTTTATTTCCAAAGGCAAAAATAGTTTTGTTAAGTACAAGTATCAGGACCACAGTAAGTTTTTGCTACGTGCTGAAAGATAAATCAGGATTACTAATAGGTTATTCACTAACCTATAGTACATAATTTTGATCAGTTAAATTTGCCAAAATATTAACCAGAAAAACCTAAACATTTTGCAGCTTCCAAACCAATACATAAATAATTCTCACTTATCCTTCCTAGGTAGGTAAGATACTTCATTTTGCTGCAGCACAGGCATTTTGTTTTTTCTTCTGGCGTTGTAACTATTTATGTTCAATCCTCTTTCAAATATCATTGCTGAAAATTTAATACGCTGCCTCCAAGCAAGATCAAAATTACTGTATCCAGATTAAGGCACAGAAAACATTTACCTTTTAAAAAGGTAAAATGCAGACAGGCTATGAGTTATGTTCAATTGCAGCAGAAGCCAGGAAATCCCTAACACATTCCTATGTACACAAAGCTCCTCATAATGTAGTTTGCCCAAACCCTCCTGTGTCAATCCTGGACGTAGTTCATTTGTACAACTGCTTTTGGAGGTGAGGTCAAGTGCTTGTGCACAACGCATTGCAACATCTGTGTATGAGAAGAAGCCAAGCAGCTAAAGAGGAGAGAAACAATGACACCTTAATGGGGGATCTACATCATCTCTGGATGCACCATTTGCCCTTTGAAAACCACTACAATCTATGAAGTTCCTGGGTAATGCAAGTGTTTATACATAAATGCTTCCTCTCTGTTAACAACAGCCCCTCAGCCATCTCCTGGGATCAGGCTGCAGGACCTCTTAAGACGATTGCCCACCGTAATCTTCACTACCTGCATCCATAGCATGCAGTCCCAGTCTGCCCCAGCAAGACCCCTCCTCGGAGAGCCACCCTCTCTCCGGGAAGGCAGGAAAAACCTTTTGTTCATCAGAAGCCCAGCACGCCGTGTGTGAGCCATGGCCTCCAGGAGCTCAGCCACACCAAACTCACACCCAGCACCAAGAGAAACGCCAGATTCCCACTTCTGTTCCACCACTCGCTTGCCATGACACCTTGGCCATTTAATTTCATTTCAATCACTTATCACAACAGATGTTGTGTAACTGTAACATCTCAAAACACTTCAAAACTACTTGCAGGGATGCAGACAGAGAGCTATGACTGTTCGCCTGGAGAAGAGAAGGCTATGGGGAGATCTGAAGGTTTCACAGCCAGGTTGGATGGGGCTTTGAGCAACCTGATGCAGTGGGAGGTGTCCCTGCCCATGGTAGGGGGTTGAAACTGGATGATCTTTAAGGTCCCTTCCAACCCAAACCATTCTACGATTTTGGTGAGCGTACAAATCTCTCAATTCGCTTCCCCAGGTTACATCAACATCATGCTCACACACACAGCATTCCTGTGAAGTGACAGTGCCCTGTTCCTCAGATGAAAAACTCAACTCCAGTTCTGGCCAGAATGCTGCATTTATCACAAGATCATTTTTAGATTCTGTTTGACTTGAGCTTTGAACAACTAATACTCCAAGTTACACTGGGGGTGGGAAAGGCAGGGAGTAAAGAGATGCGAAGGAGCTTATTTGAAATAGTGCCTAAATATATACATTAAAATAGCCTGGAAAAACTCCAAAGGCTACAATTAATTCATAAATATTACGTATTTTATAACTCTGCCTCATTGCATAAACAGAACAGATCAGCTGGAAACTGTGCAATTGGACAGATCTTTATGTTTGGTTATTTGTTTAAATCAGTCCTGTCCTAAAGCATTTCTGAGCAATGTGGGTTCCTGAAAATCTACAGTAAGGACTGAGGGAGGATTTCACGCTGACTGTCAGTACCAGAATTGCCCTCTCTGCCCACCTCTGTGGAGCAATCCCCACCTACCCCAACTCTCCTCTCGCGCTGCCCCCCTGCATCCACAGGCCTCCCTCCACTGCGCATCTCTTCCAACATTTTGCCAAGGGGAAGGAACATCACCAGGTCCCCCATACTCAAGCCAGTTGATTTGTTTAGAGATCTAAATATACATCCCAGAGCTCAACTGCTGACATTCAGGTTTGAACATTTCAGTGCCTATTGCAACACTTCAAATGAGCAGCACTCCCTATAGGGGGAATCCTGCTTCTGGCACGGTTTTACTCTCACCAAGAAAGCAGCCAGTTTTATAAGCCTTACAAGAAAGGCAAAAAAAACCCAATTTTGAAGTCCACAATTGGGTAGCAGAGTTTCTAGCAAGCTCTCTACAAGGATTAGCACAACCCATATCATCTTCTTCTAAAAGCCATCCCACAAGGAGATTAAAGCACCTCTAAAAGATTCCAAGTTACTGAATACATCCAAGTCCAAGCAGCACCTCCTACAACTTCTAAGTGATCTCAGCATCTTGGTTGCAAGAGGAAATGTTAAGAAACACACATTGCAATAGCGTAGCTTCCTCTCTTTTATGTGAGCACCACTTCCAGGACTCAAGCTCTCCAAACACATTAAAGGGACCATTCCAAGCTGAGATCTGTCCCCTCATTATTAATGGATTACTCACATGCTTTGGGTCAACCACGTGATTTGTCATAATTCCTTCTCCTAAAAGCTTTAATTAGAATCATAGAATATCTTGAGTTAGAAGGGACTCACAAGGAGTACTGAGCCCAACTCCTTATCAAATTATCAATCATCGAAAAGATATCCTGATTTGATCTTTGGAAGCAAAGTGGCTTCCTAGATCCATTCATATCAGAACAGCGGTGTCCGAAAACATTCGTATCCCATAATGTCCTGGAATGTGGGTGATCTCAGTTCCACACGTGAGGATATTGAGCAACAGGCTAAAGTGAGCAGTAGTAAATTACATTCCTTTTCTCTCAGCACAAGAGCTACCCAGTTGGTTAAAGCCCTCTCATACTTAAAAGAAACAGACTTTAGACTATGGAAAGCTTCTCCATACCTCAACTCGAGGCACACCATATGCAAATATGAATTGAAGCCAAAAAAAGAAACTTAAAACTCACTGTAACTCCACTTCAGCTATAGCACACGGACAAGAGAGTGCTAATATTTCAGCTTATTCTTGCACAACTAAAAGCTGCAGAGCCGGAAGTCAGAAAGCTCAAGCTGAGCTGAGAATATAGGGTTTTGTTGAACTTCCTCCCACAAAGTACATTTAAAAAAATAACAAACACAGAAGACAGTAAAAGCGTGACTTTCATATAAACCATGATACCAACTGCATAGAGCAACAGATTAGCTTGCTGATATATGAAAAGGAGAACAGCTTGCCAAACAAAACTCTCCTAGTTCCCAGTCTAGATTTCTAAGTGCACTGCATTGTTTAATTGTGTAACAGCTGTACTTTGAATTACAGTCACCCTAAAGATTTTGGTCAGATCCGTTCATAGCATCATGGTACGGCTTGGGCAACCTGTGCCAGGCCCTCACCACCATCAGCATGAATAATTTCTTCCTAATGTCTAATCTAAATCTTCCCCCTTCCATTCTAAAACCATTCTCCCTCGTCCTATAACTATGCGTCCTTGTAAAAAACCCCTCCTCAGTTTTCCTGGAGCCCCTCTTGGTACTGGAAGCTGCTCTAAGGTCTCCCTGAAGTCTTCTCCAGGCTGAACAACCATAACTCTCTCAGCCTGTCCTCGAACGGGAGGTGCTCCAGCTGTCAGATCAACTCTGTGGCCTCTTCTGGACTCATTCCAACAAATCCATGTCCTTCCTATGCTCAGGACTCCAGAACTGAACGCAGAACTCCAGGTGAGGTCTAAAGAGAGCAGAGTAGAGGGGCAGATGTACCCTGACTCCTCAAAAAGCTGGATGTTTGTGTCCTTCCAAGAAGGTGATATCTGTAGTTAAAAATCCTTATTTTCATAGCTCAGAACTGAGTTTCAGTGTTGGGTTCCACATCACTTAAACTTGATGCGCAGAAAACACACTGCAGGGTGATCTTCCATTCAGCTTTTAAAAGAGGAGCATAGCCCACAGTCTATTAATCCTTTACATACAAAGGAAATTAAAATTTCCCCTTACAGGTAAACAAAGATCCATAACCAAGCTACAATGTTTTTGGTAACAGCTACACAGCTGGAAATGACAGATGCTGTAACAAGACAGATCTGTAAGATGCTGTTTCACTATTTAATGCCCCTTCCATAATACTCTGGTCAAATATTGGTATTCGTTAATCATCTCATAGCAAACACATTTCACCACACAAGAGAGATCTTAACTCTGTGTTAGAAGTTACTTTTAGAAAACTGTCCTTATTCTTTAAAACCACCCAATTCGCAGTGTCTGTGCCCTGAGGGCTGAAAACACTAGAAATTAAGTGAAACCTTCACTTGAGAAAATAACAACCAAAATTCTACTATTTAAAGGAGTTCCTATTCAAAAACAAGGGAGAAGTCACAATAATAAGACAACTTTCATACATTTCTTCAAGGCCAAACTGGATAGCTTTTCCTCTAAAAAAGCAGTCACACAATTAGCACAAATCGTGGCCAGGCACAGGGCAAAATGCGCAGATTTCCCACCAGAACTGCAAGAGCTCGGTGTATAGATCCACCCACCAACACACAATCCCAGAACACACAGCTTTCCTTGCTGGCTTGTACACAAAAACATCCTATATAGATGCTTTCTCAATTTTGCAAAGAGGATGACTAACAAAACACGGATCAAATTCGACAGCTCCACTGAACATGGACAGATGTCTCAGATAAACAAGCTCAACGTCAGCCTTCTTGGGAGTAAAAGCGAATACTGTCATCCCCTGACAGCACCGCCAGCATAACCATGACTGTCAGTACCAGAAGAGCTGTGCAGGAGCCATGGACTTGAAACACTGGGAAGCGAGAGACTCTGCTATCTGAGCAAAGGAACTGCAGGAGTCATCCCACCATCAGCAGGCCTAGGTGCTACCTTCAGTTCTTCAAACAGAGCAGGATGAGGTAGCACAGGTTGAGTTTACAAGTCCAACTAGATAGGCAAGTCCGCTCTTCTGCAAGCATCCCACTCCTTGTTACCAGTTGTTTGGACTGCTGTAGGTCAGCAAATGTTAAAAAGAGTCAGCCAACAGCCTTGTAACCTTGGCTTGTCACACATGTTCGAGCCAGCCGTGCTCAAGTACAGGTCCTCAGTAGCTGCTGCTGGGAAGGGCAGGGATGGATACAGCACTGCATTCCCCCCCCATGCCATGAATCCAGCCCAGAGAGTAGTCAGCACGTTGATTTTACTCACAATTCAAAGCTACATTCTGAGGAAGCGAGTGTAAGAAGGTAACATCCATTTCCTCCTTTTGTTCCTGACATTAAAAATAATACCTAGCAAATTTAGTTTCCTTATCTGTTATTCACATTAGTTCACATTACTACCCACCTACATAAAATATTCGGGTACAGAATGCATGTTCAAGTGCCCTGCTGTGCAACTCCCTTCCCTGAGGCTCTGTCAAATTATTGTTTTACAAATTAATAATCACTTCTTGGTAACCATGAGAGCAAAGCTTCCAAGTAATTCCCCCTTGAGATGGGGAAGACCAGGGAGAATCATAAAATCAGAATGGTTTAGGTTGGTCAAGTTCCAATCCCCTGCCATGGGCACCGACACCTCCCACTGGATCAGGCTGCTCAAAGCCCCATCCAACCTGGCCCTGAACACCTCCAGGGACGAGGCAGCCCCCACTTCTCTGGGCAACCTGTGCCAGGGCCTCACCACCCTCATAGGAAAGTATTTCTTACTAAGACCTCATCTCAATCTTCCCTCTTTCAGCTGAAAACCATTCCCCCTCATCCTACTCCCTGATCAAGAGCCCCTCCCCAGCTTTCCTGTAGCCCTCTGCAGTACTGGCAGGTTGTTCTAAGGTCTCCCCACAGCCTTCTCTTCTCCAGGCTGAACAACCTCAACTCTCTCAGCCTGTCCTGTATGGAAGGTGCTCCAGCCCCTAGATCATCTTTGTGGCCTCCTCCTGACTCGCTTCAACAGCTCCATGTCCATCCAAAGATTTGCTCTGCCCAATTTTTACACAGTGACTATAATTTCAGAACAATCTGAAGATCCTGAGACCAGTGGAGATAGCATTCATTCTCTCTCTCACACACACACTTTTTTCTAACTCCAGCAGGTTCCACTTGAAGCAGGGAGATAATTATTCAAAACTCCCCATCAGGTCATCAGTTTGTTCTTGTGGTGGAGGGAAACAGTAAATTCAGAAGTTTCTTATCCCTACCCCATGAGGAATCTGATGGGAAACAGCAAGCAGGAGATTCTCAAACATTGGCCAAACACCAAGGAGAAGTTCTCAGTGTTTGTAATATGCATCTGCCATTTGAAAACAAAGCCAGGGAATCTCGAAATTTGACATTTGAGGAAACCCACATTGTTTGCAGCAGTGAGAAGGATGTCCAAACCATTCAAGGCAAATATTCAAGAAATCATTTAGGACTGTTTTTTTTATTAGTTATCAGTAACTGCATAAATGGCAAAAATTAATACAAGTCTGGTCCATGCTTCATTTAAAACTCTTAAGCTGCGCGCACAGTTGCTCCCAGTTGTTTTGAAAGTGTATAAAGCTGCACATTACTGGTTACTAATCCAATATGGTTTTTGTTAACATATATATATTTATTACTCTAAAATACCTTCATGATATTTATAGTTAGCAATTTTACAATCTGTAACAACATTACTTTCCACTAGAAAAGGAAACAACTGTTGCTCATGCACATGGGTACTAGAGCTCGCTCTTCCCCAAAAAGCACAAGCAAAAAAGCTTAATACTATTGCTTCAGACAAATGTAACGACATCACAGGATGCACACGCAAAACAAAAACCCCAACACACCCTTAACCGAAGTGACAGAGATTGCTTAAAATGGTATCCAACTGGAATTTCATCCACTTCGATTTTCTTACCCTGTCACTCAGAGTCCACGATGGAGAAAAAAAATCCTGTTGTACATAAACTCCTCAAGCAATGAGACATGACAGAGCGTGAATTATGATCTCTTCATTTGGGGCTGGTCTGTCAGATATGGAGCTGACAGCAAAGTGTTCTTACCACATCTAGGAATAAGTGTGGACCATAATTCCTGCATTGGAATGTCTTATTGAAATTACAGCATTAGATTTAAGTGTTTATAACATAAAAGTGATGAGATATATACGGAGTACCTAATTATCCTGTACCACTAGCATAGCCTGGAATGCTTATTAATCAGTTAGGGCTTAGATTAAAGGTAAACAGAAACAGCATATACTTCTTAAAAGAGCACCTGAGCCAGAAGATGAGATTTTCAAAAGCTATTTGTTTTTCCTCTTATTGTCTTAGACACAACAGTTAAAAAATCAGCATACAACTGTGCAACACACTTCAGCAATCTGCAGACCACCATCCCCACTCACATAGCAGCCTCCTACATCCCTGTAGCTGTTCATGTAAAGAACCTGCTCAGTTTTGTTTACAAGGGATCTCTTCCACAAAGGACAGGTTTTTTTTCCTCTCACCCACCACCTCCCCGTATCTACTCTCACAAATCTCCTCCTTCTCCCCTCCCAGCTATTCTCATGACAAACCTTTTCCAGGATTTGAAGGCAGAAGAAGGTTCTAACATGCAAGCAGCCCCTCCAGAAATCAACAGGACTATTGTATTTAAGCAGTATTAAAAGTTAACCACACTGTTAAGTGCTACATGGAGTCAGCCAGAAAAATCACACCTCGTTATACAGTGCTTCGCAAGCAACAGATTATTCTCAGCAGCCACACTAGTGATTTATGCCTTCATACAAGAGACAGCTTAAAGAAAACTAGCCACAACTGCAAAAGAACCTCAGATCTTCCCAAACTCAGATGTTCAGGCTGTAATGGATCACAACAAATACAAAGCCTAGCATCCTTTTCCAGTACAGATGAGAAGATTTTGCAGGCTTGACAGTTTCAAGGCAATTTTTGTCTCATTCTTCTAAAACAATTAAACTCTGTGGTTTATAGGAACTACTGAAAGCAGACAGGTTTTTTTCCTTTTTCTAAGGTTTGGTTTGTTTCTTGTCAAATTCACCCCTTGAACATAACAGATCTTTGAACCATATTTAGTGGCTCAGCTAAAGCAACTAATGAGTGTTACGTAAGATGTCTCTCCATGTAGAACAATCTGTTCCAAAAGTTACCAAAAATAGCAATTCTCTAAACACTGGTATGATGCAATATTTAACCAGTTACTGTATCAGCAACCCAATTCAACCATTACCATTTAAAAAAATACTTCAAACGTTATCGTAACATTTGCAACCTTACCTAGGCTGGTAGGTTTTATCAGCTCATCCAACAAGTCATAAAAAGGTAATTTCTGAAGTTTTATGTCAGGGTGGACAGGGTGGAGCGCAGATGTGAGATGGGGGAGTTCCAGTTCATGTTTAGGTCCAAGAAGCGAAACAGGAAGCAATGGTGATGTGGCAGGGTGCCCATCATAACCGAGCTGTGGAATGGTAGACGGAGACAAAGTCGCTGGCATGGAGCTCGAGTGTACACTGGGGATAGATAAGTCTGCAGGTGTCATGATTTTCTGAGGGAACCTTCGCCTATAGAGTTCTTTGATTTTCATTTGTACGGCAGGGCTGCAGCCAGCCTTTAACAAATGCAGTGCTTTTGTGAGAAGTTCGTGTTTGCGTCCGTGCTTGTTCCTCCCCGCGTAACCCAGAAGTACTTGCAGTTCAGAAACTCGAAGGCTCATAACCATTTGCTTAAAGGAAACAAAACAAAAAATTAGTATTCAAGTTACATCATCTTAAACACTAATGTTAGCATGGCTTAACCTCATTCAACATACAGTGTTTAAGGGCATACCACCACTGGTTTTCTCCCACTGATTACCTGAAACAATCTAAAACAGTATTTGTTCACAGATAGATCTACACATAAAGTCTGTAATGAGCAATTTTTAAAGGGATTTCCATTTGCCATGAACAATTCAGGACAGCAGTACCAGGAAGAAAAAAACTGAGAGAACTTGCCAGTACAAAATAAAGCTTGCAAATATAACCATTTTCTCATCACAGCTCTAGCATCTCTAATGTTAACAACTTTTCTGACTTGCAGCTAGATGAATATGAAGTCACACACTGACAACATCCACATCTCCAGCACTTGCACTCCAAATCAGTGCCAGTGCTTAACAGGAGACCCCTCCTTCACCTTCAAGTCCCTACCTCCCTTTTTGGCATCCAGCATAACTAATCAACACAGGTTCAAAGGAGAGGAGAGAGATAACCAATGTTAAGACAAGAGAGAGAAATCATGATTTGAGTTGCATTCAACCTCATGTGACCTGAGTTAAAGAAAACTTCTTCCAATTCAATTTCTTTTCTTCTCATATCAGAGCCGAATGCTCTGTTTTGGAACATGGGGGAGCAGGGCTTTGCCTTCTATTAATAAGCATCTTCATGTACACAGACTCTTACCGTCCCTCACTATGGTCTAATGAATCAAACTAGTAAGACCTGTAAACTGTTTCACTTCTTGAGGAACTGAGAAAAACATTATGCAAAGCACTGCTGGTTTCAGTCGCCCGAGCGCAGCAAGTACTTCCCCACTGGTCTAGCAGGAGCCAGAAAGTCATCTTAAGAGCCTACTTTCTATTTAAAAAACTTCTTTGAGAGCTCGACAGTGGTTTGTTCACTATCCCAAGAGTTGTGGCAGCAGCTGAAACAATTTGAAATTATTTAATAGTTTAATACAGTAGATCCAGGTAGCCAGTTGTGGCGATGGGTTCCAGGGATTTTCCTTCCTTGTGATTTCTTGGGAATCTAAAATCCTGCACAAATAACAGATTCACAGAATGGTTTGGGTTGAAAGGGATCTCAAACCCCATCCAGTTCCAACCTCCTTGCCACAGGCAGGGACACCTCCCACTAGATCAGGGCGCTTAAAGCCTCATCCAACCTGACCTTGGACTCCTCCAGGGATGGGGCAGCCATGACTTCTCTGGACAACCTGGGCCAGTGCTTCAGAACCATCAGCATAAAGAATTTCTTCCTAATGTCTAATCTAAATCTTCTCCCTTCCATTTTAAAACCATTCCCCCTCGTTCTATCACTACAGGTCCTTGTAAAAAGACTCTTCCCAGCTTTCCTGTAGCCTCTTTCAGTACTGGAAGGCTGCTCTAGGATCTCCCCAGAGCCTTCTCTTCTCCAGGCTGAAAAACCCCAACTCACTCAGCCTGTCCTCATATGAGAGGTGCTCCAGCCCTCAAGATCATCTTCATGAGTCCCCTGGACTCACTCCAACAGATCCATGTCCTTCCTGTGCTGAGAACTCCAGAACTGAATGCAGGACTCCAGGTGAGGTCTCATCATACCAGAGCAAAGGGGCAGAATCCCCTCTCTCGCCATGCCTGCCACGCTTCTTTTGATGTGGCCCAGGATACAATTGGCTTTCTGGGCTCTGAGCATGCATGGCCAGTTTAATTCTTAAACCTGAAGTGCTAATCTTAGAAACTATGCTGCCCCTGCTTTAGCAAGGCTAGCCCAAAACTCCTTCCAACTCCTCAAAGCTCCATCACCCACAAGAGGTTTTCAATGCTCAGGTGTCCACAAGAAGTATTTCCCCAGACCAAAATAGGCTGCATTATTTAAAAGCCATAAACCAGACGATTCATGTATTTAATCAGGTAAGCACAGAGAAATTTAACTAAGTTTGCCAAAAAAATTCTGCTCTGTTGAATCGCACTAATAGAACTGAATAACCCTGCTGCATATCTTAGACAAACCTTACTGCAGATGACCACAAACACTTCAGATATAACAGCGGAGTTCCGTGGCATTTTTTTATTCTGAATACCCAGAGAACCTACTTCACACTTCCAACTACAAGACTGTCACGGATCTACTAATGAGAACAGACAACGTACTTTGCAAGAAACAGAGATGTCTCAAAAAAAATAAGGCATTTCTGTTATAATCTGAAGTGTTGACAGCTGAAAAGAAAGTGAAACAAATAGATTTGAAACACAGAAACACTTATTTATGATGCCTTACAAACATTTCTCCAATAGAACAAGAGAACAAGTAGCTACAGCGGAAGGGTATAATTCCTTCTACCACCACTATCGAGAGTCACTTCTGAACAGCCCGAACCTCTCAGACCTCCACTCTGCTCTTGTTTTGCAATAAACTCATAGGCCCAGCTTGCAAAACACTCAGAGATTGAAGAAATAATTGAGGTAACAGCAACTCCTGCTACATGTTAAATGTTTTCCATGTTTTAAGGTAGAGGCAAGTTGGAAATACGCACATAGAGAGCAGAGCCCTCACCAACCAAAACAAATAAAACTCCCACCCTGGCGAATTCCTTACAAAGGAGGATGAGAACAATTCTGCTTGTAACATTAAGGGCACTAACAGATACACTGATTAAAAATGCAATCACAGAAAAAACAGCAATAAAGCTTTGTGGTTTTATTAGAGTCTCATACTTCTGTGATAAACCTTTCTTACACAGGTAAGAGGCAAAGCCTTAAAACAGCCATGCACACATCGCCCCCATCCCACAGGGTTTTGCCAGTGGATCATGTCAATCAGTGGCACAGGGAAGCAGAGCCCAACAGACAGCCGTGCTGGCAAAAGTCCCTCACATCGCTGCCATACGAACATGAAAATTCCTTTTCCCTCCTCCCCTCAGCTGTGTTGTATTTGAAGACACAGCCCAGCTCTGGCCACAGAAGCACTGCTGCCCGTATAAGCCCCATCCAGTCCCACACTGTTCTGGTACCATGATCTCAGAACAGGTAGGATGATTACACTACAGAAACAAACCAAGTGCTGTCAAACACACAATGTAAATACACCAAAAAGTTGAAATTTTTTTTCCTGTCACATCTCACCTCATCATAATTCAACCCACTTGCTGGTTTAGTTACATCAGTAAAGCTGAAGGGTCAAGACACAGAGCGTTTTGCTTCAGGAAATCTTGCTCTTTTTTTTTTACCTTGTCTGAAGTAGAGGAGTAAAAAGCTCACTCACAGCAGTACAGCTGCATCCGCAGCAAACTACAAAACCCACTGCAAAGAGTCTGTTTCCCAACAACAGCAAACATCCACAAGGCAAATACTTACCCTAGCCTCTGGCTGTTTATCAGAATTGGCAAAATGTTTGCATTTTATTTTCCAAATACAAAAGAAAGTAACAAAAAATAAAACCCAAAGCAAATATCTACCACAGTTACCAAGGACAGACTGAAGGACAGCTTGCAAACTGCAGTTACAGATAACGAGGTGTTTAGTTATGTGTTCACACAGAAGTAAATCCATGTTCCTACAAATACCACACTACTGCAGAAGAAATTGATGCTGTTTACCTACAAAAGGATTGAGCTACTTGCCTACTGCTGAACTTTGGGGGGGGGAACACAGTAAGCTGATTGCATATCAACCAAACAAGGTGATGCTGCTGTGAATTTTAGTACCTGTTACAGGCACTGTCTAAAACTCAAGCGAGGGCGAGGACAGTAGAGAAACTGTTCAAAGCATAAAAGAGTAAGAACAAGCTTTACAGAAACTCAACTTAGATAAGTTTAACAGAGTATTTCTATTTTGACTCACCGCAAAGACCTTCACAGAGTTTAGAAGGTAACTCTAATCTATAAACACACATCTGACATTTCCTGCTCAACAACAACACACACATTCCTCCGCACAAGCTCCATTAGTCATGGGGATTGCCTGGCTCAATTTGCACACTCCTCCTCAGCCCCCAGCCCCTCATCCAAGCACTGTAACCACAGTCCATCCTTCCCAAAGCCATCAGGGTAATTTCCCTCTCTTAAGCCACCTAATTGTTAATGTCAGACAGGACAGCCACAGAAGCAGAGGACTCTTTTTTTCCCATCCCCAGCTGCCTGTTTCCAAATCCTCCTGCCAGACTGTGGGAACCAAACCACCCGACACTGTTCATGCTGCAGCCACACAGGCAGGTGCATCCCTCCCTTTCTGTGTGCTAAGAAAACATTCCAAAGAAACGCATCTGGAAACAAATTTCCTCCTCCACACCTACTTCAGACAGCCAGTAAGGTTTGGAAGAAAACAGCTGAAGGATGCAAAAGCAAACCATGGGCGGCATCCTACGTCATCCGCCCACTCCTGTGCTGCAACTATCAATAGGAAACCATGTTCTACCTACAGTTCTCTCTTCCAAAAACATTGGTACCCTTTTACAAAGCTAACAAATACGAAAATTGTTGAAGTCCCCCAAACCAAAAGTTGCACATAGACACTTAAGTGGTAAGGAGGACCACTGGTTTTGTCCAAGACATCTAGAAAAGGACTAAGAAATAAGAAGCACCAGCCTGCTTAGTACAGACTGCAATATCAACACATGGTCTGTGGCTCCTGACTCACCACCTCGTCTCAATAAACATGCATGTCTCTGGGTGGAGAAGTGCGCCTGTGCCACACAACAGGGCCATTTCACTTTGTGAATGCTGTTCAGGCACTCAGGGTAAATACCAGGAACCTTAACTTCTAACAGAGCAGCCACCACTAAGAGTCGTTTACTTTGACTTCTCTCTGCAAAGAAAAATAGCAGAAACAAATCTTCATTCTTAAAGAACGGGTTTCCACACAAGCCCAGTCATACCAGTCATCGAAGAAAGATGCCCAGGCCAAGCAGCTTCCTGGCTAGAGAAATCCAACGCTTCGCACAGGTTAACAGGTCAGACAAATGAAAACTGCACTCAAGAACTGGACCTTTTACCACTGATCTGTGAAGGCAGTGGATTAAGTTTAAAAATAAATAAAATCTAAGTGTTAGTGACTGTGGATAAAAAATTCCCTAAATAACCCTGTGTGGCATGAGATTCAGAGCAGTGCAACTAAAGAGACAGGTGTTCTCAGGCAGAGAACATCGATTCTAGAGTGGAAAATACACAGAAGCTAAAATTCTGGATTGACATTGTCACGGTCTAGCCCCCAGCTTGAGCAGCTAAAAGCAAATAGTTGTGATCCCAATCCTTCACCCCTGGGAAAGGGGAAAAGGGAAATGAGAGGGACTTGTGGTTTGGAAACCAAAAATAAAACGGCTTTAATGAAACAGTAATAAGGAAAATAAAAGTGATAATAATATATACATACAAATACATGAAATCACCCTCTCCCAATGACTGTAGTCACCACTGATGCTGCAGAGCAGCACAGGTAAAGGTCCTGAGCCAGACTGAGTAGCACACGGGAGGTGGATTCAGGAACATACGGATCTGGGATCAGGGGCAACAAGATAGATGGAGTTCTCACTGGACACAGGCCACTGAAGAAGAGAGCTGACCCTCATGATCCTTCAGCTTTATCCCAAGTATGAGTACATGGGATGAAATCCTCAGTTGGTCAGTTTGGGGTCACCTGTCCTGTCCCCACTCCCTGCAGATGCCACCCTTTTCCCCTCTTTCACTTAATTCATTCCACCAGCTCCACAGGGATAGATGTAAGCAAGGGCTTTTCTGCATCCCAATGCTCTGATAACTTGGTGGTAACCATAAGTTTTAACACTTCTAGAAACAGACACTGTTTGAAAACACATAGTTAACTTCCTGAAAATGAAGTTAACTTAGCCAAGGCTCCTCAATTCTGCTTGAGCTCAAACCAAAACAAAAATGCAGGCACACAAGCTGTATGTCCTGCTGTTCAAGGATGAGATACGAGCTATCTGCTGAGACCCAACACCACAGACAGTGAGCCTTCATTTTTCTTCCCATTTTTTGAAGGGAAGGACTTGCCTGAGAGACAAAAAACAGACAACATCAGTAATTATTTTTTTTAATACATTAAGCACTGTCCATAAGAAAGCAAAATGGACAATCCTGAAATCTGGTCACAAACACCAGCACCACAAGATTCTGTCTTCAAAGCAACACAGTCATCCATCAGTGGCAGCATGATGAGTCCCAACAATATGATAAATGCTTTCTAGAAAGAATATTTCTACATCTTCAGTAATCAGCCCTGAGATCTACCTGGAGAATTTAACAACTTATTTCTGGATGTTTATGATAAGTAGAAGCTGTGAATAAGCTCCAAAACACAATCAAAAGACCTGCCAGCACAACAAGAAGCATTTGGCTGGGTACCACACCACATTTTGTGCCTAAAGCTATACAACAGGTCCTCCACAATTCTTTAACCATCAACAAGAGCTAAAGGGGAGAAAAAGAAAAGAAAAAAAAATGCTGCAAACACCAGTCAATAGATGGGAGAGTAACTAAAAGGACAAAGAAGAAACAAAAAGACTAATAGCAAATGGGAGGTCACCCTTTTACAATCAGCAATTTAGGCAGTGACAGTGAATTTCTTAGGTTATTAGAAATGTAGTGATCAGAAATAGGGTACAAACAGTATGAAATTATGGATCACTGTCACGGAATATGGTAAGCACTGCAAGAAGTTGCTTCAAAGACAAAATGCACGGAAAAAAACCCCTTCTGACTACATCCTTGTACTCAAACAGTTCAGCAAAGGAGCCTCCACCCTGACCCCCTGCACAGCACCTTCAGCCCCAGCATCCAGAGGGATTGGCTCCGGCTGCAGTTTGCATTCACAGTGTGGACACAACCACACTGGTAAAGCTCTAACGCTGTTTTCAAGGACAATACAATTGGAAATTTCCCCCTTATGAAACAAGGGAACTACTACTCAAGGAGTCCCACAATGCACTTCTAAAAGACAGTTTTAAAAAAAAAAATCAAAATTGTTCTTTTTTTCTAATAAAAGCAACTAGGAAGCATTAGATTAATATGGAAATGGTTTTGAATTAATCTCAGTATGCCTCCAACATGCAGCTGTAAAAATACAGGAGGGTTCTTGCATGCTATGAGCAGCCTCTTTAACCCTCCACATAAATCTTTGAGAGAAGAAAGCTATACCTGAGCTACATGAGTGCTTTACAGTCACACAGACTAAACTCTTGGGGTCTTAGACATTTAAGATTTGTGAAAATGGGAGATTATGAAGGCAAAAATGTCCCCATATTTATGAAGGCACATTCCCTACCCCTAAATTCTATCTGCAAGACTCACACAAGGAAGCTATCAAGGCTAAACTATAAAAATCGAAATCAGTCTACCGAAAATCTACACGAGGGAGTGAAACGACCAATTCATGGAAGCTCAAGCGCCTCGATGACAGGCTGTAACTCCCTGCGTTTGTCTAACGCAACCAAAACACTAAAAGGTTGAAGTCACCATAATTCAAAATGGAGGGGAGGCAAAAGCACAGAAGAATGGTCATAAATATGCAACGTACCTCAACCTTTACGGAGGCTTTTGGTTTGCATAATGAAAAACTCAGCTGTCTCTGTGTGATGTGTGTGATGTTTTGGCAAGCAGGGCAGCACTAAAATAGGTACAAACCAATGGCAGGTACGATTATTATCTGCATTCTGTTACACACACAAGGAGATACTTCTTAATCAAAGAAACAGTGTATTTACACAGTGTATCAGTACTCATAAAGAACCTTTCACAACTGTATGACCAAATCTATGCATTCATCTACCTGGCAGTAAAAACAGATTTTAAGCCATTAAAAATACATCAATAAAATGATGTCCATATATTGTTAGTGCTAACAATAGCCTTGATTGATCTACTGCTGGTATCTCCAGAGATGTGGGCTTTCTTAGGCTCAAACACTGTATTCATGATTTTCACCAAGTAAGATATTGCTCCCCATGCCAGCAGAGAAAGCACATTATAAAGCTGAAGTCATCAGCTGTTATTTAATTTCACTTGCTCACAAACAATGTATTTCCTTGCAAATTATATAGCTGCATTATCTGTTAAAATAAACATTATGGTCCTTGAACCAACCTACTCAAATGATGAAGCTCAGGTTCAAGCACCTGCTAAGACCAGAAATCTCTGGCAGTGAGGAGATCTCAAAAACTGCAGCAGTTCTTGCTGAAGTGTTTCTGGACAGGAGGCCCTACAATTTCCTGCTGCCATCCTGTCTTCAATTTATGAAGCAGTTTACCAAGCACAGCAGAACCACCTAATTCTTAATTAAGGAGGATGGGGTCAGACTCTTTCAAGTGGTGCCCAGAAACAGAACAAGGGGCAACGGGCACAAACAGGAGAACACAGAGTTCCATCTGAACACAAAGAAAAATTTCTTTCCTATGAGGGTGACAGAGCACTGGAAGAGGCTACCTAGGGAGGGTATGAAATCACCTTTTTTTGGAGACATTCAAACCCTCTTGGCTGTCCTGCTGTGCAACCTGCTCTGGGTGACCCTGATTGAGCAGAAGGGTTGGACCAGATGAGCTTCAGAGGGCCCTTCCAAGCCCCCACCATTCTGGGATTCTGCAGATCAGTTAGTACAAGAAACGTTTTTCTTACCTGCTCTTGGCAAACACTGCTTGCTTGTTATCTGTTGTGCTGGTAAAATCTGACTATCCTCAAATTTAATAAGTTTTAGTACGGTCCCAGAAATGCTGTTCCATACATGAACACCAATAAATCTAAGCTCTCCTTCCAGCCAACAATTCAAAGGTCTCCCTCTAATCCTGCTGCAGTGATGTCATCAAGTTCTTAGAGATACCAGTCACTTACAGGAGACAAGAAAACCCACAGTGACAAAAGTACAACATTGACTGAAGAGTGAATGGACACTGCAAAAGAAAATACTAAGACAACTCCAGCCCCACTGACCCCGCTGCTAGTAATGACAAGCAGGCAGAGCCTGGAATGTTTAGTATAATCCCCATGTGTTAGAAGTTGTCTTATGTTTTTTGCAGATGCCTGTGGTATTTTGCTATGCGATCATATATATGTGAAATATCTTCCAAAAGCCTTGACACACATAACCCCGTGAAAAAGTGGAGGCAATTGCCACCCTAGACCTCCACTCCACCCCTTTCCCTAGGGGGTATTTCTTTTGGAAAAGCAATACAGCAGAATAAACTGTGCCCAGATACCCAAAATACCACTTCAGTGTGTGAATGCTTCAAACTGTGGGATTGTTTTTCTAGATGATAACTTGAAAACCACACCACATCCCCCCAGTGCCGCAGCAGAGAAGTGGGGTGTGCAGCTGGGGCAGCAGCTTGCTCAGACTGCAAAAGCTCTACTCATTGGAGAAAGTCTGCCAAGACTTTAGTCGTGTCTAAATTGTATTTGATTTAAAGCCAGTCACATTTTATCTTAATCCATAACAAAAGTTTTACCATTCTCAGGAGATTTTATTCACTAGGTGAACCACATTATTACTTTTGGTATTAAATAAGGTTGCTGATGCAGAGGTAATCTTCGTCTCAGTTCTTGGAGACTCAAGTTTTTTTCTTCCATACTCAAACTTAATTGTCCCTAGTGTATTTATCTTTGCAGATGGGAATTATTTTTGCAGGGCTATGCACTAGCATGATTTTCATGACAAGTAATTGCAGAAACACTAGTTTAGACAATCTCTGGATACAAAACAACATGCCTCTCTGAAGACAAACAGCTTACACCTAAGGCTAATAATGAAGACAATTATTTTCAGCTATTTGGGAGAGGGTCATTGCCAGACAAATTTACTTTTTTTAAGAATGTTCTTATCCTTAACTAAGCCTTTCAACAGGAGAGCTAATTCCTACGCAGTGAGTTCCAATGATGTCCATCCAGCCACAGACACGGTTGTCCAAGCTTGCTAAATGCAGTATGTTCTATTATAATCTCTCTAACAAAGAACACAAGAGGTCTGCCTCGGTGTAATCAAAATACAAAAACTTATACAGTATTCAATAATAGTCTGCAAGATTGTCTCATTGTATAAATAATTAAAATAATTAGGACCAAGAAGTCTCAGATTCTGGAAGCTGTATAGGAGGGCAGACACACACAATTATTCCATTTACACCTCTGCCAGTGATTTTAAAGAAGAAAACAGACACATTTAAAATATCAACAGAAACAATGGTTATATAAACAATCTGATGTGGGATTTAAGATAGGGAGTCTACTAAATGAGAATCATTTTAGCCTTTATCAGCAGCCCACTAGAGAATGGCACTCTATTTACCTTCTGAATATCCAAAATGCCTGCATGCAACATACGTAGCTTTTGGAAGTTAAATTTGAAAGAAAACTGGAGAAGAGTGTACCTGGAATCCAACATATGTACTCACGTTACAACATAAAGAGGCGGCTTCCGCAAGCAGCTCACCAAACCTCTTCACAGCAAGACAGACAACAGCATCACGACCCATACTCTTACATTGAAAACTGTTGCAAGCAAGCATCAGTAAAGTGTCTGCAGCATCAACAGACATTACTTGATCATATGTGTTAGCCAACTTAAGCATCACTTGATTAAAACAAACTATTGCCATAACAGACGCATCTTTTCCTCCCAGAAAAAAAAAACTTTATTCCGTATATTACAGAACTGCAAAGTGATCTGTTCTCCACGTCATAAGTTATCAAACACTGAAGAGTTAGTTATTCACTATAAACCAATAAGTCTTTGCTATTTAATTACCTTCTAAGCAGATAACACTTCAGGATATGAAATACAGTCAAACATACTCAAAACACTGGTAGATGAATTATCAACTTCC
Source organism: Tapera naevia (assembly GCA_033556795.1). Classification (NCBI taxonomy): domain Eukaryota; kingdom Metazoa; phylum Chordata; class Aves; order Cuculiformes; family Neomorphidae; genus Tapera; species Tapera naevia. Next base: position 4,739,436 of record JAUMJJ010000353.1, read on the forward strand.
CTCCCCTTCATTTGTCCCATTTTCAGGACACAGCACACGAAACAGACTATGTCACCAGTCACTATTACTGTGGAATCTCAGAAAATTTTAATTAACAGTCATTAAATTTGAATATTGCCTTGCACAGCACTGAACAGCAGGCTGAAGCCTGTATATAACTGATTCTCATATCCCTTTAAAGTAACCAATTCCTGTGTTAATGCTGAGAGAAGGAAAACTGAAGTTATCTGTTCACAATTCTCACTTTAAAGAAAACCAAAATGGCACATGATAAAATAGTGTTTTCTTTTACACTTTGAAGCAACTCTTCTCATAAAGTTCCATTAAGGAATGTATTCTCAGTCTTTACACCAAAAAAGCGCGATGTTGAGCCACTGAGCTCCAACACGCAAGCAGGATCCGTCCGCAGAGCTAAGGACAGCACCACTGGTAATACAGGCAGGGCCATCACTGCGATTGGCCCCACATCATGTTCCAGTATCACCTCATTCAAGTACCACCTCTCAAGCTGCACCAGAAGGTTTGGTGGTGCTTTTATCTGTGACCACGGGAACATGCAACAGTTAACATCTAGAACAAAAACTGAAGAGGAAGGAAAGGCGGAAGGATGGGAGAAGAACAGGAAAATTAAGAGATCAGATAAAACATCAGGTATAGGAAACACTCACTAACTCATCCTTAAAAGATTTCCCTTTCCAAAGGAAGAAGCAGAACACAATGAAATAAATCAGCTGACAATAAATCCCTATGAAATACACTGGCCAATTACCCTATTCCCTTCTTATACTACTAACAATCAGTCTTAATTGTTATCTTAGAAATAAGCAATGGAGCCAAAAGTTCCCACTATGTCAATAAGCTGAAGACAAATATTCCATCAAGCAATCATATTGGCATTGGCATAGGTTTTTTAAAAGGCTGATCATTTCTTTATTTCATCATATCTTCAAACCCATGTACAGATTTTAAGGTAGGAATTACATGAGGAAGCCAAAGCACATGCTTCCTTTTAAGCAGTCACGCAGCAGTAAGTCATCAAAGGTGAATTAAAAGCTTGAACAGTACTAAGAAATGTTCCTTGTCTACTACAGTTGTTCAGAGCAGGTAAGACGCACCTCACCAGTGAAGCATCCTCTGAATAGTTCTGCAGATTCCCTAACACAGAACATAGCACGAAACCAGAGGAAACCCCAACATCAAAGTTCTCATAGAACAGACTATCTTTCTTAAGTTGCCCTCTACTTTGATGAAGCATTGGTTTCAAGCGTGTTCTAGTAAAGTTCTTCAAATTCTTTCCTTTAGTGTAGTTTCTCCAAGTCTTCATCCAGTGCAGGCAAGGTAAGTATTTCCTCTGCTCAAGTCCTCCTCTTTCATAAGGAGACACCACCCTTGCTCTTGTCTTGTCTCTACTGATTTCTGAAACAAAGCAATGGAGATAATCTAAATTCTTTTCATTCTTGCTTAGCCCTAGTCCTTCTGAGAAAACACTTGTCCTAGATGTTTGCTGGAGACCAAAACAGAATCAACAGTCCTTTCTCAGCTCCTTAGCTATTGAATATTTTCTTAATCATCACCATTTATCTGGGAGCCACTTCTCTGCTTCCATACGTTCTCTATCAATATTGCAGTGGCTGTGACCCAAAGGATGTAAGAGAGGCAAGGCCTGATAGATAGTAACACTTCTTATTATATTTAGAGAAAGAATTTGCACATCTGAAAGGTTTTTCAACTTTATCAGTTGCCCTAAGAAGAATTATTACCCCTTTACATCTTATAGAACCATCAGTCTATGAACCAACAGGTTCAGGTTTTTAGGTACCAGCCTAAAAGCAAGACCAAGAAATAACACTAACACAACTCTTCTAGTCAATGACTGTTCTCATCAAGTTAAGAGATAAATACATCTGAAATTAAAAGTTACTAAACACAAAGTAGTCAAAATTGGAGGAAAACCTACATTTCTCATGTCTTTTCCTCATTATGTAGCTGATAATTCAGGAGAGGAACATCCCTACAGACAGCTCTTCAAGCAGCTACAGCCAAAGAAGCAGATCTAAAGGGAACTAGTAGACCTGACAATCTCGGAAGGTCCCTTCCAACCTTGGATTCTGTGGATAAGAGTATTTTGCAGACTGATAGAGATATCAAAGAAGGGAATCGAGAAATACAAGTGAAATGTACAACATACCTGGTCCTACAGTCATGCCAAAAAGGCAAAGAATTTCAAAATACATACTGTAAACCTCGAACATGGGCAGAGGTGGACAGACGGTGGGATTAATGGTTCATCAGGGAATACGACTACCCATGACTATCCTAGGAACACACAGGGCTACACAACCACATCAGAACACCATCTAGTAAAATCACTCCTACCTATCCTATCCCAGCTCGTTTTATCTCTCAGTAAGGTACCTAGAACAGAGAGCCATATAACAGCAAACTGCTGGCAAGAAAATAACACATGAATCACACGTGGCTACCCAGCAGTTCAAGAAAAGTCAGTTTTTCAGACTCTGAAGAGCTACTGTCTATCATGGCACAACAGGGAACACAAATTAGGGGCCTGACTATTTACAGAGCAGCTAAACATAAACTGAAGCTTAATTTATTTCTAACTGTACAGATGCATTAAAAAATGGAATCATTTATTGCATGCAGCAACATGACACAAAATGAATATTTACATCACATATTGAGACAGATTAATTTTTAAAGTGTCAAAATACATTTATTATTATAGAAAAGAAATCAGCAGCTGGGTGAGAAAAACCCTTCTCTGATGTCACTTGTACAACCCCAGGTGAAAATACTGGCAGACAGAAGTTCATCTCCCATTTCAAAAAGTCTTACTATGTCAGTACTCAACCTAGTTCCCACCGAGGCAGATTCAGGATCCTAGGTCAGTGACGTTAATGAGACACGGATGACTTCTTTGGCTCCTACTCACAACACTAAAGCATCAGTAAGACTGTCAAGAATTACACTGATTTCATTCCAACTCAGCTTGGAAATAGAGCAACGGAGCAGCAGCAGTGCCAAACACTGAATGCGTATCCTGGGAAAAACATCTAGAAGAGACATAGGGACAAAGAAAGGGAAAGCAGGAAGCTCAGTTTTTCATATCACTCACAACGACTGGTTTCTTCCCACTATGGAGAAATGCAAAAACATGACAGAATAATGGGAGAGGAAGCAGACCTTCCTGCTTTTCTTCAGCATTCAGAAGAGGATTAAAAAAAACAATTTCAAATTACAACATACAGCCATAGACAGACTGAGAATATGCATCTCATGCAAGGCTTAGACTCCTGGCAAAGCTGAGTCTAACCCCACAATGCTACTTCACCTCTCAAAATTCGAGCTACGCTGTCCTTCCACACCAAAGGACTGCATTTTTCCATGTATTAATTGCATCGTGTTACCTCTAGCCTCGAAGACAAACATGCAGTGCTTAAGAATCTGCTGCAATCTCACAATGATTAATACCAGGATAAAACATTCAACAGTGCGTTAGAATTCATTCTCTGTGCAGCATTTTCCTGGCCCACACATAGCACAGACAAGACCGACAGGAACATTTCTTTCACAGTCACATTTAGGATGGACACTCACTCAGTGGGAAGAGGGATATTTCATTTGCCAGTGCCATCAATCTGCCACACTGTTCCCCTCCCCTCTACCTCATCCTTCAAGCACTGTGTTTTTCTTATAATCAAAGTAAGACTGAATTCAATTCCTTTATTCACACAATAACCCCTGCCCCGCATGGAAAAGAGCTGATTGATGGAATGAAGGTTTTTGTAAGCCAAGTTTCAGCCGCACCTATGATTTAAAATACATGAAAACTATAGCAAGCAAACTCCAATAACGATACTGCATTTAACTTGGCTCTAGCCACAAGAACAACCAGAGCTGGAAGAGCTGCCTAAGAAAACTTTGATAGTAAAGTTAAAACATCCATGGAAATCCTGACCAAGTGAAAGCTGACAAGGCGCAGCGTTCCTGCAGCACTGATGCAGATACCAAAGCTCCTTTACTTCTCCTGCCCTTCGGTGAGCTGCCTGCCCCCAGACTCCCACCCCACTCACCACGCAGAGAAAGGGATGCTGCTCCAGCCACTGCTCTTTTCCATCCTTACTGACCAAACTACTGACCCACCTCATTAACTGCACTCATCCAAATCCCACTCTGAACAGGAATTTGCATATACACAAGCCTTTTGCAGCTCATTAAAGTCATTTGAATGACTCTCACATGTCCATGAATTTATGCTCTGCCTGTTCCTTTTTACATACACGGGCCAAAGGCAAAGGGCGGGGGGAAATTATTTGGAAACTCATTGACAACATGAAGCATTTTCTGGGCTTCAGCGTAGCATTTTAGTACAAAGTGTCTTCACCCATTTGCCTCCTGATACACTCACTAGATAACACATAAAACTTCTACTTCCAGGGAGGGATGTAGTAAGCATTGCATTACTTCAGACCTCTGCTGAAAAGCAAAAGGCAATCTAGGATTGGGTTGAAATACAGAAACATCAACATCTGCCATGCACAGACCCAAGGAGAGGAGGAGTCAATGCAGTTAAACAACTAGTATTTATCTCAAGCCCTTTACTAAGCCTTGTGAACGCACTCCCAAAAACAAAGCACATTTTTAAATAACTTTTCTAGTTAACTGAACATTGGAAACAAGTTTGAACACATCTCTGCTTCCCTTTAACACAGCTTGGCACCACCTCAGAGATTTACGTATGTTTAAAAACAGCATAGTACAGGTCAAAGGAAACACTGAAAATCCAGTCCACACATGAGCTGGGTGTTCTTATAGCATTAATACTTTTTTAAAATACCAGACAATAGATCCTTAGCTTGCTACTCAAAGTTCTTCTGTTACCCATGTGTCCAAGCTGTTCCAAGACCAAACAATAGAGGAAGGTCACACACGGAGTTCTGCAAGGGCCTCTGCCCGCACAGGTGGCTTAACTTACTCGTTAACAACCTAGAAAAGGAAGTGATCAGTGGGGTGACAAAGTTGCTGATGATACAGTTGTAAGGATGAAGGCAAACTGAAAAATCACTGAAAGACCTCAGTGACAGTAATTCAATGTACATAAATGTGCTCCTGTGGGGAACAGCAGACCAGACAGACCCAGCCTTACATACAGGGATGGGCTCCAGGACAGCCTTCACCACACCAGAGCAAGCTCCTGGGCCCAAGATAAACAGACTTGCGAAAACACCAGCTCAGCAGCAGTTAAACACATAAACCATTGTGAGAAATTATTTGGAAGAACAGAGAGCAAATAACAAATTGTTACACGCTATGGGTTTTATGTATAGGTTTTTATAAACCCCTGGCTTACCCAGATCTCCAAGTGTGGGTGGGTTTGGTGGTCTCATCTTAAAACACAAAACAAAACAAGCCCACAGAAGATTAGAAGTATAAATGTTCACAGAAGGATGATACAAGTCCAGCACGACTTCCCTGATTAAAACACAGCAAAAGCTAAGCTTTTCAACCTAAAAAAATAGAGAATATGGGGCAGATATGACAGCAATCTAGAAAATCGAGACCACAAGGAGAGTAGACATGGATCACTGTTCAGTCTCTCGGGACACACAATACAGTGACCAGTCTATTAAGCTGGCTAGACTCAGGGTCAAAACAAAACAAGAAGGTTCCTTGCCCAGCACACAGAGGAACAACAGAAATCTCTACCAAAATACCATGAACACAAGTTTATACAGGTGCAAGAGGAACCTGGACAAGCACCTGGAAAATAGATTTATCATAGCTTGTCCAGCTAGTAGCTCCATCAGGTTCAGACGCCTGAGCTGCAAACAGCTGAAGAACAGGAATACATTGCAGGCAGGTGACAGTTATTGCTCATACTTTGTCCTGTTTTTGCTTTTCTCTACTTCTGGAAGCTGTAGGAGACAATACCAGGCCAGATGGACCCTTGCTCTGAACCAGTACAGCTATTCTTAAATTTTCTTAAGATTCAGTCTACAACACGTTTATTTTTAGCCATTTCTTCAGAAACCCAAGCAATACTGTTGAACTCCTCTAATAAAAATGTTATTCCTCAACGGAAAGAGTCAAATTTTAAAAATAAAGCGGTAAATTAACTGAAGAGATCCTGGGTGTACACCCTTTAGAAAAATATTATCTAAAATACTTGCAATTCAAACCAACAACAGTTCTGATACTTGATTAAAAATTGAATTTGAAGCCCTGCCACCAAGTGGCCTCATCAGATTCACTGCTGAGATACTGCTAAATAAATACAGAACCTATGAAAGAGCAGCTTTGTTTCCGTACCACTGCTAAAGTTTCTACATTTTTCATTTTGGTGCAATATATTTATAGGTGCATTAACAGCTCCATAGACAGCCCAAGCAGAGCTGTCTCTAACAGATTTTTCAATAAGCTGAAAATCTACAGAAATACTTGGACTGTTTCAAAGGCTCTGATTTTGCACCAGGGAAACAAGATACAACATCTGCACAAAGTGAGATCATTTTGTCAAGGGAGTCTCAAGAAACAACACGAGGAATGGATGTATCTGAAAACATTCTCATCCACACAACTTTTTACAACACACTCCTGCAGCTCAGGTTACAGGTTTTACCTGAACCAAACACACTGTCCTTGGTCTCTGCTTTTTATAAAAATAATGGTGAGCTGCACCTACAACTGCCAAGTAAAACTAGGTTCACTGCCATTTCCACTCTCTGTTCTATTCTGCATGCTAACTAATCATGTTTCCAGTGGAAAAGCTGAGCAGAGCAGCCTTATTAAGCCCCAACCCTGCTCTACACAGAGGGCAGGAGGAATATGTTGCAGAAGACCGTGCATGAAGTTTCAGCTCTGAATAATTCTCAGCCAACTGTCCCACCTTAAGGGACCGAAAATTTCTTCATGAGGTTGGAGAGCAAGCATAGCTACTTGCTTACACAGCAGGCAAGCCAAGATGCTCCTCATGAGAAGGAGGATACACGTTTTCAGGAGGAAGCTCTGGCACTGTCACATGCAAAACCAGGCTGGAGGACCCTCACACGGACTGCTGCACTGACAGGACCATATATATATGCACAAGGACCAAGATCAGACCGGACCAATGAAGTGACTCTCAGGACTACCAACTGTAGTGCAAAGATAGACAGAGCCAATCTTAATCCCAGAAACAACCACTAATAAATTATTTTACTAAACTCTGCCTTTGGTTCAGCTGCCATTCTTCTCCCCTTTGGGAGCCCCAAAACAGAGCAGGAGCATCAACTGGGGCACAGTCAAGAGGGCCAAAGCTGAAGTCTGATGGACCTAAGGAATCCACCCCACTGAAAACCACATCCCCTGAAAATGCTGCAGATGACAGGTCCTGTAGTTTTATACTTTCTCACCTCTTTGGAAGAGAACTGTATTTTTCCCCCTAGTATAATCCCAGCTTAGAAAAACAGGCCTTTAATCGCAGCTCTGCCCAAAGATTAATTAACTCCTGCCCAACACAAATTCCTGAGAACATTTATCCGCCACGTTTGCACACTCAAATGGCTGTGGTGACAAAAGATGCATCTTCAGGAACCAAGCAGTAAGGAGACTGAGCTCAGTTTTCCATCAGATTAATAACCATGTATTTAATGGGATGGTAGGAAAGAATGAGAGAGCTTGGTATACCAATTTTCAAAATGAATCCTGTGGAGCCTCCTGGTGAAGAGATGCCTATGTGCTGCCTGTCATGTCATCATCTCCCCTCAGAAGGTTCACTGCTTTTGAAATCTAATCTTCTGAAGCAACTTCTACCTTTTCCAGGGACACCAGTTTGAATTAAAAAGGATTTTGTAATGCATCACTAACAGAAATCATCAGCAGTAAAAAGTCCTCAAGAACTACATTTGTGGCATGGAATCATCTGCCCAGATCCCATTCCAAACAAGCTGCTGGTATCTTATCATCAAAGGTGTGAGGTACAGCAAGATGATCTGGCAAGCGGCTAGGGAAATGGGACTCACTCAGCCCTGTGAAATGGAGGCTTCGGAGAAAACTAATGGCAACCTTCCAACAGGTAAAGAAGTCATCAAGAAAATAGAGCCATGATCTCTATAGAGGAACAGAGAAGAAGGATGCAAGACAACAGGCACAAGCTGAAATAAGAGGTTCATGCCTGATAGAAAAAAAAAAAAAGAACAAAAGTGTTTCCTACACTAGAACAATTAAACAGTGAAAGAGGTTGCCCACAGAGGCCGTGAAGTCTCCATCCTTGGAGGTTTTGCAGACCAGACCAGCTACAGTCCCAAGTAACGTGACCTCGCACTGATCCTGCTGTGAGCAGGAAGCTGGACTAGAGATTCCCCCAAGTCCTTTTCAGCCAAAATTACCAAATAACCTGTGATCAGGATCCAGGGAGCAGCTAGGTGTCAGATGAAAGGAACACCAAGACAAGCTAACAGGAGACTCCTTCTAAATTCCTCGTCTGAAGCACTTAACAAATCATACCTGGGCTGGAAACTGGGGAAAAAGCACTTGGTATAAACATGCAAGGCACAGGGAAGAAAATACCTGCAGAGATAAAGGGATGCTTCACGGCTTACTATTCAGCTTACTATTCTGGAGAATTTGTTGGCTGTGTATCAGCCCCAAAGAAGAGCAGAGATCGAAACTCTCCCATCCTTACACTCTCCTGCTGTCTAGGATGGGAGACAGAACTCATGCATGTTTATTAGCATGTATCCAGAAAGCTCATTAACATTTCCTAACCAAAACAAGGGAAGTTCACTACAGAGCACTCTCCAGTGATGCTCGTAAATTGAATAAAACTTATCTTTGGGTCTTCTATGCCAAATAAACTTCAGCACACCCACAGAGTCTTTGCACTGCTGCAGAGCCAAGGATTCTACCCTTACCAAGCGATGGCTTTAAAAGGCTCCTTTCCCTTCACCATTAATTATCATGCCACTTCCTGTATAAATCTCTTGTATATCACCTCCTATAGACACACAGGTCAAGCTTAGGTTGACCTTTGGTCTAATTGTATACTGGCTTCTCATTTCTTTGTTGCATGTATTCTAGACAAGCCTTCTGCCAATTCCTACTCTCCCCTACTCCTGGAATACAATGCTTGTTTACAGAGCACTCATATATTCTGTCCCTTAATATATACTGGAGGGATAAGAGTGGAGACATGGCAGTACATCTATAGCCATCCCTAATCCCAACAGGAGAATAAGATTAAGCAAATTGCTGACAAACTCCTGGATCAATACAGCTGCAACAGACCATACAGTCTCAACAAAACAGTAAGAAAAGCAATGACTACAGAAGGGTCTGTAATACAACAAGCAGAGAACAATGTCATATATTTATATAATATCATATATTATAACATTATAACATAATGTTCCACAATAATATAACGTTGGTTTATTTCTCCTCTGGCTGTTATTGAAAATTTGGAAGACTGGAACAAGCCTAGATAAGCTAACGTCTCCCATCCCCACGCACAATTTCATACATTCTTATTTCCAAAGGTTTAACGTCTTCCACTTTTTGTTGTAGCCCCAAAGCTTCTACTTTACTTTGAAATAGCCACATTTTATGGCAGTGACTAGCTGTTCAAAAGGCTTTGACAGGACTGAGTAAAATTAGTTTTGTTAGCTACTGGAGCTCCTTTCTTCCCCCCACTTTAACTCACAAAAAAAATTTACTTTTAAGAAAGGCATTTATTTTCATGAAGGAACTGCATGCAACTTCTGCATCATAAAATCCAACCAACTTCATTTTAAAAAGCCCAAACCAACACTCCTAGCATTTACTGGTCTATGTGGGGCTGGAACAGTGGCAGAGCAATGAGACAACTAATACCCGAGCTTGATCAAGAGGATTCCAAAATCCAGCTGCTCGGCTATGTGTCACAGCAGTCAACCAAACAATACATTTCCCCTTTTCTCCCCAGCAAAGAACAGAACAAACACACCTCTGCAGTACTTGCAGGCACATTTGTGTTTTAACCAGGGGTGAAGTTCCTACTTGCAGGGAAGAGCACAAGCTAAGGTAGCCATACTGCAAAACACACACAAGGTATAAACCAAGTTTTTAATGAAAAAAAATTCTTTGCTGAAATCATGGTTTTCAGAAAACTTTTATTACTTTTTATGAAGGGCAACAAAGCAGGGCTCCTGTAACATTCTTCATCAAAACATAAGTTTCTGAAGTAGAAGCACAGCAGCAAAAGTAAATAGACATTTCTGAGACAACTTAAGTGCTGTAGGTAAACTCTTCCCTTGTGGGGCCAAAGGACACGATGATATTAGTGTCTGCTACGAGAAAAGCTGCAAGGGGTCCAATCCATTTCCCAGGCAAAAATCCCCTGGGACACTGGGTGATACAGGGATCCTTTCATACGCTGGATACACTGACTGATAGCGAGAAAGGTACTATTACCTCAAATTCTGTAGTTTCAACCAACATCCACAAACCTCACGCTGACGGAGCCCACCAGCTGACTGACCCTGGGGTTCAGCTCCAAGCTCACTCCTACACATTACTATAATCACCATGGACTACGAAAAATGCTTCAGAGAAGCGCAGCAGTGAGGCACTCGGGATCAGAGAGGGCTGGGGTATCTTGGAACAATTATAGTGAGCACTCAAGTTTCAAGTGTTTGCAAGCTCTGTTTTGTTTTTCACCATAATGGCACTAAAGAGAAAAATGATCAGATGTTGACTTCTACGAGAATGGATTACAGGAACTAAAACCAACCACACCAAACACATCAGTGAAAGATAGAGCACTTATCTTTGTGTTCTATGTGAATGCAGGTCAGAGTATAAACCATACCAGTCATCTACATCCCTATAAATAACCTCATATCTGAAGGTATCTTAACTATCTACACTCTGCTTCATGGGATGCTGTTGAATATTTGTCTCATGTGCCTGATCCTTAAATATTCTTATCAATGGCGAAGCAGTCCTGAGCCTGAGCCTTCCCCAGGGCATCACTCTTCTTTTATTCTCACAGAATAAAGCTGAATAAGATGCATCTTCTACCAGCTTCTAAGCCTTTTAACTGCAATTTCTAAATACCTTTATAAACAAAAAATTAACTGCAAATCCATAACAATTACTACAAACAACTGGTTCTTACGCATTCCTTCCTCCTCACAAGTGGCAATGAATAAGACTTTCACCAGCACAGGCCTACAAACACTTCCAGGATGGCCCTTAACGTTCGTGAGGGGGTTATGCTAGAAGTGTGCTGACAGTACATTTATATGTACACAACATGCAATCTGTTTTTTATTGGCTATAAAGAAGGGTTATGGATTGGGGCTTTGACAGTTAGGCAGTGATGCACAGCTGCCAACTTTATTCATCTGATATCTGCAATTCCAGGGCTCAAGACCAAAATCTCAAAAAAGACACCCAGACCAAATAATGTAATTATACTGACATATTACAGGCATGAAAATAACGTAAGCTGTGGACTCAGATAACAATGAAAAGTGGATTATATTGACTTTAATCACAGAAATGCACAACGCCAGCAACTTACAAAGGATTAAGCAGAAATAGTTCATAATACAGAAGAGCAAAATTCTAATTGAACACTGAAATAGGTAGCTTACACTTATTAACACCAACACCGCAATCTCACACAACTGCGTTCCCATCCCAGACATCCATTTGTCACTATTATCACCACAACCTGAATGCCAGGATACGAGCCTCCCCCTCAAAAAACTGCTTCTCTGTATGGAGGGGAGAGGTATTTCCCAACCAATCTTTTTAAATGGTTTGTTTTCATCACCATTGTGTGGAAATGCTATTACGAATTTTCATTCAAACTCTTGGCTCACTTTTTTTTTCTTTAAAGTATAAATTGTGTCTAACAAGAAACACACCAGGGATCTCTTCAATCCCCAAAGGCACTTTCTTAAAAGGAGAGAGAACAAAGGAGAAAACCTCCCAGCATGTGCTTTCCAAACCAGCTTCTTAGGACAGTATCAAGAATGACAATACTAGAACATAAGCTTTTCTTTTTCATTCTTTGATCCATGTATAATTGAATTGATTATTGCAAACTGTGTAATGATTTCCAAAAGACTTGAGGAGAAGGCAAAGATCACAACAATCTAATAACCAATTTAAAGAGATGTAAGAAATATTGAAGGAAAGATTTAATCACTCAAGTATACTCCTTCCAATTAAAAAGAGCTTTAAATACCTTACCTTGAGATAAATTAGTCTGTATGCAATTATACAGGAATAGTAATTAAGAGGAGGAAAATTTACATATGCCTCAGCCTATAGAGTTTGGGGGGGGGGAGGGCACCCACAGAAAAGCAGACTTTCTAGTTAGCTTGTTTCATCAACAGACATGAAAGCATACTGGCTCAAGGTACTCAGACCTTCTAGGGTACCAAAAAATCCAGTAACCTCCCGAGTCCGGAATCTGCAAAGTATGTTTTGCTCTTATCTGTTTGTTTGGGTTTTTTTCCCCAATAGGACAGACATTGTCAAATGGGGCAAGAGACTCAAATACTCTTAATCGCAGTAAGAACACAACAATACAGGAAATGCTATTTCAGGATTCAGAACTCTGAAAAACTACAGCAAGTAAGAATGACCACTGTTTTTCTGGAAGAAGCAGGAACTTTAATTTTACTTTGTGCATTTGGCAATACCACACATCACATTGCATTCCCCAAGGCATGTGTGTGTATGCTGTCTCCATGTAACCCTATGGTTCTCCACACAGAAAATCAAGTTTTTAAAACTTTCTGCCTAAGTTTTTCTGACAAACTTTATTTGGCAAAGCAAATGAGTAACTGCACAATTCCTATATTTGATTTCAGTTTTTTAAAGGTCACTAAATCTGAAATCAATGCCATTTGCTAATTAATCAGAGGAGAAAAGCGAAAAAAAAATTACTTAAGGAAATTAAAATAAAGCAATTCACTGTTCATGCTTCAAATAGTAGAGTCTTAATCACAAACCCTCCCTTTGTTATCTTTCAACTTTCAAAGAGAATTTAAAAGCACGTTTTCTAGGGATGTACTCCTACTTAAAACTACCCCCTGCACTCAACTACGATGCAACAGCTTTCCATTAGCCACATTTTTCCAAGGAGCACTCACCTCATTCAGTACCTAATAACCAAGCTGTATTATTTAGGAAAAAATGCTATGCAACAGCTACAATTCCAGGCAGAAATTTCATCCTCCCTTGTCTTTCCCTCTCCTTCCTGACAGTGGGGACACACCCACACACCTCTCTACAGTCAGAGAAAAAAAGCACAGATTGAAGTTTTCAAAGTCTGAATTCATGAAGTAACTACTTTTTTTCTTATGCAAACTGCCAAGCCCCCATAGCTACAAAAAAAAAAAAACCACAAAAACCCCCACACAACTTTTCACAGCATGCCATGCTCCCATCCCACAGCCCCAGCTCACAAGTACCCCTCCATATCCTGAGCAGCCAAGTGAAATTGAAAATACATGGTCATTCAACATTTATCCTTCAGATCCCTCAGGAAGCAACAACACTTTAAATAAATAAATTAATAATAAATCCTCTCTACTGCTCCCAAGAAGGGGGATTCTGAAAGGAATCAATAAAGAAGTTCAGGATGACAAGCAGACACAAATACAGTTCCATACAAGCTCTACAGTAAAGCTGCAGAGAAAGAGCAGAGCAGAGGCCCCTACACCAAGCTCATGCCGACCAGTGGCCCTCCAGCACCTGCAGATACACCCAGAGCACGGAGGCTCTGCGATGGGCAACAGGAGAGGCTTCGGGTTTCAAAGCTCTTAAGATCAATAAATTGTCAATTTTCATTGTAAAATCATCCCTTGACCATCATTCTGCCAACTTAACACACATAAAAAAATCCACGTTTATTCCTTAGCTCTTGCCTCTTTTCCCCCTACTTGAATCAGTCTTGCTTGCCAAGGCATCACACAAACCCAAGCCAGCTCCTGTACACTAAAAACTCTTACCACTCAGTTCCCAAAACACGCTACTCCACTTGCTGTGCTATGATTAACAGAAGTTAAACACTGGAATCACATCTTGACCCTTTAGCTCATTATACGGGAGTCACCATTCGGAAAGAAAGACTTGGGGACAGCCCTGCTTATGTAACATATCCTGTGAGACACCCCAAAAGCCAAAAGACAGAGGAGGATTTAAGGATCTATTTGTCCTGACCTGGTAGACACAAACCCCAAAATCTGAAACGATTTTATACTGCTTCACATCTTGACAGCTCTTCAAGCACCTAAAAACGAAAGCGCAAGAAACCTTTGATGCACAGAAAACTGAGACCAACCAAAACTCTAGGGAAAGGCAAAGTATTTTCCCTTGTCATATTTACATATTCTGTAGTTTATGCTACACATTTAACATACTTCTGATCTGTCTCTTCACTGTATTAGCTTTAAAGTACGAGACAGAATCCCTCCTGATGAATAATGACACTATGAAAACTGCAATGAGATTCCTAAACTTTTAAACACCCTGCTGGGTATGCAAGGCACTGCTCGCACCCCCACGCCCCTGCCGAAGTGACTGGGAGGTTTTTGGGGGGTTTTTTTGTTGGATTCTTTTTTTGGTGCACTATATGGATATCCCAGCACCCACTATCCCACCGCTACTCTTCCTATAACACTCAAGGGTCTGCAATCAGTGGGATTTTCTCCCTCTTCTCCATCCCTAACCTAAATCATAGTGAGACGTACTCCCCTGCCAGCTTCACCTCCTCAGGGAGCTGAAACTTTGCTTGAGGGTGCTTCAGAGCACTGGGATTCAAGGAGGTCAAGGTGACAGAGACAGCCAAAAGCTCAGCGGTTACTGGTGATATCCTTTATTTACTGAGAGGAGTGGGGTCCCCCAGGGAAGCAGGTTCCCCTCCACCACTCACCAGGAGCCAGCTGCTTGTCTTGCCTCTCTTCACTCCATTTCTGTCAGTCTCGCTTACAAAGTCATCACATAAAACCAAGCCATCTCCAGTGCACCAAAAACTCTTCAGTCAGTTCTCAAAACATGCTACATCTCACAGTGGGCAGGATTTCTCTTTCCTTCATCCCAGGGTCCCATCTCAGTTTCCCCCTGCTAGCTACACCAGCTGAAACTTTGCTCAAGGGTGCTTCAGAGCACTGGGTTTTGAAGAGTTTTGCAGGGTGACAGGAACAGCCGCAAGCTCAGCATTTTGGAGCTCCTCCATGGCTGTTGGTGACATTTTTTATTTACCAAGGTGAGGGGAGCTGAGTCTCCTCAGCCCTCCCAGTATTCGCTGGGAGTTGGCTGCCCGTCTTGACTCAAATGGGGTGAAAAGAGGCACTCTTGCTTACAAAGCATCACACAAACCCAAGCCAGCTCTTGTGCACCAAAAACTCTTAAGAGCCAGCTCCCAACACATTCTACATCCCATAGCTGGTGACATGGCTACATATCCTCCACCCCAACGTCCCACCTCAAGCCCCAGCGACACCCCTCCTGCCAGCTTCACCCCCCCAGGGAGCTGAAACTTCGTTTGAGAGTGCTTCAGAGCACCGCGAGTTTTGCAGGGTGACAGGGACAGCCACAAGCTCAGCATCTTGGTACTCCTCCACGGCTGTCGGTGACGTTTTTTATTTCCTGAGGCAAGGGGAGCAAGGTCCCCCCTGGCAGTGGGGTGAGGGGAGTGAGATCCCCCCCCACACCCCGGGACGTGGGGTGAGAGAAGCAGGGTCCCCCTGAAGGGTGTGGGGCGAGGGGCGGTGCGGGGCGAGGGAACCCCCCGGGGGAAGTGGGGACAGGGAGCAGGGTCCCTCGCCAGGGAAGCGGGGAGACAGGAGCAGGAGAGCGGGGTCCCCAAGGGCAGCAGCGCCAGGAGAGCAGGGCTCCCCCGGGAGGAGGGGAGCAGGGTGAACACAGCGGGGTCTCCCCGGGGGAGCGGGGCCGGGGGACACGGGGTCCCCCTCGCCGCGGGGAGAGCGGAACGGGGTCCCCTCGGGGCGAGGGGAGCGGGGTGGAGGCAGTGGAGTGCCCCCAGGGAAGCGGGGAGAGGGGAGCACGGTCCCAGGATCCCCTCAAAACCTGGGTCCTCCCCCAAAGCTCCCCACCCAGCGCCGGGCAGAGCCGCTCCTCGGGGCTCCCTGCAAACTTTGCGGGGCGCCGCTGCCCCGGGCCGCCAGCTCCCGGGGCTCCCCCCGCCCCCCATCACCCCCTCCCCGGGGCTCCCCCCGCCCTCGTCGCCCGCCTCCCCCGTGGGGCGGGAGGCGAGGACGCAGCCCCGCTCCCCGCCCCGTCCCTCAGCCCGCGAGGGGAAGCGAAGGGAAGCGAAGGGAGGGCAGCTGCTCCGCTGAGCGCGGCGCAGAGCCGAGCGGAGCCCGGCAGCGCGGGGCGATCGCGGGGGGAATTGGAGCTGCGCTGGTACCTTTAGTTCCGCACTGTCCGCCATCTTGCAGCGCCGCGCGCAGGCGCAGTGCGCCCCGCCGGGACACCGCCCCCCCCGCCCCGCCCCGCGCGCCGCGCAGCGTTTGAATCGCGGCGCCATTTTGTCCTCTCCCCCGGCGCGGGGCGGGGGGGGGGGAGGAGGGGTGCGGAGCGGCGCTCGCCCCGGGGCTGAGGGGAGCCCTGCGCTGGGCAAGGTGGCATCGCATCCCGCAGGCGGGTCAGTCCCACCGCTCAGCTTGGTGCCGTCTGGAAACTTGCTGAGGGTGCGATAGATCCCATCCTCTACTTAACCCTCAACTTCAAGCGCCTGGTGACATCTGGAGGGAAGGGATGCCTTGCAGAGGGACCTGGACAAGCTGAAGAAGTGGGGCTGTGCGAGCCTGATGAGGTTCAATAACGTCAAATGCAAGGTCCTACATCTGAGTCGGGGACAATTTCCATTGCACCAAGGTGCAACCTTGCCTTGAACATCTCCAGGGACGGGGCAGCCACAACTTCTCTGAGCAGCCTGGGCCACTACATCACCACTCCCACAGGAAAACATTTCCTCCTAAGATCTCATCTCAATCTCCCCACTTTCATCTTAAAATCGTTCCCGCTTCTCAGCCACCAGGACACCCAGGTCTTTCTCTTCAGGGCTGCTTTCAAGCTCTTCATTTCCCAGTGTGTATCAACACTGAGGGATGCCCTGACTCAGGCGCAGGACCTTGCCCCTCACCTTGTTGAACCTCATGGGGATTTCACAAGCCCATTTCTCCAGCTTGTCAAGGTCCCTCTGGATGGCATCACATCCCTCAGGGATGTTAACCTCACCACTTGGTGCCATCAACAAACTTGGTGAGGGTGCAATAGGTTCCATTATCTACTGAATCCAGAACTTTAGGTGCCTAGTGACATCCTGGAAGGAAGGGATGCTATCCAGAGGGACCCAGACAAACTGAAGAAGTGGGGCTATGTGAACCTAGTGATGTTCAATAAGGCCAAGTGAAAGGTCCTGCACCTGGGTCAGGGCAATACCAAGCGCAAACACAGGCTGGGCGGAAAATGGATTGGGAGCAGCCCTGAGGAGAAAGACTTGAAGTGCTGGGGGATGAGAAACTTGATGTGAGCAGGCAACGTGTGCTTCAGCTCAGAAAGCTGACTGTATCATAGACTCATAGAATGCTTTGAGTCAGAAAGGACTTTAAAGCCCATCCAGTTCCAACCCCCCCTGCTACGGAGACCTTAGAGCAGCCTTCCAGTATGTGAAGGGGGCTAGAGGAAAGCTGTGGAGGGGCTCTTGATCAGGGAGTGCAGGGATAGGACAAGTGTGAAGTTTTCAGCTGAAAGAGGGGAGATTTAGAAGAGAGCTTACGGAAAAATATTTTCCTATGAGGATGGAGAGGCCCTGGCACAAGGTTGCCCGGTGAGGTTGTGGCTGCCCCATCCCTGGAGGTGTTCACGGCCAGGCTGAATGGGGCTTTGAGCAACATGATCCAGTGGAAGGTGTTGCTGACCATGGCAGGGGGATGGGAGCTGGATGATCTTTAGTGTTCCATCCAACCCAAACCATTCTGTGGTTCTATGAGTGGCAGACCAGGGGATGAGGTGGGAATCCATCAGTGGGAGCAGGCTGGCCAACTCTGCCCTGCTGAGATCCTGGGAATTGGCACTCACCTGTGGCCTCACCAAAGCTTGGGGTGCATGCCAGGCTGAGGCCCGGAGTGTGTGCCAGGAGGGTGTCCTGCCATCAGCCATCCTCCTGCTCCTGGTGTGCTCGAGCTGCAGCACAAAGCAGGAATGCTAGTTTTATTTCCCTGAGCTACTGCAGAGCGAGTTCAGGGAATCCACATGAGCTTGCTTGGGGTTTGCACTTAGGAAAAGCATCACAAATGTGTTTTGGAGGGTCTGCAGAATCAGAGCAGATCTTTTAGGCCTGAGCTTGGCCATGTCATCTTTTTTTTGAGTAAAATGTGGGTTCTTACAACAGCAGATAATGCAGAGGGGAATCGTGTCCCAAAAATGTCACCTGGCAAGATGACTCCATCTGTTGCAAAGCTGATTGGCTTAAATACTAGCATGGAAGTCAGACACCTTAGCCTGATTCAGCTTCCTTTTACCTGTGTGTCACTCTATAATTATAGATTGTCTCAATACTTTCTCCACTTTGCCTTTACCATCCTGCACAGGATAGAAAAAAATTTGTCAGACATGTCCAGTATTGTGCATCCTTTGAAGTGAGATGGAGATACAAATCTTGCTGGTTTTCCATAGATGCTATAAAATTCATCATTGTCCATTCAGAAAGCACTTACATTATCTGCATCACAAGACAAAAAATGCGTTAAAGTCTCTACTCTACAGATTAAAGAAAGCATGCTTGAGGCCACACAGGACATCAGTGGTAAAGAGATTGCCACTCATGATTATTACTGAATTATATATTACTGAATTTATGTCTCCCATATGACCTGAATAGTTAGCCAACATTTAAAATCAGGTAGTTTCCATTGAGGGAAGAATGTGACAGTGGTACTAAATATATTTCTAGTAAGTAGCTTTTTTATACCATCCTTTTTTATTGCTAAGAATATATATAAAGTCGCAATTCTCTAACAAAGGAAAGCAACCCACACCTACATCTCTTTCCAAACATTTCATTACAAAGCATTTCACCCAGCAACACTCCCCAGCTTGGTCTAAAGACCAGGCTGACAGAAAACCCAGGTGCTAGTACCCCTCATTCTTCTCCAGGCCATGCGTCCATCCCGTTTCCATTGCAGGTATGCCAAGCATCCACTGCTCTCATTGACTTCTTTTACAGTTCTCAGCATATCGAATGAAGCATTCAGAAAATGAGGAACAATTAAAAAGGCTGATAAGTAATACTCCAACACTCTGGCTTAATAATGCATTAATGAGGACTTATCATAGTGTCTAAAGTGCTGGTTTGGGGAGGGGGCAGGGCACTAGGCAAGATATCTAAAAAAATAAAAGTCAGATGACTCCCCAGTACGCCCACAAGTACCATAATTAGCTGATCTATTTCAGCGGTCTGCACCAGCCCAGTTCAGAGCACTTCCTTTTGAATGATCGAATATGTTTAATAATCACTATCTAATATGATCTAGGAGTTCGGGTCTAGTTTAAAGAATTTGGCAAAAAGATTTATAATCGTATAAAGACCAATCCTTTTTTCCAACTGCTTTCCCCCCACCCCCTGAAAGAGGCTTGCTGCATAACAAACAGTTTTTCCTCTGCTTCTTCACTTCCTACCAAATTCGGTGGGATGTGGACATGTGCTTAAGTGCTTTGCTAAATCATGGCATAACGCTATCAAACCTGACACATGGCCATAAACCACGGTGTCCTCTTTCAAAACTTGCTTTAAATAAAACAGGCTGAGAATGTCTTCAAAATAAGGAAGTGAGCTAAGAGGATTCAGAATATTCAAATCAAAATGGTTCACCCTAAATAAATATTTTTTACATACAGAGCTAGCACAGGCCCTTTATTTTTTCCGATAGTCCCTTCTTTTTCGATGCAGTTTATACTTCAGTATGAAGAAGGAACTTAATATGAAAAGCAATCTGGGCTTCTATTTTTAGACAATTATTTACATGTAATGAAATTTTGTTCCTCTCTACTCCTGAGACTTAGTTGATAGTTTCTTTGCCAAGAAAAGACTTTGTTAACACACACTAATTTTCAAAGGTGCTATCAGTTGCCCCAGCTCTACTGCTGCTCTGTCAGTGATGGCAGCACTGAGATCTTTCATGATTCCATCATCGTTTCAGGACATACCCATCAAGTAGCACAACTAGGGTACAATGAGAGCAAGTAGGAACACCTCCACAAATAGTCTTACAGTTATCAGTTACCTCTGTTTCTGAGGTAAAACTGTAGTATTTTTTCTTTTAACATTTTTTTTTTAGCTGGGGAGAATCCTCAACCATTCAATGTTTTGATATTTTCAATTCCCAGTTTTCAAAAACTTGTTTCCCTCCTTTTGCTGTATTGCAGTAAAATAAATTACTTCCAGAATCCACTTCCTTTTCTTCTATTTTCCTGTTCTGTAACCCTCCCAAAAAATGTATCATGTCACATAACTCAATTCCTTAAAACCATGCTCAGACACAATAACATTTTTAAGATATGCGTTCTTTCTACTAACATGTTGTTTTCATTAGTCCAAGTCTCCAAGAGTTTTCCTTCTTTGTCCAAATTTACTCTCTGCTAAAAAGTAAAGATTTTTGATCTGGAATATGTAACTTCAAAAGTTATTTAAAATAGATTCTCAATTACTCTATTTCTTGATAGGAAAATGTGACCAAGTCCTTAAAAATACCTTTTATTCCTGAGATTGTTGGAGGCTTAAAAAAAAAACATTTAGATGTGTCACTAGAATACCCTTTTTTGTGAAAAAAAAGTCATAGAGGTGCATTTTAGTGACAATTACTTGGATGTATGTGAAGAAAATGGAGTAGCCCGTATATCAGATAAAATGTCAATTTAATTCTTTGTAAGAAATATGTATAACATTGCTCAATCTACTAATATAGTGAGTTCAGCAATGTTGAGTGACTGAGACTTGGCTGGTATACATGTCTCCCCCTAAATCCACATCCAAGTGTAATATTATATTAAGTTATATTGTAGCATATTATGTTACCATCATCTCTCAAATTTGGCCCAAAACAAGGGCTGCTACTTACTTAGAAAAATAAGATCTATTACATCTTTTCTGCCTGTGTTATTAAAATTTACAGAGGGGACTTAATCACCTAAAATCTTGAATTAGAGAAAGATATTGGACCATTTTACTAATGTCACCTCTTTTATATCCTTAGATCTCCTGGTATAACAATGTTATTGCAATATGGAAAGCATATGTAAATGAGTTATTGTAATCTTTAATTACATGTGCAGATTACAGCGTGACACATCCCAGCTTCATTTGTATTTCCTGTTTTTTCAGTTCTTAAATATTGACTTACCTTGTTGCTGTACGCATGTGAGTGTTGTTCACAACACCAAGTATAGAATCATGCAATCATTAAGGTTAGAAAAGACCTCTAAAATCATCCAGTCCAACCCCACTGTGCCTACTAAACCATGTCCTACATGGTTTTTGAATGCCCCCAGGAATGGAGACTCCACTGCTTCCCTGCGCTGCCTCTGCCAGTGCTTCACCACTCTTTCAGTAAAAGATTTTTTCCTAATATCCTATCTAAACCTCCCCTGGTGCAACTTGAGACTATTTCCTCTCATCGTATCGCTTATTACCTGAGAGAAGAGACCAGCTCCCACCTCACTACAAACTCCTTTCAGGGAGTTGCAGAGAGCAATGAACCTCTGCTTCTCCAGAATAAACATCTCCAGGACCCTCAGCGGCTCCTTGTAAGACTTGTTCTCCAGACTCTTCCTCAGCTTCTGGATTCCTCATTGCAATTTTTGAGAACCTTTAAAAATTTTAACTGCAATCCTTGATATCTGGATGCCCCATATATTGTATACCCTGCCTGGAATTACACGTTCCAAGTGTAATTCCACACTTAGCTCCCCATGTACTTCACTGCTATACAAAGCATCGCAGCTGCAAGACAATAGTAACAGGCACAACAATTAGCCCATTCTTTAGAACTATTTGCTTTGCTTTGCCTTTTCCTCTCCACTATCAGTGGATGATATTGCTTGCTCATAGCACTCTGCTAATGTTCTTATGGCCTGTCCTTCATAATTAAGATATTCTATACTTCCTTTGTGCCACATGAAGCACCAGTCACGTCAAATGGAGACTATGTCTTAAGGTAAGGATGTAAAGAATAGGGTTTACCTGCTTGTCTCTCCTGGGGTCGTCCTACTTTGGCTGCCTGAGCCCATCTCACGCAGCCTGCAGATCACCGCGATCCTTTGCTTTCCACCCAGTGCCTTTCAGGTTTTGCACCTTTATAGAGCACAGGTGCAGGAAAAGAGAAGTGCCTGAAGTGCCTCTGAGCGGGTCATGAAGGTTCCATGCCAAATGCACTCATACAGCCTTGTTTAATTTAACACATGATGAAGGCAGGCTCAACAGCAAAACTGATTTACCCTAGAGGGGGTTTAGGTGATAGGGGAATACTTTCTTTATGTGTTACAGGCAGTATGAGATAAGAAAAGCGTCCTACTGGCATTTGGTTTGACTTACCTAGAATTAACTTCCGTAACTTTCATTCCAGGAAAACTGCCACTGTTGAATGGATCCACTTCTGGAAGTACCTTAGTTCACATTTCTCTGAGCTTTTATTTGAATTGTTACCTTTTTCTGTTTTTAAAATTAAAGCTAGAATAGTTTTTTTTTCCTCTAAGAAATGGTAATTCCTGAGCTGTTCATCTACATTTGTAAAACCGTTTCCTTTGGCTGTGTTGAACCCAGATTTTTGTCAACGGAATTCCACGTTGCTGACTCTAAATTGGGGTGGGTTTTTTTGTCATTAGCACCCATTTTCATAGCGTGTGGATGCAGAACAAGAAGAAAGAGTAAAAAGTACCATGGTGATGGGCCATTGCCAATCTGCAGTGAGCTGTGAAGTGCGCAGTGCCATATCAAAGCCAGGCAATACCTACAGTGTCGGGGATGCCCCATCCCTGGAGGTGTTCAAGGCCAGGCTGGTTAGGGCTTTGAACACCTTGATCCAGTGGGAGGTGTCCCTGCCCACGGCAGCAGGTGGAAATGGATGGGCTCTAAGACCCCTTCCAACTCAAACCATTCTTTGATTCTATGACTACATACAGAAGCATATAGACAGTAATAGAAGTAGATTATTACACATTGAAGTAACAAGGACCGTACAAGAATGAATTATGCTCGTCTTCTCCAGTTCTTTAGCTCTTTTCTTGCCTAAAGAAGTTCAGAGTAGAGGTGGATAAAATGCTGCATAATATGCCAATGGCTAGGCTGTGCCTGCTGGCACAGAGACAGTATCTGGTATGAAGCACTCACATCTTTAGAAACAGCGATTAGGTAAAGAATAAAGAATCACTTTAGTCATGGGAACACTCAGTTCTAGTAGCAAATGGAGTTCATTTCAGATGGCTCATATAAAAGCAACAGAGCTAATTATACTATAGTAATTACCTGAAAATTATATGTATGTTGTTTTTCCACCAGTCAATACTGCTATTTTTGAACTTTGCATTGTTCTCATGGACTGCTGGAGTCATGCTGTCTCTAAACAGTCTTCTCATCTCATCATTACCTTAGCCTCTGGTTTGGGGAGAGCATGTTAGAAGAGGTTTCAGCTGCAATACATGCTACGTAGCTCACATCTTTCGTGCTCACTTGCACTGTGCACCACAATATATCCTCACCTGTGCTGCATTTGAGAAATTGGTTCCATTTTAATAGTCTTTTGAGTAGGGATTATGAGATTCTGACTCTCCAATAGGACTCTAAACCAGCATCCGATTAAGATTAGAAGATACTGAAAATTCCCACGAGCCCACTCAGTACCATTAATAATTGGTTTTTAAGAGTTTTACTTCCTCACCCCTCCCGGGTGTGGCATGTTGTTGTCTGTTTTTTGGTTTAAGAGCAACCAATAAAAGTACCTGATGAAGGGAGGAGAGCGCCATGCAGGTGAGCATCACACCCCACTCCCACAAAGGGAATGCTGTCTGGCAGCAAGAACGGGAGAATGGGAGTCAGGAATTTTTGGATCACTCCCAAATGAACTCTTGCCATATTACCTGATTTTGACCAAGTCATGGGCTAAAGTGCACTCATAATGATTCCTTTATGAAATGAGGATGCTAATAACAGGTATCTCCCCAGACTGCTGAGGGGAAATTAATTATCATTTGGAAAGTACTTAGAGATTCTTGCATGAAAGAAGATGGAGCCAGAATACTCGTAATATTAAAATAAGTTGGAATAATCTTTATATTTATTGCATGCAGTGCTTTCATCTTCAAAGCTCTTTACTAACATCAATGAATTAACAAAGAAAATGTTAATAAAGATCATATTTACCCATAAAATTATTCTCCCAAAGCATATATAAATAGATCTGCCTCCAGTTAATAAATGTTATTAAAAGAAAATCTAAGCATCAACTACAGTATCGTGCACTAAATCCCTGGTGGTGCTGTCCATACAAACCCACTGTCAACTATGAATTATTAGTTTATACTTTTAATGAGGATAATTAGCCTAATTCAGCAGTGCTGAAGTCACTAGGAGCACATCATCGGCTACCAAGGGTGAAAAATCAAGATGACAAAGGCAGAAGGAAGAGCCATGGTTAGAAATCACCTCTGCTTTGCCAAATGGACTGTCTCAGGTTGGGACAGTATTTCTCTCTGGAGGAGGATATTGTGTTTAAGGATGGTTTGTTGTGTCTTTGGAATAAGTTACAGAGAACAGAGAAACACACTGTACCTCCAGTAGAGATATGCAGATATTTCTCCATCAATGTACAGAACTCAGGGCATCCCAGACTAAACTATTCAAACACTACTTGCAATAAAGTGCCCACTTTTTTAGACTGGCACAGGCACGAGTGTCACATCAGCCGTTTACTGAAAACCAGTAAATGAGGCAGCCCTTCCAAGTGCATTATCTGCATTGATTTCAGAACAGTGCTTAAAGAACGGCAAGGGACCTTTCCCTTTGTGTTTCATTGCCAAGCCGCCTTCTCCATCTCAGTGTCTCCAGCTGTAAAGATAAATAAAACCAGAGAAAAAGCATTCTGTTGTTATTTCCCCCACACCTCCAGTTTATTTTGAATTAAACACTTTTCCACAGGTCTCCTTCACTACAGCAAAGGCAGAACTGCTGGCACTCTGCAACGTTGGTCTCGGATACATTCCAGAACATAATGGGCTATAATAGATTTTTTAAAAATCTACGGTGCACTTCATAGACTCTGGAGGTCATTTTAGGCAGCCCATCAATATTCGAGATAAATATTTCTGTTCAGCCTGTTCTCTGCACCTCGATCAGAAATTCATACTTGCCAGATGTGCATGCCACAAACCCAAAGAAGTTCTTCAGCTTCTCCAAACTCACTGGGAAAAAAACCCACATTATCTGTGAAGGGGTTTGTAGCCCAGTCTTGTTAAGGCTGTGGCTGTTTCTTCAGAGCTGGCTGAAGGCTTTACAAAGTTCTTCACAGATTAAACTGTCCCAGTTAATCTGTGATACAACAACGTGCAGGCAGAGCTTCAAATATGTTTGGCTTTGAATAGAAATCAAATGTTACCTTTGGGAAATAAGCTTATTATTAGCATTAGACTTAGCTTTTGGGTTACTTCCAGTAACTTTGTTGAATTATAGAGGTTTTGTTATTGGGTTTTCTTTGTCTCCTCCATTTGTGTGTCATGGTTGGACAGGCACTGTATTTTTGCATCTACTGTTTCCAGTGCTCCCAGTGCTATCAGAGAGATTTGCAAACACTAATTATTCTGCATAACGCCTAGCACATGGCAAGGCTCCATTTAAGAGCATATCACCTCTCTGATGTGGTCTCACGAGGGTGGCACCTTTAGGCACAGGTAGCATTTTGTAAGCTAGAAAAACCCACATGAGCAGGAGAGAGTGTATCTATTAACAAATATGCCATAGCTGCAGAAAGCATTTCAATGACAAGCGAGACTGACAGCCAGACAAACAGCCAAGGTCTTTTTCTCACCATGTGATCTTTTCATAATCCTCCATTTCTCTCCTAGATCAACAGGTTCCTCTTTATTTATCATTGTCAGCTCTTAGCACAAAGAGCCTTTTGTCTGTAGCTCTGACCCAAACACACAAGACTTTTTTTTTTTTTGTCCGTTCTTGGCCATATGCTTTCAAATGGACTAATGGGCTTCCAAGCTATAAAGCAAAACCTTGACCCCAGACAGGGAGATGGTTGTGTGACAACATCTCTCTGTTTTGACATCATCATTTATCCCCGCTGCAGCTCCACTGGCAGCATAAGCTAGTGAGTAGGCAGCACAACCCAGAACAAATACTTGAACCTGATCCACTCTGAAGCTTGTGCTATGGATACCGACACTGGAATCACAGTGGCGGCAGCTTCTGACACCCAGGCTCAGAGCAGGGACAACCGGAGCCAGTCAATAGCTGCCTCTTTAAGTCCTCTTCTACTCAATTATCACCAGTGTGATGAAGCTATCATGCCTCCTTTGTAAGGCAGCACGTGTTGCAGCAGAAACCGCGCTTGCCCTAAAGCCCAGAGGATTCCTGCCAGAGCCTTGCCCTTGTGCTCCATTATTTCAAGTCCTCTTATGGATTCATTGCTGCATCCATGAATTTCACTCTAGAAATGCATTGCTGAAGGAGATGCCAGCAGACAAGAAAAAGTTATTTTTTGCCCTGTTTTCTCAATTTGCAGTCAACCTGCCAGAAAGCTGGAAAAAGCTACTGATGGCCCGCATAAACCTTGCTAGTAATATTCTGTGGTTAACACAGTATGAAAAGAGTCCATACTTGCTTGTTCTGGGCTATCACAAACTCTTTTGTTTTCCAGTGAAAATAGCTCCAGAGCCAAATTCCTACCTGCCTCTTGCAGGGTGTGTCATTGCCACATCACATAATACTATCATGCTCAAGGTAAAACTATCCTGAAGCTTTAAGGGTGGCTTCTTAAGAGCTTAAGGCGCAGTGCTGAGAAGGAGAACCTGGCTCTAATTTTGTTTCTCATTTTACTTCTTTCACCAAAGATTGGTATTTGATGAATCTCTCTTCCAGAGACCACGGGGGTGTGTGACCTGTTTCATTTGGGAGCCACTTTCCCATGCATTCAACAGAGCTTGTGGGATTTCAAAAGCAGAGCCTCACCATTTGCTGGTTTTCCAGGAAAAGGAAAAGAGCTTCTTATCTCCACATTCAGCCCTTATCTGAGCCTGCCAGCTGGGGCAGTGGCAAGGGGCAGGACGGACAACATCTGCGGGGAAGCAAGCACCAAGCTTACACGCACATAACAGGGGGAAACCTGCATCCAAAAGCACCTCTTATGCTATAAACTACTCCAGACCCAGGGCTGAGGGTGGAAGAGAGTGGCACTACATGGCCTAGAGCTACCATGACCAGCACAAGAGTCAACATCAACAAGTCTTGCAAGTGCAAATTCCACCAACATATTTTTAACCAACATATCAGCACCCATACGTGCACACAGACCAACTGAAGTCGGCGGCATTGTTCACTGGAGTATGGCCTCAGAGGCTCAAGCTCAAGACAAAGATCATGGTTCCATAACAAGGTCTAGCAGGCTGGGAAACAGCAAAGACCAGCCAGCACTCAGGTGTCCTCAGCAGGGCAGAATGAAGCACACGGCACCACCACACACTTGCAGACCTCAAGATTTGCAGCAGCACAGCAATCTCTCCAAAGAGGTTTTCGGGTTGAGGCTTTCCCCTTACTGACCCTACTAAGCATCCTTAACATACAGCATTGGCTCCCCCAAAATTCAGGTTTTAATGTTGTGCTGTGCATTACTTCAGGGCAGCAAGAGCCAAGGCTCTCCACGACAGAGCCAGCATCCAAGCTACAAAACAAAGTCTTCCACGGTTTGTAATATATTAAAAAAACCCTTCAGCCAGAATTGTGATGACAGAATTTCTTGCAGAACGTCTGTTACATGAAAATGAATGCTGAAGCTTTTAATTTACCTAAGATATCTCTCTAAAGAGAAAGATGTACAATTTGTTCAGGACTAGCTGACAGATGGGGAAATTAAGTCCCCTGTTATTGTTGCATTTGCTGGATGTTAAAATACTTAACACTTACAGAGGACTTGGAGGATAGGAAGAGCTACAGAAATCACAGAATCACAGAATGGTTTGGGTTGGAAGGGACCTTAAACCCCATCCAGTTCCAACCCCCCCTGCCATGAGCACCTCCCACTGGATCAGGGTGCTCAAAGGCCCATTCAACCTGGCCTTGAACACCACCAGGGCAGCCACCACTTCTCTGGACAACCTGTCCAGCGCCTGCCCACCCTCACAGGAAAACATTTCTTCCCAATATCTCATCGAAATCTCCCCTCCTTCAGCTGCAAACCTCATCCTATCTCTGCATTCCCTAGTCAAAAGTCCCTTTGTAGATCTACTGGAGCTCCTTTTAGTACTTGAAGGCTGCTCTAAGGTCTCCAGACAAGACTATTGGCTCTCTGGACAAAAATTAGAGACAGAAATGTCAGGGTGTGACCCGGGAAGATGCTATGTGCTTTCAGCTAGTCCAGAAATCAGTCTTCTCATTAGCAATCCTCAGTGATTTTCCTGTAGCAAAGCAGAGAAATAAATGCATTAATTTAGTATTAGACCTTAAAAGCAGAGTTGCACAAGATCCTTTCAGTTCAATGTCTCCACCCAGAAAACTCTTTCAAAACAGTAAGTTCTCTCTTTTGGTTGAAATTTCTTTTTTTTTTTAAAAAAAATCCAAAGTCTTCAACTGAAAGGTCTTTCTTTTCTGTATTAATAAAAATAGACTATTAATACTATTTTTCCTTTTTCCATTAGAAATGTCCTGCAGGGTTTTTTTCCATCTGGGAACCAAAATTCTTTAAAATGATACCCAGAAAGAACTGACCCCTTTTAGCCAAATCACTTAAAAACAACTGAGCACTCAGTCCTGTACTGACACCTGGGCTCTCTCGATCAATGAATAATGGATTAATGGGACATTATGGAGCAGACTTGAGGCCAAACTCAGTTCTGGGAAGCACGGTTATTGCAGAGCTGTCATATCAGGGACAGTTCTGTATGCCAGCTAGGGCCAGGGCTTGAGCTGCTGCAGAAATCAGCTGTAAAAACGTTAATAGCCAGAAATGGGATTAAAAAACAAAAGAAAACAAACAACCCCAGCAGTATCCAATTTCTTCTTTCATGCACAGCACCAGCACAGCATTGCCTCATGGTTTGAAGTTCTGGGTCTGGTTTTAACCACCACGAGCTGCAGACTGGCTGCGTTTAGGACACCCGTGTATCCCAATAAACAGGAGTAAACTGTCAGGGTTCCATTGCAGCCTGTTCCTCCTTATCAGCCCGGTAGAGTTACAGAGCGTTTGCTCACATGCAGATTCTGCCTTGATCACCAGCTGTGAGGGGCAGAGCCTGTTATCAGCAATGAAGCCTCACAAAAGCAGGGGAAGAGCCACATTCCCATCTCCTGAGACTTCTCCTGTGGAGCGCTACAAACCCTCCTCTCACATACCAGTACCCTGGGATGGTGAAGGGCTGGAGAAGATGGCCAAGCACCCACCTGGTTTTTCCCTTGCAGAGGTCCTTTGCAGCTCATCTCAGGCATCCCTTTAGGTTTTGCTAAAGCAATGGTCCCTGAAAGACAAATTCATACTCTGTTTTAATCAGGATATTGGTTTAGCGTCATCCCCTTAGGACATATCTCAGGACCACAACCTGCTTGCCTGGGTTACAAGAAAAGCATTGCTAGAAGTAGCAAGAGTCAGCAGGACTTGACCCTCCATCTCCTCCCATGCCCTTTGCTGTGCTGCCCTGGAGTTAACAGCCGCTTGCAGAGTCCTTTAGCAGAAACCTTGCTTGCACTTTTAGCCTTTTTACTGGTCTTTCAAATATTTCTTTGCCTGTGGGCATTTTTGGGGGCAGGGAGGGAAAAATCCCAATTTAAATCCAATTTAAATCAAACTCATTGTTTTTGCTGACCCGAACTACAGAAAGATTTCAGAACGTGGTTGTGATTTACCACATCTGTTATTTTTATGCATTGTTTTCATGCCAAGACTTTCATAAAAGGTGTTATACAACCACTTCGTATCACATAATTCAACATTAGGAGCCCACGTGAGTGTTTAAGCAATGATCTTGCCCGGGTGTTTTATGTTTCTGTACGTCTTTTAGCCCAACCAGCCTGAGATACAAAGATGAACTGTGATGGTGGTTCTTCATTTCTCCTACAGACTGTGCTGTCCTTTACTGATGGCCAAGCCCTTCCGTAATCCACACTGCATTTGCATTTAACAAATAGACATATATTGCTTGAATCCTGCACACTGTGTAACTGAACGAGATTTATCCCATGGTTATGCAGAACTGGGTCATCTCTCTTCAAGACACTAATAGGTTCATTGTTTTCCAAATATTGTGAGATGAGCATTTTATCACATGAAAAGAATACATTTGCACGGAAGGTACTGATAGACACTTGGATCTAAGACTGGAAAGACAATGGTAGAAAACAATTTAAATTATTAAATATAAAAATGCTTTTGTTGGTCACTTGATGAGCAGCTCTCTTGTAACACTTAGCACCAAATTCAGATGACTGCACAAACCCAGCCGTCTCTCCTTATACCATTCCCAGGGACAACCCCATATTTCTGAAGTCTCCCTCCTGTGAATGCAGAAATATGCTGTATGACCTGGGGGGT
The DNA here is from genome assembly GCA_033556795.1 of Tapera naevia. Classification (NCBI taxonomy): domain Eukaryota; kingdom Metazoa; phylum Chordata; class Aves; order Cuculiformes; family Neomorphidae; genus Tapera; species Tapera naevia. The sequence goes on from JAUMJJ010000353.1 coordinate 4,770,251, forward strand.
GGAAAGTGGGACCAGTACAGCGATCATCAATCACACCTCAACCATGTCCTAATGCCTCCCACTGCCAGCTAGGAAGGCAAGTAAGTTACAAATGATGAGGGATCCTCAGGGTGCTGCTCTCTTCTCCCAAAGCACAAGTGATAATGACAAGAGGAAATGGCCTGAAGTTGCACCAAGGGAGGTTTAGATTGGATATTAGGAAAAAATTCTTTACTGAAAGAATGGTGAAGCACTGGCAGAGGCTGCCCAGGGCAGTGGTGGAGTCTCCATCCCTGGAGAGGTTCAAAAAAACATGTAGGCATGGCACTTTGGGACAAAGTTGAGTAAGCAGGGTGGTGCTGGGCTGGATGAGCTTGGAGGTCTTTTCCAACCTTAACGATTCTATGATTCTGTGGTCTTCTGCAAAGACCACTCGTGGAACAGATTTGGAGGATCTCAAAAGGTTTGCAGGCAAGGGGTGCCATCCAGACAGGCAGGATTCCTCAGGATGCCCACTCAGCAAGGTGGCTTCAGCGCCACTGCCCCTTTTCCCCACCACCTTCCCCAGTTAAAAAAAAAAAACAAACAATGGTTGGCCATTAGATCAATACCAAAATATCTACAAGTCTGTGAAAAGAGACCCCATTTCTGGAAGAATCCCTCAATGGAGACTCTTCCACCTGCAAGCAGGTAACAGGAGTTTGGGTCTGACGGAGCTTTGCTGTGAAAGGGACAGGTTTATTAGGACGCAATCCACAGTTTTGCCATAGGTGAACCACAGAGAACCTTGGAAATTTCCAGCCTGGCACTGGGCTAAATGAAAAGCTCCATCTTGCTCTCTTGGGTCAGATATTCTGCATACAGTTTCTAATTTGAACCACAGCTCTGGAAAACTTGATTAGAGCTGTGAAAATGGAATTTTTATTAGGGAGAGCAGAGCTTTTGCCAAGGTTTATTTTTCAAGGGAGTAGGACCTAATCCTAGAAGTAGTTCCAGAGCTGTGCTATTCTGGATGCCCTTGCAATGGTTTATGGCAATTATGCAGCCAAACCTGGCCTGACTGGTAATGTTTGCTTTGGACAAGTTGCTGCAGATGGCAAGCAACTGCAAATGTACTTCTCAACCTGGTGCAAGCATCACTGAAAATGCATTTTCTCTAAGTTACTCTTCTTTTTCTCTCTCTCTCTTTCTATTTTTGTTCATTTTTGCACAATTAATATGTCCCCAAATCCAACCTACCTAAAACCAACCAAGCATTTAGAGGTACACAGAGAACAGAGTTACAAATCTGTGTTCAGACAGAAGCCTGTTAGATGTAATCACCAGACAGACAAATTTCCTTGCCGGCTTTCAAAGCTCAAATTTCTGCAAAATCAAATCTAAACACCCTCTTTAGGTGGATGCTTTTCAGAGAATAGCACATCAGTTTCCTCGAGGGGACCCACAAAGCTTCTGGCATGAAGTGACCCTCTGGAGGGAGATTTACATCCATTCAGCAAGCAGTAACCAGACTGAACTAAGCCATAAATCCAGGAATGCATGGGAAAAGAGCAAATTAAAATGTGCTATACTTGGCAGGTTCCTTTGCAAGCGTAGTACTTGTGAAAGGTGACATTAACAGCCCTTGCAGCTCAGGGCTGCTCTTTCTTCCAGAGCTGGGGTAGCACAAGCAGGAGCAGCAAAGACTTTCCAAAAAACGTGCTCCTGTCCTCTCCCAAAAGGCTTTGCCTTGGATGTGAGAGCTTCTGGAACACTGCCCGCCCATGTCCCCCTGGCTGGCACAGACTCTGAGCTCACCAGTGGCAATTTGTGTTTGGAATGAGGAACCCACCACCAAGATACATCAGGGACAGGGCAAACGGGCCTTGAGGAAATCCAGACTCCCGTAGGGTGTCTTGGCTGGTAATGAGGAGAGTGAGACCAACAATCCTGCAGCTTTGCATGCAAGCACTTTGCAACACATCATGCCCAGTTCTTCCTTCCTAGGCTACCGATTAATTTAATTGCAACACAAGGGAATTGTGGCTCTGGGCAGTAAGACTGCCAGGATGAGTCTCTTTGAGACCCATCATCCCATCACTACCTCCAGTACACCATGGAAAGGAAAATCAAAGAATCATGGAATGGTTTGGGTTGGAAGGGAACTCAAAGCCCATCCAGCTCAAAGCCCCATCCAACCTGGCCTTCAACACCTCCAGGGTCGAGGCAGCCACCACTTCTCTGGGCAACCTGAGCCAATGCCTCACCACCCTCAATAACAAATTTCTTACCAATAACTGACATAAATCTGCCCTCTTTCAGCTTAAAATCATCCCCCCCTCATCCTGTCCCTGCTCTCCCTGATCAAGAGCCCCTTCCCAGCTTTCCTGTAGCCCCTTTCAGCACTGGGAGGCTGCTCTAAGGTCTCCCTGGAGCCTTCTCTTCTCCAGGCTGAACAAGCCCAACTCTCTCAGCCTATCCTCCTACAGGCGATGCTCCCATCCTCAGATCATCTTTGTGGCCTCCTCTGGCCTCACTCCAACAGCTCCATGTCTTTACTGTGCTGAGCACTCCAGAACTGAACACAAGGCTCCAAAAATGTCCCTTCTGCAGCACAAACACCGGTCTCACCTGCCCACCCTGTCCCCAGTTAATCCACCTACACTGCGGCAGCAGCAGCTTCATTCCTCCACAGCAAAATAGTGAGAATTAACTTGTGTCAAGTTATATCTTTGGATGTGCATGTTCAGCTCTTACAGACTTCAATGAAAGCCTGGCCTTCGCGCAGGCAGATGTGGGCCTTCTGTGTTTGTAGCATGCTTTGAAGCTGGGCTGGTGTTGGGAGGTGTGAAATTCTCAGGAGAGGCAAGCTCGCCCCACTCGCCGGCTCCGCCACGGTCAGGCAGCAAAGCGGAGCGAAAACAACAGGCGCGATGCGGGAAGTCAGCTCCCACAACTTCATTAAGAGTCAGAAAGGAGATCAAAGGAAAGAATTTTCAGCTTAAAAAAAAATTTAAAAAAGGAAAATATGTTTTAAGTTTCCAAGAAAACCACAGAGTTCACTTTGTTACATGAAAATAAGTAATTTTTGTAAGCAAGACAAAGCTACCCTGCTGTACACCGTTCTCATCCGCACAGTGGAGCAACTCTAGTTTGCACCCAAACCTCCATCAATTTAATTAGACCCGTTCCTCCTTGCATGTGGCCACTCCAGCCTGTTCATGTACAGCTCCTTGCTGTCCGTCCCACCCTTGTCCCAAACGTACTGAAATCAAACCCAAAGGACATTTCACTGCACAAATTAAACTGCTCTACACAAAATCAGGTGGCCAAGAAGGCCAGTGGCATCCTGGCCTGTAACAGAAACAGTGTGGCCAGCAGGACCAGGGAAGGGATCTTCCCCCTGGACTCGGCACTGGTGAGGCCACACTTTGAATCCTGGGTTCAGTTTTGAGCCCCTCATTACAAGAAGGACATTTGAAGGGCTGGAGAGTGTCCAGACAAGAGGAACAGAGCTGAGGAAGGTTTGGAGCATAAGTCTTATGAGGAGAAACCAAGGGACCTGTGGTTGTTTAGCCTAGACAAGAGGAGGCTGAGGGGAGACCTTATCACTGTCTACAGCTCTCTGAAAGGTGGTTGCAGCCAAGGTGGGTGCTGGTCTCTTCTCCCAAGTGACAGGATTAGAGGAAATGGCCTCAAGTTGTGCCAGAGCAGGTTCAGATTAGATATCAGGAAAATTTTCTTCATGAAGGGGTTCTCAGGCACTGGCAGAGGCTGCGCAGAGAGGTGATGAAGTCATAAACCCTGGAGGGGTTTAAAAGATGGGTGGATGAGGTGCTCAGGAATCTGGTTTAGTAGTGAATGGGTATGGTTGGACCTGGTGATCTCAAAGACCTTTTCCAACCAAACGATTCTATGAAAACTCCTCAGATGAAGGCAGGAGGAACCTCCAGTGAGACAAGGACTAGATAGAAGCCTTGTCCCCAGCCCCTTGCAGGATTTTTCTCCTAAGAGCTCTCCGAGTTTGCTGAGGGGAGGCAGAAGCAGCCAAAAGCTCACAGCACATTTTGGCCACAACTACAAATTTCAAGGTCCACTTAACCATCCAGACAAACAGACAGGCAGCACCCCAGGATGATCTTAGAGGTCTTTTCCAACATTAGTGATTCTATGCTAATACTATAGAGATAAAACAGCATTGAAAAGCATCCCCAGTCAGATGGATCTTGCAAACACATCTCCCATAAAGCACTCCATACCAGCCCAAGACTAGACAACCCATTTTCAAAAAGATTGATCAGGTGATATGTCACTAACAGCAAATAGTGCCTTGAAATCAAAGAGCCATATAAAAAAGTTAACATTTTGGACATGCTTGATTGCAGGTTCTTTGTACTTAATGATTAGATTTTCCAAGCAAATGTATCTTTTTATGATACAATTGGAGGAACCTAAATAATCTTCAAGGAGGCAAATTAAGGACCATATTTTTCACTTGTAACTTGAATGTTGGCCTTCCTAGTGTTCACCTGAGTACAGCACTATTTCTCCAACACCACACCGTAAATCTGGTGAGAGCTTGATGCATTTACTAAAGAAGAGTCTGTCCTCACTTCGGGACAGAGCATCTTAGATTACGTCTAGCAGTGCCACTGGTCTAATCCCCTGAATCAGGTCTGTCACCTCAGCCTGAGTTTCTCCTTTCATGGGAAAGCTGCTTTACCCCTCTCCCTGGGGTGTTGGGGGGATCAATGAACCTGCAAGACACACACGACCATCTCAGGACAGGAGCCCCATCGATGGCACCGTGCCACCTGAGCACCCCAACCTGGCATGGGCAGGACTGGCATCCACCTGCTGCTCATTTTCTTCCCCTCAGGTCCTCCAGGAGAATAATATGCAAGCATATTTTTACTCACTGATGGTCACCATCCCACATCACGGCAGCAGCACCCGCCAGCCTGCAGCCCAGGAGACAGTAAGCGCCTCTTTCTGCTTTTGCTCTTCTGCCCCGAAGCTGCTGCTTCAGGGCAGACTCGACGGCTTCACTGCCGCAGGTTCACCTTGCGCAGAGACGATGGTCCAGCTCTGCCCAGCTCCGTGCTGGGCTGCTCCCCCCGTACCCCCCACCCCCGCTCAGACTCGCTTTCCCAAAGGGTGATTTTGACAGTTCCCATGAAGTTGCGCAGACTCTCAGCTCAAAAGCAGACCAACTCCATCGAGGAGCGCTGTGCAGAGCGGTGCTGGGAACGCCATCTCCTGGCGTCCCCCGAATCCATCCACACTGGAGAGACAACCCGCATCCGAGCTGACCCCGCTCCACACAGTCATCGGTGGAGGTTTGGGAACTGGGACACACCGATCGAGTGGGTCCCCGCCGTGCTCAGGATGCAGTCTCACGTGGTCAATGCACACGTTCACATCCCAGTGCGAATACCCAGCCTAAACCCGACAGCAGATGGTTCGGATGCTTTGCATCACTACTGCAGACCCACCAGAGAGCACTGAGCATCTACCAGCCTCGTGTACACCCACACTTCAGGGCTGTGCCCTTCCTGCAAGAAAAGCACTTGCAATTCAACTCCAACTCCAGTGCAATTACTGGAAGCACTTCCCAAAACTCCATCCAGTCTTTAGGACGGGGGCGTCTGGTGTTTGCACCCGTGTTAAGAGGGAGCTGCCCTGCAAAGAGGGCTTCCAGCTCAGAGGCAGCACAGCAACAAAAGCCAGAGCAGGCTCTGCTCCGTCGCACCTGCTCGCCTCCAAATAAACAGCCTCGTGAACAAGAGGAAAATAGCATATGGGGAGAAGCCTTGGCAAGGCTGGAGGTCTGGTGAGCAGCTCCTTGGCGCTGCTCTGCCACTGGCCTGAAAGAACAACTCCATCAGCTACAGTAAACAGACCTTCTGCTTCCCCTGATTCAGAATTCATCACAGGCTCAAACACAGACACTACAGGTTTTTTTCCTGCTTTAATTATTTAAAAATTCAAAGTCTGCTTGTTTATTTTCAGGGGCTATTACTGCATTCAACTATTTTCAGACTGGAAAAACCTCAAAACAAAACAAAAGACATTTGAAGCCTTTCCCTCATTCTGTTGGTGAAGTTTAATTCACTCTAATTATTTCATATTACTTAGCCTGTAATAATTTCATAATTTCTAGTATATTAAGCACTTAATACGTTGTGTCATTTGAAGTTGCATATTAAATTCAGCAAAGTACATTTTAATGAGAGCTAAGCAGTGTGAAAATATTAATACAACATAATAGCTCATTTTTGCACCCGCCTTGGTAAGCGCTGTGCCACGCACATGGTGCCAGGCAGGTGGGTGCAGTGGATGCCGAACAAGCTCTCAGGCTGCTGGGGATAGCACGGCTCCAGCAGCCTGGCACAAGGAAAGCAGGAGCTGGGAATGCACAGCACACCAGAGCCCAGCTGAGCATCCTGCCCAGGGGCTGCGGGTCAGGGGTGAGAGCTCCTCCGAGCTGTGGCAGTGCCAGCAGCAAACACACTTCCCCCATGCCAGCAGCCAGGGGCCCAGGCCAAGAGCCTCTACAGGGTCACCCTATGCCACCTCCAGCCCACAAGGTGCCTGCGATGACTCAGCCAGAGAGACACAGAGAAATGTGGAAGGAAAGAGGCTCAGCTGCTGTCCCACAAGCTTCAAAGAAGCCCAGCTGTTTAATTCCTGCAAGCCACTCAGCTTGCAGAGCTGGACTCTACCTTTTTGTCCACTTCTTTGCTGTTGTCTGCCTGGTCTATGCAACCCTTCCACATCCCAGCAATTTGATCCCACTAGCACAGGTGAGCAATGCCATCAGCAACCTAGCCCTGCTGCTCCTGCTCAAGTTCATGTACTGCAGACACCTTCCACAACTCACACAGAACAGGACCATACCTGGCTCCAAACTGATGCTCTGAGAAACAGAGAAAGTCCAAGAGAGTCACCTGCACTTCCGTCTCAAGGATTTTGTAACAGTCAAATCAGCCAGCCACATCCACCTGCCCCAGCTCTGGCTCAACTGCTCTTCCTCAACCACAGGTGATGGGGATTCTGCTCCCACTACAGCACAGCTGATCCCAGAGTCAGGCACTCCTTGCCCCATCCCTGCCAAGGGGAAGACCTGGGGTGAGCTGCTGAGGGGGATAACGTCTAACAAAACCCTCCCGGCTTGGTTATAGACTGACAAGGGATTTAGGGTGAGATGCATTTCTGGAGGCCCCTGCCCAAAAGCAGTGGGGTCTGCTGGGCAGTCACGAGTCTTGTTGTGCTGGCAGGATGCAGCTGTGCAAGAGGAGCTCCCATCCTGGGCTACATCCAAAGCAGTAGGATCAGAAGGGCGAGGGAGGGGGTTTTGCCCCTCTGCTCCACTCTGGTGAGACCTCACCTGGTACCCTGCATTCAGTTCCTCAGTGCAGGAAGGACGTGGATGTGTCGGAGCAAGTGCAGAGAAGGCCACAAAGATGATCCGAGGGCCAGAGCACCTCTACTATGAAGACAGGCTGAGAGAGTAGGGGTTGTTCAGCCTGGAGAAGAGAAGGCTCTGGGGAGACCTTAGAGCAGCCTCCCCATACTGAAGGGGCTACAGGAAAGCTGGGGAGGGCTCTTGCTTAGGAAATGCAGGGATAAGATGAGGGGAAAAATTTTCAGCTAAAAGAGGGCAGATTGAGATGAGATCTTAGGAAGAAATGCTTTGCTGTGAGGGTGGGGAGGCCCTGGCACAGGCTGCCCAGAGAAACGGTGGCTGCCCCATCCCTGGAGGCATTCAAGGCCAGGTCAGATGGAGATTTGAGCACCTTGATCCAGCGGGAGGTGTCCCTGCCCATGGGTGGGACTGCCATGGGTTGGAACTGGATAGGCATTAACGTCCCTTCCACCCCAAGCCATTCTGTGGTTCTATGATTTTGCAGTCCTTCATGTGCAGGAGGCAGGGATGGGATGGTGGGTCCCCAAGAGACTCCCCCTGGCAGTCTGATTGCCCAGAGCGGGGGGGCTGCACTGCCGGCTGCGCCCACGCGGTGGCAGCCCAGCCCGCGGAACGACCGCAGCTCTGCTGAATGAGAGCAGCCCGTCAAAGCCAGGCCCGCGCGGCGGAGCGCCCGGGAGCGGCTCTCACCGCGGGCAGCCCGGGATGGGCAGCGCGCATCCCCCTCCACCGGTACCCAGGATGCTCCCGGTACCCACAGTCCCGGGGCTCAGCGGTGCAAGGTGCAGCACCCCCGCCCCAGCCTGTGTGTGACGCAGGACGGCAGAGCAAGGCGTATTCGCCACCCCTCCTCCCGCAGCTCCCGGTGCGACGGGCATAAGTCCCCGGTCCATCTCACCTTCGGACCCGGGACATCCTTCTCAATCCCGGTCCCTCTTGCCCCCAGAGCACCCACCGGTTCTTCCTGCTCCCTAAGTACCTCAGGACACCGGAGTATCTTCTGCCCTCAGTCACGATCCCTTTCGTACCCGAGGCTCTCCAGGACCCCGGAGCATTCTCTCCTTCCCTCCCTCGGTCCTTCCCACCGCGTGAGCGTCCCAGGACCCCGGAGCATCCCCACAACCCCGATCCCTCTAGCCTCCCGGAGCGCCCTAGGACCCCGGAGCACCTTCCCCTCCTCAGCGCCGGTTCTTGCCGCTCTCTGAGGGCCCCGGGACCCCAGAGCATCGCCCCGCACCCAAACCCGGTCCTTCTTGCCCCCGCAGCCCTGGAACAGGGCCTTGGAGTATCCTCTCTTCCCCTCCCCAATCCCGGCTTCCCCCCCCCCCCCACCCCGCTCTCTGAGTGCCCCAGGACCCCGGAGCACCCCCTCAACCCCGGTCCCTCTCGCCCCCTCGAGGTGCCTAAGGACGCCGGAGCACCTCCTCGCCCCAACCCGAGTCTCAGCCCCGCAGCGGTGTTATGCTAGGTTAATTCTAGGCTGAAAGCAGGTATTTAGGGCTAATACGTGTGCGAGCACCTCCACACCCGCTCTCAGAGCTCATTAATGTAATACTTTCATGTGTGAAACGAGCATATAAATGGGCATTAATGAGCTCCCGGCTGCGGCGATGGGGGTGGAGGTGAAACTGGGAACTTCGCAGGGGAGAGGGCAGCCCCCCTACCTCCCGATGCCGGCAGGGCAGAAAGCCTGCCGTTGCTCACTGCACACACACCCGCACCCCTGGACAGCCCCACGACCAGGCGGCTTCTTAAAGTCGGTTTTTATTAAAGAACCAAAATCACGTACAGAGGAGGGGAGGGGAGGGGGGGGGGGGGGGGGGGGTGTCGTCTCTCTCCAGAGCGATGTTCTGGCTCCGGAGTCGCGGCCCACCCGTTAAAGTGCTGTTACATCCATAAATTTACAAGGGGGGGGGGGGGGGGGGGGTAAACGGTGAGAGAGGAAGGGGCCCGGGGAAGTGAAGGGAATAAATATACGTCATAAATAAATAAAAATCCAACGAATACTGTACCAAGAGAATCACAGTACATTTATATCCATTGCACATAGCCACTTTTGTTTCCAGTCTGGACAAGGGATGAAGAAGCAGACACACAGGGAGGAGGGGAAGAGGCGGAGCGGGGGGAGGGGGCAGAACTGGGGGGCCCGGCTCCCCCTCTGGCCCCCGGGGCCTCTCCCCGCTGTGTTGCCAGTCCGAGGAAAGCGGGGTTCCGAGTCCTCTATGTACAGGTGTCTCCTCGTGGAAATGGCTTATGTGGGCTCTGCCCGCATGGCTTCGGGGGAAGAGGGGGTCCGGGGGGGGGCGGAGCTCACTGGGGCAACAGCGGCGGTTTGAAGGAACAGTTGCCCGTGCAGTGCCGCGGGGTCAGCATCTTGCAGGAGAAGTGATGCAGCGCATCGTGGGCTTCTGCAAAGCGACAGAGCCGTCACCCCCAGATCCCCCCCCAAAGGGGGGGTTTGTCAACCCCCTTCTTAAATGTCTGTGCCCTCTCGGGGGCGAGGGGGGGATGCTGCCCCAGTACCTTTTAACTTCTGCTGGATGGCGTAGCGCGCTTTCCTCTCCTGGTCCAGCTCGTTGCACAGCGTGTCTGGGATAGGGAGAGCATCACAACGTGCCCGGGGCGGGGGGGACCAGGGGAGATGCCGCCCCATCGGGGATGTGCAGAAACACGGGCATCGCGCCCCTCTGCAGCGCTGGGGGGGGCGTGATACGGGAGGAGGGGGGTTAAAAGACGGGATGTGCTCAATTCGGGCATGGCTTGGCAGGTAATTTTACGCCTCGGTTTTTAATTTAGCCCAGGTGGAAATTGCTGCGAGAGGGAAGTTGATTCGTTCCCATGTAATGATGCCTCGCTGCCGCTTGCAGTGCGACTCGAGATCCCGAGGCGAATCGCAGTGCACGAAAGGATATCGATTGAGAAAGGAGAGAAGGCGAGAGAGAGAAATAAAGAGAACGAGAGAAAGAGATCAAAAAGAAAAAAATGAAAAAAAAGGAGCTGAACAGCGCAAGCAGGACTTGCGGGGTGTCCCTTACCTCGTACGATCTGCAGCTGCTGCACCATCTCCTCGCGGTACGCCAGCTCCCGCTTCATCTGGTCCTGGAAGTTATCTGCGGGGACGGGACGAGACGGAGGGGGGCGGTCAGCAGCACCGCTCCCCGGCGCAGCACAGGGATGGGAACGGCTTCACACATACCTTTCAGGCTCTGGAAGTCCCTCTCCAGCTTTTTCCTCAGCTCCATTTGCTCCAGGACCAGTTTTTGCAACTCGTCTGTTTAAAAATACATGGCGTGGGTTAAGGGAGAGCCCCGCATTTCTCCTCCATATGGGAGGCGGCTCAGCGCGGCGCTAATCGCATTTACCTTACATTAATCACAGGAGTTAATCACTCCTGCAGAAAACACAAATACCCCGAGCCGCGGGGAGAGGCCGGGGGGGGGGTCCCCATAGCCGCATTTCCCCAACCTCCGCCTCGCCCGGGATGCTCCCCTTCCTCACCTCGGGCCAGGTTTTCGATGTCCTTTTCCACCAGCTGCGTCCCGGCCACATCCATGCCCAGACTTTCCTCTCCTGTGGGGGGGCAGAACACCATCAGCCCCACGGAGGGTGTGCTCCACATCGCCCCACGGAGTCACGCTTACCTCTGTCGGTATTTACAGGGCTGGGATGCGAGACATTCCTTTGGTCCTGATAGGATTTTCTGGTTTCTAAATCCTCTGCCGCGGAGTGATTGTCTTCTTTATCTTGCTCTTAAAGTTAATAAACCGATTTTCAGCCATAAGCAATGAAAGTATGGTCCTGATATATCCTTAATTACATAATTACGGACAAAGCCCTCGTTAAAACCTTCTTAGCGGACGTCCTAATCGCTTTGCTAGTGGAAAGTAGCTTGCTGGCAGCTTTGTCCCACCAGCCCACCCCCCCCCCCTCCACCCCATCCCCGGTATCCCTGGCGGTGTTCAAGGCCAGGTTGGATGGGGTCTTGAGTCTTGAGCAGCCTGGTCCGGTGGGAACTGTCCCTGCCCAAAGCACGGGGGTGGAACGGGATGATCTTTAAGATCCCTTCCAACCCAAACAATTATATGATTAAAAAAAAATAAATAAAAAAATATCAAACTATTTTATTCTGTTTCTATTAAAATATTTTGAGCACATAGAAAAAGAGGAGGGTTGTGCTTTAACAAAGGCAAAGCTCGGAGATCTGTGCCACCTCCCGTGTAGGGAAACCGTTTGCACTCTCTTTTCTCCCCCAAACGAAAACAGTGGACTGGTTTGCCCCCGGGGCGGCAACCGGGGCCGCGCACTCGTCCCACCCCCGCCACTCCTGCCCGCTTTACCCTTCGCCTCGGGGGTGCAGAGGAAGGCTGTCGGGGCTCCCAGGGAGGCTGCGGTCTTCAGCGGCTGCAGGTGCTCCCCCCGCTCCGCCGCGAACACCTGCAAAACAGCGAGTCAGGGGGACCCCTGGGGGCAGAGCGTCCCCACCCCGGGGTCCCTCGAGGGCAGAGCGTCCCACACGCCTCCCTCACCCCCTCCAGCCCAGCCCCGCACCTCGTAGGCGCTGCTGCTCCGCTCGGGGCTGCCGTCGGGCTGCCGCTCGCCGTCCTCCGCCACGGGCTCGCCCGCCTTCTCCTCGTGACCGTCAGCCCCGGGCGGCTCCTCCGTACCGGGCAGCAGCCGGGGCGGCGGCGGGTCCCGGCCCTCGGCGGGGACAGTATCTCCCTCCTCCTCCTCCTCCTCTGGGAAGCGGTTGGACTCCACATCCACCTCGGGCTCCTCCGCTGTGTCCCCCCCGGGGCTGAGCGACCGGTAGCTGGAGCTGCCCTCGCTGAGCAGGTCCGGGGAGAGGTACCCGGGGCCGCGGGGTCCTCCGTAGGCATCGCGGGTGCCGTAGAGCTTGGCGATGCTTTCGGCGTCCTTCACGACGGGCCGGAACGCCGACAGGTAGCTGCCCTTCCTGGGCAGGGGGGCGAGCAGCCCCTCGTCCCCGGAGCGCTCCTCGTCGCCCGCTGCCCTTGACAGCGCGCTGGGGCAGCGCTCGCCCTCCGCGCCGGCTCCGTCCTGCGGGGTAGCGCTGCTCCTGCCACTGCCCGATGGCTCCGAGCCCTCCAACTGGCCGCTCGGCAGCCCGGGAGGCTCTGCCGCCGCCGCTGCGGCCGCCGCCGCTGCAGCCACCACGACGGCGGTGGCGGCGGCTTTGGCCGGGCTCTGCGCGGGGTAGGGGGGCACGGGGAGGCTGCCCGCGGCCGGCCAGAACACGGGGAAAGAAGGATAAACCCCTGCGTCCTTGGCCGCCCCGGGGCCGTGGGGAGGTGGCTGCGCGGGTTGGTGCGGGTGGGGATGAGGGGGTCCCCAAAACATCCCCGGGGGCAGAGCCCCGCCTTTGCCCGCCTCGCCTGCCCCCGCCAAGGCGTCCTCCTGCTTCTTGGGGCAAAGTCCGAAAGCAGCGGCAGGGAAGCCGTACGGGTGCGGGAAGAGCGGAGGAGGCAGTTTCTGCAACATCCCGAATCCCTTGCTGGGCACCGGGATGACCGGGTAGCTGCGCACCGCTCCTTGCGGCCCCGCCGCCCCGCCGGGAGCCCCTGGCAGCCCCAGCGCCCCGCGCTCGCCCGGGGGCTCCTGCCCGCCGCAGCGCAGGCTCTTGTGCGCCGGAGCGAGCTCGGGCCCGGCGGTGGGAGGTGGGTGCATTGCGGCTTTGGCCGCCGGGGAGCCCGCCCCGGCCCCGCCCGCGGCAGCAGCGCCTTGAAGTGAGAAGGTCCTCTTGCGGGTGCCCCCGTTGAACATGGCTTTGACATCCTCCCAGGCGTGCGACAGCTCCTCCGTGGCCGTTTTGTCGCTGAGTTTGAGGTGGCGGCGCCAGGAGTTGAAGTTGGCGGCGTCGGGCTGGGTGTACTTGGAGTCCGGGGTGCGGTGGGAGTGGAAGATGAACTTGTTGGGGGAGAAGTACATGCTGCAGTAGCTGCACTTGATGCACTTGGCGCGGGAGCTGTTGTAGCGGGCAGGGATGAAGCTGCCCCGGGAGCCCCAGGCGCACTCGTGCACCACGTCGAAGGCGAAGTTCTCGGGCAGCTTGGGCGGCTTGTGCTCGCCCAGGAAGGACTTGCAGAGCCTTTCCGCCTCCCGCTTGGTGATCATGCCGCAGCGGCGGGAGGAGATGGGCATGGCCCCCGCCCGCCGCAGGATCTCCAGCTGCACCGGCGTGCACTGCACGCAGGTGATGCCCAGAGCCACCCGCCGGTTGTGGATCTCATTGTAGCTGTAGTTCTTGAGCAGCGTGTTGGAGATCTGCGCCAGGCACAGCCGCTCCTGCCCGTCGATGACCAGGGACACGATGGGCACACCGTACAGAGAGGTCTCACCCACTTGGTTGGGCTTGAGGGTATTGGAGCCCTGGTACGGCTGCAGCTCCTGCTTTGAATTTGGGGAGGAGCTTGCATCTCTCCCATTTCCCATCTGACTGCCGATCGCCTCCATTCCCCCACAGAACGCCCCTGTAAAACAAAATCGGGGGAAAGGCACGGGTTAGAGACGCTACCGGGGTCCCGATCCGGGGGTCCCGTTCCAATGCTCCCGGGGCCAGTTCCAACGCTCTCGCTCCACCGCTCCGAGGATCCCGTTCCAACGCTCCCGAGGTCCCGTTCCGCTATTCCCGTTCCATCACTCCCGGAGCCCCGTTCTAACGCTCCCGGAGCCCCGTTTAGCCAGTCCCGTTCCGCGGCGCCCGGGATCCCGTTCCACCGCTCCCCGCTGCTAGCCCCGGCCCGGAGTCCCCCGGTCGCTGCCGCATGAATACCCCCGTCGCCCTAGGGGCTCCGCCGGTGCCGCAGCTCATCTTCCGCTCCCCAGCCGCCGGTACCGGGCCCGCTGCATCCCCCACCGGGTGCCGGGGACACCCCCGGGTCCCCGGGAGCTGCCGAGTCCTTTCCCTTTGTGCGGGCTCGCCGAGCCGTGCCGGGACAACGAAATGAGCCCGAGGATGCGGGGCCGGGGGGCAGCGTGCCCGGGGAGGGCGAAACTTGCCGCGCGATGCCGGCTGGCCGGGAAGCCCTTTGCCATGTCTCCGGCGGGCGATTAGGAGAGGACGGATTAGGAGCTGCCGAGGCGGGCGGGACCCGCAGCACGCAGAGCGGCAGAAGGGCAGCAGTGAGCCGGGCAAATTGGCTTAGCGGGGGGGCTCCGGCGGTAAGCGGCTTCCGTGGGAATTACACGAAATAACGGGGAAAGCCTCCCGAAAACGCGCTTTGACCCCATCCCCATTTCTATCCCCAGCCCCAACTCCATCCCTATCCCCAGCCCCAACTCCATGCCTATCCCCAGCCCCAACTCCATGCCTATCCCCATCCTCAGCTCCATCCCCATCCCCATCTCCATCCCCATCCCCAACTCCAACATCATCCTCCTCCTCGCCTCATCTTTCACTCTGTCCCCATCCCTATCTCCGTCCCCAGCTCCATCCCCACCCTTGTCCCCATCTCCAGCCGCATCCTCATCACCGTCCCCATCCCCAACCCCATCCCTATCCCCGTCCCCATCCCCATTCCCATACCCGCTCGCTCCCACTCACCGCTCCGCGGAGCCGGGATGGACGTGCAGGCTCTTCTCGGGTTCAGGGGCCGCAGCCCAGCGCCGAGGCCGCCATCAGGAGTTGTTGTTGCGGGGGGGGGGGCGCGTGTCCCCCCCCGAGCCCCTTCCCGCGGGCAGCGGGCGCCCTTCCCCGCCGCGAGATGCAACAAGAGCGAGTGACCAACGGCGCCACCGAGGGAGGATCCGGATCCCCTACTTGGAGACGCTGCACGTTGATCCGATGACAGCTAAAATAACGGGAAGACACACCCACTTAGCACCAGCATATTTACATTAACTGCCTCCGGGACCCCGCGGCCGTCAGTCACCGAGGCGCTCCAGTCAATCACGGCGCGGCTTTAAGAACGGGAGGGGGGAAAAAGCGGGAGGGGGGAGAAAGGAGGAGGGGACATAGAGACCCGCCTGGGCTGCCCGAGGTAAGAGCGGGGATCAGGCCCCCCAGCGACCTTGTCCCCCTCCGAGCCCCCTCACACCTGCCATTGAAACTTCGCGTGGGGAGAGGGTGGCAACGAAAAAAGGAGCCCGGGGGAGGGGGCACGGAGGGACCCCATCGAAATCAGGGATGCGCTGCTACCACGCATCCTTCCCCCACCGCCCAGCCGGGATGCGTGGGGCACGGAAGCGGCACCGGGGGAGGTGGTGGTGGGGGCAACGGGCGGCAACGAAATCGCCGGAAGGTGACGGCAAAGGGGATGACGGCCGGGTTTTTTCGTTCCCCAAGGGGGCCCCCGGCACGCTGGCAGGACTGATGGCTACCGGAGCGGGGGACCCCCCCCCCCCCGGTGGCCACCGGTCTTACCGGCGTGGCTGGGGCCCCATACCCGCATCCCTGCCCTTGCTGGGTTCCCGCATGCACGGCCACGTTAATTAAACTGTAATTAATCATCGCGTCCGGCGCAATTACACTGATCAAACAGAAGTTAATAAGGGCGTCCATAGCCCCCAGCTATCACTTTTGTGTACCCCCCTCCATTCTCCTTTATCTCCTCCATCACCAGCGACGCCGGGAGGAGGATGCGGCGGAGCCGGAGCCGCCCATCGCCTCCACTCCTCTCGGTTGAAGCGGTCCCCGGGTGCGTTTCGCCCCCTAATCCAGGGTGCCCCGAAAAGCGGCTGCGTTTTCCCCTCGGGACGCCCCGTCGAGTTGGGGGGAGGAATAATTCGTACTGGGTGCTGTCACCGGGCCTTGCAGCATGGCCTTCCCGCAATGACGGCAACCTGAGCCGGTAATTATTCCTTGCCTTTTAATTATTTATCCCCCCCCCTTTTCAGCTAGGCGAGCGGGGAGATGCGCCAAGCGCCGCTGCCCCCTCTCTCGCTGCCCGGTTTCGGGTGATGCCACGGCATGAAATTCCCGCAGTGGTTGTGGGAACAGACTGCGAGGCACCGGGACAGAGCCGGCACCCCCTTCCCGGGGCCTATCCTGGGTGGGACACGTCAGGGTTGGGAGAGGATACTCCAGGAAGATGCGGTGCTCCAGGAGGAGAGGATGCTCTGGGAGGAAGGGATGGTCCAGGAGAAGAGGATGCTCCAGGAAGGATGCGTTGGTCCAGGAGGAGAGGATGGTCCTGGAATAGGGGAGATCCGGGGAAGGAAGAGGATGCTCCGGAAGGATGCAGCTCTGTCCAAACCCCCTCCACAGAGTCCTTCCCGCGGCCGATCCCGGAGCACACGTCGGAGTTGGGTGGGGATGCTCCGGGAAGGAAAATAATGCTCCGGGAAGGAAAATAATGCTCCGAGAAGGATGCGATGTTCCGAGAAGGATGTGGCTCTATCCTAGCCCTCTCCACCGAGCCCTTTCCGGGGCCGTGCGGCTGTCCGGCCCCCCTCCGATCTCCCCGGGAGCCCGGAGCCTGCTCGCCCCGACGGCGGTGCGGTAGCCCCGGAGCGAGGACTGGCCCCGGGACCGGTCCCTCCGGCCGCTCCCCCCACTCCCCGCAGCCGCCGTATCTTTTAACAGTTGAATTGACTGCAGTTTTTGTCAGTTAATTAGGTTTAATTTACATAATTAGTACAGTATAAAGAGTATTGGGGATAATCAGGAGGTACGTCTCGCTTACTGTGTAAACACGGATTCGGAATTAAAAATCAGATGTAATTAAGGCGTATGCGCGCGGCTTTTAATTGTAATGAATTTCTAATTAACGCTCAACGATCGCCGCACGCGAGAGCCGGGACGTTTGTGAGCCCCGGGGGTCCCTGAGGGGGGTGGGCAGGGCGGGGCCCCCCCCTTCCTCCGGGACCCCCTAATGGGACCCCTCACCCTCCTCCAGGAGACCTCGACGTGATCCCTCCATTCTCCAAGATAGGACCCTACCCCGTGCTCCAGGACCCTTAAACGGGACCCTCAATAAAAGCTCCCAATGAAATCCCTCTGCTCCTCTAGTACCCTCCAATGGGATCCCCAATGAGATCACTCGATGTGACCCCCCCCCTTTATGAGAGCCTTCCCCTCCTATGGGAACCTGCAACAGGGCCCCCAACGAGACTCTCCTCCATGGCCCTCCAATAGGACCCCCGATGAAACCCACAATGAGACCTCTGATAGGACCCCCTCCTACACGGCACCCCGATGGGACCCTCGATGGAAGGCCTTAACAAGACCTCCCTGATGGGACTCCCGACAAGATGCATCCCCCCCCCCTTCCCCCAGACAGGACCCTCTGACAGGATTCCCAATGAAACCCCCCGATGGGATTTGGATCCCCTCCCCAAGCACCCCTAGGACCCTTGCTGGAAGTCCTCAATGAAACACCCCTGATGGGACTCCCAACAGGACCCCCTCCCCTTCCAGGACCCTCTGACAGGATCCCCAATGAAACCGCAGGAGGGATTCCCCCCTCCTTTAGGACCCTCTGATGGGACCCCCAATGGAACCTCTCATTGAGACCCCTCAATACATCCCACCCCCAGGCTGGTGCCATCGGCAGACGAGGCCGGCGGATAATTTAGGTTAAAACTTAGGGATCCGTGTCACGGGGGTATAAATAAATAATGAGGTGGGGGGCGGCGGCGAAGGGCCCCTCTCTCCTGGAGGGCTGTGCCGAGATTGCCACATAAATCACGGCGGTCTAATTCAGTGGAAGTTTAATAAACGCCTCCTATTGGAAATGAATGTTCCCCATTTAACAGTTGTATCAGCACCATATAAAACCATGACCCCAATAAATTTAATTTTAGAGGCCGATCAATCCAGGCTTCTCTCTATCGATCTGCAGCGGCTCTGCGGCTTTACAGCCTCTTCCACGGCCCTTCCTGGGCAGGAGTGGGGGGGAAGGAGCATTTTGATTAGGCTCTTTATTAGGAAAAGATTGCTCCGAGAGGCCTGAAAATTAAACGGTGACATTTTAATTACTGGACATTGACAAAGGGAGCGGGCGGTGGCTCTCTGCAGGCCGGGCACACTCTGTCTGACCTGCCGTGCTCAGCACCCGGCAGATGGGGAGGATGGGGACCCCTGGGGCTCCTGCTGTGCAACCCCCAGGAAGTCCACGGGGCCCTCTTGGTGCACCCCAAGGTCTCTCCCAAGTGCTTTGGCTGTGCACGGCTGCCCCCTGCCTCAATACACCCCTCCCATGCACCCCCCCATCTACGCACCACACCTCTCCCACCATGCATCCCCCACTGAATATGAACCCCATCTCTCCCACTGTGCACCCTCTCCATCTATGCAACTCGCCTCTCCCACAGTGCACCCCCCCATGTCTATGAACTCCATCTCTCCCATCGTGCACCCCCCACAACTATGCACCACAGCTCTCCCACTGCACGTTCTTCTCCCTGTCTATGCAACCCAGTTCTCCCACCACATCCCCCATCCTTACATGCGCTCCACCAATCCCACTGTGCCCCTGCAATGCCCCCTTGGTCCCTCCAGCTCTCACCCCGAACCTCCCCAACATGCACCCCCTGATGTTCCTCAGGTTCCATGTTGTCCACTTCCCCCCCGCCCCCCAGCCTCTGGCACCTCCTTTTCCCCTGCCGCCCAGCCCTTACTCCCCCTGTGGTGCTGCTGCCCCTCACCTTTCTGGCCATCCAAACTCTCACCATGCTGTCCCAGCTGGCTAATTCCCCCGCTGTTGCGGAGAAATGCAACGTACACGATCGATAGACATGACTTTATTTGATTAGGTTAAACTTCCTGGCGATGCCATAGGATGAGCCCAGGGCAGCAATTACCTCTGCCTGTGCCCTGCCAGGCTGTGCCGAGAGTTACAGAATCACAGAATGGTTGCGGTTGGAAGGGACCCCAAAGCCCATCCAATTCCAACCCCCTGCCATGGGCAGGGACACCTCTCACCGGATCAGGGTGCTCATGGCCCCATCCAACCTGGTCTTGAAGGCATTGCTGCCCTCCAGGATGGAGCTGCACTCACCTGTGGGCCAGCCAGCAGCTTTGTCTTGGCTGCAGAGATTTCCTCCTGCCTGTAAAAGCCCCAGACATCCATTTGCCATTAAATATCTCCCGGGCTGCCCAGCTCCTTATAAACCTTGAACTTTCACTGCAGGACGTGGCGGCGGGAGCAGCCGCAGTGGGTACCAGTGCAGCAGCAGCTGCTCCAGGAGCTGGTAAGGCTCAATCCATAAATCCTGTCCTTAGTGCACACTTGTAGTTTATGGCCAGACACTTCACTGAAGGTAAAGGAGCCCCGGGTCAGCACAGCTCCCTGGCAGCCACACCGCAGTGTTCCCACTTGCAGCTTCCCGCAAGGAAAGACACCGACTTCTGAGTTTTGCTTTCCTTAAAGCACAACCTTCTTCTTATTCAATGTGCCCAGAATATTTTAATGTGATTTAATATAGACAGAGTAATAGAGGGGTTTTATTTTTTTTTTTAAATCATAGAACAGTTTTGGTTAGAAAGGACCTTAAAGCCCACCCAGTTCCACCCCCATGCCATGGGCAGGGACACCTCCCACTGGATCAGGGTGTTTAAAGCCCCATCCAACCTGGCCTTGAACACCTCCAGGGATGGGGCAGCCATGACTTCTCTGGGCAACCTCAGCCAGTGCCTCACCACCCCTATTGTGAAAAATTTCTTCCTAAGGTCTAACCTAAATCTTCCCCCTTCCAATTCAAACCCATTTTTTACCCTCATGAGGCTTTCCCAGACCAGGCTGGGCAATGGTGCAACACAGGTGAGCTGGGGTAGCAGGATGAGGCAAGTTCAGGGGACACCCTCTCCCATACCTCTGGATTTGTGTGCCATTGAGCCTGTGAGTCCCCCCAGCCTGAGGGGACCCCCAGCAAAGGCTGGAGATGGGTTTACCCCAAAATAACTACTGTAGCTTAGGACTTACCATCATGAAATGGGCTGCAGATCCCCCTCCCCACTGGCGAGTCCCCCTGCTCCCCAGGGCCTACATCCATCCCACTGCAGGGATAGTGTGCCCACCAAGATGTGCATTTGGGGTTCAGCCTGGTTCCTGCCCTGTTCCTTACAGCAGGAGGCAGCCCCAGGAGAGCAGTGGGGCAGGGACAGAGCTGCATGGGGCAGGAGGCACCCATAAATAACCTCACACAGCTGAAGGGCATCTTCTGACAGCTTTCAAAGAGGTGGAGTGGCCTGTGATGGGTCACACCAACACCTGCATGGGATGGCTCCTGGCAGCTGAGCGAGGATGGTATCTCCTGGGGGTGTTGTCGGGTCTCTCACGTGTTCATCTCTGTCAGTTGCACATCTCAATGGGAGAGAGAAGAAAAACCTCTGCACAAAGATGCTTCGTACCCAGGAGGCTGAATAGCCTCCAAGTCAGGAGCAGTGTGGGGTCTGCTGGCTTCAAACCCCTGAGGAGACAAAGGATTTGCAGCTCCCATTCATTCAGTGCCCGAGAAATCTGAGCCACCAACGTCTCTGTGCTGGGGAGCCCCTCCAGAGCAGAGCCCTGGCTTGGGGCACCCCATCTCCTGCAGCCCCCTGACTTGCCTCCTCCCTCCTCTTCCTCACCGGCTGAGGCTGGAGGCTCCCCAGTGGGGTCCCAGGTGGATCTCCCATGGAGCTGGACGCTGGCGGCCCCCTGGGCTGTCCTGCCTGGAGGGAGCACAGACAGAGCCAGAAAGCCCAGCGAGCCATGTGTCTGCCCCGCAGCGTCGCGTCCTCCCCACCTGCAGCCCACGGCCCTTTGTCACCAGACAGTGGTTTCTGCCGAGGGCTCTCAGAGCCTTTGCTCTCTGGTAGTGGATTTTCCTCACTGCAGGACTATGGATTTTTTTTTTTTCCAGCAAATACCCAAATTTGTAGGTTCTGCTGCAGACATTGCCCACACGCTCCCCATATCACAGAGATGGAAGGCCAACCCTGTTCCATTGACGCCTCCAGGGAAACTTTCCCTGCAGGACCACGAAGCAGAACCCCCCACCCCCGCTCCCAGCTCCAACCCTGCCAGGTTTTTTTGTGCTCTTGGATGTCAAATGAAGCTCCTGAGCTGTTTCTACTGACAGCGTTACCAGCCCCTCGCTGCCCACTGCCGTCCCTGCTCCACAGATGTTAAATGGGAGAGAGGGAAGTCAGGGACCCCTCATAGCCCCAGCCCACTGCAACTCCTCATTTCTGGTTTCTTTGCCAGCCATATGTGTGCAGACAGACAGACAGACACGCACACACAGACAGATTTTTAGGCTATTATTTGGAAAACAAAGCCTGACAGCAGGATGTATTTGGCCACGGGATGTAAGAAATAAAATATTTCTAATTTTGTTCAGGGCCAATTACCCCAGGCTTGTCTCAAAAGCACGCAGCAAGGATCACAGGCAGGGAAAAGTGGAAAACATGGGAAGTTGTAGCACAGTTTGGACCTGCTCTGGAGGGGCTCCCCAGCACAGAGAGAGGAGCCACTCGTGGCTTGGACTCTCCAATTCACTCTTGGCAGTGAACGGGAGCTGCAGATCCTTCACCGTGCTGAAGAGGAGCTGGGTTTTCCCAAATCCACCCATCCAGCCCTATTTTTCCCCCAAACTGTGTTAACCTGGTGCTGGGAGTGGAAGTGGTGCCACCCAGCAGACTCCTGGCCACTTGTCCTCCTCTTGTTCCCCATCCGCACCAAATTCATGGACTTGGGGAAGGAAAAACAACAGAGGCCCCAAACCTCCCCCACGATTGCTGGATTGATTAAGTGTACTGATGAAGACAGCAAGGTTAATACGTGTGCCAGTGAATTATAACACTGTCAGCCCCCTCGTCAGGAGATTTTTCACATTTCCATCCGCTGGCATCCCAGACAGATTTTCAGGATGACGTCTTCCCCTCCCAACCTCCCTGCCTTGGTCTTACTGACTTTTTAACTAAATCCAAGGGAGAGACTTTTTATCCAGAGAAAGTTAATGCAAACTGTTCGAGATAAATAAATGGAAGAGCTGCCTACGGTCTTGTTGGTGCACAGGGAAGGAATTTGTCTCACTTTAGAAAAAGGACCTGAAGGTATGGGGCCGTGGACTCATTCATTGTGCAGTTATCTGCCAGGGAGGTTGTGACATCAGAGCAATTAAGACAAACTTTAGTCTATAAGTTCATGCCTGCAACCTCTATACTTCAAAAGAAGACAAATGATCCCTCCAAGGAAGGAAACAAAGTCTTTTCCAGGCTGCTTCCAAAGTAACATTTTGGATTTGCAGTGGGTCAGGAGAAATTTTTCACTGCATGGTTTTTTTTAAGCCGCTGGTATATAATAAACTACCTGAGCTTTTTTTTAGCCAGTGTTTATTTCTAATGCCAAGATAATCAAACAAAAGCCCCAACCTCCTCCTTTGCCCAGGTCACTTCAGTGCTCAATCCGTTAACTTAAAACTCAGCCCAGCCTTTCATGGACCTCCTCTCTTTCATGCTTTTTTAATAACTGTCTTAGCAAAAGGACTGACTAAATGTGTGTCAGTCTGTTGTAAAAACGTGCACAGAGATTGCAAGAGAAACAAACACACAGCAGAGACACCGCAATTGTCCCTCTGTCCTTTATGGTAATGGCAAACCTGGGAGTATCTGTGTGACCCAGCTGCACCCATCCTGCAGCAACTCCAACATAAGACAAAGAGTGATCAAGGTAGAGCTGAGAAAGGCAAAATGCTTCCAAGCAAGCCACTAACTGCTGTAATCACAAGTAAAACCCTGCAGCCTGTTCCGGTGGCACAGCACAGCTCGAGCCCCTCTGCGCACTCTCCCCCCCCCAAGCTCGTGGGGTGCTGTGCAAACCTCTACTGTGGCCTTCAGCTTCCTCGTGCAGCACAGGCAGAACCTCCCACCCTCTGTGCTCCTGCCACCTGCAAACTCCACGTGCCCACGGCTGCTTTCCCATTGCAGCCGGAGACCAACAGCCCATCCTGGCCATGCACAGATCCAGGGCTGCCAGCTTGGGCTGGTGCTCATCCAGTGACACCCCTACTCCCTCTCTCTAGGAGCACACTGTCCTCTTTCACCCCACCTCTTCCACCTCTGCACTTAAGGACCAGCCTGTGGCACCTGGGCATTTGCAGGGTGCTCTGCACACACCAGGGTGCTGCCTTTTCCCTTGGCCCTCCCAGCAAACCCGAGCCACAGCAGCAGTTGCCTGGGAGCAGAGAGGCATTACCAATCATTGCTCCTGTGATTCCCATCTACCTGCCATGCCTTTCCTCTGGAAGGGCAACCCTCGACCTCCCTGCAGGACGGGCAAGTCCAGACAGTTCATTTTTTGTTGGTTTTACTAGCATTTTGTGGCTGTCTGCACTCAAAGACAGCCAAGAACTCCTTATAAAACCCTCTGAACACTCAGCATGTCATCTGTAAAATAGCAAAAGACTAATGGTTAAAAAATACTCTGGAGCCAGGAAATATACAGTACATTCAATAACAAAAAATATAGATATAAAATACTTGCTTTAAGGCTGTGTACAGTTTAACTGAAGATAATCTGAGGACATTAAAATGCTCAGCAACAAAAGAAATGGGGGAAGAAGATTCCTTAATGTGGTGGTGAGGGAAAGGCAGCAACAAATATCCTGAAAGGTTTTGTTGATGCTTATAGAAAATATTTTTAGTAAAATACAATCCAGAGAGCCTGTGAGTCCAAAGCATGGGGGTGGTGCTGCCAGTCCGGATGAGCAGTCCTTGCGCGGTGCTGTGAGCTGGTCCAGCTCACTGTGGTCCTTGGGTCGATCGCCGCTCCTCAAGCATCCTGCACACCCACATGGACACGACTTCCGCATTCCCATCGTTGTACTGCACGATGAACGGGTGGCCCTGGAAAGCAGGATGGCAGAGTTAGCCAAGATAAACACAACCCTTCCTGGAAAAACCCATAAAGCTTTGAAAATCTTTTTTTTTAAATAAATTAGAACATTCTGTGGTTACAGACATAAAAATGCAATCAAACCAGTGAACTTCCTCTTGGATCCACGCTATCCATGTACACTGTGCACACAGAAAAAGGAGGGCTAGATGAACCCAGGCTCTTTACTGAGGCCTCAGCCCAGAACTCCTTGAGAACACTGATTTTCTTTAATATTTGACTTCAGTGTTTTGAACCAGCTCCTGTTCAACTTCTAAATGAAGTTATAGTAAAAAGATATTCTGACAAAAGCACTGATCTACCAGTCTGCTTATAAAGGTCTGTAATCTGATGATGTTAAGGTCTCTCTCTTCCACAGCTCCCTTGAGCATCTTTCACGTGTATTCACTGAACATTCTCCTTTGTCAAAAAGGATGAAATAAGCGGAAACTTTATGCCTTACCCTCTGTACAGGCATCCCTTAAAGGGATGGTCCTACCAATTACCTAACAAAAGTACAACATTCCTGCAAGTGTTAAATTCCTCTTGTTGATTGGTCACTGAGCTGTGTGCCTGGAAATGAAGCAGGACCAAGCACCAGCTCCACGGTGCCCACAGCACCCATATGGAAAGGCATTTGTTCATGCATGTTCGTGTCATGTGGAGTGATCAGTTTATACAGAAATGGAAATAGCACCTAAGTGTAATTGAAACAGGTCTTCATGAGAAGCTACAGTGCAAATTAAGTACGATGGAAAGAGGGATAACTATAAAACATTCTTGGCCGTGAATGACACAGCTACTGCAGGTGCTGGGAGACTCTGTCTTAGACACCTCAGAAAATCAGAACAGCGTCTCAGGATGAAAAAAAAAATATGGCCTGCAATTGCAGCAGTCAGCTTAAGCAGCTCATGTCTCAATCTGGGCACATTCCTAGAGATGGGAACATGCCATCTTCAGATGAATCTCAAATGAAGTATAAAAATCCACAGGAAACCGAGTACTGCAATTACATAAACGACTGAAAGAAAGCAATCGCCAGGAGAAACCATCACAGATGATGAAAACCTCTACTCCAAATCACTCAAAAGCAGCTCAGTTTTTGCCACACTAAACTTCATAGCTCTTGCAAACAACGCCTGGCAGTAATCAGAGGAGATCTGCTGGGGAGCCTCTGGGGAGGGTGACGTACATGTGGGAATTACCGGCATGCGCAGCCCGACGGCAGCCGCAGTGGTGAGCGATGGCAATGGGCACACAGAGAGTAAGTGCGGGTCTGACGTGGAGCCCCAAAGCCTGGTGTTTGGCTGGGTTAGGATGGCACTGAGTGGAGCAACGAAGCGGCACCGGGCTAAATAGAGCACAATAAATCCTCACAGCATCAGCTTGAAGCAATAAAACACTCTGCGGGGCCAGGGCCAGCAAACGCGGAAGCCACAGAAATAAAATATGCCATTATCTACAAGAATTATGGAGGAAGCATGAGATGCTGTTGCTTCAACTCCTTGTGGAATCTAAGCCAGAACTTTTCAGGGAGAAGCCTGAGCTGTGGAGAGCCCTTCTTCAGACCCTAGTGGGACCAGCTCAGTTGCTTTCCCAGTTTAACCTTGTAGAGGAAAGATGGAAGGAATATTCTGGCAGAGTGACTTAGTTGAGCAAGATGTTCACCACCAGGAGAACATCACACACAGACTACACCATGAAAAGCTACAAATGTCACACTGGCTTCAGGTCCCCTGAAAGCTGCACAATAGCCCTGGGCCTCGGTTTCTTTGCAGCACGAGCTACAGGTCTCCATAGCCCACAGAGCTGGCATGTTACTTGGTCTTTATTTCTTCTCACTTTGCAATCCCTGATGCACTTTCCTGGTGGGGAAAACTCCACATAGGTGGAGGAACACCACAGTAAGAGACAAAACAAAGAGGCAAAACTCATCAATAGTTGTTGGGAGCCAGTTCTCACTTCTATTGATCTCAAAGGACTAACTCCTGCAATGAAAGTAGTGAGAGTTGAGGCAATACAGCCCACAGACTTGAGACAGGAGGAAAAGATACGGTTAAAGAAAGGTGAGGGAGAGAGCCTGAAAGTGGGAAAAAAGGAGAATCAAGTTTGCCTGTAAGCTAATAAAGAGCTGGGAGATGGTAGGAGACACAGCTGCACCAGCAAGGACATTTAGTGGCTTAATCTCTCAGCTATGAAACAGATTTTCCTTTGGAACTACTTAAATGAAACTTCTCCCCATTCATTCATCAGCGTAAGAGCCTGCACAGGTTTATGCTGTGAGCTGCACCACACGGCCAGACACTGTTGGAGAGAAAACAGTTTAATTTAAGCAACCGCACCCCAGTCACCTCCCAACAAACCTCACTGCTGCTCATCAGTGAATGGGAATAATTTCAACAGCTGCTGGTGTAACTGTGAGAGCAAACCCGGTGATGTCAGGAGGTCTGTTAGGATCTGCAAGAACCACACCATAGGCAGAGCCCCGTGCTGGTGACTGGGTGTGCAAGGTGCATAGGACCAGTTACGCCCAACATGTGTTGCCTCTCCAGTGTTGATTCACTGCCCTGCAATGGTGGTATTTCAGCCTGGACAGGGAGAAGCTGCACTCATGGGTTTCCTCTCCAGTGTCAGCCTGACCTGGTCATGCCAGTGGCCTCCACTCCTTCTTGGATTTCTTTATTTACTGGGTGCACACAGCAGACAGACTTTGGGAACAGCCTTATACTTGCACAAACTCCATCCTGATGGCTGCCCTGCTTTTCCCCCCAGGGAAAGCTCCAGCCTGCTCAGTCTAGAATTCAAATTTGAAGTGTGCATGTGGGGACACCCATGCCAAAAGTCTCCAGGATCTAAATGAGACCACAGTAACAAGGGAAAAGCTACAACAGAAATGACATCACTGGAGTCTGAAGAAAGTGCCCGAATATTTCTACGCAAAACTCCTTGCATGAAAGCCTTCCATACGTGGGGATGTGCACATCCCGCACAAAACAACCACTGAGATGCCAAAGTCTGCAGATACAAAATCACGTGACTCCTGCAAACTGGAGGCCACAGCATGACTCTCTTGTGATCACGTTTCCAAAGCAAGGTGGGTTCAAAGAACTTTCTTTCCCCTCCTCAGATTTGTCTGTGCTTCCCACCAGGCTTGAGCTGCAAGCTCTTAATGTTATCTCCAGGCCTTTGAAATTGTGGGCAGCTGCTACCTACCACTGCAATCGACCTCTCTGAGTTTGCTCTTTGTTTCCGCTACAGAAATGTTATGTTTTTTCCCCAATATTCCATTTTCTGAAGCAAACTGCTTCCTTTCAGCCATCTTAGAACCAAACACCAACTTTAAATTTGCCAGAGAGCTCTGAATTTCCCATCCAGGCAGATGCGTGTGCGCTCACACTCAGTTGTTGCTTAGACAGTGGTCCACCAAGGAAGAACATATCCAGAGGTACTACAGCCCCTGAACAGGTCAGCAGCACAGTTCAATGCTACCAAGAGAAGATGGATGATCTCAAAATAATGCACTTAAATACACAAATGCTTGCAGCACTGAGCATATGGACAATGTCTTTTTCCTTCCAACATCTGGCTATTAGAAATCTTTAGCTTTGGTCTTGAATGTCTAACACTGGGAACAGCACTAAAGAAAGACTGCACTCTCTTTTTTTCCCTCCTACTCCAGACATCCCACACGTTTGGGTTTCACCATTTCATTGAAGAAATTCAATCTGAAATATTCCTGGTTTTGCTTTATTCCTATCCATAAAAACAAGGAGGGCACAATCAGGAACCCAGAGAGAGGGTTCTGGAATTTATTCCCAAGCTGCCATATACTTCCCAGCGTGGCCTTCACAAACCTGCTTAACCTCCCTCAGCCTCATAGTTAAAAAGGGAAGAAATGATTCTGCTCTCTCACGAGAGTGCTGTGAGAATCAGTGCAAGCATGTTTTACCCAGCACTTCAGTATTTTTGTGTGCAAAAGGTGCAAGAGTAAGCTAAATGCTTATTGTAAGCAAGATATCCTAGAAACAGCTGTTTTGCCTCTTAAACAAAACAACAGTCAAGGACACTAGTGAGAACTAGGGAAAAACAATCAAGAGCCCACAGATGAGGAAGAGCAGACGCAATGGGGCAATTAAAAAAACAGCTATGTGGTGTGCATGTCTTTTTTGCAGCATCTATCCAGCTAACTTCCAGCACCAATCAGTTCTGCTCTCACATCCTGCTGGGTTGCAGCAGGGTCGGGGTGCAGAGATGTACATGGTTCTCAAGCTCCAACATCAGTGGAGAGCACAGCTCTTTTGACAGAGTCACAGAATGGTTTGGGTTGGAAGGGACCTTAAAGAACATCCAGTTCCAACCACACTGCCATAGGCAGGGAGACCTTCCACCTTCTGCCCACTGCAACACTGACGAGCATAATCATGGAGGGAACCACAACACCAAAGAGAGAGATGCTCACGAGAGGAGCCTGAAGATATCACAGGATGTCCCCATGACAGAGCTGACCCCATCCCCATGCACTGCATCTTTGCCCAGATTTCTACACGTGTTCATTACAAAGCAGTGACCACCTCTTTGCCTGTTCTTAAAAATTCAGCTTTGAAAATATGTGGCAATCAGTACATCCAGCAGAAAACACAGTGAAAAGCCACCACCAAATCACTCCCCATGCCTGCTTTACCCCAGCTGGGTAAGCTGCCCAGGGCAATGCTGGAGTCTCCTTCCCTAGAGGGGTTCAAAAAATGTGTAGATGTGGCACTTTGGGCCATGGTTCAGTAGGCACAGTGGGGTTGGGCTGACGGTTGGACTGGATCATCTTGGAGGTCTTTTCCACCCTTAATGACTCTATATTTCTATGATTGGTAGGACTTGCAGCAATTTCTGCAGCCAAGGGGAAGCGGCTGCCGGCGAGTGCACAGCAGCTTTGAGCCGAAAAGGTCAGGCAGGACAGGGTCAGGGATTGCCCCAGAGTGAGTGTCAGCCAGCCTAATTTTGTGTGTCAACTCTGAAAATTAGATAAACAATGACAAACCAGGCTTTTTAAATGAACTTGTCTCATCTTGTTCTCTTGATAAAGGGTACATTTCTCAAGTTGCAGTGTCCCACCAGACAGGTTAACTCTTTCCAAGGGGAGCGCCTCGCAGAGGGTGATGTAAATGATTTAAATATCTGACATGAAATTAAAAGGGCAGTGCCCCCCTGAACACACAACCCTGGTAATTCAAACTCATTGCTCACAAACCATCAATCATTTATCCCGGTCAATTAAATTGCCATTATTCAAGGGTAAAAGTTCCATAATTTTATCCACCCTTAAAATTCAGCTATTTGCTTTCAAGGCCTTCTCCTCTGGCCTGAGAAATCTTTTTTTCTGGTAATAAACCACCCAGAGCAACAGACTTTATACCACAGCCTCGGCAGGACTGCAGACCCATGAGCCTTTTCCAGCACCAAGTGCCCACACACAGCTCTGCTCTCCAGCATTGCTGGTAGAAGTGAGGGTGACATCCAGATGCAAGTCGCCTGGGACACAGACCTAATACAAG